>CM066322.1:119678535-124678535 GCA_033807775.1 Saussurea involucrata
AATTATTGGTTTTAAAAGGTTTATAGAATTTTATTGTTACATAATAAAATATATAGGTTATATATAGCATTTAATCCATTGTACCATGTTTTATATTTTCTTCATGACGAATACTTTCATTAATTACACATATATATTTGTATTTCTTATTTACCTTGTGTGTTAACCAAGTTCGATTTCTTATAAATCTCATATTTGTTAGGGTATCATTCATACATCCATATACATGTATATATTGTTCTTATTTGGGGTTTTGACAAATTCTACCATTTATATGCTTTTTATCCTTTAATATTCCTATAATCTCTTTTTCTTGAATTAGGGTTTTTGCTTTTCTGTTGGCAGAATTTTAAGTACACTTATGGTCATAATTAAATGTTTTCTCGATTTATTTATTTAACCAAATTTTTATATATTTAAATTTAATGTCTTAGGGAACTTTTGACATAAGTAGCACCATTTTTAGAGGTGGTTAGGTATTTTAATCATTATGACTAAGTTTAAGTGTCACAGTTATCAAGACAATCTGCACATTCTTTTTGTCAAGTCCATTTGGAGGGTCAAATCTCAAATTTTTCAGTGATTCAAATTGGGTTTTAACCTTACCTCAACGGTTTATCTTTCAGAAAAATTTCATCATTTTTTGTTACATATTGAGGGAGTTATGACTGTTTTAAGGTAGAGATTTTACCATGCCAGATTCTGGTTTCTTGCACACTTATCTTGGTTTGAATGGTTGAGACCTCAAATCTTAATATTTTTTGTGAATCCACTTTTTTTGAACTATAACTCATTAAAATAATTTTCAGAAGAAGAATGAAGAATTTTAGTGGAATAATAAGAGAGTTATGAGTGATTTAAGTAGAGATTTATCTCTGTCAGATTGTCTTTGCATTCTTTATTTGATATGGGTATATGAAGGGTCAAATCTCCGAGTTTTTACATGAAACTACTTGGGTTTGAAACACAACTCAATAAACAAAGTTCCAGAAAAAGATTCATATCATTTAGTTAAGTATTTTTCAAGATATGGTCGGATGAAGTGCATGCATGTAATCTGTCAGAAACTAAAAATGATTATTCATGGAAAATGAGTGTTTTATATCCATATTTTCACTCATATGGTTGGTTCTTTGATTTGAACACTCATTTACCACTACTTTAACAATGTTCTTAGATAAAAAAAAATCTATTTTTGACTTTTATAAACACATGCATGAACTCACACATTTCAGATTATGACAAAAATACACATGCATGTAGTCAAAACATCATGTTCTTGAGTTCTAGTTGTATGGCTTAAGGATTATCACCATTTGTTTGACATAACATGTCTTTGGTGATTAATCTACCATGAAAAGGGTCTATTAAGGCCCCTATATCCAGAAACTCAAGGATTACAAAATAAGATAAGAAAAAGATGGAGAAATGACGAGAAAGTGAAGAAAAATGAAGAAGAACACAAGAGGGATGAGTTTTACCCCTTCTAGTGTTGATGTTTACCTTCAAAACCTTCAAGAATGGATTGATTTGGTGTGGCGTTGTGGCTGATTTTCGGCCAAGGGAGAGGAAGAGAGAAAATGGTGAGTGTATGAATGTAGAGAGAGAGAGGAGGGTAGGAAAATGAAAGGGTTTCTTGAAAAATAGGAGAATTAATATTTGGGTATAATGGGCCATAAAGAGGGGGCCGAATTTTGGGCTAAAATTCTGCTTTATTTTAGTTATTTTTTTTATTAAGTGTTAATTAATATTGTATAAGTATTTATATTATGAAATTTTATAAAAAGCTTGATTTAAAGTAGCTAAAACCTCATTTATCTACATAATTTTTGGTTTGGTTATTTAAAGTTTTATAATTTAGATTTGGGTATATATATAAACTATATATTTACTCCTCTTATTATTATTATTGTTGTAATTAAATGTTAATTGTTCCAATCGGCATTTTATAAGACAGCTTAAGCAGTTCCGTGCGGTAACAGGATATTCTTAGTGTACTGTTGGAATTCTTAGGAAACTAACCCTTAGCCATCAATATTAAGTCATTATGAGTTATTCCTACTTGTTAAAACAAGTATTATACTATTCAGTTGCTAACCTGAGTGTTTTGGTTTGACGGGTGTCACATCTGGTATCTCGATAGCGGATGCTCTAGACATATGACTGGCAAAAAGAACCTACTTACTGCTTCTGAACCATCTACCTCAGATATCCCATCTGATTCTCAACAATCAGTGAATGAAATAGCACTTGAACCTCTTCTCTTTTGCCTGAAGTACCTGAAGTTGCTGAAGCCTCTTCTTCAGCTCCTCCAGAAGTTCAAATCGAGTTAGCGAATCATGCTCCGGCTCAGTGATGGACTATCAATCACCCCATTGATCAAATTCTTGGTGATCCAAACGCTGGTGTTCAGACTCGACGAGGTTTAGGTAACATTTATTTATTTGTAAACTTTATTTCTCTAATTGAACCAAAGAAAATAGATGGTGCCCTCAGAGATCCAAACTGGGTCAGCACTATGCAAGAAGAGCTGACAGAATTTGAAAGAAAAAAAGTTTGGAAACTCGTTCCAAGACCATATGACAAGTCAGTGATAGGCACTAAATGGGTCTATCCAAACAAGTTGGATGAACATGGAATTGTAACCCGCAACAAGGCTCATCTTGTTGCTCAGGGATACAGTCAAGAGGAAGGCATAGACTATGACAAAACCTTTGCCCCGGTAGCAAGACTGGAAGCTATTCGCCTATTCTTAGCTTATGCTGTTCACAGAGACTTCAAAGTGTATCAGATGGATGTTAAATCAACATTTCTTAATGGAATGCTAAATGAAGAAGTCTATGTTGAGCAACCTCCAGGATTCACTGATCCTAATCATCCAAGTTATGTATATAAGCTAGATAAGGCACTTTATGGACTGAAACAACCTCCTCGTGCAAGGTATTTCACTCTCTCAACTTATCTCCATATTGAAAAATTTGAGCGTGGTAAAATCGATAAAACTCTATTTTCATGAAAGTAAAAGGTCATATCATTCTTGTTCAAATATATGTCGATGATTCTATATTTGGTTATACTAACCCTGACTTATGTACTCGTTTCGTTGAAAGAATGAAAGGTGAATATAAAATGAGTATGATGGGTGAACTAACATATTTCCTTGGTCTTCAAATCAAGCAGAATGAAAAAGGCACTTTCATTCACCAAGGTAAGTATGTTAAAGATATGCTTAAAAAGTTTGATTTAACTCAAAGCTCAGCTATGAAAACCCCAATGGCACCGCCGCTGGCACTAAACAAGGATCCTTCAGGAAAACCTGTTAATGTCACAGCGTACCGTGGTATGATCGGCTCTCCTCTGTATCTTATAGCTAGTCGTCATGATATTATGTATGCAAGTTGTTTATTTGCACAATATCAATCTGAAACTAAGGAATCTCATTTGATCGCTGTAAAGCGTATTTTTAGATACCTTAAAGGTACTCCTAACCTAGGTCTTTGGTATCCCAAAGACTCAGGGTTTGATCTAATTGCCTATTCAGATAGTGATTTTGCAAGATGCAAACTGGATAGGAAAAATACCACAGGAGGATGTCAGCTCCTGGGTGGAAAGTTGGTGAGTTGGACAAGTAATAAGCAAAATTCAGTGTCCACCTCAACTGTTGAAGCTGAGTACGTAGCTGCTGGAAGCTGTTGTTCTTAGGTCTTATGGATGAGAAATCAACTATTAGACTATGACCTTTAGCTCTCCAAAATTCCAATCTATTGTGACAGCACCAGTGCCATCGCCATAGCATACAATCCAGTGCTACACTCAAAGACCAAACACATCGAGATCCGGTATCATTTTATTAGAGATCATGTGATGAATGGTGATATAGAAATTCATTTTATTCCAACTGACTTTCAGTTAGCTGATCTGTTCACCAAACCTCTTGATGAGACAAGATTTAACTTTCTTATCAGCGAGCTTGGAATGTTGAACCTAGAAGAGTAAAATCTTCAGTGGTTAGCATTAGATCAGTGACAATATAAACCTATATATCCCTATTAATCATCTAATCTCTGAACAAAATTGATTCACTGATATCAAGGTACGTTCTCTCTCTTAAACGCTGACATTCGCCTCAGCATGTAAGCTTTTAAAATAAATTACAACGCTGAATATCTCTTCCTTTCAGTGATTCTTTTGAAACTCTAAAATCTCACCGATATTTCTAATCAATGCTTCTATATTTTTAAAGTGTCCCTGAGTTTTTCAAAAACCCTCAGAGACAACTATAAATATGAAAGGACGTTTGTGACGTCATCGCAACGGATAAACCCTGGCATGACTTTTCTTCTGACACACCTCGCCCGTTTCATTTTCTTGTCCAATAAGATTTAAGGGACGTGTCACGTGTCATCATGAGAAACCTTTCCCGCTCATTAGTTTATCTCTCTACTCTCACTATATAAACCCATCGAGTTTATATTTTTACCATTTACGCGAACATACTCTCCTAAAGCAATAGAATTCCTTTGCATTCGGATTATTTTCTCAAGAACTTGTCATTCATCATCTTCTACTTCAACAAAACAGGTTCATACAATGAGAAATCAATAGAATAAGATAACAATCATTATGATTTCAATATGTCATCCATATAATCTTGAATAAACGTTTCAGAGAGTTTACAAGAATTTCAATAATAACAATGATGACTAATAGAACGATTAACCTGATTTCTAAGGAATAATAAAGTATTTATATCTAGGCCTAATTAATCAAGCCCATGGCCCATTACATTTATTAATCCCAAAAACAATTTTACATTTAATCCGTTGAACTTCTATTCAATCATAATTTATTCCCAACAATCTCCCCCTTTGAATCGAAGTTCAATCTCGCGCCAAGTCTCGACGTATCTCTTTCGGAGTGCGAACAAAATCTCGAAGCTTCGAATTGCTTTACAAAAATCCATGCGGTCTTCAATAAGTTCCAAGGCTTCTCGGGCGTTTATTTCGTTTCGATTTGCAGCAAACGAAATCCGAAGTTCTTTTTCCTTGGTTATAATGTCTCTAAGCGCATCTCTGACCTTTAGAAGAGTTCCGTCGTAGAATCTTTCGACTTGACTAAATCTGAGAAACTTATTCTCGTTCTGTTCGTTGAGATAGACGATTCCAAATTCTGGTTGTAGAAGCAGCGAGTTGACTGGGTACATCTTCAGCTCTGGAGCATTCTGATCAGGTTTCAACAGGTTGATCTTCTTTGTTCGGTGCTCGACTCCCATTTGAAAGTCTGTAATGTAGGACATCATCACCTTGTGTTTCATAAAACACTTTACAGCTTTGAGCGCTTTGGTGATGTGGAGAGGTCGGATCCTTTGAGTTCGGAAGTCTTTGATTAAGGCATGGAAGTCATTCAGTCGTAGATTCTTAAAGTCGGCTTCAGAGAACTTCCATTCATTTCCATCTTCACGTTTAACCGTAAAAACTGGATACCAGATCTTCAAGATTCGGCTAGATTGGATATTCACACCTTCGGTGATCTTGTGCTTTGTTCTGACTTGACAGACTGGTAGACACCTTTTCATTACCTCTATGTATTGTTTCCTGTAAGCTTCGTCAAACTTGGCTAATCCGACGCAGAAAGCTGGGTTGAGCACACACAGCTTGTGTATGAACAAACTTTTCAGGGAATCCTCTAGGAAGGGGATGAGGACAATGATTTTCTCCCATCGGACAGGTTGTTGTGGAGGTTGAGGTTGAGGTTGATCATAAGCTATTTTTTGCTGAGGAGATGTCGGATGAGATGTTGTTGAAGTCTCGGGAATCTGATTAGCATAGATTGGGGTACTCTGAAGGTTTTGTAGCTGGAACTGATCGTAGTCTATTTTATCGTCGACATCGGTAGAAAAGATCAGGTTTACCTTGAAGTTTATCGCACTGGCGGCTTTTTGATACCATGCGTTTTTAGTCTCCGGGTAGATCTCGAAATCAGGATCTATCAGATCAAGTGCGGGCCTTTCCGGTACAGAATATACGATCAATGCCTGTGATTCTCCCTCGGGCTATTCAACCATTGGGTCTTCATCATCTGAGATGTCCATGTCAATGACCATCTCGGCTAGACTCAGCTGGGGTTTAGGTTGGTCTTCGTATTGTACCACAGCTGATGGTTCCGGTTGAACCGTTGGAGTAGTTTCGGGAGCGATTGGTTCGGACTCTGATAGTTGTGGTCTTTTGTTCTCCCCCTCACGGTGATCAGGATCATCCTGGTCATCGTGTCGTCGCTTGAGGCCGCCAGCTTGACTCTTGCAGGTGTTCTCGAGAGAGGCGACTCTGTCGGATAAGGTAGTTAGGGCGTTCTGAACGTCCTTCAGAGTCATGCCAAGCTGGTCCAATCGGCTGGTCACGAATGGCGGCTGAGCAGATGTTTGCGATCGGAGTACTGTGATGAGATCTGCTTCAGTCGAGGAGTCTGTGTTGTCGTGTTGGAGCAGTTGGGCAAGGAGCATGGTCATTAGATCATCCACCGATAAGTATGCTGAGCGGGTGCCGGTGGAGTTGTTGGTACGGTTTCAGCTTCAACCACCGTTTCCTTCCCTTTGATGAGGCTTTTCACTTTATCAAGCTCCGTTTTGAAATGCTTTTCCAGCGTCTCGCGGACAGCCTTTAAGGTGCTGTCCAGATACTTCCTTGACAAGATGTCGGGTAAATCATCACCGCTGGGATCACTTAGATTTCCCGTTGAGGTCACGACTGTTGAATCAACAGAAGTGCCACCTACGTTCATAGCTGGCGTGACGTTGGCTATGGTAGGATTTCCATCTGATACTTGTATTCCACTGAAGGGCAGACATACTATGAATGTTCCGATCGGGTCACTAAGAGCACCGATGTGAGCAGTCTCATCCTGTATCCTAGCCAAAGAAGATGTAATAATAGCAAATGGCTCTAGACTCAAAGGTGCACAGAAGGAAGTCGAGAACGGGGGAGGCTGTTCTCTTGTTTCAATACTGAGACTCTCCGAGTGAGAGAACGGTATACTTTGTACTATAAACCCTTGTGAAAATGAAACAACCAACTGGTGAGAGCTGGTTGAGTGGACCCTCACGTCGCTCATGTCCTTGGACCCTCACGTCGCTCGGGTCTAACTCCTTGGAGAGGTCCCTCCAGCTCTGGCTGGACCACAGGAGCACCTACACCTATCGCTCTTCTATAATCTATCACAGTTGGTGCATTGGGGTCTGCGTGTGCCAGTAGGGCTTCGGGTATAGGCATGGCTTGGGCATTGGACAGGTTACGAGTCACTAGATAGTATAAGTTAAAAGGAGGACATACCGGATGGTTCATACGTTGTGGTATGTTTGTATTCGCGTCCATATGCTGACGGATGGCCAATGATAGGAACCTTGGGTATGGAAGGAACTTCTTTTCCTTCGCTCCGCGATCGCCCGGATAGTTTGAACTAGTTCGTGCCAGATGATCAATACGAAGTCGATGTGACGGTTGTAGCAGACAGCATGAAAGAGTCGTCGAAAGTCGGTTGTGCACTGGTCGATCCCCTTCCATCTGGAGGATAGACACCAGTTCAAAATCGTAAACATGGTGTACCAGATGGGCGCCAAGTATTTCCGATTGAATGTGGATGGGCGGTTGAGTGCGTGATTGTAGCCGAGAGCGCGGATGTTGGCGCAGAGAGTGTTGTCGTCGACAGCAGGGTCGTAAGCAACATGGCCGCCGTCAGTGGCTTTGGGTAATGATAGTAGACGTTGGAAAGACTCCGGTATGAGCGCGAATGGATGATGATCGATCATCGCCGTAATCGTCTGAGAGTTGGGCGCCGTGACTACTTGAGCAGTGCGCCAAACTTGATATATGTAGAGAACCGGGACGTCGGTGGTAGCGGTGAGTGACTCGTGAAGTGGATGTCCTAGAAGTATGTCCACGACCACGCGATGTTGTGGTCGGAACTCGGCAGCGTCTAGGTGGTGATTATTTGCCACGATTTCAATGCCATGATTTGCTGGAACCAAGGCATTGTCAACCTCTTCGTCTATGAATTCCTCTTGAGGGGGATTGCCTTGTTGTGGTTGTTGATCCGCCATGAGTACCTGAAAGACACAATGTTAGAGTATGGACGGATCAAAGGAAGGTTGTTGCATACCTTTGTGAATAATGGCTCAATCTGGAATAGATTGAGGACTAGTAGTGGAGCAGGTACTGGAAGTGCCAATTTCTCAAATTTGTCCGAACAAAAAGAGTATCCGGTAAGCATAGTGTCCGGATACAATGGTTACCGGATAATAAGAGCAAGCGGGTACATTGGTATCCGGATACAAAAGATTACCGGGCAAAGTGATAGTGACCGAACAATACTAGACTTACCGGATAACAAGGTCACCAGACAATCAAGAACACCCGGATAGTTGAACTTATGAGAAACCATAAGGTTTCCAGACAACTAGGGTTACCGGATGAAAATGGGTACCAGACAAACATGAATATTCCGGATAGTTGAACTTACCAGAAACCATGAGGGTTTTCGGACAACTAGGGTCACCGAGTGACATGGTTTCCGGATGAGATGGGTTTCCAGATGAGATATTTACCGGATAAAATATCTAAGGCGTTTGATAGTGTCAGGATAGTTTGAATGTGTCCGGATAGATTCAAACTATCCGGACGTCATTCGGAAACATCAAATCAACCAACAAATAGCTTAAATCACTAACCAAAATACTCTAACAGTGTCGAATCGATGCAATAATCAGGTGAACACCTAAAATCGGGCATAATCATGTGAAAAAAGAGCCCGAATGTGCGTTGACAACGATATCGGGTTCGAAAACCCCAATCGGTCCACTGTGGATTCGATTTGAATGTCGATTTGTGGATGCATGAGTGCGATAATTATTAAATGAGCAAAAGGTGCACATACCAGTGAGTTAGAAACCGAAATCGATCAAGATGAATGAGTGTCGAGTGTTTCCGAGCAAAATGTTATCGAGAGGGGTTTTCGAGAGGGTTTAGGGTCTGAGAATCCAGAAAAAGGAATAGTTGAGAAACGGATCTATATATAGGGTTAAGGTATCCGGTTAGGTCATCCGGGTAGGTTTGTCCGGGGACCTATCCGGTCCGGATAGGTGTCCGGTCCGGAAACTTATCCGGATAGGTAGGTTCCCGGATACCTCATCCGGACAATTATTCAATTTTGTCAAAAATGACCCTTGCTTTTTTTGACAACCTTGTTTCATTCTCTGCTCCCCCTCAAACTTAGTATAGGCATATCTCTGCTCCCCCTCGGATGCTGCCTTGTTAGACAAAAAAAAAATCATTCACACAAAAAAAAAACTTGTACTTTGGAGAAAAACTTGTGTGTGACGCTCCCCCTCAACTGATGAATAGATAGAAAATGCTCCCCCTCGGATCGTGCAAGTGGTGTTGCTGAAGAAACACTGTGGAATGTCCACACAAAAAAAAAACTTTCGAGTGCAAAGAAAAATAGTGTGACACTCCCCCTCAAAAGTAGAACAGACTTACCTGATAAGCCTATGTGCTCCCCCGGAACACATGAATAAGATGGTGAAACGCACAGATATAGCGAAGAAAGTAGACGATAGTAATTGAACATGAAAGGAAAAATACACGCGAAAAGAAAGCAAACAAATGAAAACTACCTAATTAATACAGAGATTTTAACAGAAACGTGTACACGATACAAGTAGAATACAGATGCGAGGAAGTGTGTACTCGATCAACTGGAGTTTAGACAACAGATGATGAATAGCCAGTTTCTCGTAGGTGTATGAAACTTGTATCGGGCGCACGATTTGATCAAATCTTCAGGTTTAGCATACCAAGCCTTGACACAAGATAGTTAAAACGTTTTTCGTCCAGGGGTTTTGTAAATAGGTCTGCTAACTGATGTTCCATATTAACAAAGTAGAGTTCGATTGTACATCTTTCGACGTGATCCTTGATAAAGTGGTACCGAACGTCTATGTGCTTGATGTTCGTGAGTTGAACCGGATTGCTTGATATTGCAATGGCGCTCTTCGAGTGGCAGTAGATAGGCTTTTGAGAGTAGGTGAAGCCGTAGTCTTTGAGTTGAGTGCGCATCCAATTGACTTGCGAATAGCAGCTCGCGGTGGCCACGTATTGTCAGGATCGATTCTTAACAAGAATTAAACTTCTTAGAAACATAATTTAGAGAATCTTGCGGAATAGAACTCTAAAATAATTAAAGAACAATCAATAGAATTCAACACACTGTATATATTGAAAGTGCAGGATCTATTCTTACAATCAATATAGAAAGAAGTAATTGAGAATTTGTATGATCAAGCCCAATTGTATTCAATGATGCACAGAATTACAGATCTAAGAGAGAGATCACCTCAAAGATTACAAGGAATGAATACAAGTAATATGGGAAAATCAATCAGTTAGCAACGTAGTGCTAACCACTCTATTTATACTGCAACAAACATCTTAAAGCTACAGTACAAATAAGAAAGACTAATAAGAACATAACACGTGTCCTAATTAGTTTACACATTACTAAATAACGAAACTCGTCATAAGTTCTGAACAGGTAGTTCAGAACTTCTGAACATTCTTCTGATCATGCTTCTCAGAACTTCTGACTTCTCTTTCTCAGATCTCTGACTCTTCTTCTCAGAACTTCTGACTCTTCTTCTCAGAACTTCTGAACCTTCTTATCAGATCTTCAACACTTGGTTTATTGACAAAACTTCAGATCTAACAATCTCCCCCTTTTTGTCAAATAAACTTAAACTTTGCATCATCTAATTCTTTCAGAGCAGGAACAATTTTCTGAAGTAGCACATTCCTCAGATTAAGCCTCTTATCAATCTTGTCAATAATTTCTTGAATAATCTCAACTTGCTGATTAATTACTTCTTGAATCATGTTTGCTTCCTTCACTTTCAGCATCTTTTTCTCCAAATTGTGCTTTATGATCCTTAAAGTTCCAGAACAATATTTTGCAGTTTCCTTTGCTCTGAAGAAGATCTTTCCACTTTTGTTCTTCAAAAATACTCCCAACTCTGGATATCTGTGAACACTTCCAGTCTTTAACACCTTTTTCTGCTCATGATCTGTATTGGGATTTGCCAGATAAACACATGACTTTTGCAAATACAGAGCTATTTGGAAATCTGTATAGCAATGCCACCTTAAGATATAGAACATGGCCTCAATCACCACACTTCTTGCCTTCCTTTCATTTCTGTCTTTACTTGACTCTTTAAAACATAGAAAGCTGTGTAATCTGTACAAGTCAACCACTGACAGTTTCTCAAAATCTGCATCAGTGAAATAATAAACCTTGCCATCTTCTCTCAAAACTTCAAAGGATAAGTACTCCATCTTTCTGAATTTCTTAACCTTCAATTCTCTGATTCCAGTGATTAGAAAATCTGAGTAAACGGCTTGCTTTGTTTTGCCAAGACATCTTGATTTTTCAGCCAACCAGATCTGAGTCTCCTTAGACCTATCATAATACACATCCAAGAATTGTACCTCTTTTGGTTTGAAGAACTCAGGCAGATCAAATTCAAGAAAGTATCCATTCAGATCAATGAATATTTCATCTTCTTTGGGTTCAGACTGTTCAGCTTGATCAATATTAGTTATCTGCACATTCTGAGGTGTTGTGTCCTGAACTTCTTCAGCCTCATCTGACAAAATTTCATTCACTTCATACTCAGCTGGGAACACAAAATCATTATGTAGAATCTTTTTGGGATTCACCTCAGATAGCAACCATTCACTACTGTTTCTGATTTTTCTTCTAAAATCCAACCTCCTCTTCACACAGTTTATGCATCTCTTCTTTAAACTCTCTTTTTCAGCATCCATACTTACTTCCATTCTAATCAACAACCAATTCAGAGTTGCATCACTGTACTTCACCAACTCTTTTAATCTGAACAATTCAAGTCTTTCGTGAACCATATATGTGAACCCTTCTGTCTCCATTCCTTCATTCACAAAACCCTTCACATGCAGATCAACTTCTGTTTTCTTTGTGGGAGAACTCAGATTGCACTTTTCTTTTCTTTCTTCTATAGCCAACTGGAAGTCATACAAGTATGTATTTCTGACATAAATACCCAGAAGTCTTCTGCATTCAATTTCTATCAAGGCTTCTTCAGTGCTAGCAAAGAACTTGACTAGAAAGATCTGATCATCAAGAGTCAATCTGTGAAAATCAAATGTAGACATGGAAACCTTTGTATTTCTTTCTTTCAGTGTTTCCATTCTAACGAACATTAAACCATTGAATTCATCTTGTTGAAACATCAGAACTTTCTCGATTCTTTTCTGAATATGCAGTTTTGAGTCAGGAACTCTGAACATATTAGAAGCTTCTGAGTAGACCATCTGAGCTCTGTCATCCATAAAACCATCAATGTTACTTTCCAAAAGCTCATACTCTCCTTCTGTGTAGTAGAGATTATCATATATTTCCTCAGGAAAAATATCATCATGAAATTGTCTGGCTAAAGGTACATCACTTAACTCTAGAATGAAGTCACACACAGGTTCTTCTAGTCTTTGCAATTTAATCTTTGGAATCTCGATTGGTTTTCTGAATACATATTCAGAAGGCATAAAGAAGTCTTTCACTTTCACATACTCTTCTTCTGTATTTAACTCATCACAAAAGTTAAACCTAAAATCATCTTTAAAATCCTGAGTGTAATCCACAGTTCTGTCTTCTTCTCCCATTAGATCAATGGGTCTTATCACTTTTATTCCTTTATGAATTTTCTGAACACTCAAAGCTCTGACTACTTCATTATGCATTCTTCTGATCAATTCTTCATTCAACCTCCTTTCTTCTGATTCAGACTCCATTGCCCTTTCACTGTTATAAACCACAATATCTGTACACCTGTTTACCACTGTACTTTCCACTATTTCTTCTATTCTCAAATCAGATTCCTCAATAGCTACAGTTTCATCTGAGTTTCCTTCCATCTCAGTATCCAAGTTCAATTCCTCTGTTTTATCTGATTCATTACTATCAATACTTCCCAACTCCATTTCTTCTGTATCTGAACTGTCAAGCTGTACTATCTGAATCATCTCCTTTAAATTTTCCTGTGTCTGATCTTCTGTACTTTTTGTATTGGCTAAGTGCATGTCTGCTATCTCAAAATCTTCTATGCCAATATCATCATCAGAACTTAACCTTTGTCTTTTCTCCCCCTTTTGATGATTATGAGGATCATTATCATCAAACTTCCTTTTCAAGTTCTGATTAAAAGCAACTTCAGGTTCAGCTTCTGCAATAGGAACAGGATCAAGAGGCTTTGAAGTAGAAGCCAAAGATACACTCAGTGCTTTCAATATAGATTCCTGCATACCCTGCATCTATTTTAACATATCTTTTTGAAAACCAGACATTATATCCATGATCTCCTTTTTGTGAGAATCCAATGATTTCTTTACATCATCTACCTTGGTTTCAACAGAAATTAACTTTTTCTCCAACACAACTTTCAAATCTGATACCTCATCATTCAGATCCTCCATCCTCTTCTCCAAATTTTCTACTTTTTCCCCCATCTCCTTGTTTTGTTTCTGAATCTTTTCAAATTCAGAAGTTTCTAACAGTGAACCTGAACCAACAGATGGTCCAGTTTTCATGTGCCCAGAGAGCTCATGGCCTGTAGATAACACACAGTCATCTTGTACAACAGATGCACGTTTGAATGAGGCTTTTGTAATGTTCACCTCACCAGGACTTCCATCCAATCCTCGACACCCAACATTAGGCATGTCTATGAATGTTGTTTCAGGAGTACGAAATTCCTGATCTGTGCAAGTGTCAAAAGGAATTTCAGGCTCAATATGAATAGGACTGTGATATTCAGACTCAATGTGTTGAAAAATAAGTTTGGATTTATCACCTCCCTCCAAATGAGTTTGGGATGGTTCCCCGGATTTGTGTGAAACAGTAGCATGTTGAAATGCTTCTGAGTGGGTATGGATGGGTTGTTCAAGATCCACCACTAGGTCCATGGTGTTTGTTTCAATATTGGACACCAAGAGATGTGAACCAATAGCATGTGTGGTTACCTGGTCAAGATTAGCTGGTTCAGAGGCATCTCTTTCTGTTTGAACCTCTGTTAACAATCTCTCATCCTCACCACTCTCATTCTGTTTTTCCTCACTGAGTCTAACCAAGCTCTCAGAATTTTCCCCCTCAAGTCTCTCAGAATGTTCACCCATCTGAACATCCTCCCCCTCTCTAATTCGACTAGACCCCTCACCTCTCTTCTCAGGTTGGTCCTCTTGGGTAGGGATTTGAGGTAATTCAATTCCCATAGAGGTGCAATAAGCTTTTAAAATCTCACTCTCCCTTGGAATATAGTTCCTAAGTGATTTTGGCAACAGTTTATGATTGGGATAATTTTCAAGTCTTGTTACTGAGGTCATCTTACCCAAATAAAATGTAGGACCATGCTCTTCATTTGTTCTTCTTGAGATTGTTCTGTTTTCCTGCATGGCATACCAAATAACAATTTGCCAGTACCTTATGTAGGGAATGTATGTCAGTGGAGCATCCTTTGTCTTCTTCTGAATTGCTTTCTGATTCTTCTCAAATGTATTCTTCATATCTTCCCAAAGTATTAAAGTATAGTCATAATGCCTATTCTTCACTAAACCTTGAAATATCTGAAGAATTTGTTTAGAACCTTGATCAGCAGAACTATTTTTCCCTGACAAACATTTATTTACCACATGAAAGAAGCAAGCCCAAATAGGTGGTAATTTGTTTCTTCTGAACAAACTGAGAGTCCTCAATCCTTCATTGTATCCCAACTTCATAAACTCTGCTATTAATTCCTCTGTTAGGGGTAAATCCTCAAAATCTGTTCTTCTTTGTACATCATCTTTCTCTGGTAGATTCAGCATCTCTCTTAGTGCAGAGATAGATAAGACAAATGTCACTCCTCCAATTTCAGACACAAACTTATTATCTTCTAACCTAAGATATTTCCACCATTGTTGTATGTACTGAACAGGCACATTTTTACTTCTTGTAAACCATTTTCTGTACGGATGATGTTTGAATAACTCCATGATAATTCTGTGTTCAGGCTTAAAACGACTTTCCTCAAACAATATAACACAGTTATTTTCAGATAATTTCAACCATTCACTCTCAGGAACAACTCTTTCCACTAGAATAGATCTATCTGACATAATAGAACCTGCAGCACTCTGATCATGTTCAATATTAACATTTACCTCATCCGCATTTCCTTCAGATTCATCCATTTGTTCATCTTCTTCATCATTTCTTATTGCCCCTTCCTCTGCAACTCTATTTTGTACTTCATCATTTTCCGAATCAGATGAATCCATTATCGATTTTGTAGAATGTAGAGAAATTGGACCACTTCTTCGTATTTCAGACATGATTTAAGAAGAAAACAGATTCAAAGAACTCTGGATTTGATTCGTATCTCACGTTTCGCTCTGGAATTTGAAAGAACTTTGAAATAGGGATTTTAAGACCTATTTAAAATCCGCGAAGTTGAAAGGTTTAACGGAAAAGCGAAATCAATGTTATAACGGAGTCAACACACGTGAAATACCACAAAGGATTTAAATGAAATACGTGGCATTGTCAAACAAATATGAAGCTGACACGTGTTAGTGGATAGAATTTTGACTCAAGTCAAAGATCTGAATAACACGCGCAGATGTTCTGATTCATGACTCAGAAGAATTTTGCCTTGTAACCAAAATGTCTTTTAAAATCAACTTCTGACCAATATAAAACATTTTGATTATTCAGAAGAGGTTTGAACAGATAAGAAATGAAAACAAATCTTTTAAGCATCACAAAATGATTTCCAAAAGAATTTTGATGCTCCCCCTTGACTTGAGCATGCATTTGAGTATTAATGATACATAAAGATGAGATAACAAGATAATCGAAGAAGCATAATCCATACAGTTGAAGTTATTTGTATTTCTCAAAAAATAAATTTTTGAAAGTTAGATTGCTGAAGTATTGACTCAGAATTTCTGACCTTAAGATTCAGAGGTTCTGATCTCAAGACTCAGAAGTTCTGAACTCAAGACTCAGAAGTTCTGAACTCAAGATTCAGAATTTCCGAACTCAAGACTCAGAAGTTCTGAACTCAAGACTCAGAAGTTCTGAACTCAAGACTCAGAAGTTCTGAATACACTACTCATACAACTTCACTTAGAAAAATTTAGCATTTTTAAGAAAAAAATATTTTCAACTAGGCAGATTAAGCATTCCTATTTTACATATGAGAAAAGAAAACCTTTTGTGATCAAGAGGCTTTGTGAACAAGTCAGCCAATTGATACTTTGTATGCACAAAGTGCATCTCTATAGTTCCTTTTTCCACATAGTCCTTTATAAAATGATACCTCACGTCTATATGCTTAGTCTTCGAATGTTGAACAGGGTTCTGAGTAATAGCAATTGCACTTTCTGAGTCACAATAGATGGGAATCTTATTAAGCTGATATCCATAGTCCATGAGTTGTGTTCTCATCCACAATGTTTGAGAGCATGAAGCAGCAGCAGCAACATACTCTGCTTCAGCAGTTGAAGTGGATACACAATTCTGTTTCTTTGATGCCCAACTCACTATTTTATCTCCCAAAAAGTGACAAGCACCAGATGTACTCTTTCTGTCCAACCTACTTCCTGCATGATCAGCATCAGTGAAAGCAGTCAATTTGAAGTCAGTTTCTTTTGGATACCATAAACCTAGATCAGGTGTTCCTTTGAGATATCTTAAAATCCTTTTGACAGCCAACATATGTGATTCTTTCGGGTTAGATTGAAATCTAGCACAGAAACAGGTAGAAAACATGATATCTGGTCTACTTGCAGTCAAATAAAGTAATGATCCAATCATGCCTCTATAAAGTTTGATATCTGCTGAAACACCTTTGAGATCAGCATCTAACTTTATGTTAGTTGCCATAGGTGTTCTCATAGAAGCACAATCAGACATTTTGAACTTTTTCAGAATATCTCTGACATATTTTCCTTGATTTATGAAAATACCTTTTGGTAGTTGTTTGACTTGAAGACCAAGGAAAAAATTCAGTTCACCCATCATGCTCATTTCAAATTCAGATGACATGACTTTTGAAAAATTATCACATAATTCTGGACTGGTAGAACCAAATATTATGTCATCAACATAAATCTGAATCAGAATCAAATCATTACCCTGTTTCTTTAAAAACAAAGTTGTGTCAATCTTACCTTTCTTGAATCCTGAACCTAACAGGTGTTTAGTAAGAGTGTCATACCAGGCTCGTGGTGCTTGTTTTAGACCATATAAAGCTTTGTCTAAAATATAAACATGATCAGGGAATTCTGGATCAACAAAACCTTCAGGTTGATGGACATACACCTCTTCATTAAGTTTGCCATTTAGAAAGGCTGATTTGACATCCATTTGATACACCTTGAAGTTTTTATGTGCAGCATAGGCTAAAAATATTCTGATTGCCTCTATTCTTGCCACTGGTGCAAATGTCTCATCATAATCAATTCCCTCTTGTTGACAGTATCCCTTAGCAACCAATCTTGCCTTGTTTCTGATGACAACACCTGATTCATCCTTTTTGTTTCTGAACACCCATTTAGTTCCAATTATAGATTTACCTTCAGGCTTTGGAATGAGTCTCCAAACTTTATTTCTTTCAAATTGAAGCAATTCCTCTTGCATTGCTGAAATCCAGTCTGGATCCTCTAGGGCTTCATTAGCTTTCTTTGGTTCAATTACACTTAAGAAACCAGCAAACATTACTTCATTTGCTGTAGCTGATCTTGTCTTTACTCCTGCTGATGGATCACCTATTACTTGATGAATAGGGTGATTTTTAGTCAATTTGTTAGCACTAGGGAGTACATCAATCTCTGAATAATTGTTGTTTGCATCATTCTCATCAATGATTGCTTGTAATTCTGAACTGTCACCTTGTTCTGACGTATGAGTAGGAGTTGCATCCAAGTTTGAGTTCTGATTAATGAAGTCAGAGTTCTGATTGACTTGTTCAGAGTTCTGAGTACAAGAATCAGAATTCTGATTACAAGGTTCAGAGTTTTCACCACTTGTATTTATTAGATTTGGGCACTCCTCTGATGGACCTTTGTCAGAAATTACAGTTGATTGAACTATTTCTGGAGTCTTATTTTTCATCTCTTTGACCATCTTTGGGTTTTCATATTCTGCATAAGAATCAGAAATTAGTTCACTAAAAGCATCCTTAAACAGTAAATTGAGTTCTGAACAAATAGGATTAGAATTTGTATCAGAAGTCATTTTTGTCTTGTTCAGCATGAGTTCTGAACTGTCTTGTTCAGAAGTCCGCATTCTGGCTTCATCAAAAGTTACATTTATGCTCTCCATCATCCTCTTGGTTCTTCTATTGTAGATTCTGAATGCTTTGGAAGTTAAAGAATAACCCACAAAGTATCCTTCATCTGCCTTTTTATCGAATTTGGCAAGATTTTCTCTGTCTCTGAGAACGTAGCATCTGCAACCAAAAATATGAAAGAATTTGATTAATGGTTTTCTTTTATTTATCAGTTCATAAGCAGTCTTATTTAATCTCTTATTGATTAAAGTTCTATTTTGTGTAAAACAAGCAGTTGCAATTGCTTCAGCCCATAGGAAAGTAGGAAGATTTGCATAAGCCAACATTGTTCTCGCAGCCTCAACTAGAGTTCTATTCTTCCTTTCAACAACACCATTTTGTTGAGGAGTTCTGACAGCAGAAAAATTGTGAGAAATCCCAGAACTTTCTAGAAAATTCTGAAGAGTCTCATTTCTGAACTCCGTTCCATTATCACTTCTGATTTTCTGAACTTGAAGTTGTAAGAGAACTTGAATCCTTTTGATAAAATTTATCAATGTAGTAGCAGCTTCTGACTTAGCTCTTAGGAACTCAACCCACGTGTATCTGGATAATTCATCAACAATCACAAGCATATATTTCTTTCCTCCCATCGACTGAACTGAAATTGGACCACAAAGATCAGTATGAATCATTTCTAATGGTGCTTTGCAAGATGAGTCCATTTTTAATTTGTGAGAACTCTTTTTCATCTTGCCCATTTCACAAGCTGAGCATAATGATTCTTTTTCAAATTTAAGCTTTGGTAAGCCTTTAACCAAATGTTTTGCAACAAGATTATTAAGATCTTTGAAATTCAGATGAGAACATCTTCTGTGCCAAAGCCAGCATTCATTTGCAGTTGATTTTGATAAAAGACAAACTGTATTTAATGTTTTCAATTTTGAAAAATTAACTACAAATAAGTCCATATGTCTTTTGGCCCAGAAGACTTTGACATCATTTTCAGTTAGAATCATGCAACCTGTTATTTGAAACTTAATTTGACAAAGACTGTCTAAAAACTGACTTATGCTGAAAAGATTGTGTTGTAATCCTTCAACATAGAAAACCTTTTGAATAGTTAGATCCCCTTTAGTTAAATCCCCATAACCTTTGACTTGACCTTTGCTATTGTTTCCAAAGTTTACTGCTCCTCCAGCCTTTTCTGTGAAGTTTGATAGAAAAGACTTCTGACCTGTCATGTGTCTTGAAGCTCCTGAATCTAAAAACCACACATGACAGCCCTGCAAAAAGATCAGTTAGGTTTAGGTACCCATTTTGGAATGGGTCCATCTTTGTTAGCTTTGTCATTGGATTTAACATCAGTACCTTTTACTCTCCACTCAAAATCTTTCTTCAAACACCACTTTCCTTGAACTTTTATGAAGTCAGAACATTTTCTGCTTACAAGTTTGTTCAAATTCTTTTTGAGAGTTGTAACTTTTGGTTTTGCTATGTTTTCAACTTTCTTTTCTTTTATCTTTTCTTTCTTCTGAGTCTGAGGAACAAAAATTTTCTTCTTTTCTGTATTTTGAGAAACAGAAACTTTCTGAATATCTTTTCTTATGTATGAAACAGAAGTTATTTTGACTTGACATTTGTGAGAATATTGGAATGAATCATTTTTACATCTAACACAAACAAGATTTTTCTTTGCAAGTGACAATAAATCTGAAACATAGATCATTTCATTTTTATTTATACTGTTCAGAGTACAATTGCCCTTATTACAAGAATTTCTAGCGTTTAGTTCAGAAGTAGATTTCATTCTAAGCTTCTCAAGTTCCCTTTTCAGATCGTTCAACTTTGCAAGATCATCTTTCCTTTTGCTTTCTTCTTTTTCTGAAAAATTCAAGTTCTTTTTGTTAGAAGAATTAGATGATTCACCTTTTTCATATGTACTTGATTCATTAAAGAATTTATCATTTTCTCTTGAAGCATTAATTTTAAAAAGATCATACTCAGTCTTCAGTTTTTCAAGCTCTGTTATTTTCTGAATAAAAATATTCTTTTCTTTCAAAGCTTCTTCAAGTTTAATATCCACTTCACAGAAATCATTTTCAAGTTCATCATAAGTTTTCCTTAAATCCTCAAGTTCTTGACTCACAAGATTAAATCTCTTTTCAAGTTGCAAAAATTCATCTGATTTTATTTCAGAAAATCCAGTTGAATCAGACTTCTGACTACCTGAGTCAGAGTTCTGATTTACAGACTCAGATGTCTGATCTTTAGACTCAGAATTCTGACTACAAAGTTCAGAATCCTGACTAGAAGTTTCAGACTTCTGATTGACTGTTTCAGAATTTTTACTTGTATCAAATATGCTCTCAATGTCATGATATGAAAAACTTGGTTGTTTATTTTTGTAGCTGACATTTAAGGAATCATACTTGAATTTAGTATCATTGTATCTTGGCTTTTCATCTGTTGGTTTAGAAACTTCTTTCTTAACCTTTTCTTCTGAACCAACTGACTTTTCTGTTTTAGACTCAGAAATTGTCTCATCTGACTTTTTAGAGTTTGGTCTTTGCAAATTGTCAGAACTTGTTATAGAACTAGCAGGTCTTATGAAAACTTCAACAATTTCTGGGATTTTTGGCTTAGAAACTTGAAGTATTGGAGCTCTTTTTAAAATGACATTTTCTTCCAATCCCAATCCCTTCTTTGGATTGTAAAATCTTGTATCTTTAACATTGCTTAATAAAAGATTTAATGTTTGCTGAGTTTGACCTCTTTTCAAATTCAAATCTTCCAATTCTTTGATTTTGGAGTATAAATTCTTTCTTTCTTCAAATAACATATCAAATTTTATTTGTAAATCACCTTTTTCATCCTTTATTTTTGAAAACTCAACTTTTAGTTCAGAAAGCCTTTTCATCAATTCAGAATTTTCATCTTTAACTTTCTGTTTCTCAGCCTCAGATTCTTCATATTGTTCGTTTATTACTTCTTTTTCAATTCTGAATTTGTTAACCAAAGTTCTTTCTCCTTTTATCTGTTTTCTTAGATTAGCAAATTCAGTTTTCATTTCACCAATCTGTGTCATTAACTCTAATTCAAGTGAAGAATGTACCTCAGCAGATGACTCAGAATCAGCATCTTCAAAATCAGAATCATCCTCATTCCTCATTTTTGCCATATAGCTTCGCATCTGTGGAAAGTTGATATGATCATCTTCATCAGAAGTGTAGTACAGCCAATTCTCCTGTTCAGCCAATAGCGCACTCTCGTCATCTCTCTTCTTTGCAAGCTGAGCCTTCTTCGTGTAGTATTCATAATCTTTCACAACTTTAACTCTGCAATCCTTGGCATAATGGCAAGATTTTCCACACTTGAAACACAGATTCTTTTCTTTTCTCTCTTCCTTCTCTTCCTTGTTTTCTTCACTTCTCTCTATTCTCTTTTCAATCTTATTTTCTTCTCTGTCATCTTTCTTCTTATAATCTGAACTTCCAGCTCTCTTATAATTTCCTTGAAATCTGCCCTTCCCATACCTTTTGTTGAAAGTATTTGTCAGCAAAGCTAGCTTTTCAGCCATTATCTTGATATCTTCATCATCTTCTGATCCTTCTTCTTTGTCAGATTCCTCCAGACTCGGTATTTCTGATAGATATGCAGTCTTTTTGGGTGCTTTGATTGCTTTGGACTTTGATAAGAACGCTAACTGATCAGCAACATTTTTCTTTTCTTCCACAACTAACTTGACAGAGTCTTCATGTTGATTAAGAACACAGAACAAATCATTTAAGTCTTCTTCACACATATCCTTGTTCATTTGCAGACTTATGGCAAATGATGACCATTCTGAATTTAGACTGTTCAGAAATTTGTAATTTATTTCTGATTTTGTTTTCTTCAGTCCATTTCTTCTCAAGTCATTTAGAATAGTGCAAAATTTACTGTATGTCTGTGTCAAACTTTCTGACTCTTTTGCTTTGAACCTTTCATAAGCATTTATGCTTTGATTTAACTTTGCCTGAATAGATCTCACAGTTCCTAACATTTGCCTTTCCAATTCGTCCCACATTTCTTTAGCTGATGATCCACTGTCAATCCTGTTAAGAACCTCATTCGGGACAGCCAAAGTCATCAAAGTAATTGCTCTTTTGTCAATAGCATGCCTATTTTTCTGTTCAGCAGTGTATTGGGAATAATTCTTCTTTACTCTGGTCGCTGGAATTTCTGGAGTTGTCTCTGTAGCAGGGGTTGCGGCGACATCGATATATACTTCGATTGGACCTTCTCGTATAGAAATCATAAGATTTTCATCGATGTTGTCAAGGAATTGGATCATACGAGTTTTCCATTGCTGATACTCTTCTGGTATAAGAACAGGCGGTTTGGTTTCGGATCCCATGGCTAGATATTCTTTAGAAGACATGATTGTGAGAAAATTCAACAGAAAGACAAATTCGATTTTCTTGATCGAAAAGTAGCAGGTAATTCAAGAATTGCTAAGAATTCAAGAATTAGCCCTAGCAGCGGAATCGAATTTTGAATGAATCAAGAAATCTTCAAGAAATTGATCAATCGATCTTCGCAATCACAATCTTGAACGAATTTGTTTGTTGATTGGCTCTGATACCAATTGAAAGTGCAGGATCTATTCTTACAATCAATATAGAAAGAAGTAATTGAGAATTTGTATGATCAAGCCCAATTGTATTCAATGATGCACAGAATTACAGATCTAAGAGAGAGATCACCTCAAAGATTACAAGGAATGAATACAAGTAATATGGGAAAATCAATCAGTTAGCAACGTAGTGCTAACCACTCTATTTATACTGCAACAAACATCTTAAAGCTACAGTACAAATAAGAAAGACTAATAAGAACATAACACGTGTCCTAATTAGTTTACACATTACTAAATAACGAAACTCGTCATAAGTTCTGAACAGGTAGTTCAGAACTTCTGAACATTCTTCTGATCATGCTTCTCAGAACTTCTGACTTCTCTTTCTCAGATCTCTGACTCTTCTTCTCAGAACTTCTGACTCTTCTTCTCAGAACTTCTGAACCTTCTTATCAGATCTTCAACACTTGGTTTATTGACAAAACTTCAGATCTAACATATATCAAACTGTATTACTCACAAGCTTTACACCAAACCTCAATCTTGTTGAACAGGCTCAACAAGACGATTTCTACTTCTCTAGAAATAGGGTTCTTACACCTTGAGGTTAATTCACTCTTGAATCAATACAGAATTCTGTATACTATCTATCTTCTATCGTATATTTTCTAATATCTATCTATCAATACTATATATACAAAAGTAATTACAAGATAACTATCAAAAGTGAATTGATCTTCTGAATCTTCGTTAAACATATCTTGATCAATTCCTTCTTTGTCTCCAAAAGTATCGCATCCCAAACTTATCAAGTCAGCAGTATTAACAATGATTTGGCTCAGCAGCATTAACGACCTTCAGCAGTATTAACCTTCACAGTCTTCAAGCAGTAGTAACTCAGCTCAGCAGCACTAACTATGTCTAGCAGTAGTAATTTGGTCTAGCAGTACTAACCGTGTCTAGCAGTAGTAACTTCGTCTAGCAGTAGTAACCTTGCCTAGCAGTAGTAACGAAGAACTGGCAGTAGTAACATTGTCTTGGCAGTACTAACCATACTTGGCATATCTTCAGTTCCCAACAATCTCCCCCTAACTTGACTTTTAGGAAAAGAAGTCAAGTTCTTCAGATGATGCTTCCAAAACTTAGTCATCATATACGCACAGATTAGGACTTAAGCCTAGAGTCTGATTGAGAATCCTTTTTACCAAGAATCTACCCATTGCTGAATCCTTGTTGCAGGTCAGCTTAGTATGTAACATTCCTTGCAGCCTCTTCATGCTGTGATTGTATATTTCATCCACCAGATAGTATTCTTGAGTTGCAGAGTCAAGTGAGATGACATATACTCTACAGTTTTCATAGAGCATCCAGTTGGTAATGGCTTGAAACTGTGTGTTTATCCTATGCTGAACTGCTTCAGGTTTGAACATTTGGCACAAGAATTCAAGTACCATTTTAGAGATTGACATCCCTTTTTCAGTCAGCATGTTTTCATATATCCTCATCCCAACTTTGAACATCTCTTCTAAGTCTGATCTTGAGCAAGTTCTGACAATTTTTCCCCAAGTTGAAAAGACTTCAAATTTTCCATCTGCTCTTTTTATCCTAATGAACTCCTTTCTACCATCTTTCAAAGTGTCCCAAAAGATGATTTCAGGAGCCTTAGATGATATTGGTTCAGCCTGAAGTGGAATTGGGTTAGAGTCAACACTAGTAATGTACAAATCACATTGGGCATCAGTTTGTGATTGTACATTGCTTGATTGCCCTGATGGAGTTGCCACTTCTTCTTCAGCAACTTCTGAGGTTAATTTTTCTTTCACTGTTTCCTCCTGGGCCTCTTCTGCAGTTGGCTCTACCATTGGCTTCTTTTCATTTTTCTTCTGTGAAGTTATGGGCTTGGTGCTTGGTCTTTTCTTTGACATCATCTTGGTTATTTTAAGAGTTTTAACAGCTGCAGGAGTTGGTTCAGCTGTTTTAAGTTTCTCAGCAGCAATAACCATTTCTGCTGCTATGGCTGTTACTGCTTCTCTTAGAACATGTAATGATGCTGCTTCAACACTGTTCTTCACAATCCAGTATATTTCTTCATCAATTTCAGCTTGAGTTGTAGTTACTGCTTCCTGCTCAGTTTCTGCTGCTTTTTCTGTTTGGCCTTCAGCAGCATTAACTGTTTCTGCTGCTTGTTCAAACTCAGCAGTATTAACAGTTTCTGCTGCTGTGGTTTCTGCTGCTCTTGAAGTTTCTGCTTCTTTAATCATCTCCTCCACCTTTTATGTCTCCCCCTTATTCTGTGCACTGGACTCCCCCTTAAACTGTGCATTATCCATTTCCATCTCATTCTCCATGTGAACTGTCTCCCCCTCAATTTGTGGACCCTTCATTTTCAGTTCTGCTTCTGACTCTGACTCCCCCTTTTTGGGAGCATCATCAGTTGAAGTTCTTCTTCTCAGCACAAATCTTGCCTTTTTCTTTCTGTGCAGCAGCTTGGTGACCATCTTTTTGAGCTTCTCAATTTGAGACTGTTGGTAGGTGACCACAGTCTTCAGTTGCTCAATCTCCTTCCTCTGTGCCATTACATCCAAGTTGACATTCCCTATGGTTTCCATCAATTCCTCATAGTTATATCTATCCTCACCCTTTGTAGAAGTTTTTACTTTCTTTAAGGGATCCTTGGAAGGTTTAGCAGAAGCCTTCTGCCTAGCAGAAGCACTACCTGCCCCCTTGGTTTCTTGGCACCTGGGTCCTCCTAATGATTTCTCATTTAGAGTTGCCATGGGGAAGGTCTTATTTATGTTACCACTGTCCTTCTCTGTGCTAGCAGAAGTAGTGGCAGCCTTAGCACCCATATGCTCATCCTTCTCCTTAGAGAGCACCTTCTTGGGGTTGGGATACACCCCTGTGGTTTCCCTGTTGATATTCTCAATTGGAGAATGCTCCAACTGAGGGCTTAAAGGCTTAGGGCTCTGAGTAGGTACATCAAGGGAAGGAACCTTGTGCACCTTTCTTCTTTGAAACCTTTTGGTGATTGTGGGAGTAGGTTGTTCAAGAATGGACTGAGGGATGTCTTTTGAGATGGAAGGTTGGGATTGGTCATCAGTGGGTGTGTCTAATGAGGGCCTTGACCCTGATGCCATACCTTCAATTGTGTGGGACACAACCATCATTGTGGAGAACAATGGTGTGTCAACTCCTTCCGAGTCCCTAGGAAGTCTTTTCATATTTGAAAAAACCTTCCCTTTAGGGGATTTTGGTACATATACCTCATCAAACTGAGGTAAGTCCATCAATTCCTTGTTAATAACTTCTTGCACAAACCTTGGATACATGTAAAAGCTCTTTTTGGATTCCAAGTTTGATACAAGATCATTAAAGATCATAGCTGAAAAATTGTACTTTCTGGCAGTGGATAAGCAGACCAAGGCATATGCAATGGGACTGCTGAACTCACTCCATCCAGTAGTTTTCTTGGAAATACAGTGCATCAGGGTATGAACAAGAAATCTCCATTGGTTAAAAAATTTTGACTTGTAGAATTTAAAAACACCAATGGGACCTTCATACCCCATTCTTTGTAAAGTCGAATATAAGTCATCAGAAGATAGAGAGGTTATACCTGAGGCATCATTCAAGTGAAGAGAGATGCGAATAACCTCCTCTGTGACTTTCAAGGGTTTATCACAAACCCTTGTTCGAATGGTTTTCTGCCATTCTTCGAAACTAACAGTGGCATTCTCCCAAAATTGCGTCTGATGTTCGATATAGATGGTTGGGCTCACCGTTAGGGCATAGGAGATGTGCGAGGATTTAAGAAAATCGACGATATCGTGGAATCCCGCAGCTTGTTTCGGCTTCTGAAGCATGGCTATTTCATTGTGCTCATCCACAAACTCCATGATTCCTGAGGATTCTTGAAAGAAAACACAAAGATTCTGGGGAGACTAGGTTAGAACGAGAGAGAAGAAGTAAATGCGAAGAGTCGTTATGAACTTTGGCGGGCACACAGGGGTATTTATATGCCCTAGATTATCAAAAGCAGTATTAACAACGTAAGCAGTATTAACTACTGAGCAGTATTAACTACCAAGCAGTATTAACTACCAAGCAGTATTAACTACCTAGCAGTATTAACTGCACTAGCAGTATTAACTACTGAGCAGTATTAACGGAGCACTAGCAGTATTAACTGCAAAGCAGTATTAACTACACAAGCAGTATTAACTACTGAGCAATATTAACTACTGAGCAGTATTAACTGCACTAGCAGTATTAACTACTGAGCAGTATTAACTGAGCACTAGCAGTATTAACTACTGAGCAGTATTAACTACAAAGCAGTATTAACTACACAAGCAGTATTAACTACTGAGCAGTATTAACTACTGAGCAGTATTAACTGTACAAGCAGTATTAACTACTAGAACACAGGCAGTAGTAACTATGTACTGTGCATCACTTGTCAAATCCTCAAATGTCATCTTACACATCACTTTTACCACTTCTCTTACCTTCTGCAGGATTATTTTCAAAAGTAACATGTCCTCCATCAATTCATTTGAAATTCTTGAGGCAGGCCATGTTACCTGTCATGTGCCTGGAGCAACCACTATCAACATGCTAAATGCTCTTCCCCTTGAGCTGTTGGTTGCCCTGCACATCTGATAAATCAATTAGTTTTTGTTAGGGACCCAAGCCATAGTGGTCTTGGGTCTCCCTTGATCATCAAAATACTTACATTCTGTTTTGATGAGCTTGTCAAAGTGAGGAACATCAGTGCTTGAGTACTTTGTTTTGATGATAGGTCTAGAAGCAGTACTAACTGATGCAGAAGTACTAACTTTGTTAGCAGCCCTAACACTGCTTCCATAAGTACTAGCCTTCTCAGCAGTATTAACTAACCTAGCAGTACTAACACTAGAAGCAGTATTAATTGTTGAAGAGGTATTAACTGTGTTAGCAGTACTAACACTGCTTGCAACATTATTGCTTCCTGCAGTACTGACATTGTTAGCAGTACTAACTGAGTTGGCAGTATTATCATTAGTACCTTTAGGCATCCATACTCTAACACTTTCTGTTTCTGCCTTTTTCATGTGACTTTTGGTTTTAACTTGTTTCTTAGCCACAAGTTTCCTCACAGGCTTTTTATAGCCACCATTCTTTCTGTAACCACCAGGTTTTTGAAAAGATCTTTGAGCATTAAACCTTTGGTTGACAGGATTGAAATAACAGTGTTTGGCTAAATGATTTAGCTTACCACAGATGAAACAAGGTTTTGGCCTGTTAATTCTGTTCAGATCAACTCCTTGTCACATAGCCCACTGGTTATTCCAGTTCCTTTGATTTCCCCTCTGATTATCATGTTTTTGGGGCTTGAGCTCTTGAGATTTCTTACAAGAACAATGTTTACAGGTATTGGGAGCCACAACTGTAGTCTGTTTGTAATGGACTCCCTTTTCCTTTTCAGTCCTTTTGATCTCAGTGTTCTTGACACATGGACTCTCACATTCCTCATCAGAGTCTACTTTGTCAGTCTCATCCTCAACAACTATTTCTTTTTCACAAGGATCTATATTAATCTTTAATTCAGGTTCCTTTCTATCCTTGGTCTCTAACAAATCAGACTTAGGAGGTATGTAGTTGTTATTGTAGGGTGGAGGTGTGGTATTGTACCCTATCCCTACTTTCATCTTGTCATGGATTTGTGCTTTAATGATGGTGTCCATGGTTTTAGAAGCACAGGTAAACTTTTCAACATCAAGTTTAACCTTTTTAAGCTCTTCTTTTAACTTCTCATTCTCCTCCCCAGACACTTTCAGCTTAATCTCATACTCATTCTTCTCCCACTTCCAATAGTTAGTATCATAGGAGTGTTGAAGTTCATTAGCTTGAAAAGCTCTAATTTGTTCCTCAAACCTTTCTACAATCCTAACATAATCTTTCACATCTTTCTCTAGCCTCTTAAGGTTATCACACATACCTTGATTGTGATCCCTATATCTTTTAACAGCATCAATGCAAGCTTGAGAACAGAGTTTAGATTGTACCTCAGTGGGAATATCAGATACTTCTGCCATAAGAGCTTGATTCTGACAGGCTTCCTCAGCTTGATCACTCCAATCAAATCCCATTCCTTGTTGAGAAACAAGGGCTTGAGAGGAGCTTTTGTTTTGGTTTCCATTTGGAGCCTGTTGATGTGATCCTCCACTTCTGCATTCTCTGGCAAAGTGTCCCATTTTCTGACACTTATAACACTCAACCTTGGACTTGTCAAAGCCTGCACCATCTTCTCCAATCTTTCCTTCATTACATGGGCCATTTTTTATGATGTCCCATATTGCATAATTAGTAAGAAGAATGTACTGCTTGATTCTCAGTTTCCACATGTCAAATTTATTGGGTTTGAGCATGGGAACCTTTGAAACAAGAGTACTGTGAGAATCCATTGAATTGTCCATAGCTTCTAAGATACCAATGCTCTGATACCACTTGTCAGGATCGATTCTTAACAAGAATTAAACTTCTTAGAAACAGAATTTAGAGAATCTTGCGGAATAGAACTCTAAAATAATTAAAGAACAATCAATAGAATTCAACACACTGTATATATCAAACTGTATTACTCACAAGCTTTACACCAAACCTCAATCTTGTTGAACAGGCTCAACAAGACGATTTCTACTTCTCTAGAAATAGGGTTCTTACACCTTGAGGTTAATTCACTCTTGAATCAATACAGAATTCTGTATACTATCTATCTTCTATCGTATATTTTCTAATAGCTATCTATCAATACTATATATACAAAAGTAATTACAAGATAACTATCAAAAGTGAATTGATCTTCTGAATCTTCGTTAAACATATCTTGATCAATTCCTTCTTTGTCTCCAAAAGTATCGCATCCCAAACTTATCAAGTCAGCAGTATTAACAATGATTTGGCTCAGCAGCATTAACGACCTTCAGCAGTATTAACCTTCACAGTCTTCAAGCAGTAGTAACTCAGCTCAGCAGCACTAACTATGTCTAGCAGTAGTAATTTGGTCTAGCAGTACTAACCGTGTCTAGCAGTAGTAACTTCGTCTAGCAGTAGTAACCTTGCCTAGCAGTAGTAACGAAGAACTGGCAGTAGTAACATTGTCTTGGCAGTACTAACCATACTTGGCATATCTTCAGTTCCCAACACGTATTCCGCCTCAGTAGTCGATGTAGAAACGCACTGCTACTTCGTGGATGCCTAACTTACCAAACTATCGCCCAGGAACTGCACATGCCCCGATGTGCTCTTCCGATCCAACATGTTGCCCGCGTGATTGGTGTCCGAATACGTTGTGAGCTCAAAACCTGTCTCTTTCGGGTACCACAATCAAAGATCAGCATTACCTCTTAAGTAACGAAAAAATCATTTTACAGCTATTAAATGAGACTCTTTTGGTTTTGATTGAAAACGGGCGCATAAAATTGTCGAGTTGGAGAGGGATTCTACATTCCATCCTGAGGTATCCAAGGTATCTGCGAAATTGGGGTGTTTAAGGAAGGCGGAGAAATCAACTTGATCTGCATAGTGTATTGGAGTGGGGGAGGGTAGAGGTTGTTCAGGGACTTCTTCTTCCATTTCAGCTTCCTCTGCGATGGTTTGCAGAGGTGTGTGGGGTTTCTTGGTTTTCTTCTTGCTATTCTTGCATTTTGGTTTGGGGGCACCCTCCTCAGAAGATTTGGATTTTCTTTTCTTCTTCTTTTCTTTAGGAGGAGGGGGAGGTGCAGATGATCCAATCATGGTTTCTGCTGGTGGGGATTGTTGGGATTGTTGGGGTGGTTCAACACTTGTAGATGTACCCTCTGTGGTTTTCTTTGGTTTGGAGGCCTTGTTCGTTTTGGAGGGTGTGGCGGAGGTTTTGCACTTGGAACCTGAAGTGGCAATTTGGCTTCTCAAAAGATGAAATCGAGTCTGTATTTGTTCGTGCTTTGCCAAGGCCGCTGCCCACTCTTCGTCACTCATTCTTTCAACAACCTGAAAATCTAAAGGGCTCCTAGACGCGGGGGTGTCACAGGACTCGGTTCTGGAGTTCTGTGATCGCGTATATAGGCTAACCTGAGTTCCTCATCACTTGCATATGGCAGAAGGGAGGTTGGTAGAGGTCTGCAAAATTGGTATCCATCCACATACTCTGATGGGCTATGCTTTGCCATAGGTTAGGTTTTGACAACTGGTCCCTCCATTGGCCATTTTTCTACTAGCAGTAGAGGTTCTAGAAGCACTCCTAGGGTTCTCTGAAATTGCAGGGCAGGAGGTTCTTTGCTCTTGGACCCTTTTGCCCTCTGTGTGGAGATTCTGTGGTCAATTGTGTTGACAAGCTCCTGCATCATTAGTGTAGCATAATCCAGAGGCATATCATAGTACATTACGTACATGATTGCCATAATCTGGTGAGATGTCTGGTCAGGGCTGCCCACTTTTCCAGTCAGGCATCAGTTGAGAATTAAGAAGAGTGTGTTCCACAGAGGGGGGAACCTGTTCCTTCTGAAGTCATTTCTTTTCTTTAGATGGGTGTTGTATCCCAACATCTCTACAAAATCATAGAGTTCTCTATCTGTAGGGACCTCTGCGTACTTCTTGATGCCTAAAAGTCCTCTGGTAGGTAGGCCAAATTCAAGGGAGAACATTGTTCTGTTGAACTTAAGTTCAATATACTCTGATTGGTCAGGTTTGGAGATGTAGCCCTTGATTCGCCTATTCTCTTGGTCGTAATAACAGCTCTGCCAGAACTGGTTGAGGTATCTGGCAGGGATCCTTGTAACATTCTGTAAACACCAGATCTATTAGCTAAACATGTAATCTTCCATTGATCTTTAAGAATCTAGAGTTTTACATGAGAACTAAACACTTTCTCTCTCTAGATTCTCTCTCTAGAATCTCTCACTAGATATTACAATTATGATCACTAACTAATGACTTACTTGAGACTTGCTTAACAACTAAGCAAACTAAACCTATTTATACCTATGAATTACAACACAAGTATTTCTAATTACATTGACTTTCTAACTAAACAACTTTGACTTTGACTATTTTGACTTTTACAATGTTTGACCATTATAAGACTTTACAATAAATCTTGAATACAATAATGCTCTAACATTCTCCCCCTTTGGATTCAAGATTTAAAAATATGATAGCAGTCTTCAGCTCTTGGTCTTCAAAACTTTAACATTGACCGCTTTAAACTTTGAAGCTCAGATTATCTTCAAATAGCTTTATCTTCACTAGTTCACGGCGAACTAAATGCTTTGACGTTCTTTAAAAACTCAGCTTTGAAGAATCTTCAGTCAAAATTGAAAAGTCTTCGTCTTTCACATTGAAAAGTCAATCTTCTTCAATACGATCTTCAACAAATTGTCTTCAAGTCTTGAACGTGAATTTCAGATCTTTGCATCTTTGAACTTTGCACCTTTAAACTTTGAGGCTTTGAACTCAAACTTTGAATGATTTCTTGAGCTTTGTATCTTCATCTCTTCGATCTTGAAATTTTCTTTGAATAACGAAGTTTCTCGAAACATCTCGGAACATCTTCTTGACTCTGACAAATCATTTCTCCCCCTTAATCTATCAATGATAAATCTCTCTTTTCTTCAGGGTATTGTTTCTCCCCTTGTTCTTTAGTATACTATTTCTCCCCTTTTTGATGATTGTGAGCATCATGATCATCAAAACCTTCATCAAATTCAGCACACTTTTTATACACCGCAAGTAACATTCTCCTTCTTTTTATCTGATTAACCGTCAATTCCAAAAAAAAATTATCAGAATCTTATCAAATTCAGACAAAAGAATGTGGTAACCCTGAAACAACGGATGAATCAGTTAAAATGCCTGTAAGTAGCACGGAGCCACTTAGTACAACAGATGTACTTATTAAAGGAGCTTTTTGATGTTCAGTCCCCCAGGGCTTCCATTCAATCATTGAAATTCACAAAGGAAATTCTATGAACGTTATGACAAGAAAACATATTCCTTGTGTGAACGTGCTTGTGTAGAAAGAATAAAGCAACATATGCTTGAGAATTATAGGATCAAAGCGTGTAAACCGTTGAGACTGCAACAAGTTTTCCACGGACTCAATGTGCATTAATAAATAGCGAAGGTGGGGCAAACTTCCTTCTTTTTTAATACCTAGATCTTCCGAGTGAAGGTCAAATAGATTATATGTTGCGTCCCCAAGAAAAATGAAACATTCCTTTGTTAAGAAAGAAATGAGTAGCTGGTTGGGTTAAATGCAAGAGTTGGCATGGGCTAACTGCCTGTTTCCATGATGGTCACCAAAGAATGTGAACCAATCAGAAATGTGGCTTCCCGACTCAGAAAAATGGATGGTGCAGAGTTCTCTTATTCTTTTAACTTTGTTCTCACACCCTTTTTTGTTTTTAATCCGCTCACTTCTACCCAAACTCTCATTTACATTTTACCTCAGCACAATGAGATACTCAACCGGATGAGTAATCTCCCCTACTCTTTGATTTCGACCCCTCACCCCTCAATCACTCAAGGATAACTTCTTGGGTAGGAAACACTGGTTAACGTGGATCCATAGAAGTTTAATAATCTCACACTGATCCCTTGAAAATGTCCTAAAATGATTTGTGTTATTCAACAGTTTAGCTTGAACAAATATGAATATCGGCATTTGAGTAACATTGCCATCAGAATGTATGCTCCTCAATAATATCAATAATATTTGAGCATTTGAACGATGAAGAATTCTCAAAACAAAGGATAAAGAATGAATGAAATTAATTCGAATGACTTGTTTGAGAATCTGACAATGTATCAATCAGATCAAATATTAATAATGATGATCATAAAAGGATAGGGCATCAAAGAATTGAAATTTGTTTATATGAACAAATATAAACAAGCTTTGAATGAAATGTTTAAGTTCTCACGCTGAAATGAATGTACGATGCTCAACAAAATTTGAAATGCAAACGGGAGTATTACCATCGAAAAATTGTTTTGTTTTGAGACATGGTAATAACAAAGTCAATATGAAGCTGAACCGGTATGTATGAATATTTGAAATTATAGAAAAGATAATACACAAGTATTAATCTTTAGAAACACACGGTCATAAATGATGTCACAATAAGCCGAGATTTCCATGAAAAACATTTAAAATCACACTTCTAAATTCATAAAATCTGTTTGAGAATAAAAAAGTGGTTTGAACATTTAAGGAAAAATGTTTTTCACGCTTGAAAGCCGTTCTTCTTTCCAACAATCAGAGATTAAGGTTGTTGGTTCCCGTTTTGTTTAAACAAGATTATCAGATCTATTAGTTCAAGTTTATGTTTGATGCGGAAGCGTATTTGAAGAACTAACAGATATGTTTTATAGATTTAGAACACAATATAAATAAACAGTGAACAGGAAATAATATCTCAAAGTTTACTGAATATATGTATATCAAGAACAGATTTAAGAACAGTGAGTAAGCAAAGCTTTAAAACAGATATGACTCTCAAAGTGTATAAGCTATGTGTTCTTGTGATGTTTTTATCTCTTGATTCTCGAATAGGAAGAACTCAACATGAGTCTTCCTTTTATACTACTACAAGGGGACCATAAAGCATAAGCTACTATTGATCGGACGGCATGAATAGTTGTACGTATTGTATTGCATTAAATGTCGCAGACGTCTATTATGTACTAAGACATATTGAGTCCACTCAGAGTTTGACACGTTGAAGTTGGACAGGGTACGTTGCCATGCAAGTTGATGAACAGGTCCAGGAACAGTAGCAAGATATTATAAATATATTCCAAGTCTTTAATGAGGACCGCAGAGGCTCTGTAAAGTGTTACAGAGGTTCTGCGGTATGGTCCTTTGTAGATCAGTCTTTACCGGATTCCGAGTCTTTGGTCTTCTTTGCACGTATGACAGAGCTTCTGTAGGACGTCTCTGTAGCTTCTGTAGCTTCTTGACCTTGATCTCTCGGTAAGTTCGGCAGAGCCTCTGTAAGAGGCTTTTTATTCACTTGGCCTATTTTTCACTATTTCTAAATACTTCTACGATTAGGAAGATTGAAGCTAACAATCTCCCCCTAAGTAGTGAAAAATAAAAATTTGACCTTTAAGTATTTTTAGGCTAAGTTAGATAAGACAGAGATTAAACAATACCTCGAAAGTTCTTTCATTCAGATATATGCCAGAGGCATTTTACATTTGAGTACAATGAGATAAACTTTAACATGGTTTGCAGAGATTGGTTGTTTGAGAATCAGATTTTGGCGTATTTGAAATCGTTGAAGCTTCTGTTGTCTCTTCCGACTTCTCTTATCTCTTTGTAGAAACTGATGCAGAGTTCTCTTAAGAGTATTGTAGCGTCAATCTCTCTGATGAAGGTATCTGCAGCGTCTCTATCCATTTGCTCGGTATCTCTGTATTTTACAAGGTTTTCTCTGAACTTGTTCAGAGTACTAGTTGCGTACTTCTGACAGTCCATGCTCACAAAAAGTTTGACTTCGCCTTGTGGGTTTTGAAATACTAACCCGAACCTTGGTTCGGTAATGATTGAGTTGGGCACGGCGTCAGGTGGGAAGCGATCCTCTGGTGGTCGTAGGTTCAGATGTTTGAGACCAAGATCCTTTCCCAGCTGAAAGTCTGTCAGACTGTAGATCAGAAGCCTTTCCCTCATTGCTTTTCTCAACACTTGATAGGCTCTGGTGTTTGGCTCTGTGTTGTAGTTGTCCTTCGTCCATTGTAGAAGGTCAGGTAGATCATAGGGATTCAGATTCCTTAGGTCAGCATCAGCGAAGGTGGTTTCTGAATTGTTTACCCTCCAGACTCTGTAAATATTGTACCTGACCCTTGGATAGGTTCTGGTGAAGGAGTATCTACAGAAGATTACCTTTTTGATCTTGTGGATTGAGAAGACATCTGCTTTGGTTCTTGGCTTTGTCCTGGTGAAGACGTTGTCAAATTCTTCTCTGATCTTTGGATCTGTCACATGATCTGTTGGATGATTGGTCTGAAAAGATTGTTTATAGAGGTATTTGTATACCACTTCTTCCATTTCTTCTTGTGTTGGACCAGGTTGTGGTACTTGTCTTCTGAGACTTTCCATCTTTTTAACAACTTCTGCAGCTCTTCCTGATAGAGGAATGTCTGACAGAGGCTTCAATCCATATGCCCAGTCCTCTTCTTCAGGCTTTGGGGTTTGAAAGGCATCAAAAACGCTTTTCATCAATTTCTCTGTAGGCTTAGGCAATGATTTCTTTTTCTTGGGCTCTTCTGTCAGTATTGCTTTGCCCTTGTCTTTGGCTTGTGGAGGTGCAGAACCTGTTGCTTCTGTAGGTTTGGTTGTTGGTGCTTCTGTTGGAACGATGGGGGTTGCCTCTGTAGGTTTTGACACTTGTGTTTGAGAGGACTTTTGTGGCGTTGGTTCTGTTGGCTTGATTTGCTCTGTAACCTCTGTTGGAGGTTCTTTGATGACTTCTTCTGTGAGCTCGGTTTCTGTTGGTGAAAATTGGATATCAAATCTTCTTGCCATTTTGAAAGCTAATGTGAACCAGTGCCTTTCTTCTTCTCTCTGCGCCATTCGTTCAGTCATTGTTTTGTGCATATTCCTTAGAACAGAAGAAGCAGAGGTCGTTGCTCTTTTTGGTTTGTGGGCAATGGACTTTCTTCTTGGGATGGATTGGGGTTTTCTTTTGGTTTTGTAGTTTGGGAGGGAAGATCTTCTTCTGTGGAGGATGACAGATGTTGAACATCTACTCGAAACATTGTAGGGAATTCCACAGAGGTGGGTGTTGCCTCTGTGGTCTTTTGAGCTTCTGGTACATGGGTTTCTTCAGCGGTTGATTCCACAGAGATGGGTGTTGTCTCTGTGGTCTGTTGAGTTTGATGATCTTTGGTTTGTTGTGGAGGGGCTTGGCTGATTGGGTCTGCTGCGATTGGTGGAGCTTGTAGTCCTCTGGTCGTAGCTTTTTCCCTTATATTCTCCCCCTCAGGATGATCTGATGGACCAGGATGGTCATCATCAGAGTCATCCTGACTCTTATCTGAAGTACCCTCTGCTCTGCAAGAAGCTTTGGGTTTCTATGGTAGTTCTGCTCCTGCGGCCATCAACTTCGCACATACATCATCACAGAGGCCGATTAGAGTTGCAAGCTCTGCCCTTGTGTTGAAGCGCATTCTGCCGACACTTTTTCTGAATTCTTTTACGTAGTTGGCATTTGCAGTAGTGAAAGAGACGATGACTTCTGTGACCTGGTTTATGACATTCTGCCCGAGCTCTGTTAGTTGTGCTCTGGTCTTGTAGTCTTTTGGCTGCATCATTGTAGTGTTGCGCATTGCCTCTTCTTGTACGTGTTTGAGGGCGTTTTGTAGATCTGTAGGTGTAATGCCCTTTGATTTGTTGGATTGCTTGTTCATTTGTTCAAGGAAATGCTTGACTGGTTCCTTGAATGCAGATGTTGCGGCTATTCCAAAATCTTTAGCAGCAAAAGTGGCTGTAGTTGTGGCAGTTCTTTGAGCAGAAGACTTCATCTCTGTGATGGCGGATTTCACCTCTGTGGACAGATTGTCCATTTTGGTGTTCAGATTTAGCAAGGCCGTTGGTGTTGTCTCTATAAAAGATGTGAAAGACCTTTGCAACTCTTTCATGGTTTGGTTCACAGAGGTGACAAGGGTTTGGAACTCATCCCTTGATACTTGTGTCCCTGGTGTAACCTCTGGAGGAACAACCCCTTCTCCAGAGTGAGTCCCTGTTCCTGGGACACCTTCGTTCACCCTTGTTTGTACGTTGGGGGTGGAAGGATTTCCATCTGATCTTCGAGAAGAAACCTGAGTTTCGATCTCTACAGAAGTTCTGGGAAGAACAGTGTCCAAATCCACTCCAGAGGTGGGTATCGGAATGTTCTTCTGTTGACTTGGAGACTTGTCTAGAGTCTCTTCGTCTTTGTGCTCACTACTTCTCTCTGAAAGAATTTTTGGCCCTATTTTGTGTGTGGCAGAGGAAACAAATTCCTCTGTTGGGTGTTCTGGTGTGATCTGGGGCGATTGATTACGAACTATAGGTGAGTCTCTCTGAGGATACTCCCTAGGAATGGATTCCCCGGTTTTTGTGGGCGCAGAAGTCGAAAGAGTGACCTCTGGATGGATGGGTTGGGTTTGGATCGAGTTGTGCTGCTCTTGTTCAATAACACCCTCTGCAGCTAGACCTGCGGTGTTAGAATGTGGGTTGCACTGGGAGAGGTTTGAGGATGTGTGCCTTCTACTTCTACGGCATCTTTTTCTGTCCCTTTTTCTTTTTCTCCCATTCTATCTAAGGCCTTTTTAACCTCATCTCTGTTCCACAGAGCTTCTGCTTGTAGCCTAAGCCTTTCCCTAGTTTCAACATCTGACAAGTCGATTTCTTCTATTCCTTCTTCTGAAGCTTGGCTTGGACTCCTTCTGTGGACGTCCAGTCCCTGTTGGATGAAGGGATTCTGTAGAATGTTAGGGGTTTCAGATGGTTGATCTCTGGGGGTTTGATCATCTTCTTGCAGATTGGTGTCAATGCCAGAGATAGAGAAGTCTTGTTCTTCTGTGGTGTGGTGGTCAAGTGATGGTGCATTCCACCCAGCTGTATTTAGGGTGTTAGCAAAGTCAGGGTGTTGAAGAAAATCGTGTAAGTTTCCTTGATGAGCGAATCGATCTGGGGATTGATAAGGTGATTGATATCCTTCTTCTGCAACTTCTTCTTCTGCAGTTTCTTCGACCCGGGTTTCTGCGACCTCTTCTTCTGCAGTTCCTTCTTCTGCAGTTTCCTCTTCTGCGATGGTAACCAATTTATCAAGCTTCTTTTTGGTCTTCCTCCTTTTTGGTTTTGGTGCCCCTTCCTCTGTGGTTTTCGATTTTCTTTTCTTCTGTTTTGGAGAAGAGGGAGGAGCAGAGGAGCCAACTTCTGTGGCACGAGGAGGTGAAGGTTGATCTTCTGCAATGTTTGTAGAGGTGCCTTCTGCAGTTTTCCTCTTTTTTGTTTTTGGGGTAGAGGCAGAGGCTTTAGAATAAGACTTCTTTCCCATGAGCTCGTCACGTTTGGCCATAAAACTAAGTTGGATTGCCAAGTGTTTTGCTAGTTTCTGATCTTTTTCTTCTGTAGAGAGGGGTTCTACAACCATTGTTCCTAGGGGGACACCTAAACGCGGGGGTGTCACAGGGCTCGGTTTTGGAGTCCTGTGATCGCGTATATACTCTAACTTAAGGGTTTTGTTCGTGGCATATTTCAGAAGCTTTTTTGACAGAGGTCTGCAGTGGGAGTATCCATCTATATTATCAGTGGGGATGTTTTTGTTCATTGGGAACTGTTTGGGAGTCTGCCCTTTCATTGGCCAGTTCTGTATCATCAACAGAGGTTCGAACAGGACTCCCAATATCCTTTGGAAATGCAGAGGTGGTAGAAACTTAGGATCGTTCTCGTTTACCCTTCTGGTGTTGTTCTTTCTGTCGATCGTATTGATTATCTCCTGCATCATAATTAGTGAAGAATTTTTACTCTGAGGTTTTGTGGCTCTGTTGGAACTTGCAGAAGCTCTGTCAGGGCCAGCAGAAGCTCTGTGAGGGAAAAAATCTCATAACTAAAATTCTATTAAACTTTTTGATCATCCAATTTTTGATCTGTTTTAAGAGATGTTTTTCGGACATATTTGAAAGTTGGTGTCCGAGAAAACTGTTATGAAAAAAGTTTTGTTCGAGAAGGTCATGGTGTGTGTATTCGGTTTCCGAGATAGCATTCCAAAAGATCGATAGAGGCTAAATTTGCGATCATAGAGCATATTTCTTGCAGAACCTCTGTTGAGCTCATGTAACATCCCAGACCAACCGTACCAGATATTGGCCGCTTTGTCCACACACCTGGACTCACGGTTTTAAAACGCGTCTGATAGGGGAGGTATCAAGTCCCTCTTATAAGGCAACCTTAGTTCTCCTCCCCAACCAATGTGGGATCTTACAATCCACCCCCCTTGGGAGCCCAGCGTCCTCGCTGGCACACCAGTCCGGTTCCCGGCTCTGATACCATCCGTAACATCCCAGACCAACCGTACCAGATATTGTCCGCTTTGTCCACACACATGGACTCACGGTTTTAAAACGCGTCTGATAGGGGAGGTATCAAGTCCCTCTTATAAGGCAACCTTAGTTCTCCTCCCCAACCAATGTGGGATCTTACAGCTCAGCAGAAGCTCTATGACCTTAAATTTCTCATAACTCGAATTTTATGAAACTTTTTGATCTTTTGATTTTTGACATGTTATTCACAGTATTTTTAGGACATATTTGACAATTTGTGTCCTAGAAAACTATTTTAAAAAAACTTTTGTACGAGAGACATACATTTTGGTTCTCCTTTTCTTGGCAGTGATGTCTGACTTCTGTTGATATAGATTCATCGACACTCTTCTTTGGATCCCCCTTGAAAGATTTACCTCTGTAGATCATTTTAGGGTCCCTTTTTGCTCCCCCTTGATCTAATCACCTCTGTAGATCAAGTAATTTCCTTTTGCTCCCCCTTGACCTATGCTTGGATCAAAGAATGATAAGTTTTGCATAGAACATAGGTCATGTTTTCCAGAGGTTCTGTAGGGGTCGTCAGAGGATCTAAGCAGACCCACAGAAGTTCTGTGATATCAAGAACTATTTTAAGATTGAGAATTTACATACAGAGAAATCAATCAATGTAATAAAATAAAGCAATATATTTTGTAACGTCCCAAAAGTTACAAGGAATTTAAAATTTTTAAAAGTAATACATTTCATTATAATCAAACCAAAAGTTAACAATTACCATTACAATAAGAATAAACGTCGTTATTTAAAACCATCAATAAAGTTTAAGCAGCGGAAAAGTTATATAATTAAATCCCCTTTTAACAAAAGTTTAACTTAACCAATCCACGCCTCGCGCCCGTGTGTACCGTCATGCCCGACTACTACTCGCACCTGAAAACACAAGATTTTGGGAAGGGGTAAGCACGAAGCTTAGTGAATTCAATCCTTACATAGGATCGCAATTATATCAGCATCACCCTTAAACATACCAGCACATAAATTTCTTGGAACATCCATCAAGAAAATATATCACGATTAATAATAATCCTTATGCTCCTTGGAACCACCATCAAGAAGACATAATCACAACACCTTATACCAATACACCTACTCCTTGGAACAACCATCATGAAGTGGCCTTATACTTCTTGGAACAACCCTCGAGAAGATATAATCACAATTCATTATACAATACACCTACTCCTTGGAACAACCATCAAGAAGTGGCCTTATACTTCTTGGAACAACCCTCAAGAAGATATAATCACAACTCATTATACAAACGCATATACCTCTTGGAACATCCATCAAGAAGTACATCAATCACAGTTCAATATATACACACAAATATATATATTCCACACCACAATCATATCAACAAACAATCATAATCAACACACTCGAACTATAGCAACACAAATATAATTCACATCCTATATAGTGAGAGAACTCACCTCAAACGCAAAGCTTATGACCTCAACCGCAACACGAACCGGCCAACACCAGTTCACCTTTTTCCACCTAAATAAGCGTTAACAATTGTCAAAGTGACGCCCCAAACCAAAGCCACGACTACTAATTTTAAACACATAATTTTCCAGTTTTTACTCTCAACACGCAGGTCTGTTCGGGACCTGTTTAACCCCTTAAAAACTGATTAAACCCGAAATATTTTTCCATAAACACAAAGTCCCATGTCTTAGGGTTCCAGGGACATATCGCACGCGCTCTAACGATTTTTCTACAATTTACTATGGATTTTACAAAACCGGTTAGCTGCACAGCGAAAAACCAGTTTGACACTAGCTACGGTCCGAATTGGTTTTTCCTCAAAACATAAGAAACTTACTAGACTCAGAATGGGAACGTTTGGCACTGGTTTCATCCCAATCCGACATTCCTAGCAGAAGTTATGCTCGATACAAAAACAGGGACAGAAACTGCGGTTTCACATAAAATCATAACACGGTCCTTCGATATACGATTAACGGTTTAGGGTCAGGCCACGGCGGTTTTGGGGTTCCGACAGGTGGTTTTAGGGTTTAGGCCGTGGGCCCCGCCCACTGCCACCTCCGGCAGTGGGGCACGGCGGCGGCGGCGGTGTTTTCCGGCGGTGATCACACACACACGTACACAACCCCCGCTACCTTCTCGCACCACCGTCCTCCTCTCTCTCGATCGCTCTAACGCGAACCCACCCGCACACACAACCACAGCCGTCACAGCGGCGGCGTGCAGTGGTTGCCACACCACCGGCGGCCATGGCTGCCGCGGCGGTGGTGGTGGTTTGCGGTACCCTTGCGACGAACAAAACCAAAGAAAAAACAACGAAACGACAACAACGGTTACCTCGACGCAGCCCCACCTTCTCTCCGGTCGCTTGCTCCTCCTCTCCCCGGCGTCCTTCTCTCCGGCGAACACCCTCTCTCTCTACTCTCGCCGGCGTCGATCTCTCTCTCTCTCTCTCGGTTCTTATCTCCGGCCGACGACAACAAGAAAAACGATTGGGAGAGTCGTAGGGTTCTTTGGTTTCTAATTGTTTTGTTTCCCTTTCACGCTACAAACACCCTAACAAACCACATGGACCTCGTTAATTTCCTGCATGGGCCGAAACCCATGAGGGTTTTGGCCTTTGACACAAATAGCCCCTCAACTTACAACCCTCTAGCAACTAACCAAAAATTCCGACACTTTAACGATCAAACCCAACTCGACTAACCCCGTTAACGGAAACCACAAAAATCAAACTTAAAAGAAAAGAATTAATAAAAGAAATTACATACCGGGATACGGGCTTTACATATTTATACACATATTTACAGAAGATAAGCTATACTTACAGAGGATTTTCACGTCATATTGATCATTCCTAATTTACCCACCAAGAAATTGAATCTTTTCTCATCTAAAGCTTTGGTGAATAAGTCCGCGAGTTGATATTCTGTGGGCACGAAATGCATCTCGATTGTACCGTATTCAACATGATGTTTCAAGAAGTGGTACCTTATATCGATATGCTTGGTTTTTGAATGTTGCACTGGATTGGTAGAGATGGAAATGGCACTTTTGGAATCACAGAAGATGGGTATCTTGAGTAGGATATGGTCGTAGTCTTTTAGCTGAGTCTTCATCCTCAGAACCTGAGAACAACAGCTAGCAGCAGCAACGTATTCAGCTTCTGCCATAGATGTTGAGACACAATCCTGCTTCTTGGAGGTTCAACTGACTAGTTTACCACCAAGGAATTGACAACTCCCAGAGGTACTCTTTCTGTCGAGCATGCATCCTCCATAGTCTGAATCTGTATAGGCTTTAAGACAAAAACCAGAGTTCTGTGGATACCAGAGACCAAGACTTTTGGTCCCCTTTAGGTATCTAAAGATTCTCTTTACAGCATCATAATGTGATTTCTTAGGATTAGCTTGATAACGTGCACAAAGACATGTGGCATGCATAATGTCAGGTCTGCTTGCAGTTAAGTATAATAGAGATCAAATCATGCCTCTATAAAGAGTGCATTCTACAGAGATGCCATCTGGATCTAAGAATAACTTATTTCCAGTGGCCATTGGAGTTTTCATTGCAGAGGTATCAGAGAGGCTATACTTGGAAAGAATGTCAGAGACATATTTGGCCTGATTTATAAAAATTCCTTCTGATGATTGTTTGATTTGGAGTCCTAGGAAGAATGTTAATTCTCCCATCATACTCATCTCAAACTCACTCTGCATGAGTTTTTCAAAACTTTTGCACTCTTCTGTATTAGTAGACCCAAAAATTATGTCATCCACGTAGATTTGTACTAGCATTATTTCACTGTTTTTACGTTTATAGAATAAGGTTGTATCTGTTGTACCTCTGTCGTAGCCATTGACTATAAGAAAGGTAGAAAGTCGTTCGTACCATGCTCTTGGAGCCTGTTTCAGTCCGTACAGAGCCTTTTCAAGGTAGTATACATGCCTTGGGAACTTTGAGCTTTCAAACCCTGGTGGCTGATTTACGTAAACCTCTTCTTGGATTTCACCATTGAGAAAAGCTGATTTTACGTCCATCTGATAAACTTTAAATCCTCTGTGGGCTGCGAAGGCTAAGAATATTCTTATTGCTTCGAGCCGTGCGACAGGGGCAAAAGTCTCATCGTAGTCTATGGCTTCTTCTTGTCTATATCCCTTGGCCACTAATCGTGCTTTGTTTCTGATGACCACTCCATCTTCATCCTTCTTATTTCTGTAGACCCACTTAGTCCCAATGGCATGTTTCCCTCGTGGCAGAGGTACTAAAGTCCATACTCTGTTACGCTCAAACTGCAGAAGTTCTTCTTGCATGGCGTCTACCCAGTTTGGGTCATCTAGGGCTTCAGAAATCTTCTTTGGTTCCATCATACTGATAAAATTTGTAAAGAAACAAAAATTAGCAGTGGCAGATCTGGTTTTTACTGTGTCAGAAGGTTCGCCGATTATTTGGCTTGGAGGATGGCTTTTTTTCCACTTAGTTGTGCGTGGAAAGTGGTCACCAATGTCATCGAATCTTTCTTCAGAGGCTTCTTGTTGTTGTTGTTGTTCTTCTTCTTCTCCTTGTATAGCCTCTGTAGTAGTGCGTGCCTTTGTAGTTGATCCTACAGCCTGTGGAATGATTGGTATGAGAGGTGGTGGGGTTTGTTCCTCTGAGGACGTATAGACTTGGTCCTCTATATCCTCTGTAATTGGTTCCTCTGTGGATTATGAAGTTTGATTTTCAGCAGCTTCTGTGGTCGTTTTCTTCGTTGTTTCATCTTCTGCGGTCTCTACCTCGGCATTTGCATCTGTAGTATTTATAGAAGAAGATGAAGCATTATTTGGACCAGTTAGAGTCATACCTGTAGGATTTTGACCGATGGAAGATGGTTCTTCAGAAGCTCTGTTTGTTCCAACAGAGGGATCAATGTCGTCGTGGAACATCTCTAAAAATAGAAGATTTAAGTCTTCTTTCGTTTGCGAGATGCCAGAGGTTTCCCTTTTGAGTCCGAGTTCTGAACTGATTTGCTCAGAAGTCTTCTGGAATGAATCATCAAAAGAAACATTGATGCTTTCTACGATTTTGCGAGACCTTGTAAGGAATGCTCTGTAGGCTTTGGAAGTGGCAGAGTATCCAATGAATTTGCCTTCGTCAGCTTTTACCTCAAACTTTCCTCTGGAATCTCTGTCGTTTAAAACAAAGCATTTACATCCGAACACATGGAAAAATTTGATGTTTGGCCGCCTTTTGTTGATCAATTCGTAAGGAGTCTTGAGGTGTCTTTTCACAATGGTTGAACGGTTCTTTGTATAACAAGCGGTAGAAATTGCTTCTGCCCAACAGTTCATCGGTAATCCGCGTGCTGATAGCATAGCTCTTGCGGCCTCCACGAGCGTTCGATTCTTTCTTTCGACTATGCCGTTCTGCTGTTGAGTGCGTGCGGCAGAGAAGTTCTGTGATATTCCTTCTGTAGAAAGATAGACTTCAATGACAGAGTTTTTAAATTCTGTGCCATTGTCACTTCTTAACTTCTGTATTCTGCATTCATAAAGAACTTGGATTCTTTTTATTAGATTAATCAAGATGACTGGAACATCTGATTTCTTTCGGAAAAATTCAACCCATGTGAATCGCGAATACTCATCAATTAAGACAAGTATGTATTTCTTGCCACCTAGGCTCTGTATGGCAATGGGACCACAGAGGTCGACATGAAGCATGTAGAGAGGCCTAGTGCAAGACACATCTGTTTTGCCTTTGTGAGAAGCTCTTCTGAGTTTTCCCATTTCACAGGCAGAACACAAATGATCCTTATTAATTTTAACATTAGGCAAACCTTTAACTATATCAAGTTTGACCAGTTTATCCAAGGTGTGAAAGTTCAAGTGACAGAACCTGTTATGCCATAACCAGGCTTACTCACTTTTGCAGGCTACAAGGCAAACTTTGTCCTTGTTCTTGGAACAAAAATTCATCAGATACAGATCACCTCTTCTTTCGGCTCGCAGAAGTTCCATTCCTGTGTCTTCACTTTGCAGAGAGCAGAAAGTTCTTTTGAATAACACATCGAATCATGTATCACAGAGTTGACTTACACTGAGTAGGTTGTGTTTAAGGCCATTCACATATGCAGCTTTGTATACAGAGACGTTTTCCTTCTGTATGACTCCATAGCCTTTGATGTGTCCCTTCTTGTCGTCTCCAAAAGTTACAGATCCACCATCGTGTGTTTCTTTGTACGTGGATAGTAAACTTCTGTCGCCAGTCATGTGCCTTGAGCATCCGGAGTCAAGATACCAAATTGGCACAAACCGCTTCTGTAAGACAATCACAGAGACTTAGGTACCCATATCCATATGGGTCCAATATTGTTAGAATTTTTCAAGTTTGCCTTAGCATTCTTGAAATACATTTTATCTTTTGTAGAAAAATCAGATTGTTTCTCTCTTGGTTCTGACTTTGGAGTTTGAATTTTAGTGGAGAGTAAGCAATCTAGATTTGAGAAGTGATTATTCAATTTGAACATAAGATCAAAGCAATGACAGTATTTAATATGAGACGTGATTTGTTTGAACTTTTCATTGAATTTATTGAACTGAACCACAGAGGCATTACATTCTTTCTTAACATTAGATTTCCTATTACAAGAAGATCTATGAATACTAGAATGTTGTTTGCAAAAGTCTTGTTTAGGTCGTGCCTTCTGTGAGTCTCTTCTGTGGTGAACATCTTTCTTCACTGTCACAGAGGAAAAATATTTGTTAGCTTCAGGTCTTTTTTCTTTTTGTTGCCAAATGGGATTCTCTTTAATTTGCTTTAAAGGTTTTGAAAATTTTGAGCTTTTAGGATTTTCAGAGGCCTTTTTCAAATTATCAAGCTCTGTAGAGGTTTTGACTTGTATACACATTTTGAGAAAATCTGGACAGATAGGTATCTCTGTGATTTTCTCTTTTGGAGAAATTGTTCTGTTAAGAACCTCAGAGGAGAATTTAACATCCTCTGTGTCACAGTGAACTATCCCTAATTTAGAATCAGTCTCTGAGTCGTCAGAGGATGAATCGTCCTCATATACAGAGGTTTAGTCATCTCTTTCGACAAAGGATAGATTTTCTGAGTCTGTATCGTACGAGCTTTCTTCCTCTGTAGAATAACTTTCATAGATAGCGGAGGTTTCTGATGAGATCTCTTCAGCGAGAATTTGATCTATAGAAGATGTACATAGATTTTCTAAAACATTTGATTTAAAAACATCCAAAATTTCTTTTTCAATTGATTCTTTTAGTTTTTCTTCTGAAAAGATGGGTATAAACTCAGGAGCTTTTGCAGATAATTTCTTTTCGACATTTATCATACAGACAAAAGCGACCTGTGTTTGAGTCTCTGGTTTACCAAACTTAAAGATACCAATCTGATCTTGTGTTTTCAGATATTTCTTTGGTTTGATTCCTCTATTGACAGAGGTTGAAGATGATGAATCTGTGTTTTCAAACCACACATTGATCATCTTCGTATGTTTCCTTTTTAGGACACTGAAGTTGTCCTTTATAATAGAAAGTTTTGTAAAGCAATAGCTATGTTAAAGGGCTTATGCTTAATTGTTGTAGCAAGTGATGAAGACTATAAATAGGTCTTTACTTGTAGTTTGTAAGAAGTGAATTCATTAATACAAGATGTAGATCTCTAATCACTTTGTGTTCTCTCTAGGTTAGATTTCCTTTTCAATAATGTTCTTCATCATCTTGTTATCTGCAGAGATTTTAACCCTTTTACTTACAGATAGTAAGTTTGAAAATTTTGGTTTATTTGTTTTTCTCAAAACAAATAGAGAGGACAGAGGTTTTAGTCTTTTATTTTCAACACCTAAGGTAATATCACTGTACCCTATACCTCGTCTTGCTATTTGGGAGTTTACCTTTTCATACACCTTATGTGCATCTTTATAGTTTTTAAGTAAAACTTCTCTTCTTAGAAGATTTTTCCAAAGTACCTCTCTCTCTTTGAAAGTATTCTTTGAGAGCTCTTATATCAGTTGTTTCACTCCTAGAAACTGAAAGCTCTTTTGTTTTGATTTTTAAAGCAGAGGTTAATTCAGAAATTTGCCCTTTTAAAGTATCTATATTTTTGCTCCAATATTTTTCTACTATTTCCTTTTCTTCAAAAATTTTGGCTTTTTCTTGAGTGAGAAGCCTTACTTCTCTCTCATTAAAGGTGAGCCTTTTCTGAATTCTTTCATTTATCTCTTTTAGTTCAATCAGTTCAATGTTAAGTTTAATTGAATCATTATCTACAGATTTAGTACAAGAGGTAGAGTTTGAAATGGATACCTCAGTGTCAGTGTCGGAGTCGACTTCTGCAATGCCACAGAATAGGGCATTGGTGGTGAATTCATCATCAGATGTAGAGTCTGACTCGAAGTCCTCCTTGTTTGCTTCAGAATGCCCTTTGTTCGCCATTAGGGATTTTTGCGCATAATATTCAGCCTTTTTTTTGTAAAAAGCTGAGTCCTTCTGTGGGCGATTTTGTCTACTTCTGCATTCTTTTGCGAAATGGCCTGGTTTGCCGCAATTGAAACAACCTTGAGAGGTGTTTCCAGTTCGATCGTCGGACTTCTGTTGATCTCCACCTTTCTCTGTTCGGCATTCGTTTGCGTAATGACTAGGCTTACCACATTTGTAGCATTCTTGTGTGTGGCCTACCTTGTCATCTGACCTTTGTCGGTCATTTCCTCTGTAGTTTCTGTCGCTCGACCTCTGTTGGTCATCATTTCTGTAGTCTGACCTCTGTCGGTCACTCGATTCTTCTATTCTTCCATCATCTCTTCTACCGCTCTGGTTGTCTCTACTATATCTGTCATTTCCAGAATTCCTTTGGTTACCTCTGAACTCTCTTGTCAATAGAGCCAATGATTTAGCTAATGACGCAAGAGTTATCTCTTCCTCTATCAGCTCGTCTTCTTCGCTATCAACCATCACTATCTTTTCTTTTCCTTCTTCTTCTCCTCTGTTGCTCTCTCATTTCTCGGTCTTTCTGTAGCCTCTAATGATTTACTAACTGTTAGCTCCAATATTCTGAAATATTAGAAGTATTGAAAAATGGCCAAGTACAGAAGAACTTCCACAGAAGCTCTGCTGAGTGCAACAGAAGCTCTGCAGGACATCTCAGAAGAATCAAAGGAAGTTTGATCAAGAGTGATCAAAGACCGAGGAAACTACAGAAGGACGCTTTCAGAAGACCAAGACCGCAGAACCTCTGTTACCAATAACAGAGCCTCTGCGGACAACATCAGAAGACAAGGAACCAAGAAGACAAGAAGACTTCACAGAGGACCGAGCCACAGAACCTCTGCCACCCTTGACAGAAGCTCTGCAGAAGTAAACAACCAAAGACTCGGAATCCGGTGAATACTACTCTACAGAGGAACCATACCGCAGAACCTCTGTAACACATTACAGAGCCTCTATGGTCCTCTAAAGACTAGGAAGATTATTATAATATCTTGCTACTGTTCCAAGACCTGTTCATCAACTTGCATGGAAAAGTACTGTCAAAACACGTGTCAAGCTCTGAGTGGACTCAATAGGGCAAGGTACAAAATAGACGTCTGCGCCATTTAATGCATTTACCAAAAGTACATCTGCTCCATTAAATGCGCATGGCTCAAACAACTGCTCACACCATCCAGTCCACTGCTCACAACATCCAGTTCACTATTCATGCCGTAAAAGGAACAGTGACCTACTTCATAGTCTTCTAAAGAGTAGTATAAAAGGAAGACTCATGTTGAGTTCTTCCTAACACAACAACACACACAAAAACAGAAAAACAAGAACACTTCAATCGAACATCAAGAACACATAGCTTATGCACATTTAGAGTCATATCTGTTTAAAGCTTTACATACTCACTGTTCTTAAATCTGTTTCTTGATATATATATATATATTCAGTAAACTTTGAGATATTATTTCCTGTTCACTGTTTATTTATATAGTGTTCTAAATCTATCAAACATATCTGTTAGTTCTTCAAATACGCTTCCGCATCAAACATAAACTCGAACTAATAGATCTGATAATCTTGTTTAAAGCAAAACGGGAACCAACAATTGGTATCAGAGCAAAGTTTGGTTTTCAATATCAAGTGATCCTAGTTTAGACAAGATTTTTGATAGAAACTGTCTGTTCTTAACCTATTCTTCATTCCTTCAAACAGATTCTGTTTTACGACCATTTTCGATTTATTCGATCTGGTAAAATCCTAGAAACTGTTTCTTTCGTTAAAAACTTCATTCAATATGTCAAGACTAAAATTTAGTGCTGATGCTGATTTTCATTATTATTTCAAACTCAGCACAAATTTTAAGAAAATAATTCCTACTCTTGAGAAAGAATTAGAGGAAAGAAACAAGAGTACTCTTATTGACTCAGACAACATTGCCAAGCTTGAAGAATCAGGTAAACTCCTAAACTGTGAAAATTTTGAACTGAAAAGGAAACTATCTGAGTCAGAAGAGCTTGGTAAAAAGGAGAAAGAGAAGTTTGAGGAAGTTAAGACTGTTTTTAAAGAAGAGAAGAAAAACCTTGAACATAAGTGTCTAAACTTTTCTAAACTGATTTCCAACTTTGAAAAACTTATAATCAGTAAAAATGAAAAGTTTGGAAAAGAGAAAACTCTTCTTGAGACAAAGAATAAGGAACTTTCTTTCAAAATCTCAAAATTACAGAAATCTCTTGAAAAAGAGAGGAAAGAGCAGGATTTTGAAAGAAAAGAGTCTGAAAAGGTGAAGAGAGAAGGATTTCAAACAAAGTGTTTGAAAGACAAGTTTGAGAAGGAAAGAAAGGTCTTTAAAGCTGAAATGTCAAATTTAACAAAGAGACTATCCGATTTGTCAAACAAGATTATGTTGGAGAAGAGGTATAAATCAGATCTTCTAAGAAAATTTGATTTAAACCTTAAAGAAAAAGATGTTTTAGCTAAAAGGCTTAAGAACCTTGTCTTAGCAAACTCTTGTGCTAAAAATTCAAATAATCCTGTTTACAAAAAGATGAAAATGGTTTGGAAAGTCAAAAACTCTATTCCTGACAAAAATACTCCAAAGCCATTTGTTTCTACAAAGCCTTCATCTTTTCATTCATATAAATGCTTTGATTTTCTGCTTCAATTAAGAAACCTTTTCTCTAAATCTTTCTGTGTACAAAATGGGTCATTTCAAAAGAAAAATCCAAAGACCCAAAATGAGAAAGGTCATAGAAAGAAAGTTGGCAAACCAACAGAGATTGGCAAACCAGAGGACCTAAAGACAGCTCCAAATCCTAACAAAAAAAGGACCCATTTGGATATGGGTACCAAAAGTTCTTTGATCTGTCTTGCAGGTACTCGGACTTCTGATCATTACAGATCAGGACTCGCTCTTTAGAGGAGAAAAGGACTTCTAAACACATCAGTTTAGGACTCGCACTTTAGTGAAAAAGACTCTTAAACAAATCAGTTTAAGACTCGAGCTTCATCAGAAAATGACTTCTGACCATTACAGATCAGGACTCTCTCTTCAGCAAACAATGGACTCCTTAAATACTTCTATTAAGGACTCAGGCTTCAAAGTTCACTATGACTCTTAAACACTTTGTTTAAAACTCATCCTTCAAAGGTTCTATACTTCACAGAGCCTCTGAGGAATTGCTCAGAGCCTATGACAATCTCCACAGAACCTCTGATAAGGTTGACCTATGTTCTGTGCATTATTTATCTCTATTGATTCAAGCATAGGTCAAGGGGGAGCAGAAGGAGACCTCAAATTGATCTACAGAGGTTGATCATTCAAGGGGAGCCAAAGGAGGATTATGATCAACAAGAGTCTCGGTCGTCCAAACTAGACACTCTAAAAAGGTATGTGTCGCACAAAATCTTTTTCCAAAACAGTTTTTCCAGGACAAAAATTTCTAAATATGTCCTAAAAACAACGTTTAAAAACATAAAAAAAAACTTTGGATGATCAAGAAGTTTTATGAATTATTAGTTATTAGAAATTTCCTGTAACAGAGCCTCTGCTGGCTCTGGCAGAGGTCCAAAAACCTCTGTAGGATAATTTCTCTCTACTAAAAAATTATCGATCCTCTCCAATGTTTTTCAAACGTTTTTTGGTAAAAGTACAAGGTTCAAGAGATGGATAGGCAGGTTTCAAACCACAGAAATCAATCCTACAAAGGTTGTTAGATCAAGGGGGAGCGAAAAAGGAGACCTTGCTGAATCTAAAGAGATTTATAAGTCAAGGGGAAGCTAAGAATACGACAGAAGAGATCACATTCGTCGATCAAGAAGAAAAATAGGTTGCTATCTCGCACTCACACAATGCCACAGAAGTCATAAGCCACAGAGTTCTTTCAACCAAAGAACCTCTGTAGATCACTCAAATCATTCAAATGACTTGTGCTGCACAAAATCTTTGAGATTTACAATTTTCTAGGACACCAACTTTCAAATAGGTCCTAAATACATTGTTAAAACTGATCAAAAACTTGGATGATTAAAAATGTTTATAAATTATTAGTTATTAGAAATTTTCTGTCGCAGAGCCTCTGCTGGCTCTGGCAGAGGTCCAAAAACCTCTGTAGGATAATTTCTCTCTACTAAAAAATTTATTGATCCTCTCCGTGTTTTCAAACGATTTTTTATTAAAGATACAATCTACAGAGATAAATTTTTTTTAAAATTCACAGAGCTTCTATACCCACAGAGCCTCTGTAAAGATTTCCACTTGGGAATTTCTGTATCTGTAACGGTAACTTTTCTGTGGTGAAAAGTTAAAACCCACGTGTTTTTCATTTAATGTGGCCGCCCACGACGTCTCGTCGTCACTGACATTAATGACGTGTCAAGTTTTCATTGACGTACATATCACGTCGTCCTAGAAACTTGCACCACGCCGAATGAACTCGAGTGTGGACCTCAAATTTTATTAACTTTCTCACATTTTCACCGTTTCGAATTCTATCCGTTACCACAGTATAAAACCCAAGATAAAATCACTTTCAAAACTTTACTATTCTCTCATCTTCTCCGGCAAACTTGCTTATTTCTTTCTGAAAACATAGAACTTTCAAAACCTACAAATGGCTTCCAGTTCCAAATCTGCTCACGTTTCCCCAACGAACTCTCCGACATCCTCTCCAATGCATTCTGAGCACTCCCACAACCCACACATCGCCACCGATGCCGACAGACACGACTCCGGCGACGAGGCATCCTTCGTACCCACTACCCACCTGCAACAATTTTTCTCAAATGACCATTTTGAGCAAACCCTTCCCATTAAATCGAACAACTGTTATCTTGTTCCTTCTCCTACGGCATTTGGCAAAGAACATGCCATCCTGCTAAACATCCTAGAGAACCACTTTCTTTACCCTCTTCTGAGCAAAGCCGTTGAACAAATACCATTACGTTACCTACATCAGTTTTGGCAATATTGCCGTTATGACGCTGACACCGATTTGATCAGAGGCTACATTTCTAAACCTGACCAAAGTAAGAGCCTTGAACTGATGTTCAATCGCACCATGTTCTCATTAGAATTTGGCCTTCCAACAAGAGGACTCATGGGAATCAAAAAGTATGCACCCCAACCAACAAATGAAGAACTTGTCGACTTTCTGCACATGTTAGGGTACAACCAACAGTTGAAAAAGAGGAATGATTTCCGCAGAGCAAGACTACCTCCTCTGTGGAATACCTTATTCTCCATCCTAAATCGTTGCCTCATGGGAAAAATCGGGAGCATCGATCAAAGCTCACCTCAAATTCTCTCAATCATGTATGGTGTGTACTATGATCTACCCCTAGATTATGCCACCATAATGATGCAAGAGATCATCAACGCCATCGATCGCAAATCGCCTCCCAGAAAGCCAAAATGTCTGATCACAACTGGTTACCCCCTCTGCAGTTCCAGCGAATCCTCGGTGTACTTTTCGAACCCCTACTCCTTATCCAAAAATGGCCAATGGACGGTCCCAAACCTAAGCAATTTCCTATGTCCAAGAACACCCCTACAGAACATGAGGATGGCTACCCACACATCAGGCCACTATCAAAGGTAATGTTAGGTTATGCTAGTGATGAAGAACTAGTTAGTGAGTACACACGCGTTAAGAACTCCTGAACCCAGTTCTGTAACACCCCCGCGTATAGGAATGCCCATAGGAGGTAATGTAGTAGAGAAACTTACAGAAGAAGAATGGAAGATAAAGTTGGCTAAACACAAGGCCAACCGGAAGAACTTCAGAGATATAAGGAAAGACCTCTATTCTTCAAAGAGGAAGTCTTCTGAGGGATCTAAAGAGAAGAAGAAGAAAAAGGGAAAGAAAACCAAGACCCCTACAGAGGAACAACTTGCCTCTGCTTCTGCTATCCAACAAACTCCTGCAGAACCCTCATCTCCACTACAAATCCAAGGTCCCTCTGCCCCCCCCCTCTTCCAAAAGAAAAAGAAAGTCAAAATCTACAGAGGAGGGAGCACCAAAACCAAAGAAGAGGAAATCAAAGAAGAAGAAACCATCTTCTCCTCTGCAAACAATAACAGAAGGAATCGAACCACCTCTGCAGCTCAAATCTTCACAGAGGTTCTTGATTCACTTCTGCCAAGACAAGAGACTGCAGAAGAAGAGGTGCAAATAGGATTAGAGGATAGGGTAGAAACGTCTGGAGGAAAAGAAAATGAGAAAGGAAAAGATGCCTGGATAAATAGAGGCACACAACCAAAACCAACTCCCAGTGCAACCCACATTTCTGACACCGCAGGTCTAGCTGCAGAAGGTGTCATTGAAAAAGAGCAGCACAGCTCGAACCTAACCCAACCCATCCAGTCAGAGGTTACTCTTTCAACCTCTGTGCCCACAGAAGACGGGGAATCCATTCCTAGGGAGTCTCATCAGAGAGACTCACCTATAGTTCGTGATCAATTGCCCCAGATCACACTAGAACACCCTACAGAGGAATTCGTTTCCTCTGACACGCACAATATAGGGCCAAAACTTCTTTCAGAGAGAAGTAGAGAGCACCATGACAAAGAGACTCTAGACAAGTCTCCGAGTCAACAGAAGAATATTCCGATACCCACCTCTGGAGTGGATTTGGACAATGTTCTTCACAGAACTTATGTAGAGACTGAAACTCAGGTTTCTTCTCGAGGATCAGATGGAAGTCCTTCCACCCCCAACGTACAAACAAGGGTGAACGAAGGTGTCCCAGGAACAGGGACTCACTCTGGAGAAGGAGTTGTTCCTCCAGAGGTTACCCAAGAGGAACATGTTACGAAGGATGAGTTCCAAGCCTTTGTAACCTCTGTAACTCAAACATTGAATGAGTTGCAAAGCTCATTCACGTCTTTTACAGAGTCAACTTCAGGCGCGCTTACAGGATTAAATACCAAAGTGGATACCTTATCCACAGAGGTTAAAGCAGCCCTTGCAGAAATGAAGTCAACTACAGAAACTTCTGCTGCTGCTGCCATTGCCTCTGCCACTAACATTGCCAAAACAACCGCTGCAGAGTTCGAGAAAAGTGCGACCAAAGCCTTCAAAACTTCGATCGCAATCTACTTTGAAACAATGAAGAAAAATGCAGCAAGGCAAGCAGCTCAAGACACCTGCAGAACAGAAGTTGCTGCTAAAAGAAGGCAGGATGATCCTGATGATGGAGCATCTGGTCATCCTGAGGGGGAGAAAACAAAGGAAACAACAGAGGCTGCTTCTGCAAAAACTACAGAGAAAACTGCAGAACCCTCTACGACAGAAACCCAGAAGGGAAAACAACAGAGGCAAAACACCTCTATCTCACCAGAGGATGCACCAACCACAGAACCTAAGGTAATCAATCTTGCATCCTCATCCTCAGAACAAACTCCACCCTCACCCAAAGAACCAACCCCAACCTCACAACCAATCCTGCGCAAAACAAGAGTAAAATCCATAGCTCGAAAACCCAAAAGACCAAAACGCACTGCAGAATTCATTCTTCGCAGAATGGAATTTGTATCTGCTTTTCAATCAGCAAAGCGTTTTGACATCCCACCTCCAAGAAACAAAAACTCTTCACCAACAGAGTCCTCACAACCCGAAGTATCAAAACCTTCAGAGGCAACAACCAAAACATCAGAGCATCCAACCCCAAAACCCACAGAACCTCCAACTGTCAAATCAACAGAGGTTCCACCCACACAAATCCAAAACCCAATATCTGAAACCTCAAAGCCAAAAGATAAAGGCAAGGGAATAATGACAGAAGAAGAGCCAAAGAAGAAGATGCCAGTTGCTACAGAGAAATTGATGAAAGGTGCCTTTAATTCCTTCGTCACTCCTAAACCCGAAGAGGAAGACTGGGCATTCAACTTAAATCCTCTGTCAGAAAACCCATCCCTGAATCCCACAGCTAAGGTAACAGATGGTAGAGTAGCAGACATCACTCGAAAGATGGATGAGCTAAGGAGACCAATTCCAAGATCTACTTCAACCATTGAACAAATGGAAGAACAAGTCTACAGTTATCTCTACAGACAGCACTTCCAGAGCGATCTGCCAGCCCATGTCCGAGATCAGAAGCTAAGAGAGGAATTCGATGCAATCTTCACCTCTACAAAGTCAAAACCAGTCAATCAAGTTTACTCCATTCACAAAATAAAGAAGGTAATCTATTGCAAATACTCCAAAATGAGAACCTATCCTCATACGGTGTATACCATCTGGAAAGTCAAAAGGTCTGACAGATCAGAAAATCAATTCTCTGATGCTGATATCCGAAACCTCAATCCCTATGACTTACCTGACCTTCTGCAATGGACTAAAGACAACTTCAATGACGACTGCCACAAAAGGTCTTATCGAGTTCTCAGAAAGGCGATGCGTGAAAAGCTCCAAATCTACAGCATGTTCGACATTCAATTAGCCATCGATCTAGGAGTAAGTACTCTAAGTATCAGACCACCGGAGGATTTCTGCCCACCCAATGCCATACCCAATTCAATCATCAAAACTCCAAGGTACGGGTTAGTATTCAAGAATCCTGCTGATCAACTGAAACTGTTTGTGACAATGGACTGTCAGAAGTACACAACTTGTACTCTGAACATGTTTAGAAAGATACTAGAGGAGAATAAAGCAACAGAGCTTATGGACGAAGAATCTGCTCAAGTGATGATCAAAGATATTGATGCTACTCTAGGCTTAAGAAATCTCTGCCTCAAATTCTATGAAGAACTCAAGGAAGTAGGAAAAGACAACAGAAAGTTCAACGACTTCCCAAATGCAAAAATCTGAGTCTCTTCAAAGAACCTATGTCAACGTTTATTTCTGTGAACTCAAATGTAAATGCCTCTTGCATAAATTTCAAATGAAAGAAATAATCTTCTGAGGTATTGTTTAACCTCTTCTTTACTTAGGTTAAAATGCATAAATACAACCTTTTATTTTTCAATACTTAGGGGGAGATTGTTAGCTCCAATATTCTGAAATATTAGAAGTATTGAAAAATGGCCAAGTACAGAAGAACTTCCACAGAAGCTCTGCTGAGTGCAACAGAAGCTCTGCAGGACATCTCAGAAGAATCAAAGGAAGTTTGATCAAGAGTGATCAAAGACCGAGGAAACTACAGAAGGACGCTTTCAGAAGACCAAGACCGCAGAACCTCTGTTGCCAATAACAGAGCCTCTGCGGACAACATCAGAAGACAAGGAACCAAGAAGACAAGAAGACTTCACAGAGGACCGAGCCACAGAACCTCTGCCACCCTTGACAGAAGCTCTGCAGAAGTAAACAACCAAAGACTCGGAATCCGGTGAAGACTACTCTACAGAGGAACCAGACCGCAGAACCTCTGTAACCCATTACAGAGCCTCTATGGTCCTCTAAAGACTAGGAAGATATTTATAATATCTTGCTACTGTTCCTAGACCTGTTCATCAACTTGCATGGAAAAGTACTGTCAAAACACGTGTCAAGCTCTGAGTGGACTCAATAGGGCATGGTACAAAATAGACGCCTGCGCCATTTAATGCATTTACCAAAAGTACATCTGCTCCATTAAATGCGCATGGCTCAAACAACTGCTCACACCATCCAGTTCACTATTCATGCCGTAAAAGGAACAGTGACCAACTTCATAGTCTTCTAAAGAGTAGTATAAAAGGAAGACTCATGCTGAGTTCTTCCTAACACAACAACACACACAAAAACAGAAAAACAAGAACACTTCAATCGAACATCAAGAACACATAGCTTATGCACATTTAGAGTCATATCTGTTTAAAGCTTTGCATACTCACTGTTCTTAAATCTGTTTCTTGATATATATATATTCAGTAAACTTTGAGATATTATTTCTTGTTCACTGTTTATTTATATAGTGTTCTAAATCTATCAAACATATCTGTTAGTTCTTCAAATACGCTTCCGCATCAAACATAAACTCGAGCTAATAGATCTGATAATCTTGTTTAAAGCAAAACGGGAACCAACAATAACTAACCAATACGTATGGTGCAATGGTTAGTGTTTTAGCATGTGCTATTTGAGGCTCTTGTGCAGCTAGTGTTCCATAGAGATTAGAGAGTGTCCATGAGTCTAGATCTTGGTTTGTTTGTAAAGACATAGACAATTGAAGCCACTCATCATTCAGGCTCTTTAGAAACATGACGTTATTTTCTTCCGAGGTTCTGTGAATGCCAGAGTTTCTGCATTTGTTTATGAGGGAATTGAACCGGTCGTATGTTGTTTGCAGAGATTCTGTTGCAGAGGCTCTGAAGGCATGATATTCATTTATGTATTGTGCCCTTCGGTTCTTCTGTGTTTTAGCACCCCCTTCCAACTGTCTTTCTAATTCTTTCCAAAGATCGTGCGTTGTTTCTCATGCATCTAAGGATTGAAAAAGTTCGTTGGGGATAGCCATGATCAATATTCTTTTTGTTTTCTGTGCAACTTCATCTTCTGACTTATCTTCATTTGACCATTCTCCTTTTGGCTTAGGTTTTTGATGTTCAGGGATTTCAGGAGATTCAGCAGTAGGTGGTACACGTGGCATAGTTATCATAGGGACCGGAGGAGGATTGTAAAGATATTGTTTGAGAGTTTTTTCAGTACCCTCAAAGAAATGAACCATTCTTATCTTCCATTGAGGATACTCATCTCGAAGGAGAGTAGGAGGTTTGGTTAATGAGCCAGCAGTGAAAAAGTTATTGGTATTTGTCATTGTAAGAGTTTTTCAGGGGTTCAGAAAGGATAATATGAGGAAAGATTTATGAGTATGAAGATCTAGAAGGATTTATGGGTAATAACTAATATCCAGAATTACTTTACTGGTGTTCTAACCTGGAAAAATGGTTTCTATCAGAATGAATCAAAGAGTGATAGGAAAACAGAAACCTTTTTAATTGTGATGAAGAGTAGGTTAAAAACAGAATGAAATCTATCAATAATTTTGTCAAACGAGGATCACTTGATATTAAAAATCAAGCTAAGCTCTGATACCAATTGTTGGTTCCCGTTTTGTTTAAACAAGGCTATCAGATCTATTAGTTCAAGTTTATGTTTGATGCGGAAGCGTATTTGAAGAACTAACAGATATGTTTGATAGATTTAGAACACAATATAAATAAACAGTGAACAGGAAATAATATCTCAAAGTGTACTGAATATATATATATATCAAGAACATATTTAAGAACAATGAGTAAGCAAACCTTTAAAACAGATATGACTCTCAAAGTGTATAAGCTATGTGTTCTTGTGATGTTTTTATCTCTTGATTCTCGAATAGGAAGAACTCAACATGAGTCTTCCTTTTATACTACTACAAGGGGACCATAAAGCATAAGCTACTATTGATCGGACGGCATGAATAGTTGTACGTATAGTATTGCATTAAATGCCGCAGACGTCTATTATGCACTAAGCCCTATTGAGTCCACTCAGAGTTTGACATGTTGAAGTTGGACAGGGTACGTTGCCATGCAAGTTGATGAACAGGTCCAGGAACAGTAGCAAGATATTATAAATATCTTCCAAGTCTTTAATGAGGACCGCAGAGGCTCTGTAAAGTGTTACAGAGGTTCTGCGGTATGGTCCTTTGTAGATCAGTCTTTACCGGATTCTGAGTCTTTGGTCTTCTTTGCACGTATGACTGAGCTTCTGTAGGACGTCTCTGTAGCTTCTGTAGCTTCTTGACCTTGATCTCTCGGTAAGTTCGGCAGAGCCTCTGTAAGAGGATTTCTTCACTTGGCCTATTTTTCACTACTTCTAAATACTTCTACGATTAGGAAGATTGAAGCTAACAAAGGTCAGAAGATACGTACAGTCGGAAATATTTGAGCTCCCCCTCAAATCATGATATAATGATTTAAAATCAGTTAAGCTCCCCCTTAACATGTGCCAAAGATCTTTATGTAAAATCTGCACAAAGAACAAGACTTTGATTAAAATATCCTTAATCATGAAAACGAGTTCTGAATTACCAGGATTGAAGTAAATTCAGAAGTCATAGTCGTTGAAGAACGAGTCCTGATCTGATATGATCAGAAGTCATAATCATTGAAGTACGGGTTATGAACTGAATTATTCAGAAGCCATAGTCGTTGAAGAACGGGTTCTAAACTGAAATGTTTAGAAGCCATGTTCGTTGCTCCCCCTTAACGGTACAAATATTCTTCAAAAAATTTCACCGCTTCTCTTCTGTTTTCAGTCATGTGTGTGGTATATATGTAACATTTAGCACAACACATGAAGAACCTATAAAACAGATTAAGCAGATTTTGGTACCCAACGGGACTTGGGTCCTAGTGTGTTAGGTGTAGATTTCTTAGAAGGAATACTGTAAGTACCGTACCAATAAGAAGTATAATCTTTATGCACAAAATCATTTGATCTACAGTAAGAACAACAAATTTTCTTATGTGCCAACCTAATCAGATGATTTGCGGAATGAATAGGATTAGGTTTAGCAAAAGACTTGCCTTTTGGAGCACTGTTCTTCTTGGCCTTTGATGTGGATGCGGATGATTTTGGTACATCTTTCTTTGGAGGTGTTGTGCCTTTGACTCTCCATTCCATCTTCACCTTCTTGAAGACTGGAACTTCTTTAGGATTGGAAGTATTAACTTTAGGCACTTTTGAATCCTTATCCGATTTATCAAGTAAATGATTATAAAAGAGATTTGTAGAACGAATCTGATCTTTTGAGAAACCAGTTGATCTATTAAGTTGTTTAGAATAAATGTTTTTAAAACTCGAACTTGAAGCAGTTTTAAAAGAGCATTCAGAATCATTTGAATCAACAAATGGAGTCTGAAGGACAATTCATAGGTATAAATAGGTTTACTTTGCTTAGTTGTTAAGAAAGTCTCAAGTAAGTCATTAGTTAGTGATCATAATTGTAATATCTAGTGAGAGATTCTAGAGAGAGAATCTAGATAGAGAAAGTGTTTAATTCTCATGTAAAACTCTAGATTCTTGAAGATCAATGGAAGATTACATGTTTACCTAATAGATCTGGTGTTTACAATTGGTATCAGAGCTTCAATGTTTTAAAGCGGCCAGTGTTAATGTTTTGAAGATCAAGTACTGAAGACTGCTGCTATATTTTTTTTTTAAATCTTGAAATCCAAAGGGGGAGATTGTTAGAGCATTATTGTATTCAAGATTTACTGTAAAGTCAATGTACTGTATTAGTCCATACTGTATTGTAAATGCCTTTATACCTTGTATGTTATGGGTATAAATAGGTATGTCATGTAATAGCTAGGCAGAACTTTGAGAAACACCTTCAAGACTAGGTCATTTGTACCTTATTGTTCAATATATGGATGACTACTTTGCTCTCTAGATTCTCTCTACTTGTGATTGTGTTACATTGCTAGATCTGGGATTTCACACATTCTTTGTTAGCAGAGGGTAAAGGTAGTGGTTTTCCAGGATGTTTAATAGGATAGCATGGTCATCCCCAAACGCAGTTCTTGAGGGAACTAGATAGTGGTTATTAGGTTTCAAAGGAAGAACATTTTCGAATTGTTCATGTTCCAAAACGTTTTGTAGGTGGGTTGTTGGAGCAAAGTCCACTGAGTTACCTGAGTTTTCTTGCTCAAGGTTTCTGGCAACAGATTGGTGCTGTGAGTGCTCGGATTGAGCTGGGGAGTTCGCCGGAGATTTAGAAGTGGAAGCCATCGGAGATTTCCTGAGAGAAAGGAGTAGAATATGGAGAAGTTGCAGGTTTTCCATGGTTCGCTGGAGTGAAACGGCAGAATTTGAAGCGGTAATTAGTAAAAGTTGGATAAAGTTTGGGGTCCGCACTCGAGCACTACAACTGTGTGCACGTTTTAGAGGAACGTGGGGCATGCACGTCCAGTGAAAACGTGCCATGTCAGAGGTGTCAAAACACGATTAGACGTCGTGCGCGGCCCATTAATGCCTGGCGCGTGGGCGTTTCTACTTCTAAATGTCTGTCACTTTCAGAAATAACCCGCATATTACAGAATTTCCATAAAAAGCCAAGTATCAGAATCAACAGAAGCACTGTGGTGGAATGAGTTATGTGATCTGAAACCTACTTTTCATCTTCTCTGAGCTTGCGCCTTTACCAAAAATTTTAAAAAATACATTGGGAGTGATCGATAGAATTTTTGTACAAAGTTTGCATTCATAGAGGCTCTGACTCACAAAGGCTCTGTTGAGCTCAGCAAAGGCTCTATGAGTGAAAATTTATAGTAACTGAAAATTCATAAAGCTTTTTGATCGTCCAAAGTTTTCATTGAGTTAAACTGTGTTTTTAGGACATATGTGGAAATTGGTGTCTTAGAAAACTGTTTTAGAAAAAGGTTTTGTGCGAGACATTCTCCTTTTGATTCACCTTTGCTCGGCAAAGTAGCTGACTTCTGTGGATTTGCTTGATCACTACTCTTCTTCGGCTCCCGCTTGAATTAACCACTTATGTAGATTAATTCAAGTTCTCCTTCTGCTCCCCCTTGACCTATGCTTGGATCATATGTGATAAGTAAAGCATAAAACATTGGTCAAACTCACCAGCGGCTCTGTGGTGATTGTCAGAGGTTCTGAGAATTTCCACAGAGGCTCTGTTGGGTACAGAACTTTTGATGATAAGGAATTTACATACAAAAGAGTTTAAATATATACAAAATTACAAGAAGATCAAGTCTCACTTACAGAGGTATCAACTGATGTTTAGCATACCTAGCTTACCTCTCAAGAAAAGGAATCTTTTCTCATCAAGTGCGTTGGTGAATAAGTCCGCAAGCTGGAATTCCGTGGACACAAAGTACATCTCAATTGTTCCTTGTTCAACATGATGCTTTAAGAAGTGGTACTGAATATATATATGCTTCGTTTTAGATCGCAATAGCACTCTTTGAACACAGAGGATTGGAATCTTCTGTATGTCAAGACCGTAGTCCTTTAGTTGAGTCCGCATCCAAAGAACCTGGGAGCAACAGCTAGAAGCAACAACATATTCGGCTTCTATTGTAGATGTCGACACACAATTCTGTTTCTTTGAAGTCCAACTGACTAGTATACCTCCCAGGAATTGGCAACACCCAGAGGTACTTTTTCGGTCGAGCTTACATCCTCCGTAGTCTGAATCTGTATAAGCCATGAGATCGAATCCAGAGTTCTTTGGATACCAGAGGCCAAGATTCTTGGTTCCTTTTAGGTATCTAAAGACCCTCTTTACAGCAAGAAGGTTGGATTCCTTTGGGTTAGCTTGATATCTTGCACAGAGGCATGTGGCATACATTATATCAGGTCTACTGGTAGTTAAGTATAAAAGAGACTCAATCATGCCTTTGTAGAGTTTGCACTCTATAGATTTACCACCTGGACTCGAGTGTAACTTATTTCCACTTGACATGGAGGTCTTCATGACAGAGTCATCAGAGAGTTTGAACTTAGAAAGAATGTCAGGGACATATTTAGCTTGATTGATAAAAATTCCCTCTGATGATTGTTTGACTTGGAGTCGTAGGAAGAAGTTTAGTTCTCCCATCATACACATTTCAAACTCACTCTGCATGAGTTTTTCAAAATCTGTGCATTGTTGTGCATTTGTAGAACCAAAAATGATGTCATCCACATAAATCTGCACAAGCAGAATCTCCTGACATTTTCTCTTATAAAACAAAGTAGTATCGGTTGTACCTCTGTCGAAACCATTATCGAGAAGAAAGGTTGAAAGGCGTTCGTACCATGCTCTTGGAGCCTGTTTTAGTCCATACAGAGCTTTGTCAAGATAGTAAACGTGGTTTGGGTACTTGGCACTTTCAAACCTTGGTGGCTGCTGGACGTATACTTCTTCTTGAATTTGACCATTCAGAAAAGCGGATTTGACATCCATTTGAAAAACCTTAAAATCTCTATGGGCTGCGAAGGCTAAGAAGATCCTTATCGCTTCGAGCCGTTCGACAGGGGCAAAGGTTTCATCATAGTCAAAGCCTTCTGCTTGGCAATATCCTTTGGCCACCAGTCTCGTTTGTTTCGAATAACCACCCCATCCTCATCCTTCTTGTTTCTGAAGACCCATTTTGTCCCTATAGCTTGTTTCTCTTTTGGCAGAGGAACTAGGGTCCATACTTTATTTCGCTAAAACTGGAGAAGCTCTTCATGCATAGCTTCAACCCAACTTGGATCATCCAGGGCCTCATAAACTTGTTTGGGTTCGATCACACTAATAAAATTTGTAAAGAAACAAAAGTTAGCAGTGGCTGATCTTGTCTTGACTTTTTCAGAAGGATCGCCAATAATTTGTCTCTGAGGATGACTCTTCATCCACTTTGTCATCTTGGGGAGATGGTCATTAGCATCATCTAGTTGAACCTCTGTGGTAGCACTCTGTGGTTCTTGTGCAACCTCTGTAGTGGAAGGTACTTCTGTTCTCGAACTCGGTGTTTCAGCTTGTGGAGGTATTTCGATAAGAGTTGGAATCGATTCCTCCGAGGATGTTGTGAGTGAATCCTCAATTTCCTTTGGTATTTCCAGTACCTCTGTGGTAGTATATTTGCTTGTATCATCTTCTGCTCGCTCCCCCTCGGTACTTGCATTTGCACGATTTAAAGAGGAGGATGAAGTATTCAATCGACCAGTTAGAGATATACCTGACTCAGTCTGATTGCCAGAAGATGTTTATCCAGAGGCTCTGATGGCTCCGGCAGAGGGATCAATATCATCATGTAACATCTCTTCAAATAGCAAATTTAAATCTGCTTCTCTTGTCTTTGAGATGCCAGAGAATTCCTTTTTTAGACCGAGTTCTGAACTGATTTGTTCAGAAGTCTTTTGAAAAGAATCGTCAAAACAGACATTGATACTCTCTACAATGGTTCGTGATCGCAGAAGATAAACTTTGTAGGCCTTTGAGGTGGAAGAGTACCCAATGAACTTGCCTTCGTCTGCTTTTATATCAAACTTCCCTCTTGCTTCTCTGTCGTTTAGAACGAAGCACTTGCATCCAAATACATGGAAGAAGCTGATGTTTGGTTGCCTTTGATTGATCAAGTGGTACGGTGTTTTGATGTGCCTTTTGACTATTGTTGATCGATTTTGGGTATAACACGCGGTTGATACAGCTTCTGCCCAGAAAGAAATTGGCAATCCAAATGATGTCAGCATAGTTCTTGCCGCCTCCATAAGTGTGCGGTTCTTTCATTCAACTACACCATTCTGTTGTGGGGTGCGTACAACAGAGAAGTTCTGAGATATTTCTTCTTCTGTAAGGTAGGCTTCAGTGACAAAGTTTTTGAATTCTGTGCCATTGTCGCTTCTCAACTTTTAAACCCTGCACTCATATAGAACATCGATTCTTTTCATTAGGTTAATCAGAATGTTTGGAACATCTGATTTCTTTCTGAAAAATTATGCCCATGTATATCTCGAGTATTCATCAATCAAAACTAGTATATAGTTCTTGCCACCTAGGCTCTGTGTAGCGATTGGACCGCAGAGGTCAACATGAAGCATATATAGAGGCCTAGGGCAAGACACATCAGTCTTGCGTTTATGGGAGGCTCTTTTGAGTTTTCCCATTTCGCAAGCAGAACACAGATGATCTTTATTGAATTTTACATTTGGCAGACCTTTAACAAGATCAAGTTTAACAAGCTTATCAAGAGTATGAAAGTTTAGATGGCAGAACCTGTTATGCCATAACCAAGCTTCTTCGTTTTTACATGCAACAAGACAGAGCTTGTCCTTCTAGTTCTTGACACTAAAGTTCATGAGATACAAATCTCCCTTTCGTTCGACCCGCAAAATTTCAACTTTTGTATCTCCCCCTTGCAGAGAGTAGAAGGTTCTTTTGAACAAGTCGTCGAAACCCGTATCACAAAGTTGGCTGACACTGAGAAGATTGTGCTTAAGGCCATACACATATGCAACTTTGCAAACGATTATGTTTTCCTTTTTGATGACTCCATAGCCTTTTATATGCCCTTTCTTGTTGTTGCCAAAGGTTACAGATCCTCCATTGAGTTTATCATGGTAAGAGGATAGTAGACCTCTGTCGCCAGTCATGTGTCGCGAGCACCCGGAGTCTAGATACCAGATCGGCACATACTGCTTCTGTAACACAATCAGAGATTTTTAGGTACCCATTTCCAAATGGGTCCAGCTCTGTTAGGGGGTTTCAAGGTTGCCTTAGCATCCTTGGGTTTGGTTTTAACTTCTGATGGAGAACCAATTTGTTTCTTCTTTCCCTTGAATTTTGCATTCTTTTTGGATAAAGAGAGGAAACAGTGTGGACTAGAGAAATGTTGGTTCAATTGATGCATAAGTTCAAAACAGTGATAATAATGGATATGTGAAGAAACTTGCTTAAACTTTTCATTGAAAACACAGAATAGAGGTACAGAGGCTTTATTATTACAATCTATCCTAGCATTTAACTTCCTATTACAAGAAGACCTATATAGACAAGATTAATTTTTTTAAAATTCTCTGTTGAGAGTAGCCTTCTGTGGACCCCTTCCTCTGTGGTAAACTTCTGCAGGTTTCATTGTCACAGAAGTAAAAGACTTGTTATTTTCCACCCATTTTCCCTTTTGTTGACAAGTTAGTTTTTCTTGAAATGGCCTAAAAGGTTTTGGTGCTTTTGAACTTTGAGAGGATTTTTCCTTTTCTTGTTTAATTTTCTCAAGCTCAAGAGAGGTTTTGGCTTGTATACACATGTCCAAAAAGTTTGGACAGATAGGAACCCTTGTGGTTTTCTCCTTAGGAGCAATGGTTCTGTTAAGAATTCCAGAGGGAAGTTTAATTCCCTCTGAACCACAAGGAACTATCTCTGACTCGATTGAGTCAGTCTCATATTCGTCAGAGGATGAATCGTCCTCGTATACAGAGGTTGAATCACCGAGATCTCTGTCGACAGAGGCAGGACTTTCTGAGCATGTGCCATACTCGCTTTCTTCTTTTTCTTTAGGAATATCTTCAAAAACATTTGAAGCATTTATCAAGATTTCCTCAGAGAGTTTTTGGTTGTCAGAGGATGTACAGAGGTTCTCATACAAGTTGTTTTTACCGATTTCCATCAACTCATTTTTAGAAATATGATTTAGTTTTTCTTCTAAAGAGGCAGGCCTGAACTCAAGTGCCTCTGCAGATAGTTTCGTTTCAGAATCTATAGTGCAGACAAAAGTAACCTGTGTTTGAGTCTCGGGGTCACCGAACATGAAGATTCCTATCTGATCTTGTGTTTTCAGATACCTTTTAGGTTTGGAGTCTCTTTTGGCAGAGGCTGAGGGTGATAAATCTGTGTTTTGATACCACACGTTTATCATCTTCAGAGGATTCCTCTTGTGCGGTTCCCCATAGATTTTCTGCCTTTTGCTTACATAGGTTATGTTTGGAAATCCTGGTTTTCTTGAGCCTGCAATACTAAATAGAGAATATAGGGACTTGTCTCTTTTGGTTCAAGTGTATGGATCTATATCAAAGAAGCCATATCCCCTTCTTCCTATTTGTGTATTGATTTTTTCATATACCTTCTGTGCATCTTGATACTTTTTAATTAAGAGGTATCTGCTGAGTAAGTCTTGGTGTAAGACTTCCCTTTCCTTTTGAAAAAAGATCTTTAGAGCAAGGATGTTCATTCTGTCGCTCTCATTGTCCAAAAGTTTCTTTGTTTTAGCTTTAAGGGCAGAATTAAGTTCTGAGATCTTTTCTTTTTAAGGATTCAGATGTTTATTCCAATTAGTGTCAATCTCTTCCTTTTCTTGAAATATTTTTGCCTTTTCTTGAGTGAGAAGTTTGGCTTCTCTCTCAAAGAATGCAAGCCTTTTCTAGACATTTTCATAAGTCTTTTTTAAGTTCAGTGTATTCAACAGTCAGTTTAAGCAAATCAGCTTCAACTTCATTAGAGGAAGACTCAGAAGTGGATACCTCACTGTCATAATCGGAAGAGCTGACCTCTGCCATCCCGCAGAACAGGGTGTTCTTCTTTTCACCTTCGTCAGAGGATTCATCTGACTGCCAGTTTTCCTGCTCCACCATGAGCAGCTTTTGAGCGTAGTACTCTGCCTTCTTTTTATAGAAAGCAGAGTCCCACTAAGGGCGATTTGGTTTGCTCCTGCAGTCTGCAGCATAGTGGCCTGGCTTGCCATAGTTAAAACATCCCTGATTCTAGGGTGCATTCCCACCTCTGTCACCTGACCTCTGTTGGTCACCACCTCTGTCAGCTTTATCATTTAACCTCTGTTGGTCATCTTCTCTTCCCTGATTCCTTGGCTCATACTTCCCTCCCCTATCATCTATTCCATTTCGTTCATATCCTGACTTCTTCTGGTACCCTCTACTAAACTCCCTTGTCAATAAAGCTAAATACATAGCTATTGAGGCCATTGTAACATCTTCTTCTTCCACCAATTCCTCTTCCTCACTGTCAACAACCAATACCTTCTTCTTCTTCTCTTTCTTCTCCTCCACAGATTTCTCCTTCTTTGGTTTCTCCTTTGCTTCTATAGCCTTACCAACAAGTACGAGAGGCCCACCGGTTTGAGCTTTTGCTTGTGCAATATGAGGTTCTTGGGCAGCCAGTGTTCCGTAAAGATCTGACAGAGTCCAGATGTCTAAGTCCTGATTAGTTTGCGGAGACATATACAGCTGGATCCATTCTTCGTTTGGGCTCTTTAGGAACCTGCCGTTGTTCTCTTCAGAAGTTCTGTAAATCCCGAACTTCTTACACTTGTTAATTAGAGAGTGGAACATGTCGTATGTTGACTGCAGAGATTCTGTCGGCAGAGCTTTGAAAGCGTAGTACTCATTGATGTATTGGGCTCTACGATTCTTTTGAGTTTTGGCACCTCCTTCCAGTTGTTTCTCTATTTCCTTCCATAGGTCGTAGGCTGATTCACCAACATCTAGAGACTGAAAGAGGTCATTCAAAATGGCCATTATCAAAAGTCGCTTGGCCTTCTGAGCAATCTCGTATTTCTCCCAGTCAGCCGGAGTCCATTTATCCTTCGTCTTTGGTTTTTCGTACTCGGCAACCTCTGGAGTATCATCTGTGGCAGGTACCCGTGGTACTGTGACCATAGGAACATAAGGTGGATTTCGGATATAAGTGAGGAGATCTTTGTCAGTACCCTCGAAGAAGTGAATCATCCGTATCTTCCATTGAGGGTACTCATCTCTGAGTATAGTAGGTGGCTTGGTTAAAGAACCAGCAGTGAAGAAGTTGTTTGTGTTCGCCATTTTGAAAATTGTTTGAAAAATTCCTGAAAACAGAGTGTGAACAGAAAACTTCAAAAATAGTTTATAAGCTTAAAAACCTTGAACAATGCACTGAAATGGAAAGATTTAACCAATGTAACAGTTTCTGTTAGTTTACTAAAGTCGAACTGGTCGAGAGTAGCAGAAAAACAGAGGATGCTTGAAATAAATGAAGAACAGGTAAAAATCAGTCCAAGCTTCTACCGAAAAGAGTTGAAATCATTGTCAGAGAGGATCTCTTGATATAGAAAATCAAGGATGGCTCTGATACCAATTGTTGATCCCTATATTACTCAACAATGATATTAATCTTGTTGGTTCCTTTTTTGCTTAACAATGATATATATACCTATTAGTTCAAACAGATTAGGATGCGGAAGCGTTTTAGCGAACTAAAGAGGTAGTACTTGATATATAAACACACAATATTAAATACGTGAAGTGGAAATAACATAGATAATTAACTCAATGATTCACTGTATTTGATATAATAAGAACACCAAGAACACCGAAAGGTTAATAAGAATTCTGCTCTTAGGGTGTGTGTGTTGTGCAAAGCTTAATAGAAGAGCTCAACGTGAGCCTTCTATTTATACTATTAACCAGGGGACAAGTTTTAGACAATAAGGACTAATGGTACAAGACACGATCGTGGGACTGCTACTGGTACAACGTTAACATAGTGCGCCGCAATTCTGCAAAGGCTGAAACCCATTAGAGTTTGACACGTGGAGTTGTCAGGGTACGCCTTGTACGAATGATTTTCAGGATCTTCGTACAGCAGAGGCACGTGAGAGGCACGAGTGTCTTTGTCTTGAACTTCAGGATTCTTCCAAATCTTCAGTCTTTAAACCACAGAGGCTCTGTCAAGTTTGGCAGAGGCTCTATGGCCTTGTCTTCTGTGAATGTCTTCAGTTAAGACTTCACTTGTTCTTCTATCGGTGGCTTGGCAGAAGCTCTGTTGATGTCAACGCTTAGCCTATTTTTCAATACTTCTATAAACAGTAGAAGTTGGAGCTAACAATCTCCCCCTAAGTATTGAAAAATAAAAAATTAAAAAGTGCATGGTTTCCTAGGCTAAGTGCACGACAAGAGGTAATTGGCCTCTGTAGAATATTTTCTTTTCACATAAGATTATGCCAGAGGAATTTACATTTGATTACATTGAAGAGAAAAGTAAATTTTCAAAGAAAGGATGGGGATATCAGATTCGGGCGTGTGGGAAGTCGTCGATTGACCTGTTGTCGATCCCTACCTCTTTGAGTTCGTGATAGATTTTGATGCAGAGGGATCTGAAGTTGATGACTGAGTCGATGACCTCTATCAATCTATCGGCAAGGGCTTGATCCATCAACTCCGTTCCTCTGTGCTCCATGAGGTTGGCTCTGAACTCTGTAAGAGTGCTTGATGCGTATTTTTGGCAGTCAATCTCCAGAAACAATTTTGACTTTCCAGCAGGATCTTGGAAGACATGCCCAATTTTTGGGGATGTTATGATCGGGTTTGGTATGGCAGAGGGTGGGCATTCATCTTCTGGTGGTCGGAGACTTAGGTTTCTTACTCCGAGGTCTCGTCCAACTTGGAAGTCGATTAGGCTATATAACAGAAGTTTCTCGCGCATGACCTTTTTGATCACCCTGTATGCCCTCTGCACAACATCTCCTCTGTTGTAATTCTTTCTTGTCCAGCTCAGAAGATCGGGCAAGTTGTAGGGGCTTAGGTTCCTCAGATCAGCATCTGAGAATTGGTTCTCGGTTCTGTCCACCCTTTTGACTTTGTAGATGTTGTAGTAGATCTTCGGTCTTCTGGTGTGAGAATACTTGTAGTAGATTACCTTGTCGATTTTGGAGGTCGAGAAGACTTGATTGACATGTTTGGGTGTTGTTCTGGTGAAGATGTTTTCGAGCTCAGCACGAAAGTTTGGATCTTGAATGGTTGGTGGTAGAGAATCTCTGATAGTTCTGTTGTAGAGATACTTGTACACTAATTCTTCCATTTGTCGAAGAGGTGCACCAGGTGGAGGCATGGGCTTGCGTAGCGCGTCCATTTGTCTTTTTACCTGGGCGACCCTGTCCTCTGTGACTTTTGCCTTTGGATCCATTGTGAGATTTTTTGACAGAGGAGTAAGTCCATTAGCCCAGTCTTCTTCTTCAGGCTTAGGAGTAACAAACGCGTCAAAAGCGCTCTTCATCAGTTTCTCTGCTGGTTGATGCTTTGGCTTTTTCTACTTCGGTTCCTCTGTCAATATTCCCTTGCCTTTGTCTTTTGCCTTCGGTTGTATATTTTCTTTTAGTACAGAATGGGTTGCCTCTGTTTGTTTTAGCGGTTGAGCTTCTGAGGGCTTGGACGGAGGTACTTCTGCTGGTTTTGGTGTTGATGTCTCTGTTGGTTTTTAGGGGACTTAGTTGGTGATGTGGGTTTGGTTGGTGAGGCTTCTGTGGTTTTGCTCAGATATTTCCTTTGTTTGTGAGCAATAGATTTGGTTCTGGTTTTGGATGTGGGAGATGGAGGTTTTGTTGATTCAGCTTCTAGTGTAGGGGATGGTAGTTTTGGTTCCTCTGGTGTTTTTGGTGTTGGTGAAGGGGGTTTGTCTTCTATTGGTTTAGGTGTTGTTGGTGTTGGTTGGTCTTCTTCATAGGATGTAAGAATTTGTACTTGTTCAGTTGGTTTGGGGGTTGGAGATGATAAGTCTTCGATGGTTATAGAGGTAGTTTCCACAGAGGTAGGTGTTGCCTCTATGGTCTTCTGTTGGTTTTCTACTTGGGTTTCAGATTGAGGTACTTGGTTTAGGGGTTCTGCAGATATCGGTGGTGCAGCTATGCCTCTTTTTGCAGCTTTGTCTTGTGTCCCTGTCTCCCCCTCAGGATGATCTGATGAATCATCAGAGTCATCATCAGAGTCATCCTGACCCTTGTCTTGGGTACCCTCTACTCTGCATGAAGCTTCTGGCTTCTTTGGTGGTGTGGCACCTGCGGCTATCATCTTAACGCACAAGTCATCGCAGATGCCAAGTAGATTGTGAACCTCTGCCTCTGTGTTGAAGCGCATTTTGCCCACGCTGGCTCTGAAATCTTTGACATAGTTTGCGTTGGCAGCAGTGAAGGCTCTAATGAACTCTCTGACCTGGTTGATTACCCCTTGTCCAAGTTCTGTGATTTGTGCTCTGGTCATGTAGTCAGAAGGCTTCATGGCCAGAGTTTCTCTTGTTGTTTGTTCCTGGACATGCTCGAGGGCCTTCTTCAGATCTTCTGGTGTAAGGCCCGGAGAGGTTGGGGATTGCTCTTTCTTTAACTTTTCAAGTAGGTCTTTAACAGAGCTTTGGAAGGCAGAGGTTGTGGCCTTTTCAAATTCGGCGGCAGCAGAGGTGGCAGAGGTTGTTGCAGATGCATTCATCTGGGCGCAGGCATTTCTCACCTCTGTGGACAGGCTGTCCACTTTGGTGTTCAGATCAGTAATGGCCCGTGTGGTGGTATCTGCAAAAGAATCAAAAGAGCTTTTCAACTCTTTCAATGTGTTGTCCACATAGGTGACAAGGGTTTGGAACTCTTCCCTTGATACTTGTGGACTAGGTGTGACCTCTGGGTGAACAAATTCGTCCCCAGAGTTTGTCCGTGTTCCTTGGACACCTTCTTTCGCCCATGTTTGTATGTTGAGGGCGGAAGGATTTCCCTCTAATCCTTGAGTAGAAGCGTTTTGAGCTTCAGACTCTATAGAGGTTCTGTTGAGACCATTGTCCTGATCCGCTCCAGAGACGGGTACAGGAGTATTCTCAAGTTGACTCGGGGACTTGTCTAGAGTCCCTTCGTCTTCGTGCACTCTAAGCTCCTCTGAAGAGCCTGTTGGACTTAGTCGTGTGTGCGTGTTAGAGGAAACGAATTCCTCTGTAGGGATGTCTGTTGTGATCTGGGGCAATTGATCACTTACTAAAGGGAAGTCCTATGAAGAGGACTCCCTTGGAATGGTTTCCCCGGCTAAGATTGGTACAGAGGTAGAAAGAGTTACCTCTGCCCGGTCAGTGTGGGGTGGGGTCGAGCTGTGCTGCTCTTTTTCAATAACACCTTTTGCCACTAGACTGGTGGTGTTAGTAATGTGGGTTGCACTGGGAGTTGGTTGGGGTTGTGTGCCTCTTCCATCTACGACATCCTTTAGGGCTTCACCCTCTGTCAAACATCCTAACACTACTTCACCCTCAGTGCCCGCAGTATCTACCTCTGTTGCTACTTCTTCCCTAGTGCCCTCGACTTCTATTGCATCTTATAAGAGTGAGGCGTACATGGGATGGAAAGTAGGCAAGTGTCGTAGATCTGGGTGCAGAGGCCCGTCTTTCATTTGGTCACCCTCTTCTGTATCAGAATCCACCTCTGAGATTGTAGCAGTTTGGTTTGAGGTGTCCAGGTCTGTGATGGCTTATGCGGTCCACACTGAGGTATCTAGTGAGTCAGCAATGTCGGGGCATAGAAGGAATGTATTGAAGTCACCCTGATCTGCATAATTGAAGGGAGTTGGTGATTGCAGAGGTTGTTCACTAGTTTCTTCTGCCATATCTTCTTCCTCTGGAATTGTCTGCAGAGGTGTGATTGATTTCTTGGATTTCTTCTTGTGCTTCTTTCGCTTTGGTTTGGGGGCACCCTCCTCAGAAGATTTGTGTTTTCTCTTCTTTTTTCTTATCGTTAGGAGGGGAGGTGCAGAGGATTCAACCACTGTGGCATGTGGTGGTGATTGTGGGGTTTGCTGGATGCTTGTAGAAGTGCCCTCTGTTGTCTTCTTTGATTTGGGTTCCTTCTTCTTCTTGGGGGGGGGGGGGGTGACAGAGGATTTTCTCTTAGAAACAGAGGTTTTTAGTTGGCTTCTTTTAAGAAAGAATTGGTCTTGTATGTGCTGGTGTTTTGCGAAGGCCTTTGCCCACTCTTCCTCACTCATTCTTTCAACTATCTTAGTTCCTAAACACGGGGGTGTCACAGGACTCGGTTCTGGAGTCCTATGATCGCGTATGTACGCTAGTCTAAGTCCCTCATCACTTGCATATGAGAGAAGAGTTGCTGATAGAGGTATGCGGAAGTTATATCCATCCACGTGCTCTGTTGGGGTGTTCTTTGTCATGGGGTAGGTTTTAACGATTGGACCCTCCATTGGCCATTTTTCGATGAGGAGCAGAGGTTCTAGAAGTACCCCAATAATCCTCTGCTATTGCAAGGGGGGAAGATCTTTGGTTGTGGGTCCTTTTGCCCTCTGCGAGGAGATCCTGTGATCGATTGTGTTTACGATCTCCTGCAGCATAAGGGTGTCATAGTCCAATGGCAAGTCATAATACACCCCGAACATTATGGCCATTATTTGGTGGGATGTCTGGTCAGGGCTGCCTGTTTTGCCAGTTAGGTATCTGTTAAGGATGGAAAAAAGTGTATTCCACAGAGGGGGAAACCTGCCTCTTCGGAAGTCATTCCTTTTCTTTAATTGGGTGTTGTAGCCCAACATTTCTGCGAATCTGCAGAGGTCTGAATCTGATGGTTCCTCTGCATACTTCTTTATCCCTAGAAGTCCCCTGGTTGGTAGGCTGAATTCAAGGGAGAACATGGTTCTGTTGAACTTGATTTCCAGATATTCAGACTGGTCAAGTTTGGATATGTATCCCTTGATTTGCCTAGTCTCTGGGTCAAAATGATAGCTCTGCCAGAATTGGTAGAGATATCTGGCTGGGATTCTCTTAACATTCTTGGTTAGCAGAGGAAAGAGGTAGTGGTTTTCCAGAATATTTAGAAGAATAGCATGTTCCTCTCCAAATGCAGTTCTGGAGGGAACAAGGTAGTGGTTATTGGGTTTTAGAGGAAGAACACGATCAAAGTGTTCATGTTGAAGGAAGTTTTGAAGGTGGGTTGTCGGAGTAAAGGCTACTGATTCGCCGGAGTTGTCTTGTTCCAGGTTCCCGACTATGTTTGGGTTTTGTGAGTGCTCTGAGTGGGCTGGGGAGTTCACCGGAGTGTTTGAAGTGGAAGCCATTGATGTTTTCTTGAAGAAAGAGAGTAGAAAGGTGGGAGTAAATTCGTAAAAAGATTAGGAAAGAATGTCAACGGGGTTATATAGTTGGGGTAGAAACGGATAGAATTCTGTGGTAAAAAGTGAATTCAATAAACATTTGGGGTCCGCACTTGAGTTGTACAGCTGGGCACAAGTTTCAGAAGGATCGTGTGGCACGCACGTCCAATGAAAGTCTGCCACGTCATAGATGTCAGAACACGATTAGACGTCGTGTTCGGCCCATTAATGCTTGGCGCGTGGGCGATTCTACTTCCACATGTCTGTGACCCTCAGAAATAACCCGCATGCTACAAAATTTCCTTTAAAAAGCCAAGTGTTAGAGTCAACATAAGCTCTGTATTGGAATGAGCTATGTGATCTGAAACTTGCTTTTTATCTCCTATTTGCTTGTACCTTTACCAAAAACGTTTGAAAATACATTGGAGAGGATCGATAAAACTTTAGTATAGAATTTGTGTTCACAGAGGTTTGGAGGCTCTGTTGAAGCCAACAGAGGCTCTATGAGTTAAAATTTCTAATAACTAAAGATTTATGAAACTTTTTGATCATGCAAGGTTTTCACTGTCTTAGAAACTGTTTTTAGGACATATTTGAAAGTTGGTGTCCTGAAAAACTGTTTTGGAAAAGGCTTTTGTGCGAGACATTCTCCTTTTGGTTTACCTTTGTTTGGTGAACTACTTGACTTCCGTGGGTATGGTTGACCATGACTCCTCTTTAGCTCCCCCTTGAATTAACAACATCTGTGGAATAATTCAAGGTCTCCTTCTGCTCCCCCTTGACATATGCTTGGATCAAATGAGATAAGTAGTGCACAGAACATAGGTCAAACTCACCAGAGGTTCTGTGGAGATCATCAGAGGCTCTGAGCAATCCCACAGAAGCTCTGTTGGGTACATAACTTTTGAAGATAGAGAATTTACATACTTAAGAATTCAAATATACATATATACAAGAGGATCAAGTCTTACTTACAGAGGATTCAACTCATGTTTATCATACCCAACTTACTTACCAAGAAAAGGAATCTTTTCTCATCGAGTTCCTTGGTAAATAAGTCTACAAGCTGGTATTCAGTGGAAACAAAGTATATCTCGATTATACCATGTTCAACATGATGCTTCAGAAAGTGGTAACGAATATCGATATGCTTTGTTTTTTAGTGTTGTACTGGATTGGCAGAGATAGCTATGGCACTTTTTGAATCACAGAGGATGGGAATTCTTTATATGGTGTAACCGTAGTCCTTTAGCTGAGTCTTCATCCACAGAACATGGGAGCAACAGCTAGCAGCAGCAACATATTCAGCTTCTGCAGTAGATGTCGACACACAATTCTGCTTCTTTGACGTCCAGCTGACTAGTTTACCACCAAGGAATTGACAACTCCCAGATGTGCTCTTTCGGTCTAGTTTGCATCCTCCATAATCTGAGTCTGTGTATGCCTTAAGATCAAAGCCAAAGTTTTTCGGATACCAAAGTCCGAGATTTTTAGTCCCCTTAAGGTATATGAAGTTCCTCTTTACAGCAATAAGGTGGGATTCCTTTGGGTTAGCTTGATATCTTGCACAGAGACATGTGGCATACATTATATCAGGTCTACTTGCTGTTAAGTATAGAAGGGACCCAATCATGCCTCTGTAGAGCTTGCACTCTACAGATTTGCCATTTGGATCTGAGTATAACTTATTTCCAGTGGCCATGGGGGTCTTCATTATAGAGGCATCAGAGAGCTTGAATTTTGAAAGAATGTCGGAGACATATTTAGCTTGATTTAAAAAAATTCCCTCTGATGATTGTTTTACTTGGAGTCCTAGGAAAAAGTTTAATTCTCCCATCATACTCATTTCAAACTCACTCTGCATGAGTTTTTCAAAATCTTTGCACTTTTGTGCATTTGTAGAACCAAAAATAATGTCGTCCACATAGATCTGTACAAGAAGAATCTCGTCACCTTTACTTTTGTAAAACAAACTAGTATCTGTTGTACCTCTGTCGAAATCATTATTGAGAAGAATGGTTGAAAGACGTTCATACCATGCTCTTGGAGCCTGTTTCAGTCCATACAGAGCTTTGTCAAGATAATAGACGTATTTTGGGTACTTGGCATTTTCAAACCCTGGTGGCTGCTAGACGTATACTTCTTCTTGGAATTCACCATTCAAAAAGGCAGATTTTGCATCCATTTGAAAGACTTTGAAACCTCTGTGGGCTGCGAAGGCTAAGAATATTCTTATTGCTTCGAGCCCTGCGACAGGGGCAAAAGTTTTATCGTAATCAATGCCTTCTTCTTCGCGATATCCCTTGGCCACCAATCTCGCTTTATTTCTAATGACCACCCCATCCTCATCCTTCTTGTTTCTGAAGACCCATTTAGTCCCGATTGCTTGTTTCCCCTTTGGCAGAGGAACTAGGGTCCACACCTTGTTTCTCTCAAACTGTAGAAGCTCTTCTTGCATAGCATCTACCCAGTTTGGATCATCTAGGGATTCAGAAATGCGTTTTGGCTTGATCATACTGATAAAATTTGTAAAGAAACAAAAATTAGCTGTGGTTGATCTTGTCTTGACTTTCTCAGAAGGATCGTCGATTATTAGGCTATGAGGATGGCTCATCGTCCACTTAGTTGTCCTGAGGAGATGGTCATTGTCATCATCTAGTTGAACTTCTGAGACTGCAGTTGTTGGTTCTTGTGCAACCTCTATAGTGGAAGGTACTTATGTGCTTGAATTTGGTTCTTCAGCTTGTGTAGGTATTGGGATTGGAGCTGGGATAGATTCCTCTGATGCGATAGAGACTTAATCCGCATCTTCCTCTGGTATCGGTTCCTCTGTTGTAGCTGGAGTTGGTGTTTCCAGTACCTATGTTGTTGTATCTTTGCTTGTGTCATCTTCTGTTCGGTCCCTCTGGACATTTGCATCTGCATGATTCACAGAAGAGGAAGAAGTATTTAATGGACCAGTTAGAGATATACCTGACTCAGTCTGGTTTATAGAAGATGATTATCTAGAGGCTCTGGCGGCTCCGGTAGAGGGATCGATATCGTCGTGGAACATCTCTTCAAATAGCAGATTTAGGTCTGCTTCTCTAGTTTTGGAGATGCCAGAGGATTCCTTCTTTAGACCGAGTTCTGAACTGATTTGTTCAGAAGTCTTCTGAAGAGAATCGTCAAAAGAGACATTTATACTTTCCACAATGGATCGAGACCGCAGAAGATATACTCTGTAAGCCTTTGAAGTGGCAGAGTATCCTATGAACTTTCCTTCATCTGCTTTCACATCGAACTTCCCTCTAGCTTCTCTGTCGTTTAAGACGAAGCACTTGCATCCAAAGACATGAAAGAACTTGATGTTTGGTCGCCTCTGATTGATCAACTGATAAGGAGTCTTGATGTGCCTTTTGACTATGGATGATCGATTTTGGGTATAGCATGCTGTTGATATAGCTTCTGCCCAGAAAAAAATCAGAAATCCAGACGCTGTTAGCATAGTTTTGGCAAACTTCACAAGCGTTCGGTTCTTTCGTTCAACAACGCCATTTTGTTGAGGAGTGCGTGCTGCAGAGAAGTTCTGCGAGATGCCTTCTTCTGTGAGGTAGGCTTCAATGACAGAGTTTTTGAATTCTGTGCCATTGTCGCTTCTCAACTTCTGGATTTTGCACTCGTACAGAACCTGGATCCTCTTCATTAGGTTTTTCAGAATGTTAGGAACATCCGATTTTTTTCTGACAAACTCCACCCATGTGTATCTTGAGTATTTGTCGATCACCACAAGTATGTATTTCTTGCCTCCTAGGCTCTGCGTAGCGATTGGACTGCAGAGGTCGACATGAAGCATGTACAGAGGCCTAGGACAAGACACACCAGTCTTTCCTTTGTGGGAAGCCCTCTTAAGCTTGCCCATTTCACATGCTGAGCCCAAATGATCTTTGTTGAATTTGACGTTTATTAGACCTTTCACGAGATCAAGTTTCACAAGCTTGTCTAGAGTATAGAAGTTCAGATGGCAGGACCTGTTGTGCCATAACCAGGTTTCTTCGTTTTTACAAGCAACAAAGCAGAGCTTGTCTTCTTTGTTCTTGACACTAAAGGTCATAAGATATAGATTTCCTCTTCGTTCAGCCCGCATAAGTTCGACTCCAGTATCTTCTCCTGGCAGAGAGCAAAAGGTTCTTTTGAACATAACGTCGAAACCAGTATCGCAGAGTTGGCTAACACTTAGGAGATTGTGCTTTAGGCCATCCACATATGCAACTTTGCACACTGATATGCTCTTCTTTTTTATGACTCCGTAGCCTTTAATATATCCCTTCTTGTTGTCGCCAAAGGTTACAGATCCTCCATCAAGTTTGTCTTTGTAAGAGGATAGTAGACCTCTGTCGCCAGTCATGTGCCGCGAGCACCCGGAGTCAAGATACCAGATCGGCACATACTGCTTCTGCAAGACAATCAGAGATTTTTAGGTACCCATATCCAAATGGGTCCCTTTTTGTCAGAGGTTTTCAAGGTTGCCTTAGCATCATTGGGTTTGGTTTTAACTTCTGGTGAAGAACCATTTTGTTTCTTCTTTCCCTTAGATTTTGCATTCCTTTTGGGTAAAGAGAGCAAACAGTGTGGGCTTGAGAAATGTTGGTTCAATGTAACATCCCAGGCCAACCGTACCAAATATTGTCCGCTTTATCCACACACCCGGACTCACGATTTTAAAACGCGTCTGATAGGGGAGGTATCAAGTTCCTCTTTATAAGGCAACCTTTGTTCCCCTCCCAAACCAATGTGGGATCTTACAATCCACCCCCTTGGGAGCCCAGCGTCCTCGCTGGCACACCAGTCCGGTTCCCGGCTCTGATACCATCTGTAACATCCCAGGCCAACGTACCAAATATTGTCCGCTTTGTCCACACACCCGGAATCACGGTTTTAAAACGCGTCTGATAGGGGAGGTATCAAGTTCCTCTTTATAAGGCAAACTTTGTTCCCCTCCCCAACCAATATGGGATCTTACATTCAATTTATACATGAGATCAAAACATTGACAGTAATGAATGTGCGAAGAGATTTGCTTGAACTTTTCAATGAAAACATTAAATAGGGGTACAGGGGCTTTATTTTTACAATCTACCCTAACATCTGACTTCCTATTACAAGAAGACCTATGTAAACTAGATTGTTGTTTTGAAAATCCTCTAGGGAGAGTAGCCTTCTGTGGACCCCTTCCTCTGTGGTGAACTTCTTCAGGTTTCACTGTCACAGAAGCAAAAGATTTGTTATTTTCAACCCATTTACCCTTCTTCATGTTGAACTTCTTAAGGGTTTTGAAGTTTTAGAACTCGTTGGATTTTGAGAAGACACATCCTTTTGTTGTTTGATTTTCTCAAGCTCAAGAGAGGTTCTGGCTTGTATACATATGTCCAAAAAGTCTGGACAGATAGGAACACTTGTGATTTTCTCCTTGGGAGGAATAGTTCTGTTAAGAACTCCAGAGGGTAGCTTAAAATCCTCTGAGTCACAAGGTACTATCTCTGACTTAGAGTCAGTCTCGGATTCGTCAGAGGATGAATCGTCCTCATATACAGAGGTTGAGTCACTTAGTTCTCTTACGACAGAGGCTGGACTTTCAGAACATGTGCCATACTCGCTTTCTTCCTTTTCTATGGGACTTTCTTCCAATTCAACAGAAGTATCTATTAAGATTTCCTCAGAGAGTTTTTGTTTGAGAGAGGATGTACAGAGGTTTTCATAGAAGTTGTCTTTCCCAATTTCCACCAACTCCTTTTCTGAGATATGAAGCAACTTTTCTTCTGAAGAGGTAGGCTTGAACTCAGGTGCCTCTGCCGATAGTTTCTTTTCAGAGTCTATCATGCAGACAAAAGCAACCTGTGTTTGAGTCTCGGGATCACCAAACTTGAAGATTCCTATCTGATCTTGAGTTTTCAGATATTTCTTAGGTTTGGATTCTCTTTTGACAGAGATTGAAGGTGAAAAATCTATGTTTTGATTCGACACATTTATCATCTTCAGAGGTTTCCTCTCGTGAGGTTTCCCAGAGAGTTTTCGTCTTTTACTTACAGAGAGTAAGTTTGGAATTCCAGGTTTTCTTGTACTTCCAATATGAAATAGAGAGGACAGAGACTTGTTTCTTTTGGTTCCAGTGTATGGATATATATCACAGAAGCCAATTCCCCGTCTCCCTATATGTGTATTAATTTTCTCGTATACCTTCTGTGCATCTTGATATTTCTTAATTAAAAAATCTCTGCTGAGTAGATCCTGACAGAGGACTTCTCTTTCCTTTTGAAAATAATTTTTAAGAGCTAGGATATTCATTATGTCGCCCTCAACATCCATAAGTTCTTTAGATTTTGCTTTTAAAGCATAGTTGAGTTCAGAAATCTTTTCTTTCAAAGGATTTAGGTGTTTGTTCCAATTTGTTTCAATTTCTTCCTTTTCTTGAAAGATTTTAGCCTTTTCTTGACTGAGAAGTCTAGCTTCTCTCTCAAAGAAGGTAAGCTTCTTCTGAACACTTTCGTAGGTCTTTTTAAGTTATGTGTATTCAATGGTCAGTTTAAGCAAATCAGCTTCCGCTTGATTAGAGTAAGAGTCAGAAGTGGATACCTCACTATCAGAGTTGGAGGAGCTGACCTCTGCCATTCCACAGAACAAGGCGTTCTTGTCGCCTTCATCAGATGATTCGTCTGATAGCCAGTTCTCCTGATTCACCATTAGCGACTTCTGAGCATAATATTCCTCTTTCTTCTTGTAGAAAGCATAATACCTCTGGGGGCGGTTAGGTTTGCTCCTGCAGTCAGCAGCATAGTGGCCTGGCTTGCCACAATTGAAACATCCCTGGTTCTGGGAAGCGTTGCCAGCTCTGTCGTCTGACCTCTGTAGGTCACCACCTCTATCACTCTTGTCATTTGACCTCTGTTGGTCATTCGATCCCTCTCTTCCCTGATTCCTTGAATAACCACGATCATCTCTCCCGTTGTGTTCATAACCAGACTTCTTCTGGTATCCTCTGCTGAACTCTCGGGTCAAGAGTGCTAAAGACTTAGCTATCGAAGCCATGGTTGCCTCCTCTTCTTCCACCACATCTTCCTCTTCACTATCAACCACCATGACCATCTTCTTCTTCTCCTTCTTTTTCCTCCACAACTTTCTCCTTCTTCGGCTTCTCTTTAGCTTCTGTAGCCTTCCCAACAAGTGCCAGAGGCCCAACAGTTTGAGTTTTTGCTTGGGTGATTTGGGGTTCTTGGGCTGCCAAAGTTCCATAAAGATCTGACAGAGTCCAGGAGTCTAATTCCTGATTAGTTTGTAGAGACATGGACAACTTGAGCCATTCTTCATTTAGTCTCTTTAGGAACATGACATTGTTCTCCTCAGAGGTTATGTGAATCCCGAATTTCTTGCATTTGTTGATCAGAGAGTTGAACCGATCGTATGTTGACTGCAGGAATTATGTTGTCAGGGCTTTGAATGCATAGTATTCATTGATGCACTAGGCTCTGCGGTTCTTCTGAGTCTTGGCCCCTCCCTCCAATTGTTTCTCCAGTTCCTTCCATAGATCGTATGCAGATTCACACACATCTAGGGATTGGAAGAGGTCATTCGGGATGGACATTATCAGAAGTCTTTTGGTCTTCTGAGCAACTTCATATTTTTCCCAATCTAGATCGGACCAATTATCCTTGGTCTTTGGTTTCCCGTGCTCAGGAATCTCTGGTGTGTCATCTGTGGCAGGTACACGAGGTATTGTGATCATTGGTACGAAAGGAGGATTGTTGATATAGTAAACGAGTTCTTTGTCAGTACCCTCGAAGAAGTGAATCATTCGTATCTTCCACTGAGGGTACTCATCTCTGAGTAGAGTGGGTGGCTTGGTTAAAGAACCAGCGGTGAAGAAGTTGTTTGTGTTCGCCATTTTGAAAAATACCAGAAAACAGAGTATGAACAGCAAACTTTCAGATGATGAAGTGGATGCTTCGAAAAGTGATTATTAGCTTTAAAAATCTTGAGCAATGCACTAAAATGGAGTTTTAACCAAAGAACCAGGTTCTGTAAGTTTACCAAAGGCGAACTAGTCGAGAATGGCAGAAAAACAGAGGCTGTTTTGAAATAAATGAAGAACAGGTTAAAATCACTCCAAGTTTCTACCAAAAATCATTGTAAGAGAGGATCTCTTGATATAGAAAATCAAGGATGGCTCTGATACCAATTGTTGGTTTCTTTTTTGCTTAACAATGATATATATATATACCTATTAGTTTCTACCAAGATTAGGATGCGAAAGCGTTTTAGCGAACTAAAGAGGTAATACTTGATAGATATACACACAATATTAAATACGTGAAGTGGAAATAACACAGATAATTAACTCAATGATTCACTGAATTTGATATAATAAGAACACCAAGAACACCGAAAGGTTAATAAGAATTCTGCTCTTAAGGGTGTGTGTGTTGTGCAAAGCTTAATAGAAGAGCTCAACATGAGCCATCTATTTATACTATTCATCGGGGGACAAGTTCTAGACAATAAGGACTAAGGGTACAAAACACGATCGTGAAACTGCTACTGGTACAACGTTAACATAGTGTGCCGCAATTCTGCAAAGGCTGAAACCCATCAGAGTTTGACACTTGGAGTTGTCAGGGCACGCCTTGTACGAATGATCTTCAGGATCTCTGTACAGCAGAGGCACGTGAGAGGCACGAGTGTCTTTGTCTTGAGTTTCAGGATTCTTCCATGTCTTCAGTCTTCAAACCACAGAGGCTCTGTCAAGTTTGGCAGAGGCTCTGTGGCCTTGTCTTCTGTGAAAGTCTTCAGTTAAGTCTTCACTTGTTCTTCTATCGGTGGCTTGGCAGAAGCTCTGTTGATGTCAACATTTGGCCTATTTTTCAATACTTCTATAAACAGTAGAAGTTGGAGCTAACAAATCTCCATTAGTTCAAACAGATATGATTGCGGAAGAGTTTTAAAGAACTAAAGAAATACTGGGTAGAAAAACACACAGAATCAAATACGTGAAATAGTAATAACACAAGAGTTTTAGCTCAAAGATTCACTTAGTATTGATTAATCAAGAACACCAAGAACACCAAGAACACCGAAGGTATGAAAAATATTCTGCTCTAAACAGGTGTGTGTGTTGTATAAAGTTAATAGAAGAGCTCTACATGATCCTTCTATTTATACTATTCTATAGGGGACAGTTGGGAGACAAGAAGTACTAAGGGTACAAAGACAACATCGTGGAATAGCATCGGGTACAACGTTAATGTAGTCCGCCGTTTTCTGCAAAGGCTGCAATCCATCAGAGGTGGACATGTGGCATGTGCAGGGCACGCCTTGTACGAATGATTTTCAGGATCTTCGTACATCAGAGGCACGTGAGAGGCACAATCGTCTTTGTCTTGAACTTCAGAGTTCTTCATTCTTCTAAGTCTTCATACCACAGAGGCTCTGTCAAGTATGACAGAGGCTCTGTGGCCTTGTCCTCTGAGAACGTCTTCTGTAGAGTCTTCACTTGGATCTTTACTCGGTGTCTTGGCAGAGGCTCTATCGATTAACTTTTACTTAACCCATTTTTCAATACTTCTATAAACAGTAGTAGTTGGAGCTAACAGATATTTTCTTTGAAAGCTCAGCACTTTTTGATTCAAGAACTTTTCTTTCAATATCAAAATCTTCTCTTTCCTTCTCAGATTTTTCTTTTTCAAGAAATAAAACGTTTTCAAAAACAGAAATTTGTTTTTAAAGTTTTATGCATTTAAGTTTAAGAGCTTTCTTTTCTATCTCAAAAAATAACTCTCTTTTCATCAATCAAAGCATTATGATCAGGAGCTTCTTAGAGACATCAAATTCACAACTTATTCCTTTGTCACAAACTTCAGGTTTTGAATTCTCCTTGCAAACAGGGGTAGGTTGAAAATCGTCATCAGAAACTTTTTCAAAAGAAGAATTTTCAAAAACTAACCCATTTATTCTTTGCAAATTCTTTTCTTTCTTTTTCCAAAACATTTTCACCAACCATAGGCTTTGACTTTTCTTTTGAAACAGGGGTATGTTGAGAATTTTCAGAATCAGAATCTTAATCAACATTGTGTACTTCAAAATCCTTTTTAGATGAAGAAGAATTTTCAAGAGTGAACCACGACTGAGATGCAAATTCTTTTCTTTCTTTTGCCAAAGCAATTTCCAATTCATTTACTTCTTGAGAAAGCCCACTTTATTTTCTCTTCTAAAGATTGTATTTTAATTTCAAAAACGACTTTCTCGTTCTCATATTGTTCACAAAATCTGACATCTTAGTTTCATTTGTAAGATTATTTCTTTCTTTTTCAAAAGCATTTTCCAATGTCTTCACGTTCTAAGAAAGTTCACAAATCTTTTCTTCAAAAGTTTTACTTTCTTCAAGATTAAACCAATTCTTCAAAGCAAACTCTTTCCTTTCATTTTCCAAAACAATTTCCATGTCAATTACTGTCTCGGAAAGCTCACTTATCTTGGCCTCAAGAGATTTACTTTGAGTTGCAAAATTGGTTTTTTCTCTTTCAAATTGATTATGCTCAGAGAGTAAAAGATTCTCAAGATCCGACACTTTCTTAGAAAGATGGAAATACTTTTGATTAACTTTTTGCTTTTCATCAAACAACCTCTTATAAGAATCGGAAAACGTTTTAATTACAGATTTTTCAATAATATCTCTTTCTTTTTCCAATTCAGTCTAGAAGCTAGATGATATTTCCTTAAAACTATTTGAGTAAATAGTTGAAAGAAAGTCCTTTTCAAGCTCAAATTGCATCCTTTGTTCTAAGACAGAATCTTCAAGTTCACAGATCCTTCCTTCTAGAATCAAAGGTGGAACATATCTTTTTGCTTCAAGAGGTTTTTCATTGTTAGGTTTAGTAGCAAAAACATTAAAATAGTCATTCGAAAGTGTTCCATTCGGATTCTTTTGATATTTTTCATTCTCTCGACTATAACAAAAATGAAGTTGCATCTTTGTTGTAGTTGCTCTTTTCCTTATTTCTTCTTTTTCTATTTCACCAGCACTTGTCCATCTGATTGCACATTCAGGAAAATATCTGGCATATCACAACTATTTAAACTCATACAAAGTTGGAATGTAATTGATTACTTTTGCCAGATGTTTTGGATTTTCATAACCAAGTCCCCAATATTTGTTAACAGGACTCACTAACCTTGGTTTGTTCATGTGAATAGTTTGCTCAAATTGACCTCTCAAATAAAACTTCTTTTCTAAATCTTTGATTTTGTCTAAAAACTCCGTGTTTTGAGTGGTAATATTTTTCAAAGAAAGTTCACTCTCACTATTCTTTTCTTCCAAATCTTTGATTTTCTTCATAAGTTCAGATATTTGAGAATCAGAAGATTCCGTATCCTCATCAAGTTTTTCTTGTTGATCAATGAGAGATTCATCAAGAATAGTTTGACTTAGATTTTTGTTCTCTTCTTTTTCTTTTTGCAATGTAGCACTTAGTCTCTCCTTCGGTGGATCATCCCAATATACTTTTAAGAAATACTCATCCATTGTTACCTGAAAAGATAAAAAAATTATCGTTGTCAGATACTTTATGAGAAATAGAATTATGCACACACGATAATCAGAGAAAAATCGATTGAAGTCAGAAAAATTTTCAAAATCAAATTTTGAAAAACAAATTATAAATTTGTCGTTCAAAAATTAATTCTGAAAAATTAATGCGGAAAATTGTACTTTAAATCCCCAAACCTGCAAAAGATAAGAAAAATATATCAGTTATGAGCAAAAGCAGGTAAAAAATGATAAAATGGACAAAAAAATGAGAAATTACTAAAAATAGCTACAAAAATGACAAAATACGAAACTAAAACGAAAAATAAGGACTTAGAAGTGTAAAATACTAACACTTATAAAAGATAAGGACTAAAAATGACAAAAATCAAAAAATTATACTCAAAGAACTAAAAATGACACAACTAGAATCTTAAAACTCTAGGGACTAAAAATGTAAAAATCTAAAACACTTAAAACTAGAGGGACTAAAACTGACTCAAACTAAAAACAAAAAGTACAAGGACTAAAACTGTAAAACCTTAAAACTAAAAACTATAAGGACTAAAAATGTAATAAAGTCAAACCTAAACTATAGGGACTAAATCTAACAAAACCTAAAACTATCTAACTAAATCTAACGGACAAACTAACTGAAGGACTAAAATTGTAACAGGACCTAACGGAAAAACTATCGGACACTAACGGAGAGTTAACTAACTGACACTTAACCTAACTAACTGACTTAGGACTAATATTGAAAGAAATCTAACAAAGCTAACGAAAAACTAACAAACTTAACAGAAATAGGACCAAAATTGTAACACATTTAACGGACAACTAACAGAATCCGTTAATCACAGTTCATTACCATCACCTTCAAACAGATCTCGATTTTCAGTTGCTGGTTTTGTTATTTTCACACGTTTAGATTGATTCTTTTCGGTTTCTTGGTGTTATAAACTCAACTAACAACCTGTTTCAACATGAATAACGAGATCATGCAACAAATAAAATCCGACGAAAGGTAGTTATCGGACAACCAAAAAGTTATCGGATATGAAAAGGTTATCGGACGAGTATTATATGATAACTTTGAATTTCAGTGGTGTCCGGCAAGGATGATCTGATCGGACAAGTGTCACCCGACAATAATGAACACGAATACTTGATGTTTCCGGCGAGTGTTTTGCAGATTCCGGCGAAAGTGCGATTTTCTGGCGAAACAACTTTTACCAACTATAACTCACTGAATTCTTTACCTATTTCGAATCTGAAAGTTGTTTCTTGATCGAGAATTCGAAGCGAACAGATCTGTGACATTAATTTTGAACAAAAACCACTAAACACATAAAGTGTTTATCAATTTCCACGATGAACTTTCGAAGAACATCTTCAAAACCATTTCCATCGACCTGCAAATTTCTAAAACACAGATTAGTTGCTGTTTTTCGAATCCAAGGCTTGTATTAAGATATGAAAGGTAAAACAAGTCGATCTGTAATATCGAAACATATCAAACAACACATAAAATCAACAATTCATTATCATCTTCAAGAACATCTTCGATGAACTCACTGTTTAATTCCAATTTTCCAAAAAATTGAGTTTGTTGCTTAAAATCAATTACAACTGATGTAAAATGTTCCAAACTCAAATTAAAACGATTTTGTGAGAAGAAATTGATTCAAAATACAAGCAAGATCCAAATTCTAAAATGTTTTTCAAGAAAAATCTCAAAAATTCAAAAACTTCAATTACTTCCAAAAATTGATAAAAATTTCTTCAATTTATGCATAATCAGATCTGATCTAGCTCTGATACCACTTGTGATCCCAGATCTAATCAAGTAACAATGTGAGAACCATGAAAGATCTTCATTAGAGATAGAAAGATACAAGAATGAGAATTAAGATCCATTTTCTCTCTCTAAAGTCTCTCTAGAATGTCATCCCTCTCTCTATACAATAAACCACATCGTATGAGACTTCTCTACATTTCTCTATTACATCATCCTATTTATACACCTTGACTTTCCACTTACTAGCATTGACTTTAACCCTTAAGACCTTTACTTTGACTTTGACTAATATATGTGACTCTTTACAATTATTACAAATACACCTTAAATCTTGAATACATTTATATGCTCTAACAATCATTAATGTTCTTCCTTGAATTAAAAGCAGAATTAAATGACTTTGATTCCGACTTGTTCTTGACAGATCCTTTGGCTACCCACTTTTGTTTTCCTTGTCTTGCCCGACCATTTTTATCTGAAAAATCATTAACGTTATGGTCAACAGAGTTTGAGTAGGAAGGATTACTATCATTTGATCGACCGATCTTTTGCCGCGGCTGTGAATGATTTTGTGAACGAGAATCAGTTTTAGAAACTTTGTTCACAGCCGGGGTCTTGAGTTTAGAAGAACTCTCGCCTTTATGAAAAATGACCGGGCGATTTACAACTTTGGAAAGAAAGGTGGTGTGATTTGGAAGAGGTTTGTCAAACTCAAACTTAGGAAACTCTTCGTATGAACTACTATCGGAATTCATATATGCAGAAAAATCAATATCAAGAATCGAGAGACTAGGATTGGTTGAGGGAGGAGAGGAACACTTTGTGTCTGTGTTGATAGAAGAATCCGGTGCGGAAGCTTTTAAAAAATCAGAGTTTAGATCAGCTTGAGACTCTTTACCTTTTCGTGAAGAAGTTTTTCCAATAAAAGCTATACACGAAGATGTATCGGACGAGTCTGAGGAAGGTTCGGGTGAAATCATCTTTTAGTTTTGTAATTGATTAAGTTTCTCTTGAAGTTGAAACTTGCTCACTTGCTCTTGTATCACTTCTGTTGCCAAAGCAAACAGTTTTGATGTGAGCCGAACGATTTCATTCCGAAGGATTTCCTTTCCCACATCCGACACAGATTCGGTTTTGGAGGATTTGAGTTTCTCAAGTTCATTTAATAATGCTTGCTTTTCCTTTTGAAAGTCAGTCCTTTCCTTCTCGAGTGTCTCGTCTAACTCGACTATTTTTTCTTCCAAAATGAGAGGAGGGACATAGAGTTTAAACTCGTCCGTCTCAGTTTTGGGTTCAGGTGCTTGGGCCTCATCCTTTTTGGAGGAATCCTTTGGTGTCGCAACCTTATAGCCGTCAAAGTAGTCATTCGAGAGGTATTTCTTTGGATTTTTCTTGTATGAGTAGTTCATAGGCTCATACACAAAAGGTAATTGCATTTTCGTGGTGTGTGCACGCTTGTATTCCTTAGTTTCCACTTCTTTCTCCTTTTCAAGAGGACAAGTCCATTAGATTTTATATTCGGGATACTTTTGTTGGGATAATCTCAATCATACCTCAAGTACTAGATATGTAAATAGGGCAAAGATGAAAAGGTGTGACTTTTCATATGAAAATGTGTGACCTTTCATATGAAAAGGTGTGACTTTTCATATGAAAAGGTGTGACTTTTCATATGAAAAGGTATAACTTTTCATCCTCCAACCGCCATAACCGAACAGTTACAATGGTTCATTGGCACCGGTTGATCTAGTATAAATAGGAAGCATATGTAACAGATTAGATAGACAAAAACACATATTCTCTTAAATTCTCTCAAAGTTCTTCATTGTTCTTCATCATGGAAGCATAGTTTGATTCGTCGGGTTCGAGAGTTCGATTCTTGAACGGGTTGTTGTATCCTCTAGATAGACGTCCAATCGATACGGTACGAGGGACGAATTTCTGTCTAAGGACACTGCTTGGCAGGCGTCAATCCAAATAACGATCTTCTTCAACTTCGTGATCAAGAAAGTCGAGTTAGTATTTTATCTTGAACTTTTGATTATGTATTTTCATTGATATTTAAATTTCGGATATATATATATATATACATATAAATAATTCAGTATTTCCATTTGATTCAATATTGTGTGTTACGAATTTCAATTCGTGTATCTAAGGTCTAACAATCTTAGACAGAAATTCCATTGACGATGGAAAACTCTTCTTTGTTGAAATCAAATATGGAGAAACCCGAAAAATTTAAGGGTTCCGATTTTTGAAAGTGTCTAACGTGCTTACCGATCAAGCACTGACACCGTCGGTTGGAGAAGGGGAAAACGCCACATCCCAAATTGAATTGGCTATGTTCCAACGATCCTTGGATATTTGGAACGCCAACGAATATAATTGTCGGAATTTTATTCTTAATGGTTTGGATGATGGTCTTTATGACATATATTCATCCTTCACCACGGGAAGAGAAATTTGGGAGTCGTTGGAATCAAAGTACAAGACGGAAGTCGCTTGTTCCAAACGATTTATCGTGGGCAAATTCCTAAACTATAAGATGACGGATTCCAAACCGGTCGTGAAACAAGTAGAAGAAATGCAAATCTTGGTCCATGAATTGGAAGTCGAAGGTATAGGCATCAACTCTAACTTTGTTATTGGTTCAATTATTGACAAGTTACCTCCATCCTGGAAAAATTTTAAACTCTATCTTAAACATTTGTCCAAGGATATGAGTTTTGAGCAATTGATACTCAAATTGCGGGTGGAGGAGGACAACCGGATGAACGAGAAGGCGGATGCAATCTCGTTGGACCCAAATGCAAACATGGTTACCATAAACTCATCAAAGTCAAAGTTCCAAAAAGGAAAGGGAAAGGCGATGGGTTTCAAGCAAAATCTCAATGCTTCAAACCCACTATTCTTACAACGAAGGCCTTTCAAGAAGCCTGTGATGAGTTGCTGGGTATGCGGCAAGCCGGGGCATCGAGCGAAGGATTGCCGCCATAGGAGAAACCATGGTGGTCCCGGAGGAGGAGGCGCCGGAGGAGGAGGCGCCGGAGGAGGAGGTGCCGGTGGAAACCCCCATCAAGCCAATGTGGTCAATGCTCCAAATCAATTCGTTGGAGTAATTGAGGCTTTTATGGTTACAAACGTGACCGATTGGTGGGTTGATACCGGTGCCACCAAACATATTTGTAACTCCAAGAACATGTTTGCTACATACCAAAAAGTTGATGATGAAGAACCCATGTATATGGGTAATGTCACGACCGCAAAAGTTGAAGGGAAGGGGAAGGTGAATCTCAAGCTTACATCGGGGAAGGAACTTGTGCTCACCAATGTCTTGCATGTACCGGCTATTACAAAGAACTTGATTTCTGGACCCACACTTAGAAACAAAGGATTCAAGATGGTGTTTGAATCTGATAAATTTGTGATTACTAAGGGTGGGATGTATGTTGGAAAGGGCTACCTAAATGAAGGGCTCTTCAAACTTAGTGTGATGAACAATGATGATGTAAATATTGTAAAGGTTGTAAATAGCAATAAAACCGCAGGCTCTAGCTCTGCTTCTATGTACATGCTTGACTCTTCTTCCTTATGGCATTCCCGTCTAGGACATGTAAACTTCCGATCCTTACAAAGGATGACAAAACTTGGGTTATTACCCAAGTGTTCCATGGATAACAAGACAAAATGTGAGGTATGTATTGAATCTAAATATTCAAGCCATCCACACAAATCTGTTGAAAAGTCTAATCAAGTACTTGGACTAATCCACAGCGATTTATGTGATTACAAAGCCACACCCACACCTGGAGGAAAGAACTATTATGTATCATTTATTGATGATTGCAGTAAATATTGTTATGTATACCTAATACATACCAAAGATGAAGCTTTGAATATGTTTAAGACATACAAGGCTGAAGTTGAAAATCAACTTGATAAAATAATAAAAATTCTGAGATCCGATAGAGGAGGAGAGTATGAGTCTAAGGACTTTGCAGAATTTTGTTCTCATCATGGCATAGTTCACCAAACCACGACTCCCTATACTCCACAACAAAATAGAGTAGCCGAAAGGAAAAATAGAATTCAATGTTGATTACTTCGGGAGCACCACATAGTTTGTGGGGTGAAGCATGCTTAACTGCAAAAATGATACTTAATAGAATTCCTCATAAAAAGAGCGACAAATCACCTTATGAACTATGGAAAGGAAAACTTCCTTCCTACAAAAGGATGAAAGTGTGGGGTTGCCTAGCAAAGGTTCAAGTACCTTTACCCAAAAGGACAAAACTTGGACCGAAGACCATTGATTGTGTATATCTTGGTCCGGCAAGTAATAGTGCTGCTTATAGATTTATGGTCTATAAGTCAAACAATGAAGATATCCACAACAACACAATTATGGAATCAATTGAGGCTGAATTCTTTGAACACATATTTCCTTACAAGGATAAAGGGAAAGAAATCTCTAATCCAAGGAAGAGAGTATGTGAAGTAGAGAACACCGATAGTGTTGAGAAACCAAATGAAGAAGGTACATCAAAGGCTCAAGAAGAAAACCTAGAGCCTAGAAGAAGTAAAAGGGGAAAGATTGCTAAAGACTTTGGACCTGACTTCCTGGCATTTGTTGTCGATGAAGAACATCAATCCTATAAAGCCGCCATGGATTCATCGGAGGCACCTTATTGGAAAGAGGCTATTCAAGGTGAGATAGACTCCATTGTTCAAAATAACATACGGAGATTGGTAGATTTACCACCGGGTCACAAGGTAATTGGTCATAAATGGATCTTCAAGCGGAAATTGAGACCCGATGGCACTATAGAGCAGTACAAAGCTCGACTAGTTGCCAAGGGGTACCGACAAAAGGAAGGTCAAGACTTCTTCGACACCTATTCATCGGTTACTAGGATCACGTCTATACGGACGTTGATTGCGATAGCGGCTATACATAACTTAGAGATACATCAAATGGATGTGAAAACCGCGTTCTTGAATGGTGAATTAGAAGAAGAGATATATATGAAACAACCGGAAGGTTCTGTTGTAAAAGGCCAAGAGAACAAAGTCTGCAAGTTGATTAAGTCTCTTTATAGACTTAAACAAGCGCCAAAGCAGTGGCATGAGAAGTTTGATAACACTATGTTGTCAAATGGTTATCACATAAATGAATGTGATAAGTGTGTTGATGTGAAACAATACAAAGATGCTTAAGTTATCATATGTTTGTATGTTGATGATATGCTCATCATGGGATCAAACTTGGATGTAATATACCAAACCAAGAAGATGTTAAACCCCGCATTTGATATGAAAGATATGGGAGTTGTTGATGTTATCCTTGGTATAAAGATTAAAAAGTATCCAAATGGTTACATCCTTACCCAATCTCACTATGTTGAGAAGGTGTTGCGAAAGTTTGGTCATTATGATGACAAACCGGTTGTGACTCCATTCGATCCTTCAAGTCAATTGAAGTAGAATCTAGGAGATAGTGTTGCTCAGTTGGAATACACTCAAGTTCTTGGAAGCTTGATGTATATCATGAACTGTACACGACCGGATATAGCGTATTGTGTGAGTAGACTTAGTCGTTACTCACCTAACCCGGGAAAAGACCATTGGTATGCACTAGTAAGGGTGCTTCGATATTTGAAATACACAATGGGTTATGGGTTACATTATACAAAATACCCTCCCGTTCTAGAAGGGTATTGTGATGCTAATTGGATTTCCAACCATTCGGAGAGTAAGTCCACAAGTGGATATGTATTCACACTTGGTGGAGCAGCAATATCTTGGAAATATTCCAAAAAAACTGTGAATACCAGATCAACTATGGAAGCAGAATTTGTCGCATTAGACAAAGCCGCTGAAGAAGCCGAATGGCTAAAAAGCTTCCTAGAGGGTATTCCGTTGTGGCCAAAATCGGTGACTGCTATTGGTATCCATTGTGATAGTATGGCCGCTCTCACAAGAGCGAAGAATCATATTTACAATGGAAAGTCCCGACACATACGAAGGCGCCACAACTTTATAAAGGACTTGCTGAAAAATGGAATCATTTCCATTGACTATGTAAAGTCAAAGGAGAACATTACCGATCCTTTGACAAAGGGCCCAAGTAGAGAGCAAGTATCCTTCACATCGAGGGGAATGGGCTTAAAGCCAACACAATGAGTTTCCTCGGCGGCAACCTAACCTAGCGAAATTGGAGATCCCATGGTCTAGGTTCAATAGGCAAACTAGTCGGGGACAACTCAAGAAGCAATTAAACAAAGCTATGCCTATTCCTATGATGTTTTCCTTTGTTTTCCGTTGATGATATAGGGTTGAATGTTACATTCTTAATAATGCTGATAGCTATTATGGTGGAATACAACAGAGTATTCTTGATCGGCATTACCTATGTGAGATTGATGTGGGGTCGCATCTTTGAGGACGGATATGGCTACGTCTTCTAAAACTCTAATGAAGAAAGGATTGTTCACGACCAAAATGAACACAACGGTAAGAGTCAACTATGCATAAACATGATATGTGTGATATTCATTACCTAGACTTACTACAAAACGTGGTTAGTTCAAGACTCTTCGTCACTACCCACAAAGTAGGTCCGATGAATACTCACTAAGAATGGTTCAAGTCACCTAGACACCTTTTTCTGATGCATCTCATGTTTATTTCTTGAATAAGAACAAAAAATACTTTGAGAATATCTTATTTTCTATTCAAATGTGGGGTATTGTTAGAGTTTGAATAGAAAATGTGGGGTATTGTTGGGATAATCTCAATCATACCTCAAGTACTAGATATGTAAATAGGGCAAAGATGAAAAGGTGTGACTTTTCATATGAAAATGTGTGACCTTTCATATGAAAAGGTGTGACTTTTCATATGAAAAGGTATGACTTTTCATCCTCCAACCGCCATAACCGAACAGTTACAATGGTTCATTGGCACCGGTTGATCTAGTATAAATAGGAAGCATATGTAACAAATTAGATAGACAAAAACACATATTCTCTAAAATTCTCTCAAAGTTCTTCATTGTTCTTCATCATGGAAGCATAGTTTGATTCGTCGGGTTCGAGAGTTCGATTCTTGAACGGGTTGTTGTATCCTCTAGATAGACGTCCAATCGATACGGTACAAGGGATGAATTTATGTCTAAGGACACTGCTTGGCAGGCCTCAATCCAAATAACGATCTTCTTCAACTTCGTGATCAAGAAAGTCGAGTTAGTATTTTATCTTGAACTTTTGATTATGTATTTTCATTGATATGTAAATTTTGGATATATATATATACGTATAAATAATTCAGTATTTCCATTTGATTCAATATTGTGTGTTACGAATTTCAATTCGTGTATCTAAGGTCTAACAACTTTTTGTCCAGACCAAGAAAACCAAAGTGATAAAGAGTCGGTCTTTTGGTCAAAATCTTTTTCAAGTACTGTGGGTTATCGTATCTGATTCCCCATTCCTTATTAAAGTATGTGAATTCCTTAGGTTTGTTCATGTGAATGGTCTGATCAGTTTGACTTCTTTTGTGAAGTTTGGTTTCAAGATCAGTTATTTTAGAAAACAAACTCCTTGTGTTTGATTTGGAGAGAGGAGCATTGATAGACAATCTCTGCTTTCTCATTCTCACACTGATCAAGCTTAAGATTTAATTCAGATATCTTGGCCCTTAAGTCCTTAGGTGCTATTGAAAGATTTGTACAATTTTCTTTTAGAGTAGCATTGTCAGACTTGTACTTTTCAGTTATGCGCTTTTGAACATCTAGCTTTTCTTTTAATGAGTTAATTTCAAGTGGTTGTTCATTAGTGGTGGCCTTATAAGATTCTACTCGTTCAACAAGTGGTTGCATCTGTTCGATTAAGCTTTGATGAATAGGTTCACATGCCTGACACATATTTTCCTTTTCTGATGGAGGAGAATGGTTGCCCATAAAAGCATCAACATCGTCAAAATCACTGTCAGTGTCGGATTGATTGAGCCAGTGGTCGTCTTCAACTAGCTGTGCCAGCAGAAGTTTGGCCTTGTAGTAGTGTACGTTTTTCTCGACGGGCTTTCTATAATCCTTGGCAAAATGACCCAATTTACCACAGTTGTAGCATGTGACGAGTTCGTCCTTCTTCTTTGACTCGGACTTGCGATCATTCTTCTCGTTCTTCTCCTTGTGGTCAGGTGACTTGTGTTCATCATTCTTCTTCTTTCCTTCATATTTGTCCTTATTATAATGGCGCTTGTTGGGGGTAGTGGAGTAGCGCTGATTATTGGACGAAGGTTTCTTGAAAAACTACTTTTGCTGGAAATATATGGTGAGTAGGGCCATCGCTTTCTTTACTACAGTCAGTTCAGGATCAGATTCGCTTTCCTCCGCTTCTTCAGATTCTGGTTCAGATTCACTCGGCTCTTGGGTTCGTTTGGAGAGACGGCTGTGTTAGCTCCAAGTATGCACGATGTAAAAGTATTGAAAATATCACAAGTCAGAATACCACCAGAGATCTCGAATTTAAGCTCGGGCATGCCTTTCACGTGTCCGCCTAGCACCAGCTTGTTGATATTCTTGAAGTTGAGGTACGAGAGTCATCGATGCCAAATCTATGCTTGCTGAGAATTGGCCTTTGACATCAAGCAGACTGAATCATCGGCCTTCAGGGCAGAGAGGTCGATGGTGTAGAGGTTGATATTTCGTGTTCCAACCAGTAGCTCCATTCCGTCGTCAGTGCGGGCGCTGCACTGTTTGGCTTTAAATCTGACCTCTAGATCTTTATCGCAGAATTGGCCGATGCTGAACAGATTGTGTCCCAATCCCGCGATGTATGATACCTTCTTGATTGTGATATTGTCTTGGACAATGTCGCCGTAGCCCAGAATCGGCGCCTTGTCATAATTCCCAAATCTCACATCTCCGTAGTATTTCTCGGTGTAGTTCGTGAGCAGCTCCCTCCTTCCGGTCATGTGCTTGGAGCATCCTGAGTCTAAGTACCACACAGGACCGTCCTGCAAAAGCAGAATCAACGGATTTTAGGTACCCATTTGAAAATGGGTCCTGGAGGGTTAGGTTTAACACCTGGCTGAGGAACCTGTTTTGAATTAGGTTTCCTCTTGGGTGTAGGTTTAACCTCTGATTGGGGAGCCCGTTTTGAAATGGTCTTCCTTTTGGTTTTGCGGGATTTGCGTTTAGATTTAGAATTATACACACGATAAGAACCAAACCAATCAGACGCATTTCTAATATCGTCAAAGTCATTCAATCCACAATTAGAACAACACAAACAATCATGGGATAACTGAATCAAATGCTAAATTGAATAAAGTTTAATCGGAAAATTAACACTTTGTTTAATGGAATTCTTCGAATTATTCAAACCACAATCATTAATGTTCTTCCTAGAATCAAAAACAATATTAAATAACTTCGACTCCGACTTGTTCACGACAGATTCCTTGGCAACCCACTTTTATTTTCCTTGTTTTGCCTGACCAATTTTATCTGAAACATCATTAACGGCATGGTCAGCAGAGTTTGAGTAGATAAGATTTTTATCAGTTGATCGACCGGTCTTTTGCCTCGGCTGTGAATGATTTTGTGAACGAGACTCAGTTTTAGAAACTTTATTCACAGCCGTGTTCTTGGGTTTTGAAGAACATTCACCTTTTAGAAACTTGACCGAGCGATTTACCGCTTTAGACAAAAAATCGGTGTGACTCGGAAGAGGTTTGTCAAATGGAAATGATTCAAACTCTTTAATTGTACTACCCTCGGAATTCATGAAGTTAGAAAAGTCAACATCGGGAATTGATGGACTAGGATTGGTCGAGGGAGGTGAGGAACACTTTGTGTCTGGGTTATTAGGAGAATCTGGTGCGGAAGCTAAGAAAATATCAGAGTTTAGATTCTTTATAACACAATCATCTTGAGACTCTGTATCGTTTCGTGAAGAAGTGTTTCCAATGAAAGCTTTGCATGAAGATGTATCGGAAGAGATTTAGGAAGTTTCGGTTGAAATCTCCTTTTTGTTTTGGAGTAGGTGAAGCTTCTTTTGGAGTTATCCGTTGCTCACGTGCTCTTTCATCGCTTCTGTTGACAAAGCAGACGATTTCGATGTGAGCCGATTGAATTCGTTTCGAAGGATTTACTGTCCCTCATCCGACACAGATTCGGTTTTTACGGATTTAAGTTTCTCAAGTTGTGTTATAAGCGCTTGCTTTTCCTTTTGAAAGCTGGTTCTTTCCTTCTCGAGTGTCTCCTCTAACTTGACTATTTTTGCTTCCAAAATGAGGGGAAGTACATAGAGTTTAAACTCGTCTGTCTCAGTTTTCGGTTCAGGTGCTTGGGCCTCATCCTCTTTGGAGGAAACCTTGGGCGTCGCAACCTTATAGCCGTCAAAGTAGTCATTCGAGAGGTATTTCTTTGGATTTTTCTTGTATGAGTAGTTCATAGGCTCATACACAAAAGGTAATTGAATTTTTGTGGTGTGTGCGCGCTTGTATTCCTCAGTTTCCTCTTCTTTCTCCATTTCAAGAGGACCAGTCCATTTGATTTTATATTCGGGATACTTTTTGTCCAGACCGAGAAAACCAAAGTGATAAAGAGTCGGTCTTTTGGTCAAAATCTTTTTAAAGTACTGTGGGTTATCTTATCCGATTCCCTATTCCTTGTTAAAGTATGTGAATTCCTTAGGTTTGTTCATGTGAATGGTCTGATCATTTTGACCTCTTTTGTGAAGTTTGGTTTCAAGATCAGTTTTTTTAGAAACAAACTCCTTAAGTTTGATTTGGAGAGAGTAGCATTGATAGACAATCTCTGCTTTCTCATTCTCACACTGATCAAGCTTAAGATTTAATTCAGATATCTTGGCCCTTAAGTCCTTAGGTGCTATTGAAAGATTTGTACAATTTTCTTTTAGAGTAGCATTGTCGGACTTCTACTTTTCAGTTAAGCGCTTTTGAACATCTAGATTTTCTTTTAACGAGTTAATTTCAAGCAGTTGTTCATTAGTGGTGGCCTTATAAGAATCTATTCGTTCAACAAGTGGTTGCATCTGTTCGATTAAGCTTTGACGAATAGGTTCACTTACCTGACACAGATTTGCCTTTTCTGCTGGAGGAGAATGGTAGCCCATGAAAGCATCAGCATCTTCAGAATCGCTATCACTATCGGAATGAGTCAGCCAGTGGTCATCTTCAACAAATAGAGCTTCTCCTGCCTCTTTCGGTTCTACCAGCAAGAGTTTGGCTTTGTAGTAGTGTGAGTTTTTCACGACGGGCTTTCTACAATCCTTGGCAAAGTGACCCAGTTTCCCGCAGTTGTAGCAAGTGATGGGTTTGTCCTTCTTCTTTGACTCGGGCTTGCGATCATCCTTCTCATTCTTCTCCTTCTTGTCAGGTTGCTTATGCTCATCTGCCTTTTTCTTTCCTTCATATGTATCCTGATAATCATGGCGCTTGTTGGAAGAAGTGGAGTAGCGCTGATTATTGGATGAAGGTTTCTTGAAAAACTTCTTCTGCTGGAAAGATCTGGAGAGCAGGGCCATTGCTTTCTTTACTATAGTTAGTTCAGGATCAGAATCACTTTCCTTCTCTTTGTCTGATTCTGGTTCAGATTCACTCGGCTCTTGAGTTCGTTTGGAGTGACGGCTGGAAGACTTGCCTCATTTTGAAGAAACAAGAGCGAGTGGATCAGCATTGGACTTGGAGGTGGACTTCGGGTTGCTCAGTATCTCCATGACTTTATCCTCGTCCTGTAGAAGCATCTCGTAGAGTTCATGGATTGCAAAGTTCTCCATCAGGTGGTTGTGTTTGATGTGAGAAGCGAATACTTTCCATTCAGGCAAGAGGTTGTTTAGAAACTTGAGCGCATTCTCCGTATTTGATCGATTGATCTTGTTCTTTTGGAGCTCGTTCAGTAGGAGGCAAAATCGTTCATAGGTCTGGGAGAGGGATTCGCCGGAGCGCTGCTTAAAGCTATCAAACTTGGTTATACAGCTGTTGATCTTCAGCTGGTTGCCGACTTTGCTCCCACTCATCATCTTTTCTACCTGATCCCACATGCCCTTTGATGTGTGCTTGAAGTTGTCTATAGCTGTGTAGATCGAATTTGGTAGAGCCTAAACAAGATATCTCTTGGCATGCTTTTTGCCATCAAACATGCCCTTTTCCTCTTAGGTCATCTCCAATTACTTATTGGGCTCCGTTCGAGCTTGACCGCCTTCTTCTTATGCTGGAATGATATTCATGGGTTCAGCCTGTGGGCCATCAGATAGAGCACGCCAGATGTACTCGTAATTGTCCTTGGATTCGAAGAATATGAGGAATCTGTCCCGCCATTGGCTATATTCTCCTTGGTAGAGGGTCGGTGGCTTGGAATCGGTGCCAATAGCAAGAGCGTCGCGAGACATCTTTGGTATTTTCACTAATGTGATCGTCAGACGATAGTTCGATTCAAAGTGGAATCCTAACGCAAGGCACTATGAGTGGAAGTCCTAAAGCAGGTTCTAAGAGTGATGTATAGTTAAACTGGTAAGAAACTAGCTAAATATAACTTGCCGGATAGGAATCCGGATGAAATGGTGTCTGATCTGGAAGTGTCCGGATCAGATGTGTGTGATTTGATCAAATAGTAGAAGTATCCGGACAAGATAAAGTTACCGTATAGAAAGTAGTTACCGGATAAACAATAGAAACCTTACCGAGTACTGAAGATATCGGATGATGTCCGGGAAGTATGACTTACCGGATGTGAAGTGACCGAATAATAAGGAAGCTACCGGGAACAAATGAATCCGGATAGGTGTCCGAAATGATCAGGGTACCCGGAAACTTTGAGTTACCGGGTGAGATATGTCTGGAGACTACCAGTATCTGGAAATTTACCAGATACTTTGATTTACCCGGAAAGTAGAGAATAAAGTGAACTTACCCGGAAAGGTTTGCGATGTTCCGGAAAGAGCTGTTGTGGTATCCAGTAACTTTGGCTGTGGTATCCAAACTCGATAGAAATTCGACTAGGGTTGCTAAGACCGTTCCTGAAAGATTAGAAACCTAACAAAACACAAAACTAACAATACCCTAAACGATTTTGAAACAAAATAACAAGATTTGGATGAAAATTTTGATTTTTATGAAGAATAGAGACAAAAAACTTGTAGGTTTAATTTTGCTTAAAAAACTATGCAAATGAATGAATTAGGATTAGAAAAATTGCAAAAACGCTTATAAGATCAATGCTAACCGAATGCAATATGCAAAAACAAGCAATTTTATCAGAATCAAAATATGAATTTTTAGTGCCAAGAACACAGTCGACTAAACTCAATAAATGTTACCAGAAACATTTTGAATCACCTTGAATCGAATCGTCTGTATGATCTGATACCAATTGTGAGTTCCAGACTAGTGCATACACAATAGAAATCAATAAAATATAATGAATCAGAATGACTTCAACTGGTCATCCATATATTGCATTAAGCTTCAGAGTGTTTTCAATTACATGATATGAATGATTAATCTGGCTAATGAAAGGCTAACCTATTTTCTAAGGCTAACATCACTATATATACCAAGGCCTAAACATTTCAAGCCCATGGCCTATTTACATAATTAAGCCCATATAGCAATATTTACAATAAATTCCCATTAACTTATATTCAACAAGATTTAACTCTAACAATCATCTCTCCCATCTCTCTCGTACCCAGTCTTCTTCCTGAAACCTCTGTTCCCAAACTCTTTAGTCAGCAAAGCTAGAGATTTAGCTATTGAGGCCATCGTTGCCTCTTCCTCATCCACCAGATCCTCTTCCTCACTATCAACCACCAGAACCTTCTACTTCTTCTCCTTCTTCTCCTCCAGAGCCTTCTCCTTTTTGGGCTTTTCCTGCACCTCTGTAGTCTTGCCTACAAGTGCCAGAGGTCCACCCATCTGAGCTTTCGTCTGGGCTATTTGGCTTTCTTGCGCAGCCAAGGTGCCATAGAGGTCAGAGAGGGTCCAAATATCCAGATATTGATTTGTTTGCAGAGACATAGATAGTTGAAGCCACTCATCATTCAGGCTCTTGAGGAACATGACATTGTTTTCCTCAGAGGTTCTATGAATCCCAAACTTATTGCACTTGTTTATCAAGGAGTTGAATCTGTCGTGGGTGTTCTGTAGAGTTTCAGACAGCAGAGCTTTGAAGGCATAGTACTCGTTTATACATTGAGCCCTTCGGTTTTTTCTGGGTTTTAGCTCCACCTTCGAGCTATTTTTCCAGCTCTCTGCACAGATCACAGGCAGTCTCACAGGCATCTAGAGATTGAAACAGGTCATTAGGTATGGCCATAATCAGAAGTCTTTTGGTTTTCTTAGCACATTCATACTTCTCCCAATCCTATAGAGCGTCAAATTGATTGAGTTCCTCTTGCATGGCCATGACCTAGTCCGGATCTTCTAATACTTCAAAGACGGTTGTTGGCTCGATCTTGCTGAGAAATCCGGAGAATAGGTAGAAGTTGGCCGATACGCCTCGCATTTGAACTGGAGTAGAGGGATCACCGAGGATTTGGTGCAGGGGATGAGCCTTGGTCCATTTGGTGGTGTGTGGAAGTAGAGGGATCACCGATGATTTGGTGCAGGGAATGAGATGTGTCTGGATCCACATATCCACCAGTCGGAATGTCTTGTACAACTTTAAGTGTGGCTGGTTGGTTTCTTGGAGTAAACTTTGCAACATTCGTCGAAGGTTGGTCAACTTCTAGTTTCGTGGAATTCAGAGGTTGGTCATTGAGTGTAGTGGAGGACGAATCTTCTGGAGCGATTTCCGAGTTTTGGACAGGTTCTTCCGGGGGAATGGTTGTATCAATCGATGATTTGTCAGATGAGGTCTGAGGGGTCTTTGGAGTGCTCGTCGAAGGCGGCGGCCCGGAAAGATTCGTCGAGCTCTCGATCAGAACAGCTGCAATTATGGGTTGCACAATTACCTGAGGGTTAGGCACATTGAAAAATTCATCATAGAAATGTTGAAACAGTAAATCTAAATCAGAAAGATGAGCATTCGACGTAGATGCATGATTTAGATTTTCTGTGGGTTGTGCAGATCCCGAACGTGAAAGTTCGGAAGCTAGCACGCCTGTTAAACCGAGTTCTAAACTGAGTTGTTCAGAAGCCAAATATGCGGCTTCTTCGAATGTCACGTTTACACTCTCGATGACGGATTTGGTCCGTTTGTTGTAAACCCTATACGCCTTAGCCTACATGGAGTATCTATGAAGACTCCTTCGTCTGCCTTCGGACTGAATTTCCCGAGATCATCCTTGTCGTTGAGGACGTAGCCTGTGCATCCCAACGCGTGGAAGTACTTGATGATCGGGATATGATTGTTGATGATCTCGTACGGCGTCTTGTGGAACCGCTTGTTGATAATGGAACGGTTTTGCGTGTAGCAGGCAGTTGACACCGCTTCAGCCCAAAGAAATAGAGGCAACTTTGACTGTGACAACATCGTGCAAGCGGCTTCGACAAGAGTACGATTTTTTCTTTCTACCACGCCATTTTGTTGAGGAGTGCGTGCGGCAGAGAAGGTTTGCGAGATACCGACGGATGTCAGGTATTCGTTCATCGTTTGGTTCTTAAACTCTGCCCCATTGTCCGTCCTGATCGTCTGAACTTGCTGTCGAAGGTTCAGTTGGATGGTCTTCAAATGATTGATTATCAGCTCTGGGGTTTCGTCCTTCGAGCACAGGAACTTTACCCAAGTGTAGTGTGAGAAGTCATCAACCATCACCAGGACGTACTTCCGTTTGTTGATGCTTTGAACACGCATTGGTCCGCACCAATCCATATGGATGAGTTCGAGGGACCGGGACGTGCTCGGAGCTTCCTTCGGCTTGTGTGTCGCTCGCTTCATCTTCCCTATCTCGCATGACCCGCAGAGTTTGTTCTTCATGAATTGGAGTTCGGGCATGCCTTTCACGTGTCCGCCTAGCACCAGCTTGTTGATACTCTTAAAGTTGAGGTGCGAGAGACGTCGGTGCCAAATCCACGTTTGCTGAGAATTTGCTTTCGACATCAGGCAGACTGAGTCATCGGTCTTCAGGGCATAGAGGTCGATGGTGTAGAGGTTGGTCTTTCGCGTTCCAACCAGCAGTTCTGTTCCGTTGTCAGTGCGGACGTTAGACCGTTTAGCTATGAATCTGACCTCTAGATCTTTATCGCAGAATTGGCCGATGCTGAACAAATTATGTCCCAATACCGCGACGTATGATACCTTCTTTATCGTGATCTTGTCTTGGACAATATCGTCGTAGCCCAAAGTCGGCGCTTTGTCATCGTTCCCAAATCTCACGTCTCCGCAATATTTCTTGGTGTAGTTCGTGAGTAGCTCCCTCCTCCCGGTCATGTGCTTGGAGCATCATGAGTCTAAGTACCACACATAACCGTCCTGCAAAAAACAAGATTAACGGATTTTAGGTACCCATTTGAAAGTGGGTCTTGGAGGGTTAGGTTTAACACCTGGCTGAGGAACCTGTTTTGAAGCAGGTTTCCTCTTGGGTGTAGGGTTAACCTCTGTTTGAGGAACCCATTTTGAAGTGGGTTTCCTTTCATGTTTAGGTTTAACCTCTGATTGGGGACCCCATTTTGAAATGGGGTTTGCGTTGTTGATCCCGAAATTACTCAACAATGATATAAATATCTATTAGTTCATACAAGTAAGTATGCGGAAGCGTTTTTAACGAACTAAAGAGATATTCTAGGTAGAAAAACACACATAATCAAATACGTGAAATAGTAATAACACAAGAGCTTTATCTCAAAGATTCACTTTGTATTGATTAAACAAGAACACCAAGAACACCGAAGATATGAATAATATTCTGCTCTAACAGGTGTGCTTGTGTTATGCAAAGTTAATAGAAGAGCTCAACATGAGCCTTCTATTTATACTATTCTCCACGGGACAAGCTTTAAACAAGAAGTACTAAGGGTACAAAGACACGATCGTGGGACTGCATCAGGTACAACGTTAATGTAGTGCGTCGTTTTCTGCGAAGGCTGTAAGCCATCAGACGTGGACACGTAGAATGTGTAGGGCACACCTTGTACGAATGATCTTCAGGATCTTCGTACAATAGAGGCACGTGAGAGGCATGAACGTCCTTGTCTTGAACTTCAGAATTCTTCATTCTTCTATGTCTCCTTACCACAGAGTCTCTGTCAGGGATGACAGAGCCTCTGTGGCCTTGTCCTCTGAGAACGTCTTCTGTAGATCCTTCACTTGGATCTTTATTCGGTGTCTTGGTAGAGGCTTTGTCGTTGTTTTACACTTAGCCTATTTTTCAATACTTATTTACATAGAAGTTGGAGCTAACAATCTCCCCCAAAGTATTGAAAAATAAAAAATTGAAAAATGTATGGTTTTCTAAGCTAAGTACACGACAAGAGGTAATTGACCTCTATAGAAAGTTTACTTTTCATATAAGGTTATGCGATAGGCACTTACATTCGATTACAGTACAAGATATGAAAAGTGAGTAGAGGAAGGTTGTAGATATCAGACTCCGGCGTTTGGGAAGTCATTGATTCTTCTGTTGTCGAGTCCTCCATCTTTGAGTTCATGATATATGTTGAAGCAGAGGTTTCTGAAGCTTATTACAGAGTCGATGACTTCTATTAATCTGTCGGCAAGAGCAAGATCCATGAACTCCGTTCCTCTGTGCTCCAAGAGATTGGCTCTAAACTCGAGTAGAGTATTGGTTCCGTATTTTTGGCAATAAACCTCTAGGAATAACTTCGACTTTCCAGCAGGGTCTCTATAAACGTACCCAATCTTTGGAAATGTGATGATTGAGTTTGGTCTGGCAAAGGAGGGGCAGTCATCTTCTGGTGGTGGGAGATTTAAGCTTTTCACTCCAAGGTCGAGTCCCACTTGGAAGTCAGACATGCTGTATAGCACAAGCTTTTCGCGCATTATCTTATTGATCACGTGATATGCCCTCTGTACTTCAAGTCTTGTGTTGTAGTTCTGTCTAGCCCAGCTCAGAAGTTCGGGCAAGTCATAGGGGCTCAGGTTCCTCAGATCTACATCTGAAAACTTGTTCTCTGTTCTGTCGGCCCTCTTGATGTGATAGATGTTATAATGGATCTGTGTGCCTCTTGTGCTAGAGAGCTTGCATTATACAACCTACGTGATCTTTGAATTGGAGAAGACTTGTTTGACAGGTTTGGCTTTGGTTCTGTAGAAGTCTTCTTTTAGCTCCTTAAGTAGATCAGGTGGCATAATGGATGGTGGCAGAGGATTCCTTCTTCAGACCGAGTTCTGAACTGATTTGTTCAGATGCCTTTTGAAAAGAATCGTCAAAAGAGACATTGATACTTTCCACAATGCTTCGTGACCGCAGAAGATAAACTCTGTAAGCCTTTGAGGTGACAGAGTACCCAATGAACTTGCCTTCGTCTGCTTTCACATCAAACTTCCGTCTAGCTTCTCTATCATTCAGGACAAAACACTTGCATCCAAATACATGGAAGAACTTGATATTTGGTCGCATTTGGTTGATCAAGTGGTACGGAGTTTTGATGTGTCTCTTGACTATTGTTGATCGATTTTGGGTATAGCAAGCGATTGATACTGCTTCTGCCCAGAAAGAGATTGGCAATCCAGATGCTGTCAGCATAGTTCTTGCAGCCTCCACAAGTGTGCGGTTCTTTCGTTCAACCACTCCGTTCTGTTGTGGGGTGCGTGCAACAGAGAAGTTCTGAGATATGACTTCTTCTGTGAGGTAAGCTTCAATGACAGAGTTTTTGAATTTTGTGCCATTGTCGCTTCTCAACTTTTGAATCCTGCACTCATACAACACCTGGATTCTTTTCATTAGGTTAATCAGAATGTTTGGAACATCTGATTTCTTTCTGACAAATTCTACCCATGTATATCTCGAGTATTCATCAATCAACACTAGTATATATTTCTTGCCTCCTAGGCTCTGTGTAGCGATTGGACCGCAAAGGTCAACATGAAGCATATACAGAGGCCTAGGACAAGACACATCAGTCTTGCCTTTGTGGGAAGATCTTTTGAGCTTACCCATTTCGCAAGCATAGCACAAATGATCTTTACTGGATTTAACATTTGGCAGACCTTTTAAAAGATCAAGTTTGACAAGCTTATCAAGAGTATGAAAGTTCAGATGGCAGAACCTGTTATGCCATAACCAGGCTTCTTCATTTTTACAGGCAACAAGGCAAAGCTTGTATTTCTTGTTCTTGACACTAAAATTCATGAGGTACAGATCACCTTTTCGTTCGGCTCGCAAAAGTTCGACTCTTGTATCCTCCCGTTGTAAAGAGCAGAAAGTTCTTTTGAACATAACATCGAAACCAGTATCACAAAGTTGGCTAACACTGAGAAGATTGTGCTTAAGGTCATCCACATATGCAACTTTGCAAACTGTTATGTTTTCCTTTTTGATGACTCCATAGCATTTTATATGTCCCTTCTTGTTGTCGCCAAAGGTTACAGATCCTCCATCGAGTTTATCTTTGTAAGAGGATAGTAGACCTCTGTCGCCAGTCATGTGCCACGAGCATCCGGAGTGTAGATACCAGATCGGCACATACTTCTTCTGTAACACAATCAGAGATTTTTAGGTACCCATATCTAAATGGGTCCCTTTTTGTTAGGGGTCTTCAAGGTTGCCTTAGCATCCTTGGGTTTGGTTTTAGCTTCTGAAGAAGAACCATTTTGTTTCTTCTTACCCTTGAATTTTGCATTCCTTTTGAATACATAGAGGAAACAGTGTGGACTAGAGAAGTGTTGATTCAATTGATGCAGAAGTTCAAAATAATGACAATAATGAATATGCGAAGAAATTTTCTTGAACTTTTCATTAAAAACACTGAATAGGGGTACAGAGGCTTTATTATTACAATTTGCCCTAGCATTTGACTTCCTATTACAAGAAGACCTATGTAGACTAGATTGATGTTTTGAAAATTCTCTATTGAGAGTAGCCTTTTGTGGACCCTTTCCTCTGTGGTGAACTTCTGCATCTTTCACTGTCAAAGAAGAAAAAGATTTGTTATTTTCAACCCATTTACCCTTTTGTTGCCAAGTTACTTTTTCTTGAAAGGGTCTTAAGGGTTTTGGAGCTTTTGAACTAGTTGGATTTTTAGAAGACATTTCTTTTTGTTGCTTAATTTTCTCAAGCTCAAGAGAGGTTTTGGCTTGTATACACATGTCCACAAAATCCGGGCAAATGGGAACACTTGTGATTTTTTCCTTAGGAGGAATGGTTCTGTTAAGAATTCCAGAGGGAAGTTTAAATCTCTCTGATTCACAAGGAACTATTTCTGATTAAACTGAATCAGTCTCAAATTCGTCAGAGGATGAATCGTCCTCATATACAGAGGTTGAGTCACTAAGATCTCTGTCGATAGAGGCTGGATTTTTTGATCAAGTGTCATACTCGCTTTCTTCATTTCTGTCGGGAATATCTTCCAAGTCAACAGAAGTGTTCATCACGGTTTCCTCAGATAGATTTTGAATGTCATAGGAAGTACTGGGGTTTTCATAAAAATAGTTTTTACCAATTTCCAACAATTATTTTTCAGAAATATGTGTCAGTTTTTCTTCTGAAGAAGCAGGCACGAATTCAGGTGCCGCTGCCGATAGTTTCGTCTTAGAATCTATAGTGCAGATAAAAGCAACCTGGGATTGGGTCTCGGGGTCACCAAACTTGAAGATTCCTATCTGATCTTGAGTTTTTAGATATCTCTTAGGTTTGGAGTATCTTTTGACAGAGGCTGACGGTGGTAAATCTGTGTTTTCAAACTACACATTTATCGTCTTCAGAGGTTCCCCATAGACTTTTTGCCTTTTGCTAACAGAGAGTAAATTTGGAAAACCGGGTTTTCTTGTACTTCCAATATGAAATAGAGAAGATAGGGACTTGTGTATTTTGGTTCCAGTATATGGATCTATATCACAGAAGCCAATTCCCCGTCTCCCTATTTGTGTATTCACTTTTTCGTACACCTTCTGTGCATCTTGATATTTCTTAAGTAAAAGATCCTCTGCTGAGTAGGTCTTGATGAAAGAATTCTCTTTCCTTTTGAAAATAGTGTTTAAGAGCAAGAATATTTATTCTGTCACTTTCAACATCCATAAGTTCCTTTGATTTAGCTTTTAAGGCAGAGTTGAGTTCTGAAATCTTTTCTTTCAAAGGATTTAAATGTTTATGCCAATTAGTTTCAATCTCTTCCTTTTCTTGAAATATTTTTGCCTTTTCTTGAGTGAGAAGTCTGGCTTCTCTCTAAAAGACTGCAAGCTTTTTCTGGACATTTTCACAAGTCTTTTTAAGTTTAGTGTATTCAATAGTCAGTTTAAGCAAATCAACATCTGCTTCATTAGAGGAAGAGTCAGAAGTGGATACCACACTGTCTGTGTCGGAGGAGCTGACCTCTGCCATCCCGCAGAACAGAGCGTTATTCTTTTCACCTTCGTCAGAGGATTCATCTGACTGCCAGTTTTCCTACTCCACCATGAGCAACTTCTGAGCATAGTACTCTGCCTTCTTTTTATAGAAAGCAGAATCCCTCTGAGGGCGATTTGGTTTGCTCCTGCAGTCTGCAGCATAGTGGTCTGGCTTGCCACAGTTGAAACAACCCTGATTCTGGGGTGCATTCCCAGCTCTGTCGCCTGACCTATATTGGTCACCACCTCTGTCACCTCTGTCATTCCTGTCATTTGACCTCTGTTGGTCATTCGCATCTTCTCTTCCCTGATTCCTTGGCTCATACTTCCCACTCCGATCATCTCTCCCATTGCGTTCATATCCTGACTTCTTCTGGTACCCTCTGGCAAACTCTCTTGTCAAAAGAGCTAACGATTTAGCTATTGAGGCCATTGTTGCCTCCTCTTCTTCCACCGATTCCTCCTCTTCACTTTCGACGACCAACACCTTCTTTTTCTTTTCTTTCTTCTCCTCCACAGACTTCTCCTTCTTAGGTTTTTCCTTTACTTCTGTAGTCTTACCAACAAGTGCAAGAGGCCCACCAGTTTGAGCTTTTGCTTGTGCAATCTGAGGTTCTTGGGCAGCCAGTGTTCCGTAAAGATCTGACAGAGTCCAGGTGTCTAAGTCTTGATTAGTTTGCAGAGACATAGACAACTGGAGCCATTCTTCATTTAGGCTATTTAGGAACATGACGTTGTTCTCTTCAGAAGTTCTGTGAATTCTGAACTTTCTACACTTGTTGATAAGAGAGTCGAACCTGTCGTATGTTGACTGCAGAGATTCCATCGGCAGAGCTTTGAATGCGTAGTATTTGTTGATGCATTGGGCTCTGCGGTTCTTCTGAGTCTTGGCCCCTCCCTCCAATTGTTTTTCCAGTTCCTTCCATAGATCGTATGCAGATTCACACGCGTCTAGGGATTGGAAGAGGTCATTGGGTATGGCCATTATCAGAAGTCGCTTGGTCTTCTGAGCAATCTCGTACTTCTCCCAGTCAGCTGGAGACCATTTATCCTTTGTCTTAGGTTTCTCGTACTCAGCGACCTCTAGAGTATCGTCTGTGGCAGGGACCCATGGTACTGTGACCATGGGAACATAAGGTGGATTTCGGATATAAGTGAGGAGATCTTTATCTGTACCCTCAAAGAAATGAATCATTCGTATATTCTATTGAGGATACTTATCTCTTAGCAGAGTAGGTGGTTTTGTCAAAGAGCCAGTAGTGAAGAAGTTGTTGGTATTTGCCATTTTAAGTATTTTGAAAATACCAAACAACAGAGTATGAACTAAAAACTTTCAAAAAGATGAGACGGAATTTTTGAAAAGAGTTTATAAGCTTAAAAACTTTGAACAATGCACTTAAATGAAAGATTTGACCGAAAAAACAGTGTCTGTTAGTTTACTAAAGTCGAACTTGTCGAGAATAGTAGAAAAACAGGGGTTGTTCGAAATAAAATGAAGAACTGGTCAAAATCAGTCCAAGTTTCTACCGAATGGAGTTGAAATCATTGTCAGAGTGAATCTCTTGATATAGAAAATCAAGGAAGGCTCTGATACCAATTGTTGATCCCGAAATTACTCAACAATGATATAAATATCTATTAGTTCAAACAAGTAAGTATGCGGAAGCGTTTTTAACGAACTAAAGAGATATTCTAGGTAGAAAAACACATAGAATCAAATACGTGAAACAGTAATAACACAAGAGTTTTATCTTAAAGATCTCTTTGTATTGATTAAACAAGAACACCAAGAACACCGAAGGTATGAATAATATTCTGCTCTAACAGGTGTGTGTGTTGTGCAAAGTTAATAGAAGAGCTCAACATGAGCCTTCTACAACGTTAATGTAGTGCGCCATTTTCTGCAAAGGCTGTAACCCATCAGAGGTGGACACGTGGAATGTGCAGGGCATGCCTTGTACGAATGATCTTCAGGATCTTCGTATAGCAGAGGCACGTGAGAGGCACGAACGTCCTTGTCTTGAACTTCAAAATTCTTCATTCTTCTATGTCTCCTTACCACAGAGGCTCTGTCAGGGATGACGAAGGCTCTGTGGCCTTGACCTCTGAGAACGTCTTATGTAGATCCTTCACTTGGATCTTTATTCGGTGTCTTGGCAGAGGCTCTGTCGTTGTTTTACACTTAGCCTATTTTTCAATACTTCTTTACATAGAAATTGGAGCTAACATCCGTGTTGGTTTAGAATTATAGACATGATAAGATCCAAACCAATCAGTTGAATTTCTAATGTCATCAATGTCATTCCAACCACAACTGGAACAACATAAGCAATCATGTGATAATTGAATCAATTGCTGAACAGAATAAAGTTTAATCGAAAAATTAACATCTTGTTCAACAAAATCATTCTTATGATTCAAAGCACAATCATTCATGTTCATTCTAGGATAGAAAATGGTTTTAAATGACTTCGACGAAACATTGTTCTCAATAGATTCCTTGGCTACCCACTTTGGTTTATCTTGTTTAGCCCGACCATTTTTATCTGAAACAGCATTAACGGTTTGGTCAGCAGAGTTTGAGTAGACAGGAATTTTATCAGATGATCGACCGGTCGTTTGCCGCGGCTGTGATTTATTTTGAGAACAAGAATCAGTTTTAGAAAACATGGTCACAGCCGGGTCTTATGTTTTATAGAACATTGGCCTTTTTGAAAATTGACCGGGCGATTTACCGTTGTTGAGAGAAAGTCGATATGACTTGGAAGAGGTTTGTCAAATGGAAACGATTCAAACTCTTCATCTGAACTACCCTCGTAACTCATGAATTTAGAAAAATAGATATCCTGAATCGATGGACTAGGATTGGTCGAGGGAGGTGAGGAACACTTTGTTTCTGTGTTTTTTGGTGAATCTGGTGCGGAATCTAAGAAAAAATCATAGTTCAGATTCTTTTTTACACACTCATCTCGAGACTCTTTACCGTTTAGAGAAGATGTTTTCCCAATGAAAGCTTTGCATGAAGATGTGTCAAACGAGTCCGAGGAAAGTTCGGGTGAAATCATCTTTTCGTCTTGGAGTAGGTCAACTTGCTCTTGGAGTTGGCCGTTTCTCACGTGCTCCTTCATCGCTTCTGTTGCCAAAGCAGACAGTTTTGATGTGAGCCGATTGATTTCATTCCGAAGGATTTTCTGTCCCTCATCCGATACAGATTCGGTTTTTAGGGATTTGAGTGTCTCAAGTTCTGTGATAAGCGCTTGCTTTTCCTTTTGAATACTGGTTCTTTCCCTCTCGATTGTCTCCTCTAATTCGACTATTTTTGCTTCCAAAACGAGAGGAGGGACATAGAGTTTAAACTCGTCTGTCTCAGTTTTAGGTTCAGGTGCTTGGGCCTCATCCTTTTTGGAGGAATCCTTGGGCGTTGCAACCTTATAGCCATCAAAGTAGTCATTCGAGAGGTATTTCTTTGGGTTTGTCTTGTATGAGTAGTTCATACGCTCATACACAAAAGGAAGTTGCATCTTAGTGGTGTGTGCACGCTTATATTCCTCAGTTTCCTCTTCTTTCTCCTTTTCAAGAGAACTAGTCCATCTAATCTTATATTTAGGATACTTTTTGTCCAGACCGAGAAAACCAAAGTGATAAACTGTCGGTCTTTTGGTAAAAATCCTTTTCAAGTATTGAGGGTTATCGTATCCGATTCCCCATTCCTTGTTGAAGTATGTGAATTCCTTGGGCTTATTCATGTGAATGGTTTGATCAGTCTGACCTCTTTTGTGTAGTTTGGTTTCAAGATCAATTATTTTAGATACAAACTCCTTGTGCTGAATTTAAAGAGATGAGCATATATAAACAATCTTTGCTTTCTCATTCTCACACTGATCAAGCTTAACGGTTAATGCATATATCTTGGCCCTTAAGTCTTAGGTGCTATTGAAAGATTTGTACATTTGTCTTTTAAATTAGCATTTTCAGACTTGTATTTTTCAGTTATGTGCTTTTGAACATCTAGCTTTTCTTTTAACGAGTTAAATTCAAGCAGTTGTTCATTAGTGGTGGCCTTATAAGAATCTATTCGTTCAACAAGAGGTTCCAACTGTTCGATTAAGCCTTTATGAATAGGTTCACATACCTGACACATCTTTGCCTTTTCTTCTGGAGGAGAATGGTAGCCCATGAAAGCATCGGCATCTTTAGAATTGCTTTCACTATCAGAATGACCCAGCTAGTGATCATCTTCAACAAATAGAGCTTCTCCTGCTTCTTTATGTTTTGCTAGAAGAAGTTTAGCCTTGTAGTAGTGTGAATTCTTCACGACAGGCTTTCTACAATCCTTCGCAAAATGACCCAATTTCCCTTAATTGTAGCAAGTGACGGGTTTGTCCTTCTTCTTTGTTTCGGTCTTGCGATCTTCCTTCTCATTATTCTCCTTCTTCTCAAGTTGCTTGTGCTCGTCTGCCTTTTTCTTTCCTTCGTATTTATCCTGATAATCATGGCGCTTGTTGGAGGAGGTGGAATAGCGTTGATTATTGGATGAAGGCTTCTTGAAGAACTTCTTCTGCTGAAATGATCTGGAGAGCTGGGCCATTGCTTTCTTCACAGCAGTCAATTCAGGATCTGAATCACTTTCTTCTTCTTCCTCAGATTCTGGTTTGGATTCACTCGGCTCTTGGGCTCGTTCGGAACGACGGCTGGAGGATTTGCCTCGTTTTGAAGAAACAAGGGCTACTGGATCAGCATGTGACTTTGAAGCGGACTTCTTATTGCTCAGTATCTCCATGACTTCGTCCTCATCTTGAAGAAGCATCTCGTAGAGCTCATGGATTGCAACGTTCTCCATCAGATGGTTGTGTTTGATGTGAGAAGCAAACACTTTCCATTCCGGCAAGAGGTTGTTTAGAAACTTGAGCGCATTCTCCGTATTTGATCGATTGATCTTGTTCTTTTGGAGCTCGTTCAGTAGGAGGCAAAAACATTCATAAGTCTGGGAGAGTGATTCGATGGCGCGCTGCTTAAAGCCATCAAACTTGGTTATGCAGCTGTTGATCTTCAGTTGGTTTCCGACTCTGCTACCACTCATCATCTTTGCTACCTCATCCCACATGCCCTTTAAAGTTTCCTTGTAGCTGTCTATGGCTGTGTAGATCGAATTTGGTAGAGCCTGAACCAGATATCGCTTTGCATGCTTTTCGCCATCAAACATGCCCTTTTCTTCGTCGCTCATATCCAAGTATTTCTTGGGCTCCCTTCGAGCTTGACCACCTTCTTCTTGTGCTGGAATGATATTCACCGGTTCATCTTGTGGGCCATCAGTTAGAGCACGCCAGATGTACTCGTACTTATCCTTCGACTCGATGAATATGAGGAAACTGTCTCGCCATTGGCTATATTCTCCGTGGTAGAGGGTCGGCGGCTTGGAGTCGGTGCCGATAGCAAGGGCGTCTCGAGACATCTTTGGTGATTGCACTAATGTGATTGTCAGACGTTTGTTCGATTCAAAGTATAAAACTAACGCAAGGCACTAAGAGTGATGTCCTAACGCAGGTTCTAAAAGTGATGTAGACTAAAAAATAGGTAAGAAACTAGCTAAACAGATCTTACCGGATAGGAATCCGGATGAAACAGTGCCTGATCTGGAAGTGTCCGGATCAGATGTGAGTGCAGTGTTTAGATAGAACAAAGTGTCCAGATAAGCCGAAGTTATTGGGTAACAGGGAATTACCGGATAGAAATTAGCTTACTGGATAGGTAATAGTTACCGGATAAAATGTAAGCTGCCGAATGAAAACTTACCGGAAAGTAGAGGTTACCGAATGATAAAACTTATTGGGTACTGAGTGTCTGAATGATGTCCAGAATGACAGAGATACCGGATAAACTTGGTTTTACCGGAAAGAAAATCAACCGGAAACTTTGGGTTACCCGGGTAAATTAGATTTACCGGGAACTTTTGGTTACCGGGTGAAATGTGCCCGGTAAGTAGCGAGGAAAAAAAGAACTTACCCGGGAAGATTAGAGATGTTCCGGAAAGCACGGCTATGGTATCCAGAAACAGAGTCTGAGACTCAAATGTTCAACTGAATGCGATTAGGGTTGACAAAAACTTTCTTGAAAGATTAGAAACCTTCCCAAATAACAAAATAACACTACCCTAATCGATTTTCAAGCAAAATAACACGATTTTGATGAAAAAATTGGATTTTTGATATGAACAGAGACCAAAAACCAAAGAACTTGATTTTGCTTAAAAACTAATCAGATGATCGAATTGGAAGTAGAAAAATTGTAGAAACGTTTATAATGATGATGCTAATCGAATGCAATAAACGAAAATGAGCAATTTACCAGAATCAAAATATGAAGATTTGTGCCAAGAACACGGTCGACTATAAAGCATGAAAAATCTTACCAGAAACCTTTGAATCACCTTGAATTGAATCATCCGTATGCTCTGATACCAATTGTGAGTTCCAGATTAGTGCATACAATCGAGAGATCAATAGAATAATAACAAGTCAATATGATCTCAACTGGTCATTCATATAAATTTGAATAATCTTCAAAGAATTACAATATGAATGATAATAGATGATAATGACGATTGTATCATTTGGCCTAAATTCTAAGACTAATAACACATTATATACTAAGGGCCTATACACATGAAGCCCATGGCCCATTTAACTATTTAAGCCCAAATAACAACTTTGACATAATAAACCCTTTAACTTCTATTCAACACAATTTAGCCCTAACAGAGCCAATCACCATCGACACTACTCCAGCGGTTCAACAAGAACCATAAACTGTGGCACCATCAGAAGATCAGCCACAAAACCATTTAAGTCTAGTCGACATGGTTATCGACATGGACATCTCGGATGAAGAATACCCAACGGTTGAAAATCTCGAGGGAGAAAACCAAGAACTGATCGAATACTCAGCAACGGAATGACAAGAATTTGAAATGATCGATCTAGAGTCAGAAGTAGACCCAGAAACCGAGAACGCATGCTACGAAAAGCTGCCAGTGCAATAAACTCCGAGGTAAACCTAATTTTCCCGACCGAAGCTGATAACGACCTTGACTATGATCAGTTTCTTCTTCAGTCCATTCAGAGTACACCTGCATATGTTCAGCTGTTACCCAAGACTTCTACAACAGCTCAACCGACATCTCCTCAGACCGATACAGCTCAAGCTCAACCACCTCAGCTTGTTAAATGGGAGAAGATTATAATCCTGATTCCCTATCTGGAAGACTCCCTAAAAAGGTTGTTCGTCAACAAGCTAAGACCGCTCGATCCAACATTCTGCCTCGGATTATCTAAGTTCGACGACGTCTACAACTGGAAAACTTAACTAAGGACCAAATATGTAACACATTTAACGGAAAAACTAACGAAATGTTAACTAACTGACACTAACTAAGACAAACTGACTTAGGACTAAGAATGATAAAAATCTAACAAATTTAACGGAACAAACTAACCAAAACTAACGATTACTAACTAAACCAACGAAATAGGACCAAAAATATCACAAACTTAACGGCAGACTAACGGTGCGCCGTTAGTACTGTTCATCATCACCCACATCGACGAACTGCTTTTTTCTACTTCTGATTTCTCCTTCGATTCTCAACCAAAACGAATAAAATTTCTTGAAATGTGATCCTTGTTCGAAAACAAAATGAATGCAACGAATTTTTTTGATCATGCAATGAAAACCAACGATGGCGTGAACTTTAACAAACTCTGGCGACTGACACGATTTTCCGGCGAGAAAGTTTTCTTGCGATAAAGTTTATCGCAACCAGGGGCGGATCCCTTTAAAGGCTACTAGGGGCTAGCCCGTGTGTTTTTTGAAATTTCATGTAGCAGCAAAACAAATTTGAAGTATAGAAAAAAATATATTTTTATAATTAAAAAATAGTTGAATTTGACAATCAAACACATTGCAGTCGTGATCAAAGATTGGCCAGAAGGTCTTTGATACCATGATCGTATTCAAATGTCATCATAATTCTATAATATAATTTAATTATGATTATCAGGTGAGGACCTCTAGTGGTGCCAACGGTGGCACGTGCATTTAGGTTCGTGAAAAGTTCAAGCATACCGTTTTAGAAGATGTAATCGTATTATTAGACAGTGCAATCGTACCTCGTAACCAACCAAAAAACCAAAAAAACCCTTGAAATGCACCACAAAATCGAAGAAGTCTCTCGAAATCGATAAAAAAAACTTAAAAAATCGTTCGAAATCAAGTAAGAAAAACTTTAAAAATCTCTCGAAACGGCGGAATTAGACTAAAAGCACATTTGACGATATTGAATGTTGGTAAAAAGATAAAGACATATCGAAAAACCGTTTGAAAAAAATATGGTGCAACTATATGAAGAAAACTATAGGTCAGCCCCTAAACGATGTTTAACATATAGTTTTAGAGTTTTATTATGTTACAACTTTATATAGTGTATTTTTTTCCGAAAATATATAAGATATTAGGTCCGGCCCGTGCGATTAAAAAGCTTGTGTTCCGTCCCTGATCGCAACCTTGGTTTTATCGCACAAAGAACGTGATAGCTTGCGATAAAAACGAAGTTTTATCGCACCAAACCCTTGCGACAACTATGATCTTGCGATAACTTTGAACACGCGACAACAATGAGTTTTCCGGCGACGTTTTCCAGAATCCGGCAAACGACTTTTCAAATTCGAATCTTGCTAATCTCTTAGTGTTTTTCCGATCAGAAACTTGAAATATGTTCGAAATAACAACACGAAATGATCTGTTGAAGAAAAAAATTGAAACAAAACACAAGAAATCAAGATCGATCGTGAAAATTTTCCTACTTCGAAGAACTTGCTGTCGACATCACTTAGATCAAAATCACTGAGTTCTTTGCTGTTTTTCGGATCTGAACGTTGCTATCTGATCGATATCGAAGATCAAACAGGTATGTAAACACCTCAGTGTTTAAACTACAAACAAAAAAAACAAATCGATTCACCAATTTTTTTTTTACAAACTTTCGATGAACTTATGGAAATGTTGACAAGTAAGAAATCAAGCACATTGATTTAGTGATGATCTTGAAACTGGAAGATTACAATTTCACCCAAAACAACAATAATATTGATTAGTGGATGCAAAGAGATCAAATTACAAACACATATGAAAGTCAAACGAAATCCATCTGAAATCTTTCGAATACCACCATTGTTTACTCAAAAAAATTTGAAATCAAGATTTTAATCCTTTAAAAATGGATATTATGGATTGAAAAACTATTTAAAATGATTTGCTACTAATCAAAACACCAAAATGAACACGAATCCATTCCAAAAATTTCAAATTCTTGTTAATTTACAAGAAATTTAACAAAAACTCAAAAACTCTTTAAATCTTCAAAAAAAAAATCACGAAATTTCTTCAATTCGGTGCACAAATTCGATCTCTCAAAGCTCTGATACCAATTGTTAACATCCATTCTATTAGGTAAACAACAAATCATCCATTGATATTGAAGAATCTAAAGAATTAGATAAGAATGAACACTTTCTCTCTCTAGATTCTCTCTTTAAAACGCTCTCTAAGATATTCCAATGACTTCCTCACCTTGCTTAACAACTAAGCAAGTCCTATTTATACCTATGAATTACAACACATTAAATGCTAATTACATTGACTCTATATTTAACTACTTTGACTTTGACTATCTTTGACTTTTACATTGACTTTACAATATTGACAATTACAAGACTTTTACAATAAATCTTGAATACAATATAATGCTCTAACATTTTCAACAGTCGGTTCTGAATCAGGATCAACATATAGCACAATTTGTTTACCACTTTCTTCACCTTGTGCCCCCGATTCTAACATTTGGATAACCTCTTCAGTTGTCACAGTTCTCCCCACACTTGAAGTCTCAACATCAGATCTTCGTTTCTTAGACTTCTCCCCCTCATGATCATGATCATCGGGATCCTGATCATACTTCCTTTTAACGCCTTGTACTGAGACTTACAAGACTGATTCAGTGAAGCAACCTGTGCTGACAAAGAATCCATAGCTTTATTCATTGCACCAAGACTACATAGAACTTCAGTCTTGAATTGGTTGAATTGTGTAGAAGTAACATCATTGGGTGTAGGTTGAGGTGGTTGAGGTCTAGGTTGAAAGTTTTCAAGTAGGCTCAGTAAGGTTTTGTTGTTTGGATCATCTGGGCTAATGGAAAGTAATTGGGCATACAACATATCTTTGAGTTCATCAAAAGAAGGATCAGGCTGAGTAACTGGTGATTGCACAACTAGAGGTAGAGGTGGAGGCACTTCGGGCTCATTCTCAGGCATCGGGCCCTTTCCTTTCAACAAATACTTCACCCATCGTATCTACGATAATAAACAATCCTCAACAACCTTTAAGGCGCCGTTGACAAAATTCCTCGACACAAAGTCTGGCAATTCACTTATGGGACCACATAGGTTACCAGTTGACACAGTGGTTGAATCAACTGTGTGGCCTACGTTCAGTGTTGGCTAGATGTTAGCACTGATAGGACTTCCACTCAGTCCTCGTAATCCTAAAGTAGGAATTACTGCCAGTGTTCCGGATGGAGCACTGAGACTCCCATCGGTAGCAGTAAAATGTGGCACTGTCCTAGTCAAAGAATTCATTAATGTAGCAATTGGATCGAGACTCAATGACTGTGCAGGAAAGAAAGTCGAGGATCGGGGCAGATGTCTCTCTGTTTTAATACCCAAACTCTCCAAGTGAGAGATGGACAGATGTTGTGCTTGATCCCCATGAGAAATTGAGACAACTTCCTGTTGAGAGGAAGCTGAATGGGTGGCTTGGGTGTGCAAATGCGTTAGTAGGCTATTAACGTCTTTTTCAACATCGGATCCTAACACATGAGATCTATTGGTAGATGTGGCTGCCCGTCTGGTATAGAACGTTAAGATAGCACTCACACCCTCCATATTTTTTTCTTCAATTTCTCTCGCAGACTCACTTATATTTTCAACTAATACTCCCCCGGTTCTCCTTATATCTCCCACAACTGTTTCAAAAACATTTGCCACTGTATTAGAATCAAGATGTGTCATTTGAGGTAGATCATCAGCATTAATGTCATCAACATGAGCCACAGAAGTTGTTGTCAATCTTGGAAATAGTAGGAATTGTGAAACATCACCAAAATCATTATCATCATTTCCACCATCATTACCATCATCATTATCATCATCATCAATGTTATCACCAATTACTTGTTCCTCCGCAGAATCAGACGCATTATCAGACTCCATTTCATCATCAGAAGGTCCAATTATTCTGGTCGAAGCTCTACCAATATGTCGTGGAATGAGAGCTTCGTCAGATTGGACTACACGGTTATCTAGATGTGTGTCCTCAGATGATAACCATGCACCTTCAGAAACAGATGTCTGAACCCCACCAATTCCCCTCTCGGCATTGTCCCTCTTCTCTCCCCGTTCAGAAGCCCGTGCTTGCTTAACCCTCATAGACACCGCTCTTCTAGGGGTTGAGTCCTGGGTAGGTCCCTCCGGCTCTGGCCGGACCATAGACTATCTATATTCAACTATGCACTCAGCGTCCTGATTCGCGTATCTAAGGAACCCTTCCGATAGTGGCATCACAAAATGGAATGGCTGTTTTTGCCTTTGTAAGTATCTCGTTGATTTTTCCGGAACAGATGTTTGATTAAGTTTTCTTGGAATGTCTCGGTTAGACCTCAGCATACTGTGAGCAATAAACCGCATATAAGGGATATACGGCTTTCCTTTATGCTTCTGCTTTTCGTCCACTTTCTCTTATAGTTCATGCTAGAAAATTGCTACATAATCCACATGTAGATCATACACAACAGCATGAAAGAGCTTCAGAATCCCAGTGTTGGCATTATCCATCCCTGAGTGCTTTGAGGTCAAGCACCTATTGATGACATAAATTATGGCATAATAGGCATGTGGAAGGTTGCCTTTGTAGAAGACACTGTTCTGGTTTAGCTCTCCAACGTATCCCATATTTTTAATCCCAGCAAATACTTCAGCTTCTGATGGAAAATGATCAAATGATGTTCTTCCAGGTCTTGTGTTTAGTTCAGGTAACTTCAGAACTAGACGAAGTCGGTGGTAGTCAATCTGTGTGATGTACTCATCTATCTGGATCTCAAAAATTAGTCTTTTGTTCTGCATGGTAAATGAATTGGTCTTCCAAGCTTGTTGCAAATACAGCGTAGGTACATTGACTGTGTGAGTCAATGCAAATGCTAACGGGTGTCTCTTCAGTACCTCTTTGACCACCGGATGAATATTGATGTGATCAAACTCCATGTGATAGTTATTGAACTTGATGTCAACATGGTCTCTCGGGTGTATGAAGGCATGATCTGGATTGCCTTGGCCGGTATATGACGGATGAACAGATCTTGTGCATGGAAGGGGTACATGGGGTGTTGCCTCGGATACATGGTCCCCAAATCCTTGGACCATGCTTTATTGCTCTTGATTTTCAGCCATGTGAACTGTTGTTTTGAAAAACCAGTTCTGAAAATGTTAATTTTAGCAAAAATCACTTTTTGAAAAAATTTCTGAAAATTTTCTATGTCTGGTTTTCGCAACACAAAGAAAACCTCTGAAAGAAACAAATTTTTCTTAGACAATAGGATGAAAAGAAGAAGTTTTCGCAGACAACTTGATGTGAAAACCACAACTTTTCACAGACACCCCAATGCGAAAACCAAAATTTTCGCAGACAGAAGGGTGCGAAAACTATCCTTAGAAAATTTCAACTTGAAAAACTTTTCGCAAGCAACATTGAAAAACTTTTCGCATTGAACACCAAAACTTTTCGCAGATGACATAAAGAAAGTTTTCGTAGTGAATTGATTGCGAAAACTACACTTAGAAATTTTTTTTGAGATCTGAAAAAGTTTTCTCAAGCAACATTAAAATGAACTTTTCGCAAGTTCATAACCCCAGATCCAAAAAATCGAAAAAAACTGAAATTTAAAGCACAAGACAAACACAGATCAACTCGAAAAACAAAACCCAACATGAATCAACGAACAATTAACACAATTTGACCCTAAATCGAAGCTTTTGAGCACTGACCCTATTGTTATATTTGAAGTTTTGTCAAAAACACAAGTGTTGACATCTGAGCAGAAGAATCAGAGTTCTGAGTAGGAGACTCAAAACTTCTGATTAGAGAAGTCTCGAAAAGATTACAAGTATGAAAGTCTGAATAGAAGGTTCAGAGTTCTGAGTAGGAGACTCAGAACTTCTGAAGATGATGATGAAAATATCCCAAGTGCTTGAAGGAAGTTCTGATGTGCTTAATCAGAAGATTGTTCAGAAGTTTTGAACATGTTGTTCAGAACTTATGTCTTAGATATTTTCAGTTAAATTCTCTTACACCATAGAACACGTGTATAAGTTCTATTGGTTTGTCATATATATGTACTGTAGCTTTAGTGTTTCCTTACAATATATATAGAAGTTAGCACTGTTAAGCTAACTAACTTTTGTCATATCTTTGTAGACACTTTGTAATCTTTGAGAGACTCTCTCTCTAGATCTGTAATCTGTTCTTAATCGAATACAAAGCCTTTTGGATCCAATTCTCTAGCATTTTACTCTTTGATTGATCATAATTGATTGTAAGATTGACTCCTGGTTTCTACAATTGGTATCAGAGCCAATCAACAAACAAATTTGTTCAAGATCGTGTTCTTGATGATTTCTTGATCAATTCGAAAATTGATTCCGCTGCTACTCGTAATTCTTGATCTCTTAGTAATTCTTGAAGTCGTTCTATTTTTTTTGTTCAAGAAATTCGAATTTGTCTTTCTGTCGAATCATCTTACAATCATGTCTTCTAAAGAATTTCTCTCGATGGGATCTGAGACGAAGCCTCCTGTTCTTATTCCTGAAGAGTATCAACAATGGAAGATACGAATGATTCAATTCCTGGATAATATTGATGAGAACTTGATGATCTCAATTCGCGAAGGTCCTATTGAAGTTTATATTGATGTTGCTGCTACACCTGCAACTGATACTACTCTGGAGATTCCTGCTACCAGAGTGATAAAGAATTTTTCACAATATACAGAAGCTCAGAAACAGAGACATGCAATAGACAAAAGAGCTATTACTTTGATGACTTTGGCAGTTCCTAATGAGGTTTTAAATAGAATTGACAGTGGAACATCTGCAAAGGAAATGCGGGATGAACTGGAAAAGCAGATGATGGGTACACTCAAATCAATTCAAGCAAAATTAAATCAAAGCATTAATGCATATGAGAGATTCAAAGCAAAAGAATCTGAAAGTTTAACTTAGAAGGAATGGGCTAAAGAAGACGAAGTAAGAGATAAACTACAAATTTCTGAATTGTCTTAATTCAGAATGGTCATCTTTTGCAATCAGTCTCCAAATGAACAAGGATATATGTGAAGAAGATCTGAATGATCTGTTTTGTATTTTGAATCAGCATGAGGATTCTGTTAAGCAAGTGGTTAAAGAAAAGAAAAGTGTTACTGATCAATTAGCTTTACTTTCAAAATCCAAAATCACCAAAACATCCAAAACATCCAAGAAATCTGTGTATTTGTCTGAAATACCAAAGTTAGAGGAGGAATCTGAGAAAGAAGAAGGATCTGAGGAAGATGATGATATCAAGCTGATTGTAGAGAAATTAGCATTGCTGACTAATACTTTCAATAAGAGATTTGGAAAGAAGAAGTTTGAGGGTAAATACAGAAGAGAACAGGGGAGTTCAGAAGAGAAATATAAGAAGAGAGAAGATAGAGAAGAGAGTAAGAATGAGAAGAAAGAAGAGAAAGAAGAAAGAAAAGAGAAAGATCTTTGTTTCAAGTGTGGCAAACCTGGACATTTTTCCAGAGATTGCAGAGTGAAAGTGGTTAAAGATTATGAGTACTGTATAAAGAAGGCTCAGCTGTCTAAAACCAAAGATAATGGAATTGCAATGTTAGCAGAACAAGAGAATTGGCTGTACTATTCTTCTGATGAAGAAGATTGCATTCACTCCTCACAGATGCAAAGCTACATGGCTAAAATGTTATGCAGATGCAGTTTCTGAATCTTCAACTGAGGTACATTCTGCTCTTGAAATTGAATTAATGACTCAGATTGGCAATATGAATGCTGAATTTGTTAAACTCAGAAAACAGATAAAAGGTGAAAGAATTCTGGTTAACAAATTCAGAACAGAAAAAGAAATAATTAAAGAACAATTTGAAGAATCTGAGGTTGAGAAACTAAAAGTCAGAAAAGAGAATTCTGAACTTTTGAAAAAGATTTCTGAATTAAAAATTGAACTCTCAGAAGTAAAAGATGGAAAAGTTGATTTACAAATTAAATTTGATATGTTGCTTGATGAAAGAAAGAATTTATATTCAAAAATCAAAGAGTTGGAAGACCTTAATCTTAAAAGAGGTCAAACTCAACAAACCTTGAGTCTTCTCACAAGTAATGTTAAAGACACAAGATTTTATAATCCAAAATTGGGATTAGGGTTGGAGGAAAATGTTGTTTTAAAAAGGGCTCCAATAAATCTTTTTGACTTTGATAAACTACAAGTTCCTAAACCAGAAATCCAAGTGATTGCTGAAATCTTTGTAAGACATGCAAGTTCTATAACAAGTTCAGATAGTTTACAAAAATCAAGTCCTGTAAAAGCAAAGGAAACAATTTCTGAATTAAAAACTGAGAAGCCAGAAGTTTCAGAAGACAAGGTTAAGAAAGAAATTTCAAAACCAACAGAAGAGAAACCAAGATATAATGATGCTAAATTCAAATATGACTCTCTGAATGTTAGTTACAAAAATAAACAACCAAGTTTTTCTTATCCTGACATTGAAAGTATATTTGATGCAAGTAAGGTTTCTGAAACAGTCAATCAGAAGTTTGAGTCTTCTAGTCAGAATTCTGACTCTATTAGTCAGAACTCTAAGTCTGAAGGTCAGAACTCTGAAACTGTTAGTCAAAATTCTGAGTCAACTGAAAATTCTCAATCTAATTCAGAAAGTTCTTCAGAACTTGAAAAGAGGTTTAAACTTGTTAATCAAGAACTTGAAGAATTAAGGAAAAGTTTTGATGAACTTGAAAATGATTTTTGTGATGTTAATTTTAAACTGGAACAAGTTTTAAAGGAAAACAACACTTATGTCCAGAAAATAACAGAGCTTGAGAAGTTAAAGGCTGAGTATGATCTTTTCAAGATTAATGCCTTAAAAGAAGATAAGAAATTCTTTGATGAATCAAGTACATTTAAGAAAGGTGAATCATCTAAATCATCTGCTAATTCTGAAAAGTTGAATGTTTCAAAAAAAGAGGAAAGCAAAAGGGAAGATGATCTGAAAAAGATTTCTGAGAAGATTGGGTTGAATACTACTTCTGAACCTAAAGCTAGTAATTCTTGTAATAGATGCAATTGTAATCTGAATACTATCAATAAAAGCAAAGAGTTTTTGGATTCAGATTTCTTGACTCTTGCAAGAAGGAATCTTAATTGTGATCAGTGTGGTAGTCACTCATTTCAATTCTCTCAGAAAAGTCAAAATTTGAAATCTTCTTCTAAGTCTTTTTATACAAACAAAGGAAATCAGAATTCAGAAAAGAAGACTGTAAATGTATCTCAAACTCAGATAAAAGGAAAGAAGATTGAAAACAATACTCAATCTAAATCAAAAGGAAAGAACAATGAAAACATGTTTTAATCTAATGAAAAGAAGACTGAAGATGCTACTCAGTCTCAACCTAAAGATTTCAAGAAGAAAAGAAACAATTTTGTTAATAGAAAATGTTCTAAATAATTAGAAAGTTTTGTAAAGTAATGGATTTGGGCCAAATGGGCTTAGACATGTAAATGGGCTTGGGCTTACTTGTTGTAACAAGGGGGATGGGCTATAAATAGGTCATTTCATGTATGTTTGTAAAAACAAGTTCATAAATCACAATGTAGATCTTAAAAACTTTTGTGTTCTCTCTCTAGATTAGTTTACTTTTCTAATAATAAATTGTTCTCTCATTCCTTATCTTGTTACAATTACTTGAAGTATTAAAGATCATGGACTCACACCTATGAACCGAAAGAGCCACTGATTAAAAACACAGATTGATGAATTAAGAATCTAAATGACACATACAGAATGAGTCGAAATATGTAATCGAGTATAGATTAACATACAATCATCAGAAACAAACTTAAAATCGATGAAATTGATTTACGAGAATGTGAACAGTTGCACAATTTGGTTTTTGACAAATAAGCACATACACAGATGAAAATCAGCACAAACACATGGATGGAAACAAGGGAAACAAATTGAATACAATGATACAAACTTGAAGTCGAATGGTTAGCTAATGTGAAAGATTCGTGAATTGCAGGTCGATTGAGTGTGGAAGAAGATGAACAGTAGCTACAGTCAGAAGTACGATGTTTGCAAACAGAAATAAGTGGGAACTGATGTTTTGAAAAATCACTTTTATACCCTCTAAGAAAAAAATATGACACGTGGCACAAGTATAGAGGACACCCACTTTTCGCAAACAATTGAGAAAAATACATGTTAGAAAAATTGACATGGCAGTTTTCATCAAGTTTTCGCAAGGAACTATTTGCGAAAACTTCAACGAATTTTTTTTCGTATCCAACAGAAGCACATGAAAAAACTTTTTGCAATCAACAATGTGCGAAAACCTACCTTTTGCAAGCAATTGAATGCGAAAACAAACTTTTTGTATCCAACGTGATGCGAAAACTTTACTTTTCGCAAGCAATTGAATGCAAAAACAAAGTTTTCGTATCCAACTGCATGCGAAAACCAAACTTTTCGCAAGCAACGTGTGTGAAAACCAAAGTTTTCGTATGCAGTTGCATGCGAAAACTATTGTTTTCGCAATGAACTGAATGCGAAAACTTAAGTTTTCGTACCCTTTGGTTGCGAAAGTTAAGGTTTTCTCAACCAATTGGTTGCGAAAACTATGTGTTTTCCACAGAAAATGCAACTTTTTCCGTAAAAATCAAACTCTCAAAAATCTCTCATCAGATTAAAACATTTAAGCTCACTCTTGTTTGAAAAAATTTGTTTCCCTCTCTCTTAATTTTTTTAATAGAAAATACTGGATAGAATACACTTACAGACTTATACCATCTTGCTCCCCCTTGAAAGATGCATAGTCAGTGAAATCAGCTTCAGGTATAATCAACAAGTACCGATGAAAACTTGGCACTCATTGAACATGAGTCCGAATTGATTAGAAGAATCTTGGTTAAACATACTTACTCCCCCTCAAAATTAGAATATAAATAAACACAGACACACACACTCCCCCTCAATGTGATAAAAAAAATCAAAGTCATGTCGATGTGTTCAACATCCCTAGTTTGCAGATTAGAAAATTAAACCTCTTTTCATCCAAAGGTTTTGTGAATATGTCAGCAATCTCTAGTTCAGTTATCACAAAGTGCATTTCTATGGTTCCTTTTTCCACATGATCTTTAATAAAATGATATCTTACATCGATATGCTTAGTCTTGGAGTGTTGAACCGAATTAGCAGTTATAGCGATTTGTTAGATCTGAAGTTTTGTCAAAAGTTACAAGTGTTGGATCTGAATAGAACTCAGTGTTCTGAGTTAGAAGACTCAGAAGTTCTGATCTGAGAAGTCTCGAAAAGATTACAAGTGTGGAATCTGAATAGAAGGTTCAGAGTTCTGAGTAGGAGACTCAGAACTTCTGATGATGAAAATGAAAATATCACAAGTGCTTGAAGGAAGTTCTGAAGTGTTTGATCAAAAGGATGTTCAGAAGTTCTGAACATGTTGTTCAGAACTTATGTCTTAGGATATTTTCAGTTATATTCTGTTACTAATTAGGACACGTGTAATTGTTCTATTAGTCTGTTTCTCATATGTACTGTAGCTTTAGTATTTCCTTACAGTATATATAGGAGTTAGCAACTGTAAGCTAACTAATCTTTGGCATAACTTTCCGCATATCTTTGTATTCACTTTTGTAATCTTTGAGAGATTCTCTCACTAGATTTGTAATCTGTTCTTGATTGAATACAAGTGCGTTGATCCAATTCTCTATTTGATTGTTCTTAATTGCTCATAATTGATTGTAAGATTGAATCCTGGTTTCTACAATTGGTATCAGAGCTAATCAACAAACAAATTCATTCAAGATCGTGATCTTGAGGGTTTCTTGATCGCATTCTTGAAGATTTCTTGATCAATTCGTCAATTGATTCCGATGCTACTCACAATTCTTGAATTCTTTGTAATTCTTGAATTCGTTTTACGTTTGTTCAAGAAATTTGATTTGTCTTTCTGTTGAATCGATTAAATTCAATTTTACTAATCATGTCTTCGAAAGAATTTCTCTCAATGGGATCTGAGACGAAACCTCATGTTTTTATTCCTAACGAATATCAGCAATGAAAGATTCGTATGATACAATTCTTGGATAATATCGATGAGAATTTAATGATCTCAATACGAGAAGGTCCAATTGAAGTTTATGTCGATGTTGCTGCTACACCTGCAACTGATACAACTCTAGAGATTCCTGCTACTAAGGTGAAGAAGAATTTTTCACAGTACTCAGAAGCACAGAAAATCAGACATGCAATTGACAAAAGAGCTATTACGTTGTTGACTTTGGCAGTTCCCAGTGAGGTTTTTAATAGAATTGATAGTGGAACATCAGCAAAAGAAATGTGGGATGAACTTGAAAAGCAAATGCTTGGTACTGCAAAATCAATTCAAGCAAAGTTAAACCAATGCATCAATGCTTATGAAAGATTCAAAGTAAGAGAGTGTGAAAGTTTAAATCAAACTTATGAAAAGTTTTGCACTATTTTGAATGACCTCAGGAGGAATGGGTTGAAAAAGACAAAGTCTGAGATTAATTACAAATTTATGAATTCTCTTAATTCAGAATGGTCATCTTTTGTAATTAGTCTTCAAATGAATAAAGACGTGTGTGAGGAAGATTTAAATGATCTATTCTGTGTTCTGAATCAACATGAGGATTCAGTTAAGCAAGTAGTGGAGGAGAAGAAAAGTGTTTCTGATCAACTAGCCTTACTTTCAGAAAGAAAATCTAAGGTGATCAAAACATCAAAGAAATCGGTATTTTTGTCTGAAATACCAAAGTTAGAAGAAGAATCTGATGAGGAGGAAGGATCAGAGGAAGATGCTGATATCAAGCTGATTGCAGAAAAATTGGCCTTGTTGACTAATACTTTCAACAAGGGATATGGAAAGAACAAGTTTCACGGTTAGTTCAGAAAGAACAGGGGAGTTCAGAAGAGAAATATAAGAAGAAAGAAGATAGAGAAGAAAGTAAGTTTGAAAAGAAAGAAGAGAAGGAAGAAAGAAAAGAGAAGGATTTCTGTTTTAAGTGTGGAAAACCTGGTCACTTTGCCAGAGACTGCAGAGTGAAAGTAGTAAAAGATTATGAATACTACACAAAGAAGGCTCAGCTGGCTAAGAAAAGAGATAATGAGATTGCAATGTTGGCAGAACAGGAGAACTGGCTGTATTATACTTCAGATGAAGAGGATTGCATTCACTTTTCTCAAATGCAAAGTTATATGGCCAAGATGAAGAATGAGGATGATTCTGATTATGAAGATGTTGATTCTGAATCTTCTGTTGAGGTACATTCTGACTCAAATTGGCAATATGAATTCTGAATTTGTTAAACTCAAAAAACAAATAAAAGGTGAAAGAATTCTAGTTAACAAGTTCAGAATGGAAAAAGAGATAATTAAAGAACAGTTTGAAGAATCTGGAGTTTAGAAACAAAAAGTCAAAAATGAGAATTCTGATCTTTTAAAGAAGATTTCTGAATTAAAAACTCAATTTTCAGAAATAAAAGATGAAAAGGTTGATTTACAAATTAAATATGATATGTTATTTGAGGAAAGAAAGAAGTTGTACACAAAAATCAAAGAGTTGGAAGACCTTAATTTGAAAAGTGGTCAAACTCAACAAACCTTGAATCTTCTCACTAGCAATGTTAAAGACACAAGATTCTATAATCCAAAATTGGGTTTAGGTTTGGAATAAAATGTTGTTTTGAAAAGAGCTCCAACAAATCTTTATGATTTTGATAAACTACAGGTTCCTAAGCCAAAAATCCTAGAGATTGTTGAAGTTTTTGTGAGACCTGCTAGTTCTATAACAAGTTAAGATAATCTACAAAAATCAAGTCCTGTAAAAGCAAATGAAACAATTCCTGAACCAAAAACTGAGATGTCAAAAGCTTCAGAAGACAAGGTTAAGAAAGAGATTTCTAAACCAACAGAAGAGAAACCAAAATATAATGATGCTAAATTCAAATATGACTCTTTAAATGTCAGTTACAAAAATAAACAACCAAGTTTTTCATATCCTGACATTGAAAGTATATTTGTTGCAAATAAGGTTTCTGAAACAGTCAGTCAGAAGTCTGAGTCTTCTAGTCATAATTCTGACTCCACAAGTCAGAACTCTGAGTCTGAAGGTCAGAATTCTGAAACTGTTAGTCAAAGTTCTGATTCAACTGATAATTCTCAATTCACTTCAGAAAGCTTTTCAGAACTTGAAACGAGATTTAAACTTGTTAGTCAAGAACTTGAGGACTTAAGAAAAACTTTTGATGATCTTGAAAATGATTATTGTGATGTAGATTTTAAACTGGACCAAGTTTTAAAAGAAAACAACACTTATGTCCAGCAAATAACAGAGCTTGAGAAGTTAAAGGCTGAATATGATCTTTTCAAGATTAATGCCTTAAAAGAAGATAAGAAATTCTTTGACGAATCAAGTACATTTGAAAATGGTGAATCATCCAAATCATCTGCTAATTCTGTGAAATTCAATGTTTCATTAAAAGATGAAAGCAAAAGGAAAGATGATCTGAAAAGAGTTTCTGAGGATATTGGATTAAATACTACTTCTGAACCTAGAGTCAATAGTTCTTGTATGAAATGCAATTGTAATCTGAAATCTTGCAATAAATGTGAAAAGACTTATGTTTCAGATCTATTGTATTTTGCAAGAAATAATCTCATATGTGTTCAATGTGGTAGTCATTCATTTCAATCATCTCAGAAAAGTCCAATTTTAATAACATTTGTTTCTTATATAAACAAAACATATCAGAATTCTGAAAAGAAAACTGTTTTGATTCCTCAAACTCAGATAAAAGGAAAGAAGATTGAAAACGTTTCTCAAACTAAAGAAAAGAAGACTGAAAATGGTTCTCAGTCTCAACCAAAAGTTTTCAAAAAGAAAAGAAACAATTTTGTGAACAAAAAATGTTCTGACTTCATAAAAGTAAAAGGAAAGTGGTTCTTAAAAGAAGATTTTGAATGGAAAGTCAACGGAACTTTTGTTATATCAGATACCAAAGCTAACAAAGATGGGCCCATTCCAGAATAGGTACCTAAATCTAACTGATTGTTTTTGCAGGGTTGTCATGTGTGGTTTTTAGATTCTGGAGCTTCAAGACACATGACAGGTCATAAGTCTTCTCTGACAAACTTCACAGAAAAGGCTGGAGGATCAGTAAATTTTGGTAATAACAGCAAAGGACAAGTCAGAGGTTTTGGAGATTTAACAAAAGGAGATCTAACCATTCAGAAGGTTTTCTATGTTGAAGGATTACAACATAATCTATTCAGCATAAGTCAGTTTTTGGCCAGTTTCTATCAGATTAAATTCTGCATAACAGGTTGCATGATTTTAACTGAGAATGACATAAAAGTCTTCTGGGCCAAAAGACATAGGGACTTATTTGCGGTTAACTTTTAAAAAATTCAAGCTTTAACCCCTGTTTGTCTATTATCAAATGCAGTTGCTAATGAATGTTGTCTTTGGCACATAAGATGTTCTCATTTAAATTTCAAGGATCTGAACAATCTGGTTGGCAAACATCTAGTCAAAGGATTACCAAAGATCAAGTTTGAAAAGGACACATTATGTTCAGCATGTGAAATGGGCAAGATGAAGAAAAGTTCTCATAAGATAAAAATGGACTCATCCTGCAAATCACCATTAGAAATGCTATATACAGATCTTTGTGGTCCTATTTCAGTTGAATCTATGGGAGGAAAGAAATATATGCTTGTTATTGTGGATGAATATTCCAGGTATACATGGGTTGAATTCTTAAGAGCAATGTCAGAGGCTGCTACAACACTGATTAAATTCATCAAAAGAATTCAAGTATTCTTACAACTTCCAGTCCAGAAAATCAAAAGTGACAATGGGACAGAGTTCATAAATGAGACTCTTCAGAACTTTTTGCAAAGCCTGGGGATTTCTCATAACTTTTCAGTTGTCAAAACCCCTCAACAAAATGGTGTTTTTGAAAGGAAGAACAAAACTCTAGTTGAAGCTGCAAGAACCATGTTGGCATATTCAAATCTTCCAACCTTCCTATGGGCTGAAGCAATAGCCACTGCTTGTTTTACACAGAACAAAACTTTAATCAATAAAAGATTAGATAAAACAACTTATGAACTGATTAACAAGAGAAAACCACTGATTAAATTCTTTCATGTTTTTGGTTGCAGATGCTATGTTCTCAAAGATAGAGAAAATTTTGGTGAATTTGATAAAAAGGCAGATGAAGGATACTTTGTTGGGTATTCACTTACTTCAAAAGCATTCAGAATCTACAATAAAAGAACCAAGAGAATTATGGAAAGCATCAATGTCACCTTTGATGAGTCAAGAATGAAGACTTCGGAACAAAACAGTTCAGAACTCGGACAGAATAAGACAAAAATGACTTTTGAAATAGCTTCTAATTCTAACTGTTCAGAACTCAATATATTGTTTAAGGATGCATTTCTGGAACTAACTTCTGAATCTTATGCAGATTTTGAAAATCCAAAAATGGTTCAAGAAATGAAAAAGGGAACTTCAGAAGTGGTTCAAACAACTGTAATTTCTGATACAGGTCCATCTGAGGAATGTCCAACTTTGATCAATACAAGTAATGAAACTTCTGATCCTAGTACTCAGAATTCTGGACAAGCCAATCAGAATTCTGACCAAGTTACTCAGATTTCTGAACAAGTGCCTCATAACTCTGAACAAGTCATTCAGAATTCTGACTCTACTACTCAGAATCCAAACTTGGATGTTTCACCTCAACAAGTATCAGTACAAGGGGAAAATTCAGAATTACAAGCAATCATTGATGAGAATTATACAAACAACAATTTTTCAGGAATTGATGTGCTTCCTAGTTCAAACAAATGGACTAAAGACCATCCTATTTATCAAGTGATAGAAGATCCATCAGTGGGAGTTAAGACCAGATCAGCAACATCAAATAAAGCAATGTTTGCAGGATTTTTGAGTGTAAATGAACCTAAGAAAGCCAATGAATCCCTAGAGGATCCAGATTGGATTTTAGCAATGCAAGATGAATTGCTACAGTTTGAAAGAAATAAAGTCTGGAGACTAGTTCCAAAACCTGAAGGAAAACATGTTATTGGAACTAAATGGGTATTCAGAAACAAGAAAGATGAGTAAGGTGTTATAGTCAGAAACAAGGCAAGATTGGTTGCAAAGGGATATTCTCAACAAGAAGGAATAGATTATGATGAGACATTTGCACCTGTGGCAAGAATAGAAGCAATCAGAATATTCTTGGCATATGCTGCACATAAGAACTTCAAAGTGTACCAAATGGATGTCAAATCAGCTTTTCTAAATGGTATACTTAATGAAGAGGTTTATGTCTATCAACCTGAAGGTTTTGTTGGCCCTGAATTTCCAGATCATGTTTATGTTTTAGATAAGGCATTATATGGTCTAAAACAAGCACCAAGAGCCTGGTATGACACTCTTACTCAACACTTATTAAAATCTGGTTTCAAGAAAGGTAAGATTGACACTACTTTGTTCTTAAAGAAGAAGGGTGATGATTTAATTCTGATTCAAATATATGTAGATGACATAATATTTGGTTCTACAAGTGCAGAATTATGTACTGAGTTCTCAAAAGTCATGGAATCAGAATTTGAAATGAGCATGATGGGAGAATTGAACTTTTTCCTTGGTCTTCAAGTAAAACAATTACCAACTGGTATTTTTATAAATCAAGGAAAATATGTTAAAGATATTTTAAAGAAGTTTAAGATGTCTGATTGTGCTTCTATGAGAACACCAATGGCAACAAATATCAAGTTAGATGCTGATCTCAATGGAGTTCCAGCAGATAACAAGATTTATAGAGGCATGATAGGATATCTTCTTTACCTAACTGCTAGTAGACCAGATATTATGTTTGCTACTTGTTTTTGTGCTAGATTTCAATCAAATCCAAAAGAATCTCATTTGCTAGCTGTTAAGAGGATCTTAAGATATCTGAAAGGTTTACCAGATTTGGGCCTTTGGTATCCAAAAGAGACTGATTTCAAATTAACTGGTTTTACTGATGCTGATCATGCAGGAAGTAGATTGGACAGGAAAAGTACATCTGGTGCTTGTCACTTTTTGGGAGATAAGATTGTGAGGTGGGCTTCAAAGAAGCAAAACTGTGTATCCACATCCACTGCTGAAGCAGAGTATGTTGCTGCTGCTGCCTGCTGCTCTCAAACTTTGTGGATGAGAACACAACTTATGGAATATGGATATCAACTCAACAAAATTCCCATATATTGTGATTCAGAAAGTGCCATTGCAATAACTCATAATCCTGTTCAGCACTCAAAGACCAAGCATATTGATGTAAGGTATCATTTTATTAAAGACTATGTTGAAAAGGGAACTATAGAGATGCACTTTGTGCATATAAAGTATCAATTGGCTGACTTGTTCACAAAGCCTCTTGATCACAAAAGGTTCACCTTTCTCGTATGTAAAATAGGAATGCTTAATTTGACTAATTGTACATATTTGTTAGTTTTCAGAAATGAAATTTTTTCCAAGTGAGATTTTCTGAGTAGTGTTCCCAAAACTCCGACTCTCTTAATCAGAATTCTGACTCTTGAGTTCAGAACTTCTGAATCAATACTTCAGAAATCTAACTTCAAATTCTTTAATTCTGAATAGATTAATCAGAACTTCTAACTACCTTTCAGAACACATATCTGAAAATTACAAATATTTCAATATGTTGTTAAGATTTTTTTCTGTTTTTATTTTTATATTCCTTATAATATGTGTTTGAGTATATGCAAAAGTCAAGGGGGAGCATTGAAATCATTCAGATATCGTTCTGAGGTGCTTATAAGGTTTGTATATTCTTTTCTTATCACTAATCATTCTAAGGAGAACAAGTTTCAATGATAAAATATTTTTATACTTGTTCAAAACTACTTCTGAATGTTTCAAAAGTTTTCAAATTCAGATGTTAGATTTTAAATGATTTTTCAGAAATCACAAATCATCAAAAGAAGGACAGAACTTTGATGATAAAATAATTTTTTATCTGTTCAAACTACTTCTGGATGATTAAATGTTTTTATATAATCAGAAGTTGATTTTAAATGAATTTTGGTACTCAGAACTTCTGAGTATGCATTCTCAGAACTCTGAGCGTGTTATTCAGAACTTTTAACTTGTGTTAATTTCTATCCAATAACACGTGTCAGCTTCTTATTCAATTGAAATTACCACGTGTCATTTAATATCTTTTGTGGTATTTCAAAGTGTTTGACTCCGTTATAACACTGACAAAAGCAACGTTTTTCCGTTAAACCCTTCGGCTTCGCGGATTTTAAATAGTTCTTAAAATCCCTCTTTTTAAATTATTTGAATTCCAAGAGCGAAAAAGTGAGAAACGCACAATTCCTGAGTTCATTGATCTTGTTTTCTTTCAAAATTCCACATTATGATCATGTCTGGTTCAAGGAGAAGTAGAGCCATTTCATTACATTCATCAAAATCATTGTTTGAATCAGAATCAGATGATGATGAAGTTCAAAGATCTGAAAATAGAGCTGTAGATGAAGGGGTAATAGGAGATAACATTGTACAAGGTAATGTTGGAGGAGAAGCAGGGGATGAACATATGGATGAATTAGAAGGAAACGCAGATGAGGGAAATGAGAACATTCAACACGAACAGAGTGCAGTTAGGTCAGTCATGTCAGGAAGACCTAATCATGGTGAAAGTATTGTTCCTGAGAGAGAGTATTTGAGGCTATTGGAAAACAATTGTGTGTTATTGTTTGATGAAAGCAGATTTAAAGAAGAACATAAGATAATCATGGAATTATTGAAGTATCATCCATTTAAAAAGTGGTTTACAAAGAAGAAATCGGTTCCTGTTCAGTATATACAACAATGGTGGAAGCATCTAAGGCTAGAGGGAAATAAATTTGTATCTGAAGTTGGGGGAGTTTCTTTGACTTTGACTATACAAATTTTAAGAGATATGCTGAATTTACCAGATAAGGATGATTTAGAAGGAAGATTAGATTTTGAAGATTCTCCATTGACAGAAGAATTAATTGCTGAATTTATGAGATTGGGGTATAATGAAGAGTTGAGGACCCTAAGTTTGTTTAGAAGAAACAAATTACCACCAATTTGGGCTTGTTTGTTCAACATTGTGAATAAATGTTTATCTGGGAAGAATAGTTCTCTTGATCAAGGCTCAAGGAAAATTCTGCAAATATTTCATGGGTTGGTGAAAAACAGACATTATGATTATATTGCAATTCTTTGGGAAGATATGAATAACACCTTTGAGAAGAATCAGAAGGCCAAAGAAAAGAAGACAAGGGATACTCCACTTACATATATACCTTATCAAAGGTATTGGCAGATTGTGATTTGGTATGCTATGAGAGAAAACAGAAATATTCCAAGAAGAGCGAATGAGGAGCATGGTCCAATTTTTTATATGGGTAAGATGATTTCTAGTTCTAAAAATCAGAATTCTCCAAATCAAAGACATCTTCCAAGGTCTCTTAGGCAGTATATTCCAAGGGACAGTGTGATTTTAAAAGCTTATTGCACCTCAATGGGACTTGAACAACCTCAAGACCCTACCCATGAGGAACAACCTGAGATGAGAGGTGAGGGGTCAAATCAAAATAGAGAGGGGGAGAATGTTCAAGGGGGAGAACATTCTGAGAGAATAGAGAGGGAAAATTCAGAGAGATTGGTTAGTATGGGAGTTGAAAAACAGATAGAGTGTGGTGAGGATGAGAGATTGTTAACAGAATCTCAAACAGAAAGGGATGGTTCTGATCCAGCTGAATTAATCCGGGTAGCCACATCTACTGTTAGTTCACAACTCTTGGTGACTAACATTGAAGAAAACACCATGGACCCAGTGGTGGAACTTGAACAACCCATCCCTAGCCACTCAGAAGCATTTCAACATGCTACTGTTTCAAAACAAACAGGGGAACCATCCCAAACTCATTTGGAGGGAGGTGATAAATCCCAAGATTTAATTCAACACATAGAGTCTGGATTACACAGTAATATCCAATTTGGGCCTGAATTTTTTTTCAACACTAGCACATCACAATAATTTTGTATTCCTGTAACAACATCCATAGACACTCCTAATATTGGTTGTCAAGGATTGGATGGAAGTCCCGGTGAAGTGAACATCTCAAAAGCTTCATTACACAGTGCCTCTGTGGTACATGGTGTCTTTATGGCTCCTACAGGCCAAGAGTTCTCTGAACACTTGAAAATTAGACCATCTGTTGGTTCAGGTTCACTGTTAGAACCTTCTGAATTTGAAAAGATTCAGAAACAAAATCAGGTGTTGGGGAAAAAGTTGAAAATTGGAGAGTACGGTGGATTCTTTGAAAAATAAGGTGAAAGATCTCAAACTCTTGTTGGAAGGCAAAGCAAAATCTGTTGAACAAAAGGTGGATGGAATGAAAGTGTCTTTGGAATCTCACAAAAAGGAGATCAAGGATAGTATGTCAGAATTTCAAAAGGAGTTAGTAAGGAATATGAATGATATGAAATCTTCATTGTTACAAGCTTTCAGTTCAACATTGGCTAGCGTTACAAAGCCATTAGCCATCATGCCTATGTCTGTAGCTGAACCTGAAGAAGAATCAACTCAGAATTTAAAAAGGAAGTTGATGAACCTCATGATCATCAAAAGGGGGAGAAAAGGCAAAAGCATAATTCTGAGGTTGATGAACAAAGCACTGATGAGTTAGAAAAGGTTGAAAAGTCAGCTGAAATTGACTTAGCAGATTTTGAGATTTCTGATATGCAGTTAGCAGTTGCAGAGGTTCAAAATTCAGAAAATATTCAAGTAGTTGATGAATCAGCAGAAGTGGAAAAATCAACAGAAGTTGAGAAGTTGGTTGAGGTTCAGACTATTAGTTCAGATACTGAGGAAGAGATGAAAATAGAAAAGATGGGAAGTGACAACTCAAGTAAAACAGAGGAATTGGTGTTGAATACAGAGATGGATATTAATTCTGATGAAACTGAAATTCTTATGGCAGATACTGATCAGAATGATGAGACTGAAAAGATGGATATTTTTGGATCAGATAAGGTTATATCAGATCAGAATGATGTTATAGAAGAAATGACAGATTCTTCTGAAGAGTTGTGTGAAATAACTATGGCAGATATCTCTGAAGAAAGTTTGATTGAAGGTTCTGAGATTAACACTTGTTTAGAGATAGTTCCTTACACCAGAAGGGAACTTCTTAATTCTGAACTTGAAGAGAATGATATTTTGATAAGGAGAATGCATAGTGAGTTGGTCAGAGCTCTTAACATTCAGAATGTTAAAAGAGTTATCAGATTGGTGAGGCCAATTGACTTGTTGGGAGAAGAAGATCACTCTGTAAGATACACAAAGAAGTTTGTAAAAGACATTACAGAATATTTCTTTGAAGATGTATCAGAAGAAGATCTTGTGAAAGTTGAAGACTTCTTTATGCCTTTCTACACTTACAGAAGGCCAATTGTGATTCCCAGAATTTATTTACCCATTCTTGAAGAACCTTTGTGTGACTTTATTGTTGAAAGAGAAGATACACCATTGGCAAGAAACTTGTATGATAGTATTTTCCCTGAAGACAATTATGAATCTGTCTACTGCAAAGATGATGAGTTTGTTGACATTGAAAATTTTATTGATGGATTCTGGGATGAGAGGATTCAGATGACATATGTGGAAGCTTCAAACAAGTTAAGAAAGACTGATGAAAAGCTACATGTTCATAAAAGAATTATGAAGGTGTTAGACTTTCTAAGTGACGAATTTGATGGTCTGAGATATGTTAATCTGAATGTATTGAAAGAAGGAAACTTAAAGGTGAACATGACAAGTTTTGATTTTCACAGATTGTTCTTGGAAGATCAAATTTTCTTGGTGAAATTCTTTGCTGGTACTGAAGATGCTTGGATAGAACTTGAATGCAGAAGAGTTCTGGGAATATATGTCAGAAATCTGTATCTAAAAGTCGTCCGGTAGCCATTGGTGTTTTCATGGTGGAGGTGGATTTTAAATCAAATTTATTGAGCATATCATTTATATATTTAGATTGATTTATAAAAATGCCCTCTTTTGATTGTTTCACTTGTAAACCAAGGAAAAAATTAAGTTCCTTCATCATGCTCATTTGAAAATGACTTCTCATGACATTTTCAAAATCAACACACATCTCAGGGTTTGTAGAACCAAAAATAATGTCATCAACATAAATCTGTACTAAAATCAAATAGTCACCTTGTTTACGAAGAAAGAGAGTAGTATCGATTATACCTTTGGTGAAACCAGATTCAAGAAGATGTGTTGTTAGAGTTTCGTACCATGCTCTTGGAGCTTGTTTCAAACCGTATAATGCTTTGTCCAAGACGTAGACATGGTCCGGATGCTTTGGATCTACGAAGCCTTCGGGTTGACTAACATAGACTTCTTCATGAAGGACCCCATTCAGGAATGCCGATTTGACATCCATCTGATATACCTTCAATTTCTTATGAGCTGCGTAAGCTAGAAAGATCCGAATAGCTTCGATCCGTGCCACTGAAGCATAGGTTTCGTCATAATCGATGCCTTCTTGTTGATTATACCCTTTCACTACCAATCGCGCTTTATTTCTAACAATTATCCCCGCTTCATGCTTTTTGTTCCTAAACACCCATTTTGTTCCAACAATGGTCTTGTCTTTAGGCCGTTTCACCAAACGCCAAACATTATTTCGCTTAAACTCGTTTAACCTTTCTTGCATTGCATTGATCCAGTCCGGGTCTTGCAATGCTTCAGATGCTTTCTTCGGTTCTATGCAACTAAGGAAATTCACATATAGACATTCGCTTGATGTTGCAGATCTTGTCTTGACTCCATCTTTGATATCTCCGATAATATTTGCGGGAGGATGTGCCTTTGTCCATTTCAATGTACTCGGGAGAGTTTGCACATCAACTCGAGTATTTGAAGCGTCCTTTTCATCCAAAACAATGATGATATCTTCGGTTGACTCAGCTAAAGGTATAGTAGTTGTCGTCGACAATTTAACTTCGGGTGCTTGAGGTTCAGGCGTAGAATCATCAGAAGATGTGTTTACCGAACCTGGATCAACTTGTTGAGTCACTGGTTCAGAAACTGTAATCGGTGTAGATTCGTCTGGAGTCACGTCTGTAGCACTAGATGTTGTAGCACCAACCTATTCAGTAAGGCCAGACATTTCAGCACTTGTCTGTCGTGTGCTTGCATTTATGGATATAGATGGTGGTTCCATATCTGCACATATATCCATAAAAGCATCATAGAACAACAAATAAAGTTCAGAATTATCAGAAGTATTAGAAAGAACATAATCATTAGACTGTTTTTGCACAGGTTCTACTCCTAGTTGAGTAGAAACTTCCGGTTGAAGTCCGAGTCATGAACTTCTTTTTCCAGGAGTCAATACAACTTGCTCATCAAAGGAGACGTTGATACTTTCAATGACTGGTCTCGTTTGTTTGTTATAGATTCTCTATGCTTTGGAAGTCAAGGAATATCTGATAAAGACTCCTTCATCAGCTTTTGCTTGGAATTTTGTGAGATGTTGTCTATCTTTCAGCACATAACATCTGCATCCAAACACACGGAAAAATTTAACATTAGGTTTCCGGTTGTTAATAATTTCATAAGCAACTTTATTTAAACGCTTATTAATGATAGTCATGTTTTGCGTAAAATAAGGCGTAGATACCGTTTCAGCCCAAAAACTTGGTGGAAGTCCAGAATATGCCAACATTGTATGAGCCGCCTCCACAAGCGTTATTTTTTTGCGTTCAACAACTCCAATTTGTGGTGGAGTCATCGGTGCAGAGAAATTATGCGATATGCCGACGGAATCAAGAAACGATTATAGGGTCGCATTTTTGAATTCCGTGCCGTTATCACTCCTTATCTTTTGCACAGGACGTTGTAGAAGTACTTGTATCTTCTTGATAAACTTTATGACTAACTCTGGCGCGTCTGACTTTGAACGAAGAAATTCCAACCAGGTATATCTTGAGTACTCGTCAACCATAACCAGAATATACTTCTTGCCTCCCATTGACTGAGTCCTCACCGGGCCACAAAGATCCTTGTGAATTAGTTCTAAACAATTGCTTCAGTTAGACAAAGTCTTTGACTTATGAGACGAATGTTTCATCTTGCCCATTTCACAACCCAGACATACATAAACCTTGTCGATCTTCAAGTTAGGTAGACCTAGAACTAATTCTTTGCATCTCAAGTTACCGATGTCTCGGAAATTCTGATGTGATAACCTCCGATGCCACAACCAACTTTCTTTTATTGAAGCCTTTGAAACTAAACAAACCTGTTTAGACGCCACTAAAGTCGTGAAGTTAGTTATGTAGAGATCTCCACATCTGTTTGCCTTGAAAATTTCTGAGCCTGATGGATCCACAATACGACAAAAGTGCTTCTTGAAATTAACATTACAATCTGTGAGTCTCGGATCCGTGCAACGAACAATGAAATCAATAGATAATAACAGATAGTTTATGATTTCAACTGCTCATCCATATACTGCTTTCAATCAGTGAGAATTACAATATGAGTTTAGGAAACAACTTAGCCTAAAACAGAGGCTTAGAAAACTATTTATATGACGGACCTGTGGTTAACAAGCCCACGACCCGTTCACTAACTAAGTTCAAAATAAAGAATTACAATACAGACCCTTGAACTTTAATTCAACAATAAATGACCCTAACAATCTCCCCCTTTGAATTGAAGTTCGAGTTGGGGCCAGTTTGCAACATATCTTTTTCGTAGCGCGAAGTGTACCTCGAACATTCTGATAGCACGACGAATGTCGATGCGTTCTTCAACCATTTCCAAGGCTTTCCGAGCAGTTGTTTCTTCCGGATTGGGAACATACGAAAGCCTTCGAGTTTCGGACTCGTGAGATATGATCTTTCGAAGAGCATCTTGAATTTTGAAGAGCGTGCCGTCGCAGAATCTGTCTACCTGACTGGAACGCATAAATCTTTTCTCTTTCTGTTCGTTGAAGTAGACAATCCCAAATTCAGGTTCTAGAAGCAGAGCGTTCTCGGGATACATCTTCAATTCAGGAGCTTGCATATTCAGCTTTATCAGATTTACCTTCTTTGCCCTGTTCTCGATTGCCATTTGGAAGTCCATGAGATATGACATCATAATAGTACAGACCAGGAATCGACGAACACCTTCGAGCGCCTTTGTAATTGGAAGCGGTCAGATAGTTCTTGAATGAAGGTCTTTCAGAATAGCGTAGAAGTCGAACGGTCGGAGGTGCTGGGAGTCGTCTTCAGAAAATCTCCATTCATTCCCATCTTCGCGTCTGACGGTGAATACAGGATAAACAACTTTCATAATTCGGCCTGATTCGATGTTGAGCACTTCTGTGATCTGATGCTTGGTTCGTACTTGGCTAACTGGTAGACACCGCTTCATTGCACTTACGTACCGGCGTTGGTATTCGGGGTTAGAACTGTAAATACCAAGGCAGAAGGTCGGCTCGATTGGGCATAGCTTGTGAACGAACAACTTCTTCAGGGATTCCTCCAAGTGAGGAATAAACATCATGATCTTCTCCCAACGGATTTGTTTCTGTTGAGGAGGTGGGAGATCAAAAGCTGTCGATTGCGGAGGAGATGTCGGAATATCTGCAATTGTGGTCTCAGGTCTTGTTGAAGTTTCAGCGGGTTGAGCAGAGTGAACGGGGGTACCATATAAATTCTGGAGCATAAACTGGTCGTAGTCTACGTTATCATCTTCATCAGTAGGGAAGACCAAATTAACCTGGAAATTTGCGGCACTGGCAGCTTTTTCATACCATGCATCTTCGGTTTCCGGGTTGGTCTTGTAGTCTGGATCTATCAGGTTGATTGTAGACTCAACTGATGTGTCAAAAGTAACCTGTTCCTATTCTGTTCCCTCAGGCTTTTCAACCGTCGGGTCTTCATCATCCGAGATATCCACGTCAATTACCATCTCGGCTAAAGGTAACTCGGCTTTAGGTGCTTCTGATGTTGTTGCCGCAGTTGAGGGTTCCTTTTAAACCACAATAGTCGTTTCAGTGAGGATCAGGGCGGTATCAGTTAGTCTTTGTATTTTCTCCCCCTCACGGTGATCAGGATCATCCTGGTCATCGTGCTTGCGCTTTAGACCGCCTGCTTGACTCTTGCAGGTATCTTCGAGTGAACGGACTCTCTCGGACATCGTTGTGAGCGCTTGGTTGAAGTCCTTAAGAGTCGAGTTAATGCTATCCAAACGAGTGGTAATGGATGACAAAGGAGCAGTGACCTGCGATTTCAGAACGGATAGCAGGTCTGCTTCGATTGAGGCGTCGGTTTTGGATTGTTGGAGCAGTTGAGCTAGAAGCATCGTCTTTAGGGTATCCACCGAATATGTCGGTTGAACAGGGGCCAGTGAAGGTGTAGGTGCGGTTTCAGCGTCAACGATCTTCTCTTTACCTTTGATTAAGCTCTTGATTTTGTCGAGCTCGACGGTTAGTTGCTGCTCCATTGCCTCGCGGACATCCTTGAGGGTGCTGTCCAGGGACCCTTGTGACATAAAGTCGGGAAATTTAACTCCGGGATCACTTCGATTACCCATTGAGGCATCTACCTGAGAGGCAGAGCCACCTACGTTCACAGTTGGCAATTTGGTAGCTATGGTAGGACTTCCTTCCGATCCTCGTGTTCCGCCAGACGGAGACACTACGGATGTTCTGATCGAGTCACGTAGAATCTTGATTTGGTGTTCCTTATCATGTGTCCTAGCCGAAGAATGTTCAATTTCAAATGGCTCTAGACTCGATGGTGCACGAAATGAAGGCGAGACCGGGGGCTGCTGGTCTCTTATTTCAGCACCTGTACTCTCCGAGTGAGAGACTGGTGGAAGTTGTGCTTGATCCCCGTGAGAAACTGAAACATCCATCCTTTGAGAGACGGATGAGTGGATAAGGGGGTTGTGCAATTGCTCCGCTGGGTCCACGGAGGCTTCTTCAATACCCCGTCCCAACGTATGAGACGGGATAGCAGATGTGGCTACCCGGATATCACTCGGTTGGGTTCGCTCAGGAGCCTCGTTATCTTTACGGCTCACTCTTTCCTGCTTCGCTTTCGAACGCAGTTCCCTCCTTCTCACATGATCTAATTCATCACCTAATACTCCCTTGGGTGTCCTAGCAGGTTGAGACGAAGTGGTAGGTGAGTCAAGTGGGATGCCTTCAGTAAAATCCGGGTTTGGTCCGATACCGTGAGGTATTAGGGATGCGCGCATGGCACGGTCAATATCGAAATCTGTGGAGTCAGATTCTACATATTCAACTTGGTGGCTAGACCTGGGACGCGGATCCAATAAACTGCTCACTCCAGTTCCCATCCCATGAATTCTCGTCACACCCCGCCCGGGAGCCCCTAAATCCCGGGCCCTTCCTCCTCTCGTCCTAGGACGCTCACGTCGCTCGGGTCTAATTCCCTGGGCAGGTCCCTCCGGCGCTGGCTGAACCATAGGATTCCCTAACTCTTGCCTATAAGCTACCACACTCGGTGCAGCTGGATCCGCGCGAGCCAGAAGGGCTTCAGGTATGGGCATGGCTATGGTGTTGGACGGGTTACGAATCACCGTATAATGCAAGTGGTAATGAGGACATACCGGATGGTTTAGGCGTCGCGGTATGGCTGGATTGGCGTCCATATGTTGTCGCACAACCAGTGAAAGGAAATGAGGGTAGGGGAGGAATTTCTTTTGCTTAGTTCATCCAATTTGACGGATTGCGGCAACTAACTCCCGCCAAATAATCATTGCAGCGTCGACGTGGCGGTTGTAGCACACGGCATGAAATAGGCGTAGGAAGTCGCCCGTACACTGGTCGATGCCCTTCCATCTCGAAGAAAGGCATCTGTTCAGAATCGTAAATAGAGTGTACCATATAGGGTCCAGTTACTTTTGGTTGAACGTGGACGGTCGGTCGAGGGCGTGATTGTAGCCAAAAGCGCGGACTTGAGCGCCCAGAGTCGTGTCATTGAGCGTGGGGTCATAGCCTTGGTGGTCGCCGACATTGGCTTCATGAAGTGAAAGTAGTCGTCGGAAGGTGTCAGGTGTGAGCGAGAACTATTGGTTATCAATTTGAGCAGTGATTGATTGTGAATTGGCCGCTGTGTTGACTCGTGCAGTGAGCCAGACTTGAAGAACGCACAGTAGTGGGACGTCGGCTGTAACAATTAGGGCCTCATGGAGAGGGTGACACATAAGAATATCCACGAGTACTCGATGTTGTGGTTGTGGACGAAACTGAGCCGGGTCCAGGTGATGGTTGTTTGGCTCTATCTCGGTGCCATGGTCAGGTTCGACCAAGACGTTATCAGCCGCCTCATCTATGAATTCCTCTTGAGGAATTTGCTCGCCGGGGTTTTGTGGATTTTGTTCATGATCCGCCATGTGATATCTGTAAAAGAGACATGGTTAGTAAACGAAGCGGCTGTACAAGTATCAGCGCCTACCTTGGCTATAATAGGCTTAATCTGAGACAGATTAAGGACTGATAGTGACAAAACAGATACAGCACTGATAAACATGGGTGTTCGTACAAAAATTGGAAACATAAGACTTTCCGGACTGCATATGGTATCCGAACAAAAATTGTCCAGACAATAAAGCTTACCGGATGTCATGACAGTTTCCGGACAAAATGGGCAAACTGGACAAATAGGCATCCGGTTGACAGAGGATTCCGGACAATCGAGGATACCGGACACAACGAAAATCGGGTAGCTGAATTTACCGGAAACCCTTAGGTTTCCGGACAACTAGGTTTTCCGGACGTCGAGTGTTACCGGACAAAATATCTGTTTAAAGAACGAATCCGGATAAATCATCCTAATGTTGAACGTGTCCGGGTAAGAAGAATGTTTTCGGACGAATTTAAAAACACCAATCGATTAAAACTGAGTCCCAAACATGTACTAAACTAACCAGGAAGTGTCGACTAACGCATATAAGCATACAGAATCAGTTAAGACAACCTAGACTCCATCGAGTAGATCCAAAGGTAACGAGACCCAAAACCGGGTTTCGGTTTGCGAGAATCGTCCAAACTTGTGGTCGAAATGTGTGATGTATAGCATAGAATGTACGCAAATGACATCGAGATTAATATACGAACACATACCTGATTTTGGAGCAATACGAGAGTGCGAATCGAGATTCGTGAGGGAGACCGAATGCGAGAGAGAAACGAGAGGGTTTTGGGTTTAGGTCAAGTTTTCCGGATAAAGAAAATGGAGTGAACCCGGATGCTATTTGTATCACCAAGTAACCCGGGTGAGGTATCCGGGTTCCTCTACAATCCGGAGTGTGACCCGGTCCGAAATCCTATCCGGAACAAAAAAGGTTTCCGGATACCTGTCCGGATACCTCTGGATTTTCAAAAACAAAATACCCTGTTCCTTGAGATTTAACCAGAATGGAACAGTTATGGATTTAAAGAAACCTTCTCTCGCTCCCCCTCAGACTGAGCATGGGAAAAACCTTGCTCCTCCTCGGATAGTGCAGAGGAGAGCTCGACACAACAAAAAAACTTTGAGGCATTTAAAGAAAAAACACTGTGTCTCTCCCCCTAAACTGATGAACATTAGTTGAAAAACATACGAGAGTATCCACACATAGAAAAAAAAACTTTTTAACATTTTTAAGAAAAACTGTGTGTGACGCTCCCCCTCAACAATTGAGTAAACTTACCTGATACCTCTTTGTGCTCCCCCCTGAACACATGAGCACACCGTGAAAGCACAAATATAAACAGATAAAAGGTGACGACAGTATATGAAAGAAAAGGAAACCCATAAAGAAAGAAAGGAAACAAACGAAATCTACAAAATAAATACAGAGACTAAATCTAACTGTGTAACTAAAACAAGTAGAATACAGGTGCGAGAAAGTGTATGCTCAATCATCAAGAGTGGAAACACCAGATGATGAGTAGACAGTCACTCGTAGATGTATGGAACTTGTAACGGGCACACAATCGGATTAAGTGTTCAGATTTAGCATACCTAACTTGGACACAAGAGTATTAAAACGTTTTTCGTCCAAGGGTTTTGTAAACAGGTCTGCTAACTGATGTTCAGTATTTACGAAGTAGAGTTCGACCGTACCTCTTTCAACGTGATCCTTAATGAAGTGATACCGAACGTCGATGTGCTTCGTCTTGGTGTGTTGGACCGGGTTTCTTGATATGGCAATGGCGCTCTTCGAGTCACAGTAGATGGGCACCTTGACATAAGTGAAGCCGTAGTCTTTGAGTTGCGTCTGCATCCTCATTACTTGGGAACAGCAGCTTGCGGCGGCCACTTACTCCGCCTCGGCAGTTGACGTTGAAACGCATTGCTGCTTCTTGGACGCCCAACTCACCAGGCTATCTCCCAAAAACTGGATATGTCCCGAGGTGCTTTTCCGGTCCATCATGCAGCCCGCGTGATCCGCATCAAAATAAGCTGATAACTCAAAACCTGTCTCCTTCGGGTACCACAAACCAAGATCATCAGTACCACGTAAATAACGAAAAATTTGTTTAACGGCAGTTAAATGAGACTCTTTAGGTTTTGATTGAAACCAAGCACACAAAAATGTTGAAAACATGATATCCGGTCTACTTGCAGTAAGATACATCAAAGAACCGACAATACCCCGATACAGTTTAGTGTCCAGATCCGTTCCGTTAAGATCGACGTGTAACATAGTACCGGGTGCCATAGGAGTTTTCATTGGCGAGGACTGTTCCATCTGGAATTTCTTAAGAATATCCCGGATGTACTTAGCCTGGTTTATGAATATCCCGGTCGACAGTTGTTTAACTTGAAGACCAAGGAAGAAATTCAGCTCACAAAGCATACTCATTTTAAAAAATTCTCCCATTAGATTGGCAAAGTTCTTAGCATATGTGGGATTAGTAGAGCCGAAGATTATGTCATCTACATAAACTTGAACTAGAACTATGTGACCCTTTTTGTTTTTGATAAACAAAGTAGAATCGATTTTACCTCGTGTGAATTTGGACTTTGTAAAAAACTTGGTCAGAGTATCATACCAGGCGCGTAGAGCTTGCTTCAAACCGTAGAGAGCCTTGTCCAGGATGTAGACATAATCAGGCTTCTTTTCGTCCGCGAACCCGTCCGGTTGCGACACATATACTTCCTCCTTGAGATCGCCGTTGAGGAATGCGGTCTTCACATCCATTTGGAAGACCGTGAAATTCTTGTGCGCGGCGTAAGCGAGGAACATACGAATGGCTTCTATCCTTGCTACCGGAGCGTATGTATCGTCATAGTCGATCCCTTCTTGTTGTCGATATCCCTTGGCCACGAGACGCGCCTTGTTGCGGACAACGATTCCGTCTTCGTCCTTCTTGTTCTTGAAGAACCACTTGGTGCCGATCACCGTCTTGTGGGTGGGACGTAGGACCAGTCGCCATACCTTCAGAGCCTCGAATTGGTTGAGCTCTTCTTGCATAGCTATGACCCAGTCCGGATCTACAAGTGCTTCACGTACGTTCGTCGGCTCGATCATGCTTAAGAAGCCTGAGAAGAGATAAAAGTTGGCAGAAGCGCCTCGCGTTTGACCAGGAGTGGAGGGATCACTGATGATTTGATGTAGGGGATGAGCTTTAGTCCATTTGGTGGTGTGCGGAAGCGGCTGTTGAGTAGAGTGAGACGCGTCCAAATCCCCATAATCACCAGAAGGTAGGTCTTGAACTGCTTCAAGTGTAGCAGGCTGGTTTCTTGGAGGAGATGGGGGAGTATTCGCCGAGGGTTGAACAACTCCTGGTTCCGAGAAGTTCAGAGGTTGATCGTCGGTTGTTGCAGATGACGAATCGTTAGGAGCGATCTACGTGTTAGTGATTGGTTCCTCCAGGGGGACAGTAGTATCAGATGAGGTTGATGATGACGGTTGAGCTGTCTCCACGGTGACAGACGGCGTGCTTGTAAAAGGCGGCGGACTAGATAGATTCGCCGAATCCTCATTACGAGCAGCTTCAAGTCGAGGTTGTGCTGAGACATGTGTAGAAGCGTTAAATATGTCATCATAAAAATACTTAAACAATAAATCTAAATCAGAAGAATCAACATTCGATGAAGATGCATGATTTGGATTTACTGTCGCTTGTGCAGATCCCGAACTCGGAGGTCCGGAAGCTAGCACGCCAGTTAAACCGGGTTCTGGACAGAAAGACCTCTCGCTCCCCCTTAACCTGAGAATGGGAAAAGATTTGCTCCCCCTCGGATAGTGCAAAACGTGCAATGGAGAGTCCGACACACAAAAACTTTTGAGCATTTAAAGAAAAACACTATGTCGCTCCCCTTCAAGTGATGAACATTAGTTGAAAAACACACGGGAGTATCCACACACACAATTTTTTTTTAACAGTTTTAAGAAAAAATGTGTGTGACGCTCCCCCTCAACAATTGAGTAAACTTACCTGATACCGCTTTGTGCTCCCCCCTGAACACATGAACACTCGTGAAAGTACAAGTATAGACAAACCTCACGTCTTCGCAATATTGTTCCTTGTGGATCGTGAGCAGCTCCCTCCTTCCGGTCATGTGTGTGGAGCATCCAGTGTCTAAGTACCACACATGACCGTCTTGCAAAACAAATTTAGCGGACCTTGGGTACCCAGATTTGCCTGGGTCCCGGAGGGTTAGGTTTTACACCTCTCAGAGGAACATGCTTTCGCATAGGTTTGTGTCTCTATTTTGGTCGATTAGTGTTTTTCGAGTTTCGTCTGGGATTATTCATATTGTCCGGAAACCCTCATAATTAAAATGTTTTGTCCGGAAAGCGTTATACCTATAGCTATTTTGTCCGGTTTCATTCTTCATTCGGAAAACTAGTTGTCCGGAAACTTCAGGGTTTCCGGTAATTTCAACTACCAGATTGTTGAGTTATCTGGACTCCTCTTTGACCGGAAACCATTATCATTCGGAAACCTATTTGTCGGGGTTGTCCATATTATCCGGAAACGTTCATGTCCTCCAGATTCCTTTGGTATCCGCATACCATTTTGTAGGTTCCCAGATTCACGTTGTATCACGATAATGGTAAATAATTAGAAAGCGGAAGCATTTTAAGCAAAGCCATTAAAGTGAGTGATTGTGTAAACAATAACTGAACTGTGAAGATCAAAATATAGAACAGTAAAATGATAATGAAATCAAAACAAAGAACACTGCTCGTATATTGATAAAATGAATCACTCCAAGAATATGTTCAAGAGAGTGTTCGGAAATCTCACAGGACAGTATCGTACGAAGTAGTGCTATGGAAATACTGCAGTGCGTGCTTTTTCAAATGTGGAAAACTATTCTTCCAAAAGCTTACAATTGTTGTTCCACTACCTCGCTATTTATAGACCTGATAAAGTGTAGACAGTGTACTGTCGTACCCCTGAATGACACGTGGAAAGTGTCTCTCCAATCTTTAGGGCATACGTGGAAATTGTGGACACGTGTCTGACACTTCATTTCCTGTGAGACTTAGACTGACAGAGGTCTTTTTCTCCACAGAGCTCTGTTGCAAGGGCTCTCTTGCTGGAATTCTTCGACAGAGCTCTGATGAGCTCTGTTGGATCCGACAGAGCTCTGTTGAGCTCTGTTGGTCTTCTTGATGAACTTCTTCCAAGTCTTCTGTCTGATCTCTGTTGGTCTTCTGACTTTGAACTATTTTCAATACTTTTACATCAGATGCTTTGGGACTAACAATCTCCCCCTAAGTATTGAAAATAAGAAAATACAAGGTAGCAGAGATATAAACAAAAGAACAGAGAACTTTTCCCTCTGTTAGCCTTTGTACTATTCCTTCAAGATGTTACAATGCAAAAAGAAAAGAAATAAGTACAAGTTTAAGAAAAATTATCTCCCCTTAAGATTCTGTCAAATCTTCTGATGAGTTCTCAGAAGTTGATCATAAGATAGATCTGGGTGATGAAGTTTCTCTGTTGCTCTTCCGGACATTTTTCTCTTGGGAGATTTTGAATGATATCTCTGAGGTATTCCAGCGACTCTGTTGAGTATTTGTGGATTTCAGAAGCTCTGAGGGCCTTCTTGATTTTTCTTTGTCGGCAGATGAACACTGGTGGATCTCCAACTACGGTTCCGGTTCTGTAGTGCTCATAGCCTTGAAGGATCTCATTTGGTGGAGCAGTCGCTAGTTCTTCTACTTCGAACTCTATGCCTAGCTGAAAGTCAATCTGAATTCTTAGATTTATGTGCTCTTGCATAGCGAAGAGTACCTCAGGAAGTGCTGTTCTTGCCTCTTTGTATCTGTCACTAAAGTTGTAACAGTAGGCATGGAGTTGAATCAGATCATAAGGGTTCAGAAGTACCAGGTCGTTATCATTGAAGTGCTCAACCCTGTTGTCATTTGATTCAACTATGAACTCATGATAGCTCATTTGTACTCTGTTGTGCCGAATGGTCTTCTGCTTGATGTCTATGATTCTGCGGATTCCAAAGTCTGAGTTTATACTTCTGTTCATTCCGGACTTGGTTTCGATGAACATCCGTCTAACGTCAGAGATCGTATTTATCCTGCAGGGACTCAAGTGTGGGTTGATGGGCACAGCATTTGTGGGGATGGTGTCATGATCACCATAAAGATAGGCAAAGATTTCTTCTAGTGGAGGTTTGCTAGAATGTTGAGTTGAGGATTCGGGGTTCTGTTCTGTTGAATTGGGATTTGGGTCTTCATGAGTTTCTGCCATGAGTATGTCAATGTGGGCAGATTCTTGAGGTTGAGCTTGGTTTAGTATTTCTTCAGCAGAGAATGGGTTGGTTCTCTCTGGTTCTGTTCTAGGTGAAGTAGGAGGGGTGTCCAGGATGATGACCTCAGGTGGTTGTTGAGAGGATTCTGTTGGCTTGATGATTCTGTCTTTCAACATGTAATCAAAAACCACCATAGTCACCTCTGGTAAGTCTTCAGAAGTATTCCCTTGGTCTCCTACTATAGTTGCCTCAGCCTCAGCTACCTTTCCTTTTCCCTTAGCAGATCCCTCATCCTCTGTTGCAGGTTCCTTTTCCTTCTCTTTTTCCTTCTCTTTCTCTTTATCCTTCTCTTTCTCTTTATCCTTCTTCTCCCCCTTTTGTTGTTCTGAGGACTCACCCATCTGATTGTCTGACTGATCTTCTGTAGCATCCTCAAAGTCATCATCGTCAGAGGATTCAATTCGAGCTTTTGGTGAGGGCGGAACAACAAACTTTGGGTTAGCCTTATGCCTTTTGCTCGAAGGTTCTTCTGCAGGTGCTTCTTCAGCATGTCGTTTTGATGTAGAGGTCTGGAAGATAATATCAGTGAAGTTTGAAGCTGCTTTTCGCATTACCTCTTCTACCTCTGTTGCTGCACCTCTGATTTCTTCCACTTGAGATTTGAAGTTGACCTTGTGTGTATCGAGTGAGGCTTGCACATGATGTTCTGTTGTTTTAGCCTTCATCACGAATTTTGAGGAGATTGACATCATTTTGCTTAGAACTTTTCTGCTGAACTCACCCATCTGACCGACAGTCATTGGTAAGTCATTGGGTCTGGGGCCAGAGAGCTGGATAGGTGCGGCAGAAGAAGTCGTGGCTTCTGTGATGGCGGTCTTAACAGAGTTTTTGATCAGCTCTGTCAAGGTTCTGATGTTGGAGTCTGATAGAGAAGGGGTTGGCAGGGTTCTGTTCATCTGAGCCGTATGATTTTCTGCTAAGAGCGTCTTCAGAGCGGCTACTTATGTCGTTAATGTCTGAACCTTTTCCTGGAGAGAAGCATTCTCCTTGCGGATCAGCTCCTCCTTTTGATCGTTGATAAGTTTATACTCATTCAAGGAGTTGTTGATACTGTCACAGAAGCTTGTGAACTCTGCTCGTGTGATAGTGTCAACAGGGATATCCTTGGTACCAACACATGTTTCCAAGTTAACCTCGAGTTCAGAGGTGCCTGCTTCAAGAGTTGTTTTTGAGTTGGCTCTTGCAGGACTTCCACCCGATCCTTGATGTTCTCTTTGAGGAGAAGTATCTACAGGTGTTCTGATCAGAGTTTCCTTTTCCAGCTCAGGTTCTGAAGAAGGAAATCTGATGTGATGAGGGGCATTTGGATCAAGCAAAGTTTGCCCTCGTTCGACTATGGCTCCCATTGTCCCTGAGTTGGACAGATGCTACGTGAGATTACAAGGATCTCAGGTCTATTTTGGGACGAGTCTAAATGAGCCACAGAGGCATCATCGTGTGGAGGTGACCTATCGATGTCTTGGGGAAAAATGACATCATTACCGAATATGGATTCCCCAGTTTCGTGCATACCAGAAGCATGAAGAGTTGCTTCTGGCGGTTCTTGCTGGTTAGGGTTCGAGGTGTGCACCTCTGTTTCAATATCCCTCTGGTCTTGATCACTAGGGATAGCATGTGTGGAAGCACTGGGATGTTGGCTAGGATTTCCCTCAGATGTGTCATCTTGGACATCTTTTTCTAACCTCACATTTTCCTCGGTACCTAGGGCTGTAGAACACTCGGGTTCCTCTCTGTTATCATCTTTCTCACCAGTATCAGAGGAAAGAACTTCTACCTCTGGTGACTCCCGTACTTCCTCATGAACAGCCTCCATAGTGGATGCTCTGTTCTCTACTTCCTCCTCCGTCACTCTAGAGGAAGACCCCACTTCGGGTACTCTTACCTCTGGTCTATTACCTTCTTCCACTTCTATTTCCTCACTCGAACTCTCCTCAGATGGCTCAGAGCCTAGGTATGCTGGTGTTCTCACCTCAGGTTCTTGAGGTTGAGCAGCATGTCTATAGTTTTGGATAGAAATATGATATGGGCTTATCAGAGCGAGCATTGTACCTGGAACGCGTCGAATGAGGAGATATTCTCCTGAGGTGGTTGGATTGAATCTGGTCATGACCCAGTTCTTGAACGTATTGCCTTGTTGAGTCAGTTCCAGACTCTGAAATGCTCTTCTGATCACCAACCCGATAAACCTTGGGAACTTGATGTTTTTCAGAAATTTGTGTTGCCCAACTTCTCCTCCTTTGGCGATGGCAGAGGTTTTTTGGATTGACAGCAGTGAGAAGGTCGGTGTAGAGAATACTGGCATAGTCAAGGTTTCTTTGAAAGAACAATCCATACATTATCTGTAGGATTTCTATGCTGGCTTGATCTTGACTACCAGTTTTACCTGTGAGGGTTCGGTTCAGTGTGGAGAACATGAAATTCCACACTGGTGGTAGATTCTGTCTTTTGAATGCTCCGATGCGAGTGATTTCCTTGTTGTAGCCTAGAAATCGTACAAACTCCAGAAGAACAGCAGTGTTGGGTGGCTTCTCGAAAGCTTCTATGTCGAGCTGTCGCTTGCTCTTCATTCCGAGTTTTCTCCGCAGGGTAGTTGCTCTGATTCTGATCGTTCCTGAACCTCCATCTCGTCCAGAATCCACATTGCCGATGATTCCGTTTAGCTCTTCTACGTGTTGGCAAGTAGTCCACCATTTCTTGATGTAGAGCTCAGGAATGTTGTCGTCGAAGTCTGTTAGGGCTTTGAAGATTTCTGAGTTTCTGAAGAACTCCAGAAATATGTGGTATGTGGGTAGATAGAGAGCAGGGTTTGGATCTAAACGATGGTTGCTTTCAGCAAACTCGTATGGGAGAATAACGATTTGGTCGACAGGACCAATACGGCTTGAATCTTCTGAGTGTTGAGGATTTGCCATTGTTGCAGGTTAGGGTTTTTGAAGGTTAGAATGAGGAGGAAAGGTGAACAGGGTTTTGGAGAACTTAGAAAGCGTAAGAAATGGAAAGGTTTAAAGGAAATGGGAAATGTGTGGCTGGATCACGGTCTTAGGTACTGTAGGTACTCGAGAGTTGATCAGTGGAACGGTTGCTACAGTGAGAACGTGGGAACAGCTAGCGGTTTGTCTTTCAATCAGAGATTGCCACGTGGATTTGTTCTGACCACTTTTGTGCAAGTAAACCGTCGCAGTTAGAGATGTGTGGGTTACAAGTGGTTGACGTTTAGAAATGACCCGCGTCTCTGATGACGTGTTTCTGATGACGTGGCAGACAGAGCTCTGATGAAGCTTTGTTAACTGCTTCTGATGTGAGAAGGTCAGAACTTTACATGATCAAACAGAGTTCTGATGAGAAGCAACAGAGGCTCTGATGAGATGTCAGAGTTCTGATTGTTTCTCCAAAAGATTTAGTTTTAACCTCAAAAAGCAAAGTCAATTTTGGTTTTGGAAATATGATTATTGACTTGCTCCCCCTAAAACCATGCATTTTCCCTTAATAAGCTCCCCCTTGACAGATGATCCTCCTGAAGTATTTTTATTTTTTTAATTTTTTTTAAACAAAAAAAACAGACTTGTTGAAAAAGTATGCTTTGACAGAATTCTGGAGAACAATCAGAAGCTCTGTTGAATTATCCTACCCAACCTTTTGACAGAGCTCTGGTAGGACCATCAGAGGCTCTGTTGAATTTTGAACAGAGTTAGGAGGACAAGTTCAGCATACCCAGTTTGCTGATTAAAAAGTTAAACCTCCTTTCATCAAGGGCTTTAGTAAATAAGTCAGCAAGCTGGAAGTCAGTTGAGACGAAATACATCTCAATAGTCCCTTTTTCAACATGATCTTTTATAAAGTGATACCTTATATCGATGTGCTTGGTCTTCGAGTGTTGAACTGGGTTGGCTGTTATGGCAATGGCACTCTTAGAGTCGCATAGAATTGGAATTTTACCATACTCCAGGCCATAATCTCTTAGTTGTGTCTTCATCCAAATTACTTGGGAACAACAACTAGCATCAGCAACATATTCTGCTTCTGCTGTAGAGGTTGAAACACAGTTCTGTTTCTTGGATGTCCAACTCACCAACTTTTCTCCAAGCAATTGGCAGCTACCAGAGGTACTCTTTCTGTCGTTCTTGCATCCTCCATAGTCTGAGTCTGTATATGCTACAAGCTCGAAACCAGAGTTAAGAGGATACCAGAGACCCAAAAATTGAGTCCCTTTCAGATATTTAAAGATACGTTTGACAGCTGTTAAATGAGTCTCGGTAGGATTTGCCTGAAATCTGGCACAGAGACAGGTTGCAAACATTATATCAGGTCTACTGGCGGTTAAGTACAAAAGTGACCCTATCATGCCTCTGTAGTGCTTGACATCTGTTGGTTCACCATTAGGATCAGAGTCAAGTTTAACTCCAGTGGCAATAGGAGTTTTCATTGGTTTTGAATCATTGAGCTTATATTTTTTCAACATGTTAGAGATGTATTTGGACTGACTTATGAAAGTCCCTCTGTCAGATTGTTTGACTTGTAAACCCAGGAAGAAAGAGAGTTCTCCCATCATGCTCATTTTGAATTCACTTTTCATTAAGGATTCAAACTTATCACAGTATTCTTGCCGTGTAGACCCAAAGATAATGTCGTCAACATATATTTGTACCAGAAGTATATCATTTTTATATCTCCTGAAGAATAGAGTTTTATCGACGGTACCTTTCTCGAAGTGATTGACCAAAAGAAATTTGGACAGAGTTTCATACCAGGCTCTGGGAGCTTGCTTAAGACCGTAGAGAGCTTTGTCTAGCTTGTAAACGTGGTCTGGAAACTCTGAGCATTCAAAACCAGGTGGCTGCTGGACATAAACTTCTTCTTGTAGTTTGCCATTTAGAAATGCAGACTTGACATCCATTTGGTAGTCTTTGAAACCCTTATGAGCAGCATAGGCTATGAAGATTCTGATTGCTTCTAGCCTAGCCACAGGAGCAAAAGTTTCGTCATAGTCAATTCCTTCTTCCTGTCTGTATCCTTTTGCAACCAGACGGGCTTTGTTTCTGATGATAATCCCATCCTCATCCTTCTTGTTTCTAAACACCCACTTGGTTCCAATGGCCGCTTTGCCTTTTGGGAGTGGAACCAAGGACCAAACTTTATTTCTCTCGAATTCCAAAAGCTCTTCTTGCATGGCTTCGATCCAGTTTGGGTCGTCTAGGGCTTCAGAAATCTTTTTCGGCTCAATCATACTTAAGAAATTTACAAAGAAGGCTTCATTGATTGTGGCCGATCTTGTCTTTATGACATCTTCAGCAGCACCAATGATAAGATGATGAGGATGATTCTTTGTCCATCGTGTCATGGGAGCATGGACAACGGGTGGCGTTTGTGCTTCTGATGGGAAAGGACGAACTTCGGCATCAGAGTTCTGTAAGTTTGGACCAGGGCTCTGTGGCACACTTTGGAGAGTGTCCTCATTGCTCTGTGAGATATTAACAGGACTCTGTGATGGTAAACTTTCAAACAAAGAATTTCTTCCAACGTTTGTCATCAGAGGTGATGAAGGCTCTTGTTCAGGTTCTCTTTCATTCTGGTGTGGTTCCTCATTTCTCTTAATTACTCCTGTAGACAGAGAAGTAGATGGTGAAGTATTAGAGGGACCAGTGAGAGATGTACCTGTCAGATTTTGATCTGTTGAGTTCTGAGCTTGATCTCCTCTGTTGATGTTATCATAGGAATCATCATCGAAGAAATCATTGAACATGAGATTGATGTCTTCTTCCCTTGATCTAGAAGAATTTATCTTCTTTTGTTCTGTCTGTGTCCCCTCTGTTGAGTTTTGATCAGAGGAGCTTGATATGCTTTCATCAAAGTACACATTTTCACTTTCTTGAATGACCCGACATCTGGTGTTGTAGACTCTGTAGGCTTTAGAGGTTAAGGAGTAACCAATAAAGATTCCTTCGTCTGCCTTTTTGTCAAACTTTCCCAGATGTTCTCTGTCATTCAGTATATAGCACTTGCAACCGAAGACATGAAAGAATTTCACATTTGGTCTTCTGTTGTTAATGAGTTCATAAGGAGTCTTCTTGAATCTTTTTACAATTGCAGCTCTGTTTTGGATAAAACTGGCTGTTGATACTGCTTCTGCCCAGAAGTTCATTGAAAGGACCGAGCCAGCCAACATGGTTCTGGCGGCTTCCACCAGAGTTCTGTTCTTTCTTTCCACAACTCCATTCTGTTGTGGGGTTCTGGCAGCTGAGAAGTTTTGGGAGATACCTTCCTCTGTTAGGTATGCATTGATTCTTTCATTCTTGAATTCTGTCCCGTTATAACTTCTTAGCTTTTGTATCTTTAAGTCTAACAGAACCTGTATCCTTCTTAACAAACTTATCAGAATTTCAGGGACATCAGATTTTAATCTGATGAACTCGATCCAGGTATATCTAGAATATTCATCAATTAATACAAGGATATACTTTTTGCCCGACAGACTTTGCACAGAGATTGGACCGCAGAGATCCACATGAAGCAGATGCAAGGGTCTGGGACAACTATGATCACTCTTTGTTTTGTGTGAAGATCTTTTCATCTTTCCAAGTTCACAAGCAGAACAGAGATGGTCTTTGTCAAATTTCAGGGAAGGAAGTCCTTTTACTAACTTCAGTTTCACAAGTCTGTCAAGATTTCGAAAGTTTAAATGAGCAAATCTTTTGTGCCAGAGCCAGGCATCTTCATTTTTCAAAGACACTAAACATAGTCTTTCTGTTGTAGAGTTTTGGTTTGGTTCGAAATTCATTTTGTAAAGATTGCCTTTTTTATCAGCTCTTAAGAGTTCTTGACCAGACTTGGAAAGTAGTAAGGAACAGTACTTCTTCCTAAAATTGACATCGAAACCGTGATCACAGAGTTGACTTATACTGAGAAGATTATGATTTAATCCTTCAACATAAGCAACTTCAGAGACTGAAACACCACCATTTACTAATGTACCGTAACCTTTAATCTGTCCGCCATTATCTCCTCCGAAGGTTACCGCACTTCCCATCTTGTTTTTGAAGGAAGTTAGCAGCTCCTTATTACCCGTCATGTGCCTGGAGTATCCTGAGTCCAAGTACCAGATCTGCACATGAGGTTTCTGCACGACAGATTCGTTCCTTTTAGGTACCCATTTCATAATGGGTCCTTTCTTGTTAGGCTTTGGTGGTGCGACAGAGGTTTTCCTTTGTGTGTTCGGAGTGGTCGTGGAATTTTTCTTTTGAACAGAACGACTCAGAACACAGTGAGGACCATTCAGATGATTTTGTAATTTTAATAACAGTTGAATACAATTGCAGTTGATGGAGCATGACTGATGCACATTGTTTTTATTCAAAAACTGTTTGATTTGAGCTTGATTCTGAGAATTTTTTGAATCATACGCCTTTGAAAACAATCTGTCCTGGTTTTGCTTTTTGAAATTGTTACTCTTAGAAGTAGCCTCTTTTGACATGAAATTCTTGGAAATGGATTCATTTGAACGAAAAGAATTTCTTCCTTGATTTACACCGAAACTTGGAACAAACTTAGCTATCCACTTTCCTTTATGTTCTGGTGTGAATCTTACAGGTTTGAAAGCAAGAGGAACATTTGAGTTTACCAAGACACTTTTTTTTTCTCTTTCTTCTCTACTTCTACTGCATTAGAAGCAAGAATCTTGAAATCTTTGTTGTTAAAGCTTGTTACCGGTATAAATCTTGACTGTTTCTTAAAGAAAGAAACATCCTCTTTTAGATCCGGAGATCCGACCGGTAGTTTCTTTGACTTGTGTAAGATGTTCTTTTGACCACAGAAGATCTGTTCATCTACCTCGGAGTCAGAGTCACAATTAGAGGCTAGAAAGTCTCTAGTGGCTCTGTTGGAGGAATTCGATTCAATGGGTATGACAGGGATATTTGTTTTAACAGATCTGAACTTCCTCAACTTTGGTTTTAAAGAATCAGAGATAGCATTTTCTTCAATAACTTTCAATAAATCTTCTTCAAAAGATGTTCTTATTGATTCAGAGGTAGGAGAGAAAGTTGGTGCTTCTGGATTAAGTTTGCTCTGTGGTATTTCAACAGAGGACTTTGTCTCAGAAGACGCAGACTTCTGTCCTTTGAAAGAATTAAAGTTGAAAATCTCTTTAGTATCAAAGTCCTTGACAGAATTAGGAATTATGATTTTAGCTTTTCCTTGATCAAGAATAAACTCAGAGGATGGTTTAAAACCTTTTCATGATCAAAGGAGTCATAGCTAATATTCCTAAAATCGAGATTTCTTGGTTTTGAGAAAACATCTGACGTTTTAGATCTTTTGAAAACAGCATTACCAGATATCACGTCCTCTTGGATTTTCCCAATACAAAAGGCGGAGGACAGGGATGTCTTCTTCCTTCCGTTGTAGGGAGTAAGGTCAGAGAAACCAAGACCTTGCGTATCCATCTGTGAATTTATCTTGATGTGCACATCTTGGTATTTTTTAAGCTGAATTTCTTTTCTCTGTAGGGATTGATGAAGTATTTCCCTTTCTCTTTGAAAATAATCAGTTAGAGCAACAGAGTTAAGTCTCTCTGTTTCAGATTGTTTCAACTTTTCAGACTTCTGTTTTAAATCATTTTCATAAGATTTGATTTTTTCAGAAAACAGACTTTCCTTCTTCTTCTGTAAGATTTCTAGCTCAGATTTTTCTTTGAAGATTTCTTCCTTTTGTTGTTCCAAGAGAGTCTTCTCTCTCTTGTAAAAAGATAGGTCCTTCTGAGCTAGTTTTCTTAGCTCATTTTCTTCAGAAAGTTTTTGTTTTAGAAGATGAAATTCCTCATTCAACATGGAAACGTGCGTTTCTAATTCTGAGTCAGATTTGGATTCAGATGAGCATACCTTGGCACTGGGTCTGGTGGTCTCCAGCGCTCTGTCATCAGATTCTGTCGTGGTAAGAGCAAATGCATGAGCCAGATCTTCTTCTTCTGTTGTTCCCTTTGTGTTTATTAAAAGAAACGATCTTATGGCGGAGATGGGAAGACTTCAAGCAAATATCCGGACTATGTTCGACCAAGCTCGTCATACTGAAACACCAGATCCTGGTTTGGAAGACGAAATGCCCATTACACCTACGGTCATACCAGTGTCAAGAAGGTGTGATTACAAGATGTTCTTAAACTGTAGACCTCCAACTTACTCAGGAGATAGAGACCCAGTGAAGGCGATGAGATGGTTAAAAGAGATAGAAGCCATCTTCAAGACCAGTAAGTGTGCGGATGAGGACAGAGTATTATATGGAACGACGATGTTGAAGGCCGAAGCTTTGTACTGGTGGGAAGCTCACATTGATTCCATAGGGTCGGATGTATACTTTTCTTTTACTTGGGACGAATTCGCAACAGCTTTCAAAGGACAGTTTTGTTCTCAAGCAGCAGTCAGACAATTGGAAGAGGAGTTCATGAACCTACACCAGCGAAGTTTATCTGTTAGGGATTACACCGCTCTCTTTCTGGAGAAGTCTCGCTTTGCAGAGTACTATTTTGCGACGGAGGCTCTAAAGATGGAAAGGTTTATTTTTGGATTAAATGCAGAAATTAGAAAGCTAGTGACTGCAAGAGGACCCGATACCTTCTCAGCCGCAGTTGATGCCGCATAAAGTGTGGAACAGGATAACCGGAGAGACGTTGGTGATAAGAGTGCTGGGAAAAGAAAACTGGAAGAAACGATGCACGATTCGGAAGAATACGAATTCCCGAGGTTTGATAGTTATTCACCTTTCAGACCAGTTGAATGACCATGCCCAAAATGCAATCGTGTTCATCAAGGAAACTGTTATGTGGATTCCCGAAGTTGTTACAAATGTGGAAAGACTGGTCACATTGTTAGAGACTGTCGGGTAACTCGATTATGTTTCGTTTGCAATTCCCCGGATCATATTCAGTCAGATTGTCCGCAATGGAAAGCACAACAGGGTAGTATGGCGGCGAGACCAACGGGTGTTAGGCCGGGAGAGGAACAAGGGCCTGAGGTATCGAAAGCAAAGGGCCGGGTTTTTCAGATGACGGAACAAGAGGTGGAGGAAAGTCCTGATGAGGTTACAGGTATATTTCTATAAACTCTATACGTGCTAAGGTGTTATCTGACTTCGGTGCGAAATGGTTATTGGTATTTCTGTGCTTTTGTTGCTTATTTGTGTTAGAGATATAGGTGGGTGTGGGGTGGCTATTCAGTTAGTTTCTATGGTTTTGATTGAGCTCGAAGCAGTAGTGATAAGTATTCATTACCTTTTTACTTAAATGAATTCCGGGACGGAATTCTTTTAAAGGGGAGATAATGTAATACCCCGGGTAAGTTCGTTAGTTAAATCCTAATTCCGTTAAATCTAGTTAACTTTATAAAATGAGGTTTAGGGTAAGTTTGGGTAAGTTATAAGTTTAGGGGTGTTTGGGTCATTAATGAGAAGTTCAAGGTCTAAATGGTAAGTATGGGATTGATATACACCCTTAAGATATTCAGATATTATCAGTATGTGTGTGTTCCTGAGGCGAGAAGAAGCGGAAAAAGGATTCGTACGGTTAGGGCTTCGATTGATTCGTTTGGAGTCGTTATTGAGGTATAGTTTCTTCTCATATTATGTTTGTAATCGGTTATAGCAAGTTTCTATCGGTTTAGAAAGTTTAAATCATAACTGTATAGATTTGATTTGGGTTCTGGATTAGAAAAGCGACTGACTGTGTTCTTGAGAGTCCCGGGGAAGTCCCGGTAGACTCCCGGTCATATCGACTCCCGGTAACGTGAACTCCCGGTACTGAGAAGTCCCGGTACCATGGAGTCCCGGTATTTCCGACTCCCGGTACTGGAGAGTCCCGGTACAGTGGAGTCCCGGTACAGTGGGGTCCCGGTATAGTGGAGTCCCGGTGCAGTGAGTCCCGGTAGTTTTGGTAGTGTCCGGTTATAGTTTCTGATTGTATTTTTGGATTAAGTTGCTCCGGTTATAGTTTTGGCGTTGCCCCTTGACCCCATCCGCTATCCGGGTAGCGGAACCCCCGTGATAAGTCACTGAGGGAGAACTGTTGAGGATAATATTTTAGTAGGCTTTATGTGTTTGGCTAGTAAAGTGGTGTATGTATCTTAAATTGTTTCAGCTATTGTGGAGTCGAGGTGAAAGATAGAATCAAATTGAAAGAAGCTTGCGAGCGTGTTTGATAAGCAAATCATGTGAGTTTTGTTTTAAAACGTTTTGAACTGGGATACATATATATGTGTATATATATATGAGATGATTATGTGGTAGGAATATGATTATGTGTATATAAATGACAATATGATGTAATGAGATATATATTGTGTTTATATAAGCTTTGTACTACACGAGTGCACTTGTTGCCGGGTTCCGGTGTGCGGACCGGTGTGTAGCCGGGTTCTGGTGTGCGGATCGGTGAGTAGTCGGGTTCCGGTGTGCGGACCGACGGGTAGCCGGGTTCCGATGAGCGGACCGGTTGTTGATTTATTAGTTGGCTTGCTACCAACTAATATGGCCATTTGTGGAGGAATAAGGTGAAAGAGATGTACACGATGCACGAGTCTGGATTGGTATTTAAAATAAGTGTGGTATGTTTATATTTTACGAAAGGATTACCAAAGCTTTATCTAAACTATTTTGATACAAAGGATTTACATAAAAGGTTTTATAATGATTTTGGAAAGGACCGGGATTAACTCACTAGACCCGTTTGGTCTAACCCTCATTTTGTTTTCAAAAATATGTTTTCCAGGTTAAGGATCGGCAGGAGAGGATGAAGTGTAGGAAGCTTTTGATGGATGTTGATTAGGAAGCTTTTATATATTTTGTAATGTCAAGACTAATGAGACCGTACTTGGTTTGTTATGTAACTTTTGTTGTAAATCAATGATATGTATTAATGTTAGGTATTATGATGTATGTTATGGGATTTGGGTTGTTACATCGATGAACACGATAACCGACTTATACAAAAACGGTCGACATACCCGATTCATCAAGTCCATAAAAATTGCCGGCGCGTTCGTCAATCCAAAAGGCGTGACTAGGAACTCGTAGTGCCTATAACGAGTCCTAAATTCCGTCTTTGGAATGTCATCTTCCTTAACTTTCACTTGATGATAACCGGATCGGAGGTCGATCTTGGAGAAACACCCGGCTCCTTGAAGTTGATCAAAGAGATCATCAATTCGAGGGAGTGGATACTTGTTCTTTACGGTGACCTTGTTTAACTCCCGATAGTCGATACACATCCGCATCGACCCATCTTTCTTCTTAACGAAAAGCACCGGAGCTCCCCAAGGCGATGAGCTCGGCCTCACGAATCCCTTCTCTAGGAGTTCTTGCAATTGTGTCATCATTTCTTGCATTTCTGTAGGAGCGAGACGGTAAGGTGCGCGTGCTATCGGTGCCGCTCCCGGAACCAAGTCGATCATAAACTCTACTTGGCGGTCGGGTGGCAAACCCGGTAAATCATCGGGGAATACGTCCGGATATTCATTGACACTTTTACGTCCTCCACTTTCTTTTTCTCTAATTTGATGTCAACTACATAGGCCAAAAACGTTGGGTACTTCTTCATTAGACACTTCCTTGCCTTGATGGAAGAGATAATAGCCACTTCGCCTTTACGCTTTTCTCCATACACTAGCACAAAGTCTCCATTCAAGAGAGGTATCCTTATAATCTTCTTCGAGCACAAAATCTCTGCTTTGTGCTTGGCCAACCAATCTATCCCAATCACCACGTCAAAACTCCTGATAGGCATAGGGAGTAAATCCACTTCAAAAGTCTCGCCACTAACTTCGAGACGACACTTTTCTAAAATTTCACGCAAGACCGTCTTTTCCCCATTTGCTACCTCAATGACTAAAGCATCTTGTAGAGAACTACTAGGCACGTTTAAAGACATGCAAAACACGTCCGAAACAAACGAAAAATTTGAACCTGAATCAAACAATACTCTAGCGGGTAAAGAGTTGAGTAGGAACGTACCCAACACCACGTCGGTAGTCTCCTTTGCTTATTCCTTTGTCATTTGGAAACCCCTCCCTTGCGGTTTGGGGATGGACTCCCGCCTCGGTTGACTTCTCGAACCGGTCCCTCTCGAATCTCCCTTTCTCTTGGGGCAATCCCGCTGCACGTGCCCGATCTCCTTGTACTCAAAACAAACCATCCATCTGATATGGCACTTCGGACTAATGTGTCCTATTTTCCCGCACCTGAAACAAGTAACTTGACTTGGATTGCAAGACCCGAAGTGGTTGCTCTTGCATTTAGGGCACCACCTTGCCTCTCCACGGTAGTCCCCTCCTCTGTTGTTTTGTTGAAACCTCGGCCTCTTAAACGAATTATGTGGGCTCTCCCACTTCCTCTTCTCCCCAACCTTAGTCTTCTCTTCTTTATCCCTAACATAGACCCTTTCGATAACCTTGGCCTTTTCGATCGTCTCTCGAAGATTCGTGGCCTTGGAGTTCCGAACCATTGCCATCATATCAGCATGCAATCCTTTCAAATACGCTTTCACTTTGTCTTTCTCAGTCGGGGCCACATGCCCCACAAGATTCAGTTTCTCCATGAAAAGTCGGGTATAATCTTTAACCGACAAATTCCCTTTCTTGATTGACCGGAACTCTTCCTCGATCAAATCCATCTTTTGTTCGTTGCAATACTCTTCTAGGATCTTCTTCTTAAAAGTGGTCCAAGTCATCTTGGTCAAGACAGAGGTCTCTATGGTGGAAGTGTAGACATTCCACCAAATCAAAGCCGAACCTCGAGGCATTTGAGAACCAAATTTCACTTTCTGATTCTCTTCACAATCACAAGCCCGGAAGGCTTGTTCAATTTCCCGAATCAAATTCATGCAAGCAACTGGATTGTCAGAACCGGCAAACTCTGGCGGTATACAACACATGAAGATTTTATAGGAGCATACCCTTCCCGTCGTCCTCGTCTCCAGAGTAACCAACCCATCAGTCCGGTTTTCATCACCGGTTCCCCCGGATCCTCCACCCACATTCTCTTCGATTGTCTCATGACGGTGCGGTTGTACATCTCTATCTTCCAAAAGCTTCATGAACAACTCATGTTGCTTAGCAATAGTTTCGTTCATGGTCCGCATCATGTCCATCATATGAGTTTGAGGGGTCACTTCTATCATGACCGGGTTTGTAGGGGCAATATTCCTCCTTAGGATCTGCTCCACTCTCCCGCCCAACAGTGGCGGAAGTGGAGGTGGTAGAGCTGAAGTATCGATGTTCAGTTGATCGGCCGTGGATTTGTTCGCGGCATTACCTTCCTGAGTTCTGCCCCGAGTATTTACCATTTCTGTCAGTCACATCCGATAATAAGGTTAAGAACATAGACTAGGAGATATACATAAAGAAACGTACTAGAACAATCATTGACCCTCATATTCATAGCAATCAAGCATGCTCACGTAACAATATATTCATAATAGCAGTAGCTAATTGAAATTATGAACACATTACACATAAGGATTCTCGTTACCACTTTCATAATTCGCAATAACGTAATTTCCGTTGACTCTGGAACGTCCCATCTTAATGTTTCTACCCAATTTCCTCACACTTCATAACTTAATGGTCTCAGCTTAAGTCTAGGCATCACACTAGTACACCTAGTTGACTTAAACTAGAGCTCTGATACCAACTTGTAACACCCTAAAATTTGAACATTTAGTATAGAGAAAATTCCGGAAAATGGGTAAATTTAAACCTCAAAATGTAAACCAACTAAACCCTTAAAGTAATGGGGTAGTTTGGACAATGTACATTTAACAGAGTATTAAGACATAACACAGAACAACCTATTAATCTAGGCTATAAATAACTAGATTATTCCGGGTGTCACTATGTCTCCAAAAATGTCTCTCTTCTCGATTCCCAAAAAGCCCGACCTTCCCAAGCTCCTAATCATGGTCGGCAACGCAACGAACTAGACGCCGCTAAGTGGAACCTATAATCCACAACATACACTCAAGTGTTAGACCAAGAGTCTAGTTTCAAATATTCAAGTAATAATGAGGAATTATAACAATGCCAAAAATAACGATGTCGTCTCACATATTTTTCCACATTACCAATATCCACAAGTTATTGTGATCCACACCTGTCATGCAATAAAAGAGACAAAGCTCCAAAATACGGGATACCCGTACCCATCTTGGTGACAAGAACACGTGAATGGAGTCACCGCGATGTTGATGGATTACAACTCAAGTCCCGGTCTTAGTTCCCATGCCATATAGACATCACAACCTCAAACCATAAATAAATTGCCTTTATTGCATATCCCGTAGAGTTACACCTCAAGGACTTACGGGGACCATATTGCATATCCATCCTAGACGAGTTACACCTCAAGAACCCACGTCCTTTATTGCATACCCGCTAGTAGCCACAAATGGCTTAACCAATACACACACATATTCCATAAAGGTCTAAATCCTCGTGCACAAGGATATAGACTATGACAATCCCAAGCCATGATCATAAATGCATATAGTTTAGTTACTACGCTTAAGGTACGACAACCGTTCCCACGAAATATGGCCAATTTATATAAATATACATATCTACATTTAGGTATATCCATGCTTGTATAACTTCATAAATCATAGCACTTGCTTGTATACATAGATAAACACATTTTCATCATCCTTGAAGAATACAAAGAGATGTATATATATATGTATATATATATATATATATCCATATTTATACATTTCAACAACTAAGTAGAGAAATCCCTAGTTCAAGGTCTCAATTCCACAAACATGCAATTCTTACACATTTTATTAACAAGAAATCAAATAAGACATGTATATGAGAAAAACTCACCTATTAGGGTTTTGTGGTGAGAAAAAAACCAAACTTGAGGAGAACCTAATTTATAGCAAGATTCATAGTTAGGCCAACACACTTAGAGAAAACTACTTCCAAATATTAAGAATGTGACTAGATTAGCTTACCTAGATCCTTGAAAGAGAAACCCTAGTTTACTTGAGACTTTCACTAGCAAACTTGCGATTCTTTTAAAGACGAGAAACCAAGGGATTGTAGCTTAGTGATCCACCATTAATGTAAGTTAGGGTTGTGGTTGTGAGAAGTAATTGAAGAGAGAAGGGTGAAAGGGGTAAGAAATCGTCCAGGGAGAGGGAGAGATGACTGCAGCCAAAAATATCAGATGAATGGCTCCCAAACTCGATTTCAAGCTCGACCTAACTACACCCCGACCCCCTAAGCGCGACATTGCCAGGGCGACAATGCCCTGGTCATTCTCGCTTGTCAAAGTCGCGACCCATGTACCAGTTTCTGTTCGACTTCGGCCAACCAATAGCAGATCGCGACATTGCTAGGGCGACAATGCCCTGGTCATTCTCGCGTGTCAAAGTCGCGACTGACCCCCAAGCTGCTGTCCTACAATTGATTCTTGACTAAAACGACTACTTTGGTTCGCTAATGGATCGTGAGATGGAACTGCATGAATGTAGGGTTTGCATGCATGGAAAAAGAAAGGTTCTCATTAACTAGATATATACATATATATCTACATATGCTCACATATATATATATATATATACATATATACATATATACATATAATTTTTTAAGCCTATGATTACGGAAAAATAAACGTAGTCGCTAAAGTTCCACGACTGGAAGGATAGTTCTACTAACTTGAAAAAAAAACGGAGTGTTACAGACTAGGGTACGGTTGCGCCTTTCCACCACTCCATTTTGTTGAGGAGTGTGTGCAGCCGAGAAGGTTTGCGAAATATCGACATAAGTCAGATAGTCGTTCCCCGTTTGATTCTTGAATTCCGTCCCGTTGTCGGTCCTGATAGTCTGAACTTGACTTTGAAGGTTCAACTGGATGGTCTTCAAATGATTAATGATCAGCTCTGGAGTTTCGTCTTTCATGCGAAGGAACTTGACCCAAGTGTAGCGTGAGAAGTCATCCACCATCACCAGGACGTATTTGCGCTTGTTGATGCTCTGAACACGCATCGGTCCACACAAATCCATATGGATAGGTTCAAGGGACCGGGACGTGCTCGGAGCGGCCTTCGGCTTGTGCGTCACCCGCTTCATCTTTACCATCTCACATGCCCCGCAGAGTCGATCCTTCACGAATTGAAGATCGGGCATGCCTTTCACGTGTCCGTCCAGCACCAGTTTGTTGATACTCTTGAAGTTCAGGTGCGAGAGTCGTCGATGCCAAATCCATGCTTGTTCGGAATTAGACTTTGACATTAGGCAGACAGGGTTATCGGTCTTCAGGCAGCGAGGTCGATGGTGTTGAGGTTGGTCTTGAGCTTCCCAACCAGTACCCCGTTCCGTTGTTGGTGAGCATGCTACACCTTTTGGCTTTGAACCGGACCTCGAGATCTTTGTCGTAGAATTGGCCGACACTGAACAAATTGTGTCCCAATCCCACGACGTGTGATACTTTCTTGATAGTGATCTTGTCTTGAACACTGTCGCCGTAGCCCAAAATCGGCGCCTTTTCGACGTTCCCAAATCTCACATCTCCTCCATTTGTACTTTGTATTTCGTGAGAAGCTCCCTCCTTCCGGTCATGTGCTTGGACCATCCAGAGTCTAAGTACCACACATGACCATCCTGCAAAAACAAGTTTAGCGGACTTTAGGTACCCATATTTGCATGGGTCCTGGAAGGTTAGGTTTGACACCTTTCGGAGGAACTTGCATTGAAACAGATTGCCTCTTGGGTGTAGGGTTTACAGCTTTTGGAGGAACTTGTTTTGGAGCAGGTTGCCTCTTGGGTGTTGGTTTACCCTCAGTGGGAGGAACCCGTTTTGGAGTGGGTTTCCTCTCTTGTTTGGGTTTCACCTCAGATTGAGAACCCCATTGAGTATGGTGTTTCTTTTTGTTTTTACGTTGTTTGCTTTTGGGTGTATGATTATATATATGATATGACCCAAACCAATCATTATTATTAATATCATCAAAGTCATTCCGACCACAACTAGAACAACACAAACAATCATGCGATAACTGAATCAATTGCTGAATGGAATAAAGTTTAATTGGAAAATTAACACCGCGTTTAACAAAATCATTCCTATGATTCCATGCACAATCATTTTTGTTCATTACAGGGTAAAAAACAGTATTGAAAGACTTTGATGCAGCATCCTCGATAGATTCCTTGGCTAGCCACTTTTGGTTATCCTTTTTAGCGCGACCATTTTTATCTGAATAAACATGGACAGCATGGTCTGTTGGTTTTGAGGAAGCAGGATTTTTGACAGTTAATCGCTCGGTCTTTTGCCTCGGTTGTGATTGATTATGAGAAATAGGTTTTGTTTTAGAAATCTTAATCACATATGGGGTCTTTGTTTTAGAACAGTCACCCTTAAGAAAATTGACCGATCGATTGACGACCGGTGACAGAAAATCAGTATGGCTTGGAAGAGGTTTGTCGAAAGGGAACGACTCAAACTCTTCATCAGAATTGCCTTTGGAGTTCATGAATTCTGAAAAATCGACATTTGGAATTACAGGACTTGGATCGGTCGAGGAAGAAGAGGAACACTTAGTGTCAGTGTGCTTTGGGGAATTTGGTGTGGAAGCTAGGAAAAATCAGAGTTCAAATTCCTTAAAACACTCTCGTCTTGAGAATCTTTACCGTCTTGTGTAGAAGAGATTTTGCCTATGAAAGCTTTACACGAAGACGTATCAGATGAGCTTGAGGAAAGTTCGGGTGAAATCTGCTTTTCAGATTGGAGTTGGTCAATCCGCTCTTGGAGTTGACCATTTTTCGTATGCTCCTTCTTCGCATCGGTTACCAAGGCAGCCAGTTTTGATGTGAGCTTAGTGATTTCTCACCGAAGGATTTCCTGTCCTTCATCAGACAGAGCTCCGGTTTTGATCGATTTTCGATTCTCAAGTTACGTGATTAGTGCTAGCTTTTCCTTTTGAAAATTTGACCTTTCTTTCCCGAGTGACTCCTCCAACTCGACTATCTTTCCTTCCAAGATGAGAGGGGGAACATAGAGTTTGAACTCATCCGTCTCAGTCTTGGTTTCGGTTGCTTGGACCTCATCCTTTTGGAGGAATCCTTGGGCGTTAAAACCTTATAGCAATCGAAGTAGTCATTCGAGAGGTACTTCTTTTGATTTTTCTCATAGTAGTAATTTAAAGGCTCATAGTAAAAAGGAAGTTGCATTTTAGACGTGTGTGCGCGCTTGTATTCCTCCGTTTCCTCTTCCTTTTCAGGTTCAAGAGGACCCGTCCATTTAATCGCATATTCCGGATACTTTTTATCAATTCCAAAACAACCAAAATCATAAAGTGTAGGTCTTTTGTAAATACCATTTTTCAAATAATGAGGGTTATCGTAACCGATTCCCCATTCCTTATTAAAATAAGTGAACTCCTTGGATTTGTTCATGTGGATGGTCTGATCAGTTTGACCTCTTTTGTGGAGTTTTGTTTCAAGATCTAGTATTTTAGCGACAAACTCCTTGTGCAGAATTTGAAGAGCAGAACATTGATAAACAATTTCTACTTTCTCATTCACACACTGATCAAACTGTGACTGAAGTTCAGATATTTTGGCCCTTAAGTCCTTAGGTGTTATAGAAAGATTTTTGCATTTTTCTTTTAAGATAGCATTTTCAGACTTATATTTCTCAGTTGTTCACGTTTGAACATCTAGCTTTTCAGATAGTGATTTAATCTCAAGCAATTGTTCTTTAGAAGTGGCCTTATAGGAATCTATCCGTTCAGCAAGAGATTGCATTTGATCAAAGAAATCTTGAGGAGTAGATTCACATACCTGACTTGACTTTGCCTTTTCTTCATCGGCAGCAGAGTGATATCCCATGAAAGCATCAGCACCATCAGATTCACTTTCATCATCAGAATGACCCAACCAGTAGTCGTCTTCCACAAACAGAGCTGCTCCTGCTTCTTTCTGTTCTGCTAGAGCGAGCTTAGCCTTGTAATAGTGAGCATTCTTTACAACAGGCTTCCGGCAATCTTTCGCAAACTGACCAAGCTTCCCGCAGTTATAACAAGTCACAGGTTCGTCTTTCTTCTTGCGGTCATCTTTCTCTGTCTTCTCCTTCTTTTCAGTCTGGTCTGGCTCATCAGCTTTCTTCTTTCCTTCATATTTGTCCTGATAATCATGACCCTTGTTGGAGGAGGTCGAGTAGCGCTGACTATTGGACGTCGGCTTCTTATAGAACTTCTGTTGCTGGAAGGACTTTGAGAGCAGGGCCATCGCTTTCTTAATAGCAGATACTTCAGGATCAGAATCACTGTCTTCCTTTTCTTCAGGTACTGACTCAGATTCGCTTTGCTTTTGGGAACGTTTGGAGTGACGACCTGAAGACCTCCCTCGGTTGGAGGACATAAGAGCTAGAGGATCAGCAGTTGGCTTGGATGCAACCTTCTTCTCGTTCAGGATTTCCATTACCTCATCTTCGTCTTGAAGAAGCATCTCATAGAGCTCGTGGATGCCGACTTTCTCCATTAAGTGGTTATGCTTGACGTGTGATGCGAACACTTTCCACTCAGGCAGAAGGTTGTTGAGGAATTTCAGTACGTTCTCCGTGTTAGAACGAGTGATCTGATTCTTGCGGAGCTCATTGAGAAGGAGACAGAAGCGTTCATAGGTTTGAGAGAGGGATTCGCCGGTGTGCTGCTTAAACCCGTCGAACTTGGTTATGGAGTTGTTGATCTTTAATTGATTCCCATCTTCGCTCCCATGCATCATCTTCTCCACTTGATCCCACATGCCCTTTGTCGTGTGTTTATAGCTGTCGATGGCAGTGTAGATCGTGTTGGGGAGAGCTTGAACAACATACCTTTTGGCATGTTTTTCTCCCTCAATCATGCCTCTTTCGTCTTCAGTCATATCGGCGAGCGTCTTTTTCTCGGTACGAGCTGGCCCATCTGCAGTAGCTGGTATAGTCTTCATAGGATCAGGAATAGTCCCGTTTCATAGAGCTCGCCAGGTATACTCGTAGTTGTCTTTTGACTCTATGAAGATCAAAAATATGTCCCGCCATTGGCTGTATTCACCTTGGTAGAGACACAGTCGCTTTGAGTCGGTGCCGATAGCAAGAGCGTCGTGCGAAGACATCTTCAGTTGCACTTGAGTGATCGTTGGATGATTTGTTTGATTCAAAGTGATAACCTAACGCAATGCGCTAAGAGTGAAGTCCTAACGCAGGTTGTACGAATGATTTGTACTAGAAACATGTAAGAAATCAACAGAACTGAACTTAACGGATAGGAATCCGGATGTGATGTCTGATCTGGAAGTGTCCAGATCAGATTCAGTGTGAATGTGACTACTTGGCAGAAGTATCTGGATAAAATAAGTGTGTCCGGATAACTGAGGTTTCCGGATAACAAAGGGTTACCGGATGAAAATATCAAACACAAAACTTACCGGATGAATTTGGTAACCGGATGAGATGCTTTCCGGATGAAATGCTTACCGGTTGAATTGGGTATCCGGAAAGAATCAATTTGACCGGAAACATTGAGTTGTCCGGATAAAATAGGTTACCGGAAACTTTGAGTTGTCCGGATAAGATATTTTACCGGAAACTTTGGGTTTCGGGAATAATTGTACCCGGAAAGCTTGAAAAAGAGTACTTACCCGGAAAGATGTGTGGCATCCGAATGGAAAGGCTGAGCGTCCGAAAACTATGGCTGGCGTCCGGAAACAGCGGCTGTGGTTTCAATAAATCGATGGAATGCGACTAGGGTTGATAGATAACTTCCTGAAACGTTAGAAACTTTCCAAAAAAGAGCAAAATAACAGTACCCAAATCGATAGTCAAGCAAAATAGCACGATTTTGAATAAAAATTTCGATTCTTGATATGAACAGAACTCAAAAAACACAACTTTGATTTTGCTTAAAAACCACTCAAATGATCGAATTAGAACGAAAAAAATTGCAGAATCGCTAAGAAAGGTAATGCTAACAGAATGCTATAAACGAAACGAAGCAATTTAATCCGAATCAAAATATGAGTTTTATAGCAAAGAACAAGTCAACTGTGTTCAGAAAACTTACCAGAAATCAAGAAAAACACTTTGAATCGATTCGTCTGTCTGCTCTTATACAAATTGTGAGTTCCAGATCCGTGCAACGAACAATAAGAAATCAATAGATGAATAACAATACGGTGTGATTTCAACTGGTCATCCAATTCACTTTCAATATGCAGAGTGTTTACAATACGCTTAGGAAAGTAAAAATGACAACAAGCCTAAAACTAAGGCTAAACAATACAATTTATATGCTGGGCCCGTGGTAACAAGCCCACGGCCCGTTCATTACAAATACTCAAATTAAAGTATAACAAAATAGCCCTTGAACTTCTATTCAACCAATATTTGACCCTAACAATGATCAAGAACAATTAAAACGATTGATTTTTTTTATTTTCTAAGGCTAATGAACATATTTATACTTAGGCCTAACCTATCAAGCCCATGGCCCATTACAATTAATTAAGCCCAAATACAACAATTACATTAATTACCTTGAACTTCTATTCAACAAGATTTAGTCCCAACAATCTCCCCCTTTGAATTGAAGTTCAATCTCGCGCCAATTCTTGACATATCTCTTTCGAAGCGCGAACAGAATCTCGAAGCTTCGGATTGCTTTACGAAACTCCATGCGGTATTCAACAAGTTCCAAGGCTTCTCGAGCATTTATTTTGTTTCAATTTTCAGCAAACGAAATCCGGAGTTCCTTTTCCTTGGATATTATGGCTCTAAGTGCATCTCTAACTTTTAGAAGAGTTCCGTCGCAGAATCTGTCGACTTGTCTAAACCGGAGAAACTTCTTCTCGTTCTGCTCGTTGAGATAGACGATTCCAAATTCTGGTCGTAGAAGCAGCGAGTTGACGGGGTACATCTTCAGCTCTGGAGCTTTCTGATCGGGTTTCAAAAGATTTATCTTCTTGGTTCGGTGGTCAACTCCCATCTGGAAATTCGTAATATAAGACATCATCACCTTGTGTTTGAGAAATCGCTTTACAGCTTCAAGCGCTTTGGTGATGTGGAGCGGTTGGATCGTTCGGGTACGATGATCTTTGAGTAAGGCGTGGAAGTCGTTCAGTCGTAGGTTCTTGAAGTCGGCTTTGGAGAACTTCCAAACTTTTCTATCTTCACGTTTAATCGTAAAAACTGGATACTAGATCTTCAAGATTCGGCCAGATTGGATATTCACAACTTCGGTGATCTTGTGCTTTGTTCTGACCTGGATGACTGGTAGACACCTTTTCATTGCTTCTAAGTATTGTTTTCTGTACACTTCGTCAAACTTGGCTAATCTGAGGCAGAAGGTTGGGTCGAGCACACGCAGCTTGTGTACAAACAACCTTTTCAGGGAGTCCTCTAGGAAGGGAATGAGTATGATGATCTTTTCCCATTGGACATGTTATTGTGGCGGTTGAGGTTGATCAGAAGCTTGTTGTTGCTGAGGAGATGTCGGATGTGTTGCAGTTGAAATCTCAGGATTCTGATTCGTGGAGATCGGGGTACTTTGAAGGTTTTGTAGCAGGAACTGATCGTAGTATATGTCGTCGTCGGCATCGGCAGGGAAGATCAGGTTGACCTCGAAGTTTATCGCACTGGCGGCTTTTTGATACCATGCGTTTTCTGTCTGCGGGTCGATCTCGTATTCAGGATCTATCAGATCAAGTGCAGGCCTTTCCGGTGCAGAATATACGATCAGAGCCTGAGATTCTCCCTCGGGATTTTCAACCGTTGGGTCTTCATCATCTCAGATGTCCATGTCAATTACCATCTTAGCTAAGCTCAACTGGTCTTCAGTTTATGCCACAGTTGATGATTCCGGTTGAACAGTTGGAGTAGTTTCAGTGGGGATTGGATCGGACTCTGATAGTCGTTGTCTTTTGTTCTCCCCATCACGGTGATCAGGATCATACTGGTCATCGTTGCGTTGCTTGGGTCCGCCAGCTTGACTCTTGCAGGTGTCTTCGAGAGAGGCGACTCTTTCGGACAAGGTAGTAATGGCTTTCTGAACGTCCTTAAGAGTCGTGTCATGTTGGTCCAATCGGTTGGTTATGGATGACGGCTGAGCAGATATTTGCGATCGTAGAACTGTGATGAGATCTGCTTCACTCGAGGAGTCCGTGTTGTCATGTTGGAGCAGTTAGGCAAGGAGCATGGTCTTTAGATCATCCTCCGTGTAATTCGGCTGAACAGGTGCCGGTGGAGGTGTCGGTCTGGTTTCAGCTTCAACCACTTTATCCTTCCCTTTGATGAGGCTTGTCACTTTCTCTAGCTCTGTTGTGAACTGCTTCTCTAGTGACTCGCGGACAGTCTTTAGGGCGCTGTCCAGATACTCCCTTGACAAGATGTCGGGTAAATCACCGCCGGGATCACTTAGATTGCCCGTTGAGGTCACGACTGTTGATTCAACATAGGTGTCACCTACGTTAATAGCTGGTGTGATGTTGGCTATGGTAGAATTTCCTTCTGATCCTCGTATTCCGCTCAATGGCAGACATACTACGAATGTTCCGATCGGGTCACTAAGATAACCAATATTAACAGTCGCGTCCTGTGTCCTAGCCGAAAAAGATGTAATAATTTCAAGTGGCTCTAGACTCGAATGTGCACTTAAAGAAGTCGAGAACGGGGGAGGATGTTCTCTTATTTCAATACCGAGACTCTCCGAGTGAGAGATCGGTAGACTTTGTGCTATGTCCTCGTGTGCAAATGAAACAACCAACTGTTGAGAGCTGGTTGAGTAGCTAAGGAGGCTATGCAATTGCATCGCTAGGTCTATGACGACTTCTTAAATGTCTCATCCTAACGGATGAGACGAGGCAGCAGATGTGGCTACCTGGATGACACGGGCTCGGAGTCGCTCATTTTTCGCTCTATTTTGGACACTCGACCACTCATTATTCTTTTTCGATCTCAATTCCCTCTGTCTCACTTGTTCTATGTTTTCAACTAATTCTCCCTCCTCTCTCCTTATGTCTCCCGAAATATACTGGGATGTTGGGATGTTAGAGGGTGTAGTTGAGTCGGATGGAGATCCTTTGGTCATTGGCGGTTGACGTCCGATATGGGGTGGAATCAACGAGAAGTGGTAAGCACGTTTCATATCAGAGTCGGTAGTGTCTGAGTCGACAGCATCTGTTTGGGTGAACGGGGATCGGTTCGGTTGTATCCGTTCTTGTATCTTATTCGAGTCTTGGGGCGGCAGAGATAACCGGGACCTTGTGTAGGGATGTCGACGGTCCGGCGTCATCAGTTGTACGAATATGTGTAGGGGTATATGGTCGTATGGTGTGTTGGCGGGGTTGTTGGCTAGTACCGGCATGCGTATCCAATGCACCGCCCGCGCCTGTTCCCCTCCCTTGATGTACTCTCAACACACCCCGTCCGGGAGCCCCAGCTACCCGGACTCTACCTCCACGAGTCCTTTGACCCTCACGTCTCTCAGATCTAGCTCATTGGAAAGGTCCCTCCGGCTCTGGCTGGACCACAGGAGAATCTATGCCTAACGCTCTTCTATAATCTATCACACTCGGTACATTGGAGTCCGCGTGTGCCAGTAGGGCATCGGGTAAAGGCATGGCTTGGGCGTTGGACGGATTACGAATCACAAGGTAATGTAAATTAAATGGAGGATACACCGGGTGGTTTATGCGCCATGGTATGTTCGGATTCGTCTCCATATGCTGAAAGGACGACCAACGATAGGAATCTAGGGTATGGAAGGAAATTCTTTTCCTTCGATCCGCCGATCTGCCGGATGGCCTGAACTAGCTCGCGCCGGATGATCAGTGCGAAGTCAATGTGGCGGTTGTAGCCGGTGTCGTGGAAGAGTCGTAGGAAGTCGGTCGTGCATTGGTCGATCCCTTTCCATCTGGAGGATAGACACCTATTCAGAATCGTGAACAGAGTGTACCAGATGGGCGCCAAATACTTTCGACTAAAGGCGGATGGACGGTTTAGTGCGTGAATGTGGCCGAGAGCACGGATGTCGGCGCAGAGAGTGTCATCAATGACCGTGGGGTCGTAGGCGGCATGGTTACCGGAAGTGGCTTCAGGCAATGATAGATGACATCTGAAAGAATCTGGTGTCAGCACAAACGAATGTTGATCGATCATCGTCGTGATCGTCTGTGAATTGAGCGCCATCACGACTTGAGCAGTACACCAGACTTGATATACGTAGATGACCAGGACGTCGGTGGTAGCGGTAAGTGCCTCTCGTAGTGGATGTCCTAGAAGTTTGTCCACGACCACGCGATGTTGTTGTCGGAACTCGGCAGCGTCGAGGTGGTGGTTATTTGCTTCGAGTGCAATGCCATGTCTACTGGAACCAAGACGTTGTCAGCCTCTTCGTCTATGAATTCCTGTTGAGGAAGATTGTTTTGTGGAGGTTGTTGATCCGCCATTTGAATACCTGAAAGACACAATGTTAGATTATAGGCGGATGCACAATTGTTGGCACGCACCTTGGCAAAAATGGCTCAATCTGGAGCAGATTGAGGACTGGTAATGGAGCAGGTACTGGAAATGCCCTTTTGTCAAATGTGTCAGGACATAAAGAGTATCCGAAAAACAAAGTGTCCGAATAACAAGTGTTACCGGATACAATGGTATCCGGACACGAGTGATTACCGGACAGAATGATAGATACCGGACAAAGTAAATTTCCGGATAACTAGGCTTACCGGACAATTAAGAACATCCAAATAGTTGAACTTACCGGAAACCATAAAGGTTTCCGGACAACTGTGGTTACCGAATGTTAATGGTGACCGGACAACCATGTACTTCCCGGATAGCTGAACTTACCAGAAACCATAAAGGTTTCCGGACAACTGGGGTTACCGGGTGACATGGTTACCGGATGCGACGTCTTTCCGGAATAGATATTTACCGGATAAAATATCTAAGTCATATGGAGGTTTCCGGATAAAGATGAAGGTGTTCGGATAGTTTGAAACTTTCCGGACGACATCCGGTCACTTAGAATCGGCCAAAAAACAATCCAATCCACAGATCTATGTAACCTTGATGCATCTAAACGATAATAGAAGCAAAAAGTATACTAACAATGTCGGCCTAAAGCAGTGTAAAATAGACCGAATATGAATCGACATCTCGTCGGGGTCCAAAAACCCCTTTCGGTCCACTGATGAGTCGATTGGAATATCCATTTGTGGATGTTTGTGTGCGAACATGATTCGAGATTGAAATGTAAAACATACCTGTGTTGTAGGAATCGAAATCGATCGAGAGCAAGTGAAAGCTGAGAGTGTCCGTAAGTGGGTTTTCGAGAGAGAAGTTGTGGGTTTTATGTCCAGAAAGAATGAAATAAAAGAATATCCGGGTATATTTATAGGGGTATGGTATCCGTGTGCGGTTGTCTAGGAACCTATTCGGTCCGGATAGGTGTCCGGTCCGGAAACCTATCCGGACAGGTAGGTTATCGGATACCTCATCCGGACAGTTTTGAAATTTGACAAAATAGACCCTTTCTCCTTTTTAAAAGTCTTCGCTCCCCCTCGAACGTAGCATGGGGATATCTTTGCTCCCCCACGTATTTTGCATACACACACAACAAAAAACTTGTACTTATAAGAAAAACGTGTGTGTGACGCTCCCCCTTAACTAATGAACAGAAAGAAAAAATGCCCCCCCCCTCGGATCGTGCACATGGTGTTGTGTAGGAAAAACTATAGAATGTCGACACACAAAAAATTGAAAGTTAAGAATATTGTGTGACACTCCCCCTCAAATGTAGAGCAGACTTACCTGATAAGCTTATGTGCTCCCCCTGAACACATGAACAAGATTGTGAAACATACAGATATATCGAAGAAAGAAGACGACAGCAATTGAACATAAAAGGAAACACACGCGAAAAGAAAGCAAACAAACGAAATCTACCTAATTAACACAGAGATTTAACAGAAACGTGTATATGATACAAGTAGAATACAAATGCGAAGAAGTGTGTACTCGATTAGCTTGAGATTAGACAACAAATGATGAATACACAGTTTCTCGTAGGTGTATAGAACTTGTATCGGGCACACGATTCGATTAAATCTTCAGATTTAGCATACCAAGCCTCAACACAAGATAGTGAAAACGTTTTTCGTCTAGGGGTTTTGTCAAAAGGTCTGCTAACAGATGTTCAGTATTAACAAAGTAGAGTTTGAATGTACCTCTTTCGACGTGATCCTTGATAAAGTGGTACCGAACGTATATGTGCTTCGTCTTTCTGTGCTGGACCGGATTGCTTGTTATTGCATTGGCGCTCTTCGAGTCGCAGTAGATAGGCACTTGAGAGTAGGTGAAGCCGCAGCCTTTGAGTTGAGTGCGCATCCAAATGACTTGCGAATACCAGCTCGTGGCGGCCACGTATTCCGCCTCAGCAGTCGATGTAGAGATGCACTGCTGCTTCTTGGATGCCCAGCTTACCAAACTATCGCCCAGGAACTGCACATGCTCCGATGTGCTCTTCCGATCCAACATGTTGCCCGTGTGATCGGCGTCCGAATACGCTGTGAGCTCAAAACCTGTCTCTTTCGGGTACCACAAGCCAAGATCAGCAGTACATCTTAAGTAACGAAAAATTCGTTTAACCGCAATTAAATGAGACTCTTTGGGTTTTGATTGAAAACGGGCGCAAAGAAAGGTCGAAAACATAATATCTGGTATACTTGCCGTTAAGTACATTAAAGAACCAATCATTCCACGGTACGTTTTGGTGTCCACATCCTTTCCATTAGGATCAGCGTGTAACCGTGTACCGGGTGCCATGGGAGTTTTCATTGGTGAGGAATGTTCCATCTGGTACATCCAAAGAATGTCCCAGATGTACTTAGCCTGATTTATGAATATCCCGGTCGACAGTTGTTTAACTTGAAGACCAAGGAAAAAATTCATCTCACACAATATACTCATTTGAAAATATTGTCCCATTAGTTTGGCAAAGTTCTTACAATACTGTGGGTTAGTGGAACCGAAAATTATGTCGTCAAGATACACTTGAACTAAGACTATATGACCTTCTTCATTTTTAATAAACAGGGTTGTATCGATTTTACCTTTTGAAAAACCTGATTTTATCAAAAATTTGGACAGAGCGTCATACCAGGCGCGTGGAGCTTGCTTCAAACCGTATAAGGCTTTGTCTAGGATGTAGACGTGATTAGGCTTTTTGTCGTCCATGAACCCGTCCGGTTACGATACGTACACCTCTTCCTTGATTTTGCCATTGAGAAAAGCGGTCTTGACATCTATCTGGAAGACCGTGAAGTTCTTGTGCGCTGCGTATGCAAGGAACATACGAATTGCCTCTATTCTGGCAACCAGAGAGTATGTCTCGTCGTAGTCAATACCCTCTTGATGGCGGTATCCTATGGCTACGAGGCACGCCTTGTTACGAACGACGACGCCATCTTTGTCTTTCTTGTGCTTGAATATCCACTTCGTGCCGATGACCGTCTTGTGAGATGGACGTGGGACGAGTCGCCATACCTTGAGAGCCTCAAATTGATTGAGTTCCTCTTGCATGGCCATAACCCAGTCCGGATCTTTGAGTGCTTCAGAGACGGTTGTTGGCTCGATCTTGCTGAGAAATCTGGAGAACAAGCAGAAGTTGGCGGAGGCGCCTCGCATTCGAACTGGAGTAGAAGGATCGCCGATTATCTGGTGGAGAAGGTGAGCCTTGGTTCATTTGGTGGTGCGTGGAAGCGGATGTTGAGTCACGTGATAGGTGTCCGGATCCACATAACCACCGGTCGGAAGGTCTTGAACAACTTCAAGTGATGATGGTCGGTTTTTCAGAGGAGACGTGGTAAGATTCATCGAAGGTTGAGCAACTTCTGGTTCCGGGGAATTCAGAGGTTGGTCCTTGAGTGTTGTTGATGACGAATCTTCAGGAGCGATCTCCGGGATAGGTACAGGTTCCTCTGGGGGATTAGCCGTATCAGTCGTTGTTGTGTCTGTTGAGCTCTGAGGGGATTCCAGTGTGATTGCTGGATTGCTCGTCGTAGGCGGCGGACCGGAAAGATTCGTCGAGTTCTCAATTTCAGCAGCTTCAGGTCTAGGTTGCACAAGGACACGAGGGATAGGCAAATTGAAAAATTCATCATAAAAATGCTGAAACAGTAAATCTAAATTGGAAAGATGTGATTTTGACGTAGATGTATGATTTGGATTTACTGGGTTTTGTGTAGATGCCGAACGTGAATGTTCGGAAGCTAACACGCCAGATAAAGCGGGTTCTGATCTGATATGTTCATAAGCCAAATCTGCGGCTTCGTCAAATGTCACGTGTACGCTTTCGACGACGGATTTTGTCCGTTTCTTGTAAACGCGATAAGCCTTAGCCTGCATGGAGTATCCGATGAATACTCCTTCGTCTGCCTTCGGACTGAACTTCCCGAGATCATCCTTGTCGTTCAAGACGTAGCATATGCATCCGAACGCGTGGAAGTACTTGATGTTTGAGAGATGCGATTGTTGATGATCTCGTACGACGTTTTGTTAAACCTCTTGTTGATGATGGAGAAGTTTTGCGTGTAGCAGGCAGTTGCAACCGCTTCAACCCAGAGCAATAATGGCATCTTTGATTGCGACAGCATGATGCGAGCGGCTTCGACAAGGGTACGATTTCATCTTTCTACCACTCCATTTTGCTGAGGAGTTCGCGCGGCAGAAAAGTTTTGCGAGATACCGACGGATGTCAGGTATTCGTTCACTATTTGGTTCTTAAACTTTGTCCCATTGTCTGTCCTGATTGTCTGAACTTGCTGTCGGAGGTTCAGTTGAATGGTCTTCACGTGTTTGATGATGAGCTATGGGGTTTCGTCTTTGGAGCACAGGAACTTCACCCAAGTATAGCGCGAGAAATCGTCGACCATCACCAGGACGTATTTCTTCTTGTTGATACTCTAAACACGCATCGGTCAGCACAAATCCATGTGGATGAGTTTGAGGGACCGGGACGTGCTCGGAGCGGCCTTTGGCTTATGAGTCGCCCACTTCATTTTTCTCATCTCGCATGCCCCACAGAGTTTGTCGTTCTCGAACTTGAGCTCGGACATGCCTTTCACGAGTTCGCCGAGCCCCAACTTGTTGATATTCTTGAAGTTGAGGTGCGAGAGACGTCGGTACCAAATCCACGCTTGTTGTAAGTTGGCCTTTGACATCAGGTATACATAATCATCGTTCTTCAGGGCAACGAGGTCTATGGTGTAGAGGTTGGTCTTCCGAGTTCCAACAAGCAGCTCCTTTCCGTCTTCAGTGCGGACGCTACACCTTTTAGCTTTGAATCTGGCCTCTAGATCTTTATCGCATAATTGGCCGATGCTGAACAGATTGTCTCCCAATCCCGCGACGTATGACACTTTCTTGATTGTGATCTTGTCCTGGACAATGTCGCCGTAGCCTATAATCAGCGCCTTGTCATCATTCCCAAATCTCATGTACCCGCGGTATTTCTCTGTGAAGTTAGTGAGTAGCTCCATCCTTCCGGACATGTGCTTGGAGCATCCCGAGTCTAAGTACCACACATGACCGTCCTGCAAAAATAGAATCAACGGATTTTAGGTACCCATTTGAAAATGGGTCCTGGAAGGTTTGGTTTAACACCTGATAGAGGGACCCGTTTTGAAGTGGGTTTCCTCTTGGGTGTAGGTTTAACCTCTGATTGGGGAACCCGTTTTGAAATAGGCTTCCTTTTGGTTGTACAAGATTTGCGTTTAGGTTTAGAATTATAAACATGATAAGAACCAAACCAATCAGATGCATATTTATTATCATCAAAGTCATTCAAACCACAATTAGAACAACACAGATCATTAATGTTCTTCCTAGAATAAAATGCTGAATTGAATAAAGTTTAATTGGAAAATTAACACTTTGTTCAACGGAATTATTAGAATGATTTAAACCACAATCATTAATGTTACTCCTAGAATAAAAACTGTATTAAATGACTTCGATTCCGACTTGTTCACGACAGATGCCTTGGCTACCCACTTTTGATTTCCTTGTTTTGCCCAACCATTTTTATCTGAAACATCATTAACGACATGGTCAGCAGAGTTTGAGTAGACAGGATTTTTACCAGTTGATCGACCGGTCTTTTGCCGCGGCTGTGAATTATTTTGTGAACGAGAGGCAGGTTTAGAAACTTTCTACACAACCGGGGTCTTGGGTTTTGAAGAAGTTTCGCCTTTAAGAAAATTGACCGGGCGATTTACCGCTTTAGAAAGAAAGTCGGTGTGACTCGGAAGAGGTTTGTCAAACGGAAAAAAAATTCAAACTCTTCATCTGAACTACCATCGGAATTCATAAAAGTAGAAAAATCAATATCAGGAATCGATGGACTAGGATTGGTTGATGGAGGTGAGGAACACCTTGTGTCCGTGTTTTTAGAAGAATCTGGTGCGGAAGCTATGAAAAAAATCAGAGTTTAGATTCTTTATAATACAATCATATTAAGACTCTTTACCTTTTCGAGAATAGGTTTTTCCAATGAAAGCTTTACACGAAGATGTGTCGGAGGAATCAGAGGGAGGTTCGGGTGAAATCGTCGTTTTGTTTTAGAGTAAGTCAAGTTTCTCTTGTAGTTGAAACTTGCTTACTTGCTCTTGCGTCGCTCATGTTTCCAAAGCAGACAGTTTTGATGTAATCCTATCGATTTCATTCCGAAGAATTTTCTATCCCTCATCCGACACATATTCGGTTTTGGTGGATTTGAGTTTCTCAAATTCTGTTATTAGCGCTTGCTTTTCCTTTTGAAAATAGGTTCTTTTCGTCTCGAGTGTCTCCTCTAATTCGACTATTTTTGATTCCAAAACGAGAGGAGGAACATAGAGTTTAAACTCGTCCGTCTCAGTTTTGGGTTCAGGTGCTTGGGCCTCATCCCTTTTGGAGGAATCCTTGGGCTTCGCAACCTTATAACCGTTAAAGTAGTCACGCGAGAGGTATTTCTTTGGGTTTTTCTTTTATGAGTAGTTCATACGCTAATACGCAAAAGGTAATTGCATTTTAGAGGTGTGTGTGCGCCTTTGTATTCTTCAGTTTCCTCTTCCTTTTCCTCTTCAAGAGGACCAGTCCAATCAATTTTATACTCGGGATACTTTTTGTCCAGACCAAGAAAACCAAAGTGATAAAGAGTAGGTCTCTTGGACAAAACCTTTTTCAATTACCGTGGGTTATCGTATCCGATTCCCCATTCCTTGTTAAAGTATGTGAATTCCTTAGGTTTGTTCATGTGAATTGTTAGATCAGTTTGACCTCTTTTGTGAAGTTTGGTTTCAAGATCAGTTATTTTAGAAACCATCTCTTTGTGCTGGATTTTAAGAGAGGAACATTGATAGACAATCTCTGCTATCTCATTCTCACACTGATCAAGTTTTAGATTCAATTCAGATATCTTGCATGTTGGTTCCTATATTGCTTAACAATGATTTAAATACCTATTAGTTCAAACAGATAAGAGTTGCAGAAGCGTTTTAAACGAACTAATAAGATAATGTTTGGTAGAAAGACACACAACATCAAATACACAAAGTGGAAATAATTCAGATAATTAACTCAATAACCCACTGTATATTGATATAAATAGAACACCAAGAACACCGAAAGTTATACGAGAAATCTGCTCTAAGAGTGTGTGTGTCGTGTAAAGCTTAATTGAAGAACTCAACATGAGTCTTCTATTTATACTGTTCATCAAGGGACAAGTTCTAGACATAAAGGACTAAAGGTACAAGTCATGATCGTGGAACTCCTACTGGTACAACGTTAATGTAGTGCGCCGTTTTCTGCAAAGGCTGAAACCCATCAGAGTTTGACATGTGGAGTTGTCAGGGCACGCCTTGTACGAATGATCTTCAAAATCTTCGCACAGCAGAGATTGTGAGAAGCACGATTGTCTTCGTCTTGATCTTCAAGTAATCTTCCAAGTCTTCAGTCTTCTTACCACAGAGGCTCTGTCAAGTATGGCAGAGGCTATGTGGCCTTGTCCTCTGTGAACGTCTTCAGTTGGGTCTTCACTTGGTCTTCTATCGGTGTCTTGGCAGAACCTCTGTCGGAGTCTATACTTAGCCAATTTCTCAATACTTCTATAAGCAGTAGAAGTTGGAGCTAACAATCTCCCCCTGAGTATTGAGAAATAAAAATTTGAAAGATGCAAGGTTTTCTAGACTAAGTACACGACAGACGGTGATTAACCTCTGTTGAAACTTTACTTTTCATTTAAGATTGTGCCAGAGGCATTTACATTTGATTACATTGTGATATGGAAAGTAAAAGTAGCAGAGGTTGGTATCCGACATTAGACATTGGCGTTTTTGAAGTCATTGTAGCTTATGTTGTCAAATCCCACTTCTTTAAGCTCATGATAGATTATGATGCAGAGGGTTCTGAAGTTGATTACCGAGTCGATAACCTCTATCAGTCTATCTGCAGAGGCTGTGTTCATCAATTCCGATCCTCTGTGCTCCATGAGGTTTGCTCTTAATTCTGTGAGAGTACTTGTTGCGTACTTTTGACAGTCCATCTCCAGACACAGTCTTAATTTTACTGCAGGATCTTGGTAGACATACCCAAACTTTGGGGATGTTATGATTGAGTTGGGTATGGGTGAGGATGGGCAGACGTCTTCTGGTGGATTAAGGCTTAGGTTTCTTACTCTAAGATCTCGTCCTAATTGGAAATCGACTAGGCTATATAACAGAAGTTTCTCACGCATGGCTTTCCTGATCACCCTGTATGCCCTTCGAACCGCATCTGTTGTGTAGTTCTATTTTGTCCAGTTTAGAAGGTCGGGTAGGTCGTAGGGGCTTAAGTTCCTAAGATCAACATCCGAGAATTGGTTCTCGGATCTGTCCTCTGTGACTCTTGCTTTTGGATCCAATTTGAGATTTGTTGACAGAGGGGTGAGTCCATAAGCCCAGTCTTCTTCGTCGGGCTTAGGAGTGACATAAGCATCAAAGGCGCTCTTCATGAGTTTCTCTGCAGGTTGATGCTTCGGCTTTTTCTTCTTTGGCTCCTCTCTGTACATAATGGGTTGCCTCTTTTTGTTTTGACGGTTGAGCTTCTGAGGGCTTGGTTGTTGGTGCTTCTATAGGTTTTGCGGGGGTTTGGTTTAGACACTTGTGTTTTTGAGGTCTTGGATGGTGAGGAGGTTGGCGAGGCTTCTGTAGACGTGCTCAAATATTTTCTTTTGTGAGCAATCGATTTGGTTCTGGTTTTGGGTGTGGTAGATGGATGTTTTGGTTCTTCTGGTGTTTTTGGTGTTGGAGAAGGGAGTGTTTCTTCTGCTGATTTTGGTTTTGGTGATTGGGATGGTTGATCTTCTTCGGAGGATGTCAGGATTTGAAATTGCTCACGGGTTGGCACATCTTCTCCGAATACAGAGTTTGTTTCCACAGAGGTGGGTGTTACCTCTGTGGTCTTCTTATGTTGTTGGTCTTCAGTAGTTTCGGGTATTTGGGTTTGGACTTGGGTGTCTTCATGGGTTGTTTCCATAGAGGTGGTTGTTGCCTCTGTGGTCTGTTGTTGGGGGGGTTCCTTCTTGGGTTTGAGTTGGAGGAACTTGGGATATGGGTTCTGCTGATATTGGTGTTGGTGCAGGTAAACCTTTGGATGCAGCTTTCTCCCTAGTCTTCTCCCCCTCAAGATGATCTGATGAATCATCAGAGTCATCATCGGAGTAATCTTGACCCTGTTCCTTTGTACCCTCTGCTCTGCACGAAGCTTCTGGCTTCTTCGGTGGAGTGGCACCTGCGGCTATTAGTTTTGCGCATACGTCATCACAGAGACCAAAGAGACTGTGAACCTCTGCCTATGTGTTGTAGCGCATTTTGCCGACGCTTTTTCAAAAATCCTTGACATAATTGGTGTTGGCCGCAGTGAAGGCTTTGATGAGCTCTGTTACATGGTCGATTACCCCTTGTCCAAGTTCTATTAGCTGAGCTCTGGTCATGTAGTCGGATGTCTTCATGGACAGAGTCTCCCTTGTTGTTTGTTCTTGAACTTGCTCTAAGGCCTTCTTCAAGTCTTCTGGTGTAAGGCCAGCAGGGGTTGAGGATTGTTCTTTCAGCTTTTCCAGTAAGTCTTTGACAGAGCTTTGGAAAGCAGAGGTTGTAGATTTCTCATATTCAGAAGCGGTGGTGGCAGCAGAGGTTGATGCAGTTTCTTTCATTTGAGCACAGGCCTGTTTCGCCTCTGTGTATAGGTTATCCACTTTGGTAGTCAGTTCAGAAATGGCCTTCCTTGTTGATTCTGCAAGAGCATCAAGAGAGCTTTTCAACTCTCCCAATGAAGTGGTCACAGAGGTGACAAGGGTTTGGAACTCATCCCTTGCGACATGTGAGCATGGTGTAACCTCTGGGGGAACACATTTGTCCCCAAAGTGAATCCCTGTTCCTGGGATACCTTCTTTCATCCCTGTTTGTACGTTGAAGATGGAAGGATTTCCTTCTGACCCTTATGCAGAGGTTTTTGAGGACTCTGCTCTACAAAAGTTTTGGTAAGAACATTGTCCCGATCCACTCCAGAGATGGGTACAGGAATATCCTTAGGTTGACTAGGGGACTTGACTAGAGTCCCTTCGTCTACGTGCACTCTAGGCTCCTCTGAAGAGCCGGTTGGACTTATGTGTGTGCCTGTGGCAGAGGAAACAAATTCCTCTGCGTGGATGACTGTTGTGATCAGGGGCGAAGAATCACGAACTAAGGGTAAGTCCTTTTGAGAGGACTCCCCCGGAATGGTTTCCCCGGCTAAGATTGGTACAGAGGTAGAAAGAGTTACCTCTGCCTGGTCAGTTTGGGTTGGGGTTGAGCCGTGCTGCTCTTTTTCAATAACATCTTCTGCCACTAGACTGGCGATGTTAGAAGTGTGGGTTGCACTGGGAGTTGGTTGGGGATGTGTGCCCATTCTAACTACGGCATCTTTCTAGATTCTTCCTCTGTTGAGCATCCTACCACTACTTCACCGTCTATTGTATCAGCCTCTTTCTCTTTTCTATAGCTCACAACACCTACCTATGTTGGGGCTTGTACTATAGTGCCTTCGGCTTCTTGAACGAGTGTGGCGTACATGGGATGGAAGGTAGGTAAATGCCTGAGATCTGGGTGTAGATTTCCGTAGTTTACCTGGTCATCTGTTTCTTCATCAGAATCCACCTCTGAGATTAAGACGGATGGGATTTTGGTGGTAGCTTCAACCAGATCCTTTGGGCTTGCTCTTAGCACATCATATCCGGGTTGGGTGAAGGGGTTATGTAGTACTTCTGGAGTCGCAGACTGAATGTTCTGTGGGGTTTGGTCATCTTCATTCAAGTCAGAAGAGATTCTGAAGTCTGGTGCTTATGTTGAATGATGGGATAGGGCTTCTGCGTTCCATCCAGAAGGGTCTAAAGAGTCTGCAATTCTGGGTTGTTGGAGGAAGGCAGAAAAGTCACCCTGATCTTCTGCATAATGGATTGGAGTTGGGGATTGTAGAGGCTATTCACGGGTTTCTTCGAGCATATCAGTTTCCTCTGCGATAGTCTGCAGAGGAGTGTGTGACTTCTTTGATTTCTTATTGTTCTTTTTCCTCTTGGGTTTAGGGGCACCCTCCTCCGGAGACTTGTGTTTTCCCTTCTTTTTCTTTTCTTTCGGAGGAGAGGGGGGTGCAGAGGATCCGACTTCTGTTTCTGTTGGAGGAGACTGTTGTGTGCGAGCAGTGCTAGTAGAGGTGCCTTAAGTAGTTTTCCTTGTCTTGGAGGCCTTCTTCTTCTTAGGGGGTATAGCAGAGGATTTTCTGTTAGAGGCAGAGGTTTCTAGTTGGCTTCTTTTAAGAAGAAACTTGTCTTGTATTTGCTGGTGTTTAGTAAGGGCATCTGCCCACTCTTCCTCACTCATCTTCTCAACTATCTCAGCATCTAAGGGGGCTCCTAAACGCGGGGGTGTCACAGGACTCGGTTCTGGAGTCCTATGATCGCGTATGTATTCTAACTTAAGGGTCTCATTGGTGGCATATCGCAGAAGTTTGGTTGGCAGAGGTCTGCAGAAGTTATAACCATCTATGTGCTCTGTTGGGGCGTTTCTTGCCAAAGGGTAGGTTTTTACAGTTGGTCCCTCCATTGGCCATTTTTCCCACAGTAGCAGAGGTTCTAGTAGGACACCTAGACTCCTCTGAAATTGTAGTCGGGGGAGATCGTCGGTTGTGGGTCCTTTGGCTCTTTGGGAGGAGATTCTTCGGTCAATGGTGTTGATCATTTCCTGCATCATTAGGGTGGCGTAGTCCAGAGGTAGATCATAGTATACCCCATACATAATGGCCATTACTTAGTGAGAAGTTTAGTCTGGACTGCCCACCTTCCCAGTAAGACATCTGTTGAGAATGGAGAAGAGAGTATTCCACATAGGTGGGAATCTATTTCTTCTGAAGTCATTTCTCTTTTTTCGGATGTGTTTTGTACCCCAACATCTCTGCAAATCGGCAGAGGTCTTTATCTGATGGTTCCTCAGCATACTCATTTATACCCAGAAGACCTCTGGTTGGTAGAGCAAACTCAAGGGAGAACATTGTTCTGTTTAACTTGAGTTCGAGGTACTCAGACTGGTCAGGTTTGGAAATGTAACCCTTGATTTGTCTATCTTGTGCATCAAAATGGCAACTCTACCAGAATTGGTAAAGGTATCTAGTAGGGATCTTCTTCATGTTCTTGGATAATAGAGGGAAAAGGTAGTGGTTCTCCAGAATGTTCATAAGAATGGCATGCTTTTCCCTAAATGCGGTTATGGAGGGAACAAGGTAATGGTTATTGGGTTTTAGGGGAAGGTTTCGGCCAAAGTGATCATGTTGTAAGAATTTTTGTAGGTGGGTGGTCGGAGCAAAATCTGTTGAATCGCCGGAGTTATCTTGTTCTAATGTTCCGGCTATTTCTGGATTCTGTGATTGCTCTGAAAGAGTTGGGGAGTTCGCCGGAGCATTTGAGGTGGAAGCCATTTTTGGTTTTGTTGAAGAAATGAGTAGAAATGGAGAAGTTGCAGGTTTTTGCAGGGTTCGCCGGAGAAGAATGTGAGAGTAAATTCATGAAAGGATTAAGAAGTGATGGGAACGGGGTTATATAGTGAGAGTAGAAATGGATAGAATTCCACGGTAAAAGTGAATTCAATAAACATTTGGGGTCCGCACTCGATTTTTACAGCTGGGAAAACGTTTCAGAAGAATCGTGTGGCACGCACGTCCAATGAAAATCTGCCACGTCAAATGTGTCAAAGCACTATTAGACGTCGTGCGCGGCCCATTAATGCTTGGCGCATGGGTATTTCTTCTGTGTGGGGTCTGTCACTCGCGGTAAATAACTCCCTTTTACAGAGTTTCCATAAAGTGTAAAGTGTCAGAATCAACAGAGGCTCTGTAGTGGAGCAAGCTCTGTGATTCTGAAACCTACCTTTAATGTCTCCTCTGTGCTTGCACCTTTACCAAAAACGTTTGAAAATTCATTGGAGAGGATCGATGGAATCTTTAGTACAAAATTTTCATCCACAGAGGCTTTGAGGCTCTGTCAAAGCCAGCAGAGGCTCTATGACTGAAAATTTCTAATAACGGGAGATTCACAAAACATTTTGATCATCCAAAGTTTTCACTGTTTTAAACACTATTTTTGGGACTTATTTGAAAGTTGGTGTCCGGAAAAACTGTTTTGGAAAAAGGTTTTGTGTGGGACATTCTCCTTTTGACTAACCTTTGCTCGGTGAATTACCTGACTTCTGTGGATTTGTCTGATCACTATTCTTCTTTGGCTCCCCCTTGAATTAACAACTTTTGTAGTCTAATTCAAGGTCTTCTTCTGCTCCCCTTGACCTATGCTTGGATCAAAATAGATAAGCAATGCATAGAGCATAGATCAAACTCACCAGAGGTTCTGTGGACATCGTCAGAAGTTCTGAGTGATCCTACAGAAGCTCTGTCGGGTATAGAACTTTTGGTGATTAGGAATTTACAAACAAAATAGGTTAAATCTGTACATATATACACGAGAATCAAGTATCACTTACAGAGGTTTTCAACTCATGTTTATCATACCCAACTTACTTACCAAGAAAAGGAATCTGTTCTCATCGAGTGCTTTGGAAAATAAGTCTGCAAGCTGACATTCAGTGCTAACGAAGTACATCTCAATTGTTCCACGTTCAACATGATGCTTCAGAAAGTGGTAACGGATATCGATATGCTTTGTTTTTGAGTGCTGTACTGGATTGGCAGAGATAGCTATGGCACTTTTTGAGTCAAAGAGGATGGGTATCTTGTAGATAATGTGACCGTAGTCCTTTAGCTGAGTTTTCATCCATAGAACTTGGGAGCAACAGCTAGCAGCAGCAACAGCTTCTTTGAATTCCAGCTTACTAGTTTACCACCTATGAATTGACAACTCCATAATCTGAATCTGTGTATGCCTTAAGATCAAAGCCAGAGTTCTTCGGATACCAGAGCCCAAGATTTTTTGTCCCTTTAAGGTATCTGAAGATCCTCTTTACAGCAATAAGGTGGGATTCCTTTGCGTTAGCTTGGTATCATGCACAAAGGCATGTGGCATACATTATATCAGGTCTACTTGCAGTTAAGTATAAAAGTGACCCAATTATACCTCTGTAAAGCTTGCACTCTACAGATTTGCCATTTAGATCTGAGTATAACTTATTTCCATTGGCCTATGGGGTCTTCATTACAGAGGCATCAGAGAGACTAAATTTTGAAATAATGTTAGAGACATATTTAGCTTAATTTATAAAAATTCCCTATGATGTTTGTTTTACTTGGAGTCCTAGGAAGAAGGTTAATTCTCCCATCATGCTCATTTCAAACTCACTCTGCATGAGTTTTTCAAAATCTTTGCACTGTTGTGCATTGGTAGACCCGAAGATAATGTCATCCACATAGATCTGTACAAGCAGAATCTCATCACCTTTTCTTTTGTAAAACAAAGTAGTATCCGTCGTACCTCAGTCGAAATCATTATCGAGAAGAAAGGTTGAGAGTCTTTCGTACCATGCTCTTGGAGCCTGTTTCAGTCCATACAGAACTTTGTCGAGATAATAGACATATTTTGGGTACTTGGAACTTCCAAACCCTGGTGGCTGCTGGACGTATACTTCTTCTTGGATTTCACCATTTAGAAAAGCAGATTTTACATCCATCTGAAAGACTTTAAAACCTCTGTGGGCTACGAAAGTTAAGAAGATTCTTATAGCTTTGAGCCATGCGACAGGGGCAAAAGTTTCATCGTAATCAATGCCTTCTTCTCGGCGATATCCCTTGGCCACCAATCTCGCTTTATTTCTGATGACCACCCCGTCCTCATCCATCTTGTTTCTGAAGACCCATTTAGTCCGTATTGCTAGTTTCCCCTTTGGCAGAGGAACTAGGGTCCATACCTTGTTTCTCTCAAACTGCAGAAGCTCTTCTTGCATACCATCTACCCAGTTTGGATCATCTAGGGATTCAGAAATGCGTTTGGCTCGATCACACTGATAAAATTTGTAAAGAAACAAAAATTGGCACTGGCTGATCTTGTCTTTACTTTATCAGAAGGATCGCCAATGATTTGGCTTTGAGGATGAATTATAGTCCACTTGGTAGTCCTGGGGATATGGTCATTCGCATCATCAACTTGAACTTCTGAGGCTGCACTCGTTGGTTCTTGCGCAACCTCTGTAGTAGAAGGTACTTATGCGCTAGAGCTTGGTTCTTCAGCTTGTATAGGTATTGGGATCACATTTGGAATTGATTCCTCTGATTCGGTAGAGACTGAATCTTCATTTTCCTCTGTTATCGGTTCCTCTGTCGTAGCTGGTGTTTCAAATTCCTCTGTTGTTGTATCTTTTCTTGTGTCATCTTCTGTCCGCTCCCCCTCGGCATTAGCATTTGCATGATTTACAGAAGAGACTGAAGTATTTAATGGACCAGTTAGAGAAATACCTGACTCAGTCTGATTGATAGAAGATGATTCTCCAGAGGCTCTGACAGCTCCATCAGAGGGATCGATATTGTCGTGGAACATCTCTTCAAATAGCATATTTAGGTCTGCTTCTCTTGTCTTTGAGATGCCAGAGGATTCCTTCTTTAGGCCGAGTTCTGAACTAATTTGTTCAGGAGTCTTTTGAAAGGAATCGTCAAAAGATACATTGATGCTTTCCACAATGGTTCGTGACCGCAGAAGGTAAACTCTGTAAGCCTTAGAGGTGGTAGAGTACCCAATGAACTTGCCTTCATCTGCTTTTACCTCAAACTTTCCTCTTACTTCTCTATCATTTAAGACAAAGCACTTGCATCCAAAAACATGGAAGAACTTGATATTTGGTCGCCTTTTGTTGATCAGATGATATGGTGTCTTGATGTGCCTCTTTACTATGGTTGATCGATTTTGGGTGTAGCAAGCGGTTCATACCGTTTCTGCCCAGAAAGAGATTGGTAATCATGATGATGTCAGCATAGTTCTTGCAGCCTCCACAAGCGTACGGTTCTTTCGTTCAACCACGCCATTCTGTTGTGGGGTGGGTGCAGCAGAGAAGTTCTGAGAAATCCCTTCTTCTGTAAGATAGGCTTCAATGACAGAGTTTTTGAATTCCGTGCCATTGTCGCTTCTTAATTTCTGATTCCTGCACTCATATAGAACTTGGATTCTTTTCATTAACTTTATCAGAATGTTTGGAACATCTGATTTCTTTCTGACAAATTTAAACCATGTAAATCTTGAGTATTCATCGATCAAAACAAGTATATATTTCTTGCCACCTAGGCTCTGTGTAGAGATTGGACCGCAGAGGTCAACATGAAGCATGTACAGAGGCCTAGGGCAAGACACATCAGTCTTGCCTTTATGGGAAGCTCTTTTGAGTTTTCCCATTTCCCAAGCAGAACACAAATGATCCTTATTATACCTGACATTTGGCAGACCTTTGACTAAATCAAGTTTAACAAGCTTGTCTAGAGTATGAAAGTTTATGCGGCATAACCTGTTGTGCCGTAACCAGGCTTCTTCGTTTTTTCAGGCAACAAGGCAGAGCTTGTCCTTCTTGTTTTTGGCGCAGAAGTTTAGGAGGTATAGATCGCCTCTTCGTTCATCTCGCAGAAGTTCGACTCCTGTGTCCTCACCTTGTAGAGAGCAGAAGGTTCTTTTGAACATCACGTCGAAACCCGTATCGCAGAGTTGGCTAACACTTAAAAGATTGTGCTTAAGGCCATCCACATATGCAACTTTGCATACGGTTATGTTTTCCTTCTTGATAACTCCGTAGCCTTTAATATATCCCTTCTTGTTGTCGCCAAAGGTTACTGATCCTCCATCGAGTTTGTCTTTGTAGGAGGATAGTAAATCTCTGTCGCCAGTTATGTGCCGCGAGCACCCGGAGTCAAGATACCAGATCGGCACATATTGTTTCTCACTATCACAGTCGGATGAGCTAACCTCTGCCATTCCACAGAACAAGGCGTTCTTGTCGCCTTCATCGGATGATTCGTCGAACAACCAGTTCTCTTGATTCACCATTAGTGACTTCTGAGAATAGTATTCCGCCTTCTTTTTGTAGAAAGCAAAATCCCTCTGAGGGCGGTTTGGTTTGATTTTGCAGTCATTGGCATAATGGCCTGGCTTGCCACAATTGTAACATCCTTGGTTCTGTGGAGCATTGCCAGCTTTGTCATCTGACTTCTGTCGGTCACCACCTTTGTCATTCTTGTCATTTGACCCTTCTCTTCCACGATCATCTCTTCCATAGCGATCATTTGTAGAGATTGGACCGCAGAGGTCAACATGATGCATGTACAGAGGCCTAGGGCAAGACACATCAGTCTTGCCTTTATGTGAAGCTCTTTTGAGTTTTCCCATTTCGCAAGCAGAACACAAATGATCCTTATTATACCTGACATTTGGCAGACCTTTGACTAAATCAAGTTTAACAAGCTTGTCTAGAGTATGAAAGTTTATGCGGCATAACCTGTTGTGCCGTAACCAGGCTTCTTCGTTTTTTCAGGCAACAAGGCAGAGCTTGTCCTTCTTGTTTTTGGCGCAGAAGTTTAGGAGGTATAGATCGCCTCTTCGTTCATCTCGCAGAAGTTCGACTCCTGTGTCCTCACCTTGTAGAGAGCAGAAGGTTCTTTTGAACATCACGTCGAAACCCGTATCGCAGAGTTGGCTAACACTTAAAAGATTGTGCTTAAGGCCATCCACATATGCAACTTTGCATACGGTTATGTTTTCCTTCTTGATAACTCCGTAGCCTTTAATATATCCCTTCTTGTTGTCGCCAAAGGTTACTGATCCTCCATCGAGTTTGTCTTTGTAGGAGGATAGTAAATCTCTGTCGCCAGTTATGTGCCGCGAGCACCCGGAGTCAAGATACCAGATCGGCACATATTGTTTCTCACTATCACAGTCGGATGAGCTAACCTCTGCCATTCCACAGAACAAGGCGTTCTTGTCGCCTTCATCGGATGATTCGTCGAACAACCAGTTCTCTTGATTCACCATTAGTGACTTCTGAGAATAGTATTCCGCCTTCTTTTTGTAGAAAGCAAAATCCCTCTGAGGGCGGTTTGGTTTGATTTTGCAGTCATTGGCATAATGGCCTGGCTTGCCACAATTGTAACATCCTTGGTTCTGTGGAGCATTGCCAGCTTTGTCATCTGACTTCTGTCGGTCACCACCTTTGTCATTCTTGTCATTTGACCCTTCTCTTCCACGATCATCTCTTCCATAGCGATCATTTGTAGAGATTGGACCGCAGAGGTCAACATGATGCATGTACAGAGGCCTAGGGCAAGACACATCAGTCTTGCCTTTATGTGAAGCTCTTTTGAGTTTTCCCATTTCGCAAGCAGAACACAAATGATCCTTATTATACCTGACATTTGGCAGACCTTTGACTAAATCAAGTTTAACAAGCTTGTCTAGAGTATGAAAGTTTATGTGGCATAACCTGTTGTGCCGTAACCAGGCTTCTTCGTTTTTACAGGCAACAAGGCAGAGCTTGTCCTTCTTGTTTTTGGCGCAGAAGTTTATGAGGTATAGATCGCCTCTTCGTTCATCTCGCAGAATTTCGACTCCTGTGTCCTCACCTTGTAGAGAGCAGAAGGTTCTTTTGAACATCACGTCGAAACCCGTATCGCAAAGTTGGCTAACACTTAAAAGATTGTGCTTAAGGCCATCCACATATTCAACTTTGCATACGGTTATGTTTTCCTTCTTGATAACTCCGTAGCCTTTAATATATCCCTTCTTGTTGTCGCCAAAGGTTACTGATCCTCCATCGAGTTTGTCTTTGTAGGAGGATAGTAAATCTCTGTCGCCAGTTATGTGCCGCGAGCACCCGGAGTCAAGATACCAGATCGGCACATATTGTTTCTCACTATCACAGTCGGATGAGCTAACCTCTGCCATTCCACAGAACAAGGCGTTCTTGTCTCCTTCATCGGATGATTCGTCGAACAACCAGTTCTCTTGATTCACCATTAGTGACTTCTGAGAATAGTATTCCGCCTTCTTTTTGTAGAAAGCAGAATCCCTCTGAGGGCGGTTTGGTTTGCTTTTGCAGTCATTGGCATAATGGCCTGGCTTGCCACAATTGTAACATCCTTGGTTCTGTGGAGCATTGCCAGCTTTGTCATCTGACTTCTGTCGGTCACCACCTTTGTCATTCTTGTCATTTGACCCTTCTCTTCCACGATCATCTCTTCCATAGCGATCATTTCCAGACTTCTTCTGGTATCCTCTGCTGAATTCCCTTGTCAAAAGAGCTAACGATTTAGCTATTGAGGCCATAGTTGCCTCTTCTTCGTCCACCACCTCCTCCTCTTCACTATCAACGATCATTACCTTCTTCTTCTTCTCCTTCTTTTCCTCCACAGCTTTCGCCTTCATCGGATGATTCGTCGAACAACCAGTTCTCTTGATTCACCATTAGTGACTTCTGAGAATAGTATTCCGCCTTCTTTTTGTAGAAAGCAGAATCCCTCTGAGGGCGGTTTGGTTTGATTTTGCAGTCATTGGCATAATGGCCTGGCTTGCCACAATTGTAACATCCTTGGTTCTGTGGAGCATTGCCAGCTTTGTCATCTGACTTCTGTCGGTCACCACCTTTGTCATTCTTGTCATTTGACCCTTCTCTACCACGATCATCTCTTCCATAGCGATCATTTGTAGAGATTGGACCGCAGAGGTCAACATGAAGCATGTACAGAGGCCTAGGGCAAGACACATCAGTCTTGCCTTTATGGGAAGCTCTTTTGAGTTTTCCCATTTCGCAAGCAGAACACAAATGATCCTCATTATACCTGACATTTGGCAGACCTTTGACTAAATCAAGTTTAACAAGCTTGTCTAGAGTATGAAAGTTTATGTGGCATAACCTGTTGTGCCGTAACCAGGCTTCTTCGTTTTTACAGGCAACAAGGCAGAGCTTGTCCTTCTTGTTTTTGGCGCAAAAGTTTATGAGGTATAGATCGCCTCTTCGTTCATCTCGCAGAAGTTCGACTCCTGTGTCCTCACCTTGTAGAGAGCAGAAGGTTCTTTTGAACATCACGTCGAAACCCGTATCGCAGAGTTGGCTAACACTTAAAAGATTGTGCTTAAGGCCATCCACATATGCAACTTTGCATACGGTTATGTTTTCCTTCTTGATAACTCCGTAGCCTTTAATATATCCCTTCTTGTTGTCGCCAAAGGTTACTGATCCTCCATCGAGTTTGTCTTTGTAGGAGGATAGTAAATCTCTGTCGCCAGTTATGTGCCGCGAGCACCCGGAGTCAAGATACCAGATCGGCACATATTGTTTCTCACTATCACAGTCGGATGAGCTAACCTCTGCCATTCCACAGAACAAGGCGTTCTTGTCGCCTTCATCGGATGATTCGTCGAACAACCAGTTCTCTTGATTCACCATTAGTGACTTCTGAGAATAGTATTCCGCCTTCTTTTTGTAGAAAGCAGAATCCCTCTGAGGGCGGTTTGGTTTGATTTTGAAGTCATTGGCATAATGGCCTGGCTTGCCACAATTGTAACATCCTTGGTTCTGTGGAGCATTGCCAGCTTTGTCATCTGACTTCTGTCGGTCACCACCTTTGTCATTCTTGTCATTTGACCCTTCTCTTCCACGATCATCTCTTCCATAGCGATCATTTGTAGAGATTGGACCGCAGAGGTCAACATGAAGCATGTACAGAGGCCTAGGGCAAGACACATCAGTCTTGCCTTTATGGGAAGCTCTTTTGAGTTTTCCCATTTCGCAAGCAGAACACAAATGATCCTTATTATACCTGACATTTGGCAGACCTTTGACTAAATCAAGTTTAACAAGCTTGTCTAGAGTATGAAAGTTTATGTGGCATAACCTGTTGTGCCGTAACCAGGCTTCTTCGTTTTTACAGGCAACAAGGAAGAGCTTGTCCTTCTTGTTTTTGGCGCAGAAGTTTATGAGGTATAGATCGCCTCTTCGTTCATCTCGCAGAAGTTCGACTCCTGTGTCCTCACCTTGTAGAGAGCAGAAGGTTCTTTTGAACATCACGTCGAAACCCGTATCGCAGAGTTGGCTAACACTTAAAAGATTGTGCTTAAGGCCATCCACATATGCAACTTTGCATACGGTTATGTTTTCCTTCTTGATAACTTCGTAGCCTTTAATATATCCCTTCTTGTTGTCGCCAAAGGTTACTGATCCTCCATCGAGTTTGTCTTTGTAGGATGATAGTAAATCTCTGTCGCCAGTTATGTGCCGCGAGCACCCGGAGTCAAGATACCAGATCGGCACATATTGTTTCTCACTATCACAGTCGGATGAGCTAACCTCTGCCATTCCACAGAACAAGGCGTTCTTGTCGCCTTCATCGGATGATTCGTCGAACAACCAGTTCTCTTGATTCACCATTAGTGACTACTGAGAATAGTATTCCGCCTTCTTTTTGTAGAAAGCAGAATCCCTCTGAGGGCGGTTTGGTTTGCTTTTGCAGTCATTGGCATAATGGCCTGGCTTGCCACAATTGTAACATCCTTGGTTCTGTGTAGCATTGCCAGCTTTGTCATCTGACTTCTGTCGGTCACCACCTTTGTCATTCTTGTCATTTGACCCTTCTCTTCCACGATCATCTCTTCCATAGCGATCATTTCCAGACTTCTTCTGGTATCCTCTGCTGAATTCCCTTGTCAAAAGAGCTAACGATTTAGCTATTGAGGCCATAGTTGCCTCTTCTTCGTCCACCACCTCCTCCTCTTCACTATCAACGATCATTACCTTCTTCTTCTTCTCCTTCTTTTCCTCCACAGCTTTCGCCTTCATCGGATGATTCGTCGAACAACCAGTTCTCTTGATTCACCATTAGTGACTTCTGAGAATAGTATTCCGCCTTCTTTTTGTAGAAAGCAGAATCCCTCTGAGGGCGGTTTGGTTTGATTTTGCAGTCATTGGCATAATGGCCTGGCTTGCCACAATTGTAACATCCTTGGTTCTGTGGAGCATTGCCAGCTTTGTCATCTGACTTCTGTCGGTCACCACCTTTGTCATTCTTGTCATTTGACCCTTCTCTTCCACGATCATCTCTTCCATAGCGATCATTTGTAGAGATTGGAACGCAGAGGTCAACATGAAGCATGTACAAAGGCCTAGGGCAAGACACATCAGTCTTGCCTTTATGGGAAGCTCTTTTGAGTTTTCCCATTTCGCAAGCAGAACACAAATGATCCTTATTATACCTGACATTTGGCAGACCTTTGACTAAATCAAGTTTAACAAGCTTGTCTAGAGTATGAAAGTTTATGTGGCATAACCTGTTGTGCCGTAACCAGGCTTCTTCGTTTTTACAGGCAACAAGGCAGAGCTTGTCCTTCTTGTTTTTGGCGCAGAAGTTTATGAGGTATAGATCGCCTCTTCGTTCATCTCGCAGAAGTTCGACTCCTGTGTCCTCACCTTGTAGAGAGCAGAAGGTTCTTTTGAACATCACGTCGAAACCCGTATCGCAGAGTTGGCTAACACTTAAAAGATTGTGCTTAAGGCCATCCACATATGCAACTTTGCATACGGTTATGTTTTCCTTCTTGATAACTCCGTAGCCTTTAATATATCCCTTCTTGTTGTCGCCAAAGGTTACTGATCCTCCATCGAGTTTGTCTTTGTAGGAGGATAGTAAATCTCTGTCGCCAGTTATGTGCCGCGAGCACCCGGAGTCAAGATACCAGATCGGCACATATTGTTTCTCACTATCACAGTCGGATGAGCTAACCTCTGCCATTCCACAGAACAAGGCGTTCTTGTCGCCTTCATCGGATGATTTGTCGAACAACCAGTTCTCTTGATTCACCATTAGTGACTTCTGAGAATAGTATTCCGCCTTCTTTTTGTAGAAAGCAGAATCCCTCTGAGGGCGGTTTGGTTTGCTTTTGCAGTCATTGGCATAATGGCCTGGCTTGCCACAATTGTAACATCCTTGGTTCTGTGGAGCATTGCCAGCTTTGTCATCTGACTTCTGTCGGTCACCACCTTTGTCATTCTTGTCATTTGACCCTTCTCTTCCACGATCATCTCTTCCATAGCGATCATTTCCAGACTTCTTCTGGTATCCTCTGCTGAATTCCCTTGTCAAAATAGCTAACGATTTAGCTATTGAGGCCATAGTTGCCTCTTCTTCGTCCACCACCTCCTCCTCTTCACTATCAACGATCATTACCTTCTTCTTCTTCTCCTTCTTTTCCTCCACAGCTTTCGCCTTCATCGGATGATTCGTCGAACAACCAGTTCTCTTGATTCACCATTAGTGACTTCTGAGAATAGTATTCCGCCTTCTTTTTGTAGAAAGCAGAATCCCTCTGAGGGCGGTTTGGTTTGATTTTGCAGTCATTGGCATAATGGCCTGGCTTGCCACAATTGTAACATCCTTGGTTCTGTGGAGCATTGCCAGCTTTGTCATCTGACTTCTGTCGGTCACCACCTTTTTCATTCTTGTCATTTGACCCTTCTCTTCCACGATCATCTCTTCCATAGCGATCATTTGTAGAGATTGGACCGCAGAGGTCAACATGAAGCATGTACAGAGGCCTAGGGCAAGACACATCAGTCTTGCCTTTATGGGAAGCTCTTTTGAGTTTTCCCATTTCGCAAGCAGAACACAAATGATCCTTATTATACCTGACATTTGGCAGACCTTTGACTAAATCAAGTTTAACAAGCTTGTCTAGAGTATGAAAGTTTATGTGGCATAACCTGTTGTGCCGTAACCAGGCTTCTTCGTTTTTACAGGCAACAAGGCAGAGCTTGTCCTTCTTGTTTTTGGCGCAGAAGTTTATGAGGTATAGATCGCCTCTTCGTTCATCTCGCAGAAGTTCGACTCCTGTGTCCTCACCTTGTAGAGAGCAGAAGGTTCTTTTGAACATCACGTCGAAACCCGTATCGCAGAGTTGGCTAACACTTAAAAGATTGTGCTTAAGGCCATCCACATATGCAACTTTGCATACGGTTATGTTTTCCTTCTTGATAACTTCGTAGCCTTTAATATATCCCTTCTTGTTGTCGCCAAAGGTTACTGATCCTCCATCGAGTTTGTCTTTGTAGGAGGATAGTAAATCTCTGTCGCCAGTTATGTGCCGCGAGCACCCGGAGTCAAGATACCAGATCGGCACATATTGTTTCTCACTATCACAGTCGGATGAGCTAACCTCTGCCATTCCACAGAACAAGGCGTTCTTGTCGCCTTCATCGGATGATTCGTCGAACAACCAGTTCTCTTGATTCACCATTAGTGACTTCTGAGAATAGTATTCCGCCTTCTTTTTGTAGAAAGCAGAATCCCTCTGAGGGCGGTTTGGTTTGCTTTTGCAGTCATTGGCATAATGGCCTGGCTTGCCACAATTGTAACATCCTTGGTTCTGTGGAGCATTGCCAGCTTTGTCATCTGACTTCTGTCGGTCACCACCTTTGTCATTCTTGTCATTTGACCCTTCTCTTCCACGATCATCTCTTCCATAGCGATCATTTGTAGAGATTGGACCGCAGAGGTCAACATGAAGCATGTACAGAGGCCTAGGGCAAGACACATCAGTCTTGCCTTTATGGGAAGCTCTTTTGAGTTTTCCCATTTCGCAAGCAGAACACAAATGATCCTTATTATACCTGACATTTGGCAGACCTTTGACTAAATCAAGTTTAACAAGCTTGTCTAGAGTATGAAAGTTTATGTGGCATAACCTGTTGTGCCGTAACCAGGCTTCTTCGTTTTTACAGGCAACAAGGCAGAGCTTGTCCTTCTTGTTTTTGGCGCAGAAGTTTATGAGGTATAGATCGCCTCTTCGTTCATCTCGCAGAAGTTCGACTCCTGTGTCCTCACCTTGTAGAGAGCAGAAGGTTCTTTTGAACATCACGTCGAAACCCGTATCGCAGAGTTGGCTAACACTTAAAAGATTGTGCTTAAGGCCATCCACATATGCAACTTTGCATACGGTTATGTTTTCCTTCTTGATAACTCCGTAGCCTTTAATATATCCCTTCTTGTTGTCGCCAAAGGTTACTGATCCTCCATCGAGTTTGTCTTTGTAGGACGATAGTAAATCTCTGTCGCCAGTTATGTGCCGCGAGCACCCGGAGTCAAGATACCAGATCGGCACATATTGTTTCTCACTATCACAGTCGGATGAGCTAACCTCTGCCATTCCACAGAACAAGGCGTTCTTGTCGCCTTCATCGGATGATTTGTCGAACAACCAGTTCTCTTGATTCACCATTAGTGACTTCTGAGAATAGTATTCCGCCTTCTTTTTGTAGAAAGCAGAATCCCTCTGAGGGCGGTTTGGTTTGCTTTTGCAGTCATTGGCATAATGGCCTGGCTTGCCACAATTGTAACATCCTTGGTTCTGTGTAGCATTGCCAGCTTTGTCATCTGACTTCTGTCGGTCACCACCTTTGTCATTCTTGTCATTTGACCCTTCTCTTCCACGATCATCTCTTCCATAGCGATCATTTCCAGACTTCTTCTGGTATCCTCTGCTGAATTCCCTTGTCAAAAGAGCTAACGATTTAGCTATTGAGGCCATAGTTGCCTCTTCTTCGTCCACCACCTCCTCCTCTTCACTATCAACGATCATTACCTTCTTCTTCTTCTCCTTCTTTTCCTCCACAGCTTTCGCCTTCATCGGATGATTCGTCGAACAACCAGTTCTCTTGATTCACCATTAGTGACTTCTGAGAATAGTATTCCGCCTTCTTTTTGTAGAAAGCAGAATCCCTCTGAGGGCGGTTTGGTTTGATTTTGCAGTCATTGGCATAATGGCCTGGCTTGCCACAATTGTAACATCCTTGGTTCTGTGGAGCATTGCCAGCTTTGTCATCTGACTTCTGTCGGTCACCACCTTTGTCATTCTTGTCATTTGATCCTTCTCTTCCACGATCATCTCTTCCATAGTGATCATTTCCAGACTTCTTCTGGTATCCTCTGCTGAATTCCCTTGTCAAAATAGCTAACGATTTAGCTATTGAGGCCACAGTTGCCTCTTCTTCGTCCACCACCTCCTCCTCTTCACTATCAACGATCATTACCTTCTTCTTCTTCTCCTTCTTTTCCTCCACAGCTTTCGCCTTCATCGGATGATTCGTCGAACAACCAGTTCTCTTGATTCACCATTAGTGACTTCTGAGAATAGTATTCCGCCTTCTTTTTGTAGAAAGCAGAATCCCTCTGAGGGCGGTTTGGTTTGATTTTGCAGTCATTGGCATAATGGCCTGGCTTGCCACAATTGTAACATCCTTGGTTCTGTGGAGCATTGCCAGCTTTGTCATCTGACTTCTGTCGGTCACCACCTTTGTCATTCTTGTCATTTGACCCTTCTCTTCCACGATCATCTCTTCCATAGCGATCATTTGTAGAGATTGGACCGCAGAGGTCAACATGAAGCATGTACAGAGGCCTAGGGTAAGACACACCAGTCTTGCCTTTATGGGAAGCTCTTTTGAGTTTTCCCATTTCGCAAGCAGAACACAAATGATCCTTATTATACCTGACATTTGGCAGACCTTTGACTAAATCAAGTTTAACAAGCTTGTCTAGAGTATGAAAGTTTATGTGGCATAACCTGTTGTGCCGTAACCAGGCTTCTTCGTTTTTACAGGCAACAAGGCAGAGCTTGTCCTTCTTGTTTTTGGCGCAGAAGTTTATGAGGTATAGATCGCCTCTTCGTTCATCTCGCAGAAGTTCGACTCCTGTGTCCTCACCTTGTAGAGAGCAGAAGGTTCTTTTGAACATCACGTCGAAACCCGTATCGCAGAGTTGGCTAACACTTAAAAGATTGTGCTTAAGGCCATCCACATATGCAACTTTGCATACGGTTATGTTTTCCTTCTTGATAACTCCGTAGCCTTTAATATATCCCTTCTTGTTGTCGCCAAAGGTTACTGATCCTCCATCGAGTTTGTCTTTGTAGGAGGATAGTAAATCTCTGTCGCCAGTTATGTGCCGCGAGCACCCGGAGTCAAGATACCAGATCGGCACATATTGTTTCTCACTATCACAGTCGGATGAGCTAACCTCTGCCATTCCACAGAACAAGGCGTTCTTGTCGCCTTCATCGGATGATTTGTCGAACAACCAGTTCTCTTGATTCACCATTAGTGACTTCTGAGAATAGTATTCCGCCTTCTTTTTGTAGAAAGCAGAATCCCTCTGAGGGCGGTTTGGTTTGCTTTTGCAGTCATTGGCATAATGGCCTGGCTTGCCACAATTGTAACATCCTTGGTTCTGTGGAGCATTGCCAGCTTTGTCATCTGACTTCTGTCGGTCACCACCTTTGTCATTCTTGTCATTTGACCCTTCTCTTCCACGATCATCTCTTCCATAGCGATCATTTCCAGACTTCTTCTGGTATCCTCTGCTGAATTCCCTTGTCAAAATAGCTAACGATTTAGCTATTGAGGCCATAGTTGCCTCTTCTTCGTCCACCACCTCCTCCTCTTCACTATCAACGATCATTACCTTCTTCTTCTTCTCCTTCTTTTCCTCCACAGCTTTCGCCTTCATCGGATGATTCGTCGAACAACCAGTTCTCTTGATTCACCATTAGTGACTTCTGAGAATAGTATTCCGCCTTCTTTTTGTAGAAAGCAGAATCCCTCTGAGGGCGGTTTGGTTTGATTTTGCAGTCATTGGCATAATGGCCTGGCTTGCCACAATTGTAACATCCTTGGTTCTGTGGAGCATTGCCAGCTTTGTCATCTGACTTCTGTCGGTCACCACCTTTTTCATTCTTGTCATTTGACCCTTCTCTTCCACGATCATCTCTTCCATAGCGATCATTTGTAGAGATTGGACCGCAGAGGTCAACATGAAGCATGTACAGAGGCCTAGGGCAAGACACATCAGTCTTGCCTTTATGGGAAGCTCTTTTGAGTTTTCCCATTTCGCAAGCAGAACACAAATGATCCTTATTATACCTGACATTTGGCAGACCTTTGACTAAATCAAGTTTAACAAGCTTGTCTAGAGTATGAAAGTTTATGTGGCATAACCTGTTGTGCCGTAACCAGGCTTCTTCGTTTTTACAGGCAACAAGGCAGAGCTTGTCCTTCTTGTTTTTGGCGCAGAAGTTTATGAGGTATAGATCGCCTCTTCGTTCATCTCGCAGAAGTTCGACTCCTGTGTCCTCACCTTGTATAGAGCAGAAGGTTCTTTTGAACATCACGTCGAAACCCGTATCGCAGAGTTGGCTAACACTTAAAAGATTGTGCTTAAGGCCATCCACATATGCAACTTTGCATACGGTTATGTTTTCATTCTTGATAACTTCGTAGCCTTTAATATATCCCTTCTTGTTGTCGCCAAAGGTTACTGATCCTCCATCGAGTTTGTCTTTGTAGGAGGATAGTAAATCTCTGTCGCCAGTTATGTGCCGCGAGCACCCGGAGTCAAGATACCAGATCGGCACATATTGTTTCTCACTATCACAGTCGGATGAGCTAACCTCTGCCATTCCACAGAACAAGGCGTTCTTGTCGCCTTCATCGGATGATTCGTCGAACAACCAGTTCTCTTGATTCACCATTAGTGACTTCTGAGAATAGTATTCCGCCTTCTTTTTGTAGAAAGCAGAATCCCTCTGAGGGCGGTTTGGTTTGCTTTTGCAGTCATTGGCATAATGGCCTGGCTTGCCACAATTGTAACATCCTTGGTTCTGTGGAGCATTGCCAGCTTTGTCATCTGACTTCTGTCGGTCACCACCTTTGTCATTCTTGTCATTTGACCCTTCTCTTCCACGATCATCTCTTCCATAGCGATCATTTGTAGAGATTGGACCGCAGAGGTCAACATGAAGCATGTACAGAGGCCTAGGGCAAGACACATCAGTCTTGCCTTTATGGGAAGCTCTTTTGAGTTTTCCCATTTCGCAAGCAGAACACAAATGATCCTTATTATACCTGACATTTGGCAGACCTTTGACTAAATCAAGTTTAACAAGCTTGTCTAGAGTATGAAAGTTTATGTGGCATAACCTGTTGTGCCGTAACCAGGCTTCTTCGTTTTTACAGGCAACAAGGCAGAGCTTGTCCTTCTTGTTTTTGGCGCAGAAGTTTATGAGGTATAGATCGCCTCTTCGTTCATCTCGCAGAAGTTCGACTCCTGTGTCCTCACCTTGTAGAGAGCAGAAGGTTCTTTTGAACATCACGTCGAAACCCGTATCGCAGAGTTGGCTAACACTTAAAAGATTGTGCTTAAGGCCATCCACATATGCAACTTTGCATACGGTTATGTTTTCCTTCTTGATAACTCCGTAGCCTTTAATATATCCCTTCTTGTTGTCGCCAAAGGTTACTGATCCTCCATCGAGTTTGTCTTTGTAGGAGGATAGTAAATCTCTGTCGCCAGTTATGTGCCGCGAGCACCCGGAGTCAAGATACCAGATCGGCACATATTGTTTCTCACTATCACAGTCGGATGAGCTAACCTCTGCCATTCCACAGAACAAGGCGTTCTTGTCGCCTTCATCGGATGATTCGTCGAACAACCAGTTCTCTTGATTCACCATTAGTGACTTCTGAGAATAGTATTCCGCCTTCTTTTTGTAGAAAGCAGAATCCCTCTGAGGGCGGTTTGGTTTGCTTTTGCAGTCATTGGCATAATGGCCTGGCTTGCCACAATTGTAACATCCTTGGTTCTGTGGAGCATTTCCAGCTTTGTCATCTGACTTCTGTCGGTCACCACCTTTGTCATTCTTGTCATTTGACCCTTCTCTTCCACGATCATCTCTTCCATAGCGATCATTTCCAGACTTCTTCTGGTATCCTCTGCTGAATTCCCTTGTCAAAAGAGCTAACGATTTAGCTATTGAGGCCATAGTTGCCTCTTCTTCGTCCACCACCTCCTCCTCTTCACTATCAACGGTCATTACCTTCTTCTTCTTCTCCTTCTTTTCCTCCACAGCTTTCTCCTTCTTCGACTTCTCTTTAGCTTATGTAGCCTTACCAACAAGTGCAAAGGGTGCACTGACTTGAGCTTTTGTTTGTGCAATCTGAGGTTCTTGGGCTGCCACAGTTCCATAAAGATATGACAGAGTCCAGCAGTCTAAGTCCTGATTAGTTTGTAGAGACATAGACAACTGGAGCCATTCTTCATTTAGGCTCTTCAGGGACATGACATAGTTCTCCTCAGAAGTTCCGTGGATCCCGAACTTCTTGCACTTGTTGATCAGAGAGTTGAACCGATCATAAGTTGACTGCAGAGATTTTGTCGGCAGACCTTTGAATGCATAGTATTCATTGATGCATTGGGCTCTGCGGTTCTTTTGAGTTTTGGCCCCTCCTTCGAGTTGTTTCTCCAGTTCTCTCCATAGATCGTATGCAGATTCACACGCATCTAGAGATTGGAAGAGGTCATTGGGGATGGCCATTATCAGAAGTCTTTTGGTCTTCTGAGCGACTTCATATTTTGCCCTATCTGGATCGGACCAGTTGTCCTTGGTCTTTGGTTTCTCGTGCTCAGGAATCTCTGGTGTGTCGTCTGTGGCAGGTACACGAGGTACTGTGATCATTGGAACGAAAGGAGGGTTGTGAATATAGTGAATGAGTTCTTTGTCAGTACCCTCGAAGAAGTGAATCATTCGTATCTTCCACTGAGGGTACTCATCTATGAGCAGTGTGTAGCTTGGTTAGAGAACCAGCGGTGAAGAAGTTGTTCGTGTTCGCCATTTTGAAAGAGGCTTGACAGATATCAGAAAAACAGAGTATGAATTGTAAACTTTCAGATGATGGGGTGAATGGTTCGAAACGTGTTTATAAGCTTAAAAACCTTGAGCAATGCACTAAAATGGAGTTTTAACCGAGAAAACAGATTCTGCAGGTTTACCAAAGTCGAACAGGTCGAGAATGGCAGAAAAACAGAGTCTATTTTAAATATGCGAAGAACAGGTCAAAAACTAACCAAGTTTCTACCATAAATCATTGTAAGAGAGGATCACTTGATATAGATAATCAAGGATGGCTCTGATACCAATTGTTGGTTCCTATATTGCTTAACAATTATTTAAATACCTATTAGTTCAACCCGATAAGAGTTGCGGAAGCGTTTTACCCGAACTAATAAGATAATGTTTGGTAGAAAGACACACAATATCAAATACACAAAGTGGAAATAATTCAGATAATTAACTCAATAACCCACTGTATATTGATATAAATAGAACACCATGAACACCGAAAGTTATACGAGAAATCTGCTCTTAGAGTGTGTGTGTGTCGTGTAAAGCTTAATAGAAGAGCTTAACATGAGTCTTCTATTTATACTGTTCATCAGGGGACAAGTTCTAGACATAAAGGACTTAAGGTACAAGACACGATCGTGGAACTGCTACTGGTACAACGTTAATGTAGTGCGCCGTTTTCTGCAAGGGCTGAAACCCATCAGAGTTTGACACGTGGAGTTGTCAGGGCACACCTTGTACGAATGATCTTCAGAATCTTCGTACAGCAGAGATCGTGAGAAGCGGGATTGTCTTCGTCTTGATCTTCAAGTAATCTTCCAAGTCTTCAGTCTCCTTACCACAGAGGCTCTGTCAAGTATGGCAGAGGCTCTATGGCCTTGTCCTCTGTGAACGTCTTCAGTTGAGTCTTCACTTGGTCTTCTATCGGTGTCTTCGCATAACCTCTGTCGGAGTCTATACTTAGCCAATTTCTCAATACTTCTATAAGCAGTAGAAGTTGAAGCTAACATTGGCCCTTAAGTCCTTAGGTTCTATTAAAAGATTTGTACATTTTTCTTTTAGATTAGCATTGTCGGACTTGTATTTTTCAGTGATTCGCTTTTGAAGATCTAGCTTTTCTTTTAACGAGTTAATTTCATGCACTTGTTCATTAGTGGTGGCCTTATAAGAATCTATTCGTTCAACAAGTGGTTGCGTCTGTTCGATTAAGCTTTGATGAATAGGTTCACATACCTGACACAGATTTGCCTTTTCTGATGGAGGAGAATGGTAGCCTATGAAAGCATCAGCATCTTCAGAATCACTTTCACTATCGGAATGAGCCAGCCAGTGGTCATCTTCAACAAATAGAGCTTCTCCTGCCGCTTTCTGTTATGCTAGCAGAAGTTTAGCTTTGTAGTAGTGAACGTTTTTCACGACGGGCTTTCTACATTCCTTGGCAAAATGACCCAATTTCCTGCAGTTGTAGTAAGTGACGGGTTCGTCCTTCTTCTTAGACTTAGACTTGCTATCATTCTTCTCGTTCTCCTCCTTATGGTCAGGTTGCTTGTGCTCATCTGCCTTTTTCTTTCCTTCATATTTATCTTGATAATCATGGCGCTTGTTGGAAGAAGTGGAGTAACGCTGATTATTGGACGATGGTTTCTTGAAAAACTTCTTTTTATGGAAGGATCTAGAGAGTAAGTCCATCATTTTATTTACTGCAATCGGTTAAGGATCAGAATCGCTTTCCTCCTCTTCTTCAGATTCTGGTTCAGATTCACTCGTCTCTTGGGTTCGTTTTGAGTGACAGCTATAAGATTTGCCTCATTTTGATGAAACAAGAGCAAGTGGATCAGCATGTGACTTGGAAGCGGTCTTCTGGTTGCTCAGAATCTCCATGACTTCATCGTCGTCCTGTAGAAGCATCTCGTATAGTTAATTGATTGGAACGTTCTCCATCAGGTGGTTGTGTTTGATTTGAGAAGCGAACACTTTTCATTCTAGCAAGAGGTTGTTCAGAAACTTGAGCACATTCTCCGTATTTGATTGATTGATCTTGTTCTTGTGGAGCTCATTCAGTAGGAGGCAAAATCGTTCATAAGCCTGTGAGAGTGATTCGCCGTTGTGCTGCTTAAAGCCATCAAACTTAGTGATGCAGCTGTTGATCTTTAGTTGGTTGCCAACTTTGTTTCGCTCATCATGTTTTCTACCTGATCCCACATGCCCTTTAAAGTTTTCTTGTAGTTGTCGATGGCTGTGTAAATCTGGTTTGGTAGAGCCTGTACCAGATATCTCTTGGCATGCTTTTCGCCATCAAACATGCCATTTTCCTCTTCGCTAATATCCATGTATTTCTTGGGCTCAGTTCGAGCTGGAGCACCTCCTTCTTGTGATGGAATGGTATTCATGGGAGGATCTTGTGGGCCTTCAGATAGAGCACGCCAGATGTACTCGTAGTTGTCCTTTGATTCGATGAATATGAGGAATTTTTCCTGCCATTGGCTATTTTCGCCCTGATAGAGGGTCGGTGGCTTGGCATCGGTGCCGATTGCAAGAGCGCCGCGAGACCTCTTTGGTATTTGCACTAATGTGATCGTCAGACGTTTGTTCGATTCAAAGTGGAGTCCTAACGCAAGGAACTATGAGTGGAAGTCCTAACGCAGGTTCTAATAGTGGTTTAAAAATGGAACTAGTAAGAAAAATAGCTAAACAGAACTTACCGGATAGGAATCCGGATGAAACAGTGTCTGGTCTGGAAGTATCCGGATCAGATGTGTGTGAAATGCTCAGATAGCAAAAGTATCCAGATAAGCTGAAGTTACCGGACAACAGGGAGTTACCGGATAATGTGGGCTTACTGGATAATTCAGAGGATACCGGATAACATGGTTACCGGGTAAGATAAGAAAACAAAACTTGCCGAATAAATTAGAAAAACCTACCGGATGAGAAGGTTGTCCGGATGAGGAGCTTACCGGGTAGGGAATCCGGGTAGATAAAGTTACCGGAAAGATTGAGTATCCGAATAGATAGTATATGGGAACAATTACTACCGTAAAGTATACTTTACTGGATAAAATGTGGTCCGGAAAGTAGAAACAATCTGGATGCAATCTTCCGAAATGTTGCGTGAAAAGAAAAACTTACCCGAATACTTAAGGAGTGTCCGGTAACTGCGGCTCAGATAATTGTTTATCCGGAAACGACGGCTGTGTCTAAACAAATCGACTGGGATGCGATTAGGATCACCCAAAGTAGTTCCTGAAAGATTAGAAACATTCCAAAACTGAAAAATAACAACACCCTAAACGATTTTGAAGCAAAACATCAAGATTTTGAGGAAAATGTATACTTTTTCAAGAACGGAGACACAAAACTAAGAACTTGTTTTTGCTAGAAACACAATCAAACAGTCGAAGTGAGTAAAGCAAAATTGCAGAATCGCATATAATGATGATGCTAGTTGAGTGGTATACGCGAAATCAAGCAATTTTATCAGAATCAAAATATGGGATTTTAAGAACCAAAAAACACAGTCGATAAACTGGGCAGAATACTTACCAGAAACCTTTGAAATCTTTGAATCGAATCGTCCGTATGCTCTGATACCAATTGTGAGTTCCAAATTAGTGCATACACAATAGAAATCAATAGAATAGTAATCAGTCAGTATGATTTCAACTTGTCATCCATATAATATTGATAAACTTTAAGAGTGTTTCTTTACAGATGATCGAGAACAATTAAAACGATTGATTTTTTTATTTTCTAAGGCTAATGAACATATTTATACTTAGGCCTAATCTATCAAGCCCATGGCCCATTACAATTAATTAAGCCCAAATACAACAATTACATTAATTACCCAGAACTTCTATTCAACAAGATTTAGTCCCAACACTTAGGTTTGTTCATATGAATCATTTTATCAGTTTGACCTCATTTATGGAGTTTAGTTTCAAGATCAGTTATTTTAGAAACAAATTCTTTGTGTTGAATTTGAAGAGAGGGGCATTGATAGATAATCTCTGCTTTCTCATCCTCATACTGATCAAGCTTTGCGTTTAACTCCGATATCTTGGCCCTAAGGTCCTTTGGTGCTATAGAAAGATTTGTACACTTTTCTTTAATATTAACATTGTCGGACTTATATTTATCAAGCAGTTGTTCATTAGTGGAAGCCTTATTGGAGTCTATTCTTTGAACAAGTATTTGCATCTGATTGACTAAGCCTTGATGGATAGGGATATATACCTGACAAAGATCTCCTTGATCTGACGAAGGAGAGTGGTTGCCCATGAAAGCATCGACATCTTCAGAATCCCTTTCATCGTCGGAACGGTTTAGCCAGAAGTCGTCTTCAACCAACAGTGCCTTTCTTGCTTCCTTTCGTTGTGATAACAACGACTTTGCCTTGTAGTATTCCACGTTACGTACAACGGGCTTTCGGTAGTCTTTGGCAAAGTGGCCCAATTTTCCACAGTTATAGCACGTGACTGGCTCATCTTTGTTCTTTGACTCGGGATTTCGTTCGTGCTTCTCCTTATGATCCGAATGCTTGTGCTCGTCAGACTTTTTCATTCCTTCATACTTCTCCTTATAATCATGGCGCTTGTTGGGAGTAGTAGAGTAGCGCTGATTATTAGAGGATGGTTTCTTGAAGAACATGTTTCTTTGCAAGGACTTGGTGATCAGGACCATTGCTTTCTTTATTTCACTCACCTCAGGGTCAGAGTCGCTTTCCTCTGTTTCTTCAGCTTCTGGTTCTGACTCACTGGACACTTGGGTTCTCTTGGAGTGACGACTGGATGACTTGCCGCTTTTTGAGGGTACAAGGGCGAGGGGATCGGCTTGTGACTTGGAAGATGATTTCTGAGTGTTCACTGTTTCCATGACTTCATCCTCGTCTTGCATGAGCATCACATAAAGGTCATGGATTGGAACTTTCCCAATTAGGTTGTTGTGTTTGATATGAGAAGCGAACACTTTCCAATCCGTCAGGAGGTTGTTTAAGAACTTGAGGGCATTTTCCGTGTTAGATCGAGATATCTTGTTCTTGTGGAGCTCGTTGAGAACCAGGTAGAATCGTTCGTATGTCTGAGTTAATGATTCCCCCTTTCGCTGTTTGAAACCTTCATATCGGGTCATGTAGCTGTTGACCTTCAATTGATTTCCCACTTTACTCCCGCTCATCATATTCTCGACTTGATCCCACATGCCTTTGGAGGTATCCTTGAAGCTATCAATGGTCGTGTAGATCTCGTTTGGCAAACCCTTAACCAAATACCTCTTTGCATGTTGCTCCCCAATGAATCTGTTCTTTTCATCGTCAGTCACCATGGTGAACATCTTCGGTTTTGCCCGTTGTGGAGGACCACCTTCAACTTGGGCAGGAACAACGTGCATTGGGGATTCTTGTGGGCCTTCAGTGAGAGATTGCCAGATATATTCGAAGTTATCTTTAGATTAGATAGAGATTAGGAATCTGTCTCGCCATTGGCTGTATTCGCCTCGATAGAGAGTAGGAGGCTTGGAGTCGGTACCGATAGCTAAGGCGTCGCAAGACATCGTAAAGTATGCACTAAGGTGATCGTCAGACAGTAGTGTCCATTCAAGGTTGGATCCTAACTCAAGGCACTACGAGTGACAGTCCTAATGCAAGGTCTAAGAGTGAATTTAGCTAAACTGTTAAGATTAAAATCAAATCAGACTTATCCTGATAGAGGTGTCCAGACCAGGAAGTGTCCGGATCCGGTTGTGAGTGTAGTGTCCGAATAACAAAAAGTGACCGAATAAAACTAAACAATCCGGGTAAAATAAGTTACCTGAAAAACGGAAGTTACCTGAGAAAGACACCTACTGGGTAATGGCAAAGAAACAGGATGACAAACTTACCAGATGGAATATCCGGAGTGTGTAGGTGTCCGAATACATTTTCTTGGAGACTTGATTGTCTGGATAGAGTGCAATCCGGGTAAGTTCACCGGATACTTGAGCTAACCAGATAGTGTTCCGGATACTTTGGAGAATCCGGATAAGGAGCGTCTGGGAAGTAGCGGAAACTGAGAGACTTGCTAGAAAGAATGCGATGTTCCGGATAGTGCGGTTGGTTCTACAAAAACGGATCGATTTCTGACTATGGTTGCTCGATTTCTTTCCTGAAAGGTTAGATTTCGACCAAAACACGAAAACAAACAAACCCTATTCAATTTTAAAGTAGAAAAAACAATGATTTTAATGCAAAAAATTTGAACCTTTTAAAGAACAGAGACAATACTCAAGAACACTGATTTGCCTAGAAAATTACTCAATCGATCGAATTAAGATCTGAAAAATTGCAAAAACTCTAATCTCACTATAATGAATAGAACGAAACGAGCAAAATCAAACAATTTTGATTAAAACGAAATAATGAGAATTTTAGAACTTCAAGAACAGTCGACAGAAACTAAAGAAAACATACCAGAAACCTAGAATCAAACAGTCTGTATCGTATAAATCTATAGACAATAACAATAAGAACAGTTGATTTCTATACGTCATCCCTCTATTATCATAAACCATTCAGAGAATTTTCAGTATACGGTTACAATGGTTATGGGATGATTAACCTACAAAATTAGGCTAACTCAACATTATATACTAAGGCCTAGATAACTAAGGCCCATGGCCCATAACAAGAATTAAGCCCATATAAGAAAGTTACAACTTTAACCCTTGAACGTCTATTTAATATAATTTATTCCCGACAACTTTCCAAGAAGCAGAACTGTGTGTCAACCTCTACAACACAAGTAGAATATGTTGTTGCTGCTAGTTGTTGTTCCCAAGTAATTTAGATGAAAATTAAACTCAGAGACTATGGTCTTGAGTATAACGGAGTTCCAATCCTCTGTGACTCAAAGAGTGCAATAGCAATCACAACAAATCCAGTTCAACACTCAAAGACAAAACACATTGATATAAGGTACCACTTTATCAAATATCATGTTGAAAAGGGACAATTGAAATGTATTTTGTTTCAACTGACTTCTAGCTTGCTGATTTGTTTACAAAAGCCCTTGATGAAAGAACGTTTAACTACATGATCAGCAAGATAGGTATGCTGAACATGTCTTCCTAAACTCTGGACAAAACATCAGAGCCTCTGACATCCATCTCAGAGCCTCTGATAGAGTAGTTAGGTGGTACATGGTAACAGAGCCTCTGTTGTTCACTTTAGAGCTCTGCCAGCATATTTTTTCAATATTTTCTTGTTTATCAGAGTTTTAGTTTTTGTCCATCATAAACTCTCTTGTTTGTTCCATTTTATGTTCACTTCGTAAATTCTTTTCAAATGTTGCACAAGTTAAGGGGGAGCTTAAAAGTTCAATATGAGATAAGCTCATCATTTAAGGGGGAGTAAGTCAAAAGAATTAATTCTTTCAATCTTATGACTTGGTGAAAAGAGAAAAAATTGTCTTGAAAGAGAGAAACCCTATTCTGATAAGAACCACTTTGAATATGTCCTTGCACTTTACTCTCAAAATTGAGTCTCTGAAATTTCATCAGAACCTCTGACTTCATTATCGGAGCTTCTGTGACATTTCTGAAACAAACTTCTGTTACAAAGGTTCACTGACCATTTCCTTATCAAATATAGGATTTGTAAATGCTTTTTCTTGTTAAAGGTGGAAAATATTGAAATGGGTCACTTATGATAACATCAGAGAAGGTCACTCAACAGTGTTAAAATGACAGAGAAGAGTTCCAACAGAGCTCTGTCAATTTCAATGCCTTATGCAGTTTCTGATACTACTTGGACTATGGGTGCGGGTTATTTTTAAGCCTCAACCACCTATCACTTGCTAAACCCTAACCGTGACGGTTCCATCTCAGAAACGTTGTCAGTTCCAATATACACGTGGCATTCTTCAATTAGTCATCTAACTTTTAGCTGTAACCACGTCCCATTTCAGACGATGTTCCACCATCTGACACTCAAGTACCTTCCATCGTTATCCCTGATGCATGATCGAGTATAAATACCAATTTCAAAATCCATTTCACTCTTTATGCGTTTAAATCACTTGAATTCTTAGCAATTTCCCTCTCTTCTTGCAATCAAAACCTTTCAAAGCTCAACTAAGTTCCAAATCCTGCAACAATGGCAGCACAACACTCAGTCGATTCCAGCCGTGTAGCACCTGTTGATCACATCGAAATTCAATCTTATGCCTTCAATAGAAACAACTATAGAATCAATATTGACCCTGCACACTATGAACCTCTCTATCATGTCATTATCGAGTTCTTCCATCGATCAGAACTTTTTCATGCCCTAACCAAGGCCGACACCAATATGCCACATGTCTACGTGCAACAATGGTGGACTACCTGTTAGTATGTTGAAGAAAAAGAAGAATTTGTGGGGAAAGTGGATGTTGGAGTTCGTGGAGAAGCAAGAACTGTTCGAATTCGTCCTAGAACCATTAAAGGATCTTCGAGATCAAAACCCCTAAACAACTGCAAATCCCAACCTATGAGATACCACCAGAGCAATCTATCCTTGTAGAACTCATCAGATTTATGGGCCCCAACAACAAACTCAGCGTGTTCAACAGAAAGTGCTTGCCTCTACTATGGAACTTCATGTTCTCTGCTCCCAACCGTACCCTAACATGGAAGTCTTTGAGCCCCAACACCCGTATGGACATTGGTATCCTTCATGTCAGGTACGTATCCTCTAACTCGCAGAGTCCCAGGACAATGCTAAACTTGATCCACCCCTATCACACCTCTTTATCCAACTGTAGACACGTTGCTCAACCTCAAGAACCAGAGGTGAGATCCCCAGCGTATGAGTCATCAGAGAGTGAAGATGTGGAAGAAAGACCAGAGGACAGAGCACCCTCGGAGGGGTCTGCCTCAGAGAGAGAAGTGGAGGAGGATGTTGTCAATAATGACAGAGCACCCTCAGAGGGGTCTGTCTCTAAAAGAAAAGCAGAAGCCTTAGAGGGAGGAGCAGAGAGTTCGTCCTCCTCTGAAGCAAGTGAGTCGAGTGATGAGAACTCTGAGTCTTCTAACCCTATAGGAGCCGAGAGGAATGAGAGTGCAGAAAAAGATGTTCTAAGGAACACACATACGAGATTTAGGTCTCCTACCTCATCACCCAGTGCAAAGATATCTATTATCCATGGTGATCAAGACCAAAGGGATATTGAAAAAGAGGTGCACACCTCGAACCCCAACCATCCAGACCCTTCAGAGGCAGTTGTTCATGCCACTGTTATTGTAAAACCGGATTTATTAGGTAAACATCAGCATATTCATTGATCTTGATAGAATCTAGAATTACATAAAAGTTGTGAACCTTCTCTCTCTAAATTCTCTCACTAAGCTCTCTCTATCATATTACAATTAATCTCTCTTCTAATCAACTTGCTTAACAACAAAGCTAAGAAATCCTATTTATACCTAGGATTACAAAGCATTAAAACTAAACTAGTTTGTCTTTCTATGACTTTGACATTCTTTGACTTTTACTTTGACTTTACAATACTTTGACTATTACAAAGACTTTACAATAAATCTTGAATACAATTAAATGCTCTAACATTCTTCCCGTTTAGATTCAAGATTTAAAAAATATAGCAGCAGTCTTCAGCACTTGATCTTCAAAACTTTAACTCTAACCGCTTTAAACTTTGAAGCTCTAGCAATCTTCAAAAAGTTGTATTTTCACAAGTTCACGTCGAACTAGATGCTTTGACAATCTTTAAACTCTAAGCTTTATAGAATCTTCAGTTACTCTTGAAAAGTCTTCGTCTTTCTCTTTGTAAAGGCAATCATCTTCAATTGTAATCTTCAACAAATATTCATCAAGTCTTGAACACAGATTTCAGATATTTGCAACTTTAAAATCTTTGAAGCTTTAGGCTTTGAAGCTTTGAACATTGAAGCTTTGAAAAACTTTGAGTCTTTAAACTAAAACTCTTTAAACAGTTTCTTGAACTTTGTATCTTCGTCTCTTGAACAAACAATCTTTGAATGTCGATCTTTCTCGAATCATCTCGAAACATCTTCATCTTGTTGACTGTTGATCCAAACCCTCAGTGATTTGATAATGACACTGAGAAACACTTAGTGAAAATTGTAAGTAGACAATATGTATTAAAGTTTCACTATCGCTGAGAAGTACTAAGTCTGTTCAGTACCACTGATAGGAAACTCACGTTCTTTAAATTACACATGCAGCGAACACTGTTCATCAGCAAACGCTGAGCCTGTTCAGCCTTACTAATGATCGTTGATAGTTTAAGTTGTTTACTTATGATCCCTGAAGACAAGCTTCATGTCAACCATGTTCTCCGCTGAAGTCGAAGATCAAGCCGAAGAACCAACGACAAGTCTACTAATGAACTGATGCGGATATCAGCGAAGCTAAGACCTGTCCACTCAACGTGAAGTTTCAAGTAGAAGACTTCAGCGAACACTGAACTTTATCATTCGCTGATAAAGAATCATTCAGCGAACGCTGATCATGAAGCCTCCTCTACAAGTAACTTTTGTCTTATCCCCTTGCACGCCTTTTGTACGATCTGTCAGAATGGACATCCCTTTTGTCCAGAATCGTACAACCAACTCTGATCTTACATTGTTCATCATGCGGCTACTAGGTTGTCTACTGAAGTCAAATCATGCAACCAACCAGAAGTTGCCATGTGTAAATGTGTACTGTTGTGCATTATTTGCATGCAATATATAAAGGGAACCCTACTTCATTTGTGAAGTGCTCCAACCCTTTCTTCTCGCTGAACTACTGTGTGATAGAATACTCTCCTCAGGGTTCTAGCTTTTCTTAATCTCTATTTCTAGTGCAAGAAATCTTAGTTATTCTCATAGTTTGTTTAGATTAGGTTTATTCCTTAATCTTGTTCCGCAACAAACTGTAAATTGTTTGATACATATCAATAAACAATTTAGAAAGATAAAAATCGTGTGTTTGTATTCAACCCCCCCTTCTACAAACGTATATAACCCCTTTGGGACAAACAAGTGGTATCAGAGCAGGTTGTTTAATCTAATAAACAAGATCTTACTTATACTAATCTCTTTTCTCTTCCTTGCTATTTTTTAAAATGGATAACCCTACAAACACAATCTATATCGATAATGGTTCTCTTGCAAAACCCCCTAGATTTTCCAAAGATAACTTCAATCTATGGAAAAATAGGATGATGCTCTTCTTGGAAGGTATAGATCCTACTATACCTTACTACATTGAAAATGGACCATATGTCCCTTTCATGATAAATCTTGCTGTTCCAGGCACTGCTACTAGAGCCGCTGTCCCTGAAAGAATCATTCCCATGGAAGTTAGTACGTTGACTGATGAAGACAAGAAGAAGGTGGCCATCGATACTAAGGCCAGATCCATCCTCTCTATGGCTCTTCCTGATGAAGTCTACCACTCCGTCATGAACCTGAAGAGTTCTAAAGCCATGTGGGACACTATATGTGTTCAATATGAAGGTACATCTGAAGTCCAGGATTCAAGAATGATCAACCTGGTAAGATAGTACGAAAGTTTCATTTGTGGTAAGAATGAAACTCTCTCTGAAGTTCACCAACGTTTTAACTCTTTAATCGTTGACTTAAAAACTGTTGTAAAGGAATATTCTAACTTTGAGATCCTGACAAAGTTTCTGGAATGTCTTCCTGAAAGTTGGGACAGTTATTCTATATGTCTTAAACTCTCAAAGGATCTGAAATTTATGACCCTTTCTACTTGATATAGCACTATGCTCAATCATGAGCAGTCGTGTCATCTTAAGAAGAATCTTGTAAAAGATTCCAAAAGCACACTTGTTGCTTTACTCTCTTCAGAGTTTGTTCCTACTCAACGATCTACTGTCACTATCACTGAGTTGGATTTAACTCTGATGAGTCATCAGAAGCTGATCCTTCAAAAATTAATGAGTGACTGGCCCTCCTGACTAATTCTTTCAGGAGATTCGCAGAAGGAGTAACTTCAGAAGAGTCAAAATATTCAACCCGTGTAGATAAGGCAACTGCCACTTGCTATAACTGTGAAAAGATAGGTCACTTTGCTAGTGAGTGTAGGTCAAAGAAAATCTTCAAACCCTCATCTTCTTCCTACAAGAAATCCTCTAACCCCAGGGCTGGATATGAAAAGTACAAGAAGCTGAAAGAAAAATATGCAAAGCTGAAAAGCCTTAAGAAGAAAGGCAAAGGCATGATTGCTGAAGATCATGACTGGGCTCTTTCTAATGAAGAATCAATCTGACTCTGAAGATGATGATGAGGCCAATATCCGCCTCATGGCCAAAATAGAAAAAGAAGAATAAACATCTGAAATTCCCTCTACTTCTACTTTCACCTCTCATGTATCAAACTCTCTCACTGATACTCAAACTTCAGTCTTCAGTGACATCGATAGACGTCGAACCGTCGATCTTTTGACTGTTGATTTATATGATGCCATGAATGGCAAGACCAAAGCTGAAAAATTAAATATTGATCTCGCTGAACAGTTTAAGAATTGTCACTTGGAAATTCAGAAGCTTTCTAAAATAGAAGAAAATCTAAAAGATCAGGTCTTCATAAATCAAATCATTCGTATCGAACGAGAAGAAGCTATCGCTGCACTAAAGGCTGAAAAGGCTACTGTTGAAGGATGGTGTAAATCCTCAACAACGATCACTGAGATATTAGCTGCTCAGATTCCCCTGAGTGAGAAAAGTGGTATTGGTTACAAAGTTGACGCTGAAAAACCAACCACTGATCGTTCCATGCTTAATTTTGGAATGTTCGTGTCCTCCATCCCTGATACCTCCTCTTCTCAGTGTTCCTCTTCTAAAACTCCCACTACTGAAGAAAAACCTACCTTAACCTCTAAAGGTAAAGGTTAAGAAAAAGTTTTTAATCAAAAACCTCAGAAGGGTACCTTTGTACCTAAGCTGAATGTTTCTAAACCTTCCATGAATCATCCCTCTACGTCTGAGACGAAAATCCCTGGATTTATTCAGCGATCTACTCCTAAACTCAAAGTGGATGTAATTGGTAAGATATCCGAATAACTGATAGTTCCTCCAATTTCCAATGCCAAAGGTATTCTTGGTGTTGGCCCTGCTCATTTAAAAATTTCGGCTAAGCATGCAAATGGTCCTAAAGCTACTTTTAGCTATAGGAAATGTTATCACTGTGGACTTACCGATCATATTGCCAGTAAGTGCCCTACAGCCACCAAAGCTGAAAAGTTAGCTAAGGTGAATATCACTGCCCCCGAGGCAAAGAAGACCAATCCTGGTACAAATCAGGTTAAAGGTGAAAACAACCACTGAGGTTAAGAAATGAACCAAAGTGAAGACTATCACTGAAGCTGAATCTTCAAATGATACGAAGATTGTTGAACCTTCAACTTCCACAACCACCACTGAGAAATGTGGGCCCATAGTAAAATGGGTGCCCAAATCAAAGTAATCTTCCTTTGTTTGCAGGTCAGGAAGGGTATCTGGTATCTTGATAGCGGATGCTCTAGACATATGACTGGCAAAAAGAACCTACTCACTGAATATAAGGAAGAAAAAGGTCCCTTGGTGATCTTTGGTGGAAATGGAAAAGGTTATACCCGAGGGTTTGGTGTACTTTCTAATGGTACAACTACCTTCAGAAGAGTCGCATATGTTGAAGGACTGAAGCACAATCTTCTTAGCATCAGTCAGCTATGTGACAAGGACTACAAAGTGTGTTCCACTAAGGAATCTTGCTTTGTCACTGACTCGACTACCACTAAAAATTCATGTTTCTTCTCCAAGGCCTCATCCGAAGTCAACTGTGTTACCTCCAATCTTTCTGTTAATAGAAGTATTGAAAAATAGGCTAAGTATAGAAGTCGTCGACAGAGGCTCTGTCGAGTAGCCGAGTAACTAAGAAGACAGAAGTCTCCGACAGAGGCTCTGCCGGGTTAGCCAAGAAGACCTAAGTGAAGAAGCAACAGGAGTCTCTTCTAAGCGGACAAGGCCACAGAGCTTCTGTCATACTTGACAAAGCCTCTGTGGTAAAAAGAAGATCTACGCAAAAGATCTATACAAGGACAATCGTACTTCACACGATTTCTACCATTTGAAGGTTCTGAAGATCACTCGTACAAAGGCGTGACCTGACAACTCCACGTGTCAAACTCTGATAGGTTTCAACCTAAAGCAGAATACGGAGCATTTAATGAACGTTGTATCTGCAACAGTTCCAGAATAGTGTTTTGTACCTTCCAGCAATTGTTCCAAGCAGTGTCTTTTTACCTACAATCCTTAGTATCTAGATCTTGTCCCCTTTAGAAGTAGTATAAATAGAAGGTTCATGTGAGCTCTTCTATTAACTTTTGCACAACACACACACCTTTAGAGCGGTTTCTTGTCAAACCTTTCGGTGTTCTTGGTGTTCTTATTATATCAAATACAGTGAATCATTGAGCTATTTATCTGTGTTATTTACACTTCATATATTTGATATTGTGTGTTATTCTACCTCATAAATATCTTTCAGTTCTTTAAATACGCTTCCGCATTATATCTTATCTGAACTAACTGAAAGAATCATCATTGTTAAGCAAAACAGGAACCAACAATTGGTATCATAGCCTTCCTAGATTTTCTATATCAAGTGATCCACTCATGCAATGATTGTTGGTAGAAACTTGGACTGATATTAACCTGTTCCTCATTCCTTCTGTTTTTCTGCCACTCTCGACCTGTTCGACTTTGGTATACTTATAGAACATGTTACTACGGTTGAATCTCCATTTTAGTACACTGCTCAAAGCTTTTAAGCTTAAAAACACTATTCTTACCAACTTCATCTTCAGAAAGCTTACCCTATTTTCTGGAATTATCACTCTCTCAAAATGACAAATTCAAACAACTTCTTCAACGCTGGTTCCTTAACTAAGCCACCCACACTACTCAGAGATGAGTACCCTCAGTGGAAGATACGAATGATTCACGTCTTCGAGGGTACTGACAAAGAACTGATGAACTTTATCAACATTTCTCCTTTCGTTCCCATGGTCACAGTACCACGTATTCCTGCCACAGGTGACACTCCTGAGGTTCCTGCGTACGTGAAACAAAGACCAAGGATAAGTGGTCCGAACCTGATTGGGCAAGATATGAAGTTGCTCAGAAAACATAGAGACTTCTGATAATGGCCATACCCAATGACCTTTTCCATTCCCTAGATGCGTGTGAGTCTGCATACGATCTGTGGAAGGAACTGGAAAAACAACTGGAGGGTGGGGCCAAAACTCAGAAGAACCGCAGAGCCCAATGCATAAATGAATACTATGCATTCAAAGCTCTGTCGACCGAATCTTTGCAGACGATATATGATCTGTTTAACTCTCTAATAACAAGTGCAAGAAGTTCGAGATTCACAGAACTTCTGAAGAGAACAACGTCATGTTCCTAAAGAGCCAAAATGAAGAATGGCTCCAGTTGTCCATGTCTCTGCAAACAAATCAGGACTTAGACTCCTGGACGCTGTCAGATCTCTATGGAACATTGGCAGCCCAAGAGCCTCAAATCGCACAAGCAAAAGCACAAATCAGTGCACCTCTTGCACTGGTCGGTAAGACCACAGAAGCTAGAGAGAAGCCAAAGGAGAAAGCTGCAGAGGTAAAGAAGGAGAAGAAAAAGAAAATCTTGATCGTTGATAGTGAAGATGAGGAGGTGGTGGAAGAAGAAGAGACATCAATGGCCTCTATTGCTAAATCGTTAGCCCTTTTGACAAGGGAATTCAGCAGAGGTTACCAGAAGAAGTCTGGTAATGAACGCTATGGAAGAGAATGGTCAAATGAAAGGAACGATAGAGGTAACGACCAACAGAGGTCGACTGACAGAGGTCAGACGATAAAGTTGGAAACACTCCACAGAACAAATTATGTTACAACTGTGGTAAGCCAGGCCATTACGCCAATGAATGTAGAACTGAAAGAGGTGGTGACCGACAGAGGTCGGACGACAGAGCTGGCAACGGTTCCCAGAACCAAGGATGTTTTAACTGTGGCAAGTCAGGTCATTATGCCGCTGACTGCAAGAGCAAATCCAACCGCCCACAGAGGGACTCTGCTTACTACAAAAAGAAAGCGGAGTTTTATGCTCAGAAGTCACTAATGGTGAATCAAGAGAACTGGCTGTCAGACGAATCCTCTGATGAAGGCGACAAAAACGCCTTGTTCTGTGGAATGGCAGAGGTCAGCTCATCCGACTCCGATAGTGAGGTATCCACTTCTGACTCTAACTCTAGTCAATCAGAAGCTGATTTGCTCAAACTAAACATATAATACACAGAACTTAAAAAGACCGGCGAAAGTATTCAAAAGAAGCTTACCTTCTTTGAGAGAGAAGCTAGACTTCTCACTCAAGAAAAGGCTAAAATCTTTCAAGAAAAGGAAGAAATTGAAACAAATTGGAACAAACACCTAAATCCTTTGAAATAAAATATTTCTGAACATAGCTCTGCATTAAAAACAAAATCTAAAAAACTAGTGGACGTTGAGACCGACAGAATGAACATTATAGCTCTTAAACATTATTTTCAAAAGGAAAGAGAAGTCCTCTTAATTAAGAAATACCAAGATGCACAGAAGGTGTACGAGAAAATTAACACACAAATAGGGAGACGGGGAATTGGCTTCTGTGATATAGATCCATACACCGGAAAGAAAAGAAGCAAATCTCTGTCATCTCTATTTCTCACTGGAAGTACATGAAAACCTGGTTTTCCAAATCTACTCTCTGTTAGCAAAAGGCGAAAAGTCTCTGGGAACCTCACATAAGGAAACCTCTGAAGATGACAAATGTGTGGTTTGAAAACACAGATTTGTCACCTTCAATCTCTGTCAAAAGAGAATCCAAACCTAAGAAATATCTGAAAACTCAAGATCAGATATGAATCTTCAAGTTTGGAAAACCCGAGACTCAAACACAGGTTTCCTTTGTCTGCATGATAAACTCTGAAAAGAAATTATCGGCAGAGGTTCCTGAGTTCAAGCCTAACGTTTCAGATGAAAAAGAGTTGATAGAAATCGGGAAAAACAACTTTTTCGAAAACTTCTGTACACTTTCTGTCGATCAAAACCACTCTAAAGAAACCTTATCAGATACTTTTGTTGACTTAGAAGATAGTCCCTTAGAAAAGGAAGAAAGTGAGTATGGCACATGCTATGAAAGTCCAGCCTCTGTCGAAAGAGAACTAAGTGACTCAACCTCTGTATATGAGGATGATTCATCCTCTGACGAATCTGAGACTGAATCTAAGTCAGAGATAGGATCTTGTGACACAGAGGATTTTAAACTACCCTCTGGAGTTCTTAACAGAACTATTCCTCCCAAGGAGAAAATCACAAGAGTTCCTATCTGTCCAGACTTTTTGGACATGTGTATACAAGCCAAAACCTCTCTTGAGCTTGAGAAAATTAAACAACAAAAGGCTCTGTCCTCTCAAAATCCAACAAGTTCAAAGATTTTAAAATCCTTAAGGCCTATTAAAGAAAAACTAACATGGCAACAGAAGGGTAAATGGGCTAAAAATGACAAATCTTTTTCTTATGTGACAGTGAAACCTGCAGAAGTTCACCACAGAAGTGGTCCACAGAAGGCTGCTCTCAACAAAGGATTTTGCAAACAACAATCTAGCCTACATAGGTCTTCTTGTAATAGGAAGTCAAATGTTAGGATAGAATGTAATGCCTCTGTGCCCTCATTTAATGTTTTCAATGAAAAGTTCAAGAAAATCTCTTCGCACATTCATTATTGTCATTGCTTTGATCTCATGTATAAATTAAGCCAACACTTCTCAAATCCACATTGTTTACTCTATGTACCCAACAAGAATGCCAAATTCAAGGGTAAGAAGAAACATAATGTTTCTCAACAGAAGCTAAAACAAAGTCCAAGAATGCTAAGGCAAACTTGAAAACCCCTAACAAAGCTGGACCCATTTGGATATGGGTACCTAAAACTCTCTGATTGTCTTGCACATGACTGGCGACAGAGGTATGTGTCAATCTGGTATCTTGACTCCGGATGTTCGAGGCACATGACTGGCGACAGAGGTCTACTATCCTCCTACAAAGATAAACTCGATGGAGGATCTGTGACCTTTGGCGACAACAAGAAGGGGTATATAAAAGGCTACGGAGTCATTAAGAAGAAGAACATAACCGTATGCAAAGTTGCATATGTGGATGGCCTTAAACACAATCTTCTCAGTGTTAGCCAACTATGTGATACGGGTTTCGACGTAATGTTCAAAAGAACATTCTGCTCTCCACATGGTGAGGACACAGGAGTCGAACTTCTGCAAGCCGAACGAAGAGGTGATTTATACCTCATGAACTTCAGTGCCAAGAACAAGGAAGACAAGCTCTGCCTTGTTGCCTGTAAAAGCGAAGAAGCCTAGTTATGGCATAATAGGTTATGTCATTTAAACTTTCATACTCTAGATAAGCTTGTTAAACTTGATTTAGTTAAAGGTCTGCCAAATGTCAAGTTTAATAAAGATCATTTGTGCTCTGCCTGCGAAATGGGAAAACTCAAAAGAGCTTCCCATAAAGGCAAAACTGATATATCTGGCACTAGGCCTCTGTACATGCTTCATGTCGACCTCTACGGTCCAATCGCTACACAGAGCCTAGGTGGCAAGAAATATATACTTGTTTTGATCGACGAATACTCAAGATTTACATGGGTTGAATTTATCAGAAATAAATCAGATGTTCCAAACATTCTAATAAATTTAATGAAAAGAATCCAAGTTATGTATGAGTGCAGGATTCAGAAACTAAGAAGCGACAATGGCACAGAGTTCAAAAACTCTGTCATTGAAACCTATCTTACAGAAGAAGGCATATCACAGAACTTCTCTGCTACACTCACCCCACAACAAAATGGCGTGGTTGAACGCAAGAACCGCACGTTTGTGGAGGCTGCAAGAACTATGCTGACAGCATGTGGATTACCAATGTCTTTTTGGGCAGAAGCAGTATCAACCGCATGCTACACCCAAAATCGATCAATCATTGTAAAGAGGCACATCAAGACACCTTATCATTTGATCAACAAAAGGCGACCAAACATCAAATTCTTTCATGTATTTGGATGCAAGTGCTTTGTCTTAAATGATAGAGAAGCAGGAGGAAAGTTTGAGGTGAAAGCAGATGAAGGAAAGTTCGTAGGATATTCTGCCACTTCAAAAGCTTACAGAGTGTACCTTCTGAAGTCTCGATCCATCGTAGAAAGCATCAATGTATCTTTTGACGATTCCTTTCAAAAGACTTCTGAACAAATCAGTTCAGAACTCGGTCTAAAGAAGGAATCATCTGGCATCTCAAAGACAAGGGAATAAGACTTAAATCTTCTATTTGAAAAGATGTTCCATGATGATATTGATCCCTCTGCTGGAGACGTCAGAGCCTCTGGAGAAACATCTTCTGCAAACCAGACTGAGTCACGTATCTCTCTAACTGGTCCATTAAATACTTCATCCTCTTCTGTAAATCATACAGATGCACATGCTGAGGGGGAGCGAACAGAAGCTGAAGATAACACAACCAATGACTCAACCACAGAGGCTCCTGAAACACCTACTCCAGCGACTACAGAGGAATCAATACCAGAGGAAAACGAAGACTCAGTCTCTACTTCCTTAGAGGAACAAATTCCAACTCTCATTCCAATCCTCCCACAAGCTGAAGAACCAAGCATAAGCACAGAAGAACCATCAACAACAGAGGTTGCACCAGAACCGTAGTGTGTAACCACAGAAGTTAATCTTGATGACTCAAATGACCATCTTCCAAGAACAACACAGTAGACGAAAAGCCATCCTCCAAGTCTTATAATTGGCGACCCTTCTGAAATAGTCAAAACAAGATCAGCCACTGCTAATTTTTGTTTCTTTACAAATTTAATCAGTGTGATCGACCCAAAAAGAATCTCTGAAGCCCCTAGATGATCTAAACTGGGTAGATGCTATGCAAGAAGAGCTTCTACAGTTTAAGAGAAACAAGGTATGGACCCTAGTACCTCTGCCACGAGGGAAACAAGCCATAGGGACAAAATGGGTCTTCAGAAACAAGAAGGACGAGGATGGGGTGGTCATTAGAAACAAAGCAAGATTGGTGGCCAAGGGATATCGCCAAAAAGAAGGCATTGATTACGATGAAACGTTTGCCCATGTCGCACGGCTCGAAGCAATAAGGATCTTCTTAGCCTTCGCGCATCACAGAGGTTTCAAAGTCTTTCAGATGGATGTAAAATCTGCCTTTCTGAATGGTGAAATCCAAGAAGAAGTTTACGTCCAACAGCCACCAGGGTTTGAAAGTTCCAAGTACCCAAAATATGTCTATTATCTAGACAAAGCTCTGTATGGACTGAAACAGGCTCCAAGAGCATGGTACGAACGGCTTTCAACTTTTCTTCTCAATAATGATTACGACAGAGGTACGACAGATACTACTTTGTTTTACAAAAGAAAAGGTGATGAAATTCTGCTTGTCCAAATTTATGTGGATGGCATTATTTTTGGGTCTACAAATGCACAACAGTGCAAAGATTTCGAAAAACTCATGCAGAGTGAGTTTGAAATGAGTATGATGGGAGAATTAACTTTCTTCAAAATACAGTCTCTCTGATGCCTCTGTAATGAAGACCCCAATGGCCACTGGAAATAAATTATTCTCATATCCAAATGGCACATCTGTAGAGTGCAAGCTCTACAGAGGTATGATTGGGTCCCTTTTATACCTAACCGCAAGTAAACCTGACATAATGTATGCCACATGCCTCTGTGCAAGATATCAAGCTAACCCAAAGGAATCCCACTATATTGCTGTAAAGAGGATCTTCAGATACCTTAAAGGGACCAAAAATCTTAGACTCTGGTATCCGAAGAACTCTGGTTTTAGTCTTAAGGCAAACACAGATTCAGATTATGGAGGATGCAAGCTTGATCGAAAGAGCACCTCTGGGAGTTGTCAATTCCTGGGTGGTAAACTAGTCAGCTGGACTTCGAAGAAGCAGAACTGTGTGTCTACATCTACAGCAGAAGCGGAATATGTAGCTGCTGCTAGCTGTTGCTCTCAAGTTCTGTGGATGAAAACTCAGCTCAAGGACTATGGGTACAATATATACAAGATTCCCATCCTCTGTGATTCCAAATGTGCCATAACAATCTCTGCCAATCCAGCACAACACTAAAAAACAAACCATGTCGATATTCGTTATCACTTTCTGAAGCATCATGTTGAATATGGCACAATCGAAATGCATTTTGTGTCCACTGAATACCAACTTGTAGACTTATTCACCAAGGAATAGATGAGAACAGATTCCTTTTCTTGGTGGGTAAGTTGGGAATGATTAACATGACTTGAACCCTCTGTAAGTAAGATTTCATCTTCTTGTAAATATGTAAATTCTTAATCATCAAAAGTTCTGTAACCAACAGAGCTTCTGTGGGATTGCTCAGAGTATGACAATCTCCATAGAACCTCTGATAACTTTGACATATGTTCTGTGCACAACATATCTCATTTGATCCAAGCATAGGTCAAGGGGGAGCAGAAGGAGACCTTGAACGGATCTACAGAGGTTGATCATTCAAGGGGGACCCAAAGAAGAGATATGATAAACCATATCTATAGAAGTCAGGTATTTTTACCGAACAAAGAGGAACCAAAAGTAAGTAACTCGTACAAATCCTTTTTGAAAACAATTTTCTAGGACACAAATTTCAAAATACGTCCTATAAACACTATTTAAAACATTCCAAACAAGAAATGATCAAAAAGATTTTTGAGCCTTCCGTTAAGGGAAATTTAAGGTCATAGAGCTTCTGCTGAGCTCAACATAGCCTCTGTAAGCCGGATCCTCTAGACCTGCAAATTTCATACGGAAACTCTGTTGATCAACCTTAAATGTCTTCTTTAAGGATTTGTACGTACAAATGCACACACAAGGGTACTGGAAGAAAGTCTTATGGGCAAAGGGCTCACTCAACCAAAGAGTCTCTGTCGCCCAAACTAGACACTCTAAGAGTATCTCTCGAACAAAATCCATTTCGAAAACAGTTTTCTAGGACACAAATTTCCAAATATGTCCTAAAAACAGTGTTTAACACAATGAAAACGTTGGATGATCAAAAAGTTCTCTAAATTTTTAGTTATGAGAAATTTTCACTCTCAGAGCCTCTGTTGGCCTCGACAAAGCCTCAAAGCCTCTCCGAATGAAAATTTTGTACTAAAGATCTATCGATCCACTCCAATGATCTTTCAAACATTTTTGGTAAAGGTACAAGCATCAGAGGAGACAAAAAGACAAGTTTCAGATCACAGAGCTTACTCCACCACAGAGCCTCTGTTGACTCTGACATGACCTTTTATGGAAATTCTGTAACAGTATGGGTTATTTACTGCGAGTGACATAACTCACAAAGAAGAAATTCCCACGCGCCAAGCATTAATGGGCCGCACACGACGTCTAATCGTGTTCTGACACTTCTGACGTGGCATTCTCCTATTGGACGTGTGTGGCACACGTTCTCCTAGAAAGTTGAACCAGCCATATATACTCAATTACGGATCCCAAATTTTATTCACTTTCACATGTTTACCCTTTCAGATTCCACCATTCTCTTCAGTATAAAACCCAACTTACCATTACCTCTAAACGTTTACGAACTTACTCTCTTCATCTTCTCCGGCGAACCTTGCAAAAACCTGCAACTACCATTTTCTACTCTCTTTCTTCAATATTAATCCAATGGCTTCCACCTCCAACGCTCCAGTGAACTCTCCATCTCATTCGGAGAACTCCCAAAACCAAGAAATCGCTAGAAACCTAGAACAAGACCACTCCGGCGTTGAAGCAGATTTTGCTCCGACTACCCATCTTCTAAACTTCATAGCCCATGAACACTTTGAACGTGTTCTTCCTTTGAAACCAAACAACTACTACTTGGTTCCCTCAAAAACTGCTTTTGGGGAAGCACATGCCATCCTTCTTCACATTTTGGAAAACTATTACCTTTACCCCCTGTTATCCAAAACTGTCAATAAAATCTGCCTTTCTGAATGGTGAAATCCAAGAAGAAGTATACGTCCAACAGCCACCAGGGTTTGAAAGTTCCAGGTACCCAAAATATGTCTATTATCTCGACAAAGCTCTGTATGGACTGAAACAGGCTCCAAGAGCATGGTACGAATGACTTTCAACTTTTCTTTTCAATAATGATTACTACAGAAGTACGACAGATACTACTTTGTTTTACAAAAGAAAAGGTGATGAGATTCTGTTTGTACAAATTTATGTGGATGACATTATTTTTGGGTCTACAAATGCACAACAGTGCAAAGATTTCGAAAAACTCATGCAGAGTGAGTTTGAAATGAGTATGATGGGAGAATTAACTTTCTTCCTCGGACTCCAAGAAAAACAATCATCAGAGGGAATTTTTATAAATCAAGCTAAATATGTCTCTGACATACTTTTAAAATACAGTCTCTCTGATGCCTCTGTAATGAAGACCGCAATGGCCACTGGAAATAAATTATTTTCAGATCCAAATGGCACATTTGTAGAGTGCAAGCTCTACAGAGGTATGATTGGGTCCCTTTTATACCTAACCGCAAGTAGACCTGACATAATGTATGCCACATGCCTCTGTGCAAGATATCAAGCTAACCCAAAAGAAATCCCACTATATTGCTGTAAAGAGGATCTTTAGATACCTTAAAGGGAACAAAAATCTTGGACTCTTGTATCCGAATAACTCTGGTTTTAGTCTTAAGGCATACACAGATTCAGATTATGGAGGATGCAAGCTTGATCGAAAGAGCACCTCTGGGAGTTGTCAATTCCTGGGTGGTAAACTAGTCAGCTGGACTTCGAAGAAGCAGAACTGTGTGTCTACATCTACAGCAGAAGCGGAATATGTTGTTGCTGCTAGATGTTGCTCTCAAGTTCTGTGGATGAAAACTCAGCTCAAGGACTATGGGTACAATATATACAAGATTCCCATCCTCTGTGATTCCAAAAGTGCCATAGCAATCTCTGCCAATCCAATACAGCACTAAAAAACAAAGCATATCGATATTCGTTATCACTTTCTGAAGGATCATGTTGAATATGGCACAATCGAAATGCATTTTGTGTCCACTGAATACCAGCTTGTAGACTTATTCACCAAGGGACTAGATGAGAAAATATTCCTTTTCTTGGTGGGTAAGTTGGGAATGATTAACATGACTTGAACCCTCTGTAAGTAAGATTTCATCTTCTTGTAAATATGTATATATTTAAAACTCTTCTGTATGTAAATTATTAATCATCAAAAGTTTTGTAACCAACAGAGCTTCTGTGGGATAGCTCAGAGTATGACAATCTCCATAGAATCTCTGATAACTTTGACCTATGTTCTGTGCACAACATATCTCATTTGATCCAAGCATAGGTCAAGGGGGAGCGGAAGGAGACCTTTAACTGATCTACAAAGGTTGATCATTCAAGGGGAAGCCAAAAAAGAGATATGATCAACCATATCTACAGAAGTCAGGTATTTTTACCGAACAAAGAAGAACCAAAAGTGAGTAACTCGTACAAATCCTTTTTGAAAACAATTTTATGGGACACAAATTTCAAAATACGTCCTATAAACACTGTTTAAAACATTCCAAACAAGAAATGATCAAAAATATTTTCGAGCCTTCCGTTAAGGGAAGTTTAAGGTCATAGAGCTTCAGCTGAGCTCAACAGAGCCTCTGTAAGCCGGATCCTCTAGACCTGCAAATTTCATATGGAAACTCTGTCGATCAACCTTAAATGTCTTCTTTAAGGATTTGTACGTACAAATGCACACACAAGGGTACTGGAAGAAAGTCTTATGGGCAAAGAGCTCACTCAACCAAAGATTCTCTGTCGCCCAAACTAGACACTCTAAGAGTATGTCTCGAACAAAATCCATTTCCAAAACAGTTTTCCAGGACACAAATTTCCAAATATGTCCTAAAAACAGTGTTTAACACAATGAAAACCTTGGATGATCAAAAAGTTCTCTAAATTTTTAGTTATGAGAAATTTTCACTCTCAGAGCCTCTGATGGCCTCGATAGAGCCTCAAAGCCTCTGTGAATGAAAATTTTGTACTAAAGATCTATCGATCCTCTCCAATGATCTTTCAAACGTTTTTGGTAAAGGTAAAAGCATCAGAGGAGACAAAAAGACAAGTTTCAGATCACAGAGCTTACTCCACCACAGAGCCTCTGTTGACTCTGACACGACCTTTTATGGAAATTCTGTAACAGTATGGGTTATTTACTGCGAGTGACAGAACTCACAAAGAAGAAATGCCCACGCGCCAAGCATTAATGGGTCGTACATGACGTCTAATCGTGTTCTGACACTTCTGACGTGGCATTCTCCCATTGGATGTGTGTGGCACACGTTCTCCTGGAAAGTTGAACCATCCGTATATACTCAATTACGGATCCCAAATTGTATTCACTTTCACATATTTACCCTTCCAGATTCCACCATTCTCTTCAGTATAAAACCCAACTTACCATTACCTCTAAACGTTTACGAACTTACTGTCTTCATCTTCTCCGGCGAACCTTGCAAAAACCTGCAACTTCAATTTTCTACTCTCTTTCTTCAATATTAATCCAATGGCTTTTACCTCCAACGCTCCAGTGAACTCTCCATCTCATTCTGAGAACTCCCAAAACCAAGAAATCGCCAGAAACCTAGAACAAGACCACTCCGGCGATGAAGCAGATTTTGCTACGACTACCCATCTTCTAAACTTCATTGCCCATGAATAATTTGAACGTGTTCTTCCTTTGAAACTAAACAACTACTACTTAGTTCCCTCAAAAACTACTTTTGGGGAAGCACATGCCATCCTTCTTCACATTTTGGAAAACCATTACCTTTACCCCCTGTTATCCAAAACTGTCAATAAAATCCCTGCCAGATATCTCAATCAATTCTGGCAAAGCAGCAGATTTGACCCCGCAGATAGACAAATCAAGGGCTACATCTCCAAACCAGACAAATCCGAGCACCTTTAACTCAAGTTCAACAGAACCATGTTCTCACTTGAGTTCAGTCTACCTACCAGAGGTCTTCTTGGAATAAAGAAGTACGCAATGAAACCCACAGACGAAGAGCTCTGCCGTTTTGTTGAAATGTTGGGGTATAAAACAACCCTAAGAAAAAGAAATGATTTCAGAAGAAATCGATTACCGCCTCTGTGGAATACTCTCTTCACTATTCTTAACAGGTGCCTAACAGGGAAAGTGGGTAGTCCATATCAGACCTCTCACCAAATTTTGGCTATCATGTATGGGGTATACTACGACCTACCTCTGGACTACGCCACCCTCATGATGCAGGAAATGGTCAACATCATTGACCGCGAAATCTCCTCCATGAAGGCGAAAGGACAAAAGCCTGAAACTCTACCTCCTTTGCAATATCAAAGAATTCTGGGTGTCCTGCTAGAGCCTCTGCTACGTCTACAAAAATGGCCAATGGAGGGACCAACGGCCAGAATGTAACCCCTGAACAAAAACACCCCAACAGAGCACGAAGATGAATACCCTTTCTGCAGACCTCTGCCAAAGAAACTTCTGGGATACGCTACAGAAAAGACCCTTAAGTTAGATTGCGTACGCGATCATAGGACTCCAGAACCGAGTCCTGTGACACCCCCGCATGTAGGTGCCCCATTAGAAACTAGGGTTGTAGATAGGATGTCAGATGAGCAATGGGCTGCAGCTTTGGCCAAACATCAGCTTGTACAGGCCAACTTTCAGGCTCAGAGGGAAGCGATTCTCTCCCCTGAAACAAAGAAAAAACCCTCTGCCAAGAAGAAGAAGAAGAAGAAAACCCACAAGAAAACTACAGAGGGCACCTCTACCTCTGCTGCTCAACTATCCCCTCCTCATGCAATAGAAGCAGGATCCTCTACATCTCCCCCTCGTGCAAAAGAAAAGAAGAAACGAAAACATAAGCCTTCTGAGGAGGATGCCCCTAAACCAAAGAAAAGGAAGAGAAAGAAGAAATCCAAGAAACCCCACACTCCTCTGCAATCCATCGCAGAGGAAGCAGATATGGTCGAAGAAACCCAAGACCAACCTCTGCAATCACCCTCACCCATCAATGATGAAGAAGACCAGGGTGATTTTTCTATCTTTTTCCAACAACCTGGGATCGCACACTCTTTAGACCCCTCTGGATGGACTGCAGAAGCTCTATCTCATCATTCAACAGAAGCTCCAAACTTTAGAATCTCTTCTTACTTAGATGATGATGACCAAACCCCACAGAATAATCAGTCTAAGACTCCGAAAGTTCTACAGAACCCCTTCACCCAACCTGGTTTTGATGTTCTACGAGCAAGTCCAGAGGATTTGGCTAAAACCACCACCAAAACCCCACAAGTCATAATCTCAGGGGTGGACTCTGATGAAGAAGATGATCAAGCAGAAGAAGGACCTCTGCATCCCCATGTACGATAATTAATTGGCTCACATCTAATGTTCGACTCTTTACGCACTGGTGCAGAAGCCGCTACAGAAGTTAGGGTAGAAGCACCGAGCCATAGGGTAGCTACAGAGGTTGAGACTATAGATGGAGAAGAAGTGGTTGGATGCTCCACAGAAGCAGAAGCTAGAACTGATGCCTAGAAAAGAAGTGGTACACTCCCACAACCAACTCCCAGTATATCCCACATGTCTATTACCGCTAGTCTAGTGGCAGAAGGTAATATTGAACAAGAGCAGCACGGCTCGACCCCAACCCAAACTGACCGGGCAGAGGTAACTCTTTCTACCTCTGTGCCAATCTTAGTCGGGGAAACCATTCCAGGGGAGTCCTCTCAAAAGGACTTACCCTTAGTTCGTGGTCCATCGCCCCAGACCACAATCGCCCACCTTATAAAGGAATTTGTTTCCTTTGCCACGCACACTACTATAGGTCCAAACAGCTCTTCAGAGGAGCTTAGAGTGCACAAAGACGGAGAGACTCTAGACAAGTCTCCGAGTCAACCTAAGGATAATCTTGTACCCACCTCTGGAGTGGATCAAGACAATGTCTTTACCAGAACTTCTGTAGAGTCTGAGGCACAAGATGCCTCTGCTCGATGATCAGAGGGAAATCCTTCCGCCCCCAGAGGTTACACCAAGTCCACATGTATCAAGGGATGAGTTCCAAACCCTTGTCACCTCTGTGGACACCACATTGAAAGAGTTGAAAAGCTCTTTTGATTCTTTTGCAGAAGTTACTTCGCGGGCCTTTACTGATATGAACACCAAAATGGACAACCTGTCCACAGAGGTGCAAAATCCCTTAGCCCAGATGAGAACAACTACTGATACCTCTGCTGCATCTGCTGCCAATGAATTTGAGAAAACCGCCACCTCTGCATTCAAAACCACTATCAAACTCTTCCTTGAAATGATGAATGCCAAAGCCTCCACCTCTAAGGGCCTTACCCCTGAAGACCTAAAGAAGGCATTAGAGTAAGTTCAAGAGCAAACTATGCAACAAACTCTAGCCATGAAGCCTTCTGACTATATGACCAGAGATCAGCTGACAGAGCTTGGGCAAGGAATACTTGATCAAAAGACATAATTCATCCGATCCTTCACTGCTCCAACGCAAACTATGTCAAAGAATTCAAGATAAGTGTGGGCAAAATGCGCTTCAAGACAGAAGCAGAGGTCCATACCCTTCTTGGCCTCTGTGACGATCTATGCGCCAAGATGATAGCCGCAGGGGCAGTAACGCCTAAGAAACTCGAGGCTTCGTGCAGAGCAGAGGGTACTAAAGAAAAAGGTCAGGATGACTCTGATGATGACTCTGAAGATTCATCAGATCATCCTGAGGGGGAGAATCAAAAGGAAAAATCAAGGGAGAAAGCTGCAAGCAGAGGTCTACCAGAACTACCTGTATCCACAGAACCCCTGAACCAAGTCCCCCCAACAACTCAAACCCAAGGAGGAAACCAGCAACAAACCACATAGGCTACAACCACCTACGTGGAAACCCCTCAAGAAACCCCAATTCCAAATTCTAACATCCTCCGAAGAAGATCAACCATCCCAATCACCAAAACCAAAATCACCAGTAGAACTCCCCTATCCAACAACAAAAACACCAGAAGCTGCAACAACAAAACCCCCATCTCCCACACCCAAAACCAGAACCAAAACCATTGCTCACAAAAGAAATCATCTGAGCAAAACCACAGAAGCCTCACCAACAAAACCCACGTCACCAACAAAGTCCTCAGAAACACAAGTGCCAAAACCTACAGAGGCAACCCACAAAACTACAGAGGCACCCTCAGAAATCCAAAAGACAAATCCCACAGAGGCAACCACATCTCTACAAGAAGATCTTCAGCCGAAGGCAAAATACAAAGGCAAGGGGATAATGACAGAGGAACCTAAAAAGAAGAAGCCCAAGCATCAACCAGCAGAAAAATTGATGAAGAGCTCTTTCGATGCATATGTAACACCAAAGCCAGAACAAGAAGGCTGGGCTTTCGGTGTTACCCCTCTGTTAAATATACCTGTTCTAGATCCAAAGGCAAAAGTCACAGAGGATCGAGTGGCCCAAATCAAGATGCGAATGGATGCTATGCGCAGACCCATGCCTCCACCCGGTGCACCTCCACAACAAATGGAAGAAGTAGTATACAGATATCTGTACAACAGAAGTGCCAGAGATCTTCTGCCAACAACCATTCAAGATCCCCACTTCCATGCTGACCTCGAGAACACCTTCATAAGAACAACACCCAAGCCAAAACATCAAGTCTTCTCAGAGTCCAAAATCGACAAAGTCATATACTGTAAGTTCTCTCAAACCAGAACCACACCTAAGGTTTCCTATAACATCTATAAGGTCAAAAGTGAGGACAAAAGCCTTACCCAATTCTCAGTTGCTGATCTGAGAAATCTAGGTCCCTACGACCTACCCGACCTTCTGCACTGGACCAAAGAAAACTACACAACATATGCAAATAGAAGGGCATAGAGAGTGCTAAGGAAAGCCATGAGATAGAAACTTCTGCTATACAACCTAGTCGACTTTCAATTAGGACGAGATCTCGGAGTAAGAAACTTGAATCTTCAACCACCAGAAGATGACTGCCCATCCTCTGCCATACCAAACTCAATTATTACATCTCCAAGAATTGGGCTAGTTTATCAAGATCCTGCTGGGAAGTCAAGATTGTTCGTAGAAATGGTCTGTCAGAAGTATGCAACAACTACTTTGACAGAGTTCAGAGCAAGCCTTGTGGAGCATAAAGGAACAGAGCTCATGAATCAAGCTATCGCAGATAGACTGATAGAGGTCATCGACCAAGTAATCAACTTCATAAACCTTTGCATCAGTTTCTATAACGAGCTCAGAGAATTAGGATTCGACAACAGAAGTTTCAACGACTTCAAAGATGCCAATGTCTGATATCCTCAAACAGCCTCTGCAAATCTTTTCTTTCATAATGTACTAAAATGTAAGTGCCTCTGGCATATCTTATGTATGAAAGAAATGTAAAATCTTTTGAGGTATATTGTTTCACCTCTTGTTATGTACTTAGCCTAAAACTCTGCACTTTTCAATTTTTTATTTTTCAATACTTAGGGGGATATTGTTAGCTCCAATCTTTCTGTTAATAGAAGTATTAAAAATAGGCTAAGTATAGAAGTCGTCGACAGAGGCTCTGCCGAGTAGCCGAGTAACCAAGAAGACAAAAGTCTCTGACAGAGGCTCTGCCGGGTTAGCCAAGAAGACCGAAGTGAAGAAGCAACAGAAGACTCTTCTAAGCGGACAAGGCCACAAAGCTTCTATCATACTTGATAGAGCCTCTGTGGTAAAAAGAAGATCTACGCAAAAGATCTATACAAGGACAATCGTACTTCACACAATTTATGCCATTCGAAGGTTCTGAAGATCACTCGTACAAAGGCGTGACCTGACAACTCTACGTGTCAAACTCTGATTGGTTTCAGCCTAAAGCAGAATACAGAGCATTTAATGAACGTTGTATCTGCAACAGTTACAGAATAGTGTTTTGTACCTTCCAGCAACTGTTCCAAGCAGTGTCTTTTTACCTACCATCGTTAGTATCTAGATCTGGTCCCCTTTAGATATAGTATAAATAGAAGGTTCATGTGAGCTCTTCTATTAAGTTTTGCACAACACACACACCGTTAGAGCAGTTTATTGTCAAACCTTTCGGTGTTCTTGGTGTTCTTATTATATCAAATACAGTGAATCATTGAGCTATTTATCTGTGTTATTTACACTTCATATATTTGATATTGTGTGTTATTCTACCTCATAAATATCTTTCAGTTCTTTAAATACGCTTCCGCATTATATCTTATCTGAACTAACTGAAAGAATCATCATTGTTAAGCAAAACAGGAACCAAAGCTAGTTTCAAATCTAAGCATGTTTCCTCAGTGTCATCCCCACTTCAACTTCTCCACATGGATTTGTTTGGTCCTGTCAACAAACAATCCCTCGCTGGATAGAAATATACCCTAGTAATAGTAGACGAATTCTCTCGCTACACCTAGGTTATGTTTCTCCGTGCTAAAAGTGAAACTTCAGAAGAACTGATGTCTTTCGTCAGGAAAATGGAAGTCATGAATAACCTCACTGTTCGCTCAATAAGAAGTGATCATGGGACTAAATTCAAAAATAATTCCCTTGATAATTTCTTTGAAAGTAAGGGTATTTCTCATAACTTTTCTTTAGTAAGAACACCGCAACAAAATGGAGTCGCTGAAAGAAGAAACCGAACGATCATCGAAGCTGCACGATCAATGCTCAACAATTCTCATCTACCTACTCAGTTCTGGGCAGAAGCTGTCAATACTGCTTGTTTTACTCAAAACATGTCGCTGATTGTCAAAAGATTCAAGAAAACAGCCTATGAACTTTTCCATGGGAGAAAGCCTTCAATTAGCTTTCTTCACGTCTTTGGATGTCAGTTTTTCATACTGAACAACAGGGATACCCTAGGAAAGTTTGATCCCAAGGCTGATGATGGAATATTTCTTGGATATTCTTCAGTCTCAAAAGCCTTCAGAATCTTCAATCGTAGAAGACAAACTGTAGAAGAAACAATCCATGACACTTTTGAAGAATCCCGTTCAGCAAACTCAAGACCTTCTGCTGATACCGAAGAACTCAATCAATGGATGTTTTCTCATCTTGGGAACTCGGAATCTATTCCTAATCCTCGGGTCAACATCCTTAGCGCTGACAAGTGAAGCTGGATCCTCATGGGTCTCAGCTTGTGATTTCCTGATTAGTGCATACACAATGAAATCAATATAATAGATAACAGATCAATATGATTTCAACTGGTCATCCATATCACTTTAATTAATCTTCAGAGAATTACAATGTGAATGATAATAGATGAATAAGACGATTGACCTATTTTCTAAACAAAATAAGCTATATATACTTAGGGCCTAAACTATCAAGCCTATGGCCCATTTAAACATTTAAGCCCAAATAACAATAATTACATAATAAGCCCTTTAACTTCTATTCAACATTAATTAGCCCTAACAATCTCCCCGTTTGAATTGAAGTTCGAGTTCGTGCCAGTTTTCAACGTATCTCTTTCGGAGCGCAAAGTAGATCTCGAAGCTTCAGATGGCTCTGCAGTAGTCGATGCGGTCTTCAACCAATTCTAATGCTTCTCGAGCATTTATCTCGTTTGAGTTGGAGACAAACGACTATTTTCGAAGTTCGGATTCTTTGGTGATGATGTTTCGAAGTGCATCTTTGACTTTCAGTAGCGTACCATCGCAGAATCTATCGACCTGGCTGAAGCGGAGAAACCTCTTGTCTCTCTGTTCGTTAGGTATACAATCCCAAACTCTGGTTCAAGAAGTAGTGAGTGCTCGGGATACATCTCCAGCTCGGGTGCTTTTAGGTTTGGTTTCAACAGGTTGATCTTCTTTGTTCTGTGCTCGATTCCCATATGAAAATCTATGATGTAAGATACCAATACCTTGTAGTGCAGGAATCGTCTGACAGCCTCGAGCGCTTTGGTAACATATAGCGGATGGATGGTTCGGGTTCGAAGATCTTTCAGTAGAGCATGGAAGTCAATCAGTATGAGATTCTTAATGTCTGCTTTGGAGAATCTCCATTCATTGTCGTCTTCGCGTCTGATGGTGAATACTGGAAACAAGACCTTTAGTATCCGGCCGGTCTGAATATTCACCACTTCGGTGATTTTATGCTTTGTTCTGACCTGGATGACTGGAATACACCGCTTCGTTACCTTTATGTATTGGCTTTGGTATTCCTTGTCAAACTTGGAAATCCCAAGGCAGAAAGTCGGCTCGATAGGGCGTAACCTGTGAACAAATAGCTTCTTCAGAGATTCCTCAAGATAAGGAATGAGCATTATGATCTTCTCCCATCTGATTTGTTGCGGTGGAGGTGGAGGTTGATCAGAAGCAGTCGGTTGCTGAGGAGATGTCGGAGGTATAGCAGTAGAAGTCTTAGGGGCATGATTCGTGTAGACTGGTGTACTGTAAAAATTCTGCAGCAGGAACTGGTCGTAGTCGATATCGTCGTTGGCATCGGTTGAAAATACGAGATTTACCTCAAAGTTTATCACACTGGCGGCTTTTTGATGCCACGCGTCTTCGGTCTCTGGGTTAATCTCTGAGTCGGGATCTATCAGGTTAAGAGTATCCTAATCCGGTGCATTGTGTATGATCAACGCCTGTGAATCTCCCTCGGGCTTTTCAACCATTGGGTCTTCGTCGTCTGAGATATCCATGTCGATTTCCATCTCAGCTAAACTCAACTGGGCTTCAGGTTGGTCTTCGGTTTTGGTTTGTACCACAGTTGACGGTTCCGGTTGAACAGTTGTTGTTTCGGTGAGGATTGGCTCCATCTCAGATAGTCTTTGTCTGTTGTTCTCCCCCTCATGGTGATCAGGATCATCATGGTCATCGTGTCGTCTCTTGAGTCCGCCATCTTGACTCTTGCAAGTGTCTTCGAGTGAGACAACTCTTTCGGACATAGTGATGATTGCTTTCTGCACGTCCTTGAGAGTCGAGTCAAGCTGATTCAATCTGTCAGTTACATATGAAGGTGTAGTAGGTACCTGGGAGTGTAGAACCGAAATCAGGTCTGCTTCAGTCGAGGCGTCGGTGTCAGTGTGTTGGAGCAGTTGAGCCAGAAGCATAGTCTTGAGAGTGTCCACCGAGTAAGATGGTTGAACGGGAGCCGGTGGAGGTGTTGGTGCGGTTTCGGATTCGACTATCTTCTCCTTCCCTTTGATGAAGCTTTTTACCTTGTCGAGCTCGGTGGTGAACTGCTGCTCCAGTGCCTCACGGACAGCCATTAGGTTGCCGTCCAGATATTCCCTTGACAAGATGTCGGGTAACGTAACTCCGGGATCACTTAGATTACCTGTTGAGGTATGTACCGTAGAGGTAGTACCACCTACGTTCACGGATGGCAACTGGGTGGCCATGGTAGGATTTCCTTCCGATCCTTGTATTCTGCTCAAAGGCAGAGATACTACAGAAGTTCCAATCGGGTCACTAAGAGCACCGATGGTTGTTGTCTCGTCTTCTGTCCAAGTCGAAGAAAGTATCATATCAAGTGGCTCTAGACTCGATAGTGCATTGAATGAAGTCGAGACCGGGGGAGGCGGTTCTCTTGTTTCAATACTGATACTCTCCGACTGGGAGACCAGTAGATGTTGTGCTAAATCCCCTTGTGAAAATGAAACAATCAGCTATTGAGAGCTGAGTGAGTGGCTAGGAGGGGTGTGCAATTGCGCCACTAGGTCCACGACGGCTTCTTCAATACCTTGTCCCAACGGATGAGACAAGATTGCAGATGTGGCTACATGGCTGATGCTGGTGTGGATACGCTCACGAGCCTCTCTAGTTCTTATACTCGTTATCTCTTGATTCTTTTTCGATCTCCATTCTCTCCGACTCGCCTGTTCAAGATTTTCAACTAATACTCCCTCATCTCTCCTTGTGTCTCCCGTAATAGGCTCTGATGTTGGGATATTGGATGGTGTGGGTGAGTCACAAGGAGATCCTTCAGTCATCGGAGGTTAACGTCCGATACGGGGTGGAATCAGTGATGCATGGATGGTTTGATCCATATCAGTGTCAGTGATGTCGGAGTCGACATTTTCAACCTGGGTGAATGGTGAGATCGATTCAGTCGTGTCCGTGTCGGGGTCCTCTTCAAGCATTGGGGTGGAAGATATGACTGGGACCTCGTGTAAGGATGTAGACGGTCTGGCTGCAGTCGTGGTTCGGGTGGTTTGGATGCCAGGTTGTTGGCTAGATTGGGTAGTTCTGGCATGCGTATCCAATGCACCGCCCGTGCCTGTTCCCCTCCCATTATGTACTCTCAACACACCCCGTCCGGGAGCCCCAGCTACCCGGACTCTACCTCCACGAGTTCTAGGACCCTCACGCCTCTCAGGTCTAGCTCCCTGGGGAGGTCCCTCCGGTTCTGGCTGGACCACATGAGCACCTATAGCTATCACTTGCCTATACGCTATCACACTCGGTGCATTGGGGTCCGCATGTGCCAGTAAGTCTTCAGGTAAGGGCCTTGGTTGGGCGTTGGACGGGTTTCGAATCACGAGATAGCGTAAGTGAAAAGGTGTACATACATGATGGTTAATGTGTCGCGGTATCCTTGGATTCGCGTCCATTTGCTGACGGACTTCCAGCGAGAGGAATCGTGGGTATGGTATGAATTTCTTCTGCTTTGTCCCACCGATATGCCTGATGTCTTGAACTAATTTGCGCCAGATGAAGAGTGCGTAGTCTATATGCCGGTTATAGCAGACGACATGGAATAGACGTAGAAAGTCGTCGGTGCACTGGTCTATTCCCTTCCATCTGGATGACAGACACCTGTTCAGAATGGTGAAAAGTGTGTACCAGATGGGCGCCAGGTACTTTAGGTTGAATCTTGATGGGCGGTCAAGTGCGTGGTTGTATCCGACTGCTCGGATTTCGGCGCAGAGAGTGGTGTCGTTGACCGCGGGGTCGTAAGCTGCATGTCCACCGACAGTGGCTTCAGGTAACGATAGAAGACATCGGAACGAGTCAGGTGTGAGTGCGAACGGGTGATTATCGATCCGCGCCGTGATTGTCTGAGAGTTGGGTGACGTGACAAGTTTAGCTGAAAGCTAGACTTGATAGACATATAGAACAAGAACGTCGGTCGTTGCTGTGAGTGCCGTGCAAAGAGGGTGGCCGAGAAGAATGTCCACGACCACACAATGTTGGGGTCGGAACTCGACAGCGTCTAGATGATGGTTATTGGCTTCGATTTCAATGTCGTGGTCTACTGGTACCAAGGCATTGTTTGCGTCTTCGTCGATGAATTCCTCTTGAGGTGGTTGTTGTGGATCCGCCATAAGTATGCCTGAAAGAAAAATGATGTTAGGATAAAGGCGGATGCAAAATAGTGTCAATGCGTACCTGTAAAGCCCGTATCCCGGTATGTATTTTCTTTTATTAATCCTTTTCTTTTAAGGTTGATTTATTGTGGTTCCCGTTAACGGGGATAGTCGAGTTGGGTCAAATCGTTAAAGTATCGGAATTTTTTTTGGCTAGTTGCGAGAGGATTGTAAGTGGAGGGGCTAAAAGGGTAAAAGGCCAAAAGGTGGACTTTGGCCCATGCTAGTGTATAATCATAATCCAATTTTGTCTATTGTTGGTGTTGGTGCCGTGACCAACAAACAAAAGAATAGAAAACCACAAAAAAAACCCTACGGCACCCTTGATGGTCTTGTGATTCGCCGGCCGGAGGAAAGAGCGTAGAGAGAAAGAGAGATCGTGAGAAAGAGTGTGAGGAGAAGGAAGAACACAGCGGCAGCCGTCGCCGCCGCTGTTGCTGTCGCCGGAGACCGCCACCATCGGCTGTCGTCGGAGGAGTCGAGGGTGAGAGGTCGGTCGTGGTGGTGAGGCGTCGTCTTGAGGTAAGCCGTTCTCTCGTACGTATCGTTTCTTTTCTTTTCCTTTTCGTTTTTCCGGCGAGACCACCACCGCCGCACGCCGCTGCGGTGGCTGTAGGTGGAGGGTGGTGGCAGTGGGTGTCACACGTAGCGTAAGACCCGAATCGTTAAGCCTTGAACCGTTTTTATAAGTTATCTTTTATGAAAATTTTAGTGTGCTGTCCAGTTTTCGTGCAACCATAACTTTTCCGTCGTAACTCCGTTTGAGCCGAAACTGGCGCCCACGGTTCAATTTCAGGGTCTAGCACGTTTTCCGTGTTTTAGCGGAAAACTGGTTCGGTCTATAGCTGGGCGAAATAGTGGTCGCAAGTTTGGTGTTTCGTCATTTTATGCGAAAATTAGTTTTCTGTCCAGTTTGTATTTCGGCCATAACTTTCTCGTCGTAACTCGGTTTAAGGCGATTCTGGTGTCCTCGGTTCACATTCTGTGTCGGTCACGTTTTTCGTGTTTAAGCGAAAGGCTGGTTCGGTAAACCGACAGTGTTGTAATCTGCCACTGTTTTTTCATGGTCATAACTTTCTGCTCGTAACTCGGTTTGGGGTGAAATCGGTGTCAAAAGTTCCCTTTTTGAGTCTAGAAACTTTTCTGTGTTTTGTGCAAAACCCAGTTCGGGACGTAGCATGGGTCGATTTGTCGTTTTATACTGAAAGGTGTTGAATTTCGCTGTTCCGGAAACTGTTTTTGTAAAATCCGTAGTAAATTGTAGAAAAATCGTTAGGAGGCGTATAATATGTCCTTGGAACCCTAACTCAGAGTAATTTCTGGTCATGATATAATATTGGGAATTTTCTGGGTTTAAAGGGGTCGAAACAGGTCCCGAACAGACCTGTTTTGGGTGAACGGAAGTTAGTTTTAGTGACGGTTTAAGCGTGTGTCGTGCCATAGGGTCCGGGTCTCGTATTGACACGTTTTAACATGCGTTTAGGTGCTGGGAAGTGACCTTAATTGTGGAGCTTGAATTGTGTTGTTAAGCTGGGCGCGCATTCGAGGTGAGTTCTCTCATTGTGTAGTTAGGGGTTGTATGCATGTCATAATAGTTTGTATGTACTACTGTCTTTGTGGTGTGAACTAGTTGTTTGTGGTGTGTAATATTTGATTGGTTTGAATGCTTGGTATAAATGTGTTACATTACAATTCGGTGGGACCGAGGCCTCGATGGTACTGAGGTGTTGGTTACATTACAATTCGGTGGGACCGAGGCCTCGATGGTACTGAGGTGTTGGTTACATTACAATTCGGTGGGACCGAGGCCTCGATGGTACTGAGGTGTTGGTTACATTACAATTCGGTGGGACCGAGGCCTCGATGGTACTGAGGTGTTGGTTACATTACAATTCGGTGGGACCGAGGCCTCGATGGTACTGAGGTGTTGGATACATTACAATTCGGTGGGACCGAGGGTCCGATGGGACCGAGGGGTTGGATACATAATTTCTTGTAGATGTTTACTCGTTTTATGTAACTGTGATGTTGTTGCTTATGTGCGGATAGGGGTGATGTGTATATAATTCCTATCTGCGCATGTGTTGGAATTCACTAAGCTTCGTGCTTACCCTTTCCCAATAAACTGTGGTTTCAGGTACGGGCGGCTCCAAGGCGTGACGAGTACACACTGGCGCGCGAGAAGAGCTGGTTGCTTTATGATTTTAATAATTAAACGTTTATTCCGCTGGTTTTAGTTTATAAAGACATTAATTATGTGTTTGCAAACGAAACGTTGGGATCATTTATTGAGTTGTTATCAATGAATTGTTTATTTAAAAATTTAAATTTGCTTGTAATTTTTGGGACGTTACAGTACCTTGGCAATAATCGGCTCAATCTGGAATAGATTGAGGATTGGCAGTGAGAAACTGGGTACTGGACAATTTGCAAAGTGACCGGACACAAATTATCCGGGAAACACACACTTACCGGACAACAGGAAGTGTCCGGACAAATTGAATCATCTGGGTAAACTGAGGTTTCCGGATAACGTTGAGATACTGGATACATAAAGATACCGGACAAGGAAGTACACCCGGACAACTTGGGTTACCGGATAGCTTGGTGTCCGGATGAGGTGTCTTTCCAGGTGAAGTGACTTTCTGGACAAAATATCTAGATTATGAATGCTTTCTGAATAAGTCTTGAATGTGTCTGGATAGTTTTCAAACTATCCGAACGATATCCGGGAAATTTAAATTACCCAATAGAGCAAAGAAGACATATAACCAATCATTCTAGATGCGACTAAGCTCGAATATAAGCATACAAAGCCATGTAGAACAGTCTAAAACAAGGTAAAATGGACCAATGTTGATCGATGCAAAAACGGGTTTCGAAAACCCCAATCGAATGTTCAGTGGGTCGATTTCACGGTCCAAATGTACGTGTGTGAGATCGAAACAGGTTTGATGTTGTAATGGAAAACATACCTGAGTTGTGGAATCGAAATCGAGCGAAATGAGCAAAAATCGGGGGTTTCCGAATGAGGGTTTTCGAGAGAGAGTTGTGAGAGGTTTAGATATCCGGAAAAACTAAAATTAGGGTATCCGGGGGGTTTATATAGAGCTGACTTTCCAGGTGGGTCTTACCCGGATACCTATCCGGTCCGGATAGGTGTCCGGTCCGGAAACCTATCCGGATAGATGGGTTTTCGGGTGAACCATCCGGATTGTTTGGATTTTTGTCAAAAGAAAATTGCCCCTGTTCATTTTCAATTCTTTAAAAAATTATCTTTTGTGCTTTTGAGAAAAATCACTTCCTGCTCCCCCTCGAACAAAGAATACGGAAAAACTTTTGCTCCCCCTCGGATCGTGCATGTGAGTGAAATTAAGAAACGATCACATAAAAAAAACTTTTGTCATTTTAAAGAAAAACTGTGTGTCGCTCCCCCTTAACTGATGAACAATTAGAAACTTGCTCCCCTAGGGTTGTGCAAGTAGTATGATAAGAAGTACATTTGGGAATGTCCACACACAAAACTTTTGGAAGTTAAACACCTTTGTGTGACACTCCCCCTCAAGGAAAGAGTATACTTACTTGATACGCTTATGTGCTCCCCCTGAACACATGAATAACTTGTGAAAGCACAGATATATCTAATAATGAAATAAACGACAGTAATTGAACATAAAAGGAAACACACGCTAAACGAAAGCAAACAGACGAAATCTAACTAATTAATACAGAGATTTAACCGAAAAGTGTATACGATACAAGTAGAGTACAGAAGCGAGAAAGTGTGTACTCAATCATCTGGAGTTTAGACCACATATGATGTATAGACAGTTTCTTGTAGATGTATGTAACTTGTATCAGGCGCATGATCTGATCAAATCTTCCGATTTAGCATACCTAACCTGGACACTAAATAATTAAAGCGGTTTTCGTCCAGGGGTTTGTAAACAGGTCTGCTAACTGATGTTTTGTAATTACAAAATAGAGTTCGACTGTGCCTCTTTCGATGTGATCCCTGATAAAATGGTACCGAACGTCTATGTTCTTCGTTTTCGTATGCTGGATCGGATTGCTTGATATGGCAATAGCGCTCTTCGAGTCACAGTAGATGGGCACTTTGGTGTATGTGAAGTCGTAATCCTTGAGTTGTGTGCGCATCCAGATAACTTGTGAACATCAGCTCGCGACGGCGTCGTATTCCGCCTCAGCAGTTGATGTAGACACGCACTGCTGCTTCTTGGATGCCCAACACACCAAACTGTTGCCCAAGAACTGCACATGCCCCGATGTGCTCTTCCGATCCATCATGCTACCCGCGTGGTCCGCGTCTGAATACGCTGAAATCTCAAAACCGGTCTCTTTCGGGTACCACAAGCCAAGATCAGCAGTACCTCTCAAATAACGAAAGATTCATTTTACAGCAATTTAATGATACTCTTTGGGTTTTGACTGAAAACGGGCACAAAGAAAGGTTGAAAACATACTAGCCGTTAAGTACATTAAAGAACCAATCATTCCCCGGTACGTTTTGGTGTCAACTTCCTATCCGTTAGGGTCGGCGTGTATCTTTTTACCGGGTGCCATGGGAGTTTTCATTGGTGAGGATTGTTCCATCTGGTACTTTCGAAGAATGTCCCAAATGTACTTAGCCTGATTTATGAATATTCCGGTCGACAGTTGTTTAACTTGAAGACCAAGGAAAAAATTCATCTCACACAACATACTCATTTGAAAATATTGTCCCGTTAATTTGGCAAAGTTGTTACAAAACAGTGGATTAGTAGAACTGAAAATTATGTCGTCAACATACACTTGATAAATAGGGTTGTATCGATTTTACCTTTTCAAAATACCGATTTTATTAAAAACTTAGACAAAGCATCATACCAGGCCTGTGGAGCTTGCTTCAAACCATATAACGCCTTGTCTAGAACGTAGACATGATTAGGCTTATTGTCGTCCACGAACCCGTCCGGCTGCGATACGTACACCTCATCCTTGATCTCGCCGTTGAAAAATGCGGTCTTCACATCCATTTGGAAAACCGTGATGTTTTTATGTGCGGCGTATGCAAGGAACATACGTATGGCTTCGATTCTTGCAACTGGAGAGTATGTCTCGTCATAATCAATCCCTTCTTGTTGGCGGTATCCTTTGGCCACGAGACGCGCCTTGTTCCGAACGCCGACGCCATCTTCGTCTTTCTTATTCTTGAAGATCCACTTCGTGCCAATTACCGTCTTGTGAGATGGACGTGGGACAAGTCGCCATACTTTGAGGGCCTCAAACTGGTTGAGTTCTTCTTGCATAGCCATGACCCAGTCTGGATCTGCAAGTGCTTCAGAGACGGTTGTTGGCTCGATCTTGCTGAGAAATTCGCAAAAGAGGCATAAATTTGCCGATGTGCCTCGCGTTTGAACTGGAGTAGAAGGATCGTCGATTATCTGATGTAGGGGATGAGCCTTGGTCCATCTGATGGTGTGTGGAATCGGCTGTTGAGTAGAGTGTGAGGTTTCCGGATCCACATACCCACCGGTTGGGAGGTCTTGAACAACTTCAAGTGTTGTTGGTTGGTTTCTTGGAGGAGACTTGGCAGGATTCGTCGAAGGTTGAGCAACTTCTGGTTCTGGGGAATTCAGAGGTTGGTCGTAGAGTATTGTTGAGGATGAATCATCCGAAGTGATCTGTGGGTTTTGAACAGGTTCCTCCGGGGGAATTTTCGTATTAGTCGATGATTTGTTTGATGAGGGCTGAGGTGTCTCCAGAGTGATCGTTGGGGTGCTCGTCGAAGGCGGCGGATTGGAAAGATTCACCGAGTTCTCGATTTGAGAAGCTTCAATTCTGGGCTGCACCGAGACACGAGGAGTAGATACGTTAAAGAGATCATCATAAAAATGTTGAAACAGTAAATCTAAATCAGAAAGATGTGCATTCGACGTATATGCATGATTTGGATATACTGGGGTTTGTGTAGATCCCGAATGTGAAAGGTCGGAAGCTAACACGCCAGTTAAACCGGGTTCTGAACTGAGTTGTTCAGAAGCCAAATATGCGGCTTCGTCGAATGTCACGTTTACACTATCGATAACGGATTTTGTCTATTTGTTGTAAACGCGATACGCCTTAGCCTATATGGAGTATCCTATGAAGACTCCTTCGTCTGCCTTCGGACTGAATTTCCCGAGACTGTCCTTGTCATTTAAGACGTAGCGTGTGCATCCGAACGCGTAAAAGTATTTGATGTTCGGGATGCGGTTGTTGATGATCTCGTACGGCGTCTTGTTGAACCGCTTGTTGATGATGGAGCGGTTTTGCGTGTAGCAAGAAGTTGACAACGCTTCAGCCTAGAGACATAAAGGCAGCTTTGACTGTGATAGCATCATGCCAGCGGCTTCGACAAGGGTACGGTTGCGTCTTTCCACCACTCCGTTTTGCTGAGGAGTACGCGCGCCCGAGATGGTTTGCGAGATACCGATGGATGTTAGGTATTCGTTCACTGTTTGATTCTTAAACTTCGTCCCGTTGTCCGTCTTGATATTCTGAACTTGCTGTCAGAGATTCAGCTGAATGGTCTTCAGATGGTTGATAATCAGTTCTGGGGTTTCATCCTTCAAGCGCAGGAACTTCACCCAAGTGTAGCGTGAGAAGTCGTCAACCATCACCTGGACATATTTCCGTTTGTTGATGCTTTGAACACGCAACGGTCCGCACAAATCCATATGGATGAGTTCGAGGGACCGAGACATGCTCGGAGCGGCCTTCGGCTTGTGTGTCGCTCAATTCATCTTCCCCATCTCGAATGCCCTGCAGAGTTTGTCATTCGCAAATTGAAGTTCAGGCATGCCTTTCACGTGTCCGCCTAGCACCAGCTTGTTGATACTCTTGAAGTTAAGGTGCGAGAGATTTCGGTGCCAAATCCACGCTTGCTGAGAATTGGCCTTTGACATCAGGCAGACCAAATCATCGATCTTCAGGGCCGAGAGGTCGATGGTGTAGAGGTTGGTCTTTCGCGTTCCAACCAGCAGTTCCATTCCGTTGTCAGTGCGGACGCTACACCTTTTAGCTTTGAATCTGACCTCTAGATCTTTATTGCAGAATTGGCCGATGCTGAACAGATTGTGTCCCAATCCCACGACGTATGATACCTTCTTTATTGTGATCTTGTCTTGGACAATGTCGCCGTAGCCCATAATCGGCGCCTTGTCATCATTTCTGAATCTCACGTCTCCAAAGTATTTCTCGGTGTAGTTCGTGAGCAGCTCCCTCCTCCCGGTCATGTGCTTGGAGCATCCTGAGTCTAAGTACCATACATGACCATCCTGCAAAAACGGATTTTAGGTACCCATTTGAAAATGGGTCCTGGAGGGTTAGGTTTAACACCTGGCCGGGGAACCTGTTTTGATACAGGTTTCCTCTTGGGTGTAGGTTTAACCTCTGTTTGAGGAACCTGTTTTGAAGTGGGTTTCCTTTTGTGTTTAGGTTTAACCGCTAGTTGTATACCCCGTTTTGATATGGGCTTCTTTTTGTTTTTACGGGGTTTGCGAGTTGGTTTAGAATTATGGACATGATAAGAACCAAACCAATCAGTTGAATTTCTAATGTCATCAAAGTCATTCCAACCACAACTAGAACAACATAAGCAATCATGTGATAATTGAATCAATTGTTGAATTGAATAAAGTTTAATCGAAAAATTAACATCTTGTTCAACAAAATCATTCTTATGATTCAAAGCACAATCGTTCATGTTCATTCTAGGATAAAAAACAATATTAAATGACTTCGATGCCGCACTGTTCTCGATAGATTCCTTGGCTACCCACTTTTGTTTGTCTTGTTTAGCCCGACCATTTTTATCTGTAACAGCATTAACGTCATGGTCAGCAGTGTTTGAGTAGAAAGGATTTTTATTAGTCGATCGACCGGTCTTTTGCCGTGGCTGTGATTTATTTTGAGAACAAGAATCAGTTTTAGAAACCTAGGTCACAGTCGGGGTCTTCGGTTATGAAGAACATTCGCCTTTTTTAAAATTGACCGGCGATTTACCGCTTTTGAAAGAAAGTCGGTATGACTCGAAAGAGGTTTGTCAAATGGAAACGATTCAAACTCTTCATCTGAACTACCGAAGTCGGTAAAACACAAACTTACCGAATGAAATTGAGAAACACTTACCGGATGATTGTAGTTACCGGATAGCTGAGTGTCCGAGAAGAATTAGTATCCGGATAGAATTGATTTACCGGAAACAATTTTAATCGGAAACTTTGAGTTACCCGGATAAATTAGATTTACCGGGAACTTTTGGTTACTGGATGAATTGTGTCCGGTAAGTAGCGAAAAAATTAAACTTACCCGGGATGTTTAAGGAAGTTCCGGAAACTGCCACTGTTATCCGGAAAGGCAGGCTGTGACTAAAAAATCGACTGGAATGCGATTAGTGTTGCCCACAGTGACTCCTGAAAGATTAGAAACCTTCCAAAACAACGAGATAACACTACCCTAATCGATTTTCAAGCAAAAATAACACGACTTTGATGAAAAAGTTGGATTTTTGATATGAATAGAGACCAAAAACCAAAGAACTTGATTTTGCTTAAAAACTAATCCGATGATCGAATTGGAAGTTGAAAAATTGCGGAAACGTTTATAATGATGATGCTAATCAAATGCAATAAACGAAAACGAGCAATGTTACCAGAATCAAAATATGAAATATAGAGCCAAGAACACAGTCGACTTAAACACAATAAATCTTACCAGAAAGCTTTAGAACACTTTGAATCGAATCGTCCATATGCTCTGATACCAATTTTGAGTTCCAGATTAGTGCATACACAATGAAATCAATATAATAGATAACAGATCAATATGATTTCAACTGGCCATCCATATCACTTTGATTAATCTTCAGAGAATTACAATGTGAATGATAATAGATGAATAAGACGATTGACCTATTTTCTAAACAAAATAAGCTATACATACTTAGGGCCTAAACTATCAAGCACATGGCCCATTTAAACATTTAAGCCCAAATAACAATAATTACATAATAAGCCCTTTAACTTCTATTCAAAATTAATTAGCCCTAACACAGCTGTTCCTCTCAACACTGTGCCTGCTTCTGAACCATCTACCTCAGATATCCCATCGACATCTCAACAATCAGTGAATGAAATGACATCTGAACCTCTTCCTCTTCTACCTGAAGATGTTGAAGCCTCTTCTTCAGCTCCTCCAGAAGTTCAAATCGAGTCAGCGAATTATGCTTCGGCTCAACGATGGACTATAAATCGCCCCATTGATCAAATTATTGGTGATCCAAACGCTGGTGTTCAGACTCGACGAAGTGCAGGTAATATTTGTTTATTTGTTAACTTCATTTCTCTGATTGAACCAAAGAAAACAGATGACGTCCTCAGAGATCCAATCTGGGTCAGCGCTATGCAAGGAGAGCTGGCAGAATCTGAAAGAAACAAAGTTTGGAAAATCTTTCCAAGACAATCTGACAAGTCAGTGATAGGCACTAAATTGGTCTATCGAAACAGGTTGGATGAACATGGAACTGTAACCCGCAATAAGGCTCGTCTTGTTGCTCAGGGATACATACAAGAGGAAGGCATAGACTATGATGAAACATTTGCCCCAGTGGCAAGACTCGAAGCTATTCGCCCATTCCTTGCTTACGCTGTTCACAAAGACTTCAAAGTATATCAAATGGATGTGAAATCAACATTCCTCAACGGAAGGCTGAATGAAGAAGTCTATGTTGAACAGCCTCCAGGATTCACTGATCTTAAGCATCCAGGTTATGTATATAAACTGGATAAGGCACTCTATGTCTTAAAGCAAGCTCCTCGTGCATGGTATGACACTCTCTCTACTTATCTCCATATTGAAAATTTTGAGCGTGGTAAAATCGACAAAACTCTATTTTTCAGGAAAGTAAAAGGTCATATCATTCTTGTTCAAATATATGTCGATGATATTATATTTGGTTCTACTAACCCTGACTTATATACTCGTTTCGCTGAAAGAATGAAAGCTGAATATAAAATGAGTATGATGGGTGAACTGACACATTTCCTTGGTCTTCAATTCAAACAGAATAAAAAGGTACTTTCATTCACCAAGGTAAGTATGTTAAAGATATGCTGAAAAAGTTTGATTTAACTCAAAGCTTAGCTATGAAAACCCCAATGGCACCACCGCTGACACTTAACAAGGATCCTTCAAGAAAACCAATTAATGTCTCAACGTATCGTGGGATGATCGGCTCCCTTCTGTATCTTACAGCTAGTCGTCCTGATATTATGTATGCAACCTGTTTGTGTGCAAGATATCAATCTGAACCTTAGAATCTCATTTGATCGCTGTAAAGCGTATTTTTCGATTCCTTAACCTAGGTCTTTGGTATCCCAAAGACTCAGGGTTTGATCTAATCGCCGATTCAGATAGTGATTTTGCAGGATGCAAATTGGATAGGAAAAGTACCATAGGAGGATGTCAGCTCCTGGGTGGAAAACTGGTGAGTTGGACAAGTAAAAAGCAAAACTCAGTGTCCACCTCAACCGCTGAAGCTGAGTACGTAGCCGCTGGAAGCTGTTGTTCTCAGGTCTTATGGATGAAAAATCAACTATTAGACTATGACCTCCAGCTCTCCAAAATTCCAATCTATTACGACAGCATTAGTGCCATCGCCATAGCAAACAATCCAGTGCTACACTCAAAGATCAAACACATCGAAATCAGGTATCATTTTATCAGAGATCATGTGATGAATGGTGATATTGAACTTCATTTTATCCCAACTGACTTTCAGTTAGTTGATTTGTTCACCAAACCTCTTGATGAGACAAGATTCAACTTTCTCATCAGCGAGCTTGGAATGCTGAACCTGGAAGAGTAAAATCTTCAATGGTTCAAATTAGATCAGTGATAATATGACCTGATATATCCCTATTAATCACCCTATCTCTAAACAAATTGATTCGCTGATATCAAGGTATGTTCTCTTTCTTAATCGCTGACACTCATCTCAGAATGCAAGATTTCAAAACAAATTACATCGCTGAATATCTTTTCCTTTCAGTGATACTTTTGAAATTCTTAAATCTCACTGTGTAAATCCCGTATCCCGGTACGATTTATTTTATTAGTTTAAGTTTTTCTCTTAACGTTGTTTTGTTAACGGGGTTAGGCGGCAAGGACCAAATGTTAATCTATCTTAAAACTCTATTTGTTTTGAAAGGGTATGGAAGTGCAGGGGTTAAAAGTGTCAAATTGGTAAAGTATTGCATGGGATCGGCCTTAAGAGACCGACCCCCACCCATTCTCGTTTCTGGTTTGTGCCGCACGCAAGAAAAGAACGGAGCAAACCCTAAATTGCCATCCCCTTCCTTCCCTTCCCTACCTGTTGTCACCGCCGATTCCCCCCCCCCCTTCTTGTTGTCGCTACTGTTCTACCAGAGATCACCGACGCCATCGCCGCTGGTTCTTGCCGGCGAAGTTTAAAGTGCAGCGAGAGAGGGAGAGAACGAGAGAGAGAGGGAGCCGGAGTGGTGTGTCGCTGCTGTGTCGTCGCGAGGTAAGGTCTCATTCTCTTTTCGTTTTCTTTCTTTGTCGTTTTCAACCGCAAACCACCACCTCCGCCGCTGCAGCTTTGGCTGCCGGCGGTGTTGCCACCGACGTGCACCACAGTTGGTGGTGGCTTTGTGCGTAGTCGGGAATGCTTGGTCGAGCGTGGTGTATGTGTAGTGAGATAGGGTAGTTGGGTTGTTTTTCTTGTCTCGCCGTAGGGTTTTCGAACCACCGTGAAAACCACCACCACTGTAGGTGGTGGCTGCCGCCGCCGCCAACCACCACTGCCGGAAGTGGCAGTGGGTGGTGCTTGGTTTTGTCCGGCCATTAGTGTCTAAACCCTAACCGACCTGGTACACTTGCACTTCATCGGGGATGATAAGACATAACTCTAGGTCTGAATGCATTAAGTCATAGCTTAATGGGTTGAGAATTAAAGTTAAGCCATGTTATCATTATATGTGAAAAACGTCCGTTTTATCCCTGTCTTGTAAAATCCGTAGTTTATTCTAGGAAGCTCAGATTGGGTTGAAACCAGTGCACAATTTTCCCAAATTGTGTCTAATGTGTTTTGTAGAAAAATCAATTCGGCCTCTAGTTAGGGCCAAAGTGGCAATTAGTACAGACTGGTCCGGAATTTCCTGTTTCGGGTAGTCTGTCTTAGAAAAATCATATAAAATAGTAGGGACCTCGTATGAATGCGTGCGATATGTCCCTGGAAACCTAAGACATAGGAATTTCTATTTATGGAATAATATTTCTGGGTTGATGAGTTTAAGGGGGGGCTAAACAGGTCACGAACATACCTGTAGTGTTAGACCAAAAATCGGGAAAGTACGCGTTTAGACTTGTAGTTGTATTTTCGGGTTGGGACTTCACTTTAACACTTGATAACACTTCTTTAGGTGGAAAGAAGTGAGTTGGAGTTTTCGGGATTCTTTTGTTGTTCGTGAAGTTCTGCATTGCGTTTTGAGGTGAGTATCACTGCGTAGGATAGAGATTGTATGTGGATTACTGTAGTTCGTGTGTGATATTTGTGTTGTTGTGTGTAGTACTAGGCCGAGTAGTGTCTAGTATAAGGTATTGGGTGTCGTATAAATCTCGGGGAGACCGAGGACTCGGGGAGACCAGGGAATACGTACACAGGTGTTGTATGAACTCGGGGAGACCGAGGGAAGCATACACGAGTGTTGTGTGAATTCGGGGAGACCGAATGATACATGCATGGGTGTTCTTGCATGAGTGTGCTTGTATTATTTAACTGCATGTGTTGGTTGTTATATCTATCTGCTGATAGGGGTGGTGTCGATATGATTGATATCGTATGCATGTGTTTGAATTCACTAAGCTTCGTGCTTACCCTTTCCCTACAAATTACTGTTTCAGGTACGAGTGGCAGCAAGGCGTGACGGTACACACTGGCACGTTGAGACTTTCGGCATTTTTTTACCTTGAGACATTATGTTTTATTATCTACATTTCCGCTGTGTTAATTGGTTGGTTATTTCACTTAATGAGTTTTGGGAAACGTTGATTGAATTTGAATACTTATGGTTTGTTTTAAATAAAATGGTATTTTTAAAAGTTTAAATTTATTGTAACTTTTGGGACGTTACAAGTTGGTATCAGAGCACAGCTTGAGCGAATCAAACACATTTCGGTGTGTTTGAACTCAAGTTTGCAGCTCGGGATTATCTTTTTCCTTTTGAAATTTTTGAAAAAAAATAGAAAGGAAAAGTACGTTTTAGAAATGGTGACCGGAGGCGCAGTGTGTACAGTCACCCGATGCCAAGGGAAAAGGTAAAGTACTTAGTGTAATTTATTGCTTTCTAGAACATAGGAGTATGTATGCTAGATTGCTTGGTGCTTATTACACTGCACTGCATGTTTGTTAATTGCTAGTCCTGCTAGGTTGTTAAGTGAATGCCTTATAAGTTTTATGCAGTAGGAACCAAATAGCCTTAGAATGTTGGATTTAGTTCTATTGCGCAGCTCTTGTTTGAGTCCAACCGTCGTAGGATAGAATCTTTTATTCGAAAGTCTATCTGATTTCACACTGTATGCAACTGTGCATTCGCGAGGCGACTCGTCATGACTAGTGGGGATTTCGTCATAGCATGGGTAGTGGAATGGGGTGAAATTCCTAGTGAGCTAGGAAAAGTGTTTACATATGCTGGTACGGGCATAAGGGTGTAACTGTCGGCAAGGAACTACTTGGGCACCTCGGGACGGGACTCGAGCGCGAGAGTTTCAGTATCGGGATCTCTCTGCTTGTTCTCCTCCTGAGTTCAAGGGAGACTCGAACCCGATCGTCAGTATGCGCTGGATCTCGAATATGGAGAGCGCATTCCTTACTAGTGGTTGTCCTGAGAATTTGAAGGTTCGTTTCGCGGTGAACCTGTTACGAGATGGAGCAAAAGACTGGTGTGCTACTGCCTTGACGCTTGCTGAGCGCACTACTTTGACCTGGGAGGAGTTCGTTGTGTGATTTCGTGCCGAGTATGTGCCTCCAGTGGAGATGGAGAGGATTGCTAAGGAGTTCTTGGAGCTCACTCAGACTACGGAGACTGTGAAGGAGATGAACCGGAAGTTCACGGAGATGGCGCTATTCTGTCCCCAGTATGCTGCATCTGAGGACATGAAGATGACGTGGTACAAGGATATGTTACGTACCGAGATCAGGGAGTTCGTGAGTACTGCGTAGTATGCTTCGTTTGATGCGATGATGGAGGCTGCCCGGAGACGGGACTTGAGCTGGAGACGCAGGCCAAGAAGAGGAAGGCGGTGCAGACCGTGGCACCAATTTCGGCTGTTCCAAAGAAGACAAAGTTCTCAGACTCGCGCTCGAGTCAAAGGAGCGGTGGTTTCAAGCCAAGGGATAATGGCGGGAAGAGAGATGACAAGTGTTTCAAGTGCGGGCAGGTAGGACACTTTGGCCGTGATTGTAGAGTACCTCTGATGGTCTGCTTTAACTGCAGACAGACAGGACACATGAAGGCCAACTGCCCGAATCCGAGGGTTACTGATGGGGGTGGGGCACATCGAGTTCCAGCGGCTGCCCCCTTGCGTATTACAGATGGTAGTGCGGGTCAGTCTAGACCCGAGGCGGCCCGAGGTAGAGTTCATCAGCTGAAAGTGGAGGAGGCGCAGGCTACGCCTAAAGTGGTGACATGTATATTTCATCACTTGTTTCTTTCAATTATTGATTATTGTATGTAATTGTATTTTGCTTAAACTGTATGATCTTAGTTAACTCGGTACCTGCTGTGGTGATGTTTGATAGCGGGGCTACTCATTCGTTCGTGTCTCACACTTTTAGTGAGTGTTTGGGCCGAGTTGTAGGACGATTAGGTTGTCCACATGTGGTTGAGGTTGCTGATGAAAGGACCTTGACGGTTACTGACGTGTATCAGGGATGCACTTTGGAAATCTCTGGTGTGAGATTTCCTATTGACTTGATTCCGATTGCTATGTGTTAGTTGTGCGTGATTGTGGGCATGGACTGGATGGATGCTTTCGATGCTGAGATTGTTTACCGTCACAAACAAGTACGAGTTCGAACCCCAAGCGGGAGAGAACTGCTAGTTCAGGGCGACTCGCCCAGGCGGACCTCAGCAATATGTTCGACTGTGAGGGCTCGGAGGTACTTGCAGCACAGTGGCCAGGGGTATTTAGCGTATGTGATAGACACGTACGACGTCGAAGAGAAGAAGACTGCGGAGGATGTGCCAGTTGTTCGGGAGTTTGCTGACGTATTCCCCGACGATTTACCGGGGATACCTCCTGAACGACAGGTAGAGTTCCGCATTGACTTGATTCCGGGAGTTGCACCGGTGGCCAAGGCACCTTATCGCCTGGCTCCACCGGATATGAAGGAGTTGTACACTCAATTGCATGAACTTCTCGAGAAGGAGTTCATCAAGCCGAGTTGTTCACCGTGGGGATCCCCGATTCTGTTTGTGAAAAAGAAGGACGGGTCCCAACGGATGTGTATAGACTACCTTGAGTTGAATAAGCTTACGGTGAAGAATCGTTATCCTCTGCCAAGGATCGATGACTTGTTCGACCAGCTTCAGGGAGCCTCGTGGTTCTCTAAGATTGATTTGAGATCGGGGTATCATCAGATGTGGGTGAGGAGTGAGGATACGGAGAAGAAGGCATTTCGTACACGTTATGGCCCTTACGAGTTTGTGGTGATGCCTTTCGGGCTCACCAATGCACCAGCAGCGTTCATGGACCTCATGAACAGGGTGTGTAGCCCGATGTTGGATCGGTCGGTGATTGTGTTCATCGACGATATCCTCGTGTATTCGAAGTCGAAGGAAGAGCACGAGATGCATTTGCGGGAAGTTTTGGAGGTTCTGAGAAGGGAGAAGCTTTATGCTAAGTTCTCCAAGTGCGATTTCTGGTTAAGAGAGGTCCAATTCCTAGGACATGTCGTGAACCAGAAGGGCATTATGGTCGATCCGGCCAAGATTTCAGCAGTAATGCGGTGGGAGGTACCGAAGACTCCCACTGAGGTACGGAGTTTTCTTGGGTTAGCAGGGTACTACCGGAGATTCATTCAGGATTTCTCCAAGATTGCACTACCTATGACCCGATTGATGAAGAAATCTGCGGCTTTTAGTTGGGGTGAGGAGCAGCAAAGGGCTTTTGATGAGCTGCACAGACGTTTATGCGAGGCTCCGGTGTTGATTTTGCCCGAGGGTATGGAGGATCTGGTAGTGTATTGTGACGCTTCTCACCAGGGTTTGGGCGTCGTGCTCATGCAGCGCGGTAAGGTCATAGCTTACGATTCAAGGCAGTTGAAGCCTCATGAGACGAACTACCCGACTCACGACCTAGAGTTGGGAGCAGTGGTGTTTGCCCTCAAGATTTGGAGGCATTACTTGTATGGCGTCAAGTGTACGATATACACTGACCATAAAAGCCTCAAATACTTGATGGACCAGCAAAACCTCAACTTGCGTCAGAGGAGGTGACTTGACGTAGTTAAAGATTATGATTGTGAGATACTTTACCACCCGGGTAAAGCGAATGTTGTTGCGGATGCACTTAGTCGACATCCGGTTGGTGAGCCACTGCGAGGTTTGTGTAAACGGTTAACAGTGGTTACTGATAAACCAATATCTATCAAGATAGAGAGATCCTTGGTCACCAAATCAAGTTTATTCTGAATATCAGACTTAACCAACCTCTCTTTCATGATATCAGTCGATAACACAGCCAAATTCTTTCTCAGCTTTCGTATTTCTTGCTGAAATATCTTTCTCTCTTTAGAAAATTCGTCTTTAACGCACCTAGCTTGAAAGTCAGCTTTCTTTATCTTTTCTAGCTCATGACTTTCCTTATCTAGCTCTTGTCTTTCCTTTTCTAAATCCTTTTGAAGATCAGAAATTTTCTTTGACAGTTTCGCATTCTTCGCTTCAAAGCTTTTCCTTTCTTTTTCATACTCGACCCTTTCCTTCTCCAATTTTTCTTTTTCCAGAAATAAAACTTTCTCAAAATCTAAGTTTTGTTTGGAAAGTTTTCTGCATTTGAGTTCAAGAGCTTTCTTTTCTTCATTTTCTTTCTTCTCATTCTTCTCATTCTTTTCAAGTTTAGAAACTTTCTGTGAAAGAGACAAAATTTGCTTTTCATAGCACTTTTTGTCATTTGTATGATTCGCACTTTCCTCTTTTAGCAACTTTTCCGTGTCAGAAAATCTCGTTGTAAGCTCAATAATCTTTTCCTTGAGTTCCTCATTTTCAGCATCTGATGATTTCTGTTCCGCATCCTCTTTTTCAGCTTTCTTTTCTTCTTTCTTTCTCTTAAACGCAGTTTCAGATCCAACCATTTGCTTTGATAACTCGTTCCACATCTGCTTTGGGTTATTTTTTTAAACATTCAACGCGTTTGTAAATGTGTTGCGGAAGAGCAAGTATAAAAACGGACTTTGCTTCTCTATCCGCTTGAGATCTCAAATTCTCTTCAGTCGTATACTCATCGGTAGATTTAAGAACCCTTGAAGCAGGGATAGTATCAGTTGCCGGAATCTCTTTATAAGGTTTGACAAACGGACCCTCAGTAAGAGATAGCATGATATTCTCTCCGTTAGGTTGCCTCTCTATGAAATTGATGAGTCGATCATGCCATTGAGGAAAATCGGAATCTTTAATCAGCACCGGAGGTATGTTCATTTTTGAAAATCTAATCTGAAAAATTCAAACAATTAACAATTAGTAAAACTCGAAAAATAATAAGTCAGAATTTCGCAAGCCAAAGAGACGCAATGTGAGTATCTCGCAAGCTATTGAAGCGCAAAGTATGTAAGAAGCAAGCAAGTAGCTGAAATTAATTCGAAGCAAGCAAGCTAGTAGCTGAAATTAATTCGAAGCAAGCAAGCTAGTAGCTGAAACTTTATTATGGCGCAATTCTTATTCTGTTGGTTGCGCAAATTGGCTTCTTTGAGTTGCGCAATTCTGCTTCAGTTGGTAGCGCAATACTCCTACAATGGGTGGCGCAATACTGAGATCTTGATGAACAAGATTATCAAACTCAAAAATCTTCTCAAATCTTCATCAAATCTTCAAATTAATCAACGAAAACTTGCAGATTTGTTAGAAAACAAGTTTCTAACACGATGATGTAATCCAATTTCGCTGAAAAACACTGAATTAAAATCTGAATGATCAACCAGATGATATGATCGAACCGAACAGAAAACTTAAAATCTTGAAATTGATCCTCAAAATCTTGAAATTAATCAACCAAAATTTGAAGATATGTTAGAAAACAGGTTTCTAACACAATGATGTAATCAAATTTCGCTGAAAAACGCTGAATCAAAATCTGAATGTTGAACCAGACAGATTGATCGAACTGTTGAGAAACATGAAATTCTTCAAAATTGACCTCCAAATCTTTGAAACTAGCCCTCGATCCTTGAATAAATATTGTTCCTCTATCAAAAACGAATCCAACGAGCTAAGACTTGAACAAAATTACTCAAAAATCACCAAAATTTGATAGAAATCCAAGAAAATGAGATTTTCTTGAAAAATTCAAGAAAATCGATCAAATTCTCTTGAGAAATCACCAACTTCGTATGATTGATCAGTAGAAATCCTCCTCTAAATCTTGAATCTGCTCTGATACCAATTGATAACCCAAGATCTATCAAGATAGAGAGAGAATCTAGAGAGAGAGAGAGTAGAGAGAGAAAGTAGATCTATTAGGGTTTACTCTCAATATTAGAAGATGTGAGTTATACGTATTCCTCTCTGTGATAGTTGTGTCATCCCTCTATTAAACAAAGCTATATATACCTCAATACAAACTAAGGTACTATGCTAACTTTGACTTTGACTTTATTAATCAATATTAAATCTTGAAGACATATTTGTCCTAACAGTTACACCTCTTCTTGAGTCGATAGGTAGTGCTTAGGAAGTGGCAGTTCTGGACGAGAATGCCAAATGCGAGAGAGTTTCGGGTGAAATTCCGAATTTTTCCCGTGATAGTCGAGGTTTATTGACCCGGTATGGTCGAGTGTGGGTTCCCTTCACTGGCGGGAACAGGCAGATATTGTTGGACGAGGCGCATAAGTCCAAGTTTTCGATTCATCCTGGAGCCACGAAGATGTACCGCGACTTGCGGAAGAATTATTGGTGGCCTGGCATGAAGCGTGATGTCGCCAAGTGTGTAGAGGTATGCTTGACTTGTCGGAAAGTCAAAGCTGAGCATCAGCGGCCGCATGGGAAGTTGCAGCCTTTAGAGATTCCGGTATGGAAATGGGAGCAGATCACGATGGATCTCATTACGAAACTTCAAAAGACTCCACGTGGGAATGATGCTATTTGGGTGATCGTCGATCGTCTGACCAAGAGTGCTAACTTTTTGGCCATCAGGGAGAGCTCCTCGGCGGAGAAGCTCACTGAGATTTTCGTGCGAGAGATTGTAGCCAGGCACGGGGTGCCAGTTTCGATTGTCCCTGACAGGGACACCCGTTTTACCTCCCGGTTTTGGGAGAAGTTTCAGGTGGAGATGGGTACACGGTTACATTTTAGCACGACTTTTCATCCACAGACCGACGGGCAGAGTGAGCGGACTATTCAGACACTCGAGGATATGCTTCGGGCATGTGCCATTGATTTTGGAGGTAGTTGGGATCAGTACCTTCCGTTGGCAGAGTTTTCCTACAACAACAACTTTCAATCTAGTATTGGCATGCCGCCGTACGAGATGTTGTATGGTAGGAAGTGCAAGACGTCCATTTGCTGGGGCGAGGTTGGTCAGCGAGTATTGGGGAGCACCGATATTGTGCTGAAGACGACGGAAATGATACAGATGGTGCGGGACCGTCTGGTTACTGCACAGAGTCGGCAGAAGAGTTACGCCGACAAGAGACGATCAGATTTAGAGTTTCAGGTGGGAGATTATGTTTTGTTGAAGGTTTCACCCTGGAAAGGGGTTATTCGGTTTCGTAAACGGGGAAAGTTAGGACCCCGTTACATTGGACCTTACAAGATCATTGCTCGAGTGGGAAAGGTAGCTTATCGCTTGGAGTTACCGGACAAGCTGAGTTTGATCCACAACACTTTCCACGTGTCTCAGTTGCGAAAGTGTGTGGTGGATGAGTCTGCGGTGATTCCTCTCGAGGATATTCACATCGAAGAGCGGCTTAATTACGTAGAAAAGCCAATCGCCATTATTGACAGGAGGACGAGGACCTCGCGTAACAAGGTAATTGGCATGGTGAAAGTCCAGTGGCAGCACCGAAAGGGTTCCGAGTGGACTTGGGAACCCGAGGATGAGATGCGGGAGAACTATCCAGAGCTATTCGCGGACATAGACTTTGAGGACGAAGCCTAATTCAAGCGGAGGAGAGTTGTAAAGCCCGTATCCCGGTACGATTTATTTTATTAGAATAAGTTTTTCTCTTAACGTTGTTTTGTTAACGGGGTTAGGCGGCAAGGACCAAATGTTAATCTATCTTAAAACTCTATTTGGTTTGAAAGGGTATGGAAGTGCAGGGGTTAAAAGTGTCAAATGGGTAAAGTATTGCATGGGATCGGCCTTAAGAGACCGACCCCCACCCATTCTCGTTTCTGGTTTGTGCCACACGCAAGAAAAGAACGGAGCAAACCCTAAATCGCCATCCCTTCCTTCCCTTCCCTACCTGTTGTCACCGCCGATCCCCCCCCCCCCCCCTTCTTGCTGTCGCTACTGTTCCACCAGAGATCACCGGCGCCGTCGCCGCTGGTTCTTATAGGCGAAGTTTAAAGTGCGGCGAGAGAGGGAGAGAACGAGAGAGAGAGGGGGAGTCGGAGTCGTGTATCGCTGCTGTGTCATCGCGAGGTAAGGTCTCATTCCCTTTTCGTTTTCTTTCTTTGTCGTTTTCAACCGCAAACCACCACCGCCGCCGCTGCCGGCGGTGTTGCCACCGACGTGCACCACAGTTGGTGGTGGCTTTGTGCGTAGTCGGGAATGCTTGGTCGAGCGTGGTGTATGTGTAGCGAGATAGGGTAGTTGGGTGTTTTTCTTGTCTGGCCGTAGGATTTTCGAACCACCGTGAAAACCACCACCGTAGGTGGTGGCTGCCGCCGCCAACCACCGCTGTCGGAAGTGGCAGTGGGTGGTGCTTGGTTTTGTCCGGCCATTAGTGTCTAAACCCTAACCGACCTGGTACACTTACACTTCATCGGGGCTGATAAGACATAACTCTAGGTCTGAATTCATTAAGTCATAGCATAATGGGTTGAGAATTAAAGGTAAGCCATGTTATCATTTTATGTGAAAAACGTCCGTTTTATCCCTGTTTTGTAAAATCCGTAGTTTATTCTAGGAAGCTCGGATTGGGGTGAAACCAGTGCAAAAAATTTTCCAAGTTGTATCTAATAGGTTTCTAATGTTTTGTAGAAAAATCAATTCGGCTTCTAGATAGGGCCAAAGTGGAAATTAGTACAGGCTGGTCCGGAATTTCCTATTTCGGGTAGTCTGTCTTAGAAAAATCATATAAAATAGTAGGGACCTCGTATGAACGCGTGCGATATGTCCCTGGAAACCTAAGATATAGAAATTTCTATTTATGGAATAAAATTTCTGGGTTGATGAGTTAAAGGGGGGCTAAACAGGTCACCAACAGACCTGTAGTGTTAGACCAAAAAACCGGGAAAGTACGCGTTTAGACTTGTAGTTGTATTTTCGGGTTGGGACTTCACTTTAACACTTGATAACACTTCTTTAGGTGGAAAGAAGTGAGTTGGAGTTGTCGGGCTTCTTTTGCTGTTCGTGGAGTTCTGCATTGCATAGGATAGAGATTGTATGCGAATTACTGTTGTTCGTGTGTGATATTTGTGTTGTTGTGTGTAGTACTAGGCCGAGTAGTGTCTAGTATAAGGTATTGGGTGTCGTATAAATCTCGGGGAGACCGAGGACTCGGTGTAACACCCCGTTTCCCAATTTACGTGATTTAACTGTCTCTTTTGGGGTTGAGTTAATTTTTGGGTCGTTATGTACGTGTTCAGGAATCTAGGGGCCAGTTTATCAATTTTGTAAGATGAGGGTGTGTTTTGGCATGTATGTAAAGGGGATGGAAACCCTAAACACCCTCATTTGTAGCCATTTGTTTCTTTAGCAAAGAAGAGAGAAAAGAGAAAGGGATTTTCGGAGTTCTTGTGAGCTGCTGTGAAAGACCGACCGATTCTCCTTCGTTAACCGTTGGATCGTCGTGAAATTTGGACAGCGACTTCACGACCCTCTAATATACATTCTGACCGGAGGGATTTGGCATCGGAGTTCCCAGTAGAGAGAACCAAGTGTCCGAAGTTGCTGTATTTTTCCAGGCGGAGTTCTTGTGAGCTGCTGTGAAAGATCGACCGATTCTCCTTCGTTAACCGTTGGATCGTCGTGAAATTTGGACAGCGACTTCACGACCATCTAATATACATTCTGACCGGAGGGATTTGGCTTCGGAGTTCCCAGTAGAGAGAACCAAGTGTCCGAAGTTGCTATATTTTCCAGGCGAAAGATTTGGTGATTTTGGAAGATTCAAGTTGTGAAAGGTTCTAGGAGGATTGTTGTTCGCGGTCTAGAATTTCAAGGTATGTGTATTATGTTTAGAAATCAATAGAAATGGGGCGTATGAAATTGGATGTTTGGCAAAGTTTTATGGTATTTGGACTATCCTAGCTATGTCATTTCGGGATGAGAGATGGGATAGAATTAGAGTTCCATTTTTGGGCTTGTTATGATATGTGTATGTATGAATGTTATAGGTGGTACGAGGTGATTATTATATACTGTGAAGTACTTGGTAATTGACATCTTGACAGGTGAGTACTCTACCTATATTATGTAAGTTATGTGTATGTAGTTGGATTGCATGTGTGATTATGTGTATGTTGGCTTTGCCAAAGGAAAGAGTACCTATGGTGGTAGTAATACCCCTAGGGAATATGTTATGTATGAAGAGGCCTGGTACCAGTGTCTAGTTATGACCTTCCTTATTGGCTTTGTGCCTTAAGGAATGGAAGGATGTTACATGTATGTGATTGCTATGTTTATGCGAGTATGTATGCATGATGATATGTGGTATAGGTGCGTGCTCACTAAGCGAAAGCTTACCCCGTTGTTATTCATCTTTTAGTGGCAGGTACATCTTCGAAGAATAAAGGAAAGGCTCCAGCTTGAAGCTTTTGGATTTGCGGCAGCTCAGCAGCTTATATTTTCTTTTGATGAATGATAGTTTTGGATTCTCTAAGCTTTTCAGTTGAATATTGTTTTTCTCAAACTTATTGGTTTTAAGTTGCAAACTTGTACTCTTTTCTATAAGATTATGGGATTTTATCTAAATGTTTTAATTACAAATCTTCCGCTGTATCTTAAGGTTACTTTCCGTTAAATGAGTGTTTTAAAGATAAGGGATGTTACAGTTGGTATCAGAGCCTTGGTTTAAGGGATTCGGGCATTCACAAGTGGTGAGTGTTTGAACTTAAACCCAAGTGCTCAAGTTTTCAAATAAGTAACCTTTAAAAAAAAAACTGTTTCGTGTAAGAAAATGGTTTATAAGGAAAGGGTGTTTTAAAAGAAAAAGTTTTCACGGCTGAGCTGCGGTCCAGAGCATCAAGACGGGGGTGAGCACACTATTCCATATTAGGATTTATGATAAAGCATGTTCAGTTTTTGTGAAAGACCAGTTTTATAACTGTATTGGATGAGTAATTATGTTTATGTATGCTAGATATGGTCAATGTGACAAGGTTATGGTTTCAAGTATGTTTTGTTTGATGCATAATGTGAATTAGAATATGATTATAATGTTTATATGATAAGTGGTAGATATGGAAAATGTTGTGATATATATGTTAAAGGTACCAACTAAGCTGGGAATTGGAACCTTAGTGACGGTGTTGAGTCTAAACATGGAGGGTGTAATTATAATGGTATAAGGGCCCATACCATTGCAATTACATTGTACATGCCGGGACTTGATATAGTTGCAAAAGAATTCTATGAACCAGACAAGGTTGAGGGTTGGGTAGTAACATGCTAGAAAGGGATTTTGTTAAGAGAGTATAAGCAGAGGGTTTCTAAGGAGCATGTTAGAAAGAAAGACAACTAAGCTAGGACTTCTGGACTATGCTAGGAGTTTGCTCAGGGGGGGGGGATGTAGATGAATTATTCTAAAGTATCATGTTTATGTATCAGAATGGTGAACACTAGAAGGCAAGGCAAGAGACCGATTATTGAAGAGGATCAGGAAATTCCTGATCTGAGAGGTGTGATCGCTGCTGAGGTCGGGGAGGTTCTTCACGAGTTACTCCCAAGTCTCTTTGAGCAGGTAAAGCAGGAACTGGCTAATGAAATTCGTAGTCAGGTAGAGGCAGCTGTGGCCAGCAGGGCCAGTGGATCAGGGGGCTTGTCAGGCGTACAACCACGGGGGACAAGCTACAGAGATTTCTCGGCCTGTCAGCCGCCACAGTTTGAGGGGCAGAAGGACCCCGTAACCAGCACTCGTTGGATAGCTGAGGTGGAGGGTGCTTTCCGCACCAGTTTTTGTACCGAGGAAGTCAAGGTTCGCTACGCATCGAACCTTCTGAGGAAGGCAGCGAAAGACTGGTGGAACCTTATTGTTCGTGCTCGGACGCCAGAACAAGTGGATAGCATGACTTGGGAACAGTTCAAGGAACTGTTCATGGAACAGTATGTGCCCCAAATTGAGGTAGAGAGACTCACAAATGAGTTTCTATCTATGGAGCAAACTACGGAGTCAGTGAACGAGATCACTGACAAATTTTTGGAGCGGTCCCTTTTCTGTCCTGAGTATGTCAGGAATGAAAAGGCCAAAATGTACAGATATGGGAGAGTTTTGAAACAGGAGATTAGAGAATTTGTTGTTATGGCAAGGTGCACTGATTTTCAGCAGATGCACGAGGCGGCTCGGGCTAGAGAGCTCGAATTAGAGAGCCAAAGAAAGACAAGAAGGGCAGAAACGGTTCAGATTCAACCTCAACAGACTAAGAGGTTCAAAACTGGGAGTCATAAACCGGAGGTAAAGAAAGAGTTCAAGAGAGAGCATCCCCGCTGTGGGAAGTGTGGACGACAGCATCCGGGAGAATGCCGTATGGGCTCCGGAACCTGTTACAAATGCGGGCAACCGGGTCATATCAGTCGAGACTGCAAGGCGACCGCAAAGATATGTTTTAAGTGCTACAAGTCGGGCCACTTTACTGACGAGTGCCCAATGAATACCGGGTCGGTCCAGAACTCGGGAACCGCACCGGTGAAGATGCTAGAGGGTGGATTGGGAAAGAAGAACGACACACCCAGGACTCGGGGGCGAGTGTTCCAGATGACCGTAGATGAAGCAAAGGAGGAGCCAGATGTCGTGACAGGTATTTTTCCTGTTAATGCATCACCTGCCCTTGTCTTATTTGACTCGGGAGCTACTAAATCTTTTGTTTCTTTATCGTTTTGTAAAGACTTTGCTATTGTAAAGGACAAGTTAGAGAGTCCGCTAGAAGTAGAAATAGCGGACGAGGAGTTTCGTTTTGTGAGTGATGTGTATAAAGGTAATGTAATAGAGATAGCCGGAGTGAAGTTTAGTATAGATCTTATTCCTATTGCGATGAGGGAAATAAATGTAGTAGTTGGGATAGATTGGCTTAGTCGGAATGGAGCGCGCATTGATTGTGAAAAACAGCAGGTAGTGATTCGAACCCCAAGTGGGGGAGAATTAACTATCTCGAGTGAAGGAAGAAAAGGGGTACCAAAGGTGTGCACTTTGGCCAAAGCTAGAAGATATGTGCACCATGGTGGTAGCAGTTACTTGGCGTATATTGTTGATGAACGGGAGGAGAAAAAGAAGAGAACAGTGGCAGATGTACCAGTGGTCAGCGAGTTTCCGGATGTTTTCCCGGATGACTTGCCTGGCATTCCTCCCGGGAGGCAAGTGGAGGATCATATGGAGCATCTACGAGAGGTTTTGGAGATTTTGCGTAAGGAGCAGTTATATGCAAAGTTCTCCAAGTGTGATTTCTGGTTACAAGAGGTTCAATTTCTTGGACATCTTGTGAACCGAGAGGGTATCAAGGTAGACCCAGCGAAGGTGGAGGCAGTGATGAAGTGGGAAACCCCGAAGACTCCCACTGAGATTAGGAGTTTCCTTGGATTAGCCGGGTACTACCGCCGGTTCATCCAGGATTTCTCCAAGATAGCAGTTCCGTTGACGAAGCTGACGAGGAAGAACGAACGTTTCGTTTGGGGAGAGGAACAGAAAACAGCGTTCGAAACCTTAAGGAGAAAGTTATGCGAGGCTCCGGTGTTGACACTACCGGAGGGAGTTGAAGACATGACAGTCTACTGTGATGCGTCTTATCACGGGCTAGGCTGCGTTCTTATGCAGAGGGGAAGGGTGATTGCCTATGCGTCTCGTCAACTGAAGACGCATGAGGTGAATTACCCGACTCACGATTTGGAGCTTGCGGCAGTGGTGTTCGCTCTCAAGTTATGGCGGCACTACCTGTATGGGGTGAAGTGTACTATCTCTACGGACCACAAGAGTCTTCGTTATTTCATGGATCAACAGAATTTGAACATGAGACAGCGGAGGTGGTTGGATGTGGTGAAGGATTATGATTGCGAGATTCTTTATCACCCGGGGAAGGCAAATGTCGTAGCGGATGCCTTGAGTAGAAGAGCGAGTAGTGTTCTACTTCGGGTACCGTTGATGAGACTAACAATATCAACGTCGCTTCACGACTTGGTAAGAAGGTCTCAAGAGGAAGCGATCAAGGGTGAGAACCAGAAGAAGGAACGGATAAAGGGACAGGTGGATCAGTTAGTGCCCGACAGTCGAGGTCTATTGACTCGGTACGGTCGGGTATGGGTTCCAGTATCGTGTGAGGCAAGGCAGACACTTCTGGACGAGGCGCATAAGTCAAGGTTCTCTATCCATCCCGGTGCTACTAAGATGTATAGAGATCTGAAGACTAACTACTGGTGGCCGGGGATGAAGAGGGACGTGGCTAAGTACGTGGAGAAATGTTTGACTTGTTTAAGGGTCAAAGCAGAGCATCATAGACCGCACGGGAAGTTACAGCCATTAGAGATACCAGAGTGGAAGTGGGAGCATATAACAATGGATCTGATTACCAAGTTGCCTCGAACACCTAGGAATCATGATGCCATTTGGGTGGTTGTAGATAGGCTGACAAAGAGTGCCCATTTTATCGCGATCCGTGAAAGTTCATCTGCAGAAAAGTTAGCTGACATCTATGTCAGTGAAATTGTAGCAAGGCATGGGGTACCGGTAACAGTGATATCAGACAGGGATGTTCGGTTTACGTCGCGGTTTTGGGGGAAGTTCCATGAAGATTTGGGTACGAGACTTCAGTTCAGTACAGCCTTTCACCCACAGACGGACGGGCAAAGCGAGAGAACAATTCAGACTCTTGAGGATATGTTGAGAGCCTGTGTTTTGGATTTTGGGGGCAGCTGGGATACGTATTTACCGTTGGCTGAGTTCTCATACAACAACAGTTTCCATGCCAGTATTGGCATGCCTCCGTATGAGATGTTGTACGGGAGAAGGTGTAGGACTCCTATCTGTTGGGGAGAGGTAGGCCAGCGGGAGTTAAGCAGCACATAAGTGGTTCAGAAAACGACGGAAAGTATTGAGATGATTCGGGATAGGCTACGAACCGCACAGAGTCGTCAAAAGAGTTACGCCGACAAGCGAAGGTCGGATTTGGAGTTCAACGTGGGAGATAATGTTTTGTTGAAGGTGTCACCTTGGAAAGGGGTGATCCGATTCCGGAAGAGGGGCAAGCTAGGCCCTAGGTTTATCGGACCTTTCAAGGTGATAGCACGGGTTGGGAAGGTTGCGTACCGGCTAGAGCTTCCGCCGGAACTCAGTCTGATACACAACACCTTCCACGTGTCTCAGTTGAGGAAGTGTTTAGCTGACGAGTCGGCGCATGTCCCTATAGATGACATACAGGTCGACGAACGGTTGAATTATATTGAGAGACTGATAGCAATCTTGGAAAGGAAGGCCAAATCCTTGCGAAACAAGGAGATCAGCTTAATGAAAGTTCAGTGGGAACACCGAAAAGGATCAGAATGGACATGGGAACCAGAAGCTGAGATGAGATCGAATTATCCGGAACTCTTCCAAGTCTGATCGATTTCGAGGACGAAATCCTGGTAAGTGGGGGAGAGTTGTAACACCCCGTTTCCCAATTTACGTGATTTAACTGTCTCTTTTGGGGTTGAGTTAATTTTTGGGTCGTTATGTACGTGTTCAGGAATCTAGGGGCCAGTTTATCAATTTTGTAAGATGAGGGTGTGTTTTGGCATGTATGTAAAGGGGATGGAAACCCTAAACACCCTCATTTGTAGCCATTTGTTTCTTTAGCAAAGAAGAGAGAAAAGAGAAAGGGATTTTCGGAGTTCTTGTGAGCTGCTGTGAAAGACCGACCGATTCTCCTTCGTTAACCGTTGGATCGTCGTGAAATTTGGACAGCGACTTCACGACCCTCTAATATACATTCTGACCGGAGGGATTTGGCATCGGAGTTCCCAGTAGAGAGAACCAAGTGTCCGAAGTTGCTGTATTTTTCCAGGCGGAGTTCTTGTGAGCTGCTGTGAAAGATCGACCGATTCTCCTTCGTTAACCGTTGGATCGTCGTGAAATTTGGACAGCGACTTCACGACCATCTAATATACATTCTGACCGGAGGGATTTGGCTTCGGAGTTCCCAGTAGAGAGAACCAAGTGTCCGAAGTTGCTATATTTTCCAGGCGAAAGATTTGGTGATTTTGGAAGATTCAAGTTGTGAAAGGTTCTAGGAGGATTGTTGTTCGCGGTCTAGAATTTCAAGGTATGTGTATTATGTTTAGAAATCAATAGAAATGGGGCGTATGAAATTGGATGTTTGGCAAAGTTTTATGGTATTTGGACTATCCTAGCTATGTCATTTCGGGATGAGAGATGGGATAGAATTAGAGTTCCATTTTTGGGCTTGTTATGATATGTGTATGTATGAATGTTATAGGTGGTACGAGGTGATTATTATATACTGTGAAGTACTTGGTAATTGACATCTTGACAGGTGAGTACTCTACCTATATTATGTAAGTTATGTGTATGTAGTTGGATTGCATGTGTGATTATGTGTATGTTGGCTTTGCCAAAGGAAAGAGTACCTATGGTGGTAGTAATACCCCTAGGGAATATGTTATGTATGAAGAGGCCTGGTACCAGTGTCTAGTTATGACCTTCCTTATTGGCTTTGTGCCTTAAGGAATGGAAGGATGTTACATGTATGTGATTGCTATGTTTATGCGAGTATGTATGCATGATGATATGTGGTATAGGTGCGTGCTCACTAAGCGAAAGCTTACCCCGTTGTTATTCATCTTTTAGTGGCAGGTACATCTTCGAAGAATAAAGGAAAGGCTCCAGCTTGAAGCTTTTGGATTTGCGGCAGCTCAGCAGCTTATATTTTCTTTTGATGAATGATAGTTTTGGATTCTCTAAGCTTTTCAGTTGAATATTGTTTTTCTCAAACTTATTGGTTTTAAGTTGCAAACTTGTACTCTTTTCTATAAGATTATGGGATTTTATCTAAATGTTTTAATTACAAATCTTCCGCTGTATCTTAAGGTTACTTTCCGTTAAATGAGTGTTTTAAAGATAAGGGATGTTACACTCGGGGAGACTGAGGAATACGTACACAGGTGTTGTATGAACTCGGGGAGACCGAGGGATGCATACACGAGTGTTGTATGAATTCGGGGAGACCGAATGATACATGCATTGGTGTAAAGCGTATTTTTCGATTCCTTAACCTAGGTCTTTGGTATCCCAAAGACTCAGGGTTTGATCTAATCGCCGATTCAGATAGTGATTTTGCAGGATGCAAATTGGATAGGAAAAGTACCATAGGAGGATGTCAGCTACTGGGTGGAAAACTGGTGAGTTGGACAAGTAAAAAGCAAAACTCAGTGTCCACCTCAACCGCTGAAGCTGAGTACGTAGCCGCTGGAAGCTGTTGTTCTCAGGTCTTATGGATGAAAAATCAACTATTAGACTATGACCTCCAGCTCTCCAAAATTCCAATCTATTACGACAGCATTAGTGCCATCGCCATAGCAAACAATCCAGTGCTACACTCAAAGATCAAACACATCGAAATCAGGTATCATTTTATCAGAGATCATGTGATGAATGGTGATATTGAACTTCATTTTATCCCAACTGACTTTCAGTTAGTTGATTTGTTCACCAAACCTCTTGATGAGACAAGATTCAACTTTCTCATCAGCGAGCTTGGAATGCTGAACCTGGAAGAGTAAAATCTTCAATGGTTCAAATTAGATCAGTGATAATATGACCTGATATATCCCTTATAATCACCCTATCTCTAAACAAATTGATTCGCTGATATCAAGGTATGTTCTCTTTCTTAATCACTGACACTCATCTCAGAATGCAAGATTTCAAAACAAATTACATCGCTGAATATCTTTTCCTTTCAGTGATACTTTTGAAATTCTTAAATCTCACTGTGTAAATCCCGTATCCCGGTACGATTTATTTTATTAGTTTAAGTTTTTCTCTTAACGTTGTTTTGTTAACGCGGTTAGGCGGCAAGGACCAAATGTTAATCTATCTTAAAACTCTATTTGTTTTGAAAGGGTATGGAAGTGCAGGGGTTAAAAGTGTCAAATTGGTAAAGTATTGCATGGGATCGGCCTTAAGAGACCGACCCCCACCCATTCTCGTTTCTGGTTTGTGCCGCACGCAAGAAAAGAACGGAGCAAACCCTAAATTGCCATCCCCTTCCTTCCCTTCCCTACCTGTTGTCACCGCCGATTCCCCCCCCCTTCTTGTTGTCGCTACTGTTCTACCAGAGATCACCGGCGCCATCGCCGCTGGTTCTTGCCGGCGAAGTTTAAAGTGCAGCGAGAGAGGGAGAGAACGAGAGAGAGAGGGAGCCGGAGTGGTGTGTCGCTGCTGTGTCGTCGCGAGGTAAGGTCTCATTCTCTTTTCGTTTTCTTTCTTTGTCGTTTTCAACCGCAAACCACCACCGCCGTCGCTGCAGCTTTGGCTGCCGGCGGTGTTGCCACCGACGTGCACCACAGTTGGTGGTGGCTTTGTGCGTAGTCGGGAATGCTTGGTCGAGCGTGGTGTATGTGTAGTGAGATAGGGTAGTTGGGTTGTTTTTCTTGTCTTGTCGTAGGGTTTTCGAACCACCGTGAAAACCACCACCACTGTAGGTGGTGGCTGCCGCCGCCGCCAACCACCACTGCCGGAAGTGGCAGTGGGTGGTGCTTGGTTTTGTCCGGCCATTAGTGTCTAAACCCTAACCGACCTGGTACACTTGCACTTCATCGGGGATGATAAGACATAACTCTAGGTCTGAATGCATTAAGTCATAGCTTAATGGGTTGAGAATTAAAGTTAAGCCATGTTATCATTATATGTGAAAAACGTCCGTTTTATCCCTGTCTTGTAAAATCCGTAGTTTATTCTAGGAAGCTCAGATTGGGTTGAAACCAGTGCACAATTTTCCCAAATTGTGTCTAATGTGTTTTGTAGAAAAATCAATTCGGCCTCTAGTTAGGGCCAAAGTGGCAATTAGTACAGACTGGTCCGGAATTTCCTGTTTCGGGTAGTCTGTCTTAGAAAAATCATATAAAATAGTAGGGACCTCGTATGAATGCGTGCGATATGTCCCTGGAAACCTAAGACATAGGAATTTCTATTTATGGAATAATATTTCTGGGTTGATGAGTTTAAGGGGGGGCTAAACAGGTCACGAACATACCTGTAGTGTTAGACCAAAAATCGGGAAAGTACGCGTTTAGACTTGTAGTTGTATTTTCGGGTTGGGACTTCACTTTAACACTTGATAACACTTCTTTAGGTGGAAAGAAGTGAGTTGGAGTTGTCGGGATTCTTTTGTTGTTCGTGAAGTTCTGCATTGCGTTTTGAGGTGAGTATCACTGCGTAGGATAGAGATTGTATGTGGATTACTGTAGTTCGTGTGTGATATTTGTGTTGTTGTGTGTAGTACTAGGCCGAGTAGTGTCTAGTATAAGGTATTGGGTGTCGTATAAATCTCGGGGAGACCGAGGACTCGGGGAGACCAGGGAATACGTACACAGGTGTTGTATGAACTCGGGGAGACCGAGGGAAGCATACACGAGTGTTGTGTGAATTCGGGGAGACCGAATGATACATGCATGGGTGTTCTTGCATGAGTGTGCTTGTATTATTTAACTGCATGTGTTGGTTGTTATATCTATCTGCTGATAGGGGTGGTGTCGATATGATTGATATCGTATGCATGTGTTTGAATTCACTAAGCTTCGTGCTTACCCTTTCCCTACAAATTACTGTTTCAGGTACGAGTGGCAGCAAGGCGTGACGGTACACACTGGCGCATTGAGACTTTCGGCATTTTTTTACCTTGAGACATTATGTTTTATTATCTACATTTCCGCTGTGTTAATTGGTTGGTTATTTCACTTAATGAGTTTTGGGAAAACGTTGATTGAATTTGAATACTTATGGTTTGTAATAAATAAAATGGTATTTTTAAAAGTTCAAATTTATTGTAATTTTTGGGACGTTACACACTGATATTTCTAATCAGTGCTTCTTATTTCAAAAATGTCCCTGAGTTTTTCAAAACCCTCCGAGACACCTTTAAATGTGAAAGGACGTTTGTGACGTTGTTGGTCCCGAAGGGCTATACAAGTTTGTAGAAAGGGGGGGGGGGGGTTGAATACAAACACTAAGATTTTACTTTTGTAAATTGTTTATTGATAAATCATTAACAATTTACAGCTTGTTGTGGAAACAAGATTAAGGATAAACCTAAATCTAAACAAGTTGGAACACTAAGTTTCTTGCACTAAGAAAGAGAAGGAAATTACTAATAATAACCCATCTCAAGATAAGAAGGATGAACTTGTCCAGAGTTAGCAAGTTACTTCAAAATGAAGTGAGTTCTTCTTCTTATATACCGCATGCATTTAATGCATTGCAGTTTACACTTTACACGTGGCAGCAGCTGTTTGGTTGCATGTCATTGACCTTTGTTGACAACCTTAGTAGCCGCATGTTGAACAGTGTAGTATTAGAGTGGTTGTACGATTTCAGACAATAAGGAGGTTCTTTTTCTGACATATCGTACGGAGTCGTGCAAGGGTGGTTAAGACAAAAGTACTTTGTACGGAGGACTTCATGATTATCTTTTCGTTGATTCAACGATCTATCATTCTATATCAGCGAATGATAGAGTTTAGCGATAGCTGAAGTCCTGTACTTGATACTTCACGTTGAGTGGACAAATCTGAGTCTTCGCTGATCCGCATCAGTTCATTAGGAGACTTTTCGCTGGTTCTTGAGCTTGATCTTCGACTTCAGCGTAGAACCTATGTTGACGTGAAACTTGTCTTCAGGGATCATAAGTAAACAACTAACTTAGTAAGATCTTAGTACTTATCAGCGATAGTGAAACTCTGATGCATATTGTTTACTTACAATTTTCACTAAGTATATAAGAGAGGGTCATTATCAAATCACTGAGGGTTTGGATCAACAATCTCCCCCTATTTGATTATGACATAACAACAAAGAAAATTGCTATTTAATGAAAACATAAGGATAAAAAGAACTCATAAAATATTTGTCCCTTTTACTGTTTTATGGGATCTTTTCTGTACTGATGGAGTAAAGTACGTTCGCTGAAATTTTTCTTTAAACTTTGTAAAGATTACAGAGGGAAGAAGAAAAATTACAAGTACAGCGAATAAAATTATAAGTACAAAAGATGTAGACAGATAAGGATTGAAACAATTACAAGGCGATCCTATCCGTCAAAAGGTTCTTACTTAATGAGAAGTTCATCAAGGGTCTTTGATGTGGGAATCATCCAGTCAGGAACATCTACTCCTTGATTCTTTTTGTTCAGAGCTTCTTCAAAAATCAAGGGCTTCAGGTGTCTAGCTTTAATGTCGCGTCTGACTTCACACCAGTATATGAGATCTCTGAGTTGTTCGATGGGAGTGATGTGGAGCTCAGAGATACGTTGAAAGTGATGGTTTCCTTCGTAGTCTAGAAAGAATATGCCATAAGGATCACTTACAACTGTGCCAGGAATGAAAGTTTCTCCAGGTGGTAGGGAGGTGTCAAGCGCTGAGAGATCAGCATCAGGGCCAAGAACTTCAACACGAGAGAAACCAATACCTGTTTCATTCCGTATAGGAGGACATGAGTCTGAGACATTCTTTTCCTTTGCATAGACTCTTCTTTGTTGAGGAGGAAGAAGAGTAGAAGGAGGAATATCCACAGCAGAGGAAACCAGGTCGATCTGTTTGTTTAAGATCTTCTCGACATGGCTCTTGAATTTTGAGCGCGATCCCTGAATGACTAATTTCACTTCCAACCATTCAGAGAGACCAAACTTTTCTAAGGTAGCATCATAGAAGGTTTGCTTGCTTTTGTCTTCTCTGTAGACATCAACTTCAACAACAGGAACGTCTGAGTACAGTATTCCTCTGATGTTTACTTTGATGATTTTGGATGGTCGAGATCGATAGTTCAGCATTTCTTTACACCATTCCAAAGTCGTATCAGAGACTTTAGTCTTTTCTTCAACCATCCTTTGAGAATCATCCCATAGTTGACGTTGAACGTCAATGGGAGCTCTTTTTAGCTTGGGGTCTTTTACTGATCGTTGAGTAAGCTGGATGGCGTATTCTCTGTCTTTTTCTTCAGCTTCCCTTCTTTCAGCGATTAGGTGTTCAGCTCTGAGGTGTTTCTTGTATTCCTTATAGGAAATTTTGAACTTTGGAGGAACGAAAGGAAGTTGATCACGCTTCAGAATGATTCGCTGATCTTCGAGTCTCTTGATCATTTCATCTCTCTTTTCTTGATCCTCTTTACTTAGCTTTTGAGGAGCCAAGGAAGGTCTGTTTTGTGAGAGAGCATCTGTTCTTCAGGTTCATCAGTCTCAGAGATCAAATCCAAGACTGGGATTATTTCTTCAGCGTTAGGAGCTGGGATTATTGTTGGTGAAGTCGCAGCTGTAGGAACTTCAGCGATATCCTCAAACAGGGGAGAGGACTAGCTGAAACACAACGATCTTACAAGTTAGAACTTGGGTAGAACAGAGATAGAAAGAATGGGGTAAAGTGTATGGAGGATTTAGTGTGTAAAACTGATAATGTGTATAGAGGAGGGATGTAGTGTAAGATTAGTGTACCTGACAAACCGGCTTTTTAAGCAAGATCGTCAGATTTTCATCATCTTCAGCGAAACTTTTTCCTTTGCTCTTGTCAGCTTCAGATGCTGATGGCTTTATCTTTGTCCGCTCCCCTGTAGGTTCATTTATCAGAATCCCTTTAAGAGCTTTAGTTCTCTGTAAGTTTAGGATCCAATCTTACAATCAATATAACAATGAATAGAATAGTAATTGAGAAGTAATTTGATCAAGAACACTTGTATTCGATGAAGAACAGATTTACAGATCTTAGAGAGACCGTATCTCAAAGATTACAAAATATGAATACAAGACTATGCGGGAAAAGTTATGCCAAAGATTAGTTAGCTTACAGTTGCTAACTCCTATATATACTACAACGGAAACACTAAAGCTACAGTACATATAAGAAAGACTAATAGGAACAATACACGTGTCCTAATTAGTTAACTAAGTACAAAGGAAAGTATCTAGTTATGAGTTCTGAACAGGTTGTTCAGAACTTCTGAACATTCATCTGATTAAGCTTCTCAGAACTTCTGACTCTTCTCTTCAGAACTTCTGAGCCTTCTTATCAGAATTCAACACTTGGTTTATTGACAAAACACAGATCTATCAATCTGCCCCTTTTTGTCAAATAAACTTATACTTTGTATCACCAAGCTCTTTCAATGCAGGAACAATTTTCTGTAACAGCACATTTCTTTGAGTATGTCTCTTGTCAATTCTATCAATAATTTCCTGAATAGTTTCAACTTGCTGAGTGATCACTTCTTGAGTCATATTAGCTTGCTTCACCTTCAGCACCTTTTTCTCCAAATTATGCTTGATGAATCTCAAAGTTCCAGAGCTATATTTTGCAGTCTCCTTTGCTCTGAAAAATATCTTTTCACTCTTGTTTTTCAAAAAGACTCCCAATTCTGGATGTCTGGACACACTTCCAGTTCTTAATACTTTCTTCTAATCATGATCTGTGATGGGTCTTGAAAGATAGACACCTGGCCTTTGTAGATACAGAGCTATTTGAAAATCTTTATAACAATGCCATCTTAGGATGTAAAACATAGCTTCAATCACTACACTCCTTGCCTTCCTTTCATTCTTATCTTTGCTTGATTCTTTGAAGCACAACATACTGTGTAGTCTGTAGAAATCCATTACTGATAGCTTTTCAAAGTCTGCCTCAGTAAAATAGTACACCTTTCCATCTTCTCTTAATACTTCAAAGGATAAGTATTCTTGCTTTCTGAACTGCTTGATCTTTAGTTCTCTGATCCAAGTGATTAGAAAATCCGAATACACATCTTTCTTTGGTTTTCCAAGACATCTTGATTTCTCAGCCAACCAGATCTGAGTCTCTTTTGGTTTGTCATGATATACACTTAGAAAGTTTACTTCACTTGGATTAAAGAAGTTTGGCAGATCAAACTCCAGAAAATACCCATTCACATCTACAGATCTTTCATCTTCTTTTGGTTCTGACTGTTCAGGTTGATCAATACATATCATTTGATCATTCTGAGGAGTTGTCTCTTGAATTTCTTCTGAAAATACCTCATTCACCTCATATTCTGCTGGAAACACAAAATCACTATGCAACATCTTTTTAGGATTTTCTTCTGATAATAACCATTCATCACAGCTTCTGACCATACTTCTAAGATCTATCCTTCTTTTCACAACTTTCACACATCTTTTCTTTAGATTTTCCCTTTCAGTTTTAGAAACTCTCATTTCAATTAGTAACCAACTCAAAGTTGCATTACTATACTTTACCAATTCCTTTCATCTGAACAATTCAAGATTTCCTTGATTACTATATGCATACCCTTCAGATTCCATTCCTTCATTTATAAAACCCTTCACAATCACACCACTTCCTGGAATTTTCATTGGACAATTCAAATTGCACTTCTCTTTTCTTCCTTCAATTGCCAACTGGAAGTCATACATATACATATTTCTGACATAGATGCCCAGAAGTCTTCTACATTCAATCTCTATCCAGGCTTCTTCAGTACTGGCAAAGAACTTAACAAGAAAGACCTGATCTTCAAGAGTTAATCTGTGGAAATCAAAACTTGATAAGAAAACCTTTACATCTTTTTCTTTCAATACTTCCAATTTTACATACTTCAGACCATCAAATTCTTCTGTCTGAAACATCAATACTTTCTCAATACTTTTCTGAACGTGTAGCCTTGAATCAGGAATTCTGAATCTGTTTGAGGATTCTGCATAGATCATCTGAAGTTTTCCATCCATAAAACCATCAATGTTATTTTCTAAAACAACATAGTCTCCTTCTGTGTGGTATAGATGCTCATATGTTTCCTCTGGAAAAATATCACTGTGAAATTGTCTTGCAAGTGGTACATCACTCATATCTAGAACAAAATCACACAAAGGCTCCTCTAAGATTGGCAAGTTAATCTTAGGAATCTCAATTGGCTTTCTGAATAGATATTCTGAAGGCATGAAGTATTCTTTAACTTTTTCATTTTCTTCTTTAATATCAGCAATGTCATCCACCTAGTTAAAATAGAAATCCTCTTGAAATTTCTGAGAATAACCAACAGTACTATCTTCCTCTCCCATCAGATAAATAGGTCTTACCATCTTCACACCCCTTTGAATTTTCTGAACATTGAGTGCTCTGACTAACTCACTGTGCATCCTTCTGATCAAAATCTCATTCAATCTCCTTTCTTCTGACTCAGAGTCCACCAAACTAACTTTGACATATGGGACAATATCTGTACACGTGTTCACAACCACTGAACTCTCAACTGTTTCTTCTGATCTCAACACAGGTTCCTCAATAGCTTCAGTTTCATCAGAATTATCTTCCATTTCTGCATCTAAGTTCAATTCCACTGTTATATCAGAATCATTACCATCCATACATTCCATCTCCATATCCTCTGTATCTGAGCTTGTAATCTGAACAATTTGAGTATCCACTTTCTGAATATTTGCCTCTGTCTGAACCAACTGCATATCTGCTATTTCAAAATCGTCTATACCAATATCATCATCAGAACTCAACCTTTGCTTTTTCTCCCCCTTTTGATGATCATGAAACTCATTATCATCAAACTTTCTTTTGAGGTTCTGAACAGTAACATCTTCAGGTTCAGCTTCTGCTAGTGGAACAAGATCAAGTGGTTTAGAAGTTGAAGCCAAAGAAGTACTAAGTGCTTTGAATATAGATTCTTGCATACTCTGCATTTGGTTAAACAGATCTTTCTGAAACTCAGACATAATATCCTTGATCTCCTTTTTATGAGATTCCAAGGATACCTTTTCATCATCTATCTTAGTCTCAACAGATTTCATCTTCCCCTCCAACATTGTTTTCAACTCCTTTACCTCATCATTCAGTCCATCCACCTTTTCCTCCATTTTTTTTACTTTTTCCCCCATCACCATGTTTTGTTTCTGAATCTTTACAAATTCAGAAGATTCTAACTGTGAACCTGAACCAACAGATGGTCCAGTTTTCATGTGTCCAGAGGACTCATGGCCTGTAGATAACACTAAGTCATCTTGTACAACAGATGCACATTTTAATGAAGCTTTTGTAATGTTCACCTCACCAGGACTTACATCCAATCCTTGACATCCAAAATTAGGAGTGTCTATGAATGTTTTGTCAGGAATACGAAATTCCTGATTTGTGCAAGTGTTGGAAGGAATTTCAGGCTCAATATGGATAGGACTGTGATATCCAGACTCAATGTGATGAAGAATATGTTAGGATTTATCACCTCCCTCCAAATGAGTTTGGGATGGTTCCCCTGATTTATGTGAAACAGTAGCAGGTTGAACTGCTTCTGAGTGGGTATAGATGGGTTGTTCAAGATCCACCACTAGGTCCATGGTGATTTTTTCAATATTGAACACCAAGAGTCGTGTCTCAATAGCAGATGTGCTTACCTGGTTAAGATTGGCTAGTACAGAGGCATCTCTTTCTGTTTGAACCTCCGGTGACATTCTCTCATCCTCACCACTCTCATTCTGTTTTTCTTCACATATTCTAACCAAGCTCTCAGAATTTTGCCCCTCATTTTTCTTAGAATGTTCACCCATTTGAACAGCCTCCCCCTCTCTAACATGACTAGACCCCTCACCTCTCCTCTCAGGTTGGTCCTCATGGGTAGGGATTTGAGGTACTTCAATTCCCATAGAGGTGCAATAAGCTTTTAAGATCTCACTCTCCCTTGGAATGTAACTCCTAAGTGATCTTGGCAAGAGTTTGTGATTAGGATAATTTTGAATATTAGTAGCAGAAGACATCTTACCCAAATGGAAAATAGGACCATGCTGCTCCTCTGATCTTCTTGGAATGGTTCTGTTTTCTTGTATTGCATACCAAATCACAAGTTGCCAATACCTTATGTAAGGTATATATGACAGGGGTGTATCCTTTGTTTTCTTTTGAATAGCCTTCTGATTTTTCTCAAATGTATTCTTCATGTCTTCCCAAAGTATAGCAGTATAGTCATAATGCCTATTCTTCACTAAACCTTGAAAATTTTGAAGAATCTGTTTTGAAGCTTGATCTGCAGAACTATTATTCCCTGACAAACACTTATTCACCACATGAAAGAAACATGCCCAAATTGGTGGCAATTTGTTCCTTCTGAAACTACTAAGAGTCCTTAACCCCTCATTGTATCCTAACCTCATAAATTCCGCAATCAATTCTTCTGTTAAAGGTGAGTCTTCAAAGTCTGTCCTTTGTTGTACATCATCTTTTTCTGGTAAATTGAGCATTTCCCTTAGTGCAGGGATTGATAAAGTGATTGTTACTCCTCCAATTTCAGATACAAATTTATTCTCTTCTAACCTAAGATATTTCCACCATTGTTGAATATACTGAACAGGGACAGATTTGTGTCTTGTGAACCATTTCTTGTAGGGATGATATTTGAATAACTCCATTATTATCCTGTGTTCATGCTTAAATCTATTTTCCTCAAACAATAATACACAATTATTTTCTGACAACTTCAACCATTCTCTTTCAGGAACAATTCTTTCCACTAAATTTGGTCTTCTTGACATTATTGACCCTGCAGCACTCTGTTCATGTTCGACATTCATATTTCCCTCATCTGCATTCCCCTCAGATTCAGCCATTTCTTCATCTTCTGCATTTATTTCATCGTTTCCTACTGCTTCTTCTTCAATGGGTCTATTTTGAACTTCATCATTGTCCGAATCAGATTCCTCCATTAAAGACTTAGTACTATGCATAGATATATGACCACTTCTTCGAAATCCATACATGATTTAAGAGGAAAACAAATTCAAAGAACTCTGGAATGATTCGTATCTCACTTTCGCTCTGAAATTTGAAAGAATTTGAAAGAGGGAATTTAAGACCTATTTAAAATCCGTGAAGTTGAAAGGTTTGACGGAAAAAACGAGGTCAAAGTTATAAAGGAGTCAACACATTTGAAATGCCACAGAGGATTTAAATGAAATGCGTGGCATAATCAACCAAATATGAAGCTGACACGTGTTAGTGGATAGAATATTGACACAAGTCAAATATCTGAATAACACGCTCAGATGATTTTCGTTCCTTTATCAGAGATCTGATTATGCTACTCAGAGTTCTGAGTCCATGATTCAGAAGAATTTGCCTTGTAACCAAACTATTTAAAATCAACTTCTGACAAATGTAAAAGATTTAATTATTCAGAAGAGGTTTGAACAGATAGAAAATCATTTTATCATCAGAATTCTGTTCAAATAGTGATGATTAGTGAAACTCATTTAAAATCTTATATCTGAATAAGAAAATTTTGAGATTCAGATATAGTTTGAACAAGTGAAAAAAAAAATTATCATTAAAATCTTATTCTTCTTAGAATGATCAGAGATAAGAAATGAAAACAAACCTTTTAATCAGCATGAAATGATTTCCAAAAGATATTAATGTTCCCCCTTGACTTTAGCATGTACTTAATAAAGATGAGATGAGATATAAAGAGTAATAGAAAAAATATAATCAACAAAAATTGAAGTACTTGTATTTCTCAGAAATGAAATCTTGAAAGATGGATTTCTGAAGTATTGACACAGAAGTCTGAACTCAAGAGTCAGAATTCTGAGTACAAGACTCAGAGTTCTGAGTACACTACTCAGAAAATCTTACTTAGAAGGATTTAACATTTCTGAAAATCAACTAACAAGTAAGATCAATTAGTCAGATTAAGCATTCCTATTTTACATATGACAAATGAGAATCTTTTGTGATCAAGAGGCTTTGTGAACAAGTCAGCCAATTGATACTTTGTATGCACAAAGTGCATCTCTATTGTTCCCTTTTCCACATAGTCCTTTATAAAATGATACCTCACATATATATGTTTAGTCTTTGAATGTTGAACAGGATTCTGAGTAATGGCAAATGCACTTTCTGAGTCACAGTAGATAGGAATTTTGTTGAGCTGATACCCATAATCCATGAGTTGTGTTCTCATCCACAAAGTTTGAGAGCATGAAGTAGCAGCATCAACGTACTCTGCCTCAGCAGTTGAAGTGGATACACAATTCTGCTTCTTTGATGCCCAACTTACTATCTTATCCCCTAGAAAGTGACAAGCACCATATGTGCTCTTTTTGTCCATTCTACTTTCTGCATGATCAGCATCAGCGAAAGCTGTTAGTTTAAAGTCAGCTTCCTTTGGATACCATAAACCAAGATCCGATGTTCCTTTGAGATATCTGAGAATCCTTTTGACAGCCAACATATGTGATTCTTTAGGATTGGATTGAAATCTTGCACAAAAACAGGTAGAAAACATGATGTCTGGCCTACTTGCAGTCAAATATAGTAATGATCCAATCATGCCTCTATAAAGTTTGTTATCTACTGAAACTCCTTTGAGATCAGCATCTAACTTTATGTTTGTTGCCATAGGAGTTCTCATAGAAGCACAATCAGACATTTTGAACCTTTTCAGGATGTCCCTTACATATTTTCCTTGATTTATAAAAATTCCATTTGGTAATTGTTTGACTTGAAGTCCAAGGAAAAAAATAAGTTCACCCATCATGCTCATTTCAAATTCAGATTTCATGATTTTAGAAAAATCATCACACATTTTTGCACTTGTAGAGCCAAATATTATGTCATCAACATAAATTTGAACAAGAATCAAATCATCACCTTGTTTCTTTAAAAACAAAGTTGTGTCAATCTTACCTTTCTTGTAACCTGAACCTAACAAGTGTTGAGTAAGAGTGTCATACCAGGCTCTTGGTGCTTGTTTTAGACCATATAAAGCTTTATCTAAAATATAGACATGGTCAGGAAATTCTGAATCAACAAAACCTTCAGGTTGATGTACATACACCTCTTCATAAAGTATACCATTCATAAATGCTGATTTGACATCCATCTGATATACTTTGAAATTCTTGTGAGCAGCATAGGCCAAAAATATCCTGATGGCCTCTATTCTTGCCACTGGTGCAAATGTCTCATCATAATCAATTCCTTCTTGTTGACAGTATCCCTTAGCAACCAATCTTTCCTTATTTCTGATGACAACACCTGACTCATCCTTTTTATTTCTGAATACCCATTTAGTTCCAATGATAGATTTACCTTCAGGCCGTGGAATGAGTCTCCAGACTTTGTTCCTTTCAAATTGAAGCAATTCCTCTTGCATTGCTGAAATCCAATCTGGATCCTCTAGGGCTTCATTTGCTTTCTTAGGTTCAATAACACTTAGGAAACCTGCAAACATTGCTTCATTTGCAGTAGCTGATATGTTTTTACTCCTGCTGATAGATCACCAATCACTTGATGAATGGGATGATTTTTAGTCCATTTGTTTGCACTAGGAAGAACATCAATCTCTGAATAATTGTTGTTTGTATCATTCTCATCAACGATAGCTTGTAATTCTGAACTGTCCCCTTGTTCTGATAATTTTGAGTTCAAATTCTGAGCAATGAAGTCAGAGTTCTGAGTGACTTGTTCAGAGTTCTGAATACGAGGTTCAGAAGTCTGAATACAAGGTTCAGAATTATGAGTATCAGGGTCAGAATTTTCATTACTTGTATTTATCAGAGTTGGACATTCCTCATATGGACCTTTATCAGAAATTAGAGTTGTTTAAACTACTTCTGAAGTTCTTCTTTTCATTTCATTGATCATCTTAGGGTTTTCAAACTCTGCATAAGAATCAAAAGTCAGTTCAAGAAAAGCATCCTTAAACAGTTAATTGAGTTCTGAACAAATAGGATTAGAGTTTGTATCAGAAGTCATTTTTGTCCTGTTCTGCATGAGTTCTGAACTGTCTTGTTCAGAAGTCTTCATTCTGACTTCATCAAATGTTACATTGATGCTTTCCATCATCCTCTTGGTTCTTCTGTTGTAGATTCTGAATTCTTTGGAAGTTAATGAATAACCAACAAAGTATCCTTCATCTGCCTTTTTATCAAACTTACCAAGATTTTCTCTATCTTTAAGGACATAGCATCTGCAGCCAAAAATATGAAAGAATTTGATTAATGGTTTTCTTTTGTTTATCAGTTCATAACCAGTCTTGTTTAATCTTTTATTGATTAAAGTTCTGTTCTGTGTAAAGCAAGCAGTTGCAATTGCTTCAGCCCATAAGAAAGTTGGAAGATTTGAATAAGCCAACATGGTTCTTGCAGCTTCAGCTAGAGTCCTGTTTTTTGCTTTCAACAACACCATTTTGTTGAGGAGTTTTGATGGCAGAGAAATTGTGAGAAATCCCAGAACTTTCTAAAAACTTCTGAAGAGTCTCATTTCTGAACTCTGTTCCATTATCACTTCTGATTTTCTGGACTGAAAGCTATAAGAGAACTTGAATCCTTCTGATAAAGTTTATCAATGTAGTAGCAGCTTCTGACTTAGCTCTTAGGAATTCAACCCATGTGTATCTGGAATATTCATCAACAATTACAAGCATATACTTCTTTCCTCCTATAGACTGAACTGAAATATGACCACAAAGATCAGTATGAATCTTTTCCAATGGTGCTTTGCAAGATGAGTCCATTTTTAATTTGTGAGAACTCTTTTTCATCTTGCCCATTTCACAAGCTGAGCATAATGATTCCTTTTCAAATTTAATCTTTGGTAATCCTTTAACCAGATGTTTTGCAACAAGATTATTCAGATCTTTGAAGTTTAAATGAGAACATCTTCTGTGCCATAGCCAACATTCATTTACAATTGAGTTTGATAAAAGACAAACAGGATTTAATGTTTGTATTTTTGAAAAATTAACCACAAATAAGTCCATGTGTCTTTTGGCCCAGAAGACTTTAAGATCATTCTCAGTTAAAATCATGCAACCTGTTATTTTGAACTTGATTTGAGAAAGACTGTCTAAAAACTGACTTATGCTGAAAAGATTATGTTGTAAGCCTTCAACATAGAAAACTTTTTGAATTGTCAGATCTCCTTTTGTTAAATCCCCATAACCTTTAACTTGACCTTTGCTGTTATTTCCAAAGTTTACTGCTCCTCCAGCCTTTTCTGTGAAATTTGATAGAAAAGACTTCTGACCTGTCATGTGTCTTGAAGCTCCTGAATCTAAAAACCACACATGACAGCCCTGCAATAACAATCAGTTAGATTTAGGTACCCATTTTGGAATGGGTCCTTCTTTGTTAGCCTTTTTATCTGATTTAACAAAAGTATCTTTGACTTTCCATTCAAAGTCTTTCTTCAAACACCACTTTCCTTGAACTTTTATGAAGTCAGAACATTTTATGTTCACAAAATTGTTCAATTTCTTCTTAAAAGTTTTAAATTTAGATGTTGAAGAAGTTTCAGCCTTCTTTTCTTTCACATTAAACCTTTTTTCATTCTTTCCTGTTATTTTAATATGAGGCTTTACTTCTTTTATTATTTCTCTTTTCTGAGTTTGAGGAACAGAAACATTTTTCTTTTCTGTATTCTGAATGTCATTTCTTACATAGGAAACATAAGTTATTGTGATTGGACATTTCTGAGAATATTGGAATGAATCACTTTCACATTGAACACAAATAAGATTTTTCTTTGCAAGTAACAACAGATCTGTACCGTAAGCCTTTTCATTTTTATTGCTGTTTTTCAAAGTACAAGTACATTTATCACAATAACTTTGTGCTTTTGGTACAGTTGCAGGAACCAATCCATTCATCTCAGAAACTCTTTTCACACCATCTTTCCTTTTGCTTTCCTCTTTTTCGGAAAAATTCAATCCCTTTTTGTTAGAAGGATAAGTAGATGATTCACCTTTTTCATATGTACTTGATTCATTAAGGAATTTATCATTATCCTTTAGAGCATTAATTTTAAAAAGATCATACTCAGTCTTCAGTTTCTCAAGCTCTGTTACTTTCTGAATAAAGATGTTATTTTCTTTTAAAGCTTCATTAAATTTAACATCCACATCACAGTAATCATTTTCGAGTTCATCAAAAGATTTCCTCAAATCCTCAAGTTCTTGACTTACAAGATTAAACCTCTTTTCAAGCTCTGAAAAATCATCTGACTTTGTTTCAGAAAATCCAGTTGACTCAGACTTCTGACTACCTGAATCAGAATTCTGATTACCAGACTCAGATGTCTGACCTTCAGACTCAGAGTTCTGACTCCAAGAATCAGAGTTCTGACTAGAAGATTCAGACTTCTGATTAACTGTTTCAGAAACCTTACTTGTATCAAATATGCTTTCAATGTCATGATGTGAAAAACTTGGCTGTTTATTTTTGTAACTGACATTTAAAGAATCACACTTGAATTTAATGTCATTGTATTTTGGTTTCTCATCTGTTGATTTAGGAATTTCTTTCTTAATCTTATCTTCTGAAACAACTGACTTCTCTATTTTTGAATCATAAACTATCTCCTTTGTCTTTTTAGAGCTTGGTTTCTGCAAATTGTCAGAACTTGTTATAGAACTTGCAGGTCTGATAAAAACTTCAACAATTTCTGAGATTTTTGGTTTAGGAACTTGAAGTTTTTCAAAATCATACAAGTTGACTGGGGCTCTTTTTAAAACAACATTTTCATCCAATCCCAATCCCTTCTTTGGATTGTAAAATCTTGTATCTTTAACATTACTTGTTAGAAGATTTAATGTTTGCTGAGTCTGACCTCTTTTCAAATTTAGATCTTCTAATTCTTTGATTTTGGTGTATAAATTCTTTCTTTCCTCAAATAGCATATCAAATTTTATTTGTAAATCACCCTTTTCATCCTTAATCTTTGAAAATTCATTTTTTAATTCAGAAAGTTTTTTTAACAATTCAGAATTTTCATTTTTAACTTTCTGTTTCTCAGCCTCAGATTCCTCATATTGTTCTCTTATTACTTCTTTTTCAATTCTGAATTTGTTAACCAGACTTATTTCACCTTTTATCTGTTTTCTAAGATTAACAAATTCAGTTTTCATGTCACCAATCTGTGTCATTAAGTCTATTTCAAGTGCAGAATGTACCTCAGTATATGACTCAGAATCAGCATCCTCATAGTCATAATCATCCTCATTCTTCATTTTGGCCATGTAACTTTGCATCTGTGGAAAATTAATATGATCATCTTCATCTGAAGTGTAGTACAGCCAATTCTCCTGTTCAGCCAACATAGCAATCTCATCATCTCTCTTCTTTGCAAGTTGAGCCTTTTTGGTATAGTACTCATAATCTTTCACGATCTTTACTCTGCAGTCCTTAGCATAGTGGCCAGATTTTCCACACTTGAAACACAAATTGTTTTCTTTTCTCTCTTCCTTTTCTTCTTTATTCTCTTCACTTCTCTCTACTTTCTTCTCAAACTTATTTTCTCCTCTGTCTTCTCTCTTCTTATAATCTGAACTCCTCTGTTCTCTCTTGTAATTTCCCTGAAATCTACCCTTCCCATACCTCTTGTTGAAAGTATTTGTCAACAAGGCCAGTTTCTCAACCATTATCTTGATATCTTCATCATCCTCTGATCCATCTTCCTTGTCAGATTCTTTCTGCTTTGGTATCTCAGATAGATATGCAGTCTTCTTGGGTGCTTTGATAACTTTGGACTTTGATAAAAATGCTAACTGATCAGCAACATTTTTCTTCTCTTCCACAACTAACTTGACAGAGTCTTCATGTTGATTTAGAACGCAGAACAGATCATTGAGGTCTTCTTCACACATATCTTTATTCATTTGCAGACTTATAGCAAATGATGACCATTCTGAGTTTAGACTGTTCAGAAATTTGTAATTTATTTCTGACTTTGTTTTCTTCAGCCCATTTCTTCTCAAATCCTTCAGAATAGTACAAAATTTACTGTACGTCTGAGTCAAACTTTCTGACTCTTTAGCCTTGAACCTTTCATAGGCATTTATGCTCTGATTTAACTTCGCTTGAATAGACCTCACAGTTCCTAACATCTGTCTTTCCAGTTCATCCCACGTTTCCTTGGCAGATGATCCACTGTCAATCCTGTTAAGAACTTCATTTGGAACAGCCAAAGTCATCAACGTAATAGCTCTTTTGTCTATAGCATGTCTGTTTTTCTGTTCTGCTGTATACTGAGAAAAACTCTTCTACACCCTTGTAGCTGGAATTTCTGGAGTTGTCTCTGTTCCAGGAGTTGCAGCGACATCGACATACACTTCGATAGGACCTTCACGGATAGAGACCATTAGATTTTCATCTATGTTATCCAAGAATTGAATCATTCGGATTTTCCATTGCTGGTACTCTTCAGGTATTAGAACAGGTGGTTTTGTTTCAGATCCCATGGCTAGATACTCTTTAGAAGACATGATTGTAAGAAAGCTTCAACAGAAAGACAAATCCAAATTCCTTGATCGAAAAACACAATTAATTCAAGAATTGCTAAGAATTCAAGAACAGTGAGTAGCAGCGGAATCAATTTTCGAATTGATCAAGAAATCTTCAAGAACACAAACAGGAAACCCTTAAGATCTCTGATACCAATTGTAAGTCCCATAATTAGCAACAATCAAGAAACTCCATAACAATTGAGTAGAAGTAGGCATGAAGATTATTTTATTGAATGATTTCTACTCATAAGCTTTGAATACAATGGAGGGAGAATTTCTCTAATACAAACGTCTCACACAACTCACTGTGAAGTGTGTGTGATCACAAAATATCTCAAATGACAATGTAAGCCCAAAACACATATTTATAGTGTCTAATTACATGACATGGGCCCAAGCCTATTTAACTCCCATTAAACTCCCAGAGCCCAAAATACTTATAAAGCTAATAACAACACATTTGATTTTCATTGACTTTACATGGACTTTATAAAACTTTCTATATAATTGGGGCTTTCTAGACCCAACAATCTCCCCCTAAAGTTTTATAAAGAAAGCATCTTCAAATGATCTCCCCCTTGATTTCTTTGAAAACTTTAGTGTTGCATATCTTCACGCCTTGCAAATCTATCCAAGTACCCCTAAGAATTTGCTCTTCTTCTTCACAAATTTCAACTTTAAAATCGAATCCAATGTGCAATAAGCTCTACTGAAACAACCTCAGTTTATAATAAAGAATTCGTCCTTGAAATTCGAGTTGTATGATCATTAAGCTCAAGAGCTTAATCCATTAAGATCAAAGGAGGGTGTTTCACAACAAACTTCACAAACTCAGCTTGGATCCACAAAAAATAGAAGATAGAACACCTTTCTGAAAATTGGGAGAAATATCGTGAAAAACGTTGCTTCGGTCCAGCAGCTATACACTGACTTTGACACAGAATCTGACCAATAAGCACATCGATTCAGAACAAACTCAAAGCATAAAAAATGTTCATCTGTGTCTTAGGAATCCAGCGCATCTGAAATCGTCAAATTTGGAGCTTCGAGGAGGAAGTTCTGAGCAAAATACGACAGGTGCGCAAAGCTGTCGAACAATTCTGAAATTGCACCTTTACTTCGAAATAAACTAAGTAAAAGTTCTGAGAAGACCACTCAGAATTCTGAGTAAGTCAATCAGAATTCTGAACATGAAGAACTTCTGAAAAAAATTCTAACTCTAAAGTTCTGACTATTGAAGTCAGAGTTCTGATTATGCTTTGAAAAATTAGTTCTGAACCATCATTTGACTTCTGAATTCAATGACAAACTTCCGAATGGCCTTAATCATAAGTCTGAATATGCTTGATTGCATTTGAAAGAGACTAAGTGTAAATCTGATCCCTCTTGATCAGAAATCTAAATAGCCACAACCACAACTCTAGTACATCTTTGAATAGTTTCTGAACTCGAAATCAGAATTCTGAGTATGGGAGTCAGATTTCTGAATACACACGATCAATTCTTCTGAGTTCTAATAGCACACGATCTGACTTCTGAATCTGTTACTGCCCACTTCGAGTCATGAACAACTTCCAACAGATTTATGTTATAACACCAAAATGTGACAGCAACTTTCTGTTGGATTTCTCGATTGTGTTGCAAACTGACAGCAACTTTATATTCGTTTAGAGCCAAATAGCAACAAATTGACAGCTTCTTTATGTGGATAACAACATGAATAAGCTGTTTTGACAGCAATAAGCATTAATTTTCGGTTCAGATTTCTGTTTTGGACAGCTTCATTCAGCAACAAACTGCACCAAACAACTCCAAATAGCAGCAAACATCCTTTACTTTTGTTTAACTAACAGCACAAATCAGCTTTAACTTCTCAACAACGATTTTCTGTTTTAGTAAAGTTTGACAGCAACTTTCGGTTATGAACCTATCACACCAAACAGCAGCGACAACTCAGATTCTGTTTTAACTTCATATCGACAAAGGCAAATATCAGCAAAGCTTGATATGTTCACGACATCAACCATAACTTTCTGTTTGAACAACCATGATTAACCTATTTTGGCTTCAAACTTTGCTATGAACTGATTTATGTTTTATAACTTCAACAACATCTTGCTTTTTGAACAATCACCATGATCAAACAATCAGCTCCAATATTTAACATCCACCTCAACTTTGCTCAGATTCAAATCACCGAACTGATTAACAACTTTTCATCATTTTGACAATAAATCCTCCAATCAAATTAAATGCTCACCAATCGAATTTGATGTAGAACGATAAGCCGATCTCCATAATTATCTTCTTAGAACAAAGATTACAAAGAATCAAGTTTCTGATTGATCAATTCAGAAAGTTGAATTTAAGCAATCAAAGATCTAAAAACTCTTTTCAGATCTGACTTTCACCATGAAATTCAGTACCAAATCTCTTGTAGACATTTCATCGAGCAATTTGAGTGCAGAAATTGATTAAGAAGTAGATCTAGAACATCATACCTCTTCTTTTGTCCAAGATCCATCAAGATCACAAACATCTTCCAGATAACTAAAAAAAATCTTCAAGATGAAAGAAATCTCAGAAAATTTACCTCCATTTATAGCACACGATTAAGAACGATCTTGAATCACCAAATCTTGAAATTAGATCTTGAAATCTTGAATTGTTGCAAAGATAATCGTATCGAATGAAAATTGATTCGATGTGGCTCTGATACCAATTGTAAGTTTAGGACCCAATCTTACAATCAATATAACAATGAATAGAATAGTAATTGAGAAGTAAATTGATCAAGAACACTTGTATTCAATGAAGAACAGATTTACAGATCTTAGAGAGAGCGTATCTCAAAGATTACAAAATATGAATACAAGAATATGCGGGAAAAGTTATGCCAAAGATTAGTTAGCTTACAGTTGCTAACTCTTATATATACTACAACGGAAACACTAAAGCTACAGTACATATAAGAAAGACTAATAGGAACAATACACGTGTCCTAATTAGATAACTAAGTACAAAGGAAAGTATCTAGTTATGAGTTCTGAACAGGTTGTTCAGAACTTCTGAACATTCATCTAATTAAGCTTCTCCGAACTTCTGACTCTTCTCTTCAGAACTTCTGAGCCTTCGTATCAGAATTCAACACTTGGTTTATTGACAAAACACAGATCTAACATTCTCTGAGCAGGTTTGACGATAAAAGAGTCATCATCATCATCATCTTCATCATTATCATTCTTTGGAGAAGAGGATGGTACATCATCAGACAAGTCGATGGCTTCTTCATCTTCAGCTTCAGACTCAGATTCTTCAGCTTCTTCTTCGAGTTGCTCCCCCTTAGATACAGAGGTAAGCTTCTCTGTTTCCTCAGGGTATTCATCTCCCTGAGGTCCAGCGGCTGCTTCAATTGTCTTCTCACCCTCTTCTGTAAAGGTGAGGTCTTCAGTATTCTCTCCCCTGATAGATTCATCATAGGGAAGGTCTTCAGCGCTCTTGGAAACGTCTTCAGCGCTCTTCTCCCCCTCTTTTTCATGATGAGTGGGGGAGGAATGTGACGACTCAGCAGCTGTTGATGGTTCCCTGTCTTCTTGGCCAGGGATCCCCACACAGATTTCAATCGCTGATAATCTGTTTTCTAGACCAGAAATACCAGGATTGATCTTCACGAGTTCAGCACGATCCGCCGAAGTAAAAGATGAAGGTTCAGGGGCAGGTGCAGGGGCGGTCGTGTTGGTCAGGATCTGCTGCAACAATGTCTGAATAGAAGTGATGTCATTCTTCATCGTATTGACATCGGCTTCACATAACTCATGTCAGTTTTTACTGAACTGACATCAGTCTTTACAGCAGACATATCACCTTCGAGTTTGCCAACCGATGTCTTCAGCGTTGTGACTTCGCTGGACATGGTGTCAACTTATTTTTTGATGTCGAGGTAGTATGTGTAGTTGTCAGAGGGAACTTTGGCAAAGTCGGTGAATGATTTATCAACCTTCTCCATGTCAGCTTTGGAGGCATTCTTTTTTACCACAGTTGTCAGCTTTGTAAGATTCTCTCCAGCGTTTGTTACAGCTGAAGAGTTGTTGGAAAGAGTAGTTGTGAGACCTGTCAGCTTCGTCTCTATAGTCTTCGGAGAAGTGTTGATGTCTCCCAAATTAGGACCTGTAACATATAAGAACTTGTGAACAGAGGAAAGCTCAGAAGTTTGGGGTTCAGTTACAGTGTATACGTGCAAGAGGATTGGTGAATTCATCAAAATCTCGGTGTCATGAGAAAAGTTCCATGTCGTCAGCTAAAGTGCGTGGACGCATGGTCATCTCTGCAGGTCCTACGCCCATCATTCCTTGAGTGTCAGCGTTAGCTTCTGGAGGAATGACAGGTGCTTCAGTGATAACTGGAGTAGAGTCCAATTGAGTAGAGGGAGAAGCGAAGGTTGAGAATGGAGGTTGGGTGCGGAGTTCAGCGTTGGATTCGCTGAGAATCGCTTCGTCAATCTTTTGAGAGACTAGAGGAGGTTGGGTAGATTCCAAGTTAGTAACCTCAGCGTGTAGAGACGCTGAAGTTTGGATAGAAGGGGTGGCTTGTTCAGCTGTGGTAGAGCGTACCACTGAACGTTCCTTCAGCCCATCAAGAGGAGCTGAGGAGTCTTCAACAATAGATTGCTGGGGTTGCTCCTTGGTTTTCTTAGTTCTTTTGGAACTAAGTTGGGTGGAGGAGTGTTTCCTTTTAAGAGAAGGAATGGAGGTTGCAGCTGGGGTATCAGCGGTGGGTTTGTCCGCTGAAGGAGCTGCAGAAGTAGAAGAAGTAGGGTTTAGAAGAGTTAAAACAGTAGAAAGACGTACCTCATTTGCCACTGGCTTGAAGTCGAGAACCTTAGGGCCGACCTGATAGAGTTTCAGGTCCCCCTCTGTTGGGTAGCTGTCCTTCAGGCCTTTTTGGAATATGTTAGCTTTAATTAGCTCCTAATTTAATGAATGTTTTATAAAGATATTTTTGTGTTTTAGATATTTTGTAATAGATATTTACTTAGATAGTTTATATAGATATTTTAGATATTGTCTAGACATTAGATATCTTAAATATCTAATGTGTAAATGGCCCTATATAAGAGGTGTCCATGGTTTTATTTCAAGAAGAGAAAAATTTTGGAGAGCACACAAAAACACACATAGACTAGATGAGAGTCGGTTTTACATGTTAAGTGTGGTGTTCTTCATGTTTTCTCCTCTCCATATTTAATCGTCAATGAATATGAGATAAGTTTCTTTATAATTGTTCTTCATGCATATCTTATCTCTATATTTAAATATGGATTCTATATTTCTTCTATTGTTGCTCATAAACGGGACCAACAATTGGTATCAGAGCAAATTGAAGAAACGTTTCTTCAAAATCGGTCATCATGGCAACAATAGAAGTTTTTTTTGAGAGATTTGGTGTTGTGCTACATGTTCAAAGTCTGATCTGAAAAGTTTTTATAACTTTGAGTATTTTTAATTAGTTCTCTGACCTGATCAATTAGAGATCTGAGTATTTGCACTCACGGTTCTAAAAGTTATATGGAGATCGTCTTGTTTTTCTACATCAAATCAGGTTTAATAACAACATGCTGGCAGATTTGCGATGCTGTAGTAAAATGGTCATATCTCACTGCTCAAGACTCCGATTGATACGATTCAAAAGGCCCTGGATTCCTAAGACACAGATGAACAATTTCTGTGTTTTGAGAATTCATAGATTCGAAATTTATAAGGGTCATATGCATCGTTGAAGTAGACATCAGTGTGCTGATGGAAAGCTGATGGACAGATCTGCGCAACTGTGGGAAATCAACCATATCTTTGTCGTACGAGCTCGAAAAGAGGTGATTCAAGATGATCTGAACTGCTAACAAACAAATTCAAGTTGTTTGTGTTTTGCGTTCTAGCAAAATCCAGAGGTAAAATGGTCTAAATCAATGTCAAAGTAAGTATAACACTTATGTTATGCTTCTGCCGAGCGGCGACCAAGCTTCTGCCGCACGCGACCAAGCTTCTGCCGCACGCGACCAAGCTTCTGCCGCATGAGACCAGCTTCTGCAGAGCCGCGACCAAACTTCTGCAGAACCTTTGTCAAACGTTTGTCAAGCAACGATCACTTTTGTCGACCACTCAGACCAATTTCTGTGGACAACTCGTACTTTGGCTCAGATTTTTGGCGACCACCTTCTGTGGTACTGTTCACTACAGAACTTCTGTGAAACTCAGCAGAGCTTCTGTGGACCGAACTTCTGCAACCGAGCCTAAGAGCCCAAAGCGCAACGTTTTAGTGTTCTTGTTGTCAGCTTTGCGCACCTGTCGTATTTTCAACATAACTTTTTCATCGAAGCTCCAAATTTGATGAATCCAGATGCGTTGAATTCCTAAGACATAGATGAACACTTTTGGTGTTTTGATCTTGGTCTGAATCGGTGTTATTCTTGGTCAGAATCTCTGTTAAAGACAGTATACTTCTACTGGACAGAAAGTTGAGTTTGACAAATCATCATCAGAGCTCTATCGGCAGTACGAGCAACTTCTGCCGACCAACTTCTGCCGACTAACTTCTGTGGAACTGTTCACCACAGAACCTCTGTGAAATCCGACAGAACCTCTGTGGATTGAACCTCTACGACTCAACCTAAGAGCCCGATTTGTGTTTGTTTGACAGATTTGCGCTGCTTCAGAAAAATGCGCATAACTTTTGACTCGGTGCTCCAAATTACTCGATTCCAGCGGCATTGGAAAGATAATTCACAGACGCACGACTTTGATGTTTTGAGTTTTCTCAAATTATGTGAGCTGATATGCCGAAATCTGCTTCAAAGTCTGCTGTAAAGTGCTGGACCCAAAGCATTGCAATTAATTCATGCTCTTTCCGCTTTCAAGAACGGTGTTCTCTCAACGGTTCTTCATGGTGTCAAGCTATATTTGTCACATTTTAAATGTCACTCCATCCTCTGTTATTCACGTTTAGAGCTCGGTGGGTGAGCCTACATTTGAGGGGGAGCACATGATGCTTTGAAGCCTTGAAGAACGGAACATCAAAGGTTCTAAAGAAAGCAAGGGGGAGACTATAAGATGATGCTTTCTTTATAAAACATTAGGGGGAGATTGTTAGCTTTAATTAGCTCCTAATTTAATGAATGTTTTATATAGATATTTTTGTGTTTTAGATATTTTGTAATAGATATTTACTTAGATAGTTTATATAGATATTTTAGATATTGTCTAGACATTAGATATCTTAAATATCTAATGTGTAAATGGCCCTATATAAGAGGTGTCCATGGTTTTATTTCAAGAAGAGAAAAATTTTGGAGAGCACACAAAAACACACATAGACTAGATGAGAGTCGGTTTTACATGTTAAGTGTGGTGTTCTTCATGTTTTCTCCTCTCCATATTTAATCGTCAATGAATATGAGATAAGTTTCTTTATAATTGTTCTTCATGCATATCTTATCTCTATATTTAAATATGGATTCTATATTTCTTCTATTGTTGCTCATAAACGGGACCAACAGAATACGTCGCTGATAAACCGAGGATAGGGAACCCATGGAGATCTGTCAGCGACGGAGTCCACTCTAAATACCAGGTCATCATAGATAATCGATGCCCAGTCTATATGTAGACCTTTCAGCAATGCATATCCCATTGCTTGCTGAGGCTGAGCGGCTTGGTCAGAGGAGCCGGTCTTGGCAGTCATGCAGCTGATTAAATAAGCGAAGATGAAATTCATCTCGCTGGGCATTTTAGACTTCTTGATAAGGGTCAGCTTCTTCTCGGGCTTCATGTCCCTCCCAGTTTCCCATACATAGCCCATTGCATCGAAGAATGCAATGATGGTTTCCCTGTCTGAGGTTTTCTTGTGGTCAGGGAGAGGAACAAAGGGTTTTTCTTTGGTGGCCAAGGGAAGGTTCAGGGCTTTGAGAATAATGGCAGGTGTAATCTTCATAGTGCCATATTCAATATCGCAGAGGATGCAATCAATTGTTTTTTAAGGGTATTTGGCTGATGGTAGCTGAGAGTGTCTGGCTGAGTACCAGAATTGGGATAGCAGTAGCTGATGTGCAGGAGGTGTTATGGTCAGGGCTGTGGAGATGGAACAATTCTTCAGGACGTTCACAACATCATCTAGATGTGTGACTTGCTTTCGAGGAGGAAACTCGAGAAGCGCATAGAGGTTATTTACCTTGGTCCAATCCAGCTTGTCAAGAGAGAACTTGACCTGAGGAGCCTTGAGGATGTCCAGTTCCTCAGCAGTATTATCAGCAGCAGTTTTCTCAGCGATGGTGTTCTTGGAAATGTCAGAAGATGCCATTTTCTGTATATATATAAGTTCAACCAAAGATTAACAAATAAGAATAATCTTAATGTGGAAAGATTATCCAATAAGATGGTTCGAATTTTGTCCATTTCATTCAGACAAAATGTCTTAATGAAGATTAAGGTTTTTCTTGTTTTAAAAACAAAATGCAAACCCAAAGAAAATCTTGTTTTCCAGTTTCCTTTAAAGATTGGGATTCTGGAAAAACTTATGAAGAACAAGTTTAAGATTTTGCGTTTTAAACTTGAAGAACAACCATGAATGGTTGTGTTCATATAACCATGAAATAAATGATTTCATTTTAAAAAGGTTCTTTTGTTCGATCTTGTGAAAACAAAGAGAAGATCATTAACAAGTTTGAAGAAACAGGTGAAATAAAAGAATTATTAACCTGGTTCGTTGAAGAAGATGAAGTTCTTAAGTTCTTGAAAAACTTGAGAGCACAAATGCAACAGTAAATTCTTTTTCTTAGCTTGGAGAAGAAGTTCGCGTAAAAGAAAAATATAAACCCAGAATGAGTTTATATAGTGAGATTAGAGAGAGAAAATCTTGAGCGGGAAAAGATTTTCATCATGACACGGACACGTGTTTGCATTTGATTGGAAGGTAAACGAAACGTGCAAACGTGTGTCAGAAAGAAGAACGTGTCAGGGCTTATCCGTTGCAATGACGTCACAACTGTCCTTTCATATTCTTGGATGTCTCTGAGGTTTTGAAAAACTCAGGGACACTTTTGAAAACATGAAGCACTAAATAGAAATATCAGTGTTGGTTTTAGAAATTTCAAAATATCGCTGATTAAGAAAGATATATTCAGCGATGCAATTTATTTTGAAATCTTGCATTTACATGCGATTGTCAGAGAGAGAAACATACATTGATATCAACGAATCAAGTTTATTCAGAGAGAAGATGATAGAATGGGTTATACAAGCTGATTTTATCCTATTGATGATCAAATGTGAATCGCTGAAGATTTTACTCTTCAAAGTTCAACATTCCATGCTCGCTGATGAGAAAGTTGAATCTTGTCTCATCAAGAGGTTTGGTGAACAGATCAGCTAACTGTTAATCAGTTGGGATAAAGTGAAGTTCTATATCACCATTCATCACATGATCTCTGATAAAATGACACCTGATTTCGATGTGTTTTGTCTTTGAGTGTAGTACTGGATTATATGCTATAGCGATGGCACTTGTGCTGTCGCAATAGATTGGAATATTTGAGAGCTGAAGGTCATAGTCCAGTAGTTGATTTCTCATCCACAAGACCTGAGAACAACAGCTTCCAGCAGCTACGTACTCAGCTTCAGCTGTGGAGGTGGACACTGAGTTTTGCTTTTTGCTTGTCCAACTCACCAGCTTTCCACCCAGGAGCTGACATCCTCCTGTGGTGCTTTTCCTATCCATTTTGCAACCTGCAAAATCACTATCTGAATAGGCGATTAGATCGAATACTGAGTCTTTGGGATACCAAAGACCTAGATTCGCAGTACCCTTAAGGTATCGAAAAATTCGATTTACAGCGGTCATATGAGATATCTTGGGTTCAGCTTGATATCGTGCACACAAACATGTTGCGTACATAATATCGGGTCGGCTAGCTGTAAGATACAAGAGAGAGCCGATCATCCCACGGTACAGCGTGACATTAACAGGAATACCCTTAGTATCCTTGTCTAGTTTCAGTGGTGGTGCCATAGGGGTTTTCATAGCTGAACTTTGAATTAAGTCGAATTTCTTCAGCATATCTTTAACATACTTTCCCTGATTAATGAAAGTTCCTTTCTCATTTTGCTTTATCTGAAGACCAAGGAAATATGTTAGTTCACCCATCATGCTCATTTTATACTCATCTTTCATTCTATCAGCGAAACGAGTACAAAGATCAGGGTTAGTAGAGCCAAATATAATGTCATCAGCATATATCTGAACAAGAATGATATGACCTTTTACTTTCCTGAAAAATAGAGTTTTCTCGATTTTACCTAGCTCAAATTGTTCAATATGGAGATAAGTAGAAAGAGTGTCATACCATGCACCTGGAGCTTGCTTTAAGCCATAAAGTGCCTTATACAGTTTATAAACATAACCTGGACGCTTAGGATCTGAGAATCCTGGAGGTTGTTCCACATAGACTTGTTCATTCAGCTTTCCATTTAGAAACGTTGACTTAACATCCATCTGATATAATTTGAAGTCTTTGTGTACAGCGTATGATAAGAATAGACGAATAGATTCTAGTCTTGCTACTGGAGCAAATGTTTCGTCATAATCTATACCTTCCTCTTGTCTGTATCCCTGAGCAACAAGACGAGCCTTGTTGCGGGTTACAGTTCCATGTTCGTCCAACTTGTTTCGATAGACCCTTTTAGTTCCTATCACAGTTTTGTCAGTTGGTATTCGAATAAGTTTCCAAAATTTGTTTCTTTCGAATTCAGTCAGCTCTTCTTGCATGGCACTGACCCAGTTTGGATCTTTGAGGGCATCATCTACTTTCTTTGGCATCATCTACAAATATTACATGCACTTCGTCGAGTCTGAATACCAGCATTTGGATCACCACGAATTTGATCAATTGGGTGATTTACAGTCCATCGCTGAGCCGGGGTGTGAGACGCTGACTCAACTTGAACTGGAGGAGCTGAAGATGAAGCTTCAGCGACGTCTAGAGTATCAGCCAAGAGAGGAATGGATGCAGTTGTCATTATATTCACTGATTGCTGAGAAGTAGATGGAATGTCTGAGACATTCGGTTCAGAAGCAGGTATAGTGTTTAAAGGAACAGCTGAGACCCATGATGTTTCAGCTTCACTATTCTGCATATTTGGAATGATAGTAGAACTATCATCTTCAACTGTATGAGCACGAGGAATGGGAATATCTTCTGAATCACCAAGATGAGAAAACATCCATTGATTCATTTCTTCAGTATCAGCGGACGGTTTAGAGTTCGCTGAACGGGATTCGTCAAACGTGACGTGATTTGTTTTTTCAACAGTTTGTCTTCTTCGATTGAAGACTCTGAAGGCTTTGGAGACTGAGGAGTATCCAAGAAAGATTCCATCATCAGCGTTAGGATCAAACTTTTCAAGGGCATCTATGTTGTTCAGTATGAAACACTGACATCCAAATATGTGAAGAAAGTTGATTGAAGGCTTTCTCCCATGAAAAAGTTCATAGGCTGTTTTATTGAATCTTTTGACTATCAGCGACCTGTTTTGCGTAAAACAAGCAGTGTTGACAGCTTCTGCCCAAAACTGAGTAGGCAGTTGAGAATCGTTGAGCATTGAACGTGCAGCTTCAATAATTGTTCTATTTCTTCTTTCAGCGACTCCATTTTGTTTCGGTGTTTTCATTGATGAAAGGTTGTGAGAAATACCCTTACTCTCAAAGAAAGAATCAAGAGAACTGTTTTTGAATTCAGTCCCGTGATCACTCCTTATTGAGCGAACGGTCAAATTGTTCAGGGTTTCCATCTTCCGAACAATGGTGATGAGTTCTTCAGGGGTGTCGCTCTTAGAACGGATAAACATAACCCATGTATAACGAGAGAATTCATCCACTATGACCAGTGTATATTTCTTTCCAGCGATGGATTGTTTGTTAACAGGGCCAAACAAATCCATATGGAGTAGTTTTAGAGGAGATGACACTGAGGAGACTTGCTTTGACTTAAAGCTTGCTTTGGTCTGCTTCCCTTTCTCACATGCTGAACATAAAGACTCTTTGGCGTATGAGTGCTGAGGTAGACCAGCAACTAACTCTTTTGAAGAAAGAGTGTTCAGTGTCTTGAAATTCAGATGAGAGAGCCTCTTATGCCATAGCCAGTTGATATCAGATGAGGCTTTTGAGAAGAAACAGGAGTTCTCAGTGGTTGTTGAGTCCATGTTTATTACATAAACATTTTCCAAACGATAACCGCTGAGAGCTATCTTCTCCTTTTTGTCAGTGACAAAGCAGGATTCTTTGGTAAAGATTACCTTGTTATCCTTGTCACAAAGCTGACTGATGCTTAAAAGATTATGCTTCAGCCCTTCAACATATGCGACTCTTCTGAAGGTTGTTGTACCATTAGAGAGTACACCAAACCCTCAGGTATGTCCTTTTCCATTTCCTCCAAAAGTCACAGAGGGACCCTTCTCTTCATTGTATTCAGGGAGCAGGCTTTTCTTTCCAGTCATGTGTCTAGAGCATCCGCTATCGAGATACCAGATACCCTTCTTAACCTGCATCACAAAAGGAAGATTAGTTTTTCTTGGGTACCCACTTAACCATGTGTACACGTTTGTCAGTGGAAGTAGTTGGAATGGAAGGTTCATCAATCTTCGCAGCATTTGAAGATTCAGCTTTGTCAGTCTTCACTTTGGTTAATTTCTTAACCTCAGTGGTCTTCTTTGCCTTGGGGGCAATCTTCACTTTAGCTATCTTTTCAGCTTTGGTGGCTAAGGGACACTTACTAGCAATATGATCAGTAAGTCCACAGTGATAACATTTCCTATAACTAAAAGTAGTTCTAGGACCATTTGAATGCTGAGCTTTTGATTTTGAATTTGAAGGACCAGCACCAAATAAGGTTTTGGCTTTTGAAATGGGAGGAACATTTAGTTCTTCAGATTTCTTACCAAGGACATCCACTCTGAGTCTAGGAGTAGATCGCTGAATAGACCCACGCTGAGTAGATCCAGAGATCTGATTCCTTGATTCAGAGGAATAAATCACTAAAGCTTTAGAAGCATTCAACTTTGGTACTAAAGTACCCTTCTAAGGATTTTGATTAAAAGCAATTCATTTACCTTTATCTTTAAAGACAGAGGTAGGTTTTAGATAAACCATTTTCTCTTTACCTTTTGAATAGGTAGAAGTTTCCTCAGGGATAGGTGGTATGGACGAGGAACACTGAGAGGATGAAGTATCAGCGACTGAGGATACGAAAGTTCCAAATAAGAGCATGGAACGATCAGTGGTTGATTCTTGAGTTTCAAATTTGTAACCGAGACCACGTTTATCACTCAGGGGTATCTGAGACTTAATTATCGCAGTGATCTTTGTTGAAGAATTACACCATCCTTCAACAGTAGCTTTTTCAGCTATCAATGAAGCTATAGCTTCTGCTCGTTCGATTTTGACTAGCTGATTTAAATGCACTTGATCTATAAAATCTTCTTCAATTTTAGAAAGCTTTTCTATTTGAAGGTGACAGTTTTTAAGCTGTTCAGCGAGATCAAGGTTTTGATTTTCAACTACAGTTTTGCCATTCATGGCTTCATATAAACTTCTAGTCAAGAGATCGATTTTACGCAGACTATCAGCTTCATCAATATTTGCAATATTTGTAAAGAAGGAAGGTAATACCTGAATTGCAGAGGTTGAAGTAGAGGGAATGTCTGAACTTTCTTGCTCATCTTCAATATTTGCCATAAGACAGAGATTGGCTTCATCATCCTCAGAGTCAGATGATGATTCTTCTTCTTCAGAGGCAGCCCAATCATAAGCCATCAGGCCTTTGCCTTTCTTCTTAAAGCTTTTCAGCTTCACATACTTTTCTTTCAGCTTAGCATATTTGTCAGATTTATTCCTGGGAATAAAGGATTTCCTGGGAAACGCTGAGTTTCTCGAAACTTTCTTAGACCTGTACTCGTTAGCGAAATGTCCAATCTTTTAGCAGTTAAAACAAGTAGCAGTAGCCTTATCAACAGGAGCTGATGATCTTGGCTTATCAGTAATAGAAAGGGGTTTGTTCTTTCGGAACATTTTATTTTTGGCGAATCTCCTGAACTTTTTGGTTAGGAGAGCCAAAGATTCATCCTCATCTGAAGAGTCAGATTCTGATGACCTTTCAGAGTTACTTTCTAACTCAGTGATAGTGACCACGGGTCGCTGAGTAGAAGGTTCCTCTGAGATTAAAGCAACAGGGGTGCTTTTGGAATCTTTTACAAGATTCTTCTTAAGATGGCTTGATTGCTCATGATTCAGCATCGTGCCATATAAGGTAGCAAGGGTCATTGATCTTAGATCCTTTGACATCTTGAGACACATAGAATAACTGTCCCAGCTTTCAGGTAAACATTTTAGAAACTTTGTCAGCACTTCAGAGTTAGAATATTCCTTACCAACAGTTTTCACATCTATTATTAAGCAATTAAAACGTTGGTGAACTTCAGAGAGAGTCTCATTCTTACCACAAATGAAACTTTCATACTGTCTTACCAGGTTGATCTTTCGAGAGTCCTGGACTTCAGCAGTACCTTTATACTGAACACATATTGTGTCCCACATAGCTTTTGAGGATTTCAGATTCATGACGGAATGGTAGACTTCGTCAGGAAGAGCCATGGATAGTATGGATCTGGATTTTGTGTCGATAGCCACTTTCTTCTTATCTTCTTCAGTCCACATATGAACTTCCTTAGGGACCAGCCTTTCTGGAATAGCAGGTCTATTCTCAGCGGCTGGAACTGCAACATCAATTCTTACAGGAATAAATGGGCCGTTTTCAAGATAAGAAGGCATAGTAGGGTCTACACCTTCTAAGAAGAGAGTCATCCTATTTTTCCATAGATTAAAATTATCTCTGGAGAATCTAGGGGGTTTAGCAAGAGAACCATTGTCGATATAATTTGTGTTTGAGTTGGCAGCCATTTTAGGAAATAGCAAGGAAGAGAAATCTTAGTATAGATTAGATCTTGTTTATGAGATTAAATAAATCCGCTCTGATACCACTTGTTGGTCCCGAAGGGCTATACAAGTTTGTAGAAAGGGGGGGGGGGGGGGGTTGAATACAAACACTAAGATTCTACTTTTCTAAATTGTTTATTGATAAATCATTAACAATTTACAGCTTGTTGCGAAAACAAGATTAAGGATAAACCTAAATCTAAACAAGTTGGAACACTAAGTTTCTTGCACTAAGAAAGAGAAGGAAATTACTAATAATAACCTATCTCAATATAAGAAGGATGAACTTGTCCAGAGTTAGCAAGTTACTTCAAAATGAAGTGAGTTCTTCTTCTTATATACTACATGCATTTAATGCATTGCAGTTTACACTTTACACTTGGCAGTAGCTGATTGGTTGCATGTCATTGACCTTTGTTGACAACCTTAGTAGCCGCATGTTGAACAGTGTAGTATTAGAGAGGTTGTACGATTTCAGACAATAAGGAGGTTCTTTTTCTGACATATCGTACGGAGTCGTGCAATGGTGGTTAAGATAAAAGTACATTGTACGGAGGACTTCATGATCAGCTTTTCATTGATTCAGCGATCTATCATTCTATATCAGCGAATGATAGAGTTCAGCGATAGCTGAAGTCCTGTACTTGATACTTCACGTTGAGTGGACAAATCTGAGTCTTCGCTGATCCGCATCAGTTCATTAGGAGACTTGTCGCTGGTTCTTGAGCTTGATCTTCGACTTCAGCGTAGAACCTATGTTGACGTAAAACTTGTCTTCAGGGATCATAAGTAAACAACTAACTTATCAGCGATCACCCTAAGTACTGAACAGACTCAGAGTATTATGGTGAACAGTTTCGCTGAATGCTTAATCTAAAGAGTGAGAGTTCCTATCAGCGGTACTGTAAGATCTTAGTACATATCAGCGATAGTGAAACTCTGATACATATTGTTACTTACAATTTTCACTAAGTATATAAGAGAGGGTCATTATCAAATCACTGAGGGTTTGGATCAATAGACGTCATCACAACGGAAAAATCATGGCACGCCTTTTCGTCTGACACACTCGCCCGTTTTGTTTTTCTCGTCGAAACAGGATCAAGGGACGTGTCACGTGCCATCATGATAAACTTTTCCCGCTCTTAGTTTTTCTCTCTCTACTCTCACTATATAAACCCTTTGACTTTATATTGTTACCTTTTACGCGAACATACTCTCTCAAGAAAGAACTCAATGTTGCATTTGAATTAATTTCTCAAGAACTTGTTCATCTTCATCTTCTACATCACAACAGGTTAATATTTATTTTAATTTTCATCTAATAAACTTGTTTTTGATCTTATTATTGTTTTTAAAAGATCAAACAAAAGAACTTTCTCAAAATAAAATCATTTTCTTCATGGTTTTATGCCCACAATCTGTTTTCAGATTGTTCTTCGAGTTTATAATCAAAATCTTAAACTTGACACTTTCATATGTTTTTCTAAAATCCTTTCCATAAAAGGAAACTGAAAAACAAGAATTTTCACTATGTTTTTTACTTCTTTTCAAAACTAGAAAACCCTAGTTTCCATTTCTTTCTCTAAATGGAAACTGAAAAAACCCTTAAAAACCCTTATTTTGGAATCTTCTCCATTTTAAGAATTTTTCTTCATCTTTTTCATCTTTGTATTTTATGAACATAAATGGCATCAAACGCTGATTCCCCTACATCTTCTGAAATGACTGAACTTACCAGAGCTCCTAACATGGGTCACTCAATGGACCAGATCACATTTCATCGAAACAACCTCTACGCCCTATTCAACATTCCTCCAAAGAAACAGGTCACTCATCTAAATGACGCTGTTAACTTTCTGAAGACCGATCCTCTGGCGACAGCACTGACAATCAAGCCCCCAGCCCATAAGAACTTACTTGTCCAATTCTGGTATACTGCCAGAAGATCTCAGGTTGCCTCTGCCAAGAACCCTGACAAAATGGTGGATGTAATCCTCTTCGAAACTAAGGTTGGGGAAGCGTAGATCCATCCCGGGGCGATCAGGTCTGCTCTCAATCTTCCTCGAAGGTAAAAAACGCTTCGTTCATCTACTTGATGTTAAATCCAGGGAAGGCAAAGCTGAAATCATTGCCTTTCTGGATGCAATGAAATACAAGTGGAACACAGGGAGAGATGCCCTCCCTGAGAAGAAGATCACAATGGTGCTGAAAAGAAAAATGCCAAGCGAGATGAACTTCATCTTCGCACATCTCATCAGCTGGATGACAGCTAAAACGGGGTCAACTGACCAAGCCTCCAAACGGGGTCAGCTGCATGACAGCGAGATCACATTCGCTGCTATGGGGTATGCGATGATGAAAGGACTCCATGTCGACTGGGCCAAGATCATCTTTGAAGACATGATGGAGAGGATCGAAGAACCAAAGCGAGCAGCGAATGTCCCATATCCTCGATTCCTCAGTGCTCTCTTCATGCAAGGACTTGGGGATAAATACCCAAAAGAGGGAGACATGAGGTTGTCCCTGGTCGGCCCTAATGTACTGGACTTTAAGCCACTCGCCAGCGAGGTACGTCTTTCTACTCTCTTACCTCTTCTCCGCCCTCCCACTTCTTCTACTTCTGCGGGTACCTCATCAGCAGCAGTCGTCCCAACCGCTGGTACCCAGGCCGCAACAAACGCTCCTTCTCGAAAGAGAAAACAATCTGAAACCCCACTTGGCATCCACAAGACCAAGAAGATTTCTAAGGAGCAACCCCCCAAGCCTTCCCAGACTGAAGACTCCGCGTCTGTCTCTCTACAGAAGACGCTGGAAAGTTTTGTGGCACACTCTGCCACATCCGCTGAACCTACCCCTTCCATTCCCACTTCAGTGCCTCAAGACACTGAAGTTATCCTAGATCAGGACCCCCCTTCCTCAGCACCTCTAAGTGCTGACAAAATATTCTTCAGCGGATCCAATGCTGAATCTGCTACCCATACCCTCTTCTCAACTCTTGTTCCTCCCTCATCTTCTTTGGTCACTCCAACCTTCGTAATTCCCCCACTCTCAACCTCAGGTGTCATTCATCTCTGTGACACATAGGCTGCCGATCTTCAACATTTGTTAGATCAAAATCAAGGACCTGGTGGCTCTCAGCGTCAACCAACTATGGAAGACGACATGGATACTTTCACTGGTCACCGTGATTTCCATAGCTTCTCTAAGCCGCCCCCAGGTATACTAAACACTCCTCTCTCTGAACCCCAAACTTATGAGCTTTCCTTTGTTCATAAGTTTTTATCTTTTACAGGTCCTAATTTTGGGACGATTAACTCGTCCCTCACGGATTTGTCAACAAATGTGGAATCTCTCACCACTACTCTTTCCACGAACTCCTCAGCGGTTACAGACGCCGGGGAAGCTTTAAAGAAAATCACCTCTGAGGTGAAAGAAAAGGCCTCCAGCGCTGACCTACAAAAGCTGGAAGGTAGATTTTCTACTATGGCTACCGATCTCACCGACAACTCCTCCTCCCTGAACACCCTAATCACCCCCAACAGCGAACTCTCCAACAACTTCACCACACTGTCCAGCGAGGTCACAATGCTGAAGACAGTGGTGGACAAACTTCAAGGAGAGGTGGGTTCACTTAAGACGGAGATGAGCGATCTAGGTAAAATGGTCGACTCATCTAATGCTCTCATTCAACAGCTCTTGGACCGGCTCAACGCTCCCACTGTCCCTCTATCCCACTTCTCTCAGGATCACCGGGAAAAGGTGGAGATGGAAGTGGACATCATAATCAATAGTACCCCTCCTATTTCTGGACTGGAAGTCAGACTGGCAGAGGTGGAAACCACTCTTGGGATCCTTGGCCATAAAGACAGGGTCCCTAAGGACGCTGCTGCTGACACTACTATCTCCCCCATCCGTCACGTGGAAGAGGGGGAGAAGACTCAAGAAGACCTTCCCCATAACTCTGAAGGGGAGGGAAATGCTGATAAACCACAGGAAGTTTAAAACCCTGGGGGAACCGAATTCTCCCTACACGACGACGATTCTGAGGGGGAGAATGTGGACGAACATGCTGACTCCCCGGTGCATGTTGACTCGGACAACAACGCTGAATCTGAGGAAGAAGGAGAATAAGACGAAGAAGACCTTGATCTTCATGACGACGAACCATCATCATCACACAAAGATGATGATGATGATGACGATGATGATGATGTCGACTTCTCTTTCCCGCCTAAAACCAAGAAGACCCTTGCTCTTAAAGGGGTAGTTATCAAAGTATCAGGGGAGGGGACCAAATCCAAACCTGCAACATCTAAAGCTGACGAAGGCAAAAACAAAGGCCTTGCAACAACGGACAACTTGGCTATTCTTTTCAGCAAGCAACTTTGTCAAGTAACTTAATTGTTATTTCCTTATACTGTATCCCTCCTCTATCCTTTCTCAAACTTAGTTCTACTCTTCATAAAGCCTCTATACACTTAACCTCATTCTTTCTCTATCTCTTCTCCCGAATGATCTTATCTATCTGATCGTTTTGTTTCAGCTAGTCCTCTCCCGTGCTTGAGGGTCAAGTTGAAGCTCCAGCTATATTTTGCTGAGACTGATGACATTTTTTAAGAAGAAAAAGAAGAAGAACCGCTCTCGCATAAGAAAAGACCTTCCTTGGTTCCTCAAAAGCCAAGTGAAGAAGAACCGAAAAGGAGAGAAACTATGATTTAAAAGCTTGAGGATCAACGCATTGTTCCACATCAGCTCCATGTCCTATCAAAGAAGGAAATCGTTGAATCCCTCAGAGAGCTGAGAAACTCTTCGCTGAACGAAAGAAGGATGAAGAAAAAGATAAAGCATATGTCTTAGAACTTGCTCAACGATCAGTTGAACATCCAGCCCTGAAGAAATTCCCTGTTGCTGTTCAAAAGAAATTGTTAAAGGACGCACAAAATATCAGCTAGGAAAAGACCAAAGTCAGTGACACCACACTGGATTGGTGCAAGAAGATGTGCCACTACAGACAACATGGATCAAGGATAAGAGCTATAAACGTACAATGGAGATATGCTATGAAAAATACAAAAAAGGTACCGATTGTTCGTGTCTAAGTAGTCAGAGAAAGCGACTACTACAGAACTTGCTACATGTCAGACCTGGACAAATTTGGTTTCCCTGAATGGTTGGAAATGAGAATCGCAATTCAGCGATCCCGCTCAACTTTCAAGACCTATGTTGAACAAGCCATAAACAGGTTGATCGACTTAGTAACCTCAGCGGTTGATATTCCTCCTCCACCAATTCAGAAGAAATGAGCTGCTCCAAAGGAGAAGAAGACTCCTTCCTCTCCATGTCCTGAAATAAGAAATGAGACATGGATTGATTTCTCTCTTGAAGCAGTTCTTGGCCCTACCCCTGACCTCTTCGGACTCAACGTATCTCTACCTCCCACTGAAGCTTTCGTCTCTGGTAAAGTTATCAGCAATCCTTACGGCATTTTCTTCTATGACTTGAATGGTCGTCGATACTTTCAGCGCATCTCTGAGTTATACAAAACTCCAATCGAACATCTCAGAGATTTACTCTACCGGTGCGAGTACAAACATAGTCTTCTTAGATCACTCCAAAAACACCACATCTACCGCGAAGCCAAGAAAAGAAGGGAAAAGGGAGTTACAGTCCCTGATTGGATGATTCCAAAGACTGATACTCTTGATAAACTCGTCAAGAAAGAACCTGAGTAGCTAATAAGATCATCTTTTGTAATTCTTCTATCTTTATTAGCTTGTAACTGATACAAAGTTTAATGAAAAATTTCAGCGAATGTACTTTACTCCATCAGTACTTGAAAAGATCCTCGAAAACAGTAAATGGGACAAATAGTTTATGAGTCCTTTTTATCCTTGTGTTTTCTTAAATAGCAATTTTCCTTTATTGCTATGTCATCATCAAATAGGGGGAGATTGTTGATCCACACCCTCGGTGATTTGATAATGACTTAGTGAAAATTGTAAGTAAACAATATGTATTAGAGTTTCACTATCGCTGATACGTACTAAGTCTGTTTAGTACCGCTGATAGGAAACTCACTCTCTTTATCAGCAAGCCCTGAGCCTGTAGACAATATGTATTACACATTCAGTAACACTGTTTATCAGCAAGCCCTAAGCCTGTTCAGCCTTACTGATGATCGCTGATAGTTTAAGTTTTTTACTTATGATCCCTGAAGACAAGATTCACGTCAACCATGTTCTACGCTGAAGTCGAAGATCAAGTCGAAGAACCAGCGACAAGTCTACTAATGAACTGATGCGGATATCAGCGAAGCCAAGACCTGTCCACTCAACGTGAAGTTTCAGGTAGAAGACTTCAGCGAACGCTGAACTTTATCATTCGCTGATAAAGAATCATTCAGCGAACGCTGATTGTTGGTCCCGAAGGGCTATACAAGTTTGTAGAAGGGGGGGGGGGGGGTTGAATACAAACATACAGATTTTACTTTTCTAAATTGTTTATTGATAAATCATTAACAATTTACAGCTTGTTGCGGAAACAAGATTAAGAATAATTCCTAAATCTAAACAAGTTGGAACACTAAGTTTCTTGCACTAAGAAGGAGAAGGAAATTACTAATAATAACCTATCTCAAGATAAGAAGGATGAACTTGTCCAGAGTTAGCAAGTTACTTCAAAATGGAGTGAGTTCTTCTTCTTAAATACTGCATTCATTTAATGCATTGCAGGTTACACTTTACACGTGGCAGCAGCTGATTGGTTGCATGTCATTGACCTTTGTTGACAACCTTAGTAGCCGCATGTTGAACAGTGTAGTATCAGTGTGGTTGTACGAATTCAGACAATAAGGAGGTTCTTTTTCTGACATATCGTACGGAGTTGTGCAAGGGTGGTTAAGACAAAAATACTTTGTACGGAGGACTTCATGATTAGCTTTTCGTTGATTCAGCGATCTATCATTCTTTATCAACGAATGATAGAATAGAGTGATAGCCAAAGTCCTGTACTTGATACTTCACGTTGAGTGGACAAATCTGAGTCTTCGCTGATCCACATCAGTTCATTAGGAGACTTGTCGCTGGTTCTTGAGCTTGATCTTCGACTTCAGCGTAGAACCTATGTTGACGTGAATCTTGTCTTCAGGGATCATAAGTAAACAACTAACTTATCAGCGATCACCATAAGTACTGAACAGACTCAGAGTATTATGGTGAACAGTTTCGCTGAATGTTTAATCTAAAGAGCGAGAGTTCCTATCAGCGGTACTGTAAGATCTTAGTACTTATCAGCGATAGTGAAACTCTGATACATATTGTTTACTTACAATTTTCACTATGTTTATAAGAGAGGGTCATTATCAAATCACTGAGGGTTTGGATCAACAATCTCCCCCTATTTGATTATAACATAGCAACAGAGAAAATATTTATTTAATGAAAACAAAAAGGATAAAAAGAACTCATAAAATATTTGTCCCTTTTACTGTTTTCTGGGATCTTTTCTATACTGATGGAGTAAAGTACGTTCGCTGAAATTTTTCTTTAAACTTTGTAAAGATTACAGAGGGAAGTGGAAAAATTACAAGTACATCGAATAAAATTTATAAGTACAAAAGATGTAGACATAAGGATAGAAAGAATTACAAGGCGATCCTATCCGTCAAAAGGTTCTTCCTTGATGAGAAGTTCATCGAGGGTCTTTGATGTGCGAATCATCCAGTCAGGGACATCTACTCCTTGATTATTTTTCTTCAGAGCTTCTTCAAAAATCAAGGGCTTCAGGTGTCTAGCTTTAATGTCGCGTCTGACTTCACACCAGAATATGAGATATCTGAGTTGTTCGATGGGAGCGATATGGAGCTCAGAGACACGTTGAAAGTGATGATTTACATAGTAGTCTAAAAAGAATATACCATAGGTATCACTTACAACAGTGCCAAGAATGAAAGTTTCTCTAGGTGGTAGGGAGGTGTCAAGCGCTGAGAGATCAGCATCAGGGCCAAGAACTTCAGCACGAGAGAAACCAATACCTGTTTCATTTCGTATAATAGGACCTGAGTCTGAGACTTTCTTTCCATTTGCAGAGACTCTTCTTTGCTGAGGAGGAAGAAGAGTAGAAGGAAGAATATCCACAACAGAAGAAACCAGGTCGATCTGTTTGTTTAAGATCTTCTCGACATGGCTTTTGAACTTTGAGCGCGATCCCTGAATGGCTAATTTCGTTTCTAACCATTCAGAGAGACCAGACTTTTCTAATGTTGCAGCATAGAAGGTTTGCTTGGTTTTGTCTTCTTTGTAGACATCGACTTCAACAACAGGAACGTCTGCATACAATCTTCCTCTGATGTTTACTTTGATGATTTTGGATGGTCTAGATCGATAGGTCAGCATTTGTTTAGCCCATTCCAAAGTCGTGTCAGAGACCTTAGTCTTTTCTCTAACGATCTTTTGAGCATCATCCCCTAGCTGACGTTGAACATCAATGGGAGCTCTTTTCATCTTGGGATCTTTTATTGATCGTTGAGTAAGCTGGATGGCGTATTCTCTGTCTTTTTCTTTAGCTTCCCTTCTTTCAGCGATCAGGCGTTCAGCTCTGAGGTGTTCCTTGTATTCCTTTTGGGAAACTCTGAGCTTTGGAGGAACGGAAGGAAGTTGATCACGCTTCAGAATGATTCGCTGATCCTCGAGTCTCTTGATCATTTCATCTCTCTTTTCTTGATCCTCTTCACTTAGCTTTTGAGGAGCCAAGGAAGGTCTGTTATTGTGAGAGAGCGTCTGTTCTTCAGGTTCATCAGTCTCAGAGATCAAATCTAAGACCGGGATTATTTCTTCAGCCTTGGAAGCTGGGATTATTGTTGGTGAAGTCGCAGTTGTAGGAACTTCAGCGGTATCCTCAAACAGGGGAGAGGACTACCTGAAACACAGCGATCTTACAAGTAAGAACTTGGGTAGAACAGAGAGAAAAAAATATGGGATAAAGTGTATGGAGGTTTATGGAGTGTAGAACTGATAGTGTATAGAGGAGGGATGTTGTGTAAGATTAATGTACCTGACAAATCGGCTTGTTAAGCAAGATCTTCAGATTTTCATCTTCAGCGACATTTTTTCCTTTGCCCTTGTCAGCTTCAGATGCTGATGGCGTTGTCTTTGTCCGCTCCCCTGAAGGTTCATTTATTCGGATCCCTTTAAGAGCTATTGTTCTCTAAGCAGGCTTGACGATAAAAGAATCATCATCATCGTCATCTTCGTCATCATCATTCTTTGGAGAAGAGGATGGTTCATCATCAGACAAGTCGATGGCTTCTTCATCTTTAGCTTCAGACTCAGTTTCTTCAGCTTCTTCGATTTGCTCCCCCTCAGATACAGAGGCGAGCTTCTCGGTTCCCTCAGGGTGTTCATCTCCCTGAGGTCCAACGGCTGCTTCAGCTTCAATAGTCTTCTCATCCTCTTCAGTGAAGGTGAGGTCTTCATTCTTCTCTCCCCTGATAGATTCAGGTCTTCAGCGCTCTTGGAAGGGTCTTCAGCGCTCTTCTCCCCCTCTTTTTCATTATGACTGGGGTAGGAATGAGATGATTCAGCAGCTCATGTGGTTTCCCTGTGTTCTTGGCCAGGGATCCCCACACATATTTCAATCGCTGATAATCTGTTTTCTATGCCAGGAATACCAGGATTGATCTTCACAAGTTCAGCACGATCCGCCGTAGTAAAAGATGGAGGTGCAGGGGCGGTCGTGTTGGTCAGGATCTGCTGTAACAAGTTCTGAATAGAATAGATGTCATTCTTCATCGTGTTGACATCAGTTTTCACAGAACTCATATCAGTTTTTACTGAACTGACATCAGCCTTTACAGCAGACATATCACCTTCGAGTGTGCCAACCGATGTCTTCAGCGTTGTGACTTCGCTGGACATGGTGTCAACTAATTTCTTGATGTCGAGGTAGTCTGTGTAGATGTCAGCTAGAACTTTGGCAAAATCACCGAGTGATTTATCAACCTTCTCCACATCATCTTTGGAGGCATTCTTTCCGACTTCGGTTGTAAGCTTTAAAAGATTTTCTCCAGCGGTTGTTACAGCTGAAGAGTTGCCGGAAAGAGTAGACGTGAGACCTGTCAGCTTTGTCTCTACTGTCTTCAGAGACACGTTGATGTCTCCCAAATTAGGACCTGTAACATATAGAAACTTGTGAACAGAGGAAACTCAGAAGTTTGGGGGTTAGTAACAGTGTTTAGGGGTTGTTGTATACCTGCAGTAGGATTGATGAATTCATCAAAGTCTCGATGTCCTGAGAAAAGTTCCATATCGTCAGCGAGAGTACGTTGACGTATGGTCATCTCTGCAGGTCCTATGCCCGGTATTTCTTGATTGTCAGCTTTAGCTTCTGGAGGAATGACCGGTGCATCAGTGATAACTGGAGTTGAGTCCAAATGAGTAGAGGGAGAAGCGAAGGGTAAGAATGGAGGTTGGTTACTGAGTTCAGCGTTGGAATCGCTGAGAATCACTTCATCAGTCTTTTGAGAGACGGAGGGAGGTTGGGTAGTTTCCAAGTTTGTAACCTCAGCGTTTAGAGACGCTGAAGTTGGTATTAAATGGGTGGCTTGTTCAACTGTGGCAGAGCGTACCACTGAACTTTCCTTCAGCTCAACAGGAGGAGCTGAGGAGTCTTTAGCAATAGATTGCTGGGGTTGCTCCTTGGTTTTCTTAGTTCTTTTGGAACCAAGTTGGGTGTCAGAATGTTTCCTTTTAAGAGGAATGGAGGTTGCAGCTGGGGTATCAGCGGTGGGTTTGTCTGCTGAAGGAGCTGTAGAAGTAGAAGAAGTAGGGTTTAGAAGAGTTAACAGAGTTGAGAGACGTACCTCATTTTCTACCGGTTTGAAGTCGAGAATCTTAGGACCGACCTGAGAGAGTTTCAGGTCACCATCTGTTGGGTAGCTGTCCTTCAGGCCTTTTTGGAAAATGGCGCTGATGAATCGAGGATACTGAACCCATGGAGATCTGTCAGCGACGGTGTCCACTCTGAGTACAAGGTCATCATAGATAATCGATGCCCAGTCTATATGTAGACCTTTCAGCAATGCATATCCCATTGCTTGCTGAGGTTTAGCGGCTTGGTCAGAGGAGCCGCTCTTGGCAGTCATGCAGCTGATCAGATGAGCAAAGATGAAATTCATCTCGCTGGGCATTTTCGATTTCTTTATAATGGTCAGCTTCTTCTCGGGCTTCATATCCCTTCCAGTTTCCCATACATAGCCCATTGCATCAAAGAATGCAATGATGGCTTCCCTGTCTGAGTTTTTCCTGGGGTCAGGGAGGGGAACGAAGGGTTTTTCTTTGGTTGCGATGGGAAGGCTGAGGGCTTTGCGAATGATGGCAGGGGTGATCTTCATGGTGCCATATTCGATATCGCAAAGGATGCAGTCAATTGTTTTGGAGGGGTCTTTGGCTGATGGTAGCTGAGAGTGTCTGACAGAGTACCAGAATTGTGATAGCAAAAGCTGATGTGCGAGAGGGGTTATGGTCAGGGATGTGGAGATGCAGCAATTCTTGAGGAATTTCACAGCATCATCTAGATGTGTGACTTGCTTTCGAGGAGTAAACTCGAGAAGCGCATAGAGGTTATTTACTTTAGTCCAATCCAGCTTGTCAAGAGAGAACTTGACCTGAGGAGCCTTGAGGATTTTCATCATGACACGGACACGTGTTTGCATTTGATTGGCGAGTAAACGAAACGTGCAAACGTGTGTCAGAAAGAAGAACGTGGCAGGGCTTATCCGTTGTAATGACGTCACAACTGTCCTTTCATATTCATGGTTGTCTCTGAGGTTTTGAAAAACTCAGGGATACTTTTGAAAATATGAAGCACTGAATTTAGAAATATCAGTGAAGTTTTTAGAAATATCAAAGTATCCCTGATAAGGAAGAGATATTCAGCGATGTAATTTATTTTGAAATCTTGCATTTTCATGCGATTTGTCAGAGAGAGGAAAACATACCTTGATATCAGTGAATCAAGTTTATTCAGAGAGAAGATGATAGAATGGGTTATACAAGTCGATTTTATCCTATCGCTGATCAAATGTGTACCGCTGAAGATTTTACTCTACAAAGTTCAGCATTCCAAGCTCGCTGATGAGAAAGGTGAATCTTGTCTCATCAAGAGGTTTGGTGAACAGATCAGCTAACTGATAATCAGTTGGGATAAAGTGAAGTTCTATATCACCATTCATCACATGATCTCGAATAAAATGATACCTGATTTCGATGTGTTTTGTCTTTGAGTGTAGCACTGGATTATTGGCTATAGCGATGGCACTTGTGCTGTCGCAATAGATTGGAATATTTGAGAGCTGAAGGTCATAGTCCAGTAGTTGATTTCTCATCCACAAGACCTGGGAACAGCAGCTTCCAGCGGCTACATACTCAGCTTCAGCTGTAGAGGTGGACATTGAGTTTTGCTTTTTACTTGTCCAACTTACCAGCTTTCCACCCAGGAGCTGACATCCTCCTGTGGTGCTTTTCCTATCCATTCTGCAACCTGCAAAATCAATATCTGTAACGTCCCAAAAATTACAAGGAATTTAAAAATTTTAAAGTAACATTTCATTAATAAAAACTCATTTAATAATTCAATCATCTCGTTTGCAAACTCATAATTAATATTCTTACGAACAATAAACAGCGGAATAAATGTCTAAAATTAAAATCATAAAAGTAATCAACTCTTCCCATGCACCAGTGTGTACTCGTCACGCCTTGGAGCCACTCGCACCTGAAACCACAATTTTATTGGGAAAGGGTAAGCACGAAGCTTAGTGAATTCAGACACCATAATAACACAGTTACTTCCACACCACCTCTAAACAGATAATTGCACATAAACAACATACAAGTCTACGAACAAATCATAAACATGCATACCTACACCATCCCACCCAAAGACATAAGCTGGTCCACCCGACCACACGATAACCGTGCAAGCATTACCCGGCTCCCCCGGGTTCCTACGCCACCCGCGTATACAACCTTCGGTCCCACCGAGTTACTACGCCACCCGCGTATATAAACCTCGGCCCCACCGAGTTACTACGCCACCCACGTATATAAACCTCGGCCCCACCGAACTCCTACGCCACCCGCGTAGTCATAACAATAAAGGTCCGACTAGACACCCCACTATTTAGTCCCGCATCACAAACAATTAAAACTACCACACACGTACAAATCGTAATGTAAAAAGTAACCGACATTAGTTATAGTGAGAGAACTCACCTCGTAAACGCGCCTAGCTCACAAATAATAATTCAAGCTTCACAAATCCAAGATCACTTCCCAACACCTAAACAATCGTTAAAATGTATTAACACGAGACCCGGACCCTAAAACACGACGCACCCTGAAATCGTCACTAAAGCGACTTTTCGGTCTAACCAAACAGGTCTGTTCGGGACCTGTTCCGACCTCCATAAACCCAGAAAATCCTCAATTAAACTTCATAACCAGAAAGTGCTCAGAGTTAGGGTTCCGAGGACATATTATACACCTCCTAACGATTTTTCTACAATTTATTATGGATTTTACAAAACTGATTAACTGCACAGCGAAAAACAACACCTTTCGTTATAAAACAGCAGTGTGACACCAGCTACGGTCCGAACTGGTTTTTCCGCAAAACATAAGAAACTTACTAGACTGGGAACTTTTGGCACTGGTTTCATCCCAATCCGACATTCCTAGCAGAAGTTATGGCTTTCCCAAAACAGTGGCAGAAACTGCGACTTTTAAAACGGAACGCGATCTACCACATCCGGACCTGCTGTATAAACCGCCAATTTACGCCTAGCTAGAGGCCGAACCGGACTTCCGCTAAAACACGAAAAGTGTGCCCGGAACAGAATGTGAACCGTGGGCACCGGATTCGCCTCAATCCGAGCTACAACGGAAAAGGTTATGGCCGTCGCAAAACAGTGGCAGACAAACGTTTTCACATAAAATGATAACTAAAGGTTATAATCCCAATAAGTCAATGCTTAATCCAAACAGACCCGAACAACCTAAAAGCTTACTGGAAAGGGTTGTACTACGCTGGACAACAACCGTGCACTACCCACTGCCGCCTCCGGCGGTGGTGGTGGTTGGCGGCGGCGGCGGTGGTTACGGTAACACCCTCCGGTGGAACCTCCCAACATACACCGCAACCTCACCCCGCACACACCCGCGCCTGCACACACCTGCATCCACCCCTCTGCCGCCACTCCGGCGGCGCACAGCGGCGGCCCCACCGCCGGCAGCCGTGGCTGCGGCGGTGGTGGCGACGGGTCACGGCAGAAAATGGCAAAAGACACTAACGAGAAGGGAAATACACTTACCTCGACGAACCCTTATTCCTCCTCTTTTCCGGCAGCAAAACGATGGCGTTAGTCTCCTCTCTCCGGCGAGCCCTCTCTCTCTCCGGCGACTCTCTCTCTCTCTCGGCTCTCTCTCCCTCTCGGCGCTTCTCTCTCTCGGCTCTTCTCTTTTTTTTCGGCCGAACACCACAAGGGAAGGGAGGGCCGTAGGGTTTCTCTCCTTTCACCCTTGCTACTCACGAAAACCAACACCCTAAACAACATGGATACGTTTTTTTTATTTTGGGTTGCATGGGCCGAACACCACACACAAGTTTGGCCCTTTTACAAATTTAGCCCCTCAACTACAACCTTCTAGCAAACTAACCAACGTTTTTGATATATTTGACTATAAGGTCCGACTCATCTAACCCCGTTGACGGAATCCACGATAAGTAAAACTTAAAAGAAAAGAATTAATAAAAGAAATTACATACCAGGATACGGGCTTTACAACTCTCCCCCACTTGGATTAGACTTCGTCCTCAAAGTCTATGTCCGCAAACAGCTCTGGATAGTTTTACCACATCACAACCTCGGGTTCCCAAGTCCACTCGGAGCCCTTTCTGTGTTGCCACTGGACTTTCCTAAACTAGAATCTAAATTTTTCACCCCGTCGAGAATTTCTCGAATACTTTTCATACTAACAAAACTCCTACAAGGACACTAAAAAAATGATCGGAAAAACACTCCAACAACTGGATTCATTCCTAATCAACCGACTTCGGTTGTCTCCCAACCATAGATAATCCATACATCCCGACTCAAATTTCGAGCTCTAACCATTCTAAAGGTGCTCACCAATATACCTTACAGGATACTCAAATTCAATCATACTTACCTATAACTGTCGATTAACTTCCACGAGTTCTAAAAGGCTCCCAAAACTTACCTTACACGCATCATCAAACCAGTAAATTTATAATCACCCACGAAGGTCATTCCACCACAACCATTCATCACAAGTAGGCATCTCAGGGTTACTACTACCATCACCATAATTATTGTAAAATCGGCTACAAATCTCCGATTATACTAAAGGTGTTTGGCCTTAAGCCCAAAAGTCGACGCCCTAATATACTACTTACTTCAAAAAGGTTATTGCGCATTTATTCTCTTAATTACAAAGGGCATCATTCCCTTAACCGACACTATTCGGTCTACACTAACAACACGTGTGGAATACTCAATCTTCCACCGTCTACTTATCCTCCACGCTCGCTCTAGGAAACCTAGTTACACTGTATCAAGATACGCCTTAACGCCTACCTCCCAGGTACGTCTCAAGGCCCGGCACATCGGAACTACCTCCCAGGTAAGTGCCCAAGACTATATCCTCCCAGTGCCTACTGGAAAGTCAAGGTCATAACACATGAATACCGGGGTCCCACCCCGAAATACTCAACCGACCATTACCAACGACTGACTGACATGACCATGGATCCAATGCAAAACAGTGTACCAACAACATGCCTATCCCAGAATGACTCACTCACCCAACATGTAAATACGCAACGTGCAATAATTGCAAAACTGTGCAACAAAACAGCCCATCAATAAAACTTCACATCGAGCCATTAAAAACCGTGCAATTGACCCATGACTATCTCAAAGTCAAAACCGAGCAAAATGCTCCATGCTTGCTAGACCCATAAGTCGGTCAAAAACGCGTTTAAATAAAGTTTAAGCAAGCAATACTCTTAAATAACATTAGTCCCAAACTCGACACGAGTTAAACAAAAGAGTTTTCCAAAAGGACTCACACCCGTAAAATTCTCAAAATGACACATAACACTTATAAACGCACTTCCCAAATGGTTTACAAATTCATTTAGAAAACATTCTCAACGTCTAGAATTTTCATTTCAAAAAGACCGTAAGCAATAAAACTACTATTACCAGGTCGGTAGTTACGCAAAAATTGACACGCTCGTCCCACATATGAAAATCATGTTGAAAATCATTTCATTACAGCTTAGTTAACTCACAAAACGTAAGCGAAATAAATAATTTCTTTGAAAATGAACCTTCACGGTTCTAGTATGAATTGACTCATGACATGCATTTAAAGTAACCGCTCGACCTTACACCGGGTGCGACAAAAGTGTGCACATAATTTCAAAATCAGTTCCACGACATTTGACCCCAAAATTCCTCTTTTTCCAACATAAAATGTCGTGGCACAGGGTTCACCAACAAATCTTACGCGCATCGGCTAGTCATACAAAACGATGAAACGGTTTACAAATATACTTTTGTTAAAACACAACTGTCTCGTGTAAGTTTCAAACTTAAAAATAAAAACCAATCTGTTTTCATCATTTGAAAATATCGACTAAAACCTCATAAAATCTCAAAAGGTGGGGTTCTTTAAATTGATTTCCAAGATTTCCCCAAATAGTCACATAAACAAATAAGCTATGCACCTCGTGAAATTAAACTCACACGACTCAACACGCCGTAAAACAAAACTTATTTTAACGAAATCATTCGAAAAGCTTTATACAGACATCGTGGAATGTAACTTTCCGCCTCAACTCTAACATATGTGGAGGAGTTCCAATGTTAAAGTCACAAGCCGTAGTCACTTGCCCAACATTTTAAACACCACAAAACACGGATATCATCTTACCCGAAAGAACCGTTGGAAAAATAACGAAATGAGACAAATTCTAACAAAGTTTGCACCCCCGTAATAAAACGATTTCATACATTTTCAAAACCATATTTCCAAATCTTGTGCGTGTGCTGAACATTTCCCAAAATTCCAAAACATCATCCATAAAATGATTTGAAACACAAGAATTTGCTAATGCAATCTATTTAAAAATAAAACTTTGTGCATGACTTAGTCGGCATTCTACGCCTCGACTCCTACTCCTCCAAATCTCTCCGGTCCACTAACGTCATCCGGACATTTAAACCTCTTAGGCAAGTTGGGAAATTACGCCAAATAATTCCTACGATTTTTCCTCAAATCAAAGTCGGCTCTATAAGCCTATGATTCTAGCACAATCATCCATCTTGGCCCAAAACAAACATCATTCTCATCGCCACTCCAAGTGATTAATACTAGAATCGTCCTTTTATTCCAACGACTACTAATTTATAACCTTCGACACTACCCCAACGGTCATCCCATCAAAGCAAATCAAGTACACACCTGTACTAGTAGGTTTACTATAGTCGTTCCTCCTTGTGATGACTATTCTGGGTAGATATTACAACGGGTTATTAGCACATAATAACTCGCACTAACAACGCTCACGCTCAACTCCTTGGATTCCTCGTGACTTTCTCCGACTCGAGCATTGATCATGTGTTTCCGATAGTAGGAGCTCTACTACTACCTTCCACACCTATCATCACTCGTTCCGAGTTCCATCCGATGGGTCCAAGTAGTTTCTCGCCGATAACTACACACATATGCCCGCACCGGCATATGTACACACTCTTCCTAGCTCCCTAGGAATAATCATAATACCCCACTACCCTTGCTAGGGCGGAACCCCCACTAACCCTGACGAGTCGCCTCGTGCACGCACAGTCGTATACAGTGGAAACCAGATAGACATTCGAATATAAGATTCTATCCTACAACGGTTGGACTCAAACAAGAGCTGCGCAATAGAACTAAATCCAACATTCTAATGCTATTCGGTTCCTACCGCATACAACCTATAGTGCATCCGCTTAACAACCTATCAAAGTTAGCATAAGTTCCTAATAGCAAGTAACAACCATAAAATACAGTGTATTAAGCACCAAGCAATCTAGCCTACATACTCCTATGTTCTAGAAAGCAATTTTTGCATACGTACTCATATGTAAACGCTATTCCCAGCTCACTAGGAATTTCATCTCATCCCACTACCCTTGCTACAACGGAATCCCTGTTAGCCATAACGAGTTGCCTCGCGAATACCCAGTCGCATGCAGCGTGAATCAAATAGACATTCGAATACAAGATTCTATCCTAGAACGGTTGGACTCAAACAAGAGCTGCGCAATAGAACTAAATCAAATATTCTAAGGCTATATGATTCTTACTGCATACAACCTATAGGGCATTCACTTAACAACCTACTATAACTAGCATTGATTCCTACTAGCAAGCAGTCATCATACAGCATAGTGTCAACAACAGGCAATCTAGCATGCATACCCTATGCCTAGAAAGCAATACAACACTAAGCAATGTACCTTTCCCCCTTGGCTTCGGCTGACTGTACACACTGCGCCCTCGATCACCGTTCCTCAAACGGATTTTTCCTTCTTTTTATTTCCCAAAAACTTTAAAGAAAATTTTATAGCCGCAAACTTGAGATCAAACACACCGAAATGCGTTTTATTCACTCAAGCCGTGCTCTGATACCAAGTTGTAACGTCCCAAAAATTACAAGGAATTTAAAAATTTTAAAGTAACATTTCATTAATAAAAACTCATTTAATAATTCAATCATCTCGTTTGCAAACTCATAATTAATATTCTTACGAACAATAAACAGCGGAATAAATGTCTAAAATTAAAATCATAAAAGTAATCAACTCTTCCCACGCGCCAGTGTGTACTCGTCACGCCTTGGAGCCACTCGCACCTGAAACCACAATTTTATTGGGAAAGGGTAAGCACGAAGCTTAGTGAATTCAGACACCATAAATAACACAGTTACTTCCACACCACCTCTAAACAGATAATTGCACATAAACAGCATACAAGTCTACGAACAAATCATAAACATGCATACCTACACCATCACACCCAAAGGCATAAGCTGGTCCACCCGACCACACGATAACCGTGCAAGCATTACCCTGCTCCCCCGGGTTCCTACGCCACCCGCGTATACAACCTTCGGTCCCACCGAGTTACTACGCCACCCGCGTATATAAACCTCGGCCCCACCGAGTTACTACGCCACTCGCGTATATAAACCTCGGCCCCACCGAACTCCTACGCCACCCGCGTAGTCATAACAATAAAGGTCCGACTAGACACCCCACTATTTAGTCCCGCATCACAAACAATTAAAACTACCACACACGTACAAATCGTAATGTAAAAAGTAACCGACATTAGTTATAGTGAGAGAACTCACCTCGTAAACTCGCCTAGCTCACAAACAATAATTCAAGCTTCACAAATCCAAGATCACTTCCCAACACCTAAACAATCGTTTAAATGTATTAACACGAGACCCGGACCCTAAAACACGACGCACCCTTAAATCATCACTAAAGCGACTTTTCGGTCTAACCAAACAGGTCTGTTCGGGACCTGTTCCGACCTCCATAAACCCAGAAAATCCTCAATTAAATTTCATAACCAGAAAGTTCTCAGAGTTAGGGTTCCGAGGACATATTATACATCTCCTAACGATTTTTCTACAATTTATTATGGATTTTACAAAACTGATTAACTGCACAGCGAAAAACAGCACCTTTCGTTATAAAACAGCAGTTTGACACCAGCTACGGTCCAAACTGGTTTTTCCGCAAAACATAAGAAACTTACTAGACTTAGAATGAGAACATTTGGCACTGGTTTCATCCCAATCCGACATCCCTAGCAGAAGTTATGGCTTTCCCAAAACAGTGGCAGAAACTGCGACTTTTAAAAAGGAACGCGATCTGCCACATCCGGACCTGCTGTATAAACAGCCAATTTACGCCTAGCTAGAGGCCGAACCGGACTTCCGCTAAAACACGAAAAGTGTGCCCGGCACAGAATGTGAGCCGTGGGCACCGGATTCGCCTCAATCCGAGCTACGACGGAAAGGTTATGGCCGTCGCAAAACAGTGGCAGACAAACGTTTTCACATAAAATGATAACTAAAGGTTATAATCCCAATAAGTCAATGCTTAATCCAAACAGACCCGAACAACCTACAAGCTTACTGGAAAGGGTTGTACTACGCTGGACAACAACCGTGCACTACCCACTGCCGCCTCCGGCGGTGGTGGTGGTTGGCGGCGGCGACGGTGGTTACGGTAACACCCTCCGGCGGAACCTCCCAACATCCACCGCAACCTCACCCCGCACACACCCGCGCCTGCACACACCTGCACCCACCCCTCTGCCGCCACTCCGGCGGCGCGCAGCGGTGGCCCCACCGCCGGCAGCCGTGGCTGCGGCGGTGGTGGCGGTGGGTCACGGCAGAAAATGGCAAAAGACACTAACGAGAAGGGAAATACACTTACCTCGACGAACCCTTCTTCCTCCTCTTTTCCGGCAGCAAAACGATGGCGTTAGTCTCCTCTCTCCGGCGAGCCCTCTCTCTCTCCGGCGACTCTCTCTCTCTCTCGGCTCTCTCTCCCTCTCGGCGCTTCTCTCTCTCGGCTCTTCTCTTTTTTTTCGGCCGAACACCACAAGGGAAGGGAGGGCCGTAGGGTTTCTCTCCTTTCTCCCATGCTACTCACGAAAACCAACACCCTAAACAACATGGATACATTTTTTTTTTTGGGTTGCATGGGCCGAACACCACACACAAGTTTGGCCCTTTTACAAATTTAGCCCCTCAACTACAACCTTCTAGCAAACTAACCAACGTTTTTGATATATTTGACTATAAGGTCCGACTCATCTAACCCCGTTGACGGAATCCACGATAAGTAAAACTTAAAAGAAAAGAATTAATAAAAGAAATTACATACCGGGATACGGGCTTTACACTATCTGAATAGCCGATTAGATCGAATCCTGAGTCTTTGGGATACCAAAGACCTAGATTCGTTGTACCCTTAAGATATCGAAAAATTCGCTTTACAGCTTTCATATGAGATATCTTAGGTTCAGCTTGATATCGTGCACACAAGCATGTTGCAAACATAATATCGGGTCAGCTAGCTGTAAGATACAAAAGTGAGCCGATCATCCCACAGTACAAAGTGACATTAATAGGAATACCCTTAGTATCCTTATCAAGTGTCAGCGGAGGTGCCATAGGGGTTTTCATAGCTGAACTTTCAGTTAAGTCGATATTCTTCAGCATATCTTTAACATACTTTCCCTGATTAATGAAAGTTCCTTTTTCATTTTGCTTTATCTGAAAACCAAGGAAATATGTTAGTTCACCCATCATGCTCATCTTATACTCATCTTTCATTCTATCAGCGAAGCGAGTATAAAGATCAGGGTTAGTAGAGCCAAATATAATATCATCAACATATATTTGAACAAGAATGATATGACCTTTTACTTTCCTGAAAAATAGAGTTTTGTCGATTTTACCTCGATCAAATTGTTCAATATGGAGATAAGTAGAAAGAGTGTCATACCATGCACGTGGAGCTTGCTTTAAGCCATAAAGTGCCTTATCCAGTTTATAAACATAACCTGGACGCTTAGGATCTGAGAATCCTGGAGGTTGTTCCACATAGACTTCTTCATTCAGCTTTCCATTTAGAAATGCTGACTTAACATCCATCTGATATACTTTGAAGTCTTTGTGTACAGCGTATGCTAAGAATAGACGAATAGATTATAGTCTTGCTACTGGAGCAAAAGTTTCGTCATAATCTATGCCTTCCTCTTGTATGTATCCCTGAGCAACAAGATGAGCCTTGTTGCGGGTAACAGTTCCATGTTCGTCCAACTTGTTTCGATAGACCCATTTAGTGCCTATCACAGTTTTATCAGTTGGCCTTCGAACAAGTTTCCAAACTTTGTTTCTTTCGAATTCAGTTAGCTCTTCTTGCATGGCGCTGACCCAGTTTTGATCTTTGAGGGCATCATCTACTTTCTTTGGTTCAGTTAGTGAAATAAAGTTAACAAATAAACAAATATTACCTGCACTTCGTCGAGTCTGAATACCAGCGTTTGGATCACCAAGGATTTGATCAATTGGGTGATTTACAGTCCATCGCTGAGTCGGAGCGTGAGAAGCTGACTCAACCTGGACTGGAGGAGCTGAAGATGAGGCTTCAGCGACGTCTAGAGTATCAGCCAAGAGAGGAATTGATGCAGTTGTCATTATATTCACTGATTGCTGAGAAGTAGGTGGAATGTCTGAGACATTGGATTTAGAAGCAGGTATAGTGTTTATGGGAACAACTGAGACCCATGATGTTTCAGCTTCACTATTCTACATATTTGGAATGATAGTAGGACCATCATCTTCAACTGTGTGAGCACGAGGACTGGGAATATCTTCTGAATCACCAAGATGAGAAAACATCCATTGATTCAGTTCTTCAGTATCAGCGGACGGTTTAGAGTTCGCTGAACGGGACTCGTCAAACGTGACGTGAATTGTTTCTTCAACAGTCTGTCTTCTTCGATTGAAGACTCTGAAGGCTTTGGAAACTGAGGAGTATCCAAGAAGGATTCCATCATCAACCTTAGGATCAAACTTTCCAAGGGCATCTCTGTTGTTCAGTATGAAACACTGACATCCAAATATGTGAAGAAAGCTGATTGAAGGCTTTCTCCCATGAAAACGTTCATAGGCTGTTTTATTGAATCTTTTGACTATCAGCGACCTGTTTTGTGTAAAACAAGCGGTGTTGACAGCTTCTGCCCAAAACTGAGTAGGCAGGTGAGAATCACTGAGCATTGAACGTGCAGCTTCAATAATTGTTCTATTTCTTCTTTCAGCGACTCCATTTTGTTGCGGTGTTCTCACTGATGAAAGGTTGTGAGAAATACCCTTACTCTCAAAGAAGGAATCAAGAGAACTGTTTTTGAATTCAGTCCCATGATCACTCCTTATTGAGCGAACGGTCAAAATTTTCAGGGTTTCCATCTTCCGAACAAAGGTGATGAGTTCTTCAGGGGTGTCACTCTTGGAACGGAGAAACATAACCCATGTATAACGAGAGAATTCATCAACTATGACCAATGTATATTTCTTTCCCTTTTTCATACGCTGAACATAAAGACACTTTGGCATATGAGTGTTGAGGTAGACCAGTGACTAGCTCTTTTGAAGAAAGAGTGTTTAGTGTCTTGAAATTCAGATGAGAGAGCCTCTTATGCCATAGCCAGTTGACATCAGATGAGGCTTTTGAGAAGAAACAGGAGTTCTCAGTGGTTGTTGAGTCCATGTATATTACATAAACATTTTCCAAACGATAACCACTAAGAGCTATCTTCTCCTTTTTGTTAGTGACAAAGCAGGATTCCTTAGTAAAGATTACTTTCTTATCCTTATCACAAAGTTGACTGATGCTTAGAAGATTATGCTTCAGCCCTTCAACATATGCGACTCTTCTGAAGGTGGTTGTACCATTTGAGAGTACACCAAACCCTCGGGTATGTCCTTTTCCATTTCCACCGAAAGTCACAGAGGGACCCTTCTCTTCCTTGTATTCAGCGAGCAGGGTTTTCTTTCCAGTCATGTGTCTAGAGCATCCGCTATCGAGATACCAGATACCCTTCTGAACCTGCATTACAAAGGAAGATTAGTTTTTCTTGGGTACCCACTTAACCATGTGTACACGTTTGTCAGTGGAAGCAGTTGGAATGGAAGGTTCAGCAGTCTTCGCAGCATTTGAAGATTCAGCTTTGTCAGTCTTCACTTTAGTTAATTTCTTAGCCTTAGTGGTCTTCTTTGCCTTGGGGGCAATCTTCACCTTAGTTATCTTATCAGCTTTGGTGGCTGTGGGGCACTTACTAGCAATATGATCAGTGAGTCCACAGTGATAACATTTCCTATAACTAAAAGTAGTTCTAGGACCATTTGAATGCTGAGCTTTTGATTTTGAATTAGAAGGACCAGCACCAAATAAGCTTTTGGCTTTAGAAGTGGGAGGAACATTTAGTTCTTCAGATTTATTACCAAGGACATCCACTCTGAGTCTAGGAGTAGATCGCTGAATAGACCCATGCTGAGTAGATCCAGAGATCTGATTCCTTGATCCAGAGGAATAAATCACTAAAGCTTTAGAAGCGTTCAGCTTTGGTACTAAAGTACCCTTCTGAGGATTTTGGTTCAACGCAATTCCTTTACCTTTATCTTTAAAGACAGAGGTAGGTTTTGGATAAACCATTTTCTCTTTACCTTTTGAAGAGGCAGAGATTTCCTCAGGGATAGGCGGTCTAGAGGACGAACACTGAGAGGATGAAGTGTCAGCGACTGAGGATACGAAAGTTCCAAATAAGAGCATGGAACGATCAGTGGTTGGTTCTTGAGTTTCATATTTGTAACCAAGACCACGTTTATCACTCAGGGGTATCTGAGACTTAATTATCTCAATGATCTTTGTTGAAGAGTGATAAAACCTATTGATCAATCAAGATAGAGAAGATGTGAATTTGTCATCTCATTGATCAAGAACACTGTATACAAGATATGAGTTCAGCACTTTCTCTCTCTAAGATATGAATGTGAATTATGAGAATGTTTCTTAGAGTCTTATGCTAAACTAACCTACACAAAGGCTATTTATACAAAATACATTACATTGACTTTGACTTTGACCTTTCTATATTTAAACCTTGAAGACATATTGCACTAACAATCTCCCCCTTGGATTCAAGGTTTAAACAAATGCGATCAGCAAGCTTTAGCTTTCTTGAATCTTCGGTCTTCATCAAAGCTTGTCAAAGTCAAAACGTCATCCAATCTTCAAACGGCAAATAACGAACTTCTTTCTTCGAGCAGGAGAATAAGAACCTTCACACAAAGCTTTTTAATACAATTAAGCACAAGTTCAAGAAAAAGAGATCACAGAATGGATCAATCGATTTTCCTCAAACTCTTGAAGAATTCTCCCCATTTCCATTGACTTGAGAATTTCATTCTTCAGTGTCGATTTTCATAAACGCGCGAGTTCAAAAGAAAGAGATCACTGAAATGATCAATCGATTTCTTAAAAACTCTTGAAGAATAAAACTCCCCCTATCATTTCTTGAAACAACGTCTTCTTTCTACAAATCTCCCCGTTGACATTAAAACGAATCTTTGTTAGAGCATTATTGTATTCAAGATTTACTGTAAAGTCAATGTACTGTATTAGTTGCTAATGCCTTTATACCATGTATGTTATGGGTATAAATAGGCATGTCTAGTTCTTAGTTAGAAAGTAATCTAGATCCCTTTAGGAACTTCTTGAGCATTTTGTCATTTGTACTTTAGAGATCAATATATGGATGATAAGTTTGCCTTCTAAATTCTCTCTACATTTGTTCTTCACATATTGCTAGATTTGGGATTTCACATTTGGTATCAGAGCCAAATCGATGAATTTTTCTCAATACGATCATCGGATCTCGACATTTCAAGTAAAATTAGCCCGATCTACATGTAAGTTTGCTCAAATATCTTATGCTGTTGAAGAATTGCTCGTTATTCGATTCCAGATCATCTCCAATTTTTAGAATCGAATTTCGACAAGTTTTGACGAATTTTGACAAGTTTTGACGATTTGAGAGTTTTTCGGTGTTCTTCGCGAGAATTCTTAAGATCCGAAAGTTTTTGGTGCATGATTCGATTATATCTACTAAGATCTGTTTCTCTATTGTTTTTGAGGAGTATGCAACAATCAGATCTCGAAAATCTCCTCAAAATCATTGAATTTGATTTATAAAAAAAAGCAATAATGAGTTTGTTCGATGTTATTCACGATGAAGATAATCAAAGTTGAAATTTGAGAATGTTTTTGATCGATTTATCATCACAAATCAGTTAGTTTATGGATTCCGAGCACTCTACAACTTTCAGAATAGAAATTGGTCGAGAAATGAGGGAGATATGAGATCTGAAACTTTGCTCGCCGGATGTCTCGCCGGAAAATCGTTTTGGCCGGTTTTTTGAGATTTTTGCCGGAGTTTTATTGAAAATTTGGTTCAGATCTGTTAGTATTTGTGTTTCAATCATTTTTCAATCAATTAGCGTGAATATCCAACAAGAATTCGTATTTTTGGGTTGTTGGAAGAAGATCTCGCCGGAAAAAGTGGTTGTGTCATCGAAAAATTTAGTTACATCGTTGGAGTTGTTGCTGCTGTTTTTCTCGATGCATGATCATCCTTTTGTCATGAAAATCACTCTTTGATGTTATATGAACACAATGGAACTAAAACAAGGCTTATTTGGACGTGAGAAATTGAAAGGAAAATGAAGGACATTCGACAGTGTTCGTGGATTTTTTTGTGAAGGTGATGAAAGTGATAAATATTTCTTCATGGACATCATTTCTTTATTGATATATGACCAATTTAAAACAGATATAAAATGGTTTTGGTCATCAAAGTTGAAAGGAAAAGGTTGATGAAATCCAACAGATCGTTGGTGGTGAATTGTTAGTGGAGATGAATAGTACTAACTGACCCAGTTAGTGGTCAGTTAGTGGCCAGTTAGTGGCCAGTTAGTTTTCTAACATTTTTGGTCCAAATTTCGTTAGTTTCGTCAAATTTCGAGGTTTTTGCTAACGAACCCGTGTGTCATCACTCCTATACTTTGTTTGTCACACATCCATCTCCACGACATCGATTTGTGATCGATTCCTCGAAATCCCTACCGAGTAGCGTGTGCTTGTTTTGTAAAGCAATAGCTGTGTTAAAGGGCTTATGCTTAATTGTTGTAGCAAGTGATGAAGACTATAAATAGGTCTTTACTTGTAGTTTGTAAAAAGTGAATTCATTAATACAAGATGTAGATCTCTAATCACTTTGTGTTCTCTCTAGGTTAGATTTCTTTTTCAATAATGTTCTTCATCATCTTGTTACACAATACTTGGATTGTATGAAGATCATGGACCTAAAAATCTTTGATTTTAAACTTTCTTTGACATGAAATTGATGTAGACATTCTCCCCTTTTTCGATGAAAGTGAGCATCACGAGCATCGAAAATCTTTTCAATTCCAGTCACGGACAATCTCCCTCTTCAAAAACATTTCTTCCCCTTGAAAAACACGAACAATCTCCCCATAAGCAAAAGATCTTGCTCCCCCTAAAAATAAGAATTGTAGAGCAAGTTGATTTTCTCCCCCTGAACATTTGCATAAAAAGCATATAAGCGCACATTTTAACAAACTTATATAAAGAAAATAGAATTCATGGAACAACATTTTATTACTACTAACATTTAATCACTTGAACACCAAACAAAAGAAATTCAACTTAATGAAATGTAACAGATATTTCCATCAAGTGAAATCAAATGCATGCGTTTGGATTCAAAAACAAGACATCATCGCATATCGAGTTACAAAAGTTCAATTTCAACTCCTTTATAAAATCTATTTGGTGGACTAGCATGCGAAATATGATTAGCAACAAGCAAATGCACCTCTAAAACCTATAAGAATACTTTGATCTTACTCACACTATTTGTCCAAAAACAGAATTTTCACAAATTTACAGGTTTATCGCGACTTTGTATTTTCCCCAAGTTTCAAGAGATGTGTGCTCTTAGGCATCTTTTCATATTGTGCACATTGGCAACTTTTATTATGTGCTCATTGGCATCTTTTATAATCAAACAGTTTATTAAGACTAAGATACACCGTAAACGTAACTTTCTAGCTGGTCCTATAGCAGGATTTGGGTCAGCCGATCCCAGACCAGATGGTATTAGGGGCTAGGTGACAAGCACCCCTTGGAACTTACTCTCCTGAACCAGAAAGGCTACATCGATATACCTTAATCCCATCTGTACCAGTAGAACATGGCTTTCTACCTGGTTCTATAGCAGGATTTGGGTCAGCCAATCCCAGATCAGTTGATCTTAGGGGCTAGGTAACGAGTACCCCTTGGGACTTAATCTCCCAAACCAGATAGGCCACAGGCACAGACTATCAAACTGAATGATTTTATTATATATATATATAATATTTTTTTTTTAATTTTTTTTATTATAGCATCTCAATCACTTGGTTAAAAAACGAAGTGCTTCCCCCATATTTTCGTTTCCATTCATGATTAAGACGAATAGGCTTTGTGAGCATTGTATTCTGTATAAGTCAAGATTTACACAATTTTGCGCTTATATCAAAATCTCAAACATGTTTCGCTAACCTTTCGACTTATTTCAAAAGCAAAAGTAGAAACAAATATAACTCCGACGATACAAAAATGCTCGTAAAATCATCCTTAACACACATTTTATTCATTGAATGAAAAATTGAAGAATTTTTCACTTTATTGAATTAAATTTGTGAAGGTTCAAACTTTACACGTTAGACATAAAATATAACACAATGTTACCTTTTTATCACTTGATTTGAGAAACAAAAAGATATGGCAGTTAAAGTTCAAAAAGATATCACCTGATAAGTACGAGTTCTAAACTGATTTGTTTAGAAGTCATAGCCTTTGAAGTACGGGTCCTGAATTGATGTATTCAAAAGCCATTACCGTTGAAGTGCGGGTTTTGAACTGATGTGTTCAGAAGCCATTACCGTTGAAGTGCGGGTTTTGAACTGATGTGTTCAAAAGCCATTACCGTTGAAGTGCGGGTTTTGAACTGATGTGTTCAAAAGCCATTACCGTTGAAGTGCGGGTTTTGAACTGATGTGTTCAAAAGCCATTGTCTTTTATATCTCTCCCCCTACAAAATACCAAAAGATTTACCAAATATCCCATGTATATATTAAAAGATAGAAAACTCCCTGAAATCATGTGATGTTCAATGTCTACTTTGAAAGCACAAGTACTTCATCTTCCGAGAGTTCAACGCTTGTCTCTAAATCTGCAAAATAGATTAAGTAGATTTTGGTACCCAGCGAGTCTTGGGTCCTGACACGTTAAGCGGAGATCTATAAGAAGGAAAATGGTAAGTACCATACCAATATTGAACACTATTATTATTAACAAAATCATAATTTCCACAATAAGAATTAACAAAAGAATTAACTTTCGTTGTAAAATTCTTATTTGGAAATGATGATTTTGGTACATCTTTATCAGGAAGTTTACCTTTTACCTTCCATTTCATGTTGACTCTTTTGTAGGAAGGAAGATCAGCAAATGATTTGGAAGACTTATCCACAGAATGCTCGTAGAAAATGTTAGAAGGACGCATCGGACATTCTGAAAAACACTCGGAGTTGTTGAACGACCTCACTTTGTCTTTTAAGGCATTTCGTTCCTTTGTCATCAACTCGAGCTTCTTTCGAATATCACAATTCACCCTCTTTTCCTTCATGATATCTGTAGATAAACCCGCCAAGTTCTTCGTGAGTTTCTGAATTTCTTGCTAAAATATCTTCCGTTTTACAGAAAAGTCATCCTTTACGCTCCTTGCTTGAAACTCAGCTTTCTTTCTCTTTTCTAACTCACTTCTTTCCAAATCCAACTCCTATTGCAGTTCAGAAATTTTATATGAAAGCTTCCCATTCTTCACTTCAAGCTCTTTCCTTTTAACCTCAAACTCGTCTCTTTCCTTCTCCACCTTTTGCTTCTCTAAAAATAATACTTTCGGAAAATCTGAGTTCTGCTTGGAAAGTCTTTGGAATTGGAGTTCAAAAGCTTTGTTATCTTCACAAGCTTTAGTCTTCATCTTCAAGTCCTTTTCAAGATCCAAAATTCTTAGAGCTAGACCCTCTCTTTCTTTCTTATGTTCTTCTCTTTCATCTTTTATTAATTTTTCTAAATCTGATAGTCTCTTTGTAAGCCCAGTGATCTTCTCAGAATCTTCTATCACATCCTTCATGTCTTCCTTTTACTCTAAATCAACTTTCTTTTCATCCGCTTTTGACGGTTCCTCTATGTGAATTTCTGATGTTGTCTGATTTGTATCCTCCTTATCAGAATTCTTCACTTTCTTTACCCTGAAATCAACATACGATCCATGCATTAGCTTCGTTAATTCCTTCCACAACAACACAGGATTATTTTTGAAAGCATTTAATCGAGCACAAGTATATTGTGGAAGTTTGGAAATAACAAGGATCAAATATAATGTTGCATCTTTATCAGCTCTCTTCCGATATATCTCTTCTTCAGTAAAATCTTCTTCCCGTTTATAAAGGATCAACGGGCCTTCGGTGAAAGATTTTATCATTAAATCTCCATTTTCTCTTCTCGAAATGAAATCCATGAAGTCGACCGTCCATTTCACAAAATCCGAATCCTTGTTAAGCATCGGAGGACGATTAACTGAAACTTGATAGGCCATCGTGATCTAAAAAATGCTTAAACAGAACAGATCACAAAAAGTTAGAACACAAACAGTCAAGAAGTGCTTAATCTGAACAGATCAGAAAAAGACAGAAGAGACCAGTAAGGTCTGGCCGAACAGTACTGAAAATTGACTTAAGAGACAGTTTTCGCAAGCAACAGTTGCGAAAAGCTAGTAGGTTGCGAATAGTAGACTTAGAAAATCCTGAAGAGACCTGAGAAGTTCGTAATTAACAGACGAAAAAACTTTTCGTAATAGAGAATTACGAAAAGCAGAGGTATGCGAGACAGAGGGATACGCAAATTTACTGTTTGCGTGACTTTGGGTTGCGAAAAGTTCCTGTTCGCGTGAAAGAGGCTTGCGAAAAGTAACACGGGTTCTGATATAAAGGATGCGAATACTCCACTTAGATTCTGAAGACATTCAAAAGATGATGATCTTGCGAAAACCACGATGAGTCTTGCGAAAACCACGATGAGTCTTGCGAAAAGAGTAGACCACGATGCGTCTTGCGAAAACCACGATGAGTTTTACGAAAAGTTCACAAAATTTCCCAAAAACGTCTGAAATCTGAAAACCTCTGCAAGAGACTTAACAGAAATGCTCGAAATAGCAGTCTGAAAGTTTTCCCTTCACACAAAAACCACTGTAAACGTCTGAAATGCGATTCTTGACGATCGAACAGAAGATCGAGTCCAAACCCCAAAAACCTCACCAATCTTCAAAATTGAAACTCAAAACAGTGAAATTGGCCTTCGAAACCTTCTTTAATCTCGTTCCAAATCAGATCACGAATCTACTGAGCACAAACTTGAAGCAATTCGATCACAAACAAAGAATTTTTGAATAAATCTCAAGAAAACGAGATTTCTTGAAAAAAATTCAAGAAATTGATCAAATTTTCTTGATATTCTTCACAAAAATTAGTATATGATCACAGAAACACTCTCTGAATCTAAGATCCTGCTCTGATACCAATTGATAAAACCTATGGATCAATCAAGATAGAGAAGATGTGAATTTGTCATCTCATTGATCACGAACACTGTATACAAGATATGAGTTCAGCACTTTCTCTCTCTAAGATATGAATGTGAATTATGAGAATGTTTCTAAGAGTCTTATGCTAAACTAACCTACACAAAGGCTTATTTATACAAAACACATTACATTGACTTTGACTTTGACCTTTCTATATTTAAACCTTGAAGACATATTGCACTAACAAAGAGTTACACCATCCTTCAACAGTAGCTTTTTCAGCTTGCAAAGCAGCGATAGCTTCTGCTCGTTCGATTTTGACTAGCTGATTTAAGTGCACTTGATCTTTAAAATCTTCTTCAATTTTAGAAAGCTTTTCTATTTGAAGGTGACATTTTTTAAGCTGTTCAGCGAGATCAAGGTTTTGGTTTTCAACTATTGTTTTGCCATTCATGGCTTCATATAAACTTCTAGTCAAGAGATCGATTTTACGGAGACTATCAGCTTCATCAATATTGCAATATTTGTAAAGCAGGAAGGTGATACCTGAATTACAGATGTTGAAGTAGAGGGAATGTCTGAACTTTCTTCCTCGTCTTCAATCTTTGCCATAAGACAGAGATTTTCTTCGTCATCCTCAGAATCAGATGATGATTCTTCTTCTTCAGAAGCAACCCAATCGTAAACCATCAGGCCTTTGCCTTTCTTCTTGAAGCTTTTCAGCTTTGCATATTTTTCTTTCAGCTTAGAATATTTGTCATCTTTATTCCTGGGAATAAAGGATTTATTGGGAAACACTGAGTTTCTCGATACTTTCTTAGACCTGCACTCGTTAGCGAAATGTCCAATGTTTTCGCAGTTAAAACAAGTAGCAGTAGCCTTATCAACAGTAGCTGATGATCTTGGCTTATCAGTTATTGAAAGAGGTTTGTTCTTTCTGAACATTTTCTTTTTGGCGAATCTCCTGAACTTTTTAGTTAGGAGAGCCAAAGATTCATCATCTGAAGAGTCAGATTCTGATGACCTTTCAGAGTTACTCTCTAACTCAGTGATAGTGACCGAGGGTCGCTGAGTAGAGGGTTCCTCTGAGATTAAAGCAACGGAGGTGCTTTTGGAATCTTTTACAAGATTCTTCTTAAGATGGCTTGATTGCTCATGATTCAGCATCGTGCCATATAAGGTAGCAAGGGTCATTGATCTTAGATCTTTTGACAGCTTGAGACACATAGAATAATTGTCCCAACTTTCAGGTAAACATTCTAGAAACTTTGTCAGCACTTCAAAGTTAGAATATTCCTTACCAACAGTTTTCAGATCTATTATTAAGCAATTAAAACGTTGGTGAACTTCAGAGAGAGTCTCATTCTTACCACAAATGAAACTTTCATACTGTCTTACCAGGTTGATCTTTCGAGAGTCCTGGACTTCAGCAGTACCTTCATACTGAACACATATTGTGTCCCACATGGCTTTTGAGGATTTCAGGTTCATGACAGAATGGTAGACTTCGTCAGGAAGAGCCATGGATAGTATGGATCTGGCTTTTGTGTCGATAGCCACTTTCTTCTTATCTTCGTCAGTCCACGTATGAACTTATTTGGGTACTAGCCTTTCTGGAATAGCAGGTCTATTCTCAGCGACAGGTACTGCGGCATCAATTCTTACAGGAATAAATGGGCCGTTTTCAAGATAATAAGGCATAGTAGGGTCTACGCCTTCTAAGAAGAGAGTCATCCTATTTTTCCATAGATTAAAATTATCTCTGGAGAATCTAGGGGGTTTTGCAAGAGAACCAATGTCGATATAATTTGTGTTTGTGTTAGTAGCCATTTTTCAGAAATAGCAAGGAAGAGAAATCTTAGTATAGATTAGATCTTGTTTATGAGATTAAACAAATCCGCTCTGATACCACTTGTTGGTCCCGAAGGGCTATACAAGGTTGTAGAAGGGGGGGGGGGGTTGAATACAAACACACAGATTTCACTTTTCTAAATTGTTTATTGATAAATCATTAACAATTTACAGCTTGTTACGGAAACAAGATTAAAAATAAATCCTAAATCTAAACAAGTTCGAACATTAAGTTTCTTGCACTAAGAAGGAGAAGGAAATTACTAATAATAACCTATCTCAAGATAAGAAGGATGAACTTGTCCAGAGTTAGCAAGTTACTTCAAAATGAAGTGAGTTCTTCTTCTTAAATACTGCATGCATTTAATGCATTGCAGGTTACACTTTACACGTGGCATCAGCTGATTGGTTGCATGTCATTGACCATTGTTGACAACCTTAGTAGCCGCATGTTGAACAGTGTAGTATCAGAGTGGTTGTACGAATTCAGACAATAAGGAAGTTCTTTTTCTAACATATCGTACGGAGTCGTGCAAAGGTGGTTAAGACAAAAATACTTTGTACGGAGGACTTCATGATCAGCTTTTCGTTGATTCAGCGATCTATCATTCTTTATCAGCGAATGATAGAATACAGCGATAGCCAAAGTCCTGTACTTGATACTTCACGTTGAGTAGACAAATCTGAGTCTTCGCTGATCCGCATCAGTTCATTAGGAGACTTGTCGCTGGTTCTTGAGCTTGATCTTCGACTTCAGCGTAGAACCTATGTTGACGTGAATCTTGTCTTCAGGGATCATAAGTAAACAACTAACTTATCAGCGATCACCATAAGTACTGAACAGACTCAGAGTATTATGGTGAACAGTTTCGCTGAATGTTTAATCTAAAGAGCGAGAGTTCCTATCAGCGGTACTTTAAGATCTTAGTACTTATCAGCGATAGTGAAACTCTGATACATATTGTTTACTTACAATTTTCACTAAGTTTATAAGAGAGGGTCATTATCAAATCACTGAGGGTTTGGATCAACACTGATCATGAAGCCTCCTCTACAAGTAACTTTTGTCTTATCCCCTTGCACGCCTTTTGTACGATCTGTCAGAACGGACATCCCTTTTGTCCAAAATCGTACAACCAACTCTGATCTTACATTGTTCATCATACGGCCACTAGGTTGTCTACTGAAGTCAAATCATGCAACCAACCAGAAGCTGCCACGTGTAAAAGTGTACTGTTGTGCATTAAATGCATGCAGTATATAAAGGGAAACCTACATCATTTGTGAAGTGCTCGAACCCTTTCTTCTCGTTGAACTACTGTGTGATAGAATACTCTCCTTAGTGTTCTAACTTTTATTAATCTCTATTTCTAGTGCAAGAAATCTTAGTGATTCTCATTGTTTGTTTAGATTAGGTTTATTCCTTAATCTTGTTCCGCAACAACCTGTAAATTGTTTGATACATATCAATAAACAATTTAGGAAGATAAAAATTGTGTGTTTGTATTCAACCCACCCTTCTACAAACTTATATAACCCCTTTGGGACCGACATTGACATTGACAAACTTTATGCTATATCTCCCCCTTTATCTTTCATTGATATATCTCCACTTTTCTTCAGTATATTATTTCTCCCCCTTTTTGATGATTGTGAGCATCATGATCATCAAAACTTTCCTCAATATCAGCACTGTCTTTGTTCACCACTAACATTCTCCTCCTTTTGGATATGAATAACCGTCAATTCCAAAAGATATATATTTGAATCTTTTCAAATTCAGGTAGAATGAATGTGGTAACCCTGAAACAACATATGAATCAGTTAAAATGCCTGTAAGTAGCACTCAGCCACTTAGTACAACAGACGCATTTTGGAAAGGAGCTTTTTGACGTTCACTCCCCAGGGCTTCCATTCATTCATCGAAAAACACAAAGGAAATTCTATGAACGTTATGACAAGAAAACATATTCCTTGTGTGTACGTGCTTGTGTAGAAATGATTGAAGCAACTTATGCTTTATTAGGCTCAAAGTGTGTAAACTGTTGAGACAACAACAAGTTTTCCAAGGACTCAATGTGCATGATCGAAGTGCGAAGGTGGGGAAAACTTCCTTCTTTTTCAATATCCAAACCTTCTGAATGAAGATTAGATAGATTATATGTTGCGTCCCCAAGAAAAATTGAAACATTTCTTTGTTGAGAAAGAAATGAGTGGCTGGTGGGGTTAAATGCAAGAGTTGGCGTGGGCTAACTGCATGTTTCAATGATGGTCACGAAAGAATATAAACCAGTCAGTAATGTGGCTTCCCGTCTCAGAAAATGGTTGGTGCATAGTTCTCTTATTCTTTTAACTCTGTTCTCACACCCTCTTTCTGTTTTTTATTCCGCTCACTTCTACCCAAACTCTCATTTACATTTCACCTCAGCACAATATGATTACTCAATCGGATGAGTTATCTACCCCACTCTTTGATGTAGACCTCTCGCCCCTCAATCACTCAAGGATAACTTCTTGGGTAGGAAACACTGGTTTACGTGAATCCATAGATGTTTAATAATCTCACACTGATCCCATGAAATTTTGTCCTAAAAATTTTGTGGTATTCAACAGTTTAGTTTGAACAAATAAATCTTAGAATTTGAATGACATTGTCATCAGAATGTATGCTCCTTAATAATATCATGAAATATTTGAGAATTTGAACTTTAAAGATTTCTCAAAACAAGGATAATGAATTAATGAAATGAATTCGAAGGACTTGTTTGAGAATCTGACAATGTATCAATCAGATCAAATATTTTGAAATATATTCATGAACGGTAAGGGTATCAAAGAATTGAAATTTGTTTATATGAACAAATATAAACAATCTCTGAATGAAATGGTTTATTCTCACGCTGAAAAAAAATGAATGATGCTCAACAAAATTTGAAATACAAACGGGAGTATTACCATCAAAAAATTGTTTCAATTTGAGACATGGTAATAACAAAGTCAATATGAAGCTGTACCGGTGTGTATGAATACTTGAAAATATAGAAAACATAATACGCAAGTATTAATCTTTGGAAACACATGGTCAGAAATGAAGTTACAGTAATCCGAGATTTCCAAGAAAGACATTTAAAATCACACTACTAAATTAATAAAATTTGTTTGAGAATAGAGAAGTGGTTTGAACATTTAAGCAAAACATTTTTCATGCTTGAAATTCGTTCTTCTATCAAACAATACGAGATTAAGATCAGAAGATACTTACATTCAGAAATGTTTGAGCTCCCCCTCAAATCATGATACAATGATTTATAATCAGTTAAGCTCCCCCTTAACTTGTGCAAAAGATCTGTGATCCCAGAAACAAGTATGTAAATATATGATTAACAATCACTGGTCATCTCTCATTAACATCAAGATCAAGATTACAAAGTGTAGAGAGAACAATACAGGTGATTGAATATGAAAGTTATGGAATGTTATGTTCTAAAGGAGAATCTAGGCTATTTTTACCTATACTAGGAAATTACAAAACAAGTCCCTTAACTTGGATACAGTTAACATTTCTAGCACCAACAATCTCCCCCTTTGGATCCAAGTTAGAAGAACCCAGAATTTATTTCAGCTGCTCTGGAGGTATGTATCTCTTCCTTATCCCAAAAATGATTTCAAACCTTCTAAGGGCATTTCTGTACTCCAGTCTTTTCTCAATAACATCCAGAGCTTTGTTGATCAGAATCTTCTCTTTCTCTTTTAGAATCACCAGCTTTTGTTGATCCAACCTGAGCTTTTCATTCAACCGAATCTTTATCGCCATGAAAGTTCCATCACTGTACTTGTTGACTTCAGTGAATCTCATGAACTTCTTCTTTTTCTGTCCATTAAAGCAAACAATCCCAAACTATGGATTTTCTAGAATCGTGTACACAGGTATGCCTTGAGCATCAGGCAATCTTCTATTAGGCTTTAACACATTTACTCTGATCTGACCTTCCTCCAATGCCATTTGAAAGTCAGTCAGGTAAGCCAGCTTTAAAAGATTTTTAATAAACCTTTCACAGATTGATACGCCTCAGACCATGTCTTATCTTTGTTCGGAAGTCTGGCAAGAATGTCATATAATCGGAATAAGTCTTCACATGTCAAAGACTTGGATACCACACATTTAGTATTCTTTCTGATTCATTCTTTGTAATCCTCACAATCTCCTTATCTGTTCTTACCAACTTTAACTCTTGGTCTTTGTGTTTCATCAAGTGTAGGTACTCAATCTGGTGTAGGGATGGTAGCTTCTCAATAGAATACAACTTTATCTTGTCAATCGATTGAACTTTGCTCACAAATAAATCTCTTCTTACATCCTCTTGAAATGGAGTAAGAATTCTTATCCTATTCCATCTTCTTTCAATCAAGGATTCTCGATCAATTAACTGTTGGAATACTCTCATTTGTACTTCAGATACCGGATCTTTTATCTTCCCTTCAGGTAGATCTGGTATGACTGGAACATCTATAACTGGAGCATCTTCTTTAGAACATTCTGATCATCAAAATCGAAAATATCAGGTTGTACATTCACAACATCAAACACATCATCAAGTTCCTCTTTTATATTGATAACTGTATTTTCAGGTTCATCTTCAGAATCCACATAAAAGATATCCTGAATAAGATCATCAGCCATTTTCTCCACTTTCGTTCTTTTATCACTTCCTTCAGGCTTTTAAACTGCAGGAATGATATCATCAAGAACACCATGTACATCACCTTCTTGTACATTTGCACCAGAACCACTTGTACCAACATCCAAAACAACTGTTTCAACTTGTGTACCATAACTACTTATTTCCCTAACTTTATGCCTCTTACTTATCTCCCCCTGATGGTGATCAGGATCAGGATCTTGATCATCATGCTTTCTCTTACTAGATTGGGCTTGAACACTGCAAGTTTGCTCTAAAATGGTGATACGGTCAGAAAGGGTTTTGAAACCAAAGGAAATGGCTTCAGTCATGTCAGAAATGGATTTGTTTAAAGTATGGATATCAGCTTGGGTAGGTAACTGATTCTAAATTTTGGTTTGTCTTCTCAATAAACCAACTAACTCCAACTCTTCTCCAGAGTTATTATCCCATTGCTCTAAGAATCGGGTTAACAACTGAGATTTAATTTCATGTAAAGGTAGGTTAGGAGGTACCTTAATTTGTGGTATAGGCTGAGATTTTGGATCAGGATGAGTTTCGGAATTGGTAACTGGTGTTTCAATCACAGATTTCCCTTTCACAGCTCGACTAACTTCGTCATAAAGTTTGTCCATAATCTTTCGCATTTCACCACACTGCGCCTTGTAAGAAGTATCCAACGAGCTAATCGCCAACTCCAAAAGTTTTACTGAAACAAAGTTATGGGGAGGAGGACCCACCAAAGACCTGATTTGTTGAGCTCGAACAAAACTAACACCCAGACCACTTAGGTTACTGGTTTGCATGACAGTTTGTTGGTCCCAAAGGGGTTATACAAGTTTGTAGAATGGGGGGTTGAATACAAACACGCGATTTTTATCTTTCTAAATTGTTTATTGATATGTATCAAATAATTTATAGTTTGTTGCGGAACAAGATTAAGGAATAAACCTAATATAAAGAAACTATGAGAACACTAAGATTTCTTACAATAGAAATAGAGATTAAGAAAATCAAGAACACTAAGGAGAGTATTCTTTAACACAGTAAGTTCAGCGAGAGAAGGAATGGCCGATCTTCAAGAAATGAAGTAGGGTTTACTTTTATATACTGCATTCATTTAATGCACAACAGTACACCTTTACACGTGGCAGCCTTTGGTTGGTTGCATGATTTGACTTCAGTAGACAAGCTAGTGGCCGCATGATGAATAGTGTAAGATCAGAGTTTCTTGTATGATTCTGGACAAAAGGGAAGTCTGTTCTGACAAAATCGTACGGAGGCGTGCAAGGGGATAAGACAAAAGTTGCTTGTAGAGGAGGCTTCATGGTCAGTGTTCGCTGAATGAACCTTTATCAGCGAATGATAAAGTTCAGTGTTCGCTGAAGTCATCTACTTGAAACTTCACATTGAGTGGACAAGTCTTGGCTTCGCTGATATCCGCATCAGGTCACTAGTAGACTTAGTCGCTGGTTCTTTGGCTTGATCTTCGACTTCAGCGTAGAACATGGTTGATGTGAATCTTGTCTTCATGGATCATAAGTAAACAACATAAGTTATCAGCGATCGTCGTTTAGACTAAACAGGCTCAGGGCTCACTGATGAACAGTGTTCGCTGAATGCATAAATTTAAAGCGTATGTTTTCATCAGCGATACTAAACAGACTTAGTATATGTTCTTTGATGACAAAACATTAATACATATAGTCTACTTACAATTTTTACTAAGTGTTTCTCAGAGTCATTATCAAATCACTTAGGGTTTGGATCAACAATCTCCCACTATTTGATGATGACATAACAATAAAGGAAAATTGTTATGTAAGAAAACATAAGGATAAAAAGGACTCATAAAATACTTATCCCGTTTACTGATTTCAGGGTTCTTTTTAAGTACTGATGGAGTAAAGTACATTCACTGAAATTTTTCATTAACTTCGTAGAGCTTACAAGGGGAAGTGGAAAAATTACAAGTACAGTGAATTAAAATTTACAAGTAAAAAAAGTTACAAGCTGATAAAAAATAGAAGAATTACAAAGAAATCCTATCAACTAATCAGGTTCATCCTTGGCAAGAAGTTCATCAAGGGTATTTGTTTTAGGGACCATCCAATCAGGGACTTTCACTCCCTGTTCCCTTCTTTTCTTGGCTTCTTTGTAGATCAAGGGCTTCATAAAGTGTCCGAGCAGGTCTTCTCTGAATCCACACCAGTAAATGAGATCACTGAGTTGAAAGCATTTGTGTTCGGTGCAGTCAATGAAGAAAGTACCATAAGGTTCACTGAGAACCTTTCTAGGGATAAAGTCTTTACCAGGTGGTAGAGAGACATCGAGCGCTGATAGACCAGGATTAGGGCCACGGACAGCTTCTCGTGAGAACTCGATGCCGGTTTCATTTTGTATAGGAGGACCTGAAGCTGAGGGTTTCTTCTTTTTCTTTGCAGTAGGCCTTATATTTTGAACTAGAGGAGGAGGAGGGATATCAACCGCTGATGTTACCAAGTCGATCTGCTTATTCAGAGCTTTCTCGACAAAGGATTTATAATTTGAGCGCGACCGCTGAATGGCTATCCGCGTCTCCAACCATTCAGAGAAACCAAGCTGATCAAGCCACGAAGTGTAGATGATTGCCTTGTGACCATTCTCTCTAATAATATGAATGTCAATGATGGGAACGTCGTTGAGTGTTCTTCCACTGATGTTGACCGTTTTAATTCTGGAGGCATGGTGTCGTAAATGACATTTCTCCTTGCACCAAGTTACAGTGGAATCAGAGACCTTAGTTTTCTCTTCTCTGATCTTTTTGGCATCGTTCCAGAGCTTCGCTGAATAGAGACGGGAACCTTCTTCAAGGCAGGGTCCTTGACTGGACATTGAACTAGTTCTAAGGCATATTCTTTATCTTTTTCTTCAGCCTTCTTTCGTTCATCCAGGAGTCTTTTAGCTTTAAAAGACTCAGTGATTTCCATGTTTATAATAATTTCAGGTTTGGAGGGTCAATGCGCAGATCTTCCAGCTTCTTGATCATCGCTGCTCTCGCTGAGGTTTCATCTTCCTTTGTCTTTTTAATAGCCAGGGAAGGTCTGTTGGGATGAGAAAGCAATTCTTCTTCTTCTTCTTCAAAAAGGTCAACGGTCCCATCGAATTTCAGGACCGGGATTATTTATTCTTCAGCTCTTGTTGCTGGGATTATTGCTAGATTGTTGCGGGGAGCTTCAGCTTGACCCTCAAGCAGGGGAGAGGACTAGCTGAAACAAAATGATCACAGAGGTAAGATCATTTGGGAGAAGAGATAGAGAAATGATGGGTTTAAGTGTTTAGAGGTTTGAGTGAGAGTAGGATAGTTATTGAGAAGGGGTAGAGGAGGGATACAGTGTAAGGGAAAAGAATGTAACATACCTGACAAACTGGCTTCTTGAGGAAGATATGCAGGTTGTCCTCAACGAGGCCTTTATTTTTTCCTTGATCGGCCACGTTTGCTGGAGGTTTAGTTTTGGTCCCCTCCACTTGTTCTTTTATAACAAATCCTTTCTGAGCAGGGATTCTGGGTTGCTTTTGTTGGAAAACGAAGCCTTCATCATCATCATCATCATTATCATCATCATCTTTTGGTGATGAAGATGGTTCGTCGTATTTCAAGTCAACGTCTTCGTCTTCTTCAGCGTCATCTTCCATATCATCCTATGAGGATTCAACAAGTGTAGGAGAGTTGGCATGTTCGTCCAAATGCTCCCCCTTAGAATGAGAGGGACTTCCTTCAGTTCCCTCAGAGTTTTCAACTCCCTGAGGTTTATCAGCAATATCCTCTTTATCCTCCCCCTCAAAAACATGGGGAAGGCCTTCGTCTTTGTCCTCTTCCCCCTCTTCCACATGTTAGATGGGGGAGGTAGCAGCATCGGTAGTAGCAGCAACTACCTATTCAGTATTCCTGTCTTCTAGGCTAGGAATTACTGAACGATTTTCAACCGCTGCTAATTTGTCTTCCAGGCCAGATATAGCAGGGGTTGTCTTCACGATGTGCTCCACTGCCTTTTCCAAGTTCTCTCGATCGAGCTGAGAAAAGTGGGACAAAGAAACAGTGGGAGCATTTAGGCGGTTAAGGATTTGTTGCAGCAGATTGTTGGAGGAGCCAGCCTTTTGAGCTAGATCACTCACCCCAGTCTTCAGATACGTCACCTCTCCCTGAAGATTAGACACCTCTGTCTTCAGCGTTGTGACGTCGCTGGACATAGTTTTGAAGTTTGAGGAGAGGCCGTCGTTGGTGGTTTTGAAGGCGCTGATGGTGGAAGAATTGTTGGTGATGGCCTCAATAACATTAGACAAACCACCTTCAAGATTGGAAACATCGGTTGTTGTATCCTTGTCTTTGACAGCGTCGGCCAGTTTCTTCAGCGTCTCCCCAATGTCTGTAACCGCTGTGGAGTTTGTGGAGATTGTGGTGGTGAGATTTTCCACCTTATTAGCGATCTCCTTGAGGGAGTTGCTAATAGTTCCCAAATTAGGACCTGTAATAGAAAATAACTTCTTAACAAAGGAAAGCTTATAAGTTGGGGGTCCAGAGAGAGGAGTATTTAGGGTACCTGTAGGTGGGTCGGAGAAGGTGTGGATATCCTTATGATATGAGTAATAGGCCATGTCCATTTCTAGGGACGATTGATGTGAAGCACCTGCAGGTTCTTGATTTTGCTGAATCATCCGCTGAAGTTCAGTAGTAGAACTGTCGTACTTCCGATTTGGGTTTTTAGTTGAGGTGATAGTGGTTTTGTGTGCTGTATACCTGACTTGAGCAAGGAGGTTTTTGTGAGCAGGGGGTCTGAAGGTTAGGGATGTCGCCAGAGGACAGGTCTTGATGAAATTAACAGCATCATCAAGATGGGTAATATTCTTCTTCTTGGGGAATTCCAATAGGGCGTAGGGGTTGTTGGATTGGAACTAAATCTGTTCCAGAGAGTGTCTCATATTTGGTGCCTTTGGAAATTCAGCGACGTCGGAAGCAGGAGAAGCGGTGTTGGTGTTTGATGCCATTTATGTTCAGAACACAAAAATGATGAAGAGGATGAAGAAAATTTCTTAAAATGGGAAAAAGATTCCACAATTTTTTTAAGGTTTTTCAGTTTCCATTTAGAAAAAGAAATGGGAAACTAGGGTTTCTAGTTTTGAAAAGAAGTACAAAACTACTGAAAAAGTCTTGTTTTACCAGTTTCTTTTTATGGAAGGGATTCAGAAAAAAACGTATGAAGTGCATGTTAATGCCAAAAATCGTCCAGAAGGATAACTTAAGGTTGATTGTGGAGCTTAACAACTAAAGATAGGAATCGTTCGACAAAACAATGCGATGAAGACAAAAAAATGTAAACGAGACGGAAAGATTTTGGTGACGCGGTAAAAACCTCAACGAGGAAAAAACCCGCGAACGACTATGATGGTTATCGCTGCACTATGGTCGCCAAATAGGGGCGATGTCCTTGTGTTTCAGAGGTCGAGAGTACAATGGTTACAATACAAATGATAGAAATAAACTATTCTGTAAAGTAAGCAAGTGTATCGTGCGTAAAAAACTATATGTCATGTGTAAAGACAACAATGTCGTGCGAGTACGCGTCGTATGCTTTCGAGAGAGAGAGTTTTGCTTCAAGTGTTTTCGCTGTGTAGTCTTTTGGTCTTGGAATCAGATCTCCGCAAGTGAGGCTAAGGTCTTTATATTTATAGCCTTCGTAGCCTTAAATGATCTTCATGAATGTCGGAGTAACGGTCGCAATGGCTTTTGAGAGTTAAAGCTCGTAATTACCCTTGTCGGTTATATCCGTTGATCATTAATGGTGTTGATCCTGCATTAAACATAGAAATCATAACAGTTATGTCATACGTTAGACGGTCGAGGTCGTAAGGTGTCTTACGACGATCCTGCGAATCGAGTCACAATATGGTCGAGTGTCGTGAAGAGCTCTCGACCTAAATTTCAGGAGGGGCGACGAAGGTTTTAAAGGCGATGTCAGGACTTTGTCTTAATCCAAAACGTAGCGTGTAACATAAATCTTACCTTTCTCGGTCGTGATCGAGACTGGTGATTTTTTACCCAAACAGTTTGCCCCCAAAATTTTAAATTTTTTGTTAGAGAAACGTCTTTTAAAATCTTCGTCCAAGGGACTGTCAGGGGGTCGTGACACGTGGCAAAAAGGTCGATTCAGTTGCATTAGAACCGAATCGGTTTGATTTGAATCATGGAAGTTGAGAAGGCGATAGGATCGTGACGTCATGCTGACGTTCGATCTATTATTGACAGTTGTCAACGCCAGGTGTCGACGATCCGTGCGTGTATACGAAGAGACATGGACACATGTTGATTATTGATCGACTCGATCTGACATGATCGAATATATAAATAAAGACCCTTTGCGGATCTTTCTCATTTTACAAAACCCTTAGAGTTATTTCCGTCTTTGATCCTTGCTTTCTTTCAGCTAATCCCTTCCAAACCTGCAAAAATCATTGAACCGATTAGAGTTTTCGAGGTTTAGAACGCCTATATTAAGGTACGAATTTCATCTCTTGTATGCGTCGTAAGTCTACTGCTAGAAAGCCTAGGAAGAACTGGGATCTGTTTGGTTTTTCAGACTTGCAAATTTGGTTAACAGGGTTAGCAATGTCCACTGAACCTGTGAGTTCTATTAGAGATCAAGAGGATCTCGATTCTCTTAGGAGTCTAGCAAAAATCCTTGCGAGGATTACGTTGATTAGGGCAGGTCAGATTCGACCTGATATGTGTCCAGAAGGGTTCGTCGTTATATACGAATACCCTTTTAAGATAGGTTTCGAATGGCCTTATTCGCCTCTGGCCAGAGCATTCATGCTTTAGTTCGATTTAGCATCGGGCCAATTAATGTCCCAATTCTGGAAAGTCATACAAGTGATCGAGCGCCTTACCAATGACTGGGAGTCTTCCATGAATGTGCGCGATCTCCTCTTGGCATATCAAGTCAAGATGGACGGGTATCGTTGCTACAGCCTATTTTCTAGAGATAAGGACGGTCGTACCTTGGTCTTGAAGACTGCGGTTAATGACCATAAATGGAAGTAAAGGTACCCATTCGTGCGTGTGGCTACGCTAGACCCTGACAGCGATTGGATTAGGGCTGGCTGGAATATGTCGGGTGAGAATTTTTAGCTTTTTGTCGTGTGTCGTGTGTCGTGTGTCGTGTGTCGTGTGTTAGATTCAACTTGTTCCTAACTTGTCTTTTATGTGTCGACAGATATTAAGTTTGAGGACGTGAAGCTCTACGCCTTCTCTCAAGCAAAGATCGACAAATTCTTGGAATTTAGCGCTATTGAGTAGTCGTTTTTCACACGACACCTGGTGGACGACGACGACGAAGACTTAGTGTATCTGGGAGAGAATCGGGAGGAGAGACGCGAGGATGAGGAATAAGAGGAGACAGAGGGGAGAGAGGAGTCGAGAGAAGAGAATGAAGAGATGACCGGTAAGTGTACCTTACTCTTTTCTCCTTGTCCTCGATCTTTTCACTTATATCTTTCGTGTAGTGCTCTTTTCTCTTTTTTTTTCCTGGGGAATCTCAGGCGAAGGCGTCGTCTGTGACTGCCAAGAAGGCAGCTCAAGCTGAACTAGCCTGCAAGGGCAGGGAGAAGAGCAAGGGGACCTTGACCATTGGGTCGGTGGTTTTAAAGAAGACGAAGATGACGGTCCCGAAGGAACCGTCTTCGAAGGTAGGCGACTCGTCGAGAGTCGTCACACCCGAGAAGGCGAAGGTGTCGATCGCATCTGCTGGGAAGACGAGGACGTCTTCTGATGCAATCGATGCGATGTCATTAAGTTCTGCGCCTCCGGCGAAAACGAAGATGCCGCCATCTGCCACGTCGACGCCTTCGTTAGTCGATAAGGGTAAGGGCCATAAGACGGGAGAGGCTGAAGTCATGATGGTCAACTTTACGTTGCCATCGGACTTTATGGCGGATAACGTTCTAGACGGGACGAAGTTGTTTCCCCATCTGGGGAAATATCACCTCCCTTCTATCAACGAGCGTTTTCAGGGAGTCCCAGTCAAAGAGACGGGATCGCACGTTGCCGGACTGGCGTTCATGGTAAGCTTTTCTTTCAAAACTTGTTTCTTCAATGTTTGTAATCTCTGTCGAGTGTTTTCGAAATTGTGTTATTTTGTGTTTTCCAGGCGTTCCAGTCCTCACTTTCTTTGCACTCCGAAACGGAGAATATAAGAGGTCTGGTGTCTGCAGCTCTCGAAAGAGAGAATGCGGCACTGGACAGGGAGAAGGCCGCTCTGGTGTGTGTCGAGGCCATGTCAAAATGGCTCGATGACGCCCTGAATGAGTCAGAGGCCATCGGACTTGCATGGGACGAGGCGAACTATCGTCTGAAGCAGTCCTTGTCCTTGACCGCCGACCAAAGGGTTGAGCTGGACAAGACCAAGGAGTCTTTGGCCGCAAGCGAAGAAGAAGCCAAGGACTCTAAGTCCAAGGTGGCGGAGCTGGAGGGGGAGGTGAAGCAACTACGGGACGAGCTGAAGTTCATCTTTGCCTTGGCCCGACTGACTGCCTGGGCGGCGATCATTAGGAAACATCTGTCGGGGAAGAATCTCCTTTCCTCGGCGTTAGAGGAGCTTGCCTTCTACCTGAGGGACGTCGGATCTGAAAGAGACCTCGACTCGGATGACGAGAAGGAGGTTGACGAGGGCTCCAACAGCGAAGTCTCTGGCAAGGATGCGACTGACGATCCTTCCCAACCGTAGATAGTTTTTTGTTCTTTGTCTTTATCGCTCGACCATTGGTGGTCGAGTCGTTTTAGGTAACTGACGATTGATAAATGAAATTTAACATTCTTTTGAACCTGCGCATTACATTGTCTTATACATTTCGAGAATAGATACAATATCAATTGTGAAATTCATCAAGTAAATATACACCGTATAAGAATGAATACAAAGGCATGCGACACAGGCATCTATTGTAATCCAACGATTAGAACAGAAGTCATAAGACCTTTATATTTTTAAATCGTGTAAGCAAACATAAGTACATGCAATTAAAGCATTCACCCAAAATATGAAAAACTTTTCTAAGTTAGAGAAACTTAGGTCGCAAGTCGTGTGACAGATATGGGTCGTGCGTTTTCGCTATCGTGCAGTCAAGTCATACGATAGACCTGGTTGTTTATGGCGTGTGATCATGCGAAAATGTACTTAAGTCGTGTAATAGACTTAGCGGCTTATGTCATGTGTCCTGCGATAAAACAATGTCAGAGGTTGGTCATTGGCTAACCAACGACCCTCCGATGCTTAAGTTAGTAATCGTTGTGGTAAGAAATCGTATGAGAGAAAAAAAGGGTTTAGAAGAAATACCTTTTCAGATGAGTTGCATTCCAGCTACGTGGGACATCTAGATTGTCGGGGGTTTGGAGCCGATAGGCACCTTTACCCACGACATCTGAGATATGATAAGGACTTTCCCACTTGGTGGAAAGCTTACATGCATTGAGTTCTTGAGTGCTCTGGAACACTCGTCGGAGGACGTAGTCGCCTTCATGGAAGACTTTAGCTTTTCCGCTCTTATTGAAATGTTGTTCGACCGCTTGCCTCTGTGATGCCATTCTGATCAATGTTGATTCCATAAGTTCTTCAAGGGCGTCGAGGTCATAACTTAAATCAACCAGGTTGTGGTCGACGGAAGTATGCCTCGAGGTCGGGAGCCGAACCTCGACCGGCAAAACTGTTTCTAGACCATACACCAAAGAGAAAGGGGTTTGTCCTGTGGACGTGCGAGGAATCGTGCGATTCGCCCACAGGACCGAAGGGAGTTCTTCGACTCACTTTCCTTTTGCAGCTTTTAACCTTTTTTTTATCGAAGCAATAATGGTCTTATTGCTCGACTCAGCAAGTCTATTTGCCTTGGGATACATGGGTGTCGAGGTCGTTAGCCTAATATTGCGGTCTTCACATAACTATCGAGTCTTGTTGCTTATGAACTGGGATCCATTGTCGCAGACAATTTAGGATGGGATCCCAAACCTGCATATGATGTTAGTCTGGATAAAAGAGACGACCTCCTTGTCCCGAACTTGGGAAAAGGCAGCTGCTTCTACCCACTTAGAAAATTAATCCGTAAGTACGAGAAGAAATACCTTTTGCCCTGGGGCACGAGGTAACTTGCCGACAATATCCATCCCCCATCTCATGAAGGTCCATGGGATAAGTGTCGAATGTTAAGGTTCAGAAGGTTTATGGGACGTACCTAAATGTCGTTGGCAGGGATCACAGTTCTGGACATACCTGATGGCGTCTTGTCGCAGTGTTGGCCAAAAATAGCCTTGTCGGGAGATACGATTAGCCAAACTGAGACCACCTGAGTGATTGCCACACTCCCCGCCGTGCATCTCTTGAAGGATTCTTTGGACTTGGCTTTTGCTGGTGACACATCGCAGGTTTAAGCATGTCGATGATCGTCGATAGAGTCTATCTCCGATCATGACGTACATGGATGCCTTGAATCTGATCTTCCGAGCTTCCATCTTGTCTTCTAGGAGTTGGTCGTGCATAAGGAAATTTCTGATGTCGCACGACCAATCATCTTCCTGGTCTTCAATCTGGACGACGTCGTCATTTTCGATGGACGACGTCGCCAGGTGGATCATGGGAATACTGTCGAATATTTGTTCGACTAATGCAGACCCAAGGTTTGCTAAAGCGTCGGCTTGAGTATTCCGTTCCTTGGAATCTGTTCAATAAAAAATGACTTAAACATTTCAGATTTTTCTTTTGCTACCTTCAGGTATGCTGCCATCTTTGAATCTTTGGCCGCGAATTCTCCATTCATCTGGTTCACGACCAGGAGATAATCGCTTTTGACATGTAGTGCGGTTGCCCCGAGTCGTAGGCCATATTCATCCCCATGATCAGGGCCTCATATTCGGCTTCATTGTTGGTGGTTTTGAAGTCGCATCGCACCGAATACACCATCTTGCACCCCTGTGGCGACTTTAAGACGACGCCTAGTCCTGAACCCCTAGTGTTGGATGAACTGTCGACATGTAGAGTCCAGGACACGTCGTCGTGAGTCGCCACAGTAGACACTTCGAGCTCTGCTTCTTTTTCCAGTTCAGGACTGAAATCAGCAATAAAATCCGCCAAAGCTTGTGACTTAATCGTTGTCTTGGGTTTGAAGTCGATGTCGTAACTGCTGAGATATATTCTCCATTTCGCCAAACGACCTGTCAATTCAGATTTCCTCAAGACATACTTAAGAGGAAAGTTAGTCACGACTGTAATAAGATGCGATTCAAAATAATGGCGCAATTTCTTTGCGGCTGTAACAAGCGACAAAAGAAATTTTTCCATAAAGGAATACCTGGTTTCACCGTCCAAGAGAGATTTACATACATAGTAAATCGGCAGTTGTTGCTTTTCATCTTCTCGTGTCAGGACGACACTTACTGTATTAGGGTTGACAGCTAAATATAGCTGCAATACCTCCTGATCGTGAGGCTTCGATAGCAAAGGCGGCGACGTCATGTACTCCTTTAATTTCTGCAGTGCTTGCTCATGATCGTCGGTCCAGTTGAAGCCTTTATTTTTCCTGAGGACGTTATAAAATAGATGACATCTATCCAAGGATCGAGAGATAAACCTGTTCAGAGTTGCTACCCTACCAGTAAGCCTCTGGATTTCCTTGAAATTTCTTGGAGATTTGATTTCGATGATGGCTTTGATCTGGTCGGGGTTGGCCGCGATTCCTCGACGAGTGACCATATAGCCCAGGAATTTCCCGGCACTGACACCAAAGGAGCACTTCGTCGGGTTGAGCTTCATGTTGTACTTTTGGAGGATGTCGAACGATTGCCTCAAATGCTCAACGTGGTCGATCACTTGCTTTGACTTGACGAGCATGTTGTCGTATAAACCTCCATCGTGTCGCAAAGATGGTCTTTGAACATTTTATTCACCAAACGCTGGAAGGTAGAACCTGCATTTTTTAAACCGAATGGCATAACTTTATAACAATAAATACCTCGATCTGTCATGAATGCAGTTTTTTCCTAGTCCTCGACGTGCATCAGGATTTGATTTTATCCAGAATAAGCGTCCATGAACGTCAATAATTCATGTCCTGCTGTCGCGTCGACCATGGCATCGATATGTTGCAACGGAAATGGGTCCTTTGGACAAGCTTTATTGAGATCTGTAAAATCAATACAGACCCTCCATTTACCATTTTTCTTCTGCACGACCACGACATTGGCAACCCAATCGGGGTACTTTACTTCTCGAATTTTCCCTGTCTTGAGGAGGTTGTCGACCTCGTCATTTATCACCTTATTCATTTGTTAGGGTCAATTATGTGTTGGATAGAAGTTCAAGGGCTTGTTTGTATTTGTTTAATTTGAGCCTTGTTAGTGAACTGGCCGTGAGCATGTTAACCACGGGCCCAGAGTATTTAATGTTGTGTTTAGCCTTTGTGTTAGGCTAGTTGTCATTTTAGCTTTCCAATTCGTATTGTAAACTCTCTGATTATTGAAAGCAAATTGGATGACCAGTTGAAATCATAACCATTGTTATTCATCTATTGATTTCACCATTGTTTGTTGCACGGATCTGGAACTCTCAATTGGTATCAGAGCAGACGGACAAATCGATTCAAAGTGTTCTTCTTGAATTCTGGTAAGTTTTTTTCTCATACGGCTGTGTTCTTACTTTGAAATCTCATATTTTGATTCGGATTAAGTTTCTTCGTTTCGTTTATACCATTCTGTTAGCATTATCTTTCTTAGCGATTTTGCAATTTTTCTTGTTCTAATTCGATCGATTGAGTGATTTTTAAGGAATTTAAGGTTCAAAGGTTTTTGGGTGTGTTCTTGTAAAAATCGAATTTTTATAATAAAAAACGTGTTGTTTTGCTTCAAAATCGACTTGGGTAGTGTTATTTTTGTGTTTGGTCGAGTTCCTAACCTTTCAGGAATGATTTTGAGCAACCCTAGTCGATTCCCAATCGAATTGGAAACTCCAGTCGCTGTTTTCGGATAACAGCCGTACTTTCCGGACAATCGCATTCAACCTTTCCGGATACCACTCTGCTTTTCGGGTAAGTTCATTTTTCATAATCTTTTCGGGTACAATTGTTCCGGAAACTCAAAGTTTTCGGTAAAATATTTTATCCGGACAACTCAAAGTTTCCGGTAAAACATTTTATCCGGACAACTCAAGGTATCCGGTAAAACTGAATCTTTCTGGAAAACTGTCATCCGGTAAGTACTTCATCCGGAAAGCGTATCATCCGGAAACTCCTTTCATCAAGTAAGTTTTGTATTTTCTTATTTCATTCGGAAACTATTGTCTTCCGGTAACCCATTGTTATCCGGAAAGTCTAGTTTGTCTGGACACTCTTGTTTATCCGGACACTTCTGTGTTTTTATCTGATTTTCTTTCAATCTGATCCGGACACTTCAAGATAAGACATCACATCTGGATTCCTATCCGGTAAGTTCTGTTTTGTTGAATTCTTACCTGTTTCTAGTTCACTTCATTCGTAGAACCTGCGTTAGGATACCACTCGTAGTGCCTTGCGTTAGGTTATCACTTTGAACCGAATCTATCGTCTGACGATCACTCCAGTGCAACTGAAGATGTCTTCACGCGACGCTCTTGCCATCGGTACCGATTCCAAACCACCTTGTCTTTACCAAGGTGAGTACAGCCAGTGGCGAGACAGATTCAAAATCTTCATCGAGTCGAAGGACAACTTCGAGTACATTTGGCGAGCATTAGAAAATGGACCAATTCCACCACCCATGAAGATTATACCAACAACTGCAAATGCTAAGGCTCGTGTCGAGAAAAAGGCGGTCTCTGAGATGACTGATGACGAAAGAGGCATGCTTGAGGGAGAAAAGCATGCTAAGAGGTACTTGGTTCAAGCTCTACCCAACACGAGCTACACTGCCATCGATAGCTACAAAGACACGGCTAAGGGCATGTGGGATCAGGTGGAGAAGATGATGCGCGGGAGCAAAGTCGGGAATCAATTGAAGATCAATAGCTCCATAACCAAGTTCGATGGGCTCAAGCAGCGCACCGGCGAATCCCTCTCTCAAACATATGAACGGTTATGTCTTCTTCTCAACGAGCTCCACAAGAACTAGATTACTCGTTCCAACACGGAGAATGCACTAAAGTTCCTCAAGAACCTTCTGCCTGAGTGGAAAGTGTTTGCATCACATGTCAAGCATAATCACTTAATGGAGAAAGTCGACATCCATGAGCTCTATGAGACGCTTCTTCAAGATGAAGATGAAGTGATAGAAATTCTGAATGAGAAGAAGGCTGCATCCAAGCCAGCTGCTGATCCTCTGGCACTCATCTCTTCCAAAGGAGGGAAATCTTCTGGCCGTCACTCCAAACGTGCCCAAAAGCAAAGCGAGTCTGAATCAGAAGTTGAGGAAAAAGAAGACAGTGATTCTGACTCTGAAATAGCTGCCATCAAGAAAGCAATGGCTCTGCTCTCCAAATCCTTCCAACAGAAGTTCTACAAGCAACCGACGTCTAATAATCAACGCTACTCCACCTCCTCTAACAAGTGCCATGATTATAAAGACAAATATGAAGGAAAGAAGAAAGCTGAAGAACCCGATCAGTCTGACAAGAAAGAGAAGACAGAGAAAGATGACCGCAAGAAGAAAGACGAACTTGTGACTTGTTATAACTGCGGGAAGCTTGGTCACTTTGCAAAAGATTGTCGGAGGCCCGTTGTAAAGAATTCCCACTATTACAAGGCGAGGTTGGCATTGATAGAATTGAAGGAAGCTAGAGAAACTTTACTTGTTGAAGTCGACTACTGGTTAGGTCGTTCTGATGATGAAAGTGAGTCTGATGGTGCTGATGCTTTCATGGGATATCACTCTCCTACCGATGAAGAAAAGGCAAAGTCAAGTCAGGTATGTGAATCTACTTCTCAAGATTTCTTTGATCAAATACAATCTCTTGTTGAACGATTAGATTCCCATAAGGCCACTTCTAATGAACAACTGCTTGATATTAGATCACTATCTGAAAAGCTAGATGTTCAAAAGCGAATAACTGAGAAATACAAAACTCTTTCACGAGCACCTAAGGACTTAAGGGCCAAAATATCTGAACTTCAGTCATAGTTTGATCAGTGTATGAATGAGAAAGCAGAAATCATTTATCAATGTTCTGCTCTTCAAATTCAACACAAGGAGTTTGTTAACAAAATCACAGATCTTGAAACAAAACTCCACAAAAAGGGTCAAACTGACCAGACCATCCATATGAATAAACCAAAAGAGTTCACGTATTTTAACAAAGAATGGGGAATCGGATACGATAACCCACATTATTTGAAAAAGGGTATATTCAAAACACCGACACTGTATGATTTTGGATGTCTTGGAATAGATAAAAAGTACACGGAATATGCTATAAAATGGACTGGTCCTCTTGAACGTGAAAAGGAAGAGGAAACTGAGGAATACAAGCGCACAAACACGTCTAAAATACAACTTCCGTTTTGTTATGAACCTTTGAATTATTCTTATCAAAAGAACAAAAAGTACCCCTTGAATGACTACTTTCGATTGCTATAAGGTTGTAACGCCCAAGGATTCCTCTAAGAAGGATGAGGTCCAAAGAACCGAAACCAAGATTGAGACGAAAGAGTTCAAGATCTATGTTCCCCCTCTCATCTTGGAAGTAAAGAAAGGTCGATTTTTCAAAAGGAAAAGCAAGCGCTAATCAAGGAACTTGAGAATCTAAAATCGGTCAACACCGAACCTGTGTCTGATGAAGGACAGGAAATCCTTTGGTGTGAAATCTCTAAGCTCGCATCCAAACTGGCTGCCTTGGCAACAGATGCGATGAAGGAGCATACAAAAATGGTCAACTCCAAGAGCAGATTGCCCAACTCCAATCTGAAAAGCAGATTTCACCAGAAATTTCCTCAAGCTCATCTGACACGTCTTCGTGTAAAGCTTTCATTCGCAAAATCTTTTCGACACAAGACGGTCTAGAATCTCAAGATAAGAGTGTTTCAAGGAATTTAAAATTTTATTTTTTCCTAGCTTCTGCACTAAATTCCCCGAAACATACGAGCACAAAGTATTCCTCACCTTCCTCGATCGATCCAAGTCCGGTAATTCCGGATGTCTATTTTTCTGAATACATGAACTCCGAAGGCAATTCTGATGAAGAGTTTGATTCGTTCCCCTTCGACAAACCTCTTTCGAATCATACTGATTTTTTGTCACCAGTAGTCAATCGACCGGTCAATTTTCTAAAGGGTAGTTGTTCTAAAACAAAGGCCCCAACTGTGATTATGATTTCAAAAACGAAGCCGGTTTCTCAAAAACAATCACAACCGAGGCAAAAGACCGAGCAATTGACTGCCAAAAATATTGATTCCTCACAAGTCACTGACCGTGTTGTCCCTGTTGTTTCAGATGAAAACGGTCGCGCTAAACAAGAAAAACCAAAGTGGCTAGCTAAGGAACCTGTCGAGGATGCTGCATCAAAGTCATTTAATACAGTTTTTTTTCCTAGAATGAACAAAAACGATTGTGCTGGGAATCATAGGAATGATTTTGTTAAACGTGATGTTTCTTTTCCAATTAAACTTTATTCCATTCAGCAATTGATTCAGTTATCGCATGATTGTTTGTGTTGTTCTAGTTGTGGTTGGAATGACTTTGATGATATAAATAATTATGATTGGTTTGGGTCATATCATATATATAATCACACACCCAAAAACAAACCCCGTAAAATCAAAAAGAATCACCATAAACCACGGGGTTCCCAATCAGAGGTTAAACCATAGCAGGAGAGAAAACCCATTCCAAAACGGGTGTCTCCTACTGGGGTTAAACCGGCACCCAAAAGGCAACCTGCGTCAAAGAAAGTTCCTCCGAAAGGTGTCAAACCTAACCCTCCAGGACCCATGCAAATATGGGTACCTAAAGTCCGCTAAACTTGTTTTTGCAGGACGGTCATGTGTGGTACTTAGACTCTGGAGGCTCCAAGCACATGATCGGAAGGAGGGAGCTTCTCACGAACTACAAGGAAGAATATGGCGGAGACGTGAGATTCGGGAACAATGACAAGGCGCCGATTGTGGGCTACGGCGACATTGTCCAAGACAAGATCACTATCAAGAAGGTATCACACATCACGGGATTGGGACACAATCTGTTCAGTATTGGCCAATTCTGCGACAAAGATCTCGAGGTCCGGTTCAAAGCCAAAAGGTGTAGAATACTCAATGACGACGGAGAGGACCTACTGGTTGGAAAGCGCAAAACCAACCTCTACACCATCGACCTCGCAGCCCTGAAGTCCGATAACCCTGTCTGCCTGATGTTAAAGGCCAATACCGAACAAGCATGGATTTGGCATCGACGTCTTTCGCACCTCAACTTCAAGAGTATCAACAAACTGGTGTTGGGCGGACACGTGAAAGGCATGCCCGATCTTCAATTCGTGAAGGATCGACTCTGCGGGGCATGTGAGATGGGAAAGATGAAGCGGGCGACACATATGCCGAAGGCAGATCCGAGCATGTCCCTGTCCCTCTAACTTATCCATATGGTTTTGTGTGGACCGATGCGTGTTCAGAGCATCAACAAGCGCAAATACGTCCTGGTGATGGTGGATGACTTCTCACGCTACATATGGGTCAAGTTTCTTCGCTCGAAAGACAAAACTCTGGAGCTGATCATCAATCATTTAAAGTCCATCCAGCTGAATCTTCAGAGTCAAGTTTAAACTATCAGGACCGACAACGGGACGGAATTCAAAAATCAAACGGTGTGCGACTACTTAACTTCTGTTGGTATCTCGCAAACCTTCTCGGCGGCACACACTCCTCAACAAAACGGAGTGGTGGAAAGACGCAACCGTACCCTGGTCGAAGCGGCTCGCACCATGCTTTCTCAAACGAAACTGCCGCTATTTCTATGGGCCGAAGCAGTGTCTACGGCTTGTTACACGCAAAACCGCTCCATCATCAACAAGCGGTTCAAAAAGATGCCGTACAAGGTAATCAACAAACGCATTCCGAATATCAAGTATTTTCATGCATTCAGATGCACTTGCTACGTCTTAAACGACAAGGACGATCTCGACAAATTTAGCCCAAAGGCGGACAAAGGAGTTTTCATCGGATACTCCATGTAGGCTAAGGCGTATCATGTTTACAACAAACGGACTAAAACCGTTATCGAAAGTGTAAACATGACATTCGACGAAGCCGCAGATTTGGCTTCTGAACACCTCAATTCAGAACCCGGTTTAACTGGCGTGCTAGCTTCCGAACTTCCACGTTCGGGATCTGCACAAGCGATAGTCAATCCGAATCATGCATCTTCATCGAATGCTGATATTTCGCATTTAGATTTACTGTTTAAATATTTTTATGATGACATATTTAGTGCTTCTACCCCTCATGTCTCAGCACAACCTCGACTTGAAGCTGCTCGTATTAAGGATTCGGCGAATCTATCCAGTCCGCCGCCTTCGACAAGCACGCCTTCCATCATTGTGGAGACAGCTGAACAGTCATCATCAACGACTTCTGATACTACCGTCCCCCCTGAGGAGCATGTAATAAACTCGGAGGTCACTCCGAATGATTCGTCATCCGCTACAGTCGATGAACAGCCTCTGCACTCCTCAGAACCAGAAGTTGTTCAACCTTCAACGAATCCTCCCCCGCCTCCTCCGCGAAATCAACCTGCGACACTTGAAGTTGTTCAAGACCTACCATCCGGTAACTACGTGGATCTGGACACCTCTCATTCAACTCAACAGCCTCTTCCACACACTACCAAATGGACGAAAGCTCATCACCTACATCAAATCATCGGTGATCCTTCCACTCCTGTTCAAACGCGAGGCGCATCAACCAACTTTTGCCTCTTCTCTGGCTTCTTGAGCAAGATCGAGCCGACCAACGTCCGCAAAGCACTCAAAGATCCGGACTGGATCATAGCCATGCAAGAGGAACTCAACCAATTCGTGGCTCTCAAGGTATGGCGACTGGTCCCATGTCCAACACACAAGACGGTGATCGGAACCAAGTGGATTTTCAAGAATAAGAAGGACGAGGACGACATCATAGTACGCAACAAGGCGCGTCTCGTGGCTAAGGGATATCGTCAGCAAGAGGGGATTGACTACGACGAGACCTATGCTCCGGTGGCAAGGATAGAAGCTATACGTATGTTCCTTGCATACGCCGCGTACAAGATATTCACGGTCTTCCAAATGGATGTGAAGACCGCATTCCTCTACGGCGATATCAAGGAAGAAGTATACGTGTCGCAACCGGAAGGATTCATGGACGATTCGAATCCTGATCATGTCTACGTTCTAGATAAGGCGCTTTACGGTCTAAAGCAAGCTCCACGAGCCTGGTACAACACTCTGTCCGAGTTCTTGTTAAAATCAGAATTCACACGAGGTAAGATAGATTCAACTCTGTTTATCAAGAACGAAAAAGGTCATATTGTCTTAGTTCAAGTGTATGTCGATGACATAATATTCGGTTCTAACAATCCTCAGTATGCAAAGAACTTTGCCAAACTTATGGGAAATTTTTTTAAAATGAGTATGCTTTGTGAGATGAATTTCTTCCTTGGTCTTCAAGTTAAACAACTGTCGACCGGGATATTCATAAACCAGGCTATGTATATCCGGGATATTCTTTGGAAATTCCAGATGGAACAGTCCTCACCAATGAAAACTCCCATGGCACTCGGTACAAAGCTTCACGCCGATCCTAACGGAAAGGATGTGAACACTAAACTGTATCGGGGAATGATTGGTTCTTTGATGTAGGCCGGATATTATGTTTTCCACTTTTCTATGCGCCTGATTTCAATCAAAACCAAAAGAGTCTCATTTATTAGCTGACAAACGAATTTTTCGTTATTTACGTGGTACTGCTGATCTTGGCTTGTGGTACCCGAAAGAGACAGGTTTTGAGTTATCCGCTTATTCTGATGCGGACCACGTGGGCAGCATGATGGACCGGAAGAGCACATCGGGGCATGTGCAGTTATTGGGAGATAGCCTGGTGAGTTGGGCATCCAAGAAGCAGCAGTGTGTCTATACATCGACTGCCGAGGCGGAATACGTGGCCGCCGCGAGCTGCTGTTCTCAAGTGATTTGGATGCGGACCCAACTCAAAGACTATGGATTCACTTATGTAAAGGTGCCCATCTACTGCGACTCGAAGAGCGCAATTTCCATATCCAGCAATCCGGTCCAACATACGAAAACGAAGCCACATAGAGGTTCGGTACCATTTCATTAAGGATCACGTTGAAAGAGGTACAGTCAAACTCTATTTTGTAAGTACAGAACATCAGTTAGCAGGCATGTTTACAAAACCCTTGGACGAAAAACGTTTTAATAGTCTAGTGTCCAAGTTGGGTATGCTAAATCTGAAGACTTGATCTGATTATGTGCCCGATACAAGTTCCATACATCTACGAGAAACTGTCTACTCATCATCCGGTGTTCCCACTCTCGATGGTTGAGCATACACTTTCTCGCACTTGTATTCTACTTGTATCAGTTACACAGTTAGATTGAGTCTCTGTATTTATTAGGTAGATTTCGTTTGCTTTCTTTCTTTCAACGTGTGTTTATTTTATTTCATACCGATGTCTAATTTATTTGTTTATATCTATGCTTTCACGAGTGTTCATGTGTTCAGGGGAAGAACGAACCGGTATCAAGTAAGTCTACTCTACTGATGAGGGAGAGCATATCACTGAATGTTCATCATTTGAGGGGGAGCGACCCAACGTTTTTTTAAAAGTATAAAAGTCTTTTTTTGTGTGTCGGTTTCTCCATAGCTCATTTTTGCACTCTTCGAGGGGGAGCAAAGCTTTCTCCCTGCTCAGTTTGAGGGGGAGCGAGAGAAAGTTCGGTCAAAATCCTAAGGGTAATTATTTTTTGGAAATGAGAGAGGACAAAATTGTTTTGAAATGTCACAGTGTCCGGAATGGTTGCCGGACACTCATCTATCCGGACAGTCCACTTTCCGGACCGGATGGGTATCCGGGTAGACCCATCCGGATTATTGGGTTCGTATAAAACAAATCCGGAAACCCCCCTACTCACTTATCCGGAAACAAACGCAAAAACCCTAAAACCCTCTCTCTCGTTCGGTCTCTCTTACAATCCACGCTTATCACTCATTTTTCGTCCCAAAAATTTGGTATGTGTTTCCTTTCTCCATCTTGACATTGTTTATACACATCTCGTGCTCTACATCATTCGAACCGACCACAGATTTGGTCGATTGAACGTCTCTAAAAACCCTCGTTGAGTCTCTTCGACGTCGGGTTCATTCGGTGTAGTACAGGTCGAATTAGACGAGTCTGTGTGTCCATATGCTTCAATAGACACTCCTTGAATGTTTTAACACCTGGTTGGGACCATGACATGTTCGATTGATCCTTCTGAATGTCGTCCGGACACATTCGAAATGTCCGGAAAGTAACATGGTTATGGCATTTTGTCCAGAAAATCTCAACGTCCGGAAAACCTAGTTGTCCGAAAACCTAAGGGTTTCCGGTAAGTTCAACTCCCGGATAGTTGCAGTGTCCGGTAACCTACGACGTCCGGAAACCCATAGTATATCCGGAAACTCATTTTGTACGGAATGCTTACTTTGTCCGGAAACCGTCTACCCATCCGGAAACCTTTGTTGTCCGGATACCTTTTGTCCGGATACCATGGTTTGTCCGGAAAGTTTTGTTTTCCATTGATTTGTCCGGACACCCTTTGTTTGTCAGTCCAGTACCTGTTTTCTCACTACCTGTCCTCAATCTATATCAGATTGAGCCACTTACTGCAAAGGTACGCGCTGACACTTGTTCATCCGTCTTGAATACTAACTTTGTCTCTGTTTCAGATATTACATGGCGGATCAAGAACAACAACAACATCCTGAAGAGCAAATTTCTCCTCAAGAAGAATTTATCGACGAAGCAGCCGATAATGCCTTGGTCGCCCCTGATCATGGCTTTGAGATAGAAGCCAACAACCATCATTTGGACGCATCTGAGTTCTGACCACAGCCACAACACCGTGTGGTCGTGGACATATTACTTGGTCACCCTCTCCGTGAGGCCCTCACTACCACAGCCGACGTCCAGCGCTTTATGTGTATCAAGTGTGGCTCTCTGCCCAAGTCATTACGGCGGCCAATTCACAGAACATCACGGCGCGGATCGACAACCAACCCTTCACGCTCACACCTGAGTCCTTCTGCCGTCTACTGTCACTACCCGAAGCCACCGCCGGCGGACATCAACGCTACGACCCCGCGGTCAATGACGCGACTCTATGTGCTCAAGTACGCGCACTTGGTTACAACCACGCTCTCGATCGACCTTCGGCGTTCAACCGTAAATATCTGGTGCCCATCTGGTACATGTTGTTCACCATACTGAACAGGTGTCTCTCATCCAGATGGAAGGGAATAGACCAGTTCACCGGCGACTTCCTTCGTCTATTCCATGTTGTGTCGACTTCGCAATGATAATCTGGCGCGAAATGGTGCAAGCTATTCGACAAATTGGTGGGTCGAAGAAAAAGAAGTTCCTCCCATACCCTCGTTTCCTATCCTTGGTTGTGCGACAACACATGGACGCGAATCCAGCAATACCGCAACGACTTAACCATCCGGTATGTCCTCCTTTCCACTTGCAATACATGGTGATTCGAAACCCGTCCAACGCCATACCCATGCCCTTACCTGAAGCCCTATTGGCACACGCGGATCAAATGCACCAAGTATGGTAGAATATAGGAGAGAGTTAGCTGCTCCCATGGTCCAGGCAGGGTCCTAGGACAAGATGAGGAAGGGCCCAAGCAGCAGGGGCTCCCAGGCGGGGTGTATTGAGATATCATGGGTACGCGTCCCAGTACTCCCCAAGCCGAAACAAGCCGCCAACCCCCAATCCCTATACCCGACCGACAGGCCAAGCAGGTACATCCTCACGACCAATGCTTCACCATGACTCCGAACCGTACATATCTGACCCTCCTTCACCTTCCAGACATGTTGAGAACGTGGAATCTGACTCCACTGAATCCGACACGGATCGTGCTATATGCGCCTCTTTGATACCTCTCCGTATCGGAACAAACCTAGACTTTATCGAAGGAATCCCATCTGACTCACCTACACCCCCACCTATCCCTACTACTCAACCTGATATGGGAGATACAAGGAGAACCGAGGGAGTATTAGGTGATGAGTTAGAACATGTGAGATGGAGGGAATTATGGTCGAAAGCGAACCAAGAAAGATTAAGCCGTCAAGATAAAGAGGGTTCTGAGGGAATCCAGCCAAATGTCATCCGGGAAGCCACATCTGCTATCCCGTCTCATCCGTTGGGATGGGGTATTGAAGAAGCCGTCGTGGACCCATCTGCGCAATTGCACAACCTTCAAAGCCACTCATCTGTCTCTCAAATGACCGATGTTTCAACTTCGCACGAGGAATTAGCACAACTTCTACCGGTCTCTCACTCGGAGGGTACTGGTATTGAAACAAGAGACCAGCCTCCCCCGGTCTCGACTTCTTTGGATGCACTCTTGAGTATAGAGCCATTTGCTAATATTACTTCTTCGGCTAGGACACAAGATGAGGAAACGAACATCGGTGCTCTTGGTGACCCGATCGGAACCTCCGTGGTGCCTCCGCATTTAAGCGGAACGCGAGGATCGGAAGGAAATCCTACCACGGCTACCTCTATGCCAACCGTGAACGTAGGTGGCTCTGCCTCTAAGGTAGATGCCTCAACGGGCAATCTAAGTGATCCTGGAGTTACATTACCCGACTTAGTGTCAAAGGGATATCTGGACGGCGCCCTAATGGCCGTCCGCGAGGCCATGGAGCAGTGATTCACCAATGATCTCGAAAAACTGAAGACTCTGATCAAAGGAAAAGAGAAAATGGTCGAACCTGAAACTGCACCGACACCACCGCCGACTCCCATTCAGCCTATTTATTCGGTGGATACTTTGAAGACCATGCTCCGCGCTCAGTTGCTCCAACACCAAGATACTGATGCTGTTAATCCAAGATTTTCAATAACGTGCTCTGGTACCAATTGTTAAACCCTAAAGATCAATCAAGATAGAGAAGATATGAATTCGTCATCCAATTATCAAGAACACTGTTACAAGCTCTCTAAGGATATGAGTTATGAGTTATGAGAGTCTTTCCAAGAGTCTTCTAAACTAACACACAACAAAACCTATTTATACTAAACACAATACAAGGTGTAAACAACACAATACAACTCAATACATTGACTTTGACTTTGACCTTTTATATTTAAACCTTGAAGACATATTGCACTAACAATCTCCCCTTGGATTCAAGGTTTAAACAAATGCGATCAGCAAGCTTTAGCTTTCTTGAATCTTCGGTCTTCATCAAAGCTTGTCAAAGTCAAAACGTCATCCAATCTTCAAATGGCAAATAACGAACTTCTTTCTTCGAACAAGAGAATATGAATCTTCACACAAAGCTTTTTAATACAATTAAGCACAAGTTCAAGAAAAAGAGATCACTGAAAGGATCAATCGATTTTCCTCAAACTCTTGAATGAATTCTCCCCATTTCCATTGACTTGAGAATTTCATTCTTCAGTGTCGATCTTCATAAACGCGCGAGTTCAAAAGAAAGAGATCACTGAAATGATCAATCGATTTCTTAAAAACTCTTGAAGAATAAAACTCCCCCTATCATTTCTTGAAACGACGTCTTCTTTCTACAAATCTTTCCGTTGACATTAAAACGAAACTTTGATTTTAAACTTTCTTTGACATGAAATTGATGTAGACATTCTCCTCTAAATCTTGAATCTGCTCTGATACAAATTGTTAATCCAAGATTTTCAATAACGTGCTCTGATACCAATTGTTAAACCCTAAAGATCAATCAAGATAGAGAAGATATGAATTCGTCATCCAATTATCAAGAACACTGTTACAAGCTCTCTAAGGATATGAGTTATGAGTTATGAGAGTCTTTCCAAGAGTCTTCTAAACTAACACACAACAAAACCTATTTATACTAAACACAATACAAGGTGTAAACAACACAATACAACTCAATACATTGACTTTGACTTTGACCTTTCTATATTTAAACCTTGAAGACATATTGCACTAACAGATGCATCTACCGAAGCAGACCTGATCTCCATTCTGAAATCCCAGGTCAATGCTCCTTCGTCATCAATAACCACTCGCATGGATCAGCTTGACACGACTCTCAAGGATGTCCAACAAGCGCTCAAAACGCTATCCGAGAGAGTCGCCTCCATGGAAGAAACCTACAAAAGTCAAGTCGGCGGTCAAAAGCACAGACACGATGATCAGGATGATCCTGATCACCGTGAGGGGGAGAACAAAAGACAAAGATTAACCGAGACCGCCCAGATCCTCACCGATACTACCGTGGTTCAACCGGAACCGTCAACTGCGGCAACTACAACTGAAGAACAACCCGAAGCCGAGTTGCCTTTAGTCGAGATGGTACAGGATATGGACATCTCTGACGACAAAGACTCGACGGTTGAAAAGCCTGAGGGAACAACACAAGAATTGGTCAACTTTGATACATCAGATGGATCTACACTCAATCTTATTGATCCAAACACACAGACCGACCTGGAGACTGAAGATGCATGGTATGAAAAAGCCGCCAGTGCCGTAAATCTCCAGGTAAATCTGGTCTTCCCAACTGATGAAGACGATAATGTTGACTACGACCAATTTCTGCTTCATAATCTGTATGGCACTCCTGTTCACTCAACTCAAGCCGACGAAACTTCTGCAAGACCCGAATCTACAATTGCTGATATTCTGACATCTCCTCAACAACAACCGACAACTTCTGATCATCCTCCTCCTCAATAACAAAATATCCGATGGGAGAAGATCACGATATTTATTCCTCACCTGGAGGAATCTCTGAAAAGTCTGTGCGTCCACATGTTACGCCCTATCGAGCCTACTTTTTAAATTGGTATTTACAGTTCCAACCCTGAATACCAAAGCCAGTACATAAACGCAATGAAGCGGTGTCTGCCAGTTAGCCAAGTCCGAACCAAGCATAAGATCACCGAAGTGCTGAATATCCAAACAGGCGGAATTTTGAAAGTTATGTTTGTTGGTTCCGTGTGCTCAAGAATGATTATAAAATAATATTACCGGTAATATATGATCCTATAGGGTCACACCATATAGCAAGTAGACATCGAATTGATATTTATAAGAATTTGATTCTTGATAAATATTAATTAATTCTTGAAAATATTAATGAATATGATTCATAATATTAGATGCAAATAATAAATGGTTGTTATATAAAATAATCCATGTGATGGATTTATTTTGTAACTAAAATCGCAAAGAGGGACTTGAGGAGAAAGTTTAAGATAGTTAAAATATGATTTTAACCATCTTAAAACTACAAGGGTTATTTTGTAAAATTGCATGGCCTTCCTTTTTCTCATTGGCCATGTTGGGTGGCAATGTGCACATCATTGGACCCTTTTGTGGTCCAATAGAAAATGCTCACCTTGTCTCTTGACTTATAGTAAAAAGAGAGACCCATTTTGGAATTGAAAAAAACACTTGAAAATTTGCTCTCTCTCTCCCTTTCCTAGTTTCGGCCGAAACACACACTAGGGTGTGTGTTTTTGTTCTTCTTCTTCTCAAGTATATTGTACATTTGGATTAGAAGTTGTCACTACATCATTGACCAAGAAGTACTAGCATACATCAAGGTGTTGGAGCTTGCTTGGTGGACTTCTCTAGAGGAATTCTTCTTGAGTTCTTGCCATCCTCATCCATCATACTAGAAGGTTTTATCAAAGCACTTCAAAGGTTGTAATTTCTACAAACCCCCTATGTATGGTTTTAATTCTTCATGTTCATGCAAATAGATCCTTGGTGGGTGTTAAAATGTTTTAATGTTGTTCAAAAATTTTAAGCTTCCGTTGCCATTTTTATGATTCCTGAAATCATGTATCAAACAAAACCCAACAATGTTTCCCATCTTCACCATCCGACGAGAAGGCATAAATGAATGGAGATTCTCTGAAGCCGACTTCCGGCACCTCCGACCGTTCGACATCTATGCTATACTGAAAGACCTACGTACCAGAACTATCCGACCGCTTCAAGTAACCAAAGCGCTTGAAGCTGTTCGTCGATTCCTAATACGTACGATCATGATGTCCTATCTCACGGACTTCCAAATGGCAATCGAGAACAGAGCTAAGAAGGTAAACCTGATTAAACCGAATCTGATAGCGCCCGAACTGAAGATGTATCCCGATAACGCACTGCTTCTTGAACCAGAATTTGGGATAGTCTACATCAACAATCAGAATGAAAAGAGATTTCTACGCTTCAGTCAGGTAGACAGATTTTGCGACGGCACGCTCTTCAAAGTTCAAGATGCTCTTCGAAAAATCATCTCCTTCGAATCTGAAAATCAAAGGCTCTCGTATGTTCCCAATCCAAATGAAAGTACTGCTCGAAAAGCCTTAGAAGTGGTTGAAGAACGCATCGACTATCGTCGTGCCATCCGAATGTTCGAGGTACACTTTGCGCTCCGAAAAAGATATGTTGATAACAGGCGCGAACTCGAACTTCGATTCAAAGGGGGAGATTGTTAGGGTCAATTATGTGTTGAATAGAAGTTCAAGGGCTTGTTTGTATTTGTTTAATTTGAGCTTTGTTAGTGAACGGGCCGTGGGCTTGTTAACCACGGGCCTAGAGTATTTAATGTTGTGTTTAGCCTTTGTGTTAGGCTAGTTGTCATTTTAGCTTTCCAATTCGTATTGTAATCTCTCTGATTATTGAAAGCATGTTGGATGACCAGTTAGAATCATAACCATTGTTATTCATCTATTGATTTTATCATTGTTCGTTGCACAGATCTGGAACTCTCATCCTTTCAGGAGAAAATTTTCGTCGCTTTTGTTTGACATGCTTAAATGACGTTTCGACATTGAGCTTGTGAGAAATAACGCTGGGGTCTATGCCGACCATGTCTTCGTGCGACCAGGCAAAGCAGTCGGCGTGTTCCTGCAAAAAGGATATTAGTTTCTGGTCAGGCTTGCCCTGGTCAAGGACGACTTCCTCCAGGAGATAGTTGTCGGCTGTCCCAGGAGCATCCTGGACCTGTAATTGCTAGATGGCATGCTTTTGCGGCTTCAGGGTGGTCTTGTAGCATTCGCGGGCGACTTTTGGCTCACTTTTAATCTCCTTAACTCCCCACGACGTAGGGAACTTCATGTTCTAATGATACGTCGAGGGAACAGCTTTCATGTCATGGATCCACGGTCGACCTAAGATCATGTTATAGGCCGACCGGCAATCAAGGAAGTTGAACTTGGTCTGCTTGTTGATTCCTCGAGCATAGACAGGCAGAGTGATTTCTCCAAAGGTACTCGTCGCATCTCTATTGAAACCGACCAAGGTTGTCGAGCGTCGGGTAATTTCTGATCGGTCGATTCCCATGGCCTTGATGGTGTCAAGGAAGATGACTTTTGCTGAACAGCCTCCATCGACCAAGACTCATCGGGTTAAACAATTACCAATCGTGAGTTGAATGATCAACCCGTCATGATGCTTTTGATACGAGTCGTCGAGGTCGTCTTGGCTGAATGAAATCTTCATGGCTTCTAACTCCAGGTCTCCTTTGGGTCTTGATGAACGAGGGGTAGGTCGATCGTCAGGTGCCTGGCTGGCCTGGCGTTTGGCTACGGAATACGACAGACCGCATACGTCGGACCCACCTGTGATGCAGTTGACGACCTTTGCATGATCGGGAGTCGGCGTTCGAGCGTATGCCAGCTCCTTTTTGAGAGCTATGCAGTCATCCGTCATATGACCGTGGTCGAAATGGAAGTCGCACCGCTTTGATTCGTCTCTCTTACCGTCGTCTTTGTCGGACTTCTTCGGCCACAAGATGGTCGCCTGGACAGTCTTCAGGGCCTCGACCAGGTCCTTAGTAGTTCCATTGAATCCATAAGAGGATATCTTAGGGTACTGAGGAAACTTAGTCGGAGTTGTGGTCTTCTTTTTCTCGAATCGCACGTTCGAGATCTGTCGTGCAGGCTCTGATTTGGAATTCGCCTTTGTTTTGAATTCAGGCTTCTTTACACTTAGCGATCTCTTGTCGTCAGAATGCTTACGACGAAAGGCAGCGTCGTCCTCCACCCTCATATAAGCTAAGGTTCTGGCTCGGACGTCTTCGAAATTCTCTAGAGGATACTTGGTCAGATCGGTGTATAGACCCGAACTGTCGTCCAGACCGCGTTTGTAGGCTTCGATCGCGGTCTTGACGTTACAGTTGAGGGTAATGATCATCTCCGCATTGAACCTGTTGAAATAACTACGGATGGATTCACCGGTCTTCCTAACTACATAATATAAGTCGCTGGTCTGCTTCTCCATCTTGCGACTGTTGGAGAATTTCTGGGAGAATTGGTTGACTAACTCAGCGAACGACCCGATGGATTTGGGCTTGAGGTTAATCAACCATTGGAGGGCATGACCCATGATGGTCTCCGCGAAACCTTTGCACATGCACACTTCTTGATACATATGCGGGATCTAGACCGTCCACATTAGCTGCTTATACTGCGCAATGTGCTCCGTCAGATCGGTTACTCCCGAATACTTGGGCGTGAAAGAGAGGATGTTGTATTTCTTCAGGACGTCGACAATCTCTATCGTGTCAACGAAAGGCGAAGTCTGATATCCCGAGTTAGGCTCAACGTCGACAGGTATGGTTGCCCTCGGTAGCTTAGCGAGCAAAGACAAGACACGCTCATTCTGGTCTTCCAGCATCTTCAACCGCTGAGCGACGGGGTCGTTAGGATCGGGGTTCACACCGGTTGGAGGGTTAATCCCCAAATAGGAGCCATTTCCGTACGACGAGCCATTGGCGTCCCCATTGAAAGGGACGAAGTTCGGCTGAGCCCCGTTATACAGAAGAGGTGGTCTCAAATGCTGAGGAGGAATTGGCCCAAACTGACAATTTGGGATGAACGATCCCTGTTGCGGATTCGGGATGAACGATCCCTGCTGCGGATTCGGGATGAACGATCCCTACTGCTGATTATGACCGAACGGTCCTGGACCTGGATTCTGAACGAATGGAGCGGATCCTGGATTCAGACCGAACGATCCTGGACCTGGATTCTGAACGAATGGTCTTGGACCGTTCTGTGGTCCGAATGGATTCCTGAGTCGGGTGATTTCTTCGACTCTGCTCTGCAATCGCGTCGATCTGCTGGCGTGCATTTTCAAGCTCCCAATGCATCTGAGCGATGATCTGCTCTTGACTCCCATGACTTGCCATTTTCCTGAAACAGAAAAAAAAGGAAACTCCAAGAAACCGTTAGTAATACGCACGTTTGTCGAAGACTTTCTATAGATAGGGCCCCACGGTGGGCGCCAAACTGTTAATGCCAAAAATCGTCCAAAAGGATAACTTAAGGTTGATTGTGGAGCTTAAGAACTAAAGATAGGAATCGTTCGACAAAACAATGCGACGAAGACAAAAAAATGTAAATGAGACAGAAAGATTTTGGTGACGTGGGAAAAACCTCAACAGGGAAAAAACCCGCAGACGACTATGATGGTCGTCGCTGCACTATGGTCGCCAAACAGGGGCGATGTCCTTGTGTTTCAGATGTTGAGAGTATAATGGTTACGATACAAATGATAGAAATAAACTATTGTGTAAAGTAAGCAAGTGTATCGCGCGTAAAAAACTATGTGTCGTGTGTAAAGATAACAATGTCGTACGAATACGCGTCGTATGCTTTTGAGAGAGAGAGAGTTTTGCTTCAAGTGTTTTCGATGTGTAGTCTTTTGTTCTTGGAATCAGATCTCCGCAAGTGAGGCTAAGGTCTTTGTATTTATAGCCTCCGTATCCTTAAATGATCTTCATGAATGTCGGAGTAACGGTCGCAATGGATTTTAAGTGTTAAAGCTCGTAATTACCCTTGTCGGTTATAGCCGTTGATCATTAATGGTGTTGATCACGCATTAAACAGAGAAATCATAACAGTTATGCCATACGTTAGTCGGTTGAGGTCTTACGGTGTCTTACGACGATCCTGCGAATCGAGTGACAATATGGTCGAGTGTCGTGAAGAGATCTCGACCTAAAATTCAAGAGGGGCGACGAAGGTTTTAAAGGCGATATCAGGACTTTTTCTTAATCCAAAACGTGGCGTGTAACATAAATCTTACATTTCTCGGTCGTGGTCGAGAGTCGAGCATGGTGAATTTTTACCCAAACAGTGCATAAGTTTAAGATTTTGATTATAAACTTATAAGAACAACCTGTAAACAGATTGTGTTCATAAAACCATGAATAAAATGATTTCATTTTTAGAAAGTTCTTTTGTTTGATCTTGTAATAACAAAAATAAGATCAAAAACAAGTTTTTGAGAGAGTAGAGAGAGAAATGGAACCTGTTTTGTTGAAGTAGAAGATGATGAATCACAAGTTCTTGAGAAAATAATCCTAGTGTAAAGAGAGTTCTATTGCTTTAGAGAGTATGATCGCGTAAAAGGTAAAAATTTAAACTCGAAGGGTTTATATAGTGAGAGTATAGAGAGAAATTGATGAGCGGGAAAAGTTTCTCATGATGACACGTGACACGTCCCTTAAATCTTATTGGACAAGAAAACGAAACAGGCGAGGTGTGTCAGAAGAAAAGGCGTGCCAGGGTTTATCCGTTGTGATGATGTCACAAACGTCCTTTCATATTTACAGTTGTCTCTGTGAAATCCCAAATCTAGCAAGTAATCAAGAATGATGTAGAGAGAGAATCTAGAGAGAACTTGTCATCCATATATTGATCTCTAAAGTGTAAATGACAAATGATACAAGAGCTTCCTAAAGGGATATTGATTCCTTTCTAACTAAAGAACTAGACATGCCTATTTATACTCATAACATACAAGGTATAAAGGCAAAGCTAACTAATACAGTACATTGACTTTACAGTAAATCTTGAATACAACAATGCTCTAACAATCTCCCCCTTTGGATTCAAGATTTAAAAAATATGACAGCAGTCTTCAGCTCTTTGTAAAGTCAATCTTCTCAAACAGACACTCTATCAAACTATCTTCAAATAGCTTTATCTCCACTAGTTCACGGCGAACTATATGCTTTGACACTCTTTAAGAACTCAGCTTTGAAGAATCTTCAGACAAACATGAAAAGTCATTGTCTTTTTCTTTGAAAAATCAACCTTCTTCAATACAATCTTCAACAGATTGTCTTCATGTCTTGAACATGGATCTAATATCTTTATATAGAACCATCAATTCGGAACAAGATGAATCAGAAACGATTAGAGTTTGGATCAGAAAGATGTGAAACCATCCACATTGTTGAACTTTTAGGAGTAAGCGCATTCCGAGAACCACTCAGAACTAAGATAACCAAATTCGGTGTAAGCGCATTCCGAGAACCACTCAGAACTAAGATAACCAAATTCAGCAACATTTGGACTTCACATGATCCTTCTCCCCCTAATCTTCAGTCTTTGTTCACGAATCTTGGACTTGAAAGCTCTTTGACATGAAATATCTTTGACATGAAATATCTTTGACTTGAAATATATTTGACTTGAAAACTCTCTGACATGAAATTGAAATTAAACTTTTCTCCCCCTTTTTCGATGATGGTGAGCATCATAATCATCGAAAACCATTTTCAATTTCAGTCGTGTCTTTGAGTATTGCTAACAATCTCCTCCTTAGAGAATAACCTTGCTCCCCCTCAAAGTAAGAATTTTGGAGCAATTTGTTTTCTCCCCCTGAAAATATGCATATATTTCAATAACGATATTCATTTCAAATACAGTGCGTTAATGAAAACATTTATACAAGGAAAATAAAAATTCATTGAACCATATTTTAAAACTACTAACATTTGATCATTTGAAAACTTTACAAAAGAAATTCAACTTAATGAAGTTTAATAGATGTTTCAATCAAATGAAATCAAATGCATGTGTTTGGATTCAAAAACAAGTCATCATTGCATATCAAGTTAAAAATGTTCAGTTTCAACCCCTTTATTAAATCTATTTGGTGTGCTAGCATGCGAAATATGATTAGCATCAAGCGTATGCAATTCTAAAACATATAAGAATACTTTGCTCAAGTCACACTATTTGTCCAAAATCAGAATTTCACAAATTTACGGGTTTATCGCAACTTTGTATTTTCCCAAGTATCAAAAGATGTGTGGTCATTGGCATCTTTTCTTTTGTGCTCATTGGCATCTTTTTGATTTTGTGCCCATTGGCATCTTTTGATTTCGTGCACATTGGCATCTTTTGATCAAAAAGTTTAGTAAGAATAAGATACACCGTTAAACATGACTTTCTATCTGGTTCTATAGCAGGATTTGGGTTAGCAGATCCCAGACCAGTTGGCCTTAGGTGCTAGGGGTCGAGCACCCCTTAGAACTTAATTTCCCAAACCAAAAAGGCCACATCGATATATCTTAAACCCATTTGTACCAGTAGAACATGGCTTTCTATCTGGTTCTATTGCAGGATTTGGGTCAGTCGATCCCAGACCAGTTGATCTTAGGGACTAGGTGTCGAGCACCCCTTAGGGCTTACTCTCCCAAACCAGAAAGGCCACAGGTACAAACTTTCAAACTAAATGATATTCTATATAAGTTCGGATTTCCATCACAAAATATGAATGATATCTCAATCACTTGGTTCTTAAACATAGTGCTTCCCCCATATTTTCGTTTCCATTCATCATTCTGACAAATAGGCTTTTTGAGCATTATATTCTATATAAGTCCAGATTCACATAACTTTGAGCATTCAGCATAATTTCATTCATGTTTTGCTGACCTTTCGATTTATTTCAGAGGTGAAAGTTGAAACAAATCTAACTCAGATAATACAAAAATACTTGTAAAATCATCTTTTAGCACACATTTAATTCATTGAATGAAAATTGAAAATTTTATCTCATTGAATTAAATTTGTAAAGATTCAAGTTTTCAAAGTGGTAGAAACAAAATATAATCCAATGTTACCTTTTACCACATTCCTTGAAACAGAAAGATGTAACATTTAAAGATATCACCTGAGAAGTGTGAGTTCTAAACTGATTTGTTTAGAAGTCTTAGTCTTTGAAGTACAGGTCCTGAACAGATTTGTCCAGAAGCCAAAATCTCTTTTAAGTGCGGGTCCTAAACTGATATGTTTAGAAACCATTATTCTTTTGTCTCCCCCTTAATGGTACAAATATTCTTCAAAAAAATACACCGCTTCTCTTCTGTTTTCAGTCATGTGTGTGGTATGCATCTACAAATCAGTACAACACATGAAGAACCTACAAAACAGATTAAGCTGATTTTGGTACCCAATGGCACTTGGGTCCTAGTGGGTTAGGTGTAGATTTCTTAGAAGGAATACTATATGTACCGTACCAAAAAGAAGTATAATTTTTATGCACAAAATCATTTGTTCCACAGTAAGAACAACAAATTTTCTTTTGAGCTAACCTGATTAATTGATTTACAGAATAAACCAAATCAGGTTTGACAAAAGATTTACCTTGAAATGTATTGCTCTTCTTGGCATTTGATGTGGAAGCAGATGATTTTGGCACTTCTTTCTTCGGAATTGTTGTGCCTTTGACTCTCCATTCCATCTTCACCCTCTTGAAGATTGGAACTTCTTCAGATTTGGAAGTATTAACTTTAGGCACATTTCTTTTGTTATCTGATTTATCAAACAGAGGATTATAGAAGAGATTTGTTGAACGAATCTGATCTTTTGAGAAACCAGTTGATCTATTAATATGTTTAGAAGGAATGTTTTTAAAACTCGAACTTGAAGAAGTTTTAAAAGAGCATTCAGAATCATTTGAATTAACAAATGGAGTCTGAAAGATACTTTCAGGACTTACCTGCTTTGAGACATCAAATTTAAAAATGATGTCTTCAAGTTCCTTAACTTTGTTTATCAAAACATTTTTCTCTTTAGAAATTAGATCAAATTTCTTTTGGAGATCAGATTTTATCAATTGATCCTTCATAATATCCGCTGATAAACCAGATAATCTTTTGGTAAGATTAAGAACCACATCTTCAAAATATATGCGTTCCGATTCAAAATCTTTTTCCAAAAACTTTCTTTTATCAATAATCTCTTTGAAAATTTCCATATTTTTCTTTTTAAGGGTTTTACTTTCCTTTTCAAAGAGATTTTTCTTTTCCGTGAAATCTTTTCTTTCCATTTCCAAAAGATTTTCTAATTCAGTGATTTTCAAGGAAAGCTCAGAACTTTTAATCTTAAAAAATTTGTGTTCTGTTTCAAATTCATTTCTTTCTTTCTCTTGCTTCTCTTTTTCAATATATAAAACTTTCTCAAAATCGGAGATTTGTTTCAAAAGTTTTATATATTTTAGTTCAATTATTTCAAAAGTTCTTTGAAGAAGGTGACACTCCTTCACGTTCAGAAAGCTTCTTCTTCAATTCAACGTTTTCACTTTCCAACGTTGTTGTCTTTTCTTGAACTCTTTTTATTTGATTTTGTAAATATGAGTTCCCCTTTTCACTCTTGTCTTTCCCACTCTTCATATCAGCATTTTCACTTTGAAGAGTTGTTACTTTCTCTTGAAGTTTCTTGATTTGATCGTGCAGACTTGAGTTGTCTTTCTTTGTTTCAAGACCTGCAATATAAACTTCAAGATCAGTAATTCTTTTAGTAAGTAAAACATTTTGTTCTTTAAAAATAAAATTTTCATTTGAAGAAGAAATGTTTAAAATATGTCCCTTCAAATCAGCATTTTCTTCTTCCAATGTCTTTATACTCCCTTGAAGCTCCTTCATGTTATCTTGATGAGTTGAAATCTCAAATGTCTTATTTTTCTCTTGAGTAACTCCAAGCACTACAATCTTGTCATTCAAATCTTTCAGTTCGGACTCAAGAGAAGAGACTTTGTCTTCTAATAAAGCTTTCTCAGACTTGAGCTTTGTAATTTTTCTTGCATCTTCATTAGAATGTGTTATGTATCTAGAAAGAAAACCTTCAAGACGCTTGATCTCATCTTTAGCTTCAGAAAGAGTCCATTTTCTATCTTTTCCTAACTGATACCATATTCTCCCACTTAAATTCTCTATGTCAGACATCTTGAAGAATGCTAGAAGATTGATCGTTCAGAAAATCAAGCAGAAAAAATTTATATAAAATTTTTTCTTGAAAAGCTCTTAAAGTGTATGAAAAACACTATAGAAAAATTTTCGGAATAATTTTTTTTTTTGTTTAAATTCGGATGAATAAGGATTCGAAATCAATGAATTCTAATGAATAAGGGTTCGAATTCAATGAATTCGGATGCTGAAGGGTTCGAATTCAATGAATTCGGATGCTGAAGGGTTCGAATTGAATGAATTCGGATGCTGAATGATTCGAATTCACCCAATTCGGACTTAACTGGGTTCGAATTCACTCAATTCGGACTTAACTTGGTTCGAATTCTTTACTTGGAAAATTAAACCAACTCAGATGAATCCACAACTTCTCAATTCGAATCTAACAGGGTTCGAATTCAACTCAATTCGAATCCATAAGGGTTCAAATTCAACTCAATTCGAATCCATAAGGGTTCGAATTCAACTCAATTTGAATGCTTCTTGAGTCGAATTCTATACTTGTGATGCCAAGAACACTCCGAATTCCTTTTGAATGATCCGAATTGTGTATGAATGATCCGAATTCACCAAGAATGATCCGAATTCTGCACTTCGAACTTTAAAATCACTTAATCTGCCATAACTCTTTCAATTCTTGATCAAATGAGATGAAACTTGTATCGATTTGTTCGAAATTGAAATCCGCACACTTTTCTTGTTGATCACAACTCGTAATTTGATCGATTTAAACAACTTTTGATCCAAAACTGTGAATTTTGGGTTTTCGAACAAAAACCAAAAAATCGATCAAATCAGATGATTCTGTGCAGTTTTTGATGTTGATCCAAGAATTAAAGATGATCAGTAATCAATTTCGAGTTCAGTGATGCAAAAAATTGATCCAAAAAAATCAAAATTTAGAAAAAATCTATGTCTTAATGATAAGTGTTCAGATGAACAGTAATGAACACCCAATCCGAATTCTTCAGGCTTTGTGTAAAAAATCTTCAATTTGGTCTTCGATCTGCTTGAATCTTCTGTTTAGCTCTGATACCAAATGTGAAATCCCAAATCTAGCAAGTAATCAAGAATGATGTAGAGAGAGAATCTAGAGAGAACTTGTCATCCGTATATTGATCTCTAAAGTGTAAATGACAAATGATACAAGAGCTTCCTAAAGGGATCATGATTCCTTTCTAACTAAAGAACTAGACATGCCTATTTATACTCATAACATACAAGGTATAAAGGCAAAGCTAACTAATACAGTACATTGACTTTACAGTAAATCTTGAATACAATCTTTGAGGGTTTTCGAAAAACTCAGCGACACTTTCAAAATATAGAAGCACTAATTAGAAATATTAGTAAGAGTTTTAGAGTTTCAAAAGAATCACTGAAAGGAAGAGATATTCAACGATGTAATTTATTTTGAAAACTTGCATGCTGAGGCGAACGTCAGCGATTAAGAAAAGAGAACATACCTTGATATTAGCGAATCAATTTTGTTCAGAGAGTAGATGATTAATAGGGGTATATAAGTTCATATTTTCACTGATCTAATGCTAACCACTGAAGATTTTACTCTTCTAGGTTCAGCATTCCATGCTCGCTGATGAGAAAGTTAAATCTTGTCTCATCAAGAGGTTTGGTGAACAGATCAGCTAACTGAAAGTCAGTTGGGATAAAATGAAGTTCTATATCACCATTCATCACATGATATCTTATAAAGTGATACTTGATCTCAATGTGTTTGGTCTTTGAGTGTAGCACTTGATTGTTTGCTATAGCGATGGTACTGGTGTTGCCACAATAGATTGGAATTTTGGAGTGCTGAAGGTCATAGTCCAATAGTTGATTTCTCATCCATAAGACTTGAGAACAACAGCTTCCAGCGGCTACGTACTCAGCTTCAGCAGTTGAGGTGGACACTGAGTCTTGCTTTTTACTTCTCCAACTCACCAGCTTTCCACCCAGGAGCTGACATTCTCCTGTGGGGCTTTTCCTATCTAATTTGCATCCTGCAAATCTTCTATCTGAATAGAAGATTAGATCAAACCCTGAGTCTTTGTGTTGGTCCCATTTTGGACAAACAATAGAAGATAAAATCCATATATAAGTAGAGATAAGATGAACAATAAGAACAATCATAAAATAACTCATCTCATATTCATTGAATCACAATATGGAGGAGAAAACCAGAAGAACACCACACTTTACAATAATATGACTCTCATCAGAATGGTCTGTGTGTTTTTGGTGTGTTTCTTCAATAACCCTCTCAATTGATAAATGAAACCCTAAACTTCTTTTTAAAGGGTCTGTTAGATCTGAAGTTTTCTTGATCAACAAACAAATTTGTTCAAGATCGTGTTCTTGAGGGTTTCTAGATCGTGTTCTTGAAGATTTCTTGATCAATTCGATAATTGATTCCGCTGCTACTTATAATTCTTGAATTCTTAGTAATTCTTGAATTAGTTCTATTATTTGTTCAAGAAATTCGAATTTGTCTTTCTGTTGAATCATCTTACAAATCATGTCTTATAAAGAATTTCTCTCGATGGGATCTGAGACGAAGCCACCTGTTCTTATTCCCGAATAATATCAACAATGGAAGATCCGAATTATTCAATTCTTGGATAATATCGATGAAAAATTGATGATCTCAATTCGCGAAGGCCCTATTGAAGTTTATGTTGATGTTGTTTCTACTCCTGCAACTACAGCTACACCAGAGATTCCTGCTACTAGAGTGAAGAAACTTTTCTCACAGTACACATAAGCACAAAAACAGAGACATGCAATTGAGAAAAGAGTTGTTACTCTGTTAACTTTGGCAATTCCAAATGAGCTTTTCAATAGAATTGATAGTGGAACATCCGCAAAAGAAATGTGGGATGAGTTTGAGAAGCAAATGCTTCACTACTAAATCAATTCAGGCAAAGTTAAATTAATGCATCAATGCATATGAGAGATTCAAAGCAAAGGAATCTGAAAGTTTAACTCAAACTTATAACAAATTTTGCACAATATTGAATGATCTTAGGAAGAATGGGCTGAAGAAGACTAAGTCAGAGATAAACTACAAGTTTCAGAATTGTCTTAATTCAGAATGGTCATCTTTTGCCATTAGTCTTTAGAAGAATAAGAATATGTGTGAAGAGGATCTGAATGATCTGTTTTGTGTTCTTAATCGGCATGAGGATTCTGTAAAGCAAGTGGTTGAGGAAAAGAAAAGTGTTTCTAATCAATTAGCTCTGCTTTCAGAAAGGAAAACCAAAGTCACCAAAACATCTAAGAAATCTGTGTTTTTATCTGAAATACCAAAGTTAGAGGAGGAATCTGAGAAGGAAGAAGGATCTGAGGAAGATGATGATATCAAATTGATTGCTGAAAAATTAGCATTGTTGACTAATACCTTTAATAAAAGGTATGGAAAGAAGAGGTTTGAAGGGAAGTTCAGAAAAGAGGGATAAGGAAACTCAGAAGAAAGGTACAAAAATAGAGAAGATATGGAAGAGAGTAAGTATGAAAAGAAAGAAGAAAATAGATATGAGAAGAAAGAAGAGAAGGAAGAGAGAAGAGAAAATGACTTGTGTTTCAAGCGTGGGAAACCTGGTCATTTTGCAAGGGATTGCAGAGTAAAAATTGTTAAAGACTATGAGTATTATGCAAAGAAGGCTCAGCTGGCCAAGACCAAAGATAGTGTGATTGCATTATTAGCAGAACAAGAGAACTGGCTGTATTGTTCTTCTGATGAAGAGGGCTGCATTCACTTCTCACAAATTCAAAGTTACATGGCCAAAAAGGGTGATGAGGATGATTCAGATTATGAGGAAGGAGGTTATGAATCTTCAGCTGAGGTACACTCTAGTCTTGAAATTGATTTAATGATTCAAATTGGAAATATGAAATCTGAATTTGTTAAACTTAGAAAACAGATAAAAGGTTAAAGGATTCTGGTTATCAAATTCAGAACAGAAAAGGAAATAATTAAAGAACAATTTGAAGAATCTGAGGTTGAGAAACAAAAAGTCAGAAAAGAAAATTCTGATCTTTTAAAAACGTTTTCTGAATTGAAAAATGAACTCTCAGAAGTAAAAGATGAAAAAGTTGATTTGCAAATTAAATTTGATATGTTGCTTGATGAAAGAAAGAATTTATTTTGGAATACGGCGCCGATGAATCGAGGATAGGGAACCCATGGAGATCTGTCAGCGACGGAGTCCACTCTGAGTACCAGGTCATCATAGATAATCGATGCCCAGTCAATATGTAGACCTTTCAGCAATGCATATCCCATTGCTTGCTGAGGCTGAGCGGCTTGGTCAGAGGATCCGGACTTGGCAGTCATGCAGCTGATTAAATGAACGAAGATGAAATTCATCTCGCTGGGCATTTTCGATTTCTTGATAAGGGTCAGCTTCTTCTCGGGCTTCTTGTCCCTTCCCGTTTCCCATACAAAGCCCATTGCATCGAAGAATGCAATGATGGCTTCCCTGTCTGAGTTTTTCTTGTGGTCAGGGAGGGGAACGAAGGGTTTTTCTTTGGTTGCGATGGGAAGGCTGAGGGCTTTGCGAATGATGGCAGGGGTGATCTTCATGGTGCCATAGTCAGTGTCGCAGAGGACGCAGTCAATTGGGATAGAAGTAGCTGATGTGCAGGAGGTGTTATGGTCAGGGCTGTGGAGATGGAGCAGTTCTTTAGGAAGTTCACAGCATCATCTAGATGTGTGACTTGCTTTCGAGGAGGAAACTCGAGAAGCGCATAGAGGTTATTTACCTTGGTCCAATCTAGTTTGTCAAGAGAGAACTTGACCTGAGGAGCCTTGAGGATTTCCACTTCCTCAGTAGTATCATCAACAGCAGTGTTCTCAGCGATGGTGTTCATGGGAATGTCAGAAGATGCCATTTTCTGTATTATCAGTTCAACCAAAGATTAACAAACAAGAATAATCTTAATGTGGAAAGATTTTCCAATAAGATGGTTCGATTTTTTCCATTTCATTCAGACAAAATGTCTTAATGAAGATTACGGTTTTTCTTGTTTTTGAAAAACGAAATGCAAACCCAAAAAAAATCTTGTTTTCCAGTTTTCTTTAAAGTTGGGATTCTGGAAAAACGTATGACGAACAAGTTTAAGATTTTGCATTTTAAACATGAAGAACAACCATGAAAGGTTGTGTTCATAAAACCATGAAAGAAATGATTTCATTTTAAAAAGTTCTTTTGTTTGATCTTGTGAAAACAAAGAGAAGATCATTAACAAGTTTGAAGAAACAGGTAAAATAAAAGAATTATTAACCTGGTTCGTTGAAGAAGATGAAGTTCTTGAAAAAATTTCGAGAGCACAAATACAATAGTAAATTCCTTTTCTTAGCTTGGAGAAGAAGTTCGCGTAAAAGAAAAATATAAACCCAGAATGAGTTTATATAGAGATTAGAGAGAGAGAAAATCTTGAGCGGGAAAAGATTTTCATCATGACACGGACACGTGTTTGCATTTGATTGGCGAGTAAACGAAACGTGCAAACGTGTGTCAGAAAGAAGGACGTGCCAGGGCTTATCCGTTGTAATGACGTCACAACTGTCCTTTCATATTCTTGGATGTCTTTGAGGTTTTGAAAACCCAGGGACACTTTTGAAAACATGAAGCACTGAATAGAAATATCAGTGTTGGTTTTAGAAATTTCAAAGTATCGCTGATAAGGAAGAGATATTCAGCGTTGTAATTTATTTTGAAATCTTGCATTTACATGCGATTGTCAGAGAGAGAAACATACCTTGATATCAGCGAATCACGTTTATTCAGAGAGAAGATGATAGAGTGGGTTATACAAGCTGATTTTATCCTATTGCTGATCAAATGTGAATCGCTGAAGATTTTACTCTTCAAAATTCAGGATTCCAAGCTCGCTGATGAGAAAGTTGAACCTTGTCTCATCAAGAGGTTTGGTGAACAGATCCGCTAACTGATAATCAGTTGGGATAAAGTGAAGTTCTATATCACCATTCATCACATGATCTCTGATAAAGTGATACCTGATTTCGATGTGTTTTTTCTTTGAGTGTAGCACTGGATTATTTGCTATAGCGATAGCACTTATGCTGTCGCAATAGATTGGAATATTTGAGAGCTGAAGGTCATAGTCCAGTAGTTGATTTCTCATCCACAAGAACTGAGAACAACAGCTTCCAGCGGCTACATACTCAGCTTCAGCTGTGGAGGTGGACACTGAGTTTTGCTTTTTACTTGTCCAACTTACCAGCTTTCCACCCAGGAGCTGACATCCTCCTGTGGTGCTTTTCCTATCCATTCTGCAACCTGCAAAATCACAATCTGAATAGGCGATTAGATCAAATCCTGAGTCTTTGGGATACCAAAGACCTAGATTCGCTGTACCCTTAAGATATCGAAAAAATCGCTTTACAGCTTTCATATGAGATATCTTAGGTTCAGCTTGATATCGTGCACACAAACATGTTGCATACATAATATCGGGTCGGCTAGCTGTAAGATCCAACAGTGAGCCGATCATCCCACGGTACAGCGTGACATTAACAGGAACTCCTTTTAAATCCTTGTCTAGTGTCAGCGGTGGTGCCATAGGGGTTTTCATAGCTGAACTTTGGGTTAAGTCGAATTTCATCAGCATATCTTTAACATACTTTCCCTGATTAATGAAAGTTCCTTTTTCATTTTGCTTTATCTGATGACCAAGGAAATATGTTAGTTCACCCATCATGCTCATTTTATACTCATCTTTCATTCTATCAGCGAAACGAGTACAAAGATCAGGGTTAGTAGAACCAAATATAATGTCATCAACATATATCTGAACAAGAATGATATGACCTTTTACTTTCCTGAAAAATAGAGTTTTGTCAATTTTACATCGCTCAAATTGTTCAATATGGAGATAAGTAGAAAGAGTGTCATACCATGCACGTGGAGCTTGCTTTAATCCATAAAGTGCCTTATCCAGTTTATAAACATAACCTGGACGCTTAGGATCTGAGAGTCCTGGAGGTTGTTCCACATAGACTTCTTCATTCAGCTTTCCATTTAGAAACGCTGACTTAACATCCATCTGATATACTTTGAAGTCTTTGTGTACAGCGTATGCTAAGAATAGACGAATAGATTCTAATCTTGTTACTGGAGCAAATGTTTCGTCGTAGTCTATACCTTCCTCTTGTCTGTATCCCTGAGCAACAAGTCGAGCCTTGTTGCGTGTTGGTCCCGAAGGCCTATACAAGTTTGTAGAAGGGGGGGGGGGGGGGGGGTTGAATACAAACACACATATTTTACTTTTCTAAATTGTTTATTGATAAATCATTAACAATTTACAGCTTGTTGCGGAGACAAGATTAAGGATAAACCTAAATCTAAACAAGTTGGAACACTAAGGTTTCTTGCACTAAGAAAGATAAGGAAATTACTAATAATAACCTATCTTGAGATAAGAGATATGAACTTGTCCAGAGTTAGCAAGTTACTTCAAAATGAAGTGAGTTCATCTGGTTATATACTGCATGCATTTAATGCAAGTCAGTATACACTTTACACGTGTCATCAGCTGGTTGGTTGCATGTCATTGACCTTGGTTGACAACCTTAGTAGCCGTAAGGATGAACAGTGTAGTATCAGAGTGGTTGTACGATTTCAGATATTCGCAGGTTCTTTTCTGACATTTCGTACGGAGGCGTGCAAGGGTGGTTAAGACAAAAGTACTTTGTACGGAGGACTTCATGATCAGCTTTCGTTGATTCAGCGATTATCATTTACTATTCAGCAGATGATAAAGTTCAGCGATAGCTGAAGTCTTGTACTTGATACTTCACGTTGAGTGGACAAATCTGAGTCTTCGCTGATCCGCATCAGTTCATTAGGAGACTTGTCGCTGGTTCTTGAGCTTGATCTTCGACTTCAGCGTAGAACCTTTGTTGACGTGAAACTTGTCTTCAGGGATCATAAGTAAACAACTAACTTATCAGCGATCATCATAATGACTGAACAGACTCAGAGCATTTATGATGAACAGTCTCGCTGAATGTTTAACTTAAAGAACGAGAGTTCCTATCAGCGGTACTGTAAGATCTTAGTACTTATCAGCGATAGTGAAACTCTGATACATATTGTTTACTTACAATTTTCACTAAGTATTTAAGAGAGGGTCATTATCAAATCACTGAGGGTTTGGATCAACATTGCGGGTTACAGTTCCATGTTCGTCCAACTTGTTTCGATAGACCCATTTAGTGCCTATCACTGTTTTGTCAGTTGGTCTTCAAACAAGTTTCCAAACTTTGTTTCTTTCGAATTCAGTCAGCTCTTCTTGCATGGCGCTGACCCAGTTTGGATCTTTGAGGGCATCATCTACTTTCTTTGGTTCAGTTAGAGAAATAAAATTTACAAATAAACAAATATTACCTGCACTTCGTCGAGTCTGAATACCAGCGTTTGGATCACCAAGAATTTGATCAATTGGGTGATTTATAGTCCATCGCTGAGCCGGAGCGTGAGACGCTGACCCAACCTGAACTGGAGGAGTTGAAGATGAAGCTTCAGCGACGTCTGGAATAAAAACCAAGAGAGGAATGGATGCAGTTGTCATTATATTCACTGATTGCTGAGAAGTAGATGGAATGTCTGAGACGTTGGGTTCAGAAGCAGGTATAGTTTTTAAAGGAACAGCTGAGACCCATGATGTTTCAGCTTCACTATTCTGCATATTTGGAATGATAGTAGGACCATCATCTTCAACTATATGATCACGAGGAGTGGGAATATCTTCTGAATCACCAAGATGAGAAAACATCCATTGATTCAGTTCTTCAGTATCAGCGGACGGTTTAGAGTTCGCTGAACGGGATTCGTCAAACGTGACGTGAATTGTTTCTTCAACAGTTTGTCTTCTTCGATTGAAGTCTCTGAAGGCTTTGGAGACTGAGGAGTATCCAAGAAAGATTCCATCATCAGCCTTAGGATCAAACTTTCCAAGGGCATCTCTGTTGTTCAGTATGAAACACTGACATCCAAAGATGTGAAGAAAGTTGATTGAAGGCTTTCTCCCATGAAAAAGTTCATAGGCTGTTTTATTGAATCTTTTGACTATCAGCGACCTGTTTTGCATAAAACAAGCGGTGTTGACAGCTTATGCCCAAAACTGAGTAGGCAGGTGAGAATCGCTGAGCATTGAACGTGCAACTTCAATGATTGTTCTATTTCTTCTTTCAGCGACTCCATTTTGTTGCGGTGTTCTCACTGTTGAAAAGTTGTGAGAAATACCATTACTCTCAAAGAAGGAATCAATAGAACTGTTTTTGAATTCAGTCCCATGATCACTCCTTATTGAGCGAACGGTCAAATTGTTCAGGGTTTCCATCTTCCGAACAAAGGTGATGAGTTTTTCAGGGGTGTCACTCTTTGAACGGAGAAACATAAGCCATGTATAACGAGAGAATTCATCAACTATGACCTGTTAGCTTTAATTAGCTCCTAATTAAATGAATGTTTTATAAAGATATTTTAATGTTTTAGATATTTACTTATAGATATTTTACTTAGATGTTTTAAATAGATATTTTAGATATTGTCTAGATTTTAGATATCTTAAATATCTAATGTAAATATGGCCCTATATAAGAGGTGTCCATATGTCTTTTTAAGAAGTGAGAAATATGGAAAGTACACAAAAACACACATAGACTAGTTTCTTATGAGAGTCGTTTCATGTTTAGTGTGGCGTTCTTCAACATTTCTCCTCTCCATGTTTAATCATCAATGAATATGAGATAAGTTTCTTTATGATTGTTCTTCGTGTATATCTTATCTCTATATTTAAATATGGACTTTATATTTCTTCTGTTGTTGCTCAAAAATGGGATCAACAATTGGTATCAGAGCAAAGCTTGATTTTCAATATCAAGTGATCCTCGTTTTTACAAGATTAGTGATAGAAATCATTTTTTTTTCTCTTCTCATGGTTAAAACTCCATTAAAGTGTACTCTGAGAACTGTTCAAACAAAGAAAACTTTCCAGATCTTCAGACTCATAACTTTTAATCATACTATCTTTTCAGAACCTTAACAATGACAAATACAAATAACTTCTTTACTGCTGGTTCACTCACCAAGCCTCCCACTCTCCTACGAGATGAGTATCCTCAATAGAAGATAAGAATGGTTCATTTCTTTGAGGGTACTGAAAAAAATCTAGTACAATATCTTTACAACCTTCCTCCTGTTCCCATGATAGCAGTACCACGAGTACCAGCTACTGCTGAATCTCCAGAAATCCCTGAACATCAAAGGCCAAGACCAAAAGAAGAATGGTCAAATGAAGATAAGGCAGAAGATGAAGTTGCACAGAAAACAAAAAGAATCCTGATAATGGCTATCCCCAACGAGCTTTTTCAATCCTTAGATGCATGCGAAACTGCGCACGATCTTTGGAAAGAATTAGAAAGACAGTTGGAAGGGGGTGCTAAAACACAGAAGAACCGAAGGGCACAGTACATAAATGAGTATCATGCATTCAGAGCCTCTGCAACAGAATCTCTGCAAACAACGTACGATAGGTTCAACTCTCTCATAAACAAATGTAGAAAGTTTGGCATTCACAGAACCTCGGAAGAAAATAACGTCATGTTTCTAAAGAGTCTGAATGATGAGTGGCTTCAACTGTCTATGTCTTTACAAACAAACCAAGATCTAGACTCATGGACACTCTCTGATCTCTATGGAACACTGGCTGCACAAGAGCCTCAAATAGCACAGGCTAAAACAATAACCATTGCACCATACGCATTGGTTAGTAAATCAACAGAGGCTACAGAAAGACCATGAAATGAGAGAGCAACAGAGGAGAAGAAGAAGGAGAAGAAGAAGATAGTGATGGTTGATAGCGAAGAAGACGAGCTGATAGAAGAAGAAATAACACTTGCGTCATTAGCTAAATCATTGGCTCTATTGACAAGAGAGTTCAGAGGTAACCAAAGAAATTTTGGAAATGATAGATATAGTAGAGACAACCAGAGAGATAGAATAGATGATGAAAGAAGAGAAGAATCAAGTGACCGACAGAGGTCAGACTACAGAAGTGACCGACAGAGGTCAAGCGAAAGAATCTACAGAGGAAATGACCGACAGAGGTCAGATGACAAGGTAGGCCACACACAAGAATGCTACAAATGTGGTATGCCTGGTCATTATGCAAACGAATGCCGAACAGAGAAAGGTGGAGACCAACAGAAGTCCAACGATCGAACTGGAAACACCTCCCAAGGTTGCTTCAACTGCGGCAAGCCAGGCTATTTCGCAAAAGATTACAGAAGTAGACAAAGTCGCCCACAGAAGGACTCAGCTTTTTACAAAAAGAAGGCTGAATATTATGCACAAAAATACTTAATGGCGAACAAAGGGCATTCTGATGCAAATAAGGAGGACTTCGAGTCAGACTCTACCTCTGATGATGAATTCACCACCAATGCCCTGTTCTGTGGCATGGCAGAAGTCGACTCTGGCACTGACAATGAGAAGCGATATGTGCAAATTTGGTATCTTGACTCCGGATGCTCAAGGCACATGACTGGCGATAGAAGTTTACTATCCACGTACAAAGAAACACACAATGGTAGATCTGTAACTTTTGGAGATAACAAGAAAAGACACATCAAGACTCCTTACGAACTGATCAACAAAAGGCGGCCAAACATCAAGTTTTTCCATGTGTTTGGATGTAAATGCTTTGTTTTAAACGACAGAGATTCAAGAGGAAAGTTTGAGGTAAAAGTTGACGAAGGCAAATTCATTGGATACTCTGCCACTTCCAAAGCCTACAGAGTATACCTTACAAGATCTCGCAAAATCGTAGAAAGTATCAATGTTTCTTTTGATGATTCTTTCCAAATGACTTCTGAGGAAATCCGTTCAGAACTCGAACTTAAAAGAGAAACCTCTGGCATCTCGCAAACGAAAGAAGACTTAAATCTTCTATTTTTAGAGATGTTCCACGATGACTTTGATCCTTCTGTTGGAACCATCAGAGTTTCTGAAGAACCATCTTCTATTGGAAAAAATCCTACAGGTATGACTCTAACTGGTCCAAATAATGCTTCATCTTCTTCTGTAAATACTACAGATGCAAATGCCGAAGAAGAAAATGCAGAAGATGAAACATCAAGAAAAACGACCACAGAAGCTGCTGAAAAACAAACTCCACAATCCACAGAAGAACCAATTACAGAGGTAATTGAGGACCAAAACTATACGTCCTCAGAGGAACAAACTCCACCACTCATACCAATCATTCCACAAAAGGTAGAATCTTCTACCAAGGTAAGAAGAACAACAGAGGCTATACAAGAAGAAGATCAACAAGAAGCTTCTGAAGAAAGGTTCGATGACATTGATGACCATCTTCCTCGCACCACTCAGTGGACAAAAAGCCATCCTCCAAGCCAAATAATCGGAGAACCTTCTGACTCAGTAAAAACCAGGTCTGCCACTGCTAATTTTTGTTTCTTTACAAATTTTATTAGTGTGATAGAACCAAAGAAGATTTCTGAAGCACTAGATGACCCAAACTGGGTAGACGGCATGCAAGAAGAACTTATGCAAATTGAGCGTAACAGAGTATGGACTTTAGTACCTCTGCCACGAGGGAAACAGGCCATTGGGACTAAGTGGGTCTACAGAAATAAGAAGGATGAAGATGGAGTGGTCATCAGAAACAAAGCACGATTGGTGGCCAAGGGATATAGACAAGAAGAAGGCATAGACTACGATGAGACTTTTGCCCCTGTCGCACGACTCGAAGCAATAAGAATATTCTTAGCCTTCGCAGCCCACAGAGCATTTAAAGTTTATCAGATGGACGTAAAATCAACTTTTCTCAACGGTGAAATCCAAGAAGAGGTTTACGTAAATCAGCCACCAGGGTTTGAAAGCTCAAAGTTCCCAAGGCATGTATACTACCTTGAAAAGGCTCTGTACGGACTGAAACATGCTCCAAGAGCATGGTACGAACGACTTTCTACCTTTCTTCTAGTAAATGGCTACAACAGAGGTACAACAGATACTACCTTATTTTATAAACGTAAAAACAGTGAAATAATGCTTGTACAAATCTATGTGGACGACATAATTTTTGGGTCTTCTAACACAGAAGAGTGCAAAAGTTTTGAAAAACTCATGCAGAGTGAGTTTGAAATGAGTATGATGGGAGAACTAACATTCTTCCTCGGACTCCAAGTCAAACAAACATCAGAGGGAATTTTTATAAATCAGGCCAAATATGTCTCTGACATTCTTTTCAAGTATAGCCTCTCTGATACCTCTGCAATGAAAACTCCAATGGCCACTGGAAATAAGTTATCCTTAGATCCAGATGGCATCTCTGTAGAATGCACTCTCTACAGAGGCATGATTGGATCTCTGTTATACTTAACTGCAAGCAGACCTGACATTATGCATGCCACATGTCTTTGTGCACGTTATCAAGCTAATCCAAAGAAATCACACTATGATGCTGTGAAAAGAATCTTTAGATATCTAAAGGTGACCAAAAATCTCGGTCTCTGGTATCCACAGAACTCTGGTTTTAGTGTTGATCCAAACCCTCAGTGATTTGATAATGACCCTCTCTTAAATACTTAGTGAAAATTGTAAGTAAACAATATGTATCAGAGTTTCACTATCGCTGATAAGTACTAAGATCTTCCAGTACCGCTGATAGGAACTCTCGCTCTTTAAGTTAAACATTCAGCGAAACTGTTCACCATAAATGCTCTGAGTCTGTTCAGTCATTATGATGATCGCTGATAAGTTAGTTGTTTACTTATGATCCCTGAAGACAAGTTTCACGTCAACAAAGGTTCTACGCTGAAGTCGAAGATCAAGCTCAAGAACCAGTGACAAGTCTCCTAATGAACTGATGCGGATCAGCGAAGACTCAGATTTGTCCACTCAACGTGAAGTATCAAGTACAAGACTTCAGCTATCGCTGAACTTTATCATCTGCTGAATAGTAAATGATAATCGCTGAATCAACGAAAGCTGATCATGAAGTCCTCCGTACAAAGTACTTTTGTCTTAACCACCCTTGCACGACTCCGTACGAAATGTCAGAAAAGAACCTTCGAATATCTGAAATCGTACAACCACTCTGATACTACACTGTTCATCCTTACGGCTACTAAGGTTGTCAACAAAGGTCAATGACATGCAACCAACCAGCTGATGACACGTGTAAAGTATATACTGACTCGCATTAGATGCATGCAGTTTATAAAGAGATGAACTCTCTTCATTTTGAAGTAACTTGCTAACTCTGGACAAGTTCATATCTCTTATCTCAAGATAGGTTATTATTAGTAATTTCCCTATCTTTCTTAGTGCAAGAAACCTTAGTGTTCCAACTTGTTTAGATTTAGGTTTATCCTTAATCTTGTCTCCGCAACAAGCTGTAAATTGTTAATGATTTATCAATAAACAATTTAGAAAAGTAAAATCTGTGTGTTTGTATTCAACCCCCCCTTCTACAAACTTGTATAGGCCTTCGGGACCAACAAGTGGTATCAGAGCGGATTTGTTTAATCTCATAAACAAGATCTAATCTAAGATATTTCTCTTCCTTGCTATTATCTGAAAATGGCCAACAGAAACACACATTAAATAGACAATGGTTCTCTTGCAAAACCCCCTAGATTTTCCAGAGACAACTTCAACTTGTGGAAAAATAGGATGACACTCTTCTTAGAAGGTGTAGACCCTACTATGACTTACTATCTTGAAAACGGCCCACACATCCCTGTAACAATTGATCCTTTAGTTCCAGCCACTGCAACTAGAGCTGCTATTCCAGAAAGGCTGATTCCAAAGGAAATACACATGTGGACCGATGAAGATAAAAAGAAAGTGGCCATAGATACAAATGCCAGATCCATACTATCCATGGCCCTTCCTGACGAAGTCTACCATTCCGTCATGAACCTGAAGTCATCAAAAGCCATGTGGGACAAAATATGTGTTCAGTATGAAGGAACGTCTGAAGTCCAGGACACAAGAAAGATCAACCTGGTAAGACAATACGAAAGCTTCATTTCTGGTAAGAATGAAACTCTCTCTGAAGTTCACCAACGTTTTAATTGTTTAATTATAGATCTAAAAACTGTTGGTAAGGAATATTCTAACTTTGAAGTGCTGACAAAGTTTCTAAAATGTTTACCTGAAAGCTGGGACAATTATTCCATGTGTCTCAAGCTGTCAAAGGATCTAAGATCAATGACCCTTGCTACCTTATATGGCACGTTGCTGAATCATGAGCAATCCAGCCATCTTAAGAAGAATCTTGTAAAAGATTCCAAAAGCACCCCTGTTGCTTTAATCTCAGAGGAACCTTCTACTCAGCGACCTTCGGTCACTATCACTGAGTTAGAGAGTAACTCTGAAAGGTCATCAGATTCTGATTTTTCAGATGATGATGAATCCTTGGCTCTCCTAACTAAAAAGTTCAGGAGATTCGCCAAGAAGAAAATGTTTAGAAAGAACAAAACTCTTTCCATAGCTGACAAGCCTAAAACATCAGCTTTTGTTGATAAGGCTACTGCTACTTGTTTCAACTGCGAAAAGACAGGTCATTTCGCTAATGAGTGCAGGTCAAAGAAAATCATGAGACCTTCAGCTTTTACAAAGAAATCCTTTGTTCCAAGGAATAAAGATGACAAATACTCAAAGCTGAAGGAGAAGTATGCAAAGCTGAAAAGCTTTAAGAAGAAAGGAAAAGGCCTGATGGCTTACTATGATTGGGCTGCTTCTGATGAAGAAGCATCATCATCTGATTCTGAAGATGATGAAGCAAATCAATGTCTCATGGCCAAGATTGAAGAAGAGGAAGAAAGTTCAGACATTCCCTCCACTTCAACATCTACCAGTCAGGTATCACCTTATTTCTTTACCAATATTGCAAATATTGATGAAGCTGATAGTCTCCGTAAGATCGATCTCTTGACTAGAAGTTTATACGAAGCCATGAACGGCAAAACTGTGGTTGAAAACCAAAATCTTAATCTCGCTGAAAAGCATAAAAACTGCCACATTCAAATAGAAAAGCTTTCTAAAATTGAAGATGATTTTAAAGATCAAGTCTATTTAAATCAGCTAGTCAAAATCGAACGAGCAGAAGCTATCGCTGCATTAAAAGCTGAACAAGCTACTTGTTGGACAACCTAAGGGGGGGGGGGGGTAAGGTTGTATTTAAAACTTTTACTTTCAAAAATTCTTTTATAAAAATATCTTAATAATGTAAATACAACAGAGTATATGAAAACACAACAGATACGTATAAATACAGGATAGTATAAATATAGTAAATAAAGCAGAGTATAAATGCAATGAATATACAATAATTATATAAACAGATATAATTAAATGCACAGCGGAAATATAAAGAGATAAGGGATAGAGATACTTGACACGGAGATTTAGTGATTTACCACAACTTGGTAAATCACTAGCCGAGACACTTCCCGACACGATCCAATAAACGTATTCTTTACGGTAGAATACAAACCAAATACAAAGGTAAGCAATAGGCTCTCAAGCTTCAGCTTATTGAGATATACAGGATCACACACCCGTTATTCAAACACTTACAAGAGGAGTATAACTCACAATGGTAATCACTCTTGTATAATATTTATCACTTGGATATTTTATAAAAACGTTTTATAAAATAAATATGTAGTGATAATATGTAGTATGGAATATTAGTTGGGAGAGATCAGATGAGGAGATGGCTGTTGGTTTGTATCTGTATTGTATTTCTTCTCCACCATCGCATGCATTATATAGCAGCTCTTCCAACGGATACATGCATCCGCGGTATACCGCCAAAAGCACGCGGTATACCGTGCAGTAATAAAGTACGTGTCAGCAGAGAAAGGTCAACCCTGCAAAAACAAACGTAAACTGTACCCGCGGTATACCGGGCATTCTTCGCGGTATACCTGAGTCAGAATATGTACCCGCGGTATACCGGGCATTCTTCGCGGTATACCTGCGTCAGAATAGGCAGCTTCCAGGACGCAACCAATCTTTCTCAATAAACCATATTTAATTAAAATCATTTATTTGGTTTTTAGAAATATCCAAGTGGTATATTATTTTAGGGTGTTTATCATTATAAATTATAAACACTAATGACAACGTAAATCTTCCGTCTTGAACTCTTCAGATAAAATCTTCGTGTTCTTCAAGAACTGTACACTTGGATTGGATTGTTAGATAAACAATAATACGGTGTGTTTGTAATCATCAAAATAAATATATATAAATATATAGAGATGTGGTACACTTGCACCAACACTACTGTTGAACGATGGTGTAATTCTTCAACAAAGATCACTGAGATAATTAAGGCTCAGATTCCTCTGAGTGATAAACGTGGTCTGGGTTATAAATATGATACTCCAAAACCAACCACTGAACGTTCAATGCTTAAATTTGGAACGTTCATATCCTCAGTCGCTGACACTTCATCATCTCAGTGCTCCTCGTCCATTACACCAATCCCTGAGGAAACTCCTACCTCCTCGAAAGGTAAGGAGAAAATGGTTTATTCAAAACCTACCTCTGTCTCTAAAGACAAAGGTAAAGGAATTGTTATTTATCAAAATCCTCAGAAGGGTACCTTAGTACCAAAGTTGAATGCTTCTAAAGCCTCAGTGACCAACCCCTCTTGATCTAGAAAGCTGATCTCTGGATCTATTCAGCGATCTACCCCTAGACTCAGAGTGGATGTCCTTGGTAAGAAATCTGAAGAACTAAATGTTCGTCCCATTTCTAAAGCCAATAGTTTACTTGGTGCTGGCACTTCTAATTCAAAATTAAAAGCTCAGCATACAAGTGGTCCTAGAACTACTTTTAGTTATAGGAAATGTTATCACTGTGGACTTACCGATAATATTGCTAGTAAGTGCCCCACAGCCACCAAAGCTGAAAAGATAGCTAAGGTGAAGATTGCCCCCAAGGCAAAGAAGACCAACCCTGGTGCAAATCAGGTTAAGGTGACTCCTGCCACTGAGGTTAAGAAATTAACCAAAGTGAAGAAAGACAAAGCTGAATCTTCAAATGCTGCGAAGACCGCTGAACCTTCCATTCCAACTACTTCCACTGACAAACGTGTAAACATGGTTAAGTGGGTACCTAAGAAAAACTAATTTTCCTTTGTATTGCAGGTTAAGAAGGGTATCTGGTATCTCGATAGCGGATGCTCTAGACACAGGACTGGAAAGAAAAACCTGCTCGCTGAATACAAGGAAGAGAAGGGTCCCTCTGTGACTTTCGGTGGAAATGGAAAAGGACACACCCGAGGGTATGGTGTACTTTCAAATGGTACAACCTACTTCAGAAGAGTCGCATATGTTGAAGGGCTGAAGCATAATCTTCTGAGCATCAGTCAGCTTTGCGACATGGATAACAAAGTGATTTTCACTAAGGAATCCGGCTTTGTCTCTGACAAAAAGGAGAAGATAGCTCTCAGCGGTTATCGTTTGGAAAATGTTTATGTAATAAACATGGACTCAACAACCACTGAGAACTCCTGTTTCTTCTCAAAGGCATCTTCTGATGTCAACTGGCTATGGCACAAGAGGCTCTCGCATCTAAATTTCAAGACACTGAATACTCTTTCCTCCAAAGAGTTAGTCACTGGTCTACCTCAGCATTCATACGCCAAAGAGTCTTTATGTTCAGCGTGTGAAAAAGGGAAGCAGACCAAGGCAAGCTTCAAGTCAAAGCAAGTCTCCTCAGTGTCATCTCCTCTACAACTACTCCATATAGATTTGTTTGGCCCTGTTAACAAACAATCCATCGCTGGAAAGAAATATACGATGGTCATAGTTGATGAATTCTCTCGTTACACATGGGTAATGTTTCTCCGTTCTAAGAGTGACACCCCTGAAGAACTCATCACCTTTGTTCGGAAGATGGAAACTCTGAACAATATGACTGTTCGCTCAATAAGGAGTGATCATGGAACTGAATTCAAAAACAGTTCTCTTGATTCCTTCCTTGAGAGTAAGGGTATTTCTCACAACTTTTCGTCAGTGAGAACACCGCAACAAAATGGAGTCGCTGAAAGAAGAAATAGAACAATTATTGAAGCTGCACGTTCAATGCTCAGCGATTCTCACCTGCCTACTCAGTTTTGGGCAGAAGCTGTCAACACTGCTTGTTTTACGCAAAACAGGTCGCTGATAGTTAAAAGATTCAAAAAGTCAGCCTATGAACTCTTTCATGGGAGAAAGCCTTCAATCAGCTTTCTTCACATCTTTGGATGTCAGTGTTTCATACTGAACAACAGAGATGCCCTTTGAAAGTTTGATCCTAAGGCTGATGATGGAATCTTTCTTGGATACTCCTCAGTCTCCAAAGCCTTCAGAGTCTTCAACCGTAGAAGACAAACTGTAGAAGAAACTATTCACGTCACGTTTGACGAATCCCGTTCAGCGAACTCTAAACCGTCCGCTGATACTGAAGAACTGAATCAATGGATTTTTTCTCATCTTGGTGATTCAGAAGAAGTTCCCACTCCTCATGCTCACACCGTAGAAAATGATGGTCCTCCTATCATTCCAGATATGCAGAATAGTGAAGCTGAAACATCTTGGGTCTCAGCTGTTCCTATAAACACTATACCTGCAGTTGATCCAAATGTCTCAGAAATTCCGTCTATTTCTCAGCAATCAGTGAATAAAGTGACAAATGCAAACATTCCTCTCTTAGCTGATAATCCAGAAGTAGCTGAAGCCTCATCTTCAGTTTCTCCAGTTCAGACTGAATCAGCGACGTATGCTTCGGCTCAGCGATGGACTGTAAATCACCCAATCGATCAAATTCTTGGTGATCCCAACGCTGGTATTCAGACTCGTAGAAGTGCAGGTAATATTTGTTTATTTGTTAACTTTATTTCTCTAACTGAACCAAAGAAAATAGATGATGCCCTTAGAGATCCAAACTGGGTCAGCGCTATGCAAGAAGAGCTGACTGAATTCGAAAGAAACAAAGTTTGGAAACTCGTTCGTAGACCAACTGACAAAACGGTGATAGGCACTAAATGGGTCTATCGAAATAAGTTGGACGAACATGGTACTGTAACTCGCAAAAAAGCTCGTCTTGTTGCTCAGGGATACAGACAAGAGGAAGGCATAGATTATGACGAAACCTTTGCTCCAGTAGCAAGACTCGAATCTATTCGTCTTTTCTTAGCATATGCTGTACACAAAAACTTCACTGTACATCAGATGGATGTTAAGTCAGCATTTTTGAATGGAAAGCTGAATGAAGAAGTGTATGTGGAACAACCTCCAGGATTCTCAGATCCTAAGCGTCCAGGTTATGTTTATAAACTGGACAAGGCACTTTATGGCTTAAAGCAAGCTCCTCGTGCATGGTATGATACTCTCTCTACTTATCTCCATATTGAAAAATTTGAGAGAGGTAAGATTGACAAAACTCTATTTTTTAGAAAAGTGAAAGGTCATATCATTTTAGTTCAAATATATGTTGATGACATTATTTTTGGTTCTACTAACCCTGAGCTTTGTACTCGTTTCGCTGACAGAATGAAAGATGAGTATAAAATGAGCATGATGGGTGAACTAACATATTTCCTTGGTCTTCAGATTAAGCAAACTGAAAAAGGAACTTTCATTAATCAGGGAAAATATGTTAAAGATATGCTGAAGAAATTCGACTTAACTGAAAGTTCAGCTATGAAAACCCCTATGGCACCACCGCTGACACTTGATAAGGACACAAAGGGTGTTCCTGTCAATGTCACGCTGTACCGTGGGATGATCGGCTCACTATTGTATCTTACAGCTAGCCGACCCGATATTATGTTTGCAACATGTCTGTGCGCACGATATCAAGCTGAACCTAAGATATCCCATATGAAAGCTGTAAAGCGAATCTTTCGATATCTTAAGGGTACAGCGAATCTAGGCCTTTGGTATCCCAAAGACTCAGGATTCGATCTAACCGCCTATTCAGACAGTTATTTTGCAGGTTGCAAAATGGATAGGAAAAGCACCACAGGAGGATGTCAGCTCCTGGGTGGAAAGCTGGTAAGTTGGACAAGTAAAAGCAAAACTCAGTGTCCACTTCCACAGCTGAAGCTGAATATGTAGCCGCTGGAAGCTGTTGTTCTCAAGTCTTGTGGATGAGAAATCAGCTACTAGACTATGATCTTCAGCTCTCCAAAATTCCAATCTATTGCGACAGCACTAGTGCCATCGCTATAGCAAACAATCCAGTGCTACACTCAAAGACAAAACACATAGAAATCAGGTATCATTTTATCAGAGATCATGTGATGAATGGTGATATAGAACTTCATTTTATCCCAAATGATTATCAGTTAGCTGATTTGTTTACCAAACCTCTTGATGAGACAAGATTCAACTTTCTCATCAGCGAGCTTGGAATGCTGAACTTTGAAGGGTAAAATCTTCAGCGGTTCACATTTGATCAGCGATAAGTTTATACAAACTTGTATAGCCTTAGGGATAAAATCAACATATATAATCCATTTCATCATCTTCTCTCTGAATAAAATTGGTAAAACTGATATCCAGGTATGTTTTCTCTCTCTGACAATCGCATGTAAATGCAAGATTTCAAAATAAATTGCATCGCTGAATATCTCTTCCTTAACAGCGATATTTTGAAAATTCTTAAAACCTTCACTGATATCTTCTATTCAGTGCTTCATGTTTTTCAAAAGAGTCCCTGACTTTTTTAAAACCTCAGAGACATCCTAAAAGAATGTGAAAGGACAGTTGTGACGTCATTGCAACGGATAACACTAGGCACGATTTCTTTCTGACACACGTTTGCACGTTTCGTTCAAACTTCCAATCAAATGCAAACACGTGTCCGTGTCATGATGAAAACCTTTTCCCGCTCAAGGTTTTCTCTCTCTAAAACTCCCTATATAAACAATCTCTTGGTTTATATTTGTTTTTTACGCGAACATTCTTCCTCCGCAAGAAAGAAATTACTGTTGCATTTGTGCTCTCAAATCTTCAAAGAACTGTTCATCATCTTCTTCATCAAAACATCAAGGTTAATATGTTCTTATCTATTACCAAATGCGTATAACTTGTTTTCGATATTCTCTTTGTTTTAACAAGATCAAACAAAAGAACTTTGTAAAATAAAATCATTTCTTTCATGGTTTTATGAACACAACCATTTCATGGTTGTTCTTCAAGTTTTAAATCTAAATCTTAAACTTGTTCTTCATTCGTATCCAGTTTTTTCTTTTGAAACTGGAATACAAGAATTTATGGGTTTTACATTTCGTTTCAAAATCATGAAAAACCCTAATCTTCATTAAGACATTTATGTCTGAATGAAATGGACAAAATTCGAACAATCTTAATGGAAATTCTTTCCATACTAAGACAATTCTTATTTGTTAACATCTTTGGTTGAACTGATAATACAGAGAAATGGCATCTTCAAAGATCAATGTCACCGCTGAGTCCATCTCCGCTAACTCTGAGGAAGTGGACATCATCAAAGCCCCTCAGGTTAAGTTCAAGCTGGATCAACTAGATTGGACTAATGTCAACAACCTCTCTGCGCTTCTCGAGTTTCCTCCTCGAAAGCAAGTCACACATCTGGATGATGCTGTGAATTTCCTGAAAAACTGCTGCATTTCAACAGCCCTGACCATCACACCTCCTGCAAGTCAGCTACTACTATCCCAGTTCTGGTACTCTGCCAGACACACTCAGTTACCCTCCGCCAAAGATCCCTCCAAAACCATCGATTGCATACTCAGCGATACTGAGTATGGTACAATTAAGATAACCCCCGCTATAATACGAAAAGCCCTGAACTTTCCCAATGCCACCAAAGAAAAACCCTTCGTTCCATTCCCTGACCATAAGAAGCAAGCTGACAAAGATGCCATCATTGCTTTTATCGACACAATGGGTTACATCTGGGACATTGGAAGGGACAAGAAGCCAGAGAAGAAGCTGACGCTGATAAAGAAGTCCAAAATGCCCAGCGAGATGAATTTCATCTTCGCTCACCTGATCAGCTGCATAACAGCGAAGTCCGGCTCTTCTGATCAAGCCGCACAACCTACGCAAGCTATGGGATACGCACTGCTGAAAGGTCTAAACATTGACTGGGCCTCTATTATATATGATGACCTAGTACAACGCGTGGATTCTGCCGCTGACCGACCAGCATGGGTTTCTTACCCAAGATTCATCAGCGCCATCTTCCAATATGGCCTGAAGGACAGCTATCCTGAAGAGGGTGATCTGAAACTTTCTCAGGTTGGCCCTAAGGTGCTCGATTTCAAACCTGTCGCCAACGAGGTACGTCTCTCTACTCTTCTCACTCTTCTAAATTCTCTGCTTTCTGTGGCTCCTTCAGCGACAATACCCATCGCTGATACCCCGACCACACAATCCTCTCCTTCTAAGAAAAGGAAACACTCTAACACCCAACTTGATTCCAAAAGGATCAAGAAAACCAAGGAGCAACCCCAGCAATCCCATGCTGAAGACTCCTCAGCTCATTCTGAAGAGCTGAAGGAAAGTTCCGTGGTACGCTCTGCCATACCCGTTCAAGCCATCCCTCCAATCCAGACTTCAGCGTCTCCAAACGCTGAGGTTAGAAACTTGGAAACTACCCAACCTCCCTCAGTCTCTCAAAAGACTGATGAAGTGATTGTCAGCGATTCCAACGCTGAACTCAGTACCCGAATCCCAATCTTATCCTTCGCTCCTCCCTCCACTTCTTTGGACACACCTCCAGCTAACACTGGAGATGCCATCATTCCAGAAGCCACCGCTGACACTTCTCAAAGAATGATGAAGACAGGACCTGCAGAGATCACCATTCCTCACCGAACTTTTGAGGAAGATATGGAACATTATTCAGGAGTCCGCAACTTTGACGATTTCGTCAATCCTCCTGTAGGTACAAATCAACTCATATACACTGTAACTAAACCTGAAACTTCTGAGCTTTCCTTTGTTCACAAGTACTTATGTGTTACAGGTCCTAATTTGGGAGACATCAACGACTCTCTGAAGTCCGTGGAAACAAAGCTGACAGCTCTCACCACCACACTCTCCAACAACTCTACAGCTGTAACAAACGCTGGAGAGAATCTGACGAAGCTGACTACGGTGGTGGAGAAGAAGGCTTCCACAGATGACATTAAGGGCCTTGATAAGACGCTCAACGATTTTGCCAAGGTGCTATCTGACATCTACACTGACTACACCAGCCTCAAAAACTCAGTTTCGACTGTGTCCAGCGAAGTAACAACGATAAAGACATCGGTTGGAAAACTCGAGGGTGATATGTCAGCGGTCAAGACCGACTTAGGCTCCGTAAAGACCGATGTTGGTTCTATGAAGACGATGATCGAGACGCTGGTCAACAAGGCAAATAATCCAACTCCTGCTCCTGCCCCTGCCCCTATTTTGGAATCTTTCACAGCGGCGGATCGCACAGAGCTGAAGAAAATCACGCCTGCTATTTCTGGCCTAGAAGACAGAATAGCAAAGCTTGAAGGTTGTGTGAAAATCTCTGGCCCAAAAGACAGAGATAACACCAACGCTGAGTCTGCCCATTCCTCCCCCAGTCATCATGAGAAAGAGGGGGAGAAGAGCGCTGAACATCCCGGGGAGAAGAGCGCTGAAGATCTGAACAAGAGCGCTGAAGACATTTCCCATGACGAATCTATCAGGGGAGAGAGGAATGAAGACCTGATCGCTGAAAAACCTCAGGGAGATGAAAACCCTGAGGGAACCGAGAAGCTCGCCTCTGTATCTGAGGGGGAGCAACTCGAAGAAGACGCTGAAGAATCCGAAGTAGATGATGATGAAGCCGTCGACATCCCTGATGATGAACCATCTTCTTCTCCAAATAATGATGATGATGATGACGAAGATGACGATGATTTCTTTATCGTCAAACCTGCCCCAAGGATCAAATCTCTTAAAGGTATTTCAATAAAAGAACCTTCAGTGGAGAAGACAAAGACAAAGCCCTCAGCCTCTGGCGCTGAGAAAGGCAAAGGCAAAGGCCTCGCTGAAGATAAAAATCTGGCGATCTTGCTTGAAAAGCCGGTTTGTCAGGTGCACTAAACTTTACTTATATTCCTTCCCTGAACATATCTATACACAATCAGTTCTCTACTCCACAACCTCTCTACACATCCACATTCTTTTTCCATCTTTTCTACCAAAGTTCTTCTACCCAGTTCTTATTTGTAAGATCGTTGCGTTTCAGCTAGTCCTCTCCCCTGTTTGAGGATATCGCTGAAGGCTCCACAACTGCGACTTCACCAATAATTCCAGCTGCCGCTGAAGAAATAATCCCAGTCTTGGATTTGATCTCTGAGACTGATGAACCTGAAGAACAAACTCTCTCACACAGAAACAGACCTTCCTTGGCTCCTCAAAAGCTAAGAGAAGAAGAACAGAAGAAAAGAGAAGAAATAATAAAGCGACTCGAGGATCAGCGAATCATTGTAAGGCATGATCAACTGCCTTCAGTTCCTCCTAAGTTCAGAATTTCAAAAGCTGAATACAAGGAACACCTCAGAGCTGAACGCCTCATCGCTGAAAGAAAGGAAGCTGAAGAGAAAGACAGAGAATACGCCATCAAGCTTACTCAAGAATCTGTCAAAGACCCCAAACTGAAACGTGTTCCCATTCAAATCCAACGAAAGCTTTGGGAAGAAGCCCAGAAGATCGTGGAAAAGAAAACTGAAGTTTCTCAGACCACCCTGATCTGGTGTAAAGAGAAAATTCACTTCAGATATCGTCCAGCGAAGATCAACAAGGTATTCATCTCTGGAAGAACATCTATCGGAGTACCTATTGTTGACATCAAACTTTTCAGAGAAGATGGCCAAACTGAAACCTTTCGCGCTGACACTATAAAAAGGTATGGTCTCTCTGAATGGCTGGAGATGAGGTTAGCTATCCAATCGTCACAATCTAAGTACAAGGATCATTTCGAAAAGCTGATAAACAGACAGATCGATTTGATATCTTCTTGTGTGGACATTCCTCCTCTTCCTGATCTAAAGCTGAAAAGAAAAAGGGGCTCTCAAAAGAAGAAACGTCAAGATTCAAACTCAGGTCCTGTCATACAAAATGAAACTGGAATTGGTTTCTCTCGCGCTGAAGTGCTTGGTCCTGACCCTGATCTATCTGCCCTTGACATTTCTTTGCCACCATGTGAACTTTTCGTCCCTGGTAAAGTCATCAGTAATCCTTATGGAATATTCTTTCTCGACTACGACAGACGTAAATGTTTTCAACGGATCGCTGAGCTTCCAATCACTCCAATCGAACAACTCAGAGATCTCATCTACTGGTGTGACTTCAGAAAAGACATTCAGGCACGACACCTAAAACCCTTGATCTTTGAAGAAGCGCTGAACAAAAGAAAACAAGGCGTAACGGTTCCTGACTGGATGATCCCCACTGAAAAGACGACCCTTGATGAACTTCTCATTAAGGAAGAACCTTTTGAAAACTGATATAATCTCCTTTTTCTCTATTATATCAGTTATCCTTCTGTACTTGTAAATTATTTCGCTTGTACTTATAATCTTTCTGTTCTTCATTGTAACCTGATTCAATATTTTAAAGAAAGATTTCAGCGAACGTACTTTACTCCCTCAGTACTAAAAAGATCCCAGAAAACAATAAAAGGGACAAATATTTTATGAGTTCTTTTTATCCTTATGTTTTCATTAAATAGCAATTTTCTTTGTTGCTATGTCATAATCAAATAGGGGGAGATTGTTGATCCAAACCCTCAGTGATTTGATAATGACCCTCTCTTAAATACTTAGTGAAAATTGTAAGTAAACAATATGTATCAGAGTTTCACTATCGCTGATAAGTACTAAGATCTTCCAGTACCGCTGATAGGAAATCTCGCTCTTTAAGTTAAACATTCAGCGAAACTGTTCACCATAAATGATCTGAGTCTGTTCAGTCATTATGATGGTCGCTGATAAGGTAGTTGTTTACTTATGATCCCTGAAGACAAGTTTCACGTCAACAAAGGTTCTACGCTGAAGTCGAAGATCAATCTCAAGAACCAGCGACAAGTCTCCTAATGAACTGATGCGGATCAGCGAAGACTCAGATTTGTCCACTCAACGTGAAGTATCAAGTACAAGACTTCAGCTATCGCTGAACTTTATCATCTGCTGAATAGTAAATGATAATCGCTGAATCAACGAAAGCTGATCATGAAGTCCTCCGTACAAAGTACTTTTGTCTTAACCACCTTTGCACGACTCCGTACGAAATGTCAGAAAAGAACCTCCGAATATCTGAAATCGTACAACCACTCTACTACTACACTGTTCATCCTTACGGCTATTAAGGTTGTCAACAAAGGTCAATGACATGCAACCAACCAGCTGATGACACGTGTAAAGTATATATTGACTTGCATTAAATGCATGCAGTATATAAAGAGATGAACTCACTTCATTTTGAAGTAACTTGCTAACTCTGGACAAGTTCATATCTCTTATCTCAATATAGGTTATTATTAGTAATTTCCCTATCTTTCTTAGTGCAAGAAACCTTAGTGTTCCAACTTGTTTTGATTTAGGTTTATCCTTAATCTTGTCTCCGCAACAAGCTGTAAATTGTTAATGATTTATCAATAAACAATTTAGAAAAGTAAAATCTGTGTGTTTGTATTCAACCCCCCCCCCCCCCCCTTCTACAAACTTGTATAGGCCTTCGGGACCAACATTTAGTCTTAAAGCTTATACAGATTCAGACTATGGAGGATGCATGCTCGACAGAAAGAGTACCTTTGGGAGTTGTTAATTCCTAGGTGGTAAACTAGTCAGTTGGACCTCCAAAAAGCAAAATTGTGTCTCAACATCCACTGCAGAAGCTGAATACGTTGCTGCTGCTAGCTGTTGTTCTCAGGTTCTATGGATGAAGACTCAGCTAAAAGACTACGGCCACATCCTATTCAAAATACCTATCTTCTGTGATTCCAAGAGTGCCATTGCTATCTCTGCCAATCCTGTGCAACACTCAAAAACCAAGCATATCGATATAAGGTACCATTTCTTGAAACATCATGTTGAATACGGTACAATCGAGATGCATTTCGTGCCCACAGAATACCAACTCGCGGACTTATTCACCAAAGCTTTAGACAAGAAAAGATTCAATTTCTTGGTGGGTAATTTAGGAATGATCAATATGACGTAAAAATCCTCTGTAAGTATAGCTTTATCTTCTGTAAATATGTATATATTTCTAATTATTTTTGCTTTAATTAATTTATTTCTGTATGTAAGTTCTCAATCTTAAATAGTTCTTAAAATCACAGAGCTTCTGTAAGTCTACTCAGAACCTCTGACAACCCTTACAGAACCTCTGTAAAATATGACCTATGATCTATGCAAAACTTATCATTCTTTGATCCAAGCATAGGTCAAGGGGGAGCAAAAGGAAAATTCCTGATCTACAGAGGTGATTAGATCAAGGGGGAGCAAAAAGGGATCCAGAAATGATCTACAGACATAAAACTTTCAAGGGAAAGCCAAAGAAGAATGTCAATGAATCTATATCGACAGAAGTCATACCTCACTGCCGAGAAAAGAAGAACCAAAAGGTATGTCTCTCGCACAAAAGGTTTTTGAAAAACAGTTTTCTAGGATACAAATTGTCAAATATGTCCTAAATATACTGTGGATAACATTTCAAAAATCAGAAGATGAAAAAGTTTCATAAAAATTGAGTTATGAGAAATTTAAGGTCATAGAGCTTCTGCTGAGCTCAACAGAAGCTCTGCCAGAAATATGCTCTGAGATCGCAACTTTAACCTCTATCGATCTTTTGGAATGTTATCTCGGAAACCAAACAGACTCACCATGACCTTCTCGAACAAAACTTTTTCCATAACAATTTTTTCGGACACCAACTTTCAAATATGTCCTAAAAATATCTCTTAAATCAGATCAAAAAAATTGGATGATCAGAAAAGTTAATAAAATTTTCGTTATGAGATTTTTTCCCTCATAGAGCTTCTGCTGTCCCTCACAAAGGTTCTGCAAGTTCCATCAGAGCCACAAAACCTCTACGAGTAAAAACTCTTAACTAAAAATCCTATTTGATCCTCTCCAATGCCTTTACAAAACGTTTTGGTTAAAAAGGAACCCCACAGAAGTCATGATAACAATGAGATATATGAGAAAGGGATACACATCAAAGATTTTCAAATTCACAGAACCTCTGTAAACTACAGAAATTCTGTCAATCTGTTACTTGGGCATTTCTGTAGTAATAACGGTTACTTTTACTGAGAGTGAATTACATGTGGCTAAGAATAACTCCACGCGCCTAGCATTAATGGGCCGCGCACGACGTCCTGTCATCCTCTGACATGGCCTACGTGTCCCATTTTCATTGGGCGTACATGGAACGTTTTCTGTGGAAAGTTGAACCCGCCGTTCTAACTTGAGTTCGGATTCCAAATTTTAAATCCATTACCTTATATTTTACTCTTTCGAATTCTACCGTTTTACCCTCCTATAAAAACCAAGCTCACCCTCTCATAAACTTTTTACAAACTCTCATTCTTCTCCGGCGAAACCTGCAAATTTCTTATTCTCAGTACCAAATGGCTTCATCTTCTCAAGTTATCTCCCCTGCACACTCTCCGGCGACCTCACCAGAACATTCACCTGCTCATTCTGAACATTCAGAAAACCCCAACCCTGCCCAAAACATTGAACTAGAAGATTCCGGCGATTCAGCAGACTTTGCTCCAACCACACATCTTCAAAACTTCATAGCAAAGGTTCATTTCGAAAAAGTACTACCAATCAAATCCAACAATTGCTATTTAGTTCCCTCACCCACTGCTTTCGGCGAAGCCCATGCCATTCTTCTAAACATAATGGAAAATCATATCCTCTTCCCTTTACTCTCAAGAACCCCAAAGAAAATTCCAGTAAGATATCTGAACCAGTTTTGGCAAAGTTGCCGATTTGATAAAGATGATTCTCTTATCAAAGGATACATTTCAAAACCCGACAAATCTGAGCATCTGGAAATCAAGTTCAATAGAACAATGTTCTCACTTGAATTCAACCTACCAACAAGGGGTCTTCTTGGATTAAAGAAGTACGCAGAGCAACCAACAGACGACGAGATCTGTCGTTTCCTAGAAATGCTTGGGTACAACACACCACTAAGGAAGAGAAATGACTTTCGCAGAGGCAGATTACCACCTCTGTGGAACACCTTGTTCTCAATTCTTAACAGATGCCTGACAGGGAAGATAGGCAGTATTGACCAGAGCTCACGTCAGATATTGACCATCATGTATGGGGTTTACTATGATCTCCCACTGGATTACGCGACCATAATGATGCAAGAGATCATAAACACCATCGACAGAAAGAACAACACAAGAAGGGTCAAAGAGAACGATCCTAAGTTTCTACCACCTCTGCAATTCCAAAGAATATTGGGAGTCTTGTTCGAACCTCTGTTGCTAATACAGAAATGGCCAATGGAATGGCTAATGGAAGGGCCAATTCCCAAACAGTTTCCAATGAGCAAAAATATTCCCACTGATCATGTGGATGGCTACACACACTGCAGACCTTTGTCAAGGAAACTTCTGAAGTATGCCTCGAATAAAACCCTTAAGAAAGAGTATATACGCGATCATAGAACTCCTAAACCGAGTCCTATGACACCCCCGCGTTTAGGTGTCCCCCTAGGAACAATGATTGCAGAACCCCTTCCCACTCAAGAAGAAAAAGATAACAAATTAGAAAAACACATGGCTATTCAACTCAGCTTCATAGCCAAACGTGCAGAGCTCATGGGAAAGAAGTCCTCTTCAAAATCAAAAAGGAGGAAAACTACAGAAGGTACCTCTACAAGCGCTGCAGAAGATCAACCTTCACCTCCTCATGCCACAGAAATTGGCTCCTCAACTCCTCCCTCTTCTCCAAAACAGAAGAAGAAAAGAAAATAAAAAACCACAGAGGAAGGGGCACCAAAAACAAAGAGGAGGAAATCCAAAAAGAAGCATGGTAAACCACTTGAAAAATTGGTTACCATAGAAGAGGAAGCAATCGCAGAAGAAAGAACTGCAGAAGAAGAAGATGCAGAAGAAGAAATGACAGAAGAAGGATATCAATCGCCCCATCAATCCCCAGATCGATTTGCTCACCAAGGAAACATTAACGATTTCCTACAGAACCCCGACATTGCCAACACTTTAAATACAGCAGGGTGGACGGCACAACCTCTCGACCACCATTCCCCAAAAGAACAATACTTCTCTATTTCTGGCATTGACACCCATCTGCAAGAAGATGATCAAACACCCAGAGATCAATCTGCTGAGACACCTATTATTCTACAGAACCCCTTCATTCAGCAAGGATTGGACGTTCACAGAAGGAGTCCAAGCCCAACTTCAGAAGAAATAGGACAAACAGAAGCTAAGTGGAATAGAGATGAATTAACAGAGACAAGAATGGAGGTCTCAGAGGTAGATTCAGACGAAGAAGAATTTGTCTGGATACGGAAAGGTCTCTATCATCCACACGTCATGAGGTTATACGGCTCTCATCAAATGTATGACTTCTTAGGGACAAACCAAGGAACTTCAACAGAAGATAGAGAAGAAGCTCCAAGCCATCGGATATCTACAGAAGCTGAAAAGATAGGCAATGATGTAGTGCTTGGATGCTTAACAGCAGAGGAAACAAGAAAAGATGCATGGATTTACAGAGGCACACAACCAAAACCAACTCCCAGTGCAACCCACACATCTAACTCCGCAGGTCTAGCTGCAGAGGGAGTTATTGAAATAGAGCAGCACAGCTCGATCCAAACCCAACCCAACCAGCCAGAAGTTACTCTTTCGACTTCTGCGCCCACAAAAACCGGGGAATCCATTCCTAGGGAGTCTCCTCAAAGAGACTCACCTATAGTTCGTGATCAATCACCCCAGATCACACTAGAACACCCTACAGAGGAATTCGTTTCCTCTGCCACACACGAAATAGGGCCAACCCTTCTTTCAGAGAGAAGTAGTGAGCACAACGACGAAGAGACTCTAGACAAGTCTCTGAGTCAAAAGAAGGATAATCTAGTACCCACCTCTGGAGTGGATCTAGACAATGTCGTTCACAGAACTTCTGTAGAGTCTGAAGCACTAGATGCTTCTGCTCGAAGATCAGATGGAAATCCTTCCACCCCCAACGTACAAACAAGGGTGAACGAAGGTGTCCCAGGAGCAGGGACTCACTCTGGAGACGAATGTGTTCCTCCAGAGGTTACACCAGGGACACAAGTATCAAGGGATGAGTTCCAAACCCTTGTCACCTCTGTGAACCAAACCATGAAAAAGTTGCAAAGCTCTTTCACATCTTTTGCAGAGAAAACATCAACGGCCATGCTGAATCTGAACACCAAAATGGACAATCTGTCCACCAAAATGGACAATCTGTCCACAGAGGTGAAAACAACCATCACAGAGATGAAATCTTCTGCGCAAACAACTGCAACAACTACAGCCACTTCTGCTGCTAAAGATTTTGGAATTACCGCAACTTCTGCATTCAAGGAACCAGTCAAACATTTCCTTGAACAAATGAACAAGCAATCCAACAAATTACAGAGCATCACACCCGCAGATCTACAGAAGGCTCTGCAAAACGTTCAAGCAGAAGCAATGCGTGATAAATCCTAGATCTCTAGCAATAAGATATGAATGTAGTGAGAGAGAATCTAGAGAGCAAATATGTCATCCATGTATTGAGCTCAAAGGATTACAAAAGGTTTCTAAAAGATTACAAAAGCTTTTTAACAAATGAACTAGACAAGCCTATTTATACCCATGACATACAAGGTATAAAGGCATTCACAATACTGTATAGACTCATACAGTACATTGACTTTACAGTAAATCTTGAATACAACAATGCTCTAACAATCTCCCCCTTTGGATTCAAGATTTAAAAAAATATGACAGCAGTCTTCAGCTCTTTGTAAAGTCAATCTTCTCAAACAGACACTCTATCAAACCATCTTCAAATAGCTTTATCTCCACTAGTTCACGGCGAACTATATGTTTTGACACTCTTTAAGAACTCAGCTTTGAAGAATCTTCAGACAAACATGAAAAGTCATTGTCTTTTTCTTTGAAAAATCAACCTTCTTCAATACAATCTTCAACAGATTGTCTTCAAGTCTTGAACATGGATTTCATCTCTTTATATAGAACCATCAATTCAGAACAAGATAAATCAGAAACGATTAGAGTTTGGATCAGAAAGATGTGAAACCATCCACATTGTTGAACTTTTAGGTGTAAGCGCATTCCGATAACCACTCAGAACTAAGATAACCAAATTCAGCAACATTTGGACTTCACATGATCCTTCTCCCCAATCTTCAGTCTTTGTTCACGAATCTTTGACTTGAAATATCTTTGATTTGAAAATTCTTTGACATGAAATTGAAATTAAACTTTTCTCCCCCTTTTTCGATGATGGTGAGCATCATAATCATCGAAAACCATTTTCAATTTCATTCGTGTCTTTGAGTATTGCTAACAATCTCCTCCTTACAGAATAACCTTGCTCCCCCTCAAAATAAGAATTCTGGAGCAATTTATTTTCTCCCCCTGAAAGTATGCATATATTTCAATAACGTACAGTATTTGAAATTGTAGCACAAATTTTAAAACAAATTTACACAAGGAAAATAAAATTCATTGAATTTCATTTTATAACTACAAACATTGATCATTTGAATGCTTTACAAAAGAAATTCAACTTAATGAAATTTAACAATATTTCAATCAAATGAAATCAAATGCATGTGTTTGGATTCAAGAACAAGTCATCGCATATCAAGTTAAAAATGTTCAGTTTCAACCCCTTTATTAAATCTATTTGGTGTGCTAACATGCGAAATATGATTAGCATCAAGCATATGCAATTCTAAAACATATAAGAATACTTTGCTCTACTCACACTATTTGTCCAAAATCAGAATTTTCACAAATTTATGGGTTTATCGCGACTTTGTATTTTCCCAAGTTTCAAGAGATGTGTGCTCATTGGCATCTTTTCTTTTGTTCTTATTTGCATCTTTTGATTTTGTGCACATTGGCATCTTTTGATTTTGTGCTCATTGGCATCTTTTGATCAAAAAGTTTAGTAAGAATAAGATACACCGTTAAACATGACTTTCTATCTGGTTCTATAGCAGGATTTGGGTTAGCAGATCCCAGACCAGTTGGCCTTAGGTGCTAGGTGTCGAGCACCCCTTAGAACTTAATTTCCCAAACCAGAAAGGCCACATCGATATATCTTAAACCCATTTGTACCAGTAGAACATGGCTTTCTATCTGGTTCTATTGCAGGATTTGGGTCAGCCGATCCCAGACCAGTTGATCTTAGGGACTAGGTGTCGAGCACCCCTTAGGACTTACTCTCCCAAACCAGAAAGGCCACAGGCACAAACTTTCAAACTAAATGATATTCTATATAAGTTCGAATTTCCATCACAAAATATGAATGATATCTCAATCACTTGGTTCTTAATCATAGTGCTTCCCCCATATTTTCGTTTCCATTCATCATTCTGATAAATAGGCTTTTTGAGCATTATATTCTATATAAGTCCAGATTCACATATCTTTGAGCATTCAGCATAATTTCATTCATGTTTTGCTGACCTTTCGATTTATTTCAGAGGTGAAAGATGAAACAAATATAACTCAGATAAAACAAAAACACTTGTAAAATCATCTTTTAGCACACATTTAATTCATTGAGTGAAAATTGAAAATTTTATCTCATTGAATTAAATTTGAAAAGATTCAAATTTTCAAAGTGGTAGAAACAAAATATAATCCAATGTTACCTTTTACCACGTTCCTTGAAACAAAAAGATGTGACAGTTAAGGATATCACCTGAGAAGTGTGAGTTCTAAACTGATTTGTTTAGAAGTCTTAGTCGTTGAAGTACGGGTCCTGAACTGATTTGTCCAGAAGCCATAGTCGTTGAAGCACGGGTTTTGAACTGATATGTTCAAAAGCCAAAACATTGAAGCACGGGTCCTGAATTGATGTATTCAGAAACCAAAGTATCTTTTAAGTGCGGGTCCTAAACCGATATGTTTAGAAACCATTGTCGTTGAAGCACGGGTTCTAAACTGAGATGTTTAGAAGCCATTAATATTTGTCTCCCCCTTAATGGTACAAATATTTTTCAAAAAATACGCCGCTTCTCTTCTGTTTTCAGTCATGTGTGTGGTATGTATCTACAATTCAGTACAACACATGAAGAACCTGCAAAACAGATTAAGCAGATTTTGGTACCCAATGGCATTTGGGTCCTAGTGGGTTAGGTGTAGATTTCTTACAAGGAATACTGTAAGAACCATACCAATAAGAAGTATAATCTTTATGCACAAAATCATTTGATCCACAGTAAGAACAACATATTTTCTTATGTGCCAACCTAATCAGATGATTAACATAATGAATAGGATTAGGTTTAGCATAAGATTTACCTTTTGGCGTATTGTTCTTCTTTGCATTTGATGTGGATACAGATGATTTTGGCACATCTTTCTTTGGAACTGTTGTGCCTTTGATTCTCCATTCCATCTTCACCCTCTTGAAGACTGGAACTTCTTCAGATTTGGAAGTATTAATTTTAGGCACTTTAACAATATCATCCGATTTATCAAACAGAGGATTATAGAAAAGATTAGACGAACGAATCTGACCTTTTGAGAAATCTGTTGATCTATTAAGTTGTTTAGAAGGAATGTTTTTAAAACTTGAACTTGAAGCAGTTTTAAAAGAACATTCAGAATCATTTGAATCAACAAATGGAGTCTGAAAGATAGAATTATGACTGGTCTGCTTTGAGACATCAAATTTAAAAATGACGTCTTCAAGTTCTTTGACTTTGTTTATCAAAACATTTTTCTCTTTAGAAATTAGATCAAATTTCTTTTGGAGATCAGATTTGATCAACTGATCCTTCATAATATCAGCTGATAAACCAGATAATCTTTTGGTAAGATTAAGAATCACATCTTCAAAATATATGCGTTCCGATTCAAAATCTTTTTCCAAAAACTTTCTTTTATCAGTAATCTCTTTGAAAATTTCCATATTTTTCTTTTTAAGGGTTTTACTTTCCTTTTCAAAGAGATTTTTCTTTTCCGTGAAATCTTTTCTTTCCTTTTCCAAAAGATTTTCTAATTCAGAGATTTTCATGGAAAGTTCAGAACTTTTAATCTCAAAAAAATTTCGTTCAGTTTCAAATTTAGCTCTTTCTTTTTCGAGCTTGTCTTTTTCTAAAAATAAAACTTTCTCAAAGTCTGAAACTTGTTTTGAAAGTTTTATACATTTCAGCTCAGTCTCTTTCTTTTCTTCAAAAACTTTCTTTTCTTCAAAAGAAAAATTAGACAGTTTTCTCTTTAGATCGGCATTTTCACTGTCCAAAATTTTCCCTATATCTTTAACTTCTTTTAATTGAGCATGTAACTTTAAGTTCCACTTCACTCTCTTTTCTTCTCTACTCTTCAAATCGGCATTTTCTTTTTGAAGAGTTGTTACTTTCTCTTGAAGATTCTCGATTTGATCGTGCAGACTTGAGTTGTCTTTCTTTGCTTCAAGATCTGCAATATAAACTTCAAGATCAGTTATTCTTTTAGTAAGTTTAGCATTTGAAGAAGAAATGTCTAAAATTTGTCTTTTCAGATTAACATTTTCTTCTTCCAATGCTTTATTTAAAATAGGAGTTGAAGAATTTGAAGCATTATCTTTAACAGGAGTTTCTGATATAGGAGATGTTTCTGATAAAATAACTTGTTGCAAAATTCCATTATTTGCCTTAGCTTTTTCAAGTGGCTTTGGAGGTGTTTTTGTTATTATGACTTGTTGCAACACTTCATTATTTGGTTTAACAGATACATGTGAATTAACAGATGTTTCTGTTATAATGACTTGTTGCAACTTTACATTTGGTTTAACAAAAACTTTTGCAATTGGAGGAATCTCCTTTTTCAGAGTTTGCTTCAAATCTTCACCACTGCTTTTAACAATAACTTGTTGTAAAACCATTTTGAATATTGCTAGAAATTGATCGTTCAGAAGATCAAGCAGACAGTGTATGAAAATACACAAAAAAATTATATAAATTTTTTTCTTGAAAAGCTCTTACAGTGTATGAAATACACTATAGGAAAAATTTCGGGATAAAATTTTTTCTCAATGAATTCGAATGTATAAGGGTTCGAATTCAATGAATTCGGATGTATAAGGATTCGAATTCAATGAATTCGGATGAATAAGGGTTCGAATTGAATGAATTCGGATGAAGAAGGATTCGAATTCAATGAATTCGGATGAATAAGGGTTCGAATTCAATGAATTCAGATGAATAAGGGTTCGAATTCAATGAATTCGGATGAAGAAGGATTCGAATTCACTCAATTCGGATGTAACTGGGTTCGAATTCACTCAATTCGAACTTAACTGGGTTCGAATTCACCCAATTCGGACTTAACTTGGTTCGAATTCACTCAATTCGAATCTAACAGGGTTCGAATTCTATACTTAGGAAAATTTAATTAACTCAAATCAATACACAAGTTCTCAATTCGAATCTAACAAGGTTCGAATTCTCTACAATTCGAATCTAATAGGGTTCGAATTCTATGAATTCGAATTCTTCTTGAGTCGAATTCTACACTTATGATGCGAATTCTCTATGAATGTTCCGAATTCTCTATGAATGATCCGAATTCACCAAGAATGATCCGAATTCTGCACTTCGAACTTCAAAATCACTTAATCTGCCATAACTTCTTCAATTCTTGATCAATTGTGATGAATCTTATATCAAATTGTTCGTAATTGAAATCCGCACACTTTTTCTGTTGATTGCAATTCACAATTCGATCAATTTGAACAGATTAAGATCAAAACAATGAATTTTTGGTTTTCGAACAAAATCTTAAAAATTGATCAAATCAGATGATTCTGTGCAGTTTTTGATGTTGATCCAAGAATTAAAGATGATCAGTAATCAATTCCGAGTTCAGTGATGCAAGAAATTGATTCAAAAGATCAAAATTTAAAAAAAATCAGATGAATAGTGATGAACACCCAATCCGAATTCTTCAGCTTTAGTGTAAAAATTCTTCAATTTGGTCTTCGATCTGCTTGAATCTTCTGTTTAGCTCTGATACCAATTGATAAATCCTAGATCTCTAGCAATAAGATATGAATGTAGTGAGAGAGAATCTAGAGAGCAAATATGTCATCCATGTATTGAGCTCAAAGGATTACAAAAGGTTTCTAAAAGATTACAAAAGCTTTTTAACAAATGAACTAGACAAGCCTATTTATACCCATGACATACAAGGTATAAAGGCATTCACAATACTGTATAGACTCATACAGTACATTGACTTTACAGTAAATCTTGAATACAACAATGCTCTAACAATGCGCAACGCAATACTGATGCAGCCTAAAGACTACATGAAACACCCTGAAAACAGAGTCAATTTAAACCTTGAAATTTCCACCAGTTATGATCAAAACTTTCAAACTTATATAACTTGAGGATCAAATGTAAGGTTTTTATATACAACTGACATTACTTAAATAAATTATTAATCTAATCACCTCATAACAATCAGATTAATCGAGTTATCTAAACAACTGTCCCAAAGATTTCAAAGAATAACTAGATCCTTTGTTATCTCTAAGCCTGAATCTCTCCAAAAGTTCTATTCTCTCGTTCCCGCTACTTCCCGGAGCTTGTACCTGGTAACAAGATTCAACTTGAAACATTAGGCTTTCGCCTAGTGAGAATACTCAAATCAAAATAAAATTTAATAATTAAAACATGAACAGATAACTCAAACCTGTTCTCACCCATCTTACCGTACGACAACTCCTTTCCAAATCGGGGAATCTACCCCACTCCCAATTTCCTACGACTAGCTCATTTAATCGCAACAACAACATAAGAGTTAACTCTGAATCATTACAGATTCACAATCAATAATCACACACAAGAAATTACAAGTCAAAACCTGCCTATTTCTTAATCAGGAAGTAGAGATTACAAATTACTTTATGCCTATCTCTAATCTTCCTCTCATCACAGGGAAATCTCCGATCTTCCCAAAACAATGGAAATCTCTGATCTTCCATAAATCGAAATGGGAATTACAAATCAAAATCTGCCTATTCCACATTCCACCTCTGCATCAATGGTCCCAATGGGATTATAATATCGCGATACTCAATCGGTACTCACGATGGTTCGAGGTTCACCCAAATACTAAAATTACACCCCTTTGGTCTATGGCGAGTAACCGGTTCCCATTATACCGTACCCAAGTGCCCTCGGTGACCGGATGCCTATTTTAGTAAAAGCACATAATCACATAATATAATACAATCGATACTACTATATGCGTCCAACATAGAATGTATCATTTCTCTGAACATATTCTATATATAAAATAAATAATATTATTACTCCACATCTCAATCTCTTTATTACCCCTTCTCTGAAATCTGATATGATGATTACCATCTCAATAGTTATTTATATTTTCGAACTCATAGATAGGCCTTTATAATATGTCTCAATTTGGCTTCTCAATCACATTTAGAATTCATAATCATCTAACATATTGCATATAACAGATAATCCTGCTCATTATAAGGAATATGAATAATTCCTGTTCATCAACTTCTTAACTATCCCCTCATAGTAATTTAATACGAGAGTTAATATATATCAGTTGTTAATCTATATCTTTGAACTCATGGATGGATCTTTATAGTTTATCTCAATAAAGCTTCAAATCATATTTAGAGTTCATAACCACATAAATTTCATGTAGTAGATAATCAAACTTAGCATGCAAGATTAATAATAAATACTAGTTCATCAACTTCATAGATAACTCATCTTAGAAGTTTTAGCATGGAAATCCACATAACACAACTTTTAATCGCCCTCTTGGCTTATCTCTAATTTAATCCAATCCACATAAAACATATTCATGCATATATATAAAGCATCTAATTCAAGATTAATTACTGATCTTTAAAAAGAGTTGAATAAACTCACCTCGATTGGTTATCGAATTTCCTTCTTAGCTTTTCTCGAGAAATGCGATCTTTCATTCCAATCTTACCGAATCTGGAACAATTAAAAATACAAGTATTTCTTAAAGGCTAAGAATCATAAATAATCCAAAGTCCTCGTCTAATGTCGCAACCCATTGTTGAGACTTCGACACTATTCACTATTCCAAGTCTCAATCCACTACTGAGACTTCAACACTATTCACTATTCCAAGTCTCAATCCATTACTGAGACTTCAACACTATTCACTATTCCAAGTCTCAATCCACTATTGAGACTTCAACACTATTCACTATTCCAAGTCTCAATCCACTACTGAGACTTCAACACTATTCACTATTCCAAGTCTCAATCCACTACTTTTAAACAATTACAAATTTAACCCCAAGTTAAAACTTGTAATTCTCAAAATAATATAACAAAATTCGGGATGTTACAATACTTCCCAACTTGAAAATGATTTCGTCCCCGAAATCAAAGTCAGGTACACAAATGAGGATACTTAGCCCTCATACTCTCTTCTGATTCTAGAGTCACATTAGTACCTCTATGGTGTTTTCACTGTACTTTCAACATATCTACCTTTTTACCACTACGTAGCTTTCTAATTGATCTCTCTAAAATTACCTCTGGTTCTTCCACACTGCAACTCTTTTCATCAACTCTCACATCAGTGAGTTCAATCACATCTTTCCTCTTTAGCCAAAATAGTTCCAAAGATAACCTGCTTGGAAGGTATTACCATTCATAGATCTTCAACTAACAATTTCTCGTACATTTCTTTCACACATAAGGAGCAACTTATTTCCTTAACAATCTTGCCTTCGCTACACCATATTGACCTACATACTCATCATCTTTATTAATCTTACAGTGATTCAAAATACAACTTAACTGGCAACTCATACCATCAAAATTTCTTTGGATACACTCACCATTGCTCCGACATTCAATTTCGATATAAACCATATTACCAAGTTATCTTACAACCCACATGTTCTATCAACTTTTATTAACAAATAATACTTTCCAACCGGAATTCCCAAAACTTCCATTCGAATACTTCCTCTTTTTAACATCACGTCATACTAGACAACACATGTATCTTGGCAATTAATGCCACTACTCGTTCATGCATTCTCCACCCATAACATTTACCACAGACCATGTCTCTCATAGCCATTCGTACATAATTAATTTTACAATCCCAATTTCTCGTCTAAATACACAGGTCTATATTACTAAATATCTCCTCCCCAACTTTAGTTGAACTACCACTCACAATTTTCTAATAAATCTTGAACTTATTCGTTCTTACTAGCTCTTTATGTTTCCAATATGTTGCATAGCCAGGGTACAATTCCTCACATATCAACACAATCTATACATCCCCTTTGTTCATCTCCAGTATTTCATCTTTTATAAATCTTCCACATCGTAAGTAAACACTTATCTGAAAGCAACAGTCCTTCACTGTTCTAACAATCCCACAAGGTGATCCTTCAACTTTTAAACTTCTAATTTAAACTTAACATTCATACATGATCCCAAAAAGGATAACCAATGCATTCACGTTATATAAACTTAATTTTCAATACCGATTATGCAAATTCAACCCCAAGCGTACTCCAAGCTTATCAAACTGGTTCAAAGCTCTTAAGGCTTAACTAAATCCAAAACCGAGTCATCTACTCAAAGGATTTAAAGATTATTTATCAATACCAACTCATGCAAATAATTACATCTATCTCACGTTATGCAACATACGCTCCGAGATATGAAAATCTTACGACCCCTTCATTGCTACTTACCCAATGAAGTCAAATCATTTGCAAGTACATGCAACTCTTTTCATACTCCACAATGTATATAATCTGCCCAGGTTCATTAGTTCCAAAGATACTAAGTAAAATATCAAACAGTCTTTACACCTAAGACCAACACTTAAACTGTCACCGGTTCAAATACAATGCAGTTAAGTATACAACACATCCAATACTCCATCTTGAATCATTAAACTGACAAATATTCAAAAGACTCATTCGAATATAAACCAGGCCTTTAAGGCCAAAACAAACACTTGATTAAACACATGTCACTCACACGATCACGTAAACCAAAATTCCTCTTTACTCAGGATCTTAACCTTATTAATCCTTTAATTGGCCATTGATTTCAAAATAAAAGTTTATCACTCTAAAAACCTTCACATTTTCAAAATGTAACACGACAAAATTATTATACAACCATAAAATACCAAAACATGCTTCGACCACATAACTTTCACTTAGATTATAATTAATCAAACTCAAAATTCCCCCAATTGTGTCGCACACACTAATGCTCACTTTGCGCATACCTTCTGCATAACAACATACCGGTATCGCTCACGGTTTTGCTACTACTCGTACGGGCATACGCGGAACGCATCCAGACCGCACCCAGTGACACACAAAAGGCCTCGTACACCTTACAACTCTCGCCTTCAAAGTCAAAACTTGACATCTCAATACTTCCTTAACCCTGAACCTAATTCTTCCTCCAGACACGGCCGACCCTCGGCAACTGTATTACTAATCCTCCGAACAAGGGTACAGACCCTCATTTTATTGATACTAAAGTTCACTTTCGACTCTCTCCACTGTTCATCTCTCATTTGAATACAATTACCAAAACCACAAACTTTCCCCCAAGGTTTATCCAACACCTCTACACTCTTGGATTTCATTCTTAGCTTATAGCGTAATACTCTACGATCTAGCGAGTTCATAGCCTTCATGCATGACAATATAATAAATAACTCAATCCACACTTTTCTCATTTAAATAAAAAACATTCAAAACAACGTGAGCACACACGCCCCAATCATTTTCATAATTCCCATGTACTACACAACAATCTCAAAACCGTTTGTCTATAAATTTACGTAAAACTCAATCTTTCTCAATCAAAATGTTGTTACAACAGTAATACCTTAAATGAAAATCTTTTCATACGACAAAAGTTTAAAATTTTACTGACATAGAGTAAAGTAGTCGTTTCTCACACTCTTTTATATGATATTGTTAGATCAATACTCCTGTTGGTTATTAAACGTTTTGCTGACCAATGCCTTCTTGCTACAAATCAACTTTTCATGTAAAGTAAGAAATATTTTTGTAACAACTGCAAAAATTTCGTTGTGCAACGTAACTGGGATTGCCCTTTTCTTAAAATACACACTTGCACACACTAATTCAAACTTGATTAAAACTGTTATTTATGCATTTGGTTTGAAATCATGAAACTTCATATAACACACACTAAAACACCATGCATAAAACTTTACTCGCAAATGAAGGCTAATCACTCAACGAGGTCAATCGTTTTACTTTCATAACTTATCATTGACACTTTACTTCCGACCTGAAATCGCCCTCTCGGCCTTATAATAATTGCTACATCTGCATTCCATGGCTCCCATACTCAACCATGTCATACTAAATCCGTATTAACCAATCATCTCATACTCTATCTCTGCACCTATCAAATCACCTATTAAAGATTGCTTTGGCACACTTTCATGAGTCCCACCAATTTTCAGGTTGTCCTTCAAAACCCCAATCATATACTGCTCTGTCCTTTAAAGGACCTCGGTGATGAATTTACCATCCCTTTACTATAACTTATAGAGATAACCAAGCGAAATGATCATGCACTTACATACATACAACAACGTACTTTACCGATCGTTAGTCACTGTAACAATTCAGAAATAGACATGCTCGTGTAACAATGTATTCATAATAACAGTAGCTAATTGTAATTGTGAATATATCATACAGGAGAATCCCCATTATCATTGTCATAGCACAAATTTCACGTATTTCTGTTAACTCTAAGACTATCCTGTCTTAACACTTCTACCCAGAACTCACGGATCATAACTTAACTCATCTCAGCTTAAGTCTAGGTATCTCAAATTCGTACCTAGTTCGCTTAAACTAAAGCTCTGATACCATACTGAAACACCTTGAAAACAGAGTCAATTTAAACCTTGAAATTTCCACCAGTTATGATCAAAACTTTCAAACTTATATAATCTGAGGATCAAATGTAAGGTTTTTATATACAACTGACATTACTTAAATAACTTATTAATCTAATCACCTCATAACAATCAGATTAATCGAGTTATCTAAACAACTGTCCCAAAGATTTCAAAGAATAACTAGATCCTTTGTTATCTCTAAGCCTGAATCTCTCCAAAACTTCTATTCTCTCGTTCCCGCTACTTCCCGGAGCTTGTACCTGGTAAGAAGATTCAACTTGAAACATTAGGCTTTCGCCTAGTGAGAATACTCAAATCAAAATAAAATTTAATAATTAAAACATGAACAGATAACTCAAACCTGTTCTCACCCATCTTACCGTACGACAACTCCTTTCCAAATCGGGGAATCTACCCCACTCCCAATTTCCTACGACTAGCTCATTTAATCGCAACAACAACATAAGAGTTAACTCTGAATCATTCCAGATTCACAATCAATAATCACACACAAGAAATTACAATTCAAAACCTGCCTATTTCTTAATCAGGAAGTAGAGATTACAAATTACTTTATGCCTATCTCTAATCTTCCTCTCATCACAGGGAAATCTCCGATCTTCCCGAAACAATGGAAATCTCTGATCTTCCATAAATCGAAATGGGAATTACAAATCAAAATCTGCCTATTCCACATTCCACCTCTGCATCAATGGTCCCAATGGGATTATAATATCGCGATACTCAATCGGGACTCACGATGGTTCGAGGTTCACCCAATTACTAAAATTACACCCCTTTGGTCTATGGCGAGTAACCGGTTCCCATTATACCGTACCCAAGTGCCCTCGGTGACCGGATGCCTATTTTAGTAAAAGCACATAATCACATAATATAATACAATCGATACTACTATATGCGTCCAGCATAGAATGTATCATTTCCCTGAACATATTCTATATATAAAATAAAGAATATTATTACTCCACATCTCAATCTCTTTATTACCCCTTCTCTGAAATCTGATATGATGATTACCATCTCAATAGTTATTTATATTTTCGAACTCATAGATAGGCCTTTATAATATGTCTCAATTTGGCTTCTCAATCACATTTAGAATTCATAATCATCTAACATATTGCATATAACAGATAATCCTGCTCATTATAAGGAATATGAATAATTCCTGTTCATCAACTTCTTAACTATCCTCTCATAGTAATTTAACACGAGAGTTAATATATATCAGTTGTTAATCTATATCTTTGAACTCATGGATGGATCTTTATAGTTTATCTCAATAAAGCTTCAAATCATATTTAGAGTTCATAACCACATAGTAATTTCATGTAGTAGATAATCAAACTTAGCATGCAAGATTAATAATAAATACTAGTTCATCAACTTCATAGATAACTCATCTTAGAAGTTTTAGCATGGAAATCCACATAACACAACTTTTAATCGCCCTCTTGGCTTATCTCTAATTTAATCCAATCCACATAAAACATATTCATGCATATATATAAAACATCTAATTCAATATTAATTACTGAATTTTAAAAAGAGTTGAATAAACCCACCTCGATTGGTTATCGAATTTCCTTCTTAGCTTTTCTCGAGAAATGCGATCTTTCATTCCAATCTTACCGAATCTGGAACAATTAAAAATACAAGTATTTCTTAAAGGCTAAGAATCTTAAATAATCCAAAGTCCTCGTCTAAAGTCGCAACCCATTGTTGAGACTTCGACACTATTCACTATTCCAAGTCTCAATCCACTACTGAGACTTCAACACTCTTCACTATTCCAAGTCTCAATCCACTACTGAGACTTCAACACTATTCACTATTCCAAGTCTCAATCCACTACTGAGACTTCAACACTATTCACTATTCCAAGTCTCAATCCACTACTGAGACTTCAACACTATTCACTATTCCAAGTCTCAATCCACTACTGAGACTTCAACACTATTCACTATTCCAAGTCTCAATCCACTACTTTTAAACAATTACAAATTTAATCCCAAGTTAAAACTTGTAATTCTCAAAATAATATAACAAAATTCGGGATGTTACACTACATGACCAGAGCACAGCTAACAGAGCTCGACCAGAATGTCATAAACCAGGTCACAGAAGTTATTGTCTCCTTCAATGCTGCAAATGCCAACTACGTCAAAGAGTTCAGAAAAAGTGTCGGCAGAATGCGCTTCAACACTGAAGCAGAACTTGCAACTCTTTTCGGCCTCTGTGATGATGTATGTGCGAAGTTGATGGCCGCAGGAGCAGAACTACCAAAGAAACCCAAAGCTTCCTGCAGAGCAGAGGGTACTTCTGATAAAAGTCAGGATGATTTTGATGATGACCATCCTGGTCCATCAGATAATCCTGAGGGGGAGAATATAAGGGAGAAAGCTACGACCAGAGGAATACAAACTCCGCCAATCGCAGCAGAACCAATCAGTCAAGCTCCTCCAGAACAAACCCAAGATCAACAACAAAAGCAACAGACCACAGAGACAACACCCATCTTTGTGGAATCAAGTCCTGAAGAAACCAAATTTCCAGAAGCTGATCAGCATACCACAGAGGCAACAACCACCCCTGTGGTAATCAACTTGGAAAATAGTTCTTCAACAAAATCAACAGAAAAACCCCAAACCATACCAAGAAGAAAGTCGATTGCCACCAAACCAATAAGAGCAACGACCTCTGCGACCTCTGCTTCTGATATTCTGTGAAAGATGCACAATACAATGACTGATCGAATGTCGCAGAGAGAAGAAGAAAGGCACATGTTCACATTAGCTTTCAAAATGGCAAGAAGATTCGATGTCCAATCTTCACCAACAGAAATAGAGCTCACATAAGAAGTCACCAAAGAACCTCCAACAGAGGTTACAAAGCAACTCAAGCCAACAGAACCATCGCCACAAAAGTCCTCTAAATCATAAGTGTCAAAACCTACAGAGGCAACCATCAAGCCAACAGAAGCACCAACCTCCAAACCTACAGAAGAAACAGGTTCTGCACATCCAAAAGCCAAAGACAAGGGCAAAGCAATACTGATAGAAGAGCCAAAGAAAAAGAAACCATTGCCCAAGCCTACAAAGAAATTGATGAAGAACGCCTTTGATGCCTTCCAAACTCCAAAGCCTGAAGAAGTTGATTGGGCATATGGATTAAAGCCCCTATCAGAAATTCCACTTACTGGCACAGCTGCAGAAGTTGTTCAACAGATGGAGAGTCTCAGAAGACAAGCACCACAACCTGGTCCAACACATGAAGAGATGGAAGAAGTGGTATACAAATACCTCTATAAACAAACCTTTCAGACTAATCATCCAACAGATCATGTGACAGATTCAAGGATCAGAGAAGAATTTGAGAACATCTTCACAAGGATAAAGCCAAGAACCAAAGCAGATGTCTTCTCAATCCACAAGATCAAAAAGGTAATCTTCTGCAAGTTCTCCTTTACAAGAACCTATCCAAGGGTCAGGTACAATCTTTACAAAGTCAGAAGAGAAGACAATTCAGAAACCACCTTCGCTGATGCTGACCTAAGAAATATCAATCCTTATGATCTACCTGACCTTCTGCAATGGACAAAGGACAACTACAACACAGAGGCAAACACCAGAGCCTATCAAGTGTTAAGAAAAGCAATGAGGGAAAAGCTTCTGATCTTCAGTATGATAGATTTTCCACTGGGAAAGGATCTTGGTCTCAAACATCTAAATTTACGACCACCAGAAGATCGCTGCCAACCCGACGCCGTGCCCAACTCTATCATTACAGAACCAAGATTCGGGTTAGTATTTCAAAACCCACAAGGCGAAATCAAACTATTTGTGTGCATGGATTGTCAGAAGTACGCAACTAGTACTCTGAACAAGTTCAGAGCAAGCCTTGTAAAATACAGAGGTACAGAGAAAATGGATAGAGATGCTGCTGATACTTTCATCCGAGAGATTGAGGCCACAATTCGCCTAAGAGAACTCTGCATCAGTTTCTACAAAGAGATCAGAAGAATCGGTAAAGACAACAGAAGCTTCAACGATTTCAAAGATGCCAAAATCTGATTCTCAAACCTTAAATCTCTGCAAACCAAGTCAAAAGTTTATCTTTCATTGTACTCAAATGTAAAATGCCTCTGGCATATCTCTGAATGAAAGAACTTTCGAGGTATTGTTTAACCTCTGTCTTATCTAACTTAGCCTAACTAAACTCAAGTTAATTTTTTTTATTTTTCACTACTTAGGGGGATATTGTTAGCTTCAATCTTCCTAATCATAGAAGTATTTAAAAGTAGTGAAAAATAGGCTAAGTGAAGAAAGCCTCTTACAGAGGCTCTGCCGACCTTACCGAGAGATCAAGGTCAAGAAGCTACAAAAGCTAAAGAGGCGCCCTACAGAAGCTCTGCCATACGCGCAAAGAAGACCAAAGACTCGGAATCCGGTGAAGACTGCTCTTCTAAGGACCAAACCACAGAACCTCTGTGGCACTTCACAGAGCCTCTGCGGTCTTCAACAAAGACTTGAAAGATATTTATAATATCTTGCTACTGTTACAGGACTTGTTCATCAACCTGCATGGTAGCATGCCCTGTCCAACTGCAACATGTCAAACTCTTAGTACATAATAGACGTCTGCTGCATTAAATGCAATACAGCACGTCCAACTGTTCATGCCAGCCGTCCAACTATTCATACCGTCCTTTGTGAATAGTAACATATGCTTTATGGTCCCCTTAGAGTAGTATATAAGGAAGACTCATGTTGAGTTCTTCCTATTAATCTATCAATCCATCGATCGATCAATCGAACACTTTGAGAAAAAAAACATCACAAGAACACACAGCTTAAACACCTTGAGAGTCATATCTGTTTTAAAGCTTTGCTTACTCACTGTTCTTGAATTTGTTCTTAATACATATATTCAGTAAACTTTGAGATATTATTTCCTGTTCACTGATTACTTATATTGTGTTCTAAATCTATCAAACATATCTGTTAGTTCTTCAAATACGCTTCCACATCAAACTCAAACTTGAACTAATAGATCTGATAATCTTGTTTAAACAAAAGAGGGAACCAACAATTGGTATCAGAGCCGATTGAAGAAACTTTTCTTCAAAATCGATCATCTATGCAACAATGGAAGTTTTAGATGGTTTAGTTTATGATATACTTCATGTGTGTGTTTTGATTCTTTCTCATTCATTGGTTTTATTTGATAAGCACTAAGTAGATGGTTGATCTATGATCTCATCCTTGTGTGTGCTTAAGTCCATAGCAATTTTTTTTGCATCTTGGTAGTAAGGTTGTTGATCTTTGTTTGATCTGACCTTTATTTTCAAGATTGGACTATCTTTGATCCAGATTTTGTTTGTCTTCCGCTGCTCATAAACATTTATATATGGATAACAAAATCTTTTGGGTCTTGAGAAAGTTGTTTGAAAAAGATTTGATGTTTTGTTACATGTTCAAAGTCTAATCTGAAACGTTTTTTTAAAAACTTTGAGTTCTTCTAATTAGTTTTCTGATTTGATCAATTAGAGATCGAATTATTTGCACTCACGGTTTTAAAAATTATATGAAGATCGTCTTATCTTTTACATCAAATCAGATTTAATGACAGATTTGCGCTGCTGTATTAAACTGATCATATCTCACTCATAAAAACACCGATTGATGCGATTCAAAAGGCCCTGGATTCCTAAGACACAGATGAACAGATTTCGTGTTTTGAGAATTCAGAGATTCGAAATTTATAAAGGTCATATGCATCATTGAAGTAGACAACAGTGTGCTGATGGAAAGCTGATGGACAGATCTGCCCGACTGTGGTAAAACACCATATCTTTGTCGTACGAGCTCAAAAAGAGATGATTCAAGATGATCTAAACAGCTAACAAACAAATTCAAGTTGTTTGTGTTTTGAGTTTTTGCAAACTCCAGAGGTAAAATGGTCTAAATTAGTGTCAAAGTAAGTGTAAACACTTCTGCCAAGCCTCTGCCACACACGACTAAGCTTCTGCCGCACGCGACCAAGCTTCTGCCGCACGCGACCAAGCCTCTGCCGCACGCGACCAAACCTCTGTCAGCCAAGCCTCTGCCGCACACGACCAAGCTTCTTCCGCACGCGACCAAGCTTCTGCCGCACGCGACCAAGCCTCTGCCGCACACGACCAAGCTTCTGCCGCACGCGACCAAGCTTCTGCCGCACACGACAAAACCTCTGTCAGCCACGACTAAACCTCTGCCGAGCAGAGACAACCTCTGTCGAGCCACGGCCAAACCTCTACCAAGCGGCGACCAACCTCAACCAAGCAACGACCAAACCTCTGCCGAGCAGCAAACAACCTTCTGTGATACTGTTCACCACAGAGCCTCTGTGAAACCCGACAGAGCCTCTGTGGACTGAACCTCTGCGATCGAACCTCCGAGCCCGATTTTTGTTTACTTTCTGTCAGCTTTGCGCTGCTTCAGAAAAATGCGCATAACTTTTGACTCGGTGCTCCAAATTACTCGATTCCAGTGGCATTGGAAAGATTATTCACAGATGCACGACTTTGATGCTTTGAGTTTTCTCAAATTATGTGTGCTGATATGCCAAACTCAGCCTCAAAGTCTGTTGCAAGGTGCTGGACCGAAAGCATTGCATTTCATTCATGCTCTTTCCGCTTTCAAGAACGGTGTTCTCTCAACGGTTCTTCATGGTGTCAAGCTACATTTGTCACATTTTAAATGTCAGTCCATCCTCTGTTATTCACGTTTAAAGCTCGGTGGATGAGCCTACATTTGAGGGGGAGCACATGATGCTTTGAAGACTTGAAGAACGGAACATCAAAGGTTCTAAAGAAAGCAAAGGGGAGACTATAAAATGATGCTTTCTTTATAAAACATTAGGGGGAGATTGTTAGCTTTAATTAGCTCCTAATTAAATGAATGTTTTATAAAGATATTTTAATGTTTTAGATATTTACTTATAGATATTTTACTTAGATGTTTTAAATAGATATTTTAGATATTGTCTAGATTTTAGATATCTTAAATATCTAATGTAATTATGGCCCTATATAATAGGTGTCCATATGTCTTTTTAAGAAGTGAGAAATATGGAAAGCACACAAAAACACACATAGACTAGTTTCTTATGAGAGTCGTTTCATGTTTAGTGTGGTGTTCTTCAACATTTCTCCTCTCCATATTTAATCATCAATGAATATGAGATAAGTTTCTTTGTGATTGTTCTTCATGTATATCTTATCTCTATATTTAAATATGGACTTTATATTTCTTCTATTGTTGCTCAAAAATGGGATCAACATGACCAGTGTATATTTCTTTCCAGCGATGGATTGTTTGTTAACAGGCCCAAACAAATCCATATGGAGTAGTTGTAGAGGAGATGACACTGAGGAGACTTGCTTTGACTTAAAGCTTGCTTTGGTCTGCTTCCCTTTTTTCACACGTTGAACATAAAGACTCTTTGGCGTATGATTGTTGAGGTAGACCAGTGACTAACTCTTTTGAAGAAAGAGTGTTCAGTGTCTTGAAATTCAGATGAGAGAGCCTCTTATGCCATAGCCAGTTGACATCAGATGAGGCTTTTGAGAAGAAACATGAGTTCTCAGTGGTGGTTGAGTCCATGTTTATTACATAAACATTTTCCAAACGATAACCGCTGAGAGCTATCTTCTCCTTTTTGTCAGTGACAAAGCAGGATTCCTTGGAAAAGATTACCTTGTTATCCTTGTCGCAAAGCTGACTGATGCTTAACAGATTATGCTTCAGCCCTTCAACATATGCGACTCTTCTGAAGGTTGTTGTACCATTTGAGAGTACACCAAACCCTCGGGTATGTCCTTTTCCATTTCCTCCAAAAGTCACAGAGGGACCCTTCTCTTCCTTGTAATCAGCGAGTAGGCTTTTCTTTCCAGTCATGTGTCTAGAGCATCCGCTATCGAGATACCAGATACCCTTCTGAACCTGAATTGCAGAGGTTGAAGTAGAGGGAATGTCTGAACTTTCTTCCTCATCTTCAATCTTTGCCATAAGACAGATATTGGCTTCATCATCCTCAGAGTCAGATGATGATCCTTCTTCTTCAGAGGCAACCCAATCGTAAACCATCAGGCCTTTGCCTTTCTTCTTAAAGCTTTTCAGCTTCGCATACTTTTCTTTCAGCTTAGCATATTTATCATCTTTATTCCTGGGAATAAAGGATTTCTTGGGAAACGCTGAGTTTCTTGAAACTTTCTTAGACCTGCACTCGTTAGCGAAATGTCCAATCTTTTCGCAGTTAAAACAAGTAGCAGTAGCCTTGTCAACAAGAGCTGATGATCTTGGCTTATCAGTTATAGAAAGTGGTTTGTTCTTTCTGAACATTTTCTTTTTGGCGAATCTCCTGAACTTTTTAGTTAGGAGAGCCAAAGATTCATCATCATCTGTGGAGTCAGAATCTGATGACCTTTCAGAGTTACTTTCTAACTCAGTGATAGTGACCACGGGTCGCTGAGTAGAAGGTTCCTTTGAGATTAAAGCAACATGGGTGCTTTTGGAATCTTTTACAAGATTCTTCTTAAGATGGCTTGATTGCTCATGATCAAGCATCGTGCCATATAAGGTAGCAATGGTCATTGATTGTAGATCCTTTGACAGCTTGAGACACATAGAATAACTGTCCAAGCTTTCAGGTAAACATTCTAGAAACTTTGTCAGCACTTCAATGTTAGAATATTCCTTACCAACAGTTTTCAGATCTATTATTAAGCAATTAAAACGTTGGTGAACTTCAGAGAGAGTCTCATTCTTACCACAAATGAAACTTTCATACTGTCTTACCAGGTTGATCTTTCGAGAGTCCTGGACTTCAGTAGTACCTTCATACTTAACACATATTGTGTCCCACATGGATTTTGAGGATTTCAGGTTCATGACGGAATGGTAGACTTCGTCAGGAAGAGCCATGGATAGTATGGATCTGGCTTTGGTGTCGATAGCCACTTTCTTCTTATCTTCGTCAGTCCAAGTATGAACTTCTTTGGGTACCAGCCTTTCTGGAATAACAGGTCTATTCTCAGCGGCTGGTACTGCGGCATCAATTCTTATAGGAATAAATGGGCCGTTTTCAAGATAATAAGGCATAGTAGAGTCTACACCTTCTAGGAAGAGAGTCATCCTATTTTTCCATAGATTAAAATTATCTCTGGAGAATCTAGGGGGTTTTGCAAGAGAACCATTGTCGATATAATTTGTGTTTGTGTTGGTAGCCATTTTCAGAAATAGCAAGGAAGAGAAATCTTAGTATAGATTAGATCTTGTTTATGAGATTAAACAAATCCGCTCTGATACCACTTGTTGGTCCCGAACGGCTATACAAGTTTGTAGAAGGGGGGGGGGGTTGAATACAAACACACAGATTTTACTTTTCTAAATTGTTTGTTGATGAATCATTAACAATTTACATCTTGTTCGGAAACAAGATTAAGGATAAACCTAAATCTATACAAGTTGGAACACTAAGTTTCTTGCACTAAGAAAGAGAAGGAAATTACTAATAATAACCTATCTCAAGATAAGAAGGATGAACTTGTCCAGAGTTAGCAAGTTACTTCAAAATGAAGTGAGTTCTTCTTCTTATATACTGCATTTAATGCATTGCAGTTTATACTTTACACGTGGAAGCAGCTGATTGGTTGCATGTCATTGACCTTTGTTGACAACCTTAGTAGCCGCATATTTGAACAGTGTAGTATCAGAGTGGTTGTACGATTTCAGACAATAAGGAGGTTCTTTTTCTGACATATCGTACGGAGTCGTGCAAGGGTGGTTAAGACAAAAATACTTTGTACGGAGGACTTTATGATCAGCTTTTCGTTGATTCAGCGATCTATCATTCTATGTCAGCGAATGATAGAGTTCAGCAATAGCTAAAGTCTTGTATTTGATACTTCACGTTGAGTGGACAAATCTGAGTCTTCGCTGATCCGCATCAGTTCATTAGGAGACTTGTCGCTGGTTCTTGAGCTTGATCTTCGACTTCAGCGTAGAACCTATGTCAACGTGAAACTTGTCTTCAGGGATCGTAACTTATCAGCGATCACCATAAGTACTGAACAAACTCAGATTATTATGGTGAACAGTGTTCGCTGAATTTTTAATCTAAAGAGCAAGAGTTACTATCAGCGGTACTGTAAGATCTTGGTACTTATCAGCGATAGTGAAACTCTGATACATATTGTTTACTTACAATTTTCACTAAGTATATAAGAGAGTGTCATTATCAAATCACTGAGGGTTTGGATCAACAACATCCGTGACGTCATCGCAACGGATAAGCCCTGGCACGTTCTTTTTCTGACACATCTTTGCACGTTTCGTTTATCTTCCAATCAAATGCAAACACGTGTCTGTGTCATGATGAAAATCTTTTCCCGCTCAAGATTTTCTCTCTCTCTAATCTCACTATATAAACACATTTTGGGTTTATATTTTTCCTTTATGCGAAAAACTTCTCCTCCAAGCAAGAAAAAGATTTACTGTTGCATTTTGAGCTCTCAAAATTTCCAGAAACTGTTCATCTTCTTCTTCCTTGACGAACCATGTTAATACTCTTGTTATTTACCTACCTTACTTGTTTATGATCTTCTCATTGTTTTTACAATGTCAAACAAAAAAACTTTTTCAAAAATGAAATCATTTCTTTTTGAGCAAAAGGTGGACGGAGTCAAAGAATCTTTGGAATCTCACAAAAAGGAGATCAAAGATGAGTTATCTGAAATTCAAAAAAAGTTTCTGAAAAGTATGGATGATATGAGATCTTCTCTGGTTAAAGCATTCAGTTTCAATCTTGCCATTGTTTCAAAGCCTCTTGCCATCATGCCTCTATCAGTAGCAGAACCAGAATCTGAATCTGCTTAGTCTTTGAAGAGGAAATTTGATGATAATGAGTCTCATCATCAAAAGGGGGAGAAAAGGCAGAATCAAAGCACTGAGTCAGATGTTCAAAAGTCAGATGTTCAAAAGTTAGCAATTGTTACAATCAGTTCTGAATCTGAGGATGCTATAGAATCAGAAAAAGTGGTGCATGAAAAGTCTGTTGAAGAAGCAACTGATAAAACTGATGAGTTGGAGATAAATGATGAATTGGAGGTGAATTCTGATGAAACTGATGATGTAGTCATGGCAGATCAGAATGTTAAGGCAGTAAGCATTTTTGGATCAGATGAAGTGATTATGACAGATAAAAATGTTATGGAAGAAGAGGAAATTATGACAGATTCTTCTGAAGATAGTTATGAGTTGAATATGATAGATTCTTCTGAGGAAAGCTTAATTGAAAGTTCTGAGGTGAATACATGCTTAGAAATTGTTCCTTATACTAGAGGTGAGCTTCTTAATTCTGAGATTGAAGAAAAAAGGCTGAATGATGTTCTGATGAGGAGAATGCACAGTGAGTTGGTGAGAGCTCTTAATGTTCAGAATGTTCAAAGAACTATCAGAATTTTGAGGCCTATTGATTTGTTGGGAGAAGAGGATCACTCAGTTAAATATTCACAAAAGTTCCTAGATGATTTTCAACTACACTTTGTGGATGAATTGGGAGCTAATGATGAAATGTATGACAGAGTTGAGAACTATTTCATGCCTATGGAATATGTGTTCAGAAAACCCATTATGATTCCAATACTTTATTTACCAACACTGGAAGAACCATTATGTGACTTTATTATTGATCAGAGTGACACTCCTCTTGCAAATCATTATTTTCAAGATAATTTTCTAGAAGAAACCTATGAGTATATCTATTGCACAGATGATGAGTTTGTAGTTATTGAGAACTTTATGGATGGCTTTATGGATGAAAGAGTACAGATAACTTATGTTGAGGCTTCAAACAGAATGAGCAAACCTGATGAAAAGCTACATGTTCAGAAAAGCATTGAAAAGGTGTTGGAGTTCCAAACCGAAGAATTTGATGGCTTAAAGTATATAAGTTTGGTAGTACTGAAGGAAGGAAATCTAAAAGTGAGTCTTACAAGTTTTGACTTTCATAGACTGTTTCTTGATGATCAAATCTTTCTGGTGAAGTTCTTTGCAAGCACAGAGGAAACCTGGATGGAAATTGAGTGCAGAAGAATTTTGGGAATTTATGTCTGAAACATGCATCTCTATGACTTTCAATTGGCCATTGAAGCAGGAAAAGATAAATGCAATTTATGTTGTCCAATCAGAAAGCCTAGCAATGAAAACTTTGCTCGTGGGTTTGTGGTTGAAGGAGTTGAGAATGAAGGTTTTTTCTACATAGCTTCTGGTTCACCAAAGTTTTTCAGATTGAATGATCTTGTCAAGTACAGTGATGCTACACTACAATTGTTGTTGATAGAGATGGATGTAAATGCTGAAGGTGAGAAAGCAATTCTGAAGGATAAATGTTTAAGGCATATCAAAGAAAGGTTGGATCTAAGAACAAGAATCAAGGAATGCAGTGAATGTATGCTTTCAGAAGAAAATCCAAAGAAGTTACTGCATATTGACTTTGTATTTCCTACTGAATATGAAGTAAATGGTGTTTACTCAGATGAGGTTGATGAGACTATTCCAGAAGTATTATCTCAAGAAGATGTTCAGATGGAAGATGCTGAACAAACAGAAAAATCTGAAGCAAATGAAGAAGAGATACATGTTGATCTGAATGTTATGTTTTTGGAATATACCTTACCAAATTTCTTTCAACCAAGAGAAGTAAATTTTCTAAGTGTGTATCATGATAACCCAGAGTTCTCTCAATGACTTCGTGCTGAACTAAAAAGAGTTGTGGGAAAGAAAAAGAAGTCTGTATATTCTAATTTCATGATCACTGGAATCAGAGAATTATGTGTTAAGCAGTTCAAGAAACATGAGTACTATGGATTTGAAGTTTTCAGAGAGGATGGAATAGTCTACTACTTCACTGAAGCTGACTTTGATGAGATCTCAATTTTTGATTTCTACAAATTGTATTGTCTTTTGGAGAATAAAGATTGTAGCAAGTATAAAAGGAGAGAGGATCATTGGCAACAGTGAGAGAAGCTATGTTTTATATTCGGAGATGGTATGCTTATACATATTTCCAAATTGCTCTGTATGTGCATAGACCATGTGTCTACTTGTCAAAGCCAAACAATGATCATGTGCAACTTAATGATATGAAGACTGGATATGTCAATGAATGGACAGAATTGGGTGTTGCACTGGAAAAAAAATCAAAAGCAAAAGATCTTTTCCAGAGCTAGTGAAGCTGCCAAATATTGCTCTGGAACCCTCAGATTCATCAAGAAAAGTTTGATCAAAAAGATAGAAAAAGGAGTTCAAGTTGAAAAGACAAAAGATCTCATTGAGCAGATTGATAGAAGACTTGCTCTGAGGAATGTAATTCTTTTGAAGATTGTTCCCGCTCTAAAAGAATTCAATGAAGACCAATACAAGAGTGTTTGACAAAAAGGGAGAGATTGTTAGATCTGAGGTTTTGTCAAAACACAAGTGTTGATATCTGAACAGAAGACTCAGAGTTCTGAGTAAGAAGACTCAGAAGTTCTGTACTGAAAAGATTACTAAGTGTGAAGTGTGAATAGAAGGTTCAGAGTTCTGAGTATGAGACTCAGAACTTCTAATGATGAAGATGAAAATATCCAAGTGCTTGAAAGATGTTCTGAAGTGCTTGATAAGAATAATGTTCAGAACTTATATCTTAGGATATTTTCATTTATATTCTGTTACTAATTAGGACACGTGTAATTGTTCTATTAGTCTTTCACATATATGTACTGTAGCTTTAGCTTTTCTTTACAGTATATATATAGAAGTTAGCAACTGTAAGCTAACTAACTTTCCGCATATCTTTGTATTCACTTTGTAATCTTTGAGAGATTCTCTCTCTAGATATGTAATCTGTTCTTGAATGAATACGAAGCTGTTTGATCCAATTCTCTATCATTTCACTGTTTGATTGTTCCTAATTGTTCATAATTGATTGTAAGATTGAATCCTGGTTTCTACAGGGTCCATTTACAATAAAAGGCTCAAGCCCATAAAGCTAACTAAAAAGCTAACTAAAAAGCCCATACACTATTTCTTTATAAAACATTTAATTAAATTATGAGCTAATTTAATCTAACAATCTCCCCCTAATGTTTTATAAAGAAAGCATCATCTTATAGTCTCCCCCCTTGCTTTCTTTAGAAACTTTGGCATTCTGTTCTTCGAGTCTTCAAAGCATCTTCTTGAAAAACCGAGACAATTAACCCATTTTGTCCAGTTTTAATGATTCAACTTCACTGTTGAGTAAGCGTTCAGCATCGAGCATTAAAATGAATAACAAAGAAGTGAGTGACAATCAATATATCACAATAGAAGCATGAAACCGTGAAGAAACGTCGAGAGAACACCGTTCTTGAAAGCAGAAAGAGCATGAATTAAATGCAATGCTTTCGGTCGAGCACTTTACAGCAGACTTTGAGGCTGATTTTGGCATATCAGCTGATTTCAGCTCACATAATTTGAGAAAACTCAGAACATCAAAGTCGTGCGTTTGTGAATTATCTTTCCAATGCAACTTGACTCGTGTAATTTGGAGCACCGAGTCAAACGTTATGTGCGTGTTTCTGAAATAGCGCAAAGTTGTCAGAAAATCCAATAAAAATCCGGGCTTCGGTCATTGAGTTCAGAGGCTCTGATGATAACTTTAGAGCTCTGATGATGAATTCAGAGGCTCTTATGGTTACTTCAGAGCTCTGCTGATAACTCCAGAGTCTCTGATGTTGACGTCAGAGTTCTGATGATGAGTTGAGAGAAACACAACTTTCTGTCCAACATATGTATACTGACTTTATAAGAGATTCTGACCAAGAAGAACACTGATTCAGACCAAGCTCAAAACTTGAAAATTGTTCATCTTTATCTTAGGAATCAAACTCATCTGGACTCATCATATTTTGGAGCTTCGAGGAGGGAGTTCTGTTGAAAATACGACAGGTGCACAAAGCTGACAGTAAGTACTAAGAAGTTGGGCTACGGGCTCTGATGCCTCCAACCTCTAATTCTCCCTCTGGTGCAACCTCTGATCCTCCCTCTGGTGCAACCTCTGATCTTCCCTCTGGTGCAACCTCTGATCCACCTACCTCTAATGCCCTCTCGGAAGATGAAATCTCTGAAGCTATCTCTGATGGTGCATCTCTGGTGGTGTATCTCTGGTGGTGTACCTCTGGTGGTGTATCTCTGGTGAATCTTTGGTGGTGTACCTCTAGTGTATCTCTGGTGAGTGTGGAAAACAACTTATACCTTCTGCACATATCCGTAAGGACAGCCTCTGACAGCAGTTTTACACCAACTTCGACAATACTTTAGACCATGATAGCTCTGGGGTTTGCAAAAACTCAAAACATAAAGAGTGTGCATTGGTTTGTTATCTTTTCAGAGCATCTGGAATTACCTCTTTTGGAGCTCGGAAGAATAAGATACGGTTGATGTACCATAGTCGCGCAGATCTGTCCAACAGCTTTGTATCAGCACACTGTTGTCTACTTCAACGATGCATATGACCCTTCTAAATTTCGAATCTCTGAAATCTCAAAACATGAAAGTTTTTCATCAATGTGTTTTCAGTCCAGGTCCTTTTGAATCGAATTAGTTGGTGGCTTGATCAGTGAGATATGATCAATTTACTACAGCATCGCAAATCTGTCAGCATGCTGTCATCAAAACTGATTTGATGTAGAAAATATGACGATCTCCATATAACTTGTTAGGGTAGAATTTATGTTGATTTTAAGTTCAAGGGTTTATTTTGTAATTGTTTAATTTTAGTCCATAGTGAACGGGCCGTGGGCTTGTTAACCATAGGCCCAAGGTATATAATGTTGTATTAGTCTAGAAAAATAGGCTAATCATCTATTTTACTTTCTGAAATGTATTGCAAATTCTCTCTGAAAGATTAATGAAAGGGATGACCAGTTGAAATCAATTGCTATCATTGTTCACATATTTCGATTTCATATTAGTTGCACGGATCTGGATTCTACAATTGGTATCAGAGCAGACGGACGGATTCGATTCAAAGTCTCAATCATTGATTTCTGGTGAGTTTGACTATTTCACGTCTGACTTTTTCTTGATTCTTTAAATCCGTGATTCTGCTTAAATTGTTCAAATTCGTTTGTTGGGCTGTGTTAGCATCATACTTATAAGTAATTCTGCAAATTTTCATAACTCAATTCGTTCGTTTGATTGGTTAATTTTGCAAATCAAGTTCAAAACTTTTTGTAGTGTTCTTACTCAAAAATCGAATTTTTGCAATCAAAAGGTGTTGTCTTTGCCCTAAAATCGATGGGGTTAGTGCTATTTTTGTGTTAGGCATCGCTACTAATCATTCAGAGACACTTTGGAGAAACCTTAATCGAAAATCAATCGATTTGAAGAAGACAGCCGCAGAGTCCGGGTAACTCAGCCGTGGTTTCCGGATAAGTCAAACTTGTCCGGACGTTTGTGTTAAAACTCATCTGGACTCCTCATCCTTTCCGGGTAAGTCTCCTTTCCGGGTATGTCTCCTTTCCGGGTACGTCTCTTTTCCGGGTAAGTATTTCAAACTCAGTTTATCCGGATAAATCTTGTTTCCGAAAACTCAAAGTTTCTGGTCATAATCTTTATCCGGAATCCTTGTTATCCGGAAACTTTAGTCATCCGGTAAGCACTCTCCTCCAGAAACTCACGTCATCCGGTTAGATTTGGTTTAATTCATCCGGACACTTTTGATATCCGGTAATCTCTGTTATCCGGAAAACTCAATCTGTCCGGACATTCTATTTCTTTCCGGACTCTTTTGCATTTTTGAACTGATTACTATCTGATCCGATCTGGACACTTCCTGATCACAACCTTATTTGGATTCCTATCCAGTAAGACCATTTTAGTTCAAATCACGGATATAGACCCTGCGTTAGGACTCCACTCGTAGTACATTGCGTTAGTTTTTTCTCTTTGTGAAAGTTCAGGATACACTCTTACAATCAAATATGAACATTCAAGATCGTATTCACAGCAACTGGTCATATGATTTATTAACAATCTGTGAATTACAAGATATTACAATGAATTTCTCTAAATGGATTCACCAAAGATTATATCAAAGATTTTCTCAAAAGATTCTATTAGCTACAGTTGCTAACTCCTATATATACTGTAGAGAATAGCTAAAGCTACAGTACATATAAGAAACAGACTAATAGAACAATTACACGTGTCCTAATTAGTAACTGAATATAACAGATAATATCCCAAGATATGAATTCTGAACATACTTCTGAATAAGCGCTTCAGAACATTTGTCTTCATAGTCAGAAGTTCTGAGTCTCCTACTCAGAACTCTGAACCTTCTAGTCAGAATCCAACACTTAGAATCTTTTTGAGATTTCTCACTCAGAACTTCTGAGTCTTCTACTCAGAACTTCTGAGTCTTCTGAGTCTTCTTTAGTCTTCTTACTCAGAACTCAACACTTGTGTTTTTGACAAAACTCTAGACCTAACAATCTCCCCCTTTTTGTCAAACACACTTGTACTTTTCATCATCAAATTCTTAGAGCAGGAACAATCTTCAGAAGGAGCTCTTCTGAATGCTTTGACAACTTTTGCTCAGAATTCTGAATAATCTGAGTTAATAACTTCTGGTCAGTCTTTAATCAGCAGCAGCAATGATTTCCAAAATGATTTCTGTTACATATTTGCTTTTTCTTTGCTCCCCCTTGAAATGACAAATCTTATCTTTAGCTTTTCTCCCCCTAAAGTTTTGGAAAGCAAAATCATCTTCAAAAAAATCTTTAGCTTTTCTCCCCCTTGTTTTTCAAAACTTTAGCGATGCTTTTTCTTCGAATGAAGTCTATGCTTTTTCTCCTCCTTAATGAATAACCTTGCTCCCCCTCAAAATAAGGATTATGGAGCAATTTGTTTTCTCCCCCTGAAAGTATGCATATATTTCATTAAAATTATTCATTTCAAATATAGTGCTTTAATGAAAGCATTTATACAAGGAGAATAAGATTTACTGAACTACACTTGATAACTACTAACATTTGATCATTTGAAAACTTTACAAAAGAAATCCAACTTAATGAAATTTATCAGATTTTTCAATCAAATGAAATCAAATGCATGTGTTTGGATTCAAATACAAGTCATCATTGCATATCGAGTTAAAAATGTTCAGTTTCAATCTCTTTATTAAATCTATTTGGTGTGCTTAGCATGCGAAATATGATTAGCTTCAAGAATATGCAATTCTAAAACATATAAGAATACTTTGCTCTACTTACACTATTTGTCCAAAAACAGGATTTTCACAAATTTACAGGTTTATTGCGACTTTGAATTTTCCCAAAGTTTCAAGAGATGTGTGCTCATTGGCATCTTTTAATTTTGTGCTCATTGACATCTTTTAATTTTGTGCACATTGGCATCTTTTAATCAAAAAGTTTAGTAAAAATAAGATACATCGTTAAACATGACTTTCTATCTGGTTCTATAGCAGGATTTGGGTCAGCATATCCCAGACCAGTTGGTCTTAGGTGCTAGGTGACAAGCACCCCTTGGAACTTAATTTCCCAAACCAGAAAGGCCACATCGATATATCTTAAACCCATTTGTACCAGTAGAACATGGCTTTCTATCTGGTTCTATTGCAGGATTTGGGTCAGCCGATCCCAGACCAGTTGATCTTAGGGACTAGATGACAAGCACCCCTTAGGACTTACTCTCCCAAACCAGAAAGGCCACAGGTACAAACTTTCAAACTAAATGATTTTATATATATTTATATTTCATCTCAATCACTTGGTACTAAAACGTAGTACTTCCCCCATATTTTCGTTTCCATCCATCATTCTGACATTTAGGCTTTTTGAGCATTATATTCTATATAAGTATAGATTTCATAACATTGAGCATTCGGCATAATTTCATTCATGTTTTGCTTACCTTTCGATTTAATTCAAAAGTGAAAGTTGAAACAAATATAGCTCAGATAATACAAAATACTTGTAAAATCACTCTTTGACACACATTTATTCATTGAATGAAAATTAAAAAAAAAATTCATATCATTGAATTAAATTTGTTAAGATTCAAACATTCAAAGCAATAGAAATAAACGTAATGCAATGTTACCTTTCACCACTTGTTCCTTGAAACATAAAAATATGACAGTTAAGGATATCACCTGAGAAATATGAGTTCTAAACTGATTTGTTTAGAAGTCTTAGTCTCTGAAGTACGGGTCCTGAACTGAATTATTCAGAAGCCATTGTCATTTAAGTACGGGTTTTGAACTGATATGTTCAAAAGCCTAAAACGTTGAATCACGGGTTTTGAACATTATCTTGAAACAATCAGATCAAATTTTGAGTCAATACTTCCTCTGAAATCAAGATAATCCTGCAAAATCAAGAGATTTTGGTAATCATCTACGATGATTCCTCATTAGTTATTAAAAAAAATTCTGAGTAGTAGAGTCAGAATTCTGATTAGAAGAGTCAGAATTCTGAGTAACTTGTTCAAAATTCTAAGTATCAGAGTCAGAATTCTGATTAGTTGAGTCAGAATTCTGAGTAGTATAGTCAGAACTTCTGAGTAGTAGAGTCAGAACTTCTGAGTAACAGAGTCAGAATTCTGATAAAACTATCCAGAGAAAATGCCTTAGAAAAATGTTTGGATTTTGTGATTTTTGAACATTCTGAACTTCAAATCACCATAACTTGCTCAAAAATCAGAATTTTTCAACCAAAATTTGCAGGGTTGCTTAAAATGTGATTCTGAACACATTCTCTGGAAATGTTTTCTACGAAAAACACTCACATCTATGAGTTCGATAACCTCATAGTAAACTGAACTTTTTTTAAAAAAAATGCTTCAAAATCAACAAATTGATCTGTATGAATCAGAAATCCATAATTACATTCAGACCGAGTTTTGGACTGAATTATCCAAAAGTCAAGATTCTCAATTAAGCACAACATCTGTTTTCAGTCATGTGTCGGTATGGATCATTCATTCAGCTCTACACATGAATAACCTGCAAAACAGATTAAGTTGACTTTGGTACCCATATGAACTTGGGTCCAGGTTTGTTAGGTGCAGTGGTATATGCAGATATTCTATAAGAACCATACCAGTGCTGAATAAAATTCTTGTTCACAAAATCATCAGTCCCACAATATGAACAACAAAGTTTCTTTTGTGCAATTCTGACTAATTGATTTACAGAATAAATCACATCAGGTTTAACAAAAGATTTTCTTTGAAATGTATTGTTCTTCTTGACATTTGAATTAGGAACCTTTGATTTTGGCACTTCTTTCTTGGAAGTAGTTCCTTTAACTCTCCATTCCATTTTTATCTTTTTAAAAGAACAATTATAAGATTTATCAATAGAAGAATCATAAAACAGATTAGAAGAACGAATCTGATCTTTTGAACTATGATTTGATTTGTTAACAACTTTTGTTTCAAATTCTTTAAACTTTTTAACATACATATCAAACCTTGACTGCAAATCAGATTTGGACTTCCTCTCTATCATGATTTTAGTTGATAAATCAGATAATTTCTTAATAAGCCTCCTTATCTCCAAATGAAAAACTTTCTTTTCCTTCTCAAACTCATCTTTTAAGCATTTTTCTTTAAATCCATTTACCTTCTTCTTTTCAGTCTCTTTCCTTCCATCTTCTAACTCTTTCTCCAACTCATTTATTTTTACAGAAAACTCATTTAACATTCCTGTTTTCTTTTTCTCAAAACCATTCTTTTCTTTTTGAAAAACATTTTTCTTGCATTCAAACTCTTTTCTTTCTTTTGCAAGAATTTTCTCCAAATCAGAAATTTTCAAAGATAATTCAACAGACTTTGTTTCAAAACCTTTCCTCTCAGTTTGAAAGTCACTTCTCTCTTTCTCAAATTTCACTCTTTCAAGTATAAGTACTTGTTCAAAATCATAGATCTGTTTCAAGAGTTGACAATTTTTCATTTCACATGATTTGATTCTATTTTCAGACTCTGTCAACATCTTTCTTCTAAAATTTCCTTTCTCTTTCAAATCAACATTCTCTTTTTCTAACAATTTTATGTTTTCTTGAACCTTTTCAAAATCCTTTAGAAAATCAGATTTCTCTTTTTGCAAAATCTTTATAACTTTTGCATTTTCGTCTTGTTTTGCTTGAAGATTAGCAATCTTGCTTTCAAAATGAACAATCTCAGTTTTTGGTTCAGAAATTGTTTCTTTTGCTTTCAATAGCGCATTCAACATATTACCAGCCTCATCCACAGTTGCACAGGTCTCCTCAAACTTGCTAAAGAAGCTACTCGCTTTACAAGGTTTTTCTTCAGCAACAAACTTTCTTTGGATAAAGCAGCTTGCTGCATCTTCTTGCATCTCCAAATCAGAAGGCCAACGAGTGTTCATCAATACGATCTTGAATGTTCATATTTGATTGTAAGAGTGTATCCTGAACTTTCAATTGGTATCAGAGCAACTGGTCATATGATTTATTAACAATCTGTGAATTACAAGATATTACAATGAATTTCTCTAAATGGATTCACCAAAGATTATATCAAAGATTTTCTCAAAAGATTCTATTAGCTACATTTGCTAACTCCTATATATACTGTAGAGAATAGCTAAAGCTACAGTACATATAAGAAACAGACTAATAGAACAATTACACGTGTCCTAATTAGTAACTGAATATAACAGATAATATCCCAAGATATGAATTCTGAACATACTTCTGAATAAGCGCTTCAGAACATTTGTCTTCATAGTCAGAAGTTCTGAGTCTCCTACTCAGAACTCTGAACCTTCTAGTCAGAATCCAACACTTAGAATCTTTTTGAGATTTCTCACTCAGAACTTCTGAGTCTTCTACTCAGAACTTCTGAGTCTTCTGAGTCTTCTTTAGTCTTCTTACTCAGAACTCAACACTTGTGTTTTTGACAAAACTCTAGACCTAACACTTTGAATCAATCTACACGTCCGACGATCACTCTGTTGCAACCGAAGATGTCTACTTCTCGTGATGCTCTCGCAATCGGCACCGACACTAAGCCACCATGTCTCTACCCGAATGAGTACAGTCAATGGCGAGATAGGTTTATGATCTTCATAGAGTCCAAGGACAATTATGAGTACATCAAGGCAGCCCTGGATAATGGCCCGATTGACCCACCAATGAAAGCAATAGCTGCAACAGCAACTACAGACCCTCGACGTGAGAAGAAGACTCTTGCTGAGATGACAGATTATGAAAGAGGCATGACTGAAGGAGAAAAGCATGCAAAGAGATATCTGATACAAGCCCTTCCAAATTCCATCTACACTGCCACAGACAGTTACAAAGACACGGCTAAGGGCATGTGGGACCAAGTAGCCAAAATGATGCGAGGGAGCGTTGTAGGAAATCAGCTAAAGATAAATAGCGCGATAACCAAGTTCGATGGGTTGAAGCAGCGTAACGGTGAATCTCTTACCCAGACCTATGAACGTTTTTTCCTACTCCTCAATGAACTGAACAAGAATAAAATTGTTCGTTCCAATACTGAGAATGCACTAAAGTTCCTCAACAACTTGCTACCCGAATGGAAAGTGTATGTTTCTCATGTCAAGCACAACAACTTGATAGAGAACATAAGCATCAATGAACTGTACGAGACACTTCTCCAAGACGAAGATGAGGTGAATGAGCTTCTGGGAGAGAAGAAGAATGAGACGAAACCATCTGCTGATCCGATTTCCCTGATGACTTCCAAACTAGGAAAATCTTCAAGCAGTCAATCCAGACGCGGTCCACAGCATAGTTCTTCCGAATCAGAATCTGAGGACGAGAAAGACGGTGACAATGATGATGATGAAGCATCGGAATTAATGAAAGCCATTGCCCTTCTGACTAAATCCTTTCAACAACAAAAGTTCTACAAGAAGCCGTCCTCCAATAGTCAACGCTTCTCCACCGCCTCCAATAAGCGTCACGACTATAAGGATCAGTATGAAGGAAAGAATAAGGTAGAAGAGCAAGATAGGTCTGAGAAGAAGGAAAAGACAGAGAAAAGTGACCGCAAGAAGAGAGATGAACCTGTGAAATGCTACAACTGCGGGAAACTCGGTCACTTCGCTAAAGACTGCCGCCAACCCACAGTGAAGAACTCTCACTATTATTAGGCCAAACTTGCACTGGCCAGACAAAAGGAGGCTGGGGAGGTAATGTTCGCTGAAAATGAGTACTGGCTAGGGAGATCTGATGATGAGGACGATTATGAAGGTGCTGATGCTTTCATGGGATATCAGTCGTCTACTGGTGAAGACAAGGCAAAAGCAAATCAGGTATGTGACTCTTGCCTACAAAACTTCATACTTCAATTGCAAACCATCACTGAAAAGGCAAACTCCCTCAAGGCCACGATTGCAGAACAAAAGCTTGAAATTAGTTCAATAACTGAAAAGCTTAATGTTCAAATAAAGTTATCTGTGAAATATAAGTCTGAAAATGCTAATCTAAAAGACAAATGCAAAAATCTTTCTTTAGCACCTAAAGACTTAAGGGCCAGATTATCTGATCTTCAACGTCAGTTTGATCAGTGCTTGAATGAGAAAGAAGACATTACTTATCAATGCTCTTCACTTCAAATTCAACACAAGGAGTACGTGGCTAAAATTCTAGATCTAGAAACCAAACTCCACAAACGGGGTCAAACTGATCAAACCATTTTTTTGAACAAACCCAAAGAGTTCACGTACTTTAACAAAGAGTGGGGAATCGGATATGATAACCCACACTATTTGAAAAAGGGAAGATGTACCCACTTTGTATGATTTTGCCTGTTTTGGATTAGATAAAAAGTATCCAGAATATGCCATTCAATGGACTGGTCCTCTTGAACCTGAAAAAGAGGAGGAAACCGAGGAACATAAACGCACACACAAACGAGGAATTCAACTTCCATTTTGTTATGAACCATTAAACTACTCGTATCAAAAGAACAAAAAGTACCTTTCCAATGACTACTTCGACCCCTACAAGGTAGCTACTCCCAAGGATTCCTCCAAGAAGGATGAGGAAATAGCACCTGCAACCAAGACTGAGACGGATGAGTTCAAACTCTATGTTCCCCCTCTCATCTTGGAAGCAAAGATAGTCGAGTTGGAGGAGTCACTCGAAAAGGAAAGGTCGGTTTTTCAAAATGAGAAGAAAGAATTAATTAAGGATCTTGAGAAACTCAAATCTGAAAAAACCGATGGTGTATCAAGTGAGGAAAAGGAAAATTTTCAGTGGGAAATAAATACGCTCTCATCCAAATTGTCTGAAATGACAAGAGAAACGATGAAAGAGCACCAGAGAAGTGTTCAACTCCAAAAACAGATTGACCTTCTCCAAACTCAAAAACAGAATTCCCCTAATCTCTCTTCCAACTTATCTGACACATCATCGTGTAAAGCTTTCATTGGAAATATCTCTTCTCAAGAAAGTAACGTTTCTCAAGACGACTGTGTTAAAAGGAATTTAGACTCTGATTTTTCAAACGCCTCCGCACCAAGTTCCCTAAGCACACAAACACAAAGTGTTCCTCGCCTTCCCCACCTGCTTTCGTTCCTGATACTCACATGATAGATTTCTCAGCGTACATGAACTCCGAAGGTAACTGTGATGAAGAGTTTGATTTTTTTTCCCTTTGACAAACCTCTTCCAAGTCACACTGATTTTCTATCCCCCGTGACTGATGATCCGGTTACTTCTTTAAAGGATAGCTGTTCTCAAACAAAGGCCTCAGTTGTGATCAAGATTTCTCAGTCTAAACCAAAATCAAAACCCGTTTCCAAAAGGCAATCACAGCCAAGGCAAACAACTGGACCATTGACTTCCAGTCCTACTTGTCCTCCAAGTCAACCTGATTTTTTGTCTCCAGTGGTTAATCGTCCGGTCAACTTTCTAAAGGGCTACTGTTCACAATCAAAGACTCCGGCTGTGAACAAGATTCTTAAAAATGCTTCAAATGTTCAAAAACAATCACAGCCGAAGCAAAAGACCGAACAATCAACCACTAAACCACCTGTTTCCTCAAAAGTCACTGATCATTCTGTCCCTGCTGTTTCAGATAAACATGGTCAAGCTAATAAAGAAAAACCAAAGTGGCTAAAGAGGGATTCTGTCAAGAAGGATGCGTCAAAGTCTTCCACACCTGCTTTCATTTCTAGAATTGACAAAGACAATAATGCTTGGAATAACTGGAACCTTTTTGATGTTTCATTTCCTGTTAAAATTAACTCTCTTCATCAATTGATTCAGTTATCACATGATTGTTTATGTTGTTCTAATTATGGTTGGAATGATTTTGATGACATTCATAATAATGCTTGGTATGCGCCTTATTTTGTCGAAAACATATTCCATAAAGGCAAACCCCAAAATAAACGGCAACAACATCATTTCAAACGGGGTTTCAATCAAACGGTTAAACCACAGTGGGAGACCCAACCCATTCCAACACGGGCTGCTCCTACTGAAGTTAAACCGGCACCCAGGTGGAAATCTGCCCAAAAATCTGTTCCTCCAAAAGGTGCACATTCTGCACCCAAGAGGAAACACGTACCAAAACCTGTTCCCTCCAACGGTATAAAATCTGCACCTAAAGGGAAGGCTGTGTCAGAGCAAATTTCCCCAGGCAGTGCCAACTCTAACCCCCAAGGACCCAAACAAATCTGGGTACCTAAACGTCACTAATCTTGTTTTGCAGAACGGTCATGTATGGTACTTAGACTCTGGATGCTCCAAGCACATGACCGGAAGAAGGGAGCTTCTCACGAATTACAAGGAAGAATACTGCGGAGACGTGAGATTTGGAAATAACGAGAAGTCACCGATCGTAGGCTACGGCGACATCGTGCAAGACAATATAACAATCAAGAAGGTATCCCACGTCGTAGGATTAGGACACACCCTCTTCAGCATCGGTCAATTCTGCGATAAAGATCTCGAGGTCAGCTTTAAAGCCACACGGTGTCGAATCCTCAACAACAACGGAGAAGAGCTACTGGTGGGGACTCGAAAGACCAATCTATACACCATCGACCTCGCGGAAATCAAAACCGACAAACCTGTCTGCCTCTTGTCTAAAGCTGATTCTGACCAAGTTTGGCTCTGGCATAGACGTCTTTCCCACCTCAACTTCAGAAGTATCAATCAACTGGTGCTAGGCAAACATGTCAGAGGCGTGCCCCAACTTCCGTTTGTAAAGGACCGTCTCTGTGGAGCCTGCGAAAAGGGAAAGATGACTCGTGCATCACATCCGCCTAAGACAACTCCGAGCACGACCCAGACCCTCGAACTCATTCATATGGATTTGTGTGGTCCAATGCGTGTTCCACGCATCAACAAACGCAAATACGTGCTCGTGATGGTGGACGACTACTCACGCTACACATGGGCGATGTTCTTACGCTCGAAGGACGAAACTCCGGAGCTCATCATTGATCACCTGAAGACTGTCCAGCAGAACAAGCTTCAACACGTTCAGTCCATCAGAACTGACAACGGGACGGAGTTCAAGAATCAGAAGGTGGATGAATATATGCGATCCATGGGAATCACACACACTATCTCTGCAGCACGCACTCCTCAACAAAACAGAGTGGTGGAAAGACGGAACCGTACCCTGGTTGAAGCTGCTCGAACAATGCTATCCCAGGCAAATCTACCTCTATATCTATGGGCTGAGGCGGTATCTACAACTTGCTACACGCAAAACCGCTCTATCCTTCTCAAGCGATTCAACAAGACACCGTACGAGATCAAGAATAATCACGTTCCAACCGTCGGCTACTTTCATGCATTTGGATGCACTTGCTATGTACTAAACGACAAGGAAGATCTCGGGAAATTCAGCCCCAAGGCGGATGAAGGAGTCTTTATTGGATACTCCATGCAGGCTAAGGCATATCGCGTTTACAACAAACGGACCAAAACCGTTGTTGAAAGCATAAACGTGACATTCGACGAAGCCGCAGATTTGGCTTCTGAACACCTCAGTTCAGAACCCGGTTTAACTGGCGTGTTAGCTTCCGGACCTCCAAGTTCGGGATCTACACAAGCATTAGTAAATCCGAATCATGCATCTTCATCGAATGAAAATCTTTCTGATTTAGATTTTTTATTTGAATTCTTTTATGATGACACTGCTCACTCTTCCTCACCTGTCTCAGCGCACCCGCGACTTGAAGCTGCTCGCAATGCGGATTCGGACGACTAAACTGGTCCGCCACCGTCTATGAGTACGCCGTCAACATCTGTGGAGACGGCTCAACCATCCTCATCTGATACGAGTACACTTGGTAATATAACCCCCCCAGAGATCGCTCCTAATGATTCGTCTTCTGCTACAACCAATGTTCAACCCCTGAACTCCTCGGAACCAGAGGTTGTTCAACCATCGACGAATCCTCCCCCACTTCCTCCAAGAAACACGACTGCTACACTTGAACAAGTTCAAGACCTTCCATCTGGTGCATATGTGGATCCAGACGCCTCTCACTCTACTCAACAGCCGCTTGCGCACACCACCAAATGGACAAAGGCACATCCCCTGCATCAGATCATCGGTGATCCTTCCACTCCTGTACGCACAAGAGGCGCTTCTGCCAACTTCTGCCTATTTTCCGGATTCTTAAGCAAGATCGAGTCGACGAACGTTCGCGAAGCACTCGAAGATCCAGACTGGATCATAGCCATGCAAGAGGAGCTGAATCAATTTGAAGCTCTAAAGGTATGGCGACTGGTTCCACGTCCTACGCACAAGCCGGTAATCGGAACCAAATGGATTTTTAAGAATAAGAAGGACGAAGACGACATCGTTGTTCGCAACAAGGCGCGACTCGTGGCCAAAGGATACCGACAACAAGAGGGGATCGACTATGATGAGACCTATGCTCCGGTCGCTCGCATTGAAGCAATCCGTATGTTTCTCGCTTATGCTGCACACAAGAACTTCACAGTCTTCCAGATGGATGTGAAGACAGCCTTTCTTTACGGCGATCTCCAAGAAGAAGTTTACGTGTCGCAACTCGACGGATTTGTGGATGACTCAAAACCTGATCATGTCTACATCTTGGACAAGGCACTATATGGTCTAAAGCAGGCCCCGTGAGCATGGTACAACACCCTATCAAAGTTCCTGTTAGAATCCAAATTTACACGAGGTACTATTGATTCTACTCTATTTATAAAGAACGAAGAAGGTCACATCATTCTAGTCCAGGTATATGTCGATGACATCATTTTTGGTTCTACTAATCCTTTATATGCAAAGAACTTTGCCAAACTCATGGGAAATTTTTTTAAAATGAGTATGCTGTGTGAGATTAATTTTTTCCTCGGTCTTCAAGTTAAACAACTGTCGACCGGAATCTACATTAACCAGTCCAAATACACTAGGGATATTCTTCGAAAATTCCAATTGGACCAGTCCTCAACAATGAAAACTCCCATGGCAACCAATACAAAGCTTGACACCGATCCTAACGGAAAGGCTGTCAACGCCAAATTGTATCGGGGAATGATCGGTTCTTTAATGTACCTTACTGCCAGTAGACCAGACATAATGTTCTTGACATTTATTTGCGCCCGTTATCAGTCCAACCCTAAAGAGTCTCATTACAATGCTGTTAAACGTATTTTTCGTTATTTACGTGGTACTGCTGATCTTGGCCTTTGGTACCCGAAAGAGACAGGTTTTGGACTTTCCGCTTACTCGGATGCGGATCACGCGGGATGCATGTTGGACCGCAAGAGCACCTCGGGACACATTCAGTTCTTGGGCGACAGCCTGGTAAGCTGGGCATCGAAGAAACAACAATGCGTATCTACATCCACTGCCGAAGCCGAGTATGTGGCCGCCGCGAGCTGTTGCTCTCAAGTCATCTGGATGAGAACACAACTCAAGGACTACGGGTTCACGTATGTCAAAGTCCCAATATACTGTGACTCCAAGAGCGCCATTGCAATTTCAAGTAACCCGGTCCAACACACAAAGACGAAGCACATCGACGTTCGATATCATTTCATTAAAGATCATGTCGAAAGAGGTACCGTCGAGCTCTACTTCGTCAACACAGAACATCAGCTAGCAGACCTCTTCACCAAAGCCTTGGACGAAAAACGCTTTAAAACTCTTGTGTTCAAGCTCGGTATGCTAAATCTGAAGACTTAATCCGACTGTGTACCTTTACAAGTTCCATACCTCTACGAGTAACTGTCCACTCATCATCCGGAGTTAACACTCTTGATGATTGAGCATACACTTCCTCGCACTGGTATTCTACTTGCCTCGGTAACTCAGTTAGATTTAGTCTCTGTAATTTCTAGGTAGATTTCGTCTGTTTCTCTGGTTAACTCTTTCTTCGTGTGTTTCCTTTACTTCATACCATCGTTTGTTTTGATTACTTCATTATCTCTGTGCTTTCATCATTTGCCATTGTGTTCAGGGGGAGCACACTGCGACATCAGGTAAGTTTACTCATACTTTGAGGGGGAGCGTAACACATTTTTTTTCTTTACGCGTCAAAAGTTTTTTGTGTGCGTGGGTCCTTCTATGTCTAAATTAGTTTCATCAGTTGAGGGGGAGCGACACTGTTATTCTGCTAAACGCCTACAATCTCTGTATATCTAACCCCTTCACTGCACCCTATTGCACGATTCGAGGGGGAGCAATGGCATTCCCATGCTCAGTCTGAGGGGGAGCGAGAGAAAGATCTCTTAAAAGGTTCCGGTTTTTTCTGAAATTTAACGAAAAAGGACTCATCCGGATTCTCATGACATCCGGATTCTCTTGTTATCCGGATCATCATGTCATCCGGATTCTTCTGGTATCCGGATTCTCTTGCTGTCCGGATTCGGGTGTATCCGGATTCTTCTTATATCCGGATCGGTCAGGATCCCGGACAACAACTGGGTTATATAAGACACCCGGGTCGCTCATTTTCCCCATCCGGACATTTCAACCTAAAACCTTAAACCCCACGATATTCTCTCTCTCTCGGTCGGATTCTTCTACATCGCTCGATTCCCGCTCGTTTTTTCTCTCTGAAACCAGGTATGTTACTCACGTGTAGATGCTAATTACATGTATGCACATCTCACACACAAAGCACCACAAATCGAACCCTGAGTCGGTCGATTTCTCTGTCCCGAAACCCTTAATGGGCTTTTCGACGGACTTGCATCAATGGCTGCGATTCAGGTGTTTTCCCCACTCCAATAAGCCCCTAGTCACCTCTGGGCATCCATTCCGCACCTTAACACAAGCATGAGATCCCCTGGTAATCCTTGTGGACACATCTGGTTTTCGTCCGGACACATTCATCGTGTCCGGACACGTTCAACTTCATGCGAGTTTACCCGGACACCTTCCACAGACATGCATATCCATCCGTACAACATCATACTCCCGGAAACCTAGTTGTCCGGAAACCTTAGGGTTTCCTGTAAGTATAGGATCTAATCTTACAATCAATATAGAAGACAGTAATTGAGAAGTTGTATGATCAAGCCCAATTGTATTCAATGATGAACAGAATTACAGATCTAAGAGATAGAGAATCTCAAAGATTACAAAGAATGAATACAAAGATATACGGGAAAATCAATCAGTTAGCAATGTAGTGCTAACCGCTCTATTTATACTGCAACGGACATGTTAAAGCTACAGTACAAATGAGAAAGACTAATAAGAACATAACACGTGTCCTAATTAGTTTACTAAATACTAAGTAAAGTATGTAGTCATAAGTTCTGAACAGGTTATTCAGAACTTCTGAACATTCTTCTGATAACGCTTCTCAGAGCTTCTGACTCTTTCTCTCAGAACTGACTTCTCTTCTCAGATCTCTGACTCCTCTACTCAGAACATCTGAGTCTTCTTATCAGATATTCAACACTTGGTTTATTGACAAAACTTCAGATCTAACATTTCCGGTAAGTTCCACTACCGAGTAGTCTTGCGGGTCCGGAAACCATCTTATCTGGAAAACCTTCTGTTATCCGGACACCTGCATATGCTTATCCGGACAACCCTACTATCCGGACTCTTTGAGATGTCCGGACTCCCTGTATTTTTATCCGGATTCCTCTGCTGTTGTGTTCAATCGGTACCTGTTTTCTTACTACCCGTCCTCGATCTGTCTCAGATTGAGCCATTCAACGCAAAGGTACGCACCGACACTTGTTCTTCTGTTTACGTTCCTAACTGTGTGCCATTTTGACAGATTTATACATGGCGGAACAACAAAATCCGGAAGACCAAATTCCTCAGGAGGAGGAAGTCATCGACAAAGTAGCAGATGCTGTCTTGGTTGATCCTGACCATGGTATCGAGTTGGAGGCCAACAATCATTACTTGGACCCGGCGCTGTTCAGACCTAACCCGCAACATCAGGTCATTCTAGACATTCTGATGCACCATCCCATACGCGAAGCACTCACTCGCACCGCCGACGTTCCTTTGATCTACGTTTTACAAGTCTGGCTGACGGCACAAGTCCGTACGATTGGCAACACACAGACCATCATGGTGCAGATTGACAACCACCCATTTACTCTGACGCCCGACTCCTTACGCAGACTACTGTCTCTACCGGAAGCCACTGCCAACAACCATGAACGGTACGACCCTGCCGTTAACGATGCCACACTTTGCGCACAAATGCGTGCCCTTGGTTACAACTCCGACCTTCAACGACCTTCTGTCTTCAATCGCAAGTTATTGGTGCCAATTTGGTACACGCTATTCACCATACTCAACCGCTGCCTATCCGCCCGATGGAAAGCTATTGATCAATGTACCGGCGACTTTCTACGACTTGTTCACGCCGTGTGCTACCACCGTCACGTCGACTTCGCCATGATAGTCTGGCGTGAACTTGTGACAACCATTCGACACATCGGCGGAACCAAACAGAAGAAGTTCCTCCCATACTCGCGTTTCCTATCGCTTGCCGTTCGTCAGCACATGGATACGAATCCAGCCATTCCAAGACGTATTACACATCCGGTATGCCCCATCAGACACCTCCAATTCATGGTGATCCGCAACCCATCTGATGCAGTCGCCTCGCCCATTCCTGCCGCCCTACTAGCCATCGCCGATCTCGCTGCACCAGGGGTAGTTGCTTATAGGGGAGAGTTAGGAATTCCCATGGTCCAGTCAGAGCCGGAGGGACCTGCCCAGGGAAATAGGCCTGAGGGACGTGAGGGTCCTAGGGCGAGAGGAGGAAGGGCCCGACAAGCAGGTGATGTCGGGCGGGGAACGTTAGTTGTGAGAGGAAGGGAACCGAGAGTAGGAGGTGCAGCGGAATCGTGACCCGGTTCCAGCTCAGCCCAAGCCGGTCAATCCTCCAGACCAATTCTACGACACTCGACAGAGCCTTATATCACCGAACCCCCGTAACCATCTCATGATGTTGAAGACGTGGAATCTGACTCCACGGACTCTGATACCGACCGTAACATACGCCTGAGACAAATACCTCACGGTATCAGACCCAACCCTGATTTTACCGTCGGCATCCCACTTGAATCACCTCCACACTCTGGAACCGAACCTATCACTAGGATATCTGAGGGAGACACAGGTGATGAGTTAGATCATGCGAGAAGGAGAGAACTGCGTTCAAAGTTGAACCAGGAAAGATCGAGCCGTAAAGATAAAGAGGCTCATGAGCGACCCCAGCCGAGTGAAATCCAGGTCACCACATCTACTATCCCGTCTCATCCGTTGGGACGGGGTATTGAAACAGACTCCGTGGACCTAGCGGAGCAATTGCACGACCCCCATAGCCACTCAGCCGTCTCTCAAAAGACGGGTGTTTCAGTCTTACACGGGGAATCAGCACGACTTCCACCGGTCCCTCATTCGGAGGGTCAAGGTGTTGAAATAAGAGACCAGCAGCCCCGGTCTCGACTTTTTTGTGTGCACCATCGAGTCTAGAGCCTATTGTTACTGAACATTTTTCGCCTAGGACACTTGATGCGGAACAACACCATGTCGCGGCTCTTAGTGACCCGACCGGAATGTCTATAGTGTCTCCGACTTCCGGAACACGAGGATTGGACGGAAATCCTACCACAGTTATTATCACGCCAGCTGTGAACATAGGTGGCTCTGCCTCTAAGGTAGATGCCTCAACGGGTACTCTAAGTGAGCCCGGTGTTATTTTACCCGACTTTGTGTCAAAAGGGTCTCTGGACAGCACCCTTGAGGCTGTCCGACAGGGTATGGAGCAGCAAATGCGGGAACATGTAGCCGCTGAACTTGCCAAAGCGATGCGTGCAATCAAAGGAAAGGGCCACCTCGTCGACACTGAAACCGCCTCTGTGCCTCCACCGACTCCACCACAACCTACTTATTCGGTGGACACCCTGAAGACGATGCTCTTAGCCCAACTGCTCCAGGAATCCGGCTCCACCGCATCTACCGAAGCAGACCTGATCTCCGTTCTCCGATCACAGGTCACTGCTCCATCTTCGTCCATCACGTCACGCCTTGACACCATTGACTCGACCCTCAACGACTACAACACAGCGCTTGCCACGCTGTCTGAGAGGGTCCGCTCACTAGAAGACACTTGTAAGCGTCAAGCCGGTGGTCTCAAACGCAAGCACGATGACCAGGATGATCCTGATCACCGTGAGGGGGAGAAGCGTCTACGCCAAACCAAGACCGTCCAGATCGTGACTGCCGAAACTACAACAGTGGTTCAACAAGAACCCCCAACTGCGACAACTTCAACAGCAACACCCGAAGCCGAGTTGCCATTAGCACAGATGGTCATCGACATGGCTATTTCAGATGACAAAGCCCCAATGGTTGAAAAGCCCGAGGGTACAACACAGGAATTGGTCGCACAAGAACCATCAGACATGCAAATGCTCACCATGATTGATCCTGCATGTGAAACCAACCCGGAAACCGAAGACGCATGGTACGAAAAAGCTGGCAGAGCAGTAAATTTCGAGGCAAACTTGGTGTTTCCCACTGATGAAGACGACAACGTTGATTATGACCAGTTTCTTCTTCAGAATCTCTATGGTACGCCTCCCGTTCACTCGACTCAACCCGCTACGATTTCAGATCAACCCGAAAGCTCAAATGCAGAAATCCCGACATCTCCTCAGCAAACGACAGCTCCTGATCTTCCTCCCCCTCCTCATCAACAAAACCGTTGGGAGAAGATCAAGGTCCTCATTCCTCATCTAGAGGAATCTCTGAAGAAGCTGTTTGTTCACCGAATTCGCCCGATCGAGCCGACCTTCTGTCTTGGCATCTACAGTCCTGATCCAGCACGCCAACTCCGATACGTAGAAGCCATGAAGCGGTGTCTCCCGAGAGACCAGGTTCGAACCAAACATAAAATTTCAGAGGTGCTAAAGATTCAGTCAAACCGAATTATGAAAATCGTCTTTCCCGTGTTCACTGTTCGACGTGAAGACGGAAAAGAATGGATTTTTTCTGAAGCTGACTTTAAGCATCTCCATCCGTTCGACCTCCTAGTTATTCTGAGAGATCTTCGCACCAGAACCATCCGACCGCTTGCTGTAACAAAGGAGCTCGAAGCGGTTCGTCGATTCCTCGTACGTTCTATTATGATCTCTTATCTTATGGACTTTCAAATGGCAATCGAGAACCGAGCGAAGAAGGTAAATCTGCTCAAACCGAATCTGAAAGCTCCTGAACTGTCGATGTATCCCGAGAACGCAATGCTGCTTCAACCGGAATTTGGGATCGTCTTCCTCAACGCTCAGAAAGAAAAGAAGTTTATGAGGTTCAGTCAGGTAGATCGATTTTGCGATGGCACACTGCTCAAAGTTCATGACACTCTTCGGAAGATCATCAAACACGAATCCGAAAATCCAAATGTATCCTATGTACCCAATCTGAATGAAAGAACTGCTCAGACTGCTTTGGATATGGTTGAAGAACGTCTCGACTACCGCCGCGCCATCAGATTCTTCGAGGTTCACTTCGCGTTGCGCAAACGCTATATCTACAACTGGCAAGAGATAGAGCGCGAACTCGAACTTCAAATCAAAGGGGGAGATTGTTAGGGTAGAATTTATGTTGATTTTAAGGTCAAGGGTTTATTTTGTAATTGTTTAATCTTAGTCCATAGTGAACGGGCCGTGGGCTTGTTAACCACGGGCCCGAGGTATATAATGCTGTATTAGCCTAGAAAAATAGGCTAATCATCTCTTTTACTTTCTGAACTATATTGCAAATTCTCTCTGAAAGATTAATGAAAGGGATGACCAGTTGAAATCAATTGCTATCATTGTTCACATATTTCGATTTCATATTAGTTGCACGGATCTGGATTCTACATAACTTTTAGAACCATGACTGAAAATAATCAGATTTCTAATTGATCAGGTCAGAAAACTGATTAGAAGCACTCAAAGTTATAGAACTTTTCAGATCAGACTTTGAATACATAGCACAACACCAAATCTTTCTCTATCAACTTTTTCAAGACCCAAATGATTTTGTTTTCATTTAAATGATTATTAGCAGCGGAATATAAACTAAATTTGGATCAAAGAGAGTCCAATCTTGGATTTAAATAAAGGTCAGATCAAAGATCAACAACCTTACTACGAAGATGCCAAAAAAAAATGCTATGGACTTAAGCACACACAAGGATGAGATCATATATCAACCATCTACTCAGTGCTATCAAATATTAGACCAATGTAATAAATTTGATCATATTTGATCAAAATAGAATCAAATCTTCACTTAGGCATTTCATCAAACATGTGGTGTGCAGAATCAGATTTTGTGAATAGAATCACTAATTTTCTGTCAAAACTTATCCAAATCTTATTGAAATCAAAGATTGGATTTCCAATAAGCACAAAACAGAAAATATGTATCAGATATGATATTTGTGTTTAGGCTCATGTGATTGAATCAATCTAAGCACCAAAACAACAAATAAATCATCTAATCTTCTATTGTTGCCATAAACGACCGATTGAAGAAGAGTTTCTTCAATCCAGCTCTGATACCATTTGTTGGTCCCATTTTGGACAGACAAACAATAGAAGATAAAATCCATATCTAAGTAGAGATAAGATGAACAATAAGAACAATCATAAAATAACTCATCTCATATTCATTGAATCACAATATGGAGGAGAAAACAAGAAGAACACCACACTTTACAATAATATGACTCATCAGAATAGTCTGTGTGTTTTTGGTGTGTTTCTTCAATAACCCTCTCAAATGATAAATGAAACCCTAAACTTCTTTTTAAAGGGTCCATTTACAATAAAAGTCTCAAGCCAATAAAGCTAACTAAAAAGCTCATACACTATTTCTTTATAAAACATTTAATTAAATTATTAGCTAATTTAATCTAACAATCTCCCCCTAATGTTTTATAAAGAAAGCATCATCTTATAGTCTCCCCCTTGCTTTCTTTAGAAACTTTGGCGTTCCGTTCTTCGAGTCTTCAAAGAATCACGAGCTCCCCCTCAAATGTAGGCTTATCTTCTTGAAAAACCGAGACAATTAACCAATTTTGTCCAGTTTTCATGATTCAACTTCACTGTTGAGTAAGCGTTCAGCACCGAGCATTAAAATGAATAACAGAGAAGTGAGTGACAATCAATATATCACAATAGAAACATGAAATCGTGAAGAAGCGTCGAGAGAACACCGTTCTTGAAAGCGGAATGAGCATGAATTAAATGCAATGCTTTCGGTCGAGCACTTTACAACAGACTTTGAGGCTGATTTTGGCATATCAGCTGATTTCAGCTCACATAATTAGAGAAAACTCAAAACATCAAAGTCGTGCGTCTAAGAATTATCTTTCCAATGCAACTGGACTCGTGTAATTTGGAGCACCGAGTCAAAAGTTATGTGCGTGTTTTTGAAATAGCGCAAAGCTGTCAGAAAATCCGATAAAAATTCGGGCTTCGGGCATTGAGTTCAGAGGCTCTGATGATAACTTCAGAGCTCTGATGATGACTTCAGAGGCTCTGATGATAACTTCAGAGCTCTGGTGATAACTCCAGAGGCTCTGATGTTGACATCAGAGTTCTGACGATGAGTTGAGAGAAACACAACTTTCTGTCCAGCAGATGTATACTGACTTTAGCAGAGATTCTGACCAAGAAGAACACTGATTCAGACCAAGCTCAAAACATGAAAATTGTTCATCTTTGTCTTAGGAATCCAACTTATCTGGACTCAGCATATTTGGAACTTCGAGGAGGGAGTTCTGTTGAAAATACGACAGGTGCACAAAGCTGACAGCAAGTACTAAGAAGTTGGGTAACGGGGCTCTGATGCCTCCAACCTCTAATCCTCCCTCTGGTGCAACATCTGATCCTCCCTCTGGTGCAACCTCTGATCTTCCCTCTGGAGCAACCTCTGATCCACCTACCTCTGATGCCCTCTCGGAAGATGAAATCTCTGAAGCTATCTCTGATGGTGCATCTCTGGTGGTGTACCACTGGTGGTGTATCTCTGGTGTACCTCTGGTGGTGTACGTCTGGTGTATCTCTAGTGAGTGTGGACAACAGCTTATACCTTCTGCACATATCCGTAAGGACAGCCTCTGACAGCAGTTTTACACCAACTTCGCCACTACTTTAGACCATGATAGCTCTGAAGTTTGCAAAAACTCAAAACATAAAGAGTGTGCATTAGTTTGTTATCGTTTCAGAGCATCTGGAATCACCTCTTTTAGAGCTCGGAAGAATAAGATACGGTTGATGTACCATAGTCGTGCAGATATGTCCAACAGCTTTGTATCAACACACTGTTGTCTACTTCAACGATGCATATGACCCTTCTAAATTTCGAATCTCTAAAATCTCAAAACATGAAAATTTTCATCAATGTGTTTTCAGTCCAGGGCCTTTTGAATCGAATCAGCTGGTGTCTTGGTCAGTGAGATATGATCAATTTACTACAGCATCGAAAATTTGTTAGCGTGTTGTCATCAAAACTGATTTTATGTAGAAAATATGACGATTTCCATATAACTTTTTGAACCATGACTGAAAATAATCAGATTTCTAATTAATCAGGTCAGAAAACTGATTAGAAGCACTCAAAGTTATAGAACTTTTCAGATCAGACTTTGAATACATAGCACAACACCAAATCTTTCTCAATCAACTTTTTCAAGACCCAAATGATTTTGTTTTCATTTAAATGATTATTAGCAGCGGAATATAAACTAAATTTGGATCAAAGAGAGTCCAATCTTGGATTTAAATAAAGGTCAGATCAAAGATCAACAACCTTACTACGAAGATGCCAAAAAAAATGCTATGGACTTAAGCACACACAAGGATGAGATCATATATCAACCATCTACTCAGTGCTATCAAATATTAGACCAATGAATGAGAAAGAATCAAAACACACACATGTAATAAATTTGATCATATTTGATCAAAATAGAATCAAATCTTCACTTAGGCATTTCATCAAACATGTGGTGTGCAGAATCATATTTTGTGAATAGAATCACTAATTTTCTGTCAAAACTTATCCAAATCTTATTGAAATCAAAGATTGGATTTCCAATAAGCACAAAACAGAAAATAAGTATCAGATATGATATTTGTGTTTAGGCTCATGTGATTGAATCAATCTAAGAACCAAAACAACAAATAAATCATCTAATCTTCTATTGTTGCCATAAACGACCGGTTGAAGAAGAGTTTCTTCAATCCAGCTCTGATACCATTTGTTGGTCCCATTTTGGACAGACAAACAATAGAAGATAAAATCCATATCTAAGTAGAGATAAGATGAACAATAAGAACAATCATAAAATAACTCATCTCATATTCATTGAATCACAATATGGAGGAGAAAACAAGAAGAACACCACACTTTACAATAATATGACTCATCAGAATAGTCTGTGTGTTTTTGGTGTGTTTCTTCAATAACCCTCTCAAATGATAAATGAAACCCTAAACTTCTTTTTAAAGGGTCCATTTACAATAAAAGGCTCAAGCCAAAAAAGCTAACTAAAAATCTCATACACTATTTCTTTATAAAACATTTAATTAAATTATTAGCTAATTTAATCTAACAATCTCCCCCTAATGTTTTATAAATAAAGCATCATCTTATAGTCTCCCCCTTGCTTTCTTTAGAAACTTTGGCGTTCCGTTCTTCGAGTCTTCAAAGCATCACGAGCTCCCCCTCAAATGTAGGCTTATCTTCTTGAAAAACCGAGACAATTAACCAATTTTGTCCAGTTTTCATGATTCAACTTCACTGTTGAGTAAGCGTTCAGCACCGAGCATTAAAATGAATAACAGAGAAGTGAGTGACAATCAATATATCACAATAGAAACATGAAATCGTGAAGAAGCGTCGAGAGAACACCGTTCTTGAAAGCGGAATGAGCATGAATTAAATGCAATGCTTTCGGTCGAGCACTTTACAACAGACTTTGAGGCTGGTTTTGGAATATCAGTTGATTTCAGCTCACATAATTAGAGAAAACTCAAAACATCAAAGTCGTGCGTCTAGGAATTATCTTTCCAATGCAACTGGACTCGTGTAATTTGGAGCACCGAGTCAAAAGTTATGTGCGTGTTTTTGAAATAGCGCAAAGCTGTCAGAAAATCCGATAAAAATTCGGGCTTCGGGCATTGAGTTCAGAGGCTCTGATGATAACTTCAGAGCTCTGATGATGACTTCAGAGGCTCTGATGATAACTTCAGAGCTCTGGTGATAACTCCAGAGGCTCTGATGTTGACATCAGAGTTCTGATGATGAGTTGAGAGAAACACAACTTTCTGTCCAGCAGATGTATACTGACTTTAGCAGAGATTCTGACCAAGAAGAACACTGATTCAGACCAAGCTCAAAACATGAAAATTGTTCATCTTTGTCTTAGGAATCCAACTTATCTGGACTCAGCATATTTGGAACTTCGAGGAGGGAGTTCTGTTGAAAATACGACAGGTGCACAAAGCTGACAGCAAGTACTAAGAAGTTGGGTAACGGGCTCTGATGCCTCCAACCTCTAATCCTCCCTCTGGTGCAACATCTGATCCTCCCTCTGGTGCAACCTCTGATCTTCCCTCTGGAGCAACCTCTGATCCACCTACCTCTGATGCCCTCTCGGAAGATGAAATCTCTGAAGCTATCTCTGATGGTGCATCTCTGGTGGTGTACCACTGGTGGTGTATCTCTGGTGTACCTCTGGTGGTGTACGTCTAGTGTATCTCTAGTGAGTGTGGACAACAGCTTATACCTTCTGCACATATCCGTAAGGACAGCCTCTGACAACAGTTTTACACCAACTTCGCCACTACTTTAGACCATGATAGCTCTGAAGTTTGCAAAAACTCAAAACATAAAGAGTGTGCATTAGTTTGTTATCGTTTCAGATCATCTGGAATCACCTCTTTTGGAGCTCGGAAGAATAAGATACGGTTGATGTACCATAGTCGTGCAGATATGTCCAACAGCTTTGTATCAACACACTGTTGTCTACTTCAACGATGCATATGACCCTTCTAAATTTCGAATCTCTAAAATCTCAAAACATGAAAGTTTTTCATCAATGTGTTTTCAGTCCAGGGCCTTTTGAATCGAATCAGCTGGTGTCTTGGTCAGTGAGATATGATCAATTTACTACAGCATCGAAAATTTGTCAGCGTGTTGTCATCAAAACTGATTTTATGTAGAAAATATGACGATCTCCATATAACTTTTAGAACCATGACTGAAAATAATCAGATTTCTAATTAATCAGGTCAGAAAACTGATTAGAAGCACTCAAAGTTATAGAACTTTTCAGATCAGACTTTGAATACATAGCACAACACCAAATCTTTCTCAATCAACTTTTTCAAGACCCAAATGATTTTGTTTTCATTTAAATGATTATTCGCAGCGGAATATAAACTAAATTTGGATCAAAAAGAGTCCAATCTTGGATTTAAATAAAGGTCAGATCAAAGATCAACAACCTTACTACGAAGATGCCAAAAAAATGCTATGGACTTAAGCACACACAAGGATGAGATCATATATCAACCATCTACTCAGTGCTATCAAATATTAGACCAATGAATGAGAAAGAATCAAAACACACACATGTAATAAATTTTATCATATTTGATCAAAATAGAATCAAATCTTCACTTAGGCATTTCATCAAACATGTGGTGTGCAGAATCAGATTTTGTGAATAGAATCACTAATTTTCTGTCAAAACTTATCCAAATCTTATTGAAATCAAAGATTGGATTTCCAATAAGCACAAAACAGAAAATAAGTATCAGATATGATATTTGTGTTTAGGCTCATGTGATTGAATCAATCTAAGCACCAAAACAACAAATAAATCATCTAATCTTCTATTGTTGCCATAAACGACCGATTGAAGAAGAGTTTCTTCAATCCAGCTCTGATACCATTTGTTGGTCCCATTTTGGACAGACAAACAATAGAAGATAAAATCCATATCTAAGTAGAGATAAGATGAACAATAAGAACAATCATAAAATAACTCATCTCATATTCATTGAATCACAATATGGAGGAGAAAACAAGAAGAACACCACACTTTACAATAATATGACTCATCAGAATAGTCTGTGTGTTTTTGGTGTGTTTCTTCAATAACCCTCTCAAATGATAAATGAAACCCTAAACTTCTTTTTAAAGGGTCCATTTACAATAAAAGGCTCAAGCCAATAAAGCTAACTAAAAAGCTCATACACTATTTCTTTATAAAACATTTAATTAAATTATTAGCTAATTTAATCTAACAATCTCCCCCTAATGTTTTATAAAGAAAGCATCATCTTATAGTCTCCCCCTTGCTTTCTTTAGAAACTTTGGCGTTCCGTTCTTCGAGTCTTCAAAGCATCACGAGCTCCCCCTCAAATGTAGGCTTATCTTCTTGAAAAACCGAGACAATTAACCAATTTTGTCCAGTTTTCATGATTCAACTTCACTGTTGAGTAAGCGTTCAGCACCGAGCATTAAAATGAATAACAGAGAAGTGAGTGACAATCAATATATCACAATAGAAACATGAAATCGTGAAGAAGCGTCGAGAGAACACCGTTCTTGAAAGCGGAATGAGCATGAATTAAATGCAATGCTTTCGGTCGAGCACTTTACAACAGACTTTGAGGCTGATTTTGGCATATCAGCTGATTTTGGCATATCAGCTGATTTCAGCTCACATAATTAGAGAAAACTCAAAACATCAAAGTCGTGCGTCTAGGAATTATCTTTCCAATGCAACTGGACTCGTGTAATTTGGAGCACCGAGTCAAAAGTTATGTGCGTGTTTTTGAAATAGCGCAAAGCTGTCAGAAAATCCGATAAAAATTCGGGCTTCGGGCATTGAGTTTAGAGGCTCTGATGATAACTTCAGAGCTCTGATGATGACTTCAGAGGCTCTGATGATAACTTCAGAGCTCTGGTGATAACTCCAGAGGCTCTGATGTTGACATCAGAGTTCTGATGATGAGTTGAGAGAAACACAACTTTCTGTCCAGCAGATGTATACTGAATTTAGCAGAGATTCTGACCAAGAAGAACACTGATTCAGACCAAGCTCAAAACATGAAAATTGTTCATCTTTGTCTTAGGAATCCAACTTATCTGGACTCAGCATATTTGGAACTTCGAGGAGGGAGTTCTGTTGAAAATACGACAGGTGCACAAAGCTGACAGCAAGTACTAAGAAGTTGGGTAACGGGCTCTGATGCCTCCAACCTCTAATCCTCCCTCTGGTGCAACATCTGATCCTCCCTATGGTGCAACCTCTGATCTTCCCTCTGGAGCAACCTCTGATCCACCTACCTCTAATGCCCTCTCGGAAGATGAAATCTCTGAAGCTATCTCTGATGGTGCATCTCTGGTGGTGTACCACTGGTGGTGTATCTCTGGTGTACCCCTGGTGGTGTACGTCTGGTGTATCTCTAGTGAGTGTGGACAACAGCTTATACCTTCTGCACATATCCGTAAGGACAGCCTCTGACAACAGTTTTACACCAACTTCGCCACTACTTTAGACCATGATAGCTCTGAAGTTTGCAAAAACTCAAAACATAAAGAGTGTGCATTAGTTTGTTATCGTTTCAGAGCATCTGGAATCACCTCTTTTGGAGCTCGGAAGAATAAGATACGGTTGATGTACCATAGTCGTGCAGATATGTCCAACAGCTTTGTATCAACACACTGTTGTCTACTTCAACGATGCATATGACCCTTCTAAATTTCGAATCTCTAAAATCTCAAAACATGAAAGTTTTTCATCAATGTGTTTTCAGTCCAGGGCCTTTTGAATCGAATCAGCTGGTGTCTTGGTCAGTGAGATATGATCAATTTACTACAGCATCGAAAATCTGTCAGCGTGTTGTCATCAAAACTGATTTTATGTAGAAAATATGACGATCTCCATATAACTTTTAGAACCATGACTGAAAATAATCAGATTTCTAATTAATCAGGTCAGAAAACTGATTAGAAGCACTCAAAGTTATAGAACTTTTCAGATCAGACTTTGAATACATAGCACAACACCAAATCTTTCTCAATCAACTTTTTCAAGACCCAAATGATTTTGTTTTCATTTAAATGATTATTAGCAGCGGAATATAAACTAAATTTGTATCAAAGAGAGTCCAATCTTGGATTTAAATAAAGGTCAGATCAAAGATCAACAACCTTACTACGAAGATGCCAAAAAAAATGCTATGGACTTAAGCACACACAAGGATGAGATCATATATCAACCATCTACTCAGTGCTATCAAATATTAGACCAATGAATGAGAAATAATCAAAACACACACATGTAATAAATTTGATCATATTTGATCAAAATAGAATCAAATCTTTACTTAGGCATTTCATCAAACATGTGGTGTGCAGAATCAGATTTTGTGAATAGAATCACTAATTTTCTGTCAAAACTTATCCAAATCTTATTGAAATCAAAGATTGGATTTCCAATAAGCACAAAACAGAAAATAAGTATCAGATATGATATTTGTGTTTAGGCTCATGTGATTGAATTAATCTAAGCACCAAAACAACAAATAAATCATCTAATCTTCTATTGTTGCCATAGATGACCGATTGAAGAAGAGTTTCTTCAATCCATCTCTGATACCAATTGTTGGTCCCATTTTAGACAGACAAACAATAGAAGATAAAATCCATATATAAGTAGAGATAAGATGAACAATAAGAACAATCATAAAATAACTCATCTCATATTCATTGAATCACAATATGGAGGAGAAAACAAGAAGAACACCACACTTTACAATAATATGACTCTCATCAGAGTAGTCTGTGTGTTTTTGGTGTGTTTCTTCAATCACCCTCTCAAATGATAAATAAAACCCTAAACTTCTTTTTAAAAGGTCCATTTACAATAAAAGGCTCAAGCCATAAAGCTAACTAAAAAGCCCATACACTATTTCTTTATAAAACATTTAATTAAATTAGGAGCTAATTTAATCTAACACTTTGGGATACCAAAGACCTAGGTTAGGAGTACCTTTAAGGAATCTAAAAATACGCTTTACGGCGATCAAATGAGATTCCTTAGGTTCAGATTGATATCGTGCACATAAACTAGTTGCATACATAATATCAGGACGGCTAGCTGTAAGATACAGAAGAGAGCCGATCATGCCACGGTACGCCGTGACATTAACAGGTTTTCCTAAAGGATCCTTGTTTAGTGTCAGCGGCGGTGCCATTGGGGTTTTCATAGCTGAGCTTTGAGTTAAATCAATCTTTTTCAGCATATCTTTAACATACTTACCTTGGTGAATGAAAATGCCTTTTTCATTATGCTTGATTTGAAGACCAAAGAAATATGTTAGTTCACCCATCATACTCATTTTATATTCAGCTTTCATTCTTTCAGCCAAACGAGTACATAAGTCAGGGTTAGTAAAACCAAATATAATATCATCGACATATATTTGAACAAGAATGATATTACCTTTTACTTTCCTGAAAAAAAAGAGTTTTATCGATTTTACCACGCTCAAAATTTTCAATATGGAGATAAGTAGAGAGAGTGTCATACCATGCAAGAGGGGTTTGCTTTAACCCATAGAGTGCCTTATCCAACATATATACATAACCTGGATGCTTAGGATCAGTGAATCCTGGAGGTTGCTCAACATAGACTTCTTCTTTCAGCCTTCCGTTAACAAATGCTGATTTAAATCCATCTGATATACTTTGAAGTCTCTGTGAACAGCATAAGCTAAGAATAGACGAATAGCTTCCATTCTTGCTGCTGGGGCAAAGGTTTCGTCGTAGTCTATTCCTTCCTCTTGTCTGTATCCCTGAGCAACAAGACGAGCCTTGTTGTGGGTTACAGTTCCATGTTCATCCAACTTGTTTCGATAGACCCATTTGGTGCCTATCACTGACTTGTCTGATGGTCTTGGAACGAGTTTCCAAACTTTGTTTCTTTCAAATTTTGTCAGCTCTTCTTGCATAGCGCTGACCCAGTTTGGATCTTTGAGGGCATCATCTACTTTCTTTGGTTCAATCAGAGAAATAAAGTTAACAAATAAACAAATGTTACCTGAACCTCGTCGAGTCTGAACACGAGCGTTTGGATCACCAAGAATCTGATCAATTTTTGTTGAATAAACAAATAAACAAATAGTCCTTGTTTTTGTCGAATCTTAGTATTTTTCACTTTTAGTCCTCGTTTTTTTTAGTTTCATTTTTTGTCAGTTTTAGTCCCTATATTTTGTATTTTTGTCATTTTTAGTCATTTTTGTGTCTTTTTAGTCATTGTTTTTTGTTTAATTTTTTTTTAGTCATTTCTTTGTCGATTTCATCAATTTTTACCTGTAATTGCTCGTAACTGATAAATTTCTCTCTTGTTTTGCAGGTTTACCGGTTAAAGTTAAACATTTCTGCGTAAATTTTTCAAATTTAATTTTTGGAAGACAAATTTATAATTTGTTTTTCAAATTTTATTTTGGAAAATTCTCTTGACTTTAATTGAGTTTTTCTAATTTTTACGAGTGTGCACATAATTCAACTTCTAAGCGAAGTTTCTCTTAACGATCACTCTATTAGGTATATTTTTGTTATTATTTTGATATATTACATCTAATTCTTTTGTTTGATATTTTTTTAGGTGCCCAACAATGTATGATGACCAGTTCTTTTATCATCAATATTTGGTAATAGAAGATTTGAAAGGGAAGATTGCAGATCTTGAGGCAAAGAAAGACAACTCAGATCTTCGGGATCAATTGAAAATGCTTCAAGAGAAAGGAACTACTGTGGAAAGGGGAAATGTTGAATTGAAGAAGAAGAATTTTGGTCTTGATAGGGAGCTACAAGATCTAAAAGTTGCCAAGAAACTCGTTTTTGACAACACTGAGTTTCTAGACAAGAATATTTGTTTGGAAAGATCTTTCGAAGCTGAAAGAAAATCTTTCAAAGAAAAATCATTTGAACTTTCAAAAAGGATTTCTGATTTGGAAAGTGAAAATACTGTTTTAAAAGAAAAGATTTATGAATTCCCATCTGAGTTTACAAAAGAAAAAGAAAAATTAGAAAAGATTTGTGTACAAAAGTTATCAAATTTTTCTAAGAAATCTTTTGAAGAAAAGAAAGAGATTTAACTGAAATGTATAGAACTTTCAAAACAAGTATTTGATTTTGAAAAAGTTTTTTCTTGAAAAAGAAAAACTTGAAAAAGAAAGGATGAAATTCAATGAAGTAGAAAATCTTTTGAGACAAAAAGTGTTGAGATTTCCATGAAGTTATCTGGTTTTGAAAATGTCTTAAAGAAAGAAAGAATAGATTTTGATACTTAAAGAAAATCTTTTGAAGCTAAAAGTTTTGAACTGTCACAAAAGATATCTAATTTGGAAAAAGAATTAGATATAGACAGAAACGAGCTTGAAAAGATTAGAGTTGATAGTTTTAGAGCAAAAAGCGTGAAAGATTATTTTTCAGATGAACGAAAGATTTTTCAAAATGAAATAAAGAAGCTAACAAAGAATTTATCTGGTTTATCAACAGATATTATGAAGGAGCAAAAAGTAAAATCTGATCTTCAAAATAAATATGATCTGATTTTTAAAGAAAATAATGTTTTACTCAACAAAGTTAAATAACTTGAAAAGTTTATATTTAAGGTTGAGGTTTCAAAACAAGTTAGTCTTGACACGGTTGTTCAGACTCCACTTGTTGACTCAACTAATTCTGAATATTCTTTTAAGACGGCTTCAAGTTCAATTCAAAAAGACCTCTTTTCAAAAGAGTTTGACCGATCAAATAATTTCTCTAAGGATCAGATTCATCCTTCCATTCTCTTTTATAATCCTCTATTTGATAAATCAGATAATGATTTGCATGTGCCTAAAGTTGATACTCCTTCCAAGCCTCAGGAAACTCCAGTCTTCAAGAAAGTGAAGATGGAATGGAGAGTCAAAGGCACAACAGCTCCGAAGAAAGATATTCCAAAATCAACGGTTCCCACTCCAAATGCCAACAAGAACAAAGCATTTCAAGGTAAATCTTTTGTCAAACCTGATTTAGTTTACTCTGTAAATCAATTAATCAGGTTAGCTCAAAAGAAAATTTGTTGTTCTTACTATGGAACTAATGATTTTGTTCACAAAGATGTTGCTCAATATTGGTACGGTACTTACAAAGTTTCTTCAAATAAAACTGCACCTAACACACTAGGACCCATGTACCGTTGGGTACCAAAATCTGTTTAATCTTTTTTGCAGGTTCATCATGTGTTGTGCTGATTTGGAAACATATATCACACACATGGCTGAAAAACAAAAGAGAAGCGGTGCGGATTTTTTTGAAGAGTGTATGTGCCATTAAGGGGGAGCAACGATATTGACTTCTGAATAATTCAGTTCAGAACCCGTACTTCAATGTTTTTGACTTTTGATCATATCAGATCAGGACTCGTTCTTCAATGACTAGGACTTCTGAATTTATCTTCAATCCTGGTAATTCAGAACTCGTTTTAATGATTAAGGATATTATGATCCAAGTCTTGTTATTTGTGCAGATTTTGTCTAAATAAAGATCTTTTGCACATGTTAAGGGGACATTATAAGATTTTAAATCTTCGTATCATGACTTGAGGGGGAGCTCAAACATTTCTGAATGTAAGAATCTTCTAATCTTAATCTCCGATTGTTTGAAATCATGATACGAAGAATTAAGGGCAGCTTATAAGATTTTAAATCTTCTAATTTGAGGGGGAGCTCTAACATTTCAAGCATGAAAAACGTTTTTCCCTAAATGTTCAAACCACTTCTCTATTCTCAAACAGATTTTATGAATTTAGAAGTGTGATTTTAAATGTTTTTCAATGAGATATTGGATTACTGTAACATCATTTGTGACCGTGTGTTTCTAAAGATTAATACTTGTGTATTATCTTTTCAAGTATTCATACACATCGGTACAGCTTCATATTGACTTTGTTATTACCATGTCCCAAAATGAAACAATTTTTCGATGGTAATACTCCCGTTTGTATTTCAATTTTGTTGAGCATCATATTCATTTCAGCATAAGAACTTAAACGTTTCATTCAAAGATTGTTTATATTTGTTCATATAAACAAATTTCAATTCTTTGATACCCTAATCCTTACATGATTATCCTTCATGATTATATTTCATATTTGATCTGATTGACACATTGTCAGATTCTCAAACAAGTCTTTCGAATTCATTTCATTCATTCTTTATCCTTGTTTTGAGAAATCTTCAAAGATCAAATGCTCAAATACTGAGGAGCATACATTCTGATGACAATGTCAAAATGTTGATATTCATATTTGTTCAATCTAAACTGTTGAACAACACAAAATTTTTGTACAAAATTTCATGGGAATCAGTGTGAGATTTAAAAAAAAACTTCTATGGATCCACTTTAACCAGTATTTCCTACCCAAGAAGTTATCCTTGAGTGATTGAGGGGTGAGGGGTCTACATCAAAGAGCGGGGGAGACAACTCATCCGGTTGAGTATCTCATTGTGCTGAGGTAAAATATAAATGAAAGTTTGGGTTGAGGTGAGCGGATTAAAAACAGAAAGAGGGTGTGAGAACTGTTGATCCCGATTTTGCTCAACAATGATATTTATATCTATTAGTTCAAAACAGGTAATGGTGCGGAAGCGTTTTATAAGAACTAAAGAGATATTTAAGGTAGAAAAACACACAATTAAATACGTGAAATAGAAATAACACAGAAGTTCAGCTCAAAGATTCACTGTGTATTAATTAGCTAAGAACACCAAGAACACCGAAAGTATGCTATGAATTCTACTTTAGGGTGTGTGTGTTGTGCAAAGTTAATAGAAGAGCTTAACATGAGCCTTCTATTTATACTATTCATCAGGGGACAAGTTTTAGACAATAAGGACTAAGGGTACAAAGACACGATCGTGGGACTGCTACAAGTACAACGTTAATGTAGTGCGTTGTTTTCTGCATAGGTTGTAACCCATCAGAGGTTGACATGTGAAATGTGCAGGGCACGCCTTGTACGAATGATCTTCAGGATCTTCGTACAGCAGAGGCACGTGAGAGGCACGTGAGAGGCACGATCGTCCTTGTCTTGATATTCAGATAATCTTCTAAGTCTTCAGTCTTCATACCACAGAGGCTCTGTCAAGTTTGGCAGAGGCTCTGTTGCCTTGTCTTCTATGAATGTCTTCAGTTGGATCTTCTATCGGTGTCTTGGCAGAGGCTCTGTCGATGTATTTACACTTAGCCTCTTTTTCAATACTTCTATTCATAGAATTTGGAGCTAACAATGTTAGGTCCATGATCTTCATACAATCCAAGTATTGTGTAACAAGATGATGAAGAACATTATTGAAAAGGAAATCTAACCTAGAGAGAACACAAAGTGATTAGAGATCTACATCTTGTATTAATGAATTCACTACTTACAAACTACAAGTAAAGACCTATTTATAGTCTTCATCACTTGCTACAACAATTAAGCATAAGCCCTTTAACACAGCTTGTTAGAGCATTATTGTATTCAAGATTTACTGTAAAGTCAATGTACTGTATTAGTTGCTTTGCCTTTATACCTTGTATGTTATGGGTATAAATAGGTTTGTCTAGATCATTAGCTAGTAACCTTTTGTGATACTCTTGTATCATTTGTCATTTACACTTAAGAGATCAATATATGGATGACAAGTTCTCTCTAGATTCTCTCTCTACATCATTCTTGATTACTTGCTAGATTTGGGATTTCACATTTGGTATCAGAGCTAAACAGGAGATTCAAGCAGATCGAAGACCAAATTGAAGATTTTTTACACTAAGCCTGAAGAATTCGGATTGGGTGTTGAACACTTATCATTAAGACATAGAATTTTTCTAAATTTTGATTTTTTTGGATCAATTTTTTGCATCACTGAACTTGGAATTGATTACTGATCATCTTTAATTCTTGGATCAACATCAAAAACTGCACAGAATCATCTGATTTGATCGATTTTTTGGTTTTTGTTCGAAAACCCAAAATTCACTGTTTTGGATCAAAAGTTGTTTAAATCGATCAAATTACGAGTTGTGATCAACAAGAAAAGTGTGCGGATTTCAATTTCGAACAAATCGATACAAGTTTCATCTCATTTGATCAAGAATTGAAAGAGTTATGGCAGATTAAGTGATTTTAAAGTTCGAAGTGCAGAATTCGGATCATTCTTGGTGAATTCGGATCATTCATACACAATTCGGATCATTCAAAGAGAATTCGGAGTGTTCTTGGCATCACAAGTATAGAATTCGACTCAAGAAGCATTCGAATTGAGTTGAATTCGAAACCTTATGGATTCGAATTGAGTTGAATTCGAACCCTTATGGATTCGAATTGAGTTGAATTCGAACCATGTTAGATTCGAATTGAGAAGTTGTGGATTCATCTGAGTTGGTTTAATTTTCCAAGTAAAGAATTCGAACCAAGTTAAGTCCGAATTGGGTGAATTCGAACCCAGTTAAGTCCGAATTGGGTGAATTCGAACCCAGTTAAGTCCGAATTGGGTGAATTCGAATCCTTCTTCATCCGAATTCATTGAATTCGAATCCTTCAGCATCCGAATTCATTCAATTCGAAAATAACCAAAAGATCAAATCAACAAACCAAATACACAAAATAACCTTACCTTTAAAGGCAAAATTCAAGGTTCATCAACTGTAATAAACAAACTGATCCGTACTAACAAGAAAGGACCCATACAGATATGGGTACCTAAGATCAGGTAATTATCTTTTTACAGGATCGTCATGTGTGGGTCATTGATTCGGGAGCTTCTAGACACATGACGGGGTACAAGCACTTATTGCACGATTTTACTGTACATCCTGGCGGATCGGTAGGTTTTGGTAACGACTCTAAAGGTCACGTTCGAGGCTACGGAACGTTGAAGAATAACTCGATGCAAATAGAAAAGATCTTATATGTTGAAGGATTAGGGCATAACCTTTTCAGTATTAGTCAGTTTTGTGACAAGGACTGTAAGGTAATTTTTGACAAGAAGTTTTGTTATGTTGTGGATGAGAACTGGTCAGAGATTTTCAGAGCAAAACGATGCGGCGATCTATATATGATGGATTTTTCGACTCTGGTTGCTTCTAATCAAGTTTGTCTTGTTTCAAAAGCCTCTCAAGATGAATGTTGGTTGTGGCATAGGAGACTCTCACATCAAAATTTTCGAAGCATCAACAAGCTCAGAATAGATGAATTAGTTTCCGGGCTTCCTGAACTGAAGATTGACAAAGTTTCTATCTGTCCGGCGTGCGAAATGGGAAAGATGAAACACGTCACGCACAAATCCAAAACTTTGTCTAACTGCAACAACGTCTTGGAATTAATTCATATGGATCTCTGTGGCCCTATTAGAACTCAATCAATGGGATGAAAGAAATATATCTTGGTTATGATTGATGAGTATTCACGCTACACTTGGTTGGATTTTCTTCGACTCAAATCTGAAGCACCTGAGCAAATAATTAAGTTCATAAAAAGGATTCAAATTCTTCTACAACGTCCAGTTCAAAAGATAAGGAGCGACAATGGAACTGAATTCAAGAATGCAACTCTTCAATCGTTTCTTGAATCCGTTGGCATCTCTCATAATTTTTCTGCACCAATTACTCCACAACAAAATGGAGTGGTTGAAAGAAAAAATAGGACGCTTGTGGAAGTAGCTCGGACTATGCTTGCTTATTCGGGTCTTCCACCAAGTTTATGGGCTGAAGCAGTTTCAACCGCATGTTTCACTCAAAACAGTACAATTATTAATAAACGTCTTAATAAAACTGCATATGAAATAATCAATAATCGCAAACCTAACATCAAATTTTTGCGTGTTTTTGGATGCAGATGTTTTGTCCTAAAAGATAGAGAACACCTTGCAAAATTCCAAGTCAAGGCTGATGAAGGAATTTTTATTGGATATTCCTGGAATTCTAAAGCATATCGGATCTACAATAATCGTACAAAATCAGTCATCGAGAGCATCAACGTTACGTTTGACGAGAGTGTAACTTTGACTTCTGGACAACACAGTTCAGGACTCGGACAAAAATCTGAAGTTTATACTCAAAAAGGAGTAGAACCTGTGGCGAAAATGTTTTCTAATTCTGTATTAAATAATAATAGTACTAAAAATTTAGATTTGTTATTTCATGATGCATTTATGGATTATTGTGCAGATATGGAACAACCCATCACATCTGTAAATGCATTTCCACAACAGACGAGTGTGAATGTCTCTGGTCCATCTGACGATGTCGGTGCTAGTACTTCTGGGACAACCAACGAAACTCCAAGTGTACCTACAACTATTCCAGTTTCTGAACCTGAAATTCAGCCTGAAGTTCCGGTTTCAGTAAACACATCATCGGAGATTCCTATACATGAAATACAACAACCAGAAGTTAATGTACCAGAACCAACACATGTATCTTCAGCTGAATCTACTGAAGAGATTCTTGCAGTTATGGATGAGAATGATTCATCGAACACTCGTGTAGAGATTTCAACTCTTCCCAGTACACATAAGTGGACAAAAGCACACCCCCAGCAGATATTATTGGTGACCTCAATGATGGAGTGAAGACACGATATGCGACTACCAACGAATGTTTGTATGTCAACTTTCTAAGCACGTTAGAACCCAAGAAAGCATCTGAAGCTTTACGAGATCCAGATCGGATAAACGCCATGCAAGAGGAGTTAAATGAGTTTAAGCGTAACGAAGTTTTGCATTTGGTGAAGCGTCCTAAAGACAAGACCATTTTTGGAACAAAATGGGTCTTTAGGAACAAGAAAGACGAAGCAGGAATTATAGTCAGAAACAAAGCAAGACTGGTTGCAAAAGGGTATAATCAACAAGAAGGAATAGATTATGATGAAACCTATGCACCAGTAGCAAGGATTGAAGCCATCAGAATTTTTCTTGCATACGCCGCACATAAAAGCATGAAGGTATTTCAGATGGACGTCAAGTCTGCGTTTCTGAACGGAATACTTCATGAAGAGGTTTATGTAAGTCAACCTGAGGGTTTTGTAGATCCAAAATATCCCAACCATGTCTATGTTTTGGATAAAGCACTCTACGGTTTGAAACAAGCTCCGAGGGCATGGTATGAGACTCTGACTATTCATCTGCTTAAAAATGGATACACCAAAGGTACAATAGATATAACTCTTTTTCTCAAAAGAGAAGGTAAAGATTTAATGTTAGTACAAATATATGTTGACGACATTATATTTGGATCTACAAATCCCGATATGTGTAAAGATTTTGAAGAGGTGATGAAAAGCCGCTTTCAAATGAGTATGATGGGAGAGTTAAAAAAATTTCTTGGTCTCCAAGTGACACAGTCAAATGAAGGCATTTTCATTAATCAATCAAAATATATAAATGATATGCTTAAGAAATTTGGCTTAAATTCCTCTTCCACCATGAAAACTCCCACGGCTACCGGTAAGCTTTTGAACGCTGATTCATCTGGTATATCAGTCGATCAAAAGTTATACCGAGGCATGATTGGATCTTTACTGTATCTAACGGCAAGTAGACCGGATATTTTGTTTGCAACATCTTTTTGTGCACGTTTCCAAGCAAACCCGAAGGAATCTCACATTGTGGCTGTAAAGCGAATCTTTAGATATCTCAAAGGCACAAAAAATTTGGGTCTTTGGTATCCTAAGGATTCTGGGTTTGAACTAACTGCTTACACAGACGCAGATCATGCGGGAAATATGATGGACAGGAAAAGCACATCTGGTGCTTGTCAATTCTTGGGAGATAAACTTGTAAGCTGGTCATCAAAGAAACAAACTTGTGTATCAACATCTATGGCTGAAGCAGAGTATGTGGCCGTCGCTAGTTGCGGTTCACAAGTAATTTGGATGAAAACACAGCTAAAGGATTATGGATATATCTTCAACAAGATCCCCATTTATTGTGATTCCAAAAGCGCAATTGCAATAACTGAAAATCCTGTTCAGCATTCCAAAACGAAACACATAGATGTCAGATACCATTTTATCAAAGACCATGTTGAGAAGGGAACTATAGAAATGCACTTCGTACCAACAGAACTAGAACTTGCTGATCTTTTCACAAAACCTTTAGATGAAAAGAGGTTAAACTTTTTAATCAGCAAACTAGGAATGTTGAATCCTTAGTCATTTCTTACTCTCTTTAAAAAACATTGAGGGGGAGTTCGTGTTCTTGTTTACTTAAATCTATGATCATATCTTAACCCACTAGGACCCAAGTGCCATTGGGTACCAAAATATACTTAATCTGTTTTGCAGGTTTATCATGTGTTGTACTGATTTGTAAATACTTACCACACACATGACTGAAAACAGAAGAGAAGCGGTGGATTTGTTTTTTGAAGAATATTTGTATCATTAAGGGGGAGACAAAGAATTAGGGCTTCTGAACAATTCAGTTTAGGACCCGTACTTCAAAGACTAAGACTTCTAAACAAATCAGTTTAGAACTCAGACTTCTCAGGTAATAACCTTAAATGTTATATCCTTTTACTTCAAGGAACAAGTGATGAAAGGTAACATTGGATTATATTTTGTTTCTACCACTTTGAAAACTTGAATCTTTACATATTTAATTCAATGAGATAAAATTTTCAATTTTCATTCAATGAATTAAATGTGTGCTAAAAGATGATTTTTTCAAGAATCTTTGTTTTATCTGAGTTAGATTTGCTTCAACTTTCACCTCTGAAATAAATCAAAAGGTAAGCAAAACATGAATGAAATTATGCTGAATGCTCAAAGTTATGTGAATCTGGATATATATAGAATATAATGCTCAAAAAGCCTATATGTCAGAATGATGGATGGAAACGAAAATATGGGGGAAGCACTATGTTTTAGAACCAAGTGATTGAGATATCATTCATATTTTGTGATGGAAATCCGAACTTATATAGAATATCATTTAGTTTGAAAGTTTGTACCTGTGGCCTTTCTGGTTTGGGAGAGTAAGTCCTAAGGGGTGCTCGACACCTAGTCCCTAAGATCAACTGGTCTGGGATCGGCTAACCCAAATCCTGCAATAGAACCAGATAGAAAGCCATGTTCTACTGGTACAAATGGGTTTAAGATATATCGATGTGGCCTTTCTGGTTTGGGAAATTAAGTTCTAAGGGGTGCTCGTCACCTAGCACCTAAGGCCAACTGGTCTGGGATATGTTGACCCAAATCCTGCTATAGAACCAGATAGAAAGTCATGTTTAACGGTGTATCTTATTCTTACTAAACTTTTTGATCAAAAGATGCCAATGAGCACAAAATCAAAGGATGCCAATGAGCACAAAATCAAAAGATGCCAATGAGCACAAAATCAAAAGATTCCAATGAGCACACATCTCTTGAAACTTGGGAAAATACAAAGTCGCGATAAACCCGTGAATTTGTGAAAATCCTGATTTTGTACAAATAGTGTGAGTAGAGCAGAGTATTCTTATATGTTTTAGAAATGCATAAGCTTTATGATAATCATATTTCGCATGCCAGCACACCAAATAGATTTGATAAAGGGGTTGACACTGAACGTTTATAACTTGATATACAATGATGACTTGTTATTCAATCCAAACACATGCATTTGATTTTAGTTGATTGAAAAATTTGTTAAATTTCATTAAGTTGAATTTCTTTTGTAAAGCTTTCAAATGATCAGATGTTAGTAGTCATAAAATAAAATTCAATGAATTTTACTTTCCTTGTAAAATGCATTTTTGCTACAATGTCAAATACTGAGTGTTATTGAAATATATGCATACTTTCAGAGGAAGAAAACAAGTTACTCCAGAATTCATATTTTGAGGGGGAGTTAGATTTTTACACAAAGTGATAAGTCTAACAGTTTGGACTCATGTTCTATGAGTACCAAGTTTTCATCTGTCTGTGCAGATTCCTCTGAAGAAAAGACAGCAATTTATGCAATTGCTTAGGGGGAGCAATTTGGCATAAGTCTGGGGAGAAAACAAATTGCTCAAGAATTCTTACTTTGAGGGGGAGCAAGGTTATTCTCTAAGGAGGAGATTGTTAGCAATACTCAAAGACACGACTGAAATTGAAAATGGTTTTCGATGATTATGATGCTCACCATCAACGAAAAAGGGGGAGAAAAGTTTAATTTCAATTTCATGTCAAAGAGTTTTCAAGTCAAATATATTTCAAGTCAAAGAACTTTCAAGTCAAAGAGATTTCAAGTCAAAGATTCGTGAACAAAGACTGAAGATCAGGGGGAGAATGATCATGTGAAGTCAAAATGTTGCTGAATTTGGTTATCTTAGTTCTGAGTGGTTCTCGGAATGCGCTTACACCGAATTTGGTTATCTTAGTTCTGAGTGGTTCTCGGAATGCGCTTACAACTAAAAGTTCAAAAATGTGGATGGTTTCACATCTTTCTAATCCAAACTCTAATCGTTTCTGTTCAAGACTTGAAGACAATATGTTGAAGATTTTGTTGAAGAAGATTGATTTTTCAAAGAGAAAGACAAAAACTTTTCATCTTTGACTGAAGATTCTTCAAAGATGAGTTCTTAAAGAGTGTCAAAGCATATAGTTCGCCGTGAACTAGTGGAGATAAAGCTACTTGAAGATGGCTTGATAGAGTGTCTGTTGGAGAAGATTGACTTTACAAAGAGCTGAAGACTGATGTCATATTTTTTTAAATCTTGAATCCAAAGGGGGAGATTGTTAGAGCATTATTGTATTCAAGATTTACTGTAAAGTCAATGTACTGTATTAGTTGCTTTGCCTTTATACCTTGTCTGTTATGGGTATAAATAAGTTTGTCTAGATCATTAGCTAGTAACCTTTTGTGAACCTCTTGTATCATTTGTCATTTACACTTAAGAGATCAATATATGGATGACAAGTTCTCTCTAGATTCTCTCTCTACATCATTCTTGATTACTTGCTAGATTTGGGATTTCACACAGCTATTGGTTTACAAAACTTTCTATTATAAATGACAACTTCAGTGTCCTAACAAACAATCTCCCCCTAAGTATTGAAAAATAAAAAATTAAAAACTGCGTGGTTTTCTAGGCTAAGAACACGACAAGAGGTATTTGACCTCTGTTGAAAGTTTTACTCTTCATCTAAGGATATGCCAGAGGCATTTACATTTGATTGCAGTACATGATATGAAAAGTAAGCAGAGGTAAGTGTCAGACTCTGGCGTTTGGAAAATCGTTGAACTTCCAGTTGTCGATTCCTCCACTTTTGAGTTCATGATATAATTGGATGCAGAGGTTTCTGAAGTTGATAACGGAGTCGATAACCTCTATTAATCTTTCTGCGAGTGCTTCATCCATGAACTCTGTACCTCTGTGCTCCATTAGGTTTTCTCTGAACTCTATCAGTGAGCTTGTTGCATACTTCTGGCAATCTATTTCTAGGAATAACTTTGACTTTCCAGCAGGATCTTGATAGACATATCCAATCCTTGGGAATGTGATGATAGAGTTTGGTCTGGCAGAGGAGGGGCAGTCATCTTCTGGTGGTGGGAGTCTTATTTGTTTTACTCCGAGGTCGAGTCCTACTTGGAAGTCAGTCATGCTATACATCAGAAGCCTTTCGCGCATTGCTTTCTTGATCACCCGGTATGCTCTCTGTACTTCGAGTCTAGTGTTATAGTTCCGTCTGGCCCAGCTCAGAAGACCAGGCAAGTCGTAGGGCTTAGGTTCCTCAGATCAGCATCTGAGAATTGGTTCTCGCTTCTGTCCATCCTTTTGACTTGGTAGATGTTGTAGTGGATCTGAGTGCCTCTTGTGCTCGAAAGCTTGCAGTATATGACTTTGTCAATTTTAGAGGTTGAGTAGACTTGTTTGACCGGTTTGGCTGATGTTCTGTTGAAGACATCTTCGAGCTCATTAAGTAATTCAGGGTCCAGGATGGATGGTGGCAGAGGATCGTTGATAGCTCTGTTGTACAAGTATTTGTACACCACCTCCTCCATTTGTCATGGAGGTGCAACGGGTGGAGGCATGGGCCTGCACAGAGCATTTATTTGGCTTTTTATTTGGGCCACCCTATCTTCTGTAGGTTTTGCCTTTGGATCCATGGTAGGTTTGGTTGACAGGGGTTGAATGTTGAAGGCCCAGTCTTCTTCTTCAGGTTTGGGTGTGACAAAGGCGTCGAAAGCACTCTTCATCAGTTTCTCTGTGGGTTGATGCTTCTCTTTTTTCTTCTTTGGTTCCTCTGTCAATATTCCCTTGCCTTTGTCTTTTGCCTTCGGCTGTAGATCTTCCTTTTGTACAGAATGGGCTGCCTCTGTTTGTTTTAGCGGTTGAGCTTCTGAGGGCTTAGTTGTAGGTGCTTCTGTAGGTTTTGTAGGGGTTGCCTCTGTTGGTTTTCGCACTTGTGCTTCTGAGGGCTTGATTGGTGATGTGGGTTTGGTTTGAGGTTTGGATGGTTAGGCTTCTGTAGACTTGCTCAGATATTTTCTTTTATGAGCTAAGGTCTTGGTTCTAGTTTTGGGCTCTTCTGTTCTTTTGGGTGTGGGAGATGGAGGTTTTGTCGTTGCAACTTCTGGTGTAGGGGATGGTAACTTGGGTTCTTTTGGTGTTTTTGGTGTTAGGGAAGGTAGTTTGTCTTTTGTTGGTTTAGGTGTGGGGGTTGGTTGGTCTTCTTCAGATGAGGTAAGGATTTGAACTTGTTCAGTTGGTTTGGGGGTTGGAGATGGTAAGTCTTCTACGGTTATATGAGTTGTTTCCACAGAGGTGGGTTTTGCCTATGTGGTCTTCTGTTGGGTTCCTCCTTGGGTTTCAGTTGGGGGTGCTTGGGATATTGGTTCTGCTGAAATTGGTGGAGCTGGTAGACCTCTGTTTGAAGCTTTGTCTTGTCTCCTTTTCTCCCCCTCAGGATGACCTGATGATCCATCCGAATCATCATCAGAGTCATCCTGACCCTTTTCTCTTGTACCATCTGCCCGGCAAGTAGTTTCTGGCTTCGTCGGTTGAGTGGCCCCTACTGCTATCATCTTAGCACAGAGGTCGTCACAAATGCCGAGCAGGTACGCAACCTCTGCTTCTGAGTTAAATCTGAGCCTGCCCACACTTGCCTGGAAATCTCTGACGTAGTTCGCATTGGCCGCGGTGAAGGCAGTGATAAATTCTGTCATCTGGTCGAGGATCCCTTGTCCAAGCTCTGTGAGTTGTGCTCTGTTCATGTAGTCGGAGAGCTTCATGGCAAGAGTTTCTTTTGTAGTGTGTTCCTGGACTTTCTCTAGGGCCTACTTTAGATTTTCCGATGTAAGGCCCGTCGAGGTTGGGGATTGCTCTTTCTTCAGTTGTTCAAGTAGATCTTTGACAGAGGCTTGGAAGGCAGAGCTTGTTGCTTTATCGAAGTCAGATGCGGTAGTGGCAACAGAGGTTGTTGCAGTTGATTTCATTTGGGCGCAGGCATTTTTCACCTCTGTGGACAAGTTGTCCATTTTGGTGTTCAGATCAGTTATGGCCCTGGTAGTGGTATCTGCAAAAGAATCAAAAGAGCTTTTCAGCTCTTTCAACGTGTTGTCCACAGAGGTGACAAGGGGTTGGAACTCATCCCTTGTTACATGTGAACTAAGTGTAACCTCTAGGGGAACACATTCATCCCCAGAGTGAGTCGTTGTTCCTAGGACACCTTCTGTCACCCCTGTGTTGATGTTGAGGGTGGAAGGATTTCCCTCTAATCCTTTAGCAGAGGCTTTTTGAGCCTCAGACTCTATAGAGGTTCTGTTGAGAACATTGTCCTGATCCACTCCAGAGACGGGTACAGGAGTATTCTCAAGTTGACTTGGCGACTTGTCTAGAGTCCATTCGTCCATGTGCACTCTAGGCTCCTCTGAAGAGCCGATTGGACTTATGTGTGTGCGTGTGGCAGAGGAAACAAATTCCTCTGCAGGGATGTCAGATGTGATCCGGGGCGAGGGATCACGAACTAAAGGTGAGTCCTTTAGAGAGGACTCCCTTGGAATGGTTTCCCCGGTTTCTAGTGGCACAAAGGTGGAAAGAAGTTCCTCTGTCCGGTTTTCTTGGGTTGGGCTCGAGCTGTGCTGCTCTATTTGAATGACACCCTCTGCCACTAGACTGGCGGTGTCAGAGATATGGGTTGCACTAGGAGTTGGTTGGGGTTATGTGCCTCTACTATCTTCGGCATCTTTTCTCGCCTCTTCTTCTGTCATGCACCCTAACACTATCTCACCCTCAGTGCCCGCAGCTTCTACCACCTCCTCTTGGCTTTTCCTAAGTACATCATAGAAGGGGTGGGTGCCAAGTAAAGAATGTACGTATGGGTGCAGAAGACCTTCTACAGTATTTCCCTAAGAGCCCTCAGGGGTTCTGTTGTCCTCCTCTAGGTCAGAATCAACCTCTGAGTCTGTGACAGTTGGGTTTGAGGTGTCCCAGTTTGAGAGGGCTTCACATTTCCACCTTGGGGTATCCAAGGATTCTGCAATGTCAGGTCTTTCAAGAAACGCAGAGAAGTCAGTGTGCTATGCATATTGTATTGGAGTGGGTGATTGCAGAGGTTGTGCAAGAGTTTCTTCTTCCATTTCAGCTTCCTCTGCGATGGTTTGCAGAGGTGTGAGGGGTTTCTTGGTTTTATTCTTGCTCTTCTTATATTTTGGTTTGAGGGCACCCTCCTCAGAAGACTTGGATTTCCTTTTCTTCTTCTTTTCCTTAGGAGGGGATGGAGGTGCAGAGGATCCAACCACTGTTACATGTGGTGGCGATTCTTGGGTTTGTGCAGCACTGGTAGAGGTGCCCTATGTAGTTTTCTTTGCCTTGTGGGCTTTCTTCTTTTTGGGGGGATTGGCAGAGATTTTGCTCTTTGAAGCAGAGGTGTCTAGTTTGCTTCTCTGAAGGTAAAATCGAGCCTGTACTTGCTCATGTTTATCCAATGCCTCTGCCCATTCTTCATCGCTCATCCTTTCAACTACTTGAGTTCCTATTGGGGCTCCTAGACGCGGGTGTGTCACAAGACTCGGTTCTGGAGTCCTGTGATCGCGTATGTATGCTATCCTAAGTTCCTCATCAAAAGCATATGTCAGAAGAGATGCTGGTAGAGGTCTGCAGAAGTTGTATCTGTCCACATGCTCTGTTGGGGTGTTCTTCGCCATAGGGTAGGTTTTAACAACTGGTCCCTCCATTGGCCATTTTTCGATTAGGAGCAGGGGTTCTAGAAGTACACATAGAATCCTCTGAAATTGTAGTGGGGGGAGATCTTTGCTTGTTGGTCCATTTTCCCTATGTGTGGATATTCTGTGGTCGATTGTGTTCACTATTTCCTGCAACATGAAAGTGCCATAGTCCAGAGGCAAATCATAGTACACCCCGTACATGATTGCCATGATCTAGTGAGAGGTTTGGTCTGGGCTGTCCACTTTTCTAGTTAGGCATCTGTTGAGAATGGAGAAGAGAGTATTCCACAAAGGGGGGGAACCTGTACCTAAAAAAATCGTTCCTCTTCTTCAATTGGGTATTGTAGCCCAACATCTCTGCGAATCTACAGAGGTCTGAATCTGAGGGTTCCTCTGCGTACTTCATTATGCCTAGAAGTCCCCTGGTTGGTAGGCCAAATTCAAGGGAGAACATAGTTCTATTGACATTTATATCAAGGTATTCAGATTGGTCGGGTTTGGATATGTACCCCTTGATTTGCCTATTGTCTTGGTCATAGAAGCAGCTCTGCCAGAACTGGTTGAGATATATGGGAGGGATTCGTTTAACATTCTTGGTTAGCAGAGGAAAAAGGTAATGGTTTTCCAGGATATTGAGTAGAATGGCATATTCCTCACCAAAGGATGTTCTTGAGGGAACAAGAAAATAGTTGTTGGGTTTAAGGGGAAGACTACGTTCAAAGTGTTCATGTTCCAGAAAGTTTTGAAGGTGGGTTGTCGGAGTAAAGGCCACTGATTCGCCTGAGTTATCTTGTTCTAATTTTCCGGCCATGGTTGGGTTTTGTGAGTGCTCAGAATGGGCTGGGGAGTTTGCCGGAGAGTTTGAGGTGGAGTAGAATGGAGAAGTTGCAGGTTTGCAAAGTTCGCCGGAGAAGAAGATAGCAGTAAATTCGTAAAAGGAATAGGAGAGGAGGTAAACGGGGTTATATAGTGGGGGTAGAAACGGATAGAATTTCGTGGTTAAAAAGTGAATTCAATGTTGGTTTCGGGTCCGCACTCGAGTTCTACAGCTGGAGCCACGTTTCAGAGGAATGTGTGGCATGCACGTCCAATGAAAATCTGCCACGTCAGAGGTGTCAGAACACGATTAGACGTCGTGCGCGGCCCATTAATGCTGAGCACGTGGGCATTTCTACATCCAGATGACTGTCACTTACAGAAATAACCCGCATGTTACAGAATTTCCATAAAAAGCCAAGTATCAGAATCGACAGAAGCTCTGTTGTGGAATGAGCTCTGTGGTCTGAAGCCTGCTGTTTATCTCCTCTGAGCTTGCATCTTTACCAAAACATTTGAAAATACATTGGATATGATCGATAGAACTTTAGTACAAAATTTGCTTTCACAGAGGCTTTGAGGCTCTGTTGAAGCCAGCAGAGGCTCAATGAGTGGAAATTTCTAATAACTAAAAATTCATAAAACTTTTTGATCATCCAAAGTTTTCATTGTTTTAAACACTGATTTTAGGACATATTTGGAAATTGGTGTCCGGAAAAACTATTTTGGAAAAAGGTTTTGTGCGATACATTCTCCTTTTGATTTACCTTTGCTCGGCAAACTTACCTGACGTCTGTGGATTTTGTTGATCACAACTCTTCTTTGGCTCCCCCTTGAATTAACCACTTCTGTAGATTATTTCAAGGTCTCCTTCTGCTCCCCCTTGACCTATGCTTGGATCAAATGAGATCAGTAATGCATAGAACATAGGTCAAATTCACCAGAGGTTCTGTGGAGATCGTCAGAGGCTCTGAGCAATCCCACAGAAGCTCTGTTGGGTGCAGAACTTTTGATGATTAAGAATTTACATGGAGAAGAGTTTAAATATATACATATTCACAAGAGGATCAGGTCTTACTTACAGAGGGTTTAACTCATGTTTATCATACCCAACTTACTCACCAAGAAAAGGAATCTTTTCTCATCTAGTGCCTTGGTGAATAAGTCTGCAAGCTGGTATTCAGTGGACACAAAGTACATCTCGATTGTGCCTTGTTCAACATGATGCTTTAGAAAGTGGTAACGGATATCGATATGCTTTGATTTAGAGTGATGTACTGGATTTGCAGAGATGGCTATGGCACTTTTTGAATCACAGAGAATGGGTATTTTGTATATGTTGTAACCGTAGTCCTTTAGCTGAGTTTTCATTCACAGAACCTGGGAGCAACAGCTAGCAGCAGCAACATATTCAGCTTCGGCTGTAGATGTCGACACACAGTTCTGCTTCTTTGAAGTCCAGCTGACTAGTTTACCACCCAGGAATTGACAACTCCCAGAGGTACTTTTTCGGTCAAGCTTGCATCCTCCATAGTCTGAATCTGTGTAGGCCTTAAGATCAAAGCCAGAGTTCTTCGGATACCAAAGCCCAAGATTTTTGGTTCCCTTAAGGTATCTGAAGATCCTCTTTACAGCAAGAAGGTGGGATTCCTTTGGGTTAGCTTGATATATTGCACAGAGACATGTAGCATACATTATATCAGGTCTACTTGCTGTTAAGTATAAAAGGGACCCAATCATGCCTCTGTAGAGCTTGCACTCTACAGATTTACCATCTGGATCTGAGTGTAACTTATTTCCAGTGGACATGGGGATCTTCATTACAGAGGCATCAGAGAGTTTGAATTTTGAAAGAATGTCAGAGACATATTTAGCTTGATTTATGAAAATTCCCTCTGATGATTGTTTGACTTGGAGTCCGAGGAAGAAGTTTAATTCTCCCATCATACTCATTTCAAACTCACTCTGCATGAGTTTTTTAAAATCTTTGCATTGTTTTGCGTTTGTAGAACCAAAAATAATGTCGTCCACATAGATCTGTACAAGTAGAATGTCATCACCTTTTCTTTTATAAAACAAAGTAGTATCGGTTGTACCTCTGTCGAAATCATTATCGAGAAGAAAGGTTGAAAGTCGTTCGTACCATGCTCTTGGAGCCTGTTTCAGTCCATACAGAGCTTTGTCAAGGTAATAAACGTAGTTTGGGTACTTGGCACTTTCAAACCCTGGTGGTTATTGGACGTATACTTCTTCTTGAATTTGACCATTCAGAAAGGCATATTTTACATCCATTTGAAAGACTTTGAAACCTCTGTGGGTTGCGAAGGCTAAGAAGATTCTTATTGCTTCGAGCCGTGCGACAGGGGCAAAAGTCTCATCATAATCAATGCCTTCTTCTTGGCAAGATCCCTTGGCCACCAATCTCGCTTTATTTATAATGACCATCCCATCCTCATCCTTTTTGTTTCTGAAGACCCATTTAGTCCGTATTGCTTGTTTCCCTTTTGGCAGAGGAACTAGGGTCCAGAATTTGTTTCTCTCAAACTGTAGAAGCTCTTCTTGCATAGCATCTACCCAGATTGGATGATCTAGGGCTTCAGAGACGCGTTTTGGCTCGATCACACTGATAAAATTTGTAAAGAAATAAAAGTTAGTAGTGGCTGATCTTGTCTTGACTTTTTCAGAGGGATCGCCGATTATTAGGTTATGAGGATGGCTCTTCGTCCACTTTGTCGTTCTTGGAAGATGGTCATTAGCATCATCTAGTTGAACTTCTGTGCTTGAACTTGGTTCTTTAGCTTGTGGAGGTATTGGGATTAGAGTTGGAATGGGTTCCTCTGAGGATGTAGAGACTGAATTCTCATTTTCCTCTAGTATTGGTTCCTCTGTGGTTGCTGGAGTTGGTGATTCCAGTGCCTCTGTAGAAGAGTCCTTGGTTGTATCATCTTCTATTCGCTCCCCCTCGGCATTAGCATCTGCATTATTTACCGAAGAGGATGAAGTATTTAATGGACCAGTTAGAGATATACCCGACTCAGTCTGGTTGGCAGAAGATGTTTCTCCAGAGGCTCTGACGGCTCCAGCAGAGGGATCAATATCATCATGGAACATCTCTTCAAATAGCAGATTTAAGTCTGCTTCTCTAGTCTTTGAGATGCCAGAGGATTCCTTTTTTCAGACCGAGTTCTGAACTGATTTGTTCAGAAGTCTTTTGAAAGGAATCGTCAAAAGAGACATTGATGCTTTCCACAATGGTTCGAGACCGCAGAAGGTAAACTCTGTAGGCCTTTGAGGTGGCAGAGTACCCAATAAACTTGCCTTCGTCTGCTTTTACATCAAACATTCCTCTAGCTTCTCTGTCGTTTAGGACGAAGCACTTGCATCCAAATACATGGAACAACTTGATGTTTGGTCGCCTTTGATTGATCAAGTGGTAAGGTGTCTTGATGTGCCTCTTTACTATGGTTGATCGATTTTGGGTGTAGCAGGCTGTTGACACAGCTTCTGCCCAGAAAGATATTGGTAATCCAGATGCTGTCAGCATAGTTCTTGCAGCCTCCACAAGCGTGCGGTTCTTTCGTTCAACCACGCCATTCTGTTGTGGGGTGCGTGCAGCAGAGAAGTTCTGGGATATGCCTTCTTCTGTGAGGTAAGCTTCAATGACAGAGTTTTAGAATTCTGTGCAATTGTCGCTTCTCAACTTTTGAATCAGAACCTGTATTCTTTTCATTAGGTTTATCAGAATGTTAGGAACATCTGATTTCTTTCTGACAAATTTAACCCATGTATATCTCGAGTATTCATCAACCAACACAAGTATGTACTTCTTCCCACCAAGGCTCTGTGTAGCTATTGGACCGTAGAGGTCTACGTGGAGCATGTACAGAGGCCTTCGGCAGGATACATCAGTCTTGCCTTTATGGGAAGCTCTTTTGAGTTTACCCATTTCACAGGCAGAACAAAAATAATCCTTATTGAATTTAACATTCGGCAGACCTTTGACTAAATCAAGTTTGACAAGCTTATCAAGAGTATGAAAGTTTAAGTGACAGAACCTGTTATGCCATAACCAGGCTTCTTCGTTCTTACATGCAACAAGGCAGAGCTTGTCCTTCTTGTTCTTGACACTAAAGTTCATGATGTACAAATCTCCTTTTCGTTCAGCCCGCAGAAGTTCGACTCCTGTATCTTTACCTTGCAGAGAGCAGAAGGTTCTTTTGAACATCACATCAAAACCCGTATCACAAAGTTGGCTAACACCCCGAATTTTCCTTAATATTATTTTAATGGGAATAGGGATCTATTTGTAGATTGGTTTAAGCCTTGGATTATTTTGTAATTATATAATTCAATGGGGTTAAAAATACAAGTGATCAATGTTTAAAGGCTTTTTTTGGAAAGTTGAAATTTAAGGGTGTGTTTGGTCATTTTAGAAAGTTGGGATTAGATAAAGTTGGGTTATTTGGGGAAAATATGTGAATCATTTTGGCTGAGTCGGTTGAGAAAGAGAGAGAAAGAAGAGAGAAAGAAGAAAGAAAGAAGAAGAGAAAGAAAAGAGAAAGAAAAGGGAAAGAAGAAGAAAACAAGCTGAAATCTTGGTAAGAATACAAAGGGTTTTGTAGATTTGAATTCCAGTAGCAAGATGATATCCATAACATAAGCTAATTTCATCTAGGTACTGTTCTGATTTGGAGTTTGTTTGTGAAGAGAAGTGGGTTTTATAAAACAAAGGTGAGTTCATTCATTTTTGTACAAATCAATGTTTTCTTTTATATTAAACCTTAATATATCTGTATAAACTGTTTTGGGACTGAATGGATTGGTTTATAATAAGCTGAATGAAACAGACATGAATCTGGATCGAGATTTTGAACAGCAGGTCGCGGTTTCCGGATAAAATGATAGTATCCGGAAACCCCTGTATGAAGGAATCCGGACAAAACCAAAGTTACCCCGTAAGTTGTTATTTTTATAGTTACCGGACGGTATCCGGATTATTTAGTTTCCGGATGTCATCCGGATTAAATATGTATCCGGTAAGTATTGTATTCGGAAAGTTGTATATTAGGAAAGCTTAGGTATCCGATAAGTTGTGGGTATCCGGAAAATTGTGTTATTCGGACAGTTTGAGGTGTCCGAAAAGTTGTGTTGTCCGGTCACTTTTGAGTACCCGGTAACTTTAAGTTTTGCTGACTTCTGAAAGGGTACGATTTAGGAATTGAAATACAATCCTAGTAGCTTGAACATATTTACAGTTGAATGGTAGTTTGTTAGGCTTAAAGATTGTTCTAGTTTGATACTAGGCAGGTGTGTAGTTAGTGTAATGGATCCATATGCACTAGTGGTTATGAACACGTGGAATAGATGAAGATTATTCGTTATTCCGATGTGTGTAAGAAATCGTGGAATAAACGTAATTTCCGATTTCTAAGGAAAAGAAGGGATTGGCATGTGTATATTGTAATCTCTATTTCCTTTCCAAGAAATGGGCATGTGTATAGTGCGATTTATTGGAAAAGAGCATTAATCTAGAATCAGTGAAGATTCGTAGTGTGGGATCTGGAACATGAGAAATGACTGAACTTAGGGTCAGGTCGTAGTCATGGAATCGGGTTTAACCCGGTTATCGAAAGATGGTTACGTGTGTGGTAAGAAAAAGGGTAAACTAGGTTTGTTATGCCTTGTTTACATTGATTTGTATAAATATTATTTTGAAACTGAATGTTCTCACTAGGCATTAGCCTAATCGTTTCAAATAATGTTTCCTTACCAGGTACTAGCTCCGGAAAGTAAAAAGGGATGTGGGACGAGAGCTTTTGGATTAGCAGAGAAGTTAATGAACGAGGAGGTTTTTGATAGATTGCTTAGATAACCTAGTTAATCTGATTATAGTGACATGATTAGATTAATAGGTTATTCGAAGAATTCTATATTTGTAATTATGATCCTCATAGTTAATTCTCTGTTTATGTATAAAGTTTATAACGTTTATGTTGAAATCTTGTTATAAAGTTGATGTTTAAATTAACCCTTGTTATCTCCAATCTTTTTGTTTGTGAAAGTAGTGAAAATAGTCTAAGTACAGAAGTAACCCACAGAGGCTCTGCAGAAGAACCCAAGAATACCGAAGGCAAGAATCAGCAGAAGACTGCTCACAGAGGACCGAGCCGCAGAACCTCTGTCACCTTTGACAGAGCCTCTGCGGTTTATACTGAAGACTTAGAAGATTTACAAATATATTTCTACTATTCCAGGATCCGTTCATCCACTTGTTCTAGGCGTGCCCTGACATCAACTACACGTGTCAAACTCTGATAGGGCTCTGTCAGAATTAGAACATGCGCATTAAATGAACATCGTACCTGCTACTGTTCATACGATCTTGTCTACTGTTGATCAGTCCTCCTTGTCTAAAGTATGTCCCCTTTGTAGTAGTATAAAAGGAAGACTCATGTTGAGTTCTTCCAAAAACAAGAATCAGATAATTAAGCTACGCACAAACACACACACCAGCAGAATTCTTATTATGTTCTTGGTGTTCTTGATAAATATCAAACAGTAATCTTGGAGATACTCATCTGTTCTTTACATACTGTTTATTTGATATTGTGTGTTCTTCTACCTTTACATTATCTTTCAGTTCTTAAATACGCTTCCGCACCATATCTAAATCTGAACTAACTGAAAGTTAAGATCATTGTTAAGAAAACAGGAACCAACAGCCCTGATTTTAGGGTGTTACAATATGGTATCAGAGCATTAGTTTAAGTGAACTAAGTATGCTAATGAGATACTTAGACTTAAGCTGATATGAATTAAGTCATGATATGTGAGAAATGGGTAGAAGTATTAAGACGGGATAGTCTTAGAGTCGACGGAAATACGTGAAATTAGTACTGTAACGATGGTAACGACGATTCTCATGTATAGTATGTTCGCAATTTCAATTAGCTACTGTCATTATGAATATATTGTTACATAAGCATACTTGTTTCTAAATTGTTACAGTGACTAATGATCGGTAAAGTATGTTTCGTATGTCTAGTAATGTGTAACCATTTCTTATGGTTATTTCTTGTGTTATATCAGAACGACGGGGAATACGCCACCAAGGTCCTCTAATTCTTCGGAGGACAGAGCAGTAAACGATTGGGGGTCGGAGGGACAACCTGGAACGGGTGGAATTCATGAGAGCCCGCCGAGGTTGCATTTTACGGGAGGAGCGGATAGTCAGGTACATAGAACGAGTACCAGTACCGCTAATCCGGAAACGCCTGAATCTATGGTGGAATCTCGTATGATGGAAAGCATGACAAGAATGATGAACACAACGATGGAAAAGCAAGCTGAAATGTTTTTGAAAGCACTAAACGATCGAAGTACGGAGTTACGTCGTACGGGGACTGATACTGGGGTAATAAATCCAGTTCGTAACCCTGGGTTAGAGGCAGAAAGGAGGGTTGAAAGAATCTGCTCATATAAAACTTTTGTTGATCCAAACCCTCAGTGATTTGATAATGACCCTCTCTTATATACTTAGTGAAAATTGTAAGTAAACAATATGTATCAGATTTCACTATCGCTGATAAGTACTAAGATATTACAGTACCGCTGATAGGAACTCTCGCTCTTTAAATTAAACATTCAGCGAACACTGTTCACCATTAATGCTCTGAGTCTGTTCAGTCATTATGATGATCGCTGATAAGTTAGTTGTTTACTTATGATCCCTGAAAACAAGTTTCACTTCAACAAAGGTTCTACGCTGAAGTCGAAGATCAAGCTCAAGAACCAGCGACAAGTCTCCTAATGAACTGATGCGGATCAGCGAAGACTCAGATTTGTCCACTCAACGTGAAGTATCAAGTACAAGACTTCAGCTATCGCTTAACTTTATCATTCGCTGAATAGAAAATGATAATGCTCTGAATCAACGAAAGCTTACATGAAGTCCTCCGTACAAAGTACTTTTGTCTTAACCCCCCTTGCACGACTCCGTACGAAATGTCAGAAAAGAACCTCCGACTGTCTGAAATCGTACAACCACTCTGATACTACACTGTTCATCCATGCGGCTACTAAGGTTGTCAACCAAGGTCAATGACATGCAACCATCCAGCTGATGACACGTGTAAAATGTATACTGACTTGCATTAAATGCATGCAGTATATAAAGAGATGAACCCACTTCATTTGAAGTAACTTGCTAACTCTGGACAAGTTCAATCTCTTATCTCAAGATAGGTTATTATTAGTAATTTCCTTATCTCTCTTAGTGCAAGAAACCTTAGTGTTCCAACTTGTTTAGATTTAGGTTTATCCTTAATCTTGTTTCCGCAACAAGCTGTAAATTGTTAATGATTTATCAATAAACAATTTAGAAAAGTAAAATCTGTGTGTTTGTATTCAACCCCCCTTTCTACAAACTTGTATAGGCCTTCGGGACCAACAAGTGGTATCAGAGCGGATTTGTTTAATCTCATAAACAAGATCTAATCTAAGATATTTCTCTTCCTTGCTATTATCTGAAAATGGCCACCAACACAAACACAAATTATATAGACAATGGTTCTCTTGCTAAACCCCCTAGATTTTCCAAAGATAACTTCAACTTATGGAAAAATAGGATGACACTCTTCTTAGAAGGTGTAGACCCTATTATGCCTTACTATCTCGAGAATGGTCCATTCATCCCTGTAAGAATTGATGCTGTTGTTCCAGCCGCTGAGAATAGACCTGCTATTCCAGAAAGGCTGGTACCTAAGGAAATCTTTCAATGGACTGACGAAGATAAGAAGAAAGTGGCTATAGATACAAAAGCCAGATCCATACTATCCACGGCTCTTCCTGACGAAGTCTACCATTCCGTCATGAATCTGAAAACATCAAAAGCCATGTGGGACACAATATGTGTTCAGTATGAAGGAACGTCTGAAGTCCAGGACTCAAGAAAGATCAACCTGGTAAGACAATACGAAAGCTTCATTTCTAGTAAGAATGAATCTCTATCTGAAATTCACCAACGTTTTAATTGTTTAATTATAGATCTGAAAACTGTTGGTAAGTAATATTCTAACTTTGAAGTACTGACAAAGTTTCTAGAATGTTTACCTGAAAGCTGGGACAATTATGCTATGTGTCTCAAGCTGTCAAAGGATCCAAAATCAATGACCCTTTCAACCTTATATGGCACGTTGCTGAATCATGAGCAATCGAGCCATCTTAAGAAGAATCTTGTAAAAGATTCCAAAAGCACGCCTGTTGCTTTAATCTCAGAGGAACCTTCTACTCAGCGACCCTCGGTCACTATCACTGAGTTAGAAAGTAACTCTGAAAGGTCATCAGATTCTGATTATTCAGATAATGATGAATCTGTGGCTCTCCTAACTAAGAAGTTCAGGAGATTTGGCAAAAAGAAAATGTTTAGAAAGAACAAACCTCTTTCCACAACTGACTGCGAAAAGACAGGACATTTCGCTAACGAGTGTTGTAGGTTCCCAGATTCACGTTGTATCATATTAATGGTAGTAAAATAGACAGCGGAAGCATATTAAATAAAGCCATTAAAATGAGTGATTGTGTAAACGATAAGTGAACTATGAGAATCAAATATTGAACAGTAAAATGATAACAAGATCAGATATAAAAGCTGCTCATATATTGATAATGAATCACACCAAGAACAAGTTAAAGTGTGTTCGGAAATCTCATAGGACAACAATATCTTACGGAGGTAGTGCTAGGGATTGCTGCAGTATGTGCTTAAACAATTGTGGAAAAACTACTCTTCCCAAAGCTTACAATTGTTGTTCCACTACCTCGCTATTTATAGACCTGATAAAGTGTAGACAGTGTACTTTCGTACCCCGGAATGACACGTGGAAATTGTGTCTCCAATTTTAGGGCATACGTGGAAATTGTGGATACGTGTCTGACACTTAATATTTCCTACGAGACTTAGACTGACAGAGGTCTTCACTTCACCAGAGCTCTGTTGAAAGAGCTCTGTTGAAAGAGCTCTGTTGGTCTTCTTTTAAATACTTGTTCCTGCTGGAAGTCTTCGACATAGCTCTGTTGAGCTCTGTTGGATCCGACAGAGCTCTGTTGAGCTCTGTTGGTCTTCTTGATGAAACACCTTCCAGGTCTTCTGTCTGATCTCTGTTGGTCTTCTGACTTGAACTATTTTCAATACTTTTACATAACAGATACTTGGGGCTAACAATCTCCCCCTAAGTATTGAAAATAAAAATTTACAATTGACAAGAGATTAAACAAAAGAACAGAGAACTTTTACCTCTGTCGATGCCTTGCACTAATCTTTTGGAATATTACAAAAAGATTAAAAGATCAGTACATTTAAGCATATTTATCTCCCCTAAGAATTCTGTCGAATCTTCTGATTAGAGTACGGAAGTCCAGCATCAGATCAATCTGGTCGATGAAGAGTTTCTACTGTTCTTCTGGACACTTGTTTCTTGGGAGATCTTGGTTTATGTTCTTGATGTATACCAGCGATTCACTTGTGGGCTTCATTTGCTCTGATGGCCTTCTTTATGCCCTTCTGTCTGCAGATAAAGACTGGAGGATCTTCTACTACAGTTCCAGTTCTGTGATGACCATAACCCTCAAGGTTTTCGTTAGGAGGTGCAATCGCTAGTTTCTCCACTTCAAACTCTATGCCAAGTTGATAATCAATCTGTATTATGAGATTGATGTGTTCTTGCATAGCAAATCTGACTTCTGGTAGCGCAGTTCTGGCCGGTGTGTATCTTTCTGAGAAGTTCAAGCAATATGCGTGGAGTAAGATCAGGTCATATGGATTCAGAAGGACGAGATCATTGTCATTGAAGATTTCATTTCTGCCTTCTGTTGATTCCACAGTATACTCATGGTATGTGACCCTGTCGCGTTGAAACTTCTTGTGCTTGATGTCCAGAATTCTGCGAATACCGAAGTTTATATTGATGGCTCTGTTCTGATTTGACTTGGTTTGGATGAACTTTAGCCTTGCATCAGAGATGGTGTTTATCCTGATTGGGTTGAGGTATGGGTTAATGGGTACGGCATTTACAGGGATGATGTCTCTGTCAGCATAGAGAAATGCAAATACCGTTTCTAAGGCAGGTTTTTTGGTGTGAAAGGTAGAGGTTTATGGGTTCTGTTCTGTTACGGTTGGGTTTGGGTCATTGTGGGTCTCTGCCATAAGGGTGTCGATGTGAGCAGATTCGGCTTGACTTATTTGTTCTTCAGCAAAGGATTGGTCTGTCCTTTCTGGTTCTTTTGTTGGAGAAGTAGGAGGGGTGTCTAGGCAGATGATCTCTGGTGGTTCTTGCGATGACTCTTCTGTCGCTTTGATGACTCTGTTCTTGAACATGTAGTCGAATGCCACTTCAGTCATATCTGTCATCCCCTTTTCTCCTTCTGTAGTCTCTGCCTCAGTTGCTTCTGTGACTTTCCCTTTGCCCTTGGCTTCTTTTTCAACCTCTTTCTCCTTCTCTACCTCTTTCTCCTCTTTCTCCTTCTCCTCTTTCTCCTTCTCCTCTTTCTCCTTCTCCTTCTCCTTCTCCTTCTCCTTCTCCCCCTTTTATTGTTCTGAGGACTCACCCAATTGATTGTCGGATTGACCTTCTTGAGCGTCTTCAAAGTCATCATCATCGTCAGAGGATTCAATTTGAGCTTTTGGTGAGGAGTGAACAACAAACTTCAGACCGGTTTTCTGTCTCTTGCTTGCGGGTTCGTCTGTGGGTGCTTCTTCTGCAGATCTTTTTGATGTAGATGCAGTCTGTAAGATGATATTAGTAAAGTTTGAGGCTGCCTGTTTCATCACATCTTCTACCTCTGTTGCAGCGGCTCTGATTTCTTCTACTCGAGCCTTGAAGTTGACTTTGTGAGTATCAAGAGACACTTTCACATGTTGCTCTGTTGCCTTAGCCTTCATTACGAATTTTGATGAGATCGTCATCATCCGGCTTAGAACAGATTTTCTGAAGTTTTCCATTTGCCCAACTGTCATGGGTAGTTCATTTGGGTTAGGGCTGGAGATGTTGAGAGGAGTAGCAGATGAAGTGGTTGCTTCTTTTATGGATTCCTCAACAGAGTTGGTAATTAGCTCTGTCAAGGTTCTGATATTAGATTCTGAAAGAATAACCGTGGGGATGGGAAGGGTTCTGTTCATCTGCGCTGTGTGGTTCTCTGATATAAGTCGCTTTAGGTTTGCAAGTTCTGTCGATGTCTTTGTAACTTCCTCTGCGCTGACTGATCGTAGGTCGGCTATCTCTGTCGTCAGCTTTGCAATCTCTTCTCCTCTGACCCTTTCAGACTCTGTTCTGAGTGTTGCAGCTTCGTCATATCTTCGAGTTAGATTAGCATGCTTGTTTGAGATGTTCAACAGTTCTTCCCTAAGAGAAGCATTTTCCTTGCGGATCAGCTCCTCCTTTTGTTCATTGATAAGTTTATACTCGTTCAAAGAGTTGTTGATACTGTCAAGAAGCTTTCGAACTCTGCTCTTGTGACAGTGTCAACGGGGGTCTCCTTGGTTCCAACACATGGTTCCAATTCTGCCTCGAGTTCAGAGGCGCCTCCGTCAAGAGTTGTTTTGATGTTGGCTCTTGGAGGGCTTCCACCTGATCCTTGATGTTCCCTTTGAGGGGAAACAACTACAGGTGTTCTGACCAGAGTTTCCTCTTCCAGCTCAGGTTCTGAAGAAGGAAATCTGGTGTGATGGGAAGCATTTGGATCAAGCAATGTCTTCCCTTGTTCTACTATGGTCTCCCATTGTCCCTGAGTCGGACAGATGCTACGTGAGATTACAAAGATCTCTGGTCTAATTTGTGTAGTCTCTAAATGAGCCACAGAGGCATCATCGAGTGGAGGTGACCTATTGATGTTCTGGGGCGAATGAACATCACTACCAAAGATAGTTTCCCCGGCTTCGTGCGTATCAGAGGTATGAAGAATTGCCTCTGATGGTATAGGCTGGTTAGGGTTCGAGGTGTGCACCTCTGTTTCAATAATCCCTTGGTCTTGATCACCAGGATTAGATTGTGTGGGAGCACTGGGATGTGGGCTAGGATTTCTCTCAGACGTGTCCTCTTGGACATCTTCTTCTATCCTCACATTTTCCTCGGCACCTAAGGCTGTAGAACGCTCGGGTTCCTCTCTGTTATCTATTTGCTCACCAGTATCAGAGGAAAGAACTTCTACCTCTAGTGACTCCTGTACTCCCTCATGAACAGTCTCCATAGTGGATGCTCTGTTCCCTACTTCCTCCATCATCACTCTAGAGGAAGACCCCACTTCGGGTACTCTTACCTCTGGTCCGTTTCCTTCTTCCACTCCTATTTCCTCACTCGTACTCTCCTCAGATGGCTCAGTGCCTAAGTATGTTGGGGTTCTCACCTCAGGTTCTTGAGGTTGAGCAGCATGTCTATAGTTTTGGATAGAAATGTGGTATGGGCTTATCAGAGCGGACATTGTACCTGGAACGCGTCGAATGAGGGGATATTCTCCTGAAGTGGTGGGATTGAATCTGGTCATGACCCAGTTCCTGAACATATTGCCTTGTTGAGTCAATTCCAGACTCTGAAATGCTCTTCTGATTACCAACCCGATAAACCTTGGAAACTTGATGTTCTTCAGGAATTTATGTTGCCCAACTTCTCCTCCTTTTGCAAAGGCAGAGGTCTTGAGATTAACGGCAGTGAGAAGGTCGGTGTAGAGAATGCTGGCATAGTCAAGGTTTCTTTGAAAGAACAATCCATACATTATCTGTAGGATTTCTATGTTGGCTTGATCTTGACTACCAGATTTTCCTATGAGGGTTCGGTTCAGTGCAGAGAACATGAAATTCCACACTGGTGGTAGATTTTGTCTTTTGAATTCTCCGATGCGGGTGATATCTTTGTTGTAGCCTAGAAATCGTACAAACTCCAGAAGGACAGCAGTGTTGGGTGGCTTCTCGAAAGCTTCTATGTTGAGCTGTCGCTTGCTATTCATTCCAAGAATTCTCCGCAGGGTAGTTTCTCTGATTCTGATCGTTCCTGGACCTCCATCTCGACCAGAATCCACATTGCCGATTATTCCGTTTAGCTCTTCTACGTGTTGGCAAGTAGTCCACCACTGCTTGATGTAGAGTTCGGGAATGTTGTCGTCGAAGTCTGTTAGGGCTCTGAAGATTTCTGAGTTTCTGAAGAACTCCAGAAATATGTGGTATGTGGGTAGATAGAGAGCAGGGTTTGGATCTAATCGATGGTTGCTTTCAGCGAACTCGTATGGGAGAATAACAATTTGGTCGACGGGACCAATACGGCTTGAATCTGCTGAGTGTTGGGGGTTTTCCATTTTTGCAGGTTTGAGTTTTGAAGGTTTGAATGAAGAGGAAAGATGAACAGGGTTTAAATAAAATAGGGTCAAGGTTTTGGATATTTATAGTCCGAGCTTGTGGCTGAGTAATCGCCGCAAATACTGTAGGCACTCGAGTGTCAGAAGGTGGAGTGGCCTGAAATGTGTATCGTGGGGACAGCTAGTGGTTTAGCTTTCAATTTGAGATTGCCACGTGGATTTGTTCTGACCACTTTTGTGCAAGTAAACCGTCGCGGTTAGAGATGTGTGGGTTACAAGTGGTTGACGTTTAGAAATAACCCGCACCTCTGATGTCGTTACTTTTGATGACGTGTTCTGATGACGTGGCATAATAGACTAACAGAGCTCTGATGGAGCTGTGTTAAGTTGCTTCTGTTGCGCGGCCTCCATTTCTTACCGTTACCTTTACCAGAACTTGTTCTGATGTGAGATGGTCAGAACTTTACATGATCAAACAGAGTTCTGATGAGAAGCAACAGAGGCTCTGATGAGATGTCAGAGTTCTGACTGGTTCTCCAAAAGATTTAGCTTTAAGCTCAAAAAGCAAAGTCAATTTGGTTTTGGAAATTTGATTATTGACTTGCTCCCCCTAAAACCATGCAATTTTCCTTTATACGCTCCCAATTTTCCTTTATAAGCTCCCCCTCGACAGATGAGCCATCCCTTCCTTTGATTTTTTTTTTTTTTTTTTTTTTGATAAAACAAAAGAACTTTTGTATGACCAAAAAAAATGCGCGACAGAATTCTTGTGTACAACAGAACTCTGTTGAACTATCCTACCCAACTTTTTGACAGAGCTCTGGTAGGAACATCAGAGCCTCTGTTGATTTTAAACAGAGTTAGGAGGACAAGTTCAGCATACCCAGTTTGTTGATTAGGAAGTTAAATCTCCTTTCATCAAGGGCTTTTGTAAACAAATCAGCAAGCTGGATGTCTGTTGAAACAAAGTACATTTCAATAGTCCCTTTTTCAACATGATCCTTTATAAAGTGATACCTTATGTCGATGTGCTTAGTCTTCGAGTGTTGAACTGGGTTGGGTGTTATGGCAATGGCACTCTTGGAGTCGCATAGAATTGGAATTTTACCATACTCCAAGCCATAATCTCTGAGTTGTGTCTTCATCCATATTACTTGGGAACAACAACTAGCAGCAGCAGCATATTCCGCTTCTGCTGTAGAGGTTGAAACACAGTTCTGTTTCTTGGATGTCCAACTCACCAACTTTTCTCCAAGCATTTGGCAGCTACCAGAGGTACTCTTTCTGTCGTTCTTGCATCCTCCATAGTCTGAGTCTGTGTAAGCTACAAGCTCAAAACCAGAGTTAAGAGGATACCAGAGACCCAAAAATTGAGTCTCTTTCAGATATTTAAAGATACGTTTGACAGCTGTTAAATGAGTTTCGGTAGGATTTGCCTGAAATCTGGCACAGAGACAGGTTGCATACATTATATCAGGTCTACTGGCGGTTAAGTACAAAAGTGACCCTATCATGCCTATGTAGTGCTTGACATCTGTTGGTTCACCATTAGGATCAGAGTCAAGTTTAACTCCAGTGGCAATAAGAGTTTTCATTGGTTTTGAATCATTGAGCTTATATTTTTTCAACATGTCAGAGATGTATTTGGACTGACTTATGAAAGTCCCTCTGTCAGATTGTTTGACTTGTAAACCCAGGAAGAAAGAGAGTTCTCCCATCATGCTCATTTTGAATTCACTTTTCATTAAGGATTCAAACTTATCACAGTACTCTTGCCGTGTAGACCCAAAGATAATATCATCAACATATATTTGTACCAGAAGTATATCATTTTTGTATCTCCTGAAGAATAGAGTTTTATCGACGGTACCTTTCTCGAAGTGATTGATCAACATAAATTTTGACAGAGTTTCATACCAGGCTCTGGGAGCTTGCTTAAGACCGTAGAGCGCTTTGTCTAATTTGTAAACGTGGTCTGGAAACTCTGAGCATTCAAAACCAGGAGGTTGCTGGACATAAACTTCTTCTTGCAGCTTGCCATTTAGAAAGGCAGACTTGACGTCCATTTGATAGACCTTAAAACCTTTATGAGCAGAATAGGCTAGGAAGATTCTTATGGCTTCTAGCCTAGCCACAGGTGCAAAGGTTTCGTCATAGTCAATTCCTTCTTCCTGTCTGTATCCCTTTGCAACCAGACGGGCTTTGTTTCTGATGATAATCCCATCTTCATCCTTTTTGTTTCTAAACACCCATTTGGTTCCAATGGCCGCTTTGCCTTTTGGGAGTGGAACCAAGGACCAGACTTTATTTCTCTCAAATTCCAGAAGTTCTTCTTGCATAGCTTCGATCCAATTTGGGTCCTCTAGGGCTTCAGAAATCTTTTTCGGCTCAATCATGCTTAGAAAATTTACAAAGAAGGCTTCATTGATTGTGGCCGATCTTGTCTTTATGCCATCATCAGCAGCACCAATGATAAGATGATGAGGATGATCCTTTGTCCATCGTGTCATGGGAACATGGACAACGGGTGGCGTTTGTGCTTCTGATGGGAAAAGAAGAACTTCAGCATCAGAGTTCTGTAGGTTTGGACAAGGGCTCTGTGGCACACAACTTTGGAGAGTGGCCTCATTGCTCTGAGAGTCATTAACAGGGCTCTGTGATGGTGAACTTTCAAACAAAGAATTTCTTCCAACGTTTGTCATCAGAGGTGATGAAGGCTCTTGTTCAGGTTCTCTTTCATTCTGGTGTGGTTCCTCATTTCTCTGAATTACTCCTGTAGACAGAGAGGTAGATGGTGAAGTATTAGAGGGACCAGTGAGAGATGTACCTGTCAGATTTTGATCTGTTGAGTTCTGAGCTTGATCTCCTCTGTTTATGTTATCATAGGAATCATCATCGAAGAAATCATTGAACATGAGATTGATGTCTTCTTCCCGTGATCTAGAAGAACTTATTTTCTCTTGTTCTGTCCGTGTCCCCTCTGTTGATTTTCGATCAGAGGAGCTTGATATGCTTTCATCAAAGGACACATTTACACTCTCTTGAATAACCCGACATCTGGTGTTGTAGACTCTGTAGGCTTTAGAGGTTAAGGAATAACCAATAAAGATTCCTTCGTCTGCTTTCTTGTCAAACTTTCCCAGATGTTCTCTGTCATTCAGTATGTAGCACTTGCAACCGAAGACATGAAAGAATTTCACATTTGGTCTTCTGTTGTTAATGAGTTCATAAGGAGTCTTCTTGAATCTTTTTACAATTACAGCTCTGTTTTGGGTAAAACAGGCTGTTGAGACTGCTTCTGCCCAGAAGTTCATTGGAAGAACAGAGCCAGCCAACATGGTTCTGGCGGCTTCTACTAGAGTTCTGTTCTTTCTCTCCACAACTCCATTCTGTTGTGGAGTTCTTGCTGCTGAGAAGTTTTGGGAAATACCTTCCTCTGTTAGGTAGGCATCAATTTTGGCGTTCTTGAATTCTGTCCCATTATCACTTCTCAACTTTTGTACCTTTAGATCTAACAGAACCTGTATCCTTTTCAACAAACTTATCAGAATTTCTGGGACATCAGATTTTACTCTGATGAACTCAATCCAGGTATATCGAGAATATTCATCAATTAAAACAAGGATATACTTTTTGCCCGACAGACTTTGCACAGAGATTGGACCGCAGAGATCCACATGAATCATATGCAAAGGTCTGGGACAACTATGATCACTCTTTGTTCTGTGTGAAGATCTTTTCATCTTTCCAGGTTCACAAGCAGAACAGAGATGGTCTTTGTCAAATTTCAGAGAAGGAAGTACTTTTACTAACTTCAGTTTCACGAGTTTGTCAAGATTTCGAAAGTTTAAATGAGCAAATCTTTTGTGCCAGAGCCAGGCATCTTCATTATTCAAAGACACTAAACAGAGTCTTTCTGTTGTAGTGTTTTGGTTTGGTTTGAAATTCATTTTGTAAAGATTGCCTTTTCTATCAGCTCTTAAGAGTTCTTGACCAGACTCGGAAAGTAGTAAGGAACAATATTTCTTCCTGAAATTGACATCAAATACGTGATCACAGAGTTGACTTATACTGAGAAGATTATGATTTAATCCTTCAACATAAGCAACTTCAGAGACTGAAACACCACCATTTACTAATGTACCATAACCTTTAATCTGTCCGCCATTGTCTCCTCCGAAGGTTACTGCACTTCCAATTTTGTTTTTAAAAGAAGTTAACAGCTCCTTATTCCCTGTCATGTGCCTGGAGCATCCAGAATCCAAGTACCAGATCTGCACATGAGGTTTCTGCAAGACAGATTAATTTCTTTTAGGTACCCATTGCATAATGGGTCCTTTCCTGTTAGGCTTAGGTGGATTATCATATTTTCCTTGAGATTGTTTATACTGAGATGATGTGCCAGAGGTTTTCCTTTGTGTATTCTGAACAGTCTTGACATTTTTCTTTTGAACCGACTTATTCAGAACACAGTGGGGACCATTCAGATGGTTTTGCAATTTAAGTAACAGTTGAATGCAGTTGCAGTTTATGGAGCATAACTGATGCACATTGTTTTTATTCAAGAACTGTTTGAATGGAGCTTGATTCTGAAAGATTTTAGGACCAGATGTCTTTGCATACAATCTGTCCTGACTTTGTTTCTTAAAATTGTTACTCTTAGGAATAGACTCTTTTGACATGAAATTCTTGGAAATGGACTCATTTGAACGAAAATAATTTCTTCCTTGATTTACACCGGAATTCAGAACAGACTTAGCTATCCACTTTCCCTTCTGTTCTGGTGTGAATCTTACAGGTTTGAAAGCAAGAGGAACATTTGAGTTTACAAAGACGCTTTTGTTTTTCTCTTTCTTCTCTACTTCTACTGCATTAGAAGCAAGAATCTTGAAATCTTTGTTGTTAAAGCTTGTTACTGGTATAAATCTTGACTTTTTCTTAAAGAAAGAAACATCCTCTTTTAGATCCGAAGATCCTACCGGTAGTTGCTTTAACTTGTGTAAGATGTTCTTTTGACCACAGAAGATCTGTTCATCTACCTCGGAGTCAGAGTAACAATTAGAGGCTAGAAAGTCTCTAGTGGCTCTGTTGGAGGAATTTGATTCAATGGGTATGACAGGGATATTTGTTTTAACAGATCTGAACTTTCTCAACTTTGGCTTTAAAGAATCAGAGATAGCATTTTCTTCAATAACTTTCAACAAATCTTCTTCAAAAGATGTTCTTATAGATTCAGAGGTAGGAGAGAAAACTGGTGCTTCTGGATTAAGTTTGCTCTGTGGCATTTCAACAGAGGACTTTGTCTCAGAAGAAGCAGACTTCTGTCCTTTGAAAGAATTGAAGTTGAAAATCTCTTTAGTATCCAAGTCCTTGACGGAATTAGGAACTATGATTTTAGCTTTTCCTTGATCAAAAATAAACTCGGAGGATGGTTTCAAAACCTTTTTATGATCAAAGGAATCATAGCTAACGTTCCTAAAGTCGAGATTTCTTGGTTTTGAGAAAGCATCTGACGTTTTGGTTCTTTTGAAAACAGCATTACCAGATATCACGTCCTCTTGGATTTTTCCAATACAAAAGGCGGAGGTCAGAGATGTCTTCTTCCTTTCGTTGTAGGGAGCAAGGTCAGAGAAACCAAGACCTTGCGTATCCATCTGTGAATTTATCTTGATATGCACATCTTGTGCATCTTGGTACTTTTTGATTTGAATTTCTTTTCTCTGTAGGGATTGATGTATAACTTCCCTTTCTCTTTGAAAATAATCAGTTAGAGCAACAGAGTTAAGTCTCTCTGTTTCAGACTGTTTCAACTTTTCAGACTTCTGTTTCAAATCATTTTCATAAACTTTGATCTTTTCAGAAAACAAACTTTCCTTCTTCTTTTGTAAGATTTCTAACTCAGATTTTTCTTTAAAGATTTCTTCCTTTTCTTGTTCCAAGAGAGTCTTTTCTCTTTTGTAAAAAGATAGGTCCTTCTGAGCTAGTTTTCTTAGCTCCTTTTCTTCAGAAAGTATTTGTTTTAGAAGCTGAAATTCCTCATTCAACATGGAAACATGCATTTCTAATTCTGAGTCAGATTTAGATTCAGATGAGCATACCTTGGCACTGGGTCTGGTGGTCTCCAGCGCTCTGTCGTCAGATTCTGTCGTGGTAAGAGCAAATGCATGAGCTAGATCTTCTTCTTCTGTTGTTCCCTTCGTTATTTCTGGTTCTCCAGTCATCCAGTCAACAGCAACTCCACAGAAGTTGGCTTGTTCTGGTTCATCATCAGAAGATGAGTCAGAAACCCAATTTTCCATTTTAGCAACATAACTTCTTTCTCTGTAATTGTACTTGTATTTGTTTTTGTAGTAGTCCTGGTCTTTTACCAGTTTGCCTCTACAATTAACAGAGAAGTGTCCAGGTTTGTCGCATCTGAAGCAGCGTCCATCATTTTGATTGATGGGTTGGGCAGCATCGGCCTTCTGTTGTGCTGGTGGATTTTCTCTTCTTTGTTTCCCTATTTCTGTGGCAACTCTGTTGGAACTTTGCTCTGGTGCTGTATATCCTCTTCTGTCTTCCCTTCCTTCTCTCTCATATCTGCCTCTTCTGTCGAACTTATTGCCAAATCTCTTGTTAAATTGCTGAGTTATCAGAGCAAGAGATTGAGAAAAAGCTTGAATGTCATCATCCTCTGATGAGCTCTCATCTGTTTCACTTTCTGCAACTAAACTTTTTGTTCCTTTCTTTTTAACCGATTTATCTTTCTTTTTCTCTTTGCTTGAACTCTCTCTGTTGGACCTTTCAGATGTGGTTTTCTTAGAATCAGAAACTAAGGCGATTGGGCCTGCAATGGTGGATTTGCCTTTGTGTTTGACAACATCCTTCTCTTGTGCGGCCAGAGTGCCATACACATCTGTTAGAGACCATGCATCTAAGTCATGGTTAGCTTGTAAAGACATGGACAGATTTAACCATTCATCATTCAAACTTTTCAAAAACAGAACATTGTTATCTTCCTTTGACCTAACAACCCCACATTTTTTTGCATTTATTGATCAACACATTAAATCTGTTGTAGGTTTGCTGTAAGGTTTCCTCAGGAAGTGCCTTGAAATCGTTGTATTCATTTATACATTGGGTCCTTCTGTTCTTTTGGGTCTTGATACCACCCTCAAGTTGATTAAGAAGTTGATCCCAGATTTCCTTAGCAGTAACACATGAATCTAGTTCTTGAAATATTTCGTTTGGAATGGCCATAATCAGTAGTCTAACTGCTTTAAGATCATTTTCCATTTTTAGATTTTCCTCATCAGTAAAACCTGTGGTTTTAACTTCATAATGAGCTGGAATCTCAGCAGTAGTTCCTGTTGCGGGTACACGGGGAACAAAAACCATGGGTTGGAATGGTCCATCCGTGACAGATCGCATGAGGTCTTTATCCATACCATTGAAAAAATTAACCATCCTGATTTTCCACTGAGGATATTCATCTCTCAGAAGAGTAGGAGGTTTTGTTAAAGAGCCAGCAGTATAAATAGCATTTATACCGTTGTTACCCATTTTGAAAGAAAAACAGAGTACAGTTTGTTGCAAAACGATTTTCGGTTAGAAACTGAGTTTCAAACAGTAACCAATGGAACAGTAACTTTTGAGAGGATTTTAAGCTAAACTAGAAAGCTTTAAACACAGTTATATGAGCTATGAAGGCTTGGTTAGACTAGAAAGCAGTAAAACAGAGTATATTATGAAGCTTTTAAAGTCGCACAGACACAATCAACAACAGTGAATCAACCTTGGTAGATTGGATCGTTTGGCTTAAGAAAACCAAAGAAGCTCTGATACCAATTGTAGGTTCCCAGATTCACATTGTATCATATTAATGGTAGTAAAATAGACAGCGGAAGCATATTAAATAAAGCCATTAAAATGAGTGATTGTGTAAACGATAAGTGAACTATGAGAATCAAATATTGAACAGTAAAATGATAACAAGATCAGATATAAAAGCTGCTCGTATATTGATATTGAATCACACCAAGAACAAGTTAAAGTGTGTTCAGAAATCTCAAAGGACAACAATATCGTACGGAGGTAGTGCTCGGGATTGCTGCAGTATGTGCTTAAACAATTGTGGAAAAACTACTCTTCCCAAAGCTTACAATTGTTGTTCCACTACCTCGCTATTTATAGACCTGATAAAGTGTAGACAGTGTACTATCGTACCCCGGAATGACACGTGGAAAGTGTGTCTCCAATTTTAGGGCATACGTGGAAATTGTGGATACATGTCTGACACTTAATATTTCCTACGAGACTTAGACTGACAGAGGTCTTCACTTCACCAGAGCTCTGTTGAAAGAGCTCTGTTGGTCTTCTTTTAAATACTTGTTCCTGTTGGAAGTCTTCGACAGAGCTCTGTTGAGCTCTGTTGGATCCGACAGAGCTCTGTTGGTCTTCTTGATGAAACACCTTCCAGGTCTTCTGTCTGATCTCTGTTGGTCTTCTGACTTGAACTATTTTCAATACTTTTACATAACAGATACTTGGGGCTAACAAGTGCAGGTCTAAGAAAGTTTCTATACCCTCGGCTTTTACAAAGAAACCCTTTGTTCCAAGGAATAAAGATGACAAATATTCAAAGCTGAAAGAAAAATATGCTAAGCTGAAAAGCTTTAAGAAGAAGAATAAAGGCCTGATGGCTAACTATGATTGGGCTGCTTCTGATGAAGAAGCATCATCATCTGACTCTGAAGATGATGAAGCAAATCTATGTCTTATGGCCAAGATTGAAGAAGAGGAAGAAAGTTCAGACATTCCCTCCAATTCAACCTCTGCTATTCAGGTATCACCTTCCTTCTTTACCAATATTGCAAATATTGATGAAGCTGATAGTCTCCGTAAGATCGATCTCTTGACTAGAAGTTTATACGAAGCCATGAACGGCAAAACTGTGGTTGAAAACCAAAACCTTGATCTCGCTGAAAAGCTTTCTAAAATTGAAGAAGATTTTAAAGATCAAGTATATTTAAACCAGCTAGTCAAAATCGAACGAGCAGAAGCTATCGCTGCATTAAAAGCTGAAAAAGCTACTATTGAAGGATGGTGTAATTCTTCAACAAAGATCACTGACATAATAAAGTCTCAGATTCCCCTGAGTGATAAACGTGGTTTGGGTTACAAATATGATACTCCAAAACCAACCACTGAGCGTTCAATGCTTAAATTTGGAACGTTCGTATCCTCAGTCGCTGATACTTCATCTTCTCAGTACTCCTCGTCCGTTACACCAATCCCTGAGGAAACTCCTACCTCCTCAAAAGTCAAGGAGAAAATGGTTTATTCAAAACCTACCTCTGTCTCTAAAGACAAAGGTAAATGAATTGTTATTTACCAGAATCCTCAGAAGGGTACCTTAGTACCAAAGCTGAATGCTTCTAAAGCTTCAGTGGCTCATCCCTCTGGATCAAGGAAGCAAATCTCTGGATCTATTCAGCGATCTACTCCTAGACTCAGATTGGATGTCCTTGGTAAGAAATCTGAAGAACTGAATGTTCGTCCCATTTCTAAAACCAATAGTTTACTTGGTGCTGGCACTTCTAATTCGAAATCAAAAGCTCAGCATTCAAATGGTCCTAGAACTATTTTTAGTTATAGGAAATGTTATCACTGTGGACTTACCGATCATATTGCTAGTAAGTGTCCCACAGCCACCAAAGCTGAAAAGATAGCTAAGGTAAAGATTTCCCCCAAGGCAAAGAAGACCAACCCTGGTGCAAATCAGGTCAAGGTGAATCCTACCACTAAAGTTAAGAAATTAACCAAAGTGAAGAAAGACAAAGCTGAATCTTCAAATGCAGCGAAGACTGTTGAATCTTTCATTCCAACTACTTCCACTGACAAATGTGTATACATGGTTAAGTGGGTACCCAAGAAAAACTAATCTTCCTTTGTATTGCAGGTTAAGAAGGGTATCTGGTATCTTGATAGCGTATGCTCTAGACACATGACTGGAAAGAAAAGCTTGCTCGCTGAATACAAGGAAGAGAAGGGTCCCTCTGTAACTTTCGGTGGAAATGGAAAAGGACATACCCGAGGGTATGGTGTACTTTCAAATGGTACAACCTCCTTCAGAAGAGTCGCATATGTTGAAGGGCTGAAGCATAATCTTCTAAGCATCAGTCAGCTTTGCGACATGGATAACAAAGTAATATTTACTAAGGAATCCTGCTTTGTCGCTGACAAAAAGGAGAAGATAGCTCTCAGCGGTTATCGTTTGGAAAATGTTTATGTAATAAACATGGACTCAACAACCACTGAGAACTCCTGTTTCTTCTCAAAGGCCTCATCTGATGTCAACTGGCTATGGCATAAGAGGCTATCTCATCTAAATTTCAAGATACTGAACACTCTTTCTTCAAAATAGTTAGTCACTGGTCTACCTCAGCATTCATACGCCAAAGACTCTTTATGTTCAGCGTGTGAAAAAGGGAAGCAGGCCAAAGCAAGCTTTAAATCTAAGCAAGTTTCCTCAGTGTCATCTCCTCTGCAACTACTCCATATGGATTTGTTTGGCCCTGTTAACAAACAATCCATCGCTGGAAAGAAATATACGCTGGTCATAGTTGATGAATTCTCTCGCTTCACTTGGGTAATGTTTCTCCGTTCTAAGAGTGACACCCATGAAGAACTCATCACCTTTGTTCGGAAGATGGAAACCCTGAACAATCTGACCGTTCGCTCAATAAGGAGTGATCATGGGACTGAATTCAAAAACAGTTCTCTTGATTCCATCCTTGAGAGTAAGGGTATTTCTCACAACTTCTCTTCAGTGAGAACACCGCAACAAAATGGAGTCGATGAAAGAAGAAATAGAACAATTATTAAAGCTGCACGTTCAATGCTCAGCGATTCTCACCTGCCTACTCAGTTTTGGGCAGAAGCTGTCAACACTGCTTGTTTTACGCAAAACAGGTCGCTGATAGTAAAAAGATTCAAAAAGACAGCCTATGAACTCTTTCATGGGAGAAAGCCTTCAATCAGCTTTCTTCACATCTTTGGATGTCAGTGTTTCATACTGAACAACAGAGATGCTCTTGGAAAGTTTGATCCTAAGGCTGATGATGGAATCTTTCTTGGATACTCCTCAGTTTCCAAAGCCTTCAGTGTCTTCAATCGTAGAAGACAAACTGTAGAAGAAACTATTCACGTCACGTTTGACGAATCCCGTTCAGCGAACTCTAAACCGTCCGCTTATACTGAAGAACTGAATCAATGGATGTTTTCTCATCTTGGTGATTCAGAAGATATTCCCACTCCTCATGCTAATCCAGTAGAAGATGATAGTCCTATCATTCCAATCATGCAGAATAGTGAAGCTGAAACATCATGGGTCTCAGCTGTTCCTATAAACACTATACCTACCGTTGAACCAAATGCCTCAGACATTCCATCTATCTCTCAGCAATCAGTAAATGAAATGACAAATGCAAGTATTCCTCTCTTAACTGAAACACCAGAAGTAGCTGAAGCCTCATCTTCAGCTCCTCCGGTTCAAGATGAGTCAGCGACTTATGCTCCGGCTCAGCGATGGACCGTAAATCACCCAATTGATCAAGTTCTTGGTGATCCAAACGCTGGTGTTCAGACTCGACGAAGTGCAGGTAATATTTGTTTATTTGTTAACTTTATTTCTCTAACTGAACCAAAGAAAGTAGATGATGCCCTCAAAGATCCAAACTGGGTCAGCGCCATGCAAGAAGAGCTGACTGAATTCGAAAGAAACAAAGTTTGGAAACTTGTTCAGAGACCAACTGATAAAACAGTAATAGGCACTAAATGGGTCTATCGAAACAAGTTGGACGAACATGGTACTGTAACCCGCAACAAAGCTCGTCTTGTTGCTCAGGGATACAGACAAGAGGAAGGTATAGATTATGACGAAACATTTGCTCCAGTAGCAAGACTTGAATCTATTCGTCTATTCTTAGCATATGTTATACACAAAAACTTCTATGTACATCAGATGGATGTTAAGTCAGCGTTTCTGAATGGAAAGTTGAATGAAGAAGTGTATGTGGAACAACCTCCACAATTCTCAGATTCTAAGCATCCATGTTATGTTTATAAACTGGATAAGACACTTTATGGCTTGAAGCAAGCTCCTCGTGCATGGTATGACACTCTTTCTACTTATCTCCATATTGAAAAATTTGAGCGAGGTAAGATTGACAAAACTCTATTTTTTAGAAAAGTGAAAGGTCATATCATTCTAGTTCAAATATATGTTGATGGCATTATATTTGGTTCTACTAACCCTGAGCTTTGTACTCGTTTCGCTGATAGAATGAAAGATGAGTATAAAATGAGCATGATGGGTGAACTAACATATTTCCTTGGTCTTCAGATTAAGCAAACTGAAAAAGGAACTTTTATCAATCAGGGAAAGTATGTTAAAGATATGTTGAAGAAATTTGATTTAACTCATAGTTCAGCTATGAAAACCCCTATGGCACCACCGCTGACACTTGACAAGGATTCAAAGGGAATACCTGTTAATGTCACGATGTACCATGGGATGATCGGCTCTCTCATGTGTCTTACAGCTAGCCGACCCGATATTATGTATGCAACATGTTTGTGTGCACGATATCAAGCTGAACCTATGCTATCTCATAGGAAAGCTGTAAAGCGAATCTTTCGATACCTTAAGGGTACAGCGAACCTAGGTCTTTGGTATCCCAAAGATTCAGGATTCGATCTAACCGCCTATTCAGATAGTGATTTTGCAGGTTGCAAAATGGATAGGAAAAGCACCACAGGAGGATGTCATCTCCTGGGTGGAAAGCTGGTAAGTTGGACAAGTAAAAAGCAAAATTCAATGTCCACTTCCACAGCTGAAGCTGAATATGTAGCTGCTGGAAGCTGTTGTTCTCAAGTCTTGTGGATGAGAAATCAGCTACTAGAGTATGATCTTAAGCTCTCCAAAATTCCAATCTATTGCGACATCACTAGTGCCATCGCTATAGCAAACAATCCAGTACTACATTCAAAGACCAAACACATAGAAATCAGATATCATTTTATCAGAGATCATGTGATGAATGGTGATATAGAACTTCATTTTATCCCAACTGATTATCAGTTAGCTGATTTATTTACCAAACCTCTTGATGAGACAAGATTCAACTTTCTCATCAGCGAGCTTGGAATGCTGAACTTTGAAGGGTAAAATCCTCAACGGTTCACATTGATCAGCGATAGGATAAATCAACTCGTATAACCTATTCAATCATCTTCTCTCTGAATAAAACTTGGTTAAAGCTGATATCAAGGTATGTTTTCTCTCTCGGAAAATCGCATGAAAATGCAAGATTTCAAAACAAAATGCATCGCTGAATATCTCTTCCTTAACATCGATATTTTGAAAATTCTTAAAACCATCACTGATATTTTCATTCAGTGCTTCATGTTTATAAAAGAGTCCCTGAGTTTTTCAAAACCTCAGAGACATCCTAAAAGAATATGAAAGGACAGTTGTGACGTCATTGCAACGGAGAAACCCCGGCACGTTTTCTCTTCCGGACACACGTTTGCACGTCTCGTTCAAACTTCCAATCAAATGCAAACACGTGTCCGTGTCATGATGAAAATATTTTCCCGCTCAAGATTTTCTCTCTCTAATCTCTCTATATAAACAAACTCGTGGTTTATATTTTTCTTTTACGCGATCAATCTTCCTCCGCAAGAAAGAATTCACTGTTGCATTTGTGCTTTCAAAAACTTCAAGAACTGTTCATCATCTTCTTCATCAAACATCAAGGTTAATATGTTCTTATTTATTACCAAATGCGTATAACTTGTTTCCGATCTTTTCCTTGTTTTAACAAGATCAAACAAAAGAACTTCTTAAAATGAAATCATTTTCTTTCATGGTTTTATGAACACAACCATTTCATGGTTGTTCTTCAAGTTTAAATGCGAAAATCTTAAACTTGTTCTTCATTCGTTTCCAGAATCTAATTCTTCATAGAAAACTGGATAACAAGAATAAATGGGTTTTACATTTCGTTTCTTAAAATCAAGAAAAACCCTAATCTTCATTAAGACATTTGTGTCTGAATGAAATGGATAAAATTTGAACCATCTTAATGGAAAATCTTTCCACATTAAGATAATTCTTATTTGTTAACATCTTTGGTTGAACTAATAATACAGAGAAATGGCATCGTCTGACATTCCTGCTACCGCTGAGAACATCTCCGCTGATTCTGAGGAAGTGGACATCCTCAAGGCTCCTCAAGTCAAGTTTGCCCTTGACAAACTGGATTGGACTAAGGTGAACAACCTCTATGCGCTTCTCGAGTTTCCTCCTCGAAAGCAAGTCACACATCTAGATGATGTTGTTAAATTCCTAAAGAATTGCTGCATCTCCACAGCCCTGACCATAACACCTCCTGCACATCAGCTTTTGCTCTCACAATTCTGGTACTCAGCCAGACAGTCTCAACTACCTTCAGCCAAAGACCCCTCCAAAACAATCGATTGCATCCTCTGCGATATCGAATATGGCACCATGAAGATCACCCCTGCCATTATTCGCAAAGCTCTCAGCCTTCCCATCGCTACCAAGGAAAAACCATTCGTTCCCCTCCCTGACCCCAAGAAAAACTCAGACAGGGAAGCCATCATTGCATTTTTCGATGCAATGGGCTATGTATGGGAAATCGGCAGAGACATGAAGGCCGAGAAGAAGCTGACGATTATCAAGAAATCGAAAATGTCCAGCGAGATGAATTTCATCTTCGCTCATCTAATCAGCTGCATGACTGCAAAGAGCGGCTCCTCTGACCAAGCCGCTAAACCTCAACAAGCAATGGGATATGCACTGCTGAAAGGTCTCAACATAGACTGGGCATCAATTATCTATGATGACCTAGTTCTAAGAGTGGACACCGTCGCTGACAGACCTCCATGGGTTCCTTACCCCCGATTCATCAGCGCCATCTTCCAATATGGCCTGAAGGAGAGCTACCCAACTGATGGTGACCTGAAACTCTCTCAGGTCGGCCCAAAGATACTCGACTTCAAACCAATGGTGAATGAGGTACGTCTTTCTACACTCTTGACTCTTCTCAACCCTTCTTCTTCTCATTCTGTGGCTCCTTCAGCGACAATACCCATCGCTGATACCCTGGCCACAAAATCATCTCCTTCTAAGAAAAGGAAACATTCATTTACCCCACTTGGTTCTAAAAGGATCAAGAAAACAAAGGAGCAACCCCAGCAATCTCATGCTGAAGACTCCTCAGCTCTTCCTGCAGAGCTGAAGGAACGTTCAGTGGTACGCTCTGCCACACCTGAACAACCCATCCATTCCATCCCAACTTCAGCGTCTCTAAACGCTGAGGTTACAAACTTGGAACCTACCCAACCTCCTTCAGTCTCTCAAAAGACTGATGAAATGATTGTCAGCGAATCCAACGCTGAACTCAGAACCCAACCCCCATTCTTATCCTTCGCTCCTCCCTCTACTCATTTGGTCGCTCCTCCAGATCTCGCTGGAGCTGCCATCATTTCTACGGAACCTAAAGCTGATTCTCCAGGAATGATGAAGAGAGGACCTGCAGGACAATCCATGGGCACTTTTGAAGATGACATGGAATACTTTTCAGGAACCCGTAATTTTGACGAGTTCATCAATCCTCCTGCAGGTACACACCAACCCAAAAACACTGTCACTAAACCCCAAACTTCTGAGCTTTCCTATGTTCACAAGTTTTTATATGTTACAGGTCCTAATTTGGGAGACATCAACGCCTCTCTGAAAGCTGTGGAGACAACGCTGACAGATCTCACCACCACTCTTTCTAATAACTCTACAGCAGTAACAAACGCTGGAGAGAATCTGAACAAGCTGACAACGGTGGTGGAGAAGAAGGCTTCCACAGATGACTTGAAGCAAGTTGATAACACTCTCAGCAACTTCGCCAAGGTGCTCGCTGCCATCTACACATACTACACCTCTCTCAAAAATTCAGTTTCATCCATGTCTAGCGAGGTCACAACGCTGAAGACATCGGTTGGACAACTAGAGGGAGATATGTCTACTGTAAAGACTGACTTAGGCTCTGTAAAGACCGATGTTAGTTCGATGAAATCGATGATCGAGCAGCTACTACAGAAAGAGAATACTCCTGCTCCTGCCCCTGTCCCTGCATCTGACAATTTCATAGCGGCGGATCGCACTGAGCTGGAAAAGATCAATCCTGCTATCTCTGGCCTTCAAGACAGAATAGCAAAGATTGAAGATTTGATAGGTATCTCTGGCCAAGAAGACAGAGAACCTACCAACGCTGTTGAGTCTACCTATTCCTCCCCCAGTCATCATGAAAAAGAGGGGGAGAAGAGCGCTGAAGATCTCTCCAAGAGCGCTGAAGACCTTTCCCATGATGAATCTATCAGGGGAGAGAAGGATGCTGAAGAAACCACCGCTGGACCTCAGGAAGATGAAAACCCTGAGGAAACCGAGACGCTCGCCTCTGTATCTGAAGGGGAGCAACTCAAAGAAGAAGCTGATAAAACCGAATCCGAAGCAGAAGATGATGAAGCCGTCGACATCCCTGATGATGAACCATCCTCTTCTCCAAAGGATGATGATGATGACGAAGATGACGATGACTTCTTTATCGTCAAACCTGCTCCGAAGATCAAAGTTCTTAAGGGAATCTCGATAAATGAACCTTCAGGGGAGCGGACAAAGACAAAGCCCTCAGCCTCTGGAGCTGAGAAAGGCAAAGGCAAAAGCATCGCTGAAGATGACAATCTGACGATCTTGCTTGAAAAGCCGGTTTGTCAGGTACACTAAACATCTCTCACTCCATCCCTCCTCTATCATACACTATCAGTTCTACTACCCAAGCCTATACACTTGAACCAATTCTCTCTATCTGATTCTACCCAAGATCTTACTCGTAAGATCGCTGTGTTTCAGCTAGTCCTCTCCCCTGTTTGAGGATATCGTTGAAGGCTCCACAACTGCGACTTCACCAATAATACCAGCTGTTGCTGAAGAAATAATCCCAGTCTTAGATTTAATCTCTGAGACTGATGAACCAGAAGAACAGCTACTCTCGCACAGAGGCAGACCTTCCTTAGCTCCTCAAAAGCTAAGTGAAGAGGATCAGAAAAGAAGAGAGGAGATAATAAAGCGATTCGAGGATCAGCGAATCATTCTGAGGCGTGATCAACTTCCTTCAGTTCCTCCAAAGTTCAGAATTTCCAAAAAGGAATACAAGGAACACCTCAGAGCTGAACGCCTAATCGCTGAAAGAAAGGAAGCTGAAGAAAAGGACAGAGAATACGCCATCCAGCTTTCTAAACGATCAATAAAAGACCCCAAGCTGAAAAGAGTTCCCATTGATGTTCAACGTCAGCTATGGGATGATGCTCAAGAGATCTTTAGAGAAAAGACTAAGGTCTCTAATACGACTTTGGAATGGGCTAAACAAATGCTGACCTATCGATCTAGACCATCCAAAATCATCAAGGCAAACATCAGAGGAAGACTGTACGCTGAAGTTCCTGTTGTTGAAGTGGATGTCTACAGAGATGACAAAACCAAGAAAAACTTCTATGCTGCTACCTTAGAAAAGTTTGGTCTCTCTGAATGGTTAGAAACAAAATTAGCCATTCAGGGATCGCGCTCAAAGTTCAAAAGCCATGTCGAGAAGATCTTAAACAAACAGATCGACCTGCTTTCATCTGCTGTGGATATTCCTCCTACTCTTCCTCAACCAAGAAAAGTCTCTGATAAGAAAAAGAAAGTCTCTGGTTCAAGTCCTCGTATTCGGAATGAAACGGGCATTGGTTTCTCTCGTGCTGAAATTGTTGGCCCTGATGCCGATCTCTCAATGCTTGACACCTCCCTACCACCTGGAGAAACATTCATTCCTGGCATAGTTGTAAGTGATCCCTATGGTATATTCTTTTTAGACTACTATGGAAATCATCACTTTCAACGTATCTCTGAGCTCCACATCGCTCCCATCGAACAGCTCAAAGATCTCGTATACTGGTGTGAAGTCAGACGCGACATCAAAGCTAGACACCTGGAGCCCTTGATTTTTGAAGCAGCTCTGATCAAAAGAAAACAAGGTGTAACTATCCCTGACTGGATGATTCCCACATCAAAGACCCTTGATGAACTTCTCATCAAGGAAGAACCTTTTACAAGCTGATATGATCGCCCTTTTCTCTATTGTATCAGTTATTCTTCTGTACTTGTAATTTATTTCGCTTGTACTTGTAATCTTTCCAATTCTCTTTGTAACCTGATTGAAAGTTTTAAAGAAAGATTTCAGCGAATGTACTTTACTCCATCAGTACTGAAAAGATCCCAAAAAACAGTAAAAAGGACAAATATTTTATGAGTTCTTTTTATCCTTATGCTTTCATTAAATAGCAATTTTCTTTGTTGCTATGTCATAATCAAATAGGGGGAGATTGTTGATCCAAACCCTCAGTGATTTCATAATGACCCTCTCTTATATACTTAGTGAAAATTGTAAGTAAACAATATGTATCAGAGTTTCACTATCGCTGATAAGTACTAAGATCTAACAGTACCGCTGATAGGAACTCTCGCTCTTTAAATTAAACATTCAGCGAACACTGTTCACCATTAATGCTCTGAGTCTGTTCAGTCATTATGATGATCGCTGATAAGTTAGTTGTTTACTTATGATCCTTGAAGACAAGTTTCACGTCAACAAAGGTTCTACGCTGAAGTCGAAGATCAAGCTCAAGAACCAGCGACAAGTCTCCTAATGAACTGATGCGGATCAACGAAGACTCAGATTTGTCCACTCAACGTGAAGTATCAAGTACAAGACTTCAGCTATCGCTGAACTTTATCATTCGCTGAATAGAAAATGATAATGCTCTGAATCAACGAAAGCTGATCATGAAGTCCTCCGTACAAAGTACTTTTGTCTTAACCCCCCTTGCACGACTCCGTACGAAATGTCAGAAAAGAACCTCCGAATGTCTGAAATCGTACAACCACTCTGATACTACACTGTTCACCCATGCGGCTACTAAGGTTGTCAACCAAGGTCAATGACATGCAACCAACCAGTTGATGACACGTGTAAAGTGTATACTGACTTGCATTAAATGCATGCAGTATATAAAGAGATGAACCCACTTCATTTGAAGTAACTTGCTAACTCTGGACAAGTTCAATCTCTTATCTCAAGATAGGTTATTATTAGTAATTTCCTTATGTCTCTTAGTGCAAGAAACCTTAGTGTTCCAACTTGTTTAGATTTAGGTTTATCCTTAATCTTGTTTCCGCAACAAGCTGTAAATTGTTAATGATTTATCAATAAACAATTTAGAAAAGTAAAATCTGTGTGTTTGTATTCAACCCCCCCTTTCTACAAACTTGTATAGGCCTTCGGGACCAACAACTTTCCTAAGCTGTAAACCGCCAGAGTTAACCGGAGCAGATAATCCAGTAGCCTGCATGAATTGGTTACGAGAAATGGAACAAGTTTTCAGAGCTTGTGAATGTGACGAGAAGTCGAAGGTCAGATTTGCGTCTCAAATGTTAAAGGGTAATGCGCTGACTTGGTGGAATGTAGTGACGGCTACAATCTCTGCTCCAGTCTTAACTGCCATGACTTGGGAGTCATTCAAAAAGAAGATTCTGGAAGAATATTGTAATGAAAACGAGATGGATAGGATCGAAGAAGAGTTCCGGACTCTTAAGAAAGGTAATATGTCGGTTAGGAAGTATACTGAAGTTTTTATGGAAAAGCTGAACTTGGTGGGGCATGTAGCTCCGACTGAGAAGGAAAAGATAAAATCATATTTGAAAGGCTTGCCAGCGGATATGATGTCTAGTGTACGAAATGCTAAGGCTTCAACGCTGAGAGAGACAATTGAAGAAGCTAAAGTAATGGAAGAAGTATATGCCAAAGATAAGGAAGAAAAGACCCAAGTTGGAGAAAAACGAAAATGGGAGGGCCGATCAGAGTCTTCTCAGAAATCAAAGGCAACTGGTAAAAGTGCTCATTATGAATCTCGTCATGAGCCGAATTGGTGTCCGAAGTGTAGAAATAAACACTATGGGTCGTGTCGGGTGACAGCGTTGGAATGTTTTAAGTGTGGTAAAAGTGGGCATATTATGAGCAATTGTCCTGTACAAGGATTTACATGTCACGAGTGTAAACAACCAGGTCACTTCCGTCGGGATTGCCCAAAGCTGAAAAAGAGTGGAGATCAAAGCAAGAAACCAAATATTCCAAAGCCAACGGGTCGGGCATTTCAAATGACAGCTGATGAGGATAAGGAATCAAAAGACGTCGTCTCGGGTACATTCCTTGTTAATTCCCTTCCTGCACGCATTTTATTTGAATGTGGTGCAAATTTGTCGTTTGTGTCCAAGTCGTTCTTTCTCAAATTAGTTATGTCTGTCACTACTTTGGAAGATGCCTTAGTAGTTGAGGTAGCTAACGGGTGTCAAGTCTTGGTTCGCGAAAGACTTGAGGGTTGTTTAATTTCGGTAGGTGAAACGCAATTTCCGATCGACTTGTTGTTGATGGAAATTGGGGGATTCGATGTGATTGTGGGTATGGACTGGCTGACAGTCAACCAGGCAGACATACTTTGTGCAAAGAAATTAATCCGGATCCCGATGGCCGATAAGGATGATGTACTCATCTTTGGGGAAAAGCAAAAAGGGGAAGTTCCGTTAATCTCTATTGCCAAAGCGTGTAAGTGTTTGATGAAAGGATGTTTATCCTATCTAGCGTATGTTTTAGACGTTAAGTCAGAAAAGAAACAAGTGGAAGATATAAAGGTGGTACGTGAATTCCCGGACGTATTCCCCGATGATCTTCCAGGCCTACCGACTGAACGGCAGGTAGAGTTTCATATTGACCTTATCCCTGGATCGGTACCAATAGCGCGTGCACCGTATCGTTTAGCGCCAGCCGAAATGAAAGAGATGATGACTCAACTTCAAGAGTTGTTGGATAAGGGTTTTGTTAGACCGAGTTCTTCACCTTGGGGAGCTCCGGTTTTGTTTGTTAAAAATAAAGATGGCAACATGAGGATGTGCATTGATTACCGAGAGCTGAATAAGGTGACAATTAAGAACAAGTATCTGCTCCCTAGAATTGATGACCTGTTTGATCAACTTCAAGGTGCGGGATGCTTTTCCAAGATTGATTTAAGGTCAGTGTATCATCAAGTTCGAGTAAGAGATGAAGATATCCCGAAGACAACGTTCAGAACGAGGTACGGGCATTATGAATTACTTGTAATGCCATTTGGGTTGACTAATGCTCCCGCCGTGTTCATGGATATGATGAACAGAGTATGTCGACCATTCTTAGATAAGTCTGTCATTGTATTCATTGATGACATACTTATTTATTCGAAGAATGAAGACGATCATGAACATCATCTTCGTGAAGTCTTGGAAGTGTTGAGAAAAGAGAAATTGTACGCAAAGTTCTTGAAATGTGAATTTTGGTTGAAAGAGGTACAATTTCTAGGGCATGTGATTACTTCATAAGGAGTCAAAGTAGATCCAGCAAAGATAGAAGCAATGACGAATTGGGAAACACCAAAAAGCGCGTCTAAAATAAGAAGTTTCTTAGGCCTAGCCGGTTACTACCGAAGGTTTATTAAAGACTTCTCAAATATTGCTTCTGCTTTAACTTTATTGACTCGAAAGAATGTGAAGTTTGTTTGGACGGAAAAACAAGAATCGGCTTTCAAAACTTTACGTCAGAAGTTATGTGAAGCACTTATTCTTGCTCTACCGGAAGGAATGGAAGATTTAGTTGTATATAGCGACGCGTCAAAGATGGGTCTGGGATGTGTATTGATGCAACGAGGCAAAGTGATTGCTTATGCATCAAGACAACTTAAAGAGCACGTGAAGAATTATCCTACTCATGATTTGGAATTAGTAGCGGTTGTATTTGCATTGAAGCTGTGGCGACATTATTTGTATGGAACTAAATGTACTCTTTATACTGATCATAAAAGCTTGCAACATGTCTTTGATAAAAAAGAGTTGAACATGAGACAACGGCGATGGTTAGAATTACTTAAAGATTATGATTGCGAATTGCATTACCATCCCGGTAAAGCAAATGTCGTAGCCGATGCTTTAAGTAGAAAATAATACAGTAGGTGCTTGAAAACGACCAACGCTAGAATTGATGTAACATCAAGTTTAATTGAAAGGATAAAAGAGGCGCAAGCGGAAGCCTTACGGGAAGAGAATCTGAAAGGTGAAGTCATGAGCAAGCAACATCTTCAACTGACTGAAGATAGTCGTGGAACTAAATTATTCCAAGGTCATGTTTGGGTGCCAAAAGTTGGAGGAAATCGAGAGTTAATTCTCGAAGATGCTCATAAATCTAAGTATTCTATACACCATGGGAGTACTAAGATGTATAGAGATTTGAAATTGCACTATTAGTGGCCAGCTATGAAAGTAGATGTTGCACAAATAGTAGAAAAGTGTAGAACCTGTTCGTTAGTAAAAGCGGAACATCAAAAGCCTTACGAAAGTTTCCATTCTTTGGAGATTCCGGAGTGGAAGTGGGAAAAGATCACCATAGATTTCGTGACGAAGTTACCAAAGACGCAAAAGGGTAACGTGTAACGTCCCAAAAATTACAAGGAAATTTAAATTTTCTAAAACATATATTCCATTATAAAACAACCACAATTTAATAAACCGTAACTCAATTAAAGTTAATGCCGTCAACTCAAACAGTCAAAAGAAGTTATGCAGCGGAAATATTATAAATAAATCTAAAAGTTTAAAAGTGTAAATTCCAACAATTCTCGGCGCCCGCGCTTTGTGTGTGTACCGTCAAGCCCGACTGCCGCTCGCACCTGAAATCACAACATATTGGGAAAGGGTAAGCTAAACGCTTAGTGAGTCCTACCACACACGCAGGTAGCAACCCCACGTATGTTGCTCCTACTCGCAAGTAGGTAACACCACTATCACCACGAATATAAACCACATAATAATTAACGTATAAATACAAGCTCAATCCCACCGAGCCCTCGGTCCCACCGAGCCCTCGGTCCCACCTAGTACACAAAAATATGTTGATATAAGCTCAGTCCCACCGAGCCCTCGGTCCCACCGAGTAAGATAATATAGTTGTACTAGCTCAGTCCCACCGAGCCCTCGGTCCCACCGAGCCCCTCAGTCCCACCGAGGTGTACACAAATTACATACCATTCACATAATAATTCAACAATCACAACTATTTATCACATCCCAACTAGTCCACGTAAACACGTAATAACACGTAATAGCACGTAACACAAAATAACGTTACACATGAAATTCCTAACTACGGGGTGAGAGAACTCACCTCGAATGCGCGCCTAGCTCACAAACAATAGTCCAAGCTCCACAATCCAAAATCACTTCCCAACACCTAAACGAACGTTAAAATGTATTAACGCGAGACCCGAACCCTAAAACACGACGCACGCTTAAACTGTCACTAAAATGACTTTTCTATCTAGCCAAACAGGTCTGTTCGGGACCTGTTCCGACCTCCCCAAACACAGAAAATCCTCAATTACATTACATCACCAGAAAGTTCTCTGAGTTAGGGGCTGTTTACCAAAATTTTCATTAAGTCCTGTATGGATAAATGTGTCTATCCGGTTAAATCTTTCTGTCTGGATAAATTGTTGCTATTGTTTACTTTTTTATCTGAATCACCGTCTGAATAGCAGAAATAACCGATTTACCCTGAGTATGAATTATAAGTTGTTTTACATATACATGCATATAACAACAACTCAAGAAGCAAACTATGGTTAAAAAACTCAAGAAACCAATAACCCACATGCCAAACGAATCAAAATCCCAAATTTATAAAAAATCAATAATCAATAACCAAATAAAAAGTGATTCATATATATATATATATACATATATGTGTGTGTTATGGACCTTGATATGAAGAGTTCCTCCACCAAATTCACTGCCACTTTTATTATGAAGTTCTAACCAAGCAGTATTCTCATAAAAACAAGACCCTTTCCAATTCACATAAGAATTATTGGAAACAGACGCAGCTCCAAGAAACTTGTTTGGGTAAAATTGGAAGCAAGTCTTGTGGAAGAATGGGTGCCGTAAAAGCTTCAATTCTTGGAGTGTAGATGATTAAGAAGACAAAAATGGCTATGGTGCAATGGGGTTTGATTGAAATTAGGGTTGATGAAAAAGAAAGGATCGCCGTCGCCATGATCGGTGGAGTGGGGACTATCACCGGAGAGTTTTGGAGTATTGGAGAGAAGCTGCCGCTGCCGGAGAGAAGCTGTCGCTGCCGCCGCCGAGAAGAAGTTGCCGCTGCCGGAGAGAAGCTGTCGCTGGAATGGGAGAGAGAGCGACTTGGAGGCGATAATGATAGAGAGATATGGAGAAGTGGGGAAGGTAGGGTTTTTTAGCCGTGTGTTTTTGTAAGGGTAATATGGTCACTTTTTTGAGTTTTTTCATCTTAATGTGGACAAGAGACCTAAACTCACTGTGCGATTAAGATGGTTGCTGTCCCATTAAGCCATAAGTAAACACTCACTTTTGTCTGTGCGAATAAGCCAGATGGTCCATTAAGTCCATTAAGCTCTAAGTAAACAGCCCCTTAGGGTTCCAAGGACATATTATACTCCTCCTAACGATTTTTCTACAGTTTAATACGGATTTTACAAAAACGGTTCGCAGAACAGCGAAAACAGAACCCTTCGCCCCAAAACGACGATTTGACCTAAGCTACGTTCCGAACTGGTTTTTACACAAAACATAGAAACGTTACTAGACTCAAAATGGGAACTTTTGGCACCGATTTCGCCCCAATCCGAGTTACGAGGAAAATGTTACGGTTTAAGCAAAACAGTGGCAGATTACTAAATTTTCACATGAAATGACACTATTGATTATTAACCCGTTAAGTCGTGGCTTAATCCCAACAGACCCGAAAAGCATATGAACTACTGAATATGGGTTACCCTAGGCTGGACAACAGCCGTGCACCACCCCCTGCCGCCTCCGGCGGCGGTGGTGGTTGGCGGCGTTTCTTTGACATACGATAACAACAAACGAGAAATAGACGAACTTACCTCGACGAACCCTTCTTCCTCCTCTTTTCCGACCAAACTTGCCGGCGATCGCCTCCTTCCTCCTCTCTCCTCGTCGCCGGCAGCAACCTCTATCACCCTCTCGGTTTCTCTCTCACTCTCTCGGCTTCTTTCTTGGCCGAACACACAACAAAGGGGGATGGGGAAAAGGGTTTTTGGGAGTTGTTTAAGTGAAAATGAAAGGGGAAGGGGGAGGGGATGACTAAAGGTTGTGGTGGTTACTAGCATGAAATCGAAGGGAAGGGGAAGGGGGAAGGGGGTGTCTCTTGGCTTATCCCTTGCCATACTTTGGTGAAATGCCCCAATTAGCCCCTCAACTTTCCTTTCCTTGCAAAAACCCAAAAAGGTTGACTCATTTAACTTTTTGGTCCGATTCGACTAACCCCGCTAATGGATCCCACGTTAAAATAAAAGCTTTAAAAAAATAATAAGAAGAAGATACACACCGGGATACGGGCTTTACATCTCTCCCCCACTTGGGTCAGACTTCGTCCTCGAAGTCTCGACTGACGAATAAATCGGGATAGTTCTCGCGCATCTCCGCTTCGGGCTCCCACGTCCACTCTGAACCCTTCCGGTGCTGCCACTGGACTTTTACCAGTCCAATAACTTTGTTCCGTGAGGTTCTCGTTCTCCTGTCGAGAATGGCAACCAGCTTTTCCACGTAGTTAAGCCGCTCATCGATCTGAACGTCCTCTAGAGGAATCACGGTAGACTCGTCAAATACACACTTCCGTAATTGAGAAACGTGAAAGGTGTTGTGAATCAAGCTCAGTTCTTCAGGTAACTCTAACCGGTAAGCCACTTTCCCCACACGGGCGATGATCCGGTAAGGCCCAATATAACGAGGCCCTAGTTTCCCCCGCTTACGAAACCGGATCACCCCTTTCCAGGGTGAAACCTTCAACAACACATAATCACCCACCTGAAATTCTAAGTCGGATCGCCTCTTGTCAACGTAGCTCTTCTTCCGACTCTGTGCAGTAACCAAACGGTCCCGCACCATCTGAATCATCTCGGTCGTCTTCAACACAATATCAGTACTCCCTAACACCCGATGACCAACCTCGCCCCAATAAACGGGCCTCCTGCACTTCCTACCGTACAACAACTCGTACGGCGGCATGCCAATACCAGAGTGAAAGCTATTGTTGTAGGAAAATTCTGCTAGAGGAAGGTGCTGATCCCAGCTACCTCCAAAATCGATAACACAAGCTCGAAGCATATCTTCGAGGGCCTGAATGGTTCGCTCGCTCTGTCCGTCCATCTGCGGATGAAAAGCCGTGCTAAAGTGTAACCGTATACCCATCTCTGACTGGAACTTCTCCCAAAACCGGGAGGTAAAACGAGTGTCCCTGTCAGAGACAATCGAAACTGGCACCCCGTGCCTGGCCACGATCTCACGTACAAACACCTCCGCAAGCTTTTCCGCCGAGGAGCTTTCCCTGATGGCCAAGAAGTGAGCACTCTTGGTCAGACGTTCAACGATCACCCAAATGGCATCGTTCCCACGGGGAGTCCTTGGGAGTTTCGTTATGAAGCCCATAGTAATCTTTTCCCATTTCCAAACCGGGACCTCCAACGGCTGCAATTTCCCATGTGGTCGTTGATGTTCCGCTTTGACCTTCCGACAGGTCATACATACCTCAACACATCTAGCAACATCCCGTTTCATGCCGGGCCACCAATAACCTTCACGCAAGTCTCTGTACATCTTTGTAGCTCCCGGGTGAATCGAGAACTTGGACTTACGTGCCTCATCCATTAGTACCTGCCGGTTCCCACCGATGAATGGAACCCAAACCCTACCATGTCGAGTTAACAACCCCCGACTGTCACGAACAAAATTCGGGATTTCCCCCGACACTCTTTCCCGCTTTGCATTTTCCTCCAAAACAGCCACCTCCTGAGCGCTTCCTATCGACTCCAGAATCGGTGTAACCACTGTCAATCGCTGACATAAACCCCTCAGTGGCTCACCGACCGGATGTCGGCTGAGTGCGTCCGCAACCACGTTCGCTTTACCCGGGTGGTAAAGTATCTCGCAGTCATAATCCTTGACCACATCGAGCCACCTTCGCTGACGCATATTAAGCTTCTGCTGATCCATCAAGTACTTGAGGCTCTTATGGTCAGTGTAGATCGTACACTTGACACCATAGAGATAGTGCCTCCAAATTTTAAAGGCAAACACTACCGCTCCCAACTCCAGGTCATGAGTCGGGTAATTTGCTTCGTGAGGCTTCAACTGCCTAGAAGCGTAGGCTATGACCTTGCCGCGCTGCATAAGCACGGCACCCAAACCCTGATGTGAGGCATCACAATATACTACCAAATCTTCCATGCCTTCGGGCAAGATTAACACAGGAGCCTCGCACAAGCGCCTGCGTAGCTCCTCGAACGCCTTCTGTTGTTCCTCACCCCAACTGAACGCCGCAGATTTCTTCGTCAATCGCGTCATAAGAATCGCGATCTAGGAGAAATCCTGAATAAACCTTCGGTAATACCCTGCCAATCCTAGAAAGCTTCGCACCTCAGAAGGAGTCTTCGGCACCTCCCACCACATCACTGCTGAAATCTTAGCTGGTCGACCATAATACCATCCTGATTCACGACATGTCCTAAGAACTGGACCTCTCGCAACCAGAACTCACACTTGGAAAACTTAGCGTATAACTTCTCTCGCCTCATTACTTCCAACACTTCTCAAAGATGCACATCGTGCTCCTCTTGGACTTTGAATACACCAAAATATCGTCGATGAACACAATCACTGATCGGTCCAACATCGGACTACACACTCGGTTCATGAGGTCCATGAATGCTGCTGGTGCATTGGTGAGCCCAAAAGGCATCACCACGAACTCGTAATGACCGTACCGCGTACGGAAAGCCGTCTTCTCCGTGTCCTCACTCCTGACCCGCATCTGGTGGTACCCCGACCGTAAATCAATCTCGGAGAACCACGAGGCCCCCTGAAGCTGGTCGAACAAATCGTCAATCCTTGGCAAAGGATAACGATTCTTTACCGTAAGCTTATTCAGCTCCCGGTAGTCTATGCACATCCGCTGCGACCCGTCCTTCTTCTTCACGAATAAGAAGGTGCTCCCCACGGCGAACAACTCGGTCTAATGAACTCCTTCTCGAGAAGTTCCTGCAACTGGGCATACAGCTCTTTCATTTCTGGTGGAGCCAGGCGATAGGGTGCCTTGGCCACCGGAGCAGCACCCGGAATCAGATCGATCCGAAACTCTACCTGTCGTTCGGGAGGTATCCCCGGCAAATCCTCGGGAAATACGTCGGTGAACTCCCGTACAACTGGCACGTCTTCCGCAGACTCCTTCGCTTCCCCAACACTCGTGTCTATCACGTATGCCAAATACCCCTGACCACTATGCTGAAGGTACCTCCGAGCTCTCGCAGCCGAACATATGACCGTAGTCCGTCTAGATGAATCTCCCTGTACTAACAGTTCTCCCCCGCTTGGGGTTCGAACTCGCACTTGTTTGTGACGACAAACAATCTCCGCGTCGAACTTATCCATCCAATCCATGCCCACAATCACACAAAGCTCCCGCATAGCGATCGGGGTCAGATCGATGGGAGACCGCACTCCTGAGATCTCTAAAGTGCACCCGCGAAACACATCTGTGACCGTCAAGGTCCTATCATCAGCCACCTCAACAACAAGAGGATGACTCAAACGTCCTACCACTCGGCCCAAACCCTCGCTAAAAGTGCGAGACACAAAAGAGTGAGTAGCCCCGCTATCAAACATCACAACCGCAGGCACCGAGTTAACTAGGAATGAACTCCCGTATCTGCTAACTAGTGAGTACAATACTCGCATTCGGTTCAACATCGTTGTTCCTCCTTGTGATGGTCATCCTAGGTAGTTAATACCATGAGCTATTAGTACATAATAACTCCTACTAACAACTCTCACACTCAACTCCTCGGATTCCTCATGACTTTCCCCGACTCGAACATTGATCCCGTGCTTCCGGTAGTAGGAGCTCTACTACTACCATCTACACCTATCACTATCCGCTCCGAGTCCCATCCCGAGTACCCAAGTAGTTGCTCGCCCAAACAAAACCATACACGTATGTCCATACTGACGCATATACACACTCTTCCTAGCTCCCTAGGAATAAACATAATACCCCACTACCCTTGCTAGGGCGGAACCCCCACTAACCCTGACGAGTCACCTCGTAAACGCACAGTTGTATACAGTAGAAACCAGATAGACATTCGAATATAAGATTCTATCCTACAACGGTTGGACTCAAACAAGAGCTGCGCAATAGAACTAAATCTAACATTCTAAGGCTATTCGGTTCCTACCGCATACAACCTATAGTGCATTCGCTTAACAACCTATCAAAGTTAGCATAAGTTCCTAATAGCAAGTAACAACCATACAATACAGTGTATTAAGCACCAAACAATCTAGCATACATACTCCTATGTTCTAGAAAGCAGTTAGCAGACGTACTCATATGTAAACGCTATTCCCAGCTCACTAGGAATTTCATCTCATCCCACTACCCTTGCTACAACGGAATCCCTGCTAGCCATAACGAGTTGCCTCGCAAATACCCAGTCGCATGCAGCGTGAATCAAATAGACATTCGAATACAAGATTCTATCCTAGAACGGTTGGACTCAAACAAGAGCTGCGAAATAAAACTAAATCAAATATTCTGAGGCTATATGATTCTGACTGCATACAACCTATAGGGCCTTCACTTAACAACCTACTATAACTAGCATTGATTCCTACTAGCAAGCAGTCATCATACAGTACAGTGTAAACAACATAGGCAATCTAGCATGCATACCCTATGCCTAGAAAGCAATAAATACACTAAGCACTGTACCTTCCCACATAGCGTCGGCTGACTGTACACACTGCGCCCCCGATCACCGTTTCCCAAACGGGTTTTTCTTTTTCCTTTATTCTCAAAGATTTTAGTAAAAGAGTTTAAAACTTCATAGCCGCAACTTGAGACCAAACACACCGAGATGTGTTTGATTCACTCAAGCTGTGCTCTGATACCAAGTTGTAACGTCCCAAAAATTACAAGGAAATTTAAATTTTCTAAAACATATATTCCATTATAAAACAACCACAATTTAATAAACCGTAACTCAATTAAAGTTAATGCCGTCAACTCAAACAGTCAAAAGAAGTTATGCAGCGGAAATATTATAAATAAATCTAAAAGTTTAAAAGTGTAAATTCCAACAATTCTCGGCGCCCGCGCTTTGTGTGTGTACCGTCAAGCCCGACTGCCGCTCGCACCTGAAATCACAACATATTGGGAAAGGGTAAGCTAAACGCTTAGTGAGTCCTACCACACACGCAGGTAGCAACCCCACGTATGTCGCTCCTACTCGCAAGTAGGTAACACCACTATCACCACGAATATAAACCACATAATAATTAACGTATAAATACAAGCTCAGTCCCACCGAGCCCTCGGTCCCACCGAGCCCTCGGTCCCACCGAGCCCTCGGTCCCACCGAGTAAGATAATATAGTTGTACTAGCTCAGTCCCACCGAGCCCTCGGTCCCACCGAGCCCCTCAGTCCCACCGAGGTGTACACAAATTACATACCATTCACATAATAATTCAACAATCACAACTATTTATCACATCCCAACTAGTCCACGTAAACACGTAATAACACGTAATGGCACGTAACACAAAATAACGTTACACATGAAATTCCTAACTACGCGGTGAGAGAACTCACCTCGAATGCGCGCCTAGCTCACAAACAATAGTCCAAGCTCCACAATACAAAATCACTTCCCAACACCTAAACGAACGTTAAAATGTATTAACGCGAGACCCGGACCCTAAAACACGACGCACGCTTAAACTGTCACTAAAATGACTCTTCTGTCTAGCCAAACAGGTCTGTTCGGGACCTGTTCCGACCTCCCCAAACACAGAAAATCCTCAATTACATTACATCACCAGAAAGTTCCCTGAGTTAGGGTTCCAAGGACATATTATACTCCTCCTAACGATTTTTCTACAATTTAATACGGATTTTACAAAAACGGTTCGCAGAACAGCGAAAACAGAACCTTTCAGTACAAAACAACGATTTGACCTAAGCTACGTTCCGAACTGGTTTTTACACAAAACATAGAAAACTTACTAGACTCAAAATGGGAACTTTTGGCACCGATTTCGCCCCAATCCAAGTTACTAGGAAAAAGTTACGGTTTAAGCAAAACAGTGGCAGATTACTAAATTTTCACATGAAATGACACTATTGATTATTAACCCGTTAAGTCGTAACTTTATCCCAACAGACCCTAAAAGCATATGAACTACTGAATATGGGTTACCCTAGGCTGGACAACAGCCGTGCACCACCCCCTGCCGCCTCCGGCGGCGGTGGTGGTTGGCGGCGTTTCTTTGACATACGATAACAACAAACGAGAAATAGAGGAACTTACCTCGACGAACCCTTCTTCCTCCTCTTTTCCGACCAAACTTGCCGGCGATCGCCTCCTTCCTCCTCTCTCCTCGTCGCCGGCAGCAACCTCTATCACCCTCTCGGTTTCTCTCTCACTCTCTCGGCTTCTTTCTTGGCCGAACACACAACAAAGGGGGGTGGGGAAAAGGGTTTTTGGGAGTTGTTTAAGTGAAAATGAAAGGGGAAGGGGGAGGGGATGACTAAAGGTTGTGGTGGTTACTAGCATGAAACCGAAGGGAAGGGGAAGGGGGAAGGGGGTGTCTCTTGGCTTATCCCTTGCCATACTTTGGTGAAATGCCCCAATTAGCCCCTCAACTTTCCTTTCCTTGCAAAAACCCAAAAAGGTTGACTCATTTAACTTTTTGGTCCGATTCGACTAACCCCGCTAATGGATCCCACGTTAAAATAAAAGCTTTAAAAAAATAATAAGAAGAAGATACACACCGGGATACGGGCTTTACATAACGACACTATATGGGTGATCGTGGATCGATTGACTAAGGGTGCTCATTGTTTAGCTATGAAAGAAGCGTCACCAATAGATAAATTGGCGAAGTTGTATATTGATGAAGTGGTGTCAAGGCATGGTATACCGGTGTCTATAGTATCGAATCGTGATAGTCGGTTTACCTCGAGGTTTTGGCAGTCACTACAAGAAGAATTGGGTACGAGGGTCAATCTAAGCACTGCTTATCATCCGCAAACTGACGGGCAAAGCGAAAGAACCATTCAAACTTTGGAAGACATTCTCAGGTCATGTGTGTTAGATTTTGGAGGTAACTGGGATACGCATTTACCCTTAGTGGAGTTTGCGTACAATAATAGTTATCATTCCAGTATTGGAAGAGCACCTTTCGAAGCTTTGTATGGTCAGAAATGTAGAACTCCGGTGTGTTGGTTAGAAGACGGAGAAAAGCAGTTTGCTGGACCGGAACTGGTGCAACAAACGGCGAATAAAGTGAAAGAAATTCGGAAGCATATGAAAGCAGCTCAAGGTCGACAAAAGAGTTATGCTGATCCGAAAAGAAGACCAAAAGAATTCCAAGTTGGGGAGTGTGTGATTCTTAAAGTATCCCCATGGAAAGGTGTGATAAGGTTTGGTAAACGTGGGAAGTTGAGTCCTCGTTTTCTAGGACCTTTCACCATTACGAAGAGAATTAGATTGCAAGCATATCAGTTGGATCTCCACCTGAGTTGGACGGAATCCACAATACTTTTCATGCTTGCTATCTTCGGAAATGTTTAGCCGAAGAGGACGATGTGATTCCACTTACTGATGTGAGAGTGGATGAAAAGAGTCGTTGTGTGGAAGAACCGGAGGCAATTTTGGAAAGATCGGTTAGAAAATTACGTAATAATAAGGAAGTAGTTATGTTAAAGTTACAATGGAAACACCATCGAGGTGCAAATGTGACTTTAGAGACGGAGGAGGATATGAAGATTAGATATCCTCACTTGTTTACCTAACTTTGATTTCGGGGACGAAATCATTTTCATGTTGGGGAGTATTGTAACACCACGAATTTTCCTTAATATTATTTTAATGTGAATAGGGATCTATTTATACTTTGGTTTAAGCCTTGGATTATTTTGTAATTATATAATTCAATGGGGTTAAAAATACAAGTGATCAAAGTTTAAAGGCTTTTTTTGGAAAGTTGAAATTTAAGGGTGTGTTTGGTCATTTTAGAAAGTTGGGATTAGATAAAGTTGGGTTATTTGGGGAAAATATCTGAATCATTTTGGCTGAGTCGGTTGAGAAAGAGAGAGAAAGAAGAGAGAAAGAAGAAAGAAAAAAGAAGAGAAAGAAAAGAGAAAGAAAAGGGAAAGAAGAAGAAAAAAAGCTGAAATATTGGTAAGAATACAAAGGGTTTTGTAGATTTGAATTCCAGTAGCAAGATGATATCCATAACATAAGCTAATTTCATCTAGGTACTGTTCTGATTTGGAGTTTGTTTGTGAAGAGAAGTGGGTTTTATAAAACAAAGGTGAGTTCATTCATTTTTGTACAAATCAATGTTTTCTGTTATATTAAACCTTAATATATCTGTATAAACTGTTTTGGGACTGAATGGATTGGTTTAGAATAAGCTGAATGAAACAGACATGAATTTGGATCGAGATTTTGAGCAGCAGGTTGCGGTTTCCGGATAAAATGATAGTATCCGGAAACCCCTGTATGAAGGTTTCCGGACAAAACCAAAGTTACCCGGTAAGTTGTTATTTTTATAGTTACCGGACGGTATCCAGATTATTTAATTTCCGGATGTCATCCGGATTAAATATGTATCCGGTAAGTATTGTATTCGGAATGTTGTATATTCAGAAAGCTTAGGTATCCAGTAAGTTGTGGGAATCCGGAAAATTATGTTATCCGGACAGTTTGAGGTGTCCAGAAAGTTGTGTTGTCCGGTCACTTTTGAGTACCCGGTAACTTTAAGTTTTGTTGACTTCTGAAAGGGTACGATTTAGGAATTGAAATACAATCCTAGTAGCTTGAACATATTTACAGTTGAATGGTATTGTGTTAGGCTTAAAGACTGTTCTAGTTTGATACTAGGCAGGTGTGTAGTAAGTGTAATGGATCCATAGGCACTAGTGGTTATGAACACGTGGAATAGATGAAGATTATTCGTTATTCCGATGTGTGTGAGAAATCGTGGAATAAACGTAATTTCCGATTTCTAAGGAAAAGAAGGGATTGGCATGTGTATATTGTAATCTCTATTTCCTTTCCAAGAAATGGGCATGTGTATATTGCAATTTATTGGATAAGAGCATTAATCTAGAATCAGTGAAGATTCGTAGTGTGGGCTCTGGAACATGAGAAATGACTGAACTTAGTGTCAGGTCGTAGTCATGGAATCTGGTTTAACCCCGTTATCGAAAGATGGTTACGCGTGTGGTAAGAAAAAGGGTAAACCAGGTTTGTTATGCCTTGTTTACATTGATTTGTATAAATATTATTTTGAAACTGAATGTTCTCACTAGGCATTAGCCTAATCGTTTCAAATAATGTTTTCTTACCAGGTACTAGCTCCGGGAAGTAAAAAGGGATGTGGGACGAGAGCTTTTGGATTAGCAGAGAAGTTAACGAACGAGGAGGTTTTTGATAGATTGCTTAGATAACCTAGTTAATTTGATTATAGTGACATGATTAGATTAATAGGTTATTCGGAGAATTCTATATTTGTAATTATGACCCTCATAGTTAATTATCTGTTTATGTATAAAGTTTATAAGGTTTATGTTGAAATCTTGTTATAAAGTTGAGGTTTAAATTAGCCCTGATTTTAGGGTGTTACATGATGACTCCGTAGTCTTTTATATACCCCTTTTTGTTGTCAAAGGTTATTGATCCTCCATCTAGTTTATCTTTATAAGAGGATAGTAGACCTATGTCGCTAGTCATGTGCCGCGAGCACCCGGAGTCTAGATACCAGATCGGCACATACTGCTTCTGTAACACAATTAGAGAGTTTTAGGTACCCATGTCCAAATGGGTCCAGCTTTGTTAGTGTTAGATCTGAAGTTTTGTCATAACACAAGTGTTGACATCTGAGCAGAAGACTCAGAGTTCTGAGTAGGAGACTCAGAACTTCTGAATATGAAGATAAATGTTCTGAAGTGCTTTATCAGAAGAATAATCAGAAGTTTTGAATATGTTGTTCAGAACTTAAGTCAGGATATTTTCCTTTATATTCTGTTACTAATTAGGACACGTGTAATTGTTCTATTTGTCTGTTACTTATATGTACTATAGCTTTAGTCTTTCCTTACAGTATATATAGAAGTTAGCACTCGTAAGATAACTAACTTTTGCACATAACTTTGTATTCACTTTGTAATCTTTGAGAGATTCTCTCTCTAGATCTGTAATCTGTTCTTGATTGAATACGAAGTTGTTTGATCCAATTCTCTATCAATTCACTGTTTGATTGTTCCTTATTATTCATAATTGACTGTAAGATTGAATCACGGTTTCTACAATTGGTATCAGAGCCAATCAACAAACAAATTTGTTCAAGATCGTGATTGTGAGGATTCTTGATCGTGTTCTTGAAGATTTCTTGATCAATTCGATAGTTGTTTCCGCTGCTACTCATAATTCTTGAATTCTACAATTCTTGAATTAGTTATGTTTTCGATCAAGAAATTCAAATTTGTCTTTCTGTTGAATAATCTTACAAATCATGTCTTCTAAAGAATTTCTCTCGATGGTATCTGAGACGAAACCACCTGTTCTTATTCCTGAAGAGTATCAGCAATGGAAGATTCGTATGATTCAATTCCTGGATAATATTGATGAAAACTTGATGATCTCAATTCGCGAAGGTACTATTGAAGTTTATGTTGATGTTGTTGCCACACCTGCAACTACTACAACACCAGAGATTCCTGCTACGAGGGTAAAGAAGAGTTTTTCGCAATATAATGAAACACAGAAACAGAGACATGCAATAGACAAAAGAGTTGTTACTTTGTTGACTTTGGAAGTTCCAAATGAAGCCTTCAACAGAATCGATAGTGGAACATCAGCAAAAGAAATGTAGGATGAACTGGAGAAGCAAATGTTGGGTACACTTAAATCAATTCAAGCGAAACTGTATCAAAGCATTAATGCATATGAAAGATTCAAAGCAAAGGAATCTGAAAGTCTAACTCAGACTTACAGCAAGTTTTGCACAATATTGAACGATCTCATAAGGAATGGATTGAAGATGACAAAGTCAGAGATCAATTACAAATTTCTGAATTGCCTTAATTCAGAATGGTCATCTTTTGCAATTAGTCTTCAGATGAACAAAAATATGTGTGAGGAAGATCTAAATGATCTGTTTTGTGTTCTGAATCAGCATGAGGATTCTGTTAAGCAAGTGGTTGAGGAAAAGAAAAGTATGTCTGATCAATTAGCTTTGCTTTCAAAATCCAAAATCACCAAAACATCTAAAACATCCAAAAAAATCCGTGTTTCTGTTTGAAATACCAAAGTTAGAGAAATCTGCTGAGGAAGAAGGATCTGATGAAGATGATGATATCAACTTGATTGCTGAGAAATTAGCTTTGTTGACTAACACTTTCAACAAGAGGTATGGAAAGAAGAAGTTTGATGGTAAGTACAGAAGAGAACAGGGGAGTTCAGAAGAGAAATATAAGAAGAAGGAAGATAGAGAAGAAAGTAAGTTTGAGAAGAAAGAAGAGAAGGAAGAGAGAAAAGAGAAGGATTTGTGTTTCAAGTGTGAAAAACCTGGTCATTTTGCCAGAGATTGCAGAGTAAAGATAGTGAAAGACTATGAGTATTATACAAAGAAAGCTCAGCTGGCCAAAACTATAAACAGTGAGATTGCAATGTTGGCAGAAGAAGAGAACTGGTTGTATTATACTTCTGATGAAGAGGATTGCATTCACTTTTCTCAAATGCAAAGTTATATAGCTAAGATGAGGAATGAAGAAGATTCTGACTATGAGGATGCAGGTTCTGAATCTTCTGCTGAGGTACATTCTGATCTTGAAATTGATTTAATGACTCAGATTGGCAATATGAATGCTGAATTTGTTAAACTCAGAAAACAAATAAAAGGTGAAAGAATTTTGGTTAACAAATTCAGAACAGAAAAGGAAATAATTAAAGAACAATTTGAAGAATCTGAGGTTGAGAAACAAAAGTCATAAAAGAGAATTCTGATCTTTTGAAAAAGATTTCTGAATTGAAAAATGAACTCTCAGAAATAAAAGATGGAAAGGTTGATTTGCAAATTAAATTTGATATGTTACTTGATGAAAGAAAAAATATATATTCAAAAATCCAAGAGTTGGAAAACCTTAATCTGAAAAGAGGTCAAACTCAACAAACCTTGAATCTTCTCACAAGTAATGTTTAAGACACAAGATTTTATAATCCAAAAATGGGATTAGGGTTGGAGGAAAATGTTGTTTTGAAAAGGGCTCCAATAAATCTTTATGACTTTGATAAACTAAAAGTTCCTAAACCAGAAATCCCAGTGATTGCTGAAATCTTTGTAAGACCTGCAAGTTCTATAACAAGTTCCGATAGTTTACAAAAATCAAGTCCTGTAAAAGCAAAGGAAATAATTTCTGAACCAAAAACTGAGAAGCCAGAAGTTTCAGAAGACAAGGTTAAGAAAGAAATTTCAAAACCAACAAAAGAGAAACCAAGATATAATGATGCTAAATTCAAATATGACTCTCTGAATGTTAGTTACAGAAATAAACAACCATTTTTTTCCTATCTTGACATTGAAAGTATATTTGATGCAAGCAAGGTTTCTGAAAACAGGGAGAAGTCTGACTCCTTTAGTCAGAATTCTAAGTCTTCTAGTCAGAATTCTGACTCCTTTAGTCAGAATTCTGACTCCTTTAGTCAGAAGTCTGAGTCTGAAGGTCAGAACTCTGAGACTGTTAGTCAAAATTCTGAGTCAACTGAAAATTCTCAATCTAATTCAGAATGTTTCTCAGAACTTGAGAAAAGGTTTAAACTTGTTAACCAAGAACTTGAAGAGTTAAGGAAAAGTTTTGATGAACTTGAAAATGATTACTGTGATGTAGATTTTAAACTGGGACAAGTTTTAAAGGAAAACAACATTTTTGTCCAGAAAATAACAGAACTTGAGAAGTTAAAGAATTAGTATGATCTTTTCAAGATTAATGCCTTAAAAGAAGATAAAAAATTCTTTCATGAATCAAGTACATTTGAGAAAGGTGAATCATCTAAATCATCTACTAATTCTGAAAGTTGAATGTTTCAGAAAGAGAGGAAAGAAAAAGGGGAGATGATCTTGTTAGGACAACCTTAGGGGGGGGTAAAGGTTGTATTTAAAATTATTTCACAAATAAAAAATTCTCTTATCAAAATCAACAACAAATATTTCATGCACAACAAATATATAAATAAAATTAAGTGCACAACGGGAATATAAAGAGATAAGGGTAGAGAATATTGATACCGACACCGAGATTTAAAGTGGTTCACCACCAACTGGCTGGCTAGTCCACTTGCCGAGACACTTCTCGACACACTGATTCACTATAAGTGTTCTTTATGGTAGAACACAAACCTTGATACAATGATAATAAAATCTCTTGCTTTTGCTTGAGAACGTGAATCACTCACACTATTCAAATACTTACAAGAGAATATATCTCACAATGTTAATCACTCTTGTATAAGTATAACACTTGGATTTGTGAGAGGTTGATCACTCAAAAAATTATAACTTGAATAAGTTATTAAATGAGATGAGGAGCTGAGTATTCTTTAAAGAGCTGGGTATTCAATGTCTACTTGTCTTATCATAAATGCTGAGAAGCTGCATGTATTTAAGATGGACGTGGCAACGGTCAAGAGCTCACCGCGGTATACCGCCTATATGGGCGCGGTATACCGCCCAGAAAAAGTGATCCTGACAAAAAGGAGAGTCAACCTGCAAAGCCTGCAACTCGTACCAGCAGAGCCGCGGTATACCGCCGAGCACCATGCGGTATACCGGCGTCAGATGGATCAGAACACAGTTGAGTGACCATAGCTTAAAAAGGGTCTGAATGCTTTTTCCTTACTTCCAAAAAAAATCAGCACATTCCTTTTGGCTAAATTTTGAAAGATTGAATTTTAAAGAACAAAATCTTTTCTAAATAGATAAATCAGGGATTTTATTAATTTAAGAAATAGTTGGGTTAGGTTTTTGAAATATCCAAGTGGTATATTATTTTAGGGTGTTTATCATTATGAGATATATATAAATAATGACGACATAAACACCAGGCTTGGACTCTTCAGATAAAATCTTCATGTTGTCCAATTAACTTCACACTTGGATAAGATTGTTAGAAAAACAATAATACGGTGTGTTTGGAATCATCAAAATAAATATATAGAGATGTGGCACACTTGCACCAACAATCTCCCCCTTTTTGATGATGACAAACACAACGCTAAACACGAGAGCATACTCGGTTTCTCTCCCCCTTTTGTCGAAGCAAAAAGGGTTAAGAAAGACGCTATGCTCCCCCTCGAGAGATGCTCCCCCTCAAAATATGCATATAATTGAGAGTAGCATTATCTCATGGGTTATACTCAAGCATGCCTAAACCAAGTCTTAATTTAAAGAACGATTTTTTGTTTAGGGCTTTAGTAAAAATATCGGCCAAATTGTCTTCGGAATCAACTTTTTCAAGCACAATGTGGCCTTTTTGAACATTATCTCGTAGAAAATGATGTCGCAACTCAATATGTTTGGTACGAGAATGTAAAACGGGATTTTTACTTTGGTTTATGGCACTTGAGTTATCACACATAATTGGAATTTTGGATTGACGTACCTCAAAGTCGGTAAGTGTGTGCTTCATCCATAGAACTTGAGCACACGCTCTCGCGGCGGCTACATATTCCGCTTCGGTAGTGGATAAGGCTACGGAATGTTGTTTCTTGGAAAACCAAGACACAAGCGAGAGACCTATAAAGGCACATACTCCACTAGTGCTTTTTCGATCAACCATCGAGCCACCAAGATCGGAATCGGTGAAGCATGTTACTTCTAGCTCGGGTTGTTTTGGATACCATAGTCCAAGATTCGTAGTCCCTCTAAGATATCTAAAAATACGCTTGACGGCTTCATAGTGAGATTGTTTAGGCGAAGATTGAAAGCGAGCACATAAACACACACTATACATGATATCAGGTCTACTAGCAGTTAAATACAATAAGCTACCAATCATGCCACGATAAATCTTTTCATTAAAATCGGTTCCCTCTTCGTCACTAGATAATTTTAGATTGGTGGTCATCGGAGTTTCAACGGGTTTGACATTTTCAAAATTAAACTTTTTCAACATGTCTTTACAGTATTTTGATTGACTTATAAAAGTGCCATTTTCACTTTGTTTTATTTGCAATCCTAAGAAGAATTTTAATTCTCCCATCATGCTCATTTCAAATTCATTAGTCATTTTTGTAGCAAATTCATTACAAAGATTTTCATTTGTAGAACCAAAGATAATATCATCAACATACACTTGCACAACCACAATATCATTTTGAGCATATTTGACAAACAAAGTATTATCTATTTTACCCATAATATAACCACTTGTAATTAAAAAAGATTTTAATCTATCATACCACGCACGCGGAGCTTGCTTTAAACCATAAAGCGCCTTTTTTAATTTATAAACATGCGTCGGATTTTCAAAATTTTCAAAGCCGGGAGGTTGGGAAACATATACCTCCTCATTTATAAAACCATTTAGGAAAGCACTTTTGACATCCATTTGATATAATTTAAAATTTTTAGCATTCGCAAAAGCGAGAAGCATTCGAATAGACTCTAACCTTGCAACTGGTGCAAAGGTTTCATCATAATCGATACCTTCTTGTTGATTGTACCCCTTGGCAACTAAACGTGCCTTGTTTCGGGTGACTTCACCGTTTTCGTCTACCTTGTTACGAAAGACCCATCGTGTGCCAATAATGGTTTGACCGCTAGGGCAAGGAACTAAGTCCCACACATCATTCCTAGTAAACTGGTTTAACTCTTCTTGCATGGCCATTATCCAATCCTCATCACCTAAAGCTTCTTCTATGTTTTTAGGTTCTATGGCTGAGATAAAGGCGTGAAAGGCACAAAGGGTATGGATTTGTGATCTAGTCGTTCTTTGGTTTAGGTCACCTATGATTTGATCTACGGGATGTCCTCTAGATGTTCTAAGGTTAGGATCATCTACTCCTTGTGGAACATAACATGGAGGGGCATCACTAGATTCTACATTGTTTGTAAGAGATTGGGTTCCTAAGTCCAAGGTTCTAAGATGTTGGGCTAGTGCATCTCCTTCACAACCATTATCATTTACTAAGGGTGCACTAGGTTTAGGAGGAATTTCATCAAAGCTTACATTTAGGGATTCTTCTACAACCATGGTCTCTTTATTAAGGACTCTATAGGCTTTGCTATTCCAAGAATAACCAAGGAATACTCCCTCATAGGCTTTTGGGTCAAATTTGGTCAAATAAGATTTGGTGTCTAAAATAAAACATTTACAACCAAATACCTTAAGATGGGCTAAGGAAGGCTTTCTACCACGTAGGATCTCATAAGGGGTCTTATTTAGGATACTCCTAATTAGCACACGATTGAGGACATAGGTCGCGGTAGCTACGGCATCACACCAAAACTTTTGGGGAACTTGATGTTCATTAAGCATAGTCCTACTCATTTCTTGTAGGGTTCTATTTTTCCTCTCCACAACCCCATTAGATTGAGGAGTGCGAGGAGCAGAAAAATTGTACGTTATACCATATTTGTCGCAAAACGTACCAAATTGAGTTTCATTATCGAATTCGCGTCCATGGTCCGTACGAATCGAAACAATCGTGCAACCTTGTTGGTTTTGAATTCGTTTTCCCAAAATCTTAAATTTTTCAAAAGCTTCATTTTTATGTTTTAAAAATAAAGTCCACGTATATCGGGAAAAATCATCTACAATTACTAGTGTGTAATAATTTCCTCCAAAACTTTGAATGGCCATAGGGCCAAAAAGATCCATGTGTAAAAGTTCTAAAACTCTTTTAGTTGAAATCACATTTTTTGATTTATGAGAAACATGAGTTTGTTTGCCGACACGACATGCATCACAAAAATGATTATCAAATTTTAATTTTGGAAGGTTACTCACAAGCTCCTTATTTTTCAAATTTTGAATTAATCTAAGGTTAGCGTGACCTAAACGTCTATGCCACAAGGTCGAATTATCATATACGGAAGATAAACAAACATTTTCATTTACATCAGTTTTACAAACATAAAGATTTCCTTTTATAACCCCATTCAAAAGAACTTTACCATTTTTCAGAATTTTGCAAGAGTCTTCTTCAAAAACAACAATTATACCATTTTTGCACAGTTGACGAACACTTAGCAAGTTAAATTTCAAATTATCAACATGCGTAACATCTAAAAATGTAACATTGTTGCAAGAAATTGTACCTTTCCCAATTACCTTTCCTTTGGAGTTTCCTCCAAAAATTACTAGTCCACCATCACATGACTCATATGATGAAAAAAGATTATGGTTTCCGGTCATGTGACGTGTGCATCCACTATCAAGAATCCAATCCATATCAAGATTTATCTACAACATTTAAAGTTCAACTTTTATGGTCCCCACATCTTATGGGTCCTTTGGAAGTTAGTCTAGAAAGCATAGAAAACCACATATAATAATAAATATATTTTCACAAAAAAATATACAGACAAGAAAATTATTTACTCAACCCTTTTCGGTAGCTCTACTTGGAAGCGACCAAAAAGACGGTGTCAATTTGCGGAATTTTTGTAGAAATAATTCCCTCAGAGGTTGCCATTTAAAATATAGGAACAAGTTTTAAAAATACAACGATTTTAAAAAAAACCTTGCAACCTGCTCTGATACCAATTGTTAGGACAACCTTAGGGGGGGTAAAGGTTGTATTTAAAATTATTTCACAAATAAAAAATTCTCTTATCAAAATCAACAACAAATATTGCATGCACAACAAATATATAAATAAAATTAAGTGCACAACGGGAATATAAAGAGATAAGGGTAGAGAATATTGATACCGACACCGAGATTTAAAGTGGTTCACCACCAACTGGCTGGCTAGTCCACTTGCCGAGACACTTCTCGACACACTGATTCACTATAAGTGTTCTTTATGGTAGAACACAAACCTTGATACAATGATAATAAAATCTCTTGCTTTTGCTTGAGAACGTGAATCACTCACACTATTCAAATACTTACAAGAGAATATATCTCACAATGTTAATCACTCTTGTATAAGTATAACACTTGGATTTGTGAGAGGTTGATCACTCAAAAAATTATAACTTGAATAAGTTATTAAATGAGATGAGGAGCTGAGTATTCTTTAAAGAGCTGGGTATTCAATGTCTACTTGTCTTATCATAAATGCTGAGAAGCTGCATGTATTTAAGCTGGACGTGGCAACGGTCAAGAGCTCACCGCGGTATACCGCCTATATGGGCGCGGTATACCGCCCAGAAAAAGTGATCCTGACAAAAAGGAGAGTCAACCTGCAAAGCCTGCAACTCGTACCAGCAGAGCCGCGGTATACCGCCGAGCACCATGTGGTATACCGGCGTCAGATGGATCAGAACACTGTTGAGTGACCATAGCTTAAAAAGGGTCTGAATGCTTTTTCCTTACTTCCAAAAAAAATCAGCACATTCCTTTTGGCTAAATTTTGAAAGATTGAATTTTAAAGAACAAAATCTTTTCTAAATAGATAAATCAGGGATTTTATTAATTTAAGAAATAGTTGGGTTAGGTTTTTGAAATATACAAGTGGTATATTATTTTAGGGTGTTTATCATTATGAGATATATATAAATAATGACGACATAAACACCAGGCTTGGACTCTTCAGATAAAATCTTCATGTTGTCCAATTAACTGCACACTTGGATAAGATTGTTAGAAAAACAATAATACGGTGTGTTTGGAATCATCAAAATAAATATATAGAGATGTGGCACACTTGCACCAACAGATCTGAAAAGGATTTCTGGGGAGATTGAATTGAATACTACTTCTGAACCTAAAGCTAGAAATTCTTGTAATAGATGCAATTGTAATCTGAATTCTATCAATAAAAGCAAAAAGCTTTTGATTCAGATCTGTTGTCACTTGCAAGAAAGTATCTTGAGTGTGTTCAATGTGGTAGTCATTCATTTCAACTCTCTCAGAAAAGTCAAAACTCAAAGACATTTTCTAAGACTTCTTATACGAACAAAGTAAATAAGAATTCAGAAAAGAAGACTGTAAATGTTCCTCAAACTTAGATAAAAGGAAAGAATATTGAAAACATTTCTCAATCTAAATCAAAAGTAAAAAGCAATGTAAACTTATTTCAAACTAAAGAAAAGAAGACTGAAAGTGTTTATCAGTCTTAACCTAAAGTTTTCAAGAATAAGAGAAATAATTTTGTGAACAGAAAATGTTCTGACTTCATAAAAGTTCAAGGAAAATGGTGCTTAAAAGAAGATTTTGAATGGAAAGTTAAAGGGACTTTTGTTAAATCTGAGATTAAAGCTAACAAAGAAGGACCCATTCCAGTATGGGTACCTGAATCTAACTAAATGTTTTTGTAGGGCTGTCATGTGTGGTTCTTAGATTCTGGAACTTCAAGACACATGACAGGTCATATGTCTTCTCTGACAAATTTCACAGAAAAAGCTGGAGGAGCAGTTAACTTTGGCAATAACAGGAAAGGACAAGTTAGAGGATTTGGAGATTTAACAAAGGGAGATTTGACCATTCAGAAAGTTTTCTATGTGGAAGGATTACAACATAATTTGTTCAGCATAAGTCAGTTTTTGGATAGTGTCTGTCAAATCAAGTTCAGCATAACAGGTTGCATGATTTTAACTGAGAAGGACATAAAAGTCTTTTGGGCCAATAGACATATGGACTTATTTGTGGTTACCTTTTCAAAGATTCAAGCATTAACCCTTGTTTGTCTGTTATCAAATGCAACTGCAAATGAATGTTGGCTTTGGCACAGAAGATGTTCTCATTTAAATTTTAAGGAGTTAAACAATCTGGTTGGCAAACATCTGGTTAAAGGGCTACCAAAGATCAAATTTGAGAAGGAATCATTATGTTCAGCATGTGAAATGGGAAAGATGTAGAAGAGTTCTCATAAGTTGAAAATGGACTCATCTTGCAAGACACCATTAGAGATGCTACATACAGATCTGTGTGGTCCTATTTCAGTTCAATCAATGGGAGGAAAGAAGTATATACTTGTTATTGTTGATGAGTATTCAAGATACACATGGGTTGAATTCTTAAGAGCAAAATCTGAGGCTGCTGAAACATTGATAAACTTTATCAAAAGAATTCAAGTCTTTTTGCAACTTCCAGTTCAGAAAATAAGGAGTGGCAATGGAACAGAGTTCAGAAATGAGACTCTTGAGAACTTTTTGCAAAGCACAGGGATTTTTCATAATTTTCTGCTGTCAGAACTCCTCAACAAAATGGTGTTGTTGAAAGGAAGAACAGAACTTTAGTTGAAGCTGCAAGAACCATGTTGGCCTATTCAAATCTTCCAACCTTCCTATGGGCTGAAGCAATTGCCACTGCTTGTTTTACTCAAAATAGAACTTTGATCAATGAGAGATTGAATAAAACTGCTTATGAACTAATCAACAAAAAAAACCACTAATTAAATGTTTTCATGTTTTTGGTTGCAGATGCTATGTTCTCAAAGACAGAGAAAATCTTGGTAAATTTGATAAAAAGGCTGATGAAGGATACTTTGTTGGTTATTCTTTAACTTCCAAGGCAATTATGGAAAGCATAAATGTAACATTTGATGAGTAAAGAATGAAGACTTCTGAACAAAACAGTTCAGAACTCAACCAGGATAAGACAAAAATGACTTCTGAATCAGATTCTAATCCTAACTGTTCAGAACTCAATTTATTGTTTAAGGATGCATTTCTGGAACTAACTTCTGAATCTTATGTAGATTTTGAAAATCCTAAAATGATTCAAGAAATGAAAAAGGGAAGTTCAGAGGTTCAAACAACAGTAATTTCTGATACAGGTCCATCTGAGGAATGTCCAAATTTAATCAATACAAGTAATCAAATTTCTGAGCCTAGTACTCAGAATTCTGGACAAGGTGCTCAGAATTCTGGACAAGTCAATCAGAATTCTGAATAAGGTACTCAGACTTCTGGTCAAGGTACTCAGCACTCTGAACAAGTTATTCAGAATTCTGAATCTACTACTCAGGATCCAAACTTGGATGTTACACCTCAACAAGTCTCAGAACAAAGGGATAGTTCAGAATTACATGTTGTTACATATGAGAATGATACAAACAACAATCTATCAGATATTGAGTTGCTTCCAAGTTCAAACAAATGGACAAAAGACCATCCTATCCATCAGTGGGAGTTCAAACAAGGTCAGCAACAGCAAATGAAGCAATGTTTGCAGGATTTTTAAGTATGATGGAACCTAAGAAAGCCACTGAAGCCCTAGAGGATCCAGACTGGATTTTAGCAATGCAAGATGAATTGCTACAGTTTGAAAGAAACAAAGTTTGGAGACTCATTCCAAAGCCTGAAGGAAAATCAATCATTGGAACAAAATGGGTGTTCAGAAACAAGAAAGATGAGTCAGGTGTTGTAGTCAGAAACAAGGCTAGATTGGTTGGTAAGGGATACTCACAACAAGAGGGAATTGATTATGACTAGACATTTGCACCAGTTGCCAGAATTGAAGCAATCAGAATATTTTTGGCATATGTTGCTGTAAAGCCCGTATCCCGGTGTGTATCTTCTTCTTATTATTTTTTTTAAAGCTTTTATATTAACGTGGGATCCATTAGCGGGGTTAGTCGAATCGGACCAAAAAGTTAAATGAGTCAACCTTTTTGGGTTTTTGCAAGGAAAGGAAAGTTGAGGGGCTAATTGGGGCATTTCACCAAAGTATGGCAAGGGATAAGCCAAGAGACGCCCCCTTCCCCCTTCCCCTTCCCTTCGGTTTCATGCTAGTAACCACCACAACCTTTAGTCATCCCTTCCCCCTTCCCCTTTCATTTTCACTTAAACAACTCCCAAAAACCCTTTTCCCCATCCCCCTTTGTTGTGTGTTCGGCCAAGAAAGAAGCCGAGAGAGTGAGAGAGAAACCGAGAGGGTGATAGAGGTTGCTGCCGGCGACGAGGAGAGAGGAGGAAGGAGGCGATCGCCGGCAAGTTTGGTCGGAAAAGATGAGGAAGAAGGGTTCGTCGAGGTAAGTTCGTCTATTTCTCGTTTGTTGTTATCGTATGTCAAAGAAACGCCGCCAACCACCACCGCCGCCGGAGGCGGCAGGGGGTGGTGCACGGCTGTTGTCCAGCCTAGGGTAACCCATATTCAGTAGTTCATATGCTTTTCGGGTCTGTTGGGATTAAGCCACGACTTAACGGGTTAATAATCAATAGTGTCATTTCATGTGAAAATTTAGTAATCTGCCACTGTTTTGCTTAAACCGTAAATTTAGGAGGATTTTAATATGTCCTTGGAACCCTAACTCAGAGCACTTTCTGGTGATGTAATGTAATTGAGGATTTTCTGTGTTTGGGGAGGTCGGAACAGGTTCCGAACAGACCTGTTTGGCTAGACAGAAAAGTCATTTTAGTGACAGTTTAAGCGTGCGTCGTGTTTTAGGGTCCGGGTCTCGCGTTAATACATTTTAACATTCGTTTAGGTGTTGGGAAGTGATTTTGGATTGTGGAGCTTGGACTATTGTTTGTGAGCTAGGCGCGCATTCGAGGTGAGTTCTCTCACCGCGTAGTTAGGAATTTCATGTGTAACGTTATTTTGTGTTACGTGCTATTACGTGCTATTACGTGTTTACGTGGACTAGTTGGGATGTGATAAATAATTGTGATTGTTGAATTATTATGTGAATGGTATGTAATTTGTGTACACCTCGGTGGGACTGAGGGGCTCGGTGGGACCGAGGGCTCGGTGGGACTGAGCTAGTACAACTATATTATCTTACTCGGTGGGGCCGAGGGCTCGGTGGGACCGCGCTTGTATCAACATATTTTTGTGTACTCGGTGGGACCGAGGGCACGGTGGGACTGAGCTTGTATCAACATATTTTTGTGTACTCGGTGGGACCGAGGGCTCGGTGGGACTGAGCTAGTACAACTATATTATCTTACTCGGTGGGACTGAGCTTGTATCAACATATTTTTGTGTACTCGGTGGGACCGAGGGCTCGGTGGGACTGAGCTTGTATTTATACGTTAATTATTATGTGGTTTATATTCGTGGTGATAGTGGTGTTACCTACTTGCTAGTAGGAGCGATATACGTGGGGTTGCTACCTGCGTGTGTGGTAGGACTCACTAAGCGTTTAGCTTACCCTTTCCCAATATGTTGTGATTTCAGGTGCGAGCGGCAGTCGGGCTTGACGGTACACACACAAAGCGCGGGCGCCGAGAATTGGTGGAATTTACACTTTTAAACTTTTAGATTTATTTATAATATTTCCGCTGCATAACTTCTTTTGACTGTTTGAGTTGACGGCATTAACTTTAATTGAGTTACGATTTATTAAATTGTGGTTGTTTTATAATGGAATATATGTTTTAGAAAATTTAAATTTCCTTGTAATTTTTGGGACGTTACAACTTGGTATCAGAGCACAGCTTGAGTGAATCAAACACATCTCGGTGTGTTTGGTCTCAAGTTGCGGCTATGAAGTTTTAAACTCTTTTACTAAAATCTTTGAGAATAAAGGAAAAAGGAAAACCCGTTTGGGAAACGGTGATCGGGGGCGCAGTGTATACAGTCAGCCGACGCTATGTGGGAAGGTACAGTGCTTAGTGTATTTATTGCTTTCTAGGCATAGGGTATGCATGCTAGATTGCCTATGTTGTTTACACTGTACTGTATGATGACTGCTTGCTAGTAGGAATCAATGCTAGTTATAGTAGGTTGTTAAGTGAAGGCCCTATAGGTTGTATGCAGTCAGAATCATATAGCCTCAGAATATTTGATTTAGTTCTATTGCGCAGCTCTTGTTTGAGTCCAACCATTCTAGGATAGAATCTTGTATTCGAATGTCTATTTGATTCACGCTGCATGCGACTGGGTATTCGCGAGGCAACTCGTTATGGCTAGCAGGGATTCCGTTGTAGCAAGGGTAGTGGGATGAGATGAAATTCCTAGTGAGCTGGGAATAGCGTTTACATATGAGTACGTCTGCTAACTTGCTTTCTAGAACATAGGAGTATGTATGCTAGATTGCTTGGTGCTTAATACACTGTATTGTATGGTTGTTACTTGCTATTAGGAACTTATGCTAACTTTGATAGGTTGTTAAGCGAATGCACTATAGGTTGTATGCGGTAGGAACCGAATAGCCTTAGAATGTTAGATTTAGTTCTATTGCGCAGCTCTTGTTTGAGTCCAACCGTTGTAGGATAGAATCTTATATTTGAATGTCTATCTGGTTTCCACTGTATACAACTGTGCGTTTACGAGGCGACTCGTCAGGGTTAGTGGGGGTTCCGCCCTAGCAAGGGTAGTGGGGTATTATGTTTATTCCTAGGGAGCTAGGAAGAGTGTGTATATGCGTCAGTATGGACATACGTGTATGGTTTTGTTTGGGCGAGCAACTACTTGGGTACTCGGGATGGGACTCGGAGCGGACAGTGATAGGTGTAGATGGTAGTAGTAGAGCTCCTACTACCGGAAGCACAGGATCAATGTTCGAGTCGGGGAAAGTCACGAGGAATCCGAGGTGTTGAGTGTGAGCGTTGTTAGTAGGAGTTATTATGTACTAATAGTTCGTGGTATTAACTACCTAGGATGACCATCACAAGGAGGAACAACGATGTTGAACCGAATGCGAGTATTGTACTCACTAGTGAGCAGATACGGGAGTTCATTCCTAGTTAACTCGGTGCCTGCGGTTGTGATGTTTGATAGCGGGCCTACTCACTCTTTTGTGTCTCGCAGTTTTAGCGAGGGTTTGGGCCGAGTGGTAGGACGTTTGAGTCATCCTCTTGTTGTTGAGGTGGCTGATGATAGGACCTTGACGGTCACAGACGTGTTTCGCGGGTGCACTTTAGAGATCTCAGGAGTGCGGTCTCCCATCGATCTGATTCCGATCGCTATGCGGGAGCTTTGTGTGATTGTGGGCATGGATTGGATGGATAAGTTCGACGCGGAGATTGTTTGTCGTCACAAACAAGTGCGAGTTCGAACCCCAAGAGGGGGAGAACTGTTAGTACAGGGAGATTCGTCTAGACGGACTACGGCCATATGTTCGGCTGCGAGAGCTCGGAGGTACCTTCAGCATAGTGGTCAGGGGTATTTGGCATACGTGATAGACACGAGTGTTGGGGAAGCGAAGGAGTCTGCGGAAGACGTGCCCGTTGTACGGGAGTTCACCAACGTATTTCCCGAGGATTTGCCGGGGATACCTCCCGAACGACAGGTAGAGTTTCGGATCGATCTGATTCCAGGTGCTGCTCCGGTGGCCAAGGCACCCTATCGCCTGGCTCCACCAGAAATGAAAGAGCTGTACGCCCAGTAGCAGGAGCTTCTCGAGAAGGAGTTCATTAGACCGAGTTGTTCGCCGTGGGGAGCACCTATCTTATTCGTGAAGAAGAAGGACGGGTCGCAGCGGATGTGCATAGACTACCGGGAGCTGAATAAGCTTACGGTAAAGAATCGTTATCCTTTGCCAAGGATTGACGATTTGTTCGACCAGCTTCAGGGGGCCTCGTGGTTCTCCAAGATTGATTTACGGTCGGGGTACCACCAGATGCGGGTCAGGAGTGGTGATGCCTTTTGGGCTCACCAATGCACCGGTAGCATTCATGGACCTCATGAACCGAGTGTGTAGTCCGATGTTGGACCGATCGGTTATTGTGTTCATCGACGATATTCTGGTGTATTCAAAGTCCAAGGAGGAGCACGAGGTGCATCTTCGAGAAGTGTTGGAAGTATTGAGGCGAGAGAAGTTATACGCTAAGTTTTCCAAGTGTGAGTTCTGGTTGCGAGAGGTCCAGTTCCTAGGACATGTCGTGAATCAGGATGGTATTATGGTCGACCCAGCTAAGATTTCAGCAGTGATGTGGTGGGAGGTGCCGAAGACTCCTTCTGAGGTGCGAAGCTTTCTAGGATTGGCAGGGTATTACCGAAGGTTTATTCAGGATTTCTCCTAGATCGCGATGCCTATGACGCGATTGACGAAGAAATCTGCGGCGTTCAGTTGGGGTGAGGAACAACAGAAGGCGTTCGAGAAGCTACGCAGGCGCTTGTGCGAGGCTCCTGTGTTAATCTTGCCCGAAGGCATGGAAGATTTGGTAGTATATTGTGATGCCTCACATCAGGGTTTGGGTGCCGTGCTTATGCAGCGCGGCAAGGTCATAGCCTACGCTTCTAGGCAGTTGAAGCCTCACGAAGCAAATTACCCGACTCATGACCTGGAGTTGGGAGCGGTAGTGTTTGCCCTTAAAATTTGGAGGCACTATCTCTATGGTGTCAAGTGTACGATCTACACTGACCATAGGAGCCTCAAGTACGTGATGGATCAGCAGAACCTTAATATGCGTCAGCGAAGGTGGCTCGATGTGGTCAAGGATTATGACTGCGAGATACTTTACCACCCGGGTAAAGCGAACGTGGTTGCGGACGCACTCAGCCGACATCCGGTCGGTGAGCCACTGAGGGGTTTATGTCAGCGATTGACAGTGGTTACACCGATTCTGGAGTCGATAGGAAGCGCTCATGAGGTGGCTGTTTTGGAGGAAAATGCAAAGCGGGAATGAGTGTCGGGGGAAATCCCGAATTTTGTTCGTGACAGTCGGGGGTTGTTAACTCGACATGGTAGGGTTTGGGTGTAAAGCCCGTGTCCCGGTACGTTTTTATTTTATGTATTTTTTTATTTATTTATTAATTTTCCCTAAACGAATTGGTTGTTAACGGGATTGTCGGGAAGGACCTTAAACGTTTAAATATGGATACTTAGGGGCTAAACGTTAAATCCTAAACTAAATTGGATAAAATTGAAAATACATTAAAATAAAAAGGACTAAATGTGGCATTTTGGATGAAGTAGTGCATGGGGTCGGTTCCACATTTCCCTTCTCGTTTTGTTCACGGAAACCACACATAACCCTATTTTTTCTTTCCTTTTCTTTTGTTGTGGCGCCATGAGACCCCTCCCTTTTCTTCTCGTTTTCTTGCGCCGTGAACACCATAGAACGCCACCACCATCGCCTTGCTGCTGCTGTCGAACAGCATCACCATCACCCATCTAGTTTTGTGTCGCCGGCGATAGAGAGAGAGAGAGAACAGCGGCGGTAGGGGAAGAGAGAGAGATCAGCGGCGATAGGGAGAAGGAGAGAGAGCAGCGGCGGGGGAGAGAGATAGACGCCGGAAAGAGGGAGGAATCGCATAGAGGTAAGTCCTTAGTTTTAGTTCCTTTTCTTTCGTTGCCGTCGAACCACCACAACACCACCACCGCCGGCGAAGCTATGGCTGCCGCCGGCGGGTGCCGCCGGAAACCACCAGCGTGGCGGTCATGAGGGCAGGGACGGTGTAGGTAGGTGTGTGTGTGTGTGTGTATGTGAGGGCGTGTGGCCAAGAGGTTAGTCGGGTCGTCTAGTTGTCTCGTTAGGCTTCGTAAAACACCGGTGGCCGCCGCCGCCGCCAACCGCTACTGCCGGAGGTGGCAGTGGGTGGTGCTGGTATTTGTCCAACTTGTGGAACCTTATTTCTAATCGAGAAGTCTAAGCTGATCACGTAACCCGAATCGTTAAACCGTTTTATAAATTGTCATTTTATGTGAAATCAGCTTTGCTGCCCTGTTTTGCGTCGGACATAACTTTCTCGTCGTAACTCGGATTGAGGCGAATCCGGCGCCCACGTTTCACATCTAGTGTCGGGCACACTTTTCGTGTTTTAGAGAAAGTCCGGTTCGGCCTCTAGCTAAGAGAAAATCGGCTGTTTTCACAGCAGGTCTGATTGTCGGCAGTTTTGTTTCCGATCTTTGAAAATTCGTATTAAATTGTAGAAAAATCGTTAGGAGGAGTATAATATGTCCTTGGAACCCTAACTCAGAGGAATTTCTGGTCATGAATTATCATTGGGATTTTTCTTGGTTTAAAGGGGTCGAAACAGGTCCCGAACAGACCTGTTTTGGGTGAACGGAATTTAGTTTTAGTGACGGTTTAAGCGTGTGTTGTGTCATAGGGTCCGGGTCTCGTATTGACACGTTTTAACATGAATTTAGGTGCTGGGAAGTGACCGTAATTGTGAAGCTTGAATTGTGTTATTAAGTTGGGCTCGCATTCGAGGTGAGTTCTCTCACTGTGTAGTTAGGGGTTGTATGCATGTCATAGTAGTTTGTATGTACTACTGTCTTTGTGGTGTGAACTAGTTGTTTGTGGTGTGTAATATTTGATTGGTTTGAATGCTTAGTATAAATGTTTTATATTACAATTCGGTGAGACCGAGGAAGTGGAAAGAAACGTTGTGGGAACTCGGTGTGACGAGTGTGTTACATTACAATTCGGTGGGACCGAGGAAGTGGAAAGAAACGTTGTGGGAACTCGGTGTGACGAGTGTGTTACATTACCATTCGGTGGGACCGAGTGAGTGGAAAGGAACGTTGTGGGAACTCGGTGTGACGAGTGTGTTACATTACAATTCGGTGGGACCGAGGTGTTGGATACATAATTACTTGTAGATGTTTACTCGTTTTATGTAACTGTGATGTTGTTGCTTATGTGCGGATAGGGGTGATGTGTATATAATTCTTATCTGCGCATGTGTTGGAATTCACTAAGCTTCGTGCTTACCCTTTTCCAATAAACTGTGGTTTCAGGTCCGAGCGGCTCCAAGGCGTGACGAGTACACACTGGCGCGCGAGGAGAGCTGGTTGTTTTTATGATTTTAATAATTAAATGTTTATTCCGCTGGTTTTTATTATAAAGATTTTATTTATGAGTTTGCAAACGAAACGTTGGGATCATTTAATGGTTTGTTATGAATGAAATGTTTATTTTAAAATTTTAAATTTGCTTGTAATTTTTGGGGCGTTACAACTTGGTATCAGAGCACAGCTTGAGTGAATCAAACGCACCTCGGTGTGTTTGGTCTCAAGTTGCGGCTGGGAAATTTTCAAATTCGTTATTAAATCTTTTTGGAGATAAAAGAAAAAGTAAAAACCCGTTCGAGGAACGGTAATTGAGGGCGCAGTGTGTACAGTCAGCCGGAGCCGAAAGGGAAAGGTACAATGCTTAGTGTTTTGTTGCTTTCTAGATCATAGAGTATGCATGCTAGATTGCCTGTTGTTGACACTATGATGTATGTTGAACTACTTGCTATTAGGAATTTATGCTAATTATGATAGGTTACTAAGTGGATGCCCTCTAGGTTGTATGCAGTAAGAGATTTATAGCCTTAGAATATTCGATTTAGTTCTATTGCGCAGCTCTTGTTTGAGTCCAACCGTTCTAGGATAGAATCTTGTATTCGAATGTCTATTTATTTCGCACTGCATATAATCGGGTATTCGCGAGGTCACTCGTTATAATTAGTAGGGATTCGGTAGTAGCAAGGGTAGTGGGATAAGAGGAAGTTCCTAGAGAGCTGGGAAGGGTGTTTATGTATGAGTATGTGTGCTAGATTGCTTTCTAGAACATAGGAGTATGTATGCTAAATTGCTTGGTGCTTATTACACTGTATACGACTGTGCGTTCACGAGGCGACTCGTCGGGATTAGTAGGGATTCGGTAGTAGCAAGGGTAGTGGTTAAGATGGAATTCCTAGGGAGCTAGGAAGAGTGAGTACATATGCCGGTGCGGGCATATGTGTTTAGTTTCGGCGAGAAACTACTTGGACCCCTTGGGATGGAACTCAGAACGGGTGATGATAGGTGTGGATGGTAGTAGTAGAGCTCCTACTACCGGAAGCACAGGATCAATGCTCGAGTCGGGGAAGTCACGAGGAATCCAAGGAGTTGAGTGTGAGCGTTGTTAGTGTGAGTTATTATGTGTTAATAACGCGTTGTAATATCTACCAGAATAGCCATCACAAGGAGGAACAACTATAGTAAACCTGCTAGTACAAGTGTGTACTTGATTTGCTTGAGGTGATGATCGTTGGGGTAGTGATGAAGGTTCTAAACTAGTAGTCGTTGGGATAGAAGGACGTGTCTAGTATCAATCACTTGGGATGACGATAAGGATGTGGTTTGTTTTAAGTATACCATTTCGGGTCAAAAATTGGCAATTGTGCTAGAATCATAGGCTTTTGAGCCGACTTTGATTTGAGGAAAACCCGTAAGATGACTTGATGTGATTTCCCAACTTGCCTTAAGAGATTTAAATGTCCGGATGACGATTGTGGATCGGGGAGTTTTGGAGGGATATGAGTCGAGACATCGAATGCCGACTGAGTCATGCACAAAGTCTATTTTGAAAATAGGATTGCATTAACTAATTTTTGTGTTTCCAATCCTTATATGGATTGTGTTTTGGAATTTTGGGAAATGTTTAGCACACACACAAGATGTCGAATTATGGTTTTGAAAGTGCATGAAACCTTTTTATAACGAGAGTTACTAATTTTGTTGGTGATTTGTTTAAAATGAGTTTGGAATTCTTGTGTCGCTTAACTTTTCTTTCGAGAGTTTGTGTTACTAAGTGTTTTATTGCAAATAGTTCAGTGTGTGGATTGATTCATGCGTGACATAAGTGATGCATGGAGGAAATTTTGGTAACATTTCATAAGGAGTTGTTTAGTGCGCTTTTTAGTCAGCTAAAGGTTTTATTGACATTTCCATGAAAATGCGATTTATCGACTTAGGGGTATGCATACTGGGGTAACCTTTGTTCTCGACATTTTGATGAACGAGTCGTGCATGAAAATGTTTTAGTTCCTTTTTGTCGAAATGAAAGACCATTTGATCCAAGGAGTGTTTTAATGTTGTGAACATCATGCATACGATTACAATGTGTTATATTTTGGAAATATAAATGCGTAGATTTTTGACATTCGGTTAATTTAGAATTACCGACCATCTTTTTGGGAACTAAAAACTTTTGCTTTGGAGGAAACGAGTATTTTGAGCAATTTCGATAAATACATTTTTAAACTATAATGTTTTGACGTTATATGTCCCAAGTACGAAACTTGAGGAAGTGTTACAAGCTTGCATGCCTGCCCCCAGTTTGAAATTTTATGAGGTTTTAGTCGATATTTCCAATTAATAGAAGCGGACTGGTTTCTGTCTTCAAGTTGAAACTTACACGAGACAGTTGTGTTTTAACAAAAATATATTTGTAAACCGTGTCATCGTTTTGTGTGATTAGCTGACGCGCGAAAAATTTGTGGCGAACCCTGTGCCACGTCATTTTTTTTATGATTAAAAAGAAGAATTTTTGAATCAAATGCCGTGAAACCTATTTTGAATTATGTGCACACCTTTGTCGCACCTTGTTTAAGGTCAAGCGGTTACTTTAAGTGCACGTCATGAGTCAATCCATACTGGAATCGAGGCGGTTCATTTTAAAGAAATTATTTATTACGCTTGCTTTTGTGTGAGTAAACTGAACTGCAATGGAACGATTTTCAACATGAATTTCCTATGTGGGACGAGCGTGTCCAGTTTTGCGTAACTATCGATCAGGTAATAGTAGTTTTATTACATATGATCTTTTTGGGATGAAAATCCTGACGTTGAAAACATTTCGTAAATGATTTTGTAAACCATTTGGGGAAATGTGCTTTTAAATGTCATGTGTCATTTCGAGAATTTTTTAGGGTGTGAGTCCTTTCGGAAAACTCTTTTGTTTAACCCGTGTTGAGTCTGAGACTAAGGTTGATTTCAGAGTATTGCTTGCTTAAACTTTGTTTAAACGCATTTTCCGACCTATGGGTCTAGCAAGCGTGGAGCATTTTGCTCGGTTTTGACTTGGAGTTAGTCATGGGCCAATTGCCCGGTTTTAATGGCTCGATGTGGAGTCTAGCTGATGAGTTGTTTTTGTCGCACCGTTTGGCATTCTTTGCACGTTGAGTGTTTGCATGTTTGGGTGAGTGAGTCAATCCGGAATAGGCATGTTGTTGGTAGACTGTTTGCTTTGGATCCTTAGACACGTTAGTCAGACATTGGTAATGGTCGGTTGGGTATCTCGGGGTGGGACCCCGGTATTCATGTGTTTTAACTTAGACTTTCCAGTAGGTACTAGGAGGATATAGTTGTGGGCACTTACCTGGGAGGTAGTTCCGGTGTGTTGGGTCTTGAGGCGTTACCTGGGAGGTAGACGTCAAGGTGTATCCTCGATACGGTGTGACTTGGCTTCGTAGAGCAAGTGTGGATGATACGCCGACGGTGGAAGGTAGATATTCCACGCGCGTTAGTACTGTAGGCCGAATAGTATCGGTTAAGGGATTGATGCCTTTGTCATTTAGAGAATAAATGCGCATCAACCATTTTGAGGTAGGTGGTATATTTAGGTGTCGACTTTTGGGCTTGAGGCCAAACACCTTTAGTATAATCGGAGAGTTGTAGCCGATTTTAAGATAATCATGGTGACGGTAGTAGTAACCCTGAAATGATCACTTGTGATGGATGGTTATGGTGGAATGACCTACGTGTGTGTTAGTTGATTTGGTTGTGGGGGACATCTATTTGTGTTAGTGTCTAGGATAATACCACGCTTATGTTTGTTATTGTAATCGGTTGGACCGATGTTCGGCGGGTGGCCGATGTTTGTTATTGTAATCGGTTGGACCGATGTTCGGCGGGTGGCCGATGTTTGTTATTGTGATCGGTTGGACCGATGTTCGGCAGGGGGTCGATGTTTTGTTAATATAATTTAAAAATAAATTTTGGGGGTCTATTAGAACTCGTGAAAATTAATCGACAGTTAATGGTAGGAATGATCGGGTTCGAGTATCTGAGCACTTTTAGAATGGTTAGAGCTTGAAATTTGAATCGGGACGTATGGAATATCTAAGGATGGGAGACAACCGAAGTCTTTTGACTAGAAATGATTCCAATTGTTGGAGTGTTCTTCCGATTAAATTTCAGTGTCCTTGAAGGAGTTTTGTTAGTAAGAAGAGTATTCGATAAATTTTTAGACGGAATGAGAAATTTAGATTCCAGTTAGTGAAAGTCCAGTGGCAACACTGAAGAGGTTCCGAGCGGACTTGGGAACCTGAGGTTGAGATGAGGGAGAGCTATCCAGAGCTATTCACGGGCATAGACTTCGAGGACGAAGTCTAATTCAAGCGGGGGAGAGTTGTAAATCCCGTGTCCCGATACGTTTTTATTTTATGTATTTTTTATTTATTTATTAATTTTCCCTAAACGAATTGGTTGTTAACGGGATTGTCGGGAAGGACCTAAAACGTTTAAATATGGATACTTAGGGGCTAAACGTTAAATCCTAAACTAAATTGGATAAAATTGAAAATACATTAAAATAAAAAGGACTAAATGTGGCATTTTGGATGAAGTAGTGCATGGGGTCGGTTCCACATTTCCCTTCTCGTTTTGTTCACGGAAACCACCAGCGTGGCGGTCATGAGGGCAGGGACGGTGTAGGTAGGTGTGTGTGTGTGTATGTGAGGGCGTGTGGCCAAGAGGTTAGTCGGGTCGTCTAGTTGTCTCGTTAGGCTTCGTAAAACACCGGTGGCCGCCGCCGCCGCCAACCGCTACTGCCGGAGGTGGCAGTGGGTGGTGCTGGTATTTGTCCAACTTGTGGAACCTTATTTCTAATCGAGAAGTCTAAGCTGATCACGTAACCCGAATCGTTAAACCGTTTTATAAATTGTCATTTTATGTGAAATCAGCTTTGCTGCCCTGTTTTGCGTCGGGCATAACTTTCTCTTCGTAACTCGGATTGAGGCGAATCCGGCGCCCACGTTTCACATCTGGTGTCGGGCACACTTTTTGTGTTTTAGAGAAAGTCCGGTTCGGCCTCTAGCTAAGAGAAAATCGGTTGTTTTCACAGCAGGTCTGATTGTCGACAGTTTTGTTTCCGATCTTTGAAAATTCGTATTAAATTGTAGAAAAATCGTTAGGAGGAGTATAATATGTCCTTGGAACCCTAACTCAGAGGACTTTCTGGTCATGAATTAATATTGGGATTTTTCTGGGTTTAAAGGGGTCGAAACAGGTCCCGAACAGACCTGTTTTGGGTGAACGAAATTTAGTTTTAGTGACGGTTTAAGCGTGTGTCGTGTCATAGGGTCCGGGTCTCGTATTGACACGTTTTAACATGCATTTAGGTGCTGGGAAGTGACCGTAATTGTGAAGCTTGAATTGTGTTAGTATGCATGTCATAGTAGTTTGTATGTACTACTGTCTTTGTGGTGTGAACTAGTTGTTTGTGGTGTGTAATATTTGATTGGTTTGAATGCTTAGTATAAATGTTTTATATTACAATTCGGTGAGACCGAGGAAGTGGAAAGAAACGTTGTGGGAACTCGGTGTGACGAGTGTGTTACATTACAATTCGGTGGGACCGAGGAAGTGGAAAGAAACGTTGTGGGAACTCGGTGTGACGAGTGTGTTACATTACCATTCGGTGGGACCGAGGGAGTGGAAAGGAACGTTGTGGGAACTCGGTGTGACGAGTGTGTTACATTACAATTCGGTGGGACCGAGGTGTTGGATACATAATTACTTGTAGATGTTTACTCGTTTTATGTAACTGTGATGTTGTTGCTTATGTGCGGATAGGGGTGATGTGTATATAATTCCTATTTGCGGATGTGTTGGAATTCACTAAGCTTCATGCTTACCCTTTTCCAATAAACTGTGGTTTCAGGTCCGAGCGGCTCCAAGGCGTGACGAGTACACACTGGCGCGCGAGGAGAGCTGGTTGTTTTTATGATTTTAATAATTAAATGTTTATTCCGCTGGTTTTTATTATAAAGATTTTATTTATGAGTTTGCAAACGAAACGTTGGGATCATTTAATGGTTTGTTATGAATGAAATGTTTATTTTAAAATTTTAAATTTGCTTGTAATTTTTGGGGCGTTACATTGGGTTCCATTCATCGGTGGGAACCGGCAGGTACTAATGGATGAGGCACATAAGTCCAAGTTCTCGATTCACCCGGGAGCTACAAAGATGTACAGAGACTTGCGTGAAGGTTATTGGTGGCCCGGCATGAAACGTGATGTTGCTAGATGTGTTGAGGTATGTATAACCTGTCGGAAGGTCAAAGCGGAACATCAACGACCACATGAGAAATTGCAGCCGTTGGAGGTCCCGGTTTGGAAATGGGAAAAGATTACTATGGACTTCATAACGAAACTCCCAAGGACTCCCCGTGGGAACGATGCCATTTGGGTGATTGTTGACCGTCTGACCAAGAGTGCTCACTTCTTGGCCATCAGGGAAAGCTTCTCGGCGGAAAAGCTTGCGGAGGTGTTTGTACGTGAGATCGTGGCCAGGCACGGGGTGCCAGTTTCGATTGTCTCTGACAGGGACACTCGTTTTACCTCCCGGTTTTGGGAGAAGTTCCAGTCAGACGCAGACGGACGGACAGAGCGAGCGAAACATTCAGACCCTCGAAGATATGCTTCGAGCTTGTGTTATCATATTTGGAGGTAGCTGGGATCAGCACCTTCCTCTAGCAGAATTTTCCTACAACAACAGCTTTCACTCTGGTATTGGCATGCCGCCATACGAGTTGTTGTACAGTAGGAAGTGCAGGAGGCCCGTTTGTTGGGGCGAGGTTGGTCATCGGGTGTTAGGGAGTACTGACATTGTGTTTAAGATGACCGAGATGATTCAGATGGTGCGGGACCGTTTGGTTACTGCACAGAATCGGCAGAAGAGCTACGTCGACAAGAGGCGATCCGACTTAGAATTTCAGGTGGGTGATTATGTGTTGTTGAAGGTTTCACCCTGGAAAGGGGTGATCCGGTTTCGTAAGCGGGGGAAACTAGGGCCTCGTTATATTGGGCCTTACCGGATCATCGCCCATGTGGGGAAAGTGGCTTACCGGTTAGAGTTACCTGAAGAACTGAGCTTGATTCACAACACCTTTCACGTTTCTCAATTACGAAAGTGTGTATTTGACGAGTCTACCGTGATTCCTCTGGAGGACGTTCAGATCGATGAGCGGCTTAACTACGTGGAAAAGCCGGTTGCCATTCTCGACAGGAGAATGAGAACCTCGCGGAACAAAGTTATTGGACTGGTAAAAGTCCAGTGGCAGCACCGGAAGGGTTCAGAGTGGACGTGGGAGCCCGAAGCGGAGATGCGCGAGAACTATCCCGATTTATTCGTCAGTCGAGACTTCGAGGACGAAGTCTGATCCAAGTGGGGGAGAGTTGTAAAGCCCGTATCCCGGTGTGTATCTTCTTCTTATTATTTTTTTTAAAGCTTTTATTTTAACGTGGGATCCATTAGCGGGGTTAGTCGAATCGGACCAAAAAGTTAAATGAGTCAACCTTTTTGGGTTTTTGCAAGGAAAGGAAAGTTGAGGGGCTAATTGGGGCATTTCACCAAAGTATGGCAAGGGATAAGCCAAGAGACGCCCCCTTCCCCCTTCCCCTTCCCTTCGGTTTCATGCTAGTAACCACCACAACCTTTAGTCATCCCTTCCCCCTTCCCCTTTCATTTTCACTTAAACAACTCCCAAAAACCCTTTTCCCCATCCCCCTTTGTTGTGTGTTCGGCCAAGAAAGAAGCCGAGAGAGTGAGAGAGAAACCGAGAGGGTGATAGAGGTTGCTGCCGGCGACGAGGAGAGAGGAGGAAGGAGGCGATCGCCGGCAAGTTTGGTCGGAAAAGAGGAGGAAGAAGGGTTCGTCGAGGTAAGTTCGTCTATTTCTCGTTTGTTGTTATCGTATGTCAAAGAAACGCCGCCAACCACCACCGCCGCCGGAGGCGGCAGGGGGTGGTGCACGGCTGTTGTCCAGCCTAGGGTAACCCATATTCAGTAGTTCATATGCTTTTCGGGTCTGTTGGGATTAAGCCACGACTTAACGGGTTAATAATCAATAGTGTCATTTCATGTGAAAATTTAGTAATCTGCCACTGTTTTGCTTAAACCGTAACTTTTTCCTCGTAACTCGGATTGGGGCGAAATCGGTGCCAAAAGTTCCCATTTTGAGTCTAGTAAGTTTTCTATGTTTTGTGCAAAAACCAGTTCGGAACGTAGGTTAAGTCAAATCGTCGTTTTGTACTGAAAGGTTCTGTTTTCGCTGTTCTGCGAACCGTTTTTGTAAAATTCGTATTAAACTGTAGACAAATCGTTAGGAGGATTTTAATATGTCCTTGGTACCCTAACTCAGAGCACTTTCTGGTGATGTAATGTAATTGAGGATTTTCTGTGTTTGGGGAGGTCGGAACAGGTTCCGAACAGACCTGTTTGGCTAGACAGAAAAGTCATTTTAGTGACAGTTTAAGCGTGCGTCGTGTTTTAGGGTCCGGGTCTCGCGTTAATACATTTTAACGTTCGTTTAGGTGTTGGGAAGTGATTTTGGATTATGGAACTTGGACTATTGTTTGTGAGCTAGGCGCGCATTCGAGGTGAGTTCTCTCACCGCGTAGTTAGGAATTTCATGTGTAACGTTATTTTGTGTTACGTGCTATTACGTGCTATTACGTGTTTACGTGGACTAGTTGGGATGTGATAAATAGTTGTGATTGTTGAATTATTATGTGAATGGTATGTAATTTGTGTACACCTCGGTGGGACTGAGGGGCTCGGTGGGACTGAGCTAGTACAACTATATTATCTTACTCGGTGGGGCCGAGGGCTCGGTGGGACTGAGCTTGTATCAACATATTTTTGTGTACTCGGTGGGACCGAGGGCACGGTGGGACTGAGCTTGTATCAACGTATTTTTGTGTACTCGGTGGGACCGAGGGCTCGGTGGGACTGAGCTAGTACAACTATATTATCTTACTCGGTGGGACCGAGGGCTCGGTGGGACTGAGCTTGTATCAACATATTTTTGTGTACTCGGTGGGACTGAGGGCTCGGTGGGACTGGGCTTGTATTTATACGTTAATTATTATGTGGTTTATATTTGTGGTGATAGTGGTGTTACCTACTTGCTAGTAGGAGCGATATACGTGGGGTTGCTACCTGCGTGTGTGGTAGGACTCACTAAGCGTTTAGCTTATCCTTTCCCAATATGTTGTGATTTCAGGTGCGAGCGACAGTCGGGCTTGACGGTACACACACAAAGCGCGGGCGCCGAGAATTGGTGGAATTTACACTTTTAAACTTTTAGATTTATTTATAATATTTCCGCTGCATAACTTCTTTTGACTGTTTGAGTTGACGGCATTAACTTTAATTGAGTTACGATTTATTAAATTGTGGTTGTTTTATAATGGAATATATGTTTTAGAAAATTTAAATTTCCTTGTAATTTTTGGGACGTTACAGTTGCACATAAGAACTTCAAAGTATATCAAATAGATGTCAAATCAGCATTTTTGAATGGTATAATTAATGAAGAAGTTTATGTCTATCAACCACAAGGTTTTGTTGATCCTGAGTTTCCAGATCATGTTTATGTTTTAGATTAGGCATTGTATGGTCTGAAACAAGCACCAAGAGCCTGGTATGACACTCTAACTTAACACTTATTAAAATCTGGCTTCAAGAAAGGTAAAATTGATACTACTTTGTTCTTAAAGAAAAAAGGTGATGATTTTATTTTGATTCATATATATGTAGATGATATCATATTTAGTTCTACAAATGCAGATCTATGTAATGAATTCTCAAAAGTCATGGAATCAGAATTTGAAATGAGCATGATGGGACAATTGAACTTTTTCCTTGGTGTTCAAGTAAAACAATTGTCAAATGGAATTTTCATAAATCAAGGAAAATATGTAAAAGATATTTTGAAAAAGTTTAAAATGTCTGATTGTGCTGCTATGAGAATACCTATGGCAACAAATGTCAAGGTACATGCTGATCTATCTGGAGTTTCAGTAGATAACAAGGTTTATAGGGGCATGATTGGATCTTTGCTTTATCTAACTGCAAGTAGGCCAAATATCATGTTTGTTACATGTTTATGTGCTAGATTTCAATTTAATCCAAAAGAATCTCATTTGCTGGCTGTTAAAAGGATCTTAAGATATCTCAAAGGTTCACCTGATTTAGGCCTTTGGTATCCCAAAGAAACTGATTTTATGCTGACTGCTTTTACTGATGTTGATCATGCAGGAAGCAGGTTGGACAGGAAAAGTACTTCTGGTGCTTGTCACTTTTTGGGAGACAAGATAGTAAGTTGGGCTTCAAAGAAGCAAAATTGTGTTTCCACATCAACAGTTGAGGCAGAGTATGTAGCTGTTGCTGCTTGCTGTTCTCAAACTTTGTGGATGATAACACAACTCATGGACTATGGATATCAGCTTAATAAGATTCCAATTTACTGTGACTCAGAAAGTGCAATTTCCATCACTCAGAATCCTGTTCAGCACTCAAAGACCAAGCATATTGATGTAAGGTATCATTTTATTAAGGACTATGTGGAAAAGGGAACTATAGAAATGCATTTTGTGCATACAAAGTATCAATTGGTTGACTTGTTCACAAAACCTCTTGATCACAAAAGGTTTACTTTTCTCATATGTAAAATAGGAATGTTTAATCTGACTAATTGAATATATTTGTTATTTTTCAGAAATGAATATTTTTCTATGTAAGATTTTCTGAGTAGTGTACTCAGAACTCTGACTCTCTTGTTCAGAATTCTGAATCTTGAATTCAGAATTTCTGAGTCTTAAGTTCAGATCTTCTGAGTCAATACTTTCGAAATCTAACTTCAAATCTTTTCTTCTGAATAGATTAATCAGAACTTATGACTACCTTTCAAAACTCATTTCTAAGAATTACAAATATTTCAATGTGTTGTTAAGTTCTTTCTATTTTTCTCTTTCATATTCCTTATGTCTAATATGTGTTTGAGTATATGCTAAAGTCAATGGGGAGCATTAAAATCTTTCAGAATTTATTCTGAGGTGCTAATAAGGTTTGTATTTTCTTATCACTAATCATTCTAAGGAGAACAAGCTTTCAATGATAAAATGATTTTCACTTGTTCAAACTACTTCTGAATCCTTAAAGAGTTTTCAAGGTCAGATGTTAGATTTTAAATGATTTTCAGAAATTTCAAATCATCAAAAGAAGGACAGAATTTTGATGAAAAAATTATTTTCTATCTGTTCAAACTACTTCTGGATGATTAAATGCTTTACATAATCAGAAGTTGAGATTTAAATGAATTTTGGGTACAAGGGAATTTTCTTCTGAACTGTGTACTCAGAACTTCTGAGTATACATTCTCAGAAATCTGAGCGTGTTATTCAGAACTTTTAACTTGGGTTAATTTCTATCAAATAACACGTGTCAGCTTCTAATTCAATTGATGATGCCACGTTTCATTTAATATCTTTTGTGGTACTTCACAGTGTTCGAATCCGTTATAACTCTGACAAAAAGCAACTTTTCACCGTTAAAACCTTTCAGCATCGCGGATTTTAAATAGACCTTAAAATCCCTCTTTCAAATTTATTTGAATTCCAAGAGCGAAAAGTGAGATACGCATAAATCCAGAGTTCTTCGATTATGTTTTCTTTCAATCTTCCATATTGTAATCATGTCTGGTTCAAGACGAAGTAAACCTATTTCATTACACTCCTCGAAAACCTTGATGGAATCCACGGATTCTGAGAACGATGAAGTTCGAATGCCTGAGAATAGAGCCGTAGAAGAAAGGGCTATGGGAAAGAATATTGTTTTAGGAGGAAATGTTGAAGGAGATGCAGGGGATGAGAATATGGCTGAATCAGAGGGTAATGCAGATGGGGGAAATGAAAACATACAACATGAACAAAGTGCGGTTAGGTCTGTAATGTCTGGAAGATCAAATTCTTTGGAGAGAGTTGTACCTGAAAATGAATACTTAGACCTAGTTGAGAATAACTGTGTTTTAGTGTTGGATGAAAGTAAGTTAAAAGAAGAACACAGGATAATCATCGAAATGCTGAAATACCATCCATTCAAGAAGTGGTTTACAATGAAGAAATCCGTTCCAGTACAGTATATACAACAATGGTGGAAGCATTTGGAGTTAGAAGGTAACAAATTTGTATCTGAAATAGGGGGAGTTACTGTAACTTTGACTGTACAATTTATGAGAACAATGCTGAGGCTACCAGAAAAAGATGATTTACAGGGGAGATTATATTTTGAAGAATCTCCATTGACAGAGGAATTAATAGCAGAATTCAGAAGATTAGGTTATAATGAAGAGTTGAAGAATCTTAGCTTATTCAGAAGGAATAAACTACCACCAATCTGGGCATGTTTTTTCAACATCATCAACAAGTGTTTATCTGGGAAGCACAGTTCACTTGATCATGGTTCAAGACAAATCTTTCATGGGTTGGTGAAAAACAGACACTATGACTATGCTTCCATTCTATTGGAAGATATGAAGAATACTTTTGAAAGAAATCAGAAGGCAATAGAGAAAAAGACAAGAGATAAACCACTTACATATATACCTTATCAAAGGTATTGGCAGTTTGTAATTTGGTATGCAATGGATCAAGACAGAAACATCCCAAGAAGATTAAATGAGGAGCATGGGCCAATCTTCTACATGGGTAAAATGATTTCTGCTCTTAAACTTGAAAATTTTCCAAATCACAGACCACTTCCAAGATCGCTTAGGCAATATATTCCAAGGGAGAGTGAGATATTAAAAGCTTATTGCACCTGTATGGGATTTGAACAACCTCAGATCCCTACCCATGAGGACAACCCTGAGAGGAGAGGTGAGGGGTCTAGTGTAGTTAAAGAGGGGGAGAATGTTCAGGAGGGAGAACATTCTGAGACAATTGAGAGGGAAAATTCAGAAAGATTGGTTAGAATGGAAAGTGAAAAACAGAAAGAGAGAGGTGAGGATGAGAGAATGTTAACAGAATTAGAAACAGAAAGAGATAATTCTGATCCAGCCGAATTAATCCGGGCAACCACATCTACTATTGGTTCACAACCCTTGGTGACCAATATTGAAGAAAACACCATGGAGCCCGTGGTGGAACTTGAGCAACCCATCCTTAGCCACTCAGAAGCATTCAAACATGCTACTGTTTCATTTCATACAGGGGAACCATCCCATACTCATTTGGAGGGTGGTGATAAATCCCAATATATTCTTCAACACTTAGAGTCTGGATTACACAGTAACATCCAATTTGAGCCTGAAATGCCTTTGAACACATGCACATCAAAAGAATTTCATATTCCTGTATCGACATCCATAGACATTCCTATTATTGGTTGTCAAGGATTGGATGGAAGTCCTGGGGAAGTGAACATCTTAAAAGCTTCCTTACACAGTGCATCTGTTGTACATGGTGACTTTGTGACACCTACAGGCCATGAGTTCTCTGAACACATGAAAACTGGGTCATTTGTTGATCCAGGTTCACAGTTAGACTCTTCTGAATTTGAAAAGATTCAGAAACAAAATCATGATCTTGGTGTAAAGGTTTAGAAGTTGGAGAAAACTGTTGATTCTTTGAAAGAGTAAATCAAGGATCTCAAAACATTGTTGGAGGGCAAAGCTAAATCTGTTGAATTAAAGGTGGATGGAGTGAAAGAGTCCTTGGAATCTCATAAAAAGGTGATCAAGGATGAATTGTCAGAATTTCAAAAAGAGCTTTTGAAAAATATGGATGATATGAAGTCTTCACTACTGCAAGCATTCAGTTCAAATTTAGCAAGTGTTTCAAAGCCTCTTGCCATCATGCCTTTGTCAATAGCAGAGCCAGAACCTGAAGCAACTCAGTCCTTTAAGAGGAAATTTGATGATAATGATCCTCATCATCATCAAAAGGGGGAGAAAAGGCAGAAGTTAAGTACTGAGTTAGAAACTGTTGAGAAGTCAGCAGATGTTGAGAAGTTAGCAGTTGTTACAATCAGTTCTGAATCTGAGGATACTATAGAATCAGAAAAAGTGGTACATGAAAAGTCTTCTGGAGATGGTACTGATAAAACAGAGGAATTGGAGTTAAATACTGAAGTTGAAATGAATTCTGATGAAACAGAGGTAATTGTGGCAGATGAGAACTTTATGACAGATGATGTAGTTATGGAAGATCAAAATGTTAAGGCAGTGAGTATCTTTGGATCAGATGAAGTTACTTTGAATGATGAAAATGTTATGGCAGAAGAGGAAATGATGACTGATTCTTCTGAAGAAGGTTATGAGATAAGTATGGCAGATGTTTCTGAAGAAAGCTTAATGGAAAGATCTGAGGTGAGTACATGCTTAGAGATTGTTCCTTATATCAGAGGTGAGTTCTTTAACTCTGAGATGGAAGAAAGAAGGTTGAATGAGGTTCTGTTAAGGAGAATGCATAGTGAAATGGTTAGAGCTCTTAATGTTCGGAAAGTTCAAAAGACTATCAGAATGGTGAGGCCTATTGACTTGTTGGGAGAGTAGGATCACTCAGTTGGATACTCAAGCAAATTTCAAGATGATTTTGAACTTCATTATTTGGATGAGTTGAATGTACTTAATGGAGAATATGAAAGAGTTGAAAACTACTTCGGGCCTTTGGAGTATGTGTACAGAAGACCCATTGTGATTCCAAGATTTGAATTACCAGTGCTAGAAGAACCTTTGTGTGATTTCATCATTAATCAGAGTGACACTCCTCTGGCTAAATATTTTTAAAGAGAAATTTTTCCAGAAGAAACATATGAGAATCTCTACTGCACAGAAGGTAAATATGTTGACTTAGAGAATTTTATTGATGGCTTTATGGATGGAAGATTACAGATGATTTATGTAGAGGCTTCAAGCAGACTGAGAAAACCTGATGAAAGGTTACATGTTCATAAAAGAATAGAAAAAGTACTGGAGTTTAAAACTGAAGAGTTTGATGGACTGAAATATGTTAGTATGGAAGTTCTGAAGGAAGGGAATCTGAATGTAAATATGACAAGTTTTGACTTCCATAGACTGGTTCTTGATGATCAAATATTCTTGGTGAAGTTCTTTGCTTGCACAGAAGAAACTTGGGTAGAACTTGAGTGCAGAAGAATTTTGGGGATCTATGTCAGAAATATGCATGTGTATGACTTTCAGTTAGCAATAGAATCAAGAAAAGACAAGTGCAATCTAAGTCATCCAGTCAGAGATCCAGTGCATACAATCAGTTTTCGTGGGTTTGTAAATGAAGGAATGGAGAATGAAGGGTTCATCTACAAAGATACTGAAATACTGATGTTTTTCAAGCTGAATGATCTTGTGAAATACAATGATGCTACACTGCATTGGTTATTGGAAGAAATGGAAAAGATTGTTAAAGATCAGAGAGCAATACTGAAGGAAAAATATATAAGACACATCAAAGAAAGATTGGATCTCAGAACAAGGATCAAAGAATGTGGTGAATGTATGCTCTCAGAAGAAAACCCAAAGAAGTTGCTACATATAGACTTTGTATTTCCTGCCGAGTATGAAGTAAATGGGGTTTATTCAAATGATGTTGAAGGAATTATTCCAGATATATCTTCATAAGATGTTCATGTATGCAAGATACTGAGCAACCAGAACAATCTGCAACCAATGAAGAAGAAATATCTGTTGATCTTAATGATGCGTTTTTGGAGTATACTTTGTCTAACTATTTCCAGCCAAGAGAAGTAATCTTTCTGAGTGTATATCATGATAAGACAGAGTTTTCAAAAAAGCTTCGTGCAGAATTGAAGAGAGTTGTGGGAAAGAAAAGGAAGTCTGTATATTCTGATTTCTTGATCACTGGAATCAGAGAGTTAGTTGTGAAGAAGTACAATAAATATGAATACTATGGATTTGAGGTTTTAAGAGAAAATGGAAAATCTATTATTTCACTGAAGCTGACTTTGATGAGATCTCAGTATTTGATTTCTATCGAATGTATAATCTTCTGCAAAATAAAGACAGTAGCAAGTACAAAAGGAAAAGAGGAGCATTGGCAACAGTTAGAGAAGCCATGTTTTACATTTTGAGATGGTATGCATATACTGACTTTCAAATTGCTCTGTATGTGCATAGACCATGTGTCTATTTGTCAAAGCCTAACAATGAGCATGTGCAACTGAATGAGATGAATACTGGTTATGTGAATGAATGGCCAGAATTGGGTGTTGCAATGAAGAATAATCAAAAGCAAAAGATCTTTTTCAGAGCTAGTGAAGCTGCCAAATATAGCTCTGGAACACTCAGATTCATCAAGAAAAGTTTGATTAGAAGGATAGAAAAAGGAGTTCAAGTTGTAAAGACAAAAGATCTCATTGAGCAGATTGATAGAAGGCTTGCTCTGAGGAATGTGATTCTATTGAAGATTGTGCCTGTACTTAAAGATTTTAATGAAGATCAATATAGGAGTGTTTGACAAAAAGGGGGAGATTGTTAGATCTGAAGTTTTGTCATAGCACAAGTGTTGACATCTGAGCAGAAGACTCAGAGTTCTGAGTAGGAGACTCAGAACTTCTGAATATGAAGATAAATGTTCTGAAGTGCTTTATCAGAAGAATGATCAGAAGTTCTGAATATGTTGTTCAGAACTTAAGTCAGGATATTTTCCTTTATATTCTGTTACTAATTAGGACACGTGTAATTGTTCTATTTGTCTGTTACTTATATGTACTATAGCTTTAGTCTTTCCTTACAGTATATATAGAAGTTAGCACTCGTAAACTAACTAACTTTCGCACATAACTTTGTATTCACTTTGTAATCTTTGAGAGATTCTCTCTCTAGATCTGTAATATGTTCTTGATTGAATACGAAGTTGTTTGATCCAATTCTCTATCACTTCACTGTTTGATTGTTCCTTATTGTTCATAATTGACTGTAAGATTGAATCCTGGTTTCTACAGTTAGGAAGCTTCAAGGTTGCCTTGGCATCCTTGGGTTTGGTTTTAACTTCTGTTGAATAACCAGTTTGTTTCTTCTTACCCTTGAATTTAGCATTCCTTTTGGGTCTAGAGAGGAAACAGTGTGGACTAGAGAAGTGTTGATTCAATTGATGCATAAGTTCAAAACAATGACAATAATGAATATGTGAAGAAATTTGCTTGAACTTTTCATTAAAAACACTGAATAGGGGTATATAGGCTTTATTATTACAATCTACCCTAGCATCTGACTTCCTATTACAAGAAGGCCTATGTAGACTAGATTGTTGTTTTGAAAATTCACTGTTGGGAGTAGCCTTCTGTGGACCCCTCCTCTGTGGTGAACTTCTGCAGGTTTCACTGTCACAGAAGAAAAAAGATTTGTTATGTTCAACCCAATTACCCTTCTGTTGCCAAGTTAATTTCTCTTTAAATGGCCTTAAGGATTTTGTAGTTTTTGAACTTGTTGGATTTTGAGAAGGCGTTTCCTTTTGTTGTTTGATTTTCTCAAGCTCAAGAGAGGTTTTAGCTTGTATACACATGTTCAAAGAGTCTGGACAGATAGGGATCCTTGTGGTTTTCTCCTTAGGAGGAATGGTTCTGTTAAGAACTTTAGAGGGAAGTTTAATTTTCTCTGAGCCACAGGGAACTATCTCTGACTATATTGAGTCAGTCTCAGATTCGTCAGAGGATGAATCGTCCTCATATACAGAGGTTGAGTCACTTAGATCTCTTTCGACAGAGGATGGACTTTCTGAGCATGTGCCATACTCACTTTCTTTCATTTCTTTGGGACTATCTTCCAAGTCAACATAAGTATTTATCAAGATTTCCTCAGAAAGTTTTTGTTCGACAGAGGATGTACAGAGGTTCTCATAAAAATTATTTTTACCGATTTCCATTAACTCATTTTCAGAAATATATTTCAGTTTTTCTTCTGAGGAAGTAGGCAAGAACTCAGGTGCCTCTGCAGATAGTTCTGTTTCAGAATCTACAGTGCAGACAAAAGCAACCTGAGTTTGAGTCTCGGGGTCACCAAACTTGAAGATTCCTATCTGATCTTGTGTTTTCATATATCTTTTAGGTTTGGAGTCTCTTTTGACAGAGGCTGAAGATAACAGATATATGTTTTCAAACCACACATTTATCATCTTCAGAGGTTTCCTCTTGTGAGGTTCCCCTGAGACTTTTTGCCTTTTGCTAACAGAGGTTAAATTTGGAAAACCAGGCATTCTTGTGTCTCCAATACAAAATAGAGAGGACAGAGACTTGTCTCTTTTGGTTCCAGTGTATGGATCTATGTCACAGAAGCCAATTCCCCGTCTTCCTATTTGTGTATTCACCTTTTCATAGACCTTCTGTGCATCTTGATATTTCTTAATTAAATGGTCTCTTCTGAGTAGGTCTTGATGAAGAACTTCTCTTTCCTTTTGAAAATAGTGTTTGAGAGCAAGAATATTCATTCTGTCGCTCTCAACATCCATAAGTTCTTTAGATTTAGCTTTTAAGGCAGAGTTGAGTTCTGAAATCTTTTCTTTTAAAGGATTTAGATGTTTGTGCCAGTTAGTTTCAATCTCTTCCTTTTCTTTAAATATTTTTGCCTTTTCTTGAGTGAGAAGTCTGGCTTCTCTTTCAAAGAATGCAAGTTTCATCTGGACATTTTCGCAAGTCTTTTTAAGTTCAGTGTATTCAATAGTCAGTTTAAGCAAATCAGCTTCTGTTTCATTAGAGGAAGAGTCAGAAGTGGATACCTCACTGTCAGAATCGGAGGAGCTGACCTCTGCCATTCCGCAGAACAGGGCGTTCTTCTTTTCACCTTCGTCAGAGGATTCATCTGACTGCCAGTTTTCCTGCTCCGCCATGAGCGACTTATGAGCATCATATTCTGCTTTCTTTTTGTAGAAACCAGAGTCCCTCTGAGGGCGGTTTGGTTTGCTCATGTAGTCTGCAGCATAGTGGTCTGACTTGCCACAATTGAAACATCCCTGATTCTGGGGTGCATTCCCAGCTTTGTCGCCTGACCTCTATTGGTCACCACGTATGTCACCCCTGTCATTCTTGTAATTTGACCTCTATTGGTCATTCGATCCTTCTCTTCCCTGATTCCTTGAAACACCACGATCATCTCTCCCATTGCGTTCATAACCTGACTTCTTCTGGTATCCTCTGCTGAACTCTCTTGTCATGTAACGTCCCAAAAATTACAAGGAATTTAAAAATTTTAAAAGTAATTCATTTCATTATAATCAAACCAAAAGTTAACAATAGGAATAATCATATACCGCACCGGCATATGTACGCACTCTTCCTAGCTCCCTAGGAATAATCATAATACCCCACTACCCTTGCTAGGGCGGGACTCCCACTAACCATGACGAGTCGCCTCGTAAACGCAAAGTCGTATACAGTGGAAACCAGATAGACATTCGAATATAAGATTCTATCCTACAACGGTTGGACTCAAACAAGAGCTGCGCAATAGAACTAAATCCAACATTCTAAGGCTATTCGGTTCCTACTGCATATAACCTATAGTGCATTCACTTAACACCCTATCAAGGTTGGCATAACCTCCTAATAACAAGCAACAAACATGCAGTACAGTGTAATAAGCACCAAGCAATCTAGCATACATACTCCTATGTTCTAGAAAGCAATTTAGCATACGTACTCATATGTAAACGCTATTCCCAGCTCACTAGGAACTTCATCTCATCCCACTACCCTTGCTACAACGGAATCCCTATTAGCCATAACGAGTTGCATCGCGAATACCCAGTCGCATGCAGCGTGAATCAAATAGACATTCGAATACAAGATTCTATCCTAGAACGGTTGGACTCAAACAAGAGCTGCGCAATAGAACTAAATCAAATATTCTAAGGCTATATGATTCTTACTGCATACAACCTATAGGGCCTTCACTTAACAACCTACTATAACTAGCATTGCTTCCTACTAGCAAGCAATCATCATACAGTACAGTGTAAACAACATAGGCAATCTAGCATGCATACCCTATGATCTAGAAAGCGATAAATACACTAAGTACTGTACCCTTCCCACTTAGCGTCGGCTGACTGTACACACTGCGCCCTCGATCATCGTTTCCCAAACGGGTTTTCCTTTTTCCTTTATTCTCAAAGATTTTAGTAAAAGAGTTTAAAACTTCATAGCCGCAACTTGAGACCAAACACACCGAGATGTGTTTGATTCACTCAAGCTGTGCTCTGATACCAAGTTGTAACGTCCCAAAAATTACAAGGAATTTAAAATTTTTAAAAGTAATTCATTTCATTATAATCAAACCAAAAGTTAACAAATCCCATTACAATAAGAATAAACGTCGTTATTAAAAACCGTCAACAAAGTTTAAGCAGCGGAAAAGTTATATAATTCAATCAGCGGAAAAGTTATATAATTCAATCCCCATTTACTAAAAATCAATTCAAACGATCTTTGCCTTGCGCCCGTGTGTACCGTCACGCCCGACTGCTACTCGCACCCGAAAACATAAGATTTTGGGAAGGGGTAAGCACGAAGCTTAGTGAATTCAATCCTTACATAGGATCGAAATTATATCAGCATCACCCTTAAACATACCAGCACATAAATTTCTTGGAACATCCATCAAGAAAATGTATCACGATTAATAATAATCCTTATGCTCCTTGGAACCACCATCAAGAAGACATAATCACAACACATTATACCAATACACATACTCCTTGGAACAACCATCAAGAAGATATATCACGATTAATAATAATCCTTATGCTCCTTGGAACCACCATCAAGAAGACATAATCACAACACATTATACCAATACACATACTCCTTGGAACAACCATCAAGAAGTGGCCTTATACTTCTTGGAACAACCCTCAAGAAGATATAATCACAACTCATTATACAAACGCATATACCTCTTGGAACATCCATCAAGAAGTACATCAATCGCAGTTCAATATATACACACAAATATATATATTCCACACCACAATAATATCAACAAACAATCATAATCAACACACTCGAACTATAGCAACACGAATATAATCACCATCCTATATAGTGAGAGAACTCACCTCAAACGCAAAGCTTATAACCTCAACCGCAACACGAACCGGCCAACACCAGTTCACCTTTTTCCACCTAAATAAGCGTTAACAATTGTCAAAGTGACGCCCCAAACCAAAGCCACGACTACTAACTTTAAAAACACATTTACCAGTTTTTACTCTCAACACACAGGTCTGTTCGGGACCTGTTTAACCCCTTATAAACTGATTAAACCAGAAATATTTTTCCATAATCACAAAGTCCCATGTCTTAGGGTTCCAGGGACATATCGCACGCGCTCTAACGATTTTTCTACAATTTATAACGAATTATTTACGAATGGAACATAAAACTGACGAAATCCCGACCTGCTGTAAAAACAGCAGTTTGACGCCTAGATAGAGGCCGAACCAAACTTTCGCTAAAACACGAAAAACGTGCCCGACACCGAATGTGAACCGTGGGCACCGGATTCGTCTCAATCCGAGTTACGACGATAAAGTTACGCGCGAAAGAAAACGGGACAGAAACTAAATATTACATAAAATGATAAAACGGTTTCCACACCAACCCACTAACGGTATGAGGGTTCCGCCGCCCGGTGGTTTCGAGGTCTGGTCGCGGCCACCACCCACTGGCCTTTCCGGCAGCGGTGGTCGCCGGAGGCGGCGGCGGCCGGCGGTGATTCTTTTCTCAAACTAACGATTAACGATGAGAGAAGCAACAAACGGGAAAACGGTTCTTACCTCGCGACGACAACGACGGTGCAACTGCAGAATTACTCCGGCCACTTCTCCTTATCGCCGCTGCACTCTCTCTCTTCCTCGATTTCTCTCTCTCTCCCTCTCGGTTTCTCTCTCTCTCTTCTCTTTTCCGACCGGCGACGACGAAAGAAAAGGGAGAAAGGCCGTAGGTTTTAGTTTTTGCTATGCTTCTTTCTTCTTTTCTTGTGAGTTACGGCACCAACTCCACCAAATGAGAAAGGGTTTGGTTTATGAAAAGCATGGGCCGAAACTTATGCAAGTTTTGGCCCTTCGACACTAATGGTCCCTCAACTAAAAACCTTCTCGCAATTAACCCAAAATTCCGACATTTTTAACGATTAGGTCCAACTCGACTAACCCCGTTAACGGAACCACATTAAATCAAACTTAAAAAAAAGAATTAATACTAATAAATTACATACCGGGATACGGGCTTTACATGTCAATAGAGCTAAAGATTTAGCTATTGAGGCCATTGTTGCCTCCTCTTCTTCTACCAATTCCTCCTCTTCACTATTAACCACCAATACTTTCTTCTTCTTCTCTTTCTTCTCCTCCACAGACTTCTCCTTCTTTGGTTTCTCCTTAGCTTCTGTCGCCTTACCAACAAGTGCAAGAGGCACACTAGTTTGTGCTTTTGCTTGTGCAATTTGAGGTTCTTGGGCAGCCAGTGTTCCGTAAAGATCTGACAGAGTCCAGGTGTCTAAGTCCTGATTAGTTTGTAGAGACATAGACAACTGAAGCCATTGTTCGTTAAGGCTCTTTAGGAACATGACGTTGTTTTCTTCAGAAGTTATGTGAATTCCGAACTTCTTACACTTGTTGATAAGTGAGTTAAACCTGTCGTATGTTGACTGCAGAGATTCTGTCGGCAGAGCTTTGAATGCGTACTATTCGTTGATGCATTGGGCTCTGCGGTTTTTCTGAGTCTTGGCCCCTCCCTCCAATTGTTTTTCCATTTCCTTCCATAGATCGTATGCAGATTCACACACATCTAGGGATTGGAAGAGGTCATTGGGTATGGCCATTATCAAAAGTCTCTTGGTTTTCTGAGCAACTTCGTACCTTTCCCAGTCAGCTGGAGACCATTTATCTTTTGTCTTTGGTTTCTCGTGCTCAGGAATCTCTGGAGTGTCATCTGTGGCAGGTACACGTGGTACTGTGACCATGGGAACGAAAGGAGGATTGTTGATATAGTGAACGAGTTCTTTGTCAGTACCCTCGAAGAATTGAATCATTCGTATCTTCCATTGAGGGTACTCATCTCTGAGTATGGTGGGTGGCTTGGTTAAAGAACCAGCGGTTAAGAAGTTGTTCGTGTTCGCCATTTTTAAAAGAAGTTTGAGAAATATCGGAGAACAGAGTATGAACAGCAAACTTTCAGATGATGGAATGAGTTCTTCTAAAGGAGTTTATAAGCTTAAATCTTGAACAATGCACTAAAATGGGGAGTTTTAACCAAAGAAACAGGTTCTGTAAGTTTACCAAAATCAAACTGGCCGAGAGTGGTAGAAAAACAGAGTCTGTTTGAAAAATATGATGAACAGGTTAGAGACAAACCAAGTTTCTACCAGAAATCATTGTAAGAGATGATCTCTTGATATAGAAAATCAAGGATTGCTCTGATACCAATTGTTGATCCCGATTTTGCTCAACAATGATATTTATATCTATTAGTTCAAAACAGGTAATGGTGCGGAAGCGTTTTATAAGAACTAAAGAGATATTTAAGGTAGAAAAACACACAATTAAATACGTGAATTAGCTAAGAACACCAAGAACACCGAAAGTATGCTATGAATTCGGCTCTAAGGGTGTGTGTGTTGTGCAAAGTTAATAGAAGAGCTCAACATGAGCCTTCTATTTATACTATTCATCAGGGGACAAGTTTTAGACAATAAGGACTAAGGGTACAAAGACACGATCGTGGGACTGCTACAGGTACGATGTTAATGTAGTGCACCGTTTTCTGCAAAGGCTGTAACCCATCAGAGGTTGACACGTGGAATATGCCGGGCACGCCTTGTACGAATGATCTTCAAGGTCTTCGTACAGCAGAGGCACGTGAGAGGCACGATCGTCCTTGTCTTGATCTTCAGATAATCTTCTAAGTCTTCAGTCTTCATACCACATAGGCTCTGTCAAGTTCGGCAGAGGCTCTGTGGCCTTGTCTTTTGTGAATGTCTTCAGTTAGATCTTCTATCGGTGTCTTGGCAGAGGCTCTGTCGATGTATTTACACTTAGCCTATTTTTCAATACTTCTATTAATAGAATTTTGAGCTAACAAGAACAGAGTTAAAAGAATAAGAGAACTCTGTACCAACCATTTTCTGAGTCGGGAAGCCACATTACTGATTGGTTCACATTCTTTGGTGACCATCATTGAAACAGGCAGTTAGCCCATGCCAACTCTTGCATTTAACCCCACCAGCCACTCATTTCTTTCTCAACAAAGAAATGTTTCAATTTTTCTTGGGGACGCAACATATAATCTATCTAATCTTCATTCAGAAGGTTTGGATATTGAAAAAAAGCAAGAGTTGGCATGGGCTAGTTGCCTGTTTCAATGATGGTCACCAAAGAATTTGAACCAATCAGTAATATGGCTGCCCGGCTCAGAAAGTGGATAGTTCAGAGTTCTCTTATTCGTTTAACTCTGTTCTCACACCCTCTTTCTGTTTTTAATCTGCTAACTTCTAACCAAACTCTCATTTTCATTTTACCTCAGCACAATGAGATACTCAACCGCATGAGTTATCTCCCCCACTCTTTGATTTTGACCCCTCACCCCTCAAACACTCAAGGATAACTTCTTGGGTAGAAAACACTGGTTAACGTGGATCCATAGAAGTTCTGTAAAATTTCACACTGATTCCCATGAAAAGATTAAAAATGATCGTTGTCAGATACTTCATGAGAAGTAGAATTATGCACACACAATAATCAGAGAAAAATCGATTAAAGGCAGGAAAAAAAATTCTAAATTAAAATTTGAATAACAAATTATAAAATTTGTCGTTCAAAAATTAATTCCGAAAATTAATGCGGAATTCTGGACTTTAAATCGGCAAACCTGCAAATAATAAAAAATATATATCAGTTTCGAGCAAATGCAGGTAAAATTTGATAAAACAGACAAAATATGAAAAAAAAAACTAAAAATAGGGACTAAAAGTGACAAAATACGAAACTAAAGCGAAAAATAAAGACCGAAAGTGTAAAATACTAACACTTATAAAAGATAAGGACTAAAAATGACAAAAATCTAAAATTAAGACTCAAAGGACTAAAAGGTTAAAAAATCTAAAAGATAAAAGTCTAGGGACTAAAATAGTAAAAATCTAAAAATTTCAAGTCTAGGGACTAAAACTGTAAAAATCTAAAACACTTAAAAGTCTAGAGACTAAAATTGACAAAACTTAAACCTAAAAACTATAAGGACTAGAAATGTCAAAAACTAAAAACTAATACTACAGGGACTAAAACTGTTAACATTTGAAACCTAAACTATAAGGACTGAAAATGTAATAAAATCAAACCTATCTAATGACTTAACAGACAACTAACGAAAAGACTAAAAATGAAAAGCATTTAACGGAAAAACTAACTAAAATCGTTAAAAAAATGAAAGTAACTAACCTAATAAAATCTAACTGACTTAGGACTAAAAATGAAAGAAAATTAACAAAAATAATGGAAACGCTAACGAACTTAACGAAATCTAACGGAAAAAGGACCAAAAATGTGACAAATTTAACAGAGATTTAACGAAATCGTTAAAACACTATTCATTGTCTTCAACCTCTCGACAAATCTGCAAAAACACATTATGGAACCAACCTTTTCGATCAAAACTCTTCCTATATGTTCCCTTAAGCTCCCTTAACTGATTATAATTCAAAACACGCTTTCAAATCGACTGATTCTTTTTTGCTTTGTGATCCTTAATCGATTACCAATCTATTCCAACGAACAAATCACGATCATGCGACGTTTTCTGAAGACGCACTTGTTTTTCCGGCGAAAAACGTTTTTCCGACGAGAAGTTTTTCAGTCAAATAGAACTTCTGTTTTATCCGACTAAAAGGTGTTGTCGGACTACACTTGACCGACTAGAAGCTCTGATCGGATAGATTTGTGTACCGCTAGAACCTTGACCGACTAAAAGATCAAACGTGAAGAATGCAAGCTTTCAAACTTTGTCCGACGAGAGGTTTGTCCGACAGTTTTGCTGTTTTGCATGCTATGTTGTCCGAGAGTTTTGAATGCAGTGGTGTCCGACTAGGATGAACAAGTATTATCCGAGAGTTTTGAATTATTCGGACAAGTGGTGTACGACTACAAAGAACGTCCAACAGTTTTGAGTTTACCGGCGGAGAACCCAGATTCCGGCGACTTTTTCGGCAAACACTTTCAAACCACGAAAACTTTCTGAATTCTCGTCCTTTTTCAATTTGGAAACTTGTAGAATGATCAAAAATTACTAACTAACAGATATGTGACAACTGAAACTTTCAAATCACATCCAAAATGCAAAAATGCTCGTCAAATCGTGAACATCTCCGAATGACTTTTGTAGAACTGCGAGAACTCTAAAATCACTGAAATGTTTTTGTTTTTTAGATCTAACACTTCTACTCTGCGTGTATTTCGAAAACAAACTGATCTGTGATGAATTCAACAACTAAATCTCAAATAAACTTGAGATCTATCAACATGTTCATAACTGTGAAACACAATTCGATGAACAGTAAACCTTTTTTTTAAATTCAAAAACACAAATTTGTTGTTTAAAAACAAAAGTTTTGATTTAAAATTGTTTTAAACAACAAATCATATCAATTTGTGAACTGAAATCAATCAGAAACACAAACGAATTCCGAATTTTTGAAGATTTTTCAAGAAAACTCAAAAACTTCAATTTTCTTCAAAATGTGCAAAATCTGATCTGATTTAGCTCTGATACCACTTGTGATCCCAGATCTAATCATGTAACAATGCAATAATCCAAGAACTCTTCATTAAAGATGAGAAAGATACAAGAATTAGAATGAGATCCCATTTCTCTCTCTAAACTCTCTCTCTATGATGTCATCCATCTTTCTTACTTACTCACGTATGAATGAATCTCTTCCTTAGACTTCTATTACAAGCACCTATTTATACCTCTTGACTATTCACTAAGATACTTTGACTTTGACCTTTAAAGCCTCTACTTTGACTTTTACAAAGCTTTGACTTCTTACAATTAAACATTAAATCTTGAATACATTTTATGCACTAACAGTATGAAACACTTGCATCCAAAGATGTGAAGAAAGCTAATTGAAGGCTTTCTTCCATGGAAAAGTTCGTAGGCTGTTTTCTTGAATCTTTTGACAATCAGCGACCTGTTTTGTGTAAAACAAGCAGTGTTGACAGCTTCTGCCCAGAACTGAGTAGGTAGATAAGAATCACTGAGCATTGAACGAGTAGCTTCGATGATCGTTCGATTTCTTCTTTCAGCGACTCCATTTTGTTGCGGTGTTCTTACTGAAGAAAATTTGTGAGAAATACCCTTACTTTCAAAGAAATTTTCAAGGGAACTGTTTTTGAATTCAGTCCCGTGATCACTTCTTATTGAGCGAACAGTGAGGTTATTCAGGACTTCCATTTTCCTGACGAAAGACATCAGTTCTTCTGAGGTGTCACTCTTAGCACGGAGAAACATAACCCAGATGTAGCGAGAGAATTCGTCCACGATGAATAGGGTATATTTCTTTCCAGCGATGGATTGAACGTTGACAGGGCCAAACAGATCCATGTGGAGAAGTTGAAGAGGAGATGACACTGAGGAAACTTGCTTTGACTTGAAGCTAGCTTTGGTTTGTTTCCCTTTTTCACACGTTGAACATAGAGATTCCTTAGCGAACGAATGTTGAGGAAGACCAGTGGTTAACTATTTTGAAGAAAGAGTATTCAATGTCTTGAAGTTGAGATGAGAGAGCCTCTTATGCCATAGCCAGTTGACATCGGTTGAGGCCTTGGAGAAGAAACAAGAATTCTCGGTGGTTGTCGAGACCATGTTTATAACATAAACATTTTCGAAACGGTATCCGCTGAGAGCGATTTTCTCCTTTTTGTCAGTGACAAAGCTGGATTCCTTAGTGAAGCATACTTTGTAATCCTTATCACATAGCTGATTGATGCTTAGAAGATTATGCTTCAGCCCTTCGACATATGCGACTTTTCTGAAGGTTGTTGTACCATTACAGAGTACACCAAACCCTCGGGTATAGCCTTTTCCGTTCCCACCAAAGATCACAGAGGGACCTTTTTATTCCTTATATTCAGTGAGAAGGTTCTTTTTTTCAGTCATATGTCTAGAGCATCCGCTATCGAGATACCAAATACCCTTCCAGACCTGCAAACAAAGAAAGATTAGTTTGATTTGGGCACCCATTTTACTATGGGTCCATGTAGGAACCCATATACATCAAGTAACAATAATAGTAGCAATATATTGAATGATTGAGAGGAGTTTACAAGATAGGATTGATGAACACTCTCTCTTTTGAAGCTTTCTCTCTATCAGTAAACGTATGAAATGTAAAAGAGAGGCTTAACCTAATAAACTCTAAGACAAGACTTTATAACCAAAAACAACAATTGGTTAATTACAATATTAGCCCTTGACACTCAACAAATACAAATAAGTCCTTGACACTATTTCTTTATAAAACATTCATATAAATTTGGGGCTAATTAAAGCTAACAATCTCCCCCTAATGTTTTATAAAGAAAGCATCATCTTGTAGTCTCCCCCTTGCTTTCTTTAGAGGCGTTGGTGTGTCAATCTTCAAGTCTTGTGAGTCTTCTGTTCCTGATATTCCACAATGTCAGTTGCTTTAGTTTATTTTTAACTCCCCCTTGATCTTTGCGTACTCCCCCTTGATCTTTGCGTACTCCCCCTTGATCTTTGCGTACTCCCCCTTGACTGTTGCATTACTTTTCTGGTCTCAGTTATCTCTCAAACGATCAGAGAACGATTTGATGTGCGGAAGCTTGTATAACCAGTTTGAGTAGTAACTGATAATAGATAAACAGCCATGAGATGAAGAGTAGCAAATACATTCTGCTCATGAGAATCTGCATTAAAGAATAAGTAACCAGGGGTAATCATCTAACATAGAAGCACAATAGCAACTATTATCACAACAGTTTATAAAAAATTGTGTGGCCTATGATCAGAGTTGGCAATGATGAAGCTTTGACAGGACTTCCAGTTATCATTGAAGTAAATTAAAAAATAAATTTCTCAAACTGTTCTTGGCAATATCACATAGATAAGCATGTGGAATCACAAAGATTCGTGATATTGTGTGGAAGAAAATAGAATATTATCTATTAAGCTCAAAAGTGTGTAAACTGTTTGGACATAACAGGTTTTCACAGACTCAATGTGCATGAGTGAAGTGTGAAGGTGGGGTAACTTTCCTTCTTTTCAATATCCAACCTTCCAAAGAAAGATCAGATAGCATATGTGCTGCTTCCCCGTGGAAAAGTGAAACAGTTCCTTTTGGAGAAGGAAATGAGTAGCTGGTGGGGTTAAGACAAGAGTTGGCATGGGCTCACTGCCTGTTTCAATGACAATCACCAAAAATTTGTGATAAATCAGAAATGTGGTTTCCCGGCTCAGAAAAGAGATGGTGCAGAGTTGTATAATTCTTTTGACTCTGTTCTCACACCCTCTTTCTTTTTATCATGTATCTCACATCTAACCAAACTCTCTTTTCAGTTTTTACCTCTTAAGCACAATGAGAAAAACTCAGAGAGTTATCTCCCCCACTCTTTGATGTAGACCCTTCACCTCTCAAACACTCAGGGTTTACTTCTTTGTTAGGAAACACAGGTTTAAGTGATCCATAGAAGTTCTATAAAGCTTACACATTGATCCCATGAAATTTTTTGTCTTAAAGATTGTATTGTTCCACACACTAACTATTTTTAGTCTCAGAATAGCATTTAAAATCCAACTTCTATATCAGAAAAAACATTTAGCATCTAGAATTGGTTTGACCATTTGAAAGAGGTTTTATCATTCTAAAGATGGCCATTCTCTAAAAATGATGAAAGGTTTAGACATTTTACCTTTGCATGTATATGGTCAGATTGGCATTCTCCCCCTCAAATTGAGCATTAAATCTCATTTAAGCGCAATTTGAAATCAGATATCCTATAAAAATAAAAAGGTGTTGGTAATCATCTTTGATGATTCCTCATTTGTTAGGAATATCCAAAAGCACAGTTAATTCAAATTAAAAGGAAACATGGTGCTGGGGGTTAGAGATTAGAAATACCAGTCAAAGTCTGATCTGTTGAGGTACTGGTCCTACACTGATGTGTGTAGAAACAACATTCAGTTGAAGTCCTGGTTCTATACTGATGTGTATAGAAGCAACCTCAATCTGATCTGATTATGGCAATGGAGATAGTGAAGTGATGCTTTCTATCCAGCAAGTATCTACTGACTTTGACACAGATTCTGACAATTAAGCACACTGATTCAGACCAAACTCAAAACATGAAAAAGTTTCATCTTTGTCTTATGAGTTCAACGCAACTGGACTCATGCGAATCCGAGCATCTAGTAAAAAGTTGTGCGCGTGTTTCTGAAGCAGCGCAAAGCTGACAGCAAGTACTAAGACGTTGGTCTACGGGCTCTGAGGTTCGGTCGCAGAGGTTCAGTCCACAGAGGCTCTGTCGGGTTTCACAGAGTCTCTGTGGTGAACAGTACCACAGAGGGTGATCGCAAAAATCTGAGCCAAAGCTTATGTTGTCGCCAGAAGTTGGTCTGACAGATCGACAAAGAATGATCGCGGCTTGATAAACGCTTGACAAAGGCTCGGCATAGGTTGATCTATGTGCGACAGAGGCTCTTCTGTGATGTGCTCTGTTCGACAGAGGTTGATCTCTATGCGACATAGGCTCTTCTGTGATGTGCTTCTGCTGAGAGATGATTCTTCTTCTGTGGATCTGCTCCTGGACTATAAAAAATCAGTGACTAATCTGCTTCTGATCGATCTCTGCACTTGGACAACCTCTTTGTAAGCACAGAGGCTCTGTGAGACTTCATAGAGGCTCTGTGTTTTTAGCTTGTGCAGCCTTCTGCTTCTGTAAAGATCATATTTACTTCAATCAATCTCTGATCAGCACCAAATTCTCATAATTAACTTCACCTAATCTATTTTGAAGCTAGTACTTCTGCATATTTCTGATTTACCACAATCTGCAACGATTTTCTGTTTGGAATGCAGAGTTTGAATCAAATTAGCAGCAACTTCAGATCATCTGTCAATATGGAGAGCTTCTTTGACCAGCAGAGCTTCTGAACCAGCCTCTCTGAGACTCTGCATTTCCTCTGCCAAAGCAGCAGATGGACAGTAGCAATAGCTATGGATAACAGTCCACGACGGCCTCTTAACTACTATCGAAGTCGTGCCAAAGATGTTACAATGTGTTGAAGAGTAACCTCTGCCAAAATTCTACCAAATACACAGATCTGAACTTCGATATCGTGCTGCACATCCTCTGTACTGCCTCTGCAGAGCCTCTACACAACCTTACAGAAGCTTTGGATCAGCTTCTTGACATCTTATGTGCTCTGCTTCTGCTGGATTGCTTCTGGACAGCCAATAAACAGTCACAAAGGCTCTGTGCAGCCACTGTATGCAGCAGAGAACACGTCATAGTAGGCGTGCATAGATTCTGAACTTTTTGGATTGCTTTCTGTGCACTTCTGGACTACGGCTGCTTCTGCAGAGCCTTACAGAGGCTCTGTATAAAATTTGCACTACCTTTTGACATTGCATTCTAGATTTACAGAGGTAGTTCTGCATAGTCTGATCAAGCTCTGGACAGGTTGAAGAATTCCATATAATCTCTGCACAAAAACAATATCGACAGCATAGAGTATTCTGTCCTATAACTTTGCAGAACCAGTAATTTTCTCTCTAACTGCGGCAGACTTCTGCTCCTTCAATGCTGCAGTTTTAGTACGTTCAGCAGCAGCATCACCAGCATCTATAATGGTTTTCTGATCGAGTTTTTCTATTTTTGACAGCAACTATGAGGTTTCTGTTTTGAAAAACAACTCAGCAGCTCCTTTCCTTCTGACAGTTGATTAATCCACTTCTGATCTAACAGCAGCAATAGTGCTTAACAGCAGCAGCAGCAGGTGTGCTTAATAGCAGCAGCAACTTAATCCGAGCTTAATCAACAACGATTTGAGTTCAGCACTCTTGATCTTAATCTGCTGCACTTTTGAGACTTCTGAACCAGGCTTAAAAAGAAACACTTTGCTGCAATTTTTCAAAATTCTGCTCATCTGGACTATTTGGATACAGCATAAGCAGACAAAAAAAATCAGCAGCAGCAAACAATTTCATAGCTGCTTATTCAGCTACTTAACATCAATCAGCTTATAGAGGCCTGCTTAGTTTGGATGGATTAAGAAGTGTGTACAATAAGCTCAAACAGCAGCAGCTAGATCAACTTTCTTAGACTTTTGAACAGCAGCTGATAGGTTAAACTCATTAAGCTGTTAAGCTTTTAAGAAATCAGCACAACATGTTTCTGGTCTTAAAAGTCTGAAAGTTAATGACAGCACACAGATTAGCATATTTGAGCATTCTCCGATCTGTTTGAAAGCAAAACCTGATCAGATTCACATGAAAAAGCTAATTTAGAGTTTGAAGTAGAAAATGAGGTATGATTAAGCACTTGACATCAGATTAAGCAAAGATGTGAGTTGTTTCTGTATTAAGCCTATTCTACACAGCAGCTGTACAAGCAATTAAAATCTGTACTGAGTCAGATTTTGATCAAATAGCTGTACACATTCTGATATGAGTTTTGATTGAGCCCAATCAGATCTTCTGATGTGTTCCTGTTTTCACACAACATATAGCAGCAGCTTAACCAGCAGATTAAGCATGAACAGCATCAGATTAAGCATCCATTTAAAATCAGATATAGCACACTTTTAAGATCGATAAGCATCAACTAGAGGCATCAAACATAGCAGTAGCAGATATTGACAAAATAAACACTGAGAACTGTTATGTCTGCATAAAACTTCTTAATTTGTAACGTCCCAAAATTTACAAGCAACTTTAAATTTTTTTTTAAATAAACAATTCATTTATAACAACTCATTAAATGAATCCCAACGTTTCGTTTGCAAACTCATAATTAATATCTTTATAATAAAAACCAGCGGAATAAACGTTTAATTAATAAAACCATAAAACAACCAGCTCTCCTCGTGCGCCAGTGTGTACTTGTCACGCCTTGAAGCCGCTCGGACCTGAAACCACAGTTTATTGGGAAAGGGTAAGCACGAAGCTTAGTGAATTCCAACACATGCGCAGATAGGAATTATATACACATCACCCCTATCCGCACATAAGCAACAACATCACAGTTACATAAAACGAGTAAACGCCTACAAGTAATTATGTATCCAACACCTCAGTACCATCGAGGCCTCGGTCCCACCGAATTGTAATGTATCCAACACCTCAGTACCATCGAGGCCTCGGTCCCACCGAATTGTAATGTAACCAACACCTCAGTACCATCGAGGCCTCGGTCCCACCAAATTGTAATGTAACCAACACCTCAGTACCATCGAGGCCTCGGTCCTACCGAATTGTAATGTAACCAACACCTCAGTACCATCGAGGCCTCGGTCCCACCGAATTGTAATGTAACACATTTATACCAAGCATTCAACCCAATCAAATATTACACACCACAAACAACTAGTTCACACCACAAAGACAGTAGTACATACAAACTATTATGACATGCATACAACCCCTAACTACACAGTGAGAGAACTCACCTCGAATGCGCGCCCAGCTTAACAACACAATTCAAGCTCCACAATTACGGTCACTTCCCAGCACCTAAACGCATGTTAAAACGTGTCAATACGAGACCCAGACCCTATGGCACGACACACGCTTAAACCGTCACTAAAACTAACTTCCGTTCACCCAAAACAGGTCTGTTCGGGACCTGTTTCGACCCCTTTAAACCCAGAAAATTCCCAATATTATTTCATGACCAGAAAGTACTCTGAGTTAGGGTTCCAAGGACATATTATACGCCTCCTAACGATTTTTCTACAATTTACTACGGATTTTACAAAAACAGATTCCGGAACAGCGAAAATTCAGCACCTTTCAGTATAAAACGACAAATCGACCCATGCTACGTCCCGAACTGGGTTTTGCACAAAACACAGAAAAGTTTATAGACTCAAAAAGGGAACTTTTGACACCAGTTTCACCCCAAACCGAGTTAAGAGCAGAAAGTTATGATTTTCGCAAGATCCAGGCAGATTCCAGAAATTTTCACATGAAATGACGAAACACCGAACTTGCGACCACTTTTTCGTCCAGCTAGAGACCGAACCAGTTTTCCGCTAAAACACGAAAAACGTGCCTGGCCCTGAACTTGAACCGTGGGCGCCAATTTCGGCTCAAACGTAGTTACGACGGAAAAGTTATGATCAAACGAAAACTGGACAGCACACTTAGAATTTACATAAAATCACGATTTATAAAAACGTTTACGAGTTCGGCTTATACGATTCGGGTTAACGCGATAAAGTTACGGATTAGGGTTTCAAGGTGACTAGGGTCTGGACTCGACCGCGCACCACCCACTGCCACCTCCGGCAGTGGTGGTCGGCGGCGGCGGCCACCGGCGGTGATGGCGTTTTTCCTGGGTTTTCGACGCCGAAACGAAAAGAAAAGAAAAGGAAAGAAAGAGAAGCGTACTTCCCTCTCGCGAACAACACCGCAACACAAGGTCGCAACCCGCCATTACAGCCACCTATTGGTGGTGCACGGCGGCACACTCGTCGGCAGTCAAGATGGCGACACCGACGATGGTGGTTGTTTTGTGGCTGAAACGACAAGAAAGAACCGAAGGGAAGGGAAGCTTTACCTCGTCGATGGCACAAAGGCAAACCCAAGTCCAGCTTCTTCTCCCTCACGCTGCACTCCTCTTTCGCCGGCGTGAACAGCACCGGCGCTGCTGGTGGTCGTTGGTTTCACGGCAGCCACGAAAAAAAAAAGAGAAGGGTGTTTGGTTTGGGTTCTCACGGCGCAAGGAAACAAAAAAAAAGGGTTTGTTGTTTCTTTTTTTTTTAATCTCGAGACCAAAACAAAACCAGCAAAATGGGTCTCGGTTCCATTGCATGGGCCGACCCCATGCTTGAACTTTGGCCTACTTGCCACTCTAGGTCCCTCAACTAAACTCTTCTCGCAAACCAAAAAAATTTCGACCATTTAACGATTTGACCCAACTCGACTAACCCCGTCAAATAATTTCGTTAAATAAACAGTATAATAGTTAAATGAAATGTATATCGGGACACGGGCTTTACAACTCTCCCCCACTTGGATTAGACTTCGTCCTCGAAGTCTATGCCCGTGAATAGCTCTAGATAGTTCTCCTTCATCTCAACCTCAGGTTCCTAAGTCCACTTGAAACCCCTACTAAACTTCTCGAATACTATTCTTACTAACGTACTCTTTCTAAGACACTGGGATTATGATCGGCAGAACACCCCGACAATTGAAATCATTCCTAGCCAAGCGACTACGGTTGTCCCCCAACCTTAGATATTCCACACATCCCGAGTCAAATCTCCAGCTCTAACCATTCTAAAGCTGCTCCAAGAATACCCTACAGGATACTCGACTACGATCCCTCCCATCATTAACTGTCGATTAACTTCCACGAATTCTAATAGATTCCAAAGATTTTAAATAACTTATATTAACAAAACATCGACCCCCTGCCGAACATCGGTCCAACCGATTACAATAACAAACATCGGCCACCCGCCGAACATCGGTCCAACTGATTACAATAACAGACATCGGCCACCCGCCGAACATCGGTCCAACCGATCACAATAACAAACATAAGCGTGGTATTATCCTAGACACTAACACAAATAGATAACCCCTACAATCAAGTCAGTTAACACACACGTAGGTCATTCCCTTAATCCATACTACCCGGCCTACATTACCAACACGCGTGGAATATCTACCTTCCACCGTCGACGTATCCCCCACACACGCTTTACAAAGCTAAAATTATCTGAACCGAGGATACACCCCGACGCCTACCTCTCAGGTAACGCCTCAGGGCCCCGCACATCGGAATTACCTCTCAAGTGAGTGCCCACAACTATATCCTCCTAGCACCTACTAGAAAGCTTGGGCTATAACACCTGAACACCGGGGCCTCACCCCGAGATACCCAACCGACCACTACCAGCGACTGACTAACGTGCCTAAGGATCCAGAGCAAAACAGCCTACCCACAAGTGCCTATTCCGGATTGTCTCACTCACCCAAACATGTAAACACTCAAAGTGCAAAGAATGCCAAAGGGTGCGACAAAAACAACTCATCACTAGACTCCACATCGAGCCATTAAAACCGGGCAATTGGCCCATGACTAACTCCAAGTCAAAACCGAGCAAAATGCTCCACGCTTGCTAGACCCATAGGTCGGAAAATACGTTTAAACAAGGTTTAAGCAAGCAATACTCTGAAATCAACCTTAGTCCCAGACTCAATACAGGTTAACCAAAAGAGTTTTCCAAAAGGACTCACACCCTAAAAATTCTCGAAATGACACATGACATTTAAAAGTACATTTCCCCAAATGGTTTACAAAATCATTTACAAAATATTTTCAACATCAGGATTTTCATCTCAAAAAGATCGTATGTAATAAAACTACTATTACCTGATCGATAGTTACGCAAAACTGGACACGCTCGTCCCACATAGGATAATCATGTTGAAAATCGTTCCATTGTAGTTCAGTTTACTCACACAAAAGCAAAGCGTAATAAATAATTTCTTTAAAATGAACCGCCTCGATTCCAGTATGGATTGACTCATGACGTGCTCTTAAAGTAACCGCTTGACCTTAAACAGGGTGCGACAAAGGTGTGCACATAATTCAAAATAAGTTTCACGACATTTGATTCAAAAATTCTTCTTTTTAATCATAAAATGACGTGGCACAGGGTTCTCCACAAATTTTCGCGCGTCAGCTAGTAACACAAAACGATGACACGGTTTACAAATATATTTTTGTTAAAACACAATTGTCTCGTGTAAGTTGCAAACTTGAAGACAGAAACCAGTCCGCTTCTAATAATTGGAAATATCGACTAAAAACCTCGTAAAATCTCAAACTGGGGGCAGGCATGCAAGCTTGTAACTCTTCCTCAAGTTTCGTACTTGGGGCATATAATGTCAAAACATTATAGTTTAAAAAATGTATTTATCGAAAATGCTCAAAATACTCGTTTCCTCCAAAGCAAAAGTTTTTAATTTCCCCAAAAAATGAACGGTAATTCTAAAGTAACCGAATGTCAACAATCTACGCATTTATATTTCCAAAATATAACACATTGTAATCGTATGCATGATGTTTACAACATTAAAACACTCCTTGGATCAAATGGTCTTTCATTTCGACAAAAAAGAACTAAAGCATTTTCTTGCACGACTCGTTCATCAAAATGTCGAGAACAAAGGTTACCCCAGTATGCATACCCCTAAGTCGATAAATCGCATTTTCATGAAAATGTCAATAAAACCTTTAGCTGACTAAAAAGCGCACTAAACAACTCCTTATGAAATGTTACCAAAATTCCTCCATGCATCACTTATGTCACGCATGAATCAATCCACACACTGAACTATTTGCAAAATAAACACTTAGTAACACAAACTCTCGAACGAAAAGTTAAGCGACACTAGAATTCCAAACTCATTTTAGACAAATCACTAAAATAGCCTTTAAACAGACATCGTGGAATGTAACTTTCCGTCTCAACTCTAACACATGTGGAGGAGTTCCAATGTTAGAGTCTCAAGCCGTAGTCACTTACCCAACATCTTAACCACCACAAAACACGGATATTATCGTACCCGAAAGAACCGTTGGAAAATAATCAAATGAAACAATCTTTTACAAAGTTTTCAACTCCCGTGATAAAACGGTTTCAAGCATTTTCAAAACTATAATTCGAAATCTTGTGTGTGTGCTAAACATTTCCCAAAGTTTCAAAACACAATCCATATAAGGATTGGAAACACAAGGATTAGTTAATGCAATCCTATTTTCAAAATAAACTTTGTGCACGACTCAGTCGACATTCAACGTCTCGACTCATGCTCCTCTCTACCTTTCCAATCCACTATCGTCCTCCGGACATTTAAGCCTCTTGGGGCAAGATGGAAAATTATGTCAAATAATCCCTACGATTTTTCCTCAAATCAAAGTCGGCTCTAAAAGCCTATGACTCTAGCACAATCTTCCATCTTGGTTCGAAATGATCTGCTTACAACAAATATCATCCTTATCGTCACTCCAAGTGACTAAAACTATAATCGTCTTTCTATTCCAACGACTGCCAGTTTAGAGCCTTCGACACTACCCCAACGGTCATTCCGTCAAAGCAAGTCAAGTATACACATGCACCCGTGGATCTACTATATTTGTCTCTCCTCGTGACGGCTATTCAGGGTAGATAATACAACGCGTTATTAGCACATAACAACGCACACTAACAACACTCACGCCTAACTCCTTGGATTCCTCGTGACTTCCCCGACTCGAGCATTGATCTTGTGCTTCCGGTAGTAGGAGCTCTACTACTACCTTCCACACCTATCATCGCTCGTTCCGAGTCTCATCCCGAGGGTCCAAGTAGTTTCTCGCCGAAACTATACACATAATACAATTAATCCACACATGTCAGTTCAAGAACATATCCTAAACAGGCAAACTCATACAACTACTATATATACAAAACCATCGGTCTCCCCGATCAGACAGCCACAATTGTATACATAATAAACCATCGGTCACCCCCAATCATTCAACAACAATTAAATATATAGTTAACCATATGCCCGCGCCAGCATATATATACACCCACCCTTCCTAGCTCCCTAGGAATTTCCTCTTATCCCACTACCCTTGCTACTACCGAATCCCTACTAATTATGACGAGTGACCTCGTGAATACCTGATTATATGCAGTGCGAAATAAATAGACAGTCGAATACAAGACTCTATCCTAGAACGGTTGGACTCAAACAAGAGCTGCGCAATAGAACTAAATCGAATATTCTAAGGCTATAAATCTCTTACTGCATACAACCTAGAGGGCATCCACTTAGTAACCTATCATAATTCGCATAAATTTCTAATAGCAAGTAGTTCAACATACATCATAGTGTCCACAACAGGCAATCTAGCATGCATACTCTATGATCTAGAAAGCAATAAAACACTAAGTACGGTACCTTTCCACTTTGGCTCCGGCTGACCGTACACACTGCGCCTCCGATCACCGTTCCTCGAACGGGTCTTTACTTTTTCTTTTATTTCCAAAAAGATTTAATAAAGAATTTGAAAATTTTCCAGCCGCAACTTGAGACCAAACACACCGAGGTGCGTTTGATTCACTCAAGCTGTGCTCTGATACCAAGTTGTAACGTCCCAAAATTTACAAGCAACTTTAAATTTTTTTTTAAATAAACAATTCATTTATAACAACTCATTAAATGAATCCCAACGTTTCGTTTGCAAACTCATAATTAATATCTTTATAATAAAAACCAGCGGAATAAACGTTTAATTAATAAAACCATAAAACAACCAGCTCTCCTCGTGCGCCAGTGTGTACTTGTCACGCCTTGAAGCCGCTCGGACCTGAAACCACAGTTTATTGGGAAAGGGTAAGCACGAAGCTTAGTGAATTCCAACACATGCGCAGATAGGAATTATATACACATCACCCCTATCCGCACATAAGCAACAACATCACAGTTACATAAAACGAGTAAACGCCTACAAGTAATTATGTATCCAACACCTCAGTACCATCGAGGCCTCGGTCCCACCGAATTGTAATGTATCCAACACCTCAGTACCATCGAGGCCTCGGTCCCACCGAATTGTAATGTAACCAACACCTCAGTACCATCGAGGCCTCGGTCCCACCAAATTGTAATGTAACCAACACCTCAGTACCATCGAGGCCTCGGTCCTACCGAATTGTAATGTAACCAACACCTCAGTACCATCGAGGCCTCGGTCCCACCGAATTGTAATGTAACACATTTATACCAAGCATTCAACCCAATCAAATATTACACACCACAAACAACTAGTTCACACCACAAAGACAGTAGTACATACAAACTATTATGACATGCATACAACCCCTAACTACACAGTGAGAGAACTCACCTCGAATGCGCGCCCAGCTTAACAACACAATTCAAGCTCCACAATTACGGTCACTTCCCAGCACCTAAACGCATGTTAAAACGTGTCAATACGAGACCCAGACCCTATGGCACGACACACGCTTAAACCGTCACTAAAACTAACTTCCGTTCACCCAAAACAGGTCTGTTCGGGACCTGTTTCGACCCCTTTAAACCCAGAAAATTCCCAATATTATTTCATGACCAGAAAGTACTCTGAGTTAGGGTTCCAAGGACATATTATACGCCTCCTAACGATTTTTCTACAATTTACTACGGATTTTACAAAAACAGATTCCGGAACAGCGAAAATTCAGCACCTTTCAGTATAAAACGACAAATCGACCCATGCTACGTCCCGAACTGGGTTTTGCACAAAACACAGAAAAGTTTCTAGACTCAAAAAGGGAACTTTTGACACCAGTTTCACCCCAAACCGAGTTAAGAGCAGAAAGTTATGATTTTCGCAAGATCCAGGCAGATTCCAGAAATTTTCACATGAAATGACGAAACACCGAACTTGCGACCACTTTTTCGTCCAGCTAGAGACCGAACCAGTTTTCCGCTAAAACACGAAAAACGTGCCTGGCCCTGAACTTGAACCGTGGGCGCCAATTTCGGCTCAAACGTAGTTACGACGGAAAAGTTATGATCAAACGAAAACTGGACAGCACACTTAGAATTTACATAAAATCACGATTTATAAAAACGTTTACGAGTTCGGCTTATACGATTCGGGTTAACGCGATAAAGTTACGGATTAGGGTTTCAAGGTGACTAGGGTCTGGACTCGACCGCGCACCACCCACTGCCACCTCCGGCAGTGGTGGTCGGCGGCGGCGGCCACCGGCGGTGATGGCGTTTTTCCTGGGTTTTCGACGCCGAAACGAAAAAAAAAGAAAAGGAAAGAAAGAGAAGCGTACTTCCCTCTCGCGAACAACACCGCAACACAAGGTCGCAACCCGCCATTACAGCCACCTATTGGTGGTGCACGGCGGCACACTCGTCGGCAGTCAAGATGGCGACACCGACGATGGTGGTTGTTTTGTGGCTGAAACGACAAGAAAGAACCGAAGGGAAGGGAAGCTTTACCTCGTCGATGGCACAAAGGCAAACCCAAGTCCAGCTTCTTCTCCCTCACGCTGCACTCCTCTTTCGCCGGCGTGAACAGCACCGGCGCTGCTGGTGGTCGTTGGTTTCACGGCAGCCACGAAAAAAAAAGAGAAGGGTGTTTGGTTTGGGTTCTCACGGCGCAAGGAAACAAAAAAAAAGGGTTTGTTGTTTCTTTTTTTTTTTTAATCTCGAGACCAAAACAAAACCAGCAAAATGGGTCTCGGTTCCATTGCATGGGCCGACCCCATGCTTGAACTTTGGCCTACTTGCCACTCTAGGTCCCTCAACTAAACTCTTCTCGCAAACCAAAAAAATTTCGACCATTTAACGATTTGACCCAACTCGACTAACCCCGTCAAATAATTTCGTTAAATAAACAGTATAATAGTTAAATGAAATGTATATCGGGACACGGGCTTTACATAATTACAGATACAAACTCTGAATCAGCAAAGCTTGATGTCTGCACAGCCTTGATGACGCTCTGATGACTCACGTCTGCACAAAAATTGACATGAATCTGTTAAGCTTTGAATTCACTTTTCTGATTTGAATGGAACAGCAGCTTGTCTGTTAAGCTCTGCACATTGTTAAGTTGTTGTTCCTTCTCAGCTTAAGCTTAGATTAGACATGAAATCTCTTTCAAAACTTAGAATTTTGCAACGAAATTTTGCAACATGGGTTTTGTGAATTTTTTGAACTTTCAGAACTTCAAATCACCATAACTTGCTCAAAAATGAGAATTTTGCAATGAAATTTTACAGGGTTACTCAAAATGTGATTCTGAACACATTCTCTGGAAATGTTTTCTACTAAAAACACCTAGAACTATGAGTTCGATCACACCACAGTAAACTGAACTTTTTCGTAAAAAAATTCTTCAAAATCAACAAATTGATTTATAAACAATTATGAACAATAAAACCCTGTCTTGATCTGAATCCAGATATGTGCAAAAGATCCAATAAGCCATTTAGGACTGAGTTCTGTACTGTTGTGCACATAAATCATTTGCCTTTGAAGGATGAGTCTTAAACTGAGTGTTTAAGAGTCCATTTCAACTGAAGATTGAGTCCTAAACAGATGTGTTTAGGAGTCCGTGTACCTGCAAGACAGATCAAACAATTTTTGGTACCCATTTCCAATTGGGTCCTATTTTGTTAGAATTTGCATGAAATGCTTTGTTGATCTTGTCATACGCAACAAAAATGAATGGCTTTTGAACATTTTGAACAAGTTTAGAGCCTTTCACTATCCAAACCATTTTCACTCTTCTAAAAGCTTGATTAACTGAGTTGTCTAGCCTACGATCATGGAAAAAATAAGTTGTTTTAAGTGAACACTTGGAGTCTGCAAAGTCAAATTCCTTGAGCCTTTTAGCTAAATCATTCTTTTCTTTTAAATTTACCTCAAACATCTTTTGGAGATCAGATTTACATCTCTCTTTCCAACATGATCTCAGTTGACAAATCAGAGAGTCTCTTTGTAAGTTTGGATATTTCGGTTTTAAAAATCCTTCTTTCTCTTTCAAAGTCATCTTTTTGACTTAATTCTTGAAATCTTTGAACCTTCAACTGTTCAGATTCTTTTCTTTCAAAATCAGACACTTTCCTCTCTTTTTCAAGAGTTTTATGTAATTCTGAGATTTTGCAAGAAAACTCCACAGACTTTGTTTCAAAAACAGATTTCTTCTTTTCAAAATTCTCTCTTTCACAGACCACAACCTTTTTAAAATCTGAAACCAGATTAGAAAACGTTAAACATTTAAGTTCAAGTCTATTTTTCTCTTTTTCAAAAAACTTTTCTGAACCAGACAGTTTTCTCTCCAGCTCAATATTTTCACGGGTTAAGAGTTTACCTGATTCTTCAAGCTTTGCAATCTTTTCTGAATCGATCAGCATGCTTTTGTTCCTTTCATCCAACTCTTTCTCAAGATTAAGAATAATTTTGCGAAAGCTGGAACTAAGTTTAGAATAGTGTTTATAATCTGCATCACAACTAAATCTTAGTCTTGGCATACTTACTTCAGCAATTCTAATCTTATCCCTCTTGTCTTTTTCAAGAACAAGCTTGGTTTTTTCAAGAATAAGCTTTTCTTTCTCCTGAGTCAAAACTCCACATTCTCTTTTATAGAAATTGAGATCAAGAATATTAGAACGACCTAATGTGGAGCCTTTAGAGTCTGCCATTTAAATGAAAACAGGGAATAAAAAGATAAGCACTCTTTTAAAAATGTTACTTGAGAGATCGTGAGACAATTTTAATGGTGATTCAAAGGTTTAAAACACAGATATAATGTTGATATCACAAAGGTTCAAATTTACAGTTCAAACACAGATTAATTTCTGACTTTTTAAACACAGTTAGGTCAAACTCAGCAGTTTAGGTTAACTTATTTGAACATAAGAATTCAAGAGTTAAACTCAAAAGTTCGAACCTGTGATGAATCAGCCTAGAAATCTATTGTTCGCGCTTACCAGGGCTGCTGTAGACAGATTCTGGGATGAAGTAGCAAAAATCGAATTGAGCTTCCTCTTACTTCTGCGTTTATTGAACTGATCAGGGGCTGAATTCGAAGAGGTTGTGTCTGGACTTTGAATCAATAATTGTCTTTGCTCTGATACCAATTGTAGGAACCCAGATACATCAAGTAACAATAATAGTAGCAATATATTGAATGATTGAGAGGAGTTTACAAGATAGGATTGATGAACACTCTCTCTTTTGAAGCTTTCTCTCTATCAGTAAACGTATGAAATGTAAAATAGAGGCTTAACCTAATAAACTCTAAGACAAGACTTTATAACCAAAAACAACAATTGGTTAATTACAATATTAGCCCTTGACATTATTTCTTTATAAAACATTCATATAAATTTGGGGCTAATTTAAGCTAACAGTCCACATTTCTCGGTGTTGGTTAAAGAAGTTGAAGGTTCAGCAATCTTCGCAGCATTTGAAGATTCAGCTTCAGTGACAGTCTTCACCTGGGTTAATTTCTTAACCTCAGTGGTTGTTTTCACCTTAACCTGATTTGCACCAGGAATGGTCTTCTTTGCCTTGGGGGCAGTGATCTTCACCTTAGCTAACTTTTCAGCTTTGGTGGCTGTAGGGTACTTATTGGCATTATGATCGGTAAGTCCACAGTGATAACATTTTTCCTATAGCTAAAAGTAGCTTTAGGACCATTTGCATGCTTAGCCGAAATTTTTAAATGAGCAGGGCCAGCACCAAGTATACCTTTGCCATTGAAAATTGAAGGAACTATCAGTTGTTAGAATTTCTTACCAACTACATGTACTCTGAGTTTAGGAGTAATCGCTGAATAAATCCAGGTATCTTAGTCTTAGACGTAGAGGGATGATTCACTGATGTTTTAGAAACATTCAGCTTAGGTACAAAGGTACCCTTCTGAGGTTTTTGATTAAAAACTTTTTCTTTACCTTTACCTTTAGAGATTAAGGTAGGTTTTTCCTCAGGAATGGGAGTTTTAGAAGAGGAACACTGAGGTAATGAAGTGTCACGGATAGAAGACACAAACGTTCCAAACTTAAGCATGGAACGATCAGTGGTTGGTTCTAGAGCGTCAGCTTTATAACCAAGACCACTCTTGTCACTTAGGGGAATCTGAGCACGTATTATCTCAGTGATCGTTGTTGAGGTTACACCATCCTTCAACAGTAGCCTTTTCAGCCTTTAATGCAGCGATAGGTTCTTCTCGCCTAATGCTAATGATTTGATTTATACAGACCTGCTCTTTCAAAATTTCTTCTACTTTAGAAAGCTTTTGAATTTGTAAATGACAACTTTTGAGCTGTTCAGCGAGATCAATATTTTGTTTTTCAGCTTTGGTCTTGCCATTCATGGCATCATATAAATCAATAGTCAAAAGATCGACGGTTCGACGTCTATCAATGTCATCAGAGGTTGAAGTGGAAGTGTCAGTGAGAGAATTTGATACCTGAGAGGTAGAGGTAGAAGTAGAGGGAATTTCAACTTTTTCTTCCTCTTCTTCTATTTGGGCCATGAGGCAGAGATTTGACTCATCATCATCAGAGTCAGATGATTCTTCATCAGAAGCAGCCCAGTCATGATCTTCAGCGATCATTCCTTTTCCTTTCTTTTTGGAGCCTTTCAGCTTTTGATATTTTTCTTTCAGCTTCTGGTATTTGTCATCTCTAGTGCTGGGGTTAGAGGATTTATTGTAGGAAGAAGATGAAGGTTTGAAGACTTTCTATAAATTGCACTCACTAGCTAAGTGACCTATCTTTTCACAGTTATAGCAAGTGGAAGTAGCCTTATCAACAAGGGTTGAAGATTTAGGCGTGTCAGTGAGGGAAAGAGGTTTATTTCTTCTGAAGTTACTCTTTCTGGCGAATCTCCTGAAAGAATTAGTCAGGAGGGCCAGTGACTCATCTAGTTCTGAAGGATCAGCTTCTGATGATTCATCAGAGTTAGATTCCAACTCAGTGATAGTGACAGTAGAACGCTGAGTGGGCACCAACTCTGAAGAGAGTAAAGCAACAGGTATGCTTTTGGAATCTTTTACAAGATTCTTCTTAAGATGACACGACTGCTGATGATTGAGCATAGTGCCATATAAGGTAGAAAGGGTCATTGATTTCAGATCCTTTGAGAGTTTAAGACACATAGAATAACTGTCCCAACTTTCAGGAAGACTTTCCAGAAACTTTGTCAGGATCTCAAAGTTAGAATATTCCTTACCAACAGTTTTTAAGTCAATGATTAAACAGTTAAACCGTTGATGTACTTCAGAGAGAGTTTCATTCTTACCACAAATGAAACTTTCGTATTGCCTTACCAAGTTGATCTTTCTAGAATCCTGTACTTCAGTAGTACCTTCATATTGAACACATATAGTGTCCCACATGGCTTTAGAACTCTTCAGGTTCATGATGGAGTGGTAGACTTCATCAGGAAGAGACTTAGAGATGATGGATCTGGCCTTAGTATGGATGGCCACCTTCTTCTTGTCCTCATTAGTCCAGTGAGTGACTTCCCTAGGTATGATACGTTCAGGGATGGAAGCTCTAGTAGCAGTGGCTGGAACAACAGGGTCAATCATGAAAGGGACATATGGTCCATTTTCGATATAATGAAAGAGCATCATCCTATTTTTCCAAAGATTGAAATTATCTTTGCTAAATCTAGGGGGTTTTGCAAGAGAGCCATTATCGATATAGTTTGTGTTTGTGGGGTTTGCCATTATGGAAAATAGTAAGGAAGAGAAAAAGAAATAGTATAAGCAAAATCTTGTTTATTAGATTAAACAAACTGCTCTGATACCACTTGTTGGTCCCAAAGGGGTTATACAAGTTTGTAGAAGGGGGGAGGGGTTGAATACAAACACACGGTTTTTATCTTTCTAATTTTTTTATTGATATGTATCAAACAATATACAGTTTGTTGCAGACCAAGATTAAGGAATAAACCTAATCTAAACAAACTATGAGAACACTAAGATTCTTGCACTAGAAATAGAGATTAAGAAAACCAAGAACACTAATGAGAGTATTCTTTCACACAGTAAGTTCAGCGAGAGAAGGAATGGCCGATCTTCAAGAAATGAAGTAGGGTTTCCTTTATATACTGCATGCATTTAATGCACAACAGTACACCTTTACACGTGGCAGCCTCTGGTTGGTTGCATGATTTGACTTCAGTAGACAACCTAGTGGCCGCATGATGAACAGTGTAAGATCAGAGTGGGTTGTACGATTCTGGACAAAAGGGGTGTCTGTTCTGACAAAATCGTACGGAGGCGTGCAAGGGGATAAGACATAAGTTGCTTGTAGATGAGGCTTCATGATCAGCGTTCGCTGAATGAACCTTTATCAGCGAATGATAAAGTTCAGCGTTCGCTGAAGTCTTCTACTTGAAACTTCACGTTGAGTGGACAAGTCTTGGCTTCGCTGATATCTGCATCAGGTCACTAGCAGACTTAGTCGCTGGTTCTTTGGCTTGATCTTCGACTTCAGTGTAGAACATGGTTGACGTTAATCTTGTCTTCAGGGATCATAAGTAAACAACATAAGTTATCAGCGATCATCAATGAGACTGAACAGGCTCATGGCTCACTAATGAACAGTGTTCGTTGAATGCATAAATTTAAAGCGTATGTTTTCATCAGCGATACTAAACAGACTTAGTATATGTTCTTTGATGACAAAACATTAATATATATTGTCTACTTAAAAATTTCACTAAGTGTTTCTCAGAGTCATTATCGAATCACTGAGGGTTTGGATCAACATAGTTGAAGAAACTGCATGGCCCGTGTTCAACGCTGGCATGGTGTTAATGTTGACAGGACTTCCACCCGATCCTTGTAAAGCACCAATGAATGGCAGCAATAATCTGGGTGTTCCGATTGGATCATGAAGAATTCCAATGTTTGGTGTCACCAACGGTGTCGTGACTTTCGTCATAAGTGTCCTAGGAAATGAAGTTGTTCCAAAAGGTCCTAGACTCGAAGTGCTCATAATTAAAGTCGGTGGTCGGGGTAATTGCCTACCTGTTTCAATACCAACAAACACCGATTGTGTTGTCGATAGAGTTTGTGCTAATCTCCTGTGAAAAATTGAAACATCAACCTCTTGAGAAGTCGATGAGTGGCTGAGTGGGGTTATGCAACGCATAGCTGGGTCCACTATGTCTGTTTCAATGTCTAATTGCGACGAACGCTCATTGACAGTAGATGTGGCTACCCGGGTTGACTCGGTTTGGATAGGATCAGTAGTTAAAACTTTCGTTGATCCTGTCTCACACTCTCCATTTTTTTTCTTTCCTTCTCACTTAACCTCACTTCAAATTCTGTTTCAACTAATACTCCCTCAGAACACCTTATATCTCCTCGAGCACCAGAGTTGGTATCGATATATACAGCAATCTCAAAATCATAACGATCGTCATCATCATTATCAGAACTATCAGCTTCTGCCTCATCATCTGCCTTATCAGAACTTGAGCTTGCAGAGTAAACATTGGGAGGATCATCTATATCAGCAAATACATCATCTTTTTCATCCTCGGAGTCTGAAGAACCAAGACTTTCTTCATCAAGAGCACGGGACGACTGACCAGGAGCACCCCCTTCTCTAGTTCCCCTTATTGTATTTTTACCTCTCAACACACCCTGTTCAAGGACCCAGTATCCTGAACTCTCTCATCTAATGCTATAACCTCACTCCTCTCTCCTAGTTGGTTTGCACGTTGGGGAGGTCCTTCCGGATCTGGCCGGACCATTAGTGCATTTTCTTCTCTATACTCACTCACAAATGGTGACTCCTAGTCAGCGTAAGCAAGTACAGATTCGGGTATGACCATTGTTATCTCCAACTTCTGTTAATAGAAAAGTATTGAAAAATAGTCTAAGGAAGAACTCTGGCAGAAGCCTCTGCCAAACACCAAGAGCACATAACCTTCACTTGTCAACCATCAGAAGACTAACAGAGGACAAGGTCACAGAGCCTCTGTCACCCTTGACAGAGCCTCTATGTTATGAGGAACTGAAGATAAAGCTATTTGAAGACAAAGACAAAGGACAGGCGTGCCCTTCACGTGCCTCTGCTCAACGAAGATCCTGAAGATCAAATAGTAAAAGGTGTGACCCTCTACTTTCCACATGTCATCATCGGAGAGGTCGCAGCTTTTGCAGAAAGAGGCGCAATACATTAACGCGTACTAGGATCAGTCCCAGGAACTTGTCCCATGTACCTGTGTACTGTTTGTCCCCTATCTTTAGTATCAATAGGAGGTTCTACCTGATCTTTCCTGTAACGAAGCACACACACACATACACCTGTTTAGAGCATATACATCTGTAAAACACATACTCCACGGTATTCTTGGTGTAATTCTGGAAATCAAATAGAGATGAATCATTGAGCAATAACCTTGTTATTTACTGCTTTTATTCTCCTATTTGTGTGTGATTGTCTACAATACCTCTCACCTCAAATTGTTCTTAAAACGCTTTCACACTTTTACACTTTTACACTCTGTTTTGAACGATTTGTTGTTGAAATATCATTGTTGAGTCTAAAGTGGGATCAACAATTGGTATCAGAGCAAACTTTGATTCTCAATATCAAAGGATCCACTCTACAATGATCTCGACTTGTTTTTGGTAGATTTTTGGATTGATTTTAAACTTTATTTTTTTTCAGCTTCAAAACAGCCCCTGTTTTTCTGTTTTTCTCGACCAGTTCGACCTTAACAGCTAAATAGACACTGTTATCTTATTAAATTACTTCCACTAAGTGCTTTGTTCAAATACTTAAAAGTCTAAACTCATACTTCAAGTCAATCCCATTGACTGAAGGACTTTTCTTCACACTCTGTTTTCTGTTCCTTTGAAACTACTTCAAAATGGCGAACGCAACAAACTTCTTTACTCCTGGTTCTTTGACCAAGCCCCCAACTCTTCTCAGAGATTAGTATCCTCAGTGGAAAATCCATATGATTCACTTCTTTGAAGGAGTTGTTAAAGAACTAATTACTTATCTCTACAATCCACCATATATTTCCATGGTAACATACCTAAAGTACCTGCAACCGACACCACACCAGAGGTTGGAGAGTACGATAAGCCAAAAGACATCGATAAGTGGTCCCCACAGGATTAGGAAAAATATGAATGGGCAAAGAAGGCAAAACGTGTTATGATAATGGCCATACCTAACGACCTTTTTCAATCCTTGGATGCTTGTGAAACTGCCTATGATCTGTGGAGAGAGTTGGAAAAGCAGCTAGAAGGTGGAGCCAAAACCCAGAAGAATAGAAGGGCTCTATGTATAAACAAGTACTATACATTCAAAGCTCTGACATCAGAAACTCTGTAGAAAACCTACGACAAATTTAACTCTTTGATAAACAAGTGCAAGAAGTTTGGCATCCACAGAACCTCTGAGGGAAACAATGTCATGTTCCTCAAGAGCCTGAATGATGAGTGGCTTCAACTATCCATGTATTTGCAAACAAATCAAGACCTGGATACTTTGACCCTCTCAGACCTCTATGGCACCTTGGCTGCACAAGAAAGCCAAATAGCCCAGACGAAAGCCCAGATGGGTGGACCTCTGGCACTCGTGGGTAAAGCTATAGAGGTGAATGAAAAGCTAAAGAAGGAAAAGGCTCTGGAGGAGAAGGAGAAGAAGAAAAAGAAGGTTTTGTTGGTTGATAGTGATGAAGAGGATCTGGTGGATGAGGAAGAGGAAACGATGGCCTCTATAGCTAAATCTCTATCTTTACTGACCAAAGAGTTTGGGAACAGAGGTTTCAGAAAGAAGCCTGGGTATGAGAGAGATGGGAGAGATGACAGAGGTGGCAAATATCATAACCATGGTACACCACAAGGGTATGAGCAGAGGAACCAATGGAGAGAGGATTCACATGACAGAGGTTATGAACAGAAGGGAGGTGGAGATCACCAACAAAGGCAGAACGACAGAGCTGGCAATGCACCATAGAACTCAGGGTGCTTCAACTGTGGCAAGCCAGGCCACTATGCAGCTGACTGCAGAAGCAAGCCCAACAGACCCCAGAGAGACTCTACCTTTTACAAAAAGAAGGTAGAGTAATATGCTCAAAAATCACTCATGGTTGAACAGGAGAACTTGGTATCTGATGAGGAAGAGAAAAAGAATGCCCTGTTCTGTGGGATGACAGAAGTCAGCAGCTCCGACTCTGATAGTGAGGTATCCACTTCTAATTCACCCTCAAATGATACAGAACTAAATCTGCTTAAACTAACAGAAGATTACTACGAACTTGAAAGGACTTGTGCAGATGTTAAGAAAAAACTTGTCTTCTATGAGAGAGAAGCCAGACTTCTCACTCAGAAAAAGGAAAAAATAACTTTAGAAAAGGAAGACCTTGAATTAAATTGGCATAAAGAGCTAAAACCTTTGAAAGAGAAGATTTCTAATCTTGACTTAGCCTTAAAAGTCAAATCCAAAGAACTTTCGGATAGTGAGAGCGACAGACTTAACATACTTCCTCTTAAAAACTTTTTTCAAAAAGAAAGAGAAGTTCTTCACCAAGATCTAGTTTGACAGAGGTCTCTTAATTAAAAGATATCAAGACATGCAGAAGGTGTATGAGAAAATAAATACCCAAATAGGAAGAAGGGGAATTGGCTTCTATGACTTGGATCTTTATAAAGGAACCAAAAGAGACAAGTCCCTGTCTTGTCTATTCTGTGTAGGAGACACTCTAAAACCAGGCTTTCCAAATCTACTCCCTGTAAACAAAAGGCGAAAAATCTCTGGGGAACCTTACAAGAGGAAACCTCTGAAGATGATCATTGTATGGTATCATAACACAGATTTACCATCTTCAGACTCTGTCAAAAGAGACTCCAAACCAAAGAAATATCTGAAAACTCAGGATCAGATAGGAATCTTCAAGTTTGGTGATCCAGAGACTCAGACCCAGGTTGCCTTTGTATGCACTATAGATTCTGAAAAGAAGCTATCTGCAGAGGCACCTAAATTTGTGCCTACTTCTACAGAAAAATTGCAACATATTTCTTAAAATGAGTTGAAGGAAATTGGTAAAAACAACTTCTACGAAAATCATGATACACTCTCTGTCAAACAAGATCTCTGTTATGAAATCTCAGTGAACACTTCCAAAATTTTAGAAGTTATTCCCAAAAGCAAGGAAGAAATTGAGTATGACACATGCACAGAAAGTCCAGCCTCTGACGACCGAGACTCTTATGGTCCATCCTCTGAATACGAGGATGACTCAACCTCTGTCGAATCTGAGACTGACTCTGACGACTCAGAGATAGTTCCTTGTGAATCAGAAGAATTTAAGCTTCCTTCTGGCATTCTTAACAGAACTATTCCTCCAAATGAGAGATTCACAAGTGTTCCTATCTGCCCAGACTTTCTAGATATGTGTAAACAAGCTAAAACCTCTCTTGAACTTGAGAAATCAAAGAAAAAAAAAGAACCTCTCAAAATCCAAAAACTTCAAAACCTTTAAGGCCATCTCAAGAAAAACATACTTGGCAACAAAAAGGAAAATGGGTTGAAAATAATAAATCTTTTTCTTCTGTGACAGTGAAATCGGCTGAGGTTCACCACAGAAGATGGGTACAACAGAAGGCTACTCTGAAGAGAGATTTTCAAAAAAATAAATCTAGCCTAGATTGGTCTCTCTGTAATAGAAAGTCTGATGCTAGGAGAGATTGCAATCATAAAGCCTCTGTACCCATGTTCAATGTTTTCAATGAAAAGTTTAAGAAAATTTCTTCACATGTTGATTACTGTCATTGCTTTGAAACAATGTATCAATTAAATCAACATTTCTCCGGTCCTTACTGTTTCCTCTCTAAACCCAAAGCAAAGAATGCAAAATTCAAGGGTAAGAAGAAACAAAATGGTTCTTCAAAAGAAGTTAAAACCAAAATAAAGGATGCTAAGGCAACCTTAAAGCCCCCTAACAAAACTGGACCCATTTGGAAATGCGTACCTAAATCTCTCTAATTATGTTGTAGAAGCAGTATGTGCCCATCTGGTACCTAGACTCCGGGTGCTCGAGGCACATGACTGGACACAGAGGTTTGCTATCCTCATACAAAGACAAACTTGGAGGAGGATCTGTGACCTTTGGAGACAACAAAAAGGGGTACACCAGAGGCTACGGAGTCATCAAGAAAGAAGATATAACTGTGAGCAAAGTTGCGTATGTGGATGGCCTCAAGCACAACCATCTAAGTGTAAGGCAACTCTGCGATACAGGATTCGATGTAAAGTTCAAAAGAACTTATTGCTCTCTACTCGGGGAAGACACAGAGGTAGACTTCTGCGAGCTGAAAGAAGGGGCGACCTGTACCTCATGAACTTTAAAGCCAAGAAGAAAGATGACAAGCTCTGCCTTGTCTCATGCAAAAATGAAGAAGCATGGTTATGGCACAACAGGTTCTGCCATCTAAACTTTCATACCCTCGACAAACTTGTAAAGCTTGATCTGGTGAATGGTTTTCCAAACGCTAAATTTAACAAAGATCATATGTGCTCAGTCTGTGAAATGGGAAAACTCAAACGAGCTTCGCATAAAGGCAAATCTGATGTGTCCTGCACTAGGCCTCTGTACATGCTTCATGTCGACCTCTGTGGTCCCATTGCTACACATAGCCTAGGTGGCAAGAAATATATACTTGTGTTGGTCGATGAATACTCTAGATACACTTGGGTAGATTTTGTCCCAAAGAAGTCAGATGTTCCAAACATCTTGATTAATCTAATGAAAAGAATCCAGGTTCTCAATAAGTGCAGGGTGTAGAAGCTGAGAAGCGACAACGGTACAGAGTTCAAAAACTCCACCATTGAAGCTTATCTAACAGAGGAAGGGATCTCACAAAATTTCTCTGTTGTACGCACTCCACAACAAAATGGCGTGGTTGAACAAAAAAATCCCATGCTTGTGGAGGCTGCAAGAACCATGCTTACGATATCTGGATTACCCATCTCATTCTGGGCAGAAACTGTTTCCACTGCATGCTTCACTCAGAATTGATCAACAGTGGTAAAAAGACACATCAAGACACCATATCATTTGATAAACAAGAGAAAGCCCTATATCAAGTTCTTTCACGTTTTTGGGTGCAAGTGTTTTGTCCTCAACGACAGAGAATCACATGGGAAGTTTGATGTTAAGGTAGATGAGGGAAAATTCATCCGGTACTCTGCCACATCCAAGGCCTACAGAGTCTATGTTCTGCCAAATGTTTAGGATTTTCATAACCAAGTCCCCAATATTTGTTGAGAGAACTCACTAACCTTGGTTTGTTCAAATGAATAGTTAAATGTTTGACCTCTCAAGTAAAGCTTCTTTTCCAAACCTTTATTTTTGTCTAAAAACTTTGTATTTTGAGTGTTAAGATTGTTGGATCTATATGCTCAATAATGATTATAAAATAATATTATCGGTAATATATGATCCTATAGGGTCACACCGAACAACAAGTAGACACCGAATTGATATTTATAAGAACTTGATTCTTGATAAATATTAAATAATTCTTGAAAATATTTATAAATATGATTTATAATATTAGATGCAAATAATATATTTATTGGTTAAATAAAATAATACATATGATGGATTCATTTTATATAACTAAAAGGAAAGGAGGAATTTCAAGAGGAAGTTTAGGATACTTAAACTTTGATTTTAAACATCTTAAATCTAGAGGGTTTGTTTTGTAATATTGCATGTGTTTTGGTTGGACCTTCTTTTGGTAACCAATAGAAAATGATGTGTTGTCTCATAACTTTGAAGTAAATAAAGAGATGTCATTTGAGAAATTACACAACACTTGTTTTTGCTCACTCTCTCCCTCTCCTCTTGGTTTCGGCCGAAATACACACACACATAGTGTGTGTATTTTTCTTCTTTTCTTCTCTTTTAAATACTAGTGTAGTATTTACAAAGACGTGATTCTTGTATCTCATCTCAAGAAAAGTACTAGCATACTTTGGTGTTGGAGCTTATCGGTGGACTACTTTAGAGGAGCTCTATTTTGGGTTCTACCATCTTCATCAACTTCCAACCTTCCAAGAGCATCCAAAGGACTACAAAGGTTGTAAGCTTTAAACTCTCTTATGTTTATTTATTTATCTTTTCATGCATGTAACAAGATCCTTGGTGGGAATAAAATGGTTTTATGTTTTGTTCAAATTTTTGCTTCCGTTGCGTAATAATTTTTACCTCTTATGAGTTTTTGAAACCCATGTTTTGAACATAAAATCCCAACAAGTGGTATCAGAGCCTATGTTATAATGCATGATTAGTAAATAATATTTTTTTTGGATAAAACTTGGTTTTTGGAAGCCATGGGTAAAATTTCATTTTTTGTGAAAGGTTCATGCATGGCTTTTTGGCAACTTGCTTATATATTTTTTTATACATTTTATGTAACAAAGTTTTAACATGCATTTTTGTTACATAAAAGTTGCCTAACAAAAACAAAGTGTTGTTTTATATTTTTTATGAGTAATATGTGCATAAACAAGCCATGGACCAATATGTTGGTTGTTATGTTGTTTCCTTTAAATTTGTTATAATTTTTATTATTATTAATGCTGGTTTGTAATAGTAAATAGGTTTTATTATTTCATGTTTCTTTTGTTCATTTTGTAAGTATTAGATTAGTTGTTAGAACTAGTTTTTATTTTATAAAATGTAACAAGAAGAAGGCCAACATAGAGCTTGAAGATGGAGCTTGATGTTCTTGTTTGCATGGAGATGCTAAAGTAAGTGGGAGCTTGATGTTTTTTATTTTATTTTGTCCCTTAGGAATGGACTTGGCATTTCTTGTTTTGGCTCACAAGAAATGTCATTAGAAATGGCTTTGTTTTATGCACATTCTTTTGCATGTTTATGGTTGATTATGTTCTTTTGATGCGTTAAAATATAGGATATTGTATGCTAGTAAAGAACATAAAATTGGTTCAAACGCGCTTATTTAAAATTGTTTAAAAGTTGAAGCGACAAATTTTAAAATTAGATTTTAAATGAACCAAGTTTAAAATAGAGATTTTACATCAACCAATATTTAAAATGGAGATCTTAAAACAATGACATGCAAATTGGTTCAAATAAGTTTTATATAAAATTGATTATTTAAAAACGACGTGACTATAAAATTGGATTTTTAATTGAGCCAAATTATTTAAAATGAAGATTTTGAATTTATTCATTTTGATGAAAAAAAAATCTTAAAAAAAGGAGTACCTTGATTATTGGATGCATGCAATAATATGGTACTATGGTTTTTAAGACAAAAATTGAGATTTTGAGTTTTATAATAGGAAGTTTAAATAGAGATTTTGAAACTCATATAAATTCATAATCTAAAAATAAAAGTGTTTTATTAAAAGACTATAAATGGTTCTTATTATGATCATTAGTTGGTAAAATAGAGATTTTATTAAATAGGAACCATTTGATGAGTAGTAAGATTTTATTTAAATACCATGTATTATTGAATGCATGCAAAATCACATGATACTAAAATGTTTACAAAACTAGAATTGTAATACATCTAAAATCCCCTATAATAAATGCAAGTCATATGCCGTCCTTTTGAGAAACACTCAATACGTCACTATGACACCCTTGTAGGATAAAGGTCACCTAACCACTTGGATTGTTTTGAGATGGATGAGGTGATTCTTATGTCTTTGTGGGATAAAGGTCACCTAACCGCATGGATGTGAGTTTCACATGTTGTTTCAAGTAGGATGACTTGATTGGGAATCTTTTGTGATAAAGGTCACCTAAGCATTAGAAACCCAAGGCATAGATGTGATCAAACATGCCAATTAACAAACAAGTTGTTAAGGATCCCATAACGCTAGGAATTACATTCGATGTAATCGATAAACGTTATCTACCTTGTTGGATTAAATGGACGGGATAAAGGTCACCTAACCGTTTCATTTGTTTTGCAACGTTGGATCCAAGATTTTATGCAAATTAATGTTTTTAGAAAACTAAAGGGTAATTAATTTGCTAAAAAATTAATATTGAAAATACTATATTAACTTTATTAAATTTTGTAGATGGCCTAAAATGCAAACACTACAATTAACACATCCCTAATACCTTTTCTTTTGGAAGAAAAGTTAACCACTCAGAACTTCCCAATTTGTTTTCAAAACATTGAGACGCGTTCTCAGACGTGAAAACAAATTATACGTACTCCTCGTACCTATTCCTCAAGAACCTCCTCTTACCTCCATAAAAGCTAACGATACTTTATTGAAACATAATGATGATTCAATCAATGTATCACGTCTTATGCTTGAAACCATGGTTCCATCCTTACTAGAAAGAATGGAAACGTTTCCACTGAGGGCATTTGACATGGTAAACCGATTACCAAAATATTACCAAATGTATATGGTCCGTGAACGCTTCGATACAATTGGACAAAGACCAATATGTAAACTCTCATATTCACAAAATGAGGACGCACCTTGACTATTTGGATAGACCTGGCTATCCTTATTCCAATGGGATAGCCATAGATATGATCCTCAAATCTCTGATCAAAGCATTTGATGTTTTTGTCGAGAATCTAAATATAGACCTCGAGAAGATTTCAGTCCCAGAATTGCATACGATGCTAGAAACTGCTGAAAGGAATCTTTCCATGGTAACAATTACATGTGATAGATGAGGCAACATTGGTCATAGAAGAGGAGATTGTCCTTCTGAGAAATAAATGTTTTCTAACGAAGGAAAGTCCTTCAGGTATCAATTTTTAAGATAGAACTTTTACCTTTCTATCTTACACTTGTGTATTTGATACTAAGTGTAGAACTCACTTTTGTAATATGTTACAGATAATCAAGAAAGGTAAATGACTGAAAGACAAGCAAAATGGTGATCCATATAAGCAAGGAAGCAAGATTACGTACCAAGCTTATAGGAGATTTTATTATGAAACCATATGGCATGTATTGTTAAACAAGTTTGTTTCGAACAATGTTTAAATTTAGTTTGACTAAATTATTGTTTTCCAGTCACATGTTTATTGATTGAATGAAATTCACTTAACCGTTTTGGAAACGATTATATTCATATTCAAAATGAATTATTCTATTTCGAGAAATAGTTCTCTTAATTGAATAATAAAGTGAATCTCAAAACCCTTCTAAAACATAATTCTATATAAACACCATAAGACTCAAATGTGATTTGAATCAAGTCCATACATGAAATAGTCAACTTAATCAAGAAAATTAAACGCATATCTAAATTTCAAAACTGTGTTTTTTTTAAAACTAAATATTTTCATTTGATATATGCGATCTTGATAAAGTTGAATATAGCCCTTTTCTCTAATTCATAGAGAAGGAGAAAAAGTTTTTTTTTTGTTGTTTGTTAGAATTGATACATGTTGATGTATATGGTCTCTCAAAACCAAGTCTAGATATGGTGATAGATAATACCTTCATTGACGATTTCAATTGTTGAAGTTTATGGAACATAAAGATGAAGCATTTGATGTAATTCAAGTTGTTTCAAAGTGAAGATTAAGAAAACAACTCAGCAGGACCATTAAAGTCTTTTCTAATATAGGAGGATAGTATCTAAACCAAGAACTCTTGGATCATCTTAGAAATTGTGTATATCCGAAAGGATGAACCGAACCTTATTAAATATGGTTCGCTCTATGATGAGTAGAAGTACTATTCCTATATCAAATTCGGAATTCTGCCCTAGTTAAGGTAAACCGTACTTTTTGACACCAACCAAAAGGTAGACAAGACACCTTATAAGATTTCGTATGAAAGTTTTTTCATCCTTAGTCTTGGTTGAAGGTGTGGGTTTATGAAGCTCAGGTAAGACAATAAGCTTCAAGTAAACTCGACCCAATATCTACCAAATGCATATATTGTAGAATATACTATAAATTGTTTTATATACCGATTCTACAATCCCACAAACAATGAAATTGTTTATTGTTCCAAAGCCAAGTTCTTAGAAAGCAAGTTTTTTTGGGCAAGGCAAGTGGGAGTGTTAAGGAACTTGAAGGGAATCAAGAACTTCATAACCTAATGCACTTATTGGTTAGCACTAGTTATCAAACAAAGGTCGTTGAAACTGAGCGATTTGATTAATGAGAAACTTAGTAAAAACATCAAGTGTTCGCAAATCTAGTAGAATCATTCAGAAATTCGAGAGATATCGATTTCTTATAAAGAATGATGTATGACTGGGTTCTAGTAAACCCATCAACTGCTAAACTGCTATGTCAGATTCTGAATCTGGTGAGTGGCTTAGAGTCATGAACACTGAGATACAATCCATTCATGGATCAGTACAAGTATCTCAAAACTGGAATCTTCATTTTGACAGGAAAATTAAAAGTTTAATTTTCATCAAAATAAAAGATGACTCATGCATTCACTAAAACTAGTGGGAGCGCAGTAAAATTCCTAAACCTGTATGAGCAAGACATACTAGCATTTGGAAATTAACTTTCCGACATAGCAAAGCATCATGTTGTGGCTCAGACAGTATTTCATCAATAAAAGACTTAGAAAAGGCAAATTTTGTTCTTGAAATAAAGATCTTTAGAGTTAGATCAAGACGACTTATAGGTTTAAGTCAAAAGTGCATATGTTGACATGATCTTGAAAGGTTCAAGATGCAAGGCTCTAAAGGTAGTTTCTTGCAAGTAAGATATCACATCATTTGAGCATGTCTCAACATTCTAGCACAAAGGTTGAGCTAGATAAAATGATTACTATTCCATATGCTTCGGCAATTGGATCTATCATATATGCCATGACATGCACTAGATCGAGCGTGTCATAATGCTTTAGAGCATTAGAAAACGATACCAACGAAATACGAGGGAAGGTCATTGGATGATTGTATAGAACAATTTAAGGCACTTACGAAGAACAAACAAGTATTCCTTAACCGAGGGTTGGAAGAAGATCATAGTAAAATGTTACACTAATGATAGCTTCCACAAAGATCGAGAAGGTTCTCGATCAGAAAAGGGAAATATCATCATTGTGAATGAAGAACTAGTTCGTTTGAAAAAGGTTCCAAGCGAAGGTAAAATTGCATAATACACTACAAAATAAGAATACACTACTGCTTTAGAAGCTGCAAAAGAAAGATGCTTGGATGAAAGAGTTCATTGAAAAGCTAGGTAGATACCTCCCATTCAGGATCATCTAGAAATCTTTTGTGAGAATGTGGGTGCCATTACGCAAGCTAAAGGACCCGATGTCACATCAGAGTACCAAGCACCTACTCCAAACTTTGACTATATTCGAAATAAAGTTAAAACTGGAGAAGTTAGTATTCAGAAAGTTCACACAAATCAATTTGATTTGGAATTTGTATTTGGATATTGGAACAAGTTGAGCAACAAGTATATTGTTTAAGTTAGATATATAGGATATGATCTTTTCATACTCGTTGTGTTCTATATTAGCATGTTTTAAATCCTTGAATAAATTAGTTATTCAAATGTCCATAGTCGATCATAATTGTGGGAGCAACTATGAAGTAAGACTAATATGAATTGGATTGGTTGACTTTTAAGAGTAAAAGTGGCAAAGTGTTGCAACCAAGTTCATAGGTACTTGTTAGGGAACGAGTACTGGACCTGACCCGCCTCAAGATCACCTCATGGATCGTCGTCATAAGTGATTCTTGAATAAAGGTAATATCTTTGTATCCTTCGACTTGAGATGCATATTTGGGACTCAAGTGTAGGGAGTGCTATGCTTTGATATGGTTAACCGTTGTTCTTGAAAGAGGCAACTATAAAGGCCATCATTAGGCATGGCATGAACTGCATAAGAGGCGTATGTATTCAAGAGGGGATTTGTTCCTCTTAAATGTTTTAAGAGTGAGACATCTAAGGCGCCTTACCAAAAGTTGAACAACAAATGAGAATGATAGCGATCCATGTCTCACGTTCAACATGATGTCCGAACAAAGGGATAACTGATACCACACCTAATACGTCAATTGAAGCTATGAGCTCGTGGGAATTGGATGTTGTTGAATGGCACTTACAGTCATACGTTGCTGGTGCAGTAAGATGTTGCTAGACGTCCACCACTGTCTATATTATTCTATAATGCAATCTTGAGAAAGTGGGAGATTGTTGGATCTATATGCTCAAGAATGATTATAAAATAATATTACCGGTAATATATGATCCTATAGGGTCACACCGAACAACAAGTAGACACCGAATTGATATTTATAAGAACTTGATTCTTGATAAATATTAATTAATTCTTGAAAATATTTATAAATATGATTTATAATATTAGATGCAAATAATATATTTATTGGTTAAATAAAATAATACATATGATGGATTCATTTTATCTAACTAAAAGGAAAGGAGGGATTTCAAGAGGAAGTTTAAGATACTTAAACTTTGATTTTAAACATCTTAAATCTAGAGAGTTTGTTTTGTAATATTGCATGTGTTTTGGTTGGACCTTCTTTTGGTAACTATAACACCCTCAAATTCGGAAAGAGCAACTAATTAAAAAAAATTATAATTACATCCGAAACAATAGGTGAAATAACTCAACATACAAACTATAATTGTCTCCAAACAAAATATAGTAAAACAAGTCTTATAACCAAGACTAAACTAACTTCGGATGTCACTAAACCCGAACACAAGTGCTATTCCCAAGGGTTGATGCGGAAAATATCACTACGACAATCCACCTCTCGAGCACACTTCTTGCACACAATCTTTCACACGTGTCACTAGAACTACTCCCAACCTGAGACCTGTTGCACATCCCAACAAATAAAAAGGGTTAGGCTAATGCCTAGTGAGTTCAAGAGTTTATAGCATGAATTAAACAATTCTTTGAAAGAAAGTTTGTAATAAAGGTTTTGATTTCCAAAGGAGTTTACAAAGGATATAAATGACTCATTTTCAACGCACCCCAAAATCCATGAGTAATATTCCCCAAAAGGTATAAAGCGTTTTCCCACAAATGAATACAATCCAAAACTCATTCAATACGTGAATAAACCTTTAATAGGCAAAACTTTCAAATACGGTTGACAACAAATTACTCAACCCATAAATCATGGAAAACCATCCATTTAATTATAACCCTCCAATGAAAACATAATACGAAGCAATACTCACGCAACCGTAAAATGTAAAGGAGTTCCAAATACTGTAAATACGAAAGTGACCTGCTTTATTTAAACCCCAACATACATGTGGGAAATTCAATATTGAAATCATCCAAAAGCAGTCAAAGTATAAGACCAACAATAATAATAAAACAGGGACAACATAAGGTCCCAAATAGGTTGGTCATTGACGGGGGAGACCCGTAGCATTAATAGTTCTAACCAAGGGGTCGAGGTCCTTAGTGTCTTTAGCATAAATGCGACACCCTGGGATATCGTAGTGCCTTCAGCATAAATGCGACACTTTGAGATACCTTAGTGCCTTCAGCATAAATGCGACACTTTGAGATACCTTAGTGCCTTCAGCATGAATGCGACACCTTGTGATACGTTGGTGCCTTCAGCATAAATGCGACACCTAGCAGACCATCAAATAAAGCCTAACTCACGTGCCTATGGATTCCATGCAACACAGTCTATAACAACATGCCAATCCCGGAATGACTCACTCACCCAAGCATGTAAATATCCAAACGTGCAATAAATACAAATGGTGCAATAAAAGCAACCCATAACAAGACTCCACATTGAATCCTTTAAACCGGACAATTGTCCCAAGGCTATCTCAAGTCAAAACCGAGCAAAATGCTCAAACATATTAGTCCCATAAATAACGGTCATCAAACAACATAGAAATGCATTTAAACATCCATCGGGTAAACAAGTACCATAAGATTATTATCAATCCAGAACTCAACACGGTTTAAACAAAAAGGGTTTTTTCCAAAAGGACTCACACCCTTATAATTCTCAATATGGTTATTGACACTAAAACGTGCATTCTCCCAAATGGTTTATAAAATCATTTATACACATATGATTAAACCATCAAATAGACTCCATTTTGAGTAATAAATCTTTTAAGGATATAATTATGATTTCTAAACATCAAATATCCCAAAATCCCAAATATGGGTGTTTTACACATTTATGAAGATAAATACTACAAAGAGGTTAAATTACCCAAACAACTCATCAATTGATATTTTCAAGTAAAACACACACTCATTTGGAAAATACTATTTTTGGCATGTACAAAGTTTTCACAAATCAACTTGAACTCACATTTGCTAGATTAATCTAAATCTAGAGTTTCTCCAACGTAAGCTCCTTTGATGAAGTTTGCATTTTCAAGCCAAAACTTCCAAAACCTAGATTTATGAATTTCCAACCATCAATAACCAAGTCTAACCATAAAGAATCATCATCCATCCATAATATACCAAAATACTCACTTATCCAAAACCCTAACTTCAAAATGAAGAGAAGAGAAGATTTACCTTAACCATACTTGAATCCACCAACCCAAAATGTCTCTACAACCTCCAAGATGCACCACAACTCCTAATCTTCAAATGGAGTGGAAGAGTTGGGTAAAAACCCTAGAAATTGGTGGAGAAGATGAAGTGAAAGGGTTTCAAGATTGTGTCCTAAAACCATGGTAGATGAAGAAAATCACTTGCAAAACTCGAATCTTGTGGCTAAATAGCTCAAAATCGACTTTGGAGGCTTAGGGTTTCGGTTTGGGAGAGAAAGGGATGATATGGGAGAAGTGAGGAGTGAAATGAGGTTGAAATCGTATTTTTAAACTCCAGGTACCCGACGGCTAAAGTGACATGCTAAAGTGACCATGTCACTCTCGATGTGTCACTTTCGCACAAAATGTACCGAAAGTTCCCAAGTTTTCCATCAGATTTGATACATGCTAAAGTGACATGATAAAGTGACCATGTCACTCTCGCTGTGTCACTTTCGCACAAGATGTACCGAAAGTTCCCAAGTTTTCCATCAGATCTGATACATGCTAAAGTGACCATGTCACTCTCGTTGTGTCACTTTCGCTGGTCACTTTAGCCGAGATTGTACCGAAAGTTGTTTTGGCCATAACTTCTTCGTTTTAGCTCCGATTTCGCTCCGGAAAGAACCGTTGGACTCGTATTCGAATTACCCATCCAACATTACCATAAAATCTAGGATTTAATCCAAAATCCTATTTTTCATATTTTTTTTTAAAGATCGGTTCCATACCGATTTGAAGTTGTACTATCTGGAAATTACGGGTGTTACAATAACCAATAGAAAATGATGTGTTGTCTCATAACTTTGAAGTAAATAAAGAGATGTCATTTGAGAAATTACACAACACTTGTTTTTGCTCACTCTCTCCCTCTCCTCTTGGTTTCGGCCGAAATACACACACACATAGTGTGTGTATTTTTCTTCTTTTCTTCTCTTTTAAATACTGTTAGCTTCAATCTTCCTAATCATAGAAGTATTTAGAAGTAGTGAAAAATAGGCTAAGTGAAGAAAAGCATCTTACAGAGGCTCTGCCGACATTACCGAGAAATCAAGGTCAAGAAGCTACAGAAGCAGCAGAGGCTTCCTACAGAACCTCTGCTGTACTCAAAGAAGACCCAAGACTCGGAAACAAAGGTGGACTGCTCCACAGAGGACCAGACCACAGAACCTATGTAACTCATTACAGAGCCTCTGTGGTCCTCACTGAAAGACTTGAAGATATTTATAATATCTTGCTACTGTTACAGGACCCGTTCATCAACTTGCATGGTAGCATGCCCTGTCCAACGTCGACGTGTCAAACTCTGATTGGATTCAATAGGGCTTAGTACATATTAGACGTCTGCTGCATTAAATGCAATACAGCACGTCTGACTGTTCATTCCATCCTTGCAACTGTTCACGACATCCTTTCTACTATTCATACGTACCTTTTGAATAGTAGCATATGCTTTATGGTCCCCTTTAGAGTAGTATATAAGGAAGACTCATGTTGAGTTCTTCCTTACTAAAACATACACACAACTTCAATCGAACATCAAGAACACAAAAGCTTATTCACCTTAAAAGTCATATCTGTTTTAAAGCTTTTCTTACTCACGGTTCATAAACCTGTTCTTGATATATATTCAATAAACTTTGAGATATAATATTCTGTTCACTGTTTATTTATATTTTGTTCTAAATCTATCAAACATATCTGTTAGTTCTTCAAATACGCTTCCGCATCAAACATTAACTTGAACTAATAGATCTTCTAATCTTGTTTAAAGCAAAACGGGAACCCACAATTGGTATCAGAGCAAAGCTTGATTTTCAATATCAAGTGATCCTCGTTTTACAACTTTTATTTGATAGATTATTTTCTCTCTTCATCACCATATTTCTAGATATTAGTCGTACCCAGAAAACCTTCCAGATCTTCATACTTAGAAATCCTCCATCAGATTATCCTTTCCTCAAAATGACAAATACAAATAACTTTTTCACTGCTGGCTCACTAACCAAACCTCCTACTCTTCTTAGAGATGAGTATCCTCAATGGAAGATAAGAATGGTTCATTTCTTTGAGGGTACTGAAAAAACTCTCAAACAATATCTTTACAATCTTTCTCCAGTTCCAATGATAACTATGCCACGTGTACCAGCTACTGCTGAATCTGCTGAAATCCCTGAACATCAAAAACCTAAGCCATGAGAAGAATGGTCAAATGAAGATAAGGCAGAAGATGAAGTTGCACAGAAAACAAAGAGAATATTGATCATGGCAATCCCCAACGAACTTTTTCAATCCTTAGATGCATGCGAAACAGCACACGATCTCTGGAAAGAATTAGAAAGACAGTTGGAAGGGGGTGCTAAAACTCAGAAGAACCGAAGGGCACAATATATAAATGAATATCATGCTTTCAGAGCCTCTGCAACAGAATCTCTGCAAACAACATACGACCGGTTCAACTCTCTCATAAACAAATGCAAAAAGTCTGGTATTCACAGAACCACGGAAGAAAATAACGTCATGTTTCTAAAGAGCTTGAACGATGAGTGGCTTCAGTTGTCTATGTCTTTACAAACAAATCAAGATCTAGACTCCTGGACACTCTCTGATCTCTATGGAACACTTGCTGCACAAGAGCCTCAAATAGCTCAAGCTAAAACACTAACCATTGTGCCATACGCATTGGTTAGTAAATCTACAGAGGCTGCAGACAAACCAAGAAATGAGAGATCTACAGAGGAGAAAAAGAAGGAGAAAAAGAAGATGGTAATGGTTGATAGCGAAGAAGACGAGCTGATAGAGGAAGATATAACTCTTGCGTCATTAGCTAAATCAATGGCTCTATTGACAAGAGAGTTTAGAAATAACCAAAGGAATTCTGGTAGAAAAGATGATGGAAGAAGAGAAGAATCAAGTGACCGACAGAGGTCAGACTACAGAAATGATGACCTACAGAGGTCGAGCGACAGAAGCTACAGAGGAAATGATCGACAGATATCAGATGACAAGGTAGGCCACACACAAGAATGCTACAAATGTGGTAAACTCGGTCATTACGCAAACGAATGCCGAACAGAGAAAGGTGGAGACCTACAGAAGTCTGACGACCGAACTGGAAACATCTCCCAAGGTTGTTTCAACTGCGGCAAGCCAGGTCATTTCGCAAAAGAATGCAGAAGTAGACCAAATCGCCCACAGAAGGACTCAGCTTTTTACAAAAAGAAGGCCGAGTATTACGCACAAAAATCTCTAATGGCGAACAAAGGGCATTCTGAGGCAAACAAAGAAGACTTCGAATCAGACTCTACCTCTGATGATGAATTTCCCACAAATGCCCTGTTCTGTGGCATGGCAGAAGTTGACTCCGGCACTGACAATGAGGTATCCATTTCAAACTCTACCTCAAGTACTAATTCTGTAGATGATGATTTATTTAAACTTAACATTGAACTGAAAGATATAATTGAAAGCATTCAGAAAAAGCTGACCTTTAATGAGAGAGAAGTAAGGCTTCTCACTCAAGAAAAAGCCAAAATCTTTGAAGAAAAAGGAAAAGTCGAAAATATTGGAGCAAAAATATAGATCCTTTAAAAAGACAAATTTCTGATTTAACCTATGCTTTAAAAATCAAAACAAAAGAACTTTCAGTTTCAAGAAATGAAACTACAGACATAAGAGCTCTCAAAGAATACTTTCAAAAAGAAAGAGAGGTACTTTGGCAAGATCTTTTAAGAAGAGAAGTTTTAATTAAAAACTATAAAGATGCACAGAAGGTGTATGAAAAGGTAAACTCTCAAATAGCAAGACGAGGTATAGGGTACAGTGATATTACCTTAGGAGTTGAAAATAAACGACTAAAACCTCTGTCCTCTCTATTTGTTTTGGGAAAAACTAACAAACCAAACTTTCCAAACTTACTCTCTGTAAGTAAAAGGGTTAAAATCTCTGCAGAACCTCACTTGAGGAAACATACAAAGATGATCAATGTGTGGTTTGAAAACACAGATTTATCATCTTCAACCTCTGTCAATAGAGGAATCAAACCAAAGAAATATCTGAAAACACAAGATCAGATTGGTATCTTTAAGTTTGGTAAACCAGGGACTCAAACACAGGTCGCTTTTGTCTGTATGATAAATGTCGAAAAGAAATTGTCAGCAGAAGCTCCTGAGTTTAAACCCATCTTTTCAGAAGAAAAACTTGAAGAATCTATGGAAAAAGAAATTTTGGAAGTTTTGAAATCAAATGTTTTAGAATATCTCTATACATCTTCTATAGATCAAAAACTCGCTGAAGAGATCTCATCAGAAACCTCTGCCATCTATGAAAGTTTTTCTACAGAGGAAGAAAGCTCGTATGATACATGCTCAGAAAATCCAGCCTCTGTCGAAAGAAATGACTCAACCTCTGAATATGAGGACGATTCATCCTCTGACGACTCAGAGACTGATTTCAAATCAGGGATAATTCACTGTGACACAGAGGATGTCAAATTCTCCTCTGAAGTTCTTAACAGAACAATTTCTCCAAAAGAGAAAATCACAGAGATACCTATCCATCCAGATTTTCTCAAAATGTGTATACAAGTCAAAACCTCTACAGAGCTTGAAAATCTGAAAAAGGCCTCTGAAAATCCAAAAAGCTTAAAATTTTCAAAACCTTTAAGGAAAATCAAAGAGAATCCCACTTGGCAACAAAAGGGAAAATGGCCTGAAGCTAACAAATATTTTTCCTCTGTGACAGTGAAGAAAGATGTTCACCACAGAAGAGAGTCACAGAAGGCAGGAACTAAACAAGACTTTTGCAAACAACATTCTAGTATTCATAGATCTTCTTGTAATAGGAAATCTAATGTAAAGAAAGAATGTAATGCCTCTGTGGCTCAGTTCAATGAATTCAATGAAAAGTTCAAACAAATCACATCTCATATTCAATACTGTCATTGTTTTGATCTTATGTTTAAATTGAATAAACACTTCTCAAGTCCAGATTGCTTTCTCACCACCGAAATTCGAAAGTCAGAACCAAAAGAGAAACAATCTGATTCTTCTACAAAAGATAAAATGTATTTCAAGAATGCTAAGGCAAACTTGAAAAATTCTAACAATATTGGACCCATGTGGATATGGGTACCTAAATCTCTGTGATTGTCTTACAGAAGCTACATGTGCCAATCTGGTATCTTGACTCTGGATGCTCAAGGCACATGACCGGCGACAGAAGATTACTATCCACGTACAAAGAAACACACGATGGTGGATCTGTAACTTTTGGAGACAACAAGAAGGGACATATCAAAGGCTATGGAGTCATACAAAATGAAAATGTCTCTGTATACAAAGTTGCATATGTGGATGGCCTCAAACACAACCTACTCAGTGTAAGTCAACTTTGTGATACAGGATTCGATGTGTTATTTAAAAGAACTTTTTGCTCTCTACAAAGTGAAAACACAGGAATGGAACTTCTGCGAGCTGAAAGAAGAGGTGATCTATACCTAATGAAATTTAATTCAAAATCCAAAGAAAAAGTCTGCCTAGTAGCTTGCAAAAGTGAAGAAGCTTGGTTATGGCACAACAGGTTCTGTCACTTAAACTTTCACACCTTAGATAAACTAGTAAAACTTAATCTAGTTAAAGGTCTGCCAGATGTTAAATTCAATAAGGATCATTTGTGTTCGGCCTGTGAAATGGGAAAACACAGAAGGGCTTCCCACAAAGGCAAAACAGACGTGTCTTGCACTAGGCCTCTGTACATGCTTCATGTCGACCTCTGCGGTCCCATTGCCATACAGAGCCTAGGTGGCAAGAAATACATACTTGTCCTAATTGATGAGTATTCACGTTTCACATGGGTTGAATTTGTTAGAAAGAAATCAGATGTTCCAAATGTATTGATAAATCTAATGAAAAGAATCCAAGTTCTTTATGATTGCAGAATACAGAAGTTAAGAAGTGACAATGACACAGAATTTAAAAACTGTGTCATTGAAGCCTATCTTTCAACAGAAGGAATATCACAGAACTTCTCTGCAGCTCGCACTCCACAACAGAACGGTGTTGTCGAAAGAAAGAATCGAACACTTGTGGAAGCCGCAAGAACTATGCTGTCAGCATGCGGATTATCAATGAACTTTTGGGCAGAAGCAATTTCTACTGCGTGTTATACTCAGAATCGTTCAACCGTTGTGAAAAGACACCTCAAGACGCCTTACGAATTGCTTAACAAAAGGAGGCCAAACATCAAATTTTTCCATGTATTCGGATGCAAATGATTTGTCTTAAACGACAGAGATTCAAGAGGAAAGTTTGATGTAAAAGCTGATGAAGGCAAATTCATTGGATACTCTGCCACTTCCAAAGCCTACAGAACATTCCTTACAAAGTCTCACAAGATTGTAGAAAGCATCAATGTTTCTTTTGATGATTCATTCCAAATGACTTCTGAGCAAATCAGTTCAGAACTCGGAATTAAAGGGAAATCCTCTGACATCTCAAGAACAAAAGAAGATTTGGATCTTCTATTTTTGGAGATGTTCCACAATGACATTGATCCTTCTGTTGGAACCATTAGAGTTTCTGAAGAACCATCATCTGTCGGACAAAATCCTACAGGTATGACTCTAACTGGTCCAAATAATGCTTCATCTTCTTCTATAAATACTACAGATGCAATTGCCGAAGCAGAAGAAAGTGCAGAAGATGAAACATCAAGAAAAACGACCACAGAAGCTGCACAAACCACAGAAGAACCAATTACAGAGGAAATCGAGGACCAAGACTATACGTCCTCAGAGGAACAAACTCCACCACCACTCATACCAATCATTCCACAAACGGTAGAATCAACTACCAAGGCACGAAGAACGACAAAGGCTACACAAGAAGAAACACAAGAAGCCTCTGAAGAAAGTTTTGATGACATTAATGATCATCTTCCACGCACAACTCAGTGGACAAGAAGCCATCCTCCAAGCCAAATAATTGGAGAACCTTGTGACTTAGTAAAAACAAGGTCTGCCACTGCTAATTTTTGTTTCTTTACAAATTTTATTAGTGTGATAGAACCAAAGAAGATTTATGAAGCCCTAGATGACCCAAACTGGGTAGACGCCATGCAAGAAGAACTTCTGCAATTTGAGCGTAACAGAGTATGGACTTTAGTACCTCTGCCAAGAGGGAAACAGGCCATTGGGACTAAATGGGTCTACAGAAACAAGAAGGATGAAGATGGAGTGGTCATCAGAAACAAAGCAAGATTAGTAGCAAAAGGATATAGACAAGAAGAAGGCATAGACTACGATGAGACTTTTGCCCCTGTCGCACGGCTCGAAGCAATAAGAATATTCTTAGCCTTCGCAGCCCACAGAGGTTTTAAAGTCTATCAGATGGACGTAAAATCATCTTTTCTAAACGGTGAAATCCAAGAAGAGGTTTACGTAAATCAGCCACCAGGTTTTGAAAGCTCAAAGTTCCCAAGGCATGTATAATACCTTGAAAAGGCTCTATACGGACTAAAACAGGCTCCAAGAGCATGGTACGAACGACTTTCCACCTTTCTTCTAGAAAATGGCTACAACAGAGGTACAACAGATACTACATTATTTTATAAACGCAAAAATAGTGAGATAATGCTTGTACAAATATACGTAGATGACATAATTTTTGGGTCTACAAATTCAGAAGAGTGCAAAAATTTTGAAAAACTCATGCAGAGTGAGTTTGAAATGAGTATGATGGGAATATTAACATTCTTCCTCGGACTTCAAGTCAAACAATCTTCAGAGGGAATTTTTATAAATCAAGCCAAATATGTCTCTGACATACTTTTAAAATATAATCTCTCTGATACCTCTGCAATGAAGACTCCAATGGCCACTGGAAATAAGTTATTCTTAGATCCAAATGGTATTTCTGTAGAATGTACTCTCTACAGAGGCATGATTAGATCTCTGTTATACTTAACAACAAGCAGACCTGACATTATGCATGCCACATGTCTTTGTGCACGTTATCAAGCTAATCTAAAGAAATCACATTATGATGCTGTAAAGAGAATCTTTAGATACCTAAAGGGGACCAACAATCTTGGTCTCTGGTATCCACAGAACTCTGGTTTTAGTCTTAAAGCTTATACAGATTCAGACTATGGAGGATGCATGCTCGACAGAAAGAGTACCTCTGGGAGTTGTCAATTCCTAGGTGGTAAACTAGTCAGTTGGACCTCCAAGAAGCAGAATTGTGTCTCCACATCCACTGCAGAAGCTGAATACGTTGCTACTACTAGCTGTTGTTCTCAGGTTCTATGGATGAAGACTCAGCTAAAAGACTACGGCCACATCCTGTTCAAAATACCCATCTTCTGTGATTCCAAAAGTGCCATTGCTATCTCTGCCAACCCTGTGCAACACTAAAAAACCAAGCATATCGATATAAGGTACCATTTCTTGAAACATCATGTTGAATACGGTACAATCGAATTGCATTTCGTGCCCACAGAATATCAACTCGCTGACTTATTCACCAAAGCACTAGACGAGAAAAGATTCAACTTCTTGGTGGGTAAGTTAGGAATGATAAACATGGTGTGAAAATCCTCTGTAAGTATAGCTTTATCTTCTGTAAATAAGTATAAATATCTATTATTACTTAAGTTATTGCTTTGATAAATTTATTTCTGTATGTATTTTTTTTGTGTGCAAAAATAATTCTTGGTTACAGAGCCTCTGTGGGTCCGCTCAGATCTTCTGATAACCCTTACAGAACCTCTGGTAAACATGATCTATGCACAATACAAATCTTACCATTCTTTGAACCAAGCATAGATCAAGGGGGAGCAAAAGGAAAATTCTTGATCTACAAAAGTGATTAGATCAAGGGGGAGCAAAAGGGACCCTGAAATGATCTACAGAGGTAAATCTTTCAAAGGAAAGCCAAAGAAGAATGTCGATAATTCTCCATCGACAGAAGTAAGACAAAACTGCCGAGAACAGAAGAACCAAAAGGTATGTCTCTCGCACAAAAGGTTTTTGGAAAACAGTTTTCTAGGACAAGAATTGTCAAATATGTCGTAAATATACTATGAATAACATTTCAAAAATCAAAAGTTCATAAAGTTTAACAAAATTCGAAATAGGAGAAATTTAAGGTCCTAGAGCTTCTGCTGAGCTCAACAGAGGTTCTGCAGGAAATATGCTATGTGATCACAAATTAACCCTCTGTCGATCTTTTGGAATGTTATCTCGGAAACCGAAAACACACACCATGACCTTCTCGAACAAAACGTTTTTCAAAATAGTTTTCTCGGACACCAACTTTCAATAATGTGCGAAAAACATCTCTTAACACAGATCAAAAATTGGATGATCAGAAAGTTAATAGAATTCAAGTTATAAGATTTTTTCTCTCATAGAGCTTCTGCTGGCTCTCACAGAGCTTCTGCAAGTTCCATCAGAGCCACAAAACCTCTGTGAGTAAAATTTCTTGACAAAATCCTATTGATCCTCTCCAATGTCTTTACAAACGTTTTCGTTCAAAGAAGAACCTACAGAGTCATGATAACAATGAGATATATGAGAAGAGGTTAAAAATCAAGATTTTCAAAATCACAGAGCTTCTGTAAAACACAAAAGTTCTGCCATTTTGTTATCTGGGCATTTCTGTAGTAATAACGGTTACTTTTACTGAGAGTGAAACTCATGTGGCTAAAAACAACCTCACGCGCCTAGCATTAATGGGCCGCACACGACGTCCTATCATATTCTGACAAGGCCTACGTGTCCCATTTTCATTGGGCGTACATGGAACGTTTTTATTTGGAAAGTTGAACCCGCCGCTCAAACTCGAGTACGGATTCCAAATTTTAATCCATTGCCATATATTTTACTCTTTCGAATACTACCGTTTTACCCTCCTATAAAAACCAAGCTTATCCTCTCATAAAACCTTTTACAAACTCTTATCTTCTTCTCCGGCGAAACCCTGCAAAAGCTTGCAAAAACCTTGTTCTTAAACTCAAATGGCTTCATCTTCTAAAGCTATCTCCCAAGAAAACCCCAACCTTGCAGAACACTCACCTGCCCATTCTGAACATTCAGAAAACCCCAACCTTGCAAGAGCTATTGAACAACAAGATTCCGGGGACTCAGCAGAATTTGCTCCGACGACACACTTGCAAAACTTCATAGCAAAAGATCACTTCGAAACCATACTTCCTATCAAATCCAACAACTGCTATTTGGTCCCCTCACCCACTGCTTTCGGCGAAGCCCATGCTATTCTTCTGAACATAATAGAAAATCACATCCTCTTCCCTCTACTCTCAAGAACCCCAAACAAAATTCCTGTCCGTTATCTGAACCAATTTTGGCAAAGCTGTCGATTTGATAAAGACGATTCTCTTATCAAACGGTACATTTCAAGACCTGATAAATCTGAGCATCTTGAAATCAAGTTCAACAGAACAATGTTCTCACTTGAATTCAACCTAACAACAAGGGGTCTTCTGGGATTGAAGAGTTATGCAGAGCAACCAACAGACGAAGAGCTCTGTCGCTTCGTGGAAATGCTTGGGTACAACACCCAACTACGGAAGAGAAATGACTTCCGCAGAGGAAGATTACCACCTCTGTGGAACACTTTGTTCTCTATTCTTAACAGATGCCTGACAGGGAAAATAGGGAGTATTGACCAGAGCTCACATCAAATCTTGAGCATCATGTATGGGGTTTACTATGATCTTCCACTAGATTATGCGACCATAATGATGCAAGAGATCATAAACACCATCGACAGAAAGAACAACACGAGAAGGCTCAAAGAGAACGATCCCAACTTTCTACCACCTCTGCAATTCCAAAGAATATTGGGAGTACTGTTCGAACCTCTACTGCTAATCCAAAACTGGCCAATGGAAGGACCAACTCCCAAACAGTTCCCGATGAACAAGAATACCCCCACTGATCATACTGATGGCTACTCACACTGCAGACCTCTTTCAAAGAAGCTTCTGCGCTACGCATCGAATAAATCCCTTAAGAAAGAGTATATACGCGATCATAGATCTCCTAAACCGAGTCCTATGACACCCCCGCGTTTAGGTGTCCCCCTAGGAACAATGATAGCAAAACCTCTTTCTACTCAAGAAGAAAAGGATCAGAAGTTAGCAAAGCACATGGCTATTCAACTCAGCTTTATAACCAAACGTACAGAACTTATGGGAAAGAAGTCTTCATCAAGAACCTCTACATCTACTCCAAAAGCTAAGAAGAGAAAAACTGCAGAAGGCACCTCAACAAGCGCTGCAGAAGATCAACCTTCACCTCCTCATGCCACAGAAATTGGCTCCTCTGCTCCTCCCTCTTCCCCAAAAATGAAGAAGAAAAGAAGATCGAAATCAACAGAGGAAGGGGCACCAAAACCTAAGAGAAGGAAAACCAAAGAGAAGCATGGTAAATCACTTGAAAAGTTGGTTACCATTGCAGAAGAGGAAACTGCTGAAGAAGAAGTTGCAGAAGAAGGAATGGCAACAGAAGAGTATCAATCACCCTATCAATCTCAAGATAGATTTGCACACCAAGGAGACCTGAACGACTTCCTACAGAACCCTGACATTGCCAATACCTTAAATACAGCAGGGTGGACGGCACAACCTCTCGACCACCACTCCCCAGAAGAACAGTATTTCTCCATCTCTGGCATTGACACATATCTGCAAGAAGATGATCAAACACCCAGAGATCAATCAGCTAACACACCTGTTATTTTACAGAACCCTTTCATTCAGGGATTGGACGTCCACAGAAGAAGTCCAAACCCAGCTTCAGAAGAAAAAGAACTAACAGAAACTTAGTGGAATAGAGGTGAAGTAACAGAGGCTTATGAGACAAGGATAGTGGTCTCAGAGGTAGATTCAGATGAAGAAGAAGCTGTCTGGATACGAAAAGGTCTCTATCATCCACATGTCATGAGATTATACGGCTCTCATCAAATGTACGACTTCTTACACACAGAGCAAGGAACCTCAACAGAAGCAAGGGAAGAAGCACCAAGCCGTAGGATAGCTACAGAGGATGAAATGATAGACAATGATGTAGTGTTTGGATGCTTAACAAAGGAAGAAGCAAGAAAAGATGCCTGGATAAATAGAGGCACACAACCAAAACCAACTCCCAGTGCAACCCACATTTCTAACTCCGCAGGTCTAGCTGCAGAAGGAGTTATTGAAAAAGAGCAACACAGCTCGATCCTAACCCAACCCATCCAGCCAGAGGTTACTCTTTCAACCTCTGTGCCCACAGAAACCGGGGAATCCATTCCTAGGGAGTCTCCTCAAAGAGACTCACCTATTGTCCGTGATCAGTCGCCCCAGATCACCCTAGAACACCCTACAGAGGAATTCGTTTCCTCTGCCACGCACACATTAGGACCAAAACTTCTTTCAAAGAGAAGTAGTGAGCACAGAGACGAAGAGACTCTAGACAAGTCTCACAGTCAACAGAAGGACATTCCAATAACCACCTCTGGAGTGGATTTGGACACTGTTCTTCACAGAACTTCTGTAGAGATCGAAACTCAGGTTTCTTCTCGAGGATCAGAAGGAAATCCTTCCACCCCCATCGTACAAATAAGGGTGAACGAAGGTGTCCCAGGAACAGGGACTCACTCTGGAGACGAATGTGTTCCTCCAGAGGTTACACAAGGAACACAAGTATCAAGGGATGAGTTCCAAACCCTTGTCACCTCTGTGAACCAAACAATGAGAGAGTTGCAAAGCTCTTTCAAATCCTTTACAGAGACAACATCTACGGCTATCCTGAATCTGAACACCAAAATGGACAATCTGTTCACAGAGGTAAAAACCGCCATCTCAGAGATGAAGTCTTCTGCCGAAACTACTGCCAAAGCAACAGCCACTTCTGCCGCTCAGGAATTCGGAACAACTGCAACTTCTGCTTTCAGGGACTCTGTCAAAAATTTCCTTGAACAAATGAATACGCAATCCAACAGAGCAGAGGGCATTACTCCTGCAGACTTACAGAATGCCCTATCACAAGTCCAAGCAGAGGCAATACGCAACATGACAATGATGCAACCAAAAGACTATATGACCAGAGCACAACTGACAGAGCTCGGACAGAACGTCATTAACCAGGTCACAGAAGTCATTGTCTCCTTCACAACTGCAAATGCCAACTATGTCAAGGATTTCAGAAAGAGTGTCGGCAGAATGCGTTTCAAAACAGAAGCAGAGCTTGCGACATTGATTGGCCTCTGCGATGATGTTTGTGAAAAGTTGATGGCAGCAGGAGCTGAATTACCGAAGAAGCCCAACACTTCTTGCAGAGCAGAGGGTACTTCTGGTAAAAGTCAGTATGATTCTGATGATGACCAACCTGGTCCATCAGATAATCCTGAGGGGGAGAATCTAAGAGAGAAAGCTACGAGCAGAGGAATACAAAGTCCACCAATCGCAGCAGAACCAATCAGCCAAGCCCCTCCAGAACAAACCCAACAACAACAAACCCAAAAGACCACAGAGACAACACCTATCTCTGTGGAATCATCTCCTGACGAAACCAAAATTCCAGAAGCAGATCAGCAAACCACAGAGGCAACAACCGCCCCATGAGGTAATCATTTTGGAAGAAACAGATGAAGAAACCACAGAGAAAACACCCACCTCTGTGGAAACACCCCAAACCATACCGAGAAGAAAGTCGATTGCCACCAAACCAAAAAGAGCAACGACCTCTGCTTCTGACGTTCTGAAAAGGATGCACACAACAATGAGTGATCGTATGGCGCAGAGAGAAGAAGAAAGGCACAGGTTCACTTTAGCTTTCAAAATGGCAAGAAGATTCGATGTCAATACTTCATCAACAGAAACTTAGCTCACAGAAGAAGTCAACAAACAACCTCCAACAGAGGTTACAGAGCAACTCAAGCCAACAGAATCATCGCCCCAAAAGTCCTCTAAATCACAAATGTCAAAACCCACAGAGGCAACCCCCATCAAGCCAACGGAAGTGCCAACCTCCAAACTTACAGAAGCAACAGTTTCTGCCCCGCCAAAAGCCAAAGATAAGGGCAAAGGAATACTGACAGAAGAGCCTAAGAAGAAAACATTGCCAAAGCCAACAGAGAAACTAATGAAGAGTGCGTTTGATGCCTTTCAAACCCCAAAGCCTGAAGAAGTTGACTGGGCACATGGATTGAAGCCTCTGTCAGACATTCCTCTAACTGGTAGAGCCGCAGAAGTTGTTCAACAGATGGAGAGTCTCAGAAGACAAGTACCACAACCTGGTCCAACATATGAAGAAATGGAAGAAGTGGTATACAAATACCTCTATAAACAATCCTTTCAGACCAATTATCCAACAGCTCATATGACAGATCCAAGGATCAGAGAAGAATTTGAGAACATCTTCACAAGGACAAAGCCAAGAACCAAAGCAGATGTCTTCTCAATCCACAAGATCAAAAAGGTAATCTTCTGCAAATTCTCCTTCACAAAAACCTATCCAAGGGTCAAGTACAATCTTTACAAAGTCAGAAGAGAAGACAATTCAGAAACTACCTTCGCTGATGCTGATTTAAGAAATATCAATCCTTATGATCTACCCGACCTTCTGCAATGGACAAAGGACAACTACAACACAGAGACAAACACCAGAGCCTATCAAGTGTTGAGAAAAGCGATGAGGGAAAAGCTTCTGCTCTACAGCATGATAGATTTCCAGCTGGGAAAGGATCTTGGTCTCAAGCATCTGGATTTACGACCACCAGAGGATCGCTGCCCACCGGACGCCGTACCTAACTCAATCATCACAGAACCACGGTTTGGGTTAGTATTTCAAAACCCTCAAGGCGAAACTAAACTATTTGTATGCATGGACTGTCAGAAGTACGCAACAGTGCTCTGAACAAGTTCAGAGCAAGCCTTGTGAAATACAGAGGTACAAAGAAAATGGATAAAGATGTTGCAGATACTATCATCAGAGAGATAGACGCCACAATCCGCCTAAGAGAACTATGCATCAGATTCTACAAAGAGATCAGAAGAGTCGGAAGAGACAACAGAAGCTACAACGATTTCAAAGATGCCAAAATCTGATTCTCAGACCTCCAATCTCTGCAAACAAAGTTAAAGTTTATCTTTCATTGTACTCAAATGTAAAATGCCTCTGGCATATTTCTAAATGAAAGAAATTTCGAGGTATTGTTTAACCTCTGTCTTATCTAACTTAGCCTAACTTAACTCAAGTTCAAATTTTTATTTTTCACTACTTAGGGGGAGATTGTTAGCTTCAATCTTCCTAATCATAGAAGTATTTAGAAGTAGTGAAAAATAGGCTAAGTGAAGAAAAGCATCTTACAGAGGCTCTGCCGACATTACCGACAAATCAAGGTCAAGAAGCTACAGAAGCAGCAGAGGCTTCCTACAGAACCTCTGCTGTACTCAAAGAAGACCCAAGACTCAGAAACAAAGGTGGACTGCTCCACAGAGGACCAGACCACAGAACCTCTGTAACTCATTACAGAGCCTCTGTGGTCCTCACTGAATGACTTGAAGATATTTATATATATCTTGCTACTGTTACAGGACCCGTTCATCAACTTGCATGGTAGCATGCCCTGTCCAACGTCGACGTGTCAAACTCTGATTGGATTCAATAGGGCTTAGTACATATTAGACGTCTGCTGCATTAAATGCAATACAACACGTCTGACTGTTCATGCCATCCTTGCAACTGTTCACGACATCCTTTCTACTATTCATACGTACCTTTTGAATAGTAGCATATGTTTTATGGTCCCCTTTAGAGTAGTATATAAGGAAGACTCATGTTGAGTTCTTCCTTACTAAAACATACACACAACTTCAATCGAACATCAAGAACACAAAAGCTTATTCACCTTAAAAGTCATATCTGTTTTAAAGCTTTTCTTACTCACGGTTCATAAACCTGTTCTTGATATATATTCAATAAACTTTGAGATATAATATTCTGTTCACTGTTTATTTATATTTTGTTCTAAATCTATCAAACATATCTGTTAGTTCTTCAAATACGCTTCCGCATCAAACATTAACTTGAACTAATAGATCTGATAATCTTGTTTAAAGCAAAACGGGAACCAACAAATACTAGTGTAGTATTTACAAAGAAGTGATTCTTGTATCTCATCTCAAGAAAAGTACTAGCATACTTTGGTGTTGGAGCTTGTCGGTGGACTACTTTAGAGGAACTCTATTTTGGGTTCTACCATCTTCATCAACTTCCAACCTCCCAAGAGGATCCAAAGGACTACAAAGGTTGTAAGCTTTAAACTCTCTTATGTTTATTTATTTATCTTTTCATGCATGTAACAAGATCCTTGGTGGGAATAAAATGGTTTTATGTTTTGTTCAAATTTTTGCTTCCGTTGCGTAATAATTTTTGACCTCTTATGAGTTTTTGAAACCCATGTTTTGAACATAAAATCCCAACAAAGATCCTTCAAAGAAACTTCATTCTCACTATTCTTTTGTTCTAAATCTTTGATATTCTTTGTAAGTTCAGATATTTGAGAATCAGAAGTTTGCTTATCCTTACCAAGCTTTCCTTGTTGATCTATGAGAGATTTATTTTATCATTGTTCTTTTCTCTCTCAAGATTATCATCAAGAATAGATTGACTTAGATTTTTGTTTTCTTCTTTTGCCTTTTGATCATCACTAACTTTTGAGTTGAACTCAAGTTCTTCAACCTTTCTTTCCAAAGCTTTAATTTTGTTTTGTGTACGAACATGTAATTCCATAAGACAGTACATATCGTCCTCTGGATTAAAATAAGGCATTGTTACCTGAAAAGATAAAAAATGATCGTTATCAGATACTTCGTGAGAAGTAGAATTGTGCACACATGATAATCAGAAAAAGCGATTAAAGTCAGAAAAATTTTCAAAATCAAAATTTGAAAAACAAATTATAAATTTGTCGTTCAAATATTAATTTCGAAAAATTAATGCGGAAAACTGGACTTTTAATCGGCAAACCTGCAAAAGATAAGGAAAATATATCAGTTACGAGTAAAAGCAGATAAAAAATGATAAAAATGACAAAAAATGAAAGATTACGAAAACTAGGGACTAAAAAATGACAACTTTTAAAACTAAAAACGATAAACAAGGACTAAAAGTGTAAAATACTAACACTTGAAAAAGACAAGGACTAAAAATGACAAAATCCCAAAAATAAAACTCAAAGGACTAAAAAATGACACAACTAGAAACTTAAAACTCTAGGGACTAAAAGAGTAAAAATTTAAAAGTTAAAAGTCTAGGGCCTAAAAGTGACACAAATGAAAACAATTACTATAGTGACTAAAAGAGACAATTCCTAATACTAGACTAACTGACTAACGGACACAACTAACAGAAGGACTCAAAATGTAAGAAAAACTAACGAACTAACGAGCTTAACGGGACTTTAACAAAAAATGGGCCAAAATGTAACAAACTTAACAGTCCACTAACGGTTCCCGTTAGTTACTGTTCATCTTCAACGTCAACTTCGATTTGAGTATTTTCAGCTGCGATTTCCTTCACCCTTTCACGTCCAAATATATTTCTTTCGATTTCTTAGTGTTCTTTGATCATCTAATAACATATTTCACCCAAGAAATCTATCCATGTATCAAGTATCGATACTTAACAATTTGAACGTGATGTTATCGTTTTTCGGCGAGAAAGGATTTTCAGGCATTGAAAGCTTAAGTTTATGCGATCAAAAAGTTTCCTCGGTCAATTCTTGATCGATGAACTGGTCTGATCGCACAAAACGTGTGCGATTAAACTTTCCGGAGACAACTTTGAGCGACAACTATCTGATCGCACAATGTTTCTGTGCGATGAGCTGATCACATGAAGTTAATGCGACAAAGATGAACTCTGATCACTCAAACGGTGAGCGAGAACGATGAACACTTTGAGTTTATGAGTTTTTCGGCGAGACTCCGGTGAACCGTTCTTCCAACACCCATAACTCTCGATTTCTTGCTATTTTTTGATTCAGAAACTTGCAATATGCTCGAAATAACAAAACGAGGTGATTTGTCATGGTTTGATTGATCAGATTTCAATGATAAATGAAATTGATCATCATATTCAATGTGATTGACGAAGAACAACAAAAAAACAATATGTTGACTTTCAGATCTGATTTCCAACTGATTTCTTGACAATTTTAAGATCTGAAACTTGCTGCTTGTTCTAAATCTCTAAACGAAATGATTACTTGTGAGATTTTAACAATCAAAACACAAACAAATCAGGAAATCATCATCTTCTTTAAAAATGAGGAACACCATCACTATCCACTAATTTGTTTTCCAAAATCATTAATTTGTGTTTAAAAAACAAATCAAATGATTCAAATATGTTCCAAAACAAGATTAAAACAACTTTGTGAGAAGAAATCTATCCAAAACAAAAAGATTTTTCCAAATTTTTTAAATTTATCAATAAAAATCTCAAAACCTCAAAAACTTTCAATTTTCTAAAAAATTGGCAAAAAAAATCTTCAAATCGGTGAACAAAACAATCTAATTAAGTTCTGATACCACTCGTGAGTCCAATCTAATCAAGTAACAATGATAAAAACACTTAGATCTTCAATAGATGAGAGAAAGAATACAAGAATGGAGTTACATCCACTTTCTCTCTCTAGACTCTCTCTCTAGAAAGTCATCCCTCTCTTACACACAATGATCTCACGTCTATGCTCTTTTCTCTACAAACTCATATTACAACACCCTTTATATACCCCTTTGACTAACACTCACTAACATTGACTTTGACCCTCTTTACTAGACTTTGACTATTTACAAATATACTAAATCTTGAATACAATTCTTGCACTAACACCTTTTCTGGCAACGAAGAACAACATACAATCACCTAAAAAGTTAGCTTTTACTGAGAGAAAAACACACACCTTACGGTGTTCTTGGTGTAATCTGTGGTGAATGAAGCTAAATCATTGAGCTCATTTGTTGTTATTCAACATGTCTTCTTTACTTACTTGTGTGTCTTCTACCAAACTGTTTTAGACCAACCTTTCAGTATACGCTTCCGCATCTAAACTGTTATACTCTGTTTTATATGATTATTGGTTTAAAATATCATTGTTGAGTCATAAGTGGGATCGACAAAGTATATTCATCCTGTCACTCTCATTATCCATAAGCTCTTTGGTTTTGGCTTTTAAGGATAAATCAAGGTCAGAAATCTTCTCTTTTAAAAGATTTATTTCTTTATACCATTCCAATTCAAGATTTTTGTTGGTCCCGAAGGCCTATACAAGTTTGTAGAAGGGGGGGGGGGGGGGGGGGGGGGGGTTGAATACAAACACACAGATTTTACTTTTCTAAATTGTTTATTGATAAATCATTAACAATTTACAGCTTGTTGCGGAAACAAGATTAAGGATAAACCTAAATCTAAACAAGTTGGAACACTAAGGTTTCTTGCACTAAGAGAGATAAGGAAATTACTAATAATAACCTATCTTGAGATAAGAGATTGAACTTGTCCAGAGTTATTAAGTTATTTCAAATGAAGTGGGTTCATCTCTTTATATATTGCATGCATTTAATGCAAGTCAGTATACACTTTACACGTGTCATCAGCTGGTTGGTTGCATGTCATTGACCTTGGTTGACAACCTTAGTAGCCGCATGGATGAACAGTGTAGTATCAGAGTGGTTGTACGATTTCAGACAGTCGGAGGTTCTTTTCTGACATTTCGTACGGAGTCGTGCAAGGGGGGTTAAGACAAAAGTACTTTGTACGGAGGACTTCATGATCAGCTTTCGTTGATTCAGAGCATTATCATTTTCTATTCAGCGAATGATAAAGTTCAGCGATAGCTGAAGTCTTGTACTTGATACTTCACGTTGAGTGGACAAATCTGAGTCTTCGCTGATCCGCATCAGTTCATTAGGAGACTTGTCGCTGGTTCTTGAGCTTGATCTTCGACTTCAGCGTAGAACCTTTGTTGACGTGAAACTTGTCTTCGGGGATCATAAGTAAACAACTAACTTATCAGCGATCATCATAGTGACTGAACAGACTCAGAGCATATATGGTGAGCAGTGTTCGCTGAATGTTTAATTTAAAGAGCGAGAGTTCCTATCAGCGGTACTGTAAGATCTTAGTACTTATCAGCGATAGTGAAACTCTGATACATATTGTTTACTTACAATTTTCACTAAGTATATAAGAGAGGGTCATTATCAAATCATTGAGGGTTTGGATCAACAATCTCCCCCTATTTGATTATGACATAGCAACAAAGAAAATTGCTATTTTAATGAAAACATAAGGATAAAAAGAACTCATAAAATATTTGTCCCTATTACTGTTTTCTGGGATCTTTTCAGTACTGATGGAGTAAAGTACATTCGCTGAAATCTTTCTTTAAAACTTTGAATCAGGTTACAAAGAGAAATGGAAAGATTACAAGTACAAGCGAAATAAATTACATGTACAAAAGAATAACTGATACAATAGAGAAAAGGGCGATCATATCAGCTTGTAAAGGGTTCTTCCTTGATGAGAAGTTCATCAAGGGTCTTTGATGTGGGAATCATCCAGTCAGGGACGGTTACACCTTGTTTTCTTTTGATCAGAGCTGCTTCAAAAATCAAGGGCTTCAGGTGTCTAGCTTTGATGTCGCGTCTGACTTCACACCAGTATACGAGATCTCTGAGTTGTTCGATGGGAGCGACGTGGAGCTCAGAGATACGTTGAAAGTGATGATTTCCATAGTAGTCTAAAAAGAATATACCATAGGGATCACTTACAACTGTGCCAGGAATGAATGTTTCTCCAGGTGGTAGGGAGGTGTCAAGCATTGAGAGATCGACATCAGGGCCAAGAACTTCAGCACGAGAGAAACCAATGCCCATTTCATTCCGAATAGGAGGACCTGAACCAGAGACTTTCTTTTTCTTATCAGAGACTTTTCTTGGTTGAGGAAGAGTAGGAGGAATATCCACAGCAGATGAAAGCAGGTCGATCTGTTTGTTTAAGATCTTCTCGACATGGCTTTTGAACTTTGAGCGCGATCCCTGAATGGCTAATTTTGTTTCTAACCATTCAGAGAGACCAAACTTTTCTAAGGTAGCAGCATAGAAGGTTTGCTTGGTTTTGTCATCTCTGTAGACATCCACTTCAACAACAGGAACTTCAGTGTACAGTCTTCCTCTGATGTTTGCCTTGATGATTTTGGATGGTCTAGATCGATAGGTCAGCATTTGTTTAGCCCATTCCAAAGTCGTATCAGAGACCTTAGTCTTTTCTCTAACGATCTCTTGAGCATCATCCCATAGCTGACGTTGAACATCAATGGGAACTCTTTTCAGCTTGGGGTCTTTTATTGATCGTTGAGTAAGCTTGATGGCGTATTCTCTGTCTTTTTCTTCAGCTTCCTTTCTTTCAGCGATTAGGCGTTCAGCTCTGAGGTGTTCCTTGTATTCCTTTTGGGAAATTCTGAACTTTGGAGGAAGTGAAGGAAGTTGATCACGCCTCAGAATGATTCGTTGATCCTCGAATCGATTTATTATCTCCTCTCTTCTTTTCTGATCCACTTCACTTAGCTTTTGAGGAGCTAAGGAAGGTCTGCCTCTGTGCGAGAGTAGCTGTTCTTCTGGTTCATCAGTCTCAGAGATTAAATCTAAGACTGGGATTATTTCTTCAGCAGCAGCTGGTATTATTGGTGAAGTCGCAGTTGTGGAACCTTCAGCGATATCCTCAAACAGGGGAGAGGACTAGCTGAAACACAACGATCTTACGAGTAAGAACTTGGGTAGAATCACATAGAGAGAATTGGTTCAAGTGTATAGGCTTCGGTAGTAGAACTGATAGTGTATGATAGAGGAGGGATTTTAGTGTACCTGACAAACCGGCTTTTCAAGCAAGATCGTCAGATTGTCATCTTCAGCGACGCTTTTGCCTTTGCCTTTCTCAGCTCCAGAGGCTGAGGGCTTTGTCTTTGTCCGCTCCCCTGTAGGTTCATTTATCGAGATTCCCTTAAGAACTTTGATCTTCGGAGCAGGTTTGACGATAAAGAAGTCATCGTCTTCTTCGTCATCATCATCATCATTCTTTGGAGAAGAGGATGGTTCATTATCAGGGATGTCGACGGCTTCATCATCTTTTGCTTCGGATTCGGTTTTATCAGCTTCTTCTTCGAGTTGCTCCCCCTCAGATATAGAGGCGAGCTTCTCGGTTTCCTCAGGGTTTTCATCTCCCTGAGGTCCAGCGGTGGTTTCTTCAGCATCCTTCTCTCCCCTGATAGATTCATCATGGGAAAGGTCTTCAGCGCTCTTGGAGAGATCTTTAGCGCTCTTCTCCCCCTCTTTCTCATGATGAGTGGGGGAGGAATGGGTTGACTCAGCAGCGTTGGTAGGTTCTCTGTCTTCTTGGCCAGAGATACCTATCAAATCTTCAATCTTTGCTATTCTGTCTTGAAGGCCAGAGATAGCAGGATTGATCTTTTCCAGCTCAGTGCGATCCGCCGCTGTGAAATTGTCAGATGCAGGGACAGGGGCAGGAGCAGGAGTATTCGCTTTCTGTAGTAGCTGCTCGATCATCGATTTCATCGAACTAACATCGGTCTTTACAGAGCCTAAGTCAGTCTTTACAGTAGACATATCTCCCTCTAGTTGTCCAACCAATGTCTTCAGCGTTGTGACCTCGCTGGACATGGATGAAACTGAATTTTTGAGAGAGGTGTAGTCTGTGTAGATGTCAGCGAGCACCTTGGCGAAGTCGCTGAGAGTGTTATCAACTTGCTTCATGTCATCTGTGGAAGCCTTCTTCTCCACCACCGTTGTCAGCTTGTTCAGATTCTCTCTAGCGTTTGTTACAGCTGTAGAGTTATTAGAAAGAGTAGTGGTGAGATCTGTCAGCGTTGTCTCCACAGCTTTCAGAGAGGCGTTGATGTCTCCCAAATTAGGACCTGTAACATATAAGAACTTGTGAACATAGGAAAGCTCAGAAGTTTGGGGTTTAGTGACAATGTTTATGGGTTGGTGTGTACCTGCAGGAGGATTGATGAACTCGTCAAAATTACGGGTTCCTGAAAAGTGTTCCATGTCATCTTCAAAAGTGCCCATGGATTGTCCTGCAGGTCCTGTCTTCATCATTCCTGGAGAGGCAGCTTTAGGTTCCGTAGAAATGATGGCAGCTCCAGCGAGAACTGGAGGAGAGACCAAATGAGTAGAGGGAGGAGCGAAGGATGAGAATGGAGGTTGGGTTCTGAGTTCAGCGTTGGATTCGCTGATAAACACTTCATCAGTCTTTTGAGAGACTGAAGGAGGTTGGGTAGGTTCCAAGTTTGTAACCTCAGCGTTTAGAGACGCTGAAGTTGGGATGGAATGGATGGGTTGTTCAGGTGTGGCAGAGCGTACCACTGAACGTTCCTTCAGCTCTGCAGAAAGAGCTGAGGAGTCTTCAGCATGAGATTGCTGGGGTTTCTCCTTTGTTTTCTTGATCCTTTTAGAACCAAGTGGGGTAGATGAATGTTTCCTTTTCTTAGAAGGAGAGGATTTTGTGGCCAGGGTATCAGCGATGGGTATTGTCGCTGAAGGAGCCACAGAATTAGAAGAAGAAGGGTTGAGAAGAGTCAAGAGTGTAGAAAGACGTACCTCATTCACCATTGGTTTGAAGTCGAGTATCTTTGGGCCGACCTGAGAGAGTTTCAGGTCACCATCAGTTGGGTAGCTCTCCTTCAGGCCATATTGGAAGATGGCGCTGATGAATCGGGGTAAGGAACCCATGGAGGTCTGTCAGCGACGGTGTCCACTCTTAGAACTAGGTCATCATAGATAATCGATGCCCAGCCTATGTTGAGACCTTTCAGCAGTGCATATCCCATTGCTTGCTGAGGTTTAGCGGCTTGGTCAGAGGATCCGCTCTTTGCAGTCATGCATCTGATTAGATGAGCGAAGATGAAATTCATCTCGCTGGGCATTTTCGATTTCTTGATAATCGTCAGCTTCTTCACGGCCTTCATGTCTCTGCCGATTTCCCATACATAGCCCATTGCATCGAAAAATGCAATGATGGCTTCCCGGTCTGAGTTTTTTTTTGGGTTAGGGAGGGGAACGAATGGTTTTTCCTTGGTAGCGATGGGAAGGCTGAGAGCTTTGCGAATAATGGCAGGGGTGATCTTCATCGTGCCATATTCGATATCGCAGAGGATGCAATCGATTGTTTTGGAGGGGTCTTTGGCTGAAGGTAGTTGAGAGTGTCTGGCTGAGTACCAGAATTGTGAGAGCAAAAACTGATGTGCAGGAGGTGTTATGGTCAGGGCTGTGGAGACGCAGCAATTCTTTAGGAATTTCACAGCATCATCTAGATGTGTGACTTGCTTTCGAGGAGGAAACTCGAGAAGTGCATAGAGGTTGTTCACCTTAGTCCAATCCAGTTTGTCAAGGGCAAACTTGACTTGAGGAGCCTTGAGGATGTCCACTTCCTCAGAATCAGCGGAGATGTTCTCCGCGATAGCAGGAATGTCAGACGATGCCATTTCTCTGTATTATCAGTTTAACCAGAGATGTTAACAAATAAGAATTATCTTAATGTGGAAAGATTTTCCATTAAGATGGTTCAAATTATATCCATTTCATTCAGACATAAATGTCTTAATGAAGATTAGGGTTTTTCTTGATTTTAAGAAACGAAATGTAAAACCCATTTATTCTTGTTATCCAGTTTTCTATGAAGAATTAGATTCTAGAAACGAATGAAGAACAAGTTTAAGATTTTCGCATTTAAACTTGAAGAACAACCATGAAATGGTTGTGTTCATAAAACCATGAAAGAAAATGATTTCATTTTTAAGAAGTTCTTTTGTTTGATCTTGTTAAAACAAGGAAAAGATCAGAAACAAGTTATACGCATTTGGTAATAAATAAGAACATATTAACCTTGATGTTTGATGAAGAAGATGATGAACAGTTCTTTGAAGTTTTAGAAAGCACAAATGCAACAGTGAATTCTTTCTTGCGGAGGAAGATTGATCGCGTAAAAGAAAAATATAAACCACGAGTTTGTTTATATAGAGAGATTAGAGAGAGAAAATCTTGAGCGGGAAAAGATTATCATCATGACACGGACACGTGTTTGCATTTGATTGGAAGTTTGAACGAGACGTGCAAACGTGTGTCAGAAAGAGAAAACGTGCCCGGGGTTAATCCGTTGCAATGACGTCACAACTGTCCTTTCATATTCTTTTAGGATGTCTCTGAGGTTTTGAAAACTTAGGGACTCTTTTATAAACATGAAGCACTGAATGAAAATATCAGTGATGGTTTTAAGAATTTTCAAAATATCGCTGTTAAGGAAGAGATATTCAGCGATGCATTTTGTTTTGAAATCTTGCATTTTCATGCGATTGTCAGAGAGAGAAAACATACCTTGATATCAGCTTTAACCAAGTTTTATTCAGAGAGAAGATGATTGAATAGGTTATACGAGTTGATTTTATCCTATCGCTGATCAATGTGAACCGTTGAGGATTTTACCCTTCAAAGTTCAGCATTCCAAGCTCGCTGATGAGAAAGTTGAATCTTGTCTCATCAAGAGGTTTGGTAAATAAATCAGCTAACTGATAATCAGTTGGGATAAAATGAAGTTCTATATCACCATTCATCACATGATCTCTGATAAAATTATATCTGATTTCTATGTGTTTGGTCTTTGAATGTAGTACTGGATTGTTTGCTATAGCGATGGCACTTATGCTGTCGCAATAGATTGGAATTTTGGAGAGCTGAAGATCATAGTCTAGTAGCTGATTTCTCATCCACAAGACTTGAGAACAACAACTTCCAGCAGCTACATATTCAGCTTCAGCTGTGGAAGTGGACACTGAATTTTGCTTTTTACTAGTCCAACTTACCAGCTTTCCACCCAGGAGCTGACATCCTCCTGTGGTACTTTTCCTATCCATTTTGCAACCTGCAAAATCACTATCTGAATAGGCGGTTAGATCGAATCCTGAATCTTTGGGATACCAAAGACATAGGTTCGCTGTACCCTTAAGGTATCGAAAGATTCGCTTTACAGCTTTCATATGAGATAGCATAGGTTCAACTTGATATCGTGCACACAAACATGTTGCATACATAATATCGGGTCGGCTAGCTGTAAGATACAAGAGAGAGCCGATCATCCCACGGTACAGCGTGACATTAACAGGTATTCCCTTTGAATCCTTGTCAAGTGTCAGCGGTGGTGCCATAGGGGTTTTCACAGCTGAACTATGAGTTAAATCAAATTTCTTCAGCATATCTTTAACATACTTTCCCTGATTGATAAAAGTTCCTTTTTCAGTTTGCTTAATCTGAAGACCAAGGAAATATGTTAGTTCACCCATCATGCTCATTTTATACTCATCTTTCATTCTATCAGCGAAACGAGTACAAAGCTCAGGGTTAGTAGAACCAAATATAATGTCATCAACATATATTTGAACTAGTATGATATGACCTTTCACTTTTCTAAAAAATAGAGTTTTGTCAATCTTACGTCGCTCAAATTTTTCAATATGGAGATAAGTAGAAAGAGTGTCATACCATGCACGAGGAGCTTGCTTCAAGCCATAAAGTGCCTTATCCAGTTTATAAACATAACCTGGACGCTTAGAATCTGAGAATCCTGGAGGTTGTTCCACATACACTTCTTCATTCAGCTTTCCATTCAGAAACGCTGATTTAACATCCATCTGATGTACTTTGAAGTTTTTGTGTACATCATATGCTAAGAATAGACGAATAGATTCAAGTCTTGCTACTGGAGCAAATGTTTCGTCATAATCTATACCTTCCTCTTGTCTGTATCCCTGACCAACAAGACGAGCTTTGTTGCGGGTTACAGTACCATGTTCGTCCAACTTGTTTCGATAGACCCATTTAGTGCCTATTACCGTTTTATCAGTTGGTCTCCGAACAAGTTTCCAAACTTTGTTTCTTTCGAATTTAGTCAGCTCTTCTTGCATTGCGCTGACCCAGTTTGGATCTTTGAGGGCATCATCTATTTTCTTTGGTTCAGTTAGAGAAATAAAGTTAACAAATAAACAAATATTACCTGCACTTCGTCGAGTCTGAACACCAGCGTTTGGATCACCAAGAATTTGATCAATTGGGTGATTTATGGTCCATCGCTGAGCCGGAGCATAAGTTGCTGATTCATCTTGAACTGGAGGAGCTGAAGATGAGGCTTCAGCTACTTCTGGAGTTTCAGTTAAGAGAGGAATACTTGCATTTGTCATTTCATTTACTGATTGCTGAGAGATAGATGGAATGTCTGAGGCATTTGGTTCAGCGGTAGGTATAGTGTTTATAGGAACAGCTGAGACCCATGATGTTTCAGCTTCACTATTCTGCATGTTTGGAATGATAGGAGGACTATCATCTTCTACTGGATGAGCATGAGTCGGAATATCTTCTGAATCACCAAGATGAGAAAACATCCATTGATTCAGTTCTTCAGTATCAGTGGACGGTTTAGAGTTCGTTGAACGGGATTCGTCAAACGTGACGTGAATAGTTTCTTCTACAGTTTTTCTTCTACGATTGAAGACTCTGAAGGCTTTGGAAACTGAGGAGTATACAAGAAAGATTCCATCATCAGCCTTAGGATCAAACTTTCCAAGAGCATCTCTGTTGTTCAGTATGAAACACTGACATCCAAAGATGTGAAGAAAGCTGATTGAAGGCTTTATCCCATGAAAGAGTTCATAGGCTGTCTTTTTGAATCTTTTTACTATCAGCGACCTGTTTTGCGTAAAACAAGCAGTGTTGACAGCTTCTGCCCAAAATTGAGTAGGCAGGTGAGAATCGTTGAGCATTGAACGTGCAGCTTCAATAATTGTTCTATTTCTTCTTTCAGCGACTCCATTTTGTTGCGGTGTTCTCACTGAAGAGAAGTTGTGAGAAATACCTTTACTCTCAAGGAAGGAATCAAGAGAACTGTTTTTGAATTCAGTCCCATGATCACTCCTTATTGAGCGAACGGTCAGATTGTTCAGGGTTTCCATCTTCCGAACAAAGGTGATGAGTTCTTCAGGGGTGTCACTCTTAGAACAGATAAACATTACCCAAGTGAAGCGAGAGAATTCATCAACTATGACCAGCGTATATTTCTTTCCAGCAATGGATTGTTTGTTAACAGGGCCAAACAAATCCACATGGAGTAGTTGTAGAGGAGATGACACTGAAGAAACTTGCTTATATTTAAAGCTTGCTTTGGTCTGCTTCCCTTTTTCACACGCTGAACATAGAGCCTCTTTGGCGTATGAATGCTAAGGTAGACCAGTGACTAACTCTTTTGAAGAAAGAGTGTTCAGTGTCTTGAAATTTAGATGAGATAGCCTCTTATGCCATAGCCAGTTGACATCAGATGAGGCCTTTGAGAAGAAACAGGAGTTCTCAGTGGTTATTGAGTCCATGTTTATTACATAAACATTTTCCAAATGATAACCGCTGAGAGCTATCTTCTACTTTTTGTCAGCGACAAAGCAGGATTCCTTAGTAAATAATACTTTGTTATCCATGTCGCAAAGCTGACTAATGCTTAGAAGATTATGCTCCAGCCCTTCAACATAAGCGACTCTTCTGAAGGAGGTTGTACCATTTGAAAGTACACCATACCCTCGGGTATGTCCTTTTCCATTTCCACCGAAAGTTACTGAGGGACCCTTCTCTTCCTTGTATTCAGCGAGCAGGCTTTTCTTTCCAGTCATGTGTCTAGAGCATCCACTATCAAGATACCAGATACCCTTCTTAACCTGCAATACAAAGGAAGATTAATTTTTCTTGGGTACCCACTTGACCATGTATACACATTTGTTAGTGGAAGTAGTTGGAATGGAAGATTCAGCAGTCTTCGCAGCATTTGAAGATTCAGCTTTGTCTTTCTTCACTTTGGTTAATTTCTTAACTTCAGTGGTAGGATTCACCTTGACCTGATTTGCACCAGGGTTGGTCTTCTTTGCCTTGGGGGCAATCTTCACCTTAGCTATCTTTTCAGCTTTGGTGGCTGTGGGACACTTACTAGCAATATGATCGGTAAGTCCACAGTGATAACATTTCCTATAACTAAAAATAGTTCTAGGACCATTTGAATGTTGAGCTTTTGATTTCGAATTAGAAGTGCCAGCACCAAGTAAACTATTGGCTTTAGAAATGGGACGAACATTCAGTTCTTCAGATTTCTTACCAATGACATCCACTATGAGTCTAGGAGTAGATCGCTGAATAGATCCAGAGATCTGCTTCCTTGATCTAGAGGGATGAGTCACTGAAGCTTTAGAAGCATTCAGCTTTGGTACTAAGGTACCCTTCTGAGGATTCTGGTAAATAACAATTCCTTTACCTTTGTCTTTAGAGACAGAGGTAGGTTTTGAATAAACCATTTTCTCCTTGCCTTTTGAGGAGGTAGGAGTTTCCTCAGGGATTGGTGTAATGGACGAGGAGCACTGAGAAGATGAAGTATCAGCGACTGAGGATACGAACGTTTCAAATTTAAGCATTGAACGCTCAGTGGTTGGTTTTGGAGTTTCATATTTGTAACCCAAACCACGTTTATCACTCAGGGGAATCTGAGACTTTATTATCTCAGTGATCTTTGTTGAAGAGTTACACCATCCTTCAATAGTAGCTTTTTCAGCTTTTAATGCTGCGATAGCTTCTGCTCGTTCGATTTTGACTAGCTGATTTAAATATACTTGATCTTTAAAATCTTCTTCAATTTTAGAAAGCTTTTCTATTTGAAGGTGGCAGTTTTTAAGCTTTTCAGCGAGATCAAGGTTTTGGTTTTCAACCACAGTTTTGCTGTTCATGGCTTTGTATAAACTTCTAGTCAAGAGATCGATCTTACGGAGACTATCAGCTTCATCAATATTTGCAATATTGGTAAAGAAAGAAGGTGATACCTGAATAGCAGAGGTTGAAGTGGAGGGAATGTCTGAACTTTCTTCCTCTTCTTCAATCTTGGCCATAAGACATAGATTTACTTCATCATCTTCAGAGTCAGATGATGATGCTTCTTCATCAGAAGCAGCCCAATCATAGTTAGCCATCAGGCCTTTACTCTTCTTCTTAAAGCTTTTCAGCTTAGCATATTTTTCTTTTAGCTTTGAATATTTGTCATCTTTATTCCTTGGAACAAAGGATTTCTTTGTAAAAGCTGAGGGTCTAGAAACTTTCTTAGACCTGCACTCGTTAGCGAAATGTCCTGTCTTTTCGCAGTTAAAACAAGTAGCAGTAGCCTTATCAACAAAAGCTGATGATCTAGGCTTGTCAGTTATGGAAAGAGGTTTGTTCTTTCTAAACATTTTCTTTTTGGCAAATCTCCTGAACTTCTTAGTTAGGAGAGCCAAAGATTCATCATCATCTGAATAATCAGAATCTGATGACCTTTCAGAGTTACTTTCTAACTCAGTGATAGTGACCGAGGGTCGCTGAGTAGAAGGTTCCTCTGAGATTAAAGCAACAAGGGTGCTTTTGGAATCTTTTACAAGATTCTTCTTAAGATGGCTCGATTGCTGATGATTCAGCAACGTACCATATAAGGTTGAAAGGGTCATTGATTTTAGATCCTTTGACAGCTTGAGACACATAGCATAATTGTCCCAGCTTTCAGGTAAACATTCTAGAAACTTTGTCAGTACTTCAAAGTTAGAATATTCCTTACCAACAGTTTTCAGATCTATAATTAAACAATTAAAACGTTGGTGAACTTCAGAAAGAGATTCATTCTTACCAGAAATGAAGCTTTCGTATTGTCTTACCAGGTTGATCTTTCTTGAGTCCTGGACTTCAGACGTTCCTTCATACTGAACACATATTGTGTCCCACATGGTTTTTGATGTTTTCAGATTCATGACGGAATGGTAGACTTCGTCAGGAAGAGCCATGGATAGTATGGATCTGGCTTTTGTATCTATAGCCACTTTCTTCTTATCTTCGTCAGTTCATTGAAAGATTTCCTTAGGTACCAGCCTTTCTGGAATAGCAGGTCTATTCTTAGCGGCTGGAACAGCAGCATCAATTCTTACAGGGATGAATGGACCATTCTCGAGATAGTAAGGCATAGTAGGGTCTACACCTTCTAAGAAGAGTGTCATCCTATTTTTCGATAAGTTGAAGTTATCTTTGGAAAATCTAGGGGGTTTAGCAAGAGAACCATTGTCTATATAATTTGTGTTTATGTTGGTGGCCATTTTCAGATAATAGCAAGGAAGAGAAATATCTTAAATTAGATCTTGTTTATGAGATTAAACAAATCCGCTCTGATACCACTTGTTGGTCCCGAAGGCCTATACAAGTTTGTAGAAGGTGGGGGGGGGGGGGGGGGGGGGTTGAATACAAACACACAGATTTTACTTTTCTAAATTGTTTATTGATAAATCATTAACAATTTACAGCTTGTTGTGGAAACAAGATTAAGGATAAACCTAAATATAAACAAGTTGGAACACTAAGGTTTCTTGCACTAAGAGAGATAAGGAAATTACTAATAATAACCTATCTTGAGATAAGAGATTGAACTTGTCCAGAGTTAGCAAGTTACTTCAAATGAAGTGGGTTCATCTCTTTATATATTGCATGCATTTAATGCAAGTCAGTATACACTTTACACGTGTCATCAGCTGGTTGGTTGCATGTCATTGACCTTGGTTGACAACCTTAGTAGCCGCATGGATGAACAGTGTAGTATCAGAGTGGTTGTACGATTTCAGACAGTCGGAGGTTCTTTTCTGACATTTCGTGCGGAGTCGTGCAAGGGGGGTTAAGACAAAAGTACTTTGTACGGAGGACTTCATGACCAACTTTCGTTGATTTAGAGCATTATCATTTTCTATTCAACGAATGATAAAGTTCAGCGATAGCTGAAGTCTTGTACTTGATACTTCACGTTGAGTGGACAAATCTGAGTCTTCGCTGATCCGCATCAGTTCATTAGGAGACTTGTCGCTGGTTCTTAAGCTTGATCTTCGACTTCAGCGTAGAACGTTTGTTGACGTGAAACTTGTCTTCAGGGATCATAAGTAAACAACTAACTTATCAGCGATCATCATAATGACTGAACAGACTCAGAGCATTTATGGTGAACAGTGTTCGCTGAATGTTTAATTTAAAGAGCGAGAGTTCCTATCAGCGGTACTGTATGATCTTAGTACTTATCAGCGATAGTTAAAATCTGATACATATTGTTTACTTACAATTTTCACTAAGTATATAAGAAAGGGTCATTATCAAATCACTGAGGGTTTGGATCAACAATTTTCCTTTTCTAAAGCTATCTTTGCCTTTTCCTGAGTGAGAAGTCTGTCTTCTCTCTCGTAGAAGGTAAGTTTTTTCTTTAAATTACCATATGTCTTTTCAAGATCATTAAAATCTTCTTTAAGTTTAAGCAAATTTGCTTCTGTGTTATTTGAGGATGAGTTAGAAGTGGATACCTCACAGTCAGAGTCGGAGCTGCTCACTTCTGCCGTCCCACAATACAATACATTCTTCTTCTATCCTTCATCAGAAGACTCATCAGACACCCAATTCTCCTGTTCTACCATAAGGGATTTTTGTGCGTAGTATTCTGCCTTTTTCTTGTAGAAGGCAGAATCTCTATGGGGTCTGTTGGGCTGGGTTCGCCATTCTGCTGCGTAGTGACCTAGTTTGCCACACTTGAAGCACCCTGTGTTTTGTGGAGCCATGGCAGCCTTTCTTGAGCTCTGTGCTCCTTTCTAGGCATACCCCTCTGTGGGTATTCGGCCTGTCTCTGCTGGTATTCACCTCCTCCCTTCTGCTTATAGCTTATGTTATCGTACATCCTCTTGTGATCGTAGAACTCTTCTCTCCCTTGAGTTATCTGTTCATATCCCTGTGGTGGTCCATACTGTCGTGGTTCTTGGTAGGATCTCTCCATCTGTGGCCCAAAGTTTTGATACATGCCAATTCATTCATCTCTTCCATCTCTGTTATCCATCCCTCTGTTGAAACTAGGTTTCTTCTTGAATCCTCTGTTGCTGAACTCCTTTGTCAGCAGAGCTAAAGACTTAGCTATGGATACCATGGTTGCCCCATCTTCTTCCATCATCTCTCTTCTTCACTGTCAGCCACCAAAACCTTCTTCTTCTTCTTTCCTTTCTCTTCCTGAGTGATATCCTTATGTGGCTTTTTCTGAACCTCTGTGGCCTTTCCTACCAACGCCAGAGGTCCACCCAACAGGGTTTTTTCTGAACTATGAAGCTTTCTTGTGCGGCCAAAGTTCCATAGAGGTCAGTGAGAGTCCAAGTGTCCAAGTCTTGGTTTATTTGAAGTGACATAGATAGTTGAAGCCACTCATCATTTAAGCTCTTGAGGAACATGACATTGTTATCCTCTGAAGTTCCGTGGATACCAAACTTCTTGCACTTGTTGATTAGATAGTTGAATCTATCATACATGCTCTGTAGGGATTCTGACGGCAGAGCTTTGAATGCATAATACTCATTTATGCACTAAGATTTTCTATTCTTTTGGGTTTTAGCTCCACCCTGAAGTTGTTTCTCTAGTTCTTTCTAGAGATCATACGCAGAATCACAGGCATCTAGTGATTGGAAAAGATCATTTGGGATTGCCATGATTAAAAGGCGTTTGGTCTTCTTTGCACACTTATATTTCTCCCAATCTTGTGAGGACCACTTATCAATATCCTTGGGTTTGTCATACTCAGGTAGCTCTGGTGTAGTGGGGGTTTCAGGTACCCTGGGAACTGTGACCACGGGGACATACGGAGGATTGTTGATGTAAGTTAACAGTTTTTTGTCAACACCTTCTAGAAAATGGATCATTCGAATTTTCCATTGTGGAAATTCGTCTCTATAAAGGGTTGGGGGCTTGGTTAGTGAACCAGCAGTGAAGAAGTTCGCAGCATTTGCCATTTTGAAGAAAGTAGAGTTTTCGAAAAGAAAGAAAAAACAGAGTATGGTACTGAAGCTTTTGAAAATGGGACAAATTTGAGTCACAAACTTAGATTTGGGAAGAATGAAGCTTAAAACTGAACAAAGCACATACTGGAAAGATTTTTAAGGAAGAACCAGTGCCTATTTATGTGTCAAAATCACACTAGTTGAGATTAACACAGAAACATGGGCTGTTCTATGAAACTGAAGAACAGGTCAAAAATCAGTCCAGAAATCTACCAAAAAGAGTCCAGATCATTGTAGAGTGAATCCTTTGATATTGAGAATCAAAGTTCGCTCTGATACCAATTGTTGATCCCGTTTTAACTCAACAATGAATATTAAACCAATGGATATGTGTTAAACAGAATGTAGATGATTATGTGCGGAAGCGTCTTAGAACACACAATGAGAATGATGGAGAATGATAAGTAAAATAACACGAAGTGCTCAAAGATTCATCTTCATTAATCATAATAGGATTTACACCAAGAACACCAAGAACTAAGCGCAGGGGCTTTGATTGCTGCATGAGCTTTGTTCGCTGCAGGCTTGAAGAAGAATTCGCCGTCGTCATCATCATCAACATTATCATTTTTTGGAGATGATGATGGTTCATCGTCAGCAATGTCGACGTCTTCGTCTTCCTCAACTTCTTCCTCATCCTCATCCTCAAAGGATAGATCCACATCAATGGAGGCATGAGGATGGTCTTCGCCTCGCTCCCCCCGCTGAATGGGTGGTGGAGGGAATGGTAGCAGCAGCAGCAGTTTTAGGGATCCTGTCTTCTGGGTCACGAATCCCTAAATGTTGTTCCACCACTGCCATTCTGGCTTGTAGGCCAGAAATAGCAGGTGTACTTTTTAGAATAAAAACCACTGCCATCTCCATCTTTTCTCGGTCATCCTGGGAGAAGTGAGATGTAGGTATAGTGGGAGCGTCCAAGCGTTCGAGGATCTTGGTGAGCAGGTCTTTGTTGTCAGCGACCTTTTTGTAGAGGTTGCTCACCTCACCTTGTAGACCGGTGTAGTTGGTCTTTAGAGAGCTCACCTCACCACTGAGTGATGAAACCCCCAGTGGAGAGATGAGTGACAGCGGTGGTGAGTTTCTTGATGTTGGAGGTGTTGTTGACGATGGCGGTCTTCACAGTTGTCAGTCCTCCGTCAACTTTGGTGAAGTCAGCGGAGGAGGCTTTGTCTTTGATAGCAGTGAAGAGCTACTTCAGCGCCTCTCCAGCGTCTGTAACCGCTAAAGAGTTATTGGAGATAGTAGTGGTGAGATTCGTCACTTAATCAACAATTTCGTTGAGGGAAGTGCTGATGGTGCCCAAGTTTGGACCTGAAAAGTAAATAACTAGTGAGTTAAGGAAAGCTCAGAAGTTATGGGTGCAGAGAGAGAAGTGGATGGTGTTTGGATACCTGTAGAAGGGTTGGAGAAGGAGTGGATTTCTCGAAACCCTGAGTGATGTTCCAAGTCGTCTTCAAAAGATCGAGCAGGGATAGACAACGCTACAGGTCCAATGATGTTTTGCTGCATCATATGCTGGAGGGTTGCAGCGGCTGAGTCCGTCAGCGTGATCGATGGCATTGTTGGTACCATGGTATAGAGAAAAGGAGTAGAAGAAGCGAAGGTTGAGAGAGGTGGGGTTAAAATAGTTTCATCGTTGGATCCGCTGAGAAAATCCTCTGCAGCGCTTTAAGGAGTTGAGATTCTAGGGTTCTCATCCAAGAAAATTTCAGAGAACTGAGTGTCTGAAGTGGTTATGAAGGGGGTGGCTTCAGCGGTTGTGTTAGGACACTGAAGTTGTCCTTTATAATAGAAAGTTTTGTAAAGCAATAGCTGTGTTAAAGGGCTTATGCTTAATTGTTGTAGCAAGTGATGAAGACTATAAATAGGTCTTTACTTGTAGTTTGTAAGAAGTGAATTCATTAATACAAGATGTAGATCTCTAATCACTTTGTGTTCTCTCTAGGTTAGATTTACTTTTCAATAATGTTCTTCATCATCTTGTTACACAATACTTGGATTGTATGAAGATCATGGACCTAACAAGTCAGCTTTCGTCATCTTTTCTAGCTCTTGACTTTCTTTATCTAGCTCTTGTCTTTCCTTTTCTAAGTCCTTATGAAGATCAGAAATTTTCTTTGACAGTTTCGCATTCTTCGCTTCAAAGCTTTTCTTTTCTTTTTCATACTCGACCCTTTCCTTCTCCAACTTCTCCTTTTCAAGAAATAAAACTTTCTCAAAGTCAGAAACTTGTTTTGAAAGTTTTATACAATTACGTTCAATTACTTCCTTTTCTTTAAGAATCTTCTCTCTCTTGTCTTCAATGCTCATCAGATCAGCATTTTCTTTTTGAAGAGTTGTTACTTTCTCTTGAAGTTTCTCGATTTGATCGTGCAAACTTGAGTTGTCTTTCTCTTTCTTTGTTTCAAGACCTGCAATATATACTTCAAGATCAGTAATTCTTTTAGTAAGTTCAGCATTTTGTTCTTTCAAAATAGAATTTTCATTTGAAGAAGAAATGTCAAAAATGTGTCTCTTCAAATCAGCATTTTCTTCTTCTAATGCTTTTATACTCCCTTGAAGCTCCTTTATGTTATCTTGATGAGTTGAGATCTCAAGTGTCTTATTTTTCTCTTGAGTAACTTCAAGCACTACAATCTTGTCATTCAAATGTTTCAGTTCGGACTCAAGAGAAGAGACTTTGTCTTCTAATAAAGCTTTCTCAGACTTGAGCTTTGTAATTTTTCTTGCGTCTTCATTAGAATGTGTTATGTATCTAGAAAGAAAACCTTCAAGACGCTTGATCTCATCTTTAGCTTCAGAAAGAGTCCATTTTCTCTCTTTTCCTAACTGATACCATATTCTCCCACTTAAATCCTGTATGTCAGACATCTTTTCAAATAGCTAGAATAATTGATCGTTCAGAAGATCAAGCAGAAAAAATTTTATATAAAAAATTTTCTTGAAAAGCTCTTAAAGTGTATAAAATACACTATAGAAAAAATTTCGGAATAAATTTTTTTTTTAATTCACAAGAATTCGGATGAATAAGGATTCGAAATCAATGAATTCGAATGAATAAGGGTTCGAATTCAATGAATTCGAATGAATAAGGGTTCGAATTCAATGAATTCGGATGCTGAAGGGTTCGAATTCAATGAATTCGGATGAAGAAGGATTCGAATTGACCCAATTCGGACTTAACTGGGTTCGAATTCACTCAATTCGGACTTAACTTGGTTCGAATTCTTTACTTGGAAAATTAAACCAACTCTGATGAATCCACAACTTCTCAATTCGAATCTAACAGGGTTCGAATTCAACTCAATTCGAATCCATAAGGGTTCGAATTCAACTCAATTCGAATGCTTCTTGAGTCGAATTCTATACTTGTGATGCCAAGAACACTCCGAATTCCCTTTGAATGATCCGAATTGTGTATGAATGATCCGAATTCACCAAGAATGATCCGAATTCTGCACTTCGAACTTTAAAATCACTTAATCTGCCATAACTCTTTCAATTCTTGATCAAATGAGATGAAACTTGTATCGATTTGTTCGAAATTTAAATCCGCACACTTTTCTTGTTGATCACAACTCGTAATTTGATCGATTTAAACAACTTTTGATCCAAAACAGTGAATTTTGGGTTTTCGAACAAAAACCAAAAAATCGATCAAATCAGATGATTATGTGCAGTTTTTGATATTGATCCAAGAATTAAAGATGATCAGTAATCAATTTCGAGTTCAGTGATGCAAAAAATTGATCCAAAAAAATCAAAATTTAGAAAAAATCTATGTCTTAATGATAAGTGTTCAGATGAACAGTAATGAACACCCAATCCGAATTCTTCAGGCTTAGTGTAAAAAATCTTCAATTTGGTCTTCGATCTGCTTGAATCTTCTGTTTAGCTCTGATACCAAATGTGAAATCCCAAATCTAGCAAGTAATCAAGAATGATGTAGAGAGAGAATCTAAAGAGAACTTGTCATCCATATATTGATCTCAAAAGTGTAAATGACAAATGATCAAGAGGTTACAAGAGATCTAGATTCCTTTCTAACTAAGAAGTAGACATGCCTATTTATACCCATAACATACAAGGTATAAAGGCAAAGCTAACTAATACAGTACATTGACTTTACAGTAAATCTTGAATACAACAATGGTCTAACAGGTTGTGGCGGAGTGGACCAAAGAAACTTCCATCGTTCCCTGTGAAGAGGCGAATGTAGGGTCTTCATCCTGAGAAGGCTTGGGGAGCTCCTTTGAGGGCTTCTTGGACTTATGGGTGCCAAGGGGGGTGGTAGAGTGTTTCCTATTTTTAGAGAGGAGGTTGTTGTGGCCTTGGTGTCAGTAGTTGGGATTACCGCTGTTGTAGTAGTAGCCACTGAAGTAGAAGAAGAAGAGGGAGTGTGGAGAAGAGAGAGTAAAGTAGAGAGACGTACCTCATCCTTCAAGGGTTTGAAGTCAAGAACCTTAGGGCCGACCTGGTAGAGCTTCAGGTCTCCCTGTTTGGGGTAGTCTTCCTTCAGGCCATATTGGAAGATGGCACTGAGGAATCGTGGATAAGGAACCGCGGTTGGGCAGTCTGGCATATCCACCCTCTCTATCAGATCTTCAAAGATCACTCAGGCGTAGTCAACATGGAGGCCTTTGAGTAGAGCGTAGGCCATCAGGTACTAAGGCTTGGATGCCTGATCAGTGGAGCCGTGCTTCGCTGTCATGCAGCTTATCACGTGCACAAAGATGAAGTTGATCTCCAATGGCATCTTGTTTTTGAGGACATTGGTGAGCTTCTTCTCAGATCCATTGCGGCCAACATTCCAGATGTACTTCATTTTATCAAGGAAGGAAATGATTTCTTCGGGCCAGCAAGTAGGTTCAGGGATGCCCGGATAGCTGCAGGGGTGATGGATCCTTCACCTAGCTCGGTCTCAAAACCGATGACAGAGAATTCCTTCTTTGATTTTGCAGAGACAGTAGTGGTACGGTAAGCAGTGTACCAGAACTGATGTAGGAGTCTTTTGTGGGCTGGAGGGGTGATGGTCAAAACAGTTGCCAAAGGGCGGGTTTTGATGAAGTTGACAGCTTCAGTGAGATAGGGGGGTGGTTTCTTCTTGGGGAATTCAAGAAGTGCATAGGGATTGTTGGCGGTGAAGGTGATCTCATGAAGTTCATGCTTCATATTGTCAGCCCTTGTCAAGATGACAGCATCAGCGGTTTGAGTAGCAGTAGTATCAGCAGTAGCAGCCATTTATGTTTGGAACAGAGAAGAATGAAATAAGCATCTTAAAATGGAAAGACTTTTCCAAAATGAGGGTTTTTAGGTTTTAGGATTTTACAGAAAAAGAGGATTTTCTAGTTTTAAAATGAGGTTCAAAAACTAGTGAAATTTCTTGTTTTCCAGTTTCCTTTTAAAGAAAGGATTCTGGAAAAACGTATGAAGTTTAAGTTTAAGATTTTGAGTTTAAACTTAATGGAGTTTAAGATTTGAGTTTCCTTTTAACAAGTTTTATTCATAAAATCATGAAGAAGATGATTTCATTGTTTAAAAACACATTTGTTTGATCTTGTATAAACAAGAAGAAGATCAAAACAAGTAAAAGAATATATTAAAGAGTAGAAACAAGAACCTGAATGTTGAATGTTTGAAGATACAAATACTAGTTCTTAAAATCCAAATGCTTAGAAGTGCAAGAGAGTCTTTCTGCTTTAGGAGAGTTTGAGAGCGTAAAAGGTAAAAATATAAACGAGGGTTGTTTATTTAGTGAGAGTAGAGAGATAAAGTGATGAGCGGGAAAAGATACTCATCATAACACGGACACGTCCCACGAAGCAGATTGGTCAAGAATTTCAACAGACGAACGTGTCAGAGGAAAAAAGCGTGCCATAGGTTATCCGTTTTGCTGACGTCACAAACGTACTTTCACATTTCTAAGTTGTCTCTGAGGGTTTTGAAAAACTCAGGGACAACTTAAAAGAAATCACTGATGAGAAATATCAGTGAGCATAGTTATTTCAAACAGAATTACTGAAGGAAGAGATATCCAGCGATACAAAATGTTTTGAAATTCTGCATGCTGAAGTAAACTTCAGCGTTTGGAGAGAGAGAACATACCATGATATCAGCGGATCATTTTTGTTCAGAGATTAGATGAGGAATGAGTGAATATAATTTTCTTTATCACTGATCCAATGCCTTACCGCTGAAGATTTAATCTTCAAGATTCAGCATTCCAAGCTCGCTGATGAGAAAGTTGAATCTTGTCTCATCAAGAGGTTTGGTGAAAAGATCAGCTAACTGAAATTCATTTGGGATAAAGTGAAGCTCTATGTCACCATTCATCACATGTTCTCTGATAAAGTGATACCTGATCTCGATGTGTTTGGTCTTTTAGTGTAGCACTGCATTGTTTGAAATAGCGATGGCACTAGTGCTGTCGCAATAGATTGGAATTTTGGAGAGCAGAAGATCATAGTCCAATAGTTGATTTCTCGTCCATAAGACTTGACCACAACAACTTCCAGCAGCTACATATTCAGCTTCAGCTTGGTGGATAAACGTACCCTTATCATTTTGCTTGATTTGGAGTCCAAGGAAATAGTTCAGCTCACCCATCATACTCATTTTATATTCAGATTTCATTCTTTCAGCGAGATGAGTACAATGAGATGGGTTAGTAGAACCAAATATAATGTCATCAACATATATTTGAACAAGAATGATATGACCTTTTACCTTCCTGAAAAATAGAGTGCTATACCATGCACGTGGAGCTTGTTTCAGTCCATAAAGTGCCTTATCCAGCTTATAAACATAACCTGGATGCTTACGATCAATGAATCCTGGAGGTTGTTCAACATAGACTTCTTCATTCAGCCTTCCATTTAGGAATGCTGATTTTACGTCCATTTGATATACCTTGAAGTCTCTATCAACAACGTAAGCTAGAAATAGACGAATAGCTTCGAGTCTTGCCACTGGGGCAAAGGTTTCGTCATAATCTATACCTTCCTCTTGTCTGTATCCCTGAGCAACTAAGCGAGCTTTGTTGCGAGTTACAGTTCCATTTTCATCCCACTTATTTCGATAGACCCACTTGGTACCTATCACTGATTTGTCAGATGGTCTTGGAACGAGATTCTAAACCTTGTTTCTTTCGAATTCAGTCAGCTCTTCTTGCACAGCGCTGACCTAGTTTGGATCTCTGAGGGCATCATCAACTTTCTTTGGTTCAGTTAGTGAAATAAAATTTACATAAAGATAAATGTTACTTGCATTGCGTCGAGTCTAAACACCTGCGTTTGGATCACCAAGAATTTGATCAATAGGGTGATTTATGGTCCATCGCTGAGCAGGAGCATGCACCACTGACTCAGAATGGAACTCTGGAATTACTGAGGAGGAAGCTTCAGCGACGTTAGGTATTAGAGGCACAATTGGCAGCACATATGAAATTTCATTCACTGACTGCTGAGAGGTTGATGGAATATCAGATGATGGTTCAGAAACATGCATAGTGTTGATGGGAACAACTGAAACCCAAGATGATTCAACTTCATTTCTCTGCATGCTGGGAATGATGATAGGATAATCATTAGCGGTTGGTGTGTTGACCTAAGGGTCAGGGTTAGGAACAGTTTCTGAATCCCCAAAATGAGAAAAAACCCACTGATTGAGTTCTTCGTTATCAGCAGATGGTCTTGAGTTCGCTGAACGGGATTCGTCAAAGGTGACATGAATAGTTTCTTCTACAGTTTGTCTTTATTTATTGAATACTCTGAAGGCTTTGGATATAGAAGAATATCCATGTTAGGTCCATGATCTTCATACAATCCAAGTATTGTGTAACAAGATGATGAAGAACATTATTGAAAAGGAAATCTAACCTAGAGAGAACACAAAGTGATTAGAGATCTACATCTTGTATTAATGAATTCACTTCTTACAAACTACAAGTAAAGATCTATTTATAGTCTTCATCACTTGCTACAACAATTAAGCATAAGCCCTTTAACACAACTATTGCTTTACAAAACTTTCTATTATAAAGGACAACTTCAGTATCCTAACATTCTCCCCCTAAAGTTTTGGAAAGCAAATCATCTTCAAATCATTAGCTCCTCTCCCCCTTGATTTCATTGTAAAAACTTTAGCGGTGCATTCTTCAAATGTAGGCTTGGCTCCCCCTTAAATGTACTCTTAGCCTCGACTAAATGCACTAAAATCATCTTCAAAGTGTATGCATTTAGTGAAAAACAAAGAATCCGTCTTGCTTGAAGGAGGAACGGTAATAAGCACGCACTACTAGGTAGGGATGAGACGACCCAAGCAAATAACATTGTTCAGCAACTGTAGAGAAATGCTCGTCTTCAAAATACTTCAAGCCACTGAATGAAGAGAATCCAGAACTTCAATCTTCAAGAAATAGCTGGATGATTATAAGCACTCAAAAGTCTGAATCACAACCAAAGCACCAGAACAATGATTGCAAGCTCTCACAATTCTGGTTGATCAAGTCAGAAGAATGATAAAGAGCACTCAAAGGTCTAGCATCGTCAACAAAACTTCAGAATAATGATTGCAAATATTCAAGCGTCTCTTCCAATCCAATCAAAGACTGAACTCCAACAATCAACTTCTGAAAATCTTGAAAGACTTGAGCTCTTTTAAACTTTGACAGTTGCTAGATGTATGTGGCCAGCTGAATATCTGAATGATGTCACACACGCGTTATGCTAAAATCCATGAACAACGTCCCCCTCCTGAGACTTAGCACGGGGGTTCCGCTCTTTTTTTTTTAATGAGAAATATTTTTCAATAAATTTCTTGGATCCGAAACCATCAGAATTCGGACCATGAAGCATCTGAAACCAATGAATCCGGATTAAGTAGGGTGCGAAATCACTCAATTCGGATCATGTTGAGTGCGAATTCACTCAATTCGGATCATGCTGGGTGAGAATTCACTCAATTCGGATCATGTTGGGTGCGAATTCACTCAATTCGGATGCTGGGTGCGAATTCACTCTATTCGGATCATGTTGGGTTCGAAATCAAGACAATTCGGATCATGAAGGGTTCGAAATCATGGCAATTTCGTGTCATGTTGGATGCGAAACCATGCCTATCTTGAATAAATGGAATTCGAAACCATTAGAATGAGGATTAGAAAGATGCGAAGCCATCCATACCTTTGAACCTTTAGGTGTAAGCACATTCCGAAATTCAGAACTAAGATGACCAAGTTCAGAGATATTTTGAACTTCACAAGATTCGAAATCATCAACTCAGAATGATTCGAAACCATCTAAGCCATCCAAACAGTAGTAGCATCTGAAACCATGAACAGTAAAGCATGAAGGATTCGAAACCATCAATGAACAGTAAATGATGAAGGATCCGAATTCATCAATGAACAGTAAACGATGAAGGATCCGAATTCATCAATGAATAGTAAACGATGAAGGATCCGAATTCATCAAGAATAATCCGAATTCAAGTAACAGCATCCGAAAATCACTAAAATCATCATAACTTCTTCAATTCTTGACCAATTTCAGTGATTCTTTCGCAGACTTATTCGAAAAATGAAGATGAACAGATTTCTAGTTGATCAAAACATGTAATTCGATCGATTTGGCATACTTTTGATCCAAAAAGTGAGTTCGACTTTTTCTTGAACAAACACCATAAGAATCCGAAATCTGAGCAAAATAGGGCTAGAAACACTTGAATTGTGAAGATCCGATGATCGTATCGATGAAAAATTCTTCGATTTGGCTCTGATACCACTTGTTAGGTCCATGATCTTCATACAATCCAAGTATTGTGTAACAAGATGATGAAGAACATTATTGACAAGGAAATCTAACCTAGAGAGAACACAAAGTGATTAGAGATCTACATCTTGTATTAATGAATTCACTTCTTACAAACTACAAGTAAAGACCTATTTATAGTCTTCATCACTTGCTACAACAATTAAGCATAAGCCCTTTAACACAACTATTGCTTTACAAAACTTTCTATTATAAAGGACAACTTCAGTGTCCTAACAATCCAAGAAATATTCCATCGTCAGCTTTGGGATCGAATTTTCCAAGAGCATCTCTGTTGTTTAAGATAAAGCACTGACAACCAAAGATGTGAAGAAAGCTGATAGATGGTTTTCTTCCATGGAAAAGTTCATAGGTAGTCTTGTTGAATCTTTTGACGATCATCGATCTATTCTGCGTAAAGCAAGCAGTGTTGACATCTTCAGCCCATAACTGAGTAGGTTGATGAGAATCCCTGAGCATTGAACGAGCAGCTTCGATGATCGTTCAGTTTCTTCTTTCAGCGACTCCATTTTGTTGAGGTGTTCTCATTGAGGAAAAGTTGTGAGAGATACCCTTACTATCAAAGAAGCTATGAAGGGAACTATTTTTGAATTCAGTTCCATGATAACTCCTTATTGAGCGAACAGTGAGATTATTCAGGACTTCCATTTTCCTGATGAAAGATATCAGTTCTTCTGAGGTGTCTCTCTTAGCACGGAGAAACATAACCCAGGTGTAGCGAGAGAATTCGTCCACGATAACCAGCGTATATTTCTTTCCAGCGATGGATTGAACGTTGACAGGGCCAAACAGATCCATGTGGAGAAGTTGAAGAGGAGATGACACTGAGGAAACTTGCTTTGACTTGAAGCTAGCTTTGGTTGTTTTCCTTTTTCACACGCTAAACAAAGAGTTTCCTTAGCGTATGAGTGTTGAGGAAGACCAGTGACTAAGTCTTTTGAAGAAAGAATATTCAGTGTCTTGAAGTTGAGATGGGAGAGCCTTTTATGCCATAGCCAGTTGACATCAGGAGAGGTTTTGGAGAAGAAACAAGCATTTTCAGTGGTTGTTGAGTCCATGTTTATTACATAAACATTTTCCAAATGATATCCACTAAGAGCAACTTTCTCCTTCTTATCAGTGATGAAACATGCTTCCTTAGTGAAGCAAACTTTGAAGTCCTTGTCACATAGCTGACTAATGCTAAGAAGATTGTGCTTCAGCCCTTCGACGTATGCGACTCTTCTGAAGGTTGTTGTACCATTAGAGAGTACACCAAACCCTCGGATATAGCCTTTTCCATATCCACCAAAGGTCACAGAGGGACCTTTCTATTCCTTATATTCAGTGAGCAAGTTTTTCTGTCCAGTCATATGTCGAGACCATCCACTATCAAGATACCAGATACCCTTCGAGACTTTCAAACAAAAGAAGATTAGTTTTGAATAGGTACCCTGTGAAATCCCAAATCTAGCAATATGTAAAGAACAAATGTAGAGAGAATCTAGATAGCAAACTTGTCATCCATATATTGATCTCTGAAGTACAAATGACACAATGCTCAAGAGGTTTCTAAAGGGATCTCTAAAAGGTTACTAGCTAATGATCTAGACAAGCCTATTTATACCCATAACATACAAGGTATAAAGGCAATTACAATACAGTATTGACTAATACAGAACAATGACTTTATAGTAAATCTTGAATACAATAATGCTCTAACAATCTCCCCCTTTGGATTCAAGATTTAAAAAAACATCAGTCTTCATCTCTTGATCATCAAAGCTTTATCTGTGACCGCTTTAAACTTTGAGGCTCAGATAATCTTCAAATAGCTTTATCTCCACTAGTTCACGGCGAACTATATGCTTTGACACTCTTTAAGAACTTAGCTTTGAAGAATCTTCAGACAAACATGAAAAGTCTTTGTCTTTCTCTTTGAAAAGTCAACCTTCTTCAATACAATTCAAGTAGGATTCAAATTCAAGGAAGTTGGAGCAAGAAAGGTCCGAAATCATGGGAATTCGGATCATGAAGGGTCCGAAATCAAGACAATTCGGATCATGTAGAGCTCGAAATCATGGCAATTTCGTATCATGTTGGATGCGAAACCATGCCTATCTTGAATGAATGGAATTCGAAACCATTAGAATGAGGATTAGAAAGATGTGAAACCATCCATATTTTTGAACTTTTAGGTGAAAGCGCATTCCGAGAACCACTCAGAACTAAGATAACCAAATTCAGCAACATTTGGACTTCACATGATCCTTCTCCCCCGGATCTTCAGTCTTTGTTCACGAATCTTTGACTTGAAAGTTCTTTGACATGAAATATCTTTGACTTGAAAGCTCTTTGACATGAAATTGAATTAAACATTTCTCCCCCTTTTTCGATGAAAGTGAGCACCATTATCATCGAAAACCTTCTTCAATTTCAGTCGTGTCTCTTAGTATTACTAACAATCTCCTCCTTAGTGGATAACCTTGCTCCCCCTCAAAATAAGAATTCTGGAGAAATTTGTTTTCTCCCCCTGAAAGTATGCATATATTTCAATAACGTACAGTATTTGAAATTGTAGCACAAATTTTAAAACAAAGTTACGCAAGGAAAATAAAATTCATTGAACTTCATTTTATAACTACTAACATTTGATCATTTGAATGCTTTACAAAAGAAATTCAACTTAATGAAATTTAACAGATATTTCAATCAAATGAAATCAAATGCATGTGTTTAGATTAAAAAACAAGACATCATTGCATATCAAGTTACAAACGTTCAGTTTCAACCCCTTTATTAAATCTATTTGGTGTGCTACCATGGCAAATATGATTAGCATCAAGCGTATGCAATTCTAAAACATATAAGACTACTTTGCTATACTCACACTATTTGTCCAAAATCAGAATTTCACAAATTTACGGGTTTATCGCGACTTTGTATTTTCTCCAAGTTTCAAGAGATGTGTGCTCTTTGACATCTTTTGATTTTGTGCACATTGGCATCTTTTGATTTTGTGCTCATTGGCATCTTTTGATTTTGTGCACATTGGCATCCTTTGATTTTGTGCTCATTGGCATCTTTTGATCAAAAAGTTTAGTAAGAATATAATACACCGTTAAACATGACTTTCTATCTGGTTCTATAGCAGGATTTGGGTCAGCATATCCCAGACCAGTTGGCCTTAGGTGCTAGGTGACGAGCACCCCTTAGAACATAATTTCCCAAACCAGAAAGGCCACATCGATATATCTTAAACCCATTTGTACCAGTAGAACATGGCTTTCTATCTGGTTCTATTGCAGCATTTGGGTCAGCCGATCCCAGACCAGTTGATCTTAGGGATTAGGTGTCGAGCACCCCTTAGGACTTACTCTCCCAAACCAGAAAGGCCACAGGCACAAACTTTCAATCTAAATGATAGTGCAACAATTTTATCTCAATCACTTGGTTCTAAAACATAGTGTTTTTCCCATATTTTCATTTCCATCCATCATTCTGACATTTAGGCTTTTTGAGCATTATATTCTATATAAGTTCAGATTCACATAAATTTGAGCATTCAGCATAATTTCATTCATGTTTTGCTGAGCTTTCGATTAATTTCAGAAGTGAAAGTTGAAACAAATATAACTCGGATAAAACAAAAATACTTGTAAAATCATCTTTTAGCACACATTTAATTCATTGAATGAAAATTGAAAATTTCATCTTATTGAATTAAAGTTGTAAAGATTCAAGTTTTCAAAGCAGTAGAAACAAAATATAATCCAATGTTACCTTTCACCACTTGTTCCTTGAAACAGAAAGATGTAACAGTTAAGGATATCACCTGAGAAGTATGAGTTCTAAACTGATTTGTTTAGAAGTCTTAGTCTTTGAAGTACGGGTCCTGAACTGAATTGTTCAGAAGCCAAAAACATTGAAGCACGGGTCCTGAATTGATGTATTCAGAAACCAAAATCTCTTTTAAGTGCGGGTCCTAAACTGATATGTTTAGAAACCATAAACGTTGAAGCACGGGTTTTGAACTGATATGTTTAAAAGCCAAAAACGTTGAAATCCGGGTTCTAAACTGATGTGTTTAGAAACCATTTCTCTTTGCTCCCCCTTAATGGTACAAATACTCTTCAAGAAATTCACCGCTTCTCTTCTGTTTTCAATCATGTGTGTGGTATATATTTCCAAATCAACATAACACATGATGATCCTGCAAAACAGATTAAGCAGATTTTGGTACCCAACGGGACTTGGGTCCTAGTGTGTTAGGTGTAGATTTCTTTAAAGGAATACTATAAGTACCGTACCAAAAAGAAGTATAATCTTTATGCACAAAATCATTTGAACCACAGTAAGAACAACAGATTTCTTATGTACCAACCTAATCAAATGATTTACGGAATGAATAGGATTAGGTTTAGCATAAGATTTACCTTTCGGAGCATTGTTCTTCTTTGCATTTGATGTGGATACAGATGATTTTGGCACATCTTTCTTTGGAATTGTTGTGCCTTTGACTCTCCATTCCATCTTCACCTTCTTGAAGACTGGAATTTCTTCAGATTTGGAAGTATTAATTTTAGGTACTTTTGGTTTGTTATCTGATTTATCAATCAAAGGATTATAGAAGAGATTTGTGGAACGAATCTGATCTTTTGAGAAATTTGTTGATCTATTAAATTGTATAGAAGGAATGTTTTTAAAACTTGAACTTGAAGCAGTTTTAAAAGAACATTCAGAATCATTTGAATCAACAAATGGAGTCTGAAAGATAGAATTATGACTGGTCTGCTTTGAGACATCACATTTAAAAATGACGTCTTCAAGTTATTTGACTTTGTTTATCAAAACATTTTTCTCTTTAGAAATTAGATTAAATTTCTTTTGGAGATCAGATTTGAACTGTTGATCCTTCATAATATCAGCTGATAAACCAGATAATCTTTTGGTAAGATTAAGAATCGTATCTTAAAAATATTCGCGTTCCGATTCAAAATCTTTTTCCAAAAACTTTCTTTTATCAGTAATCTCTTTGAAAATTTCCATATTTTTCTTTTTAAGGGTTTTACTTTCCTTTTCAAAGAGATTTTTCTTTTCTGTGAAATCTTTTCTTACCTTTTCCAAAAGATTTTCTAATTCAGAGATTTTCACGGAAAGTTCAGAACTTTTAATCTCAAAAGATTTTCGTTCAGTTTCAAATTTAGCTCATTCTTTTTCGAGCTTGTCTTTTTCTAAAAATAAAACTTTCTCAAAGTCTGAAACTTGTTTTGAAAGTTTTATACATTTCAGCTCAGTCTCTTTCTTTTCTTCAAAAACTTTCTTTTCTTCAAAAGTAAAATTAGACAGTTTTCTCTTTAGATCGACATTTTCACTGTCCAAACTTTTTTCTGTAATTTCTTTTAATTGAGCATGTAACTTTAAGTTCCACTTCACTCTCTTTTCTTCTCTTCTCTTTAAATCGGCATTTTCTTTTTGAAGAGTTGTTACTTTCTCTTGAAGATTCTCGATTTGATCGTGCAGACTTGAGTTGTCTTTCTTTGTTTCAAGATCTGCAATATAAACTTCAAGATCAGTTATTCTTTTAGTAAGTTTAGCATTTGATGAAGAAATGTCTAAAATTTGTCGTTTCAGGTCAACATTTTCTTCCTCCAATGCTTTATTTAAAATAGGAACTGAAGGATTTGAAATAGGAGTTGAAGAATTTGAAGCATTGTCTTTAACAGGAGTTTGTGATATTGGAGATGTTTCTGTTAAAAGAACTTGTTGCAAAATTCCATTATTTGACTTAACAGGAACATGTGGTTTTGGAGGTGTTTTTGTTATAATAATTTGTTGCAACATTTCATTATTTGGTTTAACAGAAACATGTGGTTTAGGAGGTGTTTCTGTTATAATAACTTGTTGCAACATTTCATTTGTTGATTTAACAAAAACTTTTGCAATTGGAGGAATCTCCTTTATCAGAGTTTGCTTCAAATCTTCACCACTGATTTTAACAATAACTTGTTGTAAAACCATCTTGAATATTGCTAGAAATTGATCGTTCAGAAGATCAAGCAGAAAGTGTATGAAAATACACTATACAAAAAATTTTATATAAAAATTTTTCTTGAAAAGCTCTTACAGTGTATGAAATACACTATAGAAAAATTTCGGAATAAAAAATTTTCTCAATTTTTTTTTTCAAGATTTCGGATGAATAAGGATTCGAAATCAATGAATTCGAATGTAGTTGGATCCGAAATCAATGAATTCGGATGTAGAAGGATTCAAATTCAAGGAATTCTTATGCAGAAGGGTTCGAATTCAAGGAATTCTTATGCAGAAGGGTTCGAATTCAAGGAATTCGAATGCAGAAGGGTTCGAATTCAATCAAATCGAATGCAGAAGGGTTCGAATTCAAGGAATTCGGATGCAGAAGGGTTCGAATTCAAGACTTGTAAAAATCAAGAACACTCCGAATTGTCCGAAATCAAGTAGAAAATCCCTTAAATGGTCCGAATTCCGTATGAACAATCCGAATTCATCACTTCGAACACGAAAATCACTTATTCTGCCATAACTCTTTCAATTCTTGATCAAATGAGATGAAATTTATATCGATTTGTTCGTAATCAAAATCCGCACACTTTTCTTGTTGATCACAACTCGCAATTGGATCGATTTAAACGAATTATGATCCAAAACAGTGAACTTAGGGTTTTTGAACAACAATTCAAGAATCAATCAAATAGTATGAATCTGTGCAGTAAATGATGATGATCCAAGAATTAAAAGTGTTCAGGAATCAAATCCGAGTTCAGTGATGCTAAGAAATAATCCAAGAAATCAGAATCTAGAAAACTCCATGTCTGAATGAAAAGTGTTCAGATGAACAGTGATGAGTGTAGGATCCGAATTCTTCAAATCAGTGCAAAAATTCTTCAATTTGGTCTTTGATCTGCTTGAATCTCCTGTTTAGCTCTGATACCAAATGTGAAATCCCAAATCTAGCAATATGTAAAGAACAAATGTAGAGAGAATCTAGATAGCAAACTTGTCATCCATATATTGATCTCTGAAGTACAAATGACACAATGCTCAAGAGGTTTCTAAAGGGATCTCTAAAAGGTTTCTAAAATGTTACTAGCTAATGATCTAGACAAGCCTATTTATACCCATAACATACAAGCTATAAAGGCAATTACAATACAATATTGACTAATACAGAACAATGACTTTATAGTAAATCTTGAATACAATAATGCTCTAACATGCCCACTTAACTATGCGACCACATTTGTCAGTGGTGGTATAGGAAGTAGAAGGTTCAGCAATCTTTGCAACATTTGAAGATTCAGCTTCAGTGACATTCTTCACTTTGGTTAATTTCTTAACCTCAGTGGTCTTTTTCACCTTGGCCTGATTCTTATCAGGGATGTTCTTCTTTGCCTTGGGGGCAGTCTTCTTTACCTTGGCCAATTTCTTAGCCTTGGTAGCTGTGTGGCACTTACTAACAATATGATCGGTAAGTCCACAGTGATAACATTTCCTATAGCTAAAAGTAGCTTTAGGACCATTTGCATGCTTAGAAAAGATTTTTAAATGGACAGGGCCAGCACCAAGAATACCTTTGGCATTGGAAATGGGAGGAACTATCAGTTCTTCGGATTTCTTACCAATTACATCCACTCTTAGTTTAGGAGTAGATCGCTGAATGAATTCAGGGATCTTAGTTTTAGAAGTAGAGGGATGGCTCGCTGTAGTTTTAGAAACTTTCAGCTTAGGTACTTTGGTACCCTTCTGAGGTTTTTGAATTTATTTTTCTTTACCTTTAGAAATCAAGGTAGGTTTGTCCTCAGGGATGGGAGTTTTAGAAGACGAGCATTGAGATGAAGAGGTGTCAGGGATAGATGACACGAACTTTCCGAACTTAAGCATGGAACGATTAGTGGTTGGTTCTTCAACGTCAGCTTTGTAACCCGTTTGTCACTAAGAGGGATTTGAGCACATATTATCTCAGTGATCTTTGCTGAGGATTTATACCATCCTTTAACAATATCTTTTCTGCTTTCAATTCAGTGATAGCTTGTTCACGCTCGATACTGATAACTTGATTTACATAGACCTGGTCCTTAAAATTATTTTCAATGTTCGAAAGCTCTTGAATTTTTAAATGACATTGTTTGAGTTGTTCAGCTAAATCTTGATTTAGTTGTTCAGCTTTGGTCTTGCCATTCATGGCATCATATATATCGATAGTTAATATATCGATATCACGAAGACTATCAGCTTCATGGAAGGCAGAAGTAGTAGTAGAAGAGTTTGATACCTGAGAGGTAGAAGTGGAGGTAGAGGGAATTTCAGCTTTTTCTTCCTCTTCTTGTATTTGGGCCATGAGGCAGAGATTAGCCTCATCTTCTTCAGATTCAGCCCAGTCATGATCTTCAGCGATCATACCTTTACCTTTCTTTTTGTATGCTTTCAGCTTAGCATACTTTTCTTTTAGCTTTTGGTATTTGTCATCTCTAGCCCTAGGGTTAGAGGATTTCTTGAAGGAGGAAGATTAAGGTTTGAAGACTTTCTTTGACCTGCATTCACTAGCGAAGTGTCCTACTTTTTCACAATTAAAGCAGGCAGCAGTAGCCTTATCAACAGGAGTAGATTTAGGCTTGTCAGTGATAGTGAGAGGTTTACTTCTTCTGAAGTTACTCTTTCTAGCAAATCTCCTAAAAGAACTTGTTAGGAGTGCCAGTGACTCATCAAGTTCTGAAGGATCAGCGTCTGATGAATCATCAGAGTTAGATTCCATTTCAATCCTCGTGACAGTTGATCGCTGAGCCGGTATCAACTCTGAGGAGAGTAAAGCAACAAGTGTGCTTTTAGAATCTTTTACAAGATTCTTCTTAAGTTGACACGACTGCTCATGATTGAGCATAGTGCCAAATAAGGTTGCAAGGGTCATGAATTTTAGATCCTTAGAGAGCTTAAGACACATGGTATAATTATCCCAGCTTTCAGGAAGACATTCCAAGAATTTTGTCAGGATCTCGGAGTTAGAGTAGGTCTTACCAACAATTTTAGATCAATAATTAAACAGTTAAAACGTTGGTGAACTTCAGAAAGAGTTTCAGTCTTACCACAGATGAAACTTGCGTATTGCCTTACCATGTTTATTCTTCTAGAGTCCTGGACTTCAGCAGTACCTTCATATTGTAGACATATAGTGTCCCACATGGCTTTTGAGCTTTTTTGGTACATGATAGAGTGGTAGACTTCATTAGGAAGAGCCATAGAGATGATAGATCTGACCTTTGTATCAATGGCCACCTTCTTCTTATCTTCTTCAGTCCATTGAGAAACTTCTCTGATGAGAGTTCTCTTTGGGATGGCAGGGGTAGTAGCAGTGGCAGGAACAGAACCATGGACCACATGTGGAACACAAGGTCCATTTTCCACATAGTAAGGTATAGTGGGATCTACACCTTCTAGGAATAGCATCATTCAATTTTTCCATAGATTGAAATTATCTTTGCTGAATCGAGGAGGTTTGGCAAGAGAGCCATTATCTATGTAATTTGTGTTATGATGATTTTCCATTTTAGAAAATTAGCAAGGAAGAGAGTATAAGCAAGATCTTGTTTATGAAATTAAACAGTCTGCTCTGATACCATTGGTTGGTCCCGAAGGTTATACAAGTTTGTAGAAGGGGGGGGGGGTTGAATACAAACACAAATTTTTATTTTTCTAAATAGTTTATTGATATAATCAAACAATTTACAGTTTGTTGCGGAATAAGATCAAGTTAAAAACATAATCTAAACAAACTATGAGAACACACAGATTTCTTGCACTAGAAATTGAAAGAAAATAAATAAGAAAACTAAGGAGAGTTTTCTAATTACACAGTAGTTCAGCGAGGAAGAAAAGTCGGGCACTTCAAAAATGAAGTAGCGTTCTCTATTTATATTGCATCCATTTAATGCAAAACAGTACACCTTTACACGTGGCAGCCTCTAATTGGTTGCATGATTTGACTTTAGCAAACATCCTAGTGGCCGCATGGTGAACAGTGTAGTTTCAGAGTTGGTTGTACGGTTCTGGACAAAAGGGATGTCCGTTTTGACAAAATCGTATGGAGGCGTGCAAGGGGATAAGACAAAAGTTTCTTGTAGAACAGGCTTCATGATCAGTGTTCGCTGAATGACTCTTTATCGGTGAATGATAAAGTTCAGCTTTCGCTGAAGTCTTCTACTTGAAACTTCGCGTGTAATGGAGAAGTCTTGTCTTCGCTGATGTCCGCATCATGTCACTAGTAGACTTAGTCACTTATTCTTCAGGTTGGTCTTCGATTTCAGCTTCGAACATGGTTGACGCGAATCTTGTTTTCATGGATCATAAGTAAACAATTACATGATGAACATTCAGCGGTTATCAGTGAGACCGAACAAGCTCAGGGCTTACTAATGTACAGTGTTCGCTGAAGTATAAATTAAAACATGTTTTCCATCAGCGATACTAAACAGACTTAGTATATTTTCTTTGATGGCAAACCATTAATACAAATTGTCTACTTAGAATTTTCACGAAGTGTTTCTCAGAGTCGTTATCAAATCAATGAGGGTTTGGATCAACAGGTACTTATATCTCTTTTTAATATTCGGATAATTAAGTCTTAGATTTTTAAGCGAACCATAAGTTCTTAAGTTTTCCATGTATTAAATTACATTTGAAACAAGATTTTCCTTGCAAGTTATAATTCATATTTTTAAGTTTCAAAAAACGTATTTTGATTTTCAAGAATCGTGTGATTAATTGTCCATCTCCATTATTTGTTTTCACAATCGTTGTTACCGTTTTAATTACATTCAACCAATGATGGGCTAATCGCCTTAGCTTGGGGTATAAAGTGAAGTTGGAACCAAGACCGATAAAAAGACAAAAAAGTATATCGTACGGTATGATCGTCCAAGTTATCTATATCAAAGTTATATTTTAAGGATGATTACATTAATCAATTGACAATTGGTTCATTGTATGAAGGACTTAACAAAGTCACATAAAATATCAACCTTGAGATAACGAAGGAATATTGTCTCATCTCTTGTCTAATTATTTGTTTGTCGTTCCAAGGAATCTTTATACCTTGTGCTCCTTTATAATTATTTTGTCGTTAGTCGTTAACCAAAACCCCCAACAAAAGATTATCTTCGAATTCGTCATCTGAGACTCGTTTTTACAAACTTGACTTTTTAAGAAGAACTTTTCCAAGCTTACCTGTGGGATTGATATTTGGTACTTTGTACCATTATTACTTGTTATAAGACGATAATAGGCTAAGATGTATACTTGCGTCATGGTTTATTTATAAACGTTTTAAGGTATACACAAAACCAACAATAAGTTTAGGCGCCGCTGCCAGGGAAGCATGCTAGAAATTTTTCCTTTTATAAGTAAAGTTTATAAAAACAAGTTTTTCTACCACCTTTTCGAAAAAGGAAAAAGTAGTGGATGCCAAGATCGCCTCACAACGAATTTTTCCAATTTGATGCTAACATTGAAAGAATGTTTAGACTATGAAGAATAATCCAAAGGGCTAATTTAGTTTTAAATTCTTCCAAGATGTCTGAACACGAGTATGTATCGGATAATGAGGAACAAGGACCTGAGATCAATCTGAATGGGCATCCCAATAATCCAGAAAATCTAGAAAATCCACCAATAAATAATATTGACGATGAGGAATAAAACAATTTTCGGTTAGCAAATTCCAAAGATGGTGGTATTATGTCTTATGTTGTTCGTGTTTTAACCCAGTTACATTCAGGAATTCTTAAACCAACATTGCAAACCCACCATTTTGAATTAAAACCAATAATGTTTCATATGTTGCAAACTAACGGCCAATATGCTGGTTTGGCATATGAAGATCCTCATTCTTACTTAAGGTCTTTCATGGAAATTACAGATTATTTTAAGTTTTCTTGTGTAGAAGACGATGCACTGAAATTAAAACCTTTTCCATACTCATTAAGAGACAGTGCAAGGTCTTGGTACAACTCAATGAAACCAAATTCTATAATTACATGGGCCCAAATGGCAGAAAAATTTTAAAAAAAATGTTTTCCACCCACGAGGAATGCTAAGTCCAGAAACGAAATTTGCACTTTTAAACAAATGGATGATGAAGCAGTTGCTGACACATGGGATAGGTACAAGGAGCTTTTGAGAAAATTCCCTCATCATGGCATTCCATATTGCATTCAGTTAGAGACGTTTTACAGTGGTTTAAATATTACTACAAAAAAATGCTCGACGCTTTTGCAAACGGAGCTTTCAGATCTTGTACCTACAATGAAGGATATGATATCCTTGAGAGGATTTCTAACAATAATGGTCAGTGGGCTAATCCACGTGCAATACCACCTAGAAAGACAGCAGGAGTGCAAGATCCTGATGCATATGCATTGATATCTACACAGCTGACTGACATGGCATCTTTAATCAGAAACCTTAATGTTGTGTCAGTTAATCCTCTTGCACCTCCTCCTACTGTTCAATCTATACAATGCACCTATTGTGGTGATGGTCATAATTTTGAGCATTGATCGTGGAAATCCTGACCGTATCAACTATCTTGGTAATAATAATAACAAAGAAGGACCCTTCTCTCAAACTTACAATCCAGAGTGGAGGAACCATCTCAATTTTTCTTGGCACGGTCCTGCCTTAAATCCACCACCACCTAAATTGCAAGATCAAAACCAACAGTTTCATCATAGACCTCAAAATAATCAGCATGCAAATTCTCAAAATAATAAACATGCTTTTCAACAAAAATCAAACCATCATGCTGAATCATCTACTTCCTTGGAAGCAATGATGAAAGGGTTCATATCCCAAACTCAGGTATGAATTAAAAATATGGAGACCCAAGGGGGTTAAATGGCTTTAGAAATGAGAAAACGTTCTTCCGGTTCTCTACCTAGTGATACAGAGATACCTCCAAGAGCCGGAAAAGAGCATGTAAAAGATGTAACTTTGAGGAGTGGTAAGGATTACCAGAAAACATACAATTTTTTTACTAAGTCAACCAAAGCAGACCCAGAAAAGAAAAACGTAGTTTCAGACTCTGCTCAATAACACCACTGCCATTCCAACCATTCCACTGTTAATCCCGGAAGAACCCAAGAAAGATCAAAAGACCATAGACACGACTGTTGTGGATGTGTCACAAGTTGATGATAGTCCCAAAGTTCCTGGTGACATTAAGTTAGACAAGATCACAGCACTAATTCCAGCACCAACTCTTCAAAAGACCACATCACCTACTAAAGTTCCTCTCTATATTCCTTATTCCCAGAGATTGAGGAATGAGAGATATAAACAGCAATTCAAAAAGTTTTTAGATGTTTTTAAACAATTGCATATCAACATACCTTTGGTAGAAGCTATTGAACAAATGCCAAGTTATGCAAAGTTTTTGAAAGACATTTTGAGCAAAAAGAAAAAGATGAATGAGTATGAGACTGTAGCTCTGACAGAAGGTTGTAGTGCCATGTTTTCTAATAAAATTCCTCCAGAGATGAAAGATCCAGGGAGTTTTACAATCCCATGTTCCATAAGAGGAAAGGAAGTAGGACAACATTTATGTGACTTAGGTGCCAGTGTAAACCTATTGCCTTTATCTGTCTTCAACACCTTAGGCATAGGTGAAGCTAGACCCACCACTGTTTTTCTCTTATTAGCAGACAAGTCCATAGCATAGCCTAAAGGAAAGATTGACGATGTCCTAGTCCAAGTTGATAAGTTTATTTTTCCTGCAAATTTTATCATCTTAGACTTTGAAGCTGACAAATACATTCTCATCATTTTAGGAAGACCTTTCCTATCCACAGGAAGAACTTTGATAGATGTCCAAAAGGGGGAACTCACCATGAGAGTTCAAGACCAACAAGTGACTTTTAATGTGTTGGACTCCCTTAAATATTGTTAGCTCCAATCTTTATGATTATAGAAGTATTGAAAAATAGGCTAAGTATAGAAGTCTTCGACAGAGGCTCTGCCGAGTCACCGAGAAGACCGAAGCATAGAAATCTTCGACAGAGGCTCTGTCGAGTAACCGAGAAGACCGAAGTAAAGAATTGCTTGAAGACTCTTCAAGGCGGACAAGGCCACAGAGCCTCTGTCATACTTGACAGAGCCTCTGTGGTATAAAAGACTAAAGCTCTATACAAGGACAACCGTGCTTTTCACGATTTCTGCTGTACGAAGATCCTGAAGATCATTCGTACAAGGCGTGACCTGACAACTCCACGTGTCAAACTCTTATGGGTCCTAGCCTTAGTAGAAGCCGGCGCATTTAATTAACGTTGTACTATAAACAGTACCCGAATAGTGTCTTTGTACCTTCAGTCCTTGCTGTCCAGATCTTGTCCCCTTTAGAAGTAGTATAAATAGAAGACTCATGTTGAGTTCTTCTATTAAGCTTTGCATGACACACACACCATTAGAGCATATTTCTTATATAACTTTCGGTGTTCTTGGTGCTTTATTTATATCAATATACAGTGGGTTATTGAGCTACTTATCTGAGTTATTTCCACTTTATATATTTGATATTGTGTGTCTTCTACTTTATTACATCTTTTAGTTCTTTAAAAACGCTTCCGCATTATATCTTGTTTGAACTATTAGATAGAATCATCATTGTTAAGCAAAACAGGAACCCACAATTGGTATCAGAGCCAAACAGATTCGAATTTCTGCTTCAATCCATTGATTTTTATCAATTTTTGAGAGATTATTGTGTTTTTTGTGCAAAGTTGAGAGTTCTTCAAGTTCTTCATCTTTTTGGTTGGTTTTGGCCATTAGAGTTCTTCTACTGGTTTAGAATCGATCAAGGGTTGTTAGTAGATAATACCTGAGTGTTTTATTCCGCAAAATCACTAGGTTTATAGCTCAGTCTGTGCATTCACTCAATTTTCGGAGTTTTAAACTTTTATTTTTCTACACTCAGTTTTTCTTCGAAAACCCATTTTCTGTTAGTGTTTGGACAAAACTTGAAGAATTAAAGTTGTCCAGAATATCCTCGTGCACCTACCTACCAAATTTCAGCTGAATCCGATAAGATTTGAAAATTTGACTCAAGTGCACAAATTCTACTTCTCACGAAGTATCTGTTAACGATCCGACATTTATTTTTTAAATTTCAAGTAACAATATGTCAAGGCTAAGATTTAGTGCTGATGCTGATGCTCATTATTATTCTAAGCTCAATACTAATTTTCGCAAGATAATTCCTACTCTTGAAAAAGAACTAGAAGAAAGGAACAAGAGCATTCTTATTGATTCAGATAAGATTGCTAAGCTTTAAGAATCAGATAAACTCCTAAACTGTGAAAATCTTGAACTGAAAAGGAATTTATCTGAGTCTGAACAAGAGAAGAAAAGACTTGAACTTAAATGTTTAAATTTTTCTAATCTAATTTCTAATTTTGAAAAGCTTGTAATTTGTGAAAAAGAGAACTTTGAAAATGAAAGAAAATCTTTTGAAACAAGGTTTGTTAAGCTTTCTAACAAATTATATGATTTAGAAAAGACTTTTGAAAAAGAGAGGAAAGAGTCTGATCTTGAAAGAAAAGAGTTTGAGAAGAAGAAGATTGAAGGATTTCAAACAAAATGTTTGAAAGATGATTTTGAGAGAGAAAGAAAAGTTTTTAAAGCTAAAATGTCCAAATTGACAAAAAGACTCTTTTTTGTCAACTAAGCTCATGTTGGAGAAGAGGTATAAATCTGATCTTCAAAAGATGTTTGATGAGAATTTAAAAGAAAATGATGTTTTAGCTAAAAGGCTTAAGGAATTTGACTTAGCAAACTCTTGTGCTGATAATACAGATAATCTTGTTTTCAAAAGAGTGAAAATGGTTTGGAAAGTCAAAAGCTCTACTCCTGTAAAAAATGCTCTAACGCCTTTTGTTTATGTTTCATCTCATCACTCATATAACTGTAAATGCTTTAATTTTCTGTTTCAATTGAAGAACCATTTCTCTAATTCAAATTGTGTTCATAATAGGTCATTTCAAAAGGAAAATTCAAAGACCCATAATATGAGATTTCATAGGGAGGAACCTGGCAAACCAGCAAATACTGGCAAACTAGAGGACCTGAAGACAGCTCCAAATCCTAACAAAATAGGACCCATTTGGAAATGGGTACCAAAAGTTCTTTGATCTGTCTTGCAGGTAAATGGACTCCTTAATACATCTGTTAAGGACTCACACTTCAGTGGATAATGGACTCTTAAACACTCAGTTTAAGACTCATCCTTCAAAGGCAATTGATTTCTGTGCACAACAGTACAGAACTCAGTCTTAAATCAGATTTAATAACAGCATGCTGATAGATTTGCGATGCTGTAGTAAATTGATCATATCTCACTGATCAAGACAGCAATTGATGCAATTCAAAAGGCCCTGAATTTAAAACACATTGGTTAACAGCTTTCGTGTTTTGAGAATTCAGAGATTCGAAATTTAGAAGGGTCATATGCATCGTTGAAGTAGACAACTGTGTGCTGATACAAAGCTGTTGGACAGATCTACGCGACTGTGGTAAATCACCATATATTTTTCGTCCGAGCTCCAAAAGAGGTGATTCTAGATGCTCTGAAAAGATAACAAACAAATGCACACTCTTTATGTTTTGAGTTTTTGTAAACTCCAGAGCTATCATGGTCTAAATCAGTGTCAAAGTTAGTGTAACATTTCTGTTAAGCTGCTGCCGAGCCGCGACCAAACCTCTGCCGAGCAACGACCAACCTCTGTCGAGCAGCGACCAACCTCTGCCGAGCCGCGACCAGACCGCTGTCATGCCTTGCCAAGGCTTGCCAAACCTCTGCCGAGCCTTTGTCAAGCGTCTGTCAAGCAGTGATCAATCTTTGTCGACCACTCAGACCAACTTCTGGCGACAACACAAGCTTTGGCTTAGACTTTTGTGACCACCCTCTGTGGTACTGTTCACCACAGAGCCTCTGTGAAATCTGACAGAGCCTCTATGGACTGAACCTCTGCGACTGAACCTCAGAGCCAGTAGCCCAACTTCTTAGTACTTGTTGTCAGCTTTGCGCACCTGTCGTATTCTCAACAGAACTCCCTCCTCGAAGTTCCGAATTTGATGACTCCAGATGCGTTGGATTCCTAAGACACAAATGAACAATTTTCGTGTTTTGAGATTGATCTGACTCAGTGTTCTTCTTGGTTAGAATCTCTGCTAAAGTCAGTATACATCTGCTGGACAGAAAGTTGTGTTTCACTAAAATCATCATCAAAGGTCTATGGAGTTTTCAGAGACTCAAAAGATCAGAAGCAGTCTTGAAGATCAAAGTTCATGCAGATCACAAAGAAGACCTCTGTCAGCACTTGGTCAACCTCTGTCGACGCGAGATCAGCTTCTGTCGACACGAGATCAGCCTCTGTCGGCACTGCGATCAACCTCTGTCGCACCCTCTGCCAGTACCTCAGATATGGTAGTTCAGAGTTTTTACTGGTATTTCTAAACTCTGACCCCCTGCACTTTTTTTAATTTTTATTTATCAGTGCTTTTGGATATTCCTAACAAATGAGGAATCATCAAAGATGATTACCAACACCTTTTGATTTTTACAGGATATCTGATTTCAAATTAAGCTTAAATGAGATTTAATGCTCAATTTAAGGGGGAGAATGCCAATCTGACCATGTACATCCAAAGGTAAATTTCTAAATCTTTAGACTCATTTTTAAAGAAGACTGACTTTAAAATGATAAAACCTTTCTAAAATGGTCAAACCACTTTTAGATGCTAAATGCTTTTTCGGATATAGAAGTTGGATTTTAAATGCTTTTCTGAGACTAAAAATAGTCAGTGTGTGGAACAATACAATCTTTAGGACAACAATTTCATGGGATCATTGTATGAGATTTATAGTACTTCTATGGATCACTTAAACCTGTGTTTTCTACCTAAGAAGTAAACCTTGAGTGTTTGAGAGGTGAAGGGTCTACATCAAAGAGTGGGGGAGATAACTCATCTGAGTTTTTCTCATTGTGCTTAAGAGGTCAAAATTGAAAAGGGAGTTTGGTTAGATGTGAGCTACATGATAAAAAGAAAGAGAGTGTGAGAACAGAGTCAAAAGAATTATATAACTCTGCACTAACTTTTTCTGAGCCGGACAAGCCACATTACTGATTTATCACGATTCTTTGGTGATTATCATTGAAACAGGCAGTGAGCCCATGCCAACTCTTAACTTAACCCCACGAGCTACTCATTTTTTTCTCAACAAAGAAATGTTTCATTTTCCACGGGGAAGCAGCATATATGCTATCCGATCTTTATTTGGAAGGTTGGATATTGAAAAGAAGGAAATCTGCCCCACCTTCACACTTCATTGATGCACATTGAGTCTGTGGAAACCTGTTATGTCCAAACTAGTTTACACACTTTTGAGCCCAACATATCATATACATTTTCTTCCACACAATATCACAAATCTTTGTGATTCCCAATGCATATCTATGTGATATTGCCAGAACAGTTTGAGAAGTTTAATTTTAATAATTTTACTTCTATGATAACTGGAAGTCCTATCAGAGCTTCATATTTGTCAACTCTGAACATAGGCCACACAATTATTTTAATTGTTGTGATAACAGTTGCTATGTGCTTTTGTGTTAGATGATTACCCCTGGTTACTTATTCTTTAATGCAGATTCTCATGATCCGAATGTGTTCGCTACTCTTCATCTCTTAGCTATTTATCTACCATCGGTTATTACTCAAACTGGGTATACAAGCTTCCGCACATCAAATCGTTCTCTGATTGTTTGAGTTTAATCTTTGGGAGACAACCGAGATCAAAAAGGTAAAGCAACAGTCAAGGGGAGTATGCAACGATCAAGGGGGAGTTAAAGAAGGAATTGAAGCAACTGACTTTGTGGAAGATCGGGCTATTTTTAATCTTGGATACAAAGGGGGAGATTGTTGACTTTATTTATTATGTTGTATTCAAGATTACTTGCTTAAATTATAAAAGCCCAAATTGTATTTGTGGGCTTTAGTGGCTAATGGGCTTAGGCCTTAAAACCTAAGTATTTAATGTGTTGTTTGTTAGAGTTTTAGGTTAAGCCTCTAAGTCTCCTAGCCTCCATTTTTACATTCATACGTATAGAGAGAGAGAGAGATTCAATTTAAGAGAGAGTGTTCTTAATTCCTATCTTGTAAACTCCTCTTTATCAGTCAATACAAAGATCATTGTTATTATTATTGTTACTTGTTATATCCGGGATTTTTGGTAGAAACTTGGACTGATCTTTAACATATTATTCATATCTTTCAAAACAGCATCTGTTTTTCTGCCATTCTCGACCAGTTCGACTTTGGTAAACTTACAGATCTGTTACTTCGGTTAAAATCTCCATTTTAGTGCATTGTTTAAAGTTTTAAGATTATAAACACTGTTCGAAGCTTCCACTTCATCTTCTAAAATTTACTATTAATATACTATTTTCTGGATTTCTCATCCTCTTTCAAAATGACCACAAACAACTTCTTCACTGCTGGTTATTTAACCAAGCCACCCACACTACTCAGAGATGAGTACCCTCAGTGGAAGATACGAATGATTCACTTCTTCGAGGGTACTGACAAAGAACTCGTCTACTATATTAACAACCATCCTTTCATACCAATGATCACAGTACCCCGTGTACCTGCCACAGACGACACTCCAGAAATCCCTGAGCACGAAAATCCAAAGACCAAAGACAACTGGTCAGGCCCTGATTGGGCAAAATATGAAGTTGCTTCAGAAGACTAAGAGACTCCTGATTATGGCCATCCCAAATGACCTTTTCCAATCCCTAGATGCGTGTGAATATGCATACGATCTGTTGAAGGAACTGGAAAAACAACTAGAGGGTGGGGCCAAAACTCAGAAGAACCGTAGAGCCCAATGCATCAACGAGTACTACACATTCAAAGCTCTGCCGACCGAAACTCTACAGACAACATATGATCGGTTCAACTCTCTAATCAACAAGTGCAAAAAGTTCGGAATCCACAGAACCTCTGAGGAGAACAATGTCATGTTCCTAAAGAGTCTCAATGAAGAATGGCTCCAGTTGTCTATGTCTCTACAAACAAATCAGGACTTAGACTCCTGGACTCTGTCAGATCTCTATGGAACGTTGGCAGCTCAAGAGCCCCAGATTGCACAAGAAAAAGCTCAAATCAGTGCACCTCTTGCTCTGGTTGGTAAGGCTACAGAAGTTAAAGAGAAGCCAAAGAAGGAGAAAGCTGTGGAAGAAAAGAAGGAGAAGAAGAAGAAGATCTTGATCGTCGATGGTGAAGATGAAGAGGTGGTAGAAGAAGAGGAGGCAACTATGGCCTCGATAGCTAAGTCGTTAGCTCTTTTGACAAGGGAATTCAGCAGAGGATACCAGAAGAAATCTGGTGATGAACGCTACGGAAGACATGATCGTGGAAAAGAAGGGTCAAATGACAAGAATGAGAGAGGAGGCGACCAACAGAGGTCAAATGACAGGAACGACAGAGGTGGTGACCGACAGAGGTCAGACGACAAAGCTGGCAACGCTCCACAGAACCAAGGATGTTACAACTATGGTAAGCCAGGCTACTACGCAAATGAATGCAGGAGAAAATTAAACCACCCTCAGAGGGATTCCGCTTTCTACAAAAAGAAAGCAGAATTTTATGCTCAGAAGTCACTTATGGTGAATCAAGAAAACTGGCAGTCAGATACATCCTCTGACGAAGGAGAAAAGAAGAACGCCCTGTTCTGTGGCATGGCAGAGGTCAGCTCCGACTCCGATAGTGAGGTATCCACTTCTGACTCTTACTCTAATCAAGCAGAAGTTGATTTGCTTAAATTGAACATTGAATACACAGAACTTAAAAAGACCTGCGAAAGTGTTCAGAAGAAGCTTACCTTCTTTGAGAGAGAAGCTAGACTTCTCACTTAAGAAAAGGCTAAAATCTTTCAAGAAAAGGAAGAAACTGAAACAAACTGGAACAAACTGGAACAAACACCTAAATCCTTTGAAAGAAAAGATTTATGAACTTAACTCAGCCCTAAAAGCAAAATCTAAAGAACTTGTGAACGTTGAGAGCAACAGAATGAATATCCTAGCTCTTAAAAATTATTTTCAAAAGGAAAGAGAAGTCCTCTGTCAAGATTTACTCAGAAGAGATCTTTTAATTAAGAAATATCAAGATGCACAGAAGGTGTACGAGAAAATTAATACACAAATAGGGAGACGGGGAATTGGCTTCTGTGATATAGATACATACACTGGAAACAAAAGAAACAAGTCTCTGTCCTCTCTATTTCATATTGGAAGTACAAGAAAACCTGGTTTTCCAAATTTACTCTCTGTTAGCAAAAGAAGAAAAGTATCTGGGGAACCTCACATAAGGAAACCTCTGAAGATGATAAATGTGTGGTTTGAAAACACGGATTTACCATCTTCAGCCTCTGTCAAAAGAGGCTCCAAACCTAAGAAATATCTGAAAACTCAAGATCAGATAGGTATCTTCAAGTTTGGTGACCCCGAGACTCAAACACAGGTTGCCTTTGTCTGCATGATAAACTATGAAAAGAAATTATCGGCAGAAGTACCTGAGTTAAATCCTAACGTTTCAGAAGAAAAACTTAAAGATATCTCTGAAAAAGAGTTGATGGAAATCGGGAAAAATAACCTTTACGAAAACCTCTGTACACCCTCTATCGACCAAAATCTCTCCGATGAAACCTTGATAAATACTTCTGTTGACTTGGAAAATAATCTCAAAGAAAAGGATGAAAGCGAGTATGACACATGCTCTGAAAATCCAGCCTCTGTCGAAAGAGAACTAAGTGACTCAACCTCTGTATATGAGGACGATTCATCCTCTGACGAATCTGAGACTGACTCTAAGTCAGAGATAGTATCTTATGACTCAGAGGATTTTAAACTACTCTCTGGAGTTCTTAACAGAACTATTCCTCCTAAGGAGAAAATCACAAGAGTTCCTATCTATCCAGATTTTTTGGACATGTGTATACAAGCCAAAACCGCTCTTGAGCTTGAGAAAATCAAACAACAAAAGACTTCAAAACCCTTAAGGCCTATTAAAGAAAAACTAACATGGCAACAGAAGGGTAAATGGGCTGACAATAACAAATCTTTTTCTTCTGTGACAGTGAAACCTGCAGAAGTTCACCACAGAAGGCTGCTCTCTACAAAGGATTTTGCAAACAACAATCTAGCCTACATAGGTCTTCTTGTAAAAGGAAGTCAAATGTTAGGATAGAATGTAATGCCTCTGTGCCCCCATTTAATGTTTTCAATGAAAAGTTCAAGCAAATCTCTTCGCACATTCATTATTGTCACTTTTTTGATCTCATGTATCGATTAAATCAACGTTTCTCGAGTCCACACTGTTTCCTCTCTGCGCCCAAAAAGAATACTAAATTCAAGGGTAAGAAAAAACAAAATGGCTTTTCAAAAGAAGCAAAAACCAAACCCAAAAATGCTAAGGCAGACTTAAAAGCCCCTAACAAAGTTGGACCCATTTGGATATGGGTACCTAAAACTCTCTGATTGTCTTGTAGAAGCAGTACGTGCAAATCTGGTATCTTGCCTCCGGATGCTCGAGGCAGATGACTGGCGACAGAGGTCAACTATCCTCCTATAAAGATAAACTCGATGAAGGATCTGTGACCTTTGGTGACAACAAGAAGGGGTATATAAAAGGCTACGTAGTCATCAAGAAGGAAAACATAACCGTATGCAAAGTTGCATATGTGGATGGCCTTAAACACAATCTTCTCAGTGTTAGCCAACTCTGCGATACGGGTTTCGACATAATGTTCAAAAGAACCTTCTGCTCTCTACAAGGTGAGGACACAGGAGTCGAACTTTTGCGAGCCGAACGAAGAGGCGATCTTTACCTCATGAACTTTTGTGCCAAGAACAAGGAAGACAAGCTCTTCTTTGTTGCCAGTAAAAGAGAAGAAGCCTGGTTATGGCATAACAGGTTCTGCCACCTAAACTTTCATACTCTAGATAAACTTGTCAAACTTGATCTTGTCAAAGGTTTGCCAAATGTCAAGTTTAATAAAGATCATTTATGCTCTGCCTGCGAAATGAGAAAACTCAAAAGGGTTTCCCATAAAGGCAATACTAATGTGTCTTGCCCTAGGCCTCTGTACATGCTTCATGTTGACCTCTGCGGTCCAATCGCTACACAGAGCCTAGGTGGCAAGAAATATATACTTGTTTTGATCGATGAGTATTCAAGATTTACATGGGTTGAATTCGTCAGAAAGTAATCAGATGTTCCAAACATTCTGATAAATCTAATGAAAAGAATTTAAGTTCTGTATGAGTGCAGGATTCAGAAACTAAGAAGCGACATTGGCACAGAATTTAAAAACTCTGTCATTGAAGCTTATCTTACAGAAGAAGGCATATCACAGAACTGCTCTGCTGCACGCACTCCACAACAGAATGGCGTGGTTGAACGAAAGAACCGCATGCTTGTGGAGGCTGCAAGAACTATGTTGATAGCATTTGGATTACCAATGTCTTTTTGGGCAGAAGCAGTATCAACCGCTTGCTACACCCAAAATTGATCAACCATTGTAAAGAGGCACATCAAGGCATCATATCATTTGATCAACAAAAGGCGACCAAACAACAAGTTCTTTCATGTATTTGGATGCAAGTGCTTTGTCTTAAATGATAGAGAAGCAAGAGGAAAGTTTGAGGTGAAAGCAGATGAAGGCAAGTTCATTGGGTACTCTACCACCTCTAAGGCCTACAGAGTTTATCTTCTGCGGTCACGAACCATTGTAGAAAGCATCAATGTGTCTTTTGACGATTCCTTTCAAAAGACTTCTGAACAAATCAGTTCAGAACTCGATCTAAAGAAGGAATCCTCTGGCATCCCAAAGACAAGAGCAGAAGACTTAAATCTTCTATTTGAAGAGATGTTCCATGATAATATTGATCCCTCTGCTGGAGCCGTCAGAGCCTCTGGAGAAACATCTTCTAACAACCAGAATGAGACAGGTATATCTCTAACTGGTCCATTAAATACTTTATCCTCTTCTGTGAATCATACAGATGCACGCGCTGAGGGGGAGCGAACAGAAGATGATTCCACCAAGGATTCAACTACAGAGGCCCCTGAAATACCAACTCCAGCGACTACGGAGGAATCAATACCAGAGGAAAATGAGGACTCAGTCTCTACTCCCTCAGAAGAACAAATTCCAACTCTTATCCCAATAATCCCACAAGCTGAAATACCAATTTCAGGCACAGAAGTGTCATCAACTACAGAGGTTACACAAGAACCGACAAGTGCAACCACAGAGTTTCATCTTGATGACTCAAATGGCCATCTTCCAAGAACAACACAGTGGACGAAAAGCCATCCTCCAAGCCTAATAATCGGCGACCCTTCTAAAAAGGTCAAGACAAGATCAGCCACTGCTAACTTTTGTTTCTTTACAAATTTCATCAGTGTGATCGAGCCAAAAAGAATCTTCGAAGCCCTAGATGATCCAAACTGGGTAGATGCAATGCAAGAAGAACTTCTACAGTTTGAGAGAAACAAGGTATGGACCCTAGTACCTTTGCCACGAGGAAAACAAGCAATAGGGACAAAATAGGTCTTCAGAAACAAAAAGGACGAGGATGGGGTGGTCATTAGAAACAAAGCGAGATTGGTGGCCAAGGGATATTGCCAAGAAGAAGGCATTGATTACGATGAGACTTTTGCCCCTGTCGCACGGCTCGAAGCAATAAGAATCTTCTTAGCCTTCGCAGCCCACAGAGGTTTCAAAGTCTTTCAGATGGATGTAAAATCTGTCTTTCTAAATGGTGAAATCCAAGAAGAAGTATACGTCCATCAGCCACCAGGGTTTAAAAGTTCCATGTACCCAAAATACGTGTACTACCTCGACAAAGCTCTGTATGGATTGAAACAGGCTCCAAGAGCATGGTACGAAAGACTTTCAACCTTTCTCCTCAATAATGAATTCGACAGAGGTACAACCGATACTACTTTGTTTTATAAAAGAAAAGGTGATGAGATTCTACTTGTACAGATTTATGTGGATGATATTATTTTCGGGTCTACAAATGCACAACAGTGCAAAGATTTTGAAAAACTCATGCAGAGTGAGTTTGAAATGAGTATGATGGGAAAATTAACATTCTTCCTAGGACTCCAAGTAAAACAATCATCAGAGGGAATTTTTATAAATCAAGCTAAATATGTTTCTGACATACTTTCAAAATACAGTCTCTCTGATGCCTCTGTAATGAAGACCCCAATGGCCACTGGAAATAAATTATTCTCATATCCAAATGGCACATCTGTAGAGTGCAAGCTCTACAGAGGTATGATTGGGTCTCTACTATACTTAACCGCATGTGGGCCTGATATAATGTATGCCACATGCCTCTGTGCAAGATATCAAGCTAACCCAAAGGAATCCCACTATATTGCTGTAAAGAGGATCCTCAGATACCTTAAAGGGACTAAAAATCTTGGCCTCTGGTATCCAAAGAACTCTGTCTTTGATCTTAAGGCATACACAGATTCAGATTATGGAGTATGCAAGCTTGATTGAAAAAGCACCTCTAGGAGTTATCAATTCCTGGGTGGTAAACTAGTCAGCTGGACATCAAAGAAGCAGAATTGTGTGTCTACATCTACAGCAGAAGCTGAATATGTTGCTGCTGCTAGCTGTTGCTCTCAAGTTCTGTGGATGAAAAACCCAGCTAAAGGACTATGGTCACAACATATACAAAATACCCATCTTTTGTGATTCAAAAAGTATCATAGCCATCTCTGCCAATCCAGTACAACACTAAAAAACAAAGCGTATCGATATCCGTTACCACTTTCTGAAGCATCATGTTGAACATGGCACAATCGAAATGCACTTTGTGCCCACTGAATACCAGCTTGCAGACATATTCACCAAGGCACTTGATGAGAAAAGATTCCTTTTCTTGGTGGGTAAGTTAGGTATGATTAATATGAGTTGAATCCTCTATAAGTAAGATTTGATCTTCTTGTAAATATGTACATAACTCAAACTCTTCTGTATGTAAATTCTTAATCATCAAAAGTTCTGTAGCCAACAGAGCTTCTTTGGGATTGCTCAGAACCTGACAATCTCCACAGAACCTCTGGTGAGCTTGACCTATGTTCTGTGCACTACTTATCTCATTTGATCCAAGCATAGGTCAAGGGGGAACAGAAGGAGTTCTTGAACTGATCTACAGAGGTTGATCATTCAAGGGGGAGCAAAAGAAAATATATGATCAATCATAACCACAGAAGTGAAGATTGTTTGTCGAACAAGGGAGAGCCAAAAGGTAAGTATCTCGTACAAATCCTTTTTGAAAACAGTTTTCTAGGACATCAATTTCCAATTACGTCCTAGAAACATTGTTTAAGACATGTCAAAGAAGTAATGATCAAAAAGATTTTCGAGCCCTCCGTTATGAGAAATTTAAGGTCATAGAGCCTCTGCTGAGCTCAACAGAGCTTCTGTAAGCCGGATCCTCTAGAACTGAAAACTTCATACGGGAACTCTATCGATCAACCTTAAATGTCTTCTTTAAGGATTCGTACGTACAAATGCACACACAATAATACTGGAAGGAAGTCTTTTGGTCGAAGATCTCATTCCACCAAAGAGTCTCTGTCGCCCAATCGAGACACTCTAAAAGTAAATGTCTCGCACAAAATCTTTTCCAAAACAGTTTTCTAGGACACTAATTTCCAAATATGTCCTAAAAACAATGTTTAAGACAATTAAAACTTTGAAGGATCAAAAAGTTTTCTAAATTTTTAGTTATAAGAAATTTTCACTCTCAGAGCCTCTGCTGGCTTTGACAGAGCCTCAAAACCTCTGTGAATGAAAATTTTGTACTAAAGGTCTATCGATCCTCTCCAATGATTTTTCAAACGATTTTGGTAAATAAATAAGCATCAGAAGACATAAAAGGCAGGTTTCAGACGACAGAGCTCATTCCACTACAGAGCTTCTGTTGTTTCTGGTACTTGGCCTTTTATGGAAATTCTGTAACAGTACGGGTTATCTACTGCGACTGACAGATATCGGAAGGTAGAAAGGCCCACGCGTCAAGCATTAATGAGCCGCACATGCCATCTAATCGTGTTCTGACACTTCCTATGGCATTCTCCTATTGGACGTGTGTGGCACACGTTCTCCTGGAAAGTTGAACCCAGCCGTATGTACTCGATTGCGGACCCCAAATATTATTCACTTTCACCTATTTACCTCTTCAGAATCTACCATCATCTCTTCAGTATAAAACCCAACTTACCACTTCTTCCAAACGTTTACGAACTTACTCTCTTCATCTTCTCCGACGAACCTTGCAATAACCTGCAACTTCCATTTTCTACTCTCTTTCTTCAAGATTAATCCAATGGCTTCAACCTCCAATGCTCCGGTGAACTCCCCATCTCATTCTAAGAACTCCCAAAACCAAGAAATAGCCGGAAACCTACAACAGGATAACTCCGGCGACACAGCAGACTTTGCCCCTACAACCCATCTTCTAAACTCATCGCACGTGAACACTTTGAAAGTGTTCTTCCTTTAAAACCCAATAACTACTACCTGGTTCCCTCAAAAACCGCATTTGGGGAACTACATGCCATCCTTCTTTACATTCTGGAAAACCATTATCTTTACCCCCTATTATCCAGAACTGTCGATAAAATACCTGCCAGATATCTCAATCAATTATGGCAAAGCAGCATATTTGACCCCGAAGATAGACAGATCAAGGGTTACATCTCAAAACCAGACAAATCCGAGCACCTTGAACTCAAGTTCAACAGAACTATGTGTTGGGTCACCAAAGATTTGAAATTGACTCACCGATGTTTTCCCTAAAATCATACTTAGAATATTTTAGCATGGTTCTTTAAAATGACTTGTACAAGATAGCAACTGTTCGGTGAAGTCGAAGATCAACCGAAACCAAGCTTGAAGAGTTTCTATTTGCGGAATTAAGAAGACTTCTCAAGATACGTACAAGTCAATGTCCACCGAATTGTGTCTTCACACGTCGGTGGACATCCTCACCACCGATGGTGTCTTATCGGTGGGATCTTCGTGTAATTAGATTGTCTTGCAGATGATTTTTTAAAGACCAATGACAGTTTTATTTCGGTAGATCTTCATCGATAAAATTGTCTTGGAAAACACATCAAGAAGATCCTCCAGGTTTGGCTATAATCCAGTGGTTGGTAAAAATGTTAACCTAGTACTCTCCACTTTTAGATGACGTCTAAATCAGCCTGGGCACTCTTCCTGGTTCCAAGGAAAAAGGTGATTTGGAAACATCAACTTTTCAGAGTACTACACCTTCTATCCAATCTCCTTATGACAAGTGTCCTGAGCATTTAATGCACAGTACTTGTATCTTCACTATAAAAGGAAGTAGAAGGCTCCTTGCAAACCACGCTTTCTGGACTTCTCTCTCAGTGCAAGAAATCTCCATATTGCTTACAAACTTTATAGATTTGTTCTAAGTGTTCTTAGTTGTTTTGTTAGTATACTTTGTGCAAGATTGTTAGAATAGTTTATCTGTTCTTTTCCGCAACAGTCTTAAGTTTTCTACGTGTAATTCTTGTTGAAAGTTTTTCAATAATAGAATTAAAATTGTGAAAAATTTGAGTATTGTATTCAACCCCCCCCCCCCCCCCCCCTTCTACAATACTTGTTATAGCCATCTGGGACTAACACTATGTTCTCACTTGAGTTCAGTCTACCCACAAGAGGTCTTCTAGGGATAAAGGCATACGCAGAGGAACCCACATACACCGAGCTCTGCAGGTTTGTTGAAATGTTGGGGTACAACACAACCCTAAGGAAAAGAAATGATTTCAGAAGAAATCGATTACCCCCTCTGTGGAACACGCTCTTCTCCATTCTAAATCGGTGCCTAACAGGGAAAGTGGATAGTCCAGACCAATCTTCTCACCAAATTTTGACAATAATGTACGGGGTGTACTACGATCTACCCCTGGACTACGCCACCATCATGATGCAGGAAATGGTTAACACCATTGACCGCAGAATCTCCTCCCAGAAGGCCAAAGGACGCAAGACCGATGCTCTACCTCCTCTGCAATATCAGCGTATTCTGGGTGTCCTTCTAGAACCTCTGCTCCGTCTACAAAAATGGCCAATGGAGGGACCAACGGCCAGAATGTATGCTATTACAAGGAACTCCCCAACAGAGCACGAAGATGAATACCCATTCTGCAGACCTCTGCCAAAGAAACTTCTGGGATACGCTACAGACAAGACCCTTAAGTTAGAATACATACACGATCATAGGACTCCAGAACCAAGTCTTGTGACACCCCCGAGTCTAGGAGTCCCCTTAGGATCTAGGGTTGTAGAACGGATGTCCGACGAAGAATGGGCAGTGGCCTTGGCTAAACATGAACAAGTACAAGCCAACTTTCAAGCTCTGATAAATACCCATTCTAATCCTCTGCCAAGAAGAAGAAGAAAGCCCACAGAAAAAAAAAAGCTACAGAAGGCACCTCAACCAGTGCTGTTGAAGCCCAACTGTCCCCTCCTCATGCAACAGAAGTTGGATCCTCTGCACCTCCTACTCCTCCAAAAGACAAAAAGAAGAGAAAACACAAGTCTTCAGAGGAGGGTGCCCCCAAACCAAAGAAAAGGAGGAGCAAGAAGAAATCAAAGAAGCCTCATACTCCTCTGCAAACTATCGCAGAGGAAGTTGAAATAGCAGAAGAAGCCCAAGACCAACCTCTGCAATCACCTTCACCCATCAACTATGCAGAAGATCAGGGTGATTTTTCTGTCTTCCTCCAACAACACGGGATTGCACACTCTTTAGACCCTTCAGGATGGACTGCAGAGGCCCTATCTCATCATTCAACAGAAGCACCAGATTTCATAATCTCTTCTGACTTGGATGTTGATGACCAAGCCCCACAGAATATTCAGTCCAGGACTCCAGAAGTTCTACAGAACCGCTTCACACAACCTGGATTTGATGTGCAAAGAGCAAGCCCAGAGGATCTGGCTAGAGCCACCACCAAACTTCCATCCGTCGTAATCACAGAAGATATAGTGGAAACCGATGAAGAATAAGACGATCAGGTAAACCTTGGAAATCTACACCCAGATCGTAGGCATTTGTCCTCATACCATCCCCATGTACTACAAATGGTTGGAAGTCAACCCTGCTTTGATTCCCTAGGAAAAAGTCCAGAGGCTAGAACAGAGGTAGGTGATGTGAGCCACAGAATAGAGAAAGAGGCAGAGACCATAGATGGTGAGGTAGTGATAGGATGCCCAACAGAGAAAGAATCCAGAACTGATGCCTGGAATAATAGAGGCACACAACCACAACCAACTCCTACTGCAACCCACACTTCTATTACCGCCAGTCTAGTGGCAGAAGGTAATATTGAACAAGAGCAGCACAGCTCGAACCCACCCTAAACTAACCGGGCAGAGGAAATTCCTTCCACCTCTGTGCCACAAATAGCCGGGGAAACCATTCCAAGGGAGTCCTCTCCAAAGGACTTGCCTTTAGTTCGTGATTCCACGCCCCGGATCACATCTGACACTCCTGCAGAGGAATTTGTTTCCTCTGCCACACGCAAACACATAAGTCCAACCAGCCCTTCAGAGGGGCCTAGAGTGCACGAAGACGAAGGGATTCTAGACAAATCCCCGAGTCAACTTAAGGATACTTCTGTACCCACCTCTGGAGTGGATCAGGACAATGTCCTTAACAGAACCTCTATAGAGTCTGAAGCTGATAAAGCCTCTACTCGAGGATTAGAGGGAAATCCTTTCGTCCTCAATGTCAAGACAGGGATGAAAGAAGGTGTCCAAGAAATAGGGACTCACTCTGGGGACGAATGTGTTCCCCCAGAGGTTACACCAAGTCCACATGTATCAAGGGATGCGTTCCAAACCCTTGCCACCTCTGTGGACACCACATTGAAAGAGTTGAAAAGCTCTTTTGATTCTTTTGCAGAAGTTACCACAAGGGCCATTACCAATATGAACACCAAAATGGACAACCTGTCCACAGAGGTGCAAAATGCTCTAGCCCAGATGAGAACAGCTGCTACAACCTCTGCCACCTCTGCTGCTGTTGACTTCGAGAAAGCCACTACCTCTGCCTTCCAAAGCTCTGTCAACGATCTTCTTGAAAAGCTGAAGAAAGAACAATCGTCAAAATCTAAGGGCCTTACTCCAGAAGATCTAAAGAAGGCCTTAGAACAAGTCCAAGAGCACATAACCCGCGAAACTCAAGCCATAAAGCCTTCCAACTATATGACAAGAGTACAGCTTACAGAGCTCGGACAGGGGATCCTTGACCAGATGACAGACTTCATCAAGGCCTTTACCATCGCCAATCACAACTACGTTAAGGACTTTCAGAAGAGCGTCGACAGAATGCGCTTCAACACAGAGGCAGAGCTCGCAACTCTTTTTGGCCTCTGTGATGGCTTGTGCGCAAAGAAGATAACTGCAGGTGCCATTCCTCCAAAGAAACCAGAGGCATCGTGCAGGGCAGAGGGTACTAATGATAAGGGTCGGGATGACTCTGATGATGACTCTGATAGTCCATCAGATCATCCTGAGGGGGAGAAACAAATGGAAGAAGCTACAAACAGAGGTCTACCAGAACCACCATTATCAGCAGAACCCCTAAACCAAGTTCCCCCAACTCAAACCCAAGGAGGAAACCATCAACAAACCAAAGAGGCAACAACCACCTCTGTGGAAATACCCTCTGAATAAACCCCAATCACAACCCAAGTACCTGAAACCAACCAAGATCAACAACAGAAGACCATAGAGGCAACACCCACCTCTGTTGAAACAACCTCTGTATTCGGAGTAGATGTCCAAACCCGTGAAGAATTCCAAATCCTAACATCCTCCGAAGAAGATCAACCATCCCAAACACCAAAACCAAAATCACCAGAAGAACTCCCCTCTCCAACACCAAAAACACCAGAAGAACCAAAACTACCATCCCCTACACCAGAAGCTACAACAACAAAACCTCTATCTCCCACACCCAAAACCAGAACCAAGACCAGTGCTCACAAAAGGAAACATCTGAGAAAAACCACATAATCATCACCAACAAAACCCACAACACCAACCAAGTCCTCAGAAACACAAATGTCAAAACCTACAGAGGCAACCCCCAAAACTACAGAGGCACCCTCAGAAATCCAAAAGATAAATCCCACAGAGGCAACCCCATCTCTACAAGAAGATCTTCAGCCAAAGGCAAAAGACGAAGGCAAGGGGATAATGATAGAGGAACCCAAGAAGAAGAAGCCAAAGCATCAACCAGCAGAAAAATTGATGAAGAACTCTTTTGATGCATATGTGACACCAAAGCCAGAAGAAGAAGACTGGGCTTTCGGTACTACCCCTCTGTCAAACATACCCATTCTAGATCCGAAGACAAAAGTTACAGAGGATCGAGTGGCCTATGTTGATCCAAACCCTCAGTGATTTGATAATGACCCTATCTTAAAAACTTAGTGAAAATTGTAAGTAAACAATATGTATCAGAGTTTCACTATCGCTGATAAGTACTAAGATCTTACAGTACTGCTGATAGGAACTCTCGCTCTTTTAGATTAAACATTCAGCGAACACTGTTCACCATATCGCTGAGTCTGTTCAGTCCTTATGGTGATCGCTGATAAGTTAGTTGTTTACTTATGATCCCTGAAGACAAGATTCACGTCAACAAAGGTTCTACGTTGAAATCGAAGATTAAGCTCAAGAACCAGCGACAAGTCTCCTAATGAACTGATGCGGATCAGCGAAGACTCAGATTTGTCCACTCAACGTGAAGTATCAAGTACAAGACTTCAGCTATCGCTGAACTTTATCATTCGCTGAATAGTAAATGATAATCGCTGAATCAACGAAAGCTGATCATGAAGTCCTCCGTATAAAGTACTTTTGTCTTAACCTCCCTTTCACGCCACCGTACGAAATGTTAGAAAAGAACCTCCGAAAATCTGAAATCGTACAACCACTCTGATACTACACTGTTCATTCATGCGGCTACTAAGGTTGTCAACAAAGGTCAATGACATGCAACCAATCCGCTGATGACACGTGTAAAGTGTATACTGAATTGCATTAAATGCATGCAGTATATAAAGAGATGAACTCACTTCATTTGAAGTAACTTGCTAACTCTGGACAAGTTCAAATCTCTCTTAAGATAGGATTTTATTAGTAATCTCCTTATCTTTCTTAGTGCAAGAAACCTTAGTGTTCCAACTTGTTTAGATTTAGGTTTATCCTTAATCTTGTTTCCGCAACAAGCTGTAAATTGTTAATGATTTATCAATAAACAATTTAGAAAAGTAAAATAGTGTGTTTGTATTCAACCCCCCCCCCCTTCTACAAACTTGTATAGGCCTTTCGGGACCAACAAGTGGTATCAGAGCAGATTTGTTTAATCTCATAAACAAGATCTAATCTAAGATATTTCTCTTCCTAGCTATTATCTGAAAATGGCCAACACAAACATAAACACTCACTATATAGACAATGGTTCTCTTGCAAAACCCCCTAGATTTTCCAGAGATAACTTCAACTTGTGGAAAAATAGGATGACACTCTTCTTAGAAGGTGTAGACCCTACTATACCTTACTATCTTGAAAACGGCCCACACATCCCTGTAACAATTGATCCTGCAGTTCCAGCCACTACAACTAGAGCTGCTATTCCAGAAAGGCTGATTCTAAAGGAAATCCATCATTGGACCGATGAAGACAAGAAGAAAGTGGCTATAGATACAAAAGCCAGATCCATACTATCCATGGCCCTTCCTGACGAAGTCTACCATTCCGTCATGAACCTGAAATCCTCAAAAGCCATGTGGGACACAATATGTGTTCAGTATGAAGGAACGTCTGAAGTCCAGGATTCAAGAAAGATCAACCTGGTAAGACAATACGAAAGCTTCATTTCTGGTAAGAATGAAACTCTCTCTGAAGTTCATCAACGTTTTAATTGCTTAATTATAGATCTAAAAACGGTTGGTAAGGAATATGCTAACTTTGAAGTGCTGACAAAGTTTTTAGAATGTTTACCTGAAAGCTGGGACAATTATTCCATGTGTCTCAAGCTGTCAAAAGATCTAAGATCAATGACACTTGCTACCTTATATGGCACATTGCTGAATCATGAGCAATCTAGCCATCTTAAGAAGAATCTTGTAAAAGATTCCAAAAGCACCCCTGTTGCTTTAATCTCAGAGGAACCTTCTACTCAGCGACCCGTGGTCACTATCACTGAGTTAGAAAGTAACTCTGAAAGGTCATCAGATTCTGATTCTTCAGATGATGATGAATCCTTGGCTCTCCTAACTAAAAAGTTCAGGAGATTCGCCAAGAAGAAAATGTTTAGAAAGAACAAAACTCTTTCTATAGCTGACAAGCCTAAGTCATCAGCTTTTGTTGATAAGGCTACTGCTACTTGTTTCAACTGCGAAAAGACAGGTCATTTCGCTAACGAGTGCAGGTCAAAGAAAATCATGAGACCTTCAGCTTTTACAAAGAAATCCTTTGTTCCAAGGAATAAAGGCGACAAATACTCAAAGCTGAAGGAGAAGTATGCAAAGCTGAAAAGCTTTAAGAAGAAAGGAAAAGGCCTGATGGCTGACTATGATTGGGCTGCTTCTGATGAAGAAGCCTCATCATCTGATTCTGAAGATGATGAAGCAAATCAATGTCTCATGGCCAAGATTGAAGAAGAGGAAGAAAGTTCAGACATTCCCTCCACTTCAACATCTGCCATTCAGGTATCACCTTCCTTCTTTACCAATATTGTAAATATTGATGAAGCTGATAGTCTCCGTAAAATCGAACTGCTGACTAGAAGTTTATACGAAGCCATGAACGGCAAAGCTGTGGTTGAAAACCAAAATCTTGATCTCGCTGAAAAGCTTAAAAACTGCCACCTTCAAATAGAAAAGCTTTCTAAATTTGAAGAAGATTTTAAAGATCAAGTCCATTTAAATCAGCTAGTCAAAATCGAACGAGCGGAAGCTATCGCTGCATTAAAAGCTGAACAAGCTACTGTTGAAGGATGGTGTAATTCTTCAACAAAGATCACTGAGATAATTAAGGCTCAGATTCCTCTGAGTGATAAACGTGGTCTGGGTTATAAATATGATACTCCAATACCAACCACTGAACGTTCAATGCTTAAATTTGGAACGTTCGTATCCTCAGTAGCTGACACTTCTTCATCTCAGTACTCCTCGTCGGTTACACCAATCCCTGAGGAAACTCCTACCTCCTCAAAAGGTAAGGAGAAAATGGTTTATTCAAAACCTACCTCTGTCTCTAAAGACAAAGGTAAAGGAATTGTTATTTATCAAAATCCTCAGAAGGGTACCTTAGTACCTAAGCTGAATGCTTCCAAAGCCTTAGTGATTCATTCATCTGGTTCTAGAAATCAGACCTCTGGATCAGTTCAGCGACCTACTCCTAGACTCAGAGTAGATGTCCTTGGTAAGAAATCTGAAGAACTGAATGTTCGTCCTATTTCAAAAACCAATAGTGTACTTGGTGCTGGCACTTCTAATTCCAAATTAAAAGCTCAGCACTCAAGTGGTCCTAGAACTAATTTTAGTTATAGGAAATGTTATCACTGTGGACTTACCGATCATATTGCAAGTAAGTGTCCCACAGCCACCAAAGCTGATAAGATAGCTAAGGTGAAGATAGCACCCAAGAAGACCAAACCAGTTGCAATTCAGGTTAAGGTGACTCCTACCGCTGAGGTCAAGAAATTGACCAAAGTGAAGAAAGACAAAGTTGAATCTTCAAATGCTGCGAAGACTGCTGAACCCATTCCAACCACTTCCACTGACAAACGCGTATACATGGCGAAGTGGGTACCCAAGCAAAACTAATCTTCCTTTGTATTGCAGGTTAAGAAGGGTATCTGGTATCTCGATAGCGGATGCTCTAGACACATGACTGGAAAGAAAAGCCTGCTCGCTGAATACAAGGAAGAGAAGGGTCCCTCTGTGACTTTCGGTGGAAATGGAAAAGGACACACCCGAGGGTATGGTGTACTTTCAAATGGTACAACATCCTTCAGAAGAGTCGCATATGTTTAAGGGCTGAAGCATAATCTTCTGAGCATCAGTCAGCTTTGCGACATGGATAACAAAGTGATTTTCACTAAGGAATCCTGCTTTGTCTCTGACAAAAAGGAGAAGATAGCTCTCAGCGGTTATCGTTTGGAAAATGTTTACGTTATAAACATGGACTCAACAACCACTGAGAACTCCTGTTTCTTCTCAAAGGCATCTTCTGATGTCAACTGGCTATGGCACAAGAGGCTTTCACATCTCAACTTCAAGACACTGAATACTCTTTCATCCAAAGAGTTAGTCACTGGTCTACCTCAACATTCATACGCCAAAGAATCCTTATGTTCAGCGTGTGAAAAAAGGAAGCAGACCAAGGCAAGCTTTAAGTCAAAGCAAGTTTCCTCAGTGTCATCTCCTCTTCAACTACTCCATATGGATTTGTTTGGCCCCGTTAACAAACAATCCATCGCTGGAAAGAAATATACGTTGGTCATAGTTGATGAATTCTCTCGTTACACATGGGTAATGTTTCTCCGTTCTAAGAGTGACACCCCTGAAGAACTCATCACCTTTGTTCGGAAGATGGAAACTCTGAACAATATGACTGTTCACTCAATAAGGAGTGATCATGGAACTGAATTCAAAAACAGTTCTCTTGATTCCTTCCTTGAGAGCAAGGGTATTTCTCACAACTTTTCGTCAGTGAGAACACCACAACAAAACGGAGTCGCTGAAAGAAGAAATAGAACAATTATTGAAGCTGCACGTTCAATGCTCAGCGATTCTCACCTGCCTACTCAGTTTTGGGCAGAAGCTGTCAACACGGCTTGTTTTACGCAAAACAGGTCGCTGATAGTCAAAAGATTCAAAAAGACAGCCTATGAACTTTTTCATGGGAGAAAGCCTTCAATCAGCTTTCTTCACATCTTTGGTTGTCAGTGTTTCATACTGAACAACAGAGATGCCCTTGGAAAGTTTGATCCTAAGGCTGATGATGGAATCTTTCTTGGATACTCCTCAGTTTCCAAAGCCTTCAGAGTCTTCAACCGAAGAAGACAAACTGTAGAAGAAACTATTCACGTCACGTTTGACGAATCCCGTTCAGCGAACTCTAAACCGAACGCTGATACAAAAGAACTGAATCAATGGATGTTTTCTCATCTTGGTGATTCAGAAGATGTTCCCACTACTCATGCTCATACAACTGAAAATGATGGTCCTACTATCATTCCCAATATGCAAAATAGTGAAGCTGAAACATCTTGGGTCTCAGCTGTTCCTATAAACACTATACCCGCAGTTGATCCAAATGTCTCAGAAATTCCATCTATTTCTCAGCAATCAGTGAATGAAGTGACAAATGCAAGCTTTCCTCTCTTAGCTGATAATCCAGAAGTAGCTGAAGCCTCATCTTCAGTTTCTCCAGTTCAGACTGAGTCAGCGACGCATGCTCCGGCTCAGCGATGGACTGTAAATCACCCAATCGATCAAATTCTTGGTGATCCCAACGCTGGTATTCAGACTCGTAGAAGTGCAGGTAATATTTGTTTATTTGTTAACTTTATTTCTCTAACTGAACCAAAGAAAATAGATGATGCCCTCAGAGATCCAAACTGGGTCAGCGCTATGCAAGAAGAGCTGACTGAATTCGAAAGAAACAAAGTTTGGAAACTTGTTCGGAGACCAACTGACAAAACAGTGATAGGCACTAAGTGGGTCTATCGAAACAAGTTGGACGAACATGGTACTGTAACTCGCAACAAAGCTCGTCTTGTTGCTCAGGGATACAGACAAGAGGAAGGCATAGATTATGACGAAACCTTTGCTCCAATAGCAAGACTTGAATCTATTCGTCTTTTCTTAGCATATGATGTACACAAAAACTTCACTGTACATCAAATGGATGTTAAGTCAGCGTTTCTAAATGGAAAGCTGAATGAAGAAGTTTATGTGGAACAACCTCCAGGATTCTCAGATCCTAAGCGTCCAGGTTATGTTTATAAGCTGGATAAGGCACTTTATAGCTTGAAGCAAGCTCCTCGTGCATGGTATGACACTCTTTCTACTTATCTCCACCTTGAAAAGTTTGAGAGAGGTAAGATTGACAAAACTTTGGTTTTTAGAAAAATAAAAGGTCATATCATTTTAGTTCAAATATATGTTGATGACATTATATTTGGTTCTACTAACCCTGAGCTTTGTACTCGTTTCGCTGATAGAATGAAAGATGAGTATAAAATGAGTATGATGGGTGAACTAACATATTTCCTTGGTCTTCAGATTAAGCAAACTGAAAAAGGAACTTTTATAAATCAGGGAAAGTATGTTAAAGATATGCTGAGGAAATTCGACTTAACTGAAAGTTCAGCTATGAAAACCCCTATGGCACCACCGCTGATACTTGATAAGGACACAAAGGGTGTTCCTGTCAATGTCACGCTGTACCGTGGGATGATCGGCTCACTACTGTATCTTACAGCTAGCCGACCCAATATTATGTTTGCAACATGTCTGTGCACACGATATCAAGCTGAACCTAAGATATCCCATATGAAAGCTGTAAAGCGAATCTTTCGATATCTTAAGGGTACAACGAATCTAGGTCTTTGGTATCCCAAAGATTCAGGATTCGATCTAACCGCCTATTCAGACAGTGATTTTGCAGGTTGCAAAATGGATAGGAAAAGCACCACAAGAGGATGTCAGCTCCTGGGTGGAAAGCTGGTAAGTTGGACAAGTAAGAAGCAAAACTCAGTGTCCACTTCCACAGCTGAAGCTGAGTATGTAGCCGCTGGAAGCTGCTGTTCTCAAGTCTTGTGGATGAGAAATCAACTACTAGACTATGATCTTCAGCTCTCCAAAATTCCAATCTATTGCGACAGCACAAGTGCCATCGCTATAGCAAACAATCCAGTGCTACACTCAAAGACAAAACACATAGAAATCAGATATCATTTTATCAGAGATCATGTGATGAATGGTGATATAGAACTTCATTTTATCCCAACTGATTATCAGTTAGCTGATTTGTTTACCAAACCTCTTGATGAGACAAGATTCAACTTTCTCATCAGCGAGCTTGGAATGCTGAACTTTGAAGGATAAATCTTCAGCGGTTCACATTTAATCAGCGATACGTTTATACATTCTTGTATAGGCTCTCGGATAAAATAAAATTGTACAATCCATTTCATCATCTTCTCTCTGAATAAATTTGGTTAAACTGATATCAAGGTATGTTTTCTCTCTCTGACAAAACGCATGAAAATGCAAGATTTCAAATTCTTACATCGCTGAATATCTCTTCCTTAACAGCGATATTTTGAAATTTCTTAAAACCCTCACTGATATTTCTATTCAGTGCTTCATATTTTCCAAAGAGTCCTTGAGTTTTTTCTTTCAAAACCTCAGAGACAACGAAAAAATGTGAAAGGACAGTTGTGACGTCATTGCAACGGATAACACCAGGCACGCTCTTTTTCTGACACACGTTTGCACGTTTCGTTGTCTATCCAATCAAATGCAAACACGTGTCCGTGTCATGATGAAAAACTTTCCCGCTCAAGTTTTTCTCTCTCTACTCTCTTCCCATATAAACACTCTCAAAGTTTATATTTGTCTTTTACGCGAATCAATCTTTCTCCGCAAGAAAAGAACACTGTTGCATTTTGTGCTCTCAATCTTCAAGAACTGTTCATCATCTTCTTCATCAAACTCAAGGTTAATATGTTCTTATCTATTATCAAATGCGAATAACTTGTTTTCGATCTTATCATTGTTTTACACAAGATCAAACAAAAGAACTCAAAAATAAAATCATTTTCATTCATGGTTTTATAAACACAACCATTTCATGGTTGTTCTTCAAGTTTTAAATCTAAAATCTTAAACTTGTTCTTCTTTCGTATCCATTTTTTTTAAGAAACTGGAATACAAGGCTTATGGGTGTTATATTCGTTTTTTTTTTTCAAAAACAAGAAAAACCCTAATCTTCATTAAGACTTTTTTGTCTGAATGAAATGGACAAAATTCGAAAAATCTTAATGGAAATTTTCTTTCCACATTAAGATAATTCTTATTTGTTAACATATTTGGTTGAACTGATAATACAGTGAAATGGCAACTTCAAAGCTGAATGTTACCGCTGAGTCCATCTCCGCTGATTCTGAGGAACTGGAAATCACTAAAGCTCCTCAGGTTAAGTTTGAGCTGGATCAACTAGACTAGACAAAGGCAAACAACCTCTCAGCGCTTCTCGAGTTTCCTCCTCGGAAGCAGTTATCCCATCTAGACGACGCTGTAAATCTTTTGAAGAATAGCCCCATCTACACAGCACTGACAATCACACCTCCTGCCAGTCAGCGTCTCTTATCCCAATTCTGGTACTCTGCCAGACACACCGACCTACCCTCCGCCAAAGATCCATCTAAAACCATCGACTGCATACTCAGCGATACTGAGTATGGCACCATCAAGATAACCCCCGCAATAATCCGCAAAGCCCTGAAATTCCCCAACGCTACCTCAGAAAATCCTTTCATTCCATTACCTGACCACAAGAAGCACGCTGACAGGGAAGAAATCATTGCTTTCCTTGATGCGATGGGTTACATCTGGGAGACCGGAAGAGACAAGCTACCTGAGAAGAAGCTGACGCTGATAAAGAAATCCAAGATGCCCACCGAGATGAACTTCATCTTCGCTCACCTGATCAGCTGCATGACAGCGAAATCCGGATCTTCTGATCAAGCCGCTCAACCTCAGCAGGCCATGGGTTACGCACTGCTGAAAGGTCTCAACATTGACTGGGCCTCCATCATCTATGAAGACCTCATTCAACGTGTTGATTCTGCCGCTGACCGACCAGCATGGGTTCCTTACCCACGATTCATCAGCGCCATCTTTCAATATGGCCTGAAGGACAGCTATCCTGAGGGTGATCTGAAACTCTCTCAGATTGGCCCTAAAGTTCTCGACTTCAAGCCTGTCGCTAACGAGGTACGTCTCTCTACCCTTCTCACTCTACTTAATTCTCCGCTTTCTGTGGCTCCTTCAGCGACAATACCCCTCGCTGATTCCCAGGCCACAGAATCCATTCCTTCTAAGAAAAGGAAACAATCTCTTACCCCTCTTGATTCCAAAAGGATCAAGAAAACCAAGGAGCAACCCCAGCAATTCCATGCTGAAGACTCCTCAGCTCATTCTGAAGAGCTGAAGGAAAGTTCCGTGGTACGCTCTGCCACACCAATTCAAGCCATCCCTTCTAAACCTACTTCAGCGTCCTTAAACGCTGAGGTTAGAACTTTGGAATCTACCCAACCTTCTTCAGTCTCTCAAAAGACTGATGAAGTACTTCGCAGCGAATCCAACGCTGAACTTGAAACCCAACCCCAATTCTTATCCTTCGATCCTCCCTCTATTTCTTTGGACACTCCTCCAGCTAAAACTGGAGATGCCATCATTCAAGAAGCCGTTGAAGCTTCTCAGCGAATGACGAAGAAAGGACCTGCAGAGATCTCCATCCCTCACGGAACTTTTGAGGGAGATATGGAACACTATGGAGGGACTCGAAACTTTGATGAGTTCGTCAACGCTCCTGCAGGTACAGATCCCACCTTAAACACTGTAACTAAACCTGAAACTTCTGAGCTTTCCTTTGTTCACAAGTACTTATATGTTACAGGTCCTTATTTGGGAGACATCAACCAGTCTCTGAAGTCCATGGAGATGAAACTTACAGATCTCACCACCGGTCTATCAAATAACTCTACAGCTGTAACAAACGCTGGAGAGAATCTGACGAAGCTGACTACTGTGGTGGAAAAGAAGGCCTCGTCTGATGACATCAAAGGCCTTAATAAAACTCTCGCCGACTTTGCCAAAGTGCTCTCCGACATCTACACTGACTACACCAACCTCAAATCGTCAGTTTCCACCGTTTCCAGCGAGGTTACAACGCTGAAGAAATCGGTTGGTACACTCGAAGGTGATATGTCGGTGGTCAAGACCGACTTGGGCTCAGTGAAGACCGACCTTGGTTCTGTCAAGACAATGATCAAGACGCTGGTGAACAAGGCAAACAATCCAGCTCCTGCTCCGGCCCCTGCACCTATTTTGGACTCATTCACCGCAGAGGATCGCCAAGAGCTGAAGAAGATCACGCCTGCTATTTCTGGCCTAGAAGACAGAATATCTAAGCCTGAAGGTTGTGTGAAAATCTCTGGCCCAGAAGACAGAGATAACACCAATGCTGAGTCTACCCATTCCTCCCCCGCCCATCATGAGAAAGAGGGGGAGAAGAGCGCTGAACAAGAGAAGAGCGCTGAAGATCAAAATAAGAGCGCTGAAGACCTTTCCCATGATGAATCTATCAGGGGAGAGGGTAATGAAGATCTGGTTACTGGACCTCAGGGAGATGAAAACCCTGAGGGAACCGAGAACCTCGCCTCTGTATCTGAGGGGGAGCAACTCGAAGAAGATGCTGAGGAATCCGAAGCAGAAGAGGACGAAGACATCGACATCCCTGAAGCTGAACCATCCTCCTCTCTAAGGAACGATGATGATGATGATGAAGATGACGAATTCTTTGTCGTCAAACCTGCTCCTCGAAAAGCTCTTAAAGGGATCGTGATAACCGAATCCACAGGGGAGAAGACAAAAACAAAGACAAAGCACTCAGCCTCTGGCGCTGAGAAAAGCAAAGACAAAGGCATCGCTGAAGATGATAATCTGGCGATCTTGCTTGCAAAGCCGATTTGTCAGGTACACTAAACTTATTTTTCCTTCCCTGATCATCTCTGAAAAATCAGTTATCCATTCCACAAACACCATACACATCCACATTATTTTTTTTCTATCTTTTCTACCCAAGTTCTTCTACCCAGTTCTTATTTGTAAGATCGCTGCGTTTCAGCTAGTCCTCTCCCCTGTTTGAGGATATCGCTGAAGGCTCTACTATTGCGACTTCACCAATAATTCCAGCTACCGCTGAAGACATAATCCCAGTCTTAGATTTAATCTCTGAGACTGATGAACCAGAAGAACAACCTCTCTCGCACAGAAACAGACCTTCCTCAGTTCCTCAAAGGCTGAGTGAAGAAGATCAAAAGAGGAGAGAAGAAATGATAAAGCGATTCGAGGATCAGCGAATCATTCTAAGGCGCGATCAACTGCCTTCAGTTCCTCCTAAGTTCAAAATTTCAAAAGCTGAATACCAGGAACATCTCAGAGCTGAACGCCTCATCGCTGAAAGGAAGGAAGCTGAAGATAAAGACAGAGAATACGCCATCAAGCTCACTCAAGAATCTGTCAAAGACCCCAAGCTGAAGCGTATTCCCATTCATATCCAACGAAAGCTTTGGGAACAAGCCCAGAAGATCGTGGAAAAGAAAGTTGAAGTTTCACAGACCACCCTGATCTGGTGTAAAGAGAAAATCCACTTCAGATATCGTCCAGCGAAGATCAACAAGGTATTCATCTCTGGAAGAACCTCCATCGGAGTACCTATTGTTGACATCAAACTGTTCAGAGAAGATGGCACATCTGAAACCTTTCGCGCTGACACTGTAAAAAGGTATGGTCTCTCTGAATGGCTGGAGATGAGGTTAGCTATCCAACCATCACAATCTAAGTACAAGGATCATTTCGAAAAGCTGATAAACAGACAGATCGATTTGATATCTTCTTGTGTGGATATTCCTCCTGTTCCTGATCTAAAGCCGAAAAGAAAAAGGGGCTCACCAAAGAAGAAACGTCAAGATTCAAACTCAGGTCCTGTCATACGAAATGAAACTGGAATTGGTTTCTCTCGCGCTGAAGTACTTGGTCCTGATCCTGATCTATCTGCCCTTGACATCTCTTTGCCACCATGTGAACTTTTCGTCCCTGGTAAAGTCATCAGTAATCCTTATGGAATATTCTTTCTTGACTACGACGGACGTAAATGCTTTCAACGGATCGCTGAGCTTCCAATCACTCCAATCGAACAGCTCAGAGATCTCATCTACTGGTGCGACTTCAGAAAAGACATTCAGGCACGACACCTAAAACCCTTGATTTTTGAAGCTGCTCTGAAGCTAAAGAATAAAGGAGAAAAGGTTCCTGACTGGATGATTCCAACTGAAAAGACAACCCTTGATGAACTTCTCATTAAGGAAGAACCCTTTGAAGGCTGACAACAATCACCTCATTCTCTATTGTATCAGTCATCCTTCAGTACTTGTAATTTATTTTGCTTGTACTTGTAATCTTTCTTATTCAAATTGTAACCTGATTCAAAGATTTAAAGAAAGATTTCAGCGAATGTACTTTACTCCATCAGTACTGAAAAGATCCCAGAAAACAGTAAAAGGGACAAATATTTTATGAGTTCTTTTTATCCTTATGTTTTCATTAAATAGCAATTTTCTTTGTTGCTATGTCATAATCAAATAGGGGGAGATTGTTGATCCAAACCCTCAGTGATTTGATAATGACCCTATCTTAAAAACTTAGTGAAAATTGTAAGTAAACAATATGTATCAGAGTTTCACTATCGCTGATAAGTACTAAGATCTTACAGTACTGCTGATAGGAACTCTCGCTCTTTTAGATTAAACATTCAGCGAACACTGTTCACCATATCGCTGAGTCTGTTCAGTCCTTATGGTGATCACTGATAAGTTAGTTGTTTACTTATGATCCCTGAAGACAAGATTCACGTCAACAAAGGTTCTACGCTGAAATCGAAGATTAAGCTCAAGAACCAGCGACAAGTCTCCTAATGAACTGATGCGGATCAGCGAAGACTCAGATTTGTCCACTCAACGTGAAGTATCAAGTACAAGACTTCAGCTATCGCTGAACTTTATCATTCGCTGAATAGTAAATGATAATCGCTGAATCAACGAAAGCTGATCATGAAGTCCTCCGTATAAAGTACTTTTGTCTTAACCTCCCTTGCACGCCACCGTACGAAATGTCAGAAAAGAACCTCCGAAAATCTGAAATCGTACAACCACTCTGATACTACACTGTTCATTCATGCGGCTACTAAGGTTGTCAACAAAGGTCAATGACATGCAACCAATCCGCTGATGACACGTGTAAAGTGTATACTGAATTGCATTAAATGCATGCAGTATATAAAGAGATGAACTCACTTCATTTGAAGTAACTTGCTAACTCTGGACAAGTTCAAATCTCTCTTAAGATAGGATTTTATTAGTAATCTCCTTATCTTTCTTAGTGCAAGAAACCTTAGTGTTCCAACTTGTTTAGATTTAGGTTTATCCTTAATCTTGTTTCCGCAACAAGCTGTAAATTGTTAATGATTTATCAATAAACAATTTAGAAAAGTAAAATAGTGTGTTTGTATTCACCCCCCCCCCCCTTCTACAAACTTGTATAGGCCTTTCGGGACCAACAGCCTAAATCAAGAATCAAATAGATGCTCTGCGCAGGCCCATGCCTCCACCAGGTGCACCTCCACCACAGATGGAAGAGGTGGTATACAGATATCTGTACAACAGAAGTGCCAGAGATCTTCTGCCACCAACTGTGAAATCCCAAATCTAGCAAGTAATCAAGAATGATGTAGAGAGAGAATCTAAAGAGAACTTGTCATCCATATATTGATCTCTAAAGTGTAAATGACAAAATGATCAAGAGAGTTTCTAAAGGGATCTAGATTCACTCCTAACAAAGAACTAGACATGCCTATTTATACCCATAACATACAAGGTATAAAGGCACAAGCAACTAATACAGTACATTGACTTTACAGTAAATCTTGAATACAATAATGCTCTAACAATCTCCCCCTTTGGATTCAAGATTTAAAAAATATGACAACAGTCTTCAGCTCTTTGTAAAGTCAATCTTCTCAAACAGACACTCTATCAAACCATCTTCAAATAGCTTTATCTCCACTAGTTCACGGCAAACTATATGCTTTGACACTCTTTAAGAACTCAGCTTTGAAGAATCTTCAGACAAACATGAAAAGTCATTGTCTTTTTCTTTGAAAAGTCAACCTTCTTCAATACAATCTTCAACAGATTGTCTTCAAGCCTTGAACATAGATTTCATATCTTTATATAGACCCATCAATTCGGAACAAGATGAATCATAAACGATTAGAGTTTGGATCGGAAAGATGTGAAACCATCCACATTGTTGAACTTTTAGGTGTAAGCGCATTCCGAGAACCACTCAGAACTAAGATAACCAAATTCGGTGTAAGCGCATTCCGAGAACCACTCAGAACTAAGATAACCAAATTCAGCAACATTTGGACTTCACATGATCCTTCTCCCCCTAATCTTCAGTCTTTGTTCACGAATCTTTGACTTGAAATATCTTTGATTTGAAAGCTCTTTGACATGAAATTGAAATTAAACTTTTCTCCCCCTTTTTCGATGATGGTGAGCATCATAATCATCGAAAACCATTTTCAATTTCAGTCGTGTTTTTGAGTATTGCTAACAATCTCCTCCTTACAGAATAACCTTGCTCCCCCTCAAAATAAGAATTCTGGAGCAATTTATTTTCTCCCCCTGAAAGTATGCATATATTTCAATAACGTACAGTATTTGAAATTGTAGCACAAATTTTAAAACAAATTTACACAAGGAAAATAAAATTCATTGAATTTCATTTTATAACTACAAACATTTGATCATTTGAAAACTTTACAAAAGAAATTCAACTTAATGAAATTTAACAGATTTTTCAATCAAATGAAATCAAATGCATGTGTTTGGATTCAAGAACAAGTCATCATTGTATATCAAGTTAAAAATGTTCAGTTTCAACCCCTTTATTAAATCTATTTGGTGTGCTAGCATGGGAAATATGATTAGCTTCAAGCATATGCAATTCTAAAACATGTAAGAATACTTTGCTCAAGTCACACTATTTGTCCAAAATCAGAATTTCACAAATTTACGGGTTTATCGCGACTTTGTATTTTCCCAAGTTTCAAGAGATGTGTGCTCATTGGCATCTTTTCTTTTGTGCTCATTGGCATCTTTTGATTTGTGCACATTGGCATCTTTTGATTTTGTGCTCATTGGCATCTTTTGATCAAAAAGTTTAGTAAGAATAAGATACACCGTTAAACATGACTTTCTATCTGGTTCTATAGCAGGATTTGGGTTAGTAGATCCCAGACCAGTTGGCCTTAGGTGCTAGGTGTCGAGCACCCCTTAGAACTTAATTTCCCAAACCAGAAAGGCCACATCGATATATCTTAAACCCATTTGTACCAGTAGAACATGGCTTTCTATCTGGTTCTATTGCAGGATTTGGGTCAGCCGATCCCAGACCAGTTGATCTTAGGGACTAGGTGTCGAGCACCCCTTAGGACTTACTCTCCCAAACCAGAAAGGCCACAGGCACAAACTTTCAAACTAAATGATAGTGCAACAATTTTATCTCAATCACTTGGTTCTAAAACATAGTGCTTTGCCCATATTTTCATTTCCATCCATCATTCTGACATATAGGCTTTTTGAGCATTATATTCTATATAAGTCCAGATTCACATTACTTTGAGCATTCAGCATAATTTCATTCATGTTTTGCTGACCTTTCGATTTATTTCAGAGGTGAAAGTTGAAACAAATCTAACTCAGATAATACAAAAATACTTGTAAAATCATCTTTTAGCACACATTTAATTCATTGAATGAAAATTGAAAATTTTATCTCATTGAATTAAATTTGTAAAGATTCAAGTTTTCAAAGTGGTAGAAACAAAATATAATCCAATGTTACCTTTTACCACGTTCCTTGAAACAGAAAGATGCAACAGTTAAAGATATCACCTGAGAAGTGTGAGTTCTAAACTGATTTGTTTAGAAGTCTTAGTCTTTGAAGTACGGGTGTTGAACGGATATGTTCAAAAGCCAAAGACATTGAAGCACGGGTCCTGAATTGATGTATTCAGAAACCAAAATCTCTTTTAAGTGCGGGTCCTAAACTGATATGTTTAGAAACCATTGTCGTTGAAGCACGGGTTTTGAACTGATATGTTCAAAAGCCAATGTCTCTTTACTCCCCCTTAATGGTACAAGTAATCTTCTTCCGAGAGTTCAACGCTTTGCTTCTAAATCTGCAAAAACAGATTAAGTAGATTTTGGTACCCAACGTGTCTTGGGTCCTGGCTTGTTAAGTGGAGCTCTATAGGAAGGAAAATGATAAGTACCATACCAATATTGAACACTCTCATTTTTAATAAAATCATTAGTACCACAATAAGAACAACAAAAATTCTTTTGTGCTAACCTGATTAAATGATTTGCGGAATAGAATGAATCAGGATTAGCAAAAGATTTAGCTTTCAGATTAGTGTTCTTGTTGGGAACAGAGGATTTTGGCTCACCTTTTTCAGTTGACGTACCTTTTACTCTCCATTGCATGTTAACTTTCTTATATGAAGGAAGATCAGCATATTGATACTTGGAAGAATTATCCACCGAGTGATCATAGAATAGATTAGAAGGACGAATCAGACATTCTGAGTAGCATTTGGATTTGTTAAATGACTTCACTTTGTAAGATAAGTCATTCCGTTCCTTGGTCACCAAATCAAGGTTCTTCTGAATATTAGACTTGACCCTCTTCTCTTTCATGATGTCAGTCGATAATGCAGCCAAATTCATTGTCAATTTATGAATTTCCTGCCGAAATATCTTCCTTTCTTTAGAAAAGTCGTCTTTAACGCACCTAGCCTGAAAGTCAGCTTTCTTCATCTTTTCTAGCTCTTGACTTTCTTTATCTAGCTCTTGTCTTTCCTTTTCTAAGTCCTTATGAAGATCAGAAATTTTCTTTGACAGTTTCGCATTCTTCGCTTCAAAGCTTTTCTTTTCTTTTTCATACTCGACCCTTTCCTTCTCCAACTTCTCCTTTTCAAGAAATAAAACTTTCTCAAAGTCAGAAACTTGTTTTGAAAGTTTTATACAATTACGTTCAATTACTTCCTTTTCTTTAAGAATCTTCTCTCTCTTGTCTTCGATGCTCTTCAGATCAGCATTTTCTTTTTGAAGAGTTGTTACTTTCTCTTGAAGTTTCTCGATTTGATCGTGCAGACTTGAGTTGTCTTTGTCTTTCTTTGTTTCAAGACCTGCAATATATACTTCAAGATCAGTAATTCTTTTAGTAAGTAAAACATTTTGTTCTTTAAAAATAAAATTTTCATTTGAAGAAGAAATGTCTAAAATATGTCTCTTCAAATCAGCATATTCTTCCTCCATTGTCTTTATACTCCCTTGAAGCTCCTTCATGTTATCTTGATGAGTTGAAATCTCAAATGTCTTATTTTTCTCTTGAGTAACTTCAAGCACTACAATCTTGTCATTCAAATCTTTCAGTTCGGACTCAAGATAAGAGACTTTGTCTTCTAATAAAGCTTTCTCAGAATTGAGCTTTGTAATTTTTCTTGCATCTTCATTAGTATGTGTTATGTATCTAGAAATAAAACCTTCAAGACGCTTGATCTCATCTTTAGCTTCAGGAAGAGTCCATTTTCTCTCTTTTCCTAACTGATACCATATTCTCCCACTTAAATCCTGTATGTCAGACATCTTTTCAAATAGCTAGAATAATTGATCGTTCAGAAGATCAAGCAGAAAGTGTATGAAAATACACTATACAAAAAAATTATATAAAATTTTTTCTTGAAAAGCTCTTACAGTGTATGAAATACACTATAGAAAAAATTTCGGGATAATTTTTTTTTTATTCACAAGAATTCGGATGAATAAAGATTCGAAATCAATGAATTCGAATGAATAAGGGTTCGAATTCAATGAATTCGGATGCTGAAGGGTTCGAATTCAATGAATTCGGATGCTGAAGGGTTCGAATTGAATGAATTCGGATGCTGAAAGATTCGAATTCAATGAATTCGGATGAATAAGGATTCGAATTCACCCAATTCGGACTTAACTGGGTTCGAATTCACTCAATTCGGACTTAACTTGGTTCGAATTCTTTACTTGAAAATAAACCAACTCAGATGAATCCACAACTTCTCAATTCGAATCTAACAGGGTTCGAATTCAACTCAATTCGAATCCATAAGGGTTCGAATTCAAATCAATTCGAATGCTTCTTGAGTCGAATTCTATACTTGTGATGCCAAGAACACTTCGAATTCCCTTTGAATGATCCGAATTGTGTATGAGTGATCCGAATTCACCAAGAATGATCTGAATTCTGCACTTCGAACTTTAAAATCACTTAATCTGCCATAACTCTTTCAATTTTTGATCAAATGAGATGAAACTTGTATCGATTTGTTCGAAATTGAAATCCGCACACTTTTCTTGTTGATCACAACTCATAATTTGATCGATTGAAACAACTTTTGATCCAAAACAGTGAATTTTGGGTTTTCGAACGAAAATCCAAAGAAATGATCAAATCTAATGATTCTGTTTAGAAAATGATGATGATCCAAGAATTAATGTTGTTGAGATATCAATTCCGAGTTCAGTGATGCCAAGAATTGATCCAAGAAATCAGAATCTAGAAAAAATCTATGTCTGAATGAAAAGTGATCAGATGAACAGTGATGAACACCAGATCCGAATTCTTCATGTTTAGTGTAAAAATTCTTCAATTTGGTCTTCGATCTGCTTGAATCTCCTGTTTAGCTCTGATACCAAATGTGAAATCCCAAATCTAGCAAGTAATCAAGAATGATGTAGAGAGAGAATCTAAAGAGAACTTGTCATCCATATATTGATCTCTAAAGTGTAAATGACAAAATGATCAAGAGAGTTTCTAAAGGGATCTAGATTCACTCCTAACAAAGAACTAGACATGCCTATTTATACCCATAACATACAAGGTATAAAGGCACAAGCAACTAATACAGTACATTGACTTTACAGTAAATCTTGAATACAATAATGCTCTAACAATCTCCCCCTTTGGATTCAAGATTTAAAAAATATGACAACAGTCTTCAGCTCTTTGTAAAGTCAATCTTCTCAAACAGACACTCTATCAAACCATCTTCAAATAGCTTTATCTCCACTAGTTCACGGCAAACTATATGCTTTGACACTCTTTAAGAACTCAGCTTTGAAGAATCTTCAGACAAACATGAAAAGTCATTGTCTTTTTCTTTGAAAAGTCAACCTTCTTCAATACAATCTTCAACAGATTGTCTTCAAGCCTTGAACATAGATTTCATATCTTTATATAGACCCATCAATTCGGAACAAGATGAATCATAAACGATTAGAGTTTGGATCAGAAAGATGTGAAACCATCCACATTGTTGAACTTTTAGGTGTAAGCGCATTCCGAGAACCACTCAGAACTAAGATAACCAAATTCGGTGTAAGCGCATTCCGAGAACCACTCAGAACTAAGATAACCAAATTCAGCAACATTTGGACTTCACATGATCCTTCTCCCCCTAATCTTCAGTCTTTGTTCACGAATCTTTGACTTGAAATATCTTTGATTTGAAAGCTCTTTGACATGAAATTGAAATTAAACTTTTCTCCCCCTTTTTCGATGATGGTGAGCATCATAATCATCGAAAACCATTTTCAATTTCAGTCGTGTTTTTGAGTATTGCTAACAATCTCCTCCTTACAGAATAACCTTGCTCCCCCTCAAAATAAGAATTCTGGAGCAATTTATTTTCTCCCCCTGAAAGTATGCATATATTTCAATAACGTACAGTATTTGAAATTGTAGCACAAATTTTAAAACAAATTTACACAAGGAAAATAAAATTCATTGAATTTCATTTTATAACTACAAACATTTGATCATTTGAAAACTTTACAAAAGAAATTCAACTTAATGAAATTTAACAGATTTTTCAATCAAATGAAATCAAATACATGTGTTTTATCACGAGTTGAGTAGGAATTCGGCTTAAGAGCTTGATACGAATTTGCTCCAAGAAGGAACGGTAAAAACACGCGCTACTCGGTAGGGATGAGACTACCCAAGCATAAAAACATTGTTCAGCAACTGTGGAGAAATGCTCGTCTTCAAAATACTTCAAGCCACTGAATGAAGAGAATCCAGAACTTCAATCTTCTAGAAATAGTTGGATGATTATAAGCACTCAAAAGTCTGAATCACAACCAAAGCACCAGAACAATGATTGCAAGCTCTCACAATTCTGGTTGATCAAGTCAGAAGAATGATAAAGAGCACTCAAAGGTCTTGCATCGTCAACAAATCTTCAGAATAATGATTGCAAATATTCAAGCGTCTCTTCCAATCCAATCAAAGACTGAACTCCAACAATCAACTTCTGAATATCTTGAAAGACTTGAGCTCTTTTAAACTTTGACAGTTGCTAAATGTATGTGGCACACTGAATATAAGAATGATGTCACACACGCGTTATGCTAAAATCCATGAACAATGTCCCCCTCCTGAGACTTAGCACGGGGGTTCCGCTCTTTTTTTTTAATGAGAAATATTTTTCAATAAATTTCTTGGATCCGAAACCATCAGAATTCGGACCATGAAGCATCCGAAACCAATGAATCCGGATTAAGTAGGGTGCGAAATCAGCTCAATTCGGATCAAGTTGGATTCGAAATCAAGGAAGTCGGAACAAGAAGGGTCCGAAATCATGGGAATTCGGATCATGAAGGGTTCGAAATCACTCAATTCGGATCATGTTGGGTGCGAAATCAGGGAATTCGAATCATGTAGGGTGCGAAATCAATGAATCCGGATCGTGAAGGGTTCGAAACCATGTAATTCGAATCATGAAGGGTTCGAAATCACTCAATTCAAATAATGAAGGGTTCGAAATCAGGACAATTCGAATCATGAAGGGTCCGAAATAAGGGCAATTCGAATCATAAAGGGTCCGAAATCAATGAATCCGGATCATGTAGGGTTCGAAATCAAGCCATTTCGTATCATGTTGGATGCGAAACCATGCCTATCTTGAATAAATGGAATTCGAAACCATTAGAATGAGGATTAGAAAGATGCGAAGCCATCCATACCTTTGAACCTTTAGGTGTAAGCACATTCCGAAATTCAGAACTAAGATGACCAAATTCAGCAATATTTCGGACTTCACAAGATCCGAACCCAACAACTCTGAACAGTTCGAAACCATCTAAGCCATCCAAACAATAGTAGCATCCGAAACCATGAACAGTAAAGCATGAAAGATTCGAAATCATCAATGAACAGTAAACGATGAAGGATCCGAATTCATCAATGAACAGTAAATGATGAAGTATCCGAATTCATCAATGAACAGTAAACGATGAAGGATCCGAATTCATCAAGAATGATCCGAATTCATCAAGAATAATCCGAATTCAAGTAACAGCATTCGAAAATCACTAAAATCATCATAACTTCTTCAAGTCTTGACCAATTTCAGTGATTCTTTCGCAGACTTATTCGAAAAATGAAGATGAACAGATTTCTAGTTGATCAAAACATGTAATTCGATCGATTTGATGAAGTTTTGATCCAAAAAGTGAGTTTGACTTTTTCTTGAACAAACACCATAAGAATTCGAAATCTGAGCAAAATAGGGCTAAAAACACTTGAATTGTGAAGATCCAATGATCGTATCGATGAAAAATTCTTCGATTTGGCTCTGATACCACTTGTTAGGTCCATGATCTTCATACAATCCAAGTATTGTGTAACAAGATGATGAAGAACATTATTGAAAAGGAAATCTAACCTAGAGAGAACACAAAGTGATTAGAGATCTACATCTTGTATTAATGAATTCACTACTTACAAACTACAAGTAATGACCTATTTATAGTCTTCATCACTTGCTACAACAATTAAGCATAAGCCCTTTAACACAGCTATTGCTTTACAAAACTTTCTATTATAAAGGACAACTTCAGTGTCCTAACACCAACCATTCAAGATCCCGACTTCCATGCTGACCTCGAGAACATCTTCATAAGAACAACACCCAAGCCAAAACACCAAGTCTTCTTAGAGTCCAAAATCGACAAGGTCATATACTGTATGTTTTCTCAAACCAGAACCACTCCTAAGGTTTCCTATAACATCTATAAGGTCAAAAGGGAGGACAGAACCGTGACCCAATTCTCAGATGCTGATCTAAGAAATCTAAGTCCTTACGACCTACCCGACCTTCTCCTCTGGACGAAAGAGAACTTCACAACAGATGCACATCGAAGGGCATACAGGGTGATAAGGAAAGCAATGCATGAGAAACTTCTGCTATACAGCCTTGTCGACTTCCAACTAGGACGAGATCTCGGAGTAAGAAACTTGAATCTTCGACCACCAGAAAACGACTACCCATCCTCTGCCATACCAAACTCGATCATTACATCTCCAATAGTTGGGTTAGTTTATCAAGATCCAGCTGGGAAGTCAAGATTGTTCGTAGAGATGGACTATCAGAAGTATGCAACAAATACTTTGACAGAATTCAAAGCAAGCCTCGTGGAGCATAAATGAACAGAGCTAATGGATCAGGCTCTCGAAGATAGACTGATAGAGGTCATCAACCAAGTAATCAACTTCTGAAACCTCTGCATCAGTTTCTATCACGAGCTTAGAGAATTGGGATTCGACAACAGAAGTTTCAACGACTTCAAAGACGCCAACGTCTGATATCCTCTACCAACTTCTTCAAATCTTTCCTTTCATAATATAATCAAATGTAAGTGCCTCTGGCACAATTTTGTATGAAAGAAAAGTAAAATCCTTTTTGAGGTACATTGTTACACCTCCTGTCATGTACTTAGCCTAGAAAACCTTGCACTTTTCAATTTTTTATTTTTCAATACTTAGGGGGAGATTGTTAGCTCCAATCTTTATGATTATAGAAGTATTGAAAAATAGGCTAAGTATAGAAGTCTTCGCCAGAGGCTCTGCCGAGTCACCGAGAAGACCGAAGCATAGAAATCTTCGACAGAGGCTCTGCCGAGTAACCGAGAAGACCGAAGAAAAGAATTGCCTGAAGACTCTTCAGGGCGGACAAGGCCACAGAGCCTTTGTCATACTTAACAGAGCCTCTGTGGTATAAAAGACTAAAGCTCTATACAAGGACAATCGTGCTTCTCACGATTTCTGCTGTACGAAGATCCTGAAGATCATTCGTACAAGGCGTGACCTGACAACTCCACGTGTCAAACTCTGATGGGTCCTAGCCTTAGTAGAAGCCGGCGCATTTAATTAATGTTGTACTATAAATAGTACCCGAATAGTGTCTTTGTACCTTTAGTCCTTGTTGTCCAGATCTTGTCCCCTTTAGAAGTAGTATAAATAGAAGACTCATGTTGAGTTCTTCTATTAAGCTTTGCACGACACACACACCATTAGAGCAGATTTCTTATATAACTTTCAGTGTTCTTGGTGCTTTATTTATATCAATATACAGTGGGTTATTGAGCTAATTATCTGAGTTATTTCCACTTTATATATTTGATATTGTGTGTCTTCTACCTTATTACATCTTTTAGTTCTTTAAAAATGCTTCCGAATTATATCTTGTTTGAACTATTAGATAGAATCATCATTGTTAAGCAAATCAGGAACCAATAAATATCTTGAAGAGAGAAAGGAATGTTCTACCTTAAATTTGATTGAATCTTGGTGTCAAGACAAAAGTTTTGGGGAGTTCATGGGAATTGGAGAATTAGGGGTCGTTTACCATATCACTTACCCGGATAAGTGCTTACCGGTACAATTTAACGCTATCGCTTGCTTTCCGTGTAAGATTTTAGTCCACCAAAATGGCATCGTATGCAACAATTTAGCCGGTAAGCGCTAACCGAGGTAAGAGTCGTCGCACTCACTTACCGGGTAAGACTCTCGGTCCTTGCTTCCACTCTTACCGGGTAAGATTCTTCGTCCTTGCCATATTCATCCGGTAAGCTAATGTGACTTGATAATCACTTACCCGGGTAAGCGTTTTGTAAACGGCCCCTTAGATAGTGATGAATATACAGTAGAGTTTAAGGACTTAGAAGACATACAGGTCACCTCTGTTGTTGATGTTTTAGAAAATAAGGATAGGAAAACTCTTGTTCCTTCCTTAGAATGTGCTCCAGACTTAAAGTTAAAACAACTTCCCTCACATTTGAAATATGCCTGTTTAGGAGATCCAGGAAAGTTGCCAGTCATTATTTCATCTTCCTTAGAATATGATCAATAGGAAAAGTTGGTTAGTATGTTAAAGCAACACACCAAAGCCATAGGACGGACATTGCTGATTTAAAGGGCATAAGCCCTACCATCTGTCAGCATAAAATGAATTTTGGAAAACAAATATTTTACCTCAGTTGAGCCTCAAAGAAGACTCGATCCAATGATGAAAGAGGTTGTGAAAAAAGAAATTTTGAAATGGATTGATGTTGGCATAATTTATCCTATTGCTAGTAGTACATGTGTCAGTCCTGTGCAATGCGCACCCAAAAAGGATAGAGTTATTGTGGTAACTAATGAGAAAAATGAACTTATACCCACTAGAACAGTGTCAGGTTAGATGATATGTATGGACTATAGGAAGCTTAACCAAGCTACCCAAAAAGACCATTTTGCATTACCCTTCATTGCCCAAATGCTAGACAGGCTGGTAGGAAAAGAGTTTTATTGTTTCTTACATGGATACTCTGGTTACAATCAAATTTTCATTGCACCTGAAGACTAAGAGAAAATCACTTTTACTTGTCCTTATGGAACTTTTGCCTTTAGAAGAATGCCTTTTGGACTTCGTAATGCACCTGCCACTTTCCAAAGATGTATGATGTGTATTTTTTCAGATATGCTTAAACAATCCATGAAAATGTTCATGGATGATTTTTTTGTGTATGGGACATAGTATGATATGTGTTTACAAAACCTTGAAAAAAGTCTTAAAAGATGTGAAGAAACATTCTTGGGTTTGAACTGGGAAAAATGTCACTTTATGGTTAAAGATGGCATTGTGTTGGGACATCTCCAATAAAGGTATTGAGGTTGATAAGGCAAAGTCGGAAGTAGTTGCAAAATTACCTGAACCAACCACTGTAAAGGGGATCAGAAGTTTTTTGGGGCATGCAAGTTTTTACCGGAGGTTTATAAAAGATTTTTCCAAAATATCCAAACCTCTGTGTTCACTACTACAAAATGATCATTCTTTCAACTTTGATGAAGATTGTAAAAAGGATTTTAAAATCCTGAAGGAAGCATTGGTCACTGCACCTGTAATTGTGACACATGATTGGTCTCTAACTTTTCAAATAATGAGTGATGCTAGTGACAGGGCTGTAGGAGTTGTTCGGGGTCAAAGAAAGAATAAAGTATTCCATTTCATTTACTATGCTAGTAAAACTCTCAATGAAGCCCAAATTAACTATACTGCCACTGAAAAAGAGTTATTAGCTGTGGTGTTTGCCTTTGAAAAATTCAGATCATACTTGATGGGTGCCAAAGTGATTGTGCATACTGATCTTGCTGCCATTAAACATCTTATTTCTAAAAAGGATGCAAAACCTAGGTTAATAAGGCAGGTCTTGTTGTTACAAGAGTTTGATTTGGAAATCATTGATAAAAAGGGTGTGTGTTAGCTCCAATAGTTTAACTCATAGAAGTATTGAAAAATAGGCTAAGTTCAAGACTGGCAGAAGCCTTTGCCGGATACACCAAGATCACAGAAGCCTATGTCGATCATGCTTCGAGAAGAACAAGCTCAAGACGAAGATCAAGACCACAGAGCCTCTGTGGAACTGAAGTTCTTAGAAGACGAAGACCGGAGTTTCCTTGAAGATCTAGACAAGCATGCTTCTCACGTGCCTTTGATGTACGAAGATTCTGAAGATCAAATAGTACAAGAACACGATGATCAACTTTCCAGGTGTCATCCTCTTAGAGGTGGCAGTCTTTTATTGTACCTTTATATGTTCCACGATCATGTTTTCTATACTATCAACATTGGCACTACCTTGTCTTGTACTATGTGTCTCCTTCTTCACTATAGGTAGAAATCTCTTTCTGTCATTTGTGGCAACGAAGCACACACACACACATACACACTCACACAGATAGAGAGAGATTTATAAGAGGTTTCCATAAATGAACCAGGGGAGAGGACCAAGGCGAAATCCCCAATGAAGACTTCCACAAAAGAAAAACAAAAAGGGTCTCGTTGCTGACAACTTGGCTATTCTCCTCAAGAAGCCAGTTTGTCAGGTATGTTATTTTTTATTCCCATACACTGCATCCCTCCTCTACCCCTTCTCAATCTCAACCCTTCTCATTCTCAAACCTCTAAACACTTAGCTCTCTCCTTTCTCTATCTTTTCTCCTCAAATGATTTAACTCTATCGATCATTTTGTTTCAGCTAGTCCTCTCCCCTGCTTAAGGCTATCACTGAAGCTCCTCAACAGCAAATAATCCCAGCGCTCAACGCTGAATAACAAATAATCCCAGTCTCTGCTCTGGAAGAGACTGAAGCTCAAGCTGAAGAAGAAGAACAGCTCTCACATCCTAGAAGACCTTCCTTGGCTCCTCAAAAGGCAAGTGAAGATGAACGACGAAGGAGAGTAATGATGACTCAAAGACTCGAAAGTCAGCGCTTGGTTCCTCCTCATCTTGAATTCTTAACTCCCAGGGAGATTGCTGAAGCCCTGAAAGCAGAAAAGATCCTCGCTGATAAAAAGAAGGTTGAGCTTAGTAACAAAAACTATGCTCTCGAACTAGCCCAAAATTCAGTGAAGGATCCACAGTTGAAGAAGTTTCCCTTGGAAGTTCAACAAAACCTGCTAAAAGATGCGCAGAAGATCAGTCAAGAGAAAACCAAGGTCAGTGACTCCACATTGACCTGGTGCTAGAAAAAGTGCCACTACATAAGCCATGGATCAAGGATAAGCGCTGTGAACACACGAGAAAATTTAGTCAGCAAGGTACCAATTGTTGATATCCAAATAGTCAGAGAAAACGGCTACCACAGAACTTGCTACATGTCAGACCTGGATAAACTTGGTTTCCTTGAATGGCTGGAAATGAGAATTGCAATTCAGCGATCCCGCTCATCTTTCAAGTCCTGTGTTGAGAAAGCCATAAACAAGCTGATCGACATGGTAACCTCAGCAGTTGATCTTCCACCTCTTCCGCCAATTCAAAGAAAATGAGCTGCTCCAAAGAAGAATACTCCTTCCTCTTCAGGCCTGGCAATAAGAAACGAGACAGGGATCGAATTCTCTCGTGAAGCAGTTCTTGGCCCCAATCCTGATCTATCCAATCTTGACATCTCCTTACCTCTAGCTAAAGACTTCATCCCTGGTAAAGTTCTCAGTGATCCCTACGGCATATTTTTCTATGACTTCACTGGTCGCAAATGCTTTCAACGTATCTCTGAGTTATACAAAACTCCAATCGAACAACTCAGAGATCTACTCTATTGGTGCAACTACAGAGATGACCTCCTTGGATCATTCCTGAAACCCTCAATCTATCGCGAAGCAAAAGTTAGAAGGGATCAGGGACTCATAGTCCCTGATTGGATGATTCCAGAGACTGATACTCTTGATGAACTTCTCGTCAAGAAAGAACCTGAGTAGCTGATAGGATCATCTTTTTGTATTCTTCTATCTTATCATTTTGTATCTTCTTGTACTTGTAATTATTTTTCATTGTACTTGTAATTTTTTCCACTTCCCTTGTAATCTTATACGAAGTTAATGAAAATTTTCAATGAAAGTACTTTACTCCATCAGTACTAGGAAAGGATCCCTGAAAACCAGTAAATGGGACAAGTATTTTATGAGTCCTTTTTATCCTTATGTTTTTAACTTAGCAATTTTCTTTTATTGCTATGTCATCATCAAGTAAGGGGAGATTGTTGATCCAAACCCTCAGTGATTTGATAATGACACTGAGAAACACTTAGTGACAATTGTAAGTAGACAATATGTATTAATGTTTTGCCATCAAAGAAACTATACTAAGTCTGTTTAGTATCGCTGATGGAAAACATGCTTTAATTTATACTTCAGCGAACACTGTACATCAGTGAGCCCTGAGCCTGTTCGGTCTCACTGATGATCGTTGAATGTTCATCATGTAATAGTTTACTTATGATCCCTGAAGACAAGATTCGCGTCAACCAAGTTTGAAGCTGAAATCGAAGACCAAACTGAAGAACAAGTGACTAAGTCTACTAGTGACCTGATGCGGACATCAGCAAGACAAGACTTGTCCATTCCACGCGAAGTTTCAAGTAGAAGACCTCACCGAACACTGAACTTTATCATTCGCTGATAAAGAGTCATTCAGCAAACACTGATCATGAAGCCTGTTCTACAAGAAACTTTTGTCTTATCCCCTTACACCCCTCCGTACGATTTTGTCAAACCGGAAATCCCTTTTGTCCATAATCGTACAACCAACTTTGCAACTACACTGTTCACCATGCGGCCACTAGGATGTTTGCTAAAGTCAAATCATGCAACCAATTAGAGGCTGCCATGTGTAAAGGTGTACTATTTTGCATTAAATGCATGCAGTATAAATAGAGAACACTACTTCATTTTTGAAGTGCTCGGCTTTTCTTCCTCGCTGAACTACTGTGTGATTAGAAAACTCTCCTTAGCTTTCTTATTTCTTTTATTTCAATTTCTAGTGCAAGAAATCTGTGTGTTCTCATAGTTTGTTTAGATTAGGTTTTTAACTTGATCTTATTCCGCAACAAACTGTAAATTGTTTGATTATATCAATAAACCATTTAGAAAGATAAACATATGTGTTTGTATTCAACCCCCCCCCCCCCCCCTCTTCTACAAACTTGTATAACCTTCGGGACCAACAATAACGAAAAGTGTGATTTGTAAGTACTAGGAACCTCTTTAATTTTACCATCAACTACAAATCGTGAACCAAACATTGTTGGGGACCCGAAATGAATAATTCGGACTTCCAATTGGTAGTAACAATAAAATTGAGAGATGGACCGAGAACTTAGAATTTTGAGAGATGAAAGTGAGTAAAAGCCTTTTGTAACCAAAAGCAACTAAACCGTAAACAAACAAGTCTAACAAAGTTCGTGGGTGTTTGAAATGATTTTTAAAACTGTGAGTAAGCAAAACTAGTTTAGAAACATAGGTATCGGAAGTTTGATGAAAATGAACTTAACAACTAAAAACGCAATTATAGCAAGAGACTTTGATGAAAACGCAATATGTTATACAAAGAGATCAAACTCTGGTGTGATGAAACCACAAGGGTTTGAGCCGTGAGCATAGCTCGGTTAGAACCGTGAGCTTAAGGATCACTTAGTCGTAGCTGAACCTAATCCAACCAAGAGGGAAATTTAGTGTTTCTTCACCTCTTAGCTAACTTACCATCTATATCTAATAAGCCATCCAAACATGCATATATATAGTTACAATTTGCCTTGGGGCCCAAGATTACAAAATGGGGGCCCAAGTCTTTACCATCAAAAGCCCAAAGTTTAAAATAAGCAAAGCCCAATAATTATCCAAGAGTTTGGCCCACAAGCATCCATGAATTCGGCCCAAAACAAAAACGAGAGAAGGAAGCGTTTATCGGCCCAGAAATTAGAGTCTTCGGTTTTAGCCCGCAACATGCAATCCACTTCTATTCCAATGCATTCCAACGATTTTAGACTCCAAAACGGCCTTCACTTCCGATCCTGAAATTATATAAATTTTTAATGATATTTTTTCTAATTTTTATAAAGTGAACTAAATTAACACTCGAAACAGTCAATCCTTTATTTACTCAAATAAGCATTAAAACTTAACAAAAAGACTCAATGGGAGAAATAAAATAAGCACAAAATTAAGATAAAAGGCTATAAATAGGGTTACTAAAATAACCCTATCAAGATGGCACACGTTTTAATCATGCACACCTGCGACAACGCGTTCGGGCTCACACCTGCCCTCAGCCGAATTACACGAAACGAATTCATGCATTCCAATGGGTCACACTTCCCATACACAACCATCACATGTGTCCCACCCCAAATGCATACAACTTGACATTAATACCCATAATATAAAATAAAGCGATAAGATCATGCATTTTAGAAATCATCAACGCATATAGAACTTGTACGTCAAACAAAGTAAGTAAGAAAACCCACCTGTAGTCCACGCATAACTCTTTCTCTCTCGAGCTACGATTCCTCAAACAGAACACCTAATTTCCATCACACACATAAGAGTGATAAGTCACTCAATTGTCCCCCAACATCATCTATTATCCTCCCTAAGACAACCCCTAACCGATATCACAAACCTATCCCCAAACAATCGATGACCGACACAGAAAATAAACCTGACATAGCCCGGTGCGGTTTCCCACGCATCCCAACCCGCAGAGGAACCCGTACGGCTCTACCTAAAGCAGAGTATGGCGAGGCTAACCGTGCGACCCTCACCATGCCGAAACCAGCATAGGGCACTGGTCGACCTGCACTTGGTTTCCAGCCAAAAACTCACCCAAACTCGACCCTAAACCATCTCAACTCGATTTCAAGACACAACATCAAAGGGGTCGGTTTTCCAACCATTTTAGACAAAAACCAAACACCAAAACTCCATTGAATTCTTTGATTTCATCCACTAAAACTCCAATATCCATAAAGGTGTAGAAACCTTGAAAACTCACACCATTAATGGTGGTTTAGACCCAAAGCTTCAAGGAATCAAATTTGAACTCCATTAAGACACTCAACCAATTGTTATTCAATACAAATCACAACAATGGAGAAACTACCACACACTTATCATTAAAACCCACTAAGACACACAAGAGAACAATGGAGAAGATGGTTACCTGATGAAGGAGATGATGATTCCACTCCAATGCTCTTCTCCTTCAATTTTCTTCAAGAATTCTTCTTTTCTCCACACACTTGCTCTCTCTTCTTTTCTCTCTAAAGTTTCCAGCCTCCCTTAACCCAAATGGCAGAAATGAGGGTTTATGAGAGGGGTTTACCCTCTTATTTCCTATTTACCTCTTTGGCCCCTAATGTTTTGAAATTCCATCAAGACCCACTCTTTATTTCTATTTTTCTTAGATAAGGAACACGGTTGTTACAAAATCTATGGTGGAGTTTTCAAAATATTCGTGAAGATATTCGGACTCAGTGTCATATGTGGCCTTTGACAATTGTCCCATTCTCTTGGAATCCGAAGACATAAAATCCATATTTGTGCTTTTAGTTTCTTTAAACATGTTTTTCTTTAAGGCCTTTTTTTTCAAAGTTTTACGAAGTTCTATACAATGTTATGTTTTCCTAAGAATATGGAAGGCATTCCATATATTTGCACATAACTTCAACATTATCAAATATTTTATCATGAACTTTAAGAGCATTCGGAAGAGAACTGAACATGTTGTATACCTCTTGAGATGTTCGTTTTTGTTGCACACGGACAATTCATATTGTCTGATAAGGTCGATTCTCTTGCATTGTTTTACTTCGCATGTTCCTCTGTAAAGCACGGTGAGTGTGTTCAACATGTCTCTTGTCATGGTGATATTAATGATAGATAGGTAAACATCATCAGAAAGAGACACTACGATGATGGTTCTTGCTTTAGTGTAGTGTCAACAACTAGTTGTTTCTTATAATCATATGTCCACAGATCTGGAGACATAATGATTTGTCATCATGCTCTGACCACTTTATCATTTTCATCTGTATCACCTAGAACGGATGAGGTGGGAGTATATGGACCATTTTTTAAGATGTTAGGGATTTGGTTGTCAACTCTTTCGAGAAAGATTAACACCCGATTTTCCAAAGAGAGACGTTGTCTTTTTGAAAACGAGGAGGTTTTGATAGTGAGTATTGTCATTTGTTGTGGAAGTCATATCGGATCTTGTTAAACCGCCCTGATACCACTTTTTTTGCTGTAATAAAATGACTTGCACATATTATGTATGTAAAAGGGAGGATGAATACAAACACAACAAATTTTTCATTTTTAATATTATATCTTAATAAAGTATAAAGTTATAGATTTGTTGCGGAAACTAGGAAGGTAAGACCTGTGATCCTAAGCAATCTGATTGGGGACAAATTTACTAAAACTAAAAGGGAGAGGGAGAAGGTTCTCTTTCAGATCTGAAGAGCTAAGATGGTCTCCAGATTTTGACTCTGATTTTGCTAAAGAAGCTTTCATAGAGATATTCTTCAAAATGGGTGAGTTGCAACTAATGACAAGGGTGACCTTTTGTAGTCACCATTTCATTAAATGCAATATTCTAACTCTAACATGTGTTTTCATCTTATCTGTTGATCCTTTCATGCTTGTACTTTCTACTCCCGTCTTTGTAGTTGATGTGGACACTTGTTAACTAATCCCATCCTTTAGTATGTAGAGGGAACAATAAAGAAAGTATGACACTAATAAAATGCTTTAGAACTTACTTTAGCTAACATTCTTTTGCATGTTCCCATACTAGAATGATAGTTTGGGAGAGTTAGTGAGCCAAACAGTGTTTGACAAGTTTGCACACCAAAATATGGCTTGCCAGTAGTATTATTTGCCAAACTACTAGTTGACTTTATCTTGTATTGATCTTTTTCGGCAAGATAGCAAACCAATCCACTGTGGTGACTATTTTGACCTCACTTCAACTAGTGTTCGATTTCATTAAAGGTTCTTTTCTCTTTGAATCAATACAGATAGTTACAAGACTTTTACAAGTAAAAATCCTATCTTTTGTCTATTTCAAAATATAAGCTATATAATAGATTCCAACTATAGACCTATGAAGTAAGTATGTCATAGGAATAATGACACAAAATATTCTGATATGAATATTAGAATCCAACATATATAAGAATAACAATTTCTCCCTTTCGGATTCTCACACGAAATAAGGACCAAAACTAAAGTTGTTCTTTCAAAATATTTTTAGTCATAGATCTGATCAACATACCATATCTGAAATCCTTGATTGATCTCTTTCTTTACCGAGGGGTTGAATGATAGCATGTTTAAGCTACACATGATGAATGAGACTTATCGAATATATGCTTCTTAAGACAATGGGTAAGAATATATTTCTAATTGTTTGGTCGGATGTACGTTTGTATTATTTACAAATCTGATGATTGAGACTAACTAATTATAAAAAGGTAAATCTAAATTGACACTTCTCTCCTCTAGATATAAACACTCCTCTACTTGCTAAATAGACATCTCTCCATTAGTAATCATTAAGTGACTTATTTTTTCCTCTCACATATTAATACCAAACCTTACTCTTTACCTTTCAATAATATTAAATAATAACTAATGTAATTATAATTGTATTATTATTATTTATATTATTCCAAAAGTTAAGTAATTATTATTATATGGTATTAAACTTTAACTCTAAAAAAAGTATTGTATAAAATGGAAATGTTATAATCTTGTAATTTTGGTCGATTTACACATAAAAAAGAGTTGTGTCCATTTAAAAATACAAACATGCATTGTAAATTTTGTAAGAATATGTCTTTTGTAACTTCAAAATTTATAACGTCCTAAACCCCAAAACATCAGGTTGGCCAAATAACTTCGAGTCCAATTTAAAACCATGGTAAAGTTATTGGTAACTCACAACTTGAGGCTTATAAGGAGCTCATAGATTTCATTTTCTATCTATAGACTCCGTCACTTAAACTCCTAACATTCTCGTTAGACCTGCCCAAAATCTTCATCATTATAATCGGCGATGTAGATTCGCCTAAGATGTTACAAACAACCCCCCCCCCCTAACGTCCTCGTTGGCAGGGGCGTATCTAGAATTCTAGTTTATGGGGGTTTGAAAATCTCAAATTTAGCTTGTATATTGAAGTTACTCAAGCATCATATTTGTTGGTGATTATGAAAAGAAACACAAAATAAACATATATAATAACGCAGCGGAATAATCACCAAAAGGATCAACGTATTGCCAATATAATTAAACTAGAAATACAAATAACGATATACCTTTGTAGCGTGATTTGTACACCAATCGGGATCTACTTGTGTGCTCTTTTGAAACCAAGCATTCAATGGAGAATGCCTCTAGAGTAGTCCACACTACACCTCCTTGATCACCACCGGATGCTAGTCCTCCTTAGTAACGGATCTTGTAGCTTCAATTAATCAAGAACGAAGCTAGAAGATCAAAGTGGAAAAACCCAAGAGGGGGCTAAGGGTGGGGCGCCGATTTTAGAGAGAGGAGAGGAAAAATTAGGTTAGCTTAATTAGGTCATTAACATTTCTATTTATTAATGAACCCTAAAGCTACCTTGGGCCTCTTAAAGGTTCTCCCTAGTAAATCTTCATGGGCCTTGAATTAATTAAGTTAATAGGCTAGCTATTAACTTAAATCCAATACAAACCCATTAATCCACTATTAATGATTTGTGCCCATTTTATTACCCCATGTTACTTAGGCTATTAATATAATGTAAATACAACAATTACATTATATATTAAATGGTATCTCAGTGTATTGTGTGTGACCCTATAGGCCCATGTGTATCTAGCCATATAATTATATATTATGACACGAGCATATTCCAACAGCTCCCACTTGCACACGTCATAATAACAAGTAATTATACAAGCAAAGGTTAGCGTCTAGCAACACGCCAATGCCCCTAGAGACACATGAGGCTAGTTTCTTTAAACATCTCATTTTAAATGGTTTATTAAATCAGTCATCCCTTTGTTACAGATACCTTGTTGAATACTAGACATGGATCATATGTCATTCTAATTATTCAACGATTCTGTTTCTCGATCTGTTTGTTGAAGTAGATTACCAAATTAATCAAGCATCATCTTAATTACATTTGGTACGGTCGTACAAACATCTATTCAATTCATCGAGGGGCCCAGTAGTATCTAACTCCATTACATGTAGAGGAACAAATCCTATTTTGACTGCACGTGCCTGTCATGTGCTTCATGTCACTCCTGAAGATGATTTTTATAGCAGCCTTATTCAGGACAGCGTTTAACCATATCAAAGACCGACATTCCACCCATACAAAACCTGCTTGCATCTCAAGTCTAAGGACGAGTGACATAACCATTTGCGAGATTCACTGGTGACGCCGATCCATGCAGTGAACTCTCGTAGGTTGGGTCAGTCCCATGTTCATCACCAATGAACAACATGTGAGTTTGGTGGCATCATCATTAATATTCTTTCACTAATGAATATCACCAATACGCTCACATTTGCCTTAATTCGATGATACTCCCGTATCATCAACTGACAATGGACAATTTTGAACAAATAATTTATTCATGGATTAAACATGCAAATATAGAACACAGTTGATATAAATGAAAACGATCATACCAGGTACATCAATTCATTGTGAAAATAAAAACTGTTCAACGTTCCAATTATTCAATTACTAAAAACAGATCTACATGAGACTACTAGCTGGTCGAAGTCCAATGTTCCTAGCATGCTCGATATGTTTGGTACAAGACATTGGCTTCATAAAAGAATCAGCTAAGTTGTCATCTGTGTGAACTTTGAGAAGACGAATATCACCCATCTCGATAGCCTCTCGAATGTAGTGAGCCTTCCGGCGAAAGTGTTTGGCGCCCTTTTGAACTCCAGGTTCGTTGGCTATGATAATGGCACCAGAATTATCGCAGTACATATCCATGGGTCTTTCATTACTGGGGACAACGCCAAGCCTAGAAATGAATTTTCGTATCCAAACAGCCTCCATTGCAGCTTCGGAAGCAGCTATGTAATCAAGCAGCTATTTGTTCAGCTTCTGTAGAAGACATCACAATAGTGCTTTGCTTAGCACTCTTCCAGTCAACAGCGCCTCCGTTCATGACGAAAACGTAGCCAGTCTGAGATCGAGAATCATCTCGATTTGTTTCGAAACTAGCATCAGTGTAGCAAGTAACACTGAGCTCTCTTTCTATATCACCCCCATAAACAAGGAACATATCTTTGGTATTTCGAAGATACTTCAGTATGTTTTTAACAGCAGTCCAGTGACTTTCTCCTGGATTCTGTTGGTATCTACTCGTAAGGTTCTGAGAGAATGCTACATCAGGTCTAGTGCACCTCACTGCATACATGATGGATCCCACAACCGAAGCATAGGGGATTCCCTTCATCCGCTTCACCTCATCAGGTGTGGAGGGTCCCTGAGTCTTACTCAAGTTTACATTGTGTTTCATTGGAAGACTTCCACGTTTGGAAGCATCCATTCTAAACCGTTTTAGAATTTTGTCAATGTACGCACTTTGACTTAAACCAATTAACCGCTTCGATCTATCTCGATAGATCTTGATTCCTAGGATGTACGCCGCTTCGCCTAAATCTTTCATGGCAAAACATTTTCCAAGCCAGGATTTGACATCTTGTAGCATTGGAACGTTGTTCCCCATGAGCAATATGTCATCAACATATAAGATTAGAAAAACGACGATGCTCCCACTAGCTCTCATATATACACATGGCTCATCAAGGTTTTGAGTGAAACCATACGTTTTGATTTCCTCATTGAACCTTTTATTCCAACTTCTGGATGCTTGCTTCAGTCCATAAATGGATCTTTGAAGCTTGCATACTTTCTAGGGATGTTTTGGATTCACAAAACCCTCAGGTTGCACCATGTAAACATCTTCATCAAGGTGACCGTTCAAGAAAGCGGTTTTGACATCCATTTGTCAAATCTCATAGTCATGGTACGCTGCTATGGCTATAAGAATCCTAATAGCTTTAACATCAGCAACAGGCGAGAAGGTTTCTTCATAGTCAACCTCGTAGGTCTGAGTGTAACCTTTTGCTACTAGACGAGCTTTATAGGTGTGTACATTGCCATCCATGTCGGTCTTCTTCTTGAAGATCCACTTGCTTCCGACAGTCTTGCTGTTCGGAGGAAGATCAACCAAGTTCCAGACTTGATTGTCTTTCATGGATTGCATTTCAGCATTCATAGCTTCAAGCCATTTATCGGATTCTAGATCCAACAATGCAGCTTGATAGTTAGAGGGTTCACCATGATCCCCAAAATTCTGCTCCTCAACATCGATATAATAACTATATCGTTTAGGTGCTCGAGGTGTCCTTGCAGATCTACGAATGGGAATTACATCATTCTGTGGTTCAACATCTGCATGTTCAACCTCAGCGTGATATTCGCTAGTGTCACCAGGAGGTTGCGCATCTTCTCTTTGAATATCGTCAAGGTCTACTGTGCTCCCACTTGCTTCTTGTAAAATGAGACTGTTCTCAAGAAACTCAGCATACCGAGCAACAAATATTTTGTTTTCGGGTGGGTAGTAGAAATAGTAACCCATTGTTTTCTTTGGGTACCCTATGAAGATACACTTGATAGATCTAGGCTCAAGTTTGTTCGGTGTGTCTCGTTTGACGAGAGCCTCACAACCCCAGACCCTCAAGTAAGACAGATTAGGGACTTTCCCGTGCCATATTTCATATGGTGTCTTATCAACCTTCTTTGTCGGAACCATATTGAGTATGCGAGCAGCAGACTCTAGAGCACAACCCCAAAAGGACAGTGGCAAAGTAGTTAGACTCATCATGGATCGAACCATGTCTAGCAAAGTTCGATTTCTCCTTTCAGATACACCATTATGTTGTGGAGTGTATGGAGGAGTTAATTGTAAGACAATCCCCCACTTAGTCAGATGGTCTAAAAACTCTTGACTCATATACTCTCCTCCTCGATCAGATCGGAGAGCCTTAATAGTCTTGCCGAGTTGATTTTCTACTTCACTTTGAAAGGCTTTGAACGTTTCAAAGGCTTCATGTTTATGTTTAATCAAGTAAACATAACCATAGCGACTGAAATCATCAGTGAAAGTGATGAAGTAGTTAGCACCTTCCCTAGACACAGTTCTAAATGGGCCACATACATCAGTATGTATGAGTCCAAGAAGATCTTTGGCTCTTTCACCTACATGGGAGAAAGGTTTTCTTGTCATTTTCCCAGATATGCAAGAGAGGCATTTATCAAACGACTAATCATCGGATGACTTTAGAAGCCCATCGTGTTGCAGCTTTATAATGCGTTTCTTGCTTATGTGGCAAAGACGGCAGTGACATAGGTAAGTTGAATCCAAATTACGTTTGGATTTCTTAGTGCTACACGTGTATATAGAACTATCGTTTGAAACAAGATTATCCATGTCAACTTCAAAAATATCATCACGAGGAATAGCATTAAAATAAAATATATTATCCTTAGAAACCGAAATGCCATAATCCGTAAAAACATGGATAAAACTGTTTTTCTTCAAACGAGAAAGCGAAACAATACCCCTAGTAATAGTAGGTGCATAATGACAATTGTCTAAAACAAGAATCAATCCATTAGGGAGGATAAGATCAAAGCTCCCTATAGCTTTAACAGCTGCACGCATTCCATTGCCTACGTACAGGTCCAAAGCTCCGTCGTTTAGCTTTCTACTTCCCCTTAGTCCCTGCACATTATTACAAATGTGAGTTCCACAACCGGTATCATAAACCCAGGATTTACTAGGGAAAGCATAGAGTTCTATAGTGAAGATACCTGATGTGCTAGGCAGGGTAGCTTTGTTCTTCTTCAACTCTGCCAGGTAAGTAGGACAGTTCCTCTTCCAGTGGCCTATCACTCCACAATGATGGCAGGGGGCGTCCTTTGCAGGGTGCTCCTTTTTAGCAGGTGGGGGGATCTTAGGTTTAGGTTTATAAACATGTTTACCCTTGCCACGACCCTTGCCCTGTGCTTGCGGTTTGGATTTCTGGATTTTTCCTTCCCTGATTGCTAGAACAGCAGGAGCTTTCTTTGGCATCCCTTGCTCTGCAAGCTTCAGCATAGCATGCAGTTCAGAGATAGTCTTCCCCATGCTATGCATGTTATAGTTCATAACAAACTGGTCATAGTCCTTGGATAGTGAGGTAAGAATCAAGCTCACTCCAAGAACTTGTGGCATGGGGTAACCAAGACGCTCCATACGGTCAAGATAGCCTTTCATCTTCAAGACGTAAGAGCTAACTGACTGGCCATCCTCCTGTTTACAAGCGTGGAATGCTTTGACTGTTTCAAACAGTTCCTGTTCTGCCTGTTGTTGAAACATAGTTTTCAACTCTCGTAACATCTCAAATGCTGTGAGTTCCTCCATGTTCTTTTGGATCTCGGGGGTCATGCTCACCAGCATGAGAGCAACTACTTCTTGTTGTTCGTTAAACCTACGGGTGTAGGTTGTGCGAACTACAGCAGAAGCAGTGGCAGGAGGTGCCTCAGGTAAGGCCTCTTCCAGATGGATCAACTTATTTTCAGCTCTGAGGACGATCCTCAGATTTCGATACCAGTCGATAAAGTTGATTCCTGTCAGTTTCTCTTTTTCAAGAACTGACCTGATAGTTGAGTTGCTTAGGGTTTGATTTGTTGTTGACATCTACAGACATACAAAGTTCAAAATTAGTAATTTCAATAATTAATCCTTTTTTTTTAAATTAACTACCCAAGTTTTACTTTTAAAACAATTAATTTATGAAAAAGGCTAAGATCCTCATTGAGGTTCTATCATCACATCAGTTGATCTGCTAGCAATGATAGATTCAATAGGTAGGTGACGTTTACCAATTGCATTACAAGTGAAATTCTTAGATCCTTATGGGACCCATGGCATCTAGTGGCCGAGCTACTAGTGTCAAGCTGGCATGTTTAGTCCCATCCTTGCCTCGGGTTAAGGTCTCACCTGCTTAACTCGATTAAGTCATCCAATTTGAAATCATGTGAAAATAGATCTAGGTCTCACGCATAGACAATAATCACCTCAGGATTACAATTCAACCTAGGTCTCACGCATAGGCAAAAGGTAATGGCGAGGGATTTCAAGCTAATTGGACGGCATGACTTAAAATTGTGACGGGTATAGTATTTTGATAAAACATGTCAACAAAAAATGTACGAAAGAAGCATGCATTCTTCATTCGTAGCATAAGTTAAAAACATTTCTTAACTTGGATTCTAATTTGTTTTATTTTATGTGTGTCGAGATGTCCATTTAATATATAACCTATATGAGATATTAATTAGCTTGGACATTACATAAATTAAATAACCAATAAAACTCTTTTAAGCGTTATTTATATAAAACAATAGATTTAAGTTTCAAATCCAATTTAAACTTATATTAACTAAATCTTTAGATTTAGTTTTAAAAGTGGTATGTGTTTAATTTTATGTTTGAAAATCCCATTTGCAAGTTATAATATCAAAGACATAGATAGCAATGCAACATAAAAGAAAATAAACACACAACCAAAATGTGCAAAACCTCAACCGATGAACACCTATGCTTGATCTCGTGAGCCATCACACGGACCAAGAGGGCAACTAAGGACGGGCCAACATAAACCCTTTTTGGGCTCCCACTTGCTCCAAGACTATCAAGAGCAAGTAGAACCCACAAGAACATTCGAACACAAAACTGTCTGGAAAAACACAGCAGCTTCGGGGCCCGAAACGACATGGAAGGAGTCTTCCCCAATCGAAACATCCTTCTGCAAAATTGTGCCCCTACGTCTTATGGAACTCCAGCAACAAGAATCAGCCCAACCCGATGTGCCAAACTCCGGGAAATCCATTTTTCGCGCCGGCTGTCCAGCAACTCCGAAAAATGCTTCTCGTCTCTAACTTGTCGCCATTCGATTCCGAGCAATGGTTACAATATTAGATAAAATACATTTATCTACTACTAAATCAAGAAAAAAAATTGCCTAAACTATTACAACCCAAAAACTCGACAAATAATTAAACAAAGCACACAAACGGTCAAGGTTTTCATCGGTTTTGCACATCAACATAATAATACAATATCATTAAGATTGTTGGCTTGGTCCATGATAAAAATGCATGTTTTACCATGGATCTAAAACACTTACAATAAGTAAAAAAACAAGCCAACGAAAACGAAGAAAAACTACAATAATTAATCTACGATTAGTATATGTAACTTGTGGCTATAGGATCTTAAAATACATTATTTTAGACCCAACGATGGTCGAAATTTTCAGAAATAGTTTTAGTCACTTTTACAAATACAAGTTAATCATATGGCACATACGATGGCTCTGATACCACTGTTGGTGATTATGAAAAGAAACACAAAATAAACATATATAATAACGCAGCGGAATAATCACCAAAAGGATCAACGTATTGCCAATATAATTAAACTAGAAATACAAATAACGATATACTTTTGTAGCGTGATTTGTACACCAATCGGGATCTACTTGTGTGCTCTTTTGAAACCAAGCATTCAATGGAGAATGCCTCTAGAGTAGTCCACACTACACCTCCTTGATCACCACCGGATGCTAGTCCTCCTTAGTAACGGATCTTGTAGCTTCAATTAATCAAGAACGAAGCTAGAAGATCAAAGTGGAAAAACCCAAGAGAGGGCTAAGGATGGGGCGCCGATTTTAGAGAGAGGAGAGGAAAAATTAGGTTAGCTTAATTAGGTCATTAACATTTTTATTTATTAATGAACCCTAAAGCTACCTTGGGCCTCTTAAAGGTTCTCCCTAGTAAATCTTCATGGGCCTTGAATTAATTAAGTTAATAGGCTAGCTATTAACTTAAATCCAATACAAACCCATTAATCCACTATTAATGATTTGTGTCCATTTAATTACCCCATGTTACTTAGGCTATTAATATAATGTAAATACAATAATTACATTATATATTAAATGGTATCTCAGTGTATTGCGTGTGACCCTATAGGCCCATGTGTATCTAGCCATATAATTATATATTATGACACGTGCATATTCCAACAATATTAAAGTGAATTATGCGATTAATGTTGGTTCTCTTATGCTTCGTTAGGTTTTGAGAGGACTTTGAGTTGTGATGAGTGTCTACATAATAATAATGATAAACAAGAAAAACAAAAAAGTGTGCCTTTTATTTGTGAAATATTCCAAATAGATGAATACTTTGTATTATAGTGTTAATTGAAGTCCAAAACATATAAAAGTCAATTGCTTTTCAAATTTATGAACACATCATAAATGATGTCAATATAATATTAATATTATTTACTAATGGGCGAAAAACAATTTTTATAGAGCGAGAACAAAAAATAATACTATGAAATATATGGTTTATAAAAGTAGTAATACAAAAACCTTGATTTATATATTTTGTTATGATTTTTGATATAGTGATGTCTTTTTATAAAGTATTTGTAAAGGGAAAAAATAAAAATATAATTAATAATAATATAAAAGATAACTAATAGAAATTATACTTATAAATATTTATAGTATCAAAGAATACAGTTAGAAAACAAAAGACGGAAACACCCCCCTCCCCCCCAAAGCAACTACTTATCAAGCATATTCATAATCTTCCTCCTTGTAATCCACCAAGTAGGATTTTTCTAACATGTTACAAACCTTTTCAAGGACTTATCATACTTGTTGAGGTTTGCTCGAACACTCCTATAGTATGAGCATCGACTTTGATACCAATTATAACACTTAAAACCAACAGGTTAACTTGTAATTTCGAGCCGACAACTTGAGCCTTATAAAAAGCTTACAAATCTCATTTTTTATCCATACGGAATGAGTTGTTACAAAATTTATATATATTTATATTTTAAAATAAGTCAAAACTTAAAGTAAATAAAATAATCAAATATTATGATACATTATATAGTTGAAATATATCTTTACAAACAAATATTATTAATTTAACTAAAAACGTGAATATAAAAAGAATAAAAACCCCATTAATTTGTATTAATATACGAAAACAAATTTAAATTAAATAATTGTTACAATAGTTATTATTATTATTATATAATTACAATATTATTGTTATGTATAAAAATAAAATGAAAATAGTACAAAGTAATGAGAGGAAACTAAAACTATATGTTATAATGATTGGATTAACAAATATTTTTAATAATAGTTAACTGTGCTAAAGATTATAAACGAGTGTACGTTACTCTATTAAAAAAAGGAAGAATGTGTGTCTTACTATAGTGAAGTTTTTTGTTTCCTTCTAAATTCTCGTTTTATTATCATATCCTTGATGTACCAATAAAAGTGATATTTTAAAGTTTTCTTCGTCATTTCATTGTAGATATTCATAAAAGGTTAATTTTTATAAAGTATAACTAATAATAGCATTTCTAATAAATTCTATATAAAATCTTTAAAATAAAGAAACAAGAGTTAAAATATCTAAAAGAAATTATATTTAAAATAGATTCTTTACTTTTAAGATTTTATTTATTATTAAAATATTTTATATTTTTATCATCCCAATACACTTTTTAAATAAAACATAGATAAATATAAATAATAATTCAATCTCATAGGTAGAGAAGAATTAAAAAGTTATTTATCTCTGGTATCAAGTTTTAAAATATTATTTTCTTAATTTTAGGAAGAAAAAAAATATATAAAGACTATGTTGAAGTAAAATATAGAATAAAGCTTAAATTCTCTTTAAAAGAATGGACTAGAAATACTCTTAACTTGACATCTTCTTTAACATGAATACAAAATTATCTATCTTCAAACTTACTATTTATTTCATATCCACCAATCAATTCACAAAACTTTATTGAAGCAAATAATTTAAAATTAATTAAGTAAATAATAAAGTAAATACCAATGAATTATAAACTACAATGGCGATAACCATGGTTTCTAAATTATGGGGATGAAACTAGCATATTTTAAACAACAGGGATTAAAAACGTAATTTACTTTGAATAAAATATTAAACAATTGATTGATGGGACAATAAGAAAATATGGAATTGAAAAAGAGTTGATTTATATTGTGTTTGGAGTATGTTGCATGTGAGTAGGAAAGGGAGGGAGAGAGATGTCAAAAAGAGAAGCCAACAAGTAGTTGAGAAGAAAAAACGACAAAATTATCTCTTTCAACTCCTCCCATCCCAAGTAATAAATGATGGTGACTTTACATCTACTGTCCCATACTTGGTTCGCAACCAACCATAAAAGCTAACTAGCTCGTTACAAACTAACTACACATTTATCTTCATTCATGTTATCCCTACGTTACCCGGTTTGTCGGTTAAAACCCATAAACTAGAACTCAAATGCTATAATTAATATATAGATAATGTAAATATGTAAGATTACGTAATCCAACCTAATAAACAAATTGTTCTGATAAGATATGATGCTTATATACATAGTATATAAACTCTTTTGTTGGATTGAATGTTGACTCGTAAGTGTCATGCGAGAAGTGAATTAGAGTTATCGTCCCTCCCTTTTGTGATCTTCGTGTTTCATTGTTATGGAAAGTAATTTGTATTGACATATAGCTCTGACTTAATGTTGGTTCCTGTTTTCTTAACAATTATCTTAACTTTCAGTTAGTTCAGATTTAGATATGGTGCGGAAACGTATTTAAGAACTGAAAGATAATGTAAAGGTAGAAGAACACACAATATCAAATAAACAGTTTGTAAAGAACATATGAGTATCTCCAAGATTACTGTTTGATATTTATCAAGAACACCAAGAACATAATAAGAATTCTGCTGGTGTGTGTGTTTGTGCGTAGCTTAATTATCTGATTCTTGTTTTTGGAAGAACTCAACATGAGTCTTCCTTTTATACTACTACAAAGGGGACATACTTTAGACAAGGAGGACTGATCTACAGTAGACAAGGTCGTATGAACAGTAGCAGGTACGATGTTCATTTAATGCGCATGTTCCAATTCTGACAGAGCCCTATCAGAGTTTGACACGTGTAGTTGATGTCAGGGCACGCCTAGAACAAGTGGATGAACGGATCCTGGAACAGTAGAAAGATATTTGTAAATCTTCTAAGTCTTCAGTATAAACCGCAGAGGCTCTGTCAAAGGTGGCAGAGGTTCTGCGGCTCGGTCCTCTGTGAACAGTCTTCTGCTGATTCTTGCCTTCGGTATTCTTGGATTCTTCTGCAGAGCCTCTGTGGGTTACTTCTATACTTAGACTATTTTCACTACTTTCACAAACAGAAAGATTGGAGCTAACAATCTCCCCCTAAGTAGTGAAAATTAAAAAATTGAAAGTTCAAGGATTTTCTAAGTACAAGAACATTTTTCTTTTCACATTATGCCAGAGGCATTTACATTTGATTGTATTGAAAAGAAAAAATAACAGAGGTTTTGTTTGACTGACTCAGACATTGGCATCCTTGAAGACATTGAAACTTCTGTTGTCGAGTCCTTGTTGTATTAGCTCGTGATAGAAACTGATGCAGAGTTTTCTGAAGTTGATTGTTGCATCGATGATCTCTATCAGTCTGTCGACAAGACTTTGATCCATGAGCTCTGTTCCTCTGTGCTCTTCTAGGATCGCTCTAAACTCTGCCAAAGTTCTGTGAAATTCCTTCTTCTATAAGATAGGCTTCAATGACAGTGTTTTTGAATTCTGTGCCATTGTCGCTTCTCAGTTTCTGAATCCTGCACTCATACAGAACTTGGATTCTTTTCATTAAGTTTATCAGTATGTTTGGAACATCTGATTTCTTTCTGACAAATTCAACCCATGTAAATCTTGAGAATTCATCGATCAAAACAAGTATATATTTCTTGCCACCTAGGCTCTGTGTAGATATTGGACCGCAGAGGTCAACATGTAGCATGTACAGAGGTCTAGGGCAAGATACACCAGTTTTGCCTTTATGGGAAGCTCTTTTGAGTTTTCCCATTTCACAGACAGAGCATAAATGATCTTTATTAAATTTAACGTTTGGTAGACCTTTGACTAGATCAAGTCTTACAAGTTTATCAAGAGTATGAAAGTTTAAATGGCAGAACCTGTTGTGCCATAACCAGGCTTCTTCGCTTTTGCATGCAACAAGGCAGATTTTGTCTTTCTTGTTCTTTGCAATGAAGTTCATGAGATATAGATCTCCTCTTCTTTCGGCTCGCAGAAGTTCAATTCCTGTGTCCTCGCTCTGTAGAGAGCAGAAGGTTCTTTTCAACATTACGTCGAATCCCGTATCGCAGAGTTGACTAACACTGAGAAGATTGTGTTTAAGGCCATCAACATATGCAACTTTGCATACGGTTATATTCTCCTTCTGTATGACTCCGTAGCCTTTGATGTACCCCTTTTTATTGTCTCCAAAGGTCACAGATCCACCATCGATCTTTTCTTTGAATGTGGATAGAAGACCTCTGTCGCCAGTCATGTGCCTCGAGCATCCGGAGTCTAGATACCAGATCGGCACATACTGCTTCTGCAAGACAATCAGAGAGTTTTAGGTACCCATATCCACATGGGTCCAGTTTTGTTAGGGGTTTTCAAGTTTGCCTTAGCATTCTTGGTCTTTGTTTTAGCTTCTGTTGAAGAAACATTTTGTTTCTTCTTACCCTTGGATTTATCATTTTCTTTGGGTACAGAGAGATGACAGTGTGGACTTTTGAAGTGTTGGTTTAATTTAAACATAGGATCAAAGCAATGACAGTATTGAATGTGCGAAGATATTTGCTTGAACTTTCCATTAAATACATTAAATGGGGACACAGAGGCATTACAATTTATCCTAACATTAGACTTTCTATTACAAGAAGGTTTATGTAGGCTAGATTGTTGTTTGCAAAATCCTTTGTTGAGTGCGGCCTTCTGTGTTCCCCTTCCGTGGTGAACTTCTGTAGGTTTCACTGTCACAGAAGAACAAGATTTTTTAATTTTAGTCCATTTACCCTTCTGTTGCCATGTTAGTTTTTCTTTAACAGGTTTTAAGGGCTTTAAAATCTTTGAACTTCTTGGAATTTGAGTGGACATTAACTTCTGTTGTTTGAAATTTTCAAGCTCAAGAGAGGTTTTGGCTTGTATGCACATATCCAAAAAGTCTGGACAGATAGGAATTCCAGTGATTTTCTCCTTGGGAGGAATAATTCTGTTAAGAACTTCAGAGGTTTGTTTAAAAACCTCTGTGTCACTAGGTCCGATCTCTGACTTAGAGTCAGTCTCTGATTCGTCAGAGGATGAATCGTCCTCATATACAGAGGGTGAGTCACTTGGTTCTCTTTCGACAGAGGCTGGGCTTTCAGAATATGTGCCATACTCACTTTCTTCATTTTCTAAGGAACTATCTTCTAAGTTAACAGAAGTATCTGTTAAGTTTTCTTCAGAGAGATCTTGATCGCTGGAAGATGTACAGATGTTTTCTTCAGAGATATCAAGTTTTTCTTCTGTAATTCTTGGCTTGAACTCAGGTGCCTCTGTTGATAATTTCTTTTCAGAATTCATCATGCAGACAAATGCAACTTGGGTTTGAGTCTCGGGATTACCAAACTTGAATATTCCTATCTGATCTTGAGTTTTCAGATACCTCTTTGGTTTGGATTCTCTTTTGACAGAGATTGAAGGTGACAAATCTGTGTTTTCAAACCACACATTTGTCATCTTCAGAGGTTTCCTCTTGTGAGGTTCCCCAGAGACTTTTTGCCTTTTACTTACAGAGAGAAGATTTGGAAATCCGGGTTTTCTTGTATCTCCAATGTGAAATAGAGAGGACAGAGACTTGTCTTTTTTGGTTCCGGTATAAGGATCTATATCACAGAAGCCAATTCCCCGTCTCCCTATTTGTGTGTTTATTTTTTCGTACACCTTCTAAGCATCTTGAATTTTTTTAATTTGAAGATCTCTTCTGAGTAAATCTTGACAGAGGACTTCTCTTTCCTTTTGAAAATAATTTTTAAGAGCTAGGATGTTCATTCTGTCGCACTCAACGTCCATTAGTTCTTTAGACTTTGTTTTCAAGGAAGAATTAAGTTCATAAATCTTTTCTTTTAAAGGATTTAACTTTTTGTTCCAGTCCATTTCAATTTCTTCTTTTTCTTTAAAGATTTTAGCTTTTTCTTGAGTGAGAAGTCTAGCTTCTCTATCATAGAAGGTGAGCTTTTTCTGAATATTTTCACATGTCTTTTTCATTTCAGTGTATTCAGTGTTAAGTTTAATCAAATCATCTTCTGCCATTTTAGAGTTAGAGGTAGAAGTGGATACCCCACTGTCAGAGTCGGAGCTGACTTCTTCCATGCCACAGAATAGAGCATTATTTGTTTCGCCTTCGTCAGAGGATGTGTCTGACTCCCAGATTTCTTTGTTCACCATTAGTGACTTCTGAGCATAGTATTCAGCTTTCTTTTTGTAGAAAGTTGCATCCCTCTGAAGGCGATTTGACTTGCTCCTGCATTCGTTGGCAAAGTGACCTGGCTTTCCACAGTTGTAGCATCCTTGGTTCTGTGTGGAGTTTCCAGCTCTGTCATCTGACCTCTGTCGGTCACCACTTCTTTCGGTTCGGCATTCATTTGCGTAGTGGCCTGGCTTACCACATTTGTAACACTCTTGAATTTGTGGAGTGTTGCCAGCTTTGTCTTCCGACCTCTGTCGGTCATTTCCTCTATCATTTCTGTCACTTGACCTCTGTCGGTCACCACTTCTGTCGTTTGACCCTTCTCTCTCTCGATTATCTCTTTCATATCGTTCATTACCATATTTCTTCTAGTATCCTCTGCTGAATTCCCTAGTCAAGAGAGCTAATTATTTAGCTATCGAGGCCAGGGTCGTTTCTTCTTCTGCTGCTACTTCCTCTTCTTCTTCACTTTCCACCATCATGTTTTTCTTCTTCTTCTCCTTTCTTTCCTCTACTGCTTTCTCTTTCTTTGGTTTCTCTCTAGCCTCTGTAGTCTTACCAACCAATGCAAGAGGTGCAATGATTTGGGCTTTTGCTTGTGCTACCTGAGGCTCTTGTGCTGCCAATGTTCCATAGAGGTCTGATAGGGTCCAGGAATCTAGGTCTTGATTTGTTTTCCGAGACATAGATAACTGAAGCCATTCTTCATTCAGAGACTTTAGGAACATAACGTTATTTTCTTCAGAGGTTTTGTGGATGCCGAACTTCTTGCACTTGTTTATTAGAGAGTTGAACCTGTCATACGTAGTCTGCAGAGATTCGGTTGACAGAGCTTTAAAGGCATAGTATTCATTTATGTATTGAGCTCTGTGGTTCTTCTGGGTTTTGGCTCCTCCGTCTAGTTGTTTTTCCAGTTCTTTCCATAGATCATATGCAGATTCACATGCATCCATGGACTGGAAAAGGGCATTTGGAATGGCCATATTCAGAATTCTCTTGGTTTTCTGAGCAACTTCGTATTTAGCCCAATCAGGATCAGACCATTTATCCTGGGTCTTTGGTTTCGTGTGTTCTGGGATTTCTGGTGTGTCGTCTGTGCCAGGAACACGAGGTACAGTTATCATGGGAACGAAAGGAGGGTTACATATATAATATACTAATTCCTTGTCAGTACCCTCAAAGAAGTGAATCATTCGAATCTTCCATTGAGGGTATTCGTCTCTAAAAAGAGTAGGAGGTTTGGTTAAAGAACCAGCAGTGAAAAAGTTGTTTGTACTCGTCATTTTTAGAGAGATAAATTATCCAGAAAAGGGTATGAACAGCAAGCTTTTCAGAGTATGAAGTGGAAGCTTCGTATGAAGTTTCTGTGCTTAAAATCTTTTAAACAGTGCACTAAAATGGAGTTTTTAACCAGAATAACAGATTCTATACTTTTACCAGAGTTCGAATGAATCGAAAAATGGCAGAAAAACAGAAACTGTTTGTTTAATATTAAGACTAGGTTAGAAATCCATGTTTCTACCAACGATCATTGTTTAGAGTGGATCCCTTGATATTAAAAATCAAGGTTTGCTCTGATACCAATTGTTGGTTCCTGTTTTCTTAACAATGATCTTAACTTTCAGTTAGTTCAGATTTAGATATGGTGCGGAAACGTATTTAAGAACTGAAAGATAATGTAAAGGTAGAAGAACACACAATATCAAATAAACAGTATGTAAAGAACATATGAGTATCTCCAAGATTACTGTTTGATATTTATCAAGAACACCAAGAACATAATAAGAATTCTGCTGGTGTGTGTGTTTGTGCGTAGCTTAATTATCTGATTCTTGTTTTTGGAAGAACTCAACATGAGTCTTCCTTTTATACTACTACAAAGGGGACATACTTTAGACAAGGAGGACTGATCTACAGTCGACAAGATCGTATGAACAGTAGCAGGTACGATGTTCATTTAATGCGCATGTTCCAATTATGACAGAGCCCTATAGAGTTTGACACGTGTAGTTGATGTCAGGGCACGCCTAGAACAAGTGGATGAACGGATCCTGGAATAGTAAAAACATATTTGTAAATCTTCTAAGTCTTCAGTATAAACCGCAGAGGCTCTGTCAAAGGTGACAGAGGTTCTGCGGCTCGGTCCTCTGTGAGCCTCTGTGGGTTACTTCTGTACTTAGAGTATTTTCACTACTTTCACAAACAGAAAGATTGGAGCTAACACTTAACGTTGTCTTGAATAATGTCGTTATACTTACGTTAGAGAAGTTTTGATGCCAAGTTATTTTAACCAAGAAATTTGTTACTCTACCACAAATTATGGGAGTTACTCTCGAGTGCGCTATATGCATGTATAGACCTCCCAGTTTTTGTTAGACCTTTAGACCACCTTGGATCTCTTGCATGAGTTTTTATAATGTTAGGGAACCTTCAGAGTAGAATACCGAACTTTCATAGCAAAAAGCAGCAACATGCAAAACCTTCATCGGAACCGAACGTTTACTTAAAAAATGTTTAAACTTTACATGAAAAACGTAACAAGCACTAATATGTGTTGAACCAATCTCACGATAATAAAGAAAAATACAAACAACACAAGTAAAAGTTATAATCGAACAAGTATAGATATAGTATCGTGTACCTTTTCGATGTTCTAACGGATTGAACTTGAGGAATTGGATAGAGGTCTCATGAATCAGTGTCCTAAGACGAAATTTCGTCCCCAATCGTGCTTGGTTCCGGACGTCGCCTAGAGGATACAACTATCCGATTGAATTGATACACGTCAAATCAACCCCATCGAATGGATAGCATGTTTCTTGTTAAAGCAAAGTTTAGGAGAAGTATTTTGAGAGAGATTCCAGTGATTTTCGTCTGCCAAAAACGGAGGGAAACTTCCCCCATTTATAGTTTTCTCCCTAGTAACCGAAACAAACTGCTGTAACCAACACAGAGGGCTGTGCGGATGGCAGCGCGCCTTGACTCGCGCGGAGAGGCGCGCATGCCTCTGTTTGATTACGACAATAGTCCTCTGCGCGTATGGTGGCGCGACTGGACCCGCGCAGAGAGCCGCGCACAACACTGTTTGTTTACGAAAACAGTGCATGGTTGCGCGTCCTGGGTCGCGCGGTGACCCGCTTCGTTACCAAAAAATTGTTTTAATGATCACTAGAGCCCAAGAGCCCCAAGGCCCAAGGCCCAAGGCCCAATCTTTTGACCATTAAATATATGTTATTCTCTCACTCAAACCCAAGAAAATTCCTTTACTTGGATCTTATGGGTATGACCATATAAACCCATAAAAGTTTCAAGTCCTTTCCTATGTGGGACAACATTGTGAGGTAAATACCCAACAATACCCCACATTTTCTATTCAAACTTCCAATAATACCCCACATTTGAATAGAAAATAAGATAAAACACATAGGAAATTATTTGCTATTCAAGAGGCTAAATATGATATACATCAGGAAAGGTGTCTTTTGGACTTGAACCGTCCTTAGTGAGTACAAATCGGATCTACTTTGTGGGTAGTGAACATAGTCTTGAACTAGCCACGTTTTATAGTAAATCTAGACAAAATGTATTACATACATCATATTTATGCATACATCGATTCTTACGGTTTTGTTCATTTCGATCGTGAACGATATCCTTTCTTCATGAGATTTGTAGAGAACGTAGCCATCTCGGTTCCCATAGATGCGACCACACATCGATCTCACATAGGTAATGCCAATCAAGAACATTCCGTAGTGTTCCACTATAGTAGCTATTAGCATTATTAAGAATTAGAATTCATCCCTTAAACGTCAACGGAAAAACACAATTGAGGACATCATAGGAATAGGCATACCTTGTGTTTGTTCCCGCTTGAGTCTTCCTTAACTAGTTTTCCTATCGACTCATTGTATTGGCTTTAAGCCCATTCCCCTCGATGTAAAGATGACTTGCTCTCTATTTAGGCCCTTTGTCAAAGGATCTGCTATATTTTCCTTTGACTTTATATAATCAATGGAAATTATTCCATTTTTCAGCAAGTCTTTGATTGTATTATGTCTACGCCTTATGTGCCTTGATTTGCCATTGTAAATATGATTCTTTGCTCTCGTTAGAGCAACCATACTATCACAATGTATACAAATGGCCGTCACAGGCTTAGACCACAACGGAATACCTTCAAGGAAGCTTTTAAGCCATTCGGCTTCTTCAGCGGCTTTGTCTAATTCGACAAACTCAGCCTCCATAGTTGAACGGGTATTCACCGTTTGCTTTTATGATTTCCAAGATATTGATGCTCCACCAAGGGTAAAAACATAACCACTTGTGGACTTGCTTTCCGAGTGATTGGAAATCCAATTAGCATCACAGTATCCCTCTATCACGGGAGGATACTTAGTATAATGCAAACCATAATCCATTGTATGTTTAAGATATCGGAGCACTCTAACTAATGCATACCAATGATCTTTACCCGTATTGTGTGAGTAACGACTCAGTCTACTCACCGTATATGCTAGATCCGGTCGTGTGCAATTCATAATATACATCAAGCTTCCAAGTACTTGAGTATATTCCAACCAAGATACACTATCTCCTTGATTCTTCTTAAGGTGACTAGAAGGATCAAATGGGGTAACGACCGGTCGATCATCATAGTGTCCAAACTTTCTAAGGACTTTTTTCTATATAATGGGACTGGGTAAGGATATATCCTTCAGCAGTTCTTTGAACTTTAATACCAAGTATGACATCGGCTACCCCCAAATCCTTCATATCAAATGAGGAATGTAGCAATTTCTTGGTTTGGTTGATTATATCCATATTAGTCCCCATGATCAGCATATCATCCACATACAAACATATTATGACATAAGCATTATTATGTTGTTTAACATAAACACATTTATCACATTCATTAATTTGAAATCCTTGTGATAAAAGAGTGTTATCGAACTTCTCGTGCCATTGCTTTGGAGCTTGTTTAAGTCCATATAGTGACTTAACCAATCTACAGACTTTATTCTCTTGACCTTTAACAACAAACCCTTCGGGTTGTTGCATATAAATTCTTCACCCAATTCACCATTTAAGAACGCGGTTTTCACATCCATTTGGTGTATTTCCAAATTGTGAATAGTGGCTATTGCCATCAACGTTCTTATAGATGTTATCCTTGTAACCGGTGAATAAGTATCAATGAAATCTTGACCCTCTTTTTGACGATACCCTTTGGCTACCAACCGAGCCTTATAATTTTCTATAGTACCGTCGGGTCTAAGCTTTCTCTTAAAGATCCATTTATGTCCAATTGGTTTGTGTCCCAGAGGGAGATCTACCAATTTCCACGTGTTATTTTGTAAAATGGAATCTATTTCACTTAGGATTGCCTCTTTCCAATAAGGAGCTTCCGAAGAATCCATCGCTGCCTTATAAGTTAGAGGTTCTCCTTCTACATTAAAGGTCACAAAATCTGGTCCAAAGTCTTTGGCCACCTTCCCACGCTTACTTCTTCGAGGTTCTACTTCCTCTTGAACCTTAGAAGTACCTTCACCCCTTGTATTTGTACTTTGGTCTAAATCATCATCAATATTAGCATCTTCATTCCCTCTTTTCCTTGGGTTTGAGACAGATTTCTCCTTGTCCTTGTATGGGAATATGCTCTCAAACAATTCTGCTTCTGCAGATTCCATTATAGTATTTGTGTGTACATCATCTACATAGGACTTAAATACCAAGAATCTATAGGCTGCACTTTTCTTGGCGGGGGCAATGTAGATGCAATCTATAGTCTTTGGTCCTAGCTTTGTTCTTTTAGGTAGAGGAACTTGCACTTTAGCCAAGCAACCCCACACTTTCATTCTTTTATAGGAAGGCAATTTGCCTTTCCATATCTCATAGGGAGATTGACTACTCTTCTTATGAGGGATTTTATTCAAAATCATATTTGCAGTAAGACAGGCTTCACCCCATAAACTGTGTGGAGCCCTGGACGTGATCAACATTCAGTTGATCATGTTCTTTAAAGTTCCGTTTTTCCTCTCGGCTACCCCATTTTGTTGAGGGGTAGAGGGTGCCGTTGTTTGATGCACAATACCATGTGAGGAACAAAATTCAGCAAAGTCATGAGATTCATATTCCCCTCCTCTATCCGACCTTAGAATTTTGATCCTCTTTTCAAGTTGATTTTCAACTTCGGCTTTATAGATTTTAAACATATTTAAAGCCTCATCTTTGGTATTGATCAAATATATATAACAGAATTTACTGCAATCATCTATGAATGATATATAGTAGTTCTTTCCCCCTCGGGTTGGAGTTGACTTAAAGTCACACAAATCGGTATGAATTAGACCAAGAACTTGGTTAGATTTTTCGACAGATTTGTGGGGATGACTAGAGTATTTAGACTCTACACAAGTCTCACACTTAGTCATTTTGTTCATTGAACACTTAGGTACCATGCCAAGATTCATCATCCTTTGTAAGGACCGAAAGTTGACATGACCTAACCGAGCATGCCATAAATTAGAGGAATCAACCATGTAAGTAGAAGCAGCACTTGGGCTTGCTTTTCATTATTAACAATATTTACATCATTGGTCATGGTATTTACAATTGACAACTTAATGAGCCCCTCACATAGGTAGCCCTTTCCCACATACATCCCACCCTTTGTGACTACAAATTTATCCGATTCCAACACAATCTTGAATCCTTTGTTGCTTAACATAGGACCCAAAATCAGATTTTTGCTCATATCCGGCACATGTAGCACATTGGTGAGTTCAAGCTCTTTCCCCGAAGTAAGCTTCAATACCACTTTTCCTTTCCCTTGCACTTTTGCGGTTGTTGAATTCCCCATAAACATTGGTTCACCATCGTTGACTTTGACATAGGAAGAGAACAAATCCTTGGAGTTGCATATGTGCCTAGTGGCACCGGTGTCAAGCCACCAATCAACTTCATTTGAGACGAAGTGAGTTTCAACAACACCCACGAACTTTGTTTTCAGAATCGGCCATATTGGCTTGATTCGAGTCCCCGACTCCTCCGCTCCCGTGGTGATCCCTTTTGAACCGATAATCGTTTGCTTTATGACCGGGTCCACCACACACCCAACAATTGACCACTTGCTTTTTGAAGGGCTTTTTGTTTGGTTGGAGAGGATATTTCATGTTTGAGGGAGAAGGTTTAAATGCAATACCTTTTCCCTTGAATTTCTGAAACTTTGACTTCGAGGGGTTTCCTCCAACGAAATTTGCATTTGGCTCCGAAGAGCTTGCTTCCGTCTTCTCGTTCTTCCTATTGTCCTCCTCAACTCGAAGTTTGAGAACCAATTGATCAAAAGACATGTCCTCGGTTAGATGTTTCAAATATAATTTGAAATCTTTCCACGAAGAAGGCAACTTTTCAATAATCGAACTAACAAAAAAGTTAGCATTCATGCCCATACCTTCCATTTCGAGTTCATGAACGAGAACTTGTAAGTCCTCCACTTGCTTTACAACAGATTTTGCATCGCTCATCTTAAAGTTTAAGAACTTTCCAACAACAAATCTTTTCGAACATGCCACTTCGGTCTTGTATTTATTTTCCAACGATTCCCATATATCTTTTGCGGTTTTGAAAGTGGAATAAATATCATATAGGGAATCGTCCAAAGCATTGAGTATATAGTTTCGACAACTATATTCATTGCTTTTCCAAATTTCGACCGATCTTTCAAAGGCCGCCGTTTGAATTTGCGTTGGCACGGTTGAGCCCTCTCCCGCAACCGGTTCCGTTGGTGCTTCCTCCGTGAGCACGTTCGAAACACGAAGCGTTGTGAGATAGAAAAGCATTTTCTGTTGCCACCGTCGAAAATCTGAACCCTTGAACTTTTCGGGTTTCTCAACGTGGGATTTCATTATTGTCGATTGGTCCATTTTGTTTCTAGTATCTAGAAACAAAATTTTGTCTTAGATTGTTGAACCAATCTCACGATAATAAAGAAAAATACAAACAACACAATTAAAAGTTATAATCGAACAAGTATAGATATAGTATCGTGTACCTTTTCGATGTTCTAATGGATTGAACTTGAGGAATTGGATAGAGGCCTGATGAATCAGTGTCCTAAGACAAAAGTTCGTCCCCAATCGTGCTTGTTTCCCGACGTCGCCTAGAGGATACAACTATCCGATTCAATTGATACATGTCAATTCAACCCCATCGAATCGATAAAATGTTTCTTGTTAAAGCAAAGTTTAGGAGAAGTATTTTTAGAGAGATTCCAGTGATTTTCGTCTGCCAAAAATGGAGGGAAACTTCCCCCATTTAAAGTTTTCTCCCTAGTAACCGAAACAAACTGCTGTAACCAACACAGAGGGCTGCGCGGATGGCGGCGCGCCTTGACTCGCGCGGAGAGGCGCGTAGGCCTCTGTTTAATCTTTTGACCATTAAATATATGTTATTCTCTCACTCAAACCCAATAAAATTCCTTTACTTGGATCTTATGGGTATGGCCATATAAACCCATAAAAGTTTCAAGTCCTTTCCTATGTGGGACAACATTGTAAGGTAAATACACAACAATATGTAGAACATAGGTAAGCTTCACAGAAAAAACATATTGAACCTTTAATAAAGACTTTGGACCTTGACAAATAAAAACCCAAACCTTCGCAGGAAAACACCCGACCATCTTAGGAAAAACGTCAAACCATCACAAAAACCCCAAACCTTTACAATCTGCACATGGAAAACACATGATGAAACCTTCATAGAAAAAACACACTGAACCTTCATAGGAAGAACACAAAGAACCTTCACAGTGGTCTTACGGGTCTCACGAAATGTGAGTAACCTCTCATAATCCTAAGCGTGTGTGTGTGTTATGTGTAAAAAAATAGAGAAATTCAGTTACAAACTTTATTTTCTATTGTGAACTGAGGCACGGATGAGAGCACAACACATATCTTTATTTGTCTCCATTCATCCTGAATAATTCATAAATACGACATTTATAATAAATGATACACCAATCATAATAAATATCATATGACTATCCCAGACATGTGACACTCTCTTGTTTTTTCCCAATTCACTATGAAAATTAGATTCATAATTCAATATAGCCCTATATATGTGTATTGTTGGCCATCTTATTATTGATTTGATGAAACTAATAAACATTTGGTCTTGATGGTTCTTACCACTACTAAACGACAGACTTATCTATGAACTTTTTCCTGTGAAATCTGTCACTAAAAGGTGATTCGTCACAAAACCGTCACAAAAGTTGGTGTGTAAATTTTTGGTGGGCAATGCAAATCAGTGACAGATTATCCAGGGATTCTCTGGGTGATCCATGAGTATTTTCTCGAAAAACATCGGATTCTACTCAACCATTGGTATTTTTTGGGTAATCACCGACGGACATTTTCTTGAGTGAATTTTATAGGTAAAAGTCATATGTTTTATAGTGCAGGAATGGTTTTCAGGTTAATTCAAGGGTAACCTATGCAAGGAAACCAATGCCATGGTAACAAGTAAACAAGTTGGTAGCCACATTTAATGCATAACGCGAATATACAGAAACATTTCAAGAGATGACAATCTGTGTGATAACTATTTCGATGAGTGAACAATCAGCATGTGAAAACTATGTGAGCTTAGAATTTCTGTGTGAAATTCTTTGTGATCTAGATCTTATTTGTCATACCTAAAAGATTGTTTATTGATAGATTTATCTTTTTTATTTTTCTAATTCGTTATTGAGTAAAATTCATTACATAAAAATTAATTATACTTGAAAAGGTTGTCTTTGTATTTATCCCCTCAACAAACCTTATTATATGTCATTAATCTCATTCAAAACCTATATATATATATATGGATCTTTAAATGTAAACCATCATTTTCATGTAAACCGTGTAAACCGTCGATTTCATAGGTTTTTTTGATAATTTTTTTATGTAATTGTTTCATATCATTCGTTTCTTGATGAATTTTGTTTATGAAATTTGTAGTTTCATAGGTTTTTTTCATTCTTATGAAACTGTTTCATACATTTTCGTTTTCACCTATGAAACTACAAATTTCGTAAAAAAAATCATCAAGAAATGAATGATATGAAACAATTTCATCAAAATAAACAATTCCATAAAACAATTTATCAAAAAAACCTATGAAATCGAGGGTTTACACGGTTTACACGAAAATGATGGTTTACATTTGAAGATCTCTCTCTCTCTCTCTCTCTCTCTCTCTCTCTCTCTCTCTGTATATATATATATATAGGGGCCTAATCAAATGAGAACTGATTAGTTTGTAATAATTGTGAGATCCAATATGAACCACAGATTTAAGATAATCAATATAAATTTTAAATTAAATATAAAGGGGTATTTTAGTAAAAAATTGAATATCTAATTAAAATAATAAATATTAAAATCTTTTCTTTTTTGATCTTATACATCTCATATCTCTCTCTCTACCATATAGATAAACCCTAAAATACATCTTTTTTCTTTCTTCAAGAATGTCGCCGCCATGGGAGGATGACCACTACAATTCTTCTATTTTGGCATCAGCAGTGTATGGTTCCTTTGCAGATCCACTACTCCCCCAGATGGTAACGGGAGGACGACCTTAGCCTGGTTCCTTGCAGATGGAGATGGTACCCCATATCTCTTTCTCCATCGAAATCGAAACCATGTATGAAAACAAACTCCAAATATGCATCCCCATCGAATCCACCTACCATTCTTAAGTCTCCATCTCCATCTCCATCAAAACCATGTATTAAAACTCCAGATCTCTATCCCATCGAAACGACCACCGCTGTTTAGACTCCATCTCCATCATACCCAGAAGAGTAATCCCTATATGTTGATCCAAACCCTCAGTGATTTGATAATGACCCTCTCTTATATACTTAGTGAAAATTGTAAGTAAACAATATGTATCAGAGTTTCACTATCGCTGATAAGTACTAAGATCTTCCAGTACCGCTGATAGGAACTCTCGCTCTTTAAATTAAACATTCAGCGAACACTGTTCATCATTAATATGCTGAGTCTGTTCAGTCATTATGATGATCGCTGATAAGTTAGTTGTTTACTTATGATCCCTGAAGACAAGTTTCACGTCAACAAAGGTTCTACGCTGAAGTCGAAGATCAAGCTCAAGAACCAGCGACAAGTCTCCTAATGAACTGATGTGGATCAGCGAAGACTCAGATTTGTCCACTCAACGTGAAGTATCAAGTACAAGACTTCAGCTATCGCTGAACTTTATCATCTGCTGAATAGTAAATGATAATCGCTGAATCAACGAAAGCTGATCATGAAGTCCTCCGTACAAAGTACTTTTGTCTTAACCACCCTTGCACGCCTCCGTACGAAATGTCAGAAAAGAACCTCCGAATATCTGAAATCGTACAACCACTCTGATACTACACTATTCATCCATACGGCTACTAAGGTTGTCAACCAAGGTCAATGACATGCAACCAACCAGCTGATGACACGTGTAAAGTATATACTGACTTGCATTAAATGCATGCAGTATATAAAGAGATGAACTCACATCATTTGAAGTAACTTGCTAACTCTGGACAAGTTCAAATCTCTTATCTCAAGATAGGTTATTATTAGTAATTTCCTTATCTTTCTTAGTGCAAGAAACCTTAGTGTTCCAACTTGTTTAGATTTAGGTTTATCCTTAATCTTGTCTCCGCAACAAGCTGTAAATTGTTAATGATTTATCAATAAACAATTTAGAAAAGTAAAATCTGTGTGTTTGTATTCAACCCCCCCCCCCCCCCCTTCTACAAACTTGTATAGGCCTTCGGGACCAACAAGTGGTATCAGAGCAGATTTGTTTAATCTCATAAACAAGATCTAATCTAAGATATTTCTCTTCCTTGCTATTATCTGAAAATGGCCAACACAAACACACATTATATAGACAATGGTTCTCTTGCAAAACCCCCTATATTTTCAAGAGACAACTTCAACTTGTGGAAAAATAGGATGACACTCTTCTTAGAAGGTGTAGACCCTACTATGACTTACTATCTTGAAAACGGCCCACACATCCCTGTAACAATTGATCCTTTAGTTCCAGCCACTGCAACTAGAGCTGCTATTCCAGAAAGGCTGATTCCAAAGGAAATACACATGTGGACCGATGAAGATAAGAAGAAAGTGGCTATAGATACAAAAGCCAGATCCATACTATCCATGGCCCTTCTTGACGAAGTCTACCATTCCGTCATGAACCTGAAGTCATCAAAAGCCATGTGGGACACAATATGTGTTAAGTATGAAGGAACGTCTGAAGTCCAGGACTCAAGAAAGATCAACCTGGTATGACAATACGAAAGCTTCATTTCTGGTAAGAATGAAACTCTCTCTGAAGTTCACCAACGTTTTAATTGTTTAATTATAGATCTGAAAACTGTTGGTAAGGAATATTCTAACTTTGAAGTGCTGACAAAGTTTCTAGAATGTTTACCTGAAAGCTGGGACAATTATTCCATGTGTCTCAAGATGTCAAAGGATCTAAGATCAATGACCCTTGCTACCTTATATGGCACGTTGCTGAATCATGAGCAATCCAGCCATCTTAAGAAGAATCTTGTAAAAGATTCCAAAAGCACCCCTGTTGCTTTAATCTAAGAGGAACCTTCTACTCAGCGACCTTCGGTCACTATCACTGAGTTAGAGAGTAACTCTGAAAGGTGATCAGATTCTGATTTTTCAGATGATGATGAATCCTTGGCTCTCCTAACTAAAAGGTTCAGGAGATTCGCCAAGAAGAAAATGTTTAGAAAGAACAAAACTCTTTCCATAGCTGACAAGCCTAAAACATCAGCTTTTGTTGATAAGGCTACTGCTACTTGTTTCAACTGCAAAAAGACAGGTCATTTCGCTAATGAGTGCAGGTCAAAGAAAATCATGAGACCTTCAGCTTTTACAAAGAAATCCTTTGTTCCAAGGAATAAAGATGACAAATACTCAAAGCTGAAGGAGAAGTATGCAAAGCTGAAAAGCTTTAAGAAGAAAGGAAAAGGCCTGATGGCTGACTATGATTGGGCTGCTTCTGATGAAGAAGCATCATCATCTGATTCTGAGGATGATGAAGCAAATCAATGTCTCATGGCTAAGATTGAAGAAGAGGAAGAAAGTTCAGACATTCCCTCCACTTCAACATCTACCATTCAGGTATCACCTTCTTTCTTTACCAATATTGCAAATATTGATGAAGCTGATAGTCTCCGTAAGATCGATCTCTTGACTAGAAGTTTATACGAAGCCATGAACGGCAAAACTGTAGTTGAAAACCAAAATCTTGATCTCGCTGAAAAGCTTAAAAACTGCCACCTTCAAATAGAAAAGCTTTCTAAAATTGAAGATGATTTTAAAGATCAAGTCTATTTAAATCAGCTAGTCAAAATCGAACGGGCAGAAGCTATCGCTGCATTAAAAGCTGAACAAGCTACTGTTGAAGGATGGTGTAATTCTTCAACAAAGATCACTGAGATAATTAAGGCTCAGATTCCTCTGAGTGATAAACGTGGTCTGGGTTATAAATATGATACTCCAAAACCAACCACTGAACGTTCAATGCTTAATTTTGGAACGTTCGTATCCTCAGCCGCTGACACTTCATCATCTCAGTGCTCCTCGTCCATTACACTAATCCCTGAGGAAACTCCTACCTCCTCAAAAGGTAAGGAGAAAATGGTTTATTCAAAACCTACCTCTGTCTCTAAAGACAAAGGTAAAGGAATTGTTATTTATCAAAATCCTCAGAAGGGTACCCCTCTGTCTCTAAAGACAAAGGTAAAGGAATTGTTATTTACCAAAGCTGAATGCTTCTAAAGCCTCAGTGACCTACCCCTCTGGATCTAGAAAGCTGATCTCTGGATCTATTCAGCGATCTACTCCTAGACTCAGAGTGGATGTCCTTGGTAAGAAATCTGAAGAACTGAATGTTCGTCCCATTTCTAAAGCCAATAGTTTACTTGGTGCTGGCACTTCTAATTCAAAATTAAAAGCTCAACATACAAGTGGTCCTAGAACTACTTTTAGTTATAGGAAATGTTATCACTGTGGACTTACCGATCATATTGCTAGTAAGTGCCCCACAGCCACCAAAGCTGAAAAGATAGCTAAGGTGAAGATTGCCCCCAAGGCAAAGAAGACCAACACCGATGCAAATCAGGTCAAGGTGACTCCTACCACTGAAGTTAAGAAATTAACCAAAGTGAAGAAAGACAAAGCTGAATCTTCAAATGCTGCGAAGACCGCTGAACCTTCTATTCCAACTAGCTCCACTGACAAACGTGTATACATGGTTAAGTGGGTACCCAAGCAAAACTAATCTTCCTTTGTAAATGCAGGTTAAGAAGGGTATCTGGTATCTCGATAGCGGATGCTCTAGACACATGACTGGAAAGAAAAACCTGCTCGCTGAATACAAGGAAGAGAAGGGTCCCTCTGTGACTTTCAGTGGAAATGGAAAAGGACACACCCGAGGGTATGGTGTACTTTCAAATGGTACAACCTCCTTCAGAAGAGTCGCATATGTTGAAGGGCTGAAGAATAATCTTCTGAGCATCAGTCAGCTTTGCGACATGGATAACAAAGTGATTTTCACTAAGGAATCCTGCTTTGTCTCTGACAAAAAGGAGAAGATAGCTCTCAGCGGTTATCGTTTGGAAAATGTTTATGTAATAAACATGGACTCAACAACCACTGAGAACTCTTGTTTCTTCTCAAAGGCATCTTCTGATGTCAACTGGCTATGGCACAAGAGGCTCTCGCATCTAAATTTCAAGACACTGAATACTCTTTCCTCCAAAGAGTTTGTCACTGGTCTACCTCAGCATTCATACGCCAAAGAGTCTTTATGTTCAGCGTGTGAAAAAGGGAAGCAGACCAAGGCAAGCTTCAAGTCAAAGCAAGTCTCCTCAGTGTCATCTCCTCTACAACTACTCCATATGGATTTGTTTGGCCCTGTTAACAAACAATCCATCGCTGGAAAGAAATATACGCTGGTCATAGTTGATGAATTCTCTCGTTACACATGGGTAATGTTTCTCCGTTCTAAGAGTGACACCCCTGAAGAACTCATCACCTTTGTTCGGAAGATGGAAACTCTGAACAATATGACTGTTCGCTCAATAAGGAGTGATCATGGAACTGAATTCAAAAACAGTTCTCTTGATTCCTTCCTAAAGAGTAAGGGTATTTCTCACAACTTTTCGTCAGTGAGAACACCACAACAAAATGGAGTCGCTGAAAGAAGAAATAGAACAATTATTGAAGCTGCACGTTCAATGCTCAGCGATTCTCACCTGCCTACTCAGTTTTGGGAAGAAGCTGTCAACACTGCTTGTTTTTCGCAAAACAGGTCGCTGATAGTTAAAAGATTCAAAAAGACAGCCTATAAACTCTTTCATGGGAGAAAGCCTTCAATCAGCTTTCTTCACATCTTTGGATGTCAGTGTTTCATACTGAACAACAGAGATGCCCTTGGAAAGTTTGATCCTAAGGCTAATGATGGAATCTTTCTTGGATACTCCTCAGTCTCCAAAGCCTTCAGAGTCTTCAACCGTAGAAGACAAACTGTAGAAGAAACTATTCACGTCACGTTTGACGAATCCCGTTCAGCGAACTCTAAACCGTCCGCTGATACTGAAGAACTGAATCAATGGATGTTTTCTCATCTTGGTGATTCAGAAGAAATTCCCACTCCTCATGCTCATCCAGTAGAAGATGATAGTCCCACTATCATTCCAAACATGCAGAATAGTGAAGCTGAAACATCATGGGTCTCAGCTGTTCCTATAAACACTATACCTGCAGTTGATCCAAATGTCTCAGACATTCCATCTTTTTCTCAACAATCAGTGAATGAAGTGACAAATGCAAACATTCCTCTCTTAGCTGATAATTCAGAAGTAGCTGAAGCCTCATCTTCAGTTTCTCCAGTTCAGACTGAGTCAGCAACGTATGCTCCGGCTCAGCGATGGACTGTAAATCACCCAATCAATCAAATTCTTGGTGATCCCAACGCTGGTATTCAGACTCGTAGAAGTGCAGGTAATATTTGTTTATTTGTTAACTTTATTTCTCTAACTGAACCAAAGAAAATAGATGATGCCCTCAGAGATCCAAACTGGGTCAGCGCTATGCAAGAAGAGCTGACTGAATTTGAAAGAAACAAAGTTTGGAAACTCGTTCGTAGACCAACTGACAAAACGGTGATAGGCACTAAATGGGTCTATCGAAACAAGTTGGACGAACATGGTACTGTAACTCGCAACAAAGCTCGTCTTGTTGCTCAGGGATACAGGCAAGAGGAAGGCATAGACTATGACGAAACTTTTGCTCCAGTAGCAAGACTTGAATCTATTCGTCTTTTCTTAGCATATGCTGTACACAAAAACTTCACTGTACATCAGATGGATGTCAAGTCAGCGTTTCTGAATGGAAAGCTGAATGAAGAAGTTTATGTGGAACAACCTCCAGGATTCTCAGATCCTAAGTGCCCAGGTTACGTTTATAAACTGGACAAGGCACTTTATGGCTTAAAGCAAGCTCCTCGTGCATGATATGATACTCTCTCTACTTATCTCCATATTGAAAAATTTGAGAGAGGTAAGATTGACAAAACTCTATTTTTTAGAAAAGTGAAAGGTCATATCATTTTAGTTCAAATATATGTTGATGACATTATATTTGGTTCTACTAACCCTGAGCTTTGTACTCGTTTCGCTGATAGAATGAAATATGAGTATAAAATGAGCATGATGGGTGAACTAACATATTTCCTTGGTCTTCAGATTAAGCAAACTGAAAAAGGAACTTTTATAAATCAGGGAAAATATGTTAAAGATATGCTGAAGAAATTCGACTTAACTGAAAGTTCAACTATGAAAACCCCTATGGCACCACCGCTGACACTTGATAAGGACACAAAGGGTGTTCCTGTCAATGTCACGCTGTACCGTGGGATGATCGGCTCACTATTGTATCTTACAGCTAGCCGACCCGATATTATGTTTGCAACATGTCTGTGCGCACGATATCAAGCTGAACCTAAGATATCCCATATGAAAGTTGTAAAGCGAATCTTTCGATATCTTAAGGGTACAACGAATCTAGGTCTTTGGTATCCCAAAGACTCAGAATTCGATCTAACCGCCTATTCAGACAGTGATTTTGCAGGTTGCAAAATGGATAGGAAAAGCACCACAGGAGGATGCCAGCTCCTGGGTGGAAAGCTGGTAAGTTGGACAAGTAAGAAGCAAAACTCAGTGTCCACTTCCACAGCTGAAGCTGAATATGTAGCCGCTGGAAGCTGTTGTTCTCAAGTCTTGTGGATGAGAAATCAGCTACTAGACTATGATCTTCAGCTCTCCAAAATTCCAATCTATTGCGACAGCACTAGTGCCATCGCCATAGCAAACAATCCAGTGCTACACTCAAAGACAAAACACATAGAAATCAGATATCATTTTATCAGAGATCATGTGATGAATGGTGATATAGAACTTCATTTTATCCCAACTGATTATCAGTTAGCTGATTTGTTTACCAAACCTCTTGATGAGACAAGATTCAACTTTCTCATCAGCGAGCTTGGAATGCTGAACTTTGAAGGGTAAAATCTTCAGCGGTTCACATTTGATCAGCAATACGTTTATACAAACTTGTATAGCCTTCGGGATAAAATCAACTTATATAATCCATTTCATCATCTTCTCTCTGAATAAACTTGGTAAAACTGATATCCAGGTATGTTTTCTCTCTCTGACAATCACATGTAAATGCAAGATTTCAAAATAAATTGCATCGCTGAATATCTCTTCCTTAACAGCGATATTTTGAAAGTTCTTTAAACCTTCACTGATATTTTCTATTCAGTGCTTCATGTTTTTCAAAAGAGTCCCTGAGCTTTTAAAACCTCAGAGACATCCTAAAAGAATGTGAAAGGACAGTTGTGACGTCATTGCAACGAATAACACTAGGCACGATTTCTTTCTGACACACGTTTGCACGTTTCGTTCAAACTTCCAATCAAATGCAAACACGTGTCCGTGTCATGATGAAAACCTTTTCCCGCTCAAGGTTTTCTCTCTCTAAAACTCTCTATATAAACAAACTCTTGGTTTATATTTGTTTTTTACGCGATCAAATCTTCCTCCGCAAGAAAGAATCCTCTGTTGCATTTGTGCTCTCAAAAACTTCAAGAACTGTTCATCATCTTCTTCATCAAAACATCAAGGTTAATATGTTCTTATCTATTACCAAATGCGTATAACTTGTTTTCGATCTTCTCATTGTTTTAACAAGATCAAACAAAAGAACTTTGTAAAATAAAATCATTTCTTTCATGGTTTTATGAACACAACCATTTCATGGTTGTTCTTCAAGTTTTAAATCTTAATCTTAAACTTGTTCTTCATTCGTATCCAGTTTTCTTTTAGAAACTGGAATACAAGACTTTATGGGTTTTACATTTCATTTCAAAATCATGAAAAACCCTAATCTTCATTAAGACATTTATGTCTGAATGAAATGGACAAAATTCGAAACATCTTAATGGAAATTTCTTTCCACATTAAGATAATTCTTATTTGTTAACATTTTTGGTTGAACTGATAATACAGTGAAATGGCAACTTCAAAGATCAATGTTACCGCTGAGAACATCTCCGCTGACTCTGAGGAAGTGGATATCATCAAAGCCCCTCAGGTAAAGTTCAAGCTGGATCAACTAGATTGGACTAAGGTGAACAACCTCTCTGCGCTTCTCGAGTTTCCTCCTCGAAAGCAAGTCACACATCTGGATGATGCTGTGAATTTCCTGAAAAACTGCTGCATTTCAACAGCCCTGACCATCACACCTCCTGCAAGTCAGCTACTACTATCCCAGTTCTGGTACTCTGCCAGACACACTCAGCTACCCTCCGCCAAAGACCCCTCCAAAACCATCGATTGCATACTCAGCGATACTGAGTATGGCACAATTAAGATAACCCCCGCAATCATTCGAAAATCCCTAAACTTTCCCAATGCTACCAAAGAAAAACCGTTTGTTCCATTCCCTGACCATAAGAAGCATGCTGACAGAGAAGAAATAATTGCTTTTCTCGATGCAATGGGTTACATCTGGGAAACTGGAAGGGACAAGAAGCCCGAGAAGAAACTGATGCTGATAAAGAAGTCCAAAATGCCCAGTGAGATGAATTTCATCTTCGCACACCTGATCAGCTGCATGACAGCGAAGACCGGCTCCTCTGATCAAGCCGCTCAACCTCAGCAGGCTATGGGATACGCACTGCTGAAAGGTCTACATATTGACTGGGCATCTATCATTTATGATGAACTAGTGCAAAGAGTAGATTCTGCTGCTGACAGACCTGCATGGGTTCCCTACCCCCGTTTCATCAGCGCCATCTTCCAATATGGTCTGAAGGACAACTATCCTCAAGAGGGTGACCTGAAACTTTCTCAGGTTGGCCCTAAGGTGCTCGATTTCAAACCTGTCGACAATGAGGTACGTCTCTCTACCCTTCTCTCTCTTCTTAACCCCAATTCTTCGATTTCTGTGGCTCCTTCAGCGACAATACCCATCGCTGATACCCCGGCCACACAATCCTCTCCTTCTAAGAAAAGGAAACCCTCTCACACCTAACTTGATTCCAAAAGGATCAAGAAAACCAAGGAGCAACCCCAGCAATCCCATGCTGAAGACTCCTCAGCTCATTCTGAAGAGCTGAAGGAAAGTTCCGTGGTACGCTCTACCACACCCATTCAAGCCATCCCTTCAATCCCGGCTTCAACGTCTCCAAACGCTGAGGTTAGAAACTTGGAAACTACCCAACCTCCCTCAGTCTCTCAAAAGACTGATGAAGTGATTGTCAGCGATTCCAACGCTGAACTCAGTACCCTAATCCCAATCTTATCCTTCGCTTCTCCCTACACTCACTTGGACACTCCTCCAAAGATCACTGGAGATGCCATCATTCCAGAAGCCACCGCTGACGCTTCTCAAAGAATGATGAAGACAGGACCTGCAGAGATCACCATTCCTCACCGAACTTTTGAGGAAGATATGGAACATTATTCAGGAGTCCGCAACTTTGACGATTTCATCAATCCTCCTGCAGGTACAAATCAACCCATATACACTGTAACTAAACCTGAAACTTCTGAGCTTTCCTTTGTTCACAAGTACTTATGTGTTACAGGTCCTAATTTGGGAGACATCAACGACTCTCTAAAGTCCGTGGAAACAAAGCTGACAGCTCTCACCACCACACTCTCCAACAATTCTACAGCTGTAACAAACGCTGGAGAGAATTTGACAAAGCTGACAACGGTGGTAGAAAAGAAAGCTTCCACAGACGACATCAAGATTGTTGATAAGACTCTCAACGATTTCGCCAAAGTGCTCGCTGACATCTACACAGACTACACCTCACTCAAACAATCAGTTTCCTCCATGTCCGGCGAAGTAACAACACCGAAGACATCGGTTGAAGCACTAGAAGGTGATATGTCTGCTGTGAAGACAAATGTTCAAACTCTGACGACTGACTTAGGCTCTGTAAAGACCGACGTTGGTTCGATGAAAACAATGATTGAAGAGCTGCTCAACAAGGCAAGAACTCCTGCTCCTGAACCTGCCCCTGCCCCTGTAATGGAAAGTTTCACAGCGGCGGATCGCAAAGAGCTGGAAAAGATCAATCCTGCTATATCTGGCCTTGAAGACAGATTAGCAGCGATAGAAAGTTGTATTAAAATCTCTGGCCAAGAAGATAGAGAAAATACAAATGCTGAGTCTACCCATTCCTCCCCCAGTCATCATGAAAAAGAGGGGGAAAAGAGCGTGGAACATACCACTGAGAAGAGCGCTGAGGATCTTGAAAAGAGCGCTGAAGACCTTTCCCATGATGAATCTATCAGGGGAGAGAAGAATGAAGATCTTATCGCTGGACCTCAGGGAGATGAAAACCCTGAGGGAACCGAGAAGCTCTCCTCTGTATCTGAGGGGGAGCAACTCGAAGAAGACGCTGAAGAATCCGAAGCAGAAGATGATGAAGCCATCGACATCCCTGATGATGAACCATCTTCTTCTCCAAAGAATGATGATGATGATGACGAAGATGACGATGATTTCTTTATCGTCAAACCTGCCCTAAGGATCAAAGCTCTTAAGGGAATCTCGATAAGTGAACCTTCAGGGGAGCGGACAAAGACAAAGCCCTCAGCCTCTGGAGCTGAGAAAGGCAAAGGCAAAAGCGTCGCTGAAGATGAAAATCTGACGATCTTGCTTGAAAAGCCGGTTTGTCAGGTACACTAATCATCTCTTACTCCATCCCTCCTCTATCATACACTATCAGTTCCTCTACCCAAGCCTTTACACTTAAACCAATTCTCTCTATCTGTTTCTACCCAAGTTCTTACTTGTAAGATCGTTGTGTTTCAGCTAGTCCTCTCCCCTGTTTGAGGATATCCCTGAAGGCTCCACAACTGCGACTTCACCAATAATTCCAGCTGCCGCTGAAGAAATAATCCCAGTCTTGGATTTGATCTCTGAGACTGATGAACCAGAAGAACAACCTCTCTCACACAGAAACAGACCTTCCTCAGCTCCTCAAAAGCTGAGTGAAGAGGATCAAAAGAGAAGAGAAGAAATAATAAAACGATTCGAGGATCAACGAATCATTCTAAGGCGTGATCAACTGCCTTCAGTTCCTCCTAAGTTCAAAATTTCAAAAGCTGAATACAAGGAACACCTCAGAGCTGAACGCCTCATCGCTGAAAGAAAGGAAGCTGAAGAGAAAGACAGAGAATACGCCATCAAGCTTACTCAAGAATCTGTCAAAGACCCCAAGCTGAAACGTGTTCCCATTCAAATCCAACGAAAGCTTTGGGAAGAAGCCCAGAAGATCGTGGAAAAGAAAACTGAAGTTTCTCAGACCACCCTGATCTGGTGTAAAGAGAAAATTCACTTCAGATATCGTCCAGCGAAGATCAACAAGGTATTCATCTCTGGAAGAACCTCTATCGGAGTACCTATTGTTGACATCAAACTTTTCAGAGAAGATGGCCAAACTGAAACCTTTCGCGCTGACACTGTAAAAAGGTATGGTCTCTCTGAATGGCTGGAGATGAGGTTAGCTATCCAATCGTCACAATCTAAGTACAAAGATCATTTCGAAAAGCTGATAAACAGACAGATCGATTTGATATCTTCTTGTGTGGACATTCCTCCTCTTCCTGATCTAAAGCTGAAAAGAAAAAGGGCCTTTCCAAAGAAGAAACGTCAAGATTCAAACTCAGGTCCTGTCATACGAAATGAAACTGGATATGGTTTCTCTCGCGCTGAAGTGCTTGGTCCTGACCCTGATCTATCTGCCCTTGACATTTCTTTGCCACCATGTGAACTTTTCGTCCCTGGTAAAGTCATCAGTAACCCTTATGGAATATTCTTTCTTGACTACGACGGACGTAAATGCTTTCAACGGATCGCTGAGCTTCCAATCACTCCAATCGAACAGCTCAGAGATCTTATCTACTGGTGTGACTTCAGAAAAGACATTCAGGCACGACACCTAAAACCCTTGATCTTTGAAGAAGCGCTGAACAAAAGAAAACGAGGTGTAACGGTTCCTGACTGGATGATCCCCACTGAAAAGACCCTTGATGAACTTCTCATTAAGGAAGAACCTTTTGAAAGCTGATATAATCTCCTTTTTCTCTATTGTACCAATTATCATTCTGTACTTGTAAATTATTTCGCTTGTACTTGTAATCTTTCTGTTCTTCATTGTAACCTGATTCAAAGTTTTAAAGAAAGATTTCAGCGACTGTACTTTACTCCATCAGTACTGAAAAGATCCCAGAAAACAGTAAAAGGGACAAATATTTTATGAGTTCTTTTTATCCTTATGTTTTCATTAAATAGCAATTTTCTTTGTTGCTATGTCATAATCAAATAGGGGGAGATTGTTGATCCAAACCCTCAGTGATTTGATAATGACCCTCTCTTATATACTTAGTGAAAATTGTAAGTAAACAATATGTATCAGAGTTTCACTATCGCTGATAAGTACTAAGATCTTCCAGTACCGCTGATAGGAACTCTCGCTCTTTAAATTAAACATTCAGCGAACACTGTTCATCATTAATATGCTGAGTCTGTTCAGTAATTATGATGATCGCTGATAAGTTAGTTGTTTACTTATGATCCCTGAAGACAAGTTTCACGTCAACAAAGGTTCTACGCTGAAGTCGAAGATCAAGCTCAAGAACCAGCGACAAGTCTCCTAATGAACTGATGCGGATCAACGAAGACTCAGATTTGTCCACTCAACGTGAAGTATCAAGTACAAGACTTCGGCTATCGCTGAACTTTATCATCTGCTGAATAGTAAATGATAATCGCTGAATCAACGAAAGCTGATCATGAAGTCCTCCGTACAAAGTACTTTTGTCTTAACCACCCTTGCACGCCTCCGTACGAAATGTCAGAAAAGAACCTCCGAATATCTGAAATCGTACAACCACTCTGATACTACACTATTCATCCATACGGCTACTAAGGTTGTCAACCAAAGTCAATGACATGCAACCAACCAGCTGATGACACGTGTAAAGTATATACTGACTTGCATTAAATGCATGCAGTATATAAAGAGATGAACTCACTTCATTTGAAGTAACTTGCTAACTCTGGACAAGTTCAAATCTCTTATCTCAAGATAGGTTATTATTAGTAATTTCCTTATCTTTCTTAGTGCAAGAAACCTTAGTGTTCCAACTTGTTTAGATTTAAGTTTATCCTTAATCTTGTCTCCGCAACAAGCTGTAAATTGTTAATGATTTATCAATAAACAATTTAGAAAAGTAAAATCTGTGTGTTTGTATTCAACCCCCCCCCCCCCCCCCCCCACTTCTACAAACTTGTATAGGCCTTCGGGACCAACACTATATATCCATCAAATCCAGATTTACCGATACTGAAGGTTCCGCATCAAAGAAAATGTATCGATATTGAAGGTATGCATCATACCCAAAATAGAAAACCCTATAGCTGCATTAAACCCAGATCTGAAAAAATCGAAGTTTCTGCATCAAAGAAAATTTTGGATATCGAAGGTTTGTATCGTTTCTTTCTGGGTATCATAGTGGCATCACATTTGCTATCACAGTGGCATCAGATATGGTATCACATCGGGTATCACCCTAAGGATCGATGTTTGTATCTTGTATGTATTTTGGGTATCACATTTGGTCTTGTATGTATTTTGGATATCGAAGGTCTGTATCGTTTGTTTCTAGGTATCACAGTGGCATCACAGTTGGTAACACAGGGGTATCACACTGGTATCTAGGTTGGTATCTCACTGGTATCATGGTTGGTATCACTGGTATCACAGTTAGCTTCACAATATATCTTGTATGTATATCGGGTATCACATTGAAGATTGTGTATCTTGTTTTTATTTGGTGTTCGCCGGAATAAGGTTGACCGGAGACCGGAGAGAGGAGAGAGGATAATTTTATAATACCTAAAATGTCCCTTAATTAAAATCTAAAGTCAAAAATACCAAAATTATTAATTTCCTAATTTATGGGTTGATTTGTGGCTGAGATTGGATCTCACGGTTATCACAAATAACGTACTTCTCCCTTGAATGTTCCCCTATATATATATATATATATATATATATATATATATATGGATGAAAAGGATCGTGAGAAAAGAAAGTTAAGGTAAGAAGGTGAGAAAGAATTTAGACCCTTAATTGATCGTTTTTAATCTCAAACCTACCCATGAATTGTGCTTGCTAGGGGCATTAATACGGTGTCGCATCTCGGTGCATCTCATTCTAATGTACATGCAATGGTGTAGATCACTTTTTACCATTCTCACAATAACTTTCATTCTCACAGATCCAATGGTGGAGATCCCAAATGGCAAAATTAACTGCTCCTCCCGCCTTTTCTGTGAAATTTTTCAGAGAAGACTTGTGACTTGTCATGTGTCTTGGTGATCCTTAGTCTAAAAACCACACATGACAGCCCTGCAAAAACAGTTAGTTAGATTTAGATACCCATATCAGAATGGGTCCATTTTTGTTAGCTTCAATAACAGATTTAACAAAAGTGCCTTTCACTTTCCATTCATAATTCTCTTTTAAGCACCATGTTCCTTTTATTTTTATGAAATCAGAACATCTTCTGTTTACAAAATTGTTTCTTTCCATTTTGAAAACTTTAGGTTGTGATTTAGAAACATTTTCAGTTTTCTTTTCTTTTGACTGGGATTGAGAAATATTTACAGTCTTCTTTTCTGAATTCTGTTTTGCTTTAGATTTGAAAGATGTTTTAGAATTTTGAGTTTGATAAATCCCAAATCTCTAGCAATAAGATATGAATGTAGTGAGAGAGAATCTAGAGAGCAAATATGTCATCCATGTATTGAGCTCAAAGGATTACAAAAGGTTTCTAAAATATTACAAAAGCTTTCTAAAGTGTTTCTAACAAATGAACTAGACAAGCCTATTTATACCCATGACATACAAGGTATAAAGGCATTCACAATACTGTATAGACTCATACAGTACATTGACTTTACAGTAAATCTTGAATACAACAATGCTCTAACAATCTCCCCCTTTGGATTCAAGATTTAAAAAAATATGACAGCAGTCTTCAGCTCTTTGTAAAGTCAATCTTCTCAAACAGACACTCTATCAAACCATCTTCAAATAGCTTTATCTCCACTAGTTCACGGTGAACTATATGCTTTGACACTCTTTAAGAACTCAGCTTTGAAGAATCTTCAGACAAACATGAAAAGTCATTGTCTTTTTCTTTGAAAAGTCAATCTTCTTCAATAAAATCTTCAACAGATTGTCTTCAAGTCTTGAACATGAAATTCCGATCTTTGTATAAAACCATCAATTCGGAACAAGATAAATCAGAAACGATTAGAGTTTGGATCAGAAAGATGTGAAACCATCCACATTGTTGAACTTTTAGGTGTAAGCGCATTCCGATAACCACTCAGAACTAAGATAACCAAATTCAGCAACATTTGGACTTCACATGATCCTTCTCCCCAATCTTCAGTCTTTGTTCACGAATCTTTGACTTGAAATATCTTTGATTTGAAAGCTCTTTGACATGAAATTGAAATTAAACTTTTCTCCCCCTTTTTCGATGATGGTGAGCATCATAATCATCGAAAACCTTCTTCAATTTCAGTCGTGTCTCTGAGTATTACTAACAATCTCCTCCTTAGTGGATAAACTTGCTCCCCCTCAAAATAAGAATTTTGGAGCAATTTGTTTTCTCCCCTGAAAGTATGCATATATTTCAATAACGTACAGTATTTGAAATTGTAGCACAAATTTTAAAACAAATTTACACAAGGAAAATAACATTCATTGAATTTTATTTTATAACTACAAACATTTGATCATTTGAAAACTTTATAAAAGAAATTCAACTTAATGAAATTTAACAGATTTTTCAATCAAATGAAATCAAATGCATGTGTTTGGATTCAAGAACAAGTCATCATTGTATATCAAGTTAAAAAAATGTTCAGTTTCAACCCCTTTATTAAATCTATTTGGTGTGCTAACATGCGAAATATGATTAGCATCAAGCGTATGCAATTCTTAAACATATAAGAATACTTTGCTCTACTCACACTATGTGTCCAAAATCAGAATTTCATAAATTTACGGGTTTATCGCGACTTTGTATTTTCCCAAGTTTCAAGAGATGTGTGCTCATTGGCATCTTTTGATTTTGTGCACATTGACATCTTTTGATTTTGTGCTCATTGGCATCTTTTGATTTTGTGCTCATTGGCATCTTTTGATCAAAAAGTTTAGTAAGAATAAGATACACCGTTAAACATGACGTTCTATCTGGTTCTATAGCAGGATTTGGGTTAGCAGATCCCAGACCAGTTGGCCTTAGGTGCTAGGTGACGAGCACCCCTTAGAACTTAATTTCCCAAACCAGAAAGGCCACATCGATATATCTTAAACCCATTTGTACCAGTAGAACATGGCTTTCTATCTGGTTCTATTGCAGGATTTGGGTCAGCCGATCCCAGACCAGTTGATCTTAGGGACTAGGTGTCGAGCACCCCTTAGGACTTACTCTCCCAAACCAGAAAGGCCACAGGCACAAACTTTCAAACTAAATGATAGTGCAACTATTTTATCTCAATCACTTGGTTCTAAAACATAGTGCTTTGCCCATATTTTCATTTCCATCCATCATTCTGACATATAGGCTTTTTGAGCATTATATTCTATATATATCCAGATTCACATAACTTTGAGCATTCAGCATAATTTCATTCATGTTTTGCTGACCTTTCGATTTATTTTAGAAGTGAAAATTGAAGCAAATCTAACTCAGATAGTACAAAGTTTCTTGTAAAATCATCTTTTAGCACACATTTAATTCATTGAATGAAAATTGAAAGTTTCATCTTATTGAATTAAATTTGTAAAGTTTCAAGTTTTCAAATCAGTAGAAACAAATATAATCCAATGTTACCTTTTGCCACTTGTTCCTTGAAACAAAAATATATAGCAGTTAAGGATATTACCTGAGAAGTGTGAGTTCTAAACTGATTTGTTTAGAAGTCTTAGTCTTTAAAGTACGGGTCCTGAACTGAGTTGTTCAGAAGCCATAGTCGTTGAAGCACGGGTTTTGAACTGATATGTTCAAAAGCCATTAATATTTGTCTCCCCCTTAATGGTACAAATATTTTTCAAAAAATACGCCGCTTCTCTTCTGTTTTCAGTCATGTGTGTGGTATGTATCTACAATTCAGTACAACACATGAAGAACCTGCAAAACAGATTAAGCAGATTTTGGTACCCAATGGCATTTGGGTCCTAGTGGGTTAGGTGTAGATTTCTTACAAGGAATACTGTAAGAACCATACCAATAAGAAGTATAATCTTTATGCACAAAATCATTTGATCCACAGTAAGAACAACAGATTTTCTTATGTGCCAACCTAATCAGATGATTTACATAATGAATAGGATTAGGTTTAGCATAAGATTTACCTTTTGGCGTATTGTCCTTCTTTGCATTTGATGTGGATACAGATGATTTTGGCACATCTTTCTTTGGAATTGTTGTGCCTTTGATTCTCCATTCCATCTTCACCCTCTTGAAGACTGGAACTTCTTCAGATTTGGAAGTATTAATTTTAGGCACCTTAAGAATATCATCCGATTTATCAAACAGAGGATTATAGAAAAGATTAGAAGAACGAATCTGACCTTTTGAGAAATCTGTTGATCTTTTAAATTGTTTAGAAGGAATGTTTTTAAAACTTGAACTTGAAGCAGTTTTAAAAGAACATTCAGAATCATTTGAATCAACAAATGGAGTCTGAAAGATAGAATTATGACTAGCCTGCTTTGAGACATCAAATTTAAAAATGACGTCTTCAAGTTCTTTGACTTTGTTTATTAAAACATTTTTCTCTTTAGAAATTAGATCAAATTTCTTTTGGAGATCAGATTTGATCAACTGATCCTTCATAATATCAGCTGATAAACCAGATAATTTTTTGGTAAGATTAAGAATCACATCTTCAAAATATACACGTTCCGATTCAAAATCTTTTTCCAAAAACTTTCTTTTATCAGTAATCTCTTTGAAAATTTCCATATTTTTCTTTTTAAGAGTTTTACTTTCCTTTTCAAAGAGATTTTGCTTTTCCGTGAAATCTTTTCTTTCCTTTTCCAAAAGATTTTATAATTCAGAGATTTTCACGGAAAGTTCAGAACTTTTAATCTCAAAAAAATTTCGTTCAGTTTCAAATTTAGCTCTTTCTTTTTCGAGCTTGTCTTTTTCTAAAAATAAAACTTTCTCAAAGTCTGAAACTTGTTTTGAAAGTTTTATACATTTCAGCTCAGTCTCTTTCTTTTCTTCAAAAACTTTCTTTTCTTCAAAAGAAAAATTAGACAGTTTTCTCTTTAGATCGGCATTTTCACTGTCCAACATTTTCCCTATATCTTTAACTTCTTTTAATTGAGCATGTAACTTTAAGTTCCACTTCACTCTCTTTTCTTCTCTACTCTTCAAATCGGCATTTTCTTTTTGAAGAGTTGTTACTTTCTCTTGAAGATTCTCGATTTGATCGTGCAGACTTGAGTTGTCTTTCTTTGCTTCAAGATCTGCAATATAAACTTCAAGATCAGTTATTCTTTTAGTAAGTTTAGCATTTGAAGAAGAAATGTCTAAAATTTGTCTTTTCAGATTAACATTTTCTTCTTCCAATGCTTTATTTAAAATAGGAGTTGAAGAATTTGAAGCATTATCTTTAACAGGAGTTTCTGATATAGGAGATGTTTCTGATAAAATAACTTGTTGCAAAATTCCATTATTTGCCTTAGCTTTTTCAAGTGGCTTTGGAGGTGTTTTTGTTATTATGACTTGTTGCAACACTTCATTATTTGGTTTAACAGATACATGTGAATTAACAGATGTTTCTGTTATAATGACTTGTTGCAACTTTACATTTGGTTTAACAAAAACTTTTGCAATTGGAGGAATCTCCTTTTTCAGAGTTTGCTTCAAATCTTCACCACTGCTTTTAACAATAACTTGTTGTAAAACCATCTTGAATATTGCTAGAAATTGATCGTTCAGAAGATCAAGCAGACAGTGTATGAAAATACACAAAAAAATTATATAAAAATTTTTCTTGAAAAGCTCTTACAGTGTATGAAATACACTATAGGAAAAATTTCGGGATAATTTTTTTTTTTTTTTTTTTTTTCACAAGAATTCGGATGAATAAGGATTCGAATTCAACGAATTCAGATGAAGAAGGGTTCGAATTCACTCAATTCGGACTTAACTTGGTTCGAATTCAATGAATTCGGATGCTTAAGGGTTCGAATTCAATGAATTCGGATGCTTAAGGGTTCGAATTCAATGAATTCGGATGCTTAAGGGTTCGAATTCTATGAATTCGGATGCTTAAGGGTTCGAATTCTATGAATTCGGATGCTTAAGGGTTCGAATTCAACACTTGGAAAATTTAATCAACTCAATTCGAATCTAACACAGTTCGAATTCTCCTCAATTCGAATCTAACACGGTTCAAATTCTCCTCAATTCGAATCTAGCTGGGTTCGAATTCAATCAATTCGAATCCTTCTTGAGTCGAATTCTACACTTGTATTTCCAAGAACACTCCGAATTCTTCTTTGAATGATCCGAATTCACCAAGAATGATCCGAATTCACCAAGAATGATCCGAATTCTGCACTTCGAACACGAAAATCACTAAATCAGCCATAACTTTTTCAATTCTTGATCAATTGATATGAAATTTGCACAGATTTGTTCGAAATTTGATTCCACACACTTTCTTAGTTAATCACAAATCCTAATTCGATCAATTTAATCGAATTTTGATCCAAAAATAGGAGAAAAAGTTTTCGAACAAAAATGATATAAAATGATCAGATCTGCAAATTCTGTGCAGATTTTGGTGTTGATCCAAGAATTAAAGATGTTCAGGAATCAAATCCGAGTGCAATGATGTCAAGAATCAATCCAAAAGATCAAAAATTAAAGAAAAGATGAAATCTGGATGAATAGTAAATGAAGAAGGGTTAGAATTCTTGATGAACAGTGATGAATAGTGATGAACACCCAATCTGAATTCTTCAGCTTTAGTGTAAAAAATCTTCAATTTGGTCTTCGATCTGCTTGAATCTTTTGTTTAGCTCTGATACCAATTGATAAATCCCAAATCTCTAGCAATAAGATATGAATGTAGTGAGAGAGAATCTAGAGAGCAAATATGTCATCCATGTATTGAGCTCAAAGGATTACAAAAGGTTTCTAAAATATTACAAAAGCTTTCTAAAGTGTTTCTAACAAATGAACTAGACAAGCCTATTTATACCCATGACATACAAGGTATAAAGGCATTCACAATACTGTATAGACTCATACAGTACATTGACTTTACAGTAAATCTTGAATACAACAATGCTCTAACAGAGTTTTCTGGGAAAGTTGAAATGCTTGACTACCACATTGAACACATTTAAGATTCTTTCTTGCAAGAGACAATAAATCTGAATGATTTTTTTCATTTTTATTGATAGTATTCAGATTACATTTGCATCTATTACAAGAACTACTGGCTTTGGGTTCAGAAGTAATATTCAAGAAAATCTTCTCAATCAAGTCATCTTTCCTTTTGCAATCTTCCTTTTTTGAAACATTTGACTTTGCAGAATTAGTAGATGTAGATGATTCACCATGATCAAAAGTACTTGATTCATTAAAGAATTCCTTATTTTCTTCTAAAGCTTTAATCTTAAACAGATCATACTCAGCTTTTAACTTCTCAAGCTCTTCTATTTTCAAGACATAACTTTTTTTTTTCTTTTAAAGTTTCTTCAAGTTTGAAGTCAACATCACAAAAATCATTTTCATGTTCATCAAAATTTTTCTCAGTTCTTCAAGCTCTTGATTAACCAGTTTAAGCTTATTCTCAAGTTCTGAAAAACTTTCTGATTTTGACTCAGAATTTTCAGTTGACTCAGAATTCTGACTAACATACTCAGAATTATGACTAGAGGACTCAGAATTCTGACTAACTGTTTCAGAATTCTCTTGGTTTTCAGAAACCTTACATGCTTCATTAAAGAATATGTTCTCAATGTCAGTATAGGAAAAACTTTCTTGTTTATCTTTGTAACTAACATTCAGAGAATCATACTTGAATTTAGCAGTATTGTATCTTGGTTTTTCTACAGTAGGTTTTGAAATTTATTTCTTAACCTCTTCTTCTGAATTTTCTGACTTTTCAGCTTTTGATTCATAAGGTTTTACTTTTTCAATATTAGGTTTCTGTAAGCTATCAGAACTTGTAATAGAGCTTGCAGGTCTCACAAAAACTTCAATCAAGTATGGGATTTCTGGTTTGGGACCTTTTAATTCCTCAAAATCATAAAGATTTATTGGAGCCTTTTTCAAAATAGCATTTTCCTCCAAACCTAATCCCATTTTTGGATTGTAAAACCTTGTGTCTTTAACTTTGCTTGTGAGAAGACTCAAAGTTTGTTGAGTTTGACCTCTTTTCAGATTAAGATCTTCTAACTCTTTAATTTTAGTGTATAAATTCTTTCTTTCATCAAGCAACATATCTACTTTAATTTGTAAATCACCTTTTTCACCCATTACTTCTGAAAATTCATTTTGTAACTCAGACATCTTTTTCAAAAGTTCAGAATTCTCTTTTCTGACTTCTTGTTTCTCAACCTCAGTTTCTTCATATCTTACTTTAAACATTTCTTTTTCTAATCTGAATTTGTTAACCAGAATCCTTTCACCTTTAAGCTGTTTTCTGAGATTAACAAATTTAGATTTTATGTTTCCAATTTGAATCATTAAGTCAATTTCAAGACTAGAGTGTACCTCAGCAGATGACTCATAACCTCCTTCTTCATAATCTGAATCATCTTCATCACCCATTTTGGCCATGTAACTCTGCATTTGTGAGAAGTGAATGCAGTCATCTTCATCAGATGAGTAATATAGCCAATTCTCTTGTTCTGCTAGGAGTGCAATCCCACTGTCTTTGGTTTTGGCCAACTGAGCTTTCTTTGCATAGTACTCATAGTCTTTAACAACCTTCACTCTGCAATCTCTTGCAAAGTGACCAGGTTTCCCACACTTGAAACATAGATCCTTCTCTTTTCTTTCTTCCTTCCCTTCTCTTTTCTCATATGTATTATCTTCTTTCTTCTCATACTTATTCTCTTCTCTATCATCCTTCTTCTTGTATCTCTCTTCTGAACTCCCCTGTCCATCTCTTCTGAACTTACCTTCATATTTCTTATTTCCATACCTTTTATTGAAGGTGTTAGTCAACAAGGCCAATTTCTCTGCTATCAATTTGATGTCAGCATCCTCATCAGACCCTTCTTCCTTCTCAAATTCCTCTTTTAATTTTGGAATTTCAGACAGAAACACTGACTTCTTTGATGTCTTGTTAATCTTGGATTTTCTTTCTGAAAGCAAAACTAATTGATCAGAAACATTTTTCTTTTCTTCAACAACTTGATTAACAGAATCTTCATGCTGATTTAAAACACAGAACAAATCATTCAGATCTTCTTCACACATATCTTTGTTCATCTGAATACTTATAGCAAAAGATGACCACTCTGTATTGAGACAATTTAGAATTTTGTAGTTGATTTCTGATTTGGTTTTCTACAGCCCATTCCTTCTGAGATCATTCAAGATTGTGCATAACTTGTTGTATGTTTGAGTTAAGCTCCCACATTCCTTAGCTTTGAATCTTTCATATGCATTGATGCATTGATTCCGTTTTGCTTGAATTGATTTAGTTGTACGAAGCATCTGCTTCTCCAGTTCATCCCACATTTCTTTTGCTGATGTGCCACTATCAATTATGTTGAAGATGTCATTAGGAATTGCCAAAGTCAACAAAGTAACAACCCTCTTATCTATTGCATGTCTCTTCTTTTGTGCTTCAGTATACAGTGAGAAACTCTTCCTTACTCTGGTAGCAGGAATCCCAGGTGTAGTGGTTGTTGCAGGTGTAGCAGCAACATCAACATATACTTCAATTGGACCTTCACGAATTAAGATCATCAAATATTATCCAAGAACTGAATAATCCTGATCTTCCATTGTTGATATTCTTCAGGAATTAGAACGGGTGGTTTTGTCTCAGACCCCATCGAGAGAAATTCTTTAGAAGACATGATTGTAAGATGAATTGAATCAATTCAACAGAAAGACAAATTCGAATCTCTTGATCAACACATAACAAATTCAAGAATTAAAATGAATTCAAGAATTACGAGTAGCAGCGGAATTCAATTATCGAATTGATCAAGAAACCTTCAAGAACATCGATCTTGACCTAATTTGTTTGTTGATTGGCTCTGATACCAATTGTAGGAACCAGGATTCGATCTTACAATGTAATTATCAAAGAAGAACACAATCAAACAGTAGAATAATAGAGAATTGAAGTCAAATACTTTGTATTCATTCAAGAACAGTTTACAGATCTAGAGAGAGAATCTCTCAAAGATTACAAAGATAGAATACGAAAGTGATCCAAAAGTTAGTTAGCTTTCAGTTGCTAACATCTATATATATTGTAATGGAAATGCTAAAGCTACAGTACATTTACAATACAAACCATTAGAACAATGACACGTGTTCTAATATGCTAGCTAATAACTGAAATACAATAAAGAGAAAATGTCCAAGACATAAGTTCTGAACCACTTGTTCAGAACTTCTGAACCTTCTTCTGATTAGGCATGCTCAGAATCTATACTTGAGCACATGACATTTTCCTCTTCACATTCAGAACGTCTGAGTCTCCTACTCAGAACTCTGAGCCTTCTATTCAGATTTCAACACTTAGGCTTTTTGACAAACTTCAGATCTAACACATGGGGTCATTTGAACTCAATCCAGCCCGATGAAATTGATGCCTTTTCTGTTTTGTTGACTTAATATGATTGTTACGTCCCTTTATTAATATGTACAGTATAGAATTACACTATTACTATTTTCATGTATGTATACTTCAAATTTCTTCTCCGTGCCTATATAACCCTTTCACACACACACACACACACATATATATACACATACACACACACACATACACACACACATATATATATATATATATATATATATATATATATATATGTTGAATAAATGTAAACATATATATGCAAATTAAGAAAAAACAATTGAATACGATCTACTTAAGGAGTATGAATAAGTTGTACCATTTGAGTGATGATGAATAAATGCATATGAGTTTACAAAATGTTGGTGATTTTAGTGTCACAGGTCATTTAAGTGTAATTGATTTTAACACATGTGCCGATGGGGTTAATATTGTGATCTAATACAATGTAGGCGGTGCGGAGTGCACGCCTTTTATAAGACGAGTTTGATCTCGGTCACGACGAAATGGCGGGGCTTAGGGCAATGGAAAAACATGACCATAAACAGTTCTGATCAAATTTTGAGCTTAAGATCGAGAAGTATGCTTCAGACTTAGTTATGGAAAACATGGACAAGAGGTCTCTTGTTGCACGGTCAAGAGGTCTCTGGTTGCTCGGTCAAGAGGTCTCTTGTTGCTCGGTCAATAGGTCTCTTGTTGCACAGTCAAGAGGCCCTTGTTACTCGGACAAGAGGTCTCTTGTTGTTAGGAGAAAAGGCTCTTGATGGTTTGACCAGATGTAACACCCTCAAATTTAGAAAGAGCAACTAAGTAAAAACTTCGATTAAAAAACCAAATAAAGGATAAAATCATTTCTACAAATCCATCCCTCGAAATACCTCAACTTCAAAACATAAACAATTTCAACATTCATCAACTTAAGTCATACACCAAGAATAAACAAGGTCGGGTGTTACTCAGCCTAAATATAAGTTGCTATTCCCAAAGTGCAGAATAATTCACCAAGCTATTCCTTTCTCATGCATACCACTAGCACTCATCTATCCATAGTGTCGCTAGCACTATTCCCCAACCAGAACCTGATGCACATGCCGACAAATAAGAATGTTAGGCTAACGCCTAGTGAGTTCAAGAGTTTCAACATGATTAAATAATTCATTAAACGAACAGAATGCAAATTAAATCATGACTTCCAAAAATGATTTATATTAAATATGCAAAAAACCCATTTTCCAACACACACAAATTCTTATGACAAAAGCCCCAAAATATAAAGCATTTCCCAAAAAGAACTCAGATCCAAAACTGACTTAAAACGTGGATAAATGTTTAATTTCCAAAAATATAAAAGTGAATAAAGCTCTATTAGTTGAAACATCAAAACACGGATGAGAAATAATACACACCCCATAAATTATGGAAAACAATCCATATAAATACAATACGTCACTAAAAACATGGATACAAATAAATACCCAAACAACACCTTTCGGTGAGGGGGAGACCCGCTTCCATTGCATGTGGCGAAACACAAAGTTAAGCCGCATAACTATGTAATTGAACTACACCTCAGATCGTTAGTCTATTATCTGCTTTAAAAAGCTCCAACTCAAGTCGGACTTTAGTGCCTACTATAATATGCTACACCTCAAGTCCCACACCCAGCAACGAGTGGCGCCACCGTATCCTTTGTTGCCTGTTGTGCCCAGCTACACCTCAAGGACATACGATCTTATTGTTTGCTCATTCTCTAGTAAGTTACATCTAAAGGTTTCCATTGGACCTTTATTGCCTACTTACTAGTATTCAAGAATTGGAGTCTCGACTCCTTACTTGATAACTCAAGATGTTCAACCCTCATGCACAAATGTTCGAACATCAAACCCCAAACCCAAAATTCCAAGTACAATCGAATACGGTTCCTCTCCACAACACCGGGACACAAAATGCCAAAATGACATACTTCCCAAAGTGAAAATACCAAGACTCTCCACTATATAAATATGATTGACTCATATACCTATGGATCCAATGCATTACAGTCTAAAAGTACATGACTCCACTTGAATGAAATACGCACTCAAAACATTTACCCTCCAAATAAAATGCAATAAATGCAACTCATATCCAAAGCTCCACATTAAATAATTAAAACCGGACAAATGTCCTCAAGACTCAATAAAGTCATAAACTGAGCCATAAGCTCAACATAAAGAAATTGACCACTTATAAAAGTCAAATAATGCAATAAAACGTAAATAACCCACGTTTATGCAAAACATGCTCCATAGACATGCATAACTTAACACAACTCTAGATTAAGACAAATTATTTTCCAAAGCATACATCAAAGATCATATATACCAAAAGATTTACATTCGTAAGATAAATCACTAAAATATCAATACTTAAGTGTAATAACCAGGTATTTTATCTAATTTAAAATATTAAGATTTTATAAGTTTTTATTTAGTATTTTATGGAGTTAGGAGTTAAGGGGTAAGTTTTAATTTAATAATAAAAGTATAGGGTTATGTTTTGCCAACTAGGGTAAGGTTGAGGTTTAAATGGTCTTTTTGTCAAACCTTTCCCCCACCGCCTCTTTTCCACCTCATGTACAGGAGGTGTCAATTTTTAACACTTGTAGCAAAAGTGTGAGTGTGTGTTTGTGTGGTGTATTCGGTTGAGAGAGGGAGATCGAGAGAAAGGCTAAAGGAAAGAAGGAAGTTATTTGAAGTGGCTCTAGGAACAATCTGAAGTAATTAAGGTAAGCAATCCATACCTTTTATATGTTTTAATTTCTCAAAGTGTTCTTGAAATTACTAGTTTAAGTTCTTGGTGGGTTTTGTTAAAAATGGATGTTTTGGGGAGTTTAAGCTTAAGGATAGGTTATGCTAATGGTCTTAAACATATCTGCACTTTTACAGTAGCTTGCATAGAGTAAAAGTACAAAAATCTGGGTTTTAGGATGAAACAATGAACTGTGACATTCATCGAAGTCGCAATAGAGGACTGCGACATTCAACGAAGTCGCAATGGTCGATTGCGATTTGGGCTTGAAGTCGCAATGGTCGTTTGCGACTTGGATTGGAATCGCAGTAGTTGATTGCGATTTGGGATTGGAATCGCAGTAGTTGATTGCGATTTGAGACTGGAATCGCAGTAGTTGATTGCGATTTGGGTTTGGGATCGCAGTAGTTGATTGCGACTTAGGATGGAGTCGCAATAGTGGGTAGCGATTTCGGGATGAAGTCGCAGTAAGAGGTTGCGACTTTGTACTGTTCATCACGGTTGCGACTTGTACTGTTCATTGCGATTTCATGTTATTTTGGGTTGCGATTTGAATTGAGAATTTTGTAAGTTTTAGTGTTTAAAGAGATATTTGGTATTTTATCTGATTTCAGATTCTGTGAAGGATCAACATACGTGAATTATCTTGGAAGAGTTTTTGTGATAAACACACGAGGTGAGTTTTACTTTAAAAAGTATATTTTTACTGGAATGCAATATGTGATTAACAAATGTTTGATGATGTGTATGAATATGTCATACGTGAGTAATTATAATATATTGAGATATTATAATTACGTGAGTATTATATGAAAATATAATACGTGGCCGGGCTTAGGACCGGTGTGATAAATTGGCTCGCAACCAATTGTTATTGGCCATTGGTGGAGGGATAAGGTGGTATGTGAAAGGTATGTTGTGTGAATTGCATTTGGTATTATTTTACGTGTGATGTAAATGTATTTATATAAAAGTGTGTATTTATATAAATGAATTTTAATGATTTCCAAATATCAGGGATTTACTCACTAGACCCTTAGGTCTAACCCTCATTTTTGTTTTAAAAATCGGTATTCTAGGTGGTGGTACCAGTAAGAGTAAATGATTAGATTACTTGGTGGATAGCTATGTGAAATGATGATCATTATGAAGTTGATGATACTTTTTGTACTTAAATTTCAGTTATTAGCTATTATCAGATCTAAATGGGATCAAGTTTGTACTGAATTTTATATTCGTTAGATCAGACTTTGGGACCAAATGTGTAATGTGAATGATTTTGTTGAAACCCTGTTATGAATTATATGTTATATGTATGTTTTGTTTTACGGGATGTTACAGATGGTATCAGAGCCCTAGTTTAAGGGATTTAGGTATTAGTATCCATACCTAGACTTAAACTGCATGTGAAGTAGGATGTCCCGATTAAATTAGAACCTGGGGATATTAAGTATAAAAGGTAGAAGGAACATCATGTAAGGTAATTTCAAATTACACCAGGCCAGTGTAATTATGATCTTACAGGTACATGTTTGAACTGGAATATCTTATTATATGGGGTATGTGCTTATGTGTGTATATTAACCTTGTTTGAATCCACAGAATGGCGAGTGGCACCAGACAAGGGAATCAGGGAAGAGGAAGGAATTCAAGTGGAGGAAATCTGCCGTTAGGAACAGGGGGAAGAGGAGGAGATCGTGGTAGAGGTAGAACTGGAAGGGGAACAGGAGGCCGAACTAGAGGTAGAACACAACAGCATGGTACAGAGTTTGTTACACGAGATGATCTGACTGCTGAAATGGGAAGATTACAGGATAGCATACAAGCCATGTTCGAACGTAATCGTCTTAATGAAACTGAAAGACCAGATCCGGAACATGAAGTGGAGATACCACTTACCTCTACTGTTCTACCAGGGGTGAAAAGGTGCGATTATAAAATGTTTCTTAGTTGTAAGCCCCCTACATACTCAGGAGATCGGGATCCGGTAAAGGCGATGAGATGGCTGAAAGAAATAGAGGCCATCTTCAAGACGTGTAAATGTGCTGAAGAAGACAAAGTGCTTTATGGAGCTGCGATGCTGAAAGGGGATGCTCTGTATTGGTGGGATGCTCATACAGAATCGAGAGGAGCGGATGTATATACTACTTTTTCATGGGAGGAATTCGTGTTAGCTTTCACAACGCACTTCTGTCCACAAGCCGCTGTCAGACAGTTAGAAGAAGAATTCATGAATCTACAACAAGGAAATCTGTCGGTTAGAGATTATACTGCACGATTTTTGGAGAAGTCTCGTTTTGCAGGATATTATGTTGCTACAGATAAGATGAAGATGGAGAGGTTTATTTATGGGTTGAATTCCGAAGTTCGAAGATTGGTGACTGCCACAGGGCCAAATACTTTTACAGCTGCGGTGGATGCTGCCGAGAATGTGGAAAGAGATAATAAAAGAGATACTGGCGATAAGAGCTTAGGAAAAAGAAAATGGGAAGGACCACCACAGGATTCGAGGAAACCTAGATTTCAGAGGTTTGACAACCGTCCGTCATTTCGACCAACAGAAAGACCATGTTCAAAGTGTAATCGTTACCATCAGGGAAATTGCCAAGTAGAGTCGCGGGTTTGCTTTAAATGTGGGAAAACGGGTCATGTTGTTAAAGACTGTCGAGTAACACGGTTTTGCTTTTTGTGCAACTCTCCGGATCACCTCCAATCAGACTGTCTGCGAGGCAGAATACAATCAGGGGGTACATCGGGGAAACCGGCCATTACGAGACCAGTAGTTCCAAGAATAGAACCGCCGAGAACGAGGGGTCGTACGTTCCAAATGACAGCTAAAGAGGCGGAGGAAACTCCTGATGTGGTCACAGGTACATTTTTCATAAACTCCACGCGTGCAAAAGTGTTATTTGATTCCGGTGCAAACCGATCTTTTATGTCTCCTTCTTTTGCTGCTCACATGCATTTAGAGCCTAAAATGTTAAAACATGCTTTATTAGTAGACACTGAAAATGATAACCAAGTGGTAGTTAAAGAGGTTTTTGATTGTTGTATGATAAATATAGAGGGATGTGGAGTACCGATACAACTGTTTCCAATAGCTTTGATCGAATTTGATGTGGTAGTAGGAATGGATTGGCTAGCTGAGAATCAGGCTAATATAGTTTGTGATAAGAAAATAATCCACGTTGTTTTACCCGATAAGAGAGCGGTAGTGATTTATGGAGATCGTAAGAATCATCAGTCCAGTCTTATATCTATGGTAAAAGCCCGTAAATGTGTTAATAAGGGTTGCTCTAGTTATCTAGCCTATGTGATAGATAGTAGGCCTGAAAAGTGTAAGCTGGAAGATATTTCCATTGTCAGTGAATACCTAGAAGTTTTTCCTGAAGACTTGAATAGTCTTCTCCTGTTAGGCAAGTAGAATTTGGAATAGACCTAGTACCTGGAGCCAATCCCATCGCTCGTGCGCCGTACAGATTAGCACCACCAGAAATGAAAGAAATGATGTCACAGCATCAAGATTTATCTGATAAGGGCTTCATCAGACCCAGCTCATCGCCTTGGGGTGCACCAGTTTTATTTGTGAAGAAGAAAGACGGTTCAATGAGAATGTGTATCGATTATCGGGAGCTGAACAAACGCACGATCAAGAACAAGTATCCACTCCCAAGAATTGATGACCTTTTTGATCAATTAGTTGGAGCTTATTACTTCTCAAAGATTGATCTCAGATCTGGCTACCATCAGTTGAAGGTTAAGGAGGAGGATGTTTTAAAGACTGCTTTTCGCACGAGATACGGCCACTACGAATTTTTGGTAATGCCTTTTGGATTGACGAATGCTCCAGCCGCTTTTATGGATCTGATGAATCGGGTATGTAAGCCATATCTCGATAAATTTGTTATTGTGTTTATTGATGATATACTTATTTATTCCCGATCCAAAGAGGATCATGCGCAACATCTTCGTTTGATTTTGGAATTACTGAAGAAAGAAAAGTTGTACGCTAAGTTCTCTAAATGTGAATTCTGGTTGCGGGAAGTTCAGTTTTTGGGTCATGTAGTTTCAGAGAAGGGTATACAAGTTGATCCAGCGAAAGTGGAAGAAATTGAAAGATGGGAACCGCCGAAGACGGCAACCGAAGTACGCAGTTTTCTGGGTCTAGCTGGATACTATCGGAAGTTCATAAAAGACTTTTCTCGAATCGCGACACCATTGACTAAGTTAACTCGGAAGAATTTAAAGTTTGAATGGAAAGCAAAACAAGATGAGGCATTCATAATATTGAAAGAGAAACTCTGCAGCGCGCCGATATTAGCATTGTCAGAAGGTTCTGATGATTTTGTGGTCTACAGTGATGCTTCTAAGTTGGGATTGGGATGTGTACTCATGCAACGTGGGAAGGTGATTGCCTATGCTTCGCGTCAATTAAAGGATCACGAAAGACAATATCCTACCCATGATATGGAGCTTGCAGCAGTTGTCTTCGCATTAAAGATTTGGAGGCATTATCTTTATGGTTCTAAATGTCAAATTTTCACGGACCATAAAAGTCTTCAACATCTTTTCGATCAAAAGGAACTGAATATGAGACAAAGAAGATGGTTGGAATTGGTAAATGATTATGATTGTGAAATTCTATATCACCCAGGGAAAGCGAACGTGGTGGCAGATGCGTTAAGTCGTCAAGAAAGAAGCGGAACAATAAAAGCTATATCGTTACGAGCTGAGCTCCTTCCTAATATTTTTGATGAATTATTGAAATGCCAAATAGATGCTTATCAAGAGGAAAGTTTGAAGTCAGAACGGTTGGTCGGGATATCAGCATTGCTTGGGAAAGATGACCGTGGGTTGTTGTGTATGGGAAACAGAATTTGGGTACCTCGTTTGGGTGGATTACGGGATCGTGTACTACAAGAAGCTCATCAATCTCGATTTTCTATTCATCCAGGTACGAATAAAATGTATAGAGATTTGAAACAATTCTATTGGTGGCCGGGAATGAAGAGAAGTGTTGCTAAGTATGTAGAAGATTGTACTACCTGCAAGAAAGTAAAGATTGAACATCAGAAACCGTTTGGTCAGTTACAACGACTAGATATACCAATGTGGAAATGGGATCAGATCACTACTGATTTCATTACCAAATTGCCAAGAACTTCAAAGGGATTCGATTCTATTTGGGTGATTGTGGATAGGTTGACGAAGTCTGCTCATTTCTTGCCAATAAAAGAAACTGATTCTTTGGAACGTTTAGCTAAGTTGTACATTAATGAAATAGTAACTCGACATGGAGTTCCAATCTCGATTATTTCCGATCGAGATAGTCGTTTTACTTCTAGGTTTTGGAGAAGCTTTCAAAAGGAGATGGGAACGCAGATACAGTTGAGCACAGCATATCATCCACAGACTGATGGGCAGAGTGAAAGAACAATCCAAACTTTAGAGGATATGCTTCGGGCTTGTATAGTTGATTTTGGGGGATCATGGGATAAACATCTGCCTTTGATAGAATTCGCCTACAACAACAGTTAACATGCCAGCATTCAGGCGGCTCCGTTTGAAGTATTGTATGGAAGAAAATGTCGAACGCCTTTGTGTTGGAATGAAGTGGGGGAGAAGCAATTGGCAGGGCCAGAAATAGTACAGTTAACAGCAGATAAGATTACTCAGATTCGGGATAGATTGAAAATGGCTCAAGACAGACAGAAAAGTTTTGCAGATCGACGCCGAAAACCGTTGGAATTTCAGGTTGGGGAATTCGTGATGTTAAAAGTTTCGCCTTGGAAAGGAGTCATACGTTTTGGGAAGCAAGGTAAACTCAGTCCGCGTTATATTGGGCCATTTGAAATTACGGAAAGAATTGGTGAAGTAGCTTACAGATTGAATCTTCCGCCAGAATTAAGTAGAATTCACAACGCGTTCCATGTATCGAATTTTCGAAAATGTTTGGTGACATCAGATCAGGCAGTCTCTCTACCGGATATTCAGGTTGATGAAAAGCTAAACTATGTGGAGGAACCGGAAGCAATAGTTGATCACAAGGTTAAAGTATTAAGGAATAAAGAGATCAGGCAGGTAAAGGTTCAGTGGAAACATCATCAAGGTCAGGATGCGACATGGGAATCCGAAGCTGAAATGAGAGCAAAATACCCTCATCTGTTCGCTTAATCGAATTCCGGGACGAAATTCTTTTAAGGGGGAGATGTTGTAATAACCAGGTATTTTATCTAATTTAAAATATTAAGATTTTATAAGTTTTTATTTAGTATTTTTTGGAGTTAGGAGTTAAGGGGTAAGTTTTAATTTAATAATAAAAGTATAGGGTTATGTTTTGCCAACTAGGGTAAGGTTGAGGTTTAAATGGTCTTTTTGTCAAACCTTTCCCCCACCGCCTCTTTTCCACCTCATGTACAGGAGGTGTCAATTTTTAACACTTGTAGCAAAAGTGTGAGTGTGTGTTTGTGTGGTGTATTCGGTTGAGAGAGGGAGATCGAGAGAAAGGCTAAAGGAAAGAAGGAAGTTATTTGAAGTTATTTGAAGTGGCTCTAGGAACAATCTGAAGTAATTAAGGTAAGCAATCCATACCTTTTATATGTTTTAATTTCTCAAAGTGTTCTTGAAATTACTAGTTTAAGTTCTTGGTGGGTTTTGTTAAAAATGGATGTTTTGGGGAGTTTAAGCTTAAGGATAGGTTGTGCTAATGGTCTTAAACATATCTGCACTTTTACAGTAGCTTGCATAGAGTAAAAGTACAAAAATCTGGGTTTTAGGATGAAACAATGAACTGTGACATTCATCGAAGTCGCAATAGAGGACTGCGACATTCAACGAAGTCGCAATGGTCGATTGCGATTTGGGCTTGAAGTCGCAATGGTCGTTTGCGACTTGGATTGGAATCGCAGTAGTTGATTGCGATTTGGGATTGGAATCGCTGTAGTTGATTGCGATTTGAGATTGGAATCACAGTTGTTGATTGCGATTTGGGTTTGGGATCGCAGTAGTTGATTGCGACTTAGGATGGAGTCGCAATAGTGGGTTGCGATTTCGGGGTGAAGTCGCAGTAAGAGGTTGCGACTTTGTACTGTTCATCACGGTTGCGACTTGTACTGTTCATTGCGATTTCATGTTATTTTGGGTTGCGATTTGAATTGAGAATTTTGTAAGTTTTAGTGTTTAAAGAGATATTTGGTATTTTATCTGATTTCAGATTCTGTGAAGGATCAACATACGTGAATTATCTTGGAAGAGTTTTTGTGATAAACACACGAGGTGAGTTTTACTTTAAAAAGTATATTTTTACTGGAATGCAATATGTGATTAACAAATGTTTGATGATGTGTATGAATATGTCATACGTGAGTAATTATAATATATTGAGATATTATAATTACGTGAGTATTATATGAAAATATAATACGTGGCCGGGCTTAGGACCGGTGTCATAAATTGGCTCGCAACCAATTGTTATTGGCCATTGGTGGAGGGATAAGGTGGTATGTGAAAGGTATGTTGTGTGAATTGCATTTGGTATTATTTTACGTGTGATGTAAATGTATTTATATAAAAGTGTGTATTTATATAAATGAATTTTAATGATTTCCAAATATCAGGGATTTACTCACTAGACCCTTAGGTCTAACCCTCATTTTTGTTTTAAAAATCTGTATTCTAGGTGGTGGTACCAGTAAGAGTAAATGATTAGATTACTTGGTGGATAGCTATGTGGAATGATGATCATTATGAAGTTGATGATACTTTTTGTACTTAAATTTCAGTTATTAGCTATTATCAGATCTAAATGGGATCAAGTTTGTACTGAATTTTATATTCGTTAGATCAGACTTTGGGACCAAATGTGTAATGTGAATGATTTTGTTGAAACCCTGTTATGAATTATATGTTATATGTATGTTTTGTTTTACGGGATGTTACAGATGGTATCAGAGCCCTAGTTTAAGGGATTTAGGTATTAGTATCCGTACCTAGACTTAAACTGCATGTGAAGTAGGATGTCCCGATTAAATTAGAACCTGGGGATATTAAGTATAAAAGGTAGAAGGAACATCATGTAAGGTAATTTCAAATTACACCAGGCCAGTGTAATTATGATCTTACAGGTACATGTTTGAACTGGAATATCCTATTATATGGGGTATGTGCTTATGTGTGTATATTAACCTTGTTTGAATCCACAGAATGGCGAGTGGCACCAGACAAGGGAATCAGGGAAGAGGAAGGAATTCAAGTGGAGGAAATCCGCCGTTAGGAACAGGGGGAAGAGGAGGAGATCGTGGTAGAGGTAGAACTGGAAGGGGAACAGGAGGCCGAACTGGAGGTAGAACACAACAGCATGGTACAGAGTTTGTTACACGAGATGATCTGACTGCTGAAATGGGAAGATTACAGGATAGCATACAAGCCATGCTCGAACGTAATCGTCTTAATGAAACTGAAAGACCAGATCCGGAACATGAAGTGGAGATACCACTTACCTCTACTGTTCTACCAGGGGTGAAAAGGTGCGATTATAAAATGTTTCTTAGTTGTAAGCCCCCTACATACTCAGGAGATCGGGATCCGGTAAAGGCGATGAGATGGCTGAAAGAAATAGAGGCCATCTTCAAGACGTGTAAATGTGCTGAAGAAGACAAAGTGCTTTATGGAGCTGCGATGCTGAAAGGGGATGCTCTGTATTGGTGGGATGCTCATACAGAATCGAGAGGAGCGGATGTATATACTACTTTTTCATGGGAGGAATTCGTGTTAGCTTTCACAACGCACTTCTGTCCACAAGCCGCTGTCAGACAGTTAGAAGAAGAATTCATGAATCTACAACAAGGAAATCTGTCGGTTAGAGATTATACTGCACGATTTTTGGAGAAGTCTCGTTTTGCAGGATATTATGTTGCTACAGATAAGATGAAGATGGAGAGGTTTATTTATGGGTTGAATTCCGAAGTTCGAAGATTGGTGACTGCCACAGGGCCAAATACTTTTACAGCTGCGGTGGATGCTGCCGAGAATGTGGAAAGAGATAATAAATAAGATACTGGCGATAAGAGCTTAGGAAAAAGAAAATGGGAAGGACCACCACAGGATTCGAGGAAACCTAGATTTCAGAGGTTTGACAACCGTCCGTCATTTCGACCAACATAAAGACCATGTTCAAAGTGTAATCGTTACCATCAGGGAAATTGCCAAGTAGAGTCGCGGGTTTGCGTTAAATGTGGGAAAACGGGTCATGTTGTTAAAGACTGTCGAGTAACACGGTTTTGCTTTTTGTGCAACTCTCCGGATCACCTCCAATCAAACTGTCTGCGAGGTAGAATACAATCAGGGGGTACATCGGGGAAACCGGCCATTACGAGACCAGTAGTTCCAAGAATAGAACCGCCGAGAACGAGGGGTCGTACGTTCCAAATGACAGCTAAAGAGGCGGAGGAAACTCCTGATGTGGTCACAGGTACATTTTTCATAAACTCCACGCGTGCAAAAGTGTTATTTGATTCCGGTGCAAACCGATCTTTTGTGTCTCCTTCTTTTGCTGCTCACATGCATTTAGAGCCTAAAATGTTAAAACATGCTTTATTAGTAGACACTGCAAATGATAACCAAGTGGCAGTTAAAGAGGTTTTTGATTGTTGTATGATAAATATAGAGGGATGTGGAGTACCGATACAACTGTTTCCAATAGCTTTGATCGAATTTGATGTGGTAGTAGGAATGGATTGGCTAGCTGAGAATCAGGCTAATATAGTTTGTGATAAGAAAATAATCCACGTTGTTTTACCCGATAAGAGAGCGGTAGTGATTTATGGAGATCGTAAGAATCATCAGTCCAGTCTTATATCTATGGTAAAAGCCTGTAAATGTGTTAATAAGGGTTGCTCTAGTTATCTAGCCTATGTGATAGATAGTAGGCCTGAAAAGTGTAAGCTGGAAGATATTTCCATTGTCAGTGAATACCCAGAAGTTTTTCCTGAAGACTTGAATAGTCTTCCTCCTGTTAGGCAAGTAGAATTTGGATTAGACCTAGTACCTGGAGCCAATCCCATCGCTCGTGCGCCGTACAGATTAGCACCACCAGAAATGAAAGAAATGATGTCACAGCTTCAAGATTTATCTGATAAGGGCTTCATCAGACCCAGCTCATCGCCTTGGGGTGCACCAGTTTTATTTGTGAAGAAGAAAGACGGTTCAATGAGAATGTGTATCGATTATCGGGAGCTGAACAAACGCACGATCAAGAACAAGTATCCACTCCCAAGAATTGATGACCTTTTTGATCAATTAGTTGGAGCTTATTACTTCTCAAAGATTGATCTCAGATCAGGCTACCATCAGTTGAAGGTTAAGGAGGAGGATGTTTTAAAGACTGCTTTTCGCACGAGATACGGCCACTACGAATTTTTGGTAATGCCTTTTGGATTGACGAATGCTCCAGCCGCTTTTATGGATCTGATGAATCGGGTATGTAAGCCATATCTCGATAAATTTGTTATTGTGTTTATTGATGATATACTTATTTATTCCCGATCCAAAGAGGATCATGCGCAACATCTTCGTTTGATTTTGGAATTACTGAAGAAAGAAAAGTTGGACGCTAAGTTCTCTAAATGTGAATTCTGGTTGCGGGAAGTTCAGTTTTTGGGTCATGTAGTTTCAGAGAAGGGTATACAAGTTGATCCAACGAAAGTGGAAGCAATTGAAAGATGGGAACCGCCGAAGACGGCAACCGAAGTACGCAGTTTTCTGGGTCTAGCTGGATACTATCGGAAGTTCATAAAAGACTTTTCTCGAATCGCGACACCATTGACTAAGTTAACTCGTAAGAATTTAAAGTTTGAATGGAAAGCAGAACAAGATGAGGCATTCAGAATATTGAAAGAGAAACTCTGCAGCGCGCCGATATTAGCATTGTCAGAAGGTTCTGATGATTTTGTGGTCTACAGTGATGCTTCTAAGTTGGGATTGGGATGTGTACTCATGCAACGTGGGAAGGTGATTGCCTATGCTTCGCGTCAATTAAAGGATCACGAAAGACAATATCCTACCCATGATATGGAGCTTGCAGCAGTTGTCTTCGCATTAAAGATTTGGAGGCATTATCTTTATGGTTCTAAATGTCAAATTTTCACGGACCATAAAAGTCTTCAACATCTTTTCGATCAAAAGGAACTGAATATGAGACAAAGAAGATGGTTGGAATTGGTAAATGATTATGATTGTGAAATTCTATATCACCCAGGGAAAGCGAACGTGGTGGCAGATGCGTTAAGTCGTCAAGAAAGAAGCGGAACAATAAAAGCTATATCGTTACGAGCTGAGCTCCTTCCTAATATTTTTGATGAATTGTTGAAATGCCAAATAGATGCTTATCAAGAGGAAAGTTTGAAGTCAGAACGGTTGGTCGGGATATCAGCATTGCTTGGGAAAGATGACCGTGGGTTGTTGTGTATGGGAAACAGAATTTGGGTACCTCGTTTGGGTGGATTATGGGATCGTGTACTACAAGAAGCTCATCAATCTCGATTTTCTATTCATCCAGGTACGAATAAAATGTATAGAGATTTGAAACAATTCTATTGGTGGCCGGGAATGAAGAGAAGTGTTGCTAAGTATGTAGAAGATTGTACTACCTGCAAGAAAGTAAAGATTGAACATCAGAAACCGTTTGGTCAGTTACAACGACTAGATATACCAATGTGGAAATGGGATCAGATCACTACTGATTTCATTACCAAATTGCCAAGAACTTCAAAGGGATTCGATTCTATTTGGGTGATTGTGGATAGGTTGACGAAGTCTGCTCATTTCTTGCCAATAAAAGAAACTGATTCTTTGGAACGTTTAGCTAAGTTGTACATTAATGAAATAGTAACTCGACATGGAGTTCCAATCTCGATTATTTCTGATCGAGATAGTCGTTTTACTTCTAGGTTTTGGAGAAGCTTTCAAAAGGAGATGGGAACGCAGATAAAGTTGAGCACAGCATATCATCCACAGACTGACGGGCAGAGTGAAAGAACAATCCAAACTTTAGAGGATATGCTTCGGGCTTGTATAGTTGATTTTGGGGGATCATGGGATAAACATCTGCCTTTGATAGAATTCGCCTACAACAACAGTTATCATGCCAGCATTCAGGCGGCTCCGTTTGAAGTATTGTATGGAAGAAAATGTCGAACGCCTTTGTGTTGGAATGAAGTGGGGGAGAAGCAATTGGCAGGGCCAGAAATAGTACAGTTAACAGCAGATAAGATTACTCAGATTCGGGATAGATTGAAAATGGCTCAAGACAGACATAAAAGTTATGCAGATCGACGCCGAAAACCGTTGGAATTTCAGGTTGGGGAATTCGTGATGTTAAAAGTTTCGCCTTGGAAAGGAGTCATACGTTTTGGGAAGCAAGGTAAACTCAGTCCGCGTTATATTGGGCCATTTGAAATTACGGAAAGAATTGGTGAAGTAGCTTACAGATTGAATCTTCCGCCAGAATTAAGCAGAATTCACAACGCGTTCCATGTATCGAATTTTCGAAAATGTTTGGTGACATCAGATCAGGCAGTCTCTCTACCGGATATTCAGGTTGATGAAAAGCTAAACTATGTGGAGGAACCGGAAGCAATAGTTGATCACAAGGTTAAAGTATTAAGGAATAAGGAGATCAGGCATGTAAAGGTTCAGTGGAAACATCATCAAGGTCAGGACGCGACATGGGAATCAGAAGCTGAAATGAGAGCCAAATACCCTCATCTGTTCGCTTAATCGAATTCCGGGACGGAATTCTTTTAAGGGGGAGATGTTGTAATAACCAGGTATTTTATCTAATTTAAAATATTAAGATTTTATAAGTTTTTATTTAGTATTTTATGGAGTTAGGATTTAAGGGGTAAGTTTTAATTTAATAATAAAAGTATAGGGTTATGTTTTGCCAACTAGGGTAAGCTTGAGGTTTAAATGGTCTTTTTGTCAAACCTTTCCCCCACCGCCTCTTTTCCACCTCATGTACAGGAGGTGTCAATTTTTAACACTTATAGCAAAAGTGTGAGTGTGTGATTGTGTGGTGTATTCGGTTGAGAGAGGGAGATCGAGAGAAAGGCTAAAGGAAAGAAGGAAGTTATTTGAAGTTATTTGAAGTGGCTCTAGGAACAATCTGAAGTAATTAAGGTAAGCAATCCATACCTTTTATATGTTTTAATTTCTCAAAGTGTTCTTGAAATTACTAGTTTAAGTTCTTGGTGGGTTTTGTTAAAAATGGATGTTTTGGGGAGTTTAAGCTTAAGGATAGGTTGTGCTAATGGTCTTAAACATATATGCACTTTTACAGTAGCTTGCATAGAGTAAAAGTACAAAAATCTGGGTTTTAGGATGAAACAATGAACTGTGACATTCATCGAAGTCGCAATAGAGGACTGCGACATTCAACGAAGTCGCAATGGTCGATTGCGATTTGGGCTTGAAGTCGCAATGGTCGTTTGCGACTTGGATTGGAATCGCAGTAGTTGATTGCGATTTGGGATTGGAATCGCAGTAGTTGATTGCGATTTGAGATTGGAATCGCAGTAGTTGATTGCGATTTGGGTTTGGGATCGCAGTAGTTGATTGCGACTTAGGATGTAGTCGCAATAGTGGGTTGCGATTTCGGGGTGAAGTCGCAGTAAGAGGTTGCGACTTTGTACTGTTCATCACGGTTGCGACTTGTACTGTTCATTGCGATTTCATGTTATTTTGGGTTGCGATTTGAATTGAGAATTTTGTAAGTTTTAGTGTTTAAAGAGATATTTGGTATTTTATCTGATTTCAGATTCTGTGAAGGATCAACATACGTGAATTATCTTGGAAGAGTTTTTGTGATAAACACACGAGGTGAGTTTTACTTTAAAAAGTATATTTTTACTGGAATGCAATATGTGATTAACATATGTTTGATGATGTGTATGAATATGTCATACGTGAGTAATTATAATATATTGAGATTTTATAATTACGTGAGTATTATATGAAAATATAATACGTGGCCGGGCTTAGGACCGGTGTGATAAATTGGCTCGCAACCAATTGTTATTGGCCATTGGTGGAGGGATAAGGTGGTATGTGAAAGGTATGTTGTGTGAATTGCATTTGGTATTATTTTACGTGTGATGTAAATGTATTTATATAAAAGTGTGTATTTATATAAATGAATTTTAATGATTTCCAAATATCAGGGATTTACTCACTAGACCCTTAGGTCTAACCCTCATTTTTGTTTTAAAAATCTGTATTCCAGGTGGTGGTACCAGTAAGAGTAAATGATTAGATTACTTGGTGGATAGTTATGTGGAATGATGATCATTATGAAGTTGATGATACTTTTTGTACTTAAATTTCAGTTATTAGCTATTATCAGATCTAAATGGGATCAAGTTTGTACTGAATTTTATATTCGTTAGATCAGACTTTGGGACCAAATGTGTAATGTGAATGATTTTGTTGAAACCCTGTTATGAATTATATGTTATATGTATGTTTTGTTTTACGGGATGTTACATTAAGATTTATTCATCAAATACCCAAATTACATATTTTCCCAAAACCAAAAAGGTTTACAATCTCTAAAATGTTCACAAGGTTGGGAATAACCAAAATCCATTGACCCATACGTTCGTGTTTTCAAAACGTACTATAACATACATTATGCATATTTCCAACAAATACTAGAAATTCATTTTTACCAAATAATCTCCATTCATGCAATAAATCATCAAAACACTTTCATTTATAATTTATTTACCCAAAATTTCCAATTGGGGTTGTTTTTACAAGGTTTATAAAGTTAAACACTTCAAATGATCAAAACCTACCAAATAACTCATCCATTGTTAATTTCATGTAAAACACATAAATACTTGAAAATGGACATTTTTGGCATGTACAACGCTTTCACAAATCAAGTTGAACTCACCTAGCTAGATTTGGACTAAATCTAGATTTTCCCCAAACTTGAGCTCCTTTGAAGAAACTTGAATCTTCAAGCAAACCTCCAAAAACCCTGATCCACAAGTTTCCAACCAAAAATATTCATATCCAAACACTTAGAATCGTTCCCCCAAACATATTACATCAAAATCTCCATTTATGCAAAACCCTAATTTCTTAGGTGAAGAAAAGAGAAAATGACCTCAACCACAATTTGGATCCACCAACAAAACACCTTAGGGTTACCAAAATGAACCTTAAACTCTAAATCTTCAAAACTGAGAAAAGGTTTGGATGAAACCCTAGAAAATTTAGAAATGTCCAATAATGAGGGTGAGATGAAGAACTTCAACCATTGCTTCCAAATCCTTGGTAAATGTTAAGGGGTCCTTTTAAAACTCAAGGATTTACACTTATTGAAGCTCCAAAACGAAGTAGAGAGAGGAGGTTTTGGCTTGGGAGAGTTTTAGAGAGAGGAGGATAAGATAAATGACAAAAAGGGCTGAAAAATCAAGGTTTTAGTGTCTCAGACCCTGTCGGCGACATTGGCCGTGAGAGTGACACTTTGTCACAATTATGGTACATCTCCTGCGGGAGTGCCTGATGAGAGTGACACCCTGTCACAATCGCCGACATTCTCGCATAGGCCGTACCGAGCCCAATTTCTGACTTTCTTTTTCGAGATGAGGCGCACGCGATGTAAAGCTTAGATTCTACCATAAAAGCCTCCAATTAAGGTTTACGAATATGGGTTAATAAGGAAGGAGCGAGATAAAGGTTTACCGAAAATACACGTGTTACACAAGAGGTTCTTGTCCAGAACTCTAGAGTAGTTATTGTACAGTTATTTCCAGCGCATGATTGTAGCTATAACGGTTGTAGCAGACCCACTACTGCTAATAATTAGCCATGACTGCCATTTTAGTTATTTTCCTTCTTTTGTGAATGTAACTAGTATATATAAAATAAATACTTACGTTTTTTGACACACAATTTGAAACAAACCTTCAAATACTCTCCAGAAAATTTGCTTTTGTGTTTGTGCCTAAATACAAAACTGTTCTTGAGTCTTATCCCAGATTGAATTTCGTGAAACCCAGGAATAGGGTCGAAATATTAATTTGGAAAGTGAACTCACACGATTCTCAAGAAATCCGATTACCTAATCGATTATTGTTAATGCTAAAAATCGCCTAAAAGAACAACTTTAGGTTGATGTGGACTTTTAACAACTAAAGAAACGTATCTCAAGACCAAGAAACACAATCGCAGGAAAAAGTAAACAAGACAAGAGATTTGGTGACGCGGAAAACCCCGAAACAAGGGAAAAATCGCGGTCGACTTGTGAGAGTCGACGGTGCACTATAGTCGCCAATCAGGGAAGAAAGTCCTTTTGTAACCGATGTTTTGTTTACAACAGATTACAAACGAATGTAAATATAAACTTGGTCGTGTGTAAATGACGTGTGTCGTGCGTAAATCGTGCGAAATAAGCAGCTATCGTGCGGTTCGAACTGTTGTCGTGTGAAGATGCTTCAGCGATATTTGTTCGAATGCCTTGTGAATCACTGTGTTTTTGATGTAGAATTGCTTAGAAAGTAGATGGAGCCAATTGGAATGGCTTCGGAAAGGATAAACGCAGATGCACACCGACGGCCTTTTCGGTTGCAGCTCAGGCTTTTATATAGCTTCCGCTGGTCATTAAAGGTGTCTTTATGGCGCACTTTGTAACCGCTGTCGGGCTTTAAATGCCATTGATGACTTGATCGTTACTGGCCGTTTGCACCGTGAATGTTTGTAGACCTGCATTAATGAATACAAGAAACGGATGTTTGACTGTTAACGGTTAGTATAATCGTACAACCGTCTTAAGTCCCACACGTCAGTCGTACGGAACGTACGACCAGCATAAAAACGTACGACTGCGCATATGTCTGTAAACATCTTATATGACCTTATCTTAGTACAAAAGTGGTCTTATGGAAATGTCATCTGAGTTTTCTAGCGTCGGTCGTGAGGTGTGATTTTTTACCCAAACAGTTTGCCCCCAAAATTTGAATTTCAGGCGTGAAGTTCGAATTTTAAACCTGACGAAGTGTTTTGACACGTGTCGCGCGGGGAGTGAGTCTGGTCGGATTCCAATCATCTTGGTTTGATTCGGATTGGAGGAAGTGATGAGGTCGTGACGTCACGACGGAGTGTCAGAGGTGAAGAGACGTTAAGAGGACAGGTGTCGCCCATCGGCATGATGCATGTGAAAAGTCGCTGGACAGGTGTCGACTATCTAGCGGGTCGTCCTGACATGATCTTTGCCATAAAAGCGTGCTTCTGGAATCGTTTTCTTTTTATGATTTCAACACATTTTCGAGAGAAAGAGTTAGAGGATTTCCAATGCTTGTTCGATCGTTCGAGGTTTTCTAGATACATAAGGTACGATCTTTTATTCCTCTTTTCATCATGCGACTCAAGTCGATAGCCAAGAAGGCTCCTGCGTCTAAGGACCTTATGGACTTATACGTAGCACATATTTTTGTGCCTGACTTTTTTGTCTCCTCCGAGCCGGCGAGCTCTTTTCAAGAAAAGGAGGAGGTGGAAGCCTTTAGGTTATCGGCAGGTATTCCCGTCCAAATCCGCTTATATACTCCTTACTAACTTAGACCGGCGGAGTGTTTTGAAGGATTTTTCGTCATGTATGAGTATCCTTTTAGAATAGGATTTAGGTGGCCATTTACTCCTCTGGTCAGGGAGTTTTTAGTTATCTTTGACGTATCTCCTGGTCAGATCTTGCCCGAGTTTTGGCAAATCTTTCAGGAGATCGATCGGATCACCAGTGATGGGGATGTCCCTTTCACGGTGCGTGATCTGTTAACGGAATTTGACGTGAAGTCGGACGACTATCGCCGTTACAGCCCATCCTCTCGGCTACGAGGAGGACATAGTTGGTTCCTGATACCCTGGTCCGCGATCGTGGGTGGAAGGCTAAATATGTTATTGGTCGTGTACGGACGCTTGGTCGTATAGACGAGGATACTTCCGGGGTCGCGTCTGGGTGGAACACCAGCGGTATAAATTTTGTTTTGTCGTACGTCTTTTAGTACTTAGCTTTGTCTTTTGCTAATTTTTTTGTCACTTGATTTTTTGAGGTTCGGTCCCGTAGTTTATTCTCAAGAAAAAGTTTCCAGACTTTTTTCTTGTGGGGTCGGAGAGTTATTTTACTCTCCCCGTCGTACGACCGTCAGCACTTCAGAGGCTGAAGAAAGAAGCCAACGAGAGACTTCGTCAAGTAAGTGTTTACTAATCGTACGTGTCTTACTCTCCTCCGGGTCGTACGACGATTTTTGACACTTCTTATTTTTCGCAGGTGGTTCTGACATGTAGTCCGCTTCGGTCAAGGCGAAGGGAGAAGCCCAACTGGCCTTGGCAAAGAAGGACCAAGAGGTGAAGAGGAAGGATCCTTCGACTTCGGGGTCGGGGGTTATGAAGAAGACAAGGTCGGTTCCCCCGAGGGAATCGTCATCGACGGGTGGAGAGCCTTTGAAGGTCTCCACTCCTGAGAAGGTGAAGACGTTTGCGCACGTGCCAAGGACGACGCCGCTTAGGTAGTCCACTGCGGAGGAGAAGGGGAAAGATCCTCAGACTGAGGGATCCCCTGAAGTCACGATGGTGAACTTTCCATTACCGTCGGACTTCTTGCTGGACGGCGTCCTGGATAGGGCAAAGATTTTCCCTAACTTGGGAAAATTTCTCCTACCATCGTTCAAGGATCGCTACCGTAGCGCTACCGTGGACGAGACAGGGTCTCACGTCGCAGGAATGGCGTTCCTGGTAAGTGTTTTATTTTTGTCGTATGTCTCTTCCTCTCTTTAGTAAGTTAGACTTACCTTGTCTATTTTCGTGCGACTGCAGGCGTTTCAGGCATCGTTGTGCCTTTTCGGCCAACTGGAGGAGCTCCAGAAGGTTGAACCTTGCATCGCTGAGAATCATCTGCGAGCGCAAGAGGAAGAGCGTAAAGCTCATGAGGATGAGCGGGCGGCTAAGGCCAAGGCAGAGGCTCTCTCTGTTCAAGTGGACGATCTTAAGAGTCTTCTGGAGACGTCGTCGTTGGAGAAGGAGGAGCTCCAAAATCGTCTCAAGGAGAGGTTGGAAAGGGCCTCTGCTTATGAAGCAGAGGTGACGACGACTAAGGCATCCCTCGTCGTGCGCGAAAAACAAGTGGGGGAGCTTAGGTCGTCGGATAAGACCGCTGAGGCCAAGACGGAGGCCTTAGAAGAGAAGCTCCTCTCGTTCGAGACGCTGACCCGTCTGAAGGTCAGGGCGGCGGTTATGCGCCGTCACCTGCAGGGGTAAAACCCTTTGGCTGGCGCAGAGGCCGAGGTCGCGTCCTACCTCGAACATGTTGGGACCGAAGAGGATCTCGACCAAGAGGATAGGGTCGACGACGCTGACTTCATGGAGACCATGACGGGTGGTACGGAGGACGAGGGTGGAGTTAATCAGGGCCCTCAATGAATTTTTGTATTTTGTATTTAATTCTAGGGCGACCGTTAGTGGTCGTGCCTCGACTTGTATTACTTTTGGATTTAATACAAGCATGTTTTTCACTATACCATTTTTTTTACTTTGTTGTAAATAAACAAAATAAACTAGTATAGAAGTAGTGAAGTGAACGTCCGATATGGGTACATATAACTTTGGAGGTAGTCGGGCGACCGGGCCGTAAACGTTCTAAGTATAGAACTTAAGTCATAAGACTTTGGTTCCGACACTTAGCTGAAAGGACACTTGTGACAATCACAAGACCTGTGTAATGAATCATAAGACTCATGCAAGTCTTAGAGACTGGCTTCTCACTGTAAAACCTGTTGTGATCATAAGATCTGTGTACCGAATTATAAGATTCAGTTCTCGTCGCATGAGTCATGAATTATGGGTCATGACTTTGTTTTCTTACGATATAGATCGTAAGACTGATGTCCGTGCGATCCTATGAACCTGCAATATAAGGTCCCGGGATGGTCGTTGGTTTGACCAACGACCCTCCGATGCTTAAGTCAGTAATCGTTTGTCAAAGTGAACCGATTTTTTTTCAAAAGAAGTACTTTTTTAGATGTACTGCGTTCCAGCTTCGTGGGATGTCTTGGTCGTCGAGGGTTTGAAGCCTGTAAGCACCCTTTCCGACGACCTCAGAAATTCGATAAGGTCCTTCCCACTTAGTGGACAACTTATCTGCATTTGGTTCCTTAGTGTTCTGGAACACCCGTCGTAAGACGTAGTCACCTTCTTGAAATATTTTGGCCTTAACATTTTTATTGAAATGTCACTTGACGACCTGTCGTTGAGATGCCATTCTGACTAAAGGAAACTCTCTTAACTCTTCAGAAGCGTCGAGGTCGTAGCATAGATATACCAAATTATGATCGACAGATGTATGTCTCGATGTTGGGAGCTGTATTTCGATAGGTAAGACGGCTTCACAACCGTAGACCAATGAAAATGGTGTTTGCCCTATCGACGTTGGGGCGTCGTACGATTGTCCCATAGGACCGATGGGAGTTCTTCGACCCACTTCCCTTTTGCGGCCTTAAGTCTTTTCTTGATTGAATTGATGATGACTTTATTGCTTGATTCTGCAAGACCGTTAGACTTGGGATAACGTGGGGTTGAGGTCGTAAGTTTGATATTACGATCCTCATAAAATCGTAGTGTACCATCGCTTATGAACTGCGACCCATTTGTTGATCCAAACCCTCAATGATTTGATAATGACTCTCTGAGAAACACTTAGTGAAAATCATAAGTAGACAATATGTATTAATGTTTTGTCATCAAAGAAAATACTAAGTCTGTTTGGTATAGCTGATGAAAACATATGCTTTAAATTACACATTCAGCGTTATTGTTCATCAATAAGACCTAAGCCTGTTCAGTCTTAGTGATGATCGCTGATAATTTTAGTTGTTTACTTATGATCCATGAAGACAAGTTTCATGTCAACTATGTTCTACGCTGAAGTCAAAGATCAAGCCAAAGAACCAACGACAAGTCTACTAATGAACTGATGCGGATATCAGCGAAGCCAAGATTTGTCCACTCAACGTGAAGTTTCAAGTAGAAGACTTCAGCGAACGCTGAACTTTATCACACGCTGATAAAGATCTATTCAGCGAACGCTGATCATGAAGTTTCATCTACAAGTTACTTTTGTCTTACCCACTTGCATGCCTCTGTACGATAATGTCGGAATGGACATCCCTTTTGTCCAGAATCGTACAACCAACTCTGATTCTACACTGTTCATCATGCGGCTACTAGGTTGTCTACCAAGGTCAAAACATGCAACAAATCAGCTGCTGCCATGTGTAAAGTTGTACTGATATGCATTAACTGCATGCAGTATATAAAGGAAACCCCACTTCAAAAATGAAGTGCTCGGCCATCTCCTTCTTACTATTTCCGTGTGTTAGAATATTAGTCTGTAATATTCTTATCTTCTTTCTATCTTATTTCTAGTGCAATAAATCTTAGTGATTCTATTAAATTGTTTAGATTAGGTTATTTCTTAATCTTGTTCCACAACAAGTTGTAAATTATTTGATAAATATCAATAAACAATCTAGAAAAGTAAAATCTGTGTATTTGTATTCAACCCCCCCCCCCCCCCCTTTTACAAACTTGTATAACCCCTCCGGGACCAACAAGTGGTATCAGAGAAGATTGTTTAATCTCATAAACAAGATCTTGCTTATACTTATCTTTTCTCTTCCTTACTATTTTCCATAATGGCTAATAACACAAACACAAACTACATTGACTATGGTTCTCTTGCAAAAACCCCTAGATTTTCTAGAGATAACTTTAATTTGTGGAAAAATAGGATGATACTCTTCTTAGAAGGTGTAGACCCTACTATGCCCCATTACATCGAAAATGGTCCATATATTCCTGTTAGAATTGATCCTGAAGTCCCATGCACTACTACTAGAGCTGCCATTCCAGAAAGAATCTTTCCTAAGGAAATTCACATTTGGTCTACTGAAGACAAGAAGAAAGTGGCTATCGACACTAAAGCCAGGTCCATTCTTTCCATGGCTCTTCCTGACGAAGTCTACCATTCCGTCTTGAACCTGAAAACCTCCAAAGCCATGTGGGACACAATCTGTGTTCAATATGAAGGTACGTCTGAAGTCCAGGTCTCAAGTAAGATCAATCTGGTAAGACAGTACGAAAGCTTCATTTGTGGTAAGAATGAATCTCTCTCTGAAGTACATCAGCGGTTTAACTGTTTAATTATTGACCTAAAAACCGTTGGTAAGGAATATTCTAACTTTGAGATCCTGACAAAGTTCTTAGAATGTTTACCTGAAAGCTGGGACAGTTATTCAATGTGTCTCAAGCTATCAAAGGATCTAAAATCTATGACCCTCTCTACCTTATTTGGCACCATGCTCAATCATGAGCAGTCGTGTCATCTTAAGAAGAATCTGGTAAAAGATTCCAAAAGCACCCCTGTTTCTTTACTCTCAGAGTTACCCTCCGCTCAGCGATCAACTCTCACTATCACTGAGTTGGAAACTAACTCTGAATGCTCACCAGATGCTGATTCTTCAGATCTTGATGAATCTCTGGCACTACTGGCTAATAAGTTCAGGAGATTCGCTAGAAAGAGTAACTTCAAAAGGAATAAACCTCTTGCACTCACTGACAAGCCAAAATCATCAACCCCTGTTGATAAGGCTACTGCTACCTGCTTTAACTGTGAGAAAGTAGGACACTTTGCTAGTGAATGCAGGTCAAAGAAAGTCTTTAAACCCTCAGCTTTCTCCAAGAAATCCTCTAATCCCAGGACTAGAGATGACAAATATCAAAAGCTGAAAGAAAAGCATGCAAAGCTGAAAAGCTTTAAGAAGAAAGGCAAAGGCCTGATGGATGACTTTGACTGGGCTGCCTCAGATGAAGAAGAATCATCTGACTCTATAGATGATGATGAGGCCAATCTCTGCCTCATGGCAAAGATAGAAGAAGAGGAAGAACAAACTGAAATTCCCTCTGCTTCATCTTCTACCTCTAAGGTATCAACTTCTTTCTTTACTAATATTTCAGATATTAATGAAGCTGATAGTCTTCGAAAAATTGAATTCCTGACTATAAATTTATATGATGCCATGAATGGCAAGACCATAGTTAAAAATCAAAATCTTGATCTCGCTGAACAGCTTAAAAACTGTCACCTTCAAATAGAAAAGCTTTCTAAAATTGAAGAAGATTTTAAAGATCAAGTCCATATAAATCAGATAGTCAAAATCGAACGTGAAGAAGCTATCGCTGCATTAAAAGCTGAAAAGGCTACTTTTGAAGGATGGTGTAAATCCTCAACAACGATCACTGAGATAATAAAGTCTCAGATTCCCCTGAGTGACAAACGTGGTCTTGGTTACAAAGCTGACGCTGAAGAACCAACCACTGATCATTCCATGGTTAAGTTTGGAATGTTCGTGTCCTCTATCCCTGACACTTCCTCATCTCAGTGTTCCTCTTCAAAAACTCCTATCCCTGAGGAAAAACCTACCTTAATCTCTAAAGGTAAAGGAAAGGAAAAAGTTTTCAACCAAAAACCACAGATGGGTACCTTTGTACCTAAGCTGAATGCTTCTAAAGATTCAGTAACTTATCCCTCTACTTCTAAGAACAAGATCCCTGGATTTATTCAGCGATCTACTCCTAGAATCAGAGTGGATATAATTGGTAATAAATCTGAAGAACTGATTGTTCCTCCCATTTCCAATGCCAAAGGTATACTTGGTGTTGGCCCTACTTATTTAAAAATATTGGCTATACATGCAAATGGTCCTAAAGCTACTTTTAGTTATAGGAAATGTTATCACTGTGGACTTACTAATCGTATTGCTAGTAAGTGCCCCATAGCCACCAAAGCTGAAAAATTAGCTAAGGTGAAGATCAATGCCCCCAAGGCAAAGAAGACCATTCATAGTGCAAATCAGGTTAAGGTAAAACCTACCACTGAGGTTAAGAAATTAACCAAAGTGAAGAATAGTTCAGAAGCTGAATCGTCAAATGCTGCGAAGAGTGCTGAACCTTCCACGTCCTCTACCACCACTGACAAATGTGGGCCCATGGTAAAATGGGTGCCCAAGTCAAACTAATCTTCCTTTGTTTGCAGGATAAGATGGGTATATGGTATCTCGATAGCGGATGCTCTAGACACATGACTGTAAAGAAAAACTTGCTCACTGGATACAAGGAAGAGAAGGGTCCCTCAGTGACCTTCGGTGGAAACGGAAAAGGCCATACCCAAGGGTTTTGTGTACTCTCTAATGGTACAACAACCTTCAGAAGAGTCGCATATGTTGAAGGACTGAAGCATAATCTTCTAAGCATCAGTCAGCTGTGTGACAAGGATAACAAAGTGATTTTCACTAAGGAATCCTTCTTTGTCACTGACAAAAAAGAGAAGATAGCTCTCAGCGGATATCGTACGGAAAATGTTTACGTTATAAACATGGACTCTACAACCACTAGGAACTCCTGTTTCTTCTCAAAAGCCTCATCTGATGTCAACTGGCTATGGCATAAGAGGCTCTCCCATCTCAACTACAAGACACTAAATACTCTTTCTTCTAAAGAGTTGGTCACTGGTCTACCTCAACAATCATACGCTAAGGAGTCTCTATGTTCAGCGTGTGAGAAAGGAAAACAAACAAAGGCAAGCTTCAAATCTAAGCAAGTTTCCTCAGTGTCATCTCCTCTATAACTTCTCCATATGGATTTGTTTGGCCCTGTTAACAAACAATCCATCGCTGGAAAGAAATATACATTGGTCATAGTCGATGAATTCTCTCGCTATACCTGGGTTATGTTTCTCCGTTCAAAGAGTGACACCCCTGAAGAACTCATCACCTTTGTCAGGAAAATGGAAGTCCTGAACAACATGACCGTTCGCTCAATAAGGAGTGATCAAGGGACTGAATTCAAAAATTGTTCCCTTGATTCCTTCTTTGAAAGCAAGGGTATTTCTCACAACTTTTCATCAATGATAACACCGCAACAAAATGGAGTCGCTGAAAGAAGAAATCGAACTATCATCGAAGCTGCACGTTCAATGCACAGTGATTCTCATCTACCTACTCAGTTTTTGGCAGAAGCTATCAACACTGCTTGTTTTACTCAAAACAGGTCGCTGATTGTCAAAAGATTCAAGAAGACAGCCTGTGAAATTTTCCATGGAAGAAAGCCTTCAATTAGCTTTCTTCACATATTTGGATGTCCGTGTTTCGTACTGAACAACAGAGATGCCCTTGGAAAGTTTGATCCTAAGGCTGATGATGGAATCTTTCTTGGATACACTTCAGTTTCCAAAGCCTTCAGAGTCTTCAATCGAAGACGACAAACTGTAGAAGAAACAATCCACGTCACTTTTGACGAATCCCGTGCAGCGAACTCTAGACCTTCTGCTGATACTGAAGAACTGAATTAATGGATGTTTTCCCATCTTGGTGATTCAGAAGATGTTCCCACTCCTCCATCTCATACTCATCTTGCAGAAGATGACGATCCTACTATCATCCCAAGCATGCAGACAAGTGAAGCTGAAATATCATGGGTCTCAGTTGTCCCTCTAAACACTAAGCCTGCTTCTGAACCTTCTATCTCAAATATACCATCTACTTCTAAGCAATCAGTGAATGAAATGACATTTGAACCTCTTCTTTTCTTGGCTAAAATACCAGAAGTTGTTGAAGCCTCATCTTCAGCGCCTCCAGAAGTTCAGGTTGAGTCAGCGACTTATGCTCTGGCTCAACGATGGACTATTAATCACCCTATTGATCAGATTCTTGGTGATCCAAACGCTGGTGTTCAGACTCGACGAAGCGCAGGTAACATTTGTTTATTTACTAACTTTATTTCTCTGATTGAACCAAAGAAAACAGATGATGCCCTCAGAGATCCAAACTGGGTCAGCGCTATGCAAGAAGAGCTGACAGAATTCGAAAGAAACAAAGTTTGGAAACTCGTTCCCAGACCATCTGACAAGTCAGTGATAGGCACTAAATGGGTCTATCAAAACAAGTTGAATGAACATGGAACTGTAACCCGCAACAAGGTTCGTCTTGTTGCTCAGGGATACAGGCAAGAGGAAGGTATAGATTACGATGAGACGTTCGCCCCAGGGGCAAGACTAGAAGCCATTCGTCTATTCTTAGCTTACGCTGTACACAAAGACTTCAAAGTTTATCAAATGGATGTTAAATCAACGTTCCTTAATGGAAAGTTGAACGAAGAAGTCTACGTTGAACAACCTCCAGGATTCTCAGATCCTAAGCATCCATGTTATGTTTATAAACTAGATAAGGCACATTATGTCTTAAAGCAAGCTCCTCGTGCATGGTATGACACTCTCTCTACTTATCTCCATATTGAAAAATTTGAGCGTGGTCAAATGGATAAAACTCTATTTTTCAGGAAAGTAAAAGGTCATATTATTCTTGTTCAAATAAATGTCAATGATATTATATTTGGTTCCACTAACCCTGATCTTTGTACTCGTTTCGCTGATAGAATGAAAGCGGAATATAAAATGAGTATGATGGGTGAGCTAATATATTTCCTAGGTCTTCAAATCAAACAATGTGAAAAAGGAACTTTCATTCACCAAGGAAAATATGTTAAAGATATTGTGAAAAGGTTTGATTTAACTCAGAGGTCAGCTATGAAAACCCCTATGGCACCGCCGCTGACACTAAACTAGGATCCTTCTGGAAAACCTGTTAATGTCACAGCGTACTGTGGGATGATCGGCTCTCTTCTATATCTTACAGCTAGCCAACCTCATATTATGTATGCAACCTGTTTGTGTGCATGATATCAAGATGAATCTAAGGAATCTCATTTGATCGATGTAAAGCGCATCTTTCGTTACCTTAAGGGTACTCCTAACCTAGGTCTTTGGTATCCCAAAGACTCAGGGTTTGATCTAATCCCCTATTCAGATAGTGATTTTGCAGGTTGCAAATTGGATAGGAAAAGCACCACAGGAGGCTGTCAGCTCCTGGGTGGAAAGCTGGTGAGTTGGACAAGTAAAAAGCAAAACTCAGTGTCCACCTCAACTGTTGAAGCTGAATATGTAGCCGCTGGAAGCTGTTGTTCTCAGGTCTTGTGGATGAGAAATCAACTACTGGACTATGACCTTCAGCTCTCAAAAATTCCAATCTATTGCGACAGCACTAGTGCCATCGCTATAGCCAACAATCCAGTGCTACACTCAAAGACCAAACACATCGAAATCAGGTATCATTTTATCAGAGATCATGTGATGAATGGAGATATAGAACTTCATTTTATTCCAACTGATTTTCAGTTAGCTGATCTGTTTACCAAACCTCTTGATTAGACAAGATTCAACTTTCTCACCAGTGAGCTTGGAATGCTGAACTTAGAAGAGTAAAATCTTCAGCGGTTCACATTTGATCAGGGATAAAATAAACTTGTATAACCGTATTTATCATCTTCTTTCTGAACAAAAATGAATTCGTTGATATCAAGGTATGTTCTCTCTTACTCACTGACGTTCGCCAATGAATGCAAGATTTCAAAACAAATTACGTCGCTGAATATCTCTTTTTTTCAGTGATACTTTGAAATTTCAAAATCTAACACTGATATTTCTAATTAGTGCTTCATGTTTTCAAAATGTCCATGAATTTTCAAAATCCTCAGAGACATCCTAAAATATGAAAGGACGTTTGTGACGTCATTACAACGGATAGACCATGGCACGCTTTTTCTCTGACACGTTCGCCCGTTTCGGTTTCCTTGTCCAATCAAATTCAAGGGACGTGTCCGTGTCATCATGAAAAACTTTCCCGCTCATAGTTTTTCTCTCTCTACTCTCACTATATAAACCCATCTGAGTTTATATTTTTACCTTTTACACGAACATCATCTCCCAAGCAAGAACAACTGTTGCATTTGAATTCATTTCTCTCCAGAAAACTGTTCATCTTCATCCTCTTTAAACATCAAAGGTTAATATTCTTGTTATTTTCCTTGCATAAACTTGTTTTCGATCTTATTATTGTTTTCCAAAGATCAAACAAATGAACTTTATCTAAAATGAAATCATTTTCTTCATGATTTTGTGAACACAATCTGTTTCTTAGATTGTTCTTCAAGTTTAAAACAAAAATCATAAACTTGCATCTTCATATGTTTTTCCAGAATCCCTTCTTTAAATGGAAACTGGAAAACAAGATTATTCACTATGTTTTGTACTCTTTTTCAAAACTAGAAAAACCCAAATCTCCATTAATACATCTTATTCTGAATGGAAAGTGAAAAACCCGAATCCCTTCTTCAACTCAGTCTCCTACCACCGCTGAAAAGGTTGAACTAGTAAAAGCTCCTCATGTCGAATTTAAAATCGAGCAAGTTACTTTTTAAAGCAACAACCCTTATGCTCTCTTCAACTTCCCTCCAAAGAAGAAGATTAATCATCTGGACGACGCTGTCATTTTCCTCCAAACCTGTCCGCTATCAACAACCCTGGCAATTAATCCTCCTGCTCATCGGAACCTACTAGCTCAGTTCTGGTATACTGCCAGAAGAGCTCAGATTACCTCCACTAAAGACCCTAATAAAAAGGTCGATGTCATCCTCTTTGACACCGAACATGGCTCCGCCAAGATTACCCCTGGCTCTATCAGGTCTGCCCTAAACCTCCCTGGTAGTTCCAAAGAAAAACGATCTGGGCCTCTACCAAATCCCAAGAACCCCGCTATTAGGGAAGCCCTCATTGCATTCTTTGATGCAATGCAGTACGTATGGGAAACAGGGAGAGACAAACTCCCTGAGAAGAAGCTGACTTCCATCAAGAAGTCAAAAATGCCCAGCGAGATGAACTTCATCTTCGCTCACTTGATCAGCTGCATGACAGCAAAAGTTGGTTCTACTGACCAAGCCTCCAAACCCCAGCAGGCCATGGGGTACGCACTGCTGAAAGGCCTTCACATTGATGGGGAAAAGATCATATTTGATGATATGCTGCTCAGGGTGAATGCCACAGAAAGACCAACAGTCGTTCCACATCCGCAGTTTATGAGCGCTATCTTCAAACAAGGCCCCGGGGATGAATACCCGAAGGTAGGCGACCTGAAACTCTCTCAGGTTGGCGCTAAGGTTATCGACTTCAAGCCCCTGCCAAATGAGGTACGTCTCTCTACTCTCTTATCTCTTCTCAACCCCACTTCTTCTACTTCTGCAGCTACCTCTACGGTAATCCCAACCGCTTGTACCCAGGCTGCAACCTCCACTCCTCAAAAGAGAAAACACTCATCAACCACTCTTGGTGCTCCTAAGGCCCAGAAAACCAAGGAGCAGCCCCCTAAGTCTACCCAGACTGAAGACTCCACGACTCTTTCTCTACAAGAGCCGCTGGAAAGTTTAGTGGTACGCTCTGCCATAGCTGCTGTAGCCACCCCTTCCATACCAACTTCAGCGTCTCTAAACGCTGAGGTTATTAACTTGGAACAGAACCTCCCTCCCTCAGTACCTCCAAGTACTGCGGAAGTAATTCTCAGCGGATCCAACGCTGAACCTCTTACCCAATCCCTCTTCTCAACCTTCATTCCACCTACTATTTCTTTAGTCACTCCACCCGTTTTCCCCCCACTCTCTGCAACAAACATCACCCTCAGCGACACAAATGTTGAAGCTCTACAGAGGATGATGGAGAAAAACACAGGACCTGCAGGCACTTCTATGCGTCAAGGATCTTTGGAAGGCGACATGGAACATTATTCAGGTTTTCGACATTTCGATGACTTCATCAACCATCCTGCAGGTATACACAAAAACATACACTCTCCTCTCTCAGAATCCACAACTTCTGAGCTTTCCTTTGTTCACAAGTTTTCAACTTTTACAGGTCCTAATTTGGACGACATCAACACATCGCTCATGGATTTGTCCAACAAGGTGGAATCTATCACCACCACTCTCTCTACAAACTGTTCAGTGGTTACAAATGCTGGAAAGGCTCTCAAGACGCTCACTGATGAGGTGAAAGGCAAAGCTTCCAGTGCTGATCTGGAAAAGGTGAATGGATATATTTCTACCATTGCTCAGGCTCTCGCTGACAACTCCACCTCCATCAACACCCTGAACACCACCAACAACACTCTCTCCACCAACTACTTCACCCTGTCTAGTGAAGTCACATCATTGAAGACGGTGATTGGAAATCTTCAGGGAGAAGTGTCTTCCGTGAAAATAGATGTGATCACTGTGAAGACTCTCCTACAGCAAATTCTAGACCGCCTGAATGCTCCAACTTGTACTCCATCACACTTTACTCAGGCTAATCGATAGGATCTTCAAAAGACCAGTCTTGCTATTTCTGGCCTAGAAGACAGAATAGCAATGATTGAAACTTACGTTGGGATCACTGGCCAAGAAGACAGTGACCCAAAGACTGCTGATGTTGCTGCTGCTACTTCTGTTACCTCCCCCATCCATCATGTGGAAGAGGGGGAGAAGAATAAAGAGGATCTTCCCCATAATATTGAGGGGGAGACATCTGCTGCTGCTACTGAAAAACCTCAGGGAGATGAATACCCTGAGGGAACCGAGTTCTCCCAACACCACGATGCATCTGAGGGGAAGGAACTCGAAGAGGACGCTGATATGGAAATCCTAGAGCCGTATGCTGATGATGAAGAAGAAGTTGAATAAGAAGAAGATGATGAAAGACGTCGATATCGCTAATTATGAACCATCATCATCCCCTAAAGATGATGATGATGATGACGATGATGAAGATATCGACTGCTCCTTCCAGCCAATCAAAAGGGCCCCTGCTCAAAAAAGAGTTATGATAAACGAACCATAAGGGGAGGGGAAAAAGAAAAAGCATGCAGCGTCTGAAGCCCAAAAAGGCAAAAACAAAGGCAACGCTGCAGAGGACAATCTGACTATTCTTCTTCAAAAGCCAGTTTGTCAGGTACACTACTTTTTCTTCCCTTACACTGCATCCCTCCTCTATCCCTTCTCAACCTCAATTCTCCTCTCCATAAAACCTCTATACACTTAAACCTCATTCTTTCTCTATCTTTTCTCCCAAATCATCTTACGTAAACGATCGCTATGTTTCAGCTAGTCCTCTCCCCTACTTGAGGATACTGCTGAAGTTCCTCCAACAACTCCAATAAATCCAGCTCCAAGCGCTGAAGAAATAATCCCAGTCTTAGACCTCGCTGAGACTGATGAACAAGAAGAAGAACTGCTCTCTCACAAAAATAGACCTTCCTTAGGTCCTCAAACGCTAAGTGAAGAGGAACAGAAAAGGAGAGAAGCAATGATCAAACAACTTGAAGATCAGCGAATCATTCTTCCTTGATACAAAATCACAAGAAAGGAAATCGCTGAACATCACAAAGCTGAAAAACAATTCGCCGAACGAAGAAGAGCTGAAGAAAGAGATAAAGCTTATGCTATCGAGCTCGCTCAACATTCGGTGAAGGACCCTGATCTAAAGAAGACTCCCATTTATGTTCAACGTCAACTGTGGAAAGACGCCAAAAAGATCATCGAGAAGAAAACCAAGGTCTCTGACTCTACCTTGGAATGGAGCAAAGAACGAATCAACTTTCGATTCCATGTCTCTAGAATCAACAAAGTGAACATCAGGGGAAGAACGTCCATAAACGTTCCTGCTGTTGAAGCTGACATATTCAGAGAAAATGGTACAAAGGAAACTATCTATGTTTCTACAATCAAGAAGTACGGTTTCTCTGAGTGGTTGGAGATGCGAATATCCATTCAGCGATCTCGCTCAGCGATTAAAAGCCATGTCGAGAAAATTATAAATACACATATCGACTTGGTTACATCCGTTGTGGATATTCCTCCTCCTCCTCCTCCTCCTGCTCCAGTTCAACGAAGAAGGGCCTCTGCAAAGAAAAAGATAATACCTTCAGACTCAGGTCCTCCTATCAGAAACGAAACCGGAATCGGCTTTTCACGCGAAGAAGTCCTTGGTCCTGAACCTGATCTTTCAGCTCTGGACATCTCCCTACCCCCTGGTGAACGCTTCATCCCTGGAAAAGTCCTAAGCAATCCCTATGGTATCTTCTTCGGAGACTACGATGGACGAGAATGCTTCCAACGCGTCTCTGAGCTACCTATTGCTCCTATCGAACAGCTCAGGGATCTCATCTATTGGTGCAGTTTTAGGGATGATCTTCTCAGATATTTCTTCAATCCTCTGATCTTCACAGAAGCTAAGCGAAGACAGGATCTTGGACAAGAAGTCCCTGACTGGATGATCCTTACGCTAAAGTCAAAGATCAAGCCAAAGAACCAGCGACAAGTCTACTAATGAACTGATGCGGATATCAGCGAAGCCAAGATTTGTCCACTCAACGTGAAGTTTCAAGTAGAAGACTTCAGCGAACGCTGAACTTTATCACTCGCTGATAAAGATCTATTCAGCGAACGTTGATCATGAATTTTCCTCTACAAGTTACTTTTGTCTTACCCACTTGCACGCCTCCGTACGATAATGTCATAATGGACATCCCTTTTGTCCAGAATCGTACAACCAACTCTAATTCTACACTGTTCATCATGCGGCTACTAGGTTGTCTACCAATCAGCTGCTGCCACGTGTAAAGTTGTATTGATATGCATTAAATGCATGCAGTATATAAAGGAAACCCTACTTCAGAAATGAAGTGCTCGGTCATCTCCTTCTTACTATTTCTATGTGTTAGAATATTAGTCTTTAATATTCTTATCTTCTTTCTATCTTATTTCTAGTGCAAGAAATCTTAGTGATTCTCTTAACTTGTTTAGATTAGGTTATTCCTTAATCTTGTTCCGCAACAAGTTGTAAATTGTTTGATAAATATCACTAAACAGTTTAGAAAAGTAAAATCTGTGTGTTTGTATTCAACACCCCCCCCCCTTTCTACAAACTTGTATAACCCCTCCGGGACCAACACCATCGTCACACACGATTTCGGAAGGGATTCCGAACCTGCATAGGATGTTAGTCTGGATAAAAGAAATAACTTATTTGTCCCGAATCTGGGAGTAAGCGGCTGCTTCTATCCATTTAGAAAAATAATCCATAAGGACTAACAGAAAGACCTTCTGCCTTGGGGCAAGAGGTAATTTGCCAACGATGTCCACTCCCCACCTCATGAAAGGCCATGGAATTAAGGACGTATGTAAAGGTTCGGAGGGTTGGTGGGTCATAACTGAGTGTCATTGATATGCGTCATAGCCTTGGAGGTACCTGGTGGCGTCTTGCCTTAATGTCAGCCAGTAATTGCCTTGGCGTGAGATACGATTTGCAAGACTACGACCACCTGAGGGGTTGCCACATTCGCCATAGTGCATCTACTTTAAGATATTTTGTACCTGCTCGGAATTATCGATGCATCTTAGGTTTAGACCCGTCGACGAGCATCGATAGAGTCTATCGCCAATGATTATGTGTTTCGATGCTTTGAATCGAATCTTCTGAGCTTCCATTCGATCTTCAACTAGTTGGTCGTGCATAAGATAATTTTTGATGACTGTCGACCAACTTTCTTCTGTGCAAGAGCATAGATTTCTTTAGAGTCTTAGATAGACGGGATCGCTAGATGTATCATAGGAATACCGTCGAAGGACGGCTTGTTAAGCGCTGATCCCAGATTAGCTAACGCGTCCGCCAGAGTGTAGATCTCTGGGAATTTGCTCGATTGAGGATAGATCAAACATATTGGATTTATCTTTGGCTACCTTGAGGTAGGCCATCATTTTGGAATCTTTGGCTGAAAATTCCCCGCTCATTTGGTTTACGACCAGTAGGGAATCGCTTCTGACGTGGAGCGCGACCGCCCCTAAGTCGTGAGCCATGTTAATGCCCACGATAAGGGCTTTGTACTCCGCCTCGTTGTTAGTTGTTGGTCCCGAAGGGCTATACAAGTTTGTAGAAGGGGGGGGGGTTGAATACAAACACTAAGATTTTACTTTTCTAAATTGTTTATTGATAAATCATTAACAATTTACAGCTTGTTGCGGAAACAAGATTAAGGATAAACCTAAATCTACACAAGTTGGAACACTAAGTTTCTTGCACTAATAAAGAGAAGGAAATTACTAATAATAACCTATCTCAAGATAAGAAGGATGAACTTGTCCAGAGTTAGCAAGTTACTTCAAAATGAAGTGAGTTCTTCTTCTTATATACTGCATGCATTTAATGCATGGCAGTTTATACATTACACGTGGCAGCAGCTCATTGGTTGTACGTCATTGACCTTTGTTGACAACCTTAGTAGCCGCATGTTTGAACAGTGTAGTATCAGATTGGTTGTACGATTTCAGACAATAAGAAGGTTCTTTTTCTGACATCGTACGGAGTCGTGCAAGGGTGGTTAAGACAAAAGTACTTTGTACGGAGGACTTCATGATCAGCTTTTCGTTGATTCAGCGATCTATCATTCTACATCAGCGAATGATAGAGTTCAGTGATAGCTAAAGTCTTGTACTTGATACTTAGGAGACTTGTCGCTGGTTCTTGAGCTTGATCTTCAACTTCAGCGTAGAACCTATGTTGAAGTGAAACTTGTCTTCAGGGATCATAAGTAAACAACTAACTTATTAGCGATCACCACAAGTACTGAACAGACTCAGAGCATTATGGTGAACAGTGTTCGCTGAATGTTTAATCTAAAGAGCGTGTTAGGGTAGAATTTATGTAGATTTTAAGTTCAAGGGTTTATTTTGTAATAGATTAAACTTAGTCCATAGTGAACGGGCCGTGGGCTTGTTACCACGGGCCCAGCATATTTAAAGTGCAATTAGCTTAGAAAATTAGCTAGTTGTCTCATTTAGCTTTTCTGCTTTACACTGTAATTCTTTCTAAATCAATAGCTAAGTGGGCAGCCTTTGTGAATCATATCAACTGTTCTTATTTGCTTATTCACAAACATAATCGTTGCACGGATCTGGATTCAAAAATTGGTATCAGAGCAGACGGACAGATTCGATTCAAAGTCTCAATCGTTGATTTCTGGTTAGTTTGACTATTTCACGTCTGAATTTTTCTTGATTCTTCAAATCTGTGATTCTGCTTAAATTGTCCAAATTTGTTTGTTGGGTTGTGTTAGCATCATACTTATAAGAAATTCTGCAAAGTTTCACAACTCAATTCGTTCGTTTGATTGGTTAATTTTGCAAATCAAGTTCAAAACTTTTTGTAGTGTTCTTAATCAAAAAATCGAATTTTTGCAATCAAAAGGTGTTGTTTTGCCCTAAAATCGATTGGGTTAGTGCTATTTTTGTGTTAGGCATTGCTACTAATCATTCAGGAAAACTTTGGAGAAACCCTAATCGAAAATCAATCGATTTGGAGAAGACAGCCGCAGAGTCCGGATAACTCTGCCGTCGTTTCCGGATACGTCGAACTTGTCCGGACGTTTGTGTTAAAATTCATCCGGACTCCTCCACCTTCCGGACTCTTCCTCCTTCCGGACTCCTTCTCCTTCCGGGTAAGTCATTTTCCGGGTAAGTACTTCAATTTCAATTTATCCGGGTAAATCTTGTTTCCGGAAACTCAAAGTTTCCGGTCATAATCTTTCCCCGGACATCCGTGTTTCTGGACATCCTTGTTATCCGGAATCCCGAGTCATCCGGTAAGCACTCTCATCCGGAAACTCCCATCATCCGGATTAGAATTGACTTAGCTCATCCGGACTCCTTAGACATCCGGTAACCTTTGTTATCCGGAAAACTATTTCTGTCCGGACTCTCCTACATTTTTGAACTGATTTCTATCTGATACAATCTGGACACTTCCTGATCACAACCTTATTTGGATTCCTATCCAGTAAGACCACTTTAGTCTAAATCACGGATATAGAACCTGCGTTAGGACTCCACTCGTAGTGCCTTGCGTTAGTTTTTCTCTTTGAATCAATCTACACGTCCGACGATCACTCCGTTGCAACTGAAGATGTCTACTTCTCGTGATGCTCTCGCAATTGGCACCGACACCAAGCCACCATGTCTCTACCCGAACGAGTACAGCCAATGGCGAGACAGGTTTATGATCTTTATAGAGTCCAAGGACAATTATGAGTACATCAAGGGAGCCCTGGATAATGGCCCGATTGACCCACCGATGAAGGTAATACCTGCAACTGCAACTGCAGATGCTCGACGTGAGAAGAAGACTCTTGCTGAGATGACAGAATATGAAAGAGGCATGACCGAAGGAGAAAATCATGCAAAGAGATATCTGATACAAGCCCTTCCTAATTCTATCTACACTGCAATAGACAGTTACAAAGAGACGGCTAAGGGCATGTGGGACCAAGTAGCCAAAATGATGCGAGGGAGCGTAGTAGGAAATCAGCTAAAGATAAATAGTGCGATAACCAAGTTCGATGGGTTCAAGCAGCGCAACGGTGAATCTCTTACCCAGACCTATGAACGGTTTTGTCTACTTCTTAATGAACTGAACAAGAATAAAATTGTTCGTTCCAATACCGAGAATGCACTTAAATTCCTCAACAACTTGCTACCCGAATGGAAAGTGTAAGCTTCTCATGTCAAGCACAACAACTTGATAGAGAACATAAGCATCAATGAACTGTACGAGACACTTCTCCAAGACGAAGATGAGGTGAATGAGCTACTGGGAGAGAAGAAGAATGAGCCGAAACCATCTGCTGATCCGATTGCCCTAATAACTTCCAAAATGGGGAAATCTTCAAGCAGCCAATCCAGACGTGGTCCTCAACATAGTCCTTCCGAGTCAGAATCTGAGAACGAGAAAGACGGTGACGATGATGATGATGAAGCATCGGAATTAATGAAAGCTATTGCCCTTCTGACTAAATCTTTTCAACAACAAATGTTCTACAAGAAGCCGTCCTCCAATAGTCAACGCTTCTCCACCGCCTCCAATAAGCGTCACGACTATAAGGATCGGTATGAAGGAAAGAAGAAGGTAGAAGAGCAAGAGAGATCTGAGAAGAAGGAAAAGACAGAGAAAAGTGACCGCAAGAAGAGAGATGAACCTGTGAAATGCTACAACTGCGGGAAACTCGGTCACTTCGCGAAAGACTGCCGTCAGCCCACTGTGAAGAACTCTCATTATTATGAGGCCAAACTTGCACTGGCCAGACAGAAGGAGGCTGGAGAGGTGATGTTTGCTGAAAATGAGTACTGGCTGGGCATATCTGATGATGAGGAAGAGTATGAAGGTGCTGATGCTTTCATGGGATATCTATCGTCTACTGATGAAGACAAGGCAAAAGCAAATCAGGTATGTGAATCTTTCTTACAAAACTTCACACTTCAATTGCAAACCGTAACTGAAAGGGCAAACTCCCTCGTGGCCACAAATGCGGAACAAAAGCTTGAAATTAACTCAATAACTGAAAAGCTTAATGTTCAAATGAAATTAACTGAGAAGTATAAGTCTGAAAATGCTGATTTAAAAGATCGATGCAAAATCCTTTCATTCGCACCTAAAGACTTAAGGGCCAGAATATCTGAACTCCAGTGTCAGCTTGATCAGTGCTTGAATGAGAAAGAAGACATTATTTATCAATGTTCTTCTCTTCAAGTTCAACACAAGGAGTATGTCGCTAAAATTCTAAACCTTGAAACCAAACTCCACAAAAGGGGACAAACTGATCAAACCATTTTCTTGAACAAACCTAAAGAGTTCACATACTTTAACAAAGAGTGGGGAATCGGATATGATAACCCACACTATTTGAAAAAGGGAAGATGGCATGTACCCACTCTGTATGACTTTGCATGTTATGGTTTAGATAAAAAGTATCCGGAATATGAAATTAAATAGACTGGTCCTCTTGAACCATAAAAGGAGGAGGAAACCGAGGAATACAAGCGCACACACAAACGAGGAATTCAACTTCCATTTTGCTATGAACCCTTAAACTATTCATACCAAAAGAACAAAAAGTACCTTTCCAATGACTACTTCGACCCCTAAAAGGTAGCCACACCCAAGGATTCCTCCAAGAAGGATGAGGATGTAGCACCAGTAACCAAGACCGAGACAGATGAGTTTAAACTCTATGTTCCACCTCTCATCTTGGAAGCAAAGATAGTCGAGTTGGAGGAGTCACTTGAAAAGGAAAGGTTGGTTTTTCAAAATGAGAAGAATGAGTTAATTAAGGATCTTGAGAAACTCAAATCTGAGAAAACCGATGGTATGTCAAGTGAGGAAAAGGAAAAATTTCAGTGGGAAATCAATACGCTCTCATCCAAATTGTCTGAAATGACAAGAGAAACGATTAAAGAGCACCAGAGAAGTGTTCAACTCCAAGAACAGATTGACCTTCTCCAAGCTCAAAAACAGAATTCCCCTGATCTCTCTTCCAACTTATCTGACACATCATCGTGTAATGCTTTCATTGGAAATATCTCTTCTCAAGAAAGTAACGTTTCTCAAGACGGCTGTGTTAAAAGGAATTTAGACTCTGATTTTTCAAAAGCTTCCACACCAAGTCCCCCTAAACACACAAACACAAAGTGTTCCTCGCCTTCCTCACCTGCTTTCGTTCCTGATACTCACATGATAGATTTCTCAGCATACATGAACTCCGAATGTAACTGTGATGAAGAGTTTGATTCGTTTCCATTCTACAAACCTCTACCAAGTCACACTGATTTTTCTCCCGTGGTCAATTCCCCGGTTAGTTCTTTAAAAGAAAGCTGTTCTAAAACAAAGTCCTCAGCTGTGATCAAGATTTCCCAGTCAAAACCAACCTCAAAACCTGTTTCCAAAAGGCAATCACAGCCAAGGCAAGCTACCGGACCATTGACTGGCAACACTACTAGTTCTCCAAGTCAACCTGATTTTTTTGTCTCCAGTGGTTAATCGTCCGGTCAATTTTCTAAAGGGCGACTGTTCTCAACCTAAGACTCCGGTTGTGACCAAGATTTTTCAAAATGTTTCCAATTCTCAAAAACAGTCACAACCGAAGCAAAAGACCGAACAATCGACCACTAAGACTCCTGTTTCCTCAAAAGTCACTGATCATTCTGTCCCTGCTGTTTCAAATAAACATGGTCGAGCTAATAAAGAAAAACCAAAGTGGCTAACGAGGGATTCTGTCCAGAAGGATGCGTCAAAGTCTTCCCCACCTGTTTTCATTTCTAGAATAGCCAAAGACAATAATGCATGGAATAATTGGAACGATTTTGATGTTTCTTTTCCTGTTAAAATTAACTCTCTTCATCAATTGATTCAGTTATCGCATGAATGTTTATGTTGTTCTAATTGTGGTTGGAATGATTTTGATGACATTGCTAATAATGATTGGTTTGGGTCATATCAAATGTTTAATCATACACCCAAACGCAAACCCCGTAATAACCAGCAAAGACACTATAAAAAACGGGGTTACCAATCAGCGGTTAAACCACAGCGGGAGACCAAACCTGCTCCTAGATGGGTTGCTCCTACTAAGGTTAAACCAGCACCCAGGTGGAAAGCTGCTACAAAATCTGTTCCTCCTAAAGGTGTAAATTCTGCACCGAAGAGGAAACAAGTGCCAAAACCAGTTCCCTCTAACGGTGTAATTCCTATACATAAAGGGAAAGCTGGGACAAAGCAAGCTTCCCCAAACGGTGCCAAACCTAACCGTCCCGGACCCAGGCAAATCTGGGTACCGAAGGTCCGCTAAATTTGTTTTGCAGGACGGTCATGTGTTGTCCTTAAACACTGGATGCTCCACACACATGACCGCAAGGAGGGAGCTGCTCACGATATACAAGGAACAATATTAAGAAGACGTGAGGTTTGTCTATACCTGTGCTCTAACAAGCTGCTCACGTGTTTAGGGGGAGCATGATCAGCTATCAGGTATGTTATTCTACTGTTAAGGGGGAGCGTCACACACACTTTTTCCTTAAAAAAGTTAAAAAGTTTTTGTGTGTGGGGATACTCCCGTGTGCATTTCACACTACGCGCACATTCTGAGGGGGAGCATCCAACTGGATGTTCATCAGTTGAGGGGGAGCGACACCGTGTTTTTCTTTCAATGCCTAAAAGTTTTTATGTGTGTCGGACTCTCCATTACACTATCCGAGGGGGAGAAAATTCTTCCCCATACTCCGTTGGAGGGGGAGCGAGAGAAGGTTCGTTTCTGAAATCCATATAGCTTTATTTTTGCAAAATGTCAAGAATAAGGGAAATTCTTGAAAATCCAGAAGTATCCGGACAGGTTTCCGGACCGGTTCCTTATCCGGATTGGAAGGGAAGCCGGGTACCATATCCGGACTCTTGGTCTCTCTTAAATGTCATCCAGATTCTCTTTTGTCCGGATTGCTTATTTTATCCGGAAACTTTCATCATCTTCGGTATGCTCTTTTGTCCGGACATCTTTTGTCCGGATACCTGTGTTGTCCGGAATGTCTTGCAATTTCATTATTATGTCCGGACGCCCCTACTATTTTCAGTCCTGTATAGGGATGGAAACAGGGCGGGTATTAGGCGGGTAATGCATCCCCCGACCCCCGTTTAAGCCCCCCGTCCCCGACCCCGCCCCGACTAATCCCCGACGGGTTCGGTGGAGAAAATCCCCGACGGGTACGGGGAACCCGTTGGGTACCCGTTTACGAAAAAAAAATAATTAAATTATTTTTAAAGAAAATGAAATTAGCGAGTTTTTAATTTTTAAAACAAATAAATAAACCTCAAGTTTCAAAAACATATAATGATATAATCAACCATGTGTAATCATAGTTCATGACAAATTTTAAAGTATAAAATTATCAAGCAACAAATAAAAAACTAATTAATTTATATATAAAAATATATATCGGGTATTATTAGGGGCGGGTAGTACCATCCCCGACCCCGACCCCGAACCCGCTTCGGGTATGAAAAACAATACCCGTCCCCGCCCCGTTACCCGATTAGCCGGGGAATCCCCGACCCATTAGGGACGGGTACCCGTGGGTACCCGACCCGACGGGTAAAATTTCCATCACTAGTCCTGTACCTGTTTCATCACTACCTGTCCTCAATCTGTATCAGATTGAGCCACTTAATGCAAAGGTACGCACCAGAACTTGTTTATCCGCCTCAGTTTCTAACTTTGGGTCTTTTTACAGCTATTCCATGGCGGATCAACAACCTCAATCCGAGGGGAAGAGTCACACTGTTTTTCTCACAAAGTATAAATATTTTTTCTTGTGTTGATATCACTCTCACTCCGAGGGGGAGCAAGTCAATCCCCATGAATGTTTTGAGGGGGAGCAAGATAATATCCGTGCTATGCATATACCTGAAACCGTACCTGTGATAGCATATATACGAGAGTTAGGGAATCCCATGGTCCAGCCAGAGCCGGAGGGACCTGCCCAGGGAAATAGGCCTGAGGGACGTGAGTGTCATAGGACGAGAGGGGGAAGGGCCCGACAAGCAGGTGCTGTCGGGCGGGGAACGTTAGTTGTGAGAGGAAGGGGACCGAGAGTAGGTGGTGCAGTGGAATCGCGACCCGGTTCCAACTCAGCCCAAGCCGGTCAATCCTCCAGACCAATTCTACATCACTCGACCGAGCCTTACATCACCGAACCCCCGTCACCATCTCATGATGTTGAAGACGTGGAATCTGACTCCACAGACTCCGATACCGACCGAAACATACGCCTGAGACAAATACCTCACGGTATCGGACCCAACCCTGATTTTACCGTTGGCATCCCACTTGGATCACCTCCACATACTGGAACCGGACCTATCACTAGGACATCTGAGGGAGAAAACGTAGAGGAGTTAGATCATGCGAGACGGAGAGAACTGCGTTCAAAGTTAAACCAGGAAAGAACGAGCCGTAAAGATAAAGAGGCTCATGAGTGACCCCAGCCGAGTGAAATCCAGGTCGCCACATCTACTATCCCGTCTCATCCATTGGGACGGGGTATTGAAACAGACTCCGTGGACCTAGCGGAGCAATTGCACGACCCCCATAGCCACTCATCCGTCTCACGACAGACGGATGTTTCAATATTACACGGGGAACAAGCACAACTTCCACCGGCCTCTCATTCGGAGAGTGTTAGTGTTGAAATAAGAGACCAGCAGCCCCCGGTCTCGACTTCTTTGCGTGCACCATCGAGTCTAGAGCCTATTGTTACTGAACATTCTTCGCCAAGGACACTTGAAGAGGTACAACGCCAAGTTGAGGCTCTTAGTGACCCGACTGGAACGTCTATAGTGTCTCCGACTGACGGAACACGAGGATTGGACGGAAATCCTACCACAGTCAATATCACGCCAGCTGTGAACGTAGGTGGCTCTGCCTCTAAGGTAGATGCCTCAACGGGTACTCTAAGTGAGCCCGGCGTTAATTTGCCCGACTTTATGTCAAAAGGGTCTCTGGACAGCACCCTTGAGGCTGTCCAACAGGTTATGGAGCACAAAATGCAGGAACATGTAGCCGCTGAACTTGCCAAAGCGATGCGTGTTATCAAAGGAAAGGGCCCCATCGTCGACACTGACACCGCCTCTGTGCCTCCACCGACTCAAGCGCAACCTACTTACTCGGTGGACACCCTGAAGACGATGCTCTTAGCCCAACTGCTCCAGGAATCCGACACAACCGCATCTGCCGAAGCAGACCTGATCTCCGTTCTCCGATCACAGGTCACTGCTCCATCTTCGTCCATCACGTCACGCCTTGACGCCATTGACTCGACCCTCAACGACTACAACAAAGCACTTGCCACGCTGTCTGAGAGGGTCCGCTCACTAGAAGACACTTGTAAGAGTCAAGCCGACGGTCTCTAACGCAAGCACGATGACCAGGATGATCCTGATCACCGTGAGGGGGAGAAGCGTCTACGCCAAACCGAGACCGTCCAGATCGTGACTGCCAAAACTACAACAGTGGTTCAACAGGAACCCCCAACTGCGACAACTTCAACAACAACACCCGAAGCCGAGTTGCCATTAGCACAGATGGTCATCGACATGGATATTTCAGATGACGAAGCCCCAACGGTTGAAAAGCCCGAGGGCACAACACAGGATTTGGTCGCACAAGAACCATCAGACATGCCAATGCTCACCATGATTGATCCTGCATGTGAAACTAACCCGGAAACTGAAGACGCATGGTACGGAAAAGCTGCCAGAGCCGTAAACTTCGAGGTAAACTTGGTGTTTCCCACTGATGAAGACGACAACGTTGATTACGACCAGTTTCTGCTTCAGAATCTCTATGGTACGCCTCCCGTTCACTCGACTCAACCCGCTACGAATTTAGATCAACCCGAAAGCTCAAATGCAGAAATCCCGACATCTCCTCAACAAACGACAGCTCCTGATCTTCCTCCCCCTCCTCAGCAACAAAACTGGTGGGAGAAGATCAAGGTCCTCATTCCTCATCTGGAGGAATCTATGAAGAAGCTGTTTGTTCACCGAATTCGCCCGATCGAGCCGACATTCTGTCTTGGCATCTACAGTCCTGATCCAGCACGCCAACTCCGATACGTAGAAGCCATGAAGCGGTGTCTCCCGAGAGACCAGGTTCGAACCAAACATAAAATTTCAGAGGTGCTAAAGATTCAGTCAAACCGAATTATGAAGATCGTCTTTTCCATGTTCACTGTTCGACGTGAAGACGGAAAAGAATGGATTTTTTCTGAAGCTGACTTTAAGCATCTCCATCCGTTCGACCTCCTGGTTATTCTGAGAGATCTTCGCACCAGAACCATCCGACCTCTTGCTGTAACAAAGGCGCTCGAAGCGGTTCGTCGATTCCTCGTCCGTTCTATTATGATCTCTTATCCTACGGACTTTCAAATGGCAATCGAGAACCGAGCGAAGAAGGTAAATCTGCTCAAACCGAATCTAAAAGCTCCTGAACTGTCGATGTATCCCGAGAACGCAATGCTGCTTCAACCGGAATTTGGGATCGTCTTCCTCAACACTCAGAAAGAAAAGAAGTTTATGATGTTCAGTCAGGTAGATCGATTTTGCGACGACACACTGCTCAAAGTTCAAGACGCTCTTCGAAAGATCATCAAGCACGAATCCGAAAATCCAAAGGTATCCTATGTACCCAATCTGAATGAAAGAACTGCTCAGACTGCTTTGGATATGGTTGAAGAACGTCTCGACTACCGCCGCGCCATCAGATTCTTTGAGGTTCACTTCGCGTTGCGCAAACGATACGTATTCAACTGGCAAGAGATAGAGCACGAACTCGAACTTCAAATCAAAGGGGGAGATTGTTAGGGTAGAATTTATGTTGATTTTAAGTTCAAGGGTTTATTTTATAATAGATTAAACATAGTCCATAGTGAACGGGCCGTGGGCTTGTTACCACGGGCCCAGCATATTTAAAGTGCAATTAGCTTAGAAAATTAGCTAGTTGTCTCATTTAGCTTTTCTGCTTTACACTGTAATTCTCTCTAAATCAATAGCTAAATGGGCAGCCTTTGTGAATCATATCAACTGTTCTTATTTGCTTATTCACAAACATAATCGTTGCACGGATCTGGATTCAACAGAGCGAGAGTTCCTATCAGCGGTACTGTAAGATCTTAGTACTTATCAGCGATAGTGAAACTCTGATACATATTGTTTACTTACAATTTTCACTAAGTATATAAGAGAGGGTCATTATCAAATTACTGAGGGTTTGGATCAACAATCTCCCCCTATTTGATTATGACATAGCAACAGAGAAAATTTCTATTTAATGAAAACATAAGGATAAAAAGAACTCATAAAATATTTGTCCCTTTTACTGTTTTCTGGGATCTTTTCTGTACTGATGGAGTAAAGTACGTTCGCTGAAATTTTTCTTTAAACTTCGTAAAGATTACAGATGGAAGAGGAAAAATTACAAGTACATCGAATACAATTACAAGTACAAAAGAATAGCGGATACAATAGAAGAATGAGGCGATCCTAACAGCTTATAGAGGTTCTTCCTTAATGAGTTTTTCATCAAGGGTCATTGATGTGGGAATCATCCAGTCAGGGACATTTACTCCTTGATTTCTTTTGTTCAGCGCTTCTTCAAAAATCAAAGGTTTGAGATGCCGTGCCTGAATGTCGTTCTTGAAGTCACACCAGTTGATGAGATCTTTCAGCTGTTCGATGGAAGTGATGGGAAGTTCAGAGATACGTTGAAAACGCTTTCCTCCATCCCAGTCATTGAAGAATATCCCGTAGGGTTTGCTTAAGACTTTCCCAAGGATGAAAGTCTCATCAGGAGGAAGAGACATGTCAAGTGCAGAAAGGTCATGTTCAGGACCAAGGACTTCTTCCATAGAAAAACCAATACCTGTTTCGTTTCGAATACGAGGACCATCTTCTGAAGATTTAGACTTTTTCTTTGCAGGGGCCTTTCTTTTCTGACTTTCGAGAGGAGGAGGATGAGGAATATCCACACAAGAATAGACTAAGTCGATCTGTTTGTTTATCAGCTTTTCGAAATGATCCTTGTACTTAGACTGAGACTTCTGGATGGCTAATCTGATCTCGAACCATTCAGAGAGACCGTACTGCGTGATAGCTTCAGCATAGAATTTTTCGTACTTTCCGTCTTCTCTGAATATCTCGATTTCAGCGATAGAAATTTTGATGGTTGATCTTCCAGATACGAGTACCTTGATTATTCTGGAAGGCCGATGTCTGAAGTGTACCTTTTCTTTGCACTAGGCTAGGGTAGATTGAGACACAGTTCTCTTTTCTTCAACGATCTTCTTGGCTTCTTCCCATAGCTGACGTTGAACTTCGATTGGAGTTCTTTTCAGCTTGGGGTCTTTTACTGATCGTTGAGTAAGCTGGATGGCGTATTCTCTGTCTTTTTCTTCAGCTTCCCTTCTTTCAGCGATTAGACGTTCAGCTCTGAGGTGATCCTTGTATTCCCTTTTTGAAAGTTTGAACTTTGTAGGAATAGACGGAAGTTGATCACGCTTCAGAATGATTCGCTGATCCTCGAACTTCTTTATCATCTCATCTCTTCTTCTCTGATCCTCTTCACTTAGCTTTTGAGGAGCCAAGGAAGGTCTGCTTTTGTGAGAGAGCATCTGTTCTTCAGGTTCATCAGTCTCAGAGATCAAATCTAAGACCGGAATTATTTCTTCAGCTTTGGAAGCTGGGATTATTGTTGGTGAAGTCGCAGCTGTAGGAACTTCAGCGATATCCTCAAACAGGGGAGAGGACTAGCTGAAACACAGCGATCGTTCGAGTAAGAACTTGGGTAGAATAAAGATAGAGAAAGAATGGGATAAAGTGTATGGAGGTTTTAGTGAGTGTAGAACTGATAATGTGTATAGAGAGGAGGGATGTAGTGTAAGGAAGATTAGTGTACCTGACAAACTGGCTTTTTAAGCAAGATCGTCAGATTTTCATCGTCTTCAGCGACACTTTTTCCTTTGCCCTTGTCAGCTTCAGACGCTGATGGCTTTCTCTTTGTCCGCTCCCCTGTAGGTTCATTTATCAGAATCCCTCTAAGAGCTGTTGTCCTCTGAGCAGGCTTGACGATAAAAGAGTCATCATCATCATCATCTTCATCATCATCATTCTTTGGAGAAGAGGATGGTTCATCATCAGACAAGTCGATGGCTTATTCATCTTCAGCTTCAGACTCAGATTCTTCAGCATCTTCTTCGAGTTGCTCCCCCTCAGATACAGAGGTAAGCTTCTTGGTTCCCTCAGGGTTTTCATCTCCCTGAGGTCCAGCGGTTGCTTCTTCAATTGTCTTCTCACCCTCTTCAGTAAAGGTGAGGTCTTCAGTCTTCTCTCCCCTGATAGATTCATCATGGGAAAGGTCTACAGCGCTCTTCTCCCCCCCTTTTTCATGATGAGTGGGGGAGGAATGCGATGACTCAACAGCTGGTGTCGGTTCCCTATCTTCTTGGCCAGGGATCCCCACACAAATTTCAATCGCTGATAATCTGTTTTCTAGACCAGAAATACCAGGATTGATCTTTACGAGTTCAGCACGATCCGCCGGAGTAAAAGATGAAGGTACAGGGGCAGGGGCGGTCGTGTTAGTCAGGATCTGCTGCATCATTTTCTTCATAGAATCCATGTCAGTCTTTACAGAACTCACGTCGGTGTTTACAGCAGACATATCTCCTTCGATTCTGCCAACCGATGTCTTCAGCGTTGTGACCTCGCTGGACATGGTGTTAACTGAAGTTTTGATGGCGAGGTAGTCTGTGTAGATATCAGCGAGATTTTTGGCAAAGTTGCTGAGCGTTTTATCAACCTTCTCCAAGTCAGCTTTGGAGGCATTCTTTTCGACCACGGTTGTCATCTTTGTGAGATTCTCTCCAGCGTTTGTTACAGATGAAGAGTTGTCGGAAAGAGTAGTTTTGAGACCTATCAGCGTCATCTCTATCGTCTTCAGAGAGGCGTTGATGTCTCCCAAATTTGGACCTGTAACATATATGAACTTGTGAACAGAGGAAAGCTCAGAAGTTTGGGGTTCAGTTACAGTGTATAGGGGTTGGTGTATACCTGCAGGAGGATTGGTGAATGCATCAAAATGTCGGTGTACTGAGAAAAGTTCCATGTCGTCAGCTAAAGTGCGTGGACACATGGTCATCACTGCAGGTCCTACGCCCATCATTCGTTGAGTGTCAGCTTTAGCTTCTGGAGGAATGACAGGTGCTTTAGTGACAACTGGAGTAGAGTCCAATTGAGTAGAGGGAGAAGCAAAGGTTAAGAATGGAGGTTGGGTGCGGAGTTCAGCGTTGGATTCGCTGAGAAATGCTTCTACAGTCTGTGGAAAGACTGAAGGAGGTTGGGTAGATTCCAAGTTTGTAACCTCAACGTTTAGAGACGCTGAGACTGGGATAGAATGGATGGCTTGTTCAGCTGTGGCAGAGGATACTACTGAATGTTCCTTCAGCTCTTTGAGATGAGCTGAGGACTCTTCAGCAAGAGATTGCTGGGGTTGCTCCTTGGTTTTCTTAGTTCTTTTGGAACTAAGTTGGGTAGAGGAGTGTTTCCTTTTAAGGGAAGGAATGGAGGTTGCAGCCTAGGTATCAGCGGTGGGTTTGTCCGCTGAAGGAGCTGCAGAAGTCGAAGAAGTAGGGTTGAGAAGAGTTAAAAGTGTAGAAAGACGTACCTCATTTGCCACTGGCTTGAAGTCGAGAACCTTAGGGCCAACCTGAGAGAGTTTCAGGTCTCCCTCTTTTGGGTAGCTGTCCTTCAGGCCTGTTTGGAATACGGCGCTGATGAATCGAGGATAAGGAACCCATGGAGATCTGTCAGCGGCGGAGTCTACTCTGAGTACCAGATCATCGTAGATTATCGATGCCCAGTCTGTATGTAGACCTTTCAGCAAGGCATATCCCATTGCTTGCTGAGGCTGAGCGGCTTGATCAGAGGAGCCGGTCTTTGCAGTCATGCACCTGATTAAGTGAGCGAAGATGAAGTTCATCTCGCTGGGCATTTTAAACTTTTTGATGAGGGTCAGCTTCTTCTCGGGCTTCTTGTCCCTCCCAGCTTCCCATACATAGCCCATTGCATCGAAGAATGCAGTGATGGCTTCCCTATCTGAGTGTTTCTTATGGTCAGGGAGGGGAACAAAGGGTTTTTCTTTGGTGGCCAAGGGAAGGTTCAGGGCTTTGCAGATAATGGAAATCTTCATAGTACCATAGTCAGTATCGCAGAGGATGCAGTCAATTGTTTTTTAGGAGTCTTTGGTTGATGGTAGCTGAGAGTGTCTGGCAGAGTACCAGAATTGGGATAGCAGTAGCTGATGTGCAGGAGGTGTTATGGTTAGGGCTGTGGATAGACAACCATTCTTCAGGAAGTTCATAGCATCATCTAGATGCGTGACTTGCTTTCGAGGAGGAAACTCGAGAAGCGCATAGAGGTTATTTGGCTTGGTCCAATCCAGTTTGTCAAGAGAGAACTTGACCTGAGGAGCCTTGATTATATCCAATTCCTCAGTAGCATCAGCAGCAGTGTTCTTAGCGGTGGTGTTCTTGGCAGAGGAAATGTCAGTAGATGCCATATTCTGTATATCAGTTCAACCAAAGATTAGCAAATAAGAATAATCTTAATGTGGAAAGATTTTCCAATAAGATGGTTCGAATTTTGTCCATTTCATTCAAGCAAAAATGTCTTAATGAAGATTAGGGTTTTTCTTGTTTTAAAAACGAAATGCAAACCCAATGAAAATCTTGTTTTCCAGTTTCTTTTGAGAATACGGATTCTGGAAAAACGAGTGTGTGAAGAACAAGTTTAAAATTTTGCGTTTAAACTTGAAGAACAACCATGAAAGGCTGTGTTCATAAAACCATGAGAGAAATGATTTCATTTTTTAAAAAGTTCCTTTGTTTGATCTTGTGAAAACAAAGAGAAGATCATTAACAAGTTTGAAGAAACAGGTAAAATAAAAGAATTATTAACCTAGTTCGTTGAAGAAGATGAAGTTCTTAAGTTCTTGAAAAACTTGAGAGCATAAATGCAACAGTAATTTTTCTTTTTCTTGCTTGGAGGAGAAGTTCGCGTAAAAGAAAAATATAAACCCAGAATGAGTTTATATAGTGAGATTAGAGAGAGAGAAAATCTTGAGCGGGAAAAGATTTTCATCATGACACGGACACGTGTTTGCATTTGATTGGAAGGTAAACGAAACGTGCAAACGTGTGTCAGAAAAAAGAACGTGCCGGGGCTTATCCGTTGCAGTGACGTCACAAATGTCCTTTCATATTCTTGGATGTCTCTGAGGTTTTGAAAACTCAGGGACACTTTTGAAAATATGAAGCACTGAATAGAAATATCAGTGTTGGATTTAGAAATTTCAAAGTATCGCTGATTAAGGAAGAGATATTCAGCGATGCAATTTATTTTGAAATCTTGCATTTACATGCGATTGTCAGAGAGAAAAACATACCTTGATATCAGCGAATCAAGTTTATTCAGAGAGAAGATGATAGAATGGATTATACAAGTCGATTTTATCCTATCGCTGATCATATGTGAATCACTGAAGATTTTACTCTTCAAAGTTCAACATTCCAAGCTCGCTGATGAGAAAGTTGAATCTTGTCTCATCAAGAGGTTTGGTGAACAGATCAGCTAACTGATAATCAGTTGGGATAAAGTGAAGTTCTATATCACCATTCATCACATGATCTCTGATAAAATGATACCTGATTTCGATGTGTTTTGTCTTTGAGTGTAGCACTGGATTATTGGCTATAGCGATGGCACTTGTGCTGTCGCAATAGATTGGAATATTTGAGAGCTGAAGGTCATAGTCCAGTAGTTGATTTCTCATCCACAAGACCTGAGAACAACAGCTTCCAGCGGCTACATACTCAGCTTCAGCTGTGGAGGTGGACACTGAGTTTTGCTTTTTACTTGTCCAACTCACCAGCTTTCCTCCCAAGAGCTGACATCCTCCTGTGGTGCTTTTCCTATCCAATTTGCAACCTGCAAAATCACTATCTGAATAGGCGATTAGATCGAATCATGAGTCTTTGGGATACCAAAGACCTAGATTCACAGTACCCTTAAGGTATCGAAAAATTCGCTTTACAACGGTCATATGAGATATCTTGGGTTCAGCTTGATATCGTGCACACAAACAGGTTGCGTACATAATATCAGGTCAGCTAGCTGTAAGATACAAGAGAGAGCCGATCATCCCACGGTACAGCGTGACATTAACAGGAATACCCTTAGTATCCTTATCAAGTGTCAGCGGTGGTGCCATAGGGGTTTTCATAGCTGAACTTTGAGTTAAGTCGAATTTCTTTAGCATATCTTTAACATATTTCCGTGATTTATGAAAGTTCCTTTTTCATTTTGTTTTATCTGAAGACCAAGGAAATATGTTAGTTCACCCATCATGCTCATTTTATACTCATCTTTCATTCTATCTGCGAAACGAGTACAAAGATCAGGGTTAGTAGAGCCAAATATAATGTCATCAACATATATCTGAACAAGAATGATATGACCTTTTACTTTCCTAAAAAATAGAGTTTTGTCGATTTTACCTTGCTCAAATTGTTCAATATGGAGATAAGTAGATTGAGTGTCATACCATGCACGTGGAGCTTGCTTAAAGCCATAAAGTGCCTTATCCAGTTTATAAACATAACCTGGACGCTTAGGATCTGAGAATCCTGGAGGTTGTTCCACATAGACTTCTTCATTCAGCTTTCCATTTAGAAATGCTGACTTAACATCCATCTGATATACTTTGAAGTCTTTGTGTACAACGTATGCTAAGAATAGACGAATAGATTCTAGTCTTACTACTGGAGCAAATGTTCCGTCATAATCTATGCCTTCCTCTTGTCTGTATCCCTGAGCAACAAGACGAGCCTTGTTGTGGGTTACAGTTCCATGTTCGTCCAACTTGTTTCGATAGACCCATTTAGTGCCTATCACTGTTTTGTCAGTTGGTCTTCGAACAAGTTTCCAAACTTTGTTTCTTTCGAATTCAGTCATCTCTTCTTGCATGGCGCTGACCCAGTTTGGATATTTGAGGGCATCATCTACATTCTTTGGTTCAGTCAGAGAAATAAAGTTAACAAATAAACAAATATTACCTGAACTTCGTCGAGTCTGAATACCAGCGTTTGGATCACCTAGAATTTGATCGATTGGATGATTTACAGTCCATCGCTGAGCCAGAGCGTGAGACATTGACTCAACCTAAACTGGAGTAGCTGAAGATGAAGCTTCAGCAACTTCTGGAGTATCAGCTAATAGAGGAATGGTTGTAGTTTTCATTATATTCACTGATTGCTGAGAAGTATATGAAATGTCTGAGACATTGGGTTCAAAAGCAGGTATAGTGTTTAAAGGAACAGCTGAGACCCATGATGTTTCAGCTTCACTATTCTGCATATTTGGGATGATAGTAGGACTATCATCTTCAACTGTATGAGTATGAGGAGTGGGAATATCTTCTGAATCACCAAGATGAGAAAACATCCATTGATTCAGTTCTTCAGTATCAGCGGACGGTTTAGAGTTCGCTGAACGGGATTCGTCAAACGTGACGTGAATAGTTTCTTCTACAGTTTGTCTTCTTCGATTGAAGACTCTAAAGGCTTTGGAGATTGAAGAATATGCAAGAAAGATTCCATCATCAGCCTTAGGATCAAACTTTCCAAGGGCATCTCGGTTGTTTAGTATGAAACACTGACATCCAAAGATGTGAAGAAAGCTGATTGAAGGCTTTCTCCCATGAAAAAGTTCATAGGCTGTTTTACTGAATCTTTTGACTATCAGTGACCTGTTTTGCGTAAAACAAGCAGTGTTGACAGCTTCTGCCCAAAACTGAGTAGGCAGGGGAGAATCGCTGAGCATTGAACGTGCAACTTCAATAGTTGTTCTATTTCTTCTTTCAGCGACTCCATTTTGTTGCGGTGTTCTCACTGATGAAAAGTTGTGAGAAATACCGTTACTCTCAAAGAAGGAATCAAGAGAACTGTTTTTGAATTCCGTCCCATGATCACTCCTTATTGAGAGAACGGTCAAATTGTTCAGGGTTTCCATCTTCCGAACAAAGGTGATGAGTTCTTCAGGGGTGTCACTCTTGGAACGGAGAAACATAACCCATGTATAATGAGAGAATTCATCAACTATGACCAGTGTATATTTATTTCCAGCGATGGATTGTTTGTTAACAGGGCCAAACAAATCCATATGGAGAAGTTGTAGAGGAGATGACACTGAGGAGACTTGCTTTGACTTAAAGCTTGCTTTGGTCTGCTTCCCTTTCTCACACGCTGAACATAAAGACTCTTTGGCGTATGAGTGCTGAGGTAGACCCGTGACTAACTCTTTTGAAGAAAGAGTGTTCAGTGTCTTGAAATTCAGATGAGAGAGCCTCTTATGCCATAGCCAGTGACATCAGATGAGGCTTTTGAGAAGAAATAGGAGTTCTTAGTGGTTGTTGAGTCCATATTTATTACATAAACATTTTCCAAACGATAACCGCTGAGAGCTATCTTCTCCTTTTTGTCAGTGACAAAGCAGGATTCCTTGGTAAAGATTACCTTGTTATCCTTATCGCAAAGCTGACTGATGCTTAAAAGATTATGCTTCATCCCTTCAACATATGCGACTCTTCTGAAGGCTGTTGTACCATTAGAGAGTACACCAAACCCTCGGGTATGTCGTTTTCCATTTCCTCCAAAAGTCACAGAGGGACCCTTTTCTTCCTTGTATTCAATGAGCAGGCTTTTCTTTCCAGTCATGTGTCTAGAGCATCCGCTATCGAGATACCAGATACCCTTCTTAACCTGCATCACAAAGGAAGATTAGTTTTTCTTGGGTACCCACTTAACCATGTGTACACGTTTGTCAGTGGAAGTAGTTGGAATGGAAGGTTCAGCAATCTTCGCAACATTTCAAGATTCAGCTTTGTCAGTCTTTACTTTGGTTAATTTCTTAACCTCAGTGGTCTTCTTTGCCTTGGGGGAAATCTTCACCTTAGCTATCTTTTCAGATTTGGTGGCTGTGATGCACTTACTAGCAATATGATCAGTGAGTCCACAGTGATAACATTTCCTATAACTAAAAGTAGTTCTAGGACCATTTGAATGCTGAGCTTTAGATTTTGAATTAGAAGTACCAGCACCTAGTAAGCTGATGGCTTTTGAAATGGGAGGAACATTCAGTTCTTCGGATTTCTTACCAGAGACATCCACTCTGATTCTAGGAGTAGATCGCTGAATAGATCCACACTGAGTAGATCCAGATATCTGATTCCTTGATCCAGAGGAACGAATCACTAAAGCTTTAGAAGCATTCAGCTTATGTACTACGGTACCCTTCTGAGGATTTTTGTTAAGAGCAATTCCTTTACCTTTATCTTTAAAGACAGAGGTAGGTTTTGGATAAACCATTTTCTCTTTACCTTTTGAAGAGGTAGAAATTTCCTCAGGGATAGGTGGTCTGGACGAGGAACACTGAGGGGATGAAGTATCAGCGACTGAGGATACGAAAGTTCCAAACAAGAGCATGGAACGATCAGTGGTTGGTTCTAGATTATCAGCTTTGTAACCAAGACCACGTTTATCACTCAGGGGAATCTGAGACTTAATTATCTCAGTGATCTTTGTTGAAGAATTACACCATCCACCAACAGTAGCTTTTTCAGCTCTTAAAGCAGAGATAGCTTCTTCTCGCTCGATTTTGACTAGCTGATTTAAATGCACTTGATCTTTAAAATTTTCTTCAATTTTAGAAAGCTTTTCTATTTGAAGGTGACAGTTTTTGAGCTGTTCAGCGAGATCAAGGTTTTGATTTTCAGCTACAGTTTTGCCATTCATGGTTTCATATAAACTTCTAGTCAAGAGATCGATTTTACGAAGACTATCAGCTCCATCAATATTTGCAATATTTGTAATGAAGGAAGGTGATACCTCAATAGCAGACGTGGAAGTAGAGGGAATGTCTGAGCTTTCTTCCTCATCTTCAATCATGGCCATAAGACATAGATTGGCTTCATCATATTCAGAGTCAGATGATGATTCTTCTTCATCAGAGGCAGCCCAATCATAAGTCATCAGGCCTTTGCCTTTCTTCATAAAGCTTTTCAGCTTCGCATACTTTTCTTTCAGCTTAGCGTATTTGTCATCTTTATTCCTGGGAATAAAGGATTTCTTGGGAAACGCTGAGTTTCTCGAAACTTTCTTAGACCTGCACTCGTTAGCGAAATGTCCAATCTTTTCGCAATTAAAACAAGTAGCAGTAGCCTTATCAACAGGAGTTGATGATCTTGGCTTATCAGTAATAGAAAGGGGTTTGTTCTTTCTAAACATTTTCTTTTTGGCGAATCTCCTGAACTTTTTAGTGAGGAGAGCCAAAGATTCATCATCATCTGAAGAGTCAGATTTTGATGACCTTTCAGAGTTACTTTCTAACTCAGTGATAGTGACCACGGGTCGCTGAGTAGAAGGTTCCTTTGAGATTAAAGCAACAGGGGTGCTTTTGGAATCTTTTACAAGATTCTTCTTAAGATGACTCGATTTCTCATGATTCAGCATCGTGCCATATAAAGTAGCAAGGGTCATTGATCTTAGATCCTTTGACAGCTTGAGACACATAAAAATAACTGTCCCAGCTTTCAGGTAAACATTCTAAAAACTTTGTCAGCACTTCAAAGTTAGAATATTCCTTACCAGCAGTTTTCAGATCTATTATTAAGCAATTAAAACGTTGGTGAACTTCAGAGAGAGTTTCATTCTTACCACAAATGAAACTTTCGTATTGTCTTACCAGGTTGATCTTTCGAGAGTCCTTGACTTCAGACGTACCTTCATACTGAACACAGATTGTGTCCCACATGGCTTTTGAGGTTTTCAGGTTCATGACGGAATGGTAAACTTCGTCAGGAAGAGCCATGGATAGTATGGATCTGGCTTTTATGTCGATAGCCACTTTCTTCTTATCTTCGTCAGTCCACATATGAACTTCCTTGGGTATCAGCCTTTCTGGAATAGCAGGTCTATTCTCAGCGGCTGGTACTGCAGCATCAATTCTTACAGGAATATATGAGTCGTTTTCAAGATAGTAAGGCATAGTAGGGTCTACACCTTCTAAGAAGAGAATCATCCTATTTTTCCATAGATTAAAATTATCTCTGGAGAATCTAGGGGGTTTAGTAAGAGAACCATTGTCGATATAGTTTGTGTTTGTGTTGGCAGCCATTTTTAGAAATAGTAAGGAAGAGAAATCTTAGTATAGATCAGATCTTGTTTATGAGATTAAACAAATGTGCTCTGATACCACTTTTTGGTCCCGAAGGACTATACAAGTTTGTAGAAGGGGGGGTTGAATACAAACACTAAGATTTTACTTTTCTAAATTGTTTATTGATAAATCATTAACAATTTACAGCTTGTTGCGAAAACAAGATTAAGGATAAACCTAAATCTAAACAAGTTGGAACACTAAGTTTCTTGCACTAAGAAAGAGAAGGAAATTACTAATAATAACCTATCTCAAGATAAGAAGGATGAACTTGTCCAGAGTTAGCAAGTTACTTCAAAATGAAGTGAGTTCTTCTTCTTATATACTGCATGCATTTAATGCATGGCAGTTTATACTTTACACGTGGCAGCAGCTCATTGGTTTTACGTCATTGACCTTTGTTGACAACCTTAGTAGCCGTATGTTTGAACAGTGTAGTATCATAGTGGTTGTACGATTTTAGACAATAAGGAGGTTCTTTTTCTGACATCGTACGGAGTCGTGCAAGGGTGGTTAAGACAAAAGTACTTTCTACGGAGGACTTCATGATCAACTTTTCATTGATTCAGCGATCTATCATTCTACATCAGCGAATGATAGAGTTCAACGATAGCTAAAGTCTTGTACTTGATACTTCACGTTGAGTGGACAAATCTGAGTCTTCGCTGATCCGCATCAGTTCATTAGGAGACTTTTCGCTGGTTCTTGAGCTTGATCTTATACTTCAGCGTAGACCCTATGTTGACGTGAAACTTGTCTTCAGGGATCATAAGTAAACAACTAACTTATCAGCGATCACCATAAGTACTGAACAGACTCAGAGCATTATGGTGAACCGTGTTCGCTGAATGTTTAATCTAAAGAGCGAGAGTTCCTATCAGCGGTACTGTAAGATCTTAGTACTTATCAGCGATAGTGAAACTCTGATACATATTGTTTACTTACAATTTTCACTAAGTATATAAGAGAGGGTCATTATCAAATTACTGAGGGTTTGGATCAACATTAGTAGCTTTGAAACTGCATCGTATGGAGTACACCATCTTGCCCCCTTGTGGGGACTTTATGACGACACCAAGGCCTGCTCCTCTAGAGTTTGAGGAACCATCGACATGGAGTATCCAAATCGTGTCGCTTATAGTCGCCACAGTACAAATTTTGGTTTGCGCTTCTTTTCCAGTTCAGGACTGAAGTCAGCGACGAAATCAGCCAAGACCTGCGATTTTATTGCTGTGCGAGGCTTAAAGTCGATGTTGTAGCTGCTGAGGTATATAATCCATTTCGCTAGTCGTCCTGATAGCTCAGGTTTTCTCATGATCGAATTAAGAGGAAAACTCGTCACGACGGTAATGGGGATGGATTCAAAGTAGTGTCATAACTTTTTTGCTGCTGTTACTAGCGTCAAAAGCAATTTCTCCATGGACGTATATCGGGTTTCTGCATCCAATAAAGACTTATTGACGTAGTAAATCGGCATTTGTTGCTTGTCGTCTTCTCTAGTTAAGACGACACTTACAGAGTGAGGAATTACGACGAGGTACTGTTGTAGGACCTCGTGTTCTTCTGGTTTTGAATGCAATGGCGGGACGACCATATATTCTTTCAATCGTTGTAATGCTAGCTCATGATCGTCCGTCCAGTCGAGGCCCTTGTTTTTTCTTAAAACGTTATAGAACAGACGACATTTATCCGACGATCGTGAGATAAAGCGATTTAGGGCGGCCACACGACCCGTGAGTCGTTGGACCTCCTTGAAGTTTCTGGGCGACTTGATGTTCACCAAGGCTTTGATTTGATCCGGGTTAGCCTCTATGCCTCATCGCGTGACCATATAGCCTAGGAATTTCCCGGCGCTTACTCCGAAGGAGCATTTCGTGGGATTCAATTTCATCTGATATCTTCGCAGGATGTCGAAGGACTTCCTCAGATGATTGATATGATCGGTCGCCTGCTTGGACTTGACAAGCATGTCGTCAATGTAGACCTCCATGGTGTCGCCAAGATGTTTTTTGAACATCATGTTGACCAATCGTTGATAGGTCGACCCTGCGTTCTTCAGATCGAAAGGCATGACTTTGTAACAGCCTTTGTATGTCATGAAAGCAGTCTTCTCTTGGCCTTCGTTGTACATCAAAATTTGATTATACCCAGAATAGGCGTCCATGAACGTCAGGAGTTCATGCCCTGCGGTCGCGTCGACCATAGCGTCGATGTGGGGTAATGGGAACGGATCTTTAGGACATGCCTTTTTAAGGTCTGTGAAGTCGATGCAGACACGCCATTTCCCATTCTTATTTTGTACAACCACGACATTGGCTAACCAGTCGGGGTATTTCACCTCTCTGATCTTCCCGGTGTTGAGCAAATTGTCGACCTCATCATCAATCACTTTGTTTCGCTCAGGAGCAAATTTTCAGCGCTTTTGCTTTACTGGTTTACAAGATGGGTCGACATTCAGCTTGTGAGATATGACATTGGGATCTATACCCACCATGTCCTCGTGCGTCCAAGCGTAACAGTCAGCATATTCCTGCAAAAAGAAGATTAGTTGACTTTTTATGGCAGGATCTAATGATGCTCCCATGAAGACAATCTGATCAGGCTTGTTCTGATCCAAGATGACTTCTTCCAGACTATAGATATCGTCAGATTCAGGGGTGTCCTGGGTCTGTGATTGTTGTGCTGCAGGATCTGATGGGGCTGCCATTATCCTGGAATCAACAAAAACTTTTCGAGATTGTTAGAGAGATATATGTGATGGTCTTAGATTTTCTCTAGATGGGGTCCCACGGATGGCGCCAAACTGTTAATGCCAAAAATATCCCAAAAGAACAACTTAAGGTTGATGTGGACTTTTAACAACTAAAGAAACGTATCTCAAGACCAAGCAACACAATCGCATGAAAAAGTAAACAAGACAAGAGATTTGGTGACGCGGAAAACCCCGAAACGAGGGAAAAAACCGCGGTCGACTTGTGAGAGTCGACGGTGCACTATAGTCGTCAATCAGGGGCGACTGTCCTTTTGTAACAGATGTTTTGTGTACAACAGATTACAAACGAATGTAAATATAAACTTAGTCGTGTGTAAATGATACGTGTCGTGCGTAAATCGTGCGAAATAAGCTTCTATCACGCAGTTCAAATTGTTGTCGTGCGAAGATGCTTCAGCGATATTAGTTCGAATGCCTTGTGAATCACTGTGTTTTTTATGTAGAAATGCTTAGAAAGTAGATGGAGCAAATTGGAATGGCTTCGGAATGGATAAACATAGTTGAATACTGATGGCCATTTCGGTTGCAGCTTAGGCATTTATATAGCTTTCGCTGGTCATTAAAGGTGTCTTTATGGCGCACTTTGTAACCGTTGTCGGGCTTTAAATGCCATTGATGACTTGATTGTTACTGGCCGTTTGCACCATTAATGCTTGTAGACCTGCATTAATGAATAAAAGAAACGGATGTTTGACTGTTAACGGTTAGTATAATCGTACGACCGTCTTAAGTCCCACACGTCGGTCGTACTGAACGTACGACCAGCATAAAAATGTATGATCGAGCATATGTCTGTAAACATCTTATAAGACCTTATCTTAGTACAAAAGTGGTCTTATGGAAATGTCATCTGAGTTTTCTAGCGTCGGTCGTGAGGTGTGATTTTTTACCCAAACAATTGTTTTACCCTATTTTCTCCTACCAATGTTCTAACACAAAACATCAATTCAAGGTAACAAACATATGTGAATATTTTGATATACCAAGGTTTCAACCTGACTAACTCAACACAACACGTACGTTATGGGTTAGGCTGAGTTGACTTGTACTTTTGTTGGGGTTAGGTTGGATTGAGAATTCTGAAATACTGTACATATTAGGTTAAATTGTTTAAATATCTTTAACCCGATCAACCTAACTCGTGTTCACTCTAATCACCATGACATGACAGAAACCTTAATAGATTCACATATGTGAGTGTGACTAAAGGTAGAGGTAATTGAAAATGAAGGTGACTGAAGAAGAAGGTGGATGCCTGGGCAGTCTCTATACAACCATACCAATGAAGTTCCATTTATTTGGAAAAATTTGTCATTTTGTTTTTGGGAGCCATCAGATAAAAACGTCTCCAAAGGGTTAGAGATGTTCACATGGTTCTCACAAATCAAATTATTCTCATATGATCTCAATTCCACCATACATACAAACATAATCAAATAAGAATCTCATAAATCTATGAGAACTATTCCTAAGAACTTTTATTTAAAGATATTATTGCACATATTTTTTTATGTAAAATTAGAATTTAAAATATTAACTAATTATATTTGTATGACAATTTTAATTATATTTCGTCAAATTTAGTTAAAACATAAAGAAATTAAGTATTGCTTATTATCCAGAAAAGTATAACTATAACTATCTTTTTAGTTACATATAACAATATTATTTTATTATTTAGCAAAAAATAATGTGAAAATAGGAGTTAATTAGAGAATTGTAAGAAAAAATTTAGATCCTTAATCATTTATACTATTAATTTAATAGTTTGAATTAAATAGCAAAATAATTTATGAATCAACTTAATAAATTTAAGAGTAAATTGCATGTTTGGTCCCTCTGTTATAGTGGTTTTAATACTCTGAGTACCTAAAATGAAATATCTATGGATTGCATCCTCGTGGTTTAAACTTTATATCGTGTTGAGTCACTAAAAGTAACTTCATCCATGTTTGCTCCGGTAAAGTACCCATGTGCATGGCACATGATGGGTATTATAGTCATTCTATTCCTTTTTTATTTTTTTATTAAAATAACAGGGACCAATAATGTCATTTATAATTTCATTTAATCTGCCCACCTCAGCTTCATCGTCCCCCACCCCCAAGTCACAGTCTTCTTCAGCGACTTCCTCTTCCACACCGCCCCCACCCTCACCTTCGATGACTTCATCATCCCCGGTAATACCCTCACCGCCCCACCCTCCGTCCGGCAACTTCATATTCCACACCGCCACAACGAATAAACATATCCGTTCCATACCCACCACTCGTCACCACCTACCACGTCCTCCCCAAGACCATAACCAGACGAGCCCATCTCTATTATTACTTTAACAACCATAAAAAAAACCCATGAAAAATCGACTGCCAAACTCTAGAAATATATTTTCAAATCGAGAGTCGAACCCTAGAAACATAAATAGATTGAAATCGACAAGTGAAGAACTTGGGTTTGCGATCTGGGTTTCTTTGGAGAGTGTATCCAGACGATTTTGTGTAAACTAGGGATTTTAATTCTCGAGTTGGAAGGAATGAAAGGAAGGCCAGAAGTGTGGTAATTGAGGCCATGTTCTACATCTTAAGGTGGCACTGTTACACAGATTTTCAAATAGCTTTGTACCTACAAAAGTCATGTGTTTATCTGGCAAATCCCAACACAGACCATGAACAGAAAAAGAAGTTAAAGACTGGAAGTGTTCACAAATATCCAGATTTGGGAGTATTTTTGAAAAACAAAAGTGGAAAGATTTTCTTCAGAGCAAAGGAAACCGCAAAATACTGTTCTGGAACTTTAAGAATCATAAAGCATAATTTGGAGAAAAAGATGCTGAAAGTGAAGGAAGCAAACATGACTCAAGAAGTAATCAATCAGCAAGTTGAGATTATTCAAGAAATCATTGACAAAATTGATAAAAGGCTTAATCTGAGAAATGTGCTACTTCAGAAGATTGTTCCTACTCTGAAAGAACTGGATGATGCAAAGTTTAAGTTTATTTGACAAAAAGGGGGAGATTGTTAGATCTGAAGTTTTGTCAATAAACCAAGTGTTGAAGATCTGATAAGAAGACTCTGATGTTCTGAGTAGAGAGGTCAGAGGTCTGACTGTGAAAGCTCAGAAGTATTGATCAGTGAAATCAGAAGTTTGGAAAGAGAAGTCAGATGTCTGAGTTAAGGAGTCAGAAGATCTGAGAAGCTTTATCAGAAGAATGTTCAGAAGTTCTGAACTACCTGTTCAGAACTTATGACGAGATACTTTACTTAGTATTTTATAAACTAATTAGGACACGTGTTATGTTCTTATAAGTCTTTCTTATTTGTACTGTAGCTTTAAGATGTCCGTTGCAGTATAAATAGTAGTTAGCTTTGTGTTGCTAACTGATTGATTTTTCCCGTATAACTTTGTATTCATTCCTTGTAATCTTTGAGATTCTCTCTCTCTTAGATCTGTAATTCTGTTCATCATTGAATACAATTGGGCTTGATCATACAACTTCTCAATTACTGCTTTCTATATTGATTGTAAGATTAGATCCTGTTCTTTCAATTGGTATCAGAGCAAATCAACAAACAAATTCATTCAAGATTGTGATTGCGAAGATCGATTGATCAATTTCTTAAAGATTTCTTGATTCGTTCAAAAATCGATTCCGCTGCTAGGGCTAGTTCTTGAATTCTTGGCAATTCTTGAATTACCTGTTACATTTCGATCAAGAAACTCGAATTTGTATTTCTGTTGAATTTTCTTACAATCATGTCTTCTAAAGAATATCTAGCCATGGGATCTGAAACCAAACCGCCTGTTCTTATACCAGAAGAGTATCAGCAATGGAAAATCCGAATGATCCAATTCCTAGACAACATTGATGAAAACCTTATGATCTCTATTCGAGAAGGTCCAATTGAAGTGTACATCGATGTTGCTGCAACTCCTGCTACAGAAACAACTCCAGAAATTCCAGCGACCAGGGTGAAAAAGAGTTATTCCCAATACACAGCTGAACAGAAGAATAGGCATGCTATTGACAAAAGAGCAATTACTTTGATGACTTTGGCTGTCCCAAATGAGGTTCTTAACAGGATTGACAGTGGATCATCAGCTAAAGAAATGTGGGACGAATTGGAAAGGCAGATGCTAGGAACAGTAAGATCTATTCAGGCAAAGTTAAATCAAAGCATAAATGCTTATGAAAGGTTCAAAGCAAAAGAGTCAGAAAGTTTGACACAGACATACAGTAAATTTTGCACTATTCTAAATGACTTGAGAAGAAATGGACTGAAGAAAACGAAGTCAGAAATAAATTACAAATTTCTGAACAGTCTAAATTCAGAATGGTCATCATTTGCCATAAGTCTGCAAATGAACAAGGATATGTGTGAAGAAGACTTAAATGATCTGTTCTGTGTTCTTAATCCACATGAAGATTCTGTCAAGTTAGTTGTGGAAGAGAAGAAAAATGTTGCTGATCAGTTAGCATTCTTATCAAAGTCCAAAGCAATCAAAGCACCCAAAAAGACTGCATATCTATCAGAGATACCTAATCTGGAAGAATCTGACAAGGAAGAAGGATCAGAAGATGATGAAGATATCAAGATAATGGCTGAGAAACTAGCTTTGTTGACAAATACTTTCAACAAAAGGTATGGGAAGGGTAGATTTCAAGGAAATTATAAGAGAGTTGGGAGTTCAGATTATAAGAAGAAAGAAGACATAGAAGAAAATAAGTTTGAAAAGAGAGTAGAGAGAAGTGAAGAAAACAAAGAAGAGAAGGATGAGAGAAAAGAAGAGAATCTGTATTTCAAATGTGGAAAATCTGGCCACTATGCTAAGGATTGCAAAGTTAAAATTGTGAAAGACTATGAGTATTACCCCAAGAAGGCTCAGCTTGCAAAGAAGAGAGATGATAAAATTGCTCTGTTGGCTGAACAGGAGAATTGGTTGTACTATACTTCTGATGAAGATGATCATATCAACTGTCCACAGATGCAGAGCTATATGGCAAAAATGAGGAATGAGGATGATTCTGATTTTGAAGATGCTGATTCTGAGTCATCTGCTGAGGTACATTCTTCACTTGAATTAGAGTTAATGACACAGATTGGTGAAATGAAAACTGAATTTGCTAATCTAAGAAAACAGATAAAAGGAGAAAGAAATTTGGTTAACAAATTCAGAATTGAAAAAGAAGTAATAAAAGAACAATATGAAGAATCCGAGGCTGAGAAACAGAAAGTTAAAGATGAAAATTCTGAATTGATGAAAAGGCTTTCTGAACTAAAAGTTGAGTTTTCAAAAATAAAGGATGAAAAAGGTGATTTACAAATAAAATTTGATATGTTATTTGAAGAAAGAAAGAATTTATACACCAAAATTAAAGAATTAGAAGATCTGAATTTGAAAAGGGGTCAGACTCAGCAAACACTAAATCTTTTATTAAGCAATGTTAAAGATATAAGATTTTACAACCCAAAGAAGGGATTGGGATTGGAAGAAAATGTCACTTTAAAAAGAGCTCCAATCAACTTGTATGAAAAACTTCAAGTTTCTAAGCCAAAAATCCCAGAAATTGTTGAAGTTTTCATAAGACCTGCTAGTTCTATAACAAGTTCTGACAATTTGCAAAGACCAAACTCTAAAAAGTCAGATGAGAAAATTTCTGAGTCTAAAACAGAAAAGTCAGTTGGTTCAGAAGAAAAGGTTAAGAAAGAAGTTTCTAAACCAACAGATGAAAAGCCAAGATACAATGATACTAAATTCAAGTATGATTCTTTAAATGTCAGCTACAAAAATAAACAACCAAGTTTTTCATATCATGACATTGAGAGCATATTTGACACAAGTAAAAATTCTGAAACAGTCAATCAGAAGTCTGAAACTTCTAGTCAGGATTCTGAACTTTGTAGTCAGAACTCTGAGTCTAAAGATCAGACATCTGAGTCTGTAAATCAGAACTCTGACTCAAGTAGTCAGAAGTCTGATTCAACTGGTTTTTCTGAAACAAAATCAGATGAATTTTTGCAACTTGAAAAGAGATTTAATCTTGTGAGTCAAGAACTTGAGGACTTAAGGAAAGCTTATGATGAACTTGAAAATGATTTCTGTGAGGTGGATATTAAACTTGAAAAGGCTTTGAAAGAAAAGAATATTTTTATTCAGAAAATAACAGAGCTTGAAAAACTGAAGACTGAGTATGATTTTTTTAAAATTATTGAGAATGATGTAAACAACAATTATTCAGAGATCCTATTCATCAAGTAATAGGTGATCCATCAGCAGGAGTAAAAACCAGATCAGCTACAGCAAATGAAGCAATGTTTGCTGGTTTCTTGAGTGTGATTGAACCAAAGAAAGCAAAAGGAAAGATGATCTTGCAAAGTTGAATGATCTGAAAAGGGATCTTGAGAAGCTTAGAATGAAATCTACTTCTGAACTCAAAGCTAGAAATTCTTGTAATAAGGGCAATTGTACTCTGAACAGTATCAATAAAAATGAAATGACCTATGTTTCAGATTTATTGTCACTTGCAAAGAAAAATCTTGTTTGTGTTAGATGTAAAAATGATTCATTCCAATATTCTCATAAATGTCAAGTAACAATCTCAAGAAGAACAAATGAAGAGCATGGTCCTACATTTTATTTGGGTAAGATGACCTCAGTAACAAGACTTGAAAACTATCCCAATCATAAACTATTGCCAAAATCACTTAGGAACTATATTCCAAGGGAGAGTGAGATTTTAAAAGCTTATTGCACCTCTATGGGAATTGAATTACCTCAAATCCCTACCCAAGAGGACCAACCTGAGAAGAGAGGTGAGGGGTCTAGTCGAATTAGAGAGGGGGAGGATGTTCAGATGGGTGAACATTCTGAGAGACCTGAGAGGGAAAATTCTGAGAGCTTGGTTAGATTTGGTGAGGAAAAACAGAATGAGAGTGATGAGGATGAGAGATTGTCAACAGAGGTTCAAACAGAAAGAGATGCCTCTGAACCAGCTAATCTTGACCAGGTAACCACAAATGCTATTGGTTCACATCTCTTGGTGTCCAATATTGAAACAAACACCATGGACCTAGTGGTGGATCTTGAACAACCCATCCATATCCACTCAGAAGCATTTCAACATGCTACTGTTTCACACAAATCCGGGGAACCATCCCAAACTCATTTGGAGGGAGGTGATAAATCCCAATTTATTTTTCAACACATTGAGTCTGAATATCACAGTCCTATTCATATTGAGCCTGAAATTCCTTTTGACACTTGCACAAATCAGGAATTTCGTATTCCTGAAACAACATTCATAGACATACCTAATGTTGGGTGTCGAGGATTGGATGGAAGTCCTGGTGAGGTGAACATTACAAAAGCCTCATTCAAACGTGCATCTGTTGTACAAGATGACTGTGTGTTATCTACAGGCCATGAGCCCTCTGGGCACATGAAAACTGGACCATCTGTTGGTTCAGGTTCACTGTTAGAAACTTCTGAATTTGAAAAGATTCAGAAACAAAACAAGGAGATGGGGGAAAAAGTAGAAAATTTGCAGAAGAAGGTGGAGGATTTGAATGATGAGATGTCAGAGTTGAAAGTTGTGTTGGAGAAAAAGTTGATTTCTGTTGAAACCAAAGTAGATGATGTAAAGAAATCCTTGGATTCTCACAAAAAGGAGATCGTGGATATAATGTCTGGTTTTCAAAAAGATATGTTAAAACAGATGCAAGGTATGCAGGAATCTATACTGAAAGCACTGAGTGTATCTTTGGCTTATACTTCAAAGCCTCTTGATCCTGTTCCTATTGCAGAAGCTGAACCTGAAGTTACTTTTAATCAGAACTTGAAAAGAAAGTTTGATGATAATGAGCCTCATGATCATCAAAAGGGGGAGAAAAGACAAAGGTTAAGTTCTGATGATGATATTGGCATAGAAGATTTTGAGATGGAAGATATGCAATTAGCTAGTACAAAAAGTTCAGAAGATCAGACACAGGAAAATTTAAAGGCTATAACTCAGATAGTTCAGATTGATAGCTCAGATACAGAGGAAATGGAGTTGGAAAGTACAGATGGTGGTGATTCAGATAAAACAGAGGAATTGAACTTAGACATAGAAATGGAAAGAAACTCAGATGAAACTGAAGCTATTGAGGAATCTGTATTGAGATCAGAAAAGACAGTGGAAAGTGAAGTGGTCAACATGTGTACAGATATTGTGGTGTATAACAAAGAAAATATGACGGATTCTGAATTAAAAGAAAGGAGGTTAAGTGAAGAGTTGATCAGAAGGATGCATAATAGTTTAGTCAGAGTTTTGAATGTTCAAAAAGTTCAGCAAGGAATAAAAATGATAAGACCCATTGATCTAATGGGAGAAGAAGACAGAACTGTGAATTATACTCAGGATTTTGAAGATGATTTTAGATTTAACTTTTGTGATGAGTTAAATACATAAGAAGAGTATGTGAAAGTGAAAGACTTCTTTATGCCTTCTGAGTATGTATTCAGAAAACCAATTGAGATCCCAAAGATTAAATTGCAAAGACTAGAAGAACCTGTATGTGATTTCATTCTAGAGTTAAGTGATGTTCCATTAGCCAGACAATTTCATGATGATATTTTTCCTGAGGAAATATATGATAATCTCTACTACACAGAAGGAGAGTATGAGCCTTTGGAAATTAACATTGATGGTTTTATGGATGACAGAGCTCAGATGGTCTACTCAGAAACTTCTAACAGGTTCAGAGTTCCTGAATCAAAACTGCATATTCAGAAAAGAATTGAGAAAGTTCTGATGTTTCAACAAGATGAATTCAATGGTTTAATGTTTGTTAGAATGGAAGTACTGAAAGTAAGAAATACAAAGGTTTCCATGTCTACTTTTGATTTTCACAGATTGACTCTTGATGATCAGATCTTTCTAGTCAAGTTCTTTGCTAGCACTGAAGAAGCCTTGATAGAAATTGAATGCAGAAGACTTCTGGGTATTTATGTCTGAAATATATACTTGTATGACTTCCAATTAGCTATTGAAGAAAGAGAAGAAAAGTGTAATCTGAGTTCTCCCACAAAGAAAACAGAAGTTGATTTGCATTTGAAGGGATTTGTGAATGAAGGAATGGAGACAGAAGGGTTCACATATATAGTTCATGAAAGGCTTGAATTGTTCAGATTAAAAGAGTTGGTAAAGTACAGTGATGCAACTCTGAATTGGTTGTTGATTAAAATGGAAGTAAGTATGGAAGCTGAAAAAGAGAGTTTAAAGAAGAGATGTATAAACTGTGTGAAGAGGAGGTTGGATCTTAGAAGAAAAATTAGAAATAGTAGTGAATGGTTGCTATCTGAGGTGAATCCCAAAAAGATTCTACATAATGATTTTGTGTTTCCTGCTGAGTATGAAGTGAATGAAATTTTGTCAGATGAAGTTGAAGAAGTGCAGAACACAACATCTCAGAATGTGCAGATAACTAGTTTTGATCAAGCTGAACAGTCTGAACCAAAAGAAGATGAAATATCCATTGATCTAAATGGATACTTTCTTGAATTTGATTTACCTGAGTTCTTCAAACCAAAAGAGGTACAATTCTTGGATGTGTATTATGATAGACCTAAGGAGACTCAGATCTGGTTGGCTGAAAAATTAAGATGTCTTGGCAAAACAAAGCAAGCTGTTTACTCAGATTTTTTTAATCACTGGAATCAGAGAATTGAGGGTTAAGAAATTCAGAAAGATGGAGTACTTATCTTTTGAAGTTCTGAGAGAAGATGGCAAGGTTTATTACTTTACTGATGCAGATTTTGAGAAACTATCAGTAGTTGACTTCTACAGATTACACAGCTTTCTATGCTTCAAAGAGTCGAGCAAAGACAGAAATGAAAGGAAGGCCAGAAGTGTGGTAATTGAGGCCATGTTCTACATCTTAAGGTGGCACTGTTACACAAATTTTCAAATAGCTTTGTACCTACAAAAGTCATGTGTTTATCTAGCAAATCCCAACACAGACCATGAACAGAAAAAGAAGTTAAAGACTGGAAGTGTTCACAAATATCCAGATTTGGGAGTATTTTTGAAAAACAAAAGTGGAAAGATTTTCTTCAGAGCAAAGGAAACCGCAAAATACTGTTCTGGAACTTTAAGAATCATAAAGCATAATTTGGAGAAAAAGATGCTGAAAGTGAAGGAAGCAAACATGACTCAAGAAGTAATCAATCAGCAAGTTGAGATTATTCAAGAAATCATTGACAAAATTGATAAAAGGCTTAATCTGAGAAATGTGCTACTTCAGAAGATTGTTCCTGCTCTGAAAGAACTGGATGATGCAAAGTTTAAGTTTATTTGACAAAAAGGGGGAGATTGTTAGATCTGAAGTTTTGTCAATAAACCAAGTGTTGAAGATCTGATAAGAAGACTCAGATGTTCTGAGTAGAGAAGTCAGAGGTCTGACTGTGAAAGCTCAGAAGTATTGATCAGTGAAATCAGAAGTCTGGAAAGAGAAGTCAGATGTCTGAGTTAAGGAGTCAGAAGATCTGAGAAGCTTTATCAGAAGAATGTTCAGAAGTTCTGAACTACCTGTTCAGAACTTATGACGAGATACTTTACTTAGTATTTTATAAACTAATTAGGACACGTGTTATGTTCTTAATAGTCTTTCTTATTTGTACTGTAGCTTTAAGATGTCCGTTGCAGTATAAATAGTAGTTAGCATTGTGTTGCTAACTGATTGATTTTTCCCGTATAACTTTGTATTCATTCCTTGTAATCTTTGAGATTCTCTCTCTCTTAGATCTGTAATTCTGTTCATCATTGAATACAATTGGGCTTGATCATACAACTTCTCAATTACTGCTTTCTATATTGATTGTAAGATTAGATCCTGTTCTTTCAATAATATATCTCAATTTGGCTTTTCAATCACATTTAGAGTTCATAATCATCTAACCTATTGCATATAACAGATAATCCTGCTCATTATAAGGATATGAATAATTCCTGTTAATCAACTTCTTAACTATCCCCTCATAGTAATTTAACACGAGAGTTAATATATATCAGTTGTTAATCTATATCTTTGAACTCATGGATGGACTTTTATAGTTTATCTCAATAAAGCTTCAAATCATATTTAGAGTTCATAACCACATAGTAATTTCATGTAGTAGATAATCAAACTTAGCATGCAAGATTAATAATAAATACTAGTTCATCAACTTCATAGATAACTCATCTTAGAAGTTTTAGCATGGGAATCCACATAACACAACCTTTAATCGCCTTCTTGGCTTATCTCTAATTTAATCCAATCCACATAAAACATATTCATGCATATATATAAAGCATCTAATTCAAGATTAATTACTGAATTTTTAAAGAGAGTTGAATAAACTCACCTGATGCGTTATCACTCCTTTTAGTCCCTTTTTAACTCGTAAGGCTCCTTTCTTCACTACCACAGCTTACTGTATTATTCAGTTTACATATACTGATATTAATTTTCCAAAACAGAACCCTCTACAACTGAAAATCCTTACTTTCTAAAAATTACATCTCAAGTCGCAATGGACTGAAGTCGCAGTCCACTGTTTCGATTCCATTTCCAAATCGCAACCAACTGTTGCGATTCCATCTCAAGTCGCAACTCACCATTGCGATTCCACCTCAAGTCGCAGTCCACGGTTGCGACTACAGTACCAAGTCGCAATCAACGGTTGCGACTCCAACTCCAAGTCGCAACGGTCTATTGCGACTACACTATCAAGTCGCAACTGCCCACTGCGACAACTATGAATGTCGTAACTCAAGGTTGCGACTTCGATGATGTTCATCCAAGTCTCAGTCCACTTTGTTCAATTTTAAACCCAGAATTTGCAGTTTTACTCTATGTTTGTTTCTGATACTATGCAGATATACTTAAGGTTATAAACCAAACCTACTCATGTATTCAAACTCCCCAAAACATCTATAAATCATAACAACCCATCTCTAAACTTATCTTAACAATTATGAACATGAAAATTAGAATAGTTTACCTTTTGATGTCTTCAATAATACACAAGATTAGCTGATTTCTGGCTATTCTCCTTCTCTTTCTCGACTTCTCTATCTTGATCTCTCGGTTCTCTTTCTAACCGAATACACACACCAACACAACTCATACACTCATTCTTAGTTTGTAATGGCTTAGTTAGTTGACACCTCTCATTTAATTGCATGAGTCACTAAACTATTTACCAAACAAACCCCCAACTTTAGGAGAATGACACTTCAATCCTCAAACTTTAAAGGAATAACATAACACACCTCATACATAAATAAAACTCATAACAATACCCTTAAGTTTAATATTCTCAAAAGAAATCTTTAAACTTTCAACATATGTATTTTTAACCTTAAATTGAATTATAATACTCCATATAATTCAAGGTTACTCTAAATACAAATACATTCTAAATCTTATTAAAATAATAATATCAAAACTTAGGATGTTACAATACTCCCCAACTTGAAAATGATTTCGTCCCCGAAATCAAAGTCAGGTAAACAAATGAGGATACCTATCCCTCATACTCTCTTCCGACTCTAAAGTTACATTAGTACTTCTATGGTGTTTCCACTGTACTTTCAACATAGCTATCTCATTACCATTACGTAGCTTTCTAATCGATCCTTCCAAAAATTACCTCTGGTTCTTCCACACCGCATCATTATCACAACTCACTCTCCAGGTCTCAAAATAACATTAACATGTTCTACCTGAAAGTTTACGTACACTGTAAATTAAGCGTACATGTTACTATTAAATAAATCAACAACCACGGCATTCCATTATTATTTCCATGACTTACACATTTCTTCAATATAGAATGCTATTACTTCCTTACAAAACATAATTAAACAGTTTCACTAAGATCTCTAACTTCAAATATTCAACCAAGTTATTTTGAAATGACATTACCGATCGAAGTTATTACCATTCTTAGATCTTTAACTAATAATTTCTCGTACAATTCTTTCACCCATAAGGAGCAATTTATATTCCTTAACAATCTTGCCTTCGCTACACCACATTGACCTACATACTCATCATCTTTATTAAACTTCCAGTGATTCAAATTACAACTTAACTGGCAACTCATACCATCAAAATTTCTTTGGATACACTCACCACTGCTCCGACCTTCTACTTCGATATAAGCCATATCACCAAGTTATCTTACAAACCACATGTTCTATCAATCTTTATTAACGAATAATACTTTCCAACCGGAATTTCCCAAAACATCCATTCGGATACTTCCTCTTTCTAATATCACGTCTCATACTAGATGACACATGTATCTTGGCAATTAATGCCACTACTCGTTCATACATTCTCCACCCATAACATTTACCACATACCATGTCTCTCATAGTCTTTCGTACATATTTAATTTTACAATCCCATTTTCTCGTCTAAATACACAGGTCTATATTACTAAATATCTTCTCCCCAACTTTAGTTGAACTACTACTCACGACTTTCTAATTAACCTTGAACTTATTCGTTCTTACTAGCTCTTTGTGATTCCAATATGTTGCATAGACAGGGTACAATTCCTCACAGATCAACACAATCTATACATTCCATTTTGTTTATCTCCAGTATTTCATCTTTTATAAATCTTCCACATCGTAAGTAAACACTTATCTAAAAGCAACAGTCCTTCACTGTTCTAACAATCCCACAAGGTGATCCTTCAACTTTTAAGTTTCTGATTTAAACTTAACATTCATACAAAATTCCAAAAGGATAAACAATGCATTCACGTTATATAAACTTAAATTTTTAATACCGATTATGCAAGTTCAACCCCAAGCCTACGCCAAGCTTATCAAATCGGGTCAAAGTCCTCAAGACTTAACTGAATCCAAAACCGAGTCATCTACTCAAAGGATCTAATGATTATTTATCAATATCACTCACGCAAACAAATACATCTAACTCACATTATGCAACATACGCTCCGAGATGTGATAATCTTACGACCCCTTCATTGCTACTTTCCCAATGAAGTCAAATCATTTGCAAGTACACGCAACTCTTTTCATACTCCACAATGTATATAATCTGCCCAGGTTCATTAGTTCCAAAGATACTAAGTAAAATATCAAACAGTCTTTACACCTAAGGCCAACACTTAAACTGTCACCGGTTCAAATACAATGCAGTTAAGCATACAATCCATTCAATACTCCATCTCGAATCATTAAACTGACAAATATTCAAAAGACTCATTTGTATATTAATCAGGCCTTTAAGGTCAAAACAAACGTTTGGTCAAACACGTGTCACTCACACGATTACGTAAATCAAAATTTCCTCTTTACTCAAGATCTTAACCTTATTAATCCTTTAATTGGCCATTGACTTCAAAAGAAAAGTTTATCACTCTCAAAACCTTCACATTTTCAAAATGTAATACGACAAAAATTATTATACAACCACAAAATACCTAAAACATGCTTCGACCACATAACTTTCACTTAGGTTATAATTAATCAAACTCAAAATTCCCTCAATTGTGTCACACACACTAATACCCACTTTGCGCATACCTTCTGCATAACAACATACCGGTATCGTTCACGGTTTTGCTACTACCTGCACGGGCATACGCAGAACGCATCCAGACCGCACCCAGTGACACACAAAAGGCCTCGTACACCTTACAACTCTCGCCTTCAAGGTCAAAACTTGACATCTCAATACTTCCTTAACCCTGAACCTAATTCTTCCTCCAGACATGCCCGACACTCGGCAATTGTATTACTAATCACCGAACAAAGATACAGACCCTCGTATTGATGTTACTAAAGTTTACTTTCGACTTTCTCACTGTTCATCTCTCATTTGAATACGATTACCAAAACCACAAACTTTCTCCCAAGGTTTATCCAACACCTCTCCTCTCTTGGAGTTGTTTCTTAGTTTATAGCGTAATACCCTACGATCTAGCGAGTTCATAGCCTTCATGCATGACAAATATAATAATTAACTCAATCCACACTTTTCTCATTTAAATAAATAACATTCAAAACAACATGAGCACACACGCCCCAAATCATTTTCATAACTCCCATGTACTACACAACAGTCTCAAAACCGTTTGTCTATAAATTTACGTAAAACTCAATCAAAAATGTTGTTACAACAGTAATACCTTAAATGAAAATCTTTTCACACGACAAAAGTTTAAAATTTACTGACATAGAGTAAACTAGTCGTTTCTCACACTCTTTTATATGATATCATCAAATCAATACCTTTGTTGTTTATAAAAAGTTTACTGATCAACACTTTCTTGACCTATTTGCTATCATACAACTTTTTATGTAAAGTATGAAGTATTTTGCAAGTTGCTAAGCCCCAAAATTTCGTTAGGCAGCGTAATTGAAATTGCCCTTTTTCTTCAAATACATACTTGCACATACTAACTCATCCTTGAATAAAACTGTTATTTATGCATTTGATTTGAAATCAAGAAAACTCATGTAACACACACTAAAACATCATGCACAAAATTCACTCGCAATGAAGGCTATTTACTCAAACAAGGTCAATCGTTTTACTTTCATAATTTATCGTTGACACTTTACTTTCGACCCGAAATCGCCCTCTCGGCCTTATAATAATTGCTACATCTGCATTCCATGGCTCCCATACTCAACCATGTGATAGTAATTCTGTATTAACCAATCATCTCATACTCTATCTCTGCACCTATCAAATCACCTATTAAAGATTGCTTTGGCAGACTTTCATGAGTCCCACCAATTTCTAGGTTGTCCTTCAAAACCCCAATCATATACTGATCTGTCCCTTAAAGGACCTTGGTGACAAATTCACCATCACTTTACTATAACTTATAGAGATAACCATGCGAAATGATTATGCACTTAAATACATACAACAACGTACTTTACCGATCGTTAGTCACTGTAACAATTCAGAAATAGACATGCTCGTGTAACAATGTATTCATAATAACAATAGCTAATTGTAATTGTGAACATATCATACAGGAGAATCCCCATTATCATTGACATAGCACTAATTTTATGTATTTCCGTTAACTCTAAGACTATCCCGTCTTAACACTTCTACCCATATCTCACATATCATAACCTACTACGTCTCAGCTTAAGTCTAAGTATCTCATCAGCATACTTAGTTCGCTTAAACTGGTGCTCTGATACCATACTGAAACACCCTAAAAACGGAGTCAATTTAAACCTTGAAATTTCCACCAGTTATGATCAAAATTTTCAAACTTATATAACCTGAGGATCAAATGTAAGGTTTTTATATACAACTGACATTACTCAAATAACTTATTAATCTAATCACCTCATAACAATCAGATTAATCGAGTTATCTAAACAACTGTCCCAAAGACTTCAAAGTATATCTAGATCTGTTGTTATCTCTAAGTCTGAATCTCTCCAAAAGTTCTCTTCTCTCATTCCCGCTACTTCCCGGAGCTTATACCTGCTAAGAAGATTCAACTTGAAACATTAGGCTTTCGCCTAGTGAGAATACTCAAATCAAAACAAAATTTAATAATTAAAACATGAACAGATAACTCAAACCTGTTCTCACCCATCTTACCGTACGACAACTCCTTTCCAAATCGGGGAATCTACCCTAGTCCCATTCCTACGACTAACTCATTTAATTGTAACAACAAAATAAGAGTTAACTCTGAATCATTCCAGATTCAATCATTCCAGATTCACAACCAATATTCACACACAAGAAATTACAAGTCAAAACTTGCCTATTTCTTAATCAGGAAGTAGAGATTACAAATTACTTTATGCCCATCTCTAATCTTCCTCTCATCACAGGGAAATCTCCGATCTTCCTGAAACAATGGTAATCTCTGATCTTCCATAAATCGAAATGGGAATTACAAATCAAAATCTGCCTATTCCACATTCCACCTCTGCATCAATGGTCCCAATGGGATTATAATATCGCGATACTCAATCGGGACTCACGATGGTTCGAGGTTCACCCAATTACTAAAATTACACCCCTTTGGTCTATGGCGAGTAATCGGTTCCCATTATACCGTACCCAAGTGCCCTCGGTGATCGGATGCCTATTTTAGTAAAAGCACATAATCATATAATATAATACAATCGATACTACTATATGCGTCCAGCATAGAATGTATCATTTCTCTAAACATATTCTATATATAAAATAAAGAATATTATTACTCCACATCTCAATCTCTTTATTACCCCTTCTCTGAAACCTGATATGATGATCACCATCTCAATAGTTATTTATATTTTCGAACTCATAGATAGGCCTTTATAATATATCTCAATTTGGCTTTTCAATCACATTTAGAGTTCATAATCATCTAACATATTGCATATAACAGATAATCCTGCTCATTATAAGGAATATGAATAATTCCTGTTCATCAACTTCTTAACTATCCCCTCATAGTAATTTAACACGAGAGTTAATATATATCAGTTGTTAATCTATATCTTTGAACTAATGGATGGACTTTTATAGTTTATCTCAATAAAGCTTCAAATCATATTTAGAGTTCATAACCACATAGTAATTTCATGTAGTAGATAATCAAACTTAGCATGCAAGATTAATAATAAATACTAGTTCATCAACTTCATAGATAACTCATCTTAGAAGTTTTAGCATGGGAATCCACATAACACAACCTTTAATCGCCTTCTTGGCTTATCTCTAATTTAATCCAATCCACATAAAACATATTCATGCATATATAAAGCATCTAATTCAAGATTAATTACTGAATTTTTAAAGAGAGTTGAATAAACTCACCTGATGCGTTATCACTCCTTTTAGTCCCTTTTTAACTCGTAAGGCTCCTTTCTTCACTACCATAGCTTACTGTATTATTCAGTTTACATATACTGATATTAATTTTCCAAAACAGAACCCTCTACAACTGAAAATCCTTACTTTCTAAAAATTACATCTCAAGTCGCAATGGACTGAAGTCGCAGTCCACTGTTGCGATTCCATTTCCAAATCGCAACCAACTGTTGCGATTCCATCTCAAGTCGCAACTCACCATTGCGATTCCACCTCAAGTCGCAGTCCACGGTTGCGACTACAGTACCAAGTCGCAATCAACGGTTGCGACTCCAACTCCAAGTCGCAACGGTCTATTGCGACTCCACTATCAAGTCGCAACTGCCCACTGCGACAACTATGAATGTCGTAACTCAAGGTTGCGACTTCGATGATGTTCATCCAAGTCTCAGTCCACTCTGTTCAATTTTAAACCCAGAATTTGCAGTTTTACTCTATGTTTGTTTCTGATACTATGCAGATATACTCAAGGTTATAAACCAAACCTACTCATGTATTCAAACTCCCCAAAACATCTATAAATCATAACAACCCATCTCTAAACTTATCTTAACAATTATGAACATGAAAATTAGAATAGTTTACCTTTTGATGTCTTCAATAATACACAAGATTAGCTGATTTCTGGCTATTCTCCTTCTCTTTCTCGACTTCTCTATCTTGATCTCTCGGTTCTATTTCTCTTCAACCGAATACACACACCAACACAACTCATACACTCATTCTTAGTTTGTAATGGCTTAGTTAGTTGACACCTCTCATTTAATTGCATGAGTCACTAAACTATTTACCAAACAAACCCCCAACTTTAGGAGAATGACACTTCAATCCTCAAACTTTAAAGGAATAACATAACACACCTCATACATAAATAAAACTCATAACAATACCCTTAAGTTTAATATTCTCAAAAGAAATCTTTAAACTTTCAACATATGTATTTTTAACCTTAAATTGAATTATAATACTCCATATAATTCAAGGTTACTCTAAATACAAATACATTCTAAATCTTATTAAAATAATAATATCAAAACTTAGGATGTTACATGGGTTCCTTCCCCAAACCTGTAAAAAATCTATTAATCATACCAACAAACCCATAGGAGTGGAGATGGATTAAGCGGAGATTGATAATCGGGGAAAGGGGTCATTGGAAAAATGAGGGGAGGGTGGTCGGGGGCGGAAATTTTCAGGTGGATGGAAAAGGACGGTGGGAAGAAAGAAAGGGTTTTGACTATTCGTTTAATGGGTTGAAAAGGTTAAAAAGGTTAAAATATAAGAAATGACTAAAATACCCATCATGTGTCATGCACATTGGTACCTTAACGGAGCAAAATTGGACAGAGTTACTTTTAGGGACTCAACACGATATAAAGTGTAAACCACGAGGATGCAATCCATAGATATTTCATTTTAGGGACTTAGAGTGTTAAAACCACTATAACACAGGGACCAAATATGTAATGTACTATAAATTTAATATAATGAATTTTTTATTATAATTAATCAAATAATAATATCCCTTCATAGGCATCTTCAATTAGTCACACTATATTTTACACCAAATATCAAAAGTAGTGTAAAACATAGTGTAAAATTTAGTATTAATAGTAAATCTTCTCCAATGGGTAACACTATTTTTTACACCAAGTCCTAATATTCTAGACATATTACTTTTTATATTAATTAAGGGACCAAAAATATAATAGAAAAAGTGGTGTAAAAATGTAACAGCCCAACATTTCAAATAAAGCATAACAATCAAAATTTAAGCAACTAGCCAAGACGACCCCAAAATATTTGCGGCATAAAACCATTACAAATTAGGTTTGCGGAACAACCTATACACAGCTGAAAATTTCTTACTAAAGTCTTGAATTAAAGCAAAGTAAATGTGTCTATCATCTACTCCTTGTCTCTAGCTTAGGCTTTCTCCTTGCCCATGCCCGAACCTCCTACTAAATGATTCCCTGAAAATAGTTTTAGGTTTAAAAATGCTAGGGTTAGACCATGAGGTCTAGTGAGGTCCCTCGAGTGAAAATCGCGCCAAAGAAAAATATAAATTAGTTTATAAGCAACCAAATCATTTAGCTTTCATCAACAAGCACACACATGAAATGGCACAATGGAGTCCCGTATACTGGTGACAACGTGTCAGACTCACATTGCCTTAGTTGGAACACACCCTCCATGGCATAAATGGGACACACCCCCGGTATGAATACCCGCGGGACACCCCCCGGCTTAGCCATATCATTATCACTGTCAAATTTATGCATACACGACCACATAATTTACCAAACATAGGAATCATACAACTTTATATATGTAAGATAAATAATTCAGTTTCATAATATCACATGCGTTTAACATAGCGTGCAAATCATCATATTTTCAGTTAGAAAACTCACTTGTTGTCCTTGCTCAAATCTTCTCACTTATGCTTCGGATCTCTAGGTGGGACACCTATGTTTTTAAAGAAAATGAGAGTGATAAGTTATAGGTCTAACACTTTAGATTATTCCTAAACAACTCCCTAACAATCCTGCTTCACTCAAACTCTCCAAATCCAGAAACAGAGTCTCGGGCCACGCTTTTCCGGACTTAAATATCGGACTATTCACTTCCGGATTACACTTCCGGATTGCACTTACGGACTCACTTCCGGATTACACTTTCGGATTGCACTTCTGGACTCACTTCCGGATTGCACTTCCGGACTACACTTCTGGATTGCACTTCCGGACTCACTTCCGGATTGCACTTTCGGACTACACTTCCGGACCACGCTTCCGGAAAACCCTCTCATCTGGAAAACTTCATTCCGGGCGATTCTGGGTACGAAGGGTTCTGTCAAACTGACCCAAAACTAACTATTTAATATTAATCAATACTCTAAGATCCTTATGATATGGAAATCGGTAGATGAGTATTCATAACACGATTAAAGAACAATTTATCCCAACGAAATCCTTCCTTCTCAGCACCATTCCACTGATTGAACACTTCACTCTTAAGAAGAGTAGATTGGACAGAGGCAACAACATTCTCTTTTGCCTTACAAGATCGATAAAAGATTAAACTAGTGATTACCTTTGATGAATTCGATAAAGAATCTCTTCCGATTAACTCCCTTTCTCCCAAAATTACAATAATCAGCTTGAGTCTCCCTTTTTCCCCCAAAAAACTCACACAGCCGCCAAATATGCAGATATACGGGTATGTGCAATCATTGAGGGTTTTATACCTTCATTCTTTTATTTTTCAAAACAACCCCTAATGTTCATAAATCTCACTTTTCTTCCTCAACTCTTCTTCCTATAAAAAAATCTCGATTATTACAATACTCCCCCCTCAAAAGAATTCTGTCCCAGGAATTCCTTTGTCGAAAAGATGAGGGTACTTTAATCTTATGTCTGATTCTACTTCACAAGTTGCCTCATGTTCCTTATGGTACCGCCACTGAACCCTTAACAATCTGATCTCCTGATTTCTCAGTTTTCGGACTATACTATCCACGATCTCTACTGGTTCTTCTACATATGTCAAACGTTCATCTACACTAATATCCTTTAACGACACTGCAACATCCGACTAAACTAAACACTTCTTCAAATTCGAAACATGAAATGTTGGATGTACTCCCTTTAATCCCTCAGGTAAATCCAACTTGTAGACTACTGCTCCAATTCGTTCTACAATGACAAAGGCCCCCACATACCTTGGCATCAGCTTTCCTTTCTTTCCGAAACGAACTACGCCTTTCCAAGGCGAGACTTTTAGCATCACCTCATTACTAACTTGGAACTCGATAGGTTTCCTCCTTTTGTTTGATTACATCCTTTGTCGATCCTGTGCGACTCTCATTTTCTCGCGAATCAGTTCTATCTTATCAGCTGTCACTTGCACAATTTCCGGACCTGCTAGGTGTCTTTCCCCCACCTCATTCCAACATAACGGCGTCTGACACTTGCGTCCGTATAATGCTTCAAATGGCGCCGCATGGATACTCGCGTGATAACTTTTATTATACGAGATGTGAACGTATGTATAGTTATTTAACTCTGACCATCCGTCTGAGGATGATACGCCGTACTCAGCTTGAGCTGTGATCCCAACTCTCTTTGAAGGCTTCTCCAAAACGATGATGTGAACCGACTATCCCGATCCGACACTATAGATCGCGGCACTTCGTGTCTCGACACGACCTCATTTATATACAACCTCGCCAACGTCTCCAACGAATCCGCTTCCTTAATCGGTAGGAAGTGTTCTGACTTGGTGAGACTATCCACAATCACCCATATTGCATCATGTCCCTTCGGAGTCCTTGGCCATTTCCTAACAAAATCAATTGTGATGTTGTCCTACTTCCACACTGGTATATCCACAGATTGAAGTTCCTCATATGGCCGTTGGTGCTCTGCTTTGACCTTCAGACATGTCATATATCGTTCCACAAAGTAAGCGATGTCTTTCTTCATTCCTGGCCACCAACAAAACTGCCTCAAATCTCGATACATCTTATTCGTCCCTGGATGTACTGAATAACGTGACTTATGCGCCTCTTCCAAAATTCTCACTCTCAAGTCTCCCACTTTAGGGACCCACACCCGTTTCTTTAGACATCTCAAGCCACTATTGTTGACAATTAGCGAGGATTCAATCCCCACAATTCGTTCGCTCTTCACATTTTCCTTCAACATTGCTACTTCTTGAAAGTTCTTAATCCCGTCCAATAGATTTGAAGTTGCCTCTACTTTGTACGCCACCACTTTGGTCGGCTCACCTCTCTCCTTCCGACTTAACGCATCAACAACCACGTTCGCCTTGCCTGGGTGATAAAGGATTTCACAATCATAATCGTGTAGTAATTCCATCCATCTTCTTTGTCTCATGTTTAACTCCTTCTGATCGAAGAGATGTCTAAGACTTTTATGGTCGGTTTAGATCTGAGACTTAACTCCATATAAGTAGTGCCGCCAAATCTTTAAGGCAAAAACCACTACCGCCAGTTCCATGTCGTGCGTACGGTAGTTCTTCTCGTGATCTTTCAACTATGGAGACGCGTAAGCGATCACCTTTCCTTTTTGCATTAAAACACATCCTAACCCAAGCTTGGATGCATCACTGTAGATTACAAATCCCTCGGATCCATTGGGTAACGACAGAATCGGAGCGCTACTCAGACTTTCTTTCAACTTACCAAAATCAGCCTCCTAAGCCTCGGTCCAAACAAATTTAACGTTCTTCCTCGTCAAAGCGGTCAACGGAGTGGCTATTCAGGAAAAGTCCTGGATAAACTTCCGGTAGTAGCCCGCCAACCCAAGGAAACCCCTCACTTCGGACGACGATTTCGGCGATTCCCAATCCTTAATTGCTTCAATCTTAGCTAGGTCCACTTTGATACAGTCCACCGACACCACATGTCCTAAGAATTGAACTTCTCTTAACCAGAACTCGCACTTCGAAAACTTAGCGTACATCTTCTCGCGTTTCAGTAGCTCCAAGACAGCCCAAAGGTGCCTCTCGTGCTCACTTCGAGATCGTGAGTAAACCAGAATATCATCTAGGAAGACAATTATACACTTGTCCAATAATGAAGTGCAAACTCTGTTCATTAAGTCCATGAATACTGCTGGTGCGTTGGTCAGCCCAAAAGGCATGACTAAGAATTCGTAGTGTCCATACCTAGTGAGAAACGCCGTCTTGGGCACATCTTCCTCTCTCACCTTCAACTGGTGATAACCCGACATCAAATCTATCTTCGAGAAGTAGTTCGCACCTTGCAATTGGTCGAAGAGATCATCAATTCTTGAAAGCTGTAGTAACCGGGTTTGTTTTGTAAATAGAGTATAATGGTGTGTGTGGTTTGAAGATTTGAAACTTTGGTGGCAATTGTGAAAATAAGAGAAATAGGGTTAAAATCCCTAAAATCCTTTATTTCCATCCTTCAGCGAGGTGCGGTTATGTGTGAAGCTTGGTGTGGAGCAACTTTGCTAGTGTGGAAGAAGAGCTTGGAAATAAGAGTTAGGGTTCGTGAATCTTAATCTCATTCGAGGTAATCACGTCTCCTTTAAATTTTCTATGCTTAAAGTGGGTTTGTTACAATTTTCTTTTACAACTCTTCAAAATGGTGTGAGAAATTAGGAATAAGTATCTAATGGAGGAAACAGTAAGTTAAGAGTGTGTTTTGGTTTGGAACCAAATCTTAGTAATGATTAGAATGGCCATATCCTTTGTAGTAGCTTGAAATCGCAGTATGGTAGAATTCCATGCCTGGTTGGGTTTTTTCGGAAGGGTTTCTGTTCGATAAAACCCCACTTGTCCGGAAGCCAGTAGTGTCCGGATGAAGTTTTCCGGAAATCATGGAGAATCCGGAAAAGGATCCGGAATTCAAAAGGATCCGGAAAAAGGACCGGAATCCGTAAGGATCCGGAAAAGGGACCGGAGTCTGATTTGCCCGTATCCGGGACTCTGGTTGTCGGTAGTATTTAGAGAAATTTCTTAGAGGGTCGGTATGTTGTTTTGAATAGTCGAGTGACTTATCCACTCTTATGTGTTGGGCGCTATTGTATGTTCAGATAGAGGGTAGCAGTTGCAAGTGAGAACATTTAGCATGGACGTCAGGTGAGTCTTTCTAAACTGAAACTTTATCGATACTTGAATTTATTACTTGTACCGATATACTGAATTGCATGTTTTGCATTGTTTTAAATATGCATGATAAATGTGTGTTAATTATAGTCCGGGTACGTGTGGGGCGGAGCATGTGATGACTTATTATGGATATATGGGGAGTGTGTCCCATTCAGGATATATGAATTTGTTTCATATGTTCACTAAGGGCGGGTGTGTGCCCTAACATGTAGTCACAAGTGTGTACATGACCAAAGCGTGAGCCATTAATAGGTATTTTGTGTGTATTTAAACTGATAAAGGTGACCGTTTATAAATGCTTATATACTTTATTTATTTGATAATTGTGGCGTGGTGTTGGTAACAAGAGGGATATCACTAGACCTCATGGTCTAACTCTCGCTTTCAAAACTAAAACCTTTTCAGGTAAGTAGGTAGTCGAGGGATCGTTTAAAGGCAAGAGCAAGATGTGAGTTGGAGCATGCGTATAGAAGGATTAGAAGACTTTCCTTTATTTTTTAGATAGGTTTCTCAACTGTAATTAGGGTTATTTCCGCAAACCCCGGTTTTGTAATCTTGAAGGTGTGACTTTGTTGGGGCCATTTTGGCATTTTTATTTAAAGTAGTAGCTTTTGGCATGTCTGTTTGAGTGGGTTGTTACAGTTGGTATCAGAGCGCTAGTTTAAGGGATTTAGGTGACCGGATAGGCCTAAACTTAAACTGTAGAGTAGGAAGACACAACTGAGATATAGGAAGCCTTTAGGGAAGACCTTGATCACCGAGAATTTAGAATGATGGTAATGAGGACTCTCATGTAAGGTAAATTCAAATCACATCTGGCCAATGTCATTATGAATTTACAGGTGCATGGGTGTGCTTGATTGCTGTTGTTCAGATGATCGATGGTGGTGGTAGGGTGTAGAGAGTGGTGGGAGTGTGTAGAGAGTGATGGTAGTGTGTAGAGATTGGTTGTAGCGTGTAGAGAGTTCTAACCTTGCCATGATGGAAATGGTTTAGTGTGTTGTGTGAGATCGTTCGTGGTGTATATGATGACACCTTCTTGAAGGAGTATTGTTTGAGTGTTCGTGGTCCGAAATGAAGTAGAACCTCTTGGGTTCATTAGGGAATAATAACTGATTGGAGGTAAGCTCCTAGTTTCTAGTGAGTCTCCATTCTGGGAGTTTGTGATATCGATCAATTGGACCTTGAGAGCTTCAACTCAAGAATCGAGTAGTGGAGATGAGACTTTTGACTCTCTAGCCAGTGGAAGGGTGGCAAGGTTGGTTAAGAAATGATAGCCGTGTTGATTAGTATTTGGAGCAAGGATAGGATGAATTTGGGGCAATTGTTGGTTAGCATGTTTGGGTTGAAGTGGAGCCGCATATTTTTGCAAATCAGTAGTCAAGGTGGTAACTGGGTAGTTGAGACATACTAGTATGTTGGGAAGCACCAGTACCAAAGGTTGTGGTAAATGGGATAAACTTGATTGTGTGGTCGGAAGTAGGGCGCCAATGATAAATTTGTTGTAACTCCAAATGGTTGACCATCCTAGAGCGAATAGCCTTCAATGTAAAGTGAGTCATGCATTGTCTTTTCAAACAAGTCACATGAGCATTTCATGTCAAAACATATGTGTGTGTGCGTGTGTGTGCCTTGTAAGTGTCTTGTTTTGAAAATGAGTTGGCGCGTGCAAGCGTTTGTTTGAAGGAAAAGATAAAATTATTTACGTTGTGTGATAAAATTTGGAACTTGGGGAAATGGTGAATTATTCCACGTCTTTTATGAGTGAGTTAACCTTTGTTGTGGGAATCCTGACAACATTTGATCGCATGGTTTATAACCGAAAGTGGTATGGACATGTTATTGTCATATCAATGAGTGCGAGAGTCGACCGACTCGTTCAGTGTGATTAATTTTGCCGTATTTTTTTAAAATCGCTTGAAAAGAGTTTCAGCGGATGCATTTTCGGTTGCGGGACAAGGTGGTGAGGTATCATGGGTAGCGTGTAAGTGATCCTTGAGATCGATGTGTGTGTTGCTGTTCTTTATGGTGGTGTTGTGTCATGCATATCTAACCTTGTTTTACGGTGTACTTTCAAATGTCCAAAATGATTTAAATCATTGTGTCGTCATACATGAAGGTTATGAACTCTCTAGGTAGTGGGAGATACCGTATTTAAGGATGAGGAAGGGTTTCGAGAGTGGAAGTGTGTGGTTGAGTCATCGATGGTCGATTTGTGACCTTGGTGTCCCTTTTCAGGAGGGCAGCAAATATCAGAAGTCTCAGTCTTTGACTTTAGTGATGCTTATATTAGGGTAGCTTGTGCTCCTGTTTAGTAATTTGAGCCGTGGTCGGCGGCGGGGGGGGGGGGGGGGGGGGGGGTGTAACGGATGAATTTCGATATGGGCAAGATACTTCTAAAAGTAGCTTGTTATTAAGTAACGATGTAGTATTTTTATATAAAGATACTACATCTGTCGGCGTGGAGCTGGAGTTTAAGGTGGCCTTGTATTTAGGCTATTTGTCGGGTAAGTCTTGTGGCTCAAACATGTGAGGACTGTGGGGCACAAAGTTAGTTACGATGCATGGGAAGAATTAGATTTCGTTGGAAATTCTCGTTGTCGGGGGCACCGTTGAAACATCATCTTCATGTCGATGTTGAAGTCAACGACGGTTGTTGAGATCATTGTTGGGAGATTGGAAATGGAGAAGGTAACCCTGGTGTGATTATTTTTTCGGATTTACACGCGAATGTAAGGGGTCGGTTGGGGAAAGGTGTGTATCTGTCAGGGTTGCACCGCCTTATGCGAGTGTTATGAAAGTGGTAAGAGGGTGTTTGGATGTGTGTTTTAAAACTGCTTATTGACTTATTGGCTTCTTGAAAAGCCAATAAGTTAAAAATAGTGTTTGGGAAACTGAAAAACACTTTTCAAACTGCTTTTTGATTAACTAGGAAAAGCTATTTTGGAGAAGTTACAAATTCTTGACTTTTTGATTGGAAAATAGCTTTTTGATACCAAATTACAAAAATACCCTCAATTTTTTAACCTAAAATTCTCATATCTGCAACCTTATCTGCAGCCTCCATCGATCTCTCATCCACAACTCTCATCCACAGCTCCATCGTCGATCTGCAGCTCCATATCTGCAGCCTCCATCTCGATCTCGATCTGCAGCTCCATCGTCGCCACCCTCCATCGTCGCCACCCTCCATCTCCGCCATCGATCACGTTTGCAACCTCCATCGCCGCCATCGATCACCTCCTCCACAGCTCCATCGTCGCCACCCTCCACAGCTCCCTTCAGGTAACCCAATTTCGTGTTTTTTTAGTTTTAGTTTATGTTTTTTTGCTCCATCGTCGAGCATTTCAGTGCACAAGCTGTACAAACAGCATATGTTAGCTAAACACAGATCATGCATATTCCAATATTGGCAACGGATATAAGAGGGTGTTTGGGTTTGATTTTCAGATTGTTCTTAAATGTTTGTGCCTTGCTTACTATATGGGTTTGATTTTCAGAAAGTTTCTTCTTGGACCATTGTTTGTGCCTTGCTCACTTTTTGTTCAGATTGTTCTTAATTGTTTAGATTGTTCTTAATTGGTCACTTTTTGTTCAGATTGTTCAGATTGTTCTTAATTGTTCAGATTGTTCTTAATTGCTCACTTTTTGTTCAGATTGTTCTTAATTGTTCAGATTGTTCTTGCTCACTTTTTGTTCAGATTGTTCAGATAAATGGCTCAAATGTGGATGTTGTTGATTGTGAAACACTTACGAGAAAGAATAAACCAAAAATTGTATGGGCTAATGAAACTTTTAGGGCGTTTGTCGACCAAATAATCCCTCTCCAGCACTAGCAGATTGCATGAACATTGTCAACAAGTTTCCTGGTTTCAACGAAGTTTCGAAAGAGTATTCAAAAGCATTGCTTGTCTTCACCAAAAAGCAAAATCGTGAGGCTTTTATGTTTCCAACAGCTGACGAAGCGATATTATGAGTTATTGTTTGCCGTTATGTGATCGACATTTTATATTATCTATATTATGAGTTATTGTTTGCTATTATGTGTTATTGTTTGCTATTATGTAGGATGGATAGTGATGACTCTGATTCATATGACGATAATGAAGAATATCGGGTGGAGGAGGATATATAATTCAAAATGTTATGTGGATTAGCTGTGGAAGGAATATAAGTAGCTTGTAACATACGTATGCCATGTCACACATCAGACCATACAGGGCACAAGTTTATTAATGACATATTAAATGGCCATCCTAGACGGTGTTATGAAATCTTTAGATTGCATGTACCAGTTTTTAGACAGTTATGCATAGATCTCGTTACAAATTACGGATTGAAAAAAACACGTCATATTTCAATCGAGGAGTCGGTGGGAATGTTCTTGATGACTTTGGCTCATGGATGTACGAATAGGTTTGTGCAAGAAAGTTTTAATCATTCCGGCGAAACGGTTTCTAGGCATTTCCATACTGTTTTGGCAGTCGTGCTTAAGATGAGTGCCGACATTATCAAGCCAGCCGCTAACTATAATGATGATATACCCGAATATATATTAAACAATCCTCGATATTATCCAATGTTCAAGGTATTATACTATGTTCTAGTTACTTTAATGTTAGTCAAACTTTAACAAATGTTTTAATTATGATTTTTTTTTCATATGTAGGATTGCATTGGCGCTATAGATGGGACACATGTGAGGGCATCAGTTCGAAAGCACGAGGAAGCGAAGTACATTGGTCGAAAGGGATATGCTACACAAAATATAATGGCCGCTTGTGATTTTAACATGTGTTTTACATTCGTATGGGCCGGATGGGAGGGGACCGCACATGACACAAGAATTTTCAATGAAGCCTTAGAGAGACCGAGCCTTAATTTTCCAAAACCAACGGGTGGTTAGTATAATTTTTTATTAATGCATGTTTTATGTTTTTAATACTTGTTTTAAACGAATAAATTGTTTGTTTTATTTGCAGATAAATATTACGTTGTTTTTAATACTAAAGGGTATCTTGCTCCATACAAAGGTACGAACATTCGTTATCATCTACCGGATTTTCAACGTGGACAGACTACGGCTATGCGTGCTCCTCGCGGACCGTATGAGAAATTTAACTATTACCACTCATCATTGCGAAATATCATTGAACGGACTTTTGGAGTATGGAAAGCTATGTGGGCGTTATTGAGAGATATGCATGTTAATTACAAGTACAAGCACCAAGTGAGTATTGTGATAGCATCGATGGCGAACCATAACTATATTAGAAAGGTTGGTAGGTTTGATGAAGCATTTAACAAGGCACAACAAGAATCCTACAATCCGACAAATGGTGGTACTAGTAATGAAGTTCATGAAGAAGGTCCGAGTACACGTCGTACAAATAATAATGATACGTATATGGCAGCGATACGAGATATTATTGCGCAAGATATCATGGAATCGCGGAGATGAATGTAATATGATATTTGTTATGAATTATTTAAATTTTTATATTCTAGTTTTGTATGAACGTAATTTGTAAAAAATATATTTGTTAAAAAATATATTTTTTGTCTAAAAAAGGTTAAAAGTAGTAAAGTATTAAAAATTTGATAAAAGTATACAAAATTGTATGTAAAAGTAGGAAAAAATGGTTAAATATGTAGGCATGTCCTTTTTGGTCATTTTACATGTATAAACTAAGCCAAACACTTTTTAAAAAATAACTTATTGACTTATTGGCTTTTCTACCACAAAAGCTAATCCAAACACTTTTTTAAAAACTTCTTTTCCCACCACCATAAGTCAATAAGCACTTTTGGCCAAAAGCACTTTTGGACTCAAAAAGCACTCACAAACACCCCCTAAATCGTTGGTTGTGTAGGTGATTTCCCTTTGTGGTTGATGTTTCGTTTATGAATGAAGTAGTTAGAACAACTCATGTGGGACACGTGAATTATGTTGGTCTGCAAGGGAGCGTCTTATCGTTTGGTTTATTTGAGCGTGTTTCGTGTGGATTCCGAAGAGTCGGCTAGGGGTAAAGACTCGATCGAGTGAAGTAGACGGTCATAGTTTGTGGTTCATCTAGATTGGAGAAAGACAAAGTCGTGAGATAACATCATTTCAAATATATGTTGTGATTGGGATGAAGAAGGTAAGGCCTATTGTGCATACAAATGATTGTGGGGATTGTACCTCTAGTGTGGTGGTTATGTGGATAAGTTAGTGGTAACATATACAAAGTGGGCATGCGAGTCATTGGTGGTAATGAGTTGCTGTGAGGTTAACTAGTGGGCGGGTATTGTTGGTATGGGATAAGCGTGAGTGAGAATCCTTGCTCAGAGATTTTTGATAAGTTATTCAAAGGTGGCACCCCTATGTGTGGAGAGGCATGGATGTTTGATTGAGGTTATGGTATTGTTATTTTGAGAATGTAAGAGTGGAGTGGTAGTTGGTGGCTACATAAAAGGGAAATCATGTGCTCTTTGGTTGCGATGAGTTGATAGGTGAGCTGTCTTGTGCCATGGAACTATTTAGGAAGATGTTGGATTGGTTAGTTTATGATGTTTCATAGTAAATACGAAATCTTTGGGGATGCTGAATTATTCTTTGTCTGTAAAGGAATTCTCGTTAGTGGGTTAATCTCGTTTGAGGAACAAGAATTGTGTGATGGCTTTGAGCATTGGGTGTTATTTCGGAATGACTTGGTTGAATTTCTCGTACGAGATGTGGTGAACCCGTTGGTTAGGCACAGTAACCGTTGAAATTGCACGTATGGAGTGGTCAATGTTGGACGTGAAATGTTTCATACTAGCCTGATGTAACGTCCCAAAAATTACAATAAATTTGAACTTTTAAAATACCATTTTTAATAGATTAAATCACAAGCGTTTAACTCCAAATAAACGTTTTATCAAAACCTCGTTAAGTTAAACGATCATCTCAAATAAAACAGCGGAACTGTACTAAGTTTAAAAATAAATAATTACGAAGGTCTTCTCAACGCGCCAGTGTGTACCGTCACGCCTTACTGCCACTCGCACCTGAAACAGTAATTTTATAGGGAAAGGGTAAGCACGAAGCTTAGTGAATTCCGACACCTACGCAGATAGCAATTATATACATATCACCCCTATCCGCACATAGTCACACCCACAAACAGTCACATAGTACAACAACACAACATAAATAATCATGTACTCAATTACCTCGGTCCCACCGAGCCCTCGGTCCCACCGAGTTCACACAACAGTTATCCGCACTTCCTCGCTCCCATCGAGCCCTCGGTCCCACCGAGATGTATACAAAACACATTTAGACTAGGCATTAAATCAATCTAATGCTACTCACCACAATACAGCTAGTTCACACAACCATTCAATAGTACACACAACTACCGCAACATATATACAATTCCTAGTCTACGCAGTGAAAGAACTCACCTCAAAAGCAACGCAGATATCCACAACAGCAAAACGAGCCGGCCAACTCCACTCACTTCTTTCCACCTAAGTAAGTGATAACAAACATCAAAGTGAAGTCCTAACCCAAAATCACAACTACAAGTTTACACGTGAAAATTCCAGCTTTTACTCTAAAAATTACAGGTCTGTTCGGGACCTGTTTAGCCCCCTTAAACTCATCAACCCAGAATTATTATTTCATAACCAGAAAGTTCTATGTCTTAGGGTTCCAGGGACATATCGCACGCGTTCTAACGATTTTCCTAGAAATTTAATATGAATTTTCTAAAAATGGGACGCGAGTCTGCCGAATACGGACCTGCTGTAAAAACAGCTATTTTACACCTAGCTAAAGGCCGAACCAGACTTTTGCTAAAACACGAAAAGTGTGCCCGACACAGAATGTGAACCGTGAACACCAGTTTCGCCTCAAACCGAGCTACGACGGAAAAGTTATGGCCGATACAAAACAGGGACAGAAAGACGTTTTCACATAAAATGACGATTTTGAAGTCGGTTTAGAGTTTACGCGATTGGGGTTAAGGCTTTAGGTCACTAAGGGCTGGACTAACCCAACACCACCCACTGCCACCTCAGGCAGTGGTGGTCGGCGGAGGCGCAGGGTGTTGGTGATTTTAGTGAAATCATCGGTCCATTTTGTGTAGTTGGATTCACAAAGGTAATAATGGGGTTGGTAGCTAAGCTATAACATGAGTTAGGAGGTGTGGAGTGCACACTCGTGTAAGCTAACTAGAACCCGGGATTGTTGGACGGTTAAAATCGACAAGTTACAAAGTGGTTTCTTGAGCTGGGCGTCGGGGCCACTTGTGGCGCTACTTATCTAGCGCGGGAAGTAGCCCCAAGCTCTGGAGTGTTGCCCGCGCTCCTTTTGGGGCTACTTATCTAGCGCGGGAAGTAGCGCCGGGCTCTGGAATGTTGCCCGCACTCCTTTTGGGGCTACTTATCTAGCACGGGAAGTAGCGCCGACGTCAGGGATGTTTTCTCACTTTGTAACTCCCGTTTTTTGTAACCGACGTCATTAAGTCCACAATCAAATCTCATTAAATGAGATATTATTTCCTGGTTCAATACAATGTAGGTTACGATTCTCTAAATGTGTATAAGTATGAATCGATTAGTGCCTTAATCGATACACCGAAACAAAGAGATTATCCCCTAGAGAATTTCGTGATACCCATGCATATAGGGTCGAAATATCTCTTACGAAAAGCGAGCTCTCACGCGATCTCTGCGTTTTATCCAAGTCATTCTACATCTATTTCTCTCTTGATTTTTCGAATTCCTCCAACAATCGTAAGAGATATTTGCTTATCGCGAGAGAGATGGCGAATGATAAAACTGTAAGAGACATGACTTCCAAGTTCACGAAACTTGAGAAGTTTGAAGGGGTGGACTTCCGTAGATGGCAGAAGAAGATGCACTTCTTATTGACAACTTTGAAGGTGGCGTATGTACTAAGCACCCCGATACCGGAGCTGATGGAGAACGAGACGTTGGAGGTTACCCGGCGTCGCGGCAAGTGGGAGAATGACGACTACATCTGTCGTGGCCACATCTTGAACGGTATGTGTGACTCCCTCTTCGATATCTATCAAAATGTGGAATCCTCCAAAGAGCTATGGGACTCTCTCGAGTCCAAATACATGGCGGAGGATGCTTCTAGTAAGAAGTTCCTGGTTTGTAATTTCAACAATTACAAGATGGTGGACTCAAGGCCAGTGATGGAGCAATACAAAGAGCTCCTTCGCATTTTAGGCCAATATGCTCGACATGATATGAAGATGGACGAATCCATCTCCGTATCGAGCATTATTGATAAACTGCCTCCCTCTTGGAAAGACTTTAAACACATGTTGAAACACAAGAAGGAAGAGTTGTGTCTTGTGCAACTCGGTAGTCACTTGCGCATAGAGGAATCTCTTCGGGCGCAAGAGGCTGAGAAACCTAAAGTAAAGGAGGTTTCTGCACCTTCGGTGAACATGGTGGAAGAGGGAAAGACTAATAATTTCAAGGGAAAACAAAAGTTCAACAAAGCCAAGAAAGGGTCCAACAAGAAGGTTAAATTAACCTGTTGGACATGTGGGATGACCGGCCATCTCAAGAGGGATTGTCGGGTTGTCAAGAACAAGAATGGTGCAAGCGCAAGTGGTAGTGGGCAAGGATCCAAGGATCAAAACCCACGGCAAGGTCAGTTTTTTTGACTTTGGTTTCAATTCAAATTTGCATTATGTACCACTAATATCCTAATCTGTTTATGTGCAGGATGATGATGTTGCTTGGTGAATCGACTAGGGTGTAACAAGTCGTGTGTTCAAATTTCGCCGTTGGTTCGCCTATATGGAACCGGTTGAAGACAGATTAATGATACACATGGGGAACGAGTCGAGTGCTACCATTCTTGGAAGAGGCTTAGTTAGGCTAGAATCTAGTTCTAGCAAAATAGTTGAATTTTTAATGTTTGTATGTACCACGAATTCGAAAGAATTTGGTTTCCGGTAACATCTTGAATAAGTTAGGATATAGGCAAGTTTGTGAGTCGGACAAGTTTATCTTGTCAAATGATGGCTCTTTTGTAGGATTTGGTTTATGTTGAATTACATGGTTGAGTTAAATTTGAATGATAGAATTTGTTTCAAATTTTGTTTATGATGCAATTGAATTGCCTTATGTTGCTTTATAAATTGCTTTATGATACAAATGAATTTTGTGTTTAAAATTCTGGTTATGTTGCAATTGAATTTTGTCTAAATTCTGTTTATGTTACTTATGAATTTTTTGTTTAAAATTCGGTTTATGTCGCATATGAATTTTTGGTTTAAAATTCTGTTTATGTTGCATATGAATTTTTGTTTAAAATTCTGTTTATATTGCAAATGAATTTTGTGTAAATTCTGCTAATGTTGCAAATGAATCTTGTTTAATATTCTGTTTATGTTGCATATCATGTGAATTTTTGTTTACAATTATGTTCATGTTGCATGTGAATTTTGTTTAAGTTACTTTATGAATTGTTTGATGGATTTGGGGTGAAGCCATGTTAATGGCTTGTTTCTTGTTGAATCGAGTTCCCAATAAAAGGAACAAGATTACCCCGTATGAACTTTGGTTCAAAGGCCTAACTTGAGTTTTATTCAAGTTTGGGGCTGTCGAGCGGTTGTTCCATTACCCGAACCCAAAAGGAAGACTTTGGGTGATACATCTTTGTTGGATATGCTAAGCATTCCAAAGCTTATAGGTTCTATGTTATTGAACCTAATGATTCTATAGCGATTCACACCGTTATAGAATCAAGAGATGTAATTTTGATGAGACTAGATTCTCTTCAATGTCGAGGCCAAAGGACATAGTTCCAGTACTAGTGAAACTAGTGAGGTTGAAGAACAAGCAATTGTTCCAACCGAATCTCCGATGCTTCGAAGGAGCAAAAGAGGAAGGATTGAAAAATCCTTTGGTCCCGATTTCCAAGTATACTTGGTAGAGGGATCAAGAGATGAGATTGGATCCCAATTCCTTTACTGTTATAGTGTTGAGGAGGATCCAAAATCATTTGATGAGGCTATGAAGTCTCAAGACATTGCTTTCTGGAAGGAAGCAATATATGATGAGATGGACTCCATCATGGGGAATAATACTTGGGTATTATCGGACTTGCCACCGGGTTGCAAACCTTTGGGTTGCAAGTGGATCTTCAAAAGGAAGATGAAAGCGGATGGGTCAATCGACAAGTTCAAGGCTCGATTAGTGATCCAAGGCTTTAGGCAACGGGAAGGCATAGATTATTTTGTTACTTATGCCCCGGTTGCAAGAATCTCCATGATTAAATTGTTGATAGCTTTAGGTGTTATTCACAATTTAGTGATTCACCAAATGGATGTCAAAACGACATTCTTGAATGGTGATTTGGAGGAGGAAGTTTACATGAAACAACCGGAAGGTTTTGTTATGCCCGGGATGGAGCATAAGGCATGTAAACTTGTAATGTCATATGTCGGGTTTCCTTCAATATTGGAGGGATATTCGGATGCAAGTTGGATTACCAATTTGGAAGATCACTCTTCCACGAGTGGTTGGGTGTACTTGCTTAGGGGAGGTGCCATCTCATGGGCTTCCAAGAAGCAAACTTGCATCACGAGTTCGACTATGGAGTCGGAATTTGTGGCGTTAGCCGCTGCCGGTAAAGAGGCAGAATGGCTATAAGAAATTTTGGTCCATGAAATTCCATTATGGCCGAAACCAATATCACCAATTTCTATCCGTCGTGATAGTGAGGCTACTTTGGCTAAAGCTTATAGCCAAATGTATAATGGCAAGTCTAGACACTTAGGTGTTAGACATAGCATGATTCGTGAGGTAATCACGAATGGGGTGATTTCGGTTGAGTTTGTTCGGTCGCAACAAAATCTAGCGGACCACTTGACGAAGGGGTTAGCTAGGGACTTGGTTCACAAGTCGGTAATAGGGATGGGATTAAAGTCCATCTAAATCTCTAACGGTGAGATACCCAATTCCCTTCTAATACAACGTTAGAAGCTGAATTCAATGGGAAAGCTCACCCTAAGAGATTGGAGCACAAGACGGTCATCCCAAGGTGTGTGCTCGGTACTGCAAGTGAAGGAGGTAATTGTTCTTTTGTAAAAATGCATGTGCAGGTGCATGAGGAAAAGAACTACCTATATGAGTGTGAAGTGTGGCCGCTTCAAAAAGCTTGGACTTGGCTTTGATACACTCACGAATGGATAAGGACACATGGCCTGTATAGTGTCAAGTTTATACGTTAGAGAGTCTTTTAAATTCATGTGTATGTTATCTTCAGGTACTCAAATGGGTTGACGGGTTCAATCCATAGGACACCCGGATTCTCGAGTATTTGAAATGTGTAATGTACTAAGATGGAAATTCAATCTTTTAGATATTTTCATTTATGCATGAGTTTGTTTACCTGTATTGTAATTTTATTTTGTGAATCAAGGATTGCACTAAAATGGGGGAGGAATGTTGGTGATTTTAGTGAAATCATCGGTCCATTTTGTGTAGTTGGATTCACAAAGGTAATAATGGGGTTGGTAGCTAAGCTATAACATGAGTTAGGAGGTGTGGAGTGCACACTCGTGTAAGCTAACTAGAACCCGGGATTGTTGGACGGTTAAAATTGACAAGTTACAAAGTGGTTTCTTGAGCTGGGCGTCGGGGCCACTTGTGGCGCTACTTATCTAGCGCGGGAAGTAGCCCCAAGCTCTGGAATGTTGCCCGCGCTCCTTTTGGGGCTACTTATCTAACACGGGAAGTAGCGCCGGGCTCTGGAATGTTGCCCGCGCTCCTTTTGGGGCTACTTATCTAGCACGGGAAGTAGCGCCGGCGTCAGGGATGTTTTCTCACTTTATAACTCCCGTTTTTTGTAACCGACGTCATTAAGTCCACAATCAAATCTCATTAAATGAGAGATTATTTCCTGGTTCAATACAATGTAGGTTACGATTCTCTAAATGTGTATAATTATGAATCGATTAGTGCCTTAATCGATACACCGAAACAAAGAGATTATCCCCTAGAGAATTTCGTGATACCCAGGCATATAGGGTCGAAATATCTCTTACGAAAAGCGAGCTCTCACGCGATCTCTGCGTTTTATCCAAGTCATTCTACATCTATTTCTCTCTTGATTTTTCGAATTCCTCCAACACAGGGCGGCAGCCACCACCGGCGATGGTGGTTCGGTAAAGGAACAACCGGCGAGATCAACGAACGATCCCACCATCAAAACTCGGGCCGTACTCCCCTACGCACGACCTAACCGCAGCAAACCCACACCGTACAGCCACCGAACTGGTGGTGCACGGCGGCAACGCCGGCGGCAGCCATGGCTACGGCGGCGGTGGTGGTTTTGCGGCGACGAGACGACGAAAAGAAAGCAAAACGAAACGAGAAAGAAAGGACCGTACCTCTCGAGAACCACAGCAGTACCCTCAACGCAGTCCCGCTCCTTCCTCTACCCACTTGTCGACTCTCTCTCTCTCTATCTCTCGGCTCTTCGAACTTGCCGGCAGGACAGCGGCGACGCCGGCGGTCTTAGTGGTTCGGCGGTGACGCAAGAAAGGAGAAGAAAGATTAGGGTTTGTGTGGGTGTTTCTTGTGTGGGACGACAATCGCAAAAACGAGAAGGGAAAGGAGGGGGTCGGTCCTTATGGGCCGATCCCATGCAACTCTCTATAAAAATGACACTTTTAGTCCCTCAAGTTCCAAAGTCTTGCCAAAAGGAGTTAAGGTCTTTCCCATAGCTCTTATCACAAATTTATAACATTTATGGTCATTCCCGACAATCCCGTTATTCAAATTCGTTAAGAGAAAATATTAAAACAAATAAATGATTAAATAAAAACCCATACCGGGACACGAGCTTTACAACTCTCCCCCGCTTGAATTAGACTTCGTCCTCGAAGTCTATGTCCGCGAATACTTCCGGGTAGTTCTCCCGCATCTCAGCTTCGGGTTCCCGAGTCCACTCAAACCCCTTTCGGTGCTTCCACTGGACCTTCACCAAGCCAATTACCTTGTTACGCGAGGCCCTCGTCCTCCTCTCAATAATAGCGATCGGCTTCTCCACATAATTAAGCCGCTCGTCGATCTGAATATCCTCAAGAGTCTGAATAATACGTTTGGCGACATCCCTAACTGGAATCTAAATTTCTCACCCCGTAAAAAAATTCATCGAATACTTTTCTTACCAACAAAACTCCTTCAAGTACACCGTATTTATGATCGGAAGAACACTCCAACAACTGGAATCATTCCTAGTCAAACGTCTTCGGTTGTCTCCCAACCCTAGATGTTCCATACATCCCGATTCAAATTTCAAGCTCTAACCACTCTAAAGTTGCTCACCAATATACCCTACAGGATACTCGAATCCGATCATTCCTACCATTAACGGTCGATTAACTTCCACGAGTTCTAATAGACTCCCAAATTTTACCTCACACGAATCATCAAATCAACAGATTTATAAACACACACGAAGGTCATTCCACCATAACCATTCATCACAAGTAAGCATCTCAGGGTTACTACTACCATCACCATGATTATTTTAAAATCGGCTACAAATCTCCGCTTACACTAAAGGCGTTTGGCCTCAAGCCCAAAAGTCGACACCTAAATATACCACTTACCTCAAAAGGTTACTGCGCATTTATTCTCTTAATTATAAAGGGCATCATTCCATTAACCGTAACCATTCGACCTACAATACCAACACGCGTGGAATACCTTACCTTCCACCGTCGACGTATCCTCCACACTCGCTCTACGAAGCCAAGTTACACCGAATCGAGGATACACCTTGACGTCTACCTCTCATGTAACGCCTCAAGGCCTGGCACATCGGATCTACCTCCCAGGTAAGTGCTCAAGACTATATCCTCCTAGTGCCTACTGGAAAGTCAAGGTCATAACACATGAATACCGGGGTCCCACCCCGAGATACCCAACCGACCATTACCAACGACTGACTAACGTGTCGAAGGATCCAAAGCAAAACAGTCTACCAACAACATGCCTATCCCGGAATGACTCACTCACCCAAACATGTAAATACGCAATGTGCAATAAATACAAAACTGTGCAACAAAACGACCCACGAACAAGACTCCACATCGAGCCATTAAAACCGTGCAATTGACCCATGACTATCTCAAAGTCAAAACCGAGCAAAATGCTCCACGCTTGCTAGACCCATAAGTCGGTCAAAAACGCGTTTAAATAAAGTTTAAGCAAGCAATACTCTAAAATCAACATTAACCCCAAAACTGATCACGGGTTTTAAACAAAAAAGTTTTCCCAAAGGACTCACACCCTTATAATTTTCAAAATAACACATAACACTTAAAAGTGCATTTCCCAAATGGTTTACAAAATGGTTTACAAAATATTTTCAACACCAAGATTTTTCATCTCAAAAAGATCATGTGCAATAAAACTACTATTACCAGGTCGGTAGTTACGCAAAAATGGACACGCTCGTCCCACATAGGAAAATCACGTTGAAAATCATTCCATTGCAGTTCAGTTTACTCACAAAACGCAAAGCGCAATAAATAATTTCTTTAAAACAAACCACCACGGTTCTGGTATGGATTGACTCATGACATGCACGCAAGGTAACTGCTCAATTTAAACGGTGTGCAACAATTTTCACACGTACTTCAAAAGAAGCCCAAACGGCAATTTACTCAAAATTATTTTCTGACCATCCAAATGGTATGGAACAAAGTTTACCAATCAAAATTTGCACGCGTCAGTTTATTATACAAAACAAGGAAACGATTCATAATTACACCTCAGTCAAAACCCAAAATAAATTGAGTAAGTTCCAAGTTTAAAGACAAAACTAATTCGTTTCCATCATTTGAAAATATGGACCTAAACATCATAAAACCTTAAATCGGGGTAGGCATGCAAACTGGTAACACTTCCATAAGGAGTTTTTTTAAAATCTTCATCACGAAGCATTTCCTCGACAATTCGTATTTGGGACATATAACGTCAAAACACCAAAGTTTAAAATGTATTTGCCAAAAATGCTCAAAATACTCGTTCCCTCCAAAGCAAAAGTTTTTATATTTCCCAAAAATAATCGGCGATTCTAAATTAACCGAATGTCAACAATCTACGCATTTATATTTTCAAAATATACACATTGCAAACGTATGCATGAGAACTAAAACATTTTCATGCACGACTCGTTTATCAAAATGTCAAGAACAAAGGTTACCCAAGTATGCATACCCCTAAGTCGATAAAGCGCATTTTCATGGAAATGATAATAAAACATTTAACTGACTAAAAGTGCACCAAACAACTCATTATGAAATGTTACCAAAATATTCTTCAATGCATTACTTTAGTCACGCATAAATCAATCCATACACTGAACTATTTGCAATAAAATACTTAGTAACACAAACTTCATGAACCTCGACGAACTCAGTGACTCTAAGTCAATAAAATAGCATCATACAATGTGCCCCCAAAGTCAATTTGTTAAAAGCAAAATCATGAATGAGACGCCAAAATTCCAAAAATCTCTTTCCACGGTAAAACCATAAAACAACATTGTTTAACAAACTTATAATAAACAAATCACCAAAAATAGTTTTATACAGACATCGTGGAATGTAACTTTCCGTCTCAACTCTAACATATGTGGAGGAGTTCCAATGTTAAAGTCACAAGCCGTAGTCACTTGCCCAACATTTTAAGCACCACAAAACACGGATATCATCTTACCCGAAAGAACCGTTGGAAAATTACGAAATGAACCAAATTCTAACAAAGTTTGCAACTCCCGTGATAAAACGGTTTCATCTACTTTCAAAACTATAATTCGAAATCGTGTGTGTGTGCTGAACATTTCCCAAAATTCCAAAACACAATCCATAAAAGGATTGGAAACACAAGAATTAGTTAATGCAATTTATTTTCAGAATAAACTTTGTGCATGACTCAGTCGGCATTCGACGTCTCGACTCATACCCCTCCAAAACTCACCGATCCACAATCGTCATCCAGACATTTAAACCTCTTAGGCAAGTTGGGAAATTACGTCAGATAATCCTTACGGTTTTTCCTCAATTCAAAGTTGGATTAATAAGCCTATGCTTCTAGCACAACCATCAATCTTGACCCGAAATGGCCTACTTAAAACAAACCTCATCCTTATCGTCACTCCAAGTGATTAATACTAGAATCGTCCTTCTATTCCAACGACTACTAGTTTAGAACCTCTATCACTACCCCCAACGATCATCACATCAAAGCAAATCAAGTACACACCTGTACTAGCAGGTTTACTATAGTTGTTCCTCCTTGTGATGGCTATTCTGGGTAGATATTACAACGAGTAATTAGCACACAATAAATCCTGCTATCTACGCTCACGCTCAACTCCTCGGATTCCCCGTGACTTTCCCCGACCCGAGCACGGATCCTGTGCTTCAGATAGTAGGAGCTCTACTACTACCTTCCACACCTATCCTTACTCGTTTCGAGTCCCATCCCGGAGTGCCCAAGTAGTTTCTCACCGATAACTATACCCATGTGCCCGCACCAGCATATGTACACACTCTTCCTAGCTCCCTAGGAATTCCACTCCAAAACACTACCCTTGCTACAACGAAATCCCTACTAGCCATAACGAGTTGCCTCGCGAATACCGCGTCACATGCAGCGTGAAACAAATAGACATTCGAATATAAGATTCTATTCTAGAACAGTTGGACTCAAACAAGAGCTGCGCAATAGAACTAAATCAAATATTCTAAGGCTATGTGATTCTTACTGCATACAACCTATAGGGCATTCACTTAACAACCTAATATGACCAACATTAATTCCTACTAGCAAGCAATAACCCTACAGTACAGTGTAACCAACACAAGCAATCTAGCATGCATACCGTATGATCTAGAAAGCAATAAATACACTAAGTATTGTACCTTTTCCCTTGGCTCCGGCTGACTGTACACACTGCGCCCTCGATCACCGTTTCTCAAACGGGTTTTCCTTTCTTTTATTTCCCAAAATTTTTAAGAGAATAATTTTATAGCCGCAAACTTGAGATCAAACACACCAAGATGTGTTTGATTCACTCAAGCTGTGCTCTGATACCAAGTTGTAACCTCCCAAAAATTACAATAAATTTGAACTTTTAAAATACCATTTTTAATAGATTAAATCACAAGCGTTTACCTCCAAATAAACGTTTAAACAAAACCTCGTTAAGTTAAACGATCATCTCAAATAAAACAGCGGAACTGTACTAAGTTTAAAAATAAATAATTACGAAGGTCTTCTCAACGCGCCAGTGTGTACCGTCATGCCTTACTGCCACTCGCACCTGAAACAGTAATTTTATAAGGAAAGGGTAAGCACGAAGCTTAGTGAATTCCGACACCTACGCAGATAGCAATTATATACATATCACCCCTATCCGCACATAGTCACACCCACAAACAGTCACATAGTACAACAACACAACACAAATAATCATGTACTCAATTACCTCGGTCCCACCGAGTTCACACAACAGTTATCCGCACTTCCTCGGTCCCACCGAGTTCACACAATAGTTATCCGCACTTCCTCGGTCCCACCGAGCCCTCGATCCCACCAAGTTCACACAACAGTTATCCGCACTTCCTCGGTCCCATCGAACCCTCGGTCCAACCGAGCCCTCGGTCCCACCGAGATGTATACAAAACACATTTATACTAGGCATTAAATCAATCTAATGCTACTCACCACAATACAGCTAGTTCACACAACCATTCAATAGTACACACAACTACCGCAACATATATACAATTCCTAGTCTACGCAGTGAGAGAACTCACCTCAAAAGCAACGCAGATATCCACAACAGCAAAACGAGCCGGCCGACTCCACTCACTTCTTTCCACCTAAGTAAGTGTTAACAAACGTCTAAGTGAAGTCCTAACCCAAAATCACAACTACAAGTTTACACGTGAAAATTCAGCCTTTTACTCTAAAAATTACAGGTCTGTTCGGGACCTGTTTAGCCCCCCTTAAACTCATCAACCAAGAATTATTATTCCATAAACAGAAAGTTCTATGTCTTAGGGTTCCAGGGACATATCGCACGCGTTCTAACGATTTTCCTACGATTTAATATGAATTTTCTAAGAATGGAACGCGAGTCTGCCGAATACGGACCTGCTGTAAAAACAGCTATTTTACACCTAGCTAGAGGCCGAACCAGACTTTCGCTAAAACACGAAAGGTGTGCCCGACACATAATTTGAACGGTGGACACCAGTTTCGCCTCAAACCGAGCTACGACGGAAAAGTTATGGCCGATACAAAACAGGGACAGAAAGACGTTTTCACATAAAATGACGATTTTGAAGTCGGTTTAGAGTTTACGCGATTGGGGTTAAGGCTTTAGGTCACTAAGGGCTGGACTAACCCAACACCACCCACTGCCACCTCAGGCAGTGGTGGTCGGCGGCGGCGCAGGGCGGCAGCCACCACCGGCGGCGGTGGTTCGGTAAAAGGAACAACCGGCGAGATCAACGAACGATCCCACCATCAAAACTCGGGCCGTACTCCCCCACGCACGACCTAACCGCAGCAAACCCACACCGTACATCCACCGAACTGGTGGTGCACGGCGGCAACGCCGGCGGCAGCCATGGCTGCGGCGGCGGTGGTGGTTTTGCGGCGACGAGACGACGAAAAGAAACGAGAAAGAAGGGACCGTACCTCTCGAGAACCACAACAGTACCCTCAACGCAGTCCCGCTCCTTCCTCCACCCGCTCGTCGACTCTCTCTCTCTCTCTCTCTCTCGCTCTCTCTCTCTCGGCTCTTCGAACTCGCCGGCAGGACAGCGGCGGCGCCGGCGGTCTTGGTGGTTCGGCGGTGATGCAAGAAATGAGAAGAAAGATTAGGGTTTGTGTGGGTGTTTCTTGTGTGGGATGACAATCGCAAAAACGAGAAGCGAAGGGAGGGGGTCGGTCCTTATGGGCCGATCCCATGCAACTATCTATAAAAATGACACTTTTAGTCCCTCAAGTTCCAACGTCTTGCCAAAAGGAGTTAAGGTCTTTCCCATAGCTCTTATCACAAATTTATAACATTTATGGTCATTCCCGACAATCCTGTTATTGAAATTTGTTAAGAGAAAATATTAAAACAAATAAATGATTAAATAAAAACCCATACCGGGACACGGGCTTTACACCTGAGGCAATGGGGATGATACGTTGAAATAAGTGAGTAAATTGGAGGTAGAAAGTGTGGCAAGTGACACAGAAAATGGGAAGCAATGTTTTCATAGTGTCATCGTCCAGTACATGAACCCCTAGTGGGAGTATGAGAAAGTGGAGTTGCGAGTATGTGATGATTCAAGGGTCGAGGGAAGCTAGCTTGTGTGGTTGGTCAAATGTGTGCACCTTCTAGTAAGCCGTTCTTTGGAAGCATGTTTTATGTTTTAAGGAGGGGGTGGAAGAAGGTAGTCGAATGTAGTGCTTGGAATGAAGGACCATTGGACTAAACTGGGGATAGTTTTATGTGAGTGCGGTCGCTCCTTCCTGTTGAGTGGGTGAAACTTGGATTTATTTTATATGTGGATGGACGGTTGTTGGATACAGTGAGAATTTGAATGTGTGCCTTCAAGATTGGTTCGGTTTGGTTGGTGGCTGTTTCAGATGTTGGTGTGTGGAAGTTTCCTACTTTTAGCTAAGTATAGTGTGGGGTGATGATGTGGTGAGAACATATGAATTGTAGTCAATGCAATTCAGGCAAGGAAGTGTTATCTGCTTTAGACATATATCGTCTTGAGGAAAGCGATTGTAGAATTGTGTGTTGTCTGATGAAGAAGATCATAACTGTGAGTTAAGGTGATATTCAAAGTTGACCTTGAGTTAAGTTGGCGAATTGAGTGTTCGTTATTTTAATAAGAGATTCATGTTGTTGTGGCATTAACCTCTGTAAATTCGTTCTTTTACGGAAGTGAAATTGTGTGTGAAACTCTTAATGTGTCGCGTTTTAAAACCGTGAGTACAGGTATGTGGATGGTATTGTGTACGATTGGCCTGATGTGTCATATTACGCGAATTATCTGGGGTAAGAGTAGTAGTTAACCGAAAATGTGATAATTTGTTGGTATATGCCCCGTTGTTGAAGGGTTATGCAAAGTGGGAGCAAAGGAATCCTTATAGAGAAGCAAAGAGGTCGACATGTACAGTTATCTGAGAATCTTCCAATAGTGAAGATGTGTGGTGGGACCGAAGGTCGCCCAGTTGACCGCCGATAAAATCAACCATATTCGCTAGAAGCTAAGGGTGGCTCAAGACGGTCAAAGGATGTATGCGAATAAAAGAAGGAAGACGATTAAATTCTTGGTGGGCGACAAAGTGATGCTTAAGGTGTCACCAAGGAAAGGCGTCGTGCATTGTGGAATGAAAGGGAAGCTAAGGCCTAGGTATGTCGGGCCGTTTGCCATCATCGAGCGTGTGGGTAAAGTGGCGTATAAGTTGGAGTAGCCCGAGGAACTTCGGGGAGTTCATTCGACCTTTCACGTGTCGAATTTGAGGAAGTGCTTGACCGAGGAAGGGATGGTCGTACCATTAGAAGACTTTCGCGTGGACGAAATGTTGAATTATGTTGAGGAGCCATTGACGATCGTGGATCGCAAGGTCAGAAAGTTGAGAACTAAAGAGATCTCGCTGGTCAAAGTTCAGTGGCGCTTCCACAAGGGACAAGAAGCGACTTGGGAAGTGGAATCGGATATGAGGACCCATTTTCCTCATTTGTTCGAAGATGGAATTCTGGGACGTAATTCTTTTGAGGGGAGGATGTTGTAATAACCGGGTTTCTTTTGTAAATAGAGTATAATGTTGTGTGTAGTTTGAATTTGAAACTTTGGGGGCAATTGTGAAAATAAGAGAAATAGGGTTAAAATCCCTAAAACCCTTCATTTCCATCCTTCAGTAAGGTGCGGCTGTGTGTGAAGCTTGGTGTGGAGCAACTTTGCTAGTGAGGAAGAAGAGCTTGGAAATTGGAGTTAGGGTTCATGAATCTTCATCTCCTTCGAGGTAATCACGTCTCCTTTAAATTTTCTATGCTTAAAGTGGGTTTGTTGACAATTTTCTTTTAGAACCCTTCAAAATGGTGTGAGAAATTGGGATTAAGTATCTAATGGAGGAAATAGTAAGTTAAGAGTGTGTTTTGGTTTGGAACCAATTCTTAGTAATGATTAGAATGGCCATATCCTTTGTCATAGCTTGAAATCGCAGTTTGGTAGAATTCCATGTGTGGTTGGGTTTTTCGGAAGGTGTTCTATTCGATAAAACCCCACTTGTCCGGAAGCCAGTAGTGTCCGGATGAAGTTTTTCGGAAATCGTGGAGAATCTGGAGGAATCCAGAAAAGGGATCCGGAAAAGGGACCGGAGTCTGATTTGCCCGTATCTGGGACTCTGGTTGTCGTTACTATTTAGGGAAAATACGTAGAGGATCGGTATGTTGTGTGAATAGTCGAGTGACTTATCCACTCTTGTGTGTTGGGCACAAATGTAGGTTCAGATAGAGGATAGCAGTTGCAAGTGAGAACATTTAGCGTGGACGTCGGGTGAGTCTTTCTAAACTGAATCTTTATCGATACTCGAATTTATTACTTGTACAGATATACTGAATTGCATGTTTTGCGTTGTTTTAAATATGCATGAAAAATGTGTGTTAATTATAGTTTGGGTGCGTGTGGGGCGGAGCATGTGATGACTTATTATGGATATATGGGGAGTGTGTCCCATGCAGGATATATGAATTTGTTTCAGAAGTTCACTAAGGGCAGGTGTGTGCCCCAACACGTAGTTACAAGTGTGTACGTGACCAAAGCATAAGCCATCTATAGGTGTTGTGTGTGTATTTAAACTGATAAAGGTGACCATTTATAAATGCTTATAAACTTTCTTTATTTGATAATTGTGGCGTGGTGTTGGTAACAAGAGGGATCTCACTAGACCTCATGGTCTAACCCTCGCTTTCAAAACTAAAACCTTTTCAGGTAAGCAGGTAGTCGATGGCTCGTTTATAGGGAAGAGCAAGATGTGAGTTTGAGCATGTGTATAGAAGGATTAGAAGAATTTCCTTTATTGTTTAGATAGGTTTATCAGCTGTAATTTGGGTTATTTCCGCAAACCCCAGTTTTGTAATCTTGAAGGTGTGACTTTGTTGGGGCCGTTTTGGCGTTTTTATTTAAAGTAGTAGCTTTTGGCATGTCTGTTTGGGTGGGTTGTTACAGTTGGTATCAAAGTGCTAGTTTAAGGGATTTATGTGACCAATAGATTTGAAGTTGCCTCTACTCTATACGCCACCACTTTAGTCGGCTCACCTCTCTCCTTCCGACTTAACGCGTCAGCAACCACGTTCGCCTTGCCTGGGTGATAAAGGATTTCGCAATCATAATCGTGTAGTAATTCCATCCATCTTCTCTGTCTCATGTTTAACTCTTTCTGATCGAAGTGATGTCTAAGACTTTTATGGTCGGTGTAGATCTGACACTTAACTCCATATAAGTAGTGCCGCCAAATCTTTAAGGCAAACACCACTACCGCTAGTTCCATGTCGTGCGTAGGGTAGTTCTTCTCGTGATCTTTCAACTGTCGAGACGCGTAAGCAATCACCTTTCCTTTTTGCATTAAAACACATCCTAACCCAAGCTTGGATGCATCACTGTAGATTACAAATCCCTCGGATCCGTCGGGTAACGACAGAATCGGAGCGCTGCTCAGACTTTCTTTCAACTTACCAAAATCGGCCTCCTGAGCCTCGGTCCAAACAAATTTAATGTTCTTCCTCGTCAAAGCGGTCAATGGAGTGTCTATTCAGGAAAAGTCCTGGATAAACTTCCGGTAGTAGCTCGCTAACCCAAGGAAACTCCTCACTCCGGACGGCGATTTCGGCGATTCCCAATCCTTAATTGCTTCAATCTTAGCTAGGTCCACTTTGATACCGTCCGCCGACACCACGTGTCCTAACAATTGAACTTCTCTTAACCAGACCTCACACTTCGAAAACTTAGCGTACAACTTATCGCGTTTCAGTAGCTCCAAGACCGCCCAAAGGTGACTCTCGTGCTCACTTCGAGATCGTGAGTAAACCAGAATATCATCTATGAAGACAATTATACACTTGTCCAATAATGAACTGCAAACTCTGTTCAGTAAGTCCATGAATACTGCTGGTGCATTGGTCTGCCCAAAAGGCATGACTAGGAATTTGTAGTGTCCATACCTAGTACGAAACGCCGTCTTGGGCATATCTTCCTCTCTCACCTTCAACTGGTGATAACCCGACCTCAAATCTATCTTCGAGAAGTAGTTTGCACCTTTAAACTGGTCGAATAGATCATCAATTCTCAGAAGCTGTAATAACCGGGTTTGTTTTGTAAATAGAGTATAATGGTGTGTGTGGTTTGATGATTTGAAACTTTGGGGGCAATTGTGAAAATAAGAGAAACAGGGTTAAAATCCCTAAAACCCTTCATTTCCATCCTTCAGTAAGGTGCGGTTATGTGTGAAGCTTGGTCCATATAAATACTAGGGGTGTTATGGTTCATATCACCACCTTACATTGCTTACAAAACGCAAAAAACGCATACAATTCTCATTTCTCGGCTCTCGCTATATTCGTTTCTCGCAAAAAACGCATACAATTCTCTAGTCTCAACTCTAAAAAAATGGCCGAACAAAATTACACCGTTCTTGTCGAGCATGGACGTAAGCAATCACCTTTCCTTTTTGCATTAAAACACATCCTAACCCAAGCTTGGATGCATCACTGTAGATTACAAATCCCTCGGATCCGTCTGGTAACGACAGAATCGAAGCGCTACTCAGACTTTCTTTCAACTTACCAAAATCCGGTCCAAACAAATTTAACGTTCTTCCTCGTCAAAGCGGTCAATGGAGTGGCTATTCAAGAAAAGTCCTGGATAAACTTCCGGTAGTAGCCCGCTAACCCAAGGAAACTCCTCACTCCGGACGGCGATTTCGGCGATTCCCAATCCTTAATTGCTTCAATCTTAGCTAGGTCCACTTTGATACCGTCCGCCGACACCACATGTCCTAACAATCGAACTTCTCTTAACCAGACCTCACACTTCGAAAACTTAGCGTACAACTTATCGCGTTTCAGTAGCTCCAAGACCGCCCAAAGGTGACTCTCGTGCTCACTTCGAGATCGTGAGTAAACCAGAATATCATCTATGAAGACAATTATACACTTGTCCAATAATGAACTGCAAACTCTGTTCAGTAAGTCCATGAATACTGCTGGTGCATTGGTCTGCCCAAAAGGCATGACTAGGAATTCGTAGTGTCCATACCTAGTACGAAACGCCGTCTTGGGCATATCTTCCTCTCTCACCTTCAACTGGTGATAACCCGACCTCAAATCTATCTTCGAGAAGTAGTTTGCACCTTTAAACTGGTCGAATAGATCATCAATTCTCAGAAGCTGTAATAACCGGGTTTGTTTTGTAAATAGAGTATAATGGTGTGTGTGGTTTGATGATTTGAAACTTTGGGGGCAATTGTGAAAATAAGAGAAACAGGGTTAAAATCCCTAAAACCCTTCATTTCCATCCTTCAGTAAGGTGCGGTTATGTGTGAAGCTTGGTCCATATAAATACTAGGGGTGTTATGGTTCATATCACCACCTTACATTGCTTACAAAACGCAAAAAACGCATACAATTCTCATTTCTCTGCTCTCGCTATATTCGTTTCTCGCAAAAAACGCATACAATTCTCTAGTCTCAACTCTAAAAAAAATGCCCTAACAAAATTACACCGTTCTTGCCGAGCATGGACGTAAGCAATCACCTTTCCTTTTTGCATTAAAACACATCCTAACCCAAGCTTGGATGCATCACTGTAGATTACAAATCCCTCGGATCCGTCTGGTAACGACAGAATCGGAGCGCTACTCAGACTTTCTTTCAACTTACCAAAATCCGGTCCAAACAAATTTAACGTTCTTCCTCGTCAAAGCGGTCAATGGAGTGGCTATTTAGGAAAAGTCGTGGATAAACTTCCGGTAGTAGCCCGCTAACCCAAGGAAACTCCTCACTTCGGACGGCGATTTCGGCGATTCCCAATCCTTAATTGCTTCAATCTTAGCTAGGTCCACTTTGATACCGTCCGCCGACACCACGTGTCCTAAGAATTAAACTTCTCTTAACCAGAAGTCACACTTCAAAAACTTAGCGTACAGCTTATCGCGTTTCAGTAGCTCTAAGACCGCCCAAAGGTGACTCTCGTGCTCACTTCGAGATCGTGAGTAAACCAGAATATTATCTATGAAGACAATTATACACTTGTCCAATAATGAACTGCAAACTCTGTTCAGTAAGTCCATGAATACTGCTGGTGCATTGGTCTGCCCAAAAGGCATGACTAGGAATTCGTAGTGTCCATACCTAGTGCGAAACACCGTCTTGGGCATATCTTCCTCTCTCACCTTCAACTGGTGATAACCCGACCTCAAATCTATCTTCGAGAAGTAGTTTGCACCTTGAAATTGGTCGAATAGATCATCAATTCTCGGAAGCTGTAATAACCGGGTTTGTTTTATAAATAGAGTATAATGGTGTGTCTGGTTTGATGATTTGAAACTTTGGGGGCAATTGTGAAAATAAGAGAAATAGGGTTAAAATCCCTAAAACCCTTCATTTCCATCCTTCAGTAAGGTGCGGTTATGTGTAAAGCTTGGTCCATATAAATACTAGGGGTGTTATGGTTCATATCACCACTTTACATTGCTTACAAAACGCAAAAAACGCATACAATTCTGATTTCTCGGCTCTCGCTATATTCGTTTCTCGCAAAAAACGCATACAATTCTCTAGTCTCAACTCTAAAAAAATGGCCGAACAAAATTACACCGTTCTTGCCGAGCATGGACGTAAGCAATCACCTTTCCTTTTTGCATTAAAACACATCCTAACCCAAGCTTGGATGCATCACTGTAGATTACAAATCCCTCGGATCCGTCTGGTAACGACAGAATCGGAGCGCTACTCAGACTTTCTTTCAACTTACCAAAATCCGGTCCAAACAAATTTAACGTTCTTCCTCGTCAAAGCGGTCAATGGAGTGGCTATTCAGGAAAAGTCCTGGATAAACTTCCGGTAGTAGCCCGCTAACCCAAGGAAACTCCTCACTTCGGACGGCGATTTCGACGATTCCCAATCCTTAATTGCTTCAATCTTAGCTAGGTCCACTTTGATACCGTCCTCCGACACCACGTGTCCTAAGAATTAAACTTCTCTTAACCAGAACTCACACTTCAAAAACTTAGCGTACAACTTATCGCGTTTCAGTAGCTCTAAGACCGCCCAAATGTGACTCTCGTGCTCACTTCGAGATCGTGAGTAAACCAGAATATTATCTATGAAGACAATTATACACTTGTCCAATAATGAACTGCAAACTCTGTTCAGTAAGTCCATGAATACTGCTGGTGCATTGGTCTGCCCAAAAGGCATGACTAGGAATTCGTAGTGTCCATACCTAGTGCGAAACGCCGTCTTGGGCATATCTTCCTCTCTCACCTTCAACTGGTGATAACCCGACCTCAAATCTATCTTCGAGAAGTAGTTTGCACCTTGAAATTGGTCGAATAGATCATCAATTCTCGGAAGCTGTAATAACCGGGTTTTTTTATAAATAGAGTATAATGGTGTGTCTGGTTTGATGATTTGAAACTTTGGGGGCAATTGTGAAAATAAGAGAAATAGGGTTAAAATCCCTAAAACCCTTCATTTCCATCCTTCAGTAAGGTGCGGTTATGTGTGAAGCTTGGTCCATATAAATACTAGGGGTGTTATGGTTCATATCACCACTTTACATTGCTTACAAAACGCAAAAAACGCATACAATTCTCATTTCTCGGCTCTCGCTATATTCGTTTCTCGCAAAAAACGCATACAATTCTCTAGTCTCAACTCTAAAAAAATGGCCGAACAAAATTACACCGTTCTTGCCGAGCATGGACGTAAGCAATCACTTTTCCTTTTTGCATTAAAACACATCCTAACCCAAGCTTGGATGCATCACTGTAGATTACAAATCCCTCGGATCCGTCTGGTAACGACAGAATCAGAGCGCTACTCAGACTTTCTTTCAACTTACCAAAATCGGCCTCCTGAGCCTCGGTCCAAACAAATTTAACGTTCTTCCTCGTCAAAGCGGTCAATGGAGTGGCTATTCAGGAAAAGTCCTGGATAAACTTCCGGTAGTAGCCCGCTAACCCAAGGAAACTCCTCACTTCGGACGGAGATTTCGGCGATTCCCAATCCTTAATTGCTTCAATCTTAGCTAGGTCCACTTTGATACCGTCCTCCGACACCACGTGTCCTAAGAATTAAACTTCTCTTAACCAGAACTCACACTTCAAAAACTTAGCGTACAGCTTATCGTGTTTCAGTAGCTCTAAGACCGCCCAAAGGTGACTCTCGTGCTCACTTCGAGATCGTGAGTAAACCAGAATATTATCTATGAAGACAATTATACACTTGTCCAATAATGAACTGCAAACTCTGTTCAGTAAGTCCATGAATACTGCTGGTGCATTGGTCTGCCCAAAAGGCATGACTAGGAATTCGTAGTGTCCATACCTAGTGCGAAACGCCGTCTTGGGCATATCTTCCTCTCTCACCTTCAACTGGTGATAACCCGACCTCAAATCTATCTTCGAGAAGTAGTTTGCACCTTGAAATTGGTCGAATAGATCATCAATTCTCGGAAGCTGTAATAACCGGGTTTGTTTTATAAATAGAGTATAATGGTGTGTCTGGTTTGATGATTTGAAACTTTGGGGGCAATTGTTAAAATAAGAGAAATAGGGTTAAAATCCCTAAAACCCTTCATTTCCATCCTTCAGTAAGGTGCGGTTATGTGTGAAGCTTGGTCCATATAAATACTAGGGGTGTTATGGTTCATATCACCACCTTACCTTGCTTACAAAACGCAAAAAACGCATACAATTCTCATTTCTCGGCTCTCGATATATTCGTTTCTCGCAAAAAACGCATACAATTCTCTAGTCTCAACTCTAAAAAAATGGCCGAACAAAATTACACCGTTCTTGACGAGCATGGACGTAAGCAATCACCTTTACTTTTTGCATTAAAACACATCCTAACCCAAGCTTGGATGCATCACTGTAGATTACAAATCCCTCGGATCCGTCTGGTAACGACAGAATCGGAGCGCTACGCAGACTTTCTTTCAACTTACCAAAATCGGCCTCCTGAGCCTCGGTCCAAACAAATTTAACGTTCTTCCTCGTCAAAGCGGTCAATGGAGTGGCTATTCAGGAAAAGTCCTGGATAAACTTCCGGTAATAGCCCGCTAACCCAAGGAAACTCCTCACTTCGGACGGCGATTTCGGAGATTCCCAATCCTTAATTGCTTCAATCTTAGCTAGGTCCACTTTGATACCGTCCGCCGACACCACGTGTCCTAAGAATTGAACTTCTCTTAACCAGAACTCACACTTCAAAAACTTAGCGTACAGCTTATTGTGTTTCAGTAGATCTAAGACCGCCCAAAGGTGACTCTCGTGCTCACTTCGAGATCGTGAGTAAACCAGAATATTATCTATGAAGACAATTATACACTTGTCCAATAATGAACTGCAAACTCTGTTCATTAAGTCCATGAATACTATTGGTGCATTGGTCTGCCCAAAAGGCATGACTAGGAATTCGTAGTGTCCATACCTAGTGAGAAACGCCGTCTTGGGAATATCTTCCTCTCTCACCTTCAACTGGTGATAACCCGACCTCAAATTTATCTTCGAGAAGTAGTTTGTGCCTTGAAACTGGTCGAATAGATCATCAATTCTCGGAAGCTGTAATAACCGGGTTTGTTTTATAAATAGAGTATAATGGTGTGTGTGGTTTGATGATTTGAAACTTTGGGGGCAATTGTGAAAATAAAAGAAATAGGGTTAAAATCCCTAAAACCCTTCATTTCCATCCTTCTGTAAGGTGCGGTTATGTGTGAAGCTTGGTGTGGACTGTGGAGCAACTTTGCTAGTGAGGAAGAAGAGCTTGGAAATAAGAGCTAGGGTTCGTGCATCTTCATCTTCTTCAATGTAATCACGTCTCCTTTAAATTTTCTATTCCTAAAGTAGGTTTGTTGACAATTTTCTTTTAGAACTCTTCAAAATGGTGTGACAAATTGGGAATAAGTATCTAATGGAGGAAACAGTAAGTTAAGATTGTGTTTTGGTTTGGAACCAATTCTTAGTAATGATTATAATGGCCATATCCTTCATAGTTGCTTGAAATCGTAGTTTGGTAGAATTCCATGCCTGGTTGGGTTTTTTCGGAAGGGGTTCTGTTTGATAAAACCCCACTTGTCCGGAAGCCAGTAGTGTCCGGATGAAGTTTTCCGAAAATCATGGAGAATCCGGAAAAGGGATTCGGAATCCGGAAATGGATCCGGAATCCGGAAGGATCCTGAAAAAGGACCGGAATCCAGAAGGATCCGGAAAAGGGACCGGAATCTAATTTGCCCGTATCCGGGACTCTGGTTGTCGGTAGTATTTAGAGAAAATACTTAGAGGGTCGGTATGTTGTGTGAATAGTCGAGTGACTTATCCACTCTTGTGTGTTGGGCGCAAATGTAGGTTCGGATAGAGGATAGCAGTTGCAAGTGAGAACATTTAGGTGAGTTTTTCTAAACTTAAACTTTATCGATACTAGAATTTAACTTGTACCGATATACTGAATTGCATGTTTTGCATTGTTTTAAATATGCTTGATAAATGTGTGTTTATTATAGTTCGGGTACGTGTGGGGCGGAGCATGTGATGACTTATTATGGATATATGGAGAGTGTATCCCATGCAGGATATATGAATTTGTTTCATATGTTCACTAAGGGCGGGTGTGTGCCCTAACATGTAGTCACAAGTGTGTACGTGGCCAAAGCGTGAGCCATCATTAGTTGTTGTGTGTGTATTTAAACTGATAATGGTGACCGTTTATAAATGCTTATATACTTTATTTATTTGATAATTGTGGCGTGGTGTTGGTAACAAGAGGGATCTCACTAGACCTCATGGTCTAACCCTCGCTTTCAAAACTAAAACCTTTTCAGGTAAGCAGGTAGTCGCGGGCTCGTATAAAGGCAAGAGCAAGATGTGAGTTGGAGCATGCATATAGAAGGATTAGAAGACTTTCCTTTATTGTTTAGATAGGTTTCTCAACTGTAATTAGGGTTATTTCCGCAAACCCCGGTTTTGTAATCTTGAAGGTGTGACTTTGTTGGGGCCGTTTTGGCGTTTTTATTTAAAGTAGTAGCTTTGGCATGTCTATTTGGGTGGGTTGTTACAGAAGTGGGCACTTGTTCTGAACCGTCACCTTGTTGATTTCCCGATAGTCTATGTACATTCGCATAGACCCGTCCTTATTCTTGACAAAGAGTATCGGCGATCCCCAAGGCGATGAGCTCGGGCAAATGAAGCCCTTGTCGAGTAACTCTTGCAACTGCGTAATCATTTCTTTCATTTTCACTAGTGCCAAGCGACAGGGCGCACGCGCAATTGGTGCCGCCCCGGGCATTAAATCGATTCTGAACTCTACTTGACGATCTGGGGGCAAACTGGTCAAGTCATCCGGAAATACTTCTGGGTACTTGCTCACTACCGACACATCCTCTACACCCTTCTTCTTTTTCTTAGCATCCAACACGTATGCTAAAAACCCAAGGCACCCCTTTCCTAAGCACCTCCTAGGTTTTCATCATGGATATTAAACACGACTTCTAATCCCGCTGATCCCCATCAATTACTATTTCTCTCTTATCAGGCAAGGGGATATGAATTAACTTCTTATTACACACAATGTTAGCGTCGTTATCAGCTAACCAATCTATTCCTATTACCACATCAAACTCCCCCATACCCATCGGGTATAAACGTAACGGAAATAAATGACCGTCTATGTCAATACTACACCCCTCATAGACCTCCTTCACCCAGACTCGATTATCATACGCTACTTCTACTTCAAACCCAAAGTTCAGTCTCTTAAGTTTCACTTGCAAATTCCGAATAAAATTCGGCGACACAAAAGAAAGGTTTGCGCCAGAATCAAACAATACTTTAGCAAAAGTCGAGTCAATAGGGAAAGTACCTGTCACCACATCCGGCGTATTCACCGCCTTCTCCGCAGACATGTGGAATGCCCTCGCCTTCGCTCGAGCAGGATCCACCTTCCTATCTCATCCCTTCCACCGTTGCTACGACCATAGCTACCAGCCATTCCCCTCTGTAGCTGTGGGCAGTCCGTCTTGATGTGGTCTGGCGACCCACATTGGTAGCATGATCTCGGACTACGGCAATCCCGTGCTATATGCCCCGTCTTCCCACACTTGTAGCATCCTTCTTTATTTGACAAACATTCCCCCTTATGCATCCGGTTACATTTACCACAAGGCCTCTGTAGGTTCCCAGATTCACCTCGTCTCATATAAACAGCAAGATCAAAGATAGCGGAAGCATAATAAAGCTATTTATGTATGAGTGATTGTGAGTAGCATAAAACATGAGAGAATAACAATATGATGAACAGTAATAGATAACTATAATGAATAACAAACTGTTCGTATATTGATATTTGAATAACACCAAGAACACTTTCTTGTGTGTGTATTCTGAAATCTCTCAGGCTACTGATCGTACACTAGTAGTGGAATCGAATTGTTCAGTGATAGTGTTCTCACAATTCTAGCAACAATCCTTACAATTCTCGACAATTTGTGTGTTCCACTAACGTTTTATTTATAGACTGATAAAGTAATAAACAGTGTACTATCAAACCCTATGATGACACGTGGAAAGCATGTCTTCGTCCTTTTAGGGCTGACGTGGAAAGTGCAGACACTTGTCTATCACTTAGAGATTTCTATGAGACTTTGGCATCACAGAGGTCTTCATTTACCAGAGGTCTTCTGCCAGAGCTCTGGAGGTCTTCTGGCAATCTTCTTCTATGATGGTCTATCAGAGGTCTTTTGTCAGAGCTCTGATGATCTCTGATGGTCTTCTGTTTGTTCTTCTTCTAAGACTTTAGCTTGATCTCTGGTCTCTTGTTCTCTGATGTTCTTCTGACTTATGATATTTTCAATACTTTTACAAAGTCATACTTGGGGCTAACAAATAGGAGAAAGTCATCCTCTGTAAAAGCCTTTTACTACTTTCAAGAGTATGATTACAATACAAAGCAAAAAAAGATAGTAAAGTAGTCATAATAGTTTCCTCTAAGAATTATGTCAAATCTCATAATTAAATCCATGAATTCTAGAGTAAGAGTAAGATGTCTTACAAAACTATCGATGACTTCTTTTGGGCATTTGGAGCTTGGAGGCCTCTCTTGTACGATCTTTTGTAGATACTTCAGAGATTGTGAGGAGTACTTGTGGGCTTCTGCAGCTCTGATGGCTTTCTTGACTCCCTTCTGTCGGCATATGAATGCTTATGGATGGGCTGATAGAGATCCTGTAGGGTAGTTTTCAAGTCCCACAAGACTCTCATCTGGAGGTCCAATGCCCAGTTTCTCCATTTCGAAATCGATTCCATGTTGGAAGTCGATTTGTGTTCTGAGGTTCACGTGCTCTTCCATGGCTAGCAAGACTTCAGTTCGTGCAGTGCTGGCAGCTTTGAATCTATCTGCGAAGTTTAGGCAGTAGGCGTGCAGAGTAAGAAGATCATAAGGGTTGTGCAGAACGAGTTCATTGTCAGTGAATACTTCTTGCTACTCATTGCTGAGTTCGACCGTATAGGCGTGATAAGCAACTCTGTTGTAGGCAAAGGACTTCAGGTCTATCCTTATTATTCTTTCGAACGCAAAGGTTGTGTTTATCCTACCAGAGACGTTGGTCTTTCTCCTTATGAATCTGCATCTATCATCTGACTGTTTGTCTTCTCTTTTTGGGTTCAGATATGGGTTTATGGACACAGCATTGACTGGAATTAGGTCTTGATCAGCATAAAGGAAGGTATACACCTCTTCTAGTGATGGTAGAGAAGTATCCTTGTTGGATGGTGGTGGTTGTTGTTGATCATCAGCAGATGGCTCTTCTATGATCTTTTCTTTGCCCTTGTCCATTCGACCCTCTTAGGTGTTTCCCTCTGTTGGAATCTCTGTTTTAGGTTTTTTTGTCAAAATTTCCAGAGACTCTACTATTTCATTCTGAAGGGGGTCATAGACAATGAAGGTTGTGGTGTTGGGTGGTTGGTTTAATATATCTTCGGCAGAGGATGGGTCTGTCCTCTCTGGTTCATTCCTTGGGGATGGTGAAGGGGTATTAAGTAGAATAGTTTCTGTTAGAGGCTCTACTGAGGTTTCTGCAGGGGTCTTGATTTGTCTGTCTTTGAAGGTGTAGTCTATGCTCTCCCCCTTTTGTTGATCAGACTCCTCTACATCACCTATGTCATGCTCAAAGTCTGAGAGCTGTAACGTCCCAAAAATTACAATAAATTTGAACTCTTAAAAATACCATTTTTATTAAATAAACCACAAGTGTTTAAATCCAAATAATCGTTTTATCCAAAACCTCGTTAAGTTAAACAACCAACTCAGTTAAAACAGCGGAAAGTAAAATAATTATAAACATAGAGTCTCTAAATAAACAATAGTGAAAGTCTCTTCAACGCGCCAGTGTGTACCGTCACGCCTTACAGCCACTCGTACCTGAAACAGTAATTTATAGGAAAGGGGTAAGCACGAAGCTTAGTGAATTCAAACACGTACATAAAATAGCAATCATATGAACACCACCCCTATCAGCAGATAGACATAAACAAACATCACATGCCAGACTAAGAACATATCCTAGACAAGCAACTCATGCAAGAACACCTGTATATGTACCCATTGGTCTCCCCGAATTCATACAACACCTGTGCACGTATCCCTCGGTCTCCCCGAGTTCATACAACACCCATGTACGTATTCCTCGGTCTCCCCGAGTCCATACAACACCCATATACGTATTCCTCGGTCTTCCCGAGTCCTCGTTCTCCCCGAGTTTTATACAACACCCAAAGTCTCATAGTAGACACTAACACAATAGAATATTACCTACACCCAATCAGTTAACACACACGAGCTACAACAATGCACATATAATCCCTATCCTACGCAGTGAGTGAACTCACCTCGAAAAGCAAAGCAGAACTCCACAAACGGCGATAAGAACCCACCAACTCCAACTCACTTCTTTCCACCTAAAGAAGTGTTACAAAGTGTCATAGTGAAGTCCTAACCCGAAAATACCACTACAAGTCTAAACGTGCATTTTTTCGGTTTTTGGTCTAAAACAGCAGGTCTGTTCGTGACCTGTTTAGCCCTCCTTAAACCCATCAAACCAGAAATATAATTCCATGGTCTGAAGGTTCCATGTGTTAGGTTTCCAGGGACATATCGCACGTGTTCATACGAGGTCCCTACTATTTTATATGAATTTTTCAAACCAGTCTGCACTAATTGCCAATTTGGCCCTAGCTAGAGGTCTCGCTAATTTTTCTGCAAAACATACGAAACATACTAGACCCAAATTGGGAGATTTGGGCACTGATTTCACCTCAATCCGAGCTTCCTAGATTATTCTGCGGATTTTACAAAACAGGGACAGATTGGACATTTTCACATAAAATGATAACTTCGATTTCTCGGTTTAGCGTTTTACATTTAGGTTTAGGATTCGCAAACTAGGGTTTAGGAACCTGGGTCTGAACTACACCAGCACCACCCACTGCAACCTCTGGCAGTGGTGGTCGATGGTGGCGTGGGGGCGGCAGCCACCACCGGCGGTGGTGCTGGTTCGATAAAACCAACCGGCGAGACCAACGGGAACGATCCCACCATTCTAACTCGGCCACACACACACGTTCGACCTAACAGCCGCAAACCCACCGTTACAACCACCGACCTAGTGGTGCACGGCGGCGGCACCATGCCGGCAGCCATGGCTGCGGCTGCGGTGGTGGTTCCGCGGTTGTTCGGCGACGACGAATCAAGAAACTAAGAAGAAAAGTGATAAATCCTTACCTCTCGATGCCCACGAATCAGCAACCAACACGAGGTCCCGATCCCTTACTTATCTCGATCGCCGTCTCACTCTCTCTCACTACACCTCGCTCTCGCCGGCAGGAAACGGCGACGCCGGCGGTCTTGGGGTTGATCGGCGGTAGCAGCGAATGGGAGGGAGAATTAGGGTTGTGCGTTTGATGTTTTGCGATGTGTTTCAAACGTGAAGTACAAAAACGAAATAAGGGAAGGGGGGGTCGGTCCTATGGGCCGATCCCATGCAATCCAATTGACAAACTCCACCTTTAGTCCCTAGGTTTTAAAACTATGCCATTTCTTACCACATGAAGCTAGGATTTTACAAAACAAACCAAACATCACAAAATTGAATCATTTTGGTCCTTGCCGCCAAATCCTGTTAAAAATTTCATTTAGAGAAAACAAATAAAATAATTAATTAAAATATATATCGGAACACGGGCTTTACAAGAGCTCAGTAGTAGCTTTTGGAGAGTGTGGACCAACAAACCTTGGTCTTTTGAAGGCTTTGGCGCCAGAGGATTCTTCCGCATACCTCTTCTTTGAAGCAGCGTCAACAATTACTTCACAGAAGGTCTTGGCAGCCTGTTTTAAGATGTCTTCTAGTTCAATAGCAGCAGCTCTTATCTCCTACACCTGGTCGTCGAAATTGAATTTATGGGCATCCAGAGTTGTTTGGACATGCTTTTCTGAGGCCTAGGCTTTACCCACAAATTTAGCAGAAATGGTCATCATTCTGCTTAGGACTTCTCTTCGGAACTCACCCATGTCACCTATAGTCATAGGGCGATCGTTGGGTCTAGGAGCATTGACAGAAATGGGTGGTGGCGTAGCAGCTTCTGGTGTGGCATCAATGGGTGTAGTGGATGGAGTTTGTAAACTTTTGATTGCGGCAGAGACTGAGTTGTTGATCACCTCTGTCAGAGTTCTGATGTTTTCCTCTGACAGAGTGACAGAAGGAGTGGCTCTGGAGATGTTTTCCTTGTGATGTTCAGCCAGTTGTATCTTTAGAGCAAAAATTTCTACTTTCAATTTCTGGTTCTCCTTTGTGCTCTTTCTCTCCCATTCTTTAACCTTTTTTGAGGTCTTTGCATGTTGAGTTTTGACGGTTTTGAGCTCATCTTGCAGAGAGATGTTTTCAGTTCTCCTCTGCTCCTCCACACCTGTGTTGATACGTTTATACTCATTCAAAGAGGTTCTAATCTCATCACAAAAACCTTTGAACTCTGTTTTTGTGGGAATATCAGAGATGGGAACATTAGAAACAACACATGTTCCCAATTGAGCCTCGAGTTCAGAGGCGCCTTCTTTCAGAGAGGATTTGATGTTGTCTCTGGAAGGACTTCCACCCTGTCCTTGATGTTCCCTCTAAGGAGATACATCTCGGGGTGTTGCGGTTTCTTCAGATCTCTCATTCTCAGAATCTGAGAGATTGATGTAAATGTGGGAATTAACATTGCGATCTAGGCAATCTAATCCCTGTGATACTAGGATTTCATATTGCTTCTGAGTTAGGCAATCTCTACGGGTAAAACGGAAGTTACCCAGGGACCTAAGTTGTTCCTCCTTAGTGAGATGAGCCACAGAGGCATCATCGTGTGATTGGGTCCTATTGATGTCCTGGGGCAAATAGACATCATTGCCAAAAAAAGCTTCCCCGGTTTTGTGCATCTCAGAGGCATGAAGAGTGTCCTCTGAGCGGTTTAGCAGGTTAGGGTTCGAGGTGTGCACATCTGGTTCAATATCCATATGGTATAGATCACCATGGATAGATGGAGTGCTTGCACTGGGAGTTGGAGAAGGTATCCTAAAATACACATGTGTGTTCTTGCGAACATATTCTTCTATTCTCACCGGAATCTCGGTTTCTATTGGGTTAGAGAACTCAAGGATCTCTCGCTCTGTCTCACTGCTCTCTGTCTCACTGCCCCTCCATCTGTAGTATCTTTTACTCCCTATGTGACAGCCTCCTCTGGGGATGCTCTGTCATGTACAACATTATCTTTCTCATTTTCTGAGGCAGACCTCTCTAAGAGTACTCGTGCCTCTGGTTCAACTTCCTCTTCTTGTGCCTCTCTAATAGGCATATCTAAAGTGGGCTCAGGACCTAATTATGCTGGGGATCTCACCTCATGATCTTGAGGTTGAGCAGCATGTCTATAGTTGCGAATAGCAAGATGCTCTGGGTGGATTTGTAGCATTGTCCTAGGGACTCTGCGAGCATTAGGATACGTACCAGTGATTGTTGGTCTGAAGGAGGACATGGTCCAGAGTGGAGTTGGAGGTCCCTGTTGAGTGATCTGGAGAGTATCGAAGGCTTCTCTGATGACTAGGCTTTTTAGTCTGGGAAATCGAATGGCTTTCAAGTTTCTGTCTTCTCCCACCAATTTGCCTTTGGGAAAAGGGTTGGTCTTGAGGTTTACAATTGTGAGAAGCTCTTTGTAGAGAATGGTGGCGTAGTCGAAGTTTCGGTGAAAATAGAGAACATACATGATTTGCAGGAGCTCTGTACTTGCTTGATCCTGGCTGCCACTTTTTGCAGGTAAGGGTTCTGTTGAGTGTTGAGAACATGAAGTACCAAATGGGTGGTAATTTGCCTCTTTTGAAGATACCAAGCTTGTCCAGGTCATCATTGTATCCTAGAAATCTGATGAATTCTAGGAGTATGGGTAGTTCAGGTGCTTTCTCGTAGGCAGGAATTCCCAATTCCTCAGGGGTTCTTAGTCCAAAGATTCTTCTGATGGTTTTCGGACGAATATGAATGGTCCCTGCTCCTGCATTTGGTCCAGCATCGACTTTGCCCATGATTCATTTCCTTTCCTCGATATACTGGCAAGTGGTCCACCATTATTGGACATAGAGTTTTGGCAAATTTTCATCGGCTTTGATTAGGGATAAAAAGAGTTCAGAACATCGAAAGAACTCCACAATGATGTGATACATGGGTTCGTAGTTTTCTGGGTTGGTAGAGAACCTGTAGTTGCTGTCTGTGAAGGCGTAGGGTTGAATGATGATTGTATCGACAAGGACAATTGTTGGTCCCGAAAGGGTTATACAAGTTTGTATAAGGGGGGGTTGAATACAAACACACAAATTTTACTTTTCTAAATTGTTTATTGATATTTATCAAACAATTTACAACTTGTTGCGGAACAAGATTAAGGATTAAACCTAATCTAAACAAGTTATGAGAACACTAAGTTTCTTGCACTAGAATTAAGACAGAGCTGAGTTAAGAATATTAAAGAGAAATATTCTAACACTGAGTAGTAGAAAGAAGAAGATGGACGAGCACTTCATTTCTGAAGTAGGGTTCTTCTTATATACTGCATGTATTAAATGCATATCAATATAACTTTACACGTCGAAGCAGCTGATTGGTTGCATGTTTTGACCTTGGTAGACAACCTAGTAGCCGCATGATGAACAATGTAGAATCAGAGTTGTTTGTACGATTCTGAACAAAAGGGATGTCCGTTCTGCATTTTGTACGGAGTCGTGCAAGGAGGTAAGACAAAAGTAACTTGTAGAGGAAACTTCATGATCAGCGTTCGTTGAACAGATCTTTATCAGCGAGTGATAAAGTTCAGCGATCGCTGAAGTTTTCTACTTGAAACTTCACGTTGAGTGGACAGGTCTTGGCTTCGCTGATATCCCCATCAGTTCATTAGTAGACTTGTCGCTGGTTCTTTGGCTTAATCTTCGACTTCAGCGTAGAACATTTGTTGATGTGAAACTTGTCTTCAGGGATCATAAGTAAACAACTAACACTATCAGCGATCATCAACAAGACTGAACAGGCTCAGAGCTTTATTGATGAACAATATCGCTGAATGTATAAATTAAAGAGCATGAGTTTCCTATCAGCGGTACTGTAGAGACATAGTACTTATCAACGATAGTGAAACTCTAATACATATTGTCTACTTAGAATATTCACTAAGTGTTTCTTAAAGAGTCATTATCAAATCACTGAGGGTTTGGATTAACAATCTCCCCCTATTTGATATTGACATAGCAACAAAAAGAAAATTGCTAACTATTAAAACATAAGGATAAAAAGAACTCATAAAATATTTGTCCCTTTTAAAGTTTTCTGGGATCTTTTGAGTACTGATGGAGTAAAGTACATTCGCTGAAAATTTTCTTTTAACTTCGTATAAGTTACATAGGGAAGTGGAAAAATTACAAGTACAAAAGATACAAGCTGATAAGGATAGAAGAATTACAAGGAATCCTATCAGCTATTCAGGTTCTTCCTTAACGAGAAGTTCATCAAGGGTTTTTGTTGTAGGGATCATCCAGTCAGGGACAGTTTCACCAAGATCCCGTCTATTCTTTGCTTCAGTAACGATCAGGGGCTTCATGAAATGTCCGAGAAGATCTTTTCTGAATTCGCGCCAATAGATAAGATCTCTGAGCTGTTCGATAGGAGTGATGGGTAGCTCAGAGATGCGTTGAAAGCGTTCTCGTCCATCATAGTCATGAAAGAATATACCATAAGGTTCGCTTAGGACTTTTCCAGGGATGAAGCGTTCACCAGGAGACAGGGAGGTGTCGAGCGCTGAGAGGTCAGGTTCAGGACAAAGTACTTCAGCTCGTGAGAAGCCAATACCGATTTCATTTCGGATAGGAGGACCTGAGTCTGAAGGTATTATCTTCTTCTTTGGAGAGGCCCTTCTTTGTTGAACTAGATTAGGAGGAGGAGGAGGAATATCCACAGCAGATGAAACCAAGTCGATCTGTTGATTGATCATTTTCTCGACATGGCTTTTGAATTGTGAGCGAGATCGCTGAATGGCTATTCACATCTCCAACCACTCAGAGAGACCGTACTTCTTGGTTAAAAAGGCGTAGATGGTTTCCTTTGTACCATTCTCTCTGAATAGATCAACCTCAACAACTGGAACCTTTATTGTTGATCTTCCCCTGATGTAAACTTTGTTGATTCTGGCTGCCCGATATCGATAGTGAAGTCTTTCTTTGCACCATTCCAAGGTAGAGTCAGATACATTGGTCTTTTCTTCGATGATCTTCTTGGCGTCCTTCCATAATTGACGTTGGACATCAATGGGAGTTTTCTTCAGATCAGGATCCTTCACTGATTGTTGGACAAGCTGGATTGCATAGGCATTATCTTGTTCTTCAGCTTTCCTTCGATCGGCGAGTTGTTTTTCAGCCTTAAGATGTTCAATGTTTTCCTTTCTTGATAGTCTGAATTTAGGAGGATTGATTTCGAATCGAGGAAGGATGATTCGCTGATCTTTAAGCTGTTTGATCATTGCATCTCTTATTTTCTGATCTTCTTCACTTAGCGTTTGAGGAGCCAAGGAACGTTTGTTTTTGTGAGAGAGCAGTTGTTCTTCTGGTTCACCAGTCTCAGTGAAATCTAAGACTAGGATTATTTCTTCAGCGATAGGAGCTGGACTTATTGTTGATGAAGTGTTTAGCGGTTTTATGGAGAGGAGGACTGAGGTTGAGAAGGGATAGAGGAGGGATGCAGTGTAAGGGAAGAAAAGATATTGTACCTGACAAACTGGCTTTCTTTGTAGGATAGTCAGATTGCCTTCTGCAGCGAGGCCTTTGTTTTTGCATTTGTCTGCTTCAGTCGCTGCAGGCTTTTTCTTTGTCCCCTCCCCTGGTGGTTCATTTATCATAACCCCTTTTAGAGCTGGGGCTTTCTTGGGCTGGACGAAGAAATCAACATCATCATCATTTTTAGGAGATGATGATGGTTCATCATCATCGATGTCGACGTCTTCATCGTCTTCAGCTTCTTCTTCAGATTCTACCTCATTAGCATAGGGTTCGGTGACATCAGCAACAGCTTTGGGTTGCTCATCGAGTTGCTCCCCCTCAAATTCAGAGGGAGGTTTCTCGGTTCCCTCAGGGTTTTCAACTCCCTGAGGTTTCTCGGTTATAGCAGCAGCAACATTTGTTTTAGTTGTCTCCCCCTCAGCATTATGGGGAAGACTTTCTTTATTCTTCTCCCCCTCTTCCACATGATGAGTGGGGGAGGTAACTGGAATATCAGCAGCAGCATCATCAGTGTGCATTGGGTCCATGTCTTCCAGGCCAAAGATCCCAACACAGGTTTCAATCCTACCTAATATGTCTTCCAGGCCAGATATAGCAGGAGTGATTCTTTGAAGATCCTCGCGATCCACCTGAGTAAAATGCGAAGGAGCACAAGTAGCAGCATTCAAGCGGTCGAGGATTTGCTGAAGGAGTTCTATGACAGTGCCGACCTCAGTTTTGACCGTAGACACCTCTCCCTTAAGAGTACCAACCTCTGTCTTCAATGATGTGACTTCATTGGACAGGGAGGTGAAGTTTGTGGAGAGGGTGCTGTTGGTGAAGTTGAGATTGTTGATAGAGGTGGAGTGTTCAGCGAGAGTAGTAGCAAAGTTTTCAATGCTACCTTCCACCTTTTCCAGATCAGCACTGGAGGCTTTCTTTTCGACCTCAGTGGTCAGCATCTTTAGAGTATCTCCAGCGTTTGTAACCGTTGAAGAGTTAGCAGTGAGTGTGGTGGTGAAAGAGTCCATCTTTGTCACCAAGTCTTTCAGGGAGTTGTTGATATCTCCCAAATTAGGACCTGCAACAGTTAAAAACTTATGAACATAGGAAAGCTCGGAAGTTGGGTATTTTGAGAGAGGAGTGTGTATGGTTTTGTGTATACCTACAGGGGGGTTGGTGAAGTCCTCGAAACTTCGATAACCTGAGAAGTGTTCCATGTCGCCTTCCAGAGTGCCTTGGCGCATAGAAGTGCCTGCAGATCCTATATTTTGATTCATCATCCCCTGTAAAGTTGCAGCTAAATTATCCTGGAGGATGATGTTTGTTGCAGAGAATGGGGGGAAAATAGGTGGAGTGTCCAAAGAAATGGTGGGTGGAATGATTGTTGAGAAGAGAGTTTGGGTGACGGGTTCAACGTTGGATCTGCTGAGAAGTACTTCTTCAGTCCTTAGAGAGTCTGAAGAAGGGGGGTTCAGTTCCAAGTTTATAACCTCAGCGTTTAGAGACGCTGAAGTTGGTATGGAAGGGGTGGCCTGCTCAACTGTGGCAGAGCGTACCACGGAACTATCCAGCGGCTCTTGAGAAGAGTGAGGCACGGAGTCTTCAGCCTATAAAGGCATAGGGGGTTGCTCCTTGGTTTTCTTGATCCTTTGAGAATCAAGTGAGGTAGTAGAGTGTTTCCTTTTCTTAGAAGAAGTGGAGGTTGCAGCCTGGGTATCAGCAGTGGGAATTACCGCTGAGGTAGCCATAGAAGTAGAAGAAGTTAGGGGATTGAGAATAGATAAGATAGTAGAAATACGTACCTCTTTTGGCATGGGGTGAACTCGAGGATCTTGCTGCCAACCTGGGAGAGCTTCAGGTCGCCCATCTTCGGGTATTTGTCCCCGACTCCCTTTAAGAAGAGAGCGCTGAGAAATCGAGGATAAGGAACCATCTTCAGTCTTTTGGATTCCTCGACTCTTTGAATCATGTCCTCAAAGACGATTTTGGCCCAGTCGATGTGTAGGCCCTTTAGCAGTGAATATCGCATGGCTTGCTGGGGTTGAGAAGCTTGGTCAGAAGAACCAACTTTAGTTGTCATGCAGCTAATCAGGTTAGCGAAGATGAAGTTCATCTCGCTTGGCATCTTGGATTTCTTGATTAGGGTCAGCATCTTCTCAGGGAGGCCATCTCTCCCTGTTTCCCAAACATACTTCATTGCATCGAAGAATGCAATGATGGCGTCTCTGTCAGTGGGGTTTTTGGGATTGGGTAGAGGGATAAAGCGTTTATCTTTTGTGGCTGCGGGGAGGTTGAGGGCACACCTAATATTACCAGGTGTGATCTTGGAGGTACCATGGTCAGTGTCAAAAAGTATGACTTCGGTTTCCTTTTTGGGGTCTTTCTTGGAGGTGATCATAGCTCGTCGGGCAGTCCACCAGAACTGAGCAAAAAGGTGTCTATTTGCTGGAGGAGTAACAGTCAGAGTTGTGGAGAGAGAGAGCATGTCTTGAGAAAGTTCACAGCGTCGTCTAAGTGGGTGATATGCTTTCTCCGAGGAAAGTTGAAGAGGGCAAGGGTTGTTGCCCTGAAAGTTGATTTCCTCGTATTTGAAACGAACTTGAGGAGCAGGGGTGAGTGTAGTCTTTGAAGAAGCAGTAGGATTCTGAGTTGATGGAACTTCAGTAGTTGATGCCATTTCTGTTTAAACAAGAAGATTAAGAACATAAGTCTTAAAATGGATTAAATGTCCAAAATGAAGGTTTTTAGGATTTTGTAATTTCTATTTAAAGAAAAAAATAGAAATTAGGGTTTTTCTAGTTTTGAACAAAGATACAAAATCTAGTGAAAATTTCATGTTTTCCATTTTCCTTTTTAAGAAGGGATTCTGGAAGAACATAATAAGATGTCAAAGTTTAAGATTATTAGTTTAAACTTTGAAGAACAATCTGTTTCCATATTGTGTTCATAAAATCATGAAGAGAGGATGATTTCATTTTAAGAAAGTTCTTTTGTTTGATCTTTTGAAAACAAAAATAAGATCGAAAACAAGTTTTATGCAAGGAAAATAACAAGAATATTAACCTTTCGATTGTTGAAGAAGATGAACAGTTCTTGAAGAAAACAAGTTTGAATGCAACAGAGAATTCTTGTTTGAAGGAGATGATGTTCGCATAAAAGGTAAAAATGTTACACCCCGCTTACCACGACACAATATTGTCCGCTTTGCCCCACTGGCTCACGTCTTTATTCTTGGCGACCTAGCAAGGACTTCACAAGGACTTCCCAGGAGGTCACCCATCCTGGTACTACTCCCACCCAAGCACGCTTAACCACAAAGTTCCCAAGGAACCCGCATGCTTGTGGCCCCAAAACGCGTTGTGTCTGGTAAGGCCAAGGTTTACTAATATACCCAGCATCTCTCCTGTCCACGGCCGATGTGGGATATGCCTAAGGTGTTACACACACCCCCCCTTAGGGACTCATCGTCCTCGATGAGGTTTGCCCCACCATCCCGAACGGCACAGGAGTGGCTCTGATACCATTTGTTACACCCCGCTTACCACGACACAATATTGTCCGCTTTGCCCCACTGGCTCACGTCTTTATTCTTGGCGACCTGGCAAGGACTTCACAAGGACTTCCCAGGAGGTCACCCATCCTGGTACTACTCCCACCCAAGCACGCTTAACCACAAAGTTCCCAAGGAACCCGCATGCTTGTGGCCCCAAAACGCGTTGTGTCTGGTAAGGCCAAGGTTTACTAATATACCCAGCATCTCTCCTGTCCACGGCCGATGTGGGATATGCCTAAGGTGTTACACACACCCCCCCTTAGTTGTAAAGCCCGTGTCCCGGTACGTTGTTGTTTATTTATTTAATTAAATAAAGTGTTTGCATCTTTTTGTTTGTGGTTAGTGAGTTAGTGTCAATAAGGACCAAATGCCGACAGTTGTGAGTTAGATGTAGGTTGTGAATGTTTTGGATAAGTTTAGGGGCTGATCATGTTTTTTTTTTCAAAGTCCTTGCATGGGGCTCGGCCCATGGAAGGAAACCGAGCCCCCTCCCGTATTCCTTTTCCCTTCATGGTCACGCAACCACACAAGTTACCAAACCCTTTTTTTTCTTTCTTCATCTCCCTGCTCACGATTTGCCGCAACCACCACCGGAGTCCCCTTTTCTTGCCGCTGCCGTCGCGCACCACAAACCAGCAGCAACCGCCGCTAGCAAACTCCGGCGAGAGAGGGAGGGGAGGTGTGAACGAGTCGGAAGCCGGAGTCCAGTCGGAGTGTTGCTGGACCGTCGCCGATCGGTACGTTTTCTATGCCTTCTTCTTCCTTTTCTTTCGCTGTCGCGGAGCCATCACGAAACCGCCACCACCACCGGGTGGCTGCCGCCTGCTCGCCGCCGCCGGCCACCGCTGCCTGAGATGGCAGCAGGTGGTACTTGGGTTGGCTTATGCGTTGACCGGTTAGTTAGTCGAACCTTTTTGGTAATCTAATCGCGAAGAAGTTAAACCCGAATCCGGTTATCATTTTATGTAAATTCTTTGTGTACCGTCCAGTTTTCGTGTGACCGTAACTTTTCCGTCGAAACTCCGATTAAGCCGAAACTGGCGCCCACGCTTCGAGCTCGGGACCGAGTACGTTTTCTGTGTTTTAGCGGAAAACTGGTTCGGCCTCGAGTTGGGAGAAAAAGTGGTCGCAAGTTCTGCGGTTCGTCATTTTATGTGAAATTTCCTGGAATCTGCCGCTGTTTTGCGTGGACCGTAACTTTTTACTCGTAACTCGTTTTGAGGTGATTTTGGTGGCCATAGTTCCCTATTCGAGTCGGGAAGGTTTTTCGTGTTTTGCCGAAAGTCTGATTTAAACCGTAGCTAGGCTGTCTTGGACCGTTTTTGCAGCGGGACCGAAACTGGCAGTTTCGGGTAACCGTTCGTATTTAATTCATAGTTAATTATAGAAAAATCGTTAGGAGGCGTGTAATATATCCTCGGAAAGGTATTTCAGGGCACTTTTCAACCGTGTAATAAATCTGAGTTTTTTCTGGAGTTTTAGTGGTCAAATCAGGTCCCGAACAGACCTGTTCGGTGTGACCGAAAGTTAGTTTTAGTGACAGTTTTGGGATGTGTCGCGTCGTGGGGTCCGGGTCTCGTATTGACGTATTTTATCGTACGTTTAGGTGCCGGAAAGTGATCGTCGTTGTGTGGAGCTACTTACTATTTTTAGCTAGGCGCGCACCCGAGGTGAGTTCTCTCACTACAATTAATTAATAGTTGTCTATTATTACTGTAGCACGTGTGTGAAAATTGTATGCGGGATTGTTGGGGGCTAGATAGTGGGACGTCTAGTTAACATTATGTGCTACATTATTCGGCGGGGCCGAGTCCCGACGGGGACGGAGGTGTTTTACGCAGTAGGCGTAAAAGGGGCGTTTACGCAGTAGGCGTAAAAAGGATGTCACACGCAGTAGGCGTAAAACGGGTGTTTCCCGCAGTAGGCGGAAACGTGCGGCGGGGGCCGTAGACCCGACATCCGCCCGGGGATTTTTTTATGTGGTGGTTATTATACTTGTTTACGATTTGTTCGTAGACTTGTATGTGGTGGTGTGATCCTTTTTGCTTTAGGGGTAATATGAGATAACCATTGTTAATTGTTGTGTTTGAATTCACTAAGCTTCGTGCTTACCCCTCCCAATTTACAGTGGCTGCAGGTACAAGTGGTACGAAGGCATGACTGGCACACACTGACGCGCAAGATGGATGAGTCGAAGGATTTGCTTATTAAACATTTTCCCGTTATTGAATAAACAATTTAATTTCCGCTGTTGACTTATGTTTTAATAACGCTCGTGATTGCAATTATTATTTTGGGTTTAATAAATGGAGACTTATTATTAAATATGCGCGTTTAAAATTTTTTTTAAATTTTCTTGAAATTTTGGGGCGTTACAACTTGGTATCAGAGCACAACTTGAGTGAATCAAACGCACCTCGGTGTGTTTGGTCTCAAGTTGCGGCTGGGAAATTTTCAAATTCTTTATTAAATCTTTTTGGAAACAAAAGAAAAAGTAAAGACCCGTTCGAGGAACGGTGATCGGAGGCGCAGTGTGTACAGTCAGCCGGAGCCAAAGGGGAAAGGTACAATACTTAGTGTGTTATTGCTTTCTAGATCATAGAGTATGCATGCTAGATTGCCTGTTGTGAACACTATGCTGTATGTTGAACTGCTTGCTATTAGGAATTTATGCTAATTATGATAGGTTACTAAGTGGATGCCCTCTAGGCTGTATGCAGTAAGAGATTTATAGCCTTAGAATATTCGATTTAGTTCTATTGCGCAGCTCTTGTTTGAGTCCAACCGTTCTAGGATAGAGTCTTGTATTCGACTGTCTATTTATTTCGCACTGCATATAATCGGGTATTCGCGAGGTCACTCGTCATAATTAGTAGGGATTCGGTAGTAGCAAGGGTAGTGGGATAAGAGGAAATTCCTAGGGAGCTAGGAAGGGTGGATGTATATATATGCTGATGCGGGCATATGGTTTATTATATATATACAATTGTGGTTGTCTGATCGGGGAGACCGATGGTTTTATATATACAGTAGTTGTATGAGTTTGCCTGTTTAGGATATGTTCTTGAACTGGCATGTGTGGATTAATTATATTATGTGTATAGTTTCGGCGAGAAACTACTTGGACCCTCGGGATGGGACTCGGAACGGGCAATGATAGGCGTGGATGGTAGTAGTAGAGCTCCTACTACCGGAAGCACAGGATCAATGCTCGAGTCGGGAAAGTCGCGAGGAATCCAAGGAGTTGAGCGTGAGTATTGTTAGTGTGAGTTATTATGTGCTAATAACTCGTTGTAATTTTACCCCAGAAATGGCCATCACTGAGGGAAACAACACCACTGAGCCAGGGATTGGCGCCGGGATCACTCCTGAGCAGATACGTGAGTGGATCACGGCTGAAGTGAAGCATGCTATTAGGAAGGCAATCCTCGAGATTTTTACCGCCGTTTGTGTTGAGGTAGTAGCGATGATGGAGGCCGCTCGGAGCCAAGACCCTGAGTCAGAGGAACAGACTAAGAAGAGGAAAACAGCGCTGGCCGTTGCACCGGAACCGGCAGTTCCAAAGAAAGCGAGGTTTTCGGACTCGGTCTTGAATCAAGGGAGCGGTAGGTTTAAAACCATGAATGGTAGCGGAAGGAGAAATGACAAATGTTTCCGGTGTGGCCAGGTGGGGCACTACGGTCGCGACTGCAAGGAACCACCACACATGGTCTGTTTTAACTGCAAACAGATGGGCCACGTGAAGGTCAACTGCCCGAATCCGAGGGTTACTGTTGGGGACGGAGCACCAGGAGCTTCTGCGGCTGCTCCCTTGCGTATTACTGATGGTCGTGTGGGTCAGGCTGGGCCCGAGGCGGCCGAGATAGAGTTCATAACTGGCAGTGGAAGAGGCACAGGCCACGTTTAAAGCGGTGACAGGTATATTTCATCGCTTGATATATGTATGTGGTTGCTTTTTGCTTAAGCTGTGTGTTTAAGTACGTTCTTAGTTAACTCGGTGTCTGCTGTAGTGATGTTTGATAGCGGGGCTACCCATTAATTCCTGCCTCACACTTGTAGATGAGGTCGCTGAGGTGATATTTGTAGACCATTTCGGGTCAAGGATTGGCAATTGTGTTAGAATCATAGGCTTTTGAGCCGACTTTGATTGAGGAAAACCCGTAAGATGATTTGATGTGATTTCCCAACGTGCCCTAAGAGGTTTAAATGTCTGGATGACAATAGTGGACTGGAGAGTTTCGGAGTAGTATGGGTCGAGACGTTGAATGCCGAATGAGTCATGCACGAAGTTATTTTGAAAATAGGATCGCAATAACTAATTTTTGTGTTTCCAATCCTTATCTGGATTGTGTTTTGGAAGTTTGGGAAATGTTTAGCACACGCACAAGATGTCAAATTATGGTTTTGAAAGTGCATGAAACCCTTTTTTTTTATATATAACGAGAGTTACAAACTTTGTTGATGATTTGGTTAAAATGAGTTTGGAATTCTAGTGTCGCTTAACTTTTCTTTCGAGAGTTGGTGTTACTAAGTATTTTTATTGCAAGTAGTTCAGTGTGTGGATTGATTCATGCGTGACGTAAGTGGTGCATGGAGAAATTTTGGTAACATTTCATAAGGAATTGTTAAGTGCGCTTTTCAGTCAGCTAAAGGTTTTAATGACATTTCCATGAAAATACGATTTATCGACTTAGGGGTATGCATACTGGGGTAACCTTGTTCTCGACATTTTTATAAACGAGTATTTTGAACACAATTCGATAAATACATTTTTAAAATATAATGTTTTGACGTTATATGCCCCAAGTACGAAACTTGAGGAAGTGTTACAAGCTTGCATGCCTACCCCCAGTTAGAGATTTTATGAGGTTTTAGTCGATATTTCCAATTATTAGAAGCGGACTGGTTTCTGTCTTCAAGTTTGAAACTTACACGAGACAGTTGTGTTTTAACAAAAATATATTTGTAAACCGTGTCATCGTTTTGTGTGACTAGCTGACGCGCGAAAAATATGTGGTGAATCCTGTGCCACGCCCTTTTTAGGATTAAAAAGAGGAATTTTTGAATCAAACGTCGTGAAACTTATTTTGAATTATGTGCACACCTTTGTCGGACCCTGGTTAAGGTCAGCGGTTACCTTAAGTGCATGTCATGAGTCAATCCATACTGGAATCGAGGCGGTTCATTTTAAAGAAATTATTTATTACGCTTTGCTTTTGTGTGAGTAAACCGAACTGATTTTGAAACTATGTGCTTTTAAGTGTCACGTGTCATCTCGAGAATTTTTTTAGTTGTGAGTCCTTTTGGAAAACTCTTTTGTTTAACCCGTGTTGAGTCTGAGACTAAGGTTGATTTCAAAGTATTGCTTGCTTAAACTTTGTTTAAACGTATTTATCCGACCTATGGGTCTAGCAAGCGTGGAGCATTTTGCTCGGTTTTGACTTGGAGTTAGTCATGGGCCAATTGCCCGGTTTTAATGGCTCGATGTGGAGTCTAGTTGATGAGTTGTTTTTGTCGCACCGTTTGGCATTCTTTGCACGTTGAGTATTTACATGTTTGGGTGAGTGAGTCAATCCGGAATAGGCATGTTGTTGGTAGGCTGTTTGCTTTGGATCCTTAGACACGTTAGTCAGTCGTTGGTAATGGTCGGTTGGGTATCTCGGGGTGGGACCCCGGTATTCATGTGTTTTAACCTAGACTTTCCAGTAGGTACTAGGAGGATATAGTTGTGGGCACTTACCTGGGAGGTAGTTCCGGTGTGCTGGGTCTTGAGGCGTTACCTGGGAAGTAGACGTCAAGGTGTATCCTCGATACGGTGTGATTTGGCTTCGTAGAGCAAGTGTGGATGATACGTCGACGGTGGAAGGTAAGTATTCCACGCGCGTTAGTACTGTAGGCCGAATAGTATCGGTTAAGGGATTGATGCCCTTTGTTATTAAGAGAATAAATGCGCATCAACCATTTCGAGGTAGGTGGTATATTTAGGTGTCGACTTTTGGGCTTGAGGCCAAACACCTTTAGTATAGTCGGAGAGTTGTAGCCGATTTTAAGATAATCATGGTGACGGTAGAAGTAACCCTAAAATGATCTCTTGTGATGGATGGTTATGGTGGAATGACCTACGGGTGTGTTAGTGATTTTGGTTGTGGGGGTTACCTATTTGTGTTAGTGTCTAGGATAATACCACGCTGATGCTTGTTTTTGTAATCGGTTGGACCGATGTTCGGCGGGTGGCCGATGTTTGTTATGGTGATCGGTGGGACCGATGTTCGGCAAGTGGTCGATGTTTTGTTGACATGAGTTACTGAAAATCTTTGGAATCTATTAGAATTCATGGTAGTTAATCGACAGTTAAGAGTAGGAATGATCGTAGTCGAGTATCAAATAGGGTATTCCGTGAGCAGCTTTAGAATGGTTAGAGCTGGAGATTTGACTTGGGATGTATGGGATATCTAAGGTTGGGGGACAACCGTAGTCGCTTGGCTAGGAATGAATTCAAGTGTCGGGGTGTTCTGCCGATCATAATCCCAGTGTCTTAGAAAGTGTACGTTAGTAAGAATCGTATTCGAGAAGTTTCGAAGGGGCTTCAAGTGGGCTTAGGAACCTGAGGTTGAGATGAGGGAGAACTATCCAGAGTTATTCGTAGGCAGAGACTTCGAGGACGAAGTCTAATCCAAGTGGGGGAGAGTTGTAAAGCCCGTGTCCCGGTACGTTGTTGTTTATTTATTTAATTAAATAAAGTGTTTGCATCTTTTTGTTTGTGGTTAGTGAGTTAGTGTCAATAAGGACCAAATGCCGACAGTTGTGAGTTAGATGTAGGTTGTGAATGTTTTGGATAAGTTTAGGGGCTGATCATGTTTTTTTTTTCAAAGTCCTTGCATGGGGCTCGGCCCATGGAAGGAAACCGAGCCCCCTCCCGTATTCCTTTTCCCTTCATGGTCACGCAACCACACAAGTTACCAAACCCTTTTTTTTTTCTTTCTTCATCTCCCTGCTCACGATTTGCCGCAACCACCACCGGAGTCCCCTTTTCTTGCCGCTGCCGTCGCGCACCACAAACCAGCAGCAACCGCCGCTAGCAAACTCCGGCGAGAGAGGGAGGGGAGGTGTGAACGAGTCGGAAGCCGGAGTCCAGTCGGAGTGTTGCTGGACCGTCGCCGATCGGTACGTTTTCTATGCCTTCTTCTTCCTTTTCTTTCGCTGTCGCGGAGCCATCACGAAACCGCCACCACCACCGGGTGGCTGCCGCCTGCTCGCCGCCGCCGGCCACCGCTGCCTGAGATGGCAGCAGGTGGTACTTGGGTTGGCTTATGCGTTGACCGGTTAGTTAGTCGAACCTTTTTGGTAATCTAATCGCGAAGAAGTTAAACCCGAATCCGGTTATCATTTTATGTAAATTCTTTGTGTACCGTCCAGTTTTCGTGTGACCGTAACTTTTCCGTCGAAACTCCGATTAAGCCGAAACTGGCGCCCACGCTTCGAGCTCGGGACCGAGTACGTTTTCTGTGTTTTAGCGGAAAACTGGTTCGGCCTCGAGTTGGGAGAAAAAGTGGTCGCAAGTTCTGCGGTTCGTCATTTTATGTGAAATTTTCTGGAATCTGCCGCTGTTTTGCGTGGACCGTAACCTTTTACTCGTAACTCGTTTTGAGGTGATTTTGGTGGCCATAGTTCCCTATTCGAGTCGGGAAGGTTTTTCGTGTTTTGCCGAAAGTCTGATTTAAACCGTAGCTAGGCTGTCTTGGACCGTTTTTGCAGCGGGACCGAAACTGGCAGTTTCGGGTAACCGTTCGTATTTAATTCATAGTTAATTATAGAAAAATCGTTAGGAGGCGTGTAATATATCCTCGGAAAGGTATTTCAGGGCACTTTTCAACCGTGTAATAAATCTGAGTTTTTTCTGGAGTTTTAGTGGTCAAATCAGGTCCCGAACAGACCTGTTCGGTGTGACCGAAAGTTAGTTTTAGTGACAGTTTTGGGATGTGTCGCGTCGTGGGGTCCGGGTCTCGTATTGACGTATTTTATCGTACGTTTAGGTGCCGGAAAGTGATCGTCGTTGTGTGGAGCTACTTACTATTTTTAGCTAGGCGCGCACCCGAGGTGAGTTCTCTCACTACAATTAATTAATAGTTGTCTATTATTACTGTAGCACGTGTGTGAAAATTGTATGCGGGATTGTTGGGGGCTAGATAGTGGGACGTCTAGTTAACATTATGTGCTACATTATTCGGCGGGGCCGAGTCCCGACGGGGACGGAGGTGTTTTACGCAGTAGGCGTAAAAGGGGCGTTTACGCAGTAGGCGTAAAAAGGATGTCACACGCAGTAGGCGTAAAACGGGTGTTTCCCGCAGTAGGCGGAAACGTGCAGCGGGGGCCGTAGACCCGACATCCGCCCGGGGATTTTTTTATGTGGTGGTTATTATACTTGTTTATGATTTGTTCGTAGACTTGTATGTGGTGGTGTGATCCTTTTTGCTTTAGGGGTAATATGAGATAACCATTGTTAATTGTTGTGTTTGAATTCACTAAGCTTCGTGCTTACCCCTCCCAATTTACAGTGGCTGCAGGTACAAGTGGTACGAAGGCATGACTGGCACACACTGACGCGCAAGATGGATGAGTCGAAGGATTTGCTTATTAAACATTTTCCCGTTATTGAATAAACAATTTAATTTCCGCTGTTGACTTATGTTTTAATAACGCTCGTGATTGCAATTATTATTTTGGGTTTAATAAATGGAGACTTATTATTAAATATGCGCGTTTAAAATTTTTTTTAAATTTTCTTGAAATTTTGGGGCGTTACAAAAAATATAAACTCAAAGGGTTTATATAGTGAGAGTAGAGAGAGAAAAACTATGAGCGGGAAAGTTTTTCATGATGACACAGACACGTCCCGTGAATTTGATTGGACAAGGAAGTCGAAACGGGCGAACGTGTTAGAGAAAACGTGCCATGACTTATCCGTTGTGATGACGTCACAAGCGTCCTTTCATATTTTAGGATGTCTCTGAGGATTTTGAAAACTCAGGGACATTTTGAAATTTCAAAGTATCACTGAAAGGAAGAGATATTCAGCGATGCAATTTGTTTTGAAATCTTGCATTCATAAGAGAACGTCAGCGAGTAAGAGAGAACATACCTTGATATCAGCGAATACATTTTGTTCAGGGAGTAGGTGATGAATAGGGTTATACAAGTTCACTGTTATCACTGATCAAATGTGAACCACTGAAGATTTTACTCTTCAAAGTTCAGCATTCCAAGCTCGCTGATGAGAAAGTTGAATCTTGTCTCATCAAGAGATTTGGTAAATAGATCAGCTAACTGAAAGTCAGTTGGGATAAAATGAAGTTCAATATCACCATTCATCACATGATCTCTGATAAAATTATACCTGATTTCGATGTGTTTGGTCTTTGAATGTAGCACTGGATTGTAGGCTATAGCGATGGCACTAGTGCTGTCGCAATAGATTGGAATTTTCGAGAGCTGAAGGTCTTAGTCCAGTAGTTGATTTCTCATCCACAAGACCTGAGAACAACAGCTTCTAGCGGCTACATATTCAGCTTCAGCGGTTGAGGTCGACACTGAGTTTTGATTTTTACTTGTCCAACTCACTAGCTTTCCACCCAGGAGCTGACAGCCTCCTGCGGTGCTTTTCCTATCCAATTTTCAACCTGCAAAATCACTATCTGAATAGGCGATTAGATCAAACCCTGAGTCTTTGGGATACCAAAGACCTAGGTTAGGAGTACCCTTAAGGTAACGAAAGATTCGCTTTACAGTGATCAAATAAGATTCCTTAGGTCAGCTTGATATCGTGCACACAAACAGGTTATGTACATAATATCAGGTCGGCTAGCTGTAAGATATAGAAGAGAGCCGATCATCCCACGGTACGCTGTGACATTAACAGGTTTTCCAGAAGGATCCTTGTTTAGTGTCAGTGGCGGTGCCATAGGGGTTTTCATAGCTGAACTCTGAGTTAAATCAAATTTCTTCAGCATATCTTTAACATACTTTCCCTGATGAATGAAAGTTCCTTTTTCACTCTGTTTGATTTGAAGACCAAGGAAATATGTTAGCTCACCCATCATACTCATTTTATATTCAACTTTCATTCTATCAGCGAAACGAGTACATAAGTCAGGGTTAGTAGAACCAAATATAATATCATCGACGTATATTTGAACAAGAATAATATGACCTTTTACTTTCCTGAAAAATAGAGTTTTATCGATTTGACCACGCTCAAATTTTCAATATGGAGATAAGAGGATAGAGTGTCATACCATTCACGAGGAGCTTGCTTTAAGCCATAAAGTGCCTTATCCAGTTTATAAACATAACCTGGATGCTTAGGATCTGAGAATCCTGGAGGTTGTTCTACGTAGACTTCTTTATTCAGCTTTCCATTAAGGAATGCTGACTTAACATCCATTTGATAAACTTTGAAGTCTTTGTGTACAGTGTAAGCTAAGAATAGACGAATAGCTTCGAGTCTTGCCACTGGGGCGAATGTTTCGTCGTAATCTATCCCTTCCTCTTGTTTGTATCCCTGAGCAACAAGACGAGCCTTGTTACGGGTTACAGTTCCATGTTCATCCAACTTGTTTCGATAGACCCATTTAGTGCCTATCACTGACTTGTCAGATGGTCTTGAAACGAGCTTCCAAACTTTGTTTCTTTCAAATTCTGTCAGCTCTTCTTGCATAGCACTGACCCAGTTTGGATCTCTGAGAGCATCATTTGTTTTCTTTGGTTCAGTCAGAGAAATAAAGTTAACAACTAAACAAATATTACCTGCACTTCGTCGAGTCTGAACACCAGCGTTTGGATCACCAAGAATTTGATCAATGGGGTGATTTATAGTCCATCGCTGAGCCAGAGTATAAGTCGCTGGCTCAACCTGAACTTCTGGAGGAGCTGAAGATGAGGCTTTAGAAACTTCTGGTATATCCGCCAAGAGAGGAAGAGGTTCATATGTCATTTCATTCACTGATTGCTGAGAAGTATATGGTATATCTAAGATAGAAGGTTCAGAAGCAGGCATAGTGTTAAGAGGAACAGCTGAGACCCATGATGTTTCAGCTTCACTAGTCTGCATGCTTGGGATGATAGTAGGATCATCATCTTCAGCAGGATAAGTATGAGATGGAGAAGTAGGAGCGTCTTCTGAATCACCAAGATGAGAAAACATCCATTGATTATTTCTTCAGTATCAGCAGAAGGTCTAGAGTTCACTGAATGGGATTCGTCAAAGGTGACGTGGATTGTTTCTTCTACAGTTTTTCTTCTACGATTGAAGACTCTGAAGGCTTTGGAGACTGAGGAGTATCCATGAAAGATTCCATCATCAGCCTTAGGATCAAACTTTCCAAGGGCATCTGTATTGTTCAGTATGAAACACTGACATCCAAAGATGTGAAGAAAGCTAATTGAAGGCTTTCTCCCATGGAAAAGTTCATACGTTGTTTTCTTGAATCTTTTGACAATCAGCGACCTGTTTTGAGTAAAACAAGCAGTGTTGACAGCTTCTGCCCAAAACTGAGTAGGTAGATGACAATCGCTAGGTATTGAACGTGCAACTTTGATGATAGTTCGATTTCTTCTTTCAGTGACTCCATTTTGTTGCGGTGTTCTTACTGAGGAAAGGTTGTGAGAAATACCCTTACTTTCAAAGAAGGAATCAAGGGAACTATTTTTGAATTTAGTACCATGATCACTCCTTATCGAGCGAACGGTCATGTTGTTCAGGACTTCCATTTTCCTGACAAAAGTGATGAGTTCTTCAGGGGTGTCACTCTTAGAACGGAGAAACATTACCCAGGTATAGCGAGAGAATTCATCGACTATGACCAATGTATATTTCTTTCCAGCGATGGATTGTTTGTTAACAGGGCCAAACAAATCCATATGGAGAAGTTGTAGAGGAGATGACACTGAGGAAACTTGCTTACATTTGAAGCTTGCTTTAGTTTGTTTCCCTTTCTCACACGCTGAACATAAGGACTCCTTAGCGTATGATTGTTGAGGTAAACCAGTAACCAACTCTTTAGAAGAAAGAGTATTCAGTGTCTTGAAGTTGAGATGAGAGAGCCTCTTATGCCATAGCCAGTTGGCATCAGATGAGCCTTTTGAGAAGAAATAGGAGTTCTCAGTGGTTGTAGAGTCCATGTTTATAACGTAAACATTTTCCGTACGGTATCCGATGAGTGCTATCTTCTCCTTTTTGTCAATGACAAAGCAGGACTCCTTAGTGAAAATCACTTTGTTTTCCTTGTCATACTGCTGACTGATGCTTAGAAGATTATGCTTCAGTCCTTCAACATATGCGACTCTTCTGAAGGTTGTTGTACCATTAGAGAGTACACCAAACCCTCGGGTATAGCCTTTTCCATTTCCACCGAAGGTCACTAAGGGACCCTTATCTTCCTTATATTCAGTGAGCAGGTTTTTCTTTCCAGTCATGTGTCTAGAGCATCCGCTTTCAAGATACCAGATACCCTTCCTGACCTACAAACAAAGGAATATTAGTTTGACTTGGGCACCCATTTGACCATGGGCCCACATTATCAGTGGTGGTAGAGGAGGTGGAAGGTTCAACAATCTTCGCAGCATTTGAAGATTCAGCTTCAGAATTATTCTTCACTTTGGTTAATTTCTTAACCTCAGTAGTCTTCTTTGCCTTGGGGGCATTGATCTTCACCTTAGCTAACTTTTCAGCTTTGGTGGTTGTGGGGCACTTACTAGCAATATGATCAGTAATTCCACAGTGATAACACCTATAGCTAAAAGTAGCTTTAGGACTATTTGCATGCTTACCCATTAATTTTAAATGAGCAGGGCCAGCACCAAGTATACCTTTGGCATTGGAAATAGGAGGAACAATCAGTTCTTCGGATTTCTTTCCAATAATATCCACTCTGATTCTGGAGTAGATCGCTGAATAAATCCAGGGATCCTATTCTTAGAAGTAGAGGGATAAGTCACTGAAGCTTTAGAAGCATTCAGCTTAGGTACAAAGGTACCCTTCTGAGGTTTTGGATAAACAATTTTCTCTTTACCTTTAGAAGTTAAGGTAGAGATTTCCATAGGGATAGGAGTTTTTGAAGAGGAACACTGAGATGAGGAAGTGTCAGGGATTGAGGACACAAACATTCCAAACTTAAGCATGGAATGATCAGTGGTTGGTTCTTCAGCATCAGCTTTGTAACCAAGACCACGTTTGTCACTCAGGGGAATCTGAGACTTAATTATCTCAGTTATCGTTGTTGAGGATTTACACCATCCTTCAACAGTAGCCTTTTCTGCCTTTAATGCAGCGATAGCTTCTTCGCACTCGATTTTGACTAGTTGATTTATATGAACCTGATCTTTTAATTCTTCTTCAATTGTAGAAAGTTTTTCTATTTAAAGGTGACAGTTTTTAATTTGTTCAGCGAGATCAAGGTTTTGATTTTCAACAATAGTTTTGCCATTCATGACATCATATAAACTCATAGTCAGAAGATCGATCTTTCGAATACTATCAGCTTCATCAATATCTGAAATATGGGTAAAGAGAGAAGGTGATACCTTGGAGGTAGAGGTTGAAGTAGAGGGAATGTCAGAATTTTCTTCCTCTTCTTCAATTTTTGCCATGAGACAGAGATTGGCCTCATCATCATCTTCTGAGTCAGATGATTCTTCAGTGTCAGAGGCAGCCCAGTGGAAGTCAGCGACCAAGCCCTTGCCTTTCTTCTTAAAGCTTTTCAGCTTTGAATATTTTTCTTTCAGCTTTTTGTATTGAGGACACAAACATTCCAAACTTAAGCATGGAATGATCAGTGGTTGGTTCTTCAGCATCAGCTTTGTAACCAAGACCACGTTTGTCACTCAGGGGAATCTGAGACTTAATTATCGCAGTGATCGTTGTTGAGGATTTACACCATCCTTCAACAATAGCCTTTTCTGCCTTTAATGATGCGATAGCTTCTTCGCGCTTGATTTTGACTAGTTGATTTATTTGAACCTGATCTTTTAAATCTTCTTCAATTTTAGAAAGCTTTTCTATTTGAAGGTGACAGTTTTTAAGTTGTTAAGCGAGATCAAGGTTTTGATTTTCAACAACAGTTTTGCCATTCATGGCATCATATAAACTCATAGTCAGGAGATCGATCTTTCGAAGACTATCAGCTTCATCAATATCTGAAATATGTGTAAAGAAAGAAGGTGATACCATGGAGGTAGAGGTTGAAGTAGAGGGAATGTCAGAATTTTCTTCCTATTCTTCAATTTTTTCCATGAGGCAGAGATTGGCCTCATCATCATCTTCTGAGTCAGATGATTCTTCAGTGTCAGAGGCAGCCCACCCGAAGTCAGCGACCAAGCCTTTGCCTTTCTTCTTAAAGCCTTTCAGCTTTGAATATTTTTCTTTCAGCTTTTTGTACTTGTCATCTCTAGCCCTGGGGTTAGAGGTGTTCTTAGAGAAAGTTGAGGGTTTAAAGACTTTCTTTGACCTGCATTCACTAGCGAAGTGTCCTACTTTTTCACAGTTAAAGCAGGTAGCAGTAGCCTTATCAACAGGGGTTGATGATCTAGGCTTGTCAGTGAGTGCAAGAGGTTTATTCCTTCTGAAGTTACTCTTTCTAGCGAATCTCCTGAACTTATTAGCCAGGAGTGCCAGAGATTGATCAAGATCTGAAGAATCGGCATCTGATGAGCATTCAGAATTAGTTTCCAACTCAGTGACAGTGATAGTAGATCGCTGAGTGGAAGGGGACTCTGAGAGTAAAGCAACAAGTGTGCTCTTGGAATCTTTTACAAAATTCTTCTTAAGATGACACGACTGCTCATGATTGAGCATAGTGCCATATAAGGTAGAGAGAGTCATAGATTTTAGATCCTTTGATAGCTTGAGACACATTGAATAACTGTCCCAGCATTCAGGTAAACATTTTAAGAACTTTGTCAGAATTTCAAAGTTAGAATATTCCTTACCAACGGTTTTCAGATCAATAATTAAACAATTAAATCGTTGATGTACTTCAGAGAGAGATTCATTCTTACCACAAATGAATCTTTCGTACTGTCTTACCAGGTTGATCTTTCTTGAGTCCTGGACTTCAGACGTACCTTCATATTTAACACAGATTGTGTCCCGCATGGCTTTGGAGGTTTTCAAATTCATGACAGAATGGTAGACTTCGTCAGGAAGAGCCATAGAGAGGATAGATCTGGCTTTAGTGTCGATAGCCACTTTCTTCTTATCTTCATCAGACTAATTGTGAGGTTCCTTAGGCACGACTCTTTCAGGAAAGGCAGCTCTGGTAGTAGTGCCTGGAACTTCAGGGTCACTTCTAAAAGGAATATATGGGCCATTTTCGATGTAATAGGGCATAGTAGGGTCTACACCTTCTAAAAAGAGTATCATCCTATTTTTCCATAGAGTAAAGTTATCTCTGGAAAATCTATGGGGTTTTGCAAGAGAACCACTGTCAATATAGTTTGTGTTTGTGTTAGTAGCCATTATGAGAAATAGCAAGGAAGAGAAAAGATTATTATAAGCAAGATCTTGTTTATGAGATTAAACAATCCACTCTAATACCACTTGTTGGTCCCGAAACGGTTATACAAGTTTGTAGAAGGGGGTGGGGGGTGAATACAAACACACAGATTTTAATTTTCTAAATTGTTTATGTGAGTTCCAGATCTATGCAACGAACAATAAGAAATCAATAGATAATAACACACGATATGATTTCAACTGGTCATTCACTTTACTTTTAATATTGAGAGAGAATTACAATAAGCTTTGGAAAGTTAAAATGAACAACTAGCCTAAACAGAGGCTAAAACAAAACATTATATATGGCGGGCTCGTGGTTAACAAGCCCACGGCCCGTTCAATAACTAGGCTCAATTTAAAGAATTACATACAGCCCCTTGAACTTCTATTCAACATAAATCGACCCTAACAATCTCCCCCTTTGAATCGAAGTTCGAGTTCGCGCCAGTTATCAACATATCTTTTACGGAGCGCAAAGCATACCTCGAACATTCTGACAGCACGACGATAGTCGATGCGTTCTTCAACCATTTCCAAGGCATTCCGAGCAGTTGTTTCATTCAGATTGGGAACATACGAAAGCCGTTGATTTTCTGACTCGTGAGTGATGATCTTTCGAAGAGCATCTTGGACTTTGAAGAGCGTGTCGTCGCAGAATCTGTCTACCTGACTGAAGCGAAGAAATTTCTTTTCATTTTGATCGTTGATGTAGACAATCCCAAATTCTGGTTCCAGAAGCAGTGCGTTCTCGGGATACATATTCAACTCAGACGCTTTCAGATTTGGCTTTAACAAGTTTACCTTCTTAGCTCTGTTCTCGATAGCCATTTGGAAGTCCGTGAGATAAGACATCATGATTGTACGGACAAGGAATCGACGAACAACTTTGAGCGCTTTAGTTACAAGAAGCGGTCGGATAGTTATTGTACGGAGGTCCTTCAGAATAGCATAGAAGTCGAACTGTCGGAGGTGCTTGAAGTCGGCTTCGGAAAATCTCCATTCATTTCCATATTCACGTAGGACGGTGAATACAGGACAAATGACTTTAATAATACGGCCTTACTGGATGTTAAGCACTTTGGTGATCTTATGCTTGGTTCAGACTTGGCTAACTGGCAGACACCACTTTATTGCGCTTATGTACCGGCATTGGTATTTTGGGTTGGAACTGTAGATACCAAGGCAAGAGGTAGGCTCGATTGGGTGTAACTTGTGAACAAACAACCTTTTCAGGGATTCCTCCAGGTGAGGAATGAATATTGTGATCTTTTCCCAACGGATTTGTTGCTGTTGAGGAGGAGGAAGATCAGAAGCTGTCGGTTGTTGTTGAGGAGATGTCGGAGTATCAACAGTTGTAGATTCGGGTCTTGTAGAAGTTTCGGCGGCTTGACCTGAGTGAACGGGAGTACCATACAAATTTTGAAGCATAAACTGGCTGTAGTCTACATTGTCGTCTTCATCAGTTGGAAAGACCAGATTTACCTGGAGATTTACGGCACTGGCGGCTTTTTCATACCATGCATCTTCGGTCTCCGGGTCGGTCTGTGTGTTTGGATCAATGAGATTGAGTGTAGATCCATCTGATGTATCAAAGTTGAACAATTCCTGTGTTGTTCCCTCAGGCTTTTCAACCTTCGGGTTTTTGTCATAGGAGATGTCCATATCAATTACCATCTAGGCTAAAGGCAACTCATCTTCAGGTGCAGCTTCGGTTATAGTCGCCGCAGTTGAGGGTTCCTGTTGAACCACAGTAGCTTCAGGAATGATTGGGGCGGCGGACTCAGTTAATCTTTGTCTCTTGTTCTCCCCCTCACGATGATCAGGATCATCCTGGTCATCGTGCCTTCTTTTGAGTCCGCCAGCTTGACTCTTGCAAGTGTCTTCGAGTGAGGCGACTCTGTCGGACAGCGTGTTGATCGCTCGTTGGAAGTCCTTAAGAGTCGAGTCAAGCCGGTCCAATCGTGATGTAACAGATGACGAAGGAGCATTGACCTGTGATTTCAGAACGGAGATCTGGTCTGCTTCGGTAGTGGCATCAGTTTCGGCGTTCTGGAGCAGTTGAGCCAGAAGCATAGTCTTCAAGGTATCCACCGAATAATTTAGCTGAACGGGAGCCGGTGGAGGTGTAGGTGCAGTTTAAGAATCGACTATCTTCTCTTTACCTTTGATTAAGATTTTAATCTTGTCGAGCTCGGTGGTCAGGCGCTCCTCCATTACCTCGCGGATAGCCTTGAGGGTGTTGTCCAAGGACCCTTGTGACACAAAGTCGGGTAAGGTAACTCCGGGATCACTTACATTACCCGTTCAGGAATCTACCTTAGAGGCAGAGCCACCTACATTAATGGTTGGCGCAGGGATAGCCGCGGTAGGATTTCCTTCCGATCCTGGCGTTCCGCTTAAAGGCGGAGACACCACGGAAGTTCCGATTGAGTCACGAAGAGCATCGATTTGGTGAGTCTCATCTTGTTTCCTAGCCAAAGAATGTAATATTTCAAGTGGCGCTAGACTCAATGGTGCACTAAAAGAAGTCGAGACCGGGGGCTGCTGGTCTCTTGTTTCAATACCAGTACTCTCCGATTGAGAGACCGGTAGAAGTTGTGCTTGATACCCGTGAGAAGTTGAAACACCCGTCTTTTGAGAGACGGATGAGTGGCTGAGGAGGTTGTGCAATTGCGCCGCTGGGTCCACGGCGGCTTCTTCAATACCCCGTCCCAACGAATGAGACGGGATAGCAGATGTGGCTACCCGAATGACACTTGGTTGGATTTGCTCAGTAGCCACTTTATCTTTACGACTTAATCTTTCTTGGTTCGCTTTCGACCGTAATTCCCTCTGTCTCACATGTTCTAACTCATCACCTAATACTCCCTCGGTTCTCCGTGTATCTCCCATATCAGGTTGAGCAGTAGGCATCGGAGGTGGTGTAGGTGAGTTGAAAGGGATGCCTTCGGTAAAGTATGGGTTCGGTCCAATACTTGTAGGTATTAAGGATATCCGTATGGCACGGGTCGTATCGGACTCAGTGGAGTCAGATTCCACATTTCAACATGTCGGGTTGGTGAAGGAGGGTCAGATAAATAAGGCTCGGTGTCATGATAGAGCATGGGTCGAGATGATGTTCCGGCCTGGGAAGTACTGGTACGCGTGTCCACTGCACCGCCCGCTCCGGTTCCCCTCGCATGAATTCTCAACAAACCCCGCCCGGGAGCCCCAGCTGCCCGGGCCCTTCCACTTCTTGTACTAGGACCCTCACGTCCCTCAGTTCTATGTCCCTAGGGAGGTCCCTCCGGCGCTGGTTGGACCATCCGATATCCTAACTCTCGCCTATAAGCAACTACACTCGGTGCAGCGGGATCCGCGTGTGCCAGTAGGGCCTCAGGTAATGGCATGGCTATGGCGTTGGACGGGTTTCGAATCACCATATATTTTAAATGGAAAGGGAGGCATACCGGATGGTTAAGGCATCGCGGTATTGCTGGATTCGCGTCCATGTGTTGGCGCACAGCCAGTTAGAGGAATCGTGGGTAAGGGAGGAACTTCTTTTGCTTTGAACCTCCAATTTGTCGAATTGCTTGCACCATTTCGTGCTAGATAATCATCGCGACGTCGACGTGGCGGTTGTAGCATACTGCATGGAATTGACGCAGGAAATTGCCTGTGCAGTGGTCTATTCCCTTCCATCTGGATGAAAGGCACCTGTTCAGAATTGTGAACAGAGTGTACCAGATGGGCGCCAGGTACTTGCGGTTGAATGCAGAAGGTCGATCGAGAGTGTGGTTGTAACCGAGTGCACGTACTTGAGCACATAGGGTCTGGTCATTGAGCGCGGGGTCGTAGCGTTGATGTCCGCCGGCATTTTCTTCTGATGTTGTTCTTACGGTCTGAACTCAGGTGCGTCTAGTTGGTGATTGTTGGCTACCAATTCAATGCCATGGTCAGGGTAGACCAAAGCATTATCAGCTTCTGCATCAATAAATTCTTCTTGGGGAGGAATTTGTTCTTCGGGATGTTGCTGTTGTTCTTGATCCGCCATGGAATATCTAAAACAGAACCAAAGTTAGTATGCAAGACGGATGAACAAGTGTCGGCGCGTACCTTTGCAGTAAGTGGCTCAATCTGAGACAGATTTAGGACAGACAGTGAGAAAACAGGTACTGGATGACAAACACAAGGGTGTCCGGACAAGTTAATGGAACACAAGACTATCCGGACAAATCATTGTATCCGGACAGTAACAGTTTCCGGATGTGAAGATAGTTTCTGGACAAAAATGAGGATTCCGGACAAAATGGTTTCCAGATGACAATGGGTACCGGACAAATAGGGTACCGGACACCTCAACTATCCGGTAGTTGAACTTACCGGAAACCCTGAGGTCTCCGGACAAATAGGTTTTCGGATGTTGATGATTTTTGGACAAAACATCATAAATATGATTGTTTCTGGACACGAAGAATGTGTCCAGACGACAGTCATCAAGATCAATCGTACAAATCTCAGTCCCAAATAGGTGTTAAAGCAGTTATGAAGTGTCGATGGACGCATAGGAAACACACAAACGTAACTAAGGCGACCTATAGTACACCGAAAGGACCCGAGGTCGTGAAAAACCAAAAAGGGGTGTTCGGATACAGTCGAGCGACCAAATCTATGGTCGAAATGTGTGTGTGGGTGCGGGAAACTAGCATATGTGTTATCTAGAGAGATTTGTGAGAATATTACCTTGTATGATGCAAGAATCAGGTCACAATGAGGACTATGCGAGAGTTTCCGAACGAGAGATAGAGGTTTTGGGTTTTTGCGTGGTTTCAGATTTTCCGGATAATGAGATTAGAGGTTTCCGAATCCTTTTTATACAGACCCAAGAATCCGGATGGGTTTACCCGAAAAGCTATCCGGATAAATGGGTATCCGGAGACTTATCCGGACACTTTGACTTTTCTAAAAAATTTGGTCTTTTCCCACAAAAAGATTACCCTGGTCTGTCATGTTTTCAAGAAATTGGGACAATTCAAATTATTGAAAGAACCTTATCTCGCTCCCCCTCAAACTGAGCATGAGGAAGGCTTTGCTCCCCCTCAGATAGTGCAAAGTTTTGCAGTGGAGAGACCGACACACAAAAAAACTTTTATACATTTAAAGAAAAACAATGTGTCGCTCCCCCGCAAATGATGAACATCTAGTTAGATGCTCCCCCTCAGAATGTGCGCGTAGTGTGAGATGCACACGGGAGTATCCACACACAAAAAAAAACTTTTCATCAGTTAAAAAAAATTGTGTGTGACGCTCACCCTCAACAGTAGAGTAAACTTACCTGATAGCTGATCATGCTCCCCCTAAACACATGAGCAACTCGTGAAAACACATGTATAGACAAACCTCACGTCTTCGCAATATTGTTCTTTGTAGATCGTGAGCAGCTCCCTCCTTCCGGTCATGTGTGTGGAGCATCCAGTGTCTAAGTACCACACATGACCGTCCTGCAAAAATAAATTAGCAGATTTTCGGTACCCATATTTGCATGGGTCCTGGAGGGTTAGGTTTGACACCTCTCGGAGGAACTTGCTTTGAAACAGGGTGCCTCTTAGGTGTAGGGTTTACACCTTTTGGAGGAACTGGTTTTGTAGCAGGTTGCCTTTCGGGTGCCGGTTTAATCTCAGTAGGAGAAACCTGTTTTGGAACGGGTTTTCTCTCCTGATGCGGTTTAACCGCTGATTGGGACCCCCGTTGTTTATGGTGTTGCTTTTTGGTTTTACGGGGTTTGTGTTTGGGTGTATGATTATATATGTGATATGACCCAAACCAATCATTATTATTAATATCATCAAAGTCATTCCAACCACAACTAGAACAACACAAACAATCATGCGATAATTGAATCAATTGTTGAATGGAATAAATTTTCATCGGAAAATTAACATCTCGTTTAACAAAATCATTCCTATGATTCCAAGCACAATCGTTTTGTTCATTCTAGGATAAAAACTGTATTGAAAGACTTTGATGCTGCATCCTCGACAGGTTCCTTAGCTAGCCACTTTGGTTTTTCTTGTTTAGCGCGACCATTTTTATCTGAAACAACATGGACAGCATGGTCAGTGACTTTTGAAGAAGTAGTATTTCTGATAGGCAATCGCTCGGTCTTTTGTCTCGGCTGTGATTGTGTTTGAGAAACAGGTTTAGATTTAGTAATGTTAATCACAGCTGGGGTCTTTGTTTTTGAACATTCACCCTTTAGAAAATTGACCGGTCGATTGACTACTGGAGACAAAAAATCAGTATGACTCGGAAGAGGTTTGTCGAAGGGGAACGACTCAAACTCTTCATCGGAATTGCCTTCGGAGTTCATATATTCAGAAAAGTCGACATCCGGAATTACGGGAGTTGGATCGATCGAGGAAGGCGAGGAACACTTTGTGCTTGTGTGCTTTGGGGAATTTGGTGCGGAAGCTAGGAAAAAATCAGAGTTCCAATTCCTTAAAACACTCTCGTCTTGAGAATCTTTATCGTCTTGTGTTGAAGAGGTTTTGCTTATGAAGGCTACGAAGACGTGTCCGATGAGTTAGAGGAAGAATCGGGTGAAATCGGTTTTTCAGATTGGAGTTGGTCAATCTGCTCTTGGAGCTGACCATTTCTCGTATACTCTTGCATCGCATCTGTTGCCAAGGCAGCCAGTTTTGATGTGAGCTTAGTGATTTCACACCGAAGGATTTTCTGTCCTTCATCAGACACAGTTTCGGTTTTGACCGATTTAAGATTCTCAAGTTCCTGGATTAGCGCTTGCTTTTCCTTTTGAAAATTCGACCTTTCTTTCTCGAGTGACTCCTCCAACTTGACTATCTTTGCTTCCAAGATGAGAGGGGGAACATAGACCTTGAACTCATCTTTCTCGAGTGACTCCTCCAAGATCCGTAACAAAATGGAAGTTGCATTTTGCATGTGCGTCTGCGCTTGTATTCCTCAGTTTCCTCTTCCTTTTCAGGTTCAAGAGGACCTCTCCATTTAATTGCATATTCCGGATACTCTTTGGCTATTCCAAGACAACCAAAATCATACAATATAGGTCCTTTGGCTATACCATTTTTCAGGTAGTGTGGGTTATCGTATCCGATTCCCCAGTCCTTGTTGAAATACGTGAACTCCTTTGGTTTATTCATATGGATAGTCTGATCAGTTTGACCTCTTTTATGAAGTTTGGTTTCAAGATCAAGAATTTTAGAAACAAATTCCTTGTGCTGAATTTGAAGAGCAGAACATTGATAAACAATTTCTGCTTTCTCATTCATACACTGATCAAACTGAGATTGAAGTTAAGATAATTTGGCCCTTAAGTCCTTAGGTGCTATTGAAATATTTTTGCATTTGTCTTTTAAGCTAGCATTTTCAGACTTATTGTTACCTCCAATCTTTATGTTTATAAAATTATTGAAAAATTTGCTAAGTATAGAAGTCTTCGACAGAGGCTCTGCCGACTCACCGAGAAGACCGAAGTGAAGATTCGCTAGAAGACACTTCTCAGCGGACAAGTCCACAGAGCCTCTGTCATACTTGACAGAGCCTCTGTGGTATAAAGACTAAAGATCTATACAAGGATAATCGTGCTTCTCACGATTTCTGCTGTACGAAGATTCTGAAGATCATTCGTACAAGGCGTGACTTGACAACTCCACGTGTCAAACTCTGATGGGTCTCAGCCTTAGTAGAAGTCGGCGCATTTAATTAACGTTGTACTAACAACAGTACCAGAATAGTGTTTTAGTACCTTCAGTCCTTTTTGTCTAGAGCTTGTCCCCTTTAGAAGTAGTATAAATAGAAGGCTCATGTTGAGTTCTTCTATTAAGCTTTGCACGACACACACACCGTTAGAACATAATTCTTGTTTAACTTTCGGTGTTCTTGGTGTTCTTATTTATATCAAATATAGTGAATCATTGAGTTATTTATCTGTGTTATTTACACTTCACGTATTTGATATTGTGTGTTCTTCTACCTTATTATATCTTTTTGTTCATTAAAAACGTTTCCGCATTATATCTTGTTTGAACTATTAGATAGAATCATCATTGTTAAGCAAAACAGGAACCAACAATTGGTATCAGAGCGGTTCTTGATTTTCTATATCAAGAGATCCTCAGTTACAATGATTTTTGGTAGAAACCTGAAGTCATTTTAACATGTTCTTCACTTATTTCAAAAACAGCCTATGTTTTTCTTCCATTCTCGACCTGTTCGACTTTGGTAAACTTACAGTCTTTTACCTCGGTTAAATCTCCATTTTAGCGCATTGTTCAAAGGTTTTAAGTTTATAAACACCATTCGAAACATCCACTTCATCTTCTGAAAGTTTACTGTTCATACCCTATTTTCTGAATTTCTCAACCTCTTTCAAAATGACAAACACAAACAACTTCTTCACCGCTGGTTCTTTAACTAAGCCACCCACACTACTCTGAGATGAGTACCCTCAGTGGAAGATACGCATGATTCACTTCTTCGAGGGTACTGACAAAGAACTCGTCTACTATATCAACAACCCTCCTTTCGTACCAATGATCACAGTACCCCGTGTACCTGCCACAGACGACACTCCAAAAATCCCTGAACACGAGAAACCAAAGACCAAGGACAACTGGTCAGACCCTGATTGGGCAAAATATGAAGTTGCTCAGAAGACTAAGAGACTTCTGATTATGGCCATCCCAAATGACCTCTTCCAATCCCTAGATGCGTATGAATCTGCATACGATCTGTGGAAGGAACTGGAAAAACAGTTGGAGCGTGGGGCTGATAGGCGGGTTTACACCCCCCTAAATCTACCGCAAGTGTACGGGTCGAATCAAGTAATAGTACTTATAAAGTACGAGTATCGAACCAAAGGAACCAGGTGTCAAGTACCACAATGACTGTATAGATTATTAACTAGACTAACGCAAATTAATTTGGGTTGTTGCGTATTGGAATACGAAATTAAACTTAATTAATTCAAATAAGAGAAAGAGTTGGAGGGTTGGATTCCTCAGGTAAACAATTACTTAACTCACAGATTTGACACGATTGACATAACTCCAGGATGACTGGTATAATCAAAATCCATCACTATACTCTATCAAGCTATAGCAACATTCATTCAACATTTTGTATCATCATTCGATCTCAACAAAGGTAATTGAACAAACAATGATTAAAACCCCACAAAGTACGAATTATCATATTTCTATCTCAAATTCGACTAAGACATGAAGGATTAGATAAACCTCAAAACTTTTCTCAAACGTTAAAAGATTCATTAAATCAAATAATAGTTGATCGGACTATTACAAGCATTAAGAACAAACCCACATGTTTCATCCATAAAAATCAAATCGATCGTATCTACTGTAAAGCTAAATAATCATCCAACCATGATTCAAACCAACCCCCCAACATGAACGGATTAGTTCATATTGGGGGTTCCAAAACTCAGAAACGACATAACAAAAACGAAAGTAAACATGTTTGGCTCTAAAAGAAATGAAATCTAAAACTCCCTGAAAAGCTTAATCCCTCGATGAATGAACTCGATTCGCCTTTTGATTCTCGTATCTTGATGTTTCTAGCCCTCTTCTTCTCTTCAAAAATCGCCCTCGTGCTCCCAAAATCGCCCAGGAAGAGTCCCAAAACGTAACTGATCGATTCCCCACTCAACCCTAGCAGAAAAAGGCTTTAAAAACGTATCAGGTCTTCTGCGCGTTTGTGGGCGCGTTTGGAGGCGCGCGCAGAGGCGCGCAGAGCACTGGAATGTTTGCGAAAATAAGCCTGCGCGTTTGTGGGAGCGTTTGGAGGCGCGCAGAGCACTGATTGGTCCAAAAATCTGATTTTTCTCCTTTTTGCACTGGACTGTTGTAGGCTTGCTCTGATTGCTCCAAAACTCTTCCAACATCATTCTTCCATATAAACCTGTACTTTCTCATAAAAACCATTAAATTCTACTATTTTTACTCGGGAACTTACAACAAACAGAACGACTTCGGGATCAAAATAATGTCGGAAAACGACATTATCAGGGGCCAAAACTCAGAAGAACCGCTGAGCCCAATGCATCAACGAGTACTACGCATTCAAAGCTCTGCCGACATAATCTCTACAGTCAACATATGATCGGTTCAACTCTCTAATCAACAAGTGCAAGTAGTTCGGAATCCACAGAACTTCTGAGGAGAACAATATCATGTTCCTAAAGAGTCTCAATGAAGAATGGCTCCAGTTGTCTATGTCCTTGCAAACAAATCAGGACTTAGACTCCTAGACTCTGTCAGATCTCTATGGAACGTTGGCAGCCCAAGAGCCTCAGATTGCACAAGCAAAAGCTCAAATCAGTGCACTTCTTGCGCTGGTTGGTAAGGCTACATAAGCTAAAGAGAAGCCGAAGAAGGAGAAAGCTGTGGAAGAAAAGAAGGAAAAGAAGAAGAAGATCTTGATCGTTGATAGTGAAGAGGAGGATGTGGTGGAAGAAGAGGAGGCAACTATGGCCTCTATAGCTAAATCGTTAGCTCTTTTGACAAGGGGATTCAGCAGAGGATATCAGAAGAAGTCTGGTAATGAACGCTACGGAAGAGAAGGGTCAAATGACAAGATCGACAGAGGTGTCGACCAACAGAGGTCGATTGACAGGAATAACAGAGGTGGTGACCGACAGAGGTCAGACGAAAAAGCTGGCAACGTTCCACAGAACCAAGGATGTTACAATTGTGGTAAGCCAGGCCACTACGCCAATGAATGCAGGAGCAAATCAAACCGCCCTTAGAGGGATTATGCTTTCTACAAAAAGAAAGCAGAATATTATGCTCATAAGTCACTTATGGTGAATCAAGAAAACTGGCAGTCAGATACATCCTCTGATGATGGAGAAAAGAAGAACGCCCTGTTCTGTTGCATGGCAGAGGTCAGCTCCGACTCCGATAGTGAGGTATCCACTTCTGCCTCTTACTCTAATCAAGCAGAAGCTGATTTGCTTAAACTGAACATTGAATACACAGAACTTAAAAAGTCCTGCGAAAGTGTTCAGAAGAAGCTTACCTTCTTTGAGAGAGAAGCTAGACTTCTCACTCAAGAAAAGGCTAAAATGTTTCAAGAAAAGGAAGACATTGAAACAAACTGGAACAAACACCTAAATCCTTTGAAAGAAAAGATTTCTGAACTTAACTCAGCCTTAAAGGAAAAATCTAAAGAACTTATGGACGTTGAGAGCGACAGAATGAATATCCTAGCTCTTAAAAATTATTTTCAAAAGGAAAGAGAAGTCATTTGTCAAGATTTACTCAGAAGAGATCTTTTAATTAAGAAATATCAAGATGCGCAAAAGGTGTACGAGAAAATTAATACACAAATAGGGAGACGGGGAATTGGCTTCGGTGATATAGATCCATACACCGGAAACAAAAGAAACAAGTCTCTGCCCTCTCTATTTCATATTGGAAGTACAAGAAAACCTGGATTTCCAAACTTACTCTCTATGAACAAAAGGCGAAAAGTCTCTAGGGAACCTCACCAGAGGAAACCTCTGAAGATGATAAATGTGTGGTTTGAAAACACAGATTTGTCACCTTCAATCTCTGTCAAAAGAGAATCCAAACCTAAGAAATATCTGAAAACTCAAGACCAGATAGGTATCTTCAAGTTTGGTGACCCCGAGACTCAAACACAGGTTGCCTTTGTCTGCATGATAAACTCTGAAAAGAAATTATCAGCAGAGGCACCTGAGTTCAAGCCTAACGTTTCAGAAGAAAAACTTAAAGATATCTCTGAAAAAGAATTGATGGAAATCGAGAAAAATAACTTTTACGAAAACTTCTGTACACCCTCTATCGATCAAAATCTCTCTGATGAAACCTTAATAGATACTTCTGTTGACTTGGAAAATAATCTCAAAGAAAAGGATGAAAGCGAGTATGGCACATGCTCTGAAAATCCAGCCTCTGTCGAAAGAGAACTAAGTGACTCAACCTCTATATATGAGGACGATTCATCCTCTGACGAATCTGAGACTGACTCAAAGTCAGAGATAGTACCTTGTGACTCAGAGGATTTTAAACTACCCTCAGGAGTTCTTAACAGAACTATTCCTCCCAAGCAGAAAATCACAAGAGTTCCTGTCTGTCTAGATTTTTTGGACATGTGTATACAAGCCAAAACCTCTCTTGAGCTTGAGAAAATCAAACAACAAAAGAAAACGCCCTCTCAAAATCCACCAAGTTCAAAGACTTCAAAACCCTTAAGGCCTATTGAAGAAAAACTAACATGGCAACAGAAGGGTAAATGGGCTAAAAATAACAAATCTTTTTCTTCTGTGACAGTGAAACCTGCAGAAGTTCCCCACAGAAGATGTCCACAGAAGGCTACTCTCAACAGTCAATAAAGGATTTTGCAAACAACAATCTAGCCTACATAGGTCTTCTTGTAATAGGAAGTCAAATGTTAGGATAGAATGTAATGCCTCTGTGCCCCCATTTAATGTTTTCAATGAAATGTTCAAGCAAATCTCTTCGCACATTCATTATTGTCACTGTTTTGATCTCATGTATCGATTAAATCAACACTTCTCAAGTCCACACTGTTTCCTCTCTGCACCCAGAAAGAATACTAAATTCAAGGGTAAGAAGAAACAAAATGGTTCTTCAAAAGAAGCTAAAACCAAACCCAAGAATGATAAGGCAAACTTGAAGACCCCTAACAAAGCTGGACCCATTTGGATATGGGTACCTAAAACTCTCTGATTGTCTTGCAGAAGCAGTATGTGGCAATCTGGTATCTTTACTCCGGATGCTCGCGGCACATGACTGGCGACAAAGGTATACTATCCTCCTACAAAGATAAATTTGATGGAGGATCTGTGACCTTTGGTGACAACAAGAAGGGGTATATAAAGGGCTACGGAGTCATCAAGAAGGAAAACATAACCGTATGCAAAGTTGCATATGTGGATGGCCTTAAACACAACCTACTCAATGTTAGTCAACTCTGCGATATGGGTTTTGACGTAATGTTCAAAAGAACCTTTTGCTCTCTACAAGGTGAGGACACAGGAGTCGAACTTCTGCGAGCCGAACGAAGAGGCGATCTCTACCTCATGAACTTCTGTGCCAAGAACAAGAAAGACAAGCTCTGCCTTGTTTCTTGTAAAAGCGAAGAAGCCTGGTTATGGCATAACAGGTTCTGCCACCTAAACTTTCATACTCTAGATAAGCTTGTTAAACTTGATCTAGTCAAAGGTCTGCCAAATGTTAAATTTAATAAAGATCATTTGTGCTCTGCTTGCGAAATGGGAAAACTCAAAAGAGCTTCTCATAAAGGCAATACTGATGTATCTTGCCCTAGGCCTCTGTACATGCTTCATGTTGACCTCTGCGGTCCAATCGCTACACATAGACTAGGTGGCAAAAAATATATACTTGTTTTGATCGATGAATATTCAAGATTTACATGGGTTGAATTTGTCAGAAAGAAATCAGATGTTCCAAACATTCTGATAAATTTAATGAAAAGAATCCAAGTTCTGTATGCGTCCAGGATTCAGAAACTAAGAAGCGACAATGGCACAGAATTCAAAAACGTTGTCATTGAAGCCTATCTTACAAAAGAAGGCATATCACAGAACTTCTCTGCTGCACGCACCCCACAACAGAATGGAGTGGTTGGACGAAAGAACCGCACGCTTGTGGAGGCTGCAAGAACTATGCTGACAGCATCTGGATTACCCATGTCCTTTTGGGCAAAAGCAGTATCTACCGCCTGCTACACCCAAAATCGATCAACCATTGTAAAGAGGCACGTCAAGACACCGTATCATTTGATCAACAAAAGGCGACCAAACATCAGGTTCTTTCATGTATTTGGATGCAAGTGCTTTGTTTTGAACGATCGAGAAGCTAGAGGAAAGTTCGAGGTAAAGGCCGACGAAGGAAAGTTCATAGGATTCTCTGCCACTTCAAAAGCTTACAGAGTGTACCTTCTGCGGTATCGATCCATCGTGGAAAGAATCAATGTATCTTTTGATGATTCCTTTCAAAAGACTTCTGAACAAATCAGTTCAGAACTCGGTCTAAAGAAGGAATCCTCTGGTATCCCAAAGACAAGAGGAGAAGACTTAAATCTTCTATTTGAACAGATGTTCCATGATGATATTGATCCCTCTGCTGGAGCCGTCAGAGCCTCTGGAGAAACATCTTCTAACAACCAGACTGAGTCAGGTATATCTCTAACTGGTCCATTATATACTTTATCCTCTACTGTGAATCATACCGATGCACGCGCTGAGGGGGAGCGAACAGAAGATGATATGACCAAGGTCTCAACCACAGAGGCTCCTGAAATACCAACTCCAGCGACTACAGAGGAATCAATATCAGAGAAAAACGAAGAATCAGTCTCTACTTCCTCAGAGGAAAAAATTCCAACTCTCATTCCAATCATTCCACAAGCTGAAGAACCAAGCACAGAAGTACCATCTACAACAGAGGTTGCACCAGAACCGCAGTGTGCAACCACAGAGGTTCATCTTGATGACTCAAATGAGCATCTTCCAAGAACAACACAGTGGACGAAAAGCCATCCTCCAAGCCTTATAATCGGCGACCCTTCTGAAAAGGTCAAACAAGATCAGCCACTGCTAATTTTTGTTTCTTTACAAAATTTCATCAGTGTGATCGAGCCAAAAAGAATCTCTGAAGCCGTAGATGATCCAAACTGGGTAGATGCTATGCAAGAAGAGCTTCTACAGTTTTCGAGAAACAAGGTATGGACCCTAGTACCTCTGCCACGAGGAAAACAAGCAATAGGGACAAAGTGGGTCTTCAGAAACAAGAAGGACGAGGATGGGGTGGTCATTAGAAACAAAGCGAGATTGGTGGCCAAGGGATATCGCCAAGAAGAAGGCATTGATTACGATGAAACTTTTGCCCCTGTCGCACAGCTCGAAGCAATAAGAATCTTCTTAGCCTTTGCAGCCCACAGAGGTTTCAAAGTTTTTCAAATGGATGTAAAATCTGCCTTTCTGAATGGTGAAATCCAAGAAGAAGTATATGTCCAGCAACCACCATAGTTTGAAAGTTCCAAGTACCCAAAATACGTGTACTACCTCGACAAAGCTCTGTATGGACTGAAACAAGCTCCAAGAGCATGGTACGAAAGACTCTCAACCTTTCTTCTCAATAATGAATTCGACAGAGGTACAACCGATACTACTTTGTTTTACAAACGAAAAGGTAATGAGATTCTGCTTGTACAGATTTATGTGGATGACATTATTTTTCGGTCTACAAATGCACAACAGTGCAAAGATTTTGAAAAACTCATGCAGAGTGAGTTGGAAATGAGTATGATGGGAAAATTAAACATCTCCCTCGGACTCCAAGTAAAACAATCATCAGAGGGAATTTTTATAAATCAAGCAAAATATGTCTCTGACATACTTTCAAAATTCAGTCTCTCTGATGCCTCTGTAATGAAGACCCCAATGGCCACTGGAAATAAATTATTCTCAGATCCAAATGGCACATCTGTAGAGTGCAAGCTCTACAGGGGTATGATTGGGTCTCTGTTATACTTAACCGCAAGTAGGCCTGATATAATGTATGCCACATGCCTCTGTGCAAGATATCAAGCTAACCCAAAGGAATCCCACTATATTGATGTAAAGAGGATCTTCAGATACCTTAAAGGGACCAAAAATCTTGGGCTCTGGTATCCGAAGAACTCTGGCTTTGGTCTTAAGGCATACACAGATTCAGATTATGGAGGATGCAAGCTTGATCGAAAAAGCACTTCTAGGAGTTGTCAATTCCTGGGAGGTAAACTAGTCAGCTGGACTTCGAAGAAGCAGAACTGTGTGTCCACATGTACAGCAAAAGTTGAATATGTTGCTGCTGCTAGCTGTTGCTCCTAAGTTCTGTGGATGAAAACTCAGCTAAGGACTATGGCCACAACATATACAAAATACCCATCTTCTGTGATTCAAAAAGTGCCATAGCCATCTCTGCCAATCTAGTTCAGCACTAAAAAACAAAGCATATCGATATCCGTTACCACTTTCTGAAGCATTATGTTGAACATGGCACAATCGAAATGCACTTTGTGTCCAGTGAATATCAGCATGCAGACTTATTCACCAAGGCGCTAGATGAGAAAAGATTTCTTTTCCTGGTGGGTAAGTTGGGAATGATTAACATGAGTTGAATCCTCTGTAAGTAAGATCTGATCCTCTTGTAAATATGTATATATATTTAAACTCTTCTGTTTGTAAATTCTTAATCATCAAAATTTCTATAGAGCTTCTGTGGGATTGCTCAGAGCCTCTGACAATCTCCACAGAACCTCTGATGAGCTTGACATATGTTTTGTGCACTACTTATCTCATTTGATCCAAGCATAGGTCAAGGGGGAGCAGAAGGAGTCCTTGAACTGATCTACAGAGGTTGATCATTCAAGGGGGAGCCAAATAAGAGATATGATCAATCATAACCACAGAAGTGAAGGTTTTTGCCGAACAAGGGAGAGCCAAAAGGTAAGAATCTCATACAAATCCTTTTTGAAAAACAATTTTCTACGACATCAATTTCCAAATACATCCTAGAAAAACTGTTTAAGACATTCCAAACAAATAATGATCAAAAATATTTTTGAGCCTTCCATTATGAGAAATTTAAGGTCATAGAGCCTCTACTGAGCTCAACAGAGCCTCTGTAAGCCGGATCCTATATGACTGAAAATTCCATACTGGAACTCTACCGATCAACTTCAATGTCTTCCTTAAGGATTCACACGTACAAATGCACACACAGAGATACTGGGAGAAAGTCTTTTGGTCGAAGAGCTCACTCCACCAAAGAGTCTTTGTCGCCCAACCTAAACACTCAAAAAGTGAGTATCTCGCACAAAATCTTCTCCAAAACAGTTTTCTAGGACTCTAATTTCTAAATATGTCCTAAAAACAATGTTTAAAACAATTAAAACTTTGGATGATCAAAATGTTTCATGAATCTTTAGTTATGAGAAATTTTCACACATAGAGCCTCTGTTGGCTCCAACAGAGCCTCAAAGCCTCTGTGAATGCAAATTTTGCACTAAAGTTCTAACGATCATTTCAAAGTGTTTTTCAAACATTTTTGGGTAAGATACAAGCAAAGAGGAGACAAAAAGAGCATGTCTCATACCACAGAGCTCATTCCACTACAGAGCTTCTGTCGTTTCGGACACTTGGCTTCTTTTGGAAATTTTGTAACATGCGGTTTATTTCTGAAGAGTGACAGTCATCTGAAAGTAGAAAGACCCACGCGCCAAGCATTAATGGGCCGCACACGCCATCTAATCGTGCTCTGACATTTATGACGTGGCATTTTTTGATTGGACGTACATGGCACACGTTCTCCTGGAAAGTTGAACCCAGCCTTATGTACTCGATTGCGGACCCCAAATATTAATTCACTTTCACCTATTTACCTCTTCAGATTCTACCATTATCTCTTCAGTATAAAACCCAACTTACTACTTCCTCTCAACGTTTACGAACTTACTCTCCTCATCTTCTCCGGCGAACCTTGCAATAACCTGCAACTTCTATTTTCTACTCTCTTTCTTCAAGATTATCGCAATGGCATCCACCTCCAACGCTCCGGTGAATTCCCCATCCCATTCTGAGCATTCTCAGAACCCAGAAATAGACGGAAACCTAGAACAGGACAACTCCGGTGACACAGCAGATTTTGCTCCGACAACCCACCTTCTAAACTTCATCGCTCATGAACACTTTGAAAGTGTTCTTCCCTTAAAACCCAATAACTGCTACCTGGTTCCCTCAAACACCGCATTTGGGGAAGAACATGCCATTCTTCTTCACATTCTGGAAAAACATCACCTTAACCCCCTATTAACCAAAACTGTCAACAAAATCCCTGCAACATACCTCAATCAATTCTGGCAAAGCAGCAGGCATGACCAAGAAGATAGACAAATCAAGGGCTACATCTCAAAACCCGACAAATCCAAACACCTCGAACTCAAATTCAACAGAACCATGTTCTCACTGGAATTCAGTCTACCCACCAGAGGTCTACTAGGCATAAAGAAGTACGCAGAGGAACCCACGGACACCGAGCTCTGCCGTTTTGTTGAAATGTTGGGGTACAACACAACCCTAAGGAAAAGGAACGATTTCAGAAGAAATCGACTTCCCCCTCTGTGGAATACTCTCTTCTCCATTCTCAAAGGGTGTATAACTGGGAAAGTGGGTAGTCCAGACCAAACTTCTCACCAAGTCATGGCCATTATGTACGGGGTATACTACGATCTACCTCTGGACTACGCCATCCTCATGATGCAGGAAATGGTTAACACCATTGACCGCAAAATATCCTCCCAGAAGGCCAAAGGACGCAAGACCGACGCTCTACCTCCTCTACAATATCAGCGTATTCTCGGTGTCCTTCTAGAGCCTCTGCTCCTTATACAAAAATGGCCAATGGAGGGACCAACGACCAAAATGTATCCTATGACAAAGAACTCCCCAACAGAGCACGAAGACAAATAACCTTTCTACAGACCTCTGCCAGCCAAACATCTGGCATATGCTACCGATGAGACCCTTAAGTTAGAATACATACGCGATCATAGGACTCCAGAACCGAGTCCTGTGACACCCCCGCGTCTAGGAGTCCCCTTAGGAACTAAGGTTGTAGATAGGATGACTGACAACGAATGGGCAGTGGCTTTTGCTAAGCATGAACTGGTACAAGCAAAATTTCATGCTCAACGAAACACAATTCTCTCCTCTGCTTCCAAGAGCAAATCCTCTGCCAAGAAGAAGAAGAAAGCTCACAATAAAAAGAAAATGACAGAGGGAACCTATACCAGTGTTGTTCAAACCTAACAGTCCCCTCCTCATGCAACAGAAGTCGGATCATCGGCACCTCCCCCTCCTCCAAAAGACAAAAAGAAGAGAAAACATAAGTCTTCTGAGGAGTGTGCCCCCAAACCAAAGAAAAGGAGGAGCAAGAAGAAAACCAAGAAACCTCACACTCCTCTGCAAACCATCGCAGAGGAGGCATAAATGGTCGAAGAAACCCATGAGCAACCTCTGCAATCCCCTTCACCTATCAACTATGTAGAAGATCAAGGTGACTTCAACACTTTCCTTGAGCACCCCGAAATCGCCAATACTCTAGACACCTCAGGGTGGGAATGTGAAGCCCTCTCGAATTGGACGAGTGAAAATCCAGACTTCCGAATCACAGAAGAGGACTCTGATCTGGATAAAGATGACAGAACCCCTGCTGGTGTTCAGGAAAAGACCCCAGAAGTGATCCAGAACCCCTTCCTCCACTCTACTCATCCAAGCTACGATGTACTTAGAAAAAGTCCAGAGGATATGGACAATTTTGATGTGATAGAGGCTAGAAGAGAAACCATTAGGCTAGGGTCTATGACAGAGGGCGAAGCCCAAAAAGATGCCAAAGATAGTAGAGGCACACAACCCCAACCAACTCCTAGTGCAACCCACACTTCTATTACCGCTAGTCTAGTGGCAGAAGGTAATATTGAAAAAGAGCAGCACAACTCGAACCCACCCCAAACTGACCGGACAAAGGAAATTCCTTCCACCTCTGTGCCACAAATAGCCGGGGAAACCATTCCAAGGGAGTCGTCTCCAAAGGACTTTCCTTTAGTTTGTGATTCCTCGCCCTATATCACATCTGACACACTTGTAGAGGAATTTGTTTCCTCTGCCACACGCACATACGTAAGTCCAACCGGCCCTTCAGAGGGGCCTAGAGTGCACGAAGACGAAGGGATTCTAGACAAATCCCCGAGTCAACTTAAGGATACTCCTGTACCCACATCTGGAGTGGATCAGGACAATGTCCTTAACAGAACTTCTATAGAGTATGAAGCTGATAAACCCTCTGCTCGAGGATTAGAGGGAAATCCTTCCATCCTCAACGTCAATACAGGGACAAAAGAAGGTGTCCAAGGAACAGGGACTCACTCTGGGGATGAATGTGTTCCCCCAGAGGTTACACCAAGTCCGCATGTATCAAGGGATGAGTTCCAAACCCTTGTCACCTCTGTAGACAACAGATTGAAAGAGTTGAAAGGCGCTTTTGATTCTTTTGCAGATGTTACCACGGGGGCCTTTAATGATATGAACACTAAAATGGACAACCTGTCCACAGAGGTGCAAAATGCTCTAGCCCAGATGAGAACAGCTGCGACAACCTCTGCCACCTCTGCTGCTGCTTTCCAAAGTTCTGTCAACGATCTGCTCGAAAAGCTAAAGAAAGAGCAATCCTTAACATCTAAGGGACTTACACCAGAAGACCTAAAGAAGGCCTTAGAGCAAGTCCAAGAGCACACAACCAGAGAAACTAAAGCCATAAAGCCTTCCGACTATATGACAAGAGCACAGCTTATAGAGCTCGAACAGGGGATACTCGATCAGATGACAGACTTCATCAACGCCTTTACAATCGCCAATCACACATACGTTAAAGACTTTCAGAAGAGCATCGGCAGAATGCGCTTAAACACAGAGGCATAGCTCGCAAATCTTTTTAGCCTCTGTGATGACTTGTGCCCAAAGATTATAGCTGCAGGTGCCGTACCGCCCAAAAAGCCAGAAGCTTCATGCAGAGCAGAGGGTACGAAAGATAAGGGTCAGGATGGCTCTGATGATGACTCTGATGATTCATAAGATTATCCTGAGGGGGAGAAACAAAGGGTGAAAGCTGCAAGCAGAGGTCTACCAGCTCCACCGGTATCAGCAGAACCCCTAAACAAAGTTCCCCCAACTCAAACCCAAGGAAGAAATCAACAACAGACCACAGAGGCAACAACCACCTATGTGGAAATATCTCCTGAAGAAACCCCAATTCAAACCCAAATACCCGAACCAACTGCAGATCAACAACAGAAAACCACAGAGGTAACACCCACCTCTGTGGAAACAACCTCTGTATTCGGAGAAGATGTGTCAACCCATGAACAATTTCAAATCTTGACATCCTCCGAAGAAGACCAACCATCCCCTACTCCAAAACCAAAAACACCAGAAGAACCAAAACTACCATCCCCTACACCAGAAGCTGAAACAACAAAACCTCCATCTCTCACACCCAAAACCAGAACCAAATCGATTGCTCACAAAAGAAAATATTTGAGCAAGTCTACATAAGCCTCACCAACCTCCTCACCATCCAAGACCTCAGAAACACAAGTGTCAAAACCAAATGAGGCAACCCCCACAAAACCTACAGAAGCACCAAAACCAAACCCACAGAGGCAACCCCATCTCTACAAGAAGATCTACAGCCGAAGGCAAAAGACAAAGGCAAGGGGATAATGACAGAGGAACCCAAGAAGAAGAAGCCAAAGCATCAACCAGCAGAGAAATTGATGAAAAAGTTCCTTCGACGCCTATGTGACACCAAAGCCAGAAGAATAAGACTGGGCTTTCGGTGCTACCCCTCTGTCAAATATACCTGTTCTGGATCCAAAGGTGAAACTCACAGAGGATCGAGTGGCCCAAATTAAGAAACAAATGGATGCTCTGCCTCCACCTGGTGCACCTCCACGACAGATGGAAGAGGTGGTGTACAGATATCTGTACAACAGAACTGCCAGAGATCCTCTGCCACCATTCATTCAAGATCCAGACTTTCTTGTTGACCGCAAAAATATCTTCACAAGAACTACACCCAAGACAAAACACCAAGTCTTCTCAACCTCCAAAATCGACAAGGTCATATTACGTAAAGTTTTCTCAAACCAGAACCGCACCTAAAGTTTCCTACAACATATATAAGGTCAAAAGGGAGGACAGAACCGTGAACCAATTCTCATATGCTGATCTGAGAAATCTAAATCCCTACGACCTACCCGACCTTCTCAACTGGACGAAAGAGAACTACACAACAGATGCAAATCGAAGGGCATACAGGTTAATATGGAAAGCCATGCGTGAGAAACTTCTGCTATACAGCCTTGTCGACTTCCAATTAGGACGAGATCTTGGAGTAAGAAACCTAAGTCTAAAACCACCGGAAGATGACTGCCCATCCTATGCCATACCAAACTCGATCATTACATCTCCAAGAGTTGGGTTAGTCTATCAAGATCTTGCTGGGAAGTCAAGACTGTTCGTAGAGACGGACTGTCAAAAGTATGCAACAAGTACTTTAACAGAGCTTAGAGCTATTGATAACTCTATTTATAGAGTTATTATTTCTTAAAATTTTATATTTTATTTTGTCAAATTTAGCCATTCTAACTATTAAAAACCCCCATTCTTGGCATATTTTTATAAAAAGGGCAAACGAGGTGAGTTTTAGTGTCAAACAAACTATTTGGTGGATTTTGGGTGGTTTTCACATTTTATTCGCAGTGAGATGAACAGTGCCCACTGCCGATACTGGATAAAGACAAAAAGAAGGTTTTGATGAAAAGCATGGTTGCAAAAGCATGGAAGCTTCAGGGGCAGGTTAAAAGAATGGGAATATTTTAATCTAGGCATGCAAAGGAAAAGCATGACAAAAAGAATAAACAAATCAAACCTGCATGCCTAGAGACCAACTTTTTGAAAGAACTATTGGGTAAAGATGGAGGTCAAGGGTTAAGGAGCTAAGCATAGGATTTTGTGTTCCCTTAACCTCCAGATTTGCAAAGAAGAAGTCAATAGCCAAGATGCCAAATTTCAGCTATAAAAGAAGACCATGGGCATTCATTGAAAAAATCATCTTCATCTCTTGGATCTATCATCTTAGAGCTTGTCATTACCATCTTCTTAGTGTAACACTCTAAATTTCGTAGTCTAGCTTTGTGATAGTTAACTTTTCTTTTTCTGCAGTAATTTAGATTTAAATTCACGTATTGCTTTCAGTTGTAGTTTCGAGCAGTGGGCAACTTACGTTCCCCACTGTGAGGATAATTTCAATTCACTCCTAGTTATCTTATGCAAACTTTTTCATTTTCGTTCTTATATTTTCAGTAATGGTAGGCTAAACACCCTTTGGGATGTAGGAACGAGAAGTACCTGGATTTTAGAAAAAATGCTTGAGTAATCTTTATTTTTGAAGTAGTTATCGTTTTGGTCATTCATTCTCGATTTTACCCAAGGATGCGAACAAGATGATCACTTGCAAGGATTTAACGTCTAGTTCTTAACTTAGAAATAAGTAGAACGCAGTGACACGAGCTTGGATGATGCTAGGTAGTTCGAAAGAATTCTTATGACACTTACGAAAGTGAGGTCAGCACAGTGAGCTCTTCTCTCCCCACTGGAGTAGTTGGCAAGCTAGTTGGTGTATTAAAAACACTTAGAGTATTTGTCTCTACACATTCCATCGAGGCTCGAAAGAGTCCATTTGAGAGACTCATTGAAAAAATGATAATTACCAATAAAATGGGTTTTTAGTCTAAGATTGTGAGTATTTTGTAACCGGGCTTTTCCAAAGACCGGTCTCAATTACAAGGATCATCTTAGGATCAAGTATTTAGCATAAAATCTAGGGAAAATCCGACTTGCATCCCTCTTTTTAAATCATTGTAATTTCAAATTAGCTTTTCGCAAACCAACTCAAAATATTGTTTCCTCTCTAATTGAAACTCGTGAAAGGAACTCATAAAAGCCGTATTGTCTTGATAGCCCAGTCTCTGTGGATACGATTCCGGTATTTTACCGATTATTACTTGCCGTGACGATCATAGTGGACAGTGTACACTTGCGCTGCCCACTGTGGACAGATTACAACCCGCTGTGGTTTATTTTGCATGTACCATTCACACGTGTCAAGTTTTTGGCGCCGTTGCCGGGGACTGGCGTGATTTTTAAATCTCAAGACATTAGTTTTTGTTCGAGCCCGAGTAACTCGTTTTTCTAGCACCGTTCGTGTTGTATGCCAAGGCAACAACACGGACCTTTGGAACCAATCGATCTTGAAATAGAAAGGACTGTTCGAAAAAGACGTAAAAACAAGAAGAAAAATCAACAACTCCCTGTGAACCCCACCACAATTATGGCAGGAGTGGGCAGTCAACCACCACCACCTCCATTAGTGGAAACCACAGTGACGATTGCTGATAGCAAAGATCGAGGGATAAGGGAATATGCAACTACTGGAGTTAGTGATTTAAGCTCCGGGATTCTAAGACCCAACCTTCAAACACCACACTTTGAACTCAAACCGGTGATGTTTCAAATGATCCAAGCCATGGGTCAGTTTGGAGGATCACCATCTGAGGATCCACATTCGCACTTAAAATCATTTTTGGAAATGACCGACTCTTTTCAGCTACAAGGTGTGAGTGAGGAAGCTTTAAGGCTAAGACTTTTTCCTTTTACTTTAAGGGACAAGGCTAAGTCATGGCTAAATGCGCATGCACCTCATTCAATAACCATGTGGCAAGAGCTTGCGGTTAAATTTTTACAAAAGTATTTTCCTCCAACCAAAAACATGAGGCTGAGAAATGATATTGTCTTGTTTAGACAAGAAGAAGATGAGGCTGTTTCGGATGCATGGGAGCGGTTTAAAGATTTACTCCGAAAGTGCCCACACCATGGCATCCCACATTGCATTCAGTTGGAGACCTTTTACAATGGTCTTTCTAACGCAGCCAAAATCATCTTAGATGCAACAGCAGGAGGAACTTTCACAAGCAAAACCTATAATGAAGGATATCAGATTTTAGAAAAAGTGTCCAATAACAACACCGACTGGTCCAACCCGAGAACGCCTGCATCAAAGACCACCAACATTGATAATGAGGCACTTAAAACCATGAATGCACAGTTAGTAGCCTTAAAAAAAATAGTGTTGAACCAAAATCGAGGACAACTTAATCCCACGGTGGGCACTGCACATCTCACTGAGAGCTACTCTTACTGTGGGGACGAGCATGTTTTTGATTTTTGTCCAGCAAATCCAGAGGCTGTTAACGTCATAGGAACTAACCCACGAAACAACCCATACTCACAGACCTATAATCCAGGTTGGAGGAATCATCCAAATTTCTCGTGGTCTGGAAACCAAGGACTCCAACCCCACGGGGCGAGTCATGCTCAAAGACCACATAACCCCCCTGGATTTCAGCATCATCACAGTGGGCACTCCCCACAAAACTTTCACCAAGGTCAATCCTCCCAACAATTCCAACCACGACCATCTCATAATGCTGAGGCTCAACCATCACTCAAATCAATGCTCAAAGGATTCATGAACGAAACTCAAGCGGCCATTAGGAACATAGAAACTCAAGTAGGACAACTAGCCGTCGAAGTCAAGAATAGACCACCGGGGATATTACCTAGTGATACCGAAAATGCTAGGGTAATAGGAAAGGGACCAGAACAAATCAAAGCCATAACACTTAGGAGTGGAAAGGATCTGAAAGATATCGTTTTCGATTCTGAAGACTCGCCTCAAATCACCACTGTACCTCATCCCACAGTGGGCACTCCTCAAGTCACTGTGATCCCCACAGTGGGGACGGAAGTCCCTGAACTCCCCACTTTTGGTCCATTGCCTAAACCTGCCATTCCAAAGTTAACTTCGTTTCAGACTCACATCGACCCAAAAAGTGTACCTTTTCCTGAAAGAATGAAGCCTAAGAATGTTGATGTTCAATTTAAAAAGTTTTTAGACATTTTTAAACAGCTTCACATTAACATACCCTTGGTAGAAGCTCTTGAGCAAATGCCAAGCTATGTTAAGTTTTTAAAAGATATTTTGAACAAAAAACGAAAGTTGGGTGAGTTTGAAACTGTGGCGTTGACCGAAGAATGTAGTGCCCTTCTCACAAGCAAGATTCCCCCTAAGTTGAAAGACCCGGGTAGTTTCACAATTCCATGCACGATAGGAGGACAAGAAGTAGGTCAAGCACTTTGTGATTTAGGCGCTAGTATAAATTTGATGCTTTGTCAATTTTTAAGAGATTAGGTATTGGAGAGGCTAGACCCACCACCGTGACCTTACAATTAGCCGATCGATCCATTGCCTACCCAAGAAGGAAGATTGAAGATGTTTTGGTCCAAGTAGACAAATTCATCTTCCCTGCCGACTTTCTGATTTTAGACTATGAGGCCGACAAAGACATCTCAATCATTCTAGGGCGTCCTTTCCTTGCGACAGGACGAACTTTGATTGATGTGCACAAAGGAGAACTCACCATGAGAGTCAACGACCAAGAGGTAAAGTTTAATGTTTTCAAATCCCTTAAGTATATAGACACCGAGCACTGCCTTGCTGTAAGTACGATTTATGGATCCCACTGTTTCGACTCACTGTCCACAGTGGGCAGTGAGAGTGAGCACTCTGACTCAGAAAATAATGACACTTTTGAGGATGAGTGTAATGAAATGGTGGCAGCTTTTGAGCCTTTGGACTTTAAGGATAGGACGATCCAACCACCATCCATCGAACAACCTCCCGAGTTAGAGCTTAAACCATTGCCTCCTCATTTGAAATATGCTTATCACGCTGAGAATAACAAGCTTCCTGTTATCATCTCATCCAAACTTAGCGAAAATCAAGAACAACTTTTGATCGAATTGTTGATGAAGCATAAGAAGGCAATTGGTTGGACCATAGCAGACATTAGAGGAATTAGCCCCTCTTTATGTCAACATAAGATTAACTTAGAGAGTGACCACCCGGGGAAAGTCCAACCACAAAAAAGGTTGAACCCCATCATGAAGGAAGTAGTTAAGAAAGAGATTTTGAAGTGGTTAGATGCTGGTATTATCTATCCCGTTGCCAGTAGTAATTGGGTGAGCCCCGTTCAATGCGTCCCTAAAAAGGGAGGAACAATAGTGGTCACAAATGAAAAGAACGAACTCATTCCAACTAGGACTGTTACGGGATGGAGAATATGCAAGGATTATAGGCAACTGAATCTAGCAACAAAGAAAGACCATTTCCCGTTACCTTTTATAGATCAAATGCTTGATAGATTAGCGGGAAAGGAATTTTATTGTTTTCTAGATGGATACTCCGGATATAACCAAATCCACAACGCACCCGAAGACCAAGAAAAGACCACCTTTACTTGTCAATATGGTACTTTTGCATTCCGGAGAATGCCTTTTGGTTTATGTAATGCTCCCGCTACTTTTCAACGTTGTATGATGGCCATTTTCACCGATATGATAGAAGACACCATAGAAGTTTGTATGGACGATTTTTCTGTGATAGGCACATCATTTGATAACTGTTTGAGGAATCTAGAAAAAAGTCTGGTGAGATGTGAAACCCACGACCTTATACTTAATTGGGAGAAATGTCATTTCATGGTCGAAGAGGGTATTGTTTTGGGTCATCTTGTGTCGAAAAAGGGTTTGGAAGTTGACAAGGCAAAATTAGAAGTAATCTCCCAACTTCCCGAGCCCAAAACGGTAAAAGGCATTCGCAGTTTTTTAGGTCACGCAGGTTTTTATAGGAGGTTCATAAAAGATTTTTCCAAAATAACTAAACCCCTATGTAACCTGCTGCAACATGAAAGAGAGTTTGTTTTTACCAAAGAATGTAGAGACGCATTTGAAATAATCAAAAATGCCTTAGTTACTGCACCCATAGTGACCACTCCAGACTGGTCACTCCCATTTGAAGTCATATGTGACGCCAGCGATTGGGCTGTAGGTGCAGTACTAGGCCAACGAAAAGATAAGATTTTTCATCCGATATACTATGCAAGCAAGACTTTGATCGAAGCTCAAATCAACTACACGGTAACCGAAAAAGAATTACTTGCAGTAGTTTTTGCTTTTGATCGTTTCAGGTCTTACTTAATTGGAGCAAAGGTCATAGTACACACCGATCATGCAGCCATCAAGTATTTGATCAACAAAGCTGACTCTAAACCAAGGTTGATCAGATGGGTGCTGTTGCTGCAGGAATTCGACCTTGAGATCGTCGATAGAAAAGGAACAAGTAATCAGATCGCTGATCATCTTTCCAGACTTGAGCCCACAGTGGGCACTGTAGATCCCACTCCGGTAAAAGAAAATTTTCCTGATGAACAATTGTTAGTCTCCCAACATCATGATATTCCTTGGTATGCTGACATTTCTAACTTTTTAGCAAGTGGATTACGACCCCATGGGATGAGTGGACAGCCTTTTAAAAAATTCTTGCATGATACTCGTCAATACATTTGGGACGATCCTTTCTTATACAAGATAGGAACAGACCAAGTGTTGAGGCGATGTGTTCATGGGAGTAAGCAACAACACTTACTCCAGGGTTGTCACGCATCCCACTATGGAGGTCATTTCGGAGGAACACGCACTGCTGCGAAAATTTTGCAGAGTGGGTTCTTTTGGCCCACTGTGTTCAAAGACTCTCACGAGTTTGTTCGTCACTGTGAGCAGTGTCAGCGCACTGGGAATATATCGCAACGAAATGAAATGCCCCTCAACAATATCCTTGAGGTGGAAATTTTTGATGTATGGGGAATAGATTTTATGGGACCCTTTCCAAATTCCAACAACAATTTTTACATCTTAGTGGCGGTAGATTATGTTTCGAAATGGGTAGAAGTTGCTGCGTGTCACACTAATGACGCTAACACTGTGGTGAAGTTTTTGCAAAAAAATATTTTCACTCGTTTTGGAACACCACGAGCCATAATTAGTGATGAAGGATCCCATTTTGTTAACAAAGTCATGAGCTCGGTTCTTGCTAAATATGATATTCATCATAGGGTAGCAACCGCCTACCACCCCCAAACTAATGGTTTGGCGGAACTCTCAAACCGAGAGATCAAGGGAATTTTGGAAAAGGTGGTGAAACCCCATCGAAAAGATTGGTCCATCAAGCTTGATGACGCTCTTTGGGCGTATCGCACGGCGTATAAGACCCCATTGGGAATGTCTCCATTTAAGTTGATATTTGGCAAAGCTTGCCATTTACCAATCGAATTGGAACATAAAGCCTTTTGGGCTTTAAAAGAACTCAACATGAGCGAAGATGCCGCGGGAATTAAAAGAACCTTGCAATTGCATGAACTTGAGGAAATGCGCTATCACGCATATGAAAATGCAAAGTTATACAAGGAAAAGACCAAGATGTGGCATGACCGAAGGATCAATCATCGGGAATTTTTTGAAGGACAGCAGGTATTATTGTTCAACTCTCGTCTAAAACTTTTTCCAGGTAAGCTCAAGTCAAGATGGACTGGACCATACACCATAGTGAGTGTGAGCCCATTCGGAACAGTGGAATTGCGATCCCCGCAATCGGGACAAACTTTTAAGGTCAATGGGCAAAGGGTGAAACACTTTATGCATGAGAGTGCCCACATCCCTGTCCACTCCTCATCTCACTCTGGTTAGGAAAGTCCGAGATCTTTTGTAAATAATTTTATTTTAACTTTTTGATAATTTTTAGTTATTTTAGTGTTTTTTAATTCTGCATGGTTGTTAGTTTTGATATGTGTAGGACGCGTGGCAGCCCTTTTAGCAGGAAAACCAAGAAAAAGGCGCAGTGGGGAAGCCACTCGTCACTCCGTTCCCCACTCCTTTGCCTGACGAATGAAGTGACTCGGGTGGGGCCCAATGACTGCCAAGCCATCACTTTCTCTTACACATAGCCGCCTACTTTTCTGCCACATGTCATTCACCCCCAATTTTCAAGGCTTAACCATCATTTCTTCCTTTTTCCCTCAATAACCGTTCCCTCTCTCTCTCTCCTTAATTCAAATTACACCAAATTAAACCCTTGGATTTCCTCTTTATCCAAGTGCACAAAACCTCCGATTTTCCTTCCAAAATCTTTCAGCCAAGTCTTTACTCTCAAAACACTCTCTCTCTCGGTTGTCTTTCACCCAAGAACAACTTCCCAAACCCTAATGGCACAAAGCAAACGACCGATAACCTTTCCGGAGGGACCCCAACGCCCACAAATCCGACGTCGGACTGCCGAAGATCCACCACCGAAGGTTGTCACCGGCGATCTTAACGAGCCCCCACCACTTTCCGGCGAACCACTGCTTGCCACTAACACTACCGATTCTGCCTCGTCAAAGCAACCCAGCCCGAAGGCCGTCTCTTCCTCGAAAGGTGTCGACTCCAGTGCGAACCTTTTTAAGGAGGAAGCAATGCAAGCCGACGAGGAGGAGCGTCGTTTGGCTGAAGAATATCAGATGAAACTTTCGGCCATAAAGAAGAAAAAAGAGGAAGCCGAACGTCGCCGAAAAGAGGAAGAAGAAAGGGTACGACGGGAGGAAGAGGAACGATTGAAACAAGAAGAGGAGGAGAGAATCCGAAAAGAGCAAGAGGAACAGGAAAGGTTAAGGAAAGAAAAGGAGGAAATCAAAGAACAAGAAAGGGAGAGGAAAGAAATCGAGGAAAAGAGGAAAGCCGAATAAGAGGTCAGGGCTATGGAGGAAGAAATGGGAAAGAAGCAAGAGGAGGATAAGGCAGAGGAGCAGGTTCAGACTGTAGGAAAATCAACCCAGGTTAGTATCAATCCCACGCAGACTTCTGCCCACAGTGGGGAAGGGCCCAAACTAAGGACTCTCCGGAGTCAAGGTGCAACTACTCGGCCTGGAATAACGCGAAAAACACCCACCAAGAAGCCTGCCAAGAAACTCTCAGGAAAAGGTAAAGCTATTGTACCCTCTTCTAGTGATTCATCTTTTGAATTGGAAAGTGAGCAACCTGCAGCTGAGCACCCCCATCAGTCCACTATGGGGACAGATCATGCCCCCAGTGGGGTGCCTCGGCAGTTCACCACTCCTGGTTGTGCCGAGCATTTCACTTTTATTGATGGTCACAAACTGAACCTAGAGAGGGGGTTTGATCCAGAATTTGTTGAAGCTAACCCTTTTGTGCGGTCAAGGATTGATGCGCAAGATTGGTCGACAATAGCCGCGGCCAATCAGCGTGCCAATGCCTCCCTTGTTAAGGAATTTTACGCTGAAGCATCCCAGACTAAGGATCCCGTTGTGCGAGTAAGGGGTAAGATTGTGAGGTATACCCCGAGTGAAATAAACAGGGTTTTGGGACGACCAACCACGGGGGTTTGTGCGTTTGCTAAATTTATAGAAAAGATGACGGAGGGAGATGAGGAGGTAATTTTAAAGGAGATTGCTGCAGTAGGTAAACCATGGGGAAAAGATGGTATTAGGAGATGTTTGCCGGCTGGCTCCCTCACAACAGATTCTGCGGTTTGGTTCCAGTTCATACGGGCATCAGTGTCCCCAACTACCCATGACACCACTCTATCAATGCACAAGTGTGCTCTGCTCTACTGTGTGCTCACGGGTATAAGAATCAACTTGGGGATAGTTATGCATGCTGCCATCCATATGGCCCGGACTCGAAAGAAGGTAATTCTTCCACTCCCTTGTACTATTACCACATTACTAATAGATGCGGGAGTGCACACTGCTGCAGATGACCAATGGTTGACCTCCACACGCAACATCAGCGTGCAAACGATTAAGAAGATGGGGAGGGCCATCCGAGGCCCGTCTGAAGAACCTGAGGAGCAGCAACCTAATGTGTTTATTGCTGAAGAGCACGTAGTGGGCAATATCATACCCACTGCGGGGATGAAGGAGATACCATCCCGCCAGCCCGCTGCAGGACCAAGTTCAACCCCAACCAACCAACTTTCGGCAATACTGAAGGCCATCAAAACACTTACATACAAAGTGGATCTGTTAACTGCTCAGCAACAGCATGCCACACGTGATTAGGAGAAAGTATGGATGTACATGCGGGATCGAGATGAAGTGATCAATCAGATGTACTTGGCGGCTGACCCATTGCTCGCAGCGCAGATCCCAAATTTCCCCGAAGGTGTTTGTCCAACATTGGACAGTGAAGACGAGGTGGAAGATGATGATGAGGGTGGTTCATCCCCTGCAACCCCAACTCATTGAATGGTTTGTGAAACATTAATCTCACTCTTTGGTTTGCCGCAAAAACATTTTTTTTTGTGTATGGTGATGCCTTTGGCTAGGCTTTTGACACTTTGCTGAATTCTTATTTTGGTTCGTAATGCATGAAATCCTACCACTGGGTAGGTACTTTTGGGTACTAACGTAATTGTTGTTTGAATGCTTGTTTGATCTTGTTTCCATTTCAAGGTACAACTTTCGGCTTCCGACTTAAAAAGGTCCCTTTTGTAAGTACGAATCTCAACTTGATACCATGAAATGATATAGGCCATTTTTCGCATCCAAAACACGATCATTTTTGTACCCCAAACCACCACCTTTGTTCGTTAATTCAATGTCACAGTGGGGACACTGTGAGATCTTAAGTTTGGGGTGGGGATTTCCAGAGTGACTACCAGTCTGCCCACAGTGGGGATACTGTGAAGTCCAAGTTTGAGTTGGGTAAGCCATACCCCCTCCCAAAAAGAGAAAAACACAAAAATACAAAAACAGAAGAAAATCGGAGTGTCACTGTCAAAATTGATGGTGTGCCTTTTCTGGACCGTCAAAGTGCCCACTCCTAGAAAAAGATGGTGTTCCCATTCTGGACCATCAGAAGAAAAAATAGCCATACCCAAATAAAGCCTGAAAGTGTACGTACTTATCATTGCAAAATACTAAACACCCACTTCTTGAAATAAAAATCTCAAAGCGAGATCTTCGATCCATGTTTGGAAATTCTTGCCAAAACCCTTGGGAAAAGATTCAAAGCCATAAATCCTTCAAACCCAAGAAAGCCCTATTGATCAAATGGTAAACAAGAGAAAGATTTCGTCAAATACAAAAGTGAAGTTTTTAAGTTTGGGACCGAAGGAAGTATCGAAGGAAGGAGATAAACGCCCATTCAAGTCAAGAAGTATGTAAGTCCCTCAAGGCACAAATGCATTGTTTTTCATTTTATTTCTTTCTGTTTATTACTTGGGGACAAGTAATGTTTTAAGTTTGAGGTTGTGATAACTCTATTTATAGAGTTATTATTTCTTAAAATTTTATATTTTATTTTGTCAAATTTAGCCATTCTAACTCTTAAAAACCCCCATTCTTGGCATATTTTTATAAAAAGGGCAAACGAGGTGAGTTTTAGTGTCAAACAAACTATTTGGTGGATTTTGGGTGGTTTTCACATTTTATTCGCAGTGAGATGAACAGTGCCCACTCCAACTGCCCACTGCCGATACTGGATAAAGACAAAAAGAAGGTTTTGATGAAAAGCATGGTTGCAAAAGCATGGAAGCTTCAGGGGCAGGTTAAAAGAATGGGAATATTTTAATCTAGGCATGCAAAGGAAAAGCATGACAAAAAGAATAAACAAATCAAACCTACATGCCTAGAGACCAACTTTTTGGAAGAACTATTGGGTAAAGATGGAGGTCAAGGGTTAAGGAGCTAAGCATAGGATTTTGTGTTCCCTTAACCTCCAGATTTGCAAAGAAGAAGTCAATACCCAAGATGCCAAATTTCAGCTATAAAAGAAGACCATGGGCATTCATTGAAAAAATCATCTTCATCTCTTGGATCTATCATCTTAGAGCTTGTCATTACCATCTTCTTAGTGTAACACTCTAAATTTCGTAGTCTAGCTTTGTGATAGTTAACTTTTCTTTTTCTGCAGTAATTTAGATTTAAATTCACGTATTGCTTTCAGTTGTAGTTTCGAGCAGTGGGCAACTTACGTTCCCCACTGTGAGGATAATTTCAATTCACTCCTAGTTATCTTATGCAAACTTTTTCATCTTTCGTTCTTATATTTTCAGTAATGGTAGGCTAAACACCCTTTGGGATGTAGGAACGAGAAGTACCTGGATTTTAGAAAAAATGCTTGAGTAATCTTTATTTTTGAAGTAGTTATCGTTTTGGTCATTCATTCTCGATTTTACCCAAGGATGCGAACAAGCTGATCACTTGCAAGGATTTAACGTCTAGTTCTTAACTTAGAAATAAGTAGAACGCAGTGACACGAGCTTGGATGATGCTAGGGAGTTCGAAAGAATTCTTATGACACTTACGAAAGTGAGGTCAGCACAGTGAGCTCTTCTCTCCCCACTGGAGTAGTTGGCAAACTAGTTGGTGTATTAAAAACACTTAGAGTATTTGTCTCTACACATTCCATCGAGGCTCGAAAGAGTCCATTTGAGAGACTCATTGACAAAATGATAATTACCAATAAAATGGGTTTTTAGTTTAAGATTGTGAGTATTTTGTGACCGGGCTTTTCCAAAGACCGGTCTCAATTACAAGGATCATCTTAGGATCAAGTATTTAGCATAAAATCTAGGGAAAATCCGACTTGCATCCCTCTTTTTAAATCATTGTAATTTCAAATTAGCTTTTCGCAAACCAACTCAAAATATTGTTTCCTCTCTAATTGAAACTCGTGAAAGGAACTCATAAAAGCCGTATTGTCTTGATAGCCCAGTCTCTGTGGATACGATTCCGGTATTTTACCGATTATTACTTGCCGTGACGATCATAGTGGATAGTGTACACTTGCGCTGCCCACTGTGGACAGATTACAACCCGCTGTGGTGTATTTTGCATGTACCATTCACACGTGTTAGCTATCCTCATGGAGTATAGAGGAACGGAGCTCATGAATCAAGCTCTTGCAAATAGACTGATAGAGGTCATCGACTCAACAATCAACTTCAGAACCCTCTGCATCAGATTCTATCACGAGCTTAAAGAATTAGGATTCGACAACAGAAGTTTCAACGACTTCAAAGACGCCAACGTCTGATATCCTCTACCAACCTCTGCAAACCTTTCCTTTCATAATGTAAACAACTGTAAGTGCCTCTGGCATATTTTTGTATGAAAGAAAAGTAAAAGCTTTTGTGGTACATTGTTTCACCTCTTGTCATGTACTTAGCCTAGAAAACCTAGCACTTTTTTATTTTTTTATTTTTCAATACTTAGGGGGAGATTGTTAGATCCAGTCTTTATGTTTATAAAAGTATTGAAAAATAGGCTAAGTATAGAAGTCTTCGACAGAGGCTCTGCCGAGTCACCTAGAAGACCGAAGTGAAGAATCGCCAGAAGACTCTTCTCAGCGGACAAGGCCACAAAGCCTCTGTCATACTTGACAGAGCCTCTGTGGTATAAAGACTAAAGATCTATACAAGGACAATCGTGCTTCTCACGATTTCTGCTGTACGAAGAATCTGAAGATCATTCGTACAAGGCGTGACCTGACAACTCCACGTGTCAAACTCTAATGGGTCTCAGCCTTAGTAGAAGTCGGCGCATTTAATTAACGTTGTACTAACAACAGTACCAGAATAGTGTTTTAGTACCTTCAGTCCTTTTTGTCTAGAGCTTGTCCCCTTTAGAATTAGTATAAATAGAAGGCTCATGTTGAGTTCTTCTATTAAGCTTTGCACGACACACACACCATTAGAACATAATTCTTGTTTAACTTTCGGTGTTCTTGGTGTTCTTATTTATATCAAATACAGTGAATCATTGAGTTATTTATCCGTGTTATTTACACTTCACGTATTTGATATTGTGTGTTCTTCTACCTTATTATATCTTTTAGTAAGTTAAAAACGCTTCCACATTATATCTTGGTTGAACTATTAGAGAGAATCATCATTGTTAAGCAAAACAGGAACCAACACTTATATTTCTCAGTTATTCTCTTTAGAATATCTAGCTTTTCAGATAAAGATCTGATCTCAAGCAGTTGTTCATTAGAGGTGGCCTTAAAGGAATCTACCCGTTCAGCAAGTGATTGCATTTGATTCAAGAAATCTTGTTGGTTAGATTCACATACCTGACATGACTTTTCTTCATCGACTGGAGAGTGATGTCCCATGAAAGCATTAGCACCATTAGAATCACTTTCATCATCAGAACGACCCAACCAGTAGTTGTCTTCCACAAACAGAGCTGCTCCAGCTTCCTTCTGTTCTATCAGTGTGAGTTTAGCCTTGTAATAATGAGAATTCTTTACAACAGGCTGACGGCAATCTTTCGCAAAGTGACCAAGTTTCCCGAAGTTGTAGCATGTTACGGGTTCATCTTTCTTCTTTCGGTCATCTTTCACTGACTTTTCCTTCTTCTCAGACTGATCTCGCTCATCGGCATTCTTCTTTCCTTCATACTTGTCCTTATAATCGTGGCGCTTGTTGGAGGAGGTGGAGTAGCGCTGATTATTGGACGATGGCTTCTTATAGAACTTTCGTTGTTGAAAAGATTTGGAAAGTAGGGCTATCGCTTTCTTGAAATCAGATACTTCATCGTCAGAATTACTGTCTTCTTTTTCTTCAGGTTCTGACTCAGATGAGTTTTGCTTTTGAGCACGTTTGGAGTGACGGACAGAAGATTTCCCTTGTTTGGAGGACATGAGTGCAAGAGGATCAGCAACTGGTTTGGATGCGGCCTTCTTTTCTTTGAGTATTTCCATCACCTCATCTTCATCTTGAAGAAGCGTCTCATACAGCTCGTGGATGTCAACTTTCTCCATCAGGTGGTTGTGCTTTACGTGTGAAACAAAAACTTTCCACTCAGGCAGAAGATTGTTGAGAAATTTAAGAGCATTCTCCGTGTTCGAATGAGTAATCTTGTTCTTGTGGAGCTCGTTTAGAAGAAGACATAACCGTTCATAAGTTTGGGAAAGGGATTCACCGGTGCGCTGTTTAAAGCTATCAAACTTGGTTATTGAGCTATTAATCTTCAGCTGATTCCCGACTTCGCTCCCACGCTTCATCTTTTCCACCTGATCCCACATGCCCTTAGCTGTATTTTTGTAACGGTCGATGGAAGTATAGATCATGTTCGGGATAGCTTGAACAAGGTACCTCTTATCATGCTTTTCTCCCTCAAGCATGCCCTTTTCGTCGTCGGTCATATCGGTAAGAGTCTTTTTCACAGTGAGTGTGTCACCACCTTCTTGAGCTGGTGGGATGGTCTTCATTGGTGTAGGAATTGGCCCATCTTCTAAGGCTCGCCAAATGTACTCGAAGTTGTCCTTCGACTCAATGAAGATGAGGAATTTGTCCTTCCATTGGCTGTACTCACCTTGGTAGAGACAAGGTGGTTTGGAGTCGGTACCGATTGCAAGAGCGTCGCGTGATGACATCTTCAGTTGTACTGGAGTGATCGTCAGACGATTGGTTCGATTCAAAGTGATAACCTAACGTAAGGCACTACGAGTGGTATCCTAACGCATGTTCTACGACTGATTTGAACTAGAAAGAAGTAAGAATTCAACAGAAATGAACTTACCGGATAGGAATCCGGATACGATGTCTGATCTGGAAGTGTCCGGATCAGATTGAGTGCAAACAGATCAAATACACAGAAGTGTCCGGATAACAGAAAGAGTCCGGACAAACTAAGTTTCCGGATAACAAAGGGTATCCGGAAGACAATAGTTTCCGAGTAAAATAGTAAGAACTAGAACTTACCGGATGAAATGTTTCCGGATGATATGCTTTCCGGATGGGATACTTACCGGATGACTGGAGTCCAGAAAGAATCAACTTGATCGGAAACTTCGAGTTGTCCGGATAAAATAGGTTACCGGAAACGTGGAGTTTTCTTGATAAAATATTTTACCGGAAACTTTGGGTTTCCGGAACTAAGTACCCGGAAAGATTGAGTATGAGAGAACTTACCCGGAAAGAGAGTCATGTCCGGAAAGAATAAGCGATTATCCGGAGAGTTGAGAGTTGTCCGGAAACTGCGGCTGGTGTATCCGGAAACAGCGGCTGTGATTTCTAAATCGATTGAGGATCGACTAGGGTTGCTCAAAATCGTTCCTGAAAGGTTAGGAACTCGACCAAACACAAAAATAACACTACCCAAATCGATTTTGAAGCAAAAACAACAAGTTTTGATGGTTAAAAGTTCGATTTTTATCAAGAACACAACCAAAACTTTTGAACTTTAATTCGCTTAAAACTCACTCAAACGATCGAATTAGAATACGAAAACTTGCAGAATCACTAACAATATCCAATAAACGAAACGAAGCAATTTAATCCGAATCAAAAGATGGAATTTCAATGAAGAACACAGCCTTATGAAAAGAAAACTTACCAGAATTCGAATAGAGCACTTTGAATCGCTTGTCCGTCTGCTCTGATACCAATTGTGAGTTCCAGATCCGTGCAACGAACAATAAGAAATCAATAGATAATAACACACGATATGATTTCAACTAGTCATCCACTTTACTTTTAATATTGAGAGAGAATTACAATAAGCTTTGGAAAGTTAAAATGAACAACTAGCCTAAACAGAGGCTAAAACAAAACATTATATATGGTGGGCATGTGGTTAACAAGCCCACGGCCCGTTCACTAACTAGGCTCAATTTAATGAATTACAAACAGCCCCTGGAACTTCTATTCACCATAAATTGACCCTAACAGTTTATTGATATTTATCAATCAATTTACAACTTGTTGCGGAACAAGATTAAGGATTAAACCTAATCTAAACAAGTTATGAGAACACTAAGTTTCTTGCACTAGAATTAAGACAGAAAGAGAAATATTCTAACACTAAGTAGTAGAAAGAAGAAGATGGTCGACCACTTCATTTCTGAAGTAGGGTTCTTCTTATATACTGCATGCATTAAATGCATATCAGTATAACTTTACATGTGGCAGCAGCTGATTGGTTGCATGTTTTGACATTGGTAGACAACCTAGTAGCCGCATGATGAACAGTGTAGAATCAGAGTTGTTTGTACGATTCTGAACAAAAGGGATGTTCGTTCTGACATTTCGTACGGAGACGTGCAAGGAGGTAAGACAAAAGTAACTTGTAGAGGAAACTTCATGATCAGCGTCCGTTGAACAGATCTTTATCAGCGAGTGATAAAGTTCAGCGATTGCTGAAGTTTTCTACTTGAAACTTCACGTTGAGTGGACAGGTCTTGGCTTCGCTGATATCCACATCAGTTCATTAGTAGACTTGTCGCTGGTTCTTTGGATTGATCTTCGACTTCAGCGTAGAACATTTGTTGACGTCAAACTTGTCTTCAGGGATCATAAGTAAACAACTAACACTATCAGCGATCATCAACAAGACTGAACAGGCTCAGAGCTTTATTGATGAACCGTATCGCTGAATGTATAAATTAAAGAGCATGAGTTTCCTATCAGTGGTACTCTAGAGACATAGTACTTATCAGCGATAGTGAAACTCTAATACATATTGTCTACTTACAATTTTCACTAAGTGTTTCTTAAAGAGTAATTATCAAATCACTGAGGGTTTGGATCAACAACAATCCTGCTCGATTCTGCGGAGTTTTCTTGTGCCATTGTTGCAGGTTTAAGAACTTGAAGAACAAGATATTTTTGGTTTTGAATATGAGAGGGAATTTGCAGATATTCGAAGGTTAAGAAAGCGTAAAGAATGAAATGTGGATTCAAATGGGTATTTATACTCGAAGAATTTGTAGGGATAACCATCATAGGCATGGTAGGCACTTGAGTGTTAGATAGCGGAACGTTTTCTACAGTGGAACGTGGGACAACTTTTTCTACAGTGGAACGTGGGACAAGAAATGCCACGTGTTTTTTGGGTCTGACAACTTTTCTGATATGGAACCGTCACGGTTAGAGATTGGTGGGTGACATATGGTTGAGGCTCAGAAATAACCCGCACTTCTGATAACCAATATCAGAGAAAGTATAAGGCACTATGAAATGGCAGAGCTCTGTTGGAACTCTCAGCACATTCTTGCCTCTGTTGAGTGATCTCTGACATTCTTTCAAGTAACCCAGATTCTTAATATGTTTCACCTTTACCCTAAAATCATTTGCAAATCCTATATCTGATGGGGAAAATAATCAGAGAACTAATACGATAGAAGTTTCTCAGAGGAATCACAGAGCTCTGATGTTTATGTCAGAGGCTCTGGTGAATTCTCCAGAGACCTGATTCTGAGTATAAGTTTAGAGATATAACCAAAAATGTTTTCATCAGAATATGTTTTCCCTTTCTCCAAAAAATTGTTCTTTTGATTATCAAGCCAATTCATGAAGATTTGAAAGTTTTGACTTGCTCCCCCTTAAACAATGCTTATTTTTCTTTTAAGCTCCCCCTAAACCGATGAGCTTATTCACAGATTTAACTTTTCAGCTCCCCCTTGATATGTGCAACTTTTGAAAGACTTTATGAAGATTATAAACAAGAAAGTTTCAGATGGACAGAGTTGAAACTAAAAAAAAAACGAGAAAATATTGAAAAACTATACTGGCAGAGCTCTGAGGTTGACATCAGAAGCTCTGTTGACATGAACTACCTAACTACTCTGTTAGAGATCTGAGATGAATGTCTGAGACTCTAATGATTTTACCAGAGTTTAATGGACATGTTCAGAATACCCATCTTGCTGATTAAGAAATTGAATCTCATTTCATCAAGGGCTTTTGTAAACAAATCAGAAAGTTGGAAGTCAGTTGAAACAAAATACATTTCAATAGTCCCTTTTTCAACGTGATCTTTGATAAAGTGATACCTTATATCAATGTGCTTTGTCTTGGAGTGCTGAACTGGATTTGCTGTAATTGATATTGCACTCTTGGAGTCATAGAGAATTGGAACTTTGTTGTACTCCAGTCCATAGTCTCTAAGCTGTGTTTTCATCCAGATGACGTGTGAACAACAACTAGCAGCAACAACAAACTCTGTTTTTGCTGTACATGTTGACACACAGTTCTGCTTCATGGATGTCCAACTCACCAGCTTATCTCCTAGCAATTGACAGCTATCATAAGTACTCTTTCTGTCATTCCAGCATCCTCCATAGTCTGAATCTGTGTATGCTACAAGCTCAAAACTAGAGTTAAGAGGATACCATAGACCCATGAATTGAGTCCCTTTGAGATATTTGAAAATTCGTTTGACAACAGACAAATGGGATTCCTTAGGATTAGCTTGGAATCTAGCACATAGACAAGTTGCAAACATTATATCAGGTCTGCTAGCAGTCAAGTACAGAAGTGACACTATCATGCCTCTGTAGTTCTGGACATCCACAGATTGGCCATGTGGATCATGGTCAAGTTTAACTCCAGTGGCAATTGGAGTTTTCATAGTATTTGAGTTATTGAGCTTATACTTTCTCAAAATATCAGAGACATATTTAGATTGGCTTAAAAAGGTGCCTCTGATGGATTGTTTCACTTGTAAACCAAGGAAGAAAGAAAGTTCTCCCATCATGCTCATTTTGAACTCACTTTTCATTAACTCAAAAAACCTATCACAGTACTTTTCATTTGTAGACCCAAAGATAATGTCATCAACATATATCTGTACCAGAAGTATATCACTTTTATATCTCCTAAAGAATAAGGTAGTATCCATAGTACCTTTTTCAAAGTGGTTGACCAACAAAAAATTTGACGGAGTTTCATACCAGGCTCTAGGAGCTTGTTTAAGGCCATACAGAGCTTTATCTAGCTTGTACACATGATCTGGAAACTCTGAGCTTTCAAAGCCTAGAGGTTGCTGGACATAAACTTCTTCATGTAATTTGCCATTCAGAAAGGCAGATTTTACATCCATTTGATAGACCTTGAAACCTTTATGAGCAGCATAGGCTAGGAAGATTTTGATTGCCTCTAGTCTAGCCACTGGTGTAAAGGTTTCATCATAACCAATGCCCTCTTCATGGTAATATATGTTAGCTCCAACTTCTGATAGAAGAAGTATTGAAAAATAGGCTAAGTATAGATCATCGACAGAGCCTCTGCCAAGACACCAAGAGAAGATCATTCAAAATAAGACTTTCAGAGGACAATGCCACAGAGCCTCTGTGGTATGAAGACTTGAAGATTGAAGATACTTGAAGATAAAGACAAAGACAATCGTGCCTCTCACGTGCCTTTGCTATACGAAGATTCTGAAGATCATTCGTACAAGGCGTGCCTTGCACATTCCACGTGTCATCCTCTGATGGGTTACAGCCTTTGCAGAATGCGGCGCACTACATTAACGTTCTACTAGTCTCAGTCCCACGATGTTGTCTTTGTACCTTAGTACTTCTTGTCTATTGCTTGTCCCCTGTAAAGTAGTATAAATAGAAGGTCCATCCAGACCTTTTAGAGGAACTTTCGCACAATACACACACACCAGATTAAGGCATATTCTATTGTATTACACACACTTATGGTGTTCTTGGTGTTCTTGAAGAATCAATAGAAAGTGAATCATTGAGCTAAACTCGTGTCTTATAATCGGTTCACTTGTTTGATTCTGTGTGTATTTTCTGCCTAGCATCTCTCTTTAGTTCTATTAAAAACGCTTCCGCGTATAAATCTGTTTGAACTATCGAGATAAATATCATTGTTGAGTCTTTATGTGGGATCAACAATTGGTATTAGAGCGAACTTTGATTTTCAATATCAAAGCATCCACTCTAACAATGATCTCGACTCATTTTGGTAGATTTTTGGACTAATTTTGACCTATTTTTCACTCATTTTTCCTGCTATTTTCGACTTGTTCGACTCTAGTAAATTAATAGGCACTGTTTCTTCGGTTAAATCTTTCCATTAAGTGCATTGTTCAAGCTTTTGAAGCCCTAAACTCATTTCAACAAGTATGTCCCATCATCTGAAGAACATATCTTCATACTCTGTTTTCTGATATTCCTCAAAACTGTTAAAAAATGGCGAATGCTGCCAATTTCTTCACTGCTGGTTCTTTAACCAAGCCCCCAACTCTGCTCAGAGATGAGTACCCTCAATGGAAAATACGAATGATTCACTTCTTTGAGGGCTTTGACAGAGAATTACTCAAATATATCCGCAATCCTCCTTATGTACCCATGGTCACAGTACCAAGAGTACCCGCCACATATGACACTCCAGAGGTTCCTGAGTATGAGAAACCAAAGGCGATGGACAAATGGTCTGTAACAGACTGGGAGAAATATGAACTTGCACAGAAGACCAAGCGACTTCTGGTTATGGCCATTCCAAATGACCTCTTTCAGTCTCTGGACGCATGTGAATCTGCATACGATCTGTGGAAGGAACTTGAAAAACAGTTAGAAAGTGGAGCTAAGACGTAGAAGAACCGAAGAGCTCAATACATCAACAAGTACTATGCTTTAAAAGCTCTACCGACAGAGTCTCTGCAGTCGACCTATGACAGATTCAACTCGCTGATCAACAAGTGCAAGAAGTCCGGGATCAACAGAACCTCTGAGGAGAACAACGTTATGTTCCTCAAGAGCCTAAACGATGAATGGCTCTAGTTATCTATGTTCCTATAAACAAATCAGGACTTAGACACCTGGACTCTGTCGGATCTCTACGGAACACTGCCTGCTCAAGAACCTCAGATAGCTCAGTCGAAAGCACAGGCGAGTGGACCCCTTGCACTAGTTGGCAAGGATACATAGGCAAAGGAAAAGCTAAAGAAGGAGAAAGATGTGGAAGAGAAGAAAGAGAAAAAGATGAAGGTGCTAGTTGTGGACAGTGAGGAAGAAGACCTGGTAGATGAAGAGGAGGCAACTATGGCCTCGATAGCCAAATTTTTGGCTCTGTTGACAAGAGAGTTTGGTAGCAGAGGTTACCGGAAGAAGACTGGGTATGAACGAGATAGAAGAGATGATCGGGTTGGAAAGTATGAGCAGAGGAATCAAGGAAGAGAAGAATCAAATGATCAGCAGAAGGCAAATGACAGAGGTGGTGATCACCAGCAGAGACAGGGTGACCGAGCTGGAAATGCACCACAAAACCAGGGATGCTTTAATTGTGTCAAGCCAGGCCACTATGCAGCAGACTGTAGGAGCAAACCCAATCGCCCACAGAGAGACTCTGCTTTCTATAAAAAGAAGGTGGAGTATTATGCTCAGAAGTCGCTCATGGTGGAGCAAGAAAACTGGCAGTCCGACGAATCCTCTGACGAAGGTGAGAAAAAGAACGCTTTGTTCTGTGGGATGGCAGAAGTCAGCTCCTCAGATTCTGATAGTGTTAGCCCCAAGTATACAAGATGTAAAAGTATTGAAAATATTACAAGTCAGAAGACCACCAGAGATTCGGCAGAAGACTTAGAAGAAAATCAACCAGAAGATCATCAGAGCTCGACAGAGCTCTAGCAGAAGACTTCTTATGTTCCACTAGAAAAACTGTTCATACCAGAAGACCATCAGAGCTCTGGCATAAGTGCTCTGGTGAATGAAGACCTCTGTGAAGCTTAAGTCTCGTAGAAATCTCTAAGTGTTAGACACGTGTCCGTACTTTCCACGTCAGCCCTAAAAGGACGGAGACACACTTTCCACGTGTCATGCCAGGGTTAGATAGTACACTGTCTTTCACTTTATCAGGTTATAAATAGAAGGGTAGTGGAACACACATTTGTAAGCTTTTGGAAGAATTGTTTTCCACATTTGTGAGAGCACACACTGCTACATTCCTTTCCACTATAACTGTACGATTTGTCACCTGAGAGATTTCAGAATACACACACTTGAACGTGTTCTTAGTATTATTCAAATATATCAATATACGAGCACCTTATTTTACTGATCTTGTTATCATTACTGTTCATTATTGATACTCTCACTGTTTCATAATCGTCTACACAATCACTCGTATTTAATAGCTTTATATTAAGCTTCCGCTATCTGTTTTATCCTATTTATATGAGACAACTTGAATCTGGGAACCTACAATTGGTATCAGAGCGGATTGATTTGCTAAAATCAAACGATCCAACCTAACCAGGTTGATTCATTGTTGTTGATTGTGTCTGTTTTCAAAAGCTTCAAAGTATACTCTCAACCTTTCTTCTCAATAATGAATTCGACAGAGGTACAACCGATACTACTTTGTTTTACAAACGAAAAGGTAATGAGATTCTGCTTGTACAGATTTATGTGGATGACATTATTTTTCGGTCTACAAATGCACAACAGTGCAAAGATTTTGAAAAACTCATGCAGAGTGAGTTTGAAATGAGTATGATGGGAAAATTAAACATCTCCCTCGGACTCCAAGTAAAACAATCATCAGAGGGAATTTTTATAAATCAAGCAAAATATGTCTCTGACATACTTTCAAAATTCAGTCTCTCTGATGCCTCTGTAATGAAGACCCCAATGGCCACTGGAAATAAATTATTCTTAGATCCAAATGGCACATCTGTAGAGTGCAAGCTCTACAGGGGTATGATTGGGTCTCTGTTATACTTAACCGCAAGTAGGCCTGATATAATATATGCCACATGCCTCTGTGCAAGATATCAAGCTAACCCAAAGGAATCCCACTATATTGCTGTAAAGAGGATCTTTAGATACCTTAAAGGGACCAAAAATCTTGGGCTCTGGTATCCGAAGAACTCTGGCTTTGGTCTTAAGGCATACACAGATTCAGATTATGGAGGATGCAAGCTTGATCGAAAAAGCACTTCTAGGAGTTGTCAATTCTTTGGAGGTAAACTAGTCAGCTGGACTTCGAAGAAGCAGAATTGTGTGTCCACATCTACAGCAAAAGTTGAATATGTTGCTGCTGTTAGCAGTTGCTCCCAAGTTCTGTGGATGAAAACTCAGCTAAGGACTATGGCCACAACATATACAAAATACCCATCTTCTGTGATTCAAAAAGTGCCATAGCCATCTCTGCCAATCTAGTTCAGCACTAAAAAACAAAGCATATCGATATCCGTTACCACTTTCTGGAGCATCATGTTGAACATGGCACAATCGAAATGCACTTTGTGTCCACTGAATATCAGCATGCAGACTTATTCACCAAGGCGCTAGATGAGAAAATATTTCTTTTCCTGGTGGGTAAGTTGGGAATGATTAACATGAGTTGAATCCTCTGTAAGTAAGATCTGATCCTCTTGTAAATATGTATATATATTTAAACTCTTCTGTTTGTAAATTCTTAATCATCAAAATTTCTATAGAGCTTCTGTGGGATTGCTCAGAGCCTCTGACAATCTCCACAGAACCTCTGATGAGCTTGACCTATGTTCTGTGCACTACTTATCTCATTTGATCCAAGCATAGGTCAAGGGGGAGCAGAAGGAGTCCTTGAACTGATCTACAGAGGTTGATCATTCAAGGGGGAGCCAAAGAAGAGATATGATCAATCATAACCACAGAAGTGAAGGTTTTTGCCGAACAAGGGAGAGCCAAAAGGTAAGAATCTCGTACAAATCCTTTTTGAAAAACAATTTTCTACGACATCAATTTCCAAATACATCCTAGAAAAACTGTTTAAGACATTCCAAACAAATAATGATCAAAAAGATTTTCGAGCCTTCCGTTATGAGAAATTTAAGGTCATAGAGCCTCTACTGAGCTCAATAGAGCCTCTGTAAGCCGGATCCTTAAGGATTCACACGTACAAATGCACACACAGAGATACAGGAAGAAAGTCTTTTGGTCGAAGAGCTCACTCCACCAAAGAGTCTTTGTCGCCCAACCTAAACACTCAAAAAGTGAGTATCTCGCACAAAATCTTCTCCAAAACAGTTTTCTAGGACTCTAATTTCTAAATATGTCCTAAAAAAAATGTTTAAAACAATTAAAACTTTGGATGATCAAAATGTTTCATGAATCTTTAGTTATGAGAAATTTTCACACATAGAGCCTATGTTGGCTCCAACAGAGCCTCAAAGCCTCTGTGAATGCAAATTTTGCACTAAAGTTCTAACGATCATTTCAAAGTGTTTTTCAAACATTTCTGGGTAAAGATACAAGCAAAGAGGAGACAAAAAGAGCATGTCTCAGACCACAGAGCTCATTCCAGTACAGAGCTTCTGTCGTTTCTGACACTTGGCTTCTTTTGGAAATTTTGTAACATTCGGTTTATTTCTGAAGAGTGACAGTCATCTGAAAGTAGAAAGACCCATGCGCCAAGCATTAATGGGCCGCACACGCCATCTAATCGTGCTCTGACATTTATGACGTGGCATTTTTTGATTGGACGTACATGGCACACGTTCTCCTGGAAAGTTGAACCCAGCCTTATGTACTCGATTGCGGACCCCAAATATTAATTCACTTTCACCTATTTACCTCTTCAGATTCTACCATTATCTCTTCAGTATAAAACCCAACTTACCACTTCCTCTCAACGTTTACGAACTTACTCTCCTCATCTTCTCCGACAAACCTTGCAATAACCTGCAACTTCTATTTTCTACTCTCTTTCTTCAAGATTATCGCAATGGCATCCACCTCCAATGCTCCGGTGAACTCCCCATCCCATTCTGAGCATTCTCAGAACCCAGAAATAGACGGAAACCTAGAACAGGACAACTCCGGTGACACAACAGATTTTGCTCCGACAACCCACCTTCTAAACTTCATCGCTCATGAACACTTTGAAAGTGTTCTTCCCTTAAAACCCAATAACTGCTACCTGGTTCCCTCAAACACCGCATTTGGGGAAGAACATGCCATTCTTCTTCACATTCTGGAAAAACATCACCTTAACCCCCTATTAACCAAAACTGTCAACAAAATCCCTGCAACATACCTCAATCAATTCTGGCAAAGCAGCAGGTATGACCAAGAAGATAGACAAATCAAGGGCTACGTCTCAAAACCCGACAAATCCAAACACCTCGAACTCAAATTCAACATAACCATGTTCTCACTGGAATTCAGTCTACCCACCAGAGGTCTACTAGGCATAAAGAAGTACGCAGAGGAACCCACAGACACCGAGCTCTGCCGTTTTGTTGAAATGTTGGGGTACAACACAACCCTAAGGAAAAGGAACGATTTCAGAAGAAATCGACTTCCCCCTCTATGGAATACTCTCTTCTCCATTCTCAACAGGTGTCTAACTGGGAAAGTGGGTAGTCCAGACCAAACTTCTCACCAAGTCATGGCCATTAAGACAAATAACCTTTCTACAGACCTCTGCCAGCCAAACATCTGGCATATGGTACCGATGAGACCCTTAAGTTAGAATACATACGCGATCATAGGACTCCAGAACCGAGTCCTGTGACACCCCCGCGTCTAGGAGTCCCCTTAGGAACTAAGGTTGTAGATAGGATGACTGACAACGAATGGGCAGTGGCTTTTGCTAAGCATGAACTGGTACAAGCAAAATTTCATGCTCAACGAAACACAATTCTCTCCTCTGCTTCCAAGAGCAAATCCTCTGCCAAGAAGAAGAAGAAGAAGAAATCTCACAATAAAAAGAAAATGACAGAGGGAACCTATACCAGTGTTGTTCAAACCCAACAGTCCCCTCCTCATGCAACAAAAGTCGGATCATCGGCACCTCCCCCTCCTCCAAAAGACAAAAAGAAGAGAAAACATAAGTCTTCTGAGGAGTGTGCCCCCAAACCAAAGAAAAGGAGGAGCAAGAAGAAAACCAAGAAACCTCACACTCCTCTGCAAACCATCGCAGAGGAGGCAGAAATGGTCGAAGAAACCCATGAGCAACCTCTGCAATCCCCTTCACCTATCAACTATGTAGAAGATCAAGGTGACTTCAACACTTTCCTTGAGCACCCCGAAATCGCCAATACTCTAGACACCTCAGGGTGGGAATGTGAAGCCCTCTCGAATTGGTCGAGTGAAAATCCAGACTTCCGAATCACAGAAGAGGACTCTGATCTGGATAAAGATGACAGAACCCCTGCTGGTGTTCAGGAAAAGACCCCAGAAGTGATCCAGAACCCCTTCCTCCACTCTACTCATCCAAGCTACGATGTACTTAGAAAAAGTCCAGAGGATATGGACAATTTTGATGTGATAGAGGCTAGAAGAGAAACCATTAGGCTAGGGTCTATGACAGAGGGCGAAGCCCAAAAAGATGCCAAAGATAGTAGAGGCACACAACCCCAACCAACTCCTAGTGCAACCCACACTTCTATTACCGCTAGTCTAGTGGCAGAAGGTAATATTGAAAAAGAGCAGCACAGCTCGAACCCACCCCAAACTGACTGGACAGAGGAAATTCCTTCCACCTCTGTGCCACAAATAGCCGGGGAAACCATTCCAAGGGAGTCCTCTCCAAAGGACTTGCCTTTAGTTTGTGATTCCTCGCCCCAGATCACATATGACACACTTGCAAAGGAATTTGTTTCCTCTGCCACACGCACATACGTAAGTCCAACCGGCCCTTCAGAGGGGCCTAGAGTGCACGAAGACGAAGGGATTCTAGACAAATCCCCGAGTCAACTTAAGGATACTCCTGTACCCACATCTGGAGTGGATCAGGACAATGTCCTTAACAGAACCTCTATAGAGTATGAAGCTGATAAACCCTCTGCTCGAGGATTAGAGGGAAATCCTTCCATCCTCAACGTCAATACATGGACAAAAGAAGGTGTCCAAGGAACAGGGACTGACTCTGGGGATGAATGTGTTCCCCCAGAGGTTACACCAAGTCCGCATGTATCAAGGGATGAGTTCCAAACCCTTGTCACCTCTGTGGACAACAGATTGAAAGAGTTGAAAGGCTCTTTTGATTCTTTTGCAGATGTTACCACGGGGGCCTTTAATGATATGAACACTAAAATGAACAACCTGTCCACAAAGGTGCAAAATGCTCTAGCCCATATGAGAACAGCTGCGACAACCTCTGCCACCTCTGCTGCTGCTTTCCAAAGTTCTGTCAACGATCTGCTCGAAAAGCTAAAGAAAGAGCAATCCTTAACATCTAAGGGACTTACACCAGAAGACCTAAAGAAGGCCTTAGAGCAAGTCCAAGAGCACACAACCAGAGAAACTAAAGCCATAAAGCCTTCCGACTATATGACAAGAGCACAGCTTATAGAGCTCGAACAGGGGATACTCGATCAGATGACAGACTTCATCAACGCCTTTACAATCGCCAATCACACCTACGTTAAAGACTTTCAGAAGAGCGTCGGCAGAATGCGCTTCAACAGAGAGGCAGAGCTCGCAAATATTTTTAGCCTCTGTGATGACTTGTGTCCAAAGATGATAGTTGCAGGTGCCGTACCGCCCAAAAAGCCAGAAGCTTCATGCAGATCAGAGGGTACGAAAGATAAGGGTCAGGATGGCTCTGATGATGACTCTGATGATTCATAAGATCATCCTGAGGGGGAGAAACAAAGGGAGAAAGCTGCAAGCAGAGGTCTACCAGCTCCACCGGTATCAGTAGAACCCCTAAACAAAGTTCCCCCAACTCAAACCCAAGGAATAAATCAATAACAGACCACATAGGCAACAACCACCTCTGTGGAAATATCTCCTGAAGAAACCCCAATTCAAACCCAAATACCCGAACCAACTGCAGATCAACAACAGAAGACCACAGAGGCAACACCCACCTCTGTGGAAACAACCTCTGTATTCGGAGAAGATGTGTCAACCCATGAACAATTTCAAATCTTGACATCCTCCGAAGAAGACCAACCAACCCCTACTCCAAAACCAAAAACACCAGAAGAACCAAAACTACCATCCCCTACACCAGAAGCTGAAACAACAAAACCTCCATCTCTCACACCCAAAACCAGAACCAAATCGATTGCTCACAAAAGAAAATATTTGAGCAAGTCTACATAAGCCTCACCAACCTCCTCACCATCCAAGACCTCAGAAACACAAATGTCAAAACCAAATGAGGCAACCCCCACAAAACCTACAGAAGCACCAACAACCAAACCCACAGAGGCAACCCCATCTCTACAAGAAGATCTACAGCCAAATGCAAAAGACAAAGGTAAGGGGATAATGACAGAGGAACCCAAGAAGAAGAAGCCAAAGCATCAACCAGCAGAGAAATTGATGAAAAGTTCCTTCGACGCCTATGTGACACCAAAGCCAGAAGAATAAGACTGGGCTTTCGGTGCTACCCCTCTGTCAAATATACCTGTTCTGGATCCAAAGGTGAAACTCACAGAGGATCGAGTGGCCCAAATTAAGAAACACATGGATGCTCTGCCTCCACCCGGTGCACCTCCACGACAGATGGAAGAGGTGGTGTACAGATATCTGTACAACATAACTGCCAGAGATCCTCTGCCACCATCCATTCAAGATCCAGACTTTTGTGTTGACCTCAAAAAAATCTTCACAAGAACTACACCCAAGACAAAACACCAAGTCTTCTCAACCTCCAAAATCGACAAGGTCATATACTGTAAGTTTTCACAAACCAGAACCGCACCTAAAGTTTCCTACAACATATATAAGGTCAAAAGGGAGGACAGAACCGTGAACCAATTCTCAGATGCTGATCTGAGAAATCTAAATCCCTACGACCTACCCGACCTTCTCAACTGGACGAAAGAGAACTACACAACAGATGAAAATCGAAGGGCATACAGGTTAATATGGAAAGCCATGCGTGAGAAACTTCTGCTATACAGCCTTGTCGACTTCCAATTAGGACGAGATCTTGGAGAAAGAAACCTAAGTCTAAAACCACCGGAAGATGACTGCCCATCCTCTGCCATACCAAACTCGATCATTACATATCCAAGAGTTGGGTTAGTCTATCAAGATCCTGCTGGGAAGTCAAGACTGTTCGTAGAGACGGACTGTCAAAAGTATGCAACAAGTACTTTAACAGAGCTTAGAGCTATTGATAACTCTATTTATAGAGTTATTATTTCTTAAAATTTTATATTTTATTTTGTCAAATTTAGCCATTCTAACTCTTAAAAACCCCCATTCTTGGCATATTTTTATAAAAAGGGCAAACGAGGTGAGTTTTAGTGTCAAACAAACTATTTGGTGGATTTTGGGTGGTTTTCACATTTTATTCGCAGTGAGATGAACAGTGCCCACTCCAACTGCCCACTGCCGATACTGGATAAAGACAAAAAGAAGGTTTTGATGAAAAGCATGGTTGTAAAAGCATGGAAGCTTCAGGGGCAGGTTAAAAGAATGGGAATATTTTAATCTAGGCATGCAAAGGAAAAGCATGACAAAAAGAATAAACAAATCAAACCTACATGCCTAGAGACCAACTTTTTGGAAGAACTATTGGGTAAAGATGGAGGTCAAGGGTTAAGGAGCTAAGCATAGGATTTTGTGTTCCCTTAACCTCCAGATTTGCAAATAAGAAGTCAATACCCAAGATGCCAAATTTCAGCTATAAAAGAAGACCATGGGCATTCATTGAAAAAATCATCTTCATCTCTTGGATCTATCATCTTAGAGCTTGTCATTACCATCTTCTTAGTGTAACACTCTAAATTTCGTAGTCTAGCTTTGTGATAGTTAACTTTTCTTTTTCTGCAGTAATTTAGATTTAAATTCACGTATTGCTTTCAGTTGTAGTTTCGAGCAGTGGGCAACTTACGTTCCCCACTGTGAGGATAATTTCAATTCACTCCTAGTTATCTTATGCAAACTTTTTCATCTTTCGTTCTTATATTTTCAGTAATGGTAGGCTAAACACCCTTTGGGATGTAGGAACGAGAAGTACCTGGATTTTAGAAAAAATGCTTGAGTAATCTTTATTTTTGAAGTAGTTATCGTTTTGGTCATTCATTCTCGATTTTACCCAAGGATGCGAACAAGCTGATCACTTGCAAGGATTTAACGTCTAGTTCTTAACTTAGAAATAAGTAGAACGCAGTGACACGAGCTTGGATGATGCTAGGGAGTTCGAAATAATTCTTATGACACTTACGAAAGTGAGGTCAGCACAGTGAGCTCTTCTCTCCCCACTGGAGTAGTTGGCAAGCTAGTTGGTGTATTAAAAACACTTAGAGTATTTGTCTCTACACATTCCATCGAGGCTCGAAAGAGTCCATTTGAGAGACTCATTGACAAAATGATAATTACCAATAAAATGGGTTTTTAGTCTAAGATTGTGAGTATTTTGTAACCGGGCTTTTCCAAAGACCGGTCTCAATTACAAGGATCATCTTAGGATCAAGTATTTAGCTTAAAATCTAGGGAAATCCGACTTGCATCCCTCTTTTTAAATCATTGTAATTTCAAATTAGCTTTTCGCAAACCAACTCAAAATATTGTTTCCTCTCTAATTGAAACTCGTGAAAGGAACTCATAAAAGCCGTATTGTCTTGATAGCCCAGTCTTTGTGGATACGATTCCGGTATTTTACCGATTATTACTTTCCGTGACGATCATAGTGGACAGTGTACACTTGCGCTGCCCACTGTGGACAGATTACAACCCGCTGTGGTTTATTTTGCATGTACCATTCACACGTGTCAAGTTTTTGGCGCCGTTGCCGGGGACTGGCGTGATTTTTAAATCTCAAGACATTAGTTTTTGTTCGAGCCCGAGTAACTCGTTTTTCTAGCACCGTTCGTGTTGTATGCCAAGGAAACAACACGGACCTTTGGAACCAATCGATCTTGAAATAGAAAGGACTTTTCGAAAAAGACGTAAAAACAAGAAGAAAAATCAACAACTCCCTGTGAGCGGTCAACCACCACCACCTCCATTAGTGGAAACCACAGTGACGATTGCTGATATCAAAGATCGAGGGATAAGGGACTATGCAACTACTGGAGTTAGTGATTTAAGCTCCGGGATTCTAAGACCCAACCTTCAAACACCACACTTTGAACTCAAATCGGTGATGTTTCAAATGATCCAAGCCATGGGTCAGTTTGGAGGATCACCATCTGAGGATCCACATTCGCACTTAAAATCATTTTTGGAAATGACCGACTCTTTTCAGCTACAAGGTGTGAGTGAGGAAGCTTTAAGGCTAAGACTTTTTCCTTTTACTTTAAGGGACAAGGCTAAGTCATGGCTAAATGCGCATGCACCTCATTCAATAACCATGTGGCAAGAGCTTGCGGATAAATTTTTACAAAAGTATTTTCCTCCAACCAAAAACATGAGGCTGAGAAATTATATTGTCTTGTTTAGACAAGAAGAAGATGAGGCTGTTTCGGATGCATGGGAGCGGTTTAAAGATTTACTCCGAAAGTGCCCACACCATGGCATCCCACATTGCATTCAGTTGGAGACCTTTTACAATGGTCTTTCCAACGCAGCCAAAATCATCTTAGATGCAACAGCAGGAGGAACTTTCACAAGCAAAACCTATAATGAAGGATATCAGATTTTAGAAAAAGTGTCCAATAACAACACCGACTGGTCCAACCCGAGAACGCCTGCACCAAAGACCACCAACATTGATAATGAGGCACTTAAAACCATGAATGCACAGTTAGTAGCCTTAACAAAAATAGTGTTGAACCAAAATCGAGGACAACTTAATCCCACAGTGGGCACTGCACATCTCACTGAGAGCTGCTCTTACTGTGGGGACGAGCATGTTTTTGATTTTTGTCCAGCAAATCCAGAGGCTGTTAACGTCATAGGAACTAACCCACGAAACAACCCATACTCACAGACCTATAATCCAGGTTGGAGGAATCATCCAAATTTCTCGTGGTCTGGAAACCAAGGACTCCAACCCCACGGGGCGAGTCATGCTCAAAGACCACATAACCCCCCTGGATTTCAGCATCATCACAGTGGGCACTCCCCACAAAACTTTCACCAAGGTCAATCCTCCCAACAATTCCAACCACGACCATCTCATAATGCTGAGGCTCAACCATCACTCGAATCAATGCTCAAAGGATTCATGAACCAAACTCAAGCGGCCATTAGGAACATAGAAACTCAAGTAGGACAACTAGCCATCGAAGTCAAGAATAGACCACCGGGGACATTACCTAGTGATACCGAAAATGCTAGGGTAATAGGAAAGGGACCAGAACAAATCAAAGCCATAACACTTAGGAGTGGAAAGGATCTGAAAGATATCGTTTTCGATTCTGAAGACTCGCCTCAAATCACCACTGTACCTCATCCCACAGTTGGCACTCCTCAAGTCACTGTGATCCCCACAGTGGGGACGGAAGTCCCTGAACTCCCCACTTTTGGTCCATTGCCTAAACCTGCCATTCCAAAGTTAACTCCGTTTCAGACTCACATCGACCCAAAAAGTGTACCTTTTCCTGAAAGAATGAAGCCTAAGAATGTTGATGTTCAATTTAAAAAGTTTTTAGACATTTTTAAACAGCTTCACATTAACATACCCTTGGTAGAAGCTCTTGAGCAAATGCCAAGCTATGTTAAGTTTTTAAAAGATATTTTGAACAAAAAACGAAAGTTGGGTGAGTTTGAAACGGTGGCGTTGACCGAAGAATGTAGTGCCCTTCTCACAAGCAAGATTCCCCCTAAGTTGAAAGACCCGGGTAGTTTCACAATTCCATGCACGATAGGAGGACAAGAAGTAGGTCAAGCACTTTGTGATTTAGGCGCTAGTATAAATTTGATGCCTTTGTCAATTTTTAAGAGATTAGGTATTGGAGAGGCTAGACCCACCACCGTGACCTTACAATTAGCCGATCGATCCATTGCCTACCCAAGAGGGAAGATTGAAGATGTTTTGGTCCAAGTTGACAAATTCATCTTCCCTGCCGACTTTCTGATTTTAGACTATGAGGCCGACAAAGACATCCCAATCATTCTAGGGCGTCCTTTCCTTGCGACAGGACGAACTTTGATTGATGTGCACAAAGGAGAACTCACCATGAGAGTCAACGACCAAGAGGTAAAGTTTAATGTTTTCAAATCCCTTAAGTACATAGACACCGAGGACTGCCTTGATGTAAGTACGATTTATGGATCCCACTGTTTCGACTCACTGTCCACAGTGGGCAGTGAGAGTGAGCACTCTGACTCAGAAAATAATGACACTTTTGAGGATGAGTGTAATGAAATGGTGGCAGCTTTTGAGCCTTTGGACTTTAAGGATAGGACGATCCAACCACCATCCATAGACCAACCTCCCGAGTTAGAGCTTAAACCAATGCCTCCTCATTTGAAATATGCTTATCTCGCTGAGAATAACAAGCTTCCTGTTATCATCTCATCCAAATTTAGCGAAAATCAAGAACAACTTTTGATCGAATTGTTGATGAAGCATAAGAAGGCAATTGGTTGGACCATAGCAGACATTAGAGGAATTAGCCCCTCTTTATGTCAACATAAGATTAACTTAGAGAGTGACCACCCGGGGAAAGTCCAACCTCAAAGAAGGTTGAACCCCATCATGAAGGAAGTAGTTAAGAAAGAGATTTTGAAGTGGTTAGATGCTGGTATTATCTATCCCATTGCCAGTAGTAATTGGGTGAGCCCCGTTCAATGCGTCCCTAAAAAGGGAGGAACAACAGTGGTCACAAATGAAAAGAACGAACTCATTCCAACTAGGACTGTTACGGGATGGAGAATATGCATGGATTATAGGCAACTGAATCTAGCAACAAAGAAAGACCATTTCCCGTTACCTTTTATTGATCAAATGCTTGATAGATTAGCGGGAAAGGAATTTTATTGTTTTCTAGATGGATACTCCGGATATAACCAAATCCACATCGCACCCGAAGACCAAGAAAAGACCACCTTTACTTGTCCATATGGTACTTTTGCATTTCGGAGAATGCCTTTTGGTTTATGTAATGCTCCCGCTACTTTTCAACGTTGTATGATGGCCATTTTCACCGATATGATAGAAGACACCATAGAAGTTTTTATGGACGATTTTTCTGTGATAGGCACATCATTTGATAACTGTTTGAGGAATCTAGAAAAAAGTCTGGTGAGATGTGAAACCCACGACCATATACTTAATTGGGAGAAATGTCATTTCATGGTCGAAGAGGGTATTGTTTTGGGTCATCTTGTGTCGAAAAAGGGTTTGGAAGTTGACAAGGCAAAATTAGAAGTAATCTCCCAACTTCCCGAGCCCACAACGGTAAAAGGCATTCGCAGTTTTTTAGGTCACGCAGGTTTTTATAGGAGGTTCATAAAAGATTTTTCCAAAATAACTAAACCCCTATGTAACCTGCTGCAACATGAAAGAGAGTTTGTTTTTACCAAAGAATGTAGAGACGCATTTGAAATAATCAAAAATGCCTTAGTTACTGCACCCATAGTGACCACTCCTGACTGGTCACTCCCATTTGAAGTCATGTGTGACGCCAGCGATTGGGCTGTAGGTGCAGTACTAGGCCAACGAAAAGATAAGATTTTTCATCCGATATACTATGCAAGCAAGACTTTGATCGAAGCTCAAATCAACTACTACACGGTAACCGAAAAAGAATTACTTGCAGTAGTTTTTGCTTTTGATCGTTTCAGGTCTTACTTAATTGGAGCAAAGGTCATAGTACACACCGATCATGCAGCCATCAAGTATTTGATCAACAAAGCTGACTCTAAACCAAGGTTGATTAAATGGGTGTTGTTGCTACAGGAATTCGACCTTGAGATCGTCGATAGAAAAGGAACAAGTAATCAGATCGCTGATCATCTTTCCAGACTTGAGCCCACAGTGGGCACTGTAGATCCCACTCCGGTAAAATAAAATTTTCCTGATGAACAATTGTTAGTCACCCAACATCATGATATTCCTTGGTATGCTGACATTGCTAACTTTTTAGCAAGTGGATTACGACCCCATGGGATGAGTGGACAGCCTTTTAAAAAATTCTTGCATGATACTCGTCAATACATTTGGGGCGATCCTCTCTTATACAAGATAGGAACAGACCAAGTGTTGAGGCGATGTGTTCATGGGAGTGAGCAACAACACTTACTCCAGGGTTGTCACGCATCCCACTATGGAGGTCATTTCGGAGGAACACACATTGTTGCGTAAGTTTTGCAGAGTGGGTTCTTTTGGCCCACTGTGTTCAAAGACTCTCACGAGTTTGTTCGTCACTGTGAGCAGTGTCAGCGCACTGGGAATATATCGCAACGAAATGAAATGCCCCTCAACAATATCCTTGAGGTGGAAATTTTTGATGTATGGGGAATAGATTTTATGGGACCCTTTCCAAATTCCAACAACAATTTTTACATCTTAGTGGCGGTAGATTATGTTTCGAAATGGGTAGAAGCTGCTGCGTGTCACACTAATGACGCTAACACTGTGGTGAAGTTTTTGCAAAAAATTATTTTCACTCGTTTTGGAACACCACGAGCCATAATTAGTGATGAAGGATCCCATTTTGTTAACAAAGTCATGAGCTCGGTTCTTGCTAAATATGATATTCATCATAGGGTAGCAACCGCCTACCACCCCCAAACTAATGGTTTGGCGGAACTCTCAAAACGAGAGATCAAGGGAATTTTGGAAAAGGTGGTGAAACCCCATCGAAAAGATTGGTCCATCAAGCTTGATGACGCTCTTTGGGCGTATCGCACGGCGTATAAGACCCCATTGGGAATGTCTCCATTTAAGTTGATATTTGGCAAAGCTTGCCATTTACCAATCGAATTGGAACATAAAGCCTTTTGGGCTTTAAAAGAACTCAACATGAGCGAAGATGCCGCGGGAATTAAAAGAACCTTGCAATTGCATGAACTTGAGGAAATGCGCTATCACGCATATGAAAATGCAAAGTTATACAAGGAAAAGACCAAGATGTGGCATGACCGAAGGATCAATCATCGGGAATTTTTTGAAGGACAGCAGGTATTATTGTTCAACTCTCGTCTAAAACTTTTTCCAGGTAAGCTCAAGTCAAGATGGACTGGACCATACACCATAGTGAGTGTGAGCCCATTCGGAACAGTGGAATTGCGATCCCCGCAATCGGGACAAACTTTTAAGGTCAATGTGCAAAGGGTGAAACACTTTCTGCATGAGAGTGCCCTCATCCATGTCCACTCCTCATCTCACTCTGGTTAGGAAAGTCCGAGATCTTTTGTAAATAATTTTATTTTAACTTTTTGATAATTTTTAGTTATTTTAGTGTTTTTTTAATTCTGCATGGTTGTTAGTTTTGATATGTGTAGGACGCGTGGCAGCCCTTTTAGCAGGAAAACCAAGAAAAAGGCGCAGTGGGGAAGCCACTCGTCACTCCGTTCCCCACTCCTTTTCCTGACGAATAAAGTGACTCGGGTGGGGCCCAATGACTGCCAAGCCATCACTTTCTCTTACACATAGCCGCCTACTTTTCTGCCACATGTCATTCACCCCCAATTTTCAAGGCTTAACCATCATTTCTTCCTTTTTCCCTCAATAACCGTTCCCTCTCTCTCTCCTTAATTCAAATTACACCAAATTAAACCCTTGGATTTCCTCTTTATCCAAGTGCACAAAACCTCCGATTTTCCTTCCAAAATCTTTCAGCCAAGTCTTTACTCTCATAACACTCTCTCTCTCGGTTGTCTTTCACCCAAGAACAACTTCCCAAACCCTAATGGCACGAAGCAAACGACCGATAACCTTTCCGGAGGGACCCCAACGCCCACAAATCCGACGTCGGACTGCCGAAGATCCACCACCGGAGGTTGTCACCGGCGATCTTAACGAGCCCCCACCACTTTCCGCCGAACCACTGCTTGCCACTAACACTACCGATTCTGCCTCGTCAAAGCAACCCAGCCCGAAGGTCGTCTCTTCCTCGAAAGGTGTCGACTCCAGTGCGAACCTTTTTAAGGAGGAAGCAATGCAAGCCGACGAGGAGGAGCGTCGTTTGGCTGAAGAATATCAGATGAAACTTTCGGCCATAAAGAAGAAAAAAGAGGAAGCCGAACGTCGCCGAAAAGAGGAAGTAGAAAGGGTACGACGGGAGGAAGAGGAACGATTGAAACAAGAAGAGGAGGAGAGAATCCGAAAAGAGCAAGAGGAACAGGAAAGGTTAAGGAAAGAAAAGGAGGAAATCGAAAAACAAGAGAGGGAGAGGAAAGAAATCGAGGAAAAGAGGAAAGCCGAAGAAGAGGTCAGGGCTGTGGAGGAAGAAATGGGAAAGAAGCAAGAGGAGGATAAGGCAGAGGAGCAGGTTCAGACTGTAGGAAAATCAACCCAGGTTAGTATCAATCCCACGCAGACTTCTGCCCACAGTGGGGAAGGGCCCAGACTAAGGACTCTCCGGAGTCAAGGTGCAACTACTCGGCATGGAATAACGCGAAAAACACCCACCAAGAAGCCTGCCAAGAAACTCTCAGGAAAAGGTAAAGCTATTGTACCCTCTTCTAGTGATTCATCTTTTGAATTGGAAAGTGAGCAACCTGCAGCTGAGCACCCCCATCAGTCCACTATGGGGACAGATCATGCCCCCAGTGGGGTGCCTCGGCAGTTCACCACTCCTGGTGCTGCCGAGCATTTCACTTTTATTGCTGGTCACAAACTGAACCTAGAGAGGGGGTTTGATCCAGAATTTGTTGAAGCTAACCCTTTTGTGCGGTCAATGATTGATGCGCAAGATTGGTCGACAATAGCCGCGGCCAATCGGCGTGCCAATGCCACCCTTGTTAAGGAATTTTACGCTGAAGCATCCCAGACTAAGGATCCCGTTGTGCGAGTAAGGGGTAAGATTGTGAGGTATACCCCGAGTGAAATAAACAGGGTTTTGGGACGACCAACCACGGGGGTTTGTGCGTTGCTAAATTTATATAAAAGATGACGGAGGGAGATGAGGAGGTAATTTTAAAGGAGATTGCTGCAGTAGGTAAACCATGGGGAAAAGATGGTATTAGGAGATGTTTGCCGGCTGGCTCCCTCACAACAGAAACTGCGGTTTGGTTCCAGTTCATACGGGCATCAGTGTCCCCAACTACCCATGACACCACTCTATCAATGCACAAGTGTGCTCTGCTCTACTGTGTGCTCACGGGTATAAGAATCAACTTGGGGATAGTTATGCATGCTGCCATCCATACGGACCGGACTCGAAAGAAGGTAATTCTTCCACTCCCTTGTACTATTACCACATTACTAATAGATGCGGGAGTGCCCACTGCTGCAGATGACCAATGGTTGACCTCCACACGCAACATCAGCGTGCAAACGATTAAGAAGATGGGGAGGGCCATCCGAGGCCCGTCTGAAGAACCTGAGGAGCAGCAACCCAATGTGTTTATTGCCGAAGAGCACGTAGTGGGAAATATCATACCCATTGCGGGGAAGAAGGAGACACCATCCCGCCAGCCCGCTGCAGGACCAAGTTCAACCCCAACCAACCAACTTTCGGCAATACTGAAGGCCATCAAAACACTTACATACAAAGTGGATCTGTTAACTGCTCAGCAACAGCATGCCACACGTGATCAGGAGAAAGTATGGATGTACATGCGCGATCGAGATGAAGTGATCAATCAGATGTACTTGGCGGCTGACCCATTGCTCGCAGCGCAGATCCCAAATTTCCCCGAAGGTGTTTGTCCAACATTGGACAGTGAAGACGAGGTGGAAGATGATGATGAGGGTGGTTCATCCCCTGCAACCCCAACTCATTGAATGGTTTGTGAAACATTAATCTCACTCTTTGGTTTGCCGCAAAAACATTTTTTTTTTGTGTATGGTGATGCCTTTGGCTAGGCTTTTGACACTTTGCTGAATTCTTATTTTGGTTCGTAATGCATGAAATCCTACCACTGGGTAGGTACTTTTGGGTACTAACGTAATTGTTGTTTGAATGCTTGTTTGATCTCGTTTCCATTTCAAGGTACAACTTTCGGCTTCCGACTTAAAAAGGTCCCTTTTGTAAGTACGAATCTCAACTTGATACCATGAAATGATATAGGCCATTTTTCGCATCCAAAACACGATCCTTTTTGTACCCCAAACCACCACCTTTGTTCGTTAATTCAATGTCACAGTGGGGACACTGTGAGATCTTAAGTTTGAGGTGGGGATTTCTAGAGTGACTACCAGTCTGCCCACAGTGGGGATACTGTGAAGTCCAAGTTTGAGGTGGGTAAGCCATACCCCCTCCCAAAAAGAGAACAACACAAAAATACAAAAACAGAAGAAAATCGGAGTGTCACTGTCAAAATTGATGGTGTTCCTTTTCTGGACCATCAAAGTGCCCACTCCTAGAAAAAGATGGTGTGCCCATTCTGGACCATCAGAAGAAAAAATAGCCATACCCAAATAAAGCCTGAAAGTGTACATACTTATCATTGCAAAATACTAAACACCCACTTCTTGAAATAAAAATCTCAAAGCGAGATCTTCGATCCATGTTTGGAAATTCTTGCCAAAACCCTTGGGAAAAGATTCAAAGCCATAAATCTTTCAAACCCAAGAAAGCCCTAATGATCAAATGGTAAACAAGAGAAAGATTTCGTCAAATACAAAAGTGAAGTTTTTAAGTTTGGGACCGAAGGAAGGAGATCAACGCCCATTCAAGTCAAGAAGTATGTAAGTCCCTCAAGGCTCAAATGCATTGTTTTTCATTTTATTTCTTTCTGTTTATTACTTGGGGACAAGTAATGTTTTAAGTTTGAGGTTGTGATAACTCTATTTATAGAGTTATTATTTCTTAAAATTTTATATTTTATTTTGTCAAATTTAGCCATTCTAACTCTTAAAAACCCCCATTCTTGGCATATTTTTATAAAAAGGGCAAACGAGGTGAGTTTTAGTGTCAAACAAACTATTTGGTGGATTTTGGGTGGTTTTCACATTTTATTCGCAGTGAGATGAACAGTGCCCACTCCAACTGCCCACTGCCGATACTGGATAAAGACAAAAAGAAGGTTTTGATGAAAAGCATGGTTGCAAAAGCATGGAAGCTTCAGGGGCAGGTTAAAAGAATGGGAATATTTTAATATAGGCATGCAAAGGAAAAGAATGACAAAAAGAATAAACAAATCAAACCTACATGCCTAGAGACCAACTTTTTGGAAGAACTATTGGGTAAAGATGGAGGTCAAGGGTTAAAGAGCTAAGCATAGGATTTTGTGTTCCCTTAACCTCCAGATTTGCAAAGAAGAAGTCAATACCCAAGATGCCAAATTTCAGCTATAAAAGAAGACCATGGGCATTCATTGAAAAAATCATCTTCATCTGTTGGATCTATCATCTTAGAGCTTGTCATTACCATCTTCTTAGTGTAACACTCTAAATTTCGTAGTCTAGCTTTGTGATAGTTAACTTTTCTTTTTCTGCAGTAATTTAGATTTAAATTCACGTATTGCTTTCAGTTGTAGTTTCGAGCAGTGGGCAACTTACGTTCCCCACTGTGAGGATAATTTCAATTCACTCCTAGTTATCTTATGCAAACTTTTTCATCTTTCGTTCTTATATTTTCAGTAATGGTAGGCTAAACACCCTTTGAGATGTAGGAACGAGAAGTACCTGGATTTTAGAAAAAATGCTTGAGTAATCTTTATTTTTGAAGTAGTTATCGTTTTGGTCATTCATTCTCGATTTTACCCAAGGATGCGAACAAGCTGATCACTTGCAAGGATTTAACGTCTAGTTCTTAACTTAGAAATAAGTAGAACGCAGTGACACGAGCTTGGATGATGCTAGGGAGTTCGAAAGAATTCTTATGACACTTACGAAAGTGAGGTCAGCACAGTGAGCTCTTCTCTCCCCACTGGAGTAGTTGGCAAGCTAGTTGGTGTATTAAAAACACTTAGAGTATTTGTCTCTACACATTCCATCGAGGCTCGAAAGAGTCCATTTTAGAGACTCATTGACAAAATGATAATTACCAATAAAATGGGTTTTTAGTCTAAGATTGTGAGTATTTTGTAACCGGGCTTTTCCAAAGACCGGTCTCAATTACAAGGATCATCTTAGGATCAAGTATTTAGCATAAAATCTAGGGAAAATCCGACTTGCATCCCTCTTTTTAAATCATTGTAATTTCAAATTAGCTTTTCGCAAACCAACTCAAAATATTGTTTCCTCTCTAATTGAAACTCGTGAAAGGAACTCATAAAAGCCGTATTGTCTTGATAGCCCAGTCTCTGTGGATACGATTCCGGTATTTTACCGATTATTACTTGTCGTGACGATCATAGTGGACAGTGTACACTTGCGCTGCCCACTGTGGACAGATTACAACCCGCTGTGGTTTATTTTGCATGTACCATTCACACGTGTCAGCTATCCTCATGGAGTATAGAGGAACGAAGCTCATGAATCAAGCTCTTGCAAATAGACTGATAGAGGTCATCGACTCAACAATCAACTTCAGAACCCTCTGCATCAGATTCTATCACGAGCTTAAAGAATTAGGATTCGACAACAGAAGTTTCAAAGACGCCAACGTCTGATATCCTCTACCAACCTCTGCAAACCTTTCCTTTCATAATGTAAACAACTGTAAGTGCCTCTGGCATATTTTTGTATGAAAGAAAAGTAAAAGCTTTTGTGGTACATTGTTTCACCTCTTGTCATGTACTTAGCCTAGAAAACCTAGCACTTTTTTATTTTTTTATTTTTCAATACTTAGGGGGAGATTGTTAGATCCAGTCTTTATGTTTATAAAAGTATTGAAAAATAGGCTAAGTATAGAAGTCTTCGACAGAGGCTCTGCCGAGTCACCGAGAAGACCGAAGTGAAGAATCGCCACAAGACTCTTCTCAGCGGACAAGGCCACAAAGCCTCTGTCATACTTGACAGAGCCTCTGTGGTATAAAGACTAAAGATCTATACAAGGACAATCGTGCTTCTCACGATTTCTGCTGTACGAAGAATCTGAAGATCATTCGTACAAGGCGTGACCTGACAACTCCACGTGTCAAACTCTAATGGGTCTCAGCCTTAGTAGAAGTCGGCGCATTTAATTAATGTTGTACTAACAACAGTACTAGAATAGTGTTTTAGTACCTTCAGTTCTTTTTGTCTAGAGCTTGTCCCCTTTAGAATTAGTATAAATAGAAGGCTCATGTTGAGTTCTTCTATTAAGCTTTGCACGACACACACACCATTAGAACATAATTCTTGTTTGACTTTCGGTGTTCTTGGTGTTCTTATTTATATCAAATACAGTGAATCATTGAGTTATTTATCCGTGTTATTTACACTTCACGTATTTGATATTGTGTGTTCTTCTACCTTATTATATCTTTTAGTAAGTTAAAAACACTTCCACATTATATCTTGGTTGAACTATTAGAGAGAATCATCATTGTTAAGCAAAACAGGAACCAACACTTATATTTCTCAGTTATTCTCTTTTGAATATCTAGCTTTTCAGATAGAGATCTGATCTCAAGCAGTTGTTCATTAGAGGTGGCCTTAAAGGAATCTACCTGTTCAGCAAGTGATTGCATTTGATTCAAGAAATCTTGTTGGTTAGATTCACATACCTGACATGACTTTTCTTCATCGGCTGGAGAGTGATATCCCATGAAAGCATTAGCACCATTAGAATAACTTTCATCATCAGAACGACCCAACCAGTAGTTGTCTTCCACAAACAGAGCTGCTCCAGCTTCCTTCTGTTCTATCAGTGTGAGTTTAGCCTTGTAATAATGGGAATTCTTTACAACAGGCTGACGACAATCTTTTGCAAAGTGACCAAGTTTCCCGCAGTTGTAGCAAGTTACGGGTTCATCTTTCTTCTTTCGGTCATCTTTCACTGACTTTTCCTTCTTCTCAGACTGATCTCGCTCATCGGCCTTCTTCTTTCCTTCATACTTGTCCTTATAATCGTGGCGCTTGTTGGAGGAGGTGGAGTAGCGCTGATTATTGGACGATGGCTTCTTATAGAACTTTCGTTGTTGAAAAGATTTGGAAAGTAGGGCTATCGCTTTCTTGAAATCAGATACTTCATCGTCAGAATTACTGTCTTCTTTTTCTTCAGGTTCTGACTCAGATGAGTTTTGCTTTTGAGCACGTTTGGAGTGACGGACAGAAGATTTCCCTTGTTTGGAGGACATGAGTGCAAGAGGATCAGCAACTGGTTTGGATGCGGCCTTCTTTTCTTTGAGTATTTCCATCACCTCATCTTCATCTTGAAGAAGCGTCTCATACAGCTCGTGGATGTCAACTTTCTCCATCAGGTGGTTGTGCTTTACGTGTGAAACAAAAACTTTCCACTCAGGCAGAAGATTGTTGAGAAATTTAAGAGCATTCTCCGTGTTCGAATGAGTAATCTTGTTCTTGTGGAGCTCGTTTAGAAGAAGACATAACCGTTCATAAGTTTGGGAAAGGGATTCACCGGTGCGCTGTTTAAAGCTATCAAACTTGGTTATTGAGCTATTAATCTTCAGCTGATTCCCGACTTCGCTCCCATGCATCATCTTTTCCACCTGATCCCACATGCCCTTAGCTGTATTTTTGTAACGGTCGATGGAAGTATAGATCATGTTCGGGATAGCTTGAACAAGGTACCTCTTATCATGCTTTTCTCCCTCAAGCATGCCCTTTTCGTCGTCGGTCATATCGGTAAGAGTCTTTTTCACAGTGAGTGTGTCACCACCTTATTGAGCTGGTGGGATGGTCTTCATTGGTGTAGGAATTGGCCCATCTTCTAAGGCTCGCCAAATGTACTCGAAGTTGTCCTTCGACTCAATGAAGATGAGGAATTTGTCCCTCCATTGGCTGTAGTCACCTTGGTAGAGACAAGGTGGTTTGGAGTCGGTACCGATTGCAAGAGCGTCGCGTGATGACATCTTCAGTTGTACTGGAGTGATCGTCAGACGATTGGTTCGATTCAAAGTGATAACCTAACGTAAGGCACTACGAGTGGTATCCTAACGCAGGTTCTACGACTGATTTGAACTAGAAAGAAGTAAGAATTCAACAGAAATGAACTTACCGGATAGGAATCCGGATACGATGTCTGATCTGGAAGTGTCCGGATCAGATTGAGTGCAAACAGATCAAATACACAGAAGTGTCCGGATAACAGAAAGAGTCCGGACAAACTAAGTTTCCGGATAACAAAGGGTATCCGAAAGACAATAGTTTCCGAGTAAAATAGTAAAAACTAGAACTTACCGGATGAAATGTTTCCGGATGATATGCTTTCCGGATGGGATACTTACCGGATGACTGGAGTCCAGAAAGAATCAACTTGATCGGAAACTTCGAGTTGTCCGGATAAAATAGGTTACCGGAAACGTTGAGTTTTCCTGATAAAATATTTTACCGAAAACTTTGGGTTTCCTGAACTAAGTACCCGGAAAGATTGAGTATGAGAGAACTTACCCGGAAAGAGAGTCGTGTCCGGAAAGAATAAGCGATTATCCGGAGAGTTGAGAGTTGTCCGGAAACTGCGGCTGGTGTATCCGGAAACAGCGGATGTGATTTCTAAATCGATTGAGGATCGACTAGGGTTGCTCAAAATCGTTCCTGAAAGGTTAGGAACTCGACCAAACACAAAAATAACACTACCCAAATCGATTTTGAAGCAAAAACAACAAGTTTTGATGGTTAAAAGTTCGATTTTTATCAAGAACACAACCAAAACTTTTGAACTTTAATTCGCTTAAAACTCACTCAAACGATCGAATTAGAATACGAAAACTTGCAGAATCACTAATAAGAGTAATACTAACAATATCCAATAAACGAAACGAAGCAATTTAATCCGAATCAAAAGATGGAATTTTAATGAAGAATACAACCTTATGAAAAGAAAACTTACCAGAATTTGAATAGAGCACTTTGAATCGATTGTCCGTCTGCTCTGATACCAATTGTGAGTTCCAGATCCGTGCAACGAACAATAAGAAATCAATAGATAATAACACACGATATGATTTCAACTAGTCATCCACTTTACTTTTAATATTGAGAGAGAATTACAATAATCTTTGGAAAGTTAAAATGAACAACTAGCCTAAACAGAGGCTAAAACAAAACATTATATATGGTGGGCCTGTGGTTAACAAGCCCACGGCCCGTCACTAACTAGGGTCAATTTAAAGAATTACAAACAGCCCCTGGAACTTCTATTCACCATAAATTGACCCTAACAGTTTATTGATATTTATCAAACAATTTACAACTTGTTGCGGAACAAGATTAAGGATTAAACCTAATCTAAACAAGTTATGAGAACACTAAGTTTCTTGTACTAGAATTAAGACAGAAAGAGAAATATTCTAACACTAAGTAGTAGAAAGAAGAAGATGGTCGACCACTTCATTTCTGAAGTAGGGTTCTTCTTATATACTGCATGCATTAAATGCATATCAGTATAACTTTACATGTGGCAGCAGCTGATTGGTTGCATGTTTTGACATTGGTAGACAACCTAGTAGCCGCATGATGAACAGTGTAGAATCAGAGTTGTTTGTACGATTCTGAACAAAAGGGATGTCCGTTCTGACATTTCGTACGGAGACGTGCAAGGAGGTAAGACAAAAGTAACTTGTAGAGGAAACTTCATGATCAGCGTCCGTTGAACAGATCTTTATCAGCGAGTGATAAAGTTCAGCGATTGCTGAAGTTTTCTACTTGAAACTTCACGTTGAGTGGACAGGTCTTGGCTTCGCTGATATCCACATCAGTTCATTAGTAGACTTGTCGCTGGTTCTTTGGCTTGATCTTCGACTTCAGCGTAGAACATTTGTTGACGTCAAACTTGTCTTCAGGGATCATAAGTAAACAACTAACACTATCAGCGATCATCAACAAGACTGAACAGGCTCAGAGCTTTATTGATGAACCGTATCGCTGAATGTATAAAGTAAAGAGCATGAGTTTCCTATCAGTGGTACTCTAGAGACATAGTACTTATCAGCGATAGTGAAACTCTAATACATATTGTCTACTTACAATTTTCACTAAGTGTTTCTTAAAGAGTAATTATCAAATCACTGAGGGTTTGGATCAACAACAATCCTGCTCGATTCTGCGGAGTTTTCTTGTGCCATTGTTGCAGGTTTAAGAACTTGAAGAACAAGATATTTTTGGTTTTGAATATGAGAGGGAATTTGCAGATATTCGAAGGTTAAGAAAGCGTAAAGAATGAAATGTGGATTCAAATGGGTATTTATACTCGAAGAATTTGTAGGGATAACCATCATAGGCATGGTAGGCACTTGAGTGTTAGATAGTGGAACGTTTTCTACAGTGGAACGTGGGACAACTTTTTCTACAGTGGAACGTGGGACAAGAAATGCCACGTGTATTTTGGGTCTGACAACGTTTCTGATATGGAACCGTCACGGTTAGAGATTGGTGGGTGACATATGGTTGAGGCTCAGAAATAACCCGCACTTCTGATAACCAATATCATAGAAAGTATAAGGCACTATGAAATGGCAGAGCTCTGTTGGAACTCTCAGCACATTCTTGCCTTTGTTGAGTGATCTCTGACATTCTTTCAAATAACCCAGATTCTTAATATGTTTCACCTTTACCCTAAAATCATTTGCAAATCCTATATCTGATGGGGAAAATAATCAGAGAACTAATACGATAGAAGTTTCTCAGAGGAATCACAGAGCTCTGATGTTTATGTCAGAGGCTCTGGTGAATTCTCCAGAGACCTGATTCTGAGTATAAGTTTAGAGATATAACCAAAAATGTTTTCATCAGAATATGTTTTCCCTTTCTCCAAAAAATTGTTCTTTTGATTATCAAGCCAATTCATGAAGATTTGAAAGTTTTGACTTGCTCCCCCTTAAACAATGCTTATTTTTCTTTTAAGCTCCCCCTAAACCGATGAGCTTATTCACAGATTTAACTTTTCAGCTCCCCCTTGATATGTGCAACTTTTGAAAGACTTTATGAAGATTATAAACAAGAAAGTTTCAGATGGACACTCTCTAGAGTTGTGTTGGTCAATGACCTAATAGAAAGCTCACCGTCTCAGAGCCCTGTTGGTACATCACAGAGCAATGAAGCCACTCTCTAGAGTTGTGTGCCTCAGAGCCCTGGTGCCAATCCTCAGAGCTCTGATGCTGACATACATCTTTTCCCATATGAAGCACAGTCTCCACCTGTTGTCCATGCTCCAATGAACAGATGGACAAAGGATCACCCCCATCATCAGATTATAGGTGCTGCTGAAGATGGTGTCAAGACAAGATCTGCAACGGTCAATGAGGCTTTCTTTATAAATTTCTTAAGAATGATTGAGCCGAAGAAGATTTCTGAAGCCCTGGAAGACCCAAACTGGATTGAAGCCATGCAAGAAGAGCTTCTAGAGTTTGAACGAAATAAAGTTTGGTCCTTGGTTCCACTTCCAGAAAGTAAAGCCGTTATTGGAACCAAGTGGGTGTTCAGAAACAAAAAAGATGAAGATGGTATTATCATCAGAAACAAAGCTCGGCTGGTTACCAAGGGATATTGCTAAGAAGAAGGTATTGATTCTGATGAAACCTTTGCACTTGTGGCTAGGCTAGAAGCTATCAGAATCTTCTTATCCTATGCTGCCCATAAAGGTTTCAAGGTCTATCAAATGGATGTAAAATCTTATTTTCTGAATGGCAAACTCCAAGAAGAAGTCTACGTCCAGCAACCACCAGGTTTGAAAGTTCAGAGTTTCCAGACCACGTATACAAGTTAGACAAAGCTCTATATGACCTTAAACAAGCCCCAGAGCCTGGTATGAAACTCTATCAAATTTTCTGTTGGTCAACCATTTCGAGAAAGGTACTGTCGATACAACCTTATTCATTAGGAGGTATAAAAATGATATTATTCTGGTCCAAATATATGTTGATGACATTATCTTTGGGTCTACAAGGCAGGAATACTGTGACAGGTTTGAGGATTTGATGAAAAGTGAATTAAAATGAGCATGATGGGAGAACTTTCTTTCTTCCTTGGTTTAGAAGTTAAACAATCCATCGGAGGCACTTTTATAAGTCAATCAAAATACGTCTCTGATATTTTGAAAAAGTATAAGCTCAATTGTTAGCTTCAATCTTCCTAATCGTAGAAGTATTTAGAAGTAGTGAAAAATAGGCTAAGTGAAGAAAGCCTCTTACAGAGGCTCTGCCACTTCCGAAAGATCAAGGTCAAGAAGCTACAGAAGCTACAGAGGTGTCCCATATAACCTCTGTCTTACTCACAAAGAAGACCAAAGACTCGGAACCCGGTGAAGATTGTTCTACAGAAGACGAGACCTCAGAACCTCTGTAACCCTTTACAGAGCCTCTGCGGTTTACGATAAAGACTTGGAAGATATTTTATATCTTGCTACTGTTACTGGATCCGTTCATCAACTTGCATGGTAGCGTGCCCTGTCAAACCTCAACACGCGTGAAGCTCTGAATGGACTCAATAGGACTTAGTACAATATAGACGTCTGCGGCATTAAATGCAATACAACACGTACAACTATTCATGCCGTCCGATCAACAGTAGCTCATGCTTTATGGTCCCCTAGAGTAGTATAAAAGGAAGTCTCTTGTTGAGATCTTCCTTAACAATCTTAAGAACTTAACGAAGAATCTGAGTATCATGCTTATGCTTTATATCGTCAAAACTGTTTAGCATTACACTCTCTCACACACACCAAACAGTTCTTAATCTGTTTTTGGTGTTCTTATTATATTTCGAACGACAGTAATCTTCAAGATATCATTTTGTTCTTAAAATACTGTTTCTTTATATTGTGTGTTCTAAATCTATCAAACATATCTGTTAGTTCTTTAAATACGCTTCCACATCAAACATAAACTCGAACTAATAGATCTGCTAATCTTGTCTTAGCAAAACGGGAACCAACAATTGGTATCAGAGCCTTCCTTGATTTTTAATATCAAGTGATCCTCTTTGTTACAAGATTTATGATAGACATCATTCTGTTTTAACCTGTTCTTCATTTCGTTAAAACGTTTCTGTTTTCCTATCATTTTTCGATTTATTCGAAAGTGGTATTCTTAAAAGAAACTATTCTTCCAGGTTAAAACTCCATTAAAGTGCACTCTGGGAACTGTTAAAAAACCAGAAAACCTTCCAGATCATCAGACTCATACTCTTCCGTCATATTATCTTTTCATAACCTTCGAAACTCTTACAATGACAAATACAAATAACTTTTTCACTGTTGGTTCACTAACCAAACCTCCTACTCTCCTTCGAGATGAGTATCCTCAATGGAAGATAAGAATGATCCATTTCTTTGAGGGTACTGAAAAAACTCTCGTACAATATCTTTACAACCCTCCTCAAGTTCCCATGATAATAGTACCACGAGTACCAGCTACTGCTGAATCTCTTGAAATCCCTGAACATCAAAAACCTAAGCCAAAAGGAGAATGGTCAGATGAAGATAGGGCAGAAGATGAAGTTGCACAGAAAACAAAAAGATTATTGATCATGGCTATCCCCAACGAACTTTTTCAATCCTTAGATGCATGCGAAACAGCGCACGATCTTTGGAAAGAATTAGAAAGACAGTTGGAAGGGGTGCTAAAACGCAGAAGAACCGAAGGGCACAATACATAAATGAATATCATGCCTTCAAATCCTCTGCAACAGAATCTCTGCAAACAACGTACGACAGGTTCAACTCTCTCATAAACAAATGTAGAAAGTCTGGAATTCACAGAACCTCAGAAAAAACTAACGTCATGTTTCTAAAGAGCCTGAATGATGAGTGGCTCCAGTTGTCTATGTCTTTACAAACAAACCAAGATCTAGACTCCTGGACACTCTCTGATCTCTATGGAACACTAGCTGCACAGGAGCCTCAAATAGCACAGGCTAAAACACTAACCATTGCACCATACGCATTGGTTAGTAAATCTACAGAGATTGCAGAAAGACCGAGAAATGAGAGAGCAACAGAGGAGAAGAAGAAGAAGAAGAAGAAGAAGATAGTGATAGTTGATAGCGAAGAAGACGAGCTGATAGAAGATGTTGGTTCACGTTTTGTTTAAACAAGATTATCAGATCTATTAGTTCAAGTATGAGTTTGATGCGGAAGCGTATTTGAAGAACTAACATATATGTTTGATAGATTTAGAACACAATATAAATAAACAGTGAACAGGAAATAATATCTCAAAGTTTACTGAATATATACATTAAGAATAGATTCAAGAACAGTGAGTAAGCAAAGCTTTAAAACAGATATGACTCTTAAAGTGTATAAGCTATGTGTTCTTGTGATTTGTTTCTCTCTTGATTTCTTAATTCTATTGTTCGATCGATATGAAGAACTCAACATGAGTCTTCCTTATATACTACTCTAAGGGGACCATAAAGCATAAGCTACTATTCATAATGGATGGTATGAATAGTTGGACGGATGGCATGAACAGTTTGGACGTGATGTATTGCATTTAATGCAGCAGACGTCTATTATGTACTAAGCCCTATTGAATCCAGTCAGAGTTTGACACGTTGCAGTTGGACAGGGCATGCTATCATGCAAGTTGATGAACAGGTCCAGTAACAGTAGCAAGATATTATAAATATCTTTGAAGTCTTTGAAGAGGACCACAGAGGCTCTGTAAAGTATTACAGAGGTTCTGTGGTCTGGTCCTTTGTAGAGCAGTTTTCCCCGGATTCTGTGTTTTTGGTCTTCTTTGCGCGTATGACAGAGCTTCTGTAGGACGCCTCTTTAGCTTCTGTAGCTTCTTGACCTTGATCTCTCGGTAAGTTCGGCAGAGCCTCTGTAAGAGGCTTTCTTCACTTAGCCTATTTTTCACTACTTCTGATTACTTCTATGATTAGGAAGATTGAAGCTAACAATCTCCCCCTAAGTAGTGAAAAATAAAAAATTGAACTTGAGTTTAGTTAGGCTAAGTTAGATAAGACAGCGGTTAAACAATACCTCGAAAGATCTTTCATTCAAGAATATGCCAGAGGCATTTTACATTTGAGTACAATGAAAGATAAACTTTGACTTGATTTGCAGAGATTTGAGGTTTGAGAATCAGATTTTGGCATCTTTGAAATCGTTGTAGCTTCTGTTGTCTTTTCTGATTCTTCTGATCTCTTTGTAGAAACTGATGCAGAGTTCTCTTAGGCGGATTGTGGCATCAATCTTTCTGATAAAAGTATCTGCAGTATCTCTATCCATTTTCTCTATACCTCTGTATTTTACAAGGCTTTCTCTGAACTTGTTCAGAGTACTAGTTGCGTACTTCTGACAGTCCATGCATACAAACAGTTTGACTTCGCCTTGTGGGTTTTGAAATACTAACCCGAATCTTGGTTCTGTAATGATATAGTTGGGCACGGCGTCGGGTGGGCAGCGATCTTCTGGTGGTCGTAAATTCAGATGTTTGAGACCAAGATCCTTTCCCAGTTGAAAATCTATCAAATTGTAGATCAGAAGCTTTTCCCTCATTGCTTTTCTTAACACTTGATAGGCTCTGGTGTTTGCCTCTGTGTTGTAGTTGTCCTTTGTCCATTGCAGAAGGTCAGGTAGATCATAAGGATTGATATTTCTTAGGTCAGCATCAGCGAAGGTGGTTTCTGAATTGTCTTCTCTTCTGACTTTGTAAAGATTGTACCTGACTCTTGGATAGGTTCTTGTAAAGGAGAACTTGCAGAAGATTACCTTTTTGATCTTGTGGATTGAGAAGACATCTGCTTTGGTTCTTGGCTTTGTCCTTGTGAAGATGTTCTCAAATTCTTCTCTGATCCTTGAATCTGTCACATGATCTGTTGGATGATTGGTCTGAAAGATTTGTGTATAGAGGTATTTGTATACCACTTCTTCCATCTCTTCATGTGTTGGACCAGGTTGTGGTACTTGTCTTCTGAGACTCTCCATCTTTTGAACAATTTCTGCAGCTCTGCCAGTTAGAGGAATGTCTGTCAAAGGCTTTAATCCATATGCCCAGTCCTCTTCTTCAGGCTTTGGAGTTTGAAAGGCATCAAAAGTGCTTTTCATCAATTTTTCTGTAGGCTTGGGCAATGATTTCTTTTTCTTGGGCTCTTCTGTCAGTATTGCTTTGCCCTTGTCTTTGGCTTTTGGAGGTGCAGAACCTGTTTCTTCTGTAGGTTTGGAGGTTGGTGCTTCTGTTGGCTTGATGGTTGCCTCTGTAGGTTTTGACACTTGTGTTTTAGAGGACTTTTGTGGTGAGGGTTCTGTTGGCTTGAGTTGCTCTGTAACCTCTGTTGGAGGTTCTTTGGTGACTTCTTCTGTGAGCTCTGTTTCTGTTGATGAAGATTTGACATTGAATCTACTTGTCATTTTGAAAGCTAATGTGAATCTGTGCCTTTCTTCTTCTCTCTGCGCCATTCGTTCAGTCATTTTATTGTGCATCTTTCTCAGAATATCAGAAGCAGAGGTCTTTGCTCTTTTTGGTTTGGTGGCAATCGACTTTCTTCTTGGTATAGTTTGGGGTTTTTCTGTTGATTTTGTTGAAGGACTTTCTTCTAAAATGATTACCACAGGGGTGGTTGTTGCCTCTGTGGTTTGCTGATCAGCTTCTGGAATATTGGTTTCTTCAGGACTTGATTCCACAAAGATGGGTGTTGTCTCCGTGGTCTGTTGATCTTGTTGTTGATTTTGGGTTTATTCTGGAGGGGCTTGACTGATTGGTTCTGCTGCGATTAGTGGAGCTTGTAATCCTCTGGTCGTAGCTTTCTCCCTTATATTCTCCCTCTCAGGATTATCTGATGGACCAGGATGGTCATCATCAGAATCATCCTAACTTTTATCAGAAGTACCCTCTGCTCTGCAGGATGCTTTGGGTTTCTTTGGTATTTCAGCTCCTGCGGCCATCAACTTCGCACATACATCATCACAGAGGCTGAATAGAGTTGCAAGCTCTGCTTCTGTGTTGAAGCGCATTTTTCCGACACTCTTTCTGAAATTTTTGACGTAATTGGCATTTGCAGTAGTGAAGGAGACAATGACTTCTGTGACCTGGTTTATGACATTTTGACCGAGCTCTGTTAGTTGTGCTCTGGTCATGTAGTCTTTTGGCTGCATTATTGTAGTGTTGCGCATTGCCTCTTCTTGAACATTTTGCAGAGCCTTCTGTAGTTCTGCAGGTGTGATGCTCTGTGATTTGTTGGATTGCTTGTTCATTTGTTCAAGGAAATGTTTGACTGATTCCTTGAACGCAAAAGTTGCGGCTATCCCGAAATCTTTAGCAGCAGAAGTGGCTGTAGTTGTGGCAGTTGTTTGCGAAGAAGACTTCATCTCTGTGATGGCTGTTTTCACCTCTGTGGACAGATTGTCCATTTTGGTGTTCAGATTTAGCAAGGCCGTTGATGTTTTCTCTGCAAAAGATGTGAAAGAGCGTTGCAACTCTTTCATGGTTTGGTTCACAGAGGTGACAAAGGTTTGGAACTCATCCCTTGATACTTGTGTCCCTGGTGTAACCTCTGGAGGAACACATTCGTCTCCAGAGTGAGTCCCGGCTCCTGGGACACCTTCGTTCACCCTTGTTTGTACGTTGGGGGTGGAAGGATTTTCATCTGATCTTCGAGCAGAAGCATCTAGTGCTTCAGACTCTACAGAAGTTCTGTGAATGACATTGTCTAGATCCACTTCAGAGGTGGGTACTAGATTATCCTTTTGTTGACTCGGAGACTTGTCTAGAGTCTCTTCGTCGTTGTGCTCACTACTTCTCTCTGAAAGAAGTGTTGGCCCTAGTTGTGTGCGTGTGGCAGAGGAAACGAATTCCTCTGTAGGGTGTTCTGATGTGATCTGGGGCGATTGATCACGAACTATAGGTGAGTCTCTCTGAGGAGACTCCCTAGGAATGGATTCCTCGGTTTCTGTGGGCGCAGAAGTCGAAAGAGTGACTTCTGGCTGGATGGGTTGGGTTTGGATCGAGCTGTGCTGCTCTTTTTCAATAACTCCTTCTGCAGCTAGATCTGCGGAGTTAGATGTATGGGTTGCACTGGGAGTTGGTTTTGGTTGTGTGCCTCTATTAATCCAGGCATCTTTTCTTGTTTCGTCCTCTGTTAAGTATCCAAGCACTACATCATTTTCTATCATTTCAGCTTCTGTAGCTATCCGATTGCTTGGTGCTTCTTCCCTAGCTTCTGTTGAAGTTCCTTGCTCTTTGCCTAAGAAGTCATACTTTTGATGAGAGCCGTATAATCTCATGACATGTGGATGATAGAGACCTTTTCGTATCCAGACAGCTTCTTCTTCATCTGAATCTACCTCTGAGACCTCTACTCTTCTCTCCCATGTTTTAAATCCCTCTTCTTGTACAAATTCCGCTTCTTTTCCATTCTCTAAAGCCTCTGTTATTTCATCTCTATTCCACTCAGCTTCTGTTTGTTCTATTTCTTCTGAAGTTGGGCTTGGACTCCTTCTGTGGACGTCCAATCCTTGTTGAATGAAGGGGTTTTGTAAAATAACAGGTGTCTCGGCTGATTGATCTCTGGGTGTTTGATCATTTTCTTGCAGATGTGTGTCAATGCCAGAAATAGAGAAGTATTGTTCTTCTGGGGAGTGGTGGTCGAGAGGTTGTCCCGTCCACCCTGATGTATTTAAAGTGTTGGCAATGTCAGGGTTCTGTAGGAAATCGTTTAGGTTTCCTTGGTGAGCAAATCGATATGGGGATTGATGTGGCGATTGATATCCCTCTTCTGTCATTTCTACTTCTGCATCTTCTTCTTCTGCAGTTCTTTCTTCTGCGATTTCTTCCTCTTCTATGGTAACCAATTTCTCAAGTGATTTACCATGCTTCTTTTTGGTTTTCCTCCTCTTAGGTTTTGGTGCCCCTTCCTCTGTGGTTTTCGATTTTCTTTTCTTCTTCAGTTTTGGAGAGGAGGGAGGAGCAGAGGAGCCAATTTCTGTGGCATGAGGAGGTGAAGGTTGATCTTCTGTAGCGCTTGTAGAGGTGCCTTCTGTAGTTTTCCTCCTTTTTGATTTTGGAGTAGAGGCAGAAGATTTCGAAGAGGACTTCTTTCCCATGAGCTCTGCACGTTTGGTTATGAAGCTAAGTTGAATAGCCATGTGTTTTGCTAATTTGTTATCTTTTCTTCTTGAGTGGAAAGAGGTTCTGCAATCATTGTTCCTAGGGGGACACCTAAACGCGGGGGTGTCATAGGACTCGGTTTAGGAGTTCTATGATCGCGTATATACTCTTTCTTTAGGGTTTTATTCGAGGCATACTTCAGAAGTTTCTTTGACAACGGTCTGCAGTGCGTGTAACCATCTACATGATCAGTGGGGATATTTTTGTTCATTGGGAACTGTTTGGGAATTGGCCCTTCCATTGGCCATTTCTGTATCAGTAACAGAGGTTCGAACAAGACTCCCAATATTCTTTGGAATTGCAGAGGTGGTAGAAACTTAGGATCGTTCTCTTTGACTCTTCTTGTGTTGTTCTTTCTATCGATGGTGTTGATGATCTCTTGCATCATTATGGTCGCGTAATCCAGTGGGAGATCATAGTAAACCCCATACATGATGGTTAATATCTGATGTGAGCTCTGGTCAATACTGCCTATCTTCCCTGTCAGGCATCTGTTAAGAATTGAGAACAAGGTGTTCCACAGAGGTGGTAATCTGCCTCTGCGGAAGTCATTTCTCTTCCTCAGTGGGGTGTTGTACCCAAGCATTTCTAGGAAACGACAGATCTCGTCGTCTGTTGGTTGCTCTGCATACTTCTTCAATCCAAGAAGACCCCTTGTTGGTAGGTTGAATTCAAGTGAGAACATTGTTCTATTGAACTTGATTTTCAGATGTTCAGATTTGTCAGGTCTTGAAATGTACCCTTTGATAAGAGAATCATCTTTATCAAATCGGCAACTTTGCCAAAACTGGTTCAAATATCTAACTGGAATTTTCTTTGGGGTTCTTGAGAGTAAAGGGAAGAGGATATGATTTTCCATTATGTTTAGAAGAATGGCATGGGCTTCGCCGAAAGCAGTGGGTGAGGGGACCAAATAGCAATTGTTGGATTTGATTGGTAGTACCTTTTCGAAATGATCCTTTGCTATGAAGTTTTGAAGATGTGTGGTCGGAACAAAGTCTGCTGAATCGCCGGAATCTTCTAGTTCAATATTTTGGGCAGGGTTGGGGTTTTCTGAATGTTCAGAATGAGCAGGTGAATGTTCTGGTGAGTTCACCGGAGAGTGTGCAGGGGAGATAGCTTGAGAAGATGAAGCCATTTGGTAATGAGAATAAGATACTTGCAGGTTTTTTGCAGGGTTTCGCCGGAGAAGAATGAGAGTTTGTAAAAAGTTTATGAGAGGGTAAGCTTGGTTTTTATATGAGGGTAAAACGGTAGAATTCGAGAGGGTAAAATATATGGCAATGGATTAAAATTTGAAATCCGTACTCAAGTTAGAACGGCGGGTTCAGCTTTCCATAGAAAACGTTCCATGTATGCCCAATGAAAATGGGACACGTAGGCCATGTCAGAAGATGACAGGATTTCGTGCGCGGCCCATTAATGCTAGGCGCGTGGGGTTGTTCTTAGCCACATGTGATTCACTCTCAGTAAAAGTAACCGTTATTACTACAGAAATTCCCAAGTAACAGATTGACAGAACTTCTGTAGTTCACAGAAGCTTTGTGATCTTCAGAATCTTTGATGTTTGTCCCTTTCTCATATATCTCATTGTTATCATGACTTCTGTGGGGTTCTTCTTTAACCAAAACGTTTGTAAAGGCATTGGAGAGGATCAATAGGATTTTTAGTTAAGAGTTTTTACTCGTAGAGGTTTTGTGGCTCTGTTGGAACTTGAAGAAGCTCTGTGAGGGCCAGCAGAAGCTCTATGAGGGAAAAAATCTCATAACAAAAATTCTATTAAATTTTCTGATCATCCAATTTTTGATCTGTTTTAAGAGATGTTTTTCGGACATATTTGAAAGTTGGTGTCTGAGAAAACTGTTATGAAAAAAGTTTTTTTTATGAAGGTCATGGTGTATGTATTTGGTTTCCGAGATAACATTCCAAAAGATCGATAGAGGGTTAATTTGTGATCACAGAGCATATTTCTGGTAGAACCTCTGTTGAGCTCAGCAGAAGCTCTATGATCTTAAATTTCTCCTAATTCGAATTTTATGAAACTTTTTGAGCTTTTGATTTTTGAAATGTTATTCTCAGTATTTTTAGGACATATTTGACAAATTGTGTCCTAGAAAACTGTTTTCAAAAACCTTTTGTGCGAGAGACATACCTTTTGGTTCTTCTTTTCTCGGCAGTGATGTCTGACTTCTGTCGATATAGATTCATCGACATTCTTCTTTGGCTTTCCTTGAAAGTTTTACCTCTGTAGATCATTTCAGGGTCCCTTTTTGCTCCCCCTTGATCTAATCACCTCTGTAGATCAAGTAATTTCCTTTTGCTCCCCCTTGACCTATGCTTGGATCAAAGAATGATAAGTTTTGCCTAGAACATAGGTCATGTTTTCCAGATGTTCTGTAGGGGTCGTCAGAGGTTCTGAGTAGACCCACAGAAGCTCTGAGATTTCAAGAAGTATTTAAGATTGAGAATTTACATACAGAAATAAATCAATCAAAGCAATAAGTAAAGCATTAGAAATATATACATATTTACAGAAGATAAAGGTATACTTACAGAGGAATTTTACGTCATATTGATCATTCCTAACTTACCCACCAAGAAATTGAATCTTTTCTCGTCTAAAGCTTTGGTGAATAAGTTCGCGAGTTGGTATTCTGTGGGCACGAAATGCATCTTGTTAGCTCCAAATATTCTGAAATATTAGAAGTATTGAAAAATGGCCAAGTACAGAAGAACTTCCACAGAAGCTCTGCCGGGCATCTCAGAAGAATCAAAGGAAGTTTTGATCAAGAGTGATCAAAGACCGAGGAAACTACAGAAGGACGCTTTCAGAAGACCAAGACCGCAGAACCTCTGTTACCAATAACAGAGCCTCTGCGGACAACATCAGAAGACAAGGAACCAAGAAGACTTCTCAGAGGACCGAGCCTCAGAACCTCTGCCACCCTTGACAGAAGCTCTGCAGAAGTAAACAACCAAAGACTCGGAATCCGGTGAAGACTACTTTACAGAGGAACCAGACCGCAGAACCTATGTAACACATTACAGAGCCTTTATGGTCCTCAAAAGACTAGGAAGATATTTATAATATCTTGCTACTGTTCCAAGACCTGTTCATCAACTTGCATGGAAAAGTATTGTCAAAACACGTGTCAAGCTCTGAGTGGACTCAATAGGGCAAGGTACAAAATAGACGTCTGCGCCATTTAATGCATTTACCAAAAGTACATCTGCTCCATTAAATGCGCATGGCTCAAACAACTGTTCACACCATCCAGTTTACTATTCATGCCGTAAAAGGAACAGTGACCTACTTCATAGTCTTCTAAGAGTAGTATAAAAGGAAGACTCATGTTGAGTTCTTCCTAACACAATATAGAACACACAAAAACTGAAAAACAAGAACACTTCAATCAAACATCAAGAACACATAGCTTATGCATATTTAGAGTCATATCTGTTTAAAGCTTTGCATACTCACTGTTCTTAAATCTGTTCTTGATATATATATATTCAGTAAACTTTGAGATATTATTTCCTGCTCACTGTTTATTTATATTGTGTTCTAAATCTATCAAACATATCTGTTAGTTCTTCAAATACGCTTCCGCATCAAACCTTAAACCTGAACTAATAGATCTGATAATCTTGTTTAAAGCAAAACGGGAACCAACAATTGGTATCAGAGCAAAGCTTGGTTTTCAATATCAAGTGATCCTCGTTTAGACAAGATTCTTGATAGAAACTGTCTGTTCTTAACCTATTCTTCATTCCATCAAACAGATTCTGTTTTATTGCCATTTTCGATTTATTCGATCTGGTAACATCCAAGAAACTGTTTCTTTCGTTAAAAACTTCATTCAAAATGTCAAGACTAAAATTTAGTGCTGATGCTGATTTTCATTATTATTTCAAACTCAGCACAAATTTTAAGAAAATAATTCCTACTCTTGAGAAAGAATTAGAGGAAAGAAACAAGAATATTCTTATTGACTCAGACAACATTGCCAAGCTTGAAGAATCAGGTAAACTCCTAAACTGGGAAAATCTTGAACTGAAAAGGAAACTATCTGAGTCAGAAGAGCTTGGTAAAAAGGAGAAAGAGAAGTTTGAGGAAATTAAGACTGTTTTTAAAGAAGAGAAGAAAAGCCTTGAGCTTAAGTATCTAAACTTTTCTAAACTGATTTCCAACTTTGAAAAACTTACAATCAGTAAAAATGAAAAGTTTGGAAAAGAGAAAACTCTTCTTGAGACAAAGAATATGGAACTTTCTTTCGAAATCTCAAAATTACTTGAAAAAGAGAGGAAAGAGCAGGATTTTGAAAGAAAAGAGTCTGAAAAGGTGAAGAGAGAAGGATTTCAAACAAAGTGTTTGAAAGACAAGTTTGAGAAGGAAAGAAAGGTCTTTAAAACTGAAATGTCAAATTTAACAAAGAGACTATCCGATTTGTCAAACAAGATTATGTTAGAGAAGAGGTATAAATCAGATCTTCTAAGAAAATTTGATTTAAACCTTAAAGAAAAAGATGTTTTAGCTAAAAGGCTTAAAGACCTTGTCTTAACAAACTCTTGTGCTAAAAAGTCAAATAATCCTGTTTACAAAAAGATGAAAATGGTTTGGAAAGTCAAAAACTCTATTCCTGACAAAAATTCTCCAAAACCATTTGTCTCTACAAAGCCTTCATCTTTTCATTCATATAAATGCTTTGATCTTCTGTTTCAATTAAGAAACCTTTTCTCTAAATCTTTCTGTGTACAAAATGGGTCAGTTCAAAAGAAAAATCCAAAGACCCAAAATGAGAAAAGTCATAGAAAGAAAACTGGCAAACCAACAGAGATTGGCAAACCAGAGGACCTAAAGACAGCTCCAAATCCAAAAAAAAGGACCCATTTGGATATGGGTACCAAAAGTTCTATGATCTGTCTTACAGTAGATAAAGGACTCCTAAACACATCAGTTTAGGACTCGCACTTTAGTGAAAAAGACTCTTAAACAAATCAGTTTAAGACTCGAGCTTCATCAGAAAAATGACTTCTGACCATTACAGATCAAGACTCACTCTTCAGCAAACAATGGACTCCTTAATACTTCTATTAAGGACTCAGGCTTCAAAATACACTATGACTCTTAAACACTTTGTGTAAGACTCATCCTTCAAAGATTCTATACTTCACAGAGCCTCTGTGGAATTGCTCAGCACCTATGACAATCTCCACAGAACCTCTGATGAGGTTGACCTATGTTCTGTGCATTATTTATCTCTATTGATTCAAGCATAGGTCAAGGGGGAGCAGAAGGAGACCTCAAATTAATCTACAGAGGTTGATCAATCAAGGGGGAGCCAAAGGAGGATTATGATCAACAAGAGTTTCTGTCGTCCAAACTAGACACTCTAAAAGAGATCAATCCTACAGAGGTTGTTAGATCAAGGAGGAGCGGAAAAGGAGACCTTGCTGAATCTACAGAGATTCATAAGTCAAGGGGGAGCAAAGAATGCGACAGAAGAGATCACATTCGCCGATCAAAAGGAAATAGGTTGGTATCTTGCCACAGAAGTCATAAGCCACAGAGTTCTTTCAACCAAAGAACCTCTATAGATCACTCAAATCATTCAAATGACTTCTGCTGCACAAAATCTTTGAGATTTACAATTTTCTAGGACACCAAGTTTCAAATAAGTCCTAAATACATTGTTAAAACTGATCAAAAACTTGGATGATTAAAAATGTTTATAAATTATTAGTTATTAGAAATTTCCTGTCACAGAGCCTCTGCTGGCTCTGGCAGAGGTCCAAAAACCTCTGTAGGATAATTTCTCTCTACTAAAAATTTATTGATCCTCTCCGTGTTTTTCAAACGATTTTCATTAAAGATACAATCTACAGAGATAAACGTTTTTCAAAATCACAGAGCTTCTGTACCCACAGAGCTTCTGTAAAGATTTCCACTTGGGAATTTCTGTATCTGTAACGGTAACTTTTCTGTGGTGAAAATTTAAAACCCACGCGTTTTTCATTTAATGTGGCCGCCCACGACGTCTCGTCGTCACTGACATTGATGACGTGTCAAGTTTTCATTGACGTACATATCGCGTCGTCCTAGAAACTTGCACCACGCCGAATGAACTCGAGTGTGGACCTCAAATTTTATTAACTTTCTCACATTTTCACCGTTCCGAATTCTATCCGTTACCACAGTATAAAACCCAAGTTAAAATAACTTTCAAAACTTTACTATTCTCTCATCTTCTCCGGCGAACTTGCTTATTTCTTTCTGAAAATCTAGAACTTTCAAACCTACAAATGGCTTCCAGTTCCAAATCTGCTCACGTTTCACCAACGAACTCTCCGACATCCTCTCCAGTGCATTCTGAGCACTCCCACAACCCACACATCGCCGCCGATGCCGAAAGATATGACTCCGGCGACGAGGCATCCTTCGTACCCACTACCTACCTGCAACAATTTTTCTCAAATGACCATTTCGAGCAAACCCTTCCCATTAAATCGAACAACTGTTATCTTGTTCCTTCTCCTACGGCATTTGGCAAAGAACATGCCATCCTGCTAAACATCCTAGAGAACCACTTTCTTTACCCTCTTCTGAGCAAAACCGTTGAACAAATACCAGTACGTTACCTACATCAGTTTTGGCAATCTTGCCGTTATGACGCTGACACCGATTTGATCAGAGGCTACATTTCTAAACCTGACCAAAGTAAGAGCCTTGAACTGATGTTCAATCGCACCATGTTCTCATTAGAATTTGGCCTTCCAACAAGAGGACTCATGGGAATCAAAAAGTATGCACCCCAACCAACAAATGAAGAACTTATCGACTTTCTGCACATGTTAGGGTACAACAAACAGTTGAAAAAGAGGAACGATTTCCGCAGAGCAAGACTACCCCCTGTGTGGAATACCTTATTCTCCATCCTAAATCGTTGCCTCACGGGCAAAATCGGAAGCATCGATCAAAGCTCACCTCAAATTCTCTCAATCATGTATGGTGTGTATTATGATCTACCCTTAGATTATGCCACCACAATGATGCAAGAGATCATCAACACCATCGATCGCAAAATCGCCTCCCAGAAAGACAAAATGTCTGATCACAACTGGTTACCCTCTCTACAGTTCCAGCGAATCCTCAGTGTACTTTTCGAACCCCTACTCCTTATCCAAAAATGGCCAATGGACGGTCCCAAACCTAAGCAATTTCCTATGTCCAAGAACACCCCTACAGAACATGAGGATGGCTACCCACACATCAGGCCACTATCAAAGGTAATGTTAGGTTATGCTAGTGATGAAGAACTAGTTAGTGAGTACACACGCGTTTACAGAACTCCTGAACCCAGTTCTGTAACACCCCCGCGTATAGGAATGCCCATAGGAGGAAATGTAGTAGAGAAACTTACAGAAGAAGAATGGAAGATAAAATTGGCTAAACACAAGGCCAACCAGAAGAACTTCAGAGATATAAGGAAAGACCTCTACTCTTCAAAGAGGAAGTCTTCTGAGGGATCTAAAGAGAAGAAGAAGAAAAAGGGAAAGAAAACCAAGACCCCTACAGAGGAACAACTTGCCTCTGCTTCTGCTATCAAACAAACTCCTGCAGAACCATCTTCTCCACCCAATGAACATCCCACAGAACCCTCATCTCCACCACAAATCCAAGGTCCCTCTGCCCCTCCCTCTTCCAAAAGAAAAAGAAAGTCAAAATCTACAGAGGAGGGAGCACCAAAACCAAAAAAGAGGAAATCAAAGAAGAAGAAACCATCTTCTCCTCTGCAATCAATTTCAGAGGGAATCGAAGAAGAACAACCTAAATCACAACCTCAACCTTCACCTCTGCAAACCCAAATAATTACAGAGGGTCGTGATACACTTCTGCCAAGAAAAGCGACTGCAGAAGAAGAGGTGCAAATAGGTTTAGAGGATAGGGTAGAAACGTCTGGAGGAAAACAAAATGAAAAAGAAAAAGATGCCGAAGTTGCAGAAGGCACGCATCCCTCAACCCCTCCCAGTGCAACCCACACATCTGACACCGCAGGTCTAGCTGCAGAAGGTGTCATTGAAAAAGAGTAGCACAGCTCGAACCTCACCCAACCCATCCAGCCAGAGGTTACTCTTTCAACCTCTGTGCCCACAGAAGCCGGGGAATCCATTCCTAGGGAGTCTCCTCAGAGGGATTCACCTATAGTTCGTGATCCATTGCCCCAGATCACACTAGAACACCCTACAGAGGAATTCGTTTCCTCTGACACGCACAATATAGGGCCAAAACTTCTTTCAGAGAGAAGTAGAGAGCACCATGACGAAGAGACTCTAGACAAGTCTCCAAGTCAACAGAAGAATATTCTGATACCCACCTCTGGAGTGGATTTGGACAATATTCTTCACAGAACTTCTGTAGAGACTGAAACTCAGGTTTCTTCTCGAGGATCAGATGGAAATCCTTCCACCCCCAACGTACAAACAAGGGTGAACGAAGGTGTCCCAGGAACAGGGACTCACTCTGGAGAAGGAGTTGTTCCTCCAGAGGTTACCCAAGAGGAACATGTTACGAAGGATGAGTTCCAAGCCTTTGTAACCTCTGTAACTCAAACATTGAATGAGTTGCAAAGCTCATTCACGTCTTTTACAGAGTCAACTTCAGGTTCGCTTACAGGATTAAATACCAAAGTGGATACCTTATCCACAGAGGTTAAAGCAGCCCTTGCAGAAATGAAGTCAACTACAGAAACTTCTGCTGCTGCTGCCATCCCCTCTGCCACTAACATTGCCAAAACAACCGCTGCAGAGTTCGAGAAAAGTGCGACCAAAGCCTTCAAAACTTCGATCGCAATCTACTTTGAAACAATGAAGAAAAATGCAGCAAGGCAAGCAGCTCAAGACACCTGCAGAACAGAAGTTACTGCTAAAAGAAGGCAGGATGATCCTGATGATGGAGCATCTGGTCATCCTGAGGGGGAGAAAACAAAGGAAACTACAGAGGCTGCTTCTGCAAAAACTACAGAGAAATCAGCAGAACCCTCTACGACAGAAACCCAGAAGGGAAAACAACAGAGGCAAAACACCTCTATCTCACCAAAGGATGCACCAACCACAGAACCTAAGGTAATCAATCTTGCATCCTCATCCTCAGAACAAACTCCACCCTCACCCAAAGAACCAACACCAACCTAACAACCAATCCCGCACAAAACTAGAGTCAAAACCATAGCTCGAAAACCCCAAAGACCAAAACGCTCTGCAGAGTTCATTCTTCGCAGAATGGAATTTGTATCTGCTTTTCAATCAGCAATGCGTTTTGACATTCCACCTCCAAGACCCGAAGACTCCTCACCAACAGAGACCTCACAACCCGAAGTATCAAAACCTTCAGAGGCAACAACCAAAACATCAGAGTATTCAACTCCAAAACCCACAGAACCTCCAACTGTCAAATCAACAGAGGTTCCACCCACATAAATCCAAAACCCAGTATCTGAAACTTCAAAGCCAAAAGATAAAGGCAAGGGAATAATGACAGAAGAAGAGCCAAAGAAGAAGATGACAGTTGCAACAGAGAAGTTGATGAAAGGTGCCTTTAATGCCTTCCTCACTCCTAAACCCGAAGAGGAAGACTGGGCATTCAACTTGAAACCTCTGTCAGAAAACCCAACCCTAGATCCCACAGCTAAGGTAACAGAAGGTAGAGTAGCAGACATCACTCGAAAGATGGATGAGCTAAGGAGACCAATTCCAAGATCTACTTCAACCATTGAACAAATGGAAGAACAAGTCTACAGTTATCTCTACAGACAACACTTCCAGAGCGATCTGCCAGCCCATGTCCGAGATCAGAAGCTCAGAGAGGAATTCGATGCAATCTTCACCTCTACAAAGTCAAAACCAGTCAATCAAATTTACTCCATTCACAAAATAAAGAAGGTAATCTATTGCAAATACTCCAAAATGAGAACCTATCCTCATACGGTGTATACCATCTGGAAAGTCAAAAGGTCTGACAGATCAGAGAATCAATTCTCTGATGCTGATATCCGAAACCTCAATCCCTATGACTTACCTGACCTTCTACAATGGACAAAAGACAACTTCAATGACGACTGCCACAAAAGGTCTTATCGAGTTCTCGAAAGGCGATGCGTGAAAAGCTCCTAATCTACAGCATGCTCGATATTCAACTAGCCATCGATCTGGGCATAACTACTCTAAGTATCAGACCACCAGAGGATTTCTGCCCACCCAATGCCATACCCAATTCAATCATCAAAACTCCAAGGTACGGATTAGTATTCAAGAATCCTGCTGATCAACTGAAACTGTTTGTGACAATGGACTGTCAGAAGTACACAACCCATACTCTGAACATGTTCAGAAAGATACTAGAGGAGAATAAAGCAACAGAGCTTATTAACGAAGAATCTGCTCTGATGATGATCAAAGAGATTGATGCTACACTCGGCTTACGAAATCTCTGTCACAAATTCTATGAAGAACTCAAGGAAGTAGGAAAAGACAACAGAAAGTTCGACGACTTCCCAAATGCAAAAATCTGAGTCTCTTCAAAGAATCTCTGTCAACGTTTATTTTTGTGTACTTAAATGTAAATGCCTCTGGCATAAATTCCAAAATGATTAAAATAATCTTCTGAGGTATTGTTTAACCTCTTCTTTACTTAGGTTAAAATGCATAAATTCAACCTTCTATTTTTCATTACTTAGGGGGAGATTGTTAGCTCCAAATATTCTGAAATATTAGAAGTATTGAAAAATGGCCAAGTACAGAAGAACTTCCACAGAAGCTCTGCCGGGCATCTCAGAAGAATCAAAGGAAGTTTTGATCAAGAGTGATCAAAGACCGAGGAAACTACAGAATGACGCTTTCAGAAGACCAAGACCGCAGAACCTCTGTTACCAATAACAGAGCCTCTGCGGACAACATCAGAAGACAAGGAACCAAGAAGACTTCTCAGAGGACCGAGCCTCAGAACCTCTGCCACCCTTGACAGAAGCTCTGCAGAAGTAAACAACCAAAGACTCGGAATCCGGTGAAGACTACTTTACAGAGGAACCAGACCGCAGAACCTCTGTAACACATTACAGAGCCTTTATGGTCCTCAAAAGACTAGGAAGATATTTATAATATCTTGCTACTGTTCCAAGACCTGTTCATCAACTTGCATGGAAAAGTATTGTCAAAACACGTGTCAAGCTCTGAGTGGACTCAATAGGGCAAGGTACAAAATAGACGTCTGCGCCATTTAATGCATTTACCAAAAGTACATCTGCTCCATTAAATGCGCATGGCTCAAACAACTGTTCACACCATCCAGTTTACTATTCATGCCGTAAAAGGAACAGTGACCTACTTCATAGTCTTCTAAGAGTAGTATAAAAGGAAGACTCATGTTGAGTTCTTCCTAACACAATATAGAACTACACACAAAAACAGAAAAACAAGAACACTTCAATCAAACATCAAGAACACATATCTTATGCATATTTAGAGTCATATCTGTTTAAAGCTTTGCATACTCACTGTTCATAAATATTTTCTTGATATATATATATTCAGTAAACTTTGAGATATTTTTTGCTGCTCACTGTTTATTTATATTGTGTTCTAAATCTATCAAACATATCTGTTAGTTCTTCAAATACGCTTCCGCATCAAACCTTAAACCTGAACTAATAGATCTGATAATCTTGTTTAAAGCAAAACGGGAACCAACACATCTCGATTGTACCGTATTCAACATGATGTTTCAAGAAATGGTATCTTATATCGATATGCTTGGTTTTTGAGTGTTGCACAGGATTGGCAGAGATAGCAATGGCACTTTTGGAATCACCGAAGATGGGTATTTTGAATAGGATGTGTCCGTAGTCTTTTAGTTGAGTCTTCATCCATAGAACCTGAGAACAGCAGCTTGCAGCAGCAACGTATTCAGCTTCTGCAGTGGACGTTGAGACACAATTTTGCTTCTTGGAGGTCCAACTGACTAGTTTACCACCTAGGAATTGACAACTCCAGAGGTACTCTTTCTGTCGAGCATGCATCCTCCATAGTCTGAATCTGTATACGCTTTAAGACTAAAACCAGAGTTTTGTGGATACCAGAGACCGAGATTTTTGGTCCCCTTTAGATATCTAAAGATTCTTTTTACAGCCTCATAGTGTGATTTCTTAGGATTAGCTTGATAACGTGCACAAAGACATGTGGCATGCATAATGTCAGGTCTGCTTGCAGTTAAGTATAACAGAGATCCAATCATGCCTCTGTAGAGAGTGCATTCTACAGAGATACCATCTGGATCTAAGGATAACTTATTTCCAGTGGCCATTGGAGTTTTCATTGCAGAGGTATCAGAGAGGCTATACTTGAAAAGAATGTCAGAGACATATTTGGCCTGATTTATAAAAATTCCCTCTGATGTTTGTTTGACTTGGAGTCCGAGGAACAATGTTAATTCTCCCATCATACTCATTTCAAACTCACTCTGCATGAGTTTTTCAAAACTTTTGCACTCTTCTGTATTAGAAGACCCAAAAATTATGTCGTCCACATAGATTTGTACAAGCATTATTTCACGGTTTTTACGTTTATAGAATAAGGTAGTATCTGTTGTACCTCTGTTGTAGCCATTTACTAGAAGGAAGGTAGAAAGTCGTTCGTACCATGCTCTTGGAGCCTGTTTTAGTCCGTACAGAGCCTTTTCAAGGTAGTATACATGCCTTGGGAACTTTGAGCTTTCAAACCCTGGTGGCTGATTTACGTAAACCTCTTCTTGGATTTCACCGTTGAGAAAAGCTGCTTTTACGTCCATCTGATAGACTTTAAAACCTCACCGTTGAGAAAAGCTGCAACAGGAGCAAAAGTCTCATCATAGTCTATGCCTTCTTCTTGTCTATAACCTTTGGCCACCAATCGTGCTTTATTTCTGATGACCACTCCATCTTCATCCTTCTTATTTCTGTAGACCCACTTAGTTCCAATGGCCTGTTTCCCTCGTGGCAGAGGTACTAAAGTCCATACTCTGTTACGCTCAAACTGCAGAAGTTCTTCTTGCATGGCGTCTACCCAGTTTGGGTCGTCTAGGGCTTCAGAAATCTTCTTTGGTTCTATCACACTAATAAAATTTGTAAAGAAACAAAAATTAGCAGTGGCAGACCTGGTTTTTACTGAGTCAGAAGGTTCTCCGATTATTTGGCTTGGAGGATGGCTTTTTGTCCACTGAGTGGTGCGTGGAAGATGGTCATCAATGTCATCGAACCTTTCTTCAGAAGCTTCTTGTGGATCTTCTTCTTGTGTAGCCTCTGTCGTTCTTCTTGTCTTGGTAGTTGATTCTACCATTTGTGGAATGATTGGTATGAGTGGTGGTGGAGTTTGTTCCTCTGAGGACGTATAGTCTTGCTCCTCAATTTCCTCTGTAATTGGTTCTTCTGTGGATTGTGGAGTTTGTTTTTCAGCAGCTTCTGTGGTCGTTTTTCTTGATGTTTCATCTCCTACATTTTCTTCTTCGGCATTTGCATCTGTAGTATTTGTTAGATCTGAAGTTTTGTCAATAAACCAAGTGTTGAAGATCTGATAAGAAGGTTCAGAAGTTCTGAGAAGAAGAGTCAGAAGTTCTGAGAAGAAGAGTCAGAGATCTGAGAAAGAGAAGTCAGAAGTTCTGAGAAGCGTGATCAGAAGAATGTTCAGAAGTTCTGAACTACCTGTTCAGAACTTATGACGAGTTTCGTTACTTAGTAATGTGTAAACTAATTAGGACACGTGTTTTGTTCTTATTAGTCTTTCTTATTTGTACTGTAGCTTTAATATATCCGTTACAGTATAAATAGAGTGGTTAGCACTACGTTGCTAACTGATTGATTTTCCCATATTACTTGTATTCATTCCTTGTAATCTTTGAGGTTATCTCTCTCTTAGATCTGTAATTCTGTGCATCATTGAATACAATTGGGCTTGATCATACAATTTCTCAATTACTTCTTTCTATATTGATTGTAAGAATAGATCCTGCACTTTCAATTGGTATCAGAGCCAATCAACAAACAAATTCGTTCAAGATTGTAATTGCGAAGATCGATTGATCAATTTCTTGAAGATTTCTTGATTCATTCAAAATTCGATTCCGCTGCTAGGGCTAGTTCTTGAATTCTTAGCAATTCTTGAATTACCTGCTACTTTTCGATCAAGAAAATCGAATTTGTCTTTCTGTTGAATTTTCTTACAATCATGTCTTCTAAAGAATATCTAGCCATGGGATCCGAAACCAAACCGCCTGTTCTTATACCAGAAGAGTATCAGCAATGGAAAACTCGTATGATCCAATTCCTTGACAACATCGATGAAAATCTTATGATTTCTATTCGAGAAGGTCCAATCGAAGTATATATCGTTGTCGCCGCAACCCCTGCTACAGAGACAACTCCAGAAATTCCAGCGACCAGAGTAAAGAAGAATTATTCCCAATACACTGCTGAACAGAAAAATAGGCATGCTATTGACAAAAGAGCAATTACTTTGATGACTTTGGCTGTCCCGAATGAGGTTCTTAACAGGATTGACAGTGGATCATCAGCTAAAGAAATGTGGGACGAATTGGAAAGGCAAATGTTAGGAACTGTGAGATCTATTCAGGCAAAGTTAAATCAAAGCATAAATGCTTATGAAAGGTTCAAAGCAAAAGAGTCAGAAAGTTTGACACAGACATACAGTAAATTTTGCACTATTCTAAATGACTTGAGAAGAAATGGACTGAAGAAAACAAAATCAGAAATAAATTACAAATTTCTGAACAGTCTAAATTCAGAATGGTCATCATTTGCCATAAGTTTGCAAATGAACAAGGATATGTGTGAAGAAGACTTAAATGATTTGTTCTGTGTTCTTAATCAACATGAAGACTCTGTCAAGTTAGTTGTGGAAGAAAAGAAAAATGTTGCTGATCAGTTAGCGTTCTTATCAAAGTCCAAAGCAATCAAAGCACCCAAAAAGACTGCATATCTATCAGAAATACCGAGTCTGGAGGAATCTGACAAAGAAGAAGGATCAGAAGATGATGAAGATATCAAGATAATGGCTGAAAAGCTAGCTTTGCTGACAAATACTTTCAACAAAAGGTATGGGAAGGGCAGATTTCAAGGAAATTATAAGAGAGCTGGAAGTTCAGATTATAAGAAGAAAGATGACAGAGAAGAAAATAAGATTGAAAAGAGAATAGAGAGAAGTGAAGAAAACAAGGAAGAGAAGGAAGAGAGAAAAGAAAAGAATCTGTGTTTCAAGTGTGGAAAATCTGGTCATTATGCCAAGGATTGCAGAGTTAAAGTTGTGAAAGATTATGAATACTACACGAAGAAGGCTCAGCTTGCAAAGAAGAGAGATGACGAGAGTGCGCTATTGGCTGAACAGGAGAATTGGCTGTACTACACTTCTGATGAAGATGATCATATCAACTTTCCACAGATGCGAAGCTATATGGCAAAAATGAGGAATGAGGATGATTCTGATTTTGAAGATGCTGATTCTGAGTCATCTGCTGAGGTACATTCTTCACTTGAATTAGAGTTAATGACACAGATTGGTGAAATGAAAACTGAATTTGCTAATCTAAGAAAACAGATAAAAGGAGAAAGAACTTTGGTTAACAAATTCAGAATTGAAAAAGAAGTAATAAACGAACAATATGAAGAATCTGAGGCTGAGAAACAGAAAGTTAAAGATGAAAATTCTGAATTGATGAAAAGGCTTTCTGAACTAAAAGTTGAGTTTTCAAAAATAAAGGATGAAAAAGGTGATTTACAAATAAAATTTGATATGTTATTTGAAGAAAGAAAGAATTTATACACCAAAATCAAAGAATTGGAAGATTTGAATTTGAAAAGAGGTCAGACTCAGCAAACATTAAATCTTTTATTAAGCAATGTTAAAGATACAAGATTTTACAATCCAAAGAAGGGATTGGGATTGGAAGAAAATGTCATTTTAAAAAGAGCTCCAATACTTCAAGTTTCTAAGCCAAAAATCCCAGAAATTGTTGAAGTTTTCATAAGACCTGCTAGTTCTATAACAAGTTCTGACAATTTGCAAAGACCAAACTCTAAAAAGTCAGATGAGACAATTTCTGAGTCTAAAACAGAAAAGTCAGTTGGTTCAGAAGAAAAGGTTAAGAAAGAAGTTTCTAAACCAACAGATGAAAAGCCAAGATACAATGATACTAAATTCAAGTATGATTCCTTAAATGTCAGCTACAAAAATAAACAACCAAGTTTTTCATATCATGACATTGAGAGCATATTTGATACAAGTAAAAATTCTGAAACAGTCAATCAGAAGTCTGAAACTTCTAGTCAGGATTCTGAACTTTGTAGTCAGAATTCTGAGTCTAAAGATCAGACATCTGAGTCTGTAAATCAGAACTCTGACTCAGGTAGTCAGAAGTCTGATTCAACTGGATTTTCTGAAACAAAATCAGATGAATTTTTGCAACTTGAAAAGAGATTTAATCTTGTGAGTCAAGAACTTGAGGATTTAAGGAAAGCTTATGATGAACTTGAAAATGATTTCTGTGAGGTGGATATTAAACTTGAAGAAGCTTTGAAAGAAAAGAATATTTTTATTCAGAAAATAACAGAGCTTGAAAAACTGAAGACTGAGTATGATCTTTTTAAAATTAATGCTTCAAGAGAAAATGATAAATTCTTTAATGAATCAAGTACATATGAAAAAGGTGAATCATCTAATTCTTCTAACAAAAAGAACTTGAATTTTTCAGAAGAAGAAGAAAGCAAAAGGAAAGATGATCTTGCAAAGTTGAATGATCTGAAAAGGGAACTTGAGAAGCTTAGAATGAAATCTACTTCTGAACTAAACGCTAGAAATTCTTGTAATAAGGGCAATTGTACTCTGAACAGTATAAATAAAAATGAAATGATCTATGTTTCAGATTTATTGTCACTTGCAAAGAAAAATCTTGTTTGTGTTAGATGTAAAAATGATTCATTCCAATATTCTCACAAATGTCAAGTCAAAATAACTTCTGTTTCATACATAAGAAAAGATATTCAGAAAGTTTCTGTTTCTCAAAATACAGAAAAGAAGAAAATTTATGTTCCTCAGACTCAGAAGAAAGAAAAGATAAAAGAAAAGAAAGTTGAAAACATAGCAAAACCAAAAGTTACAACTCTCAAAAAGAATTTGAACAAACTTGTAAGCAGAAAATGTTCTGACTTCATAAAAGTTCAAGGAAAGTGGTGTTTGAAGAAAGATTTTGAGTGGAGAGTAAAAGGTACTAATGTTAAATCCAATGACAAAGCTAACAAAGATGGACCCATTCCAAAATGGGTACCTAAACCTAACTGATCCTTTTGCAGGGCTGTCATGTGTGGTTTTTAGATTCAGGAGCTTCAAGACACATGACAGGTCAGAAGTCTTTTCTATCAAACTTCACAGAAAAGGCTGGAGGAGCAGTAAACTTTGGAAACAATAGCAAAGGTCAAGTCAAAGGTTATGGGGATTTAACTAAAGGGGATCTAACTATCCAAAAGGTTTTCTATGTTGAAGGATTACAACACAATCTTTTCAGCATAAGTCAGTTTTTAGACAGTCTTTGTCAAATCAAGTTTCAAATAACAGGTTGCATGATTCTAACTGAAAATGATGTCAAAGTCTTCTGGGCCAAAAGACATATGGACTTATTTGTAGTTAATTTTTCAAAATTGAAAACATTAAATACAGTTTGTCTTTTATCAAAATCAACTGCAAATGAATGCTGGCTTTGGCACAGAAGATGTTCTCATCTGAATTTCAAAGATCTTAATAATCTTGTTACAAAACATTTGGTTAAAGGCTTACCAAAGCTTAAATTTGAAAAAGAATCATTATGCTCAGCTTGTGAAATGGGCAAGATGAAAAAGAGTTCTCACAAATTAAAAATGGACTCATCTTGCAAAGCACCATTAGAAATGATTCATACTGATCTTTGTGGTCCAATTTCAGTTCAATCGATGGGAGGAAAGAAATATATGCTTGTGATTGTTGATGAATTATCCAGATACACGTGGGTTGAGTTCCTAAGAGCTAAGTCAGAAGCTGCTACTACATTGATAAATTTTATCAAAAGGATTCAAGTTCTCTTACAACTTCAAGTTCAGAAAATCAGAAGTGATAATGGAACGGAGTTCAGAAATGAGACTCTTCAGAATTTTTTAGAAAGTTCTGGGATTTCTCACAATTTTTCTGCTGTCAGAACTCCTCAACAAAATGGTGTTGTTGAAAGGAAGAATAGAACTCTAGTTGAGGCTGCGAGAACAATGCTGGCTTATGCAAATCTTCCTACTTTCCTATGGGCTGAAGCAATTGCAACTGCTTGTTTTACACAAAATAGAACTTTAATCAATAAGAGATTAAATAAGACTGCTTATGAACTGATAAATAAAAGAAAACCATTAATCAAATTCTTTCATATTTTTGGTTGCAGATGCTATGTTCTCAGAGACAGAGAAAATCTTGCCAAATTCGATAAAAAGGCAGATGAAGGATACTTTGTGGGTTATTCTTTAACTTCCAAAGCATTCAGAATCTACAATAGAAGAACCAAGAGGATGATGGAGAGCATAAATGTAACTTTTGATGAAGCCAGAATGAGGACTTCTGAACAAGACAGTTCAGAACTCATGCTGAACAAGACAAAAATGACTTCTGATACAAATTCTAATCCTATTTGTTCAGAACTAAATTTACTATTTAAGGATGCTTTTAGTGAACTAATTTCTGATTCTTATGCAGAATATGAAAACCCAAAGATGGTCAAAGAGATGAAAAATAAGACTCCAGAAATAGTTCAATCAACTGTAATTTCTGACAAAGGTCCATCAGAGGAGTGCCCAAATCTAATAAATACAAGTGGTGAAAACTCTGAACCTTGTAATCAGAATTCTGATTCTTGTACTCAGAACTCTGAACAAGTCAATCAGAACTCTGACTTCATTAATCAGAACTCAAACTTGGATGCAACTCCTACTCATACGTCAGAACAAGGTGACAGTTCAGAATTACGAGCAATCATTGATGAGAATGATGCAAACAACAATTATTCAGAGATTGATGTACTCCCTAGTGCTAATAAATGGACTAAAAATCACCCTATTCATCAAGTAATAGGTGATCCATCAGCAGGAGTAAAGACAAGATCAGCTACAGCAAATGAAGCAATGTTTGCTGGTTTCTTAAGTGTAATTGAACCAAAGAAAGCTAATGAAGCCCTAGAGGATCCAGACTGGATTTCAGCAATGCAAGAGGAATTGCTTCAATTTGAAAGAAATAAAGTTTGGAGACTCATTCCAAAGCCTGAAGGTAAATCTATTATTGGAACTAAATGGGTGTTCAGAAACAAAAAGGATGAATCAGGTGTTGTCATCAGAAACAAGGCAAGATTGGTTGCTAAGGGATACTGTCAACAAGAGGGAATTGATTATGATGAGACATTTGCACCAGTGGCAAGAATAGAGGCAATCAGAATATTTTTAGCCTATGCTGCACATAAAAACTTCAAGGTGTATCAAATGGATGTCAAATCAGCCTTTCTAAATGGCAAACTTAATGAAGAGGTGTATGTCCATCAACCTGAAGGTTTTGTTGATCCAGAATTCCCTGATCATGTTTATATTTTAGACAAAGCTTTATATGGTCTAAAACAAGCACCACGAGCCTGGTATGACACTCTTACTAAACACCTGTTAGGTTCAGGATTCAAGAAAGGTAAGATTGACACAACTTTGTTTTTAAAGAAACAGGGTAATGATTTGATTCTGATTCAGATTTATGTTGATGGCATAATATTTGGTTCTACCAGTCCAGAATTATGTGATAATTTTTCAAAAATCATGTCATCTGAATTTGAAATGAGCATGATGGGTGAACTGAATTTTTTCCTTGGTCTTCAAGTCAAACAACTACCAAAAGGTATTTTCATAAATCAAGGAAAATATGTCAGAGATATTCTGAAAAAGTTCAAAATGTCTGATTGTGCTTCTATGAGAACACCTATGGCAACTAACATAAAGTTAGATGCTGATCTCAAAGGTGTTTCAGCAGATATCAAACTTTATAGAGGCATGATTGGATCATTACTTTATTTGACTGCAAGTAGACCAGATATCATGTTTTCTACCTGTTTCTGTGCTAGATTTCAATCTAACCCGAAAGAATCACATATGTTGGCTGTCAAAAGGATTTTAAGATATCTCAAAGGAACACCTCATCTAGGTTTATGGTATCCAAAAGAAACTGACTTCAAATTGACTGCTTTCACTGATGCTGATCATGCAGGAAGTAGGTTGGACAGAAAGAGTACATCTGGTGCTTGTCACTTTTTGGGAGATAAAATAGTGAGTTGGGCATCAAAGAAACAGAACTGTGTATCCACTTCAACTGCTGAAGCAGAGTATGTTGTTGCTGCTGCTTCATGCTCTCAAACATTGTGGATGAGAACACAACTCATGGACTATGGATATCAGCTTAATAAGATTCCCATCTATTGTGACTCAGAAAGTGCAATTGCTATTACTCAGAACCCTGTTCAACATTCGAAGACTAAGCATATAGATGTGAGGTATCATTTTATAAAGGACTATGTGGAAAAAGGAACTATAGAGATGCACTTTGTGCATACAAAGTATCAATTGGCTGACTTGTTCACAAAGCCTCTTGATCACAAAAGGTTTTCTTTTCTCATATGTAAAATAGGAATGCTTAATCTGCCTAGTTGAAAATATTTTTTTCTTAAAAATGCTAAATTTTTCTAAGTAAACTTGTCTGAGTAGTGTATTCAGAACTGCTGAGTCTTGAGTTCGGAACTTCTGAATCTTGAGTTCGGAACTTCTGAATCTTGAGTTCAGAACCTCTGAGTCTTGAGTTCAGAACTTCTGAGTCCTGAGATCAGAACCTCTGAATCTTAAGGTCAGAAATTCTGAGTCAATACTTCAGCAATCTAACTTTCAAAAATTTACTTTTGAGAAATACAAATAACTTCAACTGTATGGATTATGCTTCTTTGATTATCTTTTAATCTCATCTTTATGTATCATTAATACTCAAATGCATGCTCAAGTCAAGGGGGAGCATCAAAATTCTTTTGGAAATCATTTTGTGATGCTTAAAAGATTTGTTTTCATTTCTTATCTGTTCAAACCTCTTCTGAATAATCAAAATGTTTTATATTGGTCAGAAGTTGATTTTAAAAGACATTTTGGTTACAAGGCAAAATTCTTCTAAGTCATGGAATCAGAACATCTGTGCGTGTTATTCAGATTTTTGACTTGAGTCAAAATTCTATCCACTAACACGTGTCAGCTTCATATTTGTTTGACAATGCCACGTATTTCATTTAAATCCTTTGTGGTATTTCACATGTGTTGACTCCGTTATAACATTGATTTCGCTTTTCCGTTAAACCTTTCAACTTCACGGATTTTAAATAGGTCTTAAAATCCCTATTTCAAATTTCTTTCAAATTCCAGAGCGAAACGTGAGATACGAATCAAATCCAGAGTTCTTTGAATCTGTTTTCTTCTTAAATCATGTCTGAAATACGAAGAAGTGGTCCAATTTCTCTACATTCTACAAAATCGATAATGGATTCATCCGATTCGGAAAATGATGAAGTACAAAATAGAGTTGCAGAGGAAGGGGCAATAAGAAATGATGAAGAAGATGAACAAATGGATGAATCTGAAGGAAATGCGGATGAGGTAAACGTTAATATTGAACATGATCAGAGTGCTGCAGGTTCTATTATGTCAGATAGATCTATTCTAGTGGAAAGAGTTGTTCCTGAGAGTGAATGGTTGAAATTATCTGAAAATAACTGTATTATATTGTTTGAGGAAAGTCGTTTTAAGCCTGAACACAGAATTATCATGGAGTTATTCAAACATCATCCGTACAGAAAATGGTTTACAAGAAGTAAAAATGTGCCTGTTCAGTACATACAACAATGGTGGAAATATCTTAGGTTAGAAGATAATAAGTTTGTGTCTGAAATTGGAGGAGTGACATTTGTCTTATCTATCTCTGCACTAAGAGAAATGCTGAATCTACCAGAGAAAGATGATGTACAAAGAAGAACAGATTTTGAGGATTTACCCCTAACAGAGGAATTAATAGCAGAGTTCATGAAGTTGGGATACAATGAAGGATTGAGGACTCTCAGTTTGTTCAGAAGAAACAAATTACCACCTATTTGGGCTTGCTTCTTTCATGTGGTAAATAAATGTTTGTCAGGGAAAAATAGTTCTGCTGATCAAGGTTCTAAACAAATTCTTCAGATATTTCAAGGTTTAGTGAAGAATAGGCATTATGACTATACTTTAATACTTTGGGAAGATATGAAGAATACATTTGAGAAGAATCAGAAAGCAATTCAGAAGAAGACAAAGGATGCTCCACTGACATACATTCCCTACATAAGGTACTGGCAAATTGTTATTTGGTATGCCATGCAGGAAAACAGAACAATCTCAAGAAGAACAAATGAAGAGCATGGTCCTACATTTTATTTGGGTAAGATGACCTCAGTAACAAGACTTGAAAATTATCCCAATCATAAACTGTTGCCAAAATCACTTAGGAATTATATTCCAAGGGAGAGTGAGATTTTAAAAGCTTATTGCACCTCTATGGGAATTGAATTACCTCAAATCCCTGCCCAAGAGGACCAACCTGAGAAGAGAGGTGAGGGGTCTAGTCGAATTAGAGAGGGGGAGGATGTTCAGATGGGTGAACATTCTGAGAGACTTGAGGGGGAAAATTCTGAGAGCTTGGTTAGACTCAGTGAGGAAAAACAGAATGAGAGTGGTGAGGATGAGAGATTGTTAACAGAGGTTCAAACAGAAAGAGATGCCTCTGAACCAGCTAATCTTGACCAGGTAACCACACATGCTATTGGTTCACATCTCTTGGTGTCCAATATTGAAACAAACACCATGGACCTAGTGGTGGATCTTGAACAACCCATCCATACCCACTCAGAAGCATTTCAACATGCTACTGTTTCACACAAATCCGGGGAACCATCCCAAACTCATTTGGAGGGAGGTGATAAATCCCAACTTATTTTTCAACACATTGAGTCTGAATATCACAGTCCTATTCATATTGAGCCTGAAATTCCTTTTGACACTTGCACAGATCAGGAATTTCGTACTCCTGAAACAACATTCATAGACATGCCTAATGTTGGGTGTCGAGGATTGGATGGAAGTCCTGGTGAGGTGAACATTACAAAAGCCTCATTCAAACGTGCATCTGTTGTACAAGATGACTGTGTGTTATCTACAGGCCATGAGCTCTCTGGGCACATGAAAACTGGACCATCTGTTGGTTCAGGTTCACTGTTAGAAACTTCTGAATTTGAAAAGATTCAGAAACAAAACAAGGAGATGGGGGAAAAAGTAGAAAATTTGGAGAAGAGGATGGAGGATCTGAATGATGAGGTATCAGATTTGAAAGATGTGTTGGAGAAAAAGTTAATTTCTGTTGAAACCAAGATAGATGATGTAACGAAATCCTTGGATTCTCACAAAAAGGAGATCATGGATATAATGTCTGGTTTTCAAAAAGATATGATGAAACAAATGCAAGATATGCAGGATTCTATACTGAAAGCACTGAGTGTATCACTGGCTTCTACTTCAAAGCCTCTTGATCCTGTTCCTATTGCAGAAGCTGAAGCTGAAGGTACTTCTAATCAGAACTTAAAAAGAAAGTTTGATGATAATGAGCCTCATGATCATCAAAAGGGGGAGAAAAGACAAAGGTTAAGTTCTGATGATGACATTGGCATAGAAGATTTTGAGATAGCAGACATGCACTTAGCCAATACAAAAAGTTCAGAAGATCAGACACAGGAAAATTTAAAGAAGATGATTCAGATAGTACAGCTTGACAGTTCAGATACAGAAGAAATGGAGTTGGGAAGTATTGATAGTAATGAATCAGATAAAACAGAGGAATTGAACTTGGATACTGAGATGGAAGGAAACTCAGATGAAACTGTAGCTATTGAGGAATCTGATTTGAGAATAGAAGAAATAGTGGAAAGTACAGTGGTAAACAGGTGTACAGATATTGTGGTTTATAACAGTGAAAGGGCAATGGAGTCTGAATCAGAAGAAAGGAGGTTGAATGAAGAATTGATCAGAAGAATGCATAATGAAGTAGTCAGAGCTTTGAGTGTTCAGAAAATTCATAAAGGGATAAAAGTAATAAGACCTATTGATCTGATGGGTGAAGAAGACAGAACTGTTGATTATTCTCAGAATTTTAAGCATGAGTTCAGATATAACTATGCTGATGAGATGAACACAGAAGAAGAATATGAGAAACTAGAAGATTACTTCATGCCTTCTGAGTATGTATTCAGAAAACCAATTGAGATTTCCAAGATTAACTTGCAGACGTTAGAAGAACCCATATGTGATTTCATCCTGGAACTAAGTGATGTACCTTTGGCCAGACAATTTCATGATGATATTTTTCCTGAGGAAATGTATGAAAACCTCTACCACTCAGAAGGAGAATATGAATTTTTAGAAAGTAATGTGGATGGTTTCATGGATGAAAGAGCTCAGATGATTTACACAGAAGCTTCAAACAGATTCAGAATTCCTGACTCAAGACTGCATATTCAGAAAAGAATTGAGAAAGTTCTAATGTTTCAAGAAGAAGAATTCAGTGGTTTAATGTTTGTTAGAATGGAAGTATTGAAAGAGAAAAATACAAAAGTTGCCATGTCCAGTTTTGATTTCCACAGACTAACACTTGATGATCAGATCTTTCTAGTCAAATTTTTCTCTGGTACTGAAGAAGCCTTGATGGAAATTGAATGCAGAAGACTTCTGGGTATCTATGTCAGAAACATGTACTTATATGATTTTCAACTAGCCATTGAAGGAAGAAAAGAGAAGTGCAATCTGAGGTCTCCAACAAATATTGCAGGATTTGATGTGTGTACAAAAGGATTCGTAAATGAAGGAATGGAATCTGAAGGGTTTGCATATAAAGTTCAAGAGAGACTTGAAATGTTCAAACTGAAAGAACTGGTAAAATATAGTGATGCAACTCTGAGTTGGTTACTGATTGAAATGGAAGTAAGTGCTAAAACTGAAAGAGAGAACTTAAAGAAAAGGTGTGTAAACTCTATGAATAGAAGGTTGAATCTCAGAAGAAAGATCAGAAGTTGTGGTGAATGGTTGCTATCTGAAGTTAATCCCAAGAAGATGTTACACAGTGATTTTGTGTTCCCTGCTGAGTATGAAGTGAATGAAATTTTGTCAGATGAAGTTGAAGAAGTTCAGGACACAACACCTCAGAATGTGCAGATAACTAATATTGACCAAGCTGAACAGTCTGAACCCAAAGAAGATGAAATATTCATTGATCTGAATGGATACTTTCTTGAATTTGATCTGCCTGAGTTTTTCAAACCAAAAGAAGTACAATTCTTGGATGTGTATTATGATAGGTCTAAGGAGACTCAGATCTGGTTGGCTGAAAAATCAAGATGTCTTGGCAAAACAAAGCAAGCCGTTTACTCAGATTTTCTAATCACTGGAATCAGAGAATTGAAGGTTAAGAAATTCAGAAAGATGGAGTACTTATCCTTTGAAGTTTTGAGAGAAGATGGCAAGGTTTATTATTTTACTGATGCAGATTTTGAGAAACTGTCAGTGGTTGACTTCTACAGATTACACAGCTTTCTATGTTTTAAAGAGTCAAGTAAAGACAGAAATGAAAGGAAGGCAAGAAGTGTGGTGATTGAGGCCATGTTCTATATCTTAAGGTGGCATTGCTATACAGATTTCCAAATAGCTCTGTATTTGCAAAAGTCATGTGTTTATCTGGCAAATCCCAATACAGATCATGAGCAGAAAAAGGTGTTAAAGACTGGAAGTGTTCACAAGTATCCAGATCTGGGAGTATTTTTGAAGAACAAAAGTGGAAAGATCTTCTTCAGAGCAAAGGAAACTGCAAAATATTGTTCTGGAACTTTAAGGATCATAAAGCACAATTTGGAGAAAAAGATGCTGAAAGTAAAGGAAGCAAACATAACTCAAGAAGCAATAAATCAGCAAGTTGAAGTTATTCAAGAAATTATTGACAAGATTGATAAGAGGCTTAATCTGAGGAATGTGCTACTTCAGAAAATTGTTCATGCTCTGAAAGAATTAGATGATGCAAAGTTTAAGTTTATTTGACAAAAAGGGGGAGATTGTTAGATCTGAAGTTTTGTCAATAAACCAAGTGTTGAAGATCTGATAAGAAGGTTCAGAAGTTCTGAGAAGAAGAGTCAGAAGTTCTGAGAAGAAGAGTCAGAGATCTGAGAAAGAGAAGTCAGAAGTTCTGAGAAGCGTGATCAGAAGAATGTTCAGAAGTTCTGAACTACCTGTTCAGAACTTATGACGAGTTTCGTTACTTAGTAATGTGTAAACTAATTAGGACACGTGTTTTGTTCTTATTAGTCTTTCTTATTTGTACTGTAGCTTTAATATATCCGTTACAGTATAAATAGAGTGGTTAGCACTACGTTGCTAACTGATTGATTTTCCCATATTACTTGTATTCATTCCTTGTAATCTTTGAGGTTATCTCTCTCTTAGATCTGTAATTCTGTGCATCATTGAATACAATTGGGCTTGATCATACAATTTCTCAATTACTTCTTTCTATATTGATTGTAAGAATAGATCCTGCACTTTCAGTATTTATAGAAGAAGATGAAGCATTATTTGGACCAGTGAGAGTCATACATGTAGGATTTTGTTCAACAGAGGATGGTTCTTCAGAAACTCTGATGGTTCCAACAGAAGGATCAATGTCATCGTGGAACATCTCTAAAAATAGAAGATTCAAGTCTTCTTTCGTTTGTGAGATGCCAGAGGTTTCCCTTTTAAGTTCGAGTTCTGAACTGATTTGCTCAGAAGTCTTTTGGAATGAATCATCAAAAGAAACATTGATACTTTCAATGATTTTGCGAGATCTTGTAAGGTATACTCTGTAGGCTTTGGAAGTGGCAGAGTATCCAATGAATATTCCTTCGTCAGCTTTTACCTCAAACTTTCCTCTTGAATCTCTGTCGTTTAAAACAAAGCATTTACATCCAAACACATGGAAAAACTTGATGTTTGGCCGCCTTTTGTTGATCAGTTCGTAAGGAGTCTTGATGTGTCTTTTCACAATGGTTGACCGATTCTGTGTGTAACAAGCGGTAGAAATCGCTTCTGCCCAAAAGTTCATCGGTAATCCGTATGCTGATAGCATAGTTCTTACGGCCTCCACGAGCGTTCGATTCTTCCTTTCGACTACGTCGTTCTGCTGTGGAGTGCGTGCTGCAGAGAAGTTCTGTGATATTCCTTCTGTAGAGAGATAGGCTTCAATGACAGAGTTTTTAAATTATGTGCCATTGTTACTTCTTAACTTCTGTATTCTGCAATCATAAAGTACTTGGATTCTTTTCATTAGATTAATTAAGATGATTGGAACATCCGATTTCTTTCGAATAAATTCAACCCATGTGAAACGCGAGTACTCATCAATTAAGACAAGTATGTATTTCTTGCCACCTAGGCTCTGTATGGCAATGGGACCGGAGAGGTCGACATGAAGCATGTACAGAGGCCTAGTGCAAGACACATCTGTTTTGCCTCTGTGGGAAGCTCTTCTGAGTTTTCCCATTTCACAGGCAGAACACAAGTGATCCTTGTTAAATTTAACATTAGGCAAACCTTTAACTAGATCAAGTTTGACCAGTTTATCCAAGGTGTGAAAGTTCAAGTGACAGAACCTGTTATGCCATAACCAGGCTTCTTTACTTTCGCAAGCTACAAGGCAAACTTTGTCCTTGGTTGTGGAACAAAAGTTCATCAGATACAGATCACCTTTTCTTTCTGCTCGCAGAAGTTCCATTCCTGTGTCTTCACTTTGCAGAGAGCAGAAAGTCCTTTTGAACAAGACATCAAATCCTGTATCACAGAGTTGACTTACACTGAGTAGGTTGTGTTTAAGGCCATTCACATATGCAACTTTGTATACAGAGACGTTTTCCTTCTTTATGACTACATAGCCCTTGATGTGTCCCTTCTTGTTGTCTCCAAAAGTTACAGATCCACCATCGTGTGTTTCTTTGTACGTGGATAGTAAACTTCTGGCGCCAGTCATGTGCCTTGAGCATCCGGAGTCAAGATACCAAATTGGCACAAACCGCTTCTGTAAGACAATCACAGAGACTTAGGTACCCATATCCATATGGGTCCAGTATTGTTAGAATTTTTCAAGTTTGCCTTAGCATTCTTGAAATACATTTTATTTATTGTGGAAAAATCAGATTGTTTCTCCCTAGGTTTTGACTTTAGAGTTTGAATTTTAGTGGAGAGTAAGCAATCTGGACTTGAGAAGTGATTATTAAATTTGAACATAAGATCAAAGCAATGACAGTATTTAATATGAGACGTGATTTGTTTGAACTTTTCATTGAATTTATTGAACTGAGTCACAGAGGCATTACATTCGTTCTTAACATTTGATCTCCTATTACAAGATCTATGAATACTAGAATGTTGTTTGCAAAAATCTTGTTTAGGTCCTGCCTTCTGTGAGTCTCTTCTGTGGTGAACGTCTGTCTTCACTGTCACAGAGGAAAGATATTTGTTAGCTTCAGGCCTTAAAGGTTTTGAAAATTTTGAGCTTTTAGGATTTTCATAGGCCTTTTTCAGATTATTAAGCTCTGTAGGTTTTGACTTGTATACACATTTTGAGAAAATCTGGACAGATAGGTATCTCTGTGATTTTCTCTTTTGGAGAAATTGTTCTGTTAAGAACCTCAGAGTAGAATTTAACATCCTCTGTGTCACAGTGAATTGTCCCTGATTTAGAATCAGTCTCTGAGTCGTCAGAGGTTGAATCGTCCTCATATACAGAGGTTGAGTCATCTCTTTCGACAGAGGCTGGATTCTCTGAGCATGTATCGTACGAGCTTTCTTCCTCTGTAGAATAACTTTCATAGATGACAGAGGTTTCTGATGAGATCTCTTCAGCGAGAATTTGATCTATAGAAGATGTACAGAGATTTTCTAAAACATTTGATTTCAAAACTTCCAAAAAAAAAATTTCAATTGATCTTTTGAGTTTTTCTTCTGAAAAGATGGGTTTAAACTCAGGAGCTTTTGCAGATAATTTCTTTTCGACATCTAACATACAGACAAAAGCAACCTGTGTTTGAGTCTCTGGTTTACCAAACTTGAAGATACCAATCTGATCTTGTGTTTTCAGATATTTCTTTGGTTTGATTCCTCTATTGACAGAGGTTGAAGATGATGAATCTGTGTTTTCAAACCACACATTGATCATTTTCGTATGTTTCCTTAAGTGAGGTTCTGCAGAGATTTTAACCCTTTTACTTACAGAGAGTAAGTTTGGAAAAGATGGTTTATTTGTATTTCCTATTACAAACAGAGAAGACAGAGGTTTAAGTCTTTTGCCTTCAACACCTAGAGTAATATCATCGTACCCTATACCTCGTCTTCCTATTTGTGAGTTTACTTTCTCATACACCTTCTGTGCATCTTTATAGTTTTTAAGTAAAACTTCTCTTCTGAGTAGATCTTGCCAAAGTACCTCTCTCTCTCTTTTTGAAAGTATTCTTTGAGAGCTCTTATGTCCGTTGTTTCACTCCTAGAAACTGAAAGCTCTTTAGTTTTGATTTTTAAAGCAGAGGTTAATTCAGAAATTTGCCTTTTTAAAGGATCTACATTTTTGCTCCAATATTTTTCTACTCTTTCCTTTTCTTCAAAAATTTTGGCTTTTTCTTAAGTGAGAAGCCTTACTTCTCTCTCATTAAAGGTGAGGTTTTTTTGAATGCTTTCATTTATCTCTTTTAGTTCAATCAGTTCAATATTAAGTTTAATTGAATCATTATCTACAGATTTAATACAAGAGGTAGAGTTTAAAATGGATACCCCATTGTCAGTGTCGGAGTCGACTTCTGCCATGCCACAGAACAAGGCATTGGTTGTGAATTCATCATCAGAGGTAGAGTCTGACTCGAAGTCCTCCTTATTTGCTTCAGAATGCCCTTTGTTCGCCATCAGGGATTTTTGCGCATAATATTCAGCCTTCTTTTTGTAAAAAGCTGAGTCCTTCTGTGGACGATTTTGTCTACTTCTGCATTCTTTTGCGAAATGGCCTGGCTTGCCGCAGTTGAAGCAACCTTGGGAGGTGTTTCCAGTTCGATCGTCGGACTTCTGTTGGTCTCCACCTTTCTCTGTTCGGCATTCGTTTGCGTAATGACCAGGCTTACCACATTTGTAGCATTCTTGTGTGTGGCCTACCTTGTCATCTGACCTCTGTCGGTCATTTCCTCTGTAGTTTCTGTCGCTCAACCTCTGTTGGTCATCATTTCTGTAGTCTGACCTCTGTCGGTCACTTGATTCTTCTCTTCTTCCATCATCTCTTCTATCTCTCTAGTTGTCTCTGCTATATCTGCCATTTCCAAAAAAATTTTGGTTACCTCTGAACTCTCTTGTCAATAGAGACAATGATTTAGCTAAAGACGCAAGAGTTATTTATTCCTCTATCAGTTCATCTTCTTCTCTATCAACCATCACTATCTTCTTCTTCTCCTTCTTCTTCTCCTCTGTTGCTCTCTCATTTCTTGGTCTCTCTGTAGCCTCTGTTGATTTACTAACCTATGCGTATGGTGCAATGGCTATTGTTTTAGCCTGTGATATTTGAGGCTCTTGTGCAGCTAGTGTTCCATAGAGATCAGAGAGTGTCCATGAATCTAAATCTTGGTTTGTTTGTAAATACATAGACAATTAAAGCCACTCATCATTCAGGCTCTTTAGAAACATGACATTATTTTCTTCAGAGGTTCTGTGAATGCCGGACTTTTTGCATTTGTTTATGAGAGAGTTGAACCGGTCGTATGTTGTTTGCAGAGATTTTGTTGCAGAGGCTCTGAAGGCATGATACTCATTTATGTACTGTGCCCTTCGGTTCTTCTGTGTTTTAGCACCCTCTTCCAACTGTCTTTCTAATTCTTTCCAAAGATCGTGCGCAGTTTCGCATGCATCTAAGGATTGAAAAAGATCGTTGGGGATAGCCATTATCAAGATTCTTTTTGTTTTCTGTGCAACTTCATCTTCTGCCTTATCTTCATTTGACCATTCTTCTTTTGGCTTTGGTTTTTGATGTTCAGGGATTTCAGGAGATTCAGCAGTAGCTGGTACTCGTGGTACTACTATCATGGGAACAAGAGGAAGGTTGTAAAGATATTGTACTAGATTTTTTTCAGTACCCTCAAAGAAATGAACCATTCTTATCTTCCATTGAGGATACTCATCTCGTAGGAGAGTGGGAGGCTTGGTGAGTGAACCAGCAGTAAAGAAGTTATTTGTATTTGTCATTGTTAAGGTTCTGAAAAGATAGTATGATTAAAGAGTATGAGTCTGATGATCTGGAAAGTTTTCTGGGTTTGAACAGTTCCCATAGTACACTTTAATGGAGTTTTAAACTAGAAATGAGGAATAGGTTAAAAACGGAATGATGTCTATCACTAATCTTGTAACAAACAGGATCACTTGATATTGAAAATCAAGCTTTGCTCTGATACCAATTGTTGGTTCACGTTTTGTTTAAACAAGATTATCAGATCTATTAGTTCAAGTTTGAGTTTGATGTGGAAGCGTATTTGAAGAACTAACAGATATGTTTGATAGATTTAGAACACAATATAAATAAACAGTGAACAGGAAATAATATCTCAAAGTTTACTGAATATATATATTAGGAATAGATTCAAGAACAGTGAGTAAGCAAAGCTTTAAAACAGATATGACTCTTAAAGTGTATAAGCTATGTGTTCTTGTGATTTGTTTCTCTCTTGATTTCTTAATTCGATTGTTCGATCGATAGGAAGAACTCAACATGAGTCTTCATTATATACTACTCTAAGGGGACCATAAAGCATAAGCTACTATTCATAATGGATGGTATGAATAGTTGGACAGATGGCATGAACAGTTTGGACGTGCTGTATTGCATTTAATGCAACAGACGTCTATTATGTACTAAGTCCTATTGAATCCAGTTAGAGTTTGACACGTTGCAGTTGGACAGGGCATGCTATCATGCAAGTTGATGAACAGGTCCAGTAACAGTAGCAAGATATTATAAATATCTTTGAAGTCTTTGAAGAGGACCACAGAGGCTACGTAAAGTATTACAGAGGTTCTGTGGTCTGGTCCTTTGTAGAGCAGTCTTCCCAGGATTCCGAGTCTTTGGTCTTCTTTGCGCGTATGACAGAGCTTCTGTAGGACGCCTCTTTAGCTTCTGTAGCTTCTTGACCTTGATCTCTCGGTAAGTTCGGCAGAGCCTCTGTAAGAGGCTTTCTTCACTTAGCCTATTTTTCACTACTTCTGATTACTTCTATGATTAGGAAGATTGAAGCTAACAGAAGAAGAGATAACTCTTGCGTCATTATCTAAATCCTTAGCTCTGTTGACAAGAGAGTTTAGAGAAAATTAGAGGGGTTCAGGAATTGATCGATATGGCAGAGACAACCGAGGTGATAGAAGAGATGATGGAAGAAGAGAAGAATCAAATGACCGACATAGGTCAAACGACAGAAACTACAGAGGTAATGACCGACAGAGGTCAGATGACAAGGTGAGCCACACACAACAAGAATGCTACAAGTGTGGCAAGCCTGGTCATTACGCAAACGAATGCCGAACGGAGAAAGGTGGAGACCGACAGAAGTCCGACGATCGTGCTGGAAACACTTCCCAAGGTTGTTTCAACTGCGGGAAGCCAGGCCATTTCGCAAATGAATGCAGAAGTAGACCAAATCGCCCACAGAAGGACTCAGCTTTTTACAAAAAGAACGCTGAATATTATGCGCAAAAATCCCTAATGGCAAACAAAGGGCATTCTGAGGCGAACAAGGATGACATCCAGTCAGACTCTACCTCTGACGATGAATACACCACCAATGCCCTATTAAGTGGCATGGCAGAAGTCGACTCCAGCACTGACACTGAGGTATCCACTTCAAACTCTACCTCTTGTACTAATTCTGTAGATGATGGTTTACTTAAACTTAACATTGAACTGATTGAACTAAAAGAGATAAATGAAAGCATTCAGAAAAGACTCATCTTTAATGAGAGAGAAGTAAGGCTTCTCACTCAAGAAAAAGACAAAAATTTTGAAGAAAAGGAAAGAGTAGAAAAGAATTGGAACAAAAATCAGATCCTTTAAAAAGGCAAATTTCTGAATTAACCTCTGCTCTAAAAGTCAAAACAAAAGAACTTTCAGTTTCTAGGAGTGAAACAACTAACATAAGAGCTCTCAAAGAATACTTTCAAAGAGATAGAGAGATACTTTGGCAAGATCTACTCAGAAGAGATGTTTTACTTAAAAACTATAAAGATGCACAGAAGGTGTATGAGAAAGTAAATTCACAAATAGGAAGACGGGGTATAGGGTACGATGATATTACCCTAGGTGTTGAAGGCAAAAGAATTAAACCTCTGTCTTCTCTGTTTGTGTTAGGAAAAACGAACAAACCAGATTTTCCAAATTTACTCTCTGTAAGTAAAAGGGCTAAAATCTCTGTGGAACCTCACTTGAGGAAACATACGAAGATGATCAATGTGTGGTTTGAAAACACAGATTCTTCATCTTCAACCTCTATCAATAGATGAATCAAACCAAAGAAATATCTGAAAACACAAGATCAGATTGGTATCTTTAAGTTTGGTAAACCAAAGACTCAAACGCAGGTTGCTTTTGTCTGTATGATAAATGTCGAAAAGAAATTATCGGCAGAAGCTCCTGAGTTTAAACCCACCTTTTCAGAAGAAAAACTTAAAGAAACAATTGAAAAGGAAATTTTGGAAGTATGGAAAACAAACGTTTTAGAAAACTTCTGTACATCTTCTGTAGATAAAATTCTCGCTGAAGAGATCTTATCAGAAACCTCTGCCGTCTATGAAAAATATTTTACAGAGGAAGAAAGCTCGTACGATACATGTTCGGAAAATCCAGCCTCTGTCGAAAGAGATGACTCAACCTCTGTATATGAGGACGATTCATCTTCTGACGACTCAGAGACAGATGTTACATCAGGGATAGTTCACTGTGACACAGAGAATGTTAAATTCTCCTCTAAAGTTCTTAACAGAACTATTTCTCCAAAAGAGAAAATCACAGAGATGCCTATCAGCCTAGATTTTCTAAACTTGTATTTACAAGTCAAAACCTCTGCTGAGCTTGATATGTTAAATCCTAAAAAGAAGACCTCTATAGATCCTAAAAGTTCAAAATTTTCAAAACCTTTAAGGCAAATTAACGAAAATCCCACTTGGCAACAAAAGGGAAAATGGCCTAAAGTTAACAAATTTTTTTCCTATGTGACAGTGAAGAAAGATGTTCACCACAGAAGAGACCCACCGAAGGAAGGAACTAAACAAAGCTTTTGCAAACCACATTCTAGTATTCATAGATCTTCTTGTAATAGGAAATCTAGTGTTACGAAAGAATGTAATGCCTCTGTGGCTCAGTTCAATGAATTCAATGAAAAGTTCAAGCAAATCACGTCTCATATTCAATATTGTCATTGCTTTGATCTTATGTTCAAACTAAATAATCACTTCTCCAGTCAAGATTGTTTACTCTCTACTCAAAATCAAAAGTCAAAACCTACAAAGAAACAATCTGATTCTTCTACAAAAGATAAAATGTATTTCAAGAATGCTAAGGCAAACTTGAAAAATTCTAACAACATTGGACCCATGTGGATATGGGTACCTGAGTCTCTGTGATTGTCTTGCAGAAGCGGTATGTGCCAATCTGGTATCTAGACTCCGGATGCTCAAGGCACATGACTGGCGACAGAAGTTTACTATCCACATACAAAGAAACACTCGATGGTGGATCTGTAACTTTTGGAGACGACAAAAAGGGACACATCAAAGGCTATGGAGTCATAAAGAAGGAAAACGTTCATGTATACAAAGTTGCATATGTAGATGGCCTTAAACACAACCTACTCAGTATAAGCCAACTTTGTGATACAGGATTCGATGTGTTATTCAAAAGAACTTTCTGCGCTCTGAAAAGTGAAGACACAGGAATGGAACTTCTGCGAGCTGAAAGAAGAGGTGATCTATATCTGATGAATTTCAGTTCAAAGAACAAGGACAAAGTTTGCCTTGTAGCCTGCAAAAGTGAGGAAGCCTGGTTATGGCATAACAGGTTCTGTCACTTGAACTTTCACACCTTGGATAAACTGGTCAAACTTGATCTAGTTAAAGGTTTGCCTAATGTTAAATTTAATAAGGATCATTTGTGTTCTGCCTGTGAAATGGGAAAACTCAGAAAAGCTTCCCACAGAGGCAAAACAGATGTGTCTTGCACCAGGCCTCTGTACATGTGTTAGACCTGGGTTTTGTCAATAAACCAAGTGTTAAAGATCTGATGAGAAGGCTCAGATGTTCTAATATGAAGGGTCAGAGTTCTGACTAAGAAGACTCAGAAATATTACACGGAAAGTTACTAAAGAGAAGAGTCAGAAGTTCTGATATGCCTAATCAGATGAATGTTCAGAAGTTCTGAACAACCTGTTCAGAACTTATAACTAGATACTTTCCTTAGTATTTAGTTAACTAATTAGGACACGTGGATTGTTCCTATTAGTCTTTCATATATGTACTGTAGCTTTAGTGTTTCCGTTGCGGTATATATAGTGGTTAGCACTGTTGCGCTAACTAACTTTTCCCACATATTCTTGTATTCATATTTTGTAATCTTTGAGATACGCTCTCTCTAAGATCTGTAAATCTGTTCTTCATTGAATACAAGTGTTCTTGATCAAATTACTTCTCGATTACTATTCTATTCATTGTTATATTGATTGTAAGATTGTATCCTGGACTATCAATTGGTATCATAGCTAGTCAACAAACAAATTCGATCGAGATCGCGTTCTTGAGGGTTTCCTGTTTGTGTTCTTGAAGATTTCTTGATCAATTCGAAAATTGATTCCGCTGCCACTCACTGTTCTTGAATTCTTAGCAATTCTTGAATTAATTGTTGTTTTTCGATCAAGGAATTTGAATTTGTCTTTCTGTTGAAGCTTTCTTACAATCATGTCTTCTAAAGAGTATCTAGCCATGGGATCTGAAACCAAACCACCTGTTCTTATACCTGAAGAATATCAGCAATGGAAAATTCGTATGATCCAGTTCTTGGATAACATAGATGAAAATCTTATGGTTTCTATCCGAGAAGGTCCTATCGAAGTGTATGTAGATGTCGCTGCAACTCCTGGAACAGAGACAACTCCAGAAATTCCGGCTACAAGGGAGAAGAAGAGTTTTTCTCAATATACAGCAGAACAGAAAAACAGACATCTTATAGACAAAAGAGCAATTACGTTGATGACTTTGGCTGTCCCAAATGAAGTTCTTAACAGGATTGATAGTGGATCATCTGCTAAGGAAATGTGGGATGAACTGGAAAGACGGATGTTAGGAACTGTGAGGTCTATTCAAGCAAAGTTAAATCAGAGCATAAATGCCTATGAAAGGTTCAAGGCTAAGGAATCAGAAAGTTTGACTCAGACGTACAGTAAATTTTGTACTATGCTGAATGATTTGAGAAGAAATGGGCTGAAGAAAACGAAGTCAGAAATAAATTACAAATTTCTGAACAGCCTAAACTCAGAATGGTCATCATTTGCTATAAGTCTGCAAATGAATAAAGATATGTGTGAAGAAGACCTCAATGATCTGTTCTGTGTTCTTAATCAACATGAAGACTCTGTCAAGTTAGTTGTGGAAGAGAAGAAAAATGTTGCTGATCAGTTAGCATTTTTATCAAAGTCCAAAGTTATCAAAGCACCCAAGAAGACTGCATATCTATCTGAGATACCAAAGCTGGAAGAATCTGACAAGGAAGAAGGATCAGAGGATGATGAAGATATCAAGATAATGGCTGAGAAACTAGCCTTGTTGACAAATACTTTCAACAAAAGGTATGGGAAGGGTAGATTTCAGGGAAATTACAAGAGAGAACAGGGGAGTTCAGATTATAAAAAAAGAGAAGACAAAGGAGAAAATAAGTTTGAGAAGAAAGTAGAGAGAAGTGAAGAAAAGAAAGAAGAGAAGGAAGAGAGAAAAGAAAACAATTTGTGTTTCAAGTGTGGAAAATCTGGCCACTATGCTAAGGACTGCAGAGTAAAGATTGTGAAAGATTATGAGTACTATACCAAGAAGGCTCAGCTTGCAAAGAAGAGAGATGATGAGATTGCTATGTTGGTTGAACAGGATAATTGGCTGTACTACACTTCAGATGAAGATGATCATATCAATTTTCCACAGATGCAAAGTTACATGGCCAAAATGAAGAATGAGGATGATTCTGACTATGAGGATGTTGATTCTGAGTCATCTACTGAGGTACATTCTGCACTTGAAATAGACTTAATGACACAGATTGGTGACATGAAAACTGAATTTGTTAATCTTAGAAAACAGATAAAAGGTGAAAGAAGTCTGGTTAACAAATTCAGAATTGAAAAAGAAGTAATAAGAGAACAATATGAGGAATCTGAGGTTGAGAAACAGAAAGTTAAAAATGAAAATTCTGAATTGTTAAAAAAGCTTTTCGAACTAAAAATTGAATTTTCAAAGATTAAGGATGAAAAGGGTGATTTACAAATAAAATTTGATATGCTATTTGAGGAAAGAAAGAATTTATACGCCAAAATCAAAGAATTAGAAGAACTAAATTTGAAAAGAGGTCAGACTCAGCAAACGTTAAATCTTCTAACAAGTAATGTTAAAGATACAAGATTTTACAATCCAAAGAAGGGATTGGGATTGGAAGAAAATGTTGTTTTAAGAAGAGCTCCAGTCAACTTGTATGATTTTGAAAAGCTTCAAGTTCCTAAGCCAAAAATCCCAGAAATTGTTGAAGTTTTTATCAGACCTGCAAGTTCTATAACAAGTTCTGACAATTTGCAGAAACCAAGCTCTAAAAAGACAGAGATAGTTTCTGATTCAAAAATAGAAAAGTCAGTTGTTTCAGAAGATAAGGTTAAGAAAGAAATTCCTAAACCAACAGATGAGAAACCAAAATACAATGACATTAAATTCAAGTATGATACTTTAAATGTCAGTTACAAAAATAAACAACCAAGTTTTTCACATCATGACATTGAGAGCATATTTGATACAAGTAAGGTTTCTGAAACAGTTAATCAGAAGTCTGAAGCTTCTAATCAGAACTCTGATTCTTGGAGTCAGAACTCTGAGTCTGAAGGTCAGACATCTGAGTCTGTTAATCAGAATTCTAATTCAGGTAGTCAGAAGTCTGAGTCAACTGGATTTTCTGAAACAAAGTCAGATGACTTTTCAGAGCTTGAAAAGAGGTTTAATCTTTTAAGTCAAGAACTTGAGGACTTGAGGAAATCTTTTGATGAACTTGAAAATGATTACTGTGATGTGGATGTTAAACTTGATGAAGCTTTAAAAGAAAAGAACATCTTTATTCATAAAATAACAGAGCTTGAGAAACTGAAGACTGAGTATGATCTTTTTAAAATTAATGCTCTAAAAGATAATGATAAATTCTTTAATGAATCAAGTACATATGAAAAGGGTGAATCATCTACTTCTTCTTCTAACAAAAAGGGATTGAATTTTTCAGAAAAAGAGGAAAGCAAAAGGAAAGATGGTGTGAAAAGAGTTTCTGAGATGAATGGATTGGTTCCTGCTACTGTACCAAAAGCACAGAGTTATTGTGATAAATGTACTTGTACTTTGAAAACCAGCAATAAAAATGAAAAGGCTTATGGTACTGATCTGTTGTTACTTGCAAAGAAAAATCTTATTTGTGTTCAATGTGAAAGTGATTCATTCCAATATTCTCATAAATGTCCAATCACAATAACCTCTGTTTCCTATATAAGAAATGACATTCAGAATACAGAAAAGAAAAATGTTTCTGTTCCTCAAACTCAGAGAAGAGAAATAATAAAAGAAGTGAAGCCTCAAATTAAAATCACAGGAAAGAATGAAAAAAGGTTTAATGTGAAAGAAAAGAAAGTTGAAACTTCTTCAACATCTAAATTTAAAACTTTCAAGAAGAAATTGAACAATTTTGTGAACAGAAAATGTTCAGACTTCATAAAAGTTCAAGGAAAGTGGTGTTTGAAGAAAGGCTTTGAATGGAAAGTCAAAGGTACTTTTGTTAAATCAGATAAAAAGGCTAACAAAGAAGGACCCATTCCAAAATGGGTACCTAAATCTAACTGATTGTTGTTGCAGGGCTGTCATGTGTGATTTTTAGATTCAGGAGCTTCAAGACACATGACAGGTCAGAAGTCTTTTCTATCAAATTTCACAAAAAAGGCTGGAGGAGCAGTAAACTTTGGAAATAACAGCAAAGGTCAAGTTAAAGGTTATGGGGATTTAATAAAAGGAGATCTGACAATTCAAAAAGTTTTCTATGTTGAAGGATTACAACATAATCTTTTCAGCATAAGTCAGTTTTTAGACAGTCTTTGTAAAATCAAGTTCAAAATAACAGGTTGCATGATTTTAACTGAGAATGATTGTAATGTCTTCTGGGCCAAAAGACACATGGACTTATTTGTGGTTAATTTTTCAAAAATACAAACATTAAATCCTGTTTGTCTTTTATCAAACTCAATTACAAATGAATGCTGGCTGTGGCACAGAAGATGTTCTCATTTAAACTTCAAAGATCTAAATAATCTTGTTGCAAAACATCTGGTTAAAGGATTACCAAAGATTAAATTTGTAAAGGAATCATTATGCTCAGCTTGTGAAATGGGCAAGATGAAAAAGAGTTCTCACAAATTAAAAATGGACTCATCTTGCAAAGCACCATTGGAAATGATTCATACTGATCTTTGTGGTCCTATTTCAGTTCAGTCTATGGGAGGAAAGAAGTATATGATTGTAATTGTTGATGAATATTCCAGATACACATGGGTTGAATTCCTAAGAGCTAAGTCAGAAGCTGCTACTACATTGATAAACTTTATCAAAAGGATTCAAGTTCTCTTACAACTTCCAGTCCAGAAAATCAGAAGTGATAATGGAACAGAGTTCAGAAATGAGACTCTTCAGAATTTTTTAGAAAGTTTTGGGATTTCTCACAATTTCTCTGCAGTCAAAACTCCTCAATAAAATGGTGTTGTTGAAAGGAAAAACAGGACTCTAGTTGAAGCTGCAAGAACCATGCTGGCTTATTCAAATCTTCCAACTCTCTTATGGGCTGAAGCAATTGCAACTGCTTGTTTTACGCATAACAGAACTTTAATCGATAAAAGATTAAATAAGACTGCTTATGAACTGATAAATAAAAGAAAACCATTAATCAAATTCTTTCATGTTTTTGGTTGCAGATGTTATGTTCTTAAAGACAGAGAAAATCTTGGTAAGTTTGATAAAAAGGCAGATGAAGGATACTTTGTTGGTTATTCATTAACTTCCAAAGCATTCAGAATCTACAACAGAAGAACCAAGAGGATGATGGAAAGCATCAATGTAACATTTGATGAAGTCAGAATGAAGACTTCTGAACAGGACAGTTCAGAACTCATGCAGAACAGGACAAAAATGACTTCTGATACAAACTCTAATCTTATTTGTTCAGAACTCAATTCACTGTTTAAGGATGCTTTTCTTGAACTGACTTTTGATGCATATGCAGAATTTGAAAACCCAAAAATGATCAATGAGATGAAAAGAACTTCAGAAGTGGTTCAAACAACTGTAATTTCTGATAAAGGTCCATCTGAGGAATGTCCAACTCTGAAAAATACAAGTGATGAAAATTCTGACCCTGATACTCAGAATTCTGAACCTTGTATTCAGACTTCTGAGCCTCGTATTCAGAACTCTGAACAAGTCACTCAGAACTCTGACTTCATTGTTCAGAATTTAAACTCTAATTTATCAGAACAAGGGGACAGTTCAGAATTACAAGCGATCATTGATGAGAATGATACAAACAACAATTATCAGAGATTGATGTGCTTCCTAGTGCAAACAAATGGACTAAAGATCATCCCATTCATCAAGTGATTGGTGATCTATCAGCAGGAGTAAAAACCAGATCAGCTACTGCAAATGAAGCAATGTTTGCAGGTTTCCTATGTGTTATTGAACCTAAGAAAGCTAATGAAGCCCTAGAGGATCCAGATTGGATTTCAGCAATGCAAGAGGAATTGCTTCAATTTGAAAGGAACAAAGTCTGGAGACTCATTCCAAGGCCTGAAGGTAAATCTATCATTGGAACTAAATAGGTATTCAGAAATAAAAAGGACGAGTCAGGTGTTGTCATCAGAAACAAGGCAAGATTGGTTGCTAAGGGATACTGTCAACAGGAAGGAATTGACTAAGATGAGACATTTGCACCAGTGGCAAGAATAGAGGCCATCGGGATATTTTTGGCCTATGCTGCACACAAGAATTTCAAAGTATATCAGATGGATGTCAAATCAGCATTTCTGAATGGTATACTTAATGAAGAGGTGTATGTACATCAACCTGAAGGCTTTGTTGATTCAGAATTTCCTGACCATGTCTATATTTTAGATAAAGCTTTATATGGTCTAAAACAAGCACCAAGAGCCTGGTATGACACTCTTACTCAACACTTGTTAGGTTCAGGTTACAAGAAAGGTAAGATAGACACAACTTTGTTTTTAAAGAAACAGGGTAAGGATTTGATTCTTGTTCAAATTTATGTTGATGACATAATATTTGGCTCTACCAGTGCAAAAATGTGTGATGATTTTTCTAAAATAATGAAATCTGAATTTGAAATGAGCATGATGGGTGAACTAAATTTTTTCCTTGGACTTCAAGTTAAACAATTACCAACTGGAATTTTTATAAATCAAGGAAAATATGTAAGGGACATCCTGAAAAAGTTCAAAATGTCTGATTGTGCTTCTATGATAACTCCTATGGCAACAAACATAAAGTTAGATGCTGATCTCAAAGGAGTTTCAGTAGATAACAAACTTTATAGAGGCATGATTGGATCATTACTATATTTGACTGCAAGTAGGCCAGACATCATGTTTTCTACCTGTTTTTGTGCTAGATTTCAATCCAATCCCAAAGAATCACATATGTTGGCTGTCAAAAGGATTCTCAGATATATCAAAGGAACACCTGATCTTGGTTTATGGTATCCAAAGGAAACTGACTTTAAACTAACAGCTTTCACTGATGTTGATCATGCAGGAAGTAGAATGGACAGAAAGAGTACATCTGGTGCTTGTCACTTTCAAGGGGATAAAATAGTGAGTTGGGCATCAAAAAAGCAGAATTGTGTATCCACTTCAACTGCTGAGGCAGAGTATGTTGCTGCTGCTGCTTCATGTTCTCAAACTTTGTGGATGAGAACACAACTCATGGATTACGGGTATCAGCTCAACAAAATTCCTATCTACTGTGATTCAGAAAGTGCAATACAAACCATGTTCATCATTCAAAGACTAAACACATAGATGTGAGGTATCATTTCATAAAAGACTATGTGGATAAGGGAACAATAGAGATGCACTTTGTGCATACAAAGTATCAATTGGCTGACTTGTTCACAAAGCCTCTTGATCACAAAAGGTTCTCATTTCTCATATGTAAAATAGGAATGCTTAATCTGACTAATTGATCTTACTTGTTAGTCGATTTTCAGAAATGTTAAATCCTGCTAAGTAAGATTTTATGAGTAGTGTACTCAGAACTCTAAGTCTTGTACTCAGAATTCTGACTCTTGAGTTCAGACTTCTGCGTCTTGGGTTCAGATCTTCTGAGTCAATACCTCAGAAATCCAACTTTCAAGATTTCATTTCTGAGAAATACAAGTACTTCAATTTTTGTGGATTATCTTCTTTCTATTATTCTTTATATCTCATCTCATCTTTATTAAGTACATGCTAAAGTCAAGGGGGAGCATTAATATCTTTAGGAAATCATTTCAGGATGATTAAAAGGTTTGTTTTCATTTCTTATCTCTGATCATTCTAAGAAGAACAGGCTTTTAATGATAAATTTTTTCTCACTTGTTCAAACTTTATCTGAATCTCAAAATTTTCTTATTCAGATAAAAGATTTTAAATGAGTTTCACACATCATCACTATTTGAACAGAATTCTGGTGATAAAATGATTTTCTATCTGTTCAAACCTCTTCTGAATAATTAAAGTTTTTACATTTGTCAGAAGTTGATTTTAAATAGTTTGGTTACAAGGCAAATTCTTCTGAATCATGGACTCAGAACTCTGAGTAGAATAATCAGATCTCTGTTAAAGGAACGAAAATCATCTGAGCGTGTTATTCAGATCTTTGACTTGTGTCAGTATTCTATCCAATAACACGTGTCAGCTTCATATTTGGTTGATTATGCCACGCATTTCATTTAAATCCTCTGTGGCATTTCAAATGTGTTGACTCCGTTATAACTTTGACCTCGTTTTTCCGTCAAACCTTTCAACTTCGCGGATTTTAAATAGGTCTTAAAATCCCACTTTCAAATTCTTTCAAATTTCAGAGCGAAAAGTGAGATACGAATCAATCCAGAGTTATTTGAGTTTGTTTTCTTCTTAAATCATGTCTGGATTTCGAAGAAGTAGTCATATATCTCTGCATAGTACTAAGTCTTTAATGGAGGAATCTGATTCGGACAATGATGAAGTTCAAAATAGACCTATTGAAGAAGAAGCAGTAGGAAACGATGAAATAAATGCAGGAGATGAAGAAATGGCTGAATCTGAGGGGAATGCAGATGAGGGAAATATGAATGTCGAACATGAACAGAGTGCTGTAGGGTCAATGATGTCAAGAAGACCAAATTTAGTGGAAAGAATTGTTCCTGAAAGAGAATGGTTGAAGTTATCAGAAAATAATTGTGTGTTATTGTTTGAGGAAAGTAGATTTAAGCCTGAACACAGGATCATAATGGAGTTATTCAAATATCATCCCTACAGGAAATGGTTTACAAGACACAAATCTGTCCCTGTTCAGTATATTCAACAATGGTGGAAATATCTTAGGTTAGAAGACAATAAATTTGTATCTGAAATTGGAGGAGTAACAATCACTTTATCAATTCCTGCACCGAGGGAAATGCTCAATTTACCAGAAAAAGATGATGTATAACAAAGGACAGACTTTGAAGACTCACCTTTAACAGAAGAATTGATTGCAGAGTTTATGAGGTTAGGATACAATGAGGGGTTAAGGACTCTTAGTAGTTTCAGAAGGAATAAGTTACCACCAATTTGGTCATGTTTCTTTCATGTGGTGAATAAGTGTTTGTCAGGGAAGAATAGTTCTGCGGATCAAGCTTCAAAACATATTCTTCAAATCTTTCAAGGTTTAGTGAAGAATAGGCATTATGACTATACTGCTATACTTTGGGAAGACTTGAAGAATACATTTGAGAAAAATCAGAAGGCTATTCAGAAGAAAACAAAGGATACACCCCTGTCATATATACCTTACATAAGGTATTGGCAACTTGTGATTTGGTATGCAATGCAAGAAAACAGAACCATTCCAAGAAGATCAGATGAGCAGCATGGTCCCATTTTCTATTTGGGTAAGATGTCTTCTGTTACTAATATTCAAAATTATCCTAATCACAAACTCTTGCCAAGATCACTTAGGAATTACATTCCAAGGGAGAGTGAGATTTTAAAAGCTTATTGCACCTCTATGGGAATTGAAGAACCTCAAATCCCTACCCATGAGGACCAACCTGAGAAGAGAGGTGAGGGGTCTAGTCATGTTAGAGAGGGGGAGGATGTTCAAATGGATGAACATTTTGAGAGAAATGAGGGGCAAAATTCTGAGAGCTCGGTTAGAATATGTGAGGAAAACAGAATGAGGGTGGTGAGGATGAGAGAATGTCACCAGAGGTTCAAACAGAAAGAGTTGCCTCTGTACTAGCTAATCTTAACCAGGTAACCACATCTGCTATTGGTTCATGATTCTTGGTGTCCAATATTGAAAAAATCACCATGGACCTAGTGGTGGATCTTGAACAACCCATCCATACCCACTCAGAAGCAGTTCAACCTGCTACTGTTTCACATAAATCAGGGGAACCATCCCACACTCATTTGGAGGGAGGTGATAAATCCCAACCTATTTTTCATCACTTTGAGTCTGGATATCACAGTCCTATCCATATTGAGCCTGAAATTCCTTCTAACACTTGTACAAATCAGGAATTTCGTATTCCTGACAAAACATTCATAGACACTCCTAATTTTGGATGTCAAGGATTGGATGGAAGTCCTGGTGAGGTGAACATTACAAAAGCTTCATTAAAATGTGCATCTGTTGTACAAGATGACTTAGTGTTATCTACAGGCCATGAGTCCTCTGGACACATGAAAACTGGACCATCTGTTGGTTCAGGTTCACAGTTAGACTCTTCTGAATTTGTAAAGATTCAGAAACAAAACACGGTGATGGGGGAAAAAGTAAAAAAAATTGGAGGAAAAGGTGGATGGACTGAATGATGAGGTAAAGGAGTTGAAAACTATGTTGGAGGGGAAGATGAAATCTGTTGAGACTAAGATAGATGATATGAAGATATCCTTGGAATCTCATAAAAAGGAGATCAAGGATATTATTTCTGAATTTCAGAAGGATCTGAAGATACAAATGAAGAGTATGCAAGACTCTATAGTTCAAGTAATAAGTACTTCTTTGGCTACAACTTCAAAACCATTTGCAATTATTCCACTTGCAGAAGCTGAACCTGAGGTTAGTAATGTTCAGAACTCTAAAAGGAAGTTTGATGATGATGATTCTCATGATCATCAAAAGGGGGAGAAAAGGCAAAAGATGAGTTCTGATAATGATATTTGTGTAGAAGATTTTGAAATGGCAGATATGCAGTTGGTTCAGACAGAGGCAAATATTCAGAAAGTGGATACTCAGATTGTTCAGATTACAAGCTCAGATACAGAGGAAATGGAGATGGAATGTATGGATGGTAATGATTCTGATAAAACAGAGGAATTGAACTTAGACGTAGAAATGGAAGTTAATTCTGATGAAACTGAAGCCATTGAGGAACCTGTTTTGGGGTCAGAGGAAATAGATGAAAGATTAGTGGTTGTGAACACTTGTACAGATATTGTCCCATATGTCAGAGTTGGCTTGTTGAATTCTGAACTGGAAGAAAGGAGTTTGAATGAGATTTTGATCAGAAGGATGCACAGTGAGTTAGTCAGAGCACTCAATGTTCAGAAAATTCAAAGGGCTGTGAAGGTGGTAAGACCTATTGATCTGATGGGAGAAGAAGATAGTACTGTTGGCTATTCTCAGAAATTTTAAGAGGATTTTTATTTCAACTATGTGGATGACATTGCTGATGTTGAAGAAGAATATGAAAAAGTTAAAGAATACTTCATGCCTCAGAATATCTATTCAGAAAGCCAATTGAGATCCCTAAGATTGACTTGCAAATGTTAGAAGAGCCTGTATGTGACTTTGTTCTGGAAATGAGTGATGTACCTCTTACTAGACAATTTCATGATGACATTTTTCCAGAGGAAACATATGAGAATCTTTATCACACAGAGGAAGACTATGAAGTTGTGGAAAACAATGTTGATGGTTTCATGGATGGGAGATCTCAGAAGATTTATGCAGAAGCCTCAAACAGATTCAGAATTCCTGATTCAAGACTGCACATTCAGAAAAAGATTGAGAAAGTACTGATGTTTCAAATAGAAGAGTTTGATGGTCTGAAATATGTAAGATTGGAATTTCTGAAAGAAAGAAATGTAAAAGTGGTCATGTCTAGCTTTGATTTCCACAGATTGATACTTGATGATCAAATCTTCCTAGTAAAATTCTTTGCCAGTACTGAAGAGGCCTGGATAGAGATTGAATGCAGGAGACTTCTGGGCATCTATGTCAGGAACATGTACTTGTATGATTTTCAACTGGCCATTGAAGGAAGAAAAGAGAAATGCAACTTAAGCTGTCCTGTGATGGTTCCAGGGATTGGTGTAAATAAGCCAGGATTTATAAATGAAGGAATGGAATCCGAAGGATTTGCATATACAGTTCATGAAAGACTTGAACTATTCAGATTAAAGGATTTGGTGAAATATAGTAATGCAACTTTGAGTTGGTTACTAAATGAAATGATATGGTATTCTGGTAATGAAAGAGAAAATCTTAAGAGAGGATGTGTGAAGTTTGTGAAAAGAAGATTGAGTCTCAGAAATAAGATCAGAAACTGTGGTGAATGGTTATTATCAGAAGTTAATCCTAAAAGAATGTTGCATAGGGATTTTGTGTTTCCAACAGAATATGAGGTGAATGAGATTTTTTCAGAAGAAATTGAAGAAGAAATTCAAGAGACAACTTCTCAGAGTGCTCAAATGACAAGTATTGATCAACCTGAACAGTCAGAACCAAAAGAAGATGAAAGATCTGTAGATGTGAATGGGTCTTTTCTGGAGTTTGATCAGCCAAACTTCTTTAATCCAAGTGAAGTAAACTTTCTAAGTGTAAATCATGACAAACCAAAAGAGACTCAGATCTGGTTGGCTGAGAAATTAAGATGTCTTGGAAAACCAAAGAAAGATGTGTATTTAGATTTTCTAATCACTGGGATCAGAGAACTAAAGATCAAGCAGTTCAGAAAGCAAGAATACTTATCCTTTGAAGTATTGAGAGAAGATGGAAAGGTGTACTATTTTACTGATGCAGACTTTGAAAAGCTATCAGTAATGGATTTCTACAGACTAAACAGTATGTTGTGCTTCAAAGAATCAAGCAAAGATAAGAATGAAAGGAAGGCAAGGAGTGTAGTGATTGAAGCTATGTTTTACATCCTAAGATGGCATTGTTATACATATTTCCAAATAGCTCTGTATTTACAAAGGCCAGGTGTCTATCTTTCAAGACCCATCACAGATCATGATCAGAAGCAAGTATTAAGAACTGGAAGTGTGTCCAGACATCCAGAATTGGGAGTCTTTTTGAAAAACAAGAGTGAAAAGATCTTTTTCAGAGCAAAGGAGACTGCAAAATACTGCTCTGGAACTTTGAGATTCGTCAAGCACAATTTGGAGAAAAAGATGTTGAAAACAAAGCAATCCAACATAACTCAGGAAGTGATGACTCAGCAGATTGAAACTATTCAGGAAATTATTGATAGAATTGACAAGAGACTTACTCAGAGGAATGTGCTGTTACAGAAAATTGTTCCTGCATTGAAAGAGCTTGGTGATACAAAGTACAAGTTTATTTGACAAAAAGGGGGAGATTGTTAGACCTGGGTTTTGTCAATAAACCAAGTGTTAAAGATCTGATGAGAAGGCTCAGATGTTCTAATATGAAGGGTCAGAGTTCTGACTAAGAAGACTCAGAAATATTACACGGAAAGTTACTAAAGAGAAGAGTCAGAAGTTCTGATATGCCTAATCAGATGAATGTTCAGAAGTTCTGAACAACCTATTCAGAACTTATAACGAGATACTTTCCTTAATATTTAGTTAACTAATTAGGACACGTGGATTGTTCCTATTAGTCTTTCATATATGTATTGTAGCTTTAGTGTTTTCGTTCCGGTATATATAGTGGTTAGCACTGTTGCGCTAACTAACTTTTCCCACATATTCTTGTATTCATATTTTGTAATCTTTGAGATACGCTCTCTCTAAGATCTGTAAATTTGTTCTTCATTGAATACAAGTGTTCTTGATCAAATTACTTCTCGATTACTATTCTATTCATTGTTGTATTGATTGTAAGATTGTATCCTGGACTATCAACATGTTTCATGTCGACCTCTGCGGTCCCATTGCCATACAGAGCCTAGGTGGCAAGAAATACATACTTGTCTTAATTGATGAGTATTCGCGATTCACATGGGTTGAATTTGTCCGAAAGAAATCAGATGTTCCAATCATCTTGATTAATCTAATGAAAAGAATCCAAGTTCTTTATGAATGCAGAATACAGAAGTTAAGAAGTGACAATGGCACAAAATTTAAAAACTCTGTCATTGAAGCCTATCTTTCTACAGAAGGAATATCACAGAACTTCTCTGCCGCACGCACTCCACAGCAGAACGGCGTAGTCGAAAGAAAGAATCGAACGCTCGTGGAGGCCGCAAGAACTATGCTATAAGCATGCGGATTACCGATGAACTTTTGGGCAGAAGCGATTTCTACCGCTTGTTATACACAGAATCGTTCAACCATTGTGAAAAGACACATCAAGACTCCTTACGAACTGATCAACAAAAGGCGGCCAAACATCAAGTTTTTCCATGTGTTCGGATGTAAATGCTTTGTTTTAAACGACAGAGATTCCAGTGGAAAGTTTGAGGTAAAAGCTGACGAAGGAAATTTCATTGGATACTCTGCCACTTCTAAAGCCTACAGAGTATACCTTACAAAGTCTCGCAAGATCGTAGAAAGCATCAATGTTTCTTTTGATGATTCATTCCAAAAGACTTCTGAGCAAATCAGTTCAGAACTCGGACTTAAAGGGGAATCCTCTGGCATGTCACAAACAAAAGAAGACTTAAATCTTCTATTTCTAGAGATGTTCCACGACGACATTGATCCCTCTGTTGGATCAATCAGAGCTTCTGCAGAACAATCTTCTGTCGGTCAAAATCCTACAGGTATAACTCTAACTGGTCCAAATAATGCTTCATCTTCTTCTGTAAATGCTACAGATGCAAATGCTGAGGAAGAGTCTACAGAAGATGAAACACAAAGGAAAACGACCACAGAAACTGCTGAAGAACAAACTCCACAATCCACAGAGGAACCAATAACAGAGGATATAGAGGACCAAGTCTATACGCCTTCAGAGGAACAAACTCCACCACCACTCATACCAATCATTCCACAAACTGTAGGATTAACTACAAATGCACGCACTACGATAGAGGCTACACCAGAAGAAGAACAACAACAACAACAACAACAACAAAAAGCCTCTGAAGAAAAATTCGATGACATTGGTGACCATCATCCACGCACAACTCAGTGGACAAAAAGCCATCCTCCAAGCCAAATAATTGGTGAACCCTCTGACACGGTAAAAACAAGGTCTGCCACTGCTAATTTTTGTTTCTTTACGAACTTTATTAGTGTGATAGAGCCAAAGACGATTTCTGAAGCCCTTGACGACCCAAACTGGGTAGACGCCATGCAAGATGAGCTTCTGTAGTTTGAGCGCAACAAAGTCTGGACTCTAGTACCTCTACCACGGGGGAAACAGGCCGTTGGGACTAAGTGGGTCTACAGAAATAAGAAGGATGAAGATGGAGTGGTCATCAGAAACAAAGCACGATTAGTGGCCAAGGGATATAGACAAGAAGAAGGCATAGACTACGATGAGACTTTTGCCCCTGTCGCACGGCTCGAAGCAATAAAAATATTCTTAGCCTTCGCAGCCCACAGAGGTTTCAAAGTCTATCAGATGGACGTGAAATCAGCTTTTCTCAACGGTGAAATCCAAGAAGAGGTTTACGTAAATCAGCCACCAGGGTTTGAAAGCTCAAAGTTCCCAAGGTATGTGTACTACCTTGAAAAGGCTCTGTACGGACTGAAACATGCTCCTAGAGCATGGTACGAACGACTTTCTACCTTTCTTCAAGTCAATGGCTACGACAGAGGTACAACAGATACTACACATTATTCTATAAACGCAAAAACAGTGAAATAATGCTTGTACAAATCTATGTGGACGACATAATTTTTGGGTCTACTAATACAGAAGAGTGCAAAAGTTTTGAAAAACTCATGCAAAGTGAGTTTGAAATGAGTATGATGGGAGAATTAACATTCTTCCTCGGACTCCAAGTCAAACAATCATCAGAGGGAATTTTTATAAATCAGGCCAAATATGTCTCTGACATTCTTTCCAAGTATAGCCTCTCTGATACCTCTGCCATGAAAACTCCAATGACCACTGGAAATAAGTTATTCTTAGATCCAGATGGCATCTCTGTAGAATGCACTCTCTACAGAGGCATGATTGGATCTCTGTTATATTTAACTGCTAGCAGACCTGACATTATGCATGCCACATGTCTTTGTGCACGTTATCAAGCTAATCCTAAGAAATCACATTATGATGCTGTTAAGAGAATCTTTAGATACCTGAAGGGGACCAAAAATCTTGGTCTCTGGTATCCACAGAACTCTGGCTTTTGTCTTAAAGCTTATACAGATTCAGACTATGGAGGATGCATGCTCGACAGAAAGAGTACCTCTGGGAGTTGTCAATTCCTAGGTGGTAAGCTAGTCAGTTGGACCTCCAAGAAGCAGAATTGTGTGTCAACATCTACGGCAGAAGCTGAATACGTTGCTGTTGCTAGCTGCTGTTCTCAGGTTCTGTGGATGAAGACTCAGCTAAAAGACTACGGCCACATCCTATTCAAGATACCCATCTTCTGTGATTCCAAAAGTGCCATTGCCATCTCTGCCAATCATGTGCAACATTCAAAAACCAAGCATATCGATATAAGGTACCACTTCTTGAAACATCATGTTGAATACGGTACAATCGAGATGCATTTCGTGCCCACAAAATACCAACTCGCGGACTTATTCACCAAAGCTTTAGACGAGAAAAGATTCAATTTCTTAGTGGGTAAGTTAGGAATGATCAATATGACGTGAAAATCCTCTGTAAGTATTGCTTATCTTCTGTAAATATGTGTAAATATATTGCTTTATTTATTGCTTTGATTGATTTCTTTCTATATGTAAATTCTCAATCTTAAATAGTTCTTGAAATCACAGAGTTTCTGTGGGTCTGCTCAGAACCTCTGACGACCCCTACAGAACCTCTGGTAAACATGACCTATGTACTGTGCAAAACTTATCCTATTTTGATCCAAGCATAGGTCAAGGGGGAGCAGAAGGAAATTACTTGATCTACAGAGATGGTTAGATCAAGGGGGAGCAAAAGAACGTAACTTGATCGACAGAAATGGTTAGATCAAGGGGGAGAAAAAGAAACCTTGAAATGATCTACAGAGATTAATCTTTCAAGGGGAAGCCAAAGAAGAGTGTCGATGAATCTATATCGTCAGAAGTCAGACATCACTGCCGAGAGAAGAAGAACCAAAAGGTATGTCTCGTACAAAAGGTTTTTGAAAACAGTTTTCTGGGACACAAATTGTCAAATACGTCCTAAAAATACTGGGAATAACATTTCAAAAATAAAATTATTAAAACTTTTAATAATTTTTAATAATTTTTGAGTTATGAGAAATTTGAGGTCATAGAGCTTCAGCTGAGCTCAACAGAAGTTCCGCCAGAACACTGCTCTGTAATCGCAAATTTAACTCGGAAACCGAATACGCACAAATACACACACCATGACCTTCTCGCACAAACCCTTTTCCAAAACAGGTTTCTCGGACACAAACTTTCAAATATGTCCGAAAAACATTTCTTAATGCAAATCAAAACTTGGATGATCAAAATTGTTAACAGATTTTTAGTTATGACAAATTTTCACTCATAGAGCTTCTGCTGGCCCTTACAGAGCTTCTGCAAGTTCCTACAGAGCCTCAAAACCTCTGGGAACGAAATTTCTTCACTAAAATCCTATTAATCCTCTCCAATGCTTTTACAAATGTTTTGGTCAAAATAGAACCTACAGAGTCATGATAACAATGAGATATATGAGAAAAGGGTGAAAATCAAAGATTTTCAAAATCACAGATCTTCTGTAAACCACAAAGCTTCTGTGAATTTGGTATTTGGGCATTTCTGTAAATAGTAACGGTTTCTTTTTCTGAGAGTGAAAATCGTGTGGCTAAGAACAACCCCACGCGCCTAGCATTAATGGGCCGCGCACGACGTCCTGTCATCCTCTGACATGGCCTACGTGTCTCATTTTCATTGGGCGTACATGGCACGTTTTTTTTGTGGAAAGTTGAACCCGCCGTTCTAACTCAAGTACGGATTCCAAATATTTATCCATTGCCAAATAATTCTACCCTTTCGAATTCTACCGTTTTACCCACCTATAACACCCAAGCTTACCCTCTCATAAAATCTTTACGAACCCTTATTCTTCTCCGGCGAAACCCTGCAAAAACCTGCAAGTATCATATTCTCATTACCAATGGCTTCATCTTCTCAAGCTATCTCCCCTGCACACTCTCCGGCGAACTCACCGGAAGACTCCCCTACTCATTTTGAACATTCAGAAAACCCCCACCTCGCCAAAAATGCCGAACAAGAAGATTTCGGCGACTTAGCAGACTTTGCTCCGACCACCCATCTCCAAAACTTTATCGCAAAGGAGCACTTTGAAAGAGTACTACCCATCAAATCCAATAACTGCTATTTGGTCCTCTCACTCACTGCTTTCGGCGAAGCCCATGCCCTTCTTCTACACATCATGGAAAACCATATTCTCTTTCCTTTACTCTCAAGAACCCCAAAGAAAATACCTGTTTGGTATTTGAACCAATTCTGGCAAAGTTGCCGATATGATAAAGATGATTCTCTTATCAAAGGGTACATCTCAAAGCCAGACAAATATGAACATTTGTAACTCAAGTTCAATAGAACAATGTTCTCTCTTGAGTTTAATCTACCAACAAGGGGTCTTCTTGGACTGAAAACATATGCAGAACAACCAACAGACGATGAGCTCTGTCGTTTTGTAGAAATGCTTGGGTACAACACCCACCTAAGGAAGAGAAATGACTTCCGCAGAGGCAGACTACCACCTCTGTGGAACACTTTGTTTTCGATCCTCAACAGATGCCTTACAGGGAAGATAGGCAGCATTGACCAGAGCTCGCACCAGATATTAACCATCATGTACGGGGTCTACTACGATCTCCCAATCGATTACGCCACCATCATGTTGCAGGAGATCATCAATATGATCGACAGAAAGAACAACACCAAAAAGGCAAGAGAGAACGATCCTAAGTATCTACCGCCTCTGCAATTCCAAAGGATATTGGGAGTCCTGTTCGAACCTCTGCTAATGATGCAGAACTGGCCAATGGAAGGGCCAACTCCCAAACAGTTCCCAATGAACAAAAACATCCCCACCGATCATGTAGATGGCTACACCCACTGCAGACCTCTGTCAAGGAAGCTTCTGAGCTATGCCAAGAACAAAACCCTTAAATTAGAGTATATACGCGATCATAGGACTCCAAAACCGAGCCCTGTGACACCCCCACGTTTAGGTGTCCCCCTAGGAACAATAGTTGTAGAACCCCTCTCTACAGAAGCAAAGGAGCAGAAACTGGCAAAACACATGGCAATACAACTTAGCTTTATAGCCAAACGAGTCGAGCTCATGGGAAAGAAGTCTTCTTCTAAAGCCTCTGCCTCTACCCCAAAAACAAAGAAGAAGAAAACTGCAGAAGGCACCTCTACAAGCATTACAGAAGCTCAACCTTCACATCCTCATGCCACAGAAGTTGGCTCCTCTGCTCCTCCCTCTTCTCCAAAACAAAAGAAGAAAAGGAAATCAAAACCCACAGAAGGAGGGGCACCAAAACCCAAGAGGAGGAAGACCAAAAAGAAGCCTGGGAAACCACTTGATCAAATGGTTACCATCACAGAAGAGGCAGCTGAAGAAACTGCAGAGGAAGGGACTGCAGAAGAAGAAATTGCAGAAGAGGGATATCAATCACCTTATCAATCCCTAGATCGATTCGCTCATCAAGGTAGCTTAAACGATTTCCTTCAACACCCTGATTTTACTGACACACTATATACAGCTGGGTGGAATGCACCACCACTTGACCACCACACCACAGAAGAACAAGACTTCTCTATCTCTGGCGTTGACACAAATCTGCAAGATGATGACCAAACCCCCAGAGTTCAACCGGCTGAAACTCCAAACATTCTACAGAACCCCTTCATCCAACAGGGATTGAACGTCCACAGAAGGAGTCCAAGACCAGCTTCAGAAGAAGGTATAGAAGAAATAGATATGTCAGATGATGCCACTAGGGAAAGGATTAGGCTACAAGCAGAAGCTGAGTGGAATAGAGATGAGGTTACAGAAGCTTTAGATAGAATGGGAGGAAAAGAAAAATAGAAAGAAAAAGATGCCGTAGAAGTAAAAGGCACACATCCCTCACCCCCTCCCAGTGCAACCCACACATCTAACTCCGCAGGTCTAGCTGCAGAAGGAGTTATTGAAAAAGAGTCACATAACTCGATCCCTACCCAAACCAAACAGCCAGAGGTCACTATTTTGACTTCTGCGCCCACAGAAACCGGGGAATCCATTCCTAGGGAGTCTCCTCAGAGAGACTCACCTATAGTTCGTGATCCATCGCCCCAGATCACACCAGAACACCCTACAGAGGAATCCGTTTCCTCTGCCACGCACAATATAGGGCCAAAACGTTTTTCAGAGAGAAGTAGTGAGCACAAAGACGAAGAGATTCTAGACAAGTCTCCGATTCAACAGAAGAACATTCCGATACCCACCTCTGGAGTGGATTTGGACACTGTTCTTCGCAGAACTTCTGTAGAGATTGAAACTCTTGTTTCTTCTCGAAGATCAGATGGAAATCCTTCCACCCCCAACGTACAAACAAGGGTGAACGAAGGTGTCCCAGGAGCAGGGACTCACTCTGGAGACGAATGTGTTCCTCCAGAGGTTACCACAGGAACACAAGTATCAAGGGATGAGTTCCAAACCCTTGTCACCTCTGTGAACCAAACCATGAAAGAGTTGCAAAGCTCTTTCAAATCTTTTGCAGAGACAACATCGACGGCCTTACTAAATCTGAACACCAAAATGGACAATCTGTCCACAGAGGTAAAATCCGCCATTACCCAGATGAAGTCTTCTGCTGAAACAACTGCCACTTCTGCCGCCAAAGAATTCGGGAAAGCCGCAACTTCTGCGTTCAAGGAATCAGTCAAACATTTTCTTGAACAAATGAACAACCAATCCAACAAAGCAAAGGGCATTACACCTGCAGATCTACAGAAGGCCCTGAAACACGTACAAGAAGAAGCAATATGCAACACTGTACTGATGCAGCCTAAATACTACATGACCAGAGCACAGCTAACAAAGCTCGGGCAGAATGTGATAAACCAGGTCACAGAAGTCATCCTCTCCTTCACTACTGCAAATGCCAACTACGTTAAAGAGTTCAGAGAAAGTGTCGGCAAAATGCGCTTCAACATAGAAGCAGAGCTTGCAACTCTATTCGGCCTCTGTGATGATGTATGCGCAAAATTGATGGCCGCAGGAGCAAAACTATCAAAGAAACCCAAAGCTTCTTGCAGAGCAGAGGGTACTTCTGATAAGGGTCAGGATGACTCTGATGATGACCACCCTGGTCCATCAGATCATCCTGAGGGGGAGAATACAAGGGAGAAAGCTACGAGCAGAGGACATCCAGCTCCACCAATAGCCGCAAAACCCATCAACCAAGCCCCTCCAAAACAAACCCAAAAACAAACTCAACAGACCACAGAGACAACACCCATCTCTGTGGAATCAACTGCTAAAGAAACCCATGTACCAGAAACTGCTCAAAAGACCACAGAGGTAACAACCACCCCTGTGGTAATCATCTTGGAAGAAAGTCCAACAAATCAACAACCCGGAGGAACAGAAGCTCAAAAGACCACGGAGGAAACACCCACCTCTGTGAAATTGCCTACAATGTCTGGAGTAGATGCTCAACATCTGTCATCCTCTTCAGAAGAAGATCTTCCCTCCCCAACTACAAAACCAACAGAAAAACACCAATCCATCCCAAGAAGAAAGTCTATTGCCCACAAACCAAAAAGAGCAAAGACCTCTGCTTCTTATGTTCTAAGAAATATGCACAACACAATGACTGAACGAATGGCGCAAAGAGCAGAAGAAAGACAGAGGTTTACAACATCTTTTCGAATGGCAAGAAGATTCGACATTCCTCAATCCACAAAAACCGAGCTCACAGAAGAAGTCACAAAAGAACCTCTAAAAGAGGTTACAGAGCCAATCAAGCCAACAGAACCAACGCCACAAAAGTCCTCTCAAACACAAGTGTCAAAACCTACAGAGGCAACACCCATCATTCCAACAGAAGCGCCAACACCCAAACCTACAGAGGCAACAGGTTCTGAACCTCCAAAGGCCAAAGACAAGGGAAAGGCAAAACTGACAGAAGAGCCCAAGAAAAAGAAATCATTGCCCAAGCCTACAGAGAAATTGATGAAGAGCGCCTTTGATGCCTTCCAAATTCCAAAGCCCGAAGAAGAGGACTGGGCATATGGATTGAAGCCTCTGTCAGACATTCCGTTAACAGGTAGAGCTGCAGAAGTTGTTCGACAGATGGAGAGTCTCAGAAGACAAGTACCACCACCTGGTCCAACACACGAAGAAATGGAAGAAGTGGTATACAAATACCTCTACAAACAACCCTTTCAGACCAATCATCCAACAGGTCACGTCACAGAACCAGAGATCAGCGAAGAATTTGAGAACATCTTCACCAGAACAAAGCCAAGAACAAGAGCAGAAGTATTCTCAATCCACAAAATCAAAAAGGTAATCTTCTGTAGGTACTCCTTTACAATAACCTATCCAAGGGTCAGGTACAATCTTTACAGAGTCAGAAGGGTAAACAATTCAGAAACCACCTTCGCTGATGCTAACCTAAGGAATCTGAATCCCTATGATCTACCTGATCTTCTGCAATGGACGAAGGACAACTACAACACAGAGCCAAACACCAGAGCCTATCAAGTGTTGAGAAAAGCAATGAGGGAAAGGCTTCTGATCTACAGTTTGACAGACTTTCAGCTAGGAAAGGATCTTGGTCTCAAACATCTGAACCTTCGACCACCAGAGGATCGCTGCCCACCTGACGTTGTGCCCAACTCAATCATTACAGAACCAAGGTTCGGGTTAGTATTTCAAAACCCACAAGGTGAAGTCAAACTTTTTGTGACCATGGACTGTCAGAAGTACGCAACCAGTACTCTGAACATGTTCAGAGCAAACCTTGTAAAATACAGAGATACCAAGCAAATGGATAGAGAAGCTGCAGATGCTTTCATCAGAGAGATCGATGCCACAATCCGCTTAAGAGAACTTTGCGTCAGTTTCTACAAAGAGATCAGAGAAGTCGGAAGAGACAACAGAAGCTACAACGATTTCAAAGACGCCAACATATTATTCTCAAACAAAATCTATGCAAACCATTTTCAGTTTATCTTTCATAATACTCAAATGTAAAATGCCTCTGGCATATTTCTAAATGAAAGAACTTTCGAGGTATTGTTTAATCTCTGTCTTATCTAACTTAGCCTAAAGTACTTCAATGTCAAATTTTTATTTTTCACTACTTAGGGGGAGATTGTTAGCTTCAATCTTCCTAATCGTAGAAGTATTTAGAAGTAGTGAAAAATATGCTAAGTGAAGAAAGCCTTTTACAGAGGCTCTGCCACTTCCGAAAGATCAAGGTCAAGAATCTACAGAAGCTACAGAGGTGTCCCATAGAACCTCTGTCTTACTCACAAAGAAGACCAAAGACTCGGAACCCGGTGAAGACTGCTCTACAGAAGACCAGACCTCAGAACCTCTGTAACCCTTTACAGAGCCTCTGCGGTTTACGATAAAGACTTGGAAGATATTTTATATCTTGCTACTGTTACTGGATCCGTTCATCAACTTGCATGGTAGCGTGCCCTGTCAAACCTCAACACCCGTCAAGCTCTGAATGGACTCAATAGGACTTAGTACAATATAGACGTCTACGGCATTAAATGCAATACAGCACGTACAGCTATTCATGCCTTCCGATCAACAGTAGCTCATGCTTTATGGTCCCCTAGAGTAGTATAAAAGGAAGTCTCTTGTTGAGATCTTCCTTAACAATCTTAAGAACTTAACGAAGAATTTGAGTATCATGCTTATGCTTTATATCGTCAAAACGTTTTAGCATTACACTCTCTCACACACACCAAACAGTTCTTAATCTGTTTTTGGTGTTCTTATTATATATCGAACGACAGTAATCTTCAAGATATCATTTTGTTCTTAAAATACTGTTTCTTTATATTGTGTGTTCTAAATCTATCAAACATATCTGTTAGTTCTTTAAATACGCTTCCGCATCAAACATAAACTCGAACTAATAGATCTGTTAATCTTGTCTAAGCAAAACGGGAACCAACATCAATAATTCAAATCCTATGAAAACTCCTATTGCCACTGGAGTTAAACTTGACCATGATCCTCAAGGTCAATCTGTGGATGTCTACAGAGGCATGATAGGGTCACTTCTGTATTTAACTGCAAGTAGACCTGATATAATGTTCGCAACCTGTCTTTGTGCCAGATTTCAAGAAAATCCTAAAGAATCCCATTTGTCTGCTGTCAAACGTATCTTTAAATATCTTAAAGGGACTTAATTTTTGGGTCCCTGGTATCCTCTTAATTCTGGTTTCGAGCTTATTGCATACACAGATTCAGATTATGGAGGATGCAGGAATGACAGAAAGAGTACTTCTGGTAGCTGTCAATTGCTTAGAGATAAATTAGTCCACTGGACATCCAAGAAACAGAACTGTGTATCAACCTCTACAGTAGAAGCAGAGTATGTTGCTGCTGCTAGTTGTTGCCCTCAAGTGATCTGGATGAAAACACAGCTCAAGGACTATGGCCTGGAATACAACAAAGTTCCAATTTTGTGTGACTCCAAGAGTGCAATACAATTACAGCTAATCCAGTCCAGCACTCGAAGACAAAGCATGTCGACATAAGGTATCATTTTATAAAGGATCATGTTGAAAAAGGGACGATTGAAATGTATTTTGTTTCAACCGACTTCCAACTTGCTAACTTGTTTACAAAAGCCCTTGATGAAAGGAGATTTAACTTTTTAATCAGCAAGATGGGTATGCTGAACATGTCCTCCTAACTCTGTTTAAAACTCAACAGGGCCTTTGATGATCATCCCAGAGCTCTGTCAAATTAGTTAGGTAGGGTACATCACCAGAGTCTCTGATGTTCATCTCAGAGCTCTGCCAGCATACTTTTTTCAATATTGTTCATGTGTTTCAAATTTTGTATATTCTTTGTTTTCTTTTTGTAAATATTCTTTAATCTCTCAAAATTTGCAAGAAAAGAGAAAAGTTGAAAAGATAAATTTTTCGATTAAGCTCATCATTTTAGGGGGAGCTTAAAAGGAAAATAAGCATGGTTTAAGGGGGAGCAAGTCAAATCAATTTCAAATCTAAATGACTTGGCTCATTGAACAAAAAGGAAAATCTTTTTAAGGAAGGGAAAACCTATTCTGATGAAAACATTTTTTGATAATGTCAAGAACTTACCAGAACTCTGACATTTCACCAGAGCCTCTGATGATGCTCACCAGAACTCTGTGAAATTTCTGAGTTAGTTCTGCTTTAGTTCTTTGACTACTTTCACATCAGATACAGGATTTGTAAATGATTTTAGGGTAAAGGTGAAACATCTGGGTTACTTGAAGGAAAGGACAATCACTAATCAGAGACAAAATGTGCTGAGAGTTCCACCAGAGCTCTGCCATTTCTCTGATAATGGTCATCAGAGATGCGGGTTATTTTTTATGCGTCAACCACATGTCACCCACAGATCTCTAACCATGACGGTTCTATTGCTTAAAAGGTGTCAGAACCAAAATCCACGTGGCATCATCTGATTGAAAGACCAACCGTTAGTTGTTTCCACGTTCCTACAGTACCTACGATGGTTATCCAGCCAGATATTTCGAGTATAAATACCCATTCATTTGACCCATTTCATTTCTTACGACTTCTAAGTATTCAAACCTTCATATTCTTCCCTCCTTTGTTCAAATATCCTTGTGTTCTTCAAACCCCAGAAACCTGCAACAATGGCGGAACAAGCAAACTCGGCAGAATCGAGCAGAATAGTACTCGTTGATCAAATAGAGATCCAACCCTACGTTTTTGTAGATAACAACTACAGATTCGACGCCAATCCATCCAACTATTTGCCTATTTACTATGTGTTCGTTGAGTTTTTCAGAAACTCTGAAATCTTGCAAGCCCTTACAAAGTTCGACGATGACCTTCCAGAGATTTATGTTCAATAATGGTGGACAACATGCCAGTTCATTCCAGAAAGAAAAGGGATCATCGGAAACGTTGATTCTGGAAGACAAGGAGGTGCAGGAACGGTTCGCATTCGCGACAAAACCCTTCGAAGATGTAGTGTGAGTAGAGCAAATTTAAAACCCAGAATCTAGCAATGAAAATGTAGAGAGAGAATCTAGAAAAAATCAATGTCTGAATGAAAAGTGATCTGATGAACAGTAATATCTGCATGGTCCGAAATCTTCATCTCAGTGTACAAAATCTTCAAATTGGATCTTAATCTGCTTGAATCTCCTGTTTAGCTCTGATACCAAATGTAAAACACAGAATCTAGCAATGAAAATGTAGAGAGAGAATCTAGAAAGCACTAGTCATCCATATATTGATCTTGAAAGAGTAAATGACAAATGCTACAAGTGTTACAAGTGTTGATTGATGTTGATTGTTCTCTAACTATGAACTAGACATGCCTATTTATACCCATAACATACAAGGTATAAAGGCATTATGAACTAATACAGTACATTGACTTTACAGTAAATCTTGAATACAATAATGCTCTAACAGATGTTGGCATAATCAAAATTCCCGTGGAAGTATAAGCCGTACATGATTTGAAGAATCTTAGTCTAAACACTGATTTGTTTAGAAGTCTTAGTCTTAGTCTTAGTCTAAACACTTATTTGTTTAGAAGTCTTAGTCTAAACCCTGAACTGAGTTTAGAAGTCTTAGTCTTTGAAGTACGGGTCCTGAACTGAGTTTAACAAAACCCGTAAATTTGTGAAAATCCTGATTTTGGACAAATAGTGTGAGTAGAGCAAACTATTCTTATATGTTTTAGAATTGCATATGCTTGAAGCTAATCATATTTCGCATGCTAGCACACCAAATAGATTAAATAAAGGGGTTGAAACTGAACATTTTTAACTTGATATGCAATGATGTCTTGTTCTTGAATCCAAACACATGCATTTGATTTCATTTGATTGAAAAATCTGTTAAATTTCATTAAGTTGGATTTCTTTTGTAAAGCTTTCAAATGATCAAATGTTAGTAGTTATAAAATGTAGTTCAATGAATTTTATATTCCTTGTATAAATGTTTTCATTAATGCACTGTATTTGAAATGAATATTTTTAATGAAATATATGTATACTTTCAGGGGGAGAAAACAAATTGCTCCAGAATTCTTATTTTGAGGGGGAGCAAGATTATTCATTAAGGAGGAGATTGTTAGTAATACTCAGAGATGCGACTGAAATTGAAAAAGGTTTTCGATGATCATGATGCTCACTATCATCGAAAAAGGGGGAGAAATGTTTAATTCAATTTCATGTCGAAGATAATTCAAGATCAAAGAGATGAAGATACTAAGTTCAAGAAATCATTCAAAATACAAGAAATACTGGTTTCGAATCTTGTGAAGTCAGAAATGTTGCTGAATTTGGTTATCTTAGTTCTGAGCATTTCAGAATGTGCTTACACCTAAAAGTTCAACAATATAGATGATTTCGCATCCTTCTATCCTTCTGATTAAAATTCTCATGGTTTCGCACTTGCCTTGGTACGAATCCTCATGGTTTCGTATCCTTATTGATACGACTTCCATGGTTTCGTATTCAACTTGATTCGACTTCCGTTGGTTTCGTACTTGCCTTGATCCGGATTCCTTGATTTCGCACCCAACATGATACGGAATCCATGGTTTCGCACCCAACATGATACGGAATCCATGGTTTCGCACCCAACTTGATACGAAACGGATGGTTTCGCACCCTCTTGCATCCGAATCCTTATGGTTTCGAATCTGCCTACATTCAAATTGATGGTTTAGGATCCTTTTAATATGAGAAAATTAATATGAGAACTAAGGTTCTTGCATCAAGAAGGATACGAGAAGTTACTGTTTGTCAAAGACTGATAAAGCTGCAAAGATCTGTTTTCATGTACAAGACTTGAAGATGGTTTGATAGAGTGTCTGTTGGAGAAGATTGACTTTACAAAGAGCTGAAGACTGCTGTCATATTTTTTAAATCTTGAATCCAAAGGGGGAGATTGTTAGAGCATTATTGTATTCAAGATTTACTGTAAAGTCAATGTACTGTATTAGTTCATAATGCCTTTATACCTTGTATGTTATGGGTATAAATAGGCATGTCTAGTTCATAGTTAGAGAACAATCAACATCAATCAACACTTGTAACACTTGTAGCATTTGTCATTTACTCTTTCAAGATTAATATATGGATGACTAGTGCTTTCTAGATTCTCTCTCTACATTTTCATTGCTAGATTCTGGGTTTTACAACATCCTCTACAAAGAACTTCTATCCGCAGTAAACATCAAGACATCGACTCTGGCGAGAGGAGGTGTTGTGGGAGAACACAGGAATCTAAAGCACATCAGATTTCCAAGGTTCATTAGCCTTGCCATTAGAGAAGCATTCCCAACTCTGCAACTAGTTCAACAGGGAAATCCAACTTCTGTATGGGTAATGTCCAGATTCAGTCCAACAACCACAGGTGAGTACCCTAACACCTGGAGAGTCCCACGAACCATGTTATCTCTGATACAACCAACCCATATTTCTCTACAAAACTATAGACATGCTGCTCAACCTCAAGAACCTGAGGTGAGATCCCCAGCATACATAGGTCTTGAACCATCGTTAGAGTCAGTGAGGGAGGTAAGAGAAGAGGCAGAAGTACAAAGACCAGAGGTAAGAGTACCCGAAGTGGGGTCTTCCTCTGCCCATGTTGAGGAGGAGGAAGTAGTGGACAGAGCACCCCCTCTGGAGGTTGTCCAAGAGGAAGTACGGGAAACTGCAGAGGATGTGGCAGAGAGTTCGTCCTCCTCTGGCAGTAGTGAGGAAGAGGAGAGTGAGGGAGAGACATCTGAGTCTTCTGAATCCCTAAGAGCCGAGGGAAATGTGAGTTTAGAGGAAGATGTTCAAATGAACACACATGTGCGTTTCCCAAGCCCATCTTCCAGTGCTACCACATAACCTATCCTTGGTGATCATGACCAAATGGATATTGAAACAGAGGTGCACACCTCGAACCCAAACCAGCTTGAACCACCAGAGGCAACTCTTCACGCCTCTGATATGCACGAAACCGAGGATTCCATTTTTGGTAATGATGTTCCATCGCCCCAGAACATCAATAGGTCACCTACACACGCTGAAGCCTCTGTGGCTTGCATAGACTTGACACAAACTAGCCCTGAGATCTTTAGGAACTCGCGTAGGCTCTGTCCAACTCAGGGATAGTGGTATGACCTAGTCTCACAAGGGAAGACCTGTCTTGATCACGGATCTTCTCAACACATCAGATTTCCTTCTCCAGAACCTGAGCTGGAAGAGGAAACTCTTATCAGGATGCCCAGAGATGTATCCCCTGAAAAGGAACATCAAAGATCGGGTGGAAGTTCTCCAAGAGCCAACATCCAAACAACTCTTGAAGGAGGCCCCTCTGAGCTCGAGGCTGACTTGGATCCATGTGTTGGAACCAAGGTTACCCCCACTGACATTGTCACCAGAGCAGAGCTCAAAAGCTTTTGTGACAGTATTAGAAACTCCTTCAATGAGTATAAACTTATCAATGATGGCAAAGAGGAGCTGATCCGCAAGGAGAATGCTTCTCTCAAAGATGAGCTGCAACAGATTACAAGGAAATATGCAGAGACTTCTCAGAAGTTTGTCGATTCTGAAAGGGCCAGAGCAGAGGAGACACATAAACTGACAATAGAGATCTCTGATCTGAAGAGAACAATGGCAGAGAATCACACCGCGGCAATGAACAGAACTCTATCAATGCCTTCCATTCTCCTCTAAGACTCTAACATCAGAACCTTGACAGAGATGATCAACAACTCTGTCAAGGATGCAATCAAAGAGGCCACGACATCTTCTGCCACTCCACTCAATGTCTTTGGTCGAAGCCCCAACGAACTACCTATGACACTTGGCCAGATGGGAGAGTTCAGCAGAAACGTTCTAAGCAAAATGATGACCATCTCGTCCAATTTCGTCATGAAAGCTCAAGCGACAGAAAGACATATTCAGACATCTCTTGACTCTCACAAATTCAACTTTGAGAGTCAAGTAGATGAAGTCAGAGCTGTTGTAACAGAGGTCGAAGATGTTTTGAAAAAGGCAGTCATCACCTTCACAAATGCTATCTTATAGACTGCCTCACACAAAAGACCTGCAGACTGCATCCTAGAGGGCGAGCCTTCAAAGAAAAAGGCCAAGTTTGTTGCCCCGAACTCTACCAAGCGTATTGTGGCAACCTCTGACGATGATGATGATAATGATAATGATGACACACACAGAGATGCCACAGGGCCTTCAGATAATCAAGCAGGAGAGTCCTCAGAGCAACAAAAGGGGGAGACAGAAAAGGGGAAAGAGAAACAGATAGAGAAAGAGACAGAGGCAGAAAAAGAAAAAGAAACACAAGGGGAGAAGGAGACGGAGGAAACTCCAACAGAGATGATGATGGTAGAGTTCGACTACATGTTCAAAGACAGAACTATCAAAGCACTAGAAGCGTCGACATCTCAACCACCAGAAATCATCATCCTTGATACTCCTCCCTAGTCTCCAAGAAATGAACGAAAGAGAACAGAACCATTCTCTGTTGATGAACAAATAAACCAACCCCAAATCCAAACCCAAACTGCACAAGAGCCTGAAAACCTAGTTGACACCCTTATGGCTGAAACTCATGATGATCAGAACCCAACCCAAAACCATCCAGAGCAGAACCCGGAATCTGCACCCTGACACACCGAAAAACCTTCCCTAGAAGAAGTGTTTGCATATCTCTATGCCGACAGAGATATAATTCCAATAAATGTCGTACCCATCAACCCTTAACTTAACCCGATCAGAGCAAACAGACTTAACGACGATAGGTGAAGGTTCATTGAAAAGAAGTCACATCTGAACAAAGCTATCAACTCCTCGTTTGGGATCAGCAGAATTCTGAAGATAGAAGAAAGAAAATTTGCTTATGACAGAATTTTGTACCATCTGTACACTGTGGAATCAAATGACAAGAAGATAGAATCCTTCAACGACAATGATCTTGTTCTTTTGAACCCATATGATCTTGTAACTCTTCACGGCTACTGCATCAATTTCCACGACAGTTACAAAGCCACAAGTACACATGTGCCTGAAGTTCATTATGCTATGCAAGAGCACATCAACCTCCGAACACAGATTGATTTTCAGCTAGGCATAGAGTTTGAAGTTGAGAGACTGGCGATTGCACCTCCAAATGAAAATCTTGAGGGTTATGACCATTACAGAACTGGAACTGTGGTTGGACTTAACTTAGATCCTGTGGCCATGATGGGAGAACTTAACTTCTTCCTAGGACTCCAAGTCAAACAATCATCAGAGGGAATTTTCATAAATCAATCAAAATATGTCTCTGACATACTTTCTAAATTCAAGCTCTCTGATGCCTCTGTTGTGAAGACCTCCATGGCCACAGGATCTAAGTTACACTCAGATCTAGAGGGAAAATCTGTAGAGTGCAAGCTCTACAGAGGCATGATTGGGTCTCTTCTGTACTTAACTGCCAGTAGACCAGATATAATGTATGCCACATGCCTCTGTGCAAGACAGCAAGCTAACCCTAAGGAATCCCACCTACTTGATGTAAAGAGAATCTTTAGATGCCTAAAGGGAACCAAGAATCTTGGCCTCTGGTATCCAAAGAACTCTGGCTTCGATCTCATGGCTTATACAGATTCAGACTACGGAGGATGTAACCTTGACCGAAAGAGTACCTCTGGGAGTTGCCAAATCCTGGGTGGTAAGTTAGTCAGCTGGACTTCAAAGAAGCAGAATTGTGTGTCAGCATCTACAGTAGAAGCCGAATACGTTGTTGCTGCTAGCTGTTTCTCCCAGGTTCTGTGGATGCGAAGTCAACTAAAGGACTATGGTCTTGACATTCAGTAGATCCCCATCCTCTGTGACTCAAAGAGTGCCATTGCGATCTCTGCCAATCCTGTACAGCACAATAAAATGAAGCACATTGATATTCGGTACCACTTCTTGAAGCATCATGTTGAACAAGGCACAATCGAGATGTACTTTGTGTCCACTGAATTTCAGCTTGCAGACTTATTCACCAAGGCGCTAGATGAGAAAATATTCCTTTTCTTGGTGGGTAAGTTAGGTATGCTAAACATGAGTTGATCCCTCTGTAAGTGAGACTTAATCTTCCTGTACATGTGTATATATTTCAATCTTTCAGTATGTGAATTCTTAATCTTTGAAAGTTCTGTACCCGACAGAGCTTCTGTGGAATTGGTCAGAGCCTCTGCCAATTCCCACAAAACCTCTGGTGAGTTTGACCTATGTTCTATGCTCTACTTATCACATCTGATCCAAGCATAGATCAAGGGGGAGCAGAAGGAGACCTTGAATTGATCTACAGAAGTTGATCATTCAAGGGGGATCCAAAAAGGAGTATTGGTCAGGCAAATCAACAGAAGTCAGGGAGATTGCCGAACAAAGGAGAATCTATGAGTGAGTACCTCGCACAAAACCTCTTTCCAAAATAGTTTTCTAGGACACCATATTCCAAATATGTCCTAGAAACACAGTTTAAAACTGTCAAAACTTTGGATGATCAAAAAGCTTTATGAGCTTTCTGTTATTAGAAATTTTCGGTCATAGAGCCTCTACTGAGCTCAACAGAGCCTCTGTAAGCCAGAACCTCTGTGACTGCAAATTTTGTTCGGAAACTCTATCCATCACTTCCACTGTCTTTTCAAGTGTATTTGGTAGAGGTACAAACACAGAGAAAATGGATGAAGACTTCAGATCACAGAGCTCTTTTCACAACAGAGCTTCTGTCGATTTGACACTTATGCACAAAAACGGGTTCTGTAAGTGCGGGTTATTTACCACAGTAACAGTCATCTGGGTTTAGAGACGCCCACGTGCCTAGCATTAATGGTCGCCGCACGACGTCTCATCGTGCTCTGACACTTCTGACATGGCACGCCTCTATTGGTCGTGTCAGTCAAACGACGGTATAGAAGCGTTGCCCACAGATGTACAAACTCGAGTGCGGACCCCAAATTACATTAAATTCACTTTTACTGATGGAATTCTATCCGTTTCTACCACCAGCTATAAAACCCTGTTCACACTTCTTCTTCATCCTTTACGAATTTCTCTCCTCATCATCTCCGGCGAACCTTGCAAAACCTGCAACTTCTTCATATTCTACTCCTTTCTTCAAAGAAATCATCCATGGCAACCTCTAACTCTCCGGCGAACTCCCCTGCTCAGGCTGAGCTTTCTCAACATCCTTCTCCAGCAAGAAACCTTGAAACAAGAACACAATAGAGACTCAGTGGACTTTGCTCCGACGACCCACCTACAAAACTTTTTGACCATGACCAGTTCGAAAATATCCTTCCCCTTAAACCCAATAACCACTATCTTGTTCCCTCAAGAACTGCTTTTGGGGACGAACATGCTGTATTGTTAAACATCTTGGAAAACCACCCCCTAAACACACTGCTAACCAAGAATGTCGCAAAGATCCCTGACAGAAACCTGAACCAGTTCTGGCAGAGCTGCTATTCTCCATCCTTAACAGGTGCCTGACTTGGAAGGTGGGTATCCCTGACCAAACCTCTCATCAGATATTGGCAATCATGTACGGGGTGTACTATGATTTGCCTCTGGACTATGCCACACTCATAATGCAAGAGCTCGTTAATACCATTGACCACAGAATCTCCACGCAGAAGGCAAAGGGGCCTAAAAGCAAAGAACTCCCTGCTCTGCAATTTCAGAGGACCCTATGAGTAATTCTAGAACCTCTACTTTTACTGGAAGAATGACCAATGGAAGGGCCAGTTGTAAAAACCTACCCTCTGACCAAAATGACCCCTACTAGGCACGTAGACGGATACCAGTTCTGCAGGCCTCTGCCATCCAAACTACTCACATACGCGATCACAGAACTCCAGTATGCTACTGATGAAGACCTTAGGTTAGCATACATACGCAATCACAGAACTCCAAGACCGAGTCCGGTGACACCCCCGCGTCTAGGAGCCCTGTAGGATCTCAGTTAGTAGAAAGAACGGGTGACGAGGAGTGGGCAGCAGCCTTAACAAAGCATGAGTAGAGACAAGAAAAGTTCTGACTTCTGAGAAGCAAGATTGGAACTTCTGCACCCAAGAGTAAACCCACTGCAACCCCCTCTAAAACACAGAAGGATTCCAAAGCAAAGAAAACAACAGAGGGCACCTCTGCCAGTATTGAACCTCCCCAGCAATCACATTCAGAAGCCACGATGGTTGGATCCTCTGCACCCCATCCTCCTAAGGAAAAGAAAAAGAAAAGAAAAACCCAAAATTCTGAGGAAGGAGCCCCAAAACCCAAACGAAAGAAGGTCAAGAAACCCAAAACTCCTCTGCAGAGCATCGCAGAGGAAGCAGAAATAGAAACTGCAGCAGCACAAATCCAAGACGAACCTCTGCGATCCCCCACGCCTATTCGATGCAGAGGGAACTGACTTCTCTGCATTTCTTGAGCGACAGGATATTGCCACCACCTTGGATACTTCTGGTTGGGTACCAGAGGACCTCATAGATTGGACAACTACAAACCCCAACGTAATTGTCTCAGAAGTTGATTATGATCTGGAGGAAAGTGACAGAACCCCTGAGGGTATTCAGGCAAACACCCCAGAAGCAACCTATGAACCCAGAACTCTATGCCTCTCATCCCTGCTACGACTCACAACTAAAGAGCATAGAGGAAATGGTAGAAGCCGAAGGCACTTGGGTAGGAATAGAGTCTAGGTTAGAATCTCCTACGTTTGGGTGCATGACAGAGGAAGAAAGTCAAAAATATGCCGAAGAGCGAAGAGGCACACAACCACAACCCCCTCCCAGTGCAACCCACATATCTAGCTCTGCCAGTCTAGTGGCAGAAGGAGCTATTGAAAAATAGCAGCACAGCTCAATCCAATCCCCAGCCAACCAGACAGAGGAACCTTTTTCCTCCTCTGTGCCACTAATATCCGGGGAAGCCATTCAGAGAGAGTCCTCTCAAAAGGACTCTCCTCTTATTCGTGATCAATTGCCCCAGATCACATCTGAAGTCCTAGCAGAGGAATTTGTTTCCTCTGCCACACGCACACACTTAGGACCCCACAGCTCTTCAGAAGAGCTTAGAATGCACTATGGCGAAGGGACTCTAGACAAGTCCCCGAGCAAACTCGGAGATACTGCTGTCCCCACCTCTGGAGTGGATCAGCATCAGGTCTCTGACAGATGCTTTGTAGAGTCTGAGGCCCAAAAAGCCTCTGCTCGAGGATCAGAGGGAAGTCATTCCGCTCTCAACGTCAAAACAGGAGTGAAATAAGGCGTCTCAGGAACGGAGACCCACTCTGGTGATAGATTCGTTCACCCAGAGGTTACACCAGGTCCATATGTCGCAAGGGATGAGTTCCAAACCCTTATCACCTCTATGACCAACTCGTTGAAAGAGTTGAAAATCTCTTTTGACACTCTTGCAGAATCAACCTCCAGGGCACTAACCGATCTCTCCACCAAAGTTGAGAACTTCTCGACAGAGGTGAAAAATGCCAGCGCCTCAATGAAAAACACTGCAACAGCCTCTACCGCCTCAAAAGCCTCTGCTCCTGAGACAGCTTCAACCTCTGCACTTGAAGCTTCTATCAAAGAACTCACCGAACAGCTAAAGATGGAACGACAAGTGGCCACAGATCTCTCAGCTCAAACCCCTGCTTCTATAGGCCTTACACCAGAAGATCTAAAGAAGGCCCTAGAACAAGTCCAAGAACAGACCACCAGAGAAACTCAAGCCATGAAGCCCTCTGACTACATGACCAGAGCCCAAATTACCGATCTTGGACAGGAGATACTGAACGAGTGACAGAGTTCATCAAGGCTTTCACCACCGCAAATGCCAACTATGTGAAAGACTTCCAGGCCAGCGTGGGAAAGCTGAGATTTAACTTAGAAGCTGAGGTTGCCTATCTGTTCTGAGTATGTGATGACGTCTGCGCAAAAATGATAGCTGCAGGGGCCACTCAACCAAAGAAACCATCATCCACATGCCAGACAGAAGGCACTTCTGACAGAGGAAAGGATGACTCTGATGATGATTCAGATGGACCGTCAGGTCATCCTGAGGGGGAGAAGAAGAGGACAGAGAGAGCCAACAGAGGTCTGCCAGCACCACCATTATTCACAGAACCATTAATCCAAGTACCATCTTCCCAAGGAACCCAAAAGAAGACCACAGAGGAAACACCCACCTCTGTGGAAACAACCCAAATAACTGAAGATTTACCATCACCCACTCCCAAACCAACAGAAGAAATCCAAATCCTAACATCAACCTCTGAAGACAACCTCCCTTCCCCAACACCAAAACCAAGAACTGAAGAAACCCAACTACCATCCCCAACACTAGAAGCGGAACAGAAGAAGTCACCATCACCCACTTTCACAGAAGCTCAACCAAAACCCAAGAAACAAATCCACACCCAAAGAAGACATACCAAAACCAACACCGAGAACTAAGACCATAGCTCAAAAACAACACAAATATCTAAGCAAAATAGACGAGCCCTCACCAACCAAACCTATAGAAGAACCAACAACCAAGTCCCCTGTCAAACCAACTACAGAGGAACCCCCAACAAAAACATCAGAAGCTCAACCGCCAAAACCAACAGAGGAAACCACAACCAAACTCATGGCAAAAGACAAGGGAAAGGGTATAGCGACAGAGGATCCGAAACCCAAGAAACAAAAGCATCAACCTTCTGAAAAACTGCTAAAGAGCTCCTTTGATGCTTTTGTCACTCCAAAGCCAGATGAAGAAGACTGGGCTTTAGGAATTCCTCCTCTTTCAACCAAGCCCGTCATAGATCCCAAGGCTAAGCCAACGGAAGACCGAGTGGCCACACTGATCAGCAACTTGGAGGCTCTGCGCAAACCTATGCCACCACCCTCTGTACCTAAACGACAAATGGAAGAAGTGGTGTATAAGTACCTCTACAGCAGAGCCGTCAATGATCCTCTGCCAGCTCCGATCTTGAACTGTGACTTGCTTCAGCAGATAAGGGATGACTTCTACAGAAACAAAGCCAAACCCATCAAAGAAGTCTTCTCAAACTCAAAGATCACACAAGTTATCTACTGCAAGCTATCACATACTAAAGGTGGATAATTCCACTACAACCTCTACCACGTCAAAAGGGCGGACAGATCTGAGAACAAATTCTCAGATGCAGATCTGAGGAACCTAAGCCCCTATGACCTACCTGATCTTCTGAGCTGGGCAAGGCAAAACTATGGTCGCAGACTTGAAGTCCAAAGAGCGTATGAAGAAATAAAAAAGGCCATGCGAGAAAAGCTTCTGCTCTATAGCCTGACAGACTTCCAAGTGGGACTCGACCTTGGAGTAAGAACAATAAGTCTCCCACCACCAGAAGACCGTTGTCCCTCCTCTGTGGACATCAGACTGAACTCCATCATCACCAGTCCAAAAGTTGGGTATGTCTTCCGTGATCCTCAAAGAAAATTAATGTTGTTCATAGAGGTTGATTGCCAGAAGTATGCTACGAAGACTCTGCTCGAGTTCAGGGCCAACCTCTTGGAACACAGAGGATCAAAGTTCATGGATCTAACCTTCGCCAACAGATTAATTGAGGCCATTGATGCGGTCATCAACTTCAGAAACCTCTGCATCAACATGTTCCGTGAACTTAGAGATGGAGGACTCACCAAGTCAATCAATGACTTCCCAAATGCCAGAGTCTGACATCTGCAACTATCCTACTTTTGCTTTACTTTTCATGCACTGTAAATTTCAAATCATGTAAGTGCCTCTGGCATAACCGTAAATGAAAGGTAAACTTTTTACAGAGGTCAAATGTTCACCTCTTTCTGTTCTTAGCCTAGAAAAACATGCAACTTTCAATTTTTTATTTTTCAATACTTAGGGGGAGATTGTTAGCTCCAACTTCTGATAGAAGAAGTATCGAAAAATAGGCTAAAGTATAGATCATCGACAGAGCCTCTGCCAAGACACTAAGAGAAGATCATTCAACAGAAGAATTTCAGAGGACAAGGCCACAGAGCCTCTGTCACCCTTGACAGAGCCTCTGTGGTATGAAGACTTGAAGATTGAAGATACTTGAAGATAAACACAAAGACAATTGTGCCTCTCACGTGCCTCTGTTGTACGAATATTCGAAAGATCATTCGTACAAGGCGTGCCCTGCACATTGCACGTGTCATCCTCTGATGGGTTACAGCATTTGCAGAATGCGGCGCAGTACATTAATGTTGTACTAGTCTCAATCCCAGGATGTTGTCTTTGTACCTTAGTACTTCTTGTCTATTGCTTGTCCCCTGTAAGTAGTATAAAATAGAAGGTCCATCCAGACCTTTTAGAGGAACTTTCGCACAATACACACACACCAGATTAAGGCATAATCTATTGTATTACACACACTTACGGTGTTCTGGGTGTTCTTGAAGAATCAATAGAAAGTGAATCATTGAGCTAAACTCTTGTCTTATAATCGATTCACTTGTTTGATTTTGTGTGTATTTTCTACCGAGCATCTCTCTTTAGTTCTATTGAAAACGCTTCCGCATATAAATCTGTTTGAACTATCGAGATAAATATCATTGTTGAGTATTTATATGGGATCAACAATATCCCTTTGCAACCAACCTTGCTTTATTTCTGATGATTATTACATCTTCATCTTTCTTATTCCTGAAAATTCACTTGGTTCCAATAGTTGCTTTATCTTTTGTAAGTGGAACCAAGGACCAAACTTTGTTTTTTTCAAATTCAAGAAGCTCCTCTTGCATAGCTTCAATCCAGTTTGGGTCTTCCAGGGCTTCAGTAATCTTCTTTGGCTTAATCATGCTCAAAAAGTTCACAAAGAAAGCTTCATTGGCTGTAGCAGATCTTGTCTTTACACCATCTTCAGCAGCACCTATGATCTGATGATAAGAGTGATACTTTGTCCATCTGGTCATGAGGGCATGGATAATAGGTGGTGTCTGTGCTTCTGACGGGAAAAGATGATTGTCAGCTTCAGAGCTCTGAGGGTTGGCACCAGGGCTCTGAGGCACACTGCTCTGGAGAGTGGCTTCATTGCTCTGTGAAGTACCAGCAGGGCTCTGAGAATGTGAGCTTTCATATATGGAATTTCTTCCAACATTTGTCAGTGGGGGTGATGATGGTTCTTGTTCAGACTCCCTTTCTTCTGATTGCAGTCTTTCATCTTCTCTCTGATCTTGACCTGTGGAAAGAGAAGCAGATGGTGAAGTATTTGAAGGACCTGACAGAGATGTACCTATTAGATCTATCCTTCAGAGTTCTAAACTTGATTGCCTCTGGTGATGACTTCAGAGGAATCTTCATCATCGAAGAAATCATTAAATATCACATTGATATTTTCTTCTCTTGCTTTGGATGTACTCGGCTTTTATGCTGTGTGTATCCTCTCTGATGATTGGCTTTCAGAGACACTTGATGATCTTTCATCAAAGGATATATTGATGCTTTCTTGAATGACTCTTGATCTTAAGTTGTAGACTCTGTAGGCTTTTGAAGTTAGAGAATATCCAATGAATTTTCCTTCATCAGCCTTTCTGTCAAACTTTCCCAATTGATTTATGTCATTCAAGATGTAGCACTTGAAACCAAAAATATGAAAGTACTTCACATTTGGCCTTCTATTTTTGATCAGCTCATAAGCAGTCTTCTTAAATCTATTAACAATGACAGCCCTGTTTTGGGTAATACATGTTGTTGAGACTGCTTCTGCCCAGCAGTTGATGGGAGGATCAGATCCTGCTAACATAGTTCAGGCAGCTTCCACCAGAGTTCTGTTCTTTCTCTCAACAACACCATTTTGTTGAGGACTTCTTGCAGCAAAGAAGCTCTGGGAGATTCCTTCCTCTATAAGGTAGGAGTCAATTTTGGCATTTTTGAACTCAGTCCCATTATCACTTCTCAGCTTTTGGATCTTCAGACCTAACAGAACTTGAATTCTCTTCAACAGATTTATCAGTATTTCTGGGACATCAGATTTCCCTCTGATGAACTCAACCCAAGTATATCTAGAATATTCATCTATAAGAACCAGGATATACTTTCTGCCAGATAGACTTTACACAGAGATTGGACCACAGAGATCCACATGAAGCATATGCAAAGGTCTAGGGCAGTTGTGGTCACTCTTTGTTCTGTGTGAAGCTCTTTTCATCTTACCCAATTCACAGGCAGCACAAAGATGGTCTTTGTCAAATTTAAGAGAACGAAAACCTTTGACTAAGTTAAGTTTCACAAGCTTGTCAAGATTTGAAAAATTCAAGTGAGCAAATCTTTTGTGCCAGAGCCAGGCATCTTCCTTATTCACAGAGACTAAACAGAGTCTCTCTGAATTAGGTTTTTGTTAGGATTGAAATTCATTTTATAAAGATTGCCTTTTCTATCAGCTCTGAGAAGCTCTTGACCAGATTCTGAAACTAACAAAGAACAATATTTCTTCTTAAAATTAACATCAAAACCATGATCACACAGTTGACTTATGCTAAGAAAATTATGATTTAATCATTCAACATAAGCAACTTTAGATACAGAAACACCTTCATTGGTCAAAACACCATATCCTCAAATTTGTCCTTGTCCATATCCTCCAAAAGTTACTGCACCTCCCATTTTATCTTTGAATGAGGTCAGTAGCTCTTTATTGCCTGTCATGTGCCTGGAACATCCTGAGTCTAAGTACCATATCTACACATGTGGCTTCTGTAAGACATATTAGTTTTTCTTAGGTACCCATTGCATAATGGGTCCTTTCTTGTTAGGCTTGGGGGTGTTTGTTGTTTTACCTGTTGGCTTTCCATTCTTTGATGGTGTGCCAGATAATTTTCTCTTCATGTTCTGAGAGTTAGTCTTAGGATTTTTCCTTTCTTGTGACTGATTCCGAATGCAGTGGGGACCATTAAGATGATTTTCCAGTTTTAACAGAAGCTTAATGCAATTGCAATCGACATAACATGGAAATGATTGATTCAAATTTCTGTTTCTATTCATCATCTATGGATTACATGCCTTTTGAGGATGAAAATTTTGAGAATCAGATGTTTTTACAAACTTCCTATCTAGATTTGTTTTCCTGAAACTGGCATTTCTCTCTTGATGTGATTCCTTGGACCAAAAATATTTTCCTCTTTGATTCACTGCAGAATAAGAAATAGGTGAGTCATTAACTTTCCATTTTCCCTTTTGTTCTGGAGTGAACCTTATAGGTTTGTAAGCATAAGGCACAGAGGTTTGGTTCACAGAAGCATTCTTGGCTTTCTCTTTTCTTTTCTCTTCTCTTCTAACTCCTCAGAAGACAGGATTCTTATACCCATATTTTTAAAACCAGAGCATGGTGGGATTCTGGATTGTATGTTAGAAACAGGTATGACATTGTTCAAAATTCCAGATCCAACAAATGCCTGTTTAGGTTTGTGCAAGATAGGCTTTGGTGCACAAAAAATCTTCTCATCCACCTCAGAGTCAGAGTCAGAGTCAGAGTCTAAAAAGTCTCTGGTGGCTCTGTCAGAGGTGTGAGTCTTTGTGGGTTTCTGAGAACCATTTGCTCTGGTGGAGTCAGAGGAGTTCAACTCTTTTATGGTACAGGTTTTGAATTTTCTGAGTTTAGGTTTTAAAGCATCAGAAATGGAGTTTTCTTGCATAACTCTTTGTAGATCTTCTTCAAATGAAGTTCTTATATCTTCAGAGGTAGGAGAGAAGACTGGTGCTTCATGATTAAGATCACTCTGAGTTTTGATATCAAAGGGACCAGCCACAGAAGTAGCAGGCTTCTGCTCCTTGAAAGAGTTGAAATTGAATATCTTCTTGGGATCATGACTTTTGGCAGAATTAGAAATGATGATTTCAGCTTTTCCTTGATCATGAATAAACTTTAGATATGGTTCTGTAACCTTTTCATGACCAGAGGAGTCATAGCTGATATTTCTGTAATTCAGCTTTTTGGTCCTTGACCCTTCTGAAGTTTTAGCTCTCTTAAAAACATAAGTACCAGTGAGTACACCATCAGGCATTTGGACTTTCCCAACGCAAAAAGTAGAGGACAGAGATGTCTTCTTCTTTCTAGTGAAGGGATCAAGGTCACTGAAACCCAGACCTTGTGTGTCCTTCTGAGAATTGATTTTAATATGCCCATCTTGTGCATCCTGGTACTTTTTAATCAAAAGCTCTTTTCTCTGTAAAGATTGATGTAAGACTTCTTTTTTTTTGAAAATAATTTTTAAGAGCAACAGAGTTAAGCCTTTCATATTCTGATTTCTTTACCTCTTCTGCCTTTAATCTCAAAATCTCTTCATATTCTTTGCATTTCTCTGAAAATGAGGTTTCCTTATGTTTCTGTAAAAATTCTAACTCAGATTTTTCTTTTGAAATTTCTTCCTTCTCCATTTCCAAGAGACTTTTCTCTCTCTTGTAGAAGGACTGATCTTTCTGAGCCAGTTTTCTCAGTTATTTTTACTCAAACAGTTTTTGTTTAAGGTTTTGAAATTCCTTAGCAAGCTTTGCACATTCATTTCCAATTCAGAGTCAGATTTGGATTCAAAGGATGAACATACCTTGGCACTGGGTTTGGAAGTCTCCAGCGCTCTGTCAGTAGAGTCTGTCACGGAAAATGCACAAGACATTAAAGAAACTGTTAGTGCAATATGTCTTCAAGGTTTAAATATAGAAAGGTCAAAGTCAACGTATTGAGTTGTATTGTGTTGTTTACACCTTGTATTGTGTTTAGTATAAATAGGTTTAGTTGTGTGTTAGTATGGAGACTCTTAGAAACATTCTCATAATTCACATTCTTATATTCTAGAGAGAGAAACACTTGTACAGAACTCCTAATCTTGTAATGTGTTCTTGAGTGAAATGGATGACGAATTCATATCTTCTCTATCTTGATTAGATCTTGGTTTAACAATTGGTATCAGAGCACGTTATTGAAGATCTTGGATTAACAATTGGTATCAGAGCACGTTATTGAAGATCTTGGATTAACAATTGGTATCAGAGCAGGATCTTAGATTCAGATTGTATTTATGTGATCATATACAAATTTTTGTGAAGATTATCAAGAAAATTTGATCGATTTCTTGATTTTTCTCAAGAAATCTCGTTTTCTTGAGATTTTTTCAAAATATTCTGTGTTTGTGATCGAATTGCTTCAAGTTTGTGATCTGTAGTTTCGTCATCTGATTTGGAACAAGATTAAAGAAGGATTCGAAGGCTGATTTCAAGATTTGAGGCTTCGATTTTGAGATTTTGTCAGTTTTTGAGTTTTTGGTTCGAAGCTACTGTTCGATCGACATTTTTTCAAAGATAAAGTGTTCAGACATCGATTTCGAGCTTATCTATGAAGTTTCTTGCAGAGAATTTTCAGATTTCAGACGTTTTTGAGATTTTTCTGAACTTTTCGCAAGATCTGGACTTTTCGCAAGATTCATCGAACTTTTCGCAAGATTCATCATCTTTTGAAGATCATCAGAATCTAAGTGTAGCTTTTCGCAACTCAAAGTCACGTAAACAGTAACTTTTCGCAACTCAAAGTCACGCAAACAGTAACTGTTCGCAACCCAAAGACACGCAAACAGTAACTTTGCGTATCCCTCTGTCGCGCATACCTCTTCAAGATTTTCTAAGTCTACTTTTCGCAATTGTTGCTTGCGAAAACTTTGGTTTTTCGTTTCTTCAGCTTACGCATACTGGTGGTTTTCGCAACTGTTGCTTGCGAAAACTGACACTTAGTCAAAAAAAATTTACTGTTCATCTGACCCGACTTTCTGACTTGGTTATTTTCTGGAGTTTTTAAAAAAAATTATACTGAAATTTTTGAGAAAAAATTTTATACTGAAATTTTTTCTATAGTGTATTTCATACATTTTAAGAGTTTTTCAAGAAAAAGTTTTATATAATTTTTTTCAAGATGAATTATCAAGCTTCAGGTAATTGTCCTCCGATGCTTAACAAGGATTCGGATTTTGTGAAATGGACGGTCGACTTCATGGATTTCATTTCGAGAAGAGAAAATGAAGATTTAATGATAAAATCTTTCACCGAAGGCCCGTTGATCCTTTATAAACGGGAATAAGATTTTACTGAAGAAGAGATATATCGGAAGAGAGCTGATAAAGATGCAACATTATATTTGATCCTTGTTATTTCCAAACTTCCACAATATATATGTGCTCGATTAAATGCTTTCAAAAATAATCCTATGTTGTTGTGGAAGGAATTAACGAAGCTAATGCATGGATCGTATGTTGATTTCAGGGTAAAGAAAGTGAAGAATGCTGATAAGAAGGATACAAATCAGACAACATCAGAAATTCACATAGAGGAACCGTCAAAAGCGAAAGAAAAGAAAGTTGATTTGGAGAAAAAGGAAGACATGAAGGATGTGATAGAAGATTCTGAGAAGATCACTGAGCTTACAAAGAGACTATCAGATTTAGAAAAATTAATAAAAGATGAAAGAGAAGAACATAAGAAAGAAAGAGAGGGTCTAGCTCTGAGAATTTCGGATCTTGAAAAGGAATTGAAGATGAAGACTAAAGCTTGTGAAGATAACAAAGATTTTGAACTCCAATTCCAAAGACTTTCCAAGCAGAACTCAGATTTTCAGAAAGTATTATTTTTAGAGAAGCAAAAGGTGGAGAAGGAAAGAGCCGAGTTTGAGGTTAAAAGGAAATAGTTTGAAGTGAAGAATGGGAAGCTTTCAGAGAAAATTTCTGAACTGCAAAAGGAGTTGGATTTGGAAAGAAGTGAGTTAGAAAAGAGAAAGAAAGTTGAGTTTCAAGCAAGGAGCGTAAAGGATGATTTTTCTGTAGAACGGAAGATATTTCAGCAAGAAATTCAGAAACTCACAAAGAATTTGGCGGGTTTATCTACAGATATCATGAAGGAAAAGAGGGTGAATTGTGATTTTCGGAAGAAGCTCGAGTTGATGACAAAGGAACGAAATGCCTTAAAAGACAAAGTGAGGTCGTTCAACAACTCCGAGTATTTTTCAGAATGTCCGATGCGTCCTTCTAACATTTACTACGAGCATTCTGTGGATATGTCTTCCAAATACTATGCTGATCTTCCTTCCTACAAAAGAGTCAACATGCAATGGAAGGTAAAAGGTAAATTTCCTAGAAAAGGTGTACCAAAATCATCATTTCCAAATAAGAATTTTACAACGAAAGTTAATTCTTTTGTTCATTCTTATTGCGGAAATTATGATTTTGTTAATAATAATTATGTTCAATATTGGTATGGTACTTACCATTTTCCTTCTTATAGAGCTCCGATTAACGTGTTAGGACCCAAGACTCGTTGGGTACCAAAATCTACTTAATCTGTTTTGCAGATTTAGAGACAAGCGTTGAACTCTCGGAAGATGAAGTACTTGTGCTTTCAAAGAAGACATTGAACATCACATGATTTCAGGGAGTTTTCTATCTTTTAATATATACATGTGATTAATGAAAAAAAATTGGTATTTTGTAGGGGGAGAAAGATAAACCGTAATGGCTTTTGAACACATCAGTTCAAAACCCGCACTTTAACGGTAATGGCTTTTGAACACATCAGTTCAAAACCCGCACTTCAACGGTAATGGCTTCTGAATACATCAATTCAGGACCCGTACTTCAAAGGCTATGACTCCTAAACATATCAGTTTAGAACTCGTACTTATCAGGTGATATCCTTTTACTGTCATATCTTTCTATTTTTAGGACATGTGCTTAAAGGTAACATTGTGTTATATTTTATGTCTACTAACGTTGAAAGTTTGAACCTTCACAAATTTAATTCAATGAAGTGAAAAATTGTTAAATCCAGATCCGTGCAACAAATATGAAATCAGTAATATGAACGATAAGAACAATGATTTCAACTGGTCATCCCTGTATTATGCTTTCAATCAGAGTGTTTATAATACGAGTAGGAAAGCAAATGAGATGATTAACCTATTTTTCTAGGCTACTACAACATTATATACCTCGGGCCCGTGGTTAACAAGCCCACGGCCCGTTCACTATGGACTAACTTTAAACAATTACAATTCAAACCCTTGAACTTAAAATTAACATAAATTCTACCCTAACAATCTCCCCCTTTGATTTGAAGTTCGAGATCGCGCTCAATCTCTTGCCAGTTGTAGACATAGCGTTTGCGTAGTGCGAAATGAACCTCGAAGAATCTGATGGCGCGGCGGTAGTCGAGACGATCTTCAACCATATCCAAAGCAGTCTGAGCAGTTCTTTCATTCAGATTGGGTAAATAGGATACCTTTGGATTTTCGGATTCGTGCTTGATGATCTTCCGAAGAGCGTCTTGAACTTTGAGCAGTGTGCCGTCGCAAAATCGATTTACCTGACTGAACCTCATAAACTTCTTTTCTTTCTGAGCGTTGAGGAAGACGATCCCAAATTCCGGTTGAAGCAGCATTGCATTCTCGGGATACATCGACAGTTCAGGAGCTTTCAGATTCGGTTTGAGCAGATTTACCTTCTTCGCTCGGTTCTCGATTGCCATTTGAAAGTCCGTAAGATAAGAGATCATAATAGAACGGACGAGGAATCGACGAACCGCTTCGAGCGCCTTTGTTATAGCAAGCGGTCGGATGGTTCTGGTGCGAAGGTCTCTCAGAATAACCAGGAGGTCGAACGGATGGAGATGCTTAAAGTCAGCTTCAGAAAAAATCCATTCTTTTCCGTCTTCACGTCGAACAGTGAACACGGGATAGACGATCTTCATAATTCGGTTTGACTGAATCTTTAGCACCTCTGAAATTTTTTGTTTGGTTTGAACCTGGTCTCTCGGGAGACACCGCTTCATGGCTTCTACGTATCGGAGTTGGCGTGCTGGATCAGGACTGTAGATGCCAAGACAGAAGGTCGGCTCGATCGGGCGAATTCGGTGAACAAACAGCTTCTTCAGAGATTCCTCCAGATGAGGAATGAGGACCTTGATCTTCTCCCAACGGTTTTGTTGCTGAGGAGGGGGAGGAAGATCAGGAGTTGTCGTTTGCTGAGGAGATGTCGGGATTTCTGCATTTGAGCTTTCGGGTTGATCTGAAGTCGTAGCGGGTTGAGTCGAGTGAACGGGAGGCGTACCATAGAGATTCTGAAGCAGAAACTGGTCGTAATCAACGTTGTCGTCTTCATCAGTGGGAAACACCAAGTTTACCTCGAAGTTTACGGCTCTGGCAGCTTTTTCGTACCATGCGTCTTCGGTTTCCGGGTTGGTTTCACATGCAGGATCAATCATGGTGAGCATTGGCATGTCTGATGGTTCTTGTGCGACCAATTCCTGTGTTGTACCCTCAGGATTTTCAACCGTTGGGGCTTCGTCATCTGAAATATCCATGTCGATGACCATCTGTGCTAATGGCAACTCGGCTTCGGGTGTTGCTGTTGAAGTTGCCGCAGTTGGGGGTTCCTGTTGAACCACTGTTGTAGTTTCGGCAGTCACGATCTGGACGGTCTCGGTTTGGCGTAGACGCTTCTCCCCCTCACGGTGATCAGGATCATCCAGGTCATCGTGCTTGCGTTTGAGACCGCCGGCTTGACTCTTACAAGTGTCTTCTAGTGAGCGGACCCTCTCAGACATCGTGGCAAGCGCTTTGTTGTAGTCGTTGAGGGTCGAGTCAATGGCGTCAAGGCGTGACGTGATGGACGAAGATGGAGCAGTGACCTGTGATCGGAGAACGGAGATCAGGTCTGCTTCGGCAGATGCGGTTGTGTCGGATTCCTGGAGCAGTTGGGCTAAGAGCATCGTCTTCAGGGTGTCCACCGAGTAAGTAGGTTGCGGTTGAGTCGGTGGAGGCACAGAGGCGGTTTCAGTGTCGATGATGGGGCCCTTTCCTTTGATAGCACGCATCGCTTTGGCAAGTTCAGCGGCTACATGTTCCTGCATTTTGTGCTCCATAACCTGTTGGACAGCCTCAAGGGTGCTGTCCAGAGACCCTTTTGACACAAAGTCGGGTAAATTAACGTCGGGCTCACTTAGAGTACCCGTTGAGGCATCTACCTTAGAGGCAGAGCCACCTACGTTTACAGCTGGCGTGATATTGACTGTGGTAGGATTTCCGTCCAATCCTCGTGTTCTGTCAGTCGGAGACACTATAGACGTTCCGGTCGGGTCACTAAGAGCCTCGACTTGGTGTTGTACCTTTCAAGTGTCCTAGCCAAAGATTGATCTATTTCAAGTGGCTCTAGACTCGATGGTGCATGAAATGAAGGCGAGACCGGGGGCTGCTGGTCTCTTATTTCAACACCAACACCCTCCGAGTGAGAGGCCGGTGGAAGTTGTGCTTGTTCCCCGTGTAATATTGAAACATCCGTCTGTCGAGAGACGGATGAGTGGATGAGGGGGTCGTGCAATTGCTCCGCTGGGTCCACGGAGGCTTCTTCAATACCCCGTCTCAACAAATGAGACGGGATAGCAGATGTGGCTACCCGGATTTCACTCGGCTGGGGTTGCTCATGAGCCTCTTTATCTTTACGGCTCGTTCTTTCCTGGTTCAACTTTGAACGCAGTTCTCTCCGTCTCGCATGATCTAACTCCTCTACGTTTTCTCCCTCAGATGTCCTAGTGATAGGTCTGGTTCCAGTATGTGGAGGTGATTTAAGTGGGATGCCAACGGTAAAATCAGGGTTGGGTCCGATACCGTGAGGTATTTGTTTCAGGCGTATGTTGCGGTCGGTATCGGAGTCCGTGGAGTCAGATTCCATGTCTTCAACTTGTGTACTGGGAGATGAGGGTTCGATGATATATGGCTCGGTTGAGTGATGTAGGCTCGGTCTAGAGGATTGACCGGCTTGGGATGAGCTGGAACCGGGTCGCTATTCCACTGCACCACCTACTCTCGGTCCCCTTCCTCTCACAACTAACGTTCCCCGCCCGACAGCACCCGCTTGCCGGGCCCTTCCTCCTCTCGTCCTAGGACCCTCACGTCCCTCAGGCCTATTTCCCTGGGCAGGTCCCTCCGGCTCTGGCTGGACCATGGGAATTCCTAACTCTCCCCTATAAGCAACTACCCCTGGTGCAGCGGGATCGGCGATGGCTAGTAGGGCGGCAGGAATGGGCGAGGCGACCGTATCGGATGGGTTGCGGATCACCATGAATTGGAGGTGTCTGATGGGGCATACCGGATGTGTAATACGTCTTGGAATGGCTGGATTCGCATCCATGTGCTGACGAACGGCAAGCGATAGGAAACGCGGGTATGGGAGGAACTTCTTCTGTTTGATTTCGCCGATGTGTCGAATGGTGGTCACGAGTTCACGCCAGATTATCATGGGGAAATCGACGTGGCGGTGGTAGCACACGGCGTGAACAAGTCGCAGAAAGTCGCCGGTACATTGATCAATACCTTTCCATCGGGCGGATAGGCAGCGGTTGAGTATGGTGAAGAGCGTGTACCAAATTGGCGCCAAGAACTTACGATTGAAGACAGATGGTCTTTGAAGGTCGGAGTTGTAGCCAAGGGCACGCATTTGTGCCCAAAGTGTGGCATCGTTAACGGCAGGATCGTACCGTTCATGGTTGTTGGCAGTGGCTTCCGGTAGAGACAGTAGTCTGCGAAAGAAGTCGGGCGTCAGAGTAAATGGGTGGTTGTCAATCTGCGCCGTGATGGTCTGTGTGTTGCCAATCGTACGAACTTGTGCCGTTAGCCAGACTTGTAGAACGTATATCAAGGGAACGTCGGCGGTGCGGGTGAGTGCCTCGCGTATGGGATGGCGCATCAGAATGTCTAGAATGACCTGATGTTGCGGGTTAGGTCTGAACAGAGTCGGGTCCAAGTAATGATTGTTGGCTTCCAACTCGATGCCATGGTCAGGATCAACCAAGGCAGCATCGGCTACTTCGTCGATGATTTCCTCCTCCTGAGGAATTTGGTCTTCCGGATTTTGTTGTTCCGCCATGTATGAATCTGTCAAAATGGCACACAGTTAGGAACTTAAACAGAAGAGCAAGTGTCGGTGCGTACCTTTGCGTTGAATGGCCCAATCTGAGACAGATCGAGGACGGGTAGTAAGAAAACAGGTACCGAATGAACGCAACAGCAGGGGAGTCCGGATGAAAAGACAGGTTGTCCGGACAACTCAAAGAGTCCGGATAACAGATTTGTCCGGATGAACATAAGTAAGTGTCCGGATACAAAGGGATCATCCGGAAAGAGGTTCCCGGATACGCTAGTTTACCGGATAAGATTGTGTCCGGACCCTCAAAACTACCCGGTAGTTGAACTTACCAGAAACCATAAGGTTTCCGGACAACTAGGTTTCCGGGAGTTGAGTATGTCCGGATGAAAGTCATAGACGTGAATGTGTCCGGATAAAACGTCATAGGATTGAATGTGTCCGGACACGATGAATGTGTCCGGACGAACCTATTGAGCGACCAATCTAGCATACTGTGATTTAATGCTAGTGTGAGTGCACCTAGTCGTGACAAATATCAATCTAGACTACAAGGAGAGCATATCCTATCAAGATTACGACTAAATAACCACAAAGCTAGTGAACCCGAACCTGGGTTTCGGATCCAAAACTTTTGACCAAATCGGGGTCTGTGTGGTATGTAATGTGAAAAAAAAACAGATTTGAGATGATCGAGAAGGAAGTGCGAACAACATACCTGAAGTTGTGAGTGAAAAAATTGCAAATCGTGAGTTCGTGAGTTGTCCGAGTGAGAGAGAGGGTTTTAGGGTTTTAGGGTTTTAGGTGAAAAATGTCCGGATGGGAAATAGGAGCGGCCCGGGTACCTTATATAACCCGGGTGTGGTCCGGGTTTATGACCGACCCGGATACAAGAGAATCCGGATAACATGAGAATCCGAATACCAGAAGAATCCGGATAACATGAGAATCCGGATAACAAGAGAATCCGGATGACATGAGAATCCGGATGAGTCCTTATTCGTGAATTTTCAGAAAAAACGGAACCTTTTAAGAGATCTTTTTCTCGCTTCCCCTCAAACTGAGCATGGGAATGCCATTGCTCCCCCTCGAATCGTGCGGTAGGGTGCAGTGGAGGGGTCTGATATACGGAAACTGTTGGCTTTTAAGAGAATAACTGTGTCGCTCCCCCTCAAGTGATGACAATAACTTAGACATAGGAGTGCCCACACACAAAGAAAAACTTTTGACGTGTAAAGAAAAACTGTGTGTGACGCTCCCCCTCAACGAATGAGGAAACTTACCTGATGTCGCAGTGTGCTCCCCTGAACACAATGGCAAAATGATGAAGGCACAGAGATAATGAAATAAACAAAACAAACGATGGTATGAAGTAAAGGAAACACACGAAGAAAGAGTTAAACAGACAAACAGACGAAATCTACCTAAACAATACAGAGACTAAATCAAACTTAGTAACCGAGACAAGTAGAATACCAGTGCGAGGAAGTGTATGCCCAACCATCAAGAGTGTTAACTCCGAATGATGAGTAGACAGTTACTCGTAGAGGTATGGGACTTGTAAAGGCACTCAGTTGGATTAAGTCTTCAGGTTTAGCATACCGAGCTTGAACACAAGAGTTTTAAAGCGTTTTTCGTCCAAAGCTTTGGTAAAGAGGTCTGCTAACTGATGTTCTGTATTGATGAAGTAGAGCTCGACGGTACCTCTTTCGACGTGATCTTTAATGAAATGATACCGAACGTCGATGTGCTTCGTCTTTGTGTGTTGGGTCGGGTTACTTGAAATTGCAATGGCGCTCTTGGAGTCACAGTATATTGGGACTTTGACATACGTGAACCTGTAGTCCTTGAGTTGTGTCCTCATCCAGATGACTTGAGAGCAACAGCTCGCGGCGGCCACGTACTCGGCTTCGGCAGTGGACGTAGACACGCATTGTTGTTTCTTCGATGCCCAACTTACCAGGCTATCTCCCAAGAATTGAATGTGTCCCGAAGTGCTCTTGCGGTCCAACATGCATCCCGCGTGATCCGCATCTGAGTAATTGGAAAGTCCAAAACCTGTCTCTTTCGGGTACCAGAGGCCAAGATCAGCAGTACCACGTAAATAACGAAAAATACGTTTAACAGCATTGTAATGAGACTCTTTAGGGTTGGACTGATAACGGGCACAAAGAAATGTCGAGAACATTATGTCTGGTCTACTGGCAGTAAGGTACATTAAAGAACCGATCATTCCCGATACAATTTCGCATTGACAGCCTTTCCGTTAGGATCGGTGTCTAGCTTTGTATTGGTTGCCATGGAAGTTTTCATTGGTGAGGACTGGTCCAATTGGAATTTCCGAAGAATATCCCTAATGTATTTGGACTGGTTTATGAAGATTCCGGTCGACAGTTGTTTAACTTGAAGACCAAGGAAAAAGTTCATCTCACACAGCATACTCATTTTAAAAACTTTTCCCATGAGTTTGGCAAAGTTCTTTGCATATAAAGGATTAGTAGAACCAAAAATGATGTCATCGACATATACTTGAACTAAGATGATGTGACCCTTTTCGTTCTTGATAAATAGAGTAGAATCAATAGTACCTCGTGTGAAGTCGGATTCTAACAAGAACTTTGACAGGTGTTGTACCATGCTCGCGGAGCCTGCTTTAAACCGTATAGTGCTTTGTCCAAGATGTAGACATGGTCAGGCTTTGAGTCATCCACAAATCCGTCGGGTTGCGACACGTAAACTTCTTCTTGGAGGTCACCGTAAAGAAAAGCTGTCTTCACATCCATCTGGAAGACTGTGAAGTTCTTGTGCGCTGCATAAGCGAGAAACATACAGATTGCTTCAATGCGAGCGACCGGAGCATAGGTCTCATCATAGTCGATCCCCTCTTGTTGTCGGTATCCTTTGGCCACAAGACGCGCCTTGTTACGAACAACGATGCCGTCTTCGTCCTTCTTATTCTTAAAAATCCATTCGGTGCCGATTACCGTCTTGTGCGTAGGACGTGGAACCAGTCGCCATACCTTTAGAGCTTCGAATTGATTCAGCTCCTCTTGCATGGCTATGATCCAGTCTGGATCTTCGAGTGCTTCGCGAACGTTCATCGGCTCGATCTTGCTTAAGAATCCAGAAAATAGGCAGAAGTTGGCAGAAGCGCCTCGTGTACGTACAGGAGTGGAAGGATCACCGATGATCTGATGCAGGGGATGTGCCTTTGTCCATTTGGTGGTGTGCGGAAGCGGCTGTTAGTTAGAGTGAGATGCGTCCGGATCCACATAAGCACCAGATGAAAGGTCTTGAACTTGTTCAAGTGTAGCAGTCGTGTTCCTTGGAGGAAGTGGGGGAGGATTCGTCGATGGTTGAACAACCTCTGGTTCCGAGGAGTTCAGAGGTTGAACATCGGTTGTAGCAGAAGACGAATCATTAGGAGCGATCTCTGAGAGTATAGGTTCCTTCGAGGGGGTGACATTACCAGATGTACTCGTATCAGATGAGGATGGTTGAGCTGTCTCCATAGATGTTGACGGCGTACTCATAGACGGTGGCGGACCAGTTAAGTCGTCCGAATCCGCATTGCAGGCAGCTTCAAGTCGCGTGTGCGCTGAGACAGGTGTGGAAGTGGGAGCAGTGTCATCATAAAAGAATTCAAATAATAAATCTAAATCAGAAAGATTATCATTCGATGAAGATGCATGATTCGGATTTACTAATGCTTGTGTAGATCCCGAACTTGGAGGTCCGGAAGCTAACACGCCAGTTAAACCGGGTTCTGAACTGAGGTGTTCAGAAGCCAAATCTGCGGCTTCGTCGAATGTCACGTTTATGCTTTAAACAACGGTTTTGGTCCGTTTGTTGTAAACACGATACGCCTTAGCCTGCATGGAGTATCCAATAAAGACTCCTTCATCCGCTTTGGGGCTGAATTTTCCGAGATCGTCCTTGTCGTTTAGTACATAGCAAGTGCATCCAAATGCATGGAAGTAGCCAACGGTTGGAACGTGATTATTCATGATCTCGTACGGTGTCTTGTTGAACCGCTTGAGAAGGATAGAGCGGTTTTGCGTGTAGCAAGCTGTAGATACCGCCTCAGCCCATAGATATAGCGGTAGATTTTCCTGGGATAGCATTGTTCGAGCAGCTTCAACCAGGGTACGGTTTCGTCTTTCCACCACTCCGTTTTGTTGAGGACTGCGTGCTGCAGAGAAAGTGTGTGTGATTCCCACGGATCGCAGATAGTCATCCACCTTCTGATTCTTGAACTCCGTCCCGTTGTCAGTTCTGATGGACTGAACGTGTTGAAGCTTGTTCTGCTGGACAGTCTTCAGGTGATCAATGATGAGCTCCGGAGTTTCGTCCTTCGAGCGTAAGAACATCACCCAAGTGTAGCGTGAGTAGTCGTCCACCATCACGAGCACGTATTTGCGTTTGTTGATGCTTGGAACACACATTGGACCACACAAATCCATATGAATGAGTTCGAGGGTCCGGGTCATGCTCGGAGTTTTCTTAGGCGGATGTGATGCACGAGTCATCTTTCCCTTTTCGCAGGCTCCACAGAGACGGTCCTTTACAAACGGAAGTTGGGGCACGCCTCTGACATGTTTGCCTAGCACCAGTTGATTGATACTTCTGAAGTTGAGGTGCGAAAGACGTCTATGCCAGAGCCAAACCTGGTCAGAATTGGCTTTAGACAAGAGGCAGACAGGTTTGTCAGTTTTGATTGCCGCGAGGTCGATGGTATATAGATTGGTCTTTCGAGTCCCAACTAGTAGCTCTTCTCCGTTGTTGTTGAGGATTCGACACCGTGTGGCTTTAAAGCTGACCTCGAGATCCTTACCGCAGAATTGACCGATGCTGAAGAGGTTGTGTCCTAATCCTGCGATGTGGGATACCTTCTTGATTGTTATCTTGTCTTGTACGATGTCGCCGTAGCCCACGATCGGCGACTTCTCGTTATTTCCAAATCTCACGTCTCCGCATTATTCTTCCTTGTAATTCGTGAGAAGCTCCCTTCGTCCGGTCATGTGCTTGGAGCATCCAGAGTCTAAGTACCACACATGACCGTTCTGCAAAACAAGATTAGTGACGTTTAGGTACCCAAATTTGTTTGGGTCCTTGGGGGTTAGGGTTGGCACTGCCTGAGGAAATTTGCTTTGACACAGCCTTCCCTTTAGGTGCAGATTTTACACCGTTGGAGGGAACTGGTTTTGGAACTTGTTCCCTCTTCGGTGCAGAATGTACACCTTTTGGAGGAACAGATTTTGGGGCAGATTTCCACCTGGGTGCCGGTTTAACTTCAGTAGGAGCAGCCCGTGTAGGAATGGGTCGGGTCTCCCGCTGTGGTTTAACCGTGTGATTGAAACCCCATTGGAAATGATGTGGTTGCCTTTTATTTTGGGGTTTGCGCTTATGGAATAGGTTTTTGACAGAGTAAGGCGCATACCAAGCATTGTTATGAATGTCATCAAAATCATTCCAACCACAATTAGAACAACATAAACAATCATGCGATAACTGAATCAATTGATGAAGAGAGTTAACTTTAACAGGAAAAGAAACATCAAAATGGTTCCAATTATTCCATGCATTATTGTCTTTGTCTATTCTAGAAATGAAAACAGGTGGGGAAGACTTTGACGCATCCTTCGTACAGAATCCCTCGTTAGCCACTTTGGTTTTTCTTTATTAGCTCGACCATGTTTATCTGAAACAGCAGGGACAGAATGATCAGTGACTTTTGAGGAAACAGGAGTCTTAGTGGTCGGTCATTCGGTCTTTTGCTTCGGTTGTGACTGTTTTTGAGAATTGGAAACGTTTTGGAGAATCTTGGTCACAACCGGAGTCTTAGGTTGAGAACAGTCGCCCTTTAGAAAATTGACCGGACGATTAACCACTGGAGACAAAAAATCAGGTTGACTTGGAGAAATAGTAGTGTTGGCAGTCAATGGTCTGGTAGCTTGCCTTGGCTGTGATTGCCTTTTGGGAACAGGTTTCGAGGTTGGTTTTGACTGGGAAATCTTGATCACAGCTGAGGACTTTGTTTTAGAACAGCTTTCTTTTAAAGAACTAACCGGGGAATTGACCACGGGAGAAAAATCAGTGTGACTTGGAAGAGGTTTGTCGAATGGAAACGAATCAAACTCTTCATCACAGTTACCTTCGGAGTTCATGTACGCTGAGAAATCTATCATGTGAGTATCAGGAACGAAAGCAGGTGAGGAAGGCGAGGAACACTTTGTGTTTGTGTGTTTAGGGGAACTTGGTGCGGAAGCTTTTGAAAAATCAGAGTCTAAATTCCTTTTAACACAGTCGTCTTGAGAAACGTTACTTTCTTGAGAAGAGATATTTCCAATGAAAGCTTTACACTATGATGTGTCAGAGAAGTTGGAAGAGAGATCAGGGGAATTCTGTTTTTGAGCTTGGAGAAGGTCAATCTGTTTTTGGAGTTGAACACTTCTCTAGTGCTCTTTCATCGTTTCTCTTGTCATTTCAGACAATTTGGATGAGAGCGTATTGATTTCCTACTGAAATTTTTCCTTTTCCTCACTTGACATACCATCGGTTTTCTCAGATTTGAGTTTCTCAAGATCCTTAATTAACTCATTCTTCACATTTTGAAAACCCAGCCTTTCCTTTTCAAGTGACTCCTCCAACTCGACTATCTTTGCTTCCAAGATGAGAGGTGGAACATAGAGTTTAAACTCATCTGTCTCGGTCTTGGTTACTGGTGCTACATCCTCATCCTTCTTGGAGGAATCCTTGGGTGTTGCTACCTTGTAGGGGTCGAAGTAGTCATTGGAAAGGTACTTTTTGTTCTTTTGGTATGAATAGTTTAAAGGTTCATAGAAAAATGGAAGTTGATTTCCTCGTTTGTGTGTGCGCTTGTATTCCTCGGTTTCCTCCTCCTTTTCTGGTTCAAGAGGACCAGTCCATTGAATTGCATACTCTGGATATTTTTTATCTAACCCAAAACAAGCAAAATCATACAAGGTGGGTGTATGCCATCTTCCTTTTTTCAAATAATGTGGGTTATCATATCCGATTCCCCATTCTTTGTTAAAATACGTGAACTCTTTGGGTTTGTTTAAAAAAATGGTTTGATCAGTTTGACCCCGTTTGTGGAGTTTGGTTTCTAGATCTAGAATTTTAGCCACGTACTCCTTGTGTTGAATTTGAAGAGAAGAGCATTGATAAGTAATGTCTTCTTTCTCATTCAAGCACTGATCAAACTGACGTTGAAGATCAGATAATCTGGCCCTTAAGTCTTTAGGTGCTAATGAAATATTTTTGCATTTGTCTTTTAAATCAGCATTTTCAGACTTATACTTCTCAGTTAATTTCATTTGAACATTAAGCTTTTCAGTTATTGAGGTAATTTCAAGCTTTTGTTATGCATTTGTGGCATTGAGGGAGTTTGCCTTTTCAGTGATGGTTTGCAATTGAAGTACGAAGGTTTGTAGGCAAGATTCACATACCTGATTTGCTTTTGCCTTGTCTTCATCTGTAGACGATAGATATCCCATGAAAGCATCAGCACCTTCATACTCTTCCTCATCATCAGATCTGCCTAGCCAATACTCATTTTCAGCGAACATTACCTCTCCAGCCTCCTTCTGTCTGGCCAGTGCAAGTTTGGCCTCATAATAATGAGAGTTCTTCACAGTGGGCTGACGGCAGTCTTTAGCGAAGTGACCGAGTTTCCCGAAGTTGTAGCATTTCACAGGTTCATCTCTCTTCTTGCGGTCACTTTTCTCTGTCTTTTCCTTCTTCTCAGATCTCTCTTGCTCTTCTACCTTCTTCTTTCCTTCATACCGATCCTTATAGTCGTGACGCTTATTGGAGGCGGTGGAGAAGCGTTGACTATTGGAGGACGGCTTCTTGTAGAACTTTTGTTGTTGAAAGGATTTAGTCAGAAGGGCAATAGCTTTCATTAAATCCGATGCTTCATCATCATCATCGTCACCGTCTTTCTCGTCCTCAGATTCTGCCTCGGAAGAACTATGTTGTGGACCGCGTCTGGATTGGCTGCTTGAAGATTTCCCCATTTTGGAAGTCATAAGGGCAATAGGATCCGCAGATTGTTTTGGCTCATTCTTCTTCTCTCCCAAAAGCTCATTTACTTCATCTTCATCTTGGAGAAGTGTCTCATATAGTTCATTGATGCTGATGTTCTCTATCAAGTTGTTGTGTTTGACATGAGAAGCATACACTTTCCATTTAGGTAGCAAGTTGTTGAGGAACTTTAGTGCGTTCTCAGTATTGGAACGAACAATTTTATTCTTGTTCAGTTCATTGAGAAGTAGACAAAAACGTTCATAGGTCTGGGTAAGGGATTCACCGTTACGCTGCTTGAACCCATCGAACTTGGTTATCGCACTATTTATCTTCAGCTGATTTCCTACAACACTCCCTCGCATCATTTTGGCTACTTGGTCCCACATGCCCTTAGCCGTGTCTTTGTAACTGTCTATGGCAGTGTAGATAGAATTAGGAAGGGCTTGTATAAGATATCTCTTTGCATGTTTTTCTCCTTCAGTCATGCCTCTTTCAAAATATGTCATCTCAGCAAGAGTCTTCGCCTCACGTCGAGCATCTGCAGTTGCAGTTGCCGGTATGTCCTTCATTGGCTTGTCAATTGGTCCATGTTCCAGTGCTCTCTTGATATACTCATAGTTGTCCTTGGACTCTATGAAGATCATGAACCTGTCTCGCCATTGGCTGTACTCGTTCGGGTAGAGACATGGTGGCTTGGTATCCGTGCCAATTGCGAGAGCATCACGAGAAGTAGACATCTTCGGTTGCAACGGAGTGATCGTCAGACGTGTAGATTGATTCAAAGTGTAAAACCTAACGCAAGGGACTAAGAGTGGAGTCCTAACGCAGGTTCTATGAGTGGTCAGACACTAACTTAGCTTACTGGAAAGAAATCCAACTAAGTGATCTGATCTGGAAGTGTCCGGACCAGAATTATGAAAAACAGTTCAAAATTGCAGAGTTGTCCGGATAGGTAAGAGAGTCCGGATAACTTGAGTTTTCCGGATAACTTGAGTTGTCCGGATAACCAAGGTTACCGGATGGACTAAAGATACCGGATAGAATCAACAGGATAAACAAAGTTTACCGAATGCAATAGAGTCCGGAAAGTATGAGATTTCCGGGTACTTTGAAGTTTCCGGAAACTGTGATGTGTCCGGATACTACGAAGATTCCGGGTAAAACGAGGGTTTCCGGATAAAATGAATTCCGGATACTTTGAATTATCCGGACCAAAATTACCCGGAAAGTTGAGATTAAAGAGAACTTACCCGGATGACTGACTTACCCGGATGATTGACTTGTCCGGAAGAATCGAACTAGTCCGGATGGAACCACAAACGTCCGGACACCTTGATCTGTCCGGAAAACGCGGCTGTTTTATCCGGATACCGCGGCTGTTTTGCTAAAATCGATCGAAAACTCAACTGGGGTTACTCTAATGTGTTCCTGAAAGGTTAGAAACAATACCAAGCACAAAACAACACTAATCCAATCGATTTTGGAGCAACAAGAACACGTTTTGATGATGAAAATTCGATTTTTGATTAAGAACACTATCAAAAACTTTTGAACTTATTTTGCTAAATTGACCAACCAAACGAACGAATTAGGGTGTGAAAATTTGCAGAATTACTTATAATTATGATGCTAACACAACCCAACAAGCAAAATTGAACAATTTACGCAGAATCACAGATTTGAAAAATCAAGAAAAGTCAGACGTGGAAAAGTCAAACTAACCAGAAATCAATGAATGATACTTTGAATCGAATCCGTCTGTCTGCTCTGATACCAATTGTTAGCCCTACATTGATCAGGTAACAACGATTCAATGAGAAATAACAAGAACAGATAATGATTTCAACTTATCATCCCTCTCATATTCAATAATCAAGATAGTTTCAAAGGTTTGAATGAAAATCCTAACTTTCCCTCTCTAAACAATTAAGCTCTTGTGAATAATAATGAATCGTCTTTCGAACGTCTAACCTAATTCTAAGGTTAACATAACCTTATATACCAAGGCCTTAAACACACAGGCCCATGGCCCATCAAGCTAATCTAAGCCCTTTTATGATTAAAGGCTTTTACAATTAATTAAATAAACTCTATAATTAAACTCTATAATTATTTATATATCTTTCTAATATGTAGGACATTTATGGTCCTAACAATCTCCCCCTAAAGATATATAAATAAAAATCGGTCTTGAAATCTTCAAGTCTTGATCTTCTCTTCCTTTTGAATCTTTGAAACACTTCGGCGTTGCATGTCTTCATGTCTTTTTCGGCTCCCCCTTGAATAAAGCTCTTGATTTTCAAATCTTCAACTTTAAGAACTTGTAGAACCAGTATGCTCGAAGGAGGAAATAATCTGAAGCGAACACCACTTGATACGGATGAGAAGAGTTGATCACTTGTAAGCACTTTGAAGTCTTTTCGGATTTCGAAACTTGACCGTTACTCCCCCTTGGCTTTTGCATGGGGACTTCTTTACTCCCCCTCGGCTTTTGCTAACTCCCCCTCAACTTGATATTTGGTGTCTTTGAATATGTACCCTTTCTCCCCCTCATGATGAGTAGGAGCATCCGGAGCATCATGTACGTTCAAAGACAAAAATGACGAGTAGCAAAAGAATCCAGATAAAACATGAAGTAACCAGAAATGGGGTAATCATCTAACACAGGAACACAAAAGTAACTGTTATCACAACAATTTAAAAAATTGTGTGGCCTATGTTCAGAGTTGGCAAAGGGGTATCTCTGATAGGACTTCCAGTTATCATTGAAGTAAAATATTAAAAATTACCTCTCAAACTGTTCTGGCAATATCACGAAGATATGCAATGGGAATCACAAAGGCTCGTGCATGTGTGAAAGAAATAAGTTATATCAATTAGGCTCAAAAATTGATTTAACCTGGGACGCAACTTAAAATCAATAGACACAGTGAATAGAATATGAAGTTCGGAGACCGGAGTTGATGTCATCCAATTTCAATATCTAAGACCTCCGAGTGAGGAATAGATAGATTATGTGCTAAGCCTCCGTGAATATATGAAACAAGAATCTGTTGTGAGATACTTGAGTGGCTGGGTGGGGTGACACGAGTTATCGACATTGGGTCCATGTCTGTTTCAATATTCATCTCTAAAGAACGAGAATGAATAGATTGTGTGGTTACCCAGATAACTGACTCGGTTTGGTAAGGACCAATAATTCTTTTAAGTCCTGTCACAACCTCACCATATTCTTTTCACTCCAAACTCATCTAACAATCTAGACCCCTCACTGTTGTCTATAAAGGATGTGTTTCTTGGGTAGGTCCTTCCGGTTCTGGCTTGACCATAGAAACAATGTAAGACCTAACACTCCTTTCATGCATCGAGTATAACAGTTTAGTAAAACAGTTGAAGTACGAGTTCTAAACTGAAGTGTTTAGAAGTCACACATTTAAGACCGAGTTCTGATCTGATTTGATCAGAAGTCATTAAGACATTTAAAAACGAGTTCCGAACTGAAATACTCAAAAGTCATTATTTAAAATACCAGAGGTTCAATAAACAAGATCAAACGTAGAACAGATTGACTCAGTAGGCACAGTATTTGCAAAAATGAAACAATGATTAGAAAGTTTAATTGTGAAGAACAAGTCACAATTAATATATCAGATAAGAATTGAATCATGTGCAAGAAATAGCAAGCTTTGAGGATCAACTATGAATTCAAACGAGTGTATTTCCATCAAAAAATCAACAAACATTTGAGACATGGAAATAACTAAGCAATGAAACATAACACGTGGCAATCATGGAAGTTAAGATTGGAGAATAACAAACACAAGTTAGTTATTCAGAATGAATTACCACGATTTTTGAATTCAGTTAGAGTTCACATACCTTGCAGACGATAGTACTCCCCCTCAAAATTGGCCTAACCTTTGAATGCAGTCATGTGAAAAGAATAATAGGAATTAAAACCGCACATGACATTCCTACAAAATAGATTAGAGGGATTTTGGTATCCATCTTGGGATGGATCCTTGTTGGTTAGTTGCCCTATGAGGACCTGGGATACTATAAGTACCATACCAATACTTTGCATGGTCTTTCTTCACAAAGTCACTTGTTCCACAATAAGAGCAACACAGCTTCTGTGTAGATAAGCTGATCAGTTTATTAACAGAGTAAACTCGATCAGTTTTCACAAAAGGTTTAGCGTGGAAAGCTGTGTTGTTCTTGGCATTCTTTACAGGGACAGATGACTTTGGAGCAGGAGTGGTTCCTTTAACTCTCCACTCCATTTTTACTTTCTTGAAAGATTGATTGTCTGATTTGTCAACACGAGAATTATAAAAAAGATTGGAAGGTCGAATCCGATCTTTTGAAAAATCATTTGATTTGACAAAATTCTTTGAAGAACGAATTGTAGAAAATGAACTTGAAGCATAAGAAGGTTGAACACCTTTGATCTTGCTTTCTAAGGCATTTCGTTCTTCGAGAATTAAATCAAATTTCTTTTGTAAATTAGATTTAACCATTTGTTCTTTTAAAATATCGGTTGCTAATCCAGATAATCTATTTGTAAGTTTAGTAATCTCGGACTGAAAAATCTTTCTCTCTTTTGCAAAATCATCTGTCAAACATTTAGTCCTAAAACCTTCAACTTTCCCTTTCTCAGACTCTTTGATTAGAACGTCTAATTCGTTTTCCAAATCGGTTATTTTCAAGGAAAGTTCTCCATTCTTTTGAGAAAAAGATTTGCGTTCTATTTCAAACTTCTCTCTTTCTGAAATCAAAACCTTTTCAAAGTCGGAGATCTGTTTTGAAAGTTTTAAGCACATAAGCTCAAGTCTTTTCTTCTCTTCAAGAGATTTGGTTGAAAGCCCATATTGCTTTTGAAAGCCCGTATTCCTTTCCAGTGCCTTTATCTCGTCTAGTGATGACAATTCAGAAATCTTCCTTTTCAGCTCAGTGTTTTCAGATTCTAAGATCTTCGCCTTTTCTTCAGATTTAAGAAGTTTCTCAGAACTTTCGGATATTTGCAGTTTCTGTTCCTTCAGTTCTCTGAAGTGCTTTTTGTACGTTTCATTTGCTTGCTTCCAATTCTCTTCATGCATTCTCATCAGATCTTTACACTCCCGATTGAAGCAATACTTTGACATTGTTACCTGAAAAAAAAATATGATCGTTAATCGGTGTTATTTTGAAGAATTCAAAAATGCGGAAGAAAATCAAAAATTAAATCAGAAAACAAATCTATAAAATGAATTCGCTTTAAAATTTAAAATCTGATTATTGACGGTACGAACGAAATCAAACTTTGATGGTGAAACCTGCAAGAAAACAAACCAAGTTAGATCAAGAACGACAACTAAAATCACTTAAAATGATAATAGTCGCTAATAATAGCAAATCGTCGCAAATAATCTCAAACGTCAAAAAATATTGCAAATCGATCGTTAAGAAAAAATCGCAACATTCGTTAAATTCTCAATCACGAGACGGGCGGTAACTCGGGTACCGACGTGAGCTAACCAACCAAACTTACCAACACACAACTTACCGGATGAAAGATGAACTTACCGGAAGCGGTTACCGGATGAGATGTAAACAAATACTTGCCAGGTACGAAGAGATACCGGATGGAGTCCGGGTAAAATGGGTAACCGGGTGATTTAGATTCTCGCAAAAATAGCACTTTCCGGATGAGGTTGATTTACTGAATGGGGAGCTTACCGGATAAACCTTGTTTACCGGATAAAAAAAACAAACCAAGCAAACAAATTAAAACAAGTAAAACAAAACCAACCAAACTAAATCATGTACGTATGCATGTATGCTTCGATGGTGTATGCAATTCGTTGGCCACGTAGATGCAGAAAAATAACCGATGGTCAAACCAATGAAATTAAGGTCAACAATAGCATGCTATGTGGGAAATCAAAGGATAAATGGTTCGGCTAACAATTATATCCGGAAACCTCAAATAAAATTAAATCACCCGGATAGATTGTTTAAAAAAATCCGGATAGTTTGTTCGAGATATATGCGGTCAAACATTACGGCTTAGCAAAAAAAATCCGGAAAGGTATGTGTGGTTTGTCCGGATTGTTTGGGAAAAAAAAATTATCCGGACAGTTTGTAATAGGATTTCAACCGGACACTTTATTTTATCCGGACACTTTGAGAAATAGAGAACTTACCCGGACACTGCAGTTGTGGTTGTAATTCGGATCTGGGATCGATAGGGTTGTTTGATTTAACTCCTGTAGGGTTAGATTTTGACCAAAAACACAAAAACAAACATACCCAAATTGATTTCTAAGCAAAATATATCCTATTTTCCAAAACCACCACAAAAATTTAAGAACACCAAAAGATTCAAGAATTGATTTTTCAATTGAAAGATTAAAACATTTTGGGAATCGATATAAGCACAGAAAAACAGCAGATAAATACGAGTAAACAATCGAGATCAAACAAACGAATTAATAAAACAACGAAAAAACTTTGCAAACCCGATTGAAGAACGAATTTCTTCAAGAAAAACTGCAGTCTTTCGATAAAAACCTGGGAGCCTTCTGGACCTCCAACGATTAATCCAACCAGTCAGAATGTGAAACAAGATGTCCCGAAGGTACTGTCCAAAAATTGCGACGATCCGACGGTTCAATCTCCGGGAATAGGCGAAACGGCTGGCTGTGATTTTCCAGAAAATTTTCTGCGAATTTTCTTGCCTTTTCTCGCTTTCGTTCGATTTCTTTCGTATCTTCAAATCACCGATTCGGCTCTGATACCAATTGTTAAATCCAGATCCGTGCAACAAATATGAAATCAGTAATATGAACGATAAGAACAATGATTTCAACTGGTCATCCCTGTATTATGCTTTCAATCAGAGTGTTTACAATACGAGTAGGAAAGCAAATGAGATGATTAACCTATTTTTCTAGGCTAATACAACATTATATACCTCGGGCCCGTGGTTAACAAGCCCACGGCCCGTTCACTAATGACTAACTTTAAACAATTACAATTCAAACCCTTGAACTTAAAATCAACATAAATTCTACCCTAACAAAAATTCTATAATTTTTCATTCAATGAATAAAGTGTGTGTTAAGGATGATTTTACGAGCATTTTTGTATCGTCAGAGTTATATTTGTTTCTACTTTCGCTTCTGAAATAAGTCGAAAGGTCAGCGAAACATGTTTGAGATTTTGATATAAGTGCAAAATTATGTAAATCTAGACTTATTTAGAATACAATGCTCACAAAGCCTATTCGTCTTAATCATGAATGGAAACGAAAATATGGGGGAAGCACTACGTTTTTGAACCAAGTGATTGAGATGCTATAATAAAAAATAAAAAATAAAAAAAATATTATATACATATATATATAATAAAATCATTCAGTTTGATAGTCTGTGCCTGTGGCCTATCTGGTTTGGGAGATTAAGTCCCAAGGGGTACTCGTTACCTAGCCCCTAAGATCAACTGATCTGGGATTGGCTGACCCAAGTCCTGCTATAGAACCAGGTAGAAAGCCATGTTCTACTGGTACAGATGGGATTAAGGTATATCGATGTAGCCTTTCTGGTTCGGGAAAGTAAGTCCCAAGGGGTGCTCGGCACCTAGCCCCTAAGGCCAACTGGTCTGGGATCGGCTGACCCAAATCCTGCTATAGGACCAGTTAGAAAGTTACGTTTACGGTGTATCTTAGTCTTAATAAACTGTTTGATTATAAAAGATGCCAATGAGCACATAATAAAAGCAGCCAATGTGCACAATATGAAAAGATGCCTAAGAGCACACATCTCTTGAAACTTGGGGAAAATACAAAGTCGCGATAAACCTGTAAATTTGTGAAAATTTTGTTTTTGGACAAATAGTGTGAGTAAGAGCAAAGTATTCTTATAGGTTTTAGAGGTGCATTTGCTTGTTGCTAATCATATTTCGCATGCTAGTCCACCAAATAGATTTTATAAAGGAGTTGAAATTGAACTTTTGTAACTCGATATGCGATGATGTCTTGTTTTTTAATCCAAACGCATGCATTTGATTTCACTTGATGGAAATATCTGTTACATTTCATTAAGTTGAATTTCTTTTGTTTGGTGTTCAAATGATTAAATGTTAGCAGTTATAAAATGTTGTTCAATGAATTCTATTTTTTCTTTATATAAGTTTGTTAAAATGTGCGCTTATATGCTTTTTATGCAAATTTTCAGGGGGAGAAAATCAACTTGCTCTACAATTCTTATTTTTAGGTGGAGCAAGATCTTTCGCTTATGGGGAGATTGTTCGTGTTTTTCAAGGGGAAGAGATGTTTTTGAAGAGGGAGATTGTCCGTGACTGAAATTGAAAAGATTTTCGATGCTCGTGATGCTCACTTTCATCGAAAAAGGGGGAGAATGTCTACATCAATTTCATGTCAAAGAAATTTTAAAATCAAAGATTCGTTTTAATGTCAACGGGGAGATTTGTAGAAAGAAGATGTCGTTTCAAGAAATGATAGGGGGAGTTTTATTCTTCAAGAGTTTTTAAGAAATCGATTGATCATTTCAGTGATCTCTTTCTTTTGAACTCGCGCGTTTATGAAGATCGACACTGAAGAATGAAATTCTCAAGTCAATGGAAATGGGGAGAATTCTTCAAGAGTTTGAGGAAAATCGATTGATCATTTTGTGATCTCTTTTTCTTGAACTTGTGCTTATTTGTATTAAAAAGCTTTGTGTGAAGATTCACATTCTCCTGCTCGAAGAAAGAAGTTCGTTATTTGCCGTTTGAAGATTGGATGACGTTTTGACTTTGACAAGCTTTGATGAAGACCGAAGATTCAAGAAAGCTAAAGCTTGCTGATCGCATTTGTTTAAACCTTGAATCCAAGGGGGAGATTGTTAGTGCAATATGTCTTCAAGGTTTAAATATAGAAAGGTCAAAGTCAACGTATTGAGTTGTATTGTGTTGTTTACACCTTGTATTGTGTTTAGTATAAATAGGTTTAGTTGTGTGCTAGTATGGAGACTCTTAGAAACATTCTCATAATTCACATTCTTATATTCTAGAGAGAGAAACACTTGTACAGAACTCCTAATCTTGTAATGTGTTCTTGAGTGAAATGGATGACGAATTCATATCTTCTCTATCTTGATTAGATCTTGGTTTAACAGAAACATCTGTCTCTGTTGACCTCTCTGGCATCTCCTCTGCCATATCCTCACTCATCTCTTCTGAACTTTCATCATCAACAGCCATTCCACAGAAGTTGGCTTTCTCTGGCTCATCATCAGAGGATGAATCAGAGATCCAGTTCTCCATTTCTGCCACATAACTTCTTTCTCTGAAGTTGTACTTATATTTGTTCTTGTAGTAGTCTTGGTCTTTTACCAGTCTACCTTTGCAGTTGGCAGAAGAATGGCCTGCTTTGCCACATCTAAAACATCTTCTATCGTTCTGATTGATGGGCTGGGCAGCATCTACTTGCTTCTGTGGAGCTGGTGGGTTGTATCTCTATTGATACTGTTGTGGTCTGTGCTCTGGTGTAGCTCTGTTGTTGTTCTGGTGGTGAGGTGCAGTCCTCTGCTCATATCCTCTCTTCTCTTGCTTCTCTTCTCTCTCATACTTTCCTCTTCTATCAAACACTTTCTTGCCAAATCTCTTGTTGAACTGTTGGGTGATCAGGGCAAGAGATTGGGCAAAAGCATTGATGTTAGCATCATCATCTTCTGACAAACTTTCCTCATCATCACTCTCTGCTATCAGCCTTTTCTTTCCTTTCTTCTTCATGGCTTTCTCCTTTTTCTTGTCTCTAGCAGCATTATCTCTGTTGGATTTCCCTTCTGAGGGTGTTTTTGAGTCAGAGATTAATGCTAGTGGACCTCCAATAGTGGATTTGCCTTTTTGCTTGACAACATCATTCTCTTGTGCAGCTAAGGTGCCATACACATCAGTAAGAGACCATGTATCCAGGTCTTGGTTAGCTTGTAGAGACATAGATAGATTTAACCATTCATCATTCAAACTTTTTAAGAATAAGACATTGTTATCTTCCTTCGACCTTACAACCCCACATTTCTTACATTTGTTAATCAGAATGTTGAAGTTGTTATAGGTCTGTTGTAAAGATTCCTCAGGAAGTGCTTTGAAATCATTGTATTCATTAATACATTGGGTCCTTCTGTTCTTTTGGGTTTTAATACCCCCTTCGAGTTGGTTCAGAAGTTGATCCCAGATTTCTTTAGCCGTAACACAAGAGTCTAATTCATGGAAAATATCGTTTGGAATGGCCATTATCAAGAGTCTAACTGCTTTAAGATCATTTTCCATTTTAAGCTTTTCTTCTTCAGTAAAACCAGTGGTTTTAACTTCGAAGTGAGCAGGAATCTCTTCATTTGTTTGTGTAGCAGAAACACGAGGAACCAATACCATGGGTTGGAATGGTCCATTAGTGACAGATTGCCTAAGATCTCTATCCATGCCATCGAAGAAGTTAACCATCTTGATCTTCCATTGAGGGTATTCATCCCTCAGAAGAGTAGGAGGTTTGGTTAAAGAACCAGCCGTATAAATAGCATTAATGTTGTTGTTCGGCATTTTAAGAAAACAGAGTATGAATACTTTGAAAGAGTTTTGAACAGAAAGTAGATGAACAGAAAAGCAATGGAACAGTAAACTATTTAGAAATGATTTCCAAACTTACTGGAATGCTTAACCATGTATCAAAAGCTTTTAACAAAGGAGTTTCAGGTTTTAAACAAAAAAACATGGTATACTATAAAGCTTGAAAAACAAAGCACAATCAACAAGAGTGAATCAACCTGGTTAGATTGGATCGATTTGATTTAAGCAAATCAATCTGCTCTGATACCAATTGTAGGTTCCCAGATTCACCTCGTCTCATATGAACAGCAAGATCAAAGATAGCGGAAGCATAATAAAGCTGTTTATGTATGAGTGATTGTGAGTAGCATAAAACATGAGAGAATAACAATATGATGAACAGTAATAGATAACAATAATGAATAACAAACTTCTCGTATATTGATATTTGAATAACACCAAGAACACTTTCTTGTGTGTGTATTCTGAAATCTCTCAGGCTACTGATTGTACATTAGTAGTGGAATGGAATTGTGCAGTGATAGTGTTCTCACAATTCTAGCAACGATCCTTACAATTCTCGACAATTTGTGTGTTCCACTAACGTTCTATTTATAGCCTGATAAAGTAATAAAAAGTGTACTATCAAACCCTATGATGACACGTGGAAAGCATGTCTTCGTCCTTTTAGGGCTGACGTGGAAACTGCGAACACTTGTCTATCACTTAGAGATTTCTACGAGACTTTGGCATCACAGAGGTATTCATTTACCAGAGGTCTTCTGCCAGAGCTCTGGAGGTCTTCTGACAATCTTCTTCTCTGATGGTCTATCAGAGGTCTTCTACTAGAGCTCTGATGGTCTTCTGTTTGTTCTTCTGCAAAGTCTTCAGCTTGATCTCTGGTGTCCTGTTCTCTGACGTTCTTCTGACTTATGATATTTTCAAAACTTTTACAAAGTCATAATTGGGGCTAACAACCTCTCCCCCACTTTTGATCCTACCCGCAACTCGGGTCTAAAAGCATTCGACCTCTTACCGTCACGGTTAGGCCCGTCCTATTTTCGTTTATCACCAACTCTCTCTGTCATCTGCCTATTCTTTTCTTTCTCAGTAAGTTCAGTTGTATCCACTGCTGCTTTGAAAGTAGTGGGATCCTTTACCTGGATGAGCTCTCTCACGCTGCTCTTCAATCCCCTAATGTACCTCTATATGCGCCTCTCCTCAGTAGGCACATACAATTCTACGAATCGAGCCTTTTCCATAAACTTGGATGTGTACTTTTGCACTGTCATTGTTTCCTATTCTACCCCCAGAAATTGTTCCTCAAGCTTTTTAACTTTCACCAACGGGCAAAACTGTGCCTTAAACCTCGTAGTGAACGTTTCCCACGAAGTTGACTTGGCCACCTCGGACCCTTTTCCACCAGTTTCCACATCCCACCAAAAGATAGCATCAGATTTCAGCATCGACATCGCGTATAGTAGCTTGTCTCCCTCAGCACACTTTCTGGTATCAAAAGCCAGTTCCATCTCTCGAATCCATCTCAAGGCCATCACTGGATTACGCTCTCCGTCAAAAGAAGGAGGTTTGCACGATGCAAAAGTTTTAAATGTACATCCTTTCGTTGTTTTAATTTCACCAGCCACAACCAGAGTCGACTGTGAAAGATCTCCCACTTCAGTCGGAGGTAAGCTAGATGCTTCGGTCTTCGTTTCATTCCCACTCTTAGTTCGCCCATCTGATGAAAACTTAACCCGATTATCCAACAAGGCCTGCAGTGTCTCGTGCAGTTTGCCTATCTCAGTAGTAAACTTTTCTTCTGCCACAAATACTTGGTTCCGGTTTTGCCTTGGACTCTTCGACTGACTTCCTCCTCCCACCGAGGCGGTACTTTCCTGGTGGAACGGTTCACGCACTTCCGGTGCCCCCACACTCTTAGCCCGACTGGTAGTCGGCGCCTTCTTCCCTCCTCAAGTTGCCACGCCAGCTCCCTCCGCATGGGTGGCAGCTCGCCGTGGCGGTCTTCCCCGTCCTCTTCCACGGCCTCCGCCCCTCCCAGGGGTGGCCGCCCGCCTCCACTGGTCCATCCTCCAGGACTTCTTCCACGCGGATCTCTCCCGCAGTCGGGATTGTACCCATTACTGGCACATACCTACTTCTCAAGATTCTTTCTGACATTCTTGGTTACTGTTACATACCAAATAAAACAACTTAAGGCAATAACTCCAGAATAATAAGGCAAATTAAGCACATACATGTATGTGTAAATCTGTGGTTACACTAGCCAGGTGTAACTCCGAACTTACCTTACATGACCGTCCTCGCTACCCTATCATACGTGTCTCTGTTAAGGTCTTCCTAGGCTTTCCTAATTTCTCAGATGTGACTTCTACGCACACAGTTTAAGTCTAGGCCCGTCCGGTCACCTAAATCTCTTAAACTATGGCTCTGATACCAACTATAACAGCTCAACATTTAAAATAAAGCATAACAATTAAAATTTAAGCAACTAGCCAAAACGGCCCCAAATTTTTTGCGGAATACAACCATTACAAAATTAGGTTTGCGGAACAACCTATACACAACTGAGAATTTCTTACTAAAGTCTCGAATTAAAGAAAAGTAAATGTATCTATCATCTACTCCTCGTCTCTAGCTTAGGCCTTCTCCTTGCCCTTGCCCGAACCTCCTACTAAATGCTTCCCTGAAAATAGGTTTAGATTTGAAAATGCGAGGGTTAGACAATGAGGTCTAGTGAGGCCCCTCAAGTGAAAATCGTGCCACAACAAAATATAATTTAGTTTATAAGCAACCAAAATCATTTAGCTTTCATCAACAAGCGTCCACGCATGAAATGGCACACTGGAGTCCCGTATACTGGTGACAACGTATCAGACTCACATTGCCTTAGTTGGAACACACCCTCCATGGCATAAACGGGACACACACCCCGGTATGAGTACTGACGGGACACACCCCCTGACTTAGTCGTGCCATTATCACCGTCAAATGTATGCATACACGACCACATAATTTACCAAACATAGGAATCATACAACTTTATACATGTAAGATAAAACATTCAGTTTCATAATATCACATGCGTTTAAAATAGCGTGCAAATCATCATATTTTCAGTTAGAAAACGCACATGTTGTCCTCCCTCAAATCTTCTCACTTATGCTTCGGATCTCTAGGTGGGACACCTATGTTTTTAAAGAAAATGAGAGTGATAAGTCATAGGTCTAACACTTCAGATTATTCCTAAATAACTCCCTAACAATCCCTGCTTAACTCGAACTCTCCCAATCCGAAAACGGAGTCCCGGGTCGCGCTTTTCCAGACTTAAATCTCGGACTATTCACTTCCGGATTACACTTCCGGATTGCACTTCCGGACTCACTTCCGGATTACACTTCCGGATTGCACTTCCGAACTCACTTCCGGACCACGCTTCCGGAAAACCCACTCATCCGGAAAACTTCATTCCGGGCGATTCTGGGTACGAAAGGTTCTGTCAAACTGACCCAAAACTAACTATTCAATATTAATCAATACTCTAAGATCCTTATGATATGGAAATCGGTAGATGAGTATTCATAAGACGATTAAAGAACAATTTATCCCAACGAAATCCTCTCTTATCAGCACCATTCCACTGATTGAACATTTCACTCTTAAGAAGAAAAGATTGGACAGAGGCAACAACACTATCTTTTGCCTTACAAGATCGATAAAAGATTAAACTAGTGATTACCTTTGATGAATTCGATAAAGAATCTCTTCCGATTAACTCTCCTTCTCCTAAAATTGCAATAATCAGCTTGAGTCTCCTCTTTTCCCCAAAACACGCACACAGCCGCCAAATATGCAGATATAGGGTTTTGTGCAATCATTGAGGATTTTATACCCTCATTCTTTTATTTTTCAAACCAGCCCCTAATGTTCATAAATCTCACTTTTCTTCCTCAACTCTTAGTCCTTTAAATAAAATCTCAGTTATTACAAAAAAGTAGTGTAAATGAATAGTGTTATGCCAAATATAGTGTAATACTATTCATTACACTAAATTTAGTGTGAAAAATAGAGACCTTCATTAAAAATATGAATAGTGTCATTTACACCAAACTTAGTATTTAGTGTAAGATTTAGGGTGTGTTTACTTGTGACTTATTGGGCCTAATGAGGAAACTGGCTTTTTCGCGCAGACAAAATTGGGTGTTTACTTACGACTTAATGGCACATCAGTGGGCTTATTCGCACAGTAGGTTTATGGGTGTTGTCCCCATTAAGATGAAAAACTTGACCATTTTACCCTTAAAGAAAAGAACAGCCAATAGAAAACTTGGTAAACCCTACACCCTTTTTCCATTGCCTCCTACACCTTTCTCTATCGCATCCCACTCCAACGCCTCTCTCCCACACCTTCTCCGGCGGCCTTGTTGCTCTCTTTCTCCGGTGAGCTATCTCTTCTCCGAGACAGGTACCTTTTGTTTTCCTTTTTTGCTTCGTTTTTTTCCCTTTTCTCCACTCGTTTTTTTCTTCGGCGAAGGTTGCTGCTCCACTCGTTTTCTCCATGCTTCGTTTTCACCACTGTTGATTGTTGCTGCTCATTGTTGATCGTTTTCACCACTGTTGATTTTGTATGTTGATTGTTACGGCTCATTGTTGCTGCTGATTTTGTATGTTGATTTTGTTTGCTGATTGTTCCAATCGTTTTTGTATGTTGATTGTTGTTGCTGATTTTGTATACTATTATTCCACTCGTTTTTTTATCTTGATTGTTGCTAACGATTATTGGTGTTGATTGTTGCTAATTTGTTTTTAGGGGTATATCGGTCATTTCTGTTATTCAGACCGATGATTCAGATAATAAAGTAAACAACAACAACAATTTATCCAGACAGATAAATTTATCTAGACAAACAAATTTATCCATACAGGACTTAATGAAAATTTGGTAAACAGCCCCTTAGTGACTTTATTAGAAATGGTCTTAGACCATCCACACCCCTGCAAGACCATACTCCTTTCTAAAGTGACACATCAGCTTTGCAATAACACCTTCCACACACATGCAAGACCAAACTTTTTTCTAAAGTAATTAATTATAATATAGATAATTATAATATAACTAATAAATTAATTATAAAATATAGATAACTAAAATTTTACTTTTGTTTTCTTTTACAATATTTTGTGTAAATATAATTTAATTAACAAATAAAATACATGGATATATTGAAATCATGCAACGTTTACTAAAATACAAATATTACACAAAATACACAATAAACATTACATTACTAATTATTTTCTTATTCTCCAAAACGACTCCAAATCTCTTCCACTCAATCGATTTAAATAAAAACATTGCATAAAAATATCATTTTTTAAAAATAAAACGTAGGTAAGAAATTTTAATAAAAAAATTAAAAAAATAATGTTCAAAATGTTTAAACAAACAAATTAATTAATTAAATTAAACAAAAATGCATTTGTTTAATATATATTGTTTGTGAAATATCTTTCTAATTATGAAATAAGTGGGTTCTCTTGTAAGACCTTGCAAGCCACATGACATGTCATGTCTTTTTACAATAAGTCTTGCAAGACTTGTGTGAATGCTCTTAGAGCATCCACAATGGTAAAGCTTTTAAAAAAAACTTGATAAAAATAAAAATATATAAAAAATAGGTTGGTCCCACCAACATATACACTTTCTTTCTCTTTTGTCTCTCACATTCATTTTTTCAACGACTTGAGGAACATCAAGTTTTTGATAAGTTAAGTCATCTTCAAAAGTCTTTGTCTCAAATGGTCAACCCATCTTCAAGTCTTCTACAAGTCCATTTCAAGCTATCTTCAAATACCATTGGAGATGATGTTATTTGTAATAACCAGGTATGTTATTGGTCTAATTTAATCCTTATTTATTTTGGTTAAAGTAGTTTTATAAGTTAAGGGGTAAGTTTTAATTTTATAATGGAAGTTTAGGGGTAGGTTTTGCCAAATAAGAGAAGTATAAGGTTTATTTGGTCTTTTAGTCAAACCTTATACCACCACCACCGCCATTTTCACTTCAATTAGGAGGAGGTGTCTCCTTTAGACACACTTAGCAAATATCAATAGTGTGTGTGTGTGTTGTTATTCGGCAAAGAGAGAGAGAAGAGAAAAGAGAGTAATTTGAAGAAAGGGCAAGAAGGAGAAGAAGGAACTTGATTACTACAGCTGGGTTTAGGATTGACATCAAGAAAACAAAGGTAATAATCCATACAAATTCTTCCTTTTATGTGTATTAAGTTTTGCTATAAGTTGTAGAAGTGGGTTTTGGTAAATTTAGAAGGATATGTGAATTTTGGGTATGGATTAGTGTTCTAATGGTAGTGTATAACTTATCTGCAAAATATCATAAACATTCATGGTTTAAAACTGTAAATTTCTGGGTTTAGGACGAACTTAGTCGACTGAGACATTCATGTATGTCGCAGTAGTGGGTTGCGACATTGATGATAGTTGCGACATTCATGGGTATCGCAACCTTGAGTTGCGACTTGCTCATTGATATCGCAACAGTGGGTTGCGACTTAAGCTATATCGCAGCAGTTGGTTGCGATATGAGGGACATATCGCAGTAGTTGGTTGCGATATGGAGAGATATCGCAATAGTGGGTTGTGATGTGGTATTATGTCGCAATAGTTGATTGCGATATGAGTTGTATGTTGCGACATGGGGTTATCTCAGTAGTTGGTTGCGATATGAGTCGAGGACTTTGTGAATTTTAGAGTTTTAAGTTTTAAAAAGAAATATTTGTATTTTATCTGATTTCAGATTCTGTGAAATTGAGGTGAAAGATTGAAGTACGTGAAAATAGCTTGGAAAGATTTTGGTGTTAAGCAATCAGGTGAGTTTTACTGAAAAATGTTTTCAAATTGGAATACATATATGTGTGTATTGGATATGTGATTGATGATGTGTTTATATGCTTATGTTGGAAATATAATATGTTGAGATGTATACTATATTTACATGAGTATTATACGAGAGTATATTGGTCGGGCTTAGGACCGGTGGTGTTGGCTGTAATACTCGTACGGCGGTGTTGGCTGTAATTGTCGTACATCGGAGTTAATTTATTAGTTGGCTTGCAACCAACTAATATGGCCATGGGAATGAGGAAGGAACGTACACGAAGTGTGAGTTCTAATTGATATCTGTGATTGTGTTATGTGTATGGGATTTATGTAAATGGTTTCAAACTAACCGGGATTTTCTCACTTAGACCATTAGGTCTAACCCTCATTTTGTTTTAAAATATGTATTCCAAGTCGTGAAGCAAACAAAGACAAGTGATAAGAAAGATCTAGGAATTTCTTTTGAAAGAACCATGAAGCATTTTTGTATCTATCATGTTTAGTATTTATTATGTAAAAAGTTTGTACTGAAAGACTTATTTTGTTAAGCTAAGGGACCGTAAATGAAATATGATGTATCTTTTTGGTGAAATTATGTTATGAAATATGTGTTATTTGTATGTTTGGGAAACCGGGTTGTTACAGATGGTATTAGAGCCCTAGTTTAAGGGATTTAGGTATTCGTATCTGTACCTAGACTTAAACTGCATGTGAAGTAGGATGGCCCTATTATTTTAGAACCTTGGGATGAATAAGTATAAAAGGTAGAAGGAACATCATGTAAGGTAATTTCATCTTACACCTGGCCAGTGTAATTGTGATCTTACAGGTACATGTTTGAACTGGAATACCTTGTTATATGGGGTATGTGCTTATGTGTATATTAACCTTGTCTGAATCAACAGAATGGCAAGTGGTACTAGACAAACGAATCGAGAAGGAGGAGGAAATCCGAATAGAACAAATCCAACAGCCGGAGGAAGGGGAAGAGGGGGAGAAAGAGGTAGGGGCAGAACAGGCGGCAAAGTTCAGCCGCGAGGTACTAAATTTGTAACAAGGGATGATTTGGCAGCCGAAATGGGAAGATTACAAGCGAGTATCCAAGCCATGTTTAATCGAACTCGTGATACTGAAACAGAAAGACCAGATCCTACTCATGAAGACGAAATGCCTATTACTCCTACCGTTGTACCAGTAATGAAAAAGTGTGAATATAAAATATTTCTCAGTTGTAAGCCTCCGACCTACTCAGGAGACCGGGATCCAGTGAAAGCTATGAGATGGCTGAAGAAAATAGAAGCAATCTTCAAGACTAGTAAGTGCGCGGAAGAGGATAAGGGTACTTTATGGAACTGCAATGTTGAAAGGCGATGCTTTGTACTAGTGGGAAGCTCATATTTCTTCGGGAGGTTCTGACATATATTCTACCTTCTCTTGGGAAGAATTCGTTATAGCTTTCAGGAAACAGTTCTGTTCTCACGCAGCAGTCAAACAATTGGAGGAAGAGTTATGAACTTGCAGCAAGGAAATTTATCTGTTCGGCACTACACTGCTCATTTTTTGGAAAAATCTCGTTTTGCGGAATATTATGTTGCCACGGAGGGTCGGAGGCTATGAAGATTGAAAGGTTTATCTTTGGGTTAAATGCAGAAGTCAGAAGTTTTGTAATTGTTAAAGGACCAGAAACCTTCTCCGTCGCAGTAGACGTCGTGGAAACCGTGGAGCAGGATAAAAGAAGAAATACTAGCGATAAATGTGCGGGAAAACGGAAGTGGGAAGGACCACAGTATGATCTGAAAAAGTCCAGGTTTCAGAGGTTTGATAACCGTATGCCTTTCCGAACAGCGGAGAGACCTTGTCCGAAATGTAACCGTATCTACCAAGGAAATTGTCAAGTAGATTCTCGGATTTGTTATAGGTGTGGGAAGACCAGACATGTTGCTAAAGACTGTCGAGTAACGCGGTTTTGTTTCTCGTGTAATTCTCCGTATCACATACAGTCTAATTGTCCGAGGGGAAGAATACAACAAGGGGGTACGTCAGGGAAACCAGCGATTGTCAGACCAGTAGTACCAAGAATATAACCACCAAGAACAAGAGGTCGTTCATTTTAGATGACAGCAAAAGAAGCGGAGGAAACTCCGGACGTGGTTACAGGTACATTTTTAATAAACTCTACACGTGCTAAGGTGTTATTTGACTCCGGTGCAAACCGATTGTTCGTATCTCCTTCATTTGCTGCTTATATGCATTTAAAGCCTAAAGTGTTAGATCATGCTTTAATGGTAGATACTGCAAATGATAATCAAGTGTCGGTTAAAAAAGTATTTGATAGCTGTGTGATAAATATAGAAGGGTGTGGAGTACCGATACAATTATTTCCTATAGCTTTGATCGAGTTCGATGTGGTAGTGGGGATGGATTGGTTAGCTGAGAATCAAGCTAACATAGTTTGCGATAGGAAGTTAATAAATGTTGTCTTACCTGAGAAGGGGCCGGTAGTGATTTATGGTGATCGTAGAAATCATCAGGCTTGCCTAATATCTATGTTAAAAGCACGTAAGTGTGTCAGTAAAGGTTGCCCGAGTTACTTAGCTTATATGATAGATACTAAGCTAGAGAAGAGTAAGTTGGAAGATATTCCAATTGTTAGTGAATTTCCAGAAGTTTTCCCCGAAGACTTGAATAGTCTTCCGCCCGTTAGACAAGTAGAGTTTGGTATAGATCTGATTTCTGGAGCCGCTCCTGTTGCTCGTGCACCGTATCGTCTGGCACCTTCAGAAATGAAAGAAATGATGACACAACTGCAAGACCTATCCGATAAAGGCTTCATCAGACCCAGTTCTTCACCGTGGGGTGCACCAGTTTTGTTTGTGAAAAAGAAGGATGGTTCGATGAGAATGTGTATTGACTACCGGGAACTGAATAAGCGTACGATCAAGAACAAGTATCCGCTTCCTAGAATTGATGACCTCTTCGATCAATTAGTTGGAGCTTGTTATTTCTCCAAAATTGATCTAAGATCTGGTTATCATCAGCTGAAGGTTAAAGAAGAAGACATTCTGAAAACTGCTTTTCACACAAGGTACGATCACTATGAATTCTTAGTAATGCCGTTTGGACTGACGAACGCCCCAGCTGCCTTTATGGATTTAATGAATCGAGTATGTAAGCCATATCTCGATAAATTTGTTATTGTATTTATTGATGATATCCTTATCTATTCCCGATCCAAAGAAGAGCACGCGCAACATCTTTATTTGATTCTGGAGCTATTGAAGAAAGAAAAGTTGTATGCTAAATTTTCTAAATGTGAATTCTGGCTACGAAAAGTTCAGTTCCTGGGGCATGTAGTTTCCGAGAAAGGCATTCAAGTTAATCCGATGAAAGTGGAAGCGATTGAAAAGTGGGAACCACCGAGAACGCCAACCGAAGTACGTAGTTTTCTGGGTTTAGCCGGCTACTATCGGAAGTTTATAAAAGACTTCTCTCGTATCGCGACGCCTTTGACTAAGCTGACTCGGAAGAATCTAAAGTTTGAATGGAAAGCAGAACAGGATGAAGAAATTCCGGATATTGAAAGAGAAACTGTGCAGCGCGCCGATTTTGTCATTACCTGAAGGTTCCGGGGACTTTGTTGTTTACAGTGATGCTTCCAAACTGGGATTGGGATGTGTACTTATGCAGCGTGCTAAAGTGATTGCTTATGCTTCTCATCAACTAAAAGATCATGAAAGACAGTATCCGAAACACGACATGGAACTTGCAGCAGTTGTTTTCGCATTGAAGATATGGAGACATTATCTTTACGGCTCTAAATGTCAAATTTATACCGATCATAAGAGTCTCCAACATCTCTTTGATCAACGAGAACTGAATATGAGGCTGACACGAGGTTTTGACACCTCGTGGATCTAGACCGCAAGTGTACGGGTCGAAGTCAAGTAATAGTACTTGGAAAGTACGAGTATCGAATCACGAGGAACTAGGAACTAAGTATCACAATTACTATAATCGCTATTAACTGAACTATCGAATTTAGGAGACGGGTTTTAAACTAATTAATTGCAGCAAATAAAATAAACCAAACACAAGACAACTAGTAAGCAGCTTTGGAATTCAGATGGAGAAAACAGTTGAGGGTTGGATATCCTTAGGTTTTCACATATGAACATCAGACTAAAGCAAATACCAGTTAATTCCATTGATGAATACTCAACCTTGATCTAACCATTGCTCTCTCTCAAGTAACAACAGTTATATTTGTAAAACATGGTGCTTTCTCAAGCTACCATGAAGTTTATCTCGAAAAGCACAAGATTAATGTCTCGATCTCACCCTATGTAATTCAAAACACATTAAGCGCAGGTTATTATGAGACTAAGGCTTACTCGGTATATCTCTATCCTTTCTTACCTTAGACATGTAATTCCTAATCCTAGATCTCAATTAATTCTCTCGAACATAATTGAAAACAATAAAACAATTGTAAGTTAGCTACGCTCACAAAAGCATTATGAACAAAATCACATGCATTCATTAAATCAGAAAACTGATAAAAGTCATTCATCATCCATCTATATGTTCAATCCTAATTCAATCCAACCCCCAACATCTTAAAGTTAGTTCATGATGTTGGGGGATTCAAACACAAAAGAAAGAGAGACGAAAGTGTAAGCAAACATGGTAAACGTGATTGTGGTGACTGTGTAAAATGAATTGATGAACTCCCTTTTCCCGTGATTGAATCTACTTCACGTCTTGAACGTTCATTCGACTGATCCTCGATCTTTGCTCCAAACGGTGTCACTTGGATCTGAAAATCGCCCCCGGGACTGCTCTGGCCGTCGTCTGTAATCTGGATACCGAAAACAATGACCTAAAATCGGATTTAAAGCTGAAAGTCGCGAAACAGAGGGTTACGCGACCTGCCACGCGACTTGCAAGTCGCGTGGTAAGTCGCGCGTGTCTTAAATGCTGCTTGGGTTGATTTCCGGTTCGCGGGTCGGGTCCTGGTTCGGTCGCGGGTCTTGGGCTTGACTTTTGGGCTTTCGTTAGGCTTCGTTTGGGCTCGTTTTGGGCTCTTTTTAGCTTCTTTTCTCGAGGAATGCCGCCTTTTAGATAACCTGTGTAAATCACTAGATAAACCGTAAAATACACGCCTTTTTACTTGAATACAGACCAATCTCATTGGTTTGAGAACCGGAAATAACGCCAAAAAGTGGCGTTATCAGAGGCAAAGAAGATGGCTAGAACTGGTGAACGATTACGACTGCGAAATTCTTTATCATCCGGGAAAGGCGAATGTGGTAGCTGATGCATTGAGTCGTCAAGAAAGAAGTGGAACAATAAAAGCCATCGCACTACGAGCTGAACTTCTACCTAACATATTTGACGAATTACAGAAGTGTCAAGTAGAAGCCTATCAAGAAGAACATTTGAAATCAGAACGGTTAGTGGGGATATCAGCATTGCTTGTAAAAGATGATCGTGGGTTATTGTGTCTGGGGAACAGAATTTTGGTGCCTCGTTTGGGTGGTTTACGTGACCGGGTACTTCAAGAAGCTCATCAGTCTCGATTCTCTATACATCCAGGTACGAATAAGATGTATAAAGATCTAAAACAATTTTATTGGTGGCCGGGAATCAAAAGAAGCATTGCTCAGCATGTGAAATATTGTACTACTTGTAAGAAGGTAAAGATTGAACATCAAAAGCCTTTTGGTCAGTTACAACGTCTGGAAATACCGATGTGGAAATGGGATCAGATCACTACTGATTTCATTACGAAGCTACCCAGAACTCCGAAAGGATTTGATGCTATTTGGGTGATCGTTGACAGATTAACAAAGTCTGCTCACTTCCTACCAATAAAAGAAACTGATTCGATGGAACGATTAGCCAAGTTGTATGTAGATGAAATAGTAACTCGACATGGAGTTCCAATCTCGATTATTTCTGATCGAGATAGTCATTTTACTTTAAGATTTTGGAGGAGTTTACAAAAAGAAATGGGGACACAGATAAAGTTAAGTACAGCATATCATCCTCAAACTAACGGTCAGAGTGAAAGAACAATACAGACTTTAGAAGATATGCTTCGGGCTTGCATTGTGGATTTTGGGGGATCGTGGGATAAACATTTACCGCTGATTGAATTTGCCTACAACAACATTTATCATTCCAGCATACAAGCGGCACCATTTGAAGTTCTGTATGGTAGAAAATGCTGAACGCCTTTATGTTGGAACGAAGTGGGAGAGAAACAGTTAGCGGGGCCAGATATAGTTCAGTTAACCGCGGATAAGGTTACTCAGATTCGGGAATGATTGAAAGTGGCTCAAGACAGGCAGAAAAATTACGCCGACCGACGCCGGAAACCGTTAGAGTTCCAAGTTGGAGATTTTGTAATGTTAAAAGTCTCACCTTGGAAAGGAGTCATTCGATTTGGAAAGCTAGGTAAACTTAGTCCGAGATATATTGGACCGTTTGCAATTACAGAAAGAATCGGGGAAGTAGCTTACCGATTAAATTTACCACCAGAGTTAAGCAGGATTCACAACGCCTTTCATGTGTCAAATTTTCGAAAGTGTTTGGTTACACTAGATCAGGCAGTGTCTCTACCAGATATACAAGTTGAGGAAAAGATGAATTATGTGGAGGAACCTGAAGCTATTGTTGACCGTAAAGTCAAGGTTCTGCGGAATAAGGAGATCAGACAAGTGAAAGTTCAGTGGCGACATCATAGAGGTCAGGATGCTACGTGGGAATCAGAGTCAGAAATGAGAACCAAATACCCTCATCTTTTCGCTTAACTGAATTCCGAGACGGAATTCTTTTAAGGGGGAGATGTTGTAATAACCAGGTATGTTATTGTTCTAATTTAATCCTTATTTATTTTGGTTAAAGTAGTTTTATAAGTTAAGGGGTAAGTTTTAATTTTATAATGAAAGTTTAGGGGTAGGTTTTGCCAAATAAGAGAAGTTTAAGGTTTATTTGGTCTTTTAGTCAAACCTTATACCACCACCACCGCCATTTTCACTTCAATTAGGAGGAGGTGTCTCCTTTAGACACACTTAGCAAATATCAATAGTGTGTGTGTGTGTTGTTATTCGACAAAGAGAGAGAGAATAGAAAAGATAGTAATTTGAAGAAAGGGCAAGAAGGAGAAGAAGAAACTTGATTACTACAGCTGGGTTTAGGATTGACATCAAGAAAACAAAGGTAATAATCCATACAAATTCTTCCTTTTATGTGTATTAAGTTTTGCTATAAGTTGTAGAAGTGGGTTTTGGTAAATTTAGAAGGATATGTGAATTTTGGGTATGGATTAGTGTTCTAATGGTAGTGTATAACTTATCTGCAAAATATCATAAACATTCATGGTTTAAAACTGTAAATTTCTGGGTTTAAGACGAACTTAGTCGACTGAGATATTCATGTATGTCGCAGTAGTGGGTTGCGACATTGATGATAGTTGCGACATTCATGAGTATCGCAACCTTGAGTTGCGACTTGCTCATTGATATCGCAACAGTGGGTTGCGACTTAATCTATATCGCAGCAGCTGGTTGCGATATGAGGGACATATCGCAGTAGTTGGTTGCGATATGGAGAGATATCGCAATAGTGGGTTGCGATGTGGTACTATGTCGCAATAGTTGATTGCGATATGAGTTGTATGTTGCGACATGGGGTTATCTCAGTAGTTGGTTGCGATATGAGTCGAGGACTTTGTGAATTTTAGAGTTTTAAGTTTTAAAAAGAAATATTTGTATTTTATCTGATTTCAGATTCTGTGAAATTGAGGTGAAAGATTGAAGTACGTGAAAATAGCTTGGAAAGATTTTGGTGTTAAGCAATCAGGTGAGTTTTACTGAAAAATGTTTTCAAACTGGAATACATATATGTGTGTATTGGATATGTGATTGATGATGTGTTTATATGCTTATGTTGGAAATATAATATGTTGAGATGTATACTATATTTACATGAGTATACGAGAGTATATTGGTCGGGCTTAGGACCGGTGGTGTTGGCTGTAATACTCGTACGTCGGTGTTGGCTGTTATTGTCGTACAACGGAGTTAATTTATTAGTTGGCTTGCAACCAACTAATATGGCCATGGGAATGAGGAAGGAACGTACACGAAGTGTGAGTTCTAATTGATATCTGTGATTGTGTTATGTGTATGGGATTTATGTAAATGGTTTCAAACTAACCGGGATTTTCTCACTTAGACCATTATGGTCTAACCCTCATTTTGTTTTAAAATATGTATTCCAGGTCGTGAAGCAAACAAAGACAAGTGATAAGAAAGATCTAGGAATTTCTTTTGAAAGAACCATGAAGCATTTTTGTATCTATCATGGTTAGTATTTATTATGTAAAAAGTTTGTACTGAAAGACTTATTTTGTTAAGCTAAGAGACCGTAAAAGAAATATGATGTATCTTTGTGGTGAAATTATGTCATGAAATATGTGTTATTTGTATGTTTGGTAAACCAGGTTGTTACATTATTGTACATATTCAATCAACAATGTAAACTTTCTATAACTATTATTTATATTATATATATATATATATAACGGGAAAGCAATCTACACTTTCGACCGTTTAGATTTGACATTTATTTCTCTAAACGAGGAGAACGGCTGAACTTTATTGATACAACAAAAAACATCTCCTTACATTTATTTTTTTGAAAAATAATATTAATACGTATATTTTTTATTTTGTAAAAAGAAATGTCAAAAAATTCAACCAATTTTGACATGTAAATAATTTAGTCTCTTAACTTATTAATAAAATTATTAAACTTTTTTTTAAATGATTTAGTTTTAGAACTTTTCTAAACAAAAGTATTATTAAATTTTTGATTTTAAATGATTAAGTTATTTAACCTGAATAAACAACCTATCGAACTAGATCAAAAAAGCAAGATTAATAACATGAGTCATTGACGACAATGGACAATACAGAGAACATGTAACAATGAGATGACGAACATTTATGTTTATATTTATTTTAAAACATTGCTAGTTGGTTACATGTAACGTTTTTGAGTTAAAAATGTACGTCACCAATTTTTAAAAGTCCAGTAATTTATTTATTCAAAATAACTGGTTGATTGAATCATTTAAAATAAAAACATTATTCTTGTCCGTTAATTATCTCTCTTTCCTGTTTTCCATGTTCTTGTTTATCATACAAATAACACTCAGGGTTTTTATAATTCTTCTAAAAGCCATTGAAATTGGATCTGTTAGAAATTCTTGGTCTATTTGAGTTTTGTAAAACCATTGAAATTTAGAAGTTTGTTGTTCTAAAAAATATTAAAAACCATTGGATATTATAGAAATTCGAGTTTTTTGAATTTTTTTTACTGTTTTCTAAGATTAGTACAAGTATACTTGAGCAGTTACAAATGCAATGATAAGAAATAACAAAGTGTAAACATCGAATCAAATACGATAAAATCTGTAATGAATTAAAATTTAAATGCAATGAAAATCAATGCGTCATAATTGTGAATATGTTTTGATGTTGATCCATTAATTACGTAAAAATTAGGTTAAAGTTTTTTTCGAAAATAAAAAATATATACAAGAACTTGACCGATTTAATTACTTGGTCAAACAGGTCAAAGTCTACAACCGGTAAGGGCCCGGATCAAACCCTAAATCCCATGAGCTCATCTCATCTCATCTCATCGGTTTAGAGAATATCAACTTCAATCAAAATCATGTCCTACAACATTAACCATATTAATATTTTTAAAATTACAAATCCCTTGTATATATTTTTCTTGTTATGATTGTCAACCATCTTATATTTATAATCAAATTTTATTTTTGCAAATTCTTTTACTCATCTGCTGCTGCTATTTTATAAACTAACTTATCAAAGCATTTAATTTCTTGTATTAATTTTCCAACTACATAAGTATTGTATTTAACCACGATTGACAATCTACTGATCACACACAATCGATTGATCAAGCTCTCAAGGCTATCGGAGACTTCCCAAATTCAAGCCTAATCTGAGAGTTCGTTAAAAACAGTAGATACGAATTGTGATGATGATGTGAAAATAAATAAAATAAAAATTATTGCATTTTGGAGCAAAAGTGTGTGAAGGAATTGTTGATTAGGGCAACGCTCAAGAGATAAACAAACCCTAATGCCAATTTGATTGGACAACAATACTATGATGCCACGTAGCCAATCAGGTTTCATGAAATATTGGATTTATAATTAGACAACCAACAAGTATTGCAGAATAATTAACCAACCAGCTACCATCATCAATTTATTGGGTTACCATAGTTTGATCCTGCAAGCAATCCACCACCGGATGATCCATAAACTTCCGATGGGTCAAGCAGCGGAGAAGATGAAGAACCACCCACATTCCTCCCTCCACCGCCAAGATGCAACTCCGAGAAATTGGGGAAGTTGGTGTGATCTCTCGTTTCGATTCCTTGATCATACAAGAAGCCTTTGAAAACATGTCCACCAATCGTGGCACTTGCTTGGTATGCATATTCGTCGTCTCCATCTTCCACCGCGGTCACCCTCACGCACTTAAACACCGCCGGAGCACGCACTTGTCCTGGCAACGATTCCTTGAAACTTGCATCTAAAGTTCATGTACACAATCAGCATTTTCATTCCCACTTTCTTATGATTACTGAATAATTAATTAAATTTCAAAGTTAATACCTTGACGATGACTGGAACTAGTGTCGAAACTGCGAGGTGTGGTGTTGGAGGTGGAAGTGTGGGAGGTGGTGGTGGTATGGGAAGTGAGGCGGGGTTTCTTGGGACCAGAAGTTGAGGCGGAGGAAACAGTGGCGGCACCGGCACCGGTGGATGTCATGAGTTGACGTTCACGGCGGCGAGCGGCAGGTACCCATGTGCTCTTCACGTGGGTGGCGCAATCAAATCCTCTACTCTTGCAGCAAGTCCTGCACCGCCGGTGACTGCAGTCTTTTTTCGCCTGGTTACCGCAGTCTTGACAAGTCATGGTGGATCCTGACGTTGACGACGACCCACCACCGCCTTGGAGAAACCCATGATCGGAAATCATCGGTTTGTTCAAATAATTATGTGGTTGTGGTTGTGTTTGCGGCTGCCAGAACTGAATGCTAAAATTACTGTTATTGTTATTATTGGTGTTGCTGCTACTCCTTCCACGATTATTCAACATATCTTCTTCAACGTTGAGACAAGGGGCGGCGCTCAGAAGTGGGATAACGCCGACACCGAGCGCCGTTGAGGCGGTTATTGAATGTGGATGATCAGGAGCAACGAGAAAGACATCACGAAGACCCAACATGCCCATTTCGGGAAGGTTGGCGTAGTTGATTTGTCGAGCTGACGTGGATGACGACGACCACATTCCGGCGGAGGCCCCACCGGCGGTGGCGGGACCGGGGGCATTGAAACCTAAGGAAAGATCTTGATCAGAAGGTCTGAGAGCAGATGAGGAAGAAGGATTAGGAACCCAGTCTGCAAAAGCACCTGAATCGGAAGCTGAAGGCAGCCTACTACTACTCCTGCTAGTAGCCACAACTGCTTTTTTATAAAATTTTAATCTCGAATAATAATAATCTCTCAGATTCGTCAAAAAAAGATCACAACTTCAAAACCCCAATTCGAATATAGGGTTGAAGAAGATGGAAGATCTGAGAAGATCTACTACAAGTCTGTCTATAGATATTATTACCATGATGGTGGGGTCTCTGAAATTCTCTTCAACACAAAGAGACTTGCAGACAGAAAGAAAGCAAGAGGTAGCAGAGAGAGAGACAACACAATTACTACTGCTCTGATGCAAAGATTTGCAGTAAGATCAGAAAACACTGCTACTGCTGCTTCTATATACTAACAAAACAACATAGTAAAATGGAACTTGGTTTCTTGGCTTTTCTGAGAGATTGGAAAAAAGAGAGGATTATATGTGTTCTTATCTTATCTTTGTGGTGTTGCATTTCTCAACTTCTTCAACAGAATCATCATCATCACCATGGGCTTCTTCTTCTTCTTCAGTTTGTTTTTTTCTTTTGAGTTCTTGGAAAGTGAGAGGTGGGTTTTGGGTTCTCTTTCTTCCTCTCTCCAATAATCACACCAAAAAAAAGGGTATAAAGACTTTTGTTCTCTGGTTTTTTGTAATTATTTGGGCTACTACTACTGCTAGTCTACTACTACTTCTGTGCCCTCTTCTGTCTACAAAACAAACAATACCCACCTTCTTCCTTCATGCGCGTGGGCAGCTTCCAAATGTAACTTTCAAAACAACACCTCCAACGTTATGGGTTTACAGATTAATACCCTTTGTATATTGTTCAGATTTCAAACTCCCCCTTTTAGCTAGCATTTTTGTTAACGGGAGTTCTAATTAAACAAAAATGTTGGTGTTTAATGCATTGTTTTTTGTGACAATTATTTTGGCACAAAAAACAATGCATTCAACACCTTTTTTTGGTACTATTAGCATATATATATATATATATATATATATATATGTTTTGATTTTATAAATCTGTAACTTTTGATTTTATTTGATTTTATAAATTTGTAACTTTTGATTTTATTATAACTTTGTAAAATATATTTTTCTTTATGTTACTTAAATGTTCATTCCATGTTTGATCTTATTTTATATATGTTTTGATTTTATAAATTTATAAAATTTGTAACTTTTGATTTTATTTTATTTTATAAATCTGTAACTTTTGATTTTATTATAACTTTGTAAAATATGTTTTTTTTATGTTAGTCAAATGTCCCTTCCATAGTTGATTTTAAAATAATTTTCATTTGATTGAGTAAATTATCCTTGGTGGTATTCATATTTTCTAGTAGATGGTGGTATTCAATCTGTTGGCTTATTTTCTGAAAATTGTAGTTGTCTACTACGTACAAGTTATGGGTTGTCATGTGCGCACGGACAAATGCAATACTTGAACAAAGATTATCCTATCCCAATTGATTCAATTGATGTATTTTGGACGACGCTTGATTTATCACCGTGCCAATCTTTACAAGATGATGACGTAGGTTGTGAAGCTGAAGTCCAAATGTTTACTGAGGAATTTAACAAGCAATCGAGATCTGGTAAGTTCAGTTTTCTGAGGAAGATAAAAGAGATAGCCAGTGCATCAAAAACATGGGTTCGTGGACCTGTTGTTAACAAGACTACTCGTGGACGGCCCTCGTTGAAGGATAAGTTTTTCAGAAAAACTCTTGTTGATCCCTCATTTGCAACTCATGTTGATCCGTCTGTTGCAACTCATGTTGACCCGTCTTTTACAAGTGAAAGACCCCTTAGACGTAGTAGTTCGAACGCGTCAACATTTGTTGACTTGGAAAAAATGAGTTACCAAGAACCACCAAGACACAGTTCTTTCATGGGCAAAAACTATAATGCACATCCATACATTAATCAATTTCCAAAGATGTTTCACCCTTACATTACGCATGTACATGATGTGAGAGGTGATGGAAATTGTGGATTCCGAGCAATAGCTGTCTGTCTCGGTCTTCATGAAGTTCCATGGCCCACAATTCGGTTTAACTTGATGGAAGAGTTAGATACACACAAGACAGAATACATCAATGTTTTTGGAGGTCAATATTGGAATATTGTTTACAACACTTTAAAACTTTCTTTCAATCAGATCGAGGTGCACAGTTGAACACTGGATGACAATGCCTGAAATAGGTGTCTTGATTGCTTCAAAGTGTAATGTGATATTACACGTTATAAATATGGCAGGCTGTGGGGCGTACTTGCCGCTTAGGTCCACTCCGCCAGCGTGGTATCAACATGTTGCTTTTACAATTGGGTATGTTAATGGTAACCATTATGTGAAATTAGATATGGCAAAAGGATACCCGTTCCCTACTATCGTACCACATTTTTTCCACTACAGTTATCCGTGTGCTGCAGGATGGGCTACCCCGTATTCAGATCGAATACAGAAGTACGATCGACTTTTACGTGTTAATTGTACTATGGATAATGTTATTTTAAAATAATCAAATGTAATATAGATTATTTTATGTTTTATTTATATGTTAAATCGCAATGTTTATGTTTTATTTTTATAATTATATAATTATAAAAAATTAGTAATATTTATATTTATAAATTTTTATTTATTTTTAAATAAAACCAAAAAGTAAAAGAAAAACAAACTTTTTTAAACTATATAATACAATTAAATACAAATATATAATACAAATATATAATACAAATAAATAAAATAGAAAAAAGAAAAGACCAAAAAGACAAAAAACCAAAAAAACAAAAAAATAATCATTTTTTGGTTCCCTTAGCACTTTTTTTGTGCAAATAGCCTCCCCTTTTGTTAAATCGTAGACCCACCGACTTGTTTTCTCCTTTTTTAGGTTTTTTACAGGGACAAGTTAAATATACATTTATACATTGTTGCATATATTTATATCTACTAATTTTTTTCTTATTCATATCAATATTAATGTTTTATTTATTGATAATTTTAACATATTTTAACATGATTTTGACATAAATAAAAATGCATTTATCTCCAACAACTATGTAAAAATAGATATTTTGATGGTTTCCGGGATTCTTTTTCCTCCAATAAGTACGCTACAATATATGCTAAAATAGAGAAAAGAAGATAGAGAAGATAAAAAAATATCTAAATTTCAAGAAATATAAATAACCAACTATTTAAAAGAAAAATAATATTTTAATCTTTTTCGTCAGTAAAACCATCCACTATGGTAACCGCAAATGAATTGCAACTCTGCCACACAAGATTTCTAATTTAGAATTGTGGTGGCTGTGAGTATTATTTTTTAATAAAAAATTAATTTTTGGTAATTGTCAATGTCACATCAATACGTTTTACTGATGTGATAATAAATAGTATTAGTAATTGTAAGATATAATTTTTAAATTAAAAATTGTTTTATGTCACATCATGATTTGCGATATTTTGTAAAGTATGTTTTCAAAAAAAACGTATAAATAATGTCTTTTTTGTTATACGAAAATACAAATAGTATGATCGTTAATTAATATTGATATAATTTTATATCTATTAAATTATAAATTTAACATTACATTTGATTTTTTTATGAATTTAAGATTAATATATTAAAAAGCATTAAAAATGAAAAATATAATTTATATTAGAATACAATATAATAAATTACATAATAAAAATACAAACTTAACACATAAATTTACATCATTGTTTGTTTAAAAGTATTTGGATTCGATGTTCATACAATCTCCGTTGAGAGCAGTTACACATCTGACAACACTAATCTTTTTCTCGCTAAAATATTTGTTGAATGGTTTACTAATGATACATGTCTTCTTACTTATGACACATTCAATTAAACCTCATCATTTGTAGGTATGAAGAAGTCAAGAAGATATATGCAAAGGAGTTGTGAAGATGGAGATCAACGTTTGTACAAAGATTTGGAGAAAGAATAAGAGCATGCATAATCATGCACAACATGATCGTCGAAGACGAATGTAATATCCCAAAATAAGTGTCTACATTACTATTTTTGTTTGTTCCAAAATAAGTGTCCACTTTCAAAAGTATAATTTCAATTTCCCATTCTAACCTTAATTATGTGATGGATAAATTTTCTCTCTCTATAACTAAGGGTAAAATTGTACTTTTAGTTAATTAAAAAGTGTAATAATTGCACACTCCTAAAACTGTGTGCATTTTTCATTGTGGACATTTATTTTGGGACGGATTGAGTATTTATATTCATTGATTTAATGATATAGACGATGATGTTAATTTACCATAACTATGTCTCAAATCTCTTAATTAGCATGTTTCCCGAGTACCAAAACTATCTCCAATATCACATACAAGAACGTAATAGGTCAATGAATAATTGTTTACAATTAGATTTAGTTGAAGAGATTTGACAAAGATTTAGAAAAGAAGAAAATGACGATTAATGTAATATTTTTACTTTGTATTTTAATTTAATATTTTAACATTTAATAATCATTATTTATACTTATAAACATTTATTTGTTGATTAAAAACACATTTGATAAATTAAATGTTTTATTTAATTAATAATTTTATTTTGTTATAATTATTTAATTAATAAATTATTTGGTATTAGTTTATAATAAATAATATTTAATTGTAGGTTTGTAAAGTGGTTAGAAATAATTGTAGTAGAGGGTAATTTCTATATAAGTTTTAAAGCTTATCTAAGACTTTAAAATTGTGTTTGCAATTGCATTGTAGTGGATGATTAAGAGGCTTTGAAATTAATTAAGAGAGATAAATACAATTTTATTAAATGTATTAAATATTTTAATTACATCAATGAATGTTAGAAATCTCTAAAATACAATAGTTGTTAAAATTGGGTTCAGTTTTTTAGAGATTTTTATTTTTTGATACTCTATTATAGAAACAATATAACATACAACCACAAGGGTTGTGGCGTACTAGTTAAGGTTGTGAATTCAAGTAACATTGATTTAGCAATGGAGAACTTGATTAGATGAGAGAAAGATGCAAAGTAATGAATGAGATTCACTTTCTCTCTAGACTCTCTCACTAGAGTCATCTCTCTACAAGTTCTCTCTAATACAAGTGACACGCCTTCTTTTCTAATTCACTATGTATACCATTGACTTTCACATACTAACTACATTGACTTTGACCCTCATACTAACTAATACAACACTTTTACTATTGTTTGACTCTCATTAAATCTTGAATACATTTTGGCACTAACAATCTCTCCCTATGGATTCAAGATTTAAATAAATATATATGACATCAGTCTTCAGCTCTTTTCAGATCTTCAACTCTTTCAGCTCTTTAATCTTCAGATCTTTAGCACTTCAGCTCTTCAACACTTTGAAATATCTCCCTCTTTGCTTTGAAGGAAAAACAATATTCGAATATAGCTCTAATCTTCAAATAAACATTGTCTTCAGAAATACACTTTGACTGCTTTAAACTTCATTTGGCTCTTCAAAAACAAATAGTCATCAACTCTTGAAACATAAACTTCATATATGTGTAGTGTTGATCAAAGTCTTCAAAACAAAATCTTCGTATATTTGAATCTTCGTATTATTGATCTTTGGAGCTTTGAACTATGACAAATTTCTTCAGTCTTGGATCATGAACTGGCTTTGAGCTTTGAAAACATTCTTGAATGAACTTTGAATCTTTGTAGCTTTGAATATCTTGAACTGTATATCTTCATCTCTTCAACAATAACAACCTTTGAAATTTGAACTTTCTCGAATCATCTCGAAACATCTTGACTTGTTATCTCGAGCTTCTTGACTATAACAAATATCACCCTTTCTTGGAATTGAAATATTCATATTTTCTCCCCATTTTGATGATTGTGAGTGTTAATGCCAAAAATCGCCCAAAAGAACAACTTAAGGTTGATGTGGACTTTTAGCAACTAAAGAAACGTATCTCAAGACCAAGCAACACAATCGCAAGGAAAAATAAACAAGATAAGAGATTTGATGACGCGGAAAACCCCAAAACGAGGGAAAAAACCGCGGTCGACTTATGAGAGTCGACGGTGCACTATAGTCGCCAAACAGGGGCGAAAGTCCTTTTGTAACAGGTGTTTTGTGTACAACAGATTACAAATGAATGTAAAAATAAACTTAGTCGTGTGTAAATGACGTGTGTCGTGCGTAAATAGGCTGCTGTCGTGCGGTTCGAACGGCTATCGTGCGAAGGTGCTTCAACGATATTCGTCCGAATGCCTTGTAAATCGTTGTGTTCTCGATGCAGAATTGCTTAGAAAGTAGATGAAATAGATGAACACAGATTGGAGTAGAATGTTTTTTCGGTTGCATCACAGGCCTTTATATAGCTCCTGCCGATCATTAAAGGTGTCTTTATGGCACACTTTGTAACCGTTGTCGGGCTTTAAATGTCATTGATGACTTGATCGTTACTGGCCGTTTTGCACCATAAATGCTCGTAGACCTGCATTAATGAACAAAAGAAACGGGTTTGACTGTTAACGGTTAGTGTAATCGTACGACCGTCTTAAGTCCCATACGTCGGTCGTACGGAACGTACGCCCAGCATGAAAACGTACGACCGAGTATACGTCTGTAAACATCTTGTAAGACCTTATCTTAATGCAAGAGTGGTCTTATGGAAATGTCATCTGAGTTTTCTAGCGTCGGTCGTGAGGTGTGATTTTTTACCCAAAAGTTTGCCCCCAAAATTTGAATTTCAGGCGTGAAGCTCGAATTTTAAATCTGACGATGTGGTTTGCCACGTGTCGCATAGGGAGAGGGTTTGGTCGAATTCCAACCGTCTTGGTTTGCTTTTGGATTGGAGGAAATGAGGTAGTTGTGACGTCACGACGGCGTGCTAGAGGCGAAAAGACGTTTAGAGGGCAGGTGTCGCCCATCGGCATGGTGCATGCGAAAAGTCGATGATAGGTGTCGACCATCTAGCGGGTCGTCCCGACATGATCTTTGCCATAAATAACGTGTTTCTAGAATCGTTTTCTTTTTACGCTTTCAACACATTTTCGAGAGAGCTTTTTGAGAGAAAGAGGTAGAGGACCTTTACTGCTTGTTCGATTGTTCGAGGTTTTTTAGACACATAAGGTACGGTCTCTTACCCTTTCTTTTCATCATGAGACTCAAGTCGATAGCCAAGAAGGCTCCTGCGCGTAAGGACCTTATGGACCTATACGTAGCACAATTTTCTGTGCCTGATTTTTCTGTCTCCTCTGAGCTGGTGAGCTCTTTTCAAGAAAAGGAGGAGGTGAAGCTTTTAGGTTATCGGAGGGTATTCCCGCCGAAATCCATTTATACACACCCGACCAGCTTGGACCGGCGGAGTGTTTAGGAGGATTCTTCGTCATGTATGAGTATCCCTTTAGAATAGGATTTAGGTGGCCATTTACTCCTCTGGTTAAGGAGTTTTTAGGTATCTTTAATTTATCTCCTGGTCAGATCTTGCCTGAGTTTTGGCAAATCTTTCAGGAGATTGATCGGATCACCGGTGATTGGGATGTTCCTTTCACGGTGCGTGATCTGTTGACGGCGTTTGACGTGAAGTCGGACGACTATCGTCGTTATAGCCTAACTTCTAAGCTGAGGGGTGGACATACCTTGGTCCCTGATACCCAGGTTCATAATCGTGGGTGAAAGGCCAGATATGTTCTTGGTCGTGTACGGACGCTTGGTCGTATAGACGAGGACACTTCCTGGGTCGCATCTGGTTGGAACACCAGCGGTATAAATTTTGTTTTGTCGTACGTCTTTTAGTAGTTACCTTTGTCTTTTTCAAACTCTTTGTTACTTGTTTTCAAATATCGATTTTGTTAGGTTCGGTCCTGCAGCCGATTCTCAAGAAAAAGTTGTGAGACTTTTTTCTTGTGGGGTCAGAGAGTTATTTGACTCTCCCAGTCGTACGACCGTCAATACCTCAGAAGCTGAAGAAAGAAGTCAACGAGAGACTTCGTTGAGTAAGTGTTTATTAATCGTACGTGTCTTGCTTTCTTTCGGGTCGTACGACGATTTCTAACACTTTTTATTTTTCGCAGGCGGTTCTGATATGCAGTCTGCTTCGGGCAAGGCAAAGAGAGATGCCCAGCTGGCCTTGGCTAAGAAGGCCCAGGAGCTAAAGAAGAAGGATCCTCCGACTTCGGGGTCGGGGGTTATGAAGAAGACCAAGTCGGTTCCCCCGAAGGAACCGTCGTCGACGGGTGGAGAGTCACTGAAGGTTTCCACTCCTGAGAGGGCGAAGACGTCTGCGGACGTGCCAAGGACGACGCCGCCTAGGTCGTCCACTGCGGAGGAGAAGGGGAAAGGTCCTCAGACTGAGGGATCCCTTGAAGTTATGACGGTGAACTTTCCGTTACCATCGGACTTCTTGCTGGACGACGTCCTGGATAGGGCGAAGACTTTTCCCTAACTTGGGAAAATTCCTCATGCCAGCCTTCAAAGATCGCTACCATGGCGCTACTGTGGACGAGGCAGGGTCTCACCTCGCAGGCATGACCTTCCTGGTGAACTTTTCCTTTTCGTCGTATGTCTTATCCTCTCTTAGTAAGTCAGACTTACCTTTTCGTGCGATTGCAGGCGTTTCAGGCATCATTGTGCCTTTTCGGCCAACTAGAAGAGCTCCAGAAGGTCGAACCTTGCATCGCTGAGAAACTTCAGCGAGCGCAAGATGACGAGCGCAAAGCCCGAGAGGATGAGCGGGCGGCTAAGGCCAAAGCGGAGGCTCTCTCCGTTCAAGTGGACGATCTCAAGGGTCTCCCGGAGACGTCGTCACTGGAGAAGGAGGAGCTCCAAAATCGTCTCAAGGAGACGTTGGAAAGGGCCTCTGCTTATAAAATAGAGGTGTCGACGACTAAGGCATCCCTCGTCGTGCGCGAAAAACAAGTGGGGGAGCTTAGGTCATCGGTTAAGGCCGTTGAGGCCAAGACGGGGGCCTTATAGGAGAAGCTCCTCTCGTTCGAGGCGCTGACCCGTCTGAGGGTTAAGGCGACAATCATGTGCCGTCACCTGCAGGGGAAGAATCCCTTAGCTGGCGCTGAGGCCGAGGTCGCGTCTTATCTGGAGCATGTCGGGACCGATGAGGATCTCGACCAAGAAGATAGGATCGACGACACTGACTCCGTAGAGACCAAGACGGGTGGTGCGGAAGACGAGGGTGGAGTCGACCAGGGCCCTCAGTAGATTTTGTAACTTTGTATTTTAGGGCGACCGATGGTGGTCGTGCCTTTTCTTGTATTAACTTCGGATTTAATACAAGCATATTTTTCATTATACCATGTGTTTTATTTTGTTGTAAATAAACAAAATAAACTAGTATAGAGAATAGTAAAGCGAACATAGAATCGTATGATACGGGTACATATAACATTGGAAGTAGTCGGTCGACCGGGCCGTAAATATTCTAAGTATGGAACTCAAGTCATAAGACTTCGGTTCCGAAACTTAACTTAAAGAACACTTGTGAAGATCACAAGACTCGTGTAATGAATCATAAGATTCCTTTTGTGGTTATGCAAGTCTTAGAGACTGACTTATTCTCGGTAAAACCTGTTGTGATCATAAGATCTGTGTACTGAATTGTAAGATTCAGTTCTCGTCGTATGAGCCATGAATTATGGGTCATGACTTTGCCTTCTCACGATATATATCGTAAGAGAGATGTTCGTGCGATCCTGCGAACCTGCAATATAAGGTCCAGGGTGGTCGTTGGTTTGACCAACGACCCTCCGATTCTTAAGTCAGTAATCGTTTGTCGAAGTAAATCAAAAAAAAATTCAAAAGAAGTATTTTTTAGATGTACTGCGTTCCAGCTTCGTGGGATGTCTTGGTCGTCGAGGGTTTGAAGCCTGTAAGCACCCTTCCCGATGACCTCAGATATTCGATAAGGTCCTTCCCACTTAGTGGACAACTTACCTGCATTTGGTTCCTTAGTGTTCTGGAACACCCGTCGTAAGACGTAGTCACCTTCCTAAAATATTTTGGCCTTAACATTTTTATTGAAATGTCGCTCGACGACCTGTCGTTGAGATGCCATTCTGACTAAAGCAGACTCTCTTAACTCTTCAAGAGCGTCAAGGTCGTAGCTTAGGTCTACCAAATTATGATTGACAGATGTATGCCTCGATGTCGGGAGCTGTATTTCGATAGGTAAGACGGCTTCACAACCGTAGACCAATGAAAACGGTGTTTGCCCTGTCGACGTTCGGGGCGTCGTACGATTGGCACATAGGACCGATGGGAGTTCCTCGACCCACTTCCCTTTTGCGGCCTTAAGTTTTTCTTGATTGAATTGATGATGACTTTATTGCTTGATTCTGCAAGACCGTTAGATTGGGGATAACGTGGGGTTGAGGTCATAAGTTTGATATTACGATCCTCACAAAGTCGTAGCGTACGATCGCTTATGAACTGCGACCCATTTTCACACACGATTTCGGAAGGGATTCCGAACCTGCATAGGATGTTAGTCTGGATAAAAGAAATAACTTCTTTGTCCCGAATCTGGGAGTAAGCGGCTGCTTCTATCCATTTAGAAAAATAATCCGTAAGGACTAACAGAAAGACCTTCTGCCCTGGGGCTGGAGGTAATTTTCCAACGATGTCCATTCCCCACCTCATGAAAGGCCATGGGCTTAAAGACGTATGTAAAGGTTCGGAGGGTTGGTGGGTCATACCTGAGTGTCGTTGACATGCGTCACAGCCTTGGACGTACCTGGTGGCGTCGTGCCTTAATGTCGGCCAGTAATAGCCTTGTCGTGAGATACGATTTGCAAGACCGCGACCACCTGAGTGGTTGCCACATTCGCCATCGTGCATCTCCTTTAGGATACCTTGTACCTGTTCGGAATTATCGATGCATCTTAGGTTTAGACCCGTCGACGAGCGTCGATAGAGTCTATCGCCAATGATTATATATTTCGATGCTTTGAATCGAATCTTGCGAGCTTCCATTCGATCTTCAGGTAGTTGGTCGTGCATAAGGTAATTTTTGATGTCAGTCGGCCAACTGTTTTCCATGCCAAGAGCACAGATTTCTTTAGAGTCCTCAATAGACGAGGTCGCTAGATGGATCATGGGAATAGCGTCGAATGACGACTTATTTAGCGTTGATCCAAGGTTAGCTAGTGCGTCCACCTGAGTGTTTTGATCTCTGGAAATTTGCTCGATTGAGAATGGATCAAACATCTTGGATTTATCTTTGTCTACTCTGAGGTAGGCCATCATTTTTGAATATTTGGCTGAGAATTCCCCGCTCATTTGGTTTACGACCAGTAGGGAATCGCTTCTCACGTGGAGCGCGACTGCCCCTAAGTCGTGAGCCATATCCATGCCCACGATCAGGGCTTTGTACTCCGCCTCGTTGTTAGTAGCTTTGAAACTGCATCGTATGGAGTACACCATCTTGCCCCATTGTGGGGACTTTAAGATGACACCAAGTCCCGCTCCTCTAGAGTTTGAGGAACCGTCAACATGGAGTACCCAGGCCGTGTCGCTTATAGTCGCCGCAATACCAATTTCGGTTTGCGGTTCTTTTTCCAGTTCAGGACTGAAGTCAGCGACGAAATCAGCCAAAACCTGCGATTTTGTTGATGTACGAGGCTTAAAGTCGATGTCGTAGCTACTGAGGTATATACTCCATTTCGCTAGTCGTCCTGATAGCTCAGGCTTTCTCAGGATCGACTTAAGAGGAAAGCTTGTCACGACGGTAATGGGATGGGATTCAAAGTAGTGTCGTAACTTCTTTGCCGCTGTCACTAGTGACAAAAGTAATTTCTCCATGGACGTATATCGGGTTTCTGCGTCCAATAATGACTTACTGACGTAGTAAATCGGCATTTCCTGCCTGTCGTCCTCTCTAGTTAAGACGACACTTACAGAGTGAGGACTTACGGCGAGGTACAGTTGTAGGACCTCATGTTCTTCCGGTTTTGAAAGCAATGGCGGGACGACCATATATTCTTTGAATCGTTGTAATGTTTGCTCGTGATCGTACGTCCAGTCGAAGCCCTTGTTCTTTCTTAAGACGTTATAGAACATACGACATTTATCCGACGATCGTGAGATAAAGCGATTCAGGGCGGCCATACGACCCGTGAGTCGTTGGACCTCCTTGAAATTTCTGGGCGACTTGATGCTCATCAAGGCTTTGATTTGATCCGGGTTAGCGTCTATCCCTCGCCGCGTGACCATATAGCCCAAGAATTTCCCAGAGCTTACTCCGAAAGAGCATTTCGTAGGATTCAATTTCATCTGATATTTTCGCAAGATGTCGAAGGATTCCTTCAGATGAGTGATATGATCGGTCACCTGTTTGGACTTGACGAGCATGTCGTCAATGTAGACCTCCATGGTGTCGCCAAGATGTTCTTTGAACATCTTGTTAACCAATCGTTGATAGGTCTCTGTAACAACCCGTCCCAAATATACACCATATAATAGCATTTACCAGCCAAAGATATATAACAAAAGATTCATATTATTCACATAAGGTCCGAAAGTCTTCAAAATGTACATTACATAATGTGGTCCAAACTTTTCGCTAGCATATTTTACAATACTACCCGTACAAAACGTTTAAGAAAAACTTCTAAATCCTGAATAGTCTTCAAAAGCACGTCATACTTTATCCTTGCCTTTATACCTTCCTTGACCTGGAATACATATTTTTTAAAACAAAATGAGGGTTAGACCAAACGGTCTAGTGAGATAATCCCTGTCAGTTTAGTAATCCTTTTGTAAAACACAATTATACAACAAGTATTTAAATACCAAGTAAGACTCGTGCCCTGTGTACAACTCCTCATTCCCGTGGCCATATTAGTTGGTTGCGAGCCAACTAATCAATTTACTCTGCTGCACTTACATACAGCCAACTTCGCTGTCCCTTCGTACAACAAATACTCCGCCGGCCCTCAGTCCGGCCAAGGTGCACTCATGTAGTGTAATGTTTATATAAATACACCATATATCTCAATCCACATATATGTATTCTAGTTTGAAAACATGTTAAAGTAAAACTCACTTGTTTGTTTATCAAAACGCTTCCAAGCTTTTCCCAAAAGATTCAGTCTTTCACCCAGAATTCACAGAATCTGAAATAATTTAAATACAAATATCTCTTTACTAATCGAACACGTAAGACTTATTAGCAGGCTAAGAACTATAGATAATTCTATCTAACCCTTATCCTCAAATGTTCCCCTGAACCCGAACTTAAGTCGAGTCCACAGTATTTCCAGTCCTCATTCATACTGTATCCCAGAGTCGACAGAATACAAAGTTATCGGATACTCAAAAGTATCTGGAATCTCAAAAGTGACCGGACAACCAAAGTTTCCGGACACCATGAACTATCCGGACAACATACTTTCCGGACACCTACAACTCACCGGATACTGGTACTATCCGGATACTTACCGGAAACATATCAATCCGGATGACATCCAGAAACCAATGTAATCCGGATACCATCCGGTATCTAATTTCGTTCGGAAACTTACAAAAAGAGGAACTTACCGGACACTTCAACTACCGGACACCATCAAAAGAATCTACCGGACACTATCAACAGGAACTACCGGACACTATCAAAATCGTCCAGAAACCTCGATCTGTTTACCAAAATTCCTACCCAGATATCGATTTAAACCCAATTCTTCCAAACCAAACATACGAGTGTTTTACAAATGAGTTTTCTAACCTATTCCCAACATCAATTGTATGCTTAAAACAATTTTCATAAGAAAATAGAAGGAACTCACCTTATGGAGATAAAACCCACTTCTCTTGCATAATCCACTTTAAATCAACAGTACCCTTGATTATACCAGTTTGGAAGTTCTTAGCTTTCTGTTGAATCTGTCTTCTTTCTTGTTTTCTCAGTTCTATCTCTCTCTCTCTCTTTGCCGAATGTAAACACACACACACACACACACACACACACACATTTACACTTAGGATATTTTTTGTTTAAGATGAGACACCTATCCTCCTAAATGAGAATGGGGCGGTGGTGTGATTTAGTTTAATCACCTTAACCAATCAGCCCCTCAACTATCAATACTTGGCAAGAATAACCCTCCAACTTCTTAACTAAAAATAAAGTTTACCCCTTAACTCATAATTTATAAAACTAACCCAAACCTACCTTAAACTAAAATTAATAATAAAAATTAAATAAACCACTAACGTACCCAGTTATTACAACATCTCCCCCTTAAAAGAATTCCGTCCCGGAATTCGGTTAGGCGATAAGGTATGGGTACTTAGTTCTCACTATTACATCGAACTTCAACAAGGCTGTCGAAAATAACTTATTAGGCACTCCACACCTATCTATATCTATAACACAATTATCAGATACCTTTCTGAAGCAAACAAACGGCAAATAAGGAGCCACAATTATTCGATTGCATCGAAATCAATTAGCACTTTAGCACGTGTGGAGTTCATTAGAAATGTACCAGTAACCGTATCAAGAGTTTCTTCTGCTTCTTGTGCTGTCATTTGGAAGGCACGACCTCTTGCTTTCAGTATCTCAGGTTTCTGTACCCCTCCCGGCACAACACCCGTTGGTCTTACTGGCATACTACCCTGTTGTGCTTTCCACTATGGACAATCAGCCTGAATGTGATCAGGGGAATTGCAATGAAAACAAAATCGAGTCACCCAACAGTCCTTAGCGATATGACCCGACTTTCTACACTTGTAGCAATTTCGGAAATCAACATAGCGGTTTCCTTGATGAATGTGGTTACATTTAGGACATGGTCTTTCAATTGGTCTGAAAGGTGGATGACTATCAAACCTCGAAGATCTGTACTCCTTCGGATCGGACGTTGTTTCCTCCAATTTTCTTTTCCCAAAACTTTTCTCATTAACACTTCTTCCTTTATCTCTTTCAACATTTTCTGCAGCATCCACTGCAGCTGAGAAAGTATCTGTTCCCTTTGCAATTACTAGACCTCTAATTTCTGAATTTAACCCAAAGATAAACCTTTCCATTTTTAGTGCTTCCGTAGCAACATAGTATTCGGCAAAGCGGGACTTCTCCAGAAAACGCACAGTATAATCCCGAAATGATAACTCCCCTTGTTGCATATTCATGAATTCTTCTTCCAATTGTCTAACGGCAGCTTGAGGACAAAACTTCCTTTTAAAAGCTATGGCAAATTCTTCCCAAGAAAAAGTAGAATACACTTCCGGTCCTTTAGAGGTGATAAGAGCTTCCCACCAATATAGAGCATCGGCTTTCAGCATCGCAGTTCCATATAACACCCTATCTTCCTCGACACATTTGCTGGTTTTGAAGATGGCTTCTATCTCTTTTAACCACCGCATAGCTTTTACTGGATCTCTTTCTCCCGAATAAGTCGGTGGTTTGCAGCTCAGAAACATCTTGTAGTCACATTTCTTTGGTACATGTATAACAGTAGGTGTAATTGGCATCTCCTCTTCCAGACTAGGATCTGGTACTTCAGTTTCAGTGTGACGAGTTCGTTTGAACATAGCTTGTATAATTGCTTGTAGTCTTCCCATTTCAGCCGCCAAATCGTCTCTTGTAACAAACTCAATGCCTTGCGACTGAACTCTGCCTCTAGTTCTGCCCCTACCTCATTCTCCACCTCTTTCCTTTGTCCTGATTGTTGGATTCGTTCTATTAGGTTTCCTTCTCCCTCTCTATTCGTACGTCGAGTACCACTTGCCATCCTGTTGACTTTAACAAGGTTAATATACACATAAGCACATACCCCAATATAATAAGGTATTCCAGTTCAAACATGTACCTGTAAGTTCATGATTACACTGGCCAAATGTAATTTGAAATTACCTTACATGATGTTCCTTCTACCTTTTATATTTAGCATCCCAAGGTTCTAAAATAATAGGGGCATCCTACTTCACATGCAGTTTAAGTCTAGGTATGGATTCGAATACCTAAATCCCTTAAACTAGGGCTCTGATACCATCTGTAACAACCCGTCCCAAATATACACCATATAATAGCATTTACCACCCAAAGATATATAACAAAAGATTCATATTATTCACATAAGGTACGAATGTCTTAAAAATGTACATTACATAATGTGGTCCAAACTTTTCGCTAGCATATTTTACAATACTATCCGTACAAAACGTTTAAGAAAAACTTCTAAATCCCGAATAGTCTTCAAAAGCACTCAATACTTTATCCTTGCCTTTATACCTTCCTTGACCTGGAATACATATTTTTGAAAACAAAATGAGGGTTAGACCAAACGGTCTAGTGAGATAATCCCTGTCAGTTTAGTAATCCTTTTGTAAAACACAATTATACAACAAGTATTTAAATACCAAGTAAGACTCGTGCCCTGTGTACAAATCCTCATTCCCATGGCCATATTAGTTGGTTGCGAGCCAACTAATCAATTTACTCCGCTGCACTTACATACAGCCAACTCCGCTGTCCCTCCGTACAACCAACACTCCGCCGGCCCTCAGTCCGGCCAAGGTGCACTCGTGTAGTGTAATGTTTATATAAATACAACATATATCTCAATCCACATATATGTATTCCAGTTTGAAAACATTTTAAAATAAAACTCACTTGTTTGCTTATCAAAACGCTTCCAAGCTTTTCCCAAAAGATTCAGTCTTTCACCCAGAATTTACAGAATCTGAAATAATTTAAATACAAATATCTTTTTACTAATCGAACACGTAAGACCTATTAGCAGGCTAAGAACTCTAGATAATTCTATCTAACCCTTATCCTCAAATGTTCCCCTGAACCCGAACTTAAGTCGAGTCCACAATATTTCCAGTCCTCATTCATACTCTATCCAAGAGTCAACAGAATACAAAGTTATCGGATACTCAAAAGTATCTGGAATCTCAAAAGTGACCGGACAACCAAAGTTTCCGGACACCATGAACTATCCGGACAACATAACTATTCGGACAACATACTTTCCGGATACCTACAACTTACCGGATGCTGGTACTATCCGGATACTTACCGGAAACATATCAATCCGGATGACATCCGGAAACCAATGTAATCCGGATACCATCCGGTATCTAATTTCGTTCGGAAACTTACAAAAAGAGGAACTTACCGGACACTTCAACTACCGGACACCATCAAAAGAATCTATTGGACACTATCAACAGGAACTACCGGACACTATCAAAATCGTCCGGAAACCTCGATATGTTTACCAAAATTCCTACCCAGATATCGATTTAAACCCAATTCTTCCAAACTAAACATACGAGTGTTTTACAAATGAGTTTTCTAACCAATTCCCAACATCAATTTTATGCTTAAAACAGTTTTCATAAGAAAATAGAAGGAACTCACCTTATGGAGATAAAACCCACTTCTCTTGCACAATCCACTTTAAATCAACAGCACCCTTGATTATACCAGTTTGGAAGTTCTTAGCTTTCTGTTGAATCTGTCTTCTTTCTTCTTTTCTCAGTTCTATCTCTCTCTCTCTTTGCTGAATGTAAACACACACACACACACACACACACACACACACACACACACACACACACATTTACACTTAAGATATTTTTTTGTTTAAGATGAGACACCTCATCCTCCTAAATGAGAATGGGGCGGTGGTGTGATTTAGTTTAACCACCTTAACCAATCAGCCCCTCAACTATCAATACTTGGCAAGAATAACCCTCCAACTTCTTAACTAAAAATAAAGTTTACCCCTTAACTCCTAATTTATAAAACTAACCCAAACCTACCTTAAACTAAAATTAATAATAAAAATTAAATAAACCACTAACGTACCCGGTTATTACAGGTCGACCCCGCATTTTTTAGACCAAAAGGCATGACTTTGTAGCAATAGATACCTTTGTCTGTCATGAAAGCAGTCTTCTCTTGGTCTTCGATGTGCATCAAGATTTGATTATACCCAGAATAGGCATCCATGAAAGTCAGGAGTTCATGCCCTGCGGTCGCGTCGACCATAGCGTCGATGTGGGGGTAATGGGAATGGATCTTTAGGACATGCCTTATTAAGGTCTGTGAAGTTAATGCAGACACGCCATTTCCCATTCTTCTTTTGTATGACCACGATATTGGCTAACCAGTCGGGGTATTTTACCTCTCTGATCTTCCCGGTCTTGAGCAAGTTGTCGACCTCATCGTTGATCACTTTGTTCCGCTCAGGAGCGAATTTTCGACGCTTTTGCTTTACTGGTTTAAAAGATGGGTCGACGTTCAACTTGTGGGATATGACATTGGGGTCTATACCCACCATGTCCTCGTGCGTCTAAGCAAATTAGTCAGCATATTCCTGCAAAAAGGAAATTAGTTGACTTTTTATGGCAGGATCTAATGATGCCCCCATGAAGACAATCTGATCAGGCTTATTCTGATCCAGGATGACTTCTTCCAAATGATAGTCATTTGAGGATTCAGGGATATCCTGGATTTGTAACTGCTACGTTGCAGGACCTGATTGGGTTGCCATTATCCTAGAATCAATAAAAACTTTTTGAGATTGTTAGAGCGATATATGCGATGGTCTGAGATTTTCTCTAGATGGGGTCCCACGGATGGCGCCAAACTGTTAATGCCAAAAATCGCCCAAAAGAACAACTTAAGGTTGATGTGGACTTTTAACAACTAAAGAAACATATCTCAAGACCAAGCAACACAATCACAAGGAAAAATAAACAAGACAAGAGATTTGGTGACACGGAAAACCCCAAAACGAGGGGAAAAACCGCGGTCGACTTGTGAGAGTCGACGGTGCACTATAGTCGCCAAACAGGGGCGAAAGTCCTTTTGTAATAGGTGTTTTGTGTACAACATATTACAAATGAATGTAAAAATAAACTTAGTTGTGTGTAAATGACGTGTGTCGTGCGTAAATAGGCTGCTGTCGTGCGGTTCGAACGACTGTCGTGCGAAGGTGCTTCAATGATATTCGTACAAATGCCTTGTAAATTGTTGTGTTCTCGATGCAGAATTGCTTAGAAAGTAGAGGGAACAGATGAACACAGATTGGAGTAGAATGCTTTTTCAATTACAACACAGGCCTTTATATAGCTTCTGCCGATCATTAAAGGTGTCTTTATGGCACACTTTGTAACCGCTGTCGGGATTTAAATGCCATTGATGACTTGATCGTTACTGGCCGTTTCCACCATAAATTCTCGTAGACCTGCATTAATGAACAAAAGAAACAAGTTTGACTGTTAACGGTTAGTGTAATCGTACGACCGTCTTAAGTCCCATACGTTGGTCGTACGGAACGTACGACCAGCATGAAAACGTACGACCGAGTATACGTCTGTAAACATCTTGTAAGACCTTATCTTAATGCAAGAGTGGTCTTATGGAAATGTCATCTGAGTTTTCTAGCGTCGGTCGTGAGGTGTGATTTTTTTCCCAAACAGTGAGCATCATGACCATCAAAATTCTTTTCAATTTCAGCATTCTCTTTTAGTACAAGAAACAATCTCCTCCTTTTGATCTGTTTAACCGTCAATTCCAAAATATATGTATCTGCATCTTTTCAAATTCAGATAAAATGAAACTTGTAACCCTGAATCAACGAATGAAATAGTTAAAATGCCTGTAAGTTGCACAAAGCCACTTAGTACAACGGATGTACTTTGGAAAGGAGATTTTGATGTTCACTCATCCATGGCTTCCATTCAATCATCGAAAAACACAACGGGATTTCTATGAACGTTATGACAAGAAAACATATTCCTTGTGTGTACGTGCAAGTGTAGAAATGATTGAAGCAACTTATGCTTGATTATTAGGATGAAATTGTGTAAACTGTTGAGACAACAACAAGTTTTCCACAGACTCAATGTGCATGATTAAAGTGCGAAGGTGGGGAAAACTTCCTTCTTTTTCAATATCCAAACCTTCTGAATGAAGATTAGATAGATTATATGCTGTGTCCCCAAGAAAAAATTGAAACATTTCTTTGTTGAGAAAGAAATGAGTAGCTGGTGGGGCTAAAGCAAGAGTTGGCATGGGCTCACTTCCTGTTTCAATGATGGTCACCAAAGAATGTGAACCAATCAGTAATGTGGTTGCCCGACTCAGAAAAATGGTCGGTATAGAGTTCTCGTATTCTTTTAACTCTGTTCTCACGCCCTCTTTCTGTTTTTAATCTCCTCACTTCTACCCAAACTCTCATTTACATTTTACCTCAGCACAATGAGATTACTCAACCGTATGAGTTATCTCCCCCACTCTTTGATTTAGACCTCTCACCCCTCAACCACTTAAGGATAATTTCTTGGGTAGGAAACACTGGTTAACGTGGATCCATAGAAGTTCTTTAATATCGCACACTGATCCCCATGAATTTTTGTCCTAATAAGATTGTGTTGTTCAACAGTTTAGCTTGAACAACTATGAATCTCAGCTTTTGGATGACATTTGTAGCACCCTAAAAATAAGGGTAAACTAAAACTTCCATAAAACGGAAGAGCAGTATATAATGCCATAACACGAGGTTCCCAAAAAGGGGAATATACAAATGTCTGTTTAATTACAAATTTATAATATCGGAAAGTAAATGACAACCGGCTAATCTATTTTCTAACGTAGAAATAAGATTACAAAAAGGGTGTCATCTCTAGTCCGACATAGCCTTCTAACAACGGCATCCCAAAAGTGTACCCCAAGCTCACACGCTCCCGCCTAATCCTTCTTAGAGGCGGCTCCACTAAGATCTGACATACATATAAAACACCAAGCAAGTGTTAGGCCAAAAAGCCTAGTGAGATGAACAAATAATATAGCATGCAATATTTCATAAGCACGATTCATATAAATGGTCATTCACAAATCGGAATCAATGGGGGAGACGCAAAAACACCAAATCAAGTTACACCTCAAGAGACGATATACCTTAGTGTCTACTCCCACGAGTAACACCTCAATGCCCGACACATTGGGAACAAACTCCAAGGCATTTCCCCAATAGAGGAGATTTAGGCACATACCTCCAAGGTGGCGCCCAAGACTATATCTCCTAGTGCCTACTTAATGATTCATTCAAAGTGTAAATACCATCAAACAACTATTCCAAGTAGTATATATACACCAATGCATAACCTTCCCGTAAAACATGGTCCAACCATCCCATTAAACATGTATTTCCACATGCTAATATTAATATCCCATTTACATGTCCATTAAGCACATATATTCCATACATATATACTTCTAAAGCATATTCTCATATATAGACATGTCCAAACATGAGGTATAGTATCTAATGTAACAATACATAAAACAATACTCATATTAAGACGGAATATTATCATTAAGCCATATAACTTCTTATTAAGCCATAAGCCAAGTCATTAAGCCCAAAACTATTGATCCTGATTTTACTCAACAATGATATTTTATCTCTAAAGTTCAAACATATATGAATGCAGAAGCGTTTTTAGACGAACTAAAGAGATATTTTGGTAGAAAATACACACAGAATCGAATACGTGAAAGCAGTAAATAACAAAAAAGTTTAGCTCAATGATTCACTGTATATTGATTAATCAAGAACACCAAGAACACCTTTGAGAGTGTGAAACAGATTTTATGCTCTAATCTGGTGTGTGCGTATTGTGCAAAGTTGATAGAAAAGCTCTACATGAGCCTTCTATTTATACTATTCTACATGGGATAATTGGGGGACAAGAAGTACTAAGGGTACAAAGACAACATCGTGGAATACCATCAGGTAAACGTTAATGTAGTGCACCGATTTTTGCAAAGGCTGCAACCCATCAGAGGTGGACATGTGGAATGTGCACGGTACGCCTTGTACGAATGATCTTCAGGATCTTCGTACAGCAGAGGCACGAATGTCCTTGTCTTGAACTTCTGAATTCTTCATTCTTCTAAGTCTTCTTACCACAGAGGCTCTGTCAAGTGTGACAGAGGCTCTGTGGCCTTGTCCTCTGAGAACGTCTTCTATAGAGTCTTCACTTGGATCTTTACTCGGTGTCTTGGAAGAGGCTCTGTCGATGAACTTTTACTTAGCCTATTTTCAATACTTCTATAAATAGTATTAGTTGGAGCTAACAATCTCCCTCTAAGTATTGAAAAATAAAAAATTGGAAATTTGCATGTTTTCTAAGCTAAGAACACGACAAGAGGTATTTGACCTCTGTAGAAACTTTTCTTTTTTCATATAAGGATATGCCAGAGGCACTTACACTTGATTACATTCAAAGTATGAAGGAAAAAATAAGCAGAGGAAGGTTGAGGATGTCAGACTCTGGCATGTGGGAAGTCGTTGATTGAGCCTAAGAGTCCTCCATCTCTGAGTTCACGAAATATACTTATGCAGAGGTTTCTGAAACTTATGACAGAGTCAATGACCTCTATTAATCTGTTGGCAAGTGCTTGATCCATGAACTCTGTTCCTCTGTGCTCTAGGAGATTGGCTCTGAACTCGAGCAGGGTTTTTGTTGCATATTTCTGGCATTCAATCTCTTGGAGTAGTCTTGACTTCCCAGCAGGATCTCGATAGATGTACCCAACCCTTGGGAAAGTGATGATAGAGTTTGGTCTGGCAGAAGGTGGGCAGTCGTCTTCTGGTGGTGGAAGATTCAATCTGTTTACTCCAAGGTCGAGTCCCACTTGGAAGTCTGTGAGGCTGTAAAGCAGAAGCTTTTCGCGCATTGCCTTTCTGATCACACGATATGCCCTATGTACTTCGAGTCTTGTGATGTAATTATTTCTAGCCCAACTCAGAAGTTCGGGCAGGTCATAGGGGCTCAGGTTCCTCAGATCAGCATCTGAGAATTTGGTCTCGGTTCTGTCGGCCCTTTTGACATGATAGATGTTGTAATGTATCTGTGTGCCTCTTGTGCTAGAGAGCTTGCAGTATACAACCTCTGTGATCTTTGAATTAGAGAAGATTTGTTTGACAGGTTTGGCTTTGGATCTGTAGAAGTCTTCTTTCAGTTCCTTAAGGAGATCAGGCTGTAGAATGGATGGTGGCAGAGGATCGTTGATGGATCTGTTGTACAAGCACTTGTACACCACCTCTTCCATTTGTCGTGGAGGTGCAGCGAGTGGAGGCATGGGCCTGCGTAAAGCGTCCATTCTGCTGATTACTTGGGCCACCCTGTCTTCTGAAGGTTTTGCCTTTGGATCCAGGACAGGCTTGGTTGACAGAGGGGGAACTCCGAAGGCCCAGTCTTCTTTTTCAGGCTTAGGAGTGACAAAGGCGTCAAAAGCGCTTTTCATCAGTTTCTCCGTGGGTTGATGCTTTTGTTTTTTCTTTTTCGGTTCCTCTGTCGCTATCCCCTTTCCCTTGTCTTTTGCCTTCAGCTTTGTTGTTTTGCTTGTTGAGATTGGGTTGCCTCTGTTGGTTTTATCTTTAGAGTTTCTGAGGGCTTGGATGGGGTTGCTTCTGCAGTTTTTGTAGGGGTTGCCTCTATTGGTTTTACAAGGGACTTGGTTGGTGATGTGGGTTTGGTTTGAGGTTTGGTTGGTGAGTCTACTGCGGTTTTGCTCAGATATTTTCTGTTATGAGCTAAGGTCTTGGTTCTGGATTTGGTTTTGGGCTCTTTTGTTCTTGTGGGAGATGGAGATTTTGTCTTTTCAGCTTCTGGTGTAGCGGATGGTTGTTGGGTTTCTTCAGTCGGTTTTGGTGTTGGGGAAGGTTGGTTTTCTTCAGAAGAGGTAAGGATCTGGAATTGTTCAGCTGGTTTGGGAGTTAGAGATGGTAGATCTTCTACGGTTATATGGGTTGTTTCCACAGAGGTGGGTGTTTCCTCTGTGGTCTTCTGTTGGGTTCCTTGGGTTTCAGTTGCGGGTACTTGGGATAGTGGTTCTGCAGATAATGGTGGTGGAGCTGGTAATCCTCTGGTGGAAGCTCTTTTTTTTCTCTCCCCCTCAAGATGATCTGATGGTCCTTCTGAATCATCATCAGAATCATCCTGTCCTCTATCCGCTGTACCTTCTGCTCGACATGACGAAGATGGCTTCTTTGGTTGGCTTGCCCCTGCTGCGATCATTTTCGCACAAAGGTCGTCACAAATGCCTAACAGATAGGCAACCTCTTCTTCAGAATTAAACCTTAGCTTTCCCACACTCGCCTGAAAGTCTTTCACGTAGTTGGCGTTGGCTGTGGTGATGGCTCTGATGAATTATGTCATCTCGTTAAGTATCCCCTGTCCAAGTTCTGTGATTTGTGCTCTGGTCATGTAGTCGGAGGGCTTCATGGCCTGACTTGCTCTAGGGCCTTTTTAAGGTCTTCTGGTGTAAGGCCCGTAAAAGCAGGGGTTTGTTCGTTCTTCAGTTGCTCAAGGAGATCTTTGACAGAGGTCTGAAATGCAGAGCTTGTTGCCTTTTCGAATTCAGAGGCAGTAGTAGCAGCAGAGGTTGTTGCAGTTGAGTTCATTTGAGCGCAGACATTTTTCACCTCTGTGGACAGGTTGTCCACTTTGGTGGTCAGATTAGTTATTGCCCTCGAAGTGGATTCTGCAAAAGCGTCAAAAGAGCTTTTCAACTATTTCAACGAGTTGGTCACAGAGGTGACAAGGGTTTGGAACTCACCCCTTGCTACATATGACCTAGGTGTAACCTCTGGGGGAACACATTCTTCCCCAGAGTTTGTCCTTGTTCCTTAGACACCTTCTTTCGCCCCTGTATTGATGTTGAGGGCGAAAGGATTTTCTTCTGATCCTTGAGCAGAGGTTTTTGAGGCCTCATACTCTACAGAAGTTCTGTTAAGAACATTGTCCTGATCCACTCCAGAGGTGGGTACATGAATATCCTTAAGTTGACTAGGGGACTTATCTAGAGTCCCTTCGTCTCTGTGCACTGTAAGCTCCTCTGAAGAGCTGTTTGGACCTATGTGTGTGCGTGTAGCAGAGGAAACAAATTCCTCTGCAGGATTGACATATGTGATCCGGGGCGAATGATCACGAACAGAAGGTGAGTCCTTTGGAGAGGACTCCCTTGGAATGGTTTCCCCAGATACTAATGGTACAGAGGTGGAAAGAGGTACCTCTGCCCAGTTTGTTTGGGTTGGGGGCGAGCTGTGCTGCTCTGTTTCAATGATTCCTTCTGCCACTAGACTGGCGGAATCAGAAATATGGGTTGCACTGGGAGGTGGTTGGGGTTGTGTGCCTCTACTTTCTACGGCATCTTTTTGGGCTTCTCCCTCTGTCATGCACCCTAACTCTACATCTACCTGAGTGCCTTCTGCTTCTATTATTTCCTCTGGACTCTTTCGTAGTGTATCATATAAGGGATGAAAGGTATGTAATCTCTGTAATTGTGGGTCCAGAAGTCCTTCTGGGGTGTTTATCTGTATTCCCTCAGGGGTTCTGTCATCTTCTTCCATATCAGAATCAACTTCTGAGACTCTGACGTCTGGGTTTTTCAGTGAGGGGTTCTGCGGTCCATCCTGAGGTATCCAAGGTATCTGCAAAATCGGGGTGTTCGAGGAAGGCGGAGAAGTCACCCTGATCTGCATAGTGTATTGGATTGGGAGAGGGCAGAGGTTGTTCAGGGACTTCTTCTTCCATTTCTGCTTCCTCTGCGATGGTCTGCAGAGGTGTGTGGGGTTTCTTGGTTTTCTTGCATTTTGGTTTGGGTGCACCCTCCTTTGAAGCTTTTGTTTTTCTTTTGTTTTTCTTTTCCTTAGGAAGGGGAGGAGGTGCAGAGGATCCAATTATTGTTTCTTCTGGTGTGGATTGTTGGGGAGGTGCGGAACTTGTAGAGGTGCCCTCTGTCGTTTTCTTTGATTTGGGGGCCTTCTTCTTTTTAGAGGTAGTGGCAGAGGTTTTGCTCTTGGAACCTGAACTGGCAATTTGGCTTCTCAGAAGATGAAATCGAGTCTGTACTTGATCGTGCTTTGCCAAGGCCGCTACCCACTCTTCGTCACTCATTCTTTAAAAAACCTGAAAATCTAAAGGGGGTCCTAGACGCGGGGGTGTCACAGGACTCGGTTCTGGAGTCCTGTGATCGCGTATATAAGCTAACCTAAGCTCTTCATCGGTCACATAAGTCAGAAGTTTGGATGGTAGAGGTCTGCAAAATTAGTATCCATCCACATGCTCTGATGGGCTATGCTTTGCCATAGGGTAGGTTTTGACAACTGGTCCCTCCATTGGCCATTTTTCTACTAGAAGTAGAGGTTCTAGAAGCACTCCTAGGGTTCTCTGAAATTGCAGGGCAGGAAGTTCTTTGCTCTTAGGCCCTTTTGCCCTCTGTGTGGAGATTCTGTGGTCAATTGTGTTGACAAGCTCCTGCATCATTAGTATAGCATAATCCAGAGGCAAATCATAGTACACTCCGTACATGATTGCCATAATCTGGTGAGATGTCTGGTCAGGGATGCCCACTTTTCCAGTCAGGCATCCGTTAAGGATGGAGAAGAGTGTATTCCACAGAGGGGGGAACCTGTTCCTTCTGAAGTCATTTCTTTTCTTTAGATGGGTGTTGTATCCCAATATCTCTGCAAAATCACAGAGTTCTCTATCTGTAGGGACCTCTGCGTACTACTTGATACCTAGAAGCCCTCTAGTAGGTAGGCCAAACTCAAGGGAGAACATTGTTCTATTGAACTTAAGTTCAATATATTTAGATTGGTCAGGTTTGGAGATGTAGCCCTTGATTTGTCTATTCTCTTTGTCGTAATAGCAGCTCTGCCAGAACTGGTTGAGGTATCTGGCAGGGATCCTTGTAACTGTTAGCTTCAATCTTCCTAATCATAGAAGTATTTAGAAGTAGTGAAAAATAGGCTAAGTGAAGAAAGCCTCTTACAGAGGCTCTGCCGAACTTACCGAGAGATCAAGGTCAAGAAGCTACAGAAGCTAAAGAGGCGTCCTACAGAAGCTCTGTCATACGCGCAAAGAAGACCAAAGACTCGGAATCCGGTGAAGACTGCTCTACAAAGGACCAAACCGCAGAACCTCTGTGACACTTCACAAAGCCTCTGCGGTCTTCAACAAAGACTTCAAAGATATTTATAATATCTTGCTACTGTTCCTGGATCTGTTCATCAACTTGCATGGCAACGTACCCTGTCCAACTTCAACGTGTCAAAATCTGAGTGGACTCAATAGGTCTTAGTACATAATAGACATCTGCTGCATTAAATGCAATACGGCACATCCAACTGTTCATGCCATCTTTCCAACTATTCATACCGTCCGTTCTGAATAGTAGCTCATGCTTTATGGTCCCCTTTGAGTAGTATAAAAGGAAGACTCATGTTGAGTTCTTCCTAATAATCAATAATCGAGAGTTAAAAGGTGAAAAACTTCAAGAACACATAGCTTATATACTTTGAGAGTCATATCTGTTTTAAAGCTTTGCTTACTCACTGTTCTTGAATCTGTTCTTGATATATATATATTCAGTAAACTTTGAGATATTATTTCCTGTTCACTGTTTATTTATATTGTGTTCTAAATCTATCAAACATATCTATTAGTTCTTCAAATACGCTTCCGCATCAAACATAAACTCGAACTAATAGATCTGACAATCTTGCTTAAACAAAACGGGAACCAACAATTGGTATCAGAGCAAAGCTTGATTTTCAATATCAAGTGATCCTCTTTGTTACAAGATTGGTGATAGACATCATTCCTTTTTTAACCTATTCCTCATTTCCAGGTTAAACCTCCATTAAAGTGTACTCTGGGAACTGTTCAAATCCAGAAAACTTTCCAGATCATCAGACTCTTACTCTTTAATCATACTATCTTTTTAGAACCTTTACAATGACAAATACAAATAACTTCTTTACTGCTGGTTCACTCACTAAGCCTCCTACTCTCCTTCGAGATAAGTATCCTCAATGGAAGATAAGAATGGTTCATTTCTTTGAGGGTACTGAAAAAAATCTAGTACAATATCTTTACAACCTTCCTCCTGTTCCCATGATAGTAGTACCACGAGTACCAGCTACTGCTGAATCTCCTGAAATCCCTGAACATAAAAAACCGAAGCCAAAAGAAGAATGGTCAAATGAAGATAAGGCAGAAGATGAAGTTGCACAAAAAACAAAAAGAATCTTGATAATGGCTATCCCCAACGAACTTTTTCAATCCTTAGATGCATGCGAAACTGCGCACGATCTTTGGAAAGAATTAGAAAGACAGTTGGAAGGGGGTGCTAAAACACAGAAGAACCGAAGGGCACAGTACATAAATGAATATCATGCATTCAGAGCCTCTGCAACAGAATCTCTGCAAACGACGTACGACAGGTTCAACTCTCTCATAAACAAATGCAGAAAGTCTGGCATTCACAGAACCTCGGAAGAAAATAACGTCATGTTTCTAAAGAGTCTGAATGATGAGTGGCTTCAATTGTCTATGTCTTTACAAACAAACCAAGATCTAGACTCATGGACACTCTCTGATCTCTATGGAACACTAGCTGCACAAGAGCCTCAAATAGCACAGGCTAAAACAATAACCATTGCACCATACGCATTGGTTAGTAAATCAACAGAGGCTAAAAAAAGACCGAGAAATGAGAGAGCAACAGAGGAGAAGAAAAAGGAGAAGAAGAAAATGGTGATGGTTGATAGCGAAGAAGACGAGCTGATAGAGGAAGAAATAACTCTTGCGTCATTAGCTAAATCATTGGTTCTATTGACAAGAGAGTTCAAAGGTAACCAAAGAAATTTTGGAAATGACAGATATAGCAGAGACAACCAGAGAGATAGAAGAGATGATGGAAGAAGAGAAGAATCAAGTGACCGACAGAGGTCAGACTACAGAAGTGACCGACAGAGGTCGAGCGACAGAAACTACAGAGGAAATGACCGACAGAGGTCAGATGACAAGGTAGGCCACACACAAGAATACTACAAATGTGGTAAGCCTGGTCATTACGCAAACGAATGCCGAACAGAGAAAGGTGGAGATCAACAGAAGTCCGACGATCGAACTGGAAACACCTCTCAAGGTTGTTTCAACTGCGGCAAGCCAGGCCATTTCGCAAAAGAATGCAGAAGTAGACAAAATCGCCCACAGAAGGACTCAACTTTTTACAAAAAGAAGGCTGAATATTATGTGCAAAAATCCCTAATGGCGAACAAAGGGCATTCTGAAGCAAACAAGGAGGACTTCGAGTCAAACTCTACCTCTGATGATGAATTCACCACCAATGCCCTGTTCTGTGGCATGGCAGAAGTCGACTCCAACACTGACAATGAGGTATCCATTTCAAACTCTACCTCTTGTACTAACTCTGTAGATAATGATTCAATTAAACTTAACATTGAACTGATTGAACTAAAAGAGATAAATGAAAGCATTCAGAAAAGACTCACCTTTAATGAGAGAGAAGTAAGGCTTCTCACTCAAGAAAAAGCCAAATTTTTTGAAGAAAAGGAAAGAGCAGAAAATTATTGGAGCAATAATATAGATCCTTTAAAAAGGCAAATTTCTGAATTAACCTCTGCTTTAAAAATCAAAACAAAAGAGTTTTCAGTTTCTAGGAGTGAAACAACTGACATAAGAGCTCTCAAAGAATACTTTCAAAAAGAGAGAGAGAGGTACTTTGGCAAGATCTACTCAGAAGAGAAGTTTTACTTAAAAACTATAAAGATGCACAGAAGGTGTATGAGAAAGTGAACTCACAAATAGGAAGACGAGGTATAGGGTACGATGATATTACTCTAGGTGTTGAAGGCAAAAGACTTAAACCTCTGTCTTCTCTGTTTGTGATAGGAAAAACAACAAAACCAATTTTTCCAAACTTACTCTCTGTAAGTAAAAGGGTTAAAATCTCTGAAGAACCTCATTTGAGGAAACATACGAAGATGATCAATGTGTGGTTTGAAAACACAGATTCATCATCTTCAACCTCTGTCAATAGAGGAATCAAACCAAAGAAATATCTGAAAACACAAGATCAGATTGGTATCTTTAAGTTTGGTAAACCAGAGACTCAAACACAGGTCGCTTTTGTCTGTATGATAAATGTCGAAAAGAAATTATCTGCAAAAGCTCCTGAGTTTAAACCCATCTTTTCAGAAGAAAAACTTAAAGAATCAATTGAAAAAGAAATTTTGGAAGTTTTGAAATCAAATGTTTTAGAAAATCTCTGTACATCTTCTATAGATCAAATTCTCGCTGAAGAGATCTCATCAGAAACCTCTGCTATCTATGAAAGTTATTCTACAGAGGAAGAAAGCTCGTACGATACATGCTCAGAAAATCCAGCCTCTGTCGAAAGAGATGACTCAACCTCTGTATATGAGGACGATTCATCCTCTGACGACTCAGAGACTGATTCTAAATCAGGGATAATTCACTGTGACACAGAGGATGTTAAATTCTCCTATGAGGTTCTTAACAGAACAATTTCTCCAAAAGAGAAAATCACAGAGATACCTATCTGTCCAGATTTTCTCAAAATGTGTATACAAGTCAAAACCTCTACAGAGCTTGATAATCTGAAAAAGGCCTCTAAAAATCCTAAAAGCTCAAAATTTTCAAAACCTTTAAAGCAAATTAAAGAGAATCCCACTTGGCAACAAAAGAGAAAAAGGCCTGAAGCTAACAAATAATTTTCCTCTGTGACAGTGAAGAAAGATGTTCACCACAGAAGAGACTCACAGAAGGCACGGCCTAAACAAGACTTTTGCAAACAACATTCTAGTATTTATAGATCTTCTTGTAATAGGAAATCTAATGTTAAGAAAGAATGTAATGCCTCTGTGGTTCAGTTCAATAAATTCAATGAAAATTTCAAACAAATCACGTCTCATATTAAATACTGTCATTGTTTTGATCTTATGTTCAAATTGAATAATCACTTCTCAAGTCCAGATTGCTTACTCTCCACTAAAATTCAAACTCCAAAGTCAGAACCTAGAGAGAAACAATCTGATTTTTCTACAAAAGATAAAATGTATTTCAAGAATGCTAAGGCAAACTTGAAAAATTCTAACAATATTGGACCCATATGGATATGGGTACCTAAGTCTCTGTGATTGTCTTACAGAAGCGGTTTGTGCCAATTTGGTATCTTGACTCCGGATGCTCAAGGCACATGACTGGCGACAGAAGTTTACTATCCACGTACAAAGAAACATACGATGGTGGATCTGTAACTTTTGGAGACGAAAATAAGGGACACATCAAAGGCTATGGAGTCATACATATACAAAGTTGCATATGTGAATGGCCTTAAACACAATCTACTCAGTGTAAGTCAACTCTGTGATACAGGATTCGATGTGTTATTCAAAAGAACTTTCTGCTCTCTGCAAAGTGAAGACACAGGAATGGAACTTCTGCGAGCCGAAAGAAAAGGTGATCTGTATCTGATGAATTTTTGTTCAACAACCAAGGACAAAGTTTGCCTTGTAGCTTGCGAAAGTAAAGAAGCCTGGTTATGGCATAACAAGTTCTGTCACTTGAACTTTCACACATTAGATAAACTGGTAAAACTTGATCTAGTACAGAGGCAAAACAGATGTGTCTTGCACTAGACCTCTGTACATGCTTCATGTTGACCTCTGCGGTCCCATTGCCATACAGAGCCTAGGTGGCAAGAAATACATACTTGTCTTAATTGATGAGTATTAGCGTTTCACATGGGTTGAATTTATTCGAAAGAAATCGGATGTTCCAATCATCTTGATTAATCTAATGAAAAGAATCCAAGTTGTTTATGATTGCAGAATACAGAAGTTAAGAAGTGACAATGGCACAAAATTTAAAAACTCTGTCATTGAAGCCTATCTTTCTACAGAAGGAATATCACAGAACTTCTCTGCAGCACGCACTCCACAACAGAACGGCGTAGTCGAAAGGAAGAATCGAACGCTCGTGGAGGCAGCAAGAGCTATGCTATCAGCATGCGGATTACCGATGAACTTTTGGGCAGAAGCGATTTATACTGCATGTTATACACAAAATCGTTCAACCATTGTGAAAAGACACCTCAAGACTCCTTACGAATTGATCAACAAAAGGCGGCCAAACATCAAATTTTTTCATGTGTTCGGATGTAAATGCTTTGTTTTAAACGACAGAGATTCAAGAGGAAAGTTTGAGGTAAAAGTTGACGAAGGCAAATTCATTGGATACTCTGCCACTTCCAAAGCCTACAGAGCGTTCCTTACAAGATCTCGCAAAATCGTAGAAAGTATCAATGTTTCTTTTGATGATTCATTCCAAATGACTTTTTAGCAAATCAGTTCAGAACTCGAACTTAAAAAGGAAACCTCTGACATCTTGCAAACGAAAGAAGACTTAAATCTTCTATTTTTAGAGATGTTCCACGATGACATTGATCCTTCTGTTGGAACCATCAGAGTTTCTGAAGAACCATCCTCTGTCGGACAAAATCCTACAGGTATGACTCTAACTGGTCCAAATAATGCTTCATCTTCTTCTGTAAAAACTACAGATGCAAATGCCGAAGATGAAAATGCAGAAGATGAAACATCAAGAAAAACGACCACAGAAGCTGCTGAAAAACAAACTCCACAATCCACAGAAGAACCAATTACAGAGGAATTTGAGGACCAAGACTATACGACCTCAGAGGAACAAACTCCACCACCACTCATACCAATCATTCCACAAATGGTAGAATCTTCTACCAAGGCAAGAAGAACGACAGAGGCTATACAAGAAGAAGATCCACAAGAAGCTTCTGAAGAAAGGGTCGATGACATTGATGACCATCTTCCACGCACCACTCAGTGGACAAAAAGCCATCCTCCAAGCCAAATAACTGGAGAACCTTCTGACTCAGTAAAAACCAGGTCTGCCACTGCTAATTTTTGTTTCTTTACAAATTTTATTAGTGTGATAGAACCAAAGAAGATTTCTGAAGCCATAGATGACCCAAACTGGGTAGACGCCATGCAAGAAGAACTTCTTCAGTTTGAGCGTAACAGAGTATGGACTTTAGTACCTCTGCCACGAGAGAAACAGGCCATTGGGACTAACTGTGTCTACAGAAATAAGAAGGATGAAGATGGAGTGGTCATCAGAAAAAAGCACGATTGGTGGCCAAGGGTTATAGACAAGAAGAAGGCATAGATTACGATGAGACTTTTGCTCCTGTCGCACGGCTCGAAGCAATAAGAATATTCTTAGCCTTCGCAGCCCACAGAGGATTTAAAGTTTATCAGATGGACGTAAAATCAGCTTTTCTCAACGGTGAAATCCAAGAAGAAGTTTACGTAAATCAGCCACCAGGGTTTGAAAGCTCAAAGTTCCCAAGGCATGTATACTACCTTGAAAAGGATCTGTACGGACTGAAACAGGCTCCAAGAGCATGGTACGAACGACTTTCTACCTTTCTTCTAGTAAATGGCTACAACAGAGGTACAACAGATACTACCCTATTCTATAAACGTAGAAACCGTGAAATAATGCTTGTACAAATCTATGTGGACGACATAATTTTTGTGTCTACTAATACAGAAGAGTGCAAAAGTTTTGAAAAACTCATGCAGAGTGAGTTTGAAATGAGTATGATGGGAGAATTAACATTCTTCCTCGGGCACCAAGTCAAACAAACATCAGAGGGAATTTTTATAAATCAGGCCAAATATGTCTCTGACATTCTTTTCAAGTATAGCCTCTTTGATACCTCTGCAATGAAAACTCCAATGGCCACTGGAAATAAGTTATCCTTAGATCCAGATGGCATCTCTGTAGAATGCACTCTCTACAGAGGCATGATTGGATCTCTGTTATACTTAACTGCAAGCAGACCTGACATTATGCATTCCACATGTCTTTGTGCACGTTATCAAGCTAATCCTAAGAAATCACATTATGATGCTATTAAAAGAATCTTTAGATACCTAAAGGGGACCAAAAATCTTGGTCTCTAGTATCCACAGAACTCTGGCTTTTGTCTTAAAGCTTATACAGATTCAGACTATGGAGGATGCATGCTCGACAGAAAGAGTACCTCTGGGAGTTGTCAATTCCTAGTTGGTAAGCTAGTCAGTTGGACCTCCAAAAAGCAGAACTGTGTATCAACATCTACGACATAAGCTGAATACGTTGCTGCTGCTAGCTGTTGTTCTCAGGTTCTATGGATGAAGACTCAGCTAAAAGACTACGGCCACATTCTATTCAAAATACCCATCTTCTGTGATTCCAAAAGTGCCATTGCCATCTCTGCCAATCCTGTGCAACATTCCAAAACCAAGCATATCGATATAAGGTACCACTTCTTGAAACATCATGTTGAACACGGTATAATCGAGATGCATTTCGTGCCAACAGAATATCAACTTGCAGACTTATTCACCAAAGCCTTAGACGAGAAAAGATTTAATTTCTTGGTGGGTAAGTTAGGAATGATTAATATGATGTGAAAATCCTCTGTAAGTATAGCTTTATCTTCTATAAATAAGTATATATTTCTATTATTCCTTACTTATTGCTTTGTTTAATTTATTTCTGTATGTAAATTCTCAATCTTAAGTAGTTCTTAAAATCACAGAGCTTCTGTAAGTCTGCTCAGAACCTCTGACGACCTCCACAGAACCTCTGGAAAAACAAGACCTATGCTCAATACAAATCTTATCATTCTTTGATCCAAGCATAGGTCAAGGGGGAGCAAAAAGGAAAATTCCTGATCTACAAAGGTGATTAGATCAAGGGGGAGCAAAAAAGGGACCCTGAAATGATCTACAGAGGTAAAACTTTCAAGGGGAAGCCAAAGAAGAACGTCGATGAATCTATATCGACAGAAGTCAGACATCACTGCCAAGAAAAGAAGAACCAAAAAGGTATGTCTCTCGTACAAAAGGTTGTTGAAAACAGTTTTCTCGGACACAAATTGTCAAATATGTCCTAAATATACTGTGGATAACATTTCAAAAAGTTTCATAAAATTTGAGTTATGAGAAATTTGAGGTCATAGAGCTTCTGCTGAGCTCAACAGAGGCTCTGCCAGAAATATGCTCTGAGATCACAAATTAACCCTCTATCGATCTTTTGGAATGTTATCTCGGAAACCAAATACGTACAACATGACCTTCTCGAACAAAACTCTTTCCATAACAGTTTTCTCGGACACCAACTTTCAAATATGTCCGAAAAACATCTCTTAAAACAAATCAAAAATTGGATGACCATAAAATTTAATAGAATTTGTTATGAGATTTTTTTCCTCATAGAGCTTCTGCTGGCCCTCACAGAGCTTCTGCAAGTTCCCACAGAGCCACAAAACCTCTGCGAGTAAAAATTCTTAACTAAAAATCCTATTGATCCTCTCCAGTGCCTTTGCAAACGTTTTGGTTAAAGAAGAACCCACAGAAGTCATGATAACAATAAGATATATGAGAAAAGGATAAACATCAAGATTTTCAAAATCACAGAGCTTTTGTAAACCACAAAAGTTCTGTCAATCTGTTACTTGGGCATTTCTGTAGTAATAACGGTTACTTTTACTGAGAGTGAATCTCATGTGGCTAAGAACAACCCCACGCGCCTAGCATTAATTGGCCGCGCACGACGTTCTGTCATCCTCTGACATGGCCTACGTGTCCCATTTTTATTGGGCGTACATGGAACGTTTTCTGTGGAAAGTTGAACCCGCCGTTCTAACTTGAGTACGGATTCCAAATTGTTAATCCATTGCCATATATTTTACTCTTTCGAATTCTACCATTTTACCCTTCTATAAAAACCAAGCTTACCCTCTCATAAACTTTTTACAAACCTTCATTCTTCTCTGGCGAAACCCTGCAAAAAGCTACAAGTATCTTATTCTCATTACCAATGGCTTCATCTTCTCAAGCTATCTCCCCTGCACACTCTCCGACGAACTCACCAGAACATTCACCTGCTCATTCTGAACATTCAGAAAACCCCCACCTTGCCAAAAGTATTGAACTAGAAGATTCCGGCGATTCAGCAGAATTTGCTCCGACCACACATCTTCAAAACTTCATAGCAAAGGATCATTTCGAAAAGGTTCTACCAATCAAATCCAACAATTGCTATTTGGTACCCTCACCCACAGCTTTCGGTGAATCCCATGCCATTCTTCTAAACATAATGGAAAATCATATCCTCTTCCCTCTACTTTCAAGAACCCCAAACAAAATTCCAGTTAGATATTTGAACCAGTTTTGGCAAAGTTGCCGATTTGATAAAGATGATTCTCTTATCAAAGGGTACATTTCAAGACCTGACAAGTCTGAACATCTGGAAATCAAGTTCAATAGAACAATGTTCTCACTTGAATTCAACCTACAAACAAGGGGTCTTCTTGGATTGAAGAAATATGCAGAGCAACCAACAGACGACGAGATCTGTCATTTCGTAGAAATGCTTGGGTACAACACCCAACTGAGGAAGAGAAATGACTTCCGCAGAGGCAGATTACCACCTCTGTGGAACACCTTGTTCTCAATTCTTAACAGATGCCTGATAGGGAAGATAGGCAGTATTGACCAGAGCTCACATCAGATATTAACCATCATGTATGGGGTTTACTATGATCTCCCACTGGATTACGCGACCATAATGATGCAAGAGATCATCAACACCATCGACAGAAAGAACAACGCCAGAAGGGTCAAAGAGAACGATCCTAACTTTCTACCACCTCTGCAATTCCAAAGAATACTGGGAGTTTTGTTCGAACCTCTGTTGCTGATACAGAACTGGGCAATGGAAGGGCCAATTCCCAAACAGTTCCCAATGAACAAAAATACCCCCACTGATCATGTAGATGGCTACACACACTGCAGACCTTTGTCAAAGAACCTACTGAAGTATGCCACGAATAAAACCCTTAAGAAAGAGTACATACGCGATCATAGAACTCCAAAACCGAGTCCTATGACACCCCCGCGTTTAGGTGTCCCCCTAGGAACAATGACTGCAGAACCTCTTTCCACTCAAGAAGAAAAAGATCACAAACTAGCAAAACACATGGCTATTCAACTTAGCTTCTTAGTTAAACGTGCAGAGCTCATAGGAAAGAAGTCCTCGTCGAAATCTTCTACCTCTACTCTAAAATCAAAGAAGAGGAAAACTGAAGAAGGCACCTCCACAAGCGCTGCAGAAGATCAACCTTCACCTCCTCATGCCACAGAAATTGGCTCCACTGCTCCTCCCTCTTCTCCAAAACAGAAGAAGAAAAGAAAATCGAAAACCACAGAGGAAGGGGCACCAAAACCTAAGAGGAGGAAAACCAAAAAGAAGCATGGGAAATCCCTTGAAAAGTTGGTTACCATAGAAGAAGAAGAAATCGCAGAAGAAAGAACTGCAGAAGAAGAAGATGCAGAAGTAGAAATGACAGAAGAGGGATATCAATCACCATATCAATCCCCAGATCGATTTGCTCACCAAGGAAACTTAAACGATTTCCTACAGAACCCTGACATTGCCCACACTCTAAATACAGCAGGGTGGACGGCACAACCACTCGACCACCACTCCCCAGAAGAACAATACTTCTCTATTTCTGGCATTGACACACATCTGCAAGAAGATGATCAAACACCCAGAGATCAATCAGTTGAGACACTTGTTATTCTATAGAACCCCTTCATTCAACAAGGATTGGACGTCCACAGAAGGAGTCCAAACCCAGCTTCAGAAGAAATAGAACAAACAGAAGCTCAGTGGAATAGAGATGAAGTAACAGAGGCTTTAGGGAAAATAACAGAAAAAGGAAAAGAGGCTGAAGTTGTACAAGAAGAGGGATTTGAAACAAGGGAGACAAGAATGGAGGTCTCAGAGGTAGATTCAGATGAAGAAGAAGCTGTCTGGATACGAAAAGGTCTCTATCATCCACATGTCATGAGGTTATACGACTCTCATCAAATGTATGACTTCTTAGGCACAGAGCAAGGAACTTCAACAGAAGCTAGGGAAGAAGCACCAAGCCATCGGATAGCTACAGAAGCTGAAATGGTAGAAAATGATGTAGTGCTTGGATGCTTAACAGAGGGAGAAACAAGAAAAGAGGCATGGATTAATAGAGGCACACAACCAAAACCAACTCCCAGTGCAACCCACACATCTAACTCCGCAGGTCTAGCTGCAGAAGGAGTTATTGAAAAAGAGCAGCACAACTCGATCCAAACCCAACCCATCCAGCCAGAAGTCACTCTTTCGACTTCTGCACCCACAAAAACCGGGGAATCCATTCCTAGGGAGTCTCCTCAAAGAGACTCACCTATTGTTCGTGATCAATCCCCCAGATCACACTAGAACACCCTACAGAGGAATTCGTTTCCTCTGCCACGCACGAAATATGGCCAACCCTTCTTTCAGAGAGAAGTAGTGAGCACAACGACGAAGAGACTCTATACAAGTCTCCGAGTCAACAGAAGGATAATCTAGTACCCACCTCTGAAGTGGATCTAGACAATGTCATTCACAGAACTTCTGTAGAGTCTGAAGCACTAGATGCTTCTGCTCGAAGATCAGATGGAAATCCTTCCACCCCCATCGTACAAACAAGGGTGAACGAAGGTGTCCCAGGAGCAGGGACTCACTCTGGAGACGAACGTGTTCCTCCAGAGGTTACACCAGGGACACAAGTATCAAGGGATGAGTTCCAAACCCTTGTCACCTCTGTGAACCAAACCATGAAAGAGTTGCAAAGCTCTTTCACATCTTTTGCAAAAAAAAAACATCAACGGCCTTGCTGAATCTGAACACCAAAATGGACAATCTGTCCACAGAGGTGAAAACGGCCATCACAGAGATGAAATCTTCTGCTCAAACAACTGCCACAACTACAACCACTTCTGCTGCTAAAGATTTTGGAATAGCTGCAACATCTGCATTCAAGGAATCAGTCAAACATTTCCTTGAACAAATGAACAAGCAATCCAACAAATCACAGAGCATCACACCTGCAGAACTACAGAAGGCTCTGCAAAACGTTCAAGAAGAGGCAATGCGCAACACTACAATGATGCAGCCAAAAGATTACATGACCAGAGCACAGCTGACAGAGCTCGGGCAGAATGTCATAAACCAGGTCACAGAAGTCATTGTCTCCTTCACTACTGCAAATGCCAACTACGTCAAAGAGTTCGGAAAAAGTGTCGGCATAATGCGCTTCAACACAGAAGCAGAGCTTGCAACTCTAATCGGCCTCTGTGATGATGTATGTGCAAAGTTGATGGCCGCAAGAGCAGAACTACCAAAGAAACCCAAAGCTTCCTGCCGAGCAGAGGGTACTTCTGATAAGAGTCAGGATGACTCTGATGATGACCATCCTGGTCCATCAGATCATCCTGAGGGGGAGAATATAAGGGAGAAAGCTACGACCAGAGGACTACAAGCTCCACCAATCACAGCAGAACCAATCAGCCAAGCCCCTCCAGAACAAACCCAAGATCAAAAGACCACAGAGACAACACCCATCTCTGTGGAATCAACTTCTGAAGAAACCAATATTCCAGAAGCTGATAAGCAAACCACAGAGGCAACAACCACCCCTGTGGTAATCAACTTGGAACAAAAACCTTCAACAGAATCAACAGAAAAACCCCAAACCATACCAAGAAGAAAGTGGATTGCCACCAAACCAAAAATAGCAACGACCTCTGCTTCTTCTATTCTGAGAAAGATGCACAATACAATGTCTGATCGAATGTCGCAGAGAGAAGAAGAAAGGCACAGGTTCACTTTAGCTTTCCGAATGGGAAGAAGATTCGACATACCTCAATCCACAGAAACCAAGCTCACAGAAGAGGTCACAAAAGAACCTCCCATAGAGGTTACAGAGAAAAACAAGCCAACAGAACCAACGCCACATAAGTCCTCTCAAACACAAGTGTCAAAACCTACAGAGGCAACCCCCATCATTCCAACAGAAGCGCCAACACCCAAACCTACAGAGGCAACAGGTTATGAACCTCCAAAGGCCAAAGACAAGGGAAAGGCGAAACTGACAGAAGAGCCCAAGAAAAAGAAATCATTGCCCAAGCCTACAGAAAAATTGATGAAGAGCGCCTTTGAAACCTTCCAAACTCCAAAGCCTGAAGAAGAGGACTGGGCATATGGATTGAAGCCTCTGCCAGACATTCCACTAACAGGTAGAGCTGCAGAAGTTGTTCAACAGATGGAGAGTCTCAGAAGATGAGTAACACCACATGGTCCAACATACGAAGAAATGGAAGAAGTGGTGTACAAATATCTCTACAAACAACCCTTTCAAAACCTCCATCCAACAGACCAAATCACAAATCCGAACATCAGAGAAGAATTTGAGAACATCTTCAGCAGAACAAAGCCAAGAACCAAAGCAGAAGTCTTCTCAATTCATAAAATCAAAAAGGTAATCTTCTGTAGATTCTCCTTCACAAGAACCTATCCAAGAGCCAGGTACAATCTTTACAGAGTCAAAAGGGTAAATAATTCAGAAACCACCTTCGCTGATGCTGACATAAGGAATCTGAATCCCTATGATCTACCTGAACTTCTGCAATGGACAAAGGACAACTACAACACAGAGCCAAACACCAGAGCCTATCAAGTGTTGAGAAAAGCAATGAGGGAAAAGCTTCTGATCTACAGTATGATAGATTTTCAACTGGGAAAGGATCTTGGTCTCAAACATCTGAATTTACGACCACCAGAAGATCGCTGCCCACCCGACGCTGTGCCCAACTCAATCATTACAGAACCAAGATTCGGGTTAGTATTTCAAAACCCACAAGGCGAAGTAAAACTGTTTGTGTGCATGGACTGTCAGAAGTATGCAACTAGTACTCTGAACAAGTTCAGAGCAAGCCTTGTGAAATACAGAGGTACAGAGAAAATGAATAGAGATGCTGCAGATACTTTCATCAGAGAGATTGATGCCACAATTCGCCTAAGAGAACTCTGCATCAGTTTCTACAAAGAGATCAGAAGAATCGGAAGAGACAACAGAAGCTACAACGATTTCAAAGATGCCAAAATCTGATTCTCAAACCTCAAATCTCTGCAAACCAAGTCAAAGTCTATCTTTCATTGTACTCAAATGTAAAATGCCTCTGGCATATTTCTGAATGAAAGAACTTTCGAGGTATTGTTTAACCTCTGTCTTATCTAACTTAGCCTAACTAAACTCAAGTTCAATTTTTTTTATTTTTCACTACTTAGGGGGAGATTGTTAGCTTCAATCTTCCTAATCATAGAAGTATTTAGAAGTAGTGAAAAATAGGCTAAGTGAAGAAAGCCTCTTACAGAGGCTCTGCCGAACTTACCGAGAGATCAAGGTCAAGAAGCTACAGAAGCTAAAGAGGCGTCCTACAGAAGCTCTGTCATACGCGCAAAGAAGACCAAAGACTCGGAATCCGGTGAAGACTGCTCTACAAAGGACCAAACCACAGAACCTCTGTGACACTTCACAGAGCCTCTGCGGTCTTCAACAAAGACTTCAAAGATATTTTTAATATCTTGCTACTGTTCCTGGACCTGTTCATCAACTTGCATGGCAACGTACCCTGTCCAACTTCAACGTGTCAAAATCCGAGTGGACTCAATAGAGCTTAGTACATAATAGACGTCTGCTGCATTAAATGCAATACGGCACATCCAACTGTTCATGCCATCCTTCCAACTATTCATACCGTCCGTTCTGAATAGTAGCTCATGCTTTATGGTCCCCTTTGAGTAGTATAAAAGGAAGACTCATGTTGAGTTCTTCCTAATAATCAAGAATCGAGAGTTAAAAGGAGAAAAACTTCAAGAACACATAGCTTATATACTTTGAGAGTCATATCTGTTTTAAAGCTTTGCTTACTCACTGTTCTTGAATCTGTTCTTGATATATATATATATTCAGTAAACTTTGAGATATTATTTCCTGTTCACTGTTTATTTATATTGTGTTCTAAATCTATCAAACATATATATTAGTTCTTCAAATACGCTTCCGCATCAAACATAAACTCGAACTAATAGATCTGACAATCTTGCTTACACAAAACGGGAACCAACAGTAACATTCTTTGTTAGCAGAGGGTAAAGGTAGTGGTTTTCCAGGATGTTCAGTAAAATAGCATGTTCCTCCCCAAAGGCAGTTCTTGAGGGAACAAGAAAGTGGTTATTGGGTTTAAGGGGAAGAACATTTTCGAACTGTTCATGTTCCAAAAAGTTTTGTAGGTGGGTTATTCGAGCAAAGTCCACTGAGTTACCTGAGTTTTCTTGCTCAAGGTTTCTGGCCATGGATGGGTTTTGTGAATGCTCAGATTGAGCTGGGGAGTTCGCCGGATATTTAGAGGTGGAAGCCATGGAGGATTTCTTTAAAGAAAGGAGTAGAATATGGAGAAGTTGCAGGTTTTGCAAGGTTCGTCGGAGATAAAGAAGAGAAAGAATTCGTAAAATGAGGAAGGAGAGGTAAATGGGGCTTTATACTGGAGTGAAACGGCAGAATTTAAAGCGATAATTAGTTAAAATTGAATAACCTTTGGGGTCCACACTTGAGCACTACAGCTGTATGCACGTTTCAGAGGAATGTGTGGCATGCACGTCCAGTGAAAACGTGCCATGTCAGAGGTGTCAGAACCCGATTAGACGTCGTGCGCGGCCCATTAATGCTTGGCGCGTGGGTGTTTCTACTTCCAGATGTCTGTCACTTTCAGAAATAACCCGCATATTACAGAATTTCCATAAAAAGCCAAGTATCAGAATCGACAGAAGCTCTGGTGGAATGAGCTATGTGATCTGAAACCTCTTTTCATCTCCTCTGAGCTTGCACCTTTACCAAAAGCATTTGAAAATACATTGGGAGTGATCGATAGAATTTTCGTACAAAATTTGCATTCACAGAGGCTCTGGCTCATAGAGGCTCTATGAGTGAAAATTTCTAATAACTGAAAATTCATAAAGCTTTTTGATCATCCAAAGTTTTCATTGAGTTAAACTGTGTTTTTAGGACATATGTGGAAATTGGTGTCCTAGAAAACTGTTTTGGAAAAAGGTTTTGTGCGAGACATTCTCCCCTTGATTTACTTTTGCTCGGCAAAGTACCTGACTTCTGTGGATTTGGTTGACCACTACTCTTCTTTGGATCCCCCTTGAATTAACCACTTCTGTAGATTAATTCAAGGTCTCCTTCTGCCCCCCTTGACCTATGCTTGGATCAGTTGGGATAAGTAATGCATAGAACATAGGTCAAACTCATAAGAGGTTCTGTGGAGATCGTCAGAGGCTCTGAGCAATCCCACAGATGCTCTGTTGGGTACAAAACTTTTGGTGATAAGGAATTTACATAGTAAATAGTTTAAACATATACATATATACAAGAGGATCAAGTCTCACTTACAGAGGCATCAATTCATGTTTAACATACCCAACTTACCCACTAAGAAAAGGAATCTTTTCTCATCAAGTGCCTTGGTGAATAAGTCAGCAAGCTGGAATTCAGTGGACACAAAGTACATCTCAATTATGCCTTGTTCAACATGATGCTTTAAGAAGTGGTACCGAATATCAATATGCTTCATTTTAGAATGTTGTACTCGATTGGCAGAGACCGCAATGGCACTCTTTGAATCACAGAGGATTGGAATCTTCTGTATGTCAAGACCGTAGTCCTTTAGTTGAATTTGCATCCACAGAACCTGGGAGCAACAGCTAGCAGCAGCAACATATTCGGCTTCTGCTATAGATGTCGACACACAATTATGTTTCTTTGAAGTCCAACTGACTAGTTTACCTCCCAGGAATTGGCAACTCCCAGAGGTACTTTTTCGGTCGAGCTTACATCCTCCGTAGTCTGAATCTGTATAAGCCATGAGATCGAATCCAGAGTTCTTTGGATACCAGAGGCCAAAATTCTTGGTTCCCTTTAGGTATCTAAAGATCCTCTTTACAGCAAGAAGGTGGGATTCCTTTGGGTTAGCTTGATACCTTGCACAGAGGCATGTGCCATACATTATATCAGGTCTACTTGCAGTTAAGTATAAAAGAGACCCAATCATGCCTCTGCAGAGTTTGCACTCTACAGATTTACCACCTGGATCTGAGTGTAACTTATTTCCAGTTGACATGGGGGTCTTCATGACAGAGGCATCAGAGAGTTTAAACTTAGAAAGAATGTCAAAGACATATTTTGCTTGATTGATAAAAATTCCCTCTGATGATTGTTTGACTTGGAGTCCTAGGAGTAAGTTTAGTTCTCCCATCACACTCATTTCAAACTCACTCTGCATGAGTTTTTCAAAATCTGTGCATTGTTGTGCATTTGTAGAACCAAAGATAATGTCGTCCACATAAATCTGCACAAGCAGAATCTCTTCACCTTTTCTTTTATAAAACAGAGTAGTATCGGTCGTACCTCTGTCGAAACCATTACCGAGAAGAAAGGTTGAAAGGCGCTCATACCATGCTCTTGGAGCCTGTTTCAGTCCATACAGAGCTTTGTCAAGATAGTAAACGTGGTTTGGGTACTTGGCACTTTCAAACCCTGGTGGCTGCTGGACGTATACTTCTTCTTGAATTTGACCATTCAGAAAAGCGGATTTGACATCTATTTGGAAGACCTTAAAACCTCTGTGGGCTACGAAGGCTAAGAAGATCCTTATTACTTCGAGCCATGCGACAGGGGCAAAAGTCTCATCGTAGTCAATTCCCTCTGCTTGGCAATATCCCTTGGCCACCAATCTCGCCTTGTTTCGAATAACCACCCCATCCTCATCCTTCTTGTTTCTGAAGACCCATTTTGTCCCTATAGTTTGTTTCCCTTTTGGCAGAGGAACTAGGGTCCATACTTTATTTCGCTCAAACTGGAGAAGCTCTTCTTGCATAGCTTCAACCCAACTTGGATCATCCAGGGCCTCAGAAACACGTTTGGGTTCGATCACACTAATAAAATTTGTAAAGAAACAAAAGTTAGCAGTGGCTGATCTTGTCTTGACTTTTTCAGAAGGATCGCCGATTATTTGGCTCTGAGGATGGCTCTTCGTCCACTTGGTCATTTTTGGAAGATGGTCATTGTGAGCATCTAGTTGAACCTCTGTGGTTGCACTTGGTTGTTCTTATGCAACCTCTGTAGTGGATGGTACTTCTGTGCTTGAACTCGGTGTTGAAGCTTGTGGAGGTATTTCAATAAGAGTTGGAATCGATTCCTCTGAGGCAATGGAGACAGAATCCTCATTTTCCTCTGGTATTTCTTCCTCTGTTGTAGCTGGAGTTGGTATTTCTAGTGCCTATGTGGTAGTGTCTTTGCTTGTATCATCTTCTGCTCGCTCCCCCTCGGCACTTGCATCTGCACGATTTACAGAAGAGGATGAAGTATTTAATGGACTTGTTAGAGATATACCTGATTCAGTCTCTTTGGTAGAAGATGTTTCTCCAGAGGCTCTAACGGCTCCGGCAGAGGGATCAATATCATCATGGAACATCTCTTCAAATAGCAGATTTAGGTCTGCTTCTCTTGTCTTTGAGATGCCAGAGGATTCCTTTTTCAAACCGAGTTCTGAACTGATTTGTTCAGAAGTCTTTTGAAAAGAATCGTCGAAAGAGACATTGATACTCTCCACAATGGTTCGAGACCGCAGAAGGTAAACTCTGTAAGCCTTTGAGGTGGCAGAGTACCCTATGAACTTTCCTTCGTCCGCTTTCACATCAAACATCCCTCTAGCTTCTCTGTCATTTAGGACGAAGCACTTGCATCCAAGTACATGGAAGAACTTGATGTTTGGTCGCCTTTGATTGATAAAGTGGTAAGGTGTCTTGATGTGTCTCTTTACTATTGTTGATCGATTTTGGGTATAGCAAGCGGTCGATACAGCTTCTGCCCAGAAAGAAATGGGTAATCCAGATGCTGTCAGCATAGTTCTTGCAGCCTCCACAAGCGTGCGGTTCTTTCGTTCAACCACACCATTCTGTTGTGGGGTGCGTGCAACAGAGAAGTTCTGAGATATGCCTTCTTCTGTGAGGTAAGCTTCAATGACAGAGTTTTTGAATTCTGTGCCATTGTCGCTTCTCAATTTTTGAATCCTGCACTCATACAGAACCTGGATTCTTTTCATTAGGTTAATCAGAATGTTTGGAACATCTGATTTCTTTCTAACAAATTCTACCCGTGTATATCTCGAGTATTCATCAATCAACACTAGTATATACTTCTTGCCACCTAGGCTCTGTGTAGCGATTGGACCGCAGAGGTCAACATGGAGAATGTACAGAGGCCTAGGGCAAGACACATCAGTCTTGCCTTTATGGGAAGCTCTTTTGAGTTTACCCATTTCGCAAGCAGAGCACAAATGATCTTTACTGAATTTGACATTTGGCAGACCTTTAACAAGATCAAGTTTAACAAGCTTATCTAAAGTATGAAAGTTTAAGTGGCAGAACCTGTTATGCCATAACCAGGCTTCTTCGTTCTTACATGCAACAAGACAGAGCTTGTCCTTCTTGTTCTTGACACTAAAGTTCATGAGGTACAAATCTCCCTTTTGTTCAGCTCGCAGAAGTTTGACTCCTGTATCTTCACCTTGCAGAGAGCAGAAGGTTCTTTTGAACATGACGTCAAAACCCGTATCACAAAGTTGGCTAACACTGAGAAGATTGTGTTTAAGGCCATCCACATATGCAACTTTGCAAACGGTTATGTTTTCCTTTTTGATGACTCCATAGCCTTTAATATACCCCTTCTTGTTGTCGCCAAAGGTTACAGATCCTCCATCGAGTTTATCTTTGAAAGAGGATAGTAGACCTCTGTCGCCGGTCATGTGCCGCGAGCACCTGGAGTCTAGATACCCGATCGGCACATACTACTTCTGTAACACAATTAGAGTTTTTTAGGTACCCATTTCCAAATGGGTCCAGCTTTGTTAGGTGGCTTCAAGGTTGCCTTAGCATCCTTGGGTTTGGTTTTAACTTCAGTTGAAGAACCAATTTGTTTCTTCTTTCCCCTGAATTTTGCATTCTTTTTGGGCAAAGAGAGGAAACAGTGTGGACTAGAGACGTGTGGTTTCAATTGATGCATAAGTTCAAAACAGTGACAATAATGGATATGCGAAGAAATTTGCTTGAACTTTTCATTAAAAACATTGAATAGGGGTACAGAGGCTTTATTATTACATTCTACCCTAGCATTTGACTTCCTATTACAAGAAGACCTATGTAGGCTAGATTGATGTTTTGAAAATTCTCTGTGGAGAGTAGCCTTTTGAGGACCCCTTCCTCTGTGGTGAACTTCTGCGGGTTTTACTGTCACAGAAGTAAAAGATTTGTTATTTTCAACCCATTTACCCTTTTGTTGCCAAGTTATTTTTTCTTGAAATGGCCTAAGAGGTTTTGGAGTTTTTGAACCTTGAGAGGACATTTCCTTTTGTTGTTTGATCTTTTCAAGCTCAAGAGAGGTTTTGGCTTGTATACACATGTCCAAGAAGTCTGGACAGATAGGAACATTTGTGATTTTGTCCTTGTGAGGAATTGTTATGTTAAGAATTACAGAGGGGAGTTTAAATCCCTCTGAATCACAAGGAACTATCTCTGACTCAATTGAGTCAGTCTCAGATTCGACAGAGGATGAATCGTCCTCTTATACAGACGTTGAGTCACTTAGATCTCTGTCGACAGAGGCTGGACTTTCTGAGCATGTGCCATACTCGTTTTCTTCATTTTCTCTGGGAATATCTGTTAGAGCATTATTGTATTCAAGATTTACTGTAAAGTCAATGTAATGTATTAGTTCTTAATGCCTTTATACCTTGTATGTTATGGGTATAAATAGGCTTGTCTAGTTCATTTGTAAGTAACAATCAACAATCTAGAACACTTGAAGCATTTGTCATTTGTACTCATTGATCAATATATGGATGACAAGTTTGCACTCTAGATTCTCTCTCTCTATATTTCATTGCTAGATTCTGGGTTTATCAATTGGTATCAGAGATGAAAGATGCCAATGTGCACAAAATAAAAGATGCCAATGAGCACAAAATTAAAAGATGCCAATGTGCACAAAATCACAAGATGCCAATGAGCACCAAATCAAAAGATGCCAATGAGCACAAAAGAAAAGATGCCAAAGAGCACACATCTCTTGACACTTGGGGAAAATACAAAGTCGCGATAAACCCGTAAATTTGTGAAATTCCTGATTTTGGACAAATAGTGTGAGTAGAGCAAAGTATTCTTATATGTTTTAGAATTGCATATGCTTGAAGCTAATCATATTTCGCATGCTAGCACACCAAATAGATTTAATAAAGGAGTTGAAACTGAACATTTTTAACTTGATATGCAATGATGACTTGTATTTGAATCCAAACACATGCATTTGATTTCATTTGATTGAAAAATCTGGTATACTTCATTAAGTTGGATTTCTTTTGTAAAGTTCTCAAATGATCAAATGTTAGTAGTTATAAAATGTGGTTCAATGAATTTTATTTTCCTTGTATAAATGTTTTCATTAATGCACTGTATTTGAAATGAATATTCTTTAATGAAATATATGCATACTTTCAGGGGGAGAAAACAAATTGCTCCAGAATTCTTATTTTGAGGGGGAGCAATGTTATTCATTAAGGAGGAGATTGTTAGTGATACTCAGAGATGCGACTGAAATTGAAAAAGGTTTTTGATGATCATGATGCTCACATTCATCAAAAAAGGGGGAGAAATGTTTAATTCAATTTCATGTCGAAGATAATTCAAGATCAAAGAGTTGAAGATACTAAGTTCAAGAAATCATTCAAAATACAAGAAGTCCAAAATTCGCATGCTGGATTCGGATTGTTCAAAATTGCATTGGTTTCGGATCATGTGAAGTCTGAAATGTTGCTGAATTTGGTTATCTTAGTTCTGAGCGTTTCGGAATGTGCTTACACCTAAATATTCAACAATATAGATGATTTCGCATCCTTCTATCCTTATTGATTCGAATCCCATGGTTTCGCACTCTTATTGATTCGAATCCCATGGTTTTGAACCCTTATTGATTCGAATCCCCATGGTTTCGAACCCTTATGGATTCGAAACGGATGGTTTCACACCCTCTTGCATCCGAATCCTTATGGTTTCGCATCCTTCTTACATTCGAATTGATGGTTTCGCATCTGGCTTGATCCGAATTCACATGGTTTCGCATCCTACATGATACGAATTCTATGATTTCGCATCCTTCTTGGTCCGAGATCTGATGATTTCGCATCCTTCTTGGTCCGAGATCTGATGGTTTTGCCTCCTACTGATCCGAGTTCTCTTGATTTCGGATCTGTCTATATCCAAATTGATGGTTTCAGATCCTTTTAATATGAGAAAATTAATATGAAGGATACGAGAAGTTACTGTTTGTCAAAGACTGATAAAGCTGCAAAGATCTATTTTTCATGTACAAGATTTGAAGATGGTTTGATAGAGTGTCTGTTGGAGAAGATTGACTTTACAAAGAGCTGAAGACTGCTGTCATATTTTTTTAAATCTTGAATCCAAAGGGGGAGATTGTTAGAGCATTATTGTATTCAAGATTTACTGTAAAGTCAATGTACTGTATTAGTTCTTAATGCCTTTATACCTTGTATGTTATGGGTATAAATAGGCTTGTCTAGTTCATTTGTAAGTAACAATCAACAATCTAGAACACTTGAAGCATTTGTCATTTGTACTCATTGATCAATATATGGATGACAAGTTTGCACTCTAGATTCTCTCTCTATATTTCATTGCTAGATTCTGGGTTTATCAATATCTTCAAAAACATTAGAAGCATTTATCAAGATTTCCTCAGAGATTTTTTGGTTGTCAGTGGACATACAGAGGTTCTCATAAAAATTATTTTTCCCGATTTCCATTAACTCATTTTCAGAAATGTGATTTAGTTTTTCTTCTGAAGAGGCGTGCATGAACTCAGGTGCCTCTGCAGATAGTTTCATTTCAGAATCTATAGTGCAGACAAAAGCATCCTGTGTTTGAATCTCGGGGTCACCGAACTTGAAGATTCCTATCTGATCTTGTGTTTTCAGATACCTTTTAGGTTTGGAGTCTCTTTTGACAGAGGCTGAGGGTGATAAATCTGCGTTTTGATACCACACATTTATCATCTTCAGAGGATTCCTCTTGTACGGTTCCCCATAGATTTTCTGCCTTTTGCTTACAGAGGTTAAGTTTGGAAATCCTGGTTTTCTTGTGCTTCCAATACAAAATAGAGAACAGGGACTTGTCTCTTTTGGTTCCAGTGTATGGATCTATATCACAGAAGCCAATTCCCCTTCTTCCTATTTGTGTATTGGTTTTTTCGTAAACCTTCTGTGCATCTTGATATTTTCTGATTAAGAGGTCTCTGCTGAGTAGGTCTTGATGTAAGACTTCCCTTTCCTTTTGAAAAAAAGTTATTTAGAGCAAGGATGTTCATTCTGTCGCTCTCATTGTCCAAAAGTTCCTTTGTTTTAGCTTTAAGGGCAGAATTAAGTTCTGAGATCTTTTCTTTTAAAGGATTTAGATGTTTATGCCAATTAGTTTCAATCTCTTCCTTTTTCTTGAAATATTTTTGCCTTTTCTTGAGTGAGAAGTCTGAGTTCTCTCTCAAAGAATGCAAGCTTTTTCTGGACATTTTCACAAGTCTTTTTAAGTTCAGTGTATTCAACAGTCAGTTTAAGCAAATCAACTTCTGCTTCATTAGAGGAAGAGTCAGAAATGGATACCTCACTGTCAGTGTCGGAGGAGATGACCTATGCCATCCCACAGAACAGGGCGTTCTTCTTTTCACCTTCGTCAGAGGATTCATCTGACTGCCAATTTTCCTGCTCCACCATGAGCGACTTCTGAGCATAGTACTCTACCTTCTTTTTATAGAAAGCATAGTCCCTCTGAGGGCAATTTGGTTTGCTCCTGCAGTCTGCAGCATAGTGGCCTGGCTTGCCACGGTTGAAGCATCCCTGATTTTGGGGTGCATTCGCAGCTCTGTCACCTGACCTCTGTTGGTCACCACCTCTATCACTTGACCTCTGTTGGTCATTCACATCTTCTCTTCCATGATTCCTTGGCTCATACTTTTCTCCTCTATCATCTCTTCCATCACGTTCATTTCCACCCTTCTTCCGGTATACTCTGCCAAACTCTCTTGTCAAAAGAGCTAATGATTTAGCTATTGAGGCCATAGTTGCCTCCTCTTCTTCCACCAGTTCCTCTTTGTTACTGTCAACAATCATCACCTTCTTCTTCTTCTCTTTCTTTTCCTCCACAGCTTTGTCCTTCTTTGGTTTCTCTTTTGCTTCTGTAGCCTTTCCAACAAGTGCAAGAGGCCACCGGTTTGAGCTTTTGCCTGAGCTATCTGATGTTCTTGGGCAGCTAATGTTCCATAAAGATCTGACAGAGTCCAGGTGTCTAAGTTCTGATTAGTTTGCAGAGACATAGACAACTGGAGCCATTCTTCGTTTAGGCTCTTCAAGAACATGACGTTGTTCTCTTCAGAAGTTCTGTGAATTCCGAACTTCTTACACTTGTTGATTAGAGAGTTGAACCTGTCATATGTTGACTGTAGAGATTCAGTCGACAGAGCTTTGAAAGCACAGTACTCGTTGATGCATTGGGCTCTGCGGTTCTTTTGAGTCTTGGCACCGCCCTCTAGCTGTTTTTCAAGCTCTTTCCATAGATCATAGGCAGATTCACATACATCCAAAGACTGAAAGAGGTCATTTGGGATGGCCATAATCAGAAGTCACTTGGCCTTCTGAGCGATTTCGTATTTTTCCCAGTCAGCTGGAGACCATTTATCCATCGCCTTTGGCTTTTCGTACTCGACAACCTCTGGAGTATCATCTGTGGCTGGTACCCGTGGAACTGTGACCATAGGGACGTAAGGTGGATTACGGACGTAAGTGAGGAGATCTTTATCAATACCCTCAAAGAAATGAATCATTCGTATCTTCATTGGGGGTACTCATCTATGAGTAGAGTGGGTGTCTTGGTTAAAGAACCAGTAGTGAAGAAGTTGTTCGTGTTTGCCATTTTGAAAATAGTTTGAAAAATACTAGAAAACAGAGTGTGAATAGAAAACTTTCGGATGATGGGATGGATTATTCGAAAAGAGTTTATAAGCTTAAAAACCTTGAACAATGCACTAAAATGAAAAGATTTAACCAAAGAAACAGTTTCTGTTAGTTTACTAAAGTCGAACTGGTCGAGATATCAGAAAAACAGAGGCTGTTTGAAAATAAATGAAGAACAGGTCAAAATCAGTCCAAGTTTCTACCGAAAGGAGTTGAAATCATTGTTAGAGAGGATCTCTTGATATAGAAAATCAAGGATGGCTCTGATACCAATTGTTGATCCCGATTTTACTCAACAATGATATTTTATCTCTAAAGTTCAAACAGATATGAATGTGTAAGCGTTTTTAGACGAACTAAAGAGATATTTTGGTAGAAAATACACACATAATCGAATACGTGAAAGCAGTAAATAACACAAAAGTTTAGCTCAATGATTCACTGTATATTGATTAATCAAGAACACCAAGAACACCTTTGAGAGTGTGAAACAGATTTTATGCTCTAATCTGGTGTGTGCGTATTGTGCAAAGTTGATAGAAGAGCTCTACATGAGCCTTCTATTTATACTATTCTACAGGGGACAATTGGGGGACAAGAAGTACTAAGGGTACAAAGACAACATCGTGGAATACCATCAGGTACAACATTAATGTAGTGCGCCGATTTCTGCCAAGGCTGCAACCCATCAGAGGTGGACACGTGGAATGTGCAGGGCACGCCTTGTACGAATGATCTTCAGGATCTTCGTACAACAGAGGCACGTGAGAGGCACGGACGTACTTGTCTTGAACTTCAGAATTCTTAATTATTCTAAGTCTTCTTACCACAGAGGCTCTGTCAAGTGTGACAGAGGCTCTGTGGCCTTGTCCTCTGAGAACGTCTTCTATAGAGTCTTCACTTGGATCTTTACTCGGTGTCTTGGCAGAGGCTCTATGGATGAACTTTTACTTACCCTATTTTTCAATACTTCTATAAACAGTAGTAGTGGGAGCTAACAAAAACCCTAAAATAAGACATAACCTTCCCAAAATAGATACCATCATGAAAAATGTAAGATCAAGCAGTTTGTACATCTACATAACTCTTCTTTTCTCCATTAAGCCCCAAAACCCCAAAGTACGAAGGAATGAGCTTAATATCACAATACATAACTTGTCAAGAGAAATGTTAGGTAACAAGGTAAAGAATAGTTATAAAACACGTAATAATGCATATCAAGGGTTTAGATACTCACAATCTGGGTTTTCTAGCAAAAATGTAGAAAAGTAGATGAAACCCTAGAAGATTGGGAAGAACACTTGAGATTGAAGCTCCCAAACAAAAGTATATGCTCTTAAATGCACCAAGGATGGATCTTGAAGTGAAATAAATGTAACCAAGTGAAACCCTAGCTTAATTAATGAAGAGAGAGAGCATGTTTAAATCCCATAAGAAACAATTCAAATAAGATGTTAGTAGCAAGATGAGATAGGGAGAAATCTGTGTTTTATTCAATTGGAAAACTAATACGTAGAACTACCTAGAGAGAGAATGTTCCTCTCTCTAGAAAAACACACGCTCACAATTACTCTACATTGTGAAATGATTTATTAGCTACAAATTACAAATACAAATCGCTAATATACTCCCACATCTCACTTGTTACACACTTACCCAAGCCCAATTACAATTTTTAAAGCCCAAATACACTACAAAGCCCAATACAATAATAATAGAGCCCTTTACAAAACTTTCTAAACTAGGACATTTTATGTCCTAACATTCTCCCCCTAAAGTTTTGTAAAGGAATCATCATCTTTTAAGCTCCAACTCTTCTCCCCTTGATTTCTTTGAAAAACTTGTTCTTATCAGCTTGTAGGAGAAAACATCTTGGCAAGAGTTAGAAGAATCAATCAACAACTGTTCAGCAACCGAAGAAGAATGCTTATTTTCATATCACTTTCCAGAACACTGAATGAGTAAACCCAGACCCCAATCTTCACAAATCAGCTGAATGATTATAAGCACTCAAAAGTCTGGATCACAACCAAAGCACTAGATCAATGATTGCAAGCACTCACAATTCTGACTGATCATGTCAGAAAAATGATTAAAAACACTCAAAGGTCTAGCATCGTCAAGAAAACTCTAGAATAATGATTGCAAATACCCAACCTTCTAATTCAGTCCAATCAAAGACTGAATCCAAACAAGCAATGTCTGAAAATCTTGAAAACCATGAACTTCTTGAATCTGAGTCAGTTGCTTATAGATATGTGACAGACTAAATGTTGGAATGATGCCACATATTCGTTAAGCAAAAATCTCGTGAACATTGAAGTCAGACCTCTGAATGGTCTTGAATAAATTCTGAGATAACCAGAATCAAAAGCTGCACGATCTCATCATTCAGACATATGGTTGCTGTCAGTTTTTAAGCTCTGATAGATCAAACTCAACATACGTTAATCTGATTCCACATTTTGTTAACTGCTACACATATTACAAAAAAATAGCCCCGATAACTTGCAGTTTGATTTTAGATCACCAACATCCAGAATTCTGTTGCACAATTTGAGCATATCAGCAACTATATTATGTTTGAACATCTGTTGTTTGACAAAAACAAATAGCCCCAAAAGCTTACTGAATTCTGTTTTGGACAACATCTATTTGACAGCAACAAACAACCCCAACAACAACAGTTTGACAACTTATTTCTGTGAACATCTACACGATTAAGCTAACAACAACCTCCAACAGATTTCTGTTACAAGAATTGACAACAACAATATTTTTGACAGCACAAAAATTGAACCAACAACATGGTAGGTTCTGTTTTGATAGCCCCATTATCGATTATGAACATATCAAACGTCGCACATCAGATGTAAAAAGAAATTGATTGATCACGAATTGGTTGCTGGATCTCTATCAATAATTTCTCGATTTGAAGGTGTAACATTCCAGATTAGGAATCATATCGACAGAGACATTTAAAACTGTTAGAGCATTGTTGTATTCAAGATTTACTGTAAAGTCAATGTACTGTATGAGTCTATACAGTATTGTGAATGCCTTTATACCTTGTATGTCATGGGTATAAATAGGCTTGTCTAGACCATTTGTTAGTAACACTTCAAAAAGCTTTTGTAATCTTTTAGAAACCTTTTGTAATCCTTTGAGCTCAATACATGGATGACATATTTGCTCTCTAGATTCTCTCTCACTACATTCATATCATATTGCTAGAATTGGGATTTATCAATTGGTATCAGAGCTAAACAGAAGATTCAAGCAGATTGAAGAGCAAATTGAAGAAATTTTACACTAAGTGCTCAAGAATTCGGACCACTCATTCTTTACTGTTCATCTGAAGTCTTATCATTAAGACATAAATTTTTCTTAAATTTTGATCTTTTGATTCGATTTCTTGCATCACTGAACTCGGAATTGATCATTGATCATCTTTAATTCTTGAATCAACATCAAAAACTGCACAGAATCGACAGATCTGATCAATTTTTGAAGTTTTTTCAAAAAGTTCAAAATCACTGTTTGGATCTTAATCTGGTTAAATTGTCCGAATTGTGAATCGTGATTAACAGGAAAAGTGTGCGGATTTGAATTACGAGCATTTTGATATAAGATTCATCAAAATTGATCAAGAATTGAAAGAGATATGGCAAATTAAGTGATTCTGAAGTTCGAAGTGGTGAATTCGGATCATTCTTGGTGAATTCGGATCATTCTTGGTGAATTCGGATCATTCAAAGAAGAATTCGGAGTGTTCTTGGAATTACAAGTGTAGAATTCGACTCAACAAGCATTCGAATTCATAGAATTCGAACTTTGTTAAGTTCGAATTGAGGCTGAATTCGAACCCTTTAGATTCGAATTGAGAAGTTGAGAATTCATCTGAGTTGGTTTATTTTTCAAGTAAAGAATTCGAACCCTGTTGAATTCGAATTGATTGAATTCGAATCAAGCTACGTTCGAATTGAGTGAATTCGAATCAAGTGACGTTCGAATTGAGTGAATTCGACCAAGGTACATCCGAATTGAGTGAATTCGAACCAAGGTACGTCCGAATTGAGTGAATTCGAACCAAGGTACGTCCGAATTGAGTGAATTCGAACCAAGGTACGTCCGAATTGAGTGAATTCGAATCCTTCTTGATTCGAATTGAGTGAATTCGAATCCTTCTTCATTCGAATTGAGCAAATTCGAATCCTTCTTCATCCGAATTCATTGAATTCGAACCCTTATTCATCCGAATTCATTGAATTCGAACCCTTATACATCCGAATTCATTGAATTCGAACCCGTATACATTCGAATTCTTGTGAATTAAAAAAAAAAAAAAAAAAAATTTATCCCGAAATTTTTTCTATAGTGTATTTCATACACTGTAAGAGCTTTTCAAGAAAAATTTTTATATATTTTTTTTGTGTATTTTCATACACTGTCTGCTTGATCTTCTGAACGATCAATTTCTAGCAATATTCAAAATGGTTTTACAACAAGTTATTGTTAAAAGCAGTGGTGAAGATTTGAAGCAAACTCTGAAAAAGGAGAATCCTCCAATTGCAAAAGTTTTTGTTAAACCAAATGTAAAGTTGCAACAAGTCATTATAACAGAAACATCTGTTAATTCACATGTATCTGTTAAACCAAATAATGAAGTGTTGCAACAAGTCATAATAACAAAAACACCTCCAAAGCCACTTGAAAAAGCTAAGGCAAATAATGGAATTTTGCAACAAGTTATTTTATCAGAAACATCTACTATATCAGAAACTCCTGTTAAAGATAATGCTTCAAATTCTTCAACTCCTATTTTAAATAAAGCATTGGAAGAAGAAAATGTTGATCTGAAAAGACAAATTTTAGACATTTCTTCTTCAAATGCTAAACTTACTAAAAGAATAACTGATCTTGAAGTTTATATTGCAGATCTTGAAGCAAAAAAAGACAACTCAAGTCTGCACGATCAAATCGAGAATCTTCAAGAGAAAGTAACAATTCTTCAAAAAGAATATGCCGATTTGAAGAGTAGAGAAGAAAAGAGAGTGAAGTGGAACTTAAAGTTACATGCTCAATTAAAAGAAGTTAAAGATATAGGGAAAATTTTGGACAGTGAAAATGCCGATCTAAAGAGAAAACTGTCTAATTTTTCTTTTGAAGAAAAGAAAGTTTTTGAAGAAAAGAAAGAGACTGAGCTGAAATGTATAAAACTTTCAAAACAAGTTTCTGACTTTGAGAAAGTTTTATTTTTAGAAAAAGACAAGCTCGAAAAAAGAAAGAGCTAAATTTGAAACTGAACGAAAATCTTTTGAGATTAAAAGTTATGAACTTTCCGTGAAAATCTCTGAATTAGAAAATCTTTTGGAAAAGGAAAGAAAAGATTTCACGGAAAAGCAAAATCTCTTTGAAAAGGAAAGTAAAACCCTTAAAAAGAAAAATATGGAAATTTTCAAAGAGATTACTGATAAAAGAAAGTTTTTGGAAAAAGATTTTGAATCGGAACGCGAATATTTTGAAGATGTGATTCTTAATCTTACCAAAAGATTATCTGGTTTATCAGCTGATATTATGAATGATCAATTGATAAAATCTGATCTCCAAAAGAAATTTGATCTAACTTTTAAAGAGAAGAATGTTTTGATAAACAAAGTTAAGGAACTTGAAGACATCATTTTTAAATTTGATGTCTCAAAGCAGGTAAGTCCTGAAAGTATCTTTCAGACTCCATTTGTTAATTCAAATGATTCTGAATGCTCTTTTAAAACTGCTTCAAGTTCAAGTTTTAAAAACATTCCTTCTAAACATATTAATAGATCAACTGGTTTCTCAAAAGATCAGATTTGTTCAACAAATCTCTTCTATAATCCTCTGTTTGATAAATCAGATAACAAAACAAATGTGCCTAAAGTTAATACTTCCAAACCTGAAGAACTTCCAGTCTTCAAGAGGGTGAAGATGGAATGGAGAGTAAAAGGCACAACAGTTCCAAAGAAAGAAGTGCCAAAATCATCTGTATTCACATCAAATGCCAAGAAGAACAATGCGCCAAAAAGTAAATCTTCTGCTAAACTTAATCCTATTCATTCTGTAAATCATCTGATTAGGTTGGCACATAAGAAAATCTGTTGTTCTTACTGTGGATCAAATGATTTTGTGCATAAAGATTATACTTCTTATTGGTATGGTTCTTACAGTATTCCTTGTAAGAAATCTACACCTAACCCACTAGGACCCAAGTGCCATTGGGTACCAAAATCTGCTTAATCTGTTTTGTAGGTTCTTCATGTGTTGTACTGATTTGTAGATACATACCACACACATGACTGAAAACAGAAGAGAAGCGGCGTATTTCTTTGAAGAATATTTGTACCATTAAGGGGGAGACAAATCATGTATGGTTTCTAAACATATCAGTTTAGGACCCGTACTTCAATGTTTTTGGCTTTTGAACATATCAGTTCAAAACCCGTGTTTCAACGACTATGGCTTCTGAACAATTCAGTTCAGGACCCGTACTTCAAAGACTAAGACTTCTAAACAAACCAGTTTAGAACTCACACTTATCAGGTAATATCCTTAACTGCTATATATTTTTGTTTCAAGGAACAAGTGATGAAAGGTAACATTGGATTATATTTGTTTCTACTGATTTGAAAACTTGAAACTTTACAAATTTAATTCAATAAGATGAAATTTTCAATTTTCATTCAATGAATTAAATGTGTGCTAAAAGATGATTTTACAAGTGTTTTTGTTTTATCTGAGTTATATTTGTTTCATCTTTCACCTCTGAAATAAATCGAAAGGTCAGCAAAACATGAATGAAATTATGCTGAATGCTCAAAGATATGTGAATCTGGACTTATATAGAATATAATGCTCAAAAAGCCTATTTATCAGAATGATGAATGGAAACTAAAATATGGGGGAAGCACTATGATTAAGAACCAAGTGATTGAGATATCATTCATATTTTGTGATGGAAATTCGAACTTATATAGAATATCATTTAGTTTGAAAGTTTGTGCCTGTGGCCTTTCTGGTTTGGGAGAGTAAGTCCTAAGGGGTGCTCGACACCTAGTCCCTAAGATCAACTGGTCTGGGATCGGCTGACCCAAATCCTGCAATAGAACCAGATAGAAAGCCATGTTTTACTGGTACAAATGGGTTTAAGATATATCGATGTGGCCTTTCTGGTTTGGGAAATTAAGTTCTAAGGGGTGCTTGACACCTAGCACCTAAGGCCAACTGGTCTGGGATCTGCTGACCCAAATCCTGCTATAGAACCAGATAGAAAGTCATGTTTAACGGTGTATCTTATTCTTACTAAACTTTCAAATCAAAAGATGCCAATGAGCACAAAAGAAAAGATGCCAATGAGCACACATCTCTTGAAACTTGGGAAAATACAAAGTCGCGATAAACCCGTAAATTTGTGAAAATTCTGATTTTGGACAAATAGTGTGAGTAGAGCAAAATATTCTTATATGTTTTAGAATTGCATATGCTTGAAGCTAATCATATTTCCCATGCTAGCACACCAAATAGATTTAATAAAGGGGTTGAAACTGAACATTTTTTAACTTGATATACAATGATGACTTGTTCTTGAATCCAAACACATGCATTTGATTTCATTTGATTGAAAAATCTGTTAAATTTCATTAAGTTGAATTTCTTTTGTAAAGTTTTCAAATGATCAAATGTTAGTAGTTATAAAATGAAGTTCAATGAATTTTATTTTCCTTGTGTAAATTTTTTAAAATTTGTATATTGTGCGTTATTGAAATATATGCATACTTTCAGGGGGAGAAAACAAATTGCTCCAGAATTCTTATTTTGAGGGGGAGCAAGGTTATTCTGTAAGGAGGAGATTGTTAGCAATACTCAAAGACACGACTGAAATTGAATATGGTTTTCGATGATAATGATGCTCACTTTCATCGAAAAAGGGGGAGAAATGTTTAATTCAATTTCATGTCAAAGATATCTCATGTCTAAGAGCTTTCAAGTCAATGATTCGTGAACAAAGACTGAAGATCTGGGGAGAAGGATCATGTGAAGTCCAAATGTTGCTGAATTTGGTTATCTTAGTTCTGAGTGGTTATCGGAATGTGCTTACACCTAAAAGTTCAACAATGTGGATGGTTTCACATCTTTCTGATCCAAACTCTAATCGTTTCTGATTTATCTTGTTCCGAATTGATGGTTTTATACAAAGATCGGAATTTCATGTTCAAGACTTGAAGACAATCTGTTGAAGATTTTATTGAAGAAGGTTGATTTTTCAAAGAAAAAGACAATGACTTTTCATGTTTGTCTGAAGATTTTTCAAAGCTGAGTTCTTAAAGAGTGTCAAAGCATATAGTTCGCCGTGAACTAGTGGAGATAAAGCTATTTGAAGATGGTTTGATAGAGTGTTTGTTTGAGAAGATTGACTTTACAAAGAGCTGAAGACTGCTGTCATATTTTTTTAAATCTTGAATCCAAAGGGGGAGATTGTTAGAGCATTGTTGTATTCAAGATTTACTGTAAAGTCAATGTACTGTATGAGTCTATAAAGTATTGTGAATGCCTTTATACCTTGTATGTCATGGGTATAAATAGGCTTGTCTAGACCATTTGTTAGTAACACTTCAAAAAGCTTTTGTAATCTTTTAGAAACCTTTTGTAATCCTTTGAGCTCAATACATGGATGACATATTTGCTCTCTAGATTCTCTCTCACTACATTCATATCATATTGCTAGAATTGGGATTTATCAAAAACCGGTAATCAAGTCTTCAAATCCGGTACAAACTTTTTCTAATGCGAAGACTATATCAGATCTCGTTCCAGAAAATACAAATCCAACCAAAATGATCAAATACTGATAGATTGACGATCGTAGGATGTTCATAAACACAAAATAGTCAATCCTTTTCAACTAAATCCGATCGAATCACTCTAATTTGCACCAATTTCTGGAAAACAAGAAGAACACAGTCGCACAAAAAATATTCCAAATCTGATCCAATATCTTCAAATTTGTTGAAATTAAAACTTGTAATCGATTCCAATAGATTTAGCATGAAAGGTAGAATTGATTTGTGCAATAAATTCACAATTTAGCTTCAAATCTCACAAAATTAAATCGCTAAAATACATTGTTTTACCAGAATTGGGCTGTAGAACTTTAATTGTTGCAAAATGATCAAATCGATGAATGATTTCTTCGATTTGGCTCTGATACCACTTGTTTGAATCCCATAAGCAACAATTCAAATAAGAAATAATAGTAGCAAGATGAGATAGGGAAAAATCTGTGTTTTATTCAAATGGAAAACTAATACAGAGAACTACCTAGAGAGAGAATGTTTCTCTCTCTAGAAAAACACACGCTCACAATTACTCTACATTGTGAAATGATTTCTTAACTACAAAATACAAATACAAATCCCAAATATACTCCCACATCTCACTTGTTACACACTTAAGCCTAAGCCCAAGCCCAATTACAATTGTTAAAGCCCAAATACACTACAAAGCCCAATACAATAATAATAGAGCCCTTTACAAAACTTTCTAAACTAGGACATTTTATGTCCTAACATAGCAAAATGAGGGAAAATCGCCCCCAAGAAGCTTCTCCAACGAACCCTAATCTGATTTTGGTAAAAGTGAGCTTAAAAATCGATCAAGGGTCACTTTTATAGTCCCAGGCCCCGAGGGCGACTATAACACGACGACTATGCCCAGTGTCAAAGTCGCGGGCAATGTCATGCCTGGACCCCACTCTTCAGTACATGATGAGCGACTATGACACGACGACTATGCTCGTGTCAATGTCGCGGGTCACAGTCGCGGCATATGTACCGTGGCCACCTTCCTCTATGCGATAGTGCCACGGGCGACTATGACACCCGTCATAGTCGCGGGCAAGGTCACCTGGGTCCTTCCCGACCCAATTTTCGCCTATTTCGACGATCCGTTTGGCCAAGTTCCCAAGATACGATTCCAAGTTCAAATCCAACTAATTACCGGTCTTCAAACGAATGGTTTAACGGTAAAAGAGCATGAGAAGGCGTTTTACTTACTTGGAAATTTGCGGGTGTTACAACATTGTCATCAGAATGTATGCTCCTCAATAATTATCATGAATATTTGAGCATTTGAACTTTAAAGATTTCTCAAAACAAGGATATTGAATGATTGAAATGAATTCGAAAGACTTGTTTGAGAATCTGACAATGTATCAATCAGATCAAATATGAAATATAATCATGTAAGGAATAGGTATCAAAGAATTAATATTTTTTTTATATGAACAAATATAAACAATTTTTGAAGGAAACGTTTGAGTTCTCACGCTGAAAGAATATATGATGCTCAACAAAATTGAAATACAAACGGGAGTATTACCATCGAAAAATGTTTCATTTTGAGACATGGTCATAACAAAGTAAAAAAGAAGCTGAACGAGTGTGTATGAATACTTGAAAGTATAGAAAAGATAATACTCAAGTATTAATCTTGGGAAACACATGGGCAGAAACAATGATGTAATTTGAAATATTTATGAAAAACATTTAAAATCACACTTCTAAATTTATAAAACCTGTTTAAAATAGAGAAGTGGTTTGAACATTTAAGAACACATTTTTCATGCTTGAAAGTTGTTTTTTTTTCAAAAAATCTCAGATTAAGTTCAGAAGATACTTACATTTAGATGTTTAAGCTCCCCCTCAAAACATGATAGACTGATTGAAAAATCAGATAAGCTCCCCCTCAAATCTGCAAAGAAATCTTAATTGAACAAAACTAGTATATGTAGCAATCAAAGTCTAATACAATGAAGTTAAATCGGGTTTTGAACAGGATTATTTAGAAGCCAATTCTCATTGAAGTACGAGTTCTGAGCTAAGTTACTCAGAAGTCAACTTTCTTGGATACTCGGGTTCTAAACTGAGGTGTTTATAAACCATTATTGTGTATGCCCCCCTACAAAGAAGCATACATAAAGATTTATCAATAAGCACAAATATATCAAAAAGTTTAGAATCTCTCCCCCTGAAATTATGCATATAGTTCAGCATAGGCACTCTTCTTCAAATTGCACACTTCCCTTCTGTTTTTCAGTCATGTGTTTGGTATACTTTAGGCATTATGCACCACACATGAGGAACCTGCAGAACAGATTAAGTAGATTTTGGTACCCAACGGAACTTGGGTCCTGGCTTGTTAAATGCAATTCTTTTTGAAGAAATATGGTAAGTACCGTACCAAAATTGAACATTTTCTTGCTTAACAAAATCATGATTTCCATAATAAGAACAACAAATTTTTTTTGTGCTAACCTAATCAAATGATTTGCAGAATAAACAATATTAGGTTTAACAAAAGACTTAACTTTAGAAGCATTGTTCTTCTTGTTCACCGTAGGTGGATGAACATATGATATTGCTGCATCCTTTTCAGAAGTAGATCCTTTGACTTTCCATACCATCTTTACATGCATGAAAATTATATCACATGGTAAAACATAACTGTTTAATGTTCCAAAATATAAAGTTTACTAAAATTATTAATGGGAAAAACTTTAAGCTTATAGAATTACCATGAACATCATGATTGTTCTAACACTTAGGGTTTATGAGTAAATTTGCATTAAAGCTCTCACAGCTTATATTACCTCTATTTACTATATACATCTCTTACTACAATTTTAGTCATCATGGATGGTTTGGAAATTAGCATCTGTGTATCCCAAGACACACTGATCTCTTTCCTAACCATTGTGCAGTAAGAACATATCTTTAGTTCTTCTCAGATACTTCAGATTGTTCTTTACTGCTCTAAAGTGAGCATCACTTGAGTCTGACTAAAATCTACTCGTCATGCTTAAGGAATACGAGACGTCCGATCTCTTAGTACATAAACATGGTGTACATGTTTGAACCAATGGCCGAAGCATGGGACCACTCTTTGTTCGGTTCATGTACTATTGACAAACCTCCTTTCTTATAACCCCTTCATCTTGAAGTGTTTTAAGATTTTGTCAATGTATGTACTTGTTTGGGTAAAATTTCACCAATCTCGACCACGACCAAAATAGGGAAAACATTTATTACACTTTTCCATAATGAGATAAAATCATAAACACTTTATCTTTTGACCAAAGTTAAAATCGAAAGTTACTCACGACACTCGACCGTCGTATGGAACCTCTCGACCTCGACCGACTAACATGCAATATTTATGTTATATTTTCACTGTTTAAATGCAGGAATCAATGTCATTAATGATCAACGGACATAACCGACAAGGACAATGATGAGCATTAAACACAGTAGCCGTTACGACCGTTATCAGCAGTTTTTATGGAGTCATTCAAGTTGCTCAAAGACTATAAATACAAAGGCTCAATCATCATTTCGTGCATCATCTTGCATCTTGGCATAACTGAACTCTCAAGAACACTCGAAGCAAAGAATTCTCTCTCAAAAGATCGCACACGACGCACGACATACACGCACGACACATAGTTTATACACACGATTCACTTGTTTTCCACACACGATACACTTGTTACTTTTAGCTCCAACTTCTATGTAAAGAAGTATTGAAAAATAGGCTAAGTATATAACATTGACATAACCTCTGCCAAGACACCGCAAGAAGACTCAGCAGAAGACATTCACAGAGGACAAGGCCACACAGCTTCTATCACACCTGACAGAGCCTTTGTGGTATTGAAGACTTAGAAGAATCTGAAGAATGAAGATCAAGACAAAGACATTCGTGCTTCTCACGTGCCTCTGCTGTACGAAGATCCTGAAGATCATTCATACAAGGCGTGCCCTGCCATCACCACGTGTCAAGTGAAGAGAGCCTCTTACAGAGGCTCTGCCGAACTTACCGAGAGATCAAGGTCGAGAAGCTACAGAAGCTAAAGAGGCGTCCTACAGAAGCTCTGTCATACGCGCAAAGAAGACCAAAGACTCGGAATTCGGTGTAGACTGCTCTACAAAGGATCAGACCGCAGAACCTTTGTAACACTTTACAGAGCCTCCGTGGTCCTCTCTAATGACTTGAAGATATTTATAATATCTTGGTACTGTTATTGGACCTGTTCATCAACTTGCATGGTAGCATGCCCTGTCCATCTTCAACGTATCAAACTCTGATTGGATTCAATAGGGCTTAGTACATAATAGACGTCTGCTGCATTAAATGCAATACAGCACGTCCAACTGTTCATGCCATCCATCCAACTATTCATACCGTCTGTTCTGAATAGTACCTTATGCTTTATGGTCCCCTTAGAGTAGTATATAAGGAAGACTCATGTTGAGTTCTTCAAGATCGAAAATTTGAGAGAAAAAACATCAAGAACACATAGCTTATATACTTTGAGAGTCATATCTGTTTTAAAGCTTTGCTTACTCACTGTTCTTGATTCTGTTCTTGATATATATATATTCAGTAAACTTTGAGATATTATTTCCTGTTCACTGTTTATTTATATTGTGTTCTAAATCTATCAAACATATCTGTTAGTTCTTCAAATACGCTTCCGCATCATACGTAAAACTTGAACTAATAGATCTGATAATCTTGTTTAAACAAAACGGGAACCAACAATTGGTATCAGAGCAAAGCTTGATTTTCAATATCAAGTGATCCTCGTTTGACAACATTATTGATAGATTTCATTCTGTTAAAAAGGTTTCTGTTTTCCTATTACTCTTCGATTCATTCTGATAGAAACCATTTTACCAGGTTAGAACACCATTAAACAATTCTGGATATCAGTTTTTTTTTACCCAGAAATCCTTCCAGATCTTCATATATACTTTCTGAAACCCCTGAAAAGCTCTTAAAATGACAAATACCAATAACTTTTTCACTGCTGGCTCATTAACCAAACCTCCTACTCTCCTTCGAGATGAGTATCCTCAATGGAAGATAAGAATGGTTCATTTCTTTGAGGGTACTGAAAAAAATCTAGTACAATATCTTTACAACCTTCCTCCTGTTCCCATGATAGTAGTACCACGAGTACCAGCTACTGCTGAATCTCCTGAAATCCCTGAACATCAAAAACCGAAGCTAAAAGAAGAATGGTCAAATGAAGATAAGACAGAAGATGAAGTTGCACAGAAAACAAAAAGAATCTTGATAATGGCAATCCCCAACGAACTTTTTCAATCCTTAGATGCATGCGAAACTGCGCATGATCTTTGGAAAGAATTAGAAAGACAGTTGGAAGGGGGTGCTAAAACACAGAAGAACCGAAAGGCACAGTACATAAATGAATATCATGCATTCAGAGCCTCTGCAACAGAATCTCTGCAAACGACGTACGACGGGTTCAACTCTCTCATAAACAAATGCAGAAAGTTTGGCATTCACAGAACCTCGGAAGAAAATAACGTCATGTTTATAAAGAGCCTGAATGATGAGTGGCTTCAATTGTCTATGTCTTTACAAACAAACCAAGATCTAGACCCATGGACACTCTCTAATCTCTATGGAACACTAGCTGCACAAGAGCCTCAAATAGCACAGGCTAAAACAATAACCATTGCACCATACGCATTGGTTAGTAAATTAACAGAGGCTACAAAAGACCGAGAAATGAGAGAGCAACAGAGGAGAAGAAGAAGGAGAAGAAGAAAATGGTGATGGTTGATAGCGAAGAAGACGAGCTGATAGAGGAAGAAATAACTCTTGCGTCATTAGCTAAATCATTGGCTCTATTGACAAGAGAGTTCAAAGGTAACCAAAGAAATTTTGGAAATGACAGATATAGCAGAGACAACCAGAGAGATAGAAGAGATGATGGAAGAAGAGAAGAATCAAGTGACCGACAGAGGTCAGACTACAGAAATGATGACCAACAGAGGTCGAACGACAGAAACTACAGAGGAAATGACCGACAGAGGTCAGATGACAAGGTAGGCCACACACAAGAATGCTACAAATGTGGTACGCCTGGTCATTACGCAAACGAATGCCGAACAGAGAAAGGTGGAGATCAACAGAAGTCCGACGATCGAACTGGAAACACCTCTCAAGGTTGTTTCAACTGCGGCAAGCCAGGCCATTTCGCAAAAGAATGCAGAAGTAGACAAAATCGCCCACAGAAGGACTCAGTTTTTTTACAAAAAGAAGGCTGAATATTATGCGCAAAAATCCCTAATGGCGAACAAAGGGCATTCTGAAGCAAACAAGGAGGACTTCGAGTCAGACTCTACCTCTGATGATGAATTCACCACCAATGCCCTGTTCTGTGGCATAGCAGAAGTCGACTCCGGCACTGACAATGAGGTATCCATTTCAAACTCTATCTCTTATACTAAATCTGTAGATAATGATTCAATTAAACTTAATGTTGAACTGATTGAACTAAAAGAGATAAATGAAAGCATTCAGAAAAGACTCACCTTTAATGAGAGAGAAGTAAGGCTTCTCACTCAAGAAAAAGCCAAAATTTTTGAAGAAAAGGAAAGAGTATTAAAATATTGGAGCAATAATATAGATCCTTTAAAAAGGCAAATTTCTGAATTAACCTCTGCTTTAAAAATCAAAACAAAAGAGCTTTCAGTTTCTAGGAGTGAAACAACTGACATAAGAGCTCTCAAAGAATACTTTCAAAAAGAGAGAGAGGTACTTTGGCAAGATCTACTCAGAAGAGAAGTTTTACTTAAAAACTATAAAGATGCACAGAAGGTGTATGAGAAAGTAAACTCACAAATAGGAAGACGAGGTATAGGGTACGATGATATTACTCTATGTGTTGAAGGCAAAAGACTTAAACCTCTGTCTTCTCTGTTTGTGATAGGAAAAACAAATAAACCAATTTTTCCAAACTTACTCTCTGTAAGTAAAAGGGTTAAAATCTCTGCAGAACCTCACTTGAGGAAACATACGAAGATGATCCATGTGTGGTTTGAAAACACAGATTCATCATCTTCAACCCCTGTCAATAGAGGAATCAAACCAAAGAAATATCTGAAAACACAAGATCAGATTGGTATCTTTAAGTTTGGTAAACCAGAGACTCAAACACAGGTCGCTTTTGTCTGTATGATAAATGTCGAAAAGAAATTATCTGCAAAAGCTCCTGAGTTTAAACCCATCTTTTCAGAAGAAAAACTTAAAGAATCAATTGAAAAAGAAATTTTGGAAGTTTTGAAATCAAATGTTTTAGAAAATTTCTGTACATCTTCTATAGATCAAATTCTCGCTGAAGAGATCTCATCAGAAACCTCTGCTATCTATGAAAGTTATTCTACAGAGGAAGAAAACTCGCACGATACATGCTCAGAAAATCCAGCCTCTGTCGAAAGAGATGACTCAACCTCTGTATATGAGGACGATTCATCCTCTGACGACTCAGAGACTGATTCTAAATCAGGGATAATTCACTGTGACACAGAGGATGTTAAATTCTCCTTTGAGGTTCTTAACAGAACAATTTTTTCCAAAAGAGAAAATCACAGAGATACCTATCTGTCCAGATTTTCTCAAAATGTGTATACAAGTCAAAACCTCTACAGAGCTTGATAATCTGAAAAAAGCCTCTAAAAAATCCTAAAAGCTCAAATTTTTCAAAACCTTTAAAGCAAATTAAAGAGAATCCCACTTGGCAACAAAAGGGAAAAAGGCCTGAAGCTAACAAATATTTTTCCTCTATGACAGTGAAGAAAGATGTTCACCACAGAAGAGACTCACAGAAGGCACGACCTAAACAAGACTTTTACAAACAACATTCTAGTATTCATAGATCTTCTTGTAATAGGAAATCTAATGTTAAGAAAGAATGTAATGCCTCTGTGGTTCAGTTCAATAAATTCAATGAAAAGTTCAAACAAATCACGTCTCATATTAAATACTGTCATTGCTTTGATCTTATGTTCAAATTGAATAATCACTTCTCAAGTCCAGATTGCTTACTCTCCACTAAAATTCAAACTCCAAAGTCAGAACCTAGAGAGAAACAATCTGATTTTTCTCCAAAAGATATAATGTATTTCAAGAATGCTAAGGCAAACTTGAAAAATTCTAACAATATTGGACCCATATGGATATGGGTACCTAAGTCTCTGTGATTGTCTTACAGAAGCGGTTTGTGCCAATTTGGTATCTTGACTCCGGATGCTCAAGGCACATGACTGGCGACAGAAGTTTACTATCCACGTACAAAGAAACACACGATGGTGGATCTGTAACTTTTGGAGACGACAAGAAGGGACACATCAAAGGCTATGGAGTCATACAGAAGGAAAACGTCTCTGTATACAAAGTTGCATATGTGAATGGCCTTAAACACAACCTACTCAGTGTAAGTCAACTCTGTGATACAGGATTCGATGTGTTAATCAAAAGAACTTTATGCTCTCTGCAAAGTGAAGACACAGGAATGGAACTTCTGCGGGCCGAAAGAAAAGGTGATCTGTATCTGATGAATTTTTGTTCAACAACCAAGGACAAAGTTTACCTTGTAGCTTACGAAAGTAAAGAATCCTGGTTATGGCATAACATGTTCTGTCACTTGAACTTTCACACATTAGATAAACTGGTAAAACTTGATCTAGTTAAAGGTTTGCCTAATGTTAAATTTAATAAGGATCACTTGTGTTCTGCCTGTGAAATGGGAAAACTCAGAAGAGCTTCCCACAGAGGCAAAACAGATGTGTCTTGCACTAGACCTCTGTACATGCTTCATGTTGACCTCTGCGGTCCTATTGCCATACAGAGCCTAGGTGGCAAGAAATACATACTTGTCTTAATTGATGAGTATTCGCGTTTCACATGGGTTGAATTTATTCGAAAGAAATCGGATGTTCCAATCATCTTGATTAATCTAATGAAAAGAATCCAAGTTATTTATGATTGCAGAATATAGAAGTTAAGAAGTGACAATGGCACAGAATTTAAAAACTCTGTCATTGAAGCCTATCTTTCTACAGAAGGAATATCACAGAACTTCTCTGCAGCACGCACTCCACAGCAGAACGGCGTAGTCGAAAGGAAGAATCGAACGCTCGTGGAGGCAGCAAGAGCTATGCTATCAGCATGCGGATTACCGATGAACTTTTGGGCAGAAGCGATTTCTACCGCATGTTATACACAAAATCGTTCAACCATTGTGAAAAGACACCTCAAGACTCCTTACGAATTGATCAACAAAAGGCGGCCAAACATCAAATTTTTTCATGTGTTCGGATGTAAATGCTTTGTTTTAAACGACAGAGATTCAAGAGGAAAGTTTGAGGTAAAAGCTGACGAAGGCAAATTCATTGGATACTCTGCCACTTCCAAAGCCTACAGAGCATTCCTTACAAGATCTCGCAAAATCGTAGAAAGTATCAATGTTTCTTTTGATGATTCATTCCAAATGACTTTTGAGCAAATCAGTTCAGAACTCGAACTTAAAAGGGAAACCTCTGACATCTCGCAAATGCCGAAGAAGAAAATGCAGAAGATGAAACATCAAGAAAAACGACCACATAAGCTGCTGAAAAACAAACTCCACAATCCACAGAAGAACCAATTACAGAGGAATTTGAGGACCAAGACTATACGTCCTCAGAGGAACAAACTCCACCACCACCCATACCAATCATTCCACAAATGGTAGAATCATCTACCAAGGCAAGAAGAACGACATAGGCTATACAAGAAGAAGATCCACAAGAAGCTTCTGAAGAAAGGTTCGATGACATTGATGATCATCTTCCACGCACCACTCAGTGGACAAAAAGCCATCCTCCAAGCTAAATAATTGGAGAACCTTCTGACTCAGTAAAAACCAGGTCTGCCACTGCTAATTTTTGTTTCTTTACAAATTTTATTAGTGTGATAGAACCAAAGAAGATTTCTGAAGCCCTAGATGACCCAAACTGGGTAGACGCCATGCAAGAAGAACTTCTGCAGTTTGAGCGTAACAGAGTATGGACTTTAGTACCTCTGCCACGAGGGAAACAGACCATTGGGACTAAGTGGGTCTACAGAAATAAGAAGGATGAAGATGGAGTGGTCATCAGAAACAAAGCACGATTGGTGGCCAAGGGTTATAGACAAGAAGAAGGCATAGATTACGATGAGACTTTTGCTCCTGTTGCACGGCTCGAAGCAATAAGAATATTCTTAGCCTTCGCAACTCACAGAGGTTTTAAAGTTTATCAGATGGACGTAAAATCAGCTTTTCTCAACGGTGAAATCCAAGAAGAGGTTTACGTAAATCAGCCACCAGGGTTTGAAAGCTCAAAATTCCCAAGGCATGTATACTACCTTGAAAAGGCTCTGTACGGACTGAAACAGGCTCCAAGAGCATGGTACGAACGACTTTCTACCTTTCTTCTAGTAAATGGCTACAACAGAGGTACAACAGATACTACCCTATTCTATAAACGTAAAAACAGTGAAATAATGCTTGTACAAATCTATGTGGACGACATAATTTTTGGATCTACTAATACAGAAGAGTGCAAATGTTTTGAAAAACTCATGCAGAGTGAGTTTGTGTTAGAGCATTGTTGTATTCAAGATTTACTGTAAAGTCAATGTACTGTATGAGTCTATACAGTATTGTGAATGCCTTTATACCTTGTATGTCATGGGTATAAATAGGCTTGTCTAGACCATTTGTTAGAAACACTTTAGAAAGCTTTGGTAATCTTTTAGAAACCTTTTGTAATCCTTTGAGCTCAATACATGGATGACATATTTGCTCTCTAGATTCTCTCTCACTACATTCATATCTTATTGCTAGAGATTTGGGATTTATCAATTGGTATCAGAGCTAAACAGAAGATACAAGCAGATCGAAGACCAAATTGAAGATTTTTTACACTGTTCTTGAAGAATTCGGACCAAGAAGAAAACACTGTTCATCTGAAGTCTTATCATTCAGACATGGAGTTTTTCTAGATTTTGAGTTTTTGAATCATTTCTTTGCATCGTTCAACTCGGATTTGGATTCTGAACACATTTAATTCTTGCATAAACATCAAAATCTGCACAGAATTGACAGATCTGATCGATTCTTGAATATTTTTCAAAAACTTCAAGTTCACTGTTTGGATCTTAATTCGATTAAATTGATCGAATTGTGAATTGTGATCAACAGGAAAAGTGTGCAGATTTCAATTACGAACAATTTGATATAAGATTCATCACAATTGATCAAGAATTGAAGAAGTTATGGCAGATTAAGTGATTTTGAAGTTCGAAGTGCAGAATTCGGATCATTCTTGGTGAATTCGGATCATTCAAAGAGAATTCGGAACATTCATAGAGAATTCGGATTGTTCTTGGCATCATAAGTGTAGAATTCGACTCAAGAAGAATTCGAATTCATAGAATTCGAACCCTATTAGATTCGAATTGTATAGAATTCGAACCCTGTTGAGTTCGAATTGAGTGAATTCGAACCTAAGTACATTCGAATTGAGTGAATTCGAACCTTAGTACATCCGAATTGAGTGAATTCGAACCTAAGTACATTCGAATTGAGTGAATTCGAACCTAAGTACATTCGAATTGAGTGAATTCGAATCCTTCTTCATCCGAATTCATTGAATTCGAACCCTTCTTCATCCGAATTTATTGAATTCGAACCCTTATTCATCCGAATTTATTGAATTCGAATCCTTATACATCCGAATTTATTGAATTCGAACCCTTATACATTCGAATTCATTGATTTAAAAAAAAAAAAAAAAAAAAAAAGAGTTTTTTGAGAAAATATTTTATCTCGAAATTTTTCCTATAGTGTATTTCATACACTGTAAGAGCTTTTCAAGAAAAATTTTTATATAATTTTTTTGTGTATTTTCATACACTGTCTGCTTGATCTTCTGAACGATCAATTTCTAGCAATATTCAAAATGGTTTTACAACAAGTTATTGTTAAAAGCAGTGGTGAAGATTTGAAGCAAACTCTGAAAAAGGAGATTCCTCCAATTGCAAAAGTTTTTGTTAAACCAAATGTAAAGTTGCAACAAGTCATTATAACAGAAACATCTGTTAATTCACATGTATTTGTTAAACCAAATAATGAAGTGTTGCAACAAGTCATAATAACAAAAACACCTCCAAAGCCACTTGAAAAAGCTAAGGCAAATAATGGAATTTTGCAACAAGTTATTTTATCAGAAACATCTCCTATATCAGAAACTCCTGTTAAAGATAATGCTTCAAATTCTTCAACTCCTATTTTAAATAAAGCATTGGAAGAAGAAAATGTTGATCTGAAAAGACAAATTTTAGACATTTCTTCTTCAAATGCTAAACTTACTAAAAGAATAACTGATCTTGAAGCTTATATTGCAGATCTTGAAGCAAAGAAAGACAACTCAAGTCTGCACGATCAAATCGAGAATCTTCAAGAGAAGGTAACAACTCTTCAAAAAGAAAATGCCGATTTGAAGAGTAGAGAAGAAAAGAGAGTGAAGTGGAACTTAGAGTTACATGCTCAATTAAAAGAAGTTAAAGATATAGGGAAAATTTTGGACAGTGAAAATGCCGATCTAAAGAGAAAACTGTCTAATTTTTCTTTTGAAGAAAAGAAAGTTTTTGAAGAAAAGAAAGAGACTGAGCTGAAATGTATAAAACTTTCAAAACAAGTTTCAGACTTTGAGAAAGTTTTATTTTTAGAAAAAGACAAGCTCGAAAAAGAAAGAGCTAAATTTGAAACTGAACGCAAATCTTTTGAAATTAAAAGTTCTGAACTTTCCGTGAAAATCTCTGAATTAGAAAATCTTTTGGAAAAGGAAAGAAAAGATTTCACGGAAAAGAAAAATCTCTTTGAAAAGGAAAGTAAAACTCTTAAAAAGAAAAATATGGAAATTTTCAAAGAGATTACTGATAAAAGAAAGTTTTTGGAAAAAGATTTTGAATCGGAACGTGAATATTTTGAAGATGTGATTCTTAATCTTACCAAAAGATTATCTGGTTTATCAGCTGATATTATGAAGGATCAGTTGATCAAATCTGATCTCCAACAGAAATTTGATCTAATTTCTAAAGAGAAAAATGTTTTAATAAACAAAGTCAAAGAACTTGAAGACGTCATTTTTAAATTTGATGTCTCAAAGCAGGCCAGTCATAATTCTATCTTTCAGACTCCATTTGTTGATTCAAATGATTCTGAATGTTCTTTTAAAACTGCTTCAAGTTCAAGTTTTAAAAACATTTCTTCTAAACAATTTAATAGATCAACAGATTTCTCAAAAGGTCGGATTCGTTCAACAAATCTCTTCTATAATCCTCTGTATGATAAATCAGATAACAAAACAAAAGTGCCTAAAGTTAATACTTCCAAACCTGAAGAAGTTCCAGTCTTCAAGAGGGTGAAGATGGAATGGAGAGTAAAAGGCACAACAGTTCCAAAGAAAGAAGTGCCAAAATCATCTGTATTCACATCAAATGCCAAGAAGAACAATGCGCCAAAAGGTAAATTTTCTGCTAAACCTAATCCTATTCATCATGTAAATCATCTGATTAGGGTGGCCCATAAGAAAATCTGTTGTTCTTACTGTGGTTCAAATGATTTTGTGCATAAAGGTTATACTTCTTTTTGGTACGGTACTTATAGTATTCCTTCAAAGAGATCTACACCTAACCCACTAGGACCCAAATGCCATTGGGTACCAAAATCTGCTTAAACTGTTTTGTAGGTACATCATGTGTTGTACTGATTTGTAGATACATACCACACACATGACTGAAAACAGAAGAGAAGCGGCGTATTTCTATGAAGAATATTTGTACCATTAAGGGGGTGACAAATCATGAATGGTTTCTGAATACATCAATTCAGGACCCGTGCTTAAATGTAAATGGCTTTTGAACATATCAGTTCAAAACCCGTGCTTCAACGACTATGGCTTTTGAACATATCAGTTCAAAACCCGTGCTTCAACGACTATGGCTTCTGAACAATTCAGTTCAGGACCCGTACTTCAACGACTAAGACTTCTAAACAAATCAGTTTAGAACTCACACTTCTCAGGTGATATCCTTAACTGTTACATCTTTTTGTTTCAAGGAACGTGGTAAAAGGTAACATTGGATTATATTTTGTTTCTACCACTTTGAAAATTTGAATCTTTACAAATTTAATTCAATGAGATAAAATTTTCAATTTTCACTCAATGAATTAAATGTGTGCTAAAAGATGATTTTACAAGTGTTTTTGTTTTATCTGAGTTATATTTGTTTCATCTTTCACCTCTGAAATAAATCGAAAGGTCAGCAAAACATGAATGAAATTATGCTGAATGCTCAAAGATATGTGAATCTGGACTTATATAGAATATAATGCTCAAAAAGCCTATTTATCAGAATGATGAATGGAAACGAAAATATGGGGGAAGCACTATGATTAAGAACCAAGTGATTGAGATATCATTCATATTTTGTGATGGAAATTCGAACTTATATAGAATATCATTTAGTTTGAAAGTTTGTGCCTGTGGCCTTTCTGGTTTGGGAGAGTAAGTCCTAAGGGGTGCTCGACACCTAGTCCCTAAGATCAACTGGTCTGGGATCGGCTGACCCAAATCCTGCAATAGAACCAGATAGAAAGCCATGTTTTACTGGTACAAATGGGTTTAAGATATATCGATGTGGCCTTTCTGGTTTGGGAAATTAAGTTCTAAGGGGTGCTCGACACCTAGCACCTAAGGCCAACTGGTCTGGGATCTGCTAACCCAAATCCTGCTATAGAACCAGATAGAAAGTCATGTTTAACGGTGTATCTTATTCTTACTAAACTTTTTGATCTAAAGATTCAAATGTGCACAAAATCAAAAGATGCCAATGTGCACAAATCAAAAGATGCCAATGAGCACAAAAGAAAAGATGCCAATGAGCACACATCTCTTGAAACTTGGGAAAATACAAAGTCGCGATAAACCCGTAAATTTGTGAAAATTCTGATTTTGGACAAATAGTGTGAGTAGAGCAAAATATTCTTATATGTTTTAGAATTGCATATGCTTGAAGCTAATCATATTTCCCATGCTAGCACACCAAATAGATTTAATAAAGGGGTTGAAACTGAACATTTTTTAACTTGATATACAATGATGACTTGTTCTTGAATCCAAACACATGCATTTGATTTCATTTGATTGAAAAATCTGTTAAATTTCATTAAGTTGAATTTCTTTTGTAAAGTTTTCAAATGATCAAATGTTTGTAGTTATAAAATAAAATTCAATGAATGTTATTTTCCTTGTGTAAATTTTTTTAAAATTTTTATATTGTGCGTTATTGAAACATATGCATACTTTCAGGGGGAGAAAACAAATTGCTCCAGAATTCTTATTTTGAGGGGGAGCAAGGTTATTCTGTAAGGAGGAGATTGTTAGCAATACTCAAAGACACGACTGAAATTGAAAATGGTTTTCGATGATTATGATGCTCACCATCATCGAAAAAGGGGGAGAAAAGTTTAATTTCAATTTCATGTCAAAGAGCTTTCAAATCAAAGATATTTCAAGTCAAAGATTCGTGCACAAAGACTGAAGATTGGGGAGAAGGATCATGTGAAGTCCAAATGTTGCTGAATTTGGTTATCTTAGTTCTGAGTGGTTATCGGAATGCGCTTACACCTAAAAGTTCAACAATGTGGATGGTTTCACATCTTTCTGATCCAAACTCTAATCGTTTCTGATTTATCTTGTTCCGAATTGATGGTTTTATACAAAGATCGGAATTTCATGTTCAAGACTTGAAGACAATCTGTTGAAGATTTTATTGAAGAAGATTGACTTTTCAAAGAAAAAGACAATGACTTTTCATGTTTGTCTGAAGATTCTTCAAAGCTGAGTTCTTAAAGAGTGTCAAAGCATATAGTTCGCCGTGAACTAGTGGAGATAAAGCTACTTGAAGATAGTTTGATAAAGTGTCTGTTGAAGAAGATTGACTTTACAAAGAGCTGAAGACTGCTGTCAAATTTTTTAAATCTTGAATCCAAAGGGGGAGATTGTTAGAGCATTGTTGTATTCAAGATTTACTGTAAAGTCAATGTACTGTATGAGTCTATACAGTATTGTGAATGCCTTTATACCTTGTATGTCATGGGTATAAATAGGCTTGTCTAGACCATTTGTTAGAAACACTTTAGAAAGCTTTGGTAATCTTTTAGAAACCTTTTGTAATCCTTTGAGCTCAATACATGGATGACATATTTGCTCTCTAGATTCTCTCTCACTACATTCATATCTTATTGCTAGAGATTTGGGATTTATCAGTTTGAAATGAGTATGATGGGAGAATTAACATTCTTCCTCGGACTTCAAGTCAAACAAACATCAGAGGGAATTTTTATAAATCAGGCCAAATATGTCTCTGACATTCTTTTCAAGTATAGCCTCTCTGATACCTCTGCAATGAAAACTCCAATGGCCACTGGAAATAAGTTATCCTTAGATCCAGATGGCATCTCTGTAGAATGCACTCTCTACAGAGGCATGATTGGATCTCTGTTATACTTAACTGCAAGCAGACCTGACATTATGCATTCCACATGTCTTTGTGCACGTTATCAAGCTAATCCTAAGAAATCACATTATGATGCTGTTAAAAGAATCTTTAGATACTTAAAGGGGACCAAAAATCTTGGTCTCTGGTATCTACAGAACTCTGGCTTTTGTCTTAAAGCTTATACAGATTCAGACTATGGAGGATGCATGCTCGACAGAAAGAGTACCTCTGGGAGTTGTCAATTCCTAGGCGGTAAACTAGTCAGTTGGACCTCCAAAAAGCAGAACTGTGTATCAACATCTACGGCATAAGCTAAATACGTTGCTGCTGCTAGCTATTGTTCTCAGGTTCTATGGATGAAGACTCAGCTAAAAGACTACGGCCACATTCTATTCAAAATACCCATCTTCTGTGATTCCAAAAGTGTCATTGCCATCTCTGCCAATCCTGTGCAACATTCCAAAACCAAGCATATCGATATAAGGTACCACTTCTTGAAACATCATGTTGAACACGGTACAATCGAGATGCATTTCGTGCCAACAGAATATCAACATGCAGACTTATTCACCAAAGCCTTAGACGAGAAAAGATTTAATTTCTTGGTGGGTAAGTTAGGAATGATTAATATGATGTGAAAATCCTCTGTAAGTATAGCTTTATCTTCTGTAAATAAGTATATATTTCTATTTTACTTAACTTATTGCTTTGATTGAATTATTTCTGTATGTATATTCTCAATCTTAAATAGTTCTTGATATCACAGAGCTTTTGTAAGTCTGCTCAGAACCTCTGACGACCTCCACAGAACCTCTGGAAAAACAAGACCTATGCTCAATACAAATCTTATCATTCTTTGATCCAAGCATAGATCAAGGGGGAGCAAAAGGAAAATTCCTGATCTACAGAGGTGATTAGATCAAGGGGGAGCAAAAAGGGACCCTGAAATGATATACAGAGGTAAAACTTTCAAGGGGAAGCCAAAGAAGAATGTCGATGAATTTATATCGACAGAAGTCAGACATCACTGCCGAGAAAAGAAGAACCAAAAAAGTATGTCTCTCGTAAAAAAGGTTGTTGAAAACAGTTTTCTGGGACACAAATTGTCAAATATGTCCATGTGGATAACATTTCAAAAATCAAAAGATAAAAAAGTTTCATAAAATTTGAGTTATGAGAAATTTGAGGTCATAGAGCCTCTGCTGAGCTCAACAGAGGCTCTGCCAGAAATATGCTCTGAGATCACAAATTAACCCTCTATCGATCTTTTGGAATGTTATCTCGGAAACCGAATACATACACCATGACCTTCACGAACAAAACTTTTTCCATAACAGTTTTCTCGGACACCAACTTTCAAATATGTCCGAAAAACATCTCTTAAAACAGATAAAAAATTGGATGATCAGAAAATTTAATAGAATTTTTGTTATAAGATTTTTTCACTCATAGAGTTTCTGCTGGCCCTCACAGAGCTTCTGCTGGCCCTCACAGAGCTTCTGCAAGTTCCCACAGAGCCACAAAACCTCTGCGAGTAAAAATTCTTAACTAAAAATCCTATTGATCCTCTCCAGTGCCTTTGGAAACGTTTTGGTTAAAGAAGAACCCACAGAAGTCATGATAACAATAAGATATATGAGAAAGGGATAAACATCAAGATTTTCAAAATCACAGAGCTTCTGTAAACCACATAAGTTCTGTCAATCTGTTACTTGGGCATTTATGTAGTAATAACGGTCACTTTTACTAAGTGTGAATCTCATGTGGCTAAGAACAACCCCACGCGCCTAGCATTAGTGGGCCGCGCACGACGTCCTGTCATCCTCTGTCATGGCCTACGTGTCCCATTTTTATTGGGCGTACATGGAACGTTTTCTGTGGAAAGTTGAACCCGCCGTTCTAACTTGTGTACGGATTCCAAATTTTAATCCATTGCCATATATTTTACTCTTTCGAATTCTACCGTTTTACCCTTCTATAAAAACCAAGCTTACCCTCTCATAAACTTTTTACAAACCCTCATTCTTCTCCGGCGAAACCCTGCAAAAACTTACAAGTATCTTATTCTCATTACCAATGGCTTCATCTTCTCAAGCTATCTCCCCTGCACACTCTCCAGCGAACTCACTAGAACATTCACCTGCTCATTCTGAACATTCAGAAAACCCCCACCTTGTCAAAAGTATTGAACTAGAAGATTCCGGCGATTCAGCAGAATTTGCTCCGACCACACATCTTCAAAACTTCATAGCAAAGGATCATTTCGAAAAGGTACTACCAATCAAATCCAACAATTGCTATTTGGTCCCCTCACCCACTGCTTTCGGTGAAGCCCATGCCATTCTTCTAAACATAATGGAAAATCATATCCTCTTCCCTCTACTCTCAAGAACCCCAAACAAAATTCCAGTTAGATATTTGAACCGGTTTTGGCAAAGTTGCCGATTTGATAAAGATGATTCTCTTATCAAAGGTACATTTCAAGACCTGACAAATCTGAACATCTGGAAATCAAGTTCAATAGAACAATGTTCTCACTTGAATTCAACCTACCAACAAGGGGTCTTATTGGATTGAAGAAATATGCAGAGCAACTAACAGACGACGAGATCTGTCGTTTCGTAGAAATGCTTGGGTACAACACCCAACCGAGGAAGAGAAATGACTTCCGCAGAGGCAGATTACCACCTCTGTGGAACACCTTGCCAAACAGTTCCCAATGAACAAAAATACCCCCACTGATCATGTAGATGGCTACACACACTGCAGACCTTTGTCAAAGAACCTTCTGAGGTATGCCACGAATAAAACCCTTAAGAAAGAGTACATACGCGATCATAGAACTCCAAAACTGAGTCCTATGACACCCCCGCGTTTAGGTGTCCCCCTAGGAACAATGATTGCAGAACCTCTTTCCACTCAAGAAGAAAAAGATCACAAACTAGCAAAACACATGGCTATTCAACTTAGCTTCTTAGCCAAACGTGCAGAGCTCATGGGAAAGAAGACCTCTTCGAAATCTTCTACCACTACTCCAAAATCAAAGAAGAGGAAAAATGAAGAAGGCACCTCCAAAAGCGCTGCAGAAGATCAACCTTCACCTCCTCATGCCACAGAAATTGGCTCCACTGCTCCTCCCTCTTCTCCAAAACATAAGAAGAAAAGAAAATCGAAAACCACAGAGGAAGGGGCACCAAAACCTAAGAGGAGGAAAACCAAAAAGAAGCATGGGAAATCACTTGAAAAATTGGTTACCATAGAAGAAGAAGCAATCGTAGAAGAAATAACTGCATAAGAAGAAGATGCAGAAATAGAAATGACAGAAGAGGGATATCAATCACCCTATCAATCCCCAGATCGATTTGCTCACCAAGGAAACTTAAACGATTTCCTACAGAACCCTGACATTGCCCACACTCTAAATACAGCAGGGTGGACGGCACAACCACTCGACCACCACTCCCCAGAAGAACAATACTTCTCTATTTCTGGCATTGACACACATCTGCAAGAAGATGATCAAACACCCAGAGTTCAATCAGTTGAGACACCTGTTATTCTACAGAACCCCTTCATTCAACAAGGATTGGACGTCCACAGAAGGAGTCCAAGCCCAGCTTCAGAAGAAATAGAACAAACAGAAGCTGAGTGGAATAGAGATGAAGTAACAGAGGCTTTAGAGAAAATAATAGAAAAAGGAAAAGAGGCCGAAGTTGTACAAGAAGAGGGATTTGAAACAAGGGAGACAAGAATGGAGGTCTCAGAGGTAGATTCAGATGAAGAAGAAGTTGTCTGGATACGAAAAGGTCTCTACCATCCACATGTCATGAGATTATACGGCTCTCATCAAATGTACGACTTCTTAAGCACAGAGCAAGGAACTTCAACAGAAGCTGGGGAAGAAGCACCAAGCCATCGGATAGCTACAGAAGCTGAAATGGTAGAAAATGATGTAGTGCTTGGATGCTTAACAGAGGAAGAAACAAGAAAAGATGCATGTATTAATAGAGGCACACAACCAAAACCAACTCCCAGTGCAACCCACACATCTAACTCCGCAGGTCTAGCTGCAGAAGGAGTTATTGAAAAAGAGCAGCATAGCTCGATCCAAACCCAACCCATCCAGCCAGAAGTCACTCTTTTCGACTTCTGCGGCCACAGAAACCGGGGAATCCATTCCTAGGGAGTCTCCTTAAAGAGACTCACCTATTGTTCGTGATCAATCGCCCCAGATCACACTAGAACACCCTACAGAGGAATTCGTTTCCTCTGCCACGCACGAAATAGGGCCAACCCTTCTTTCAGAGAGAAGTAGTGAGCACAACGACGAAGAGACTCTAGACAAGTCTCCGAGTCAACAGAAGGATAATCTAGTACCCACCTCTGAAGTGGATCTAGACAATGTCATTCACATAGCTTCTGTAGAGTCTGAAGCACTAGATGCTTCTGCTCGAAGATCAGATGGAAATCCTTCCACCCCCATCGTACAAACAAGGGTGAACGAAGGTGTCCCAGGAGCAGGGACTCACTCTGGAAACGAATGTGTTCCTCCAGAGGTTATACCAGGGACACAAGTATCAAGGGATGAGTTCCAAACCCTTGTCACCTCTGTGAACCAAACCATGAAAGAGTTGCAAAGCTCTTTCACATCTTTTGCAGAGAAAACATCAACGGCCTTGCTGAATCTGAACACCAAAATGGACAATCTGTCCACAGAGGTGAAAACGACCATCACAGAGATGAAATCTTCTGCTCAAACAATTGCCACAACTACAGCCACTTCTGCTGCTAAAGATTTTGGAATAGCTGCAACATCTGCATTCAAGGAATCAGTCAAACATTTCCTTGAACAAATGAACAAGCAATCCAACAAATCACAGAGCATCACACCTGCAGAACTACAGAAGGCTCTGCAAAATGTTCAAGAAGAGGCAATGCGCAACACTACAATGATGCAGCCAAAAGATTACATGACCAGAGCACAACTGACAGAGCTCGGGCAGAATGTTATAAACCAGGTCACAGAAGTCATTGTCTCCTTCACTACTGCAAATGCCAACTACGTCAAAGAATTCAGAAAAAGTGTCGGCAGAATGCGCTTCAACACAGAAGCAGAGCTTGCAACTCTAATCGGCCTCTGTGATGATGTATGTGCAAAGTTGATGGCCGCAGGAGCAGAACTACCAAAGAAACCCAAAGCTTCCTGCAGAGCAGAGGGTACTTCTGATAAGAGTCAGGATAACTCTGATGATGACCATCCTGGTCCATCAGATCATCCTGTGGGGGAGAATATAAGGGAGAAAGCTACGACCAGAGGACTACAAGCTCCACCAATCGCAGCAGAACCAATCAGCCAAGCCCCTCCAGAACAAACCCAAGATCAAAAGACCACAGAGACAACACCCATCTCTGTGGAATCAACTTCTGAAGAAACCAATATTCCAGAAGCTGATCAGCAAACCACAGAGGCAACAACTACCCCCGTGGTAATCAACTTGGAAGAAAGACCTTCAACAGAATCAACAGAAAAACCCCAAACCATACCAAGAAGAAAGTCGATTGCCACCAAACCAAAAAGAGCAACGACCTCTGCTTCTTCTATTCTGAGAAAGATGCACAATACAATGTCTGATCGAATGTCGCAGAGAGAAGAAGAAAGTCACAGGTTCACTTTAGCTTTCCGAATGGGAAGAAGATTCGACATACCTCAATCCACAGAAACCAAGCTCACAGAAGAAGTCACAAAAGAATCTCCCACAGAGGTTACAGAGCAAAACAAGCCAACAGAACCAACGCCACATAAGTCCTCTCAAACACAAGTGCCAAAACTTACAGAGGCAACTCCCATCATTCCAACAGAAGCACCAACAACCAAACCTACAGAAGCAACAGGTTCTGCACCTCCAAAAGCCAAAGACAAGGGAAAGGAAAAAATAACAGAAGAGCCCAAGAAAAAGAAATCAGTACCCAATGCTACAGAAAAGCTGATGAAAAGCTCCTTTGATGCCTTTCAAACTCCAAAGCCTGAAGAAGAGGACTGGGCATATGGATTAAAGCCCCTGTCAGACATTCCACTAACAGGTAGAGCTGCAGAAGTTGTTCAACAGATGGAGAGTCTCAGAAGACGAGTACCACCACATGGTCCAACATACGAAGAAATGGAAGAAGTGGTGTACAAATATCTCTACAAACAACCCTTACAGAACCTCCATCCAACAGACCAAATCACAAATCCGAACATCAGAGAAGAATTTGAGAACATCTTCAGCAGAACAAAGCCAAGAACCAAAGCAGAAGTCTTCTCAATTCATAAAATCAAAAAGGTAATCTTCTGCAGATTCTCCTTCACAAGAACCTATCCAAGAGTCAGGTACAATCTTTACAGAGTCAAAAGGGTAAACAATTCAGAAACCACCTTCGCTGATACTGACATAAGGAATCTGAATCCCTATGATCTACCTGAACTTCTGCAATGGACAAAGGACAACTACAACACAGAGCCAAACACCAGAGCCTATCAAGTGTTGAGAAAAGCAATGAGGGAAAAGCTTCTGATCTACAGTATGATAGATTTTCAACTGGGAAAGGATCTTGGTCTCAAACATCTGAATTTACGACCACCAGAGGATCGCTGCCCACCCGACGCCGTGCCCAACTCAATCATTACAGAACCAAGATTCGGGTTAGTATTTCAAAACCCACAAGGCGAAGTCAAACTGTTTGTGTGCATGGACTGTCAGAAGTACGCAACTAGTACTCTGAACAAGTTCAGAGCAAGCCTTGTAAAATACAGAGATACAGAGAAAATGAATAGAGATGTTGCAGATACTTTCATCAGAGAGATTGATGCCACAATCCGCCTAAGAGAACTCTGCATCAGTTTCTACAAAGAGATCAGAAGAATCGGAAGAGACAACAGAAGCTACAACGATTTCAAAGATGCCAAAATATGATTCTCAAACCTCAAATCTCTGCAAATAATGTTAAAGTTTATCTTTCATTGTACTTAAATGTAAAATGCCTCTGGCATACTTCTAAATGAAAAGAACTTTCGAGGTATTGTTTAACCTCTGTTTTATCTAACTTAGCCTAACTTAACTAAAGTTCAAATTTTTATTTTTCACTACTTAGGGGGAGATTGTTAGCTTCAATCTTCCTAATCATAGAAGTATTTAGAAGTAGTGAAAAATAGGCTAAGTGAAGAGAGCCTCTTACAGAAGCTACAGAAGCTAAAGAGGCGTCCTACAGAAGCTCTGTCATACGCGCAAAGAAGACCAAAGACTCGGAATACGGTGAAGACTGCTCTACAAAGGATCAGACCGCAGAACCTCTGTAACACTTTACAGAGCCTCTGTGGTCCTCTCTAATGAATTGAAGATATTTATAATATCTTGCTACTGTTACTGGACCTGTTCATCAACTTGCATGGTAGCATGCCCTGTCCATCTTCAACGTGTCAAACTCTGATTGGATTCAATAGGGCTTAGTACATAATAGACGTCTGCTGCATTAAATGCAATACAGCACGTCCAACTGTTCATGCCATCCGTCCAACTATTCATACCGTCCGTTCTGAATAGTACCTTATGCTTTATGGTCCCCTTAGAGTAGTATATAAGGAAGACTCATGTTGAGTTCTTCAAGATCGAGAATTTGAGAGAAAAAAACATCAAGAACACATAACTTATATATTTTGAGAGTCAAATCTGTTTTAAAGCTTTGCTTACTCACTGTTCTTGATTCTGTTCTTGATATATATATATATTCAGTAAACTTTGAGATATTATTTCCTGTTCACTGTTTATTTATATTGTGTTCTAAATCTATCAAACATATCTGTTAGTTCTTCAAATACGCTTCCGCATCATACCTAAAACTTGAACTAATAGATCTGATAATCTTGTTTAAACAAAACGGGAACCAACAATTAGCTTTAACCTGTTCTTCGTTTATTACAAACAACCTCTGTTTTTCTGCCATTCTCGACTAGTTCGACTTTGGTAAACCTACAGAATCTGTTTCTTCGGTTAAGACTCCAGTTTAGTGCATTGTTTAAGGTTTTAAGCTTGAAAACTCATTTAGAAAAATCCATTTCATCATCTGAAAGGTTGTTGTTCATACTCTGTTTTATTCTGGAATTCTCTTAAAACTCTTTCAAAATGGCGAACACAAACAACTTCTTCACTGCTGGTTCTCTAACCTAGCCACCCACTCTACTCAGAGATGAGTATCCTCAGTGGAAGATACGAATGATTCACTACTTCGAGGGTACCGACAAAGAACTCGTTCACTGTATTCACAACCCCCCCCTACGTTCCAATGATCACAGTACCTCGTGTACCTGCCACAGATGATACACCAGAGATTCCTGAGCACGAGAAACCGAACACCAAGGATAAGTGGTCCAAACCAGACTGGGCAAAATACGAAGTTGCTCAGAAGACCAAGAGACTTCTGATAATGGCCATACCCAATGACCTCTTCCAATCCCTAGATGCGTGTGAATCTGCATACGATCTATGGAAGGAACTGGAGAAACAATTAGAGGGTGGGGCCAAGACTCAGAAGAACCGCAAAGCCCAATGCATCAACGAATACTACGCATTCAAAGCTCTGCCGATAGAATCTCTGCAGTCAACATATGACAGGTTTAACTCTCTGATAAACAAGTGCAAAAAGTTTGGAATCCACATAACTTCTGAGGAGAACAACATCATGTTCCTAAAGAGCCTAAACGAAGAATTGCTCCAGCTATCTATGTCCCTGCAAACTAATCAGGACTTAGACACCTGGAGCTTGTCAGATCTTTATGGAACATTGGCAGCCCAAGAACCTCAGATTGCTCAAGCAAAAGCTCAAACCGGTGGCACTTGTTGGTAAGGCTACAGAAGCTAAAGAAAAGCCAAAGAAGGAGAAAGTTGTGGAGGAAAAGAAGGAGAAGAAGAAGAAGGTACTGGTCATTGATAGTGAAGAGGAGGAATTGGTGGAAGAAGAAGAGGCAACCATGACCTCAATAGCTAATTCTTTAGGTCTTTTGACCCGGGAGTTCGGCACAGGATACCAGAAGAAGTCAGGTTATGAACGCAATGGGAGAGATGATCGTGGAGATTCAAGGAATTAGGGAAGAGAGGGATCGAATGATCAACAGAGGTCAAATGACAAGAGTGATAGAGGTGGTGACCAATAGAGATCAGGCGACAGAGCTGGGAATGCACTCCAGAATCAGGGTTGTTTCAATTGTGGCAAGCCAGGCCACTATGCTGCTGACTGCAGGAGCAAGCCAAATCGCCCTCAGAGGGACTCTGCTTTCTACAAAAAGAAAGCAGAGTATTACGCTCAGAAGTCGCTCATGGTGGAGCAAGAGAACTGGCAGTCAGATGAATCCTCTGACGAAGGAGAAAAGAAGAACGCCATGTTCTGCGGGATGGCAGAGGTCAGCTCCTCCGACTCTGACAGTGAGGTATCCACTTCTGACTCTTCCTTTAATGCTAGAGAAGATGATTTGCTCAAACTGACTGTTGAATACACTGAACTTAAAAAGACTTGTGAGAATATTCAAAAGAAACTTGCATTTTTTGAGAGAGAAACTAGACTTCTCACTCAAGAAAAGGCAAAAATATTTCAAGAAAAGGAAGAGATTGAAACAAATTGGAACAAACATCTAAATCCTTTGAAAGAAAAGATTTCAGAACTCAACTCTGCCTTAAAAGCTAAATCTAAAGAACTTCTGGACGTTGAGAGCGACATAATGAATATTCTTGCTCTCAAACATTATTTTCAAAAGGAAAGAGAAGTCCTTCATCAAGACCTACTCAGAAGAGATCTTTTAATTAAAAAATATCAAGATGCATAGAAGGTATACGAAAAGGTCAATACATAAATAGGAAGAAGGGGAATTGGCTTATGCGATATAGATCCATATACTGGAACCAAAAGAAACAAGTCCCTATCTTCTCTATTTCATATTGCAAGTACAAGAAAACCTGGTTTTCCAAACTTACTCTCTGTCAGCAAAAGGCGAAAAATCTCAGGGGAACCTCACCAGAGGAAACCTCGAAGATGATAAATGTGTGGTTTGAAAACAAAACCTCTCTTAAGCTTGAGAAAATCAAACAACAAAAGGAAATGTCTTCTCAAAATCCCACAAGTTCATGAACTACAAAACCCTTAAGGCTTTTAAAGAAAAACTAACTTGGCAACAAAAGGGTAAGTGGGTTGAAAATAACAAATCTTTTTCTTCTGTGACAGTGAAACCTGCAGAAGTTCACCACAGAGGAAGGGGTCCACAGAAGGCTACTCTCCCTAGAGGATTTTCAAAATAACAATCTAGTCTACATAGGTCTTCTTGTAATAGGAAGTCAGATGCTAGGGTAGATTGTAAAAATAAAGCCTCTGTACCCCTATTTAGTGTTTTCAATGAAAAGTTCAAGCAAATCTCTTCGCAAATTAATTACTGTCATTGCTTTGATCTCATGTATCAATTAAATCAACACTTCTCAAGCCCACACTATTTCCTCTCTTTGCCCAAAAAGAATGCTAAATTCAGGGGAAAGAAGAAACAAAATGGTTCTTCAACAGAAGTTAAAACCAAACCCAAGGATGCTAAGGCAACCTTGAAGACCTCTGACAAAAAGGGACCCATTTGGATATGGGTACCTAGAAATCTCTGATTGTTTTACATAAGCAGTATGTGCCGATCTGGTATCTTGACTCCGGGTGCTCGCGGCACATGACTGTCGACAGAGGTCTACTATCCTCGTACAAAGATAAACTCGATGGAGGATCTGTAACCTTTGGCGACAACAAGAAGGGATATATTAAAGGCAACAGAGTCATCAAAAAGGAAAAATATCAGTGTGCAAAGTTGCTTATGTGGATGTCCTAAAGCACAATCTTCTAAGTGTTAGCCAACTCCGCGATACTAGTTTCGACGTGATGTTCAAAAGAACTTTCTGTTCTCTTCAAGGAGAAGACACTGGAGTCGAACTTATGCGGGCTGAACGAAGAGGAGATATATATCTTATGAACTTCAGTGTCAAGAACAAAGAAGACAAGCTCTGCTTTGTTGCTTGTAAAAACGAAGAAGCCTGGTTGTGGCACAACAGATTCTGCCATCTGAACTTTCTTACTCTAGACAAGCTTGTAAAATTTGATCTTGTTAAAGGTCTGCCGAATGTTAAATTCAGTAAGGATCACTTGTGCTCATCATGTGAGATGGGTAAGCTTAAGAGGGCTTCCCACAAAGGAAAGACTGATGTGTCTTATCCTAGGCCTTTGTACATGCTTCATGTCGACCTCTGTGGTCCAATCGCTACGCAGAGCCTAGGAGGCAAGAAATACATACTTGTGGTGATCGATGAATACTCAAGATATACATGGGTGGAGTTTGTCAGAAAGAAATCAGATGTTCCTAACATTCTGATAAACTTAATGAAGAGGATCCAGGTTCTGTACGAGTGCAAAATTCAGAAGTTGAGAAGCGACAATGACACATAATTCAAAAACTCTATCATTGAAGCCTATCTCACAGAAGAAGGCATCTCGCATAACTTCTCTGCAGCACGCACTCCACAACAAAATGGCGTTGTTGAACGAAAGAACCGAACGCTTGTGGAGGATGCCAGAACTATGCTAACAGCATCTGGATTGCCGATTTCTTTCGGGGCAGAAGCCATATCAACAGCATGTTATACCCAAAATCGATCATCCATAGTCAAAAGGCACATCGAGACTCCTTATCAATTGATCAATCAGAGGCGACCAAACATCAAGTTCTTCCATGTATTTGGATGCAAGTGCTTCGTTCTAAACGACAGAGAAGCTAGAGGGGAGTTCGATGTGAAAGCAGATGAAAGAAAGTTCATAGGATACTCTGCCACTTTAAAAGCTTACAGACTATATCTTCTGCGGTCTCGATCCATAGTGGAAAGCATAAATGTCTCTTTTGACGATTCCTTTCAAAAGACTTCTGAACAAATCAGTTCAGAACTCGGTCTACAGAAGGAATCCTCTGGCATCTCAAACACAAGAGAAACAGACCTAAATCTGCTATTTGAAGAGATGTTCTACGACGATATCGATCCCTCTGCTGGAGCCGTCAGAACCTTTGGAGAATCATCTTCTGTAAACCAGACTGAGTCAGGTATATCTCTAACTGGTCCATTAAATACTTCATCCTCTTCTATAAATCGTGCAGATGCAAGTACCGAGGGGGAGCGAGCAGAAGATGATACAAGCAAAGACACTACCACAGAGGCACTGGAAATACCAACTCCAGCTACAACAGAGGAATAAATACCAGAGGAAAATGAAGATTCTATCTCCATTGCCTCAGAGAATCGATTCCAACTCTTATCGAAATACCTCCACAAGCTGCAACACCAAATTCAAGCACAGAAGTACCATCCACTACAGAGGTTGCACAAGAACAACCAAGTGCACCCACAGAGGTTCAACTAGATGGTGCTAATGACCATCTTCCAAGAACTACAAAATGGACGAAGAGCCATCCTCAGAACCTAATTATTGGTGATCCTTCTGAAAAGGTCAAGACAAGATCAGCCACTGCTAATTTTTGTTTCTTTACAAATTTTATCAGTGTGATCGAGCCAAAACGTATCTCTGAAGCCCTATATGATCCAAACTTGGTAGATGCTATTCAAGAAGAGCTTCTACAGTTTGAGAGAAACAAGGTATGGACCCTAGTTCCTCTGCCAAAGGGTAAACAAGCAATAGGGACTAAATGGGTCTTCAGAAACAAAAAAGGATGAGGATGGGGTGGTTATTAGAAATAAAGCGAGATTGGTGGCCAAGGGATATCGCCAAGAAGAAGGCATTGATTACGATGAAACTTTTGCCCCTGTCGCACGACTCGAAGCAATAAGAATCTTTTTAGCCTTCGCAGCCCACAGAGGTTTCAAAGTCTTTCAAATGGATGTAAAATCTGCCTTTCTAAATGGTGAAATCAAGAAGAAGTCTATGTCTAGCAGCCACCAGGGTTTGAAAGTGCCAAGTACGCAAATCATGTTTACTTTCTCGACAATGCTCTGTATGGACTGAAACAGGCTCCAAGAGCATGGTACAAACGCCTCTCAACCTTTCTTCTCGTAAATAATTTCGAAAGAGGTACAACTGATAATACTTTGTTTTATAAAAGAAAAGGTGATGAGATTCTGCTTATACAGATCTATGTGGACGATATTATTTTTGGGTCTACAAATGCAAAACACTGCACTGATTTTGAAAAACTCATACATAGTGAGTTTGAAATGAGTATGATGGGAGAACTAAACTTCTTCCTAGGACTCCAAGTCAAACAATCATCAGAGGGAATTTTTATAAATCAAGCTAAATATGTCTCTGACATTCTTTCGAAATTTAATCTCTCTGATGCCTCTGTCATGAAGACCCCCATGTCAACTGGAAATGAGTTACACTCTTATCCAGGTGGAAAATCTGTAGAGTGCAAGCTCTACAGAGGCATGATTGGGTCTCTCTTATACTTAACCGCTAGTAGACCTGATATAATGTTTGCCACATGCCTCTGTGCAAGATATCAAGCTTATCCAAAAGAATCACACCTTCTTGCTGTAAAGAGGATCTTCAGATACCTAAAGGGAACCAAAAATCTTGGCCTCTGGTATCCAAAGAACTCTGGCTTTAATCTTACGGCTTACTCAGATTCAGATTACGGAGGATGAAAACTTGACCGAAAGAGCACCTCTGGGAGTTGTCAATTCCTGGGTGGTAAACTAGTCAGCTGGAATTCAAAGAAGCATAACTGTGTATCGACATCTACGGCAGAAGCTGAATATGTTGCTGCTGCTAGCTGTTGCTGCCAAGTTATGTGGATGCGAACTCAGATAAAGGACTACGGTCATAATATCTACAAGATACCCATCCTCTATGATTCCAAAAGTGCCATAGCTATCTCTGCCAATCCAGTACAACACTAAAAAACAAAGCATATCGATATCCGTTACCACTTTCTGTAGCATCATGTTGAATAAGGCACAATTGAGATGTACTTTGTGTCCACTGAATACCATCTTGCAGACTTATTCACCAAGGCACTAGATGTGAAAAGATTTCTTTTCTTGGTGAGTAAGTTGGGTATGATAAACATGAGTTGAACCCTCTGTAAGTAAGACTTGATCCTCTTGTATATATGTATATATTTGAATCCTTTAATATGTAAATTCTCTATCTTCAAAAGTTCTGTACCCAACAGAGCCTCTGGGAGATTGCTCAGAGCCTCTGACAATCTCCACAGAGCCTTTGGTGAGTTTGACCTATGTTCTATGCATTACTTATCTCATTTGATCCAAGCATAGGTCAAGGGGGAGAAGAAGGAGACCTTGAATTTGTCTACATAAGTGGTTAATTCAAGGGGGAGCCAAAGAAGAGTAGTGGTCAGACAAATCCACAGAAGTCAGGTAGTTTGCCTAGTAAAAGAGAATCAAAAGGAAGTATGTTTCGCACAAAACCTTTTTACAAAACAGTTTTCTAGGACACCAATTTCCAAATATGTCCTAAAAACAGTGTTTAAAACAATGAAAACTTTGGATGATCAAAACGTTTTATGAACGATCCGTTATTTGAAATTTAAAGTCATAGAGCCTCTGTCGAGCTCGACAGAGCCTTTGTAAGCCAGAGCCTCTGTGACTGAGAATTGTATACGGAAACTCTATCGATCACTTCAGTTGCTTTTAAATGTTTTTGGTAAAGGTGCAAGCTCAGATGTTACGTACAAAGGTTTCAAATCACAGAGCTCATTCCACCACAGAGCCTCTGTCGATTTGACACTTATGTACAGAAATGGAATTCTGTAGGATGCGGGTTATTTCTGAAGGTGACAGTCATTCGAGTATAGAGACGCCCACATGCTCAGCATTAATGGGCCGCACACGACGTCTAATCATGTTCCGACACCTCCGACGTGGCATTTTCTGTGAGTCTCAGATCCGTGCAACGAACAATATGAAATCAATAGATGTAATAACAGAGATTATGATTTCAACTGGTCATCCATATAATGCTTTCAATAGAGAGTGTTTACAATATGAGAGTAGGAAAGCAAATGAACAACTTAGCCTAAAAAACAAAGGCAAGGAAACTATTTATATGACGGCCCCGTGGTTAACAAGCCCACGGCCCATTCACTAACTAAGCTCAAATCAAAGAAATACAATATAGACCCTTGAACTTAAATTCAACAATAAATGACCCTAACAATCTCCCCTTTGAATTGAAGTTCGAGTTGGCGCCAGTTCGCAACATATCTTTTACGGAGCACAAAATGTACCTCGAACATTCTGATAGCACGACGATGGTCGATGCGTTCTTCAACCATATCTAAGGCCTTCCGAGCAGTTGTTTCATTTGGATTAGGAACATACGAAAGCCTTTGATTTTCGGACTCGTGAGCAATGACCTTTCGAAGAGCATCTTGAACTTTGAAGAGCGTGTCGTCGCAGAATCTATCTACCTGACTGAAGCGCAGAAATTTTTTCTCTTTCTATTCGTTGATGTAGACTATCCCAAATTCAGGTTCTAGAAGCAGAGCGTTCTCGGGATACATCTTCAACTCAGGAGCTTTCAGATTCGGCTTTATCAGATTTACCTTCTTTGCCCTGTTCTCGATTGCCATTTGGAAGTCCTTTAGATATGACATCATGATTGTACGGACCAGGAATCGACGAACAGCTTCGAGCGCTTTTGTAACTGGAAGCGGTCAGATAGTTCTTGAACGAAGGTCTTTCAGAATAGCGTAGAAGTCAAACGGTTGAAGGTGCTGGAAGTCGGCTTCAGAGAATATCCATTCATTACCGTCTTCGCGTCGGACAGTGAACACAAGATAAATAACTTTCATAACACGGCCTGACTGGATGTTGAGCACTTCGGTGATCTGATACTTGGTTCGGACTTGGCTAACTGGTAGACACCACTTCATTGCGCCTATGTACCGGCGTTGGTATTCGGGGTTGGAACTGTAAATACCAAGGCAGAAGGTTGGCTCGATTGGGCGTAGCTTGTGGACGAACAACTTCTTCAGGGATTCCTCCAGGTGAGGAATAAATATCGTGATCTTCTCCCAACGGATTTGTTGCTGTTGAGGAGGAGGAAGATCAGAAGCTGTCGGTTGTTGTTGAAGAGATGTTGGAATATCAGCGGTTGTAGTTTTGGGTCTTGTTGAAGTTCCAGCGGGTTGAGCAGAGTGAACGGGGGTATTGTACAAATTCTGGAGCAGAAACTGGTCATAGTCTATGTTATCATCTTCATCAGTAGGGAAGACCAAATTAACCTGGAAGTTTGCGGCACTGGCGGCTTTTTCATACCATGCATCTTTGGTTTTCGGGTTGGTCTCGCAGTCTGGATCAATCAAATCCAGTATCGGGCTAACTGATGTGTCGTTTGTGACCAATTCCTGTGTTGTTCCCTCAGGCTTTTCAACCGTCGGGTCTTCATCATCGGAGATGTCCATATCTATGACCATCTCGGCTAAAGGTAACTCGGCTTCGGGTGCATCTTCGGTTGTAGTAGTCGCAGTTGAGGGTTCCTGATGAACCACAGTTGTAGTTTCGGTGAGGATCAGGGTTTGTCTCGGTTAATCTTTGTATTTTCTCCCCCTTATGGTGATCATCATCCTGATCATCGTGCTTGCGCTTTAGACCGCCTGCTTGACTCTTGCAGGTATCTTCGAGTGAACGGACTCTCTCGGACAATGTTGTGAGCGCTTGTTTGAAGTCCTTAAGAGTCGTGTCAAGGTTATCCAATCGAGATGTAACAGATGACGAAGGAGCAGTGACCTGTGATTTCATAACGGAGAGCAGGTATGCTTCGGTTGAGGCGTCAGTTTCGAATTGTTGGAGTAGTTGGGCGAGAAGCATCGTCTTTAGGGTGTCCACCGAATAGATAGGCTGAACAGGAGCCGGTGGAGGTGTAGGTGCAGTTTCATCTTGGACGATCGTGTCTTTACCTTTGATTAAGATCTTTATCTTGTCGAGCTCGGCGGTGAGGTGCTGCTCCATTGCCCCGCGGATAGCCTTGAGAGTGCTGTCCAGGGACCCTGGTGACATAAAGTCGGGTAAGGTAACACCAGGATCACTTAGATTGCCCGTTGAAGCATCTACCACAGAGGCAGAGCCACCTACGTTCACGGTTGGCGCAGGGATAGTTGTGGTAGGATTTCCTTCCGATCCTCGGATTCCACTTAAAGGCGGAGATCCTACGGAAGTTCCGATCGAGTCACGAAGAGCATCGATTGGTGAGTCTCATCTTGTGTCCTAGCCGAAGAATGTTCAATAACAAGTGGCTCTAGACTCAATGGTGCGGTGAAAGACGTTGAGACCGGGGGAGGCTGGTCTCTTGTTTCAATACCGGTACCCTCCGAGTGAGAGACCAGTAGAAGTTGTGCTTTATCCCCGTGATAAGTTGAAACACCCGTCTTTTGAGAGACGGATGAGTGGCTGCGGAGGTTGTGCAATTGCGCTGCTGGGTCCACGGCGGCTTCTTCAATACCCCGTCCCAACGGATGAGACAGGATAGCAGATGTGGCTACCCGGATGACACTTGGCTGGATTCGCTCAGAAGCCTCTTTATCTTTACGGCTTAATCTTTCTTGGTTCGTTTTCGACCTTAATTCCCTCCGTCTCACATGTTCTATGTCCCAGGGAAGGTCCCTCCGGCGCTGGCTGGAAAAAGGGATTCCCTAACTCTCGTCTATATGCTATCACACTCAGTGCATTGGGGTCCGCGTGTGCAGGTAGGGCTTCAGGTATATGCATAGCTGGGGTATCCGGTGGGTTACTTACCGGGTAAGTGTCCGAAAAGCCTCAATTTGGAAAAAAAATGAAAGATTTTCTGCTCCCCCTCAACCCTAGCACGGATATTATCTTGCTCCCCCTCAAAACATACATGTGGATTGACTTGCTCCCCCTCGTAGTGAGAGTATGATTTACTTGGGAGACATCAACACAAGGAAAAAATATTTAGACTTTTAAGAAAACAGTGTGACGTTCCCCCTCAAGTGACGAACATAATGATGTTGCTCCCCCTCAGAATGTGCACAATATGTGATTTGAAGTGCACACGAGAATGCCGACACACATTACAAAACTTTTTTGGCAGTTGTAAAAAATATGTGTGTGACACTCCCCCTCAACAGTAGAATGAACTTACCTGATAGCTGATCATGCTCCCCCTAAACACATGAGCAGCTCGTGAAAACACAGTTATAGACAGACCTCACGTCTTTGCAATATTATTCCTTGTAGATTATGAGCAGCTCCCTCCTTCCGGTCATGTGTGTAGAGCATCCAGTGTCTAAGTACCACACATGACCGTCCTGCAAAACTAAATTAGCGGATTTTCGGTACCCATATTTGCATGGGTCCTGGAGGGTTAGGTTTGACACCTCTCGGAGGAACTTGCTTTAACGCAGGTTGTCTCTTAGGTGTAGGTTTGACCTCAGTAGGAGTAACCCGTTTTGAAGTGGGTTTCCTATCTCACTGTGGTTTAATCTCTGATTGGGAACCCCGTTGTAAATGGTGTTTCTTTTTGTTTTTACGGGGTTTGCGTTTGGGTGTATGATTTTATATATGATATGACCCAAACCAATCATTATTATTAATATCATCAAAGTCATTCCAACCACAACTAGAACAGCACAAACAATCATGCGACAATTGAATCAATTGCTGAATGGAGTAAATTTTCATCGGAAAATTAACATCTCTTTTAACAAAATCACTCCTATGATTCCAAGCACAATCATTTTTGTTCATTCTAGGATAAAAAACAGTATTAAATGACTTTGATGATGCTTCCTTGACAGATTCCTTGGCTAGCCACTTTTGGTTATCCTTTTTAGCGTGGCCGTTTTTTTTAAACAACATGAACAGCATGGTCAGTGGCTTTTGAGGAAGCAGTATTTTTGGTAGGCAATCGCCCAGTCTTTTGCCTCGGCTGAGATTGTGTTTGAGAAACAGGTTTAGATTTAGAAATCTTAATCACAGCTGGGGCCTTTGTTGTAGAACAGTCACCCTTTAGAAAATTGACCGGTCGATTGACTATTGGTGACAAAAAATCAGTGTAACTCGGAAGAGGTTTGTCGAAGGGGAATGACTCAAATTCTCCATCAGAATTGCCTTCGGAGTTTATATATTCAGAAAAGTGGACATCTGGAATTACAGGACTTGGATCGGTCGAGGAAGGCGAGGAACACTTTGTGCTTGTGTGCTTTGGGGAATTTGGCGCGGAAGCTAGGAAAAAATCAGAGTTCAAATTCTTTAACACACTCTCGTCTTGAGAATCTTTAGCGTCTTGTGAAGTAAAATCTTGCCTATAAAAGCTTTAGCGTCTTGTGACGTATCAGATGAGTTTGAGGAAAGTTCAGGTGAAATCTGCTTCTCCGATTTGAGTTGGTCAATCTGTTCTTGGAGCTGACCGTTTCTCGTATACTCTTGCATCACATATGTTGCCAAGGCAGCTGTTTGGGCAAAAAATCACGTCGTACGACCACGACCAGAGCAGGTAAGATGCACGCTATAATCCAAATCTTGTATTAAGATAAGGTCTCGACAAGAACCCAGAAAACATCCGTCGTCTCCCGTAAAAGGTAAGTCGTACGTCTCCCATGACGCACGACCATAGCATAGCCCGTCCCGTACGACCATCGCGTAAGATCGTTGCACCTTCGACCGAACTAACGTTAATCTTGACTGTTATGTTTGTTAAGTGTTTAATGCAGGAGTCAAAGTCATTAAAGAGCAACGGACATAACCGACGCAACCATTAACGATCGATAGCCGTAACGGACGAAGAGTATTATGAACATTCATCTCGGCGACCGTTTCCAGCCGTTGTAGCCGTTGATCAAATCATTAATGGAACTAATTAATGACGCGAAGACTATAAAAGACAAGCTAAAGCTTCATTACAAGGGACATCAGTTAACATCGAATATACATCACCGAGCATCACCAAACAGCAGAGAAAATCATCCCAACTCATAGCAAAGAACATTCAAACTCTACAGATCAAGTACTGAAAGCCAGAACCCTACTGCGAACTCAAGAACACTCGAGGGAAAGCTCAAGTATCGCTCTCGACGCACGACAAACAACCCTCGACCAGAAGTTCACACTTTGTATTCACACACGACAAACACCCATTTTTACATTCAAACACTTGTACTTAACATTTCGAAGCATTTCCTTCATTTGTATTGTAATCATCGTACGACCGACGCCAGTACCAAGGACGTCGCCCCTGATTGGCGACCATAGTGCAGCGATGACATCCCTTGTCGTTCGCAGGTTTTTTCCTCGATTGAGGTTTTTCCTGCGTCATCAAATCCCTTGTCTCGTTTATTTTCTCCCTCATCACACGTCTCGTCGAAGATCCTTTCTTTAGTTCATTAAGTCCACATCGACCTTAAGTTGTCCCTTTGGTGCGATTTTTGGCATTAACAGCAGCCAACTTTGATGTGAGTTTCGTGATTTCACACCGAAGGATTTCCTGTCCTTCATCAGACACAGTTTTGGTTTTGACCGATTTAAGATTGTCAAGTTCTTTAATTAGCGCTTGCTTTTCATTTTGAAAAATCGACCTTTCTTTCTCGAGTGACTCCTCCAACTCGACTATCTTTGCTTCCAAGATGAGAGGGGGAATATAGAGCTTGAACGCATCCGTCTCAGTCTTGGTTTCGGTTACTTGGTCCTCATCCTTTTTGGAGGAATCATTGGGCTTTGCAACCTTGTAGCAATCAAAGTAGTCATTCGAGAGGTACTTTTCATCTTTCTTATAGGAATAATTCAACGATCCATAACTGAATGGAAGTTGCATTTTTTATGTGCGTGTGCGCTTGTATTCCTCAGTTTCCTCTTCCTTTTCAGGTTCAAGAGGACCAGTCCATTTAATTGCATATTCCAGATAATCTTTGGCTATTCCAAGACAACTAAAGTCCTACAGTATCGGTCTTTTGGCTATTCCCTTTTTCAAATAGTGTGGGTTATCGTATCCGATTTCCCAGTCCTTGTTGAAATACGTGAACTCCTTTGGTTTATTCATGTGGATAGTTTGATCAGTTTGACCTCTCTTGTGGAGTTTTGTTTCAAGATCAAGAATTTTAGCAACAAATTCCTTGTGCTGAATTTGAAGGGCAGAACATTGATAAAAAATTTCCGCTTTCTCATTCATGCACTGATCAAACTGTGACTGAAGTTCAGATAATTTGGCCCGTAAGTCCTTAGGTGCTATCGTAAGATTTTTGCATTTTTCTTTTAAGGTAGCATTTTCGGACTTATATTTCTCAGTTATTCTCTTTTGAACATCTAACTTTTCAGATAGAGATTTGATCTCAAGCTGTTGTTCTTTAGAGGTGGCCTTAAAGGAATTTGCCTGTTCAACAAGTGATTGCATTTGATTTAATAAGTCTTGTTGGTTAGATTCACATACCTGACTTGACTTTTCTTCATCGGTCGGAGAGTGATATCCCATGAAAGCATTAGCACCTTCAGAATCGCTTTCAGCATCAGAACGACCCAACCAGTAGTCGTCTTCCACAAATAGAGCTATTCCAACTTCCTTCTATTCAGCCAATGCGAGCTTTGCCTTGTAATAGTGAACATTCTTGACAGTAGGTTGGCGGCAATCTTTCGCAAAGTGACCAAGTTTCCCGCAGTTTTAGCAAGTTACGGGCTCATCTTTCTTCTTGTTGTCATCTTTCTCCGTCTTCTCCTTCTTCTCAGACTGATCTTGCTCATCGGTCTTCTTCTTCTTTCCTTCATACTTGTCATTATAATCATGGCGCTTGTTGGAGGAGGTGGAGTAGCGCTGATTATTGGACGATGGCTTCTTATAGAACTTTTGTTGTTGAAAAGATTTGGAAAGAAGGGCTATCGCTTTCTTGAAATTAGAAACTTCATCATCAGACTCACTATCTTCCTTTTCTTCAGGTTCTGATTCAGAAGAGCTTTGCTTTTGAGCACGTTTGGAGTGACGGCTTGAAGATTTCCCTTGTTTAGAAGACAGAAGTGTTATAGGATCAGCGGCTGGTTTGGAAGCAGTCTTCTTCTCATTCAGGAGTTCCATTACCTCATCTTCATCTTGAAGAAGCGTCTCATAGAGTTCGTGAATGCTAACTTTCTCTATCAAGTTGTTGTGCTTGACATGAGATGCAAATGTCTTCCATTCTGGCAACAGGTTGTTGAGGAACTTGAGCGCGTTTTCCGTGTTGGAGCGAGTGATGTGGTTCTTGTAAGTCCAGGATACACTCTTACAATCAAATATGAACAACTAAGATCGTATTCACAGCAACTAGTCATATGATTTATTAACAATCTGTGAATTACAAGATATTACAATGAATTTCTCTAAATGGATTCACCAAAGATTATATCAAAGATTAGTTAGCAAACTGTTGCTGACACTATATATACTGTAGAGAAAAGCTAAAGCTACAGTACATATGAGAAACAGACTAATAGAACAATTACACTTGTCCTAATTAGTAACTGAATATAACAGAGAATATCCTAAGATATAAATTCTGAACATGTTGTTCAGAACTTCTAAACATACTTCTGAATAGGCGCTTCAGAACATTTGTATTCATAGTCAGAAGTTCTGAGTCTCCTACTCAGAACTCTGAGCCTTCTAGTCAGAATCCAACACTTAGAATCTTTTTGAGATTTCTCACTCAGAACTTCTGAGTCTTCTACTCAGAACTTCTGAGTCTTCTGAGTCTTCTTTAGTCTTCTTACTCAGAACTCAACACTTGTGTTTTTGACAAAACTCTAGACCTAACAGTTCTTGTTAAGTTCGTTGAGAAGGAGACAAAAACGTTCATAGGTCTCGGATAGGGATTCGCCGGTGCGTTGTTTGAATCCATCGAACTTGGTGATGGCGCTGTTGATCTTCAATTGATTCCCAACTTTGCTTCCACGCATCATCTTCTCCACTTGATCCCACATACCCTTCGCTGTATTTTTGTAGCTGTCGATGGCATTATAGATCGTGTTGGGGATAGCTTGAACAAGATACCGCTTGGCATGCTTTTCTCCCTTAATCATGCCCTTTTCGTCGTCGGTCATGTCGGAGAGAGTCTTTTTCACATGGAGTGTCTTCCCACCTTCTTGAGCTGGTGGAACGTCCTTCATTGGTTCTGGAATAGGCCCATTTTCTAATGCTCGCCAAATGTACTCGAAGTTGTCTTTCGATTCTATGAAGATTTTGAACCTGTCCCTCCATTGGCTGTACTCAGCTTGGTAGAGGCAAGGTGGTCTAGAGTCGGTACCAATTGCAAGAGCGTCGCGTGAAGACATCTTCGGTTGCACTGGAATGATCGTCAGACAATGTGTTCGATTCAAAGTGGTAACCTAACGCAAGGCACTATGAGTGATATCCTAACGCAGGTTCTACGACGGATTTGAACTAGAAACAGGTAAAAATTCGACTGAAATGAACTTACCAGATAGGAATCCGGATAAGATGTCTGATCTGGAAGTGTCCAGATCAGAATAAGTGAAAATAGTTCAAAAATGCAGAAGAATCCGGATAACACAAAGAGTCCGGATAGCTTAAGGTTTCCGGATAACACAAGGGTTACCGGAAGACAATAGTTACCGGGTAAAATTAATAAAAATAAAACTTACCGGATGCGAAAAGTTTCCAGATGAAATTAAAGATACAAAACTTACCGGGTAAACGAGGTGTCCGGATAGAATGCTTACCGGAAGAAATTGGTTCCGGATGAAACGCTTTCCGGATGCAGGGATGTCCGGGAAGATTGGTTACCGGAAACTTTGGGTTTCCGGAACAAATATACCTGGAAAGGTTAGAGTTTAAATGACTTACCCGGAAAGATTGGACGTACACGGAAAGATGGAATGCGAATGTCCGGAAACCGCTGCAAGTATCTGGAAAGGGCGGCTGTTATCCGGAAACAGCAGCTGACCTTTTCAAATCGATTGGGAATCGACTAGGGTTGCTCAAAAACGTTCCTGGAAAATTTGAAACACTACCAAACACAAAAATAACACTACCTAAATCGATTTTAAAGCAAAAACAACAAGTTTTGATGGCTAAAAATATGATTTTTCTCAAGAACACACTCAAAACTTTTGACTTTTAATTTGGTTAATAACCACTCAAACGATCGAAATAGATTATGAAAACTTGCAGAATCACTACTAGCAATGATACTAACAATACCCAATAAACGAAATCGATCAATTTTACCAGAATCAAAGAATTGATTTTCAAATAAGAAGACAGACGTGGAAAATAGAAAACTTACCAGAATTCACTATGAACACTTTGAATCGATTTTGTCCGTCTGCTCTGATACCAATTGTGAGTCTCAGATCCGTGCAACGAACAATGTGAAATCAATAGATGTAATAACAGAGATTATGATTTCAACTGGTCATCCATATAATGCTTTCAATAGAGAGTGTTTACAATATGAGAGTAGGAAAGCAAATGAACAACTTAGCCTAAAAAACAAAGGCAAGGAAACTATTTATATGACGGGCCCGTGGTTAACAAGCCCACGGCCGTTCACTAACTAAGCTCAAATTAAAGAAATACAATACATAGCCTTGAACTTAAATTCAACAATAAATGACCCTAACATTTTCTCAATGGACGTGCGTGCCACACGAACTTCTGAAACTTGAACCCATCTGTTTGTACTCGATTGCGGACCCCAAATATCATTTAATTAGATTTGTACTGTAGAATTCTATCCGTTCCAAACCTCACCTATATAACCCCGTTTAATCTTTTTCCTCATCGTTTACGATTACCTCTCAATATTAACTCCGACGAACAGTGAAAAACCTGCAACTCTCTTCTTTCTACTCCATTTCTTCAACCTTCAGTTATGGCTTCCACCGGAAACTCACCGGCGACATCCCCTGCTCACTCCGAGCACTCACAACACCGAACCAGAGACACAAATCCAGAACAAGAACAAGGCGAATCCGTTGATTTTACTCCCACGACTCACCTACAGTTCTTCATCGAAAATAACCATTTCGAGAATTCATTACCCCTCAAACCCAATAATCACTTCCTTGTGCCCACAAGAACAGCCTTTGGGGAAGCACATGGCATTTTACTGAACATACTGGAAAATCACCCGTTGTACACCCTACTATCCAAGAATATCACTTGCATCCCTGCCAGATACATGAACCAATTCTGGCAGAGCTGCTATTATGACTCAGAATCAAGGGAAGTCAGAGGTTGGGTCTCAAAACCTGATAAGTCTGAAAAAAGATAGAGCTCAAATTTAACATAACTATGCTCTCCTTAGAATTCAATCTGCCTACCAGAGGGGTTTTAGGGATTAAAGAATATGCAGAAATCCCCTCTGACAGAGAGCTCTGCGACTTTGCAGAGATGTTAGGCTATAACACACACTTAAACAAAAGAAATGACTTTAGGCGAAACCGATTCCCACCTCTATGGAATACCCTATTCTCGATCCTCAAAAGATGCCTCATAGGGAAAGTGGGGAATCCAGATCAAACCTCACACCAAATCCTAGCCATTATGTACGGGGTCTGTTATGACTTACCCGTAGACTTTGCAGCTCTGATGATGTAAGAGCTTGTGAACACTATTGATCGATGCATCTCAACACCGAAGGCAAAAGGTCCGAATGTTCTAGATCTCCATGCTCTGCAGTTCCAGAGGACTATCAGAGTCATTCTGGAACCTCTGCTACGAATCAACAACTGGCCAATGGAAGGGCTAGTAGCCAAGACTTATCCATTAGGCATAATGGCTACCACACAACACGCAGAGGGGCATGCGATCTGCAGACCTCTGCCAGCCAAACTTTTGTCATTTGCCTCCGATCAACAACTTAGGTTAGATTACATACGCGCTCACAGGACTCCAGAACCGAGTCCTACGACACCCCCGCATTTAGGAGTTCCCCTAGGAACCTTAGTAGTTGAAAGGATGAGCCCAGAAGAGCACGCAGAAGCTAGGGCCAAACATGAGCAAAAACTGGCCAAGATCAAACTACAGAGGAAGAAGATGATCTCCTCTGTATCCAAGACAAAGGAAGCCTCTCCCCCCAAACAGAAAAAGGCTCCCAAAGCAAAGAAACCTACAGAGGGAACCTCCTCAAGTGTTGCACAAATCTTTCAACCCCCTCCAGAAACAGTTGTCGCATCCTCTGCACCCCCTCCTCCAAGAGAGAAAAAGAAACGTAAGTCTAAATCTTCAGAGGAGGGAGCCCCAAAGCCTAAGAGGAAGAAAACCAAGAAACCTAGGACTCCTCTGCAGAGCATCGCAGAAGAAGTCACAACAGAAGAAGCAGCTGATGAACAAACTCCGCTTTCCCCCACTCCTATACATTACACAGACCAAGGTGACTTCTCCGCCTTTCTCGAGCAACACGAGTTTGCGGACATATTGGGCACCTCTGGATGGACTGTAGAGGCACATCCAATGATTTCAACAGATGACCGAATTTCAGATCTTCAAACTTCTGGTAGAGCAAGTTCATCCATGGAAAAGAGTTCTAGTCCTGCAGCAGCTGAATTTGTCATTCCAGAAGTTAACCCTGAACAAACCCAAATGGCCTCTCCTATACCAGAAGTTGACCCCACCGCCGAAGAACATGGTGACCAGTTTCCGTCTCCTCCAAGCTACGATCCAGAACTACCGAACACGGAGGAGATGATAGACACAGAGGATACATGGGTGGAGATTCAATCGAAGCCCTCTGCCCAAATTTCAGAAACTGTCCAACAATGGACCACCACCAACACATCAGTAATTGTCTTAGAGGTTGATTCTGACCTAGAGGAAGCTGACAGAACCCCTAAGGGCATACAGGGAAACACCCCAGTGGGACTTCTGCATCCGGACCTACAATCCCTACCTGGCTCTCACCCATGCTATGATGTACTAAGAAAGCCCAGAGGATATGGACGATTTCGTTGAAATAGAGGCTAGCAGAGAAACTCTTAGGTTAGGGTGTTTGACAGAGGCCCAAGCGCAAAAAGATGCCGTAGATGGAAAAGGCACACAACCCCAACCCCCTCCTAGTGCAACCCACATTCCAAACACCGCCAGTCTAGTGGAATAAGGTGTTATTGAAAAAGAGCAGCACAACTCGAGCCCAACCCCAATAAACAGGACAGAGGTAACTCTTTCAACCTCCGTGCCACAGAAACCGGGGAAACCATTTCAAGGGAGTCCTCTCCAAAGGGCTTACCCTCAGTAAGTGATCAATTGCCCCAGATCACATCCGAAATCCCAACAGAGAAATTTTTTTCCTTTGACACGCACACACATCTAGGTCCAAAAAGCTCTTCAGAGGATCTTAGAGTGCACAACGACGAAGGGACTCTAGAGAAGTCCCCAAGTCAACTCAAGGATACTTCTGTCCCCACCTCTGGAGTGGATCAGATCAAGGTCCTTGACAGAACCTTCGTAGAGTCTGAAGCTCAAAAGGCCTCTGCTCTAGGATCGAAGGGAAGTCCTTCCGCTCTCAACGTACAAACAGGAGCGAAAGAAGGCGTCTCAGGAACAGAGACTCACTTTGGTGAAATATCTGTTCACCCAGAGGTTACACTTAGTCCACATGTCTCAAGGGATGAGTTCCAAACCCTTGTCACCTTTGTGGACAACACGTTGAAAGGGTTGAAAAGCTATTTTGACTCTTTTGATGACACAACACAAAGGGCAATTACAGATCTGCCCACCAAAGTGGACACCCAGTCCATAGAGGTGAAGAATGCCCTGGCCAAAGTCACACCTGCTGCAAAAACCTCTCCTAAAGCTGAACCTGCCTCCACTTCTGCTCTGGAAACCTCCATTGCTGACCTCTCCAAGCAACTAAAGAAAGCGTGAAAAGCACAAAAGAACCTACCACAAACCTCTGCTCCAGTTATCACCACCGAAGACCTTCAGAAGGCACTTGATAAAGTCCAAGAGCATACTCTCGATCTAACCAAGGCTCTGAAACCTCTGGACTATATCACCAGAGCCCAACTCACTGAAATAGGTCATGGTGTGTTGAATGAAATGAGTGAATTCATCAGAGCCTTCACTGCTGCCAACGCCAACTATGTCAAGGATTTTCGTGCCGGCGTGGGCAAGTTGCGCTTCGACACAGAGGCACATGTCACTTACCTTCTAGACATCTGCGATGATTTATGTGCTAAGATAACAGCCGCATGTGCCTCACAACCCAAAAAGCAAGAAGCATCATGCAGAGAGAAGAGGGTACAAGAGCAAGGGTAAGGATGACTCTGATGACGATTCTGATGGATCATCAGGTCATCCTGAGGGGGAGAAAACGAGGCAAGACAGAGCTGTATCCAGAGGTTTACTTGCACCACCACCAATATCAGCAGAACCCACATCACAAGCTCCCCCAACTGAAACCCAAGGACAAACCCAACAAAAGACCACAGAGGTAATACCCACCTCTGTGGAAAAAAACCTCTATAATCATTGAAGACTTACCTTCACCAACCCCCAAAACAACTGAACAAGTTCAAATACTTACCTCATCTGAAGAAGACCAACCATCCCAAACTCCAAAACCCACAGAAGACAAACCCCCTTCTCCTAAACCAAAAACACCAGAAGCTGAACAGGCGAAACCTCCATCTCCCAAACCCAAAACACCAGAAGAACCAAAAACCAAACCCAGAACCAAAACCTTAGCTCATAAAAGAAAATATATGAGCAAATCTGCAGAAGCCTCACCAACCAAACCTCAAACCAAACCCACGTCACCAATCAAGCCCGCAGAAGCACAAGTGCCAAAAACATCAGAGGCAACCCCTACAAAATCTGCAGAAGCACCTCCATCAGCCAAGACCTCAGAAGCTCAACAGATAAAACCAAAATAGGCAACCCCACCCAAAAAAACAGAAGTACCGACTTCCAAGCCCTTACAAACCCTAAAGCTGAAACAAACAGAGGCAACCAAATCTCGACAAGTAGAATAGCCTAAAGGTAAAGACAAGGGAAAGGGGATAGCAACAGAGGAACCAAAGAAGAAGAAGCCAAAGCATCAACCTACAGAGAAATTGATGAAAAGCGCCTTCGACGCCTTTGTAACCCCGAAGCCTGGGCATTTGGTTTCGACACTCTGTCAACCAAGCCAATTCTTGACCCAAAGGCAAAACCCACAGAAGATCGAATGGCCAAACTGAAAAGTGACTTGGATGCTCTGCGAAAACCCATGCCACCACCTCCTGTGCAACAAAGAAAAATAGAAGAGGTGGTGCACAAATACTTATACAGCAGAGCAGTCAACGATCCTCTGCCACCATCTAAACTTCACCCTGGCCTTGTTAAAGAGCTACGCGATTAATTCTATAGAAAGAAAGCCAAATCCGTCAAAGAAGTCTTCTCAAACTCCAAGATAGACAAGGTCATCTACTGCAAATTGTCCCATACCCACGGAGGAGAGGTTCACTACAACCTCAACAGAGTCAAGAGGATGGACAGATCAGAAACCACCTTCTCAGATGCAGATCTGAGAAATCTAAACCTCTACGACTTGCCTGATCTTCTGAGCTGGACAAGGCAGAACTACGGCCACAGACTTGAAGTCCAAAGTGTTTACCGTGAAATCAGGGTGGCCATGCGCGAGAGACTTCTGATGTATAGCATGACCGACTTCCAATTGGGACTCGACCTTGGGGTAAGAGGTTTGAGAATCCCAGTACCAGAAAATGACTGCCCACCCTCTGCCAGACCAAACTCCATCATTACATTTCCAAGAATTGGGTATGTCTACCAAGATCCAGCTGGAAAGTTAAAATTGTTCCTAGAGGTTGATTGTCAAAAGTACGCAACAAGTACTCTGGTAGAGTTCAGAGCCAACCTCTTGGAGCACAGAGGAACAGAGCTCATGGATCAAGCTCTCGCAGATAGATTGATAGAGGTCATCGATTCTGTCGTCAACTTCAGAAACCTCTGCATCAGTATATATCGTGAGCTCAAAGGTGGAGGAATCGGAGATCACAAAATCGACGACTTCCCAAATGCCAGAATCTGATTTCCTCAACCTTCCTCTGCTTACTGTTCATATCACGCACTATAACTGAATGTAAATGCCTCTGGCATATCTTTGTATGAAAGTAAATTTTCAACAGAGGTCAATTACCTTATGTCGTGTACTTAGCCTAGAAAACCACGCACCTTTCAATTTTTTATTTTTCAATACTTAGGGGGAGATTGTTAGCTCCAACTTCTATGTAAAGAAGTATTGAAAAATAGGCTAAGTATATAACATCGACAGAACCTCTGCCAAGACACCGCAAGAAGACTCAGCAGAAGACATTCACAGAGGACAAGGCCACACAGCTTCTATCACACCTGACAGAGCCTTTGTGGTATTGAAGACTTAGAAGAATCTGAAGAATGAAGATCAAGACAAAGACATTCGTGCTTCTCACGTGCCTCTGCTGTACGAAGATCCTGAAGATCATTCATACAAGGCGTGCCCTGCCATCACCACGTGTCAACCTCTGATGGGTTACAGCCTTAGCAGAAATCGGCGCACTACATTAACGTTGTACCCTTTGTAGATTCACGATGTTGTCTTGTACCCTTTGTACCTTTTGTCTAATACTTGTCCCCTGTAGAATAGTATAAATAGTAGGCTCATGTTGAGCTCTTCTATTAAGCTTTGCAGAACACACACACCTTAGAGCAGAATTCTCGTTATACTTTCGGTGTTCTTGGTGTTCTTTCTTTGATCAATACAAAGTGAATCTTTGAGATAATCCTGTGTTTATTTAAACTTTGCTTACTTGATCTCGTGTATTTTTCTACCATAGTATATCTTTTAGTTTGTCAAAACTCTTCCGCACTCATATTTGTTTGAACTAATAGATAGAAATATCATTGTTGAGTAAAATCGGGATCGACAGTTACTTTACATTTAAAGTCTTGCTTTCATTTGTATTGTAATCATTGTACGATCGACACCTGAAACATAAGGACATCACCCCTGTTTGGCGATCATAGTACAGCGACGACCCCCAAAGTCGCCCACGGGTTTTTTCCTCGTTGAGGTTTTTCTCGCGTCACCAAAATCTTGCCTTATTTACGTTTTCTGTCTTTGTCGTACGGTTTGTCGGAAGATTCCTATTCTTTAGTTGTTAAGCTCCACAATCAACCTTAAGTTATCCTTCTGGACGATTTTTGGCATTAACAGTTTGGCGCCCACCGTGGGGCCCCATCTAGAGAAAATCTTCGGCAAACGTGCGTCTTACTAACAGTTTCTTGGAGTTTCCCTTTTTTCTCTGTTTCAGGAAAATGGCAGCCAATGGAAACCCAGAGCAGGTCGTCGCCCAGATGCATTGGGAACTTGAGAATGCGCGCCGTCAGATCGACGCCCTTGCTGATCAAAGTCGAAGGGCAGCTGAAGAGATCGCGCGACTGAGAAATCCATTCGGACCACAGAACGGTCCTAGACCATTCGTTCAGAATCCAGGATCCGCTCCCTTCATCCAGAATCCAGGTTCAGGCCCGTTCGTTCGAAACCCGGGTCCAGGACCATTCGGTCAGAGTCAGCAGCAATTTCCGTTCGGTCAGAACCAGCAGCCGGGATCGTTCATCCCAAATCCTCAGTTCGGACCAGTTCCTCCTCAGCATTTGAGACCTCCACCCATGCATAATGGGTCCCAACCGTACTTCGTTCCTTTCAACAGGGACACCAATGGCTCGTCGTATGGAAATGGCACCAGTTCGGGGATTAACCCTACAATCGGTGTGAATCCTGATCCTAACGATCCCGTCGCCTAGCGGTTGAAGTTGTTGGAAGACCAAAACGAGTGTGTCTTGTCCTTGCTCGCTAACCTACCAGGGGTAGCCGTGCCTGTCGACGTCGAGCCTCGCTCGGGATTTCAGGCGTCGCCTTTCGTTGACACGATCGCGACAGTCGACGTCCCAAAGAAATATAACATCCCCTCTTTCACGCCCAAGTATTCGGGGATAACCGATCCGATGGAGCACATCGCGCAGTATAAGCAGAAAATGTGGACGGTCTCGATCCCGCACATGTACCAGGAAGTTTTCATATGCAAGAGTTTCGGGGCGACCCTCACAGGTGAATCTATCCGGAGCTATTTCAATAGATTCAATGCAGAAATGATCAGTGTCCGTAACTGTGATGTCAAGACCACGATCGAAGCCTACAACGCGGTCTAGACGACAATTCGGGTTTATACACCGATTTGACCAAGTATCCCCCAGATAATTTCGAAGACGTCCGAGCCAGAACCCTTGCCTATATGAGGGTAGAGGACGACGCTGCCTTTCGTCATAAGCACACCGACGACAAAAGGTCGTTAAGTGTAAGGAAGTCAAAGTTCAAGTCAAAGGCAGTATCCAAGCCAGAGCCTGCACGACAAATCTCGAATGTCCGATTCAAGACAAAAGAGGAGTTCAAGACCGCGACCAAATTCCATCAGTACCCTAAGATATCCGCCTACGGATTTAAAGGGACTACTAAGGACTTGGTCGAGGCTCTGAAGACTGTCCGGGCGACCATCCGATGGCTGAAGAAGTCTGACCAAGACGACGATAAGAAAGATAAATCGAAGTGGTGCGACTTCCATGTCGACCATGGTCATGCGACAGATGATTGCATAGGTCTCAAAAAAGAGCTAGCATATCACGTCCCGAAGGGCAATCTCAAGGACATCATCGACGACGTCGTTACTCCAGTTAACGACATTCGACCGCCAACCCTCGAGCACGCAAAGGTCGTCAACTGCTGTTAGATCAAATCTTTATGTTTAAAGAAGTATTCAAAAATAGGCTAAGTATAGACATCGACAGAGCCTCTGCCAAGACACCGAGAGAAGGTCCAAGTGAAGACTCAACAGAAGACGTTCATAGAGAACAAGGCCACAGAGCCTCTGTCATACTTGACAGAGCCTCTGTGGTATGAAGACTGAAGACTTAGAAGATTATTTGAAGATCAAGACAAAGACACTCGTGCCTCTCACGTGCCTCTGCAGTACGAAGATCCTGAAGATCATTCGTACAAGGCGTGCCCTGCACACTACATGTGTCATCCTCTGATGGGTTACAGTCTTTGCAGATAGCGGTACACTACATTAACGTTGTACTTGAAGCAGTCCCACGATCGTGTCTTTGTACCCTTAGTCCTTATTGTCTAAAGGTTGTCCCCTGATGAATACTATACATAGAAGGCTCATGTTGAGCTCTCTATTAACTCTTGCACAACACACACCGCCATTAGAGCAGAATTCTAGTTATACGTTCGGTGTTCTTGGTGTTCTTATTGAATCAATACAAAGTGAATCTTTGAGTTAATCTTGTGTTAATCTATACTTTGTTTAGCTGATTCTGTGTGTCTTTCTACCGTAGAATATCTTTTAGTTCGTTAAAACGCTTCCGCACCCATATCTGTTTGAACTATTAGATATAAATATCATTGTTGAGTAAAATCGGGATCAACAATTGGTATCAGAGCCATCCTTGATTTTCTATATCAAGAGATCCTCACTTACAATGAGATCTGGTAGAAATTTGGTTTGAGTTTAACCTGTTCTTCATTTATTTTTAAACAGACTCTGTTTTTCTGCCATTCTTGACTAGTTCGACTTTGGTAAACTAACACAACCTGTTTCTTCGGTTAAAACTCTCCATTTTCGTGCATTGTTCAAGGTTTTTACACTCATAAGCTCTTTTCTAAAAATTTGACCCATCATCTGAAAGTTTAAATTCATACTCTGTTTTCTGGTATTTTCCAAAACCATTTAAAATGGCGAACATCAACAACTACTTTTATGCTGGTTCCCTAACAAAACCACCCACTTTGCTCAGAGATGAGTACCCTCAGTGGAAGATTTGAATGATCCACTTCTTCGAGGGCTCTGACAAAGAACTTCTGCATTATATTCACAATCCTCCTTTCGTTCCTATGATCACAGTACCACGTGTACCTGCCACAGACGACACTCCAGAGATACCTGAGCATGAGAAACCTAAGACAAAAGATAAATGGTCTGCACCTGACTGGGAGAAATATGAATTTGCTCAGAAGGCCAAGCGACTTCTGATAATGGCCATCCCCAATGACCTCTTCCAATCCCTAGATGTGTGTGAATCTGCATACGATCTATGAAAGGAATTAGAGAAACAATTGGAAGGAGGGGCTAAGACTAAGAAAAATCGCAGAGCCCAATGTTTCAATGAATATTACTCTTTCAAAGCTCTGCCGACAGAGTCTCTGCAGGCAACTTATAACAGGTTTAACTCTTTGATAAAAAGTGCAGGAAGTTTGGGATCCACATAACTTCTAAAGAAAACAATGTCATGTTCCTAAAGAGCCTCAACGAAGAATGGCTCCTGCTGTCTATGTCCCTTAAAACTAATAAGGACTTAGACACCTGGAGTTTATCTGATCTTTAAGGAACTTTGGCAGCCCAAGAACCCCAAATCGCCCAGGCAAAAGCTCAAACTGCTGGGCTCTGGCACTTGTTGGAAAGACCACAAAGGCAAAAGAGAAGCCTAAGAAGGAGAAAACTGTGGAGGAGAAGAAGGAGAAAAAGAAGAAAGTGGTGGTTATTGATAGTTCTGAGGAGGAATTGGTAGAGGAGTAGAGGCAACGATGGCCTCGATAGCTAAATCTTTAGCTATGCTGACAAAAGGAGTTTGGTAGAGGAGGATACAGGAAGAAGGGTTATGAACGTGATGGAAGGGATGATAGAGGAGAGAAGTACGAGTCAAGAAACCTGGGAATAGATGGTTCAAACGACCAACAGAGGTCGAATGACAGAGGAGACAGAGGTGGTGACCGACAGAGGTCAGAGGACAGAGCTGGCAACGCTCCCCAAAACCAGGGTTGTTTCAATTGTGGCAAGCCAGGCCACAATGCTGCTGACTGCAGGAGCAAACCAAACCGCCCTCAGAGGGATTCTGCTTTCTACAAAAAGAAGGCAGAATATTATGCTCAAAAGTCACTAATGGTGGAACAGGAGAACTGGTTGTCAGATGAATCCTCTGATTAAGGCGATAAGAAGAATGCCTTGTTCTGTGGAATGGCAGAGGTCAGCTCATCAGAATCTGATAGTGAGAAGCAGTATGTGCCGATCTGCTATCTTGACTCCGGGTGCACGCGGCACATGACTGGAGTCAGAGGTCTACTATCCTCTTACAAAGATAAACTCGATGGAGGATCTGTAATCTTTGCCGACAACAAGAAGGGAAATATAAAAGGCTACGAAGTCATCAAAAAGGAAAATATATCAGTTTGCAAAGTTGCATATGTGGATGGCCATAAGCACAATCTTCTAAGTGTTAGCCAACTTTGTGATACTGGTTTCGACGTGTTGTTCAAAAGAACTTTCTGCTCTCTGCAAGGAGAGGATACATGAGTCGAACTTCTGCGGGCTGAACGAAAGGGAGATCTGTATCTTATGAACTTTGTGTCAAAAACAAGAAAGACATGCTCTGCCTTGTAGCCTGTAAAAATGAAGAAGCCTGGTTATAGCATAGCAGGTTCTGCCATCTGAATTTCCATACTCTAGACAAGCTTGTGAAACTTGATCTTGTTAAAGGTCTGCCAAATGTTAAATTCAGTAAAGATCATTTGTGCTCATCATTTGAAATGGGTAAGCTTAAGAGAGCTTCCCACAAAGGCAAGCCTGATGTGTCTTGTCCTAGGCCTCTGTACATGCTTCATGTTGACCTCTACGGTCCAATCGCTAAGCAGAGCCTATGACGCAAGAAATACATACTAGTGGTGATCGATGAATACTCAAGATAACATGGGTAGAATTTGTCAGAAAGAAATCAGATGTTCCTAACATTCTGGTAAACTTGATGAAAAGGATCCAGGTTCTGTATGAGTGCAAAATTCAAACAATGGCACAAAATTCAAAAACTCTGTCATTGAAGCTTACCTCACAGAAGAAGGAATCTCTCAGAATTTCTCTGCTGCACGCACTCCACAACAAAACGGCGTAGTTGAACGAAAGAACAGAACGCTTGTGGACGCCGCAAGAACCATGCTAACAGCATCTGGATTGCCAATTTCTTTCAGGGCAGAAGCTATATCAACCACATGTTATATCCAAAATCGATCAACCAAAGTTAACAGGCACATCAAGACTCCTTACCAATTGATCAATCAAAGGCGACCAAACATCAAGTTCTTCCATGTATTTGGATGCAAGTGCTTCATTCTAAACGATAGATAAGCTAGAGGGAAGTTCGATGTGAAAGCAGACAAAGGAAAATTCATAGGATACTCTGCCACTTCAAAGGCCTACAGAGTTTATCTTCTGCGATCTCGATCTATTGTGGAAAGTATAAATGTCTCTTTTGACGATTCTTTTCAAAAGACTTCTAAACAAATCAGTTCAGAACTCGGTCTGAAGAAGGAATCCTCTAGCATCTCAAACACAAGAGAAGCAGACCGAAATCTGCTATTTGAAGAGATGTTCCATGACGATATTGATCCCTCTGCTGGAGCCGTCAGAGCCTCTGGAGAAACATATTCTGCCAACCAGACTGAGTCAGGTATATCTCTAATTGGTCCATTAAATACTTCATCCTCTTCTGTGAATCATATAGATGCACGTGCTGAGGGGGAGTGTTAGGGCATTTTTGTAGCTATCAAGACAGTATTAATATCTTGTACTGTTCTTCTTAGTAGAGGCATGGACATGTCATGGCCCTACTATATAAAGAAGACTCCTTTGTAATCTTGGTAACAACTTGTAGCATTAGTCATTTGTACTTTGAAGATCAATATATGGATGACAAGTTCTTTTTAGATTCTCTCTCTACATCATTCTTGATTTCTTGCTAGATTTGGGATTTCACATTTGGTATCAGAGCGAAACAGGAGATTCAAGCAGATCGAAGACCAAATTGAAGAATTTTTATACTAAACATGAAGAATTCGGATCTGGTGTTCATCACTGTTCATCTGATCACTTTTCATTCATACATAGATTTTTTCTAGATTCTGATTTCTTGGATCAATTCTTGGCATCACTGAACTCGGAATTGATATCTGAACAACATTAATTCTTGGATCATCATCATTTTCTAAACAGAATCATTAGATTTGTTCATTTCTTTGAATTTTCGTTCGAAAACCCTAATTCATTGTTTTGGACTTTAATTCGATTAAATTGATCGAATTAGATCTTGTGATTAACTAAGAAAGTGTGTGGATTTTGATTTCGAGCAAACCAGTACAAAGTTCGTGTTAATTGATCAAGAATTGAGGAAGATATGGCAGATTTAGTGATTTTGATGGTCGAAGTGCAGAATTCGGATTATTCAAAGTGAATTCGGATTATTCATAGTGAATTCGGATCATTCAAGATTTTCGAAGTGCTCAAGTATTGGTTTCGGATCCAGTTAAGCCCGAAATCCGTGGTGTCGCACCCTGTTAAGTTCGAATTCTTGAGGTTTCGAACATAGTTAAGTCCGAATTCCGGTGATTTCGAATTGGTGTACAAGTGTTGAATTCGTATCTGTTAAGTTCGAATTCCGTGATTCCGCACTCATCTACATCCGAATTCTGAGTTAAAGAGTGTAATTGGTTTTGATTTTGGCTAAGTATTGATTTCGCATCAAGCTAAATTCGAATTCAAGGATTTCGCATTCAGTTGCATTCGAATTCAAGGAATTCGTACTCAGTTGCATTCGAAATCAGGGAATTCGCACCGTACTACATCCGAAATCTGAAGGTTTCGAATTCTAAAGCATCCGAAATCTGAAGGTTTCGCACCACTCGGAATTTGTCTAAGTGTTGGTTTCGGACCCAAGTGCTGATTTCTTTCTTGAACAGTTGATTCTAAGTGTAATCTCTGTTACACTTACTGCTTGATCTTCTGAACGATCAATTATCCTAGCTATTTGAAAAGATGTCGAGAGATTTAATGAGTATGGGATCAAAGAATAAGCCTCCAGTTCTTCTAGTGGAAGAATATGCCCAATGGAAGAAGAGAATGACTCAGTTTCTAAATCATCAGAACAGAGATTTAATGGTTTCAATCAAAAAAGGTCCTCAAACACCAAAAATGGATATTGGTGGTCAAGCTGAAACTGCTACAAGTCAGTATGTTGCTCCTAGAAGCATTGATAAAGAACCCAGATTTTTTAATCAATATGACAAAGATAGGATTGCAACTGATGAACTGGCTTTGACTTATTTGACTATGGCAATTCCAAATGATATCTACAATCGAGTAGATAGTCGTGACTCAGCGAAAGAGATATGGGATGAGTTAGAAAGGCAGTTTGAGGGATCATCAAAGTCTAAGAAGACCAAAAGGAATCAAAGCATCAATGCTTATGAAGGGTTTAAAGCAAGAGAAGGCGAACCTTTGAAAGAGACCTACAATAGATACAATATCATCCTTAATAATTTGAGAAGAAATGGAGTCGACAAATCAGAATCAGAAATAAATTATAAATTTGTCAAGAATCTTCTACCAGAATGGGATTCCTACTCCATTCAGCTCCAAATGTCAAGGGATATGGATGATGAAAAGTTGACCGACATTTTCAGTATTCTAGGTCAACACGAAGAAAAAGTAAAAGCTGTTAAGGAAAAGGATAAAAAGGTCGAAGAATCTTTAGCCCTTCTGAGTAAACATAAGAAGAGTGAAGCTCTGAAAACAAAAGCTTTGATTTCTGGGATGAGCAAGAAGAAGATAAGTTCTGATGATGATGATAGTGGCAGTTCTGGAGATGAAATGACTGATATAGCTGAGAAGTTGGCTTTATTAACAAACAGATTTCAAAACAAGTTTGGCAAAAAGAAGTTTTATTCAAAAACCAAACCTGAATACAACAAAGCTAACAAGTATAAAAGATTTGAGAAGAAAGAGGAGAAAGAGGAGAGAGTTGAGAAAAAGGAAAGAGAGGAAACGAATGATAGAGATGACCGAAACTGTTTTAACTGTGGAAAGCCAGGTCATTATGCCAGAGACTGTAAGCTAAAGAAGGTGAAGGATTCTGACTATTATCAGCGAAAGGCACATCTGGCAAAAGCAAAAGAAAGTGGAAAGCCAGTCAATGCTGAGGAAGAAATTTGGCTTATGGATTCCTCTGATGATGAAGAAGCTCACTTTACTCAAGTAAAGCATAGCTTAATGGCTAAACTAGATGAAGATGACCAGGAATCCGAGGTATCATCTCTTTATTCTTCTGATAATTCTAATAATTCTGATAATGAGTCTGAAACTGAAGATGACATATATGAAGAAATGCAACTCGTGATAATTGAACTTAATAAGAAATTTGAAAAAGTTCAAAAGGAACTTGAAAATTAGAAAAGTTCAATGATGAAATATCACGATGAGGCACTTCTTTACAAATGTCTTGCTGAAGATAGAGAAAATGAAAAGGAAGTTATTAGAACAAAAGTTAAAACACTTGAATCTGAAATTTCTGAATTGAAGAAGAAAATGATTGATATAAGTGATGAGAATATAGACTGTCAATTTAAAATTAAGATTCTCACTGGAGAAAGAATAGAAGCTCTTGCAAAGATCAAAGAACTTGAAGAGTTAAACTATAAAAGAGGTCAGACTGAGCAAACTCTAAGATTATTAACCAATAATCCAAAAGATAAACGATTTTTTAATCCTAAAATGGGACTTGGTTTATCTGATGTAGAGGTATCAAAGAAAGCGCCTGAAAATTTTTATACAATTGCAAAATTGGATGAAGATTTAAAGGAACCCATTAAAAAGGAAATACCTCTTATATCCAAATTTTTTGTTAAATCTGCATGTTCAACTCCAGATTCTAATAAAGATAAGGATAAGACGGATAAAGGTTCGGAAGAAAAGCCTAGATTCAATACGACAAACTCTAAATACGATGAACTAAATTCCAGTTACAAAACCAAAAAGGTTGAACTAACTGAATTTAGTTTATTATTCTCAAATGAATCTATGGCTAAAACATTTGATTCCAATATCAATGAACCTAAACCTGTTAAATCTGAATCTAATGTTGAAATGGAGTCAAATACAAATTCAGATTCTGACAAAAAGGAGTTTGTTCAAGAAACCTCTTCTGAATTTCCTGATTTGGATTCTGCTTTACGAAAAATTGTTGATTTAGAAAATCAAATTTCTAAATTACAATTAAATTTTGAAATATTAGAGAATGATCATGATAATATTGGGATAAATTTTGATCATAGTCAAAAAGTCAATCTTGAACTTCAAGTTGAGATTCGACGACTTGAATCCCGAATATTAGAATTATCAAAATCTAAAGATTCAATTACTTGTGAAAAGTGTTCAAATCAAAGTGACACAACAGATCAATCTAATTCTTCAAGTTCGGTCAAAGTAAAAGAAAAATGTTCTTTCGAAGGTTATAAGAAAGGAGAATCATCCGAAACCAAATCTAATTCTTGTTCGAATGATTCTTCTAACTCTAAAAGCTCTAACATTTTTTCTTCAAGTACAATTGATTCTGGTGTAAAAATATCTTTAGAAAAAGATAAACTCTTTGAAGAAAACAAAGCACTTGTTTTGAGATGTGCAAAACTTTCAAATCAAATTTTAGATTTTGAAAAAGTGTTTTTTCTTGAGAAAGAGAAGCATAAAAAGGAAAGAACTGAACTTGAAATTGAACTGAAATATTGTGAAGTATATCATACAAAGTTTTCATCAAATATATCTAATGCCAAAAAGGAACAAGAACTGAAAAGAAAAGAAAAAGAAAAATTATTCGAAACAAAATCAAATGTGCTTCAAAATAATGCTTCTAGTTCTAAGACTTCTAACAATGTTTCTCATTCTTTCTCAGAAATGGATGAAGAAAAGTGCGTGGATCTGAAGGAGAATATTTCAGATAGCGAGAATAGGAATACTGATACTGAGAAATGTATTTCTTCAAATAAAAATTGTATTCATTCATGTAATGTTTACAAAGTTTGTGAAAATAAAAATTCCGCAATTTCAAATTCTATCTTATTGTCACAAGCAAAAAGAAGAATACATTGTGCTCATTGTTGGGATAACTATTTCAAGCTAAATAGAAATGATCCAAAGAACAAAAAATCTAATACTTCATCTTTTTCTCTAAAATCTTCAGCGAACAAATTTGCTAAAATGTTCGGTTTCAGATCAAAGAAACAGAATAAGAAGAAAGAAACAAAAACAGTTGATGTGAATATGGTTTGGATTCCAAAAGATCAACTTAACAAACCAAATTCACAAAATAACCTTACCTTTAAAGGCAAAATTCAAGGTTCATCAACTGTAATAAACAAACTGATCCGTACTAACAAGAAAGGACCCATACGGATATGGGTACCTAAGATCAGGTAATTATCTTTTTACAGGATCGTCATGTGTGGGTCATTGATTCGGGAGCTTCTAGACACATGACGGGGTACAAGCACTTATTGCACGATTTTACTGTACATCCTGGCGGATCGGTAGGTTTTGGTAACGATTCTAAAGGTCACGTTCGAGGCTACGGAACGTTGAAGAATGACTCGATGCAAATAGAAAAGATCTTGTATGTTGAAGGATTAGGGCATAACCTTTTCAGTATTAGTCAGTTTTGTGACAAGGACTGTAAGGTAATTTTTGACAAAAGGTTTTGTTATGTTGTGGATGAGAATTGGTCAGAGATTTTCAGAGAAAAACGATGCGGCGATCTATATATGATGGATTTCTCGACTCTTGTTGCTTCTAATCAAGTTTGTCTTGTTTCAAAAGCCTCTCAAGATGAATGTTGGTTGTGGCATAGGAGACTCTCACATCAAAATTTTCGAAGCATCAACAAGCTCAGAATAGATGGATTAGTTTCCGGGCTTCCTGAACTGAAGTTTGACAAAGTTTCTATCTGTTCGGCGTGTGAAATGGAAAAGATGAAACACGTCACGCACAAATCCAAAACTTTGTCTAACTGCAACAACGTCTTGGAATTAATTCATATGGATCTCTGTGGCCCTATGAGAACTCAATCAATGGGAGGAAAGAAATATATCTTGGTTATGATTGATGAGTATTCACGCTACACTTGGTTGGATTTTCTTCGACTCAAATCTGAAGCACCTGAGCAAATAATTAAGTTCATAAAAAGGATTCAAATTCTTCTACAACGTCCAGTTCAAAAGATAAGGAGCGACAATGGAACTGAATTCAAGAATGCAACTCTTCAATCGTTTCTTGAATCCGTTGGCATCTCTCATAATTTTTCTGCACCAATTACTCCACAACAAAATGGAGTGGTTGAAAGAAAAAATAGGACGCTTGTGGAAGCAGCTCGGACTATGCTTGCTTATTCGGGTCTTCCACCAAGTTTATGGGCTGAAGCAGTGTCAACCGCATGCTTCACTCTAAACAGGACAATTATTATTAAACGTCTTAATAAAACTGCATATGAAATAATCAATAATCGCAAACCTAACATCAAATTTTTGCGTGTTTTTGGATGCAGATGTTTTGTCCTAAAAGATAGAGAACACCTTGCAAAATTCCAAGTAAAGGTTGATGAAGGGATTTTCATTGGATATTCCTTGAATTCTAAAGCATATCGGATCTATAATAATCGTACAAAATCAGTCATCGAGAGCATCAACGTTACGTTTGACGAGAGTGTGACTTTGACTTCTGGACAACACAGTTCAGAACTCGGACAAAAATCTGAAGTTTCTACTAAAAAAGGAGTAGAACCTGTGGCGAAAATGTTTTCTAATTCTGTATTAAATAATAATAGTACTAAGGATTTAGATTTGTTATTTCATGATGCATTTGTGGATTATTGTGCAGATATGGAACAACCCATCACATCTGTAAATGCATCTCCACAACAGACGAGTGTGAATGTCTCTGGTCCATCTGACGATGTCGGTGCTAGTACTTCTGGGACAACCAACGAAACTCCAAGTGAACCTACAACTATTCCAGTTTCTGAACCTGAAATTCAGCCTGAAGTTCCGGTTTCAGTAAACACATCATCGGAGATTCCTATACATGAAATACAACAACCAGAAGTTAATGTACCAGAACCAACACATGTATCTTCAGCTGAATCTACTGAAGAGATTCTTGCAGTTATGGATGAGAATGATTCATCGAACACTCGTGTAGAGATTTCAACTCTTCCCAGTGTACATAAGTGGACAAAAGCACACCCCCAGCAGATATTATTGGTGATATCAATGATGGAGTGAAAACACGATCTGCGACTACCAACGAATGTTTGTATGTCAACTTTCTAAGCACGTTAGAACCCAAGAAAGCATCTGAAGCTTTACAAGATCCAGATTGGATAAACGCCATGCAAGAGGAGTTAAATGAGTTTAAGCGTAACGAAGTTTGGCATTTGGTGAAGCGTCCTAAAGACAAGACCATTGTTGGAACTAAATGGGTCTTTAGGAACAAGAAAGACGAAGCAGGAATTATAGTCAGAAACAAAGCAAGACTGGTTGCAAAAGGGTATAATCAACAAGAAGGAATAGATTATGATGAAACCTATGCACCAGTAGCAAGGATTGAAGCCATCAGAATTTTTCTTGCATACGCCGCACATAAAAGCATGAAGGTATTTCAAATTGACGTCAAATCTGCGTTTCTGAACGGAATACTTCATGAAGAGGTTTATGTAAGTCAACCTGAGGGTTTTATAGATCCAAAATATCCCAACCATGTCTATGTTTTGGACAAAGCACTCTACGGTTTGAAACAAGCTCCGAGGGCATGGTATGAGACTCTGACTATTCATCTGCTTAAAAATGGATACACCAAAGGTACAATAGATACAACTCTTTTTCTCAAAAGAGAAGGTAAAGATTTAATGTTAGTACAAATATATGTTGACGACATTATATTTGGATCTACAAATCCAGATATGTGTAAAGATTTTGAAGAGGTGATGAAAAGCCGTTTTCAAATGAGTATGATGGGAGAGTTAAAAAATTTTCTTGGTCTCCAAGTGACACAGTCAAATGAAGGCATTTTCATTAATCAATCAAAATATATAAATGATATGCTTAAGAAATTTGAATTAAATTCCTCTTCCACCATGAAAACTCCCATGGCTACCGGTAAGCTTTTGAACGCTGATTCATCTGGTATATCAGTCGATCAAAAGTTATACCGAGGCATGATTGGATCTTTACTGTATCTAATGGCAAGTAGACCGGATATTTTGTTTGCAACATCTTTTTGTGCACGTTTCCAAGCAAACCCGAAGGAATCTCATATTGTGGCTGTAAAGCGAATCCTTAGATATCTCAAAGGCACAAAAAATTTGGGTCTTTGGTATCCTAAGGATTCTGGGTTTGAACTAACTGCTTACACAGATGCAGATCATGCGGGAAATATGATGGACAGGAAAAGCACATCTGGTGCTTGTCAATTCTTGGGAGATAAACTAGTAAGCTGGTCATCAAAGAAGCAAACTTGTGTATCAACATCTACAGCTGAAGCAGAGTATGTGGCCGCCGCTAGTTGCTGTTCGCAAGTAATTTGGATGAAAACTCAGCTAAAGGATTATGGATATATCTTCAACAAGATCCCCATTTATTGTGATTCCAAAAGCGCAATTGCAATAACTGAAAATCCTGCTCAGCATTCCAAAACGAAACACATAGATGTCAGGTACCATTTTATCAAAGACCATGTTGAGAAGGGAACTATAGAAATGCACTTTGTACCAACAGAACTAGAACTTGCTGATATTTTCACAAAACCTTTAGATGAAAAGAGGCTAAATTTTTTAATCAGCAAACTAGGAATGTTGAATCCTTAAGACATTGAGGGGGAGTTCGTGTTCTTGCTTACTTAAATCTATGATCATATCCTAACACACTAGGACCCAAGTCCCGTTGGGTACCAAAATCTGCTTAATCTATTTTGCAGGTTTATCATGTGTTGTACTGACTTGTAAATTCATACTACACACATGACTGAAAACAGAAGAGAAGCGGTGGATATTTTTTTAAGAATATTTGTACCATTAAGGGGGAGACAAAGAACTATGGCTTCTAAACATCACAGTTTAGAACCCGTGCTTCAACGACTATGGCTTCTGAACAATTCAGTTCAGGACCCGTACTTCAACGACTAAAACTTCTAAACAAATCAGTTTAGAACTCATAATTCTCAGGTAATATCCTTAACTGTTATATCTTTTTAATTCAAGGAACAAGTGGTGAAAGGTAACATTGGATTATATTTTGTTTCTACTACTTTGAAAACTTGAAACTTTACAAATTTAATTCAATGACATGAAATTTTCAATCTTCACTCAATAAATCAAATGTGTGCTAAAAGATGCTTTTACAAGAAACTTTGTATTATCTGAGTTGGATTTGCTTCAATTTTCACCTCTGAAATAATCGAAAGGTCAGCAAAACATGAATGAAATTATGCTGAATGCTCAAAGTTATGTGAATCTGGATATATATAGAATATAATGCTCAAAAAGCCTATATGTCAGAATGATGGATGGTAATGAAAATATGGGAGAAGCACTATGTTTTAGAACCAAGTGATTGAGATATCATTCATATTTTGTGATGGAAATCCAAGCTTATATAGAATATCATTTAGTTTGAAAGTTTGTATCTGTGGCCTTTCTGGTTTGGGAGAGTAAGTCCTAAGGGGTGCTCGACACCTAGTCCCTAAGATCAACTGGTCTGGGATCGGCTGACCCAAATCCTGCTATAGAACCAGATAGAAAGCCATGTTCTACTGGTACAAATGGGTTTAAGATATATCGATGTGGCCTTTCTGGTTTGGGAAATTAAGTTCTAAGGGGTGCTCGACACCTAGTACCTAAGGCCAACTGGTCTGGGATATGCTAACCCAAATTACTGCTATAGAACCAGATAGAAAGTCATGTTTAACGATGTATCTTATTCTTACTAAACTCTTTGATTAAAAGATGCCAATGTGCACAAATCAAAAGATGCCAATGTGCACAAAATCAAAAGATGCCAATGAGCACAAACGAAAAGATGCCAATGAGCACACATCTCTTGAAACTTGGGAAAATACAAAGTCGCGATAAACCCGTAAATTTGTGAAAATCCTGATTTTGTACAAATAGTGTGAGTAGAGCAGAGTATTCTTATATGTTTTAGAAATGCATACGCTTTATGCTAATCATATTTCACATGCCAGCACACCAAATGGATTTAATAAAGGGGTTAACACTGAACGTTTATAACTTGATATACAATGATGACTTGTTCTTGAATCCAAACACATGCATTTGATTTTCAGTTGATTAAAAAATCTGTTAAATTTCATTAAGCTGAATTTCTTTTGTAAAGCTTTCAAATGATCAGATGTTAGTAGTCATAAAATAAAATTCAATGAATGTTACTTTCCTTGTAAAATGCATTTTTGCTACAATGTCAAATACTGAGCGTTATTGAAATATATGCATACTCTCAGAGGAAGAAAACAAGATACTCCAGAATTCATATTTTGAGGGGGAGTTAGATTTTTACACAAAGTGATAAGTCTAACAGTTTGGACTCATGTTCAATGAGTACCAAGTTTTCATATGTCTGTGCAGATTCCTCTGAAGAAAAGACAGCAATTTATGCAATTGTTTAGGGGGAGCAATTTGGCATAAGTCTGTAAGTTAGGGGGTTTTGTATTTGAGAGCTTACAAAGTTTTATCTGATGTGAGATTTGTGGAACAGGTGTTAAATTTTCTGAAAAAGTTGTAATTTTTCATGAATTTATTTGAAGAATTCGATCTCTCAAAGATTCGAATTCAAAGAATTCGAACACTTAAGGATTCGAATTTAAAGAATTCGAACACTTAAGGATTCGAATTCAAAGAATTCGAACACTTAAGAATTCGAATTCAAAGAATTCGAACACTTAAGGATTCGAATTCAAAGAATTCGAACACTTAAGGACTCGAATTCAAAGAATTAGAACACTTAAGGATTCGATTTCAAAGAATTCGAACTCTTAAGGATTCGAATTCAAAGAATTCGAATACTTAAGGATTCGAATTCAATGAATTCGGACTCTTAAGGATTCGAATTCAATGAATTCGGACTCTTAAGGATTCGAATTCAATGAATTCAACATCATCTTTTTCTACTGTTTGCCAAGTGGAGTACTCTAAATCGTGCCAAGTGTCCAAAATTTTTAAGTATAAATAGAGTTCAAATGTTCATTTTCCCACCTTTTCACTTCTGGCATTCAATTCGAATTCTCTGAAGAAGACACTATTCATCATCTTCAATTTCAATCTTCATCTGTTCATATCTTCTTCATCAGGTAACCATTTCGTTTGATTTTAGTATCATTAGATTCGGTTTTTGCATGCCCATCTTTCCATCTAAGTTTTTTCATCAATTTCATTCATCTATTAGGCTAAAATGTGAAAAATCAGTTCGATTTTCAACTTGTGCTCTTCGTGTTCTTGATGTTCTTCATGTTTAACTAAGATTTCGAACCCTCCTTTAGAATAGAAATTTTTTTTAGGGTTTCGAATCTTATGTTTCATTAAAAAGAATCGAATTCGACTTAAACTGATATGTGTTTAAAAAAGGTTCATGTTAGGGTTTCGAACCATTAAGGATTCGAATTCCTTGGTTTCGAACCATTAAGGATTCGAATTCCTTGGTTTCGAACCATTAAGGATTCGAATTCCTTGGTTTCGAACTCTTATGGATTCGAATTGCATGATTTCGAACTCTTATGGATTCGAATTGCATGATTTCGAACCATTCTAGATTCGAATTGCATGATTTCGAACCATTCTAGATTCGAATTCATATGTTCCAATTTGTCTTAGAAGTTATGTGATGAATTCGCATGCTCCTTGATTCGAATTCCCTGAATTCGCATGCTCCTTGATTCGAATTCCCTGAATTCGGATTCTCTTCAATTCGAATTCATATGCAGATGAATGATTCGAATTCTATACTTGGGTATTTTTTTAAAAAATTTTAAGTTTTTTTTTCTTTCAAAGAGTAATCTTGTCAGAACTGATATCTTTTTTATCAGATGGTTAATCAAGAAGAACAAAGTCACATTCAAGGCTTTGATGATCATATTCCGAGTCTACCCGAACCGACACACGATGTACCTTTACCGTCAACACGATCAGTACATCAATCCCAAGCCGGAATTCATCCAGATCATGCTATCATTCATCCGATCAACTATATTGCGATCATTCCCAACAATCATCACATTGAGTTTGATCACATCAACATTCATCCGGTGATAAAGGAAGTGCTCAGGAATCATCCGCTAGCATACGCATTAACGAATACTGTCGTTGTGCCTATGCTATATTTACAGCAAGCATGGAAGACAATAACAACAACTATGGAAGATGGAAGACCAATCTTTGTATTCCAAATAGACAACTTCATCACAAAGCTTGATTTCCAAAGACTAAGAATGATTCTGAGGCTACCTGAACCTGATTCACGAGAAGGAAAGAATGAGTTTGATCCTTTTCCATCTGAAGAAGAAACGTTTGAAGGAATACGAGCTATGGGATACACTGGAAACTTAACTCGGGTGAAGGAATTCCATAAGGCGAACCTACCACCGTTATACTATACAATCTTCTCCATTATTAATCGATGCTTATCTGCTAAACATGCCGGAACAGACAGTGCCATCGTCGGATTTCTGAAGTTATTTCATGCAGTAGTGTATGATCTTCATGTAGATTATGCAGCTATCTTCTGGCATGAACTGAATGAGAAGATAGATCTTCGCCGACAAAACAAGGGAAAGCCTTACATTCCATATATGAGGTTTCTTCAGATTATCATTCATAGCATGCTTCGTTCTAACAGAGAAATTCCAAGACGAGCAAATCATCCTTCTGTGCCCGAGAAAGCTATGCAGTATCTTCAGTTTCGTAAAACTGAATTTGATTATGAGATGCCGTTACCTGAAGGATTTCTTCGATACGCGGATCAGGACGCTGAGTGCATTATCGAGTATAGAAAGTCTATGGTCCAGCCAGAACCGGAGGGACCTACCCCAGACTCAACCCCTAGGCGAGAGGAGTCGGTGAGTGTTCATGATGCACAGGCTACTGAACGGGGAGAGTCGAGGGAAAACACCGAGAGGGGAACTGGTGGGGATCATACATCTGTACTTGAAGATACAGGGTCATCGTCCGAGGACACACATACAGAGGATCTTGTACAACACGATTCTGAGGGAGAAATTCCTAAACACATTGGGAATCCTCCTTTAGTTGAGTACTCTAGTGATAGTACAGAGTCTGATAATGCGTCTGATCCAGCGGAGGAACATCGTGATGATGATGAAGATGACAACGATGATAATGATGATGATCAAGGGAATACTGGAAATATTGGTGCTGATGCTACTACTGAAGAAAACTGGTTTGGTAACATTTCTGATATCTTTGAATTTCCACAATTGAATATGTCAGATAATATTAATGTGGAAAGCTTAAAATTTGATGACATGCCTTTAATGTCGACTCAAGTTAGTGAAGGAACGGAAGGCATAAGGAGAACCGAGGGAGTATCAGTTGAAAATATATGTGAGTCTGTGAGAGAAACTGAAGAAAAGAATATGGAGAGTGTGAGAGATATCCAAACTGTCTATTCCAGAAGGGCAGCCACATCCACCACCAGATCTCATTTGTTGGGATCAGGTGTTGAACAAGTCGTTACTCGCCCAGTAACGCAATTGCACACCTCTGCCAGCTATTCAGCTTCTTCTTCACAAGAACCTGTCTCATTTTCTCACGGGGTTTTAGCACAAACACTATCTGGTTCTCGTTCGGAGATTCCGGATATTGAAACAGAGCGACTTCCTCCCCAGTCCTCGACCTTCTTTCCTGCACAAAGTTCGAGTCTAGTGCCTGTTACTAACATATTTGATTCTTTGAATAGGACACTTTCAGGAACATCTGATGCGCGTCTTCGTGACCCATCCGGAACACTCAGAGTAGATTCTTTTACAGGACTACAAGGACAGAGTGGAAATCCTACCAGTGCTAACACTATGCCAACACTGAGCGTAGGTCACACAGTTGCAACAACTGTTGTGTCAACGGCAAACCTAAGTGGTGCCGGTGTTACTTTACCCGTCTTTGTGACAAGGGAAAACTTCGATGGCGCCCTAAAGGATATTGAAACTATGTTCATCCGGGAGTTACAAGGTGTGAAGAATCAGTTGAAGGGAAAAGAACCGATGACTTATGAGCCAGCTGTACGTCCTCGTCCAGAAATCTATTTGGCTCCGCCTCGAGTACTTCAGTCTTCTCCTATGCAACAACCACCAGTGGATCAAAGTGTTGATGAATTAAGGGATTTATTCTATGCCAAACTGATGTCTATGAGTCCTGAAGATCAGCAAAGTAAAACCTTGTTATCTCTACTTCAGAATTTCCAATCTACTCCAAATCCACCTCCACCTACACCTTCAGTTACACCCACACAGTTTCAAGCATTATCCAAAGAGTTATCTATTTTCAAGTCTGAAGTTGTGAAATCTTTAAGTGATATGAAGCAGTCAATTGTTGAGTTGAAAGCATTAATGGAACAGTCGTGTAAGACTCAAGCTCAGGGTACTAAAAGAAGACATGATCAGGATCCCGATGATCATGATCATGAGGGGGAGATGAGTAAGAAGAGAAGAGCTGAGTCAGAAAGCTCTCAAGGTCAGAAGAAGAATCCGACTGTTGCTGAAATATCTGAGATGTTTGAATCAGGTGCTATGGGTGATCAAAGCGGAAAACATATCGTATTATATGTTGATCCGAATATAGAACCAACGGTTGAAAAGCCTGAGGTAAATGAGAAGGAGATAAGAGAAGTGGTTGATCGATTCGTGCAATCTGTGGAATTGATTGAAATTAGTTCTGATGATGAAGAAGCTGATGAAAGTGCAAAAGATTATGATCGGTATTGGGAGGTTAAGGAAGAAGACGAACCACTTCTGATACTTACTTATGAGCCAGAAGATCAAGGTGTTGAATTTACTGAAGAAGAGGTTGATATTTTGTCAGAGATATATGGGCCACAAACTCCTGAAGAAATTATCTTTAGCCCTGTTCACTCACCCGAACATATCTCAATCACTTTGATTTCAGATCAACCTTCTATTACACCTATAAACATTAACCTTAACCAATCTACTTCAACTCATACCACTACACCAATATCTGAATCAATTCCAACTTCTGAATCCATTCCTATTCAACCTGAATCACAACCTTCCTATAATCCATTCCTTAAAGAACCTAAACCTGAAGATTCTGAACCTCCATCTTCTGCACATCCTATACCACCTGTTAATCCTATCCATGACGAAACTGGTCCTTCCAATACAGCTGATCAACCTGGTCCATCATCCTCACGAAGCAGAAAATTGACTGAACTCGAACAGCGTGAAAGAACTTTGTATTTGAGAACACCATTCTTAGAAGAGTCTGAAAGAAGACTGTTTGTGCACAGAATCAGAAGTCTGAATCCCTACGCCGTGTTGGGAATTACTGATCAGACAGCCAAATACAAGTTCGAGTATATGTATTTTCTGAGAGACAAGTGCCAAAAAAGGAGAGAGGTGAGGAGCAAGAAGTTGATTGTGTCTATAAAGGAGGTAACAGCTAGATTGTATTACAAATTGTGGTATCCAGAGTTTTTAGTTCAGAGACAGGATTGCAGAGATTACAGGTTCACTAAAGCTGATTTCTGTCATTTAACCATGGAAGATTTTGAGTTCATGTATCATCATTTCAGAGATCTTCAGATCAGAAGGGAAAATGTAACTCTTGCACTGAATGCCATCAAAAGATTTTTGAGAAGACACGTCTTGTTCACACAGTGTCATGATCTACAAATGGCCGTGGAGAGTTATCAGCCAAGAGTTAATTTGTTGAGGCCTAATCAAAGTCTGCCTGGATTGATGAAGATGACTCTATTTGCTGTGATTGGAGAACCAGAGTTTGGTGTTGTGTTCAGTAATGGTGCAAACAAGATATTCATTCGGTTTAATGAGTTGGAAAAATATTCTGATGGTACGCTTAAAATTGTAAGACTTCAGTTAGTCGAAAAGCTTAAAAGACATGATGTTGAACGAAAAGTTAATTGGATGTCTTCAAGACCTAGAAGAGTTTTGTCAAGAGCCATTGAAGAGATAGATGAAAAATTGAGTTTCAGAATGGCTATGCGAAGGATTGAAACGCATCTTGGGTTTCGAAGTAGAAGAAGACCCTTTCTGCCTTGATAGCTAAGGGGGAGATTGTTAGGGCATTTTTGTAGCTATCAAGACAGTATTAATATCTTGTACTGTTCTTCTTAGTAGAGGCATGGACATGTCATGGCCCTACTATATAAAGAAGACTCCTTTGTAATCTTGGTAACAACTTGTAGCATTAGTCATTTGTACTTTGAAGATCAATATATGGATGACAAGTTCTTTTTAGATTCTCTCTCTACATCATTCTTGATTTCTTGCTAGATTTGGGATTTCACAGGGAGCCAACAGAAGATGATACAACCAAAGATTCTACCACAGAGGCACTGGACATACCAACTCCAGATACAACAGAGGAACCAATACCAGAGGAAAACGAGAATTCTGTCTCAATTTCCTCAGAGGAACCAATTCCAACTCTTATCCCAATACCCCCGCAAGCTGCTACACCAAGTTCAAGCACAGAAGTGCCATCCACTACAGAGGTTGCACCACAACCACAGTGTGCAACCACAGAGGTTCAACTAGATGATGCCAATGACCATCTCCTCAGGACAACAAAGTGGACGATGAGCCATCCTACGAGCCAAATAATTGGCGATCCTTCTGAGAAAGTCAAGACAAGATCAGCCACTGCTAATTTTTGATTCTTCACAAACTTTATCAGTGTGATCGAGCCAAAACATGTCTCTGAAGCCCTAGATGATCCAAACTGTGTAGATGCAATGCAAGAAGAGCTTCTACAGTTTGAGAGAAACAAGGTATGGACCCTAGTTCCTCTGCCACGAGGGAAACAAGCAATAGGGACTAAATAGGTCTTCAAAAACAAAAACGATGAGGATGGGGTGGTCATTAGAAATAAAGCGAGATTGGTGGCCAAGGGATATTGCCAAGCAGAAGGCATTGACTACGATGAGACTTTTGCCCCTGTCGCACGGCTCGAAGCAAAAAGAATATTCTTAGCCTTCGCAGCCCACAGAGGTTTCAAAGTCTTTCAGATGGATGTAAAATCTTCCTTTCTGAATGGTCAAATCCAAGAAGAAGTATACGTCCAACAGCCACCAGGGTTTGAAAGTGCCAAGTACCCAAACTACGTTTATTATCTTGACAAAGCTCTGTATGGACTGAAACAGGCTCCAAGAGCATGGTACGAACGTCTTTCAACCTTTCTTCTCGATAATGGTTTCGACAGAGGTACAACCGATACTACTTTGTATTATAAAAGAAAAGGTGATGAGATTCTGCTTGTACAGATCTATGTAGATGACATTATTTTTGGTTCCACAAATGCACAACAGTGCAAAGATTTTGAAAAACTCAAGTAGAGTGAGTTTGAAATGAGTATGATGGTAGAATTAAACTTCTTCGTAGGACTCCAAGTAAAACAATCATCAGAGGGAAATTTCATAAATCAAGCTAAATATGTCTCTGATATTCTTTCAAAATTCAGGCTCTCTGATGCCTCTGTAATGAAGACCCCCATGTCCACGGGAAATAAGTTACACTCAGATCCAGATGGCAAATCTGTAGTGTGCAAGCTCTACAGAGGCATGATTGGGTCCCTTCTATAATTAACAGCAAGTAGACCAGATATAATGTATGCTACATGCCTCTGTGCAAGGTATCAAGCTAACCCAAAGGAATCCCACCTTCTTGCTGTAAAGAGGATCTTCAGGTACCTTAAGGGAACCAAAAATCTTGGGCTCTGGTATCCGCAGAACTCTGGCTTTGATCTTAAGGCATACACAGATTCAGATTATGGAGGATGCAAGCTTGACCGAAAAAGCACCTCTGGAGTTGTCAATTCCTAGGAGGTAAACTAGTCAGCTGGACTTCAAAGAAGCAGAATTGTGTGTCAACATCTACAGCAGAAGCTGAATATGTTACTGCTGCTAGCTGTTGCTCTCAAGTTCTGTGGATGAAAACTCAGCTAAAGGATTACGGTTACACCATATACAAGATACCCATCCTCTGTGATTCAAAAAGTGCAATTGCTATCTCTGCCAACCCAGTACAACACTAAAAACCAAAGCATATCGACATTCGTTACCACTTTCTGAAGCATCATGTTGAACACGGCACAACTGAGATATACTTTGTGTCCAGTGAATACCAGCTTGCAGACTTATTTACCAAGGCACTTGATGAGAAAAGATTCCTTTTCTTGGTAAGTAAGTTGGGTATGATAAACATGAGTTGAATCCTCTGTAAGTAAGACTTGATCCTCTTGTGAATATGTATATATTTTAATCTCTTTTGTATGTAAATTCCTTATCATCAAATGTTCTGCACCCAACAGAGCTTCTGTGGGATTGCTCAGAGCCTCTGACGATCTCCACCGAACCTCTGGTGAGTTTGACCTATGTTCTATGCATTACTTATCTCATTTGATCCAAGCATAGGTCAAGGGGGAGCAGAAGGAGACCTTGAATTATTCTACAGAAGTTGTTAATTCAAGGGGGAGCCAAAGCAGAGAAATGGTAGTCAAATCCACAGAAGTCAGGTAGTTAGCCGAGCAAAGGTGAATCAAAAGGAGAAGGTCTCGCACAAAACCTTTTTCAAAACAGTTTTCTAGGACACCAATTTCCAAATAGGTCCTAAAAACAGTGTTTAAAACAATGAAAACATGGGATGATCAAAAAGTATTATGAACTTTCCGTTATTAGAAATTTAAAGTCATAAAGCCTCTGCTGAGCTCAACAGAGCCTCTATGACTGAAAATTTTATACGGAAACTCTATCGATCACTTCAATTGGTTTTTAAATGTTTTTGGTAAAGGTGCAAGCACAGAACTCATGGAAGAAGGCTTCAAATCACACAGCTCATTCCACCACAAAGCCTCTGTCGATTTGACACTTGTGCACAGAAATGGGATTCTGTAAGATGCGGGTTATTTCTGAAGGTGACAGACATTTGGGAATAGAGACGCCCATGCGATCAGCATTAATGGGTTGCGCACGACGTCTAATCGAGCCCTGACAACTCTGACGTGGCACATTTTTACTGGACGTACATGCCACACGTTCTTCTGATACGTTGCACCCAGCTGTTGTACTCGATTGCGGACCCCAAATATCATTTAATTCGATTTTTACTGTAGAATTCTATCTGTTCCAAACCTCACCTATATAACCCCATTTCATCTTCTTCTTCATCTTTTACGATTACCTCTCAATATTAACTCCAACGAACAGTGAAAAACCTGCAACTCTCTTCTTTCTACTCCATTTCTTCAACCTTCAGCATTGGCTTCCACCACAAACTCCCCGGCGACATCTCCTGCTCATTCTGAGCACTCACAACACCAAACAAGGGCCACAAATCCAGAACAAGAACAAGACAAATCCGTTGATTTCACTCCCACAACTCACCTACAGTTCTTCATCGAAAATGAGCACTTCGAAAACTCATTACCCCTAAAACCAAACAACCACTACCTTCTGCCATCAAGAACAGGTTTTGGGGAAGAACATGCAATTCTACTGAATATCCTTGAAAACCACCCGTTGAACACTCTACTCACCAAGAACATCACTTGCATCCCTGCCAGATACCTAAACCAATTCTGGCAGAGCTGCTATTATGATACAGAGACAAGGGAAATCAAAGGCTACATCTCCAAACCCGACAAGACTGAAAACATAGAGCTAAGATTCAACAGAACGATGCTATCCCTAGAGTTCAATCTTCCTACCAGAGGGTTCTCAGGGATTAAGGAATATGCAGAGATTCCCTCAGACAAAGAGCTCTGTTACTTTGCATTAATGCTAGGCTACAACTCTCCACTAGAAAAGAGAAATGCCTTCAAAAGAAATAGATTTCCACCTCTGTGGAATACTCTGTTCTCAATATTGAACAGATGCCTCACAGGTAAAGTGGGGAGCCCAGACCAAACCTCCCACCAAATACTTGCCATCATGTATGGTGTATATTATGACCTGCCCCTTGACTTTGCAGCTCTGATGACGCAAGAGCTCGTGAACACCATCGATAGAAGCATATCCACACAGAAGGCCAAGGGCCCAAATGTCAAAGACCTCCCAGCCTTACAGTTCCAGAGGACTATAGGAGTCATTCTAGAACCTCTGCTACTCCTAAACAAATGGCCAATGGAAGGGCTTGTAGTGAAGACTTACCCCTTAGGTATAATGGCTACTACAAAACACGCAGAGGGGTATGCGATCTGTATACCTCTGCCAGCCAGACTTCTGTCATATGCCTCAGATCAACAACTTAAGATAGATTACATACGCGCTCACAGGACTCCAGAACCGAGTCCTGCGACACCCTCGCGTTTAGGAGTCCCCCTAGGTACCATAGTTGTAGAAAGATTGAGCCTAGAAGAGCACACAAAAGCTAGAGCCAAACACGACAAAAACTGGCCAAGATCAAACTACATAGGAAGAAGATGATCTCCTCTGCGTCCAAGACAAAGGCAGCCACACCCGCCAAATAGAAAAAAAACTCCCAGAGTAGAGAAACCTATAGAGGGAACCTCATCAAGTGTTGCACAGATCTCTCAACCCCCTCCAGAAACCGTGGTTGCATCCTCTATACCCCCTCCTCCAAAATAGAAAAAGAAACGAAAAACAAAGTCATCAGAGGAGGGTGCTCCAAAGCCAAAAAGAAAGAAAACTAAGAAACCTACAACACCTCTGCAGACCATAGCAGAGGAACCCAAAAATATAGAAGCCCAAGAACAACCTCTGCAATCCCCAACTCCTATTCATTATGCAGATCAGGGTGATTTCTCCGCCTTTCTCGAGCAACAAGAATTTGCAAACACCTTGGACACCTCTGGATGGACAGCAGAGGCACATCCAATGTTCTCCATAGAACCTCTAGTGCTCACCTCTGAACAAGCTCAAATGGACTCTTCTGTACCAGAAGCTGAACAAGCTCAAATGGACTCTTCTGTACCAGAAGTTGACCATACCGCTGAAGAACATGGTGACCAGTTTCCGTCTCCTCCAAGCTATGACCCAGAACTCCAAAACACAGAGGAGATGATCAAAACTGAAGATACCTGGGTAGAAGTTCAATCTAGGTTAGAATTCCCAATTTTAGGATGTTTGACAGAGGAGGAAGCCTTAAAAGACAAACCAACCGTCATCATCTCAGAGGTGGATTCAGATGCAGAGGAAGGTGACAAAACTAAAGATGGACCTCTGCACCCAGATCTACGACACTTGCCTTCTTTCCATCCCATGTACGCCTCACTTGTACAAGATGCAAGCAATATGCCAGAAGCCGAAGGCGCTAGGGTAGAAGTAGCAACAGAGGGTGAAGCCCAAAAAGATACCGTAGATGGAAGAGGTACACAATCCCAACCACCTCCCAGTGCAACCCTTATTTCTGACACCGCCAGTCTAGTGGCAGAAGGTGTTATTGAAACAGAGCAGCACAGCTCGAGCCCAACCCAAACAAACCGGGCAGAGGTAACTTCTTCAACCTCTGTGCCACAGATAATCGGGGAAACCATTCCAAGGGAGTCCTCTCCAAAGGACTTGCCTTTAGCTCGTGATCAATCGCCCCAGATCACAACAGAAATCCCTGCAGAGGAATTTGTTTCCTATGCCACACGCACACACATAAGTCCAATCGGCTCTTCAGAGGAGCCTAGAGTGCACATGGACGAAGGGACTCTAGACAAGTCCCCAAGTCAACTTGAGAATACTCCTGTACCCGTCTCTGGAGCGGATCAGGACAATGTTCTCAACAGAACCTCTATAGAGTCTGAGGCTCAAAAGGCCTCTGCTCAAGGATTAGAGGGAAATCCTTCCACCCTCAACATCAAAACAGGGGTGACAGAAGGTGTCCCAGGAACAGGGACTCACTCTGGGGATGAATGTGTTCCCCCAGAGGTTACACTTAGTCCACATGTCTCAAGGGATGATTTCCAAACCCTTGTCACCTTTGTGGACAATACGTTAAAAGGGTTGAAAAGCTCTTTTGATTCTTTTGCAAATACCACTACCAGGGCCATTACTAATCTGAACACCAAAATGGACACCTTCTCCACATAGGTGAAAAATGCCATGGCCAAAGTCACACCTGCTGCAATAACCTCTGCTAAAGCTGAAATGGCCTCCACTTCTGCTCTGGAAACCTCAATTGCCGATCTCTCTAAGCAGCTAAAGAAGGCGAGAAAGGCGCAAAAGAACCTACCACAAACCTCTGCTCCAGTCATCACCACCGAAGACCTTCAGAAGGCACTTGATAAAGTCCAAGAGCATACTCTCGATCAAACCAAGGCTCTAAAACCTCTGGACTATATCACCATAGCCCAACTCACAGAAATAGGTCAAGGTGTGTTGAATGAAATGACTGAATTCATCAGAGCCTTCATAGCTACCAACGCGAATTATGTCAAGGATTTTCGAGCAAGCGTGGGAAAGCTGCATTTCAACAAAGCGGCACAGGTCGAATACCTTCTTGGCATCTGTGATGACTTATGCGCAAAAATGCTTGCTGCATGTGCCTCTCAGCCAAAGAAGCCAACGCCTACATGCAGAACAGAGGGTACAAGAGAAAAGGGTCAGGATGACTCTGATGATGATTCTGATGGATCACCAGGTAATCCTGAGGGGGAGAAAACGAGACAAGACAGAGCTGCCTCCAGAGGTTTACGTGCACCACCACCAATATCAGCAGAACCTATATCCCATGCTCCCCCAACTAAAACCCAAGGAGGAACCCAACAAAAGAGCACATAGGCAACACCCACCTCTGTGGAAACAACCTCTATAATCATAGAAGACTTACCTTCACCAACCCCCAAAATAACTAAACAAGTTCAAATACTTACCTCATTTGAAGAAGACCAACCATCTCAAACACCAAAACCAACAGAAGACAAACCCCCTTCTCCTAAACCAAAAATACCAGAAGCTAAAAAGACAAAACCTCCATCTCCCAAACCCAAATCACCAGAAGAACCCAAAACCAAACCCATAACCAAAACCTTAGCTCATAAAATAAAATATCTGAGCAAATCTGCAGAAGCCTCACTAACCAAACCTCAAACCAAACCCACATCACCAATCAAGCCCTCAGAAGCACAAGTGCCAAAACCAACAAAGGCAACCCCTACAAAATCTGTAGAAGCACCTCCATCAGCTAAGACCTCAGAAGCTCAACTGATGAAACCAAAAGAGGCATCCCCATCCAAAAGAACAGAAGTACCCACATCCAAGCCCTCACAAACTCTAAAGCTGAAACCAACAGAGGCAACCCAATCTCAACAAGCAGAACAGCCTAAGGCAAAATACAAGGGAAAGGGAATAGTGATAGAGGAATCGAAAAAGAATAAGCCAAAGCATCAACCAACAGAGAAATTGATGAAAAGCATCTTCGATGCCTTCGTCACCCCGAAACCTGAAAAAGAAGACAGGGCTTTTGGTTTTGACACTCTGTAAACCAAGCCAGTACTTGATCCAAAGGCAAAACCCACAGAGAATCGAGTGGCCAAACTAAAAAGTGATTTGGACGCTCTACGGAAACCCATGCCACCACCTCCTGTGCAACAAAGAAAAATGGAAGAGGTGGTGCACAAATATTTATACAACAGAGGAGTCAATGATCCTCTGCCACCATCTAAACTGCACCCTGACTTTGTTAAAGAGCTACGAGATCAGTTTTTTAGAAAGATAGCCAAATCTGTCAAAGAAGTCTTCTCGAACTCAAAAATCGACAAGGTCATCTACTGTAAGTTATCCCATACCCACGGAAAAGAGGTTTACTACAACCTCTACAGAGTCAAAAGGGTAGACAGATCAGAAACCACATTCTCAGATGCAGATCTGAGAAATCCAAACATCTATGATCTTCTTGATCTTCTGAGTTGGGCAAGGCAAAACTACAGTCACAGACTGGAAGTCTAAGGAGCTTACCGAGAAATCAGGATGGCCATGCGCGAAAGACTTCTGATATATAGCTTGACTATTGTGAGAAATAAATATCGTTTGGTAGCAAAGGATTATCGACAACAAGAAGGCATAGATTACGATGAAACATTCGCGCCGGTTGCAAGATTAGAAGCTATCAGAATGTTTCTAGCATTTGCAGCATATCGAGACTTTACCGTATATCAGATGGATGTAAAGACAACTTTTCTGAACGGGGTACATAAAGAAGAAGTATATGTATCTCAACCAGAGGGGTTTGTTAACAAAGACAAACCTGATTATGTGTATCATCTTGACAAAGCTTTGTATGGCTTGAAACAAGCACCACGCGCGTGGTGCGACGAATTGTCAGTCTTTTTGCTTGAATCCGGATTTGTCAAGGGAGCTATAGACACAACTTTATTCATTTATCGTGAAGATCATGATATTTGCTTAGTACAAATTTATGTTGATGACATAATTTTTGGTGCTACTAATGCTTCTTTGTGTACTTGGTTTTCTGATCTCATGACCTCCAGGTTTCAGATGAGCATGATGGGAGAAATAAATTTTTTCCTAGGACTTCAAGTTAAGCAATTACCTGATGGAATCTTCATCAACCAGTCAAAATATGTCTTTGATATTTTGAAAAAAATTCAAAATGGATAAGTGCACTACAATTCGCACTCCGATGGCTCATGGTGCGAAGATTGGTTTAGATCCAGATGGAAAAGTAGTTGATGTTCGAACCTACCGAGGGATGATTGGATCATTAATGTACTTAACTGCTAGTAGGCCAGATATCATGTTCTCAACATGTTTGTGTGCCAGATTTCAGGCTAATCCCAAAGAATCTCATCGGACGGCAGTCAAACGAATTTTCAGATATCTGAAAGGAACTCCATATCTAGGTTTGTGGTATCCAAAAAGTTCTGATTATAAACTAACTTCTTTTTCTGATGCAGATTATGGTGGAAGTCAAATGGACCGGAAAAGTACATTGGGCCATGTACAATTTCTAGGAGATAGGCTGATTAGTTGGGCGTCAAAGAAACAAAACTGTGTGTCAATTTCAACGGCTGAAGCGGAATATGTTGCCGCCGCCAGTTGTTGTTCTCAAGTTCTTTGGATGATGACACAGTTACAAGATTATGGGCTGCTGTACAAGACAATTCCGATATATTGTGACAGTAAATCAGCAATTTCTATTTCGGTCAGTCCGGTTCAGCACACAAAGACTAAACACATCGACATGCGATATCATTTCATAAAACATCATGTGGAGAACGGTACAATCGAAATATATTTCGTAACTACTGACTATCAACTTGCCGATCTTTTCACCAAGGCATTGGATGAAAAGCGTTTTAATTTTCTTTTATCAAAACTAGGCATGTTGAACTTGAAAGTTTGAACCTTCACAAATTTAATTCAACGAAGTGAAAATATTTCTATTTTCATTCAATGAATAAAATGTGTGTCAAGGGTGATTTTACAAGTAGTTTTGTGATATCTGAGTTTTATTTGCTTCAACTTTCGCTTCTGATATAAATCGAAAGGTCAACAAAACATGAATGGAATTTTGATATATGCACAAAAGTGTGTAAATCTAGACTTATATAAAATACAATGCTCACAAAGCCTAATTGTTAGAATGAAGAATGGAAATGAAAATATGAGCGAAGCACAAAGTTTTATAACCAAGTGATTGAGATGCAATAAAAAAAATCATTAGGTTTGAAAGTTTGTGCCTGTGGCCTATCTGGTTTGGGAGGTTAAGTCCCAAGGGGTACTCGATACCTAGCCCCTAAGATCAACTGGTATGGGATTGGCTGACCCAAATCCTGCTATAGAACCAGATAGAAAGCCATGTCCTACTGGTACAGATGGGATTATGATATATCGATGTAGCCTTTCTGGTTTGGGAGAGTAAGTTCCAAGAGGTGCTTTACACCTAGCCCCTAAGGCCAACTAGTCTGGGATTGGCTGATCCAAATCCTGCTATAGAACCAGATAGAAAGTTACGTTTACGGTGTATCTTAGTCTTAATAAACTTTTTGATAAAAAGATGCCAATGTGCACAAAATAAAAGATGGCAATGAGCACACATCTCTTATATCTTGGGGAAATTACGATGTCGCGATAAACTTATAAATTTGTGGAAATTCTGATTTTGTCATATAGTGTGAGTAAGGGCAAAGTATTCTTATAGGTTTCAGAAGTACATTTGATTGTTGCAAATCATATTTTGCATGCTAGCACACCAAATAGATTTAATAAGAGGTTGAAACTGAACAAATTGTAACTTGATATGCAAGCATGACTTGTTTCTGAATCCAAAAGCATGCATTTGATGTTATTTGCTTGAAAAACATGTCTACTTTCACTGAGTTGAATTTTATTTGTTCGGTGTTCAAACACTCTATAGTTAGTAGTTATGTTATATAATTTAATGTATTTCAGTTTCCATTACTGATGTTTTACGTGAAATTTTTCATACTGTGATGTGTGGAGTTATGCTGATTTTGAGGGGGAGCAATTTCAAAAGTTAAGCTAATTTTGAGGGGGAGAGAGTTCATGAGTTGTTATTTTGAAGGGAAGAAATATCATAGGTTCTCTATTTGAGGGGGAGCACACTCTGCTGAATGGTACGTATCTGTCAGTACAAAAATTGAGCAGGTATGGGTTTCTGATATTTTCTTCAGGAAAGTCCTCCAAATGCTATTTTAATCTGAGGTTATCTAATGCATTTGTGTAGGGGGAGTGAAAGAAGTCTAAAATGAGAAAACTCATTTTTTTGAAAAATGCAAAAATACTTTCAAGTCTAATTTGCGCTACCCTTAGTGGCGCAAATCAAGATTTGCGCGACCTTAGGTGGCGCAAATTACATAATTTCAGTATTTTTGGTTTTCTTTAAAAAGATGTTTTTAAAGGGTTTTCAAGGGTTTTGACCATTTGTTGACTTTCACTTAATTTTTTTGCGATTTCTCTCTGGTATCCCTCTCGAACTCAGTCTCCTATTCGATTCAAATTTCTGAGATTGTGGGTACTATTCATCGATTCAGGTATGTTTTCGAATCTCTCTTCATTGTTATTTCAGCATTTCTTATTCGATTTCATACTTTGATTCATGAATCTTAATCGATTTGGGAGGATTAATCATTTTTGCGTGCAAACTGTTCATTTCTATCAGATTCTTTGATTTTAGATTTTCAAGAAATTAGGGTTTTTGTTAAGCTTGTTTAGGATCGATTCTTACTTAGAATGTACTTATATGATAAATTGATGCCTATGTATATCTCCTGTTTGTCAATTTTTGAATTTGATTCGATATGACGAGTGTCGCGTTTTTTTAGAACTGATGACAAGTGAGAATTGCGCCACAGCGGGTAGCGCAATTCTCATTTTGCGCTATTGCTTATGGCGATTTTCTTCTGAATTTTGTCTATCTCAGAATTGCGCTTCTTCAGATCGCGCATTTCTTGCTTTGCGCCACAGCCTTTGGCGCATTTTAGACTTAGGAAAAAAAATTATCAAATTTTTTTTTGTTTTCTATTTTCTTTCATAGTGTTTCTTACTTATGTTTTATACTTTGTTTTCATATTTATTAGGGGATATATGGATTCAAATGACGATCAAAATCCTCAAGGTCAGGAAGTTGAGAATCAACCATCGGATCATGCTTCTCGAGATAGACCTCTTCCATTAGCTCGTTCTTCGGGAGTTGATCTATCTGCCAGAAGGAGTTCTCCGGAAGATGTTTTCCCACTCAAATTATATGTTTTGCCTTACAAGCCAAACAATTATTTTGTCAATCTTGACAGAGTGAGAATTCATCCGATTATACGTGCTATTCTTCGAGGTCATCCAATCAATTATGCACTTTCGGGACGTCATGGAGTTCCTGAGGTTTATCTGCAACAAGCCTGGCATACAATCAGAAAGATTGATAATATTTCCCATCCTCGATTCAAGATTCAGATCGATCAGTTCGAGACTTTTCTGGATTATCATCGTCTTCGATTACTACTTCGTCTACCAGAAGATGATTCGAGACCGGGTCGTACAGAATTTGATGATTATCCACCGGAAGAAGATATATTGGCTGGAATTCGAGCACTGGGATATGTTGGTCCTTTGACTATGATTAGTCAATTTGAGAAGTCACGTCTTCCACCAGTATGGTATGCTTTGAGCTCAGTTATCAACAGATGTTTGACATCCAAACATTCTGGTACTGATAATTCAAGTCTGCATTACTTACGACCTTTCCATGCAATTATATATGATTTGCATGTGGATTATGCCCTTATCTTCTGGACCGAATTGTCTGAGCTTGTGTATGCCAAAAGCACGAACAAAGATCGCAAGTTCGTGCCATTCATTCGATTCTTGGAGCTTATTATCTGGAGCATGCTTAGGAGTAATAGAGACATTCCAAGAAGACATAACTGGGTTCCAGCTCCTGATTATGAAATGGGTTACATCAACAGGCAGAAGCGTTCGTTTGATAATTTAATGCCTATTCTTCCAGAGCTGATTCAGAATTATGCAGATCCAGAAGATGAAGCGGTAATTGATTATTGTGAAGAGCATGGAATAGAAATTGAAGAACAGAATGTTCAAGAAGAGACCGAACAAGAAGAACAACAAGCACAAGGTAAAGATGATGCTGACTCAAGTAATTCTGAAAGTGATGATGGTGATGACGGAGTGGATGATACAGATAATGATGATGATGATGATAATGGTGGAAATGATGATAATATGAATTTTGGAGAATCTGTCTTAAGAGAATCAGAAGTGGAGACCACACATGTTTCTGAAAGATTGTTGTCGGAAAGTAATACGGTTGACACTTCGGATACCGTTCCGATAAACACCAATGTGGTAAATATTGAGGTAGATGAACTTGATCTTTGTTTTGCCAGACCATCTACAAGGAATGTAGATACTCAGTTTTCAGCTCCTTTGATTTCTTCTGGTGTAACAGTTCTAGAAGCAACTACGACAGTTCCTTCTACAGTCGTTACATCTGAATTACTCAGAACGTCGGATTCAATGTCACTTGATGAGCTATTGAAGACGATGAAAGACCGAATGGATGTCGAAAAGAATGAGCAGTTACACAAAATGAAAGCAATGCTGAAGGGTAAAGGGAAAGTAACAGATATTCCTAAGATTCCAGCTGAGATTCCATTTAGAAGACCTACGGGTGTTATTATTCGGGAGCCTTCAAGTGGACCAGTTTCTCAACTGCCAACTCAACCGCCAATTCAACCGTTCTCTACAGTTCGATCTCTACCGTTGCCTTCCGCACACGTTCCACCTACATCGCAACAGGGTATTCAGGATATTCCGGTTTCAGAACTTTCTGATATGCTCTACGCGCGATTATTATCTATGTCTTCTCCGGAGCATCAGGATAAAGATCTTATTTCTCTGCTTCGAAATTTTCAACCGCCTCCGCCTCCGCGTTCTACTCCTTCTCCGACACCAGTTCCTGATCCTCGAGCATCGTCATTGGTCAATGAGTTTCATTCTTTCAGGACTGAGGTTCGTAATAGTTTTTCTGAAATTCAGCAAGGTTTAAAGTTGATGACAGATGCACTTTCTACGCTTTCTGAAAGAGTGGCTAAACATGAAGAAACTTGCCAACCTGCCGCCGGTTCGTCTCTTAAGCGTAGACATGACCAAGATGATCCGGGTCATCAAGGTCATGAGGGGGAGAATTCTAAGAGACGAAGAGTTGAAGAAAGTGTGAATGAAGAATCTACTGAAAATGTCAATGAAGAAAGGGCAAATGAGGGAAGAGCAAATGAGGGAAGAGCAAATGAAGAAAGAGATGAAGAAGCTGATCCGGAAAACTTAGTTGATGAGTTGCTGAATGAAGTTGATTTGACGGCTATGGCTTCGGAGATTAACTATGTTGAGCCCGGGAATGCGAACAATCTGCAACTAGTTGTTTATGTTGACCCAGATTCTGCACCTGTTTCAACTGGATGTCCGGAGACTTCTAATGTGCATGAGTCTGAAGAATTTGAAGATATGCGTAACTTCTTCTCTAACTATGTTGAGATTGATTCAAATGATGATGTTCAAAGAATGTTTGATAAGTTCTAGAAGATTAAAGAAGAAGATCAAAATGATATTGTAGTTATATCTGATACAGAAGTTGAAGTTAAAGTAGATGAAAAGGATATTGAAGTTGTTAACATGCTTTATGGAGATATTTCAGACAATGAAGATATTAGTCATCAATCTTCATTAGCACATTCGCCAGTTCGAGAACCAGAAGTTCAAGTCCAACAAAGTCCTCCGGTTGTTCCTATTGTTCCAGCTCCGACCACCACTACTACTGAAAGTACGTTTGTTCAGGGTGAGTCGTCCAGAGCTAACTCAGAGGTTCCTGATCCAACTATGAATATTTCATCTAGCATTTTACAACCAGGTCCCGCATTGGATAGACAACAAAGAATGGAGAGGCTTGAAGCAAGATACCAGGTTACCAGAATGAGATCCGCTTTTCTTGAAGACACTGAACGAAATTTCTATGTCAAGAAAAGAAGAAGAGTGAATATCAATGCTATCCTGGGGATTGAAAAGGAACCTTCTTGGTATCAATACGAGTACCTGATGTTTATTAAATGTCTTCGACAAGGAAGATATATGGTATTTTCTAAACACAGCATTGTAAGCGTACTTAAGGTGGAAATAGCCAGTTTTGTCAGAATTTGGTATCCGGTATTCTATGTGTAACGTCAGGATTGTCAGACTTATCGGTTTACTGAAACAGACTTCAATGAACTTTCTATCGATGACTTTGAGGTAATTTATCATCAATTTCGAGATATGCCTATTCGTACTGATGATATCCTCAGGGCTTTGGAAGCAGTCAAGCATTTCTTATGAAGACAAGTTAGATTTTATCGATGCTTTGACTTCCAGCTTGCTGTTGAGAGCTTCCAGCCTGTAGTCAATGTGAGAAGACCGGATAGAGAATTGCCAAACATTGACAGCTATCCACTATTTTCTATTGTTGAAGACCCTTATGGGATTGTGTATAGAGATCAGCCAGGTGTCAGACGATTCCTCAGATTTGATGAAATCGGTAAATATTCTGATGGTACTTTGAAGATCATCCGATTTCAGCTAGATCACAGACTGAAGAAAGCTATGAAGAAGTTATTGGAAACAAGGAGAAGTCTTTACCATGTTGATAATGTTGAGATCAGACTCTTGAGGAGAGCAATAGAGACAATCGACACAAGGCTAAACTTCCGAAAACACTAAGACGCTTGGAGATCTTAATTGGCAAGAATCGTCAACACAGAAGATTCGAGCGCCCTTGATTACAAAGGGGGAGATTGTTAATGCTACTTTTAATGTTGTAATCAAGGCTTATCTATTTTAAGCATGTAATAAGTCTAGTTTTACTTTCTTTAGTCAAGGGTATATAAACCCTTGTGTTAGCTTTTGTAAACTACCGTTCACGTTTTGAGAGTAACACAGATGGCATATTTCTCTCTCTAGATACTCTCTCTCTCTAATCTTGATAGATCTTGGTTTATCACTTCTGCAAGACCAAACTCTACCATCACTTTTCCAAGGATCGGGTATGTCTTTCAAGATCCTGCTGGAAAGTCAAAGTTGTTCCTAGAGGTTGATTGCCAAAAATACGCAACAAGTACTCTGGTAAAGTTCAGAGCCAACCTCTTGGAGCACAGAGGAACAGAGCTCATGGATAAAGCTCTCGCAGACAGATTGATAGAGGTCATCGATTCTGTCATCAACTTTAGAAACCTCTGCATCAATATATACCGTGAGCTCAAAGGTGGAGGAATCGGAGGTCACAAAATCGACGACTTCCCAAATGCCAGAATCTGACTTCCTCAACCTTCCTCTGTAATTTCTCTTTCATTATGTAATAAAGTGTAAGTGCCTCTGGCATAACTTTATATGAAAGAAAAGTTTCAACAGAGGTCAAATACCTCTTGTCGTGTACCTAGCCTAGAAAACCATACATTTTTCAATTTTGTTATTTTTCAATACTTAGGGGGAGATTGTTAGCTCAAATCTATATGTTTAAAGAAGTATTGAAAAATAGGCTAAGTATAGACATCGACAGAGCCTCTACCAAGACACCGAGAGAAGGTCCAAGTGAAGACTCAACAGAAGACGTTCACAGAGAACAAGGCCATAGAGCCCCTGTCATACTTGACAGAGCCTCTGTGGTATGAATACTGAAGACTTAGAAGATTATTTGAAGATCAAGACAAAGACACTCGTGCCTCTCACGTGCCTCTACAGTACGAAGATCCTGAAGATCATTCGTACAAGGCATGCCCTGCACACTACACGTGTCATCCTCTGATGGGTTACAGCCTTTGCAGATAGCGGCGCACTACATTAAAGTTGTACCTGTAGCAGTCCCACGATCGTGCCTTTGTACCTTTAGTCCTTATTGTCTAAAGCTTGTCCCCTGATGAACAGTATAAATAGAAGGCTCATGTTGAGCTCTTCTATTAACTCTTGCACAATACATACACCCATTAGAGCAGAATTCTAGTTATACCTTCGGTGTTCTTGGTGTTCTTATTGAATCAATACAAAGTGAATCTTTAAGTTAATCTTGTGTTAATCTATACTTTGTTTAGCTGATTCTGTGTGTCTTTCTACCGTAGAAAATCTTTTAGTTCGTTAAAACGTTTCCGCACCCATATCTGTTTGAACTATTAGATATAAATATCATTGTTGAGTAAAATCGGGATCAACAACCGCATCACTGGTGGGTCTGACGTGTGTGGTCTGACGTATTCCGCAGCCAAGCGTCACGCCATCCAGGCACCTGACGATCGGCCTATCCTGCGCTCATCCAGACCCAAAAGAGAACTGGAGTTAGAAACCATGAAAATCACGTTCGACCAAGACGATATCGGTGACTCGTATCAGAAGCATCATGACGGGTTGATCATTCAACTCAGGATTGATAATTGTTTAACCCGACGAGTTTTGGTCGATGGAGGCAGTTCAGCAAACGTCATCTTCCTTGATACCATCAAGGCCATGGGAATCGGTCGATCGGAAATCACCCGACGCTCGATGACCTTGGTCGGTTTCAATGGAGACGCGACGAGTACCTTTGGGGAGATCACCTTGCCCGTCTATGCAGGGGGAATCAATAAGCAAACGAAGTTCAACGTCATTGATTGCCCGTTGGCCTATAACATCATCTTAGGTCGACCGTGGATCCATGAAATGAAAGTCGTTCCCTCGACGTACCATCAGACCAAGAAGTTCCCTACGCCGTGGGGGGTCCAGGTGATCAAAAGTGAGCCGAAAGTCGCCCGTGACTGCTATAAGACCACCCTGAAGCCGCAGAAGTAGGCCGTCTAGCAGTTATGAGTCGAGGAAGTCGTCCTGGACCAGAACAAGTCTGACCAGAAAGACTTTGTAAGATCGTCTCTCGATCCCTGCCTTAAAAACAAGCTAATATCTTTCTTGCAGGAACATGTTAATTGTTTTGCCTGGTAGCACAGAGACATGGTCGGCATAGACCCTGGTGTCGTTTCCCTTAAGCTCAATGTCGACCCGTCATTTAAACCCATCAAGCAAAAGCGGCGGAAATTTGCTCCTGAAAGGAGTAAGGTGATAAATGACGAAGTCGACAACCTCATCAAGACAAGGAAAATTCAAGATACAAAATACCCCGACAGGCTTGCCAAAGTTGCGGTAGAAGAATGACAAATGAAAAGGTCCAAGTCGTATCTAAGAGGTCGTGGGTAAAGGTGCCTATCGGCTCCGAACCCTTGACAATCGAGAATCCCACGTAGCCGGAATGCAACACATCTGAAATGGTATTTCTTCTAAGTCTTTTCTTTTCTTTCATACGATTTCTATCCATCATGACGAATACTAACTTAAGCATCGGAGGGTCGTTGGTTAGCCAACGACCAACCGTTGACATCGTTTAATCACAGGATCGCACGACACCAGTTGCTAAGTCTACTATACAACTTTAGTTTCGTAGGATCGCGTGACACAAATGATCAAGTCTATGACTCGATTATCCTATCGCAGAGACGCATGATTCAAGTTCATCGTACGATCTAGTTATACAATCGTAAGGTCTCACGACCCCACGATCTAAGTTTTTTAACTCAGAAGAATTTCATGTTCTGAATGAATGCTTTGATCACGTGTGCTTATGTTTGCCAACACGCTTTAAAAGTATAAAAGTCTTATGACTTGTGTGCTAGTCGTTGTATTACAATGGATGCCTAAGTCGCACGATTTTTTGTTTATTCTGTACTTAGTAAATTTCGCAATTGATATTATACCTATCCACGACATGTATGAGTCGAAATAATACATGAGTTCAACAGAAAAGTGAATTTCATTTATCAAACCGTCAGTTACATCAGATAACTCGACCACCAACGGTCGTGCGAGAAAAGAAAAATTAAAGATAAAATTTCCTAAGGCAGTGGAGGATCGACAGTCACATCCTTACCGGAGGCCTCGCCCTTTGAGCCCTCTTCGACCTCCTCCTCATCGACTTCTTCCTCGTCCACCTCCTTCTCGTCATCCGAGTCAAGGTCCCGCTCCGACCCGACCTTCGACAAGAAAAACACCAACTCCTCCGATGCAGAGGCGAGAGGATTCTTGTCCGATAGGTGTCGTCGCATGATAGCCGCCCGCGCAGTGAATCGGGCAAAAGCAAAGACGGACTTAGTCTCGTCCTTCAGCTCCTTCACCTCTTCCTCTAGGCTCGCCACCTTAGACTTAGACTCCTCGACTTCTTTTTCCTTCATAGACAAGGACTCCTTTACCCTGTCCAGCTCCTCCCTTTGGTCGGCGATCAAAGACAGGGATTGCTTCAGACGAGAGTTCACCTCGTCCTTTGCATGTCCGACGGCTTCCAACTCGTTCAGAGCGTCGTCGAGTCGTACCGACTGTTGATCCAAACCCTCAGTGATTTGATAATGACCCTCTCTTATATACTTAGTGAAAATTGTAAGTAAACAATATGTATCTGAGTTTCACTATCGCTGATAAGTACTAAGATCTTACAGTACCGCTGATAGGAACTCTCACTCTTTAGATTAAACATTCAACGAAACTGTTCACCATAATACTCTGAGTGTGTTCAGTACTTATGGTGATCGCTGATAAGTTAGTTGTTTACTTATGATCCCTGAAGACAAGTTTCACGTTAACATAGGTTCTACGCTGAAGTCGAAGATCAAGCTCAAGAACCAGCGACAAGTCTCCTAATGAACTGATGCGGCTCAGCGAAGACTCAGATTTGTCCACTCAACGTGAAGTATCAAGTACAAGACTTCAGCTATCGCTGAACTCTATCATTCGCTGATATAGAATGATAGATCGCTGAATCAATGAAAAGCTGATCATGAAGTCCTCCGTACAAAGTACTTTTGTCTTAACCACCTTTGCACGACTCCGTACGATATGTCAGAAAAAGAACCTCCTTATTGTCTGAAATCGTACAACCACTCTGATATTACACTGTTCAACATGCGGCTACTAAGGTTGTCAACAAAGGTCAATGACATGCAACCAATCAGCTGCTGCCACGTGTAAAGGGTAAACTGCAATGCATTAAATGCATGCAGTATATAAGAAGAAGAACTCACTTCATTTTGAAGTAACTTGCTAACTCTGGACAAGTTCAACCTTCTTATCTTGAGATAGGTTATTATTAGTAATTTCCTTCCCTTTCTTAGTGCAAGAAACTTAGTGTTCCAACTTGTTTAGATTTAGGTTTATCCTTAATCTTGTTTCCGCAACAAGCTGTAAATTGTTAATGATTTATCAATAAACAATTTAGAAAAGTAAAATCTGTGTGTTTGTATTCAACCCCCCCCCCCCCCCCCTTCTACAAACTTGTATAGCCCTTCGGGACCAACAAGTGGTATCAGAGCAGATTTGTTTAATCTAATAAACAAGATCTAATCTATACTAAGATTTCTCTTCCTTGCTATTTCTGAAAATGGCTACCAACACAAACACAAATTATATCGACAATGGTTCTCTTGCAAAACCCCCTAGATTCTCCAGAGATAATTTTAATCTATGGAAAAATAGGATGACTCTCTTCCTAGAAGGTGTGGACCCTACTATGCCTTATTATCTTGAAAACGGCCCATTCATTCCTGTAAGAATTGATGACGCAGTACCAGCCACTGAGAATAGACCTGCTATTCCAGAAAGGCTGGTACCCAAAGAAGTTCATACATGGACTGACGAAGATAAGAAGAAAGTGGCTATTGAAAGTGCAGGATCTATTCTTACAATCAATATAGAAAGAAGTAATTGAGAAATTGTATGATCAAGCCCAATTGTATTCAATGATGCACAGAATTACAGATCTAAGAGAGAGATCACCTCAAAGATTACAAGGAAAGAATACAAGTAATATGGAAAATCAATCAGTTAGCAACGTAGTGCTAACCACTCTATTTATACTGCAACAAACATCTTAAAGCTACAGTACAAATAAGAAATACTAATAAGAACATAACACGTGTCCTAATTAGTTTACACATTACTAAATAACGAAACTCGTCATAAGTTCTGAACAGGTAGTTCAGAATTTCTGAACATTCTTCTGATCACGCTTCTCAGAACTTCTGACTTCTCTTTCTCAGATCTCTGACTCTTCTTCTCAGAACTTCTGACTCTTCTTCTCAGAACTTCTGAACCTTCTTATCAGATCTTCAACACTTGGTTTATTGACAAAACTTCAGATCTAACAATCTCCCCCTTTTTGTCAAATAAACTTAAACTTTGCATCATCTAATTCTTTCAGAGCAGGAACAATTTTCTGAAGTAGCACATTCCTCAGATTAAGCCTCTTATCAATCTTGTCAATAATTTCTTGAATAATCTCAACTTGCTGATTAATTACTTCTTGAACCATGTTTGCTTCCTTCACTTTCAGCATCTTTTTCTCCAAATTGTGCTTTATGATCCTTAAAGTTCCAGAACAATATTTTGCAGTTTCCTTTGCTCTGAAGAAGATCTTTCCACTTTTGTTCTTCAAAAATACTCCCAACTCTGGATATCTGTGAACACTTCCAGTCTTTAACACCTTTTTCTGCTCATGATCTGTATTGGGATTTGCCAGATAAACACATGACTTTTGCAAATACAGAGCTATTTGGAAATCTGTATAGCAATGCCACCTTAAGATATAGAACATGGCCTCAATCACCACACTTCTTGCCTTCCTTTCATTTCTATCTTTACTTGACTCTTTAAAACATAGAAAGCTGTGTAATCTGTAGAAGTCAACCACTGACAGTTTCTCAAAATCTGCATCAGTGAAATAATAAACCTTGCCATCTTCTCTCAAAACTTCAAAGGATAAGTACTCCATCTTTCTGAATTTCTTAACCTTCAATTCTCTGATTCCAGTGATTAGAAAATCTGAGTAAACGGCTTGCTTTGTTTTGCCAAGACATCTTGATTTTTCAGCCAACCAGATCTGAGTCTCCTTAGACCTATCATAATACACATCCAAGAATTGTACCTCTTTTGGTTTGAAGAACTCAGGCAGATCAAATTCAAGAAAGTATCCATTCAGATCAATGAATATTTCATCTTCTTTGGGTTCAGACTGTTCAGCTTGATCAATATTAGTTATCTGCACATTCTGAGGTGTTGTGTCCTGAACTTCTTCAGCCTCATCTGACAAAATTTCATTCACTTCATACTCAGCTGGGAACACAAAATCATTATGTAGAATCTTTTTGGGATTCACCTCAGATAACAACCATTCACTACTGTTTCTGATTTTTCTTCTAAAATCCAACCTCCTCTTCACACAGTTTATGCATCTCTTCTTTAAACTCTCTTTTTCAGCATCCATACTTACTTCCATTCTAATCAACAGCCAATTCAGAGTTGCATCACTGTACTTCACCAACTCTTTTAATCTGAATAATTCAAGTCTTTCGTGAACCATATATGTGAACCCTTCTGCCTCCATTCCTTCATTCACAAAACCCTTCACATGCAGATCAACTTCTGTTTTCTTTGTGGGAGAACTCAGATTGCACTTTTCTTTTCTTTCTTCTATAGCCAACTGGAAGTCATACAAGTATGTATTTCTGACATAAATACCCAGAAGTCTTCTGCATTCAATTTCTATCAAGGCTTCTTCAGTGCTAGCAAAGAACTTGACTAGAAAGATCTGATCATCAAGAGTCAATCTGTGAAAATCAAATGTAGACATGGAAACCTTTGTATTTCTTTCTTTCAGTATTTCCATTCTAACGAACATTAAACCATTGAATTCATCTTGTTGAAACATCAGAACTTTCTCGATTCTTTTCTGAATATGCAGTTTTGAGTCAGGAACTCTGAACATATTAGAAGCTTCTGAGTAGACCATCTGAGCTCTGTCATCCATAAAACCATCAATATTACTCTCCAAAAGCTCATACTCTCCTTCTGTGTAGTAGAGATTATCATATATTTCCTCAGGAAAAATATCATCATGAAATTGTCTGGCTAAAGGTACATCACTTAACTCTAGAATGAAGTCACACAAAGGTTCTTCTAGTCTTTGCAATTTAATCTTTGGAATCTCGATTGGTTTTCTAAATACATATTCAGAAGGCATAAAGAAGTCTTTCACTTTCACATACTCTTCTTCTGTATTTAACTCATCACAAAAGTTAAACCTAAAATCATCTTTAAAATCCTGAGTGTAATCTACAGTTCTGTCTTCTTCTCCCATTAGATCAATGGGTCTTATCACTTTTATTCCTTTATGAATTTTCTGGACACTCAAAGCTCTAACTACCTCATTATGCATTCTTCTGATCAATTCTTCATTCAACCTCCTTTCTTCTGATTCAGACTCCATTGCCCTTTCACTGTTATAAACCACAATATCTGTACATCTGTTTTCCACTGTACTTTCCACTATTTCTTCCATTCTCAAATCAGATTCCTCAATAGCTACAGTTTCATCTGAGTTTCCTTCCATCTCAGTATCCAAGTTCAATTCCTCTGTTTTATCTGATTCATTACTATCAATACTTCCCAACTCCATTTCTTCTGTATCTGAACTGTCAAGCTGTACTATCTGAATCATCTCCTTTAAATTTTCCTGTGTCTGATCTTCTGTACTTTTTGTATTGGCTAAGTGCATGTCTGCTATCTCAAAATCTTCTATGCCAATATCATCATCAGAACTTAACCTTTGTCTTTTCTCCCCCTTTTGATGATTATGAGGATCATTATCATCAAACTTCCTTTTCAAGTTCTGATTAAAAGCAACTTCAGGTTCAGCTTCTGCAATAGGAACAGGATCAAGAGGCTTTGAAGTAGAAGCCAAAGATACACTCAGTGCTTTCAATATAGATTCCTGCATACCCTGCATCTGTTTTAACATATCTTTTTGAAAACCAGACATTATATCCATGATCTCCTTTTTGTGAGAATCCAAGGATTTCTTTACATCATCTACCTTGGTTTCAACAGAAATTAACTTTTTCTCTAATACAACTTTCAAATCTGATACCTCATCATTCAGATCCTCCATCCTCTTCTCCAAATTTTCTACTTTTTCCCCCATCTCCTTGTTTTGTTTCTGAATCTTTTCAAATTCAGAAGTTTCTAACAGTGAACCTGAACCAACAGATGGTCCAGTTTTCATGTGCCCAGAGAGCTCATGGCCTGTAGATAACACACAGTCATCTTGTACAACAGATGCACGTTTGAATGAGGCTTTTGTAATGTTCACCTCACCAGGACTTCCATCCAATCCTTGACACCCAACATTAGGCATGTCTATGAATGTTGTTTCAGTAGTACGAAATTCCTGATCTGTGCAAGTGTCAAAAGGAATTTCAGGCTCAATATGAATAGGACTGTGATATTCAGACTCAATGTGTTGAAAAATAAGTTGGGATTTATCACCTCCCTCCAAATGAGTTTGGGATGGTTCCCCGGATTTGTGTGAAACAGTAGCATGTTGAAATGCTTCTGAGTGGGTATGGATGGGTTGTTCAAGATCCACCACTAGGTCCATGGTGTTTGTTTCAATATTGGACACCAAGAGATGTGAACCAATAGCATGTGTGGTTACCTGGTCAAGATTAGCTGGTTCAGAGGCATCTCTTTCTGTTTGAACCTCTGTTAACAATCTCTCATCCTCACCACTCTCATTCTGTTTTTCCTCACTGAGTCTAACCAAGCTCTCAGAATTTTCCCCCTCAAGTCTCTCAGAATGTTCACCCATCTGAACATCCTCCCCCTCTCTAATTCGACTAGACCCCTCACCTCTCTTCTCAGGTTGGTCCTCTTGGGTAGGGATTTGAGGTAATTCAATTCCCATAGAGGTGCAATAAGCTTTTAAAATCTCACTCTCCCTTGGAATATAGTTCCTAAGTGATTTTGGTAACAGTTTATGATTGGGATAATTTTCAAGTCTTGTTACTGAGGTCATCTTACCCAAATAAAATGTAGGACCATGCTCTTCATTTGTTCTTCTTGAGATTGTTCTGTTTTCCTGCATGGCATACCAAATAACAATTTGCCAGTACCTTATGTAGGGAATGTATGTCAGTGGAGCATCCTTTGTCTTCTTCTGAATTGCTTTCTGATTCTTCTCAAATGTATTCTTCATATCTTCCCAAAGTATTAAAGTATAGTCATAATGCCTATTCTTCACTAAACCTTGAAATATCTGAAGAATTTGTTTAGAACCTTGATCAGCAGAACTATTTTTCCCTGACAAACATTTATTTACCACATGAAAGAAGCAAGCCCAAATAGGTGGTAATTTGTTTCTTCTGAACAAACTGAGAGTCCTCAATCCTTCATTGTATCCCAACTTCATAAACTCTGCTATTAATTCCTCTGTTAGGGGTAAATCCTCAAAATCTGTTCTTCTTTGTACATCATCTTTCTCTGGTAGATTCAGCATCTCTCTTAGTGCAGAGATAGATAAGACAAATGTCACTCCTCCAATTTCAGACACAAACTTATTATCTTCTAACCTAAGATATTTCCACCATTGTTGTATGTACTGAACAGGCACATTTTTACTTCTTGTAAACCATTTTCTGTACGGATGATGTTTGAATAACTCCATGATAATTCTGTGTTCAGGCTTAAAACGACTTTCCTCAAACAATATAACACAGTTATTTTCAGATAATTTCAACCATTCACTCTCAGGAACAACTCTTTCCACTAGAATAGATCTATCTGACATAATAGAACCTGCAGCACTCTGATCATGTTCAATATTAACATTTACCTCATCCGCATTTCCTTCAGATTCATCCATTTGTTCATCTTCTTCATCATTTCTTATTGCCCCTTCCTCTGCAACTCTATTTTGTACTTCATCACTTTCCGAATCAGATGAATCCATTATCGATTTTGTAGAATGTAGAGAAATTGGACCACTTCTTCGTATTTCAGACATGATTTAAGAAGAAAACAGATTCAAAGAACTCTGGATTTGATTCGTATCTCACGTTTCGCTCTGGAATTTGAAAGAACTTTGAAATAGGGATTTTAAGACCTATTTAAAATCCGCGAAGTTGAAAGGTTTAACGGAAAAGCGAAATCAATGTTATAACGGAGTCAACACACGTGAAATACCACAAAGGATTTAAATGAAATACGTGGCATTGTCAAACAAATATGAGGCTGACACGTGTTAGTGGATAGAATTTTGACTCAAGTCAAAGATCTGAATAACACGCGCAGATGTTCTGATTCCATGACTCAGAAGAATTTTGCCTTGTAACCAAAATGTCTTTTAAAATCAACTTCTGACCAATATAAAACATTTTGATTATTCAGAAGAGGTTTGAACAGATAAGAAATGAAAACAAATCTTTTAAGCATCACAAAATGATTTTCAAAAGAATTTTGATGCTCCCCCTTGACTTGAGCATGCATTTGAGTATTAATGATACATAAAGATGAGATAACAAGATAATCGAAGAAGCATAATCCATACAGTTGAAGTTATTTGTATTTCTCAAAAATAAATTTTTGAAAGTTAGATTGCTGAAGTATTGACTCAGAATTTCTGACCTTAAGATTTAGAGGTTCTGATCTCAAGACTCAGAAGTTCTGAACTCAAGACTCAGAAGTTCTGAACTCAAGATTCAGAAGTTCTGAACTCAAGACTCAGAAGTTCTGAACTCAAGACTCAGAAGTTCTGAGTACACTACTCAGACAACTTCACTTAGAAAAATTTAGCATTTTTAAGAAAGAAAAAAAATATTTTCAACTAGGCAGATTAAGCATTCCTATTTTACATATGAGAAAAGAAAACCTTTTGTGATCAAGAGGCTTTGTGAACAAGTCAGCCAATTGATACTTTGTATGCACAAAGTGCATCTCTATAGTTCCTTTTTCCACATAGTCCTTTATAAAATGATACCTCACGTCTATATGCTTAGTCTTCGAATGTTGAACAGGGTTCTGAGTAATAGCAATTGCACTTTCTGAGTCACAATAGATGGGAATCTTATTAAGCTGATATCCATAGTCCATGAGTTGTGTTCTCATCCACAATGTTTGAGAGCATGAAGCAGCAGCAGCAACATACTCTGCTTCAGCAGTTGAAGTGGATACACAATTCTGTTTCTTTGATGCCCAACTCACTATTTTATCTCCCAAAAAGTGACAAGCACCAGATGTACTCTTTCTGTCCAACCTACTTCCTGCATGATCAGCATCAGTGAAAGCAGTCAATTTGAAGTCAGTTTCTTTTGGATACCATAAACCTAGATCAGGTGTTCCTTTGAGATATCTTAAAATCCTTTTGACAGCCAACATATGTGATTCTTTCGGGTTAGATTGAAATCTAGCACAGAAACAGGTAGAAAACATGATATCTGGTCTACTTGCAGTCAAATAAAGTAATGATCCAATCATGCCTCTATAAAGTTTGATATCTGCTGAAACACCTTTGAGATCAGCATCTAACTTTATGTTAGTTGCCATAGGTGTTCTCATAGAAGCACAATCAGACATTTTGAACTTTTTCAGAATATCTCTGACATATTTTCCTTGATTTATGAAAATACCTTTTGGTAGTTGTTTGACTTGAAGACCAAGGAAAAAATTCAGTTCACCCATCATGCTCATTTCAAATTCAGATGACATGACTTTTGAAAAATTATCACATAATTCTGGACTAGTAGAACCAAATATTATGTCATCAACATAAATCTGAATCAGAATCAAATCATTACCCTGTTTCTTTAAAAACAAAGTTGTGTCAATCTTACCTTTCTTGAATCCTGAACCTAACAGGTGTTTAGTAAGAGTGTCATACCAGGCTCGTGGTGCTTGTTTTAGACCATATAAAGCTTTGTCTAAAATATAAACATGATCAGGGAATTCTGGATCAACAAAACCTTCAGGTTGATGGACATACACCTCTTCATTAAGTTTGCCATTTAGAAAGGCTGATTTGACATCCATTTGATACACCTTGAAGTTTTTATGTGCAGCATAGGCTAAAAATATTCTGATTGCCTCTATCCTTGCCACTGGTGCAAATGTCTCATCATAATCAATTCCCTCTTGTTGACAGTATCCCTTAGCAACCAATCTTGCCTTGTTTCTGATGACAACACCTGATTCATCCTTTTTGTTTCTGAACACCCATTTAGTTCCAATTATAGATTTACCTTCAGGCTTTGGAATGAGTCTCCAAACTTTATTTCTTTCAAATTGAAGCAATTCCTCTTGCATTGCTGAAATCCAGTCTGGATCCTCTAGGGCTTCATTAGCTTTCTTTGGTTCAATTACACTTAAGAAACCAGCAAACATTACTTCATTTGCTGTAGCTGATCTTGTCTTTACTCCTGCTGATGGATCACCTATTACTTGATGAATAGGGTGATTTTTAGTCCATTTGTTAGCACTAGGGAGTACATCAATCTCTGAATAATTGTTGTTTGCATCATTCTCATCAATGATTGCTTGTAATTCTGAACTGTCACCTTGTTCTGACGTATGAGTAGGAATTGCATCCAAGTTTGAGTTCTGATTAATGAAGTCAGAGTTCTGATTGACTTGTTCAGAGTTCTGAGTACAAGAATCAGAATTCTGATTACAAGGTTCAGAGTTTTCACCACTTGTATTTATTAGATTTGGGCACTCCTCTGATGGACCTTTGTCAGAAATTACAGTTGATTGAACTATTTCTGGAGTCTTATTTTTCATCTCTTTGACCATCTTTGGGTTTTCATATTCTGCATAAGAATCAGAAATTAGTTCACTAAAAGCATCCTTAAACAGTAAATTGAGTTCTGAACAAATAGGATTAGAATTTGTATCAGAAGTCATCTTTGTCTTGTTCAGCATGAGTTCTGAACTGTCTTGTTCAGAAGTCCGCATTCTGGCTTCATCAAAAGTTACATTTATGCTCTCCATCATCCTCTTGGTTCTTCTATTGTAGATTCTGAATGCTTTGGAAGTTAAAGAATAACCCACAAAGTATCCTTCATCTGCCTTTTTATCGAATTTGGCAAGATTTTCTCTGTCTCTGAGAACGTAGCATCTGCAACCAAAAATATGAAAGAATTTGATTAATGGTTTTCTTTTATTTATCAGTTCATAAGCAGTCTTATTTAATCTCTTATTGATTAAAGTTCTATTTTGTGTAAAACAAGCGGTTGCAATTGCTTCAGCCCATAGGAAAGTAGGAAGATTTGCATAAGCCAACATTGTTCTTGCAGCCTCAACTAGAGTTCTATTCTTCCTTTCAACAACACCATTTTGTTGAGGAGTTCTGACAGCAGAAAAATTGTGAGAAATCCCAGAACTTTCTAGAAAATTCTGAAGAGTCTCATTTCTGAACTCCGTTCCATTATCACTTCTGATTTTCTGAACTTGAAGTTGTAAGAGAACTTGAATCCTTTTGATAAAATTTATCAATGTAGTAGCAGCTTCTGACTTAGCTCTTAGGAACTCAACCCACGTGTATCTGGATAATTCATCAACAATCACAAGCATATATTTCTTTCCTCCCATCGACTGAACTGAAATTGGACCACAAAGATCAGTATGAATCATTTCTAATGGTGCTTTGCAAGATGAGTCCATTTTTAATTTGTGAGAACTCTTTTTCATCTTGCCCATTTCACAAGCTGAGCATAATGATTCTTTTTCAAATTTAAGCTTTGGTAAGCCTTTAACTAACTGTTTTGCAACAAGATTATTAAGATCTTTGAAATTCAGATGAGAACATCTTCTGTGCCAAAGCCAGCATTCATTTGCAGTTGATTTTGATAAAAGACAAACTGTATTTAATATTTTCAATTTTGAAAAATTAACTACAAATAAGTCCATATGTCTTTTGGCCCAGAAGACTTTGACATCATTTTCAGTTAGAATCATGCAACCTGTTATTTGAAACTTAATTTGACAAAGACTGTCTAAAAACTGACTTATGCTGAAAAGATTGTGTTGTAATCCTTCAACATAGAAAACCTTTTGGATAGTTAGATCCCCTTTAGTTAAATCCCCATAACCTTTGACTTGACCTTTGCTATTGTTTCCAAAGTTTACTGCTCCTCCAGCCTTTTCTGTGAAGTTTGATAGAAAAGACTTCTGACCTGTCATGTGTCTTGAAGCTCCTGAATCTAAAAACCACACATGACAGCCCTGCAAAAAGATCAGTTAGGTTTAGGTACCCATTTTGGAATGGGTCCATCTTTGTTAGCTTTGTCATTGGATTTAACATCAGTACCTTTTACTCTCCACTCAAAATCTTTCTTCAAACACCACTTTCCTTGAACTTTTATGAAATCAGAACATTTTCTGCTTACAAGTTTGTTCAAATTCTTTTTGAGAGTTGTAACTTTTGGTTTTGCTATGTTTTCAAGTTTCTTTTCTTTTATCTTTTCTTTCTTCTGAGTCTGAGGAACAAAAATTTTCTTCTTTTCTGTATTTTGAGAAACAGAAACTTTCTGAATATCTTTTCTTATGTATGAAACAGAAGTTATTTTGACTTGACATTTGTGAGAATATTGGAATGAATCATTTTTACATCTAACACAAACAAGATTTTTCTTTGCAAGTGACAATAAATCTGAAACATAGATCATTTCATTTTTATTTATACTGTTCAGAGTACAATTGCCCTTATTACAAGAATTTCTAGCGTTTAGTTCAGAAGTAGATTTCATTCTAAGCTTCTCAAGTTCCCTTTTCAGATCGTTCAACTTTGCAAGATCATCTTTCCTTTTGCTTTCTTCTTTTTCTGAAAAATTCAAGTTCTTTTTGTTAGAAGAATTAGATGATTCACCTTTTTCATATGTACTTGATTCATTAAAGAATTTATCATTTTCTCTTGAAGCATTAATTTTAAAAAGATCATACTCAGTCTTCAGTTTTTCAAGCTCTGTTATTTTCTGAATAAAAATATTCTTTTCTTTCAAAGCTTCTTCAAGTTTAATATCCACCTCACAGAAATCATTTTCAAGTTCATCATAAGTTTTCCTTAAATCCTCAAGTTCTTGACTCACAAGATTAAATCTCTTTTCAAGTTGCAAAAATTCATCTGATTTTGTTTCAGAAAATCCAGTTGAATCAGACTTCTGACTACCTGAGTCAGAGTTCTGATTTACAGACTCAGATGTCTGATCTTTAGACTCAGAATTCTGACTACAAAGTTCAGAATCCTGACTAGAAGTTTCAGACTTTTGATTGACTGTTTCAGAATTTTTACTTGTATCAAATATGCTCTCAATGTCATGATATGAAAAACTTGGTTGTTTATTTTTGTAGCTGACATTTAAGGAATCATACTTGAATTTAGTATCATTGTATCTTGGCTTTTCATCTGTTGGTTTAGAAACTTCTTTCTTAACCTTTTCTTCTGAACCAACTGACTTTTCTGTTTTAGACTCAGAAATTGTCTCATCTGACTTTTTAGAGTTTGGTCTTTGCAAATTGTCAGAACTTGTTATAGAACTAGCAGGTCTTATGAAAACTTCAACAATTTCTGGGATTTTTGGCTTAGAAACTTGAAGTATTGGAGCTCTTTTTAAAATGACATTTTCTTCCAATCCCAATCCCTTCTTTGGATTGTAAAATCTTGTATCTTTAACATTGCTTAATAAAAGATTTAATGTTTGCTGAGTTTGACCTCTTTTCAAATTCAAATCTTCCAATTCTTTGATTTTGGAGTATAAATTCTTTCTTTCTTCAAATAACATATCAAATTTTATTTGTAAATCACCTTTTTCATCCTTTATTTTTGAAAACTCAACTTTTAGTTCAGAAAGCCTTTTCATCAATTCAGAATTTTCATCTTTAACTTTCTGTTTCTCAGCCTCAGATTCTTCATATTGTTCGTTTATTACTTCTTTTTCAATTCTGAATTTGTTAACCAAAGTTCTTTCTCCTTTTATCTGTTTTCTTAGGTTAGCAAATTCAGTTTTCATTTCACCAATCTGTGTCATTAACTCTAATTCAAGTGAAGAATGTACCTCAGCAGATGACTCAGAATCAGCATCTTCAAAATCAGAATCATCCTCATTCCTCATTTTTGCCATATAGCTTCGCATCTGTGGAAAGTTGATATGATCATCTTCATCAGAAGTGTAGTACAGCCAATTCTCCTGTTCAGCCAATAGCGCAATCTCGTCATCTCTCTTCTTTGCAAGCTGAGCCTTCTTCGTGTAGTATTCATAATCTTTCACAACTTTAACTCTGCAATCCTTGGCATAATGGCCAGATTTTCCACACTTGAAACACAGATTCTTTTCTTTTCTCTCTTCCTTCTCTTCCTTGTTTTCTTCACTTCTCTCTATTCTCTTTTCAATCTTATTTTCTTCTCTGTCATCTTTCTTCTTATAATCTGAACTTCCAGCTCTCTTATAATTTCCTTGAAATCTGCCCTTCCCATACCTTTTGTTGAAAGTATTTGTCAGCAAAGCTAGCTTTTCAGCCATTATCTTGATATCTTCATCATCTTCTGATCCTTCTTCTTTGTCAGATTCCTCCAGACTTGGTATTTCTGATAGATATGCAGTCTTTTTGGGTGCTTTGATTGCTTTGGACTTTGATAAGAACGCTAACTGATCAGCAACATTTTTCTTTTCTTCCACAACTAACTTGACAGAGTCTTCATGTTGATTAAGAACACAGAACAAATCATTTAAGTCTTCTTCACACATATCTTTGTTCATTTGCAGACTTATGGCAAATGATGACCATTCTGAATTTAGACTGTTCAGAAATTTGTAATTTATTTCTGATTTTGTTTTCTTCAGTCCATTTCTTCTCAAGTCATTTAGAATAGTGCAAAATTTACTGTATGTCTGTGTCAAACTTTCTGACTCTTTTGCTTTGAACCTTTCATAAGCATTTATGCTTTGATTTAACTTTGCCTGAATAGATCTTACAGTTCCTAACATTTGCCTTTCCAATTCGTCCCACATTTCTTTAGCTGATGATCCACTGTCAATCCTGTTAAGAACCTCATTCGGGACAGCCAAAGTCATCAAAGTAATTGCTCTTTTGTCAATAGCATGCCTATTTTTCTGTTCAGCAGTGTATTGGGAATAATTCTTCTTTACTCTGGTCGCTGGAATTTCTGGAGTTGTCTCTGTAGCAGGGGTTGCGGCGACATCGATATATACTTCGATTGGACCTTCTCGTATAGAAATCATAAGATTTTCATCGATGTTGTCAAGGAATTGGATCATACGAGTTTTCCATTGCTGATACTCTTCTGGTATAAGAACAGGCGGTTTGGTTTCGGATCCCATGGCTAGATATTCTTTAGAAGACATGATTGTAAGAAAATTCAACAGAAGGACAAATTCGATTTTCTTGATCGAAAAGTAGCAGGTAATTCAAGAATTGCTAAGAATTCAAGAACTAGCCCTAGCAGCGGAATCGAATTTTGAATGAATCAAGAAATCTTCAAGAAATTGATCAATCGATCTTCGCAATCACAATCTTGAACGAATTTGTTTGTTGATTGGCTCTGATACCAATTGAAAGTGCAGGATCTATTCTTACAATCAATATAGAAAGAAGTAATTGAGAAATTGTATGATCAAGCCCAATTGTATTCAATGATGCACAGAATTACAGATCTAAGAGAGAGATCACCTCAAAGATTACAAGGAAAGAATACAAGTAATATGGAAAATCAATCAGTTAGCAACGTAGTGCTAACCACTCTATTTATACTGCAACAAACATCTTAAAGCTACAGTACAAATAAGAAATACTAATAAGAACATAACACGTGTCCTAATTAGTTTACACATTACTAAATAACGAAACTCGTCATAAGTTCTGAACAGGTAGTTCAGAATTTCTGAACATTCTTCTGATCACGCTTCTCAGAACTTCTGACTTCTCTTTCTCAGATCTCTGACTCTTCTTCTCAGAACTTCTGACTCTTCTTCTCAGAACTTCTGAACCTTCTTATCAGATCTTCAACACTTGGTTTATTGACAAAACTTCAGATCTAACAGCTATCGACACCAAAGCCAGATCCATACTATCCATGGCTCTTCCTGACGAAGTCTACCATTCCGTCATGAACCTGAAATCCTCAAAAGCCATGTGGGACACAATATGTGTTCAGTATGAAGGTACTGCTGAAGTTCAGGACTCTCAAAAGATCAACCTGGTAAGACAGTATGAAAGTTTCATTTATGGTAAGAATGAGACTTTCTCTGAAGTTCACCAACGTTTTTATTGCTTAATAATAGATCTGAAAAGTGTTGGTAATGAATATTCTAACTTTGAAGTGCTGACAAAGTTTCTAGAATGTTTACCTAAAAGCTGGGACAGTTATTCTATGTGTCTCAAGCTGTCAATAGATCTAAGATCAATGACCCTTGCTACCTTATATGGCACGATGCTGAATCATGAGCAATCAAGCCATCTTAAGAAGAATCCTGTAAAAGATTCCAAAAGCACCCCTGTTGCTTTAATCTCAGAGGAACCCTCTACTCAGCGACCATCGGTCACTATCACTGAGTTAGAGAGTAACTCTGAAAGTTCATCAGATTCTGACTCTTCAGATAATGATGAATCTTTGGCTCTCCTAACTAAAAAGTTCAGGAGATTCGCCAAAAAGAAAATGTTCAGTAAGAACAAACCTCTTTCTATAACTGATAAGCCAAGATCATCAACTCCTGTTGATAAGGCTACTGCTACTTGTTTTAACTGCGAAAAAACTGGACATTTCGCTAACGAGTGCAGGTCTAAGAAAGTATCGAGAAACTCAGCGTTTCCCAAGAAATCCTTTATTCCCAGGAATAAAGATGACAAATATGCTAAGTTGAAAGAAAAATATGCGAAGCTGAAAAGCTTCAAGAAGAAAGGCAAAGGCCTGATGGTTTACGATTGGGCTGCTTCTGAAGAAGAAGAATCATCATCTGACTCTGAAGATGATGAAGCCAATCTTTGTCTTATGGCAAAGATTGAAGATGAGGAAGAAAGTTCAGACGTTCCCTCTACTTCAACCTCTGCAATTCAGGTATCACCTTCCTTCTTTACAAATATTGCAAATATTGATGAAGCTGATAGTCTCCGTAAAATCGATCTTTTGACTAGAAGTTTATATGAAGCCATGAATGGCAAAACTATAGTTGAAAACCAAAACCTTGATCTCGCTGAACAGCTTAAAAACTGTCACCTTCAAATAGAAAAGCTTTCTAAAATTGAAGAAGATTTTAAAGATCAAGTGCATTTAAATCAGCTAGTCAAAATCGAACGAGCAGAAGCTATAGCTGCATTGAAAGCTGAAAAAGCTACTGTTGAAGGATGGTGTAATTCTTCAACAAAGATCACTGAGATAATCAAGTCTCAGATTCCCCTGAGTGATAAACGTGGTCTAGGTTGCAAATATGAAACTCAAGAACCAACCACTGATCGTTCCATGCTCTTATTTGGAACTTTCGTATCCTCAGTCGCTGACACTTCATCCTCTCAGTGTTCCTCGTCCAGACCTCTTATTCCTGAGGAAATTTCTACCTCTTCAGAAGGTAAAGAAAAGATGGTTTATCCAAAACCTACCTCTGTCTTTAAAGATAAAGGTAAAGGAATTGCTTTTAACCAAAATCCTCAGAAGGGTACTTTAGTACCAAAGCTGAATGCTTCTAAAGCTTTAGTGATTTATTCCTCTGGATCAAGGAATCAGATCTCTGGATCTACTCAGCATGGGTCTATTCAGCGATCTACTCCTAGACTCAGAGTGGATGTCCTTGGTAAGAAATCTGAAGAACTAAATGTTCCTACCATTTCAAAAGCCAAAAGCTTATTTGGTGTTGGTCCTTCTAATTCTAAATCAAAAGCTCAGCATTTAAATAGTCCTAGAACTACTTTTAGTTATAGGAAATGTTATCACTGTGGACTCACTGATCATATTGCTAGTAAGTGCCCCACAGCCACCAAAGCTGAAAAGATAGCTAAGGTGAAGATTGCCCCCAAGGCAAAGAAGACCGCTGAGGTTAAGAAATTAACCAAAGTGAAGACCGACAAAGCTGAATCTTCAAATGCTGCGAAGATTACTGAACCTTCCATTCCACTTACTTCCACTGACAAACGTGTACACATGGTTAAGTGGGTACCCAAGAAAAACTAATCTTCCTTTGTGATGCAGGTTCAGAAGGGTATCTGGTATCTCGATAGCGGATGCTCTGGACACATGACTGGAAAGAAAAGCCTGCTCGCTGAATACAAGGAAGAGAAGGGTCCCTCTGTGACTTTCGGTGCAAATGGAAAAGAACATACCCGAGGGTTTGGTGTACTCTCAAATGGTACAACCACCTTCAGAAGAGTCACATATGTTGAAGGGCTGAAGCATAATCTTTTAAGCATCAGTCAGTTGTGTGACAAGGATAACAAAGTGATTTTCACTAAGGAATCCTGCTTTGTCACTGACAAAAAGGAGAAGATAGCTCTCAGCGGTTATCGTTTGGAAAATGTTTATGTAATAAACATGGACTCAACCACCACTGAGAACTCCTGTTTCTTCTTAAAAGCCTCATCTGATGTCAACTGGCTATGTCAAAAGAGTTAGTCACTGGTCTACCTTAACACTCATACGCCAAAGAGTCTTTATGTTCAGCGTGTGAGAAATGGGAAGCAAACCAAAGCAAGCTTTAAGTCAAAGCAAGTCTCCTCAGTGTCATCTCCTGTACAACTACTCCATATGGATTTGTTTGGCCTTGTTAACAAACAATCCATCGCTGGAAAGAAATATACACTGGTCATAGTTGATGAATTCTCTCGCTATACATGGGTTATGTTTCTCCGTTCCAGGAGTGACACCCCTGAAGAAATCATCACCTTTGTTCGGAAGATGGAAACCCTGAACAATTTGACCGTTCGCTCAATAAGGAGTGATCATGGGACTGAATTCAAAAACAGTTCTCTTGATTCCTTCTTTGAGAGTAAGGGTATTTCTCACAACTTTTCTTCAGTGAGAACACCACAACAAAATGGAGTCGCTGAAAGAAGAAATAGAACAATCATTGAAGCTGCACGTTCAATGCTCAGCGATTCTCACCTGCCTACTCAGTTTTGGGCAGAAGCTGTCAACACCGCTTGTTTTACGCAAAATAGGTCGCTGATAGTCAAAACATTCAATAAAACAGCCTATGAACTTTTTCATGGGAGAAAGCCTTCAATCAGCTTTTGTCACATCTTTGGATGTCAGTGTTTCATACTGAACAACAGAGATGCCCTTGGAAAGTTTGACCCTAAGGCTGATGATGGAATCTTTCTTGGATACTCCTCAGTCTCCAAAGCCTTCAGAGTCTTCAATCGAAGAAGACAAACTGTTGAAGAAACAATTCACGTCACGTTTGACGAATCCCGTTCAGCGAACTCTAAACCGTCCGCTGATACTGAAGAACTGAATCAATGGATGTTTTCTCATCTTGGTGATTCAGACGATATTCCCACTCCTCGTGCTCATACAGTTGAAGATGATGGTCCTACTATCATTCCAAATATGCAGAATAGTGAAGCTGAAACATCATGGGTCTCAGTTGTTCCTATAAACACTATACCTGCTTCTGAACCAAATGTCTCAGACATTCCATCTACTTCTCAGCAATCATTGAATATAATGACAAGTGCATCCATTCCACTCTTGGCTGATACTCTAGACGTCGCTGAAGCTTCATCTCAGCTCCTCCAGTTCAGGTTGAGCCAGCGTCTCACGCTCCAGCTCAACAATGGACTGTAAATCACCCAATTGATCAAATTCTTGGTGATCCAAATGCTGGTGTTCAGACTCGACGAAGTGCAGGTAATATATGTTTATTTGTTAACTTTATTTCTCTAACTGAACCAAAGAAAGTAGATGATGCCCTCAAAGATCCAAACTGGGTCAGCGCCATGTAAGAAGAGATGACTGAATTCGAAAGAAACAAAGTTTGGAAACTTGTTCAAAGACCAACTGACAAAACAGTGATATGCACTAAATGGGTCTATCGAAACAAATTGGACGAACATGGAACTGTTACCCGCAACAAGGCTCGTCTTGTTGCTCAGGGATACAGACAAGAGGAAGGCATAGATTATGACGAAACATTTGCTCCAGTAGCAAGACTAGAATCTATTCGTATATTCTTAGCATACGCTGTACACAAAGACTTCAAAGTATATCAGATGGATGTTAAGTCAGCGTTTCTAAATGGAAAGCTGAATGAAGAAGTCTATGTGGAACAACCTCCAGGATTCTCAGATCCTAAGCGTCCAGGTTATGTTTATAAACTGGACAAGGAACTTTATGGCTTAAAGCAAGCTCCACGTGCATGGTATGACACTCTTTCTACTTATCTCCATATTGAACAATTTGTGCGAGGTAAAATCGACAAAACTCTATTTTTCAGGAAAGTAAAAGGTCATATCATTCTTGTTCAGGTATATGTTGATGACATTATATTTGGCTCTACTAACCCTGATCTTTGTACTCGTTTCACTGATAGAATGAAAGATGAGTCTAAGATGAGCATGATGGGTGAACTAACATATTTCCTTGGTCTTCAGATAAAGCAAAATGAAAAAGGAACTTTCATTAATCAGGGAAAGTATGTTAAAGATATGCTGAAGAAATTCGACTTAACTGAAAGTTCAGCTATGAAAACCCCTATGGCACCACCGCTGACACTTGATAAGGATACTAAGGGTGTTCCTGTTAATGTCACGCTGTACCGTGGGATGATCGGCTCACTATTGTATCTTATCAAGCCGACCCGATATTATGTATGCAACATGTTTGTGTGCATCATATCAAGCTGAACCTAAGATATCTCATATGAAAGCTGTAAAGCGAATTTTTCGATATCTTAAGGGTACAGCGAATCTAGGTCTTTGGTATCCCAAAGACTCAGGATTCGATCTAATCGCCTATTCAGATAGTGATTTTGCAGGTTGCAGAATGGATAGGAAAAGCACCACAGGAGGATGTCAACTCCTGGGTGGAAAGCTGGTAAGTTGGACAAGTAAAAAGCAAAACTCAGTGTCCACCTCCACAGCTGAAGCTGAGTATGTAGCCGCTGGAAGCTGTTGTTCTCAGGTCTTGTGGATGAGAAATCAACTACTGGACTATGACCTTCAGCTCTCAAATATTCCAATCTATTGCGACAGCACAAGTGCCATCGCTATAGCAAATAATCCAGTGCTACACTCAAAGACAAAACACATCGAAATCAGGTATCACTTTATCAGATATCATGTGATGAATGGTGATATAGAACTTCACTTTATCCCAACTGATTATCAGTTAGCTGATCTGTTCACCAAACCTCTTGATGAGACAAGGTTCAACTTTCTCATCAGCGAGCTTGGAATGCTGAATTTTGAAGAGTAAAATCTTCAGCGATTCACATTTGATCATCAATAGGATAAAATCACCTTGTATAACACACTCTATCATCTTCTCTCTGAATAAACTTGATTCGGTGGTATCAAGGTATGTTTCTCTCTGACAATCGCATGTAAATGCATGATTTCAAAATAAATTACATCGCTGAATATCTCTTCCTTATCAGCGATACTTTGAAATTTCTAAAACCAACTGACATTTCTATTCAGTGCTTCATGTTTTCAAAAATGTCCCTGAGTTTTTTTTTAAAACCTCAGAGACATCCAAGAATATGAAAGGACAGTTGTGATGTCATTACAACGGATAAGCCCTGGCACGTTCTTCTTTCTGACACACGTTTGCACGTTTTGTTTACTCGCCAATCAAATGCAAACACGTGTCCGTGTCATGATGAAAATCTTTTCCCGCTCAAGATTTTCTCTTTCTAATCTCTCTATATAAACAATTTCTTGGTTTATATTTTCCTTTTACGCGAACTTCTCCTCCAAGCAAAGAAAGAATTCACTGTTGCATTTTGCTCTCGAATTTTTCAAGAACAACTTTTCATCTTCTTCAAACATCAAAGGTTAACATGTTCTTATTATTTACCAAATGCAAATAACTTGTTTATGATCTTCTCATTGTTTTAACAAGATCAAACAAAAGAACTTCTTAAAAATGAAATCATTTTCTTTAATGGTTTTATGAACACAACCATTTCATGGTTGTTCTTCAAGTTTAAATGCAAAAATCTTAAACTTGTTCTTCATTCGTTTTTCCAGAATCCCAATCTTCAAAGGAAACTGGAAAACAAGATTTTTTTTTGGGTTTGCATTTCGTTTTTCAAAAACAAGAAAAACCCTAATATTCATTAAGACATTTTGTCTGAATGAAATGGACAAAATTCGAACCATCTTATTGGAAAATCTTTCCACATTAAGATTATTCTTATTTGTTAATCTTTGGTTGAACTGATAATACAGAAAATGGCATCTTCTAACATTCCCAAGAACACCATCGCTGAGAACACTGCTGCTGATGATACTGCTGAAGAAGTGGAAATCCTCAAGGCTCCTCAGGTCAAGTTCTCTCTTGACAAATTGGATTGGACAAAGATAAATAACCTCTATGCGCTTCTCGAGTTTCCTCCTCGAAAGCAAGTTACACATCTAGATGATGCTGTAAACTTCCTAAAGAACTGCTCCATCTTCACAGCCCTGACCATAACACCTCCTGCACATCAGCTTTTGCTATCCCAATTCTGGTACTCTGCCAGACATTCTCAGCTACCATTAGCCAAAGACCCCTAAAAAACAAATGACTGCATCCTCTGCGATATCGAATATGGCACTATGAAGATTACACCTGCCATCATTCGCAAAGCCCTGAACCTTCCCTTGGCCACCAAAGAAAAACCTTTTGTTCCTCTCCCTGACCCTAAGAAAAACTCAGACAGGGAAGCCATCATTGCATTCTTCGATGCAATGGGCTATGAATGGGAAACTGGAAGGGACATGAAGCCCGAGAAGAAGCTAACCATTATCAAGAAATCGAAAATGCCCAGCGAGATGAATTTCATCTTCGCCCATGTGATCAGCTGCATGACTGCCAAGACCGGCTCCTCTGACCAAGCCGCTAATCCTCAGCAAGCAATGGGATATGCATTGCTGAAAGGTCTACATATAGACTGGGCATCGATTATCTATGATGACCTGGTACTCAGAGTGGACTCCGTCGCTGACAGATCTCCATGGGTTCCCTATCCTGGATTCATCAGCGCCGTATTCCAAAAAGGCCTGAAAGACAGCTACCCAACAGAGGGTGACCTGAAACTCTCTCAGGTCGACCCTAAGATTCTCAACTTCAAACCGGTGGAAAATGAGGTACGTCTTTCTACTCTGTTAACTCTTCTAAACCCCACTTCTTCTACTTCTGCAGCTCCTTCAGCGGACAACCCACCGCTGATACCCCAACTGCAACCACCATTCCTTCTCTTAAAAGGAAACACTCTGACACCCAACTTGGTTCCAAAAGAACTAAGAAAACCAAAGAGTAACCCCAGCAATCTATTGCTAAAGACTCCTCAGCTCCTCTTGTTGGGCTGAAGGAAAGTTCAGTGGTACGCTCTACCACAGCTGAACAATCCACCCATTCTATCCCAACTTCAGCGTCTCGAAACGCTGAGGTTACAAACTTGGAAACTACCCAACCTCCTTCAGTCTCTCAAAAGACTGATGAAGTGATTCTCAACGAATCCAACACTGAACTCAGTAACCAACCGCCATTCTTATCCTTCGCTTCTCCCTCTACTCATTTGGACTCCACTCCAGTTATCACTGAAGCACCTGTCATTCCTCCAGAAGCTAAAGAAAATACTCTTCAAGGAGTGATGGACATAGGACCTGCAGAGATGACCATACGTCCACGCACGTTAGCTGACGATATGGAACTTTACTCAGGAACCCAAGATTTTGATGAATTCACCAATCCTCCTGCAGGTACACACCAACCCCTATACAGTGTAACTGAACCCCAAACTTCCGAGGTTTCCTCTGTTCACAAGTTTTTATATGTTACAGGTCCTAATTTGAGAGACATCAATGCCTCTCTGAAGACAATAAAGACGACACTGACAGGTCTCACTACTACTCTTTCCGACAACTCTTCAGCTGTAACAAACGCTGGAGAGAATCTTACAAAGCTGACAACTGTCGTCGAAAAGAATGCCTCCAAAGCTGACTTGGAGAAGGTTGATCAATCACTCACCGACTTTGCCAAAGTTCTCTCTGACATCTACACCGACTACCTCGCCATCAAAAAGTCAGTTGACACCATGTCCAACGAAGTCACAACGCTGAAGACATCGGTTGGCAAACTCGAAGGTGATATGTCTGCTGTACAGACTGATGTCAGCTCTGTCAAGACTGGCATGAGTTCTGTGAAGACTGATGTCAATACGATGAAAAATGACATCACTTCTATGAACACATTGTTGCAGTAGATCCTGACCAACACGACCGCTCCTGCACCTGCCCCTGCATCTCCATCTTTTACAACGGCCGATCGTGCTGAACTCGTGAAGATCAATCCTGGTATTTCTGGTCTAGAAACCAGATTATCAGCGATTGAAATCTGTGTGGGGATCCCTGGCCAAGAAGACAGGGAAATCACACAAGCTGCTGAATCATCACATTCCTCCCCCACTCATCATGAAAAAGAGGGGGAGAAGAGCGCTGAAAACCTTGAGTAGAGCGCTGAAGACCTTTCCCATGATGAATCTATCAGGGGAGAGATGGCTGAAGACCTCACGTTTACTGAAGAAGGTGAGAAGACAATTGAAGCAGCCGCTGGACCTCAGGAAGATGAACACCCTGAGGGAACCGAGAAGCTTACCTCTGTATCTGAGGGGGAGCAACTCGAAGAAGAAACTGAAGAAACTGAGTCTGAAGCTGAAGATGAAGAAGCCATCGACTTATCTGATGATGAACCATCCTCTTCTCCAAAGAATGATGATGATGAAGATGATGATGATGATGATGATGACTCTTTTATCGTCAAGCCTGCTCAGAGATTTAAAGATCTTAGAGGAATTTTGATAAATGAACCTACAGGGGAGCGGACAAAGACAAAGCCATCAGCATCTGAAGCTGACAAGGGCAAAGGAAAAAGTGTCGTTGAAAATGAAAATCTGATGATCTTGCTTAAAAAGCCGGTTTGTCAGGTACATTAACCTCTTCCTTACTCCACATCCCTCCTCTATACACTTTATCAGTTCTACTCTCTCCAAACATCCATACACTTTATCCCACTTTTTCTCTATCTCTGTTCTACCCATGTTCTTACCTATAAGATCGCTGTGTTTCAGCTAGTCCACTCCCCTGTTTGAGGATATCGCTGAAGTTCCTACAGCTGCGACTTCACCAACAATAATCCCAGCTCCCAACGCTGAAGAAATAATCCAAGTCTTAGATTTGATCTCTGAGACTGATGAACCTGAAGAACAGATGCTCTCTCACAAAAATAGACCTTCCTTGGCTCCTCAAAAGCTAAGTGAAGAGGAACAAGAAAAGAGAGATGAAATGATCAAGAGACTCGAAGATCAGCTAATTATTCTGAAGCATGATCAACTTCCTTCCGTTCCTCCAAAGTTCAGATTTTCCCAAAAGGAATACAAGGAACACCTCAGAGCTGAACGCCTAATCGCTGAAAGAAGAGAAGCTGAAGAAAAAGACAGAGAATACGCCATCCAGCTCACTCAACGATCAATAAAAGAGCCCAAGCTGAAAAGAGTTCCCATTGATGTTCAACGTCAGCTATGGGATGATGCTCAAAAGATTGTTAGAGAAAAGACTAAGGTCTTTGATACGACTTTGGAATGGGCTAAACAAATGCTGACCTATCGATCTAGACCATCCAAAATCATCAAAGTAAACATAAGAGGAAGACTGTACGCAGACGTTCCTGTTGTTGAAGTGGATGTCTACAGAGAAGACAAAACCAAGCAAACCTTCTATGCTGCTACCTTAGAAAAGTTTGGTCTCTCTGAATGGTTAGAAACAAAATTAGCCATTCAGGGATCGCGCTCAAAGTTCAAAAGCCATGTCGAGAAGATCTTAAACAAACAGATCGACCTGGTTTCTTCTGCTGTGGATATTCCTCCTTCTACTCTTCTTCCTCAACAAAGAAAAGTCTCTGCTAAGGAAAAGAAAGTCTCAGACTCAGGTCCTCTTATACGGAATGAAACAGGTATTGGTTTCTCTCGTGCTGAAGTTCTTGGCCCTGATGCTGATCTCTCAGCGCTTGACACCTCCCTACCACATGGAGAAACTTTCATCCCCGGCATAGTTGTAAGTGATCCTTATGGTATATTATTTCTAGACTACGAAGGAAACCATCACTTTCAACGTATCTCTGAGCTCCACCTCGCTCCCATCTAACAACTCAGAGATCTCATACACTGGTGTGAAGTCAGACGCGACATTAAAGCTAGACACCTGAAGCCCTTGATTTTTGAAGAAGCTCTGAAGAAAAAGAATCAAGGAGTAAATGTCCCTGACTGGATGATTCCCACATCAAAGACCCTCGATGAACTTCTCATCAAGGAAGAACCTTTTAACGGATAGGATCGCCTTGTAATTCTTTCTATCCTTATCTGTCTACATCTTTTGTACTTGTAATTTTATTCGTTGTACTTGTAATTTTTCCACTTCCTTCTGTAATCTTTACAAAGTTTAAAGAAAATTTTCAGTGAACATACTTTACTCCATCAGTAAAGTTGATCATGAAGTCCTCCGTACAAAGTACTTTTGTCTTAACTACCCTTGCATGACTCCGTACGATATGTCAGAAAAAGAACATCCTTATTGTCTGAAATCGTACAACCACTCTGATATTACACTGTTCAATATGCGGCTACTAAGGTTGTCAACAAAGGTCAATGACATGCAACCAATCAGCTGCTGCCACGTGTAAAGTGTAAACTGCAATGCATTAAATGCATGCAGTATATAAGAAGAAGAACTCACTTCATTTTGAAGTAACTTGCTAACTCTGGACAAGTTCATCCTTCTTATCTTGAGATGGGTTATTATTAGTAATTTCCTTCTCTTTCTTAGTGCAAGAAACTTAGTGTTCCAACTTGTTTAGATTTAGGTTTATCTGTAATCTTATTTCCGCAACAAGCTGTAAATTGTTAATGATTTATTATTAAACAATTTAGAAAAGTAAAATCTGTGTGTTTGTATTCAACCCCCCCCCCCCTTCTACAAACTTGTATAGCCCTTCGGGACCAACACCGACATACCCTCGGCGCGTTCCAGAGCAGACCTCTCCCTCTCCAATGTCGCGTCCTCTCTCTTAAGGGCAGAAGACACTAGGCCTTCTATCCTTGTCATTTCGGCATGCAGAGCCAGGGAAGACTGGAACGTCTGAAAAACATCAAAAGCATTGTTAGTAAATATTCGACAAAGTAAACATCGATAAAATAAAACAAGTCTTGAGAGAAAGACTTACCATGAACGCCAGTCCGGCAACATGCGACCCCGCCTCCTCGACGGAGACCCCTCGAAAATGCTCCTCGAAAGATGGGAGCTGATACTTCCCCAGATGCGGAAACAATTTCGTCCCATAAAGTTAACCGTCGTGACTTCCTTATCCTCGGTCGCGTGACCCTTGCCCTTGTCGGCCGATGTACGGGTCGATGTCACGGACGTAGGCGTCGTCTTTGTCGCCTGAAGTGCCGGGCTGACTGGCGTCGCGTCAATCACGTCAGAAGACATCTTCGTCTTCTCGGGAGTCGCGATCGCCGCCTTCGCCTTCTTAGGACTAACGACTCTCGACGAGTCGCTTACCTTCGAAGATAGTTCCCTTAGGATCGTCGTCCTCGTCTTCTTTAAGACACCCGACTCAGTTGTCAGGGTCCCCTTCCTCTTTTCTCTGCCCTGATGGGCCAGCTCATCTTCAGTTGCCTTCTTGGCAGCCGCAGGTGTCACTTTCGCCTGAAATCCTCTTGTAAGGCAAGAAAAAGAAAGAACGATTAAACGATCGGAAGAAGAGAAAGACTAGGTCGAGCAAAAAGAAAACGAAGGAACACTTACTGGTTATTTCTTCCTTTTCTTCCCTTGACTCTTCTCTCTCCTTCTCCTCTTTATCCTCTTCTTCCTCAGTCTCCTCTTCCTCCTCTTCTCCCTCTCCTTCTTCTGGTGCCGCCTGTCGGTTTTCGCCCAAGTAGACCAAGTCGTCGTCCTCGTCTACTAAATGTTGCGTGATGAACGATCGATCGTCAGGACTAATCTCCAAGAACTTCTTGATCTTGGCCTTGGAATCTTCGTTGGGCTTCACCTTATCGAAGTTGATGTCTGAAAACATAGAGAAAGAAGATTAGTCGAGACGCAAAGCAATACAGGTAATAAAAACGCTCGACCAAAGCTAAAACTCACCCGTCATGTTCCAGCCGGACCTGATCCAATCGCTGTCGGGGTCCAGCGTCGCTACATGCACGAATGCGTATCTGGTCTTCCATTTACGGTCATTGACCGCAGTTTTCAGAACCAGAGTACGATCGCCCTAGTGTTTCGAAAACAAGCTATAGCGACGGTTTGTATCCATCTTGACCTGATAAGTTGTCAAGATGCCCTTCACATTCATCGGCAACTCCTAATTCGCGGTAAGTCGCTCGATGACCTGTATGACGCACCAGAATTGGGGCATCAGTTGCCCCGGCGACAAGTCAAATTCGCACATAAACGCCTTAGCTAGAGGCAAATATGGCCAGTGGCATCCTATCTTGAAAGGGTATTCGTATATCACGACATACCCCTCTAGACACATCTCCGGTCGAATCTGACCGGCCTTGCTCAATGTAATCCCGCAGGGATTCTCGCTAGTTTCCTAAGGTCATCGAGATCATCTTGATCTTGAATGGTACTTCTGGGTTCTATCGACATCGCTAATACCGTTAACCAAGTATGTCTATCTGAAAAACCCCAGATATCCCAGTTTTTCCTAGGCTTCCTAGCAATGGACTTACGATGCATACAAAGACTGAAGAGTCGTACCTTATATAGACGCTCTAAACCTCAAAATTCCTAATCAAATCGAAGATTCTTGCAAGTTTGGAAAGGATCTGACGAAGAACAACAAGAAATCGGGAAAGAATATCAGTCTTAAAATTCTCAAAAAGCGTAAAATGGAAAAGATCCATCGTGGGTCTCTATTTATGTAAACGATCATGTCAGGTCGAGTCCTTCGATGATCGACACGTACCCTTACCTTTTCGTATCCACACACGGATCGTCGACACCTGGCGATGACAGCTGCTAAGCATGATCGTGCGTCAGCGTGACGTCACGATCTTATCCCCTTTTCGACTTCCCCTTAAGTTGGAATTGGACCGATCTAGTTCCAAGGCAACCAAAATGACTTTTTGGCACGTGTCATGACCCTGACTGACAAAATTTAAAATTCAAATTTGCCACTCTAATTTTAAATTTTGGGGGCAACTATTTGGGTAAAATTTCACCAGTCTCGACCACGACCAAAACAGGGAAAACATTTATTACACTTTTCCATAATGAGATAAAATCATAAACACTTTATCTTTTGACCAAAGTTAAAATCGAAAGTAACTCACGACACTCGACCGTCGTATGGAACCTCTCGACCTCGACCGACTAACATGCGATATTTCTGTTATATTTTCACTATTTAAATGCAGAAATCAATGTCATTAATGATCAACGGACATAACTGACAAGGACAATTATGACCATTAAACACAGTAGCCGTTACGACCATTATCAGCAGTTTTTATGGAGTCATTCAAGGCGCTCAAAGACTATAAATACAAAGGCTCAATCATTATTTCGCGCATCATCTTGCATCTCGGCATAACTGAACTCTCAAGAATACTCAAAGCAAAGAATTCTCTCTCAAAAGATCGCACACGACGCACGACATACACGCTACGACGCATAGTTTTTACACACGATTCACTTGTTTTCCACACACGATACACTTGTTACTTTACATTTAAAGATCGCACACGACACACGACATACATCTTTCTTTCATTTGTATTGTAATCATTGTACGATCGACACCTGAAACATAAGGACATCACCCCTGTTTGGCGATCATAGTGCAACGACGACCCCCAAAGTCGTCCGCGGGTTTTTTTCCTCGTTGAGGTTTTTCCCGCGTCACCACAATCTTTGTCTTATTTACGTTTTATGTCTTTGTCGTACGGTTTGTCAGAAGATTCCTATTCTTTAGTTGTTAAGCTCCACAATCAACCTTAAGTTATCCTTTTGGACGATTTTTGGCATTAACAGTACTTTTGGCTTAATCTAATTAAGCACTTTGATCTATATAAATAGATCCTTACACCAATGAATTGTCCCTTAGATCCTTTATCATGAAATACTTCCTTAGTCAAGATTTTACACCTTCAAGCACTAGGATGTATTTTTGATGATCTAGACTACTAATTATGCTCCGACTGACCTTCTTGTATATACAAGACATTAATTACGAGATGATTGTCCTAATCCATAACTGGGTTTTTGCAACTTGCAATTTTACGTTTGCTGTTTTAAAGCCTTGTATACGTCCTCGCTCAGAAATTCCCTTTTTCATAAATGTGGCTTTAACATCAATCTTCATGGCATCTGGCCATTCATAAGTAATTCGATCTTCGGATTGTTTTGCATCTCGTTCCTTATATTCAACAACTTGTTGAAGCTCGTCACCGTGTTGTTTGTCAGTGTCAACCATTGTACCATCTTTGTGGTTCTTGAATTTCTTCAAGATCTACTGTGTCTCCCCATTTTGATTCTTTTCAGAAAATCATTTTCTAAGAACTCATTATGGTGCGCAACAAAACTTTTGTTCTCGCTGGATCTTGTATAAATGATATCCGATTGGATATTTCATAAAGATGTACATTTCAGACCTTTTACTCAAGCTTCCCAGAAGCTTCATGCTTATCTTAAGCATTACTACCCCACATTCTCATATATGACAACTTTAGGATCTTCCCAATTCATATTTTGAGAATAGGTTTTATTGGTTCTTGTTGGTTGATGCATAATTTAGTATTGGGTAGTTGTTTCTAGGAAATATCCTCAGAAAAACTCTTTTAGGCAGATTCGTGAGATCCGTCATAGAGTGAATCATGTTCAATAGGATTCTATTTCTCCTTCTGGTTCGGGAGTTATTTGGGATACAATCCCGATCTCTCGGATGATCTCCTGGCTTAGATATTCATAACCTCAATCTGACAGAAGCATCCTTATCCTTGCCAAGTATATTCACTACTTCTTTTGAAACTCTTTGAAAAATCAAAGTGTTGGTTCCTGTTTTGCTTAACAATGATGATTCTATCTAATAGTTCAAACAAGATATAATGTGGAAGCGTTTTTAACGAACTAAAAGATATAATAAGGTAGAAGAACACACAATATCAAATACGTGATATTGTGTAAATAACACAGATAAATAACTCAATAACCCATTGTATATTGATATAAATAGAACACCAAGAACACCGATAGTTATACAAGAATTTTGTTCTAATGGTGTGTGTGTCGTACAAAGCTTAATAGATGAACTCAACATGAGCCTTTTATTTATACTACTTCTAAAGGGGACAAGTTCTAGACAACAAGGACAGAAGGTACTAAAACACTATTCTAGTACTGTTGTTAGTACAACATTAATTAAATGCGCCGACTTCTGCTAAGGCTGAGACCCATCAGAGTTTGACACGTGGAGTTGTCCGGTCACGCCTTGTACGAATGATCTTCAGAATCTTCGTACAACAGAAATCGTGAGAAGCACAATTGTCCTTGTATAGATCTTTAGTCTTTATACCACAGAGGCTCTGTCAAGTATGACAGAGGCTCTGTGGCCTTGTCCGCTGAGAAAAGTCTTCTGGCGATTCTTCACTTCGGTCTTCTCGGTGACTCTGTCGAAGACTTCTATACTTAGCCTATTTTTCAATACTTTTATAAACATAAAGATTGGAGCTAACAATCTCCCCCTAAGTATTGAAAAATAAAAAATTGAAAAGTGCAAGGTTTTCTAGGCTAAGTACATGACAAGAGGTGAAACAATGTACCTCAAAATATTTTACTTTTATTTCATACAAAATTATGCCAGAGGCACTTACACTTGATTATATTATGAAAGGAAAGGTTTGCAGAGGTTGGAAGAGGATATCAGACGTTGGCGTCTTTGAAGTCGTTGAAACTTCTGTTGTCGAATCCTAATTCTTTAAGCTCGTGATAGAATCTGATGCAGAGGGTTCTAAAGTTGATTGTTGAGTCAATGACCTCTATCAGTCTATTTGCAAGAGCTTGATTCAAGAGCTCCGTTACTCTGTGCTCCATGAGGATAGCTCTAAGCTCTGTCAAAGTACTTGTTGCATACTTTTGACAGTCCATCTCTACGAAAAGTCTTGACTTCCCAGCAGAATCTTGATAGACTAACCTAACTCTTGGAGATGTAATGATCAAGTTTTGTATGGCAAATGATGGGCAGTCATCTTCTGGTGGTTTTAGACTTAGGTTTCTTACTCCAATATCTCGTCCTAATTGGAAGTCGAAAAGGCTGTATAACAGAAGTTTCTCACGCATGGCTTTCCTTATCACCCTGTATGCCCTTCGATTTGCATCTGTTGTGTAGTTCTCTTTCGTCCAGTTGAGAAGGTCGGGTAGGTCGTAGGGATTTAGATTTCTCAGATCAGCATCTGAGAATTGGTTCACGGTTCAGTCCTCCCTTTTGACCTAATATATGTTGTAGGAAACCTTAGGTGTGGTTCTGGTTTGAGAAAACTTACAGTATATGACCTTGTCGATTATGGAGATTGATAAGACTTGGAGTTTTGGCTTGGGTGTTGTTCTTGTGAAGATATTTCGAGGTCAACACAGAAGTCGGGATCCTGAATGGATGGTGGCAGAGGATCTCTGGCAGTTCTGTTATACAGATATCTGTACACCACCTCTTCCATCTGTCGTGGAGGTGCACCGGGTGGAGGCATGGGCCTGTGCAGAGCATCCATTTGTTTCTTGATTTGGTCCACTCGATCCTCTGTGAGTTTTGCCTTAGGATCCAGAACATGTATGTTTGACAGAGGGGTAGCACCGAAAGCCCAGTCTTGTTCTTCTGGCTTTGGTGTCACATAGGCGTCGAAGGAGCTTTTCATCAATTTCTCTGATGGTTGATGCTTTGGCTTATTCTTCTTGGGTTCCTCTGTCATTATCCCCTTGCCTTTGTCTTTTGCCTTCGGCTGTTCGTCTTCTTGTAGAGATGGGGTTGCCTCTGTGGGTTTTCTCTTTTGGGGTTCTGAGGGCTTTGAAGGAGGTACTTCTATAGTTTCGGGGATTGCCTCTGATGGTTTTGTCACTTATGTTTCTGAGGACTTGGTTTGTGAGATTGGTTTGTTTATAGGTTTGGTTGGTGAGGCTTCTGCGGATTTGCTCAGATATTTTCTTTGTTTGTGAGCAATAGACTTGGTTCTGGTTTTGAGTGTGGGAGATGGAGATTTTGTCTTCTCGGCTTCTGGTGTTGGAGATGTGAGTTTGGGTTCTTCAGGTGTTGTTGGTGAAGTTGGTTTGTCTTTTGTTGGTTTAAGAGTAGGGGTTGGTTGGTCTTCTTCGGAGGATGTAAAGATTTGAAATTGTTCACGGATTGGCACATCTTCTCTGAATACAGAGGTTGTTTCCACAGAGGTGGATGTTGCCTCTGTGGTCTTCTGTTGTTGATCTGTAGTTGGTTTGGGTATTTGGGTTTGAATTGGGGTTTCTTCAGGAGATATTTCCACATAGGTGGTTGTTGCCTCTGTGGTCTGTTGTTGATTTCTTCCTTGGGTTTGAGTTGGGGGAACTTGGTTTAGGTGTTTTGCTGATACCAGTGGAGCTGGTAGACCTCTGCTTGCAGCTTTCTCCCTTTGGTTCTCCCCCTCAGGATGATCTGATGAATTATTAGAGTCATCACCTGAGTCATCCTGACCCTTATCTTTCGTACCCTCTGCTCTGCATGAAGCTTCTTACTTTTTGGGCGGTACGGCACCTGCAGCTATCATCTTTGCACACAAGTCATCACAGAGGCCAAAGATATTTGCGAGCTCTACCTCTATGTTGAAGCGTATTCTGCCGACGCTCTTCTGGAAGTCTATAACGTAGGTGTGATTGGTGATTGTAAAGGCTTTGATAAATTCTGTCATCTGATCGAGAATCCCCTGTCCGAGCTCTGTAAGTTGTGCTCTTGTCATATAGTCGGAAGGCTTTATGGCTTGAGTTTCTCTGGTTGTGTGCTCTTGTACTTTCTCTAAGGCCATCTTTAGGTCTTCTGGTGTAAGGCCCTTAGATATTGAGGATTGCTCTTTCTTCAGCTTTTCAATCAAGTATTTGACAGAGCTTTGGAAGGCAGAGGATGTGGCTTTCTCGAATTCAGCAGCAGCTGAGGTGGCAGAGGTTGTCGCAGCTGTTCTCATCTGGGCTAGAGCATTTTGCACCTCTATGGACAGGTTGTCCATTTTGGTGTTCATTTCGGTAAAGGCCCTCGTGGTAACATCTGCAAAAGAATCAAAAGAGCTTTTCAACTCTTTCAATGTGTTGTCCACAGAGGTGACAAGGGTTTGAAACTCATCCCTTGATACATGTGGACTTGGTGTAACCTCTGGGGGAACACATTCGTCCCCAGAGTGAGTCCCTGTTCCTTGGACACCTTCTTTCGTCCCTGTATTGACGTTGAGGACGGAAGGATTTCCCTCTAATCCTCGAGCAGAGGCTTTATCAGCTTCAGACTCTATAGAGGTTCTGTTAAGGACATTGTCCTGATCCACTCCAGAGGTGGGTATAGGAGTATCCTTAAGTTGACTTGGGGACTTGTCTAGAATCCCTTCGTCTTCGTGCACTATAGGCCCCTCTGAAGGGCCGGTTGGACTTACGTGTGTGCGTGTGGCAGAGGAAACAAATTCCTCTGCAAGAGTGTCAGATGTGATCTGGGGCGAGGAATCACGAACTAAAGGCAAGTCCTTTGGAGAGGACTCCCTTGGAATGGTTTCCCCAGCTATTAGTGGCACAGAGGTGGAAAGAATTTCCTCTGCCTGGTCAGTTTGGGGTGGGTTCGAGCTGTGCTGCTCTTGTTCAATATTACCTTCTGCCACTAGGCTGGCGGTAATAGAAGTATGGGTTGCACTGGGAGTTAGTTGGGGTTGTGTGCCTATTCTATTCCAGGCATCTGTTCTGGATTCTTGCTCTGTTGGGCATCCTATCATTACTTCACCATCTATTGTCTCAGCCTCTTTCTCTTTTATGTAGCTCACAGCACCTACCTCTGTTGCGGCTTGTACTATAGTGCCTTCGGCTTCTTGTACGAGTGTGGAGTACATGGGATGGAAAGTAGGAAAATGCCTGAGATCTGGGTGTAGATTTCCGTCGTTTACCTGGTCATCTTCTTCTTCATCAGAATCCACCTCTAAGACTAAGACGGATGGGATTTTGGTGGTAGCTTCAGCCAGATCTTTTGGGCTTGCTCTTAGCACATCATATCCGGGTTAGGTGAAGGGGTTATGTAGTACTTCTGGAGTCGCAGACTGAATATTCTGTGGGGTTTGGTCATCTTCATCTAAGTCAGAAGAGATTCTGAAGTCTGGTACTTCTGTTGAATGATGAGATAGGGCTTATGCGGTCCATCCAGAAGGGTCTAAAGAGTGTGCAATTCTGGGTTGTTGGAGGAAGGCAAAAAAGTTACCCTAATCTTCTGCATAATGGATTGGCGTTGGGGATTGCAGAGGTTGGGCTTGGGTTTCTTCTTCCACTTCAACTCCCTCTACGATGGTTTGCAGAGGAGTATGGGGTTTCTTGGATTTCTTTTTGCTTTTCCTTTTCTTTGGCTTGGGGGCACCCTCCTCGGATGACTTATGTTTTCTTTTCTTCTTTTTGTCTTTAGGAGGAGGGGGATGTGCAGATGATCCAACCTGTATGACATGAGGTGGGGATAATTGGGTTTGGGCAGCACTGGTAGAGGTGCCCTCTGTCGTTTTTCTCTTCCTGTGGGTCTTCTTCTTTTTGGGAGTTGATTCAGAGGGTTTGCTCTTTGATACAGAGGGGAGAATGGTGTTTCTCAGAGCGTGAAAGTTGGCTTGTACTTGTTCATGTTTAGCGAAGGCCACTGCCCATTCTTCGTCAGTCATCCTATCTACAACCTGATCTCCTATAGAAGCTCCTAGACATGGGGGTGTCATAGGACTCGGTTCTGGAGTCCTATGATCGCGTATGTATTCTAATTTAAGGGTCTCGTCTGTAGCGTAACCCAGAAGTTTGGCTGGCAGAGGTCTACAGAAAGGGTATTTTTCTTCGTGCTCTGTTGGGGAGTTCTTTGTCATAGGATACATTCTAGCCGTTGGTCCCTCCATTGGCCATTTTTGTAGACGGAGCAGAGGCTCTAGAAGGACACCCAGAATACGCTGATATTGTAGAGGAGGTAGCGCATCGGTCTTGCGTCCTTTGGCCTTCTGGGAGGAGATTCTGCGGTCAATGGTGTTAACCATTTCCTGCATCATGATGGTGGCGTAGTCCAGAGGTAGATCGTAGTATACCCCATACGTAATGGCCATGACTTGGTGAGAAGTTTGGTCTGGACTACCCACTTTCCCAGTTAGACACCTGTTGAGAATGGAGAAGAGATTATTCCATAGAGGTGGAAGTCGATTTCTTCTGAAATCATTCCTTTTCCTTAGGGTTGTGTTGTACCCCAACATTTCAACAAAATGGCAGAGCTCGGTGTCTGTGGGTTCCTCTGCGTACTTCTTTATGCCTAGTAGACCTCTTGTCACACCCCGCTAAAGCGGAAACACGGGACGTCACAGCTAAATGTTTCAAAAGCGATAGGTAGAAGACAACACACAATCATCATATCAAAATAGTACAAATACAACGCGTTTTTAGAAATACAACTTGTCCAAAATAACAAAAATAAACTTGACATGATGAAATAAGTTGGATGTTGCTAATGTGATGCCTTCTAGAATGAATCCTTACTTGTTGTTCCCTGAAAAGCATGTAAAGGAGAGTGTCAACTATAACAATAGTTGGTGAGTTCATAGGTTTTGTATGCACTAAAAGTTTTTAATGCAAGTTGGTAAGTTCCGCACTTTCAAAGAAAGTAGTACAACACCCGGTTGTAAAGTTTGTCGTTTCGAATTTGCATGCTCACGGTATATAATGTGATGCCTCAGAGGTAGCAAGCTAAGCCATTGCCCAAACCTCCTGACCTTGTATTAGTTTGCCCCGAGTCATCATGTTCTATCACTAACATGGCGTTGTAACAATTATGCACTTACTTTACCATAAGTGGGTGGTCAACCAAATAACGTTATCCATAATTATCATGGCTCACACACGTGAGTTAAATAGGTAATGTAAAGAAAAGTTGGGGACTTTTGTATGATAGCGCAAACTTAGAAGCTTTCACATGTGCACACGTACCATAGAGAGCGTTTAAACATGCGTAGTATTTCAGTAATAAAACAGTTGAATTCGAATAAAGTTTGTAACATGTTTTCCACCCCAAAACGTATAAAACAGTAAAAAGGGGCTATGAAGACTCACATGGATAGCGTAGATGTTTCCCAAGAAACGCGAAATGTGTTCCGTAAGGCGATCCTACTCCGATCCTACGAATGTAAGGACACTAGTAAGATTCTAGGTTCTAGACTTTGGTCGTTTAAATATCCAATTCATCATAAAATGCCTTTGGTGAGATTTTGTATGTTGTTATAAGTTCTTTGATATCAATAGTTCGTATTCAAAATGAAACGTTACATATGATAGTTCGAGATTACCGCAAATTCGTCATGAAGATGACGAAAAAGGGTTAATAATAGGATCATATTTATAGTATATAAATAAAGTTAGATGTTAGGTCATATATATTACATATATATAAATACCACAATCCCATCATAAAATGATGAAAATGGTTAATAGTTAGTTGTTAGATTGTTAGAGTATAAATAAAATGAGTAAGTAAATATATATAGGTATATTCCACAATTTCATCACAAGAATGTTGAAACGGGTTCAAGAGTTAGCTTTTAGCTATAGTAAAATGCATAATCATATAGTATATATATATATTCCACAATTTCATCACAAGAATGATGAAACGGGTTCAAGAGATAGCATATAGCTATAATATGATATAGTTGTTAGCTGTCCAGAATTAGTAGTCACTTTCGGTAAATTTTCGGATGACTTCCAGAGATCGTTAGGTTCTGATATTTTACGTCTAAGTACTTCCATGTGTTAGGAAACGTTTGCCATAAATCCCATGATTTTTAGAGTAATATAAGTGCATGAAATAAAACATGACGTAAACAGTGGCAGAAAATGTTGCTGATGCGCACTGTTTTTGTGTATAACGTTTGAAGGTCTAAAACTTAATGTTTTTCAAGGATTCCAGTTGGGTTTGATTCTTAGCTCATAAAAGAAAATTCCAGAAGAAAAATCACCCCATTTGGAGCAGTTTTTAGAGAGATATGGCCATGCAAAGTCAGTGGAAAAATCTGATAGATTGTTTTTGGAAATAGCTTCTTTATATAAATGCTCTTTTTCTATTGGCTCTTTAAAGATGTTGTTCTTTTTGCTTAGCTACGATTTTTGACACATAAAGTTAATATTTTCAGCTGAAAAACTTGCTTTTTGTTTACACAACCTACATGCAATGGGTTTAGACAAATCATCTAACCAAGACATTTTCAAAACTTGTTGTTTTTGAGTTTTTGTGAAACTATTCAAGTAAGACTTTCTTGGGTCACTAATATGGTTTGATGATGGATTCATCACACTTTTAATGACATGCAAAGTGTCATGGTGATGAATCTACAAACATTAGGATGCCAAGGATTTGTCTTAGCAAGAACAAAGTGAAAAGACTAGAGTTTTAAGAAGATAAACTTGAAATATGAAAGATGCTTGTATGTAGATGATTAAATGATGTTAGGAGCAGATTTTTACCTTGGGTTTTGGTGTTCTTGAGGGCTGGACTTTGAAGCCTTGAAGGAGAGAAAATAGAGAGAAATGAGAGTGTTCTTGGAGAGGGATTTGAGAGAGAATGAATGAAGAGTAAAAATGGATGAATAGAGGGGGTATTTATGGAGTGAGAGAGGGGAGGGGGCCGGTTTTGGGAGTGGTAAAAGGGGATGGTGAAGTGTGGTTTTAGGTAAAATGATTGTGTTTAAAGTAGTATTTTAATTTAATTTTTCTTTCTTTTAATTAGTTGAATTATTGAACAATTAAACTTAATTGGTAATAATAATAAAACTAGTTGAATTTGCTAGTATTTATTTTTGGTAGGTTGTATATATATAAACATGTATATATATATATATATAAGTGTATGAATATTTTCAGTAGGCATTTTATGAGGTGTATGGATAATTTCCGAATTTAAGGGATTTTAGACGCAAATTTCTAATTTTTCCCTACTGTGTCGGGTTTACTGCTAAAACTAGACAGTGTGACATAAAATAACTGTATCTGATATGTTTAGTGCAGTTCTAACCTGAACGCAATTTTGACGGTTGTCACAGTCTCCCCCGGTTAAAAGAATTTCGTCCCATGTGTACTCAGGCCCACGCCTTGTGTTCCAGTGGACTTTCACTATTGGAATCTTGCTTCGCCTAAGACGCTTGATATCTCGGTCAAGTATTTCGATTGGCTTTTCTATGATGTGTAGTTTATCATTGATTTGGACTTCTTCCAAAGGCACAGTTATTTCCTCATTGACTAGGCATTTCTTTAGACTGGATACGTGAAAGGTGTTGTGAATAGCACTTAGTTCTGTTGGCAATTCCAGCCTGTACGCTACTGGTCCGATTCTTTCGGTGATTTTGAATGGTCCAATGTATCGAGGGCTCAACTTTCCTCGTTTTCCAAATCGGACGGTTCCCTTCCAAGGGGATACTTTTAGAAAAACTCTATCTCCAATCCGAAACTCTAACGGTTTCCTGTGGTTGTCAACATAGCTCTTTTGACGATCTTGAGCTGCTTTAAGTCTATCCCTGATGATTGCGATTTTGTCGGTGGTTTCTTGTACGATGTCTGGGCTAGATTTTTGTCTATCTCCAATCTCCAACCAACAAAGAGGTGATCGACACTTGCGTCCATACAGTGCCTCATATGGCGCACACTTGATACTGGTGTGATAGCTATTGTTGTAGGAAAACTCAACTAACGGTAAGTGGTTATCCCAACTTCCTCCGAAGTCTAACACGCATGCTCGAAGCATGTCTTCCAACGTTTGAATGGTTTGCTCGCTTTGGCCGTCTGTTTGGGGATGATAGGCGGTACTTAAATTCAATTGCGTCCCCAATGCTCTTTGAAGTGACTGCCAAAATCGAGATGTGAAACGGCTATCTCTATCTGATATGATGGAAATCGGGACTCCATGTCGCGTAACAATTTCCTTGATGTAGATCTGAGCCAACTTTTCCATCTTGTAGTCTTCTCGAATCGGTAGGAAATGTGCAGATTTCGTGAACCTATCGACTATAACCCAAATCGAGTCGTGCCCTCGGGCAGTTCTCGGCAGTTTGGTTATAAAATCCATGGTTATTTGTTCCCATTTCCACTGGGGAATCTCTGGTTGTTGAAGTAAACCAGATGGTTTCTGATATACAACTTTGACTTTTGAGCAAGTTACACATTTTCCTACGTATAAAGCAATATCCTTCTTCATCCCTGGCCACCAATAATATTCCCTTAAATCCTTATACATCTTATCCGCACCAGGATGAATTAAATATCGTGACTTGTGGGCTTCGTGCAGGATTATCTCCCGTATGTCGTTTGCTTTTGGAATCCAAACTCTGTTCTTGAAATAACGTACTCCATCAACCTTGGTTTCGAATCTGTTTTCCATACCGTGAAGGGTTTCGTCCTTCAAGTTTTCCGTTTTCATTGCTGCGGGCTGAGCTTCAAGAATTCGAGTCTTTAAGCTTGTTTGTACCAGTGCTCCCATTGCTCGTGTACGTGAAGGTTTTGTCCTTTCCTTCATACTAAAGGCATCAGCCACTACATTAGCCTTACCTGGATGATAACGAATATCACAATCGTAATCACTGAGTAGTTCTACCCATCTTCTTTGTCTCATGTTTAGCATTTTCTGGTCTAGAATATGCTGAAGACTTTTATGATCGGTGAAGATGGTACACTTAGTGCCGTACAAATAATGTCTCCAAATCTTTAAAGCAAATACTACAACTCCGAGCTCTAAATCGTGTGTGGTATAGTTCTTCTCATGAACTTTCAGTTGTCGCGAAGTGTATGCTATCACCTTGTCTCTTTGCATCAACACACAACCTAATCCTTGATGCGACGCGTCACAATATACCAAAAAATTGTCTGTTCCTTCCGGTAATGCTAGAATTGGTGCATTGCACAACTTTTTCTTCAATAACTGAAACGCCTCTTCTTGTGGTTCTCTCCAAATGAATTTACTATCCTTTTGGGTCAGTGTTGTGAGAGGTTTAGCAATTTTTGAGAAGTTCTCAATAAATCGCCTATAATAGCCTGCCAAACCTAGAAATTGACGAATTTCTGTTGGGGTCTTTGGAGCTTCCCATTTCTTAACAGCTTCCACCTTAGCTGGATCTACGTTAATTCCTTTTTCTCCAATCACGTGACCAAGGAAGTGTTCTTCTCTAATCCAAAATTCGCACTTAGAGAATTTGGCGTACAGTTCCTTAAGAAGTTCTAGAATTACTCTTAAATGCTGCTCGTGATTCTCCTTACTTCGAGAGTAAATCAGAATGTCATCTATAAACACGATCACAAACTTGTCAAGGTATGGTCTGCATACCCTGTTCATCAAATCCATGAATACCGCTGGTGCATTGGTTAAACCGAAAGGCATAACCAAAAACTCGTAGTGTCCATAACGTGTCCTAAAGGCTGTCTTAGGAACGTCCTCCTCGCGAACTCTTAATTGATGATAACCTGATCGAAGATCAATCTTATAAAAATACGTTGCACCTTGCAACTGGTCGAATAAATCGTCTATTCGAGGTAGAGGATATCGGTTCTTGATCGTCAACTTGTTCAATTCCCTATAATCGATGCACATCCGCAGCGATCCATCCTTTTTTTGACGAACAGGACTGGAGCTCCCCAGGGTGAAGAACTTGGCCTAATAAAGTCCTTGTCCAATAGTTCCTGGAGTTGGCCTGACAACTCTTGCATTTCGGCAGGTGCTAAGCGATAAGGTGCCTTGGCTACAGGTGCTGCTCCGGGTATAAGGTCAATTTAGAATTCAACTTGTCTAAATGGGGGCAGTCCAGGCAAATCGTCGGGGAACACTTCCGGGTGATCCTTTACCACGGGAATGTCTTGGATTCGCCTTTCCTCGGACTTCTTCTCAACTACGAGTGCCAAAAATGCAACACATTTCTTCCTCAAATACTTATGAACCTTAATACTTGACACCACCTCTAAGCTCCTTCCAGCTTTGTGTCCTTGTATTACTAGGGTTTCTCCGTCTTGCAAAGGTATTCTAACCGACTTATCAAAACAGCAAATCTCCGCTCGATTCTTGGATAACCAATCCATGCCTATAACTATGTCAAAACTCCCGAATTCGATAGGAATAAGATCAACGCTAAACAACTTATCAGCTAGATTCAAAGTACAATCTAAAATTACATCCTTAGCCTCAAATTTGTGACCATTAGCAACCTCAATAATGTAAGCATCCGACATTCTCCTAGATTCCAAGTTAATTAGTGGTCTAAACTCCAATGAAATAAAACTTCTATCCGCTCCAGTGTCAAATAATACCGATGCATAGTGGTTGTTTATGAGAAACGTACGTGTCACCACATTAGGGTCATGACGTGCTTCGTCAGCTCCAATGACAAATGCCCGTCCTCGAGCCTGACCTCCTTGATTTCCCTGATTGACTTGTCTCGCCTGATTCCCCTTGTGGTTATTGTTCGGTTTCCTTCCAAACTTCGGGCATGTATTCCGATAGTCATCCGGACTTCCACACTCAAAACATGCCCTTCTACCTTCATTGGGTCCCTTTTCACTTTTACAGAACCTAGTGAAGTGACCTGGTCGTTTACAATTGTCACAAATGACGCAGGCTCCCCCATGATGATAGTTGCACTTGTTGCATTTAGGGAGTGAACCCTTATATTGCCCTGGGTCCTGTGTGCTTACTCCGAAGTTTCTTGCCACGCTCTTATCCTTGCTTGCACTACCAAAAGATTTATTTCCCGACTGATACTCTGGCTTCCTCTTATGGCTAGCACTACCCGATGACAGAGTTCCTGCTCTCACAGCATCGTTCGTTAAGGTAGTTGACATGGCTACAACTTCTTGGATGGTGGTCAGCTTTGCCGAGGTAACCATTCCTCAGATTCCCGGTGCTAGTCCCCATAAGTATCGGTCAATTCCCTTACTCTCGGGAGTCACCATGTGAGGTACCAGTTTTGCAAGTTCGTGAAAATGAGTTGTGTATCGATCTATGTCAGCTCCGATCATATTATGGTTCCAAAATTCAACCTCTAGTTTCTGGATTTCACTATTAGGGCAGTACTCCTTAATGAGCAACTCTTTGAATTCCTCCCATGTGAGCTTGTAGGCATCTTCCCTTCCACGGGTTTGAACCTGGATGTTCCACCAAGTTAGTGCCCTGCCTTGGAGTTGACATGTAGCATATTCCACCTTGCGGCCCTCCGAACATTTGCTAATATGGAGCACCGACTCCATGCTATCAATCCATGAAAGCAATCCTACGACACCTTTCTTTCCGTATAACTATTTGGGCTTACAAGACATGAAGGACTTGTAGTTACATCTGGTACTATTACTACCCGGATCTCCTCCATTACCTCCTTGATTCCTTGGAATCGCATTGATGCCGGCGGTTACTTGTGAGACGATGTTAGGTATGGCTTCTTGGATGCGTTGTGCGATGATTTGTGCTATGTCGGGCGTTTGGTTTTCGGGGGTATCTTCCGTGTGGCGTGTAGACCTTCTTGGAGGCATGATTCTAATACACATTGTCAAAAATTGTTTTGGGTTAAAGTTTGTACAAATGTTTGAACTCAAATTTTTCCAAGGTTTAAGATTAACAATTTTTTCATTCGAATATTTGAGCAATAAAGTAAAGTATAGAGTAAATAGACAGATTGACTAAAAATTTCCCAAAAGGGTTTCCATTAAATGCCGAGTGTTTACAAAATTTCCGGTGTTTATTGTACACCGGTATCATATTGTTGAAACGGAAATACAATGCGAATTAAAATGACAAGAAATAAAAGATGATTTTTCCAAAAGATCCTTCCACACGTTCCGATCCATTCACACTACCCCAAGTATGCCCCGAGCACAAGCAAGAACATCGACAGCATCAACCCCATTACTACTACCAAGCTCGCCGCTTGAGATCTTGAGGCCATTTCCCTAGCCATTTTTGCGCCTTCTCTAGCTTGACTTGATACAACAGCCAATTGATGTGTAAGCTCTACAAGTTCTGTTAGGTCTTGGGCTTGATGAGTTACTCTAACTTGACATCCGTGTAATTCGGTTGTCATGGCTCCAATGTGTTGATCCCTTGCCATCGCTAGTTCGGTCATGCGCCCTATTGGCACGCCAGGAACTACTCTCGATGGTTTTGGTGCTTCCGGACGAGGAGTTGTTAGCGTGACTCTTCTCGGGATTGGCACACTCTTCCTTGCCGTTTGCCGAGTGCGAAGCCCTCCGGATGATGGTTGCACAATTACCGGAGTGGGTCGGGGTAACACCGTGGTCGGTGATACTCTAGGTCCCTTGTAAGGGTCTCGCTCGCTAGACACCTCAGTTTCCGAGTCCGTGTTGTTGTAATTCTCCTCTTCTTGGTTGCTAGGCGGGTTTTCTTGAGATCGTGCGGTGGAGTATTCCGGTGCATCGGCCGAGTACGAAGCAGGAGTGTAAGACGGTGTTGACGATGACGACATAGTGAAACTGAAGCAAAAGTGTACTTAGTAACTAATCGCATAAGTGGCATGTCTACCCTATGCAATGTCTATACACTAAGCATGTTCCTAAAGAGTGCAAGTGAAAATCGACATACTCCTACTATAACCATTTCTAGTCTCGCATTAACTTTCCTTAATCGAACATAGGTGATCAGACAATGTTTAATTAAAGTCCGTCAATACCATTCTAGACTTAGTTATACTAGTAGTAGGTTTAGTTATGTTCATATCAATTTTGGACTTTCGGTTATAGTTGGGTTTTTCAAATGAAAGACCGATGTTCTCTATAACCTTTGGCTCTGATACCACTTTTGTCACACCCCGCTAAAGCGGAAACACGGGATGTCACAGCTAAATGTTTCAAAAGCGATAGGTAGAAGACAACACACAATCATCATATCAAAATAGTACAAATACAACGCGTTTTTAGAAATACAACTTGTCCAAAATAACAAAAATAAACTTGACATGATGAAATAAGTTGGATGTTGCTAATGTGATGCCTTCTAGAATGAATCCTTACTTGTGGTTCCCTGAAAAGCATGTAAAGGAGAGTGTCAACTATAACAATAGTTGGTGAGTTCATAGGTTTTGTATGCACTAAAAGTTTTTAATGCAAGTTGGTAAGTTCCGCACTTTCAAAGAAAGTAGTACAACACCCGGTTGTAAAGTTTGTCGTTTCGAATTTGCATGCTCATGGTATATAATGTGATGCCTCAGAGGTAGCAAGCTAAGCCATTACCCAAACCTCCTGACCTTGTATTAGTTTGCCCCGAGTCATCATGTTCTATCACTAACATGGCGTTATAACAATTATGCACTTACTTTACCGTAAGTGGGTGGTCAACCAAATAACGTTATCCATAATTATCATGGCTCACACACGTGAGTTAAATAGGTAATGTAAAGAAAAGTTGGGGACTTTTGTATGATAGCGCAAACTTAGAAGCTTTCACATGTGCACACGTACCATAGAGAGCGTTTAAACATGCGTAGTATTTCAGTAATAAAACAGTTGAATTCGAATAAAGTTTGAAACATGCTTTCCACCCCAAAACGTATAAAACAGTAAAAAGGGGCTATGAAGACTCACATGGATAGCGTAGATGTTTCCCAAGAAACGCGAAATGTGTTCCGTAAGGCGATCCTACTCCGATCCTACGAATGTAAGGACACTAGTAAGATTCTAGGTTCTAGACTTTGGTCGTTTAAATATCCAATTCATCATAAAATGCCTTTGGTGAGATTTTGTATGTTGTTATAAGTTCTTTGATATCAATAGTTCGTATTCAAAATGAAACGTTACATATGATAGTTCGAGATTACCGCAAATTCGTCATGAAGATGACGAAAAAGGGTTAACAATAGGATCATATTTATAGTATATAAATAAAGTTAGATGTTAGGTCATATATATTAAATATATATAAATACCACAATCCCATCATAAAATGATGAAAAGGGTTAATAGTTAGGTGTTAGATTGTTAGAGTATAAATAAAATGAGTAAGTAAATATATATAGGTATATTCCACAATTTCATCACAAGAATGATGAAACGGGTTCAAGAGTTATCTTTTAGCTATAGTAAAATGCATAATTATATAGTATATATACATATTCCACAATTTCATCACAAGAATGATGAAACGGGTTCAAGAGATAGCATATAGCTATAATATGATATAGTTGTTAGCTGTCCAGAATTAGTAGTCAGTTTCGGTAAATTTTCGGATGACTTCCAGAAATCGTTAGGTTCTGATATTTTACGGCTAAGTACTTCCATGTGTTAGAAAACATTTTCCATAAATCTCATGATTTTTAGAGTAATATAAGTGCATGAAATAAAACATGACGTAAACAGTGACAGAAAATGTTGCTGATGCGCACTGTTTTTGTGTAAACTGTTTGAAGGTCTAAAACTTAATGTTTTTCAAGGATTCGAGTTGGGTTTGATTCTTAACTCATAAAAGAAAATTCCAGAAGAAAAATCACCCCATTTGGAGCATTTTTGAGAGAGATATGGCCATGCAAAGTCAGTGGAAAAATCTGACAGATTGTTGTTGGAAATAGCTTCTTTATATAAATGCTCTTTTTCTATTGGCTCTTTAAGGATATTGTTCTTTTTGCTTAGCCACGATTTTTGACACATAAAGTTAATATTTTTAGCTGAAAAACTTGCTTTTTGTTTACACAACCTACATGCAATGAGTTTAGACAAATCATCTAACCTAGACATTTTCAAAACTTGTTGTTTTTGAGTTTTTGTGAAACTATTCAAGTAAGACTTTCTTGGGTCACTAATATGGGTTTGATGATGGATTCATCACACTTTTAATGACATGCAAAGTGTCATGGTGATGAATCTATAAACATTAGGATGCCAAGGATTTGTCTTAGCAAGAACAAAGTGAAAAGACTAGAGTTTTACGAAGATAAACTTGAAATATGAAAGATGCTTGTATGTAGATGATTAAATGATGTTAGGAGCAGATTTTTACCTTGGGTTTTGGAGTTCTTGAGGGATGGACTTTGAAGCCTTGAAGGAGAGAAAATAGAGAGAAATGAGAGATTTCTTGGAGAGGGATTTGAGAGAGAATGAATGAAGAGTAAAAATGGATGAATAGAGGGGGTATTTATGGAGTGAGAGAGGGGAGGGGGCCGGTTTTGGGAGTGGTAAAAGGGGAGGGTGAAGTGTGGTTTTAGGTAAAATGATTGTGTTTAAAGTAGTATTTTAATTTAATTTTTCTTTCTTTTAATTAGTTGAATTATTGAACAATTAAACTTAATTGGTAATAATAATAAAACTACTTGAATTTTCTAGTATTTATTTTTGGTAGGTTGTATATATATATAAACATGTATATATATAAGTGTATGAATATTTTTAGTAGGCATTTTATGAGGTGTATGGATAATTTCCGAATTTGAGGGATTTTAGACGCAAATTTCTAATTTTTCCCTACTGTGTCGGGTTTACTGCTAAAACTAAACAGTGTGACACAAAATAACTGTATCTGATATGTTTAGTGCAATTCTAACCTGAACGCAATTTTGACGGTTGTCACACCTCTGGTGGGTAGGCTGAACTCCAGTGAGAACATGGTTCTGTTGAATTTTAGTTCGAGGTGATCGGATTTGTCTGGTTTGGAGATGTAACCCTTGATTTGTCTATCTTCTGGGTCATATCTACTGCTTTGCCAGAATTGATTGAGGTATCTGGTAGAGATTTTGTTGACAGTTTTGGTTAATAGGGGGTTGAGGTAATGTTTTTCCAGAATGTGAAGTAGGATGGCATGTTCTTCCCCAAAAGCGGTTTTTGAGGGAACCAGGTAGTAGTTATTGGGTTTTAAGGGAAGAACACTTTCAAAGTGTTCATGAGCGATGAAGTTTAGAAGGTGGGTTGTCGGAGCAAAATCTGTTGCGTCGCCGGAGTTATCCTGTTCTATGTTTCCGGCTATTTATGGGTTCTGAGAATGCTCAGAATGGGTTGGGGAGTTCACCGGAGCATTGGAGGTGGATGCCATTGTGATAAACTTGAAGAAAGATAGTAGAAAATGGAAGTTACAGGTTATTGCAAGGTTCGTCGGAGAAGATGAAGAGAGTAAGTTCGTAAACGTTGAGAGGAAGTGGTAAGTTGGGTTTTATACTGAATAGATAATGGTAGAATCTGAAGAATTAAATAGGTGAAGGTGAATAATATTTGGGGTCCGCAATCGAGTACATACGGCTGGGTTCAACTTTCCAGGAGAACGTGTGCCATGTACGTCCAATCAAAAAATGCCACGTCATAGATGTCAGAGCACGATTAGATGGTGTGTGCGGCCCATTAATGCTTGGCGCGTGGGTCTTTCTACTTTCAGATGACTGTCACTCTTCAGAAATAACCCGTATGTTACAGAATTTCTAAAAGAAGGCAAGTATCAGAAACGACAGAAGCTCTGTAGTGGAATGAGCTCTATGGTCTGAGACTTGCTCTTTTTGTCTCCTCTTAGCTTGTATCTTTACCCAAAAATGTTTGAAAAACACTTGGAAATGATCGATAGAACTTTAGTGCAAAATTTGCATTCACATAGGCTTTGAGGCTCTGTTGGAGCCAGATACAATTCTTGGATAATATCGATGAGAATTTAATGATCTCAATACGAGAAGGTCCAATTGAAGTTTATGTCGATGTTGCTGCTACACCTGCAACTGATACAACTCCAGAGATTCCTGCAACTAAGGTGAAGAAGAATTTTTCACAGTACTCAGAAGCACAGAAAATCAGACATGCAATTTACAAAAGAGCTGTTACACTGTTGACTTTGGCAGTTCCAAATGAGGTTTTTAATAGAATTGATAGTGGAACATCAGCAAAAGAAATATGGGATGAACTTGAAAAGCAAATGCTTGGCACTGCAAAATCAATTCAAGCAAAGTTAAACCAATGCATCAATGCTTATGAAAGATTCAAAGCAAGAGAGTGTGAAAGTTTAAATCAAACTTATGAAAAGTTTTGCACTATTTTGAATGACCTCAAGAGGAATGTGTTGAAAAAGACAAAGTCTGAGATTAATCATAAATTTCTGAATTCTCTTAATTCAGAATGGTCACCTTTTGCAATTAGTCTTCAAATGAATAAAGACATGTGTGAGGAAGATTTAAATGATCTATTCTGTGTTCTGAATCAACATGAGGATTCGGTTAAGCAAGTAGTGGAGGAGAAGAAAAGTGTTTCTGATCAACTAGCCTTACTTTCAGAAAGAAAAACCAAGGTTACTAAAACTGCAAAGAAATCTGTATTTTTGTCTGAAATACCAAAGTTAGAAGAAGAATCTGATGAGGAGGAAGGATCAGAGGAAGATGCTGATATCAAGCTGATTGCAGAAAAATTGGCCTTGTTGACTAACACTTTCAACAAGAGATATGGAAAAAACAAGTTTCAGAGTAAGTTCAGAAGGGAACATGGGAATTCAGAAGAGAAATATAAGAAGAAAGAAGATAGAGAAGAAAGTAAGTTTGAGAAGAAAGAAGAGAAGGAAGAAAGAAAAGAGAAGGATTTATGTTTTCAGTGTGGAAAACCTGGTCACTTTGCCAGAGACTGCAGAGTGAAAGTAGTAAAAGATTATGAATACTACACAAACAAGGCTCATTTGGCTAAGAAAAGAGATAATGAGATTGCAATGTTGGCAGAACAGAAGAACTGGCTGTCTTATACTTCAGATGAAGAGGATTGCATTCACTTTTCTCAAATGCAAAGTTATATGGCCAAGATGAAGAATGAGGATGATTCTGATTATGAAGATGTTGATTCTGAATCTTCTGTTGAGGTACATTCTGCACTTGAAATTGATTTAATGACTCAAATTGGCAATATGAATTCTGAATTTGTTAAACTAAGAAAACAAATAAAATGTGAAAGAATTATGGTTAACAAGTTCAGAATAGAAAAAGAGATAATTAAAGAACAGTTTGAATAATCTGAAGTTGAGAAACAAAAAGTCAAAAATGAGAATTCTGATCTTTTAAAGAAGATTTCTGAATTAAAAACTCAATTTTCAGAAATAAAAGATGAAAAGGTTGATTTACAAATTAAATATGATATGTTATTTGAGGAAAGAAAGAAGTTGTACACAAAAATCAAAGAGTTGGAAGACCTTAATTTGAAAAGAGGTCAAACTCAACAAACCTTGAATCTTCTCACTAGCAATGTTAAAGATATAAGATTTTATAATCCTAAAATGGGATTAGGTTTGGAAGAAAATGTTGTTTTGAAAAGATCTCCAACAAATCTTTATGATTTTGATAAACTACAGGTTCCTAAACCAAAAATCCCAGAGATTGTTGAAGTTTTTGTGAGACCTGCTAGTTCTATAACAAATTTAGATAATCTACAAAAATCAAGTCCTGTAAAAGCAAAGGAAACAATTTCTAAACCAAAAATTGAGAAGTCAGAAGCTTCAGAAGACAAGGTTAAGAAAGAGATTTCTAAACCAACAGAAGAGAAACCAAAATATAATGATGCTAAATTCAAATATGATTCTTTGAATGTCAGTTACAAAAATAAACAACCAAGTTTTTCATATCCTGACATTGAAAGTATATTTGATGTAAGTAAGGTTTCTGAAACAATCAGTCAGAAGTCTGAGTCTTCTAGTCAGAATTATGACTCCACAAGTCAGAACTCTGAGTCTGAAGGTCAGAATTCTGAAACTGTTAGTCAAAGTTCTGATTCAACTGATAATTCTCAATTCACATCAGAAAGCTTTTCAGAACTTGAAAAGAGATTTAAACTTGTTAGGCAAGAACTTGAGGACTTAAGAAAAACTTTTGATGATCTTGAAAATGATTATTGTGATGTAGATTTTAAACTGGACCATGTTTTAAACTGCGCTTCGACACAGAGGCACAGGTCACTTACCTTCTAGGCATCTGCGATGATTTATGTGCTAAGATAATAGTCGTAGATGCCTCACAACCCAAAAAGCAAGAAGCATCGTGCACAGAGCAGAGGGTACAAGAGAAAGGGTCAGGATGACTCTGATGACGATTCTGATGGATCATCAGGTCATCCTGAGGGGGAGAAAACGAGGCAAGATAGAGCTGTATCCAGAGGTTTACTTGCACAACCACCAATATCAGCAGAACCCATATCACAAGCTCCCCCAACTGAAACCCAAGGACAAACCCAACAAAAGACCACAGAGGTAATACCCACCTCTGTGGAAAAAACCTCTATAATCATTGAAGACTTACCTTAACCAACCCCCAAAACAACTGAACAAGTTCAAATACTTACCTCATCTGAAGAAGACCAACCATCCCAAACACCAAAACCCACAGAAGACAAACCCCCTTCTCCTAAACCAAAAACACCAGAAGCTGAACAGGCGAAACCTCCATCTCCCAAACCCAAAACACCAGAAGAACCAAAAACCAAACCCAGAACCAAAACCTTAGCTCATAAAAGAAAATATATGAGCAAATCTGCAGAAGCCTCACCAACCAAACCTCAAACCAAACCCACGTCACCAATCAAGCCCGCAGAAGCACAAGTGCCAAAAACATCAGAGGCAACCCCTACAAAATCTGCAGAAGCACCTCCATCAGCCAAGACCTCAGAAGCTCAACAGATAAAACCAAAATAGGCAACCCCACCCAAAAGAACAGAAGTATCGACTTCCAAGCCCTTACAAACCCTAAAGCTGAAACCAACAGAGGTAACCAAATCTCGACAAGTAGAACAGCCTAACGGTAAAGACAAGGGAAAGGGGATAGCAACAGAGGAACCAAAGAAGAAGAAGCCAAAGCATCAACCTACAGAGAAATTGATGAAAAGCACCTTCGACGCCTTTGTAACCCCGAAGCCTGAAGAAGAAGACTGGGCATTTGGTTTCGACAATCTTTCAACCAAGCCAATTCTTGACCCAAAGGCAAAACCCACAGAAGATCGAATGGCCAAACTGAAAAGTGACTTGGTTGTTCTGCGGAAACCCATGCCACCACCTCCTGTGCAACAAAGAAAAATAGAAGAGGTGGTGCACAAATACTTATACAGCAGAGCAGTCAACGATCCTCTGCCACCATCTAAACTGCACCCTGGCCTTGTTAAAGAGCTACGAGATCAATTCTATAGAAAGAAAGCCAAATCCGTCAAAGAAGTCTTCTCAAACTCCAAGATAGACAAGGTCATCTACTGCAAATTGTCCCATACCCACGGAGGAGTGGTTCACTACAACCTCAACAGAGTCAAGAGGATGGACAGATCAGAAACCACCTTCTCAGATGCAGATCTGAGAAATCTAAACCTCTACGACTTGCCTGATCTTCTGAGCTGGACAAGGCAGAACTACGGCCACATACTTGAAGTCCAAAGTGTTTACCGTGAAATCAGGGTGGCCATGCGCGAGAGACTTCTGATGTATAGCATGACCGACTTCCAATTGGGACTCGACCTTGGGGTAAGAGGTTTGAGAATCCCAGCACCAGAAAATGACTGCCCACCCTCTTCCAGACCAAACTCCATCATTACATTTCCAAGAATTGGGTATGTCTACCAAGATCCAGCTGGAAAGTCAAAATTGTTCCTAGAGGTTGATTGTCAAAAATATGCAACAAGTACTCTGGTAGAGTTCAGAGCCAACCTCTTGGAGCACAGAGGAACAGAGCTCATGGATCAAGCTCTCGCAGATAGATTGATAGAGGTCATCGATTCTGTCGTCAACTTCAGAAACCTCTGCATCAGTATATATCGTGAGCTCAAAGGTGGAGGAATCGGAGATCACAAAATCGACGACTTCCCAAATGCCAGAATCTGATTTCCTCAACCTTCCTCTGCTTACTGTTCATATCACGCACTATAACTGAATGTAAATGCCTCTGGCATATCTTTGTATGAAAGTAAATTTTCAACAGAGGTCAATTACCTTCTGTCGTGTACTTAGCCTAGAAAACCACGCACCTTTCAATTTTTTATTTTTCAATACTTAGGGGGAGATTGTTAGCTCCAACTTCTATGTAAAGAAGTATTGAAAAATAGGCTAAGTATATAACATCGACAGAACCTCTGCCAAGACACCGCAAGAAGACTCAGCAGAAGACATTCACAGAGGACAAGGCCACACAGCTTCTATCACACCTGACAGAGCCTTTGTGGTATTGAAGACTTAGAAGAATCTGAAGAATGAAGATCAAGACAAAGACATTCGTGCTTCTCACGTGCCTCTGCTGTACGAAGATCCTGAAGATCATTCATACAAGGCGTGCCCTGCCATCTCCACGTGTCAACCTCTGATGGGTTACAGCCTTAGCAGAAATCGGCGCACTACATTAACGTTGTACCCTTTGCAGATTCACGATGTTGTCTTGTACCCTTTGTACCTTTTGTCTAATACTTGTCCCCTGTAGAATAGTATAAATAGTAGGTTCATGTTGAGCTCTTCTATTAAGCTTTGCAGAACACACACACCTTAGAGCAGAATTCTCGTTATACTTTCGGTGTTCTTGGTGTTCTTTCTTTGATCAATACAAAGTGAATCTTTGAGATAATCCTGTGTTTATTTAAACTTTGCTTACTTGATCTCGTGTATTTTTCTACCATAGTATATCTTTTAGTTTGTCAAAACTCTTCCGCACTCATATTTGTTTGAACTAATAGATAGAAATATCATTGTTGAGTAAAATCGGGATCGACAGTTACTTTACATTTAAAGTCTTGCTTTCATTTGTATTGTAATCATTGTACGATCGACACCTGAAACATAAGGACATCACCCCTGTTTGGCGATCATAGTACAGCGACGACCCCCAAAGTCGCCCACGGGTTTTTTCCTCGTTGAGGTTTTTCTCGCGTCACCAAAATCTTGCCTTATTTACGTTTTCTGTCTTTGTCGTACGGTTTGTCGGAAGATTCCTATTCTTTAGTTGTTAAGCTCCACAATCAACCTTAAGTTATCCTTCTGGACGATTTTTGGCATTAACAGTTTGGCGCCCACCGTGGGGCCCCATCTAGAGAAAATCTTCGGCAAACGTGCGTCTTACTAACAGTTTCTTGGAGTTTCCTTTTTTTCTCTGTTTCAGGAAAATGGCAGCCAATGGAAACCCAGAGCAGGTCATCGCCCAGATGCATTGGGAACTTGAGAATGCGCACCGTCAGATCGACGCCCTTGCTGATCAAAGTCGAAGGGCAGCTGAAGAGATCGCGCGACTGAGAAATCCATTCGGACCACAGAACGGTCCTAGACCATTCGTTCAGAATCCAGGATCCGCTCCCTTCATCCAGAATCCAGGTTCAGGCCCGTTCGTTCGAAACCTGGGTCCAGGACCATTCGGTCAGAGTCAGCAGCAATTTCCATTCGGTCAGAACCAGCAGCCGGGATCGTTCATCCCAAATCCTCAGTTCGGACCAGTTCCTCCTCAGCATTTGAGACCTCCACCCATGCATAATGGGTCCCAGCCGTACTTCGTTCCTTTCAACAGGGACACCAATGGCTCGTCGTATGGAAATGGCACCAGTTCGAGGATTAACCCTACAATCGGTGTGAATCCTGATCCTAATGATCCCGTCGCCTAGCGGTTGAAGATGTTGGAAGACCAAAACGAGTGTGTCTTGTCCTTGCTCGCTAACCTACCAGGGGCAGCCGTGCCTGTCGACGTCGAGCCTCGCTCGGGATTTCAGGCGTCGCCTTTCGTTGACACGATCGCGACAGTCGACGTCCCAAAGAAATATAACATCCCCTCTTTCACGCCCAAGTATTCGGGGATAACCGATCCGATGGAGCACATCGCGCAGTATAAGCAGAAAATGTGGACGGTCTCGATCCCGCACATGTACCAGGAAGTTTTCATGTGCAAGAGTTTCGGGGCGACCCTCACAGGTGAATCTATCCGGAGCTATTTCAATAGATTCAATGCAGAAATGATCAGTGTCCGTAACTGTGACGTCAAGACCACGATCGAAGCCTACAAACGCGGTCTAGACGACAATTCGGGTTTATACACCGATTTGACCAAGTATCCCCCAGATAATTTCGAAGACGTCCGAGCCAGAACCCTTGCCTATATGAGGGTAGAGGACGACGCTGCCTTTCGTCATAAGCACACCGACGACAAAAGGTCGTTAAATGTAAGGAAGTCAAAGTTCAAGTCAAAGACAGTATCCAAGCCAGAGTCTGCACGACAAATCTCGAATGTCCGATTCAAGACAAAAGAGGAGTTCAAGACCGCGACCAAATTCCATCAGTACCCTAAGATATCCGCCTACGGATTTAAAGGGACTACTAAGGACTTGGTCGAGGCCCTGAAGACTGTCCGGGCGACCATCCGATGGCTGAAGAAGTCTGACCAAGACGACGATAAGAAAGATAAATCGAAGTGGTGCGACTTCCATGTCGACCATGGTCATGCGACAGATGATTGCATAGCTCTCAAAAAAGAGCTAGCATATCACGTCCCGAAGGGCAATCTTAAGGACATCATCGACGACGTCGTTACTCCAGTTAACGACATTCGACGGCCAACCCTCGAGCACGCAAAGGTCGTCAACTGCTGTTAGATCAAATCTTTATGTTTAAAGAAGTATTCAAAAATAGGCTAAGTATAGACATCGACAGAGCCTCTGCCAAGACACCGAGAGAAGGTCCAAGTGAAGACTCAACAGAAGACGTTCATAGAGAACAAGGCCACAGAGCCTCTGTCATACTTGACAGAGCCTCTGTGGTATGAAGACTGAAGACTTAGAAGATTATTTGAAGATCAAGACAAAGACACTCGTGCCTCTCACGTGCCTCTGCAGTACGAAGATCCTGAAGATCATTCGTACAAGGCGTGCCCTGCACACTACATGTGTCATCCTCTGATGGGTTACAGTCTTTGCAGATAGCGGCACACTACATTAACGTTGTACTTGAAGCAGTCCCACGATCGTGTCTTTGTACCCTTAGTCCTTATTGTCTAAAGGTTTTCCCCTGATGAATACTATAAATAGAAGGCTCATTTTGAGTTCTCTATTAACTCTTGCACAACACACACCGCCATTAGAGCATAATTCTAGTTATACGTTCGGTGTTCTTGGTGTTCGTATTGAATCAATACAAAGTGAATCTTTGAGTTAATCTTGTGTTAATCTATACTTTGTTTAGCTGATTCTGTGTGTCTTTCTACCGTAGAATATCTTTTAGTTCGTTAAAACGCTTCCGCACCCATATCTGTTTGAACTATTAGATATAAATATCATTGTTGAGTAAAATCGGGATCAACAATTGGTATCAGAGCCATCCTTGATTTTCTATATCAAGAGATCCTCACTTACAATGAGATCTGGTAGAAATTTGGTTTGAGTTTAACCTGTTCTTCATTTATTTTTAAACAGACTCTGTTTTTCTGCCATTCTTGACTAGTTCGACTTTGGTAAACTAACACAACCTGTTTCTTCGGTTAAAACTCTCCATTTTAGTGCATTGTTCAAGGTTTTTACACTCATAAGCTCTTTTCTAAAATTTTGACCCATCATCTGAAAGTTTAAATTCATACTCTGTTTTCTGGTATTTTCCAAAACCATTTAAAATGGCGAACATCAACAACTACTTTTATGCTGGTTCCCTAACAAAACCACCCACTTTGCTCAGAGATGAGTACCCTCAGTGGAAGATTTGAATGATCCACTTCTTCGAGGGCTCTGACAAAGAACTTCTGCATTATATTCACAATCCTCCTTTCGTTCCTATGATCATAGTACCACGTGTACCTGCCACAGACGACACTCCAGAGATACCTGAGCATGAGAAACCTAAGACAAAAGATAAATGGTCTAACCTGACTGGGAGAAATATGAATTTGCTCAGAAGGCCAAGCGACTTCTGATAATGGCCATCCCCAATGACCTCTTCCAATCCCTGGATGTGTGTGAATCTGCATACGATCTATGAAAGGAATTGGAGAAACAATTGGAAGGAGGGGCTAAGACTCAGAAAAATCGCAGAGCCCAATGTTTCAATGAATATTACTCTTTCAAAGCTCTGCCGACAGAGTCTCTGCAGGCAACTTATAACAGGTTTAACTCTTTGATAAAAAGTGCAGGAAGTTTGGGATCCACATAACTTCTAAAGAAAACAATGTCATGTTCCTAAAGAGCCTCAACGAAGAATGGCTCCTGCTGTCTATGTCCCTTAAAACTAATCAGGACTTAGACACCTGGAGTTTATCTGATCTTTATGGAACTTTGGCAGCCCAAGAACCCCAAATCGCCCAGGCAAAAGCTCAAGCTGCTGGGCCTCTGGCACTTGTTGGAAAGACCACAAAGGCAAAAGAGAAGCCTAAGAAGGAGAAAACTGTGGAGGAGAAGAAGGAGAAAAAGAAGAAAGTGGTGGTTATTGATAGTTCTGAGGAGGAATTGGTAGAGGAGGAGAGGCAACGATGGCCTCGATAGCTAAATCTTTAGCTCTGCTGACAAAGGAGTTTGGTAGAGTAGGATACAGGAAGAAGGGTTATGAACGTGATGGAAGGGATGATAGAGGAGAGAAGTACGAGTCAAGAAACCAGGGAATAGATGGTTCAAACGACCAACAGAGGTCGAATGACAGAGGAGACAGAGGTGGTGGCCGACAGAGGTCAGAGGACAGAGCTGGCAACGCTCCCCAAAACCAGGGTTGTTTCAATTGTGGCAAGCCAGGCCACAATGCTGCTGACTGCAGGAGCAAACCAAACCGCCCTCAGAGGGATTCTGCTTTCTACAAAAAGAAGGCAGAATATTATGCTCAAAAGTCACTAATGGTGGAACAGGAGAACTGGTTGTCAGATGAATCCTCTGATTAAGGCGACAAGAAGAACGCCTTGTTCTGTGGAATGGCAGAGGTCAGCTCATCAGAATCTGATAGTGAGAAGCAGTATGTGCCGATCTGCTATCTTGACTCCGGGTGCTCGCGGCACATGACTGGAGTCAGAGGTCTACTATCCTCTTACAAAGATAAACTCGATGGAGGATCTGTAATCTTTGGCGACAACAAGAAGGGAAATATAAAAGGCTACGAAGTCATCAAAAAGGAAAACATATCAGTTTGCAAAGTTGCATATGTGGATGGCCATAAGCACAATCTTCTAAGTGTTAGCCAACTTTGTGATACTGGTTTCGACGTGATGTTCAAAAGAACTTTCTGCTCTCTGCAAGGAGAAGATACAGAAGTCGAACTTCTGCGGGCTGAACGAAAGGGAGATCTGCATCTTATGAACTTTGTGTCAAAAAGAAGAAAGACAAGCTCTGCCTTGTAGCCTGTAAAAATGAAGAAGCCTGGTTATAGCATAGCAGGTTCTGCCATCTGAATTTCCATACTCTAGACAAGCTTGTGAAACTTGATCTTGTTAAAGGTCTGCCAAATGTTAAATTCAGTAAAGATCATTTGTGCTCATCATGTGAAATGGGTAAGCTTAAGAGAGCTTCCCACAAAGGCAAGCCTGATGTGTCTTGTCCTAGGCCTCTGTACATGCTTCATGTTGACCTCTACGGTCCAATCGCTAAACAGAGCCTAGGACGCAAGAAATACATACTAGTGGTGATCGATGAATACTCAAGATAACATGGGTAGAATTTGTCAGAAAGAAATCAGATGTTCCTAACATTCTGATAAACTTGATGAAAAGGATCCAGGTTCTGTATGAGTGCAAAATTCAAACAATGGCACAAAATTCAAAAACTCTGTCATTGAAGCTTACCTCACAGAAGAAGGAATCTCTCAGAATTTCTCTGCTGCACGCACTCCACAACAAAACGGCGTAGTTGAACGAAAGAACAGAACGCTTGTGGACGCCGCAATAACCATGCTAACAGCATCTGGATTGCCAATTTCTTTCTGGGCAGAAGCTATATCAACCACATGTTATATCCAAAATCGATCAACCATAGTTAACAGGCACATCAAGACTCCTTACCAATTGATCAATCAAAGGCGACCAAACATCAATTTCTTCCATGTATTTGGATGCAAGTGCTTCATTCTAAACGATAGAGAAGCTAGAGGGAAGTTCGATGTGAAAGCAGACAAAGGAAAATTCATAGGATACTCTGCCACTTCAAAGGCCTACAGAGTTTATCTTCTGCGATCTCGATCTATTGTGGAAAGTATAAATGTCTCTTTTGACGATTCTTTTCAAAAGACTTCTAAACAAATCAGTTCAGAACTCGGTCTGAAGAAGGAATCCTCTGGCATCTCAAACACAAGAGAAGCAGACCGAAATCTGCTATTTGAAGAGATGTTCCATGACGATATTGATCCCTCTGCTGGAGCCGTCAGAGCCTCTGGAGAAACATATTCTGCCAACCAGACTGAGTCAGATATATCTCTAATTGGTCCATTAAATACTTCATCCTCTTCTGTGAATCATATAGATGCACGTGCTGAGGGGGAGCCAACAGAAGATGATACAACCAAAGATTCTACCACAGAGGCACTGGATATACCAACTCCAGCTACAACAGAGGAACCAATACCAGAGGAAAACGAGAATTCTGTCTCAATTTCCTCAGAGGAACCAATTCCAACTCTTATCCCAATACCCCCGCAAGCTGCTACACCAAGTTCAAGCACAGAAGCGCCATCCACTACAGAGGTTGCACCAAAACCATAGTGTGCAACCACAGAGGTTCAACTAGATGATGCCAATGACCATCTCCTCAGGACAACAAAGTGGACGATGAGCCATCCTCCGAGCCAAATAATTGGCGATCCTTCTGAGAAAGTCAAAACAAGATCAGCCACTGCTAATTTTTGATTATTCACAAACTTTATCAGTGTGATCGAGCCAAAACGTGTCTCTGAAGCCCTAGATGATCCAAACTGTGTAGATGCAATGCAAGAAGAGCTTCTACAGTTTGAGAGAAACAAGGTATGGACCCTAGTTCCTCTGCCACGAGGGAAACAAGCAATAGGGACTAAATAGGTCTTCAAAAACAAAAAGGATGAGGATGGGGTGGTCATTAGAAATAAAGCGAGATTGGTGGCCAAGGGATATTGCCAAGCAGAAGGCATTGACTACGATGAGACTTTTGCCCCTGTCGCACGGCTCGAAGCAAAAAGAATATTCTTAGCCTTCGTAGCCCACAGAGGTTTCAAAGTCTTTCAGATGGATGTAAAATCTGCCTTTCTGAATGGTCAAATCCAAGAAGAAGTATACGTCCAGCAGCCACCAGGGTTTGAAAGTGCCAAGTACCCAAACTACGTTTATTATCTTGACAAAGCTCTGTATGGACTGAAACAGGCTCCAAGAGCATGGTACGAACGTCTTTCAACCTTTCTTCTCGATAATGGTTTCGACAGAGGTACAACCGATACTACTTTGTTTTATAAAAGAAAAGGTGATGAGATTCTGCTTGTACAGATCTATGTAGATGACATTATTTTTGGTTCCACAAATGCACAACAATGCAAAGATTTTGAAAAACTCAAGTAGAGTGAGTTTGAAATGAGTATGATGGGAGAATTAAACTTCTTCCTAGGACTCCAAGTAAAACAATCATCAGAGGGAATTTTCATAAATCAAGCTAAATATGTCTCTGATATTCTTTCAAAATTCAGGCTCTCTGATGCCTCTGTAATGAAGACCCCCATGTCCACGGGAAATAAGTTACACTCAGATCCAGATGGCAAATCTGTAGAGTGCAAGCTCTACAGAGGCATGATTGGGTCCCTTCTATAATTAACAGCAAGTAGACCAGATATAATGTATGCTACATGCCTCTGTGCAAGGTATCAAGCTAACCCAAAGGAATCCCACCTTCTTGCTGTAAAGAGGATCTTCAGGTACCTTAAGGGAACCAAAAATCTTGGGCTCTGGTATCCGCAGAACTCTGGCTTTGATCTTAAGGCATACACAGATTCAGATTATGGAGGATGCAAGCTTGACCGAAAAAGCACCTCTGGAGTTGTCAATTCCTGGGAGGTAAACTAGTCAGCTGGACTTCAAAGAAGCAGAATTGTGTGTCAACATCTACAGCAGAAGCTGAATATGTTACTGCTGCTAGCTGTTGCTCTCAAGTTCTGTGGATGAAAACTCAGCTAAAGGATTACGGTTACACCATATACAAGATACCCATCCTCTGTGATTCAAAAAGTGCAATTGCTATCTCTGCCAACCCTGTACAACACTAAAAACCAAAGCATATCGACATTCGTTACCACTTTCTGAAGCATCATGTTGAACACGACACAACTGAGATATACTTTGTGTCCAGTGAATACCAGCTTGCAGACTTATTTACCATGGCACTTGATGAGAAAAGATTCCTTTTCTTGGTAAGTAAGTTGGGTATGATAAACATGAGTTGAATCCTCTGTAAGTAAGACTTGATCCTCTTGTGAATATGTATATATTTTAATCTCTTTTGTATGTAAATTCCTTATCATCAAATGTTCTGCACCCAACAGAGCTTCTGTGGGATTGCTCAGAGCCTCTGGCGATCTCCACAGAACCTCTGGTGAGTTTGACCTATGTTCTATGCATTACTTATCTCATTTGATCCAAGCATAGGTCAAGGGGGAGCATAAGGAGACCTTGAATTATTCTACAGAAGTTGTTAATTCAAGGGGGAGCCAAAGCAGAGAAATGGTAGTCAAATCCACAGAAGTCAGGTAGTTAGCCGAGCAAAGGTGAATCAAAAGGAGAAGGTCTCGCACAAAACCTTTTTCAAAACAGTTTTCTAGGACACCAATTTCCAAATAGGTCCTAAAAACAGTGTTTAAAACAATGAAAACATGGGATGATCAAAAAGTATTATGAACTTTCCGTTATTAGAAATTTAAAGTCATAAAGCCTCTGCTGAGCTCAACAGAGCCTCTGTAAGCCAGAGCCTCTGTGACTGAAAAATTTATACGGAAACTCTATCGATCACTTCAATTGGTTTTTAAATGTTTTTGGTAAAGGTGCAAGCACAGAACTCATGGAAGAAGGCTTCAAATCACATAGCTCATTCCACCACAGAGCCTCTGTCGATTTGACACTTGTGCACAGAAATGGGATTCTGTAAGATGCGGGTTATTTCTGAAGGTGACAGACATTTGGGAATAGAGACGCCCATGCGATCAGCATTAATGGGTTGCGCATGACGTCTAATCGAGCCCTGACAACTCTGACGTGGCACGTTTTTACTGGACGTACATGCCACCCGTTCTTCTGATACGTTGCACCCAGCTGTTGTACTCGATTGCGGACCCCAAATATCATTTAATTCGATTTTTACTGTAGAATTCTATCTGTTCCAAACCTCACCTATATAACCCCGTTTCATCTTCTTCTTCATCTTTTACGATTACCTCTCAATATTAACTCCAGCGAACAGTGAAAAACCTGCAACTCTCTTCTTTCTACTCCATTTCTTCAACCTTCAGCATTGGCTTCCACCACAAACTCCCCGGCGACATCTCCTGCTCATTTTGAGCACTCACAACACCAAACAAGGGCCACAAATCCAGAACAAGAACAAGACAAATCCGTTGATTTCACTCCCACAACTCACCTACAGTTCTTCATCGAAAATGAGCACTTCGAAAACTCATTACCCCTAAAACCAAACAACCACTACCTTCTGCCATCAAGAACAGGATTTGGGGAAGAACATGCAATTCTACTGAATATCCTTGAAAACCACCCATTGAACACTCTACTCACCAAGAACATCACTTGCATCCCTGCCAGATACCTAAACCAATTCTGGCAGAGCTGCTATTATGATACAGAGACAAGGGAAATCAAAGGCTACATCTCCAAACCCGACAAGACTGAAAACATAGAGCTAAGATTCAACAGAACGATGCTATCCCTAGAGTTCAATCTTCCTACCAGAGGGTTCTCATGGATTAAGGAATATGCAGAGATTCCCTCAGACAAAGAGCTCTGTGACTTTGTATTAATGCTAGGCTACAACTCTCCACTAGAAAAGAGAAATGCCTTCAGAAGAAATAGATTTCCACCTCTGTGGAATACTCTGTTCTCAATATTAAACAGATGCCTCACAGGTAAAGTGGGGAGCCCAGACCAAACCTCCCACCAAATACTTGCCATCATGTATGGTGTATATTATGACCTGCCCCTTGACTTTGCAGCTCTGATGACGCAAAAGCTCGTGAACACCATCGATAGAAGCATATCCACACAGAAGGCCAAGGGCCCAAATGTCAAAGACCTCCCAGCCTTACAGTTCCAGAGGACCATAGGAGTCATTCTAGAACCTCTGCTACTCCTAAACAAATGGCCAATGGAAGGGCTTGTAGTGAAGACTTACCCCTTAGGTATAATGGCTACTACAAAACACGCAGAGGGGTATGCGATCTGTATACCTCTGCCAGCCAGACTTCTGTCATATGCCTCAGATCAACAACTTAGGATAGATTACATACGCGCTCACAGGACTCCAGAACCGAGTCCTGCGACACCCTCGCGTTTAGGAGTCCCCCTAGGTACCATAGTTGTAGAAAGATTGAGCCTAGAAGAGCACACAAAAGCTAGAGCCAAACACGACAAAAACTGGCCAAGATCAAACTACATAGGAAGAAGATGATCTCCTCTACGTCCAAGACAAAGGCAGCCACACCCGCCAAATAGAAAAAAACTCCCAGAGTAGAGAAACCTACAGAGGGAACCTCATCAAGTGTTGCACAGATCTCTCAACCCCCTCCAGAAACCGTGGTTGCATCCTCTATACCCCCTCCTCCAAAATAGAAAAAGAAACGAAAAACAAAGTCATCAGAGGAGGGTGCTCCAAAGCCAAAAAGAAAGAAAACTAAGAAACCTACAACACCTCTGCAGACCATAGCAGAGGAACCCAAAAATATAGAAGCCCAAGAACAACCTCTGCAATCCCCAACTCATATTCATTATGCAGATCAGGGTGATTTCTCCGCCTTTCTCGAGCAACAAGAATTTGCAAACACCTTGGACACCTCTGGATGGACTGCAGAGGCACATCCAATGTTCTCCATAGAACCTCTAGTGCTCACCTCTGAACAAGCTCAAATGGACTCTTCTGTACCAGAAGCTGAACAAGCTCAAATGGACTATTATGTACCAGAAGTTGACCCTACCGCCGAAGAACATGGTGACCAGTTTCCGTCTCCTCTAAGCTATGACCCAGAACTCCAAAACACAGAGGAGATGATCGAAACTGAAGATACCTGGGTAGAAGTTCAATCTAGGTTAGAATTCCCAATTTTAGGATGTTTGACAGAGGAGGAAGCCTTAAAAGACAAACCAACCGTCATCATCTCAGAGGTGGATTCAGATGCAGAGGAAGGTGACAAAACTAAAGATGGACCTCTGCACCCAGATCTACGACACTTGCCTTCTTTCCATCCCATGTACGCCTCACTTGTACAAGATGCAAGCAATATGCCAGAAGCCGAAGGCGCTAGGGTAGAAGTAGCAACAGAGGGTGAAGCCCAAAAAGATACCGTAGATGGAAGAGGTACACAATCCCAACCACCTCCCAGTGCAACCCTTATTTCTGCCACCGCCAGTCTAGTGGCAGAGGTAACTTCTTCAACCTCTGTGCCACAGATAATCGGGGAAACCATTCCAAGGGAGTCCTCTCCAAAGGACTTGCCTTTAGCTCGTGATCAATCGCCCCAGATCACAACAGAAATCCCTGCAGAGGAATTTGTTTCCTATGCCACACGCACACACATAAGTCCAATCGGCTCTTCAGAGGAGCCTAGAGTGCACATGGACGAAGGGACTCTAGACAAGTCCCCAAGTCAACTTAAGAATACTCCTGTACCCGTCTCTGGAGCGGATCAGGACAATGTTCTCAACAGAACCTCTATAGAGTATGAGGCTCAAAAGGCCTCTGATCAAGGATTAGAGGGAAATCCTTCCACCCTCAACATCAAAACAGGGGTGACAGAAGGTGTCCGAGGAACAGGGACTCACTCTGGGGATGAATGTGTTCCCCCAGAGGTTACACTTAGTCCACATGTCTCAAGGGATGATTTCCAAACCCTTGTCACCTTTGTGGACAACACGTTAAAAGGGTTGAAAAGCTCTTTTGATTCTTTTGCAAATACCACTACCAGGGCCATTACTAATCTGAAAACCAAAATGGACACCTTCTCCACATAGGTGAAAAATGCCATGGCCAAAGTCACACCTGCTGCAATAACCTCTGCTAAAGCTGAAATGGCCTCCACTTCTTCTCTGGAAACCTCAATTGCCGATCTCTCTAAGCAGCTAAAGAAGGCGAGAAAGGCGCAAAAGAACCTACCACAAACCTCTGCTCCAGTCATCACCACCGAAGACATTCAGAAGGCACTTGATAAAGTCCAAGAGCATACTCTCGATCAAACCAAGGCTCTAAAACCTCTGGACTATATCACCAGAGCCCAACTCACAGAAATAGGTCAAGGTGTGTTGAATGAAATGACTGAATTCATCAGAGCCTTCATAGCTACCAACGCGAATTATGTCAAGGATTTTCGAGCAAGCGTGGGAAAGCTGCATTTCAACAAAGAGGCACAAGTCGAATACCTTCTTGGCATCTGTGATGACTTATGCGCAAAAATGCTTGCTGCATGTGCCTCTCAGCCAAAGAAGCCAACGTCTACATGCAGAACAGAGGGTACAAGAGAAAAGGATCAGGATGACTCTGATGATGATTCTGATGGATCACCAGGTAATCCTGAGGGGGAGAAAACGAGACAAGACAGAGCTGCCTCCAGAGGTTTACCTGCACCACCACCAATATCAGCAGAACCTATATCCCATGCTCCCCCAACTGAAACCCAAGGAGGAACCCAACAAAAGAGCACAGAGGCAACACCCACCTCTGTGGAAACAACCTCTATAATCATAGAAGACTTACCTTCACCAACCCCCAAAATAACTAAACAAGTTCAAATACTTACCTCATTTGAAGAAGACCAACCATCTCAAACACCAAAACCAACAGAAGACAAACCCCCTTCTCCTAAACCAAAAATAGCAGAAGCTAAAAAGACAAAACCTCCATCTCCCAAACCCAAAACACCAGAAGAACCCAAAACCAAACCCATAACCAAAACCTTAGCTCATAAAATAAAATATCTGAGAAAATCTGCAGAAGCCTCACTAACCAAACCTCAAACCAAACCCACATCACCAATCAAGCCCTCAGAAGCACAAGTGCCAAAACCAACAAAGGCAACCCCTACAAAATCTGTAGAAGCACCTCCATCAGCTAAGACCTCAGAAGCTCAACTGATGAAACCAATAGAGGCATCCCCACCCAAAAGAACAGAAGTACCCACATCCAAGCCCTCACAAACTCTAAAGCTGAAACCAACAGAGGCAACCCAATCTCAACAAGCAGAACAGCCTAAGGCAAAAGACAAGGGAAAGGGAATAGTGATAGAGGGATCGAAAAAGAATAAGCCAAAGCATCAACCAACAGAGAAATTGATGAAAAGCGTCTTCGATGCCTTCGTCACCCCGAAACCTGAAAAAGAAGACAGGGCTTTTGGTTTCGACACTCTGTCAACCAAGCCAGTACTTGACCCAAAGGCAAAACCCACAGAGAATCGAGTGGCCAAACTAAAAAGTGATTTGGACGCTCTGCGGAAACCCATGCCACCACCTCCTGTGCAACAAAGAAAAATGGAAGAGGTGGTGCACAAATATTTATACAGCAGAGGAGTCAATGATCCTCTGCCACCATCTAAACTGCACCCTGACTTTGTTAAAGAGCTACGAGATCAATTTTATAGAAAGATAGCCAAATCCGTCAAATAAGTCTTCTCGAACTCCAAAATCGACAAGGTCATCTACTGTAAGTTATCCCATACCCACGGAAAAGAGGTTTACTACAACCTCTACAGAGTCAAAAGGGTAGACAGATCAGAAACCACATTCTCAGATGCAGATCTGAGAAATCCAAACATCTATGATCTACCTGATCTTCTGAGTTGGGCAAGGCAGAACTACAGTCACAGACTGGAAGTCCAAGGAGCTTACCGAGAAATCAGGATGGCCATGCGCGAAAGACTTCTGATATATAGCTTGACTGTTGTGAGAAATAAAGATCGTTTGGTAGCAAAGGATTATCGACAACAAGAAGGCATAGATTACGATGAAACATTCGCGCCGGTTGCAAGATTAGAAGCTATCAGAATGTTTCTAGCATTTGCAGCATATCGAGACTTTACCGTATATCAGATGGATGTAAAGACAGCTTTTCTGAACGGGGTACATAAAGAAGAAGTATATGTATCTCAACCAGATGGGTTTGTTAACAAAGACAAACCTGATTATGTGTATCATCTTGACAAAGCTTTGTATGGCTTGAAACAAGCACCACGCGCGTGGTGCGACGAATTGTCAGCCTTTTTGCTTGAATCCGGATTTGTCAAGGGAGCTATAGACACAACTTTATTCATTTATCGTGAAGATCATGATATTTGCTTAGTACAAATTTATGTTGATGACATAATTTTTGGTGCTACTAATGCTTCTTTGTGTACTTGGTTTTCTGATCTCATGACCTCCAGGTTTCAGATGAGCATGATGGGAGAAATAATTTTTTTCCTAGGACTTCAAGTTAAGCAATTACCTGATGGAATCTTCTTCAACCAGTCAAAATATGTCTTTGATATTTTGAAAAAAATTCAAAATGAATAAGTGCACTACAATTCGCACTCCGATGGCTCATGGTGCGAAGATTGGTTTAGATCCAGATGGAAAAGTAGTTGATGTTCGAACCTACCGAGGGATGATTGGATCATTAATGTACTTAACTGCTAGTAGGCCAGATATCATGTTCTCAACATGTTTGTGTGCCAGATTTCAGGCTAATCCCAAAGAATCTCATCGGACGGCAGTCAAACGAATTTTCAGATATCTGAAAGGAACTCCATATCTAGGTTTGTGGTATCCAAAAAGTTCAGATTATAAACTAACTGCTTTTTCTGATGCAGATTATGGTGGAAGTCAAATGGACCGGAAAAGTACATTGGGCCATGTACAATTTCTAGGAGATAGGCTGATTAGTTGGGCGTCAAAGAAACAAAACTGTGTGTCAATTTCAACGGCTGAAGCGGAATATGTTGCCGCCGCCAGTTGCTGTTCTCAAGTTCTTTGGATGATGACACAGTTACAAGATTATGGGCTGCTGTACAAGACAATTCCGATATATTGTGACAGTAAATCAGCAATTGCTATTTCGGTCAATCCGGTTCAGCACACAAAGACTAAACACATCGACATGCGATATCATTTCATAAAACATCATGTGGAGAACGGTACAATCGAATTATATTTCGTACCTACTGACTATCAACTTGCCGATCTTTTCACCAAGGCATTGGATGAAAAGCGTTTTAATTTTCTTTTATCAAAACTCGGCATGTTGAACTTGAAAGTTTGAACCTTCACAAATTTAATTCAACGAAGTGAAAATATTTCTATTTTCATTCAATGAATAAAATGTGTGTCAAGGGTGATTTTACAAGTAGTTTTGTGTTATCTGAGTTTTATTTGCTTCAACTTTCGCTTCTGATATAAATCGAAAGGTCAACAAAACATGAATGGAATTTTGATATATGCGCAAAAGTGTGTAAATCTAGACTTATATAAAATACAATGCTCACAAAGCCTAATTGTCAGAATGAAGAATGGAAATGAAAATATGAGCGAAGCACAAAGTTTTATAACCAAGTGATTGAGATGCAATAAAAAAAATCATTAGGTTTGAAAGTTTGTGCCTGTGGCCTATCTGGTTTGGGAGGTTAAGTCCCAAGGGGTACTCGATACCTAGCCCCTAAGATCAACTGGTGTGGGATTGGCTGACCCAAATCCTGCTATAGAACCAGATAAAAAGCCATGTCCTACTGGTACAGATGGGATTAGGATATATCGATGTAGCCTTTCTGGTTTGGGAGAGTAAGTTCCAAGAGGTGCTTGACATCTAGCCCCTAAGGCCAACTAGTCTGGGATTGGCTGATCCAAATCCTGCTATAGAACCAGATAGAAAGTTACGTTTACGGTGTATCTTAGTCTTAATAAACTTTTTGATAAAAAGATGCCAATGTGCACAAAATAAAAGATGCCAATGAGCACACATCTCTTATATCTTGGGGAAATTACGATGTCGCGATAAACTTATAAATTTGTGGAAATTCTGATTTTGTCATATAGTGTGAGTAAGGGCAAAGTATTCTTATAGGTTTCAGAAGTACATTTGATTGTTGCAAATCATATTTTGCATGCTAGCACACCAAATAGATTTAATAAGAGGTTGAAACTGAACAAATTGTAACTTGATATGCAAGCATGACTTGTTTCTGAATCCAAAAGCATGCATTTGATGTCATTTGCTTGAAAAACATGTCTACTTTCACTGAGTTGAATTTTATTTGTTCGGTGTTCAAACACTCTATAGTTAGTAGTTATGTTATATAATTTAATGTATTTCAGTTTCCATTACTGATGTTTTACGTGAAATTTTTCATACTGTGATGTGTGGAGTTATGCTGATTTTGAGGGGGAGCAATTTCAAAAGTTAAGCTAATTTTGAGGGGGAGAGAGTTCATGAGTTGTTATTTTGAAGTGAAGAAATATCATAGGTTCTCTATTTGAGGGGGAGCACACTCTGCTGAATGGTACGTATCTGTCAGTACAAAAATTGAGCAGGTATGGGTTTCTGATATTTTCTTCAGGAAAGTCCTCCAAATGCTATTTTAATCTGAGGTTATCTAATGCATTTGTGTAGGGGGAGTGAAAGAAGTCTAAAATGAGAAAACTCATTTTTTTGAAAAATGCAAAAATACTTTCAAGTCTAATTTGCGCTACCCTTAGTGGCGCAAATCAAGATTTGCGCGACCTTAGGTGGCGCAAATTACATAATTTCAGTATTTTTGGTTTTCTTTAAAAAGATGTTTTAAAGGGTTTTCAAGGGTTGTGACCATTTGTTGACTTTCACTAAATTTTTTTGCGATTTCTCTCTGGTATCCCTCTCGAACTCAGTCTCCTATCCGATTCAAATTTCTGAGATTGTGGGTACTATTCATCGATTCAGGTATGTTTTCGAATCTCTCTTCATTGTTATTTCAGCATTTCTTATTCGATTTCATACTTTGATTCATGAATCTTATTCGACTTGGGAGGATTAATCATTTTTGCGTGCGAACTGTTCATTTCTATCAGATTCTTTGATTTTAGATTTTCAAGAAATTAGGGTTTTTGTTAAGCTTGTTTAGGATCGATTCTTACTTAGAATGTACTTATATGATAAATTGATGCCTATGTATATCTCCTGTTTGTCAATTTTTGAATTTGATTCGATATGACGAGTGTCGCGTTTTTTTTAGAACTGATGACAAGTGAGAATTGCGCCACAGCGGGTAGCGCAATTCTCATTTTGCGCTATTGCTTATGGCGATTTTCTTCTGAATTTTGTCTATCTCAGAATTGCGCTTCTTCAGATCGCGCATTTCTTGCTTTGCGCCACAGCCTTTGGCGCATTTTAGACTTAGGAAAAAAAATTATCAAATTTTTTTTTTGTTTTCTATTTTCTTTCATAGTGTTTCTTGCTTATGTTTTATACTTTGTTTTCATTTTTATTAGGGAATATATGGATTCAAATGACGATCAAAATCCTCAAGGTCAGGAAGTTGAGAATCAACCATCGGATCATGCTTCTCGAGATAGACCTCTTCCATTAGCTCGTTCTTCGGGAGCTGATCTGTCTGCCAGAAGGAGTTCTCCGGAAGATGTTTTCCCACTCAAATTATATGTTTTGCCTTACAAGCCAAACAATTATTTTGTCAATCTTGACAGAGTGAGAATTCATCCGATTATACGTGCTATTCTTCGAGGTCATCCAAATGCACTTTCGGGACGTCATGGAGTTCCCGAGGTTTATCTGCAACAAGCCTGGCATACAATCAGAAAGATTGATAATATTTCCCATCCTCGATTCAAGATTCAGATCGATCAGTTCGAGACTTTTCTGGATTATCATCCTCTTCGATTACTACTTCGTCTACCAGAAGATGATTCGAGACCGGGTCGTACAGAATTTGATGATTATCCACCGGAAGAAGATATATTGGCTGGAATTCGAGCACTGGGATATGTTGGTCCTTTGACTATGATTAGTCAATTTGAGAAGTCACGTCTTCCACCAGTATGGTATGCTTTGAGCTCAGTTATCAACAGATGTTTGACATCCAAACATTCTAGTACTGATAATTCAAGTCTGCATTACTTACGACTTTTCCATGCAATTATATATGATTTGCATGTGGATTATGCCCTTATCTTCTGGACCGAATTGTCTGAGCTTGTGTATGCCAAAAGCACGAACAAAGATCGCAAGTTCGTGCCATTCATTCGATTCTTGGAGCTTATTATCTGGAGCATGCTTAGGAGTAATAGAGACATTCCAAGAAGACATAACTGGGTTCCAGCTCCTGATTATGAAATGGGTTACATCAACAGGCAGAAGCGTTCGTTTGATAATTTAATGCCTATTCTTCCAGAGCTGATTCAGAATTATGCAGATCCAGAAGATGAAGCGGTAATTGATTATTGTGAAGAGCATGGAATAGAAATTCAAGAACAGAATGTTCAAGAAGAGACTGAACAAGAAGAACAACAAGCACAAGGTAAAGATGATGCTGACTCAAGTAATTCTGAAAGTGATGATGGTGATGACGGAGTGGATGATACAGATAATGATGATGATGATGATAATGGTGGAAATGATGATAATATGAATTTTGGAGAATCTGTCTTAAGAGAATCAGAAGTGGAGACCACACATGTTTCTGAAAGATTGTTGTCGGAAAGTAATACGGTTGACACTTCGGATACCGTTCCGATAAACACCAATGTGGTAAATATTGAGGTAGATGAACTTGATCTTTGTTTTGCCATACCATCTACAAGGAATGTAGATACTCAGTTTTCAGCTCCTTTGATTTCTTCTGGTGTAACAGTTCTAAAAGCAACTACGACAGTTCCTTCTACAGTCGTTACATCTGAATTACTCAGAACGTCGGATTCAATGTCACTTGATGAGCTATTGAAGACGATGAATGACCGAATGGATGTCGAAAAGAATGAGCAGTTACACAAAATGAAAGCAATGCTGAAGGGTAAAGGGAAAGTAACAGATATTCCTAAGATTCCAGCCGAGATTCCATTTAGAAGACCTACGGGTGTTATTATTCGGGAGCCTTCAAGTGGACCAGTTTCTCAACTGCCAACTCAACCGCCAATTCAACCGTTCTCTACAGTTCGATCTCTACCGTTGCCTTCCGCACACGTTCCACCTACATCGCAACAGGGTATTCAGGATATTCCGGTTTCAGAACTTTCTGATATGCTCTACGCGCGATTATTATCTATGTCTTCTCCGGAGCATCAGGATAAAGATCTTATTTCTCTGCTTCGAAATTTTCAACCGCCTCCGCCTCCGCCTTCTACTCCTTCTCCGACACCAGTTCCTGATCCTCGAGCATCGTCATTGGTCGATGAGTTTCATTCTTTCAGGACTGAGGTTCGTAATAGTTTTTCTGAAATTCAGCAAGGTTTAAAGTTGATGACAGATGCACTTTCTACGCTTTCTGAAAGAGTGTCTAAACATGAAGAAACTTGCCAACCTGCCGCCGGTTCTTCTCTTAAGCGTAGACATGACCAAGATGATCCGGGTCATCAAGGTCATGAGGGGGAGAATTCTAAGAGACGAAGAGTTGAAGAAAGTGTGAATGAAGAATCTACTGAAAATGTCAATGAAGAAAGGGCAAATGAGGGAAGAGCAAATGGAGAAAGAGATGAAGAAGCTGATCCGGAAAACTTAGTTGATGAGTTGCTGAATGAGGTTGATTTGACGGCTATGGCTTCGGAGATTAACTATGTTGAGCCCGGGAATGCGAACAATCTGCAACTAGTTGTTTATGTTGACCCAGATTCTGCACCTGTTTCAACTGGATGTCCGGAGACTTCTAATGTGCATGAGTCTGAAGAATTTGAAGATATGCGTAACTTCTTCTCTAACTATGTTGAGATTGATTCAAATGATGATGTTCAAAGAATGTTTGATAAGTTCTAGAAGATTAAAGAAGAAGATCAAAATGATATTGTAGTTATATCTGATACAGAAGTTGAAGTTGAAGTTGAAGTAGATGAAAAGGATATTGAAGTTGTTAACATGCTTTATGGAGATATTTCAGACAATGAAGATATTAGTCATCAATCTTCATTAGCACATTCGCCAGTTCGAGAACCAGAAGTTCAAGTCCAATAAAGTCCTCCGGTTGTTCCTATTGTTCCAGCTCCGACCACCACTACTACTGAAAGTACGTTTGTTCAGGGTGAGTCGTCCAGAGCTAACTCAGAGGTTCCTGATCCAACTATGAATATTTCATCTAGCATTTTACAACCAGGTCCCGCATTGGATAGACAACAAAGAATGGAGAGGCTTGAAGCAAGATACCAGGTTACCAGAATGAGATCCGCTTTTCTTGAAGACACTGAACGAAATTTCTATGTCAAGAAAAGAAGAAGAGTGAATATCAATGCTATTCTGGGGATTGAAAAGGAACCTTCTTGGTATCAATACGAGTACCTGATGTTTATTAAATGTCTTCGACAAGGAAGATATATGGTATTTTCTAAACACAGCATTGTAAGCGTACTTAAGGTGGAAATAGCCAGTTTTGTCACAATTTGGTATCCGGTATTCTATGTGGAACGTCAGGATTGTCAGACTTATCGGTTTACTGAAGCAGACTTCAATGAACTTTCTATCGATGACTTTGAGGTAATTTATCATCAATTTCGAGATATGCCTATTCGTACTGATGATATCCTCAGGGATTTGGAAGCAGTCAAGCATTTCTTATGAAGACAAGTTAGATTTTATCGATGCTTTGACTTCCAGCTTGCTGTTGAGAGCTTCCAGCCTGTAGTCAATGTGAGAAGACCGGATAGAGAATTGCCAAACATTGACAGCTATCCACTATTTTCTATTGTTGAAGACCCTTATGGGATTGTGTACAGAGATCAGCCAGGTGTCAGACGATTCCTCAGATTTGATGAAATCGGTAAATATTCTGATGGTACTTTGAAGATCATCCGATTTCAGCTAGATCACAGACTGAAGAAAGCTATGAAGAAGTTATTGGAAACAAGGAGAAGTCTTTACCAGGTTGATAATGTTGAGATCAGACTCTTGAGGAGAGCAATAGAGACAATCGACACAAGGCTGAACTTCCGAAAACACTAAGACGCTTGGAGATCTTAATTGGCAAGAATCGTCAACACAGAAGATTCGAGCGCCCTTGATTACAAAGGGGGAGATTGTTAATGCTACTTTTAATGTTGTAATCAAGGATTATCTATTTTAAGCTTGTAATAAGTCTAGTTTGACTTTCTTTAGTCAAGGGTATATAAACCCTTGTGTTAGCTTTTGTAAACTACCGTTCACGTTTTGAGAGTAACACGGATGGCATATTTCTCTCTCTAGATACTCTCCCTCTAGTCTTGATAGATCTTGGTTTATCACTTCTGCAAGACCAAACTCTACCATCACTTTTCCAAGGATCGGGTATGTCTTTCAAGATCCTGCTGGAAAGTCAAAGTTGTTCCTAGAGGTTGATTGCCAAAAATACGCAACAAGTACTCTGGTAAAGTTCAGAGCCAACCTCTTGGAGCACAGAGGAACAGAGCTCATGGATAAAGCTCTCGCAGACAGATTGATAGAGGTCATCGATTCTGTCATCAACTTTAGAAACCTCTGCATCAATATATACCGTGAGCTCAAAGGTGGAGGAATCGGAGGTCACAAAATCGACGACTTCCCAAATGCCAGAATCTGACTTCCTCAACCTTCCTCTGTAATTTCTCTTTCATTATGTAATCAAGTGTAAGTGCCTCTGGCATAACTTTATATGAAAGAAAAGTTTCAACAGAGGTCAAATACCTCTTGTCGTGTACCTAGCCTAGAAAACCATACAATTTTCAATTTTGTTATTTTTCAATACTTAGGGGGAGATTGTTAGCTCAAATCTTTATGTTTAAAGAAGTATTGAAAAATAGGCTAAGTATAGACATCGACAGAGCCTCTGCCAAGACACCGAGAGAAGGTCCAAGTGAAGACTCAACAGAAGACGTTCACAGAGAACAAGGCCACAGAGCCCCTGTCATATTTGACAGAGCCTCTGTGGTATGAATACTGAAGACTTAGAAGATTATTTGAAGATCAAGACAAAGACACTCGTGCCTCTCACGTGCCTCTGCAGTACGAAGATCCTGAAGATCATTCGTACAAGGCGTGCCCTGCACACTACACGTGTCATCCTCTGATGGGTTACAGCCTTTGCAGATAGCGGCGCACTACATTAAAGTTGTACCTGTAGCAGTCCCACGATCGTGCCTTTGTACCTTTAGTCCTTATTGTCTAAAGCTTGTCCCCTGATGAACAGTATAAATAGAAGGCTCATGTTGAGCTCTTCTATTAACTCTTGCACAATACATACACCCATTAGAGCATAATTCTAGTTATACCTTCGGTGTTCTTGGTGTTCTTATTGAATCAATACAAAGTGAATCTTTAAGTTAATCTTGTGTTAATCTATACTTTGTTTAGCTGATTATGTGTGTCTTTCTACCGTAGAAAATCTTTTAGTTCGTTAAAACGTTTCCGCACCCATATCTGTTTGAACTATTAGATATAAATATCATTGTTGAGTAAAATCGGGATCAACAACCGCATCACTGGTGGGTCTGACGTGTGCGGTCTGACGTATTCCGCAGCCAAGCGTCACGCCATCCAGGCACCTGACGATCGGCCTATCCTGCGCTCATCCAGACCCAAAAGAGCACTGGAGTTAGAAACCATGAAAATCACGTTCGACCAAGACGATCTCGGTGACTCGTATCAGAAGCATCATGACGGGTTGATCATTCAACTCAGGATTGATAATTGTTTAACCCGACGAGTCTTGGTCGATGGAGGCAGTTCAGCAAACGTCATCTTCCTTGATACCATCAAGGCCATGGGAATCGATCGATCGGAAATCACCCGACGCTCGATGACCTTTGTCGGTTTCAATGGAGACGCGACGAGTACCTTTGGGGAGATCACCTTGCCCGTCTATGCAGGGGGAATCAATAAGCAAACGAAGTTCAACGTCATTGATTGCCCGTTGGCCTATAACATCATCTTAGGTCGACCGTGGATCCATGAAATGAAAGCCGTTCCCTCGACGTACCATCAGACCAAGAAGTTCCCTACGCCGTGGGGGGTCCAGGAGATCAAAAGTGAGCCAAAAGTCGCCCGTGACTGCTATAAGACCACCCTGAAGCCACAGAAGTAGGCCGTCTAGCAGTTACGGGTCGAGGAAGTCGTCTTGGACCAGAACAAGTCTGACCAGAAAGACTTTGTAAGATCGTCTCTCGATCCCTGCCTTAAAAACAAGCTAATATCTTTCTTGCAAGAACATGTTAATTGTTTTGCCTGGTAGCACGGAGACATGGTCGGCATAGACCCTGTTAGCTTTAATTAGCTCCTAATTAAATGAATGTTTTATAAAGTTATTTTAATGTTTTAGATATTTTGTAATAGATATTTTCTTAGATATTTTTGTCTAGATTTTAGATATTTTAAATATCTAATGTAAATATGGCCCTATATAAGAGGTGTCCATATGTCTTTTTAAGGAGTGAGAAATATGGAAAGCACACAAAAACACACATAGACTAGTTTCTTATGAGAGTCGATTTCATGTTTAGTGTGGTGTTCTTCAACATTTCTCCTCTCCATATTTAATCATCAATGAATATGAGATAAGTTTCTTTATGATTGTTCTTCATGTATATCTTATCTCTATATTTAAATATGGACTTTATATTTCTTCTATTGTTGCTCAAAAATGGGATCAACAATTGGTATCAGAGCCGATTGAAGAACCTTTTCTTCAAAATCGATCATCTATGCAACAATGGAAGTTTTAGATGGTTTAGTTTATGATATACTTCATGTGTGTGTTTTGATTCTTTCTCATTCATTGGTTTTATTTGATAAGCACTAAGTAGATGGTTGATCTATGATCTCATCCTTGTGTGTGCTTAAGTCCATAGCAATTCTTTTTGCATCTTGGTAGTAAGGTTGTTGATCTTTGTTTGATCTGACCTTTATTTTCAAGATTGGACTATCTTTGATCAAGATTTTGTTTGTCTTCCGCTGCTCATAAACATTTATATATGGAAAACAAAATCATTTGGGTCTTGAGAAAGTTGTTTGAGAAAGATTTGATGTTTTGTTACATGTTCAAAGTCTGATCTGAAACGTTTTTTTTTAAACTTTGAGTTCTTCTAATTAGTTTTCTGACTTGATCAATTAGAGATCGAAGTATTTGCACTCACGGTTTTAAAAATTATATGAAGATCGTCTTATCTTTTACATCAAATCAGATTTAATGACAGATTTGCGCTTGCTGTATTAAACTGATCATATCTCACTCATAAAAACACCGATTGATGCGATTCAAAAGGCCCTGGATTCCTAAGACACAGATGAACAGATCTCGTGTTTTGAGAATTCAGAGATTCGAAATTTATAAGGGTCATATGCATCATTGAAGTAGACAATAGTGTGCTGATGGAAAGCTGAGAGCTGATGGCTGTCGCTGAAAGCTGAAGAAAGCCATCGCTGAAAGATGATAGCTGTCGCTGAAAGCTGAAGAAAGCCTTCGCTGAAAGCTGAAAAAAGCTGTCGCTGAAAGCTGAAGGCTGAAACCTAAGTGCTGTCGCTGAAAGCTGGAGCTGAGAGCTGAAAACCATCGCTGAAAAAAAGCCATCGCTGAAGCCATCGCTGAACCATCGCTGAGCTGTCGCTGAAGGCCATCGCTGAGATTAGCCATCGCTGAAGGTCAGCTGTCGCTGAAGTAAGCCATCGCTGAAGGTCAGCTGTCGCTGAAGTAAGCCATCGCTGAAGGTCAGCCATTGAAAGCTATCAGTTGTCGCTGAAAAGTGCTGTCAGCTTTGCACTGTTTCAGAAAAACGCGCATAACTTCCTACTCGGTGCTCCGATTCGCATGAATCCAGTTGCGTTGAATTCCTAAGACACATGTGAAACCTTTTCATGTTTTGACTTTGGTCTGAATCAGTGTGCTTAATGGTCAGAATCTGTGTCAACGTCAATGGACTCTTGCTGCACCGAAAGCATCGCATTTCACTCATGCTCTTTCCGCTTTCAAGAACGGTGTTCTCTCAACGGTTCTTCATGGTGTCAAGCTACATTTGTCACATTTTAAATGTCACTCCATCCTCTGTTATTCACGTTTAAAGCTCGGTGGATGAGCCTACATTTGAGGGGGAGCACATGATGCTTTGAAGACTTGAAGAACGGAACATCAAAGGTTCTAAAGAAAGCAAAGGGGAGACTATAAGATGATGCTTTTTTTATAAAACATTAGGGGGAGATTGTTAGCTTTAATTAGCTCCTAATTAAATGAATGTTTTATAAAGATATTTTAATGTTTTAGATATTTTGTAATAGATATTTTCTTAGATATTTTTGTCTAGATTTTAGATATTTTAAATATCTAATGTAAATATGGCCCTATATAAGAGGTGTCCATATGTCTTTTTAAGGAGTGAGAAATATGGAAAGCACACAAAAACACACATAGACTAGTTTCTTATGAGAGTCGATTTCATGTTTAGTGTGGTGTTCTTCAACATTTCTCCTCTCCATATTTAATCATCAATGAATATGAGATAAGTTTCTTTATGATTGTTCTTCATGTATATCTTATCTCTATATTTAAATATGGACTTTATATTTCTTCTATTGTTGCTCAAAAATGGGATCAACAGACCCTGGTGTCGTTTCCCTTAAGCTCAATGTCGACCCGTCATTTAAACCCATCAAGCAAAAGCGGCGGAAATTTGCTCCTGAAAGGAGTAAGGTGATAAATGACGAGGTCGACAACCTCATCAAGACAAGGAAAATTCAAGATACAAAATACCCCGACAGGCTTGCCAAAGTTGCGGTAGAAGAATGACAAATGAAAAGGTCCAAGTCGTATCTCAGAGGTCGTGGGTAAAGGTGCCTATCGGCTCCGAACCCTTGACAATCGAGGATCCCACGTAGCCGGAATGCAACACATCTGAAATGGTATTTCTTCTAAGTCTTTTCTTTTCTTTCATACGATTTCTATCCATCATGATGAATACTAACTTAAGCATCGGAGGGTCGTTGGTTAGCCAACGACCAACCGTTTACATCGTTTAATCACAGGATCGCACGACACCAGTTGCTAAGTCTACTATACAACTTTAGTTTCGTAGGATCGCGTGACACAAATGATCAGGTCTATGACTCGATTATCCTATCGCAGAGACGCATGATTCAAGTTCATCGTACAATCTAGTTATACAATCGTAAGGTCTCACGACCCCACGATCTAAGTTTTTTAACTCGTAAGAATTTCATGTTCTGAATGAATGCTTTGATCACGTGTGCTTATGTTTGCCAACACGCTTTAAAAGTATAAAAGTCTTATGACTTGTGTGCTAGTCGTTGTATTACAATGGATGCCTAAGTCGCACGATTTTTTGTTTATTCTGTACTTAGTAAATTTCGCAATTGATATTATACCTGTCCACGACATGTATGAGTCGAAATAATACATGAGTTCAACAGAAAAGTGAATTTCATTTATCAAACCGTCAGTTACATCAGATAACTCGACCACCAACGGTCGTGCGAGAAAAGAAAAATTAAAGATAAAATTTCCTAAGGCAGAGGAGGATCGACAGTCGCATCCTTACCGGAGGCCTCGCCCTTTGAGCCCTCTTCGACCTCCTCCTCATCGACTTCTTCCTCGTCGACCTCCTTCTCGTCATCCGAGTCAAGGTCCCGCTCCGACCCGACCTTCGACAAGAAAAACGCCAACTCCTCCGATGCATAGGCGAGAGGATTCTTGTCCGATAGGTGTCGTCGCATGATAGCCGCCCGCGCAGTGAATCGGGCAAAAGCAAAGACGGACTTAGTCTCGTCCTTCAGCTCCTTCACCTCTTCCTCTAGGCTCGCCACCTTAGACTTAGACTCCTCGACTTCTTTTTCCTTCATAGCCAAGGACTCCTTTACCCTGTCCAGCTCCTCCCTTTGGTCGGCGATCAAAGACAGGGATTGCTTCAGACGAGAGTTCACCTCGTCCTTTGCATGTCCGACGGCTTCCAACTCGTTCAGAGCGTCGTCGAGTCATACCGACTGTTGATCCAAACCCTCAGTGATTTGATAATGACCCTCTCTTATATACTTAGTGAAAATTGTAAGTAAACAATATGTATCTGAGTTTCACTATCGCTGATAAGTACTAAGATCTTACAGTACCGCTGATAGGAACTCTCACTCTTTAGATTAAACATTCAGCGAAACTGTTCACCATAATACTCTGAGTGTGTTCAGTACTTATGGTAATCGCTGATAAGTTGGTTGTTTACTTATGATCCCTGAAGACAAGTTTCACGTTAACATAGGTTCTACGCTGAAGTCGAAGATCAAGATCAAGAACCAGCGACAAGTCTCCTAATGACCTGATGCGGCTCAGCGAAGACTCAGATTTGTCCACTCAACGTGAAGTATCAAGTACAAGACTTCAGCTATCGCTGAACTCTATCATTCGCTGATATAGAATGATAGATCGCTGAATCAATGAAAAGCTGATCATGAAGTCCTCTGTACAAAGTACTTTTGTCTTAACCACCTTTGCACGACTCCGTATGATATGTCAGAAAAAGAACCTCCTTATTGTCTGAAATCGTACAACCACTCTGATATTACAATGTTCAACATGCGGCTACTAAGGTTGTCAACAAAGGTCAATGACATGCAACCAATCAGCTGCTGCCACGTGTAAAGGGTAAACTGCAATGCATTAAATGCATGCAGTATATAAGAAGAAGAACTCACTTCATTTTGAAGTAACTTGCTAACTCTGGACAAGTTCAACCTTCTTATCTTGAGATAGGTTATTATTAGTAATTTCCTTCTCTTTCTTAGTGCAAGAAACTTAGTGTTCCAACTTGTTTAGATTTAGGTTTATCCTTAATCTTGTTTCCGCAACAAGCTGTAAATTGTTAATGATTTATCAATAAACAATTTAGAAAAGTAAAATATGTGTGTTTGTATTCAACCCCCCCCCCCCCCTTCTACAAACTTGTATAGCCCTTCGGGACCAACAAGTGGTATCAGAGCAGATTTGTTTAATCTAATAAACAAGATCTAATCTATACTAAGATTTCTCTTCCTTGCTATTTCTGAAAATGGCTACCAACACAAACACAAATTATATCGACAATGGTTCTCTTGCAAAACCCCCTAGATTCTCCAGAGATAATTTTAATCTATGGAAAAATAGGATGACTCTCTTCCTAGAAGGTGTAGACCCTACTATGCCTTATTATCTTGAAAACGGCCCATTCATTCCTGTAAGAATTGATGCCGCAGTACCAGCCACTGAGAATAGACCTGCTATTCCAGAAAGGCTGGTACCCAAAAAAGTTCATACATGGACTGACGAAGATAAGAATAAAGTGGCTATCGACACCAAAGCCAAATCCATACTATCCATGGCTCTTCCTGACGAAGTCTACCATTCCGTCATGAACCTGAAATCCTCAAAAGCCATGTGGGACACAATATGTGTTCAGTATGAAGGTACTGCTGAAGTCCAGGACTCTCAAAAGATCAACCTGGTAAGACAGTATGAAAGTTTCATTTGTGGTAAGAATGAGACTCTCTCTGAAGTTCACCAACGTTTTTATTGCTTAATAATAGATCTGAAAACTGTTGGTAATGAATATTCTAACTTTGAAGTGCTGACAAATTTTCTAGAATGTTTACCTAAAAGCTGGGACAGTTATTCTATGTGTCTCAAGCTGTCAATAGATCTAAGATCAATGACCCTTGCTATCTTATATGGCACGATGCTGAATCATGAGCAATCAAGCCATCTTAAGAAGAATCTTGTAAAAGATTCCAAAAGCACCCCTGTTGCTTTAATCTCAGAGGAACCCTCTACTCAGCGACCATCGGTCACTATCACTGAGTTAGAGAGTAACTCTGAAAGTTCATCAGATTCTGACTCTTCAGATAATGATGAATCTTTGGCTCTCCTAACTAAAAAGTTCAGGAGATTCGCCAAAAAGAAAATGTTCAGTAAGAACAAACCTCTTTCTATAACTGATAAGCCAAGATCATCAACTCCTGTTGATAAGGCTACTGCTACTTGTTTTAACTGCGAAAAAACTGGACATTTCGCTAACGAGTGCAGGTCTAAGAAAGTATCGAGAAACTCAGCGTTTCCCAATAAATCCTTTATTCCCAGGAATAAAGATGACAAATATGCTAAGTTGAAAGAAAAATATGCGAAGCTGAAAAGCTTCAAGAAGAAAGGCAAAGGCCTGATGGTTTACGATTGGGCTGCTTCTGAAGAAGAAGAATCATCATCTGACTCTGAAGATGATGAAGCCAATCTTTGTCTTATGGCAAAGATTGAAGATGAGGAAGAAAGTTCAGACATTCCCTCTACTTCAACCTCTGCAATTCAGGTATCACCTTCCTTCTTTACAAATATTGCAAATATTGATGAAGCTGATAGTCTCCGTAAAATCGATCTCTTGACTAGAAGTTTATATGAAGCCATGAATGGCAAAACTATAGTTGAAAACCAAAACCTTGATCTCGCTGAACAGCTTAAAAACTGTCACCTTCAAATAGAAAAGCTTTCTAAAATTGAAGAAGATTTTAAAGATCAAGTGCATTTAAATCAGCTAGTCAAAATCGAACGAGCAGAAGCTATAGCTGCATTGAAAGCTGAAAAAGCTACTGTTGAAGGATGGTGTAATTCTTCAACAAAGATCACTGAGATAATCAAGTCTCAGATTCCCCTGAGTGATAAACGTGGTCTAGGTTGCAAATATGAAACTCAAGAACCAACCACTGATCGTTCCATGCTCTTATTTGGAACTTTCGTATCCTCAGTCGCTGACACTTCATCCTCTCAGTGTTCCTCGTCCAGACCTCTTATTCCTGAGGAAATTTCTACCTCTTCAAAAGGTAAAGAAAAAATGATTTATCCAAAACCTACCTCTGTCTTTAAAGATAAAGGTAAAGGAATTGCTTTTAACCAAAATCCTCAGAAGGGTACTTTAGTACCAAAGCTGAATGCTTCTAAAGCTTTAGTGATTTATTCCTCTGGATCAAGGAATCAGATCTCTGGATCTACTCAGCGTGGGTCTATTCAGCGATCTACTCCTAGACTCAGAGTGGATGTCCTTGGTAAGAAATCTGAAGAACTAAATGTTCCTACCATTTCAAAAGCCAAAAGCTTATTTGGTGCTGGTCCTTCTAATTCTAAATCAAAAGCTCAGCATTCAAATAGTCCTAGAACTACTTTTAGTTATAGGAAATGTTATCACTGTGGACTCACTGATCATATTGCTAGTAAGTGCCCCACAGCCACCAAAGCTGAAAAGATAGCTAAGGTGAAGATTGCCCCCAAGGCAAAGAAGACCACCGAGGTTAAGAAATTAACCAAAGTGAAGACCGACAAAGTTGAATCTTCAAATACTGCGAAGATTGCTGAACCTTCCATTCCACTTACTTCCACTGACAAACGTGTACACATGGTTAAGTGGGTACCCAAGAAAAACTAATCTTCATTTGTGATGCAGGTTCAGAAGGGTATCTGGTATCTCGATAGCGGATGCTCTGGACACATGACTGGAAAGAAAAGCCTGCTCGCTGAATACAAGGAAGAGAAGGGTCCCTCTGTGACTTTCGGTGCAAATGGAAAAGAACATACCCGAGGGTTTGGTGTACTCTCAAATGGTACAACCACCTTCAGAAGAGTCACATATGTTGAAGGGCTGAAGCATAATCTTTTAAGCATCAGTCAGCTGTGTGACAAGGATAACAAAGTGATTTTCACTAAGGAATCCTGCTTTGTCACTGACAAAAAGGAGAAGATAGCTCTCAGCGGTTATCGTATGGAAAATGTTTATGTAATAAACATGGACTCAACCACCACTGAGAACTCCTGTTTCTTCTTAAAAGCCTCATCTGATGTCAACTGGCTATGTCAAAAGAGTTAGTCACTGGTCTACCTCAACACTCATACGCCAAAGAGTCTTTATGTTTAGCGTGTGAGAAATGGGAAGCAGACCAAAGCAAGCTTTAAGTCAAAGCAAGTCTCCTCAGTGTCATCTCCTGTACAACTACTCCATATGGATTTGTTTGGCCTTGTTAACAAACAATCCATCGCTGGAATGAAATATACACTGGTCATAGTTTATGAATTATCTCGCTATACATGGGTTATGTTTCTCCATTCCAGGAGTGACACCCCTGAAGAACTCATCACCTTTGTTCGGAAGATGGAAACCCTGAACAATTTGACCGTTCGCTCAATAAGGAGTGATCATGGGACTGAATTCAAAAATAGTTCTCTTGATTCCTTCTTTGAGAGTAAGGGTATTTCTCACAACTTTTCTTCAGTGAGAACACCACAACAAAATGGAGTCGATGAAAGAAGAAATAGAACAATCATTGAAGCTGCACGTTCAATGCTCAGCGATTCTCACCTGCCTACTCAGTTTTGGGCAGAAGCTGTCAACACCGCTTGTTTTACGCAAAATAGGTCGCTGATAGTCAAAACATTCAATAAAACAGCCTATGAACTTTTTCATGGGAGAAAGCCTTCAATCAGCTTTCTTCACATCTTTGGATGTCAGTGTTTCATACTGAACAACAGAGATGCCCTTGGAACGTTTGACCCTAAGGCTGATGATGGAATCTTTCTTGGATACTCCTCAGTCTCCAAAGCCTTCAGAGTCTTCAATCGAAGAAGACAAACTGTTGAAGAAACAATTCACGTCACGTTTGACGAATCCCGTTCAGCGAACTCTAAACCGTCCGCTGATACTGAAGAACTGAATCAATGGATGTTATCTCATCTTGGTGATTCAGAAGATATTCCCACTCCTCGTGGTCATACAGTTAAAGATGATGGTCCTACTATCATTCCAAATATGCAGAATAGTGAAGCTGAAACATCATGGGTCTCAGTTGTTCCTATAAACACTATACCTGCTTCTGAACCAAATGTCTCAGACATTCCATCTACTTCTCAGCAATCAGTGAATATAATGACAAGTGCATCCATTCCTCTCTTGGCTGATACTCTAGACGTCGCTGAAGCTTCATCTTCAGCTCCTCCAGTTCAGGTTGAGCCAGCGTCTCACGCTCCAGCTCAGCGATGGACTGTAAATCACCCAATTGATCAAATTCTTGGTAATATATGTTTATTTGTTAACTTTATTTCTCTGACTGAACCAAAGAAAGTAGATGATGCCCTCAAAGATCCAAACTGGGTCAGCGCCATGTAAGAAGAGATGACTGAATTCGAAAGAAACAAAGTTTGGAAACTTGTTCAAAGGACAACTGACAAAACAGTGATAGGCACTAAATGGGTCTATCGAAACAAATTGGACGAACATGGAACTGTTACCCGCAACAAGGCTCGTCTTGTTGCTCAGGGATACAGACAAGAGGAAGGCATAGATTATGACGAAACATTTGCTCCAGTAGCAAGACTAGAATCTATTCGTATATTCTTAGCATACGCTGTATACAAAGACTTCAAAGTATATCAGATGGATGTTAAGTCAGCGTTTCTAAATGGAAAGCTGAATGAAGAAGTCTATGTGGAACAACCTCCAGGATTCTCAGATCCTAAGCGTCCAGGTTATGTTTTTAAATTGGATAAGACACTTTATGGCTTAAAGCAAGCTCCACGTGCATGGTATGACACTCTTTCTACTTATCTCCATATTGAACAATTTGAGCGAGGTAAAATCGACAAAACTCTATTTTTCAGGAAAGTAAAAGCTCATATCATTCTTGTTCAGATATATGTTGATGACATTATATTTGGCTCTACTAACCCTGATCTTTGTACTCGTTTCACTGATAGAATGAAAGATGAGTCTAAGATGAGCATGATGGGTGAACTAACATATTTCCTTGGTCTTCAGATAAAGCAAAATGAAAAAGGAACTTTCATTAATCAGGGAAAGTATGTTAAAGATATGCTGAAGAAATTCGACTTAACTGAAAGTTCAGCTATGAAAACCCTTATGGCACCACCGCTGACACTTGATAAGGATACTAAGGGTGTTCCTGTTAATGTCACGCTGTACCGTGGGATGATCGGCTCACTATTGTATCTTACAGCTAGCCGACCCGATATTATGTATGCAACATGTTTGTGTGCATCATATCAAGCTGAACCTAAGATATCTCATATGAAAGTTGTAAAGCGAATTTTTCGATATCTTAAGGGTACAACGAATCTAGGTCTTTGGTATCCCAAAGACTCAGGATTCGATCTAATCGCCTATTCAGATAGTGATTTTGCAGGTTGCAGAATGGATAGGAAAAGCACCACAGGAGGATGTCAGCTCCTGGGTGGAAAGCTGGTAAGTTGGACAAGTAAAAAGCAAAACTCAGTGTCCACCTCCACAGCTGAAGCTGAGTATGTAGCCGCTGGAAGCTGTTGTTCTCAGGTCTTGTGGATGAGAAATCAACTACTGGACTATGACCTTCAGCTCTCAAATATTCCAATCTATTGCGACAGCACAAGTGCCATCGCTATAGCAAATAATCCAGTGCTACACTCAAAGACAAAACACATCGAAATCAGGTATCACTTTATCAGATATAGAACTTCACTTTATCCCAACTGATTATCAGTTAGCTGATCTGTTCACCAAACCTCTTGATGAGACAAGGTTCAACTTTCTCATCAGCGAGCTTGGAATGCTGAATTTTGAAGAGTAAAATCTTCAGCGATTCACATTTGATCAGCAATAGGATAAAATCAGCTTGTATAACCCACTCTATCATCTTCTCTCTGAATAAACTTGATTCGCTGGTATCAAGGTATGTTTCTCTCTGACAATCGCATGTAAATGCATGATTTCAAAATAAATTACATCGCTGAATATCTCTTCCTTATCAGCGATACTTTGAAATTTCTAAAACCAACTGACATTTCTATTCAGTGCTTCATGTTTTCAAAAATGTCCCTGAGTTTTTTTTTAAAACCTCAGAGACATCCAAGAATATGAAAGGACAGTTGTGATGTCATTACAACGGATAAGCCTTGGCACGTTCTTCTTTCTGACACACGTTTGCACGTTTTGTTTACTCGCCAATCAAATGCAAACACGTGTCCGTGTCATGATGAAAATCTTTTCCCGCTCAAGATTTTCTCTTTCTAATCTCTCTATATAAACAATTTCTTGGTTTATATTTTCCTTTTACGCGAACTTCTCCTCCAAGCAAAGAAATAATTCACTGTTGCATTTTGCTCTCGAATTTTTCAAGAACAACTTTTCATCTTCTTCAAACATCAAAGGTTAACATGTTCTTATTATTTACCAAATGCAAATAACTTGTTTATGATCTTCTCATTGTTTTAACAAGATCAAACAAAAGAACTTCTTAAAAATGAAATCATTTTCTTTAATGGTTTTATGAACACAACCATTTCATGGTTGTTCTTCAAGTTTAAATGCAAAAATCGTAAACTTGTTCTTCATTCGTTTTTCCAGAATCCCAATCTTCAAAGGAAACTGGAAAACAAGATTTTTTTTTTGGGGTTTGCATTTCGTTTTTCAAAAACAAGAAAAACCCTAATATTCATTAACACATTTTGTCTGAATGAAATGGACAAAATTCGAACCATCTTATTGGAAAATCTTTCCACATTAAGATTATTCTTATTTGTTAATCTTTGGTTGAACTGATAATACAGAAAATGGCATCTTCTGACATTCCCAAGAACACCATCGCTGAGAACACTGCTGCTGATGATACTGCTGAAGAAGTGGAAATCCTCAAGGCTCCTCAGGTCAAGCTCTCTCTTGACAAACTGGATTGGACAAAGATAAATAACCTCTATGCGCTTCTCGAGTTTCCTCCTCGAAAGCAAGTTACACATCTAGATGATGCTGTAAACTTCCTAAAGAACTGCTCCATCTTCACAACCCTGACCATAACACCTCCTGCACATCAGCTTTTGCTATCCCAATTCTGGTACTCTGCCAGACATTCTCAGCTACCATCAGCCAAAGACCCCTAAAAAACAATTGACTGCATCCTCTGCGATATCGAATATGGCACTATGAAGATTACACCTGCCATCATTCGCAAAGCCCTGAACCTTCCCTTGGCCACCAAAGAAAAACCTTTTGTTCCTCTCCCTGACCCTAAGAAAAACTCAGACAGGGAAGCCATCATTGCATTCTTCGATGCAATGGGCTATGTATGGGAAACTGGAAGGGACATGAAGCCCGAGAAGAAGCTGACCATTATCAAGAAATCGAAAATGCCCAGCGAGATGAATTTCATCTTCGCCCATGTGATCAGCTACATGACTGCTAAGACCGGCTCCTCTGACCAAGCCGCTAAGCCTCAGCAAGCAATGGGATATGCATTGCTGAAAGGTCTACATATAGACTGGGCATCGATTATTTATGATGACCTGGTACTCAGAGTGGACTCCGTCGCTGACAGATCTCCATGGGTTCCCTATCCTGGATTCATCAGTGCCGTATTCCAAAAAGGCCTGAAAGACAGCTACCCAACAGAGGGTGACCTGAAACTCTCTCAGGTCGGCCCTAAGATTCTCAACTTCAAACCGGTGGAAAATGAGGTACGTCTTTCTACTCTATTAACTCTTCTAAACCCCACTTCTTCTACTTCTGTAGCTCCTTCAGCGGACAACCCACCGCTGATACCCCAGCTGCAACCACCATTCCTTCTCTTAAAAGGAAACACTCTGACACCCAACTTGGTTCCAAAAGAACTAAGAAAACCAAAGAGTAACCCCAGCAATCTATTGCTAAAGACTCCTCAGCTCCTCTTGTTGGGCTGAAGGAAAGTTCAGTGGTACGCTCTACCACAGCTGAACAAGCCACCCATTCTATCCCAACTTCAGCGTCTCGAAACGCTGAGGTTACAAACTTGGAAACTACCCAACCTCCTTCAGTCTCTCAAAAGCCTGATGAAGTGATTCTCAGCGAATCCAACACTGAACTCAGTAACCAACCGCCATTCTTATCCTTTGCTTCTCCCTCTACTCATTTGGACTCCACTCCAGTTATCACTGAAGCACCTGTCATTCCTCCAGAAGCTAAAGAAAATACTCTTCAAGGAGTGATGGGCATAGGACCTGCAGAGATGACCTTACGTCCACGCACGTTAGTTGACGATATGGAACTTTACTCAGGAACCAGAGATTTTGATGAATTCACCAATCCTCCTGCAGGTACACACCAACCCCTATACAGTGTAACTGAACCCCAAACTTCCGAGGTTTCCTCTGTTCACAAGTTTTTATATGTTACAGGTCCTAATTTGAGAGACATCAATGCCTCTCTGAAGACAATAAAGACGACGCTGACAGGTCTCACTACTACTCTTTCCGACAACTCTTCAGCTGTAACAAACGCTGGAGAGAATCTTACAAAGCTGACAATTGTCGTCGAAAAGAATGCCTCCAAAGCTGACTTGGAGAAGGTTGATCAATCACTCACCGACTTTGCCAAGGTTCTCTCTGACATCTACACCGACTACCTCGCCATCAAAAAGTCAGTTGACACCATGTCTAGCGAAGTCACAACGCTGAAGACATCGGTTGGCAAACTCGAAGGTGATATGTCTGCTGTACAGACTGATGTCAGCTCTGTCAAGACTGGCATGAGTTCTGTGAAGACTGATGTCAATACAATGAAAAATGACATCACTTCTATGAACACATTGTTGCAGCAGATCCTGACCAACACGACCGCTCCTACACATGCCCCTGCACCTGCCCCTGCATCTCCATCTTTTACAACGGCCGATCGTGTTGAACTCGTGAAGATCAATACTGGTATTTCTGGTCTAGAAACCAGATTATCAGCGATTGAAATCTGTGTGGGGATCCCTGGCCAAGAAGACAAGGAAACCACACAAGCTGCTGAATCATCACATTCCTCCCCCACTCATCATGAAAAAGAGGGGGAAAAGAGCGCTGAAAACCTTGAGAAGAGCGCTGAAGACCTTTCCCATGATGAATCTATCAGGGGAGAGATGGCTGAAGACCTCACCTTTACTGAAGAAGGTGAGAATACAATTGAAGCAGCCGCTGGACCTCAGGAAGATGAACACCCTGAGGGAACCGAGAAGCTTACCTCTGTATCTGAGGGGGAGCAACTCGAAGAAGAAACTGAAGAAACTGAGTCTGAAGCTGAAGATGAAGAAGCCATCGACTTATCTGATGATGAACCATCCTCTTCTCCAAAGAATGATGATGATGAAGATGATGATGATGATGACTCTTTTATCGTCAAGCCTGCTCATAGATCTAAAGCTCTTAGAGGAATTCTGATAAATGAACCTACAGGGGAGCGGACAAAGACAAAGCCATCAGCATCTGAAGCTGACAAGGGCAAAGGAAAAAGTGTCGTTGAAAATGAAAATCTGATGATCTTGCTTAAAAAGCCGGTTTGTCAGGTACATTAACCTCTTCCTTACTCCATATCCCTCCTCTATACACTTTATCAGTTCTACTCTCTCCAAACCTCCATACACTTTATCCCACTCTTTCTCTATCTCTGTTCTACCCATGTTCTTACCTATAAGATCGCTGTGTTTCAGCTAGTCCACTCCCCTGTTTGAGGATATCGCTGAAGTTCCTACAGCTGCGACTTCACCAACAATAATCCCAGTTCCCAACGCTGAAGAAATAATCCCAGTCTTAGATTTGATCTCTGAGACTGATGAACCTAAAGAACAGATGCTCTCTCACAAAAATAGACCTTCCTTGGCTCCTCAAAAGCTAAGTGAAGAGGAACAAGAAAAGAGAGATGAAATGATCAAGAGACTCGAAGATCAGCTAATTATTCTGAAGCGTGATCAACTTCCTTCCGTTCCTCCAAAGTTCAGATTTTCCCAAAAGGAATACAAGGAACACCTCAGAGTTGAACGCCTAATCGCTGAAAGAAGGGAAGCTGAAGAAAAAGACAGAGAATACGCCATCCAGCTCACTCAACGATCAATAAAAGAGCCCAAGCTGAAAAGAGTTCCCATTGATGTTCAACGTCAGCTATGGGATGATGCTCAAAAGATTGTTAGAGAAAAGACTAAGGTCTTTGATACGACTTTGGAATGGGCTAAACAAATGCTGACCTATCGATCTAGACCATCCAAAATCATCAAAGTAAACATAAGAGGAAGACTGTACGCAGACGTTCCTGTTGTTGAAGTGGATGTCTACAGAGAAGACAAAACCAAGCAAACCTTCTATGCTGCTACCTTAGAAAAGTTTGGTCTCTCTGAATGGTTAGAAACAAAATTAGCCATTCAGGGATCGCGCTCAAAGTTCAAAAGCCATGTCGAGAAGATCTTAAACAAACAGATCGACCTGGTTTCTTCTGCTGTGGATATTCCTCCTTCTACCCTTCTTCCTCAACAAAGAAAAGTCTTTGCTAAGGAAAAGAAAGTCTCAGACTCAGGTCCTCTTATACGGAATGAAACAGGTATTGGTTTCTCTCGTGCTGAAGTTCTTGGCCCTGATGCTGATCTCTCAGCGCTTGACACCTCCCTACCACATGGAGAAACTTTCATCCCCGGCACAGTTGTAAGTGATCCTTATGGTATATTATTTCTAGACTACGAAGGAAACCATCACTTTCAACGTATCTCTGAGCTCCATCTCGCTCCCATCGAACAACTCAGAGATCTCATACACTGGTGTGAAGTCAGACGCGACATTAAAGCTAGACACCTGAAGCCCTTGATTTTTGAAGAAGCTCTGAAGAAAAAGAATCAAGGAGTAAATGTCCCTGACTAGATGATTCCCACATCAAAGACCCTCGATGAACTTCTCATCAAGGAAGAACCTTTTAACGGATAGGATCGCCTTGTAATTCTTTCTATCCTTATCTGTCTACATCTTTTGTACTTGTAATTTTATTCGTTGTACTTGTAATTTTTCCACTTCCTTCTGTAATCTTTACAAAGTTTAAAGAAAAATTTTAGTGAACGTACTTTACTCCATCAGTAAAGTTGATCATGAAGTCCTCCGTACAAAGTACTTTTGTCTTAACTACCCTTGCACGACTTCGTACGATATGTCAGAAAAAGAACATCCTTATTGTCTGAAATCGTACAACCACTCTGATATTACACTGTTCAACATGCGGCTACTAAGGTTGTCAACAAAGGTCAATGACATGCAACCAATCAGTTGCTGCCACGTGTAAAGTGTAAACTGCAATGCATTAAATGCATGCAGTATATAAGAAGAAGAACTCACTTCATTTTGAAGTAACTTGCTAACTCTGGATAAGTTCATCCTTCTTATCTTGAGATGGGTTATTATTAGTAATTTCCTTCTCTTTCTTAGTGCAAGAAACTTAGTGTTCCAACTTGTTTAGATTTAGGTTTATCCTTAATCTTGTTTACGCAACAAGCTGTAAATTGTTAATGATTTATTAATAAACAATTTAGAAAAGTAAAATATGTGTGTTTGTATTCAACCCCCCCCCCCCCTTCTACAAACTTGTATAGCCCTTCGGGACCAACACCGACATACCCTCGGCACGTTCCAGAGCAGACCTCTCCCTCTCCAATGTCGCGTCCTCTCTCTTAAGGGCAGAAGACATTAGGCCTTCTATCCTTGTCATTTCGGCATGCAGAGCCAGGGAAGACTGGAACGTCTGAAAAACATCAAAAGCATTGTTAGTAAATATTCGACAAAGTAAACATCGATAAAATAAAATAAGTCTTGAGAGAAAGACTTACCATGAACGCCAGTCCGGCAACATGCGACCCCGCCTCCTCGACGGAGACCCCTCGAAAACGCTCCTCGGAAGATGGGAGCTGATACTTCCCCAGATGCGGAAACAATTTCGTCCCATAAAGTTAACCGTCGTGACTTCCTTATCCTCGGTCGCGTGACCCTTGCACTTGTCGGCCGATGTACGGGTCGATGTCACGGACGTAGGCGTCGTCTTTGTCGCCTGAAGTGTCGGGCTGACTGGCATCGCGTCAATCGCGTCGGAAGACATCTTCGTCTTCTCGGGAGTCGCGATCGCCGCCTTCGCCTTCTTAGGACTAACGACTCTCGACGAGTCGCTTACCTTCGAAGATGGTTCCCTCAGGATCGTCGTCCTCGTCTTCTTTAAGACACCCGACTCAGTTGTTAGGGTCCCCTTCCTCTTTTCTCTGCCCTGATGGGCCAGCTCATCTTGAGTTGCCTTCTTGGCAGCCGCAGGTGTCACTTTCGCCTGAAATCCTCTTGTAAGGCAAGAAAAAGAAAGAACGATTAAACGATCGGAAGAAGAGAAAGACTAGGTTGAGCGAAAAGAAAACGAAGGAACACTTACCGGTTATTTCTTCCTTTTCTTCCCTTGACTCTTCTCTCTCCTTCTCCTCTTTATCCTCTTCTTCCTCAGTCTCCTCTTCCTCCTCTTCTCCCTCTCCTTCTTCTGGTGCCGCCTGTCGGTTTTCGCCCAAGTAGACCAAGTCGTCGTCCTCGTCTACTAAATGTTGCGTGATGAACGATCGATCATCAGGACTAATCTCCATGAACTTCTTGATCTTGGCCTTGGAATCTTCGTTGGGCTTCACCTTATCGAAGTTGATGTCTGAAAACATAGAGAAAGAAGATTAGTCGAGACGCAAAGCAATACAGGTAATAAAAACGCTCGACCAAAGCTAAAACTCACCCGTCATGTTCCAGCCGGACCTGATCCAATCGCTGTCGGGGTCCAGCGTCGCTACATGCACAAATGCGTATCTGGTCTTCCATTTACGGTCATTGACCGCAGTTTTCAGAACCAGAGTACGATCGCCCTAGTGTTTCGAAAACAAGCTATAGCGACGGTTTGTATCCATCTTGACCTGATAAGTTGTCAAGATGCCCTTCACATTCATCGGCAACTCCTAATTCGCGGTAAGTCGCTCGATGACCTGTATGACGCACCAGACACGGGGCATCAGTTGCCCCGGCGACAAGTCAAATTCGCACATAAACGCCTTAGCTAGAGGCAAATATGGCCAGTGGCATCCTATCTTGAAAGGGTATTCGTATATCACGACATACCCCTCTGAACACATCTCCGGTCGAATCTGACCGGTCTTGCTCAATGTAATCCCGCAGGGATTCTCGCTAATTTCCTAAGGTCATCGAGATCATCTTGATCTTGAATGGTACTTCTGGGTTCTATCGACATCGCTAATACCGTTAACCAAGTTTGTCTATCTGAAAAACCCTAGATATCCCAGTTTTTCCTAGGCTTCCTAGCAATGGACTTACGATGCATACAAAGACTGAAGAGTCGTACCTTATATAGGTGCTCTAAACCTCGAAATTCCTAATCGAATCAAAGATTCTTGCAAGTTTGGAAAGGATCTGACGAAGAACAACAAGAAATCGGGAAAGAATATCAGTCTTAAAATTCTCAAAAAGCGTAAAATGGAAAAGATCCATCGTGGGTCTCTATTTATGTAAACGATCATGTCAGGTCGAGTCCTTCGATGATCGACGCGTACCCTTACCTTTTCGTATGCACACACGGATCGTCGACACCTGGCGATGACAGCTGCTAAGTGTTGGATCCCAGATACACTTAATCAAGATTAACAATCTATTAGTGGAGTTTAGAGTTTGATGCGGAAGCGTATTAAACTAACATATATGTTTGATAGATATTAGAACGCACATATATAAAGAAAACAGTAAAGAATGAAAAGGATTTCTTGAACAGTTACTGTCATTCAATATATAATAACAACACGAAGAACAGATTAATAACTGTTGGTGTGTGTGAGAATATAACACTCATATATTTGACAATAAAGCTTGAGAGTATTAGTGATTCCTTTTGTTTTCGTCCTTAGGAAGATCTCAACATGAGACTTCCTTTTATACTACTGTTAGAAGACTATGAAGTAGGTCACTGTTCCTTTTACGGCATGAATAGTAAACTGGATGGTGTGAACAGTGGACTGGATGGTGTGAGCAGTTGTTTGAGCCATGCGCATTTAATGGAGCAGATGTACTTTTGGTAAATGCATTAAATGGCGCAGACGTCTATTTTGTACCTTGCCCTATTGAGTCCACTCAGAGCTTGACACGTGTTTTGATAGTACTTTTCCATGCAAGTTGATGAACGTATCCAGTAATATCTTCCAAGTCTTCATTGAGGACCACAGAGGCTCTGTAATGAATTACAGAGGTTCTGCGGTCAGGTCCTCTGTGGAGCAGTCTTCGCCGGATTCCGAGTCTTTGGTCTTCTTTGTGCGTATGACAGAGCTTCTGTAGGAAGCCTCTGCTGCTTCTGTAGCTTCTTGACCTTGATTTCTCGGTAATGTCGGCAGAGCCTCTGTAAGAGGCTTTCTTCACTTGGCCTATTTTTCACTACTTCTAAATACTTCTATGATTAGGAAAATAGAAGCTAACAATCTCCCCCTAAGTAGTGAAAAATAAAAAAATTTGAACTTGAGTTAAGTTTGGCTAAGTTAGATAAGACAGAGGTTAAACAATACCTCGAAATTTCTTTCATTTAGAAATATGCCAGAGGCATTTTACATTTGAGTACAATGAAAGATAAAACTTTGTTTGCAGAGATTGGAGGTCTGAGAATCAGATTTTGGCATCTTTGAAATCGTTGTAGCTTCTGTTGTCTCTGCCGACTTTTCTGATCTCTTTGTAGAATCTGATGCAGAGTTCTCTTAGGCGGATTGTTGAGTCTATTTCTCTGATGAAAGTATTTGCATCATCTCTATCCATTTTCTCTGTACCTCTGTATTTTACAAGGCTTGCTCTGAATTTGCTCAGAGTACTGGTTGCGTACTTCTGACAATCCATGAGTACAAAAAGTTTAACCTGGTGTTGTGGGTTTTGAAATACTAACCCAAATCTTGGTTCTCTGATGATTGAGTTGGGCACAGCGTCTGGTGGGCAGCGATCTTCTGGTGGTCGTAGATCTAGATGTTTGACACCAAGATCCTTTCCCAGCTGAAAATCTATCATGCTGTATAGCAGAAGCTTTTCCCTCATCGCTTTTCTCAACACTTGATAGGGTCTAGTATTAGGCTCTGTGTTGTAGTTGTCTTTTGTCCATTGCAGAAGGTCAGGTAGATCGTAAGGATTGATGTTTCTTAAGTCAGCATCAGCGAAGGTAGATTCTGAATTGTTCTCTCTTCTGACTTTGTAAAGATTGTACCTGACCCTTGGATAGGTTCTTGTGAAGGAGAATCTGCAGAAGATCACCTTTTTGATTTTGTGAATTGAGAAGACATCTGCTTTGGTTCTTGGCTTTGTTCTTGTGAAGATGTTCTCAAATTCTTCTCTGATCCTTGGATCTGTCACATGATCTACTGGATGATTTGTCTGATAGGATTGTTTGTAGAGGTATTTGTATACCACTTCTTCCATCTCTTCATGTGTTGGACCAGGTCGTGGAATTTGTCTTCTGAGACTCTCCATCTGTTGAACAACTTCTGCAGCTCTACCAGTTAGAGGAATTTCTGACAGAGGCTTCAATCCATGTGCCCAGTCAACTTCTTCGGGTTTTGGGGTTTGAAAGGCGTCAAACGCACTCTTCATTAGTTTTTCTGTTGGCTTTGGCAATGTTTTCTTCTTCTTTGGCTCTTCTGTCAGTATCCCTTTGCCCTTATCTTTTGCTATTGTCGTGGCAGAACCTGTTGCTTCTGTGGGTTTTGAGGTTGGCACTTCTGTTGGTTTGATAGAGGTTGCCTCTGTGGATTTTGACGATTGTGATTTAGAGGACTTTTATGGCGATGGTTCTGTTGGCTTGACTTGCTCTGTAACCTCTGTTGGAGGTTGTTTGATGACTTCTTCTGCGAGCTCAGTATCTGTTGATGAAGTGTTGTCATTGAATCTTCTTGCCATTCTGAAAGCTAAAGTGAACCTGTGCCTTTCTTCTTCTCTCTTCACCATACGATCACTCATTGTTGTGTGCATCCTTTTCAGAATGTCAGAAGCAGAGGTCGTTGCTCTTTTTGGTTTGGTGGCAATCGACTTTCTTCTGGGTATGGTTTGGGGTGTTTCCATAGAGGTGGGTGTTTTCTCTGTGGTTGGTTCATCTGTTTCTTCCAAAATGATTACCTCAGGGGCGGTTGTTGCCTCTGTGGCTTGCTGTTCTGCTTCTGGAGTTTTGGTTTCGTCAGGAGATGATTCCACAGAGATGGGTGTTGTCTCTGTGGTCTTTTGGGTTTGTTGTTGTCGGGTCTGTTCTGGAGGTGCTTGACTCAGAGGTTCTGCAGCTATTGGTGGACCTGTAAGTCCTCTGCTTGAAGTTTTCTCTGTAGTTTTCTCCCCCTCAGGATGATCTGATGGACCAGGATGGCCATCATCATCAGAGTCATCCTGACCCTTGTCTGATGTACCCTCTGCTCTGCAGGAAGCATCGGGTTTCTTTGGCATTGTGGCTCCAGTAGCGATCAGTTTCGCGCAGACATCATCACAGAGGCCAAGAAGAGTTGCTAGCTCTGCCTCTGTTTTGAATCTCATCCTTCCTACACTTTCTCTGAAATCTTTGACGAAGTTAGCATTGGCAGTGGTGAAGGAAAGGATGACTTCTGTCACTTGATTAATCACGTTCTGCCCAAGCTCTGTCAGCTGTGCTCTTGTCATGTAGTCTTTGGGTTGCATCAGCATGGTATTTCGCATGGCTTCTTCTTGAACTTTTTGTAGGGCCTTCTGTAGATCTGCAGGAGTGATGCCCGTTGACACTGAAGTCTGTTTGTTCAATTGATCAAGGAATTTGTTGATTGAGTTCTCAATCGAAGGAGTAGTTGTTGCGGCAGAAGTGGTGGATGCAGTAGCAGCAGACTTCATCTGTGAGATGGCAGTTTTCACCTCTGTGGACAGGTTGTCCATTTTGGTGTTCAGGTTTAGCAGTGCCAGTGATGTTGTCTCTGCAAAAGATTTGAAAGAGCTTTGCAACTCTTTCAAGGTTTGGTTCACAGAGGTTTCAAGGGTTTGGAACTCATCCCTTGTAACTTGTGTTCCGGTGGTAACCTCTGGAGGAACACATTCATCTCCAGAGTGAATCCCTGTTCCTGGGATACCTTCTTTCATTCCTGTTTGTACGTTGAGAATGGAAGGATTTCCTTCTGATCCTTGAGAAGAAACATGAGTTTCAATCCCTACAGAAGTTCTGAGAAGAACATTGTCCAAATCCACTCCAGAGGTGGGTATTGGAATATCCTTCTGTTGACTAGGAGACTTGACTAGAGTCTCTTTGTCTTTGTGCTCTCTTCTTCTCTCTGAAAGAAGTGTGGGTCTTAACAAGTGCGTGGCAGAGGAAACAAATTCCTCTGTTGGGCGTTCTTCTGTGATCTGGGGCAATTGATCACGAACTATAGGTGAGTCTCTTTGAGGAGACTCCCTAGGAATGGATTTTCGGTTTCTGTGGGCACAGAGGTTGAAAGAGTAACCTCTGGCTGGATGGGTTGGGGTAGGTTCGAGCTGTGCTGCTCTTTTTCAATGACACCTTCTGCAGCTAGACCTGCGGTGTCAGAAATGTGGGTTGCACTGGGAGTTGGTTTTGGTTGTGTGCCTCTATTTATCCAGGCATCTTTTCTTGCTTCTTCCCTAAGTTCTGTGGAAGTTCCTTGCTCTGGTCGTAATTGGTCATACACTTGATGAGATCCAAATAATCTCATGACATGTGGATGATAAAGACCCTTACGTATCCAGACAGCTTCTTCTTCATCTGAATCTGTCTCTAAGATCTCTATTTCTGTCTCCGTTGTTGCTAATCCCTCTTTTTGTACAACTTCGGCCCCTTTTTCTTTCTCTTCTTCCATCATGTTCTCAGAAGCCTCTGTAATTTCACCTCTGTTCAATTCAGCTTCAGTTTGTTCTATTTCTTCTGAAGCTGGGTTTGGACTTCTTCTGTGGACATCCAATCCTTGAATGAAAGGGTTTTGTAAAATAACAGGGGTTTCGGCTGGTTGATTTCTGGGTGTTGTGTCATCTTCTTGCAGATGTGTGTCGATGCCAGAAATGAATAAATCTTCTTCTGGAGAGTGGTGGTCGAGAGGTTGTGCCGTCCACCCTGCTGTATTTAGGGTGTTGGCAATTTCAGGGTTCTGTAAGAAGTCGTTCAGGTCTCCTTGGTGAGCAAATCTATCTGGAGATTGATAGGGTGATTGATACCTTTCTGTAGCCATTTCTTCTTCTGCAACTTCTTCTTCAGCAGTTTCCTCTTCTGCAATGGTTACCAACTTTGTAAGTGATTTACCATGCCTCTTTTTGGTTTTCCTCCTCTTAGGATTTGGTGCCCCTTCTTCTGTTGATTTTGATCTTTTCTTCTTCATTTTTGGAGAGGAGGGAGGAGCAGAAGAGCCAATTTCTGTGGCATGAGGAGGTGAGGGTTGATCTTCTGCAGCGCTTGTGGAGGTGCCTTCTGCAGTTTTCCTCTTCTTAGCTTTTGGAGTAAATGCAGAGGTTCTTGATGAAGACTTCTTTCCCATTAGTTCTGCACGTTTGGCTATAAAGCTGAGTTGAATAGCCATGTGCTTTGCTAACTTCTGATCCTTTTCTTTTTGAGTGGAAAGAGGTTTTGCTATCATTGTTCCTAGGGGGACACCTAAACGCGGGGATGTCATAGGACTCGGTTTAGGAGTTCTATGATCGCGTATATACTCTTTCTTAAGGGATTTATTCGATGCGTATTGCAGAAGCTTCTTTGACAGAGGTCTGCAGTGTGAGTAGCCATCAGCATGATCAGTGGGGGTATTCTTGTTCATCGGGAACTGTTTGGGAGTTGGCCCTTCCATTGGCCAATTTTGGATTAGCAGCAGTGGTTCGAACAATACTCCTAATATTCTTTGGAATTGCAGAGGTGATAGAAAGTTGGGATCGTTCTCTTTGACCCTTTTCGAGTTGTTCTTTCTGTCGATGGTGTTTATGATCTCTTGCATCATTATGGTCGCATAATCTAGTGGAAGATCATAGTAAACCCCATACATGATGCTCAAGATTTGATGTGAGCTCTGGTCAATACTGCCTATCTTTCCTGTCAGGCATCTGTTAAGAATCGAGAATAAAGTGTTCCACAGAGGTGGTAATCGGCCTCTGCGGAAGTCATTTCTCTTCCGTAGTTGGGTGTTGTACCCAAGCATTTCCACGAATCGACAGAGCTCTTCGTCTGTTGGTTGCTCTGCATAACTCTTCAATCCCAGAAGACCCCTTGTTGGTAGGTTGAATTCAAGTGAGAACATTGTTCTGTTGAACTTGATTTCAATATGCTCAGATTTATCAGGTCTTGAAATGTACCCTTTGATAAGAGAATCGTCTTTATCAAATCGGCAGCTTTGCCAAAATTGGTTCAAATAGCGGACTGGAATTTTGTTCGGGGTTCTTGATAGTAGAGGGAAGAGGACATGATTCTCCATGATGTTCAGAAGTATGGCATGGGCTTCGCCGAAAGTAGTGGGTGAGGGGACCAAATAACAGTTGTTGGATTTGATAGGAAGAATGGCTTCGAAATGATCCTTTGCTATAAAGTTTTGCATGTGAGTCGTCGGAGCAAAGTCTGCTGAGTCCCCGGAATCTTGTTGTTCAATATTTCTTGCAAGGCTGGGGTTTTCAGAATGTTCTGAATGTGCAGGGGAGTGTTCCGGTGAGTTCGCCGGAGAGAGTTCAGAGGATGTAGCTCGAGAAGATGAAGCCATTTGATTTTAAGAATAAGATTTTTGCAAGCTTTTTGCAGGGTTTCGCCGGAGAAGAAGATGAGAGTTTGTAAAAGGTTTTATGTGAGGGTAAGCTTTGTTTTTATAGGATGGTAAAACGGTAGAATTCGAAAGAGTAAAATATATGGCAATGGATTAAAGTTTGGAATCCGCACTCGAGTTTGAGCGGCGGGTTCAACTTTCCAAATAAAAACGTTCCATGTACGCCCAATGAAAATGGGACACGTAGGCCTTGTCAGAATATGACAGGACGTCGTGCGCGGCCCATTAATGCTAGGCGCGTGAGGTTGATTTTAGCCATATGAGTTTCACTCGCAGTAAAAGTGACCGTTATTACTACAGAGATGCCCAAGTAATCAGATTGACAGAGCTTCTGTAGTTTACAGGGGCTCTGTGATCTTGAAATCTCTGATGTTTATCCCTTTTTCATATATCTCATTGTTATAATGACTTCTGTGGGGTTCTTATTTAACCAAAACATTTGTAAAGGCATTGGAGAGGATAAAATCGGATTTCTGTGAAGAAATTTGCTTCGCAGAGGTTTTGTGGCTCTGTTGGAACTTGCAGAAGTTCTGTGAGGGCCAACAAAAATTTTATTAATATTTTTGATCATCCGATTTTTTATTTGGTTTAAGAGATGTTTTTCGGACATATTTGAAAGTTTGTCTCCGAGAAAACTGTTAAAAAAACGGTTTGTTCGAGAAGGTCATGGTCTGCGTTTTCGGTTTCCGAGATAACATTCCAAACGATCGACAGAGGGTTAATTTGTGATCATATAGCATATTTCTTGCAGAACCTCTGTTGAGCTCAGCAGAAACTCTATGACCTTAAATTTTTCCTAATTCGAATTTTGTGAAACTATTTGAGCTTTTGATTTTTGAAATGTTATTCACAGTATATTTAGGACATATTTGACAATTCTTGTCCTTGAAAATTGTTTTCCAAAAACTTTTTGTGCGAGAAACATACCTTTTGGTTCTTCTTTTCTCGGCAGTGATATCTGACTTCTGTCGATATGGAGTCATCGACATTTTTCTTTGGCTTTCCCTTGAAAGTTTTATCTCTTTAGATCATTTCAGGGTTCCCTTCTGCTCCCCCTTGATCTAATCACCTCTGTAGATCAAGTATTTTCCTTTTGCTCCCCCTTGACCTAATCACCTCTGTAGATCAAGTAATTTCCTTTTGCTCCCCCTTGACCTATGCTTGGATCAAAGAATGATAAGTTTTGCATGGAACATAGGTTATGTTTTTCAGAGGTTCTGTAGGGGTCGTCAGAGATTCTGAGTTGACTTACAGAAGCTCTGTGATTTTAAGAACTATTTAAGGTTTTAAGAATTTACATACAGAAGTAGAATCAATCAAAGCAATAAATTAAGCAATGTATTTACTTATTATTTACAGAAGATAAAGCTATACTTACAGAGGATTTTCACACCATGTTAATCATTCCTAACTTACCCACCAAGAAGTTGAATCTTTTCTCGTCTAATGCTTTGGTGAATAAGTCAGCGAGTTGATATTCTGTGGGCACGAAATTCATTTCGATTGTACCGTATTCAACATGATGTTTCAAGAAATGATACCTTATATCGATATGCTTGGTTTTTGAGTGTTGCACAGGGTTGGCAGAGATAGCAATAGCACTTTTGGAATCACAGAATATGGGTATTTTGAACAGAATGTGGCCGTAGTCTTTTAGCTGAGTCTTCATCCATAGAACCTGAGAACAACAGCTAGCGGCAGCAACGTATTCAGCTTCTGCAGTGGATGTGGAGACACAATTCTGCTTCTTGGAGGTCCAACTGACTAGTTTACCACCTAGGAATTGACAACTCCCAGAGGTACTCTTTCTGTCGAGCATGCATCCTCCATAGTCTGAATCTGTATAAGCTTTAAGACTAAAACCAGAGTTCTGTGGATACCAGAGACCAAGATTGTTGGTCCCCTTCAGGTATCTCAAGATTCTTTTTACAGCATCATAATGTGATTTATTTGGATTAGCTTGATAACGTGCACATCGTAAGGCGTCTTGAGGTTTCTTTTCACAATGGTTGATCGATTTTGAGTATAACACGCAGTAGAAATTGCTTCTGCCCAAAAGTTCATTGATAATCCGCATGCTGACATCATAGTTCTTGCGGCTTCCACAAGTGTTCGATTCTTTCTTTCGACAACACCGTTCTGTTGTGGAGTGCGAGCTGCAGAGAAGTTCTGTGATATTCCTTCTGTTGAAAGATAGGCTTAAATGACAGAGTTTTTAAATTCTGTGCCATTATCACTTCTTAACTTCTGTATTCTGCAATTATAAAGAACTTGGATTCTTTTCATTAGATTTATCAATATATTTGGAACATCTGATTTCTTTCTAACGAATTCAACCCATGTGAAACGCGAATACTCATCAATTAGGACAAGTATGTATTTCTTGCCACCTAGGCTCTGTATGGCAATGGGACCGCAGAGGTCGACATGAAGCATGTACAGAGGTCTAGTGCAAGATACATCTGTTTTGCCTTTGTGGGAAGCTCTTTTGAGTTTTCCCATCTCACAGGCAGAACATAAATGATCCTTATTGAATTTAACATTTGGCAAACCTTTAACTAGATCAAGTTTGACCAGTTTTTCCAATGTGTGAAAATTCAAGTGACAGAACCTGTTGTGCCATAACCAGGCTTCTTCACTTTTGCAGGCAACAAGGCAAACTTTGTCCTTGTTCTTTGAGTTGAAGTTCATTAGATATAGATCACCTATTCTTTCAGCTCGCAGAAGTTCCATACTTGTTTCTTCACTTTGTAGAGAGCAGAAAGTTCTTTTGAACAACACATTGAATCCTGTATCACAAAATTGACTTACACTGAGTAGGTTGTGCTTAAGGCCATCTACATATGCAACTTTGTATACAGAAACGTCTTCTTTCCTTATGACTCCATAGCCTTTTATGTGTCCTTTCTTGTTGTCTCCAAAAGTCACAGATCCACCATCTTATGTTTCTTTGTACGTGGATAGTGCACTTCTGTCACCAGTCATGTGCCTTGAGCATCCGGAGTCTAGATACCAGATTGGCACATACTTCTTCTGTAGGACAATCACAGAGATTTAGGTACCCATATCCATATGGGTCCAATATTGTTAGAGTTTTTCAAGTTTGCCTTGGCATTTTTGAAATACATTTTGTACTCTGCAGAAGAGTCAGATTGTTTCTTTGTGGGATTTGACTTTTGAATTGTCGTAGAGAGTAAACAGACTTGACTTGAAAAATGATTATTAAGTTTAGACATAAGATCAAAGCAATGACAGTATTGAATATGAGATGTAATTTGCTTGAACTTTTCATTGAACTTTTTAAACTCAGCCACAGAGGCATTACATTCTTTCTTTACATTAGATTTCCTATTACTAGAAGATCTATGAATACTCGAATGTTGTTTGCAAAAGCTCTGTTTAGGACCTGCCTTCTGTGGGTTGCTTCTGTGGTGAACTTCTTTCATCACTGTCACAGAAGAAAAAGATTTATCAACCTTGGGTTTTGAAAATCTAGAACTTATAGGATCAATAGAGGTCTTCTGTAACATTTTAAGCTCAGCAGAGGTTTTGACATGTAGATTCAAATTTAGAAAATCTTGGCAGATTGGAATCTCTGTGAGTTTCTTTTTTGGAGAAATAGTTCTGTGAGGAACTTCAGAGGAGTATTTAACATCCTCTGTGTCATAGAGAGTTATCCCAGATGTAACATCTGTCTCTGAATCGTCAGAAGATGAGTCGTCCTCGTATACAGAGGTTGAGTCAATTCTTTCAATAGAGGTTGAATTTTCCGAACATGCATCATACAAGCTTTCTTCCTCTGTAGAATAGTTTTCATATATTGCAGAGGTTTCTAATAAGATTTCTTCAGTGAGAGATTTATCTATAGAAGATGTACAGAATTTTTCTAAAACGCTTGATTTCCATATTTCCAAAATTTCTTTTTCAATTAAGTTTTTAAAGTTTTCTTCTGAAAAATGGGTTTAAACTCAGGAGCTTCTGCTGATAACTTCTTTTGAACGTTTATCAAACAGACAAAAGCAACCTGTGTTTGGGTCTCTGGTTTACCAAACTTGAAGATACCAATCTGATCTTGTGTTTTCAGATATTTCTTTGGTTTGATACCTCTATTGACAGAGGTTGAGGATGATGAGTCTGTGTTTTCAAACCACACGTTAATCATCTTCTTATGTTTCTTCAAGTAAGGATCCACAGAGATTTTCGCCCTTTTGCTTACAGAGATTAGATTTGGAAAATCTGGTTTGTTCGTTTTTCCAATCACAAATAAAGAGGACAGAGGTTTGTTTCTTTTGCCTTCAACACCTAGGGTGATATCATCATACCCTATACCTCGTCTCCCTATTTGTGAGTTTACTTTTTCATAAACTTTCTGTGCATCTGTATAGTTTTTAAGCAAAACTTCTCTTCTGAGTAAATCTTGCCATAATACCTCTCTTTCTCTTTGAAAGTATTCTTTAAGAGCTCTTATGTCAGTAGTTTCGCTCCTTGAAACTGAAAGTTCTTTTGTTTTATCTTTTAAAGTATTGGTTAATTCAGAAATTTGTTTTTTTAAAGGATCTAGAGTTTTGTTCCAATTCTTTTCTATTCTCTCTTTTTCCTCAAAAATCTTTGCTTTTTCTTGAGTGAGAAGCCGTACTTCTCTCTCATTGAAAGTGAGTCTTTTCTGAATACTTTGATTTATCTCTTTCAGTTCAATTAATTCAATGTTAATTCTAAGTGTATTATCATCTACAGAGGTAATACAAGAGTTGGAATTTGAAGTAGATACCTCAGAGTCAGTGCAGGAGTCGACTTCTGCCATGCCACAGAAGAGGGCATTGGCGGTATGTTCATCGTCAGAAGTAGAGTCTGACTGGAAGTCTTCTGTGTTCTCCTCAGAATGTCCTTTTGCCATTAAGGATTTTTGAGCAGAATATTCGGCTTTCTTTTTGTACAAAGCAGAGTCCCTCTGTGGGCGATTTGATCTGCTTCTGCATTCATTCGCAAAATGGCCTGGTTTTCCGCAGTTAAAACACCCTTGAGGAGTGTTTCCTGTTCGATCATTGGACTTCTGTAGGTCTCCGCCTTTCTCTGATCTACATTCATTTGCATAGTGACCAGGTTTGCCGCACTTGTAGCATTCTTGCTGTGTGTGGCTTACCGAGTCATCTGACCTCTGTCGGTCATTCCCTCTGTAATTTCTATCGCTTGACCTCTGTCGGCCACTTGATTCTTCTCCTCTTATGTCATCTCTTCTGTTGTCTCTTCTGAACTCTTTTGTCAATAGAGCTAAAGATTTAGCTAGTGACGCAAGAGTTATTTCCTTTTCTGCATGCTCTTCTTCTTCACTGTCAATTATCACCATCTTCTTCTTCTCCTTCTTCTTCTCCTCTGTGGCTTTATCATTTCTTGGTCTCTGTGCATCCTCTTTAGTTTTACTAACCAATGCATATGGTGCAATGGTTAGTGTTTTAGCCTGTGCTATCTGAGGTTCTTGTGCGGCTAATGTTCCGTAAAGATCAGAGAGAGTCCAGGTGTCTAGATCCTGATTTGTCTGTAGGGACATAGACAGCTGGAGCCATTCTTCATTTAGACTTTTTAAAAACATGACATTGTTTTCTTCAGAAGTTCTGTCAATGCCTGATTTTCTGCACTTGTTGATTAGAGAGTTGAATTTGTCGTATGTTGTTTGCAGAGATTCTGTTGCAGAGGCTCTGAATGCATGATATTCATTGATGTACTGTGCTCTTCGGTTTTTTTGTGTTTTAGCACCTCCTTTCAACTGTCTTTCCAGTTCTTTCCACAGATCATGCGTTGTTTCACATGAATCCAAGGATTGAAAGAGTTCGTTGGGTATTGCCATAATTAATGTCCTCTTGGTTTTCTGAGCAACTTCATCTTCTGCTTTATCTTCGGTTGACCACTCCCCTTTTGGCTTTGGTTTTTGATGTTCGGGGATTTCGGCAGATTCAGCAGTAGCAGGTATACGAGGTACTACTGTCATGGGAATAGGAGGAGGATTGTACAGATATTGTACTTGATTTTTTTCAGTGCCCTCGAAAAAATGGACCATTCTTATTTTCCACTGAGGATACTCATCTCGAAGGAGAGTAGGAGGTTTAGTGAGAGAACCAGTAGTAAAGAAATTATTTGTATTTGTCATTTGAAGTTTTTGGAAAGAAAGTATGACTAAAGGGTTACTTCGATGAGCTTGAAGATTTTCTGGGTTTAAGCAGTTTCCAGACACAATTTTAAATCTCAATAATATCTATCACGAATCTTGATAAGTGGATCACTTGATATTGAAAATCAAGGAAGGCTCTGATACCAATTGTTGGATCCCAGATACACTTAATCAAGATTAACAATCTATTAGTGGAGTTTAGAGTTTGATGCGGAAGCGTATTAAACTAACAGATATGTTTGATAGATATTAGAACGCACATATATAAAGAAAATAGTAAAGAATGAAAAGGATTTCTTGAACAGTTACTGTCATTCAATATATAATAACAACACGAAGAACAGATTAATAACTGTTGGTGTGTGTGAGAATATAACACTCAGATATTTGACAATAAAGCTTGAGAGTATTAGTGATTCCTTTTGTTTTCGTCCTTAGGAAGATCTCAACATGAGACTTCCTTTTATACTACTCTTAGAAGACTATGAAGTAGGTCACTGTTCCTTTTACGGCATGAATAGTAAACTGGATGGTGTGAACAGTGGACTGGATGGTGTGAGCAGTTGTTTGAGCCATGTGCATTTAATGGAGCAGATGTACTTTTGGTAAATGCATTAAATGGCGCAGACGTCTATTTTGTACCTTGCCCTATTGAGTCCACTCAGAGCTTGACATGTGTTTTGATAGTACTTTTCCATGCAAGTTGATGAACGTATCCAGTAATATCTTCCAAGTCTTCATTGAGGACCACAGAGGCTCTGTAATGAATTACAGAGGTTCTGCGGTCAGGTCCTCTGTGGAGCAGTCTTCGCCGGATTCCGAGTCTTTGGTATTCTTTGTGCGTATGACAGAGCTTCTGTAGGAAGCCTCTGCTGCTTCTGTAGCTTCTTGACCTTGATTTCTCGGTAATGTCGGCAGAGCCTCTGTAAGAGGCTTTCTTCACTTGGCCTATTTTTCACTACTTCTAAATACTTCTATGATTAGGAAAATTGAAGCTAACACTAAGCATGATCGTGCATCAGCGTGACGTCACGATCTTATCCCCTTTTCGACTTCCCCTTAAGTTGGAATTGGACCGATCTAGTTCCAAGGCAACCAAAATGACTTTTTGGCACGTGTCATGACCCTGACTGACAAAATTTAAAATTCGAATTTGCCACTCTATTTTTAAATTTTGGGGGCAACTATTTGGGTAAAATTTCACCAGTCTCGACCACGACCAAAACAGGGAAAACATTTATTACACTTTTCCATAATGAGATAAAATCATAAACACTTTATCTTTTGACCAAAGTTAAAATCGAAAGTAACTCACGACACTCGACCGTCGTATGGAACCTCTCGACCTCGACCGACTAACATGCGATATTTATGTTATATTTTCACTATTTAAATGCAGAAATCAATGTCATTAATGATCAACGGACATAACTGACAAGGACAATGATGACCATTAAACACAGTAGCCGTTACGACCATTATCAGCAGTTTTTATGGAGTCATTCAAGGCGCTCAAAGACTATAAATACAAAGGCTCAATCATTATTTCGCGCATCATCTTGCATCTCGGCATAACTGAACTCTCAAGAATACTCAAAGCAAAGAATTCTCTCTCAAAAGATCGCACACGACGCACGACATACACGCTACGACACATAGTTTTTACACACGATTCACTTGTTTTCCACACACGATACACTTGTTACTTTACATTTAAAGATCGCACACGACACACGACATACATCTTTCTTTCATTTGTATTGTAATCATTGTACGATCGACACCTGAAACATAAGGACATCACCCCTGTTTGGCGATCATAGTGCAGCGACGACCCCCAAAGTCGTCCGCGGGTTTTTTTTCCTCGTTGAGGTTTTTCCCGCGTCACCACAATCTTTGTCTTATTTACGTTTTATGTCTTTGTCGTACAGTTTGTCAGAAGATTCCTATTCTTTAGTTGTTAAGCTCCACAATCAACCTTAAGTTATCCTTTTGGACGATTTTTGGCATTAACAGTACTTTTTGGCTTAATCTAATTAAGCACTTTGATCTATATAAATAGATCCTTACACCAATGAATTGTCCCTTAGATCCTTTATCATGAAATACTTCCTTAGTCAAGATTTTACACCTTCAAGCACTAGGATGTATTTTTGATGATCTAGACTACTAATTATGCTCCGACTGACCTTCTTGTATATACAAGACTTTAATTACGAGATGATTGTCCTAATCCATAACTGGATTTTTGCAACTTGCAATTTTATGTTTGCTGTTTTAAAGCCTTGTATACGTCCTCGCTCAGAAATTCCCTTTTTCATAAATGTGGCTTTAACATCAATCTTCATGGCATCTGGCCATTCATAAGTAATTCGATCTTCGGATTGTTTTGCATCTCGTTCATTATATTCAACAACTTGTTGAAGCTCGTCACCGTGTTGTTTGTCAGTGTCAACCATTGTACCATCTTTGTGGTTCTTGAATTTCTTCAAGATCTACCGTGTCTCCCCATTTTGATTCTTGTCAGAAAATCATTTTCTAAGAACTCATTATGGTGCGCAACAAAACTTTTGTTCTCGCTGGATCTTGTATAAATGATATCCGATTGGATATTTCATAAAGATGTACATTTCAGACCTTTTACTCAAGCTTCCCAGAAGCTTCATGCTTATCTTAAGCATTACTACCCCACATTCTCATATATGACAACTTTAGGATCTTCCCAATTCATATTTTGAGAATAGGTTTTATTGGTTCTTGTTGGTTGATGCATAATTTAGTATTGGGTAGTTGTTTCTAGGAAACATCCTCAGAAAAACTCTTTTAGGCAGATTCGTGAGATCCGTCATAGAGTGAATCATGTTCAATAGGATTCTATTTCTTCTTCTGGTTCGGGAGTTATTTGGGATACAATCCTGATCTCTCGGATGATCTCCTGGCTTAGATATTCATAACCTCAATCTGACTGAAGCATCCTTATCCTTGCCAAGTATATTCACTACTTCTTTTGAAACTCTTTGAAAAATCAAAGTGTTGGTTCCTGTTTTGCTTAACAATGATGATTCTATCTAATAGTTCAAACAAGATATAATGTGGAAGCGTTTTTAACGTACTAAAAGATATAATAAGGTAGAAGAACACACAATATCAAATACGTGATATTGTGTAAATAACACAGATAAATAACTCAATAACCCATTGTATATTGATATAAATAGAACACCAAGAACACCGATAGTTATACAAGAATTTTGTTCTAATGGTGTGTGTGTCGTGCAAAGCTTAATAGATGAACTCAACATGAGCCTTTTATTTATACTACTTCTAAAGGGGACAAGTTCTAGACAACAAGGACAGAAGGTACTAAAACACTATTCTAGTACTGTTGTTAGTACAACATTAATTAAATGCGCCGACTTCTGCTAAGGCTGAGACCCATCAGAGTTTGACACGTGGAGTTGTCAGGTCACGCCTTGTACGAATGATCTTCAGAATCTTCGTACAACAGAAATCGTGAGAAGCACAATTGTCCTTGTATAGATCTTTAGTCTTTATACCACAGAGGCTCTGTCAAGTATGACAGAGGCTCTGTGGCCTTGTCCGCTGAGAAGAGTCTTCTGGCGATTCTTCACTTCGGTCTTCTCAGTGACTCTGTCGAAGACTTCTATACTTAGCCTATTTTTCAATACTTTTATAAACATAAAGATTGGAGCTAACAATCTCCCCCTAAGTATTGAAAAATAAAAAATTGAAAAGTGCAAGGTTTTCTAGGCTAAGTACATGACAAGAGGTGAAACAATGTACCTCAAAAGATTTTACTTTTATTTCATACAAAATTATGCCAGAGGCACTTACACTTGATTATATTATGAAAGGAAAGGTTTGCAGAGGTTGGAAGAGGATATCAGACGTTGGCGTCTTTGAAGTCGTTGAAACTTCTGTTGTCGAATCCTAATTCTTTAAGCTCGTGATAGAATCTGATGCAGAGGGTTCTAAAGTTGATTGTTGGGTCGATGACCTCTATCAGTCTATTTGCAAGAGCTTGATTCATGAGCTCCGTTACTCTGTGCTCCATGAGGATAGCTCTAAGCTCTGTCAAAGTACTTGTTGCATACTTTTGACAGTCCATCTCTACGAACAGTCTTGACTTCCCAGCAGGATCTTGATAGACTAACCTAACTCTTGGAGATGTAATGATCAAGTTTTGTATGGCAAAGGATGGGCGGTCATCTTCTGGTGGTTTTAGACTTAGGTTTCTTACTCCAATATCTCGTCCTAATTGGAAGTCGACAAGGCTGTATAACAGAAGTTTCTCACGCATGGCTTTCCTTATCACCCTGTATGCCCTTCGATTTGCATTTGTTGTGTAGTTCTCTTTCGTCCAGTTGAGAAGGTCGGGTAGGTCGTAGGGATTTAGATTTCTCAGATCAGCATCTGAGAATTGGTTCACAGTTTTGTCCTCCCTTTTGACCTAATATATGTTGTAGGAAACCTTAGGTGTGGTTCTGGTTTGAGAAAACTTACAGTATATGACCTTGTCGATTGTGGAGATTGATAAGACTTGGATTTTTGGCTTGGGTGTTGTTCTTGTGAAGATATTTCGAGGTCAACACAAAAGTCGGGATCCTGAATGGATGGTGGCAGAGGATCTCTGGCAGTTCTGTTGTACAGATATATGTACACCACCTCTTCCATCTGTCGTAGAGGTGCACCAGGTGGAGGCATGGGCCTGTGCAGAGAATCCATTTGTTTCTTGATTTGGTCCACTCGATCCTCTGTGAGTTTTGCCTTAGGATCCAGAACATGTATGTTTGACAGAGGGGTAGCACCGAAAGCCCAGTCTTGTTCTTCTGGCTTTGGTGTCACATAGGCGTCGAAGGAGCTTTTCATCAATTTCTCTGATGGTTGATGCTTTGGCTTCTTCTTCTTGGGTTCCTCTGTCATTATCCCCTTGCCTTTGTCTTTTGCCTTCGGCTGTACATCTTCTTGTAGAGATGGGGTTGCCTCTGTGGGTTTTCTCTTTTGGGGTTCTGAGGGCTTTGAAGGAGGTACTTCTATAGTTTTGGGGGTTGCCTCTGATGGTTTTGTCACTTATGTTTCTGAGGACTTGGTTTGTGAGATTGGTTTGTTTAGAGGTTTGGTTGGTGAGGCTTCTGCGGATTTGCTCAGATATTTTCTTTGTTTGTGAGCAATCGACTTGGTTCTGGTTTTGGGTGTGGGAGATGGAGATTTTGTCTTCTCGGCTTCTGGTGTTGGAGATGGGAGTTTGGGTTCTTCAGGTGTTGTTGGTGAAGTTGGTTTGTCTTTTGTTGGTTTAGGAGTAGGGGTTGGTTGGTCTTCTTCGGAGGATGTCAAGATTTGAAATTGTTCACGGATTGGCACATCTTCTCTGAATACAGAGGTTGTTTCCACAGAGGTGGATGTTGCCTCTGTGGTCTTCTGTTGTTGATCTGTAGTTGGTATGGGTATTTGGGTTTGAATTGGGGTTTCTTCAGGAGATATTTCCACATAGGTGGTTGTTGCCTCTGTGGTCTGTTGTTGATTTCTTCCTTGGGTTTGAGTTGGGGGAACTTGGTTTAGGGGTTCTGCTGATACCAGTGGAGCTGGTAGACCTCTGCTTGCAGCTTTCTCCCTTTGGTTCTCCCCCTCAGGATGATCTGATGAATTATTAGAGTCATCATCTGAGTCATCCTGGCCCTTATCTTTCGTACCCTCTGCTCTACATGAAGCTTCTTGCTTTTTGGGCGGTACGGCACCTGCAGCTATCATCTTTGCACACAAGTCATCACAGAGGCCAAAGAGATTTGCGAACTCTACCTCTATGTTGAAGCGCATTCTGCCGACGCTCTTCTGAAAGTCTTTTAACGTAGGTGTGATTGGTGATTGTAAAGGCTTTGATAAATTCTGTCATCTGATCGAGAATCCCCTGTCCGAGCTCTGTAAGTTGTGCTCTTTTCATATAGTCGGAAGGCTTTATGGCTTGAGTTTCTCTGGTTGTGTGCTCTTGTACTTGCTCTAAGGCCATCTTTAGGTCTTCTGGTGTAAGGCACTTAGATATTGAGGATTGCTCTTTCTTCAGCTTTTCAATCAAGTATTTGACAGAGCTTTGGAAGGCAGAGGATGTGGCTTTCTCGAATTCAGCAGCAGCAGAGGTGGCAGAGGTTGTCGCAGCTGTTCTCATCTGGGCTATAGCATTTTGCACCTCTATGGACAGGTTGTCCATTTTGGTGTTCATTTCGGTAAAGGCCCTCGTGGTAACATCTGCAAAAGAATCAAAAGAGCTTTTCAACTCTTTCAATGTGTTGTCCACAGAGGTGACAAGGGTTTGGAACTCATCCCTTGATACATGTGGACTTGGTGTAACCTCTGGGGGAACACATTCGTCCCCAGAGTGAGTCCCTGTTCCTTGGACACCTTCTTTCGTCCCTGTATTGACGTTGAGGACGGAAGGATTTCCCTCTAATCCTCGAGCAGAGGCTTTATCAGCTTCAGACTCTATAGAGGTTCTGTTAAGGACATTGTCCTGATCCACTCCAGAGGTGGGTACAGGAGTATCCTTAAGTTGACTCGGGGACTTGTCTAGAATCCCTTCGTCTTCGTGCACTATAGGCCCCTCTGAAGGGCCGGTTGGACTTACGTGTGTGCGTGTGGCAGAGGAAACAAATTCCTCTGCAAGAGTGTCAGATGTGATCTGGGGCGAGGAATCACGAACTAAAGGCAAGTCCTTTGGAGAGGACTCCCTTGGAATGGTTTCCCCAGCTATTAGTGGCACAGAGGTGGAAGGAATTTCCTCTGCCTGGTCAGTTTGGGGTGGGTTCGAGCTGTGCTGCTCTTGTTCAATATTACCTTCTGCCACTAGGCTGGCGGTAATAGAAGTGTGGGTTGCACTGGGAGTTGGTTGGGGTTGTGTGCCTCTTCTATTCCAGGCATCTGTTCTGGATTCTTGCTCTGTTGGGCATCCTATCACTACTTCACCATCTATTGTCTCAGCCTCTTTCTCTTTTATGTAGCTCACAGCACCTACCTCTGTTGCGGCTTGTACTATAGTGCCTTCGGCTTCTTGTACGAGTGTGGAGTACATGGGATGGAAAGTAGGCAAATGCCTGAGATCTGGGTGTAGATTTCCGTCGTTTACCTGGTCATCTTCTTCTTCATCAGAATCCACCTCTAAGACTAAGACGGATGGGATTTTGGTGGTAGCTTCAGCCAGATCTTTTGGGCTTGCTCTTAGCACATCATATCCGGGTTGGGTGAAGGGGTTATGTAGTACTTCTGGAGTCGCAGACTGAATATTCTGTGGGGTTTGGTCATCTTCATCTAAGTCAGAAGAGATTCTGAAGTCTGGTGCTTCTGTTGAATGATGAGATAGGGCTTATGCGGTCCATCCAGAAGGGTCTAAAGAGTGTGCAATTCTGGGTTGTTGGAGGAAGGCAAAAAAGTTACCCTAATCTTCTGCATAATGGATTGGCGTTGGAGATTGCAGAGGTTGGGCTTGGGTTTCTTCTTCCACTTCAACTCCCTCTACGATGGTTTGCAGAGGAGTATGGGGTTTCTTGGATTTCTTTTTGCTCTTCCTTTTCTTTGGCTTGGGGGCACCCTCCTCGGATGACTTATGTTTTCTTTTCTTCTTTTTGTCTTTAGGAGGAGGGGGAGGTGCAGATGATCCAACCTGTGTGACATGAGGTGGGGATAATTGGGTTTGGACAACACTGGTAGAGGTGCCCTCTGTCGTTTTTCTCTACCTGTGGGTCTTCTTCTTTTTGGGAGTTGATTCAGAGGGTTTGCTCTTTGATACAGAGGGGAGAATGGTGTTTCTCAGAGCGTGAAAGTTGGCTTGTACTTGTTCATGTTTAGCGAAGGCCACTGCCCATTCTTCGTCAGTCATCCTATCTACAACCTGATCTCCTATAGAGGCTCCTAGACATGGGGGTGTCATAGGACTCGGTTCTGGAGTCCTATGATCGCGTATGTATTCTAATTTAAGGGTCTCGTCTGTAGCATAACCCAGAAGTTTGGCTGGCAGAGGTCTACAGAAAGGGTATTTTTCTTCGTGCTCTGTTGGGGAGTTCTTTGTCATATGATACATTCTAGCCGTTGGTCCCTCCATTGGCCATTTTTGTAGACGGAGCAGAGGCTCTAGAAGGACACCCAGAATACGCTGATATTGTAGAGGAGGTAGCGCATCGGTCTTGCGTCCTTTGGCCTTCTGGGAGGAGATTCTGCGGTCATTGGTGTTAAACATTTCCTGCATCATGAGGGTGACGTAGTCCAGAGGTAGATCATAGTATACCCCATACGTAATGGCCATGACTTGGTGAGAAGTTTGGTCTGGACTACCCACTTTCCCAGTTAGACACCTGTTGAGAATGGAGAAGAGAGTATTCCATAGAGGTGGAAGTTGATTTCTTCTGAAATCATTCCTTTTCCTTAGGGTTGTGTTGTACCCCAACATTTCAACAAAATGGCAGAGCTCGGTGTCTGTGGGTTCCTCTGCGTACTTCTTTATGCCTAGTAGACCTCTTGTCACACCCCGCTAAAGCGGAAACACGGGACGTCACAGCTAAATGTTTCAAAAGCGATAGGTAGAAGACAACACACAATCATCATATCAAAATAGTACAAATACAACGCGTTTTTAGAAATACAACTTGTCCAAAATAACAAAAATAAACTTGACATGATGAAATAAGTTGGATGTTGCTAATGTGATGCCTTCTAGAATGAATCCTTACGTGTTGTTCCCTGAAAAGCATGTAAAGGAGAGTGTCAACTATAACAATAGTTGGTGAGTTCATAGGTTTTGTATGCACTAAAAGTTTTTAATGCAAGTTGGTAAGTTCCGCACTTTCAAAGAAAGTAGTACAACACCCGGTTGTAAAGTTTGTCGTTTCGAATTTGCATGCTCATGGTATATAATGTGATGCCTCAGAGGTAGCAAGCTAAGCCATTACCCAAACCTCCTGACCTTGTATTAGTTTGCCCCGAGTCATCATGTTCTATCACTAACATGGCGTTGTAACAATTATGCACTTACTTTACCGTAAGTGGGTGGTCAACCAAATAACGTTATCCATAATTATCATGGCTCACACACGTGAGTTAAATAGGTAATGTAAAGAAAAGTTGGGGACTTTTGTATGATAGCGCAAACTTAGAAGCTTTCACATGTGCACACGTACCATAGAGAGCGTTTAAACATGCGTAGTATTTCAGTAATAAAACAGTTGAATTCGAATAAAGTTTGTAACATGTTTTCCACCCCAAAACGTATAAAACAGTAAAAAGGGGCTATGAAGACTCACATGGATAGCGTAGATGTTTCCCAAGAAACGCGAAATGTGTTCCGTAAGGCGATCCTACTCCGATCCTACGAATGTAAGGACACTAGTAAGATTCTAGGTTCTAGACTTTGGTCGTTTAAATATCCAATTCATCATAAAATGCCTTTGGTGAGATTTTGTATGTTGTTATAAGTTCTTTGATATCAATAGTTCGTATTCAAAATGAAACGTTACATATGATAGTTCGAGATTACCGCAAATTCGTCATGAAGATGACGAAAAAGGGTTAATAATAGGATCATATTTATAGTATATAAATAAAGTTAGATGTTAGGTCATATATATTACATATATATAAATACCACAATCCCATCATAAAATGATGAAAATGGTTAATAGTTAGGTGTTAGATTGTTAGAGTATAAATAAAATGAGTAAGTAAATATATATAGGTATATTCCACAATTTCATCACAAGAATGATGAAACGGGTTCAAGAGTTAGCTTTTAGCTATAGTAAAATGCATAATCATATAGTATATATACATATTCCACAATTTCATCACAAGAATGATGAAACGGGTTCAAGAGATAGCATATAGCTATAATATGATATAGTTGTTAGCTGTCCATAATTAGTAGTCACTTTCGGTAAATTTTCGGATGACTTCCAGAGATCGTTAGGTTCTGATATTTTACGTCTAAGTACTTCCATGTGTTAGGAAACTTTTGCCATAAATCCCATGATTTTTAGAGTAATATAAGTGCATGAAATAAAACATGACGTAAACAGTGACAGAAAATGTTGCTGATGCGCACTGTTTTTGTGTAAACTGTTTGAAGGTCTAAAACTTAATGTTTTTCAAGGATTCGAGTTGGGTTTGATTCTTAGCTCATAAAAGAAAATTCCAGAAGAAAACTCACCCCATTTGGAGCATTTTTTAGAGAGATATGGCCATGCAAAGTCAGTGGAAAAATCTGACAGAATGTTGTTGGAAATAGCTTCTTTATATAAATGCTCTTTTTCTATTGGCTCTTTAAAGATATTGTTCTTTTTGCTTAGCCAAGATTTTTGACACATAAAGTTAATATTTTCAGCTAAAAACTTTCTTTTTGTTTACACAACCTACATGCAATGGGTTTAGACAAATCATCTAACCAAGACATTTTCAAAACTTGTTGTTTTTGAGTTTTTGTGAAACTATTCAAGTAAGACTTTCTTGGGTCACTAATATGGTTTGATGATGGATTCATCACACTTTTAATGACATGAAAAGTGTCATGGTGATGAATCTACAAACATTAGGATGCCAAGGATTTGTCTTAGCAAGAACAAAGTGAAAAGACTAGAGTTTTACGAAGATAAACTTGAAATATGAAAGATGCTTGTATGTAGATGATTAAATGATGTTAGGAGCAGATTTTTACCTTGGGTTTTGGTGTTCTTGAGGGCTGGACTTTGAAGCCTTGAAGGAGAGAAAATAGAGAGAAATGAGAGTGTTCTTGGAGAGGGATTTGAGAGAGAATGAATGAAGAGTAAAAATGGATGAATAGAGGGGGTATTTATGGAGTGAGAGAGGGGAGGGGGCCGGTTTTGGGAGTGGTAAAAGGGGATGGTGAAGTGTGGTTTTAGGTAAAATGATTGTGTTTAAAGTAGTATTTTAATTTAATTTTTCTTTCTTTTAATTAGTTGAATTATTGAACAATTAAACTTAATTGGTAATAATAATAAAACTAGTTGAATTTGCTAGTATTTATTTTTGGTAGGTTGTATATATATATATAAACATGTATATATATATATAAGTGTATGAATATTTTCAGTAGGCATTTTATGAGGTGTATGGATAATTTCCGAATTTTAGGGATTTTAGACGCAAATTTCTAATTTTTCCCTACTGTGTCGGGTTTACTGCTAAAACTAGACAGTGTGACACAAAATAACTGTATCTGATATGTTTAGTGCAGTTCTAACCTGAACGCAATTTTGACGGTTGTCACACCTCTGGTGGGTAGGCTGAACTCCAGTGAGAACATGGTTCTGTTGAATTTTAGTTCGAGGTGCTCGGATTTGTCTGGTTTGGAGATGTAGCCCTTGATTTGTCTATCTTCTGGGTCATATCTACTGCTTTGCCAGAATTGATTGAGGTATCTGGTAGGGATTTTGTTGACAGTTTTGGTTAATAGGGGGTTGAGGTAATGTTTTTCCAGAATGTGAAGTGGGATGGCATGTTCTTCCCCAAAAGCGGTTTTTGAGGGAACCAGGTAGTAGTTATTGGGTTTTAAGGGAAGAACACTTTCAAAGTGTTCATGAGCGATGAAGTTTAGAAGGTGGGTTGTCGGAGCAAAATCTGTTGCGTCGCCGGAGTTATCCTGTTCTATGTTTCCGACTATTTATGGGTTCTGAGAATGCTCAGAATGGGTTGGGGAGTTCACCGGAGCATTGGAGGTGGATGCCATTGTGATAAACTTGAAGAAAGATAGTAGAAAATGGAAGTTACAGGTTATTGCAAGGTTCGTCGGAGAAGATGAAGAGAGTAAGTTCGTAAACGTTGAGAGGAAGTGGTAAGTTGGGTTTTATACTGAATAGATAATGGTAGAATCTGAAGAGGTAAATAGGTGAAGGTGAATAATATTTGGGGTCCGCAATCGAGTACATACGGCTGGGTTCAACTTTCCAGGAGAACGTGTGCCATGTACGTCCAATCAAAAAATGCCACGTCATAGATGTCAGAGCACGATTAGATGGTGTGTGCGGCCCATTAATGCTTGGCGCGTGGGTCTTTCTACTTTCAGATGACTGTCACTCTTCAGAAATAACCCGTATGTTACAGAATTTCCAAAAGAAGGCAAGTATCAGAAACGACAGAAGCTCTGTAGTGGAATGAGCTCTGTGGTCTGAGACTTGCTCTTTTTGTCTCCTCTTAGCTTGTATATTTACCCAAAAATGTTTGAAAAATACTTGGAAATGATCGATAGAACTTTAGTGCAAAATTTGCATTCACATAGGATTTGAGGCTCTGTTGGAGCCAGCAGAGGCTCTATGAGTGAAAATTTCTCATAACTAAAGATTCATGAAACATTTTGATCATCCAAAGTTTTAATTGTTTTAAACATTGTTTTTAGGACATATTTGGAAATTTTGAGTCCTAGAAAACTGTTTTGGAGAAGGGTTTTGTGCGAGATACTCCTTTTTGAGTGTCTAGGTTGGGCGACAGAGACTCTTTGGTGGAGTGAGCTCTTCGACCAAAAGACTTTCTTCCAGTATCTTTGGGTGTGCATTTGTACGTGTGAATCCTTAAGGAAGACATTTAAGGTTGATCGATAGAGTTCCCGTATTAAATTTGAAGTCATAGAGGATCCGGCTTACAGAAGCTCTGTTGAGCTCAGCAGAGGCTCTATGACCTTAAATTTCTCATAACGGAAGGCTCGAAAATCTTTTTGATCATTACTTGTTTGGAATGTCTTAAACAGTGTTTCTAGGACGTATTTGGAAATTGATGTCCTAGAAAATTGTTTGTCAAAAAGGATTTGTACGAGATACTTACCTTTTGGCTCTCCCTTGTTCGGCAAAAACCTTCACTTCTTTGGTTATGATTGATCATATATCTTCTTTGGCTCCCCCTTGAATGATCAACCTCTGTAGATCAGTTCAAGGTCTCCTTCTGCTCCTCCTTGACCTATGCTTGGATCAACTGAGATAAGTAGTGCACAGAACATAGGTCAAACTCACCAGAGGTTCTGTGGAGATTGTCAGGCTCTGAGCAATCCCACAAAAGCTCTGTTGGGTACAGAACTTTTGATGATTAAGAATTTACATACAGAAGAGTTTAAGTTATGTACATATTTACAAGAGGATCAAATCTAACTTACAGAGGATTCAACTCATGTTAATCATTCCCAACTTACCCACCAAGAAAAGGAATCTTTTCTCATCAAGTGCCTTGGTGAATAAGTCTGCAAGCTGGTATTCAGTGGACACAAAGTGCATTTCGATTGTGCCATGTTCAACATGATGCTTCAGAAAGTGGTAACGGATATCGATATGCTTTGTTTTTTAGTGTTGAACTGAATTGGCAGAGATGGCTATGGCACTTTTTGAATCACAGAGGATGGGTATCTTGTATATGGTGTAACCATAGTCCGTTAGCTGAGTTTTCATCCAAAGAACTTGGGAGCAACAGCTAGCAGCAGCGACATATTCAGCTTCTGCTGTAGATGTAGACACACAGTTCTGCTTCTTCGAAGTCCAGGTGACTAGTTTACCACCCAGGAATTGACAACTCCCAGAGGTGCTTTTTCGATCAAGCTTGCATCCTCCATAATCTGAATCTGTGTATGCCTTAAGACCAAAGCCAAAGTTCTTCGGATACCAGAGCCCAAGATTTTTGGTCCCTTTAAGGTATCTGAAGATCCTCTTTACAGCAATATAGTGGGATTCCTTTAGGTTAGCTTGATATCTTGCACAAAGGCATGTGGCATACATTATATCAGGCCTACTTGCGGTTAAGTATAACAGAGACCCAATCATGCCTCTGTAGAGCTTGCACTCTACAGATTTGCCATTTGGATATGAGAATAACTTATTTCCAGTGGCCATTGGGGTCTTCATTACAGAGGCATCAGAGAGACTGAATTTTGAAAGTATGTCAGAGACATATTTAGCTTGATTTATAAAAATTCCCTCTGATGATTGTTTTACTTGGAGTCCGAGGAAGAAGTTTAATTCTCCCATCATACTCATTTCAAACTCACTCTGCATGAGTTTTTCAAAATCTTTGCATTGTTGTGCATTTGTAGACCCAAAAATAATGTCATCCACATAGATCTGTACAAGCAGAATCTCATCACCTTTTCTTTTATAAAACAAAGTTGTATCGGTTGTACCTCTGTCGAATTCATTATTGAGAAGAAAGGTTGGAAGTCGTTCGTACCATGCTCTTGGAGCCTGTTGCAGTCCATACAGAGCTTTGTCGAGGTAGTACACGTATTTTGGGTACTTGGAACTTTCAAACCTTGGTGGCTGCTGGACATATACTTCTTCTTGGATTTCACCATTCAGAAAAGCAGATTTTACATCTATTTGAAAAACTTTGAAACCTCTGTGAGCTGCGAAGGCTAAGAAGATTCTTATTACTTCGAGTCGTGCGACCGGGGCAAAAGTATCATCGTAATCAATGCCTTCTTCTTGGCGATATCCTTTGGCCACCAATCTCGCTTTGTTTCTAATGACCACCCCATCCTCGTCCTTCTTGTTTTTGAAGACCAATTTTGTCCCTATTGCTTGTTTTCCTCGTGGCAGAGGTACTAGGGTTCATACCTTGTTTCTCTCAAACTGTAGAAGCTCTTCTTGCATAGCATCTACCCAATTTAGATCATATAGGGCTTCAAAGATTCTTTTTGGCTCGATCACTGATAACTCTATTTTTAGAGTTATTATTTCCTTTTATTCTCCATTTTATTTTGTCAATTTTAGCCATTCAGCTTCTAAAAACCCCCATTCTTGAAACAATTCTCGAAAATGAGCAAAAAGAGTGAACCATAGTCTTTAATAAATTACTTGGTGGAATTTGGGTATTTTTCACGTTTTATCCTGCAGTGACCACTGTTATGCCCACTCCGGCTTCCCACTATTCGAGCAGACCAAGAAGAAAGAAAAAGAAACTAGTAGTTGGGATTAAATACTCTTGAGTTTAGAAGGTTCAAATGGCAGGGAAATAAGGGCTGGAAAAGTACATGGCATCTACCTTGAAGATGGCAACAAGTACACCTTTTGTACTTAGAAGTTGACTAGGAGAAGAACCCATTGGGTAAAAGAACTATAATTCGGTGGATTGAAGAGTTGTCCAATGAGCTGATTTTCAGCTTAAACCTCCAGTCCTTACACTTTAGATAACCCAATTTTGTGTAAAGACCCAAACCTTCTTCTTAGTATAAATAGGGGTGTTGGGTCTCATTTATTAGGATCTTAATTTTCTTGCAATTTCTCAACTACTACATTAGTTTCTCTCATTTACTGCAGTAGTTACTTTAAATTTCTGTATTTTATTTCCTTAGTATAACTTGTAGTTCGAAGTACACAGTGACAGGGACGAATTCTCGTTCCCCACTGTGGGTTTAATTCAAGTCATTTTCAGTTTAATTATGTGTAACATATACTCTTTTGTTTTCTTTACTTTAGTTATGGGCTAAACATCCTTTGGGATGTAGGAAGGAGAAGTACCTGGATTTTATTAAAAATGCTTGAGTAATCTTTATACTTAGAATATTTATTGTTTTGGTAATTCATTCTCGATATTTACCCAAGGATGCGAACAAGCCGATCACTTGCAAGGATCTAAAGTCTAGTTCTTAACTTAGAAATAAGTAGAACGCAGTGACACGAGCTTGAATGATGCTAGGGGATTCGAAAGAATTCTTATGACACTTACGAAAGTGAGGTCGGCACAGTAAGCTAATCTCAACCCACTGGAGTAGTAGGCAAGCTAGTTGGTGTATTCTAAAAAAACTTAGAGTATTTGTCTCTACACATTCCATCGAGGCCTGAAAAAGTCCATTTTGAGATTACCATTGACAAAACAATAATTACTAAGAGTATGAGATTTTTATCTAACGGTGTGAGTATTTTGTAACCGGGCTTTTCTAGCGAAAATGCCCACCTCAAGTACAAGGATCACTTTTAGGATCAGGTATTTAATATAAAATCTAGGGAAAATCTAACCTACATTCCTTCTTTTAAACCTTAGTAAAATCGTTAAAGTAGCTATTTCACCAAACAAACCAAACTATTGCTTCCTCTCTAATTGAAACTTGCAAAAGGAGCTCATGAGAACCATATTGTCTTGATTGTCCAGTCTCTGTGGATTCGATTCTGGTATTTTACCAACTATTACTTGTTGTGACGATCATAGTGGATAGTGTACACTTGCACTTCCCACTGTGGACAGTTTGCAACCCACTGCGATTAAAACACATATTTCGCACGTACCAAGTTTTTGGCGCTGTTGCCGGGGACTGGCGCGATTTTAAATCTCAAGGCATTAGTTTTTATTCGAGCCCGAGTAACTCGTTTTTCTAAGCTGTTCGTGTTGCATGCCACGACAACAACACGAACCTTTGGTACCAATCGATCTTGAAATAGAGAAAACTTTTCGAAGAAGACGTAAAAACAAGAACACAAATCGACAACCCCCTGTGATCCCGACTATAAACATGGCAGCAATACCACCACCTATAGTGGAGACCACAGTGACGATTGCCGATAGCAAAGATTGAAAAATACGGGACTACGCTACTTCCGGAGTTGGTGATTTGAGCTCCGGAATTTTAAGACCCAACATTGTTGCAACTCATTTTGAACTCAAACCGGTGATGTTTCAAATGATCCAAGCCATGGGTCAGTTTGGAGGATCACCATCTGAGGATCCGCAGTCGCACTTAAAATATTTCTTGGTGTTAGATCTGAAGTTTTGTCAAAAGTTACAAGTGTTGGATCTGAATAGAAGACTCAGAGTTCTGATCTGAGAAGTCTCGAAAAGATTACAAGTGTGGAATCTGAACAGAAGGGTCAGAGTTCTGAGTATGAGACTCAGAACTTCTGATGATGAAGATGAAAATATCACAAGTGCTTGAAGGAAGTTCTGAAGTGCTTGATCAGAAGGATGTTCAGAAGTTCTGAACATGTTGTTCAGAACTTATGTCTTAGGATATTTTCAGTTATATTCAGTTACTAATTAGGACACGTGTAATTGTTCTATTAGTCTGTTTTTCATATGTACTGTAGCTTTAGCTTTTCCTTACAGTATATATAGTTGTTAGCAACTGTAAGCTAACAGAATCTTTGGCATAACTTTCCGCATAACTTTGTATTCAGCTTTTGTAATCTTTGAGAGATTCTCTCTCTACATTTGTAATCTGTTCTTGATTGAATACAAGTGCGTTGATCCAATTATCTGTTTGATTGTTCTTAATTGCTCGTAATTGATTGTAAGATTGAATCCTGGTTTCTACAATTGGTATCAGAGCTAATCAACAAACAAATTCATTCAAGATCGTGTTCGTGAGGGTTTCTTGATCGCTTTCTTGAAGATTTCTTGATCAATTTGTCAATTGATTCCGCTGCTACTCACAATTCTTGAATTCTTTATAATTCTTGAATTCGTTTTACGTTTGTTCAAGAAATTCGATTTGTCTTTCTGTTGAATCGATTAAATTCAATTTTACTAATCATGTCTTCAAAAGAATTTCTCTCAATGGGATCTGAGACGAAACCTCCTGTTCTTATTCCTAACGAATATCAGCAATGGAAGATTCGTATGATACAATTCTTGGATAATATCGATGAGAATTTAATGATCTCAATACGAGAAGGTCCAACTGAAGTTTATGTCGATGTTGCTGCTACACCTGCAACTGATACAACTCCAGAGATTCCTGCTACTAAGGTGAAGAAGAATTTTTCACAGTACTCAGAAGCACAGAAAATCAGACATGCAATTGACAAAAGTGTTGTTACACTGTTGACTTTGGCAGTTCCAAATGAGGTTTTTAATAGAATTGATAGTGGAACATCAGCAAAAGAAATATGGGATGAACTTGAAAAGCAAATGCTTGGCACTGCAAAATCAATTCAAGCAAAGTTAAACCAATGCATCAATGCTTATGAAAGATTCAAAGAAAGAGAGTGTGAAAGTTTAAATCAAACTTATGAAAAGTTTTGCACTATTTTGAATGACCTCAAGAGGAATGTGTTGAAAAAGACAAAGTTTGAGATTAATCACAAATTTCTGAATTCTCTTAATTCAGAATGGTCACCTTTTGCAATTAGTCTTCAAATGAATAAAGACATGTGTGAGGGAGATTTAAATGATCTATTCTGTGTTCTGAATCAACATGAGGATTCGGTTAAGCAAGTAGTGGAGGAGAAGAAAAGTGTTTCTGATCAACTAGCCTTACTTTCAGAAAGAAAAACCAAGGTTACTAAAACTGCAAAGAAATCTATATTTTTGTCTGAAATACCAAAGTTAGAAGAAGAATCTGATGAGGAGGAAGGATCAGAGGAAGATGCTGATATCAAGCTGATTGCAGAAAAATTGGCCTTGTTGACTAACACTTTCAACAAGAGATATGGAAAAAACAAGTTTCAGAGTAAGTTCAGAAGGGAACAGGGGAATTCAGAAGAGAAATATAAGAAGAAAGAAGATAGAGAAGAAAGTAAGTTTGAGAAGAAAGAAGAGAAGGAAGAAAGAAAAGAGAAGGATTTATGTTTTCAGTGTGGAAAACCTGGTCACTTTGCCAGAGACTGCAGAGTGAAAGTAGTAAAAGATTATGAATACTACACAAACAAGGCTCATCTGGCTAAGAAAAGAGATAATGAGATTGCAATGTTGGCAGAACAGGAGAACTGGCTGTATTATACTTCAGATGAAGAGGATTGCATTCACTTTTCTCAAATGCAAAGTTATATGGCCAAGATGAAGAATGAGGATGATTCTGATTATGAAGATGCTGATTCTGAATCTTCTGTTGAGGTACATTCTGCACTTGAAATTGATTTAATGACTCAAATTGGCAATATGAATTCTGAATTTGTTAAACTAAGAAAACAAATAAAATGTGAAAGAATTATGGTTAACAAGTTCATAATAGAAAAAGAGATAATTAAAGAACAGTTTGAATAATCTGAAGTTGAGAAACAAAAAGTCAAAAATGAGAATTCTGATCTTTTAAAGAAGATTTCTGAATTAAAAACTCAATTTTCAGAAATAAAAGATGAAAAGGTTGATTTACAAATTAAATATGATATGTTATTTGAGGAAAGAAAGAAGTTGTACACAAAAATCAAAGAGTTGGAAGACCTTAATTTGAAAAGAGGTCAAACTCAACAAACCTTGAATCTTCTCACTAGCAATGTTAAAGATATAAGATTTTATAATCCTAAAATGGGATTAGGTTTGGAAGAAAATGTTGTTTTGAAAAGATCTCCAACAAATCTTTATGATTTTGATAAACTACAGGTTCCTAAACCAAAAATCCCAGAGATTGTTGAAGTTTTTGTGAGACCTGCTAGTTCTATAACAAGTTTAGATAATCTACAAAAATCAAGTCCTGTAAAAGCAAAGGAAACAATTTCTAAACCAAAAATTGAGAAGTCAGAAGCTTCAGAAGACAAGGTTAAGAAATAGATTTCTAAACCAACAGAAGAGAAACCAAAATATAATGATGCTAAATTCAAATATGATTCTTTGAATGTCAGTTACAAAAATAAACAACCAAGTTTTTCATATCCTGACATTGAAAGTATATTTGATGTAAGTAAGGTTTCTGAAACAATCAGTCAGAAGTCTGAGTCTTCTAGTCAGAATTATGACTCCACAAGTCAGAACTCTGAGTCTGAAGGTCAAAATTCTGAAACTGTTAGTCAAAGTTCTGATTCAACTGATAATTCTCAATTCACATCAGAAAGCTTTTCAGAACTTGAAAAGAGATTTAAACTTGTTAGGCAATAACTTGAGGACTTAAGAAAAACTTTTGATGATCTTGAAAATGATTATTGTGATGTAGATTTTAAACTGGACCATGTTTTAAAAGAAAACAACACTTATGTCCAGAAAATAACAGAGCTTGAGAAGATAAAGGCTGAATATGATCTTTTCAAGATTAATGCCTTAAAAGAAGATAAGAAATTCTTTGATGAATCAAGTACATTTGAAAAGGGTGAATCATCTGAATCATCTGCTAATTCTGAAAAGTTGAATGTTTCAGAAAAAGAAGAAAGCAAAAGGAAAGATGATTTGAAAAAGAACTCTGTGAAGATTGGGTTGAATACTACTTCTGAACCCAAAGCTAGAAATTCTTGTAATAAGTGCAATTGTACTCTGAACAATATCAATAAAAATGAAAAGACTTATGTTTCAGATTTATTGTCACTTGCAAGAAAGAATCTTGAATGTGTTCAATGTGGTAGTCATTCATTCCAATCCCCTCAAAAAAATCTGATATTAATAACTTCTGTTTCCTATATAAACAAAGCAAATCAGAATTCAGAAAAGAAGACTAAGTTGTTTTCTCAGACTCATATAAAAGGAAAGAAGATTGAAAACTTTTCTCAATCTAATCCAAAAGAAAAGAAGAAAGAAAATATGTTTCAAACTAAAGAAAAGAAGACTGAAAATGTTTCTCAGTCTCAAACAAAAGTTTTCAAAAAGAAAAGAAACAATTTTGTGAACAGAAAATGTTATGACTTCATCAAAGTAAAAGGAAAGTGGTGCTTAAAAGAAGATTTTGAATGGAAAGTCAAAGGAACTTTTGTTAAATCAGATACCAAAGCTAACAAAGTTGGACCCATTCCAGAATGGGTACCTAAATCTAACTGATTGTTTTTGTAGGGCTGTCATGTGTGGTTTTTAGATTCTGGAGCTTCAAGACACATGACAGGTCATAATTCTTCTCTGACAAACTTCACAGAAAAGGCTGAAGGAGCAGTAAATTTTGGTAATAACAACAAAGGACAAGTCAGAGGTTTTGGAGATTTAACAAAAGGAGATCTGACCTTTCAGAAGGTTTTCTATGTTGAAGGATTACAACATAATCTATTCAGCATAAGTCAGTTTTTGGATAGTTTCTGTCAGATTAAATTCTGCATAACAGGTTGCATGATTTTAACTGAGAATGACATAAAAGTCTTCTGGGCCAAAAGACATATGGACTTATTTGTGGTTAACTTTTCAAAAATTCAAGCTTTAACCCCTGTTTGTCTATTATCAAATGCAGTTGCTAATGAATGTTGGCTTTGGCACAGAAGATGTTCTCATTTAAATTTCAAGGATCTGAACAATCTGGTTGGCAAACATCTAGTCAAAGGATTACCAAAGATCAAGTATGAAAAGGAATCATTATGTTCAGCATGCGAAATGGGCAAGATGAAGAAAAGTTCTCACAAAATAAAAATGGATTCTTCATGCAAATCACCATTGGAGATGCTGCATACTGATTTGTGTGGTCCTATTTCAGTTCAATCTATAGGAGGAAAGAAGTATATGCTAGTTATTGTGGATGAATATTCAAGATACACATGGGTTGAATTCTTAAGAGCTAAGTCAGAGGCTGCTACAACACTGATTAATTTCATCAAAAGAATTCAAGTATTCTTACAACTTCCAGTCCAAAAAATCAGAAGTGACAATGGGACAGAGTTCAGAAATGATACTCTTCATAACTTTTTGCAAAGCCTGGGGATTTCTCATAACTTTTCAGCTGTCAAAACTCCTCAACAAAATGGTGTTTTTGAAAGGAAGAACAGAACTCTAGTTGAAGCTGCAAGAACCATGTTGGCATATTCAAATCTTCCAACCTTCCTATGGGATGAAGCAATAGCCACTGCTTGTTTTACACAGAACAGAACTTTAATCAATAAAAGATTAGATAAAACTGCTTATGAACTGATTAACAAGAGAAAACCACTTATTAAATTCTTTCATGTTTTTGGTTGCGGATGCTATGTTCTCAAAGATAGAGAAAATCTTGGTAAATTTGATAAAAAGGCATATGAAGGATACTTTGTTGGGTATTCACTTACTTCCAAAGCATTCAGAATCTACAATAGAAGAACCAAGAGAATAATGGAAAGCATCAATGTCACCTTTGATGAGTCAAGAATGAAGACTTCTGAACAAAACAGTTCAGAACTCGGACAGAATAAGACAAAAATGACTTCTGAAACAGCTTCTAATCCTAACTGTTCAGAACTCAATATATTGTTTAAGGATGCATTTCTGGAACTAACTTCTGAATCTTATGCAGATTTTGAAAATCCAAAAATGGTTCAAGAAATGAAAAAGGGAACTTCAGAAGTGATTCAAACAACTGTAATTTCTGATACAGGTCCATCTGAGGAATGTCCAACTTTGATCAATACAAGTAATGAAACTTCTGATCCTAGTACTCGGAATTCTGGACAAGTCAATCAGAATTCTGACCAAGTTACTCAGATTTCTGAACAAGTGCCTCAGAACTCTGAACAAGTCATTCAGAATTCTGACTCTACTACTCAGAATCCAAACTTGGATGTTTCACCTCAACAAGTATCAGAACAAGGGGACAGTTCAGAATTACAAGCAATCATTGATGAGAATGATACAAACAACAATTTTTCAGAAATTGATGTGCTTCCTAGTTCAAACAAATGGACTAAAGACCATCCTATTCATCAAGTGATAGGAGATCCATCAGTAGGAGTTAAGACAAGATCAGCAACAGCAAATGAAGCAATGTTTGCAGAATTTTTAAGTGTGATTGAACCTAAGAAAGCCAATAGAACCCTAGAGGATCCAGATTGGATTTTAGCAATGCAAGATGAATTGCTAAAGTTTGAAAGAAATAAAGTTTGGAGACTAGTTCCAAAACCTGAAGGAAAATTTGTTATTGGAACTAAATGGGTATTCAGAAACAAGAAAGATGAGTCAGGTGTTGTAGTCAGAAACAAGGCAAGATTGGTTGCAAAAGGATATTCTCAACAAGAAGGAATAGACTATGATGAGACATTTGCACCTGTGGAAAGAATAGAAGCAATCAGAATATTCTTGGCCTATGCTGCACATAAGAACTTCAAAGTATATCAAATGGATGTCAAATCAGCTTTTCTGAATGGAATACTTAATGAAGAAGTCTATGTCTATCAACCAGAAGGTTTTATTGATCCTGAATTTCCAGATCATGTTTATGATTTAGATAAGGCATTATATGGTCTAAAACAAGCACCAAGAGCCTGGTATGACACTCTAACTCAACACTTATTAAAATTTGGCTTCAAGAAAGGTAAGATTGACACTACTTTGTTCTTAAAGAAAAAGGGTGATGATTTAATTTTGATTCAAATATATGTAGATGACATAATATTTGGTTCTACAAGTGCAAAGTTATGTACTGAATTCTCAAAAGTCATGGAATCAGAATTTGAAATGAGCATGATGGGAGAATTTAACTTTTTCCTTGGTCTTCAACTAAAACAATTACCAACTGGTATTTTTATAAATCAAGGAAAAAATGTTAAAGATATTTTAAAGAAGTTTAAGATGTCTGATTGTGCTTCTATGAGAACACCAATGGCAACAAATATCAAGTTAGATGCTGATCTCAATGGAGTTCCAGCAGATAACAAGATTTATAGAGGCATGATAGGATCTCTTCTTTACCTAACTGCTAGTAGACCAGATATTATGTTTGCTACTTGTTTTTGTGCTAGATTTCAATCAAATCCAAAAGAATCTCATTTGCTAGCTGTTAAGAGGATCTTAAGATATCTGAAAGGTTCACCAGATTTGGGCCTTTGGTATCCAAAAGAGACTGATTTTAAATTAACTGGTTTTACTGATGCTGATCATGCAGGAAGTAGATTGGACAGGAAAAGTACATCTGGTGCTTGTCACTTTTTGGGAGATAAGATTGTGAGTTGGGCTTCAAAGAAGCAAAACTGTGTATCCACATCCACTGCTGAAGCAGAGTCTGTTGCTGCTGCTGCCTGCTGCTCTCAAACTTTGTGGATGAGAACACAACTCATGGACTATGGATATCAACTCAACAAAATTCCCATATATTGTGATTCAGAAAGTGCCATTGCAATAACTCATAATCCTGTTCAGCACTCAAAGACCAAGCATATTGATGTAAGGTATCATTTTATTAAAGACTATGTTGAAAAGGGAACTATAGAGATGCACTTTGTGCATACAAAGTATCAATTGGCTGACTGGTTCACAAAGCCTCTTGATCACAAAAGGTTCACCTTTCTCATATGTAAAATAGGAATGCTTAATTTGACTAATTGAACATATTTGTTAGTTTTCAGAAATGAAAATTTTTCTAAGTGAGATTTTCTGAGTAGTGTTCTCAGAACTCTGACTCCCTTAATCAGAATTCTGACTCTTGAGTTCAGAACTTCTGAGTCTTGAGTTCAGAACTTCTGAGTCAATACTTCAGAAATCTAACTTCAAATTCTTTAACTCTGAATAGGTTAATCAGAACTTCTGACTACCTTTCAGAACACATTTCTGAAAATTACAAATATTTCAATATGTTGTTAAGATTTTTTCTGTTTTATTTTTATATTCCTTATAATATGTGTTTTAGTATATGCAAAAGTCAAGGGGGAGCATTGAAATCATTCAGATATCGTTCTGAGGTGCTTATAAGGTTTGTATATTCTTTTCTTATCACTAATCATTCTAAGGAGAACAAGCTTTCAATGATAAAACATTTTTATACTTGTTCAAAACTACTTCTGAATGTTTCAAAAGTTTTCAAATTCAAATGTTAGATTATAAATGATTTTTCAGAAATCACAAATCATCATTAAAAGAACAGAATATTGATGATAAAATAATTTTCTATCTGTTCAAACTACTTCTGGATGATTAAATGTTTTTATATAATCAGAAGTTGATTTTAAATGAATTTTGGTTCTAAAGGAATTTTTTCTGAACTGTGTACTCAGAACTTCTGAGTATGCATTCTCATAACTTTGAGCGTGTTATTCAGAACTTTTAACTTGTGTTAATTTCTATCCAATAACACGTGTCAGTTTCTTATTCAATTGAAATTACCACGTGTCATTTAATATCTTTTGTGGTATTTCAAAGTGTTTGACTCCGTTATAACACTGACAAAAGCAACGTTTTTCCGTTAAACCCTTCGGCTTCGCGGATTTTAAATAGTTCTTAAAATCCCTCTTTCAAATTTTTTTGAAATCCAAGAGCGAAAAAGTGAGAAACGCACAATTCCTGAGTTCATTGATCTTGTTTTCTTTCAAAATTCCACATTACGATCATGTCTGGTTCAAGGAGAAATAGAGCCATTTCATTACATTCATCAAAATCATTGTTTGAATAGGAATCAGATGATGATGAAGTTCAAAGACCTACAAATAGAGCCGTAGAAGAAGGGGCAATAGGAGAAAACATTGTACTAGAAAATGTTGAAGAAGAAGCAGTGGATGAAAACATGGATGAATCAGAGGGAAACGCAGATGAGGGAAATGAGAATATTCAACACGAACAGAGTGCAGTTAGGTCAGCCATGTCTGGAAGATCTAATACTGGTGAGAGGATTGTTCCTGAGAGTGAATATTTGCAATTGATTGAAAACAACTGTGTGTTAAAACTTGATGAAACTAGGTTCAAGAAAGAACATAGGGTAATCATAGAGTTACTAAAATACCATCCTTTTATAAAAAAAAGGTTTACAATGAATAAATCGGTTCCTGTTCAGTATATTCAACAATGGTGGAAGCATTTGGAGTTACAAGGTAATAATTTTGTATCTGAAATAGGGGGAGTCACTGTAACTCTGAATATACAGTTTATGAGAACAATGTTGAGGCTACCAGAAAAGGATGATTTAGAGGGAAGATTAAACTTTGAAGATTCTCCATTAACAGAGGGATTATTGGCTGAAATTAGAAGATTAGGGTATAATGAAGAGTTGAAAACTTTAAGCTTGTTCAGAAGGAACAAATTGCCACCAATTTGGGCATGTTTTTTCAATATAATCAACAAATGTCTTTCTGGGAAGAACAGCTCTCTAGATCACGGTTCAAAGTAGATTTTGCAGATCTTTCATGGATTAGTGAAGAATAGGCATTATGACTACGCTTCTATTCTATGGGAAGATATGAAGAACACTTTTGAGAGAAATCAGAAGGCAAAACAAAAGAGAACAAGGGATAAGGTACTCACATACATACCATATCAGAGGTATTGGCAATTGGTAATTTGGCATGCAATGGATCAAGAAAAAAACATTCCAAGAAGATCAAATGAGGAGCATGGACCAATATTCTATATGGGTAAAATGATTTCTACTCTGAAACCTGAAAATTTTCCAAATCACAGACCTCTTCCAAGGTCACTTAGGCAATACATTCCAAGGGAGAGTGAGATTTTAAAAGCTTATTGCACCTCAATGGGACTTGAACAACCTCAAGCCCCTACCCATGAGGAACAACCTGAGATGAGAGGTGAGGGGTCAAATCAAAATGTTCAAGGGGGAGAACATTCTGAGAGAATAGGGAGGGAAAATTCAGAGAGATTGGTTAGTATGGAAGTTGAAAAACAGATAGAGGGTGGTGAGGATGAGAGATTGTTAACAGAATCTCAAACAGAAAGAGATGGTTCTGATCCAGCTGAATTAATCCAGGTAGCCACATCTACCGTTGGTTCACAATTCTTGGTGACTAACATTGAAGAAAACACCATGGACCCAGTGGTGGAACTTGAACAATCCATCCCTAGCCACTCAGAAGCATTTCAACATGCTACTGTTTCAAAACAAACAGGGGAACCATCCCAAACTCATTTGGAGGGAGGTGATAAATCCCAAGATTTCATTCAACACATAGAGTCTGGATTACACAGTAATATCCAATTTGGGCCTGAAATTTTTTTCAACACTAGCACATCACAGGAATTTCGTATTCCTGTAACAACATCCATAGACACTCCTAATATTGGTTGTCAAGGATTGGATGGAAGTCCTGGTGAAGTGAACATCTCAAAAGCTTCATTACACAGTGCCTATGTGGTACATGGTGTCTTTGTGGCACCTACAGGCCAAGAGTTCTCTGAACACTTGAAAACTGGACCATTTGTTGGTTCAGGTTCACAGTTAGAATTTTCTGAATTTGAAAAGATTTAGAAACAAAATCAGGTGTTGGGGGAAAAAGTTGAAAAATTGGAGAGTACGGTGGATTCATTGAAAAATGAGGTGAAAGATCTCAAGATTTTGTTGGAAGGGAAAGCAAAATATGTTGAACAAAAGGTGGATGGAATGAAAGTGTCCTTGGAATCTCACAAAAAGGAGATCAAGGATAGTATGTCAGAGTTTCAGAAGGAGTTAGTAAGGAATATGAATGATATGAAATCTTTACTGTTACAAGTTTTCAGTTCAACATTGGCTAGTGTTTCAAAGCCATTAGCCATCATGCCTATGTCTGTAGTTGAACCTGAAGAAGAATCAACTCAGAATTTAAAAAGGAAGTTTGATGATAATGATCCTCATGATCATCCAAAGGGGGAGAAAAGGAAAAAGCATAATTCTGAGGTTGATGAACAAAGCACTGATAAGTTAGAAAAGGTTGAAAAGTCAGCTGATATTGACTTAGCAGATTTTGAGATTTCTGATATGCAGTTAGCAGTTGCAGAGGTTCAAAATTCAGAAAATATTCAAGTAGTTGATGAATCAGCAGAAGTGGAAAAATCAACAAAAGTTGAGAAGTTGGTTGAGGTTCAGACTATTTAGTTCAAATACTGAGGAAGAGATGGAAATGGAAAAGATGGGAAGTGACAACTCAAGTAAAACAGAGGAATTGATGTTGAATACAGAGATGGAGATTAATTCTGATGAAACTGAAATTCTTATGGCAGATACTGATCAGAATGATGAGACTGAAAAGATGGATATTTTTGGATCAGATGGCGTTATATCAAATCAGAATGATGTTATAGAAGAAATGACAGATTCTTCTGAAGAATGGTGTGAAATAACTATGTTAGATCTGAAGTTTTGTCAATAAACCAAGTGTTGAAGTTCTGATAAGAAGACTCAGATGTTCTGAGTAGAAGAGTCAGAGATCTGAGAAGAAGAGTCAGAGTTCTGAGTGAAAGAGTCAGAAGCTCTGAGAAGCGTTATCAGAAGAATGTTCAGAAGTTCTGAACTACCTGTTCAGAACATATGACTACATACTTTACTTAGTATTTAGTAAACTAATTAGGACACGTGTTATGTTCTTATTAGTCTTTCTTATTTGTACTGTAGCTTTAACATGTCCGTTGCAGTATAAATAGTAGTTAGCTCTACATTGCTAACTGATTGATTTTTCCCGTATAACTTTGTATTCATTCTTTGTAATCTTTGAGATTCTCTCTCTCTTAGATCTGTAATTATGTTCATCATTGAATACAATTGGGCTTGATCATACAAATTCTCAATTACTGCTTTCTATATTGATTGTAAGATAAGATCCTGAACTTTCAATTGGTATCAGAGCCAATCAACAAACAAATTCGTTCAAGATTGTTATCGCGAAGATCGATTGATCAATTTCTTGAAGATTTCTTGATTCATTCAAAATTCGATTCCGCTGCTAGGGCTAGTTCTTGAATTCTTGGCAATTCTTGAATTACCTGTTACATTTCGATCAAGAAACTCGAATTTGTCTTTCTGTTGAATTTTCTTACAATCATGTCTTCTAAAGAATATCTAGCCATGGGATCTGAAACCAAACCGCCTGTTCTTATACCAGAAGAGTATCAGCAATGGAAAATTCGTATGATCCAATTCCTAGACAATATTGATGAAAATCTAATGGTCTCTGTGAAATCCCAAATCTCTAGCAATAAGATATGAATGTAGTGAGAGAGAATCTAGAGAGCAAATATGTCATCCATGTATTGAGCTCAAAGGATTACAAAAGGTTTCTAAAAGATTACAAAAGCTTTTGAAGTGTTACTAACAAATGGTCTAGACAAGCCTATTTATACCCATAACATACAAGGTATAAAGGCATTCACAATACTGTATAGACTCATACAGTACATTGACTTTACAGTAAATCTTGAATACAACAATGCTCTAACAATCTCCCCCTTTGGATTCAAGATTTAAAATTTGACAGCAGTCTTCAGCTCTTTGTAAAGTCAATCTTCTTCAACAAACACTTTATCAAACTATCTTCAAGTCTTGTACATGAAAACAGATCTTTACAGCTTTATCAGTCTTTAACAAACAGTAACTTCTCGTATCCTTCTTGATGCAAGAACCTTAGTTCTCATATTAACTTTAAGAATCCGAAATCATCAATTCGGATGTAGGCAGATCCGAAACCATCAATTCGGATGCTAGAGGATGCGAAATCAGCTCAATTCGGATCAAGTAGGATTCGAATTCAAGTAAGTTGGAACAAGAAGAGTCCGAAATCAGGGCAATTCGAATCATGAAGGATTCGAAATCACTCAATTCGAATCATGAAGGGTGCGAAATCATCTATATTTTTGAACTTTTAGGTGTAAGCGCATTCCGAGAACCACTCAGAACTAAGATAACCAAATTCAGCAATATTTAGACTTCACGTGATCCTTCTCACCTGATCTTCAGTCTTTGTTCACGAATCATTGACTTGAAAGCTCTTAGACATGAGATATCTTTGACATGAAATTGAATTAAACATTTCTCCCCCTTTTTCGATGAAAGTGAGCATCATTATCATCGAAAACCATTTTCAATTTCAGTCGTGTCTTTGAGTATTGCTAACAATCTCCTCCTTACAGAATAACCTTGCTCCCCCTCAAAATAAGAATTCTGGAGCAATTTGTTTTCTCCCCCTGAAAGTATGCATATATTTCAATAACGTACAATATTTGAAATTGTAGCACAAATTTTAAAACAAATTTACACAAGGAAAATAACATTCATTGAATTTTATTTTATAACTACAAACATTTGATCATTTGAAAACTTTACAAAAAAAATTCAACTTAATGAAATTTAACAATATTTCAATCAAATGAAATCAAATGCATGTGTTTGGATTCAAGAACAAGTCATCATTGTATATCAAGTTAAAAAATGTTCAGTTTCAACCCCTTTATTAAATCTATTTGGTGTGCTAACATGCGAAATATGATTAGCATCAAGCATATGCAATTCTAAAACATATAAGAATACTTTGCTCTACTCACACTATTTGTCCAAAATCAGAATTTCATAAATTTACGGGTTTATCGCGACTTTGTATTTTCCCAAGTTTCAAGAGATGTGTGCTCATTGGCATCTTTTCTTTTGTGCTCATTGGCATCTTTTGATTTGTGCACATTGGCATCTTTTGATTTTGTGCTCATTGGCATCTTTTGATCAAAAAGTTTAGTAAGAATAAGATACACCGTTAAACATGACTTTCTATCTGGTTCTATAGCAGGATTTGGGTCAGCAGATCCCAGACCAGTTGGCCTTAGGTGCTAGGTGTCGAGCACCCCTTAGAACTTAATTTCCCAAACCAGAAAGGCCACATCGATATATCTTAAACCCATTTGTACCAGTAGAACATGGCTTTCTATCTGGTTCTATTGCAGGATTTGGGTCAGCCGATCCCAGACCAGTTGATCTTAGGGACTAGGTGTCGAGCACCCCTTAGGACTTACTCTCCCAAACCAGAAAGGCCACAGGCACAAACTTTCAAACTAAATGATATTCTATATAAGTTCGAATTTCCATCACAAAATATGAATGATATCTCAATCACTTGGTTCTTAATCATAGTGCTTCCCCCATATTTTCGTTTCCATTCATCATTCTGATAAATAGGCTTTTTGAGCATTATATTCTATATAAGTCCAGATTCACATATCTTTGAGCATTCAACATAATTTCATTCATGTTTTGCTTACCTTTCGATTTATTTCAGAGGTGAAAATTGAAGCAAATCTAACTCAGATAATACAAAAATACTTGTAAAATCATCTTTTAGCACACATTTAATTCATTGAATGAAAATTGAAAATTTTATCTCATTGAATTAAATTTGTAAAGATTCAAATTTTCAAAGTAGTAGACACAAAATATAATCCAATGTTACCTTTTACCACGTTCCTTGAAACAGAAAGATGTAACAGTTAAGGATATCACCTGAGAAGTGTGAGTTCTAAACTGATTTGTTTAGAAGTCTTAGTCGTTGAAGTATGGGTCCTGAACTGAATTGTTCAGAAGCCATAGTCGTTGAAGCACGGGTTTTGAACTGATATGTTCAAAAGCCAATTAATATTTGTCTCCCCCTTAATAGTACAAATATTCTTCAAAAAATACGCCGCTTCTCTTCTGTTTTCAGTCATGTGTGTGGTATGTATCTACAATTCAGTACAACACATGATGAACCTGCAAAACAGATTAAGCAGATTTTGGTACCCAATGGCACTTGGGTCCTAGTGGGTTAGGTGTAGATTTCTTACAAGGAATACTGTAAGAACCATACCAATAAGAAGTATAATCTTTATGCACAAAATCATTTGATCCACAGTAAGAACAACAGATTTTCTTATGTGCCAACCTAATCAGATGATTTACAAAATGAATAGGATTAAGTTTAGCAGAAGATTTACCTTTTGGCGCATTGTTCTTCTTGGCATCTGATGTGAATACAGATGATTTTGGCACATCTTTCTTTGGAATTGTTGTGCCTTTGATTCTCCATTCCATCTTCACCCTCTTGAAGACTGGAACTTCTTCAGATTTGGAAGTATTAATTTTAGGCACCTTAACAATATCATCCGATTTATCAAACAGAGGATTATAGAAAAGATTAGACGAACGAATCTGACCTTTTGAGAAATCTGTTGATCTATTAAGTTGTTTAGAAGGAATGTTTTTAAAACTTGAACTTGAAGCAGTTTTAAAAGAACATTCAGAATCATTTGAATCAACAAATGGAGTCTGAAAGATAGAATTATGACTAGCCTGCTTTGAGACATCAAATTTAAAAATGACGTCTTCAAGTTCTTTGACTTTGTTTATTAAAACATTTTTCTCTTTAGAAATTAGATCAAATTTCTTTTGGAGATCAGATTTGATCAACTGATCCTTCATAATATCAGCTGATAAACCAGATAATCTTTTGGTAAGATTAAGAATCACATCTTCAAAATATACACGTTCCGATTCAAAATCTTTTTCCAAAAACCTTCTTTTATCAGTAATCTCTTTGAAAATTTCCATATTTTTCTTTTTAAGGGTTTTACTTTCCTTTTCAAAGAGATTTTGCTTTTCCGTGAAATCTTTTCTTTCCTTTTCCAAAAGATTTTCTAATTCAGAGATTTTCACGGAAAGTTCAGAACTTTTGATCTCAAAAGATTTGCGTTCAGTTTCAAATTTAGCTCTTTCTTTTTCGAGCTTGTCTTTTTCTAAAAATAAAACTTTCTCAAAGTCTGAAACTTGTTTTGAAAGTTTTATACATTTCAGCTCAGTCTCTTTCTTTTCTTCAAAAACTTTCTTTTCTTCAAAAGAAAAATTAGACAGTTTTCTCTTTAGATCGGCATTTTCACTGTCCAAAATTTTCCCTATATCTTTAACTTCTTTTAATTGAGCATGTAACTTTAAGTTCCACTTCACTCTCTTTTCTTCTCTACTCTTCAAATCGGCATTTTCTTTTTGAAGAGTTGTTACTTTCTCTTGAAGATTCTCGATTTGATCGTGCAGACTTGAGTTGTCTTTTTTTGCTTCAAGATCTGCAATATAAACTTCAAGATCAGTTATTCTTTTAGTAAGTTTAGTATTTGAAGAAGAAATGTCTAAAATTTGTCTTTTCAGATTAACATTTTCTTCTTCCAATGCTTTATTTAAAATAGGAGTTGAAGAATTTGAAGCATTATCTTTAACAGGAGTTTCTGATATAGGAGATGTTTCTGATAAAATAACTTGTTGCAAAATTCCATTATTTGCCTTAGCTTTTTCAAGTGGCTTTGGAGGTGTTTTTGTTATTATGACTTGTTGCAACACTTCATTATTTAGTTTAACAGATACATGTGAATTAACAGATGTTTCTGTTATAATGACTTGTTGCAACTTTACATTTGGTTTAACAAAAACTTTTGCAATTGGAGGAATCTCCTTTTTCAGAGTTTGCTTCAAATCTTCACCACTGCTTTTAACAATAACTTGTTGTAAAACCATTTTGAATATTGCTAGAAATTGATCGTTCAGAAGATCAAGCAGACAGTGTATGAAAATACACAAAAAAAATATATAAAAATTTTTCTTGAAAAGTTCTTACAGTGTATGAAATACACTATAGAAAAAATTTCGGGATAAAAAATTTTCTCAAAAAACTCGTTTTTTTTTTTTTTTTTAAATTCACAAGAATTCGGATGAGTAAGGGTTCGAATTCAACGAATTCGGATGAAGAAGGGTTCGAATTCAATGAATTCGGATGCTGAAGGGTTCGAATTCACTCAATTCGGACTTAACTTGGTTCGAATTCAATGAATTCGGATGCTTAAGGGTTCGAATTCAATGAATTCGGATGCTTAAGGGTTCGAATTCAATGAATTCGGATGCTTAAGGGTTCGAATTCTATGAATTCGGATGCTTAAGGGTTCGAATTCATTGAATTCGGATGCTTAAGGGTTCGAATTCTATGAATTCGGATGCTTAAGGGTTCGAATTCAATGAATTCGGATGCTTAAGGGTTCGAATTCTATGAATTCGGATGCTTAAGGGTTCGAATTCAACACTTGGAAAATTTAATCAACTCAATTCGAATCTAACACAGTTCGAATTCTCCTCAATTCGAATCTAACACGGTTCGAATTCTCCTCAATTCGAATCTAGCGGGGTTCGAATTCAATCAATTCGAATCCTTCTTGAGTCGAATTCTACACTTGTATTTCCAAGAACACTCCGAATTCTTCTTTGAATGATCCGAATTCACCAAGAATGATCCGAATTCACCAAGAATGATCCGAATTCTGCACTTCGAACACGAAAATCACTAAATCAGCCATAACTTTTTCAATTCTTGATCAATTGTTATGAAATTTGCACAGATTTGTTCGAAATTTGCACAGATTTGTTCGAAATTTGATTCCACACACTTTCTTAGTTAATCACAAATCCTAATTCGACCAATTTAATCGAATTTTGATCCAAAAATAGTAGAAAAAGTTTTCGAACAAAAATGATATAAAATGATCAGATCTGTAAATTCTGTGCAGATTTTGGTGTTGATCCAAGAATTAAAGATGTTCAGGAATCAAATCCGAGTGCAATGATGTCAAGAATCAATCCAAAAGATAAAAAATTAAAGAAAAGATGAAATCTGGATGAATAGTAAATGAAGAAGGGTTAGAATTCTTGATGCACAGTGATGAATAGTGATGAACACCCAATCCGAATTCTTCAGCTTTAGTGTAAAAAATCTTCAATTTGGTCTTCGATCTGCTTGAATCTTCTGTTTAGCTCTGATACCAATTGTGAAATCCCAAATCTCTAGCAATAAGATATGAATGTAGTGAGAGAGAATCTAGAGAGCAAATATGTCATCCATGTATTGAGCTCAAAGGATTACAAAAGGTTTCTAAAAGATTACAAAAGCTTTTGAAGTGTTACTAACAAATGGTCTAGACAAGCCTATTTATACCCATAACATACAAGGTATAAAGGCATTCACAATACTGTATAGACTCATACAGTACATTGACTTTACAGTAAATCTTGAATACAACAATGCTCTAACAGTCTCTATTTGAGAAGGTCCAATTGAAGTGTACATTGATGTTGCTGCAACCCCTGCTACAGAGACAACTCCAGAAATTCCAGCGACCAGGGTGAAAAAGAGTTATTCTCAATACACAGCTGAACAGAAGAATAGGCATGCTATTGACAAAAGAGCAATTACTTTGATGACTTTGGCTGTCCCAAATGAGGTTCTTAACAGGATTGACAGTGGATCATCAGCTAAAGAAATGTGGGACGAATTGGAAAGGCAGATGCTAGGAACTGTGAGATCTATTCAGGCAAAGTTAAATCAAAGCATAAATGCTTATGAAAGGTTCAAAGCAAAAGAGTCAGAGAGTTTGACACAGACATACAGTAAATTTTGTACTATTCTAAATGACTTGAGAAGAAATGGACTGAAGAAAACGAAGTCAGAAATAAATTACAAATTTCTGAACAGTCTAAATTCAGAATGGTCATCATTTGCCATAAGTCTGCAAATGAACAAGGATATGTGTGAAGAAGACTTAAATGATCTATTCTGTGTTCTTAATCAACATGAAGACTCTGTCAAGTTAGTTGTGGAAGAGAAGAAAAATGTTGCTGATCAGTTAGCGTTCTTATCAAAATCCAAAGCAATCAAAATACCCAAAAAGACTGCATATCTATCAGAGATACCTAATCTGGAAGAATCTAACAAGGAAGAAGGATCAGAAGATGATGAAGATATCAAGATAATGGCTGAGAAACTAGCTTTGTTGACAAATACTTTCAATAAAAGGTATGGGAAGGGTAGATTTCAAGGAAATTATAAAAGAGTTGGGAGTTCAGATTATAAGAAGAAAGAAGACAGAGAAGAAAATAAGTTTGAAAAGAGAGTAGAGAGAAGTGAAGAAAACAATGAAGAGAAGGATGAAAGAAAAGAAAAGAATTTGTGTTTCAAGTGTGGAAAATCTGGCCACTATGCTAAGGATTGCAGAGTTAAAATTGTGAAAGACTATGAGTACTACACCAAGAAGGCTCAGCTTGCAAAGAAGAGAGATGATAAAAATGCTTTATTGGCTGAACAGGAGAATTGGTTGTACTACACTTCTGATGAAGATGATCATATCAACTTTCCACAGATGCAAAGCTATATGGAAAAAATGAGGAATGAGGATGATTCTGATTATGAAGATGTTGATTCTGAGTCATCTGCTGAGGTACATTCTTCACTTGAAATAGAGTTAATGACACAGATTGGTGAAATGAAAACTGAATTTGCTAATCTAAGAAAACAGATAAAAGGAGAAAGAAATTTGGTTAACAAATTCAGAATTGAAAAAGAAGTAATAAAAGAACAATATGAAGAATCTGAGGCTGAGAAACAAAAAGTTAAAGATGAAAATTCTGAATTGTTGAAAAAGCTTTCTGAACTAAAAGTTGAGTTTTCAAAAATAAATGATGAAAAAGGTGATTTACAAATAAAATTTGATATGTTATTTGAAGAAAGAAAGAATTTATACACCAAAATCAAAGAATTGGAAGATTTGAATTTGAAAAGGGGTCAGACTCAGCAAACATTAAATCTTTTATTAAGCAATGTTAAAGATACAAGATTTTATAATCCAAAGAAGGGATTGGGATTGGAAGAAAATGTCACTTTAAAAAGAGCTCCAATCAACTTGTATGAAAAACTTCAAGTTTCTAAGCCAAAAATCCCAAAAATTGTTGAAGTTTTTATAAGACCTGCTAGTTCTATAACAAGTTCTGACAATTTGCAAAGACCAAACTCTAAAAAGTCAGATGAGAAAATTTTTGAGTCTAAAACAGAAAAGTCAGTTGTTTCAGAAGAAAAGGTTAAGAAAGAAGTTTCTAAACCAGCAGATGAGAAGCCAAAATACAATGATATTAAATTCAAGTATGATTCTTTAAATGTCAGCTACAAAAATAAACAACCAAGTTTTTCATATCATGACATTGAGAGCATATTTGACACAAGTAAAAATTTTGAAACAGTCAATTAGAAGTCTGAAACTTCTAGTCAGGATTCTGAACTTTGTAGTCAGAACTCTGAGTCTAAAGATCAGACATCTGAGTCTGTAAATCAGAACTCTGAACTTTATAGTCAGAAGTCTGATTCAACTGGATTTTCTGAAATAAAGTCAGATGAATTTTTACAACTTGAAAAGAGATTTAATCTTGTGAGTCAAGAACTTGAAGACTTAAGGAAAGCTAATGATGAACTTGAAAATGATTTTTGTGAGGTGGATATTAAACTTGAAGAAGCTTTGAAAGAAAAGAATATTTTTATTCAGAAAATAACAGAGCTTGAAAAACTGAAGACTGAGTATGATTTTTTTTAAATTAATGCTCCAAGAGAAAATGATAAATTCTTTAATAAATCAAGTACATATGAAAAAGGTGAATCATCTAATTCTTCTAACAAAAAGGACTTGAATTTTTCAGAAAAAGAAGAAAGCAAAAGGAAAGATGATCTTGCAAAGTTGAATGATCTGAAAAGGGATCTTGAGAAGCTTAGAATGAAATCTACTTCTGAACTCAAAGCTATAAATTCTTGTAATAAGGGCAATTGTACTCTGAACAGTATCAATAAAAATGAAATGGTCTATGTTTCAGATTTATTGTCACTTGCAAAGAAAAATCTTGTTTGTGTTAGATGTAAAAATGATTCATTCCAATATTCTCATAAATGTCAAGTCAAAATAACTTCTGTTTCATACATAAGAAAAGATATTCAGAATTCAGAAAAGAAAACTGTTTCTGTTCATCAGAATACAGAAAAGAAGAAATCTTTTGTTCCTCAGACTGAGAAGAAAGAAAAGATAAAAGAAAAGAAAGTTGAAAATGTTGCAAAATCAAAAGATACAACTTTCAAAAAGAAAGTGAATAAGTTTGTAAGCAGAAAATGTTCTGACTTCATAAAAGTTCAAGGAAAGTGGTGTTTGAAGAAAGATTTTGAGTGGAAAGTAAAAGGTACTAATGTTAACTCCAATGACAAAACTAACAAAGATGGACCCATTCCAAAATGGGTACCTAAAACTAACTGATCCTTTTGCAGGACTGTCATGTGTGGTTTTTAGATTCAGGAGCTTCAAGACACATGACAGGTCAGAAGTCTTTTCTATCAAACTTCACAGAAAAGGCTGGAGGAGCAGTAAACTTTGGAAATAACAGCAAAGGACAAGTCAAAGGTTATGGAGATTTAACTAAAGGGGATCTGACTATCCAAAAGGTTTTCTATGTTGAAGGATTACAGCATAATCTTTTCAGCATAAGTCAATTTTTAGACAGTCTTTGTCAAATCAAGTTTCAAATAACAGGTTGCATGATTTTAACTGAAAATGATGTTAAAGTCTTCTGGGCCAAAAGACATATGGACTTATTTGTAGTTAATTTTTCAAAATTGTAAATATTAAATACAGTTTGTCTTTTATCAAAATAAACTGCAAATGAATGTTGGCTTTGGCACAGAAGATGTTCTCATCTAAATTTCAAAGATCTTAATAATCTCGTTGCAAAACATCTGGTTAAAGGCTTACCAAAGCTTAAATTTGAAAAAGAATCATTATGCTCAGCTTGTGAAATGGGCAAGATGAAAAAGAGTTCTCACAAATTAAAAATGGACTCATCTTGCAAAGCACCATTAGAAATGATTCATACTGATCTTTGTGGTCCAATTTCAGTTCAATCCATGGGAGGAAAGAAATATATGCTTGTGATTGTTGATGAATTCTCCAGATACACTTGGGTTGAGTTCCTAAGAGCTAAATCAGAAGCTGTTACTACATTGATAAATTTTATCAAAAGGATTCAAGTTCTCTTACAACTTTCAGTTCAGAAAATCAGAAGTGATAATGGAACAGAGTTCAGAAATGAGACTCTTCAGAATTTTTTAGAAAGTTCTGGGATTTCTCACAATTTTTCTGCTGTCAGAACTCCTCAACAAAATGGTGTTGTTGAAAGGAAAAATAGAACTTTAGTTGAAGTTGCGAGAACAATGTTGGCTTATGCAAATCTTCCTACTTTTCTATGGGCTGAAGCAATTGCAACTGCTTGTTTTACACATAATAGAACTTTAATCAATAAGAGATTAAATAAAACTGCTTATGAACTGATAAATAAAAGAAAACCATTAATCAAATTCTTTCATGTTTTTGGTTGCAGGTGCTATGTTCTTAGAGACAGAGAAAATCTTGCCAAATTCGATAAAAAGGCAGATGAAGGATACTTTGTGGGTTATTCTTTAACTTCCAAAGCATTCAGAATCTACAATAGAAGAACCAAAAGGATGATGGAGAGCATAAATGTAACTTTTGATGAAGCCAGAATGCGGACTTCTGAACAAGACAGTTCAGAACTCATGCTGAACAAGACAAAAATGACTTCTGATACAAATTCTAATCCTATTTGTTCAGAACTCAATTTACTGTTTAAGGATGCTTTTAGTGAACTAATTTCTGATTCTTATGCAGAATATGAAAACCCAAAGATGGTCAAAGAGATGAAAAATAAGACTCCAGAAATAGTTCAATCAACTGTAATTTCTGACAAAGGTCCATCAGAGGAATGTCCAAATCTAATAAATACAAGTGGTGAAAATTCTGAACCTTGTAATCAGAATTCTGATTCTTGTACTCAGAACTCTGAACAAGTCACTCAGAATTCTGACTTCATTAATCAGAACCCAAACTTGGATATAACTCCTATTCATACATCAGAACAAGGGGACAGTTCAGAATTACAAGCAATCATTGATGAGAATGATGTAAACAACAATTATTCAGAGATTGATGTACTCCCTAGTGCAAATAAATGGACTAAAAATCATCCTATTCATCAAGTAATAGGTGATCCATCAGCAGGAGTAAAAACCAAATCAGCTACAGCAAATGAAGCAATGTTTGCTGGTTTCTTGAGTGTGATTGAACCAAAGAAAGCTAATGAAGCCCTAGAGGATCCAGACTGGATTTCAGCAATGCAAGAGGAATTGCTTCAATTTGAAAGAAATAAAGTTTGGAGACTCATTCCAAAGCCTGAAGGTAAATTTATTATCGGAACTAAATGGGTGTTCAGAAACAAAAAGGATGAATCAGGTGTTGTCATCAGAAACAAGGCAAGATTGGTTGCTAAGGGATACTGTCAACAAGAGGGAATTGATTATGATGAGACATTTGCACCAGTGGCGAGAATAGAGGCAATCAGAATATTTTTGGCCTATGCTGCACATAAAAATTTCAAGGTGTATCAAATGGATGTCAAATCAGCCTTTCTAAATGGCAAACTTAATGAAGAGGTGTATGTCCATCAACCTGAAGGTTTTTGTTGATCCAGAATTCCCTGATCATGTTTATATTTTAGACAAAGCTTTATATGGTCTAAAACAAGCACCACGAGCCTGGTATGACACTCTTACTAAACACTTGTTAGGTTCAGGGTTCAAGAAAGGTAAGATTGACACAACTTTGTTTTTAAAGAAACATGGTGATGATTTGATTCTGATTCAGATTTATGTTGATGACATAATATTTGGTTCTACCAGTCCAGAACTATGTGATAATTTTTCAAAAATCATGTCATCTGAATTTGAAATGAGCATGATGGGTGAGCTGAATTTTTTCCTTGGTCTTCAAGTCAAACAATTACCAAAAGGTATTTTTATAAATCAAGGAAAATATGTCAGAGACATTCTGAAAAAGTTCAAAATGTCTGATTGTGCTTCTATGAGAACACCTATGGCAACTAACATAAAGTTAGATGCTGATCTCAAAGGTGTTTCAGCAGATATCAAACTCTATAGAGGTATGATTGGATCATTACTTTATTTGACTGCAAGTAGACCAGATATCATGTTTTCTACCTGTTTCTGTGCTAGATTTCAATCTAACCCAAAAGAATCACATATGTTGGCTGTCAAAAGGATTTTAAGATATCTCAAAGGAACACCTGATCTAGGTTTATGGTATCCAAAAGAAACTGACTTCAAATTGACTGCTTTCACTGATGCTGATCATGCAGGAAGTAGGTTGGACAGAAAAAGTACATCTGGTGCTTGTCACTTTTTGGGAGATAAAATAGTGAGTTGGGCATCAAAGAAGCAGAACTGTGTGTCCACTTCAACTGCTGAAGCAGAGTATGTTGCTGCTACTTCATGCTCTCAAACATTGTGGATGAGAACACAACTCATGGACTATGGATATCAGCTTAACAAAATTCCCATCTATTGTGACTCAGAAAGTGCAATTGCCATTACTCAGAACCCTGTTCAACATTCGAAGACTAAGCATATAGATGTGAGGTATCATTTTATAAAGGACTATGTGGAAAAAGGAACTATAGAGATGCACTTTGTGCATACAAAGTATCAATTGGCTGACTTGTTCACAAAGCCTCTTGATCACAAAAGGTTTTCTTTTCTCATATGTAAAATAGGAATGCTTAATCTGCCTAATTGAAAATATTTTTTTCTTAAAAATGCTAAATTTTTCTAAGTAGAATTGTCTGAGTAGTGTACTCAGAACTCTGAGTCTTAAGATTCAGAACTTCTGAGTACTAAGATCAGAACTTCTGAGTCTTGAGTTCAGAACTTCTGAGTCTTGAGATCAGAACCTCTGAATCTTACGGTCAGAGATTCTGAGTCAATACTTCAGCAATCTAGCTTTCAAAAATTTATTTTTGAGAAATACAAATACTTCAACTGTGTGGATTATGCTTCTTCTATTATTTTTTCATCTCATCTTTATGTATCATTAATAGTCAAATGCATGCTCAAGTCAAGGGGGAGCATCAAAATTCTTTTGGAAATCATTTTGTGATGCTTAAAAGATTTGTTTTCATTTTCTATCTCTGATTATTCTAAGAAGAACAAGCTTTTAATGATAAATTTTGTTGTTATTCAAACTATATCTGAATTAAAAAAAATTCATATTCAGATATAAGATTTTAAATGATTTTTTAAATCATCATAATATGAACAGAATTTTGATGATAAAAAGTATTTCTATCTGTTCAAACCTCTTCTGAATAATCAAAATGTTTTATATTTGTCAGAAGTTGATTTTAAATGACATTTTGGTTACAAGGCAAAATTCTTCTGAGAAGAACAATCAGATATCTGATAAAGAAAAGTCAAAATATTTGAGCGTGTTATTCAGATCTTTGACTTGAGTCAAAATTCTATCCACTAACACGTGTCAGCTTCATATTTGTTTGATTATGCCACACATTTCATTTAAATCCTCTGTGGCATTTCAAATGTGTTGACTCCGTTATAACATTGATTTCGCTTTTCCGTTAAACCTTTCAACTTCGCGGATTTTAAATAGGTCTTAAAATCCCTATTTCAAATCTTTTCAAATTCCAGAGGGAAAAGTGAGATACGAATCAAATCCAGAGTTCTTTGAGTTTGTTTTCTTCTTAAATCATGTCTGGAATACGAAGGAGTGGTCAAATTTCGCTACACTCTACAAAATCGATTATGGATTCATCTGATTCGGATAATGATGAAGTACAGAATAGAGCTGTAGAGGAAGAAGCAATAAGAAATGATGGAGAAGATGAACAAATGGATGAATCTGAAGGAAATGCGGATGAGGTAAACGTTAATATTGAACATGAACAGAGTGCTGCAGGTTCTATTATGTCAGATAGACCTATTTTAGTGGAAAGAGTTGTTCCTGAGAGTGAATGGCTGAAATTATCTGAAAATAACTGTGTTATATTATTCGAGGAAAGCCGTTTTAAGCCTGAACACAGAATTATCATGGAGTTATTCAAACACCATCCGTACAGAAAATGGTTTACACGAAGTAAAAATGTGCCTGTTCAGTACATACAACAATGGTGGAAACATCTTAGGTTAGAAGATAATAGGTTTGTGTCTGAAATTGGAGGAGTGACATTTGCCTTATCAATCTCTGCACTAAGCGAAATGCTGAATTTACCAGAGAAAGATGATGTACAAAGAAAGACAGATTTTGAGGACTCACCCTTAACAGAGGAATTAATAGCAGAGTTTATGAAGTTGGGATACAATGAAGGATTGAGGACTCTCAGTTTGTTCAGAAGAAACAAATTACCACCTATTTGGGCTTGCTTCTTTCATGTGGTAAATAAATGTGTGTCAGGGAAGAATAGTTCTGCTGATCAAGGTTCTAAACAAATTCTTCAGATCTTTCAGGGTTTAGTGAAGAATAGGCATTATGACTATACTTTAATACTTTGGGAAGATATGAAGAATACATTTGAGAAGAATCAGAAAGCAATTCAGAAGAAAACAAAGGATGCTCCACTGACATACATTCCTTATATAAGGTACTGGCAAATTGTTATTTGGTATGCCATGCAGGAAAACAGAACAATCTCAAGAAGAACAAATGAAGAGCAAGGTCCCACATTTTATTTGGGTAAGATGACCTCAGTAACAAGACTTGAAAACTATCCCAATCATAAACTGTTGCCAAAATCACTTAGGAATTATATTCCAAGGGAGAGTGAGATTTTAAAAGCTTATTGCACCTCTATGGGAATTGAATTACCTCAAATCCCTACCCAAGAGGACCAACCTGAGAAGAGAGGTGAGGGGTCTAGTCGAATTAGAGAGGGGGAGGATGTTCAGATGGGTGAACATTCTGAGAGACTTGAGAGGGTGAGGATGAGAAATTGTCAACAGAGGTTCAAACAGAAAGAGATGCCTCTGAACCAGCTAATCTTGACCAGGTAACCACAAATGCTATTGGTTCACATTTCTTGGTGTCCAATATTGAAACAAACACCATGGACCTAGTGGTGGATCTTGAACAACCCATCCATATCCACTCAGAAGCATTTCAACATGCTACTGTTTCACACAAATCCGGGGAACCATCCCAAACTCATTTGGAGGGAGGTGATAAATCCCAATCTATTTTTCAACACCTTGAGTCTGAATATCACAGTCCTATTCATATTGAGCCTGAAATTCCTTCTAACACTTGCACAAATCAGGAATTTCGTATTCCTGAAACAACATTCATAGACATACCTAATGTTGGGTGTCGAGGATTGGATGGAAGTCCTGGTGAGGTGAACATTACAAAAGCCTCATTCAAACGTGCATCTGTTGTGCAAGATGACTTTGTGTTATCTACAGGCCATGAGCCCTCTGGGCACATGAAAACTGGACCATCTGTTGGTTCAGGTTCACTGTTAGAAACTTCTGAATTTGAAAAGATTCAGAAACAAAACAAGGAGATGGGGGAAAAAGTAGAAAATTTGGAGAAGAAGGTGGAGGATTTGAATGATGAGATGTCAGATTTGAAAGTTGTGTTGGAGAAAAAGTTGATTTCTGTTGAAACCAAAGTAGATGATGTAAAGAAATCCTTGGATTCTCACAAAAAGGAGATCATGGATATAATGTCTGGTTTTCAAAAAGATATGTTAAAACAAATGCAAGGTATGCAGGAATCTATACTGAAAGCACTGAGTGTATCATTGGCTTCTACTTCAAAGCCTCTTGATCCTGTTCCTATTGCAGAAGTTGAACCTGAAGTTACTTTAAATCAGAACTTGAAAAGAAAGTTTGATGATAATGAGCCTCATGATCATCAAAAGGGGGAGAAAAGACAGAGGTTAAGTTCTGATGATGACATTGGCATAGAAGATTTTGAGACAGCAGATATGCACTTAGCCAGTACAAAAAGTTCAGAAGATCAGACACAAGAAAAGTTAAAGTCAATAACTCAGATAGTTCAGATTGATAGTTCAGATACAGAGGAAATGGAGTTGGAAAGTACAGATGGTGGTGATTCAGATAAAACAGAGGAATTAAACTTAGACACAGATATGGAAGGAAACTCAAATGAAACTGAAGCTATTGAGGAATCTGTATTGAGATCAGAAAAGACAGTGGAAAGTAAAGTGGTCAACATGTGTACAGATATTGTGGTGTATAACAAAGAAAATATGACGGATTCTGAATTAGAAGAAAGGAGGTTAAGTGAAGAGTTGATCAGAACGATGCATAATAATTTAGTCAGAGCTTTGAATGTTCAAAAAGTTCAGCAAGGAATAAAAATGGTAAGACCTATTGATCTAATGGGAGAAGAAGACAGAACTGTGAATTATACTCAGGATTTTGAAGATGGTTTTATATTTAACTTTTGTGATGAGTTAAATACAGAAGAAGAGTATGTGAAAGTGAAAGACTTCTTTATGCCTTCTGAGTATGTATTCAGAAAACCAATTGAGATCCCAAAGATTAACTTGCAAAGACTAGAAGAACCTGTATGTGATTTCATCCTAGAGTTAAGTGATGTGCCATTAGCCAGACAATTTCATGATGATATTTTTCCTGAGGAAATATATGATAATCTCTACTACACAGAAGGAGAGTATGAGCTTTTGGAAAGTAATATTGATGGTTTTATGGATGACAGAGCTCAGATGGTCTACTCAGAAGCTTCTAACAGATTTAGAGTTCCTGACTCAAAACTGCATATTCAGAAAAGAATTGAGAAAGTTCTGATGATTCAACAAGAAGAATTCAATGGTTTAATGTTTGTTAGAATGGAAGTACTGAAAGAAAGAAATACAAAGGTTTCCATGTCTACTTTTGATTTTCACAGATTGACTCTTGATGATCAGATCTTTCTAGTCAAGTTCTTTGCCAGCACTGAAGAAGCCTTGATGGAAATTGAATGCAGAAGAATTCTGGGTATCTATGTCAGAAATATACACTTGTATGACTTCCAATTAGCTATTGAAGAAAGAAAAGAAAAGTGTAATCTGAGTTCTCCCACAAAGAAAACAGAAATTGGTTTACATTTGAAGGGATTTGTGAATGATGGAATGGAGACAGAAGGGTTCACATATATAGTTCACGAAAGGCTTGAAATGTTCAGATTAAAAGAGTTGGTGAAGTACAGTGATGCAACTCTGAATTGGTTATTGATTGAAATGGAAATAAGTGTGGAAACTGAAAGAGAGAATTTAAAGAAGAGATGTATGAACTCTGTGAAGAGGAGGCTGGATCTTAGAAGAAAAATCAGAAACTGCAGTGAATGGTTGCTATCTGAGGTTAATCCCAAAAAGATTCTTCATAATGATTTTGTGTTTCCTGCTGAGTATGAAGTGAATGAAATTCTGTCAGATGAAGTTGAAGAAGTGCAGAACACAACATCTCAGAATGTGCAGATAACTAGTTTTGATCAAGCTGAACAGTCTGAATCCAAAGAAGATGAAATATCCATTGATCTAAATGGATACTTTCTTGAATTTGATTTGCCTGAGTTCTTCAAACCAAAAGAAGTACAATTCTTGGATGTGTATTATGATAGACCTAAGGAGACTCAGATCTGGTTGGCTAAAAAATCAAGATGTCTTGGCAAAACAAAGCAAGCTGTTTACTCAGATTTTTTAATCACTGGAATCAGAGAATTGAAGGTTAAGAAATTCAGAAAGATGGAGTACTTATCTTTTGAAGTTCTGAGAGAAGATGGCAAGGTTTATTACTTTACTGATGCAGATTTTGAGAAACTATCAGTGGTTGACTTCTACAGATTACACAGCTTTCTATGCTTCAAAGAGTCAAGCAAAGACAGAAATGAAAGGAAGGCAAGAAGTGTGGTAATTGAGGCCATGTTCTACATCTTAAGGTGGCACTGTTATACAGATTTCCAAATAGCTTTGTACTTACAAAAGCCATGTGTTTATCTGGCAAATCCCAACACAAATCATGAACAGAAAAAGGTGTTAAAGACTGGAAGTGTTCATAAATATCCAGATTTGGGAGTATTTTTGAAAAACAAAAGTGGAAAGATCTTCTTCAGAGCAAAGGAAACTGCAAAATACTGTTCTGGAACTTTAAGAATCATAAAGCATAATTTGGAGAAAAAGATGCTGAAAGTGAAGGAAGCAAATATAATTCAAGAAGTAATCAATCAGCAAGTTGAAATTATTCAAGAAATCATTGTCAAAATTGATAAGAGGCTTAATCTGAGAAATGTGCTACTTCAGAAAATTGTTCCTGCTCTGAAAGACCTGGATGATGCTAAATTCAAGTTTATTTGACAAAAAGGGGGAGATTGTTAGATCTGAAGTTTTGTCGATAAACCAAGTGTTGAAGTTCTTATAAGAAGACTCAGATGTTCTGAGTAGAAGAGTCAGAGATCTGAGAAGAAGAGTCAGAGTTCTGAGTGAAAGAGTCAGAAGCTCTGAGAAGCGTTATCAGAAGAATGTTCAGAAGTTCTGAACTACCTGTTCAGAACTTATGACTACATACTTTACTTAGTATTTAGTAAACTAATTAGGACACGTGTTATGTTCTTATTAGTCTTTCTTATTTGTACTGTAGCTTTAACATGTCCGTTGCAGTATAAATAGTAGTTAGCTCTACGTTGCTAACTGATTGATTTTTCCCGTATAACTTTGTATTCATTCTTTGTAATCTTTGAGATTCTCTCTCTCTTAGATCTGTAATTCTGTTCATCATTGAATACAATTGGGCTTGATCATACAAATTCTCAATTACTGCTTTCTATATTGATTGTAAGATAAGATCCTGAACTTTCAAACTATGGCAGATATCTCTGAAGAAAGATTGATTGAAAGTTATGAGATTAATACTTGTTTAGAGATAGTTCCTTATACCAGAAGGGAACTTCTTAATTCTGAACTTGAAGAGAATGATATTTGGATAAGGAGAATGCATAGTGAGTTGGTCAGAGCTCTTAACATTCAGAATGTTCAAAGAGTTATCAGATTGGTGAGGCCAATTGACTTGTTGGGAGAAGAAGATCACTCTATAAGATACACAAAGCAGTTTGTAAAAGACATTGCAGAATATTTCTTTGAAGATGTATCAGAAGAAGATCTTGTGAAAGTTGAAGACTTCTTTATGCCTTTCTACACTTACAGAAGGCCAACTGTGATTCCCAGAATTGATTTACCCATTATTGAAGAACCTTTATGTGACTTTATTGTTGAAAGAGAAGATACACCATTGGCAAGAAACTTGTATGATAGTATTTTCCCTAAAGACAATTATGAATCTGTCTACTGCGAAGATGATGAGTTTGTTGACATTGAGAATTTTATTGATGGATTCTTGGATAAGAGGATTCAGATGACATATGTGGAAGCTTCAAACAGGTTAAGAAAGACTGATGAAAAGCTACATGTTCAGAAAAGAATTGTGAAGGTGTTAGACTTTCTAAGTGAAGAATTTGATGGTCTGAGATATGTTAGTCTGAATGTATTGAAAGAAGGAAACTTAAAGGTAAACATGACAAGTTTTGATTTCCACAGATTGTTCTTGGAAGCTCAATTTTTCTTGGTGAAGTTCTTTGCTGGTACTGAAGATGCTTGGATAGAACTTGAATGCAGAAGAATTCTTGGAATATATGTCAGAAATCTGTATTTGTATGATTTTCAGTTGGCAATTGAGTCAAGGAAAGAGAAATGTAACTTGACAAGTCCAATCAGAACTCTTGAAGTAATAAGCAACTTTGATGGCTTTGTGAGTGAAGAAGTTGGAAATGAAAGATTCATTCATTCAGAATTCAACCAAGTCATTCTATTCAGATTGAATGATCTAGTAAAGTATAGTGATGCTACTCTGAAGAAGACAGTAATGAAGATGCAAGATTATGTTGAGAATGTCAGAGTTTCTGTGAGAGAAAAATGTATCAGATGTGTCACTAAAAGACTTGAACTCAGAAACAAAATCAGAAATTGCAATGAATGGTTACTTTCAGAAGTAAATCCAAAGAAGTTGTTACAAAGAGATTTTGTCTTTCCAGCTGAATATCAAGTAAATGGTGTTTACTCAGAAGAAGTTGAAGAAGATATTCCAGATGTGTCTTCACAAGATGTTCAAATGAAAGATGTTGATCAACCAGAAAAGTCTGAGGCTAATGAAGAAGAAATATTTGTTGATGTTAATGGTTACTTTCTGGAGTATGTTCTTCCTAACTTCTTTCAGCCAAGAGAAGTAAATATTCTAAGTGTTTATCACGATAGAACAGAGATACATCAATGTCTTCGTGGTGAAATGTCAAAGCGCTTGGGAAAACCAAAAGAATCAGTATATTCAGATTTCTTAATCACAGGGATTAGAGAATTGAAAGAAGACTCAGAGTTCTGAGTTCGAAGACTCAGAAGTTCTGATCTGAGAAGTTTCGAAAAGATTACAAGTGTGGAATCTGAACAGAAGGGTCAGAGTTCTGAGTAGGAGACTCAGAACTTCTGATGATGAAGATGAAATTATCACAAGTGCTGGAAGGAAGTTCTGAAGTGCTTGATCAGAAGGATGTTCAGAAGTTCTGAACATGTTGTTCAGAACTTATGTCTTAGGATATTTTCAGTTATATTCAGTTACTAATTAGGACACGTGTAATTGTTCTATTAGTCTGTTTTCATATGTACTGTAGCTTTAGCTTTTCCTTGCAGTATATATAGTTGTTAGCAACTGTAAGCTATCAGAATCTTTGGCATAACTTTCCGCATAACTTTGAATTCAGCTTTTGTAATCTTTGAGAGATTCTCTCTCTAGATTTGTAATCTGTTCTTGATTGAATACAAGTGCGTTGATCGAATTATCTATTTGATTGTTCTTAATTGCTCGTAATTGATTGTAAGATTGAATCCTGGTTTCTACACTTGGAAATGACTAATTCCTTTCAATTGCAAGGTGTGAGTGATGAAGCGTTAAGACTAAGACTTTTCCCTTTTTCACTAAGGGATAAGGCAAAGTCATGGCTGAACTCGCATGCACCTCACTCGATAACCACTTGGCAAGAACTTGCCGATAATTTTTTGCAAAAATACTTTCCTCCAACGAGGAATGTAAGGTTTCGAAATGATAAAATTTTGTTTAGACAAGAAGAAGATGAGGCTGTTTCGGATGCATGGGAACGATTTAAAGATTTACTTCGAAAGTGCCCACATCATGGCATCCCACATTGCATCCAATTGGAGACCTTTTACAATGGTCTTTCCAATGCAGCCAAAATCATCTTAGATGCAACAGCTGGTGGAACATTCACGAGTAAAACCTACAATGAAGGATATCAAATCTTAGAAAAAGTGTCCAACAACAATACCGAGTGGTCCAATCCTAGAGCAGTAGTACCAAAGACCAACACCATCGATTCTGAAGCACTCAAAACCATGAATGCACAGTTAGTGGCCTTAACAAAAATCGGTTTGAACCAAAATAGAGGCCAAGTCAATTCTGCAACTCATCTAGCCGAAAACTGATCCCTCTGTGGAGAGGAGCATCTTTTTGACTATTGTCCAGCAAATCCCGAAGCCGTTAATGCTATAGGAACCAATCCGAGAAACAACCCATACTCACAGACTTATAGTCCAGGTTGGAGAAATCACCCAAATTTCTCTTGGGCTGGTAATCCAGGACTCCAACCCCACGTGGCGAGTCATGCCCAACAAAGACCACACAATCCCCTTGGATTTCAGCAACATCACAGTGGGCAGTCCCCACATCACAGTGGGCAGAACTCACAGAACTTTCCCCAAGGGCAATCCTCACAACAATTCCAACCGCGAGGAACTCAAGTCGTTGAGGGTCAACCATCACTTGAATCAATTCTCAAAGGTTTCATGAATCAAACTCAAGCAGCCATTAGGAATATAGAGACCCAAGTAGGACAACTTGCTGTTGAAGTTAAGAATAGACCACCAGGGATGTTACCTAGTGATACCGAGCATGGTAGGGTGATAGGAAAAGGACCTGAACATGTCAAGTCCATAACACTGAGGAGTGGAAAGGATCTGAAAGATATCGTTTTCGAGTCTGATGATTCGCCTCAAACACCCACTGTAATTCCCACAGTGGGCACTCCTCAAGTCACTGTCATCCCCACAATGGGGAACGACATCCCTGACCTTCCCACTTTTGGACCTGTTCCAAAACCTACTGTTCTAAACCCAATACCACAGCAAACTCAAATTGACCCACGAAGCATACCTTTTCCTGACAGAATGAGGCCTAAAAATGTCGATGTTCAATTTAAAAAATTCTTAGACATTTTTAAACAGCTTCACATTAACATACCCTTGGTAGAAGCTCTCGAACAAATGCCAAGCTATGTTAAATTTTTAAAAGATATTTTGAACAAAAAAAGAAAGTTGGGTGAATTTGAGACTGTGGCTTTGACCGAAGAATGTAGTGCCCTCCTTACTAGCAAGATTCCACCTAAGTTGAAAGACCCAGGTAGTTTCACCATTCCATGCACAATAGGAGGACAAGAAGTAGGTCAAGCACTTTGTGATTTGGGAGCTAGTGTCAATTTGATGCCACTGTCCATTTTTAACAAGTTAGGTATTGGAGAGGCTAGACCCACAACCATGACATTACAACTAGCCGATCGGTCCATTGCCTACCCCAAGGGAAAAATAGAAGACGTCTTGGTCCAAGTGGATAAATTTATCTTCCCCGCCGATTTTCTAGTTCTAGATTATGAGGCCGATAAAGAAATCCCAATCATCTTAGGACGACCGTTTCTAGCAACCGGACGAACTTTGATTGATGTACACAAAGGAGAACTCACGATGAGAGTTAATGACCAAGAGGTGACATTTAATGTGTTTAAATCCCTGAAGTACATAGATACCGAAGACTGTTTTGCTTTGAGTTCGATTTGTGAAACCCACTGTTTTGACTCAGTCCCCACAGTGGGGAGTGAGAGTGAGCACTCCGACTTAGAAAATGAGGACACTTTTGAGGATGAGTGTAACGAAGTAGTGGCAGCCTTTGAACCTCTGAACTTTAAGGATAGAGATGTTCAAACCCCTTCAATAGAACAACCTCCCGAGTTAGATCTTAAACCATTGCCTTCCCACTTGAAATATGCTTATCTCGCTAAGAATAATAAACTTCCCGTTATTATCTCTTCCAAACTTAGTGAGAAACAAGAACAACTTCTGATTGATTTGTTGATGAAGCATAAGAAGGCAATTGGTTGGACCATAGCAGACATTAGAGGTATTAGACCCTCCCTATGTCAACATAAGTTTAACTTGGAGAGTGACCACCCTGGAAAAGTCCAACCTCAAAGAAGGTTAAATCCCATCATGAAGGAGGTAGTTAAGAAATAAGTTTTGAAGTGGTTAGACGCCGGTATTATCTATCCCATTGCTAGTAGTAGTTGGGTGGGCCCAGTCCAATGTGTCCCTAAAAAGGGAGGGACGACCGTAGTGAAGAACGAAAAGAACGAACTCATTCCCACTAGGACTGTCACGGGGTGGAGAATATGCATGGACTATAGACAACCCAACCTAGCCACTAAGAAAGACCATTTTCCCCTACCTTTCATCGACCAAATGCTCGATATGTTAGCGGGAAAAGAATTCTATTGTTTTCTAGATGGATACTCCGGATACAACCAAATCCATATCGCCCCCGAGGACCAAGAAAAGACCACATTTACTTGTCCCTACGGTACTTTTGCATTCCGGAGGATGCCATTTGGATTGTGTAATGCCCCAGCCACTTTCCAAAGTTGTATGATGGCCATTTTCACCGATATGATAGAAGACACCATAGAAGTTTTTATGGATGACTTTTCTGTGATAGGTTGTCATTTGACAACTGCCTGGGAAATTTAGAGAAAAGCCTAGTGATATGTAAGACCCACGACCTTATTTTAAATTAGGAAAAATGCCATTTTATGGTAGAAGAGGGTATTGTCCTAGGCCATCTTGTTTCAAAAAGTGGGTTGGAAGTTGATAAAGCCAAGCTTGAAGTATTGGCACAACTTCCCGAACCCACAACTGTGAAAGGCATTCGGAGTTTTTTGGGTCATGCGGGTTTTTATAGGAGGTTCATCAAAGATTTTTCGAAAATAACAAAACCCCTATGCAACCTGTTACAGCATGAAAAAGACTTTATTTTTACCCAGGAATGTCGGGATGCTTTTAAAACAATCAAAGAAGCCTTAGTCACAGCACCCATAGTGACCACTCCTGACTGGTCACTCCCATTCGAAGTGATGTGTGACGCAAGCGAGTGGGCAGTGGGGGCTGTTCTTGGGCAAAGAAAGAACAAAGTTTTTCACCCCATTTATTATGCAAGTAAAACACTATTTGAAACTTAGATTAATTATACTGTTACTGAAAAAGAATTACTTGCGGTGGTGTTTGCTTTGATCGTTTCAGGTCGTACTTGATAGGGACAAAGGTCATAGTGCATACGGATCATGCAACGATAAAATATTTGATCAACAAGGCTGATTCCAAGCCTCGGTTGATTAGATGGGTTTTATTGCTGCAAGAATTCGATCTTGAGATCGTTGATAGAAAAAGGAACAAGCAATCAGGTAGATGACCATCTGTCCAGGCTCGAGAAGATAGTGGGCACTGCTGATCCCACTCCAGTCAAAGAGAATTTTCCCGATGAACAATTGTTATCAGCCCAACATCTCGAAAATAATATTCCTTGGTATGCTGACATTGCAAACTTTTTAGCAAGTAAACTAAAACCCCACGGGATGAGTGGACAACCTTTTAAAAAGTTTTTACACGATACACGACAATATGTTTAGGACGACCCTTTCTTATATAAGATAGGGACGGACCAAATATCGAGGCGTTGTGTCCACGGGAGTGAGCAACATCAAATACTCCATGGTTGTCATACATCACACTTTGGTGGAAATCGCACTGCTGCAAAAATCTTGCAAAGTGGGTTCTTTTGGCCCACTGTGTTTAAAGACTCGTATGAATTTGTGAAAAATTGTGAGCAATGTCAACGCACCGGGAACATTTCGCAAAGGAACGAGATGCCTCTTAACAACATTCTAGAGGTAGAACTTTTTGATGTTTGGGGGATTGATTTCATGGGACCCTTTCCAAATTCCAATAATAATTTTTATATCTTGGTTGTGGTAGACTATGTTTCAAAATGGGTGGAAGCCATTGCGTGTCATTCTAATGATGCCAATACCGTGGTAAAATTTTTGCATAAAAATATTTTCACTCGATTTGGAACACCACGGGCTTTGATTAGTGACGAAGGCACCCATTTTGTAAACAATGTCATGGCCTCGGTCCTTGCTAAATATGACATACATCATAGAGTGGCCACCGCATACCACCCGCAAACCAACGGTTTGGCCGAGCTTTCAAACCGTGAGATCAAAGGAATTTTGGAAAAAGTTGTTAAACCACACCGTAAAGATTGGTCAACCAAACTTAATGATGCTCTTTGGGCCTATCGCACGGCCTACAAAACTCCCTTGGGAATGTCTCCTTTTAAATTAGTTTTTGGCAAAGTCTGCCATTTACCGATCGAATTGGAACACAAGGCATTTTGGGCCCTTAAAGAGCTTAACATGAGTGAGGGTGCTGCGGGAATTAAAAGGAATTTACAATTGCATTAACTCGAGGAGTTGCGATATCACTCTTATGAAAACTCAAAGTTGTACAAAGAAAAGACCAAGATGTGGCATGATCAAAGAATCAACCATAGGGAGTTCTTGGAGGGACAACAGGTACTATTGTTCAATTCCCGTCTTAAACTTTTTCCGGGTAAGCTAAAATCACGATGGACGGGTCCATATACCATTGTCAAGGTGAGTCCCTTTGGAACAGTGGAGTTGAAGTCCCCACAGTCTGGTCAAACGTTCAAAGTCAATGGGCAGGGAGTGAAGCATTTTCTGAGTGAGAGTGCTCACATGGTACCCCACTCTCCACCCCACTATGGTTAAGAAATATCGGAACCACTTGTAAATATTTTATTTCAGTTATTTGCTGCCTTTTTATTATTTTTGGTAGTTTTAATTCTGCATGGTAGTTCAGTTTGCATGTGTGTAGGAGAGATTCTCAACTTTTTGGAAGGAAAAATCAAGAAAGTGCTTCGCAATGGGAAAAGCACAAGTCCCTGCGCTTCCCACTCCCGAACTGACGAGAGATTGGACTATTTTGGGGGCCCAAGGCTGACATCTATCAACTTTTTCTGTCACAAGAGTCTACTTTTGCTGCCAACTTGTCATAACCCTTTCAACTTCCAAGAAAAAACATCATTTTCCTTTCTCTCTCTCCTAGTAACCGTACCCTCCCATTGTACTAACCAAAAAGAAATACTAAACCTTTTCCATCTCAGATTTCAAAAACCACACTCTCTCCAAATATTCAAAACTACTAACACCTTTCTTCTCCCTTCTCTCTCACGAACCAAAACCGTAAAACCCTTCCTAAACCCTAGCCATGACCAGGAGCAAAAGACTAAACACCCACCCAGAGGAACTCAACTGTGCGGCGGTCCGCCGCAGAACTGCCGAGAGCCACCCACCGGAAACCGTCACCGGCGACCTAAATGAACCACCACCGGTCTCCGGCAAAAATCCGATTATTCCAGACGCGGGTTCGTCTAAGCAAGATAGTCCAAGGGTCGTTTCATCATCAAAAGTTTTGGACACCAGTCAAAGCCATCTGGATGAAGTGGCATTGCAGGCCGAGGAAGAAGAAAGGCGGTTGGAGGAAGAGTATAATCAGCGAATGTCTGCAATCAAGACGAGAAGAAGAGGAGAGACTGAAACGGGAAGAGGAGGAAAGGTTAAGAAAAACAGAGGAGGAGCGGAAAAAGCGGGAAGAAGTCGTGAAATTGGCGAGAGAGGAAGAGGGAAGAAAAAGAGTTGAACAAGAAAGACTTCTTGAAGAGGAAAGACTACGGGCAGAGGAAGAGAAGAAAAAGGCTGAGGAGGAACGAAAACATATTGAAAAGGCAAGGCTTCTTGAGGAAGCAATGAAAAAAGCGGAAGCGAAGGAGATTCAAAGAAAGGGCAAGGAGCAGATTCAGACTGAAGAAATCCCCCAAGTCGCAAGCACTGTTGACATGGAAGCCATACATGTTGCTGCCCACAGTGAGGAGAATCAAATAAAAAGAGCCCTGAGGAATAAAGGAATGGTCACCAGGTCTGGGCTGACCATGTCGAAGAAAACACCCGCCAAGAAGCTGAGGAAAGAATCGTCTGGGAAAGGTAAGGGTCTCGAACCCTCTTTGAGTTCATCTATTGAAACTGATACTGGAGATGGGCAGATGCCATCTGAAAACCCACACCATTCCAATGTGGGGACCGAACAAGCCCCTAGTGGGATACCTAGGCAGTTTACCACTCCAGCAGCAGCAGCCCACTATGAGTGTATTTCCACACAAAGGTTGAACTTGGAAAGGGGTTTCGACCCCGACTTTATAAAAGCCAACCAGTTTGTCATGGATAGACGTTTAGCATAGGATTGGTCGACATTGGCATCTTCCAATCGTAGAGCGAATGCCTCTTTGGTGCGGGAGTTTTACGCCGAGGCTTCCCAGACTAAGGACCCCATTGTAAAAGTTCGGGGTCGAACCGTGGACTATACCGCAGGCGAGATTAATCGGGTTCTAGGAAGAAGGATCCCGGAAGCATGTGCCTTTGCACAGGATCTGAATAAAATGACCCCGACGGATGAGGATGTTGTTTTAAAAGAGATATCAATTGAAGGGAGGCCATGGGATAAAGATGGCCAGAGGAAGTGTATGCACGCTAGCTCCATCACCACAGAGGCCGCTGTGTGGTTCCAATTTCTCCGTGCCTCTGTGTCCCCAACATCGCATGATACGACTCTGTCAATGCACAAGTGTGCCTTGTTGTATTGCATCCTCACTGGGAAAAAGATCAATCTGGGGATTGTCATGCACGCTGCCATTCATCAAGCTCGCACTCGTAAGAAGGTAATCTTGCCCTTCCCTTGTCTTATCACTTCATTACTAATAGAAGTTGGAGTCCCCTCAGCTGCAGATGATCAGTGGCTTGTTTAACAAGCAATATCAGTGTGGCAACCATACGCAAAATGGGAAGAGTAATCACTGTCCCAACCAATGATCCCGCTGACGATCCCACTGTGGGGATCGCTGATGAGCACACTGTGAGAAACGATGGTACCCCACTCCGTCAGCCCCCTGCAGGAACCGCAAGCACAAGCAACCCCCTGACAGCTATTATGCAAGCATTGACATCTCTCACCTATCGCGTTGAACTTATGGAGGCCAACCAAAAGCACATGAACCGGGCCACTGAATCATTTTGGATGTATATGCGCGATAGGGATGAAATTGTGAACCAAATGTTACAAGCATCCAACGAGGAATTGGCCGCACAGCTCCCTGCCTTTCCAGAAGGAATCTGCCCCTCGATTGCCAGTGACGAGGATTTCAGTGAAGACTCCGCCGATCTTTCACCGCAAGCAACCCCGACCCACTAAATGGTTTGTTGGGATTCTGGTTCCCACTTTTGATGCTCACCAAAAACAATTTCTATTTTATGTTTAACTGCGTATTCTGCCTATAGCTAGGCGTTTGACAATATTTGCTGTTTTGGATATTTTTGTGAAATGATGCATGGAAATCATGCTGCTACAGCAGGTGATTTTGGGTACTAACTCGCTTATTGCTTGAATGTTTGATTGATCTCTTTTCATTGCAAGGTACAACTTTCGGCTTCCGACTTAAAAGGTCCCTTTTGTAAGTACGAATCTCAACTTATCACCATGAAATGAAATAGGCCATTTTCGCATCCAAGCACGACCTTTTTGTATCCCCAAAAACACCTCTTTGAACCCAATGCCCAAGTCACAGTGGGGACACTGTGCAATTTTAAGTTTGAGGTGGGGACTTCCAGAGTGACTTCCAGTCTTCCCACAGTGGGGACACTGTGAGGTCATAAGTTTGAGGTGGGTAAACCATGCCCACCTCCCCGAAAGAAAAATACAAAAATACAAAAACAAAAGAAAATCGGAGTGTCACTAACAAGATTGATGGTGTGCCTTTAGTGGACCATCAAAGTACTCACTTCCAAGAAAAAAATGGTGTGCCTATTCTGGACCATCAGAATACCCACTCTTACAATGAGTAAGAAAAGCTTCAAAAAGGATATGACTCTTAAGGTGAATAAGCTTTTTGTGTTCTTATGATGGTCGATTTATATGTGATTGATGATAATAATAAAATGATAAGTGATAAGAAAGAACTCAACATGAGTCTTCCTTATATACTACTCTAAAGGGGACCATAAAGCATATGCTACTATTCAGACGGTACTGATGAATAGTTGAACGGATGTCGTGAACAGTTGCAAGAGCGGCATGAACAGTAAGACGTGTTGTATTGCATTTAATGCAGCAGACGTCTATTATGTACTAAGCCCTATTGAGTCCAATCAGAGTTTGACACGTCGACGTTGGACAGGGCATGCTACCATGCAAGTTGATGAACGGGTCCTGTAACAGTAGCAAGATATTAATAATATCTTTGAAGTCTTTGTTGAAGACCATAGAGGCTCTGTAATGAGTTACAGAGGTTCTGCGGTCTGGTCCTCTGTGGAGCAGTCTTCTTTTGTTTCCGAGTCTTGAGTCTTCTTTAAGTCCAACAGAGGTTCTGTAGGACCCTTCTGTTGCTTCTGTAGCTTCTTGACCCTGATCTCTCGGTGAGTTCGGCAGAGCCTCTGTAAGAGGCTTTTCTTCACTTAACCTATTTTTCACTACTTCTAAATATTTCTATGATTAGGAAGATTGAAGCTAACAATAAGTAAACAACTAACTTATCAGCGATCACCATAAGTACTGAACAGACTCAGAGTATTATGGTGAACAGTGTTCGCTGAATGTTTAATCTAAAGAGCGAGAGTTCCTATCAGCGGTACTGTAAGATCTTAGTACTTATCAGCGATAGTGAAACTCTGATACATATTGTTTACTTACAATTTTCACTAAGTATAAAGAGAGGGTCATTATCAAATCACTGAGGGTTTGGATCAACAATCTCCCCCTATTTGATTATGACATAGCAACAGAGAAAGTTGCTATATAATGAAAACATAAGGATAAAAAGAACTCATAAAATATTTGTCCCTTTTACTATTTTTTGGGATATTTTCTGTACTGATGGAGTAAAGTACTTTCGCTGAAATCTTTCTTTAAACTTCGAATCAGATTACAAAAGGAAGTGGAAAGATTACAAGTACAAGCGAAATAAATTACAAGTACAAAAGAATAACTGATACAATAGAAGAATAAGGCAGTCCTATCAGTTTATAAAGGTTCTTCCTTAATGAGAAGTTCATCAAGGGTCTTTGATGTGGGGATCATCCAGTCAGGGACCTTTACTCCTTGATTCTTTTTGTTTAGAGCTTCTTCAAAAATCAAGGGTTTAAGATGTCGTGCCTGAATGTCGTTTTTGAAGTCACACCAGTAGATGAGATCTTTCAGCTGTTCGATGGGAGTGATGGGAAGCTCAGAGATATGTTGAAAACGTTTTCGTCCATCGTGGTCAATAAAGAATATCCCATAGGGTTTGCTTATGACTTTCCCATGGATGAAAGTCTCATCATGAGGAAGAGATGTGTCAAGTGCAGAAAGGTCAGGTTCTGGACCAAAGACTTCCTCAAGAGAAAAAACAATACCTGTTTCGTTTCGTATACGAGGACCTGAGTCTGAAGATTTAGACTTTTTCTTTGCAGAGGCCCTTCTTTTCTGACTTTCGAGAGGAGGAGGAGGAGGGATATCCACACAAGAAGAGACTAAGTCGATCTGTTTGTTTATCAGCTTTTCAACATGATCCTTGTACTTAGATTGAGACTTCTGGATGGCTAATCTGATCTCCAACCATTCAGAGAGACCGTACTGTGTGATAGCTTCAGCATAGAATTTTTCGTACTGTCCATTCTCTCTGAATATCTTGATTTCAGCGATTGAAACTTTGAGGGTTGATCTTCCAGCGATGAGTACCTTGATGATTCTGGCAGGTCAATGTCTGAAGTGTACCTTTTCTTTGCACCAGATTAAGGTAGATTGAGACATAGTTCTCTTTTCTTCAACGATCTTCTTGGCGTCTTCCCATAGCTGACGTTGAACTTCGATTGGAGTTCTTTTCAGCTTGGGGTCTTTCACCGATTGTTGAGTAAGCTGGATGGCGAGTTCTCTGTCTTTTTCTTCAACTTCTCTTCTTTCAGCGATTAGACGTTCAGCTCTGAGGTGATCCTTGTATTCCTTGTGAGAAAGTCTGTACTTTGGAGGAACAGAAGGAAGTTGATCACGCTTCAGAATGATTCACTGATCCTCGAACTTCTTTATTATCTCTTCTCTTCTTCTCTGATCCTATTCACTTGGTTTTTGAGGAACCAAGGAAGGTCTGTTTATATGAGAGAGCATATGTTCTTCAGGTTCATCAGTCTCAGAGATCAAATCCACGACTGGGATGATTTCTTCAGCGTTGGGAGCTGGGATTATTGTTGGTGAAGTCGCAACTGTAGAAACTTCAGCGATATCCTCAAACAGGGGAGAGGACTAGCTGAAACACAGCGATCGTACGAGTAAGAACTTGGGTAGAACAGAGATAGAAAAAAAATGTGGTTGTGTATAGAGGTTTTATGGAGAGGAGAGCTGATAATGTGTATAGATAGAGGAGGGATGTAGTGTAAGGAAGATTTAGTTTACCTGACAAACTGGCTTTGGAAGCAAGATCGTCAGATTGTCTTCTTTAGCGAGGCCTTTGTTTTTGCCTTTGTCAGCTTCAGACGCTGAAGGCTTTGTCTTGGTCCGCTCCCCTGAAGGTTCATTTATCAAGATCCCTTTAAGAGATGTAGTCCTCTGAGCAGGCTTGACGATAAAGGAGTCATCATCATCATCATCGTCATCATAATCATTCTTTGGAGAAGAGGATGGTTCATCGTCAGATAAGTCGACGGCTTCATCGTCTTCAGCTTCATATTCAGATTCTTCAGCCTCTTCTTCGAGTTGCTCCCCCTCAGATACAGAGGTAAGCTTCTCGGTTCCCTCAGGGTTTTCATCTCCCTGAGGTCCAGCGGTTGTTTCTTCATTTGTCTTCTCACCCTCTTCAGTAAGGGTAAGGTCTTCAGTCTTCTCCCCCTTGATAGATTCATCATGGGGAAGGTCTTCAGTGTTCTTCTCCCCCCCCCCCCATCCTCATGATGAGTGGGGGAGGAATGCGATAACTCAGCAGTTGGTTTTGGTTCCTTGTCTTCTTGGCTAGGGATCACCATGTAATTTTTAATCTCTGCTACTCTGTCTTCTAGGCCAGTAATAGCAGGAGTGATCTTCAAGAGTTCAGCACGATCCGCCATAGTAAAATGCTCAGGTGCAGGAGCATGGGCGATCATGTTGTTCAGGATCTACTGCATCATTGTCTTCATTGAACCTACGTCAGTCTTTACAGAACTCACGTCAGTTTTTAATGAACTTACGTCAGTCTTTAAGGAACTCACGTCGGTCTTTACATCAGACATATCTCCTTCGAGTTTTCCAACCGATGTCTTCAGCGTTGTGACCTCGCTGGACATGGATTGAACTGATGTTTTGATAGAGAGGTAGTCTGTGTAGATGTCAGCGAGAACTTTGGCAAAGTTGCTGAGAGTATGATCAACCTTCTCCAAGTCAGCTTTGGAGGCATTCTTTTCAACCACTGTTGTCAGCTTTGTGAGATTCTCTCCAGCGTTTGTTACAGCTGAAGAGTTGTCTGAAAGAGTAGTGGTGAGACCTGTCAGCTTCGTCTCTATGTTCTTCAGAGAGGCGTTGATGTCTCCCAAATTAGGACCTGTAACATATAAGTACTTGTGAATAGAGGAAAGCTCAGAAGTTTGGGGTTCAGTTACAGTGTATATGGGTTGGTGTATACCTGCAGGAGGATTGGTGAATTCATCAAAATCTCGGTGTCCGGAGAATAGTTCCATGTCGTCAGCTAGAGTGCGTGTACGCATGGTCATCTCTGCAGGTCCTACATCCATCATTCCTTGAGGAGTATCAGCTTTAGGTTTTGGAGGAATGACAGGTGCTCCAGTGACAACTGGATTAGAGTCCAATTGAGTAGAGGGAGAAGCGAAGGTTGAGAATGTTGGTTGGGTGCGGTGTTCAGCGTTGGATCCGCTGAGAATTACTTCTTCGGTCTGTGGAGAGACTGAAGGAGGTTGGGTAGATTCCAAGTTTATAACCTCAGCGTTTAGAGACGCTGAAGCTGGGATGGAATGGGTGGCTTGTTCAGCTGTGGCAGAGCGTACCACTAAACTTTCCTTCAGCTCTTCAAGATGAGCTGAGGAGTCTTCAGCAAGAGATTGCTGGGGTTGCTCCTTGGTTTTCTTAGTTCTTTTGGAACTAAGTTGGGTAGAAGAGTGTTTCCTTTTTCTTGAAGGAGAGGAGGTTGCAGCTGGGGTATCAGCGGTGGGTTTGTCCGCTGAAGTAGCTGCAGAAGTCGAAGAAGTAGGGTTGAGAAGAGTTAAGAGTGTAGAAAGACGTACCTCGTTTTCCACTGGTTTGAAGTCGAGTACCTTAGGGCCAACCTGAGAGAGTTTCAGTTCACCCTCTTTTGGGTAGTTGTCCTTCAGGCCTGTTTGGAAGACGGCGCTGATGAATCTTGGATATGGAACCCATGGAGATCGGTCAGCGGCAGAGTCTACTCTGAGTACTAGATCATCGTAGATTATCGATGCCGAGTCTATATGTAGACCTTTCAGCAATGCGTATCCCATTGCTTGATGAGGTTGAGCGGCTTGATCAGAGGAGCCGGTCTTTGCAATCATGCAGCTTATCAAATGTGCGAAGATGAAGTTCATCTCGCTGGGCATTTTTGATTTCTTGATGAGCGTCAGTTTCTTCTCAGGCTTCTTGTCCCTCCTGTGATCCCAGAATATCATCAATAATTCAAGTAATTGAGAGATCGAGATACAAACGTCATCCTCGTATTAGATTCAATATCATTTTAGTACAAGATAACTCTCTCTTTCTCTCACAAGATTAGCTCTCTACATTGTGCCACACCTTTACAAATGAGCTCCTAACTCCTATTTATAGAGACACTCACACAAGTCATAAGCATAGTAAGCTTTATACAAGCTTTACAAAACTTTCATATAATTAGTACATTTTTGGTACTAACATTCTCCCCCTAAAATTTTGTAAAGCAAAATCATATCAATCTTCAAAAGCTTTAGCTCCTCTCCCCCTTGATTTTCTTGGAAAAACTTTAGCGATGCTTTTTCTTCGAATGAAGACTAGGCTCCCCCTTGAAAGAAGCTTTTACTCTTCTTATTTTCAACCATGAAAAACCGGATCCGATGTACGCCATAACCTCGACTGGATGCACGAGCACATCTTCAAAAAGTAGAAACTCAAGCTCGTTCTGATAAGCTCACAAGAAAGATAACGAGCGAGTTTTGAGTGACAAACTGAGTGCAATCACAGTGTATAAAAAAGAATCTGTCAATGAACCGTGGGTTGAGTAGGAATTTGGCTTAAGAGTTTGGTTCGGATTTGCTCGAAGGAGGAAGCTTCATGTAGCACCCACGCTTTATACACAATTCCAAGAAAAATGTCCCCCTCCCGAGACTTAGCACGGGGGTTCCGTTATCCGGTTAGCGGATGGGGTCAAGGGGAAACGTCCTTGCGGGGTCGAGGGGCAGCGCCCCTAGAAAAAATTTTCACTCTTTAAATGGGCAAAAATCAACTCAAATCTGTGCGACTAGAAGTTGTAATCTGGCATCTTTTGTGCGAAAACTTCCAGTGAACAGTAACTATCGGACATGTCTTGTACGACTTTGATCAATGAACAGTAACTGTCGTAGGAGTTTTGTACGACAAACTTGGGTGAACAGTAACTGTCGCATGGGTCTTGTACGACTAGCGATAATGAACAGTCGTAGTCGTATGCCTCTTGTACGACTAGCGCGAAAGAACAGTCGTAGTCGTATGCCACTTGTACGACTAGCGCACATGAACAGTAGAAGTCGTATGCTTCTTGTACGACTAGACCCAATGAACAGTAGTTGTCGTATAAGAGTCATGCGACAGTCGTGCATGAACAGTAACTGTCGTATGTGTCTTGTGCGACTAAAATTTGAAGTCGGTCCAATGTTGTACGACAGTTATGAGTTTTAGTTATGTACGACAGTTATGAGTTTTAGTATCGTGCGACAGTTATGAGTTAGTGACGTACGACAGTTATGAGTGTAGTATCGTGCGACAGTTATGAGTTAGTGTCGTACGACAGTTATGAGTTAGTGTCGTACGACAGTTATGAGTTTATGAACACAGTATCGTACGATAGTTATGAGTTTATGAACACAGTATCGTACGACAGTTATGAGTTTTATGAACACAGTATCATACGACAGTTATGAGTTTATGAACACAGTATCATACGACAGTTATGAGTGTCGAACCCCAAAAACTTTCTAAGTCCTCTAAGTCACTCAAATCACAACCAATTGACCTGAAACTTTGCAGATCACTTCGCGAACACTATCTGAACACTTCTTGTTCAGATTATACTACCAAAAACGCACAAAATCACTACCTTTTGATCCAAAACATAAAACTTCCAAAAACCTCAAAAAGTCACCAAAAAATCGATCAATTGATGATCCTTTGATCCGATATCTTGCCCAAACTAGTTAGAAACACTAAATCGATCACATATGTACCAAAAAACACAATCAAGTTCCGAATTTTGAAGATTTTTATAAGAAAAATCTCAAACACTCAAGAACTTCAATTTTCTTAAAAAATTGACAAAAATTTCTTCAAATTGTGCATAATCCGATCTGATTAAGCTATGATACCATTTGTAATCCCTAATCTAATCAAGTAACAATCAAGAATTCAAGAGATCTTCATTAGAATAGAGAAAGAATACAAAGATGAGAATGAGATCCACTTTCTCTCTCTAACTTCTCTCTCTACAAGTCATCCCTCTCACTACACACTTCCTATTTCTCTCTCACGTATGAATTGCTAGAATGAGACTCCTTTTTCTTCAAGATCTTGGATCTTTATTCTATTGTCTCTGTCCTTAAGTGACTCCCAACCATAATATTCATCATCATCCATTGTTACCTAAAAAGATTAAAAAAGATCGTTGTCAGATACTTCGTGAGAAGTAGAATTATGCACACACGATAATCAGAGAAAAATCGATTAAAGTCAGAAAAATTTTCAAAAATTAAAATTTGAATAACAAATTATAAAATTTGTCGTTCAAAAATTAATTCCGAAAAATTAATGCGGAATAATGGACTTTAAATCGACAAACCTGCAAAAGATAAGAAAAATATATCAGTTTCGAGCAAAAGCAGGTAAAAATTGATAAAACGAACAAAAATTGAAAAATTACTAAAAATAGGGACTAAAAATGACAAAATACGAAACTAAAACGAAAAATACGGACTAAAAGTGTAAAATACTATCACATATAAAAGACAAGGACTAAAAATGAAAATTTCTAAAAGTCTAAGTCTAAGGACTAAAAGTGTAAAAATCTAAAACTTAAGTAGAAGGACTAAAATTGTAAAGTTTTGAAGTTATGAGTGTAATATATATGTCGCGTTCAGCACAAAAGGTTTTTCTTGTGGTCAGAATGCAGTGATGGCTTCCCTATCAGAATGTTTCTTGTGGTGAGGGAGAGGAACAAAAGGTTTTTCTTTTGTGGCAAAGGGAAGGCTCAGGGCTTTACGGATAATGGAGGGATGATTTTTATTGTGCCAAAATCAGTATCACAGAGAATGCAGTCGATTGTCTTTGAGGAGTCTTTGGTTGATGATAGCTGAGAGTGTCTGGCAGAATACCAGAACTGAGATAGCAGTAGCTGATGTGCAGGAGGTGTTATGGTCAGGGTTGTAGAGAGGCAACAGTTTTTCAGGAAATTCACAGCATCATTCAGATGTGTGACTTGCTTTCGAGGAGGAAACTCGAGAAGCGCATAAAGGTTGTTGGTTTTTGTCCAATCCAGTTCTTCAAGAGTGAACTTGACCTGAGGAGCCTTGATAATTTCCAATTCCTCAGCAGCAGCAGCAGTATTCTCAGCAGTGGAAATGTCAGTAGATGCCATTTATGTATTATCAGTTCAACCAAAGATATAACAAATAAGAATAATCTTAATGTGGAAAGATTTTCCAATAAAGATGGCTCGAATTTTGTCCATTTCATTCAAACAAAAATGTCTTAATGAAGATTAGGGTTTTTCTTGTTTTAGAAAAAGAAAAGCAAACCCATTAAAAATCTTGTTTTCCAGTTTCCTTTGAGGATTGGGATTCTGGAAAAACGTATGAAGAACAAGTTTAAGATTTTGCGTTTAAACTTGAAGAACAACCATGAAAGGTTGTGTTCATAAAACCATGAAAGAAATTATTTCATTTTTGAAAAAGTTCTTTTGTTTGATCTTGTAAAAACAAAGAATAAGATCATAAACAAGTAATGTAGGTAAATAACAAGAGTATAAACCTGGTTCGTTGAAGAAGAAGAAGAAGATGAACAGTTTTTGGAAATATGATAGCTCGAAATGCAACAGTAAATCTTTCTTGCTTGCACGAGAAGTTTTTCGCGTAAAGGAAAAATATAAACCCAGAATTTGTTTATATAGTGAGATTAGAGAGAGAAAATCTTGAGCGGGAAAAGATTTTCATCATGACACGGACACGTGTTTGCATTTGATTGGAAGGCAAACGAAACGTGCAAACGTGTGTCAGAAATTTCACAACTGTCCTTTCATATTTTAGGATGTCTCTGAGGTTTTGAAAAACTCAGGGACACATTTGAAAACATGAAGCACTGAATAGAAATATCAGTGTTGATTTTAGAAATTTCAAAGTATCACTGATTAAGAAAGAGATATTCAGCGATGCAATTTGTCTTGAAATCTTGCATTCACATGCGATTGTCAGAGAAAGAAAACATACCTTGATATCAGCGAATCAAGTTTATTCAGAGAGAAGATGATAGAATAGGTTATACAAGTTGATTTTATCCTATCGCTGATCAAATGTGAACCGCTGAAGATTTTACCCTTCAAAGTTCAGCATTCCAAGCTCGCTGATGAGAAAGTTGAATCTTGTCTCATCAAGAGGTTTGGTGAACAGATCAGCTAACTGATAGTCAGTTGGGATAAAGTGAAGTTCTATATCACCATTCATCACATGATCTCTGATAAAATGATACATGATTTCGATGTGTTTTGTCTTTGAGTGTAGTACTGGATTATTAGCTATAGCGATGGCACTTGTGTTGTCGCCATAGATTGGAATTTTTTAGAGCTGAAGATCATAGTCTAGTAGTTGATTTCTCATCCACAAGACCTGAGAACAACAGCTTCCAGCGGCTACATACTCAGCTTCAGCTGTGGAGGTGGACACTGAGTTTTTCTTTTTACTTGTCCAACTCACCAGCTTTCCACCCAGGAGCTGACAGCCTCCTGTGGTGCTTTTCCTATCCATTTTGCAACCTACAAAATCACTATCTGAATAGGCGATTAGATCGAACCCTGAGTCTTTGGGATACCAAAGACCTAGATTCGCAATACCCTTAAGGTATCGAAAAATTCGCTTTACAGCGATCATATGAGATTCCTTAGGTTCAGCTTGATATCGTGCACACAAACAGGTTGCGTACATAATATCGGGTCGGCTAGCTGTAAGATACAAGAGAGATCTGATCATCCCACGGTACAGCGTGACATTAACAGGAATACCATTAGTATCCTTATCTAGTGTCAGCGGTGGTGCCATAGGGGTTTTCATAGCTGAACTCTGAGTTAAATCGAATTTCTTCAGCATATCTTTAACATACTTTCCCTGATTAATGAAAGTTCCTTTTTCATTTTGCTTTATCTAAAGACCAAGGAAATATGTTAGTTCACCCATCATGCTCATTTTATACTCATCTTTCATTCTATCAGCGAAACGAGTACAAAGATCAGGGTTAGTAGAACCAAATATAATGTCATCAACATATATCTGAACAAGAATGATATGACCTTTCACTATTCTGAAAAATAGAGTTTTGTCAATTTTACCTCGCTCAAAATTTTCAATATGGAGGTAAGTAGAGAGAGTGTCATACCATGCACGAGGAGCTTGCTTTAAGCCATAAAGTGCCTTATCCAGTTTATAAACATAACCTGGACGCTTAGGATCTGAGAATCCTGGAGGTTGTTCCACATAGACTTCTTCATTCAGCTTTCCATTTAGAAACGCTGACTTAACATCCATCTGATATACTTTGAAGTCTTTGTGTACAGCGTATGCTAAGAATAGACGAATAGATTCTAGTCTTGCTACTGGAGCAAATGTTTCGTCGTAATCTATGCCTTCCTCTTGTCTGTATCCATGAGCAACAAGACGAGCTTTGTTGCGGGTTACAGTTCCATGTTCGTCCAACTTGTTTCGATAGACCCATTTAGTGCCTATCACTGTTTTGTCAGTTGGTCTTCAAACAAGTTTCCAAACTTTGTTTCTTTCGAATTCAGTCAGCTCTTCTTGCATGGCGCTGACCCAGTTTGGATCTTTGAGGGCATCATCTATCTTCTTTGGTTCAATCAGGGAAATAAAGTTAACAAATAAACAAATATTACCTGCACTTCATCGAGTCTGAACGCCAGCGTTTGGATCACCAAGTATTTGATCAATTGGGTGATTTACAGTCCATCGCTAAGCCGGAGCGTGAGACGCTGACTCAAACTGAACTGGAGGAGCTGAAGATGAAGCTTCAACGACTTCTAGAACATCAGCCAAGAGAGGAGTGAATGCAGATGTCATTTCATTCACTGATTGCTGAGAAGAATATGGAATGTCTGAGACATTTGGTTTAGAAGCAGGTATAGTGTTTAAAGGAACAGCTGACACCCATGATGTTTCAGCTTCACTAGTCTGCATATTTGGAATGATAGTAGGACTATCATCTTCAACTGTATGAGTATAAGGAGTGGGAATATCTTCTGAATCACCAAGATGAGAAAACATCCATTGATTCAGTTCTTCAGTATCAGCGGACGGTTTAGAGTTCGCTGAACGGGATTCGTCAAACGTGACGTGAATAGTTTCTTCTACAGTTTTTCTTCTTCGATTGAAGACTCTGAAGGCTTTGGAGATTGAAGAATATCCAAGAAAGATTCCATCATCAACCTTAGGATCAAACTTTCCAAGGGCATCTCTGTTGTTCAGTATGAAACACTGACATCCAAAGATGTGATGAAAGCTGATTGAAGGATTTCTCCCATGAAAAAGTTCATAGGCTGTTTTATTTAATCTTTTGACTATCAGCGACCTGTTTTGCGTAAAACAAGCAGTGCTGACAGCTTCTGCCCAAAACTGAGTAGGCAGGTGAGAATCGCTGAGCATTGAACGTGCAGCTTCAATAATTGTTCTATTTCTTCTTTCAGCGTCTCCATTTTGTTGCGGTGTTCTCACTGATAAAAAGTTGTGAGAAATACCCTTACTCTCAAAGAAGGAATCAAGAGAACTGTTTTTGAATCCAGTCCCATGATCACTCCTTATTGAGCGAACGGTCAAGTTGTTCAGGGTTTCCATCTTCCGAACAAAGGTGATGAGTTCTTCAGGGGTGTCACTCTTAGAACGGAGAAACATTACCCATGTATAGCGAGAGAATTCATCAACTATGACCAGTGTATATTTCTTTCCAGCGATGGATTGTTTGTTAACAGGGCCAAACAAATCCATATGGAGAAGTTGTAGAGGAGATGACACTGAGGAGACTTACTTTGACTTAAAGCTTTCTTTGGCGTATGAGTGTTGTGGTAGACCAGTGACTAACTCTTTTGAAGAAAGAGTGTTCAGTGTCTTGAAATTTAGATGAGAGAGCCTCTTATGCCATAGCCAGTTGACATCAGATGAGGCTTTTGAGAAGAAACAGGAGTTCTCAGTGGTTGTTGAGTTCATGTTTATTACATAAACATTTTCCAAATGATAACCGCTGAGAGCTATCTACTCCTTTTTGTCAGTGACAAAGCAGGATTCCTTAGTAAAGATTACTTTGTTATCCTTGTCGCAAAGCTGACTAATGCTTAAAAGATTATGCTTCAGCCCTTCAACATATGCGACTCTTTTGAAGGTTGTTGTACCATTAGAGAGTACACCAAACCCTCGGGTATGTCCTTTTCCATTTCCACCGAAAGTCACATAGGGACCCTTCTCTTTCTTGTATTCAGCGAGCAGGCTTTTCTTTCCAGTCATGTGTCTAGAGCATCCGCTATCGAGATACCAGATACCCTTCTTAACCTGCATTACAAAGGAAGATTAGTTTTTCTTGGGTACCCACTTAACCATGTATACACGTTTGTCAGTGGAAGTAGTTGGAATGGAAGGTTCAGCAGTCTTCGCAACATTTGAAGATTCAGCTTTGTCAGTCTTCACTTTGGTTAATTTCTTAACCTCATTGGTCTTCTTTGCCTTGGGGGCAATGATCTTCACCTTAGCTATCTTTTCAGCTTTGGTGGTTGTGGGTTACTTACTAGCAATATGATCAGTAAGTCCACAGTGATAACATTTCCTATAACTAAAAGTAGTTCTAGGACCATTTAAATGCTGAGCTTTTGATTTTGAATTAGAAGTACCAGCACCAAGTAAGCTATTGGCTTTTGAAATGGGAGGAACATTCAGTTCTTCGGATTTCTTACCAGAGACATCCACTCTGAGTCTAGGAGTAGATCGCTGAATAGATCCACGCTGAGTAGATCCAGAGATCTAATTCCTTGATCCACAGGGATGAATCACAAAAGCTTTAGAAGCATTCAGCTTTGGTAATAAGGTACCCTTCTGAGGATTTTAGTTAAAAGCAATTCCTTTACCTTTATCTTTAAAGACAGAGGTAGGTTTTGGATAAACCATTTTCTCTTTACCTTTTGAAGAGGTAGAAATTTCCTCAGGGATAGGCGGTCTAGAAGAGGAACACTGAGAGGATGAAGTGTCAGCGACTGAGGATACGAAAGTTCCAAATAAGAGCATGGAACGATCAGTGGTTGGTTCTAGAAGATCAGCTTTGTAACCAATACCACGTTTATCACTCAGGGGAATCTGAGACTTAATTATCTCATTGATCTTTGTTGAAGAATTACACCATCCTTCCACAGTAGCTTTTTCAGCTCTTAATGCAGCGATAGCTTCTTCGCGCTCGATTTTGACTAGCTGATTTAAGTGCACTTGATCTTTAAAATCTTCTTCAATTTTAGAAAGCTTTTCTATTTGAAGGTGACAATTTTTAAGCTGTTCAGCAAGATCAAGGTTTTGATTTTCAACTACAGTTTTGCCATTCATGGCTTCATATAAACTTCTAGTCAAGAGATCGATCTTTCGAAGACTATCAACTTCATCAATATTTGCAATATTTGTAAAGAAGGAATGTGATACCTGAGTTGCAGAGGTTGAAGTAGAGGGAATGTCTGAAATTTCTTCCTCATCTTCAATCTTGGCCATAAGACAGAGATTGGCTTCATCATCTTCAGAGTCAGCCCAATCATAGTTAGCCATCAGGCTTTTGCCTTTCTTCTTAAAGCTTTTCAGCTTCGCATACTTTTCTTTCAGCTTGGCGTATTTGTCATCTATATTCCTGGGAATAAAGTTTTTCTTTGGAAAAGCTGAGGGTCTAGAGACTTTCTTTGACCTGCACTCGTTAGCGAAATGTCCTATCTTTTCACAGTTAAAACAAGTAGCAGTAGCCTTATCAACAGGAGCTAATGCTCTTGGCTTGTCAGTAATGGAAAGAGGTTTATTCTTTCTGAACATTTTCTTTTTGGCGAATCTCCTGAACTTTTTAGTGAGGAGAGCCAAAGATTCATCATCATCTGAAGAGTCAGAATCTGATGACCTTTCAGAGTTACTCTCCAACTCAGTGATAGTGACCGAGGGTCGCTGAGTGGAAGGTTCCTCCGAGATTAAAGCAACATGGGTGCTTTTGGAATCTTTTACAAGATTCTTCTTAAGATGACTCTATTGCTCATGATTCAGCATCGTGCCATATAAGGTAGAAAGGGTCATTGATTTTAGATCCTTTGACAGCTTGAGACACATAGAATAACTGTCCCAGCTTTCAGGTAAACATTCTAAAACTTTGTCAGCACTTCAAAGTTAGAATATTCCTTACCAACAGTTTTCAGATCTATTATTAAACAGTTAAAACGTTGGTGAACTTCGGAGAGAGTTTCATTCTTACCACAAATGAAACTTTCGTACTGTCTTACCAGGTTGATCTTTCGAGAGTCCTGGACTTCAGAAGTACCTTCATACTGAACACAGATTGTGTCCCACATAGCTTTTGAGGTTTTCAGGTTCATGACGGAATGGTAGACTTCGTCAGGAAGAGCCATGGATAGTATAGATCTGGCTTTTGTGTCGATAGCCACTTTCTTCTAATCTTCGTCAGTCTACATATGAACTTCCTTAGGAATCAGCCTTTCTGGAATAGCAGGTCTATTCTCAGCGGCTGGAACTGCAACATCAATTCTTACAGGAATATATGGGTCGTTTTCAAGATAATAAGGCATAGTAGGGTCTACACCTTCTAAGAAGAGAATCATCCTATTTTTCCATAGATTAAAATTATCTCTGGAGAATCTAGGGGGTTTTGCAAGAGAACCATTGTCAATATAGTTTGTGTTTGTGTTGGTAGCCATTTTCAGAAATAGCAAGGAAGAGAAATCTTAGTATAGATTAGATCTTGTTTATGAGATTAAACAAATCTGCTCTGATACCACTTATTGGTCCCGAAGGCTATACAAGTTTGTAGAAGGGGGGGGGGGTTGAATACAAACACACAGATTTTACTTTTCTAAATTGTTTATTGATAAATCATTAACAATTTACAGCTTGTTGCGGAACAAGATTAAGGATAAACCTAAATCTAAACAAGTTGGAACATTAAGTTTCTTGCACTAAGAAAGAGAAGGAAATTACTAATAATAACCTATCTCAAGATAAGAAAGATGACTTGTCCAGAGTTAGCAAGTGCTTCAAAAATGAAGCTGGAGTCCTTCTTATATACTGCATGCATTTAATGCATTGCAGTTTACACTTTACACGTGGCAGCAGCTGATTGGTTGCATGTCATTGACCTTTGTAGACAACCTTAGTAGCCGCATGTTTGAACAGTATAGTATCAGAGTGGTTGTACGATTTCAGACAATAAGGAGGTTCTTTTCTGACATATCGTACGGAGTCGTGCAAGGGTGGTTAAGACAAAAGTACTTTGTACGGAGGACTTCATGATCAGCTTTTCGTTGATTCAGCGCTTTACCATTGTTTATCAGCGAATGATAAAGTTCAGCGATAGCTGAAGTTGCAACACCCCAAAAACAGGGCCAATTTAAACCTTAAAATTGCTACAAGTTATGATCATAAAACTTCAAACTTCTATAACCTGAGGATCAAATGTGAAGGTTTTATATACAACACAACTAATTCAAATAACCTATTAATCTAATCGTACATCATAATCAGATTAATTAAGTTATCTAATCCTTTGTCCCAAAAAGTATCAAAAGAACAGCTAGATCCTCCGTTATCTCTAAGTTTAAGTCTTCCCAAAAATCCTCATCACACCTTCCCGCTTACTTCCCGGAGCTTGTACCTGGTAAGAAAATTCAACTTGAAACATTAGGCTTTCGCCTAGTGAGGATATTCAAATCAAATTAAAGTTAAACAATTAAAATCTCAATAGATACATCAAACTTGTTCTCGCCCATCTTACCGTACAATTAACGCCTTTCAACACTGGGAATCTACCCCACTCCCATACTTATGACTAATTCGCCTAGTCATAATATCACTATCAAGAGTTTACCATAAATCATCCCAGATTCAAAGTAAAAACTCTTAACCAAGAAATTACAAGTCAAACCCTGCCTATTTCTTAACTCGGAAGTAGAGATTACAAATTACTTTATGCCTATCTCTAATCTTCCTTTCACAACAGTAAATCTCCGATCTTCCCTATAAAATAGAAATCTCCGATCGCCCATTCGAAATGGAAATTACAAATCAAAATCTGCCTATTCCACATTTCACGTCCTCACCATCTCAGAATCACTGACCCCAATGGGATTAATATATCGCGATACACAACCGGGGCCCTCACGATAATTCAAGATACATTCGTTCACTAGAAATTACATCCCTTAGTCAAATGGCAAGTATTTCGGTTCCCATTAGACCGTACCCAGGTGCCCTACTATGACCGGATGCCTATTTCTAGCAATCGCCACACAATACATAAGTATTATTACCCTTACTATTATATGTGCATAACATACAATATATTCATCTCCAAAACATATTCTATATATATAAACATTTATAAAGAATATTAATAGTCTTGACACCTCGACTTCTTAACTATCCCCTTATTGCATTTTAGCACGGGGATCAACATATCATAACTTTTAGTCATCTATTTGGACTCATTACTAATTAAGACGAGTCCTTAATAACATGTTCAGACATACATATTATATATCTATTTCAATATTTATTGCTGAATTTTAAAGAGAGTTGAATAAACTCACCTGGTATGAAGTCACACTTCTTTTATTTCTTTTAAAGACGTAGGAACTTCTGTCTTCACCACCACAGTTTACTGTAATATCCAATATACACATATACTGATATTAAATTATGGAACAGGACTCTCTAAAACTAAGAATCCTTATCATCTAAAAATCTTCGTCTTAAGTCGCAACCAACTAATATTAAAATCTCTTGTCGCAATTCACTGTGCAAGTCGCAATCAACTACTGCGACATGGTCACCATGTCGCAACCTTCTATTGCGATTTCAACCCCATGTCGCAACCTTCTATTGCGACTTCACCACCAAGTCGCAACCTTCTATTGCGACTTCACCGCCAAGTCGCAACCTTCTATTGCGACTTCACCGCCAAGTCGCAACCTTCTATTGCGACTTCACCACCAAGTCGCTCTTAAGGTTGCGACATTCATGAATGTCGCAATGCACTGTTGCGACATGCTTGAATGTCTCAACCCACTAAAAATATCTAAAACCCATATTTTATACTTTTAAGCTAGGTTTGATTCTGTAAACATGCAGATATGTTTAATACCCCTAACATAACATATCTATAAATTTAGATTCTCATAACCATCCAAAATTTACCAAAACCCATCTAAAACTCCATAGAAACTTTTAACTTAAAAGATGAAAGATTATGGAGATGTTTACCTTTGTTTGATTCTTGCTTCCCAACTGAAATAAATATGATTTCCTTCTTCTTTTCTTCCTTCTTTCGTCCTCTCTTTCTCTCTTTTCTCTCTTCACCGAAACACACACACACTTGCACCAAAAGTATCAAAAGAAAAAAAGAAGAAGAAATCTTCTTTTTCTTCTTTTCTAACTAACAAGGCGGTGGTGGGGTGGGAGTTTCGCTACTCACCCCCAAACTTCCATCTATTGGCAACTTTGACCCTTATACTTCCAAATTAAATTTAAAGTTTACCCCTAACTTATTATTCCATAAAACAATTCAACGTAACTTATTCGGGGTTAAACTCTAAAATTAATATATCAAATAATAAATCATAACTTATCAATTAATTATACTTAATTAATTAATAATACCCATTATCATTATTTATGAAAATTCGAGATGTTACAATACTCCCCAACTTGAAAAATGATTTCGTCCTCGAAATCAAAGCTAAGTAAATAAATGGGGATATCTAACTTTCATATCTTCTTCTGACTCCAAGGTCACCTTAGTACCTCGATGATGCTTCCATTGAACTTTCAACATTACCATCTCTTTACCACTTCGTAATCTCTTAACTGACCTTTCCAAGATTGCCTCCGGTTCTTCTACACATTGGCTCCTTTCATCCACTCTAACATCAGTAAGTGGAATCACATCCTGTTCTTCGGCTAAGCATTTCCGAAGATAACATACATGAAATGTATTGTGAATCCCTTCCAACTCAAGTGAAAGATCCAATTGATACGCTTGAAGACCAACTCTTTTGGTGATAGTGAAAGGTCCTAGAAAACGAGGACACAACTTCCCACGCTTTCCAAACCGTATCACACCTTTCCATGGGGATACTTTAAGCATTACACGCTCCCCAACTTGAAATTCTTTTGGTCTTCTTTTCGGGTCAGCATAGCTTTTCTGTCTATCTTGAGCCGCTTTCATATGCTTCCGAATTTCCTTTACCTTGTCTGCGGTTTGTTGCACAAGTTCCGGACCAGCGAACTGTTTCTCTCCGGCTTCTAACCAGCACACCGGAGTTCTGCATTTCCTACCATACAATGCCTCGAAAGGTGCTCTTCCAATACTGGAATGATAACTGTTATTGTAAGCAAATTCTACTAACGGCAAATGAGAATCCCAGTTACCTCTAAAATCTAACACACACGATCTAAGCATATCTTCCAAAGTCTGTATGGTTCTTTCACTTTGGCCGTCAGTCTGTGGGTGATAAGCAGTACTTAGATTAACCCTCGTACCCAACTCTTCTTGAAGCGACTGCCAAAACCTGGAAGTAAACCGACTGTCACGATCGGACACAATAGACACCGGTATACCGTGTCGTGACACCAATTCATCAATATATAGCTTCGCCAATTTATCTATTGGTTATGCTTCTTTCATAGCTAAGAAATGAGCACTCTTCGTCAGTCGATCGACGATTACCCAAATGGTATCGTTACCTCTTTGCGTCTTTGGTAACTTTGTCACAAAATCCATGGTAATCTTATCCCATTTCCACTCCGGAATTTCCAAAGATTGAAAACTTCCGTATGGTCTTTGGTGTTCTGCTTTTACTAACGAACAAGTTCCGTATTTCTCTACTATCCGTGCCACATCCACTTTCATAGCCGGCCACCAATAATGAAACTTCAAATCTCTATACATCTTGGTACTCCCCGGATGTATAGAATACTTAGATCTATGCGCATCTTCTAAAATTAACTCCCGGTTTCCACCTATCTGTGGTACCCAAACACGGCCTTGGAACAACTTAATTCCACGGCTATCTTCAGTCAACTGAAGATGTTGTTTGCTCATAACTTCTTCTTTCAAGTTGTCTTCTAACAAAGCTTCCACTTGAACGGCTTTTATTCTTTCAATCAAACTTGACATTACATCAATTCTGGCGTTTGTCTTTTTCACACACCCACTATACTCTTTTCTGCTCAAGGCATCGGCTACAACATTTGCTTTACCCGGATGGTAATGCAATTCACAATCATAATCTTTCAACAATTCAAGCCATCGCCTTTGCCTCATATTCAGCTTCTTCTGATCAAAAACATGTTGCGGACTTTTATGATCAGTGAAGAGTGTACACTTCGTTCCATAGAGATAATGACGCCACAGCTTTAAAGCAAACACAACTGCTGCTAATTCCAAATCGTGGGTAGGATAGTTCTTTTCATGTTCTTTCAACTGTCTTGATGCATAGGCAATCACCTTGCCTCGCTGCGTCAATACACACCCTAAACCCATCTTTGATGCGTCACTATAAACTACCAAGTCTTCAGTTCCTTCCGGTAGTGCTAGAATCGGAGCTTCACACAATTTCTGTCGTAAGGTTCTGAAAGTTGTCTCCTGCTTTTTGGTCCAAACAAACTTCATATTCTTACGAGTCAACATCGTCAGAGTAGAAGCAATCTTTGAGAAGTCTTTAATAAACCTTCTGTAATAACCTGCGAGACCCAAGAAACTTCTTATTTCAGACGCGCTTTTCGGAGTCTCCCAATTCATCATTGCTTCTATTTTTGCTGGATCTACTTTCACCCCTTCCGATGAAATCACATGACCGAGAAATTGTACTTCTTTCAACCAAAATTCACATTTAGAGAATTTTGCATACAATTTCTCTTTGCGTAACACTTCTAAAACTTCACGAAGATGGCGTTCATGGTCGTCCTCATTCTTCGAATAAACAAGTATGTCATCAATGAAAACGATAACAAACATGTCTAGAAACGGTCGACATACTCTATTCATCAGATCCATGAATATAGCTGGAGCATTAGTCAACCCAAATGGCATCACGAGAAATTCATAATGCCCGTACCTCATTCTAAACGCCATCTTTGGAACGTCTTCTTCTCTTACCCGCACTTGGTTATACCCCGACCTTAGATCAATTTTAGAAAAGCATCCCGCTCCATAGAGTTGATCAACCAAATCATCTATTCATGGAAGCGGATACTTATTCTTAATTGTTACCTTGTTCAGCTCCCGATAATCTATGCACATTCTCATAGTGCCATCTTTCTTCTTAACAAACAATACCGGAGCTCCCCAAGGTGAAGAACTCGGTCTAACAAAACCTTTGTCTAACAGCTCTTGCAATTGAGACATCATTTCTGTCATCTCAGCTGGCGCTAGGCAGTAAGGTGTACGAGCTATCGGAGCTGCTCCAGGAATAAGATCGATGCGAAACTTTACTTGTCTTTCAGCTGGTAGACCTGGAAGATCATCTGGAAATACATCCGGAAATTCTCGCACCACCTTGATATCTGGAGCTTGTTTCTTTTCTAACTTCGTATCTACAACATAAGCTAGATAGGACCAACATCCCTTCGATAAACATTTACGCGCCTTTGCCACTGAAATCAACGGAATATCTCCTTTCTGCTTCTCTCCACATATGAATACGTCATCCTTATCGGTCATCGGAATTCGGATCAGCTTCTTTGCACACATTATTTATGCCTGGTTATTGCTCAACCAGTCCATCCCCACAATAACATCAAATCCCCCAATTTCCATTAACAATAAGTCAATCGGAAATTCTGTTCCCTCTATCAAAATCTTACAATCGACCAAACTTTCACTAACCAAAGACTGAACTCCATTAGCTATCTCAACTACTAAGGCATCTCCTAAAGTAGTGACAGGCATAGCTAACTTACGATGGAACAACTTGGATACAAAAGAATAGTTCGCGCCACTATCAAATAACACATGAGCAGGAATGGAGTTTATAAGGAATATACCCGAGACAACATCTTTCGATCCTTTCGCTTCTTCAGCAGTCATTTGGAAAGTACGTCCAGTTGGTTTAGGGATAACCAACTTCCTTCCCTGATCTCCCTCCTTCTTTAGCTTCGGACAATATTTCCGAAAGTGTCCCGGTTGCTTACATTCAAAACACACTGATCCCGGCATTGGCAGTTCACCGCTATATGCCCCGCCTTCCCGCACTTGTAACATTCATTTCCACCCACTCGACACAAACCAAAATGTTTGCTTCTACATTTAGAACACCAGCTTGGTTCCCTACGAGAGTCATAACGGATATTCTTGCCAAACAATCTGGTTTTCTGAGAAGATTCTGAACGACCTTCCCACTTCCTCTTTTCTCCCACGTACGCTTTCTCTTCTTTGTCTTTGGCGTACATCTCTTCTATCACTTTCGCTTCCTCTATCGTCTCCCTTAAAGTAGTAGCTTTTGAACTTCGGACCCTTGTCATCATATCCGCCGGTAAACCCTTCAGATAAGCTTTAATTTTGTCTTTCTCAGCTGGAGCCACCTGCCCCACCACGTTCAGCTTCTCCATAAAGGATTCGGTATACTTTCTCACTGTCATGTTGCCTTTCTTGAGATTCCTGAACTCTTCCTCGATTCGGTCCATTTCAGTTTCGTTACAGTACTCTTCCAAAATCTTTGCTTTGAACTGTTCCCAAGTCACGGCATTCAGAACTGCCTCCATCACAGAAGATGACAGTACGTTCCACCAGGATAACGCGTTACCGCGTAACATTTGTGACCCAAATCTAACTTTAGACTTTTCATCATAGCACTCACAAGCCCGAAAGGCTTGTTCTATTTCTCTTATCCAGTTCATACAAGCCACTGGACTATCATCTCCTTTAAATTCCGGCGGTTTACAGCTCAGGAAAGTTTTGTAGGAGCAGTTTCTTTCAACCCTTCTTTCCGTCTCCGACCCTGGGTTACCAGTTGGCTTTATCACACTAGTATCAACTATTGTTCGCCTCGGTTCTGCACTTCGATCATTAAACATTTTCATGAACATTTCTGCTTGTCTTCCCATGGTGTTCATCATTTCAGCTTGCCTTTCCATTGATGCATTCATCAATCTGGTTACATTATCCATTATGCGACCTTCCATATTTGAATCCTATGGTGTTTGATCGGCAGTACTGGCACCCCCTCGATGTACCCGATTTCGCATTCCTCCTAAAGAAAGAAAATCTGGTGGCGTCTCCTGAATTCCGCTTACTCCAGTTTGCCTTTCTCCCGTATCGTCTAACCAGTTCCTATTCATAGAAGAATTAGGAGACCTCGGCGGTGTATTCACCATTGTTCTGATATGAGCACAAAAAATACTCATCAGTAATGGTTTATACATAATTATACATACAATACGTACTTTACCGCAAACCAGTCACTATAACAATTTAGAAACAAGTACGCTTGTGTAATAATATATTCATAATAACAGTAGCTAATTGAAATTGCGAACATATCATACATGAGAATTCTCATTACCATTGTTACAGTACTAACTTCGCGTATTTATGTCGACTCTAAGACTACCCAGTCTTAGTACTTCTACCCATAACTCACGGATCATAACTTAATTCATCACAGCTTAAGTCTAGGTATCTAAAAATCATACCTAGTTCGCTTAAACTACAGCTCTAATACCATATTGCAACACCCCAAAAACAGGGCCAATTTAAACCTTCAAATTGCTACAAGTTATGATCATAAAACTTCAAACTTCTATAACCTGAGGATCAAATGTGAAGGTTTTATATACAACACAACTAATTCAAATAACCTATTAATCTAATCGTACATCATAATCAAATTAATTAAGTTATCTAATCCTTTGTCCCAAAAAGTATCAAAAGAACAGCTAGATCCTCCGTTATCTCTAAGTTTAAGTCTTCCCAAAAATCCTCATCACACCTTCCCGCTTACTTCCCGGAGCTTGTACCTGGTAAGAAAATTCAACTTGAAACATTAGGCTTTCGCCTAGTGAGGATATTCAAATCAAATTAAAGTTAAACAATTAAAATCTCAATAGATACATCAAACCTGTTCTCGCCCATCTTACCGTACGATTAACTCCTTTCAACACTGAGAATCTACCCCACTCCCATACTTATGACTAATTCGCCTAGTCATAATATCACTATCAAGAGTTTACCATAAATCATCCCAGATTCAAAGTCAAAACTCTTAACCAAGAAATTACAAGTCAAAACCTGCCTATTTCTTAACTCGGAAGTAGAGATTACAAATTACTTTATGCCTATCTCTAATCTTCCTTTCACAACGGGAAATCTCCGATCTTCCCTATAAAATAGAAATCTCCGATCTCCCATTCGAAATGGGAATTACAAATCAAAATCTGCCTATTCCACATTTCACGTCCTCACCATCTCAGAATCACTGACCCCAATGGGATTAATATATCGCGATACACAACCGAGGCCCTCACGGTGATTCAAGATACACTCGTTCACTAGAAATTACATCCCTTAGTCAAATGGCAAGTATTTCGGTTCCCATTAGACCGTACCCAGGTGCCCTACTATGACCGGATGCCTATTTCTATCAATCGCCACACAATACATAAGTATTATTACCCTTACTAATATATGTGCATAACATACAATATATTCATCTCCAAAACATATTCTATATATATAAACATTTATAAAGAATATTAATAGTCTTGACACCTCGACTTCTTAACTATCCCATTATTGCATTTTAGCACGGGGATCAACATATCATAACTTTTAGTCATCTATTTGGACTCATTACTAATTAAGACGAGTCCTTAATAACATGTTCAGACATACATATTATATATCTATTTCAATATTTATTGCTGAATTTTAAAGAGAGTTGAATAAACTCACCTGGTATGAAGTCACACTTCTTTTATTTCTTTTAAAGACGTAGGAACTTCTGTCTTCACCATCACAGTTTACTGTAATATCCAATATACACATATACTGATATTAAATTATGGAACAGGACTCTCTAAAACTAAGAATCCTTATCATCTAAAAATCTTCGTCTTAAGTCGCAACCAACTAATATTAAAATCTCTTGTCACAATGCACTGTGCAAGTCGCAATCAACTACTGTGACATGGTCACCATGTCGCAACCTTCTATTGCGACTTCACCACCAAGTCGCAACCTTCTATTGCGACTTCACCGCCAAGTCGCAACCTTCTATTGCGACTTCACCGCCAAGTCGCAACCTTCTATTGCGACTTCACCGCCAAGTCGCAACCTTCTATTGCGACTTCACCACCAAGTCGCTCTTAAGGCTGCGACATTCATGAATGTCGCAATGCACTGTTGCGACATGCTTGAATGTCTCAACCCACTGAAAATATCTAAAACCCAGATTTTATACTTTTAAGCTAGGTTTGATTCTGTAAACATGCAGATATGTTTAATACCCCTAACATAACATATCTATAAATTTAGATTCTCATAACCATCCAAAATTTACGAAAACCCATCTAAAACTCCATAGAAACTTTTAACTTAAAAGATGAAAGATTATGGAGATGTTTACCTTTGTTTGAATCTTGCTTCCCAACTGAAATAAATCTGATTTCCTTCTTCTTTTCTTCCTTCTTTCGTCCTCTCTTTCTCTCTTTTCTCTCTTCACCGAAACACACACACTTGCACCAAAAGTATCAAAAGAAAAAAAAATCTTCTTTTTCTTCTTTTCTAACTAACAAGGCGGTGGTGGGGTGGGAGTTTCACTACTCACCCCCAAACTTCCATCTATTGGCAACTTTGACCCTTATACTTCCAAATTAAATTTAAAGTTTACCCCTAACTTATTATTTCATAAAACAATTCAACGTAACTTATTCGGGGTTAAACTCTAAAATTAATATATCAAATAATAAATCATAACTTATCAATTAATTATACTCAATTAATTAATAATACCAATTATCATTGTTTATGAAAATTCGAGATGTTACAGAAGTCATGTACTTGATACTTCACGTTGAGTGGACAAATCTGAGTCTTCGCTGATCCGCATCAGTTCATTAGGAGACTTGTCGCTGGTTCTTGAGCTTGATCTTCGACTTCAGCGTAGAACCTATGTTGACGTGAAACTTGTCTTCAGAGATCATAAGTAAACAACTAACTTATCAGCGATCACCATAAGTACTGAACAGACTCAGAGTATTATGGTGAACAGTGTTCGCTGAATGTTTAATCTAAAGAGCGAGAGTTCCTATCAGCGGTACTGTAAGATCTTAGTACTTATCAGCGATAGTGAAACTCTGATACATATTGTTTACTTACAATTTTCACTAAGTATAAAGAGAGGGTCATTATCAAATCACTGAGGGTTTGGATCAACAAAAATATTCAAAGCCATAAACCTTTCAAACCCAAGAAAGTCCTATTGATCATTTGTGAACAAGGGAAAGATGCCGTCAAGTACAAAAGTGAAGTTTTAAATTTTTGGAAACGAAAGAAGTATCTGTGGAGGGAGATCAACATATGTTCAGAGTGAGAAGTCGGTAAGTCCCTAAAAGCTCAAGTGCATTATTTTAATTTTATTTCTTTTATTTTCTTTCTTTTTATTACTTGGGGACAAGTAATGGTTTAAGTTTGAGGTTGTGATAACTCTATTTTTAGAGTTATTATTTCCTTTTATTCTCCATTTTATTTTGTCAATTTTAGCCATTCCGCTTCTAAAAACCCCCATTCTTGAAACAATTCTCGAAAATGAGCAAAAAGAGTGAACCATAGTCTTTAATAAATTACTTGGTGGAATTTGGGTGTTTTTCACGTTTTATCCTGCAGTGACCACTGTTGTGCCCACTTCGGCTTCCCACTATTCGAGGAGACCAAGAAGAAAGAAAAAGAAACTAGTAGTTGGGATTAAATACTTTGGAGTTTAGAAGGTTCAAATGGCAGGGAAATAAGGGCTGGAAAAGTACATGGCATCTACCTTGAAGATGGCAACAAGTACACCTTTTGTACTTAGAAGTTGACTAGGAGAAGAACCCATTGGGTAAAAGAGCTATAATTCGGTGGATTGAAGAGTTGTCCAATGAGCTGATTTTCAGCTTAAACCTCCAGTCCTTACACTTTAGATAACCCAATTTTGTGTAAAGACTCAAACCTTCTTCTTAGTATAAATAGGGGTGTTGGGTCTCATTTATTAGGATCTTAATTTTCTTGCAATTTCTCAACTACTACATTAGTTTCTCTCATTTACTGCAGTAGTTAACTTTAAATTTCTGTATTTTATTTCCTTAGTATAACTTGTAGTTCGAAGTACACAGTGACAGGGACGAATTCTCGTTCCCCACTGTGGGTTTAATTCAAGTCACTTTCAGTTTAATTATGTGTAACTTCTACTCTTTTGTTTTCTTTACTTTAGTTATGGGCTAAACATCCTTTGGGATGTAGGAAGGAGAAGTACCTGGATTTTATTAAAAATGCTTGAGTAATCTTTATACTTAGAATATTTATTGTTTTGGTCATTCATTCTCGATATTTACCCAAGGATGCGAACAAGCCGATCACTTGCAAGGATCTAAAGTCTAGTTCTTAACTTAGAAATAAGTAGAACGCAATGACACGAGCTTGAATGATGCTAGAGGATTCGAAAGAATTCTTATGACACTTACGAAAGTGAGGTCGGCACAGTGAGCTAATTTCAACCCACTGGAGTAGTAGGCAAGCTAGTTGGTGTATTCTAAAAACACTTAGAGTATTTGTCTCTACACATTCCATCGAGGCCTAAAAAGGTCCATTTTGAGATTACCATTGACAAAACAATAATTACTAAGAGTAAGAGATTTTTATCTAACGGTGTGAGTATTTTGTAACCTGACTTTTCTAGCAAAAATGCCCACCTCAAGTACAAGGATCACTTTTAGGATCAGGTATTTAATATAAAATCTAGGGAAAATCTAACCTACATTCCTTCTTTTAAACCTTAGTAAAATCGTTAAAGTAGCTATTTCACCAAACAAACCAAACTATTGCTTCCTCTCTAATTGAAACTTGCAAAAGGAGCTCATGAGAACCATATTGTCTTGATTGTCCAGTCTCTGTGGATTCTATTCTGGTATTTTACCAACTATTACTTGTTGTGACGATCATAGTGGACAGTGTACACTTGTACTTCCCACTGTGGACAGTTTGCAATCCACTACGATTAAAACACATATTTCGCATGTACCAATCACACTGATAAAATTTGTAAAGAAACAAAAATTAGCAGTGGCTGATCTTGTCTTGACTTTTTCAGAAGGGTCGCCGATTATAAGGCTTGGAGGATGGCTTTTCGTCCACTGTGTTGTTCTTGGAAGATGGTCATTTGGGTCATCAAGATGAACCTCTGTAGTTGCTCACTGTGGTTCTGGTGCAACCTCTGTTATAGATGGCACTTCTATGCTTGTGCTTGGTATTTCAGCTTGTGGGACTATAGGGATTGAAGTTGGAATTTGTTCCTCTGAGGAAGTAGAGACAGAGTCTTCATTTTCCTCGGGTATTGATTCCTCTGTAATCGCTGGAGTAGGTATTTCAGGAGCCTCTGTAGTTGAATCCTTAGTTGTATCATCTTCTGTTCGCTCCCTCTCAGCACGTGCATCTGTATGATTCACAGAAGAGGATGGGGTATTCAATGGACCAGTTAGAGATATACCTGACTCAGTCTGGTTGTTAGAATAAGTTTCTCCAGAGGCTCTGACGGCTCTAGCAGAGGGATCAATATCATCATGGAACATCTCTTCAAATAGAAGATTTAAATCTTCTGCTCTTGTCTTTGGGATGCCAGAGGATTCCTTCTTTAGACCGAGTTCTGAACTGATTTGTTCAGAAGTCTTTTGAAAGGAATCGTCAAAAGACACATTGATGCTTTCTACAATGGTTCGTGACCGCAGAAGATAAACTCTGTAGGCCTTATAGGTGACAGAGTACCCAATGAACTTTCCTTCATCTGCTTTTACCTCAAACTTTCCTTCTGCTTCTCTATCATTTAAGATAAAGCACTTGCATCCAAATACATGAAAGAACTTGATGTTTGGTCGCCTTTTGTTGATCAAATGATACGGTGTCTTGATTTGCCTCTTTACAATTGTTGATCGATTTTGGGTGTAGCAAGCGGTTGATACTGCTTCTGCCCAAAAGGACATTGGTAATCCAGATGCTGTCAGCATAGTTCTTGCAGCCTCCATAAGCGTGCGGTTCTTTCGTTCAACCACGCCATTCTGTTGTAGGGTGCGTGCAGCAGAGAAGTTCTGTGATATGCCTTCTTCTGTAAGATAGGCTTCAATGACAGAGTTTTTGAATTATGTGCCATTGTCGCTTCTTAGCTTCTGAATCCTGCACTCATACAGAACTTGGGTTATTTTCATTAAATTTATCAGAATGTTTGGAACATCTGATTTCTTTCTGAAAAATTCAACCCATGTAAATCTTGAGTATTCATCGATCAAAACAAGTATATATTTCTTGCCACCTAGGCTCTGTGTAGCGATTGGACCGCAGAGGTCAACATGAAGCATCTACAGAGGCCTGGGGCAAGACACATCAGTTGTTGGTTCCCGGTTTGTTTATACAAGATTATTAGATCTATTAGTTCAAGTATGAGTTTGATGCGGAAGCGTATTTGAAGAACTAACAGATATGATTGATAGATTTAGAACATAATATAAATAAACAGTGAACAGGAAATAATATCTCAAAGTTTACTGAATATATATATATATTAAGAACAGATTCAAGAACAGTGAGTAAGCAAAGCTTTTAAAACAGATATGACTCTCAAAGTGTTTAAAGCTATGTGTTCTTGTGATGTTTTTCTCTCTTGAAATCTTGTTTTGATTGTTCGATTGATCGATCGATGGATAGGAAGAACTCAACATGACTCTTCCTTATATACTACTCTAAGGGGACCATAAAGCATAAGCTACTATTCACAAAGGACGGTATGAATAGTTGGACGGATGGCATGAACAGTTTGGACGTGATGTATTGCATTTAATGCAGCAGACGTCTATTATGTACTAAGCCCTATTGAATCCAATCAGAGTTTGACACGTTGCAGTTGGACAGGGCATGCTACCATGTAAGTTGATGAACATGTCCAGGAACAGTAGCAAGATATTATAAATATCTTTGAAGTCTTTGTTGAAGACCGCAGAGGCTCTGTGAAGTGTCACAGAGGTTCTGCGGTTTGGTCCTTAGAAGAGCAGTCTTCACCGGATTCCGAGTCTTTGGTCTTCTTTGCGCGTATGACAGAGCTTCTGTAGGACGCCTCTTTAGCTTCTGTAGCTTCTCGACCTTGATCTCTCGGTAAGTTCGGCAGAGCCTCTGTAAGAGGCTTTCTTCACTTAGCCTATTTTTCACTACTTCTAAATACTTCTATGATTAGGAAGATTGAAGCTAACAATCTCCCCCTAAGTAGTGAAAAATAAAAAATTGAACTTGAGTTTAATTAGGCTAAGTTAGATAAGACAGAGGTTAAACAATACCTCGAAAGTTCTTTCATTCAGAAATATGCCAGAGGCAATTTACATTTGAGTACAATGAAAGATAAACTTTTGACTTGGTTTGCAGAGATTTGAGGTTTGAGAATCATATTTTGGCATCTTTGAAATCGTTGTAGCTTCTGTTGTCTCTTCCGATTCTTCTGATCTCTTTGTAGAAACTGATGCAGAGTTCTCTTAGGCGGATTGTGGCATTAATCTCTCTGATGAAAGTATCTGCAGCATCTCTATCCATTTTCTCTGTACCTCTGTATTTTACAAGGCTTGCTCTGAACTTGTTCAGAGTACTAGTTGCGTACTTCTGACAATCCATGCACACAAATAGTTTGATTTCGCCTTGTGGGTTTTGAAATACTAACCCGAATCTTGGTTCTGTAATGATAGAGTTGGGCACGGCGTTGGGTGGGCAGCGATCTTCTGGTGGTCGTAAATTTAGATGTTTGAGACCAAGATCCTTTCCCAGTTGAAAATCTATCATACTGAAGATCAGAAGCTTTTCCCTCATTGCTTTTCTTAACACTTGATAGGCTCTGGTGTTTGCCTCTGTGTTGTAGTTGTCCTTTGTCCATTGCAGAAGGTCAGGTAGATCATACGGATTGATATTTCTTAGGTCAGCATCAGCGAAGGTGGTTTCTGAATTGTCTTCTCTTCTGACTTTGTAAAGATTGTACCTGACCCTTGGATAGGTTCTTGTAAAGGAGAACCTGCAGAAGATTACCTTTTTGATCTTGTGGATTGAGAAGACATCTGCTTTGGTTCTTGGCTTTGTCCTTGTGAAGATGTTCTCAAATTCTTCTCTGATCCTTGAATCTGTTACATGATCTGTTGGATGATTGGTCTGAAAGGTTTGTTTATAGAGGTATTTGTATACCACTTCTTCCATCTCTTCATGTGTTGGACCAGGTTGTGGTACTTGTCTTCTGAGACTCTCCATATTTTGAACAATTTCTGCAGCTCTGCCAGTTAGAGGAATGTCTGTCATAGGCTTTAATCCATATGCCCAGTCCTCTTCTTCAGGCTTTGGAGTTTGAAAGGCATCAAAGGCGCTCTTCATCAATTTCTCTGTAGGCTTGGGCAATGATTTCTTTTTCTTGGGCTCTTCTGTCAGTATTGCTTTGCCCTTGTCTTTGGCTTTTGGAGGTGCAGAACCTGTTTCTTCTGTAGGTTTGGAGGTTGGTGCTTCTGTTGGCTTGATGGGGGTTGCCTCTGTAGGTTTTGACACTTGTGTTTGAGAGAAATTTTGTGGCGTTGGTTCTATTGGCTTTCTTTGCTCTGTAACCTCTGTTGGAGGTTCTTTGGTGACTTCTTCTGTGAGGTCTATTTCTGTTGGTGAAGATTAGACATCGAATCTTCTTGCCATTTTGAAAGCTAATGTGAACCTGTGCCTTTCTTCTTCTCTCTGCGACATTCGATCAGACATTGTATTGTGCATCTTTCTCAGAATAGAAAAAGCAGAGGTCGTTGCTCTTTTTGGTTTGGTGACAATCGACTTTTTTCTTGGTATGGTTTGGGGTTTTTCTATTGATTTTGTTGAAGGACTCTTTTCCAAGTTGATTACCACAGGGGTGGTTGTTGCCTCTGTGGTATGCTGATCAGCTTCTGGAATATTGGTTTCTTCAGGAGTTGATTCCACAAAGATGGGTGTTGTCTTTGTGGTCTGTTGATTTTGTTGTTGATCTTGGGTTTGTTCTGGAGGGGCTTGACTGATTAGTTCTGCTGCGATTGGTGGAGCTTGTATTCCTCTGCTCGTAGCTTTCTCCCTTATATTCTCCCCCTCAGGATTATCTGATGGACCAGGATGGTCATCATCAGAATCATCCTGACTTTTATCAGAAGTACCCTCTGCTCTGCAGGAAGCTTTGGGTTTCATTGGTAGTTCGGCTCCTGCGGCCATCAACTTCACACATACATCATCACAAGGGCCGAAAAGAGTTGCAAGCTCTGCTTCTGTGTTGAAGCGCATTCTGCCGACACTTTTTCTGAACTCTTTGACGTAGTTGGCATTTGCAGTAGTGAAGGAGACAACGACTTCTGTGACCTGGTTTATGACATTCTGGCCGAGCTCTGTTAGCTGTGCTCTGGTCATGTAGTCTTTAGGCTGCATCAGTATTGTGTTGCGCATTGCTTCTGCTTGAACGTTTTGTAGAGCCTTCTGTAGATCTGCGGGTGTGATGCTCTGTGATTTGTTGGATTGCTTGTTCATTTGTTCAAGGAAATGTTTGACTGATTCCTTGAATGCAGAAGTTGCGGCAATTCCAAAATCTTTAGCAGCAGAAGTGGTTGTAGTTGTTGCAGTTGATTGCGCTGAAGATTTCATCTTTGTGATGGCTGTTTTCACCTCTGTGGACAGATTGTCCATTTTGGTGTTCAGATTCAGCAAGGCCGTTGATGTTTTCTCTGCAAAAGATGTGAAAGAGCTTTGCAACTCTTTCATGGTTTGGTTCACAGAGGTGACAAGGGTTTGGAACTCATCCCTTGATACTTGTGTCCCTGGTGTAACCTCTGGAGGAACACATTCGTCTCCAGAGTGAGTCCCTGCTCTTGGGACACCTTCGTTCACCCTTGTTTGTACGTTGGGGGTGGAAGGATTTCCATCTGATCTTTGAGAAGAAACCTGAGTTTCAATCTCTACAGAAGTTCTGTGAAGAACAGTGTCCAATCCCACTCCAGAGGTGGGTGTCGGAATGTTCTTCTGTTGACTCGGAGACTTGTCTAGAGTCTCTTCGTCTTTGTGCTCACTACTTCTCTCTGAAAGAAGTGTTGGCCCTAGTTGTGTGCATGTGGCAGAGGAAACGAATTCCTCTGTAGGGTGTTCTGTTGTGATCTGGGGCGATTGATCACGAACTATAGGTGAGTCTCTCTGAGGAGACTCCCTAGGAATGGATTCCCCGGTTTCTGTGGGGGCAGAAGTCGAAAGAGTGACTTTTGGCTGTTTGGTTTGGGTAGGGGTCGAGTTGTGCGACTCTTTTTCAATAACTCCTTCTGCAGCTAGACCTACGGAGTTAGATGTGTGGGTTGCACTGGGAGGGGGTGAGGGATGTGTGCCTTCTTCATCTTCGGCATCTTTTTCTTTTACATTTTCTTTTACTCCAGATGCTTCTACCCTATCCTCTGTTGAAGTTCCTTGCGCTGTGCCTAAGAAGTCATACATTTGATGAGAGCCGTATAACCTCATGACGTGTGGATGATAGAGACCTTTTCGTATCCAGACAGCTTCTTCTTCGTCTGAATCTACCTCTGAGACCTCCATTCTTGTCTTTGTTACTTCATCTCTATTCCACTGAGCTTCTGTTTGTTCTCTTTCTTCTGAAGCTGGGCTTGGACTCCTTCTGTGAACGTCCAATCCTTGTTGAATGAAAGGGTTCTGTAAAATAACAGGTGTCGCAGCTGATTGATCTCTGGGTGTTTGATCATCTTCTTGCAGATGTGTGTCAATGCCAGAAATAGAGAAGTATTTTTCTTCTGGGGAGTGGTGGTCGAGAGGTTGTGTCGTCCACCCTGTTGTATTTAAAGTGTTGGCAATGTCAGGGTTCTGTAGGAAATCGTTAATGTTTCCTTGGTGAGCAAATCGATATGGGGATTGATGGGGCGATTGATATCCCTCTTCTGTCATTTCTTCTTCTGCATCTTCTTCTTCTGCAGTTCTTTCTTCTGCGATTGCTTCCTCTTCTATGGTAACCAATTTCTCAAGTGATTTACCATGCTTCTTTTTGGTTTTCCTCCTCTTAGGTTTTGGTGCCCCTTCCTCTGTAGTTTTCGATTTTCTTTTCTTCTTTAGTTTTGGAGAGGAAGGAGGAGCAGAGGAGCCAACTTCTGTGGCATGAGGAGGTGAAGGTTGATCTTCTGCAGCACTTGTAGAGGTGCCTTCTGCAATTTTCCTCTTCTTTGATTTTGGAGTAGAGGCAGAAGATTTCGAAGAGGACTTCTTTCCCATGAGCTCTGCACGTTTGGCTATGAAGCTAAGTTGAATAGCCATGTGTTTTGCTAATTTGTTATCTTTTTCTTCTTGAGTGGAAAGAGGTTCTGCAATCATTGTTCCTAGGGGGACACCTAAACGCGGGGGTGTCATAGGACTCGGTTTAGGAGTTCTATGATCGCGTATATACTCTTTCTTAAGGGTTTTATTCGAGGCATACTTCAGAAGTTTCTTTGACAAAGGTCTGCAGTGTGTGTAGCCATCTACATGATCAGTGGGAATATTTTTGCTCATTGGGAACTGTTTGGGAATTGGCCCTTCCATTGGCCATTTCTGTATCAGCAACAGAGGTTCGAACAAGACTCCCAGTATTCTTTGGAATTGTAGAGGTGGTAGAAACTTAGGATCGTTCTCTTTGACCCTTCTTGTGTTGTTCTTTCTGTCGATGGTGTTAATGATCTCTTGCATCATTATGGTCGCGTAATCCAGTGGGAGATCATAGTAAACCCCATACATGATGGTTAATAACTGATGTGAGCTTTGGTCAATACTGCCTATCTTCCCTGTCAGGCATCTGTTAAGAACTGAGAACAAGGTGTTCCACAGAGGTGGTAATCTGCCTCTGCGGAAGTCATTTCTCTTCCTCAGTGGTGTGTTGTACCCAAGCATTTCTAGGAAACGACAGATCTCGTCGTCTGTTGGTTGCTCTGCGTACTTCTTTCATCCAAGAAGACCCCTTGTTGGTAGGTTGAATTCAAGTGAGAACATTGTTCTATTGAACTTGATTTCCAGATGCTCAGATTTGTCAGGTCTTGAAATGTACCCTTTGATAAGAGAATCATCTTTATCAAATCGGCAACTTTGCCAAAACTGGTTCAGATATCTAACTGGAATTTTCTTTGGGGTTCTTGAGAGTAAAGGGAAGAGGATATGATTTTCCATTATGTTTAGAAGAATGGCATGGGCTTCGCCGAAAGCAGTGGGTGAGGGGACCAAATAGCAATTGTTGGATTTGATTGGTAGTACTTTTTCGAAATGATCCTTTGCTATGAAGTTTTGAAGATGTGTGGTTGGAGCAAAGTTTGCTGAATCGCCGGAATCTTCTAGTTCAATGTTTTGGGCAGGGTTGGGGTTTTCTGAATGTTCAGAATAAGCAGGTGAATGTTCTGGTGAGGTCGCCGGAGAGTGTGCAGGGGAGATAGCTTGAGAAGATGAAGCCATTTGGTACTGAGAATAAGAAATTTGCAGGTTTCGCCGGAGAAGAATGAGAGTTTGTAAAAATTTTATGAGAGGGTAAGCTTGGTTTTTATAAGAGGGTAAAACGGTAGAATTCGAAAGAGTAAAATATATGGCAATGGATTAAAATTTGGAATCCGAACTCAAGTTAGAACGGCGGGTTCAACTTTCCACAGAAAATGTTCCATGTACGCCCAATGAAAATGGGACACGTAGGCCATGTCAGAGGATGACAGGACGTCGTGCGCGGCCCATTAATGCTAGGCGCGTGGGGTTATTCTTAGCCACATGTAATTCACTCTCAGTAAAAGTAACCGTTATTACTACAGAAATGCCCAAGTAACAGATTGACAGAACTTCTGTAGTTTACAGAAGTTCTGTGATTTTGAAAATCTTTGATGTGTATCCCTTTCTCATATATCTCATTGTTATCATGACTTCTGTGTGGTTCTTCTTCAACCAAAACGTTTGTAAAGGCATTGGAGAGGATCAATAGGATTTTTAGTTAAGAGTTTTTACTCGTAGAGGTTTTGTGGCTCTGTTGGAACTTGCAGAAGCTCTGTGAGGGCCAGCAGAAGCTCTATGAGTGAAAAAATCTCATAACAAAAATTCTATTAAATTTTCTGATCATCCAATTTTTGATCTGTTTTAAGAGATGTTTTCGGATATTTTTGAAAGTTGGTGTCCGAGAAAACTGTTATGGAAAAAGTTTTGTTCGTGAAGGTCATGGTGTATGAATTCGGTTTCCGAGATAACTTTCCAAAAGATCGATAGAGGGTTAATTTGTGATCACAGAGCATATTTCTGGCAGAACCTCTGTTGAGCTCAGCAGAAGCTCTATGATCTTAAATTTCTCCTAATTCGAATTTTATGAAACTTTTTGAGCTTTTGATTTTTGAAATGTTATCCACAGTATATTTAGGACATATTTGACAATTTGTGTCCTAGAAAACTGTTTTCAAAAATCTTTTGTGTGAGAGACATACCTTTTGGTTCTTCTTTTCTCGGCAGTGATGTCTGACTTCTGTCGATATAGATTCATTGACATTTTTCTTTGGCTTTCCCTTGAAAGTTTTACCTCTGTAGATCATTTCAGGATCCCTTTTTGCTCCCCCTTGATCTAATCACCTCTGTAGATTAAGTAATTTCCTTTTGCTCCCCCTTGACCTATGCTTGGATCAAAGAATGATAAGTTTTGCATAGAACATAGGTCATATTTTCCAGAGGTTCTGTGGGGTTGTCAGAGGTTCTGAGTAGACTTACAGAAACTCTGTGATTTTAAGAACTATTTAAGATTGAGAACTTACATACAGAAATAAATTAATTAAAGCAAAAATAATTAGAAATATATACATATTTACAGAAGATAAAGCTATACTTACAGAGGATTTTTACGTCATATTGATCATTCCTAACTTACCCACCAAGAAATTGAATCTTTTCTCGTCTAAAGCTTTGGTGAATAAGTCCGCGAGTTGGTATTCTGTGGGCACGAAATTCATCTCGATTGTACCGTATTCAACATGATGTTTCAAGAAATGGTACCTTATATCGATATGCTTGGTTTTTGAGTGTTGCACAGGATTGGCAGAGATAGCAATGGCACTTTTGGAATCACAAAAGATGGGTATTTTGAATAGGATGTGGCCGTAGTCTTTTAGCTGAGTCTTCATCCATAGAACCTGAGAACAACAGCTTGCAGCAGCAACGTATTCAGCTTCTGCAGTGGGTTGAGACACAATTTTGCTTCTTGGAGGTCCAACTGACTAGTTTACCACCTAGGAATTGACAACTCCCAGAGGTACTTTTTCTGTCAAGCATGCATCCTCCATAGTCTGAATCTGTATAAGCTTTAAGACTAAAACCAGAGTTCTGTGGATACCAGAGACCGAGATTTTTGGTCCCCTTTAGATATCTAAAGATTCTTTTCACAGCATCATAGTGTGATTTCTTTGGATTAGCTTGATAACGTGCACAAAGACATGTGGCATGCATAATGTCAGGTCTGCTTGCAGTTAAGTATAACAGAGATCCAATCATGCCTCTGTAGAGAGTGCATTCTACAGAGATGCCATCTGGATCTAAGGATAACTTATTTCCAGTGGCCATTGGAGTTTTCATTGCAGAGGTATCAGAGAGGCTATACTTGAAAAGGATGTCAGAGACATATTTGGCCTGATTTATAAAAATTCCCTCTGATGTTTGTTTGACTTGGAGTCCGAGGAAGAATGTTAGTTCTCCCATCATACTCATTTCAAACTCACTCTGCATGAGTTTTTCAAAACTTTTGCACTCTTCTGTATTAGAAGACCCAAAAATTATGTCGTCCACATAGATTTGTACAAGTATTATTTCACTGTTTTTACGTTTATAGAATAAGGTAGTATTTGTTGTACCTCTGTCGTAGCCATTTACTAGAAGAAAGGTAGAAAGTCGTTCGTACCATGCTCTTGGAGCCTGTTTCAGTCCGTACAGAGCCTTTTCAAGGTAGTATACATGCCTTGGGAACTTTGAGCTTTCAAACCCTGGTGGCTGATTTACGTAAACCTCTTCTTGGATTTCACCGTTGAGAAAAGCTGATTTTACGTCCATCTGATAGACTTTAAAACCTCTGTGAGATGCGAAGGCTAAGAATATTCTTATTGCTTCGAGCCGTGCAACAGGAGCCAAAGTCTCATCGTAATCTATGCCTTCTTCTTGTCTATAACCCTTGGCCACCAATCGTGCTTTATTTCTGATGACCACTCCATCTTCATCCTTCTTATTTATGTAGACCCACTTAGTCCCAATGGCCTGTTTCCCTCGTGGTAGAGGTACTAAAGTCCATACTCTGTTACGCTCAAACTGCAGAAGTTCTTCTTGCATGGCGTCTACCCAGTTTGGGTCATCTAGTGCTTCAGAAATCTTCTTTGGTTCTATCACACTAATAAAATTTGTAAAGAAACAAAAATTAGCAGTGGCAGACCTGGTTTTTACTGAGTTAGAAGGTTCTCCAATTATTTGGCTTGGAGGATGGCTTTTTGTCCACTGAGTGGTGCGTGGAAGATGGTCATCAATGTCATCGAACCTTTCTTCAGAAGCTTCTTGTGGATCTTCTTCTTGTATAGCCTTTGACGTTCTTCTTATCTTGGTAGAAGATTCTACCATTTGTGGAATGATTGGTATGAGTGGTGGTGGTGTTTGTTCCTCTGAGGACGTATAGTCTTGGTCCTCAATTACCTCTGTAATTGTTTCTTCTGTGGATTGTGGAGTTTGTTTTTCAGCAGCTTCTGTGGTCGTTTTTCTTGATGTTTCATCTTCTGCATTTTCTTCTTCGGCATTTGCATCTGTAGTATTTATAGAAGAAGATGAAGCATTATTTGGACCAGTTAGAGTCATACCTGTAGGATTTTGTTAGATTTCTTCTCTGAATTTCTGATTCTCCTCTGTGCTCTTCCTCTCCCATTCCTCAAATTTCTTGGAGGTCTCTGCAAGCTGAGTTTTGACATTTTGAGCTCATTTTACAGAGAGATGTTCTCAGTTCTCTTCTGCTCCTCCACACCTGTATTGATAAGTTTATACTCATTCAAGGAGGTTCTAATTTCATCACATAAACCTTTGAGCTCTGTTTTTGTGACAAGATCAGAGATGGGAACATTGGAAACAACACATGTTTCCAATTGAGCCTCGAGTTTAGAGGCGCCTTCTTTCAGAGTTGATTTGGCGTTGACTCTGGAAGGACTTCCACCCTGTCCTTGATGTTCCCTCTGAGGAGATACATCTCGGGGTGTTCTGGTTTCTTCAGATCTCTAATCCTCAGAATCTGAGAGATTGAAGTAAACGTGGGAATTAACATTGCGATCTAGGCAATCCAATCCCTATGATACTAAGCTTTCAAATTGCCTCTGAGAAAGACAATCCCTACGGGTAAACGAAAGTTACCCAAGGATCTAAGTTGTTCCTTCTTAGAAAGATGAGCCACAGAGGCATCATCGTGTGTATGGGTCCTGTCGATGCCCTGGGGCAAATGGACATCACTACCAAAAATAGCTTCCCCGGTTCTGTGCATCTCAGAGGCATGAAGAGTTGCCTCTAATAGGTTTAGCTAGTTAGGGTTCGAGGTGTGCACCTCTGGTTCAATGTCCATATGGTCTAGATCACCATGGACAGATTATGTGCTTGCACTGGGAGTTGGAGAAGGTGTCCTAAAATACACATGTGTGTTCTTTTGAACAACTTTTTCTATTCTCTCTGGACTCTTGGTTTCTATTGGGTTAGAAAACTCAGGTATCTTACGCTCTGGCTCACTGCTCTCAAAGGAGGGCGAACTCTCTGCCCCTACCTCTGGAGCTACTTCTGCTCCCTCAGAGACAGCCTCCTCTGTGGATGCCCTATCATCAACTTCATCTTCTTTTTATATCTCCTCTCTCTCTGAGGTAGACCCCTCTGTGGGTACTCGTACCTCTGGTCTTTCTTCTACTTCTTGTTCCTCTCCACTAGACTCTATTGAAGGCTTAGGACCTAAATACGTTAGGGATCCCACCTCAGGTTCTTGAGGTTGGGTAGCGTGTCTATAGTTTTGAATGGCAAGATGATCTGGATGGATCAGATCAAGCATAGTCCTGGGGACTCTGGGAGTAGAGGGATACGTACCAAAAATTGTATGTCTGAAGGATGACATCGTCCAGACAGGAGTTGGAGCGCCTTGTTGCGTGAGCTCAAGAGTATCAAATGCCTCTCTAATGGCTATGTTGATTAATCTGGGAAACCGGATGGTTTTCAGATTCTTGTCTTCTCCCACACGCTTGCCTCTGGCGAGAGCACTGGTCTTTGTGGTTACAGCGACCAGAAGTTCTTTGTAGAGAATGGTGGCATAGTCAAAGTTTCTCTGGTAGTAGAGACTATACATGATTGTCGTGATCTCTGGGCTTGTTTGGTCTTGGCTACCAGTTTTGCAGGTGAGGGTCCTGTTTAAGGCTAAGAACATAAAGTTCCATAGGGGTGGGAATCTGCTTCTTTTGAAGACACTGAGTTTGACCAAGTTTTCATTGTAGCCTAGAAATCTGATGAATTCTAAGAGTATGGGTTGTTCAGGTGCCTTTTCATAAGCTGGGATTCCTATGGTTTTGGGACGAATGCGAATAGTCCCTGCTACCGCGTTTGGTCCAGCATCGACTTTACCAATGATTCCTTTTCTTTCTTCAATATACTGGCAAGTGGTCCACCATTGTTGGACGTATAGTTGTGGCATGTTCTCGTCGGCTTTGGTAAGGGCAAGATAAAGTTCAGAACAACGAAAGAACTCAAGGATGATGTGGTATATAGGTTCATACAGGCCTGTGTTGATGGATAGCATGTAGTTGTTGTCATTGAAAACAAAGGGTTGGATTATGATTTGGTCGACCGGGGCTATTCTGCTCGATTCTGCAGAGTTTTCTTTTGCCATTGTTGCATGTTCAAGAGCTTGAAGAGCAAGGGATTTGTGGATTTGAATACGAGAGGGAAATTGCAGGTATTCGAAGGTTAAGAGAGCGTAAAGAGTGAAAGGGGTTTTCAAATGGGTATTTATACTCGAAGAATTCTCAGGGATAACCATTGTAGGCATTGTAGGCACTTGAGTGTCAGATAGTGGAACGTTTTCTATAGTGGAACGTGGGAATAGTTAGTGGTCAGTTGCCCAATCAAAAAATGCCACGTGTATATTGGATCTGACAACTTTTCTGATATGGAACCGTCACGGTTAAAGATTGGTGAGTGACATGTGGTTGAGGCTCAGAAATAACCCGTGTTTCTGATGAGTGCTAACAGAGAAGTGTACAAGGCATCAAGAAATGGCAAAGCTTTGTTGGATCTCTTTGCACATTCTTGCCTCTATTGAGTGATCTCTGACATTCGTTCAAGTAACCCAGATTCTCAAGATGTTTCACCTTTACCCTAAAATCATTTGCAAATCCTATATCTGATGAAGAAAATAATCAGAGAACTAATACAACAGAGGTATCTCAGAGGAGTCACAGAGCTCTAATGATTATGTCAGAAGCTCTGGTGAAATCTCAGAGATCTGATTCTGAGTATAAGTTCAGAGATATTATCAAAGATATTTTCATCATAATAGGTTTTCCCTTCTTCAAAAAGTTGTTCTTTTGATTATCAAGCCAAGTCATGAGGATTTGAAAATTTTGACTTGCTCCCCCTTAAACAATGCTTGTTTTCCTTTATGCTCCCCCTAAACTGATGAGCTTATTCACAGAATTAACCTTTAGAGCTCCCCCTTGATATGTGCAACTTTTGAAAAACATATTTTAAGGAATGTGGACAGAAATGAAATAATTGTACAAAAAAAGAAACAGGCAGAGCTCTGAGACAAGCAGCAGAGGCTCTGTTGATATGTACTACCTAGTTTCACTTATCAGAGCTCTGAGATGGATGTCAGAGGCTCTGAAGTTTTAAACATAAATTAGGAAGACATGTTAAGCATGCCCATTTTGCTGATTAAAAAGTTGAATCTCCTTTCATCAAGGGCTTCTGTAAACAGATCAGCAAGTTGGAAGTCAGTTAAAACAACGTACATTTCAATAGTGCCTTTTTCAACATGATCCTTGATAAAGTGGTACCTTGTATCAATATGCTTTGTCTTGGAGTGCTGAACTGGATTTGCTGTAATTGCTATGGCACTCTTGGAATCATAGAGACCTGGAACTTTGTTGTACTCCAGTCCATAGTCTCTGAGCTGGGTTTTCATCCATATAACTTGTGAACAACAACTAGCAGCATGTAACGTCCCAAAAATTTCAAAAATTTTGAACTTTTAAAAATAATCATTTAATTGCATAAGACACCATTAATAATCCAAATAACCGTTTCGTTTGCAAATTTAAATAATAAACGTTCTCATTAAAACTAAACAGCGGAATTAAATTGTTTTTAAGTATAAATTAAATCTCATGACTGCAAAGAGCCCTTCGTACGCGCCAGTGTGTACCGTCACGCCTTAGAGCCACTAGTACCTGAAACCACAGTTTATAGGGAAAGGGTAAGCACGAAGCTTAGTGAATTCAACACCACATACAACACAATTATATAACAGTACCCCTAAAACAGGTAGATACACATAACCAAGCATGCAAGTCTAAGAACGCATCCTAAACAAGCATACTCACACCAACCCACCTAAACAAGCATTCATCGGTCTCCCCGATGACACACGATAACCGTGCACGTAACCCTCGGTCCCACCGAGTTCCTACGCCACTCGTGTACACAATCCTCGGTCCCACCGAGTCCTCGGTCCCACCGAGTTTACACGACACCCAAGGTCCATACTAGACACAACAAGTAATACCACTTAGCACACGCGAGCTACAGTAATGTAAATATAACCATAGTTCTACGTAGTGAGTGAACTCACCTCAAAAGAGATGTAGAAATCTCGAACGATCACACGAGCTAGCCAACTTCAAAATCACTTCTCGACACCTAAATAAGTACTATAAAGTGTCAACTCGAAGCCCGGGATCCTTAATTATAAACATAAGATTAAACGGGTGATATTTCGCCTTTTCGGCCTAAACTGCAGGTCTGTTCGGGACCTGCTTAGCCCCTTCTAGACCCACAATTCTAGAGATCACTTTTTACAAACAGATAGGTCTAGGTCTTAGCTTTCCAGGGACATATTATACGCGTTCTAACGATTTTCCTACGATTTTATATGATTTTTCTAAAACTGAAACGTCATTCCGGCAGATTCGGACCTGCTGTAAAAATGGCTATTTTTCACTTAGCTAGAGGCCGAACAAGGCTTTCACCGAAACACAAAAAATGTGCCAGACACAGAATATGAACCGTGGGCACCAGATTCGTCTCAAACCGAGTTACGACGGAAACGTTATGAACGAAACAAAACAGGGGCAGAACCGATATCACCACATAAAATGATAACTTTACAAAAACGGTTTACGCGATAAGATTACGAATTAGAGTTTGCAACCAGGGTTTTAGGCATCTCAGGTCTGGACAAAACCCTGCACCACCCACTGCCATCTCCGGCAGTGGTGGTTGGCGGCGGCGACAGCCACCCCCGGCGGTGGTGGTGGTTCGATACTCAAAATCCGGCGAGACCACACACACACACCCAAACAATACCATTCAGTCCTACACACGCACACCCGACCTAGAAGCCATACACGTGCACGGAACAGCCACCAGACGGTGGCGCACAGCGGCCACGCACACCGCCGCAGCCACGGAACAGCCACCAGACGGTGGCGCACAGCGGCCACGCACACCGCCGGCAGCCACGGCTGCGGCGGCGGTGGCGGTTTTGTGGTGTTTCGATGGCGACGAAAGAAAGAACAAGAGAAGGAAATGGAGACTTACCAATCGACGACGACCCAGCAGCACTCCGACGGGATCCCGATCTCCGGCTCGTTCTCTCTCTCCCTCTCTCTCTCTCACTCTCTCTCCCTCTCCGGCAGCAAACGGTGGCGACGGCGGTTTTGGGGTGGCACGGCGGTGATCGCTAGAAGGAAGGGAGGGGCAGGGAACGAGATTAAGTTTTCCTTGCTGTTTGTTTCTTGCGAGAGTCGAAGCCAAACGAAAAGAGAAGGGGAGGGGGTCGGTTCCCTTATGGGCCGATCCCCATGCAACTTATGCAAAAATTACTCTTTTAGTCCCTCTCTTTCCAACTCTTGCGAAAGAAAATAAGTTAAACCAATTTAGCCCCTCATCCACAATTTCTTAACATTTTGGTCTATTCCGTCAATTCCCATTAATGCAAACTCGATAAGAGAAAGATAAATATTAAACAAATAATTAAATAAGCACAATAAATCCATACCGGGACACGGGCTTTACAACTCTCCCCCGCTTGAATTAGACTTCGCCCTCGAAGTCTACGTCCGCAAATAGTTCCGGATAGTTCTCCCGCATCTCAGCCTCGGGTTCCCAAGTCCACTCGGAACCCTTTCGGTGCTTCCACTGGACCTTCACCAAGCCAATTACCTTGTTACGCGAGGTCCTCGTCCTCCTGTCAATAATGGCAATCGGCTTTTCCACGTAGTTAAGCCGCTCGTCAATCTGAATATCCTCAAGAGGAATCACCGCAGACTCATCCACCACACACTTCCGCAACTGAGACACATGGAATGTGTTGTGGATCAAGCTCAGCTTGTCTGGTAACTCTAAGCGATAAGCTACCTTTCCCACTCGCGCAATGACCTTGTAAGGTCCAATGTAACGGGGTCCTAACTTTCCTCGTTTACGAAACCGATCACCCCTTTCCGGGGCAAAACCTTCAGCAAAACATAATCTCCCACCTGAACTCCAAATCTGATCGTCTCTTGTCGGCGTAACTCTTCTGCCGACTCTGTGCAGTAACTAAACGGTCCTGCACCATTTGTATCATCTCAGTCGTCTTCAGAACGATATCAGTGCTCCCTGATACTCGCTGACCAACCTCGCCCCAACAAATGGGCGTCCTGCACTTCCTACCATACAACATCTCGTACGGCGGCATACCGATACTGGAATGGAAGTTGTTGTTGTAGGAAAACTCCGCCAAAGGAAGGTACTGATCCCAACTACCTCCAAAATCAATAGCACCTGCCCGAAGCATATCCTCAAGTTTCTGAATAGTCCGCTCACTCTGCCCGTCGGTCTGTGGATGAAAAGTCGTGCTAAAATGTAACCGCGTACCCATCTCCTCTGGAAACCTCTCCCAAAACCGGGAGGTAAAACGGGTGTCCCTGTCAGAGACAATCGAAACTGGCACCCCGTGCCTGGCTACAATCTCTCGCACGAAAATCTCTGCGAGCTTCTCCGCCGAGGAGCTCTCCCTGATGGCCAAAAAAAGTGAGCACTCTTGGTCAGACGACCGACAATTACCCAAATAGCATCATTCCCACGTGGAGACCTTGGGAGTTTCGTAATGAGATCCATCGTGAGCTGTTCCCATTTCCACACCAGAATCTCTAAAGGCTGCAACTTCCCATGCGGCCGCTGATGCTCAGCCTTGACTTTCCGACAAGTCAAGCACACCTCCACACACTTGGCGACATCCCGCTTCATGCCGGGCCACCAATAACTCTCCCGGAGGTCGCGGTACATCTTCGTAGCTCCGGGATGAATAGAAAACTTAGACTTATGCGCCTCGTCCAACAATATCTGCCTGTTCCCCCCAGTGAAGGGAACCCAATTTCGACCATATCGTGTCGATAAACCCCGACTATCACGGACAAATTTCGGAATTTCACCCGAAACTCTCTCGCGTTTGGCATTCTCGTCCCGAACTGCCACTTCCTGAGCACTCCCTATCGACTCCAGGAGAGGTGCAACCACCGTTAACCGTTGACACAAACCCCGCAGTGGCTCTCCAACCGGATGTCGACTAAGGGCGTCCACAACAACATTCGCTTTACCCGGGTGGTAAAGTACCTCACAATCATAATCCTTGACCACGTCAAGCCATCTCCTCTTACGCATATTGAGGTTTTGCTGGTCCATCAAGTATTTGAGGCTTTAATGGTCAGTGTATATCGTACACTTGATGCCATACAAGTAATGCCTCCAATTTTGAGAGCAAACACCACCGCTCCCAACTCTAGATCATGGGTCGGGTAATTCGCCTCATGAGGCTTCAACTGCCTCGAAGCGTAAGCTATAACCTTACTGCGCTGCATTAGCACGGTGCCCAACCCCTGGTGAGAAGCGTCATAATACACTACTAGATCCTCCATACCCTCGGGCAAAGTCGACACCGGAGCCTCGCATAAACGTCTGCGCAGCTCCTCAAAAGCCCTTTGCTGCTCCTCACCCCAACTAAAAGCCGCAGTTTTCTTCGTCAATCGGGTCATAGGTAAAGCAATCTTGGAGAAATCCTGAATAAATCTTCGGTAATACCCTGCTAACCCAAGGAAACTCCGTACTTCAGTGGAAGTCTTCGGCACTTCCCACCGCATCACTGCCGTAAACTTGGCCGGATCGACCATAATACCACTCTGGTTCACGACATGTCCTAGGAATTGGACCTCCCATAACCAGAACTCACACTTGGAGAACTTAGCATAAAGCTTCTCCCGCCTCAAAACTTCCAAAACTTCTCGCAAATGCATCTCGTGCTCTTCCTTCGACTTCGAATATACGAGAATATCGTCGATGAACACAATCACCGACCGATCCAGCATCGGGCTACACACCCTGTTCATAAGGTCCATGAACGTTGCTGGTGCATTAGTGATCCCGAAGGGCATCACCACAAACTCGTAATGGCCATAACGTGTACGATATGTCGTCTTCTCCGTATCCTCACTCCTTACCCGCATCTGATGATACCCCGACCTCAAATCAATCTTAGAGAACCACGAGGCTCCCTGAAGCTGGTCGAACAGATCGTCAATCCTTGGCAGAGGATAGCGATTCTTCACCGTAAGCTTATTCAGCTCGCGGTAGTCTATACACATCCGTTGAGACCCGTCCTTCTTCTTCACAAACAAAATAGGGGCTCCCCACGGTGAACAGCTCGGCTTAATGAACTCTTTTTCGAGAAGTTCCTGCAACTGAGCGTACAGCTCTTTCATTTCTGGTGGAGCCATGCGGTAAGGTGCCTTGGCTACCGGAGCAGCACTCGGAATCAGATCAATCCGAAACTCTACCTGTCGCTCGGGAGGTATCCCCGGCAAATCATCGGGAAACACATCGATAAACTCTCGTATGACTGGCACGTCTTCCGCAGTCTCCTTCCCTTCGTCGACTCGCACGTCTATCACATATGCCAAGTATCCTTGCCCACTATGCTGTAAATACCTCCGAGCCCTCGCAGCTGAACATATCGCTGAGGCCCGCCTGGGCGAGTCACCCTGGACTAGCAGTTCTCCCCCGCTTGGGGTTCGAACTCGTACTTGATTGTGATGACAAACAATCTCCGCATCGAAAGCATCCATCCAATCCATGCCCACAATCACGCACAACTCTCGTATAGCGATCGGAATCAAATCAATCGGGAATCTCACACCAGAGATCTCCAAAGTGCACCCCCGGTACACGTCAGTAACCGCCAAGGTCCTGTCATCAGCAACCTCAATCACAAGTGGGCAGCCTAACCGTCCTACACTACGGCCCAAACGCTCGCTAAAAGTGTGAGACACAAAAGAAAGGGTAGCCCCACTATCAAACATTACTACAGTAGGCACCGAGTTAACTAAGAACGTACCTGTCACCACTCTATGCGTAGCTTGTGCCTCTTCCACTCTCAGTTGATGAACTCTACCTCGGGCCGCCTCCAACACCGCAGCAAGTGAAGCATACTGCGCAGTACTTACGAACTCCCTGATCTCGGTACGTAACATATCCTTGTACCGCGTCCTCTTCATGTCCGCAGAAGCAGCGTACAAAGGACAGAAAAAAATGCCATTTCTGTGAACTCTCGGTTCATCTCCTTTACAGTCTCCGCAGTCTGAGAGAGCTCCCAGAACTCTTTAGCAATCCTCTCTATCTCCACTGGAGGCACATACTCTGCCCGAAAACGTACGACGAACTCCTCCCAGGTCAAAGTAGTGCGCTCGCTAAGCGTCCAAGCAGTAGCACACCAGTCTTTCACTTCGTCTCGTAACAGATTCACTGTGAAGCGAACCTTCAAATTCTCTGGACAACCACTGGTAAGGAATGCGCACTCCAATCCGATCCCGATACTACAACTCTCTCGCTCGGGGCTGCCCACCGGCAGGGGGTGGAATCGCCACGATGCGCTCCTCTACCAACACTACTACCTCATTACGAATGGCGGTACAATCTCGGGGATCGCCTCCCCAGTAGCGTACGTCACCTCAGTCGCAATCATCTCTCGAATCTGCTCAGTGGTAACTCCGGTACCAGAATCTGAGTCAGTATTGTTGTTCCTCCTTAACGAGCTATTAGCACACACTAAACCTGCTAACTACGCTCACGCTCAACTCCTCGGATTCTCCGTGACTTTCCCCGACTCGAGCATTGATCATGTGCTTCCTATCATTGCCCGTTCCGAGTCCCATCCCGAAGTGTCCAAGTAGTTTCTCGCCGAAAACTATACACATATGCCCGCACCGGCATATGTACACACTCTTCCTAGCTCCCTAGGAATTCCATCCCAAAACACTACCCTTGCTACCACTGAATCCCTACTAACCATAGCGAGTTATCTCGCGAATACCCAGTCGCATGTCGCGCGAAACAAATAGACATTCGAATACATGATTCTATCCTAGAACGGTTGGACTCAAACAAGAGCTGCGCAATAGAACTAAATCAATATTCTAAGGCTTTGTGATTCTTACTGCATACAACCTATAGGGCATTCACTTAACAACCTAATATGATTAGTAGTAATTCCTATTAGCAAGCAATAACCATACAGTACAGTGTAAACAACACAAGCAATCTAGCATGCATACCCTATGATCTAGAAAGCAGTAAATACACTAAGTACTGTACCCTTCCCTTGGCTCCTGCTGACTGTACACACTGCGCCCTCGATCACCGTTTCTCAACGAGTTTTCCTTTCTTTTATTCTCCAAAAATTTTAAGAAAAGGAAAAATTTCATAGCCGCAACTTGAGATCAAACACACCGAGATGTGTTTGATTCACTCAAGCTGTGCTCTGATACCAACTTGTAACGTACCAAAAATTTCAAAAATTTTGAACTTTTAAAAATAATAATTTAATTGCGTAAGACACCATTAATAATCCAAATAACCGTTTCGTTTGCAAATTTAAATAATAAACGTTCTCATTAAAACTAAACAGCGGAATTAAATTGTTTTTAAGTATAAATTAAATCTCATGACTGCAAAGAGCCCTTCGTACGCGCCAGTGTGTACCGTCACGCCTTAGAGCCACTAGTACCTCAAACCACAGTTTATAGGGAAAGGGTAAGCACGAAGCTTAGTGAATTCAACACCACATACAACACAATTATATAACACTACCCCTAAAACAGGTAGATACACATAACCAAGCATGCAAGTCTAAGAACGCATCCTAAACAAGCATACTCACACCAACCCACCTAAACAAGCATTCATCGGTCTCCCCGATGACACACGATAACTGGGCACGTATCCCTCGGTCCCACCGAGTTCCTACGCCACTCGTGTACACAATCCTCGGTCCCACCAAGTCCTCGGTCCCACCGAGTTTACACGACACCCAAGGTCCATACTAGACACAACAAGTAATACCACTTAGCACACGTGAGCTACAGTAATGTAAATATAACCATAGTTCTACGTAGTGAGTGAACTCACCTCAAAAGCGATGTAGAAATCTCGAACGATCACACGAGCTAGCCAACTCCAAAATAACTTCTCGACACCTAAATAAGTACTATAAAGTGTCAACTCGAAGCCCGGGATCCTTAATTATAAACATAAGATTAAACGGGTGATATTTCGCCTTTTCGGCCTAAACTGCAGGTATGTTCGGGACCTGCTTAGCCCCTTCTAGACCCACAATTCTAGAGATCACTTTTTACAAACAGATAGGTCTAGGTCTTAGCTTTCCAGGGACATATTATACGCGTTCTAACGATTTTCCTACGATTTTATATGATTTTTCTAAAACTGAAACGTCATTCCGGCAGATTCGGACCTGCTGTAAAAATGGCTATTTGGCACTTAGCTAGAGGCCGAACCAGGCTTTCGCCGAAACACGAAAAATGTGCCCGACGCAGAATGTGAATCGTGGGCACCAGATTCGTCTCAAACCGAGTTACGACGGAAAGGTTATGAACGAAACAAAACAGGGGCAGAACCGATATCACCACATAAAATTATAACTTTACAAAAACGGTTTACGCGATAAGATTACGAATTAGAGTTTGCAACCAGGGTTTTAGGCATCTCAGGTCTGGACAAAACCCTGCACCACCCACTGCCATCTCCGCCAGTGGTGGTTGGCGGCGGCGGCAGCCACCCCCGGCGGTGGTGGTGGTTCGATACTCAAAATCCGGCGAGACCACACACACACACCCAAACAATACCATTCGGTCCTACACACGCACACCCGACCTAGCAGCCATACACGTGCACGGAACAGCCACCAGACGGTGGCGCACAGCGGCCACGCACACCGCCGGCAGCCACGGCTGCGGCCGCGGTGGCGGTTTTGTGGTGTTTCGATGGCGACGAAAGAAAGAACAAGAGAAGGAAATGGAGACTTACCGATCGACGACGACCCAGCAGCACTCCGATGGGATCCCGATCTCCGGCTCGTTCTCTCTCTCCCTCTCCGGCAGCAAACGGTGGCGACGGCGGTTTTGGGGTGGCACGGCGGTGATCGCTAGAAGGAAGGGAGGGGCAGGGAACGAGATTAGGTTTTCCTTGTTGTTTGTTTCTTGCGAGAGTCGAAGCCAAACGAAAAGAGAAGGGGAGGGGGTCGGTTCCCTTATGGGCCGATCCCCATGCAACTTATGCAAAAATTACTCTTTTAGTCCCTCTCTTTCCAACTCTTACGAAAGAAAATAAGTTAAACCAATTTAGCCCCTCATCCACAATTTCTTAACATTTTGGTCTATTCCGTCAATTCCCATTAATGCAAACTCGATAAGAGAAAGATAAATATTAAACAAATAATTAAATAAGCACAATAAATCCATACCGGGACACGGGCTTTACAACTCTCCCCCGCTTGAATTAGACTTCGCCCTCGAAGTCTACGTCCGCAAATAGTTCCGGATAGTTCTCCCGCATCTCAGCCTCGGGTTCCCAAGTCCACTCGGAACCCTTTCGGTGCTTCCACTGGACCTTCACCAAGCCAATTACCTTGTTACGCGAGGTCCTCGTCCTCCTGTCAATAATGGCAATCGGCTTTTCCACGTAGTTAAGCCGCTCGTCAATCTGAATATCCTCAAGAGGAATCACCGCAGACTCATCCACCACACACTTCCGCAACTGAGACACATGGAATGTGTTGTGGATCAAGCTCAGCTTGTCCGGTAACTCTAAGCGATAAGCTACCTTTCCCACTCGCGCAATGACCTTGTAAGGTCCAATGTAACGGGGTCCTAACTTTCCTCGTTTACGAAACCGAATCACCCCTTTCAATGGGTGAAACCTTCAGCAAAACATAATCTCCCACCTGAACTCCAAATCTGATCGTCTCTTGTCGGCGTAACTCTTTTGCCGACTCTGTGCAGTAACTAAACGGTCCCGCACCATTTGTATCATCTCAGTCGTCTTCAGAACGATATCAGTGCTCCCTGATACTCGCTGACCAACCTCGCCCCAACAAATGGGCGTCCTGCACTTCCTACCATACAACATCTCGTATGGCGGCATACCGATACTGGAATGGAAGCTGTTGTTGTAGGAAAACTCCGCCAAAGGAAGGTACTGATCCCAACTACCTCCAAAATCAATAGCACATGCCCGAAGCATATCCTCAAGTGTCTGAATAGTCCGCTCACTCTGCCCGTCGGTCTGTGGATGAAAATCTGTGCTAAAATGTAACCGCGTACCCATCTCCTCTGGAAACCTCTCCCAAAACCGGGAGGTAAAACGGGTGTCCCTCTAACGTCGTAAACTAATTTCCGTTAGTGACCCTCCCCTCCCTCAACTTTCATTTTTATTAACAGGTTTAGTCCCTCAAACTACTTTAACAGATTTGGTACCTCATAGTACTTTTCATTTTTATAAAAGATTTGGTCCTCCCTCAACTTTCATTTTTAAGATATGGCCCCTCAATTTTTTCAATAAGATTTTTGGCACAAACATACATCTTCTTAATTTATCCTTTGGGAGTCCCATTTTTAGTATATATTAAATAGTTCAGGGACCTTATCCGTTATAAAACATGAAGCTATAGGGACGTTCTTCGTTAAAAGAAAAGTTCAGGGACCTTACTCGTTAATTTACATAAACCACAAGGACCAAATTTAAATTTAACTCTTAAAAAATCGTTTGACAGCAGACAAATGGGATTCCTTAGGTTTAGCTTGGAATCTAGCACAAAGACAGGTTGCAAACATTACATCGGGTCTGCTAGCTGTTAGGTACAGAAGTGACCCTATCATGCCTCTGTAGTTCTTGACATCCACAAATTGACCCTCTGGATCATGGTCAAGTTTAACTACAGTGGCAATATAGGATGTAAGTTGTTGAGCTTATACTTTTTCAAAATATCAGAGACATATTTTGATTGACTTATAAAGGTGCCTCTGATGGTTTGTTTTACTTGTAAACCAAGGAAGAAAGAAAGTTCTCCCATCATGCTCATTTTGAATTCACTTTTCATTAACTCATAAAACCTGTCACAGTACTTTTCATTAGTATACCCAAAGATAATGTCATCAACATATATTTGTACTAGAAGTATATCATTTTTATATCTCCTAAAGAATAAGGTAGTATCCACAGTACCTTTTTCAAAGTGGTTGACCAACAGAAAATTGGACAGAGTTTCATACCAGGCTCTGGGAGCTTGTTTAAGGCCATACAGAGCTTTATCTAGCGTGTACACATGATCTGGAAACTCTGAGCTTTCAAAGCCTGGAGGTTGCTAGACATATACTTCTTCATGTAATTTACCATTCAGAAAGGCAGATTTTACATCCATTTGATAGACCTTGAAACCTTTATGAGCAGCATAGGCTAGAAGACTCTGATTGCTTCTAGCCTAGCCACTGGTGCAAAGGTTTCATCATAATCAATGCCCTATTATTGGCAATAACCTTTTGCAACCAATCTTGCTTTGTTTCTGATGATTATCCCATCTTCATCTTTCTTATTCCTGAAAACCCACTTGGTTCCAATAGTTGCTTTATCTTTTGGAAGTGGAACCAAGGACCAAACTTTGTTTCTCTCAAATTCAAGAAGCCCCTCTTGCATGACTTCAATCCAGTTTGGGTCTTCCAGGGCTTCAGATATCTTCTTTGGCTCAATCATGCTCAAAAAGTTCACAAAGAAGGCTTCATTTGTTGTAGCTGACCTTATCTTAACACCATCTTCAGCAGCACCAATGATCTGATGATGGGGGTGATCCTTTGTCCATCTGGTCATGGGAGCATGGACAAGAGGTGGTGTCTGTGCTTCTGAAAGGAAAAGATGATTGTCAGCTTCAGAGCTCTGAGGCACACTACTCTAAAGAGTGGCTTCATTGCTCTATGAAGTACCAGCAGGGCTCTGAGAAGGTGAACTCTCATATATGGAATTTCTTCCAACATTGGTCAGCGGGGCGGGGGTGATGATGGTTGTTGTTCAGGCTCTCTTTCCTCTGATTGTAGTCTCTCATCTCTCTGAACTTGACCTGAGGACAGAGAAGCAGATGGTGAAGTATTTGAAGGACCTGATAGAGATGTACCTGATAGATTATGTCCTTCAGAGCTCTGAACTTGATTGCCTCTGGTGATGACTTCAGAGATATCTTCATCGTCAAAGAAATCATTAAATATCATATTGATATTTTCTTCTCTTGCTTTGGAGGTACTGGGCTTTTCTGTTGTATGTATCCTCTCTGATGTTTGGCTTTCAGAGACACTTGATGATCTTTCATCAAAGGATACATTGGTGCTTTCTTGAATGACTCTTGCTCTTAAGTTGTAGACTCTGTAGGCTTTTGAAGTTAGAGAATATCCAATGAATTTTCCTTCATCATCCTTTCTGTCAAACTTTCCTAATTGATCTCTATCATTCAAGATGTAGCACTTGCAACCAAAAATATGAAAGTATTTCACATTTGGTCTTCTATTATTGATCAGCTCATAAGCAGTCTTCTTAAATCTCTTAACAATGACAGCCCTGTTTTGGGTAAAACATGTTGTTGAGACTGCTTCTGCCCAGAAGTTGATGGGAAGATCAGATCCTGCTAACATAGTTCTGGCAGCTTCTACCAGAGTTATGTTCTTTCTCTCAACTACACCATTTTGTTTAGGAGTTCTTGCAGCAGAGAAGTTCTGGGAGATTCCTTCCTCTGTAAGGTAGGAATCAATTTTGGCATTCTTGAACTCAGTCCCATTATCACTTCTCAACTTTTGAATCTTCAGACCTAACAGATCCAGAATTTCTTTCAACAGATTTATCAGTATTTCTGGGACATCAGATTTTACTCTGATGAACTCAACCCAAGTATATATAGAATATTCATCAATAAGAACAAGGATATACTTTATGCCAGATAGACTTTGCATAGAGATTGGACCACATAGATCCACATGAAGCATATGCAAAGGTCTAGGGCAGTTGTGGTCACTCTTTGTTCTGTGTGAGGCTCTTTTCAGCTTTCCCAATTCACGGGCAGAAAAGAGATGGTCTTTGTCAAATTTAATAGAAGGCATACCTTTGACTAAGTTAAGTTTCACAAGCTTATCAAGATTTGAAAAATTCAAGTGAGCAAATCTTTTGTGCCAGAGCCAGGCATCTTCCTTATTTACAGAGACTAAACATAGTCTTTCTGAATTAGATTTTTGATTTGGATTAAAATTCATTTTATAAAGATTTCCTTTCCTATCAGCTCTGAGAACTCTTGACCAGATTATGAAACTAACAAAGAACATTATTTCTTCTTAAAATTAACATCAAAACCATGATCACACAGTTGACTTATGCTAAGCAAATTATGATTTAATCCTTCAACATAAGCAACTTTTGACACAAAAACACCTCCATTGGTCAAAACACCATATCCTCTAATCTATCCTTGTCCATCTCCTCCAAAAGTTACTGCACCTCCCATTTTATCTTTGAATGAGGTCAGTAGCTCTTTATTGCCTGTCATGTGCCTGGAAGACAGATTAGTTTCTCTTAGGTACCCATTGCATAATGGGTCCTTTCTTATTAGGTTTGGGGGTGTTTGATGTTTTACCTGCTGGCTTTCCATTCTTTGATGGTGTGCCAGAGGATTTTATCTGCATGTTCTGAGAGTTGGTCTTAGGATTTGTCCTTTCTGGTGACCGATTCATAATGCAGTGAGGACCATTAAGATGATTTTGCAACTTTAACAGAAGCTTAATACAATTGCAATTGACAGAACATGGGAATGATTGATGCAAATTGTTGTTTCCATTCATCAACTTGGGATTACATGCCTTTTGAGAATAAAAAATTTTAGAGTCAGATGTTTTTACAAACTTCCTATCTAGATTGGTTTTCCTGAAACTGGCATTCCTCTCTGGATGTGATTCCTTGGACCAAAAAGATTTTCCTCTTTGATTCACTGCAGAATTAGAAATAGGTGAGTCATTAACTTTCCATTTTCCTTTCTGTTCTTGAGTGAACCTTATAGGTTTGTAAACATAAGGCACAGAGGTTTGGTTCACAGAAGCATTCTTGGCTTTCTCTTTTCTCTTCTCTTCTAACTCCTCAGAAAAAAGGATTCTGATACCCATATTTTTAAAATCAGGACATGGTGGGATTCTGGATTGGTTTTTAGAAACAGGTATGACATTGTTCAAAATTCCAGACCCAACAAATGCATGTTTAGATTTATGCAAGATAGTCTTTGGTGCACAAAAAATCTGCTCATCCACCTCAGAGTCAGAGTCTAAAAAGTCTCTGGTGGCTCTGTTAGAGGTGTGAGTCTCTGTGGGTTTCTAAGAAACGTTTGCTTTGGAGGAGTCAAAGGAGTTCAACTCTTTGATGGTACATGTTTTGAATTTTCTGAGTTTAGGTTTTAAAGCATCAGAGATGGAGTTTTCTTCCATAACTCTTTGTAGATCTTCTTCAAATGAAGTTCTTACATCTTCAGAGGTAAGAGAGAAGACCGGTGCTTCAGGGTTAAGATTACCCTGAGTTTTGACATCAGAGGGACCAGCCAAAAAAGTAGCAAGCTTCTGCTCCTTGAAAGAGTTAAAGTTGAATATCTCCTTGGGATCATGACTTTTGGCAGAATTAGAAATGATGATTTCAGCTTTTCCATGATCATGAATAAATTTTAGAGATGGTTTTGTAACCTTTTCATGACCAGAGGAGTCATAGCTGACATTTCTGAAATTTAGCTTTCTGGTCCTTGACCCTTTTGAAGTTTTAGCTCTTTTAAAAACACGAGTACCAGTGAGTACACCGTCAGTCATTTGGACTTTCCCAACGCAGAAAGTAGAGGACAGAGATGTCTTCTTCTTTCCAGTGAAGGGATCAAGGTCACTGAAACCCAGACCTTGTATGTCCTTTTGAGAATTAATTTTAATGTGCACATCCTGTGCATCCTGGTACTTCTTAATCCGAAGCTCTTTCCTCTGTAAAGACTGATGTAAGACTTCTCTTTCCTTTTGAAAATAATTCTTAAGAGCAACAGAGTTAAGCCTTTCATATTCTGATTTCTTTACCTCTTCAGCCTTTAATCTCAAAACCTCTTCATATTCTTTACATTTTTCAGAAAATGAGGTTTCCTTTTGTTTTTGTAAAACTTCCAACTCAGATTTTTCTTTAGAAATTTCTTCCTTCTCCATTTCCAAGAGATTTTTCTCTCTCTCTTGTAGAAGGACAGATCTTTCTGAGCTAGTTTTCTCGGTTCTTTTTCCTTAGATAGTTTTTGTTTAAGGTTTTGAAATTCCTCAGCAAGCTTGGACACATTCATTTCCAATTCAGAGTCAGATTTGGATTCAGAGGATGAACATACCTTGGCACTGGGTTTGGAAATCTCCAGCGCTCTATCAGTCGAGTCTGTCACATAAAATGCATGAGACATTAAAGAAGCATCGGTCTCTGTTGGCTTCTCTGACATTTCCTCAGCTATCTCTTCAAACATCTCCTCTGAGCTTTCTTCTTCAACATCCATCCCGCAGAAGTTGGCCAGCTCTTGTTCATCATCAGAAGATGAATCAGAGATCCAGTTCTCCATCTCTGCCACATAACTTCTTTCTCTGAAGTTGTATTTATACTTGTTCTTGTAGTAGTCCTGGTCTTTTACCAGTCTATCCTTGCAATTGGCAGAGAAATGGTCTGGTTTGCCACATCTAAAACATCTTCCATCATTCTGATTGATGGGCTGGGCAGCATCTAATTGCTTATGTGGAGCTGGTGGGTTGTATCTATGTTGATAATGTTGTAGTATGTGCTCTGGTGCAGCTATGTTGTTGTTCTGGTGGTGAGGTGCAGTCCTCTGCTCATAAACTCTCTTCTCATCCTTCTCTTCTTTCTCAAACTTTCCTCTTCTGTCGAACACTTTCTTGCCAAATCTCTTGTTGAACTGTTGAGTGATCAAGGCAAGAGATTGGGCAAAGGCATTGATGTCAGCATCATCATCATCTGACAGACTTTCCTCATCATTACTTTCTGCTATGAGGCATTTCTTTCCCTTCTTCTTCATGGCTTTCTCCTTCTTCTTGTCTCTGGCAGCATTGTCTCTGTTAGATTTCCCTTCTGATGGTGTTTTTGAGTCAGAGATCAATGCCAGTGGACCTGCAATAGTGGATTTGCCTTTTTGCTTGACAACATCCTTTTTTTTCTTTTTCTTTTTTTTTTGATAAGGTTCATCTAGGCTTTGCCTAGACTACATCCTTGGCAATTTGGAAACAAACATACAAAGCGGCCGTCTGAGACTAAGCCTGGCCACAGAATGCTGACGCCTGGACTCGAACCCGGGGTGGATGGGATATTCCACCACATCCCCCAAGCCCAGCAAGAGTTCCATATACATCAGAGAGAGACCATGTATTTAGGTCCTGGTTAGCTTGTAGAGACATATACAGATTTAACCATTCATCATTCAAACTTTTTAAGAATAAGACATTGTTATCTTTCTTCGACCTTATAACCCCACATTTCTTACACTTGTTTATCAGAATGTTGAATCTGTTATAGGTCTGTTGTAAAGTTTGTTAGGGTAATATTTGGTTGATTAGAAGTTCAAGGGGCTAATTGTAATAGATTAAATTAGGCCTTGTTAGTGAACGGGTCGTGGGCTTGTTAACCACGGGCCCGCCATAAATAAAGCAATCTAGCCTTAGAAAAATAGGCTAGTTGTCTCATTTGCTTTCCTTTACTTGCATTGTAATTCTCTCAATATTGAAAGCTTAATAGAGATGACCAGTTGAAATTGTTACATTCATTGCTTATTATTTTGATTTTATTAATCGTTGCACGGATCTGAGACTCTCAATTGGTATCAGAGCAGACGGACAGATTTGATTCAAAGCCTCTCTATTGATTTCTGGTAAGATTTTGACTTTTCACGTCTGTGTTCATCTTGGAAAATCAAAATCTTGATTCTGGTAAAATTGGTCGATTCTGCTTGTTGGGTTGTGTTAGTACTATTGTTATTGTTGATTCTGCAAATTTTCATAACCTAATTCGTCCATTTGAGTGGTTAATTAAGCAAATCAAATTCAAAAGTTTTGAGTGTGTTCTTCATCAAAAATCAAATTTTTACTATCAAAACTTATTGTTTTTGCTTTAAAATCCATTGGGTTAGTGTTATTTTTGTGTTTGGAAGTGTTTCTAATCATTCAGGAACGCTTTTGTGCAACCCTAATCGAGTTTCAATCGAGTTTGAAAAGTCAGCCGCAGTTCCCGGACACAGCAGCCGCAGTTTCCGGACACTTCCCAAGTTTCCGGATAATTGCGCATCCTTTTCGGGTACATCCAACAATCCGGGTAAGTCCAACAATCCGGGTAAGTTCAGCATTCCGGGTAAGTCACTAAAACTCCATTCTTTCCGGGTAAATCAGTTTCGGAAGCCCAAAGTTCCCGGTAACCAATCTTTTCGGATACTCAATCATCCGGTAAGTGATTTCATCCGGAAACTCTTTCACCCGGTAAGCTCAGTTTTCCGGATTCCTTATCCGGAAACCACCCGGACACATAATTAGTGCATGAATGAGAAAGACGAAATTGTTTATCAATGTTCCTCTCTTCAAATTCAGGACAAGGAGTTTGTTACTAAAATTCTTGATCTTGAAACCAACCTCCACAAAAGGGGTCAAACTGATCAAACCATTTTTCTGAATAAACCCAAAGAGTTCACGTACTTTAACAAAGAGTGGGGAATCGGATACGATAACCCACACTATTTGAAAAAGGGTAGATACCAAACACCCACTTTGTATGATTTTGCTTGTTTTGGGTTAGATAAAAAGTATCCGGAATATGTTATTCAATGGACTGGTCCTCTAGAACTTGAAAAGGAAGAGGAACCCGAGGAATATAAACGCGCACACAAACGAGGAATACAACTTCCGTTTTGTTATGAACCTATAAATTATTCCTATCAAAAGAACAAAAAGTATCTCTCAAATGACTACTTCGACCCATACAAGGTTCCTACGCCCAAGGATTCCTCCAAAAAGGATGAGGACCAAGCACCCGCAACCAAGACTAAGACGGACGAGTTTAAACTCTATGTTCCCCCTCTCATCTTGGAAGCAAAGATTGTCGAGTTAGAGGAGTCGCTTGAGAAAGAAAGGTCTGTTTTTCAAAACGAGAAGAAAGCACTAATTCAGGAAATTGAGAAACTCAAATCTGAGAAAACCGAAGGTGTGACAAATGAAGAAAAGTAAACTCTTCAGTGTGAAATCAATAAGCTCTCATCTAAATTGTCTGAAATGACAAGAGAAACGATAAAAGAGCACATGAGAAATGGTCAACTCCAAGTGCAGCTTGACCTACTTCAAAATATAACGAAGATATCACCTGAACTTTCCTCGAATTCATCTGACACATCCTCGTGTAAAGCCTTCATCGGAAATATCTCTTCGCAAGAAAGTAAAGTTTCTCAAGATGAGTGTGCTAAACGGAATTTAAACTCTGATTTTTCAAACGCTTCCGCACCGAATTCCTCAAAGCACACAACCGAAAACACAAAGTACTCCTCGCCTTCCTTGACCAATCCAAGTCCTGAAATTCCGGAAGTTGATTTTTCAGAATATATGAACTCTGAAGGCAATTTTGATGGAGAGTTTGAGTCGTTCCCTTTCGACAAACCTCTTCCGAGCCATACTGATTTTCTATCCTTCGTAGTCAATCGACCGGTCAACTTTGAAAAGGGTACTTGTTCTAACACGAAGGCCCCAGCTGTGATTGAGATTCCCAAATCTAAACCTGTTCCTCAAAACCAATCACAGCCGAGGCAAAAGACCGAGCGATTGCCTATCAAAAATCATGTTTCTTCGAAGTTCACTGACCATGTTGTCAATGTGGGTTCAGATAAAACCGGCCAGCCTAAACAAGATAAACCAAAGAGGCCAGCTAGGGAATCTATTGAGAAAGAAGCGTCGAAGTCATTTAACACTGTTTTTTACCCTAGAATGAACAAAAACGATTGTGCTTGGACTCATAGGACTGATTTTGTTAAAAGGGGTGTTAATTTTCCGATGAAAATTTACTCCATTCAGCAATTGATCCAATTATCGCACGATCGTTTATGTTGTTCTAGTTGTGGTTGGAATGACTTTGATGACATAAATAATAATGATTGGTTTGGGTCATATCACATATATAATCATACACCCAAACACAAACCCCGTAATAACAAGAGAAAATATCATAAACAACGGGGTTCTCAAACAGAGGTTAAACCACAGCGGGAGACCAAACCCATTCCAAAACGGGCTTCTCTCACTGAGGTTAGACCGGCACTCAAGAGGCAACCTGCTACAAAACCTGTTCCTCCAAAAGGTGTAAATTCTACACCTAAGAGGCAACATGTGCCAAAACCAGTTACTCCAAACGGTGTACAATTTGCACCAAAGGGGAAGTCTGAGTTAAAGCAAGTTCCTCCTCGAGGTGCCAAACTTCCCTCCCGGACCCAGGCAAATTTGGGTACCAAAGGTCCGCTAATCTTGTTTTGCAGGACGGTCATGTGTGGTTCTTACACTCTGGATGCTCCACGCACATGACCGGAAGGAGGGAGCTGCTCACGATCTACAAGGAACAATATTACGAAGACGTGAGGTTTGTCTATACCTGTTTTTCCACGAGCTGCTCATATGTTTAGGGGGAGCATGATCAGCTTTCAGGTTAGTTTTATCATTTGTTGAGGGGGGCGTCACACACAATTTTTTTAACTCTGATGAAAGTTTTTTTGGGTGTGTGGGAGCACTCCCGTGTGCATTTCACTCTACGCGCACATTCTGAGGGGGGGCATCTAATTGGATGCTCATCATTTGAGGGGGAGTGACACGGTTTTTCTTTAAATGTCGAAAAGTTTTTTTGTGTCGGTCTCTCCAGTGCACAATTGCACACTCTAAGGGGGAGCAAAACCTTCCATATGCCTGGTTTGAGGGGGAGCGAGAGAAGGTTCGTTCAAAATCCGAACAGTCCTATTTTTCTTGAAAGTGTGAAAGTACAGGGTAATTTTCTGTCAGCAATCACAAAGTGTCCGGACACCTATCTCTCCGGATAGGTTTCCGGACCAGATGGGTATCCGGATGACCCATCCGGAAACCATGTTTGTCCGGAATTTCGTTTTTGTCTGGGATGTCATCTTTTCCGGAAACCTCTGTTGTCCGTGCACCTGTTGTCCGGATACTTTGGTTTGTCCGGAAAGTTTGGTTTTCCAATCTTATGTCCGGATACCCCTGTTTGTCAAGTCCTGTACCTATTTTCTTACTGCCAGTCCTCAATTCGTCTCAGATTGAGTCACTTATTGCAAAGGTACGCGCCGGAACTTGTTCATCCATCTTGTTTACTAACTTTGGGTCTTTTACAGATATTCCATGGCGGATCAAGTGCAACATCATTATGGTCATCACCTGAGGGGGAGCGTCACACTGTTTTCTTAAAAGTCTAATTGTTTTTTCCTTGTGTTGTTGTCTCTCAAGTAAATAACACTCTCACTCCAAGGGGGAGCAAGTCAATCCCCATGTATATTTTGAGGGGGAGCAGGATAATATACGTGCTATGCATATACCTGAAGCCCTACCTGTGATAGTATATAGACGCGAGTTAGGGAATCCCATGGTCCAGCCAGCGCCGGAGGGACCTTCCCCGGGACATAGCACATGTGAGTCGGAGGGAATTAAGTTCGAAAGCGAACCAAGAAAGATGGAGCCGTAAAGATAACGAGGCTCAAGAGCGAACCCAACCGAGCGATATCCGGGTAGCCACATCTACTATCCCGTCTCATTTGTTGAGACGGGGTATTGAAGAAGCCTCCGTGGACCCAGCGGAGCAATTGCACAACCCCCTCATCCACTCATCCATCTCTCAAAAGACGGATGTTTCAATTTCTCACGGGGATATAGCACAACTTCCACCGGTCTCTCATTCGGAGAGTGCTGGTGTTGAAATAAGCGACCAGCAGCCCCCGGTCGCGACTTCATTTCGTACACAATCGAGTCTAGAGCCACTTGATATTATATATTCTTCGGCTAGGACACATGAAGAGGAACAACAAATCGAGGCTCTTCGTGACCCGATCGGAACGTCCGTAGTGTCTTCGTCTGGCGGAAAACGAGGATCGGACGGAAATCCTACCACAGCTACCGAATTGCCAACTGTGAACGTAGGTGGCTCTGCCTCTCAGGTAGATGCCTCAACGGGTAATCTAAGTGATCCCAGGGTTATCTTACACGACTTTGTGTCACCAGGGTCCCTGGACAGCACCCTTAAGGCTGTCCGCGAGGCAATGGAGCAGCACGTTGCCGCCCAGATCGACACCGTTAAGCGCCTAATCAAAGGTAAAGATAAGATCGTCGACGTTGAAACCGCACCTACACCTCCATCGGCTCCTACTCAGCCTACCTACTCGGTGGACATCCTCAAGACGATGCTTCTAGCCCAGCTGCTCCAACAATCTAAAACTGACGCCTCAACCGAAGCAGACCTGATATCCGTTCTGAAATCCCAGGTCACTGCTCCTTCATCATCCATTACCACTCGCTTAGACGCCATTGACTCGACTCTTAAGGACTACAACCAAGTGCTATAGACGCTGTCCGAGAGAGTCCGCTCACTCGAAGATACCTGTAAAAGTCAAGTCGACGATCTGAAGCGCAAGCACGATGACCAGGATGATCATGATCACCGTGAGGGGGAGAAACGACTAAGACCTACCGAGACCGCCCCTATCCTCACAGAATCTACAACTGTGGTTCATCTGGAACCAGCAACTGCGGCAACAACAACCGACGCCGAACCTGAAGCCGAGTTGCCATTAGCCGAGATGGTAATAGATATGGACATCTCAGATGATGAAGCCCCGACGGTTGAAAAGCCTGAGGGTTCAACACAGGAACTGGTCGACTTTGACTCATCAGACAGACCATTACTGGATATGATCGATCCAGACTGCGAAGCCAACCCGGAGACCGAAGATGCATGGTACGAAAAAGCCGCCAGTGCCGTAAATCTCCATCCAGGTAAACTTGGTTTTCTCGACTGATGAAGACGACAACATCGACTATGATCAGTTCCTGCTACAGAATTTTTATGGCACTTCTCCCGTTCACTCAAGCAAAGCCGCCGAATCTTCTAAAAGACCCCAATCTGCAACTGTCAATCCTACGACATCTCTTCTACAACAACAAACAGCTTCTGATCTTCCTCCCCCTCCTCAGCAACAAATCCGTTGGGAGAAGATCCCTGTATTTATTCCTCACCTGGAGGAATCCATGAAGAAGATGTTTGTTCACAAGCTGCGCACGATTGAGCCGACCTTTTGCCTTGGTATTTACAACTACTGCCCTGAATACCAACGCCGATACACATGCGCAATGAAACGGTGTCTACCTGTCAGCCAAGTCAGAACCAAGCATTAGATCACAGAGGTACTCAACATACCTTCGACCGTTTGACTTCCTGGCTCTTCTGAAAGACCTTCGCACTAGAACCATCCGACCGCTTACCGTTACAAAGGCGCTCGAAGCTGTTCGTCGATTCTTGGTACGCACAATTATGATGTCTTATCTAACGGACTTCCAAATGGCTATCGAGAACAGGGCAAAGAAGGTAAATTTGATAAAGCCGAATTTGCAAGCTCTTGAGTTGAATATGTATCCCGACAACGCTATGCTTCTAGAACCAGAATTTGGGATCGTCTACATCAATGAACAGAAAGAGAAGAAGTTTCTGCGATTCAGTCAGGTTAATAGATTCTGCGACGGCACACTCTTTAAAGTTCAAGATGCTCTTCGAAAGATCATTCAGCACGAGTCTGAAAATCCAAGGGTTTCGTATGTTCCTAATCCGAATGAAATAACTGCTCGGAATGCCTTGGAAATGATTGAAGAACGCATCGACTATCGACGTGCTATCAGATGGTTCGAGATCCACTTCGCGCTTCGAAAAAGATATGTCGCGAACTGGCGCCAAATCGAACTTCAAATCAAAGGGGGAGATTGTTAGGGTAATATTTGGTTGATTAGAAGTTTAAGGGGCTAATTGTAATAGATTAAATTAGGCCTTGTTAGTGAACGGGTCGTGGGCTTGTTAACCACGGGCCCGCCATATATAAAGCAATCTAGCCTTAGAAAAATAGGCTAGTTGTCTCATTTGCTTTCCTTTACTTGCATTGTAATTCACTCAATATTGAAAGCTTAATAGAGATGACCAGTTGAAATCGTTACATTGCTTGCTTATTATTTTGATTTCATTAATCGTTGCACGGATCTGAGACTCTCAAAGTTTCCTCACAAAGTGCTTTGAAATCATTGTATTCATTAATACATTAGGTCCTTCTGTTCTTTTGGGTTTTAGTACCCCCTTCGAGTTGGTTCAGAAGTTGATCCCAGATTTCTTTAGCAGTGACACAAGAGTCTAATTCTTGAAAAATACCGTTTGGAATGGCCATAATCAAGAGTCTAACTGCCTTAAGGTCATTTTCTGTTTTAAGCTTTTCTTCTTCAGTAAAACCAGTGGTTTTAACTTCGAAGTGAGCAGGAATCTCAGCAGTTCTTTCTGTAGCAAGAACACGAGGAACCAGAACCATGGGTTGGAATGGTCCGTTAGTGACAGATCGCATAAGATCTCTATCAATGACATCGAAGAAGTTAACCATCCTGGCCTACCAATTGTAGGTTCCCAGATTCACCTCGTCTCATACAAACAGAAAGATCAAAGATAGCAGAAGCATAATAAAACTGTTTGTGTATGAGTAATTGTGTGTAGCATAAAGCATGAGAGAATAACAATATAATGAACAGTAATTGATAACAATATTGAATAACAAACTGCTCGTATATTGAAAATATGAATAACACCAAGAACACTTTCTTGTGTGTGTATTCTGAAATCTCTCAGGCTACTGATCGTACACTAGAAGTGGAATGCAATTGTGTAGTGTTAGTGCTCTCACAATTCTTGTAACGATCCTTACAAAAGCTTACAATTCTCGACAATTGGTGTGCTCCACTAACGTTCTATTTATAGCCTGATAAAGCAATAGACAATGTACTACCAAACCCTGTGATGACACGTGGAAAGCATGTCTTCGTCCTTTTAGGGCTGATGTGGAAAGTGCGGACACTTCTCTATCACTTAGAGATTTCTACCAGACTTCGGCTTCACAAAGGTCTTCATTCACCAGAGATCATCTGCCAGAGCTCTGAAGGTCTTTTGGCGAACTCGTTCTCTGATGGACTTATCAGAGGTCTTCTGCCAGAGCTCTGACGCTCTCTGATGGTCTTCTGTTTGTTCTTCTGCTAAGTCTTCAGCTTGATCTCTGGCGTCCTGTTCTCTGACGTCCTTCTGACTTGTGATATTTTCAATACTTTTACAATGTCATACTTGGGGCTAACAATCTCCCCCTAAGTATTGAAAATTCAAACTATGATACGTTTAGAGAGATTAAGCAAAATTGAAGACAAAGAGGAGAAAATCATCCTCTGTAAAAACCTTTTACTACTTTCGAAATATGATTAGTTTATAAAGCAAAGAAAGATAGTAAACTAGTCATAATAGTTTCCTCTAAGAATTCTGTCAAATCTCATAATTAAATCCCTGAATTCTAGAGTAAGAGTAAGATGTCTTACAAAACTATCAATGACTTCTTGTGGGCACTTGGAGCTTGGTGGCCTTTCTTGTACGATCTTTCGCAGATACTTCAGAGATTGTGAGGAGTACTTGTGGGCTTCTGCAGATCTGATGGCTTTCTTAACACCTTTCTGTTGGCAAATAAATGCTTCTGGATTGGCTAAAAGGGATCCTATAGGGTAGTTTTCAAATCCCATAAGACTCTCATCTGGAGGTCCAATGCTCAGTTTATCCATCTCAAAATCGATTCCGTGTTGAAAGTCAATTTTGGTTATGAGGTTCACATGCTCTTCCATTGCTAGCAAGACTTCAGTGTGTGTAGTTCTGGCAGCTTTGTATCTATCTGTGAAGTTAAGGCAGTAGGCATGCAGAGTTAGAAGGTTATAGGGATTGAGCAGAACAAGATCATTGTCGTTGAAGGTTTCGTGCGTCTCATCGCTGAGTTCGACCGTGTAGATGTGATAAGCGACTCTGTTAAAGGCAAAGGACTTCAGATCTATCCTGCCAGAGACGTTGGTCTTGGTTCTTATGAATCTATTTCTATCCTCTGTAAGCTTGTTTGACCTCTTTGGATTTAGATACGGATTGATGGGCACTGCATTGACTGGAATCAAGTCTTTTTCAGCATATAGGAAGGCAAAGGTTTCCTCTAGAGATGGTAGAGTGTGATTTGGTTTGGTGGATGGTTGTTGTTGTGGTTGTACATCAGCATACGGCTCTTCTGATATTTTTTATTTTCCTTTGTCAGCCCTCGTCTCTGATGTGTTTCCTTCTATCAGGATGTCCAGAGATTCTGCTATATCATTATGGTGTTGATCGTGGATCATCATGATTGTGGTTGTGTTGGGTGGTTGGTTCAAAATTCTTCAGCAGAGGATGGGTTTGTCCTCTCTGGTTCATTCCTTGGGGATTGGGGTGGGGTATCTAAGAGAATGGTTTTTGGTGGTAGTTCTGCAAAGGTGGAAGTTTTTGCTGGGGTCTTGAGAGGTTTGTCTTTGAACGTGTAGTCGTTTATGCTCTCCCCCTTTTGTTGATCAGACTCCTCTGCATCACCAACGTTTTCTTCAAAGTCAGAGAGCTCTGGTGTAGCCTTTAGAGAGTCTGGGTCAACAAACTTGGCCCGTTTGGAGACTCTCGCACCAGAGGGTTCTCGTGCAGATCTCTTCCCAGATACAGTTCCAGCAACCAAATCACATAATATAGCAGCTGCCTTCTTCAGAACGTCTTCTAGTTCAGCAGCAGCAGACCTGACCTCCTCCACTAGGTCTTCAAAATTGAATTTGTGGGTGTCCAGAGTTTCTTTAATATTTTTCTCTGAGACCTGGGCTTTACCCATAAATTTCGAGGATATTGTCATCATACGGCTCAGAATCTCTCTTCTGAAGTCACCCATGTGACCTATAGTCATTGGTCGATCGTTGGGTCTTGGAACATTAACAGATATGGGAGTTGGTGTATCGGCAGTGTGTACAGCAGAGGATGAGGGTAGATCTTTGAGTGCAGCAGAGATAGAGTTGTTGATCACCTCTGTCAGAGCTCTGATGTTAGCTTCTGACAGAGTGACAGAGGGTGTGGCTCTGGAGATAGTTTCCTTGTGATTTTCAGCCAGTTGTGTCTTCAGAGCAGAGATTTCTTCTTTGAATTTTTTATTCTCCTTTGTGCTCTTCCTCTCCCATTCCTCAAATTTCTTGGTGGTCTCTGCAAGCTGAGTTTTGACATTTTTTTAGCTCATTTTGCAGAGAGATGTTCTCAGTTCTCCTCTACTCCTCCACACCTGTATTGATAAGTTTATACTCATTCAAGGAGGTTCTAATCTCATCACAGAAACCTTTGAGCTCTGTTTTTGTGACAAGATCAGAGATGGGAACATTGGAAACAACACATGTTTCCAATTGAGCCTCGAGTTCAGAGGTGCCTTCTTTCAGATGGCTAGGCACTTTCTATGATATTTCCAAGTAAGCTAACCATACTAAGGTATCATGATACCACCTAAAATATCAACTTAAGGTTTATTGGGATCAATCGTCCAAAACACGACTATTTAAGTGAATGGCTAGGCGACTGTCCACTTAAATCTCGTTATCTTGGCACCTTGTCTCACACTACAATCATCCGATATGATTGGCTAGACACTTACCACACCGAAATCCTGAAAGCTCGACAAGTACCTTAAATGGGTGGCGTTTAGTTTACATATTGTAAAAAGTTTAATTTTTAGAAAACATTCTAAGTCTTTTAAAACGTTTTGATTTAAAACCTTGTTCTTAAAACCTTGTTTTAAAATTCATCAAATTAAATCGGTTTGATTTTATAAACATATCAATTTTAAAATATTATATTTATTTACCGATTTAAAATTTATTTTGTGTTTTGTTTTATTTTATTTTAAAACCGTTTGCAAGTATTATAACAATAATATAGCAATTAAATAAAAGCAAACACAAAAATAAACAACCACACACAAATAGATAATATGCGGTTTTGCCCCTAATGTGGTGTTGTGAGCCAACACAACAACCACGGTCTTTCTAATGACGTCTTCAAGCTCCCACTGGCCTCGTCATCTTGGTGAACTCCAGGGACTCCGTCTTGATATCTTGAAACTCCGTCTTCGGGTTGGATTTACAACTTAAAATAGAAAATACAACAGTATCCTATCTATTTTACAATTGAACCTATCTAGAAAATTCAAAATTAAAATTACATCTCATGCAATTAGTACATTTTAATTTTCCAAACATAAAATAAAACAACAACGGGTCTTTCGGGGCAAACCATATATTATCTAAAAATTATTTTAAACATAAAAAAAACAATCGGCCGAAACTAATTAACATAATTAAAAGCCGATTAATGGAACATATTTTATATGGCAAATTAAAACTTAAAATCGACCATATCCCTTTTAAATGTGGGTTACTAACCCGTATTCTGATTTTAAACATAAAATTAAAATATTGGCTAATTAGATAAACATAAATAAATGCCAACTTCAACCGGTATCATCCTTATAGGCAAAACCGAAAATAAATTTTTTTTGCAATACAAGTTTTAAGATGAAAAAGTTTCTCGACCCAAAGACCGAACTTGGGCCCAACTCCCAAAAAGGGCATTGGCCCAAAACAAGAACCAAATACCGTGGCACCAAGCCAACGGTGACCGGTGAAAGAAATTTGACCGCTGACATAAAAAACGATCGGAAACACTAGTATAGAAAAGATGAGTTTCCGTTTTATAATTATTTTAAACATAAAATATACAATTCGATCAAATTCAAAAAAAAAAACATGTTTACAAGACCAATGATACATGAGATTAACACATGAGTCGATAAAAGAAACAGTCATCGGGTAGCAACCCTGTGTCGTGACCCCACCATAACCGAGTTCAGAAACATACAACGCCTAGCCACTCAGTATGAACCCACAGTGGCGACCAAAACAAATATGTCGCTTAGCCCAAAAACCATGTAACAATGTCTACAACGGCATTCAATAGACCAAAAGATGCACTCTAATGGTGCAGTGGCCGACTATGAAAAACAGCGACGAAACCAACAAACAACAGCAACAGTCGCTGATGGTGGAGTAAACATGGAGATTGTTTTCTTCATCATTGCATGACAGTAACAAAACTAGCACATCCATCCTCTTTGGGCGACGGTCTGAAGGACTAACCTATCTTCCAAGAACCAAGAAACTACCGGTATGGAGAATCGAAGCAATCACAATCCCGGTCGCATCAGGGAACGAGAGACAAAAGGCGGCAGCAGCCGCACGTGTCCGGTGATGCCCGACTAGACCGATGTTGACAAAACCGCAAGAAGCGGCACATATGGCAACCGATCGATATTAGGGTAAAAAAAATCTTTTATTAAACCGACGATTGAATTGAAAAATGTGGAGGACAACGGTCCTCTGTCGAGTTCCGATCGACGATAACAATCATAGAAGGGAGAAACGACACTCGTAAAAACAAAATGGTGTCACCGCCATCGAAGGGCGGCGACCAGGTCAGCCGATACCGACGAGAAAGAGGATAGAGGTAACTAAAATTAGGGTTTACAAAACCCTTTAGGTCGGTGGTGAGAAAAAAACGTCGACAATAGGCGGCGATTGACGTGTTCTATCGAGAAAGAAAAATTGATTTGCGGCGGAGTTTAGGTGGAGATAACCAACGACAAAACTCAATCGGCGGCTAGAAATTTGATATGAGGTCGATGATTAGGGTTTTAAGAATCCTAAATTCTTTTAACAGTCCCCTTTTGAAAAGGTGGGTCCCAAAATAAAGTTTTAACAATAAAACTTTAGATTAGGTATCAATTAAAATATTGTCATTTTTTTTCTTTTGATTTGCCATATTCAACATTGTTCCTTGTTTAATTAAATGTGATCAAAGCGGCTCTGATACCACTATTGGGTTTTGATGCGATTTGTAACCATTAAAACGCAGCGGAAAATAAATAAGACGGTTACAAAATTATAGAAAACTTTTCTTAATACAAAACCCAATCGGATCCATTGACGCATTTAATTAAATTAATAACACACCATATAGTGTTTAGAATTGTACCTTTTTGGGATCTGTTGTGGTTGAACGATCGGGACACTAAGAAACCAACGCAAGTTTCCTCTAACGGTATCCACACACGAACACACGAATTCCTCCGAGTGCTAGCCCAAAAGAACCCCTAACTCTAATATGTGTAGTGTATAATTCAGATTCAGAGAGTCGAATCAGTCAACTGAAAATAACTGACTTGACATCCTATTTATATAGACAGTAAATAGGATTTGTATTTATTTGTAAATATTTGAATTCAAATCATTTGAATTCGAATAATTATCTGGATAATTATCTGAATAATTATATTTATCTAAATAATAATTATTCATATTTACAGATAAAACCATGTAATTATCATAATTATCTTTTACATATATTATTTAATTATTCTTTCAAGAATAACTATTTAACTGTCAAACATGACTTTAACGGGTTTCTTTCTAATGGAAGCAAACGTGTTCTTTGTGTGCGACCCTTTAGGTTTACATACTCATTGGTAGCATTTCTGTGTGATACGTGGGCATATAGTAACCTACATTAAATTTTTTCATTCTTATTCTAAGTGCAAGAAATATGTGTGATTCTCATAGTTTGTTTAGATTAGGTTTTATACTTAATTTTATTCCGCAACAAACTGTAAATTGTTGATTATATCAATAAACAATTTAGAAAGATAAAACTTATGTGCTTGTATTCAACCCCCCCCCCCCCCCCCCCCTCCCCCTCCTTCTACAATCTTGTATAACCCTTCGGGACCAACAGAATCAATGACTATATAATGTGACCGGAATTACTCGTGAGATCTTCTATATTGTTTATATTGATTGATTGATTTTGATAGTGATCTATTGTGTTTTTGCTACACTATATTCTTCTTTAGATTAAATAATTGAGAAAATTAGATAATTTAAAAATTATTTTATTTGGGTCGTTTATAACTATTATAATATATATATATATAATTGTTAAACTTTAAATTTCATAGGTTTTCTTAATGAAATTTTTTCATAAAATTGTTTATTTTGATGAAATTGTTTCATATCATTCATTTCTTGATGAAATTATTTCATATATTTTTTTTCATTCTTATGAAACTGTTACATATATTTTCTCAGTTTGATGAAACTTCTTCGTTTTTACATAAAAAACACAAATATATGAAACAATTTCATCAAGAAATGAATGATATGAAACACTTTAATCAAAATAAACAATTTCATCAAAAAACTTATGAAATCCAAAGTTTACAAAGTTTACACACATTTAGAGGTTTACAATTTATTATCCCTATATATATATATATATATATATATATATATATATAGAGAGAGAGAGAGAGAGAGAGAGAGAGGGGGTCAGGAGAAAATCTCAAATAAATGAAAAACTAAAAAACACCTTATCGACCGTTAGATTAGATGATCTGATGGGTGTGATTAAGGAGGCGGTTACAACAATATCAATTCAATTAAAAAACCTCACCCCTCTAGTTTTTATTCGAAAAAAGACAAAAAATAAACAAATTTCGAACGAAATAAATTACACCAAATAAACGACTATATTTTTCTCGTTAATTTGAGATCCATATTGATATACTTTTTTATCCATTTTTTCGTGGTTTTCTGGTTTTCCATTTATTTAGGGTTTTCCCCTGAACCTGACCCTATATATATATATATATATATATATATATATAGGGGTCGGTTATTTTACAAACCAGTGAAATCTAACAAACCGTACAAACCACGTTCAACCAATCATATTTTTTCATTTTCTTCACTTTTTCTTTATTATGGGGGTTGATTAGTCAATACTAAATGAAACAATTTCATCAAGAATATATGAAGATTGATTAATCAACAATATATGAAACAAATTTCATCAAAGTGAGAAATACATGAAACAATTTCATTGTTACATAGAAACAAAAATATATGAAACAATTTCATCAAAAAAGATATTATATGAAACAATTTCATCATATGAAACACTTTCATGAAACAATTCCATTCAATTAAACACTGAAAATAAGAGTTTGTATGGTTTGTTAGATTTCATGGTTTGTAAAATAGTCTTGACCTATATATATATATATATATATATATATATATATATATATATATATATATATATATATATATATATATATATATATATATATATATATATGAACTAAGTAAAAGAATAGTCGGGCCTTTTAAAAAACACACATCATGACTTGCCTCGAGCTGTCATAGTCTGAGTGATGCCTAAAACAAATGTTGTGGCGACGACAGACACGTTTACACCATTGTGCACCTCTTAAAACCCTGGACGTGCAAAACACCGGATAGACAACTTATCGAGTCCAATCATGTACTCTCATTCATACACTCCTATCTTTTTCAATCTTGTCTACACACCAAACGCTACCTCAACAAGCCTCAAGTCCGTGCATGTGATAGTTGATTGTTACAACACCCCATGTGACACCATAATCTTTTCTAGGGTTGTTCTTACTTGAACCATTAGTATGACCCCAAACAACCACTTGGAACATTTTAAACGCTATCAGCAAATACATGTCTCCGAAAATTCATTCCCTTCCCTATGCATCAATCAACCCCTAAGGCCATCAGTACCGCTCCGTAGAAGCCCTCAAGCGCCACATCAGCGCCACATCAACTTTTCTCCTAACCCTCAAGCCCTCAAAAAGTGGAGTACCACTACCCTCAAGCCCTAGCTTGCCACCTCAGCGCCACATCAGCTTTTCTCTTTACCCTCAAACCTTCCATTTTTTTTTAATTCTTTTATTTATACATTTAATTATTTAACAAAATAAAAATATTTATATATTTTTTAATAAATACAAATAAGATAAATAATAAATAAAAAAAAGAAAAAAAAAGTCGTAACTTAAGGATAAAGATGTAAAATTTGATATACAATAAACAAGGACCAAATATGTAATTTTCTCAATTATTTTTTGGAAGAATTAACTCTAATTTTAACAAAGTTGGATGGAGGGATGAAAATGGAAGGAAAATAGAAATCATAAGGATAAAAAAGCAGTTTTAAAAAATCAAAGACGAAAACCGTTATTAACAGTAAACCACAGGGACCAAAATCATAGTTTACTCAAAAAATAATTTTCGTAGTTTATATGATATATATTAAAATATATAAATCCAAAAAAATTCAATGTTGGGTTCATTTCGAACGTATCGAAGAGACGATTATAATGGTGTAACTTGTTAAAATTAAAACGTATTTTTTAACGTGTTTTAGTTAATAAACGATTATATGTGTTAAATGTAAAATTAAAATAATGAAACTAAAAGGTATAAAGTAAATTTAGTAAATAAGTATAGGGGTTGAAAGTGTAAATTTTAATTAAAAATCATTAAAATATGGCAAATAGACACACACGGGTTCCACGTAATTAATAATCGAATTCACCCGCTATCATTTTATTATTTGTTTATTATATAAATCATTATTACTTAAAAAAATTGTAGAAAATAAAATTCTTTTCACAATAGCTAAGTGACTAAGTCAGCTCAAACATTCCAGATATCAGCATATGGCAAAAACACACAAGTGTGGATTAAGAAAATACAGACCAATGTAAATTTATTCAGTAACAAACACCATTGTTGAAGCCCCAAAAACACAAACAAAACATTGATCAGAGCTAACACTTGTAACATCTTTTAATTCACAAAAAAAAAGCGTATGCATCTTGTATCAATTCTTTAAACTACCAAGGATCAACCTTTTTACCATTTTAACATACCGGGAGACGAATGCCAGCAACAAACACTAGCCACTGTTCACGTACGGCCAAAGATGACTATAACAAACATTAAGACCCCACACCTAGTAGACTCGTTCACTCATTGCAATCATGATCGCGTTTCACCACTTCGTCTCCAAAGATAAAGCCACCAGCCGATGTTAATCCATCCCCAACCCAAATAACCGCATATCCCCATAACCAGAAATGCACTTTGGACTCCACTGAGAAAGCCAGTTGCAGTCAACTGTAACAACAAATGAAATTATAACACAAATCTCATATACCTTGGTATTTATATGTATTGATTTTCTGTAAGCATTAGGTGAACATAACAAAATCAATACACCGATCTTGTAAAATGAATCATCTTTAGTCTAGAAAACATATTCCTTGAGAAATCCCAGTATATGTATGGAAACAAAATGAAGATTCTTATAACACAAATCTCATATACCTTGGTATTTATATGTATTGATTTTCTGTAAGCATTAGGTGAACATAACAAAATCAATAAACCGATCTTGTAAAATGAATCATCATTAGTCTAGAAAACATATTCCTTGAGAAATCCCAGTATATGCATGGAAACAAAATGAAGATTCTGGTAGAAGCAAACTACTTAAATGAACAAATATCTGACACAAAACTCTGATGAATGCAAAGCCATAGTCGTTGGAGCACTATGGCCTTACAAAATACTTAAAACTCACCTTCAGGATGTAAGATCTTCCAAACCAATCGACTAAAGATCTCTCCACCCTGTTATTTTTGTTATTAACTTACTTTTGTTTCCTCCAACTGTCCAAATATTTAGATTTTTTATATCCGGTTTACTATTTCCCTGTCGTTCCCTCCTCTTTTATTTTATCATTTGTAAGTGTAATAAATAGAATAGTAATGTTGTATTTAGCGAAAGAATAACCCCTGATTTATATTTTATATGGTACCTCATCGCAGAATAAAAAACAAGATAATTAAAAAAAATAGATCATCCTTATATCATGCCTAAATAACAGGTCAAATCATTGCCAAATACATCTAATATTCCTCCTCAAGCTGAAGCACAAATGTCAATCACGCCCAACTAAAGGCAATCACTTAAGGCGAATCTAATCAAAAGATTCAACACCAACATGATTTAGATGCTAACATTGTGTAAATGATTGTATGAAAGGTACCATCCTAACAAACACTGTAGAATCTATTACATTTTGCAGTTGTCTTGTTAAAGATATCCAAAACAAGGTATTCACACACAGACAATATTAAGCGCTACTATACTATGAACTGGAATGCTAGTAGTTAAATGTTAAGAGACCAATCATGTTTTCAAATAATCTTGTATTTTATTACTTAATTTCATGTTACTGAATAACGGAAAATATTTTAAATCGTTAACCTCCACAGCTAAAGAGAAGAATAGGTAGTGGTTTGCAGAAAAACCTACCTCTCTTTGCAGTATTACTTTCAAAACCCAGACAAGCATAACGAATGTAGGCATACATCATATCACCAAACATATGAGGCTAACAATTTTATGGATGAAGTTTCTTGCTGGTATACACAGAGAACAAAAGAAGTGAAGATGTAAATTGCAGCAAATAGAATGGGCACAAGTGGGCAAAAATATCTTACAACTGGTAAATGCTAATAGTTGGTAACTGGTAACCGAATAAGAATTCATATTTTTGTTAGACCCTTGCTCAAATAATTTTCCCAAATTAATTGTATCAAACATTAATACTCAACGATTGACTTGTATTAAATGAAAAACGTTATTTACCAAAAACCAATATCTACCAAAAGACATTAATTTTTCATACAATGAATTACATCCAAGTAAAAAACATAATATAACAAAAACCAATATCTACCATCAAGCAAAAACATTATACATCAACAAAATAAGTAAACTAAAAATAGTATAATGTGTATTTGGTTTTATTTTTATAAAAATGAAATATATAAAATATAAGTAGAAATTGTTATTTGGTTAACTCGGTTTAACCAAATTAGAAAATAATTAACCGAATAAGAATCTTATTCGGTTAACCGAACCATTTAACCCAAATCTCATTCGGTTCAGGTGGGTTATTCGGCCTCAGTTATTTTTGACACCCCTAGGTAAAAATGTTGATAGCACCATGTCATAAACTATCCACTATCCTTTTCATATAAGCCTGTTAATTAATTAAAACCTAGTACACAGGCATCAGAATTCAAACTCACCATTTTGCCTGCAAGCATGCCGAGGTTGCCAGCACCACCATGCTCCAACATAAATTTAGGAAAAACTGAATGAGGTTGGAGTGTGTACTTCATGATAAGAGGATCAAAGGCCATCAGGATAATCGCGAATGACCTTCATACAACACAGTTATGTTAAAACAATCCTGAAGCGAAATAATTTATGTGAAGTTCAGAAACACCAGGCAGTGCTCACAGAAATCACAACGTTCATGCATTTAAGAGCAGAATAATATATAAGTGAAAAGACCGCAAAAGCATAGTTCATCAGAATTACCATGCAGTGCTCATGGAATCACACAAACTGATTGCCTTTCCATGTTGACTGCCCTTGTTGGTCCAATCGAGGAATATATTGTTGTTGAAACGATTCATGGTGAGAATCTGAACTTCCCAGATTTGAACTTTCCTGCCAGTTTTTCTGCTTTTCCCCTTCAAACTGGACCACTGGGACTTGTTTTCCAGGAAAAGGGAAGCTAGATGTAGCTACAGAATCATTCACATATTGGGAGCTCAAATTTGACGGCAGATTAATGGGTTGAATACCAGGCCTCATTGATGATTGCAACTGATATCCATCTAACCAGCTGTAATCATCATTTAGGGGATTTTGGCCCAATGCAGGGGCGTGCTCATTGACTTGCTTAGGACGAACAGAACTAAAACCAGGTGGTGGTCCAAGGTGTCTCACAGGTCTGTTTGTCGAAACTTTTAAAGAGCTAGTAGGCGGCATAGTTGATAATGTATTTCGACCCACAATGTAAGGATCTGGTCCAGAAGGCACAACTGTATCATACTTTATATGAGTAATTGCTTCTCTAAAGGATGCATTTTTGTCATCAATCACAGAGTGCACTGCCATGCTATGAGATGTTCCAGTATACAACATACTACTTTCCTGATGAACAGGAAATGCTTTGACACTGGCCTGCTGAACAGGAAGGGCAAGGGAAGCAGCATTTGCAATCTCAATATCTCTGTTTATTCCAGGTTTACCTACATGCCCATTTTCCATTAAGCTCAAACCTTCTAATCCACCAGTAAGTGCAACTTGCCTGTTGCCACCAGACCACATTGGAGTTCGGAACTGATATGGCTGCCCAATGTTTGGAGTGAGATTGTTGACTGGCAAAAGTGACTGTGAGTGAGTAGTGTACACTGTATTCTGCTGGTGAAAATCAGCATGTGAAACTGAAACAGGAACTGCAAACTGAGAGGTACCAATATCTTTATTTTGCACATGCTCAAACCCTTCTTGATGACTCCCTTTTGAAACAACCACTTCAGTTCGATTATCAATCGCAGTTGGTCTAAAAACAATCACTTCATCATCCTCCTCTTCACCTTCCACATGTGATTCAACCTTTAGTGGTGTGGCCATCATGGTTGCAGTTGTATCAGCAGAGGTTTCTTTAATCCCCCCATTTGATTTAGGGCTGACAGGGTCAGCAGAAAGATTGCTATGTTGTTTCTGAGTCTCAACACCTACAACAAACTTCTTCAGTTTTGAATCAAATCTTACCTTCTTGTGGTCAATGGTAATCATATCTGTAATGACTTTCCCTGCAGCCAGAATCCTCTTCACACGAGCTACTTTATCTTTCTTGCTGTCACCTACGAGGGAATGTTTCCTTGAGAAATCCAAAAACTTTTGTGCAGGCTGAAGGGGCAAGAATCCTCTTAGCTCGAAATCCTCCCACAATGCCAGCTGGTATTCATTTTCGTCCTCCTCATACCTTGTCATATCAGTGAAGCAGTTCATGTCTTCATCATCGTACGTGACCAGACCACCAGATAGTAGCTTATTAAACAAAGATATGCAGTAGCTCCAAAACTTCATCTGAGCTGTTGTTCGTTTTTCATCAGTCTCACTGCGTATAACATCAGGACGACACGCAATCCATTCCATACAAACAAGGATGCCAGGCAACAAGAAACTTGAGGATGGATCAGCCAACTGTAGACATCTCTTTATTAGTTGACCCATTAGTTCATAAAATGTGATTAGTGCATCCTGGAGAAGCACTGTGTTTTGTACAATATCTGCATAACTCTGACCTTCACCCCCTCCTTTCACGTTATTCACTGTAAATATAAGTATGGAGACGACTATTACGATGAAAAGTCCATTTTCAACTGCGTCCGTGCCAAAACTCGGCTCCTCTTCCGGCCCGGAAGAAAGAAGCTCCTGCAAAGCATTGCTAACTAGAGAAAGAATTTCTTCAAACATCTCCAAGCTGTAAAAATGTTTCATGCAATTACTTTCCTATCAAATTAGTCAATCAATCATTCACAACTCTATTGTCTAAGAACATACCTTGTGCGTGTGAAAAGAATACCATTCAAGCGAACAAAACAAACACGAAATGCTTTAAATGTTTGACGAACTTCAGCTGCTCTTTCCACATCAGAGCTAGTAGCATCAGCAATTGGCTCCGCTTTCCCTCTTCCTCTGCTTCTCGTCCGGCCAGGTGATTCTTTGATAGAAGGGGCTTTCGAATCACCATGCGATTGAGCATAACTTTGTCGATTCTGCCATACAAAATAACACATGTAAGTACCAAAAATGATGACACATTATCCGCACATGATCATTATTGACAACTTCCATGTCAAGCACAAAGACAAAATCGGAAAAAGATGACCTGAAAAATTAAATGATATTCTCCCCATTTTATGTATAAACCTATTTCACATTCAGGGCAAATGAGTCATTCCACATCAAGATGTACTCCAACCAAGCCTTTTATCCTAACTAGTTGAGCATATATGCCAAGAAAAAAACCATAAACAAAGTATAAAATGATGCAAACATTAACAACTTAACAAGCCACCTCCCCCAATTTGATGGTGATGGAAAGCACCTCTGATCCACTACCAAGACCAACTCCTTAGGGTATATGCCACTCCAAAATTTACTTTGATTTTACAAAATTATATATGAAAACTTAGTTATTGAAATCTTCTATTTGCAAATATAGAATGCTTCTTGTCCATCAACTAACTTAGATTTAATTTAGGATCATAAAACGATAATTAGACCATAAGAGCCAAATACATACCAGTAACATTGGAGTAGAGTGGACATTTAGCCTACCATGGTGGTACTTCCTTGTCAGGGGAGATCCCATATGCCCCAAGCCAATTAACAATGGGACATAATACTGAAGTAGCTAACAATTTTAGGATCAATTATTGGACAATAGGTACACAGACAAACAAGATTAATACAAAAAAGGCTACTATCTCTTCAGAGGGCATTTTACTAGATAAATGGTACATTTAATGGCATACTGCAAAGTCATATCCTCCCATACTTCTAGCCAGATCATGCTTAATTGATTAATCAAGTGTCAACTTTAGTGTGACTTTGTCATGCCCACCACTATCAAAGTACCTTTGGATGACATAGGACAATTATCCACACTAGCAAATACAGGACATATAGCTGAGAGACACCAGCATATACCAAACCCGCAATGTGCCAAACCTTCTCATATCTATACTACTTATATATTGGTTCTAACCAAAAGTCTTAAAGACAATCCATAATGCATAAGGTACAACCAATTTATGCACAAAATCTAAAAAACTCTTAAATACAAGTCTTTAAGGATAGTTTACAAGTCTTTCATGCATGAAACTTTAAACGGGCCAATAAAGAGATGTGACAGTCCAGCCCATGCTTTCTATCTCAACCCTTCTAACACGTCTCAGAGCCATACCCTTTAGGCCTTCTACCTCTTATCTCATGTCTCACAGCCCATGCTTATTTTGGTTTCTTGATACGATTTCTATGAAATGGAAGATTTTCCTTCTAACAACCCATACCTGCTTCTGTATCGCTGGCTCCCAAGACGCCTCTACGTTTGCATATAAATCCGCCCATGAGGTTTTGCAGATTTCTCTGAGGTATGCTATAGATTTTAGTTTCAATTTAGATTTCCATTTCCCCATTGAGTTCTCTGATATAATATCTTGTCAATTTCAATTTAGTATTGTATTTGTTGTTGTTCTTCAAGATTCAAGCAACATCGACAGATTCAAGCAACATCGACAGATTCAAGAAGCTTCCAAGGTTGATTTACGATATTATTTGTGGGTTTTGTAATCTCCTTTATTGTCTCTCTGCTTATGGTAGAGAGTGAGCAACTTTATCTTCATTTTTTATGGGGTGCAGTAGGGAATTTGGGACCTGCAGTGAACTATTAGTGTAAAGAGATGCTATTTGAATATTGTTGTTAAAAGATTATATGTTGATAAAGCACACTCCTTAAGTTGGATTTGGTTAACTTTTCTACAGCAACTGTTACAAACACATGTTTAGTGTAAGTTACTTTTCATTGACTTTTTTCCATGTTTTTTGGACCCTGTTTAACCACCAAGCTTTACCATTTGTATACCCCATTCACAACTCAATTTACCCTTGGTTTGAGAAAAATGAAAAAGTGACCCAGATGGGTAATCTTAACCAAAATTTTCCTTCACAAATATCACAATTCACAAGTTACTTTGGCTTTAATCATCCCTAACATTTGCGTTATTTATGATTGTGGCATTGACACCTCTATAATTGGCAAGCTTATTAGTCTACAATGTATGATGTCCAAACCATCTCGATTTATATGCATCCTTTACCCAAAGGGGTCGTTTACCCAAACTCTTATCATCCCTACTTGTTCTATTTTGCTGTGTTATTACTATATCCTTGAAAAGTACATGTGCCAAAAAAACGTTTTGCAGTAGAGGAATCTTTCAATATGTGGTATTAAGCTAACTTTAATGTCTGCTGAAAGGCAGACGAAGGTATAGGAATAAAAATAGCAACTGAATATATAACTTTGACGCAGCTGAAGTCAGCATTCTATAAAATGTCAATAGAGCCACTACAAAAGTTATATGTACATGGCCTAATATGACTATTACTACTTGACCTTCTTTAGTACAATAGTTGACCACTACAAAGTTTTAACTTTGGAGACAAGATTGTATAATATTTTTGTAAACCTTCATATGTCAGCCTCCTACCTATTTAAAAGGGAGGGATCATATTTAGTTAATTACTTGTTGGGTCATATAGTGATTCTTTGATTATGCGAATGTGTTCTGTCAAATAGTCTATTGATATGTAGCCAACCAGAAATCCTTTTGCAGTCAATTACATACATTAATCTTCTATCTCATCTTCCAAGTTCATTTTGATTAGTTTATTGTATCTACAACATGCTTTCATCTATGCTGTTAAAATCGCGATATATCGGATATCGGTCATACGAAAAATATCGGTGCAAAATATCGGCCAATATATCGGCCAGCGATATATCGGCGATATTGACCGATATATCGGCCGATTTTTAGGTCCAAATATCGGTCCAAAATCGCGATTTTTTAAGAGTGATATTTTTGGGCTTTTTTAATGACTTTCTCTGATGGGCCTTTTTTTAATTCAGTACTGGGCCTTTTTTTTAATTCAGGACTTAGGTTTAACTTTTAAGAAAGAAAACGATGCCTCTTTTGTCTTTCTTCTTTCTTTTTTTTCTGTTCCAGCAAGCTTCGAACCCTTCCAGACTTCCAGTTCCAGCAACTAGCAAGCTTCGAACCCTTCCAATTTTCTTTCTGTAGTTCAGTTCCAGCAACATTCTTCCAGTTCCAGCAAGCTTCTAAGTTCCACGCAGGTTCTTTGACTCTTTCTTCTTCGTTTCTTTCTGTTCCAGGCCTATTTTACTCCCAAGTCCCAATTAAGTTCAGTTCCAGCAAGCTTCTTAGTTGTTTGTGTGTTATTTACAGAGTGAACTGTTGATATTTTTAAATTTTAAAACATAATATAGATTATATAATCAATGATGTACTTGATAGATAAGTTTTTTTCAGGCTGTTCATATTTTTACTTTTTTAAGCTGTTCATATATTTAAAATTAAGCTGTTTGAACATTTAAATTTTAAGCTAATATAATAAGTTGTTCATATTTTTAAGCGTTGATACTTGATAGTGACTTAGTCTAGTGACTTAATAGATTAAGTTGTTCATAGGATCTGTGAATGGAAGGGGGTCAATCTTCAGGAGCATCTGTGACCCCGACTCTGCCTAATACTACTTCATCGGATGCGGGTACAAAATGCCTCAATGGCGACATGGCTTGGGAATGGGGGTTATGGAAAGATCTAACAAAAAAAAATATGGTGTACTTTGTGCGATAAAAGAATGAGTGGACGGATTAGTAGATTGAAAGAACATCTTACTCACACCGGAGTAATGTGACTATCGACATCCAAAAAAGAGTTTGTGCATCAATGCAAGAGTATGAAAAGAAAAAGAAAGAAAAAACTAGAAACAACGAAATTCTACGACAATATTCGGTTGATGACGATGAGGGACAAGAAGAAGATGATGAAAACCATGAAATAGAAATTACTCAAGTAAGAAGACCACAAGCCGGATTGCCACCTCGTGGTAGGAAAAGAAAAGCCGCTAGTGGTGTTCGCGGTCCTCTTGATTCAATGTTCAAGCCCAATTATGACAAGATTAAACAAACTAATTTGGATAAAAACAACCCAATCAAGGAGAAGTTAAAGATGGCCGCTTGAAAAGAGTTTGCGGTTTGGGCATATTCGGTTGGGTTGCCGTTTAATGCCGTGCACGACGAGAACTTTCAAAAGTTTATAAATGCAGTCGGAGAGTACGGAAGAGGTAATTACTAATTACAATTTCAAATTATATATTTACATATAATGTTAATTACTAAATAATAACTTTATCGCTATAATTGGTACTTGATAGGCATGCCGGCTCCAAGTTATCACAATATCCGTGTCACTTTGTTGAAAGATGTACTCGAAGATACACATAGGTTTGTGGATTCCTTCCGTTCACATTGGAAGAAGAGTAAATGCACTATTATGTCGGATTTTTGGACAGACGGGAAAGGGCGAAGCTTGATTAACTTTTTGGTTAATTGTCCTCAAGGAACAATTTTTTTGAAATCAATTGATGCATCGGAGCATGTGAAAGATGCTCAATTAATTATAAAGATGATCAACGAGGTTATTGAGGATGTTGGAGAGGAGAACACCGTGCAGGTAACAAACATTCTATCTATAATTATATTTGGTGTTATGTACATATTGTATATATATAATATTAACGAATTGTTTTTTTACTTATACTAGTTTGTTACCGATAATGGGTCCAACTTTAAAGCCACGGGAAAAATCTTGGAAGAACAACATCCTCAGATGTTTTGGACACCATGTGCAGCACATTGCGTGAATCTTATGACAGGAGATGTTGCAGAGAAAATACCAAAGATTAAAAATGTGTTAACCGATGCGAGAGCGGTAGTGATTTATATCTATAACCACGGAAGGATTTTGAATATGATGCGGAGGCTCAATAAAAATAGGGAATTGCATAAGTCTTGTGTTACAAGGTTTGCAACACAATTCTACACCATTCAAAGCATTCATGAGAACCGACATCATCTCCAAGTGCTATTCGTTTCTGAACAATGGAGGAAGAGTGACTTTGCCAAGAAACCCATCGGAAAAAGAATTGAAAGAATAATAGCTAAGCAAGAGTTCTGGGACAATATTGTTCTTGCTTGTCAGTTATTGGCATCATTGGTTGATATTGTTCGGTTGGTTGACACGGAAGAGAAGTCGTGTATAGGTTACATATACGATGCTATGGAGAGAGCAAAAGATCAAATTAAGAACTTGGACGGCACTACTCACGAGAGATTATACCCAAAAGTGTGGGGTATGATTCAAGCACGATGGAGTGACCAACTTCATCATCCTTTGCACGCTGGTATAATTTATTATTTATAAAATATTGTTATGTTTTATTTAACCTATGACTATTATTGGTATTAACTTTTAGTACATTCGTAGCCGGATATTACCTCAACCCCGCCATCTATTATGCACAAGAAAAAGAAGTTGAGAATGATATATACATTAAGGCGGCAATTGACCGACTTGTGCGTGATGATGAACAAAATGATGCTTTAAGGATGGAAATCAATCAATATGTTGACTCATCGGGGTATTTGGGATCTCCGGCTGCCACAAGGAGTAGATCTAAAGTTGCACCACGTAAGTATGCTATAATATATATAAGTATATAATTGATGAATTGATTTATGTGTTTCTTATTAGTTATTAACTTAATACACCTATAAAACGTAGATATATGGTGGCGAAAGTATGGCTTCGAAACACCAGTTCTCCAACAATTTGCGATTAGTGTTCTAAGCCAAACTTGTAGCGCTTCTCCTTGTGAGAGGAATTGGAGCGCATTTGATCATGTGAGTTTTTTTTTTGTTACGGAAAATATATTAGCTCAAATGAAACTTTAATTCAAGTAATAGTTTAACTTTTAAATTTATCAATTATCATTTCAGTTGCACTCTAAGAAGAGAAATTATCTTTTGCAAAAAAAGGTGAATGATCTTGTATTAATTCAATATAACAAAAGACTAGAGAGACGCTACAAATCTCTTCAGAGTAACAAATCTTCAGATCCTATTTTGTTGACAGATGTGGAAGAAAATGATGATTGGGTGGTTCCAACCGAAGTTGAGCTCCAAGAGTTTGTGGATGCAAGAGATGGCCTCCTTTGGTCGGATGTACGAGAAGCAATGGGAGGTAATGAACAAGTTGGGCCAAGTACAAGAAGTAAAAGGCAGCGTTATAGGGATGATGATGATGATGATCTCGTTGGAGATGTAGGGGAAGAAGAGGAAGACTTGGAAGCTAAAATAAACGAGGAAGTGCACGTATTAGATGATGTTGACTCGGATGCCGAACCTGTTACTTGCAATTAGCTCGTTTCATTCATGAACACTTTTCTTATTTTGTTATGTGAAACCTTATTTAAGTTGATGTTTTGATGTTGAACTATGTTTTTAACTAATGCATATGATAAGTTTATGGATGCATATATATATATATATATATAATTCTAAAAAATATTATATAAACCGATATTCCGATATATCACCGATATATCCGAGATATCGAATATCAGTCCTTGACCGATATCGCACCGATATCCGATTTTAACAACATAGGCTTTCATAGAGTGCAACGACGATTATTTACCTTTTTACTTTATGCATTACCACTGTTAAATGTTCCTAACAAATTTACCGACTAATGTAATTTTTCATCCTTACAAAACCGAACTAATAATATCGTATGTTCCAACTTTTAGCTTAACTTCATACTAAATGTTTATCGGTATAGTTAGAAAAAATTATCTACTTGCAAAACTAGGTTTTTTACCTATCAAAACCCACTCTTGGTGGAATTTGGAAAGTATTTGATTATTAATATTATTTGAGAGGGTTATGTCAAGTGAGGTAGTGGTCGAACCAATAAAATAAACATAGTAGTTTGTTTGTTTATTAGGTTTTGGATTTTGAAGTGATTGTTGCTTAATAGATATTGTGTGTATTTAGGCTTTTACTTAGGGGTCGTTTACTTACCGTGTAAGTTCAACACTAAGCTTACTTACCGGGTAAGATTTTAGTGAACAAAAACAGCATCGTCTGTAACAAGTCACCCGATAAGCGCTAACCGTGGTAAGAATCGTCGTCCTCACTTACCGGGCAAGACTCTTTGTTCTTGCCTAGCTCTTGCCGGATAAGATTTTTGGTTCTTACCATATTCATACGGTAAGGTAATGCAACTTGGTAAGCACTTACCCGGATAAGCATTTCGTAACCGGCGATCTAATTTCTTCAACCTTGTACATTTGGAAATACATTTCCTTATGAGTTGCTACCACTACTATATACATGTTTACCAATGGTTTCATTGTGCCTCCTTTTTGTTTCTTTTTTCTTTTAGCTCAGGTTAAAACCCGTTCGTCCAAAAATAGTTGTCTACATTATTCTATTTTATGGGCCGTTTACCAAACGCTTACCCGGTAAGCACTTACCAAGTCCAATTACCTTATCGGATAAACATGAGATCGAATCTTACCCGGTAAGTGAGATGTCAAGGACTGAGAGTTTTACCCAGTAAGTAAGGGTGACGACTCTTACCCGGTTAGTGCTTACTAGGTTAATTGTTGGCTTGTTGCATACAATGTCATCTTGATGGACTAAAATATTACCAGGTAAGGTAAGGGATAGTGTTGAATCTTATGAGTAAACGCTTACTGGATAAGTGATTAGATAAATGGCCCTTTAGTTTATCTGAAAATAAGTGCCGTTTTGGGGTTGTGTGCAGCCTTGGCCTTACCTGTTATCATCGATGGATGGGGACAACTTAGACCCTGTTTTATAGTCCACGAAACAGCAGCTAGGAGCAGCTTTGGTTCGTGACCCGAGCAGGCTTAATAACAGCAGCTAAGGGGCTGTTTTCAGTGCAGGATCGATGACAACAACCTTGTTAGTGCTGTCCATTCGAGTAGCAACTCTTACGGCCGTCTAACTGTCATTTCAGGACCGTTTTTATGCTATCTAGAGGGCTGTAGGACCGAGTCGGGGGCTGAATAAGTGAATATTGTTCAGCCATAAAACCATTTCCAACAACAGCAACTTTAAGTTGCCGTCGAGCCATTTAGGGGTTGTTCTTAGGTTCTAGAACTGTTTCGAGTTCAAGCCAATTTTATTAACAACAAGTTCATTCATGTAACCTTTTTTCTTTATGTTTTTCTAGGCTTAATGTTCCATTTTGGATGCGTTGGTTTCAATAAATTTTCTTGCATGTTTTCGTGGTTTAATGTTTTGTGTTAATAACAAACTCCGACCGGCCCCACATGAACCACATGTGAGAAGATATTTCCGAGCTCAATTGGCGGCTGAAGTTAGCAGAGGGGATCAAACCTGTCTCCTAGACGATTTGTACTTTAACGTGTTGTGTATTTGAGCAATTGAGTTGCACGTCGGAGGGTTTTTCATTTTTCACTTACGAAAAAAATGTAACAACCTTGCTCACCCGGTGCATTACACGGGCACATTGCTAGTATATATATATATATATATATATATATATCAACACTCAGTTGCAGACAGTGACATGTCAATATACAGTACCTTCTCAAAAGCTACTATCAAGTTATCCCTTGCAGTCGAGAAGGGATTTTCAGCTGCCAGACTTCGGAAGTAACGATATACCGCCATCATTTCATCTCCGGAATAGGTAGCCAATATAGCAAGCTGCAAAACATTAAATGATTAGTTAGAAATAAATGTAAAATCTATTAAAAAAATTAAAACATTCAATAATGAATTTATGATTTCCACTCCACTATGGCAGTGTCCCAAGGGAGTATCGCCAAGAATAACCTGATGATGTGGATTCCCACTTGATGGCCAAAGAGAAGCTGCTTGCAAGTAGTAACTTGAAGCTGCTGCATAATCGCGACTTTTTGATTCACCTTCCCCATACAGTCCTTTGTAACGTGCAAGGTCGCCCAGGTATATCAGACAGCGATGGCAGGACAACAAGCCCTTTTTAATATCAATAGATCGCTTTCCATCTTTCGCCCTCACGTTATGGTTCTCGGGTTCAGGATAGAATTGCCCTATAGGGAGTCCATGTTTGGCTCTAATTTTTAAAATTAAATCATGGTAAAATCCAGTAGCTTCTGACAGGAAGGTTTTAAATTGTAGACGTATTTTTGAAGCTCGATCTGGTCGAGCATGCCCTCCCCTAGTCTGAGATGAGGTTGAATCCGTAGCAGATGCAGCACTATAGTGAGCCCTGAATTCCTCAATCCGTCTGTAATGTAACTGCCAAAGAGCAAATTCGATATTGTGCTTCTCAGAAAAGCTATGGTCCTCCAGTACTATTGTTTCAAAATTTTCACGCATTTGCTGCCATGCATTTGGATCTGACGGCACTCTTGCTTGAGCTGACTTACGTCGCCTATTCTCCAACTCGATATTCTGAATGCAGAGCAACAAGTGTCATAGATTAAAGAAAAACTACAGCAACAAGGCACATATATGAGAAGCAAGTAGATCAAAGTTCATTAGGAAGTTGTAAATATGACCCGAGCATGGCTTCCAAATCTGAAGTTATCATATATATACTGCCTGATATATATATATATATATATCAAAGCAAGTAGATCAAAGTTCCATTAGAACAAGTTCAGTAGATTTTGGAGACTTATTCAATCAAAGGGATTGATTTTAAAGTTCCATACATAGATTGATTCTACATGATTTGTGAAAAGTGGTGATAACAACACTGAAAATGCAACAAGTGCTAGAACAGGTTAAGAATGTAGTAATAAACAGTGAAACATTTTATATCAATTCTGTGCACTGAAGTACTAGAAATTAAATGTAACCATGTTAACCTTTAATAGAACGGAGAGAATAAGATTAAAATAAAAATGAGGACCTAGTGTGTATAAAATTGAACTGTTGCAACAAATTTCCTCTTGTTTTTCTTTCTATAATGCCTAACCAGTGTGTGTATCCCCTTATCCACTATGAGGAAAAAGTAGAATTCCATCCTTCCAATTCAATTCAGCCCATTCTTCACTTAACAGACCACCAAACTGCTTCTGCAAATAGTATCTGACAAATGCCCCTTTCGATTGAAATGATATACTTTTTATGCAAGTGTATCATACAGAGAGGTTGCTGAGATAAGGATATTGAAAAGCCTTCCACTAGTTGTACAATATCAATTTAAGAGCAAATACCAACGAAGAATGATGATTACATACATATCATTATTATGTTCAATTAAATGTTACTTCTAAGCAAAAATAATATATGTACTATTAGTTATTTGCTGACGACAGAAAACAGTACTTAATAGGATAAGAACAGTTACAAAAGATCATAGTAAATTACTAATGCTTACTTTGTCATATAGACGTTGGGCAAGGTCATGTGATGAAGAAGCAACTGCTTTATCCATCTTCACAATCATCACCTATCAGAACATGCTTGAGATGGAACAATTGTGTTGAACCTGCCGGACATGCAAGTTTATATAACAGATTAACAGCCACAAACAGAAATACCATAAGCACAGAAAGAAATTGTGTATCTATTAACTCTTCTTTTTCTATTAGTTCAATCCCTTGAGAAAGAAAGAACAAAGCATTCAAGAGTGATAACTAGAAGATACCAACTACCAATCCATCTGATACTAGGTCAGTGGTTCTAATGCAAACCGAGTCATGGAAGAAATACTAAACTACTTGCCCATTAACATAGAAGAAGGTTAACGTAAAACACATTTTATGATCGAATTACCAATGGAAAAAAAACTAGCACCAAAATTGCCTCAAGATAATCCAAAAAATCACACAAAACCTAGATTAGAATAGCCCAACTCCACAAAACAGCTGACAAACTGACAGATTTCATTAGAAGAAATAAACCCCCGGTTACAACTTTTTTCCTTTTTGCTAACAACTTTGAGTGTCAACCCCTGTTTCGTTACAACTTCAAAATTGAAATAGATTTCAAAACTTTTAAATCAAGAAAGACAAACTTTACTAAACGTTACAGTGGGTACTTCTAATAGTATAACAAACACTTCAAACAAAACGCATATAAAATCTGTAGTTTGAGAGTACTCAATTGATTGCAATCAAACGAGTAGCTCTTTTCCAAGAGATGATAGCACAAAAAATAAATTTTCTTGCCACAAACAAGCCCACGTGTAGTTTTCATTGATGAAAACCAATTTATTACATGCCAAACAAACATTAAATAAACCCCTTTATGCTCACGGTCATAATAATCATCACTTCTTTGCCTAATACACATTAAAATACTCGCAACCCATCGTTTACCACACCTCAAAACAACTGAAGTTCGTATTTGAAGTGGAAGAATTCGTGTAATCTACAAGTGATGATCCATATCTTAATTAGCTAGAACTAAACCAAAATCATGTAATTTTAGGAAAATTTATACAAAAAAAAACATTAAACTTACAGATAGAATCAACCAGATCTGATAGAGATTTTTCCTGTCTGAGAATCAATGCAACATGCAAATTCTTCGTTTGGAATTCACCGACAGAAAGACGGAGAAAGGGGGAATAAATCTAGGGTTTGGGTCAATAAGAATTGGATTACACATTTTGACGAAGTTGTGTGAATCGCGATAACAAAATCAATTGGTCGTCTGGGGCTGGGCTAGGTTAGACTGCGCGTTTACCCCCACATCATAATATCCGCTACCCCTTTTCTTTATTTTCTTTTATCTATTTGCTAAATAGCACATATGGTCCCTCAACTTTCTATCATTTTTCTTGCTTTCAATAGAGCATAAGAATTCCGATCTTTGTAATAGTGGTTTACGAGTGTCCCGGTCAGTTTTCTTATATCTCGGTTAATCTTATAAGACCCTAAAATTAACAATCACACATTCTCTTTAGTAACCAAAAAAAAATTAAATTGATGATCTATGAGGAGCAAACTCAATATCTTTAAAATTGAGTTATCATTTAGTGTTAATTATCCAATTCTTTTAAGAACTAGTCTGGTATTTATCTGGTTCTTAGGGGTTGTTTACCAAATTGTATAAGTAAGTGCTGGCTATAATAAGAGATCTTGTTAAAGATTCAAAAGAATCCAAAAGCACATATGTTGCTTTAGTATCTTTAGAGATTATTCCATCTCAGCGATCATCTATCACTATCTCTGAGTTGGAATCCGACTCAGATGACTTATCAGAAACTGATCTTTCAAAGTTTGATGAGTCTCTAGCACTCTTGATAAACTCCTTTAGGAGATTTGCAAGAAAGAGTAATTTCAGAAGAAATAAACCTCTTGCTATCACTGACAAGCCAAAATAAACTCCTGTTGATAAGGAAAATGTCACTTGCTATAATTGTGAAAAGAAATGACATTTTGTCAATGAGTGCAGGTCAAAGAAAGTCTTCAAACCTTCTTCATCCTCTAGGCCCAAAGATGACAAATACTTAAAGCTGAAAGAAAAATACCAAAAGTTGAATAACTACAAGCGAAAAGGTAAAGGTCTGATCGCTGAGGGTGTGTTTGGTACTGGACAGGACGGGACTGGACAGAACAGGACTGGACAGTACAGGTGTTCAGCGTTTGGTAAGATTAGACAGGACAAAACAAGACCGGTTAAATGATCAATTTACCCCAGTGAGTTTTTTAGTGTTTTTTTTACCAAATGATTGATTCTTTGTTGTTAAGGGTATGGAAGCAGAAGCAATCATATGGAAGTTCTCTGCCTCCGCTATTTTTTTTAAACAACATCCAATATAATACCACCAATATAACCAAAGTCAATTACAAACACCAAACAGAAGCAATCGAAACAGCTTACATTTGTATCCTTCTTTGAACTAATGAAATCGAACAATAAGCAAAATCAAACACTCAGATATCAGCTTATATGATTCACAAACAACAATGCTTTGAGTAGCAAAATCGAAAACCTAATGAAATCGAAAACCAAAAATCAAAAACTTGATGAAATCGACAACCAAAATCGAAAACTTGATGAAATCGAAAACCAAATCGAAACCTGATGAAATTGATAACCAAAATCGAAAACCTGATGAAATCGAGAACCAAAATCGCAGGTATAGGATTCGATTTACTCTGGATGATGATGGAGGAGGATTCGATTTACTCTGGAAGATGAAATCGAGAACCAAAATCGCAAGTGTAGAATTCGATTTACTCTGGAAGATGATGGAGGAGGATTCGATTTACTGTGGAAGATGAAATCGAGAATCAAAATCGCAGGTATAGGATTCGATACGAGGGTTGTGGGTGACTTCGATGAGAGGCTGAAATCTTCGTTTAGAAGATTTCGATTCTAGATTTTGGAGAGATTTCAGGAGAGATTTCGATTGCAAATTTTGGTTTTCGGCTGAAATCGTCGTTCAGGAGGGTCGTGGGTGTTGGTCCCGAAAGGCTTAAACAAGTTTGTAGAAGGGGGGGGGGTTGAATACAAACACACTATTTTACTTTTCTAAATTGTTTATTGATAAATCATTAACAATTTACAGCTTGTTGCGGAAACAAGATTAAGGATAAACCTAAATCTAAACAAGTTGGAACACTAAGGTTTTCTTGCACTAAGAAAGATAAGGAGATTACTAATAAAATCCTATCTTGAGAGATTTGAACTTGTCCAGAGTTAGCAAGTTACTTCAAATGAAGTGAGTTCATCTCTTTATATACTGCATGCATTTAATGCAATCCAGTATATACTTTACACGTGTCATTAGCGGATTGGTTGCATGTCATTGACCTTTGATGACAACCTTAGTAGCCGCATGAATGAACAGTGTAGTATCAGAGTGGTTGTACGATTTCAGATTTTCGGAGGTTCTTTTCTGACATTTCGTACGGTGGCGTGCAAGGGAGGTTAAGACAAAAGTACTTTGTACGGAGGACTTCATGATCAGCTTTCGTTGATTCAGCGATTATCATTTACTATTCAGCAGATGATAAAGTTCAGCGATAGCTGAAGTCTTGTACTTGATACTTCACGTTGAGTGGACAAATCTGAGTCTTCGCTGATCCGCATCAGTTCATTAGGAGACTTGTCGCTGGTTCTTGAGCTTGATCTTCGACTTCAGCGTAGAACCTTTGTTGACGTGAATCTTGTCTTCAGGGATCATAAGTAAACAACTAACTTATCAGCGATCACCATAAGGACTGAACAGACTCAGCGATATGGTGAACAGTGTTCGCTGAATGTTTAATATAAAAGTGCGAGAGTTCCTATCAGCAGTACTGTAAGATCTTATTATGACATAGCAACAGAGAAAATTGCTTTTTAATGAAAACATAAGGATAAAAAGAACTCATAAAATATTTGTCCCTTTTACTGTTTTCTGGGATCTTTTCAGTACTGATGGAGTAAAGTACATTCGCTGAAATCTTTCTTTAAATCTTTGAATCAGGTTACAATATGAATGAAAAAAATTACAAGTACAAGCGAAATAAATTACAAGTACTGAAGGATGACTGATACAATAGAGAAAATGGTGATTGTTGTCAGCCTTCAAAGGGTTCTTCCTTAATGAGAAGTTCATCAAGGGTTGTCTTTTCAGTTGGAATCATCCAGTTAGGAACCTTTTCTCCTTTATTCTTTAGCTTCAGAGCAGCTTCAAAAATCAAGGGTTTTAGGTGTCGTGCCTGAATGTCTTTTCTGAAGTCGCACCAGTAGATGAGATCTTTGAGCTGTTCGATTGGAGTGATTGGAAGCTCAGCGATCCGTTGAAAGCATTTACGTCCGTCGTAGTCAAGAAAGAATATTCCATAAGGATTACTGATGACTTTACCAGGGACGAAAAGTTCACATGGTGGCAAAGAGACATCAAGGGCAGATAGATCAGGATCAGGACCAAGTACTTCAGCGCGAGAGAAACCAATTCCAGTTTCATTTCGTATGACAGGACCTGAGTTTGAATCTTGACGTTTCTTCCTTGGAGAGTCCTTTTTTCTTTTTGGCTTTAGATCAGGAACAGGAGGAATATCCACACAAGAAGATATCAAATCGATCTGTCTGTTTATCAGCTTTTCGAAATGATCCTTGTACTTAGATTTTGACGGTTGGATAGCTAACCTCATCTCCAGCCATTCAGAGAGACCATACCTTTTTACAGTGTCAGCACGAAAGGTTTCAGATGAGTCATCTTCTCTGAACAGTTTGATGTCAACAATAGGTACTCCGACGGAGGTTCTTCCAGAGATGAATACCTTGTTGATCTTCGCTGGACGATATCTGAAGTGGATTTTCTCTTTACACCAGATCAGGGTGGTCTGAGAAACTTCAGCTTTCTTTTCCACGATCTTCTGGGCTTGTTCCCAAAGCTTTCGTTGGATTTGAATGGGAATACGCTTCAGCTTGGGGTCTTTGACAGATTCTTGAGTGAGCTTGATGGCGTATTCTCTGTCTTTATCTTCAGCTTCCTTCCTTTCAGCGATGAGGCGTTCAGCTCTGAGATGATCTTGGTATTCAGCTTTTGAAATTCTGAACTTAGGAGGAACTGAAGGTAGTTGATCGCGCCTTAGGATGATTCGCTGATCCTCGAATCGCTTTATCATTTCTTCTCTCCTCTTTTGATCAACTGAGGAAGGTCTGTTTCTGTGCGAGAGAGGTTGTTCTTCTGGTTCATCAGTCTCAGAGATTAAATCTAAGACTGGGATTATGTCTTCAGCGTTAGCTGGAATTATTGGTGAAGTCGCAACAGATCTTTCAGCGATATCCTCAAACAGGGGAGAGGACTAGCTGAAACGCAGCGATCTTACAAATAAGAACTGGGTAGAAGAACTTGGGTAGAAAAGATAGAAAAAAAATGTGGATGTGTATGGTGTTTGTGGAATGGATAACTGATTTTTCATAGATGATCAGGGAAGGAAAAATAAGTTTAGTGTACCTGACAAATCGGCTTTGCAAGTAGGATCGCCAGATTATCATCTTCAGCGATGCCTTTGTCTTTGCTTTTCTCAGCGCCAGAGGCTGAGTGCTTTGTCTTTGTCTTCTCCCCTGAAGGTTCTTTTATTGAAATACCTTTAAGAGCTTTGGTTCGAGGAGCAGGTTTGACAACAAAGAAATCATCGTCATCTTCATCATCATCATCATCGTTCCTTGGAGAGGAGGATGGTTCAGCTTCAGGGATGTCGAAGTCTTCGTCTTCTTCTGCTTCAGATTCCTCAGCATCTTCATCGAGTTGCTCCCCCTCAGATATAGAGGCGAGGTTCTCGGTTCCCTCAGGGTTTTCATCTCCCTGAGGTCCAGTAATCCGATCTTCATTACCTTCTCCCCTGATAGATTCATCATGGGAAAGGTCTTCAGCGCTCTTCTCCTGTTCAGCGCTCTTCTCCCCCTCTTTCTCATGATGGGCGGGGGAGGAATGGGTAGATTCAGCATTGGTGTTGTCTCTGTCTTCTGGGCCAGAGATTTTCACACAACCTTCAAGCTTAGCTATTCTGTCTTCTAGGCCAGAAATAGCAGGCGTGATTTTCTTCAGCTCTTGGCGATCCTCTGCGGTGAATGAGTCCAAAACAGGTGCAGGGGCCGGAGCAGGAGCTGGATTATTTGCCTTGTTCACCAGCGTCTCGATCATTGTCTTGACGGAACCAAGGTCGGTCTTCACTGAGCCCAAGTCGGTCTTGACCACTGACATATCACCTTCGAGTGTACCAACCGATTTCTTCAGCGTTGTAACTTCGCTGGAAATGGTGGAAACTGATGATTTGAGGTTGGTGTAGTCAGTGTAGATGTCGGAGAGCACTTTGGCAAAGTCGGCGAGAGTTTTATCAAGATCTTTGATGTCATCAGAGGAGGCCTTCTTTTCCACCACAGTAGTCAGCTTCGTCAGATTCTCTCCAGCGTTTGTTACAGCTGTAGAGTTATTGATAGACCGGTGGTGAGATCCGTAAGTTTCATCTCCATAGACTTCAGAGATTGGTTGATGTCTCCCAAAAAAGGACCTGTAACATATAAGTACTTGTGAACAAAGGAAAGCTCAGAAGTTTCAGGTTTAGTTACAGTGTTTAAGGTGGGATCTGTACCTGCAGGAGCGTTGACGAACTCATCAAAGTTTCGAGTCCCTCCATAATGTTCCATATCTCCCTCAAAAGTTCCGTGAGGAATGGAGATCTCTGCAGGTCCTTTCTTCGTCATTCGCTGAGAAGCTTCAACGGCTTCTTGAATGATGGCATCTCCAGTTTTGACTGGAGGAGTGTCCAAAGAAGTAGAGGGAGGAGCGAAGGATAAGAATTGGGGTTGGGTTTCAAGTTCAGCGTTGGATTCGCTGAGAAGTACTTCATCAGTCTTTTGAGAGACTGACGAAGGTTGGGTAGATTCCAAAGTTCTAACCTCAGCGTTTAGGGACGCTGAAGTAGGTTTAGAAGGGATGGCTTGAATTGGTGTGGCAGAGCGTACCACGGAACTTTCCTTCAGCTCTTCAGAATGAGCTGAGGAGTCTTCAGCATGCAACTGCTGGGGTTGCTCCTTGGTTTTCTTGATCCTTTTGGAATCAAGAGGGGTAAGAGATTGTTTCCTTTTCTTAGAAGGAATGGATTTTGTGGCCGGGGTATCAGCGATGGGTATTGTCGCTGAAGGAGCCACAGAAAGCGGAGAGTTAAGAAGAGTGAGAAGAGTAGAGAGACGTACCTCGTTGGCGACAGGCTTGAAGTCGAGAACTTTAGGGCCAATCTGAGAGAGTTTCAGATCACCCTCTTCAGGATAGCTGTCCTTCAGGCCATATTGAAAGATGGCGCTGATGAATCGCGGGTAAGGAACCCATGCTGGTCGGTCAGCGGCAGAATCAACACGTTGAATGAGGTCTTCATAGATGATGGAGGCCCAGTCAATGTTGAGACCTTTCAGCAGTGCGTAACCCATGGCCTGCTGAGGTTGAGCGGCTTGATCAGAAGATCCGGATTTCGCTGTCATGCAGCTGATCAGGTGAGCGAAGATGAAGTTCATCTCGCTGGGCATCTTGGATTTCTTTATCAGCGTCAGCTTCTTCTCAGGTAGCTTGTCTCTTCCAGTCTCCCAGATGTAACCCATCGCATCAAGGAAAGCAATGATTTCTTCCCTGTCAGCGTGCTTCTTGTGGTCAGGAAATGGAATGAAAGGATTTTCTGAGGTAGCGTTAGGGAATTTCAGAGCTTTACGGATTATTGCGGGGGTTATCTTGATGGTGCCATACTCAGTATCGCTGAGTATGCAGTCGATGGTTTTAGATGGATCTTTGGCTGAGGGTAGGTTGGTGTGTCTGGCAGAGTACCAGAATTGGGATAATAGACGCTGACTGGCAGGAGGTGTGATTGTCAGTGCTGTGTATATTGGGCTATTCTTCAAAAAAATCACAGCGTCGTCTAGATGGGATACCTGCTTCCGAGGAGGAAACTCGAGAAGCGCTGAAAGGTTGTTTGCCTTAGTCCAGTCTAGTTGATCCAGCTCAAACTTAACCTGAGGAGCTTTGGTGATTTCCAGTTCCTCAGAATCACTGGAGATGGACTCAGCGGTAACATTCAGCTTTGAAGTTGCCATTTCACTGTATTATCAGTTCAACCAAAGATGTTAACAAATAAGAAATGTCTTAATGTGGAAAGAGAATTTCCATTAAGATTTTTCGAATTTTGTCCATTTCATTCCGACAAAAAAAAGTCTTAATGAAGATTAGGGTTTTTCTTGTTTTTTTTTTTTTAAAAAACGAATATAACACCTATAAGCCTTGTATTCCAGTTTTAAAAAAATGGATACGAAAGAAGAACAAGTTTAAGATTTTAGATTTAAAACTTGAAGAACAACCATGAAATGGTTGTGTTTATAAAACCATGAAAGAAAATGATTTTATTTTTGAGTTCTTTTGTTTGATCTTGTGTAAAACAATGATAAGATCGAAAACAAGTTATTTGCATTTGATAAAAGATAAGAACATATTGACCTTGAGTTTGATGAAGAAGATGATGAACAGTTCTTGAAGATCGAGAGCACAAAATGCAACAGTGTTCTTTTCTTGCGGAGAAAGATTGATTCGCATAAAAGACAAATATAAACTTTGAGAGAGTTTATATAGGAAGAGAGTAGAGAGAGAAAAACTTGAGCGGGAAAGTTTTTCATCATGACACGGACACGTGTTTGCATTTGATTGGATAGACAACGAAACGTGCAAACGTGTGTCAGAAAAAGAAACGTGCCTGGTGTTATCCGTTGCAATGACGTCACAACTGTCCTTTCACATTCTTTCGTTGTCTCTGAGGTTTTGAAAGAAAAACTCAGGGACTCTTTGGAAAATATGAAGCACTGAATAGAAATATCAGTGAGGGTTTTAAGAAATTTCAAAATATCGCTGTTAAGGAAGAGATATTCAGCGATGTAAGAATTTGAAATCTTGCATTTTCATGCGTTTTGTCAGAGAGAGAAAACATACCTTGATATCAGTTTAACCCAATTTATTCAGAGAGAAGATGATGAAATGGATTGTACTAGTTTATTTTATCCAGAGCCTATACAAGAATGTATAAACGTATCGCTGATTAAATGTGAACCGCTGAAGATTTATCCTTCAAAGTTCAGCATTCCAAGCTCACTGATGAGAAAGTTGAATCTTGTCTCATCAAGAGGTTTGGTAAACAAATCAGCTAACTGATAATCAGTTGGGATAAAATGAAGTTCTATATCACCATTCATCACATGATCTCTGATAAAATGATATCTGATTTCTATGTGTTTTGTCTTTGAGTGTAGCACTGGATTGTTTGCTATAGCGATGGCACTTGTGCTGTCGCAATAGATTGGAATTTTGGAGAGCTGAAGATCATAATCTAGTAGTTGATTTCTCATCCACAAGACTTGAGAACAGCAGCTTCCAGCGGCTACATATTCAGCTTCAGCTGTGGAAGTGGACACCGAGTTTTGCTTCTTACTTGTCCAACTTACCAGCTTTCCACCCAGGAGCTGACATCCTCCTGTGGTGCTTTTCCTATCCATTTTGCAACCTGCAAAATCACTGTCTGAATAGGCGGTTAGATCGAATCCTGAATCTTTGGGATACCAAAGACCTAGATTCGCTGTACCCTTAAGATATCGAAAGATTCGCTTTACAGCTTTCATATGAGATATCTTAGGTTCAGCTTGATATCGTGCGCACAGACATGTTGCAAACATAATATCGGGTCGGCTAGCTGTAAGATACAGTAGTGAGCCGATCATCCCACGGTACAGCGTGACATTGACAGGAACACCCTTTGTGTCCTTATCAAGTATCAGCGGTGGTGCCATAGGGGTTTTCATAGCTGAACTTTCAGTTAAGTCGAATTTTTTCAGCATATCTTTAACATACTTTCCCTTATTTATAAAAGTTCCTTTTTCAGTTTGCTTAATCTGAAGACCAAGGAAATATGTTAGTTCACCCATCATACTCATTTTATACTCATCTTTCATTCTATCAGCGAAACGAGTACAAAGCTCAGGGTTAGTAGAACCAAATATAATGTCATCAACATATATTTGAACTAAAATGATATGACCTTTTATTTTTCTAAAAAACAAAGTTTTGTCAATCTTACCTCTCTCAAATTTTTCAAGGTGGAGATACGTAGAAAGAGTGTCATACCATGCACGAGGAGCTTGCTTCAAGCCATAAAGTGCCTTATCCAGCTTATAAACATAACCTGGACGCTTAGGATCTGAGAATCCTGGAGGTTGTTCCACATAAACTTCTTCATTCAGCTTTCCATTTAGAAACGCTGACTTAACATCCATTTGATGTACAGTGAAGTTTTTGTGTACAGCATATGCTAAGAAAAGACGAATAGATTCAAGTCTTGCTACAGGAGCAAAGGTTTCGTCATAATCTATACCTTCCTCTTGTCTGTATCCCTGAGCAACAAGACGAGCTTTGTTGCGAGTTACAGTACCATGTTCGTCCAACTTGTTTCGATAGACCGACTTAGTGCCTATCACTGTTTTGTCAGTTGGTCTCCGAACAAGTTTCCAAACTTTGTTTCTTTCGAATTCAGTCAGCTCTTCTTGCATAGCGTTGACCCAGTTTGGATCTCTGAGGGCATCATCTATTTTCTTTGGTTCAGTTAGAGAAATAAAGTTAACAAATAAACAAATATTACCTGCACTTCTACGAGTCTGAATACCAGCGTTGGGATCACCAAGAATTTGATCGATTGGGTGATTTACAGTCCATCGCTGAGCCGGAGCATACGTCGCTGACTCAGTCTGAACTGGAGAAACTGAAGATGAGGCTTCAGCTACTTCTGGATAATCAGCTAAGAGAGGAATGCTTGCATTTGTCACTTCATTCACTGATTGCTGAGAAATAGATGGAATTTCTGAGACATTTGGATCAACTGCGGGTATAGTATTTATAGGAACAGCTGAGACCCAAGATGTTTCAGCTTCACTATTCTGCATATTGGGAATGATAGTAGGACCATCATTTTCAGTTGTATGAGTATGAGTAGTGGGAACATCTTCTGAATCACCAAGATGAGAAAACATCCATTGATTCAGTTCTTCTGTATCAGCGTTCGGTTTAGAGTTCGCTGAACGGGATTCGTCAAACGTGACGTGAATAGTTTCTTCTACAGTTTGTCTTCTTCTGTTGAAGACTCTGAAGGCTTTGGAAACTGAGGAGTATCCAAGAAAGATTCCATCATCAGCCTTAGGATCAAACTTTCCAAGGGCATCTCTGTTGTTCAGTATGAAACACTGACAACCAAAGATGTGAAGAAAGCTGATTGAAGGCTTTCTCCCATGAAAGAGTTCATAGGCTGTCTTTTTGAATCTTTTGACTATCAGCGACCTGTTTTGCGTAAAACAAGCCGTGTTGACAGCTTCTACCCAAAACTGAGTAGGCAGGTGAGAATCGCTGAGCATTGAACGTGCAGCTTCAATAATTGTTCTATTTCTTCTTTCAGCGACTCCGTTTTGTTGTGGTGTTCTCACTGACGAAAAGTTATGAGAAATGCCCTTGCTCTCAAGGAAGGAATCAAGAGAACTGTTTTTGAATTCAGTTCCATGATCACTCCTTATTGAGCGAACAGTCATATTGTTCAGAGTTTCCATCTTCCGAACAAAGGTGATGAATTCTTCAGGGGTGTCACTCTTAGAACGGAGAAACATTACCCATGTATAACGAGAGAATTCATCAACTATGACCAGCGTATATTTCTTTCCAGCGATGGATTGTTTGTTAACGGGGCCAAACAAATCCATATGGAGTAGTTGAAGAGGAGATGACACTGAGGAAACTTGCTTGGACTTAAAGCTTGCCTTGGTCTGCTTCCCTTTTTCACACGCTGAACATAAGGATTCTTTGGCGTATGAATGTTGAGGTAGACCAGTGACTAACTCTTTGGATGAAAGAGTATTCAGTGTCTTGAAGTTGAGATGTGAGAGTCTCTTGTGCCATAGCCAGTTGACATCAGAAGATGCCTTTGAGAAGAAATAGGAGTTCTCAGTGGTTGTTGAGTCCATGTTTATAACGTAAACATTTTCCAAACGATAACCGCTGAGAGCTATCTTCTCCTTTTTGTCAGAGACAAAGCAGGATTCCTTGGTGAAAATCACTTTGTTATCCATGTCGCAAAGCTGACTGATGCTCAGAAGATTATGCTTCATCCCTTCAACATATGCGACTCTTCTGAAGGATGTTGTACCATTTGAAAGTACACCATACCCTCGGGTGTGTCCTTTTCCATTTCCACCGAAAGTTACAGAGGGACCCTTCTCTTCCTTGTATTCAGCGAGCAGGCTTTTCTTTCCAGTCATGTGTCTAGAGCATCCGCTATCGAGATACCAGATACCCTTCTTAACCTGCAATACAAAGGAAGATTAGTTTTGCTTGGGTACCCACTTCACCATGTATACGCGTTTGTCAGTGGAAGTGGTTGGAATGGGTTCAGCAGTCTTCGCAGCATTTGAAGATTCAGCTTTGTCTTTCTTCACTTTGGTCAATTTCTTGACCTCAGCGGTATGAGTCACCTTGACCTGACTTGCAACTGGTTTGGTCTTCTTTGGTGCTATCTTCACCTTAGCTATCTTATCAGCTTTGGTGGCTGTGGGACACTTACTTGCAATATGATCGGTAAGTCCACAGTGATAACATTTCCTATAACTAAAATTAGTTCTAGGACCACTTGTGTGCTGAGCTTTTAATTTGGAATTAGAAGTGCCAGCACCAAGTACACTATTGGTTTTTGAAACAGGACGAACATTCAGTTCTTCAGATTTCTTACCAAGAACATCTACTCTGAGTCTAGGAGTAGGTCGCTGAACTGATCCAGAGGTCTGATTTCTAGAACCAGATGAATGAATCACTAAGGCTTTGGAAGCATTCAGCTTAGGTACTAAAGTACCCTTCTGAGGATTTTGATAAATTACAATTCCTTTACCTTTATCTTTAGAGACAGAGGTAGGTTTTGAATAAACCATTTTCTCCTTACCTTTTGAGGAGGTAGGAGTTTCCTCAGGGATTGGTGTAATCGACGAGGAGTACTGAGATGAAGAAGTGTCAGCTACTGAGGATACGAACGTTCCAAATTTAAGCATTGAACGTTCAGTGGTTGGTATTGGAGTATCATATTTATAACCCAGACCACGTTTATCACTCAGAGGAATCTGAGCCTTAATTATCTCAGTGATCTTTGTTGAAGAATTACACCATCCTTCAACAGTAGCTTGTTCAGCTTTTAATGCAGCGATAGCTTCCGCTCGTTCAATTTTGACTAGCTGATTTAAATGGACTTGATCTTTAAAATCTTCTTCAAATTTAGAAAGCTTTTCTATTTGAAGGTGGCAATTTTTAAGCTTTTCAGCGAGATCAAGATTTTGGTTTTCAACCACAGCTTTGCCGTTCATGGCTTCGTATAAGCTTCTAGTCAGTAGTTCGATTTTACGGAGACTATCAGCTTCATCAATATTTACAATATTGGTAAAGAAGGAAGGTGATACCTGAATGGCAGATGTTGAAGTGGAGGGAATGTCTGAACTTTCTTCCTCTTCTTCAATCTTGGCCATGAGACATTGATTTGCTTCATCATCTTCAGAATCAGATGATGAGGCTTCTTCATCAGAAGCAGCCCAATCATAGTCAGCCATTAGGCCTTTTCCCTTCTTCTTAAAGCTTTTCAGCTTTGCATATTTCTCCTTCAGCTTCAAGTATTTGTCGTCTTTATTCCTTGGAACAAAGGATTTCTTTGTAAAGGCTGAAGGTCTCATGATTTTCTTTGACCTGCACTCGTTAGCGAAATGACCTGTCTTTTCGCAGTTAAAACAAGTAGCAGTAGCCTTATCAACAAAAGCTGATGACTTAGGCTTGTCAGTTATAGAAAGAGTTTTGTTCTTTCTAAACATTTTCTTCTTGGCGAATCTCCTGAACTTTTTAGTTAGGAGAGCCAAGGATTCATCATCTGAAGAATCAGAATCTGATGATCTTTCAGAGTTACTTTCTAACTCAGTGATAGTGACCACGGGTCGCTGAGTAGAAGGTTCCTCTGAGATTAAAGCAACAGGGGTGCTTTTGGAATCTTTTACAAGATTCTTCTTAAGATGGCTAGATTGCTCATGATTCAGCAATGTGCCATATAAGGTAGCGAGTGTCATTGATCTTAGATCTTTTGACATCTTGAGACACATGGAATAATTGTCCCAGCTTTCAGGTAAACATTCTAAAAACTTTGTCAGAACTTCAAAGTTAGAATATTCCTTACCAACCGTTTTAAGATCTATAATTAAGCAGTTAAAACGTTGATGTACTTCAGAGAGAGTTTCATTCTTACCAGAGATGAAACTTTCGTATTGTCTTACCAGGTTGATCTTTCTTGAATCCTGGACTTCAGACGTTCCTTCATACTGAACACATATTGTGTCCCACATGGCCTTCGAGGATTTCAGGTTCATGACGGAATGGTAGACTTCGTCAGGAAGGGCCATGGATAGTATGGATCTGGCTTTTGTATCTATAGCCACTTTCTTCTTGTCTTCATCGGTCCAATGATGGATTTCCTTTGGAATCAGCCTTTCTGGAATAGCAGCTCTAGTTGCAGTGGCTGGAACGGCAGGATCAATCGTTACAGGAATGTGTGGACCGTTTTCAAGATAGTAAGGTATAGTAGGGTCTACACCTTCTAAGAAGAGTGTCATCCTATTTTTCCATAAGTTGAAGTTGTCTCTGGAAAATCTAGGGGGTTTTGCAAGAGAACCATTGTCGATATAGTGAGTGTTTGTGTTTGAGTTGGCCATTTTCAGATAATAGCAAGGAAGAGAAAATATCTTAGATTAGATCTTGTTTATGAGATTAAACAAATCTGCTCTGATACCACTTGTTGGTCCCGAAAGGCTTAAACAAGTTTGTAGAAGGGGGGGGGGGGGTTGAATACAAACACACTATTTTACTTTTCTAAATTGTTTATTGATAAATCATTAACAATTTACAGCTTGTTGCGGAAACAAGATTAAGGATAAACCTAAATCTAAACAAGTTGGAACACTAAGGTTTTCTTGCACTAAGAAAGATAAGGAGATTACTAATAAAATCCTATCTTGAGAGATTTGAACTTGTCCAGAGTTAGCAAGTTACTTCAAATGAAGTGAGTTCATCTCTTTATATACTGCATGCATTTAATGCAATCCAGTATATACTTTACACGTGTCATTAGCGGATTGGTTGCATGTCATTGACCTTTGATGACAACCTTAGTAGCCGCATGAATGAACAGTGTAGTATCAGAGTGGTTGTACGATTTCAGATTTTCGGAGGTTCTTTTCTGACATTTCGTACGGTGGCGTGCAAGGGAGGTTAAGACAAAAGTACTTTGTACGGAGGACTTCATGATCAGCTTTCGTTGATTCAGCGATTATCATTTACTATTCAGCAGATGATAAAGTTCAGCGATAGCTGAAGTCTTGTACTTGATACTTCACGTTGAGTGGACAAATCTGAGTCTTCGCTGATCCGCATCAGTTCATTAGGAGACTTGTCGCTGGTTCTTGAGCTTGATCTTCGACTTCAGCGTAGAACCTTTGTTGACGTGAATCTTGTCTTCAGGGATCATAAGTAAACAACTAACTTATCAGCGATCACCATAAGGACTGAACAGACTCAGCGATATGGTGAACAGTGTTCGCTGAATGTTTAATATAAAAGTGCGAGAGTTCCTATCAGCAGTACTGTAAGATCTTAGTACTTATCAGCGATAGTGAAACTCTGATACATATTGTTTACTTACAATTTTCACTAAGTATTTAAGATAGGGTCATTATCAAATCACTGAGGGTTTGGATCAACAGTGGGTGAAGAGACGGGTGAGGGTAGATTGGTCTTATGAGAGCGTGTTCCACTTAGTTCCAGGGGGAAGCAGGGGACACGCTGTTTGGGTAAAAATCCACACTGCACGACCGACGAAGAAAATAAACATGACATTTATGTAAGACCATTCTTGTATTAAGATGAGGTCCTGTAGAATAGTTACGACCATATCTTCCGTCGTATATTTCGACGATGGTCGTAAGACTCCTACGATCGACAACTGTGACTTAAGACGGTCGTACGACCATACTAACCATTAACAGTCAACATCCGTTTTTATTTGTCTCATTAATGCAGGTCCAAGAACAATCATTGCCCAACGGTCATAACGGACGAGCCATTAAAGACAGTTAAAGACCAGAGCAGCGGTTACGACAATCATTAAGACACATTCAATGCTACCAAAAGCTATATAAAGGCCTGCGCAACACAACCTCAGGGGGATCTACGCATTCAACACTATTCACATACCACATTCCTACGAAATACAACAGCGATCATTGGAACATCCGAGCAAATAGCACTCATGCAAGATTACGCACGACATCAGCCCATTTCGCACGATTACAACATTATTTCACACGATGCACGACTTTAGTTTACGATTAAGTTTACTTTTATTCTCATTGTAATCTATTGTACTCACGACACTTGTTACTAAAGGACATCGCCCCTGTTTGGCGACCATAGTGCACCGTCGACTCTCTCCAGTCGGACGCGGTTTTTTTCCTCGTTTGGGTTTTTCGCTTCACCAATTCTCTCGTCTTATTTACTTTCTGTTCTCGATTGTGTCGTTTGTCTTGAGATCCCTTTCTTTAGTTGTTAAAGCTCCACATCGACCTTAAGTTATCATTTGGGAGATTTTTGGCATTAACAGTTTGGCACCCACCGTGGGGCCCATCTAAAGAAAATCTCGAGCCAAGCATACATCGCACTAACAATCTTGAGGAATCCAGCGATAGGCAACTCCTTCGGACCTCAGAACGGTCCCCGACCTTCTTTCGGTGCGCCTTTCATAAAACCGCCGCTCTAGACAGGTCCAGGGCCATTTGTCAACAATCCTCCCTCAGGACAGTTTCCGCCACAACATTTAAGGCCACCACCGTTGTACAATGGAGTCGTGCCTTATCACATCCCGACGGTCCCGCATTCAACAATGACGATTCCCATGAATTTTCCCCTCAACGGAGAAGCTAGTGGTTCGTCGTACATAAACGGTTTTCACACGACGGTCGGCATGATGTCTCATGATTCGGGAGTTATTCCTCCAATTGCTGCGGACGACCCAGTCACCCGACGCTTGAGGCTTTTGGAGGACCAGAATGAAAAGATGTTATCTTTACTCTCGAAATTGCCTGGTGTTGCTGTCTCTGTCAACGTCGAGCCCCGCTCAGGATTCCAAGCATCACCTTTCATCGACGAAATTGCAACCGTCGATGTCCCAAAGAAATACAGTATTCCTGCTTTTATGCCCAAGTATTCAGGAATAACTGACCCGACGGAGCACATCGCCCAATATAAACAACTGATGTGGACCGTGTCAATCCCACATCAATACCAAGAAGTCTGCATGTGCAAAAGCTTTGGTGCGACTCTTACAGGTGTTGCTCTCCAATGGTTGATCAATCTCAAACCCAAGTCCATAAGCAACTTCGCAGAGTTTGTCAACCAGTTTTCTCAACAGTTCGCTAGTAGTCACAAGATGGAGAAGCAGACCAGTGACCTGTACTACGTCATACAAAAGACTGGGGAGTCCATCCGCAGTTATTTCAATCGTTTCAATGCAGAAATGATTAGCATCCAAAACTATGACGTTAAAACCGCAATCGAGGCCTACAAGTGAGGTCTCGACGATAACAGCTCGGGTTTATACGTCGATCTTACGAAGTACCCGCTAGAAAACTTCGAAGACGTCCGAGCTAGGACACTGGTTACATGAGGGTAGAAGACGATATGGCTTTTCGTCGTAAGCATTCGACTGACAAGAAGTCGCTTGGAGTAAAGAAACCCGACTTCAAATCCAAGACAAACGTCAAGGCAGAGCCCGCGCGCCAGATATCGAACGTCTGATTCGAAAAGAAAAAGGACAATCCTACTTCAAAGTTCCCTTAATACCCTAAGATTTCTTCTTATAGATTCAAAGAAACCTCAAAAGAGTTGGTCGAAGCTCTCAGGAACATTCAGTCGACCATTCGATGGCCCAAAAAGAGCGATAAAGATGATGCCAAGAAAGACAAGACCAAATGGTGTGACTTTTACAGCGACCACGGTTATACGGCAGACAATTGCCTGGCACTACAGAAGGAGTTAGCTTGGCTCGTTCCCAAGGGCCACCTCCAAGGTTTGATTGATAAAGAATCAGCTCCTGACGACAACGTAAGACTAGCATCCCCTGTCCATGTAAAAGTTGTCAACTGCGTGACAGGAGGATCAGACGTCTGTGGCTTAACATATTCGGCAGCCAAGCGGCACGCCCGTCAAACGTCGGGTGAATATCCCATCCCCTGGTCGTCACGACCAAAGCAAGAGTTGGAACTGGAGGCAATGCCCATAACGTTCGACTAGGACGACCTCTAGGCCAGCTGGCAGAAACATCATGACGTATTGATTATCCAGCTTACCATCGGTAACTGCTCGACCAAAAGAGTCTTGGTCGACGGAGGCAGTTCAGCTAATATCATTTTTCTGAGCACAATCAAAGCAATGGGCATCGATAAGTCAGAGATCACTCGACCAACACTCTGGGGGAAATCATCCTCACAGTATACGCTAAAGGAGTCAACAAGCAAACGAAGTTTAACGTTATCGACTGTTCGTCAGCTTACAACGTTATTCTCGGTCGACCATGGATCCACGACATGAAAGCGGTCCATATGACCTACCATCAGACTATCAAATTCATGACGCCATGGGGAGTTCAAGAGATCAAAAGTGAACAAAAGACCGCCCGTGATTGCTATAAGGGGGCGTTGAAACCTCAGAAGGAAGACATTTAGCAATTATAGATCCAGGACGTCCCTGAGTCCTCAGATGACTACCGTCTAGAAGAAGTCGTCTTGGATCAGGACAAGCCTGATCGAGTCGTCTTTGTGGGGGCATCATTAGACCCCATCATAAAGGAGAAATTAGTCTCCTTTCTACAGGAACATGCTGATTGTTTCGCTTGGACACACGAAGACATGGTCGGCATAGATCCCAACATCATTTCTCACAAGTTGAACGTCGATCCGTCGTTCAAACCTATAAAGCAAAAACGTCGCAAGTTCTCTCCTGAACGAAACAAAGTAATCAACGATAAGGTCGACAACTTGCTTAAGACCGGAAAGATCAGAGAAGAGAAATACCCCGACTGGTTAGCCAACGTCGTGGTCGTACAGAAGAAAAATGGGAAGTGGTTAGTGTGCATCGATTTTACGGACTTTAACAAGGCCTGCCCCAAAGATCCATTCCCACTACCCCACATCGATGCTATGGTCGACGCAACTGCAGGACATGAACTCTTAACGTTCATGGATGCTTACTCCGGATACAATCAGATCTTAATGCATGGCGACGACCAGGAGAAAACCGCTTTTATAACGGATAAAGGCATCTACTGCTATAAAGTCATGCCTTTCGGCTTGAAACATCTACTGCTATAAAGTCACGACGAGCAATAATTGCCGATTTACTACGTTAGTAAATCCTTGCTAGATGCAGAAATACGATATACGTCTATGGAAAATTTGCTATTATCGCTAGTCATAACTGCCAAAAAGTTACGACACTACTTCGAGTCTCATCCTATCACTGTCGTGACTAACTTTCCCCTCAAGTCTGTCTTGAGAAAACCTGAAATGCAGGACGACTAGCAAAATGAAGCATCTACCTCAGCAGTTATGGAATCGATTTTAAGCCTCGTACGGCAATTAAATCACAAGTCCTAGATGACTTCGTTGCCGATTTCAGTCCCGAGCTAGAGAAAAAGGCGCAAGAAGAAACCTATATTGTGGCGACTACAAATGACACAACCTGGATACTCCACGTCGACGGTTCTTCAAACGCCAGAGGAGCAGGCCTTGGCGTCGTCTTAAAGTCGCCACAGGGGGAAAGATGGTGTACTCCATACGATGCGACTTTAAAGCCACCAACAATGAAGTAGAGTATGAAGCCCCGATCATAGGCATGAGCATGGCTCACGACTTGGGGGTAACCAGACTTCACGCCATAAGCGATTCCCTATTGGTTGTAAACCAAATGGACGGGGAATTCACGGCAAAAGACTCCAAAATGACAGCTTATCTCAAAGTGGCGAAAGAAAAATCGAAAAAGTTTGATCCATTCTCGATCGAACAAATCCCTAGAGATCAAAACACTCTAGCCGATGCAGTAGCGAATCTTGGATCAGCACTCAATAAGTCGTCGTTCGACGCCATTCCTATGATCGACCTAGCAACCTCGTCCATCGAGGACCCCGAGAAGATTCATGTTCTCGACGTAGAGGATGGTTGGTCGTACGACATAAGGAATTACCTTATACACGACCAATTATCTAAATACAAAATGGAAGCCCGAAAGATTCGATTCAAAGCCTCAAGATATCTTATAATCCGCAATAAACTTTACCGACGATCATCGACGGGCTTGAACCTAAGATGTATCGATAATCAAGCACAGGTGCAAAACATTCTGAAAGATATGCACGATGGCGAATGTGGTAACCACTCTGGTGGTTGTAGTCTTGCAAATCGAATATCCCGACAAGACTACTATTGGCCGACCTTAAGGCAAGATGCCATCAGGTACGTCCAAAGCTGCGACTTATGTCAACGACATTCAGGTATGATACACCAGCCTTCTGAACCTTTACATATGACATTAATCCCATGGCCCTTCATGCGATGGGGAATGGACATCGTCGGTAAACTACCTCCGGCCCCTGGGCAGAAAGTCTTTTTGTTAGTCCTTACAAACTACTTTTATAAATGGATAGAAGCAGTTGCCTACTCCCAAGTTTGGGACAAAGAGGTCATCTCTTTTATCCAGACTAACATTATATGCAGGTTCGAAATTCCATCCGAGATTGTTGTGACAATGGATCACAATTCATAAGTGATCGTACGCAACTGTTCTGTGAGGATCGTGATATCAAACTTACGACCTCGACTCCACGTTACCCTCAATCTAACGGTTTTGCAGAGTCTAGCAACAAAGTGATCATCAATTCGATAAAGAAAAGACTCAAGGCTACAAAAGAAAGATGGGTCGAAGAACTCTCGTCGGTCCTATGGGCCAATCATACGACGCCTCGACATCAACAGGACAAACGTCGTTCTCATTGGTCTACGACTACGAGGCCGTCTTACCTATTAAGATGCAACTCCCGACATCGAGGCATACGTCTGTGGACCACAATTTGGTGGACCTAAGTTACGATATCGACGCTCTCGAAGAGCTAAGAGAATCTGCCTTAATAAAAATGGCATCACAGAAACAGGTCGTCGAACGACATTTTAACAAAAATGTCAAGATCAAAGTCTTTTGGGAAGGTGACTTCATCTTACGACGAGTCTTCCAAAACACTAAAGAGCCAAACACAGGTAAATTATCCACTAAGTGGGAAGGACCCTATCACATATCTGAAGTCGTGGGGAAAGGTGCTTACAGGCTCCAGACCCTTGACAATCAGGACATCGTTGGAACGCAATACATCTAAAGAAATTTTTCTTTTGAAAATTTTCCTACGATTTATTATCCTCAACGATTACTGACTTAAGCATCGAAGGGTTTTTGGTCTTACCAACGACCACCCCTGAATTTTACATTGCCGGATCGCAGAATCGCACGAACGCTAGACTTACGATATGTATCGTATAAGGCAAAGTCTTCACGACTAAATATATCACGACTGATATATTACAATTGATATCTTACGGTCTATATCGTAAACCCTCCAATTACTATGATTACAACATGAATCCAACGATCCAAGTTCCAGTGGATAAGTCTTACGACTTGGATTCCACAATATTTTTGCCTTAGTCGCATGATCAAATACCAGGGAACATAAGTACCGTTATCGTACTTTATTTACTCATCTGAACTATGGATATCTTTCTGCCCTAGTCGCTCGATCCGTTAGTCATACGATTCATGTTACATTTTCATTTATTTTGTTTGTTCACAACAAAGTAAATGCATAACGACAGCGCTCATTCATCGAAAACATACTTATATTAAAAGTTAAGCGATACAGTGCAAAGGCACGACCACTAACGGTCACCCTTGAAAAAGACAAAGTACAAAAGAAAACAAAAGGAAAGGCCTACTGAGGGCCCTGGGCGACCCCTGCGTCGTTTGCACCCCCTGCTCTGACCTCTGCAGAATCACCATCGTCGATCTTGTCCTCTTGGTCGAGATCCTCTTCGATCTCTACATTCTCCAGGTAAGACGCGACTTCGGCCTCAGCGCCAGACATGTGATCTTTCCCCTGCAAGTGACGGCGCATGATCGCCGCCCTAACCTTCAGACGGGTCAGTGCCTCGAAGGAGAGGAGCTTCTCCTCAAGAACCGTCGTCTTGGCCTCAGCAGCCTTAACCGACGTCTTAAGTTCCCCCACCTGTTTTTCGCGCATGGTGAGAAAAGCTTTTGTCGCCGTCACCCCTGCCTCATAGGCAGAGGCCCTTTCCAACGCCTCCTTCAGGCGACTCCGGAGCTCCTCCTTCTTCCAGGATACCGTCTCCAGATGGCTCCGGAGGTCATCCAGTTGAACGGAGAGAGACTCCGCCTTGGCCTTCGTCGCTTGCTCCTCCTCCCGAGCTAGAAGCTCATCCTTCTGAGCACGTTGCAGCTCCTCAACGACGAAAGGATTGGCCTTTTGGAGCTCCTCCATCTGGCCAAAAAGGGATAGAGATGCCTGGAACGCCTGCATTCGCACGATAAAAGTAAGTTATACACACTTACGATATAAAAAACATACGACAAAAAGTTCAGGACTCACCAGGAAGGATAGTCCTACGACACGAGACCCCGTCTCATCCACAGGAACGCCCCGATAGCGTTCAGTGAAGGATGGCAGGAGGAATTTCCCCCAGGTCTGGGAAAATCTTCGACCTGAGGACCCTTCCCCCGATCCCCAGGAGCGGACGACACATGCGGCGTCGGCGTCGCCCCTGGCATGCCCAAAGGCGTCTTCGCCTTCTCAAGAGTGGAGACCTTTCCAGGATCTCCACCCGTCGGAGACGGTTCCCTCAGGGGAGTCGACCGCGTCTTCTTCGGCACCTCTAACTTAGAAGTCGGAGGATCTTTCCTTTTCAGCTCTTTGGCTCTACGAGCTAAAGCCAGTTGCGCCTCCCTCCTCGACTTGTTGGGAGTAGACTGCATCTCTGAACCACCTGAGAAAAATCAAAAAATGTCAGAAGTTGTCATACGTCTAAAAAATCATGACTTAAGACCTACAAGGCTTACTTGTCGAGGTCTCCTTCTGACTCCTCTCCTCCGTAGTTGAAGCTCCAGACGCTTCGGCGGTCGTGGCTACTTCCGGTGTGCGACCCAAGGAAAAAGATCTTTCATGAACACCGTAGGAAAGAAATCTTGCAATTTTCTCCTCCGTATCAAGAGAAGGAACGACTCCAGAAAAGTCGACAACTAAAACAAACGACAAAGAGTTAGACGAAAATAAAACTAATGGAAGTGTACGACAAAGTAGAGACTATGTACTGTCGGTGTTCCACCTGGGCACGACCCAGGAGGCATCCTCGTCGAGCTGGTCGAGCGCTCGCACTCGACCAAGGACGTACATAGTCTTCCACCCACGCTCGTCGACCTGGGTATCTTGGACCAGAGTACGTCCACCTCTGAGCTTCGAAGACAGACTATATCGATGATAGCCATCTACTTTCACGTGGTATGCCGCAAGGAGGTCATTCACCGTAAACGGCACCTTCCATCTGGCCGTGATCCGATCTATCACTTGGATAGTTCGCCAGAATTGAGGCACAACTTGACCAGGAGACAGGTCGAACGCATTACGGAAAGACCTAGCGAGAAGGGGAAAAGGCCATCTAATCCCTATTCTAAAAGGGTACTCGTATAACATGAAAAAACCCCTCAAACACTCCGCTGGTCGAAGCTGGTCAGGTTCGGAGGACATCAAGAAATCGGGAGCAGTGACATGAGCAATGTACAGGCCCCTGGTGTCCCTTTTCTTAACAGGCTTTCTCGCCAGAGTTTTCTTATGCATGGTGAAAGAGATAAAGATCGTACCTTAAGACTCTATACCTCGATCGAAAGCTGGAAAGGAACATGGATTCCTGTAGAAAAAGCAAGCTAAGTTGTTTGAAATATCTCTCTGAAATTTACCAAAAGCGTGAGAAGGAGACTATCTCCAAATCGAGCTATTTATATGGCAAAGGCTTGTCAAAAAGGTCTCGCGGATGGATAACACCTGTCCACCGCCTTTTCGCGTACCACTCACCAATGAGCGACACCTATCCTACAAACGGCTCCACGCCTCATCCACGTCCCCCTGACGTCACGAACCCCTACGTCTTTTCAGTTCAAATCGGACCAGAACGGTTGGAATCCCACTGGATCCTTCCCCCACGCGACACGCGTCGTTCAAAGCACTTAGATTTAAATTTTGAATTTCACACCTAAATTCAAATTTTGGGGGCAAACTGTTTGGGTAAAAATCCACACCGCACGACCAACGAATAAAATAAACATGACATTTATGTAAGACCATTCTTGTAATAACCGAGGTCTTAATTGTCAAGATTAAAGTGTTGTGGAGAAAATTGTAAGGTCGAAAGTTCAAGGGCCAAATTGTAAAGTTTGGAGAGAGTATAAAAACTCCCAAAATTGGCTCAAAACCCTAGAAATCATTTCATTGTTGGCGGCTTAGAGAGAAAGAGCAGTGAAAGAGAGAATTGGGTTCTATAGCAAATTGGAGTAGGAAACACCATCAATCAACAAATTTGAAAGAGAAGGAGGATTGGAATCTGATTCGATACCGATTTCAACAGGTAGTCCCTAATTTCATCCCTTAATTTTAGAGTTTCTGCTGGTTGTGTGAACTACTATGAGTTTTGCTTAAAAGTTGAGAAGGAAGCTGTAAAGGGATTAAACAATCATAATAATCGGATCAGTAGAATAGAATAATCATTGTGTTTGGGTTTGGACTTGTTAATCGATTTTAAATGGATTAATTTCAGTACTAATGGTAATCAGTATCGCATCGCCATAGTTTTGCGAGGTTCCGGAATAAGAACTCAAAGTGGATCCGGAATCTGGGTCTAAATAAAGAAGACCCGGAATTATTTAACATAGATCCGGAATGGTTGGGTTCCGGAATCCTAAGGGATCCGGAATTTATTATTGCCATTATGGATCCAGAATTGAATAATATTTATGAGCCGGAACTTGGGCCCAACTAAAAGAACCGGAATTGGGTTTACTTTAGAACCCGGAACGTGGACTCAAACTATTTGGGATCCAGTGTTTTATTAAACTAATTGAAATCCGGAACTGGGCTTACCTGTAATGGATCCGGTAATTTTTTTAAAGGAAACCGGAATGGACTGGATCAAGGGATCCGGAGTCCAAGGCCAGATCCGGAAGTAGCTAGGTGGGAAGACCGGAGTCCCATTTAACAGGCCGAGATTTATCGTGATTGGGCCGTAGGAAAGGTTTGGAAAGTGACTTGATCCGGTATTGAGTTTGGGATGGATCCGGTATTTAAAGCAGGATCCGGAAATGGGGATTTGGACTTGATTCGTATATAGATCCGTAACTTACTTTCTGTTGGGCCTGACCATTATCAGACCCGGTATGGGGTTAATTAACTTGGACCCGGTATTAGGGTATGTATAGTGGATCCGGTATTGGTTGGTGTTTGGGCCACAAGTCCGGAAATCAAATATGAGATCCGGTATTTATTATCTTGGGCCGATAATCTAGGAATTAAAAAGGAGATCCGGAAATTTAATAAGGGGGCCCTGTATTTTATTAGTTTGGTCGTGGACCCGGTAATCAATTAAGAGATCCGGAACTTTATTAATTTATTCCAGAGTTTGTTGAGAGCCGAGTTGGGTAGAAAATTGTTCAGTCGGGACTAAGATTAAACCAAGACTCACTATTCTTATTCTCGTAATATCATAGGTGCTCACCGTAAAATCGAAAGTATTCGCGAGAAGAAATTGTTAAAGCGCCAGGTGAGTTTTTCTAACTAAAAATACGTGTTTTGAACATGTATTCAGAAGAAAGTTAATGAGTAGAATTGCCATGTTTAATTGCATGATTTTACTTGTTTGAAAGTTTATATGAGATGTATGCATACATTGTGGTAGACGTAAATTGGCTAAGTCGGGGGGAGGTTCCGCCAGTGCTCACGCCGGGGGAGGTTCCGTTTATGCCATGGGAGGGTGTACCCAATAAGGCAGCGTGAGACTGACTCGTTGTCACTCTTGAGTGACTTCATGGTGCCATTTACGGGAGTGGATTTATCCGTGAAAGTTTTATGTAAAGATATGTGAAAGTTATAAATTATTTTTAAATGATTTTGAGAACTGTCAGGAGGGAGCTCACTAGACCTCATGGTCTAACCCTCGCATTTTCCAAACTAAACCTTTTCAGGTAAGCGGGTAGTAGGAGGCTCTGGCAAGTGATCAGGGCAGGCTAGTGAGTAAATGCAGATAGAAGCAGTGCCACTCATACTCTTAGTAGTTAGTTATTCTCAGTTGTGTATAGGTTGTTTCCGCCAACCTAAGTTTCGAAACAGATGTAATGAAATTTTTGGGACCCAGTATTTGAATAATTTAAATTTAAATGTTATGTATGCTTTATTTAGACTGGGTTGTTACAATTCTTGTATTAAGATGAGGTCCTGCAGAATAGTTACGACCATATCTTCCGTCGTATATTTCGACGATGGTCGTAAGACTCATACGATCGACAACCGTGACTTAAGACGGTCGTACGACCATACTAACCGTTAATAGTCAACATTCGTTTTTCTTTATCTCATTAATGCAGGTCCAAGAACAATCATTGCCTAACGGTCATAAATCGAGCCATCAAAGACAGTTAAAGACCAGAGCAGCGGTTACGACAATCATTAAGACGCATTCAATGCTACCAAAAGCTATATAAAGGCCTGTGCAGCAAAACCTCAGGGGGATCTACGCATTCAACACTATTCACAGACCACATTTCTACGAAATACAAACAACGATCATTGGAACATCAGAGCAAATAGCACTCACGCAAGAATACGCACGACATCCGCCCATTTCGCACGATTACAGCATTATTTCGCACGACGCACGACTTTAGTTTACGATTAAGTTTACTTTTATTCTTATTGTAATCTATTGTACTCACGACACTTGTTACTAAAGGACGTCACCCCTGTTTGGCGACCATAGTGCACCGTCGACTCTCTCCAGTCGGTCGTGGTTTTTTCCCTCGTTTGGGTTTTCCGCGTCACCAATTCTCTCGTCTTATTTACTTTCTGTTCACGATTGTGTCGTTTGTCTTGAGATCCCTTTCTTTAGTTGTTAAAGCTCCACATCGATCTTAAGTTATCCTTTGGGTGATTTTTGGCATTAACATACACGTGTCCCATGGTTGTCCAAGCTAGTTCCACTTTGTTCCATATATGGTCACTCCAAACATGGGACAAGTGTATCCCATGGTTGTCCTGTCTCACCCTGTCCACGTACCAAACGCACCCTGAAGAACACGATTGGGCTGAATCTTAGGAAGAATCAGATTCTGATGAAGAAGATGCAGCCAACCTATGTTTGATGGCCAAGATCTTAAATGTAAAAGAAGAAGTTGATGACACTTCTTCCTCTTCTACTACTTCTCAGATATCAATCTCCTCTGATCCGGTCCTCACCAAAGCTGATAGACGTCATGCTATCGATTCTGTGACTGTTGACTTATATAACGCCTTAAATGGTAAAACTCAAGCTGAACAACAAAACTTAGATTTAACTAAACAACTTAAAAATGCCATTTAAAGATCCTAGAACTTTGTTTTTCAGAAAATTTAAAGGTCATATCATACTTGTTCATATATATGTTGATGACATTATACTTGGATCCACTAACTCATCTTTGTGTACTCGATTTGCTAAACGCATGAAGAAAGAGTATAAGATGAGTATGATGGGTGAACTAACATATTTTCTTGGTCTTCAGATTAAGGAAATCGATAAAGGTACATTCATTCACCAAGGTAAATAGGTTAAAGATATGCTGAAAAAGTTTGATCTTACTCAAAGTTCAGCTATGAAAACTCTTATGGCCCCTCCTTTGACATTAAACAAGGACCCAAATGGGAAACCAGTTAACGTCACGACCTATAGAGGAATGGTTGGCTCCTTGTTATATCTGATTGCTAGTCGACCTGATATCATGTATTCTAATTGTCTATGTGCACGATATCAATCTGAACCCAAATAAACCCATCTGATTGCTATCAAGCGAATCTTCAGATATTTGAAAGGTACTCCCAACCTAGGTCTTTGGTATCTCAAAGACTCAGGGTTCGATCTAACTACCTATTCAGATAGTAACTTTGGAGGTTGCAACGGATAGAAAAAGCACCAGTGGAGGTTGTCAACTTCTAGGTGGAAAGTTGGTGAGTTGGACAAGTAAGAAGCAAAACTCAGTATCCACATCAACAGCTGAAGTTGAGTATGTAGCCGCCGCTTGTAGTTCTTGTGCCCAGGTTTTATGGATGAGAAATCAACTCATAGACTATGATTTTCAGCTATCAAGAATTCCAATCTATTGTGACATCACTAGTGCCATTGCAATAGCTAATAATCCCGTGTTACACTCAAAGACCAAACACATTGAAATCAGATATCATTTTATCACAGATCATGTGATGAATGGAGACATTGAACTTCATTTCATACCCACTAACTATCAACTCGCCGATATCTTTACCAAACCTCTTGATGAGACAAGATTCAACTCTCTCATCATCGAGCTTGGAATGTTGAATCTTGAAGATTAACTCTTCTAATATTAGGCATTATATTAGTGATTGATGTTAAATATCTCTCATTCATCTTATAATCCCTGACTCACATGCTATTTGATAATTAGGTATGACCTCCTATCTTTCTTCACTGAAGATCTCTTCAGCAAGACGCTTTTTCAAACTAAAATGAATCACTTCTTTCTTTAAGTGATTAAAAGCTTTTTCAAAACTCACTCATCACTAACTTTTTCTATCAGTGATATTTTCTTTAAAATGAACACTGCTTTTCAAAACAGCGTTGTCTTCAGAAAATGAAAAGACGTCATTTTTCGAATAAACCATGGCACACATTTCTCTGACACACGACGCCCGTTACAATTTTCCTGTCCAATCACACTCGTGGGACGTGTCTGTGTCATCATTACTTTATCTCTCCTACTTCCATATAAAAACCCCACTCTTTCCATAATTCAAATTTTACGAGCACTAAAATCTCTCAAGGCAAGAAAACTCTATACGAAGAACACCAAGAACACGCACTTATTCACACACTTGTTTCAATCCCTCTTTCTACTCTTCAAACAGGTTTGTGTAACATTCTCATTGTTTTTTGTGTTTAAAACACGTTTGAATCTTCTCCTTTGCTTTTAAAAGATCAAACGAATTGTTTTCTTCAAAACTCATCATCTTCTTCATGATAAGTTTTAAGAACTACAAAACTGTTTATTGAACATTATTTCCATCTTTGGAAATATATGTTTTAAATCCCATTCTTGGTTCTTTTCTAGGAAGTTTTGACCATTGAGTTTCTCATTTTTCAAGATGGATCGGAGTATGAACTGGGTGAGGTTTGAGTTTGTGTTTTCTTGATTATTCGACATTTACAGAGGTATAAAGTTCATTTAAGTATTAGTTTAAAATTTGAATAACCCTTTAAAATTCAAATTTTGAACTAAGATCCGTATTTCACTATTTCTCACGATTGGGCAATACGCAAATGATGAAAAATAGTTATTTAGGTAGGCAACTTCCAATTGTGATCATCACAACTCTTAGACCTTCGTGAGATTCTTTATAATTAAAGACATGCTTAATCTCACTTCTTCACCTTAAGGCTATTTATTGCACGGACAATACACAATGCATAAATGCCTTAAGTGAGTTTAACCATAAAAACAATATCCAATAAACGAAAACGATCAATTACAACAGAATCAAAAAAATGGATTATCAATCAAGAACACAGCCGTATGTTTGGAAAACTTACCAGAATTCAAAAAAAACACTTTGAATCGATTTTGTCCGTCTGCTCTGATACCAATTGTGAGTCTCAGATCCGTGCAACGAACAATGATGAAATCAATAGATGAATAACAAAGGTTATGATTTCAACTGGTCATCCAATTTGCTTTCAATAATCAGAGAGTTTACAATACGAATTGGAAAGCTAAAATGACAACTAGCTTAATTCCAAGCTAAACATAACTTTAAATAGTCTGGGCCCATGGTTAACAAGCCCACGGCCCGTTCACTAACAAGGCTCAAATTAAACAAATACAAACAAGACCTTGAACTTCTAATCAACATAAAATTGACCGTAACAATTGTTGGGTCATTGACCAGCATCTTCCTAAATCGAAACGTGGCGCTGGCTGCTACGCTATATGGAAATAAGTTGCGCCTTTTCCACCAGCAATTGCTTTTGGCGTAGTGGTAAGCTCTTGGATCCTAACATGTGGTATCAGAGCAGGTCACGGGTTCGAATCCCATGGAGTGAAGTTCTGCGAAGAACAGTGTCCAAATCCACTCCAGAGGTGGGTATCAGAATGTTCTTCTGTTGACTCGGAGACTTGTCTAGAGTCTCTTCGTCTTTGTGCTCACTACTTCTCTCTGAAAGAAGTTTTGGCCCTATATTGTGCGTGGCAGAGGAAACAAATTCCTCTGTAGGGTGTTCTAGTGTGATCTAGGGTGGTGGATCATGAGCTATAGGTGAGTCTCTTTGAGGAGACTCCCTAGGAATGGATTCCCCGGTATCTGTGGGCGCAGAAGTCGAAAGAGTGACCTCTGGCTGTTTGGTTTGGGTAGGGATCGAGTTGTGCGACTCTTTTTCAATAACTCCTTCTGCAGCTAGACCTGCGGAGTTAGATGTGTGGGTTGCACTGGGAGGGGGTGAGGGATGTGTGCCTTCTACAAGTTCGGCATCTTTTTCTTTTTCTTTTCCTTTTCCTCCAGAAGTTTCTACTCTATCCTCTAACCTTGTTTCTATATTTTTGTTAGCCCCAAGTATCTGTTATGTAAAAGTATTGAAAATAGTTCAAGTCAGAAGACCAACAGAGATCAGACAAAAGACTTGGAAGAAGTTCATCAAGAAGACCAACAGAGCTCAACAGAGCTCTGTCGGATCCAACAGAGCTCAACAGAGCTCTGTCGAAGACTTCCAACAGAAGAACAAGTACTTAACAGAAGACCAACAGAGCTCTTTCAACAGAGCTCTGGTGAAGTGAAGACCTCTGTCAGCCTAAGTCTCGTAGGAAATCCGAAGTGTTAGACACGTGTCCATACTTTCCACGTATGCCCTAAAGATTGGAGACACACTTTCCACGTATGCCCTAAAGATTGGAGACACACTTTCCACGTGTCATTCCAGAATACAATAGTACACTGTCTATGTTTTTTCAGGGCTATATATAGTGAGGTAGTGGAACAAACAATAGTAAGCTTTAGGAAGAATAGTTTTCCACAATTGTTTAAGCACACACTGCTACAATCCCAAGCACTACTTCCGTACGATATTGTTGTCCTGTGAGATTTCCGAACACACTTGAACATGTTCTTGGTGTGATTCATTATCAATATACGAGCAGCTTTTATATCTGATCTTGTTATCATTTTACTGTTCTATATTTGATTCTCACAGTTCATTTATCGTTTACACAATCACTCACTTTAATGGCTTTATTTAATATGCTTCCGCTGTCTATTTCTTTACCATTAACATGATACAACGTGAATCTGGGAACCTACAATTGGTATCAGAGCATCTTTGGTTTTCTTAAACCAAACGATCCAATCTACCAAGGTTGACTCACTGTTGTTGATTGTGTCTGTGTGCCTTTAAAAGCTTCATTATATACTCTGTTTTTACTGCTTCCTAGTCTAAACAAGCTTTCATAGCTCATATAACTGTGTTTAAAGCTTTCTAGTTTAGTTTAAACGTTTCTCTCAAAAGTTACTGTTCCATTGGTTACTGTTTAAACTCATCTTCTTGTTGAAACTCTTTTTGCAACAACTGTACTCTGTTTTTCTCAAAATGGCGAACAACGGTATAAATGCTATCTATACTGCTGGTTCTTTAACAAAACCTCCTACTCTTCTGAGAGATGAATATGCTCAGTGGAAGATCAGGATGGTTAACTTTTTCGATGGTATGGATAAAGACTTAATGCGATCTGTCACGGATGAACCATTCCAACCCATGGTTTTTGTTCCTCGTGTACCCGCAACAGGAACTACTGCTGAGATTCCAGCTCATTATGAGATTAAAACCACAGGTTTTACTGATGAGGAAAATCTAAAAATGGAAAATGATCTTAAAGCAGTTAGACTACTGATAATGGCCATTCTAAACGAAATATTTCAAGAACTAGATTCATGTGTTACTGCTAAGGAAATCTGGGATCAACTTCTTAACCAACTTGAGGGTGGTATCAAGACCCAAAAGAACAAAAGGACCCAATGTATAAATGAATACAACGATTTCAAAGCACTTCCTGAGGAAACCTTACAACAAACCTACAACAGATTTAATGTGTTGATCAACAAATGCAAAAAATGTGGGGTTGTTAGGTCGAAGGAAGATAACAATGTTCTGTTTTTGAAAAGTTTGAATGATGAATGGTTAAATCTGTCCATGTCTTTACAAGCTAACCAGGACTTAGATGCATGGTCTCTAACAGATGTGTATGGCACTTTGGCCGCACAAGAGAAGGATGTTGTCAAACATAAAGGCAAATCCACCATTGCAGGTCCAATAGCCCTAGTTTCAGATTCTAAGAAAACCACAATAGAAAGGTCTAACAGAGAAAGTTCAAACAGAGAGAAAAAGAAAGAAAAGTCCGTTAAAAAGAAAGGAAAGAAAAGTTTGGTTGCAGAAAGTGAAACAGAGGAAAGCTCATCAGAGGATGATGAGATTCAAGCTTTTGCTCAATCTCTTGCTCTAATAACTCAACAATTTAACAAGAGATTTGGCAATAAGTTTGATAGAAGAGGTAGATTTGAGAGAGATGGAAAGGAAGACAGAAGAGGATATGCTGCACCAGAACAGAGTAACAACAGAGTTACTACAGAGCAGAGACAACCACAAAACAGAAGAGAAAATCCACCAGCACAACAGAAGGCCGATGCTGCCCAACCCATCAATCAGAACGATGGACGCTGCTTCAGATGTGGCAAACCTGGCCACTTTTTAGTGAATTATAGAGGCAAACTGGTAAAAGACCAGGACTATTACAAGAACAAATATAAGTACAACTACGAGAGAGAAGTTATGTTGCTGAAATGGAGAACTGGGTTTCTGATTCATCTTCTGATGATGAACCAGAACAAGCCAACTTCTGTGGAGTTGCTGTGAATGATGAAAGTCTTGAAGATACTGTTGACTGGATGACCGGAGAACCAGAGATAACGAAGGGAACAACAGAAGAAGAAGATCTAGCTCATGCATTTGCTCTTACCACGACAGAGTCTGACGATAGAGCGCTGGAGACAACCAGACCCAGTGCCAAGGTATGTTCATCTGAATCCAAGTCTGACTCAGAGTTAGAAATGCATGTTTCTATGCTGAATGAGGAATTTCAACTTCTGAAACAAAAACTTTCTGAAGAAAAGGAGCTGAGAAAGCTAGCTCAGAAGGATCTGTCCTTTTACAAGAGAGAGAAAACTCTCTTAGAACAAGAAAAGGAAGAAATCTTCAAAGAAAAATCTGAGCTAGAAATCTTGCAAAAAAGTAAAGAGAGTCTGTTTTCAGATAAGATTAAAGAATACGAAAATGCTTTGAAAAAGAAGTCTGAAGAAATGAAAAAGTCTGAAACAGAGAGACTTAACTCTGTTGCTTTAACTGATTATTTTCAAAGAGAGAGGGAAGTTCTGCATCAATCCCTACAGAGAAAAGAAATTCAGATCAAAAAGTACCAGAATGCACAAGATGTGCACATCAAGATAAATTCACAGATGGATACGCAAGGTCTTGGTTTCTCTGACCTTGCTCCCTATGACGAAAGAAAGAAGACATCTCTGTCCTCTGCCTTTTGTGTTGGGAAAATCCAAGAGGACGTGATATCTGGTAATGCTGTTTTTAAAAGAACCAAAATCTCAGATGCTTTCTCAAAACCAAGGCATCTTAACTTTAGGAACGTCAGCTATGACTCCTCTGATCATAAGAAGGTTTTAAAATCATCCTCAGAGTTTATTCTTGATCAAGGAAGAGCTAAAATCATACTTCCTAACTCTGTCAAGAACTTGGATACAAAAGAGATTTTTAACTTCAACTAATTCTTAGGACAGAAGTCTGTTACTTATATGACAGAGCCCTCTGTTGAAATACCACAGAGCAAGCTAAATCTAGAAGCCCCAACCTTCTCTCCTACCTCTGAATCTATAAGAACATCTTTCGAAGAGGATTTGTTGAAAGTTATCGAAGAAAATGCTGTTTTAGATTCCTTAAAACCCAAGTTGAGAAGGTTCAGAACTGTTAAGCCAAACATCTCTGTTATACCTATCAAGCCTAATACAATACCTCCAACAGAGCCGCCAGAGACTTTCTAGCCTCTGACTGTAACTCTGACTCCGAAGTAGATGAACAGATCTTTTGTGGTCAAAAGAAAATCTTACACAAGTTAAAGCAGATACCGATGGGATCCATTAATCTAAAAGAGGATGTTTCTTTCTTTAAGAAACAATCAAGATTTATACCGGTAACTGAGTTTAACAACAAAGGTTTCAAGATTCTTGCTTCTAATGCAGTAGAAGTGGAGAAGAGAGAGAAAAACAAAAGTGTTTCTGTAAACCCAAATGTTCCTCTTGTATTCAAACCAGTAAAGTTCACACCAGAACAGAAGGGAAAATGGATAGCAAACAACAGATCTATTCCAAATTCTGGTGTAAATCAAAGAGGAAATTCTGTCTGGTCAAAAGAGTCAAATCCAAAGAACTTCATGTCAACAGAGTCTGTTTTAAAGAAACAAAATCAGGACAGATTGTATGCAAAGACATCTTGTCCTAAAACCTTTCAAAATCAAGCACCATTCAAACAGTTTTCTAATAAAAACAATGTGCATCAGTCATGCTCCATAAACTGCAATTGCATTCAACTGTTACTTAAATTGCAAAACCATCTGAATGGTCCCCACTGTGTTCTGAATAAGTCGGTTCAAAAGAAAAATCTTAAGACTGTTCAGAATACACAGAGGAAAACCTCTGGCACACCATCTCAGTATGAAAAATCCCAAGGAAAGTCTGTTAATCCACCAAAGCCTAACAAGAAAGGACCCATTATGCAGTGGGTACCTAAAAGGAATTAATCTGTCTTGCAGAAACCTCATGTGCAGATCTGGTATTTGGATTCTGGATGCTCCAGGCACATGACGGGGAATAAGGAGCTGTTAACTTCTTTTAAGAACAAGATGGGAAGTGCAGTAACCTTCGGAGGAGACAATGGCGGACAGATTAAGGGTTATGGTACTTTAGTAAATGGTGATGTTTCAGTTTCTGAGGTTGCTTATGTTGAAGGATTAAACCATAATCTTCTCAGTATAAGTCAACTATGTGATCACGGGTTCGACGTCAATATCAGGAAGAAGTATTGTTCATTGTTACTTTCAGAGTCTGGTCAAGAACTTTTAAGAGCCGACAGAAAAGGCAATCTTTATAAGATGAATTTTAAACCAAACCAAAACTCTACAACAGAGAAACTCTGTTTAGTGTCTTTGAAAAATGAAGATGCCTGGCTCTGGCATAAAAGATTTGCCCATTTGAACTTTCAAAATCTTGATAAGCTCGTGAAACTAAAGTTAGTAAAAGGACTTCCTTCTCTGAAGTTTGACAAAGACCATCTATGTTCTGCTTGTGAGCTGGGTAAGATGAAAAGATCTTCACACAGAACAAAGAGTGATCATAGTTGTCCCAGACCTTTGCATATGCTTCATGTGGATCTCTGTGGTCCAATCTCTGTGCAAAGTCTGTCGGGCAAGAAGTATATTCTTGTTTTAATTGATGAATTTTCTCGATATACCTGGATTGAGTTCATCAGAGTAAAATATGATGTCCCAGAGATTCTGATAAGTTTGTTGAAAAGGATACAGGTTCTGTTAGATCTGAAGGTACAGAAGTTGAGAAGTGATAATGGGACAGAATTCAAGAATGCCAAAATTGATGCCTACCTAACAGAGGAAGGTATTTCCCAAAACTTCTCAGCAGCAAGAACTCCACAACAAAATGGAGTTGTGGAGAAAAAGAACAAAACTCTGGTAGAAGCCGCCAGAACCATGTTAGCTGGCTCTGTCCTTCCAATGAACTTCTGGGCAGAAGCAGTCTCAACAGCATGTTTTACCCAAAACAGAGCTGTAATAGTGAAAAGATTTAAGAAGACTCCTTATGAACTCATCAACAACAGAAGACCAAATGTGAAATTCTTTCATGTTTTTGGCTGCAAATGTTACATATTGAATGACAGAGATCAACTGGGAAAGTTTGATAAGAAAGCAGACGAAGGAATCTTTATTGGTTATTCCTTAACCTTTAAAGCCTACAGAGTCTACAACTCCAGATGTCGGGTCATTCAAGAAAGTGTAAATGTGTCCTTTGATGAAAGTACACCAAGATTCTCTGATCGAAAATCAACAGAGGGGACACATACAGAGCAGAAGAAGACAAGTTCTTCAAAGACAAGGGAAGAAGATATAAATCTTATGTTCAACGACTTTTTCAATGATGATGATTCCTCTGATAACGTCAACAGAGGAGATCAAGCTCAAAACTCAACAGAACAAAATCTGACAGGTACAACTCTTACTGGCCCCTCAAATATTTCACCATCTACTTCTCTGTCTACAGGAGTGATTCGGAGAAATGAGGAACCACATCAGAGCGAGAGAGAACCTGAACAAGAGCCATCATCACCTCTGCTGACTAATATTGGCAGAAACTCCTTATTTGAAAGTCCATCTTCACAAAGCCCTGTTAATAACTCTCAGAGCAATGAGGCCACTCTTCAGAGCTGTGTGCCACAGAGCCCTGGTCCCAACCTACAGAGCTCTGACGCTGAAGTTCGTCTTTTCCCATCAGAAGCACAAACCCCACCTATTGTCCATGCTCCCATGACGCGATGGACAAAGGATCACCCTCATCATCTGATTATTGGTGCTGCTGAAGATGGTGTGAAGACTAGATCGGTCACAATCAATGAAGCTTTCTTTGTAAACTTTTTAAGCATGATTGAGCCGAAGAAGGTTTCTGAAGCCCTAGAGGACCCAAATTGGATCGAAGCTATGCAAGAAGAGCTTCTGGAATTCGAAAGAAATAAAGTCTGGTCCTTGGTTCCACTCCCAAAAGGCAAAGCGGCCATTGGAACCAAGTGGGTGTTTAGAAACAAAAAGGATGAAGATGGGATAATCATCAGAAACAAAGCCCGTCTGGTTGCAAAGGTGTTAGCTTCAATCTTCCTAATCATAGAAGTATTTAGAAGTAGTGAAAAATACGCTAAGTGAAGAAAGCCTCTTACAGAGGCTCTGCCGGACTTACCGAGGGCTCAAGATCAAGAATCTACAGAAGCTAAAGAGGCGCGCTACAGAAGCTCTATCATACGCGCAAAGAGGACCAATATCTCGGAATCCGGTGAAGACTGCTCCACAGAGGACCAGACCGCAGAACCTCTGTAACTCATTACAGAGCCTCTGTGGTCCTCACTGAAAGACTTGAAGATATTTATAATATCTTGCTACTGTTACAGGACCCGTTCATCAACTTGCATGATAGCATGCCCTGTCCAACGTCGACGTGTCAAACTCTGATTGGACTCAATAGGGCTTAGTACATAATAGACGTCTGCTGCATTAAATGCAATACAACACGTCACTGTTCATGCCGTTCTTGCAACTGTTCACGACATCCGTTCAACTATTCATCAGTACCGTCTGAATAGTAGCATATGCTTTATGGTCCCCTTTAGAGTACTATATAAGGAAGACTCATGTTGAGTTCTTCCTTATCAATCACATAAAAAAATCGACCATCATAAGAACACAAAAAGCTTATTCACCTTAAGAGTCATATCTATTTTGAAGCTTTTCTTACTCATTGTTCTTAAATCTGTTCTTAATATATATTCAGTAAACTTTGAAATATTATTTCCTGTTCATTGTTTATTTATATTTTGGTCTAAATCTATCAAACTTATCTGTTAGTTCTTCAAATACGCTTCCGCGTTAAACATTAACTTGAACTAATAGATCTGATAATCTTGTTTAAAGCAAAACGGGAACCAACAATTGGTATAAAAGCAAAGCTTGATTTTCAATATCAAGTGATCCTCGTTTTACAATTTTTTTCTGATAGATTATTTTCTCTCTTCATCACCAGATTTCTGGATATTAGTTGTACCCAGAAAAACTTTCAGATCTTCACACTCATAAATCCTCCATCAGATTATCCTTTTCTCAAAATGACAAATACCAATAACTTTTTTACTGCTGGCTCATTAACTAAACCTCCTACTCTTCTTAGAGATGAGTATCCTCAATGGAAAATAAGAATGGTTCATTTTTTTGAGGATACTGAAAAAAATCTCAAACAATATCTTTATAATCTTCCTCCGGTTCCTATGATAACTATGCCACGTGTACCAGCTACTGACGAATCTCTTGAAATCCCTGAACATAAGAAACCTAAGCCGAAAGTAGACTGGTCAGATGAAGATAAGGCAGAAGATGAAGTTGCACAGAAAACGAAAAGAATATTAATCATGGCTATCCCCAACGAAATATTTCAATCTTTAGATGCATGCGAAACAGCGCACGATCTTTGGAAAGAATTAGAAAGACAACTGGAAGGGGGTGCTAAAACACAGAAGAACCGAAGGGCACAATACATAAACGAGTATCATGCCTTCAGAGCCTCTGCAACAAAATCGCTGCAAACAACATACGATCGGTTCAACTCTCTCATAAACAAATGCAGAAAGTCTGGTATTCACAGAACCACGGAAGAAAATAACGTCATGTTTCTAAAGAGCCTGAACGATGAGTGGCTTCAGTTGTCTATGTCTTTACAAACAAATCAAGATCTAGACTCCTGGACACTCTCTGATCTCTATGGAACACTAGCCGCACAAGAGCCTCAAATAGCTCAAGCTAAAACACTAACCATTGTACCATACGCATTGGTTAGTAAATCTACAGAGGCTACGGACAGACCAAGAAATGAGAGATCTACAGAGGAGAAAAAGAAGGAGAAAAAGAAGATGGTAATGATTGATAGCGAAGAAGACGAGCTGAAAAAGGAAGAAATAACTCTTGCGTCATTAGCTAAATCAATGGCTCTATTGACAAGAGAGTTTAGAAATAACCAAAGGAATTCTGGTAGAAGAGATGATGGTAGAAGAGATGATGGTAGAAGAGATGATGGTAGAAGAGATGAAGGAAGAAGAGAAGAATCAAGTGACCGACAGAGGTCAGACTACAGAAATGATGACCAACAGAGGTCGAGCGAAAGAAGCTACAGAGGAAATGACCGACAGAGATCAGATGACAAGGTAGGCCACACACAAGAATGCTACAAATGTGGTAAGCCTGGTCATTACGCAAACGAATGCAGAACAGAGAAAGGTGGAGACCAACAGAAGTCCGAAGATCGAACTGGAAACACCTCCCAAGGTTGTTTCAACTGCGGCAAGCCAGGTCATTTCGCTAAAGAATGCAGAAGTAGACAAAATCGCCCACAGAAGGACTCAACTTTTTACAAAAAGAAGGCTGAGTATTATGCGCAAAAATCCTTAATGGCGAACAAAGGGCATTCTGAGGCAAGCAAGGAGGACTTCGAGTCAGACTCTACCTCTGACGATGAATTCCCCACAAATGCCCTGTTCTGTGGCATGGCAGAAGTTGACTCCGGCACTGACACTGAGGTATCCATTTCAAACTCTACCTCAAATATTAATACTGTAGATGATGATCTATTTGAACTTAACAATGAACTGAAAGAAGTAAATAAAAGCATTCAGAAAAGACTGACCTTTAATGAGAGAGAAGTAAGGCTTCTCACTCAAGAAAAGGCCAAAATCTTTGAAGAAAAAGAAAAAATCGAAAAATATTGGAGCAAAAACGTAGATCCTTTAAAAAGACAAATTTCTGATCTAACCTATGCTTTAAAAATCAAAACAAAAGAACTTTCAGTTTCAAGAAGTGAAACATCAGACATAAGAGCTCTCAAAGAATACTTTCAAAAAGAAAGAGAGGTACTTTGGCAAGATCTTTTAAGAAGAGAAGTTTTACTTAAAAACTATAAAGATGCACAGAAGGTGTATGAAAAAGTAAACTCTCAAATAGCAAGACGAGGTATAGGGTACAGTGATATTACCTTAGGAGTTGAAAATAAACAACTAAAACCTCTGTCTTCTCTATTTGTTTTGGGAAAAACTAACAAACCAAACTTTCCAAACTTACTTTCTGTAAGTAAAAGGGTTAAAGTCTCTGCAGAACCTCACTTGAGGAAACATACGAAGATGATCAATGTATGGTTTGAAAACACAGATTCATCATCTTCAACCTCTGTCAATAGAGGAATCAAACCAAAGAAATATCTGAAAACACAAGATCAGATTGGTATCTTTAAGTTTGGTAAACCAGAGACTCAAACACAAGTCGCTTTTGTCTGCATGATAAACGATGAAAAGAAATTATCAGCAGAAGCTCCTGAGTTTAAACCCATCTTTTCAGAAGAAAAACTTGAAAAATCTATTGAAAAAGAAATTTTGGAAGTTTTAAAATCAAATGTTTTAGAAAATCTCAGTACATCTTCTATAGATCAAATTCTCGCTGAAAAGATCTCATCAGATACCTCTGCCATCTATGAAAGTCATTCTACAGAGGAAGAAAGCTCGTACGATACTTGCTCAGAAAATCCAGCCTCTGTCGAAAGAGATGACTCAACCTCTGTATATGAGGACGATTCATCCTCTGAAGACTCGGAGACTGATTCTAAATCAGGGATAGTTCACTATGACACAGAGGATGTTAAAATCTCCTCTGAAGTTCTTAACAGAACTATTTCTCCAAAAGAGAAAATCACAGAGATACCTATCTGCCCAGATTTTCTGAACATATATTTAAAAGTCAAAACCTCTGCTGAGCTTGATATGTTAAAGAAGACCTCTGTAGATCCTAAAAGTTCAAAATTTTCAAAACCTTTAAGGAAAATTAAAGAGAATCTCACTTGGCAACAAAAGGGAAAATGGCCTGAAGCTAACATATACTTTTCCTCTGTGACAGTGAAGAAAGATGTTCACCACAGAAGAGAGTCACAGAAGGCAGGACCTAAACAAGACTTTTGCAAACAACATTCTAGTATTCATAGATCTTCTTGTAATAGGAAATCTAATGTTAAGAAAGAATGTAATGCCTCTGTGGTTCAGTTCAATAAATTCAATGAAAAGTTCAAACAAATCACGTCTCATATTAAATACTGTCATTGCTTTGATCTTATGTTCAAATTGAATAATCACTTCTCAAGTCCAGATTGCTTACTCTCCACTAAAATTCAAACTCCAAAGTCAAAACCTCGAGAGAAACAATCTGATCTTTCTACAAAGGATAAAATGTATTTCAAGAATGCTAAGGCAAACTTGAAAAATTCTAACAATATTGGACCCATATGGTTATGGATACCTAAGTCTCTGTGATTGTCTTGCAGAAGCAACATGTGCCAATTTGGTATCTTGACTCCGGATGCTCAAGGCACATGACTGGCGACAGAAGATTACTATCCACATACAAAGAAACACACGATGGTGGATCTGTAACTTTTGGAGACAACAAGAAGGGACACATCAAAGGCTATGGAGTCATACAGAAAGAAAATATCTCTGTATACAAAGTTGCATATGTGAATGGCCTCAAACACAACCTACTAAGTGTAAGTCAACTCTGTGATACAGGATACGATGTGTTATTCAAAAGAACTTTCTGCTCTCTACAAAGTGAAAACACAGGAATGGAACTTCTGCGAGCTGAAAGAAGAGGTGATCTATATCTAATGAATTTTACTTCAAAATCCAAGGAGAAAGTTTGCCTAGTAGCCTGCAAAAGTGAAGAAGCGTGGTTATGGCACAAAAGGTTCTGTCACTTAAACTTTCACACCCTGGATAAACTAGTAAAACTCGATCTAGTTAAAGGTTTGCCAAATGTTAAATTCAATAAGGATCACTTATGTTCGGCCTGTGAAATGGGAAAACACAGAAGGGCTTCCCACAAAGGCAAAACAGACGTGTCTTGCACTAGGCCTCTGTACATGCTTCATGTCGACCACTGTGGTCCCATTGCTATACAGAGCCTAAGTGGCAAGAAATACATACTTGTCCTAATTGATGAGTATTCACGTTTCACATGGGTTGAATTTATTAGAAAGAAATCAGATGTTCCAATTATACTGATAAATCTAATGAAAAGAATTCAAGTTCTTTATGACTGCAGAATACAGAAGTTAAGAAGTGACAATGGCACAGAATTTAAAAACTGTGTCATTGAAGCCTATCTTTCTACAGAAGGAATATCACAGAACTTCTCTGCCGCTCGAACTCCACAACAGAACGGTGTAGTCGAAAGAAAGAATCGAACACTTGTGGAGGCCGCAAGAACTATGCTATCTGCATGCAGATTATCAATGAACTTTTGGGCAGAAGCAATTTCTACTGCGTGTTATACACAGAATCCTTCAACCATTGTGAAAAGACAACTCAAGACGCCTTACGAATTACTTCACAAAAGGCGGCCAAACATCAAGTTTTTCCATATATTCGGATGCAAATGCTTTGTTTTAAACGACAGAGATTCGAGAGGAAAATTTGAAGTAAAAGCTGATGAAGACAAATTCATTGGATACTCTGCCACTTCCAAAGCCTACAGAACCTTCCTTACAAAGTCTCGCAAGATTGTAGAAAGCATTAATGTTTCTTTTGATGATTCATTCCAAATGACTTCTGAACAAATCAGTTCAAAACTCGGAATTAAAGGGAAATCCTCTGACATCTCAAAAACAAAAGAAGATTTGGATCTTCTATTTTTAGAGATGTTCAACAATGACATTGATCCTTCTGTTGGAACCATCAGAATTTCTGAAGAACCATCCTCTGTCGGACAAAATCCTACAGGTATGACTCTAACAGGTCCAAATAATGCTTCATCTTCTTCTAAAAATACCACAGATGCAATTGCCGAAGAAGAACATGCAGAAGATGAAACATCAAGAAAAACGACCACAGAAGTTGCTGAAAAACAAACTCCACAATCCACAGAAGAACCAATTACAGAGGAAATCGAGGACCAAGACTATACGTCCTCAGAGGAACAAACCTGTAACACCCCTCTTACCACGACACAATATTGTCCGCTTTGCCCCACTGGCTCACGGCTTTGTTCTTGGCGACCTGGCAAGGACTTCGCAAGGACTTCCCAGGAGGTCACCCATCCTGGTACTACTCCCACCCAAGCACGCTTAACCACAGAGTTCCCAAAGAACCCGCATGCTTGTGGCCCCAAAACGCGTTGTGTCTGGTAAGGCCAAGGTTTACTAATATACCCAGCATCTCTCCTGTCCACGACCGATGTGGGATATGCCTAAGGTGTTACACACACCCCCCCCCCCTTAGAGACTCATCGTCCTCGATGAGGTTTGCCCCACCATCCCGAACGGCATAGGAGTGGCTCTGATACCATTTTGTAACATCCCCAGCCCACCGTACACGATATTGTCCGCTTTGCGCATACCCTCTGCATAACAGCATGCCGGTACCGCTCACGGTTTTGTTCTTGGCGACCTGGCAAGGACTTCGCAAGGACTTCCCAGGAGGTCACCCATCCTGGTACTACTCCCACCCAAGCACGCTTAACCACAGAGTTCCCAAGGAACCCGCATGCTTGTGGCCCCAAAACGCGTTGTGTCTGGTAAGGCCAAGGTTTACTAATATACCCAGCATCTCTCCTGTCCACGGCCGATGTGGGATATGCCTAAGGTGTTACACACGCCCCCCCTCAGGGACTCCTCGTCCTCGATGAGGTTTGCCCCACCATCCCGAACGGCACAGGAGTGGCTCTGATACAATTTTGTAACATCCCCAGCCCACCGTACACGATATTGTCCGCTTTGCGCATACCCTCTGCATAACAGCATGCCGGTACCGCTCACGGTTTTGTTCATGCCCGCACAGGCATACGCGGGACGCACCCAGACCGCACCCAGTGACAGGCAAAAGGCCTCATGCAAGGAAGGTATCCATCCAACCTTATAAGGAGGACTTCGTTCCCCCTCCTAGCCGATGTGGGATCTCACAATCCACCCAACTATGTGGGATCAGTGTCCTCGCTGACACATCGACCCGGTGACCGGCTCAGATACCAAGTTGTAACGTCCCAAAAATTACCAGGTTGCCTTATAAGGGACTTGATACCTCCCCTATCAGACGTGTTTAGTGTGTAACACCTTAGGCATATCCCACATCGGCCGTGGACAGGAGAGATGCTGGGTATATTAGTAAACCTTGGCCTTACCAGACACAACGCGTTTTGGGGCCACAAGCATGCGGGTTCCTTGGGAACTCTGTGGTTAAGCGTGCTTGGGTGGGAGTAGTACCAGGATGGGTGACCTCCTGGGAAGTCCTTGCGAAGTCCTTGCCAGGTCGCCAAGAACAAAGCCGTGAGCCAGTGGGGCAAAGCGGACAATATTGTGTCGTGGTAAGCGGGGTGTTACAACTTGGTATCAGAGCACAGCTTGAGTGAATCAGACACATCTCGGTGTGTTTGGTCTCAAGTTGCGGCTATGAAATTTCAATTTCTTTTACTAAAATCTTTTAGAATAAAGGGAAAAGGAAAACCCGTTTGGGAAACGGTGATCGAGGGCGCAGTGTGTACAGTCAGCCGACGCTATTTGGGAAGGTACGGTACTTAGTGTATTTATTGCTTTCTAGGCATAGGGTATGCATGCTAGATTGCCTATGTTGTTTACACTGTACTGCATGATGACTGCTTGCTGGTAGGAATCAATGCTAGTTATAGTAGGTTGTTAAGTGAAGGCCCTATAGGTTGTATGCAGTAAGAATCATATAGCCTTAGAATATTTGATTTAGTTCTATTGCGCAGCTCTTGTTTGAGTCCAACCGTTCTAGGATAGAATTTTGTATTCGAATGTCTATTTGATTCACGCTGCATGCGACTGGGTATTCGCGAGGCAACTCGTTATGGCTAACAGGGATTCCGTTGTAGCAAGGGTAGTGGGATGAGATGAAATTCCTAGTGAGCTGGGAATAGCGTTTACATATGAGTACGTATGCAAAATTGCTTTCTAGAACATAGGAGTATGTATGCTAGATTGCTTGGTGCTTAATACAATGTATTGTATGGTTGTTACTTGCTATTAGGAACTTATACTAACTTTGATAGGTTGATTAAGCGGATGCACTATAGGTTGTATGCGGTAGGAACCGAATAGCCTTAGAATGTTGGATTTAGTTCTATTGCGCAGCTCTTGTTTGAGTCCAACCGTTGTAGGATAGAATCTTATATTCGAATGTCTATCTGGTTTCCACTGTATACGACTGTGCGTTCACGAGGCGACTCGTCAGGGTTAGTGGGGGTTCCGCCCTAGCAAGGGTAGTGGGGTATTATGTTTATTCCTAGGGAGCTAGGAATAGTGTGTATACGCGTCAGTATGGACATACGTGTATGGTTTTGTTTGGGCGAGCAACTACTTGGATACTCGGGATGGGACTCGGAGCGGACAGTGATAGGTGTAGATGGTAGTAGTAGAGCTCCTACTACCGGAAGCACAGGATCAATGTTCGAGTCGGGGAAAGTCGCGAGGAATCCAAGGAGTTGAGCGTGAGCGTTGTTTGTGTGAGTTATTATGCGCTAATAACTCGTTGTAATATCTACCCAGAATAGCCATCACAAGGAGGAACAACTATAGTAAACCTACTAGTACAGGTGTGTACTTGTTTTGCTTTGATGGGATGATCGTTGGGGTAGTGTCGAAGGTTATAAGTTAGTAGTCGTTGGAATAAAAGGACGATTCTAGTATGAGTCACTTGGAGTGACGATGAGGATGATGTTTGTTTCGGGCCAAGATGGATGTTTGTGCTAGAATCATAGGCTTATAGAGCCGACTTTGATTTGAGGAAAAATCGTAGGGATTATTTGACGTAATTTCTTAACTTGCCTAAGAGGTTTAAATGTCCGGATGACGTTAGTGGACCGGAGAGATTTGGAGGAGTAGGAGTCGAGGCGTAGAATGCCGACTAAGTCATGCACAAAGTTTGATTTTTAAATAGATTGCATTAACAAATTCTTGTGTTTCAAATCATTTTTTGGGGTGGTGTTCGTGAGTAACAAGAAAAGAGGGATGGAGCTCAATATTTTTCGTATTTTGAAAACCTAGCTGCAGAAAACTTCTGTTTCCCGGAGATTGAACGGTCGGATCGTCGTGATTTTTGGTGATCAGCTTCACGACATCTTCATCAACATTCTGGACGGTGGGATCGTGGTTTTGAGGTCCGGAGGTAATGGTTTCGTGGGGTTCTGCACAGCAGTAACTTTGTGGTGATTTTTCTCCATTCTTGCTCTATTTTGGTTCCATACATCTTGATGTGCTTATTTCCAAGTGTATGATGGTTTTGTATGCCTCTAGTATAATCTAGAGAAGACTTTGTATTGCTCTAATATTGGTGGTAGTGGATTTGAAGCGGCTCTAGTAGTCCCGTGGTTTTTACTCTCGATTTTGAGGGGTTTTCCACGCTAAAATTTTGGGGTCTCATTGTGGTTGTTGATTGTATGTTTTGGGGTTGTTTTTACTTGCACTTAGAATACCCTATTTGTTTGCATCCTCAAAGGTTCATTCGGGTCTGTTTGGGTTAAGCTATGGCTTAATGGGTTACTAAGCATTATTTGTCATTTTATGTGAAACTGCAGTTTCTGTCCCTGTTTTTGTATCGAGTATAACTTCTGCTAGGAATGTCGGATTGGGATGAAACCAGTGCCAAAAGTTCCCTTTATGAGTCTAGTAAGTTTCTTATGTTTTGCGGAAAAACCAGTTCGGACCGTAGCTAGTGTCAAACCGCTGTTTTGTAATGAAAGGTGCTGTTTTTCGCTGTGCAGTTAACCGGTTTTGTAAAATCCATAATAAATTGTAGAAAAATCGTTAGAGCGCGTGCGATATGTCCCTGGAATCCTAAGACATGGGACTTTGTGTTTATGGATTAATATTTCTGGATTTATCAGTTTATAAGGGGTTAAACAGGTCCCGAACAGACCTGTGTTTTTAGAGTAAAAGCTGGAATGTGTATGTTATAATTTAGTAGTCGTGGTTTTGGGTTGGGGCGTCACTTTGACATTTGTTAACACGTAATTAGGTGGGAGAAGGTGAGTGAAGTTGGCCGGCTTGTGATTGCGGTTGCGGATACTCGCGTTGCTTTAAGGTGAGTTCTCTCACTGCGTAGTTAGGGGTTGTATGCATGTCATAGTAGTTTGTATGTACTACTGTCTTTGTGGTGTGAACTAGTTGTTTGTGGTGTGTAATATTTGATTGGTTTAAATGCTTAGTATAAATGTTTTACATTACACCTCGGTGGGACCGAGGGCTCGGTGGGACCGAGGAAGTGGAAAGAAACGTTGTGGGAACTCGGTGTGACGAGTGTGTTACATTACAACTCGGTGGGACCGAGGGTTCGGTGGGACCGAGGAAGTGGAAGGAAACGTTGTGGGAACTCGGTGTGACGAGTGTGTTACATTACAACTCGGTGGGACCGAGGGCTCGGTGGGACCGAGGTGTTGGATACATAATTACTTGTAGATGTTTACTCGTTTTATGTAACTGTGATGTTGTTGCTTATGTGCGGATATGGGTGATGTGTATATAATTCCTATCTGCGCATGTGATGGAATTCACTAAGCTTCGTGCTTACCCCTTCCCAATATCTTATGATTTCAGGTGCGAGTAGCAGTCGGGCATGACGGTACACACGGGCGCAAGGCGAATGCTGTTTAAGTTTAACTTTTTAAATGGGGATTTAATTATATAACTTTTCCGCTGCTTAAATTTCATTTGACGGTTTTAATTAACGATGTTTATTTTTATTGTAATGGGATTTGTTAACTTATGGTTTGATTGTAACGAAATGCATTATTTTTAAAATTTTAAATTCCTTGTAATTTTTGGGACGTTACAACTTGGTATCAGAGCCGGTCACCGAGTCGATGTGTCAGCGAGGACACTGATCCCACATAGTTGGGTGGATTGTGAGATCCCACATCGGCTAGGAGGGGGAACGAAGTCCTCCTTATAAGGTTGGATGGATACCTTCCTTGCATGAGGCCTTTTGCCTGTCACTGGGTGCGGTCTGGGTGCGTCCCGCGTATGCCTGTGCGGGCAGGAACAAAACCGTGAGCGGTACCGGCATGCTGTTATGCAGAGGGTATGCGCAAAGCGGACAATATCGTGTACGGTGGGCTGGGGATGTTACAAAATGGTATCAGAGCCACTCCTGTGCCGTTCGGGATGGTGGGGCAAACCTCATCGAGGACGATGAGTCCCTAAGGGGGGGGGGTGTGTAACACCTTAGGCATATCCCACATCGACCGTGGACAGGAGAGATGCTGGGTATATTAGTAAACCTTGGCCTTACCAGACACAACGCGTTTTGGGGCCACAAGCATGCGGGTTCCTTGGGAACTCTGTGGTTAAGCGTGCTTGGGTGGGAGTAGTACCAGGATGGGTGACCTCCTGGGAAGTCCTTGCGAAGTCCTTGCCAGGTCGCCAAGAACAAAGCCGTGAGCCAGTGGGGCAAAGCGGACAATATTGTGTCGTGGTAAGCGGGGTGTTACAAAATGGTATCAGAGCCGGTCACCGGGTCGATGTGTCAGCGAGGACACTGATCCCACATAGTTGGGTGGATTGTGAGATCCCACATCGGCTAGGAGGGGGAACGAAGTCCTCCTTATAAGGTTGGATGGATACCTTCCTTGCATGAGGCCTTTTGCCTGTCACTGGGTGCGGTCTGGGTGCGTCCCGCGTATGCCTGTGCGGGCAGGAACAAAACCGTGAGCGGTACCGGCATGCTGTTATGCAGAGGGTATGCGCAAAGCGGACAATATCGTGTACGGTGGGCTGGGGATGTTACAAAACCCCACCACCACTCATACCAATATTTCCACAAATGGTAGAATCAACTACCAAGGCACGAAGAACGTCAGAGGCTACACAAAAAGAAACACAAGAAGCCGCTGACGAAAGGTTCGAGGACATTGATGATCATCTTCCACGCACAACTCAGTGGACAAAAAGCCATCCTCCAAGCCAAATAATCGGAGAACCTTCTGACTCAGTAAAAACCAGGTCTGCCACTGCTAATTTTTGTTTTTTTACTAACTTTATCAGTGTGATAGAACCAAAGAAGATTTCTGAAGCCCTAGATGACCCAAATTGGGTAGACGCCATGCAAGAAGAACTTCTGCAGTTTGAGCGTAACAAAGTATGGACTTTAGTACCTCTGCCACGAGGGAAACAGGCCATTGGGACTAAATGGGTCTACAGAAACAAGAAGGATGAAGATGGAGTGGTCATCAGAAACAAAGCAAGATTAGTAGCAAAGGGATATAGACAAGAAGAAGGCATAGACTACGATGAGACTTTTGCCCCTGTCGCACGACTCGAAGCAATAAGAATATTCTTAGCCTTCGCAGCCCACAGAGGTTTTAAAGTCTATCAGATGGACGTAAAATCAGCTTTTCTAAACGGTGAAATCCAAGAAGAGGTTTGCGTAAATCAGCCACCAGGGTTTGAAAGCTCAAAGTTTCCAAGGCATGTATACTACCTTGAAAAGGCTCTATACGGACTAAAACAGGCTCCAAGAGCATGGTACGAACGACTTTCTACCTTCCTTCTAGTCAATGGCTACAACAGAGGTACAACAGATACTACCTTATTCTATAAACATAAAAAGGGTGAGATAATGCTTGTACAAATCTATGTGGATGACATAATTTTCGGGTCTACTAATTCAGAAGAGTGTAAAAGTTTTGAAAAACTCATGCAGAGTGAGTTTGAAATGAGTATGATGGGAGAATTAACATTCTTCCTCGGACTTCAAGTCAAACAAACTTCAGAGGGAATTTTTATAAATCAGGCCAAATATGTCTCTGACATTCTTTCCAAGTATAGCCTCTCTGATACCTCTGCAATGAAAACTCCAATGGCCACTGGAAATAAGTTATTCTTAGATCCAAATGGTATCTCTGTAGAATGCACTCTCTACAGAGGCATGATTGGATCTCTGTTATACTTAACAGCAAGCAGACCTGACATCATGCATGCCACATGTCTTTGTGCACGTTATCAAGCTAATCCTAAGAAATCACATTATGATGCGGTGAAGAGAATCTTTAGATACCTAAAGGGGACCAAAAATCTAGGTCTCTGGTATCCACTGAACTCTGGTTTTAGTCTTAAAGCTTATACAGATTCAGACTATGGAGGATGCATGCTCGACAGAAAGAGTACCACTGGGAGTTGCCAATTCCTAGGTGGTAAACTAGTCAGTTGGACCTCCAAGAAGCAGAATTGTGTCTCAACATCCACTGCAGAAGCTGAATACGTTGCTGCTGCTAGCTGTTGTTCTCAGGTTCTATGGATGAAAACTCAACTAAAAGACTACGGCCACATCCTATTCAAAATACCCATCTTCTGTGATTCCAAAAGTGCCATTGCTATCTCTGCCAATCCTGTGCAACACTCGAAAACCAAGCATATCGATATAAGGTACCATTTCTTGAAACATCATGTTGAATACGGTACAATTGAAATGCATTTCGTGCCAACAGAATATCAACTCGCTGACTTATTCACCAAAGCACTAGACGAGAAAATGTTCAATTTCTTGGTGGGTAAGTTAGGAATGATAAACATGGTGTGACAATCCTCTGTAAGTATAGCTTTATCTTCTGTAAATATGTACAAATTTCCTTTATTTTTGCTTTAAGTTAATTTATTTCTGTTTGTAAGTTCTCAATCTTAAATAGTTCTTAAAATCACAGAGCTTCTGTAAGTCAACTCAGAACCTCTGACGACACCTACAGAACCTCTGGAAAACATGACCTATGTTCTATGCAAAACTTATCATTCTTTGATCCAAGCATAGGTCAAGGGGGAGCAAAAGGAAATTACTTGATCTACAGAGGTGATTAGATCAAGGGGGAGCAAAAGGGGACCCTGAAATGATCTAAAGAGATCAAACTTTCAAGGGAAAGCCAAAGAAGAATGTCGATGACTCCATATCGACAGAAGTCAGACATCACTACCGAGAAAAGAAGAACCAAAAGGTATGTCTCTCGCACAAAAGGTTTTTGGAAAACAATTTTCTAGGACAAGAATTGTCAAATATGTCCTAAATATACTGTGAATAACATTTCAAAAATCAAAAGCTCAAAAAGTTTCACAAAATTCGAATTAGGAGAAATTTAAGGTCATAGAGCTTCTGCTGAGCTCAACAGAGGTTCTGCAGACGTACGGACCATTTTGTGAGGGTTGATCTTACGTGAGTCCTGGACTTCAGACGTACCTTCATACTGAACACAGATTGTGTCCCACATGGCTTTGGAGGTTTTCAGGTTCATGACGGAATGGTAGACTTCGTCAGGAAGAGCCATGGAGAGAATGGATCTGGCTTTGGTGTCGAGAGCCACTTTCTTCTTATCTTCATCTGTCCACATATGAATTTCCTTTGGAACCAATCTTTCTGGAATAGCAGCTCTATTCTCAGCGACTGGAACTTCAGGATCAATTCTAACAGGAATGTATGGACCATTTTCGATGTAATAAGGTATAGTTGGGTCTACACCTTCTAAGAAGAGTATCATCCTATTTTTGTATAGATTAAAGTTATCTCTGGAAAATCTAGGGGGTTTAGCAAGAGAACCATTGTCAATATAGTTTGTGTTTGTGTTGGTAGCCATTTTAAGAGATAGCAAGGAAGAGAAGAGATTAGTATAAGCAAGATCTTGTTTGTGAGATTAAACAAATCTGCTCTGATACCACTTGTTGGTCCCGAAGGGGTTATACAAGTTTGTAGAAGGGGAGGGGGTTGAATACAAACACACAGATTTTACTTTTCTAAATGGTTTATTGATATTTATCAAACAATTTACAACTTGTTGCGGAACAAGATTAAGGATTAACCTAATCTAAACAAGTTATGAGAAACACTAAGTTTCTTGCACTAGAATTAAGACAGAAAGAAGATAAGAATATTAAAGAGTAATATTCTAACACTAAGAGATAAAGAAGAAGATGGCCGAGCACTTCATTTCTGAAGTAGGGTTCTTTTTATATACTGCATGCATTTAATGCATGGCAGTATTACTTTACACGTGGCAGCAGCTGAGTGGTTGCATGTTTTGACCTTTGTAGACAACCTTAGTAGCCGCATGGTGTAAAGTGTAGAATCAGAGTTGATAGTACGATCCTAGGCAAAAGGGATGTCCTTTCTGACATTATCGTACGGAGACGTGCAAGGGGGAAAGACAAAAGTAACATGCAGAGAGAACTTCATGATCAGCGATTACTTAACAGTAATTTATCAGCGAGTGACAAAGCTCAGCGATTGCTGAAGTCTTTTACTTGTAACTTCACGTTGAGTGGACAAATCTTGGCTTCGCTGATATCCGCATCAGTTCATTAGTAGACTTGTCGCTGTTCTTGAGCTTGATCTTCGACTTCAGCGTAGAACATATTTGACATGAAACTTGTCTTCAGAGATCATAAGTAAACAACTAAACTATCAGCGACCATCAACAAGACTGAACAGGCTCAGAGCTAAGTTGATAAACAGCGTTCGCTGAATGTAATCTAAAGAACGTAAGTTTCCTATCAGCGATACTGTAGAGTCATAGTACTTATCAGCGATAGTGAAACTTTAATACATATTGTTTACTTACAATTTTCACCAAGTGTTTAAAGAGAGTTATTATCAAATCACTGAGGGTTTGGATCAACAAGCTTTGGCCAAGAGCAAAATCCAGGTCGAGGACCTCAGGTTGCTCGTCGATTCTAAGCAGGGGTGCTCAAAAACCCGATCAACCCGACCAACCCGATCAACCCAACCCAACCCGACGTGGAATAACCCAACCCGAAGCAACCCGATGTCCAATCGAGTTGTAAAATTTTCAAACCGTATATATTGGGTTGATATCGGGTTACGATAATTTGAACCTAACCCAACCCGATGAACCCGATATATATATATATATATTGAGAATAATCAGGTAACAAGATTAACACATTAAGCTCATTGTATATTGATTGAGAAATGTAGAAGATGAGATTTAGAAACAATTTCTCTTGGAGGCCACTCTCTAAAACACACACACACTCTTGGTGGCTATACTCAAATGACCTCACTCTCACAAACCCTAACAAATGGGTTTATATACCCTTTGACCAAACCTAGCTATTTTGACTTTGACCTTTGTCTAATACAATTAGACTAAATACAATTATCCCTAAATCTTGGATACATTGTGTACTAACAATCTCCCCCTATGGATTCAAGATTTAAAAAAAAATTATGACGCTAATCTTCAGCTCTTTAATCTTCAGATATGCTTTATCTTCAGGAATCCACTTTGGCGGCTTTAATCTTCATTTAGGCTCTTTAAAGTCAAATAGTCAACAAGTCTTGAAACACGAACTTCAAATCTGTGTAAGGTTGATCAAGGTCTTCAAACAAAATCTTTTTATTTCCTCTTTGATCTGGACGGTTGTTTTCTCAGTCTCTTCCTCAGAATCAATGTAGATTATCTCAATAAGCATATCATCCGCCATTCTTTCATCATCAGTTCTATTGTCAACAACCGGAGGCTTTTCAACCCTAGTTATGACATCAGCTAGAACATTGGTTTCATCCACTTCAACCATTTCAGTGTCCGTTCTGCCGGTTCCCGTTTCCCGTTCACTAGCTGATTGATCTAAACCCCCAACACTGCAGTAGATTGAGTTGGTAAGACGCTCGAAGTCGTTGCTCGAAGGTGGTGTGTTTGAGGTTGGGTATGTTAACGGAGTAAACCAATTAGATCAACTTCTTCAGCTGTACTTGTGTCACTTTTGGCTACGAGTCGGGCTAAAAGCTCTCATTTGAGCTGGTCTTCAGATTTGGTGTAATGGAACTGGTGGTGGTTCTTGTGGGTCCGATTGTGTATTGGATGGTTGAATCTGAGGGGTTGACGACGATTCAGCAATATGTTTGCTCTTGACGGCTTTGCTCAATTCTCTTGCTAATTTCTCAACGGTACTCTACATAGCATGTATGTGTTGCTTGTGGGCTCTGTCAATGAAGGCAAAACATATGATAATAACGGAAGAGTAATATAATGAGCGGGCGTTCCAAGCATTCTTATAACATCTTCGGGATCAAAACCGGGAAAAAGATATCTAACATCCGGGCCACATAGGTTCCCCGTTGAAGTAGCGGTTGTAGCAACCGTACTGCCTGTGTTCATAGCTGGCGCGATGTTAACCATGACAGGACTTCCACCCTGTCCTCGTGGGTTACCAATAAATGGCGGCCACACTCTGGGTGTTCCGGTTGGAGCACAGAAGCTCACAACTTGGTGTTATGCCATCATTTGTGTCCTAGGAAAGGAAGTTGTTCCAAAAGGTCCTAGACTCATTGTGCTTTGAAGAATGGGCGGTGGCCGGGGCAGGAGCCTACCTGTTTCAATACCAGCAGACACCGAGTGTGTCACCGATAGACTTTGTGCTTTATCCCCTGTGGCAAATGAAACATCGGCAAATTGAGATGCCGATGAGTGGCTTAGAGGGGTTGTGCATTGCATGGCTGGGTCCACCATGTCTGTTTCAATACGCAACGGCGACAAACGCTCGTTGGTAGATGATGTGGCTACCCGGTTCAGATTAGGTTGGGGAGAGCCAGTAGTTAAAACTTTGTCTGACCCTATCTCTTTCTCTCCCATTTCTTTTCTCACCACATCACAGCTCACATTAGTATTTTCTACTATATCTCTCTCATTCCGCCTTATGTCTCCAAAATCTCCGGGGGTTAAAATCTGAATCATCCTCGGATTCCATCGGTATGTTATCGAGGATGGGTATACGAATGGCTCTAGTAGAAGATGCCAGACCAGCAGTCCTAGCCACCCCACCCACTCTCTTTCTTAAAGTTCTCCTCACCTCTCTCCGTTCAGGAACCCCAAGTTTCTGAACCTGCTCGACAAGTAAACCCTCACCGCTTAGTGAGTTTGCACCATGGGGAGGTCCGGCCGGTTCTGGCTGGACCACTAGTGCGTTAGCTAATCTATACTGCCTAACTACCTCAGACTACTGGTCGGCATAGGCAAGTACAGGTTCTGGTATCACGGCGATGAAATCGAATAAAAGTTAGGAATATTTACCTCGATATGATTCTGAAAGGAAATGAATGGATGAAAACTCGAAAATCTTAAAACACTTTCAGAAATTGAACACAAATATTTTAGAGAGTTGAGAGGGTTTTTGAAATGAGACAAAAAAGGATTCAAACTCTCTGTATTCATAGAAGGTTGAGAGAAGGACACGTGGCAACAACTGATTGGTCCAAGGGTTTGACCGCCACAGTGTCAAGTTGTCGCAATGAACAGATTGCGAGAACCCTCAATCTTATCGCAATGAACGGGTTGCGATAGTCATGACCCCTTATCGCAACAGGCTGTTGCGATACGTTACTGTTCATATGTTCTTATCGCAATGCAAGGTTGCGATAGTTCTCTTATCGCAAACTAAGTGTTGCGATAGAATGATGTTTAACTTTTAATCGCAATAGTTGGTTGCGATAACCTACTGTTCAAAGGTTATCTCAGTGCATTTTTGCGATAAATGAAATACTTGGACATTTTTCAGATAACAATTGAAAGATTTTATCACATTGGAAGATGTCCAACTTCCAATTGATTAAGCACTCACGATTTTAAACACATTTTTCACTCCCCCTTAAATGATGCAAAGATTTTTCTAAATTGTTTTCATCATTTAAGAGTTAGTGTTTAAAAAACAAATTAGAACACATACCTTAACTCCTCGGAGGCAATTAATCACTACGGATCAACACTTACATGATAGTGATGCACACTCCCCCTAAATTTGTGCATATGATGTATTCTATTAACCCCCCTGAGGTCGATGTGTTTAGTTTCAGTATCTCCTTTGCCACAAAGTTGCTCAGCATCTCCTTTCTACCAGTCATGTGTTTTGAGCAATCGGAATTCAAATACCACACATGACTGGGCTGCAAAATGGAATTTAAACAGCTTTTGGTACCCACTGCGAATTGGGTCCTTTCTGATTAGTATGTTTGGAATTGGCATTTTGTTTTCTATAATTGGTTTTAAAATAATCATTTGAGTAAAACCAACGGTTATAGTCAGATTTGCAGATAAAATCATCCACACCACAAGAAGCACAACAAATTTGATCTCGTGCCAAATTAATCAGTTGGCGCATTGAATAAACCTTGTAAGGAACTACAAGTTTTCGTCTAGTGCCAACATCATAATTAATAACATTTGAAACAAAATTGTCTTTCTTGGAATTTAAAACATTTAAAGTAACGTGAGATGATTTGATCTGGGCCACATCCTGTGTGGACTCCTTTATTCTCCACTCAAGTCGCGTGTTGTTTCTCAAATTACGATCTGAAAAACCAGACAAATATGAATTGTAAGCTTTTGAATATTTAGTCTGAAAAGAGTTAACACGCTTCTTTCTTTTTATTTTTCTTTTCTTTTTCTGTAATGATGGTTTTGATTTGGATTTAGAAAGATCATCATTGACAGAAACTTTCTCAGTTGTTTTTGAAGATTCTCCTTCTAAAATAATCTTTTCAGTTTTCTCTTCATTTATTAGAAAAGTGGTGTGATCTGGAAGTTTGGCACAAAAATCAAATTGAACAGGCACTTCACATACACCTTTACCTTTGTCCTTACCAACATTCTTGCTTTCAAAATCAATATCAATATCAGTATCAGTATCATAGGATGGTTTGCCGATATCATCAGACTTGGGAAAAAGAAAGTCATTAAACTCTTTCTGAAAAATTTTATCTTCTTCCGTAGGAAAATATATAGGAGGATCTTTATCAAACTGATCTTCCAAATCCCAAGGTTCAAAATCATCTTGGTCATTGGTTGTCCAGTCTCTCAAGATAACATTTCCTATAAAAGCTTTGCATGAGGAAACATCTGAATCTGAAGATTGTTTTTCTTTTGAAACTATTCCTTCAGATATTTCCTCAAGTTTTGTTTTCATTTCCTTTAAGCTTTCTGAAAATACAGTGAGCAAAACTTCCTTCTCAATCTCAAAAGCAAGCTTCTCGTCATTTATGACTTCTTGAATATTGCTTTGGATCTTGCTTTCGAGGTCCATGAGTTTTTGTTCAAGAACCATTGGTGGAAAATACCTTTTTCCTTCCAAAGTAGGTTTGTCAGATTGAGCCTCTTTGGTATTTTCTTTTTCCTCTGGTTCTTTAACAGCATAACTCTCAAAATAATTGTTTGGTAAGGTTTTCTTGGAATTCAATGCCTTTGCATTGTCTGGACCATACCAAAAAGGAAGTTGCATCTTAACTGTGGTTTTCCTTTTTATTTCTTCTTCAGCCTTATAGTCTTCATCATCCATCTTGATTTGAAAGTTTGAATGTACGACAAGTTCAATCCATTCAAATTTGTACAAAGTGGGAGATTTTGATAAAGCATTGCTCAGGTATTGTGGATTGTCATACCCGATTCCCCATTTTGAGTTGAAATATCTGAACTTATTTGGTTTATGCATGCGAATTGTTTGTTCAGTTTGACCTGCTTTGTACAATTTATTTTCCAGATCCTTGACATTTTCACATAACTCATCATTTCTATCTTTGTAAGCATGCAAAAGACTCTCAAACTCGCTATTCTTAACTTCCGAATTCAATAATTTATCCGATAGTTCAATTATTCTTTCTTCAAAATACGCAAGACCAATCTCAAATTTAGCCTTTTTCTTTTCAAAAACTTTAATTTTACTTTCTTGATCTATTATTATAGCCTTTTGAGTGGAAATTAACTCGTCTGCTCTTTCCTGGTCTTTTGTTATGTTTTCTAATCTTTTTGATAAACAAGCTTGTTGAGTAAAGAATTGATTGTAAAGATCAGAATGTACCTCATTTGTCTCCTTTACAGACATTGTTACCTCTGAAATTGCATTGGGTTTGTCTGCTGATGAATCATTCCAACCCATATATTCTAGCGCGAGATAATCTTCCATTGTTACCTGAAAATTTGAAATGTCGGATCGTTAACAGATACTTCGTGAGAAGTAGAATTTGTGCGCTTGTACAATCAGAGAAAAATCGATTAAAGTCAGAAAAATATTCTCAAAAATAAAATTTGAAAAACAAATTGTAAATTTGTCTTCAAAAATTAATTTCAAAAAATTAATGCGGAAAACTGGACTTTAAATAGTCAAACCTGCAAAATATGAGAAAGATATATCAGTTACGGATAATTGCAGGAAAAAACTGATAAAAACGATGAAAAATAAAAAATAATGAAGAATAAGGACTAAAACTGACAAAAATCCTAAAGTTAAGACTTAAAGGACTAAAAATGAAAAATTCTAAAAGAAAATAAAACTCAAAGGACTAAAAATGTAAAAATCTAAAACTTACAAAAAAACAAGGACTAAAAAAGTAAAAAACTATCACTAATAAAAAACAAGGACTAAAAATGACAAAAATCCTAAAGTTACGACTCAAAGGACCAAAAATGAAAAATCCTAAAAGAAAAATAAACTCTAAGGACTAAAAAAGTAAAAATCTAAAACTTAAAACTAAAGGGACTAAAACAGACCAAAACAAAAACCTAAACTACAGGGACTAAAATTGATCAAAAAAGAAACTAAAAAACTATAAGGACTAAAACTGTAATAAAAAGAAACTTAAACTATAGGGGCTAAAAGAGACAAACCCTGAAACTTTAAGTCCAGGGACCAAAAGTGTCAAAATCTAAACTGTTAACTAAACTTAACGGACTGTTAAGGGAAGGACTAAAAATGAAAGAAACTTAAAGGGAAAACTAACGGAAAAGTTAACAAAAGTCAACTAACCTAACTAACTTTGACTTAACTATTTTATGACTAAAAAGAAATAAATCTAACCAAAATTAACGGAAAAACTAACGAAAACTAACAAAACTAACGGAAAAAGGACCAAAAAAGTAATAAAATTAACGTCACTAACGGAGAGCCGTTAGTTACTGTTCATCTCCAATGAGTTGCGACTCCGATGAACATTTCGTTTTTCCGGCTATAGAAGCAGTTTCCGGCGAGTTTTCCGGTGAAGTTTGGGTTGCGATATCGCAATGAATGTTGCGATATGGGATAAAGAGGTTGTGATATGGGTGTTGATTGCGACATGGATGAAGATTCAAATAATCTTAAGTCTAATCCTCAAAAATGATCTGTTTGGGCTGAAAATTGGTACGTAGATGCGCAAGGGTATTCTGGACAACATTAATACTTCGAGTTTTGTCCAAAAACCAACAGAAATGTGTTTTTCAATCCCAAAACAGCGTGTGCAACAAAAAAATCCGAAAAATGACTGTTTCATACCAAGATTGGGCTGTTGATGATGAATCGTTGCAGAATGATCGTATCGATGATTGATTCCTTCGATTTTTGCTCTGATACCACTTGTTAGTCACATTTTAACAAAGCAACGATTCATATATTGATATAGATAGTAACAAGAAGATAGATAATCAAAGTGGTGTATTATTGAAATGGAAGAACACCTAGAGAGAGAATGGATCTCTCTCTAGAACACACACATACACACTAGGAGGCTACATTGCAATAGACACACTTACTAACCCTAATTACACACACTAAACATTATATACCCCCTTTTTACACTATTAAGCCCAAGCCCATATAACATAACCCAAGCCCATATTACAATTAATACCCCTTTACAAAACTATCTTATAATTAGGACATTTAGTGTCCTAACATATATATATATATATTCAATCTCTTATCCATTTCTATGTAACTCCTTCACACACACACACACACACACACACACACACACACACACACACACACACACATACACACACACACATATATATATATATATATATATATATATAGTAGATGTTAACATATATATGCAAATTGAGAAAAACATTTGATGACGATATGTTTAAGATTTAAGAAATATGCAAATTGGAAACGTCAAGTTATTTGATCATATTTGGTTTAGACATTTTTATATGTAGTGTTAGCTCCAATATTCTGAAACTTTAGAAGTATTGAAAAATGGCCAAGTACAGAAGAACTTCCACAGAAGCTCTGCTGAGTGCAACAGAAGCTCTGTCGGGCATCTAAGAAGAAGCAAAGGAAGTTTTGATCAAGAGTGATCAAAGACCGAAGAAACTACAGAAGAACGCTACAGAAGATCAAGACCTCAGAACCTCTGTCACCAATAACAGAGCCTCTGCAGACAACTTCAGAAGACAAGGAACCCAGTGAAGACTACTCTACAAAGGACCAGACCGCAGAACCTCTGCAACACTTTAAAGAGCCTCTGTTGACCTCACTGAAGACTCAAGATACTTATAATATCTTACCACTGTTGTAGAAATATCTTGCTACTGTTCCAGGATCTGTTCATCAACTTGTATGGTAGCATGCCCTGTCCAACTTCAACACGTGTCAAACTCTGAGTGGACTCAATAGGGCTTAGTACAACATAGACGTCTGCGACATTTAATGCATGCAGTTTTCCAACTGTTCATACCATCTCTTCTTTCCTGTAGCAACAATCTCTTGTCTAGAATAGATCTTTTGTAGTAGTATAAAAAGAAGACTCATGTTGAGTTCTTCCTAAGAATCACCGTTTTTACACTTTACAAGTTTACACAATCACTTAACACACAACACAAAACACTTACACTCAATTAGCGTCAAATCTGTACTAAGTGTTCTTGATATATTAAATACAGTGGGTCTTTGTGCTATAAATCTATTCTCTTCACTATTTATTTGATAGTGTGTGTTCTAAATCTATCAAACATATCTGTTAGTTCTTCAAATACGCTTCCGCATCAAACATAAACTCGAACTAATAGATCTGACAATCTTGTATAAGCAAAACGGGAACCAACAATTGGTATCAGAGGAAAGTTTGATTTTCAATATCAAGTGATCCTCGTTTTTACAAAGATTTTTGATAGAAATTGTTTGTTTTTAACCTGTTCTTCATTCCTTCAAACAGTTTCTGTTTTACTGTCATCTACGATTTATTTGATCTGGTAACATCATAGAAACTGTTTCTTTAGTTAAAAACTTCATTTAAAATATCTAGAATGAAATTTTATGGTGATGCTGACTCAATTTTTTATTCAAAACTCAGCACAAATTTTCGCGAAATAATTCCTTCTCTTGAAAAAGAACTAGATGAAAAGAACAAAAGCATTTTTATTATTTCTGATAAAATTGCTAAACTTGAAAAATCTGTTAAAAACTTAAACTGTGAAAATCTTGAACTAAAAAGGAACTTATCTTTGTCAGATGAAGAAAAGAAAAGACTTGAACTAAAATGTTTAAACTTCTCTAAACTAATTTTCAATTTTGAAAAGATTGTGGTCAATGAAAGAGGAAATTATGAAGAGAAGAAAACTGTTCTTGAAACAAAGTCGATGAAGCTTACTTATAAAATCTCAGAATTGCAGAATATCCTTGAAAAAGAAAGGAAAGAATCTGATTCTGAAAGAAAAGAATCTGAACAGTTGAAGGTTCAAAGATTTCAAGATTTAAGTCAAAAAGATGACTTTGAAAAAGAGAGAAGGATTTTTAAAACAGAAATATCCAAACTAACAAAAGGACTCTCTAATTTATCAACTGAAATCATGTTGGAGAAAAGATGCAAATCTAATCTCCAAAAGATGCTTGAGGAAAATTTAAAGAAAAAGAATATTTTTGCTAAACAGATCAGGAAATTCAATCGTGAAGGATCTTTTAAGCCTAATATATTTTCAAAACTTCAGACCTCAACATCGAAATTTTTGCATGATCATAGGTTGGACAAATTAGTTAATCAAACTTTTAAAAAGGTGAAAAAGGTTTGGATAGTGAAAGGCTCTATACCTGTTCAAAATGCTCAAAAAGACAAAAAACCTTTCATTTCTGGTATGTATGACAAATGCATAAAGGCGTTTCATACAATAGGACCCATACGGTTATGGGTACCCAAAACCTCTGTAAGTATAACATAGATACTGTATATTTTGTAAATATTTTTGTTTATTTATTATTTTCTGTATGTAAATTCTTAAATCTACAATAGTTCTTGATATCACAGAACTTCTGTAAGGTCTGCTCAGAACCTCTGACAACCTTCACAGAACCTCTGATGATCTTGACCTATGTCATGTGCACAACTTATCTTATTATGAACCAAGCATAGGTCAAGGGGAGCAGAAGAAGACACTTGATCTACAGAGGTTGTTAGATCAAGGGGGAGCGAAAAAGGAGACCTTGCTGAATCTACAAAGATTTATAAGTCAAGGGGGAGCTAAGAATGCGACAGAAGATATCACACTCGCCAAACTAAAAGAACAAAAGGTTGGTATCTCGTACTTTTAGGTTTTTGAAAACAGTTTTCTAGGACAAAAAGTGTCAAATATGTCCTAAATATACTGTGGATAACATTTCAAAAATCAAAAGATCAAAAAGTTTCATAAAATTTGAGTTATGAGAAATTTGAGGTCATAGAGCTTCTGCTGGGCTCAACAGAAGCTCTGCCAGGAATATGCTCTATGATCGCAAATTTAACCTCTATCGATCTTTTGGAATGTCATCTCGGAAACCAATTACACGCACAATGCTACAGAAGTCTTAAGCTACAGAGTACTTTCATCCAAAGAACCTCTGTAGATCACTCAAATCTTTCAAAAGACTTCTGTTGCACAAAATCTTTGAGATTTACAATTTTCTAGGACACCAACATTCAAATAGGTCCTAAATACATTGTTAAAACTGATCAAAAACTTGGATGATTAAAAATGTTTATAAATTATTAGTTATTAGAAATTTCCTGTAACAGAGCCTCTGCTGGCTCTGGCAGAGGTCCAAAAACCTCTGTAGGACTATTTCTCTACTAAAGATTTATCGATCCTCTCCTTGCGTTTTTCAAACAATTTTCATAAGATACAATCTATAGAGATAAAAGTTTTTCAAAATCACAGAGCTTCTGTACCCACAGAGCTTCTGTAAAGATTTTCACTTAGGAACTTCTGTAACGGTAACTTTTATGTGGTGAAAATTTAAACCCACGCGCTCTTCATTTAATATGGCCGCCCACGACGTCTCGTCATCACTGACACTATTGACATGTCGAGTTTTCATTGACGTACATATCACGTCGTCCTGGAAACTTGCTCTACGCCAAATGAACTCCAGTGCGGACCTCAAATTTTATTATCTTTCTCACATTTTCACCGTTCCAAATTCTACCCGTTACCACAGTATAAAACCTAAGTTAAAATAACTTTCAAAACTTTACTATTCTCTCATCTTCTCCGGCAAACTTGCTTATTTCTTTCTGAAAACCTAGAACTTTCAAATTTACAAATGGCTTCCAGTTCCAAAGCTACTCACGTTTCACCGATGAACTCTCCGCCACTCTCTCCAGTACATTCTGAGCACTCCCACAACTCACATACCGCCGCCGATACCAACAGACATGACTCCGGTGACGAGGCATCCTTTGTACCCACTACCCACCTGCAACAATTTTTCTCTAATGACCATTTCGAGCAAACCCTTCCCATTAAATCAAACAATTGTTATCTTGTTCCTTCTCCTACGGCTTTTGGTAAAGAACATGCCATCCTGCTAAACATCCTAGAGAACCACTTTCTTTACCCTCTTCTGAGCAAAACCATTGAACAATTACTAAACCTACATCAGTTTTGGCAATCTTGCCGTTATGACGCTGACACCGATTTGATCAGAGGCTATATTTCTAAACCTAACCAAAGTAACAGTCTTGAACTGATGTTCAACCGCACCATGTTCTCATTAGAATTTGGCCTTCCAACAAGAGGACTCATGGGAATCAAAAAGTATGCCCCCAACCAACAAATGAAGAACTTGTCGACTTTCTGCACATGTTAGGGTACAACCAACAGTTGAAAAAGAGGAACGATTTCCGCAGAGCAAGACTACCCCCTCTGAATACCTTATTCTCCATCCTAAATCGTTGCCTCACGGGAAAAATCGGGAGCATCGATAAAAGCTCACCTCAAATTCTCTCAATCATGTATGGTGTGTACTATGATCTACCACTAGATTATGCCACCATAATGATGCAAGAGATCATCAACACCATCGATCGAAAAATCGCCTCCCAGAAAGCCAAAATGTCTGATCACAACTGGTTGCCCCCTCTGCAGTTCCAGCGAATCCTCAGTGTACTTTTCGAACCCCTACTCCTTATCCAAAAATGGCCAATGGACGGTCCCAAACCTAAGCAATTTCCTATGTCCAAGAACACCCCTACAGAACATGAGGACGGCTACCCGCACAGCAGACCACTGTCAAAGGTAATGTTTGGTTATGCTAGTAATGAAGAACTAGTTAGTGAGTACACACGCGTTTACAGAACTCCTGAACCCAGTTCTGTAACACCCCCGCGTATAGGATTACCCATAGGAGGTAGTGTTGTAGAGAGACTAACAGAGGAAGAATGGAAGATAAAGTTGGCTAAACACAAGGCCAACCAGAAGAACTTCAGAAATATAAGGAAAGACCTCTATCCTTCAAAGAGGAAGTCTTCTGAGGGATCTAAAGAGAAGAAGAAGAAAAAGGGAAAGAAAACCAATACCCCTACAGAGGAACCACTTGCCTCTGCTTCTGCTATCCAACAACCCCCTGCAGAACCCTCATCTCCACCACAAACCCAAGGTCACTCTGCCCCTCCCTCTTCCAAAAGAAAAAGAAAGTCAAAATCTACAGAGGAGGGGGCCCCTAAACCAAAGAAAAGGAAATCAAAGAAGAAGAAACTCTCTTCTCCTCTGCAATCAATTACAAAGGGAATCGAAAAAGAACAACCTCAACCTCCACCTCTGCAAACCCATACAATCATAGAGGGTCTTGATTCACTTCTGCCAAGACAAGAAACTGCAGAAGAAGAGGTCCAAATAGGTAAATTTACTGAAAATAGGTTAGAGGATAGGGTAGAAACATCTGGAGGAAAAGAAAATGAAAAAGAAAAAGATGCCGAAGATAAAGAAGGCACACATCCCGCACCCCCTCCTAGTGCAACCCACACATCTAACTCCGCAGGTCTAGCTGCAGAAGGAGTTATTGAAAAAGAGTCGCACAACTCGACCCCTACCCAAACCAAACAGCCAGAAGTCACTCTTTCGACTTCTGCGCCCACAAAAACCGGGGAATCCATTCCTAGGGAGTCTCCTCAAAGAGACTCACCTATAGTTCGTGATCAATCGCCCCAGATCACACTAGAACACCCAACAGAGGAATTTGTTTCCTCTGCCACGCACAATATAGGGCCAAAACTTCTTTCAGAGAGAAGTAGTAAGCACAAAGACGAAGAGACTCTAGACAAGTCTCCAAGTCAAAAGAAGGACATTCCGATACCCACCTCTGGAGTGGATTTGGACACTGTTCTTCACAAAACTTCTGTAGAGACTGAAACTCTTGTTTCTTCTCGAAGATCAGAAGGAAATCCTTCCATTCTCAACGATCAAACAGGAATGAAAGAAGGTGTCCCAGGAACAGGGACTCACTCTGGAGAAGGGGTTGTTCTTCCAGAGGTTACCCAAGAGGAACATGTTACGAAGAATGAGTTCCAAGTCTTTGTAACCTCTGTAACTCAAACATTGAATAAGTTGCAAAGCTCATTCACGACTTTTACAAATTCAACTTCAGGCGCGCTTACAGGATTAAATACCAAAGTGGATACCTTATCCACAGAAGTTAAAGAAGCCCTTGCAGAAATAAAGTCAAATAAAGAAACATCTGCTGCTGCTGCCATCGCCTCTTCCACTGACATTGCCAAAACAACCGCTGCAGAATTCGAGAAAAGTGCGACCAAAGTCTTCAAGACTTCGATCGCAATCTAGTTTGAAACAATGAAGAAACAAGCAGCAAGGCAAGCAGCTCAAGACACCTGCAGAACAGAAGTTGCTGCTAAAAGAAGGCAGGATGATCCTGATGATGGTGCATCTGGTCATCCTGAGGGGGAGAGAACAAAGGAAACAACAGAGGCCGCTTCTGCAAAAACTACAGAGAAAACTGCAGAACCCTCTACAACAGAAACCCCGAAGGAAACACAAGGAACACAACAGAGGCAAAACACCTCTATCTCAGCAGAGGATGCACCAACCACAGAACCTAAGGTAATCACTCTTGCATCCTCATCCACAGAACAAACTCCACCCTCATCCAAAGAACCAACACCAACCTCACAACCAATCCCGCGCAAAACTAGAGTCAAAACCATAGCTCGAAAACCCCAAAGACCAAAACGCTCTGCAGAGTTCATTCTTCGCAGAATGGAATTTGTATCTACTTTTCAATCAGCAAAGCGTTTTGTAACGCCCCGCTTACCACGACACAATATTGTCCGCTTTGCCCCACTGGCTCACGGCTTTGTTCTTGGCGACCTGGCAAGGACTTCCCAGGAGGTCACCCATCCTGGTACTACTCCCACCCAAGCACGCTTAACCACAGAGTTCCCAAGGAACCCTCATGCTTGTGGCCCCAAAACGCGTTGTGTCTGGTAAGGCCAAGGTTTACTAATATACCCAGCATCTCTCCTGTCCACGGCCGATGTGGGATACGCCTAAGGTGTTACACACACCCCCCCTTAGGGACTCATCGTCCTCGATGAGGTTTGCCCCACCATCCCGAACGGCACAGGAGTGGCTCTGATACCATTTGTAACGCCCCGCTTACCACGACACAATATTGTCCGCTTTGCCCCACTGGCTCACGGCTTTGTTCTTGGCGACCTGGCAAGGACTTCCCAGGAGGTCACCCATCCTGGTACTACTCCCACCCAAGCACACTTAACCACAAAGTTCCCAAGGAACCCTCATGCTTGTGGCCCCAAAACGCGTTGTGTCTGGTAAGGCCAAGGTTTACTAATATACCCAGCATCTCTCCTGTCCACGGCCGATGTGGGATATGCCTAAGGTGTTACACATGATTTTTAAAACGGTTTATATGCTTCCGCGATTGGGTTACGGTTAAGATATCACGGACGTACGAAGGCTGGACAACACTAATCACTACCCACTGTCGCCTCCGGCAGTTGTGGTCGGCGGCGGCGGCAGCCACCACTGGCGGTGGCGGTTTCGGCAACAACGCATGAAGGAAACAAGACGAAAAGAAATCTTACCTCGCGACGACACAACCGTGACACACAACTCCGGCTTCTCTTGTCTCTCGCTCGCTCTCCCTCTCTCTCTCCGGCGAGCCTTCTCTCTCTCCGGCGACTCTTTCTCTCTCACTCCGGCCGACGACAACGAGAACATCAAGACAAAGGGGAGCCGTAGGGTTCCTTGTAGCGTTTCTCTCCGTTTTCCTTCTCACGGCACAAACATAACAAAACAAAGAATTCCTTCCTTTTGCCTTTCTCCCCACGCCACCAATACCTCAATAATAACCAATATGGGTCTCGACCAAACTGCATGGGCCGAACCCATGAGGGGGGTTTCGGCCTTTGACACTTATAGCCCCTCAATTTACCAACCTCTCGCAACTAACCAAAAATTCCGATATTTTTAACGATTAGGTCTGATTCGTCTAACCCCGTTAACGGAAACCACATTAATTAAATCTTAAAAAAAAGGTTTAAAACAAAGAAATTATATACTGGGATACGGGCTTTACAACTCTCCCCCACTTGGATTAGACTTCGTCCTCGAAGTCTATGCCCGTGAATAGCTCTAGATAATTCTCCCGCATCTCAGCCTCGGGTTCCCAAGTCCACTTGGAACCCCTTCGGTGTTGCCACTGGACTTCCACTAACTGGAACCTACATTTCTCACACCGCCTAAAAAAATTTCTCGAATACTTTTCTTACCACAAAACTCCTTCAAGTACACTGAAATTATGATCAGAAGAACACTCCAACAACTGGAATCATTCCTAGCCAAGAGACTTCGTTTGTTCCCCAACCTTAGACATTCCATGTATCCCGAGTCAAATTTCAAGCTCTAACCATTCTAAAGCTGCTCACAGTATACCCTACAGGATACTCGACTACGATCATTCCTACCCTTAACTGTCGATTAACTTCCACGAATTCTAATAGACTCCAAAGATTTTCAATAACTTATATTAACAAAACATCGACCCCCTGTCGAACATCGGTCCAACCGATTACAATAACAAACATCGGCCACCCGCCGAACATCGGTCCAACCGATTACAATAACAAACATCGGCCACCCGCCGAACATCGGTCCAACCGATTACAATAATAAACATCGGCCACCCGCCGAACATCGGTCCAACCGATTACAATAACAAACATCGGCCACCCGCCGAACATCGGTCCAACCGATTACAATGAATCATATAAGCGTGGTATTATCCTAGACACTAACACAAATAGATATCCCCTACAACCGAATCAACTAACACACACGTAGGTCATCCCACCATAACCATCCATCACAAGTGATCATTTCAGGGTTACTACTACCGTCACCATGATTATCTTAAAATCGGCTACAACTCTCCGATTATACTAAAGGTGTTTGGCCTCAAGCCCAAAAGTCGACACCTAAATATACCACCTACCTCAAAATGGTTGATGCGCATTTATTCTCTTAATAACAAAGGGCATCAATCCCTTAACCGATACTATTCGGCCTACATTACTAACGCGCGTGGAATACCTACCTTCCACCGTCGACGCACCATCCACACTTGCTCTACGAAGCCAAGTCACACCGTATCGAGGATACACCTTGACGTCTACCTCCCAGGTAACGCCTCAAGACCCAGCACACCGGAACTACCTCTCAGGTAAGTGCCCACAACTATATCCTCCTAGTACCTACTGGAAAGTCTAGGTTAAAACACATGAATACCGGGGTCCCACCCCGAGATACCCAACCGACCATTACCAACGACTGACTAACGTGTCTAAGGATCCAAAGCAAACAGCCTACCAACAACATGCCTATTCCGGATTGACTCACTCACCCAAACATGTAAACACTCAATGTGCAAAGAATGCCAAACGGTGCGACAAAAACAACTCATTAACTAGACTCCACATCGAGCCATTAACACCGGGCAATTGGCCCATGACTAACTCCAAGTCAAAACCGAGCAAAATGCTCCACGCTTGCTAGACCCATCGGTCGGAAAATGCGTTTAAACAAAGTTTAAGCAAGCAATACTCTGTAGTCAACCTTAGTCTCAGACTCAACACGGGTTAAACAAAAGAGTTTTCCAAAAGGACTCATACCCTGAAAATTCTCGAAATGACACATGACACTTAAACGCACATTTCCCCAAATGGTTTACAAAATCATTTACAAAATATTTTCAACATCAGGATTTTCATCTCAAAAAGATCGTATGTAATAAAACTACTATTACCTGATCGATAGTTACGCAAAACTGGACACGCTCGTCCCACGTAGGAAAATCATGTTGAAAATCGTTCCATTGCAGTTCAGTTTACTCACACAAAAGCAAGCGTAATAAATAATTTCTTTAAAATGAACCGCCTCGATTCCAGTATGGATTGACTCACGACGTGCACTTAAAGTAACCGCTTGACCTTAAACAGGGTGCGACAAAGGTGTGCACATAATTCAAAATAAGTTTCACGACATTTGATTCAAAAATTCTTCTTTTTAATCATAAAAATGACGTGGCACGGGGTTCGCCACAAATTTTTCGTGCGTCAGCTAATCACACAAAACGATGACACGGTTTACAAATATATTTTTGTTAAAACACAACTGTCTCGTGTAAGTTTCAAACTTGAAGACAGAAACCAGTCCGCTTCTATTAATTGGAAATATCGACTAAAACCTCATAAAATCTCAAACTGGGGGCAGGCATGCAAGCTTGTAACACTTCCTCAAGTTTCGTACTGGGGACATATAACGTCAAAACATTATAGTTTAAAAATGTATTTATCGAAAATGCTCAAAATACTCGTTTCCTCCAAAGCAAAAGTTTTTAATTTCCCAAAAAAAAATGATCGATAATTCTAAATTAACCGAATGTCAAAAATCTACGCATTTATATTTCCAAAATATAACACATTGTAATCGTATGCATGATGTTCACAACATTAAAACACTCCTTGGATCAAATGGTCTTTCATTTCGACAAAAAGGAACTAAAACATTTTCATGCACGACTCGTTCATCAAAATGTCGAGAACAAAGGTTACCCCAGTATGCATACCCCTAAGTCGATAAATCGCATTTTCATGGAAATGTCAATAAAACCTTTAGCTGACTAAAAAGCGCACTAAACAACTCCTTATGAAATGTTACCAAAATTCCTCCGTGCATCACTTATGTTACGCATGAATCAATCCACACACTGAACTATTTGCAATAAAACACTTAGTAATACAAACTCTCGAACGAAAAGTTAAGCGACACTGGAATTCCAAACTCATTTTAAACAAATCACCAAAATAGCCTTTATACAGACATCGTGGAATGTAACTTTTCGTCTCAACTCTAACACATGTGGAGGAGTTCCAATGTTAGAGTCTCAATCCGTAGTCACTTACCCAACATCTTAACCACCACCAAAACACGGATAACATCGTGTCTGAAAGAACCGTTGGAAAAATAACGAAAATGAGACAAATTCTAACAAAGTTTGCACTCCTGTGATAAAACGATTTCATACACTTTCAAAACCATATTTCAAAATCTTGTGCGTGTGCTGAGCAGTTCCCAAAATTCCAAAACACCGTCCATACAAAGATTTGAAACACAAGAATTTGTTAATGCAATCTTATTTTCAAAATAACTTCGTGCATGACTCATTCGGCATTCAACGTCTCGACCCCTACTACTCCGAAACTCTCCGGTCTACTATTGTCATCCAGACATTTAAACCTCTTAAGGCAAGTTGGGAAATCACATCAAATCATCTTACGGATTTTCCTCAAATCAAAGTCGGCTCTATGAGCCTATGACCCTAGCACAATCTTCCATCTTGGCCCGAAATGATCTGCTTACAACAAATATCATCCTTATCGTCACTCCAAGTGACTAATATTAGAATCGTCTTTCTATTCCAACGACTACTAGTTTAGGACCTTCATCACTACCCCCAACGATCATCACCTCAAAACACTTCGAGTACACACCTGTACTAGTAGGTTTACTATAGTTGTTCCTCCTTGTGATGGCTATTCCGGGTAGACAATACAACGCGTTATTAGCACATAGTAACTCATACTAACAACACTCACGCTCAACTCCTTGGATTCTTCGTGACTTCCCCGACTCGAGCATTGATCCTGTGCTTCCGGTAGTAGGAGCTCTACTACTACCATCCACACCTATCATCGCCCGTTCCGAGTTCCATCCCAAGGGGTCCAAGTAGTTTCTCGCCGAAACTATACACATATGCCCGCACCGTCATATGTACACACTCATCCTAGCTCCCTAGGAATTCCATCCAAACCACTACCCTTGCTACTGCCAAATCCCTAATAGCAAGCAGCAGACATGCAATACAGTGTAATAAGCACCAAACAATTTAGCATAAATACTCCTATGTTCTAGAAAGCAATCTAGCACACGTACTCATACATAAACACCCTTCCCAGCTCTTTAGGAACTTCCTCTTATCCCACTACCCTTGCTACTACCGAATCCCTACTAATTATAACGGGTGACCTCGCGAATACCCGATTATATGCAGTGCGAAACAAATAGACAGTCGAATACAAGACTCTATCCTAGAACGGTTGGACTCAAACAAGAGCTGCGCAATAGAACTAAATCGAATATTCTAAGGCTATAAATCTCTTACTGCATACAGCCTAGAGGGCATCCACTTAGTAACCTATCATAATTAGCATAAATTCCTAATAGCAAGTAGTTCAACATACAGCATAGTGTCCACAACAGGCAATCTAGCATGCGTACTCTATGATCTAGAAAGCAATAAAACACTAAGCATTGTACCTTTCCCTTCGGCTCCGGCTGACTGTACACACTGCGCCCTCGATCACCGTTCCTCGAACGGGTTTTTACTTTTTCTTTTATTTCCAAAAAGATTTAATAAAGAATTTGAAAATTCCCCAGCCGCAACTTGAGACCAAACACACCGAGGTGCGTTTGATTCACTCAAGCTGTGCTCTGATACCAAGTTGTAACGTCCCAAAAATTACAAGCAAATTTAAATTTTTAAATAAACAATTCATTTATAACAACTCATTAAATGAATCCCAACGTTTCGTTTACAAACTCATATTTAATATCTTTATAATAAAAACCAGAGGAATAAACGTTTAATTAAAATAAACCATAAAACAACCAGCTCTCCTCGCGCGCCAGTGTGTACTTGTCACGCCTTGAAGCCGCTCGGACCTGAAACCACAGTTTATTGGGAAAGGGTAAGCACGAAGCTTAGTGAATTCCAACACATGCGCAGATAGGAATTATATACACATCACCCCCATCCGCACATAAGCAACAACATCACAGTTACATAAAACGAGTAAACGCCTACAAGTAATTATGTATCCAACACCTCAGTACCATCGAGGCCTCGGTCCCACCGAATTGTAATGTATCCAACACCTCAGTACCATCGAGGCCTCGGTCCCACCGAATTGTAATGTAACCAACACCTCAGTACCATCGAGGCCTCGGTCCCACCGAATTGTAATGTAACCAACACCTCAGTACCATCGAGGCCTCGGTCCCACCGAATTGTAATGTAACCAACACCTCAGTACCATCGAGGCCTCGGTCCCACCGAATTGTAATGTAACCAACACCTCAGTATCATCGAGGCCTCGGTCCCACCGAATTGTAATGTAACACATTTATACCAAGCATTCAAACCAATCAAATATTACACACCACAAACAACTAGTTCACACCACAAAGACAGTAGTACATACAAACTATTATGACATGCATACAACCCCTAACTACACAGCGAGAGAACTCACCTCGAATGCGCGCCCAGCTTAATAACACAATTCAAGCTTCACAAATACGGTCACTTCCCAACACCTAAACGCATGTTAAAACGTGTCAATACGAGACCCGGACCCTATGACACGACACACGCTTAAACCGTCACTAAAACTAAATTCCGCTCTTGCCAAACAGGTCTGTTCGGGACCTGTTTCGACCCCTTTAAACCCAGAAAATTCCCAATATTATTTCATGACCAGAAAGTACTCTGAGTTAGGGTTCCAAGGACATATAATACGCCTCCTAACGATTTTTCTACAATTAAATACGGATTTTATAAGAATGGTTCGCAGAACAGTGAAAAACAGCAGCTATCGGTATAAAACGACGATTTGGCCTATGCTACGCTCCGAACTGGATTTTGCACAAAACACAGAAAAGTTACTAGACTCGGAAAGGGAACTTTTGGCACCGGTTTCACCCCAATCCGAGTTACGAGTAAAGAGTTACGGCTAACGCAAGACAGGGATAGAAACTGCAGTTTTTTACATAAAATGACGAACTGCTGTAAAAACGACCACTTTTTCACCTAGCTAGAGGCCGAACCAGATTTCCGCTAAAACACGGAAAATGTGCCCGACATAGAATGTGAACCGTGGACACCAGAATCGCCTCAAACCGAGTTACGACGAGAAAGTTATGGCCAAAACACGAACTGGACAGAAAACTAATTTTCACATAAAATGACGAAACACCGAACTTGCGACCACTTTTTCGCCCAGCTAGAGACCGAACCAGTTTTCCGCTAAAACACGGAAAACGTGCCCGACCCCGAACTAGAACCGTGGGCACCAGTTTCGCCTCAAACCGAGCTACGGAGAAAAAGTTATGGCCGACGCAAAATAGGGACAGAAAGTGATTTTTACAACGGTTTATATGCTTCCGCGATTGGGTTACGGTTAAGATATCACGGACGTACGAAGGCTGGACAACACTAATCACTACCCACTGCCGCCTCCGGCAGTTGTGGTCGGCGGCGGCGGCAGCCACCACCGGCGGTGGCGGTTTCGGCAACAACGCATGAAGGAAACAAGACGAAAAGAAATCTTACCTCGCGACGACACAACCGTGACACACAACTCCGGCTTCTCTTGTCTCTCGCTCGCTCTCCCTCTCTCTCTCCGGCGAGCCTTCTCTCTCTCCGGCGACTCTTTCTCTCTCACTCCGGCCGACGACAACGAGAACATCAAGACAAAGGGGAGCCGTAGGGTTCCTTGTAGCGTTTCTCTCCGTTTTCCTTCTCACGGCACAAACATAACAAAACAAAGAATTCCTTCCTTTTGCCTTTCTCCCCACGCCACCAATACCTCAATAATAACCAATATGGGTCTCGACCAAACTGCATGGGCCGAACCCATGAGGGGGGTTTCGGTCTTTGACACTTATAGCCCCTCAATTTACCAACCTCTCGCAACTAACCAAAAATTCCGATATTTTTAACGATTAGGTCTGATTCGTCTAACCCCGTTAACGGAAACCACATTAATTAAATCTTAAAAAAAAGGTTTAAAACAAAGAAATTATATACTGGGATACGGGCTTTACAACTCTCCCCCACTTGGATTAGACTTCGTCCTCGAAGTCTATGCCCGTGAATAGCTCTAGATAATTCTCCCGCATCTCAGCCTCGGGTTCCCAAGTCCACTTGGAACCCCTTCGGTGTTGCCACTGGACTTCCACTAACTGGAACCTACATTTCTCACACCGCCTAAAAAAAGTTCTCGAATACTTTTCTTACCACAAAACTCCTTCAAGTACACTGAAATTATGATCAGAAGAACACTCCAACAACTGGAATCATTCCTAGCCAAGCGACTTCGTTTGTTCCCCAACCTTAGACATTCCATGTATCCCGAGTCAAATTTCAAGCTCTAACCATTCTAAAGCTGCTCACAGTATACCCTACAGGATACTCGACTACGATCATTCCTACCCTTAACTGTCGATTAACTTCCACGAATTCTAATAGACTCCAAAGATTTTCAATAACTTATATTAACAAAACATCGACCCCCTGTCGAACATCGGTCCAACCGATTACAATAACAAACATCGGCCACCCGCCGAACATCGGTCCAACCGATTACAATAACAAACATCGGCCACCCGCCGAACATCGGTCCAACCGATTACAATAATAAACATCGGCCACCCGCCGAACATCGGTCCAACCGATTACAATAACAAACATCGGCCACCCGCCGAACATCGGTCCAACCGATTACAATGAATCATATAAGCGTGGTATTATCCTAGACACTAACACAAATAGATATCCCCTACAACCGAATCAACTAACACACACGTAGGTCATCCCACCATAACCATCCATCACAAGTGATCATTTCAGGGTTACTACTACCGTCACCATGATTATCTTAAAATCGGCTACAACTCTCCGATTATACTAAAGGTGTTTGGCCTCAAGCCCAAAAGTCGACACCTAAATATACCACCTACCTCAAAATGGTTGATGCGCATTTATTCTCTTAATAACAAAGGGCATCAATCCCTTAACCGATACTATTCGGCCTACAGTACTAACGCGCGTGGAATACCTACCTTCCACCGTCGACGCACCATCCACACTTGCTCTACGAAGCCAAGTCACACCGTATCGAGGATACACCTTGACGTCTACCTCCCAGGTAACGCCTCAAGACCCAGCACACCGGAACTACCTCTCAGGTAAGTGCCCACAACTATATCCTCCTAGTACCTACTGGAAAAGTCTAGGTTAAAACACATGAATACCGGGGTCCCACCCCGAGATACCCAACCGACCATTACCAACGACTGACTAACGTGTCTAAGGATCCAAAGCAAACAGCCTACCAACAACATGCCTATTCCGGATTGACTCACTCACCCAAACATGTAAACACTCAATGTGCAAAGAATGCCAAACGGTGCGACAAAAACAACTCATCAACTAGACTCCACATCGAGACATTAACACCGGGCAATTGGCCCATGACTAACTCCAAGTCAAAACCGAGCAAAATGCTCCACGCTTGCTAGACCCATCGGTCGGAAAATGCGTTTAAACAAAGTTTAAGCAAGCAATACTCTGTAGTCAACCTTAGTCTCAGACTCAACACGGGTTAAACAAAAGAGTTTTCCAAAAGGACTCATACCTTGAAAATTCTCGAAATGACACATGACACTTAAACGCACATTTCCCCAAATGGTTTACAAAATCATTTACAAAATATTTTCAACATCAGGATTTTCATCTCAAAAAGATCGTATGTAATAAAACTACTATTACCTGATCGATAGTTACGCAAAACTGGACACGCTCGTCCCACGTAGGAAAATCATGTTGAAAATCGTCCCATTGCAGTTCAGTTTACTCACACAAAAGCAAGCGTAATAAATAATTTCTTTAAGATCCCACATTGGTTGGGGAGGAGAACTAAGGTTGCCTTATAAGAGGGACTTGATACCTCCCCTATCAGACGCGTTTTAAAACCGTGAGTCCAGGTGTGTGGACAAAGCGGACAATATCTGGTACGGTTGGTCTGGGATGTTACAGATGGTATCAGAGCCGGGAACCGGACTGGTGTGCCAGCGAGGACGCTGGGCTCCCGAGGGGGGTGGATTGTAAGATCCCACATTGGTTGGGGAGGAGAACTAAGGTTGCCTTATAAGAGGGACTTGATACCTCCCCTATCAGACGCGTTTTAAAACCGTGAGTCCAGGTGTGTGGACAAAGCGGACAATATCTGGTACAGTTGGTCTGGGATGTTACACGTTTTGACATCCCACCTCCAAGACCCGAAGACTCCTCACCAACAGAGACCTCACAACCCGAAGTATCAAAACCTTTAGAGGCAACAACCAAAACATCAGAGCATCCAACCCCAAAACCCACAGAACCTTCAACCATCAAATCTACAGAGGTTCCACCCACACAAATCCAAAACCCAACCTCTGAAACCTCAAAACCAAAAGATAAAGGCAAGGGAATAATGACAGAAGAAGAGCCAAAGAAGAAGATGCCAGTTGCTACAGAGAAGTTGATGAAAGGTGCCTTTAATGCCTTCATCACTCCTAAACCCGAAGAGGAGGACTGGGCATTCAACTTGAAACCTCTGTCAGAAAACCCAACCCTGGATCCCACAGCTAAGGTAACAGAAGGTAAAGTAGCAGACATCACTCGACAAATGGATAAGCTAAGGAGACCAATTCCAAGAACTACTCCAACCATTGAACAAATGAAAGAGCAAGTTTACAGTTATCTCTACAGACAACACTTCCAGAGCGATCTGCCAGCTCATGTCCGAGATCAGAAGCTTAGAAAGGAATTTGATGTCATCTTCACCTCTACAAAGTCAAAACCGGTCAACCAAGTTTACTCCATTCACAAAATAAAGAAGGTAATCTATTGTAAATACTCTAAAATGAGAACTTATCCTCATACGATGTATATAATCTGGAAAGTCAAAAGGTCTGACAGATCAGAGAATCAATTCTCTGATGCTGATATCCGAAACCTCAATCCCTATGACTTACCTGACCTTCTGCAATGGACGAAAGACAACTTCAATGACGACTGCCACCAAAGGTCTTATCGAGTTCTCAGAAAGGCGATGCGTGAAAAGCTCCTAATCTACAACATGCTCGACTTTCAACTAGCCATCGATCTAGGCGTGACTACTCTAAGCATCAGACCACCAGAGGATTTCTGCCCACCCAATGCCATACACAATTCGATCATCAAAACTCCAAGGTACGGGTTAGTATTCAAGAATCCTGCTGATAAACTTAAACTGTTTGTGACAATGGACTGTCAGAAGTACACAAACCGTACTCTGAACATGTTCAGAAAAATACTAGAGGAGAACAAAGCAACAGAGCTTATGGATGAAGAATATGCTCTGATGATGATCAAAGAGATTGATGCTACACTAGGCTTAAGAAATCTCTGCCTCAAATTCTATGAAGAACTCAAGGAAGTAGGAAAAGACAACAGAAAGTTCGACGACTTCCCAAATGTAAAAATCTGAGTCTCTTCAAAGAACCTCTGTCAACGTTTTATTTCTGTTCATTTAATGTACTCAAATGTAAATGCCTCTGGCATAAATTCCAAATGAAAGAAATAATATTCTGAGGTATTTTTTAACCTCTGTCTATCTTAACTTAGCCTAAAAAATTCAAAAAGTCAAAATTTATTTTTCAATACTTAGGGGGAGATTGTTAGCTCCAATATTCTGAAACTTTAGAAGTATTGAAAAATGGCCAAGTACAGAAGAACTTCCACAGAAGCTCTGCTGAGTGCAACAGAAGCTCTGCCGGGCATCTAAGAAGAAGCAAAGGAATTTTTGATCAAGAGTGATCAAAGACCGAAGAAACTACAGAAGAACGCTACAGAAGATCAAGACCTCAGAACCTCTGTCACCAATAACAGAGCCTCTGCAGACAACTTCAGAAGACAAGGAACCCAGTGAAGACTACTCTACAAAGGACCAGACCGCAGAACCTCTGCAACACTTTAAAGAGCCTTTGTTGACCTCACTGAAGATTCAAGATACTTATAATATCTTACCACTGTTGAAGAAATATCTTGCTACTGTTCCAGGATCTGTTCATCAACTTGTATGGTAGCATGCCCTGTCCAACTTCAACACGTGTCAAACTCTGAGTGGACTCAATAGGGCTTAGTACAACATAGACGTCTGCGACATTTAATGCATGCAGTTTTCCAACTGTTCATACCATCTCTTCTTTCCTGTAGCAACAGTTTCTTGTCTAGAATAGATCTTTTGTAGTAGTATAAAAAGAAGACTCATGTTGAGTTCTTCCTAAGAATCACCGTTTTTACACTTTACAAGTTTACACAATCACTTAACACACAACACAAAACACTTACACTCAATTAGCGTCAAATCTTTACTAAGTGTTCTTGATATATTAAATACAGTGGGTCTTTGTGCTATAAATTGTAACATCCGGCAAAAATCGAAACTTTCAGGTTAGCATCTATTAAATCCTCACTGATGTTAATATAGGGAATATACCTTGTTAGGACCCATTCAGAAAATATTAAAGCGAAGATTCGCTAGAATTCCCGGTAGTTGCCTAAAAGACCCGGTTTTGATCCATGATTAACCGAAACATCTCGTGAAATGCCAAAATACCCTAACTAACAGATAACCTATATAAAATATAGGGTTTTACTTTTATACATAAACTTTTCTTTTTATAAGATTTAATAAAAAAAACAAGAAGGTATTTTAGAAGCTTGTTTTTGCAATTAAATTTCTAGTTAAAAATGGTTTTTACAAGAAATAGTTTATGGGCTTAATTTAAAAAAAAAATATTTTGCAAAGGGTTGGGGGCCCATGTATGGCCGGCCCTCCCCTCCCCCCTATACCCTCCAAATTGTTTCATTTTTTGCTCATTTCAAACTTTGAAAGAAAAACCATCCATCTTCCTTCTCTCTCTCTCTTGAAATCCCATCCTTTTCTCTTCATCATCTTCATCATTTCAACTTTCAAAAAAAAAACTCCAGCAACTTTCCAGCCCTAAATTAAGTATCCAAGGCAAAGAATTAAGAGTTTAATTGTGATGAAATCATCTCTCAAAGGTAAGAGTTCTAAACTAGTCATCTTCTTCATTTTGAAGCACTTTCTTTGATATTATTTGTACTTCTTGCACTTCTACTTCATTCAAATAAATGAACTCTTTTTCTTATTCTAGAAGTGAGATAAAACACCAATGACATGAGAAATGTCAATAAAGTGGTGAAAATCTATGAACTTCCATCATGAACTTGAGAAAAATGAGCAAAATCATCAAAAACGTGGGTTTTGTTCTTGTACTAGAATCTGGATTTTTGACCTTTGCATGAACATTTTTCTTGTAAGTTTAAAGTAATTTTCCTTTAAAAACATTCCATATGATGTTGGGATTGAGTCCTTATCAAAGGAATCCACATCTATGGATGTTAGAATGCTTAAAATGTGGGTTTTCTTGAGAATCCTCGAGTTCCAAATCTGGCAGAATTGTTGCATGTGTTTTGGACGACCATATCTTGGTCAAATCAGGTCCAAATACCTTTATTTTTCTTCTGGAGTAAGGATTAATGAGTTAGGGTTCAAACCCAACTGGTCTCATAAGAAAACATTGAGATTTAGACCTTCAACTTCTTAGAACAATTTGGGTGTGCAGCAGATGGTCAGCCAGATTGTTGTGTCACTTTGTTTTGCATATAACTTTCTGTAGAATGCATAAAAGTTTCTCATTCTTCTTCTGGAAGTTCCTTAGTTGAGTTAGGTTTCACATACAATTGTTTCCCTTAAAAAATATGGAGTTTTGATCACTCAAACAGTTTTTATAAGCCAAGTGTGCAAAGTTGTCCAAGATTGGCAGATTGGTACATACAGCTTCAATCGGCCATAACTCTCTCAAAACTTATCAAAGGTTTGTGAATCTTTTTCCATGATACACCTTTATGTGTTAGGTTTCCAAAACATGTAAAACCTCTGAAAAATATTAAGTTTTGACCCCCCAAAAGCCCATTATGGTAGAAGGGTGCAATCTGTTTTAGACTCTGTGTTGTACGGATTTATAAAAATTATTTTGACCCCTTAAACACCCCCAAAATTCATGAAATTTGGTCAAAATAGCCTTAACTCAGTATAGTACTACATATAAAAAATGGGTAAATTGTCATTTTAGAAAGTGTTTTTCAATAGTCATTGTTGAAGTACAAAGTTTCTGTCAGATTAAGCATTTTGAAAAAGTATGGGATTTTATTCTTATAACTCTATATATATATGATTAAAACATATTGAACAATGCTAAATTCTTCGTTTCAACTTGAATACTAAAGCAAGGGCATTACACAAGATGTGGATTAAATTAGTTAAGTATAACCTTGAATTAGATATGAAGGACTTATAGAGATTGTTTGACATTATAGGGAACCCGTAAAGCGTTTAAGCAAACAAGCTATCACTACTTCGCGACTACGCTATAAGGTGAGTATTCACAGCCCCGTTTTACTTGTTTAATGTTTGGGGTGAAAAGCATGTTATGATTTTAAAATGCTAAATGATTCATGATATTAAATTGTGGATATTTATGATTTGAGAAATGAGTACTAATGAATGGACGAATTTACATAAGTGATAAAGATATGTTGAGATATAATGAAAATGTTAAGTCCCCAATAGGTACACTACTTATTAACTCATAACGAGCCGGTGATATTTGTGGATAGCACTATTTGGTTTGACAAACCCACCTTTGACTGACGAGTAGGGGTGCACTTTATCTGTTAATAATGTTCTACTCATGTGGCCAACATACCACCTCTGAGGTAGTTCGCGGGGCGTAGGTTGTCGGAGGCTTAGTAGTGGCTCAACACTTATATATCTTGCAAAAGTCATTCATTGTAAATTGTACTCATAAATTTTTAAACTTAAAGCTTGTCATGAACAAACGTTTCATGAGAGTAACCTTTGGATGAAAAACTGTTGTGTATATGGAAAACCTGTGAACTCACCAACTCTTTGTAGTTGACCTTTTATTTTAAACATGCTTTTCAGGGACTAAGAAGGTAAACGACAAAGTCTAATTTTAGCATGCATGACGACATCAACCAAGCTCTTTTCTTTTGCTCTATTTTGTTAAAAACACCATCTCGGTTGCTTGTAAACAATGGATTGTAACTTGTAATTTTTGGAACTTCACAATTTAAAACTTATGTAATTGTATGGTTGGTGTTGTTTTATTTCCTAATGCTATGAAGCTTTAGCTGTTACATCTCGTGTTTCCGCTTTAGCGGGGTGTGACAGACTTGGTATCAGAGCCATAGGTTATAGAGAATGTCGGGTTTCTTATGGAAAACACAAACTATAACCCAACCATAACGCAAACTATTTTCAAAAAGGTTTTCGAAATGATTGTCAAAAATCTGAAGCATATTGCTAATATAACCAAGTTGAGTGTCACATTATTATACCTCAATTAAACAAAGCCTGATCACCTATGTTTAATTCAGGTAAGTATAATGAGAGACTCGGGTTGGTCATAATGGAAGTATGCTTAAAATAAATTTCCTACTTAAAAATGGAAAGTATAATCTTTGTGTGTGCATGCATAAACATTTCATATCTTAGGCACTTACAATAACACACTTAATAACTAAGTCTACTATTATCGCAGTTCACTATGTCGTCCGAGCACACTCCTTCCGAGCACTCTTACTCGGCTGACCCCTCAGGCTATATTACTAGCCGACCTAGGGGCAATGCATCTGTTGAAGTAGAGAGAGACCCATATGAGGGCGACCGTGAAGTAAACAGTGCACCACCCACTCAATCCCCTCCGCCTACACTTCGAGGACCGAGAGTAAGAACCACGGCTAGAAAAAGTGTTCCATTGCCTAGGTGTGTGAGTTTCACCCATCCACCGAGATTCGAAGGAGAGTCCTCCCGACCGGGAGCGCGGTACGGAAACCCCCAGATGGTGACCTGGGTACCAGTGGCTCACCCTCCCGACATGACCGCCCGGGAAAGTCAGTGGGTCTTAATGATGTCACAAGACATACAAATCCATGAAGAGAGAATGGACCAACAACATCGAACACTGAATGGGGCGATGGAGGTTCTAAAATCACATAGTGAGGTCTCGGATCGAACTATGGAGGTCATCGTCTTCACTAGGAGGGAAGTGAGAGCACTACGTATGTACCTAGCTTGGGTAATGAGAGCTTTGATATTGGTGATGGGACTGCTGATCTAGGCATTGATGCGTTAGAAGACCACTTACTATGAAGCTTTTGGGATTGATTAAACTTAAACTTATATTTTTGGGGCATGTAACCGTTAATTCCAAACATTAAATGCTTTTGTTAATTGTTTCTTTTGGGAATTGAATGTTTACGGCTTATGAATGAAATGTTTGGTTAATGCTCACATATCTCAAGTACTTTTAATACATGATTATGAAATTGTGGTATGTTGTTATGACAATACGTGTAGATAATAATGATAGTATGCATGAAGTAGTACCATAACTTAGATTAACATAACAAGTAGGAAGTGTAACCAAATAACAGTAATAGTGACCATGTGACTAAATCCTTAATTAAAACCATACCTGTAGGACTATGCCTCCAAGGAGAGAGGATCCCGAAATCGCACGGCTCGTGTCCGAGCAAATCTTGGCCGCACTTCCAAATATCGTTAGCCAAGTAGCAGCGGGTCTGAACGCTAATCCAGGAAACAACGCGGGAACAAATGGAAATAGGGAATACACGTACAAGGCTTTTAGGGCCTGTAATCCTAAAGAGTTTCACGGAACTGAGGGAGCCGTTGGATTATTAACTTGGTTAGAGGGTATGGAGTCTGTTCTCCACATCAGTAAATGTACTGAAGGAAACAAGGTGGAATTTGCCGCTTGCCTTCTGCAAGGACGGGCATTAACATGGTGGAACACCCAAGTACAAACCCGAGGCCGGGATGTGGCCAACAGACTGACTTGGGATGAGTTTAAGAAGATGCTCAAGGATGAGTATTGCCCGAGGAGTGAGATCCAGAAGCTGGAAGCAGAACTGTGGAACCATGAAATGAAGGGAAACGACATAGACTCTTACACTGCCCGTTTCCATGAGCTGGCAAAGCTGGTGCCACACTTGGTGACGCCCGAGGAAAACCGAGTGGATAGATATGTGTGGGGTTTATCTTCAGAAATCAGAGGAAATGTGACTTCAGCTGACCCGAAGACTCTTCAAGAAGCAGTGAATTTAGCAACGAGACTCACCAACAACGCAAATCGTTCGAGAGCAATTGGGAATGATAAAGCCGGAGGGAAAAGAAAGATAGAAGAGCCTACAAGAAGGAAATTTGGGGGAAGATCAGACAAGGGTCAGAGGGTGACAGGAAATTTTGGAATTCAAGCAGAGGCAGAGGAGAAAGAAAAAGGGCCATGCCCAAGATGCGTCAAGTGCAATAATCGTCACCTCGGAAGATGCATCATTTGCCTCAAGTGTAACAGAGGAGGCCATGTCACTAGAGATTGCAAGAGCGGAGGAAGGCGAACCTGTCACGAGTGTGGGAGCCCAGATCACTTTCGGAGCGCATGTCCGAGACTGAACCGAATGCCTAATGCAAATCAGGCGCGACCATTCAATCAAGGGAATCAAGGAGGTCAGGCACGAGGTCGAGTGTTCGAAATTGGGGCAGATGAAGCAAAACGAAACCCGAATGTAGTCACAGGTACATTTCTCTTGAATAATCATTATGCAACAGTACTATTTGATTCTGGAGCGGATAGGAGCTTTGTATCACTAGAGTTTAGGCCGAAAATTAACTTGAAACCTCAAAAGTTGAAAGAGGTCTACGTTATTGAATTTGCTAATGGACAGGAAGTTAGGGCCAGATATGTAATTAAAAACTGTACCCTAAAACTGACGGGAAAAGATTTTAGCATAGATTTAATCCCAATCAAACTAGGAAGCTTCGATATAGTCGTAGGTATGGATTGGTTATCGAAGAATCGCGCTGAAATCGTTTGCTCCGAAAAGATCGTCCGAATACCACAAACCGAAGGAAGAGTACTGGAAATACAGGGAGAAAACTCGGGGAAAAATTTCAAAATAGTGTCGTGTATGAAGATGCGAAAATATTTGCGGAAAGATTGTGTTGCGTTTCTGACACACGTGGTGGATAAGGAGATCAAAGAGAAGAATATTCAAGACTTTCCAATAGTACGAGATTTTCCCGAGGTATTTCCAGATGAATTACCTGGATTACCCCCACCAAGACAAGTTGAATTTCATATCGACTTAATTCCGGGAGCGGCACCCGTGGCGAAATCACCTTACCGGTTAGCACCTTCAGAAATGCAGGAGTTGTCAGAACAACTTAAGGAGCTACTCAATAAAGGATTCATCAGACCCAGCTCATCACCCTGGGGAGCTCCAGTTTTATTCGTTAAAAAGAAAGATGGTTCTTTTCGAATGTGCATCGACTACAGGGAACTTAATAAGCTGACCATCAAGAACCGATATCCCCTTCCTCGAATCGATGACCTGTTCGACCAACTTCAAGGCGCTACGTACTTTTCAAAGATCGACCTTCGGTCCGGATACCATCAAATGAGGGTTCGTGAGGAGGACATTCCTAAGACAGCGTTTAGGACTCGATATGGACATTATGAGTTCCTAGTCATGCCTTTTGGACTGACAAACGCTCCAGCAGTCTTTATGGATCTAATGAACAGAGTATGTCGACCGTACTTGGACAAATTCATAATTGTATTCATAGATGATATATTAATTTATTCGCAAAGCAAGAAGGAGCATGAGCAACATTTAAAGCTAATACTAGAACTGCTCAGAGACCAGAAGCTGTATGCTAAACTTTCCAAATGCGAATTTTGGATTCGTGAAGTGCAATTTCTTGGGCATGTAGTTAATAAAGATGGAATTCATGTCGATCCGGCCAAGATAGAAGCCATCAAGAAGTGGGAAGCCCCAAAGACTCCGACAGAAATTCGTTCGTTTCTCGGTTTAGCTGGTTACTATCGGCGTTTCATTGAAAATTTCTCCAAAATTGCACAACCATTAACGGCATTAACCCAGAAGGATAAGAAGTTCGATTGGGGAGAAAAACAAGAAGAAGCTTTTCAGACGCTTAAGCATAAGCTTTGCAATGCACCGATATTAGCTTTACCAGAGGGTGCAGACAATTTTGTTGTTTACTGCGATGCCTCACACCAAGGGTTGGGGTGTGTGCTAATGCAAAAAGACAAGGTTATTGCCTACGCATCAAGGCAACTTAAAGTTCACGAAAAGAATTATACCACCCATGATTTGGAACTAGGAGCCGTAGTGTTCGCACTCAAGATTTGGAGACATTACCTCTACGGCACTAAATGTACCGTCTTTACCGACCACAAGAGCCTACAACACATTTTTGATCAGAAAATGCTGAATATGAGACAACGGAGATGGGTTGAACTGCTTAGCGACTACGATTGCGAGATAAAGTACCACCCAGGCAAGGCTAATGTTGTAGCTGATGCGTTAAGCCGAAAAGAAAGAGTGAAGCCATCGAGGGCAAGAGCCATGGGAACGATGGTCCGGACGAGTCTTAAGGACCAAATTCTCGAAGCTCAAGAAGAAGCATTAAAAGAGGAGAATTTGAAAAACGAAACCCTACATCATCTGGAAGAGGAATTTGAAACACAACCAGACGGGGTGCGTTACTTCCGACATAAAGTTTGGGTACCTAAGGTTGTCAATCTGCGATCAATAATCATGGATGAAGCCCATAAATCAAGATATTCAATTCACCCCGGAGCCGATAAGATGTACAAGGATCTGAAGGAATACTATTGGTGGCCAGGGATGAAGAAAGATGTTGCTTTGTATGTAAGCAAGTGCCAAACTTGTGCAATGGTTAAGGCTGAACATCAGAAACCATCTGGTCTTCTTCAGCAACCTGAGATTCCCGAATGGAAATGGGAACAAATAAGCATGGATTTCATAACTAAGTTACCTAGAACCGGGAAAGGACATGATTCAATCTGGGTTATAGTGGATCGACTTACAAAATCTGCACATTTTCTGCCTATTCGAGAGGACTTCAAGACGAAAAAGCTTGCTCAGTTATACATCAACGAGATTGTGATGCGTCATGGAGTACCTACTTCCATTATCTCGGACAGAGATAGTCGTTTTACGTCACGCTTTTGGCGATCAGTCCAGAAAGCGTTGGGCACGCGTTTGGACTTGAGCACTGCCTACCACCCGCAGACGGACGGTCAGACAGAAAGAACTATACAAACACTAGAAGACATGCTGCGAGCGTGTGTAATAGATTTTGGTGGAAGTTGGGATACTCATTTACCGTTAGTCGAATTCTCTTACAACAATAGCTACCATACCAGCTTAAAGTGCGCGCCGTACGAAGCCTTATATGGACGCAAGTGTAGATCCCCACTCAGCTGGTTGGAGGTCGGTGACAGACAGCTGATAAGACCCGACATAATTCAAGAGACTACGGACAAGATCGTCACCATACAGGAAAGACTTAAAGTAGCAAGAACTCGTCAGAAGAGTTATGCAGATAATCGCAGGAAGCCATTGGAATTTCAGGTGGGCGATAAGGTACTATTAAAGGTATCGCCATGGAAAAGATTGGTACGATTTGGGAAAAAGGGCAAGTTGAGTCCAAGATATATCGGCCTATTTGAGATACTGGAAAAGATTGGACCAGTCGCATATAGACTCAAGCTACCACAAGAGTTAAGCGCCATTCACGACACATTCCATGTGTCGAATCTTAAGAAATGCCTATCGGATGAATCGTTGGTTCTACCGGTGGACGAAATACAAGTGAATGAGCAGTTACGCTTTATAGAGGAACCCGTTGAGATACTTGACCGAGATGTTAAGCGGTTAAGACGTAGCAAGATCCCGATCGTAAAAGTTCGATGGAATGCAAGGCATGGACCTGAATACACTTGGGAACGGGAGGATTTTATGAGGAGTAAATATCCTCAGCTGTTCGTCAAGTAACCAACTGAGAATGCCAGTCATTAAATTTCGGGACGAAATTCCTCTAACGGGGGAAAACTGTAACATCCGGCAAAAATCGAAACTTTCAGGTTAGCGTCTATTAAATCCTCACTGATGTTAATATAGGGAATATACCTTGCTAGGACCCATTCAGAAAATATTAAAGCGAAGATTCGCTAGAATTCCCGGTAGTTGCCTAAAAGACCCGGTTTTGATCCATGATTAACCGAAACATCTCGTGAAATGCCAAAATACCCTAACTAACAGATAACCTATATAAAATATAGGGTTTTACTTTTATACATAAACTTTTCTTTTTATAAGATTTAATAAAAAAACAAGAAGGTATTTTAGAAGCTTGTTTTTGCAATTAAATTTCTAGTTAAAAATGGTTTTTACAAGAAATAGTTTATGGGCTTAATTTAAAAAAAAATATATATTTTGCAAAAGGTTGGGGGCCCATGTATGGCCGGCCCTCCCCTCCCCCCTATACCCTCCAAATTGTTTCATTTTTTTCTCATTTCAAACTTTGAAAGAAAAACCATCCATCTTCCTTCTCTCTCTCTCTTGAAATCCCATCTTTTTCTCTTCATCATCTTCATCATTTCAACTTTCAAAAAAAAAAAACTCCAACAACTTTCCAGCCCTAAATTAAGTATCCAAGGCAAAGAATTAAGAGTTTAAAAGTGATGAAATCATCTCTCAAAGGTAAGAGTTCTAAACTAGTCATCTTCTTCATTTTGAAGCACTTTCTTTGATATTATTTGTACTTCTTGCACTTCTACTTCATTCAAATAAATGAACTCTTTTTCTTATTCTAGAAGTGAGATAAAACACCAATGACATGAGAAATGTCAATAAAGTGGTGAAAATCTATGAACTTCCATCATGAACTTGAGAAAAATGAGCAAAATCATCAAAAACGTGGGTTTTGTTCTTGTACTAGAATCTGGATTTTTGACCTTTGCATGAACATTTTTCTTGTAAGTTTAAAGTAATTTTCCTTTAAAAACATGCCATATGATGTTGGGATTGAGTCCTTATCAAAGGAATCCCCATCTATGGATGTTAGAATGCTTAAAATGTGGGTTTTCTTGAGAATCATCGAGTTCCAAATCTGGCAGAATTGTTGCATGTGTTTTGGACGACCATATCTTGGTCAAATCAGGTCCAAATACCTTTATTTTTCTTCTGGAGTAAGGCTTAATGAGTTAGGGTTCAAACCCAACTGGTCTCATAAGAAAACATTGAGATTTAGACCTTCAACTTCTTAGAACAATTTGGGTGTGCAGCAGATGGTCAGCCAGATTGTTGTGTCACTTTGTTTTGCATATAACTTTCTGTAGAATGCATAAACGTTTCTCATTCTTCTTCTGGAAGTTCCTTAGTTGAGTTAGGTTTCACATGCAATTGGTTCCCTTAAAAAATATGGAGTTTTGATCACTCAAACAGTTTTTATAAGCCAAGTGTGCAAAGCTGTCCAAGATTGGCAGATTGATACATACAGCTTCAATCGGCCATAACTCTCTCAAAACTTATCAAAGGTTTGTGAATCGTTTTCCATGAGACACCTTTATGTGTTAGGTTTCCAAAGCATGTAAAAACTCTGAAAAATATTAAGTTTTGACCCCCCAAAGGCCCATTATGGCAGAAGGGTGCAATCTGTTTTAGACTCTGTGTTGCACGGATTTATAAAAATTATTTGACCCCTTAAACACCCCCAAAATTCATGAAATTTGGTCAAAATAGCCTTAACTCAGTATAGTACTACATATAAAAAATGGGTAAATTGTCATTTTAGAAAGTGTTTTTCAATAGTCATTGTTGAAGTACAAAGTTTCTGTCAGATTAAACATTTTGAAAAAGTATGGGATTTTATTCTTATAACTCTATATATATATGATTAAAACATATTGAACAATGCTAAATTCTTCGTTTCAACTTGAATACTAAAGCAAGGGCATTACACAAGATGTGGATTAAATTAGTTAAGTATAACCTTGAATTAGATATGAAGGACTTATAGAGATTGTTTGACATTATAAGGAACCCGTAAAGCGTTTAAGCAAACAAGCTATCACTACTTCGCGACTACGCTATAAGGTGAGTATTCACAGCCCCGTTTTACTTGTTTAATGTTTGGGGGTGAAAAGCATGTTATGATTTTAAAATGCTAAATGATTCATGATATTAAATTGTGGATATTTATGATTTGAGAAATGAGTACTAATGAATGGACGAATTTACATAAGTGAGAAAGATATGTTGAGATATAATGAAAATGTTAAGTCCCCAATAGGTACACTACTTATTAACTCATAACGAGCCGGTGATATTTGTGGATAGCGCTATTTGGTTTGACAAACCCACCTTTGACTGACGAGTAGGGGTGCACTTTATCTGTTAATAATGTTCTACTCATGTGGCCAACATACCACCTCTGAGGTAGTTCGCGGGGCGTAGGTTGTCGGAGGCTTAGTAGTGGCTCAACACTTATATATCTTGCAAAAGTCATTCATTGTAAATTGTACTCATAAATTTTTAAACTTAAAGCTTGTCATGAACAAACGTTTCATGAGAGTAACCTTTGGATGAAAAACTGTTGTGTATATGGAAAACCTGTGAACTCACCAACTCTTTGTAGTTGACCTTTTATTTTAAACATGCTTTTCAGGGACTAAGAAGGTAAACGACAAAGTCTAATTTTAGCATGCATGACGACATCAACCAAGCTCTTTTCTTTTGCTCTATTTTGTTAAAAACACCATCTCGGTTGCTTGTAAACAATGGATTGTAACTTGTAATTTTTGGAACTTCACAATTTAAAACTTATGTAATTGTATGGTTGGTGTTGTTTTATTTCCTAATGCTATGAAGCTTTAGCTGTTACATCTCGTGTTTCCGCTTTAGCGGGTTGTGACATAAATCTATTCTCTTAACTGTTTATTTGATAGTGTGTGTTCTAAATCTATCAAACATATCTGATAGTTCTTCAAATACGCTTCCGCATCAAACATAAACTCGAACTAATAGATCTGACAATCTTGTATAAGCAAAACGGGAACCAACATGTAGTATCTAAATATTGTATGAATTATCGGTTGTATTTTAAAGACATGTTTCCTTTATTTTTATGTTTTTAATTTTGATTTTACCTTGTTTAAACACAACCCGACCAACCCGACTAACCCGATCAACCCGAACGGGTTGGGTTGGATTTTTTTTCAAACTGCCAACATTGGGTTGATGTGTCGAAATGCCTTCAACCCGATCAACCCAACCCATGAGCACCCCTAATTCTAAAGAGAAGGTGATCGCCGATTTGGAGGGGTGAATTGTCTCCTTTGAGGCGTTGACACATTTCAGGGTCAAGGCGGTGATTATGCGTCGGCATCTGAGGGGAAAAATCTCTATGGCCAACGACGAAGCTGAAGTCGCCACCTACCTGGAGCAACAGCAGGTTGGTGACGAGAAGTTGCTCGACTAGGAGGACGAGCTCGAGGACGGGGAAACTGCGGGCGCAGAAGCCGAAGTCGTCGGTGAGGAAACTGCCCAGGACCAGGGACCTCCTCAGCCTTAGCTTTGTTTTAATTTTGTAATTTTCTAAGGTGACCGTTGCTGGTCGCGCCTTTTGCTTGTAATGTTTTGTAAACAATAATACAAGTGATTTTTGCCTTATGAAATTTTGTCGAATGATTTACTTATCGTAGGAGTAAAATTATACTAACTATGCAATGTCTTGCAATAATACATAAAACATGCGATAGTACATAGAACGTGTGTTGGATGACATAAGGTAGGATCAAGGTATGAACCCTCGTTGTAATCGAAACATAAAACATGCGATCCAGGACATTTTGCAGAGATCACACGACTTTGGCTAGGATTTTTTTGTTTTTTTGTCTAGGTCTCAGGTTTAGAATCGTGAGACTTGAGACTTCTTGATTGTCGAGTGGTTTAATTCGAAGGAACTTGGCGTAGCTGTTGACTTGCGTTTATATGATCGTGCGATCCTACGACATATCAACCGTTAAAGGTAGGTCATTGGCTTAACCAACGACCATCTGATGCTTAAGAAAGTAATGGTTGTGATGAATAAATCATAAGAAAAAATAATTTAAAAGAAATATTTTTTAAATGTACTGCATTCCAGCTTCGTGGGATATCCTAATTGTCGAGGGTTTGGAGCCTGTAAGCGCCTTTTCCTACAACTTCAGATATGCGGTAGGGTCCCTCCCATTTAGTGTTCAACTTACCTGTGTTCAACTTCTTAGTGTTTTGGAATGCACGTCGAAGGACAAATTCTTCTTCTTGGAAGACTTTGATGTTGACATTCTTATTGAAATGTCGTTCGACCACTTGTCTTTGGAATGCCATGTTGATGAGAGCAGCTTCTCATAGTTCTTCTTGGGCGTCGAGGTCGTAGCTCAGGTCTACCAAGTTATGGTCGACCGAGGTATGTCTCGACGTCGATAGTTGTGTCTCGACAGGCAAGACCGCTTCACATCCGTAGACTAGGGAGAATGGGGTTTGACCTGTGAAAGTACGCGACATCGTACAATTGGCCCACAGGACTGACGTGAGTTGTTGATCCCACTTTTAAGACTCAACAAAGATTTAATCTACAAATGTTCGTTATAAGATATAATCTGGGTTAAGTGCGTAAGCGTTTAAAGAACAGATGAGATTAAGTTTACTGGTAGATAATACACAGAATCTGAGAAAGAAAAGCAGTAAATAACAAGATTTGAGCTCAATGATTCATCTCTATTGATTCTTCAGGATTACACCAAGAACACTTCACAGAGTGTGAAACAAATATAATCTCTCTAAGCAGGTGTGTGTGTTGTGCAATTGTTACTCGAAAAGGTCTGGTAGAACCTCCTATTTATACAAACGACAGGGGACAAACAGTACACAATTACAAGAGACAAGTTTGTGGGACTGATCCTAGTACACGTTAATGTAGTACACCGCTATCTGCAAAAGCTATGACCTTTCTAATGATGACACATGGAAAGTAGAAGATCACGCCTTATACTATTGATCTTCAGGATCTCCGTACAGCAGAGGCACGTGAGGGGCACGTATGTCCTTGTCTTTGTCTTCATATAACTTCAACTTCAGTTCTTCATAACACAGAGGCTCTGTCAAGGGTAACAGAGGCTCTTTGACCTTGTCTTCTGATAGTCTTATGATAATTGAAGAGTGGAGGTTTTGTGCTCTTGGTGTTCGGTAGAGGCTTCTGCCAGAGTTCTTCGTTAGCCTATTTTTCAATACTTTTCTATGCTAGAAGTTGGAGCTAACAGGAGTTCTTCGACTCATCGTCCTTTTGCAGCTTTTAATCACTTCTTTATCGAGTTGATTATGACTTTGTTGCTTGATTCAGCGAGCCCATTCGACTGAGGATATCGTGGTGTCGAGGTCATGATTTTGATGTTACGATCCTTTCAAAACTGTTGAGTTCGATCACTTATGAACTGCGAACCATTGTTGCATACGATTTCGGATGGGATTCCGAACCTGCAAATAATGTTAGTCTGGATAAAAGAGATGACTTCTTTATCCCGGACCTGGGAGAAAGCCGCTACTTCTATCCATTTGGAGAAATAATCTTTAAGGACTAAAAAAAAGACCTTTTGCCCAGGGGCAGGTGGCAACTTGCCGACAATGTCCATTCCCCATCTTATGAAGGGCCATGGGATCAAAGTCATGCGCAAAGGTTCTGAGGGTTGATGAGACATACCTGAGTGTCGTTGACAGGCGTCACATCCTTGGATGTAGCTGATCGCGTCCTGTCATATGGTTGGACAATAATAACCTTGTCGTGAGATTGAGTTCACTAGACTACGAGCTCCTGAGTGGTTGCCACATTCTCCATCGTGCATCTCTTTCAGAATGGTTTGCACTTGATCGTTGCTGACGATGCATCGTAAGTTTAGACAGGTAAACGACCATCGATAGAGTCTATTTCCGATCATAAGCTTTGAGTCTGTTTTTGAGGCTGAAATTCGTATGTTTCAACAACTCATAGACAGAGAACCCAACCTGGAAAGAAGATGGCACATAATCAGAATTATGACGCCTTTCCAAGAAGATACCCGGAGAGATCTTTTTTTGAAAGAAGTTCAACCGATAGATCTTGTCAAGCTGTATTCAACTGAGAAGATGCCATCTTTGCAACGTTAATGTAGTGCACCGCTATTTGCAAAATCTGCGACCTTTCTGATGATGACACGTGGAAAGTAGAAGATCACGCCTTATACTATTGATCTTCAGGATCTTCGTACAGCAGAGGCACGTACGGTGCACACTTGTCCTTGTCTTTGTCTTCATATAACTTCAACTTCAGTTCTTCATAACACAGAGGCTCTATCAAGGGTAATAGAGGCTCTGTGACATTGTCTTCTGATAGTCTTCTGATGATTGAAGAGTGGAGGTTTTATGCTCTTGGTGTTCGGTAGAGGCTTCTGCCAGAGTTCTTCATTAGCCTATTTTCATTACTTTTCTATGCTAGAAGTTGGAGCTAACAATCTCCCCTAAGTATTGAAAAATTAAAAATTGAAAGTTGCATGAATCTTAGGCTAGAAAGAACAAGAGGTGAAGAAGTCATCCTCTGTAAAAACGATAACTTTCATTGAGTCTATGCCAGAGGCATTTACATTGGTTTAAACATAAGTTACAGAACATGAAAAGTAAGCAAAAGCATTAGAGAGTTGCAGAGCTTATATTCTTGCATTTGGAAAGTCATTGATCGACTTTTTGAATCCTCCATCTTTAAGCTCTCTGTAGAAGTATGCGCAGAGGTCTCTGAAGCGGATAGTGGCATCAATCACTTCTATCAGTCTGTTGGCATACTGTAGGTCTACGAACTCTGTTCCTATGCTATTCAAAAGATCCATCCTTAATTATAGAAGTGTTTCTGTGGCGTACTTCTGGCAATCGTACTCCACAAATAACTTCTTCCTTCCTTGTGGGCCAAGAAAGACATATCCAATCTTTGGACTTTGGATGATGGTGTGCGGTTTAACAGAGGAGGGGCAGTTGTCATCTGGGATTGAGAGCCTGATTTTCTTGACTCCAAGGTCCAGAGCCACTTGGAAGTCAGTCACGCTGTAGAACATAAGCTTTTCCCTTATGGCCTTTTTGATTTCGTCATAGGCTCTTTGGTGTTCTAGCCTTTCCATGTAGTTTTTCCTGGCCCAGCTGAAGAGTTCTTGAAGGTCGTATGGTGACAGATTTCTTAGGTCTGCATCAGAGAACTTCATCTGTGATCTGTCCTCTCTTAGCATAGTGTAGAGGTTATACCAAGAGTTTCTGTCCTTTGTATGTGATAGTTTGCAGAGCAGGACTTGTTTGATCCTTGATTATGAGAAAACATCTTTGACATTTTTGGCTTTATCTCTGAAGAACCTTTCTCTCTCCTGTTGGATAATATCTCGGCTCAGAGTTGGATTTGGCAGACGATCGTTTATGGCTCTGCTATACAGATATTTGTGCATAACTTCTTCCATTTGACGCTGAGGGATAGGGGGTGGAGGCATGGGCTTCCTCAGAGCTTCCATGTCTCTGATAACACTAGCCACTCTGTTATCTGTTGGCTTGGACTTGAGGTCTATGATGGGTTTTTCTGACAAAGGAAATCCAAAGGCCCAATCTTCCTCTTCTGGTTTAGGCGTGATGAAAGCATCGAAAGTGCTCTTCATGAGCTTTTCTGTGATTTGAGGCTTGGATTTCTTGGGCTTTGGGTCCTCTGCAGCTATGGACTTTCTCTTGTCCTTTGTAGTTGCCTTAGACTGAGTTGCTTCTGAAGGTTTAGTTTTGGGTAGGGTTGCTTCTGTTGGTTTAGTTGGTGGTTGGGTTGAAGGTTCTTCTGTAGTTTTGGTTGGGGGTTTTGTTGGAGATAGGGTTGGTTATTCTGATGGTGTCTCTGTTGGATCTTATGTTGAGGTTCCCTCTGGATGTTTGGTTTGTAGGACTTTGTGGATTATGTCAGCTGTTGTGAACTGACTTCTCCAGGTTGCTCTAGCCATTACCCTCTGGAATGGTTTCTGTTGGAGTTGGTTTAGAATTTCTTCCATGGTTGGTTTGAGTTTGCTTAGATATCTTCTTGGTTTAAGAGCTATGGTTTTTGTTCTTAGTTTTGGTTGCGGTTGTGCTTCTGTAGGTGTAGGTGAGGGTAGTTGGGTTTCCTCTACTGTTGATTTGGGTGTGGGGGAGGGTAGTTCTTCAGTATTGAGGTTTGTTCCCATAGAGGTATGTGTTGCCTCTGTGGTCTTCTGAGACTCGGTTTGGTTTGATGATTAGGTTTGGATGGGTACTTGTGACAGAGGTTTGATGGCTAATGGCGTTGGTAGGATGGCTCTGCTTCTCTTCTCCCCCTCAGGATGATTTGATGGCCCATCTGAGTCGCTATCATAGTCATCCTACCTCTTCTTATCTTTTCGACCATCTGCTTGGCATGTCGTGGGTGGTTTCTTTAGTTGGCTAGCCCCTGCTGCGATCATCTTTGTGCAGACGTCGTCGCATATGCCTAGCAGGTACGCAACTTCTACCTCGGACTTGAATCTGAGCTTTCCCACACTGTTATGGAATTCTTTGACATAAGTTGCATTTGCAGAAGTGAAGGCTTTGATAAATTATGTCATTTCGTTCAGGACGCCTTGGCATAGTTCTGTGAGCTGAGCCCTTGTCATGTAGTCTGACGGTTTTAGAGCCTGTGTTTGTTGTATTGTTTGCTCCTAAACCTTCTCTAGAGCTTTGTGTAGGACTTCTGTGGTAATGCCTGGGGCTGCAGGAGTTTGGGTTGTTAGAGCTTTGGCAGCTTTCCTTGCCTTTTTGATCTGTTTGGATATGTGAGTGACAGAGTCTTCAGTGGCAGAGGTGGCTGTGCTCTGTGCAGGAGTGGTCGGGATGGATTTCAGCAGAGCATTGATATCCTTGACCTCCTTTGACATGGATTCAACTTTGGTTGCCAGATCGTTGATTGCCTTCTTGGTGTTTTCTGCAGAGGAATTGACCAAGCTTTTCAACTCAGTCAAGGAGTTGGTCACAAAGGTGACAAAGGGTTGGAACTCATCTTTTGCGATGTGTGAGCCTGTGGTAACCTTTGGGGGGAACACATTCTGCCCCAGAGTTGTCCTCTGTTCCTGAGGAGCCTACATTCATTCATGTTTTGACGTTGAGAATGGTAGGACTTCCATCTGATCCTCGAGAAGAGGGTTTTAAAGCCTCAGACTCTACAGAAGTTCTGTCAAGGACCTTGTTCTGAGCCACTTCAGAGGTGGGGACAGAAGTATCCTTGAGTTGACTAGGGGACTTGTCTAGAGTCCCTACGTAGAAGTGCACTCTACGCTCCTCTGAAGAGCGGTTGGTTTCTAATTGTGCTTGTGTGCCAGATAAAACAAATTCCTCTGTGGGGATTTCTGATATGACCTGGGGCGAATGGTCATGAATAAGAAGAGTATCCTTTGGAGAGGACACCTTCTGTGGGGATACCCCAGTTTGTGCAGGCGCAGAGGAGGAAAAAGGTTCCTCTGGCCGGTTAGACGGTGAAGGGTTCGAGCTGTGCGACTCTATTTCAATAGTTCTATTTGTCACTAGACTGGCAGCACTAGTAATGAGGGTTGCACTGGGAGGGGGAGTTGGATGTGTTCCACTTCTATCTTCGGCATCTTTTATTCTCTCTTCTTCTGTGAGGCATCCTAACACCTTAGGAGTCTCTATTCTAGATTCTTCTTCCCCCCAATTGTCCTTTATATCCATAAATTCCTCTGTGTGCTCAAGTTCTGGATCATAGCTCGGTGGAGAGGCATAGAGGTCTGAATTCATGGGGCCCTCTGCGGTTTCTGTCTGGTTTCCAGTGGGGGTTCTGTTTTCCACTTCCAAATCAGAATCAACATCTGCCACTATACAAGTCATTTTGGCAGTGTTGGTGTTGAACTCTGGGATAGCTTCTGCTTCCCATCCAGTGGTATCAAGGGCATTTGTAATGTCTGAGCACTATAGGAAGGAGGCGAAGTCGTTAGGCTCTGCAAAGCGAACATGAGTTGGTGACCGCAGGTTGGGTTCTGCGGTTTGTGCTTCCTCTGCGATGGTCTGCAGAGGGGATTTTGGTTTGTGGGTTCTCTTTTTCTTCTTCAGTTTGGGGGCTCCTTCCTCAGAGGTTTTGGATTTCCTCTTTTTCTTTTTCTCCTACTGAGGAGGAGATGCAGAAGTGGCTATCATAGTATGTTATGTGGATGGTTGTTGGGGTGGTTCAGTGCTGGCAGAGGCAACTTCTTTTGCAAACTTGGCTTTTAGAGCCTTTTTCTTTCGTTCCACTTGTTGTGGAGGTTGCTCTGTGACACGCAGTGGGGGTTCAGAGGTCTCTGCTCTAGATCTTGCTATCCTTACCTTTTCCATCTTCTGCCTGTGCTTCTCCAGAGCCACAACCTAGTCTTCTGCACGCAACCTTTCAACTATTTCAGTTCCTATAGGGGCTCCTAAGCGTGGGGGGTTACAAGATTTGGTTTGGGAGTCCTGTGTGCACGCACATACTCTCTCCTAAGTTCTACGTTAGAAGCATAGGTCAACATTTTCTCTAACAGAGGTCTGCAGAACCTGTAGCCGTCTACGTGTTTGGTTGGAACATTCTTCATCATAGGATAGGTCTTCACAACTTCTCCTTCCATGGGCCATTTTTCTGCTGTCAGCAGAGGTTCTAGCAGAACGCCTATTGTTTTCTGGAATTGCAGAGCTGGGAGCTGAGTTTTTGCATTCTTGCCCTTTGCCCTCTGCGTGGACTGTCTGTGTTCTATAGTGGCTACCAGTTCTTGCATCATCAGAGCAACATAGTCCAGAGGCAAATCGTAGTAGATCCCATACATTATCGACAGAATCTGGTGGGAGCTCTGGTCTGGGCTTCCTACTTTCCTAGTTAGGCATCTGTTTAGGATGGGAAATAAGGTGTTCCACAGAGGGGAAGTATGTCCCTCCTGAAATCGTTTCTCTTGGTAAGGTGGGTATTGTATCCTAACATTTCTGCAAAGGCACAGAGGCCTGCATCAGAGGGGTCTTCAACATATTTCTTGATTCCCAGTAGTCCTCTGGTGGGGAGTTCGAATTCGATAGAGAGCATGGTCCTATTGAAGCCTATGTTTAAGTTATGTGAATTGTCAGGTTTTGACAGATATCCATTTATCTGCTTGGTTTCAGGGTCATAGTAACAGCTCTGCCAGAATTGGTTCAGATATCTGGCAGGGATTTTGGTGACATTTTTGGTTAGAAGGGTTCTAAGGGGATGGTTTTCCAGAATGTTCATCAGAATGGCTTGTTCATCTCCAAAGGCAGTTCTAGAGTTTACCAGGTAATGATTGTTTGGTTTTAGTGGGAGGGAGTTGTCGAACAGGTCATTGTCCAAGAAGTTTTGCAGATGGGTAGTCGGAGCAAATTCAACGGAATCACCATTGTTTTCTTTTTCAATGCCGTTTCTGGCCGCAGATAGATTCTGAGAGTGCTCAGAATGAGCAGGAGAGTTAGCAGGTGAAGCCATTGGAATGTTTGCTTGAGTGTTCTTGAGAAAATAGCATAGATATGCATGTTGTTCTTGAGATTTGCAGGTTTTTGTAGGGTCGCCGATGAAATCGGAGAGGAAAGATTCGTAAAAATGAGGAAGAAGGGTAAAAGTGGGTTTTATAGGGGGTTAATTTGGATAGAATTTGGGCGGTAAAAAGTGAATTCAATAAGATTTGGGGTCCGCACTCGAGTGTACAGCTGGGTTCAACGCTTCAGACCTGTCGTGTGGCACGCACGTCCAATAGAGACGTGCCATGCCAGAAGTGGCGGTACACGATGGAACGTCGTGCGACAGCCATTAATGCTGTGCACGTGGGAGTTTCTACGCCCAAAGGGCTGTCACTTTTGAAAATAACCCGCACCTCAGAAGATTTCAAAACACCCAAGTGTTAGAAATCACAAAAGCTCTGTGGTGGAGTGAGCTCTGTGGTCTGAGGTCTTCTTCAATAAGCACCAGAATTGCACCTTTTCTTTACCAAAACATATTTGAAAAACAATGGGGTGATCGAGAGTTTTCACTAGAAGTCAGGATCACAGAAGCCTTGTCGCACAGAGGCTCTGTCAAGCATGGCAGAGGCTCTATGATCAAGAATTTCTAATTGTGAAAAATTCTAAAAGAATTTTGATCTCCCAAGGTTTTGGCTAGGTAAAACAGGTAATTTAGGACATATTTTGAAAGTTATGTCCGAGAAAAGTGCTTTGAATAACTGGTTTGTGCGATGTGCTTACCCAATGTCTCTTAAGTTTCTCAGCATGATTTCCTGCTTCTGTTTGGCCCCCCCTTGATTGATCAACCTCTGTAGATCATTACAAGGTCTCCTTCTGCTCCCCCTTGACCTATGCTTGGATCAGATAATGATAAGTAGAGCACAAAGTATAGATCAAACTTATCAGAGGTTATGTGAAAATAGACAGAGGCTCTGAGCTATTCCACAGAAGCCCTGTCGGGTACAAAACTTTTAAAGGTAAAGACTGTACATACTGAAAAATTAAAATATTCACACATATACAGGAGGATTTAATCTTTCTTACAGAAGGATTTAGCTCATGTTCAGCATACCTAAGTTACCCACCAAGAATAGGAATCTTTTCTCATCAAGTGCTTTGGTGAATAAGTTCGTAAGCTGATATTCTGTAGACACAAAGTACATCTCTATGGTGCCCTGTTCAACGTGATGCTTTAAAAAGTGGTACCCGATATCTATGTGTTTTGTGTTAGAGTGCTGCACAGGGTTGGTAGAGATCACAATGGCGCTTTTGGAGTCACAGAGGATTGGAATCTTTTGGATGTCTAGACCATAGTCTTTGAGCTGGGTTCTCATCCACAGAACTTGTGAACAACAGCTGGCAGCATCAACGTATTCTGCCTCTGTTGTGGACGTTGACACACAGTTCTGCTTCTTAGAGGTCCAGCTTACCAATTTACCACCTAGGAATTGGCAACTCCCAGAGGTACTTTTTCTATCCAGCTTGCATCCTCCGTAATCTGAATCTGTATAAGCCATAAGATCAAAGCCAGAGTTCTTTGGATACCATAGACCAAGATTCTTAGTTCCTTTAAGGTATCTAAAGATCCTCTTGACAGCAAATAAGTGGGATTCTTTGGGGTTAGCTTGATACCTTGCACAGAGACATGTGGCATACATTATGTCTGGCCTACTAGCAGTTAAGTATAGAAGAGACCCGATCATGCCTCTGTAGAGCTTGCACTCGACAGATTTTTCTTCTAGATCTGAGTGTAATTTAGATCCAGTGGCCATGGGGGTCTTCATGACAGAGGCATCAGAGAGTTTGAATTTGGAAAGTATATAAGAGACATATTTTGATTGATTTATAAAGATTCCCTCTGATGACTCTTTGACTTGGAGTCCTAGGAAGAAGTTTAATTCTCCCATCATACTCATCTCAAACTCACTTTGCATGAGTTTTTCAAAATCAGTGCAATATTTTACATCAGTAGAGCCAAAAATAATGTCGTCCCCATATATTTGGACAAGTAGAATCTCATCACCTTTTCTCTTATAGAACAAGGTTGTATCGGTAGTACCTCTTTCGAACTCATTAACAAGGAGAAAGGTTGAAAGACGCCCATACCATGCTCTTGGGGCCTGTTTGAGTCCATACAGAGCCTTATCTAGATAGTAGACATGGTTTGGGTATTTAGATTTTTCGAACCCTGGTGGTTGTTGGACATATACTTCTTCTTGAATCTGTCCCTTTAGAAAGGCAGATTTGACGTCCATTTGAAATACATTGAAACCTCTGTGGGCTGCGAAGGCTAAGAAGATTCTTATTGCTTCGAGCCGTGCGACAGGGGCAAAGGTCTCATCGTAGTCAATCCCTTCTGCCTGACAGTATCCCTTAGCCACCAGTCTTGCCTTGTTTCTGATGACCACTCCATCCTCATCCTTCTTGTTTCTGAAGACCCATTTGGTCCCTATGGCAGTTTTCCCTCTTGGCAGAGGAACAAGGGTCCAAATTTTGTTTCTCTCAAACTGGAGAAGCTCTTCTTGCATTTCTTCCATCCAATTTGGATCTTCCAGTGCTTCATAAACTTTCTTAGGTTCGATCATGCTGATAAAATTTATGAAGAAACAAAAATTAGCAGTTGCTGATCGTGTCTTGACATTGTCAGAAGGACTGCCAATGATTTGTGTAAAGCCCGTATCCCGGTATGTAATTTCTTTGTATTATTTCTTTAAAAAAAAGGTTTTATTTAATGTGGCTTCCGTTAACGGGGTTAGTCGAATTGGACCTAATCGTTAAAATGTCGGAATTTTTGGTTAGTCGCGAGAAGGTTGCTAGTTGAGGGACCAATTGTGTCAAGGGCCAAAACACCCTTTGGTTTCGGCCCATGCAGGTTAGAACCCAAAACCCTTTCTTTTAGTTTTGTTGATGTGGGTGTCGTGAAGGGAAGGAAAGGGAATGGAGGTGAGAACAAAGAAAAAAAAAACGCAGCCTTGTGATGAGTTTTGTTTTGGTAGCGTGAAGAGAAAGAAATAGATTAGCAAAACCAACCCTACGGCTCCTTCCCCATATTTGGTTTCCCGTTCGTTGTTCGCCGGCCGGAGAAGAGAGAGAGAGAGAAATCGAAGAGAGGGAGAGGGAAGGAGAGAAGCCGAGAGAGAAAAAGAAGGGTAACGCCATCGTCTTGCTGCCGGAAAAGACGAGGAAGAAGGGTTCGTCGAGGTAAGTGTATCTCCCTTTTCGTTAGTGCCGTTTGCCATTTTTTTCTGCCGTGAACCGCCGGCCGGCCGCCGCTGCCGCGCCGCCACTTTGGTGGCTGGGTGTCGGGTGGCGGTGGTGGTGTGAGTCGTTGGTGCATGCGGTAGGGTGATCGAGAGGGTAGTGGTCTCGCGGTGGTTTGCAGGTTGTTTTATTTCCTCGTCGATGAACCGCCGCCCGCCGCCGCCGCCGGCGACCACCACTGCCGGAGGGCAGAGGGTGGTGCGTGGCCATGTCTTATTAATAATCACCGTAGAATCCGTTAAGCCTTTACTTAATCGTTTAAGCCGTTTCGTTAAAACCGTCGTTTTTATAATCATCAATTCATGTGGAAAATGGTGCAGCCACTGTTTTTGCGACGGCTATAACTTTTCCGTCGTAACTCCGATTGAGCCGAAACTGGCGCCCACGCTTCGAGCTTGGGACCGGGCACGTTTTCTGTGTTTTAGAGGAAAACTGGTTCGGCCTCGAGTTGGGAGAAAAAGTGGTCGCAAGTTCTGCGGTTCGTCATTTTATGTAAAATTTCCTGGAATCTGTCTCGGTTTTGCGAAAGCCGTAACTTTCTGCTCGTAACTCGTTTTGAGGTGATTTTGATGGCCATAGTTTCCTATTCGAGTTGGTAAGGTTTTTAGTGTTTTGCCAAAAGTCTGATTTAAACCGTAGCTAGGCTGTTTTGGACTGTTTATGCAGGCTGGACCGAAACTGGCAGTTTTGGTAACCGTTCGTATTTAATTCATAATAAATTGTAGAAAAATCGTTAGGAGGCGTATAATATGTCCTTGGAACCCTAACTCAGAGGACTTTCTAGCCATGAAATAATATTGGGATTTTTCTGGATTTAAGGGGGTCGAAACAGGTCCCGAACAGACCTGTTTTGTGTGAACGGAAATTAGTTTTAGTGACGGTTTAAGCGTGTGTCGTGTCATAGGGTCCGGGTCTCGTATTGACACGTTTTATCATGCGTTTAGGTGCTGGAAAGTGACCGTAATTGTGAAGCTTGATTCGTGTTGATTAAGCTAGGCGCGCATTTGAGGTGAGTTCTCTCACTGTGTAGTTAGGGGTTGTATGCATGTCATAATAGTCTACATGTACTACTGTCTTTGTGGTGTGAACTAGTTGTTGTGGTGTGTAATATTTGATTGGTTTGAATGCTTGGTATAAATGTGTTACATTACAATTCGGTGGGACCGAGGCCTCGATGGTACTGAGGTGGTTGGATACATAATTACCTGTAGATGTTTACTCGTTTTATGTATCTGTGATGTTGTTGCTTATGTGCGGGTAGGGGTGATGTGTATATAATTCCTACCTGCGCATGTGTTTGAATTCACTAAGCTTCGTGCTTACCCTTTCCCAATAAACTGTGGTTTCAGGTACGAGTGGCTCTAAGGCGTGACAGGTACACACTGGCGCGCGGGATGAGCTGGCTGATATTGGTTTTATTTATTGAACATTGTTTCCGCTGGTTTCTGACTACTTGAACGACATTTATGATTTTGCAATTAATATGTTGGGATTATTTAATGAGTTTTTATATATAAAACGTTTAATTAAAATTTTAAATTTCCTTGAAATTTTGGGACGTTACAATTTGGCTCTGAGGATGATCCTTTGTCCACTTGGACATTCTTGGGAGATGGTCATTTGTAGCATCGAGTTGAACTTCTGTTGTTGCACACGACGGTTCTGGTGAAACTTCTATGGTTGATGGTACTTCTGTGGTTGTACTTGGAGTTTCAGCTTGAGAAGGTATTTCAATAAGAGTAGGTACTGAATCCTCTGAAGATGTTGAGACAGAATCCTTATTTTCCTCTGGTGTTGATTCCTCTGTTGTCATAGGAGTTGGAGTTTCCAGTGTTTCTGTTGTGGAACCATTGTTCACGGTATCCTCTGCCTGCCCCCCTCAATATTTGTCCCTGCACAATTAATGGAAGAAGGTGCAGAATTAGAGGGACCAGTAAGAGATATACCTGAATTTGTCTGGTCAGCAGAGGATGATTCTCCAGAGGTTGTGGTCACTTCAGCAGAGGGATCAACATCATCGTTGAACATCTCTTCAAATAGCAGGTTCAGCTCTGCTTCTCTTGATTTAGAAACGCCAGAGGTTTCTTTGTTCAGTCCGAGTTCCGAACTGATTTGCTCAGAAGTCTTTTGGAAAGAGTCGTCAAAAGAGACATTAATGCTTTCCACAAAAGATCGGGTTCGCAGAACGTAGACTCTGTAGGCCTTGGAAGTGGCAGAGTACCCGATGAATTTTCCCTCATATACCTTAACATCAAACTTCCCACGTACTTCTCTGTCGTTGAGGACAAAACACTTACATCCAAAAATGTGAAAGAACTTGATGTTGGGATTTCTCTGGTTGATCAAATGGTATGGTGTCTTGATGTGTCTTTTCACCACTGTTGACCGATTCTAGGTAAAGCATGCAGTTGAAACAACTTGTACCCAGAAAGATATGGGTAATCCAGATGATGTGAGCATGGTTCTTGCACCCTCCACAAGCGTGCGATTTTTGCGTTCGACCACGCCATTTTGTTGTGGGGTGCGTACAGCTGAGAAGTTTTGTGAGATTCCTTCTTCTGTAAGATAAGCTTCAATGACTGAGTTTTTGAATTATGTTCCATTGTCGCTTCTCAGCTTCTGTACCCTGCACTCATACAGAACCTGGATTTTTTTCATTAGATTAATCAAGATGTTTGGAACATCTGACTTCTTTCGGAAAAATTCTACCCATGTATATCTTGAGAATTCATCGACCAATACAAGCATATATTTCTTGCCACCAAGGCTCTGTGTAGCAATGGGACCACAAAGGTCGACATGAAACATATACAGAGGCCTAGTGCAAGATACATCAGATTTGCCTTTATGGGAAGCTCTTTTGAGGTTTCCCATTTCACAGGCATAACATAAATGGTCTTTGTTAAATTTAACATTTGGCAGACCTTTTACCAGATCAAGTTTTTCCAGTTTATCCAGAGTGTGGAAGTTTAGATGGTAGAACCTGTTGTGCCATAACCATGCTTCTTCATTTTTGCACGAGACAAGGCAGAGCTTGTCGTATTTGTTCTTGGCTTTGAAATTCATGAGATACAGGTCGCCTCTCCTTTCATTTCGCAGAAGTTCTACCTCTGTGTCCTCCCCGAGTAGAGAGCAATAAGTTCTTTTGAACTTCACATCGAAACCTGTGTCGCAGAGTTGGCTTACACTTAGAAGGTTGTGCTTGAGGCCATCCACATACGCAACTTTGCACACAGTTATATCTTCCTTCTTGATGACTCCGTAGCCTCTGATGTACCCCTTTTTGTTGTCTCCAAAGGTTACAGATCCTCCTCCAAGTTTGTCTTTGTACGAGGATAGCAAACCTCTGTCGCCAGTCACGTGCCTCGAGCACCCGGAGTCTAGGTACCAGATGGGCACATACTGCTTCTGCAACATAATTAGAGAAATTTAGGTACCCATTTCCATATGGGTCCAATATTGTTAGGGGGCTTTAAGGTTGCCTTAGCATCCTTTGTTTTGGTTTTAACTTCGTTTGACCATTTTGTTTATTCTTACCCTTGAATTTTGCATTCTTTGCATTGGGTTTAGAGAGGAAACAGTGAAGACAAGAGGAATGTTGATTTAATTGATACATGAGTTCAAAGCAATGACAGTAATCGACATGTGAAGAAACTTGCTTAAACTTTTCATTAAAAACATTGAACATGGGTACAGAGGCTTTATGTTTGCAATCTCTCCTAGCATCAGACTTTCTATTACAGAAGGACCTATCTAGGCTAGATTTATTTTTTGAAAAATCTCTCTTCATAGTAGCCTTCTACTGTACCCATCTTCTGTGGTGAATCTTTGCCGATTTCACTGTCACAGAAGAGAAAGACTTGTCATTTTCAATCCATTTTCCTTTTTGTTGCCAAGTTAGTTTTTCTCGAGTTGGCCTTAAAGGTTTTGAAACTATTGGATTTTGAGAGGATCTTTTCTTTTCTTCTTGGATTTTCTCAAGTTCAAGAGAAGTTTTTGCTTGTATACACATATCCAGAAAGTCTGGACAGATAGGAACACTTATGAATTTCTCCTTTGGAGGAATAGTTCTGTTAAGAATGCCAAGGGGAAGCTTAAATCCTTCTGATTCACAAGGATCTATTTCTGAGTCGTCAGAGTCAGTCTTAGAGTCGACAGAGGTTGAGGCATCCTCGTATACAGAGGTTGGACCACATGAATCTCTGTCGTCAGAGGCTGGACTCTCTGTGCATATGTCATACTCACTTTCTTCCTTGGTTTTGGGAATATCTTCTAATTTGGAAGTGTTTATAGAGATTTCATCACAGAGATCTTGTTTGACAGAGAATGCATCATGACTTTCGTAAAAGTTGTTTTTACCAATTTCTTTCAACTCATTTTCCGAAATGTGTTGCAATTTTTCTTCTGTAGAAGCAGGCACAAATTCAGGTGCCTCTGCAGATAGCTCCTTTCCAGAATCTATAGTGCATACAAAATCAACCTGCATCTGAGTCTCTGGGTCACCAAACTTGAAGATTCTTATCTGATCCTGAGTTTTCAGATATTTCTTTGGTTTGGAGTCTCTTTTGACAGAGTCCGAAGATGGTAAATCTGTGTTATGATACCACACATTGATCATCTTCAGAGGTTTCCTCTTGTGAGGTTTGCCAGAGGTTTTTTGCCTTTTGTTTACAAAGAGTAAGTTTGGAAAGCCTGGTTTTAGAGTATCACCAACACAGAATAGGGAAGAGAGGGACTTGTCTCTTTTGGTTCTTGTATAAGGATCCACATCATAGAAGCCAAATCCCCTTCTTCCTATTTGGGTATTCACCTTCTCATATACCTTCTGTGCGTCTTGATACCTTTTAATTAGGAGATCTCTGTCAAGTAGATCTTGGTGAAGAACTTCTCTTTCTCTTTGAAAAAAGTTTTTGAGAGCAAGTATGTTAAACCTGTCACTCTCATTATCCGAAAGTTCTTTGGATTTGACTTTTAAGGCTAAGTCAAGATCAGAAATCTTTTCTTTTAAAGGTTTTAGTTCTTTAAGCCAATTTGATTCGAGATCTTCCTTTTCTAAAGTTGTTTTGGCCTTTTCTTGAGTGAGAAGTCTGGTTTCTCTCTCATAGAAGGCAAGTTTTTTCTTAACATCTGCACAAGTCTTTTCAAGTTCTTTGTAATCTTCTGTTAGTTTAAGCAGATTAGCTTCAGTGTCATTAGAGGGTGAGTTATAAGTGATACCTTACTATCAGAGTCGGAGCTGTTGACTTCTGCCATCCCACAGAACATGGCATTCTTCTTCTCTTTCTCATCAGAGGATTCATCAGATACACAGTTCTCCTGTTCAACTATGAGTGATTTTTGAGCATAGTACTCTGCCTTCTTTTTGTAAAAGGCAGAGTCTCTATGGGGTCTGTTGGGCTTGCTTCTGCAGTCAGCTGCATAATGGCCTGGCTTGCTACAGTTGAAGCACCATGAGTTCTGTGGTACATTGTTAGCTCTGTCGTTCTGCCTCTGTTGGTGATCTTCACCTCCCTTCTGTTCATAACCTCTGTCATGTGAATCTTCTCTCCCGTGGTTCCTCTGCTCATACCCTTGTGGTGGACCATGGTTCTGGTACTTTCCACCTCTGTCATCTCTCCCATCTCTTTCATACCCTGACTTCCTTCTGTACCCTCTGTTCCCGAACTCTTTGGTCAACAAAGCTAGAGATTTAGCTATTGAGGCCATCGTTGCCTCTTCCTCATCCACAAGTTCCTCTTCATCACTATCCACCACCAGAACTTTCTTCTTCTTCTTCTCCTTCTCCTCCAAAGCCTTCTCCTTCTTGGGCTTTTCTTGCACCTCTGTAGCCTTGCCTACAAGTGCCAGAGGTCTACCCATCTGGGCTTTCGTCTGGGCTATTTGGCTTTCTTGTGTAACCAAGGTGCCATAGAGGTCTGAGAGGGTCCAAGTATCCAGGTCTTGGTTTGTTTGCAAAGATATGGATAGTTGAAGCCACTCATCATTTAGGCTCTTGAGGAACATGACATTGTTTTCCTCAGAGGTTCTGTAAATGCCAAACTTCTTGCACTTGTTTATCAAGGAGTTGAATCTGTCGTAGGTGTTCTGAAGAGTTTCTGACGACAGAGCTTTGAAGGCATAGTACTCGTTTATACACTGAGCCCTTCTATTCTTCTAGGTTTTGGCTCCACCTTCTAGTTGCTTCTCCAGCTCTCTCCACAGATCATAGGGAGTTTCACAAGCATCCAAGGATTGAAAGAGGTCGTCAAGTATGGCCATTATCAGAAGTCATTTTGCCTTCTTTGCCCATTCATATTTTTCCCAATCCTGTGGGGACCACTTATCGATGTCTTTTGGCTTATCGTACTCTCCACCCTCTGGTGTGGTTTCAGTAGCAGGTACCCTAGGTACTGTTACCATGGGAACATATGGTGGATTGTAGAGATAAGTGATTAATTCTTTGTCAACTCCTTCAAAGAAGTGGATCATACGGATTTTTCACTGAGGATACTCATCTCTGAGAAGAGATAGGGGCTTGGTCAAAGAACCTGCAGTAAAGAAGTTTGCTGCATTCGCCATTTTTGGGTAGTTTCAAGAGGAACAAAAAACAGAGTGTGAAGAAAAAGTCTTCAGATGATAGGATTGATTTGAAGTATGAGTTTAGACTCTTAAATATTTGAACAAAGCACTTTATGGAGTGATTTTATCAAGAAAATAGTGCCTATTAAGTTGTTAGAGTCGAACTGGTCGAAAATAACAGAAAAACAGGGGCTGTTTAGAAACTGAAGAATAAGGTTTAAAATCAATCCATAAATCTACCAAAAATAAGTCGAGATCATTGCAGAGTGGATCCTTTGATATTGAGAATCAAAGTTTGCTCTGATACCAATTGTTGATCCCACTTTTAAGACTCAACAATGATTTAATCTACAAATGTTCGTTATAAGATATAATCTGGGTTAAGCGCGAAAGCGTTTAAAGAACAGGTGGGATTAAGTTTACTGGTAGATAACACACAGAATCTGAGAAAGAAAAGCAGTAAATAACAAGATTTGAGCTCAATGATTCATCTCTATTGATTCTTCAGGATTACACCAGGAACACTTCACAGTGTGTGAAACAAATATAATCTCTCTAAGCAGGTGTGTGTTGTACAATTGTTACTCGAAAAGGTCTGGTAGAAACTCCTATTTATACAAACGATAGAGGACAAACAGTACACAGGTATAGGAGACAAGTTCGTGGGACTGATCCTAGTAAACGTTAATGTAGTGCCCCACTATCTGCAAAAGCTGCGACCTTTCTGATGATGACACGTGGAAAGTAGAAGATCACGCCTTGTACTATTGATCTTCAGGATCTTCGTACAGCAGAGGCACATGAGGGGCACGCCTGTCCTTGTCTTTGTCTTCATATAACTTCAACTTCAGTTCTTCATAACACAGAGGCTCTGTCAAGGGTAATAGAGGCTCTGTGACCTTGTCTTCTGATAGTCTTCTGATGATTGAAGAGTGGAGGTTCTGTGCTCTTGGTGTTCGGCAGAGGCTTCTGCCAGAGTTCTTCCTTAGCCTATTTTTCAATACTTTTCTATGCTAGAAGTTGGAGCTAACAGGAGTTCTTCGACCCATCGTCCTTTTGCAGCTTTTAATCGCTTCTTTTTCGAGTTGATTATGACTTTGTTTCTTGATTCAGCGAGCCCATTCGACTGAGGATATATTGGTGTTTAGGTCATGAGTTTGATGTTATGATCCTCACAAAACTGTTGAGTTCGATCACTTATGAACTGCGAACCATTGTCGCATACGATTTCGGATGGGATTCCGAACCTGCATATAATGTTAGTCTGGATAAAAGAGATGACTTCTTTATCCCGGACCGGGGAGAAAGCCGCTGCTTCTATCCATTTGGAGAAATAATCTTTAAGGACTAATAAAAACACCTTTTGCCCAGGGGCAGGTGGCAACTTGCCGACAATGTCCATTCCCCATCCCATGAAGGGCCATGGGCTCAAAGTCGTGCGCAAAGGTTCCGAGGGTTGATGAGACATACCTGAGTGTTATTGACAGGCGTCACATCCTTGGATGTAGCTGATCGCATCCTGTCGTATGGTCGGCCAATAATAACCTTGTCGTGAGATTCAGTTCAATAGACTACGAGCTCTTGAGTGGTTGCCACATTCTCCATCATGCATCTCTTTCAGAATGGTTTGCACTTGATCGTTGCTGACGATGCATCGTAAGTTTAGACATGTAGACGATCGTCGATAGAGTCTATTTCCGATCATAAGCTTTGAGTCTATTTTTTAGGCTGAAATTCGTATGTTTCAACAACTCATAGACAAAGAACCCAACCTGGAAAGAAGATGGCACATAATCAGAATTATGACGCCTTTCCAAGAAGATACCCGAAGAGATCTTTTTGTGAAAGAAGTTCAACCGATAGATCTTGTCAAGCTGTATTCAACTGAGAAGATGCCATCTTTGCACTGGATAGATTTCTTTCATATAATGAAGTATAAAGATCAGAATATGGATTGGGTGAGAACATATAAGGAGATAGTAAAGATTGTCAAGATAGAATCTCAAAAGATGCTTAATGTCTGGTATCCAAAGTTCACGGAGTTTAGAACTGATGGAAAGGAGTGGTCTTTCACTGAAACAAACTTCAAATTCTTAACCAGTGAAGACTTCCTGAGATTGTATGACACTTTATCCAGAACTCCTGACAAGAAGAATGATGGTCTGAAGCTTATCAGTCTGTGAAGCGGTTTATGAAGAACTTGGTGAAGTTTTCCTATCTTACCGTGTTGATCCCAGTTTAACTCAACAATGATATAATAAACTTCAATATGCATAATACAGAGTAAGATTGTTATAAGCGGAAGCGTTTAATAAAGCATAAGAAGGTTTGAAAGCTATGGTAAATTCACACACCAAAATGATAAAAGATAATAAAACAGTATACGAAATGCTCAACAAGTCATCTTCATTCTCATTAATGGAAAATAGAGTTTACACCAAGAACACACACTACTGTGTGGTTTTTCTCTTCAAGTTCTCTCACTCTAGAATTATGTGTGTGTGCATTGCGTGCCTGAAATGGCAGGGTAGTGCTCTCTACATATAGTGAGGGAGAGCTGTAAAATAGTACAAAGTAAAGGCTGTCACCCATAAGAAGGTGACACCTGGAAAGTTAAGGAACGTGTTGTACTATTAATCTTCAGAATCTTCGTACAGGTAGAGGCACGTGAGAGGCACATGCTATTGGATCTTGAATATGCATAAGTCTTCATTCACAGGAAACTTGGCCACACAGAGTCTCTGTGGAGTTTCACAGAGGCTCTGTGGTTCGATGATCATCTTTAGGTTTGGACTTGACTTCTCGAGGAATGATCGACAGAGCTTCTGAGCCGTGCGGAGAGTTTTGGAGTATCCGACAGAGGTCTTGTGGGAATAAATTCTAATTGAATGGAAGTTCAAGGGAATGAATTGTAAATTCATACTTGTTAACCTTTAGTTTAGGTTAATCGTCATAATTACTATTGAAAACACATTGTAAACTCTCTTAAAGGTTTATGAATGTTACATGGATGACGAGTTGAAATCATTGTTCGTATTGCTTATTTGTGCATGATTTCATACTGTTTGCACTAATCTGGGATCCACCATTGGTATCAGAGCATACAGATTGATTGATTCAAACGGTTTCTAGTAAGGTTTTTTAATATTCTGTCGACTGTGTTCTTGAGTTCTATGATATCATCTTTTGATTCTGACAAAATTGTGTGTTTTTGCTTACTCCATTCGATTAGTATTGATATCGTTAGTTTTTCTGCGAATTTTCAGAGTCTAATTCGGCCGATTGAGTAATTTTTGAGCAAAATTGGTTCTACAAGTTTTTTGTCCCTGTTCTTATTAAAGTTCAAATTTTTACATCAAAATCATGAATATTTGCTTAGAAATCGATTAGGAGTTTGTTAGTTTGTGTATTTGGTTGTTTTCTAATCTTTCAGGATTAAAGTTTCGCAACCCTAATCGCATCTGAGTCAATTTTCGAGGTCAGCCGTCGTGTTCGGACGCCTACAACTTGTATCCGGGTAAGTTTCCTATTTCCAGCTACTTTCCGGATAAGTCTACCCGGGTTGTTTAAACTTACCGGTAACCTGACTATCCGGTATTCCTATCCGGACTATTGATTTTTCCCGGAAAGTCACTAGTATCCGGTACTTGTCCGGTTTGTCCATACTGTCCGGTAACATTCCCGGATACTCCATATTCGGACAAATCAACTTCCCGGACTCCATCCGGTAAATGTCTATATCCGGTCACTTCAGCTATCCGGTAAGTCGTATTTTTGTTCGGTAACTTTATTTTTCTCGGACACTATTCACTATCTGGTAAGTTTGTTCTATCCGGTAACTCTGTGTTATCCGGTAAACTTAATTTATCCGGTCACTCTTTGCTACTCGGACACTTCTGTTATCCGGATTCCTATCCGGTAAGTTCTGTTTAGTTAATTTCTTACCAGTTTAACTTAAGTCACTCTTAGAACCTGCGTTAGGACTGTCACTCGTAGTGCCTTGCGTTAGGATTTCCATCCTTTGAATCAACCCTACCGTCTGACGATCACTTTAGTACACACTTCAAAGATGTCTCGCGATGCGCTAGCAATCGGTACCGATGCTAAGCCTCCGACTCTCTATCGGGGCGAATACAGTCAATGGCAAGACAAATTTATCATCTTTATCGAAGCTAAAGATAACTTCAACTACATCTGGCGAACTCTCTATGAAGGCCACAAGAAACTCCGATGCCTACCGTACCAGCTCAAGCAGGAGGTGCTGCAGCTCGACCTGAGCCCAAGACATACATGCAGATGACCGAAGAGGAAAAGAACAGATTTGATGGTGAAAAGCATGCCAAGAGATATCTAGTCTAGAGTCTACCGAATGAGATATACACGGCCATTGACAGCTACAAGGACACTTCCAAAGGCATGTGGGATCAAGTTGAGAAGATGATGAGCGGGAGTAAAGTAGGAAACCAACTGAAGGTCAACAACTGCATCACCAAATTTGACGGTTTCAAGCAGCGCAAGGGCGAATCAATCACTCAGGCATATGAACGATTATGCCTTCTTCTGAACGAGCTCCACAAGAACAAGATCACTCGATCTAACACGGGGAATGCCCTCGAATTCCTGAACAATCTCCTGCCAGAATGGAAAGTGTTCGCTTCTCACATCAAACACAACAATATGATTGAGAACGTTCTAATCCATGAACTCTACGAGATGCTCATGCAAGACGAAGATGAAGTCATGGAGATAATGAGCTCTCAGAAATCATCTTCCACGTCACAAGTCGATCCCCTCTCTCTTGTATCTTCAAAAAGTGGCAAATCTTCCAGCCGTCACTCCAAGAGAAACCAAGAGTCCAGCGAATCAGAACCAGAATCTGAAGAATCAGAGGAAAGAGACTCTGACCCTAAGCTGACTCAAATAAAGAAAGCAATGGCCCTCATCACCAAGTCATTTCAGAGAAACAAGTTCTTCAAGAAACCTTCCTCTAATAATCAGCGCTACTCCACTACTTCCAACAAGCGCCATGATTATAAGGAGAAATATGAAGGAAAGAGAACGTCTGATGAGCACAAGCAATCTGATCACAAGGAGAAGCATGAGAAGAACGATCGAAAGCCCGAGTCAAAGAAGAAGGACGAGCCTGTCACGTGCTATAACTGCGGAAAATTGGGCCACTTTGCCAAAGACTGCCGAAAGCCAGTTTTGCGTAACGTGGAATACTACAAGGCAAAACTTCATTTTAGCAGAACAGAAAGCTGCAGGAAAGGCACTGTTAGTTGAAGACGACCACTGGCTAAATCGTTCCGACAGTGAAAGTGATTATGAAGATGCTGATGCTTTCATGGGCAACCACTCTCCTCCGTCAGAAAAAGCAAATCTTTGTCAGGTATGTGCCCCTATCCATCAAAACTTAGCCGAACAGATGCAACCACTTGTTCAAAGAGTAGAATCCTATAAGGCATCCACTAATGAACAACTGCTTGAAATTAATTCTTTAAAAGAAAAGCTATATGTTCAAAAGAGAATCACTGAAAAGTACAAGTCCGATAATGCTAACCTTAAAGAAAAATAACAAATCTTTCAATAGCACCAAAGGACTTAAGAGCCAAGATATCTGATTTGAATTTAAAGCTTGATCAGTGTGAGGATGAGAAAGCGGAGATTATCTATCAATGCTCCTCTCTTCAAATCCAACACAAAGAGTTTGTTGCTAAAATAACTGATCTTGAAACTAAACTTCACAAAAGAGGTCAAACTGATCAGAAAATTCATATGAACAAACCTAAGGAATTCACGTATTTTAACAAGGAATGGGGATTTGGGTACGACAACCCACATTATCTGAAAACGATTTTGACAATGAGACCTACTCTTTACGAATTTAATTTTCTTGGTCTCGACAAAAAGTATCCCGAATACAAAATCGATTGGACTGGACCTCTCGAAGAGCAGAAAGAGGAAACTGAGGAATACAAACGCGCACACACCACTAAAATGCAATTACCGTTTGTGTATGAACCTTTTAACTATTCATACAAGAAAAACAAATCCAAGTACCTTTCGAATGACTACTTTGACGGATATAAGGTTGCGAAGCCCAAGGATTCATCCATAAAGGATGAGGCCCCAGCACCTGAACCCAAAACTGAGATAGACGAGTTTAAACTCTATGTTCCTCCTCTCCTTTTGGAATCGAAAATAGTCGAGTTAGAGGAGACACTCAAAAAGGAAATGACTGATTTTCAAAAGGAAAAGCAAGAGCTTCTAACTGAACTTGAGAAACTCAAATTCTCCAAAACCGAATCTGTGTCGGGCGAGGAAAAGTAAATCCTTCGGGATGAAATCAGTCGGCTCACATCAAAACTGTCTGCTTTGGCAACATAAGTGATGCAAGAGCAAGTGAGCAAGTTTCAACTTCAAGAAAAACTTGACCAACTCCAAAACAAAAAGATGATTTCACCCGAACCTTCCTCGGACTCCTCCGATACATCTTCGTGTAAAGCCTTTATTGGCAAAACTTCTTTGCGAAAAGGAAAAGAGTCTCAAGCTGACTGTGTTCAAAAGGATCTTAACTCTGAACTTCAAAAAGCTTCCGCACCAGATTCTTCCAAAAACACTGACTCAAAGTGATCGTCACCTCCCTCAACCAATCCTGGTCCATCCATCCCTGATATTGATTTTTTAGCGTACATGAATTCCGATGAAAGTTCAGATGAAGAGTTTACTAAGTTTGAATTTGACAAACCTCTTCCGAGTCACACCGACTTTCTTTCTAAAGCAGTAAATCGTCCGGTCAAATTTTTTAAAGGTGAGAGTTCTTCAAAACTCAAGACCCCGGCTGTGAACAAAGTTTCTGAAACTGATTCTCATTTACAAAACCATTCACAGCCGTGGACAAAGACCGGTCGATCAAATGATAGAAATCCTTCCTACTCAAACTCTACTGAACATGCCATTAATGACTTTTCAGATAAAAATGGCCGGGCAAAACAAGACAAACCAAAGTGGGTAGCCAAAGGATCTAACAAGAGCAAGTCGGAGTCAAAGTCATTTAATTATGCTTTTAATTCTAGGAAAAACATAAATGATTGTGGTTTTCATAATTTTAATGATTCTGTTGAACAAAGTATTAAATTTCCATTAAGACTTTATTCTGTACAACAATTGATTCAATTATCCCATGATTGTTTGTGTTGTTCTAACTGTGGATTGAATGATTTTGATGATAATCGTTATGCAACTGATTGGTTTGGTTCTTTTCATGTTTTTAATTCAAAGCCTAGGCATAAATCTCGTAAGCCCAAAAGGAAGCCCAACTCAAAATGGGTTCCCCAGTCAGGTGTTAAACCTAACTCTCCAAGACCCATTTTCAAATGGGTACCTAAAAATCCTTAATCTCGTTTTTGCAGGACAGTCATGTGTGGTACTTAGACTTAGGATGCTCCAAGCACATGACCGGAAGGAGGGAGCTGCTCACGAACTTCAAAGAGAAATACTGCGGAGACGTGAGGTTTGGAAACGATGACAAAGCGCCAATTATGGGCTACGGCGATATAGTTCAAGATAAGATCACGATCAAGAAGGTGTCATATGTCGCGGGATTGGGACACAAACTGTTCAGCATCGGACAGTTATGCTACAAAGATCTCGAGGTCAACTTCAAAGCTAAAAGGTGTAGCGTCCGCACAGAAGACGGAAAGAAGCTACTTGTTGGAACTCGGAAAACCAACCTCTACACATCGACCTGTCTTCCCTAAAGACCAATGATTCAGTCTGCCTCATGTCGAAGGCCAACTCTCAACAAGCATGGATATGGCATCGACGACTCTCACACCTTAACTTCAAGAACATCAACAAATTGGTGCTAGGCGGACACATTAAAGGCATGTCCGAACTCAAGTTCGAGAAAGACAGACTCTGCGGGGCATGCGAGATGGGAAAAATGAAGCGAGCGACTCACAAGCCGAAGGCCGCTCCGAGCACGTCCCGGTCCCTTGAACTCATCCATATGGATTTGTGTGGACCGATGCGCGTTCAGAGCATCAAAAAGAAGAAATACGTCGTGGTGATGGTCAACGATTTCTCACGCTACACATGGGTGAAGTTCCTGCACTCAAAAGACGAAACCCCGGAGCTGATTATTACCCACCTGAAGACCATTTAACTGAATCTACGACAACTAGTTCAGTCAATCAGGACGGACAACGGGACGAAGTTCAAGAACCAAACGCTGAACGAATACCTGACATCCGTTGGTATTTCGCACAACTTTTATGCCACAAGGACTCCTCAGCAAAACGAAGTGGTGGAACGGCGGAACAGTACCCTTGTCGAAGCTGCTCGCACGATGCTGTTACAATCCAAGCTGCCACTTTTTCTCTGCGCTGAAGCGGTTGCAACTGCGTGTTACACACAAAATTGATCCATCATCAACAAGTGGTTCAACAAAACCCCGTATGAGATCATCAACAACCACATCCCGAATATCAAGTATTTCCACGCATTCGGGTGCACGTGCTACGTCTTAAATGAAAAGGATGACCTCAGGAAATTCAGTCCAAAGGCAGATAAAGGAGTATTCATTGGATATTCAATGCAGGCTAAGACCTGTTTAATTTTGGCTTAATGAGCTTAATGGCCTGTATGGCTTATTCGGTCAGCCATACAGGGGTGTTTGGTAGTGGCTTAGTGAAAAAAGAAGTGACTTAGCGATTAAGTTGTGAAGAGATCCCTTTATGTGGTCAGACATCATTATTCCAATTTTACCCCTCACATTAAACCATCCAGCTAGCTCCCACAAAACCCTACCACTCTTCACCGTTGATCTGCAATATCCTGTCGTCTAAAACCTCTAATCTTCAGAAGTTTCCTTCCAATTACTGTTTGATTTGGAAGTTAAAAAAAGGTTTAGGAAAGGAAGGGATGAAGGTATAGATGAAAGAGAAGTACGTGCAGTCCCGCCATTCCATGATGAGGTTGGAGCGTCGATGTTTGAAAGTCCTAGGGTTACTTCCATGAGCGATGGACCGAAGCGAGTGTGGTCTGAGACTGAGGCCGAGAAATGAAGATGAAGATGAGGATGGTAGCAAGGGTCTGTCTGTGATGAGGATTGTTCCGGGGGGGTTCGATGGAGAAGGAGAAGACATCGGCAGTTGACGACATTTAAAAGAATGAATCACGGAGAAGAAGAAGAAGAAGGGGATCATCAAATTTCTGTGGAGGAGTCTTGTAGCAGAGAAATATAAACAAATTTGATACAATTTATGAGGGTGATTGTAGGCTTGTAGCAGTTCTTGATTTGTTGTTGTGGGAAATTGGGTTTCAGGATTTTTAGGGTATTTATTTTTATGTGATTTATCAAACTTTTAGTAATAAATAAAATATTTAAGAGTTAAAATAAGTAATTAGAGGATAATTATATATATTTCTAAATCTATGTGTTTTTATTATAACTTAAACTATCTGAAAAATTAAGAAACGTTATTGAGGGTAAACTCGTCATTTATGACGTTCAGATTATTTGTTCAGCACAACAAACAAACAGCAAGATATCAAAATCCAGACAGACAGATAAATCCAGACAAACATCTATATCCATACAGGACTTAATGAAAACTCAACCAAACAACCCCTAAAGATTATATTGTTTACAACAAACGAACCAAATCCGTCATCGAAAGCGTAAACATGACTTTTAACGAAGCCACATATTTGGCCTCTGAACAAATCGATTCAGAACCCGCTTTAACTGGCGTGTTAGCTTCTGAACTTTCTCGTTCGGGATCTCACAAACCCCAGTAAATCCAAATCATGTATCTACGTCAAAATCATATATTTCTGATTTAGATTTACTTTTTGAGCACTTTTACGATGAATTCTTTAATATGCCTAATCCTCGTATTATTGTGCAACCTAGGAATGAAGCTGCTCAAATCGAGAACTCAGAGAATCTCTCCGGTCCGCCGCCCTCCACGAGTAGTCCAGTTCTATATCTGGAATCTCCTCAAAGTTCAACGGACACAACTACAGAAACGGCTAATCCCTCGGAGGAACCTGTACCAATTCTGGAGATTGCTCCTGAAGATTCGTCCTCAACAACTCAAAAGGATCAACCTCTGAATTCCCCAGAACCGGAAGTTGCTCAACCAATGACTCCCGCTCCGTCTCCTCCAAGGAACTATCCGTCATCTCTTGAAGCAGTTCAAGATCTTCCCCCCCGGTACGTATGTGGACCCGGATAACTCTCACCCGACTCATCAGCCGCTTCCACACACCACCAAATGGACCAAAGCACACCCTCTACACCAGATCATAGGCGATCCTTCCACTCCGGTTTGGACGCGAGGTGCTTCTGCCAACTTCTGCTTGTTCTCCGGCTTTCTAAGCAAGATCGATCCAAACACCGTATCTGAAGCTCTCAATGATCCAGACTAGGTCTTGGCGATGCAAGAGGAACTCAATCAATTTGAGGCTCTCAAGGTATGGCAACTCGTCCCACGTCAAGCTAACAAGACGGTCATCGGCACGAAGTGGATATTCAAGAACAAGAAAGACGAAGATGGAATTGTTGTTCACAATAATGCACGCCTCATGGCCAAAGGATACCGCCAGCAAGAGGGAATCGACTACGATGAGACATATGCTTCGGTAGCCAGAATCGAGGCGATTCGTATCTTCCTTGCATATGCCGCGCACAAGAATTTCACGGTCTTCCAGATGGATGTCAAGACCGCCTTTCTCAACGGTGTTATCAAGGAAGAAGTATACGTCTCGCAACCGGACGGGTTCATGGATGACTTCAAGCCAAATCATGTGTATATCCTTGACAAGGCTCTATACGGTCTCAAACAAGCTCCACGTGCCTGGTATGACGCTCTGTCTAAATTCTTAATCAAAGTAGGATTTTCAAAAGGTAAAATCGACACTACTTTGATTATTAAGAATGAAAAAGGTTACATAATGTTAGTCCAGGTCTATGTTGATGATATCATTTTCGATTCCACTAACCCTCAGTACTGTAAGATTTTTTCAAAACTCATGGGAGAGTACTTTCAAATGAGCATGTTAAGTGAGATGAATTTTTTCCTCGGTCTTCAAGTTAAGCAACTGTCGACCAGGATATTCATAAACCAGGCTAAGTACATCCGAGATATTCTTCGGAAATACCAGATGGAACAGTCCTCACCTATGAAAACTCCCATGACCCCTGGATACAAAAACCTACCGTGGGATGATAGGTTCTTTGATGTACTTGACGACGAGTAGACCGGCTATAATGTTCTCAACATTCTTATGCGCTCGCTTTCAGTCAAAACCAAAAGAGTCTCACTTAATTGCGGTAAAACGATTTTTTCGTTACTTAAAAGGTACTGCTGATCTTGGCTTGTGGTAACAGAAAGAGACAAGTTTTGAGCTCACGACGTACTCAGACGCAGACCATGCGGGAAGCATGCTGGATCAGAAGAGCACATCAGGACATGTGCACTTCTTGGGCGATAGTTTAGTTAGCTGGGCATCCAAGAAGCAGTAGTGCGTCTCCACATCTACTGCTGAGGCGGAGTACGTGGCCGCCGCGAGCTGCTGTTCTTAAGTCGTCTGGATGCGCACCCAGCTCAAGGACTATGGCTTCACATATTCACAAGTGTCCATTTACTGCGACTCAAAGAGCGCAATTGCCATTTCAAGCAATCCGGTCCAGCACACCAAGACGAAGCACATAGGCGTTCGGTACCATTTTATCAAGGACCATGTCGAAAGAGGTACAATCGAACTCTACTTAGTTAATACTGAACATCTGTTAGAAGACCTCTTTACAAAACCCTTGGATGAAAAACGTTTTAACTATCTTGTGTCCAAGCTTGGTATGCTAAATCTGAAGATTAACCGAACCGTGCGCCCAATACAAGTTCCATACACCTACGAGGAACTGCCTATTAATCATCTGTTGTCTAAACTCCAGATGATCGAGTACACATTTCCTCACATCTGTATTCTACTTGTATCGTACACATATTTTCGTTAAATCTCTGTATTAATTAGGTAGATTTCGTTCATTTGCTTTCATTTCATTTGTGATCTCCTTTCATGTTTCATTACTGTAGTCTACATTATTCTCAACGTATCTGTGCATTTCACAACTTTGTTCATGTGTTCATGGGGGAGCACATAAACGTAATTCTTTCACGTAAGTCTGTTCTACGTTTGAGGGGGAGTGTCACACATTTGTTTTAACATTATAAGTTTTTTGTGTGTGGCTAATCCTAATTTCCTCTTAAAAGCACCACATGCACAATCCGAGGGGGAGCATTTTTTTGTGCAATATTGGAGGGGGAGCGTATGTTTTTGGGTAAGAAATGTCAATTTGGAAAACACCAGGGTATGATTTTGAAAGATTCCAAAAGTATCCGGAAACCATCCTATCCGGATAGGTATCCGGACCGGTTAGGTTTCCGGACGACCCACCCGGATACCACTTACCTATATATATACACCCGGAACTCTCACTATTTCACTTTTCCGAAAACTCTCAACCTCAAAACCCTCTCGCCCTAAACCTCTCGGACACCTCATCTCTCGATCATTTCTCTCATTTTTCGACTTCTAAACTCAGGTATGTTGCTAGTTAGTCACTCCTAACCATGTTTTAGGTTACTATCACACATCTATCGCACTCAATCACATCGATTTCTCGGCCGAAAGTGGGTTTCGGTTCCCGAACCCTTCGTCGATTGACATTCCGACAATTTTGGTTGTTTTTGGCTATATTATTGCTTGATAATTGCTCTTTAACTTGTTTGGATCATTCTAGTATAGTTAGATCTGTGGTTGACTTGCTAGTTTGGTGGATTAGATCTGACCGGATGTCGTCCGAATAGTTTCAAACTATCCAGACACATTCAAAGTTATTCGGACACATTCAAATCGTAGATATTTTATCCGGTAACCATCTCATCCAGTAACTCCATTATCCGGAAACCATCTCACCCGGTAACCCAAGTTGTCCGGAAACCTTAATGGTTTCCGGTAAGTTCAACTATCCGGGAAGGTCATGTTTGTCCGGTAATCCTTTGTCCGGTAACTACCTTTTGTCCGGTAACCTCACTTTGTCCGGTAACCATACGTATCCGGATACCAATGTACACGGTAACTTGTGTTATCCGGTGACCATTGTACTCGGACACTATGCTTCCCGGATACTTTCTTTATCCGGAAAAATTGGCCATTTCAGTACCCTGTTCTACAGCCATTCCTCAATCTGTTCCAGATTGAGCCGATCTTCACCAAGGTACGCACCGATTTTTGAATCCGCCTATAGTCTAATACCGTGTATTTCAGGTACACAAATGGAGGATCAACAATAACAAGGCAATCCTTCTCATGAGGAATTTATTGACGAAGAGGCTAACAACGCCTTAGTTCCACCAGACCACGTTTCTGAAATCGAGGGAATCATCACCTCGATGCTGCCGAGTTCCGACCACAACATCGTGTGGTCGTGGACATCCTACTCGGCCATCCCCTTCGCTATGCATCACCGCTACCACCGACGTCCCAGTTCTTTATCTACAACAAGTTTGGAACACCATCCAGGTCGTCACGGCGCACAACTCTCAGACGATCACTGCCATAATCGATCATCATCCATTCGTACTCACACCGGAGTCCTTCCGACGTCTACTATCTCTACCGGAAGCTACTGTCGGTGCCCGCGCTGCATACGACCCTGCTGTCGATGACAACACTCTCTATGCCGAAATTCGTGCACTCGGATACAACCATGCCCTGAACCTCCCCTCAGCCTTCTATCGAAAATACTTGGCGCCGATCTGGTACACCTAGTTCACAATCCTGAACAGGTGTCTATCCTCCAGATGGAAGGGCATCAACCAGTGCACCGCCGACTTCCTACGCCTAGTTCATGCTGTCATCTACAACCGGTGCGTGGACTTCGCCATGATCATCTGGCGCGAACTAGTGCAGACCATACGCGCCATCGGCGGAACGAAAGAGTGCAAGTTCATTCCATATATCCGCTTCCTTCAGCTTGCTATCCGTCAACACATGGACGCGAACCCGGACATCCCTCGCCGCATGAACCACCCGGTATGTCCTCAATTTAGCTTATACTATCTTGTTATTCGCAACCCGTCCAACGCACAAGCCATGCGTATACCCGAAGCCGTACTGGCATACGTGGATCTACAAACACCTAGTGTTATAGAATATAGGCGAGCGTTAGGTGCTCCTGTGGTCCAGCCAGAGTCGGAGGGACCTCCCCAAGGAGCTAGGCCCGAGCGACGTGAGGGTCCAAGGACACGAGGAGGTAGAGTCCGAATATCTGGGGCTCCTGGACGGGGTGTGCTGAGAGTACACTCTGTGAGGGGAAATGAAGCGGGCGGTGCGATATATTCACGTGCCAGTACAAGCCATGCCACCCGACCCTCCACAAGGCAACCTTCCCGACCGTCTACAGTAGACCACCTACCCCTCCAAATACCATCTCAACCACCCAAACAACCGTTGATGCCAGACCGTCGACTACCCTACACGAGATCCCGGTCGTCACTGCCCTAATGCTTGATCAAGATCTCGGAACCAACACCACTGAACCGATATCGCCATACACCCAAATCGATGTCCTGGATTCCGAAACGACCGACTCCGATATGGAATGAGCCATCCGTATTTCAATGATACCACCCCGTATCGGACGTCGCCCACCGATGACTGAAGAATCTCAATCCAAATCACCCACACCCTCCGAAATCCCTACCTCCGAGCCTATTACGGGAGACATAAGGAGAGAGGAGGGAGTTTTAGTTGAAAATTTAGAATAAGTGAGACGGAGAGAATGGTGATCGAAAAAGAATCATGAGAGGGTGAGCTTATTGAATAGAGCGGAGAGTGAGCGTATCCGAACCAGTGTCGCCCAGGTAGCCACATCTGCTGCCTCGTCTCATCCGTTGGGACGAGACATCGAAGAAGCCGTCGTGGACCTAGCGACGCAATTGCACGACCTCCCTAGCCACTCAATCAACTCTCAACACCTGGTTGTTTCAATTTCTCACGGGGACATAGCACAAAGTTTATCGTTCTCTCACTCGAAGAGTTTCGATATTGAAACTAGAGAACAACCTCCCCCATTCTCGACTTCTTTCTATGCACCATTGAGCTAGAGCCCTTTGATATTATAACATCTTATTTGGCTAGGACACGGATCGAGACTGCTAACATCGGTGAATTAAATGAACCGATCGAAACATCCGTAATAAGTCTGCCTCTGAGCGGATTACGAGAATCGGATGGAAATCCTACCATAGCTAACATCATGCCAGCCATGAACGTAGGTGGAACTTCTGTTGATTCAACAGTTGTGACCTCAACGGGTAATCTAAGTGATCCCGGCGGTGATTTACCTAACTTCGTGTCAAGGAAATATTTGGACGACGCCTTAAAGGCTGTCCGAGAAGCTATGGAAAAGGAGTTCAGAGCGGAGCTCGATAAAGTCAAGAGCCTACTAAAAGGGAAGGAGAAAGTGGTAGAACCCAAAACCGCACCAACACCTCCACCGGCACCTGCTCAGCAATCCTATATGGTGGATGATCTAAAGACCATGCTCCTCGCCCAACTGCTCCAACACACCACCACTAACTCCTCGACTGAAGCAGATCTAATATCAGTTCTACGATCACAAGAATCTGCTCAGCCGTCATCCGTCAACACCCGATTGGATCAGCTTGACACGACCCTGAAGGACGTTCAGAATGCCCTTACAACCTTGTCCGATAGGGTCGCCTCTCTCGAAGATACCTGCAAGAGTCAAGCTGGCGGACTCAAACGCCGACACGATGACCAGGATGATCCTGATCACCGTGAGGGGGAGAACAAGCGTCAGAGATTAACCGAGTCCGAGCGAATCAACATCGAATCTACTCCAGTGGTTCAACCGGAACCATCAACTATGGCACCATCAGAAGACCAGCCACAAACATAACTAAGTTTAGCCGAGATGGTCATTGATATGGATATCTCAGATGACGAAGACCCAACAGTTGAAAATCCCAAGGGAGAATCCCAAGCACTGATCGTCTACACCGCACCGGAAAGGCCGACACTTGATTTGATAGACCTTGATTCTGAGATCGACCCGGAGACAAAAAATGCATGGTATGAAAAAGCCACCAGTGCTATAAACTCCGAGGTAAATTTGATCTTTCCTACCGATGCCGACGACGACTTTGATTACAATCAGTTCTTGTTGCAATCCATTCAGAGTACACCCGCATATGCTGATCTGATTCCCGAAACTTCTACTCCAGCACATTCGACATCTCCTCAGCAACAAATCGCTTCTGATCAACCACCATAACCTGTCAGATGGGAGAAAAACATTGTACTGATTCCTTTCCTTGAAGACTCCCTGAAGAGGTTGTTCATCCACAAACTGCATGTGCTTGATCAGCCTTTTGCCTCGAATTAGCAAAGTTCGACGATGCTTACAAGAAACAATATCTTGAGGTAATTAAAAGGTGTTTACCGGTCAGTCAGGTCAGAACCAAACACAAGATCACCAAAGTCACCAACATTCGATCTTGCCACATTCTGAAGATCTGGTACCCAGTCTTTACCGTCAAAAGAAAAGATGGGAAAGAATGGATATTCTCCGAAGCCGACTTCAAGAATCTCCAACTGAACGAATTTCACGACATCCTCAAAGACCTTCGAACTCGAACAATCCGACCGCTCCACCTTACCAAAGTGATTGAAGCTGTAAAGCGATTCCTGAAATACAAGGTAACAATGTCATACATTACTGATTTTCAAAAGGGAGTCGAGCACCGGACGAAGAAGATAAACTTGCTGAAACCTGATCAGAATGCCCCTGAATTGAAGATGTATCATGTCAATAGTTTGCTGCTACAACCAGAATTTGGAATCGTATATCTCAACGAATAGAACGAAAAGAAGTTTCTCCGTTTCAGTCAAGTTGAAAGATTCTGCGACAGAACTCTGCTAAAGGTCAGAGATGCTCTAAAAGTCATAATCACCAAGGAAAAAGAACTCCGGATATCGTTTGTTGCAAGTCTAAACGAAACAAATGCCCGAGATGCCTTGGAAATTGTTGAAGACCGCATTGAGTTTCACAAAGCCTTCTGAAGCTTCGAGATTCTGTTTGCACTCCGAAAGAGATACGTTTCGAACTGGCGCGAGATTGAACTTCGATTCAAAGGGGAGGATTGTTGGGAATAAATTCTAATTGAATGGAAGTTCATGGGAATGAATTGTAAATTCATATTTGGGCTTAATCATGTAATGGGCCATGGGCCTTAGTCTAATAGCCTAGGTATAAATAGTTTCGTTAACCTTTAGTTTAGGTTAATCATCATAATTACTATTGAAAATACATTGTAAACTCTCTGAAAGGTTTATGAATGTTAGATGGATGACGAGTTGAAATCATTGTTCGTATTGCTTATTTGTGCATGATTTCATACTGTTTGCACTAATCTGGGATCCACAGGTCTTATGCAGTCTTGTACTTAGCCTACTTTTTCAATACTTCTAAGTTTAATATATTGGAGCTAACAATCTCCCCCTAAGTATTGGAAAAGAAAATTTACAGAGCATAAATTATGCCTAGGCTAAAAAGAACAAGAGGTGTAAATTTCAACCTCTGTAAGAAAAGATTTTCATTAATGCACTATGCTAGAGGCATTACAGAGAAAGGAAATTATACGATAAAAAAATAAAAGGTTAAATTATAGAGATATTTTAAATGTTGGCATCTGGGAAGTCATTGATCCTCTTCCCATATCCTCCTTCCTTTCTGAGCTCTCTGTAGAAGAATGCGCACAAGTCTTTGAATCACAGAGCTGCATCGATGTCGTTTATGAGTTGATCTGCTGCTTCTTGGTTGACGAACTCGGTGCCTCTGCGCTCTAGTAAAGATTCTTTGAATTGTAGAAGTGTCTTGGTCGCATAGTTTTGGCAATCGTATCCTACAAAAAGATTCTTCTATCCTTGAGGGTCTAGGATACGTAACCAAAACATGGGTATGAAATGAGGGTATTGGGCATAATCTCTACAGATGATTGGCAGTGGTCATCGGGGGCTGTGAGTTTGATCTTCTTCACTCCCAAGTCCAAAGCGACTTGGAAATCGAGTAGACTGAAATTTTATAACTTCTCCCGCATAACACTCTTGATCATCATATGAGCCTATTTGTTCTCTTGTCTCCATCCATATCTGCTCTCTGTCCATCTCTGCCAAGACGAAAGGATGGACATTTCTGAGATCTGCATCTGTGAACTTCATTTTTTATCTATCCTCCCTTAGTACAAAATACTGACAATAGTAGAAGTGTTGGTCCCGAAGGGTTATACAAGTTTGTAGAAGGGGGGGGGGGGGGGGGGGTTGAATACAAACACATATTTTTATCTTTAAAATTATTTATGATATATATCAAACAATTTACAGTTTTCTGCGGAATTAGATCAAGTATAAAACCTAATCTAAACAACTATGAGAATCACACAGATTTCTTGCACTAGAAAAGATAGAGAGAAAATAACAAAACCTAGGGAAAGATTTTCTTGCACTAAGTAGTTCAGCGAGGAAGAGCTTCTTCACGAATAAAGTAGGGTTTCCTATTTATGCTGCATGCATTAAATGCAAGTCAGTACAACTTTACACATGGCAGCGTCTGGATTTGACTTTAGCAAACATCCCTTTTGGCCGCATGATGAACATTGTAGTTGGCAGAGTGGTTTGTACGATCCTGGACAAAGGGATGTCCTTCTAACATATCGTATAAAAGGTGTGCAAGGAGATAAGACAAAAGTTGCTTGTAGAACAGGCTTCATGATCAGGGATTGCTGAGTCGATCTTTATCAGCGAATGATAAAGTTCAGCGTTCACTGAAGTCTTTGTTAAGGCCAAAAATTGCACCAAAGGGACAACTTAAGGTCGATGTGGACTTTAACAACTAAAGAAAGGAATCGTTCGACAAAGGCGTGCGACAAAGACAAAAATATAAATGAGACAGCGGATTTGATGACGCAGGAAAAACCTCAACGAGGAAAAATCCTGCGGACGACAGTGGATGTCGTCGCTGCACTATGGTCGCCAATCAGGGGCGATGTCCTTGGTGTTCCAGGTGTCGATCGTACATGGATTACAATACAAATGAAGGAAAAGACTTCGAAATGTAAAGTTACAAGTGTTTTGAATATAAAACAGTGTGCGTCGTGTGTAAAAAATTAAGTGTTGTGCGTGGTTGTTGTGCGTCGAGAGTGATCTTCTGTGGATGATTTCTTTGCTTCGAATGAGTGTTCTTCAGAGTTCGAGTACTTGTGCCTGTTGTTCGATGCTATTGCTCTATCTCCCTCTCTCTGTGTTATTCGATGTGTTCTCCTTTTTTTTCTCCCCCGAAATGAGGATTGAGCTTGGAATTTACAGTCTTCGGGCACTTTAATTGAATCATTAAGATCTTTGATGATTGTTGTAACGGTCGTCGCCTTCAATGTGGGATTAGATGCTCATAACTGATTTCGTCAGTTATAGCCGTTGTCCATTAATAACTTTGACTCCTGCATTAAACACTTGAACAAACATAACAGTCGTATATCGTGTTAGTCGGTCGAGGTCGTGTCGCGTTGTTTTATGCGACGGTCGTGTAAAACGTACGACGTCGAGGTCGAGTGTCATGAGGAACTCTCGACTTACCTTTTAGGAGGGACGACGGAGGTTTTTTGGGTCTTTGTCGGGGCCTTATCTTAATACAAGATATAGTTCATAACATGTGTCTTACCTTTCTTGGTCGTGGTCGAGGCTGGTGAAATTTTGCCCAAACAGTTTGCCCCCAAAATTTGAAAGTAGGATGGCAAATTCGAATTTGAAATTTAGCTTGTCGGGTGTTCAGGGTCTTGTGTTGAAAATTACCTTGGTTGTCTTGGAACTGAATTGGTTCAATTCAAACTAGAGAGGGAAATCGAAGAGAGGATAAAGTTGTGACGTCATGCCGGCGTACGATGGTGCTTACCAGCTGTCGATGACAGGTATCGATGATCCGGGTAGTCATACGAAGGGACGAAGGCACGTGGCAATCATCGGAGGAGTCGACCCGATCTGATTTCTTGCATAAATAGACACCTTGATGGATCATTTCCTTTTATAGTCTTGGAAAGTTTTTAGAGTGGGATTCTTTTTCTGATCTTCCCTGAAAATGTCGAAGTTTTTTGAGCATTTATATATGGCAGAGCTTCTCGCCCTTTCATTCATCTTTGACTAAAGCGTTCGTGCTCTGAGTTCATCGTTTTTAAATTTGTTGTGTGACGTTCCTCTTTTGTATGTTCTTAGGAAGATCGTTGAAAGGTGTCAACCATTTTTGCTAAGAGAATGTCACGACTTAAGAGTATCCACGAAGGAAAGATGCAAAGAGTCTTTGTTCGCCGCGTCGGGGTTTTACTAAAGACGAGGGTGGTAATTCTGAAAGGGATGCTTGCAAGGGTTAATGACTTATCGAGAGTCATTATGCCTGAAAAGGCGAATGCATTGATCGCGGTTGACGCGATATCCATGGAATCTGTGCATCTGGCGACGATGTCCTCCACGTCAACCCTTTCGTCAGTCGTTAAAGGCAAGGGTGCAAAGACGGGAGAGGGTGGGGAGGACGTTATGACGATCAGCTTTACGCTGCCGTCGGTCTTCCTGACTGACTGTGTCCTTGACGGGACGAAGTCATTTCCGTTTAAGGGGAAATATCATCTTCTATCTTTCGAGGAGTGTTTCCGAGGGATCTCCGTCGTAAAAACGGGACCATATATAACCATACAGGCGTTCGTTGTAAGTTTTTCTTTCAAAATCCATGTTTTCGATGTTTTTCTCAGTTTGACATATTCGTTGTGACAGATGCTTCGGTCTCTGCTCGTTCGATACATGAAGACAGAGAAGTCGTCGTATCAGAAGTCGACCGTCGAAGGCGTCTTATTCCTTCTTCCAACCTTAACATTAATCTTAAGAGCCACATTCTCAAAAATACTGTGGGCTTTTCTTCATAACATGTCGTGGCATAAAGTGTTGGGAAACGGCCCTGTCATACTCGTTTGATCCTTGCATAAGCTCCTTTGCATGACGAGGATTCGAAGGTCGAGACTCGGGGCAGAGTATGCTATCGACACTCTTCCCTAGTTTTATGAAAAACTTTGGTTCTATGAACTATGTCTTTCATATTCGGTCGTTGGTGATCGGGTTGTCTAATGTAAATATGTTTAAGTATGAATGAAGTTTCATGAGTTTTTTCATTATATATTGCAAGCAATTGTCGAAAGTAATGTTCAAAAACACTCTTATAAATTGAATACAACCGTAGGTACGTGCGACTGAGGCTTTTCATTATGAGATAACGATGATAACGTTAGTCATGTAAAAATAAGTATACATGCGTCTAGAGCATTTGTTCAAAATATGAAGCCTTTTTAAGTCGACATATTCAGATTTGTGAGCCGATTGCATAATCGAATCGCGTGATGACTTTAAATCGCATATCAAGTCGTGTATTAGACTTACGTTATACGATATTGGGAAAGCCATATGGTTAACTTGTGTCATGCGATCCTGCGATAAAATATTGTCAGAGGTTGGTCGTTGGATAACCAATGACCCTCCGATGCTTAAGTTAGTTACCGTCGAGGTGAAAATAAAAAATCGTATGAAAAAGGATTTAAAAGAAACACCACTTTAGATGTGTTGCATTCCAGCTGCATGGAATCTCTTGGTTGTCGAGGGTTTAGAGTCGATAGGCCCCTTTACCCACGACTTCAGATATGCGATAAGGACCTTCCCACTTGATAGAAAGTTTACCTGCGTTGATCTCCTGAGTATTTTGGAATACTCGGCGGAGGACGTAGTCGCCTTCTTAAAAGACTTTGATTTTGATATTTTTACTGAAATGTCGCTCGACCGCTTGCTTTTGGGATGCCATCCTGATCAGGGCTGATTCTCTAAGCTCTTTAAGGGCGTCCAGGTCATAACTTAAACCGACCAAGTTGTGGTCGATGGAAGTATGTCTCGAGGTTGGGAGCTGGATTTCGACTGGTAAGACTGCTTCACAACCATAGACGAGAGAGAAAGGGGTTAGTCCTGTGGACGTGCGGGGCGTCGTGCGATTTGCCCACAAGACCGAAGGGAGTTCTTCGACCCACTTTCCCTTTGCAGCTTTTAGCCTTTTCTTGATCGAAGCAATAATAGTCTTATTACTTGATTCAACAAGTCCGTTAGCCTGGGGGTATCTGGGAGTTGAGGTTGTCAGCTTGATGCTCCTGTCTTCCCAGAATTGTTGGGTCCTGTCACTTATGAATTGGGATCCATTGTCACATACGATTTCGGATGGAATCCCAAATCTGCATATGATGTTAGTCTGGATGAAAGAGATGACTTCCTTGTCCCTTATTTGGGAAAAAGCAGCCGCCTCAACCCACTTGGAAAAATAATCGGTAAGTACGAGGAGGAATACCTTTTGCCCCAGGGCCGGGGGTAGCTTGCCGACAATATCTATTCCCCAGCTCATGAAAGGGCATGGGATAAGTGTCGAGTGCAAGGGCTCAGAGGGTTTATGTGACATACCTGCATGTTGCTGACAAGGGTCACAGTTCTTGACGTACTTGACGGCGTCTTGTCGCAGTGTTGGCAAAAAATACCCTTATCGAGAGATACGATTAGCCAAACTGCGACCTCCTGAATGATTGCCACATTCACCGTCGTGCACCTCTTGAAGGATTTTCTGGACCTGGCTCTTGCTAATGACGCATCTTAAGTTTAAACCTGTTGATGATCATCGATAGAGCTTATCCCCAATCATGACATATTTAGATGCCTTAAATCTGGTCTTGCGGGCTTCCATCTTGTCTTCTGGGAGTTGGTCGTGCACGAGGAAGTTTCGGATGTCGTACGCCAATCATCTTCTTCTTCTTCGATCTGGACGACATCAATGTTCTCGATGGATGATGTCGCCAGATGGATCATGGGAATGGCGTCGAATATAGGTTCGACCAGAGCAGATCCGAGATTTGCTAAAGCGTCGGCCTGAGTATTCTGGTCACTCGGGATTTGTTCGATAGAAAATGTTTTGAATTTTTTGGCCTTTTCTTTTGCTACCTTCAGGTATGCTGTCATTTTTGAATCTTTGGCCCCGAACTCCCCATTGACCTGGTTTACCACTAGGATAGAGTCGCTTTTGACATGTAACGCAGTTGCCCCCGAGTCATAGGCCATATTCATTCCTATGATCAGGGCTTCATATTCAGCTTCCTTGTTGGTTGTTTTGAAATCGCATCGGATCGAGTACACCATCTTGCCCCCCTGTGGCAACTTTAAGACGATGCCTAGTCCTGAACCTCTAATGTTGGATGAACCATCGACATATAAGACCCAAGGCACGTTGTCGTGAGTCACCACAGTTGATACCTCGAGTTCTGCTTCTTTCTCCAACTCAGGGCTGAAATCAGCAATGAAGTCCGCCAAGGCTTGCGATTTGATCGCGGTCCTGGGCTTGAAGTCGATGTTGTAACTGCTGAGATATATACTCCATTTTGCCAGGCGACTTGTCAACTCAGGTTTTCTTAAGACAAACTTAAGAGGAAAGTTAGTTACGACAGTAATGGGATGCGACTCAAAATAGTGTGGCAGTTTTTTAGCAGCTGTGATTAGCGACAAGAGCAATTTTTCCATAGAGGAATACCTGGTTTCTGCGTCCAGAAGAGATTTACTTACATAGTAGATCGGTAGTTGCTGCTTTTCATCTTCTCGTGTTAGGACGACGCTTACCACGTTTGGACTAACAACCAGGTATAGTTTCAAGACTTCATGATCGCGAGGTTTCGACAATAGGGGAGGCGACGCCATGTATTCTTTAAGCTTTTGCAATGCCATTTCATGGCCGTCGGTCCAATCGAAGCCTCTATTTTTCCTAAGGACATTGTAAAACAGATGGCATTTATCTGAGGATCGAGAGATAAACCTGTTCAGTGCAGCTACTCGACCAGTGAGCTTCTGGACTTCTTTGAAATTTCTAGGAGATTTAATTTCGATAATCGCTTTGATCTGGTCTGGATTAGCCTCGATTCCTCGACGAGTGACCATGTATCCCAGGAATTTCCCAGCACTGACACCGAAGGAACATTTCGTCGGGTTAAGCTTCATGCTGTATTTCCGAAGGATGTCGAATGATTGTTTCAAATGCTCGACGTGGTCGATAGCTTGCTTCGACTTGACCAACATATCGTCGATGTACACTTCCATCGTGTCGCCAAGACGGTCTTTGAACATCTTGTTTACCAGGCGCTGATAAGTAGATCCTGCATTTTTTAGTCCGAAAGGCATAACCTTATAATAATAAATACCTCGGTCCGTCATAAATGCGGTTTTTTCTTGGTCCTCGACGTGCATTAAGATTTGATTGTATCCGGAATAGGCATCCATGAACGTCAGTAGTTCGTGCCCCGCTGTCGCGTCGACCATGGCGTCGATGTGGGGTAATGGAAAAGGATCTTTCGGACAAGCTTTATTGAGGTCTGTGAAGTCGATACAGACCCTCCATTTTCCATTCTTCTTTGCTACAACCACGACGTTAGCAAGCCAATCGGGGTATTTTACCTCTCGAATTTTCCCTGTCTTGAGAAGGTTGTCGACTTCGTCATTTATCACCTTATTCCTTTCAGGAGCAAATTTTTGTCGCTTCTGCTTGATAGGCTTGAACGACGAGTCGACGTTGAGCTTGTGGGAGATGACATCAGGATCTATGCCAACCATATCTTCCTGCGACCAGGCGAAACAATCAGCATATTCCTGTAAAAAAGATATTAACTTTTCCTTGAGGCAAGGATCGAGTGACGACCCGATAAAGACTTTTTGGTCAGGCTTGCTTGGATCTAGAATGACTGCTTCAGGTGTATCTTGTGCATTTTTGAGCCTCTCATGTGCTGGGACAGCGGCTTGTTCGTTATTCGTCATTTTCCTGGAACAGAGAACAGAAGAAACTCCAAGAAAGCGTGAGTAGGACGCACGTTTTGTCGAAGATTTTCTCTAGATGGGGTCCCACGGATGGCGCCAAACTGTTAATGCCAAAAATCGTACCAAAGGGACAACTTAAGGTCGATGTGGACTTTAACAACTAAAGAAAGGAATCGTTCGACAAAGGCGTGCGACAAAGACAAAAATATAAACGAGACAGAGGATTTGATGACGCAGGAAAAACCTCAACGAGGAAAAAACCTGCGGACGACAGTGGATGTCATCGCTGCACTATGGCCGCCAATCAGGGGCGATGTCCTTGGTGTTCCAGGTGTCGATCGTACAGGGATTACAATACAAATGAAGGAAAAGACTTCGAAATGTAAAGTTACAAGTGTTTTGAATATAAACAGTGTGCGTCGTGTGTAAAAAAATAAGTGTTGTGCGTGCTTGTTGTGCATCGAGAGCGATCTTCTGTGGATGATTTCTTTGCTTCGAATGAGTGTTCTTCAGAGTTCGAGTACTTGTGCCTGTTGTTCGATGCTCTTGCTCTATCTCCCTCTCTCTGTGTTATTCGATGTGTTCTCCTTTTTTTTTCTCCCCCGAACTAAGGATTGAGCTTGGAATTTATAGTCTTCAGGCACTTTAATTGAATCATTAAGATCTTTGATGATTGTTGTAACGGTCGTCGCCTTTATGTGGGATTAGATGCTCATAACTGATTTCGTCGGTTATAGCCGTTGTCCATTAATAACTTTGACTCCTGCATTAAACACTTGAACAAACATAACAGTCGTATATCGTGTTAGTCGGTCGAGGTCGTGTCACGTTGTTCTATGCGATGGTCGTGTAAAACGTACGACGTCGAGGTCGTGTGTCGTGAGGAACTCTCGACTTACCTTTTAGGAGGGACGACGGAGGTTTTTTGGGTCTTTGTCGGGGCGTTATCTTAATACAAGATATAGTTCATAACATGTGTCTTACCTTTCTTGGTCGTGGTCGAGGCTGGAGAAATTTTGCCCAAACAGTCTTCTACTTGAAACTTCGCGTGAAATGGATAAGTCTTGGCTTCGCTGATATCCGCATCAGGTTACTAGTAGACTTAGTCACTCGTTCGTCAGCTTGGTCTTCGATTTCAGCTTTGAACTCAGTTGTCGCGAATCTTGTCTTCAGGGATTATAAGCAAACAATTATATGATGAACTTTCAATGATCATCAGTGAGACTAAATAGGCCCAGGGCTCACTGATGTACATGTATCGCTGAAGCATAAATTAAAGAACATAGTATTCCATCAGCGATACTAAACAAACTTTGTATATTTTCTTAGATGGCAAAACATTAATACATATTGTTTACTTACAATTTTCACTAAGTATTCAGAGAGTCATTATCAAATCACTGAAGGGTTTGGATCAATAATCTCCCCCTATTTAATGATGACAAAGCAATAAAGGAAAATTGCTAAGTTAAAAACATAAGGATAAAAAGGACTCATAAAATACTTGTCCCATTTACTGTTTTCAGGGATCTTTTCTAGTACTGATGGAGTAAAGTACTTCATTGAAAATTTTCATTAACTTCGTAAATCAGATTACAAGGGAAGTGGAAAAATTATAAGTACAATGAAAATAATTACAAGTACAAAAAGTTTACAAGCTGATAAAATAGAAGAATACAAGGTGATCCTATCAGCTATTCAGGTTCTTTCTTGATGAGAAGTTCATCAAGAGTGTCAGTTTCTGGAATCATCCAATCAGGGACTTTTATTCCCTGATCCCATCTTAGTTTTTCTTCGCGGTAGATTTGGAGTTTCATGAATGTTCCAAGGAAGGAGAATTCACACAAGTGTAATAGGTCTCTGAGTTGTTCGATAGGAGCGATGGGTAACTCAAACCAGCATTGGAAGCACTTGCGACCAGTGTAATCAAGAAAGAATATGCCATAAGGTTCACTGACCACCTTTCCAGCTTCAAATTTTTCAGTAGGTGGCAGTGAGATGTCGAGGCCTGATAGATCAACGTTTAGACCGAGTACAACTTCACGAGAAAAGTCAACATCAGTTACGTTCCGTATAACAGGTCCTGAAGATGGCGAAGCCTTCTTTTTTGGAGCTCTTCATTTATGTTGGATGGCTGGAGTAGGAGGTAAATCAACAGCTGAAGTGACTAGGTCGATTAGCTTGTTGATATTACTTTTAACACAGGGTTTAAAGCTTGATTGGGATCTCTGAATTTCTAACCGTTCATTTAGCCCAAGACTCTCCAGTGCTGAGAGATAGCAGGTTCTCGCCACTCCGTTCTCCCTGATAATTGTGACATCGATCAGTGAGATGCCTCTAATAGTTCTTCCCCTCAGGTTTACTTGTTTGATTCTTGCTGGTAAACTCCTGAAATGAAGTTTCTTCTTACACCAAGCAAGGGTGTTGTCGCTGACCTTCCTTTTCTCTTCTTTCTTCTTACCAGCATCTTAAGCAATTGTTGCTGGACTATGAGAGGAAATTTCTTCAGCAGAGGATTCTTTACTGAACGTTGAGCTAGTTCAAGAGCAAAGGATTTATCAGTGAGCTCAAGTTGTTCAGCGAGGATCTTCTCTGCTTTAAGACTTTCAGCTATTTCCTTGGAGTCAGGCAACTGAGATGGGCAAGGATGAGTCGCTGACTTTCCAACTTCTGGATCATAGTTGCTTTCCTTTTGTGTTCATCTTCATCTGACCGCTGACGAGGTAGAGAAGGTCTTCTAGGATGGGAAAGCAGTTCTTGTTCTTCAGCAGCTTGTTCATCAGTCTCATTCAGGATCGAGATTGGGATTATTGCGAAATCTTCCGCTCTAGTAGCTGGAATTATTTGTTGAGCAGCGGGAGCTTCAGCTGCATCCTCAAGCAGGGGAGAGGACTAGCTGAAACAAAATGATCATTAGAGTTAGATCTTTTGAGGGTAGAAGAGAGATAGAGAATGAATAGGCCAAGTGTTTAGAGGTTTTAGGAGGAGTAAGGTAGAAGTTGAGAAAGGGTAGAGGAGTAAGGCAGTGTATGGGAAAAGATAGTAGCATACCTGACAAGTTGGCTTCTTCAGAAGGATAGCCAAATTGTCATCTGCAAGACCCTTGTTTTTTCCTTGCTAAGTCTTCTTTGCAGGAGACTTAGTAGCGGTCCCCTCCCCTGGTTCATTGATGGAAACACCCTTCAGAGCAGGGGCCTTATTTGTTGGCTCGAACCAAAATTCATCATCATCTTCATCACCATCCTTAGGAGAAGGATGGGATGCAGGTTATTTATCAGTTATCTCTAGCTCTTCCTCTTCTTCATCCTCTTCCTCATCCTCAAAGTCGATATTAATGGTTTTGTCAGTAGAAGAATGAGGAGGGTCTTCACCTAGCTCCCCCTCAGAAGGAGAGGGTTCTTCAGCGGTTCCCTCAAGATGATCAAATTCCCGAGGGTCTTCTTTTTCATTTTCTTCCTCCCCCTCAACAATTCGGGGGAAGTCTTCAACGGTCTTCTCCCCCTCTTCCATCGAATGGGGGGTGGTAACAGCAGCTTCAGCATCGGCAGTAGCAGTGACCTCAGGACTTCTGTCTTCTTGGCTAGGGTGCCCGAAAGTGGATGCTGAATTCTTCTCAACCTTTGCCATTATGTCTTAAAGGCCAGAAATAGCAGGGGTGGCTTTCATAATGAATTCCACTGCCATCTCTAACTTTTCTCGGTCATCCTGAAAAAAGTGAGATTGAGGGACAGTGGGGGCCTCCAATCATTCGAGGATTTTGGTGAGCAGCGTATTAGAATCATCAACTTTAGAGGACAAGCTGCTCACCTCACTTTTCAGCGTTCCAACCTCGCTGCTGAGGTTGGAGTTGTTGGTGAAGATTTATCTGATGGAGGTTTGAAGATGTTGGATGGCGGTGGTGTTGTTGGTGATGCTGGTTTCAAGAGTTGTCACTCCCCCTTGCAGCGATGAAATATCCGCAGAGGTGGCCTTATCAGCAAGGGAGGAGGAGACAATCTTCAGTGATTCTCCAACATCAGTGATGGCGGTTGTGTTGTTGGAGATGTTTGTGGAGAGAGTGTCCACCTTGTCAGCGATGCCCTTGAGGGACGTGCTTATTGTCCCTGAGTTAAGACCTGAAAAATAAAATAACTTGTGAGCAAATTAAAGCTTAGAAGTTAGGGTTTCAGAGAGGGGTACGGATTGTGTTTGGATACCTATAGGATTTAGGTTGGAGAAGGCACTAAAGTCGCGAGTTCCTCCTCAATGATTCATGTCGTTCTCGAAGGAACGAGCAGGGATTGTTGTTGATGTTTCTACAGGTCCTGTGAAGTTTCGCCGAATCATGATTTGTAGAGTGGCGTCGCTTGTATCCATCAATGGGAGTGATGGAATCGTAAGCGCAATAATGAAGGTGGAGAATACAAAAGGAGAAGATGAAGAAGCGGCGGTTGAGAAGAGTGGGGCAACAGATTCAGCGTTGGAGATACCGATGGAGACCTCTTCAGTGCTTGGAGGCGCTGAAGATATTAAGGTAGATTCCATAGAAGCTTCAGAGACTTGATTCTCTGGAGTGGTTGATGGGGTGGCTGTTGCAGTTGTGGAGGAGGTAACCATGAAACCAACGCTGAGTCTTGAGCCTGTGAGGGCTGAGGTTTCTCCTTTATGATCTTCTTGGTCTTATGGGTGCCAAATGGGGTAGAAGATGGTTTCCTCTTTTTAGACGAGGTGGTGGTTGCAGCCTGGGTTGCAACGGGGGGTTGTGCCACTGGCGAGGTAGCTGCAGAAGGAGACAAAGCGGGGCGTAGAAGAGAGAGAAGAGTAGAAAGACTTACCTCGCCCTGGATGGGTTTGAAATCGAGCACTTTAGGGCCAACCTGAGAGAGTTTGAAATCTTTCTTCTTTGGGTAGTTGCTTTCAAGAAGCATTTGAAGAATGGCGCTGAGAAAACGCGGGTAGGGAACAGTGGAGGATCTCTCAGGCTTCTCTACCCGGTCCATCAGGTCTTCAAAGATGACGCGAGCATAGTTCACATTCATCGTTTTTAGTAATGCGTATGCCATGGGGACCTGAGTCTTGGCCGCTTGGTCTGTGGAGCCCGTTTTGGCCGTCATGCAGCTTATTACGTGGGCGAAGATGAAGTTTAACTCAGCAGGCATCTTGTTCTTAAGGACCTTTGTGAGTTTCTTGTCGTCCTCCATGCTGCGGGTTTTGTCCCATGAGTAGTTCATGAGGTCGAGGAACGCGATCAATTCTGTTTCACCTTCAGTGGTGTTTGGGTCAATGAGAGGGATAAAAGGTTTTGTCTTGGTACGGTCAGGAAGGTTCAGTGCCTGGCGGATGGCTGAAGGAGAAATAACTCCTTTACCCACTTCGGTTTGAAACCCAATCACTGAGTATTCCTTTCCAGTTCGCTTGGAGATGGCAGTGGTATGATGAGCAGTGTACCAAAATTGTTGTAGGAGGTTGCGGTGTGCAGGGGGTGTGATGGTCATAGCAGTGGACAAGGGGCATGTCTTGATGAAGTTGACAACGTCAGTGAGATGTGGGGCTGGTTTTTTCTTTGGGAATTCCAGCATGGCGTAAGAGTTGTTTGTTGCTAGGACTATTTGGGTCAGCTCACAATTCAGATTATCAGCCCTTGTCAAGACGGTAGCAGTGTTGGTACCAGCAACGTTTGAGGATGCCATTTCTGAGAGAAACAAAATAAGGGTTTTGAAGATTTTAGGGTTTTACAGTTTCCTTTTTAAGGAAGAAACAATAAAATGAGGGTTTTCTAGTATTAGAAGAATTTCAAACTAGTGAAAAACAATGTTTTCCAGTTTCCTTTTAAGGAAAGGGATTCTGGAAAAACATATGAATGTTTAAGTTTAAGATTTTTATTTTAAACTTAAAAGAAAAACTATATTTCAAGTTTTGTCTATAAGATAATGAAGAAGATGATCTTATGTTTGAAAAACGTTTGTTTTGATCCAAAGTATCAAGAAATATGATCAAAACAAGATTTAAAGAGATTTAAGAGACGAAGAAGATATCAACCTGTTTGAGCGAAGGTTGAAGATTTGAGTAACAGGTTTTAAAATCACAAATCCGAGAACAAATGCTTAGGAAATTCTTTCTGCTTTTAGAGAGTTTGAGAGCGTAAAAGGTAAAAATATAAACATGAAGTGTTTATATAGTGAGAGTAGAGAGAGAAAGTGATGAGCGGGAAAAAGTACTCATCATGACACAGACATGTCCCACAAGCTTATTGGACAAGAATTCTAAACGGGCGAACGTGTCAGACAAAAAGTCATTCCAGGGTTTATCCGTTTGATGACGTCACATAGAAAAGTGTCTTTTCACTTTAAAAAACGTTTCCCTGAAGGTTTTGAAAAAATCAGAGAGGATTTTAAAAAGAAGAGTCACTGATAAGAAATATCAGTGATCATTGTTTATTTCAAAAGAATCATCGAAGGAAAAATATTCAGTGAATGGGAATAGAAAAACATACATTGGAATTAGCGAATCAATTTGTTCAGAGATTAGTTGATAAATAAGGAGATAAAATTTCCTTTATCACTGACCTAATGCGTAACCACTGAAGAATTAATCTTTAAGGTTCAGCATACCAAGATCGCTGATGAGAAAGTTGAATCTTGTCTCATCAAGAGGTTTGGTGAAAAGATCAGCTAGCTGAAAGTCAGTTGGGATAAAATGAAGTTCTATATCACCATTCATTACATGATCTCTGATAAAATGATACCTGATTTCGATGTGTTTGGTCTTTGAGTGTAGTACTGGATTATTTGCTATGGCGATGGCACTGGTGCTGTCGCAATAGATTGGAATTTTGGAGAGTTGAAGGTCGTAGTCTAATAGCTGATTTCTCATCCATAAGACCTGAGCACAACAACTTCCAACAACTACATACTCAGCTTCAACGGTAGAGGTGGACACTGAACTTTGCTTCTTGCTTGTCCAACTTACCAACTTTCCACCCAGGAGTTGACAGCCTCCTGTGGTGCTTTTTCTATCCAGCTTGCAACCTGCAAAGTCACTATCTGAATAGGCAGTTAGATCAAACCCTGAGTCTTTGGGATACCAAAGACCTAGGTTGGGTGTACCCTTCAGATATTTGAAAATTATCTTTACAGCGATCAAATGTGATTCTTTGGGTTCAGATTGATATCGTGCACATAAACAAGTAGCATACATAATATTAGGACGACTAACTGTAAGATAAAGAAGAGAGCCGATCATCCCTTGTTAAGTGTCAGCGGTGGAGCCATATAGCTAAGCTTTGAGTTAAATCGATTTTTTTCAGCATATCTTTGACATACTTACCTTGGTGGATAAACATACCCTTATCATTCTGCTTGATTTGGAGTCCAAGGAAGTAAGTCAGTTCACCCATCATACTTATTTTATATTCAGATTTCATTCTTTCAGCGAAACGAGTACATAGAGAAGGGTTAGTGTTTGGGCAAAAAATCACGTCGTACGACTACGACCAGAGCACGTAAGACGCACGTTATAATCCAAATCTTGTATTAAGATAAGGTTTCGACAAGAACCCATAAAACATCCGACGTCTCCCGTAAAAGGTAAGTCGCACGACCATAGTATCGCCCGTCCCGTACGACCATCGCGTAAGGTCGTTGCACCTTCGACCGTCGCATAGAACCATGCGACCGAACTAACGTTAACCATGACTGTTACTTTTATTAAGTATTTAATGCAGGAGTCAAAGCCATTAACAGCAAGCATCCGTAACGGACGAAGAGCATTATGGATAATCACTCCGGCGACCGTTTCCAGCTGTTGTAGCCGTTGATCAAAGCATTAATGGAGCTAATTAATGACGCGAAGACTATAAAAGACAAGCTAAAGCCTCATTTCAAAGGACATCAGTTAACATCCGGTATACATCAGCAAACATCACCAAACAGCAGAGAAAACCATCCAAACTCATAGCACAGAACATTCAAACTCTGGAGATCAAGTATTGAAAACCAGAACCTTACAGCGAACTCAAGAACACTCAAAGGAAAGCTCAAGTATCGCTCTCGACGCACGACAAACCGCCCTCGACCAGAAGTTCACACTTTGTATTCACACACGACAAACACATGTTTTTACATTCAAACACTTGTACTTTACATTTCGAAGTATTTCCTTCATTTGTATTGTAATCATCGTACGACCGACACCAGTACCAAGGACGTCGCCCCTGATTGGCGACCATAGTGCAGCGACGACACCCACTGTCGTCCGCATGTTTTTCATCGATTGAGGTTTTTCCTGCGTCATCAAATCCCTTGTCTCGTTTATTTTTTCCCTCGTCGCACGTCTCGTCGAAAGATCCTTTCTTTAGTTGATTAAGTCCATATCGACCTTAAGTTGTCCCTTTGGTGCGATTTTTGGCATTAACAGTTTGGTGCCAACCGTGGGAACTCATCTAGAGAAAATCCTCGACGAACGTGCATTCTACTAATAGTTTCTTGGAGTTTCTTCTGTTTTCTGTTGCAGGAAAATGGCAGCCTCTGGAAATCCGCAGCAAGCCGTCGCTTAGATGTATCAGGAGCTCGAGGTTGCCAGGAATCAACTCAATGCAATGGCAGAGCAGAATCGCAGAGCAGCCGAGGAGATCGCGCGGTTAAGAAATCCTCTTGGGCCTCGAAATGGTCCTAGGCCGTTCGTGCAGAACCCAATTCCAAGATCGTTCGACCAGAATGGCCCTAGACCATTTGTCCCGAATCCAGGTTCATCCGCGCAGAATCAGCATCCAGGCCCATTAATGCAGAATCAACAGCCAGGGCCGTTCAATTCAAATCCTCAGTTTGGGACAGTTCCTCCTCAGCACATAAGGCCACCACCCGTGAATAATGGGTCTCAGCCATTACAAGGGTCGCAGCCTTTCCAGCAGGGGTCACAACCATTTCAGCAGCCATTTCAGAATGGACCACAAGGTGGATCTCAGCCACTCCATGATGGATCGCAGCCTTTCCAGCAAGGATCGCAGTTATTTCAGAATGGACAGCGGCAATTCCAACATGGGTTGCAGCCATATTTTGTTCCATTCAACGGGGACACCAATGGTTCGTCACATGGTAATGGCACTAGTCCAGGGACCAATCCCTCGACAGGGGCAAATCCTGATCTTAACGATCCCGTCGCCCAGCGTTTGAAGATGTTAGAAGACCAAAATGAGCGCGTCCTGTCCTCGCTCGCCAAGTTTCCTGGGGCAGCCATGCCTGTCGAAGTCGAGCCTCGCTCGGGGTATCAGGCGTCGCCCTTCATCGACGAGATCGCCACCATCGAGGTCCCAAAGAAGTATAACATTCCTGCCTTCACTCCCAAATATTCTGGTGTGACTGATCCGACTGAGCACGTCGCGCAGTACAAGCAGCTCATGTGGACGATCTCGATCCCATTTATATACCAGGAATTATGCATGTGTAAGAGTTTCGAAACAACTCTCACTGGTCCAGCTCTCCAATGGTTAATCAATCTCAAACCCAAGTCCATCGGGTCGTTTGCTGAGTTGGTTAACCAGTTCTCCAGCAATTCGCCAGCGGTCGTAAGATGGAGAAGCAGACCAACGACCTATATTACATCGTGCAGAAGGCTAATGAGTTTATTCGAAATTATTTCAATAGATTCAATGCCGAAATGATCAGTATCCGCAATTGTGACATCAAAACTGCGATCGAAGCCTTTAAGCGTGGTCTAGACGATTGTTCGGGTCTATATATCGATCTGACCAAGTATCCCCCAGAGACTTTCGAAGACGTCCGAGCTCGAACCTTAGCATATATGAGGGTAGAAGATGATGCCGCCTTTCGTCGCAAGCATACTGACGACAAGAAGTCGTTAGGCGTCAGAAAGCCAGAGTTCAAAACAAAGGCTGTTTCCAGAGTAGAGCCAGCGCGACAAATTTCAAATGTTTGTTTCAAGACGAAAGCAGAAGCCAAGACCGCGACTAAGTTCACTCAGTACCCCAATATATCCTCTTACGGATTCAAAGGATCCACAAAGGACCTAGTCGAAGCTCTGAAAAGTTCCCAAGCTACCATTCGATGGCCAAAGAAGTCCGACCTGGACGATGCTAAGAAAGACAAATCAAAGTGGTGCGACTTCCATGCCGATCACGGTCATGCGACAGACGACTGTATCGCATTGAAGAAGGAACTAGAATATCATTTTCCGAAAGGAAATTTCAAAGATATCATCGACGATGTCGCTGTTCCAGCTAATAGCCATCGACCGTCGACCCCCGAGCACGCGAAAGTCGTCAGTTGCATCACCGGTGGTTCAGACGTATGTGGTCTGACGTATTCTGCGGCCAAGCGTCATGCCAGTCTGGCACCCGATGATCGGCCTATTCCTCGCTCGTCCAGACCCAAAGGAGATTTGGAGCTAGAAGCCATGAAGATTGTGTTCGACCACGTCGACCTTGGCGACTCGTATCAGAAGCATCACGACGGGTTGATCATTCAGCTCACAGTCGGTAACTGTCTAACGCGTCGAGTCTTGATCGACGGGGGCAGCTCAGCAAATGCCATTTTTCTCAACACTATCAAAGCCATGGGAATCGATCGCTCAGAAATCACCCGACGTTCGACAACTTTGGTCGGTTTCAATGGAGAAGCGACGAGCACATATGGAGATATCATCTTGCCAGTCTACTCCGGAGGAATCAACAAGCAGACCAAGTTCAGCGTCATCGACTGTGCGTCGGCCTATAACATCATCTTAGGTCGACCATGGATACATGATATGAAAGCTGTTCCTTCGACGTATCATCAAATGTTGAAATTCCCGACGCCATGGGGAATCCAGGAGATCAAGAGTGAGCCAAAAGTCGCTCGTGAATGCTACAAGTCTACCTTGAAGCCGAGAAAATAAACTGAAGTCGCAAGATCAAGTTCTCGACAGGTTCGTTCTTCTATCCCTAAATTAATATCTTTTCCACAGGGATAAATCTACTATGGTGCCTCGTCGCACAACAACATAGTCGACCACAAGACAATATTTCTCCGTTTCATTTTGTCATTTAAAACCTATCTTTTCCTCCCAAAAAGGATACGGTAATAAATGACAGGGGGCAAATAGAGAGAGTCTGAAATGGTACGTTTTCTAACTCTTTCTAGCTCTTTCCCATACGATTTTTTCTCACAAAACGTTTACTGACTTAAGCATCGGAGGGTCGTTGGTGAGCCAACGACCATCCCCCGACATCATTTTATCGCAGGATCGCACGACAATAACAACTAATTCTACTATATGACTTTAAATTCGCAGGGACGCAAGACATACATGATTAGGTCTGTGACTTGATCATCCTCCATAGGGGCATACGATACAAACTCACTGTATGATCTTGTCGTACGATCGCAGAGTCTAAACGATTTTACCCCTAAGTCTCTTAAATGCTTTAATCGCGTGTTTTTATATTTGTTTTACGTTCTTGTCATCGTATTACAATGAGTGCCTTAGTCGCATGATTTCATATGTATCTTATGTTCGACTTTATAATCAAACGTGATTCGGAAGCAAAAGATATATATTCATTAAATAAACCATCATATACCTACTCAACCCCCGATAGGTCAAGTGGAAAAAACGACAAGGAAAGAAAAAATTCTAGACGACAGGAGGAACATTGGTCGTATCCCCGCTCAAAGTCCCGACTTGAGGGCCTCCATCCGCCACTCCTACTGCACGAATCTCCTGCAATTCATATTGAGCATCGAAAAGTTGGACGGCCAGCTCATCGGCACGCGCCATGGCCAACTTCTCCCTATCTAAAGCCGCTTTCTCCCTTTCCAACGCTGCAGCTTCCCTCTCAAGAGCAGACGCCACCAGATCTTCAACTCTTGACGTCTCAGCATGTAACGCCAAGGAAGACTGGAACGTCTGTGAAAAATAAAAGGTGAATTCAAGAACATTCGACAAAGATTACACAAGTCATGAAAGATTGACACTCACCGTGAACGCCAGACTGGCAACTCGAGATCTCATCTCTCCGGCCGGAACTTCGCGAAAATTCTCCCCGAAAGACGGGAGCAAATACTTCCCCAGATGAGGAAACGACGTCGTCCCGTCTAGGACACCATCCGCCATAAAGTCAGACGGCAATGTAAAATGGACCGTCATAACTTCGGCCGACGATCCCTCGCCCCTGTCGGCAGATATTGGGATTGACACTTGAGACACCGGTTTTGTCACCGTCACCGGAAGCGCAGAACTTGCTGTTGTCGCGTCCATCACGCCAGGACGGCTAGATGACGCCCTCGCCTTCTTAGGCAGAACAACTCCCGGTGAGTTATCAACCCTCGACGACGGTTCCCTCAGGACTGTCCTCTTGGTTCTCTTCTCGCTCGACCCAGCTGTCGAAACATTTTCACCCCGAAGGGCACACATAACCTGCTTTCCTCTCGCCCTAGAAACTGATTTCCTCTCGGTCGGCACTGATCAAGAAATACATGAAGCGTCGGACAGATAGAGTAGACAAAATAAAATAAAAACTATGGTATACTTACCAGTCGCCTCTTCCTGTACGTCTTCATCTTCTTCTTCTATCACATCCTCATCCTCGTCCTCGACCGCCGATTGCCATGAAACAAAAGATCGGTCATCAACACTAAGACTCAAGAACTTGTTGATCTTAGCCTGGGAATCCACGGTCGGTTTCACTTCGTCAAGCTGAATCTCTGAAGGCGACAAGAAGAAAATGGTAAGTAAAAGTCATAAAGATAAATAAAACTCAAAAACAAACAAAGCATACCTGTCTTATTCCAGTCTGACCGCATCCAATCGCTGCTGGAATCCAACTGTAATCCCAGATCTAATCAAGTAACAATCAAGAATTCAAGAGATCTTCATTAGAATAGAGAAAGAATACAAAGATTAGAATGAGATCCACTTTCTCTCTCTAACTTCTCTCTCTAGAAGTCATCCCTCTCACTACACACTTCCTATTTCTCTCTCACGTATGAATTGCTAGAATGAGACTCCTCTAAGACTTCCTTTTTACAAATCCTATTTATACACTTTGACTATCACTTAGGAACTTTGACTTTGACCTTTAAAGCCCTTACTTTGACTTTGACAAATACATTTGACTCTATACAATTAATACAAATGCATATTAAATCTTGAATACATTTTATGCACTAACAATCTCCCCCCTATGGATTCAAGATTTTAAAAAATTGATGACGATAGTCTTCAGCTCTTTGTATCTTCATATCTTCAACACTTTAAGCACTTTGAACAATCTCCCTCTTCGCTTTGAAAGAAAATCAATCTTCGAAAAATAACTCTAAAGAATCTTCAAGTAGGCGTTGTCTTCAGAAATCGAATCTGACTGCTTTAGTCTTCAACTGGATCTTCAAAGTCAAATAGTCATCAAGGTCTCGAATTGCAAACTTCACATCTTTGCGGTGTTGGTCAAAGTCTTCAAACAGAATCTTCATCTTTTTAAATCTTTGTATCACTGGTCTTTGAATCATTGTAGCACAGATCTTTGCATCTTTGAGATTTGAAATATATCTTCGGTCTTTGAACATGAAATGGCTTTTGAGCTTTAACGGGGTTTTGAGCTTTTCGAATATCTTGAACTGCATATCTTCATCTCTTGAATAATGAACAATCTTTGAACTTTGAGTCTTTGTCGAATCATCTCGAAACATCTTGAAACATCATGAACTTTTTAACTTGAACTTCTTAACCTCAATAAAACTTCACTTTATCTTGAAATTGAAACTTTCATATCATCTCCCCCTTTTTGATGATTGTGAGCATCATGATCATCAAAATTCTCTTTTCAATTTCAGCAATCCTTGAATATATCAAAAATAATCTCCTCCTTCTGATCTGAATAACCGTCAATTCCAAAAATATTTATCCGAATCTTTTCAAATTCAGACAAAATAAAGTGGTAACCCTGAAACAACGGATGAATCAGTTAAAATGCCTGTAAGTTGCACGGAGCCACTTAGTACAACGAATGCACTTTGGAAAGGAGCTTTTTGATGTTCACTCCTCCAGGGCTTCCATTCAATTATCGAAAAACCACAAAGGAATTTCTATGAACGTTATGACAAGAAAACATATTCCTTGTGTGTACGTGCAAGTGTAGAAAGAATGAAGCAACATATGCTTGAAAATTATAGGCTCAAATTGTGTAAACTGTTGAGACAGCAACAAGTTTCCACGGACTCAATGTGCATGAATGAAGAGCGAAGGTGGGGCAAACTTCCTTCTTTTTCAATATCTAGACCTTCCGAGTGAAGATCAGATAGATGATATGATGCGTCCCCAAGAAAAATGAAACATTTCTTTGTTAAGAAAGAAACGAGTAGCTGGCGGGGTTAATGCAAGAGTTGGCATGGGCTAGTTGCCTATTTCAATGATGGTCACCAAAGAATGTGAACCAATCAGTAATGTGGCTGCCCGACTCAGAAAATGGATAGTGCAGAGTTCTCTTATTCTTTTAACTCTGTTCTCACACCCTCTTTCTGTTTTTAATCCGCTCACTTCTAACCAAACTCTCAATTTCATTTTACGTCAGCACAATGAGATACTCAACCGGATGAGTAATCTCCCCCACTCTTTGATTTCGACCCCTCACCCCTCAATCACTCAAGGATAACTTCTTGGGTAGGAAACATTGGTTAACGTGGATCCATAGAAGTTTTGTAAATCCTCACACTGATTCCCATGAAATTTTGTCCTAAAATGTTGCGTTGTTCAACAATTTATCTTGAATAATTAAGAATATCGTATTCGTCCCAAAACCATCAAAAGAATCTTTGGGATGCACACCTCTGCGGAACTAGGCGTTCATGCTTATGAGAAACCCCCAAAAGTTCCAGTTCTGCTGGAATTCATCATGTTCTTAGGAGACAATGATGACCTAACCAAGATAGGTGATTTCAAGAGAAGCAAACTACCCCTAATCTAGAATTTCTGGTTTTCCACACTCAACAGAACCTTGACTTGCAAGAGCGGGAGTCAAGACCAAGCCAGCACAGAGATCTTACAGATTATGTATGGTCTATACTTCAAACGCCACTTTGACTATGCCACCATCCTCTACAACGAATTACTGAACGTCGTGAATCTGAAGAACAATGCTCTGGCAACAAGAAAGTTGGTGGGCAAGGATAGAAATATAAAGGCCATCAGATTTCCAAGACTCATAAGTCTTGTCATCAGAGAGGCCTTCGACGCTCTGGAGCTCATACAACAAGGACCCGCAACTCCTAGATGGGTGATGTCACAGTTTAGACCAACTATCTCTGGTATATATCCTCATACTCGTAGAGTCCCTAGGACAATGCTTAATCTTATCCACCCTCAACACATCTCTCTTCAAAACTATAGACAAGCTGCCCAACCTCAAGAGCCTGAGGTAGGATCCCCAGCTTACTTAGGTTATGAGCCTTCGTTAGAGTCTAGCAGTGAGGAAGTAGTGGAAGTTAGACCAGAGGTAAGAGCACCCATAGAGAGGTCTTCCTTAGAGATAGAAAAGGAGGAGGAAGTAGCAAATGACAGAGAATCCTCATAGGAGGATGTCCAAGAGGGAGTTAGGGATACTACATAGGGAGGAGCAGAGAGTTCGTCCTCTTCTGGTAGTGGTGAGAAAGAGAAGTCTGAGAGTGAATCTAAGTCTTCTAACTCCATAGGAGCCGAGGAAAATACGAGCCAAGAAAAAGATGTTCATTCGAACACACATGCGCGATTTCCTACCCCACCTCCCAGTGCTACCACACAACCTATCCATGGTGTTCAAGACCAAATGGATATTGAAACAGAGGTGCACACCTCGAACCCTAACCAGCCAAACCCATCAGAGGTAGTTCTTCATGCCTCTGGTGTGCACAAAACCGGGGAACCTCTTTTTGGTAATGATGTCCCATCGCCCCAGGATATCGATAGGATAAATCCACAAGTTGGAGCCTCTGTGGCTCACATAGATGACACCCAAAATAGTTCTGAGATGTTTAAGATCTCACATAGTCTATGTCCAACTCAGGGACATTGGTTCTGTGATCCCAGAAACAAGTAAAACAACAATGAATTAAGTTGCAATCAAGTCATCTCTCATTAATCTTCAAATGGTGATTACGCAATGTAGAGAGAGAAATATGAAAGCCTTGATATCTAAAGTGCAAAGTTATGAAACAAGGAACTAATCTAAGCTATTTATACTTAGACTAGTAATTTACGTTTTGAGTCCTTCTACTTGGATACAACTTACATTTTCAGCACTAACATTCTCCCTCTTTGTATCCAAGTAAAAAAAAAATGCAAAGTCTATCTTCGGAGCTGTTCTGGTGAAATGTACTTCTTCCTGATCCCAAATATAATCTCAAACCTTCTCAGAGAATTCTTGTAATCCAGTCTGTCTTGTATGGCTTTCAGTGCTTTGTTGATTAACACTTTCTCCTTTTCTTTCAGAGGCACCTTCTTCTGATCATCAAGTCTGGTCTTCTCAGTCAGTCGAATCTTTATCATGTTAAGAGTGCCATCACTGAATTTGTTGACTTCAATGAACCTCAAGAACTTCTTCTTTTTCTGCCCATTGTGATAGACAACACCGAACTCCGGTTTCTCTAACACAATGTACAATGGAATACCCTGAATATCTGGCAGACGTCTGTTTGACCTTCTTGTATAAACTCTGTTCTGATTTCCCTCCAACGCCATTTGAAAATCAGTCAAGTATGCAAGCTTGATCAAGTTCTTCCTAAATCTTTTTACTGCTTGGTAAGCCTCAGACCATGTAATATATTTGTTTGGAAGTCTTGCAAGTATGTCATACAACCTGAAGAAATCCTCACAAGTCAAAGATTTGAAGTCAGCCTTGCTGAATGACCACTCTTTTCCATATGTTCTGTACATCGTGAATCTTGGATAAAAGACGTTTAGAATTTTCTCCGATTCTATCTTCGAAATCTTTACTATCTCTTTATCAGTTCTCATAAATCTGAGCTCTCTATCTTTGTTGCTCATCATATGCAAATATTCAATCTAGTGCAGACGTGGGAACTTCTCAATCGAACACAACTTTATCTTATCTATCGGCTGAATCTGTTTCACAAATAAGTCACTCCGAATGTCTTCTTGGAATGGAGTAATGACTCTTATTCGGTGACCTCTTCATTCAAGCAAAGCTTCTCTATCTATCAACATCTGAAAGTTTCGCATTTCAGCTTCGGAAACTGGATCTTTAATTTTACCTTCGGGAAGATCAGGTATAATAGGAACTTCTATAACAGGATCAGGTTGACCATCATTGTTTTCATCTTCCGAATCAGAAGCAGGTTGAGCATGAACACCATCAAATACATCATCCAATTCCTCCTTTATCTTTACCACAATTACTTCAGGTTCATACTCAGAATCCACATATACAATATCCTGTATCAAGTCATCAGCCATTCTCTCCTCTTCCGTTTTATTATCACTTCCACCGGGCTTTTCAACCGTGGGAATGATATCATCCAGAACTCCTAACACATCACTTTCCTGTACAGTTTCACCAACACCAGTACCAGTACTAACAGTTTCCACATTTTCAGTTTGAGCGCCTGAACCACTAGCTTCTCCAACTTTCTGCCTTTTACTCATCTCCCCCTCATGGTGATCAGGATCGGGATCTTGATCATCATGTTTTCGTTAGGTGGTTTGGGTTTGAACATCACATTTTCCTTCCAACACTTTAATTCGGTCAGAAAGGGTTGTAAAAGCGAAAGAGATAGCTTGGGTCATGTCAGTTATGGATTGTTAAAGTGTTTGGATATCAGTTCGAGATGGTAGGTTGGTTTGTTGTTCAGTTTATCGCCGAAGAAGACCAAGTAAATCCACTTCTTCTTGAGTGTTAGTGTTTCCTTGTTCTAATAAACGTGTAAGCATTTGAGATTTCAGTTCATGTAGTGGAAGGTTAGGGAATACCTTCGGGTTAGGTTAAGTTTCTGGCTGAGATTCAGGTGCAGTGGATGAAGATTCACGGCAGATTTTCCTTCACGGCTCTGCTCACTTCTTGAGATAGTTTGCTAACCACTTCTTTCATTTCTGCAGAATGAGCTTTATATGAGTTACTCAGAGTAGTGATTGACATTTCCAACAGCTTCAGAGATACAAAATGATGAGGAGGAGGACCCACCAAAGATCTGATGTTCTGAGATTGTAACGGGGTAACACCCAAACCACTTAGGTTACTGGTTTGCATAGCAGTTGTTGGTTCCTGTTTTGCTTAACAATGATGAGTCTTTCAGATAGTTCAGATAAGATATATCTGCGGAAGCGTATTTAAAGAACTGAATGATTACTAAGGTAGAAGAACACACAATATCAAATAAGCAGTTTGTAAAAGACAGATAAATATCTCAAAGATTTACTGTATTTGATATTATCAAGAACACCAAGAACATAACAAGAAATCTGCTGGTGTGTGTGTTGTGCGTAGCTTAAAATCTGTTTCTTGTTAATAGAAGAACTCAACATGAGTCTTCTATTTATACTACTACAAAGGGGACATACTTTAGACAATAAGGACTGATCTACAGTAGACATGATCATATGACCAGTAGCAGGTACTACATGCATTAAATGCGCTGATATCAACTTGGTACTGAGCCCTATCAGAGTTTGACACATGGAGGTTGTCAGGGCACTCCTTGTACAAGTAGATGAACGGATCCTGGAACAGTAGAAAGATATTTGTTGATTTCTTCCAAGTCTTCAGTATACCGCAGAGGCTCTGTCAAAGGTGACAGAGGTTCCGCGGCTCGGTCCTCTGTGAGCAGTCTTCTGTCGATTCTTGCCTTCGGTCTTCTTGGTGTCTCGGCAGAGCCTCTGTTGGAGGCTTCTATACTTAGCCTATTTTTCACTACTTTCATAAACAGAAAGATTGGAGCTAACAATCTCCCCCTAAGAAGTGAAAAATGAAAAATTGAAAAGTACATGGATTTTTAGGCTAAGTACATACTAAGAGGTGAAACAGTATACCTCAAAAGTTTAATTTTTCTTTCATATAAAATTATGCCAGAGGCATTTACACTTGATTACATTATGAAAGGAAAGATTTGCAGAGACTTGTGGATTGACTCAGACCTTGGCGTATTTGAAGTCGTTGAAACTTCTGCGGTCGAGTCCTTCTTGTTTAAGTTCGTGATAGAAGCTGACGCAGAGAGTTCGGAAGTCGATTGTCGCATCAATAACCTCTATTAGTCTGTCGGCTAGACTTTGATTCATAAGATCTGTTCCTCTGTGTTCCATAAGACTTGCTCTAAACTCTGTCAAAGTACTTGTTGCGTACTTCTGACAGTCTATTTCTACGAACAACCTTGATTTTCCAGCAGAATCTAGAAAGACTAACCCGACCCTTGGAGATGTGATGATTGAGTTTGGTATAGTAGGGGGAGGGCAGTAGTCTTCTGGCGGTTGAACACATAAGTTCTTCACTCCAAGATCTCGAGCCAATTGGAAGTCGACCATGCTGTATAGCAGAAGCTTCTCGCGCATAGCTTTTCTGATCACCCTGTATGCTCTGTGAACTTCATCAGTTGTGAAGTTCTTTTTCGTCTATTCCAGAAGGTCAGGTAGGTCATACGGATTTAGATTCCTAAGATCCGCATCTGCGAATTGGTTCTCGGATTTGTCCTCTCTTTTGACCTTGTATATATTGTATGTGACCTTAGGCCAGGTTCTGGTTGTAGAGAACTTACAGTAGATGACCTTGACGATTTTGGAGGATGAGAAGACTTCTTGTTTTGGCTTGGGTTTTGTTCTGGTGAAAAGGTTTTCCAGGTCGGCACGGAAATCAGGGTCTTGAATGGTTGGTGTTGATTGATCTATGCTTATTCTGCTGTATAAGTACCTGTATACCACTTCTTCCATTTATGGTGGTGGTAGTTGAGGTAAGGTTTTGCACAGAGCATCCAATTTGTTCTTGATTTCTGCCACTCGATCTTCTGTAGGAGGTGCCTTTGGATCCAGAATAGGAATGTTTGTCAAAAGAGTGAAACCATAAGCCCAGTCTTCTTCTTCAGGCTTTGGTGTCATATACGCATCAAAAGAGCTCTTCATCAGTTTTCTGTTGGAGGTTGATGCTTGGGCTTTTTCTTCTGCGGTTCCTCTGTCATAATCCCTTTGCCTTTGTCTTTCGCCATTGGTTTGTCTACTTGTAGAGATGGGGTTTCCTCTGAGGGTTTTTGCATTTGAGTTTCAGAGGGTTTGGTTGTAGGAGGTTCTGTGGGGGTTGCCTCTGTTGGATTTGACACTTGAGTTTCAGAGGGCTTGATTGGTGATTTGGGTTCTGTTGGAGAGGCTTCAGGTGTTTTGCTCAGATATTTTCTCTGTTTTTTAGCAATGGTTTTGATTCTTGGGTTGGTTTTAGGTGTTGGGGAAGGTAGTTCTTCTTTAGAAGATGTCAGAATTTGGAAGTTTTCTTGGGTTTGGACATCTTCTCCGAATACAGAGGGGAATTCTACAGAGGTGGGTATTGCCTATGTGGTCTTCTTTTGTTGATCTTGGTTGGTTTCATGTATTTGGGTTGTAGCAGGGGTTTCTTTAGAGATCATTTCCACAGAGGTGGTTGTCGCCTCTGTGGACTGTTGTTGTGTTCCTCCTTGGGTTTGAGTTGGAGGTGCTTGAGATATAGGTTCTGCGGACACCGGTGGAGCTTGTAGACCTCTGCTTGCAGGTTTTTCCTTTTGTTTCTCACCTTGATTCTCCCCCTCAGGATGATTTGATGAATCGTCAGAGTCATTATTAGAGTCATCCTGACCTTTATTTTTAGTACCCTCTGCTCTGCACGAAGCTTCAGGTTTCTTGGGTGGAACAGTACCCGCAGCGATCATCTTAGCGCATAAATCATCACAGAGGCCGAGGAGTGTATGAACCTATGCTTCTGTGTTGAAGCACATTTTTCCTACGCTCTTTTGAAAATCCTTGACATAGTTGGCGTTGGCAGCAGTAAAAGCTCTGATGAACTCCGTCATTTGATCCAGAATCCCTTGCCCAAGTTCTGTTAGTTGAACTCTGGTCATGTAGTCTGAAGGCTTCATGGCTTGAGTGTTTTTCATTGTTTCCTCTTGAACTTCATCTAAGGCCTTCTTTAGGTCTTCAGGTGTAAGGCCCTTAGTAGCAGAGGATTGCTCTTTCAGCTTTTGGAGAAAGTGTTTGACCGATTCTTTGAAAACAGAGGTAGCGGCTTTCCCGAATTCTGAAGCTGCAAAGGTAGCAGTGGGGGTAGCAGTTGACTTCATCTGGGTTACGGCATTTTGCACCTTTGTGGACAGGTTGTCCCATTTGGTGTTCAGATCAAGGATTGCCCTGGATGTTGTTTCTGCAAAAGATTTGAAAGAGCTTTGCAACTCCTTCAATGTATTGTACACAGAGGTGACAAGGGTTCGGAACTCATCCCTTGATACATGTGAACTAGTTGTAACCTCTAGGGGAACACATTCTTCCCCAGAGTGAGTCTCTGTTCCTGAGACACCTTCTTTCGCCCTTGTTTTTATGTCGGGGGCGGAAGGATTTCCTTCTAATCCTTGAGAAGAAACTTTTGGAGTTTCAGTCTCTATAGAAGTTATGTCAAGGACATTGTCTTGATCCACTCCAGAGGTGGGTATAAGATTATCCTTGAGTTGACTTAGGGATTTGTCTAGAATCCCTTCGTCTGTGTGCATTCTAATCTTCTCTGAAGAGATGTTTGGGCCTAGGTGTGTGCGTGTAGCAGAGGAAACAAATTCCTCTGCGGGGATGTCTGATGTGATCTGGGGCAATTGATCACTTACTAAGGGCAAATCCTTTAGAGAGGATTCCCCTGGAATGGTTTCCCCGATTTCTAATGGTACAGAGGATGAAAAAATTTCCTCTGTCCGGATGGTTTGGGTTGTGGTCGAGCTGTGCTGCTCTTTTTCAATATTGCCCTCTGCCACTAGACTGGCGGCAATAGAAATGTGGGTTGCACTGGGAGCTGGTTTTGGTTGTGTGCCTCTATTATTCCAGGCATTTATTCTTGCTTCTGCTTCTGTGAAGCATCCAACCACTTGTTCTCCATCTATTGTCTCAACCTCTGTAGCTATCACATGGCTTGCTGTTTCTACCCTGACTTCTGGGCTTTTCCCTAGATCATCATAGCAGGGATTTGTCCCAATTAGTCGCATGACATGTGGATGATAAAGACCTTTTCTTATTTGGTCTGCTTCCTCTTTATCAGAATCCACTTCTGAGACTTATACCCTAGTCTCCCTAGTTTCAACCATCTCCTCTGTTGGACCTCCTAACATGGTGTCCATGTGATGGTCTTCTACAACTACCTCTTCCTCTGGGCTTGCCCTTTGTACATCAAATCCGGGTTGGGTGAAAGGGTTTTGTAGTACTTCTAGCGTTTCAATCTGAATATTTTAAGGAGTTTGGTCATCCTCTTCCAAGTCAGAAGAGATTCCGAAGTCTGCTTCTTCTGTAGACCCATGGGAGAGGGGTTCTGCAGTCCATCCAGCAGTGTTTAGAGTATTGGCGAATTCTGGGTTTTGGAGGAAGTCAGAGAAATCTCCGTGATGTGCATAGTTGAGGGGATTGGGGGATTGCAGAGGTGATTGGTGAACTTCTTCTTCTATCACATCATCCTCTGCTATAGTTTGCATAGGAAAGATAGGCTTTTTGGTCTTTTTCTTGCTTTTCCTTCTCTTTGGTTTCGGTGCACTCTCATCTGAGGTTTTGGATTTTCTTTTCTTCTTTTCCTTTGGAGGAGAGGGAGGTGCAGAAGATCCAACCTATGTTGCATGAGGTGGAGACTTTTGTGTTTGAGCAACAGAAGTAGAGGTGCCCTCTGTGGTTTTCCTCTTGTGAGTTTTCTTTTTAGTAGAGGCAGAGGGTTTGCTTTTCTTTGCAGAAGGGATTATGGCTTCTCTTTGTGCAAGGAATCTGGCCTGAACTTCTTCATGCTTCTGAAAAGATGCTGCACATTCTTCATCTGTCATCCTATTGACTACTTTTGTTCCTAAGGGGGCTCCTAAACGCGGGGGTGTCACAGGACTTGGGTCTGGAGTCCTGTGATCGCGTATATATATATTCTAGACTAAGGGTTTCATCCTTGGCATATCCCAAAAGCTTGTTTGGCAGAGGTCTGCAGAAGGGGTATCCATCTTCATGTTCTGTTGGGGTGTTTTTGGTCATGACATACATTTTGGTTGTTGGCCCCTCCATAGGCCATTTTTCAAGTAAGAGCAGAGGCTCTAACAGAACACCTAGTATTCGTTGAAATTGCAGAGGAGGCAGAGCTTCTTTCTTCTGTCCCTTTTTCCTCTGGAAGGTGATTTTTCTGTCTATGGTGTTAACCATTTCCTGTATCATAAGTGTGGCGAAGTCTAGAGGTAAGTCTTAGTAGACTCTGTACATTATGGCTAAGATCTGGTGTGAAGATTGATCTGGACTGCCCACTTTTCCGGTTAGGCACCTGTTGAGTATGGAAAAGAGTGTATTCCACAGAGGTGGTAATCTGCCTCTGCGGAAGTCATTCCTTTTTCTGAGTGGCAAGTTGTACCCCAACATTTCAACGAACCTGCAGAGCTCTTCGTCTGTGGGTTCCTCTGCATAGGCCTTTATCCCTAGAAGACCTCTGGTGGGTAAGCTAAACTCAAGTGAGAACATCGTTCTGTTGAACTTGAGTTCAAGGTGCTCGGATTTATTTGGCTTGGAAAGGTAGCCCTTTATCTGTCTATCCTCTGGATCAAATCTGCAACTTTGCCAGAATTGATTTAGGTATCTGGCAGGGATTTTGTCGACGGTTTTGGTTAGGAGAGGGTAGAGTATGTGGTTTTCCAAGATATGGAGAAAAAGAACATGTGCTTCCCCAAAAGCGGTTTTAGATGGAACCAGGTAGTGGTTATTTGGTTTTAAAGGTAGAACATTATCAAAATGTTCATGTTCTTAGAAATTTTGAAGGTGTGTGGTCGGAGCAAAGTTTGCTTGTTCGCCGGAGTTGTCCTTTTCCAGGTCTCTGGCTATTGCTGGGTTTTCAGAGTGTTCAGAGTGTTCAGGGGAGTTCGCCGGAGAGTGAGCAGGGGAGTTTTTCTGAGCGTGAGAGGTGGAAGCCATTTCTTGGATAAGAAAAAGATGAATAACGAAGAAAATTTGCAGGTTTTTGCATAAGTTCGCCGGAGAAGAAAATGTAAGTTCATAAAGTTTTGAGAGGATTGGTAACTTGGGTTTTATACTGAAGGATAACGGTTAGAATTCTGAAGAGGTAAATATATGGAAGTGAATAAAATTTGGGGTCTGCACTTGAGTGTATACGGCTGGTTCAATTTTCCAGAAGAACGTGTGCCATGGACGTCCAAAGAAAATGCGACACGTTAGCAGTGTCAGAGTACGACGAGACGTCATGCGCGGCCCATTAATGCTTGGCGCGTGAGCTTTTCAACTTTCAAAAGAATTTTACTCGCAGAATTTTACCGTTACTTTTGCAGAGTTTCCCTAAGTATCAGAAAATGACAGAAGCTCTGTAGTGATAGGAGCTCTGTGGTTTCTGACTTTCTTGTTATATCCTCTGTGTTTTGCACCTTTACCAAAAACGTTTGAAAAGCATTGGAGAGGATTGATAGATTTTTAGTGTAGAAATTGCATTCACAGAGGTTTTGAAGCTCTGTCAGAGCCAGCAGAAGCTCTATGAGTTGAAATTTCTCATAACTAAACATTTATGAAACTTTTTGATCATCCAAAGTTTTAATTGTTTTTAACAATGTTTTAGGACCTATTTGGAAATTGGTGTCCTAGAAAATTGTTTGTGAAAAAGTTTTGTGCGAGTATCTCTTATAGTTGCCTAGGTTAATCAACAGAGGTTTTTGTGATGGAATGGGCTCTGTGACTAACCTTTGTTTGTCTTTATGCGTGTATTTGTACAAGAGAACTCTTTAGAGGACATTCAAAATGATCGATAGAGTTTCCATTACAAATTTGTGATCATAGAATCTTTACCTGGCAGAGCCTCTGTTGAGCTCAGCAGAGGCTCTATGACCTTAAATTTCTAATTTTGGAAAGCTCATTAATCTTTTTGAATATTTGAAGTTTGAAATGTCTTTTGTAGTGTTTCTAGAACATATTTGGAAATTTGTGTCCTAGAAAACTATTTTCGAAAATGATTTTGTGCGAGTAGACTTCAAATACCTAGGATAGTCAGCAAAAGTTCTGTGGTATGTTGAACTTTCTGACTGAAGACCCTCTTTATGACATTCAAGAAGATTGATCGAGTTCCCGTATGAAATTTGCAGTATTGGAGGATCTGTCTTACAGAAGCTCTGTTGAGCTCAACAGAGGCTCTGAAACCTTAAATTTCTCATAAAGGAAGGCTCATCAAGTGTTTTGATTATTTCTTGTTTGGAATGTCATAAGCAATGTTTCTAGGACATATTTGGAAGTTTGTGTCCTAGAAAATTGTTTTCAAGAAGGATTTGTACGAGATACTCATATTTTGACTTTTCGTTGTTCGGCGTAGTACCTGACTTCTGTGGATGTTGTTTGATCGTAATTCTTCTTTGGCTCCCCTTTGAATGATCAACCTCTGTAGATCAGTTCAAGGTCTCCTTCTGCTCCCCCTTGATCTATGCTTGGGTCAAAATAAGATAAGTAATGCATAGAACATAGATCAAGTTTATCAGAGGTTCTGTAAGGATTGTCAGAGGTTCTGAGCAAATCTACAGAAGCTCTGTTTGTATAGAACACTTGATGATTGAGAATTTACATTCAGAAATAAATCAGACAACAAAAACAATAAAAACAATGTATGTACATATATTACAGAAGATTAGAATCATACTTACAGAGGTTTTAACTCATGTTAATCATTCCCAACTTACCCACCAAGAAAAGGAATCTTTTCTCATCTAGTGCCTTGGTGAACAAGTCTGCAAGCTGGTATTCAGTGGACACAAAATGCATTTCGATTGTGCCATATTCAACATGATGCTTCAGAAAGTGGTAACGTATGTCGATATGCTTTGTTTTTTAGTGTTGTACTGGATTGGCAGAGATGGCTATGGCGCTTTTTGAGTCACGGAAGATGGGTATCTTGAATATGTTGTGCCCATAATCTTTTAGCTGAGTTTTCATCCACAGAACATGGGAGCAACAGCTAGCAGCAGCAACGTATTCAGCTTCTGCCGTAGATGTCGATACACAGTTCCGTTTCTTAGAAGTCCAGCTAACTAATTTCCCACCTAGGAATTGACAACTCCCAGAGGTACTCTTTCTGTCGAGCTTGCATCCTCCATAATCTAAGTCCGTGTAAGCTTTAAGACCAAATCCAGAGTTCTTCGGATACCAGAGGCCAAGATTTTTGGTCCCTTTGAGGTATCTGAAGATCCTCTTTACAGCAATATAATGGGATTCCTTCGGGTTAGCTTGATATCTTGCACAGAGGCATGTGGCATGCATTATGTCAGGTCTACTTGCGGTTAAGTATAACAGAGACCCAATCATACCTCTGTAGAGCTTGCACTCTACAGATTTATCATTTGGATCTGAGTATAACTTATTTCCAGTGGCCATTGGGGTCTTCATTACAGAGGCTACAGAGAGACTGAATTTTGTAAGTATGTCAGAGACATATTTAGCTTGATTTATGAAAATTCCCTCTGATGATTGTTTTACTTGTAGTCCGAGGAAGAAAGTTAATTCTCTCATCATACTCATTTCAAACTCACTCTGCATGAGTTTTTTGAAATCTTTGCACTGTTGTGCATTTGTAGACCCAAAAATAATGTCGTCCACATATATTTGTACAAGCATAATTTCATCACCTTTCCTTTTATAAAACAAAGTTGTATCGGTCGTACCTCTGTCGTAGTCATTATTGAGAAGGAAATTTGAAAGTCTTTCGTACCAAGCTCTTGGAGCTTGTTTCAGTCCATACAGAGCTTTATCGAGGTAATACACATATCTTGGGTACTTGGAGCTTTCAAATCCTGGTGGCTGCTGGACGTATACTTCTTCTTGTATTTCACCATTTAGAAAAGCAGATTTTACATCCATTTGAAAGACTTTAAAACCTCTGTGGGCTGCGAAGGCTAAGAAAATTCTTATAGCTTCGAGTCGTACGACAGGGGAAAAAGTTTCATCGTAATCTATGCCTTCTTCTTGGCGATATCCTTTGGCCACCAATCTTGCTTTGTTTCTGATAACCACCCTATCCTCATCCTTTTTGTTTCTGAAGACCCATTTTGTCCCTATAGCTTATTTTCCTCGTGGCAGAGGAACTAGGGTCCATACTTTGTTTCGTTCAAACTGTAGAAGCTCTTCATGCATAGCATCTACCCAGTTTGGGTCGTCAAGGGCTTCAGAGATTCTTTTTGGCTCGATCACACTAATAAAATTTGTAAAGAAACAAAAGTTAGCAGTGGCTGATCTTGTTTTTACCTTTTCAGAAGGATCGCCGATTATAAGGCTAGGAGGATGGCTTTTCGTCCATTGAGTTGTTCTTGGGAGATGGTCATCGAAGTCATCAAGTTGATCTACAGAGGTTGTGCTCTGTTGTTCTGGTGCATCTTCTGTTGTAGATGGTGCTTCTGTACTTGTGCTTGGTTTTTCTGCTTGTGGGATGATTGGAATGAGTGTTAGTATTTGTTCCTCTGAGGAAGTAGAGACTGAGTCCTCGTGTTCCTCTGGTATTGGTTCCTCTATAGTTGTTGGAGTTGGTATTTCAGTAGATTCTGTGGTTGTATCCTTTGTTGTATCACCTTCTGTTGGCTCCCCCTCGGCATTTGCATCTGTATGATTAACAGAAGAAGATGAAGTATTTAATGGACCAGTTAGAGATATACATGTCTCGATCTGGCTGACAGAAGATGATCCTCCAGAGGCTCTGACGGTTCCAGCAGAGGGATCAATGTCATCATGGAACATCTCTTGAAATCGAAGATTTAAGTCTTCTTCTCTTATTTTTGAGATGCCAGAGGATTCCCTTTTTAGCCCGAGTTCTGAACTGATTTGTTCAGAAGTCATTTGGAAGGAATCGTCAAAAGACACGTTGATGCTTTCTACAATGGTTCGTCACCGCAGAAGATAAACTCTGTAGGCCTTGGAGGTTGCAGAGTATCCAATGAACTTGCCTTCATCTGCTTTTACTTCAAACTTTCCTCTTGCTTCTCTATCATTTAAGACAAAGCACTTGCATCCAAATATATGGAAGAACTTGATGTTTGGTCGCCTTTTGTTGATCAAATGATATGGTGTCTTGATGTGCCTCTTTACAATGGTTGATCGATTTTGGGTATAGCATATGGTTGATACTGCTTCTGCCCAAAAGGTCATTGGTAATCCACAGGCAGTCAGCATAGTTCTTGCAGCCTCCACAAGCATGCAATTTTTACGTTCAACCACGCCATTCTGTTGTGGGGTGCGTGCAACAGAGAAGTTCTGTGATATTCCTTCTTCTGTTAGATAGGATTCAATGACAGAGTTTTTGAATTATGTGCCATTGTCGCTTCTCAGTTTCTGAATCCTGCACTCATACAGAACTTGGATTCTTCTCATTAATTTTATCAGAATGTTTGGAACATCTGATTTCTTTCTGACAAATTCAACCCATGTAAATCTTGAATACTCATCGATTAAAATAAGTATATATTTCTTGCCACCTAGGCTCTGTGTAGCGATTGGACCGCAGAGGTCAACATGAAGCATATACAGAATCCTGGGGCAAGACACATCAGTTTTGCCTTTATGGGGAGCTCTTTTGAGTTTCCCATTTCGCAGGCAGAGCATAAATGATTTTTATTAAACTTAACATCTGGCAGACCTTTGACTAGATCAAGTTTTGCAAGTTTATCTAGAGTATGAAAGTTTAAGTGACAGAACCTGTTATGCCATAACCAGGCTTCTTCGCTTTTGCATGTAACAAGACAGAGTTTTTCTTCCTTGTTCTTGGCACAAAAGTTCATGAGATACAGACCACCTCTTCTTTCGGCTCGCAGAAGTTCGACTCCTGTGTCTTCACCTTGAAGAGAGCAGAAGGTTCTTTTGAACATCACATCGAAACCCGTATCGCAGAGTTGGCTTACACTTAGAAGATTGTGTTTAAGGCCATCCACATATGCAACTTTGCATACAGTTATATTTTCCTTCTTTATGACTCTGTAGCCTTTAATGTACCCCTTTTTGTTGTCTCCAAAGGTCACAGATCCACCATCGTGTTTTCTTTGTATGTGGATAGAAAACCTCTGTCGCCAGTCATGTGCCACGAGCATCCGGATTCTAGATACCAGATCGGCACATACTGCTTCTGCAAGACAATCAGAGAGTTTTAGGTACCCATATCCAAATGGGTCCAGTTTTGTTAGGGGTCTTCAAGTTTGCCTTAGCATTCTTGGTCTTTGTTTTAACTTCTGTTGAAGAACCATTTTGTTTCTTCTTACCCTTGAATTTAGCATTTTCTTTGGGTACAGAGAGGAAACATTTTGGACTTGAGAAGTGTTGCCTTAATTGAAACATGAGATCAAAGCAATGACAGTATTGAATGCGCGAAGAGATTTGCTTGAACTTTTCATTAAAGACATTAAATGAGGGTACAGAGGCGTTACAATTTATCCTAACATTCGACTTTCTATTACAAGAAGGTTTATGTAGGCTAGATTGTTGTTTGCAAAATCCTTTGTTGAGTGCGGCCTTCTGTGTACCCCTTCTGTGGTGAACTTCTGCAGGTTTCACTGTCACAGAAGAAAAAGATTTATTATTTTGGTCCAGTTAACCTTCTATTTCCATGTTAATTTTTCTTTAACAGGTTTTAAGGGCTTCAAAATCTTTGAACTTGTTGGAGTTCTAGTGGACATTTCCTTCTGTTGTTTAAAATTCTCAAGCTTAATAGAGGTTTTGGCTTGTATAAGCATGTTCAGAAAGTCTGGACAGATAGGAACTCTTGTGATTTTCTCCTTGGGAGAAATAGTTCTGTTAAGAACTTCAGAGGATGGTTTAAAATCCTTTGTGTCACGAGGTACTATCTCTGACTTGGAGTCAGTCTCAGATTCGTCAGAGGATGAGTCGTCCTCATAAACAGAGGTTGAGTCACTTGGTTCTCTTTCGACAGAGGCTGGACTTTCAGAACATGTGCCATACTCACTTTCTTTCTTTTCTATGGACTTATTTTCAAAGTCAACAGAAGTATCTGTTAAGTCTTCTTTAGAGAGATTTTGATTATTGGAAGCTGTACAGAGGTTTTCTTTAGAGATATCAAGTTTTTCTTTTGTAAGGTTTGTCTTGAACTCAGGTGCCTCTGCTGATAACTTCTTTTCAGAATTCATCATGCAGACAAATGCAACTTGAGTTTGAGTCTCGGGGTCACCAAACTTGAAGATTCCTATCTGATCTTGAGTTTTCAGATACTTCTTAGGTTTGGATTCTCTATTGACAGAGATTGAAGGTGACAAATCTGTGTTTTCAAACCACACATTTGTCATCTTCAGAGGTTTCCTCTTTTGAGGTTCCCCAGAGACTTTTTTCCTTTTACTTACAGATAGTAGATTTGGAAATCCAGGTTTTCTTGTATCTCCTATATGAAATAGAAAGGACAGAGATTTGTCTCTTTTGTTTCCTGTATATGGATCTATATCACAGAAGCCAATTCCCCGTCTCCATATTTGTGTATTGATTTTCTCGTACACCTTCTGTGCATCTTGAATTTTTTTAATTAAAAGATCTCTTCTGAGTAAATCTTGACAGAGGACTTCTCTTTCCTTTTGAAAATAATGTTTAAGAGCTAGGATGTTCATTCTGTCACACTCAACGTCCATAAGTTCTTTCGATTTTGTTTTTAAAGAAGAATTAAGTTCAGAAATCTTTTCTTTTAAAGGATTTAATTTTTTGTTCCAGTTTGTTTCAATTTCTTCCTTTTCAAGAAAATTTTTGGCTTTTTCTTGAGTGAGAAGTCTAGCTTGTCTCTCATAGAAGGTGAGCTTTTTCTGAACACTTTCGCATGTCTTTTTAAGTTCAGTGTATTCAATGTTAAGTTTAAGCAAATCAGCTTCTGCTGTATTAGAGTTAGAGTTAGAGTTAGAAGTGGATACCTCACTATCAGAGTCAGAGCTGACTTCTTCCATGCCACAGAACAGGGCGTTCTATGTTTCTCCTCCTTTAGAGGATGTATCTGATAGCCAGTTTTCTTAATTCACCATTAAGAATTTCTGAGCATAGTACTCAGCTTTCTTTTTGTAGAAAGCAGCATCCCTCTGAGGGCGATTTGATTTGCTCCTGCATTCGTTGGCGAAGTGACCTGGCTTTCAACAATTGTAACAGCCTTGGTTCTGTGGAGCGTTTCCAGCTTTGTCATCTGACCTCTGTCGGTCACCACTTCTGTTGGTTCTGCATTCATTTGCGTAATGGCCTGGCTTACCACATTTATAACACTCTTGATTCTGTGGAGTGTTTCCAGCTTTGTCGTCCGACCTCTGTCGATCATTACCTCTGTCATTTGACCTCTGTTGGTCACCACTTCTGTCGTTTCTGTCGTTCGATCCTTCTCTTTCGTAGCGTTCATTACCAGACTTCTTCTGGTATCCTCTGCTGAATTCCCTAGTCAAGAGTGCTAATGATTTAGCTATCAAGGCCGGGGTTGTTTCTTCTTCTTCTTCTTCCTTCTCTTCTTCACTATCAACTATCATGATTTTCTTCTTCTCCTTCTTTTCCTCTGCAGCCTTCTCTTTCTTTGGTTTCTCTTTAGCCTCTGTAGTCTTACCAACTAGTGCAAGAGGTGCAATGATCTGGGCTTTTGTTTGTGCTACTTGAGGTTCTTGGGCTGCCAATGTTCCATAGAGGTCTGATAGAGTCCAGGAATCTAAGTCTTGATTTGTTTGAAGAGACATAGATAACTGGAGCCATTCTCCATTTAGACTTTTAAGGAACATGACATTGTTTTCTTCAGAAGTTCTGTGGATTCCGAACTTCTTGCATTTGTTGATTAGCGAGTTGAATCGATCATATGTAGACTGCAGAGTTTCTGTTGGTAGAGCTTTAAATGCATAGTATTCGTTTATGTATTGAGCTCTGCGGTTCTTCTGAGTTTTGGCCCCCCTTCTAGTTGTTTTTCCAGTTCCTTCCATAGATCATATGTAGATTCACATGCATCTAGGGACTGGAAAAGGTCGTTGGGAATAGCCATGATCAGAAGTCTTTTTGTTTTCTGAGCCACTTCATATTTTGCCCAATCAGAATCGGACCACTTACCCTGAGCTTTTGGTTTTTCGTGTTCAGGGATTTCTGGTGTGTCGTCTGTGGAAGGAATACGTGGTACTGTTATCATTGGAACGAAAGGAGGATTTCGGAGATAGTATACGAGTTCTTTATCAGTACCCTCAAAGAAGTGAATCATTCGTATCTTCCATTGAGGGTATTCGTCTCTAAGAAGAGTAGGAGGCTTGGTTAAAGAACCATCAGTGAAGAAGTTGTTTGTATTTATCATTTTGAGAGAGAGAAAATATTCAGAAAGATAGGGTATGAACATCAGATTTTTCAGAATGTGAAGTGGATGCTTCGTATGATGATTCTAAGCTTAAAAACATTAAGCTGAGCACTAATTTGGTGTTTTAACCAGAATAACAGATTCTATAAGTTTACCAAAGTTCGAATGAATCGAAAATGGCAGAAAAACAGAAACTGTTTGAATATTAGGAAGAATAGGTTAGAAGTCCAAGTTTCTACCAAAGATAATTGTTTAGAGTGGATCCCTTGATATTAAAAATCAAGGTTTACTCTGATACCAATTGTTGGTTCCTGTTTTGCTTAACAATGATGAGTCTTTCAGATAGTTCAGATAAGATATATTTGCGGAAGCGTATTTAAAGAACTGAAAGATTACTAAGGTAGAAGAACACACAATATCAAATAAGCAGTTTGAAAAAGACAGATAAATATCTCAAAGATTTACTGTATTTGATATTATCAAGAGCACCAAGAATATAACAAGAAATCTGTTGATGTGTGTGTTGTGCGTAGCTTAAAATCTGATTCTTGTTAATAGAAGAACTCAACATGAGTCTTCTATTTATACTACTACAAAGGGGACATACTTTAGACAATAAGGACTGATCTACAGTAGACATGATCATATGAACAGTAGCAGGTACTGCATGCATTAAATGCGCTGATATCAACTTGGTACTGAGCCCTATCAGAGTTTGACATATGGAGGTTGTCAGGTCACTCCTTGTACAAGTGGATGAACGGATCCTGGAACAGTAGAAAGATATTTGTTGATTTCTTCCAAGTCTTCAGTATACCGCAGAGGCTCTGTCAAAGGTGACAGAGGTTCTGCGGCTCGGTCCTCTGTGAGCAGTCTTCTGTCGATTCTTGCCTTCGGTCTTCTTGGTGTCTCTGCATAGCCTCTGTTGGAGGCTTCTATACTTAGCCTATCTTTAACTACTTTCATAAACAGAAAGATTGGAGCTAACGAATGCTGGCATAGTGTTAACATTGACAAGACTTCCACCCGGTCCTCGTAAAGCACCAACGAATGGCGGCAATACTCGGGGTGTTCCGGTTGGCTCACGAAGAACTCCAACGGTTTGTGTCACCAATGATGTTGTGACTGGTGGTCGTTGTGTCCTAGGAAAAGAAGTAAATCCAAAGGGCTCTAGACTCAATGTGCGTACAAATGAAGGCGGTGGTCGGGGCAGTTGCCATCCTATTTCAATACCAGCTGACACCGAGTGTGTCGTCGATAGACTTTGTGCTATTCCCCTGTGAGAATATGAAACATCAACTTGTAAAGAAGTTGATGAGTGGCTGAGTGGGGTTGTGCAACGCATAGCTAGGTCCACTATGTGTTTTTCAATGTCTTGTGGCGACGGACGCGCACTGACAGTAGATGTGGCTACCCGGGTTGACACGGTTTGGGAAGGATCATCAGTTAAAACTTTTGTAGATCCTGTCACACTCTCACCATATTTTTTTCTTTCCATCTCACTTGACCTCACATTTATTTATGTTTCAACTAAAGCTCCCTCAGTACTCCTTATATCCCCTCGAGCACTAGATTTTGGCTCGGTATTAACAGTAATCTCAAAATCATGACCACCAGGTTGATCATCATCATAATTATCATCCTCCGTCTCTGCCTCATCATCAGCTTCGTCTGAACTAGTACTTGCAGAGTAAACATTTGTTGGATCATCAATATCTGCATATAGATCCTCAGTTGCTTGGTCAGAGTCAGCAGAACCAAGACTGGTCTCTTCATCATCAGGAACACGAGACGACTGACCAGGAGCACCCCCAACGCCAGTTCCCCTCAAAATGTTTTTACCGCTAGTCTCACCCTGTTCAAGTACCCCAGTATCTTGAATTCTCTCTATAATAACTAGACCCTCACTCCTCTCTCTAAGTGGGCTAGCACTTTAGGTAGGCCCCTCCGGTCTTGGCCGGGCCATAAGTGCGTTCTCTTCTCTATACTCACTCACAAATGGTGACTCCTGGTCTGCGTAAGCGAGTACAACTTCGGGTAAGACTTTGATACGTTCAAAATGAGTACCTTTGGGAATACGAAGATAGTGCATCTACTGATCTGGACCACGTAATGCTCCTTCTCGTCTCGGGATTTGTGGATTAGCGTCCATTATGTATTTGATAACAATCTGTAGAAACCTCTGAAACGGAACAAAGGTTCTTGCCTTGGATGGATTTGACTTGTCACCTACAACCTCAATCAACTCATTCCATATTAGCACAACAAAATCTATCTTCCGGTCATAGACGATAGCATGGAACATTCGTAAGACAGAGACACTGCATATGTCAAGCCTTGTGTGCTTTGACGTCATGCATCTGTTAATGATGCTAAATAGAGTATAGTACAACGGAGGCAAGTACTTTCTTTTGAAGTTAGAAGCATTGACAAGAATTCCATCCTCTGTGTCATTATATCCCAGTTCCTGAATGTCTCCGCACAATTCTTCCTCAGATACCATATCGGCAAAATCATTGGAGAATGGTAAATCCAACACCCTTCTAAGTCGCTTGAGAGTCAACTTGGAATAAAAATGATCTATCTTCAGTGTAAAGTAGTTGGTTGCATCAGATCGAGGTACAAATTGGATTGTGTACCATGCTTGTTGTAAGTAAATCTTCGAAAACAACTGAGTCTTCTCAAGAGAAGTGCGAATCGGATGGCCTTTAAGAATCTCCACCACTATTTGATAATCCATCCTCACTTGTGTGTCGAAAGTGAAATTATTGTGCTTTATGGCCAACTTATTCTTAGGTAGAATAAGTTCATCATCTGGATTCCTTGCATTCACGGAAGGATGTGAGGAACGATGTGAAGGAATGATCGTATTGTCATCCGAGGAATTACCTTCACCATGCTCTGGATTTTGTGCCATTTGATCTGTTTTGGAACTCATTAGAACAATGGGATAATAGTTGCAAAGTACCACCTTTTGAAAATTTCTCAAAATTTCCTAACTCTGGAGGGTTATCGCACAAAGCTAAAAGCCCTAGTCGCATGACACTTCTAATCGCACGACACTTGGGCGATGAAAAAGTTATCGCTCAAGGCGTGTGCGATCAGGATGAATAACTATTTTGTGAGACAACAATAAATATTTGAAGACATTCTTTGTGCGATAACATGGAACACTTCGAGATATTTTGAAGGTTCAATCCAGAATCTAAGAATGAGCAATGAAAGCACAAATAAATCGATACCCTATACTCGTTTAACTATCAGAATCCTATCTTATCATGTTTTGGCCCACAAACTAATAGATATGAATGATTTTGACACGAGAATACCAACAGTTCTTACACACAACTTTTTAGTATGAAATCAACTTGAAACACAAAATGATATGTACGAATGACAGTAAAGATGTTAGAAATACATACCTGAGATTAATGCGAACCAAGAATAATCAACAACAGCAACAACAATCAAGATCGAAAAATTTTCAGATGAGAGAATGTGAGTTCAAAGAAGTCGGGAAAAACTGAAACGTTCGAACTCTCGACCTATTTATACAACCTAGGATTTAATGACATGTGGCACAATCTGATTGGACCAAAGGTTGTCCTGCCACGTGTCAACTAATCGCATGAAGGAGGTGCGACTAGTTCATCCTCATCGCATGAAACTTATGCGATGAAGGAATCAACGTTGTCGGTCAAGGCATTGAATGAACAGTGTTTAATCGCATAACCCTTGTGCGATAAACCTATGATCGCATAAAGCATGTGCGATGAACAGTAGTTATCGCCCAACGCTTGTGCAATGAGGAAGGTTGTCGGGCAAAGCTTGTGCGACTAGAAATCCTGATCGCATAAGCCTTGTGCGACTACTTCCTACACTTGGACATTTTCAAAATTTTCTTTTCCACTTTTTCAAAAATTGTCTTTTACAAGTTAAAAGATGTCCAAATTTTAACTTGTTTTTTCCACTTTGTTTTCCAAAACAATTTTGCTCCCCCTACAATGATGCATAAGATTTTGAAAAGTGATTTTCCATCAAGTAGGGTTTGTACAAAAAGCATTAAGTTTAGAAGACTTACCTTCTCTTCATAGATCTACACAAATGTATCAAACACATGTATCAATATGTGTAAATGCTCCCCCTTGACAAATGATCAATTATTTTTCTTGTCTCCCCCTAAACACATGCTAACACACATCAAACTGCACAAAGCATATGAAATGATAGAAATGTAGTTTATACAGTAAAGAAAGAATAAAGTTGAAATAAATTTTGTAAAATACTGAAAAACATAAAATTTGAAAGACTCATAGTAAAGATTCAATAAAATGAAAATTATTATTCTTCAATCAAGTAGTAAAACTTGAATGATTAATAAGAACTTTCAAACTATTGAATGAAAATTATGAACATTCAAACTTTCATGTTCAACATGCCTAGCTTTGAAATCAGAAACTTGAATCGTTTCTCATCCAAAGCCTTTTTAAAGAGATCGGCAAGTTGAAATTCAGTAGATTCAAAATACAGTTCAACTGTACCTTTTTCAACATGGTCCTTAATAAAATTATATTGTATGTCGATGTGCTTTGTCTTTGTGTGTTGGACCGGATTCACAGATATAGCAATTGCGGACTTGCTATCACAATAAATGGGGATTTTCTCGTACTTACATCCGAAGTCCATTAGTTGAGTCTTCATCCAAATAACTTGCGAACAACAACTTGCAGAAGCAACATGTTTGGGTAAAAAACCACACCTCACGACCGACGTAAGAAAACCTAGATAACATTTTCATAAGACCACCCTTGCACTAAGATGCGGTCTGTGGAAGGAATACGTGGTACTGTTATCATTAGAACGAAAGGAGGATTTCGGAGATAGTATACGAGTTCTTTATCAGTACCCTCAAAGAAGTGAATCATTCGTATCTTCCATTGAGGGTATTCGTCTCTAAGAAGAGTAGGAGGCTTGGTTAAAGAATCATCAGTGAAGAAGTTGTTTGTATTTGTCAATTTGAGAGAGATAAAATATTCAGAAAGATAGGGTATGAACATCAGATTTTTCAGAATGTGAAGTGGATGCTTCGTATGATGATTCTAAGCTTAAAAGCTTTAAGCTGAGCACTAATTTGGTGTTTTAACCAGAATAACAGATTCTATAAGTTTACCAAAGTTCGAATGAATCGAAAATGGCAGAAAAACAGAAACTGTTTGAATATTAGGAAGAATTGGTTAGAAGTCCAAGTTTCTACCAAAGATAATTGTTTAGAGTGGATCCCTTGATATTAAAAATCAAGGTTTGCTCTGATACCAATTGTTGGTTCCTGTTTTGCTTAACAATGATGAGTCTTTCAGATAGTTCAGATAAGATATATTTGCGGAAGCGTATTTAAAGAACTGAAAGATTACTAAGGTAGAAGAACACACAATATCAAATAAGCAGTTTGAAAAAGACAGATAAATATCTCAAAGATTTACTGTATTTGATATTATCAAGAGCACCAAGAATATAACAAGAAATCTGCTGGTGTGTGTTGTGCGTAGCTTAAAATCTGATTCTTGTTAATAGAAGAACTCAACATGAGTCTTCTATTTATACTACTACAAAGGGGACATACTTTAGGCAATAAGGACTGATCTACAGTAGACAGGATCATATGAACAGTAGCAGGTACTGCATGCATTAAATGTGCTGATATCAACTTGGTACTGAGCCCTATCAGAGTTTGACACGTGGAGGTTGTCAGGGCACTCCTTGTACAAGTGGATGAACGGATCCTGGAACAGTAGAAAGATATTTGTTGATTTCTTCCAAGTCTTCAGTATACCGCAGAGGCTCTGTCAAAGGTGACAGAGGTTCTGCGGCTCGGTCCTCTGTGAGCAGTCTTCTGTCGATTCTTGCCTTCGGTCTTCTTGGTGTCTCTGCAGAGCCTCTGTTGGAGGCTTCTATACTTAGCCTATCTTTAACTACTTTCATAAACAGAAAGATTGGAGCTAACGAATGCTGGCATAGTGTTAACATTGACAAGACTTCCACCCGGTCCTCGTAAAGCACCAACGAATGGCGGCAATACTCGGGGTGTTCCGGTTGGGTCACGAAGAACTCCAACGGTTTGTGTCACCAATGATGTTGTGACTGGCGGTCGTTGTGTCCTAGGAAAAGAAGTAAATCCAAAGGGCTCTAGACTCAATGTGCGTTCAAATGAAGGCGGTGGCCGGGGCAGTTGCCATCCTATTTCAATACCAGCTGACACCGAGTGTGTCGCCGATAGACTTTGTGCTATTCCCCTGTGAGAAGATGAAACATCAACTTGTAAAGAAGTTGATGAGTGGCTGAGTGGGGTTGTGCAACGCATAGCTAGGTCCACTATGTGTTTTTCAATGTCTTGTGGCGACGGACGCGCACTGACAGTAGATGTGGCTACCCGGGTTGACACGGTTTGGGGAGGATCATCAGTTAAAACTTTTGTAGATCCTGTCACACTCTCACCATATTTTTTTCTTTCCATCTCACTTGACCTCACATTTATTTATGTTTCAACTAAAGCTCCCTCAGTACTCCTTATATCCCCTCGAGCACTAGATTTTGGCTCGGTATTAACAGTAATCTCAAAATCATGACCACCAGGTTGATCATCATCATAATTATCATCCTCCGTCTCTGCCTCATCATCAGCTTCGTCTGAACTAGTACTTGCAGAGTAAACATTTGTTGGATCATCAATATCTGCATATAGATCCTCAGTTGCTTGGTCAGAGTCAGCAGAACCAAGACTGGTCTCTTCATCATCAGGAACACGAGACGACTGACCAGGAGCACCCCCAACGCCAGTTCCCCTCACAATGTTTTTACCGCTCGTCTCACCCTGTTCAGGTACCCCAGTATCTTGAATTCTATCTATAATAACTAGACCCTCACTCCTCTCTCTAAGTGGGCTAGCACTTTAGGTAGGCCCCTCCGGTCTTGGTCGGGCCATAAGTGCGTTCTCTTCTCTATACTCACTCACAAATGGTGACTCCTGGTCAGCGTAAGCGAGTAAAACTTCGGGTAAGACTTTGATACGTTCAAAATGAGTACCTTTGGGAATACGAAGCTAGTGCATCTACTGATCTGGACCACGTAATGCTCCTTCTCGTCTCGGGATTTGTGGATTAGCGTCCATTATGTATTTGATAACAATCTGTAGAAACATCAGAAACGGAACAAAGGTTCTTGCCTTGGATGGATTTGACTTGTCACCTACAACCTCAATCAACTCATTCCATATTAGCACAACAAAATCTATCTTCCGGTCATAGACGATAGCATGGAACATTCGTAAGACAGAGACACTGCATATGTCAAGCCTTGTGTGCTTTGACGTCATGCATCTGTTAATGATGCTAAATAGAGTATAGTACAACGGAGGCAAGTACTTTCTTTTGAAGTTAGAAGCATTGACAAGAATTCCATCCTCTGTGTCATTATATCCCAGTTCCGGAATGTCTCCGCACAATTCTTCCTCAGATACCATATCGGCAAAATCATTGGAGAATGGTAAATCCAACACCCTTCTAAGTCGCTTGAGAGTCAACTTGGAATCAAAATGATCTATCTTCAGTGCAAAGTAGTTGGTTGCATCAGATCGAGGTACAAATTGGATTGTGTACCATGCTTGTTGTAAGTAAATCTCCGAAAACAACTGAGTCTTCTCAAGAGAAGTGCGAATCGGATGGCCTTTAAGAATCTCCACCACTATTTGATAATCCATCCTCACTTGTGTGTTTAAAGTGAAATTATTGTGCTTTATGGCCAACTTATTCTTAGGTAGAATAAGTTCATCATCTGGATTCCTTGCATTCACGGAAGGATGTGAGGAACGATGTGAAGGAATGATCGTATTGTCATCCGAGGAATTACCTTCACCATGCTCTGGATTTTGTGCCATTTGATCTGTTTTGGAACTCATTAGAACAATGGGATAATAGTTGCAAAGTACCACCTTTTGAAAATTTCTCAAAATTTCCTAACTCTGGAGGGTTATCGCACAAAGCTAAAAGCCCTAGTCGCATGACACTTCTAATCGCACGACACTTGGGCGATGAAAAAGTTATCGCTCAAGGCGTGTGCGATCAGGATGAATAACTATTTTGTGAGGCAACAATAAATATTTGAAGACATTCTTTGTGCGAAAACATGGAACACTTCGAGATATTTTGAAGGTTCAATCCAGAATCTAAGAATGAGCAATGAAAGCACAAATAAATCGATACCCTATACTCGTTTAACTATCAGAATCCTATCTTATCATGTTTTGGCCCACAAACTAATAGATATGAATGATTTTGACACGAGAATACCAACAGTTCTTACACACAACTTTTTAGTATGAAATCAACTTGAAACACAAAATGATATGTACGAATGACAGTAAAGATGTTAGAAATACATACCTGAGATTAATGCGAACCAAGAATAATCAACAACAGCAACAACAATCAAGATCGAAAATTTTTCAGATGAGAGAATGTGAGTTCTAAGAAGTCGGGAAAAACTGAAACGTTCGAACTCTCGACCTATTTATACAACCTAGGATTTAATGACATGTGGCACAATCTGATTGGACCAAAGGTTGTCCTGCCACGTGTCAACTAATCGCATGAAGGACGTGCGACTAGTTCATCCTCATCGCATGAAACTTATGCGATGAAGGAATCAACGTTGTCGGTCAAGGCATTGAATGAACAGTGTTTAATCGCATAACCCTTGTGCGATAAACCTATGATCGCATAAAGCATGTGCGATGAACAGTAGTTATCGCCCAACGCTTGTGCAATGAGGAAGGTTGTCGGGAAAAGCTTGTGCGACTAGAAATCCTGATCGCATAAGCCTTGTGCGACTACTTCCTACACTTGGACATTTTCAAAGATTTTCTTTTCCACTTTTTCAAAAATTGTCTTTTACAAGTTAAAAGATGTCCAACTTTTAACTTGTTTTTTCCACTTTGTTTTCCAAAACAATTTTGCTCCCGCTACAATGATGCATAAGATTTTGAAAAGTGATTTTCCATCAAGTAGGGTTTGTACAAAAAGCATTAAGTTTAGAAGACTTACCTTCTCTTCATAGATCTACACAAATGTATCAAACACATGTATCAATATGTGTAAATGCTCCCCCATGACAAATGATCAATTATTTTTCTTGTCTCCCCCTAAACACATGCTAACACACATCAAACTGCACAAAGCATATGAAATGATAGAAATGTAGTTTATACGGTAAAGAAAGAATAAAGTTGAAATAAATTTTGTAAAATACTGAAAAACATAAAATTTGAAAGACTCATAGTAAAGATTCAATAAAATGAAAATTATTATTCTTCAATCAAGTAGTAAAACTTGAATGATTAATAAGAACTTTCAAACTATTGAATGAAAATTATGAACATTCAAACTTTCATGTTCAACATGCCTAGCTTTGAAATCAGAAACTTGAATCGTTTCTCATCCAAAGCCTTTTTAAAGAGATCGGCAAGTTGAAATTCAGTAGATTCAAAATACAGTTCAACTGTACCTTTTTCAACATGGTCCTTAATAAAATTATATTGTATGTCGATGTGCTTTGTCTTTGTGTGTTGGACCGGATTCACATATATAGCAATTGCGGACTTGCTATCACAATAAATGGGGATTTTCTCGTACTTACATCCGAAGTCCATTAGTTGAGTCTTCATCCAAATAACTTGCGAACAACAACTTGCAGAAGCAACATGTTTGGGTAAAAAACCACACCTCACGACCGACGTAAGAAAACCTAGATAACATTTTCATAAGACCACCCTTGCACTAAGATGCGGTCTTATGAGTTGCTCACGGACGTATGCTCGGTCGTATGTAATTGTGATGGTCGAACGTTTCGTACGACGACGTATGAGACTTAAGACGGTCGTACGATTTATACTAACCGTTAACAGTCAAACATCTGTTACTTTTGTTCATTAATGCAGGTTTAACAGCATTCATGGTGCAAACGGTTAGTAACAATCAGCTCATCAACGGCATTCAAAGCCCAGCATCAGTTACGAAGTGCGCCATAAAGGCTCCATTAATGGCCAGCGGAAGCTATAAAAGAGCCTGTGCTGCAACCGAAAAGACCATCTGATTTTACCTGCTCCAATCTGCTCCTAAGAACACACCAAGCTATTTCACTCTGCTCCATCTACTTTCTAAGCAGTTCTTCACCAGAAACGCAGTAATTCGCAAGGCATTCGAACGAATATCGCTAAAGCATCTTCGCACAGCAGCAGCTTGAACCTCACGACAACATACTTTTTCGCACGACTAACGCACGACACACGTCATTTACACACGACTAAGTTTATTTTTATAATTATTTGTAATCTGTTGTACATAAAACACTTGTTACAAAAGGACTTTCGCCCCTGTTTGGCGAACATAGTGCACCGTCGACCCTCATAGGTCGACCGTGGTTTTTCCCTTGTTTTGGGGTTTTCCGCGTCACCAAATCTCTTGTCTTGTTTACTTTTTCCTGCGATTGTGTTGCTTAGCCTTGAGATACGTTTCTTTAGTTGTTAAAAGTCCACATCAACCTTAAGTTGTGCTTTTGTGCGATTTTTGGCATTAACAGTTTGGCGCCATCCGTGGGACCCCATCTAGAGAAAATCTCAAGCCAACACATATATCGCTCTAACGATCATGCAAAGTTTTTGTTGTTTTCAGGTAAATGGAAAATTATCAAGATCCCATGATTCAAATGCAGTCAGAATTGAATGCATCTCGGAGTCAGATCCAAACCCTTCACGAGCAAAATCAAAAAGCAGCCGCGGAGATTGCTTCTCTGAGGAATCCAGCAATGGGCAATCCCTCTGGCCCTCAGAATGGGGAAGTGGGCAACTCCTTTGGACCTCAGAATGGTCCCTGACCTATGGGTGTACCTATCATTAGGCCCCAATTTCAGGCAGGTGCAGGTCCATTCGTCAGCAATCCGGGCCTAGGACCGTTCGCCAACAATTCAGGTCCAGGGCCATTCGCCAATAACCCAGGAGCAGGTCCGTTCGTCAACAACCCAGGTCCAGGGCTATTTGTCAACAATCCTCATCAAGGGCAATATCCCCCTCAGTACTTCAGACCGCCAGCTTTGCATAATGGAACCACGCCATACTCCGTCCCTCTCAACAGGGACGCCAATGGTTCTTCTTATGGAAACGGCATGGCGACGGCTACAAATTCAGGCGTCAACCCTCAAGCGGGTGTAAATTCAGATCCTAATGACCTCGTCGCCCAGCGACTCAGGTTATTGGAGGATCAAAACGAGAAGATGTTGTCGCTACTCTCCAAGCTGCCAGGCGCCGCCGTCCCTGTCGACGTCGAACCCCGCACATGGTTTCAAGCATCGCCTTTCGTTGACACGATAGCGACTGTCGACGTCCCAAAGAAATATAACATTCCTGCTTTTACTCTGAAATATTCAGGAATAACCGACCCGATAGAGCATATTGCACAATACAAGCAATTGATGTGGACAGTCTCAATTCCACAGCAATACCAGGAGGTGTGCATGTGCAAGAGCTTCGGGGCGACTCTTACTGGTCCTGCTCTCCAGTGGTTGATCAAACTTAAGCCCAAGTCCATTAGCAACTTCGCAGAATTGGTCAACCAGTTCTCACAACAGTTCGCCAGTAGTCGTAAGATGGAGAAGCAAATCAGCGACCTGTACTATGTTGTACAAAAGTCCGGAGAATCCATCCGCAGTTATTTCAATCGTTTTAACGCTGAAATGATCAGCATTCGAAACTGTGATGTCAAGACTGACATCGAAGCATATAAACGCGGTCTCGACGATAACACTACCGGACTGTACGTCGATCTTACAAAATATCCACCTGAAAATTTCGAAGACGTACGACCTAGGACTCTAGCCTACATGAGATTCGAAGAAGATCTAGTCTTCCGCCGTAAGCACTCTGCTGATAAGAAGGCGCTCGGGATCAAGAAACCGGACTTCAAATACAAGTCGAGCGTCAAGTCAGAGCCGTCGCGCCAGATATCGAATGTCCGGTTCGATAAGAAGAAAAGCAATCCTACGCCTCGATTTCCCCAATATCATAAGATTTCTTCTTATGGGTTTAAGGGAACAATGAAAGAGTTGGTCAACGCTCTTAGAAACGTTCAGTCGTCTGTCCGATGGCCCAAGAAAAGCGACAAAGATGATGACAAGAAGGACAAGACCAAATGGTGTGATTTCCATAGTGACCACGGTCACACGAAGGATAACTGCCTTGCTTTGCAGAAGGAGTTAGCCTGGATCGTCCCCAAGGGTCATCTGCAAGGCCTGATCAATAAGGAGTCTACGCCAGTCGACAACACAAGACCAGCATCCCCTATCCATGAAAAAGTCGTCAATTATGTGATAGGTGGATCAGACGTCTGTGGTCTGACTTACTCGGCAGCCAAAACGGCACGCCAGTCAATCATCGAGAGAATATCCCATTCCTAGGTCGTCCCGGCCAAAGCAAGAGCTGGAGCTGGAGGCGATGACAATAACGTTCGATCAAGACGACCTCCAGGAGAGTTGGTAGAAACATCACGATGGTTTGATCATCCAGTTCACTATTGGCAACTGCTCGACCAAGAGAGTACTGGTCGATGGGGGCAGTTCGGCCAACATCATTTTCCTAAGCACTGTCAAAGCTATGAGAATCGACAAGTCAGAAATCACCCGTCGGTCGACGACCCTGATAGGATTCAATGGCGATTCTACTACCACTCTGGGGGAGATCATCCTCCCGGTGTATGCTAAATGGGTCAACAAGCAAACCAGATTTAACGTTATTGACTGTTCATCAACATACAACGTTATTCTAGGTCGACCCTGGATCCACGACATGAAAGCGGTCCCTTCGACCTATCATCAGACGATCAAGTTCCCAACGCCATGGGGAGTGCAAGAGATCAAAAGTGAGCAAAAGACCGCCCGTGATTGCTACAAAGCAACATTGAAACCTCAAAGGTGAAACCTACATTGTGGCGACTATACACGATCTGATCTGATCTATCCTGACACCAGAAGAGGCAAATCCAGGGTATCGTCTTATAGTCACCACAAGGGGGCAGAATATTGTACCCGTACGAATTTACAATTTCTCAGTGTCACACCCCGCTAAAGCAGAAGTACGAGATGTCACAGTTCAAGGTTTCATTGCGTAAGGTAGAAGACAACACACAATCATCATATCATAAAAGTTTACGAAAGTACATCATGTTCCAAAATACAAATTGTCCAAAAACAAAAATTGACATGATAAGGAAAACGCGTTGGATGCCGCTACTTGTGATGCCTTCTAAAGTTTAACCTTACTTGATATTTCCTGAAAAGCATGTAAATGAGAGGGTCAACTATTGAATAGTTGGTGAGTTCACAGGTTTTCGGTATGCATAACAGTTTTAATGCAAGTTTGTAAATCCGCACAGGGGATTGAGTATTCGGTTGTAGTTATAAAGCAATTTTGTAAATCCGTACAATGGATTAAGAGTTCGTTTGTCAACATGCGCAAGGTATAATATCGTATGCAAATATGTTAAAGTAATGATCCCACTTCCCAAACCTACTGACCGTACACGCCCCAAAGACACATGTTCCTCACAAACATGATAAGTTAGTCGGCAATTATGCACTCGAGAGGTGAGTGGGGTGTCAACCAAATAATGGTATCCATAATATACCAAGCGGCTCGCACAATGAGCTAATGGGTAATGTAGTTCGTACCGGGGACTTTCAAATAAATGTGAAACTCAGAATCAACTAACATAAGCATATATACCATAGCGCATAAAAGTTCGTAGTAATGTAAATCAGTTTGAGTAAATGATACAACCGATGCGTAAGTAATTTGTAACATGCTTTTCACCCCAAAATGTACAAAATAGTAAAACGGGGCTGTGAAAACTCACGGTGGTATGCGAAGATGTTTCCAAGAGGTTCACGATGCAACCCGCACAACGATCCTACGAAGGTAAGGACACTAGTAAGATTCTATGCTTAAGTCTTAGTCCTTGATATCGCTTAGTTATCCGAATCATCATAAAATGCCTTTGTTGTGTTTAAGTTTATAAGTTATAAGGAATTAACCGAAGTTAGTAATCAATATATAATACGTTACATATGTTAGATTGAGGTTACCGCAATTTCGTCATGACGAGTGACGAAAAGGGTCTAAAGTTAGGAGTTATATATAGTATATATATATATATATATACCGCAATTTCATCACAAGAATGATGAAAAGGGTTCAAAATGAAAAGTTAAAATATATAAAATGCATATACATATAGTATGTAGGTTATATTAACTTACATATGTTAGTATTACCGCAATTTCACCACATGAAGTGATGAAAAGGGTCTAAGAGTTAGTTTGTAACCAAAGCAGAAAGTTATCCTTTGATGTCCAGAATTTGTTGTCACTTTCAGTTCGTTTTTGGATATCTTCCAGAGGCATTTGGGTTAAGATATTTTATGCCCATATAACTTAATGTGTTAGGAAACTTTTGGTATAAAAACCATAATTTTTGAAGGTAGATAAGTGTTAATGCCAAAAATCGTACCAAAGATGCCAAAAATTGCATTAAACTGTCTTATGCCGAAAATCATATAAAAATACGATTTAAGGTATGGTTTCGGACCTTATCAACTAAAGATTGAACCATTGAAATAAGCAAGAAAAAATACGAAGGAAATGTAGACGAGACAAGAGATTTTGTTGACGCAGAAAAAACCCCGAACGAGGGAAAAAACCTGCGGACGACAGTTGGATGTCGTCGATGTACTATGGTCGCCAATAAGGGGCGATGTCTTTGCGTCGATCGTACAGATGATTACAATACAAGTGAAGGAAATGCTTCGAAATGTAAAGTACAAGTGTTTGTAATGTAAAACAGGTGTATGTCGTGTGTGAAAACAATGTGTCGTGAGTGGTTGTCGTGCGCCGAGAGCGAATGTCGTGCGTCGAGAGCGATTCTTCGAGAGAGAAACTCTTTGGTTCGTGTGTTCTTGAGTTCACCATGTGGTTCTGGAATTGTGTGATGTCCCCCTTCTTTTGATGTCCGAAGGCCTTTATATAGCTTCGACTGGTAATAAATGAGCTTTATGGTTGGTCTTGTAACCGCTGTCGGCCATTAAATGCTAATTGATGACTTGGCTTTGTAACCGATGTCGAGTCTTTAATGTCATTGATGAGCTTGGCCGTTATTGACCGTTTGTGCCATAATGCTTGTGGACCTACGTTAATGAACAACAGAAATAGATGTTTGACTGTTAACGGTTAGTATACGACTGACGACAGAAGACTGTCGACGTAAGACCAACGAGTCGTAACTGGCGACACGTAACTGGCGACATACGACTAGTGACGTAGGACTAATAGCGTAAGATTAACGATGTGCGAGGTGCGATACGTGATGTGCGACACGTGACGTGCGATCATTAGATGCAAGATGACTATTGACGCAAGATGTCAAATATCGTGGTTATTTAAAGTATGTCGGGGATATGATAATAATGGGTATTATCATTGTCGGTCGGGGGTAACCAATGTCCATGGGTCATGTCGAGGGGATTTCCCAAGTCGGTTGAGGGTGTGATTTTTTACCCAAACAGTTAGCCCCCCGAGATCTGAATTTCAAAGCCATTGGAATTTCAGATCTCGCACTAATGCATTGCTATGGAGACGTGTTACTTTGCTAAGATCATCAGAAGAAAAACTGACTTGGTCAGCCAAAGAAGGCGACGCAAGTTGCGCTTGCCATTCGAGGCCGAGAAAGAATGCCCCGACAGCTGGGTCGGGAATATTGAAGAAGACAAGGACGGTAGTCCTGAAGGAACTGTCTTCGAGGGCTGATGTTTCGTCGAGAGTTGTCATGCCTAAGGAGGCGAGGGCGTCATCCAGCCATTCTGGTGCGATGGACGCGACACCAGCAAGTTCGGCGCTTCCGGCGACAGTGACGAAGCTAGTGTCCAAGGTGTTGTCCCCAGCGTCTGCCGACAAGGGGTACGGGTTATCGGCCGATGGTGTCCTAGACGGGACGACGTTGTGGGTGTCCTAGACGGGACGACGTTGTTTCCTCATATGAGGAAATATTTGCTCCCGTCTTTCAGGGAGCGTTTTCCTATCGAAGAGACAGGGGTCCATGTCGTCAGGTTGGTGTTCCTAGTCGACGTGGTCCTGTGATCTGGAGTTCACAGCCGATACGGTCGTTAGAGATATATGTTCTGGCGTTCCGAGCCGATACGGTCGTTATAGACCTTTGGATTGGCGCTTACAGCCGATATGGTCGTTAGAGACCTATGTTACATTGTGTAAGTTTTGCTTTAGCGATAATCGGTAAAACGTTTTACCTCCCTGAGTATTATTTCGACTCCTACACCTCATGGACAGATGTAATGTCGTCTGTAAAAAATTCTTTAAGTACAAAGAGTCGTGCGACTTGGGCATCCATTGTAATACAACGATTAGAACGTAAGTCATAAGATTTTCATATTTCTGAATCGTATAATCAAACATAAGCGCATGCGATCAAAGCATTCATCCAGAACACGAATTTTTTCTAAGTTAAAGAACTTAGATTGGGGGGTCGCTAGACCTTACGATTGTGTGATTTGATCATACGATGAACTTGGATCATGTGTTACTGTAGTTATACAATCGAGTCGTCTAATAGAACTGATTGTTTATATCGTGCGATTTTACTGAAGTCGTATGATAGACTTAGTAACTTATGTCGTGCGATCCTGCGATAAAACAATGTCAGAGGTTGGTCGTTGGCTAGCCAACGACCCTCCGATGCTTAAGTCAGTAATCGTCGTGATAAAAAAAATCGTATGAAAAAAGGAAAAGGACTTAGAGGAAATACCTTTTCAGATGCGTTGCATTCCAGCTGCTTGGGATATCTCGACCGTCGAGGGTTTGGAGCCGATAGGCACCTTTACCCACAACTTCTAAGATACGATAAGGACCTTTCCACTTAGAGAAAAGTTTACTTGCATTAAGCTTTTGAGTGCTTTGAAACACTCGTCGGAGGACGTAGTCGCCTTTTTGAAAGACTTTTGCTTGTGATTATACAGTTATTCTGGCGACTTGCCTTTATTGGCAATCATGAGATTAAAATGTGCGAGTCGCACTTGTTGGCGACTTTTACGCTTTGACATGCGTCTTACCATAACTGGTGATTGTGAAATTCAATGTATAAATCTTCTTTATTGACGACATATGTCATGACTAGTGATCGTGCGATTTCAACATGTGAGTCGCCTTTATTGGCTACCGAGATATTTAATCTGGCAACCGAGAATTTTAATCTGTGTTTGCCATGACTGGTGATCATAAAATTAAAAAAGTGATTCGTCTGTATTGACGACTACAAATTGCAACATGCGCTTGCCATAACTGGCGATGATAAGATTTAACACGCGGATCGTCTCTTATTGACGATTATAAATCGCAACCTGCGTTGGCCATGACTGGCGATCATAAGATTAAAAAAAAAAATGAGTCGTCTCTTATTGACGACTATAAATCGCAAGAGCTGCGATGTAAGTCTTAGAGACTTTGTTTCTCACGATATAAATCGTAAGACCTGCGATGTAAGTCTTAGAGACTTTCATTTTTTCATGATATAAATCGTAAAACCTGTACTTAAGTCGTAGAGACTTTTTATTTCTCACGATGTAAATCGTAAGACGAGCCTGCAATGTAAAATCGGGGGTGGTCGTTGGATTGACCAATGATCCTTTGATGCTTAAATCAACATTTAGATCATAATAATTGAACGAGGAGAATATACTTAGAGTATATATATAGAGTTGTTTAACCATATTCAGTTACCGTAACTTGGAGTCGATAAGCGTAATTTTCCAAAGACTTTTGAAATCAAAGATATGGTATTTCCCATTTTGCGACGGGCGTTCCGAGCCCCCGAGTCCTCGGATGATGCGATACATGCGATACATTGAACATTTTTTTATTAGTATCTTCCAACTCCGCTTGGATCTTCATCGCGTGGTCGAGACTTGAAGTCGATAAATAGAAAACGAAGATCTACATAAGATGAAACGTTAGTAATACGATGTCCATTTCAAAAGAAATCCTTAGTTGGGTCCCACAGATGGTGCCAAACTGTTAATGCCAAAAATCGCACCAAAGATGCCAAAAATTGCATTAAACTGTCTTATGCCGAAAATCATATGAAAATACGATTTAAGATACGGTTTCGGACCTTATCAACTAAAGATTGAACCATTGAAATAAGCAAGAAAAAATACGAAGGAAATGTAGACGAGACAAGAGATTTTGATGACGCAGGAAAAACCCCGAACGAGGGAAAAAACCTGCGGACGACAGTTGGATGTCGTCGATGTACTATGGTTGCCAATCAGGGGCGATGTCTTTGCGTCGATCATACAGATGATTACAATACAAGTGAAGGAAATGCTTCGAAATGTAAAGTACAAGTGTTTGTAATGTAAAACATGTGTATGTCGTGTGTGAAAACAATGTGTCGTGAGTGGTTGTCGTGCGTCGAGAGCGAATGTCGTGCGTCGAGAGCGATTCTTCGAGAGAGAAACTCTTTGCTTCGTGTGTTCTTGAGTTCACCATGTGGTTCTGGAATTGTGTGATGTCCCCCTTCTTTTGATGTCCGAAGGACTTTATATAGCTTCGACTGGTAATAAATGAGCTTTATGGCTGGTCTTGTAACCGCTGTCGGGCATTAAATGCGAATTGATGACTTGGCTTTGTAACCACTGTCGAGTCTTTAATGTCATTGATGAGCTTGGCCATTATTGACCGTTTGTGCCATAATGCTTGTGGACCTGCGTTAATGAACAACAGAAATAGATGTTTGACTGTTAACGGTTAGTATACGACTGACGACAGAAGACTGTCGACGTAAGACCAACGAGTCGTAACTGGCAACATACGACTAGTGACGTAGGACTAATAGCGTAAGATTTACGATGTGCGAGGTGCGATACGTGACGTGCGACATGTGACGTGCGATCATTAGATGTAAGATGACTATTGACGCAAGATGTCAATTATCGTGGTTATTTAAAGTATATCGGGGATATGATAATAATGGGTATTATCATTGTCGGTCGGGGGTAACCAATGTCCATGGGTCATGTCAAGGGGATTTCCCAAGTTGGTCGAGGGTGTGATTTTTTACCCAAACAATAAGTACATGAAATAATTATTGACGTAAAATCACTATAGAAAGCTTTGCTGTTTGCGCACTGTTTTTGTGAAAAATGTTTGAAGGTCGAAATCTTGGAGTGTTTGAGTGAAACCACTTGGGTTCGAATCTTAACACATAAAATTTAATTCCAGAAAAGATTTCACCTTATTTGGATAATTTTTGAGTGAGATATGGCCTTGCAAAGTCAGTGGAAAAATCTGACAGATTGCTGTTGAAAATCTTCTTTAATTAAATGCACCATTTCCAATGGTTCTTTATGGGATCTTATTCTTTTTGTTTGGCCACGATTTTTGACACAACAATCTAACATTTTCAGATGAAAAGCTTCCTTTTAATTTACACAAGCTACATGCAAACAACTTAGACAAGTTATCTTATCAAAACATTTTCAAAAATTGGTCCTTTTGAGCTTTTTGTGAAAACATTCAAATACTTCTTTCTTTGATCATTAACTTTGGTTTGATCATGGATTCATCACTCTTTTAATAACATGAAAAGTGTTATGGTGATGAATCTACAAACATTAAGATTCAAAGATATGTGTAGTGAAAACAACATTTAAAACCAGTGTAGGAGTAGAAGAAACTCAAAGAAAATGAAAGAACAATACAAAGAAAAGTGTAGGCTTTGCACTACATATGAGTTTACCTTGAGGTTCTTGAGTTCTTGGAGTGTCTTGAGGTTAGAATGGATGAATACTTGAGAGGGTTCTAGTGAGAAAGAAGAGAGAAAAAGAGAGATTTCTTAGAGAGAAAAAGAGAGATTTCTTAGAGAGAAAAGTGAGAAATGAGGAGGGATTTGGAAATGGATGAAAAGTGAGAGAGAGGGGGGTTTAAGGGGAGGGGGGCCGGTTTTGGGAAGAGGGGAGAGGGTGGAGTGTGGTGTTGGGTAATATGATGGTGTTTTATTTTTATTTTTATTTTTAAATTTAAATTTGAATTATTAACTAGTTTATCTATAATCTATAATACTTGTTTTTATAAAATATATATTTTTGCAAATTATATATATGTATGTATTTAGGGTATTTTAGATTGGCATTTTATGAGATTTATAGATAATTCCCTTTTTAAGGCAAATGCTAGGCAAAATTCTCAAATTTTCCTAACACTATCGTTTTTACTGCTAAGTTTGACTGTGCTGTCTAAAATATTGATAACTGCAATGCTCAGTATAAATCTAACCTGAACGTAAGTTTGACGATTGTCACAGTCTCCCCCGGTTAAAAGAATTTTGTCCCGAAATTCAAGAACTTCCATCCTTAACCGGTTTGTTAGCAAAAAGGTGAGGATACTTATGCTTCATGTAATCCTCTCATTCCCATGTATACTCAGGCCCACGCCTTGTGTTCCAATGAACTTTCACAATCGGAATATCCTTTCGCTTGAGACGTTTAACATCTATATCAAGGATCTCGCTTGGTTCTTCTATGATGTCTAGCTTATCGTCAATTCGAACTTCTTCTAGAGGTACGATCAATGAGTCGTCGGCTAGACATTTCTTGAGGTTCGACACATGAAACGTATCATGGATGGCACTTAGCTCTTTAGGAAAATTGAGTCTATATGCTACCGGACCAATCCTTGCGGAGATCTCAAATGGTCCGACGTACCTTGGGCTCAATTTTCCTCTTTTCCCAAATCGTACTATTCCTTTCCACGGAGATACTTTTAGAAGTACTTTATCTCCAACTTGGAATTCTAAAGGCTTCCGACGATTATACGCATAACTTTTCTGACGATCTCTGGACGCTTTAAGTCTATCTCTAATGATTGCAATCTTGTCGGTAGTTTCTTGTATGATATCGGGTCTAGATAATTGTCGATCTCCAATTTCTAACCAAGCAAGTGGTGAACGACACTTGCGTCCATACAAAGCTTCAAATGGCGCACACTGAATACTGGTGTGATAGCTATTGTTAAAAGAAAACTCGACCAAAGGCAAGTGATTATCCCAACTTCCTCCAAAGTCTAACACGCATGCCCGAAGCATGTCTTCTAACGTTTGTATAGTTCGTTCACTTTGCCCATCCGTTTGACGATGATAGGCAGTGCTCAAATTCAATTGCGTACCTAACGCTCTTTGAAGTGACTGCCAGAACCGAGATGTGAAACGGCTATCTCTATCTGAAATGATGGATATTGGTACTCCGTGACGTGTAACAATTTCCTTGATGTAGATCTGAGCAAACTTCTCCATCTTGTAATCTTCTCGAATCGGTAGAAAATGTGCAGATTTCGTGAATCGATCTACTATAACCCAAATTGAGTCGTGTCCTTTGGCGGTTCTCGGAAGTTTGGTTATAAAGTCCATGGTTATTTGTTCCCATTTCCACTGGGGAATCTCCGGTTGTTGTAGCAAACCAGATGGTTTTTGATATACAGCTTTGACATTTGAACAAGTTAAACATTTCCCTACGTACAAGGCGATATCTTTCTTCATTCCTGGCCACCAATAGTATTCCCTTAAATCCTTGTACATCTTATCCGCTCTCGGATGAATTGAATATCTAGACTTGTGGGCTTCATCCAGAACCGTTTCCCGTACGTTGTTAGCTTTTGGAATCCAAACTCTGTCCTTGAAATAACGTACTCCGTCAATCTTAGTTTCAAATCTGCTTTCTATACCGTGAAGGGTTTCGTCCTTCAAGTTTTCCGTTTTCATTGCTTCAGTCTGAGCTTCAAGAATTCGAGTCTTTAAACTCGTTTGTACAAGTGCTCCCATTGCTCGTACACGTGAAGGTTTTACCCTTTCCTTCCTACTCAGGGCATCGGCCACTATATTGGCCTTACCTGGGTGATAGCGAATTTCACAATCGTAGTCGCTGAGTAGTTCTACCCATCTCCTTTGTCTCATGTTGAGCATTTTCTGGTCTAGGATATGCTGGAGACTCTTATGATCGGTGAAGATAGTGCATTTAGTGCCGTACAAATAATGTCTCCAAATCCTTAGAGAGAATACCAAGCTCCAAGCTCCAAGTCGTGTGTGGTATAGTTCTTCTCATGAACCTTTAGTTGTCTAGAGGCGTATGCTATAACCTTGTCCTTTTGCATCAATACGCATCCCAAACCTTGATGCGATGCGTCACAATACACCACAAAGTCATCGGTTCCTTCAGGTAACGCTAGAATTGGTGCATTGCACAACTTTTTCTTCAATAGATGGAACGCCTCCTCTTGCGGTTCTCCCCAAACAAATTTACTATCCTTTTGGGTCAGTGTTGTGAGTGGTTTAGCAATTCTTGAGAAGTTCTTAATGAATCGCCAATAATAACCTGCCAATCCCAGAAATTGACGAATTTCTGTTGGGGTTTTTGGAGCTTCCCACTTCTTTACGGCTTCCACTTTAGCCGGGTCCACGTGAATTCCTTTCTCTCCAATCACGTGACCAAGAAAGTGTACTTCTCGAATCCAAAATTCGCACTTTGAGAATTTGGCGTACAGTTTATGTTCCTTAAGTGTCTCTAGAATCACTCTTAAATGTTGTTCGTGCTCCTCTTTACTTCGAGAGTAGATCAAAATGTCGTCGATAAACACGATCACGAACTTGTCGAGGTATGGTCGACATACCCTGTTCATTAAATCCATTAACACGGCTGGTGCATTCGTTAAACCGAAAGGCATAACTAAGAATTCGTAGTGTCCATATCGTGTCCTAAAAGCTGTGTTAGGAATGTCCTCTTCACGGACTCTTAATTGATGATAACCTGATCGAAGATCAATCTTTGAGAAATAGGTTGCACCCTGTAATTGGTCGAATAAATCATCTATTCGAGGAAGAGGATATCGATTCTTGATCGTCAACTTGTTCAGTTCCCTATAATCGATGCACGTTCGAAACGATCCATCCTTCTTCTTGACAAACAGGACTGGGGCTCCCCAAGGTGAGGAACTTGGTCTAATAAATTCCTTGTCCAGGAGTTCCTGAAGTTGACTCGATAACTCTTTCATTTCGGCGGGTGCTAAACGATACGGTGCCTTAGGCCCTTAGCTACAGGTGCTGCTCCAGGTATGAGGTCAATTTGAAATTCGACTTGTCTAAACGGGGGAAGTCCAGGCAAATCATCGGGAAACACCTTGTTGGTCCCGAAGGGCTATACAAGTTTGTAGAAGGGGGGGGGGGGGTTGAATACAAACACACAGATTTTACTTTTCTAAATTGTTTATTGATAAATCATTAACAATTTACAGCTTGTTGCGGAAACAAGATTAAGGATAAACCTAAATCTAAACAAGTTGGAACACTAAGTTTCTTGCACTAAGAAAGAGAAGGAAATTACTAATAATAACCTATCTCAAGAAGAAGGATGAACTTGTCCAGAGTTAGCAAGTTACTTCAAAATGAAGTGATTTCATCTTCTTATATACTGCATGCATTTAATGCATTGCAGTTTACACTTTACACGTGGCAGCAGCTGATTGGTTGCATGTCATTGACCTTTGTTGACAACCTTAGTAGCCGCATGTTTGAACAGTGTAGAATCAGGGTGGTTGTACGATTTCAGACAATAAGGAGGTTCTTTTTCTGACATATCGTAAGGAGACGTGCAAGGGAGGTTAAGACAAAAAGTACGTTGATTCAGCGATCTATCATTCTTTATCAGCGAATGATAGAATTCAGCGATAGCTAAAGTCTTGTACTTGATACTTCACGTTGAGTGGACAAATCTGAGTCTTCGCTGATCCGCATCAGTTCATTAGGAGACTTGTCGCTGGCTCTTGAGCTTGATCTTCGACTTCAGCGTAGAACCTATGTTAACGTGAAACTTGTCTTCGGGGATCATAAGTAAACAACTAACTTATCAACGATCACCATAAGTACTGAACAGACTCAGAGTATTATGGTGAACAGTGTTCGCTGAATGTTTAATCTAAAGAACGAGATTTCCTATCAGCGATACTGTAAGATCTTAGTACTTATCAGCGATAGTGAAACTCTGATACATATTGTTTACTTACAATTTTCACTAAGTATAAGAGGGGGTCATCATCAAATCACTGAGGGTTTGGATCAACAATCTCCCCCTATTTGATTATGACATAGCAACAGAGAAAATTGCTATTTAATGAAAACATAAGGATAAAAAGAACTCATAAAATATTTGTCCCTTTTACTGTTTTCTGGGGTCTTTTCTGTACTAATGGAGTAAAGTACGTTCGCTGAAATTTTTCTTTAAACTTTGTAAAGATTATAGAGGGAAGTGGAAAGATTACAAGTACATCGAATAAAATTACAAGTACAAAAGATGTAGACATATAAGGATAGAAAGAATTACAAGGCGATCCTATCCGTCAAAAGGTTCTTCCTTGATGAGAAGTTCATCGAGGGTCTTTGATGTGGGAATCATCCAGTCAGGGACATCTACTCCTTGATTCTTTTTCTTCAGAGCTTCTTCAAAAATCAAGGGCTTCAGGTGTCTAGCTTTAATGTCGCGTCTGACTTCACACCAGTATATGAGATATCTGAGTTGTTCGATGGGAGCGATGTGGAGCTCAGAGATACGTTGAAAGTGATGGTTTCCTTCGTAGTCTAGAAAGAATATACCATAAGGATCACTTACAACTGTGCCAGGAATGAAAGTTTCTCCAGGTGGTAGGGAGGTGTCAAGCGCTGAGAGATCAGCATCAGGGCCAAGAACTTCATCACGAGAGAAACCAATACCTGTTTCATTCCGTATAGGAGGACCTGAGTCTGAGACTTTCTTTTCCTTAGCAGAGAATTTTCTTTGTTGAGGAGGAAGAAGAGTAGAAGGAGGAATATCCACAGCAGAAGAAACCAGGTCGATCTGTTTGTTTAAGATCTTCTCGACATGGCTTTTGAACTTTGAGCGCGATCCCTGAATTGCTAATTTCGTTTCTAACCATTCAGAGAGACCAAACTTTTCTAAGGTAGCAGCATAGAAGCTTTGCTTGGTTTTGTCTTCTCTGTAGACATCCACTTCAACAACAGGAACGTCTGCATACAATCTTCCTCTGATGTTTACTTTGATGATTTTGGATGGTCTAGATCGATAGTTCAGCATTTCTTTAGACCATTCCAAAGTCATATCAGAGACCTTAGTCTTTTCTCTAACGATCTTTTGAGCATCATCCCATAGCTGACGTTGAACATCAATGGGAGCTCTTTTCAGCTTGGGGTCTTTTACTGATCGTTCAGTAAGCTGGATGGCGTATTCTCTGTCTTTTTCTTCAGCTTCCCTTCTTTTAGCGATTAGGCGTTCAGCTCTGAGGTGTTCCTTGTATTCCATTTGGGAAACTCTGAACTTTGGAGGAACCGAAGGAAGTTGATCACGCTTCAGAATGATTCGCTGATCTTCGAGTCTCTTGATCATTTCATCTCTCTTTTCTTGATCCTCTTCACTTAGCTTTTGAGGAGCCAAGGAAGGTCTGTTTTTGTGAGAGAGCATTTGTTCTTCAGGTTCATCAGTCTCAGAGATCAAATCTAAGACCGGGATTATTTCTTCAGCGTTGGGAGCTGGGATTATTGTTGAAGTCGCAGCTGTAGGAACTTCAGTGATATCCTCAAACAGGGGAGAGGACTAGCTGAAACACAGCGATCTTACAAGTAAGAACATGGGTAGAACAGAGAGAGAAAGAGTGGGATAAAGTGTATGGAGGTTTGGAGAGTGTAGAACTGATAAAGTGTATAGAGGAGGGATGTGGAGTAAGGAAGAGGTTAATGTACCTGACAAACCGGCTTTTTAAGCAAGATCATCAGATTTTCATCTTCAGCGACACTTTTTCCTTTGCCCTTGTCAGCTTCAGATGCTGATGGCTTTGTCTTTGTCCGCTCCCCTGTAGGTTCATTTATCAAAATCCCTTGAAGAGCTTTAGTTCTCTGAGCAGGCTTGACGATAAAAGAGTCATCATCATCATCATCATCATTCTTTGGAGAAGAGGATGGTTCATCATCAGACAAGTCGATGGCTTCTTCATCTTCAGCTTCAGACTCAGTTTCTTCAGCTTCTTCTTCGAGTTGCTCCCCCTCAGATATAGAGGTAAGCTTCTCGGTTCCCTCAGGGTGTTCATCTCCCTGAGGTCCAGCGGCTGCTGCTTCTTCAATTGTCTTCTCACCTTCTTAAGTGAAGGTGAGGTCTTCATTCTTCTCTCCCCTGATAGATTCATCATGGGAAAGGTCTTCAGCGCTCTTGGAAAGGTCTTCAGCGCTCTTGGAAAGGTCTTCAGCGCTCTTCTCCCCCTTTTTTTCATGATGAGTGGGGGAGGAATGTGATGATTCAGCAGCTTGTGTTGTTTCCCTGTCTTCTTGGCCAGGGATCCCCACAGAGATTTCAATCGCTGATAATCTGTTTTCTATTCCAGAAATACCAGGATTGATCTTTACGAGTTCAGCACGATCCTCCGTAGTAAAAGATGGAGGTGCAGGGGCAGGGGCAGGTGCAGGGGCGGTCGTGTTTGTCAGGATCTGCTGCAACAAAGTTTGAATAGAAGTGATGTCATTTTTCATCGTATTGACATCGGTCTTCACAGAACTCATGTCAGTTTTTACTGAACTGGCATCAGCCTTTACAGCAGACATATCACCTTCGAGTGTGCCAACCGATGTCTTCAGCGTTGTGACCTCGCTGGACATGGTGTCAACTGATTTCTTGATGTCGAGGTAGTCAGTGTAGATATCAGAGAGAACTTTGGCGAAGTCGGTGAGTGATTTATCAACCTTCTCCAAGTCAACTTTGGAGGCATTCTTTTCGACCATAGTTGTCAGCTTTCTAAGATTCTCTCCAGCGTTTGTTACAGCTGAAGAGTTGTCGGAAAGAGTAGTTGTGAGACCTGTCAGCTTCGTCTCTATAGTCTTCAGAGAGGCGTTGATGTCTCTCAAATTAGGACCTGCAGGAGGATTGGTGAATTCATCAAAATCTCGGATTCCTAAGAAAAGTTCCATGTCGTCAGCTAAAGTGCGTGGACGTATGGTCATGTCTGCAGGTCCTATGCCCATCACTCCTTGAAGAGTATTTTCTTTTGCTTCTGGAGGAATGACAGGTGCTTCAGTGATAACTGGAGTAGATTCCAAATGAGTAGAAGGAGAAGCGAAGGATAAGAATGGAGGTTGGGTACTGAGTTCAGCGTTGGATTCGCTGAGAATCGCTTCATCAGTCTTTTGAGAGACTGAAGGAGGTTGGGTAGATTCCAAGTTTGTAACCTCAGCGTTTAGAGACGCTGAAGTTGGGATAGAGTGGGTGGCTTGTTCAGCTGTGGCAGAGCGTACCACTGAACTTTCCTTCAGCCCAACAAGAGGAGCTGAGGAGTCTTTTGCAATAGATTGCTGGGGTTGCTCCTTGGTTTTCTTAGTTCTTTTGGAACCAAGTTGGGTTTCAGAGTGTCTCCTTTTTAGAGAAGGAATGGAGGTTGCAGCTGGGGTATCAGCGGTGGGTTTGTCCGCTGATGGAGCTGCAGAAGTAGAAGAAGTAGGGTTTAGAAGAGTTAAAAGAGTGGAAAGACGTACCTCGTTTTCCACCGGTTTGAAGTCGAGCACCTTAGGGCCAACCTGAGAGAGTTTCAGGTCATCCTCTGTTGGGTAGCTGTCCTTTAGGCCTTTTTGGAATACAGCGCTGATGAACCGAGGATAGGGAACCCATGGAGATCTGTCAGCGACGGAGTCCACTCTGAGTACCATGTCATCATAGATAATCGATGCCTAGTCTATATGTAGACCTTTCAGGAATGCATATCCCATTGCTTGCTGAGGCTGAGTGGCTTGGTCAGAGGAGCCGGATTTGGCAGTCATGCAGCTGATTAAATGAGCGAAGATGAAATTCATCTCGCCGGGCATTTTGGATTTCTTGATGAGGGTCAGCTTCTTCTCGGGCTTCTTGTCCCTCCCAGTTTCCCATACATAGCCCATTGCATCGAAGAATGCAATGATGGCTTCCCTGTCTGAGTTTTTCTTGTGGTCAGGGAGGGGAACGAAGGGTTTTTCTTTGGTTGCGATGGGAAGACTGAGGGATTTCGGAATGATGGCAGATGTAATCTTCAATGTGCCATAGTCAGTGTCGTAGAGGATGCAGTCAATTGTTTTTTAGGGGTCTTTGGCTGAAGGTAGCTGAGAGTGTCTGGCAGAGTACCAGAATTGGGATAGCAGTAGCTGATGTGTAGGAGGTGTTATGGTCAGGGCTGTGGAGATGGAACAGTTCTTCAGGAATTTCACAGCATCATCTAGATGTGTGACTTGCTTTCGAGGAGGAAACTCGAGAAGCGCATAGAGGTTATTTACTTTGGTCCAATCCAGTTTGTCAAGAGAGAACTTAACCTGAGGAGCCTTGAGGATTTCCACTTCCTCAGCAGTATCATCAGCAGCAGTGTTCTCAGCGATGGTGTTCTTGGGAATGTCAGAAGATGCCATTTTCTGTATTATCAGTTCAACCAAAGAATAATAAATAAGAATAATCTTAATGTGGAAAGATTTTCCAATAAGATGGTTCGAATTTTGTCCATTTCATTCAGACAAAATGTCTTAATGAAGATTAGGGTTTTTCTTGTTTAAAAAAAAACGAAATGCAAACCCAAAACAAATCTTGTTTTCCAGTTTCCTTTGAAGATTGGGATTCTGGAAAAACGTATGAAGAACAAGTTTAAGATTTTGCGTTTTAAACTTGAAGAACAACCATGAAAGGTTGTGTTCATAAAACCATGAAAGAAATGATTTCATTTTAAAAGGTTCTTTTGTTTGATCTTGTGAAAACAACGAGAAGATCATTAACAAGTTTGAAGAAACAGGTAAAATAAAAGAATTATTAACCTGGTTCGTTGAAGAAGATGAAGTTCTTAAGTTCTTGAAAAACTTGAGAGCACAAATGCAACAGTAAATTCTTTTTCTTAGCTTGGAGAAGAAGTTCGCGTAAAAGAAAAATATAAACCCAGAATAAGTTTATATAGAGATTAGAGAGAGAGAAAATCTTGAGCGGGAAAAGATTTTCATCATGACACGGACACGTGTTTGCATTTGATTGGCGAGTAAACGAAACGTGCAAACGTGTGTCAGAAAGAAGGACGTGTCGGGGCTTATCCGTTGCAATGACGTCACAACTGTCCTTTCATATTCTTGGATGTCTCTGAGGTTTTGAAAAACTCAGGGACACTTTTGAAAACATGAAGCACTGAATAGAAATATCAGTTGGTTTTAGAAATTTCAAAGTATCGCTGATAAGGAAGAGATATTCAGCGATGTAATTTATTTTGAAATCCTGCATTTACATGCGATTGTCAGAGAGAGAAACATACCTTGATATCAGCGAATCACGTTTATTCAGAGAGAAGATGATAGAATGGGTTATACAAGTTGGTTTCATCCTGTCGCTGATCAAATGTGAACCGCTGAAGATTTTATTCTTCAAAGTTCAACATTCCAAGCTCGCTGATGAGAAAGTTGAACCTTGTCTCATCAAGAGGTTTGGTGAACAGATCAGCTAACTGATAATCAGTTGGGATAAAGTGAAGTTCTATATCACCATTCATCACATGATCTCTGATAAAGTGATACCTGATTTCGATGTGTTTTGTCTTTGAGTGTAGCACTGGATTATTTGCTATAGCGATGGCACTTGTGTTGTCGCAATAGATTGGAATATTTGAGAGCTGAAGGTCATAGTCCAGTAGTTGAGTTCTCATCCACAAGACCTGAGAACAACAGCTTCCAGCGGCTACATACTCAGCTTCAGCTGTGGAGGTGGACACTGCGTTTTGCTTTTTACTTGTCCTACCAGCTTTCCACCCAGGAGCTGACATCCTCCTGTGGTGCTTTTCCTATCCATTCTGCAACCTGCAAAATCACTATCTGAATAGGCGATTAGATCGAATCCTGAGTCTTTGGGATACCAAAGACCTAGATTCGCTGTACCCTTAAGGTATCGAAAGATTCGCTTTACAGCTTTCATATGAGATATCTTAGGTTCAGCTTGATATCGTGCACACAAACATGTTGCATACATAATATCGGGTCGGCTAGCTGTAAGATACAAAAGAGAGCCGATCATCCGACGGTACAGCGTGACATTAACAGGAATACCCTTAGTATCCTTATCAAGTGTCAGCGGTGGTGCCATAGGGGTTTTCATAGCTGAACTTTCAGTTAAGTCGAATTTCTTCAGCATATCTTTAACATATTTTCCCTGATTAATGAAAGTTCCTTTCTCATTTTGCTTTATCTAAAGACCAAGGAAATATGTTAGTTCACCCATCATGCTCAGCTTATACTCATCTTTCATTCTATCAGCGAAACGAGTACAAAGATCAGGGTTAGTAGAGCCAAATATAATGTCATCAACATATACCTGAACAAGAATGATATGACCTTTTACTTTCCTAAAAAATAGAGTTTTGTCGATTTTACCTCGCTCAAATTGTTCAATATGGAGATAAGTAGAAAGAGTGTCATACCATGCACGTGGAGCTTGCTTTAAGCCATAAAGTGCCTTATCCAGTTTATAAACATAACCTGGACGCTTAGGATCCGAGAATCCTGGAGGTTGTTCCACATAGACTTCTTCATTCAGCTTTCCATTTAGAAATGCTGACTTAACATCCATCTGATATACTTTGAAGTCTTTGTGTACAGCGTATGCTAAGAATAGACGAATAGATTCTAGTCTTGCTACTGGAGCAAATGTTTCGTCATAATCTATGCCTTCCTCTTGTCTGTATCCCTGAGCAACAAGCCGAGCCTTGTTGCGGGTAACAGTTCCATGTTCGTCCAACTTGTTTTGATAGACCCATTTAGTGCCTATCACTGTTTTGTCAGTTGGTCTTCGAACAAGTTTCCAAACTTTGTTTCTTTCGAATTCAGTCAGCTCTTCTTGCATGGCGCTGACCCAGTTTGGATCTTTGAGGGCATCATCTACTTTCTTTGGTTCAATCAGAGAAATAAAGTTAACAAATAAACAAATATTACCTGCACTTCGTCGAGTCTGAACACCAGCGTTTGGATCACCAAGAATTTGATCAATTTGGTGATTTACAGTCCATCGCTGAGCCGGGGCGTGAGGTGCTGACTCAACTTGAACTGGAGGAGCTGAAGATGAAGCTTCAGCGACGTCTGGAGTATCAGCCAAGAGAGGAATGGATGCAATTGTCATTATATTCACTGATTGCTGAGAAGTAGATGGAATGTCTGAGACATTTGGTTCAGAAGCAGGTATAGTGTTTATAGGAACAGCTGAGACCCATGATGTTTCAACTTCACTATTCTGCATATTTGGAATGATAGTAGGACCATCATCTTCAACTGTATGAGCACGAGGAGTGGGAATATCTTCTGAATCACCAAGATGAGAAAACATCCATTGATTCAGTTCTTCGGTATCAGCGAACGGTTTAGAGTTCGCTGAACGGGATTCGTCAAACGTGACGTGAATTGTTTCTTCAACAGTTTGTCTTCTTCGATTGAAGACTCTGAAGGCTTTGGAGACTGAGGAGTATCCAAGAAAGATTCCATCATCAGCCTTAGGATCAAACTTTCCAAGGGCATCTTTGTTGTTCAGTATGAAACACTGACATCCAAAAATGTGAAGAAAGCTGATTGAAGGATTTCTCCCATGAAAAAGTTCATAGGCTGTTTTATTGAATCTTTTAACTATCAGCGACCTATTTTGCGTAAAACAAGCGGTGTTGACAGCTTCTGCCCAAAACTGAGTAGGCAGGTGAGAATCGCTGAGCATTGAACGTGCAGCTTCAATAATTGTTCTATTTCTTCTTTCAGCGACTCCATTTTGTTGCGGTGTTCTCACTGAAGAAAAGTTGTGAGAAATACCCTTACTCTCAAAGAAGGAATCAAGAGAACTATTTTTGAATTCAGTCCCATGATCACTCCTTATTGAGCGAACGGTCAAATTGTTCAGGGTTTCCATCTTCCGAACAAAAGTGATGAGTTCTTCAGGGGTGTCACTCTTGGAACGGAGAAACATAACCCATGTATAGCGAGAGAATTCATCAACTATGACCAGTGTATATTTCTTTCCAGTGATGGATTGTTTGTTAACAAGGCCAAACAAATCCATATGGAGTAGTTGTAGAGGAGATGACACTGAGGAGACTTGCTTTGACTTAAAGCTTGCTTTGGTCTGCATCCCTTTCTCACACGCTGAACATTAAGACTCTTTGGCATATGAGTGTTGAGGTAGACCAGTGACTAACTCTATTGAAGAAAGAGTGTTCAGTGTCTTGAAATTCAGATGAGAGAGCCTCTTATGCCATAGCCAGTTGACATCAAATGAGGCTTTTGAGAAGAAACAGGAGTTCTCAGTGGTGGTTGAGTCCATGTTTATTACATAAACATTTTCCAAACGATAACCGCTGAGAGCTATCTTCTCCTTTTTGTCAGTGACAAAGCAGGATTCCTTAGTAAAGATTACTTTGCTATCCTTGTCGCAAAGCTGACTGATGCTTAAAAGATTATGCTTCAGCCCTTCAACATATGCGACTCTTCTGAAGGTGGTTGTACTATTAGAGAGTACACCAAACCCTCGGGTATGTCCTTTTCCATTTCCACCGAAAGTCACAGAGGGACCCTTTTCTTCCTTGTAATCAGCGAGCAGGCTTTTCTTTCCAGTCATGTGTCTAGAGCATCCGCTATCGAGATACCAGATACCCTTCTGAACCTGCATCACAAAGGAAGATTAGTTTTTCTTGGGTACCCACTTAACCATGTGTACACGTTTGTCAGTGGAAGTAGTTGGAATGGAAGGTTCAGCAATCTTCACAACATTTGAAGATTCAGCTTTGTCAGTCTTCACTTTAGTTAATTTCTTAACCTCAGTGGTCTTCTTTGCCTTGGGGGCAATCTTCACCTTAGCTATCTTTTCAGCTTTGGTGGCTGTGGGACACTTACTTGCAATATGATCAGTGAGTCCACAGTGATAACATTTCCTATAACTAAAAGTAGTTCTAGAACTACTTGAATCCTGAGCTTTTGATTTAGAATTAGAAGGACCAGCACCAAATAAGCTTTTGGCTTTTGAAATGGGAGGAACATTTAGTTCTTCAGATTTCTTTTCAAGGACATCCACTCTGAGTCTAGGAGTAGATCGCTGAATAGACCCACGCTGAGTAGATCCAGAGATCTGATTCCTTGATCCAGAGGAATAAATCACTAAAGCTTTAGAAGCATTCAGCTTTGGTACTACAGTACCCTTATGAGGATTTTGGTTAAAAGCAATTCCTTTACCTTTATCTTTAAAGACAGAGGTAGGTTTTGGATAAACCATTTTTTCTTTGCCTTTTGAAGAGGTGGAAATTTCCTCAGGGATAGGTGGTCTGGACGAGGAACACTGAGAGGATGAAGTATCAGCGACTGAGGATACGAAAGTTCCAAATAAGAGCATGGAACGATCAGTGGTTGGTTCTTGAGTTTCATATTTGTAACCTAGACCACGTTTATCACTCAGGGGTATCTGAGACTTAATTATCTCAGTGATCTTTGTTGAAGAATTACACCATCCTTCAACAGTTGCTTTTTCAGCTTTCAATGCAGCGATAGCTTCTGCTCGTTCGATTTTGACTAGCTGATTTAAGTGCACTTGATCTTTAAAATCTTCTTCAATTTTAGAAAGCTTTTCTATTTGAAGGTGACAGTTTTTAAGCTGTTCAGCGAGATCAAGGTTTTGATTTTCAACTGTTGTTTTGCCATTCATGGCTTCATATAAACTTCTAGTCAAGAGATCGATTTTACGGAGACTATCAGCTTCATCAATATTTGCAATATTTGTAAAGAAGGAAGGTGATACCTGAATTGCAGAGGTTGAAGTAGAGGGAATGTCTGAACTTTCTTCCTCATCTTCAATCTTTGCCATAAGACAGAGATTGGCTTCATCATCTTCAGAGTCAGATGATGATTCTTCTTCTTCAAAAGCAGCCCAATCGTAAACCATCAGGCCTTTGCCTTTCTTCTTGAAGCTTTTCAGCTTTTCAGCTTTGCATATTTTTCTTTTAGCATATCATATTTGTCATCTTTATTCCTGGGAATAAAGGATTTCTTGGGAAACGCTGAGTTTCTCGATACTTTCTTAGACCTACACTCGTTAGCGAAATGTCCAGTCTTTTCGCAGTTAAAACAAGTAGCAGTAGCCTTATCAACAGGAGTTGATGATGTTGGCTTATCAGTTATAGAAAGAGGTTTGTTCTTTCTGAACATTTTCTTTTTGGCGAATCTCCTGAACTTTTTAGTTAGGAGAGCCAAAGATTCATCATCATCTGAAGAGTCAGAATCTGATGACCTTTCAGAGTTACTCTCTAACTCAGTGATAGTGACCGAGGGTCGTTGAGTAGAGGGTTCCTCTGAGATTAAAGCAACAGGGGTGCTTTTGGAATCTTTTACAAGATTCTTCTTAAGATGGCTTGATTGCTCATGATTCAGCATCGTGCCATATAAGGCAGCAAGGGTCATTGATCTTAGATCCTTTGACAGCTTGAGACACATAGAATAACTGTCCCAGCTTTCAGGTAAACATTCTAGAAACTTTGTCAGCACTTCAAAGTTAGAATATTCCTTACCAACAGTTTTTAGATCTATTATTAAGCAATTAAAACGTTGATGAACTTCAGAGAGAGTCTCATTCTTACCACAAATGAAACTTTCATACTGTCTTACCAGGTTGATCTTTCGAGAGTCCTGGACTTCAGCAGTACCTTCATACTGAACACAGATTGTGTCCCACATGGCTTTTGAGGATTTCGGGTTCATGACGGAATGGTATACTTCGTCAGGAAGAGCCATGGATAGTATGGATATGGCTTTGGTGTTGATAGCCACTTTCTTCTTATCTTCGTCAGTCCATGTATGAACTTCTTTGGGTACCAGCCTTTCTGGAATAGCAGGTCTATTCTCAGCGGCTGGTACTGCGGCATCAATTCTTACAGTAATGAATGGGCCGTTTTCAAGATAATAAGGCATAGTAGGGTCTACACCTTCTAGGAAGAGAGTCATCCTACTTTTCCATAGATTAAAATTATCTCTGGAGAATCTAGGGGGTTTTGCAAGAGAACCATTGTCGATATAATTTGTGTTTGTGTTAGTAGCCATTTTCAGAAATAGCAAGGAAGAGAAATCTTAGTATAGATTAGATCTTGTTTATGAGATTAAACAAATCCGCTCTGATACCACTTGTTGGTCCCGAAGGGCTATACAAGTTTGTAGAAGGGGGGGGGGGTTGAATACAAACACACAGATTTTACTTTTCTAAATTGTTTATTGATAAATCATTAACAATTTACAGCTTGTTGCGGAAACAAGATTAAGGATAAACCTAAATCTAAACAAGTTGGAACACTAAGTTTCTTGCACTATGAAAGAGAAGGAAATTACTAATAATAACCTATCTCAAGAAGAAGGATGAACTTGTCCAGAGTTAGCAAGTTACTTCAAAATGAAGTGAGTTCATTTTCTTATATACTGCATGCATTTAATGCATTGCAGTTTACACTTTACACGTGGCAACAGCTGATTGGTTGCATGTCATTGACCTTTGTTGACAACCTTAGTAGCCGCATGTTTGATCAGTGTAGTATCAGAGTGGTTGTACGATTTCAGACAATAAGGAGGATCTTTTTCTGACATATCGTAAGGAGACGTGCAAGGGAGGTTAAGACAAAAAGTACTTTGTACGGAGGACTTTATGATCAACTTTTCGTTGATTCAGCGATCTATCATTCTTTATCAGCGAATGATAGAATTCAGCGATAGATAAAGTCTTGTACTTGATACTTCACGTTGAGTGGACAAATCTGAGTCTTCGCTGATCCGCATCAGTTCATTAGGAGACTTGTCGCTAGCGCTTGAGCTTGATATTCGACTTCAGCGTATAACCTATGTTAACGTGAAACTTGTGTTCAGGGATCATAAGTAAACAACTAACTTATCAGCGATCACCATAAGTACTGAACAGACTCAGAGTATTATGGTGAACAGTGTTCGCTGAATGTTTAATCTAAAGAACGAGAGTTCCTATCAGCGATACTGTAAGATCTTAGTACTTATCAGCGATAGTGAAACTCTGATACATATTGTTTACTTACAATTTTCACTAGGTATAAGAGGGGGTCATTATCAAATCACTGAGGGTTTGGATCAACACACCTCCGGGTGATCCTTCACCACCAGAATATCTTGGATTCGCCTTTCCTCGGACTTCTTCTCAACTATGTGAGCCAAAAATGCAACGCACTTCTTCCTCAAATACTTATGAATCTTCTCACTTGACACTACTTCTAGACTCCTTCCAACTTTGTTTCCTTGTATAACGAGGGTTTCTCCGTCTTGCAAAGGTACTCTAATCGTCTTATCAAAACAACAGATCTCCGCTCGATTCTTGGATAACCAATCCATGCATATTACTACGTCAAAACTCCCCAATTCAATAGGAATAAGATCAACGCTAAACAATTTATCGGCTAGATTCAATGTACAATCTAAAATTACATCCTTAGCCTCAAATTTATGACCATTAGCAACCTCAATAATATAAGCATCCGACATTCTCCTAGATTCCAAGTCAATTAGTGGCCTAAATTCCAATGAAACAAAACTTCTATCTGCTCCAGTGTCAAATAATACTGATGCATAGTGGTTGCTTAGGAGAAACGTACCTGTCACCACATTAGGGTCGCGACGTGCTTCGTCCGCTCCAATGACAAATGCCCATCCTCGAGCTTGACCTCCTTGATTTCCTTGATTGGCTTGTCTTGCCTGGTTCCCATTATTGTTATTGTTCGGCCTCCTACCAAATCTTGGGCACATATTCCGGAAGTGATCCGGACTTCCGCACTCAAAGCATGCCCTTCTCCCCCTACAGAATTTGGTGAGATGACCTGGCCGCTTACAATTGTCACAAACGGGGCAAGCTCCCTCATGATGAAGGTTGCACTTGTTGCATTTAGGTAATGGACCCTTGTATTGCCCTAGGTCCTGAGTTTTTACTCCGAAGTTTCTTACCACATTCCTATCCTTGCTTGCACTACCAAAGGTTTTCTTTCCTGACTGATACTCTGGCTTCCTCTTATTGCTGGCACTTCCCGATGTCAGAGTTCCCGCTCTTACCGCATCGTTCGTTAAAGTAGTTTCCAAGGCCACAACCGATTGGATTGTGGTCAGGTTTGACGAGGTGACCATTCCTCGGATCTCCGACGCTAATCCCCATAAGTATCGGTCGATTCTCTTGCTCTCGGGAGTGACCATATGAGGTACCAGCTTTGCGAGTTCGTGGAAACGAGCTGTATATCGGTCTATGTCAGCTCCGACCATGGCATGATTCCAGAATTCAGATTCCAGCTTTTGAAGTTCACTTTTGGGGCAGTACTCCTCAATTAGTAACTTTTTAAACTCCTCCCATGAGAGTATGTATGCATCTTCCCTTCCACGGGTTTGAACCTGGATGTTCCACCATGTTAGTGCCCTGCCTTGGAGTTGACAGGCCGCATACTCCACCTTGCGGTCTTCCGAGCATTTGCTAATATGGAGTACCGACTCCATGCTATCGATCCAAGAAAGCAATCCTACGGCACCTTCCTTTCCGTAGAACTCCTTGGGCTTACAAGACATGAAGGACTTGTAGTTGCATTCGGTACTGTTACTACCCGGATTTCCTCCCCTACCTTCTTCATTCCCGCGGTTAGTATTAATGTCGGCGGTTACTTGCGTGACTATGCTGGGTATTACTTCCTGTATGCGTTGTGCTATGATCCGTGCGATGTCGGGTGTTTGGTTTTCAGGATTATCTCCCGTGTGGCGAGTGGATCTTCTTGGAGGCATGATTCTAAAACACATTTGCCAAAATTGTTTTGGTTAAAATTTTGTACAAATTTTTGAACTGGTATTTTCCACAAGTTTATACTATTACTTGAAATTTTAAAACAGTAAAGTTAAGTATAAGGTAAATATACGGGTTGATTGAAAGTTCACGTTTCCCCCAATGGGTTTCCATTCATCGTTCTATTAAATGCCGAAATTACAAAATTTCCGATGTTTATCATACATCGGTATCATATTGTTTGAAAAGGAAATACAACTTGAATACTTAAAATGCGTAAATTGGAAATAATAAGTAAAGAAAATGTTTTTTCAAAAATCCCTCCAACACGCTACAACCCATCCACCTTCGTATCCGTACTATCCCAAGTATGCCCGAATCATGATCAAGAGCACCAACAGCAATAGCGCCATCCCCACAACCAAGCATGCCGCTTCCGCCCTCATGGCCATTCTTTTAGCCACTCTTGCACCATCTAGAGCTTGAGTCAAAACGATGGTCAGTTGGTGTGCTAGCTCCACCAGTTCTGTTAAGACCTGGCCTTGCTGAGTCACCCTTTCTTGACAACCGTGCAACTCGGTTGTCATCGCCCTTATATGATGATCCCTTGCCCAAGCCAACTCGGACATTTGCTTGATTGGCACGCCGATGGCCATACGTTGCGGTTCCGGTGCCTCTGGACGTGTTGATGTTAGTGTGACCCTTCTAGGAATTGGGACACTTTTCCTCGCCGTTTTCCTAACGCGAGGCCCGTTGGGGTTTCGTTGGAAGGTTATCGGAGTTGGTTGCGGTGGTACCGAGGTCGGTAACACTCTCGATTCGTCATAGGGGTCTCGTTCACTTGACACTTCTTGCTCCGATTCTGTGCTACTAGAATCTTCATTTTACCGGATGTTTGGTGGGTTGACTCGCGGTCGACCATTGACGTAACTCGACACATCGGCCGAGTAAGAATCGGGAGTGTAGGATGGGGATGATGACGACATAGTGAAACTGAGGCAAAAGTGTACTTAATTACTAATCGCACAAGTCAAATGTCTATCCTACGCAATGTCTACGCACTATGCATGTTACTAGAGAGTGCAAGTAAAAATTGACATACTCCTACTATAACCGTTTCTAGTCTCGCATCAACCTACCTTAATCGAACATAGGTGATCAAGCTATGTTTAATTAAAGTCCGTTAATACCATTCTAGACTTAGTTATACTAGTAGTAGGTTCAGTTGTTTTCATGTCAGATTTGGACTTTTGGTTATAGGTGGGTTTTTCCAATGAAAGACCGGTATTCTCTATAACCTTCGGCTCTGATACCATTTCTGTCACACCCCGCTAAAGCGGAAGTACAAGATGTCACAGTTCAAGGTTTCATTGCGTAAGGTAGAAGACAACACACAATCATCATATCATAAAAGTTTACAAAAGTACATCATGTTCCAAAATACAAATTGTCCAAAAACAAAAATTGAGATGATAAGGAAAAAAGCGTTGGATGCCGCTACTTGTGATGCCTTCTAAAGTTCAACCTTACTTGATATTTCCTGAAAAGCATGTAAATGAGAGGGTCAACTATTGAATAGTTGGTGAGTTCACAGGTTTTCGGTATGCATAACAGTTTTAATGCAAGTTTGTAAATCCGCACAGTGGATTGAGTATTCGGTTGTAGTTATAAAGCAATTTTGTAAATCCGTACAATGGATTAAGAGTTCGTTTGTCAACATGCGCAAGGTATAATATCATATGCAAATATGTTAAAGTAATGAGCCTACTACCCAAACCTACTGACCGTACACGCCCCAAAGACACGTGTTCCTCACAAACATGATAAGTTAGTCGGCAATTATGCACTCGTGAGGTGAGTGGGGTGTCAACCAAATAACGTTATCCATAATATACCAAGCGGCTCGAACAATGAGCTAATGGGTAATGTAGTTCGTACCGAGGACTTTCAAATAAATGTGAAACTCAGAATCAACTAACATAAGCATATATACCATAGCGCATAAAAGTTCGTAGTAATGTAAATCAGTTTGAGTAAATGATACAACCGATGCGTAAGTAATTTGTAACATGCTTTTCACCCCAAAATGTACAAAATAGTAAAAAGGGGCTGTGAAAACTCACGGTGGTATGCGAAGATGTTTCCAAGAGGTTCACGGTGCAACCCGCACAACGATCCTACTTCGATCCTACGAACGTAAGGACACTAGTAAGATTCTATGCTTAAGTCTTAGTCCTTGATATCGCTTAGTTATCTAAATCATCATAAAATGCCTTTGTTGTGTTTAAGTTTATAAGTTCTAAGGAATTAACCGAAGTTAGTAATCAATATATAATACGTTACATATGTTAGATTGATATTACCGCAATTTCGTCATGACGAGTGACGAAAAGGGTCTAAAGTTAGGAGTTATATATAGTATATATATATATATACCGCAATTTCATCACAAGAATGATGAAAATGGTTCAAAATGAAAAATTAAAATATATAAAATGCATATACATATAGATTGTAGGTTATATTAACTTACATATGTTAGTATTACCGCAATTTCACCACATGAAGTGATGAAAAGCGTCTAAGAGTTAGTTTGTAACCAAAGCAGAAAGTTATCCTTTGCTGTCCAGAATTTGTTGTCAGTTTCAGTTCGTTTTTGGATATCTTCCAGAGGCATTTGGGTTAAGATATTTTATTCCCATATAACTTAATGTGTTAGGAAACTTTTGGTATAAAAACCATAATTTTTAAAGGTAGATAAGTACATGAAATAATTCTTGACGTAAAATCACTACAGAAAGCTTTGCTGTTTGCGCACTGTTTTTGTGAAAAATGTTTGAAGGTCGAAATCTTGGAGTTTTTGAGTGAAACCACTTGGGTTCGAATCTTAACACATAAAATTTAATTCCAGAAAATATTTCACCTTATTTGGATAATTTTTGAGTGAGATATGGCCTTGCAAAGTCAGTGGAAAAATCTGACAGATTGCTGTTGAAAATCTTCTTTAATTAAAGGCACCATTTCCATTGGTTCTTTATGGGATCTTATTCTTTTTGTTTGGCCACGATATTTGACACAATGAGTTTACCTTGTGGTTCTTGAGTTCTTGGAGTGTCTTGAGGTTAGAATGGCTGAATACTTGAGAGGGTTCAAGTGAGAAAGAAGAGAGAAAAGAGAGATTTCTTAGAGAGAAAAGTGAGAAATGAGGAGGGATTTGGAAATGGATGAGAAGTGAGAGAGAGAGGGGTTTAAGGGGAGGGGGCGGTTTTGGGAAGAGGGGAGAGGGTGGAGTGTGGTGTTGGGTAATATGCTGGTGTTTTATTTTTATTTTTATTTTTATTTTTATTTTTATTTTTATTTTTATTTTTAAATTTGAATTATTAACTAGTTTATCTATAATCTATAATACTTGTTTTTATAAAATATATATTTTTGCCAAGTATATATATATATATGTATGTATTTAGGGTATTTTAGATTGACATTTTATTAGATTTATGGATAATTCCCCTTTTAAGGCAAATGCTAGGCAAAATTCTCAAATTTTCCTAACACTGTCGTTTTTACTGCTAAGTTTGACTGTGCTGTCTAAAATATAGATAACTGCAATGCTCAGTATAAATCTAACCTGAACGTAAGTTTGACGGTTGTCACACTCAGCGACCGATCGTGGGCATAGATATACCTCACGACTCGGGGGCAATCAGCCCCCACGACGAAACAATAAACGTCACCAGGTACATAACGCCCGACAAAGGCACTCAGGTACGATACCTTCTAAAGTTTTATTTACATCCTTAAAGCTCCACAACCCTTCATAAGGTAAGGGATGGACATCCTGCCCCTAGGGCACAAAATTTTTCCTAATAGTCTTTTCGAATTATTCCTCTGATCGGGTAGAAGCAGACGCCTACTCCTAGGTTCGGGACTGAAAGGTCATCCCTTCTACCCAGACTAACATTCTATGCAGATGCGGAATTTCTTTCGACATCACACGCGACAACGATCCTTAAATGGTCGTACGTCCGAAGATCGCAGTATCAAACCTACGACTGCAACCCCACGTAGCTGGATTATAATGCCTTTCATTTCCTTTCTTTTTTCTCGATCTACTTCGACGAACGATTACTGACTTAAGCATCGGAGGGTCGTTGGTCAAACCAACGACCACCCCTGTATCTTCTACTGCAGGTTAACATGATCACAAAAAAAAGCACATCAAGTCTTACGATTCCTATCGTGAGAAGACAAAATCATGACCCATAACTCATGACTCATACGATGAAATCTGAATCTTGCAATTCGGTACATGGATCTTATGATCACAGTTACGAATACGAAGTCTTATGACTTACAATCCGTAATTTGGGACGTATGTTCGGCTCAGTCGCCCGATTACTTCCAAGATCAATCTTCAAGCTAAGTATACATAACTTAGAAACATACGTCATATGACAATCAGCACACAGGTTTTGAGGTTTGATCTTATGAAAAACCAAAGTCTCCACGACTTAAATAAAAATCTTACGATCTTCATCGTGAGGAATATAAGTCCTTGAGACTCGCAGAACAGGGATCCTATGATTCATCATACGGGTCTTTCGACCATCACAGGTATCCTTTAAACTAAGTGTCGGATACACAAGTCTTATGACTTAAAATTCCATACTTAAAGTATTCCTTCGGCTTTAGACGCCCGAGTACCTCGCAACTACTTTTTTACATACGACTAATACATTCGTTCAGTTTCGTTATCTTTTGTGTTATTTTGTTCGGTCGCAACAAAGTAAAGTACACGAAAAAGCATAACAAAAATACCACTTATATTTGTACAATCAAAATATACATGGAAAAGGGCACGACCAACCATAGTCGCCCCAGTACAAACTAAGTCAAGGCAGAGGAGAGTCCTCAGCGACCTACTCATCGCCAGCTACGTCGACCGCCGCGTCTGTCGGGTCCTACTCTTCAAGCTTGTCCTCTTGGTCGAGTTCATCCTCATCCCCGACTTGCTCTAAGAAGGTTTTAACCTCCTCTTCGGCTTCGGCCATAGGGTTTAACCCCCATAAATGGCGACGCATGGTCACCGCTCGAACCCTCAGACGGGTCAGAGCCTCAAACGATTGAAGACGCTCCTCTAAGGACGTGATCTTCTCCTCCTTCGCCTCGACGAGCGACTTAAGGTCCTCGACCTATTTTTCGCTCTCGACCAAGGAACCCTTAGTCGCTCTTAACTCTGCCTCAGTCGCAGCGGACTTCTCAAGGGTCTCCTTCATAAGACGCAGAAGGTCTTCCTTCACGCTCAGTGACGCCGCGTAAAAGTCCTCGACTTCGGCAAGTTTCGTGGTGAGTGGTGAGCATGAAAAACAGTTAGAGAGTGGTGAGTATGAGAGATTGCACCAGAGTTAAAAAATAGAGATAACTCTGTACTAGTTGATCTAAACCGGGCACCCACATCTACTATTGGTTCACAACTCTTCGTGACCAATATTGAACATACCACTGAGCCAATGGTAGAACTTGAAATACCCATCCATACCCACTCAGTAGAAATTCAAGAAACTACTGTTTCATTTCATTCTGGGGAACCATTGCTTACTCATTTGGAGTTTGGCAATCAATCCCAACATTCATTTCAACACATTGAGTCAGGATTACACTACACAAGCACATCACAGGGAATTCGTTTTCCTGTTACAACTTCCATAGACATACCTAATTTTGGGTGTCAAGGATTGGATGGAAGACCTGGGGAGGTGAACATCTTAAAAGCCTTCTTACAAAGTGCATATGTTGTACTAGGTGCCTCTGTGACACCTACAGGCCATAAGTTCTCAGAACATATGCAAACTGGTTCATCTGTTGTTCCAGGATTACCACTTTCACCCTCTGAATTTGAAAAGATTCAGAAAAGTAATCATGATCTGGGAACCAAAATTCAGAACTTGGATAATACAGTAATTTCCTTGAAGGATGAAGTCAAGGATCTCAGAACAATGCTGGAAGAAAAGGCTAAATCTGTTGAAAAGAAAATGGATGATGTTAAAGTATCTGTGGAATCTCATCAAAAGGAGATCACGGATAAATTTTCAAAGTTTCAACAGGATATTCTCAAAAGTATGGATGCTATGAAGTCTTCTCTGCTTTAAGCATTCAGTTCACAATTGGCTAATGTCTCAAAGCCTCTAGAAATCATGCCTTTGTCTGTAGCAGTGACAGAATCCTGCTCAACTCAGTCTTTGAAAAGAAAGTTTGATGATAATGATCCTCATCATCATCAAAAGGGGGAGAAAAGACAGAAAAAAGCACTGAGTTGATAATAGTTCCAACTACCAGTTCTGAAAGTCAAAGTTTTGAGGATGAATTGGAATCAGAAGAAGTGTTTATTGAAAATTCTTCTGATATGGTTACTGATAAGGTTCTACAAATCACTGGTTCTGAAGTGGATATGGTCACTACTTCTGAAGTGGATATGGCAGATAGTTCTGAAATGGATAGGTTGAATACATGTTCATATATTGTTCCTTACACTGGAGGTAATCTGATTTCTGAGTTTAAAGAAATGGGAATGAACGATATCTTGGTAAGGAGAATGCATTGTGTGTTAGTAAATGCTCTTAATGGTCAGAAAGTTCACAGATGTCTAAGAATGGTGATGCCAATTGATATGATGGGAGAAGAGGATAGCACAGTTAGTTATTCAGATAAGTTTGAAGAGGAATTTGAAAGCATTACTTTGATGAATTATCAAATTCTGAAGATGATTATGATAAGGTTGAAAACTACTTCATGCCTTTGGAATACACGTACATAAGTCCAATTATCATTCCCAGAATTGAAATGCCAATCTTAGAAGAACCATTATGTGATTTTATTGTGGAACAAGATGATATTCCACTGGCCAGGAACTACTTCTGTGATATTTTTCCTGAAGACAACTATGAGCATCTCTACTGCAAAAAAATGAATATGTTGAGGTTGAGCACTTCATTGATGGGTTTATGGATCAGAAAATGCAAATGGTCTATCTTGAAGCTTCCAACAGATTCAGAAAACCAGATGAAAGGTTGTTTGTGAAGAAAAGAATTGAGAAAGTTCTGGAGTTTCAGATAGAAGAGTTTGCTGATCTCAAATATGTCAGCATGGAAGTTCTGAAAGAAGGTAATCTGAAAGTGAACTTTACTAGCTTTGATTTCCACAGGCTATTCTTGGATGATCAGATCTTCTTAGTAAAATTCTTTGCAAGTACTGAAGAGACATGGGTTGAGCTTGAATGTAGAAGAATTTTGGCCATCTATGTCAGAAATATGCACTTATATGATTTTCAATTGGCAATTGAATCAAGAAAGATCAAGTGCAATCTGAGCTGTCCAATCAGAAAGCCAAAACATGGAATCTGTATTCGTGGTTTTGTGAATGAAGGAATTGGAAATGAAGGCTTCATCTATATAGCTTCTGATAAACCTGTGTTCTTCAAACTGAATGATCTTGTGAAATATAGTGATGCTACATTGGAATGGCTGTTGGTAGAAATAGATGTAATTGCCAAGGATGATAAAGCAATATTGAAAGAAAAGTGTATAAGGCATATAAAAAAAGACTAGAACTCAGAATAAAGATCAAAGAATGCAGTGATTGGTTGTTATCAGAAGAAAACCCAAAGAAACTCTTACACATTGACTTTGTATTTCCTTCTGAATATGAAGTTAATGGTGTCTATTCTGATGAAGTTGAAGAACCTGTTCCAGAAGTATTATCTACTCAAGAAGATGTTCAGATGCAAGATGCTGAACAAGCAGAAAATTCTGAAGTAAATGCAGAACAAATGCAGTTGATTTGAATGCTTTGTTTCTGGAATATGATCTGCCAAATTTCTTTCAACCAAGGGATGTTCAATTTCTGAGTATTTATCATGATAAGTCAGAATTTTCTCAGAGATTTCGTGCTGAATTGATAAGATGTGTGGGAAAACAAAAACAGTCCGTATATTCTGAATTCTTAATCACTGGAATCAGAGAAATTTGTGTTAAGAGATTTATGAAGAATGAATATCATGGATTTAAGGTTCTGAGAGAAGATGGAAAGGTGTACTATTTTACTGAAGCTGATTTTGACAAGATCTCAGTATTTTACTTCTATCGTTTGTACTGTCTTTTGGAAAACAAAGATACTACCAAGTACAAGAAGGAAAGACGAGCATTAGCAACTGTAAGGGAAGCAATGTTCTATGTTCTGAGATGGTATGATTACATAGATTTTTAAGTTGCTCTGTATGTGCATAGACAATGTGTCTATCTTTCTAGACCAAATAATGATCATGAGCAGCTAAGTGTTCTGAAGAGTGGATATATTTGTACATGGCCAGATTTGGGGGTCATCTTGAAAAATAATCGAAGTGAAAAGATTTTCTTCAGAGTCAGTGAAGTTGCCAAGAACTGCTCTAGAACACTCAGATTTATCAAACACAGTTTGTAGAAACATCTATCAAGAGGAAAGGATGTTAAAGAGACAGAAGTGATCATTGAAAAGATTGATAAAATATTAGCTTTGAGAAATGTAATTCTTCTGAAGATTGTGTCTGCCTTAAAAGAATTCAATGTTGATCAATACAGGCTTGTTTGACAAAAGGGGGAGATTGTTAGATATGAAGTTTGTCAAAAAGCCTAAAAGTGTTGGAATCTGAATAGAAGACTCAGAGTTTTGAGTAGAAGACTTAGAAGTTCTGAATGTGAAGATGAAAATGTCATGTGCTCAAGTATAGATTCTGAGTATGCTCTATCAGAAGAAGGTTCAGAAGTTCTGAATTAGTGGTTCAGAACTTATGTCTTAGACATTTTCTTTGTATTGTAATTCAGTTATTTGCTAGCATATTAGAACATGTGTCATTGTTCTAATGGTTTGTATTGTAAATGTACTGTAGCTTTAGCATTTCCGTTACAGTATATATAGATGTTAGCAACTGAAAGCTAACTAACTTTTGGAACACTTTCATATTCAATCTTTGTAATCTTTGAGAGATTCTCTCTCTAGATCTGTAATCTGTTCTTCAATGAATATAAAGTTCTTGACTCCAATTCTCTATTCTTTTACTGTTTGATTGTGTTCTTCTTTGATAATTGCATTGTAAGATCAATCCTGGTTTCTACAAAGATCATACGGCAAGTTACCTGTTGTCGCTTCTTCCATCTCTTCTTCTTCTACGGAGAACTCTGTCCCCATCAGCTCGACGACCTCGTCGTCCGAACCCTCATCCCTAAGACTACGCTGGACGGAGAAGGATCTGTCATTCGGATTATACATCTAGAATTTCTCGATCTTCGCCAACGTCTCCTTAGAAGCACTAACCTCAGGGAACGCAATAGCTGAAAAAGAGGCACCCGATTAGCTAATACACACGGTTCAAATTTTTAAATAACAGTACACGACGAATGAAAGACTTACTATTGGTGTTCCACCCGGCGATGACCCATGTCATGTCCTCCTGCAGAAGCTCTAGCGACTGCATCTTTCCAAAAACATACCGAGCCTTCCAGCTACGGTCGTTTACTTGGGTGTTCAACACCAAGACGTGGGCCTTCTTAGATTTGGAAGATAAGCTATAACGGTGGTAATTATCCACCTTGGCTGCATGGGACGAAATGTCCATTCAGACAGTTCGTCGGTTGGAACTGACCCGACGAATATATGTGGACGGCGTCAGGCATACCGGACAAAGTCCTAAAGGCCTCCAAACTCTCCTGGTTATCGATGGTACTCGCTGGTTCAATCGACATTTTCTTCTATAAACTTAAAGAACACTGAACTTGTCTGTCGAAATGTATAAAACACTCAAATCGCACGTAACAGCGGCAAGAAAATCTCTCTGAAATCTTTCCTGAAAACACGAGTGAACGTAAGGAGGAAATGATTCCCAGAATCGTGTTATTTATGGCAAGGATCATGTCAGGTCGACCCGCTCGATGGTCGACACCTGTCAAACGCCTTTTCGCATGCATCATGCCGATGGGCGCCACATGTCCTCTAAACGTCTTTTCGCTACTGGCACGCCATCGTGACGTCACGACTACCTCATTTCCTACAATCCGGAGTAAACCAAGACGGTTGGGATTCGACCAGACCCTCTCCCCGTGCGACACGTGTTGAAATACCTTTGTCGGATTTAAAATTCGAATTTCACGCCTGAAATTCAATTTTTGGGGGCAAACTGTTTGGGTAAAAAAACCACACCTCACGACTGACGTAAGAAAACCCAGATAACATTTTCATAAGACCACCCTTGCACTAAGATGTTGTCTTATGAGTTGCTCACGGACGTATGCTCGATCATACGTAATTGTGCTGGTCGTACGTTCCGTACGACGACGTATGAGACTTAAGATGGTCGTACGATTTATACTAACCGTTAACAGTCAAATATCTGTTTCTTTTGTTCATTAATGAAGGTTTAACAGCATTCATGATGCAAACGGTCAGTAACGATCAGCTCATCAAAGGCATTCAAAGCCCAGCATTAGTTACGAAGTGTGCCATAAAGGCTCCATTAATGGCCATCGGAAGCTATAAAAGAGCCTGTGCTGCAACCGAAAAGACCATCTAATTTTACCTGCTCCAATCTGCTCCTAAGAACACACCAAGCTATTTCACTCTACTCCATCTACTTTCTAAGCAGTTCTTCACCAGAAACGCAGAAATTCGCAAGGCATTCGAACGAATATCGCTAAAGCATCTTCGCACGACAGCAGTTCGATCCGCACGACAACATACTTTTTCGCACGACTAACGCACGACACACGTCATTTACACACGACTAAGTTTATTTTTACAATTATTTGTAATCTGTTGTACACAAAACACTTGTTACAAAAGGACTTTCGCCGCTGTTTGGCGAACATAGTGCACCGTCGACCCTCATAGGTCGACCGCGGTTTTTCCCTTGTTTTGGGGTTTTCCGCGTTACCAAATCTCTTGTCTTGTTTACTTTTTCCTGCGATTGTGTTGCTTGGCCTTGAGATACGTTTCTTTAGTTGTTAAAAGTCCACATCAACCTTAAGTTAAGCTTTTATGCGATTTTTGGCATTTACACAACATACTGAGCTTCCACCGTAGAAGTCGAAACGCAGTTTTGTTTCTTTGAAGCCCAACTCACTAATTTATCACCTAAAAATTGTACGTGTCCCGTTGTGCTCTTCCAATCCAATAAACTCCCACCATGATCCGCATCGGAGTAAGCCGTTAACTCGTATTTCGTGCCCTTCGGATACCAAAGTCCAAGGTATGTAGTGCCTTTTAAGTAACGGAAAATGCGCTTGACAGCTCCGAGATGTGATTCTTTCGGATTTGCCTGAAATCTTGCGCACAAACACGTAGCAAACATAATATTCGGACGACTAGAAGTTAAGTACATGAGAGATCCTATCATACCTCGATAAGTCCTTAGGTGTGTTTTCTTACCATCTTCGTCTGGACCAATCTTGGAACCGGGTGCCATAGGTGTTCCGATAGACGTACAATTTTCCATTTTGAATTTCTTAAAAATGTCGAATATGTACTTAGACTGATTTATGAAGATTCCTGTTGAGAATTGCTTCACTTGCAATCCGAGAAAGAAATTTATCTCTCCCATCAAGCTCATATGGAACCTAGTCACCATGATGTCAGAAAACCATGTACATAAACCGGGGTTAGTCGAACCAAATATAATGCCATCTACGTAAATTTGTACAATAATAATTTCACCTGCTTCGCGCTTAATGAATAACGTCGTGTCTATTTTACCTTTTTCGAAGCCTTTCTCAAGTAGGAAAGTTGAAAGAACCTCATACCAAGCGCGAGGGGCTTGTTTCAGACCGCTGTTTTCACTTCCATCTGATAGACGGTAAAGTTTTTGTACGCCGCGAACACTAGAAAGATTCCGATTGCTTCAATTCGTGCGACCGGAGCATATGTTTCGTCATAGTCGATGCCCTCTTGCTGGCGATATCCTTTCGCTACTAGTCTGGCTTTGTTACGAACGATAATTCCGTTTTCATCCCATGTATTTTTGAATACCCACTAGGTACCGATGACACTTTTATCCGCCGGATGGGGAACAAGTCTCCAAACTTTCAATGCCCCAAACTGGTTGAGTTCTTCTTGCATGGCGATCACCCAATCTGGATCATTTAGAGCCTCCGAAACCGATAGTGGTTCAATATTGCTTAAAAAGATCGCAAATAAGCACTCATTAGCCGTATCCCTTAGAGTTGACGACCGCGTCTGAACCGGTGAATTAGGGTCACCTATTATTTGATTAATAGGATGAGCCTTCGTCCACTTTGTTGAGTGTGGGTTTGGAACATATGACGTTTGGACATTGTCAAGAGAAGCATTTGTCGCTTGATCAGCCAATGGTACTTCTACTTCAGCACTTGGAATTTCCGGAGGAATATCGGTAGTCGAAATTTGTACTCCAGAAGATTCAGGTGGTTGCTGAGAAGTAGTTGTAACATTCACTAAAGAACTTGTGTTATGTGTTGAACTTCCCACATTTGTAGGAACAGGTTGTGGCGTAGAATTCATATTTGGTACAGCAGTTTCTTGAACAGGAGATGAAACATCAATCGTTGTTGATTGATTTGCATCTGTATCAGTAGTAGGAACAGCAGCAGAAATTGTTGTAGATGCGGGTTTATTCCTATTAAGAACATCAGAAGATTTATAAGTACCAAAGTATTCATCATAAAAGTCTTCAAACAAATAATCAAGATCAGTTAAATGAGATTTAGAAGATGAGGGTTGATCCTGATTTGGTTTTGAAACAGGTTCTGAACTGTATTGTTCAGAAGCTAAAATTCCAGTTATCACGGGTTCTGAACTATTGTGATCAGAAGCCATTTCATTATGCTCATCAAACTTCACATTCACGCTCTCAATTATAGATCTGGACTGCTTCAGATAAATCCGATATGAAGCTGTGGAGAAAGAATATCCGACGAAGATTCCATCAATCGCTTTCGGACTGAACTTGTTACGATTCTCCTTGTCGTTCAATACAAAGCATTTGCAACCAAAGACTCGAAGATGCTTTAAGGTTGGCTTCCGGTTGTTCATTATCTCATAAGGAGTCTTACTAAACCGGCGATGAACGATCGAACGATTCTGAGTGTAATGGTAGATTAGAATAAGCCAGCATCGTTCTTGCAGATTCGACTAACGTTCGGTTACGTCTTTCCACAACACCATTATGTTCAGGAGTTCTGGCGGCAGAAAATTGTTGAAGAATCCCGTTTGATTCATAAAAATCTCCCAAGACTCTGTTTTTGAATTATGTGCCATTATCTGAACGAACGATTTTAACTGATATTTGCATGTTGTTTTGAGCTAACTTGATGACATTGATCATATTTTCTAGAGTTTCATCCTTTGAACGAAGAAACTTAACCCACGTATAGGGTGAATAGTCATCAACAATCACCAGTACGTATTTTCTACCACTAATACTTTCCGTCCTCATTGGTTCCCACAAATCTACATGAATTAGCTCAAGTACGCTCTTTGTTGTCGGTTCAGGCTTTGGCTTATGAGGAACCCTCTTCATCTTATCTTTCTCGCAAGCATCACAAAGATTTTCAACATCAAACTTCATAATTGGAAGACCCCGAACTAGATCCTAACACGAGTATCTGAATATAACGAAAATTCAGATGTGATAAGCGTCGGTGCCATAACCAGCTTTGTTGTATTGAAGCCTTTGACAGGAGACACAATTCATTTTCTGGTTTAAATGAAGACAGGTTGATTGTGTAAAGATTGGACTTTCGTGTGCCGACAAGAAGTTCTTTTCCTTCGTCAGTCAGAACACAACATCTTGTTGCTTTGAAACTCACTTCCAAATCTTTGTCACAAAACTGTCCTATGCTGAATAAGTTGTGTCCCAGTCCTTCAACGTAACTAACCTTCTTAATTGTAAGGTTATCTTGGACTATATCTCCATATCTTTTGATCGGTGCAAACTGATTATTCCCAAATCTTACACGGCCAAGGTCTTTTTCAACAAAGCTTGACAACATATTTCGTTGGTCGGTCATATGCTTCGTACATCCAAAATCTAAGTACCATAACTTACTTTTCTGCAATCAACCAGATTAGACGTTTTTAGGTACCCATTTAAAGATGGTTCCTTTTTGGTTAGTTGCTTGAGATCCCTTTTTGGAAACTGGTGATCTCTTTTTCTTTGTGAAAACAGGTGTTTGAGTAAAAGCATATGGAACAGAATATGAGTTGTACCAACAACAAGAATCAGGTATAGCAAACATACTATTTCGACCACAAACAGAACAAAAACATTCGTCATTTGCAAAATTCAGCAATTGGTCATTAGAGTAACGCTTGTAAGGTGTTACAAGTACTCGTTTATCACTAGTACCTGTAAGTCCCATAATTGAAGCAACAATCAAGAATACTCCATCAATGTAGAATAGAGATAGAAAAGTAGATCATATTATTAAAGATCTCTACTCATATGCTTTGAATACAATGGAGGGAGAATTTCTATAATACAAACGTTTCTCACAACTCACTGTGAAGTGTGTGTGATCACAAAATATCTCAAAAGACAATGTAAGCCCAAGACACCTATTTATAGTGTCTAATTACATGACATGGGCCCAAGCCCATTTAACTCCCATTAAACTCCCAAAGCCCAAAAGACTAACAAAGCTAATTACAATACATTTGACTTTCATTGACTTTGGATGGACTTTACATGGACTTTATAAAACTTTCTATATAATTGGGGCTTTCTAGACCCAACAATCCCCCCTAAAGTTTTATAAAGAAAGCATCTTCAAATGATCTCCCCCTTGATTTCTTTGAAAACTTTAGTGTTGCACATCTTCACGCCTTGCAAATCTATCCAAGCTCCCCCTCAAAATTTGCTCTTCTTCTTCAGAAATTAAAACTTTAAAATCGAATCCTATGTGCAATAAGCTCGACTGAAACCACCTCAGTTTATAATAAAGAATTCGTCTTTGAAATGCGAGTTGAATGACCATTAAGCTCAAGAGCTTAATCCATTAAGATCATAGGAGGGAGTGTCTCAATACACTTCAATAACTCAGCTTGGATCCACAAAAATAGAAGATAGAACACCTTTCTGAAAGTTGGGAGAAATTGCATGAAAAAGTTGCTTTCTGTCCAGCATCAGTCCACTGACTTTGACACAGAATCTGACCAATAAACACATCGATTCAGAACAAACTCAAAACATGAAAAATGTTCAATTGTGTCTTAGGAATCCAGCGCATCTGAAATCTTCATATTTGGAGCTTCGAGGAGGAAGTTCTGATCAAAATACGACAGGTGCGCAAAGTTGCCGAACAATTCTGAAAATGCACCTTTACTTCGAAATAAACTAAGTAAAAGTTCTGAGAAGACCACTCAGAATTCTGAGTAAGTCAATCAGAATTCTGAACATGAAGAACTTTCTGAAAAAATTCTAACTCCAAAGTTCTGATTCCATATGATAAAGTTCTGACTATTGGAGTCAGAATTCTGATTAAGCTTCGAAGACTTAGTTCTGAACCATCATTTGAGCATTGATTTCTGATTAACTTTTGACATTTCATGATCTAACTTCTGAATTCTGAATAGCCTCAATAAACATGATCAGAATTCTAAACTTGAACACTTCTGAATGGTCTGAGCAAACTCTTCTGAATAACATGATCAAAAGTTCTAAATAGTCGTTGAACAAATTCTGAGTTGTTTTGAACGAATTTCTGATCACAAACAATCTGATTTTAACCAGCCGAAAGTATGTCTCAACACAACAATCCCTTAATAACTTTGACACTCCATGATCTGACCTGCTGCACATTAAATCTTACACAAACTCTGAATTGAATTCGAATTTAGCATAACTCTGATTAATCAGATCTTAAACTCACACATCAGCAACATTTTTGAACTGAAACGCTGCATCTTTCTGTTTGGACAGCAACAAACAGCAGTGACAACTTCAAATTCTGGACAGCTTAATCAATTCAGATATGTGGACAACAACATGATTAAGCTATATTGACAGCATAAACATCCATGACAGCTTGCTGTTTGAACATGTGCTGTTTGACAGCAATAAACAGCCCCAAAAGCTTACTAAATTCTGTTTTGGACAGCATCAATTTGACAGCAACAAACAGCCCCAAAATCTTACTTATTTAATTCAACACTTTTCTAAAATTCTGCAAATCAAACTTCTTTGATTTAGACTTTAATTGGACTGTTGAAACCACAACTTAATCAAATCTGAATTGATTAGTTTAGACATTACTGGACAACTCAGACTTTGATTTAAACACTCATGTTGCATCAATGAATCTGAACAGCATCCCTCTTGAATTAATAAGACCATTTCGACTACTATGAATCTGTTCAGATTTGCTGTTCATAAAATCAACTTAACATCCATATTTGCATCAACATTAATTCGAATTGAACATGGACAGATCTGCGATCTTGCTGTCTCACAATCATATTATCTTTCCAGAATCCTGATTAATCAAAAATCCTCTAAATCATATCAAATGCTTATCAATTTAATTTGATGTAGAACGATAAGCCGATCTCCATAAATCTTCTTAGAACAAAGATTGCAGAAACTTAAGTTTCTGATTGATCAGTTCAGAAAGTTGAATTTAAGCAATCAAAGATCCAAAAATAGTTTCAGATCTGACTTTGAACAATTAACACATCATCAAACCTTTCTCAGACAATTCATCGAGCATTTGGCGTGCAGAAACTGATTTAGAAGTAGATCATGAACATCGAACTTCTTTTCTTCACCAAGAACCATCAAGATCTATAAAATCTTCCTCCAAAACTTAAAATCAATCTTCAAGATGAAAGAAATCACAGAATATTACCTTGAATTGTAGCACACGATTAAGAACAATCTTGAATCACCAAATCTTGAAACTAGATCTTGAAATCTTGAATTGTTGCATAAATGATCGTATCGAATTAAAATTGATTCGATGTGGCTCTGATACCAAATGTAAGTCCCATAATTGAAGCAACAATCAAGAATACTCCATCAATGTAGAATAGAGATAGAAAAGTAGATCATATTATTAAAGATCTCTACTCATATGCTTTGAATACAATGGAGGGAGAATTTCTATAATACAAACGTTTCTCACAACTCACTGTGAAGTGTGTGTGATCACAAAATATCTCAAAAGACAATGTAAGCCCAAGACACCTATTTATAGTGTCTAATTACATGACATGGGCCCAAGCCCATTTAACTCCCATTAAACTCCCAAAGCCCAAAAGACTAACAAAGCTAATTACAATACATTTGACTTTCGTTGACTTTGGATGGACTTTACATGGACTTTATAAAACTTTCTATATAATTGGGGCTTTCTAGACCCAACAGTACCAAAATGTTTATTCTTTGAAAAACTATTATTTTTAACATTCTGTTTGGTCGATGGGGTCTTTGTTTGCTTTACCCGCCATTCTTTCCTTTCGTTCTTCACATTCACAGAACTATCTGAAAAACCATAAAATTTAGAGTTAGAATCTTTGGAACTGTGAAAGGTGTTTTTCTTTGACTTTTTGTTCTTCTTCTTTTTAACAAGGAATTTTTTAGAAATATTTTTTTTCTTTGAGTTTGAAGACTCTCCCTTGCAAAAAGTGCTTGAAAGTTTTTCATTTGTAAAGATAAAATCAGTATGGTCTGGAAGCTTCTTTGAAAAATCAAACATACAAGCCTTTCCATTATCATTAACCACAAACTTTGATTTTTCTTTAGAGACAGGGTCAGAATGAATGTCCTCACAATCAGAATCTGAATCAACATTGTGAACTTCAAAATTCTTTTTAGATGAAGAAGAATTTTCAGGAGCAAATCACGTTTGAAGAGCAAATTCTTTTCGTTCTTTTGCCAAAGCATTTTCCAATTCATTTATGTCTTGAGATAGCTCATTTATTTTGTCTTCAAAAGATTGTCTTTCAATTTCAAAAATGACTTTCTCGTTCTCGAATTGTTCACGCTCAAGATGGAAAGCTTTCTCAACATCAGACATCTTTCTATTACTTGTGAAAGTATTTCTTTCTTTTTCTAAAGCATTTTCCAATGTCTTTACATTTTGAGAACGTTCACAAATCTTCTCTTCAAGAATATTGCTCTCCTTCGTAAAATTTGCTCTTTCTCTTTCAAATTGGTTATGCTCAGAGAGTAAAAGTTTCTCAAGATCCGATACTTTCTTAGAAAGCTGAAAACACTTTTGATTGACTTTTTCTTTTGCTTCAAATGCACTCTTGGATGAGTCTGAAAACTTTTTAATCAAAGATTTTTCATGAACAGTTTTCTCCTTTTCCAATTCTGTCTTGAAGCTTGAAGATAGTTCCTTAAAGCTATTTGAGTAAATAGCTGAAAGAAATTCTTTTTCAAACTCAAATTTCATCCTTTGTTCTAGAACAGATTTCTCTAGTTCACATATTCTTCCTTCTAGAACCAAAGGTGGAACATATCGTTTTGCTTCAAGAGGTTTTTCGCAATTTGGTTTAGTGGCATATATATCAAAATAGTCATTCGAAAGTTTTCCATGCGGATTCTTTTGATATTTTTCACTCTCTCCAGTATAACAAAAAGGAAGTTGCATTTTTGTTGTAGTAAATCTTTTTGTGTCTTCCTCTTTTCTGATTTCTTCTTCATTTGTGCAAGCAATTTCAAATTCAGGCCAATATCTAGCATATCTTAAACATGTAAAATCATACAATGTTTATTGGTCCCGAAGGCCTATACAAGTTTGTAGAAGGGGGGGTTGAATACAAACACACAGATTTTACTTTTCTAAATTGTTTATTGATAAATCATTAACAATTTACAGCTTGTTGCGGAAACAAGATTAAGGATAAACCTAAATCTAAACAAGTTGGAACACTAAGGTTTCTTGCACTAAGAGAGATAAGGAAATTACTAATAATAACCTATCTTGAGATAAGAGATTGAACTTGTCCAGAGTGAGCAAGTTACTTCAAAAGAAGTGAGTTCATCTCTTTATATACTGCATGCATTTAATGCAAATTAGTATATACTTTACACGTGTCATCAGCTGGTTGGTTGCATGTCATTGACTTTGGTTGACAACCTTATTAGCCGTATGGATGAATAGTGTAGTATCAGAGTGGTTGTACGATTTCAGATATTCGGAGGTTCTTTTCTGACATTTCGTACGGAGTCGTGCAAGGGTGGATAAGACAAAAGTATTTTGTACGGAGGACTTCATGATCAGCTTTCGTTGATTCAGCGATCTATCATTTCATATCAGCAAATGATAGAGTTCAGCGATAGCTGAAGTCTTATACTTGATACTTCACGTTGAGTGGACAAATCTGAGTCTTCGCTGATCCGCATCAGTTCATTAGGAGACTTGTCGCTGGTTCTTGAGCTTGATCTTCGACTTCAGCGTAGAACCTTTGTTGACGTGAAAATTGTCTTCAGGGATCATAAGTAAACAACTAACTTATCAGCGATCATCATAATGACTGAACAGACTCAGAGCATTAATGATGAACAGTTTCGCTGAATGTTTAACTTAAAGAGCGAGAGTTCCTATCAGCGGTACTGGAAGATCTTAGTACTTATCAGCGATAGTGAAACTCTGATACATATTGTTTACTTACAATTTTCACTAGGTATATAAGAGAGGGTCATTATCAAATCACTGAGGGTTTGGATCAACAATCTCCCCCTATTTGATTATGACATAGCAACAAAGAAAATTGCTATTTAATGAAAACATAAGGATAAAAAGAACTCATAAAATATTTGTCCCTTTTACTGTTTTCTGGGATCTTTTCAGTACTTATGGAGTAAAGTACGTTCGCTGAAATCTTTATTTAAAATATTGAATCAGGTTACAATGAAGAACATAAAGATTACAAGTACAAGCGAAAATAATTTACAAGTACAGAAGGATAACTGATACAATAGAGAAAAAGGAGATTATATCAGTTTTCAAAGGGTTCTTCCTTAATGAGAAGTTCATCAAGGGTCTTTTTAGTGGGGATCATCCAGTCAGGGACATTTACTCCTTGATTCTTTAACTTCAGAGCAGCTTCAAAAATCAAGGGCTTCAGGTGTCTAGCTTTGATGTCGCGTCTGACTTCACACCAGTGTACGAGATCTCTGAGTTGTTCGATGGGAGCGATGTGGAGCTCAGAGACACGTTGAAAGTGAGGAATTCCATCATAGTCTAAGAAGAATATACCATATGGATCACTTACCACTGTGCCAGGGATGAAGGTTTCTCCAGGTGGTAGAGAGGTGTCAAGCATTGAAAGATCAGCATCAGGGCCAAGAACTTCAGCACGAGAGAAACCAATACCTGTTTCATTTCGAATGATTGGACCTGAATCAGAAACTTTCTTCTTCTTAGCAGAGGCTTTCTTCGGTTGAGGAAGAGTAGGATGAATATCCACAGCAGATGAAAGCAAGTCGATCTGTTTGTTTAAGATCATCTCAACATGGCTTTTGAATTTTGAGCGTGATCCCTGAATGGCTAATTTCGTTTCTAACCATTCAGAGAGACCAAACTTTTCTAATGAAGCAGCATAGAAGGTTTGCTTGGTTTTGTCATCTCTGTAGACATCCACTTCAACAACAGGAACATCAGCGTACATTTTTCCTCTGATGTTGGCTTTGATTATTTTGGATGGTCTTGATCGATAGGTCAGCATTTGTTTAGCCCATTCCAAAGTTGTATCAGAGACCTTTGTCTTTTCTCTAACGATTTCTTGAGCATCATCCCAGAGCTGACATTGAACATCAATGGGAACTTTTTTCAGCTTGGGGTCTTTGATTGATCGTTGAGTAAGCTTGATGGCGTATTCTCTGTCTTTCTCTTCAGCTTCCTTCCTTTCAGCGATAAGGCGTTCAGCTCTAAGGTGTTCCTGGTATTCAGCTTTGGAGATTTTGAACTTTGGAGGAACTGAAGGAAGTTGATCACGCCTTAGAATGATTCGCTGATCCTCGAATCGCTTTATTATTTCCTTTCTTCTCTTTTGATCCTCTTCACTCAGCTTTTGAGGAGCTGAGGAAGGTCTGTTTCTGTGCGAGAGAGGTTGTTCTTCTGGTTCATCAGTCTCAGAGATCAAATCTAAGACTGGTATTATTTCATCAGCAGCAGTTGGCTTTATTTGTGAAGTCGCATTAGTAGAACCTTCAGCGACATCCTCAAACAGGGGAGAGGACTAGCTGAAACACAGCGATCTTACAAATAAGAACATGGGTAGAAGAACTTGGGTAGAAAGAGAAAGAGAAATATGTTCAGGTGTAGGCTAGGGTAGTAGAACTTATAGAGGAGGGATGGAGTGAGGTATGATTAGTGTACCTGACAAACCGGCTTTACAAGCAAGATCGCCAGATTTTCATCTTCAGCGACGCCTTTGCCTTTGCCTTTCTCAGCGCCAGAGGTTGAGGGCTTTGTCTTTGTCCGCTCCCCTGTTGGTTCATTTATTGAAATTCCCTTACGAGCTTTGATCTTTGGGGCAGGTTTGACGACAAAGAAGACATCGTCATCTTCGTCATCATCATCATCATTCCTTGGAGAGGAGGATGGTTCATTATCAGGGATGTCGATGTATTCATCATCTTCTGCTTCGGATTCTTCAGCTTCGTCTTCGAGTTGCTCCCCCTCAGATACAGAGGCGAGCTTCTCGGTTCCCTCAGGGTTTTCATCTCCCTGAGGTCCAGCGATAAGATCTTCATTCTTCTCTCCCCTGATAGATTCATCATGGGAAAGGTCTTCAGCGCTCTTTTCAAGATCCTCAGCGCTCTTCTCCTCGGTATGTTCAGCGCTCTTCTCCCCCTCTTTCTCATGATTGGGGGAGGAATGGGTAGACTCAGCATTTGTATTTTCTCTGTCTTCTTGGCCAGAGATTTTAATACAACTTTCAATCGCTGCTAATCTGTCTTCAAGGCCAGATATAGTAGGAGTGATCTTCTTCAGCTCTTTACGATCCGCCGTTGTGAAAGTTTCCAATACAGGGGTAGGGGCAGGAGCAGGAGTATTTTCCTTGTTGACCAGCGTCTCGATCATCGTCTTCATAGAACTAACGTCGGTTTTTACAGAACCCAAGTCGGTCTTGACAACTGACATATCCCCCTCGAGATGTTCAACCGATGTTTTCAGTTTTGTAACTCCGCTGGACACGGTCGAAACTGAGTTTTTGAGGCTGGTGTAGTCAGTGTAGATGTCAGAGAGTACTTTGGCAAAATCGTTGAGCGTCTTATCAAGGCCCTTAATGTCATCTGTGGAAGCTTTCTTCTCCACCACCGTAGTTATCTTTGTCAAATTCTCTCCAGCGTTTGTTACAGCTGTAGAGTTGTTGGAGAGTGTGGTGGTGAGACCGGTCAGCTTTGTTTCCACGGACTTCAGAGACTCATTGATGTCTCCCAAATTAGGACCTATAACAGATAAAAACTTGTGAACAGAGGAAAGCTCAGAAGTTTGGGGTTTAGTCACAGTGTATAGGATTTTGTGTGTACCTGCAGGAGGGTTTACGAACTCGTCAAAATTGCGGGTTCCTGAATAATGTTCCATATCTTCCTCAAAAGTACGGTGAGGTATGGTGATCTCTGCAGGTCCTGTCTTCATCATTCGTTGAGAAGCGTCAGCGGTGGCTTCTAGAATGATGGCATCTCCAGTGTTCTTTGTAGGAGTGTCCAAGTGAGTGGAGGGAGAAGCAAAGGATAAGAATGGGGTTCGGGTACTGAGTTCAGCGTTGGAATCGCTGAGAATCACTTCATCAGTCTTTTGAGAGACTGAGGGAGGTTGGGTAGGTTCCAAGTTTCTAACCTCAGCGTTTGGAGACGCTGAAGTCTGGATTGGAGGGATGGCTTGCACGGGTATGGCAGAGCGTACCACGGAACTTTCCTTCAGGTCTTCAGAATGAGCTGAGGAGTCTTCAGCATGGGATTGCTGGGGTTGCTCCTTGGTTTTCTTGATCCTTTTGGAATCAAGTTGGGTTGAAGAGTGTTTCCTTTACTTAGAAGGAGAGGATTGTGTGGCCGGGGTATCAGCGATGGGTATTGTCGCTGAAGGAGCCACAGAAGTCGAAGAATTAGGGTTAAGAAGAGAGAGAAGGGTAGAGAGACGTACCTCATTGTCGACAGGTTTGAAATCGAGCACCTTAGGGCCAACCTGAGAAAGTTTCAGGTCACCCTCTTGAGGATATGTAACACCCCGAAATTTCTATTGTAAATTAATAAGATATAATTTGTATTTTGATATAATTTATTGTGAAGAAATTATCTTGGAGGGTTAAATTGAATTATTTGGAAGTTTGGGGTTTATTTTGGAAACCTAGTTAATGACTCATGTTTTAAATAAGAGGTGTCATACTAGGAGGAATCAGTATTAGAAAATACTGATTTCCTTTGTTTAATTGTCTAAAAAGAAAAGTTATAGAAAGAAACAGAGAAATAGCGAGAGAAGTAGACGAGAGGAAGAAAAGAAGAAAAGAAGAGAAAGCATTTTGGTGATTATTGTGGTAAGAACTTACTTTCTGAGTTATAATCATTCATCTCCATGAATTTAAGTTATAGTATTGTGTTCAGACTGGGATTGTAACATCCCTTATCTTTAAAACACTCATTTAACGGAAAGTAACCTTAAAATACAGCGGAAGATTTGTAATTAAAACATTTAGATAAAATCCCATAATCTTATAGAAAAGAGTACAAGTTTGCAACTTAAAACCAATAAGTTTGAGACAAACAATATTCAACTGAAAAGCTTAGAGAATCCAAAACTATCATTCATCAAAAGAAAATATAAGCTGCTGAGCTGCCGCTCCAAAAGCTTCAAGCTGGAGCCTTTCCTTTATTCTTCGAAGATGTACCTGCCACTAAAAGATGAATAACAACGGGGTAAGCTTTCGCTTAGTGAGCACACACCTATACCACATATCATCATGCATACATACTCGCATAAACATAGCAATCACATACATGTAACATCCTTCCATTCCTTAAGGCACAAAGCCAATAAGGAAGGTCATAACTAGACACTGGTACCAGGCCTCTTCATACATAACATATTCCCTAGGGGTATTACTACCACCATAGGTACTCTTTCCTTTGGCAAAGCCAACATACACATAATCACACATGCAATCCAACTACATACACATAACTTACATAATATAGGTAGAGTACTCACCTGTCAAGATGTCAATTACCAAGTACTTCACAGTGTATAATAATCACCTCGTACCACCTATAACATTCATACATACACATATCATAACAAGCCCAAAAATGGAACTCTAATTCTATCCCAACTCTCATCCCGAAATGACATAGCTAGGATAGTCCAAATACCATAAAACTTTGCCAAACATCCCATTTCATACACCCCATTTCTATTGATTTCTAAACATAATACACATACCTTGCAATTCTAGACCGCGAACAACAATCCTCCTAGAACCTTTCACAACTTGAATCTTCCAAAATCACCAAATCTTTCGTCTGGAAAATACAGCAACTTCGGACACTTGGTTCTCTCTACTGGGAACTCCGATGCCAAATCCCTCCGGTCAGAATGTAAATTAGGGGGTCGTGAAGTCGCTGTCCAAATTTCACGACGATCCAACGGTTAACGAAGGAGAATCGGTCGATCTTTCACAGCAGCTCACAAGAACTCCGAAAATCCCTTTCACAGCAACTTCGGACACTTGGTTCTCTCTACTGGGAACACCGATGCCAAATCCCTCCGGTCAGAATGTAGATTAGAGGGTCGTGAAGTCGCTGTCCAATTTTCACGACGATCCAACGGTTAACGAAGGAGAATCGGTCGATCTTTCACAGCAGCTCACAAGAACTCCGAAAATCCCTTTCTCTTTTCTCTCTTCTTTGCTAAAGAAACAAATGGCTGCAAATGAGGGATTTTAGGGTTTCCATCCCCTTTACATACATGCCAAAACACACCCTCATCTTACAAAATTGATAAACTGGCCCCTAGATTCCTGAACACGTACATAACGACCCAAAAATTAACTCAACCCCAAAAGAGACAGTTAAATCACGTAAATTGGGAAACGGGGTGTTACAGGGATTAAGCTGTTGATTAAGCCATTTGGACTTGAAGTTTACTGTGTTCAAGTTTACCTAGGTGAGTTATTCATTCTTGTTAAAATTAAGCAATTAAAAGTGTTATAGATATACTATACTTGTATTTAATAACACTGGTATGATTGGATTAAGAAATGGTAAGCTTAATGAACAGTAGAGAACTGAATCAAAAATGGAAGTGACGATGAACAGTAACTTTTCGTAATAGAGGGTTGCGCAAAGTAGAACTTTTCGCAACAGTTGGTTGCGAAAAGTGAAGTTGTCGCAATAGAGGGTTGCGAGAAGTGGGGTTTTCGCAACTGTGGCTTCGAAAAGTGAAGTTTTCGCAGCCTTGGCTTGCGAAAAGTGTAGTTTTCGTTACAGTAGCTTGCGAAAAGTTTTTGACTTCCAGTAGCATTTTGAGGCTGTTATATGACATGCAATCTGATATGAATATGCTAATTGTTATATGTTTATAACTCTGTTGTTGATGTAAAAACCATGACATATTGAATTGTAATGACTTAATTATAAGTCCGGAGCCATAGTTAATTGTTGAAGTATTGATCCCCGATGCTAAATAGCAAAGTGGGGATAATCGTTGAATTTAATACTCTGTACATAGAGATATAGAATATATGTTGAATTGTATAGCATTAGTATACAATAGAATGAGTGATAATACACGTTTATTGTGTGGCGTTGGCTAGAAATCTACATCTGGTCTAGTGGGCATATAGTACGGTATAATGAGAACCGTTTACTAGCTGGGGACCGTTAGGATGTATTTCTAGTTGTTGGAGTGAATCTTGAATCATCTGTGAGGGTCTCTGGTGGTTGTTGATCGCGATAAGAAGGAAATCTCATTTGAGACCAGTGATTCAAGATGGGGAGGAAACGAAATGAGGAATGGCAGACTTGGAGTTGTAATTCCCATTTCAAACGAAAGATGAGATATCTTTATTGTGGAGTATTTGATTTTAAATCAGAAAGATGCAGGTTTGGAAACTGTAATTTCTGGGAGTTAGAGTTATTTATAAGTCAGGTGGGATTTATAGTAATTCTCGTTGATAGTGATGATGACTAGGTGAATTAGTCACAAATAAGGAATGGGTGGATTCCTTTGGTTGATAAGAGCTTGGTGTGGTAAGATGGCCGTTAACAGGTTTGTTATATCTGTTGATATTTTGTTGTTTAATTTTAATTTGATTTGGATAATCTCACTAGGCGAAAGCCTAATGTTTCAAATTAAATTGTCTTACCAGGTGCAGGCTCTGGGAAATAGTGGGGAAGTGAGATGACAGTTGAAGAACAATCAGACTTGGTGATATCAAAGGATCAGGATATTTTGATGACTTTTGGGACAAGCCTTAGATAATCTCGTTGATCTTATTGTGATGTATAATTAGATTGATCAGATTATTTAAGTTAGATGATCTTATGTATATAGAAACATACTTTTGATCCTTTGGTTTATAAAAGTCTGATATTTTGTTGATCATAACACGTGTATTTTGAAGTTTAAATTGGCCCTGAATTTTAGGGTGTTACAGGATAGCTGTCCTTCAGGCCATATTGGAAGATGGCGCTGATGAAACGGGGGTAGGGAACCATGCAGGTCTGTCAGCAGCAGAATCTACTCTTTGTACTAGGTCATCATAAATGATAGATGCCCAGTCAATATGTAGACCTTTCAGCAGTGCGTATCCCATAGCCTGCTGAGGTTGAGCGGCTTGATCAGAGGAGCCGGTCTTCGCTGTCATGCAGCTGATCAGGTGTCCGAAGATGAAATTCATCTCGCTGGGCATTTTGGACTTCTTTATCAGCGTCGAGGAAAGCAATGATTTCTTCTCTGTCAGCATGCTTCTTATGGTCAGGGAATGGAACAAACGGTTTTTCTTTGGTAGCATTGGGAAAGTTCAGGGCTTTTCGAATGATTGTGGGGGTTATCTTAATTGTGCCATACTCAGTATCGCTGAGTATGCAATCGATGGTTTTGGATGCATCTTTGGCGGAGGGTAGCTGAGTGTGTCTGGCAGAGTACCAGAACTGGGATAGTAGTAGCTGACTTGCAGGAGGTGTGATGGTCAGGGCTGTTGAAATGCAGCAGTTTTTCAGGAAATTCACAGCATCATCCAAATGTGTGACTTGCTTTCGAGGAGGAAACTCGAGAAGCGCAGAGAGGTTGTTGACCTTGGTCCAATCTAGTTGATCCAGCTTGAACTTAACCTGAGGGGCTTTGATGATTTCCACTTCCTCAGAGTCAGTGGAGATGGTCTCAGCGGTAACATTGATCTTTGAAGTTGCCATTTCTCTGTATTATCAGTTCAACCAAAGATGTTAACAAATAAGAATTGTCTTGATATGGAAAGAATTTCCATTAAGATGGTTCGAATTTTGTCCATTTCATTCAGACATAAATGTCTTAATGAAGATTAGGGTTTTTCATGATTTTTGAAACGAAATGTAAAGCCCATAAAGTCTTGTATTCCAGTTTCAAAAAAAATCTGGATACGAATGAAGAACAAGTTTAAGATTAAGATTTAAAACTTGAAGAACAACCATGAAATGGTTGTGTTCATAAAACCATGAAAGAAATGATTTTATTTTTAAGAAGTTCTTTTGTTTGATCTTGTTTAAAACAATGATAAGATCAGAAACAAGTTATCTGCATTTGAAAAAAAAATATGAACATATTAACCTTGATGTTTTGATGAAGAAGATGATGAACAGTTCTTTGAAGATTTGAGAGCACAAATGCAACAGTAATTCTTTTCTTGCGGAGGAAGATTGTTAAAACAATTGATCGCGTAAAAGACAAATATAAACCAAGAGTTTGTTTATATAGGGAGTTTTAGAGAGAGAAAACCTTGAGCGGGAAAAGGTTTTCATCATGACACGGACACGTGTTTGCATTTGATTGGAAGTTTGAACGAAACGTGCAAACGTGTGTCAGAAAGAAATCGTGCCTGGTGTTATCCGTTGCAATGACGTCACAACTGTCCTTTCACATTCTTTTAGGATGTCTCTGAGGTTTTGAAAGCTCAGGGACTCTTTTGAAAAACATGAAGCACTGAATAGAAAATATCAGTGAAGGTTTTAAGAACTTTCAAAATATCGCTGTTAAGGAAGAGATATTCAGTGATGCATTTGATTTGAAATTTTTCATTTTCATGCGTTTGTCAGAGAGAGAAAACATACCTGGATATCAGTTTAACCAAGTTTATTCAGAGAGAAGATGATTGAATAGGTTATACAAGTTGATTTTATCCTGAGAACTATACAAGTTTGTATAATTGTATCGCTGATCAAATGTGAACCGCTGAAGATTTTACCCTTCAAAGTTCAGCATTCCAAGCTCGCTGATGAGAAAGTTGAATCTTGTCTCATCAAGAGGTTTGGTAAATAAATCAGCTAACTGATAATCAGTTGGGATAAAATGAAGTTCTATATCACCATTCATCACATGATCTCTGATAAAATGATATCTGATTTCTATGTGTTTTGTCTTTGAGTGTAGCACTTGATTGTTTGCTATAGCGATGGCACTAGTGCTGTCGCAATGGATTGGAATTTTGGAGAGCTGAAGATCATAGTCTAGTAGCTGATTTCTCATCCATAAGACTTGAGAACAGCAGCTTCCAGCAGCTACATACTCAGCTTCAGCCGTGGAAGTGGATACTGAGTTTTGCTTCTTACTTGTCCAACTTACCAGCTTTCCACCCAGGAGCTGACATCCTCCTGTGGTGCTTTTCCTATCCATTTTGCAACCTGCAAAATCACTGTCTGAATAGGCGGTTAGATCGAATCCTGAGTCTTTGGGATACCAAAGACCTAGATTCGCTGTACCCTTAAGATATCGAAAGATTCGCTTTACAGCTTTCATATGAGATATCTTAGGTTCAGCTTGATATCGTGCACACAAGCCTGTTGCAAACATAATATCGGGTCAGCTAGCTGTAAGATACAATAGTGAGCCGATCATCCCACGGTACAACGTAACATTGACAGGAACACCCTTTGTGTCCTTATCAAGTGTCAGCGGTGGTGCCATAGGGGGTTTCATAGCTGAACTTTCAGTTAAGTCGAATTTCTTCAGCATATCTTTAACATATTTTACCTGATTTATAAAAGTTCCTTTTTCAGTTTGCTTAATCTGAAGACCAAGGAAATATGTTAGTTCACCCATCATGCTCATTTTATACTCATCTTTCATTCTATCAGCGAAACGAGTACAAAGCTCAGGGTTAGTAGAACCAAATATAATGTCATCAACATATATTTGAACTAGAATGATATGACCTTTCACTTTTCTAAAAAATAGAGTTTTGTCAATCTTACCTCGCTCAAATATTTCAATATGGAGATAAGAGGAAAGAGTGTCATACCATGCACGTGGAGCTTGCTTTAAGCCATAAGGTGCCTTGTCCAGTTTATAAACATAACCTGGACGCTTATGATCTGAGAATCCTGGAGGTTGTTCCACATAAACTTCTTCATTCAGCTTTCCATTCAGAAACGCTGACTTAACATCCATCTGATGTACAGTGAAGTTTTTGTGTACATCATATGCTAAGAAAAGACGAATAGATTCAAGTCTTGCTACTGGAGCAAATGTTTCGTCATAATCTATGCCTTCCTCTTGTCTGTATCCCTGAGCAACAAGACGAGCTTTGTTGCGAGTTACAGTACCATGTTCGTCCAACTTGTTTCGATAGACCCATTTAGTGCCTATCACCGTTTTGTCAGTTGGTCTACGAACGAGTTTCCAAACTTTGTTTCTTTCGAATTCAGTCAACTCTTCTTGCATAGCGCTGACCCAGTTTGGATCTCTGAGGGCATCATCTATTTTCTTTGGTTCAGTTAGAGAAATAAAGTTAACAAATAAACAAATATTACCTGCACTTCTACGAGTCTGAATACCAGCGTTTGGATCACCAAGAATTTGATCGATTGGGTGATTTACAGTCCATCGCTGAGCCGGAGCATACGTCGCTGACTCAGTCTGAACTGGAGAAACTGAAGATGAGTCTTCAGCTACTTCTGGATTATCAGCTAAGAGAGGAATATTTGCATTTGTCACTTCATTCACTGATTGTTGAGAAATAAATGGAATTTCTGAGACATTTGGATTAACTGCAGGTATAGTGTTTATAGGAACAGCTGAGACCCAAGATGTTTCAGCTTCACTATTCTGCATATCTGGAATGATAGTAGGACCATCATTTTCTACGGTGTGAGCATGAGGAGTGGGAACTTCTTCTGAATCACCAAGATGAGAAAACATCCATTGATTCAGTTCTTCAGTATCAGCGGACGGTTTAGAGTTCGCTGAACGGGATTCGTCAAACGTGACGTGAATAGTTTCTTCTACAGTTTGTCTTCTACGGTTGAAGACTCTGAAGGCTTTGGAGACTGAGGAGTATCCAAGAAAGATTCCATCATCAGCCTTAGGATCAAACTTTCCAAGGGCATCTCTGTTGTTCAGTATGAAACACTGACATCCAAAGATGTGAAGAAAGCTGATTGAAGGCTTTCTCCCATGAAAGAGTTCATAGGCTGTCTTTTTGAATCTTTTAACTATCAGCGACCTGTTTTGCGTAAAACAAGCAGTGTTGACAGCTTCTGCCCAAAACTGAGTAGGCAGGTGAGAATCGCTGAGCATTGAACGTGCAGCTTCAATAATTGTTCTATTTCTTCTTTCAGCGACTCCATTTTGTTGCGGTGTTCTCACTGACGAAAAGTTGTGAGAAATACCCTTACTCTCAAGGAAGGAATCAAGAGAACTGTTTTTGAATTCAGTTCCATGATCACTCCTTATTGAGCGAACAGTCATATTGTTCAGAGTTTCCATCTTCCGAACAAAGGTGATGAGTTCTTCAGGGGTGTCACTCTTAGAACGGAGAAACATTACCCAAGTGAAGTGAGAGAATTCATCAACTATGACCAGCGTATATTTCTTTCCAGCGATTGATTGTTTGTTAACAGGGCCAAACAAATCCATATGGAGTAGTTGTAGAGGAGATGACACTGAGGAGACTTGCTTTGACTTGAAGCTTTCCTTGGTCTGCTTCCCTTTTTCACACGCTGAACATAAAGACTCTTTGGCGTATGAATGCTGAGGTAGACCAGTGACTAACTCTTTGGAGGAAAGAGTGTTCAGTGTCTTGAAATTTAGATGAGAGAGCCTCTTATGCCATAGCCAGTTGACATCAGATGAGGCCTTTGAGAAGAAACAGGAGTTCTCAGTGGTTGTTGAGTCCATGTTTATTACATAAACATTTTCCAAACGATAACCGCTGAGAGCTATCTTCTCCTTTTTGTCAGAGACAAAGCAGGATTCCTTAGTGAAAATCACTTTGTTATCCATGTCGCAGAGCTGACTGATGCTCAGAAGATTATGTTTCAGTCCTTCAACATATGCGACTCTTCTGAAGGAGGTTGTACCATTTGAAAGTACACCATACCCTCGGGTATGTCCTTTTCCATTTCCACCGAAAGTCACAGAAGGACCCTTCTCTTCCTTGTATTCAGCGAGCAGGTTTTTCTTTCCAGTCATGTGTCTAGAGCATCCGCTATCGAGATACCAGATACCCTTCTTAACCTGAATAGCAGAGGTTGAAGTGGAGGGAATGTCTGAACTTTCTTCCTCTTCTTCAATCTTGGCCATGAGACATTGATTTGCTTCATCATCTTCAGAATCAGATGATGATGCTTCTTCATCAGAAGCAGCCCAATCATAGTCAGCCATCAGGCCTTTGCCTTTCTTCTTAAAGCTTTTCAGCTTCGCATATTTTTCTTTCAGCTTTGAGTATTTGTCATCTTTATTCCTTGGAACAAAGGATTTCTTTGTAAAAGCTGAGGGTCTAGAAACTTTCTTAGACCTGCACTCATTAGCGAAATGACCTGTCTTTTCGCAGTTGAAACAAGTAGCAGTAGCCTTATCAACAAAAGCTGATGATTTAGGCTTGTCAGTTATGGAAAGAGGTTTGTTCTTTCTAAACATTTTCTTCTTGGCGAATCTCCTGAACCTTTTAGTTAGGAGAGCCAAAGATTCATCATCTGAAAAATCAGAATCTGATGAACTTTCAGAGTTACTCTCTAACTCAGTGATAGTGACCGAGGGTCGCTGAGTAGAAGGTTCCTCTGAGATTAAAGCAACAGGGGTGCTTTTGGAATCTTTTACAAGATTCTTCTTAAGATGGCTTGATTGCTCATGATTCAGCAACGTGCCATATAAGGTAGCAAGGGTCATTGATCTTATATCCTTTGACAGCTTGAGACACATGGAATAATTGTCCCAGCTTTCTGGTAAACATTCTAGAAACTTTGTCAGCACTTCAAAGTTAGAATATTCCTTACCAACAGTTTTCAGATCTATAATTAAACAATTAAAACGTTGGTGAACTTCAGAGAGAGTTTCATTCTTACCAGAAATGAAGCTTTCGTATTGTCTTACCAGGTTGATCTTTCTTGAGTCCTGGACTTCAGACGTTCCTTCATACTGAACACATATTGTGTCCCACATGGCTTTTGATGTTTTCAGATTCATGACAGAATGGTAGACTTCGTCAGGAAGAGCCATGGATAGTATGGATCTGGCTTTTGTATCTATAGCCACTTTCTTCTTATCTTCGACAGTCCATTGATGGATTTCTTTAGGTACCAGCCTTTCTGGAATAGCAGGTCTATTCTCAGTGCCTGGAACTGCAGCATCAAATCTTACAGGGATGAATGGACCATTCTCAATATAGTAAGGCATAGTAGGGTCTACACCTTCTAAGAAGAGTGTCATACTATTTTTCCATAAGTTGAAGTTATCTCTGGAAAATCTAGGGGGTTTTGCAAGAGAACCATTGTCTATATAATTTGTGTTTGTGTTGGAGGCCATTTTCAGATAATAGCAAGGAAGAGAAATATCTTAGATTAGATCTTGTTTATGAGATTAAACAAATCCGCTCTGATACCACTTGTTGGTCCCGAAGGCCTATACAAGTTTGTAGAAGGGGGGGTTGAATACAAACACACATATTTTACTTTTCTAAATTGTTTATTGATAAATCATTAACAATTTACAGCTTGTTGCGGAAACAAGATTAAGGATAAACCTAAATCTAAACAAGTTGGAACACTAAGGTTTCTTGCACTAAGAGAGATAAGGAAATTACTAATAATAACCTATCTTGAGATAAGAGATTGAACTTGTCCAGAGTTAGCAAGTTACTTCAAAAGAAGTGAGTTCATCTCTTTATATACTGCATGCATCTCATGCAAATCAGCTGGTTGGTTGCATGTCATTGACTTTGGTTGACAACCTTAGTAGCCGTATGGATGAATAGTGTAGTATCAGAGTGGTTGTACGATTTCAGATATCCGGAGGTTCTTTTCTGACATTTCGTACGGAGTCGTGCAAGGGTGGATAAGACAAAAGTATTTTGTACGGAGGACTTCATGATCATCTTTCATTGATTCAGCGATCTATCATTTCATATCAGCAAATGATAGAGTTCAGCGATAGCTGAAGTCTTGTACTTGATACTTCACGTTGAGTGGACAAATCTGAGTCTTCGCTGATCCGCATCAGTTCATTAGGAGAATTGTCGCTGGTTCTTGAGCTTGATCTTCGACTTCAGCGTAGAACCTTTGTTGACGTGAAACTTGTCTTCAGGGATCATAAGTAAACAACTAACTTATCAGCGATCATCATAATGACTGAACAGACTCAGAGCATTAATGATGAACAGTTTCGCTGAATGTTTAACTTAAAGAGCGAGAGTTCCTATCAGCGGTACTGGAAGATCTTAGTACTTATCAGCGATAGTGAAACTCTGATACATATTGTTTACTTACAATTTTCACTAAGTATATAAGAGAGGGTCATTATCAAATCACTGAGGGTTTGGATCAACAATGTTGGCAAAGATTTGCTTGCTTTAGCCAAGTGTTTAGGATTTTCATAACCAAGTCCCCAAAATTTGTTAACGGAACTCACAAGTCTTGGTTTGTTCAAATGTATTGTTTGTTCAGTTTGACCTCTCAAATACAACTTCTTTTCCAAAACTTCAATTTTATTCAAAAACTCTGTATTTTGAGTGGTGACATTTTTCAATGAAAGTTCACACTCACTATACTTTTCTTTCAAGTCTTTGATCTCGTTTAAAAACTCTGTATTTTGTTTTGAAAATTCATTCAAAGAAATTTCACTTTCATTGTTCTTTTCTTTTAACTCTTTGATTTTCTTTGTTAGTTCAGAAGTCTCATATTCAAAGAATGTCTTTTCTTTTTCAAACTATTCAAGTTGATCCTTGAGAGTTTTAATCTCCACAATTCTCTTTTCCTTTTCAAGATTATCAACTAGAATTGTCTGATTTAAAACTTCGTTTTGTTTCTTTTCTTTTTCAAGATTTGCTCTTAAACTTTGAACCCCTGGTATCATGACTTCAAATTCACGTAATAAACTAGCATTTTCATTTTCTGAAATAGCTAATTTATTTCGTGTATCAGTTAACTCACTAAGTAAAGTATTTATGTCATGATCATCCGAAGAAGGCAAGGGAAAGGAATTTATCTGAGTGGAATTATCCGAAGTATCCTCACCATCATCTGAATTAAGTTCAGCCTGGCACATGTTTGCCTGTTCCTCGTTTTCCGCCTCGTCGTCAGTCTGGTCTAGCCAATATTCTTCTTCCACAAGCAATGTTATTCCTTCTTCCTTTTGTTTGGCTAGCAACATTGTGTTCTTATAATAATCGGAATTTCTCACCACTTTCTTCCTACAATCCTTGGCGTAGTGACCAGGCATGCCACAATTGTAACACTTCGGAGTCACAACAGGTTTCTTATCCACAAATGCCTTTTTACCATCAGTCTTCTCAATCCTCTTATCAGCATTATCAAACCTTTTCTCTTCAAACGATTTCCTCTCATAACTGTTTTCAAACTTTCTTGAACCAGATGTATACCTCAGATTGTTTGATGATGGTGTTTTGTAAAACTTCTTCTGAAAATGCCTAGTGAGTAGAAGCATCGCTTGTTATAACTCAGCTCCGTCATCATCAACATTCCCTTTATACCATGTTTCAACTAAGCTTGAATCATCAGTCAAATAAATACCGGTGTGCATATCAGCTTTGAGTGCCACTGGTTCAGGAACAACTTCTTTCATCTTCTTTTTATTCCTTTTCTCCTTCTTTTCTATCACTTCCTCTTCATCTTGATGAATAGTTTCGAACAGTTCATGCAACGGCATCGAGGAAAGTCTAGGATTTTGTTTCATACGTCTTGAAACATTTTTCCATTCTGATTGCAACACACTTAAGAACTTCACGTTAACCTCTATCAATGGTTTGTTGATTTTGTTCTTACTGAGCTCATTCAGTAACGTGATGAACGTGTCATAAGTTTGGCTCAAACTCTCATCCTCTTTAGCTCTAAACTCCTCATACCTATTTATGCACAAGGTTGTTTTCATTTGATTTCCAATATGTGAACCTTGCAACAACTTTTCCATTTGCACCCACATGTTATGTGCAGTGTCTTTGAAACTATCAATCTTGTTAAACACTTCGTTCGGAATTCCCATAATCGCAAACGATCTTGCTTTCTTATCAGCATCATACCTTGCTTTCTCTTCAACTGTGTATCCAGTTAAAGGCTATACTTTTTCAGTTCTTTCTTCAGTATTCGGAATAGGAACAGTATGAGTTAGAGGTTTCATTGGACCATTCTTTAACGAATCTAGTAGATTAGCTCCGTTTTGTTGTCTTTCCAAGAAATCCTCAAACCTTTCTTTCCACTATTCATATTCACTCTCGATCAAAATGGGAGGACGTGATTCGGTTCCTGAGGACATCATAATATCGTTCTTTATCATTTTGTCAAGTTTACTTGTTAATGATCTTTAAACAGATAAGCAAAACAGTGAATTGTACTGAGTTATCGCTCAAAGGTAAGCAATGAACAGTACTTAATCGCACAACTCGTTTGCGATGAGGAATGAATAGTAGTTATCGGTCAATAACTATGCGATCAAAAACAGTTCTCGGTCAAAAGCTATGCGATCAGACTTAGTTATCGGTCAAAAATTGTGCGATCAGAATTAGTTATCGGTCAAAACGAGTAGTGAATAGTAAGTTGTCGGTCAACCTTTGTGCGATCAAACACCGTGCACAGTAGTTCTCGGTCAAAACTTAAGCGATCAAAAACTTTTATCGGCCAAGTTCTATGCGGCTACTATGAGTTTCAGTTCCATGCGACTACTTTGAAGGTTTGAATGTCTGTATTGTGCGACTACTTTGAATGTCGAACAGAAAAACTTTCAAAGTCCAATAACTCCCTCAAATCATAACCAATTGATTTGAAACTTTGCAGATACCTTCGAAATGATGATCTGAACAACTTTTGTTTAGATCACAACACCAAGAACTCACTAGATCAACAGTTTTCGATCCAAAACAAAAAGTTACCTAAAAACCCTAAAAATCCATCCCAGATCACTAAAATAGGTTCTTCCAATTCGAATTCTTGCATAGATTGATTCAAATCACACTCACGAACTGATCTGTAACACTGATCACACTCAAATCATCCTAAAAATGCCAAATCAATCCTAAGTCCGAAAATATCAAAAAAAAAATTCCTCAAATCTTCACTAAATTGCTTGAATCTGCTTGCTCTGATACCACTTGTGATCCCAGAAACAAGTAAAACAACAATGAATCAAGCTGCAATCAAGTCATCTCTCATTAATCTTCAAATGGTGATTACACAATGTAGAGAGAGAAATATGAAAGCCTTGATATCTAAAGTGCAAAGTTATGAAACAAGGAACTAATCTAAGCTATTTATACTTAGACTAGTAATTTACATTTTGAGTCCTTCTATATGTATACAACTTACATTTTTAGCACTAACAGGTTCGACCTAGTGGCACAAGGGAAAACCTGCCTTGATCGCAGGAACTCCCATCACATCAGATTCCCTTCTCCTGAACCTGAGCAGGAAGAGGAAATTCTGACTAGAACACCCCTAGATGATTCTCCCAGAGGGAACATCAAGGACAGGGTGGAAGTCCTCCCAGAATCAACATCAATACAGTTCTGACAGGAGGCGCCTCTGGACTCGAGGCAGAATTGGATCCATGTGTTGGAGCCAATGTTACCCCTTATGATGTTATCACAAAAGCAGAGTTCAAAGGCTTCTGTGACAACATCATAGACTCCTTCAACGAGTATAAACTTATCAATGCTGCAAAGGAGGAGCTGAGCCAATCTTGTGATTTCTGACATGTCGATCCCCATTACTTTGATCGTGCTGAGGAATATGACACTTGTTAGGTAAACATTATGTCATCTTATTGATCTTGAGAAATCTAGAGTTTACATATGAATTGTAACTTTCTCTCTCTAGATTCTCTCTCTAAACTCTCTCTACATAGTACAATTAAATTGTCTTCCTACAAGCTTACAAACAAAGCTAAAGCTATTTATACCTCTAATTACAAAACATTAAATCTAATCTAGTTTGACTTTCTATTTAACTACTTTGACTTTCTTTGACTTCTCAATTACATGACTTTTACAAAGACTTTTACATAAATCTTGAATACAATATATTGCCTTAACATTCACCCCCTTTGGATTCAAGATTTAAAAAAAATATGGCAGTAGTCTTCAGCTCTTGATCTTCAAAACTTTAACTTTGACTGCTTTAAACTTTGAAGCTTTGACAATCTTCGAACAGCTTTACAATCTTCAAACCTTTAGCTTTGAAGAATCTTCTATAAAACTTGGAAAGTCTTTGTCTTTCTCTTTGTAAAGTCATTCTTCTTAAATATAAACTTCAACAAATTGTCATCAAGTCTTGAACGCGAATTTCAGATCTTTACAGCTTTGAACTTTACAACTTTAGTCTTTGAAGCTTTGAAAACTTTGAAGTTTAGAACTCAAACTCTTTAAACGATTTATTGAACTTTGTATCTTCATCTCTTTGACCAATAACAAGCTTTGAACATCTTTGAACATCGAACTCTCTCGAAACATCTTCTTGTTGTTATCTCGAGCTTCTTGACTTTGGCAAAAACTTCTCTTTATCTTGAAATTGAAGCATTCAAAACTTATATTTCTCCCCCTTTACCTATCATTGACATATCTCCCATTTTCTTCAGTATGTAATTTCTCCCCCTTTTTGATGATTGTGAGCATCATGATCATCAAAACTTTCTTCAATTTCAGCACTGTCTTTGTTCACCACCAAGATTCTCCTCCTTTAGATATGAATAATCGTCAATTCCAAAACAGATTTAATCGAATCTTTTCAAATTCAGATAGAATAAATGTGGTAACCCTGAAACAACATATGGATCAGTTAAAATGCATGTAAGTAGCACAGAGCCACTTAGTACAACAGATGTACTTTGGAAAAGAGCTTTTTAATGTTCACTCCTCTAGGGCTTCCATTCAATCATCGAAAAATACAAAGGAATTTCTATGAACGTTATGACAAGAAAACATATTCCTTGTGTGTATGTGTATGTGCATGTGTAGAAATGATTGAAGCAACTTATGCTTGATCAGGCTCAAAGTGTGTAATTTGTTAAGACAACAATAAGTTTTCCACAGACTCAATGTGCATGATTGAAGTGCGAAGGTGGGGCAAACTTCATTCTTTTTCAATATCCAAATCTTCCGAGTGAATATTAAATAGATTATGTAATCCCAATGTACAACTAATGTGATCAAGATTTACTCAAAGTTCTGTCCATCTCTCATTATCATCAAAAAGCACAAGGTTACAATATTGAGAGAAACTCACAGAGAGTTCTAAGGATGAATATTTCAAGTGTTGTGAAAATATGAGTAAACTATGCTATTTATACCTAGACACATATTTAACAAAAAGACCCCTCAACTTGAATACAACATACAAAATAGACACTAACATTCTCCCCCTTTGTATTCAAGTGAGCCATTAGCTTTAACCATGAAGTTCTTCCGGTGGAATGTATTTCTTTCTGATCCCAAAGATGATTTCAAATCTCTTGAGTGAATCCCTATAATCAATTCTGTCTTGAATGGCTTTCACAGCTTTGTTAATCAGAACTATCTCTTTCTCCTTCAGAGGCACCTTTCTTTGTTCATCCAATCTTAGCCTTTCATTCAACATAATCTTGATCATTCTTGCATGTCGGGTAAGCCTTTGTTTGGCCTTCGTTTGTTGACTCTGATTTGATTACTTTCCAATGCCATCTGAAAATCGGTTAGGTAGGAAAGCTTGATCAGATTCTTCATGAAACATTTTAGGGCTTGATAGGCTTCAGAGTAGGTAATATCTTTGTTCGGCATCCAGGCAAGAATGTCATACAGCCTGAAGAAATCTGCACAGGTTAGGGATTTGAAGTCGGCTTCACAGAAATTCCATTCTTTTTCATCTGATCTGAGGACGTAGAACCTCGGATAAAAGACTTTTAGAATCTTCTCTGATTCTATCTTCACAAGCTTAACAATCTCTTTATCTGTTCTGATAGCACTGAGCTTTTGATCTTTGTCACCCATCATATACAAGTATTCAATCTGTTTTGGACGTGGAAGTTTTTCAATAGAATACAGCTTTACCTTGTCGATTGGCTGAACCTTTTTCACAAATAAGTCACTCCTTATATCTTCTTGAAATGGAGTAATGATTCTTGTTCGATGAGCACGTCTGACAATTAAAGCTTCTCTATCAATTAACATCTGTAAATTACGTAATTCTGCCTTGGAGACTTCATCTCTGATTTTGCCTTCAGGTAGATCAGAAATTACCGGAATTTGTATCACTGGATCAGGTAGATTACTTTCTTTCTCGAAATCAGAATCAGGTTGTACATTTCCACCATCAAATACATCATCCATCTCCTCTTTGATCTTTACCACAGTTTGATCCTCATCCGAATCAATATAAATCAGATACTGTAAGAAATCATCAGCCATAACTTCTTCATCAGTTCTGTTATCACATCCTTGAGGCTTTTCAATTGTAGGATTGATATCATCCAGAACACCAACATCAGCACTTTGAACCCCTTGTGTACCACCAACATTACCGGTACCCGTTTCCTCAGTAATTTCCACATTTTCAGTAACATGAACACCCGAACCACTGCCTTGTTCAACCCTTTGCCTTACACTTCTCTCCCCCTCATGGTGATCATGATCGGGATCTTGATCATCATGCCTCCGTTTGGTGGTTTGGGCTTGAATTCCACACTTTTCTTCCAACACTTTCATTCGATTAGATAATGATGTGAAGCCAGAAGAGATAGCATCGGTTAGGTTGGATATGGATTTTTGAAGGGTATCAAGTGAATTTGGTAAAGTGGCTTGTATTTCGGTTTGGCGTCTAAGTAGACCAAGAATATCTACTTCTTCTTGAGTATTTGCATCGCCTTGTTCTAGTAAACGGGTTAGTAACTGGGATTTCAATTCGTGTAAAGGTAGAGTATGATGTACCTTTGGGTTCGGCTGAGATTCTGGTTGAGTGTCGGATGGTGCGGATGAAGAATCAACAACAGACTTTCCTTTAACAAACTTGTGTACTTCGGCAGATAAACTCTTAACAATATCTTTCAATTTGGACATCTGAGCTTTATGGGTATTGGAGAGAGACTGGATGGCCATTTCAAGTAACTTCTTTGATACATAGTTGTGAGGAGGAGGACCCACCAAAGACTGAATATTTCGCGCTTGTTCCAAGGTAACACCCAGACCACTTAGGTTACTGGTTTGCATAGCAGTCATAGAGACTGTATGGCCTACGTTCAACGATGGCATAGTGTTGACGTTGGTAGGACTTCCGCCCGGTCCTCGTGAAGCACCAACAAATGGTGGCAACACTCGGGGCGTTCCGGTTGGGTCAGACATAACACCAACATTTTGTGTCACCATAGATGAAGTGACGAATGGTCTCCGTGTCCTAGGAAAGGAAGTAAAATCGAAAGGTTCTAGACTCGATTTGTGAACAAATGAAGGTGGTGGCCGGGACAGTTGCCATCCTGTTTCAATACCAGGCAACACCAAGTGTGTTGCCGATAGTGTTTGTGCTATTCCCCTGTGAGAAGATGAAACATCAACTTGTGAAGAAGTTGATGAGTGGATGAGTGGGGTTGTGCATTGCATAGTTGTGCGAACTATGTCTTCTTCAATGTCACGTGGTGACAAACGCGCACCGACAGTAGATGTGGCTGCCCGGCTAGACACGGTTTGGGGAGGATCATTAGTTAAAACTTTTGTTGATCACACTCACCATCTTTTTTTCTTTCCTTCTCACTCAACCTCACTTGTTTTTCTGTTTCAACTAATACTCCCTCATTTCCCCTTATGACTCCTCCATCACCACCAGAAATAGTAGTAACGACATTTTCAATCACGGTATCAAGATTCTCCATGGGTTGATCATTGTTGTTATCATCGTTATCATCAGAACTATCATCCTCTTTTTCATCATCAGCATTCGCATCATCATCATCTGAACTATATACAAGATTAGCAGGATCATCAATATCCGCATCAATATCCCCAGATTCTTCCTCAGTATCATCAGAACGAAGATCTTCTTCATCATCGTCCTCAAAGATGTGAATCATCTTTTTAGATTTGGACGACTGACCAAGAGCACCCCATCTCCTTTTCCCCTTACATCGCTTTTACCTCTCAACACACCCTGTTCAGGTACCCCAGTATCCTGAACTCTCTTTCTAACATCAGAACCCTCACCACGCTCACCTAATTGGTTGGCACCTTGGGTAGGCCCTACCGGATCTGTCCGGGCCATAAGTGCATTCTCTTCTCTATACTCACTCAAGTATGGTGACTCTTGGTCAGCGTATGAGAGTAGTGCTTCAGGTAGTACCATAATATTAGGGAAAAAAAGACCTTTCGGAAGTCGGAGATACTTCATGTAATTTGTAGGACCAAGAGCTGCTCTGGCACGTCTGGGTATTGATGTATTCGTCTCCATGATAGAATGAATAATAATCTGAAGATACCTTTGAAACGGTACAAAAGATCTGGCTCTTCCAATCTTGGTTTTATCAGTAACCACCTCAATAAGATCATTCCAGATAGAAACGGAAAAGTCAATATTCCGATCAAATACAATGGCATGGAACATTCTGACAACTGAAATGCTTGCCGTATCAACTCCCGTGTGTTTAGAAGTCATACATCTATTAACAACACTGAACAGTGTGTAATAGATCGGCGGTAGATAGTTCCTTTTCAACTTTGAAGTACTTGTCAACATTCTGAATTCCGGACGTGGATCATTATAACCCATTAACATAATATCACGGCACAAATCTTCTTCAGACATCATCTCATCAAAAATCGGAGAATAAGGAAGATCTAGAACTCTACGCAATCTCTACAAAGTAAGTTTGGCCTCAAAGTGATCTACTTTCAGAAAAAAAAATAGCCAGTTGCATCTTCTCGAACAACATACTGAATTGTATGCCACACTTGTTGCAAATAAATCTCCGGAACTTGAATAGTCTTTTCAAGAGCAGTATGAAGTGGATGACGTTGAAGAATTTCCATGATGAGCTGATAATCCATCTTGACTCTGAAATCTAGAGTATAATTGTTCGGTTTGAATTCCTTTTTGTCTTTTGGTAGAATCAGTTCATCATCTAGATTTCTGGCATTTACTGACGGATGTGAAGAACGATGAGAAGGAATCATTGTGTTTTCGTCAGAAGAATTACCATCACCATGCTCTTGCAAATGTGCCATGGTCTATGATTGGCAGTGTAAGACCATATGGATATCAGTACTTTTTCGCCAAAAACTTTTTCAAACATTTCCTAAGTATGGGTTACTGTCGTATGCTACACCAAGTCGCATGACACAAACTGTCGGATGAAGCTGTACGACCAAGAGTTGTCGGACAATCTTTGTACGACAGTTATGAGTTTCAGTTTCTTGCGACAGTTATGAGTATCGATGAACACAGTAGCATGCGACAGTTAGGAATGTTCGAACGAAGATGAACAGTCAAACCCAAAAACCTAAGATTTGTCAATGAAAGCATATCAAACTAGTGTCCTATGTTCGGTTTTCTACCAGGAGTGCTAATCTATCTTCTTTTCTTATTAGCTCTAACATACAAATCAAATTCGAAGGATTTACTAAAACCCCTTTTCGACTTTTCTAACAATCAATCAAATCAGATGAAATAAACGATGAAATGCGATGATTAATGATAAATGATGATACCTGAATCGATTCTAATCCACGAGATCAACGAAACAGCAACAAAAGATTCAGAATCGAACACTAATGTTGTGAGAGAGTCGGATGAAACAACAGTCGTAAAATGAAAAGACTCTCAAAATCGCACTATATATAGATCTTAGGTCAGAGTGACACGTGTCAAGAAATGATTGGTCCAAAGTTTGACCGACACGTGTCAGGTAGTCGTACGAAACAATGTGCGAGTACCTCATCTTAGTCGTATGAAACAGTGACCGACTAAGGTGGAACCAACTGTCGTATGGTACGGATACGACTAGGACTGCTAGTCGTACAAGAGTCGTGCGACTGTCGTGTCTGAACAGTAACTGTCGTACATAACCCGTACGACTAGGATTGCTAGTCGGACAAGAGTTATGCGACTGTCGCACATGAACAGTAACTGTCGTATAAGAGACATGCGACAGTCGTGCATGAACAGTAACTGTCGTATGCTTCTCATACGACAACTTTCCAGACTTGAACTTTTTTCACGTTTTCAAAATGTGAACTTTTCAGATTTAAAACTTATCAGTGTTCAAAGAAATCTTTTGCCCCCCCTACAAAGATGCATAAGATTTAACAAAATTGTTTTCACCAAGTAGGGTTTGCAAAAATCAATTGAGTTAGAACACATACCTTTGTTGTTTAGATCAAACACCTTTTCTTTGTGTAATGCTCACCATCAATTATTTAGCTCCCCCTAAACTCACGAACCACACATAAAACTGCACAAGTAATATTTATTGAACTACAAATACGGTAAAAAGAATAAAATTGAAATCTAGTTTGTAAACTACTGAAAGAAATCGAAATTTGAACAAATCATAATGAATATTCAATATTATGAAAATAAGTATTCTTCACTCAAATTTATCAAAATTTGAATGACTAAAAATTATTTTCAAAATGTTGAATAAAAATTATGACTTATCAAACTTTCAAATTCAACATGCCCAGCTTTGAGACAAGAAAGTTGAAACGCTTCTCATCCAAAGCCTTGGTAAACAAGTCGGCTAGTTGAAATTCAGTAGAAACAAAATAGAGTTCAATTGTATCTTTTTCGACGTGATCTTTAATAAAATGATACCGTACTTCGATGTGCTTGGTTTTCGTGTGTTGAACCGGATTCACAGATATTGCTATTGCGGACTTGATATCACAATAGATTGGAATCTTTTCATACTTACATGCAAAATCCGTCAATTGGGTTTTCATCCAGATGACTTGTGAGCAACAACTAGCGGCCGCGACATATTCTGCCTCCGCCGTAGAAAGTGACACGCAGTTCTGTTTCTTAGATGCCCAACTTACCAACTTATCACCCAAGAATTGGATATGTCCGGATGTGCTTTTCCGGTCCAATAAGCTACCACCATGATCCGCGTCGGAGTAGGCTGTTAGCTCGAATCCCGCGCCTTTGGGATACCATAGACCAAGGTAGGGAGTCCATTTGAGATAACGGAAGATACGTTTGACGGCTCCAACATGAGATTCCTTTGGATTCACCTGAAATCTAGCACAAAGACAAGTAGCGAACATAATATCCGGGCGACTGGCGGTTAAGTACATTAAAGATCCGACCATACCTCGATAGTGTCATATATCAGTTTCCTTACCATTAGGATCCGGACCTATCTTTGACTGTGTTGCCATCGGTGTTCCAATGGAAGTACAATTTTCCATTTTGAATTTCTTCAAAATGTCAAATATATACTTTGACTGGTTGATGAATATCCCCGTGGAGAATTGTTTGACCTGTAAACCAAGGAAAAAATTAATCTCCCCCATCATACTCATCTGAAATCTAGTAGTCATCAGATCAGAGAACCATGTACATAAACCAGGGTTAGAAGCACCGAATATAATATCATCTACGTATATTTGTACTATTACCATCTCACCTTCTTCACGTTTGACAAACAAAGTCGTATCAACCTTACCTTTTTCAAAGCCCGAGACAAGTAGAAATTGAGATAGAACATCGTACCAAGCGCGCGGGGCTTGTTTCAACCCATATAAAGCTTTATCCAAAATGTAGACGTGATTTGGATTTTCCTTGTCTACAAAACCTTCGGGTTCTGAGACATATACCTCCTCTTTTAGTATTCCATTAAGAAATACTGTCTTTACGTCCATTTGATAGACCGTAAAGTTTTTGTATGCCGCGTACGCCAAAAATATTCTGATTGCTTCAATACGTGCGACTGGAGCGTAAGTCTCATCATAATCTATCCCTTCTTGCGGTCGATAGCCTTTAGCTACAAGTCTCGCTTTGTTACGAACTATGATGCCATCTTCATCTTTCTTATTTTTGAACACCCACTTTGTTCCAATGATACTTTTATCGGTTGGTCTTGGCACTAACCTCCATACCTTTAACGCTTCGAATTGATTTAGCTCTTCTTGCATAGCTAAAATCCAATCCGGATCATTTAAGGCTTCTTTTACTGTGAGTGGTTCAATGTTACTTAAAAACATTGAGAACATTGTAACATCCCTTAATCCCAACATACAAGTTTCATATAATTCACCACAAAAGAACATATCATAATCCAAATATGGTCCCTTAAATTCTACAATTAGGTCTTTCAGTACAAACTTTTTCGAATAAAGTAAAATACATAACAACTACTAATTATAACTGAAATCTTCATAATCATTCAACATCCACAAAAGCTAACATGATAAATCCTATCATTGTCTCTTGTTTGCTCCATGACCTGGAATACATATTTTAAAACAAAAATGAGGGTTAGACCTTGAGGTCTAGTGAGAAAAATCCCCGTTAGTAAAAGAAAACATTTGCACATAATGCACGTAAGAATACCAAATATGACTCATGCATCATGTATCTTTCCATCTCTATCTCTTTTCTTTTCCTTGGCCATATTAATTGGTAGCAAGCCAATTAATTAATTTACACCGCTGTACTAAATACAGCCAACACCACTGTCCCTTTGTACAGCCAACTTTCACCGGTCCTAAGCCCGGCCAACTAGTACTCATACAATGCAATATTCATATAAACATTATATGCACCATATTACATTTAATCACATATATGTATTCCATTTGAAAACATTTCAAATAAAAACTCACCTTGTTTTTATCACAAAAACCCTTCCAAGATAACTCACGTACGTTGATCTTTCACCAAATCTGAAATCAGATAAAATACCAAATATTTCCTTTAATACTTAAACTTACAAAATTCCCAACTGAAATCGCAATGAACAGTACCAAATCGCAATCTCCTATTGCGATTCCACCCTGAAGTCGCAACCCCTTATTGCGATTTCACCCCGAAGTCGCAACCCCTTATTGAGATTCCACCTTGGAGTCGCAACCCACTATTGTGATTCCACCTTGGAGTCGCAACCCACTATTGCGATTCCACCTTGGAGTCGCAACCAACTACTGCGATCCCACACTCGAATCGCAATCTACTACTGCGATTTCAAGCCAAGTCGCAAACGACCATTGCGACTTCAATGCCAAGTCGCAACCAACCATTGCGACTCCGATGAATGTCGCAGTCGTCCATTGCGACTTCGATGAATATTAGCCTACTGCGACTTCGATGAATGTCTCAGTCTACTGTTTCATCCTAAAACCCAGATTTTTACAGTTTTATTCTATGCATATTGCTATAAAGATGCAGTTATGATTAAGACTATAAACATAACCTAACCTTAAGCTCAGATTTCCCAAAACACCTCTTTTTAACAAAACCCACCAAGAACTTAACTATAAACCTCAAGAACACTTTAGAGAATTAAAACACATATAAGGTATGGATTGTTTACCTGAATCACTTCAGTTTAAATCCCTGAATCACAGCAACAAACTTCTTAATCTTTTCCTTCTTCTTCCCTTCAAACTTTCTCTCGATTTCTCTCTCTCTCTCTCTCAACCGAATACACTTACACACACATACACCTTGAATAATATCTTCTAAGTACTAACAAGAGGACACCTCCTCTACAAGAGGTGGAAGTGGAGGTGGTGGGAGAGAGTTTGTGAAGAGAGACAAAACAAACCTCAAGTTTAGCTTATATGACAAAACATACCCCTAAACTTCCATTATTAAATTAAAACTTACCCTTTAGTTTTTAACTCCTAAAATACTAATATAAAAACTTATAAATTCCTTATTTAAAATTAGATAAAATACCTGGTTATTACAACATCTCCCCCTTAAGAGAATTCCGTCCCGGAATTCGATTAAGTGAACAGATGAGGGTATTTGGCTCTCATCTCCGTCTCCGATTCCCATGTTGCATCCTGACCCCTATGATGTTTCCACTGGACCTTCACTTGCTTGATCTCTTTATTCCTTAATACTTTAACCTTGTGATCAACTATAGCTTCCGGTTCTTCCACGTAGTTCAGCTTTTCATCAACCTGGATATCCGGTAGAGAGACTGCCTGGTCCGGCGTGACTAAACATTTCCGAAAATTCGACACATGAAACGCGTTGTTAATCCTGCTCAATTCCAACGAAAGATCCAATCTGTATGCTACTTCACCAATTCTTTCTGTAATTTCAAATGGCCCAATATACCGCGGACTGAGTTTACCTTGCTTCCCAAAACGTATGACTCCTTTCCAAGGTGAAACTTTTAACATCACAAATTCCCCAACCTGAAATTCTAACGGTTTCCGGCGTCGATCTGCATAACTTTTCTGTCTGTCTTGTGCCGTTTTCAATCTATCCCGGATCTGAGTAATCTTATCTGCTGTTAACTGCACTATTTCTGGCCCTGCTAACTGCTTTTCCCCCACTTCATTCCAACACAAGGGCGTTCGGCATTTCCTGCCATACAATACTTCAAACGGTGCCGCCTGAATACTAGAATGATAACTGTTGTTGTAAGCGAACTCTATCAAAGGCAAATGTTTATCCCATGATCCTCCAAAATCAACTATACAAGCCCGAAGCATATCTTCTAACGTCTGAATTGTTCTTTCGCTTTGTCCATCAGTCTGTGGATGATATGCTGTACTTAACTTGATTTGTGTTCCCATTTCTTTTTGAAAGCTTCTCCAGAATCTAGAAGTAAAACGACTATCTCGATCAGAAATAATCGAAATTGGTACTCCATGTCGAGTTACTATTTCATTAATGTACAGTTTGGCCAAACGTTCCTAAGAATCGGTTTCTTTTATCGGCAAGAAATGAGCAGACTTCGTCAACCTATCCACAATCACCCAAATAGAATCGAATCCTTTTGAAGTTCTTGGTAACTTGGTAATGAAATCAGTTGTGATCTGATCCCATTTCCACACTGGAATATCTAAGCGTTGTAACTGACCAAACGGTTTCTGATGTTCAATCTTTACTTTCTTGCAGGTAATGCAGTCTTCCACATGCTTAGCAATACTTCTTTTCATCCCCGGCCACCAATAGAATTGTTTCAAATCTCTATACATTTTATTTGTACCTGGATGAATGGAGAATCGAGATTGATGAGCTTCTTGTAGTACACGATCACGTAATCCACCCAAACGAGGTACCCAAATCCTATTCCCCAAACACAACAACCCACGGTTATCTTTCCCAAGCAATGCTGATATCCCAACCAACCGTTCAGATTTCAAACTTTCTTCTTGATAAGCATCTAATTGGCACTTCAGTAACTCGTCAAAAATGTTTGGAAGCAGTTCCACTCTTAAAGATATCGCCTTTATCGTTCCACTTCTTTCTTGTCGACTTAGTGCATCTGCCACCACATTCGCTTTTCCTGGGTGATAAAGGATTTCACAATCATAATCATTCACTAACTCTAGCCACCTTCTTTGCCTCATATTCAGTTCCTTTTGATCAAAAAGATGTTGAAGACTCTTATGATCAGTAAAAATTTGACATTTGGAACCATACAGATAATGTCTCCAAATCTTCAATGCAAAGACAACCGCTGCAAGTTCCATATCATGGGTAGGATATTGCCTTTCATGATCCTTTAATTGACGAGAAGCATAGGCAATTACTTTTCCACGTTGCATGAGTACACATCCCAAACCTAACTTAGAAGCATCACTGTAGACCACAAAATCATCCGAACCTTCTGGCAATGCTAATATCGGCGCGCTGCAGAGTTTCTCCTTTAATATCCTGAATGCTTCGTCCTGTTCTGCCTTCCATTCGAACTTCAAATTCTTCCGAGTCAGTTTCGTCAACGGTGTGGCAATACGAGAGAAATCTTTTATGAACTTTCGGTAGTAGCTGGCCAAACCCAGAAAACTTCGTACTTCTGTTGCTGTCTTTGGTGGTTCCCATTTTTCAACTGCTTCCACTTTCATCGGATCGACTTGTATACCCTTTTCAGAAACTATATGCCCCAAAAACTGAACTTCCCGCAACCGGAATTCACACTTTGAAAATTTCGCATACAACTTTTCTTTCTTCAACAATTCCAAAATCAAACGAAGATGTCGTGCATGATCCTCTTTGGATCGGGAATAAATAAGTATATCATCGATAAATAAAATGACGAATTTATCAACATATAGCTTACATACCCGATTCATTAAATCCATAAAGGCGGCTGGAGCGTTTGTCAATCCAAATGGCATTACTAGAAACTCATAGTGACCGTACCTGGTGCGAAAAGCAGTTTTCAACACGTCTTCTTCTTTAACCTTCAACTGATGATAACCGGATCTTAAATCAATCTTGGAGAAACAACATGCTCCAACTAATTGATCGAAGAGGTCATCAATTCTAGGTAGAGGATACTTGTTTTTGATTGTGCGCTTATTCAATTCTCTGTAGTCGATACACATTCTCATCGAACCATCCTTCTTTTTCACAAATAAGACTGGTGCTCCCCACGGTGAAGAACTTGGTCTGATGAAACCCTTAACGGATAGATCTTGCAGTTGTGCCATCATTTCTTTCATTTCTGGAGGCGCCAAACGATACGGTGCACGGGCTACAGGGTTGGCTCCAGGAATTAGATCTATACCGAACTCTACCTGTCTAACGGGCGGAAGACTGTTCAAGTCTTCAGGAAATACTTCTAGAAAATTACTAACAATTGGAATGTCTTCCAACTTACTCTTCTCTAGCTTAGTATCTATTACATAAGCTAATTAACTCTGACAACCTTTACTAACACACTTACGGGCTTTTATCATGTTAATAAGATTATACTGATAATTCCTACGATCGCCATAAATCACTACCGGCCCTTTTTCAGGTAACACTACGTTTATTAACTTCTTATCACAATTTATATTAGCTTGGTTCTCGGCTAACCAGTCCATTCCCACTACCACATCAAACTCTACCAGGGCTATTGGAAATAACTGAATCGGTACTCCGCACCCTTCTATATCTATCACGCAACTATCAAATACTTCTTTAACTGATACTTGATTTTCATTTGCCGTATCTACCAATAAAGCATGATCTAACACTTTCGGCTTTAAACGCATGTAAGCAGCAAATGAAGGAGACACAAACGATCGGTTTGCACCGGAATCAAATAACACCTTAGCACGTGTAGAATTTATTAAGAATGTACCTGTAACCACGTCCGGAGTTTCCTCCGCTTCTTTTGCTGTCATTTGAAATGAACGGCCTCTTGCTCTTGCTGGCTCTAACCTCGGTGCTGTTGGTCTAACACCCGATGCTCTTGTTGACGTGCCACCCGATGGTATTCTTCCCAATGGACAATCTGATTGAAGATGATCTGGCGAATTGCATGAATAACAAAATCTAACCACCCTACAATCTTTAGCAATGTGTCCAAACTTCCCGCACTTATAACAGTTTCTAGGATCTACTTGACATTTTCCTTGGTGGAAACGGTGGCACTTTGGGCAAGGTCTTTCAGCTGCTCTAAAAGGTGGACGACTATCAAATCGCTGAAATCCAGACTTCTTCACATCATGTGGTGGTCCTTCCCATTTTCTCTTTCCCGCACTCTTATCCCCAACATCCCGCTTATTGTCTCGCTCCACCATTTCCGCAGCATTTACTGCTTCTGAAAAAGTATTAGGTCTCGCTGCAGTCACTAACTTCCTGATCTCTGAATTCAATCCGAATACATACCTTTCCATCTTCATCTTTTCGGTGGCAACATAATACTCCCCAAAACGCGACTTTTCCAAGAAGCGAGCAGTGTAGTCTCTTACTGACAAATTTCCTTGTTGTAGGCTCAGGAATTCCTCTTCCAACTGTCTAATTGCGGCTTGCGGGCAAAACTGTTCCTTAAATGCTCTCGAGAATTCGCCCCAAGTAAAAGTTGAATATACCTCAGGTCCTTCAGAGTCAATAAGGGCTTCCCACCAATACAAGGCGTCTGCTTTCAACATTGCTGTTCCATATAACACTTTATCTTCTTCCGCGCATTTACTGGTCTTAAATACAGCTTCAACCTCCTTCAGCCATCGCATTGCTTTTACTGGATCTCTGTCTCCTCCATAATTGGGTGGTTTACAGCTTAAAAACATTTTATAATCACACTTCCTTGGTACTGACGTGACAATAGGTGTGATATGCACTTCACTTTCAAGGGTAGGGTCTGGTATTGCTGTTTCCGAATGGTGAGTCTGGTTAAACATAGCTTGTATATTTGCCTGAAGTCTTCCCATTTCATTCGCTAGGTCGTCTCTCGTAACAAACTCTGTGCCTCGCCCCAGTACACTGCCCCCTGTCCTACCTCTGCCTCTTTCTCCCCCTCTTCCCCTTCCTCCGGCTGTTTGTCTCGTTCCACTTGCCATTCTGTTGATTCAAACAATGTTAATATACACATAAGCACATACCCCATATAATAAAGTATTCTGGTTCAAACATGTACCTGTAAGATCATAATTACACTGGCCAGGTGTAATCTGAAATTACCTTACATGATGTTCCTTCTACCTTTTTATATTTATCATCCCAAGGTTCTAAAATAACAAGGACATCCTACTTCGCATGCAGTTTAAGTCTAGGTACAGATACTAATACCTAGATCTCTTAAACTAAGGCTCTGATACCATTTGTAACATCCCTTAATCCCAACATACAAGTTTCATATAATTCACCACAAAATAACATATCATAATCCAAATATGGTCCCTTAAATTCTACAATTAGGTCTTTCAGTACAAACTTTTTCGAATAAAGTAAAATACATAACAACTACTAATTATAACTGAAATCTTCATAATCATTCAACATCCACAAAAGCTAACATGATAAATCCTATCATTGTCTCTTGTTTGCTCCATGACCTGGAATACATATTTTAAAACAAAAATGAGGGTTAGACCTTGAGGTCTAGTGAGAAAAATCCCCGTTAGTAAAAGAAAACATTTGCACATAATGCACGTAAGAATACCAAATATGACTCATGCATCATGTATCTTTCCATCTCTATCTCTTTTCTTTTCCTTGGCCATATTAATTGGTAGCAAGCCAATTAATTAATTTACACCGCTGTACTAAATACAGCCAACACCACTGTCCCTTTGTACAGCCAACTTTCACCGGTCCTAAGCCCGGCCAACTAGTACTCATACAATGCAATATTCATATAAACATTATATGCACCATATTACATTTAATCACATATATGTATTCCATTTGAAAACATTTCAAATAAAAACTCACCTTGTTTTTATCACAAAAACCCTTCCAAGATAACTCACGTACGTTGATCTTTCACCAAATCTGAAATCAGATAAAATACCAAATATTTCCTTTAATACTTAAACATACAACATTCCCAACTGAAATCGCAATGAACAGTACCAAATCGCAATCTCCTATTGCGATTCCACCCTGAAGTCGCAACCCCTTATTGCGATTTCACCCCGAAGTCGCAACCCCTTATTGCGATTCCACCTTGGAGTCGCAACCCACTATTGCGATTCCACCTTGGAGTCGCAACCAACTACTGTGATCCCACACTCGAATCGCAATCTACTACTGCGATTTCAAGCCAAGTCGCAAACGACCATTGCGACTTCAATGCCAAGTCGCAACCAACCATTGCGACTCCGATGAATGTCGCAGTCGTCCATTGCGACTTCGATGAATATTAGCCTACTGCGACTTCGATGAATTTTAGCCTACTGCGACTTCGATGAATGTCTCAGTCTACTGTTTCATCCTAAAACCCAGATTTTTACAGTTTTATTCTATGCATATTGCTATAAAGATGCAGTTATGATTAAGACTATAAACATAACCTAACCTTAAGCTTAGATTTCCCAAAACACCTCTTTTTAACAAAACCCACCAAGAACTTAACTATAAACCTCAAGAACACTTTAGAGAATTAAAACACATATAAGGTATGGATTGTTTACCTGAATCACTTCAGTTTAAATCCCTGAATCACAGCAACAAACTTCTTAATCTTTTCCTTCTTCTTCCCTTCAAACTTTCTCTCGATTTCTATCTCTCTCTCTCAACCGAATACACTTACACACACATACACCTTGAATAATATCTTCTAAGTACTAACAAGAGGACACCTCCTCTACAAGAGGTGGAAGTGGCGGTGGTGGGAGAGAGTTTGTGAAGAGAGACAAAACAAACCTCAAGTTTAGCTTATATGACAAAACATACCCCTAAACTTCCATTATTAAATTAAAACTTACCCTTTAGTTTTTAAATCCTAAAATACTAATATAAAAACTTATAAATTCCTTATTTAAAATTAGATAAAATACCTGGTTATTACAAACATACACTCATTTACGGTAGCACATAAAGCAGATGAACGAGTTTGAACTGGTGAACTTGGGTCACCGATTATTTGGTTAATCGGATGAGCCTTCGTCCACTTGGTTGTATGAGGATGAGGAGCATAAGATTCTTGAACATTTTCAAGAGTAGCATTCGTCTCTTCTTCGGTTGGAGAAGCTAGTGGTTCAGCACTTGGAAATTCTATAGGAATACTAGAAGATTCCGGTTGTGACTGAGAAATGATTGGTTCAATAACCGAAGAACTTGGATTTTGTGTTGATCCTTCCACTGTACTTGTAGTCTGTTGTTGTGGAATAACAACTTCTTGTTCTTGAGCATTCTGAACAGGAGTGGATACATCAACCGGTGTTGAAATAGATGCACCATTTTGAGTAGTTGTCGCAGCGGAAATAGTTGTAGGTGCTTGTTCCATCCTGTTAGAATTAGTAGAATTATTGTAAGTACCATAGAATTCATCGTAGAATTCATCAAATAATAAATCAAGATCAGTTAATTGAGATTTTGAGGTTGAAGGTTGATCCTGATTTGAAGTTGAAACAGGTTCTGAACTGATATGTCCAGAAGCTAATATTCCGGTTATTACGGGTTCTGAACTGTTTTGGTCAGAAGCCACCTCGTGATGTTCGTCGAATTTGACATTGACACTCTCCATTATATTCCTGGATTGCTTCAGATATATCCTATATGATGCCGATGAGGAAGAGTATCCAACGAAGATACCATCAAACGCCTTTGGACTGAACTTGTTCCTTTGTTCTTTGTCATTCAGGACATAACACCTACAACCAAAAACACGAAAATGTTTTATGTTAGGTTTTCGGTTATTCATTATTTCATAAGGAGTTTTATTAAACCGGCGGTGTATGACAGAACGATTCTGTGTGTAACATGCGGTTGCCACTGCTTCGGCCCATAAGAAGAGAGGTTGCTTAGAATACGCCAACATTGTTCTCGCAGATTCGACTAACGTTCTATTTCGTCGTTCTACAACACCGTTTTGTTCAGGAGTTCTGGCGGCAGAAAATTGTTGCATAATCCCATTTGATTCATATAAATCACCTAGGACTCTGTTCTTGAATTCTGTACCATTATCCGAACGCACGATTTTAACTGAAATCTGCATGTTGTTCTGAGCTGCCTTGATAACACCAATGAGAAGTTCTGAAGTTTCATCTTTTGACCTTAGAAACTTAACCCATGTGTATCTTCAAAAATCATCGACAATTACCAAGACATATTTCCTCCCACTTATCCTTTCCATCTTCATTGGACCGCACAAATCCACATGCAATAATTCAAGTACACTCTTCGTTGTCGGTTCCGGTTTAGGCTTGTGAGGAACCCTCTTCATCTTTCCTTTCTCACATGCATCACATAGATTTTCAGCATTGAATTTCAAAGTTGGAAGTCCCCGAACTAAATCTTCTAAAACCAGCTTTTGAATGTATCGAAAGTTTAGATGAGATAACCTTCGGTGCCATAGCCAACTTTGTTCTTCGGAAGCTTTGGATAAAAGACACACTTCATTGGTCGGTTTGATGTCTGACAAGTTGATTGTGTAAAGGTTAGATTTGCGAGTTCCGACAAGAAGTTCTGTTCCTTCCTTAGTTTTGACACAGCATCTTGTCTTCTTGAAATATACCTCCAAATCCTTATCGCAGAACTGACCTATACTAAAAAGATTATGCTCTAATCCTTTAACATAGTTGACCTTTTGAATCGTGAGATTATCTTGAATGATATCTCCATAACCTTTGATAGGAGCAACCTGATTGTTTCCAAATCTTACACGACCAAGATCTTTCTCCACAAAATTCTTTAACATGTGTCGTTGTCCTGTCATATGCTTCGAACATCCCGAATCTAAATACCATAACTTATTTTTCTGCATTAATCAGATTGAAACATTTTTAGGTACCCATTGAGTATTGGGTCCTTTTTTATTAGCTTGAGAAACTTTGAATTGAGACTTCTGTGTACTTTTCTTTTTCTTCAAATTCGTTTTTCTTTTAACATTTGGAATAAAGAAAGAATTATCCCAACAGTAAGAACCAGGCATAGCAAACATACTTTCATATCCACAAACAAAACAAAAACATTCACCATTTTTAAAATCCAACAACTGGTCTTTCGAGTATACTTTGTGAGGCTTTACAAAAGTATTTTTATTACTCCCACCAACTGGTTTATTCTTTGAAAAACTACTGTTTTTGTCATTTTGTTTGGATGACTCAGATGTTGTTTGCTTTACCCGCCATTCTTGCGCTTTCTTCTTCAGATTCACAGAATTATCTGAAATAACAAAAGATTTAGAATTATAAACCTTAGAACTTGGAATTTTCGATTCCTTTGACCTCTCATTTTTCTTCCCTTCTTCTAAAGGTGAATTCTTTAAGTTTGAACACTCACCTTTATAGAAAGTACTCGAAAGTTTTTCCTTCTTTATAAAAGAAACAGATGTTATCAAAAGTGGACTTTCTAGAGATGATTGAAATGAATGACTACCACATTGAACACATTCGAGATTCTTTCTTGCAAGAATCAAAAAATCTGATCCATAGGTTTTTCCACACATACAAGAATTATTGTCTTTGGGTTCAGGAGTGGTATTCAATTCATTCATCTTAGAAATCTTTTTATAATCATCTTTCTTATCACATTTCTTCTTTTCTTCAGAAATAATAAAATCAGTATGGTCTGGAAGTTTCTTTGAGAAATCAACTGCACAAGCTTTTCCTTTTTCTTTTTCTATTGGTTTTGACTTGGTTTCAAACACCTTCTCATTTGGATCAAAATCACAATCAGAATCAGAATCAGAATCTACATTGTGAACTTCAAAATCCACTTTGGAATCTGGTGAATTCCAACTTGTAAAAACTTTTTCTTTTCGTTCTTTTTCTAATTCCTTTCCTAATTCATTCACGTCTTGAAAAAGCAAAGCTATTTCTTCTTCGATTGATTTTCTTTCATTCTCAAAGCATTGTTTTTCTTTTTCAAAATTTGCTTTTTCGAATTCAAATTGTGCTCTTTCAAGATTGAAAGTATCGTCAAAATCAGACATTGTATTTTGTTTTCCTTCTTTCAAAGATTTTTCCAATGTCATCATTTTTTGAGAAAGTTCACAATTTTGTTCTTTTAGAAAGTTGCTTTCTTCAAGATTGAACCAATTCTTCAAAGCAAATTCCTTTCTTTCATTTTCTAACACAATTTCTAAATCAGTCTTTGTTTTTAACAACTCAGTCAATTTCACTTCAAATGAATTGATTTGATTTACAAAATTGACTTTCTCATTTTCCAAGTTGGTATGTTCAGAAAGAAGAATATTCTCAAGATCTACCACTTTCTTTGAAAGTTTGATACATTTGCGATCAATCTTTTGTTTTGAATCAAAGATGCTCTTTGTTGATTCAGAAAACTTTTTGATCAAACCATGTTCAATTCTACCAGTTTCCTTTTTCACTTCGTCATTGAAACTAGAAGATATTTCCTTAAAAGTAGTTGAAAAAATTGTTGAAAGAAGATCATTTTCATAATCAAATTTGATCATTTGTTCTGCAAGAGATATTTCCAGTTCAACAATTTTCTTTTCAAGAACAATTGTAGGAACATATTTCTTTGTTTCAACAACTTGATTGTTGGTAACTGGCTTTGTAGCACATATATCAAAATAGGTATCTGGAAGTGGTTTATTCAGATTTTTGAGAATCTTCTCCGTCTCATTAGTATAGCAAAAAGGAAGTTGAATATGAGTTGTTGAAAATCTTTTTCCATGTTCCTCTAATTGTGTTTCCTTTTCACCAGTCCAAAAAATTTCAAATTCAGGCCAATATCGTGCATATCTCAAGCATTCGAAATTATACAGTGTTGGCAGTTTACAGCTAGCTTTGGCCAAATGCTTTGGGTTTTCGTAACCAAGTCCCCAATACTTGTTGACATTGTTTACAAGTCTTGGTTTATTCAAGAAAATTGTATGATCAGTTTGATCTCTCAAATAAATCTTCTTTTCCAATTCTTTGATTTTATCTAATAACTCCGAATTCTTATCTGAAAGAGTTGTTAAAGAAATTTCACTTTCTTTGTTCTTAGATTCTAAATCTTTGATGTTTTTGTTCAATTCAGATAATTGAGAATCAAGAATCAACTTTTCTGATTTAAATTGATCATGTTGAGCATTGAGATTATTAAAGTCAGAACATTTTTCTTTAATCTCAAATTCAACATTATCAATCTTTTGTTTCAATTCATCATTCTTCTTTCTCTCGTTTTGTAGATTTTCTTTTAACGTTTCAACGTATGGTGTGAACTTTTCATAACTACTAAATAAATTGGCACACTCTTCTTTAGAACATGCTAATTTATTTAGTGCATCATTCAGTTTATTACGCAAATTTATTATTCTTGATTTTCTGATTCAGAAAAAGGAAAGGAATTTACCTGTGAGGAAGTGTCAGACTTATCCTCATCATCATCATCAAATTCAGCTTGGCACATATTTGCAAACTCTTCCTTTTCTCCTTCATCATCAGAGTAGTCAAGAAAGTACTCTTCCTCCACCATGAGAGCTTTTCCATCTTCTCTTTGTTGTGCAAGAAGTAGTTTTTGCTTGTAGTAATCAGTGTTCTTGACCACCTTCTTTCTACATTCTCTTGCATAATGACCAGGAGTACCACAGTTGTAGCACTTTTGAATCTCCACAGCTTTCTTATCTTCAAGCTTTTTCTCTAAGTTCTCATACACCTTCTTTCCTTCGGCTTTCTCCAATCTTTTATCAGTATACCTTAGATTGTTGTTAGTTGGAGAGGGTTTGTAAAACTTCTTTTGAAAATGCCTCGTGAGAAGAACCAAAGCTTGATGTAGTTCAACACCATCATCAGAAACATTTCCCCTGAACCCTATATCAAACACTCCAGATTCATCAATACCAAAGTTATTCGGTTGTACTTCGGCTTTTAGTGCAATCGGTTCTTGAGAGAAATCTTTCTTCTTTTTCTTATTCTTCTCCTCTTTTGTCTCATCTATTTCCTCCTCATCTTGCAACATCGTCTCATACAATTCATGTAGAGGCATCTCGAATAATCTCGGATTTTGTTTCATCTTTCTTGCCACACTCTTCCATTCTGGTTGTAGAGAAGTAAGAAATTTGACATTTAATTCGATCAGATCCTTTTTGATTTTGTTTTTATTTAATTCATTAAGTAAAACCATGAATCTGTCATAAGTGTCGTGAAGCGATTCATCTTCCTTAGCTCTAAACTCTTCATACTTGTTGATGCACATTGTTATTTTCATCTGATTTCCAAACTTTGACCCTTGTAACATCTTTTCTAATTGTCTCCACATGTTGTTGGTCGTGTCTTTGTAGCTATCTATCTTGTTGAATACTTCGTTTGGAATTCCCATGATCACAAAAGATCTTGCCTTTTTATCTGCCTCATATCTAGCCTTTTGTTCAGCACTGTATTCAGACATAGGAACCAACATAGGCATTGTGACATTTGGATTATTTGGAACTGGAACATTTACATATACGGGTTGCATCAAACCATTGTGAAGAGAAGCTAACAAATGAACACCATTCGATTGTCGTTCAAGAAAGTCTTCAAACCTTTCCTTCCATTGCTCATTATTCTTTCTCAATCAAAATTGGAGGTCTCGTATCGGATCCCAAAGAGTTCATGATATCATTTCGGTTCATCTTGAAAAATTACTTGACTTGATCTTTACACAGAATTGAATTTGTGAAAAAGTTGACAAACTGTCGGACAATTTGGTACGACTGTCGTATAGAACGTATGCGACAGTTGGATTGAACAGTAACTGTCGTATGAAACGTATACGACAAGGCTTCGGTAACAATAAATGTCGTATGAAACGGTACGACTTGGACCAACTGTCGTAAGAAGCTTATACGACTTGGGTAGTGAACAATAACTGTCGTATGAAACAGATACGACTAGAACTTGTGTACAGTAACTGTCGTTTGGTACACGTACGACTAGAAATAGTCAGGCTAACTGTAACGACCCGATTTCCCAAACATACAACAAATAACATAACATGCATACATATCATTGATTTACAACAAAAGTTACATAACAAACCAAGTACGGTCCCTTCGGTCTCATAAATTACAAAATATATATAAAAGCCTCCTAATCAACATCCATCAAAAGCTTCCTACACTTCATCCTCTCCTGCCGATCCTTAACCTGGAAAACATATTTTTGAAAACAAAATGAGGGTTAGACCAAACGGGTCTAGTGAGTTAATCCCGGTCCTTTCCAAAATCATTATAAAACCTTTTATGTAAATCCTTTGTATCAAAATAGTTTAGACAAACCTTTGGTAATTCTTTCGTAAAATATAAACATACCACACGTATTTAAATACCAATCCAGACTCGTGCATCGTGTACATCTCATTCACCTTATTCCTCCACAAATGGCCATATTAGTTGGTAGCAAGCCAACTAATAAATCAACAACCGGTCTGCTCACCGGAACCCGACTACCCGTCGGTCCGCACACCGGAACCCGGCTACACACCGGTCCGCACACCGGAACCCGGCAACAAGTGCACTCGTGTAGTGCAAAGCTTATATAAATACAATATATATCTCATTACATCATATTGTCATTTATATACACATAATCATATTCCTACCACATAATCATCTCATATATATATATACACATATATATGTATCCCAGTTCAAAAACGTTTTAAAGCAAAACTCACCTGAATGCTTATTACAACTCTTCCAAGCCTTTTCCAAAGATTCGGTCTATCAATCCCAATCCACAGAGTCTGCAAATAGATTAAATACAAATATCCCCTTACCAACTGATCACATAAAACATACTAGAAGACCAAGGACTCTAGATAACTCAAATCCTCAAAAGTGACCAAAACAGCTAAAGTATCCGGACAAAACAGAACTATCCGGACAACACAACTTTCCGGACAGCATGACTAATCCGGACAACCTGACGTTTCCGGATACCAAAGTAACCCGGACTCCACCCGACATCTTACCTCATCCGGAAAACATAAGAAAAGAGACTTACCCGGATAAACACTCGTCCGGACACCTTAAAACGTTATCCGGACACCATCGACATAACCATCCGGACACTATCAACAGGACTATCCGGACACATTCATATTGTGTCCGGACACCACTGTCGGTTCTTCCTATTTTACCCAGAAATCGACAGAAATTCATACCAGTTCGATTCTATTGATTCTAATCCGACAGAAACCATATACCAACCATTACAAACATAAATTGCAAAGGAAACATACCTGTAATCTCTTCCAAACTTACCAAATGATGCCTTAACCTAGCCTTCTTCCTTTTTCTCTCTATTCTCTCAATACACACACAAACACACACTTGAAATCTGAATAATGAAAATATCTCAAGTCTAAAAGATAATATCTAACTCAATTTTTCCCTTTAGACCTTGCACTACTCACTAATAATCGAAACAATCCCAAACTTTATAATCTTATCCAAACTTACCCTAAATAGAAACTTTAATGTTAACTAAACTTAATGGAATTAGATTTTAACTAACGGATTTACCCGGGGTATTACACTAACTGTCGTATGATACTTGTACGACTAGAAGTAGTCGGGCAAGAAGCGTGCGACAGTTATGATGCTAAGTAGCTTGCGACAGTTATGAACACCAAGAACAACTACACGTACGACAGTTATGAGTTTACACATAAACTTTTTCTAAGTATCCAAAAATCTTCAAATCAACTCCAATTGATCTGAAACTTCGTAGGGTTGATCGCGATCACCTTCTGAACACTTTTAATTCTGCAAAAAAACACCAAGAAAACAGCAGAAGAACACCTTTCGATCTGTGCAGTAGGTTTCTCCAAAACTCAAAAAAAATCCTCTAAATCCTTCGAAAATCTGTTTTCTGATCTGTTAACTTGTACGAATTGATTCAGTATATCAATTCGTTCAAATCTGAGCACAAACACGAACCAGAAACTATCTCAAATCGCAGAAATGATTAATACTTCGAAAAACACAAAAACAATGCCCAAATATTCTGAAAAATCTTCACAAATTCTTCCTGCTAGGCTCTGATACCACTTGTAATCCCAATGTACAAGTAATGTGATCAAGATTTACTCAAAGTTCTGTCCATCTCTCATTATCATCAAAAAGCACAAGGTTACAATATTGAGAGAAACTCACAGAGAGTTCTAAGGATGAATATTTCAAGTGTTGTGAAAATATGAGTAAACTAGGCTATTTATACCTAGACACATATTTAATAAAAAGACCCCTCAACTTGAATACAACTTACAAAATAGACACTAACAGATTATATGTTGCGTCCTCAAGAAAAATTGAAACATTTCTTTGTTGAGAAAGAAATGAGTAGCTGGTGGTGTTAAATGCAAGAGTTGGCATTGGCTAACTGCCTGTTTCAATGATGGTCACCAAAGAATGTGAACCAATCAGTAATGTGGCTTCCCGACTCAGAAAATGGTTGGTGCAGAGTTCTCTTATTCTTTTAACTCTGTTCTCACACCCTCTTTCTGTTTTTAATCCGCTCACTTCTACCAAAACTCTTATTTACATTTTACCGCTCAGCACAATGAGGTTGTTCAACCGGATGAACTTCCTCCCCCACTCTTTGATGTAGACCCCTCACCCCTCAATCACTCAAGGATAACTTCCTGGGTAGGAAACACTGGTTAACGTGAATCCACAGAAGTTTAATAATCTCACACTGATCACATGAAATTTTGTCCTAAAAAATTTGCGTTCTTCAACAGTTTAGCTTGAACACATATGAATATGTAGATCCCAGTATGAATAAGTAACAATGTAACAACGAAACGATTAATCTTGTTGAATGAATGTAGAGAGATACAAGATTGGAATTAAGAACGCAACTCTCTCTCTCTAAGCAATTAGGCGCACGATTAATCTCTAAGCTTCTAACCTAAATTCTTCTCAAACTCTCTTTAAATACCTAGAGCTTATCTCCTAAAGCCCAAGGCCCATTAAGCCTAATAAGCCCATTTAACCAATTAAAGGCTTTTACAAACAATTAAATAAAACAATTATTTTCTTTATGTCACTTTCTATTTTATAGGACTTTTAGTCCTAACAATCTCCCCCTAAAGTTATATAAAGAAAAATTATGATCTTGGAATCTTCGGGTCTTGATATTCTCTCCCTCTTGAATCTCTGACAGATGTTGGCGTTGCTTGACTTCAGGTCTTTCCATGCTCCCCCTTGACTTATGCTCTTAGTCTTCAAAGTATCAGCTTTATCAGTGACATTCCACAACGCATCTTTAGCTTAAAATCGTGAATCTGTCTTTAAACTGCGAGTTGAATTAACTTTGAAAAACTTTAGAATTTGTCGAACCAATATGCTCGAAGGAGGAATCAACTTCTTGCGAACACTTCTTGATAAGGGATGAGAAGACACATGCACTTGTAATCTTTTGTGCACAGATCATAACAGTTACCCCCCCCCCTCAACTTTTCCTTACTCACCCTCAACTTAATAATCTGGGTCTTTGAGCTTTTATAGTGTTTCTCCCACTCATGATGTTGATTTGTGTCTTTGAATCTGTATCAGTTCTCCCCCTCATGATGATTAAGAGCATCCTAGGCATCATGTAACTTCAAAGACAACACTGATGAGTAGCAAAATACCAGATAAGATGTTAAGTAACCAAAATGGGGTAATCAACTAACACAGAAACACATAGTAACTGTTATCACAACAATTAAAATAATTGTGTGGCCTATGTTCAGAGTTGGCATCGGGGTATCTCTGATAGGACTTCCAATTATCATTGAAGTAAAGTTTTAAAAATTACTTCTCAAACTGTTCCGGCAATATCACGAAGATATGCGATTGGAATCACAAATACTCGTGCATGTGTGAAAGAAATAAATTATATCTGTTTGGCTCAAATATTTATTTAACGTGGGACGCAAGTTAAAAAACAATAGACACAGTGCGTAGAATATGAAGTTCGGAGACCGGAGCTGATGGCTTCCTTTTCAATATCTAAGATCTCCGAGTGAGGAATAAATAGATTATGTGCTAATTCTCCGTGCATTTATGAAACAAGCATCTTTTGTGAGATGCTTGAGTGGTGGGTGGGTGACACGAGTTATCGACACTGGGTCCATGTTTGTTTCAATATTCATCTCTAAAGAACGAGAATGAATAGATTATGTGGTTACCCGGATAACTGACTCGGTATAGTAAGGACCAATAATTCTTTTAAGTCCTGTCACAGCCTCACCATTTTTCTTTTCTCTCCAAACTCGTCTATGCATCTAGACCCCTCGCTAATGTCTATAAAGGGAAGTGTTTCTTGGGTAGGTCCTTCCGGTTCTGGATAGACCATAGAAACATGATAAATCCTATCACTCATTTCACATTCTTTTCATTCACCAAATAAAACAGTTTTGTAAACATTGAAGTACACATTTAAAAACGAGTTCTAAACTGAAGTGTTTAGAAGTAAAAACACAGTTAAGGACGAGTCCTGATCTGAGATGATCAGAAGTCATGAAAATTAAGTCCGAATCTGATCTAAGATAATCAAAAGTCAAAAAAATGATAAGGAATATCAAAGAACAAAGTCAAGATCAAACAGAATGACTCGATGAGCACAATATAGTCAAAAATCAAACAAATAATAGAAATTTTAATTGTGAAGAACAAGTCACAATTATTATATCAGAGAAGAAGTGAATCATTAGCAAGAAATGACGAACTTTGAGAAACTAATAGGAATCCAAACGAGTGTATTTCCACCGAAAATCAACAAGTATACGAGACATGGAAATAACTGAGTCAAGAAAATATAACACATGGCATTCATGGAAGTTAAAATTGGAGAATAACATACATAAGTAAGTTATCCAGAATAAATTACCATGGTTTTTGAATTCACTTAAAAATTCATGTATGTGTGTCAAATACCTTATACTCCCCTCAAGGATAGCATAGCCTTTGAATGCAGTCATGTAAACGGAATATTCTGAATTATATCGCACATGACATCCCTGCAAAACAGATCCCAAAGATTTTGGTATCCATGCTTTGATGGATCCCTGATGGTTAGATGCCTTAACTTTAAAATGGGGATTGGGAATACTATAGGTACCGTACCAACACTTATCATAGTTTTATTCACAAAGTCACTTGTTCCACAGTAAGAACACATAGCTTTTGTGTAGATAACCTTCAGCTGATTAACAGAGTAAACACGATCAAGTTTCACAAAAGGTTTAGCATGGAAAGCTTTGTTGTTCTTGTCACTCTTAACAGTGACAAATGACTTTGGAGCAGGAGTAGATCCTTTAACTCTCCAAGCCATCTTTACTTTCTTGAAATATTGATTTCTGATTTGTCAAGAATAGGGTCATAAACATATTAGAAGTACGGATCTGATCTTTTGATGATCTATTTGATCTAATGCGGGTCTTTGAAGAAACATTTTTGTGGCTAGAACTTGGAGCAGTCTTAGAAAAGCAAACTGAATTAGCTGAATTACCGTAAAGAGATTGATCAATAGTATCTGGACTAGCAAGATTGGGTGATTCAACATCAGAGTTTTTGGCTTCAAGTTCCTTGTTAACCAAATTGTTCTTCTCAAACATTAGATCTAGCTTCTTTTGGAGATCAGATTTGAGCCTCTTTTCTATCATAATGTCAGTTGACAAAACAGATAATTTCTTTGTAAGCTTAGAAATCTCAGTCTGAAAGATCTTTCTTTCGATTTGTTGGTCCCGAAGGCCTATACAAGTTTGTAGAAGGGGGGGTTGAATACAAACACACAGATTTTACTTTTCTAAATTGTTTATTGATAAATCATTAACAATTTACAGCTTGTTGCGGAAACAAGATTAAGGATAATGTTAGAGCATTATTGTATTCAAGATTTACTGTAAAGTCAATGTACTGTATGAGTCTATACAGTATTGTGAATGCCTTTATACCTTGTATGTCATGGGTATAAATAGGCTTGTCTAGTTCATTTGTGAAAAAGCTTTTGTAATCTTTTAGAAACCTTTTGTAATCCTTTGAGCTCAATACATGGATGACATATTTGCTCTCTAGATTCTCTCTCACTACATTCATATCTTATTGCTAGAGATCTGGGATTTCGCAATTGGTATCAGAGCTAAACAGAAGATTCAAGCAAATCGAAGAGCAAATTGAAGAAATTTTACACTAAGTGCTCAAGAATTCGGACCACTCATCTTTTACTGTTCATCTGAAGTCTTATCATTCAGACATGAAGTTTTTCCAGATTTTGAGTTTTTGAATCAATTCTTTGCATCATTGCATTCGGATTTGCTTCCTAAACATCTTTAATTCTTGGATCAACATCAAAATCTGCACAGAATTGATAGATCTGATCGATTCTTGAATATTTTTTTTAAAAACTTCAAGTTCACTGTTTGGATCTTAATTCGATTAAATTGATCGAATTGTGAATTGTGATCAACAGGAAAAGTGTGCGGATTTCAATTACGAACAATTTGATATAAGATTCATCACAATTGATCAAGAATTGAAGAAGTTATGGCAGATTAAGTGATTTTGAAGTTCGAAGTGCAGAATTCGGATCATTCTTGGAGAATTCGGATCATTCAAAGAGAATTCGGAACATTCATAGAGAATTCGGATTGTTCTTGGCATCACAAGTGTAGAATTCGACTCAAGAAGAATTCGAATTCATAGAATTCGAACCCTATTACATTCGAATTGAGTGAATTCGAACCCTATTACATTCGAATTGAGTGAATTCGAACCAAGTTAAGTCCGAATTGGGTGAATTCGAACCTAGTTACATCCGAATTGAGTGAATTCGAATCCTTCTTCATCCGAATTCATTGAATTCGAACCCTTATTCATCCGAATTCAGTGAATTCGAATCCTTCTTCATCCGAATTCATTGAATTCGAACCCTTATTCATTCGAATTCATTGAATTCGAATCCTTATACATCCGAATTCATTGAATTCGAACCCTTATACATTCGAATTCATTGATTTTGAAAAAAAAAATTATCCCGAAATTTTTCCTATAGTGTATTTCATACACTGTAAGAGCTTTTCAAGAAAAAATTTTATATAATGTTTTTGTGTATTTTCATACACTGTCTGCTTGATCTTCTGAACGATCAATTTCTAGCAATATTCAAAATGGTTTTACAACAAGTTATTGTTAAAAGCAGTGGTGAAGATTTGAAGCAAACTCTGAAAAAGGAGATTCCTCCAATTGCAAAAGTTTTTGTTAAACCAAATGTAAAGTTGCAACAAGTCATTATAACAGAAACATCTGTTAATTCACATGTATCTGTTAAACCAAATAATGAAGTGTTGCAACAAGTCATAATAACAAAAACACCTCCAAAGCCACTTGAAAAAGCTAAGGCAAATAATGGAATTTTGCAACAAGTTATTTTATCAGAAACATCTCCTATATCAGAAACTCCTGTTAAAGATAATGCTTCAAATTCTTCAACTCCTATTTTAAATAAAGCATTGGAAGAAGAGCATTATTGTATTCAAGATTTACTGTAAAGTCAATGTACTGTATGAGTCTATACAGTATTGTGAATGCCTTTATACCTTGTATGTCATGGGTATAAATAGGCTTGTCTAGTTCATTTGTGAAAAAGCTTTTGTAATCTTTTAGAAACCTTTTGTAATCCTTTGAGCTCAATACATGGATGACATATTTGCTCTCTAGATTCTCTCTCACTACATTCATATCTTATTGCTAGAGATCTGGGATTTCTCAGATAAACCTAAATCTAAACAAGTTGGAACACTAAGGTTTCTGGCACTAAGAGAGATAAGGAAATTACTAATAATAACCTATCTTGAGATAAGAGATTGAACTTGTCCAGAGTTAGCAAGTTACTTAAAAAGAAGTGGGTTCATCTCTTTATATACTGCATGTATTTAATGCAAGTCAGTATACACTTTACACGTGTCATCAGCTGGTTGGTTGTATGTCATTGACCTGGGTTGACAACCTTAGTAGCCGCATGGATGAACAGTGTAGTATCAGAGTGGTTGTACGATTTCAGACAGTCGGAGGTTCTTTTCTGACATTTCGTACGGAGTCGTGCAAGGGGGGTTAAGACAAAAGTACTTTGTATGGAGGACTTCATGATCAGCTTTCGTTGATTCAGCGATTATCATTTTCTATTCAGCGAATGATAAAGTTCAGCGATAGCTGAAGTCTTGTACTTGATACTTCACGTTGAGTGGACAAATCTGAGTCTTCGTTGATCCGCATCAGTTCATTAGGAGACTTGTCGCTGGTTCTTGAGCTTGATCTTCGACTTCAGCGTAGAACCTTTGTTGACGTGAAACTTGTCTTCAGGGATCATAAGTAAACAACTAACTTATCAGCGATCATCATAATGATTGAACCGACTCAGAGCATTAATGATGAACAGTGTTCGTTGAATGTTTAATTTAAAAGAGCGAGAGTTCCTATCAGCGGTACTGTAAGATCTTAGTACTTATCAGCGATAGTGAAACTCTGATACATATTGTTTACTTACAATTTTCACTAAGTAGAATGGAGAGGGTCATTATCAAATCACTGAGGGTTTGGATCAACAATCTCCCCCTATTTGATCATGACATAGCAACAAAGAAAATTGCTATTTAATGAAAACATAAGGATAAAAAGAACTCATAAAATATTTGTCCCTTTTACTGTTTTCTGGGATCTTTTCAGTACTGATGGAGTAAAGTACATTCGCTGAAATCTTTCTTTAAAACTTTGAATCAGGTTACAAAGGGAAATAGAAAGATTACAAGAACGAGCGAAATAAATTACATGTACAGAAGAATAACTAATACAATAGAGAAAAGGGCGATCATATCAGCTTATAAAGGTTCTTCCTTAATGAGAAGTTCATCAAGGGTCATTGATGTGGTGGGAATCATCCAGTCAGGAACGGTTACACCTTGTTTTCTTTTTATCAGCGCTTCTTCAAAAATCAAGGGTTTCAGATGTCGTGCCTGAGGGTCATTCCTGAAGTCACACCAGTAGATGAGATCTCTCAGCTGTTCGATGGGAGTGATGTGAAGTTCAGAGATGCGTTGAAAAACCTTTCCACCATCGTAGTCATGAAAAAATATCCCGTAGGGTTCGCTTATGACTTTGCCAGGGATGAAAGTCTCACCAGGAGGAAGAGATGTGTCAAGCATGGAAAGATCAGGATCAGGACCAAGGACTTCAGCACGTGAAAAACCAATACATGTTTCATTTCGAATGACAGGGCCATCAATTGAAGATATAGATTTCTTCTTCTTCGCTGAGGCCTTTCTTTTCTGACTTTCGAGAGGAGGAGGAGGAGGAATATACACACAGGAGTAGACTAAGTCGATTTGTTTGTTGATCAGCTTTTCAACATGTTCCTTGTATTTCGACTTGGACTTCTGGATGGCTAACCTGATCTCCAACCATTCAGAGAGACCGTACTTCGTTATGGCTTCAGCATAGAATTTTTCGTACTTCTTATCTTCTCTGAATATCTCGATTTCAGCGATTGAAACAAGGGTTGTTCTTCCAGAGATGAATACCTTGTTGATTTTGGCAGGAGAGTCTCTGTAGTTGACCTTTTCTTTGCACCAGGCTAAAGTTGACTGAGACACAGCTCTCTTTTCTTCAGTTATCTTCTTGGCGTTTTCCCAGAGCTGACGTTGAACATCAATGGGAACTCTTTTCAGCTTGGGGTCGTTTTTTGATCGTATAGAAAGCTGGATGGCGTATTCTCTGTCTTTTTCTTCAACTTCTTTTCTTTCAGCGATTAGACGTTCAGCTCTGAGGTGTTCCTTGTATTCCTATTTGAAAATTCTGAACTTTGGAGGAACTGAAGGAAGTTGATCACGCCTCAGAATGATTCGCTGATCCTCGAATCGCTTTATTATTTCCTCTCTTCTTTTCTGATCCTCTTCACTTAGCTTTTGAGGAGCTAAAGAAGGTCTACCTCTGTGCGAGAGTAGCTGTTCTTCTGGTTCATCAGTCTCAGAGATTAAATCTAAGACTGGGATTATTTCTTCAGCAGCAGCTGGTATTATTGGTGAAGTCGCAGTTGTGGAGCCTTCAGCGATATCCTCAAACAGGGGAGAGGACTAGCTGAAACACAGCGATCTTACGAGTAAGAACTTGGGTAGAATCAGATAGAGAGAATTGGTTCAAGTGTATAGGCTTGGGTAGTAGACCAGATAGTGTATGATAGAGGAGGGATGGAGTGAGAGATGTTTAGCATACCTGACAAACCGGCTTTTCAAGCAAGATCATCAGATTGTCATCTTCAGCGACGCTTTTGCCTTTTGCCTTTCTCAGCTCCAGAGGCTGAGGGCTTTGTCTTTGTCCGCTCCCCTAAAGGTTCATTTATCGATATTCCCTTAAGAGCTTTGATCTTCGGAGCAGGTTTGACGATAAAGAAGTCATCGTCATCTTCGTCATCATCATCATCATTCTTTGGAGAAGAAGATGGTTCATCATCAGGGATGTCGACGGCTTCATCATCTTCTGCTTCGGATTCAGTTTTCTCAGCTTCTTCTTCGAGTTGCTCCCCCTCAGATACAGAGGCGAGCTTCTCGGTTTCCTCAGGGTTTTCATCTCCCTGAGGTCCAGTGGTGGTTTCTTCAGTATTCGTCTTCTCTCCCCTGATAGATTCATCATGGGAAAGGTCTTTAGCGCTCTTGGCGAGGTCTTCAGCGCTCTTCTCCCCCTCTTTTTCATGATGACTGGGGGAGGAATGGGTAGATTCAGCAGTGTTGGTAGGTTCTCTGTCTTCTTGGCCAGAGAGACCTACACAAACTTCAATCTTTGCTAATCTGTCTTCTAGGCCAGAAATAGCAGGATTGATTTTCTTCAGCTCAGTGCGATCTTCCGCTGTGAAGTTGTCAGATGCGGGGACGGGGAAAGGAGCAGGATCAGGAGTATTCGCTTTGTGTAGCAGCAGCTCGATCATCGTTTTCATCGAACCAACATCGGTCTTAACAGAGCCTAAGTCAGTCTTCATAGTAGACATATCCCCCTCTAGATGTCCAACCGATGTCTTCAGCGATGTAAATTCGCTGGACATGGACGAAACTGAGTTTTTGAGAGAGATGTAGTCTGTGTAGATGTCAGCGAGCACCTTGGCGAAGTCGTTGAGAGTTTTATCAACCTGCTTCATGTCATATGTGGAAGCCTTCTTCTCCACCACGGTTGTCAGCTTGTTCAGATTCACTCCAGCGTTTGTTACAGCTGTAGAGTTATTGGAGAGAGTAGTGGTGAGACCTGTCAGCTTTGTCTCCACGGACTTCAGAGAGGCGTTGATATCTCCCAAATTAGGACCTGTAACATATAAAAACTTGTGAACAGAGGAAAGCTCAGAAGTTTGGAGTTTAGTCACAGTGTTTATGGGTTGTTGTTAACCTGCAGGAGGATTGGTGAATTCATCGAAATCACGGGTTCCTGAGTAAAGTTCCATGTCATCTTCAAAAGTGCCCATGGATTGTTCTGGAGGTCCTGTCTTCATCATTCCTGGAGAATCATCTTTAGGTTCCGAGGAAATGATGGCAGCTCCAGTTAGATCTGGAGTAGAGACCAAATGAGTGGAGGGAGGAGCGAAGGATAAGAATGGGGGTTGGGTTATGAGTTCAGCGTTGGATTCGCTGACAATCACTTCATCAGTCTTTTGAGAGACTGAAGGAGGTTGGGTAGGCTCCAAGTTTGTAACCTCAGCGTTTAGAGACGCTGAAGTTGGGATAAAAGGGATGGCTTGTTCAGGTGTGGCAGAGCGTACCACTGAACGTTCCTTCAGCTCTGCAGAAAGAGCTGAGGAGTCTTCAGCAAGAGATTGTTGGGGTTGCTCCTTTGTTTTCTTGATCCTTTTAGAACCAAGTGGGGTAGATGAATGTTTCCTTTTCTTAGAAGGAGAGGATTTTGTGGCCAGGGTATCAGCGATGGGTATTGTCGCTGAAGGAGCCACAGAATGAGAAGAAGAAGGGTTGAGAAGAGACAAGAGTGTAGAGAGATGTACCTCATTCACCATCGGTTTGAAGTCGAGTATCTTTGGGCCGACCTGAGAGAGTTTCAGGTCACCTTCAGTTGGGTAGCTCTCCTTCAGGCCATATTGGAAGATGGCGCTGATGAATCGGGGGTAGGGAACCCATGGAGGTCTGTCAGCGGCGGTGTCCACCCTTAGAACTAGGTCATCATAGGTAATCGATGCCCAGTCTATGTTGAGACCTTTCAGCAGTGCATAACCCATTGCTTGCTGAGGTTTAGCGGCTTGGTCAGAGGAGCCGCTCTTTGCAGTCATACAGCTGATAAGATGAGCGAAGATGAAATTCTTCTCGCTGGGCATTTTCGATTTCTTGATAATCGTCAGCTTCTTCTCGGGCTTCATGTCTCTGCCGATTTCCCATACATAGCCCATTGCATCGAAAAATGCAATGATGGCTTCCCTGTCTGAGTTTTTCTTGGGGTCAGGGAGGGGAACGAAAGGTTTTTCCTTGGTAGCTATTGGAAGGTTGAGAGCTTTGCGAATAATGGCAGGGGTGATCTTCATCGTGCCATATTCGATGTCGCAGAGGATGCAATCGATTGTTTTGGAGGGGTCTTTGGCTGAAGGTAGTTGAGAGTGTCTGGCTGAGTACCAGAATTGTGAGAGCAAAAGCTGATGTGCAGAAGGTGTTATGGTCAGGGCTGTGGAGATGCAGCAATTCTTTAGAAAATTCACAGCATCATCTAGATGTGTGACTTGCTTTCGAGGAGGAAACTCGAAAAGCGCATAGAGGTTGTTCACCTTAGTCCAATCCAGTTTATCAAGGGCAAACTTGACTTGAGGAGCCTTGAGGATGTCCACTTCCTCAAAATCAGCGGAGATGTTCTCAGCGGTAGCAGGAATGTCAGATGAAGCCATTTCTCTGTATTATCAGTTCAACCAAAGATGTTAACAAATAAGAATTATCTTAATGTGGAAAGAATTTCCATTAAGATGGTTCAAATTTTATCCATTTCATTCAGACACAAATGTCTTAATGAAGATTAGGGTTTTTCTTGATTTTAAGAAATGAAATATAAAACCCATTTATTCTTGTTATCCAGTTTACTATGAAGAAAGAGATTCTAGAAAAACGAATGTGTGAAGAACAAGTTTAAGATTTTTTGCATTTAAACTTGAAGAACAACCATGAAATGGTTGTGTTCATAAAATCATGAAAGAAAATGATTTCATTTTAAGAAGTTCTTTTGTTTGATCTTGTTAAAACAAAGAGTAGATCAGAAACAAGTTATTTGCATTCGGTAAATAATAAGAACATATTAACCTTGATGTTTGATGAAGAAGATGATGAACAGTTCTTGAAGTTTTTGAAATCACAAATGCAACAGTGAATTCTTTCTTGCGGAGGAAGATTGATCGCGTAAAAGAGAAATATAAACAAAGAATTTGTTTATATAGAGATTTTAGAAAGAGAAAATCTTGAGTGGGAAAAGATTTTCATCATGACACGGACACGTGTTTGCATTTGATTGGAAGTTTGAACGAGACGTGCAAACGTGTGTCAGGAAGAGAAAACGTGCCGGGGTTTTATCCGTTGTAATGACGTCACAACTGTCCTTTCATATTCTTAGTTGTCTCTGAGGTTTTGAAAAACTCAGGGATACTTTTGAAAACATGAAGCACTTAATGAAAATATTCAGTAAAGGTTTTAAGAAATTTCAAAATATCGCTGTTAAGGAAGAGATATTCAGCGATGCATTTTGTTTTGAAATCTTGCATTTTCATGTGATTGTCAGGGAGAGAAAACATACCTTGATATCAGTTTAACCAAGCTTTATTCAGAGAGAAGATGATTGAATAGGTTATACGAGTTGATTTTATCCTATCGCTGATTAATGTGAACCGCTGAAGATTTTATCCTTCAAAGTTCAGCATTCCAAGCTCGCTGATGAGAAAGTTGAATCTTGTCTCATCAAGAGGTTTGGTAAATAAGTCAGCTAACTGATAATCAGTTGGGATAAAATGAAGTTCTATATCACCATTCATCACATGATCTCTGATAAAATGATATCTGATTTCTATATGTTTGGTCTTTGAATGTAGTACTGGATTGTTTGCTATAGCGATGGCACTTGTGCTGTCGCAATAGATTGGAATTTTGAAGAGCTGAAGATCATAGTCTAGTAGCTGATTTCTCATCTACAAGACTTGAGAACAACAGCTTCCAGCAGCTACATATTCAGCTTCAGATGTGGAAGTGGACACTGAATTTTGCTTTTTACTTGTCCAGCTTTCCACCCAGGAGCTGACATCCTCCTGTGGTGCTTTTCCTATCCATTTTGCAACCTGCAAAATCACTATCTGAATAGGCGGTTAGATCGAATCCTGAATCTTTGGGATACCAAAGACCTAGATTCGCTGTACCCTTAAGATATCGAAAAATTCGCTTTACAGCTTTCATATGAGATATCTTAGGTTCAGCTTGATATCGTGCACACAAGCATGTTGCAAACATAATATCGGGTCGGCTAGTTGTAAGATACAATAGAGAGCCGATCATCCCACGGTACAGCGTGAATTTGACAGGAACACCCTTAGTGTCCTTATCAAGTGTCAGCGGTGGTGCCATAGGGGTTTTCATAGCTGAACTTTCAGTTAAGTCGAATTTCTTCAGCATATCTTTAACATACTTTCCCTGATTAATAAAAGTTCCTTTTTCAGTTTGCTTAATCTGAAGACCAAGGAAATATGTTAGTTCACCCATCATGCTCATTTTATACTCATCTTTCATTCTATCAGCGAAACGAGTACAAAGCTCAGGGTTAGTAGAACCAAATATAATGTCATCAACATATATTTGAACTAGAATGATATGACCTTTCACTTTTTTAAAAAAAAGTGTTTTGTCAATCTTACCTCGCTCAAATTTTTCAATATGGAGATAAGTAGAAAGAGTGTCATACCATGCACGAGGAGCTTGCTTCAAGCCATAAAGTGCCTTATCCAGTTTATAAACATAACCTGGACGCTTAGAATCTGAGAATCCTGGAGGTTGTTCCACATACACTTCTTCATTCAGCTTTCCATTTAGAAATGCTGACTTAACATCCATCTGATGTACTTTGAATTTTTTGTGTACAGCATATGCTAAGAATAGACGAATAGATTCAAGTCTTGCTAATGGAGCAAATGTTTCATCATAATCTATACCTTCCTCTTGTCTGTATCCCTGAGCAACAAGTCGAGCTTTGTTGCGGGTTATAGTACCATGTTCGTCCAACTTATTTCGATAGACCCATTTAGTGACTATCACAGTTTTATCAGTTGGTCTCTGAACAAGTTTCCAAACTTTGTTTCTTTCGAATTCAGTCAGCTCTTCTTGCATGGCGCTGACCCAATTTGGATCTTTGAGGGCATCATCTACTTTCTTTGGTTCAGTTAGTGAAATAAAATTTACAAATAAACAAATATTACCTGCACTTCGTCGAGTCTGAATCCCAGCGTTTGGATCACCAAGAATTTGATCAATTGGGTGATTTATAGTCCATCACTGAGCCGGAGCGTGAGACGCTGACTCAACTTGAACTGGAGGAGCTGGAGATGAAGCTTCAGCGACGTCGGGAGTATCAGCCAAGAGAGGAATGGATGCAGTTGTCATTATATTCACTGATTGCTGAGAAGTAGATGGAATGTCTGAGACATTTGGTTCAGCGTTAGGTATAGTGTTTATAGGAACAGTTGAGACCCAAGAAGTTTCAGCTTCACTGTTCTGCATATTTGGAATGATAGGAGGACTATCATCTTCTACTGGATGAGCATGAGTAGTGGGAATAACTTCTGAATCACCAAGATGAGAAAACATCCATTGATTCAGTTCTTCAGTATCAGCGGACGGTTTAGAGTTCGCTGAATGGGATTCGTCAAACGTGACGTGAATAGTTTCTTCTACAGTTTGTCTTCTACGATTGAAGACTCTGAAGGCTTTGGAAACTGAGGAGTATCCAAGAAAGATTCCATCATCAGCCTTAGGATCAAACTTTCCAAGTGCATCTCTGTTGTTCAGTATAAAACACTGACATCCAAAGATGTGAAGAAAGCTGATTGAAGGCTTTCTCCCATGAAAAAGTTCATAGGCTGTCTTTTTGAATCTTTTGACTATCAGCGACCTGTTTTGCGTAAAACAAGCAGTGTTGACAGCTTCTGCCCAAAACTGAGTAGGCATGTGAGAATCGCTGAGCATTGAACGTGCAGCTTCAATAATTGTTCTATTTCTTCTTTCAGCGACTCCATTTTGTTGCGGTGTTCTCACTGACGAAAAGTTGTGAGAAATACCCTTACTCTTAAGGAAGGAATCAAGAGAACTGTTTTTGAATTCAGTTCGATGATCACTCCTTATTGAGCGAACAGTCAGATTGTTCAGGGTTTCCATCTTCCGAACAAAATTGATGAGTTCTTCAGGGGTGTCACTCTTAGAACGGAGAAACATTACCCAAGTGAAGCGAGAGAATTCATCAACTATGACCAGCGTATATTTCTTTCCAGCGATGGATTGTTTGTTAACAGGGCCAAACAAATCCATATGGAGTAGTTGTAGAGGAGATGACACTGAAGAAACTTGCTTTGGTCTGCTTCCCTTTTTCACACGCTGAACATAACAACTCTTTGGCGTATGAATTCTGAGGTAGACCAGTGACTAACTCTTTTGAAGAAAGAGTGTTCAGTGTCTTGAAATTTAGATGAGATAGCCTCTTATGCCATAGCCAGTTGACATCAGATGAGGCCTTTGAGAAGAAACAGGAGTTCTCAGTGGTTGTTGAGTCCATGTTTATTACATAAACATTTTCCAAACGATAACCGCTGAGAGCTATCTTCTCCTTTTTGTCAGTGACAAAGCAGGATTCCTTAGTAAAGATTACTTTGTTATCCATGTCGCAAAGTTGACTGATGCTTAGAAGATTATGCTTCAGCCCTTCAACATATGCGACTCTTCTGAAGGAGGTTGTACCATTTGAAAGTACACCATACCCTCGGGTATGTCCTTTTCCATTTCCACCGAAAGTCACAAAGGGACCCTTCTCTTCCTTGTATTCAGCGAGCAGGCTTTTCTTTCCAGTCATGTGTCTAGAGCATCCGCTATCGAGATACCAGATACCCTTCTTAACCTGCAATACAAAGGAAGATTAGTTTTTCTTGGGTACCCACTTTACCATGTATACACATTTGTCAGTGGAAGAAGTTGGAATGGAAGATTCAGCAGTCTTCGCAGCATTTGAAGATTCAGCTTTGTCTTTCTTCACTTTGGTTAATTTCTTAACTTCAGTGGTAGGATTCACCTTGACCTGATTTGCACCAGGGTTGGTCTTCTTTGCCTTGGGGGCAATCTTCACCTTAGCTATCTTTTCAGCTTTGGTGGCTGTGGGGCACTTACTAGCAATATGATCGGTAAGTCCACAGTGATAACATTTCCTATAACTAAAAGTAGTTCTAGGACCATTTGAATGATGAGCTTTTAATTTCAAATTAGAAGTGCCAGCACCAAGTAAACTATTGGCTTTAGAAATGGGACGAACATTCAGTTCTTCAGATTTCTTACCAAGGACATCCAATCTGAGTCTAGGAGTAGATCGCTGAATAGATCCAGATATCTGCTTCCTTGATCCAGAGGGATGAGCCAATGAAGCTTTAGAAGCATTCAGCTTTGATACTAAGGTACCCTTCTGAGGATTCTGGTAAATAACAATTCCTTTACCTTTGTCTTTAGAGACAGAGGTAGGTTTTGAATAAACCATTTTCTCCTTGCCTTTTGAGGAGGTAGGAGTTTACTCAGGGATTGGTGTAATGGACGAGGAGCACTGAGAAGATGAAGTATCAGCGAGTGAGGATACGAACGTTCCAAATTTAAGCATTGAACGCTCAGTGGTTGGTTTTGGAGTTTCATATTTGTAACCCAAACCACGTTTATCACTCAGGGGAATCTGAGACTTTATTATCTCAGTGATCTTTGTTGAAGAATTACACCATCCTTCAACAGTAGCTTTTTCCGCCTTTAATGCAGCGATAGCTTCTGCTCGTTCGATTTTGACTAGCTGATTTAAATATACTTGATCTTTAAAATCTTCTTCAATTTTAGAAAGCTTTTCTATTTGAAGGTGGCAGTTTTTAAGCTTTTCAGCGAGATCAAGATTTTGGTTTTCAACCACAGTTTTGCCGTTCATGGCTTCGTATAAACTTCTAGTCAAGAGATCGATCTTACGGAGACTATCAGCTTCATCAATATTTGCAATATTGGTAAAGAAAGAAGGTGATACCTGAATAGCAGATGTTGAAGTGGAGGGAATGTCTGAACTTTCTTCCTCTTCTTCAATCTTGGTCATAAGACATAGATTTGCTTCATCATCTTCAGAGTCAGATGATGATGCTTCTTCATCAGAAGCAACCCAATCATAGCCAGCCATCAGGCCTTTATTCTTCTTCTTAAAGCTTTTCAGCTTTGCATATTTTTCTTTCAGCTTTGAATATTTGTCATCTTTATTCCTTGGAACAAATGGTTTCTTTGTAAAAGCAGAGGGTCTAGAAACTTTCTTAGACCTGCACTCGTTAGCGAAATGTCCTGTCTTTTCACAGTTAAAACAAGTAGCAGTAGCCTTATCAACAAAAGCTGATGATCTAGGCTTGTCAGTTGTGGAAAGAGGTTTGTTCTTTCTAAACATTTTCTTTTTGGCAAATCTCCTGAACTTCTTAGTTAGGAGAGCCAAAGATTCATCATTATCTGAATAATCAGAATCTGATGACCTTTCAGAGTTACTCTCTAACAGAGTGATAGTGACCGAGGGTCGCTGAGTAGAAGGTTCCTCTGAGATTAAAGCAACAGGGGTGCTTTTGGAATCTTTTACAAGATTCATCTTAAGATGGCTCGATTGCTCATGATTCAGCAACGTTCCATATAAGGTTGAAAGGGTCATTGATTTTAGATCCTTTGACAGCTTGAGACACATAGCATAATTGTCCCAGCTTTCAGGTAAACATTCTAGAAACTTTGTCAGTACTTCAAAGTTAGAATATTCCTTACCAATACTTTTCAGATCTATAATTAAACAATTAAAACGTTGGTGAACTTCAGAGAGAGATTCATTATTACCATAAATGAAACTTTCGTATTGTCTTACCAGGTTGATCTTTCTTGAGTCCTGGACTTCAGACGTTCCTTCATACTGAACACATATTGTGTCCCACATGGCTTTTGATGTTTTCAGATTCATGACGGAATGGTAGACTTCGTCAGGAAGAGCCATGGATAGTATGGATCTGGCTTTTGTATCTATAGCCACTTTCTTCTTATCTTCGTCAGTCCATTGAAAGATTTCCTTAGGTACCAGCCTTTCTGGAATAGCAGGTCTATTCTCAGCGGCTGGAACAGCAGCATCAATTCTTACAGGGTTGAATGGACCATTCTCTAGATAGTAAGGCATAGTAGGGTCTACACCTTCTAAGAAGAGTGTCATCCTATTTTTCCATAAGTTGAAGTTATCTTTGGAAAATCTAGGGGGTTTAGCAAGAGAACCATTGTCTATATAATTTATGTTTGTGTTGGTGGCCATTTTCAGATAATAGCAAGGAAGAGAAATATCTTAGATTAGATCTTGTTTATGAGATTAAACAAATCCGCTCTGATACCACTTGTTGGTCCCGAAGGCCTATACAAGTTTGTAGAAGGGGGGGGGGGGGTTGAATACAAACACACAGATTTTACTTTTCTAAATTGTTTATTGATAAATCATTAACAATTTACAGCTTGTTGCGGAAACAAGATTAAGGATAAACCTAAATATAAACAAGTTGGAACACTAAGGTTTCTTGCACTAAGAGAGATAAGGAAATTAGTAATAATAACCTATCTTGAGATAAGAGATTGAACTTGTCCAGAGTTAGCAAGTTACTTCAAAAGAAGTGGGTTCATCTCTTTATATACTGCATGTATTTAATGCAAGTCAGTATACACTTTACACGTGTCATCAGCTGGTTGGTTGTATGTCATTGACCTTGGTTGACAACCTTAGTAGCCGCATGGATGAACAGTGTAGTATCAGAGTGGTTGTACGATTTCAGACAGTCGGAGGTTCTTTTCTGACATTTCGTACGGAGTCGTGCAAGGGGGGTTAAGACAAAAGTACTTTGTACGGAGGACTTCATGATCAACTTTCGTTGATTCAGCGATTATCATTTTCTATTCAGCGAATGATAAAGTTCAGCGATAGCTGAAGTCTTGTACTTGATACTTCACGTTGAGTGGACAAATCTGAGTCTTCGCTGATCCGCATCAGTTCATTAGGAGACTTGTCGTTGGTTCTTGAGCTTGATCTTCGACTTCAGCGTAGAACCTTTGTTGACGTGAAACTTGTCTTCAGGGATCATAAGTAAACAACTAACTTATCAGCGATCATCATAATGACTGAACAGACTCAGAGCATTAATGATGAACAGTGTTCGCTGAATGTTTAATTTAAAAGAGCGAGAGTTCCTATCAGCGGTACTGTAAGATCTTAGTACTTATCAGCGATAGTGAAACTCTGATACATATTGTTTACTTACAATTTTCACTAAGTAGAATGGAGAGGGTCATTATCAAATCACTGAGGGTTTGGATCAACACGATTGCAAAATCATCTTTCAAACTTTTTGCACTAAACCTTCAACCTTCTTCTTCTTAGACTTTTTGCTTAGTATGTCTAATTCTTTCTCCAAATCAGTTACTTTCAAAGAAAGTTCTCCATTCTTTTCAGTAAAAGATTTGCGTTCAATTTCAAACTTTTCTCTTTCTAAAATCAGAACTTTCTCAAAGTCAGAGATCTGTTTCGAAAGTTTTAAACATATAAGCTAAAGTCTCTTCTTCTCTTCAAGAGATTTCTTTGAAAAAGCAGTTAGTTTATTTTTAAGTTCAAGGTTTTCACAGTTCAAGAGTTTACCTTTCCCTTCAAGTGCCACATTCTTGTCTTTGAGATCAGAAATTTCTTGTTGAGAAATAGAGATACTCTTCTTCATATCCTCCAGCTCTTTCTTCAGAGTAGCATTTTTCATGGAAATATTCCATATACAAACGTGCATAGTAAACTGCATCTGGATCAGTGAGTACCTTTGGTTCTGGCATATTGTTAGTGTTGAGTTTTCATGGCATATGTAACCCAATTGTGTGTTTCATGTCTCGTATTATCGGATTTGAGAGAAAGACCGAGAGTCGAGTACGAATCGAAACCGGTCACTAATTGGGTCTTAACGAGCCCGGCGTGAGTATGATAGCAGTTTGAGGCCAAGACCATCCACACCGATTAAATGGAATAAGTTAAATAAAATTGTAGCAATCCCGGAACCACCATGATCCGAAACCGAAAAGATCCGGAACCAGGATATGTTGTAGACCGGGACCCGGGGACATCTGGAACCGGTGTCGACACCAGGAAAGGATGTTGTGGTGCGGAACTTAACACCCCAGGTGTACGAACCGGGAGGGAAAGTCGGGAGTCTTGCGACCCCGGTGTCACAACCAGGTATCGTACCGGGGTTCCTAGAAACCGGTACCGGAAGTCAGTCCGAGAGATGGCGACCCCAATCCGGGACTCGCAACTCCGAATTTGATTCCGGTAAACCTATATCAGGTATCGATCGACTCTGAGTCAAAAATCGATCCATCTGGGGGAATATCGATGGGCGAAATCGATTATAACACTCGATTTAAGTTCAATTTCATGCGCATAACATCGATTGGAGTCGGATTTGGCGAACCGAAGGGTATCAGAACCCTAGCGGCGCCGATTGATCAAACTCGATCAAATCGATCGATTTTTGAGACTGTTTGGGTCGATTTCAAGCATTTAAATCGATTAAACGGGGATTAGAACACATTCATGAAGATTGGATCGACGAATGGAGACTGATTGAAGCAAAAATCACTAGTTGAGAGTAGAAGTTGGTTTAGGAGAGGTTTGGCGCGAGAAATTTGAACTTGTGAGGAGTTTGAAAGGAAATCCGATATTTATATATATCGGTCGATACCGGGAGTGAACCCGGTACCGATTCCTTAACTCTCCCGGTTCCAACTTAACTCAACTTTTGGTAAATGACGAAAATTTCCCCTGGTTTTTGAAAAACTTTTTAAAAAATTACTGTAATACCCCGGGTAAGTTCGTTAGTTAAACCATCTTTCCGTTAAAATTAGTTAACTTTATAATAATGTGTTTAGGGTAAGTTTGGCTCAAGTTATAAGTAAAAGGTATTATGGTCATTAGTGAATAGTGTAAGGGCTAAAAGGGTAAATAGGGTTGATATTATCTAAAAGAAATCAGATATTTTCATAAAACCAGAAAATTCAGTGTGTATGTGTGTGTTTTGAGAGCAAAATGGAGAAAAGAAGAGGAAGCTAGGTTAAGGTGTCAATTGGGTACTTGGAAGTGAATTCAGGTATGTTTCCTTTACAATTTATGTGTGTAATTGCTAGTAGATGGTTCCTATCGGATAAGAATAGTCGATTTCATGTTTTGGGTTAAATTCAGTCGGTTTCTGGGTAGAAATTGGGAAATAGACAGAGGTTTCCGGACGTTTTGAATGTGTCCGGAAGTTTTGGTTATTAGTGTCCGGACGATGTTCTGATGGTGTCCGGACGAGTTCAGTATCCGGTAAGTTCCTCTTTTCCTCAAGTTTCCGGTTAAAATGAGATACCGGATGATGTCCGGATTGCTTTGGTGTCCGGGTGTTATCCGGATTATTTATGTTGTCCGGAAAGTTGTGCTGTCCGGGTAGTTTGAGGTGTCCGGATACTTTAGCTGTTTGGTTACTTTTGGAGGATTTAAGTTATCTAGAGTTCTTAGTCTACTAGTATGTCTTATGTGTTCATTTGGTAAGGGGATATTTGTATTTAATCTGTTTCAGACTCTGTGGATTTGGATTGAACGATTGAATCTTTGGAAAAGGCTTTGAAGTGTTATTGGATAAGCAATCAAGGTGAGTTTTACTTTAAAACGTTTTCAAACTGGAATACGTATATGTGTGGATTGGGTATGTGATAGATGTGTGATTATGTGTTTATATTAAAATGGATATGTGGTTGAAAAGTGATGACGCTTTTATAAATGAAAATATGATATATTGAGATATATATTTTATTTATATGAGCATTACACTACACGAGTATACGTTAGCCGAACTAATAGTCGGTGGAGTTTTGGCTGTAATAGTCGTACGGTGGTGTTGGCTGTAAAAGTCGTACGGTGGAGTAATTGATTAGTTGGCTTGTAACCAACTAATATGGCCAATGGAAATGAGGAAAGGTACACGGTGCACGAGTCTTGCTTGGTATTTATATTATATATGGTATATTTGTGTTTTACAAAAAAATGATTTCTAAACTGACAGGGATTATCTCACTAGACCGTTTGGTCTCCCTCATTTTGTTTTCAAAAATATGTATTCCAGGTTCAGGAAGGTATAAAGGGAAGGATAAAGTGTAGGATGCGGTTGATAGCTGACGAAGATTAGGAAAGGCTTATGTTTTGTATTGTATAGTTTTGAGACTATGGGACCGTATGTGAACTATTAAGTATATTTTGTTATGAATGTAACGATGTTATACAATATATGTTATTTGTTGTATGTTTGGGAAACCGGGTCGTTACAGGTGGTATCAGAGCCCTAGTTTAAGGGATTTAGGTATTAGTATATGTACCTAGACTTAAACTGCATGTGAAGTAGGATGTCCCTATTATTGTAGAACCTTGGGATATTAAATATAAAAAGGTAGAAGGAACATCATGTAAGGTAATTTCAGATTACACCTGGCCAGTGTAATTGTGATCTTACGGGTACATGTTTGAACTGGAATACCTTGTTATATGGGGTGTGTTCTTATGTGTATATTAATCTTGTTTGAATCAACAAAATGGCAAGTGGTACTAGACAAACAAATCGGGAGGGAGAAGGAATCCTAATAGGACGAATCCAACAGTTGGGACAAGAGGAAGAGGGGGAGAAAGAGGTAGAGGCAGAACAGGCGGCAGAGTTCAACGGCGAGGTGCATAATTTGTTACAAGAGACGACTTGGAGGCGGAAATGGGAAGACTTCAAGCCAATATACAAGCTATGTATGATAGAACTCGTCACAGAGAAACTGGAATACCAGATCCTAGTCTGGAAGATGAGATGCCCATTACACATACTGTTATACCGGTGCCAAGGAAATGTGACTATAAAATGTTTTTAAATTGCAAACCCCCGACATATTCAGGAGAAAGAGATCCAGTGAAGGCCATGAGGTGGCTGAAAGAGATAGAAGCTGTCTTCAGGACCAGCAAGTGTGCAGAAGAAGATAAAGTGCTATACGGAACAGCGATGCTGAAGGCAGATGCTCTATTTTGGTGGGATGCTCTTATTACCTCTAGAGGATCTGATGTGTACTCAACTTTTACTTGGGACGAATTCACAACAGCTTTCAAAGGACATTTTTGTCCTCAAGCAGCAGTTAGACAACTGGAAGAGGAATTCATGAACCTACATCAGAGAAGTTCATCGGTTAGGGATTACACTGCTCATTTTTCTGGAGAAGTCTCGCTTCGCGGAGTACTATGTTGCCACGGAGGCTCTGAAGATGGAAAGGTTTATTTTCGGGTTAAATTTAGAAATTAGAAAGCTAGTGATTGCAAAAGGACCCGATACCTTCTCAGCCGCAGTAGATGCCGCGGAAAATGTAGAACGGGATAATAGGAGAGACGTTGGTGATAAGAGTACTGGAAAAAAGAAAATTGGAAGAAATGACGTACGATTTTGAGGAATACGAATCCCCGAGGTTTGATAGTTATTCACCTTTCAGACCAGCTGAAAGACCATGTCCAAAATGCAACTGTGTTCATCAAGGATACTGTTATGTGGATTCCCGAAGATGTTACAAGTGTGGGAAGACTGGTCACATTGCTAAAGAGTGTCACGTAACTCGATTCTGTTTCATTTGCAATTCCCCTGATCATATTCAGTCAGACTGTCCACGATGGAAAGTACAGCAGGGTAGTATGACGGTGAGACCAACGGGTGTTAGGTCGGGAGAGGTACAAGGGTCTGAGGTACCGAAAGCAAAAGGTTGTGTCTTCCAAATGACAACATAAGAAGAGGAGGAAATTCCAGATGAGGTTACAGGTACAATTCTAATAAACTCTATACGTGCTAAGGTGTTATCTGACTACGTTGCAAAATGGTTATTGGTATTTCCATGCTTTTGTTGCTTATCTGTGTTAGAGATATAGGTGGGTGTGGGGTGTCTATTCAGTTAGTTTCTATGGTTTTGATTGAGTTAGAAGTAGTAGTGATAAGTATTCATACCTTTTCGCTTAACCGAATTCCGGGGACGGAATTCTTTTAAGGGGGGGATAATGTAATACCCCGGGTAAGTTCGTTAGTTAAACCCTCTTTCCGTTAAAATTAGTTAACTTTATAATAATGTGTTTAGGGTAAGTTTGGCTCAAGTTATAAGTAAAAGGTAATATGGTCATTAGTGAATAGTGTAAGGGTTAAAAGGGTAAATAGGGTTGATATTATCTAAAAGAAATTAGATATTTTCATAAAACCAGAAAATTCAGTGTGTATGTGTGTGTTTTGAGAGCAAAAAGGAGAAAAGAAGAGGAAGCTAGGTTAAGGTGTCAATTGGGTACTTGGAAGTGAATTCAGGTATGTTTCCTTTACAATTTATGTGTGTAATTGCTAGTAGATGGTTCCTATCAGATTAGAATAGTCGATTTCATGTTTTGGGTTAAATTCAGTCGGTTTCTGGGTAGAAATTGGGAAACAGACAGAGGTTTCCGGACGTTTTGAATGTATCCGGACGTTTTGAATGTATCCGGAAGTTTTGGTTATTAGTGTCCGGACGATGTTCTGATGGTGTCCGGACGAGTTCAGTATCCGGTAAGTTCCTCTTTTCCTCAAGTTTCCGGTTAAAATGAGATACCGGATGATGTCCGGATTGCTTTGGTGTCCGGGTGTTATCCGGATTATTTATGTTGTCCGGAAAGTTGTGTTGTCCAGGTAGTTTGAGGTGTCCGGATACTTTAGCTATTTGGTTACTTTTGGAGGATTTAAGTTATCTCGAGTTCTTAGTCTACTAGTATGTCTTATGTGTTCATTTGGTAAGGGGATATTTGTATTTAATCTGTTTCAGACTCTGTGGATTTGGATTGAACGATTGAATCTTTGGAAAAGGCTTGGAAGTGTTATTGGATAAGCAATCAAGGTGAGTTTTACTTTAAAACGTTTTCAAACTGGAATACGTATATGTGTGGATTGGGTATGTGATAGATGTGTGATTATGTGTTTATATTAAAATGGATATGTGGTTGAAAAGTGATGACGCTTTTATAAATGAAAATATGATATATTGAGATATATATTTTATTTATATGAGCATTACACTACACGAGTATACGTTAGCCGAACTAATAGTCGGCGGAGTTTTGGCTGTAATAGTCGTACGGTGGTGTTGGCTGTAAAAGTCGTATGGTGGAGTAATTGATTAGTTGGCTTGCAACTAACTAATATGGCCAAGGGAAATGAGGAAAGGTACACGGTGCACGAGTCTTGCTTGGTATTTATATTATATATGGTATATTTGTGTTTTACAAAAAAAATGATTTCTAAACTGACAGGGATTATCTCACTAGGCCGTTTGGTCTAACCCTCATTTTGTTTTAAAAAATATGTATTCCAGGTTCAGGAAGGTATAAAGGGAAGGATAAAGTGTAGGATGCGGTTGATAGCTGACGAAGATTAGGAAAGACTTATGTTTTGTATTGTATAGTTTTGAGACTATGGGACCGTATGTGAACTATTAAGTATCTTTTGTTATGAATGTAACGATGTTATACAATATATGTTATTTGTTGTATGTTTGGGAAACCGGGTCGTTACAATTACCCTGAGTTTTAAATATTTACAATTTGGACCCTCAGGTTTAGAAAATTTTAATCCCCCCCCCTCCCTCAACTTTTCAAAAAGACAACTCTCCCCCTTAACTTTTCAATGTGACAACTCTCCCCTCAACTTTTCAAAAAGACCACTCTCCCCTTAACTTTTAAAAATAACAACTCTCCCCCTTAACTTTTCAAAATGACAACTCTCCCCCTTAATGTTTTAAAATAACAACTTCTCGAACGAAAAACGAGGAACTTTACCTTGGAGACTTGGGCTTTGGTGAACATCCTTCAGAACAGTAGGTTAGTAGCTCGGGAAAGTAAACGAAAGTAAGAGACGGAACTAATGAACATAAAGAAACATGCAGAAAATCGAAAAACAAGACGAAACACTATAAAATAAGAACAAAAGATAAGTCACCGATGTGCTTGAAACACCGAGACTTCACGACGAGACAAGTGTATCTTTTAAAGAGACAGTTATCCCGGGGTGAAGAGATGGTGTGGCAAGTACAAGGGGAATTAGACTTTCAAGTTTAACATTCCAAGTTTGGACACGAGTTCATTGAACCATTTTTTGTCCAAAGCTTTGGTAAACAAGTCAACCAACTGATTTTTTTACTTACAAAGTAGAGTTCCACCGTATCTCGTTCCACATGATCTTTGATGAAGTGATAGCGCACGTCGATATGCTTGGTTGTCGTATGTTGGACTAGATTGCTGGTGATAGCAATGGCACTCTTGGAATCACAATAGATCGGGATGTTCGAGTAGTGAAACTCGTACTCCTTCAGTTGTGTACGCATCCAGATGACTTTGGAACAGCAACTTGTCGCGGCCACGTACTCCGCTTCCGCCGTGGAGGTGGAGACACACGTTTGCTTCTTAGTGGCCCAGCTAACCAATTTGTCGCCAAGGAACTGGACGTGAGTCGTGGTGCTTTTCCGGTCGAGCATACTTCCCGCATGGTCAGCATCTGAGAATGTTGTGAGTTCGAAACCTGTGTCCTTAGGGTACCAAAGGCCAAGATCAGCAGTACCTTTTAAATAACGAATAATACGCTTGACTGCTATAGGATGGGACTCTTTCGGTTTGGACTGAAACCGAGCATATAAAAAGGTAGAGAACATTATGTCCGGCCTACTTGCCGTTAAATACATCAACGAACCTATCATTCCTCTATATGTAATAGTATTCACGTCCTTTCCATCAGGATCGGCGTGTAACTTCTGGTGTTTTCATGGGTGAACACTGCTCCATCTTGAATTTCCAGAGAATATCCGCGATGTACTTAGATTGATTGATGAATATCTCGGTCGACAGTTGTTTAACTTGTAGACCGAGGAAAAATTTCATCTAACCCATCATACTCATTTTAAAATGGGCTTTCATGAGGACTGAAAGGTTGTGACAGTATTGTGGGTTTGTAGAGCCGAAGATAATGTCATCGACGTATAATTGAATTAGAATTATGTCCTTACATTCCCTCTTGATGAAGAGAGTAGTGTCGATTTTACCTTTCGAGAAGCCCGTGTTTGTGAGAAAAGTAGATAATGCAACATACCAGGCTCTCGGTGCTTGCTTGAATCCGTATAGGGCTTTGTCGAGGAGATACACATGGTTGGGGTGAGCTTGACTGACAAACCCATCTGGCTGAGAGACGTACACTTCCTCCTTGAGTTTGCCGTTGAGAAACGCCGTTTTCACGTCCATTTGGAAGATGGTGAAATTTTTGTGAGCGGCGTACGCGAGGAACATCCGGATGGCTTTGATTCGAGCGACCGGTGCGAACGGCTCTTCGTAGTCAGTCCCTTCTTGTTGTGGATACCCTTTCGCTACCAATCGAGCCTTGTTTCGAACAACGATCCCGTTCTCGTCCTTCTTGTTCTTGAAGATCCATTTCGTTCCGATAACGGTCTTGTTCTTCGGTCGAGGGACCAGGCGCCATACTTTGAGGCTTTCAAACTCATTCAACTCTTCCTGCATGGCTGTCACCCAGTCTGGGTCGTTCAAGGCGTCTCTAACCGTTGTTGGTTCAACATTTTTGAGGAAGATGGAAAAGAGACACTCATTTCCCGTTGCCGCCCGTTTTTTTAGTGTTGCTTAGAAGTGCGGGAGCGGCGTCTTCAGTGTCCACCATCACTCTAGTCTGAACGGGAGTAGACGGATTACTGATGATTTGTTCAGGTGGGTGTGCTCAAGTCCACTTCCGTGTGTGAGGTAGCGGGTTCGTGAGTGGTTGAGAATTATCGGCATCAATGTATGAGCCAAGGGGTAAGTCTTGAACCGCTTCGAGATCCCAGTTTAATCAAGTAACAATGTAACAAAAGTATATTGAGGTTCTGGCATATTGTTACTCCAGCTCTGATACCACATGTAGATCCCAGTTTGAATAAGTAACAATGTAACAACGAAACGATTAATTTTTGAATGAATGTAGAGAGATACAAGATTGGAATTAAGAACACAACTCTCTCTCTCTCTGAGCAATTAGGCACACGATTAATCTCTAAGCTTCTAACCTAAATTCTTCTAAAACTCACTTTAAATACCTAGGGCTTATCTCCTAAAGCCCAATGCCCATTAAGCCTAATAAGCCCATTTAACCAATTAAAGGCTTTTACAAACAATTAAATAAAATAATTATTTTCTTTATGTCACTTTCTATTTTATAGGACTTTTAGTCCTAACAGAATATCAGCATTTAAATGACATTGTCATCAGAATGAATATGCTCCACATAGAATATCGTTGATATTTGAGCATTTGAACTTTGAAGATTTCTCAAAACAAGGATATAGAATGAAATGAAATGAATTCGAAAGACTTGTTTGAGAATCTGACAATGTGTCAATCAAATCAAATATCTTGAATGATAACCATAAATGGATAGGGTATCAAAGAATTAAAATTTGTTTATATGAACAAATATAAACAATCCTTGAATAAAACGTTTAAGTTTTACCCTGAAAGAATGTATAATGCTCAACAAAATTGAAATACAAACGGGAGTATTACCATCGAAAAATTATTTCAGTTTGAGACATGGTAATAAAAAAAAGTCAATATGAAGCAAATACCGGTGTGTATGAATACTTGAAAGCATAGAAAAGATAATACACAAGTATTAACTTTTGGAAACACACGGTCAGAAATAATGTTATGATAATCCGAGATCTCCATGAAAAACATTTAAAATCACACTTCTAAATTCATAAAACATTTTGAGAATAGAGAAGTGGTTTGAACATTTAAGAAAAAGTTTTTTTTATGCTTGAAAATCGTTCTTCTTTCAAACAATCTGAGATTAAGTTCAGAAGATACTTACATTCAAAAATGTTTGAGCTCCCCCTCAAATCACGAAACAATGATTTAAAATCGTATAAGCTCCCCCTTAACATGTGCAAAAGATCTTTATTTTGAACAAAATCTGCAAATTAACAAGACTTGGATCAAAATATCCTTAATCATCAAAACTAATCTGAATTACCAGGATTGAAAGTAAATTCATAAGTCATAGTCGTTGAAGAACGAGTCCTGGTCTGATATGATCAGAAGTCAATTCTCTTTAAAGTACGAGTCCTGAGCTGATTTACTTAGAAGTCTAAATCTTATACTCTACAGGTACTCTTCTTCAAATATTGCACACTTCTTTTCTGTTTTCCAGTCATGTGTGTGGTATACGTTGCACAATCAGCACTACACATGATGAACCTGCAAAATAGATTAAGTAGATTTTGGTACCCAACGGAACTTGGGACCTGGTTTGTTAGGTGCGGTTTTATTTGAAGAAATTTTGTATGTACCATACTAATATTGAGTATAATCCTTATGAATAAAATCATTAGTTCCACAGTAAGAACTACAAATTTTTGTTTGTGCTAGCCTAATTAAATGATTTACAGAATAAACTAAATCAGGTTTAACAAAAGACTTACTTTGAAAAGCATTGTTCTTCTTGGCATTTGGCGTGGGAACAGATGATTTCGGTGTATTCTTTTCAGGAGTTGATCCTTTTGCTTTCCATACCATCTTTACTCTTTTAAAGACAATATTTTCTGTAGGCCTTGAAATAGAAGCATCTGAATTATCAGTAGAATGATTATAGAAGAGATTGGAAGGACGAATCTGACCCTTTGAAAAACCCTTTGATCTATCCAATTCTTTTGATGAAACATCTTTATGGATTGAACTTGAAGTCGTCTTAAATGAACATTTGGAATCAGTTGAGTCCACAAGTGGAGTCTGAACAATCGTGTCAGGACTTGCTTGTTTGGAAACCTCAACCTTGAAGATGATGTCTTCAGGTTCTTTAACTTTGTTGACCAAGACATTTCTCTCTTTGTATAACATATCAAACTTCCTTTGAATGTCAGATTTAACCTTCTTCTCTTGCATAATTTCAGCAGATAAACCAGATAAATTCTTTGTCAGCTTCTTTATTTCATTTTGAAAAATCTTTCTTTCATCCGCGTAGACATCTTTCACACTTTTTGCTTGAAAGTTTTCAACTATCATTTTTTCAAACTCTTTTCTTTCTAAATCTAATTATGTTTCCAAATCATATATTCTTAGTGAAAGCTCCGCACTTTTTGCTTCAAAAGATTTACTTTCAGCATTAAAAGTTATTCTTTCTTTCTCAACATTGTCTCTTTCAATTATCAAGACTTTCTCAAAGTCAGAAACTTGTTTTGAAAGTTTGATACATTTTAGCTCAATAATTTTCTTTTCTTCAAAAGATTTTTAGAAAAATTTGACAACTTTTGTACAAAAACCTTTTCAAATTCTTCTTTTTCTTTTGCAAATTTAGATTCAAGAACATAAATTTTCCTTTTCAAATCAGCGTTCTCACTTTCCAAAGTTGTTTCTTTCTCTTGAAGCTTTTTCATTTTATCCCGAAGATTTGAGTTGTCAAGTTTTAATTTTTCTCGTTTTGATAAAGTCATGTTCCCATTTTTATCTGTTGTAGACATCTCAATATAGACCTGAAAATGAAACACAAAAAAATTAGATGAAAAATACCAAAATATTACCTAATAGAGTGATCGTCACTCGCTTAGAAGTTGGTATTTGTGCACAAGTGAAGAATATGAAAATTAAAGAATATATGAAATATGAGTAATGTGATCCCAATCTAATCAAGTAACAATGCTATAATCCAGGAGATCTTCATTAGAAATAGAGAAAGATACAAGATGAGAGTTTAGATCCCCTTTCTCTCTCTAACTTCTCTTTAGAATGGCATCCCTCTCACTTTACAATGATATGTCACGTATGAGACTTCTTTTCAATTCCTATTACAACACTTCTATTTATACTCCTTGACTTTCCACTCTAAGTATGTTGACTTTGACTCTCAACACCTCTACTTTGACTTTGACTAATACATTTGACTCTTTACAATTATTACAAATACACATTAAATCTTGAATACATTTATGCTCTAACAAGTAACAAAGTTTTAAGCTCTTTGATCTTCACATTTGTCTTCAAGCTTTTATGTCCCCCTCCTGAGACTTTGCGAAAACTCCGATTCACGGGTCACACTTGTTGCGAAAACAATAGTTCTCGGGTCAAATGTCTTGCGAAAACAAAAGTTTATGGGTCAAGCTGTTGCGAAAACTTTGCTTCTCGGGTTATATGGGTTGCGAAAACAAAAGTTTTCGTGTCTTTGTGTTGCGAAAACAAAGTTCTCTTGTCCTTTAGGTTGCGAAAACAAAGTCCTTTGGGCTGCGAAAACAAATTCTTTTCGCAGATGCTTGTTGCAAAAACTATACTTTCCGTAGAGCGTAGGTTGCGAAAACAAATCTTTTCGCAAGAGGCTGTTGCGAAAACTATTTCTTTTCGCAATTAACTGTTGTGAAAACCAACACTTTCTACTCAAGGCTGTTGCGAAAACTTTCAAACTGATTGAAGACCCTTGCGAAAACTTTGAAATTCACTTGAAGACCCTTGCGAAAACGTCTTGCGAAAACCTCGTGAAGAACTTGCGAAAACTTCAGATTCTGCGAAAAGTCGATGTTAGAATCTTGTTTTACCCATATCTTTGTTGGTTCTATATGCTCAAGAATGATTATAAAATAATATTGCCGGTAATATATGATCCTATAGGGTCACACCAAACAAGTAGACACCGAATTGATATTTATAAGAATTTGATCCTTGATAAATATTAATTAAATTCTTGAAAATATTAATGAATATGATTTATAATATTAGATGCAAATAATAAATTTTGGTAAAATAAAATAATACATATGATGGATTTATTTTATAACTAAAATAGAAAGGAGGGACTTGAGGAGAAAGTTTAAGATACTTAAAATATGATTTTTAACATCTTAAATTAGGAGGGTTTATTATGTAATATTGCATGGACCCTCATTGGACCCTTTTATGGTCCAATAGAAATTTCCCTTGTTTTGAATAAACTTGGCATTTTCAAGAGAGTGTAATTACACAACACATTAACCAAGTCACTCTCTCTCCCCTCTCTCCTAACTCACGACCGAAACACACACATAGTGTGTGTGTTTTGTGTTCTTCCCTTTCAAGTTCCATTGTAGTGCTTGTTAGGGTTCTTGCATCAAGATAGGAGAGGAACTAGCATTCCGAAGAGAAGGTGTTGTTGCTTGTGGTGGATACCGCTAGAGGAGCTCTCTTTTGGGTTCTACATTCATCACCAACATCCAACCTCCCGAGTGGATTCAAAGTCTTCAAAGGTTGTAATAACTAAAACCCCCTATGTATGGTTTTTATCTTTCATGGTCATGCAAATGGATCCTTGATGGGTGTTAAACTTGTTTTAATGTTGTTCGTTTTTAAGCTTCCGTTGCAAAAGTTTTGATTTTTGAAATCGTTTTTTTGAACAAAACCCAATAAGTGGTATCAGAGCCACTTTTGCATGCATGTTAAGATTTCTTGTTTTTATGAAAAACTTGGTTTTTGGAAGCCATGGATGATTTTCATCTTGAATGAAAAGTTCATACATGGCATCTTTGGCAACTTTAATGTTTATATTTTGTTATTTCATGTGACCAAAATTTACATGCATTTTTGGTCATAAAAGTTGCCTTAGAAAAACAAAGTGTTTGTTTATTTTTGTTGTATGTATTTGTTGGGTATAAACAAGCCAAAGACCTCTTGTGATGTTGTGTTGTTTATTCTTTTGGTTGTAATTTTTTTATTTATTCATAAAAATTTTGTAATAGTAAATAGGCATTTTTTCTTTGTGTTATTATTGTATTAAATAGATTAATGTTAGATTAGTTTATTTTATATAAAAATGTAACAAGTTTGAAGAATGAAGACTTTCAAGGAGCAACACACTCACCATGGAGTTCCTAGAAGATTTTGCAAGCAAATGGTTGTTATGGCAAGTGGGAGCTTGAAGACTTCATCTTGGAAGTTCCTTTTTTGGTCTTTTTGTCCCTTAGGAATGGACTTGACATTCTTGTTTGGTTCACAAGAATAGTCACTAGTTTTTTGGTTTGGATTATACACCTTTTACATATTGTTGATATTTTATGTTGATATTATCATGTGTGGTTGAAATAGGTTCTTGCATGCTAGATAATATTTTGAACATAAAATAAATCATCTTTTGGAGTTTGGCTTTTGAAAATAACATTTTAAAGTAAAATGATAAAAATGGGTTTTTAAATAAAAGGAGTTTTATTATAAAAACTCTTAAAATTTTTGAAGTACTAAAAATGAGTTAAAGTTGTGATTTTAAAACTCATCCAAACTCCAAGTCTAATAATAAAAAGGTTGTTTTATTAAAAGGACTAAAATTGGTTCAAATGCGCTCAAACTCAAACCTTAATATAGGATATTAGTTTAAAAGAATTTGACCGCAACGAAATAGTTAATAAAATGGAGATTTTATTTTAAACTAAAAGAACCAATAAAAGAAAAATATGTTTTTCAAATTATAAGTACCATGTGATATTGGATGCATGCAATATACATGATGCAATATGTTTATAAAACTAGAATTATAAAACATCTAAAATCCCTTTTATAAACGCAAGTCTATGCCGTCCTTTTTTGAAAACACTCGCACGTCACTTATATGATCCTTGTGGGATAAAGGTCACCTAACTACTTGGATCATCTTTTGATGGCCGAGGTGGTTTCGCATTTTCTAGTGGGATAAAGGTCACCTAACCACTAGTTATGCGCCGATTCCGCATGTTGTTCAAATTGGATGACTTGATCAGGAATCTTTTGAGATAAAGGTCACCTAAGCATTAGAAACTCGAGGCATAGATGGGATCAAACATGCCAATTAACAAACGTTGTTAAGGATCCCATATTGCTAGGAATTACATTTGGATGTAATTGGTAAACGTCACCTACCATGTTGAATTAAATAGATGGGATAAAGTTCACCTAACCATTTATTTGTTTTGCAACGTTGGATCCTAGACTTTATATTATTAATGTTTTAAATACATAAAGGGTATTAATAAATAAAGTTTTAAAAAAATCAAAAATACTAAATAGAACTTTGTTAAATTTTGTAGATGGCAACTAATGCGAACCACCACACCAATTACCTTCGATCTCTCCTAGAAAAGGAAAAACTTAACCACACCAACTTCCTGAACTGGCGTCAAAATCTGAGAATTGTTCTCAGGCCGAAAAAGAAGTTGTATGTGTTAGATACCCGTATTCCCGATGAACCTCCCGTTACTCCTTGGGCTCCTCACGTTGAATGGTCGAAACATGTGGATGATTCGATCGAAGTGTCGAGCCTCATGCTAGCCACAATGATTCCCGAACTCCAAGAGATTTTCGAGAATCACACGGCATTTGATATGATCAATCAACTGAAGGAAATGTTCCAACAGCAAGCCCGAACTGAACGATTCGAAACAGTTTGATCGTTGCATGCATGTAAGATGGAGGAGGGAGGAAATGTGAGCAATCACGTACTCATGATGAAAGGTCACTTGGATCATTTGGAGCGTCTTGGCTCTAAATATCCAACGGATTTGGCTACGGATATTATTCTGAATTCTTTACCCAAATCCTATGACCCCTTCATCATGAACTACAACATGAATGGTTGGGAGAAATCTATTTCAGAGCTGCATCAGATGCTCAAAACTGATGACAAGAATCTCCCAAAGAAAACCCCTCATGTGCTCATGATTCGGGAAGGTGGAACCAAGAAGCCCAAAACTACTAACTCCAAGGCTAAGTTTGTGAAGGGCAAAGGCAAGAAAGTTGCCCGAACCCCACCAACTAAAAAGAAAGAGAAGGTGGCCAAAGAAGACGCATGTTTTGAATGTGGCGTGGTTGGTCACTGGAAAAGGAGATGTCCTACTTACCTTTCGGACTTGAAGAAGAAGAAGGCCGGCGAAGGCACTTCAGGTATCTATGTGATAGAATTAGATCTATTTACTTTTTCACCTAACACTTGGGTATTTGATACTGGGTGTGGAACTCACATATGTAACATATTACAGGGGTTCAGAAGAAGTAAGCGACTGAAGACTGGCGAAATCGTACTCCACGTTGGAAATGGAGCAAGAGTTGAAGCTCAAGCTTTAGGAGATTACGATTTACATTTACCGAATGGCCTGTATTTGACATTAAACAATGTGTGTTGTGTCCCTGGCTTGACCAGGAATATTATTTCAGTTGCTCGTTTAAAACAATCTGGTTTTACTTATCGTTTTAATGACGATTTTATTCATGCTTACAAAAATTATATGTTCTATTTCGAGGCTAGACCTCTAAATGGTATATACGAAGTAAAACTAGATGGTTCCATAAACGATAGTTCTATATACCATGCTAACACCAAAAGACTCAAGAATGATTTGAGCGACTCTTATTTATGGAATTGTCGTCTTGGCCATATAATATATGCGAAAAGAGTGGTATTTTGAAGGCAAATGAGAAAGAATCATATGATATATGCGAATCTTGTCTATGTGGGAAGATGACCAAAGCACCTTTCTCTAGTTCTAGTGAAAGGGCTAAAGATCTGTTAGGAATCATACATACTGATGTATGCGGTCCTTTCAGAACCATAGCAAGAGATGGTGCTAGATTCTTTATCACCTTCACTGACAACTTCAGTCGTTATGGTTATGTTTATTTGATGAAGCATAAACATGAAGCATTTGAAATGTTCAAATTATTTCAAAGTGAAGTTGAGAACCAACTCAATAAAACCATTAAAGTCCTTCGTTCCGATAGAGGAGGTGAATATCTAAGTGATGAATTCCTAAATCATCTAGAAGCTTGTGGGATTGTCTCACAACTTACTCCACCTAGAACACCACAACATAATGGTGTGTCTGAGAGGAGGAATCGAACCTTACTAGATATAGTTCGCTCTATGATGAATAGGAGTACTCTTCCTTTATCATTTTGGAGTTATGCCTTAATTACTGCTACCCGTATTTTAAATATGGCCCCAACCAAGAAAGTAGATAAAACACCTTATGAGATTTGGTTTGGAAAGGTTCCATCCTTATCCTATTTAAGGGTATGGGGATGTGAGGCTTATGTGAGACAAGAAGCTTCAAACAAATTAGATCCCAGATCTACTAAATGCATCTTTGTAGGATATCCTAATGATTGTATAGGATACTATTTCTACAATCCCGCCGAGAATAAAGTCTTTATTGCTCGAAAGGCTGAATTCCTGGAAACTAAGTTCCTAATGGAAGAAGCCGAAGGGAGGCAAATGGTACTTGAGGAAGAACCATTAGCTGATGCATCTGAGGTTGGCACTAGTACTCAACAACAAGATGTTGAACCTGAACAAATGGTTGGTCAGGAGACAAATGAGACACAAAGTGTTTGCAAATCTGGTAGAGTACGACAGGAACCAGAAAGATATGGCTTTTCCATATCTTATGATGAATGTTGTTTCTTGGTGGATTCTGATGAACCCACCAACTACCAGAGTGCCATGACAGGTTCTGAATCTGATCATTGGCTCGAAGCCATGAGCACTGAGATGCAATCCATGTATGATAATCAAGTATGGGACTTGGTTGATCTTCCTCCCAACAGCAAGTCTGTAAGAAGTAAATGGGTTTTCAAGAAGAAAACCGACATGGATGGAAATTTGCACACATATAAAGCAAGACTTGTGGCGAAAGGTTTTACACAAACTCATAGTATTGACTATGATGAAACCTTCTCTCCTGTGGCTATGATCAAGTCTATTAGAATATTGTTTGTCATTGCTGCATATTATGACTATGAGATATGGCAAATGGACGTCAAAACGGCTTTTCTCAATGGACACTTAACTGAAGATGTCTATATGGTTCAGCCTGAAGGTTTTGTCGACCCAAAGTATCCTAATAAAGTGTGTAAGTTTAAGAGATCCATTTATGGACTAAAACAAGCATCTCGAAGTTGGAATCTTCGTTTTAATGAGAAAATCAAAGAGTTTGGTTTCATTAAAAATGAAGATGAACCATGTGTCTTCAAGAAAACTAGTGGGAGCATTGTAACATTCCTTGTATTGTATGTGGATGACATACTGATCTTTGGAAATGATATTCCCTCTATGAAAGGGGTTAAGGCTTGGCTTGAGAAATGTTTCTCTATGAAAGATTTGGGTGAAGCATCATATATTCTTGGAATAAAGATCTATAGAGATAGATCAAGAAGACTTATAGGTTTAAGTCAAAATGCATACATTGACAAAATCTTGAAGAGATTCAAGATGCAGGACTCTAAGAGAGGGTCATTGCCAATGCCATCTGGTACCATATTGAGTAAATCTCAATGTCCTAGCACAAAGGTTGAGCGAGACAGAATGGATGGCATTCCATATGCTTCTGTAATTGGATCTATCATGTATGCTATGATATGCACAAGACCGGATGTATCGTATGCTTTGAGCATGACGAGTATATACCAACAAGATCCGGGAGAAGGTCATTGGATTGCTGTGAAGAACATTCTAAGGTACTTACGAAGAACCAAAGAGATGTTCCTTATCTATGGAGGTCAGAAAGAAAGCCTTAGTATAAAATGTTATACTGATGCTAGCTTCCAGACGGATAGAGATGATTGTAAATCACAGTATGGTTTTGTCTTTATTATGAATGGAGGCGCCGTTTCTTGGATGAGTTCCAAGCAAAGTGTGGTTGCACAATCCACTACATAGTCAGAGTACATCGCAGCATCACAGGCTGTACAGGAAGCTGCTTGGATGAAGAAGTTCATTGAAGATCTAGGGGTGGTCCCTACCATTCAGGATCCCCTAGAAATCCTTTGTGATAATGAGGGTGCCATAGTCATAGCTAATGATGCCATGTCACAGAAAAGGACCAGGCACATTCGTCGAAAATTCAACTACATACGTGATGAAGTTGAAAGCGCTGAAATAAGTATTCGCAAAGTTCATACAGATCAGAATTTGGCAGACCCATTCACGAAGTCTCTTCCACCAGCTAAGCATGAGGATCACGCTAGGGCTATAGGACTTCGTTACTCTAGTGAATGGATTTGATTTGGTTTAGTATTTGGATTTTGGAACAATGAAAAACAACAAGTATTGTATTTAACTAGATAAATTAGATATGATCTTTTTCATACACGTTGTGTTCTATATTAGCATGTTTAAATCCTTGAATAAATTTGTTATTCTAAATGTCCATAGTCGATCATAGTTATGGGAACAACTATAAAGTAAGACTAATATGAATTGGATTGGTTGACTTTTAAAAAGTAAAAGTGGCAAAGTGTTGCAACCAAGTTCATAGGTACTTGTTAAGGGAACAAGTACTGGACTTGACCCGCTTCAAGATCACTTCATGGATCGTCGTCATAAGTGATTCTTGAATAAAAGGTAGTATCTTTGTATCCTTCGACCTGAGATGCATATTTGGGACTCAAGTTTAGAGAGTGTTATGTTTTGATATGGTTAACCGTTGTTCTTGAAAAAGGCAGCTATAAAGGCCATCATTGGGCATGGCATGAACTGCATAAGAGGCGTATGTAGTCAAGATGGGATTTGTTTCTCTTAATATGTTAAGAGTGAGACATCTAAGGCGCCTTACCAAAATTTGAACAATAAATGAGAATGATAGTGATCCATGTCTCATGTTCAACATGATGTCTAAACAAAGGGATAACTGATACCACACCTTGTACATCAATTGAGGCTATGAGCTTGTGGAAATTGGATGTTGTTGAATGGCACTTACAGTCATACATTGTTGGGGGCAGTGAGATGTTGCTAGACGTCCACCACTGTCTATATTATTCTATAATACAATCTTGAGCAAGTGGGAGATTGTTGGTTCTATATGCTCAAGAATGATTATAAAATAATATTGCCGGTAATATATGATCCTATAGGGTCACACCGAACAAGTAGACACCGAATTGATATTTATAAGAATTTGATCCTTGATAAATATTAATTAAATTCTTGAAAATATTAATGAATATGATTTATAATATTAGATGCAAATAATAAATTTTGGTAAAATAAAATAATACATATGATGGATTTATTTTATAACTAAAATAGAAAGGAGGGACTTGAGGAGAAAGTTTAAGATACTTAAAATATGATTTTTAACATCTTAAATTAGGAGGGTTTATTATGTAATATTGCATGGACCCTCATTGGACCCTTTTATGGTCCAATAGAAATTGCCCTTGTTTTGAATAAACTTGGCATTTTCAAGAGAGTGTAATTACACAACACATTAACCAAGTCACTCTCTCTCCCCTCTCTCCTAACTCACGGCCGAAACACACACATAGTGTGTGTGTTTTGTGTTCTTCCCTTTCAAGTTCCATTGTAGTGCTTGTTAGGGTTCTTGCATCAAGATAGGAGAGGAAGTAGCATTCCGAAGAGAAGGTGTTGTTGCTTGTGGTGGATACCGCTAGAGGAGCTCTCTTTTGGGTTCTACATTCATCACCAACATCCAACCTCCCGAGAAGATTCAAAGTCTTCAAAGGTTGTAATAAATAAAAACCCCCTATGTATGGTTTTTATCTTTCATGGTCATGCAAATGGATCCTTGATGGGTGTTAAACTTGTTTTAATGTTGTTCGTTTTTAAGCTTCCGTTGCAAAAGTTTTGATTTTTGAAATCGTTTTTTTGAACAAAACCCAACAATCTTCCACAATACTTCGAGTTTCTTGATGAAATTTTGCAGGGTTGCTCGAAATTCAATTCTGAACAACTTTGTAGTTGATCAGATCTTCTAAAACCCCCAATTCGATGACTTTCAATCAAATTACAGAACAGCTCACTTTTCGAACAAAAATTCCAAGAAATGGTTCAATTCGTCAAATCTGTGGAGAATTAGGCTTAGATTCCTAAAAAAGATGTATTCTAATCACCAAAACGAATCTAAACTAATCAAATTCGAATCCAAATATCCTCAAATCAGTAGAATTCAAACTATACAGTAAACTTTCTAAAATTGGTAAAAATCTTCAAAAATTGATCAAAAATCATCAATAATTCGATCAGTTTGTGCACAAATCCTTCTCCTAAAGCTCTTATACCAATTGTTAACACCAGATCTATTAGGTAAACATTATGTCATCTTATTGATCTTGAGAAATCTAGAGTTTACATATGAATTGGAGGATCGGGGCAGTTATGGGGTTATCGGTTTCGGGGATGGGGATACCAATAACCACTGGCCCGAAACCATTTCTAGTCTCCCCCATGTCACCCTCTCCCCTCTTTCGTCCTTCCCGTCGTTCTCTTTCACGTTCGTACCGGTGGTTTGCTTCAGTGTGTGCGATCTGTGTGTGGGTGATCTCTCTGTGTGTATATATATATATATATATATATATATATATATATATATATATATATATATATATTTATATTATATTATATTACATTTACGTAACCTATACAAGAAATCCGCGTCGGTTACCTCTGGTCATCTTCTCCCATCTCCTTCCCACAGCACTTCCCCAGTTCGGAAGGGATTTCATCAACCAGGGACGATATTGTGACCATCACCATCACCATCACCATCACCAAGGGAGGATGGGTTCATCGGAAAAGTGGGTGTCGACGGGGCAGGTTTCAGTCTCATTGATGATGTATTGTTTTAAAGAAAGAGTAAATTACATTCATGTTCCATGTGGATTACAAAAGGAAAACTTGTAATAGAAAATTGTGAAAATAGGTAAAATGACAAAATACCCCTGATTTAATTAAATTTAATGAAATAAGTTAATGGTCGTTAGTGGTAGGGAGCAAAACCAAGCGAAATGACATACGTGATGGACCATATCCGAGTTTTGATAGTTTAGGAACGAAAAGTGCTGAAATTTACAAACGTTAGGGACCAAAAGTGAAATTTACTCAATAATAAAAGTCATAGTAATATCAAAATAATTGATAATATTAATTATAATTCTAAATAACTAATAATTAATAATTAATATTAATGAATAATTTACAATTAAAACTAATTAATAACCTGAAATTATAATATTTTATGATTAATATTTATTAATAATTAATAAAAATTAAGAATACTTAAAAACGTTCTGAAGATTATTAAAACACTATTATAAATAACGTTTTATTGAATAAGTTTATAAGTTACATTTTTTCATTTAAAGAAGATTTATAAAATAAATATAAAAAATAAATTAGTTTATATTAAATTAGCATATGTTTTTTAAAATTTAGATATCTGTTATATATAACTTTTTAAACTTCTCTAGAAGAATTCTAGATCTTCAATACTTCTAAAAAAATAAAAGAGTGAATTGTGGATTTGGTTCTAATGGTTTTGTGTTTTTTTAATTGTGGTGCTTTATTTTATGTTTATTATGGATTATATGCTTTATTTTATGTTTATTATGGATATAATCCATGTGATATGTAATATATTGTGGCTAGGGTCCCTCAACACTAACACCGTTAAGTTTGAAAGGTTAAATGCATCATGTGTCTTGCACATGATGGCTATAGTTGTCAATTATTTTTCGCTCATCACTCATCATCTTTAAAACCCATTTATTATCTCTCTTAATTTTTTCCATCCATTATTCATTGTCAAAGTACAAGAAAAACTAATTTGTTAAACTGTAATAAAGCTTTGTAATAATTTTATTATTCACACCATCTTGACGTTTTCATCGTGTCTTGTACTAATTTGTAACAATTTGTTTAAAGAGGGGTTGTTTGGTTATTCTTTTATTGTTGTGTTTGAACACGATTTTCTTTCCTGCAGCTCTTATTTCTCTCTCTAAATTTGTTTAAAGAATTTTCTTTTTCTCTCTCTAGTTCTCTTTTAATAACTAGAGTTATTTGTAATATTTCAAGAAGAAAAGTTTATATTTCTTGTGAGTTTGCTTTGAAATAAAATCGATTTTAGTTTTTTTACAAAGTGCAAAAAATAGTACTTGTATCTATACTACTTTAATATTGGTTTAGATCAAGTGTCTTAAGTACCACTCATAATGCATTGTGTACAACCATTGTAAGCATAAATGTCAAAAATCTCTTAATTACCACTTTGAAAGCCTGATGTACAAGTTATTAAAGCATACATTCATCTGTTGGTCCCGAAGGGTTATGCAAGTTTGTAGAAGGGGGGGGGGGGGGGTTGAATACAAAAACACAATTTTTATCTTTCTAAATTGTTTATTGATATAAACAATTTACATTTTGTTGCGGAATAAGACTAAGTATAAAACCTAATCTAAATAAACTATGAGAATCACACAGATTTCTTGCACTAGAAAAAGAATGAAAGAAGTTAAGAAAAGCTAAGGATAGTTTTTCTTGGGACTAAGAAGTTCAGGGATGGACGAGCAGCAGTGTTGTAGATGCCATTTCTGAATACATAACCAACAAAAATATAAAGAAAAAGAAACTTCTTAGAATGGAAAGATTTTCCAAAATAAGGTTTTTTTAGGGTTTTACAATTTCTTTTTAGGGAAAGAAAAGGGTAAAAATAGGGTTTTTAGGTTTGGAAGAACCAAAAGTAGGTAGCAAAAATAGTTTTCCAGTTTCCTTTTAAGGAAAGAATTCTGGAAAAACATATGAAGATTCTTGTGAGAAAAACTATATTTCAAGTTTTGTTTATAAAATCAGGAAGAAGATTATATTATGTAAGAAAAACGTTTGGGTTGATCCTTATAAACAAGAAAAATGGATCAAAACAAGTTTTTAAAGAGAATTAATGGAGTCGAAAAGTAAGAGAAATGAACCTGTTCGTTTGAATGTTTGAAGAAATCAGTAGTAGGTTTCAGTTAAATCCAAGAACAAGTGTGCAAAGGAAATTTTTCTTGCTTGAGAGAGTCTAGTGCACGTAAAAGGTAAAAATATAAACTTAGAGAGTTTATATAGTGAAAGTAGAGAGAGAAGGTGATGAGCGAGAAAAACAATCATCATGACACGTGATACGTCCCACGAAGCTTATTGGACAAGAATTCAAAACGGACAAACGTGTCAGACGAAAAGTCGTGCCGTGGTGTCACATAGAAAAGTGTCTTTTCATTTTCCAAACGAATCCCTGATAAGTTTAGAAAGCATCGGACATGATTTTTAAATAAAGATTCACTGATGAGAAATATCAGTGATTTGTTTTGTTATTTCAAAAGAATCACTGAAGAAAATGTCAGTGATCAATTTATTTTTGAAAAACAACTTACTTAAGTAAACTTAAGGGATTAGGAATAGAAAAACATACCTTAGTATCAGTGAACATTTTGTTCAGAGATTAGATGATAAATAAGGAGATAGAATTTCTTTTATCACTGACATAATGCATGACTGCTAAAGAGTTAATCTTCAAGGTTTAGCATGCCAAGCTCACCGATGAGAAAGTTGAATCTTGTCTCATCAAGAGGCTTGGTAAAGAGACCATCTAGCTGAAAGTCAGTGGGGATAAAGTGAAGTTCTATATCACCATTCATCACATGATCTCTGATAAAATCATACTTGATCTCGATGTGTTTGGTCTTTGAGTGTAGCACTGGATTGTTTGTTATAGCGATGACACTTGTGCTGTCGCAATAGATTGGAATTTTGGATAGCTAAAGGTCATAGTCTAATACCTGATTTCTCATCCATAAGACCTGAGCACAACAGCTTACAGCAACTACATACTCAGTTTCAGCGGTAGAAGTAAACACTGAATTTTGCTTCTTGCTTGTCCAACTTACCAGCTTTCCACCCAAAAGCTGACAGCCTCATGTGGTGCTTTTTCTATCCAGTTTGCAACCTGCAAAGTCACTATCTGAATAGGCAGTTAGATCAAACCCTGAGTCTTTGGGATACCAAAGACCTAGGTTGGGTGTACCCTTCAGATATCTGAAAATTCGCTTTACAACGATCAGATGTGATTCTTTAGGTTCAGATTGATATCGTGTGCAAAGACAAGTAGCATACATAATATCAGGACAACTCGTTGTAAGATAAAGAAGAGAGTCGATCATCCCTCTATAGGCAGTGACATTAACAGGTTTCCTGAAGGATCTTTGTTAAGTGTTAGCGGAGGTGCCATAGGGGTTTTCATAGCTGAGCTTTGTGTAAGATCGAATTTCTTCAGCATATCTTTAACGTACTTACCTTGGTGGATAAACGTACCCTTATCGTTTTTCTTCCTTTGGAGCCCAAGGAAGTATGTCAGCTCACCCATCATGCTCATTTTATATTCAGTTTTCATTCGTTCAGTGAAACGATACAAGAGAGATGGGTTAGTAGAACCAAATATAATATCATCGACATATATTTAAACAAGAATGATATGACCTTTAACCTTTCTGAAAAACAAAGTATTATCAATTTTACCACGTTCAAATTTTTCAGTGAGGAGAAAATAAGATAAAGTGTCATACCATGCACGAGGTGCTTGTTTTAAGCCATAGAGGGCCTTATCCAGTTTATAGACATAACCTGGATGCTTAGAATCAGTGAATCCTGGAGGTTGTTCAACGTAGACTTCTTCATTCAGCTTTCCATTAAGGAATGCTAACTTGACATCCATTTGATAAACTTTGAAGTCCCTGTGAAGTGCATAGGCTGGAAAGAGTCGAATTGCTTCAAGTCTTGCTACTGGGGCAAAGGATTCATCGTAGTATATGCCTTCCTCTTGTCTGTATCCCTGAGCAACTAGACGAGCCTTGTTGTGAGTCACAGTTCCAAATTCATCTAACTTGTTTCGATAGACCCACTTAGTGCCTATCAATGACTTGTTAGATGGTATGGGAACAAGATTCCAAACTTTGTTTCTTTCGAATTATGTCAGTTCTTCTTGCATAGCACTGGCCTAGTTTGGATCTCTGAGGGCACATCAACTTTATTTGGTTCAATCAGCGAAATAAAATTAACAAATAAACAAATATTACCTGAACTTCGACGAGTCTGAATGCCTGCGTTTGGATCACCAAGAATTTGATCAATAGGGTGATTCATAATCCATTGCTGAGCAGGAGTATGAATAGTTGGCTCATATTGAACTTCTGGAGGTGCTGAAGAAGAGGCTTCAGCAATTTCAGGTATACCAGGAAAGATCGGCTGAGGTTCATATGAAATTTCATTCACTGATTGCTGAGAAGTAGATGGAATATCAAATGTTAAGGGTTCAGAGGGAGGCAAAGTGTTAATGGGAACAGCTGAAACCCAAGATGAGGATTCAGCTTCACTTGACTGCAGGCTAGGAATGATGACTGGATCATCATCAGCGGTAGGGTTGTTGACCTGAGGGTTCGGGTTAAGGTTAGCTTCTGAATCCCCAAAATAAGAAAACATCCACTGATTCAGTTCTTCGTTGTCAGCAATAGGTCTGGAATTCGCTGAACGGGATTCATCAAAGGTGACATGAATTGTTTCTTCTACAGTTTTTGTTGGGTTTTGTTCAAAACATGATTTCAAAGATCATAAAAATGTGCAACGGAAGCTTAAAATTGAACAACATGAAAAACATTTCATTACCCACCAAGGATCCATTTGCATGTACATGAAAGATTAAAAACAACCATAGGGGGTTTTAAGAAAATACAACCTTTGAAGTCCTTTGTTTATGACTTCTTGTTTGTCTTCTTGTAACACCCTCGAATTGGGAAAGAGCAACTAATAAAACTTTCAATATCACATCCGAAATAATAGGTAAATTACCTCAAATTACAAACTATGATTGCCTCCAAACATTACATATAAAAAAACAAGTCTTATAACCAAGACTAAACTTACTTCGGATATCACTAAATCCAAACACAAGTGCCACTCCCAAGGGTAAATGCGGAAACATAACTTAGGCTATTCACCTCTCGAGCACTTTACTAGCACACTACCCTTGACACGTGTCACTAGAACTACTCCCAACCTGAGACCTGTTGCACATGCCGACAAATAAAAAGGTTAGGCTAACGCCTAGTGAGTTCAAGAGTTTATAGCATGAATAAATAGTTCTTTGAAAGAAAGTTGGCAATAAAGATTTAGATTTCCAAAAGAGTTTACCAAGGATATAAATGACTCATTTTCAACGCACCCAAAATCCATGAGAAATATTTCCCAAAAGGTATAAAGCGTTTTCCCAAAATGAATATAATCCAAAACTCATTCAATACGTGAATAAACCTCTAATAGGCAAATCTTTCAAATACGGTTGACAACAATTACTCAACCCATAAATCATGGAAAACCATTGATTTAATAGAATACTTTATTGAAAACATATACGAGCAATACTCACGCAAACGTAAAATGTAATGAAGTTTCAAACACCATACTTATGGAGATAACCTGCTTTATTTAGACTATAATTTACATGGAAGGGAATCCAATATTAAAGTCATCCAACCACAGTCAAACGTATAAGACCAATACTAATAATAGAACCGGGACAATATAAAATCCCAAATGGGTTGACCAATGACGGGGGAGACCCATATCCATTGAGAGTGGAGATCCTTAGTGCCTTCAGCATAAATGCGACACTCTGAGATACCTTAGTGCCTTCAGCATAAATGTGACACCTTGAGATACCTTAGTGTCTTCAGCATAAATGCGACACCTAGAGATACTCAATCGACCATTACCAACGACTGACTAACATGCCTATGGATCCAATGTAATACAGTCTACAGACAACAGGCCTATCCCGGAATGACTCACTCACCCAGGCATGTAAATATCCAAACGTGCAATAACATGCAAAATGGTGCAATAAAAGTAACCCATAAACAAGACCCTACATCGAGCCATCAAACTCGGACAATTGTCCCCAAGACCATCTCAAGGTCAAAACCGAGCAAAAAGCTCAAAACGCATTAGACTTATAAATAACGGCCATCAAATAGCACAAAATGCATTTAATATCAATTAGATAAACAAGTACCATAAAATCGTCATTAACCCAAAACCCAACGCAGGTTAAACAAAAGGGTTTTCCCAAAGGGACTCACACCCTTATAATTCTCAAAATGGTTATTGACACTAAAACGTGCATTCTCCCAAATGGTTTACAAAATCATTTATACACATATGATTAAACCATCAAATAGAGTCCATTTTGAGTAATAAATCTTTTAAGAGTAAAATTATGATTTCTACATATCAGATACTCCAAAATCCCAAATATGATATTTTCAAGTAAAACACACAAACATTTGGAAAATACTATTTTTGGCATGTACAAAGTTTTCATAAATCAACTTGAACTCACCTTAGCTAGATTAAGTTAAATCTAGAGTTTTCTCCAACGTAAGCTCCTTTGATGAAGTTTGCATCCTCAAGCCAAAACTTCCAAAACCTAGACCCATAGATTTCCAACCATAAATACCAAAGTCTAACCACAAGGAATCATCATCCATCCACAATACACCAAAATATCAAAACCCTAGCTTCTTAGATGAAGAAAAGTGAGATGCTTACCTCAACCACCACCAAATACTCTTGGATAATTCATGATACTTCAAAACTATTTCTAGATACTTGAAGAGCTCTCAAAATCGGAACCATAGCAACTTGAATGACCAAAATCGGAGTTGAAATGAGAGAGATATGAAGAAATGAAGTTTGAGGGCTAAAAATCTCGTATTTATGCTACAGGTACCCGACGGCTAGAGTGACGTGCGAGAGTGACACAAGTGTCACTTTTGCTGGGCACTCTCGCCGGGCTCAAATAGCTCTCGGTACAAAACCGGCTAGAGTGACACACGAGAGTGACACAAGTGTCACTTTCGCTGGTCACTTTAGCCGAGATTGTACCGAAAGTTGTTTTGGCCATAACTTCTTCGTTATAGCTCCGTTTTCGCTCCGGAAAGAACCGTTGGACTCGTATTCGAATTCTCCATCCAACAAGACCATAAAATCTAGGATTTAACCCAAAATTCTATTTTTCATATTTTTCTTAAAAGATCGATTCCACACTGATTCGAAGTTGTACTTATCCGAAAATTACGGGTGTTACAATCCTCCCAACCTTAGGATGATTTCTCCTCGAAATCTACATCCTTTACAACCCAAGGCTAAGTGTTAATGGGAACAGCTGAAACCCAAGATGAGGATTCAGCTTCACTTGACTGCAGGCTAGGAATGATGACTGGATCATCATCAGCAGTAGGGTTGTTGACCTGAGGGTTCGAGTTAAGGTTAGCTTCTGAATCCCCAAAATAAGAAAACATCCACTGATTCATTTCTTCGTTGTTAGCAATAGGTCTGGAATTCGCTGAACGGGATTCATCAAAGGTGACATGAATTGTTTCTTCTACAGTTCTTGTTGGGTTTTGTTCAAAACATGATTTCAAAGATCATAAAAATGTGCAACGGAAGCTTAAAATTGAACAACATGAAAAACATTTCATTACCCACCAAGGATCCATTTGCATGTACATGAAAGATTAAAAACAACCATAGGGGGTTTTAAGAAAATACAACCTTTGAAGTCCTTTGTTTATGACTTCTTGTTTGTCTTCTTGTAACGCCCTCGAATTGGGAAAGAGCAACTAATAAAATTTTCAATATCACATCCGAAATAATAGGTAAATTACCTCAAATTACAAACTATGATTGCCTCCAAACATTACATATAAAAAAACAAGTCTTATAACCAAGACTAAACTTACTTCGGATATCACTAAATCCAAACACAAGTGCCACTCCCAAGGGTAAATGCGGAAACATAACTTAGGCTATTCACCTCTCGAGCACTTTACTAGCACACTACCCTTCACACGTGTCACTAGAACTACTCCCAACCTGAGACCTGTTGCACATGCCGACAAATAAAAAGGTTAGGCTAACGCCTAGTGAGTTCAAGAGTTTATAGCATGAATAAATAGTTCTTTGAAAGAAAGTTGGCAATAAAGATTTAGATTTCCAAAAGAGTTTACCAAGGATATAAATGACTCTTTTTCAACGCACCCAAAATCCATGAGAAATATTTCCCAAAAGGTATAAAGCGTTTTCCCAAAATGAATATAATCCAAAACTCATTCAATACGTGAATAAACCTCTAATAGGCAAATCTTTCAAATACGGTTGACAACAATTACTCAACCCATAAATCATGGAAAACCATCGATTTAATAGAATACGTTATTGAAAACATATACGAGCAATACTCACACAAACGTAAAATGTAATGAAGTTTCAAACACCATACTTATGGAGATAACCTGCTTTATTTAGACTATAATATACATGGAAGGGAATCCAATATTAAAGTCATCCAACCGCAGTCAAACGTATAAGACCAATACTAATAATAGAACCGGGACAATATAAAATCCCAAATGGGTTGACCAATGACGGGGGAGACCCATATCCATTGAGAGTGGAGATCCTTAGTGCCTTCAGCATAAATGCGACACTCTGAGATACCTTAGTGCCTTCAGCATAAATGCGACACCTTGAGATACCTTAGTGTCTTCAGCATAAATGCGACACCTAGAGATACTCAATCGACCATTACCAACGACTGACTAACATGCCTATGGATCCAACGTAATACAGTCTACAGACAACAGGCCTATCCCGGAATGACTCACTCACCCAGGCATGTAAATATCCAAACGTGCAATAACATGCAAAATGGTGCAATAAAAGTAACCCATAAACAAGACACTACATCGAGCCATCAAACTCGGACAATTGTCCCCAGGACCATCTCAAGGTCAAAACCGAGCAAAAAGCTCAAAACGCATTAGACTTATTGTTGATCCAAACCCTCAGTGATTTGATAATGACCCTCTCTTAAATACTTAGTGAAAATTGTAAGTAAACAATATGTATCAGAGTTTTACTATCGCTGATAAGTACTAAGATCTTCCAGTAACGCTGATAGGAACTCTCGCTCTTTAAGTTAAACATTCAGCGAAACTGTTCACCATAAATGCTCTGAGTCTGTTCAGTCATTATGATGATCGCTGATAAGTTAGTTGTTTACTTATGATCCCTGAAGACAAGTTTCACGTCAACAAAGGTTCTACGCTGAAGTCGAAGATCAAGCTAAAGAACCAGCGACAAGTCTCCTAATGAACTGATGCGGATCAGCGAAGACTCAGATTTGTCCACTCAACGTGAAGTATCAAGTACAAGACTTCAGCTATCGCTGAACTTTATCATCTGCTGAATAGTAAATGATAATCGCTGAATCAACGAAAGCTGATCATGAAGTCCTCCGTACAAAGTACTTTTGTCTTAACCACCCTTGCACGACTCCGTACGAAATGTCAGAAAAGAACCTCCGAATATCTGAAATCGTACAACCACTCTGATACTACACTATTCATCCATACGGCTACTAAGGTTGTCAACCAAGGTCAATGACATGCAACCAACCAGCTGATGACACGTGTAAAGTATATACTGACTTGCATTAAATGCATGCAGTATATAAAGAGATGAACTCACTTCATTTGAAGTAATTTGCTAACTCTGGACAAGTTCATATCTCTTATCTCAAGATAGGTTATTATTAGTAATTTCCTTATCTTTCTTAGTGCAAGAAACCTTAGTGTTCCAACTTGTTTAGATTTAGGTTTATCCTTAATCTTGTCTCCGCAACAAGCTGTAAATTGTTAATGATTTATCAATAAACAATTTAGAAAAGTAAAATCTGTGTGTTTGTATTCAACCCCCCCCCCCCCCTTCTACAAACTTGTATAGGCCTTCGGGACCAACAATTGGTATCAGAGCAGATTTGTTTAATCTCATAAACAAGATCTAATCTAAGATATTTCTCTTCCTTGCTATTATCTGAAAATGGCCAACAGAAACACACATTATATAGACAATGGTTCTCTTGCAAAACCCCCTAGATTTTCCAGAGACAACTTCAACTTGTGGAAAAATAGGATGACACTCTTCTTAGAAGGTGTAGACCCTACTATGACTTACTATCTTGAAAACGGCCCACACATCCCTGTAACAATTGATCCTTTAGTTCCAGCCACTGCAACTAGAGCGGCTATTCCAGAAAGGCTGATTCCAAAGGAAATACACATGTGGACCGATGAAGATAAGAAGAAAGTGGCCATAGATACAAAAGCCAGATCCATACTATCCATGGCCCTTCCTGACGAAGTCTACCATTCCGTCATGAACCTGAAGTCATCAAAAGCCATGTGGGACACAATATGTGTTCAGTATGAAGGAACGTCTGATGTCCAGGACTCAAGAAAGATCAACCTGGTAAGACAATACGAAAGCTTCATTTCTGGTAAGAATGAAACTCTCTCTGAAGTTCACCAACGTTTTAATTGTTTAATTATAGATCTGAAAACTGTTGGTAAGGAATATTCTAACTTTGAAGTGCTGACAAAGTTTCTAGAATGTTTACCTGAAAGCTGGGACAATTATTCCATGTGTCTCAAGCTGTCAAAGGATCTAAGATCAATGACCCTTGCTACCTTATATGGCACGTTGCTGAATCATGAGCAATCCAGCCATCTTAAGAAGAATCTTGTAAAAGATTCCAAAAGCACCCCTGTTGCTTTAATCTCAGAGGAACCTTCTACTCAGCGACCTTCGGTCACTATCACTGAGTTAGAGAGTAACTCTGAAAGGTCATCAGATTCTGATTTTTCAGATGATGATGAATCCTTGGCTCTCCTAACTAAAAAGTTCAGGAGATTCGCCAAGAAGAAAATGTTTAGAAAGAACAAAACTCTTTCCATAGCTGACAAGCCTAAAACATCAGCTTTTGTTGATAAGGCTACTGCTACTTGTTTCAACTGCGAAAAGACAGGTCATTTCGCTAATGAGTGCAGGTCAAAGAAAATCATGAGACCTTCAGCTTTTACAAAGAAAACCTTTATTCCCAGGAATAAAGATGACAAATACTCAAAGCTGAAGGAGAAGTATGCAAAGCTGAAAAGTTTTAAGAAGAAAGGAAAAGGCCTGATGGCTGACTATGATTGGGCTGCTTCTGATGAAGAAGCATCATCATCTGATTCTGAAGATGATGAAGCAAATCAATGTCTCATGGCTAAAATTGAAGAAGAGGAAGAAAGTTCAGACATTCCCTCCACTTCAACATCTACCATTCAGGTATCACCTTCTTTCTTTACCAATATTGCAAATATTGATGAAGCTGATAGTCTCCGTAAGATCGATCTCTTGACTAGAAGTTTATACGAAGCCATGAACGGCAAAACTGTGGTTGAAAACCAAAATCTTGATCTCGCTGAAAAGCTTAAAAACTGCCACCTTCAAATAGAAAAGCTTTCTAAAATTGAAGATGATTTTAAAGATCTAGTCTATTTAAATCAGCTAGTCAAAATCGAACGAGCAGAAGCTATCGCTGCATTAAAAGCTGAACAAGCTACTGTTGAAGGATGGTGTAATTCTTCAACAAAGATCACTGAGATAATTAAGGCTCAGATTCCTCTGAGTGATAAACGTGGTCTGGGTTATAAATATGATACTCCAAAACCAACCACTGAACGTTCAATGCTTAAATTTGGAACGTTCATATCCTCAGTCGCTGACACTTCATCATCTCAGTGTTCCTCGTCCATTACACCAATCCCTGAGGAAACTCCTACCTCCTCTAAAGGTAAGGAGAAAATGGTTTATTCAAAACCTACCTCTGTCTCTAAAGACAAAGGTAAAGGAATTGTTATTTATCAAAATCCTCAGAAGGGTACGTTAGTACCAAAGCTGAATGCTTCTAAAGCCTCAGTGACCTACCCCTCTGGATCTAGAAAGCTGATCTCTGGATCTATTCAGCGATCTACTCCTAGACTCAGAGTGGATGTTCTTGGTAAGAAATCTGAAGAACTGAATGTTCGTCCCATTTCTAAAGCCAATAGTTTACTGGGTGCTGGCACTTCTAATTCAAAATTAAAAGCTCAGCATACAAGTGGTCCTAGAACTACTTTTAGTTATAGGAAATGTTATCACTGTGGACTTACCGATCATATTGCTAGTAAGTGCCCCACAGCCACCAAAGCTGAAAAGATAGCTAAGGTGAAGATTGCCCCCAAGGCAAAGAAGACCAACACCGATGCAAATCAGTTCAAGGTGACTCCTACCACTGAAGTTAAGAAATTAACCAAAGTGAAGAAAGACAAAGTTGAATCTTCAAATGCTACGAAGACCGCTGAACCTTCTATTCCAACTAGCTCCACTGACAAACGTGTATACATGGTTAAGTGGGTACCCAAGCAAAACTAATCTTCCTTTGTAAATGCAGGTTAAGAAGGGTATCTGGTATCTCGATAGCGGATGCTCTAGACACATGACTGGAAAGAAAAACCTGCTCGCTGAATACAAGGAAGAGAAGGGTCCCTCTGTGACTTTCGGTGGAAATGGAAAAGGACACACCCGAGGGTATGGTGTACTTTCAAATGGTACAACCTCCTTCAGAAGAGTCGCATATGTTGAAGGGCTGAAGCATAATCTTCTGAGCATCAGTCAGCTTTGCGACATGGATAACAAAGTGATTTTCACTAAGGAATCATGCTTTGTCTCTGACAAAAAGGAGAAGATAGATCTCAGCGGTTATCGTTTGGAAAATGTTTATGTAATAAACATGGACTCAACAACCACTGAGAACTCCTGTTTCTTCTCAAAGGCATCTTCTGATGTTAACTGGCTATGGCACAAGAGGCTCTCGCATCTAAATTTCAAGACACTGAATACTCTTTCCTCCAAAGAGTTAGTCACTGGTCTACCTCAGCATTCATACGCCAAAGAGTCTTTATGTTCAGCGTGTGAAAAAGGGAAGCAGACCAAGGCAAGCTTCAAGTCAAAGCAAGTCTCCTCAGTGTCATCTCCTCTACAACTACTCCATATGGATTTGTTTGGCCCCGTTAACAAACAATCCATCGCTGGAAAGAAATATACGCTGGTCATAGTTGATGAATTCTCTCGTTACACATGGGTAATGTTTCTCCGTTCTAAGAGTGACACCCCTGAAGAACTCATCACCTTTGTTCGGAAGATGGAAACTCTGAACAATATGACTGTTCGCTCAATAAGGAGTGATCATGGAACTGAATTCAAAAACAGTTCTCTTGATTCCTTCCTTGAGAGTAAGGGTATTTCTCACAACTTTTCGTCAGTGAGAACACCGCAACAAAATGGAGTCGCTGAAAGAAGAAATAGAACAATTATTGAAGTTGCACGTTCAATGCTCAGCGATTCTCACCTACCTACTCAGTTTTGGGCAGAAGCTGTCAACACTGCTTGTTTTACGCAAAACAGGTCGCTGATAGTTAAAAGATTCAAAAAGACAGCCTAAGAACTTTTTCATGGGAGAAAGCCTTCAATCAGCTTTCTTCACATCTTTGGATGTCAGTGTTTCATACTGAACAACAGAGATGCCCTTGGAAAGTTTGATCCTAAGGCTGATGATGGAATCTTTCTTGGATACTCCTCGGTCTCCAAAGCCTTCAGAGTCTTCAACCGTAGAAGACAAACTGTAGAAGAAACTATTCACGTCACGTTTGACGAATCCCGTTCAGCGAACTCTAAACCGTCCGCTGATACTGAAGAACTGAATCAATGGATGTTTTCTCATCTTGGTGATTCAGAAGAAATTCCCACTCATGCTCACACCGTAGAAAATGATGGTCCTCCTATCATTCGAGATATGCAGAATAGTGAAGCTGAAACATCTTGGGTCTCAGCTGTTCCTATAAACACTATACCTGCAGTTGATCCAAATGTCTCAGAAATTCCGTCTATTTCTCAGCAATCAGTGAATGAAGTGACAAATGCAAACATTCCTCTCTTAGCTGATAATCCAGAAGTAGCTGAAGCCTCATCTTCAGTTTCTCCAGTTCAGACTGAATCAGCGACGTATGCTCCGGCTCAGCGATGGACTGTAAATCACCCAATCGATCAAATTCTTGGTGATCCCAACGCTGGTATTCAGACTCGTAGAAGTGCAGGTAATATTTGTTTATTTGTTAACTTTATTTCTCTAACTGAACCAAAGAAAATAGATGATGCCCTCAGAGATCCAAACTGGGTCAGCGCTATGCAAGAAGAGGTGACTGAATTCGAAAGAAACAAAGTTTGGAAACTCGTTCGTAGACCAACTGACAAAACGGTGATAGGCACTAAATGGGTCTATCGAAACATGTTGGACGAACATGGTACTGTAACTCGCAACAAAGCTCGTCTTGTTGCTCAGGGATACAGGCAAGAGGAAGGCATAGACTATGACGAAACTTTTTCTCCAGTAGCAAGACTTGAATCTATTCGTCTTTTCTTAGCATATGCTGTACACAAAAACTTCAATGTACATCAGATGGATGTCAAGTCAGCGTTTCTGAATGGAAAGCTGAATGAAGAAGTTTATGTGGAACAACCTCCAGGATTCTCAGATCCTAAGCGCCCAGGTTACGTTTATAAACTGGACAAGGCACTTTATGGCTTAAAGCAAGCTCCTCGTGCATGGTATGATACTCTCTCTACTTATCTCCATATTGAAAAATTTGAGAGAGGTAAGATTGACAAAACTCTATTTTTTAGAAAAGTGAAAGGTCATATCATTTTAGTTCAAATATATGTTGATGACATTATATTTGGTTCTACTAACCCTGAGCTTTGTACTCGTTTCGCTGATAGAATGAAAGATGAGTATAAAATGAGCATGATGGGTGAACTAACATATTTCCTTGGTCTTCAGATTAAGCAAACTGAAAAAGGAACTTTTATAAATCAGGGAAAATATGTTAAAGATATGCTGAAGAAATTCGACTTAACTGAAAGTTCAGCTATGAAAACCCCTATGGCACCACCGCTGACACTTGATAAGGACACAAAGGGTGTTCCTGTCAATGTCACGCTGTACCGTGGGATGATCGGCTCACTATTGTATCTTACAGCTAGCCGACCCGATATTATGTTTGCAACATGTCTGTGCGCACGATATCAAGCTAAACCTAAGATATCCCATATGAAAGCTGTAAAGCGAATCTTTCGATATCTTAAGGGTACAGCGAATCTAGGTCTTTGGTATCCCAAAGACTCAGGATTCGATCTAACCGCCTATTCAGACAGTGATTTTGCAGGTTGTAAAATTGATAGGAAAAGCACCACAGGAGGATGTCAGCTCCTGGGTGGAAAGCTGGTAAGTTGGACAAGTAAGAAGCAAAACTCAGTGTCCACTTCCACAGCTGAAGGTGAATATGTAGCCGCTGGAAGATGTTGTTCTCAAGTCTTGTGGATGAGAAATCAGCTACTAGACTATGATCTTTAGCTCTCCAAAATTCCAATCTATTGCGACAGCACTAGTGCCATCGCTATAGCAAACAATCCAGTGCTACACTCAAAGACAAAACACATAGAAATCAGATATCATTTTATCAGAGATCATGTGATGAATGGTGATATAGAACTTCATTTTATCCCAACTGATTATCAGTTAGCTGATTTGTTTACCAAACCTCTTGATGAGACAAGATTCAACTTTCTCATCAGCGAGCTTGGAATGCTGAACTTTGAAGGGTAAAATCTTCAGCGGTTCACATTTGATCAGTGATACGTTTATACAAACTTGTATAGCCTTGGGGATAAAATCAACTTATATAATCCATTTCATCATCTTCTCTCTGAATAAACTTGGTAAAACTGATATCCAGGTATGTTTTCTCTCTCTGACAATCGCATGTAAATGCAAGATTTCAAAATAAATTGCATCGCTGAATATCTCTTCCTTAACAGCGATATTTTGAAAGTTCTTTAAACCTTCACTGATATTTTCTATTCAGTGCTTCATGTTTTTCAAAAGAGTCCCTGAGCTTTTAAAACCTCAGAGACATTCTAAAAGAATGTGAAAGGACAGTTGTGACGTCATTGCAACGGATAACACTAGGCACGATTTCTTTCTGACACACGTTTGCACGTTTCGTTCAAACTTCCAATCAAATGCAAACACGTGTCCGTGTCATGATGAAAACCTTTTCCTACTCAAGGTTTTCTCTCTCTAAAACTCTCTATATAAACAAACTCTTGGTTTATATTTGTTTTTTACGCGATCAAATCTTCCTCCGCAAGAAAGAATCCTCTGTTCCATTTGTGCTCTCAAAAACTTCAAGAACTGTTCATCATCTTCTTCATCAAAACTTCAAGGTTAATATGTTCTTATTTTTCAAATGCAGATAACTTGTTTCTGATCTTATCTTTGTTTTAAACAAGATCAAACAAAAGAACTTAAAAATAAAATCATTTTCTTTCATGGTTTTATGAACACAACCATTTCATGGTTGTTCTTCAAGTTTTAAATCTAAATCTTAAACTTGTTCTTCATTCGTATCCAGTTTTTCTTTTGAAACTGAAATACAAGAATTTATGGGTTTTACATTTCGTTTCAAAATCATGAAAAACCCTAATCTTCATTAAGACATTTATGTCTGAATGAAATGGACAAAATTCGAACAATCTTAATGGAAATTCTTTCCATACTAAGACAATTCTTATTTGTTAACATCTTTGGTTGAACTGATAATACAGAGAAATGGCATCTTCAAAGATCAATGTCACCGCTGAGTCCATCTCCGCTGACTCTGAGGAAGTGGACATCATCAAAGCCCCTCAGGTTAAGTTCAAGCTGGATCAACTAGATTGGACTAAGGTCAACAACCTCTCTGCGCTTCTCGAGTTTCCTCCTCGAAAGCAAGTCACACATCTGGATGATGCTGTGAATTTCCTGAAACACTGCTGCATTTCAACAGCCCTGACCATCACTCCTCCCGCAAGTCAGCTACTACTATCCCAGTTCTGGTACTCTGCCAGACACACTCAGCTACCCTCCGCCAAAGATGCATCCAAAACAATCGATTGCATACTCAGCGATACTGAGTATGGTACAATTAAGATAACCCCCGCTATCATACGAAAAGCCCTGAACTTTCCCAATGCCACCAAAGAAAAACCCTTCGTTTCATTCCCTGACCATAAGAAGCAAGCTGACAAAGATGCCATCATTGCTTTTCTCGACACAATGGGTTACATCTGGGACATTGGAAGGGACAAGAAGCCCGAGAAGAAGCCGACGCTGATTAAGAAGTCCAAAATGCCCAGCGAGATGAATTTCATCTTCGCTCACCTGATCAGCTGCATGACAGCGAAGTCCGGCTCTTCTGATCAAGCCGCACAACCTACGCAAGCTATGGGATACGCACTGCTGAAAGGTCTAAACATTGACTGGGCCTCTATTATATATGATGACCTAGTACAACACGTGGATTCTGCCGCTGACCGACCAGCATGGGTTCCTTACCCAAGATTCATCAGCGTCATCTTCCAATATGGCCTGAAGGACAGCTATCCTGAAGAGGGTGACCTGAAACTTTCTCATGTTGGCACTAAGGTGCTTGATTTCAAACCTGTCGCCAACGAGGTACGTCTCTCTACTCTTCTCACTCTTCTAAATTCTCTGCTTTCTGTGGCTCCTTCAGCGACAATACCCATCGCTGATACCCCGGCCACACAATCCTCTCCTTCTAAGAAAAGGAAACCCTCTCACACCCAACTTGATTCCAAAAGGATCAAGAAAACCAAGGAGCAACCCCAACAATCCCATGCTGAAGACTCCTCAGCTCATTCTGAAGAGCTGAAGGAAAGTTTCGTGGTACGCTCTGCCACACCCATTCAAGCCATCCCTTCAATCCCGGCTTCAGCGTCTCTAAACGCTGAGGTTAGAAACTTGGAAACTACCCAACCTCCCTCAGTCTCTCAAAAGACTGATGAAGTGATTGTCAGCGATTCCAACGCTGAACTCAGTACCCGAATCCCATTCTTATCCTTCGCTCCTCCCTCAACTTCTTTGGACACACCTCCAGCTAACACTGGAGATGCCATCATTCCAGAAGCCACCGCTGACGCTTCTCAAAGAATGATGAAGACAGGACCTGCAGAGATCACCATTCCTCACCGAACTTTTGAGGAAGATATGGAACATTATTCAGGAGTCCGCAACTTTGACGATTTCATCAATCCTCCTGCAGGTACAAATCAACCCATATACACTGTAACTAAACCTGAAACTTCTGAGCTTTCCTTTGTTCACAAGTACTTATGTGTTACAGGTCCTAATTTGGGAGACATCAACGAGTCTATGAAGTCCGTGGAAACTAAGCTGACTGATCTCACCACCACACTCTCCAACAACTCTACAGCTGTAACAAACGCTGGAGAGAATCTGACGAAGCTGACTACGGTGGTGGAGAAGAAGGCTTCCACAGATGACATTAAGGGCCTTGATAAGACGCTCAGTGATTTTGCCAAGGTGCTCTCTGACATCTACACTGACTACACCAGCCTCAAAAACTCAGTTTCGACCGTGTCCAGCGAAGTAACAACGCTGAAGACATCGGTTGGAAAACTCGAGGGTGATATGTCAGCGGTCAAGACCGACTTAGGCTCTATAAAGACCGACGTTGGTTCTATGAAGACGATGATCGAGACGCTGGTCAACAAGGCAAATAATCCAGCTCCTGCTCCTGCCCCTGCCCCTATTTTGGAATCTTTCACAGCGGCGGATCGCACAGAGCTGAAGAAAATCACGCCTGCTATTTCTGGCCTAGAAGACAGAATAGCAAACCTTGAAGGTTGTGTGAAAATCTCTGGCCCAGAAGACAGAGATAACACCAATGCTGAGTCTACTCATTCCTCCCCCAATCATGAGAAAGAGGGGGAGAAGAGCGCTGAACATTCCGGTGAGAAGAGCGCTGAAGATCTAAACAAAAGCGCTGAAGATCTGAACAAGAGCGCTGAAGACCTTTCCCATGATGAATCTATCAGGGGAGAGAAGAATGAAGATCTTATCGCTGGACCTCAGGGAGATGAAAACCCTGAGGGAACCGAGAAGCTCGCCTCTGTATCTGAGGGGGAGCAACTCGAAGAAGACGCTGAAGAATCCGAAGCAGAAGATGATGAAGCCATCGACATCCCTGATGATGAACCATCTTCTTCTCCAAAGAATGATGATGATGATGACGAAGATGACGATGATTTCTTTATCGTCAAACCTGCCCCAAGGATCAAAGCTCTTAAGGGAATCTCGATAAATGAACCTTCAGGGGAGCGGACAAAAACAAAGCCCTCGGCCTCTGGAGCTGAGAAAGGCAAAGGCAAAAGCGTCGCTGAAGATGAAAATCTGACGATCTTGCTTGAAAAGCCGGTTTGTCAGGTACACTAATCATCTCTTACTCCATCCCTCCTCTATCATACACTATCAGTTCCTCTACCCAAACCTATACACTTAAACCAATTCTCTCTATCTGTTTCTACCCAAGTTCTTACTTGTAAGATCGCTGTGTTTCAGCTAGTCCTCTCCCCTGTTTGAGGATATCGCTGAAGGCTCCACAACTGCGACTTCACCAATAATTCCAGCTGCCGCTGAAGAAATAATCCCAGTCTTGGATTTGATCTCTGAGACTGATGAACCAGAAGAACAACCTCTCTCGCACAGAAACAGACCTTCCTCAGCTCCTCAAAAGCTGAGTGAAAAGGATCAAAAGAGAAGAGAAGAAATAATAAAGCGATTCGAGGATCAGCGAATCATTCTAAGGCGTGATCAACTGCCTTCAGTTCCTCCTAAGTTCAGAATTTCAAAAGCTGAATACAAGGAACACCTCAGAGTTGAACGCCTCATCGCTGAAAGAAAGGAAGCTGAAGAGAAAGACAGAGAATACGCCATCAAGCTTACTCAAGAATCTGTCAAAGACCCCAAGCTGAAACGTGTTCCCATTTAAATCCAACGAAAGCTTTGGGAAGAAGCCCAGAAGATCGTGGAAAAGAAAACTGAAGTTTCTCAGACCACCCTGATCTGGTGTAAAGAGAAAATCCACTTCAGATATTGTCCAGCGAAGATCAACAAGGTATTCATCTCTGGAAGAACATCTATCGGAGTACCTATTGTTGACATCAAACTTTTCAGAGAAGATGGCCAATCCGAAGCCTTTCGCGCTGACACTGTAAAAAGGTATGGTCTCTCTTAATGGTTGGAGATGAGGTTAGCTATCCAATCGTCACAATCTAAGTACAAGGATTATTTCGAAAAGCTGATAAACAGACAGATCGATTTGATATCTTCTTGTGTGGACATTCCTCCTCTTCCTGATCTAAAGCTGAAAAGAAAAAGGGCCTCTCCAAAGAAGAAACGTCAAGATTCAAACTCAGGTCCTGTCATACGAAATGAAACTGGAATTGGTTTCTCTCGCACTGAAGTGCTTGGTCCTGACCCTGATCTATCTACCCTTGACATTTCTTTGCCACCATGTGAACTTTTCGTCCCTGGTAAAGTCATCAGTAATCCTTATGGAATATTCTTTCTCGACTACGACGGACGTAAATGTTTTCAACGGATCGCTGAGCTTCCAATCACTCCAATCGAACAGCTCAGAGATCTCATCTACTGGTGTGACTTCAGAAAAGACATTCAGGCACGACACCTAAAACCCTTGATCTTCAAAGAAGCGCTGAACAAAAGAAAACAAGGCGTAACGGTTCCTGACTGGATGATCCCCACTGAAAAGACGACCCTTGATGAACTTCTCATTAAGGAAGAACCTTTTGAAAACTGATATAATCTCCTTTTTCTCTATTATATCAGTTATCCTTCTGTACTTGTAAATTATTTCGCTTGTACTTATAATCTTTCTGTTTTTCATTGTAACCTGATTCAATATTTTAAAGAAAAATTTCAGCGAACGTACTTTACTCCATAAGTACTGAAAAGATCCCAGAAAACAGTAAAAGGGACAAATATTTTATGAGTTCTTTTTATCCTCATGTTTTCATTAAATAGCAATTTTCTTTGTTGCTATGTCATAATCAAATAGGGGGAGATTGTTGATCCAAACCCTCAGTGATTTGATAATGACCCTCTCTTAAATACTTAGTGAAAATTGTAAGTAAACAATATGTATCAGAGTTTTACTATCGCTGATAAGTACTAAGATCTTCCAGTACCGCTGATAGGAACTCTCGCTCTTTAAGTTAAACATTCAGCGAAACTGTTCACCATAAATGCTCTGAGTCTGTTCAGTCATTATGATGATCGCTGATAAGTTAGTTGTTTACTTATGATCCCTGAAGACAAGTTTCATGTCAACAAAGGTTCTACGCTGAAGTCGAAGATCAAGCTCAAGAACCAGCGACAAGTCTCCTAATGAACTGATGCGGATCAGCGAAGACTCAGATTTGTCCACTCAACGTGAAGTATCAAGTACAAGACTTCAGCTATCGCTGAACTTTATCATCTGCTGAATAGTAAATGATAATCGCTGAATCAACGAAAGCTGATCATGAAGTCCTCCGTACAAAGTACTTTTGTCTTAACCACCCTTGCACGACTCCGTACGAAATGTCGGAAAAGAACCTCCGAATATCTGAAATCGTACAACCACTCTGATACTACACTATTCATCCATACGGCTACTAAGGTTGTCAACCAAGGTCAATGACATGCAACCAACCAGCTGATGACACGTGTAAAGTATATACTGACTTGCATTAAATGCATGCAGTATATAAAGAGATGAACTCACTTCATTTGAAGTAATTTGCTAACTCTGGACAAGTTCATATCTCTTATCTCAAGATAGGTTATTATTAGTAATTTCCTTATCTTTCTTAGTGCAAGAAACCTTAGTGTTCCAACTTGTTTAGATTTAGGTTTATCCTTAATCTTGTTTCCGCAACAAGCTGTAAATTGTTAATGATTTATCAATAAACAATTTAGAAAAGTAAAATCTGTGTGTTTGTATTCAACCCCCCCTCCCCCCTTCTACAAACTTGTATAGGCCTTCGGGACCAACACTTATAAATAACGGCCATCAAATAGCACAAAATGCATTTAATATCAATTAGATAAACAAGTACCATAAAATCGTCATTAACCCAAAACCCAACGCAGGTTAAACAAAAGGGTTTTCCCAAAGGGACTCACACCCTTATAATTCTCAAAATGGTTATTGACACTAAAACGTGCATTCTCCCAAATGGTTTACAAAATCATTTATACACATATGATTAAACCATCAAATATATTCCATTTTGAGTAATAAATCTTTTAAGAGTAAAATTATGATTTCTACATATCAGATACTCCAAAATCCCAAATATGATATTTTCAAGTAAAACACACAAACATTTGGAAAATACTATTTTTGGCATGCACAAAGTTTTCATAAATCAACTTGAACTCACCTTAGCTAGATTAAGTTAAATCTAGAGTTTTCTCCAACGTAAGCACCTTTGATGAAGTTTGCATCCTCAAGCCAAAACTTCCAAAACCTAGACCCATAGATTTCCAACCATAAATACCAAAGTCTAACCACAAGGAATCATCATCCATCCACAATACACCAAAATATCAAAACCCTAGCTTCTTAGATGAAGAAAAGTGAGATGCTTACCTCAACCACCACCAAATACTCTTGGATCATTCATGATAATTCAAAACTCTTTCTAGATCCTTGAAGATCTATCAAAATCGGAACCATAGCAACTTGAATGACCAAAATCGGAGTTGAAATGAGAGAGATATGAAGAAATGAAGTTTGAGGGCTAAAAATCTCGTATTTATGCTCCAGGTACCCGACGGCTAAAGTGACGTGCGAGAGTGACACAAGTGTCACTTTCTCTGGGCACTCTCGCCGGGCTCAAATAGCTCTCGGTACAAAACCGGCGAGAGTGACACGCGAGAGTGACACAAGTGTCACTTTCGCTGGTCACTTTAGCCGAGATTGTACCGAAAGTTGTTTTGGCCATAACTTCTTCGTTATAGCTCCGTTTTCGCTCCGGAAAGAACCGTTGGACTCGTATTCGAATTCTCCATCCAACAAGACCATAAAATCTAGGATTTAACCCAAAATTCTATTTTTCATATTTTTCTTAAAAGATCGATTCCACACTGATTCGAAGTTGTACTTATCCGAAAATTACGGGTGTTACAATCCTCCCAACCTTAGGATGATTTATCCTCGAAATCTACATCCTTTACAACCCAAGGCTAAGTGTTAATGGGAACAGCTGAAACCCAAGATGAGGATTCAGCTTCACTTGACTGCAGGCTAGGAATGATGACTGGATCATCATCAGCAGTAGGGTTGTTGACCTGAGGGTTCGAGTTAAGGTTAGCTTCTGAATCCCCAAAATAAGAAAACATCCACTGATTCAGTTCTTCGTTGTCAGCAATAGGTCTGGAATTCACTGAACGGGATTCATCAAAGGTGACATGAATTGTTTCTTCTACAGTTCTTGTTGGGTTTTGTTCAAAACATGATTTCAAAGATCATAAAAATGTGCAACGGAAGCTTAAAATTGAACAACATGAAAAACATTTCATTACCCACCAAGGATCCATTTGCATGTACATGAAAGATTAAAAACAACCATAGGGGGTTTTAAGAAAATACAACCTTTGAAGTCCTTTGTTTATGACTTCTTGTTTGTCTTCTTGTAACACCCTTGAATTGGGAAAGAGCAACTAATAAAATTTTCAATATCACATCCGAAATAATAGGTAAATTACCTCAAATTACAAACTATGATTGCCTCCAAACATTACATATAAAAAAACAAGTCTTATAACCAAGACTAAACTTACTTCGGATATCACTAAATCCAAACACAAGTGCCACTCCCAAGGGTAAATGCGGAAACATAACTTAGGCTATTCACCTCTCGAGAACTTTACTAGCACACTACCCTTCACACGTGTCACTAGAACTACTCCCAACCTGAGACATGTTGCACATGCCGACAAATAAAAAGGTTAGGCTAACGCCTAGTGAGTTCAAGAGTTTATAGCATGAATAAATAGTTCTTTGAAAGAAAGTTGGCAATAAAGATTTAGATTTCCAAAAGAGTTTACCACAGATATAAATGACTCATTTTCAACGCACCCAAAATCCATGAGAAATATTTCCCAAAAGGTATAAAGCGTTTTCCCAAAATGAATATAATCCAAAACTCATTCAATACGTGAATAAACCTCTAATAGGCAAATCTTTCAAATACGGTTGACAACAATTACTCAACCCATAAATCATGGAAAACCATCGATTTAATAGAATACTTTATTGAAAACATATACGAGCAATACTCACACAAACGTAAAATGTAATGAAGTTTCAAACACCATACTTATGGAGATAACCTGCTTTATTTAGACTATAATATACATGAAAGGGAATCCAATATTAAAGTCATCCAACCGCAGTCAAACGTATAAGACCAATACTAATAATAGAACCGGGACAATATAAAATCCCAAATGGGTTGACCAATGACGGGGGAGACCCATATCCATTGAGAGTGGAGATCCTTAGTGCCTTCAGCATAAATGCGACACTCTGAGATACCTTAGTGCCTTCAGCATAAATGTGACACCTTGAGATACCTTAGTGTCTTCAGCATAAATGCGACACCTAGAGATACTCAATCGACCATTACCAACGACTGACTAACATGCCTATGGATCCAATGTAATACAGTCTACAAACAACAGGCCTATCCCGGAATGACTCACTCACCCAGGCATGTAAATATCCAAACGTGCAATAACATGCAAAATGGTGCAATAAAAGTAACCCATAAACAAGACCCTACATCGAGCCATCAAACTCGGACAATTGTCCCCAAGACCATCTCAAGGTCAAAACCGAGCAAAAAGCTCAAAACGCATTAGACTTATAAATAACGGCCATCAAATAGCACAAAATGCATTTAATATCAATTAGATAAACAAGTACCATAAAATCGTCATTAACCCAAAACCCAACGCAGGTTAAACAAAAGGGTTTTCCCAAAGGGACTCACACCCTTATAATTCTCAAAATGGTTATTGACACTAAAACGTGCATTCTCCCAAATGGTTTACAAAATCATTTATACACATATGATTAAACCATCAAATAGAGTCCGTTTTGAGTAATAAATCTTTTAAGAGTAAAATTATGATTTCTACATATCAGATACTCCAAAATCCCAAATATGGGTGTTTTACACAATTATGAAGATAAATACTTCAAAAAGGTTAAATTAACCAAATACCTCAACAATTGATATTTTCAAGTAAAACACACAAACATTTGGAAAATACTATTTTTGGCATGTACAAAGTTTTCATAAATCAACTTGAACTCACCTTAGCTAGATTAAGTTAAATCTAGAGTTTTCTCCAACGTAAGCTCCTTTGATGAAGTTTGCATCCTCAAGCCAAAACTTCCAAAACCTAGACCCATAGATTTCCAACCATAAATACCAAAGTCTAACCACAAGGAATCATCATCCATCCACAATACACCAAAATATCAAAACCCTAGCTTCTTAGATGATGAAAAGTGAGATGCTTACCTCAACCACCACCAAATACTCTTGGATCATTCATGATACTTCAAAACTATTTCTAGATCCTTGAAGATCTATCAAAATCGGAACCATAGCAACTTGAATGACCAAAATCGGAGTTGAAATGAGAGAGATATGAAGAAATGAAGTTTGAGGGCTAAAAATCTCGTATTTATGCTCCAGGTACCCGACGGCTAAAGTGACGTGCGAGAGTGACACAAGTGTCACTTTCGCTGGGCACTCTCGCCGGGCTCAAATAGCTCCCGGTACAAAACCGGCGAGAGTGACATGCGAGAGTGACACAAGTGTCACTTTCGCTGGTCACTTTAGCCGAGATTGTACCGAAAGTTGTTTTGGCCATAACTTCTTCGTTATAGCTCCGTTATAGCTCCGGAAAGAACCGTTGGAATCGTATTCGAATTCCCCATCCAACAAGACCATAAAATCTAGGATTTAACCCAAAATTCTATTTTTCATATTTTACTTAAAAGATCGATTCCACACTGATTCGGAGTTGTACTTATCCGAAAATTACGGGTGTTACAATCCTCCCAACCTTAGGATGATTTCGTCCTCGAAATCTACATCCTTTACAACCCAAGGCTAACCGACTCAACGTCGACTATAATTTATCAGTCCCTAACTGGAATCTAAATTCTCTACACACAGTCTATAAAGACAATTCCTCGAACAATTGCTTATCAACAAAGCCCCTTCACGTACATTGTACTTATGTCTGGGAGAACACCCCGACAACTGGAATAATTCCTAGTCAGACAACTTCGATTGTCTCCCAACCTTAAATGTTCCATACCTCCCAATTTCATTTTCAGACTCTAAGTCAATCCAAGGCCTAATTAATATCGAGACCGACCGAATCTCTAATTCCAATTGTCCCCATTATTAACTGTCGATCAATTCCAACAAGTTCTAATAAACTCCAAAATCCATTTCAACATTAATCATCAAACCGACATGTTCTTTAATCACACAAGGAAAGTATTCCTACAAAATCTACTCATCACACTTGAGTATCTTAGGATTGCTACAACCGTTACCATTATTTCATTTCAAATCGGACTACACTTCCCCGATTACACTAAAGGTGCTTGGCATCAAGCCCAAAAGTTGACACCTAGTCATACCACCAAGTTTTGAACTCTAACAGTACTCCACACACGAGTTCCGTTTACCGAGTGTTTCCACGAAACTAAGGTTGTTAACAAAACGGTTATACCAACCTCAACATGCGTTACCGCAAGTCTAACCCTCCAATTGCCACAAGTACCTCGACTTTGTTGCCGATATCATCCGGCCTATAGTCACAACACGTGCCCGAACGCTCGACTTTTCACAGTTGAGGTTCTATACAACTTACTCTTAATCGGTTTACTTAACCATTCCCAAGGTCCTAATGAGTTCAAGGTTTCAAGTGCATCATTCAATAAATATGCCAATCGACAAAACTTTTCATAGAAATTTTCAACACAAGGATTTTCATATCAAAATAATCGTACGCACAAAACTACTATTATCAATTTGGTAGTTACGCAAAAATGGACACGCTCGTCCCACATATGAAAATCATGTTGAAAATTATTTCATTGCAGTTCAGTTTACCTACAAAACGCAAAAGCGTAATAAACTTCTTTAAAATGAACCGCCACGGTTCTAGTATGGATTGACTCATGACATGCATGTAAAGTAACTGCCCAACTTTAAACAGGGTGCAACAAAAGGTGTGCACGTATTTCAAAAGAAGTCCAACGACATTTGACTCCAAAGTTTTCCTTTTTACCATAAAATGGTGTGGAACAAGGTTCACCAACAAAATTTTGCGCACGTCAGTTTATTCCACAAAACGATGAAACGGTTTACAAATACACCTTAGTCAACACAAGATAACTTGTGCAAATTCCATATTTAAAACAAAACCCATACGTTTCCATCACTTGAGAATATCGACTAAAACGTCTTAAAACCTCACATTGAGGTAGGCATGCAAGCTTGTAACACTCCCATTAGCAAAAAATTTTTGAACGAAATAACATGCATCAAATGGTTCGCAACCAAATTCCAAAGATGGAATTCTTTAAACTAATTTCCCAAAATTTCCCATTTGGTCCTATAACGATAATTGAGTGAAACGTTTTTGGCAAACTTGCACTCAACAATGCGTTTTTCCAAGAAATATAAGGAAATAAGTGTCAATAATTTGTTGACACAAAAAAGGGTTTAAACCTATTTTCAAATCTCAAATTGCACTGACGGTGCGCATCAATGTTCAAAACATAAGAATTCCACGCACCATAGTTTTATACAAACCATTTTTCTAAAATCTTTATCACGAAGCACTTTCCTCAAAATTTCATACTTGGAACATAAAACGTCAAAACGTCATTGCTAAAAATGTATTTGTCAAAAATACTCAAAACACACATATCCTCCAAAACCAAAAAGCTTTCAATTTTTTTTCAAAATATTCGACAATTCAAAATTGACCAATGCCAATGACTCATACATTCGTGTTTTTCAAATATCATGCATCATAAACCATTCGTGATCCCCACACCACTAAAACATGCTTTGACCAAATGGTCTCTCATTTAAACAAGGAGTTAATAAAACATTTTTTTTATGCACGACCCGTTTATCAAAGTGTCGAGAAACAATGGTTACCAAGCTATGCATACCCCTAAGTCGATATAGCGCATTTACATAAAATGATAATGAAACATTTAACTGACCAAAATCGCACCAAGCAAGTCATTATGAAATGTCAACAAAATGTTCCTTCATGCATCACTTAAGCCACGTATAAATCAATCCATACACTGAACTATATGCAACGAAATACTTAGTAACACAAACCTTTTGAAAGAAAAGTTACGCGACACTAGAGTTCCAAACTCATCTCCTTTTAGTCGCCTTATGGCATAAAATTAACTTTTCCCAACAAAACTTGAGTGGGACAAAATACCCACATAACTTATAAACCTTTCACATAAGTAAATGGAGTATGCACATTGTGAAATTACACTCACACGACTCAATACGTCGTAAAATAAAACTCCATGAAATTTAATGAGCTTAATGACCTCAAGTTAATAAAATGGCACCAAACATTGTGCTTCCCTAAAAAGTCAAATTGCAATAAACAAATTCATGACTAAAATGTCAAAATTCCAAAATCCATTCTGGATGTAATACTATACAGACAATATTGATCACAAACTCGTATAAAACAAAGTTCTCAATATAGATTTACGTAGACATAATGGAAAATAACTTTCCGTCTAAACTCTAACATATGTGGAGAAGATCCAATGTTAAAGTCGTAAGCCGTAGTTACTTGCCCAACATCTTAAACATCATAAAATATGGATATCACTATACCCGAAAGAAATGTTGAACAATAATGAAGTAAAGCAAAACAAATCTCAGCGGAGTTTGCAACTCCCGCAATAAAATAATTTCATGCTAGTTCAAAAACCCATAAATTTGAAATTTTGTGTGTATGCTAAACATTTTCCAAAATTGGTAACACAATCCATATAAGGATTTGAAACACAAGAAATAATTGATGCAACTTATTTTTAAAATAATTTTGTGCATAACTTAGTCGGCATTCAACGTCTCAACCCATGCTCCTCCAAATCTCTCTGGTCCACTATAGTCATCCGGATAATCAAACCTCTTAAGGCCAATTGGGAAATACATCAACAATCCTTACGGTTTCTTTCTCGAATCAAGGTCGATTCAATAATTCTATGGTTCTAATCCAACCATCCAATTTGACCCGAAACGGTCCACTTAAAGCAATTATCATGCTTATCGTCACCCTAAGTGACTAATACTAGAATCGTCAATCTTTTCCAACGACTAATAGCTTAGAACTCCATCACTACCCCACGATCATCACGTTAAAGTAGTTCAAGTACGCACGTGTAACTAGTAGATTCACCATGACACTGGCCAGGTGTCATTATGAACGTACCATACATGATTATCCTTGCTACTCTAGTCGGGAATTCTTGTTTCTAGCAACTCCATTGACCTCGAAACATCCTATCTTAAAGTGCCTAATGGTGAATTTCACTCTCATTTACTTAAACAAACGCTAGTTTGAGTCTAGGTATCCAAAATCAACACCTAAATCTCTCAAACTTATGCTCTGATACCAACTTGTAACACCCTCGAATTAGGAAAGAGCAACTAATAAAATTTTCAAAATCACATCTGAAATAATAGGTAAATTACCTCAAATTACAAACTATGATTGTCTCCAAACATTACATATAAAAAAACAAGTCTTATAACCAAGACTAAACTTACTTCGGATATCACTAAATCCAAACACAAGTGCCACTCCCAAAGGTAAATGCGGAAACATAACTTAGCCTATTCACCTCTCGAGCACTTTACTAGCACACGACCCTTTACACGTGTCACTAGAACTACTCCCAACCTGAGACCTGTTGCACATGCCGACAAATAAAAAGGTTAGGCTAACGCCTAGTGAGTTCAAGAGTTTATAGCATGAATAAATAGTTCTTTGAAAGAAAGTTGGCAATAAAGATTTAGATTTCCAAAAGAGTTTACCAAGGATATAAATGACTCATTTTCAACGCACCCAAAATCCATGAGAAATTTTTCCCAAAAGGTATAAAGCGTTTTCCCAAAATTGTAATAACCAGGTTTTTATCTAAATTAAATTTGGAAGTTTATAAGTCTTTATGTTAGTATTGTATGGAATTAGGAGATAAGGGATAAGTTTTACTTGTTACAGTTAGGAGTTAAGGGGTAAGTTTTATTTTTATAATAAAAGTTAGGGGTATGTTTTGGCAAATGAAACAAGTTTAGGGTTTATTGGTAATTAAATTGACACCTCATTGACCCAAACCGACTTTCTTCTTCTAATAGGATGAGGTGTCCTATTTTTGAATGGAATATCTTAAAATCCTAGAGTGTATGTGTGTAGTACGATTTGGAGAGAGAAAGAAAGAGAGATCGAGATCTCAAGAAGAAGAAGAAGAAATTCAAATGGTTGTTGCTTGATCACTACTGAAATTGCTAGTTAACAATTGAGAATCTAAGGTAATAATCCTTGCAAACCCTTCCTTTTATGTATGTTAATTCCTAGAGTTTTGCTATGAGTTTTAGAAGTGGGTTTTGGTGATTTTAGATAGATATGATAATTTTGGGTTTGGAATAGTGTTCTAATGGTAGTATAAAGCATATCTGCAAAGTTACATAATCATACATAGTATAAAACTGCAAAAATCTGGGTTTTAGGATGAAACAGTAGACTAAGACATTCATCGAAGTCGCAATAGACGACTGCGACATTCAACGAAGTCGCAACAGTTGGTTGTGACTTGGCATTGAAGTCGCAATGGTCGTTTGCGACTTGGCTTGAAATCGCAGTAGTAGATTGCGATTCGAGTGTGGGATCGCAGTAGTTGGTTGCGACTCCAAAGTGGAATCGCAATAGTGGGTTGCGACTCCAAGGTGGAATCGCAATAGTGGGTTGCGACTCCAAGGTGGAATCGCAATAAGGGGTTGCGACTTCGGGATGAAATCGCAATAAGGGGTTGCGACTTCAGGGTGAAATCGCAATAGGAGATTGCGATTTGGTACTGTTCGTTGCGATTTCAATTGGGAATTTTGTAAGTTTAAGTAGTAAAGGAAATATTTGGTATTTTATCTGATTTCAGATTCTGTGAGGGATCGACACACGTGAATTATCTTGGAAGAGTTTTTGTGATAAACACACGAGGTGAGTTTTTATTTGAAATGTTTTCAAATGGAATACATATATGTGATTAAATGTAATATGGTGCATATAATGTTTATATGAATATTGCATTGTATGAGTACTAGTTGGCCGGGCTTAGGACCGGTGGAAGTTGGTTGTACAAAGGGACAGTGGTGTTGGCTGTATTTAGTACAGCGGTGTAAATTAATTAATTGGCTTGCTACCAATTAATATGGCCAAGGAAAAGAAAGGAGAAAGAGATGGAAAGATTACATGAGTCATAATTGGTATTCTTATGTGAAGTATATGTATGACTTTGTGCAAAAGTTTTCTTTAACTAACGGGGATTTTTCTCACTAGACCTCAAGGTCTAACCCTCATTTTTGTTTTAAAATATGTATTCCAGGTCAAGGAGCAAACAAAAGACAATGATAGGAATTCTCATGTTTAGCTTTTGTGGATGTTGAATGATTATGAAGATTTCAGTTATATTTAGTAGTTGTTATGTATTTTACTTTATTCGAAAAAGTTTGTACAGAAAGTCCAAATTGTAGAATTTAAGGGACCGTATTTGAATTATGATATGTTATTTTGTGGTGAATTATATGAAACTTGTATGTTGGGATTAAGGGATGTTACAAATGGTATCAGAGCCTTAGTTTAAGAGATTTAGGTATTAGTATCTGTACCTAGACTTAAACTGCATGCGAAGTAGGAGGTCCTTGTTATTTTAGAACCTTGGGATGATAGATATAAAAAGGTAGAAGGAACCTCACGTAAGGTAATTTCAGATTACACCTGGCTAGTGTAATTATGATCTTACAGGTACATGTTGGAACCAGAATACTTTATTATATGGGGTATGTGCTTATGTGTATATTAACCTTGTTTGAATCAACAGAATGCAAGTGGAACGAGACGAACAAACCGAGAAGGGGAAGGGAATCCGAATAGGTCTAATCCAACAGCCGGTGGAAGGGGGAGCGGGGGAGAAAGAGGTAGAGGTAGGTCAGGGGGCAGAGTACAGGGGCGAGGCACAGAGTTTGTTACGAGAGACGACCTAGCAAATGAAATGGGAAGACTTCAGGCAAATATACAAGCTATGTTTAACCAGACTCACCATTCGGAAACAGAAATACCAGACCCTACCCTTGAAAACGAAGTGCCTATCGCACCTATTGTCACATCAGCACCCAGAAAGTGTGATTATAAAATGTTTTTAAGCTGTAAACCACCCAATTATGGAGGGGACAGAGATCCAGTAAAAGCAATGCGATGGCTGAAGGAGGTTGAAGCTGTATTTAAGACCAGTAAATGCGCGGAAGAAGATAAAGTGTTATATGGAACAGCAATGTTGAAAGCAGACGCCTTGTATTGGTGGGAAGCCCTTATTGACTCTAAAGGACCGGAGGTATATTCAACTTTTACTTGGGATGAATTCTCGAGAGCATTTAAGGAACAGTTTTTCCCGCAAGCCGCAGTTAGACAGTTGGAAGATGAATTCCTGAGCCTACAACAAGGAAATTTGTCAGTAAGAGACTACACTGCTCGCTTCTTGGAAAAGTCGCGTTTTGGGGAGTATTATGTTGCCACAGAAAAGATGAAGATGGAAAGGTATGTATTCGGATTGAACTCAGAGATTAGGAAGTTAGTGACTGCAGCGAGGCCTAATACTTTTTCAGAAGCGGTAAATGCTGCGGAAAATGTGGAGCGAGACAATAAGAGGGATGTTGGGGATAAGAGTGCAGGAAAGAGAAAATGGGAAGGACCACCACACGATATGAAGAAGTCTGGGTTTCAGCGATTTGATAGTCATCCACCTTTTCGAACAGCTGAAAGACCTTGCCCAAAGTGTCACCGTTTTCACCAAGGAAGCTGTCAAGTAGATCCTAGAAACTGTTATAAGTGCGGGAAGTTTGGGCACATTGCTAAAGATTGTAGGGTGGTTAGATTTTGTTATTCATGCAATTCGCCAGATCATCTCCAATCAGATTGTCCACTAGGAAGAATACCATCGGGTGGCACATCAACAAGAGCAACGGGTGTTAGACCAACAGCACCGAGGTTAGAGCCAGCAAGAGCAAGAGGCCGATCATTTCAGATGACAGCAAAAGAAGCGGAGGAAACTCCGGACGTGGTTACAGGTACATTCTTAATAAATTCTACACGTGCTAAGGTGTTATTTGATTCCGGTGCAAACCGATCGTTTGTGTCTCCTTCATTTGCTGCTCATATGCATTTAAAGCCGAAAGTGTTAGATCATGCTTTAATGGTAGATACGGCAAATGAAAATCAAGTATCGGTTAAAGAAGTATTTGATAGTTGTGTGATAGATATAGAAGGGTGCGGAGTACCGATTCAGTTATTTCCAATAGCCCTGGTTGAGTTTGATGTGGTAGTGGGAATGGACTGGTTAGCCGAGAACCAAGCTAATATAGATTGTGATAAGAAGTTAATAAACGTTGTGTTACCTGAAAAAGGGCCGGTAGTGATTTATGGCGATCGTAGGAATTATCAGTATAATCTTATTAGCATGATAAAAGCCCGTAAGTATGTTAGTAAAGGTTGTCAGAGTTACTTAGCTTATGTAATAGATACTAAGCTAGAGAAGAGTAAGTTGGAAGACATTCCAATTGTTAGTAATTTTCCAGTTCCTGAAGACTTGCACAGTCTTCCGCTCGTTAGACAGGTAGAGTTCGGTATAGATTTAATTCCTGGAGCCAACCCTGTAGCCCGTGCACCGTATCGTTTGGCGCCTCCGGAAATGAAAGAAATGATGGCACAACTGCAAGATCTATCCGATAAGGGTTTCATCAGACCAAGTTCTTCACCATGGGGAGCACCAGTATTATTTGTGAAAAAGAAGGATGGTTCGATGAGAATGTGTATCGACTACAGAGAATTGAATAAACGCACGATCAAAAACAAGTATCCTCTACCTAGAATTGATGACCTCTTCGATCAATTAGTTGGAGCTTGTTGTTTCTCCAAGATCGATTTAAGATCCGGTTATCATCAGTTGAAGGTCAAAGAAGAAGACGTGTTGAAAATTGCTTTTCGCACCAGGTACGGTCACTATGAGTTTCTAGTAATGCCATTTGGGTTGACAAACGCTCCAGCCGCCTTTATGGATTTAATGAATCGGGTATGTAAGCAATATCTTGATAAATTCATCATCGTATTTATAGATGATATACTTATTTATTCCCGATCCAAAGAGGATCATGCACGACATCTTCGTTTGATTTTGGAATTATTGAAGAAAGAAAAGTTGTATGCGAAATTTTCGAAGTGTGAATTTTGGTTGCGGGAAGTTCAGTTTTTGGGGCATAGAGTTTCTGAAAAGGGTATACAAGTCGATCCAATGAAAGTGGAAGCAGTTGAAAAATGGGAACCACCAAAGACAGCAACGGAAGTACGAAGTTTTCTGGGTTTGGCCGGCTACTATCGAAAGTTCATAAAAGATTTCTCTCGTATTGCCACACCGTTGACGAAACTGACTCGGAAGAATCTGAAGTTCGAATGGAAGGCAGAACAGGACGAGGCATTCAGGATATTAAAGGAGAAACTCTGCAGCGCGCCGATTTTAGCATTGCCAGAAGGTTCGGATGATTTTGTGGTCTACAGTGATGCTTCTAAGTTAGGTTTGGGATGTGTACTCATGCAATGTGGAAAAGTAATTGCCTATGCTTCTCGTCAATTAAAGGACCATGAAAGGCAATATCCTACCCACGATATGGAACTTGCAGCGGTTGTCTTTGCATTGAAGATTTGGAGACATTATCTGTATGGTTCCAAATGTCAAATTTTTACTGATCATAAGAGTCTCCAACATCTTTTTGATCAAAAGGAACTAAATATGAGGCAAAGAAGGTGGCTAGAGTTAGTGAATGATTATGATTGTGAAATCCTTTATCACCCAGGAAAAGCGAATGTGGTAGCAGATGCGCTGAGTCGTCAAGAAAGGAGTGGAACCATAAAAGCTATTTCACTAAGGGCTGAACTGCTACCCAACATTTTTGACGAATTACTGAAGTGCCAATTAGATGCTTATCAAGAAGAAAGTTTGAAATCTGAACGGTTGGTTGGGATATCAGCATTGCTTGGGAAAGATAACCGTGGGTTGTTGTGTTTGGGGAATAGGATTTGGGTACCTCGTTTGGGTGGATTACGTGATCGTGTACTACAAGAAGCTCATCAATCTCGATTCTCCATTCATCCAGGTACAAATAAAATGTATAGAGATTTGAAACAATTCTATTGGTGGCCGGGGATGAAAAGAAGTATTGCTAAGCATGTGGAAGACTGCATTACCTGCAAGAAAGTAAAGATTGAACATCAAAAACCGTTTGGTCAGTTACAACGCTTAGATATTCCAGTGTGGAAATGGGATCAGATCACAACTGATTTCATTACCAAGTTACCAAGAACTGCAAAGGGATTCGATTCTATTTGGGTGATTGTGGATAGGTTGACAAAGTCTGCTCATTTCTTGCTGATAAAAGAAACCGATTCTTTGGAACGTTTGGCCAAACTGTACATTAATGAAATAGTAACTCGACATGGAGTACCAATTTCGATTATTTCTGATCGAGATAGTCGTTTTACTTCTAGATTCTGGAGAAGCTTTCAAAAAGAAATGGGAACACAAATTAAGTTGAGTACAGCATATCATCCACAGACTGATGGACAAAGCGAAAGAACAATTCAAACGTTAGAAGATATGCTTCGGGCTTGTATAGTTGATTTTGGAGGATCATGGGATACACATTTGCCTTTGATAGAGTTCGCTTACAACAACAGTTATCATTCTAGTATTCAGGCGGCACCGTTTGAAGTATTGTATGGTAGGAAATGCCGAACGCCTTTGTGTTGGAATGAAGTGGGAGAAAAGCAGTTAGCAGGGCCAGAAATAGTACAGTTAACAGCAGATAAGATTACTCAGATCCGGGATAGATTGAAAACGGCACAAGACAGACAGAAAAGTTATGCAGATCGACGCCGGAAACCGTTAGAATTTCAGGTTGGGGAATTTGTGATGTTAAAAGTTTCACCTTGGAAAGGAGTCATACGTTTTGGGAAGCAAGGTAAACTCAGTCCGCGGTATATTGGGCCATTTGAAATTACAAAAAGAATTGGTGAAGTAGCATACAGATTGGATCTTCCGTTGGAATTGAGCAGGATTCACAACGCGTTTCATGTGTCGAATTTTCGGAAATGTTTAGTCACGCCGGACCAGGCAGTCTCTCTACCGGATATCCAGGTTGATGAAAAGCTGAACTACGTGGAAGAACCGGAAGCTATAGTCGATCACAAGGTTAAAGTATTAAGGAATAAGGAGATCAAGCAAATAAAGGTCCAGTGGAAACATCATAGGGGTCAGGATGCAACATGGGAATCGGAGGCGGAGATGAGATCCAAATACCCTCATCTGTTCACTTAATCGAATTCCGGGACGGAATTCTTTTAAGGGGGAGATGTTGTAATAACCAGGTTTTTATCTAAATTAAATTTGGAAGTTTATACGTCTTTATGTTAGTATTTTATGGAATTAGGAGATAAGGGATAAGTTTTACTTGTTACAGTTAGGAGTTAAGGGGTAAGTTTTATTTTTATAATAAAAGTTAGGGGTATGTTTTGGCAAGTGAAACAAGTTTAGGGTTTATTGGTAATTAAATTGACACCTCATTGACCCAAACCGACTTTATTCTTCTAATAGGATGAGGTGTCCTATTTTTGAATGGAATATCTTAAAATCCTAGAGTGTATGTGTGTGTAGTACGATTTGGAGAGAGAAAGAAAGAGAGATCGAGATCTCAAGAAGAAGAATAAGAAATTCAAATGGTTGTTGCTTGATCACTACTGAAATTGCTAGTTAACAATTGAGAATCTAAGGTAATAATCCTTGCAAACCCTTCCTTTTATGTATGTTAATTCCTAGAGTTTTGCTATGAGTTTTAGAAGTGGGTTTTGGTGATTTTAGATAGATATGATAATTTTGGGTTTGGAATAGTGTTCTAATGGTAGTATAAAGCATATCTGCAAAGTTACATAATCATACATAGTATAAAACTGCAAAAATCTGGGTTTTAGGATGAAACAGTAGACTAAGACATTCATCGAAGTCGCAATAGACGACTGCGACATTCAACGAAGTCGCAACAGTTGGTTGCGACTTGGCATTGAAGTCGCAATGGTCGTTTGCGACTTGGCTTGAAATCGCAGTAGTAGATTGCGATTCGAGTGTGGGATCGCAGTAGTTGGTTGCGACTCCAAAGTGGAATCGCAATAGTGGGTTGCGACTCCAAGGTGGAATCGCAATAGTGGGTTGCGACTCCAAGGTGGAATCGCAATAAGGGGTTGAGACTTCGGGATGAAATCGCAATAAGGGGTTGCGACTTCAGGGTGAAATCGCAATAGGAGATTGCGATTTGGTACTGTTCATTGCGATTTTAGTTGGGAATTTTGTAAGTTTAAGTAGTAAAGGAAATATTTGGTATTTTATCTGATTTCAGATTCTGTGAGGGATCGACACACGTGAATTATCTTGGAAGAGTTTTTGTGATAAACACACGAGGTGAGTTTTTATTTGAAATGTTTTCAAATGGAATACATATATGTGATTAAATGTAATATGGTGCATATAATGTTTATATGAATATTGCATTGTATGAGTACTAGTTGGCCGGGCTTAGGACCGGTGGAAGTTGGCTGTACAAAGGGACAGTGGTGTTGGCTGTATTTAGTACAGCGGTGTAAATTAATTAATTGGCTTGCTACCAATTAATATGGCCAAGGAAAAGAAAGGAGAAAGAGATGGAAAGATTACATGAGTCATAATTGGTATTCTTATGTGAAGTATATGTATGACTTTGTGCAAAAGTTTTCTTTAACTAACGGGGATTTTTCTCACTAGACCTCAAGGTCTAACCCTCATTTTTGTTTTAAAATATGTATTCCAGGTCAAGGAGCAAACAAAAGACAATGATAGGAATTCTCATGTTTAGCTTTTGTGGATGTTGAATGATTATGAAGATTTCAGTTATATTTAGTAGTTGTTATGTATTTTACTTTATTCGAAAAAGTTTGTACTGAAAGACCAAATTGTAGAATTTAAGGGACCGTATTTGAATTATGATATGTTATTTTGTGGTGAATTATATGAAACTTGTATGTTGGGATTAAGGGATGTTACAAAAATGAATATAATCCAAAACTCATTCAATACGTGAATAAACCTCTAATTGGCAAATCTTTCAAATACGGTTGACAACAATTACTCAACCCATAAATCATGGAAAACCATCCATTTAATAGAATACTTTATTGAAAACATATACGAGCAATACTCACGCAAACGTAAAATGTAATGAAGTTTCAAACACCATACTTATGGAGATAACCTACTTTATTTAGACTATAATATACATGGAAGGGAATCCAATATTAAAGTCATCCAACTGCAGTCAAACGTATAAGACCAATACTAATAATAGAACCGGGACAATATAAAATCCCAAATGGGTTGACCAACGACGGGGGAGACCCATATCCATTGAGAGTGGAGATCCTTAGTGCCTTCAGCATAAATGCGACACTCTGAGATACCTTAGTGCCTTCAGCATAAATGCGACACCTTGAGATACCTTAGTGTCTTCAGCATAAATGTGACACCTAGAGATACTCAATCGACCATTACCAACGACTGACTAACATGCCTATGGATCCAATGTAATACAGTCTACAGACAACAGGCCTATCCCGGAATGACTCACTCACCCAGGCATGTAAATATCCAAACGTGCAATAACAAGACCCTACATCGAGCCATCAAACTCGGACAATTGTCCCCAAGACCATCTCAAGGTCAAAACCGAGAAAAAAGCTCAAAACGCATTAGACTTATAAATAACGGCCATCAAATAGCACAAAATGCATTTAATATCAATTAGATAAACAAGTACCATAAAATCGTCATTAACCCAAAACTCAACGCAGGTTAAACAAAAGGGTTTTCCCAAAGGGACTCACACCCTTATAATTCTCAAAATGGTTATTGACACTAAAACGTGCATTCTCCCAAATGGTTTACAAAATCATTTATACACATATGATTAAACCATCAAATAGACTCCATTTTGAGTAATAAATCTTTTAAGAGTAAAATTATGATTTCTACATATCAAATACTCCAAAATCCCAAATATGGGTGTTTTACACAATTATGAAGATAAATACTTCAAAAAGGTTAAATTAACCAAATACCTCAACAATTGATATTTTCAAGTAAAACACACAAACATTTGGAAAATACTATTTTTGGCATGTACAAAGTTTTCACAACTCAACTTGAACTCACCTTAGCTAGATTAAGCTAAATCTAGAGTTTTCTCCAACGTAAGCTCCTTTGATGAAGTTTGCATCCTCAAGCCAAAACTTCCAAAACCTAGACCCATAGATTTCCAACCATAAATACCAAAGTCTAACCACAAGGAATCATCATCCATCCACAATACAATATCAAAACCCTAGCTTCTTAGATGAAGAAAAGTGAGATGCTTACCTCAACCACCACCAAATACTCTTGGATCATTCATGATACTTCAAAGCTCTTTCTAGATCCTTGAAGAGCTCTCAAAATTGGAACCATAGCAACTTGAATGACCAAAATCGGAGTTGAAATTAGAGAGATATGAAGAAATGAAGTTTGAGGGCTAAAAATCTCGTATTTATGCTCCAGGTACCCGATGGCTAAAGTGACGTGCGAGAGTGACACAAGTGTCACTTTCGCTGGGCACTCTCGCCGGGCTTAAATAGCTCTCGGTACAAAACCGGCGAGAGTGACATGCGAGAGTGACACAAGTGTCACTTTCGCTGGTCACTTTAGCCGAGATTGTACCGAAAGTTGTTTTGGCCATAACTTCTTCGTTATAGCTCCGTTTTCGCTCCGGAAAGAACCGTTGGACTCGTATTCGAATTCCCCGTCCAACAAGACCATAAAATCTAGGATTTAACCCAAAATTCTATTTTTCATATTTTTCTTAAAAGATCGATTCCACACTGATTCGAAGTTGTACTTATCCGAAAATTACGGGTGTTACACTTCTCTTGGTGAAGACTCTGAAGGCTTTAGATACTGAAGAGTATCCTAAGAAAATTCCATCGTCAGCTTTGGGATCAAACTTTCCAAGAGCATCTTTGTTGTTTAGGATGAAACTGTAACACCCTCGAATTTTGGAAAGAGCAACTACTAAAAACTTCAATAGGATAACCAAATAGGGGTAAAAATCCTTTCTACAACCCATCCTTGGAAATGCCTCAAAATTTAAAACGTAACAAACATCAACATTTACTAACTTAAGGCATACATCATAACCAAATAAAGGCGGGTGTTACATAACCCAAATACAAGTTGCTATTCCCAAAATATTTGTGGAAGACTTCACTAAGCAAATCACTTCTCGTGCACACTACTAGCACTCATCTCTTCACAGTGTCACTAGAACTATTCCCAACCTGAACCTGTTGCACGTGCCGACAAATAAAAAGGTTAGGCTAACGCCTAGTGAGTTCAAGAGTTTACGTCGTGATTAAATAACTCGTTAAACAAAAAGGATGCAACTTAAATCATGATTTCCAAAAAGGGATTTGTACTAAATATAACAACAACCCATTTTCCAAACGCACACAAATTCCGTGACGAAAGCTCCAATGAAAATGATTTCTCAATAATGGACACAATTCCAAAACTCACACAAAATGTGGATAAATATCAAGTTTCCAAATAATATCGACGCGAATAAAACTCCAATAATCGAAACATCCAAACAAGGATGAGGCATAATGTACCGCCCAAAAATCATGGAAAACAATCCATATAAGTATAATACGTCATCGACAACATGGATAAAAGAAATACCCGAAACAACACCTTTCGGTTACGGGGGAGACCCGAGTTCATCGAATGTGGCGTAAACACAAGTTAAACCATAATTACGAATTATAAGCATGTTTCATGGATGGAAAAACATATGACATCAACCTTATCCAGGTCTTTAGTCAATCTCGGACATCAACCCAAACCGGATCTTTAGTCCATAAAGACATCAACTCAAACCGAGTCTCTAGTCAAAGGAGACGTCAACCCAAACCGGATCTTTAGTCTATTGTGACATCAATCCAAACCGGATCTTTAGTCAAGTGAGGCATCAACCCAAACCGGATCTATAGCCAAGTGAGACATCAACCCAAACCGGATCTTTAGTCCACGGAGACATCAACCCAACCGGATCTTTAGTCTATTGAGGCATCAACCCAAACCGAACCCAAACCGGATCTTTACCTTAGGATCTTACCATCCAAAACAAGCTTGTTTAATTTAGAAATTTATGCATGACTCCAAAAGAATAACCAACGCATTCAAATCATGTAATTCCCAAATAAGATGCAATACATGCAAATCATAACCAAAGCTCTACATCGAGCTATCAAAATCGGACATGTCCCCAAGACCCAACGGAGTCCAAAAACTGAGCCATAAGCTCAAAAGATCGAATGGCCTTTTGTTAAAAGTCAACATATGCAAATGAAGTGTATCTAACCCACATTATGCAATTACATGCTCCAAGGCATGACTAACTCAAAACCCCTTCATTGCCACTTTTCCAATGAAGTCAAACCACACACACACACACACACACACACACACACATATATATATATATATATATATATATATATATATATATATATATATATATATATATACTCAAACACTTTATAACTTGACGATGTATAAAATTCGCAATGGTTTATAAAACCCCAAAAAGTACCAATAGTGCATAATTGTCAAATGGTATTCACTTATGAAATAAAACACTCAAAAGGGCATATTCTCAAATAAAATGCAACTAAGTGCATTACACATCCAAATCTCCATCGCGGGCTACTAAAACCGGCAAACACCCCTAAAGACTCATTTGAGTATAAACTAAGCCCTAAAAGGCAAAATAAACGTTTGACTAATAACGCGAGCCAACACGGTTACATAAACCCAAAATACATATTTACCCAAAATCTTTGTCTTAAATAACAATTGGCCTTCGGCCCAAAATCGAAAGGTTTACAATTCTCAAAATGTTTGTAAGGTCAATATTGACCAAAATCCACAACTCACACATTCACAATTTCAAAACGTACCATATCATAAACTTTGCATAATCTCAACAAACATTAAATGTGTATTTTGACCAAACAATCTCTACTTATGTAATAACTTAACAAAACACTTTCATTCGTGATTTATTTATCAATTAACCAAAACCCCCAAATGTAGGTGTGTTTACAAGATTTGTAAAGCCCAACACTTTAAATAATCAAAACCACTAAATAACTCAACAGATGATAATTTTATGTAAAACACATAAACACTTTAAAAATAAACATTTTGGCATGTACACTGTTTTCACAAATCAACTTGAACTCACATTGCTAGATTTAGGCTAAATCTAGATTTTCCCCAATATGAGCTCCTTTGAAGAAACTTGAATCCTCAAGCCAAATCTTCCAAAAACCTAGATCCACAAGTTTCCAACCATCAATATCCATATTCAACCATCTAGAATCGTTCCTCAAACATTTTACATCAATATCTTAACTTATACCAAAACCCAAATTTCCATAGATGAAGAAAAGAGAAGATTACCTTAACCAGAACTTGGATCCACCAACCAAACACCTCTAGAGTTACCAAAACGAACCACAAACTCCAAATCCTCAAAATGGAGAAAAGGGGTTGGATGAAACCCTAGAAAACTTTGATGAGGAAGATGAAATGAAAGGATTCTTGCTTTAGCTTCCAAAACCATGATAGATGAAGAAGGGACACTTGAAAACTTGATTCTTGGGGTCTAAAAGACTCAAAATCGACATTGGGGGTGAAGGTGTAAGGACCCGGTTTCCCAAACATGCATCAAATAACATATATTGCACAACGTCGTTATATTCATAAAAGAAAATAAATAAGAAATCACGTACGGTCCCTTTAGTCTCGAAACTACAAAATACATACAATCTTCCTAATCAACATCAATCATCAAAAGCCTCCTACTTTATCCTTTCCTTTGCCGCTAAAAGATCCTCGACCTGGAATACATATTTTTGAAAACAAAATGAGGGTTAGACCAAACGGTCTAGTGAGATAATCCCTGTCATTTCAAAATCGTTATAAAACCAATTTATATAAAATCCTTTATATAAACACACATATATCACAAAAACTAAATACCACACATGACTCGTGCATCGTGTACCACTCATCCTTCACATCATTCCCATGGCCAAATTAGTTGGTTGCAAGCCAACTAATAAATAAACAACGTTGTACAACAACTACAACCAACAACGTTGTACAACAACTACAGGCAACAACGATGTACGACAACTACAGCCAACACACCGGTCCTATGCCCGGCCAACGTATTATAATATAATATAATACTCACGTAATTACAATACCTCAATATTTTATAATTCAAACATAAACATAGTCACACCATTTATCACATATCCAATACACACATATATGTATTCCAGTTGAAAACATTTTGAAGTAAAACTCACATTGATTGGTTATCAAATTTCCTTCTATGCTTTTCTCGAGAATTCCAATCTTTCATTCAAAGTTTACCGAATCTGGAACAATTAAAAATACAAATATTTCTTAAAGACTAAGAATCTTAAATAATCCAAAATCCTCGGCTGATATCGCAACCAACTAAAATGATAACCCTTGTCGCAACCAACTATTGCGATAACTCCCTCATGTCGCAACCAACTGTTGAGACATGGCACCAAGTCGCAACCAACTGTTGAGACATGGCCCCAAGTCGCAACCAACTGTTGAGACATGGCACTATTCAATGTCGCAACCCACTGTTGAGACATGACACTATTCAATGTCGCAATCCACTGTTGAGACATGACACTATTCAATATCGCAACCAAGTGTGTTCATACAAGTCTCAACTAACTGAGTTCATACATGTCTCAACTAACTGAGTTCATACATGTCTCAACTAACTGAAAAACGTAAAAACCCAGAAATCTCTAGTTTTAAGCCATGTATGTTTCTAATATTTTGCAGATATGTTTAAGACTATATATAACATCTATCCATAAACTTAGTTTTCCAAAAACATCCATATTTCATCAAAACCCACTTCTAAACCTTTTAGTAAACTTTAGGAAACTAATAAACATAAAAGGATGAATTTTATAGAATTGTTACCTCTTATTTTCTTGAATTGTATCTAATACCTAGCTGCAATAATTCAGCTTCCTTTTTCTTCTTTCTTCTCTTTTAGCTCTCTCTCTTAATTCTCTCTCTCTCTCTCTCTCTCTTGCCGTAGATAACACCCACACACACATACTCACACTTTGGATATTTTGCAATTATCTTAACATGAGAGACACCTCACCTCTTTTATCCAAAAAGAGGCGGTGGAAGGGAATGGTTTAATCACAATAACCAAACAAACCCCAATATTTCATCTAATGGCAACTTTAACCCTCCAACTTCCAATATAAAATTAAAACTTACCCTTTAACTTCTAACTCCATAAAATAAATCCCAAACTTACCTTAAAACCAAAATAATAAAATTTAAATAAACCAATAATATACCCGGTTATTACAACATCTCCCCCTTAAAAGAATTCCGTCCCGGAATTCGGTTAAACGAAAAGGTATAAGTACTTAGTTTTCACTACTACTTTGAACTCAATAAAAACCATATATTCTGCTATCTTAAAATAAGATTATCCCTCCACTTCCTTTTCCACTTAGAGTCAAAACTAATAACCTTTTGATGAACAAGTATGTTATTCTCAATATTACCAAAACACCAATAATTTTAATTCCACACAAAAATTCCACCCCTTTTAAAACAATGATAACCACCAACTTATTAATATTAACCACACTTTACACACATCATCCGCAATTTACTCAATTATTCCATCCCACAAAGTCGATCCCATTTTTAAAATAATCATAATCGAAATTTTCTGCCGAATCACCCAATAATCAAATCCCCCGAATATTCAAAATAACTCGATAGATCACTTATATCACAAAAAGAAAATAACTTATACCCACATGAAACTAATCCAAATAACACCACATTTTATGTTTACTCGGAACATTTACCACGCTAATATTACTTTTTACTCCATCAATCTTTCACGACAAACGTCGTGTTCTACACTTTTACAATACTAACTCAAAAACATAAACATACACTTTCCATATAAAACTTGCTTAGCAATTACAATCTATTTCTTATACTCTTCCATGAAATAAAATTATACTAAACAAAATCATTTTATATTATGGATAAGTTCCTTAATTTTAACAAACCCGTATACCTCATTCTACCATTCCCATTTCTCATGCTAGCATAGCATAACCATGATAATCACACATCAATACTTAATTACTCTTGCCAATAAATCATTCATCAAAATCATATGCATACATGCAAGACCAAGTCTAATCAAACGGTTCCACTAAAAGTTACAATAACAATCCAACACTCCAAAAATAACAACACTCTACTCTCCCATAAATCACAGAATCAACTTGGAGTATCACCTTAACCTGCAGTTAAACTTTTCTCCATAGACTATACACAACTCTATCGTCGCTTCTCTAACCCAAAATACGTCTAAGACAGACAACACTTTCTTGCATGAATTACACCGATCACGAACCATAGATAACAATTGATTCCCACACTTGCCACAACATCACTCTCGCACTACTACCATGTCCTATCCAATGGTCCTTCATCCTGAGCATTACATTTGACTACTTTCCTCCACTCTCTTCTCAATATAAAACATGTTTCCCCAAGGACAGCTCACTAGAAGGTGCTCACCCACGAGCTAGCTTTCTTTCACTTCCAAACCAACCGCACACACCCAATTTCAATGATTACCATACTTAACCAACAATTTCACCACACCTCATACCAGGAACTTAACCGAGTTAATTCGAAATCACACTCAATGCTCGAAACAACCACACACTTTTCATTTCTCAAACAGTAATACTCCACTCCTTAGCTAACCACCACTTAGACATCCATGCCTCTCCACACATACTTTTGTCACATCTGAACAACTTATAAACAAAATCCCGAGCAGAGGTTTCCACTTACACTCTCCACATATCGTCACTAATCCATCACTTAACCTTACAAAAAATTCATCACTACCACACCTCGCACGCTCACTAATTATAAATTGCCACCATCTTATCCACATCACCCCACACCTTTAAACAATACTCTTTTAGATAGTGTCAATAATCACAATAAGTATAATCTACACAACACACTAAATCGTCGCCTTCATGACCAGGTCAAGACTTCACACGCTACCGTTATTCTCCACACATAATCCTCACGTTCCACACACTACTATTATTCTTTACACTCAGGCCATCACACTTCACACATTAACAAAATCAGAACAACAGTAATTAAGCACACCCATCACACTTCCTAACAGAACCCACTTCATCCAAAGCTTCATAACCAACTTATACCCCCACCGTTCTCACTTGAGGTAAAACACAAGACTTTTCATAGTGTAAAAATAAAATTTTCAACCTATCCCGTACCCAGACCCATCGCCGATAATATTACATCAAGTAACGTAACGCTACTTATTACCATCCCACCACAAGGATTCACTTCGACCCTTTCAAATCTTACCGTAAATAAAACCATTCTTACATAACCAAGTAATAGTTCAAACTACAATCATACTGACATTCTGAATTCAAAAGCTCGACTCCACATAAGGGTATTGCACAGTGGTCTCAACTTTTCATCACCTTATTAAGCCAGGTACGGCATTCATAATTGTTCTCCACTGTGCAATCTGACTCCAAACATAGTAACAACATCACAACAGCATGCAATCAACAATTACGTAGAAATGAACATGTAAACAATTCGCATGCTTATATAAACGTTTTCACATCGCGTAATATAAAACCTTTTAAATAATTTAATCCGATCAACATGCTCGTAACCATAATCAGTTATGAAAAGCTTTCGTAAAACTTCTCATTCACACAAAGAAGGTAAGGGAACTCACCTTAGCCTAAGCATTTCGACACACGCTCCGGGATACATTTTAGTTCAAACCGAACACCTAAATTGGCGCCACCAAAAATGGTGTTAAACTATCTAATTACATCCCTAAAATATTCCCAAATCAGTTCTAAGGCTCATGAATCGATATTTTAGATACCATAAACATTAAGAACCAATAACCATCATTTTAAACGACATAAAAACCCATCCAATCCATCTAATGATTCACCGTTTTTTTTTAACTCAAAAACTCAATCCATGGAAAAAATGAAGATTATCAAGCAATCATGATGAAGCTTCTTACTGATTTGATCAAAATTTATAAGGAATCAATCCCAAAATCATTTACCTTCTTTCTTATGGATTAAAACTCATCCAACAATTTGATTTATCAAATCCCCAACCATAAACTTGCCTAATCAATAAAGAGAAGAAAAGAAGAAGAAATCAAACTTTGAAGAAGATGAGTCATACCATGCTGCAACTCTTCCTTTACACTTCCAATTGAATTTGCTAACAATTGAAAACTTTAAATCAATCCCCCAACAATTCCTTACTTTCATCATAACCTCACTTATTCCAGTATATCAACTTTATCTTCTCATACCGAATTACCGAGGATCACTTATCATTACCTAATCAAAAGTTTTAACAAGATCAAGTTCCAACACCATCCTATGCTTACTACTACCTCGAATTCTAACAAGATTATCGAAAATAACTTAATAGGCACTCCACACCCGTCTATATCGCCAACACAATTATCAAGTTCTTTTCTAATGCAAATAAGCAACAAAAGAACGAAAACACAATTAATTCGGTTTGCACCGAAGTCAAATAGCACTTTAGCACGTGTAGAGTTTATATAAATATACCTGTCTTCGTTTCTATCCATACGTCGAGTCCGACTTGCCACTCTGTCGATTCAACAAGGTTAATATACACATAAGCACATACCCAATATAACAAGGTATTCCAGTTCAAACATGTACTTGTAAGTTCACAATTACACTGGCCAAATGTAATTTGAAATTACCTTACATGATGTTCCTTCTACCTTTTTATACTTAACATCCCAAGGTTCTAAAATAATAGGGACATTCTACTTCACATGCAGTTTAAGTCTAGGTACAGATACTAATACCTAAATCCCTTAAACTAGGGCTCTGATACCATCTGTAACGACCCGGTTTCCCAAACATGCATCAAATAACATATATTGCACAACGTCGTTATATTCATAAAAGAAAATAAATAAGAAATCACGTACGGCCCCTTTAGTCTCGAAACTACAAAATACATACAATCTTCCTAATCAACATCAATCATCAAAAGCCTCCTACTTTATCCTTTCCTTTGTCGCTAAAAGATCCTCGACCTGGAATACATATTTTTGAAAACAAAATGAGGGTTAGACCAAACGGTCTAGTGAGATAATCCCTGTCATTTCAAAATCGTTATAAAACCAATTTATATAAAATCCTTTATATAAACACACATATATCACCAAAACTAAATACCACACATGACTCGTGCATCGTGTACCACTCATCCTTCACATCCTTTACATCATTCCCATGGCCAAAATAGTTGGTTGCAAGCCAACTAATAAATAAACAACGCTGTACAACAACTACAGCCAACAACGTTGTACAACAACTACAGCCAACAACGCTGTACGACAACTACAGCCAACACACCGGTCTTATGCCCGACCAACGTATTATAATATAATATAATACTCACGTAATTACAGTATCTCAATATTTTATAATTCAAACATAAACAGAGTCACACCATTTATCACATATCCAATACACACATATATGTATTCCAGTTGAAAACATTTTGAAGTAAAACTCACCTTGATTGGTTATCAAATTTCCTTCTAAGCTTTTCTCGAGAATTCCAATCTTTCATTCAAAGTTTACCGAATCTGGAACAATTAAAAATACAAATATTTCTTAAAGACTAAGAATCTTAAATAATCCAAAATCCTCGGCTGATATCGCAACCAACTAAAATGATAACCCTTGTCGCAACCAACTATTGCGATAACTCCCTCATGTCGCAACCAACTGTTGAGACATGGCACCAAGTCGCAACCAACTGTTGAGACATGGCCCCAAGTCGCAACCACCTGTTGAGACATGGCACTATTCAATGTCGCAACCCACTGTTGAGACATGACACTATTCAATGTCGCAACCCACTATTGAGACATGACACTATTCAATATCGCAACCAACTGTGTTCATACAAGTCTCAACTAACTGAGTTCATACATGTCTCAACTAACTGAGTTCATACATGTCTCAACTAACTGAAAAACGTAAAAACCCAGAAATCTCTAGTTTTAAGCCATGTATGTTTCTAATATTTTGCAGATATGTTTAAGACTCTATATAACATCTATCCATAAACTAAGTTTTCAAAAACATCCATATTTCATCAAAACCCACTTCTAAACCTTTTAGTAAACTTTAGGAAACTAATAAACATAAAAGGAGGAATTTTATAGAATTGTTACCTCTTATTTTCTTCAATTGTATCTAATACCCAGCTGCAATAATTCAGCTTCCTTTTCCTTCTTTCTTCTCTTTTAGCTCTCTCTCTTAATTCTCTCTTTCTCTTGCCGTAGATAACACCCACACACACATACTCACACTTTGATATTTTGCAATTGTCTTAACATGAGAGACACCTCACCTCTTTTATCCAAAAAGAGGCGGTGGAAGGGAATGCTTTAATCACAATAACCAAACAAACCCCAATCTTTCATCTAATGGCAACTTTAACCCTCCAACTTCCAATATAAAATTAAAACTTACCCTTTAACTTTTAACTCCATAAAATAAATCCCAAACTTACCTTAAAACCAAAATAATAAAATTTAAATAAACCAATAATATACCCGGTTATTAGAGAAGGGTTTCGGGTCTTGGGAGAGAAAAACGAAATGGGTGAAGTTGGAATGAGAAAAAGGCTGAAAATCGCATTTTTAAGGGTCCTGGTACCCCCGGGCGATAGTGACATGCGATTGTGACAGTGTCACAATCGCTGACACAATCGCACGGGTTGTACCGATAGTTCTTGGCATCCGACGATTGTGACATGCGATTGTGACAGTGTCACAATCGCGGGGCACTATAGCACAGAATGTTCTGAAACTTGTTTTGGCCATAACTTCTTCGTTTTAGCTCCGTTTTTGCTCCGGAAAGAACCGTTGGACTCGTATTTGAATTCTCCATTCAACAAGACTATAAAATCTAGGATTTAATCTAAAATCATATTTTTCATATTTATCTTAAAATGACGATACTTTCCAAATGTCGGGGTGTTACAGAAACATTGACAACCAAAGATGTGAAAAAAGCTGATAGATGACTTTCTCCCATGGAAAAGTTCATAGGCCATTTTCTTGAATCTTTTAACGATCAGCGACCTATTTTGAGTGAAACATGCAGTGTTGACAGCTTCTGCCCAGAATTGAGTTGGAAGATGAGAATCGCTAAGCATTGATCTGGAAGCTTTAATGATCGTTATGTTTCTTCTTTCAACGACACCGTTCTGCTGAGGAGTTCTTACTGCAGAGAAGTTGTGAGAAATGCCCTTGCTTTGAAAGAAGTTGTCAAGGGGGCTATTTTTGAATTCAGTCCCATGATCACTCCTTTTTGATTAAATACATGCTTTCTGTCAAATTAAATGTTAAGACACATGTATAAACTGGTTATGAACTGTATGGGATGGTCTGGAATGAGCTGAATCAAACAGACATCGAAGTAGATTGGATTTTAGGCTGCAGTTCGAAGGTTTCCGGATGAAACGTCGTATCCGGAAACCCTGGTGATGAATGTCTCCGGACAAGACAAAGTATCCGGTAAGTCTTAAGTTTCTTATAGTTTTCGGATAAATCGAGTTATCGGATGGTATCCGGATTACCTTGGTTTCCGGATGTCATCCGGATTAGTGAAATACCCGGTAAGATAATGTATCCGGAAGAGTTGTGTGTATCCGGAAAAGTCGTGTGTATCCGGAAAAGTTGTGTGTATCCGAAAAAGTTGTGTGTATCCGGTAACCTTTGTTGTCCCGATAATTCTGATGTCTGGATATAGTTTCTGGATGTGCTATCTGATTTAGCGGAACCCCCGTGTCAAGTTGCCGAAGGGGAAACAATTGAGGAGGAGGACACGATAGGTTATTTAATATTCTTAGAATTGAGAATATGATACGAGAGTGGCATGATTTGTTGTTATGTATATACGTTAATAAGGTGTAATGGATTTGTAAACACTAGTTGTGTTGGATAACGTAGGATAGGCAAAGTATAATTGCTATTCCTGTTTATAGTGGAAAGTAATGAATAGGCAAAGTAGAATTGATATTCCTGTTTAAAAGATGGAATAGGCAAAGTAGAATTGCTATCCACGTTGAAATGATTGAATAGGTAAAGTAGAATTACTATTCATATTACAATAATAGAATATGCAAAGTATAATTGCTATTCCCGTATACCCTTGAAAAGGAGGAATAGGCGAGGTATAATTGCTATTCCCGTGTATCCTTGGAAATGATTGAATAGGCAAAGTACAATTGCTATTCACATTGATTGATGAATAGACAAAGTAGAATTGTTATTCATGTGTATGATTGAATAGACAAAGTAGAATTGTTATTCATGTGTATCATTGAATAGACAAAGTAGAATTGTTATTCATGTGTATGTTTGAATAGACAAAGTAGAATTGTTATTCATACGGAATGTTTGAATAGGCATAGTATAATTGCTATTCAGGTTAAATGTTTGAATAGGCATAGTATAATTGCTATTCAGGTTGAATGTTTGAATAGGCATAGTATAATTGCTATTCAGGTTGAATGTTTGAATAGGCATAGTATAATTGCTATTCAGGTTGAATGTTTGAATAGGCATAGTATAATTGCTATTCAGGTTGAATGAGTTAATGGGCAAAGAGAGTTTGTATTGGTAATTGAGATGTGGGAGTGTGAATTAGATGAAGTGTAAGTGTTGTTTGACGGATTTGAAATAGGCAATGTATATATGTAGGTGCTATTCTGTATTTCATTTCAAAGAGAAAGTATGATGTTGGAATGTAAGTCTGTAAAATTGATTGATAAACTAGAATTCGTGAGGATTCGTAGTAGGTTATTGGATATGGTGATATGACTTTATGAATGGTAGTTATACTCGCGGGGTTGAGTATGGTTATGTCATTATGAGACAAGCATGAGTATGGTAAGAATGGTGATAAAGCAGGTTTGAATATATGCGTTGGTTATCTAAGATTTCAATGTTGTTAATATTTTAATTTAAAATTGGATGTTCTCACTAGGCGTTAGCCTAATCGTTTCAAATCAACTTTTCTTACCAGGTACTAGCTCAGGAAAAGTAAAGGGAAGAGGGACGGGTGCTTTTGGGGTATTCAACTTGCTGATGTTAAGAAGAGAAGTTAGCTGATATGAGGATGTTTTGATGAATGACTTATACAACCCGTTTAATCTTTTCATAGTGTACAAGATTGGATTAATAGGTTGTTCTGTAGAATTCGAATTGTATGTATTAAACCTCATAGTTAATTCTCTAATTAAGTATGAAAGTTGGATGATTTTATAGTTAACCTTGTTAAACTTAAGGTTTAAATTGGCCCTGATTTTAGGGTGTTACAATATGGTATCAGAGCATTAGTTTAAGTGAACTAAGTATGCTGATGAGATACTTAGACTTAAGCTGAGATGAATTAAGTTATGATTCGTGAAATATGGGTAGAAGTACTAAGACGGGATAGTCTTAAAGTTGACGGAAATAAGTGAAATTGGTACTGTAATGATGATAATGAGGATTCTCATGTATGATATATTCACAATCTCAATTAGCTACTGTTATTATGAATATATTATTACACAAGCATACTTGTTTCTAAATTGTTACAGTGACTAATGAGCGGTAAAGTACGTTTCTTATATCTAGTTATGTGTTGTGAGATCCCACATCGGCTAGGAGGGGGAACGAAGTCCTCCTTATAAGGGTGGATGGATACCTTCCTTGCATGAGGCCTTTTGCCTATCACTGGGTGCGGTCTGGGTGCGTCCCGCGTATGCATGTGCGGGCAGGAACAAACCGTGAGCGGTACCGGCATGCTGTTATGCAGAGGGTATGCGCAAAGCGGACATTATTGTGTACGGTGGGCTAGGGATGTTACATGTGTAACCATTTCTTATGGTTATTTCTTTGTGTTATATCAGAACCATGGTGAATACGCCACCGAGGTCCTCTAATTCTTCGGAGATCAGAGCAGTAACTAATTGGGGGTTGGAGGGACAACCTGGAACGGGCGGAACTCATGAGAGTCCGCCGAGGCCACCTCTAATAGGCGGATTGGAATGTCAAACGCATAGAACGAGTACTGGTATTTCTAATCCGGAAATGCCAGAATCGACAATAGAGCCTCGTATGATGGAGAACATGACGAAAATGATGAATACAGCGATGGAAAACAAGCCGAAATGTTTATAAAGGCACTGAGCGATCGAAGTACTGAGCTACGTCGAGCGGAAACCAATACTGGGGTAATAAATCCAGTTCATAACTCTGTAAGAGAGGCAGAAAGGAGGGTTGAAAGAATATGCTCATATAAAACGCTTTTAAGCTGTAAACCGCCAGAGTTTAAAGGAACAGATAATCCCGTAGCATGCATGAACTGGATTAGGGAAATGGAACAAGCTTTTCGAGCTTGTGAATGCGATGAAAAGTCAAAGGTTAGATTTGCATCTCAAATGCTAAGAGGCAATGCGCTGACTTGGTGGAATGTATTGACGGCTACAATTTCGGCTTCAGTCTTGACTGCTATGACTTGGGAGTCATTCAAAAAAACAGATTCTAGAAGAGTAATGTAATGAAAATGAGATGGATAGGATCGAAGAAGAGTTTCGGACTCTTAAGAAAGGTACTTCATCTGTTAGGAAGTATACTGAGTCCTTTATGGAAAAATTGAATTTAGTGGGGCATGTGGCTCTAACTGAGAAGGAAAAGATTAAGGCTTACTTGAAAGGTTTGCCAGCTGATATGATGTCCCGAGTTAGGAATTCAAAGGCTTCAACATTAAGGGAAACGATTGAGGAAGCAAAAGTGGTAGAAGAAGTTTATGCAGAGGATAAAGCGGAGAAGGCTCAAATGGGAGAGAAAAGAAAATTTGAAAGTCGATCGGAACCTTCACTAGGACTGAAATCCCTTAGTAAGGACACTCAACTCGAGACTCGACCAGAGTCTAATTGGTGTCAGAAATGTAAGAGTAAACATTTTGGGTCATGTCGGGGGATATCAAGGGAATGTTTTAAGTGTGGAAAGAGTGGTCATCAAATAGAGAGTTGTCCCATCCAAGGACCAACTTGCTATGAATGTAAGAAGCATGATCATTATCGAAGGGATTGCCCAACGCTGAAAGATAGCGGGAGTAAAGGGAAGAAACCCAACATCTCAACAGCAAAGGATTGAAACTTTTCACGTGATGATAAAAGACGTTAAGGAATGGATGGATACATTTTTGATATTGTCCTTGTTTATTCCACACATACGTGTATGTGTATTATGTAAATGATGCTAACTTATCTTTTGTATTTTGGTCGGTATCGAAAATTAGCTGTATTAGCTGTTGTGGTTCAATGATGTTTTAATGATTGAAAAAAAGTTAAAATAAGATTAAGTTTAGTTGGATAAAAGATTTGATAAATTATATAGTTACCCCGAAGGAATTCGCAAAATTTCAAGTTGGGGAGTGGGTAATGTTGAAGTGTATAAGATCTAGAAAACATGGAAAGTTGAGTCTTTGTTTTTCCCCGAACTTTTATTTGTGATTAAGTATATAAGACTAGAAATTAGAGGAAATACATGACCTATTTCATGTTAGTATGGTGATTCCACTTACTGGAATAAGAATAGGTGAGAAGAGTTGTTGTGTGGAGATACCGGAGGCGATCTAGAAAGATCGGTTAAGAAGTTACGACCGAAAGATATGTTTATGTTGAAAGTACAATGGAAACATCATCGAGGTGCTTATGTGACTTTAGAGTCGGTAGAGAATATGAAGAATAGGTATCCTTATTTGTTTACCTGATTGTGATTTCGGGGACGAAATCATTTTCAAGTTGGGGAGTATTGTAACATCCTGAATTTTCAATAATAGTATTTTAATGAGAATTGGGATTTATTTGCATTTTAGTTTTAAACCTTGGATTATATGGAAATTTATAGTTCAAATGGGTTAAAATGCAAATGATTAAGTTTGAGGTTACTTTTGGAAATAATGAAACTTGAGGGTGTATTGAGAAATTTTAGAAAGTGTATATGGATAAAGTAGCTGAAAATCAGATATTATCTGATTCCTTGTGGCTGAGTCGGTTTAGAAAAAGAGAGAAAAGTGAGAAAGAAGAGAAGAGGAAGAAAACAAGAGTTTGGCTTCAAATTGGTAAGGAAATTGATCATGTTTTCTGAGGAATTTGTTGTAGATACATGGTGGTATACGAATCTGTGTTTTGAATAGGTTCTCAAAATCGTTTACAACAGATTGGAGCAACAGATTGTGATTAAAGTGGGTTTTCTTCAAAAAGGTGAGTTCATTCACTTTTGATTAAATACATGCTTTCTGTCAAATTAAATGTTAAGACACATGTATAAACTAGTTATGAACTGTATGGGATGGTCTGGAATGAGCTGAATCAAACAGACATCAAAGTAGATTGGATTTTAGGCTGCAGTTCGAAGGTTTCCGGATGAAACGTCGTATCCGGAAACCCGGGTGATAAATGTCTCTGGACAAGACAAAGTATCCGGTAAGTCTTAAGTTTCTTATAGTTTCCGTATAAATCGAGATACCGGATGGTATCCGGATTACCTTGGTTTCCGGATGTCATCCGGATTAGTGAAATACCCGGTAAGATAATGTATCCGGAAAAGTTGTGTGTATCCGGAAAGGTTGTGTGTATCCGGTAACCTTTGTTGTCCCGATAATTCTGATGTCTGGATATACGTTAATAAGGTGTAATGGATTTGTAAACATTAGTTGTGTTGGATAACGTAGGATAGGCAAAGTATAATTGCTATTCCTGTTTATAGTGGAAAGTAATGAATAGGCAAAGTAGAATTGCTATTCATGTTTAAAAGATGGAATAGGCAAAGTAGAATTGCTATCCACGTTGAAATGATTGAATAGGTAAAGTAGAATTACTATTCATATTACAATAATAGAATATGCAAAGTATAATTGCTATTTCCGTATACCCTTGAAAAGGAGGAATAGGCGAGGTATAATTGTTATTCCCGTGTATCCTTAGAAATTATTGAATAGGCAAAGTACAATTGCTATTCACATTGATTGATGAATAGACAAAGTAGAATTGTTATTCATGTGTATGATTGAATAGACAAAGTAGAATTGTTATTCATGTGTATCATTGAATAGACAAAGTAGAATTGTTATTCATACGGAATGTTTGAATAGGCATAGTATAATTGCTATTCAGGTTAAATGTTTGAATAGGCAAAGTATAATTGATATTCAGGTTAAATGTTTGAATAGGCATAGTATAATTGCTATTCAGGTTGAATGAGTTAATGGGCAAAGAGAGTTGCTATTGGTAATTGAGATGTGGGAGTGTGAATTAGATGAAATGTAAGTGTTGTTTGACGGATTTGAAATAGGCAATGTATATATGTAGGTGCTATTCTGTATTTCATTTCAAAGAGAAAGTATGATGTTGGAATGTAAGTCTGTAAAATTGATTGATAAACTAGAATCCATGAGGATTCGTAGTAGGTTATTGGATATAGTGATACGACTTTATGAATGGTAGTTATACTCGCGGGGTTGAGTATGGTTATGTCATTATGAGACAAGCATGAGTATGGTAAGAATGGTGATAAAGCAGGTTTGAATATATGCGTTGGTTATCTAAGATTTCAATGTTGTTAATGTTTTAATTTAAAATTGGATGTTCTCACTAGGCGTAAGCCTAATCGTTTCATATCAACTTTTCTTACCAGGTACTAGCTCAGGAAAAGTAAAGGGAAGAGGGACGGGTGCTTTTGGGGTATTCAACTTGCTGATGTTAAGAAGAGAAGTTAGCTGATATGAGGATGTTTTGATGAATGACTTAGACAACCCGTTTAATCTTTTCATAGTGTACAATATTGGATTAATAGGTTGTTGTAATAACCCGGGTAAGTCCGTTAGTAAAAAAAAATCTAATCCCGTTATATTATTTAACTTTAAAGTTACTATTTTTGGGTAAGTTTAAGTGAATTTATAAGTTAATAGTGTTTTAGTCATTAGCAAAGAGTTTAGGGGCTGAAATGGTAATTTGGCTAGATATTATCTGAATTAGGTGTCCAGATTTATATTCATTTTCTCAGCAATTTAGTGTGTGTAGTGTGTGTTTTTGGAGAGAAAAGAAGCAAAAGAAGATAGGAAAGGTTAAGGCATCATTTGACTTCATTTGGAAGTGTTTTGAGGTATGTTTCTTTGTAATTTATGTTTGTAATTGATAGTATGTGTTAGCTTCAATCTTCCTAATCATAGAAGTATTTAGAAGTAGTGAAAAATAGGCTAAGTGAAGAAAGCCTCTTACAGAGGCTCTGCCGACATTACCGAGAAATCAAGGTCAAGAAGCTACAGAAGCAGCAGAGGCTTCCTACAGAAGCTCTGTCATACGCACAAAGAAGACCAAAGACTCAGAATCCGGCGAAGACTGCTCCACAGAGGACCAGACCGCAGAACCTCTGTAACTCATTACAGAGCCTCTGTGGTCCTCACTGAGACTTGAAGATATTTATAATATCTTGCTACTGTTCCAAGACCTGTTCATCAACTTGCATGGCAACTTGCCCTGTCCAACTTCAACACGTGTCAAACTCTGAATGGACTCAATAGGGCTTAGTACATAATAGACGTATGCGCCATTTAATGCATTTACCAAAAGTACATCTGCTCCATTAAATGCGCATGGCTCAAACAACTGTTCACACCATCTGTTCTACTATTCATGCCGTAAAAGGAACAGTGACCTACTTCATAGTCTTCTAAGAGTAGTATAAAAGGAAGTCTTATGTTGAGTTCTTCCTAACACAAAAAGGACGAATACACAAGGAATCACTAATACTCTCAAGCTTTATTGTCAAATATCTGAGTGTTATATTCTCACACACACCAACAGTTCTTAATTTGTTCTTCGTGTGGTTATTATATATTGAATAACAGTAACTGTTCAAGAAATCCTTTTCATTCTTTACTGTTTTCTTTATATGTGTGCATTCTAATATCTATCAAACATATCTGTTAGTTTAATACGCTTCCGCGTCAAACTCTAAACTCAACTAATAGACTATTAATCTTGATTAAGTGTATCTGGGTTCCAACAATTGGTATTAGAGCCTTCCTTGATTTTCAATATCAAGTGATCCACTTATCAAGATTCGTGATAGATATTATTGAGATTTAAAATTGTGTCTGGAAACTGCTTAAACCCAGAAAATCTTCAAGTTCATCGAAGTAACTCTTTAGTCATACTTTCTTTCTAAAATCTTCAAAAATGACAAATACAAATAATTTCTTTACTACTGGTTCTCTCACTAAACCTCATACTCTCCTTCGAGATGAGTATCCTCAGTGGAAATAAGAATGGTCCATTTTTTCGAGGGCACTGAAAGAAATCTAGTACAATATCTGTACAATCCTCCTCCTATTCCCATGACAGTAGTACCTCGTGTACCTGCTACTGCTGAATCTGCCAAAATCCCCGAACATCAAAAACCAAAGCCAAAAGGGGAGTGGTCAACCGAAGATAAAGCAGAAGATGAAGTTGCTCAGAAAACCAAGAGGACATTAATTATGGCAATACCCAACGAACTCTTTCAATCCTTGGATTCATGTGAAACAGCGCATGATGTGTGGAAAGAACTGGAAAGACAGTTGGAAGGAGGTGCTAAAACACAAAAAAACCGAAGAGCACAGTACATCAATGAATATCATGAATTCAGAGCCTCTGCAACAGAATCTCTGCAAACAACATACGACAGATTCAACTCTCTAATCAACAAGTGCAGAAAATCAGGCATTGACAGAACTTCTGAAGAAAACAATGTCATGTTTTTGAAAAGTCTAAATGAAGAATGGCTCCAGCTGTCTATGTCCCTACAGAAAAATCAGGATCTAGACACCTGGACTCTCTCTGATCTTTACGGAACATTAGCCGCACAAGAACCTCAGATAGCACAGGCTAAAACACTAACCATTGCACCATATGCATTGGTTAGTAAAACTAAAGAGGATGCACAGAGACCAAGAAATGATAAAGCCACAGAGGAGAAGAAGAAGGAGAAGAAGAAGATGGTGATAATTGACAGTGAAGAAGAAGAGCAAGCAGAAAAGGAAATAACTCTTGCGTCACTAGCTAAATCTTTAGCTCTATTGACAAAAGAGTTCAGAGGAAACAGAAGAGGTTCCGGAAATGAAAGATATGATAGAGACAACCAGGATGACAGAAGAGACAACAGAAGAGATGACAGAAGAGGAGAAGAATCAAGTGGCCGACAGAGGTCAATCGATAGAAATTACAGAGGGAATGACCGACAGAGGTCAGATGACTCGGTAAGCCACACGCAGCAAGAATGCTACAAGTGCGGCAAACCTGGTCACTATGCAAATGAATGTAGATCAGAGAAAGGCGGAGACCTACAGAAGTCAAATGATCGAACAGGAAACACTCCTCAAGGGTGTTTTAACTGCGGAAAACCAGGCCATTTTGCGAATGAATGCAGAAGCAGATCAAATCGCCCACAGAGGGACTCTGCTTTCTACAAAAAGAAAGCCGAATATTATGCTAAAAATCCTTAATGGCAAAAGGACATTCTGAGGAGAACACAGAAGACTTCCAGTCAGACTCTACTTCTGACGATGAACATACCGCCAATGCCCTCTTCTGTGGCATGGCAGAAGTCGACTCCTGCACTGACTCTGAGGTATCTACTTCAAACTCCAACTCTTGTATTACCTCTGTAGATGATAATACACTTAGAATTAACATTGAATTAATTGAACTGAAAGAGATAAATCAAAGTATTCAGAAAAGACTCACTTTCAATGAGAGAGAAGTACGGCTTCTCACTCAAGAAAAAGCAAAGATTTTTGAGGAAAAAGAGAGAATAGAAAAGAAATGGAACAAAACTCTAGATCCTTTAAAAAAACAAATTTCTGAATTAACCAATACTTTAAAAGATAAAACAAAAGAACTTTCAGTTTCAAGGAGCGAAACTACTGACATAAGAGCTCTTAAAGAATACTTTCAAAGAGAAAGAGAGGTATTATGGCAAGATTTACTCAGAAGAGAAGTTTTGCTTAAAAACTATAAAGATGCACAGAAAGTTTATGAAAAAGTAAACTCACAAATAGGGAGACGAGGAATAGGGTATGATGATATCACCCTAGGTGTTGAAGGCAAAAGAAACAAACCTCTGTCCTCTTTATTTGTGATTGGAAAAACGAACAAACCAGATTTTCCAAATCTAATCTCTGTAAGCAAAAGGGCGAAAATCTCTGTGGATCCTTACTTGAAGAAACATAAGAAGATGATTAACGTGTGGTTTGAAAACACGGACTCATCATCTTCAACCTCTGTCAATAGAGGTATCAAACCAAAGAAATATCTAAAAACACAAGATCAGATTGGTATCTTCAAGTTTGGTAAACCAGAGACCCAAACACAGGTTGCTTTTGTCTGTTTGATAAACGTTGAAAAGAAGTTATCAGCAGAAGCTCCTGAGTTTAAACCCATTTTTTCAGAAGAAAACTTTAAAAATTTAATTGAAAAAGAAATTTTGGAAATATGGAAATCAAGCGTTTTAGAAAAATTCTGTACATCTTCTATAGATAAAACTCTCACTGAAGAAATCTTATTAGAAACCTCTGCAATCTATGAAAACTATTCTACAGAGGAAGAAAGCTTGTATGATGCATGTTCGGAAAATTCAACCTCTATTGAAAGAATTGACTCAACCTCTGTATACGAGGACGATTCATCCTCTGACAACTCAGAGACTGATTTCAAATCAGGGATAATTCACTGTGACACAGAGGATGTCAAATTCTCCTCTGAAGTTCCTCACAGAACTATTTCTCCAAAAGAGAAACTCACAGAGATTCCAATCTGCCAAGATTTTCTAAATTTGAATCTACATATCAAAACCTCTGCTGAGCTTAAAATGTTACAGAAGACCTCTATTGATCCTATAAGTTCTAGATTTTCAAAACCCAAGGTTAATAAATCTTTTTCTTCTGTGACAGTGATGAAAGAAGTTCACCACAGAAGCAACCCACAGAAGGCAGGTCCTAAACAGAGCTTTTGCAAACAACATTCGAGTATTCATAGATCTTCTAGTAATAGGAAATCTAATGTAAAGAAAGAATGTAATGCCTCTGTGGCTGAGTTTAAAAAGTTCAATGAAAAGTTCAAGCAAATTACATCTCATATTCAATACTGTCATTGCTTTGATCTTATGTCTAAACTTAATAATCATTTTTCAAGTCAAGTCTGTTTACTCTCTACGACAATTCAAAAGTCAAATCCCACAAAGAAACAATCTGACTCTTCTGCAGAGAACAAAATGTATTTCAAGAATGCCAAGGCAAACTTGAAAAACTCTAACAATAATGGACCCATATGGATATGGGTACCTAAATCTCTGTGATTGTCCTGGAGAAGAAGAATGTGCCAATCTGGTATCTAGACTCCGGATGCTCAAGGCACATGACTGGTGACAGAAGTGCACTATCCACGTACAAAGAAACACAAGATGGTGAATCTGTGACTTTTGGAGACAACAAGAAAGGACACATAAAAGGCTATGGAGTCATAAGGAAAGAAGACGTTTCTGTATACAAAGTTGCATATGTGGATGGCCTTAAGCACAACCTACTCAGTGTAAGTCAACTTTGTGATACCGGATTCAATGTGTTGTTCAAAAGAACTTTCTGCTCTCTACAAAGTGAAGAAACAAGTATGGAACTTCTGCGAGCTGAAAGAATAGGTGATCTATATCTAATGAACTTCAACTCAAAGAACAAGGACAAATTTTGCCTTGTTGCCTGCAAAAGTGAAGAAGCCTGGTTATGGCACACAGGTTCTGTCACTTGAATTTTCACACATTGGAAAAACTGGTCAAACTTGATCTAGTTAAAGGTTTGCCAAATGTTAAATTCAATAAGGATCATTTATGTTCTGCCTGCGAGATGGGAAAACTCAAAAGAGCTTCCCACAAAGGCAAAACAGATGTGTCTTGCACCAGGCCTCTGTACATGCTTCATGTCGACCTCTGCGGTCCCATTGCAATACAGAGCCTAGGTGGCAAGAAATATATACTTGTCTTAGTTGATGAGTATTCACGTTTCACATGGATTGAATTTATCAGAAAGAAATCAGATGTTCCAATTATATTGATAAATCTAATGAAAAGAATCCAAGTTCTTTATGACTGCAAAATACAGAAGTTAAGAAGTGACAACGGCACAGAATTCAAAAACTGTGTCATTGAAACTTATCTTTCAACAGAAGGAATTTCACAGAACTTCTCTGCAGCTCGCACTCCACAACAGAACGGTGTTGTCGAAAGAAAGAATCGAACACTTGTGGAAGCCGCAAGAACTATGATGTCAGCATGCGGATTATCAATGAACTTTTGGGCAGAAGCAATTTCTACTGCGTGTTATACTCAAAATCGATCAACCATTGTGAAAAGACACCTCAAGACGCCTTACGAATTGCTTAACAAACGGCGGCCAAACATCAAATTTTTCCATGTATTCGGATGCAAATGCTTCGTCTTAAACGACATAGATTCAAGAGGAAAGTTTGATGTAAAAGCAGATGAAGGCAAATTCATTGGATACTCTGCCACTTCCAAAGCCTACAGAACATTCCTTACAAAGTCTCACAAGATTGTAGAAAGCATCAATGTTTCTTTTGATGATTCATTCCAAATGACTTCTGAGCAAATAAGTTCAGAACTCGGAATTAAAGGGAAATTCTCTGACATCTCAAGAACAAAAGAAGATTTGAATCTTCTATTTTTGGAGATGTTCCACAATGACATTGATCCTTCTGTCGAAACCATCAGAGTTTCTGAAGAACCATCCTCTGTCGGACAAAATCCTACAGGTATGACTCTAACTGGTCCAAATAATGCTTCATCTTCTTCTATAAATACTACAGATGCAATTGCCGAAGCAGAAGAAAGTGCAGAAGATGAAACATCAAGAAAAACGACCACATAAGCTGCACAAACCACAGAAGAACCAATTACAGAGGAGATCGAGGACCAAGACTATACATCCTCAGAGGAACAAACTCCACCACCACTCGTACCAATCATTCCACAAACGGTAGAATCATCTACCAAGGCACGAAGAACATCAGAGGCTGCACAAGAAGAAACACAAGAAGCCTCTGAAGAAAGTTTTGATGACATTGATGATCATCTTCCACGCACAACTCAGTGGACAAAAAGCCATCCTCCAAGCCAAATAATAGGAGAACCTTCTGACTCAGTAAAAACAAGGTCTGCCACTGCTAATTTTTGTTTCTTTACAAATTTTATTAGTGTTATAGAACCAAAGAAGATTTCTGAAGCCCTAGATGACCCAAACTGGGTAGACGTCATGCAAGAAGAACTTCTGCAATTTGAGCGTAACAAAGTATGGACTTTAGTACCTCTGCCAAGAGGGAAACAGGCCATTGGGACTAAATGGGTCTACAGAAACAAGAAGTATGAAGATGGAGTGGTCGTCAGAAACAAAGCAAGATTAGTAGCAAAAGGATATAGACAAGAAGAAGGCATAGACTACGATGAGACTTTTGCCCCTGTCGCACGTCTCGAAGCAATAAGAATATTCTTAGCCTTTGCAGCCCACAGAGGTTTTAAAGTCTATCAGATGGACGTAAAATCAGCTTTTCTAAACGGTGAAATCCAAGAAGAGGTTTACGTAAATCAGCCACCAGGTTTTGAAAGCTCAAAGTTTCCAAGGCATGTATACTACCTTGAAAAGGCTCTATACGGACTGAAACAGGCTCCAAGAGCATGGTACGAACGCCTTTCTACCTTCCTTCTAGTCAATGGCTACAACAGAGGTACAACAGATACTACCTTATTCTATAAACGCAAAAATAGTGAGATAATGCTTGTACAAATATACGTAGATGACATAATTTTTGGGTCTACAAATTCAGAAGAGTGCAAATTTTTTGAAAAACTCATGCAGAGTGAGTTTGAAATGAGTATGATGGGAGAATTAACATTCTTCCTCGGACTTCAAGTCAAACAATCTTCAGAGGGAATTTTTATAAATCATGCCAAATATGTCTCTGACATACTTTTAAAATATAATCTCTCTGATACCTCTGCAATAAAGACTCCAATGGCCACTGGAAATAAGTTATTCTTAGATCCAAATGGTATTTCTGTAGAATGTACTCTCTACAGAGGCATGATTGGATCTCTGTTATACTTAACAGCAAGCAGACCTGACATTATGCATGCCACATGTCTTTGTGCACGTTATCAAGCTAATCCAAAGAAATCACATTATGATGCTGTAAAAAGAATCTTTAGATACCTGAAGGGGACCAACAATCTTGGTCTCTGGTATCCACAGAACTCTGGTTTTAGTCTTAAAGCTTATACAGATTCAGACTATGGAGGATGCATGCTCGACAGAAAGAGTACCTCTGGGAGTTGTCAATTCCTAGGTGGTAAACTAGTCAGTTGGACCTCCAAGAAGCAGAATTGTGTCTCCACATCCACTGCAGAAGCTGAATACGTTGCTGCCGCTAGCTGTTGTTCTCAGGTTCTATGGATGAAGACTCAGCTAAAAGACTACGGCCACATTCTGTTCAAAATACCCATCTTCTGTGATTCCAAAAGTGCTATTGCTATCTCTGCCAACCCTGTGCAACACTCAAAAACCAAGCATATCGATATAAGGTATCATTTCTTGAAACATCATGTTGAATACGGTATAATCGAAATGCATTTCGTGCCCACAGAATATCAACTCGCTGACTTATTCACCAAAGCATTAGACGAGAAAAGATTCAACTTCTTGGTGGGTAAGTTAGGAATGATTAACATGGTGTGAAAATCCTCTGTAAGTATAGCTTTATCTTCTGTAAATAATAAGTAAATACATTGCTTAATTTATTGCTTTAATTGATTCTACTTCTGTATGTAAATTCTTAAAACCTTAAATAGTTCTTAAAATCACAGAGCTTCTGTAAGTCAACTCAGAACCTCTGACGACCCCTACAGAACCTCTGAAAAACATGACCTATGTTCTATGCAAAACTTATCATTCTTTGATCCAAGCATAGGTCAAGGGGGAGCAAAAGAAAATTACTTGATCTACAGAGGTTATTAGATCAAGGGGGAGCAGAAGGGAACCCTGAAATGATCTAAAGAGATAAAACTTTCAAGGGAAAGCCAAAGAAAAATGTCGATGACTCCATATCGACAGAAGTCAGATCTCACTGCCGAGAAAAGAAGAACCAAAAGGTATGTCTCTCGCACAAAAGGTTTTTGGAAAACAATTTTCTAGGACAAGAATTGTCAAATATGTCCTAAATATACTGTGAATAACATTTCAAAAATCAAAAGCTCAAAAAGTTTCACAAAATTCGAATTAGGAGAAATTTAAGGTCATAGAGCTTCTGCTGAGCTCAACAGAGGTTTTGCAAGAAATATGCTATGTGATCACAAATTAACCTTCTGTCGATCTTTTGGAATGTTATCTCGGAAACCGAAAACGCAGACCATGACCTTCTCGAACAAACCGTTCTTTTTTAACAGTTTTCTCGGACACAAACTTTCAAATATGTCCGAAAAACATCTCTTAAACCAAATCAAAAATTGGATGATCAAAAATATTAATAAAATTTTTGTTATGAGATTTTTTCCCTCATAGAGCTTCTGCTGGCTCTCGCAGAGCTTCTGCAAGTTCCATCAGAGCTACAAAACCTCTGTGAGTAAAATTTCTTGACAAAATCCTATTGATCCTCTCCAATGTCTTTACAAACGTTTTCGTTCAAAGAAGAACCTTCAGAGTCATGACAACAATGAGATATATGAGAAGGTTAAAACTCAAGATTTTCAAAATCACAAAACTTCTGTAAAACACAAAAGTTCTGCCATTTTGTTATCTGTGGTAATAACGGTTACTATTACTGCGAGTGAAACTCATATGGCTAAAATCAACCTCACGCGCCTAGCATTAATGGGCCGCGCACGACGTCCTGTCATATTCTGACAAGGCCTACGTGTCCCATTTTCATTGGGCGTACATGGAACGTTTTTATTTGGAAAGTTGAACCCGCCGCTCAAACTCGAGTGCGGATTCCAAACTTTAATCCATTGCCATATATTTTACTCTTTCGAATTCTACCGTTTTACCATCCTATAAAAACAAAGCTTACCCTCTCATAAAACTTTTTACAAACTCTCATCTTCTTCTCCGGCGAAACCCTGCAAAAAGCTTGCAAAAATCTTATTCTTAAAATCAAATGGCTTCATCTTCTCGAGCTACATCCTCTGAACTCTCTCCGGCGAACTCACCGGAACACTCCCCTGCACATTCAGAACATTCTGAAAACCCCAGCCTTGCAAGAAATATTGAACAACAAGATTCTGGGGACTCAGCAGACTTTGCTCCGACGACACACTTGCAAAACTTTATAGCAAAGGATCATTTCGAAGCCATTCTTCCTATCAAATCCAACAACTGCTATTTGGTCCCCTCACCCACTACTTTCGGCGAAGCCCATGCCATACTTCTGAACATCATGGAGAATCATGTCCTCTTCCCTCTACTATCAAGAACCCCGAACAAAATTCCAGTCCGTTATTTGAACCAATTTTGGCAAAGCTGCCGATTTGATAAAGACGATTCTCTTATCAAAGGGTACATTTCAAGACCTGATAAATCTGAGCATCTTGAAATCAAGTTCAACAGAACAATGTTCTCACTTGAATTCAACCTACCAACAAGGGGTCTTCTGGGATTGAAGAGTTATGCAGAGCAACCAACAGACGAAGAGCTCTGTCGATTCGTGGAAATGCTTGGGTACAACACCCAACTACGGAAGAGAAATGACTTCCGCAGAGGCCGATTACCACCTCTGTGGAACACTTTGTTCTCTATTCTTAACAGATGCCTGACAGGAAAGATAGGCAGTATTGACCAGAGCTCACATCAAATCTTGAGCATCATGTATGGGGTTTACTATGATCTTCCACTAGATTATGCGACCATAATGATGCAAGAGATCATAAACACCATCGACAGAAAGAACAACTCGAAAAGGGTCAAAGAGAACGATCCCAACTTTCTACCACCTCTGCAATTCCAAAGAATATTAGGAGTACTGTTCGAACCTCTGCTGCTAATCCAAAATTGGCCAATGGAAGGGCCAACTCCCAAACAGTTCCCGATGAACAAGAATACCCCCACTGATCATGCTGATGGCTACTCACACTGCAGACCTCTGTCAAAGAAGCTTCTGCAATACGCATCGAATAAATCCCTTAAGAAAGAGTATATACGCGATCATAGAACTCCTAAACCGAGTCCTATGACACCCCCGCGTTTAGGTGTCCCCCTAGGAACAATGATAGCAAAACCTCTTTCCACTCAAGAAGAAAAGGATCAGAAGTTAGCAAAGCACATGGCTATTCAACTCAGCTTTACAGCCAAACGTGCAGAACTAATGGGAAAGAAGTCTTCATCAAGAACCTCTGCATCTACTCCAAAAGCTAAGAAGAGGAAAACTGCAGAAGGCACCTCAACAAGCGCTGCAGAAGATCAACCCTCACCTCCTCATGCCACAGAAATTGGCTCCTCTGCTCCTCCCTCCTCCCCAAAAATGAAGAAGAAAAGATCAAAATCAACAGAAGAAGGGGCACCAAATCCTAAGAGGAGGAAAACCAAAAAGAGGCATGGTAAATCACTTGCAAAGTTGGTAACCATTGCAGAAGAGGAAACTGCTGAAGAAGAAGTTGCAGAAGAAGAAATGGCTACAGAAAGGTATCAATCACCCTATCAATCTCCAGATAGATTTGCTCACCAAGGAGACCTGAACGACTTCTTACAGAACCCTGAAATTGCCAACACCCTAAATACAGCAGGGTGGACGGCACAACCTCTCGACCACCACTCTCCAGAAGAACAAGATTTCTTCATTTCTGGCATTGACACACATCTGCAAGAAGATGACACAACACCCAGAAATCAACCAGCCGAAACCCCTGTTATTTTACAAAACCCTTTCATTCAAGGATTGGATGTCCACAGAAGAAGTCCAAACCCAGCTTCAGAAGAAATAGAACAAACTGAAGTTGAATGGAACAGAGGTGAAATTACAGAGGCTTCTGAGAACATGATGGAAGAAGAGAAAGAAAAAGGGGCCGAAGTTGTACAAAAGAGGGATTAGCAACAACGGAAACAGAAATAGAGATCTTAGAGACAGATTCAGATGAAGAAGAAGCTGTCTGGATACGTAAGGGTCTTTATCATCCACATGTCATGAGATTATTTGGATCTCATCAAGTGTATGACCAATTATGACCAGAGCAAGGAACTTCCACAGAACTTAGGGAAGAAGCAAGAAAAGATGCCTGGATAAATAGAGGCACACAACCAAAACCAACTCCCAGTGCAACCCACATTTCTGACACCGCAGGTCTAGCTGCAGAAGGTGTCATTGAAAAAGAGCAGCACAGCTCGAACCTCACCCAAACCATCCAGCCAGAGGTTATTCTTTCAACCTCTGTGCCCACAAAAACCGGGGAAACCATTCCTAGGGAGTCTCCTCAAAGAGACTCACCTATAGTTCGTGATCAATTGCCCCAGATCACAGAAGAACGCCCAACAGAGGAATTTGTTTCCTCTGCCACGCACTTATTAAGACCCACACTTCTTTCAGAGAGAAGTAGAGAGCACAAAGACAAAGAGACTCTAGACAAGTCTCCTAGTCAACAGAAGGATATTCCAATACCCACCTCTGGAGTGGATTTGGACAATGTTCTTCTCAGAACTTCTGTAGGGATTGAAACTCATGTTTCTTCTCAAGGATCAGAAGGAAATCCTTCCATTCTCAACATACAAACAGGAATGAAAGAAGGTATCCCAGGAACAGGGATTCACTCTGGAGACGAATGTGTTCCTCTAGAGGTTACCACCGGAACACAAGTTACAAGGGATGAGTTCCAAACCCTTGAGACCTCTGTGAACCAAACCTTGAAAGAGTTGCAAAGCTCTTTCAAATCTTTTGCAGAAACAACATCACTGGCACTGCTAAACCTGAACACCAAAATGGACAACCTGTCCACAGAGGTGAAAACTGCCATCTCACAGATGAAGTCTGTTGCTACCGCATCCACCACTTCTGCCGCAACAACTACTCCTTCGATTGAGAACTCCATCAACAAGTTCCTTGATCAATTGAACAAACAGACTTCAGTGTCAACGGGCATCACTCCTGCAGATCTACAGAAGGCCCAACAAAAAGTTCAAGAAGAAGCCATGCGAAATACCATGCTGATGCAACCCAAAGACTACATGACAAGAGCACAGCTGACAGAGCTTGGGCAGAACGTGATTAATCAAGTGACAGAAGTCATCCTTTCCTTCACCACTGCCAATGCTAACTTCGTCAAAGATTTCAGAGAAAGTGTAGGAAGGATGAGATTCAAAACAGAGGCAGAGCTAGCAAATCTTCTTGGCCTCTGCGATGATGTCTGTGAAAAGTTGATGGCAGCAGGAGCTGAATTACCGAAGAAGCCCAACACTTCTTGCAGAGCAGAGGGTACTTCTGATAATGGTCAGGATGATTCTGATGATGACCAACCTGGTCCATCAGATAATCCTGAGGGGGAGAATCTAAGAGAGAAAGCTACGAGCAGAGGAATACAAAGTCCACCAATCGCAGCAGAACCAATCAACCAAGCCCCTCCAGAAGAAACCCAACAACAAACCCAAAAGACCACAGAGACAACACCCATCTCTGTGGAATCATCTCCTGACGAAACCAAAACTCCAGAAGCGGAACAGCAAGCCACAGAGGCAACAACCGCCCCTGAGGTAATCATTTTGGAAGAAACAGATGAACAAACCACAGAGAAAACACCCACCTCTGTGGAAACACCCCAAACCATACCCAGAAGAAAGTCGATTGCCACCAAACCAAAAAGAGCAACGACCTCTGCTTCTGATGTTCTGAAAAGAATGCACAAAACAATGAGTGATCGAATGGCACAGAGAGAAGAAGAAAGGCACAGGTTCACTTTAGCTTTCAGAATGGCAAGAAGATTCAATGTCAATACTTCATCAACAGAAACTGAGCTCGCAGAAGAAGTCATCAAACAACCTCCAACAGAGGTTACAGAGCAAGTCAAGCCAACAGAACCATCGCCACAAAAGTCCTCTAAATCACAATCGTCAAAATCCACAGAGGCAACCTCCATCAAACCAACAAAAGTGCCAACCTCAAAACCCACAGAAGCAACAGGTTCTGCCACGACAATAGCAAAAGATAAGGGCAAAGGGATACTGACAGAAGAGCCAAAGAAGAAGAAAACATTGCCAAAGCCAACAGAAAAACTAATGAAGAGTGCGTTTGACGCCTTTCAAACCCCAAAACCCGAAGAAGTTGACTGGGCACATGGATTGAAGCCTCTGTCAGAAATTCCTCTAACCGGTAGAGCTGCAGAAGTTGTTCAACAGATGGAGAGTCTCAGAATACAAATTCCACGACCTGGTCCAACACATGAAGAGATGGAAGAAGTGGTATACAAATACCTCTACAAACAATCCTATCAGACAAATCATCCAGTAGATCATGTGACAGATCCAAGGATCAGAGAAGAATTTGAGAACATCTTCACAAGAACAAAGCCAAGAACCAAAGCATATGTCTTCTCAATTCACAAAATCAAAAAGGTGATCTTCTGCAGATTCTCCTTCACAAGAACCTATCCAAGGGTCAGGTACAATCTTTACAAAGTCAGAAGAGAGAACAATTCAGAATCTACCTTCGCTGATGCTGACTTAAGAAACATCAATCCTTACGATCTACCTGACCTTCTGCAATGGACAAAAGACAACTACAACACAGAGCCTAATACCAGAGCCTATCAAGTGTTGAGAAAAGCGATGAGGGAAAAGCTTCTGCTATACAGCATGATAGATTTTCAGCTGGAAAAGGATCTTGGTCTCAAACATCTAGATCTACGACCACCAGAAGATCGCTTCCCACCAGACGTTGTGCCCAACTCAATCATCAGAGAACCAAGATTTGGGTTAGTATTTCAAAACCCACAACACCAGGTTAAACTTTTTGTACTCATGGATTGTCAGAAGTACGCAACCAGTACTCTGAGCAAATTCAGAGCAAGCCTTGTAAAATACAGAGGTACAGAGAAAATGGATAGAGATGATGCAGATACTTTCATCAGAGAAATAGACTCAACAATCCGCCTAAGAGAACTCTGCATCAGATTCTACAAAGAGATCAGAAAAGTCGGCAGAGACAACAGAAGCTACAACGATTTCAAAGATGCCAAAATCTGATTCTCAGACCTCCAATCTCTGCAAACAAAGTTAAAGTTTATCTTTCATTGTACTCAAATGTAAAATGCCTCTGGCATATTTCTAAATGAAAGAAATTTCGAGGTATTGTTTAACCTCTGTCTTATCTAACTTAGCCAAACTTAACTCAAGTTCAAATTTTTTATTTTTCACTACTTAGGGGGAGATTGTTAGCTTCAATCTTCCTAATCATAGAAGTATTTAGAAGTAGTGAAAAATAGGCTAAGTGAAGAAAGCCTCTTACAGAGGCTCTGCCGACATTACCGAGAAATCAAGGTCAAGAAGCTACAGAAGCAGCAGAGGCTTCCTACAGAAGCTCTGTCATACGCACAAAGAAGACCAAAGACTCAGAATTCGGCGAAGACTGCTCCACAGAGGACCAGACCGCAGAACCTCTGTAACTCATTACAGAGCCTCTGTGGTCCTCACTGAGACTTGAAGATATTTATAATATCTTGCTACTGTTCCAAGACCTGTTCATCAACTTGCATGGCAACTTGCCCTGTCCAACTTCAACACGTGTCAAACTCTGAATGGACTCAATAGAGCTTAGTACATAATAGACGTATGCGCCATTTAATGCATTTACCAAAAGTACATCTGCTCCATTAAATGCGCATGGCTCAAACAACTGTTCACACCATCTGTTCTACTATTCATGCCGTAAAAGGAACAGTGACCTACTTCATAGTCTTCTAAGAGTAGTATAAAAGGAAGTCTTATGTTGAGTTCTTCCTAACACAAAAAGGACGAATACACAAGGAATCACTAATACTCTCAAGCTTTATTGTCAAATATCTGAGTGTTATATTCTCACACACACCAACAGTTCTTAATCTGTTCTTTGTGTTGTTATTATATATTGAATAACAGTAACTGTTCAAAAAATCCTTTTCATTCTTTACTGTTTTCTTTATATGTGTGCGTTCTAATATCTATCAAACATATCTGTTAGTTTAATACGCTTCTGTATCAAACTCTAAACTCAACTAATAGACTGTTAATCTTGATTAAGTGTATCTGGGTTCCAACAGTATGTACTTCCTATCGGATTAGAATAGTTAAATTCATGATTTAGTAAAGATTCAGTCAGTTTCTGGGAAAATTGAAGCAAACCGACAGTAGTGTCCGGACACAGTATGAATGTGTCCGGATAGTTTTGTTGATGGTGTCCGGGTACTGTTTGAAGGTGTCCGGACGAGTCCTTTATCCGGGTAAGTCTCTCTTTTCTATAGTTTCCGTATGAGTTAAGATACCGGATGGTGTCCGGATTACTTTGGTGTCCGGATGACGTCCGGATTGTATAGGTTGTCCGGAAAAGTCGTGTTGTCCGGAAAAGTCATGTTGTTCGGAAAAGTAGTGTTGTCCGGGTAACTTGTGGTATCCGGATACTTTAGCTGTTTGGTTATTTTTAACTAGTTTTTGTTGAGTTCTTCTTAACACAAAAAGGACGAATACACAAGGAATCACTAATACTCTCAAGCTTTATTGTCAAATATCTGAGTGTTATATTCTCACACACACCAACAGTTCTTAATCTGTTCTTTGTGTTGTTATTATATATTGAATAACAGTAACTGTTCAAGAAATCCTTTTCATTCTTTACTGTTTTCTTTATATGTGTGCGTTCTAATATCTATCAAACATATCTGTTAGTTTAATACGCTTCTGTATCAAACTCTAAACTCAACTAATAGACTGTTAATCTTGATTAAGTGTATCTGGGTTCCAACAGTATGTACTTCCTATCGGATTAGAATAGTTAAATTCATGATTTAGTAAAGATTTAGTCGGTTTCTGGGCAAATTGAAGCAAACCGACAGTAGTGTCCGGACACAGTATGAATGTGTCCGGATAGTTTTGTTGATGGTGTCCGGGTACTGTTTGAAGGTGTCCGGACGAGTCCTTTATCCGGGTAAGTCTCTCTTTTCTATAGTTTCCGTATGAGTTAAGATACCGGATGGTGTCCGGATTACTTTGGTGTCCGGATGACGTCCAGATTGTATAGGTTGTCCGGAAAAGTCGTGTTGTCCGGAAAAGTCATGTTGTTCGGAAAAGTAGTGTTGTCCGGGTAACTTGTGGTATCCGGATACTTTAGCTGTTTGGTTATTTTTAACTAGTTTTTGATTGAGGACTGAATAAGGTTTTCTGAAAATTTTCCAGGGGCGTTGCCCCTTGACCCCATCCGCTAACCGGGTAGCGGAACCCCCGTGTTAAGTCGCCTTAGGGGAACATTTGAGGATTTGAGTTCTTTAGAGTTCTTAGCCTTAGTAAGACTTATGTGTTTTATGTGGTAAAGAGATATATGTATCTATGTGTTACAGATCCTATGAATCTCTGGGTAAAGGACTGAACCTGTTTAGAAGGCTTGGAAACGTGTTGATAAGCAATCAGGTGAGTTTTACTTTAAAAGTATTTTCAACTGGAATACATACGTATGGTTTGGGAATGTGATAATTGGTGATTATGTGTTTATATGTATGGTATATGTGAATTATAATATATTGAGGTATTATGTTTACATGAGTATTATAATGTGTTATAATACGTTGGCCGGGCTTAGGACCGGTGTGTTTGGCTATAGAATCTGTATAGCATTGTTTGGCTGTAGATGTTGTACAGCGTTGTAAATTATTAGTTGGCTTGCAACCAACTAATATGGCCAGGAGGAATGAGAAAGGAAGGTACACTATGTGTGGGTTCAAATTGATATATTTGATTGTGCTGAATGATTTATATGAATAAGGTTTATATAAATGATTTCAAACTAACAGGGATTTATCTCACTTAGACCATCGTGTCTAACCCTCATTTTCGTTTTAAAAATATGTATTCCAGGTGGTGGATCGCGTAAGAGCAAGTAATTAGAGTAATCGATGGATGGCTTATGTGAACGATTATGTGACGAAGATTTTGGCATGTTTAGCAGTTGTATTATAATGATTAAATGTTATGTATGTATTTAGTCAGAAGTTTGTAGTAGAATGTCTTCTTTTGATTGTAATAGCTTAAGGGACCGTATTTGTAATATGATGTTTCGTTTGATTAATCAATGTTATATTACATTATGTGATTTGTTGTGTATATGGGATAAGGGTTGTTACAGTTGTTCTGGAGAATTCGAATTGTATGTATTAAACCTCATAGTTAATTCTCTAATTAAGTATGAAAGTTGGATGATTTTATAGTTAACCTTGTTAAACTTAAGGTTTAAATTGGCCCTGATTTTAGGGTGTTACACTTGTTTGGTCTTGAAAATTGCTTTCGTTTGTTTTCCTTTCTCACACGCTGAACAAAGAGATTCCTTAGCATATGAATGTTGAGGCAAGCCAGTGACCAACTCTTTGGAGGAGAAAGTATTCAGCGTCTTGAAGTTGAGATGAGAGAGCCTTTTATGCCATAACCAGTTGACATCTGAAGAGGATTTTGAGAGAAAACAAATGTTTTCGGTGGATGTTGAGTCCATGTTTATAACATAAACATTTTCCAAACGATATCCACTGAGAGCAATCTTCTCTTTCTTATCGGTGACAAAGCATGCTTCTTTGGTAAAGCAAACCGTGTAGTCCTTACAACATAGTTGACTGATGCTAAGAAGATTGTGTTTCAGTCCTTCAACATATGCGACTCTTCTGAAGGTGGTTGTACCATTAGAAAGTACACCAAACCCTTGGGTATATCCTTTACCATTTCCACCAAAGGTCACTGAGTGACCTTTCTCTTCCTTATATTCAGTGAGCAGGTTTCTTTTTCCAGTCATGTGTCAAAAGCATCCACTATCAAGATACCAAATACCCTTCGAGACCTGCAAACAAAGGAGATTAGTTTGAAATAGGTACCCATTTTACGATGGGTCCACACTTGTCAGTGGTAGAGGATGTAGAAGGATCAGCGATCTTCGCAGCATTTGATGACTCAACGTCAGTGGTAATCTTCACTTTGGTTAATTTTTTAACCTTAGTGGTATTTTTCACCTTGACTTGATTTCCACCAGGGATGTTCTTCTTTGCCTTGGAGGCAGTGATCTTCACCTTAGCTAATTTCTCAGCTTTGTTGGCTGTGGGGCACTTACTAGTAATGTGATCGGTAAGTCCACAGTGATAACATTTTCTATAGCTGAAAGTAGCTTTAGGACCATAGGCATAATTATTTGACAATTTCAAATGGGCAGGGCATGTACCAAGAATACCTTTGGCATCAGAGATCGGAGGAACCTTTAGTTCTTCAGATTTCTTGCCAATAACATCCACTCTGATTCTTGGAGTAGATCACTGAACATGTTCAGGGATCTTGTTCTTTGAAGTAGAGGGAAGATTAGCTGAAGGTTTAGAATTTTTCAGCTTTGGTACTTTGGTACCCTTCTGAGGTTTTTGAATAACAGCTTTTTCTTTTCCTTTAAGTTTAGGGCTTAAAGTAGACTTATCCTCAGGGATTGGATTATTAGAAGAAGAGCACTGAGATGATGAGGTGTCAGGGATAGAAGACACGTACATTCTAAACTTAAGCATGGAACTATCAGTGGTTGGTTCTTCAGCGTCAGCTTTGTAACCAAGACCACTTCTGTCATTGACAAGGATCTGAGCACCGATTATCTCAGTGATCTTTGCTGAGGATTTATACCATCCTTAAACAGTATATTTTTCTGCTTTCAGTTCAGCGATAGCTTGTTCACGCTCGATGCTGATGACTTGATTTACATAGACTTGATCTTTCAAATTTCTTTGATTTTTGAAAGCTCTTGAATTTTTAAATGACAGTTTTTAAGCCGTTCAGTTAGATCTAGATTTTGTTGTTCAGCTTTAGTCTTGCCATTCATGGCATCATATAAATCAACAGTCAGTATATCGATAACATGAAGTCTATCAGCTTCAGTGAGAGCAGGAGAAAGAGAAGGAGAGAGTGATACCTGAGAGGTAGAAGTAGAGAGAATTTTAGCATGTTCTTCCTCTTCTTCTTGGATTTTGGCCATGATACAGAGATTGGCCACATCTTCTTCATCAGAATCTGATTCTTCATCAGATTTAGCCCAGTCATGATCTTTAGCGATCAGACCTTTACCTTTCTTTTTATAGCTTTTCAGCTTCTCGTACTTTTCCTTGAGCTTCAGGTATTTGTCATATCTAGTCCTAGGAGTAGAGGATTTCGTGAAAGATGAAGAAGGTTTGAATACTTTTTTTGACCTGCATTCACTAGCGAAGTGTCATACTTTTTCACATTTAAAGCAGGTAGCAGTAGCCTTATCAACAGGAGTAGATTTTGGCTTGTCAGTGATGGTGAGAGGTTTATTCCTTCTGAAGTTACTCTTTCTAGCAAATCTCCTTAAAGTATTAGTCAGGAGTGCGAGAGATTCATCAAGTTCTGTAGGGTCAGCTTCTGATGAATCATCAGAGTTAGCTTCCAACTCAATGATAGTGACAGTTGATCGCTGAGTGGGCATTAACTCTGAAGAGAGTAAAGCAACAGGTGTGCTTTTGGAATCTTTCCCAAGATTCTTCTTAAGAAGACACGATTGCTCATGATTGAGCATCGTGCCAAATAAGGTACTAAGGGTCATAAATTTCAGATCCTTTGAGAGTTTAAGACACATGATATAGTTGTTCCAACTTTCAGGAAGACATTCCAAGAACTTTTCCAGGATCTCGGAGTTAGCATAGGTCTTACCAACAGTTTTTAAATCAATGAGTAGACAGTTAAAACGTTGGTGAACTTCAGAGAGAGATTCATTCTTACCACAGATGAATCTTTCATACTGTCTTACCAGGTTTATTCTCCTGGACTCTTGTACATCAGCAGTACCTTCATATTGAACACAGATTGTGTCCCACATGGCTTTTGAGCTCTTAAGATCATGATGGAATAGTAGACTTCATCAGGAAGAGCCATAGAGATGATGGATCTAGCCTTTGTATCAATGGCCACTTTCTTCTTATCTTCTTCAGTCCACTGAGACTTCTTTACTGATTGTCCTTCCAGGAACAACATGAGTGGTGGCAGTGGCTGGAACATAACCATGGACCTTGTGTGGAACATATGGTCCATTTTCCACATAGTAAGGTATAGTAGGATCTACACCTTCTAAGAAGAGCATCATTCGGTTCTTCCAAATATTGAAGTTATCTTTGCTAAATCGAGGTGGTTTGACAAGAGAGCCATTATCTATGTAATTAGTGTTTGTGTTGTTTGCCATATTGAAGAATAGCAAGGAAGAAATACTATAAGCAAGATCTTGTTTATGGGATTAAACAATCTGCTCTGATACCACTTGTCGGTCCCGAAGGGTTATACAAGTTTGTAGAAGGGGGGTGAATACAAACACATAGTTTTTATCTTTCTAATTTGTTTATTGATATAATAAAACAATTTACAGTTTGTTGCGGAATAAGACTAAGTATAAAAACTAATCTAAACAAACTATGAGAATCACACAGATTTCTTGCACTAGAATAAGAATGAAAGAAGTTAAGAAAATCTAAGGATAGTTTTCTTGGCACTAAGAAGTTCAGGGATGGACGAGCACTTCAGAAATGAAGTTGATCTTTCTATTTATACTGCATGCATTAAATGCACGTCAGGATAACTTTACACGTGTCAACACTTGGTTGGTTGCATAAATCTGACTTTTGCAAACATGCTTTTGTCCGCATGATGAACAGCGTAGTTGGCATAGTAGTTTGTACGATCCTGGACAAAGACAGGTCCTTCTGACAAATCGTACAAAAGTGTGCAATGGGATAAGACAAATGTTCCTTGTAGAACAGGCTTCATGATCAGCGATAGCTGAGTTGATCTTCATCAGAGAGGACGATAAAGGTCAGCTCTCGCTGAAGTCTTCTACTTGAAACATCGCGTGATTTGGACAAGTCATGGATTCACTGATATCCGCATAAAGGTCATGAGTAGACTTAGTCACTTGTTCGTCATCTTGGTCTTCGATTTCAACGTTGAACTCTTTTTCGTGAATCTTGTCTTCAGGGATCATAAGCAAACATTTACATAATGAACATTCAGTGATCATCAGCGCGACTGAACAGGCTCAGGTCTCACTGATGTACATTTATCACTAATGATTAATTTAAAGAACAAACGTTTCACATCAGCGATACTAAACAGACTTAGTATATTTTCTTTGATGGTGAAACACTGATACATAATGTTTACTTACAATTTTCAATAAGTGATTCTAAGGGTCATCATCAAATCACTGAAGGGTTTGGATCAACATCATCTTCTATCAACAGCGCCACCACCAAATTAGACTGACCAGAGGTTTATTTCTTCCTATAAGATTTTCCTTCAACCCATTTCCAGCTCCAACATTCAAAAAAGGAGGATTCTCTGATTTTGGTTTCAGATCTATCTTGGTTTATGTTCTCAATGATATTCCCGCTCAACTATCTCCAACTAAGATTATTTAAAATTTCAAAATATAAGATTTGTGTTCCCAGGGTTAAATTGAAATCCTCAAATTGTTTTCTCTCTCTACCATCGAGTTATCGTCCTCCATTGTTGCTCCTTTTCAATCTTAAAGTTTCAAAAACCAGGTGAAATGGCGTTTAGATTTCAACAACTAGGTGAACTACAGAACCAGTTCATGGGCTTCTACAAGCGATCAGTAAACATCCCAGAAAACACCGAGTTTTCTACATTTTTGATCCTCAATCTCTCTCAATACATCTCCGACTCACGAAGGTATATGCTTTCATTACCCTAATTTTATATTTTTGTTTGATTCTTCTCAACAAACTAATAAATGTAATTTTGATTTTTTTTCTAGGTATGAATAATATGAATATACGTTAGGGTTTTCTTTTGATTTTGGGTCAAACTAATGTGATTTGCTAAAGAAATTTCAGATAGGTTTGTAAAACTATTTCATTATTTTGCCTTTTAATGTGCTCATTGTTGACTTCTTCTGAAGGTTATGTAGACATTCTTCTCTTTTCTGTATATTCGTGGATTGTTCATCTGGTCTGGTCTGGTGTGGAGTTGGTGCAATTTTGATATTGGAGTTGTGAATAACATATACCAGTTCAATTTTTTTATTTTGAAGTTCACAGGTTCTTCCCAGCGGCTTCTTCCGACAATATTGGTCGATGCTCTTCCTGCCGGAGCTTCTGTCCTCCGATTTGGGTATGACGAACGGCTTCTTTATTCTTCTGCTAAAATATTATGCTCTTAATTCTTCTTCATTGTTGTATAACATAGGCGCTGATCTACCGATATTACTTTCCTTACGGATTGAGCATGCGACGGATCAAAAATCTTACCCGGTAAGAGGCATAACAAGGACCGAGAGTCCTATCTGGTAAACACTTAACAACAATCCATTTTAATAAGGTAAGTGAAGGGGATGTCTTTTGCCGGTAAACCCTTACCCGGTAAACGACCCCTAATACTGTGACCCCTAAGATTGCTTCTTTTTCCCTCACCTAGCAACTGGATGCATGAGTTTCTTTCCAACAAGTTTTCAAAGATTCTAAGAGAAGATTATCAAGAAGTTCAGTGGTTTTGTGCCAAGGTATGAGTTAAAACTCAAGTGCTTGAGGTTTAGATGCATAAAAATAAAACATCTTTTGGGAGAAAGCAAGTTTAAGATTCCAAATAGAGCATTAAGTAATTGTACACCAATATGCAGTTTTGTATAAATTTAGGTAGAATGTTGTAGTGTGTATATGAAGGATAACTAAATAGAAATGCATTTTGTTGCATCTTCTTGATGTTTTAAATTTCAATTTTGTTCCTCTATTGCTTTCAATTTTATGTATTCTTTTGTATAATGGGTCTCTCTTTTGTGTTTTGCATATTAAAATATGTATTCCCCTAAAAACCAATTTACGAAAAACAAAGTTAGAAAACTAATATTGGAAAATGCATCATAAAACTTATAACCAATTGAAAGCTCGCTTGACACTTGCTCTTTAAACCACATGAAACTTAGAAAAGTAAAATTGATAGGAACTTGAAACAGAACATAACGGTAACTGAATTAAACGTTTAAGTTCTTGACTTTCAAAATTAAACGTTTTAGCAAAGTTGTTGAACTCCTTTGCGCACTGAGCTACATGTTCAAAGGTTTTTCATTTTTCATTTAAGATAAAGATTTCACACATTACTCCCCGGTGCATTGCACGAGCACACTGCTAGTTTAAAAATAACAATTTAAAACCAACATTCCATTTCATAAATGTATAGGTTAATTAAATGAGAAAAGTAATTGACAATTATACCATCATGTTGCAAGACACATGATGTCTTTAACCTTTCAAACTTAACGGTGTTAGTGTTGAGAGACCCTAGCCATAATATATTGCATACCACAAGGACTGTATCCATAATAAACGTAGAATGAGAACCATAGTCAAAGAAAACACAAAACCATAGGGACCAAATCCACAATTCACTCAAAATAAAATAAAGAGTCGACCATCAGTTTTTGGGAGAATATGAGTCAATTTTGAAACAAAAACATAACATGAGGGACTGAAGGTGTAACACCCCCTTCCCGAGAAGGAAAAGGAGGTCACATTCAAACTTAAAACAAACTGCTAACAGAAACATACAGAGCACTATTAAACCATATTTAAAATAAATATCATAAAATATAACAATTGTCTCAAACGATACATTTTCTTTCTTGCAAAACTTGTTTTTACAATGCCAACTAAATCTACAATTTCTTACCAACAAACTCTTAGATCTGAGAATACTTCAGATCCCCTACTCCTTAGATTCCCTTCGAATACATGCCGCGAAGAAAGAAATGCGGCTGAGCCAAACGCTCAGTGCACGGATACGATAGATAACATACAAATACTCGAACCAAACACCGAATAGTAATAAAAATCAAGATTTAGGCAACGAACATACTCTAAAGACGAAACTCGAAGTGTCCTTGAAAACTAGATTGAGTATAAAACACATAACATACAGATTCAACGACAACATATGAGATACCTACAAGTAGGGAAACAAAATAAAAGACGTTGGATCATGCAAATTGATTTTAACATGTTTAATCAAACCGTAAACAAATGAATATTTACAAATTTGTTATTTCACAACAACAATTATTGTCAAAGATCAAAACTATCAAATCATAACAAAAACATATCAGTATATTCTAAACGAATATAAGAAACTTAAATCAAAATCCTACCAATTGATTGTATATCTAGTGTCATTGTCGCGTGTCATTGTCGCGGTCGGGTACCTGGTTGCTGTCAAATACGAATTTCGCACCCCAAACTTCATTTCTTCATATCTCTCTCGTTTCACCTCCGATTTTGGCGATTCAAGTGGCCATGGTTCCGATTTTGAGAGCTCTTCAAGGATCTAGAAAGAGTTTTGAAGTTCATAGGAAGATTCAAGGGTGTTTGGTGGTGGTAAGTCTCTCAAATCTCTTCTCTTCTCTCCAAATCGTTTTCCCTCCTTCTCTCACAAACCCTAACTGATTTTGGGGCTTTTTCATGGAGATTAATGTGTTCCTTCTCCATTTTATGCTAGTGGCTTCATTCATTGATGCAAAACAAGTTTCATCCACATCACTAGAGATTTTGGGGTTTTCTATGTTTTCATCAAAACCTAAGTGGTGAGTTCATCCTCCTAGCTTCTATACTTTTATATGAGTTATAAATGTTCCATTGATGATCTCCTAGCGTTTTGTTTATTCAATTTTGGTTTAGATGATTTTGGAGAAGTTAGGTTAATATTGGGATTTTGGTTAAAATGGAGATTTTGATATAAGATGTTTGAGGAATGGTTTTAAGTGGTTGAATATGAGTATTAATGGTTGGAAGTTATGAAATTAGGTTTTTGGAAGTTTTGGCTTGAGGATGCAAACTTCATCAAAGGAGCTTACGTTGGAGAAAACTCTAGATTTAGCTTAATCTAGCTAAGGTGAGTTCAAGTTACTTTGCGAAAACTTTGTACATGCCAAAATGAGTATTTTCCAAATATTTGTATGTTTTACTTGAAAATATATGTGGTTGAGTTATTGGAATGGTTTAACTCTATTTGAAGTGTTTATCATCATAAATGTGTAAAACACCCATATTTGGGGCTTTTGAATATTTGGATGGTTAGAAGTCAAAATTGTCTTTAAAAGATTAATTGCTCAAAATGAGGTTTATTTGATGGTTTAATCATGTTAGTGTAAATGATTTTAATAAACCATTTGGGAAAATGCACTTTTAGCGTTATGAGTCATTTTGAGAATATTAAGGGTGTGGGTCCTTTAAGAAAACCCTTTTGTTTAACCAGTGTTGAGTTTGGGGGTTAATGATGATTTTGGGATACGTGTTTTCTTAAACAATGTTTAAACGCGTTTATACGATGATGACCGACATTATGGGTCTAGCAAGTTTGGAGCACTTTGCTCGGTTTTGACTTTGAGATAGTCTTGGGACATTTGTCCGGTTTAAATGGCTCGATGTGTAGTCTTATTTATGGGTTGCTTTTATTGCACAGTGTTGCATATTATTGCACATTGTTGACATTTACATGCTCGGGGTGGAGTCTAGGATGTGTTATATTCTTAATTTGCATTTCATTTGCATGATTTGATGTTGATAAATGATCATTAGATTTTGCGTAGAGGGCTCGGTTTTGGACTCGATTGAGTCTTGATGGCATTCGCCCAGTTTTAATAAGCTCGACGTGGGCTTGGGGTTTGCATTGCATGAATTGCATTATATTTGGAGTTTACATGATTTGAATGCATTAGTTATTCTTTTGAGTCATGTATGAATTTTTAAGTTAAGTAAGCTTCTTTTGGACGGTGGGTTTTTCCAAGGTAAAGACCTAGTATGGTTGAACTTGAGGGCTTGGACTAAAGACCTAGTATGGTTGATGTCTAAGAGGGGCTAAAGACCTAGTATGGTTGATGCCGAAGACGGACTAAAGACCTAGTATGGTTGATGTCTGAGATGGACTAAAGACCTAGTATGGTTGATGTCTAAGATGGGCTAAAGATCTAGTATGATTGATGCCAAGGATTGACTAAAGACCTAGTATGGTTGATGTCATCCGTTTTCCACATCCAAGAAGCTTACCTACATTTATTTAATCGTGGTTTAATTTATGTGTTTGCCACATTCGATGAAATCGGGTCTCCCCCGTCACCGAAGGGTGTTGATTTCGGGTATTTTATCTAATTACATTGTTGAGGTTATATTACATGCATATGGATTGTTTTCCATGATTGATGGACAGATTTATGTACATTCTTATTGGATGTTTTAACTGCTGGAGTTTTATTCGCAGTGGCGATTATTTGAGAAATTATTATTAATTAACTCTTGATGTGAGTTTTGGATTTGAGTCCTTTACAGAGAAACGATTTTCATTGGAAGCTTTCCTCTCAGAAACTGTATGCGTTTGGAAAATGGGTTGTCGATGTCTTTTATACAAACCCTTTTAGAAAATCATTTGTTTAAGTTGTAGCTGTCTATTTATCAAATGATTTGCTCATGATAATCTTTGTCGCAAAGTATCGTTTAAATATTTATTCAGATCATGACTAAAACTACTATCTCCCGATTTATGATTTTATATAGTCATGGTAAAATGCTTGAACTCACTAGGCGTAAGCCTAACCCTTTTATTTGTCGGCATGTGCAACGGGCTCAGGTTGGGGTAGCTCTAGCTACATTGTGAAGTGGCGAGTGCTAGTAGAGTGCACGAGAGGTGACTTGTTTAGTGAAGTATTCCGCACGTATTTGGATTTAGCAACTTGTGTTGTGTTAAGTAACACCCGTTTAAGTTATTTTATTAGGGAAATTATAATGCTTTAAATTCCGAGGTATTTTAATGAATGAATTGTAGAGATGATTTATCCACTTTTGGATGTATTATCGAAATTTTAAATTAGTTGCTCGTTCCAAATTCGAGGGTGTTACAAGTTGGTATCAGAGCATAAGTTTGAGAGATTTAGGTGTTGATTTTGGATACCTAGACTCAAACTAGCGTTTGTTTAAGTAAATGAGAGTGAAATTCACCTTTAGGCACTTTAAGATAGGATGTTTTGAAGTTGATGGAGCTTTTAGAAACGAGAATCATGTTGAGAGTAGCAAGGATAAGCATGTACGGTGCGTTCATAGTGACACCTGGCCAGTGTCATGGTGAACCTACTAGTACATGTGCATACTTGAATTGCTTTCATGTGATGATTGTTGGGGTAGTGAAGGAGGTTCTAAGCTAGTAGTCGTTGGAATAGATGGACGATTCTAGTATTAGTCACTTGGAGTGACGATGAGAATGATATTTGCTTTAAGTAGACCGTTTCGAGTCAAGATTGATGGTTGGACTAGAACCATAGGCTTGTTGAGCCGATTTTTGATTCGAGGAAAAACCGTAAGGTTAATTGATGTAATTCCCAACACACCTTAAGATGGTGAAAGCATCCGGATGACAATAGTGGACCGGAGAGATTTGGAAGAGTATGAGTTGAGACGTTGAATGCCGACTAAGTCATGCACAAAGTTATTTTGGAAATAAATTGCATCAACTATTTCTTGTGTTTCCAATCCTTATATGGATTGTGTTTTGAATTTTGAGAAAATGACTAGCACACACACAAGATTTCAAATCATGGTTTTGAACGTGCATGAAACCATTTTATTGCGAGAGTTGCAAACTCCGCCGGGATTTGTTTTGCTTTATTTCATTATTGTTCAACATTGGTTTCGGATATAATGATAATCATATTTTTATGATGTTTAAGAGGTTGGGCAATGACTACGGCTTGTGACTTTAACATTGGATCTCCTCCACATATGTTAGAGTTTGGGCAGAAAGTTATCTTCCATAATATCTATGTAAAATTATTTTGGGAATTTGTTTAATGTGAATTGTTAAACAACGTTGTTTATCGGGTATTACCTGAGAAGGGAATTTTTGGGATTTTGGCGTCTCATTTATGATTTTGCTTATAGCAATTTGGCTTTGGGAAGCATGATGTTTAGCACCGTTTTATTGACTTGGAGTCGTTGAGTCCATTGAGGTTCACGGAGTTTTGTTTTACGACATGTTGAGTCGTGTGAGTATAATTTCACAAGGTGCATGCTTTAATTACTTATGTGAAAGGTTTATAAGTTATGTGGGTATTTTGTCCCGCTCGAGTTTTGTTGAGGAAAAAAATTAATTTTATGCCATAAGGCGACTAAAAAGAGATGAGTTGGGAACTCTAGTGTTGCGTAACTTTTCTTGCAAAAGGTTTGTGTTACTAAGTATTTCGTTGCATATAGTTCAGTGTATGGATTGATTTATGCGTGGCTTAAGTGATGCATGAAAGAGCATTTCGGGTGACGTTTCACAACAATTTGCTTGGTGCGCTTTCGGTCAGTTAAATGTTTTATTATCATTTTATGTAAAGGCGTTACATCGACTTAGGGGTATGCATAGCTTGGTAACCATTGTTTCTCGGTACTTTGATAAACGAGTCATGCATGAAAATGTTTCATTTATTCCATGTTTAAATGAAAGGCTATTTGGTCAAAGTATGTTTTAATGGTTTGGGGATCACGGGTGGTTTACGATACGCGATATTTGAAATACACGAAAGCACGAGTCGTTGACTTTGGTCAATTTTGAATTGCCGAATATGTTGGAAAATTGAAAACCTTTTTGGTTTGGAGGAAACGTGTATTTTGAGTATATCTTTTACAAATACATTTTAAGCACTGACATTTTGACGTTTTATGTTCCAAGTACGAAACCTTGATGAAATACTTCGTGATGCATATTTTAGAAAATTGTTTGTATAAAACTATGGTGCGTGTAATTTCTTATGTTTTGAACATTGACGCGCACCATTAGTGAAATTCGAGATTTGAAGTCGGTTTGACCCTTTTTGGTGTCCACCATTTAATAGCACTTGTTTCCTCCTAGTTTTTGGAAAATACATTGTTTTGTGCAGTTTTGTCAAATACATTTTGCTCGTGTGTCGTTATGTGACCATTTGAGGAAATTTTGGAAACTAATTTAAAGAACCCCATCTTTTGAAATTTTGGTGTGAGTTAATTGGTGCATGTTATTTCATTTCAAGGAAATTTTTAAGAAGTGTTACAAGCTTGCATGTCTACCCCAATTTGAAATTTTCTCATGATGTTCTAGTCGATATTTTCAATTAATGGAAACGGATCGGTTTTGTCTTTAAATTTGGAGCCTACACAAGTCGTTTTGTGTTTTGACTGAGGTGTAATTAGGAATCGTTTCCTTGTTTTGTATAATAAACTGACGCGCGCGAATTTGATTGGTAAATCTTGTTCCATGCCATCTTATGGTTGGAAAAGAAATTTTGGAGTCAAATGTCGTTTGGACTTCTTTTGAAATACGTGCACACCTTTTGTTACACCATGTTTAAAGTCGGGCAGTTACTTTACGTGCATGTCATGAGTCAATCCATACTAGAACCGTGGCGGTTAATTTTAAAGAAGTTGTTTATTACGCTTTTGCGTTTTGTGAATAACCTAAACTGCAATGAAATAATTTTCAGCATGATTTTCATATGTGGGACGAGCGTGTCCGTTTTTACGTAACTACCAATTTGACGATAGTTGTTTTATTTGCGTATGGTGTATTTGATATGAAAATCCTTGCATTGAAAATATTGTGAAAAGTCTGATTAATTGGCATATTTATTGAATAACGCACTTGAAAACCTTGAACTCCTTAGGACCTTGGAAAGGTTAAGTAACCCAGTTAAGAGCGAGTGTGTGTGACACGCCGACGGTGGAAGGTTGGGTATTCCACGCGTGTTGGTGTTGTAGGCCGAATGGTATCGGTTAAGGGGATGATGCCCTTTGTAATTAAGAGAATAAATGCGCAATAACCTATTTGAGGTATGTGGTATATTTAGGTGTCAACTTTTGGGCTTGAGGCCAAGCACCTTTAGTGTAATCGGGGAAGTGTAGTCCGATTTGAAATGAAATAATGGTAACGGTTGTAACAATCCTAAGATACTCAAGTGTGATGAGTAGATTTTGTAGGAATAATTTCCTTGTGTGATTAAAGAACATGTCGGTTTGATGATTAATGTTGAAATGGATTTTGGAGTTTACTAGAACTCGTTGGAATTGATCGACAGTTAATGATGGGGACAATTGGAATTAGAGATTCGGTCGGTCTCGATATTATTTAGGCCTTGGATTGACTTAGAGTCTGAAAATGAAATTGGGAGGTATGGAACATTTAAGGTTGGGAGACAACCGAAGTCGTCTGACTAGGAATTATTCCAGTTGTCGGAGTGTTCTCACATACATAAGTACAATGTACTTTAATGGGCTTTCTTGGTAAGAATTTGTTCGAGGACTTGTCTTAATAGACTGTATAAGGGAAATTTAGATTCCAGTCAAGAGTTGATGGATCATCATCAGCGTTGAGTCGGCTAGCCTTTGGTTGTAAATGATTTTAGATTTCGAGGACGAAATCATCCTAAGGTTGGGAGGATTGTAACACCCGTAATTTTCGGATAAGCATAATTTCGAATCAGTGATAAACCGGTCTTTTAAGAAAAATATGAAAGGTAAGATTTTGGGTTAAATCTTAGATGTTATGGTCTTGTTGGATGAGGAATTCGTATACGAGTCCAACGGTTCTTTCCGGAGCGAAAACGGAGCTATAACGAAGAAGTTATGGCCAAAACAGTTACGGTACACTTTGTGCGACAATGACCGTGTCAATGTCGCGCCAAGGGTACAGCCTACGGTACACCACCAGCGACTATGACCAGCGACAATGACCGTGTCATTGTCGCGTGTCATTGTCGCGGTCGGGTACCTGGTTGCTGTCAAATACGAATTTCGCACCCCAAACTTAATTTCTTCATATCTCTCTCGTTTCACCTCCGATTTTGGCGATTCAAGTGGCCATGGTTCCGATTTTGAGAGCTATTCAAGGATCTAGAAAGAGTTTTGAAGTTCATAGGAAGATTCAAGGGTGTTTGGTGGTGGTAAGTCTCTCAAATCTCTTCTCTTCTCTCCAAATCGTTTTCCCTCCTTCTCTCACAAACCCTAACTGATTTTGGGGCTTTTTCATGGAGATTAATGTGTTCCTTCTCCATTTTATGCTAGTGGTTTCATTCATTGATGCAAGAACAAGTTTCATCCACATCACTAGAGATTTTGGGGTTTTCTATGTTTTCATCAAAACCTAAGTGGTGAGTTCATCCTCCTAGCTTCTATACTTTTATATGAGTTATAAATGTTCCATTGATGATCTCCTAGCGTTTTGTTTATTCAATTTTGGTTTGGATGATTTTGGAGAAGTTAGGTTAATATTGGGATTTTGGTTAAAATGGAGATTTTGATATAAGATGTTTGAGGAATGGTTTTAAGTAGTTGAATATGAGTATTAATGGTTAGAAGTTATGAAATTAGGTTTTTGGAAGTTTTGGCTTGAGGATGCAAACTTCATCAAAGGAGCTTACGTTGGAGAAAACTCTAGATTTAGCTTAATCTAGCTAAGGTGAGTTCAAGTTACTTTGCGAAAACTTTGTACATGCCAAAATGAGTATTTTCCAAATATTTGTGTGTTTTACTTGAAAATATATGTGGTTGAGTTATTGGAATGGTTTAACTCTATTTGAAGTGTTTATCATCATAAATGTGTAAAACACCCATATTTGGGGCTTTTGAATATTTGGATGGTTAGAAGTCAAAATTGTCTTTAAAAGATTAATTGCTCAAAATGAGGTTTATTTGATGGTTTAATCATGTTAGTGTAAATGATTTTAATAAACCATTTGGGAAAACGCACTTTTAGCGTTATGAGTCATTTTGAGAATATTAAGGGTGTGGGTCCTTTAGGAAAACCCTTTTGTTTAACCAGTGTTGAGTTTGGGGGTTAATGATGATTTTGGGATACGTGTTTTCTTAAACAATGTTTAAACGCGTTTATACGACGATGACCGACATTATGGGTCTAGCAAGTTTGGAGCACTTTGCTCGGTTTTGACTTTGAGATAGTCTTGGGACATTTGTCCGGTTTAAATGGCTCGATGTGTAGTCTTATTTACGGGTTGCTTTTATTGCACCGTGTTGCATATTATTGCACGTTGTTGACATTTACATGCTCGGGGTGGAGTCTAGGATGTGTTATATTCTTAATTTGCATTTCATTTGCATGATTTGATGTTGATAAATGATCATTAGATTTTGAGTAGAGGGCTCGGTTTTGGACTCGATTGAGTCTTGATGGCATTCGCCCGGTTTTAATAAGCTTGACGTGGGCTTGGGGTTTGCATTGCATTATATTTGGAGTTTACATGATTTGAATGCATTAGTTATTCTTTTGAGTCATGTATGAATTTTTAAGTTAAGTAAGCTTGTTTTGGATGGTGGGTATTTCCAAGGTAAAGACCTAGTATGGTTGAACTTGAGGGCTTGGACTAAAGACCTAGTATGGTTGATGTCTAAGAGGGGCTAAAGACCTAGTATGGTTGATGCCGAAGACGGACTAAAGACCTAGTATGGTTGATGTCTGAGATGGACTAAAGACCTAGTATGGTTGATGTCTAAGATGGGCTAAAGATCTAGTATGATTGATGCCAAGGATTGACTAAAGACCTAGTATGGTTGATGTCATCCGTTTTCCACATCCAAGAAGCTTACCTACATTTATTTAATCGTGGTTTAATTTATGTGTTTGCCACATTCGATGAAATCGGGTCTCCCCCGTCACCGAAGGGTGTTGATTTCGGGTATTTTATCTAATTACATTGTTGAGGTTATATTACATGCATATGGATTGTTTTCCATGATTGATGGACAGATTTATGTACATTCTTATTGGATGTTTTAACTGCTGGAGTTTTATTCGCACTGGCGATTATTTGAGAAATTATTATTAATTAACTTTTGATGTGAGTTTTGGATTTGAGTCCTATACAGAGAAACGATTTTCATTGGAAGCTTTCCTCTTAGAAACTGTATGCATTTGGAAAATGGGTTGTCGATGTCTTTTATACAAACCCATTTAGAAAATCATTTGTTTAAGTTGTAGCTGTCTATTTATCAAATGATTTGCTCATGATAATCTTTGTCGCAAAATCTCGTTTAAATATTTATTCAGATCATGACTAAAACTACTATCTCCCGATTTATGATTTTATATAGTCATGATAAAATGCTTGAACTCACTAGGCGTAAGTCTAACCCTTTTATTTGTCGGCATGTGCAGCAGGCTCAGGTTGGGGTAGCTCTAGCTACATTGTGAAGTGGCGAGTGCTAGTAGAGTGCACGAGAGGTGACTTGTTTAGTGAAGTATTCCGCACGTATTTGGATTTAGCAACTTGTGTTGTGTTAAGTAACACCCGTTTAACTTATTTTATTAGGGAAATTATAATGCTTTAAATTCCGAGGTATTTTAATGAATGAATTGTAGAGATGATTTATCTACTTTTGGATGTATTATCGAAATTTTAAATTAGTTACTCGTTCCAAATTCGAGGGTGTTACACCGAGCTCGAAAAACGCATACACTTGCATATCAACCGACGTGACAAGTGTCAGACATCTGGCCACAAAGGCCTGTACGTTGGGTAGCAAATCCACACGTACTAAATGTGAGATGCGGCGTTGGGCACTACACCGACATCCACCCTACAAACATATCACATAAACTAGGGTCGACCCATACGCCTCCTGAATAATATCACCCATCACACCATGCCCAACTCTCACCAGAGCACAAAAATAAATCGAAAGGAGACGCCGTGGACTGATCACACCACCACGGTGGTGTCACGCCATCGGTGCCACAATGACGTGCCTATAGTACCCCCATAGGTGGTTAGTAGCTCGGTATACCTTAACGCATAAACTTCAAATGTATGTCACAACACATGTGATCATATTCGATGAATACCAAATCATACTAACTATAAAACAATCAAAAAGGTACTTTAATGTACAAAAATATTGACTCCTCTCTTTAAAAAAAACTTTATAATTCCGAACACACTTTATTGGACGACTTTCAAATCGAAAAGGAGTTTAAATAATACGAGTGTAGTAAATCATTAACATAACTTCGTGTACGAGCCTTTACAAAATATTTGGAAACAAAGACGTATGACGAATCAAATCCAAACGTAGACTAGGAATTTGACACTCACGACATTTCGAAATCGAGTCGAACTATTTTCAGCACTTTACACGTTTACAAATCCAATATTTCATCATAATTCCAGTAAGTTTTATAAAATTATATCTAAACAAAAGTTTTACATAAAAGTCTTGTGATTCAAAAGAATCAAGAATGAACTGAATCGGATTTAAAATGGATTTTATATGAATTTTCGAAAAACTTTGTGCTGTTCAGGTCTAAAACAAGACCAGTTTCGGAAAACACAGATTTTAGACACTTTAGCATAAAAATCACATCTTGCTCGTGTGACAATAAAACGTTGTAGACATCTCCAGGTTTTCAAAAACGTATTATATGAATTAATACGATAAACGAGCGATTTGTTATGATTTTTACAAATAACACGAATTTTCAAAGAGAAAATTGGCAGCTTATAAAAACAGATTTTGATCTTTTTAACATATTCATACATCGATTTATCGCATGCAAAACCAAAAGAGAACTCACCCGAGAACAGACCCGATCAAACAATAAACACGGACGAGAACGCAAATCAACTTGATGGAAAAAGAACACATTGTACACAAAATCGAACGAAAAGAATTGAAAGAAAAGTAAGGAACTACGTGTATGTATATATATATATATAACGAATCAAATAAATGTAAACGGGAATTACACATACAACAGATCGAATAAACACCAACGAAGGGGGAGTAAAGAATCCGTACCTTAACCAATGATATATCACCGAATGCAAAGTCCTTTAAATCACAATCAAAACTCTCAATATATATCCGACTTGAAACCTAAAAATTGTTGCTTGGAATTTCAAAGAAATTAACCTAACTCTCGAATATTTTCTTTTTCTTTTGCTTCCATCGGCGACTTGTGATATCAATAAGAATAGAATCAAAATCCTACCCTTTTTTTTAACCCTAATTAGACTATCATCTACCGTCAAACATTAGGAGTTATCCAAATCCTAATTTAAAATTTCTTTTGGCCCATTACATATTTAGCCCCTCTAGTTGTATAAAGTTTCTATACTCAAAATAATATAATCTATAATCCTAAGTTTTGATTAAGAACTAGAGCCGTAATTCACAATTAAGGTAATCAAATCTTAAACTTTTTCTCCTCATGGCAAAAGTAGTCCTTTTAGTTTTACAAGGTCTTTAAATTATAATCAACACATCTATTTGAATAATATTTTCGTAAAAATTACGGGATATTACAAAAGGTGTAAGGGGGTGTTTGGGATTGCTTATTTTTTTGACTTATTATCATTCTCTAGATCGTTCCTCAAATCATAAATTGATCTCCATGCCTGGTCAACTACATATCGATCTATAAGTTCTCCCAATCGTAAATCGATCTCCAAGCCCGGTGACTCCAGATCGATCTTCAAGTTCTTCAAATCGTTCTTCAAATCGACCCTTGTTTTTGTGGTTCTCTCTATTGTTCGATTTTCTGCTCCATAAATCGATCCCTCTATCAGACCTAGCCATTTAAGCGATGTGGAGTTTTGATGATGAGAATGATAATTAGAGCAAATCAAATTCAAACCTTTGCTTCTTTCTTTCATCGGGCATCCAGTAAGCATTGAACATTCTATGAACTCAGATTACACTTACAAGTTGGAGAAGAAAAACCCTAGATCAAAGATTTAGGTTAAGAACTGATTTTGATGAAAAAAAATTAAAACCCTCTAGAAATAATGTTTTTTAGAAGATTACCCTGCACCAACTCTAGCTAATTCTTTCCTGCTGCTGCTTCGATTTTGGTTGTGTCTGTACTGGTGTGGCTTTATTTTGGTGGTAGTATATATGGTTCCATGGTTTGCTTTTCAAAAAAGAAAAAGAAAAAGAAAAAAAATTGATACAAAACACACAATCAGTAATGGTATAAGATCATGTTTGGATCATCTTTGTGGTTCAATCAGTGTGCTTACGAATTTGGTTTGTGATTTATAAAACCCATTTTCATGTGTGAGGGATATAATGGGCAAATATACATATTCAGATGTTTGTTAGATTACAAAAAACAAACATCCTTACCAAAGATGTTGTAGCCCAGTGGTTTGGTAACATCCTGGGAGGGTAAGTGGTGGAAGCCCTTACTACCTGGGTTCGAACCCCGTGGTGATCACGCAGAGGTATCCCCGAATCAAGGGGGCGGATCGTGGGCCGAATCGTGGCCAGGTCGAAATGGGATTAGTCTGGACTAAGTCCAGGATACCTCCGAAATGCGATTCTCTTTCGAAAAAAAACAAACATCCTTATTTATTCAAATTTAAGACTTCAGCACTCTCTCTTAAAAATCAGAAGTGAAATCAAATTTCAGCCTTCAGTACCTCTTAAAAAAACAAACGCCACCTAACAATCCCAAACACCCCCTAGGTTGTTTTTGGTTCCCAAAGTTACTCGTGGTGTTACTATCGACTGTAACTCCCACCAGCAAATATTTGACTGCCCCTCGAATCACGGGTCGAAGTTAAGCCTCCCATTAAAAGACCAAATGCCGCTATTACCTAATCCAACATTTCACATTTCTAGAGAGAGAAAGTGACGACAGAGAGCGTAGCTTTCTTTGTTGCTTTTTTGTGGGTTTTTCATCATCTCCATCTTCACTGTCTGTTCAATCGGAAATCCACCATTGGATCTTGTGGCTAACTTGCTTAGCACTGTAGTTGGTTTTTCGATCTGGGTTCGACTCATTTTTGGACGATTACAACACCCATCTCAAATGTTTGATTGTTTCGTTGTCAATGTTTTCTGAGAATGTCTGCTTCATTGGCAGCATTCACGCGTCCCCGAAATGGAGCTACAAATACGGTATCGTTTTTAGTCTTTTTGTTGTTTGAGGGAATATCGAAAGAATCTATGTTTTCATAATCTAATATCGTGCCTTTTTGCATACAAGTTTGTTATGGATTTTGTTGCAAACATGAAACCAACTTGTTCTTATTTTGACAAATTGTTATAAAGTTTAAAAATCCATATCAAATTTTAGGTCAAACGGTAACTTATGACATCCAGAGTTGAACTGTACATTTTTCTTTTTGGAATGGAGGTAGTAATAATTAAGCAAAGTATATGCGTGCCGTTTAATTGAGCGTTTTAGGTGACTTGCTTTTGTTCCAAGCTTTGATTGCGTATTCTTTATGGATAATTCTGGAAATATAATATGTGTTCTGAAAAACCCACTTCTAATTGCATGTGTTCACCTGTTTACTCTGATGGTATTTCATGAATTAGATTGATTTTGAATTTAATCTTGTTTGGATCATTAAGTTTTCTTTTCTCTCTGACCACTTCTGTGGAAACTCTACAGGTTTTCAAGAGTGGTCCGCTGTTCATATCTTCAAAAGGTGAGTAAAAGTCTTCTGCTTTCTGAAGTTGCTTGGTCATTTATGTATGGATTTAAAGAAAAAAACCAAATGAACATTGTCTATAATCTATATAGTCAATGCATATTGCCTAGATTTTAGCTTCTATTTTAGTTGCCAATTTATGCTCTATAGTCTAGAAAATGTTTGTCTATAGCTACCCCTCATGAGGCTCCCTATCTCTGTAATCATTTGTTTAGGATCCATGCTACCATGCCTTACATGTGTTTTGTGTGTATTACTTGTTCAATAATATGATTCTTGGAGTATTGATATTTAGGGCATTTGAGGGTGTGATAGTGGAAAGTAGACCACATAACCTGGTTTACTTTACAAATTGTATGACTTGGTTGTGAGTGTGACAATGGTTGTCATCCAGATCACTTACTTATTATATTGGATTTGGTCAAAGTCCTTTTGTATGTCATATAAATTGTGTAGAAGGCAAGTACAGTGTATATGCTGTGGAATTCCCAAATATGAAGGGTTAGAGGTGCATGCAAAGTGCGACTACAGTTGCTCCAGTTTTAGCTATAGGAGTAGATTCTACATCCAGTCTTCCACAAGACTCCACCACAAGGCATAGTAGTTAAATGTGGACTGCAGAACTTATGTTACTTGACAAATTGCACCTGGTTGGAAGGCCAAAGGTGTACAATGTATTGATAATAATGTTAGGTCAAGGTGTTCGAACGTTGATGTGGATAGGGATGCTATGGTTAATTGGTTATCTTTTTGATTGTCAAAACTTTTAGCTCAATAATGCTAATTTGTAGAGAGGTGTTCATTTTTTAGAATCATAACGATGGTATAAGAAGATGAGAAACATGTTAGTACACCAAGGCGTAACCAATTTTTTTAAGCAAGGATCTATTGGTTTGTCCTTCCCTTTGCAAGGAAAGGTTCCATGTACGATCCTCTGACATTTTATAGGCTTTGGGCGAGATATAAAAATGGGCCCTTGATAAGTACGAAATTATTTTCAATATATTGTTTAAATCATCAGAAATAACATTGAAATCAAGAAATACTAATAATTCATATAAAACTGTTTTTCCCGGTATTTATAGACACAAAATCTATCAACAATTATTTATAAATTAATGTTATCTGCCATATCATTTTATATACCATTGCCAATCGGTACGTTCCACCATCAAAGACATCTTATGATATACCTTTAATATATAGATTGACCTCATTTGAGGTCACAATGTTGACTATCCGAAGTAATACTTTGTTAATCAATATAAATCAGTTGAGTTTCCATGCCACCTCATGTTAATGTTTTTTTATCACCATTTTAAACTTTTAGGGTTGAAACAAACTTTTTAAGAACCATCAATCTTAAAATCAAAAATCCATGTTGGTTATAGCTTGAAATGTTATTCTTGTTTTAGTGATAGGAGAGTACTTAAGATTAATGCACTCAATATTAGGTAATAGGAAGTCAATAATGTATGAAAAAATATAGTTTTGAAATCCTAAATATAGATATAACTATATAAGTTGAATCGTCTCATATAGTTGGTAATTATTTTTAAAAGGTAGGAGTTTTCTTAGTTAATAACAAAAAATCTACTGTATTCTAACACAAAAATATAATTTATGCGGATGGAATAATCAAAAGAGCAAGTGGGAGATGAATAATGGATAAAAAAACTTAAAAACAACAAGCAATACTATAAAATGAAAGGCCAATTAACTTCTTACAAATTTTCTTGTCCAAGTAATTCATTAATACATGTTTGGGCCCTTAACATAATGCTAAATTCTTTTTGGGTCCTATTAGATACTAAAAAATTTCTCTCTTTTATTTACTAATTTTTTGAACTACTATTATATAATATATACTTCAAAAATTTGGGCCTGTATTTCTTATGGGCTCTGGGCGTGCGCTCGACCCGCCCTTCTCTGGGGACGGCCTTAACGATCCTTCTCACAACCCCCTCTTTGAGAAACCCAAATTAAAACCGCAAACCAAGATATTTGATAAACATGGAATTCAAATTTGCGCCCTTCTGAACGTAAAATTCAATCTGGTGACGTAAACCAACTCAACCACCACAAACTTCTCATAAGTTTAGTTCTAAAAAATATAGGGGCACACAGCTAAACATTTGTACCCTTAAGGAACATAATTTTTCATATACAACATGACCATGAAACGATGGCATGAGACACCGTAGGTCCGCCTATGTTAGTACATAGTGAAGTTTTCAGAGAAATTTTGTTATTATTCTTGTTGAAAAACAAAGGAGTATAAATACAACTTAGAGGCCTAACTAGAATCCATAATTTAAGGGATTTGATAACATACAAGGAAATAATTTAACCAACACAACCAACCAACTACATAGTGAAAAGTGGAGAAAGTTTGGTTTATCTATACACAATGCAATGTAATATTTAATAGAAAGACATCACATGCCTAGTAATCTATCTTTAAGGGTGTGCTTGGTATGCGGACATGACAAGACTAGACAATGAGAGTGAGGTAGGCTGGTGAATGAATTTTGGAAGGTTTTAGGGTTTTAATCTGGCATGAGTAGTTTAGTCCCAATCTTATCCCAATCTTCTTGAATTGTGTTCCACCTATTTTGGTGGGACAAAAAGAAAACACATCTTTGTTTCATTCGGGTCGTCTCCCAGTCTAATGTCACGCAAATCCGGAACAAGAAGTTTTTATCTGTCATCTCTTATCCCGCATACCAAATGCACGCTAAGGAAATGTAACTTCCTTTTACCCATTCTTTCTGGTTGATAATAAATTTACTAGAAGGGTTTAAAACACTTGTGAAATAGCTTTATACATATACCGATTGTTACATCAAGGACTTTATCCGAAAACAGTTGTTACATCTATGAATGACTTGTGTAACTACCAATTTTTGGCATGGTCTCATATCATATTCTTGAGAAGATGCAATTTTGAACTTAATTATCTCACGATGACCATGCGCAAAGGTGTTGGTTATATGTCCTTTAGTCCTATGTGTCGTAGATGCAAGTGTTTTTACATTAATAATTTCATTTTTATTTTACCGATTTAGTCTGTTCAATCTACTTGTATTGGAATCTTCTGTGTTTGACTTGTGTATATTGGTACATCTTTTTCTTGAATTTATTTGTTTTGTTTCGTTACTTCTTCTACACTAATTATGTGCTGCTTCAGGATTAGGATGGAAATCTTGGAAGAAGCGATGGTTTATTCTCACACGCACGTCGCTGGTGTTTTTCAAAAATGATCCCGTTAGTCTCTCTTGGTTACTTTTTTTGGGGAAATGTTGATGCTTTTCTTCTCTTTATTGCTTATTTTTTTTTCGCTCTTTGTTTGTCTTTTTGAGCTACTATCTATGTAAATGCCCGAGGAAACTTTTTATGATAGAGGTAGATGACACTAAAATCTCAATGCTTTTAACGGAGAATTGGAATAATAATAATAATAATTTACTTATACCCCTCATGTGCAAAACCTGAGGAGCTGTTTGAGTCTGAATTTAGTTCGAAGAAAAGGAGCCGATGCTTTTTGATTGTTTCACAGTTTGAATAATTGAAAGGAGCACCTGCATCCTTCTCCCCCTTGTGCTTTTATTGGAAACTACTTAGAGCACTTGTACATGAAAGGCTCTCACAATTCTTTATCAAAATTTATTAATTTATATACCCTCTTACTAGTTTCACTCATGATAGCTCATTAAATCTCTTATAAAATCTACCTAAAATGGATTGGAATCCTTGCTTTATTTCATCGTATTTCGCTCTATATTTAATTGATAACAAAGGCATGATGAGGAAATCTACTATATACATCAAAGGAAACAAATCCTAAATACATTTTTTACATAGTTAGTATCACACCCCATAGTCAAAGAGGGAGAGGGACGAACGGTGAGACTGACCCAAATTTGGGGAACAAAGTGGGAAGGCCTATGGTGAAGTTGTCGGCATACTGAGACGATGAGGGAACATGGAGTACACGGACTGACCAATGGCATTCTTCTTACGAACAAAATGTGATATTCATCTCAATGTGTTTAGTACGTCGATGTTGGACGAGATTGTTGGAGAGATAAAGACACTAACATTGTCACAATACACCAAAGCGGCCTTCCTGGTTTGGGCAGGGTGAAGAGAAGAGGATGTTGGGGGCATTTTGTCTTTTTGTTCCTGGTTAAGCCATTGTTGATGAAACCAAAAGAACTTAGACAGGTGCTAGTCTGGTTGAACAAAGCAAGGTACAGTTGCTAATGCACCAGGTGCTACAACAATTGCACCGGTTAAAGAAAGTTTCTTAGAATAGGTTGTGTATAATATCAGGGTTTTCAATATGTTTCAATGTGAAAAAGGTGACAGAGAGAGGAGAGATCTACGGAAAAAACAACTTCATCAGGGGGTTCATTACAAGAGTATGTTAATACTATTACTACCTGATGCAATCTTTGTACATTCGACGATGATGGATTTATGTTCTTTACAAGAGTATGTTAATAGGGACTTATAGTGAATTACACATCAAATTGGTAGATAATATTTTTAATCATAACACATTGAGCAAAACTATCATTTATTATGGTTCATGGGATCAAGAGCAACACTTCTTGTGGTTGTTATAACAGTTTGCACCAACCATTTATCTTTTCCATCGAAACATTTTCAACAATTTACTGATGGACTTTAACCCTATACACTTTAGTGTCATTTTCTCATTTATATGATTGTAAATCCTCTGAGCCACTAATTATCTGTATCTAGATACGAAAAGCTTTCGGTTTGAAACCCACTTTGGAATTTAAATGAATATTAATACGGTTTAGCGTGTAACCTATGCTTCGTTCATTAGAAAGAAAAAGCTGGCATCCTTTTTGTTATTGTTGCGAGTCTTTTCGTAGATAGTTAACTCCTATGTGAACTTATGAATTCATACAAACATCCTGGGCTGGAGAAACAATTGAGCTCAAAGGAACAACTTAAATAATAGGCACATTTAATTTTGTCCAAAGTGGTACATGAGGGCGGAGCAATATTTTTTTAGCTAAAATAATCCCGTCCTAACCAATCCTGAAAAACGAACATCTATGTTGAGTCTTATCTTATTAACTATGTATCCATGAAATTTGTTTTCTTGATAGATTCCAAGGATTTCTCTTGGCTTCACTTTCTATTATTATTATTCTAACAGTTGCATATCTGATTCACTTCTGAATTTGAGTATCTTGACAAGGCAGTTCGTTGGTTCAATCACTGAATTTGTAATTTATTTTGTTTTAGAGTGCACTTTCTCAGAGAGGAAGTGAAGTAAATCTGACGTTAGGGGGAATTGACTTGAACAATTCAGGAAGGTAATGGTGGTTCTGGGTTGTGTATGTGTGTATTTATTGATGACGTATTGATCTAACATCTGGTTTATGGGGAATTTTGTTTGCAGCGTTGTCGTTAGAGAGGACAAAAAGCTGTTAACTGTTCTGTTCCCTGATGGTCGTGATGGACGTGCATTTACTCTCAAGGTTTTACATAACACATTAATCATACATTTCTAGCCGTTTTCTTCTTTTATGATGCTTGTGTCTTGTTATTTAATATCCTTTAATATTCAGCATGGATGTGTATTGATGTACACCTAATTGTATTTGTTTATGTTTTAATTGAATTTCAGGCAGAGACGTCAGAGGATTTGTATGAGTGGAAGACAGCCCTTGAACATGCTCTTGTGCAGGCACCAAATGCTGCTCTTGTTATGGGACATAATGGGATCTTCAGGAATGATACTACAGAATCAATCGAAGGGTCCTTTCATCAATGTTTGTACACCTTCATTCTTTAACTTGTTTCTTTTGGCTGCATAAGTCTACTTTATGACCTTGTTTGAACATCCATATAAAACTGAGTCTACTCGTCTGATTTATAGTTCTTGAAACTTGTATAAACATCAGAGGTTGTGAAGCATTGTGGATCAAGCGAGTCTGTAATTAGTTAATTACAAAGAATTGCAAGTCTGAAATTGAACATTTGGTTTTTGAATTGGCTACTGGCTACAGGCAAGTGCTGCTTTGTTGCCCTTAAGTTTGTATGAAAACACAATATTTTCAATATTTTTTCAGGGAGGGATAAACGCCCAATTAAGTCTTTAGTTGTTGGACGACCAATATTGCTAGCACTGGAGGACATAGATGGAGGCCCATCTTTCCTCGAGAAAGCTCTTAGATTTCTTGAGAAACACGGTAAGCTTCTTTTTGAGTATTAAAAATGTTATGGAAGCCTGTGGACAGTTTTATGGGTTGTTGTATTCTGTTTGATCGTTTTATGTGCTAACTTGTACGCTCTCCATATATAAAAAACCTATGTAACAGGAAGCAAAGTAGAAGGAATCTTGCGACAATCTGCAGACGTAGAGGAGGTGGATCGCAGAGTTCAAGAATATGAAACAGGTTTCATTTCTTCCAATTATATTGGCTTCAGTGTTTTTGCTTCAATTTTATTTAGCAGGCAAGTAGCTTAAATACTGTTAGAATGTAAATTATGTATTTAGCATAGGCCCAGCTTAGCCTGTGGGCCCTTAGGGTTTTCTCTCCTAGGGTTTCCTTTTTGTATAGTTTCTTGCCTATATAATTCCTTGTACCCTTTCATTGTAAACTACAAGTTAAGCAATACAATAGTATCACTATTTACAAATACCAAAGCTTATTTTGTTGTAGGCAAGACTGAATTCAGTTCTGATGAGGATGCACATGTTGTTGGCGATTGTGTTAAGGTATATACTTGATTTGATTTAAGTTAGTCCTATTTTAAGTTCTTTCAGATTATGTTGTTGGTGATTATGTTAAGGTACATGCTTGATTTGATTCTGAAGCTCTTTCATTTGCAGCATGTCCTTCGAGAGCTGCCCTCGTCACCGGTTCCTGCATCCTGTTGCACTGCTTTATTGGAAGCTTATAGTGAGTCCACCCCCCCTTTTCTCAAAGAGCGATTAAATTCAGTTTCTTTACTTTTTAAAAAAACTATAACTAAGAATTAGCACGAGCTGTTAGTGGAAGTTTATGAAGTTGAACATTCTTGGTTAATAGGGTAACACATAGTTGTTTATTACATGGGTTATTAGTTTCACTCGATGTTATCATGTAGTTTAATGTTGATAAACTGTATTACTATTGTTTGGGAAATGCTTTAAATAGATAAAAGAACTGACAAGGATAATCATAGAAGCATGTCTTTTCCGATATCTGGCTACCTAAATGCGTAAGAAATACTTTTACACTTTCTAAGTTCTTGGCCCGTAGTTCTTTCTGGATCAATCCCTTCTATATTATCTCATATAGTTACAATATCATCCACAAAATAATACAAAATTCTTTTACCATTTATCTTTGGAAAGAACATTGTTGGCACTTTGTGTCATCCCAACACTCTTCAATGCCTAGGAGAATGAAGAGAACCACACTTATGTGCACATTTCACGCCGTATAGAGATCTTTGTAGGCAACAAAATCTAGCAACCTCTTCTTGACGAACTGTATGAGCTTGAGCTTCATGAGCCACAATGAAGCAAACATAGTGTTGAAGCCTTTTCATTGTCCTCGTCATACGTTTATAGCACCCAATCAAGTTTTAAAACAAGCAAAAGGTTCGTTAGATTCAGTTTGATGACAAACACCCACTTACATCCGACATTGTCGAATGTCAACAAGATCCAAATTTTCTACAGACTAGACATTTCTTCTTGTGTTGTTTTTCCCAATCCAAGATGTGCTGGAGCCTTACAGGGATTTCAAGGAATACGATAACCATCCATCAATGAGATGAAGGCATTGTGGTGCGAAGAACAAAGGTGAGATATACGAGAGATTAAGCGATGTAGAATATTGTAGTCCATTAGTAGACTTATCAACATATATGTGCTTTTTTCATTTGGCAATAAGAATTTCATCAAGTGTTAAAGGAAGTGCACTTGGAGACAGAGGAATCTTTATAGGTGCTGGAGAAGGATATTCATACGTCGTTTCTTCTACATGCGTAATAAGTCAATACAAACGTTTCCCTTGTTTGAGTGGGATCTCATTTTTTATCTTCTATTGTCTTTTTATGTTCTGTTTTGCTTTGAATGCTAGTATAGGCCAGCCGTTTTTATATTTACAGTTGAAGGAGTTTTGCATGTAAATTCACACTTTTACTTCTCTGTTGAAGATAACTCCAAAATTTCTTTGCCCGGTGTATCTGGGTATTGAGTGTATGAATGCCTAACAAAACTGTTGGATTTAGAATATGTATGCTGACAAAGATATTTTATCCATGTTGCTGTGATCTAGAAATCGATCGGAAAGAAGCTCGAGTAAATGCTATGCATGCTGCAATCTTGGAAACATTTCCTGAACCAAACAGGCGCTTGTTACAAAGGTGATTCTTCTCTCTTTGTTTCTTGATCTATAATAACCACATTCTCGATCATGCAATGCACACCCTTGCCTCCTTTACACATGAAAGGAGTGGTACATTGTTATTTTCAAGTTTTTGTCTTTGCTTGATTACCCATCCAAGTATATTGAATCAAAGGTCTTGATGTGCAGAATCCTGAAGATGATGCACATTGTTTCAATGCATACTTCTGAAAACCGAATGACAGCGTCAGCAGTTGCTGCTTGTATGGCACCATTGCTATTACGCCCACTTTTAGCTGGTGAATGCGAATTGGAGGATGATTTTGATAATAATCGTGACAATTCTGCACAGCTTCTTGCTGCTGCAAATGCTGCTAATAATGCTCAAGCTATTGTTGCAACTCTTCTAGAGGAGTATGAGAATATCTTTGATGTAAGTTTAGTTTCTTTTATGTTGTTGATGCAGCCAGAGACAGATGATTTGTTATTGGTGGAAAAACCAAACCTTGACCTTGTTATTGTGATTTATCCTTCTTTCAGGACGATGCTATGCTCAGATGTTCTATATCAGCAGATTCTCGGGACAATAGTGCAACTGAAGATTCATCTGATGACGAGAATATGGAAATCAAAGACAACATTTACCATGATGCAGAAAATGAAGCTGATCAAGAAACTGATGAGGATCCCGAAAGGATATTCAGTGGAAAGTTGAGTGAAAGCAGTGGTTATGATGGCAGTGATCTTTATGACTTTAAGGTACTTTCACAACTTTCTGATTTCATCTTCATGTATTTTTGTTTTTTTCTTTCTAAATGTTGGCTACAGGAGCTTCTGTAGTTGTAATCTGCTTATATATTATTCATTTCTTGATGGTTGGCGCTTATTTTGTGAATATAGGCATATGGAGCTGATGAATCAGATTTGGTATCCCCAAAAAACAAAGTGAATTCAGCAGAAAAATCAAATTTATTGGCAGAGTCTCCACCTCGTGGAGATTCTAATATTGAAATTAATGAGCAACGATACAGGGCAAGCGAAAATCTGATGGACACAGCTGGCATGTTACCAGAATCCTACCGGTCAACTGGAATGGCGCCTTCTTCAATCGAGCAAGGTGTAGCTCAGTCTTTCTCTGGACATGAATCATGCACAGAGACTCCAATTAGCAAACTAACAGGCTCCAACTACAACGCGAGGCGTTCCACAATATGGGGACAGAATAATGTAAGTTTTGCTTGGCTTCATAGATTTTTTAAATACACATTCTTGGAAACAACTTCTCTATTCTTTTATATGGAGGTGGTGGGCTGGTTGTGGAGGTGGTGATTATGGAGATGGCCGCCAGGGGTGGTGGTGGTGGTGACCGTTAAACCAAATACCATATCAGGGTTATTATCAAATGAGGGTAGATTTGTAATTTATTAGTTTTGTCCCATCTTGTTCCACCTATTTTGGTGGAACAAAAAAAGCCTTCTTCTTGTCCCTTTCGGTCCTTCTAGTTTCAAGCCGGAGTGTTGCTTATCGCAATATATGCTTGCTGATGTTTTATTGTATATTCACTCTTCTGGAAGGCTTCAAGCTTAAATGTTCTGACCTGTTTTGTGATACCAATATATTTGAATAGTTAAATTTGTTGCGGTTTATAATAATATAGCTTTATGCTGATTTGTGTTTCTTATCTCCTCCAGGGCAGAAAAACTCCGTCAGTGGAGTCGATTGATTCTTCTGGAGAAGAAGAGTAAGATTCTGCCACTTCAGTTCTATCAAGTCTATGAACTCTTAGCATCTAGAAATTGTTAGGCTGGCAGCACTAGAGCATGCCAAAAAGATGAAATATTGTATATTTTTTCTGAACAGCTTTAATGTGCTATTTATTAGCTCCTTTCTGAATTTGATTTGTTAAAAGAAATTCCATGTATGTTTGTAGAGTTGCTGTTCAGAGGCTTGAGCTCACAAAAAACGACTTGCGGCAAAGAATTGCAAAGGAGGTAACACTTGTGGTGGTTTTTTTTAATGCATATTTTGCAGTGACTAGATTTTTTAGTAACATGAATATTATTATATCTATGTTAGGCTAGAGGAAACGCAATACTTCAAGCTAGCTTGGAAAGAAGGAAACAAGCATTGCATGAACGTCGGTTGGCACTTGAACAAGATGTACTACGCCCTCCTTTTTACATTTGATTCAGTCATGTGATTAGACTGTTAACTCCTTTTTCTTTGCTTTCTATTTATTTTGCACACTTCTCACAATATATATTTGAGTTTGCTTTAGGATTCTGATTTTAGCCATATATTGTAGGTTTCAAGATTGCAAGAGCAGTTACAAGCTGAGAGAGATTTAAGAGCCGCATTAGAAGTTGGGTTAAGCATGTCTTCTGGACAGGTTTCTGGATCCCGAAATATGGATTCAAAGGTTTCTTTTCTTTTTTTTTCTTTTTTTCTCTATCTATATGTTATGAGTGATTTATTAATATATATTTGCTTCTAATCATAATGAAGACAAGAGCAGAGCTGGAGGAGATTGCTCTTGCTGAAGCAGATGTTGCACAATTGAAGCAAAAAGTTGCAGAGTTGCATCAGCAACTTCATCAACAACGCCAGCATCACTATGATGCTTCTGACCGACACCTACATCTCCATAACCATAATTCTCAACAGTGAGTCCTTCAATTATTTATTGATTAAAAGTTTGAACATTCTTCTTTATGTAGCATATATCAGTTAACGACGGAAGTTTCGTTAGGAACCCAAAATTAATTAGGAACCCGGGAACCGTTTTCTTCAGGATGAATATTCATCATGAATAACACATTCATAATGAATATGGAAGTTATTTATTATGAATCACACATTCATGATGAATATGGACGTGTTTGTTTATCATGAATTGCACATTCATGATGAATAACATGTCCATATTCTTGATGAATATGCCACGTGTCACGCTGTGCGCGGTTCCTGGGTTCCTTATGAATTTTAGGATCTTAAAGGAATCTTCCTCAACAGTTGACATCTGCTATATATACAGAAGAATAAGCTTCTCACATATATATATTTTTTAAATGCACAACCGTCAAACAGATTTTTGAGGCATTCTCTTGTTAGGTAGAGGCATTCTTAAATCTGTTAGAAGATCGTGCATTTTTTAAACTGTCAAAAGGTTATTCTTTAAAATAACCAGTGGTACAAGTAACCGCAGCCACCATTTCTAGTTCTATTTTTGGGGAATTATCACTCAGACCGCCTAATCATAACATAAATACACTTGAACTTCAGTGATTTGGAGAACTATGCCCATTGGCTTTTTTGCCTTTGTAGATATTTTTTTCTTGTAATATGCTTCAAAATTATATAATTTGCCTTTGTACATTGATCAAAGTTTGCCTTAGTTCTTAACTTCTTATTCAGTGTAGCAAAGAATTTTATTCTCAATCAATGTAACAAAGTCTCAAAATTATATATTTAGTAACTATTTTGACCGATACTCTGCTAATCTTGTAACATTTTATGATGTGGATGCCAAGGTAATTGGCCTTCGCTGTGAACATTTTGTAAATGAGTAGATCAACAGGTTATGGATCAAAGAATTTTTGTTACATCGGTCGAGGAAAAAAAATTGTTCATTACATAAAATCGGAAATAAAGCCAAATTCATTGCATTTTGATTCATCTTGCCTTTTTCTAGATGGTGATATGCTGAATTCTCTCCGTAAGGGATGTTGAGATTCAGTAATACTATTGGGTCAAATACCACTTGTCCCTTTGTTGATGTATCGTGCATTTGTCTTGTTCTTATACGTTTTGCATTTATGATTCTTGGCAGGAGAGTTTTTCAGCAAGATTTTGATTCTACTATTGCTTTTATCAACCATGAAAGAAAACAAAGATCGGAGGTAATTAACTCTATTCTAAACTATAATCCTACAAGTTACCCGAGGGTCTTCACGGAAACAACTTTTCTACCTCTTGGGGTAGAGGTAAGGTCAAATATGTTGACTTTTGGACTAAAGATGATAATTTATGACTAAAAGCTATGATGTGGATTTATTTGAGAACGATGGCATGAATAAATCTTTAGGTGGTTTGAACAACTCTTATATCTTTTCTTTCAGGAAAATTCATTGGGAGCGGAATTGAGAAACCTTAAAGGGCAAGCCTTAATGAATGGTAGGCAACCTGGTCGTAAGCAGTTTCTAGACTCGACAAGCTTGAGTGATTCTAAAAGTACAGAGGCATCCACAAGCTTAACAATGGATGATTTTGGGGCTGTTGATTCTGCTGATTTGCCATCTACATCAAGACCAGCCGAGGTTAGCACTTGATAAAAATGACATAATAAAATGAACGAAAACTGCATGCTCCGATTTCTATTTTCAAAACCTTCATTTTGGTACATCAGATGTGACATGTCAAACATCTGAGTATCTAATTTACATCAGAGAATTTTTAAGAAGGGCAAAACACAATAGATATTGTCTTAGTTTTTATTTAGTGTAACAAATAGTTTTTTTTTTCTCAACCAGGGCCACAAAGTTTTCTAATTTTTCTTTTTTTTATGCATTTGACTGGTGATCTTGTAACATTCAATAACGAGGATGTCAAGTTTATCATCCATTTTTCCGTCACCCTTTCATACACCTTTCTTGAACGGGTGTCCATGTCATAAAATGTTACAAGATTAGCAGGTTATAGGTAAAATGGGTATAAAATAGAAAATTTTGAAAATTTATTTACTATCACCGTAGAAAAAAATATTCAGTACACTAAATAGAAACTAAACCAAATTTGATGCATTTTGCTCTTTTCTGTAAAAGCAATTAGCTTTTTGCACAACCGCACTCGTTTTTTTCTGTTACAAACAAACCACCGTTCTTGTGAAAATGCAAAATACAGTTGAGAATTAACCATTGTGTCATTGTGACTGTAGATGATTGATTATCAAAGACAGCCATTGGCGGCATCGTCCACGTTGGTGGAATTAACGACTCGTCTTGATTTCTTCAAGGAACGACGTTCTCAGCTCATGGAACAACTCCATAACCTTGACTTAAACTACAGCACCTCCTCACAAGATTTTACGTATAAACAACCATCACCTGGCCCTGGCTGGAACATCCTTAAAAGAAGCTAATCCCGTTGTTGGCGGTCTCCATTTGTATATCCCGTGCTGCCTCTCTTTTCACGATTCTTTATCATTTTGTGTTGAAAAAACAAAAACGCACATTGTGAAGCGGGTTCTTAGAATCTTTTTATTGGTTGTGTTATTTGTGTATTCTTGCTAATTAAAAATGGCACGCGAGTGACTGGACGATTGATGCTTTTCTAAACTTTTCGACATAAATACAGACCACTTGTGAGAATGTAATGAATGATTTATTCGATATTAGATGAGTGTTGTGTGTGTTATTGGATATGTAAAATAGATACAAATACATAGACTGATTTGTATGTCTTGTTTTATACAATCTGACATGGGATTCTTAGATCTGTCACCGAAAGTTGTACCTTTCGTTGTGTAATATTTCAGTATGGTCATAAATATACATTACGGTTGTATCGGCTTAAAGGATGTTTGGATGTGATGCAAACCTGCAATGTTTGGCAATTATAAGGCCAGGTTTACTGGGTTTTTTTACTTAAGATAGCTTATGCCTTAATTTACCTTTTTTCACATTTATCCTAGTTATATATACATGTCACGAGAACACTAACTATTTAAGAAAACATGCGAACATTAAATCATGTGCAAAATCATATGTGATTTTACATTAATGACAAAAAATTGGATGCACACGACTTTGGCCTCAATTAAGTCGCGTGAATCACATTTGATCTTGTATGTGAATCATGTATTATTTTGTACATTAACCTTAAAAAACGGAAAACTGAGGAACATGCACATGTGCATAATGCACAACAGCACAAGTGCATAAAAACCAAAAACAACTTATTTTACTTGTATGCACAAGTTCATACCGTCCAGATGAAGGGTAGTCAAGTTGTTCCTTAGTTTTTCATTTTTTTAAAGTTTTTCTAAGAATCTCCCTCTATACACACACATACACAGAGAGAGAGAGAGAGAGAGAGAGAGAGGGTGAGAGGGAGAGGGAGAGGGAGAGGGAGAGAGTAAACCCCAAAACAAATGAAAATTTGAGGAATACCTTAATAGAGGGAGTTTCTGGGGAAAACCTCAAAAAAATGGCAAACTAAGGAACACCCTGATAGCCTTTCATCTGGACGGTATGTATTTGTGCATACAGGTAAATTATGTTTTTTTTTGTTTTTATGCAATTGTGTATTATGCATTTGTGCATATGCACCTGTGCACGTTACAAATTACCTGAATGCACAAGTGCATACCGTTTAGATGAAGGGTTACCGGAGTGTTCCTTAGTTTTCTGTTTATTTGAGGTTTTCCCCTGAACCTACCTTAATAATTGTTCATTTGTACGATATACGCATATGCATACAAATAATAGAAGATCTTTCTTGATTTCTATATACATATATTTACTTGTATGTACTAGAGTGTTCCCCAGTTTTTTATTTTATATTTTTGCGGTTTTCCCGTTTTCTCTCTCTCTCTCTCTCTCTCTCTCTCTCTCTCTCTATATATATATATATATATATATATATATATATAGGGTCAGGTTTAGGGAAAAACCTCAAAAAAACAGAAAACTAAGGAACACTTTGGTAGCCCTCCATCTGGACGGTATGCACTTGTGCATACAAGTAATTTGTAACATGCACACGTGCATGTATGCACAAATGCATGATGCACTTGTGCATAAAACCAAAAAAACAACTTATCTTACTTGTATGCACAAGTGCATACCGTGTAAATGAAGAGCTATTAGGGTGTTCTTCAGTTTTCATTTTTTTGTGGTTTTCCCTTGAACCTCTCTCTCTCTCTCTCTATATATATATATATATATATATATATATGGGCTTTCTTTTGAGATCCCTGTAATTTATGTAATTTATGGGAACTCTGAGATCTAATTTCAACCGTGCAACATAATTAATAAATATAAAAATTAATAAATATTTAAAACTAACCTCCCCATTTATTGTTTCTAGGACTGACAATGGGTAAGGGTAAACCCATTATGTTTCAATCCGTTGGATAACGGTATGGATAACGAAAGTTTTATTCATTTATCCATTACCCGTTTGTTCGAAATTTTTGTGGTAGGGTATGGATAAAAGGGTTTTTGCTATTGTGTACCCGCGCAATGCGGCGGGATGCAATATTCAAAAAAAATGTAAACAAAAAAGGCAAGTATAATCACGTTTTTATAAAATAAAATACACAATCGATTTCATCTTACATTGACTGTGAAAAACTGAAATGTGTATATTTAAAATCATAGTTGGTGAGATACATGTTTTTATTTGATCTATATATGTCAAAAATTGGAACTCCAACAGAATTCCCGAATGTAGTGGGTAGGTTTTGTATTCCTAAGATGCAAAACTCCACATAGCCGGTGGTGAACCTACGTGCATAAACAAACTGAAGCACGATCTCAAATTTAGGAATAGAAAAACAACCCATGAGCCATAACAGAACCTGCAAAATAATAGCTTCAGATAATGGTGTTTTAAACTCTGGCAAATAAATTTCCTAAATTGATCAGCTTGTAATACTATAAAGTTGATACATATGATTAAGCATCTTAATATTCCAATTAAATATTTTGAAACATATTCGGATAATTATGCTCGTACACAAAAGTTAAAATTACTCCGACAAAATTTCACAAAGCTAAGGAAGGGGCCGTTAATGCAATGCTTACCCGGTAAGCGCTGACCGCTAAGAGTTAATATTTTCACTTAACCTACCGGGTAAGATTTTAGTTTATTAAAACGACATCGTATGCAACATTTTTATCTGGTAAGCGTCGTCACTCAACGATGCTTAATACTCTCACTCCTTGTCATTGTGCTTACCGGTAAGCACTGTTGATCCAAACCCTCAGTGATTTGATAATGACCCTCTCTTATATACTTACTGAAAATTGTAAGTAAACAATATGTATCAGAGTTTCACTATCGCTGATAAGTACTAAGATCTTACAGTACCGCTGATAGGAACTCTCGCTCTTTTAAATTAAACATTCAGCGAACACTGTTCATCATTAATGCTCTGAGTCTGTTCAGTCATTATGATGATCGCTGATAAATTAGTTGTTTACTTATGATCCCTGAAGACAAGTTTCACGTCAACAAAGGTTCTACGCTGAAGTCGAAGATCAAGCTCAAGAACCAGCGACAAGTCTCCTAATGAACTGATGCGGATCAGCGAAGACTCAGATTTGTCCACTCTACGTGAAGTATCAAGTACAAGACTTCAGCTATCGCTGAACTCTATCATTCGCTGATATGAAATGATAGATTGCTGAATCAACGAAAGCTGATCATGAAGTCCTCCGTACAAAGTACTTTTGTCTTAACCTCCCTTGCACGACTCCGTACGAAATGTCAGAAAAGAACCTCCGACTGTCTGAAATCGTACAACCACTCTGATACTACACTGTTCATCCATGCGGCTACTAAGGTTGTCAACCAAGGTCAATGACATGCAACCAACCAGCTGATGACACGTGTAAAGTGTATACTGACTTGCATTAAATGCATGCAGTATATAAAGAGATGAACCCACTTCATTTGAAGCAACTTGCTAACTCTGGACAAGTTCAATCTCTTATCTCAAGATAGGTTATTATTAGTAATTTCCTTATCTTTCTTAGTGCAAGAAACCTTAGTGTTCCAACTTGTTTAGATTTAGGTTTATCCTTAATCTTGTTTCCGCAACAAGCTGTAAATTGTTAATGATTTATCAATAAACAATTTAGAAAAGTAAAATCTGTGTGTTTGTATTCACCCCCCCCCCCCTTCTACAAACTTGTATAGGCCTTCGGGACCAACAAGTGGTATCAGAGCGGATTTGTTTAATCTCATAAACAAGATCTAATCTAAGATATTTCTCTTCCTTGCTATTATCTGAAAATGGCCACCAACACAAACACAAATTATATAGACAATGGTTCTCTTGCTAAACCTCCCAGATTTTCCAAAGATAACTTCAACTTATGGAAAAATAGGATGACACTCTTCTTAGAAGGTGTAGACCCTACTATGCCTTACTATCTCGAGAATGGTCCATTCATCCCTGTAAGAATTGATGCTGCAGTTCCAGGCGCTGAGAATAGACCTGCTATTCCAGAAAGGCTGGTACCTAAGGAAATCCTTCAATGGACTGACGAAGATAAGAAGAAAGTGGCTATAGATACAAAAGCCAGATCCATACTATCCATGGCTCTTCCTGACGAAGTCTACCATTCCGTCATGAATCTGAAAACATCAAAAGCCATGTGGGACACAATATGTGTTCAGTATGAAGGAACGTCTGAAGTCCAGGACTCAAGAAAGATCAACCTGGTAAGACAATACGAAAGCTTCATTTCTGGTAAGAATGAAACTCTCTCTGAAGTTCACCAACGTTTTAATTGTTTAATTATAGATCTGAAAACTGTTGGTAAAGAATATTCTAACTTTGAAGTGCTGAAAAAGTTTCTAGAATGTTTACCTGAAAGCTGGGACAATTATTCTATGTGTCTCAAGCTGTCAAGGGATCTAAAATCAATGACCCTGGCTACCTTATATGGCACGTTGCTGAATCATAAGCAATCAAGCAATCTTAAGAAGAATCTTGTAAAAGATTCCAAAAGCACCCCTGTTGCTTTAATCTCAGAGGAACTCTCTACTCAGCGACCCTCGGTCACTATCACTGAGTTAGAGAGTAACTCTGAAAGGTCATCAGATTCTGATTATTCAGATAATGATGAATCTTTGGCTCTCCTAACTAAGAAGTTCAGGAGATTTGCCAAAAAGAAAATGTTTAAAAAGAACAAACCTCTTTCCATAACTGACAAGCCTAGATCATCAGCTTTTGTTGACAAGGCTACTGCTACTTGTTTTAACTGCGAAAAGACAGGACATTTCGCTAACGAGTGCAGGTCAAAGAAAGTTTCTAGACCCTCAGCTTTTACAAAGAAACCCTTTGCTCCAAGAAATAAAGATGACAAATATTCAAAGCTGAAAGAAAAATATGCAAAGCTGAAAAGCTTTAAGAAGAATAAAGGCCTGATGGCTGACTATGATTGGGCTGCTTCTGATGAAGAAGCATCATCATCTGACTCTGAAGATGATGAAGCAAATCTATGTCTTATGGCCAAGATTGAAGAAGAGGAAGAAAGTTCAGACATTCCCTCCACTTCAACATCTGCTATTCAGGTATCACCTTCTTTCTTTACCAATATTGCAAATATTGATAAAGCTGATAGTCTCCGTAAGATCGATCTCTTGACTAGAAGTTTATACGAAGCCATGAACGGCAAAACTGTGGTTGAAAACCAAAATCTTGATCTCGCTGAAAAACTTAAAAACTTAAAAACTGCCACCTTCAAATAGAAAAGCTCTCTAAAATTGAAGAAGATTTTAAAGATCAAGTATATTTAAATCAACTAGTCAAAATCGAACGAGCAGAAGCTATCGCTGCATTAAAGGCTGAAAAAGCTACTGTTGAAGGATGGTGTAATTCTTCAACAAAGATCACTGAGATAATAAAGTCTTAGATTCCCCTGAGTGATAAACGTGGTTTGGGTTACAATTATGAAACTCCAAAAACAACCACTGAGCGTTCAATGCTTAAATTTGGAACGTTCGTATCCTCAGTCGCTGATACTTCATCTTCTCAGTGCTCCTCGTCCGTTACACCAATCCCTGAGGAAACTCCTACCTCCTCAAAAGGCAAGGAGAAAATGGTTAACTCAAAACCTACCTCTGTCTGTAAAGACAAAGGTAAAGGAATTGTTATTTACCAGAATCCTCAGAAGGGTACCTTAGTACCAAAACTGAATGCTTCTAAAGCTTCAGTGGCTCATCCCTCTGGATCAAGGAAGCAGATATCTGGATTTATTCAGCGATCTACTCCTAGACTCAGATTGGATGTCATTGGTAAGAAATCTGAAGAACTGAATGTTCGTCCCATTTCTAAAGCCAATAGTTTACTTGGTGCTGGCACTTCTAATTTGAAATTAAAAGCTCAGCATTCAAATGGTCCTAGAACTACTTTTAGTTATAGGAAATGTTATCACTGTGGACTTACCGATCATATTGCTAGTAAGTGCCCCACAGCCACCAAAGCTGAAAAGATAGCTAAGGTGAAGATTGCCCCCAAGGCAAAGAAGACCAACCCTGATGCAAATCAGGTCAAGGTGAATTCTACCACTGAGGTTAAGAAATTAACCAAAGTGAAGAAAGACAAAGCTGAATCTTCAAATGCTGCGAAGACTGCTGAACCTTCCATTCCAACTACTTCCACTGACAAACGTGTATACATGGTTAAGTGGGTACCCAAGAAAAACTAATCTTCCTTTGTATTGCAGGTTAAGAAGGGTATCTGGTATCTTGATAGCGGATGCTCTAGACACATGACTGGAAAGAAAAGCCTGCTCGCTGAATACAAAGAAGAGAAGGGTCCCTCTGTGACTTTCGGTGGAAATGGAAAAGGACATACCCGAGGGTATGGTGTACTTTCAAATGGTACAACCTCCTTCAGAAGAGTCGCATATGTTGAAGGGCTGAAGCACAATCTTCTAAGCATCAGTCAGCTTTGCGACATGGATAACAAAGTAATCTTTACTAAGGAATCCTGCTTTGTCTCTGACAAAAAGGAGAAGATAGCTCTCAGCGGTTATCGTTTGGAAAATGTTTATGTAATAAACATGGACTCAACAACCACTGAGAACTCCTGTTTCTTCTCAAAGGCCTCATCTGATGTCAACTGGCTATGGCATAAGAGGCTATCTCATCTAAATTTCAAGACACTGAACACTCTTTCTTCAAAAGAGTTAGTCACTGGTCTACCTCAGCATTCATACGCCAAAGAGTCTTTATGTTCAGCGTGTGAAAAAGGGAAGCAGACCAAAGCAAGCTTTAAATCTAAGCAAGTTTCATCAGTGTCATCTCCTCTACAACTACTCCATATGGATTTGTTTGGCCCTGTTAACAAACAATCCATCGCTGGAAAGAAATATACGCTGGTCATAGTTGATGAATTCTCTCGCTTCACTTGGGTAATGTTTCTCCGTTCTAAGAGTGACACCCCTGAAGAACTCATCAATTTTGTTCGGAAGATGGAAACCCTGAACAATCTGACCGTTCGCTCAATAAGGAGTGATCATGGGACTGAATTCAAAAACAGTTCTCTTGATTCCTTCCTTGAGAGTAAGGGTATTTCTCACAACGTTTCTTCAGTGAGAACACCGCAACAAAATGGAGTTGCTGAAAGAAGAAATAGAACAATTATTGAAGCTGCACGTTCAATGCTCAGCGATTCTCACCTGCCTACTCAGTTTTGGGCAGAAGCTGTCAACACTGCTTGTTTTACGCAAAACAGGTCACTGATAGTTAAAAGATCCAAAAAGACAGCCTATGAACTCTTTCATGGGAGAAAGCCTTTAATCAGCTTTCTTCACATCTTTGGATGTCAGTGTTTTATACTGAACAACAGAGATGCTCTTGGAAAGTTTGATCCTAAGGCTGATGATGGAATCTTTCTTGGATACTCCTCAGTTTCCAAAGCCTTCAGAGTCTTCAATCGTAGAAGACAAACTGTAGAACAAACTATTCACATCACGTTTGACGAATCCCGTTCAGCGAACTCTAAACCGTCCGCTGATACTGAAGAACTGAATCAATGGATGTTTTCTCATCTTGGTGATTCAGAAGATATTCCCACTAATGCTCATCCAGTAGAAGATGATAGTCCTATCATTCCAAATATGCAGAACAGTGAAGCTGAAACTTCTTGGGTCTCAGCTGTTCCTATAAACACTATACCTAACGCTGAACCAAATGTCTCAGACATTCCATCTACTTCTCAGCAACCAGTGAATATAATGACAACTGCATCCATTCCTCTCTTGGCTGATACTCCTGACGTCGCTGAAGCTTCATCTTCAGCTCCTCACGTTCAAGTTGAGTCAGCGTCTCACGCTCCGGCTCATCGATGGACTATAAATCATCCAATTGATCAAATTCTTGGTGATCCAAATGCTGGGATTCAGACTCGACGAAGTGCAGGTAATATTTGTTTATTTGTAAATTTTATTTCACTAACTGAACCAAAGAAAGTAGATGATGCCCTCAAAGATCCAAACTGGGTCAACGCCATGTAAGAAGAGCTGACTGAATTCGAAAGAAACAAAGTTTGGAAACTTGTTCGGAGACCAACTGATAAAACAGTAATAGGCACTAAATGGGTCTATCGAAACAAGTTGGACGAACATGGAACTGTAACCCGCAACAAAGCTCGTCTTGTTGCTCAGGGATACAAACAAGAGGAAGGCATAGACTATGACGAAACATTTGCTCCTGTAGCAAGACTTGAATCTATTCGTCTATTCTTAGCATATGCTGTACACAAAAACTTCAAAGTACATCAGATGGATGTTAAGTCAGCGTTTCTGAATGGAAAGCTGAATGAAGAAGTGTATGTGGAACAACCTCCAGGATTCTCAGATTCTAAGCGTCCAGGTTATGTTTATAAACTGGATAAGGCACTTTATGGTTTGAAGCAAGCTCCTCGTGCATGGTATGGCACTCTTTCTACTTATCTCCATATTGAAAAATTTGAGCGAGGTAAGATTGACAAAACTCTATTTTTTAGAAAAGTGAAAGGTCATATCATTTTAGTTCAAATATATGTTGATGACATTATATTTGGTTCTACTAACCCTGAGCTTTGTACTTGTTTCGCTGATAGAATGAAAGATGAGTATAAAATGAGCATGATGGGTGAACTAACATATTTCCTTGGTCTTCAGATTAAGCAAACTGAAAAAAGAACTTTTATAAATCTGGGAAAATATGTTAAAGATATGCTAAAGAAATTCGACTTAACTGAAAGTTCAGCTATGAAAACCCCTATGGCACCACCGCTGACACCTGATAAGGACACTAAGGGTGTTCCTGTCAATGTCACGCTGTACCGTGGGATGATCGGCTCACTATTGTATCTTACAGCTAGCCGACCCGATATTATGTTTGCAACATGCTTGTGTGCACGATATCAAGCTGAACCTAAGATATCTCATATGAAAGCTGTAAAGCGAATCTTTCGATATCTTAAGGGTACAGCGAATCTAGGTCTTTGGTATCCCAAAGATTCAGGATTTGATCTAACCGCCTATTCAGATAGTGATTTTGCAGGTTGCAAAATGGATAGGAAAAGCACCACAGGAGGATGTCAGCTCCTGGGTGGAAAGCTGGTAAGTTGGAAAAGTAAAAAGCAAAATTCAGTGTCCACTTCCACAGCTGAAGCTGAATATGTAGCTGCTGGAAGCTGTTGTTCTCAAGTCTTGTGGATGAGAAATCAGCTACTAGACTATGATCTTCAGCTCTCCAAAATTCCAATCTATTGCGACAGCACAAGTGCCATCGCTATAGCAAACAATCCAGTACTACATTCAAAGACCAAACATATAGAAATCAGATATCATTTTATCAGAGATCATGTGATGAATGGTGATATAGAACTTCATTTTATCCCAGCTGATTATCAGTTAGCTGACTTATTTACCAAACCTCTTGATGAGACAAGATTCAACTTTCTCATCAGCGAGCTTGGAATGCTGAACTTTGAAGGATAAAATCTTCAGCGGTTCACTTTGATCAGCGAAAGGATAAAATCAACTTGTATAACCCATTCTATCATCTTCTCTCTGAATAAACTTGATTCACTGATATCAAGGTATGTTTACTCTCTCTGACAATCGCATGAAAATGCAAGATTTCAAAACAAAATGCATCGCTGAATATCTCTTCCTTAACAGCGATATTTTTGAAATTTCTTAAAACCTTCACTGAATATTTTCATTCAGTGCTTCATGTTTTCAAAAGTATCTCTGAGTTTTTCAAAACCTCAGAGACAACCAAGAATATGAAAGGACAGTTGTGACGTCATTACAACGGATAAAACCCCGGCACGTTTTCTCTTCCTGACACACGTTTGCACGTCTCGTTCAAACTTCCAATCAAATGCAAACACGTGTCCATGTCATGATGAAAATCCTTTCCCGCTCAAGATTTTCTCTTTCTAAAATCTCTATATAAACAAATTCTTTTTTTATATTTTTCTTTTACGCGATCAATCTTCCTCCGCAAGAAAGAATTCACTGTTGCATTTGTGATTTCAAAAACTTCAAGAACTGTTCATCATCTTCTTCATCAAACATCAAGGTTAATATGTTCTTATTTATTACCGAATGCGTATAACTTGTTTCCGATCTTCTCATTGTTTTAACAAGATCAAACAAAAGAACTTCGTAAAATGAAATCATTTTTCTTTCGTGGTTTTATGAACACAACCATTTCATGGTTGTTCTTCAAGTTTAAATGCAAAATCTTAAACTTGTTCTTCATTCGTTTCCAGAATCTATTTCTTCATAGAAAACTGGAAAACAAGAAAATGGGTTTTACATTTCGTTTCAAAAATCAAGAAAAACCCTAATCTTCATTAAGACATTTTGTCTGAATGAAATGGACAAAATTCGAACCATCTTAATGGAAAATCTTTCCACATTAAGATTATTCTTATTTGTTAATCTTTGGTTGAACTGATAATACATGAAATGGCAACATCTAACATTCCTACTACCGCTGAGAACTTCTCTACTGACTCTGAGGAAGTGGAAATCATCAAGGCTCGTCAGGTTAAGTTCAATCTTGATCAACTAGACTGGACTAAGATAAACAATCTTTCTGCGCTTCTCGAGTTTCCTCCTCGAAAGCAAGTCACACATCTGACAGATGCTGTGAATTTCCTGAAGAATTGCTGCATTTCAACAGCCCTGACCATTTCACCCCCTGCAAGTCAGCTGCTACTATCTCAGTTCTGGTACTCTGCCAGACACTCTCAGCTACCATCCGCCAAAGATCCCTCCAAAACAGTTGATTGTATCCTCTGCGATACTGAATATGTCACGATAAAGATCACACCCGCCATCATTCGCAAAGCTCTGAAATTTCCCATCGCTACAAAGGAAAAACCTTTTGTTCCTTTCCCTGACCATAAGAAGATCGCTGACAAAGAAGCTCTTATTGCATTTTTTGATGCGGGCTATGTATGGGAAATGGGCAGAGACAAGAAGCCTGAGAAGAAGCTAACACTGCTGAAGAAATCGAAAATGCCCAGCGAGATGAACTTCATCTTCGCTCACCTTATCAGCTGCATGACTGCCAAGACCGGCTCTTCTGATCAAGCCGCTCAACCTCAGCAAGCTATGGGATACGCTCTGCTGAAAGGTCTACACATTGACTGGGCATCTCTCATCTATGATGACTTGCTGCAAAGAGTAGACTCTGCCGCTGACAGGCCTGCTTGGGTTCCCTACCCCCGATTCATCAGCGCTATCTTTCAATATGGCCTGAAGGACAGCTACCCGCAAGAGGGCGATCTAAAACTCTCTCAGATTGGCCCTAAGGTACTCGACTTCAAACCTGTTGAAAATGAGGTACGTCTTTCTACCCTCTTAACTCTTCTCAACCCTTCTTCTACTTCTGTGGCTCCTTCAGCGACAATATCCATCGCTGATTCCCTGGCCACAAAATCCTCTCCTTCTAAGAAAAGGAAACATTCATCTACCCCACTTGATTCTAAAAGGATCAAGAAAACAAAGGAGCAACCCCAGCAATCACATGCTGAAGACTCCTCAGCTCTTTCTGCAAAGCTGAAGGAACGTTCAGTGGTACGCTCTGCCACACCTGAACAAGCCATCCCTTTTATCCAAACTTCAGCGTCTCTAAACGCTGAGGTTACAAACTTGGAACCGACCCAACCTCCTTCAGTCTCTCAAAAGACTGATGAAGTGATTGTCAGCGAATCCAACGCTGAACTCATAACCCAACCCCCACTCTTATCCTTCGCTCCTCCCTCCACTCATTTGGTCTCTACTCCAGATCTAGCTGGAGCTGCCATCATTTCCTCGGAACATAAAGCTGATTCTCCAGGAATGATGAAGACATGACCTGCAGAAAAATCCATGGGCACTTTTGAAGATGACATGGAACTTTACTCAGGAACCCGTGATTTCGATGAATTCACCAATCCTCCTGCAGGTAAACAACAACCCATAAACACTGTGACTAAACCCCAAACTTCTGAGCTTTCCTCTGTTCACAAGTTTTTATATGTTACAGGTCCTAATTTGGGAGATATCAACGCCTCTCTGAAGTCCGTGGAGACAAAGCTGACAGGTCTCACCACTACTCTCTCCAATAACTCTACAACTGTAACAAACGCTGGAGAGAATCTGAACAAGCTGACAACAGTGGTAGAGAAGAAGGCTTCCACAGATGACATGAAGCAACTTGATAAGACTCTCAGCGACTTCGCCAAGGTGCTCGCTGATATCTACACAGACTACACCTCTCTCAAAAATTCAGTTTCATCCATGTCCAGCGAGGTAACAACACTGAAGACATCGGTTGGAACACTAGAGGGAGATATGTCTGCTGTGAAGACAAATGTCAACACTCTGACGACTGACTTAAGCTCTGTAAAGACTGACGTTGGTTCGATGAAGACTATGATCGAACAGATGCTGCTCAAGGCGAATACTCCTGCTCCTGCTCCTGCCCCTGTCCCTGAATCTGAACATTTTACAGCGGCGGATCGCATTGAGCTCGGGAAGATCAATCCTGCTATTTCTGGCCTTGAAGACAGATTAGCAAAGATTGAAGTTTGTGTAGGTCTCTCTGGCCAAGAAGACAGAGAACCTACCAACGCTGCTGAATCTAGCCATTCCTCCCCCAGTCATCATAAAAAAGAGGGGGAGAAGATCGCTGAAGATCTCGCCAAGAGCGCTGACCTTTCCCATGATGAATCTATCAGGGGAGAGAAGACGAATACTGAAGAAACCACCGCTGGACCTCAGGGAGATTTAAACCCTGAGGAAACCGAGAAGCTCGCCTCTGTATCTGAGGGGGAGCAACTTGAAGAAGAAGCTGAGAAAACTGAATCTGAAGCAGAAGATGATGAACCATCTTCTTCTCCAAAGAATGATGATGATGATGACGAAGATGACGATGACTTCTTTATCGTCAAACCTGCTCAAAAGATCAAAGCTCTTAAGGGAATCTCGATAAATGAACCTTCAGGGGAGAGGACAAAGACAAAGCCCTCAGCCTCTGGAGCTGAGAAAGGCAAAGGCAAAAGCGTCGCTGAAGATGACAATCTGATGATCTTGCTTGAAAAGCCGGTTTGTCAGGTATGCTAAACATCTCACTCCATCCCTCCTCTATCATACCTATCAGTTCTACTACCCAAGCCTATACACTTGAACCAATTATCTCTATCTAATTCTACCCAAGTTCTTACTCGTAAGATCGCTGTGTTTCAGCTAGTCCTCTCCCCTGTTTGAGGATATCGCTGAAGGCTCCACAACTGCGACTTCACCAAAAATACCAGCTGCTGCTGAAGAAATAATCCCAGTCTTAGATTTAATCTCTGAGACTGATGAACCAGAAGAACAACTACTCTCGCACAGAGGCAGACCTTCCTTAGCTCCTCAAAAGCTAAGTGAAGAGGATCAGAAAAGAAGAGAGGAAATAATAAAGCGATTCGAGGATCAGCGAATCATTCTGAGGCGTGATCAACTTCCTTCAGTTCCTCCAAAGTTCAGGATTTCCAAAAAGGAATACAAGGAACACCTCAGAGTTGAACGCCTAATCGCTGAAAGAAAGGAAGCTGAAGAAAAAGACAGAGAATACGCCATCCAGCTTTCTAAACGATCAATAAAAGACCCCAAGCTGAAAAGAGTTCCCATTGATGTTCAACGTCAGCTCTGGGAAAATGCCAAGAAGATAACTGAAGAAAAGAGAACTGTGTCTCAGTCAACTTTAGCCTGGTGCAAAGAAAAGGTCAACTACAGAGACTCTCCTGCCAAAATCAACAAGGTATTCATCTCTGGAAGAACAACCCTTGTTTCAATCGCTGCAATTGAGATATTCAGAGAAGATAAGAAGTCCGAAAAATTCTATGCTGAAGCCATAACGAAGTACGGTCTCTCTGAATGGTTAGAGATCAGGTTAGCCATCCAGAAGTCCAAGTCGAAATACAAGGAACATGTTGAAAAGCTGATCAACAAACCAATCGACTTAGTCTACTCCTGTGTGGATATTCCTCCTCCTCCTCTCGAAAGTCAGAAAAGAAAGGCGTCATCAAAGAAGAAGAAGAAATCTATATCTTCAATTGATGGCCCTGTCATTCGAAATGAAACAGGTATTGGTTTTTCACGTGCTGAAGTCCTTGGTCCTGATCCTGATCTTTCCATGCTTGACACATCTCTTCCTCCTGGTGAGACTTTCATCCCTGGCAAAGTCATAAGCGAACCCTACGGGATATTTTTTCATGCCTACGATGGTGGAAAGCGTTTTCAACGGATCGCTGAGCTTCCAATCACTCCAATCGAACAGCTCAGAGATCTCATCTACTGGTGTGACTTCAGAAATGACCCTCAGGCACGACATCTGAAACCCTTGATTTTTGAAGAAGCGCTGATCAAAAGAAAACAAGGTGTAACCGTTCCTGACTGGATGATTCCCACCACATCAATGACCCTTGATGAACTTCTCATTAAGGAAGAACCTTTGTAAGCTGATAGGATCGCCTCTTTCATCTATTTCATCAGTTATCCTTTTGTACTTGTAATTTATTTCGCTTGTACTTGTAATCTTTTCATTTCTCTTTGTATCCTGATTCAAAGTTTTAAAGAAAGATTTCAGCGAATGTACTTTACTCCATCAGTACTGAAAAGATCCCAGAAAACAGTAAAAGGGACAAATATTTTATGAGTTCTTTTTATCCTTATGTTTTCATTTAATAACAATTTTCTTTGTTGCTATGTCATAATCAAATAGGGGGAGATTGTTGATCCAAACCCTCAGTGATTTGATAATGACCCTCTCTTATATACTTAGTGAAAATTGTAAGTAAACAATATGTATCAGAGTTTCACTATCGCTGATACGTACTAAGATCTTACAGTACCGCTGATAGGAACTCTCGCTCTTTTAAATTAAACATTCAGCGAACACTGTTCATCATTAATGCTCTGAGTCTGTTCAGTCATTATGATGATCGCTGATAAATTAGTTGTTTACTTATGATCCCTGAAGACAAGTTTCACGTCAACAAAGGTTCTACGCTGAAGTCGAAGATCAAGCTCAAGAACCAGCGACAAGTCTCCTAATGAACTGATGCGGATCAGCGAAGACTCAGATTTGTCCACTCAACGTGAAGTATCAAGTACAAGACTTCAGCTATCGCTGAACTCTATCATTCGCTGATATGAAATGATAGATCGCTGAATCAACGAAAGCTGATCATGAAGTCCTCCGTACAAAGTACTTTTGTCTTAACCTCCCTTGCACGACTCCGTACGAAATGTCAGAAAAGAACCTCCGACTGTCTGAAATCGTACAACCACTCTGATACTACACTGTTCATCCATGCGGCTACTAAGGTTGTCAACCAAGGTCAATGACATGCAACCAACCAGCTGATGACACGTGTAAAGTGTATACTGACTTGCATTAAATGCATGCAGTATATAAAGAGATGAACCCACTTCATTTGAAGCAACTTGCTAACTCTGGACAAGTTCAATCTCTTATCTCAAGATAGGTTATTATTAGTAATTTCCTTATCTTTCTTAGTGCAAGAAACCTTAGTGTTCCAACTTGTTTAGATTTAGGTTTATCCTTAATCTTGTTTCCGCAACAAGCTGTAAATTGTTAATGATTTATCAATAAACAATTTAGAAAAGTAAAATATGTGTGTTTGTATTCAACCCCCCCCCCCCTTCTACAAACTTGTATAGGCCTTCGGGACCAACAAGCACTTACCGGAAACGGTCACTAAGTTCAAGTTGAATGTAGCCTATCTTTCTCATGCCTCTGGTATGTTTGTAGTAGGTTCACTTTTAGATGTACAAAAAGCTTGACAATAATATCAAATTTATATTATCCATCCTTGGTGTTATTAACTGCTTGTATTGAAATTTCACCATGTTTGATATGTTACACTCCATTCATTATACAACAAGTGTACTCTCACCATGTTTGATATGCATTGATTTTTTATTTCTCCGGCATGCATGTATATCTGCATAGGCAACCAACTGATATGAACAACTTTCTGCATTGCTTTGAACGACATCATCAAATAAAGCAAGTCAATATTGTAGAACTAGGTTACTGCTTGCTTTGCAAAAAGTTCATTTGGAGCTCAAGTCAATAAAACAAGTTCATTAATACAGTTGGGTGGGTCAACACGCTCAATTGTTTTTTTGAAAGGCAGAGCAACACAACTATACAAATGTACAAATATACAGGAGCCAAAACGACCAAACACCACAGAAACAAACCAAACAACGGAACAAAACAAACACAAGGAATCGAAAGAAAAACCAAACAGCCCCAGGGCTGTCCAGAAAAAACTGCAGCACCTCAGCACCAGTCTGGAGTGAATAAGCACTCAGCCAATCAGCTCCCAAACAACCCTTCCTTCTACCTGCAGATGATCAGAACTTGGTTTGACAGCGTAAAACGTTCACCAAACAGCCCCTAGACAGCCTCGCCACAACGGAAACGCACCTGACCCCAACCGTATTCCAGCCTCCGTCCCCAACAGCCCCGAACGAGCGACTTCTGGTCATCGCAGTGCTACCGCCAGATTCGAAACCCGTCCAGTCCAGATTTGAGGAAGTGGAGAGATGCCATGGTACATTACGTGCAAGTGATTTATTGAGTGATGAAAATTGTACTATTGCTCTCGAAAGATGGATACCTTTCATAATCTGAGGACCACAGATGCATATCTCACCAGGTTGGTTATATCCAAGAGAGTAATGGGTGTCAATGACCTTGAGCTCAGAAAAGGCATTGCAAATGGCGTGTCTTTACTCTAATTCTAAATAAAGCTCTTTTGCACGAATTCCTGACAACAGTCCCTAAGAACCCGACTTGGTGGCCAAAGGTTGTTTAGCGAACGCTGCACGCATCGACAACACGGGTCCTTCTTCCGTCATCCCATAGCCCTGCTAGAATTAACAAGAATTAGAAAAAACACAAACACAAATATTAGGACTAAGGTAGATAGAGTAGAGGAGACATCACGCAAATGGAATGAAGGTACAAGGGATGTTTTATGCGTATTAATCCAACATGTTTGTTTAAATATCCAACACCCCGATCGATCTGTAAATTAGATGTTCTTTTAAGCAACATATTAACCAACTAAATGTAACACCCTCAAATTTAGAAATAGCAACTAAATAAAAACTTCGATAAATTTCCTTCTACCAAACCATCAATGGAAATACCTCAACTTTAAAGACATAAAAATTTAACCCAACAATCAATAACTTAAATCACACCAAACTAAGTAAGGTCGGGTGTTACTTAACCCAACTATAAGTTTATTCCCAAACATAAATGCAGAAGACTTCACCAAGTTAAACGTTCCTCGAGCACACAACTAGCACTCAAACTCTTCACAGTGTAGCTAACGCTGTTCCCCAACCGGAACCTGATGCACATGCCGAAAAATAAAAAGGTTAGGCTAACGCCTAATGAGTTCAAGAGTTTTATCACTATACAATAAATAAAACAGAAGAAAGATTTCTTAAATCACGATTGTCAATAAGTAACATTTTAGAATGTATAGTGATGTCTTTTCCAAAAGTCCCACCTTTAAAATAAACGTTTAGATAGAAATATACCAAAACATGGAACTAACCCCATACTCACGCAAAGCATAAATAGGATAGAAATCCAATTACCAAATACATGGGAGTAGGTGCATCATTCAAGCCTTAATACATGTGGAGGGGATCCAGTATTAAAGCCATCAACTGCAATTACTCATACGAGACCAATGATAATAAAGCATGGATATTACAATATCCGAAAATAATGTTTGACAACAACGGGGGAGACCTGTATCCGTTGAGGGTGGAGGAAACACAAAAGTATGCCACCCATATAACGTTAATCGCATGACACTTCACGACATAATAGCCCAAGTGTCCCTACGACTCCTTTCCAAGACACACCCAAGAGACAACTGACCTTAGCGGAATATTAACATGAATACCACCAAAGGCCCATCCAAGCGGGGTATAACTATGACATTGCTCGACATGGTAGGGGTCATAAAACGCCCATCAATCATGATAGCACAACCGGACCCAACCCTCCTAGTGGACCCTTGAAAAGTAAAGGTCATAAAACATGGGTCCCGAGGTCCAACCCCGAGATACCCAATCGACCATCACCAAAAGACAGACTTACGTGCCTATGGATCCAATGCAACACAGTCTAAATCACATGATTCCAAATGAATGAAGAATGTACTCAAACATGTAATTCTAAAATAAGATGCAATAAAATGCAAATCATAAAAGGTGCCCCATATTGAGCTATTAAAACCGGACAAATGTCCATAAGACTCTTTTAAGTCAAAGCCGAGCCAAATTACTCAAAAACTCAATTGACCATCGAATAATAGTCTTCAAATAATAAAATGCATTTAACCCGTGTTTATGCAAACACATGCGTAAAAAATGTGATGAACCCAAAGTCTCATCGTTAGTTGCATCAAATCAGTTTCCAAATAAATTTGTACCCTTACATTTCTAAAATGCTTCATGACACAATAACGTGCACTTTTCTAAATAGTTTATAAAACCCAATATACTGAAAATGCATAAATCATCAAAAGACTCCATTTGTACAATAAATCACCAAAAACATATTTATGAGGTTTACTCGTCAAAATATCTAAAAATCCAAATATGAGCATTTCATAATATTTTTCAATCTAAAGTTACCAAATATGAAAACTTTGACAAATACCCAACACATTGGTAAACACCAAGTAAACACATTATTACTTTAAAAATACACATTTTGGCATGTACATAGTTTTCACAAATAACGTGCACTTTTCCAAATAGTTTATAAAACCCAATATACTGAAAATGCATAAATCATCAAAAGATTCCATTTGTACAATAAATCACCAAAAACATATTTATGAGGTTTACTCGTCAAAATATCTAAAAATCCAAATATGAGCATTTCATAATATTTATCAATCTAAAGTTACCAAATATGAAAACTTTGACTGTTGGTCCCAGAAGGGTTATACAAGTTTGTAGAGGGGGGGGGGGGGGGGGGTTGAATACAAACACACAGATTTTACTTTTCTAAATTGTTTATTGATATGTATCAAACAATTTACAACTTGTTGCGGAACAAGATTAAGGAATAAACCTAATCTAAACAAGTTGTGAGAATCACTAAGATTTTCTTGCACTAGAAATAAGATAGAAAGAAAGTAAGAATATTAAAGACTAATATTCTAACACACAGAAATAGTAAGAAGGAGATGGCTGAGCACTTCATTTCTGAAGTAGGGTTTTCTTTATATACTGCATGCATTTAATGCATATCAGTATAACTTTACATATGGCAACAGCTGATTGGTTGCATGGTTTGACCTTTGTAGACAACCTAGTAGCCGCATGATGAACAATGTAGAATCAGAGTTGGTTGTACGATTCTGGACAAAGGAGATGTCCATTCTGACATTTCGTACGGAGGCGTGCAAGGGGTAAGACAAAAGTAACTTGTAGAGGAAGACTTCATGATCAGCGTTCGCTGAATGGTTCTTTATCAGTGAGTGATAAAGTTCAGTGTTCGCTGAAGTCTTATACTTGAAAATTCACGTTGAGTTGACAAATCTTGGCTTCGCTGATATCCGCATCAGTTCATTAGTAGACTTGTCGCTGGTTCTTTGGCTTGATCTTCGACTTCAGCGTAGAACATAGTTTACGTGAAACTTGTCTTCAGGGATCATAAGTAAACAACTAAGATTATCAGCGATCATTAAAAAGACTGAACAGGCTCAGGTCTTATTGATGAACAATGTCGCTGAACTTAACAAATAACTTGAGTTTCCTATCAGCGGTACTGAAACAGACTTAGTACTTTATCAGCGATAGTGAAACACTTATGCATATTGTCTACTTACAATTTTCACTAAGTGATTCTTAGAGAGTCATTATCAAATCACTGAGGGTTTGGATCAACAATATCCCCTATTTGATTATGACATAGCAATAAAAGAAAATTGCTAAGTACGAAAACATAAGGATAAAAAGAACTCATAAAATATTTGTCCCTTTTACTGTTTTCTGGGATCTTTTAAGTACTGATGGAGTAAAGTACATTCGCTGAAACTTTTCTTTAAACTTCGTATAAGTTACAGAGGGAAGTAGAAAAATTACAAGTACAACAAATAAAGTTTACAAGTACAAAAGATATAAGCTGATAAAGGATAGAAGAATTACAAGGAATCCTATCAGCTATACAGGTTCATCCTTAATGAGAAGTTTATCAAGGGACTTTGTGGTAGGGATCATCCAGTCAGGGACTTCTTGTCCAAGATCCCGTCTTCGCTTAGCTTCTGTAAAGATCAGAGGCTTGAAGAAGTGTCCGAGAAGGTCTTCTCTGAATCCGCACCAATAGACGAGATCTCTGATCTGTTCGATAGGAGCAATGCATAGCTCAGAGACACGTTGGAAGAATTCTAGTCCATCGTAGTCTCTGAAGAAGATACCATAAGGTTCGCTTAAGACTTTACCAGGGACAAAACGTTCACCAGGGGGCAGGGAGATGTCGATAGCTGAGAGATCAGGTTCAGGACCAAGGACTTATTCACGTGAAAAGCCGATTCCGGTTTCGTTTCTGATAGGAGGACCTGAGTCTGAAGGTATTATCTTTTTCTGTACATATGCCCTTCTTCGTTGAATTTGAACAGGAGGAGGAGGAGGAATATCCACAGCAGATGTAACCAAGTCGATCTGTGTATTTATAATTTTCTCGACATGGCTTTTAAACGCTGAGCGAGATCGCTGAATGGCTATTCGCATCTCCAACCACTCAGAGAAACCGTACTTCTTGATCGTAGAAACATAGATAATTTCCTTAGTACCATTTTCTCTGAATATGTCAGCTTCAACAACATGAACGTTTATGGACGTTCTTCCCCTGATGTTCACTTTGTTGATTCTGGAGACATGGAATCGAAAGTTAATTCGTTCTTTGCACCATTCCAAGGTAGAGTTAGAGACCTTGGTTTTCTTCTCGATGATCTTTTTGGCGTCTTTCCACAGTTGACGTTGAACATCAATGGGAGTCTTTTTTAGATCAGGGTCTTTCACCGATTGTTGAACGAACATCAATGATATTTTTGAGCTCCTTATAAGCCTAAAGTTGTGGGCTACAAATAGATTCTGCAATGGTTTTAAGGTGGACTCGAAATCATTGGGTCAACCTGTCACTTTAGGCTTTGGGTGTTACAAATGGTATCAGAAGCGATCCTTGTACCATCAGGATGGTGGGGCAACCCTCATTAGATACCAAAATTCCTCGAGGGTTGTTTTGTAATATCTAGGCCAATCACACATCACCACTTACAAAGGAGGAAGATTCTGGATACGCATGACGAAAAGAGGGGGAGTTTGTAGCAACTCTTCCCACATGGATAGGAAATGGGATTTGTTCAGATGAAGAGTTTTCAAAGTTTGAATTTGATAAACCTCTTCCAGGCCATACCGATTTTCTTTCAAAAATGGTTGATCGACCGGTCAAATTTCAAAAGGGCGAATGTTCTACATCCGCACCTAAAACCAGACCTGTGAACGATGTTCTAAAAATACACCCAAACACAAAAAACGTTCATAGAAACGGAAACAGATCGGTCGACCCCAAGATAGACATCCCTACTACTCAAGCTCTACTGACCATGACTTTAATGATTTTCAGATAAAAATGGTCAGGCCAAACAAGTCAAACAAAAGTGTGTAGCTAAAGGATTTAACGAGAGCAAGTCAAAGTCAAAGTCATTAAATTCCATTTTCAATTCTAGGACAACCGTTAATAATTATGATGTAATTGATACAAGTGATTTCGTTGAACAATGTGTTGATTTTCTATTAAAAGTTTATTCAATTCAACAATTACTTCAGTTATCTCATGATTGTTTATGTTGTTCACATTGTGGATTGAATGATTTTGTCGATAAACAGTATGCATCTGATTGGTATGGCCCTTATCAAGTGTTTAATTCTCGTCCTAAGCGTAAATCACGCAAACCCAAACGGAAGCCCAATTCAAAATGGGTTCCCAAAACAGGTGCTACACCTAACCCCCCATGACCCATTTTCAAATGGGTACCTAAGGCTGTTTAATCCTCTTTTTGCAGAACGGTCATGTGTGGTACTTAGATTCAGGCTGCTCCAAGCACATGACCAGAAGAAGGGAGCTTCTCACGAACTTCACCGAGAAATATTGCGGCAACGTGAGATTTGGGAACGACGATAAAGCACCGATCATGGGTTACGGCGACATCGTCCAAGAGAACATCACCATCAAGAAGGTCTCATATGTCGTCGGATTAGGATACAATCTCTTTAGTATAGGACAATTCAGCGACAAGGATCTAGAGGTCAACTTCAAGGCCAAGAAGTGTAGTGTCCGCACCGAAGACGGAAAAGAGTTACTGGTTGGGACGCGCAAAACCAACCTCTACACTATCGACCTCTCCTCGCTGAAGACTAACGAGTCCGTCTGCTTGATGTCAAAGGCAAATTCTCAACAAACCTGGATTTAGCATCGACGGCTATCGCACCTCAACTTCAAAAACATCAACAAGTTGGTGCTAGGAGGACACGTGAAAGGCATGCCTGAGATCAAATTCGAGAAAGATCGTTTATGTGGAGCATGCGAGATGGGAAAGATGAAGCGAGCATCGCACAAGCAGAAGGCCGCTCCGAGCATATCGCGGTCCCTTGAACTCATTCACATGGATTTATATGGACCGATGCGTGTTCAGAGCATCAACCACAAGAATTACATTCTAGTGATGGTCGTCGGCTACTCAAGATACACATGGGTGAAATTTCTGCACTACAAGGACGAGACTCCGGAGCTAATCATCGCCCACCTGAAGACGATCCAGTTGAATCTTCAACAACTGGTCCAGGCCATTCGGACGGACAACGGTACGGAATTCAACAACCATACATTGGATGACTACCTCACCTTGGTAGGGATCACCCACACATTCTCCGCCGCACTAACGTCTCAGCAGAACGGGGTCGTGGAAAGGCGTAACCGTACGTTTTATAGAAGCTGCTCGCACGATGCTATCCCAGTCAAAACTACCACTGTTTTTATGGGCCGAAGCTGTTCAACAAGACGCCATACGAGATCATCAACAATTGCATCCCCAACATCAAGTACTTCCACGCCTTTGGATGCACATGCTATGTCATGAACGACAAGCATGACCTTAGGAAGTTCAGCCCAAAAGTAGATGAAGGATTATTCACCGGATACTCGTCCCAGGCTCAAGCGTATCGCTTTTACAACAAGCGCACCAAGACCGTCATCGAGAGTGTAAACGTCATGTTTGACGAAGCAGCTGGTTTGGCTTCTGAACAACTCAGTTCATAACCCGCTTTAACTGGCATGTTAGCTTCCGAACAAAATCGTTTAGGATCCACACAAACACCAGTCGATCCAAATCATGCCTCTTCTTCAACATCACATCTTTCTGATTTGGATCTTCTGTTTGAACACTTCTATGATGAATTTTTTCCTCAGTCTAACCCACATGTCAATGTACATAACACAATTGGAGCTGTGCAACTAGAAGATTCAGCGTACCTGACCGGTCCACCGCCATCTACAAGCGCTCCAACGACTACAACTGAGACTCCCCAAAACTCAAGTGACACTACATCAGACGCTGGAATCACACCGGAGAATGCTTTGCCTCTCCAGGAAGTTGCTGCTGAATATTCGTCATCCATGACTCGCTCAGAGCAACCATCTTCTTCCCTGGAGGTTGTCCAACCACAACCGAATTCGGCACCAACTTCTCCAGTTCGAATGCCATCATCACTTGAAGCTATGCAAGACCTTCCCCTCGGCACTTACATGGATCCAGACACATCTCATGCAACTGCTCAACCACTTCCACACACCACCAAATGGACACGTGCACATCCTCTTCATCAGATTATCGACGATCCTTCCACTCCAGTTCAGATACGAGGTGCCTCCGCAAATTTCTGCCTCTTCTCTGGCTTCCTCGGTCAAGTCGAGCCCACTACCGTCTCCGAAGCACTCAGTGATCCAGACTGGGTGATCGCCATGCAAGAGGAGCTCAATCAGTTCGAGAGCCTCCGGGTTTCGAGACTTGTTCCACGCCCAGCGAACAAGACGGTCGTCGGCACTAAGTGGGTGTTCAAAAACAAGAAGGATGAAGATGGCATCGTTGTACGTAAGAAGGCACGCCTCGTGGCAAAAGGATACCGACAACAAGAAGGCATCGATTACGACGAGACATACGTCCCAATAGCTCGAATTGAAGCGATTCGAATGTTCCTTGCCTATGCCGCCCACAAGAACTTCACGGTCTTCTAGATGGACGTGAAGACCGCTTTCCTCAACGACGTATTCAAAGAAGAAGTCTATGTATTTCAACCGGAAGGGTTCATGGATGACTCCAAGCCAAATCATGTATACATCCTCGACAAGGCTCTCTATGGCCTCAAGCAAGCTCCACGTGCCTGGTATGATGCTCTGTCTATATTCTTAGTAAAAGCTGGTTTTTCAAAAGGTAAAATCGACACCACTTTGTTTATTAAGAAAGAAGAAGGTCACATAATTCTTGTACAAGTATATGTCGATGACATCATATTTGGCTCAACAAACCCTTAGTACTGTAAGAACTTTTCGGTTCTCATGAGGAGACATTTTCAAATGAGCATGATGAGCGAATGAATTTTTTCCTCGGTCTACAAGTTGAGCAACTGTCGACCAGGATATTCATTAACCAGGCTAAGTAAATCCGGGATATTCTTTGGAAATACCAGATGGAACAGTCTGCGCCCATGAAAACTCCCATGTCTCTGGGTTCTAGGTTACACGCCGATCCTACCCGAAAGGATGTGGACACCAAAACCTATAGAGGCATGATTGGTTCTTTAATGTACTTGACAACTAGTAGGCCAAATATAATGTTTTCGACATTCTTATGTTCTCGTTTTCAATAAAAACCTAAGGAATCTCACTTGATAGTTGTTAAACGTATATTTAGATACTTGAAAGGTACTACTGATCTTGGTCTATGGTACCTGAAAGAGACAGGTTTTGAACTGACAACTTACTGGGACGCTGATCACTCTGGAAGTATGCTGGATCGGAAGAGCACATCGGGTCACGTGCAGTTCCTGGGAGATAGCCTCGTCAGCTGGGCCTCAAAGAAGCAGCTTTGCGTATCCACATCAACAGCTGAGGCGGAGTACGTTGTCGCTGTAAGCTGCTGCTCTCAAGTTATATGGATGCACACCCAGCTCAAGAACTACGACTTCACGTACTCCAAGATTCCCATCTACTGCGACTCGAAGAGCACGATCACCATATCCAGCAACCCGGTGCAACACACGAAGACCAAGCACATTGACGTTCGGTATCACTTCATCAAATACCACGTCGAACGAGGTACGCTTGAACTCTACTTTGTTAATACTGAGCATCATATAACAGACCTATTTACCAAAGCCTTGGACGAAAAACGATTTTAACTACTTAGTGTCCAAGCTAGGTATGCTAAATCTGAAGGTTTAGTACATCCGAATCAAATACAACTTTTGTTAAAAAACGAGGACCTGCTACCTCACCACCTGTTGGTAACACATTAGATGGTGAAGCTCACACTTCCATGTTCTTGAACTTTATCTATATCGGTCTCAGATGTTAGTAACCTCTGTATTAATAAGTTAGATTCCCTTCATTAGTTTGTTCGCGTCATTATTTGTATGAATTTCCCTTTAATTTTTTCTTTAATTTTATTGATACCCGTACGTTTGATAGTTTGCTCATGTGTTCAGGGGGAGCCTACTTCAAAAGGTTCATAATGCTCATTATTCGAGGGGGAGCGACACTCGGTTTTTATGGTTCTCATTATGAGTTTTACGTGTTTTCCGTCGTGTCAAAATGTTCGTTTTTGTAGTCGGGCACAAGTTGTAGGGGAGCACACCCTCTTATCGGTTTAACATCTTTTTATATTCTGTGCATAAGTCTAGGGGGAGAGTCCTGTTCTAAAAAAGACACGTTTTTCTTCAAAAGAAACTTTTCTAGAATGTTTGATTTTTCCGGAATGTCTGACTTTTCCGGAATCAAATGTTTTCCGGAATGTTTCACTTTTCCGGACCATCGATTTTTCCGGAAAACACACCTCGACTATAAAAGGGCCTTAAACCCTCGTGTTTCATTATCGTTTCCGGAATTGCTCTCCTAAACCCTCTCAACTTTCTGTCGCACTCACACGCTCCAATCGCAACTTTTTCGTCTGATTTCATCTCCAATCAAGTAAAATTTCGACTACATTGCATCTTAATCATGTTTTTGCATGTTTGTTTAGTTGTATTTCATCAATTTCAATCGATTTTCAAAACCCTCGACCGAGCCCGATGGTTCATTTTTATACGAGGTTGTTTTTCCACAATTTTGAACGATCGGTACTCGATTTCTGCTCTTAGTCATATGTCGATGCTTACTTTCATGTTTTAGATCTATAAAATTGCCATATCATATATGTTTGGCTTAAATTTAATGTTGTCCGGAACTCGAGTTTCCGGATATGAGTTTTTCGGAACTTGAGTTTTCCGGAAGTCGAGTATTCTGGAACTCCATTTCCGGTATAGTTGTTTTCCGGAACTCATTTGTTTTCTGGAATTCCTTTGTTTTGCAATATAGTTTTCCGGGTTCTTATGTTTTCCGGTAAATTTGTTCCGGACTCCCTAGTTTCCGGACTATGGGATGTCCAAACAATGTATCTTCCGGAAAACTCATCCAATCCGGAAAACATTTCTGTTTGGTCCCTGTTCATCCCGATTACCATCCTTTAGCCAAACGGCGACAGGTACGTGTTTCTTATTTACACTCTTCGTGCATTACTAATACTGTGTATACACAGGTTCCATGGTAAATCAAGGATCTCCCATCGATGCTGCTGCGGACAATGCCATTGTCCCCGTGGACGCCCATGTGGACATCCAGGGAAACAACTACCACTTGGATGTCACGAACTTCCGAACTCGCCACACGTCCTCCTTGACATTCTGATAGGCCATCCCGTATACCACGCACTCACCGCGACTGTCGAGGTCCCTACGATCTATGTTCAGCAAGTGTGGCATACCATCCACCGCGTCACCACCAACCAAGGCACCTTTCTAGAAGCACGACTCGACAACAGCCGGTTCGTGCTCACTCCTGAAGCCTTTCGCCAGATGCTACACCTACTCGAGGACACTGCTAATGGCAATGCTGCGTACGCTCCGACAGTATCGGACGGCCAACTCCTTGCAGATATCCGCTCTTAGGGATACGACAGAGATGTCACACGCCTAACGTCCTTCACGCGCACTCACCTGACTCCACTATGGGCATCCATCTTCAGCATACTGAGCCACTGCTTGTCCTCCAAATGGCGCGGAATAGATGTGCGCACTACCAACTTCCTGTGTCTATTCCACGCCATCGCATTCCCAGGTCACGTTGACTTCGTAGCCATCCTTTGGAACGAACTCCTTGCCAACGTTGCTGATAGGGAACTGAACCGTCAGAGATCTTTCATTCCTTACATTCGGTTCCTGTTGTTGATCCAAACCCTCAGTGATTTGATAATGACTCTGAGAAACACTTTGTGAAAATTTTAAGTAGACAATATGTATTAATGTTTTGCCATCAAAGAAAATATACTAAGTTTGTTTAGTATCGCTGATGGAAAACATGCTTTAATTTATACTTCAGCGAACATTGTACATCAGTGAGCCCTGAGCCTGTTCGGTCTCACTGATGATCGCTGAATGTTCATCATGTAATTGTTTACTTATGATCCCTGAAGACAAGATTCGCGTCAATCAAGTTCGAAGCTGAAATCGAAGACCAAGCTGAAGAACTAGTGACTAAGTCTACTAGTGACCTGATGCGGATATCAGCGAAGACAAGACTTGTCCATTCCATGCGAAGTTTCAAGTAAAAGACTTCAGCGAACGCTGAACTTTATCATTCGCTGATAAAGATTCATTTAGCGAACGCTGATCATGAAGCCTGTTCTACAAGCAACTTTTGTCTTATCCCCTTGCACGCCTCCGTACGATTTTGTCAGAACGGACATCCCTTTTGTCCAGAATCGTACAACTAACTCTGCAACTACACTGTTCATCATGCGGCAACTAGGATTTTTGTTGAAGTCAAATCATGCAACCAATCAGAGGCTGCCACGTGTAAAGGTGTACTGTTTTGCATTAAATGCATGCAGTATAAATAGAGAACCCTACTTCATTTTGAAGTACTCGGCTTTTCTTCCTCGCTGAACTACTGTGTGATTAGAAAACTCTCCTTAGTTTTCTTATTTCTTTTCTCTCTATTTTTCTTGTGCAAGAAATCTGTGTGTTCTCATAGTTTGTTTAGTTTAGGTTTTTAACTTGATCTTATTCTGCAACAAACTGTAAATTGTTTGATTATATCAATAAACAATTTAGAAAGATAAAAATCTGTGTTTATATTCAACCCTCCCCCCCTTCTACAAACTTGTATAACCATTCGGGACCAACAAGTGGTATCAAAGTAGACTGTTTAATCTCATAAACAAGATCTTGCTTATACTCTCTTTTTCTCTTCCTTGCTAATTTTCTAAAATGGAAAATCATCAGAATACAAATTACATAGATAATGGCTCTCTTGCCAAACCTCCTCGATTTAGCAAAGATAATTTCAATTTGTGGAAATATCGAATGATGCTCTTCCTAGAAGGTGTAGATCCTACTATACCTTACTATGTGGAAAATGGACCTTATGTTCCACATGTGGTCCATGGTTCTGTTCCTGCCACTGCTACTACCCCTGCCATCCCTGAGACAACTCTCATTAGAGAAGTTTCTCAGTGGACTGAAGAAGATAAGAAGAAGGTGGCCATTGATACAAAGGCCAGATCTATCATCTCTATGGCTCTTCCTGATGATGTCTACCACTCCATCAGGAACCTGAGAAGCTCAAAAGCCATGTGCGACACTATATGTGTTCAATATGAAGGTACTGCTGAAGTCCAGGACTCTAGAAGAATAAACCTGGTAAGGCAATACGAAAGTTTCATCTGTGGTAAGACTGAAACTCTTTCTGAAGTTCACCAACGTTTTAACTGTTTAATTATTGATTTAAAAACTGTTGGTAAGACCTACTCTAACTCCGAGATCCTGACAAAATTCTTGGAATGTCTTCCAGAAAGCTGGGACAATTATACCATCTGTCTTAAGCTCCCTAAGGATCTAACATTCATGACCCTTGCTACCTTATTTGGCACCATGCTCAGTCATGAGCAGTCGTGTCAACTTAAGAAGAATCTTGTAAAAGATTCCAAAAGCACACCTGTAGCTTTACTCTCCTCAGAGATAGTACCGGCTCAGCGACCATCTGTCACGATCACTGAAATGGAATTTAACTCTGATGATTCATCAGACGCTGATCCTTCAGAACTTGACGAGTCACTGGCACTCCTGACAAATTCTTTCAGGAGATTTGCTAGAAAGAGTAACTTCAGAAGAAGTAAACCTCTCACTATCACGTATAAGCCTAAATCTACTACTGTTAACAAGGCTACTGCTACCTGCTTTAACTGTGAAAAAGTAGGACACTTTGCTAGTGAATGCAGGTCAAAGAAAGCCTTCAAACCTTCATCTTCCTCCTTCAAGAAATCCTCTAACCCCAGGGCTAGAGATGACAAATACCAAAAGCTGAAAGAAAAGTATGCTAAGCTGAAAGCATACAAAAAGAAAGGTAAAGGTATGATCGCTGAAGATCATGACTGGGCTGAATCTAATGAAGAATCATCTGACTTTGAAGAAGATGAGGCTAATCTCTGCCTCATGGCCCAAATACAAGAAGAGGAAGAAAAAGCTGAAATTCCCTCTGCCTCCACTTCTACCTCTCAGGTATCAAACTCTTCAACTGCTACTTCTGCCTTCCCTGAAGCTAATAGTCTTCGTGCTATCGATATATTAACTATCGATTTATATGATGCCATGAATGGCAAGACCAAAGCTGAACAACTAAATCTTGATTTAGCTGAACAACTCAAACAAGTCATTTAAAAATTCAAGAGCTTTCGAAGATTGAAAATAATTTGAAAGATCAGGTCTATGTAAATCAAGTTAAAGATCACTGAGATAATAGGTACTCAAATTCCTCTTAGTGACAAACGTGGTCTTGGTTACAAAGCTGACGCTGAAGAACCAACCACTGATCGTTCCATGCTTAAGTTTAAAATGTTCGTGTCATCTATCCTTGACACCTCTTCATCTCAATGCTCGTCTTCTAAAACTCCCATCACTGAGGACAAACCTACCTTGATTTCTAAAGGTAAGGAAAAAGAAATTCAAAAACCTCAGAAGGGTACCAAAGTACCTAAGCTGAAAGTTTCTAAAACTTCAACGAGCCATCCCTCTACCTCTAAAACTAAGATCCCTGAATTCATTCAGCGATCTACTCCTAAACTAAGAGTGGATGTAATTGGTAAGAAATCCGAAGAACTGATAGTTCTTCCAATTTCCAATGCCAAAGGTCTTGGTGCTGACCCTGCTCATTTAAAAATCTCTGCTAAGCATGCAAATGGTCCTAAAGCTACTTTTAGCTATAGGAAATGTTATCACTGTGGACTTACCGATCATATTGCTAGTAAGTGCCCCACAGCTACCAAGGATGAGAAATTAGCCAAGGTAAAGAAGACTGCCCCCAAGGCAAAGAAGACCATCCCTGATAAAAATCAGGCCAAGGTGAAAAACACCACTGAGGTTAAGAAATTAACCAAAGTGAAGAATGTCACTGAAGCTGAATCTTCAAATGCTGCGATGATTGCTGAACCTTCTACTTCCTCTACCACCAGTGACAAATGTGGTCCCATAGTTAAGTGGGTACCTATTCAAAACTAATCTTCCCTTGTTTGCTGGTCTCGAAGGTATCTGGTATCTTGATAGCGGATCCTCTCGACATATGAATGGAAAGAAAAACCTGCTCACTGAATATAAGGAAGTGAAAGGGTCCCTCTGTGACCTTTGGTGGAAATGGAAAAGGCTATACCCGAGGGTTTGGTGTAATCTCTAATGGTACAACAACCTTCAGAAGAGTCGCATACGCCGAAGGGTTAAAGCACAATCTTCTTAGCATCAGCCAACTATGTGACAAGGACTTCAAAGTTTGCTTCACTAAGGAAGCATGTTTCGTCACTGACAAGAAGGAGAAAGTCTCTCTCAGTGGATATCGCTTGGAAAATGTTTATGTAATAAACATGGACTCAACAACCACTGAGAATGCTTGTTTTTTCTCCAAAGCCTCTCCTGATGTCAACTGGCTATGACATAAAATGCTCTCTCATCTCAACTTCAAGACATTGAATACTCTTTCTTCAAAAGAGTCAGTCACTGGTCTTCCTCAACATTTATACGCTAAGGAATCTATTTGTTCAGGGTGTGAAAAAGGAAAACAAACCAAAGCTAGCTTAAAGTCAAAGCAAGTATCCTCTGTGTCATCTCCACTTCAACTTCTCCACATGGATCTGTTTGGCCCTGTCAACGTTCAATCCATCGTTGGAAAGAAATACACGCTGGTTATCGTGGACGAATTCTCTTGCTACACCTGGGTAATTGTTCTTCGTGCTAAGAGCGACACCTCAGAAGAACTGATGTCTTTCATCAGGAAAATGGAAGTCCTGAATAATCTCATTGTTCGCTCAATAAGGAGTGATCATGGAACTGAATTCAAAAACAACTCCCTTGATAACTTCTTTGAAAGTAAGGGTATTTCTCACAACTTTTCCTCAGTGAGAACACCTCAACAAAATGGAGTCGCTGAAAGAAGAAATCGAACGATCATCGACGCTGCTCGTTCAATGTTTAGTGATTCTCATCTACCTACTCAGTTCTGGTCTGAAGCTGTGAACACTGCTTGCTTCACGTAGAATAGATCGTTGATCGTCAAAAGATTCAACAAGACTGCGTATGAACTTTTACATGGAAGAAAACCATCTATCAGTTTTCTTCACATCTTTGGTTGTCAATGCTTCATCTTAAACAACAGAGATGCTCTTGGAAAATTCGATCCCAAAGCTGACGACGGAATATTTCTTGGATATTCTTCTATATCCAAAGCCTTCAGAGTCTTCAACAAAATAAGGCAGACTGTAGAAGAAACCATTCATGTCACCTTTGACGAATCCCGTTCAGCGAACTCAAGACCATCTGCTGATAACGAAGAACAAAATCAGTGGATGTTTTCTCATTTTGGAGATTCAGAAACTGTTCCTAACCCTGACCTTCAGGTCAACACTCCAACCGCTGATGATGATCCTATCATCATTCCTAGCATGCAGACAAGTGAAGCTGAATCGTCTTGGGTTTCAGCTGTTCCCATTAACACTATGCATGTTTCTGAACCATCATCTGATATTCCATCAACCTCTCAACAGTCAGTGATTGAAATTTCATCTGTGCTGCCAATTGTGCCTCTACTACCTGACATCGCTGAAGCTTCCTCCTCAGTGATTCCAGAGTTCCATTCTGAGTCAGTGGCTCATGCTCCTGCTCAATGATGGACCATAAATCACCCTACTGATCAAATTCTTGGTGATCCAAACGCAGATGTTCAGACTCGACGCAGTGCAGGTAACATTTGTCTTTATGTAAATTTTATTTCACTAACTGAACCAAAGAAAGTTGATGATGCCCTCAGAGATCCAAACTGGGTCAGTGCTATGCAAGAAGAGCTGACTGAATTCGAAAGAAACAAGGTTTGGAATCTCGTTCCAAGACCATCTGACAAATCAGGGATAGGCACCAAGTGGGTCTATCGAAATAAGTTAGATGAAAATGGAACTGTAACCCGCAACAAAGCTCGCTTAGTTGCTCAGGGATACAGACCAGAAGAAGGTATAGATTATGACGAAACCTTTGCCCCAGTGGCAAGACTCGAAGCTATTCATCTATTTCTTGCTTATGCTGTTCATAAAGACTTCAAGGTATATCAAATGGATGTGAAATCAGCGTTCCTAAATGGAAGGCTGAATGAAGAAGTCTACGTTGAACAACCTCCAGGATTCATTGATCTTAAGCATCCAGGTTATGTTTATAAGCTGGATAAGGCACTTTATGGACTGAAACAAGCTCCATGTGAATGGTATGACACTCTATTCTATTTTATTCTTATTGAAAAATTTGAGCATGGCAAAATTGATAACACTCTATTTTTCAGGAAACTTAAAGGTCATATTATTCTTGTTCAAATATATGTTGATGACATTATATTTGGTTCTACTAACCCATCTCTTTGTACTCGTTTCTCTGAAAGAATGAAATCTGAATACAAAATAAGTATGATGGGTGAGCTGAACTACTTCCTTGGACTCCAAATCAAGCAAAATGATAAGGGTACGTTTATCCACCAAAGTAAGTATGTCAAGGATATGCTGAAAAAGTTTGACCTGACTCAAAGCTCAGCTATGAAAACCCCTATGGCACCGCCGCTGACACTTAACAAAGATCCTTCAGAGAAAACTGTTAATGTCATTGCGTACCGTGGGATGATCGGATCTCTCCTTTATCTTACAGCTAGCCGTCCTGATATTATGTATGCTACTTGTTTGTGTGCACGATATCAATCTGAACCTAAAGAATCACATTTGATCGCTGTAAAGCAAATTTTCAGATATCTGAAGGGTACTTACTCCCAACCTAGGTCTTTGGGTTCAATTTAACTGCCTATTCAGATAGTGATTTTGTAGGTTGCAAGCTGGATAGGAAAAGCACCACAGGAGGATGTCAGCTCCTGGGTGGAAAGCTGGTGAGTTGGACAAGCAAGAAGCAAAGTTCAATATCAACCTCTACCGCTGTAGCTGAGTATGTAGCCTCTGGAAGCTGTTGTGCTCAAGTCTTATGGATGAGAAATCAACTATTGGACTATGATCTTCAGCTCTCCAAAATTCCAATCTATTGCGACAGCACTAGTGCCATCGCTATAGCCAATAATCCAGTGCTACACTCAAAGACCAAACACATCGAGATCATGTATCACTTTATCAGAGATCATGTGATGAATGGTGACATAGAACCTCACTTTATCCCCACTGAATTTCAGTTATGGCTGATCTTTTCACCAAACCTCTTGATGAGACAAGATTTAACTTTCTCATTAGCGAGCTTGGAATGCTGAACCTTGAAGATTAAATCTTCTGCGGTAAGGCATTGGATCAGTGATAAAGAAAATTTTATTCACTCATTCCTCATCTAATCTCTGAACAAAAATGATTCGCTGATATCAAAGTATGTTCTCTCTCCCCGAACGCTGAAGTTTACTTCAGCATGCAGAATTTCAAAAAAATTTGTAACGCTGAATATCTCTTCCTTCAGTGATTATTTTTGAAATAACTATGCTCACTAATATTTCTCATCAGTGATTTCTTTAAATTGTCCCTGAGTTTTTCAAAACCCTCAGAGACAACTTAGAAATGTGAAAGGACGTTTGCGACGTCATCAAAATGAATAACCTATGGCACGCTTTTTCTCTAACACGTTCGTCTGTTGAAATTCTTGACCAATACGCTTCGTGGGACGTGTCCGTGTCATGATGAGCAACCTTTTCCGACTCATCACTTTCTCTCTCTACTCTCACTATATAAACAACCTTCGTTTATATTTTTACCTTTTACGCTCTCAAATTCTCCTAAAGCAAAAAGTTTCTCTTGCATTTCTAAGCATTTGGATTTTAAGAACTAGTATTCATATCTTCAAACATTCAACAATTAGGTTCTTATTTCTTCTATTTAATCCATTCTTTTACTTGTTTTGATCTTCTTCTTGCTTATCCAAGATCAAACAAATGTGTTTTTCAACAATGAAATCATCTTCTTCATGATTTTATGAATAAAACTTGTTAAAAGTTTTTCCATTAAGTTTAAACTCAAAATCATAAACTTAAACTTCATACGTTTTTCCAGAATCCTTTCCTTAAAAGGAAACTGGAAAACAAGAATTTCACTAGTTTTGAACTCTTTTTCAAACTAGAAACTTTTTTTTTACATTTTCTTTCCCAAAACGGAAACTGTAAAACCCTTATTCTGGAAACTCATTTCCATTTTAAGAAGTTATTTCATCTTCTTCTCTACTTGTGAGTAAAACAGAAATGGCCACTACAAACGTTGACTCTGCTACTCAAACTGCTACTGCTGATGTCACCTTGACAAGGACTGACAACATGAAGCATGAACTTCATGAGATCACCTTCACCACCAACAATCCCTATGCACTCCTTGATTTCCCCAAGAAGAAACCATCCCCCATCTCACTGAAGCCGTTAACTTAATTAGAACTTGCCCATTGGCCACTGCTATGACCATCACCCCTCCAGCTCACAAAAGACTCCTACAGCAGTTCTGGTACACTGCTCATCGTTCCACTGCTATCTCCACCAAATCAAATAAAGAATACCCTGTTATTGCTTTTGAAACCGAGCTGGGTCATGGAAACATTACACCTACCGCTATCCGGGCAGCCCTGAACCTACCTGCTGGCCTGAAGACTCATCCCTTTGTTCCATTCCCTGACCTCAACACTGCTGAAGGAAAGGAAGAAATCATCTCCTTCCTGGATAAAATGAAATACATCTGGAACGTTGGCCACAATGGCCCTGAGAAGAAGCTCACCACTGTCCTCAAGAACAAGATGCCATCGGAGATAAACTTCATCTTCGCACACGTGATAAGCTGTATGCCAGCGAAGCACGACTCCACTGATCAAGCATCAAAGCCTCAGTACCCGATGGCCTACGCTCTCCTCAAAGGCCTCCATGTTGATTACGCCCGTGTAATCTTTGAAGACATGATGGAAAGGGTGGAAATGCCAGACCGCCCAACTGCTGTTCCTTATCCCCGATTCCTCAGCACCATCTTTGCATATGACCTACAAGAAGACTACCCAAAAAAGGGAGACCTGAAGCTCTCCCAAGTCGGACCTAAGGTCCTTGACTTCAAACCCGTGAAGGATGAGGTACGTCTCTACTCTCTCTTCCCCGCGCTCACTCTTCTTCTTCTACTTCAGTGACTACTACTACAAGAGCGGTAATCCCAACCGCTGATACCCCGGCCACTACATCCTCTTCTCTTAAAAAGAGAAAACATTCTGACACCCAACTTAGCAGCCGTAAGACCAAGAAGCCCTTAACGGAGCTCCCCAAGCCTTCTCAGGCTGAAGACCCCACGTTCTCCTCTTCACAGGGAACGCTGGAAGATTCTGTGGTCCACTCCACCACAACCGCTGAAGCCACCCCCTTCATTACCACTTCAGAGACTCAGTTCTCTGAATCTTTCTTGGATGAGAACCCCCAAATCTCAGCACCTCAGAGTGCTACAAAGGATTTTCTCAGCGGATCCAACGCTGAAACTGTTTTAACCCCGCCTTTCTCAACCTTCTCTTCTTCTAATCCTTTTCTCTATACCATGGCACCAACCATGCCATCGATCACGCTGACAGAGTCGGCCACTGCAACCCTCCGACACATGATGCAGCAGAATGTCACTGGACCTATAGGGTCGTCTATCCTTGCTGGATCTTTTGAAGACGACTTGGAACATCACTCCGGGTTTCGAGACATCAAATCCTTCTCCAACCCTCCTACAGGTATCACAACACCATCCACTTCTTCTCTGCACCCCTAACTTCTGAGCTTTCCTTAGGTCACAAGTTATTTACTTTTTCAAGTCCAAATTTGGGCACCATCAGCACTTCCCTCAAGGAAATCGCTGATAAAGTGACGAATCTCACCACCACCATCTCAAATAACTCTTCAGCAGTTACAGACGCTGGAGAGACGATGAAGCAGCTCTCCATTGCTGTCAAAGAGAAAGCCTCCTCCGCTGACTTCACCAAAGTTGATGGAGGACTGACAACAGTGAAGACCACCATCGTCAACAATACCTCCAACATCAACAAACTCACCACCGCTGTCACTGATCTCTCCACTGGGGTTTCATCTCTCAGTGGTGAGGTAAGTTCTCTGAAGACCAACTACACCGGTCTACAAGGTGAAGTGAGCAGCCTGTCCAAAAAGGTCGCTGACAACAATGACCTACTCACCAAGATCCTCGAAAAGCTAAACGCTCCCACTGTTCCTACATCTCACTTCTCCCAGGATGACCGAGATAAGCTGGAGATGGCAGTGGAATTCATTATGCAAAGTACACCTGCCATTTCTGGCCTTGAAGACAGAATGGTAGTAATGGAACAACAAGTTGGGAACTCTGGCCAAGAAGACAGGGATCCTAAGACTGGTGCTGCTGCTGCTACCATTCCCTCCCCTACCCATTCAAAGCTCTAAACGGCTGTCAAAGTCAAAGCTTCCTCCGCTGACTTCTCCAAAGTTGATGGAGGACTGACAACTGTGAAGACCGCCATCACCAACAACACCTCCAACATCATCAAACTCACCACCAATGTCATTGATCTTTCCAAAGGCTTCTCAAGCCTCAGCGGTGAGGTGAAATCTCTGAAGACCAACTACATCGGTCTACAAGGTGAGGTGAGCAACCTTACCAAACAGGTCTCTGACACTAAAGACCTGCTCACCAAGATCCTAGAAAGGTTGGAAGCTTCCACTGTTCCTACATCTCACTTCTCCCATGATGACCGGGAAAAGATGGAGATGACAGTGGCTTTTATTCTGAAAAGTACACCTGCTATTTCTGGCCTAGAAGACAGAATGGCAGTGGTGGAACAACGTTTATGGAATCCTGGCCCAGAAGACAAGATCCCTGAAACTGCTGCTGCTGCTACCATTCCCTCCCGACCCATTTAGCGGAAGAGGGGGAGAAGATCGATGACCAAGGCCTTCCCCATAATGTTGAGGGGGAGGAAAATACTGAAGACCCTCAGAAATCTGATCATCCTGAGGGAACCGCTAAAAGTCCCTCTCCATCTGAGGGGAAGCGAGGTGATGATCCTCCTCATGCCTCAGTGAACGATGCTTTGGATATCTCTTCTGAGGATGAGGAAGAGGAAGAAGTTGAGGAAGACGAAGACGTCAACATTGAAGAGAAAGAACCATCATCATCTCCAAAAGATGACAATGATGATGACGACGACGGCTTCTTCTTTCAACGTGCATCGATCAAAGCCCCGATCAAAACCCCTGCTCTTAAAGGGGTTTCCATAAACGAACAGGGGAGGGGACCAAGGCGAAATCCCCAGTGAAGAAGGCTACAAAAGAAAAACAAAAAGGTCTCGCTGCTGACAACTTGGCTATTCTCCTTAAGAAGCCAGTTTGTCAGGTATGTTATTTTTTATTCCCATACACTGCATCCCTCCTCTACCCCTTCTCAATCTCAATCCTTCTCACTCTCAAACCTCTAAACACTTAGCTCTCCCCTTTCTCTATCCTTTCTCCTAAAATGATTTAAATCTATCGATCATTTTGTTTCAGCTAGTCCTCTCCCCTGCTTGAGGCTATCGCTGAAGCTCCTCAACAGCAAATAATCCCAGCGCTCAATGCTGAAGAACAAATAATCCCAGTCTCTGCTCTGGAAGAGACTGAAGCTCTAGCTGAAGAAGGAGAACTGCTCTTACATCCACGAAGACCTTCCTTGCCTCCTCAAAGGCCAAGTGAAGATGAACAACAAAAGAGAGCAACGATGATCAAGAAACTAGAAAGTCAGCGCCTGGTTCCTCCTCGTCTTCTCTGCTTAACCCCAAGGGAAATTGCTGAAGCCTTGAAAGCTGAAGAAATCCTCGCTGAGAAAAAGAAGGCTGAGCTAAGTGACAAAAACTATGCTCTCGAACTAGCCCAAAATTCAGTGAAGGATCCACAGCTGAAGAAGTTTCCCCTGGAAGTTCAACAAAAGCTGTTGAAAGATGCGCAGAAGATCAGTCAAGAGAAAACCAAGGTCAGTGACTCCACATTGACTTAGTGCAAGAAACAAATGTCACTACATAATCCATGGATCAAGGATAAGCGTTATGAACATACGAGGGAAAGTAGTCAACAACGTACCGATTGTTGATGTCCAGATAGTCAGAGAAAACGGCTACCACAGAACTTGGTACATGTCAGACCTGGACAAACTTGGTTTTCCTGAATGGTTGGAAATGAGAATCGTAAACAGGCTGATCGACATGGTAACCTCAGCTGTTGATATGCCACCTCCTCCTTCAATTAAGAAGAAACGAGTTACTCCAAAGAAGAAGAAGACTCCTTCCTCTTCAGGCCCGACAATAAGAAAGGAGACAGGGATTGATTTCTCTCGTGAAGCAGTTCTTGGCCCCAATCCTGATCTATCCAAACTCGACATCTCCTTACCTCCAGCTAAAGACCTCGTTCCTGGTAAAGTTCTATGACTTAACTGGTCGCGGATGCTTTCAACGTATCTCTGAGTTATACAAAACTCCAATCGAACAACTCATAGATCTACTCTATTGGTGCGACTACAGAGGTGACGTCCTTGGATCATTCCTAAAGCCCTCAATTTATCACGAAGCAAAAGTTTGAAAGGATAAAGGAATCACAGTCCCTGATTCTTGATGAACTTCTCGTCAAGAAAGAACCTGAGTAGCTGATAGGATCATCTTTTTGTATTCTTCTATCTTATTAGCTTGTATCTTTTTGTACTTGTAATTATTTTTCATTGTACTTGTAATTTTTCCACTTCCCTTGTAATCTTATACGAAGTTAATGAAAAATTTCAATGAAAGTACTTTACTCCATCAGTACTAAGAAAAGATCCCTGAAAAACAGTAAATGGGACAAGTATTTTATGAGTCCTTTTTATCCTTATGTTTTTAACTTAGCAATTTTCTCTTATTGCTATGTCATCATCAAAGAGGGGGAGATTGTTGATCCAAACCCTCAGTGATTTGATAATGACTCTGAGAAACACTTAGTGAAAATTGTAAGTAGACAATATGTATTAATGTTTTGCCATCAAAGAAAATATACTAAGTTTGTTTAGTATCGCTGATGGAAAACATGCTTTAATTTATACTTCAGCGAACACTGTACATCAGTGAGCCATGAGCCTATTCGGTCTCTCTAATGATCACTGAATGTTCATCATGTAATTGTTTACTTATGATCCTTGAAGACAAGATTCACGTCAAACAAGTTCGAAAATGAAATCGAAGACCAAGCTGAAGAACAAGTGACTAAAGTCTACTAGTGACCTGATGCGGATATCAGCGAAGAGAAGACTTGTCCATTCCACGTGAAGTTTCAAGTAGAAGACTTCAGCGAACGCTGAACTTTATCATTCGCTGATAAAGATTCATTCAACGAACGCTGATCATGAAGCCTGTTCTATAAGCAACTTTTGTCTTATCCCCTTGCACGCCTCCGTACGATTTTGTCAGAACGGACATCCCTTTTGTCCAGAATTGTACAACCAACTCTGCAACTACACTGTTCATCATGCGGCCACTAGGATGTTTGCTGAAGTCAAATCATGAAACCAATCAGAGGCTGCCACGTGTAAAGGTGTACTGTTTTGCATTAAATACATGCAGTATAAATAGAGAACCCTACTTCATTTTGAAGTGCTCGGCTTTTCTTCCTCGCTGAACTACTGTGTGATTAGAAAACTCTCCTTAGTTTTCTTATTTCTTTTCTCTCTATTTTTCTAGTGCAAGAAATCTGTGTGTTCTCATAGTTTGTTTAGATTAGGTTTTTAACTTGATCTTATTCCACAACAAACTGTAAATTGTTTGATCATATCAATAAACAATTTAGAAAGATAAAAATATGTGTTTGTATTCACCCCCCTTTGTACAAACTTGTATAACCCTTCAGGACCAACACCTGTCTCTTGCCATCCGACAGCACATTGTTAGCTCAAATCTTTCTGTTTATAGAAGTATTGAAAAATAGGCTAAGTGTTGACACCGACAGAGCTTCTGCCAAGACATCGATAGAAGAAAAAGTGAAGACTTAACTATAGACATTCACAGAAGACAAGGCCACAGAGCCTCTGCCACACTTGACAGAGCCTCTGTGGAATAAAGACTGAAGACTTAGAAGAATTCATGAAGATCAAGACAAAGACGACCATGCTTCTCACGATCTCTGCTATACGAAGATCCTGAAGATCATTCGTACAAGGCGTGCCCTGACAACTCAACGTGTCAAACTCTGATGGGTTTCAGCCTTTGCAGAATTGCGGTGCACTATGTTAACGTTGTACCAGTAGCAATTCCACGATCGTGTCTTGTACCTTTAGTCCTTTTTGTCTAGAACATGTCCACTGATGAATAGTATAAACAGAAGGCTCATGTTGAGCTCTTCTATTAAGCTTTGCACGACACACCCACCCTTAGAGCAGAATTCTTGTAATACTTTCGGTGTTCTTGGTGTTCTTTATAATCAATACACAGTGAATCATTGAGTTAAATATCTGTGTTATTTATACTTTGTGTATTCGATATTGTGTGTCTTTCTACCAAGCAATATCTTTTTAGTTCTTTAAAACGCTTCCGCACCCTTATTTGTTTGAACTAATAGATACTTAAATCATTGTTGAGTAAAATAGGAACCAACAATTGGTATCAGAGCCATCCTTGATTTTCTATATCAAGAGATCCTCTTTTACAATGATTTTTGGTAGAAACTTGGCTTGATTTTAACCTGTTCTTCATATTTTTAAACATACTCTGTTTTTCTGCCATTTTCGACAAGTTCGACTTTGGTAAACTTACATAACTTGTTTTCTCGGTTAAAACTCTCCATTTTAGTGCATTGTTCAAGGTTTTTACATTCAAAAGCTCTTTTCTAAAAATCTGACCCACCATCAAAAAGTTTTAGTTCATACTCTGTTTTTTTGATATTTTCCAAAACCATTTAAAATGGCGAACACCAACAACTACTTTTCTGCCGGCTCCTTAACAAAACCACCCACTTTGCTCAGAGATGAGTACCCTCAGTGGAAGATACGAATGATTCACTTCTTCGAGGGCTCTGACAAAGAAGTTCTGAAATATGATTACAATCCTCCCCTCGTTCCTATGATCACAGTACCACGTGTACCTGCGACAGACGACACTCCAGAAATTCCTGAGCACGAGAAACCTAAGACAAAAGATAAATGGTCTGCACCTGACTGGGAGCAATACGAACTTGCTCAGAAGGCCAAGAGACTTCTAATAATGGCCATCCCCAATGACCTCTTCCAATCCCTAGATGCGTGTGAATCTGCATATGATCTATGGAAGGAATTGGAAAAACAATTGGAAGGAGGGGCTAAGACTCAGAAGAATCGCAGAGCCCAATGTATCAATGAATATTACTCTTTTAAAGCTCTACCGACAGAGTCTCTGCAGGCAACTTATGACAGGTTTAATGCTCTGATAAACAAGTGCAGGAAGTTTGGGATCCACAGAACCTCTGAAGAGAACAATGTCATTTTTCTAAAGAGCCTCAACGAAGAATGGCTCCAGCTGTCTATGTCCCTTCAAACAAATCAAGACATAGATACCTGGAGTATATCGGATCTGTTGGTCCCGAAGGGTTATACAAGTTTGTAGAAGGGGGGGGGGGGGGTTGAATACAAACACACAGATTTTACTTTTCTAAATTGTTTATTGATAAATCATTAACAATTTACAGCTTGTTGCGGAAACAAGATTAAGGATAAATCCTAAATCTAAACAAGTTGGAACACTAAGTTTCTTGCACTAAGAAGGAGAAGGAAATTACTAATAATAACCTATCTCAAGATAAGAAGGATGAACTTGTCCAGACTTAGCAAGTTACTTCAAAAATGAAGTGAGTTTTTCTTCTTATATACTGCATGCATTTAATGCATTGCAGTTTATACTTTACACGTGGCAACAGCTGATTGGTTGCATGTCATTGACCTTTGTTGATAACCTTAGTAGCCGCATGTTTGAACAGTGTAGTATCAGAGTGGTTGTACGATTTCAGACAATAAGGAGGTTCTATTCTGACATATCGTACGGAGTCGTGCAAGGGTGGATGTAACAAAAAGTACTTTGTACGGAAGACTTCATGATCAGCTTTTCGATGATTCAGCGATCTATCATTCTTTATCAGCGAATGATAGAGTTCAGCGATAGCTGAAGTCTTGTACTTGATACTTCACGTTGAATGGACAAATCTGAGTCTTCGCTGATCCGCATCAGTTCATTAGGAGACTTGTCGCTGGTTCTTGAGCTTGATCTTCGACTTCAGCGTAGAACCTATGTTGACGTGAAACTTGTCTTCAGGGATCATAAGTAAACAACTAACTTATCAGCGATCACCATAAGTACTGAACAGACTCAGAGTATTATGGTGAACAGTTTCGCTGAATGTTTAATCTAAAGAGCGAGAGTTCCTATCAGCGGTACTGGAAGATCTTAGTACTTATCAGCGATAGTGAAACTCTGATACATATTGTTTACTTACAATTTTCACTAAGTATATAAGAGAGGGTCATTATCAAATCACTGAGGGTTTGGATCAACAATCTCCCCCTATTTGATTATGACATAGCAACAGAGAAAATTGCTATATAATGAAAACATAAGGATAAAAATAACTCATAAAATATTTGTCCCTTTTACTGTTTTTTGGGATCTTTTCTGTACTGATGGAGTAAAGTACGTTTTCTGAAATTTTTCTTTAAACTTTGTAAAGATTACAGAGGGAAGTGGAAAAATTACAAGTACAGCGAATAAAATTACAAGTACAAAAGATGTAGATAGATAAGGATAGAAAGAATTTCAAGGCGATCCTATCCGTCAAAAGGTTCTTCCTTAATGAGTTGTTCATCAAGGGTCATTGATGTGGCAATCATCCAATCAGGGACATCTACTCCTTGATTCTTTTTCTTCAGAGCTTCTTCAAAAATCAAGGGCTTCAGGTGTCTAGCTTTGATGTCGCGTCTGACTTCACACCAGTATAAGAGATCTCTGAGTTGTTCGATGGGAGCGAGGTGGAGCTCAGAGATACGTTGAAAGTGATGGTTTCCATCGTAGTCTAGAAAGAATATACCATATGGATCACTTACAACTGTGCCAGGAATGAAAGTTTCTCCAGGTGGTAGGGAGGTGTCAAGCGCTGAGAGATCAGCATCAGGACCAAGAACTTCAGCACGAGAGAAACCAATACCTGTTTCATTCCGTATAGAAGGACCTGAATCAGAGACTTTATTTTTCTTAGCAGAGACTTTTCTTTGTTGAGGAAGAGTAGGAGGAATATCCACAGCAGAAGAAAGCATGTCGATCTGTTTGTTTAAGATCTTCTCGACATGGCTTTTGAACTTTGAGCGCGATCCCTGAATGGCTAATTTTGTTTCTAACCATTCAGAGAGACCAAACTTTTCTAAGGTAGCAGCATAGAAAGTTTGCTTGGTTTTGTCATCTCTGTAGACATCCACTTCAACAACAGGAACGTCGGCGTACAGTTTTCCTCTGATGTTTGCTTTGAGGATTTTGGATGGTCTAGATCGATAGGTCAGCATTTGTTTAGCCCATTCCAAGGTCATGTCAGAGACCTTAGTCTTTTCTCTAACGATCTTTTGAGCATCATCCCATAGCTGACGTTGAACATCAATGGGAACTCTTTTCAGCTTGGGGTCTTTTATTGATCGTTGAGTAAGCTTGATGGCGTATTCTCTATCTTTTTCTTCAGCTTCCTTTCTTTCAGCGATTAAGCGTTCAGCTCTGAGGTGTTCCTTGTATTCCTTTTGGATAACTCTGAACTTTGGAGGAACGGAAGGAAGTTGATCACGCTTCAGAATGATTCGCTGATCTTCGAGACTCTTGATCATTGCATCTCTCTTTTCTTGATCCTCTTCACTTAGCCTTTGAGGAGCCAAGGAAGGTCTGTTTTTGTGAGAGAGAGTCTGTTTTTCAGGTTCATCAGTCTCAGAGATCAAGTCCAAGACTGGGATTATTTCTTCAGCGTTGAGAGCTGAGATTGTTGTTGAAGTCGCAGCTGTAGGAACTTCAGCGATATCCTCAAACAGGGGAGAGGACTAGCTGAAACGCAGCGATCTTACAAGTAAGAACAGAGATGGAAAGAATGGGATTGTGTATAGAGGTTTGCGGAGGTAGAGAACTGATAAAGTGTATAGAGGAGGGATGTTGTGTAGGATTAATGTACCTGACAAACCGGCTTGTTAAGCAAGATCATCAGATTTTCATCTTCAGCGACACCTTTTCCTTTGCCTTTGTCAGCTTCGGATGCTGATGGCTTTGTCTTTGTCCGCTCCCCTGAAGGTTCATTTATCAGAATCTTTCACAACTTGAATCCTCCTAGAACCTTTCACAACTTGAATCTTCCAAAATCACCAAATCTTTCGCCTGGAAAATACAGCAACTTCGGACACTTGGTTCTCTCTACTGGGAACTCCGATGCCAAATCCCTCCGGTCAGAATGTATATTAGAGGGTCCTGAAGTTGCTGTCCAAATTTCACGACGATCCAACGGTTAACGAAGGAGAATCGGTCGATCTTTCACAGCAGCTCACAAGAACTCCGCCTGGAAAAATACAGCAACTTCGGACACTTGGTTATCTCTACTGGGAACTCCGATGCCAAATCCCTCCGGTCAGAATGTGTATTAGAGGGTCTTGAAGTCGCTGTCCAAATTTCACGACGATCCAACGGTTAACGAAGGAGAATCGGTCGATCTTTCACAGCAGCTCACAAGAACTCCGCCTGGAAAAATACAGCAACTTCGGACACTTGGTTCTCTCTACTGGGAACTCCGATGCCAAATCCCTCCGGTCAGAATGTATATTAGAGGGTCTTGAATTAGCTGTCCAAATTTCACGACGATCCAACGGTTAACGAAGGAGAATCGGTCGATCTTTCACAGCAGCTCACAAGAACTCCGCCTGGAAAAATACAGCAACTTCGGACACTTGGTTCTCTCTACTGGGAACTCCGATGCCAAATCCCTCCGGTCAGAATGTATATTAGAGGGTCGTGAAGTCGCTGTCCAAATTTCACGACGATCCAACGGTTAACGAAGGAGAATCGGTCGATCTTTCACAGCAGCTCACAAGAACTCCGAAAATCCCTTTCTCTTTTCTCTCTTCTTTGCTAAAGAAACAAATGGCTGAAAATGAGGGTGTTTAGGGTTTCCATCCCTTTACATACATGCCAAAACACACCCTCATCTTACAAAATTGATAAACTGGCCCCTAGATTCCTGAACACGTACATAACGACCCAAAAATTAACTCAACCCCAAAAGAGACAGTTAATTCACGTAAATTGGGAAACGGGGTGTTACAACTCTCCCCCACTTACCAGGATTTCGTCCTCGAAATCGATCAGACTTGGAAGAGTTCCGGATAATTCGATCTCATCTCAGCTTCCGGTTCCCATGTCCATTCTGATCCTTTTCGGTGTTCCCACTGAACTTTCATTAAGCTGATCTCCTTGTTTCGCAAGGATTTGGTCTTCCTTTCCAAGATTGCTATCGGTCTCTCAATATAATTCAACCGTTCGTCGACCTGTATGTCATCTATAGGGACATGCGCCGACTCGTCAGCTAAACACTTCCTCAACTGAGACACGTGGAAGGTGTTGTGTATCAGACTGAGTTCCGGCGGAAGCTCCAGCCGGTACGCAACCTTCCCAACCCGTGCTATCACCTTGAAAGGTCCGATAAACCTAGGGCCTAGCTTGCCCCTCTTCCGGAATCGGATCACCCCTTTCCAAGGTGATACCTTCAACAAAACATTATCTCTCACGTTGAACTCCAGATCCGACCTTCGCTTGTCGGCGTAACTCTTTTGATGACTCTGTGCGGTTCGTAGCCTATCCCGAATCATCTCAATACTTTCCGTCGTTTTCTGAACCACTTCTGTGCTGCTTAACTCCCGCTGGCCTACCTCTCCCCAACAGATAGGAGTCCTACACCTTCTCCCGTACAACATCTCATACGGAGGCATGCCAATACTGGCATGGAAACTGTTGTTGTATGAGAACTCAGCCAACGGTAAATACGTATCCCAGCTGCCCCCAAAATCCAAAACACGGGCTCTCAACATATCCTCAAGAGTCTGAATTGTTCTCTCGCTTTGCCCGTCCGTCTGTGGGTGAAAGGCTGTACTGAACTGAAGTCTCGTACCCAAATCTTCATGGAACTTCCCCCAAAACCGCGACGTAAACCGAACATCCCTGTCTGATATCACTGTTACCGGTACCCCATGCCTTGCTACAATTTCACTGACATAGATGTCAGCTAACTTTTCTGCAGATGAACTTTCACGGATCGCGATAAAATGGGCACTCTTTGTCAGCCTATCTACAACCACCCAAATGGCATCATGATTCCTAGGTGTTCGAGGCAACTTGGTAATCAGATCCATTGTTATATGCTCCCACTTCCACTCTGGTATCTCTAATGGCTGTAACTTCCCGTGCGGTCTCTGATGCTCTGCTTTGACCCTTAAACAAGTCAAACATTTCTCCACGTACTTAGCCACGTCCCTCTTCATCCCCGGCCACCAGTAGTCAGTCTTCAGATCTCTATACATCTTAGTAGCACCGGGATGGATAGAGAACCTTGACTTATGCGCCTCGTCCAGAAGTGTCTGCCTTGCCTCACACGATACTGGAACCCATACCCGACCGTACCGAGTCAATAGACCTCGACTGTCGGGCACTAACTGATCCACCTGTCCCTTTATCCGTTCCTTCTTCTGGTTCTCACCCTTGATCGCTTCCTCTTGAGACCTTCTTACCAAGTCATGAAGCGACGTTGATACTGTTAGTCTCATCAACGGTACCCGAAGTAGAACACTACTCGCTCTTCTACTCAAGGCATCCGCTACGACATTTGCCTTCCCCGGGTGATAAAGAATCTCGCAATCATAATCCTTCACCACATCCAACCACCTCCGCTGTCTCATGTTCAAATTCTGTTGATCCATGAAATAACGAAGACTCTTGTGGTCCGTATAGATAGTACACTTCACCCCATACAGGTAGTGCCGCCATAACTTGAGAGCGAACACCACTGCCGCAAGCTCCAAATCGTGAGTCGGGTAATTCACCTCATGCGTCTTCAGTTGACGAGATGCATAGGCAATCACCCTTCCCCTCTGCATAAGAACGCAGCCTAGCCCGTGATAAGACGCATCACAGTAGACTGTCATGTCTTCAACTCCCTCCGGTAGTGTCAACACCGGAGCCTCGCATAACTTTCTCCTTAAGGTTTCGAACGCTGTTTTCTGTTCCTCTCCCCAAACGAAACGTTCGTTCTTCCTCGTCAGCTTCGTCAACGGAACTGCTATCTTGGAGAAATCCTGGATGAACCGGCGGTAGTACCCGGCTAATCCAAGGAAACTCCTAATCTCAGTGGGAGTCTTCGGGGTTTCCCACTTCATCACTGCCTCCACCTTCGCTGGGTCTACCTTGATACCCTCTCGGTTCACAAGATGTCCAAGAAATTGAACCTCTTGTAACCAGAAATCACACTTGGAGAACTTTGCATATAACTGCTCCTTACGCAAAATCTCCAAAACCTCTCGTAGATGCTCCATATGATCCTCCTTCGACTTGGAGTAGATCAGTATATCGTCTATAAACACGATGACTGACCTATCCAACATCGGTCTGCAAACTCTATTCATAAGATCCATGAATGCCGCCGGTGCGTTCGTCAGTCCAAATGGCATCACGATGAACTCTAAATGCCCGTACCTGGTTCTGAACGCTGTCTTGTGAACATCCTCTTCCCTGACCTTCAACTGGTGGTACCCTGAGCGAAGATCTATCTTAGAGAACCAAACGGCTCCCTGAAGTTGATCGAAGAGATCGTCGATCCTCGGCAACGGGTATCTGTTCTTCACCGTAAGCTTGTTAAGCTCTCTATAGTCGATGCACATCCGCATCGACCCGTCCTTCTTTTTCACGAAAAGGATAGGGGCTCCCCAAGGTGAACTACTGGGGCGGATGAAACCCTTATCCAACAGTTCCTCCAGCTGCTTAGACAGTTCATGCATCTCCGGAGGTGCCAAACGGTAAGGAGCCTTTGCTACCGGTGCCGCCCCCGGAATCAAGTCTATTCGGAACCCCACTTGCCTCCCGGGAGGAATGCTAGGCAAGTCATTCGGGAAAACATCCGGAAACTCGCTGACCACTGGTACATCTGCCACTGTTCTCTTCTTTTTCTCCTCCCGTTCATCAACAATATACGCCAAGTAACTGCTACCACCATGGTGCACATATCTTCTAGCTTTGGCCAAAGTGCACACCTTTGGTACCCCTTTTCTTCCTTCACTCGAGATAGTTAATTCTCCCCCACTTGGGGTTCGAATCACTACCTGCTGTTTTTCACAATCAATGCGCGCTCCATTCCGACTAAGCCAATCTATCCCAACTACTACATTTATTTCCCTCATCGCAATAGGAATAAGATCTATACTAAACTTCACTCCGGCTATCTCTATTACATTACCTTTATACACATCACTCACAAAACGAAACTCCTCGTCCGCTATTTCTACTTCTAGCGGACTCTCTAACTTGTCCTTTACAATAGCAAAGTCTTTACAAAACGATAAAGAAACAAAAGATTTAGTAGCTCCTGAGTCAAATAAGACAAGGGCAGGTGATGCATTAACAGGAAAAATACCTGTCACGACATCTGGCTCCTCCTTTGCTTCATCTACGGTCATCTGGAACACTCGCCCCCGAGTCCTGGGTGCGTCGTTCTTCTTTCCCAATCCACCCTCTAGCATCTTCACCGGTGCGGTTCCCGAGTTCTGGACCGACCCGGTATTCATTGGGCACTCGTCAGCAAAGTGGCCCGGCTTGTAGCACTTAAAACATATCTTTGCGGTCGCCTTGCAGTCTCGACTGATATGACCCGGTTGTCCGCATTTGTAACAGGTTCCGGAGCCCATACGGCATTCTCCCGGATGCTGTCGTCCACACTTCCCACAGCGGGGATGCTCTCTCTTGAACTCTTTCTTTACCTCCGGTTTATGACTCCCAGTTTTGAACCTCTTAGTCTGCTGAGGTTGAGTCTGAACCGTTTCTGCCCTTCTTGTCTTTCTTTGGCTCTCTAATTCGAGCTCTCTAGCCCGAGCCGCCTCGTGCATCTGCTGAAAATCAGTGCACCTTGCCATAACAACAAATTCTCTAATCTCATGTTTCAAAACTCTCCCATATCTGTACATTTTGGCCTTTTCATTCCTGACATACTCAGGACAGAAAAGGGACCGCTCCAAAAACTTGTCAGTGATCTCGTTCACCGACTCCGTAGTTTTCTCCATAGATAGAAACTCATTTGTGAGTCTCTCTACCTCAATTTGGGGCACATATTGTTCCATGAACAGTTCCTTGAACTGTTCCCAAGTCATGCTATCCACTTGTTCTGGCGTCCGAGCACGAACAATAAGGTTCCACCAGTCTTTCGCTGCCTTCCTCAGAAGGTTCGATGCGTAGCGAACCTTGACTTCCTCGGTACAAAAACTGGTGCGGAAAGCACCCTCCACCTCAGCTATCCAACGAGTGCTGGTTACGGGGTCCTTCTGCCCCTCAAACTGTGGCGGCTGACAGGCCGAGAAATCTCTGTAGCTTGTCCCCCGTGGTTGTACGCCTGACAAGCCCCCTGATCCACTGGCCCTGCTGGCCACAGCTGCCTCTACCTGACTACGAATTTCATTAGCCAGTTCCTGCTTTACCTGCTCAAAGAGACTTGGGAGTAACTCGTGAAGAACCTCCCCGACCTCAGCAGCGATCACACCTCTCAGATCAGGAATTTCCTGATCCTCTTCAATAATCGGTCTCTTGCCTTGCCTTCTATTGTTCACCATTCTGATACATAAACATGATACTTTAGAATAATTCATCTACATCCCCCCCCCCTGAGCAAACTCCTAGCATAGTCCAGAGGTCCTAGCTTAGTTGTCTTTCTTTCTAACATGCTCCTTAGAAACCTTCTGCTTATACTCTCTTAACAAAATCCCTTTCTAGCATGTTACTACCCAACCCTCAACCTTGTCTGGTTCATAGAATTCTTTTGCAACTATATCAAGTCCCGGCATGTACAATGTAATTGCAATGGTATGGTCCCTTATACCATTATAATTACACCCTCCATGTTTAGACTCAACACCGTCACTAAGGTTCCAATTCCCAGCTTAGTTGGTACCTTTAACATATATATCACAACATTTTCCATATCTACCACTTATCATATAAACATTATAATCATATTCTAATTCACATTATGCATCAACAAAACATACTTGAAATCATAACCTTGTCACATTGACCATATCTAGCATACATAAACATAATTACTCATCCAATACAGTTATAAAACTGGTCTTTCACAAAAACTGAACATGCTTTATCATAAATCCTAATATGGAATAGTGTGCTCACCCCCGTCTTGATGCTCTGGACCGCAGCTCAGCCGTGAAATTTTTTTCTTTAAAACACCCTTTCCTTATAAACCATTTTCTTACACGAAACAGTTTTTTTTAAAGGTTACTTATTTGAAAACTTGAGCACTTGGGTTTAAGTTCAAACACTCACCACTTGTGAATGCCCGAATCCCTTAAACCAAGGCTCTGATACCAACTGTAACATCCCTTATCTTTAAAACACTCATTTAACGGAAAGTAACCTTAAAATACAGCGGAAGATTTGTAATTAAAACATTTAGATAAAATCCCATAATCTTATAGAAAAAAGTACAAGTTTGCAACTTAAAACCAATAAGTTTGAGAAAAACAATATTCAACTGAAAAGCTTAGAGAATCCAAAACTATCATTCATCAAAAGAAAATATAAGCTGTTGAGCTGCCGCAAATCCAAAAGCTTCAAGCTGGAGCCTTTCCTTTATTCTTTGAAGATGTACCTGCCACTAAAAGATGAATAACAACGGGGTAAGCTTACGCTTAGTGAGCACGCACCTATACCACATATCATCATGCATACATACTTGCATAAACATAGCAATCACATACATGTAACATCCTTCCATTCCTCAAGGCACAAAGCCAATAAGGAAGGTCATAACTAGACACTGGTACCAGGCCTCTTCATACATAACATATTCCCTAGGGGTATTACTACCACCATAGGTACTCTTTCCTTTGGCAAAGCCAACATACACATAATCACACATGCAATCCAACTACATACACATAACTTACATAATATAGGTAGAGTACTCACCTGTCAAGATGTCAATTACCAAGTACTTCACAGTGTATAATAATCACCTCGTACCACCTATAACATTCATACATACACATATCATAACAAGCCCAAAAATGGAACTCTAATTCTATCCCATCTCTCATCCCGAAATGACATAGCTAGGATAGTCCAAATACCATAAAACTTTGCCAAACATCCAATTTCATACGCCCCATTTCTATTGATTTCTAAACATAATACACATACCTTGCAATTCTAGACCGCGAACAACAATCCTCCTAGAACCTTTCACAACTTGAATCTTCCAAAATCACCAAATCTTTCGCCTGGAAAATACAGCAACTTCGGACACTTGGTTCTCTCTACTGGGAACTCTGATGCCATATCCCTCCGGTCAGAATGTATATTAGAGGGTCGTGAAGTCGCTGTCCAAATTTCACGACGATCCAACGGTTAACGAAGGAGAATCGGGCGATCTTTCACAGCAGCTCACAAGAACTCCGCCTGGAAAAATACAGCAACTTCGGACACTTGGTTCTCTCTACTGGGAACTCCGATGCCAAATCCCTCCGGTCAGAATGTATATTAAAGGGTCTTGAAGTCTCTGTCCAAATTTCACGACGATCCAACGGTTAACGAAGGAGAATCGGTCGATCTTTCACAGCAGCTCACAAGAACTCCGCCTGGAAAAATACAGCAACTTCGGACACTTGGTTCTCTCTACTGGGAACTCCGATGCCAAATCCCTCCGGTCAGAATGTATACTAGAGGGTCGTGAAGTCGCTGTCCAAATTTCACGACGATCCAACGGTTAACGAAGGAGAATCGGTCGATCTTTCACAGCAGCTCACAAGAACTCCGAAAATCCCTTTCTCTTTTCTCTCTTCTTTGCTAAAGAAACAAATGGCTGCAAATGAGGGTGTTTAGGGTTTCCATCCCTTTACATACATGCCAAAACACACCCTCATCTTACAAAATTGATAAACTGGCCCCTAGATTCCTGAACACGTACATAACGACCCAAAAATTAACTCAACCCCAAAAGAGACAGTTAATTCACGTAAATTGGGAAACGGGGTGTTACAACTCTCCCCCACTTACCAGGATTTCGTCCTCGAAATCGATCAGACTTGGAAGAGTTCCGGATAATTCGATCTCATCTCAGCTTCCGGTTCCCATGTCCATTCTGATCCTTTTCGGTGTTCCCACTGAACTTTCATTAAGCTGATCTCCTTGTTTCGCAAGGATTTGGTCTTCCTTTCCAAGATTGCTATCGGTCTCTCAATATAACCGTTCGTCGACCTGTATGTCATCTATAGGGACATGCGCCGACTCGTCAACTAAACACTTCCTCAACTAAGACACGTGGAAGGTGTTGTGTATCAGACTGAGTTCCGGCGGAAGCTCCAGCCGGTACGCAACCTTCCCAACCCGTGCTATCACCTTGAAAGGTCCGATAAACCTAGGGCCTAGCTTGCCCCTCTTCCGGAATCGGATCACCCCTTTCCAAGGTGATACCTTCAACAAAACATTATCTCCCACGTTGAACTCCAGATCCGACCTTCGCTTGTCGGCGTAACTCTTTTGATGACTCTGTGCGGTTCGTAGCCTATCCCGAATCATCTCAATACTTTCCGTCGTTTTCTGAACCACTTTTGTGCTGCTTAACTCCCGCTGGCCTACCTCTCCCCAACAGATAGGAGTCCTACACCTTCTCCCGTACAACATCTCATACGGAGGCATGCCAATACTGGCATGGAAACTGTTGTTGTATGAGAACTCAGCCAACGGTAAATACGTATCCCAGCTGCCCCCAAAATCCAAAACACAGGCTCTCAACATATCCTCAAGAGTCTGAATTGTTCTCTCGCTTTGCCCGTCCGTCTGTGGGTGAAAGGCTGTACTGAACTGAAGTCTCGTACCCAAATCTTCATGGAACTTCCCCCAAAACCGCGACGTAAACCGAACATCCCTGTCTGATATCACTGTTACCGATACCCCATGCCTTGCTACAATTTCACTGACATAGATGTCAGCTAACTTTTCTGCAGATGAACTTTCACGGATCGCGATAAAATGGGCACTCTTTGTCAGCCTATCTACAACCACCCAAATGGCATCATGATTCCTAGGTGTTCGAGGCAACTTGGTAATCAGATCCATTGTTATATGCTCCCACTTCCACTCTGGTATCTCTAATGGCTGTAACTTCCCGTGCGGTCTCTGATGCTCTGCTTTGACCCTTAAACAAGTCAAACATTTCTCCACGTACTTAGCCACGTCCCTCTTCATCCCCGGCCACCAGTAGTCAGTCTTCAGATCTCTATACATCTTAGTAGCACCGGGATGGATAGAGAACCTTGACTTATGCGCCTCGTCCAGAAGTATCTGCCTTGCCTCACACGATACTGGAACCCATACCCGACCGTACCGAGTCAATAGACCTCGACTGTCGGGCACTAACTGATCCACCTGTCCCTTTATCCGTTCCTTCTTCTGGTTCTCACCCTTGATCGCTTCCTCTTGAGACCTTCTTACCAAGTCGTGAAGCGACGTTGATACTGTTAGTCTCATCAACGGTACCCGAAGTAGAACACTACTCGCTCTTCTACTCAAGGCATCCGCTACGACATTTGCCTTCCCCGGGTGATAAAGAATCTCGCAATCATAATCCTTCACCACATCCAACCACCTCCGCTGTCTCATGTTCAAATTCTGTTGATCCATGAAATAACGAAGACTCTTGTGGTCCGTATAGATAGTACACTTCACCCCATACAGGTAGTGCCGCCATAACTTGAGAGCGAACACCACTGCCGCAAGCTCCAAATCGTGAGTCGGGTAATTCACCTCATGCGTCTTCAGTTGACGAGATGCATAGGCAATCACCCTTCCCCTCTGCATAAGAACGCAGCCTAGCCCGTGATAAGACGCATCACAGTAGACTGTCATGTCTTCAACTCCCTCCGGTAGTGTCAACACCGGAGCCTCGCATAACTTTCTCCTTAAGGTTTCGAACGCTGTTTTCTGTTCCTCTCCCCAAACGAAACGTTCGTTCTTCCTCGTCAGCTTCGTCAACGGAACTGCTATCTTGGAGAAATCCTGGATGAACCGGCGGTAGTACCCGGCTAATCCAAGGAAACTCCTAATCTCAATGGGAGTCTTCGGGGTTTCCCACTTCATCACTGCCTCCACCTTCGCTGGGTCTACCTTGATACCCTCTCGGTTCACAAGATGTCCAAGAAATTGAACCTCTTGTAACCAGAAATCACACTTGGAGAACTTTGCATATAACTGCTCCTTACGCAAAATCTCCAAAACCTCTCGTAGATGCTCCATATGATCCTCCTTCGACTTGGAGTAGATCAGTATATCGTCTATAAACACGATGACTGACCTATCCAACATCGGTCTGCAAACTCTATTCATAAGATCCATGAATGCCGCTGGTGCGTTCGTCAGTCCAAATGGCATCACGATGAACTCGAAATGCCCGTACCTGGTTCTGAACGCTGTCTTGTGAACATCCTCTTCCCTGACCTTCAACTGGTGGTACCCTGAGCGAAGATCTATCTTAGAGAACCAAACGGCTCCCTGAAGTTGATCGAAGAGATCGTCGATCCTCGGCAACGGGTATCTGTTCTTCACCGTAAGCTTGTTAAGCTCTCTATAGTCGATGCACATCCGCATCGACCCGTCCTTCTTTTTCACGAAAAGGATAGGGGCTCCCCAAGGTGAACTACTGGGGCGGATGAAACCCTTATCCAACAGTTCCTCCAGCTGCTTAGACAGTTCATGCATCTCCGGAGGTGCCAAACGGTAAGGAGCCTTTGCTACCGGTGCCGCCCCCGGAATCAAGTCTATTCGGAACTCCACTTGCCTCCCGGGAGGAATGCCAGGCAAATCATCCGGGAAAACATCCGGAAACTCGCTGACCACTGGTACATCTGCCACTGTTCTCTTCTTTTTCTCCTCCCGTTCATCAACAATATACGCCAAGTAACTGCTACCACCATGGTGCACATATCTTCTAGCTTTGGCCAAAGTGCACACCTTTGGTACCCCTTTTCTTCCTTCACTCGAGATAGTTAATTCTCCCCCACTTGGGGTTCGAATCACTACCTGCTGTTTTTCACAATCAATGCGCGCTCCATTCCGACTAAGCCAATCTATCCCAACTACTACATTTATTTCCCTCATCGCAATAGGAATAAGATCTATACTAAACTTAACTCCGGCTATCTCTATTACATTACCTTTATACACATCACTCACAAAACGAAACTCCTCGTCCGCTATTTCTACTTCTAGCGGACTCTCTAACTTGTCCTTTACAATAGCAAAGTCTTTACAAAACGATAAAGAAACAAAAGATTTAGTAGCTCCTGAGTCAAATAAGACAAGGGCAGGTGATGCATTAACAGGAAAAATACCTGTCACGACATCTGGCTCCTCCTTTGCTTCATCTACGGTCATCTGGAACACTCGCCCCCGAGTCCTGGGTGCGTCGTTCTTCTTTCCCAATCCACCCTCTAGCATCTTCACCGGTGCGGTTCCCGAGTTCTGGACCGACCCGGTATTCATTGGGCACTCGTCAGCAAAGTGGCCCGGCTTGTAGCACTTAAAACATATCTTTGCGGTCGCCTTGCAGTCTCGACTGATATGACCCGGTTGTCCGCATTTGTAACAGGTTCCGGAGCCCATACGGCATTCTCCCGGATGCTGTCGTCCACACTTCCCACAACGGGGATGCTCTCTCTTGAACTCTTTCTTTACCTCCGGTTTATGACTCCCAGTTTTGAACCTCTTAGTCTGCTGAGGTTGAGTCTGAACCGTTTCTGCCCTTCTTGTCTTTCTTTGGCTCTCTAATTCGAGCTCTCTAGCCCGAGCCGCCTCGTGCATCTGCTGAAAATCAGTGCACCTTGCCATAACAACAAATTCTCTAATCTCCTGTTTCAAAACTCTCCCATATCTGTACATTTTGGCCTTTTCATTCCTGACATACTCAGGACAGAAAAGGGACCGCTCCAAAAACTTGTCAGTGATCTCGTTCACCGACTCCGTAGTTTGCTCCATAGATAGAAACTCATTTGTGAGTCTCTCTACCTCAATTTGGGGCACATACTGTTCCATGAACAGTTCCTTGAACTGTTCCCAAGTCATGCTATCCACTTGTTCTGGCGTCCGAGCACGAACAATAAGGTTCCACCAGTCTTTCGCTGCCTTCCTCAGAAGGTTCGATGCGTAGCGAACCTTGACTTCCTCGGTACAAAAACTGGTGCGGAAAGCACCCTCCACCTCAGCTATCCAATGAGTGCTGGTTACGGGGTCCTTCTGCCCCTCAAACTGTGGCGGCTGACAGGCCGAGAAATCTCTGTAGCTTGTCCCCCGTGGTTGTACGCCTGACAAGCCCCCTGATCCACTGGCCCTGCTGGCCACAGCTGCCTCTACCTGACTACGAATTTCATTAGCCAGTTCCTGCTTTACCTGCTCAAAGAGACTTGGGAGTAACTCGTGAAGAACCTCCCCGACCTCAGCAGCGATCACACCTCTCAGATCAGGAATTTCCTGATCCTCTTCAATAATCGGTCTCTTGCCTTGCCTTCTATTGTTCACCATTCTGATACATAAACATGATACTTTAGAATAATTCATCTACATCCCCCCCCTGAGCAAACTCCTAGCATAGTCCAGAGGTCCTAGCTTAGTTGTCTTTCTTTCTAACATGCTCCTTAGAAACCTTCTGCTTATACTCTCTTAACAAAATCCCTTTCTAGCATGTTACTACCCAACCCTCAACCTTGTCTGGTTCATAGAATTCTTTTGCAACTATATCAAGTCCCGGCATGTACAATGTAATTGCAATGGTATGGGCCCTTATACCATTATAATTACACCCTCCATGTTTAGACTCAACACCGTCACTAAGGTTCCAATTCCCAGCTTAGTTGGTACCTTTAACATATATATCACAACATTTTCCATATCTACCACTTATCATATAAACATTATAATCATATTCTAATTCACATTATGCATCAACAAAACATACTTGAAATCATAACCTTGTCACATTGACCATATCTAGCATACATAAACATAATTACTCATCCAATACAGTTATAAAACTGGTCTTTCACAAAAACTGAACATGCTTTATCATAAATCCTAATATGGAATAGTGTGCTCACCCCCGTCTTGATGCTCTGGACCGCAGCTCAGCCGTGAAAACTTTTTCTTTTAAAACACCCTTTCCTTATAAACCATTTTCTTACACGAAACAGTTTTTTTTAAAGGTTACTTATTTGAAAACTTGAGCACTTGGGTTTAAGTTCAAACACTCACCACGTGTGAATGCCCGAATCCCTTAAACCAAGGCTCTGATACCAACTGTAACATCCCTTATCTTTAAAACACTCATTTAACGGAAAGTAACCTTAAAATACAGCGGAAGATTTGTAATTAAAACATTTAGATAAAATCCCATAATCTTATAGAAAAAAGTACAAGTTTGCAACTTAAAACCAATAAGTTTGAGAAAAACAATATTCAACTGAAAAGCTTAGAGAATCCAAAACTATCATTCATCAAAAGAAAATATAAGCTGCTGAGCTGCCGCAAATCCAAAAGCTTCAAGCTGGAGCCTTTCCTTTATTCTTTGAAGATGTACCTGCCACTAAAAGATGAATAACAACGGGGTAAGCTTACGCTTAGTGAGCACGCACCTATACCACATATCATCATGCATACATACTTGCATAAACATAGCAATCACATACATGTAACATCCTTCCATTCCTCAAGGCACAAAGCCAATAAGGAAGGTCATAACTAGACACTGGTACCAGGCCTCTTCATACATAACATATTCCCTAGGGGTATTACTACCACCATAGGTACTCTTTCCTTTGGCAAAGCCAACATACACATAATCACACATGCAATCCAACTACATACACATAACTTACATAATATAGGTAGAGTACTCACCTGTCAAGATGTCAATTACCAAGTACTTCACAGTGTATAATAATCACCTCGTACCACCTATAACATTCATACATACACATATCATAACAAGCCCAAAAATGGAACTCTAATTCTATCCCATCTCTCATCCCGAAATGACATAGCTAGGATAGTCCAAATACCATAAAACTTTGCCAAACATCCAATTTCATACGCCCCATTTCTATTGATTTCTAAACATAATACACATACCTTGCAATTCTAGACCGCGAACAACAATCCTCCTAGAACCTTTCACAACTTGAATCTTCCAAAATCACCAAATCTTTCGCCTGGAAAATACAGCAACTTCGGACACTTGGTTCTCTCTACTGGGAACTCCGATGCCAAATCGCTCGGGTCAGAATGTATATTAGAGGGTCATGAAGTCTCTGTCCAAAATTCACGACGATCCAACGGTTAACGAAGGAGAATCGGTCGATCTTTCACAGCAGCTCACAAGAACTCCGCCTGGAAAAATACAGCAACTTCGGACACTTGGTTCTCTCTACGGGGAACTCCGATACCAAATCCCTCCGGTCAGAATGTATATTAGAGGGTATTGAAGTCGCTGTCCAAATTTCACGACGATCCAACGGTTAACGAAGGAGAATCGGTCGATCTTTCACAGCAGCTCACAAGAACTCCGCCTGGAAAAATACAGCAACTTCGGACACTTGGTTCTCTCTACTGGAACTCCGATGCTAAATCCCTCCGGTCAGAATATATATTAGAGGGTCATGAAGTTGCTGTCCAAATTTCACGACGATCCAACGGTTAACGAAGGAGAATCGGTCGATCTTTCACAGCAGCTCACAAGAACTCCGAAAATCCCTTTCTCTTTTCTCTCTTCTTTGCTAAAGAAACAAATGGCTGCAAATGAGGGTGTTTAGGGTTTCCATCCCTTTACATACATGCCAAAACACACCCTCATCTTACAAAATTGATAAACTGGCCCCTAGATTCCTGAACACGTACATAACGACCCAAAAATTAACTCAACCCCAAAAGAGACAGTTAATTCACGTAAATTGGGAAACGGGGTGTTACAACTCTCCCCCACTTACCAGGATTTCGTCCTCGAAATCGATCAGACTTGGAAGAGTTCCGGATAATTCGATCTCATCTCAGCTTCCGGTTCCCATGTCCATTCTGATCCTTTTCGGTGTTCCCACTGAACTTTCATTAAGCTGATCTCCTTGTTTCGCAAGGATTTGGTCTTCCTTTCCAAGATTGCTATCGGTCTCTCAATATAATTCAACCGTTCGTCGACCTGTATGTCATCTATAGGGACATGCGCCGACTCGTCAGCTAAACACTTCCTCAACTGAGACACGTGGAAGGTGTTGTGTATCAGACTGAGTTCCGGCGGAAGCTCCAGCCGGTACGCAACCTTCCCAACCCGTGCTATCACCTTGAAAGGTCCGATAAACCTAGGGCCTAGCTTGCCCCTCTTCCGGAATCGGATCACCCCTTTCCAAGGTGATACCTTCAACAAAACATTATCTCCCACGTTGAACTCCAGATCCGACCTTCGCTTGTCGGCGTAACTCTTTTGATGACTCTGTGCGGTTCGTAGCCTATCCTGAATCATCTCAATACTTTCCGTCGTTTTCTGAACCACTTCTGTGCTGCTTAACTCCCGCTGGCCTACCTCTCCCCAACAGATAGGAGTCCTACACCTTCTCCCGTACAACATCTCATACGGAGGCATGCCAATACTGGCATGGAAACTGTTGTTGTATGAGAACTCAGCCAACGGTAAATACGTATCCCAGCTGCCCCCAAAATCCAAAACACAGGCTCTCAACATATCCTCAAGAGTCTGAATTGTTCTCTCGCTTTGCCCGTCCGTCTGTGGGTGAAAGGCTGTACTGAACTGAAGTCTCGTACCCAAATCTTCATGGAACTTCCCCCAAAACCGCGACGTAAACCGAACATCCCTGTCTGATATCACTGTTACCGGTACCCCATGCCTTGCTACAATTTCACTGACATAGATGTCAGCTAACTTTTCTGCAGATGAACTTTCACGGATCGCGATAAAATGGGCACTCTTTGTCAGCCTATCTACAACCACCCAAATGGCATCATGATTCCTAGGTGTTCGAGGCAACTTGGTAATCAGATCCATTGTTATATGCTCCCACTTCCACTCTGGTATCTCTAATGGCTGTAACTTCCCGTGCGGTCTCTGATGCTCTGCTTTGACCCTTAAACAAGTCAAACATTTCTCCACGTACTTAGCCACGTCCCTCTTCATCCCCGGCCACCAGTAGTCAGTCTTCAGATCTCTATACATCTTAGTAGCACCGGGATGGATAGAGAACCTTGACTTATGCGCCTCGTCCAGAAGTGTCTGCCTTGCCTCACACGATACTGGAACCCATACCCGACCGTACCGAGTCAATAGACCTCGACTGTCGGGCACTAACTGATCCACATGTCCCTTTATCCGTTCCTTCTTCTGGTTCTCACCCTTGATCGCTTCCTCTTGAGACCTTCTTACCAAGTCGTGAAGCGACGTTGATACTGTTAGTCTCATCAACGGTACCCGAAGTAGAACACTACTCGCTCTTCTACTCAAGGCATCCGCTACGACATTTGCCTTCCCCGGGTGATAAAGAATCTCGCAATCATAATCCTTCACCACATCCAACCACCTCCGCTGTCTCATGTTCAAATTCTGTTGATCCATGAAATAACGAAGACTCTTGTGGTCCGTATAGATAGTACACTTCACCCCATACAGGTAGTGCCGCCATAACTTGAGAGCGAACACCACTGCCGCAAGCTCCAAATCGTGAGTCGGGTAATTCACCTCATGCGTCTTCAGTTGACGAGATGCATAGGCAATCACCCTTCCCCTCTGCATAAGAACGCAGCCTAGCCCGTGATAAGACGCATCACAGTAGACTGTCATGTCTTCAACTCCCTCCGGTAGTGTCAACACCGGAGCCTCGCATAACTTTCTCCTTAAGGTTTCGAACGCTGTTTTCTGTTCCTCTCCCCAAACGAAACGTTCGTTCTTCCTCGTCAGCTTCGTCAACAGAACTGCTATCTTGGAGAAATCCTGGATGAACCGGCGGTAGTACCCGGCTAATCCAAGGAAACTCCTAATCTCAGTGGGAGTCTTCGGGGTTTCCCACTTCATCACTGCCTCCACCTTCGCTGGGTCTACCTTGATACCCTCTCGGTTCACAAGATGTCCAAGAAATTGAACCTCTTGTAACCAGAAATCACACTTGGAGAACTTTGCATATAACTGCTCCTTACGCAAAATCTCCAAAACCTCTCGTAGATGCTCCATATGATCCTCCTTCGACTTGGAGTAGATCAGTATATCGTCTATAAACACGATGACTGACCTATCCAACATCGGTCTGCAAACTCTATTCATAAGATCCATGAATGCCGCCGGTGCGTTCGTCAGTCCAAATGGCATCACGATGAACTCGAAATGCCCGTACCTGGTTCTGAACGCTGTCTTGTGAACATCCTCTTCCCTGACCTTCAACTGGTGGTACCCTGAGCGAAGATCTATCTTAGAGAACCAAACGGCTCCCTGAAGTTGATCGAAGAGATCGTCGATCCTCGGCAACGGGTATCTGTTCTTCACCGTAAGCTTGTTAAGCTCTCTATAGTCGATGCACATCCGCATCGGCCCGTCCTTCTTTTTCACGAAAAGGATAGGGGCTCCCCAAGGTGAACTACTGGGGCGGATGAAACCCTTATCCAACAGTTCCTCCAGCTGCTTAGACAGTTCATGCATCTCCGGAGGTGCCAAACGGTAAGGAGCCTTTGCTACCGGTGCCGCCCCCGGAATCAAGTCTATTCGGAACTCCACTTGCCTCCCGGGAGGAATGCCAGGCAAGTCATCCGGGAAAACATCCGGAAACTCGCTGACCACTGGTACATCTGCCACTGTTCTCTTCTTTTTCTCCTCCCGTTCATCAACAATATACGCCAAGTAACTGCTACCACCATGGTGCACATATCTTCTAGCTTTGGCCAAAGTGCACACCTTTGGTACCCCTTTTCTTCCTTCACTCGAGATAGTTAATTCTCCCCCACTTGGGGTTCGAATCACTACCTGCTGTTTTTCACAATCAATGCGCGCTCCATTCCGACTAAGCCAATCTATCCCAACTACTACATTTATTTCCCTCATCGCAATAGGAATAAGATCTATACTAAACTTCACTCCGGCTATCTCTATTACATTACCTTTATACACATCACTCACAAAACGAAACTCCTCGTCCGCTATTTCTACTTCTAGCGGACTCTCTAACTTGTCCTTTACAATAGCAAAGTCTTTACAAAACGATAAAGAAACAAAAGATTTAGTAGCTCCTGAGTCAAATAAGACAAGGGCAGGTGATGCATTAACAGGAAAAATACCTGTCACGACATCTGGCTCCTCCTTTGCTTCATCTACGGTCATCTGGAACACTCGCCCCCGAGTCCTGGGTGCGTCGTTCTTCTTTCCCAATCCACCCTCTAGCATCTTCACCGGTGCGGTTCCCGAGTTCTGGACCGACCCGGTATTCATTGGGCACTCGTCAGCAAAGTGGCCCGGCTTGTAGCACTTAAAACATATCTTTGCGGTCGCCTTGCAGTCTCGACTGATATGACCCGGTTGTCCGCATTTGTAACAGGTTCCGGAGCCCATACGGCATTCTCCCGGATGCTGTCGTCCACACTTCCCACAGCGGGGATGCTCTCTCTTGAACTCTTTCTTTACCTCCGGTTTATGACTCCCAGTTTTGAACCTCTTAGTCTGCTGAGGTTGAGTCTGAACCGTTTCTGCCCTTCTTGTCTTTCTTTGGCTCTCTAATTCGAGCTCTCTAGCCCGAGCCGCCTCGTGCATCTGCTGAAAATCAGTGCACCTTGTCATAACAACAAATTCTCTAATCTCCTGTTTCAAAACTCTCCCATATCTGTACATTTTGGCCTTTTCATTCCTGACATACTCAGGACAGAAAAGGGACCGCTCCAAAAACTTGTCAGTGATCTCGTTCACCGACTCCGTAGTTTGCTCCATAGATAGAAACTCATTTGTGAGTCTCTCTACCTCAATTTGGGGCACATATTGTTCCATGAACAGTTCCTTGAACTGTTCCCAAGTCATGCTATCCACTTGTTCTGGCGTCCGAGCACGAACAATAAGGTTCCACCAGTCTTTCGCTGCCTTCCTCAGAAGGTTCGATGCGTAGCGAACCTTGACTTCCTCGGTACAAAAACTGGTGCGGAAAGCACCCTCCACCTCAGCTATCCAACGAGTGCTGGTTACGGGGTCCTTCTGCCCCTCAAACTGTGGCGGCTGACAGGCCGAGAAATCTCTGTAGCTTGTCCCCCGTGGTTGTACGCCTGACAAGCCCCCTGATCCACTGGCCCTGCTGGCCACAGCTGCCTCTACCTGACTACGAATTTCATTAGCCAGTTCCTGCTTTACCTGCTCAAAGAGACTTGGGAGTAACTCGTGAAGAACCTCCCCGACCTCAGCAGCGATCACACCTCTCAGATCAGGAATTTCCTGATCCTCTTCAATAATCGGTCTCTTGCCTTGCCTTCTAGTGTTCACCATTCTGATACATAAACATGATACTTTAGAATAATTCATCTACATCCCCCCCCTGAGCAAACTCCTAGCATAGTCCAGAGGTCCTAGCTTAGTTGTCTTTCTTTCTAACATGCTCCTTAGAAACCTTCTGCTTATACTCTCTTAACAAAATCCCTTTCTAGCATGTTACTACCCAACCCTCAACCTTGTCTGGTTCATAGAATTCTTTTGCAACTATATCAAGTCCCGACATGTACAATGTAATTGCAATGGTATGGGCCCTTATACCATTATAATTACACCCTCCATGTTTAGACTCAACACCGTCACTAAGGTTCCAATTCCCAGCTTAGTTGGTACCTTTAACATATATATCACAACATTTTCCATATCTACCACTTATCATATAAACATTATAATCATATTCTAATTCACATTATGCATCAACAAAACATACTTGAAATCATAACCTTGTCACATTGACCATATCTAGCATACATAAACATAATTACTCATCCAATACAGTTATAAAACTGGTCTTTCACAAAAACTGAACATGCTTTATCATAAATCCTAATATGGAATAGTGTGCTCACCCCCGTCTTGATGCTCTGGACCGCAGCTCAGCCGTGAAAACTTTTTCTTTTAAAACACCCTTTCCTTATAAACCATTTTCTTACACGAAACAGTTTTTTTTTAAAGGTTACTTATTTGAAAACTTGAGCACTTGGGTTTAAGTTCAAACACTCACCACTTGTGAATGCCCGAATCCCTTAAACCAAGGCTCTGATACCAACTGTAACATCCCTTATCTTTAAAACACTCATTTAACGGAAAGTAACCTTAAAATACAGCGGAAGATTTGTAATTAAAACATTTAGATAAAATCCCATAATCTTATAGAAAAAAGTACAAGTTTGCAACTTAAAACCAATAAGTTTGAGAAAAACAATATTCAACTGAAAAGCTTAGAGAATCCAAAACTATCATTCATCAAAAGAAAATATAAGCTGCTGAGCTGCCGCAAATCCAAAAGCTTCAAGCTGGAGCCTTTCCTTTATTCTTTGAAGATGTACCTGCCACTAAAAGATGAAGAACAACGGGGTAAGCTTACGCTTAGTGAGCACGCACCTATACCACATATCATCATGCATACATACTTGCATAAACATAGCAATCACATACATGTAACATCCTTCCATTCCTCAAGGCACAAAGCCAATAAGGAAGGTCATAACTAGACACTGGTACCAGGCCTCTTCATACATAACATATTCCCTAGGGGTATTACTACCACCATAGGTACTCTTTCCTTTGGCAAAACCAACATACACATAATCACACATGCAATCCAACTACATACACATAACTTACATAATATAGGTAGAGTACTCACCTGTCAAGATGTCAATTACCAAGTACTTCACAGTGTATAATAATCACCTCGTACCACCTATAACATTCATACATACACATATCATAACAAGCCCAAAAATGGAACTCTAATTCTATCCCATCTCTCATCCCGAAATGACATAGCTAGGATAGTCCAAATACCATAAAACTTTGCCAAACATCCAATTTCATACGCCCCATTTCTATTGATTTCTAAACATAATACACATACCTTGCAATTCTAGACCGCGAACAACAATCCTCCTAGAACCTTTCACAACTTGAATCTTCCAAAATCACCAAATCTTTCGCCTGGAAAATACAGCAACTTCGGACACTTGGTTCTCTCGACTGGGAACTCCGATACCAAATCCCTCCGGTCAGAATGTATATTAGAGGGTCGTGAAGTCTCTGTCCAAAATTCACGACGATCCAACGGTTAACGAAGGAGAATCGGTCGATCTTTCACAGCAGCTCACAAGAACTCCGCCTGGAAAAATACAGCAACTTCGGACACTTGGTTCTCTTTACTGGGAACTCCGATGCCAAATCCCTCCAGTCAGAATGTATATTACAGGGTCGTGAAGTCGCTGTCCAAAATTCACGACGATCCAACGGTTAACGAAGGAGAATCGGTCGATCTTTCACAGCAGCTCACAAGAACTCCGCCTGGAAAAATACAGCAACTTCGGACACTTGGTTCTCTCTACTGGGAACTCCGATGCCAAATCCCTCCGGTAAGAATGTATATTAGAGGGTCTTGAAGTCTCTGTCCAAATTTCACGACGATCCAACGGTTAACGAAGGAGAATCGGTCGATCTTTCACAGCAGCTCACAAGAACTCCGCCTGGAAAAATACTGCAACTTCGGACACTTGGTTCTCTTTACTGGGAACTCCGATGCTAAATCCCTCCGGTCAGAATGTATATTAGAGGGTCGTGAAGTCGCTGTCCAAAATTCACGACGATCCAACGGTTAACGAAGGAGAATCGGTCGATCTTTCACAGCAGCTCACAAGAACTCCGCCTGGAAAAATACAGCAACTTCGGACACTTGGTTCTCTCTACTGGGAACTCCGATGCCAAATCCCTCCGGTAAGAATTTATATTAGAGGGTCTTGAAGTCGCTGTCCTGATTTCACGACGATCCAACGGTTAACGAAGGAGAATCGGTCGATCTTTCACAGCAGCTCACAAGAACTCCGCCTGGAAAAATACAGCAACTTCGGACACTTGGTTCTCTCTACTGGGAACTCCGATGCCAAATCCGTCCGGTCAGAATGTATATTAGAGGGTCGTGAAGTCGCTGTCCAAATTTCACGACGATCCAACGGTTAACGAAGGAGAATCGGTCGATCTTTCACAGCAGCTCACAAGAACTCCGAAAATCCCTTTCTCTTTTCTCTCTTCTTTGCTAAAGAAACAAATGGCTGCAAATGAGGGTGTTTAGGGTTTCCATCCCTTTACATACATGCCAAAACACACCCTCATCTTACAAAATTGATAAACTGGCCCCTAGATTCCTGAACACGTACATAACGACCCAAAAATTAACTCAACCCCAAAAGAGACAGTTAATTCACGTAAATTGGGAAACGGGGTGTTACACCCCCTCAGATACAGAGGCGAGCTTCTCGGTTCCCTCAGGGTTTTCATCTCCTTGAGGTCCAGCGGCTGCTTCAGCTTCAATTGTCTTCTCACCCTCTTGAGTGACGGTGAGGTCTTCAGTCTTCTTTCCCCTGATAGATTCATCATGGGAAAGGTCTTCAGCGCTCTTGGAGAGGTCTTCAGCGCTCTTCTTCCCCTCTTTATCATGATGACTAGGGGAGGAATGAGAAGATTCAGCAGCTCGTGTGGTTTCCCTGCCTTCTTGGCCAGGGATCCCTATATACATTTCAATCGCTGATAATCTGTTTTCCATGTCAGAAATACCAGGATTGATCTTCATGAGTTCAGCACGATCCGCCGTAGTAAAAGATGGAGGTGCAGGGGCAGGTGCAGGGGCGGTCGTGTTGGTCAGAATCTGCTTCAACAAGTTCTGAATTGAAGAGATGTCATTCTTCATCGTGTTGACATCAGTCTTCACAGAACTCATATCAGTTTTTACTGAACTGACATCAGTCTTTACAACAGACATATCACCTTCGAGTGTGCCAACCGATGTCTTCAGCGTTGTGACTTCGCTGGACATGGTGTCTACAGATTTCTTGATGTCGAGGTAGTCTGTGTAGATGCCAGCTAGAACTTTGGCAAAGTCGGTCAGAGATTGATCAACCTTCTCCATGTCAGCTTTGGAGGCATTCTTTCCGACTTCGGTTGTAAGTTTTAAGAGATTCTCTCCAGCGGTTGTTACAGCTGAAGAGTTGACGGAAAGAGTAGACGTGAGACCAGTCAGCGTTGTCTCTACTGTCTTCAGAGACGTGTTGATGTCTCTAAAATTAGGACCTGTAACATATAAAAACTTGTGAACAGAGGAAAGCTCAGAAGTTTGGGGTTTAGTAGCAGTGTATAGGGATTGGTGAGTACCTGCAGGAGGATTGGTGAATTCATCAAAATCACGGGTTCCTGAGTAAAGTTCCATATCATCAGCGAGAGTACGTGGACGTATGGACAGCTCTGCAGGTCCTACTTCCGTCGTTCCTTTTGTTCCTGGAGGAATGACAGGTGCAGCTGTGATAACTGGAGTGGGGTCCAAATGAGTGGAGGGAGAAGCGAAGGGTAAGAAAGGAGGTTGGTTACCGAGTTCAGCGTTGGAATCGCTGAGAATCACTTCATCAGTCTTTTGAGAGACTGAGGTAGGTTGGGTAGTTTCCAAGTTTGTAACCTCAACGTTTGGAGATGCTGAGGTCGGGATTAAAGGGATGGCTTGTTCAGGTGTGGCAGAGCGTACCACTGAACTTTCCTTCAGCTCAATAGGAGGAGCTGAGGAGTTTTTAGCAGGAGATTGCTTGGGTTGCTCCTTGGTCTTCTTAGTTCTTTTGGAACTAAGGTGGGTTTCAGAATGTTTCCTTTTAGAAGGAATGGAGGTAGCAGTTGGGGTATCAGCGGTGGGTTTGTCCGCTGAAGGAGCTGCAGAAGTAGAAGAAGTAGTAGGGTTAAGAAGAGTTAAGAGTGCAGAAAGACGTAACTCATTCGCCACTGGTTTGAAGTCGAGTATTTTAGGGTCGACCTGAGAGAGTTTCAGGTCACCCTCTTCTGGGTAGCTGTCTTTCAGGCCTCTTTGGAAAATAGCACTGATGAACCGAGGATATGGAACGCATGAAGGTCTGTCAGCGACGGTGTCCACTCTGAGAACCAGGTCATCATAGATAATCGATGCCCAGTCTATGTTGAGACCTTTCAGCAAAGCATATCCCATTGCTTGCTGAGGCTTAGCGGCTTGGTCAGAGGAGCCGCTCTTTGCAGTCATGCAGCTGATCAAATGGGCGAAGATGAAATTCATATCGCTGGGCATTTTCGATTTCTTGATAATCGTCAGCTTCTTCTCGGGCTTCATGTCTCTGCCGATTTCCCATACATAGCCCATTGTGTCGAAAAATGCAATGATGGCTTCCCTGTCTGAGTTTTTCTTGGGGTCATGGAGGGGAACAAAGGGTTTTTCGTTGGTGGCGATGAGAAGGCTGAGAGCTTTGCGAATTATGACAGGGGTAATCTTCATGGTGCCATATTCGATATCGCAGAGGATGCAATCGATTGTTTTGGAGGGGTCTTTGGCTGAGGGTAGCTGAGAGTGTCTGGCTGAGTACCAGAATTGTGAGAGCAAAAGCTGATGTGCAGGAGGTGTTATGGTCAGGGCTGTGGAGATGCAGCAATTCTTTAGGAAGTTCACAGCATCAGCTAGATGTGTGACTTGCTTTCGAGGAGGAAACTCGAGAAGCGCATAGAGGTTGTTCACCTTAGTCCAATCCAGTTTGTCAAGGGCAAATTTGACTTGAGGAACCTTGAAGATGTCCATTTCCTCAGCAGTGTCATCAGCAGAAGTGTTTTCAGCGTTGGTGTTCCTGGGAATGTCAGAAGATGCCATTCTCTGTATTATCAGTTCAACCAAAGGATTAACAAATAAGAATAATTTTAATGTGGAAAGATTTTCCAATAAGATGGTTCGAATTTTGTCCATTTCATTCAGACAAAATGTCTTAATGAAGATTAGGTTTTTTTAAAAAAAATGAAATTTCAAACCCAATTAAAAATCATGTTTTCCAGTTTCCTTTGAAGATAGGGATTCTGGAAAAACGAATGTGTGAAGAACGAGTTTAAGATTTTTGCATTTAAACTTGAAGAACAACCATGAAATGGTTGTGTTTATAAAATCATTGAAGAAAATGATTTTATTTTTAAGAAGTTCTTTTGTTTGATCTTGTTAAAACAAAGAGAAGATCAGAAACAAGTTATTTGCATTTGGTAAATAATAAGAACATATTAACCTTTGATGTTTGAAGAAGATGCAACAGTGAATTCTTTCTTTGCTTGGAGGAGAAGTTCGCGTAAGAGAAAAATATAAATGAAGAATTTGTTTATATAGAGAGATTTTAGAAAGAGAAAATCTTGAGCGGGAAAAGATTTTCATCATGACACGGACACGTGTTTGCATTTGATTGGCAAGTAAACGAAACGTGCAAACGTGTGTCAGAAAGAAGAACGTGTCTGGGTTTATCCGTTGTAATGACGTCACAACTGTCCTTTCATATTCTTGGTTGTCTCTGAGGTTTAAAAAAAACTCTGGGACACTTTTGAAAACATGAAGCACTGAATAGAAATCAATTGGTTTTAAGAAATTTCAAAGTATCGCTGATAAGGAAAAGATATTCAGCGATGAGATTTGTTTTGAAATCTTGCATTTACATGCGATTTGTCAGAGAGAAAAACATACCTTGATATCAGCGAATCAGGATAGAGAGAAGGATAGAATGGGTTATACAAGTTGATTTTATCCTATCGCTGATCAAATGTGAACTGCTGAAGATTTTATCCTTCAAAGTTCAGCATTCCAAGCTCGCTGATGAGAAAGTTGAATCTTGTCTCATCAAGAGGTTTGGTGAACAGATCAGCTAACTGATAGTCAGTTGGGATAAAGTGAAGTTCTATATCACCATTCATCACATGATCTCTGATAATGTGATACCTGATTTCGATGTGTTTTGTCTTTGAGTGTAGCATTGGATTATTAGCTATAGCGATGGCACTTGTGCTGTCGCAATAGATTGGAATATTTGAGAGTTGAAGGTCATAGTCCAGTAGTTGATTTCTCATCCACAAGACCTGAGAACAACAGCTTCCAGCGGCTACATACTCAGCTTCAGCTGTGGAAGTGGACACTGAGTTTGGCTTTTTACTTGTCTAACTTACCAGCTTTCCACCCAGAAGCTGACATCCTCCTGTGGTGCTTTTCCTATCCATTCTGCAACCTGCAAAATCACTATCTGAATAGGCGATTAAATCGAATCCTGAGTCTTTGGGATACCAAAGACCTATATTCGCTGTACCCTTAAGATATCGAAAAATACGCTTTACAGCTTTCATATGAGATATCTTAGGTTCAGCTTGATATCGTGCACACAAGCATGTTGCAAACATAATATCGGGTCGGCTAGCTGTAAGATACAATAGTGAGCCGATCATCCCACGGTACAACGTGACACTTACAGGAACACCCTTAGTGTCCTTATCAAGTGTCAGCGGTGGTGCCATAGGGGTTTTCATAGCTGAACTTTCAGTTAAGTCGAATTTTTTCTGCATATCTTTAACATACTTTCCCTGATTAATGAAAGTTCCTTTTTCATTTTGTTTTATCTGTAGACCAAGGAAATATGTTAGTTCACCCATCATGCTCATTTTATACTCTTCTTTCATTCTATCAGCGAAACGAGTACAGAGATCAGGGTTAGTCGAGCCAAATATAATATCATCAACATATATTTGAACAAGAATGATATGACCTTTTACTTTCCTGAAAAATAGAGTTTTGTCTATTTTGCCTCGCTCAAATTTTTCAATATGGAGATAAGTAGAAAGAGTGTCATACCATGCACGCACTTGCTTTAAGCCATAAAGTGCCTTATCTAGTTTATAAACATACCCTGGATGCTTAGGATCTGAGAATCCTGGAGGTTGTTCCACATAGACTTCTTCATTCAGCTTTCCATTTAGAAACGCTGACTTAACATCCATCTGATATACTTTGAAGTCTTTGTGTACAGCGTATGCTAAGAATAGACGAATAGATTCTAATCTTGCTACTGGAGCAAATGTTTCGTCATAATCTATGCCTTCCTCTTGTTTGTATCCCTGAGCAATAAGACGAGCCTTGTTGCGGGTTACAGTTCCACGTTCGTCCAACTTGTTTCGATAGACCCATTTAGTGCCTATCACTGTTTTGTCAGTTGGTCTTCGAACAAGTTTCCAAACTTTGTTTCTTTCGAATTCTGTCAGCTCTTCTTGCATGGCGCTGACCCAGTTTGGATCTTTGAGGGCATCATTTACTTTCTTTGGTTCAGTTAGTGAAATAAAATTTACAAATAAACAAATATTACCTGCACTTCGTCGAGTCTGAATACCAGCGTTTGGATCACCAAGAATTTGATCAATTGGGTGATTTATAGTCCATCGCTGAGCCGGAGCGTGAGACGCTGACTCAACCTGAACTGGAGGAGCGGAAGATGAAGCTTCAACGACGTCTGGAGTATCAGCCAAGAGAGGAATGAATGCAGTTGTCATTATATTCACTGATTGTTGAGAAGTGGATGGAATATCTGAGATATTGGTTTCAGAAGCAGGTATAGTGTTTATAGGAACAACTGAGACCCATGATGTTTCAACTTCACTATTCTGCATATTTGGAATGATAGTTGGACCATCATCTTCAACTGTGTGAGCACGAGGAGTGGGAATATCTTCTGAATCACCAAGATGAGAAAACATCCATTGATTCAGTTCTTCAGTATCAGCGGAAGGTTTAGAGTTCGCTGAACGGGACTCGTCAAACGTGACGTGAATTGTTTCTTCAACAGTTTGTCTTCTTCGATTAAAGACTCTGAAGGCTTTGGAAACTGAGGAGTATCCAAGAAAGATCCCATCATCAGCCTTAGGATCAAACTTTCCAAGGGCATCTCTGTTGTTCAGTATAAAACACTGACATCCAAAGATGTGAAGAAAGTTGATTGAAGGCTTTCTCCCATGAAATAGTTCATAGGCTGTTTTATTGAATCTTTTGACTATCAGCGACCTGTTTTGCGTAAAACAAGCAGTGTTGACAGCTTCTGCCCAAAACTGAGTAGGCAGGTGAGAATCGCTGAGCATTGAACGTGCAGCTTCAATAATTGTTCTATTTCTTCTTTCAGCGACTCCATTTTGTTGTGGTGTTCTCACTGAAGAAAAGTTGTGAGAAATACCCTTGCTCTCAAAGAAGGAATCAAGAGAACTGTTTTTGAATTCAGTCCCATGATCACTCCTTATTGAGCGAACGGTCAAATTTTTCAGGGTTTCTATCTTCCGAACAAAGGTGATGAGTTCTTCAGGGGTGTCACTCTTGGAACGGAGAAACATAACCCATGTATAACGAGAGAATTCACCAACTATGACTAGTGTATATTTCTTTACAGCGATGGATTGTTTGTTAACATGGCCAAACAAATCCATATGGAGTAGTTGTAGAGGAAATGACACTGTGGAGACTTGCTTTGATTTAAAGCTTGCTTTGGTCTGCTTCCCTTTCTCACATGCTGAACATAAAGACTCTTTGGCATATGAGTGTTGAGGTAGACCAGTAACTAACTCTTTTGAAGAAATATAGTTCAGTGTCTTGAAATTCAGATGAGAGAGCCTTATGCCATAGCCAGTTGACATCAGATGAGGCTTTTGAGAAGAAACATGAGTTCTCAGTGGTTGTTGAGTCCACGTTTATTATATAAACATTTTCCAAACGATAACCGCTGAGAGCTAAATTCTCCTTTTTGTCAACGACAAAGCAGGATTCTTTGGTAAAGATTACCTTGTTATCCTTGTTGCAAAGCTGACTGATGCTTAACAGATTATGCTTCAGCCCTTCAACATATGCGACTCTTCTGACGGTGGTTGTACCATTGGAGAGTACACCAAACCCTCGGGTATGTCCTTTTCCATTTCCACCGAAAGTCACAGAGGGACCCTTCTCTTCCTTGTATTCAGCGAGCAGGCTTCTCTTTCCAGTCATGTGTCTAGAGCATCCGCTATCGAGATACCAGATACCCTTCTGAACCTGCATCACAAAGGAAGATTAGTTTTTCTTGGGTACCCACTTAACCATGTGTACACGTTTGTCAGTGGAAGCAGTTGGAATGGAAGGTTCAGCAATCTTCGCAGCATTTGAAGATTCAGCTTTGTCAGTCTTCACTTTGGTTAATTTCTTAACCTCAGTGGTCTTCTTTGCCTTGGGGGCAATCTTCACCTTAGCTATCTTATCAGCTTTGGTGGCTGTGGGGCACTTACTAGCAATATGATCAGTGAGTCCACAGTGATAACATTTCCTATAACTAAAAATAGTTCTAGGACTATTTGAATGCTGAGTTTTAGATTTTGAATTAGAAGGACCAGCACCAAATAAGCTTTTGGCTTTAGAAATGGGAGGAACTCTTGGTTTTTCAGATTTCTTACCAAGGATATCCACTCTGAATCTAGGAGTAGATCGCTGAATACACCCACACTGAGTAGATCCAGAGATCCGATTTCTTGATCCAGAGGAATAAATCACTAAAGCTTTAGAAGCATTCAGCTTTGGTGCTAAAGTACCCTTCTGAGGATTTTGGTTCAACGCAATTCCTTTACCTTTATCTTTAAAGACAGAGGTAGGTTTTGGATAAACCATTTTCTCTTTACCTTTTGAAGAGGCAGAGATTTCCTCAGGGATAGGCGGTCTGGAGGACGAACACTGAGAGGATGAAGTGTCAGCGACTGAGGATACGAAAGTTCCAAATAAGAGCATGGAACGATCAGTGGTTGGTTCTTGAGTTTCATATTTGTAACCAAGACCACGTTTATCACTCAGGGGTATCTGAGACTTAATTATCTCAGTGATCTTTATTGAAGAGTTACACCATCCTTCAACAGTAGCCTTTTCAGCTTTCAAAGCAGCGATAGCTTCTGCTCGTTCGATTTTGACTAGCTGATTTAAATGCACTTGATCTTTAAAATCTTCTTCAATTTTAGAAAGTTTTTCTATTTGAAGGTGACAGTTTTTAAGTTGTTCAGCGAGATCAAGGTTTTGGTTTTCAACTATAGTTTTGCCATTCATGGCTTCATATAAGCTTCTAGTCAAGAGATCGATTTTGCGGAGACTATTAGCTTCATCAATATTTGCAATATTTGTAAAGAAGGAAGGTGATACCTGAACAACAGAGGTTGAAGTAGAGGGAATGTCTGAACTTTCTTCCTCATCCTCAATCTTTGCCATAAGACAGAGATTGGCTTCATCATCTTCAGAGTCATATGATGATTCTTCTTCTTCTGAAGCAGCCCAATCATAAACCATCAAGCCTTTGCCTTTCTTCTTGAAGCTTTTCAGCTTTGCATATTTTTCTTTCAGCTTAGAATATTTGTTATCTTTATTCCTGGGAATAAAAGATTTTTTGGGAAACGCTGAGTTTCTCGATACTTTCTTAGACCTGCACTCGTTAGCGAAATGTCCAATCTTTTCGCAATTAAAACAAGTAGCAATAGCCTTATCAACACTAGCTGATGATCTTGGCTTATCAGTTATAGAAAGAGGTTTGTTCTTTCTGAACATTTTCTTTTTGGCGAATCTCCTGAACTTTTTAGTTAGGAGAGCCAAAGATTCATCATCATCTGAAGAGTCAGAATCTGATGACCTTTCAGAGTTACTCTCTAACTCAGTGATGGTGACCGAGGGTCGCTGAGTAGAAGGTTCCTCTGAGATTAAAGCAACAGGGGTGCTTTTGGAATCTTTTACAAGATTCTTCTTAAGATGGCTTGATTGCTCATGATTCAGCATTGTGCCATATAAGGTAGCAAGAGTCATTGATCTTAGATCTTTTGACAGCTTGAGACACATAGAATAACTGTCCCAGCTTTCAGGTAAACATTCTAGAAACTTTGTCAGCACTTCAAAGTTAGAATATTACTTACCAACAGTTTTCAGATCTATTATTAAGCAATTAAAACGTTGGTGAACTTCAGAGAGAGTCTCATTCTTACCACAAATGAAACTTTCATACTGTCTTACCAGGTTGATCTTTCGAGAGTCCTGGACTTCAGCAGTACCTTCATACTGAACACATATTGTGTCCCACATGGCTTTTGAGGATTTCAGGTTCATGACGGAATGGTAGACTTCGTCAGGAAGAGCCATGGATAGTATGGATCTGGCTTTTGTGTCGATAGCCATTTTCTTCTTATCTTCGTCAGTCCACGTATGAACATCTTTGGGTACCAGCCTTTCTGGAATAGCAGGTCTATTCTCAGCGGCAGGTACTGCGGCATCAATTCTTACAGGAATAAATGGGCCGTTTTCAAGATAATAAGGCATAGTAGCGTCTACACCTTCTAGGAAGAGAGTCATCCTATTTTTCCATAGATTAAAATTATCTCTGGAGAATCTAGGGGGTTTTGCAAGAGAACCATTGTCTATATAGTTTGTGTTTGTGTTGGTGGCCGTTTTCAGAAATAGCAAGGAAGAGAAATCTTAGTATAGATTAGATCTTGTTTATGAGATTAAACAAATCCTCTCTGATATCACTTGTTGGTCCCGAAGGGTTATACAGGTTGGTAGAAGGGGGGGGGGGGGGGGGTTGAATACAAACACACAGATTTTACTTTTCTAAATTGTTTATTGATAAATCATTAACAATTTACAGCTTGTTGCGGAAACAAGATTAAGGATAAATCCTAAATCTAAACAAGTTGGAACACTAAGTTTCTTGCACTAAGAAGGAGAAGGAAATTACTAATAATAACCTATCTCAAGATAAGAAGGATGAACTTGTCCAGAGTTAGCAAGTTACTTCAAAAATGAAGTGAGTTTTTCTTCTTATATACTGCATGCATTTAATGCATTGCAGTTTATACTTTACACGTGGCAACAGCTGATTGGTTGCATGTCATTGACCTTTGTTGATAACCTTAGTAGCCGCATGTTTGAACAGTGTAGTATCAGAGTGGTTGTACGATTTCAGACAATAAGGAGGTTCTATTCTGACATATCGTACGGAGTCGTGCAAGGGTGGATGTAACAAAAAGTACTTTGTAAGGAAGACTTCATGATCAGCTTTTCGATGATTCAGCGATCTATCATTCTTTATCAGCGAATGATAGAGTTCAGCGATAGCTGAAGTCTTGTACTTGATACTTCACGTTGAGTGGACAAATCTGAGTCTTCGCTGATCCGCATCAGTTCATTAGGAGACTTGTCGCTGGTTCTTGAGCTTGATCTTCGACTTCAGCGTAGAACCTATGTTGACGTGAAACTTGTCTTCAGGGATCATAAGTAAACAACTAACTTATCAGCGATCACCATAAGTACTGAACAGACTCAGAGTATTATGGTGAACAGTTTCGCTGAATGTTTAATCTAAAGAGCGAGAGTTCCTATCAGCGGTACTGGAAGATCTTAGTACTTATCAGCGATAGTGAAACTCTGATACATATTGTTTACTTACAATTTTCACTAAGTATATAAGAGAGGGTCATTATCAAATCACTGAGGGTTTGGATCAACAATCTCCCCCTATTTGATTATGACATAGCAACAGAGAAAATTGCTATATAATGAAAACATAAGGATAAAAAGAACTCATAAAATATTTGTCCCTTTTACTGTTTTTTGGGATCTTTTCTGTACTGATGGAGTAAAGTACGTTTTCTGAAATTTTTCTTTAAACTTTGTAAAGATTACAGAGGGAAGTGGAAAAATTACAAGTACAGCGAATAAAATTACAAGTACAAAAGATGTAGATAGATAAGGATAGAAAGAATTTTAAGGCGATCCTATCCGTCAAAAGGTTCTTCCTTAATGAGTTGTTCATCAAGGGTCATTGATGTGGCAATCATCCAATCAGGGACATCTACTCCTTGATTCTTTTTCTTCAGAGCTTCTTCAAAAATCAAGGGCTTCAGGTGTCTAGCTTTGAAGTCGCGTCTGACTTCACACCAGTATAAGAGATCTCTGAGTTGTTCGATGGGAGCGAGGTGGAGCTCAGAGATACGTTGAAAGTGATGGTTTCCATCGTAGTCTAGAAAGAATATACCATATGGATCACTTACAACTGTGCCAGGAATGAAAGTTTCTCCAGGTGGTAGGGAGGTGTCAAGCGCTGAGAGATCAGCATCAGGGCCAAGAACTTCAGCACGAGAGAAACCAATACCTGTTTCATTCCATATAGGAGGACCTGAATCAGAGACTTTTTTTTTCTTAGCAGAGACTTTTCTTTGTTGAGGAAGAGTAGGAGGAATATCCACAGCAGAAGAAAGCAGGTCGATCTGTTTGTTTAAGATCTTCTTGACATGGCTTTTGAACTTTGAGCGCGATCCCTGAATGGCTAATTTTGTTTCTAACCATTCAGAGAGACCAAACTTTTCTAAGGTAACAGCATAGAAAGTTTGCTTGGTTTTGTCATCTCTGTAGACATCCACTTCAACAACAGGAACGTCGGCGTACAGTTTTCCTCTGATGTTTGCTTTGAGGATTTTGGATGGTCTAGATCGACAGGTCAGCATTTGTTTAGCCCATTCCAAGGTCGTGTCAGAGACCTTAGTCTTTTCTCTAACGATCTTTTGAGCATCATCCCATAGCTGACGTTGAACATCAATGGGAACTCTTTTCAGCTTGGGGTCTTTTATTGATCGTTGAGTAAGCTTGATGGCGTATTCTCTATCTTTTTCTTCAGCTTCCTTTCTTTCAGCGATTAAGCGTTCAGCTCTGAGGTGTTCCTTGAATTCCTTTTGGGTAACTCTGAACTTTGGAGGAACGGAAGGAAGTTGATCACGCTTCAGAATGATTCGCTGATCTTCGAGACTCTTGATCATTGCATCTCTCTTTTCTTGATCCTCTTCACTTAGCCTTTGAGGAGCCAAGGAAGGTCTGTTTTTGTGAGAGAGAGTCTGTTTTTCAGGTTCATCAGTCTCAGAGATCAAGTCCAAGACTGGGATTATTTCTTCAGCGTTGAGAGCTGGGATTGTTGTTGAAGTCGCAGCTGTAGGAACTTCAGCGATATCCTCAAACAGGGGAGAGGACTAGCTGAAACGCAGCGATCTTACAAGTAAGAACAGAGATGGAAAGAATGGGATTGTGTATAGAGGTTTGAGGAGGTAGAGAACTGATAAAGTGTATAGAGGAGGGATGTTGTGTAGGATTAATGTACCTGACAAACCGGCTTGTTAAGCAAGATCATCAGATTTTCATCTTCAGCGACACCTTTTCCTTTGCCTTTGTCAGCTTCGGATGCTGATGGCTTTGTCTTTGTCCGCTCCCCTGAAGGTTCATTTATCAGAATCCCTTTAAGAGCTTTAGTTCTCTGAGCAGGCTTGACGATAAAAAAATCATCATCATCGTCATATTCGTCATCATCATTCTTTGGAGAAGAGGATGGTTCAGCATCAGACAAATCGATGGCCTCTTCATCTTCAGCTTCAGACTCAGTTTCTTCAGCTTCTTCTTCGAGTTGCTCCCCCTCAGATACAGAGGCGAGCTTCTCGGTTCCCTCAGGGTTTTCATCTCCTTGAGGTCCAGCGGCTGCTTCAGCTTCAATTGTCTTCTCACCCTCTTCAGTGACGGTGAGGTCTTCAGTCTTCTTTACCCTGATAGATTCATCATGGGAAAGGTCTTCAGCGCTCTTGGAGAGGTCTTCAGCGCTCTTCTCCCCCTCTTTATCATGATGACTAGGGGAGGAATGAGAAGATTCAGCAGCTCGTGTGGTTTCCCTGTCTTCTTGGCCAGGGATCCCTATATACATTTCAATCGCTGATAATCTGTTTTCCATGTCAGAAATACCAGGATTGATCTTCATGAGTTCAACACGATCCGCCGTAGTAAAAGATGGAGGTGCAGGGGCAGGTGCAGGGGCGGTCGTGTTGGTCAGAATCTGCTCAACAAGTTCTGAATTGAAGAGATGTCATTCTTCATCGTGTTGACATCAGTCTTCACAGAACTCATATCAGTTTTTACTGAACTGACATCAGTCTTTACAACAGACATATCACCTTCGAGTGTGCCAACCGATGTCTTCAGCGTTGTGACTTCGCTGGACATGGTGTCTACAGATGTCTTGATGTCGAGGTAGTCTGTGTAGATGCCAGCGAGAACTTTGGCAAAGTTGCTCAGAGATTGATCAACCTTCTCCATGTCAGCTTTGGAGGCATTCTTTCCGACTTCGGTTGTAAGTTTTAAGAGATTCTCTCCAGCGGTTGTTATAGCTGAAGAGTTGCCGGAAAGAGTAGACGTGAGACCAGTCAGCGTTGTCTCTACTGTCTTCAGAGACGTGTTGATGTCTCTAAAATTAGGACCTGTAACATATAAAAACTTGTGAATAGAGGAAAGCTCAGAAGTTTGGGGTTTAGTAGCAGTGTATAGGGATTGGTTAGTACCTGCAGGAGTATTGGTGAATTCATCAAAATCACGGGTTCCTGAGTAAAGTTCCATATCATCAGCGAGAGTACGTGGACGTATGGACAGCTCTGCAGGTCCTACTTCCGTCGTTCCTTTTGTTCCTGGAGGAATGACAGGTGCAGCTGTGATAACTGGAGTGGGGTCCAAATGAGTGGAGGGAGAAGCGAAGGGTAAGAAAGGAGGTTGGTTACCGAGTTCAGCGTTGGAATCGCTGAGAATCACTTCATCAGTCTTTTGAGAGACTGAGGTAGGTTGGGTAGTTTCCAAGTTTGTAACCTCAACGTTTGGAGATGCTGAGGTCGGGATTAAAGGGATGGCTTGTTCAGGTGTGGCAGAGCGTACCACTGAACTTTCCTTCAGCTCAATAGGAGGAGCTGAGGAGTTTTTAGCAGGAGATTGCTTGGGTTGCTCCTTGGTCTTCTTAGTTCTTTTGGAACTAAGGTGGGTTTCAGAATGTTTCCTTTTAAGAGGAATGGAGGTAGCAGCTGGGGTATCAGCGGTGGGTTTGTCCGCTGAAGGAGCTGCAGAAGTAGAAGAAGTAGTAGGGTTAAGAAGAGTTAAGAGTGCAGAAAGACGTACCTCATTCGCCACTGGTTTGAAGTCGAGTATTTTAGGGCCGACCTGAGAGAGTTTCAGGTCACCCTCTTCTGGGTAGCTGTCTTTCAGGCCTCTTTGGAAAATAGCGCTGATGAACCGAGGATATGGAACCCATGAAGGTCTGTCAGCGACGGTGTCCACTCTGAGAACCAGGTCATCATAGATAATCGATGCCCAGTCTATGTTGAGACCTTTCAGCAAAGCATATCCCATTGCTTGCTGAGGCTTAGCGGCTTGGTCAGAGGAGCCGCTCTTTGCAGTCATGCAGCTGATCAAATGGGCGAAGATGAAATTCATCTCGCTGGGCATTTTCGATTTCTTGATAATCGTCAGCTTCTTCTCGGGCTTCATGTCTCTGCCGATTTCCCATACATAGCCCATTGTGTCAAAAAATGCAATGATGGCTTCCCTGTCTGAGTTTTTCTTGGGGTCAGGGAGGGGAACAAAGGGTTTTTCGTTGGTGGCGATGGGAAGGCTGAGATCTTTGCGAATTATGGCAGGGGTAATCTTCATGGTGCCATATTCGATATCGCAGAGGATGCAATCGATTGTTTTGGAGGGGTCTTTGGCTGAGGGTAGCTGAGAGTGTCTGGCTGAGTACCGGAATTGTGAGAGCAAAAGCTGATGTGCAGGAGGTGTTATGGTCAGGGCTGTGGAGATGCAGCAATTCTTTAGGAAGTTCACAGCATCAGCTAGATGTGTGACTTGCTTTCGAGGAGGAAACTCGAGAAGCGCATAGAGGCTGTTCACCTTAGTCCAATCCAGTTTGTCAAGGGCAAATTTGACTTGAGGAACCTTGAAGATGTCCATTTCCTCAGCAATGTCATCAGCAGAAGTGTTTTCAGCGTTGGTGTTCCTGGAAATGTCAGAAGATGCCATTCTCTGTATTATCAGTTCAACCAAAGGATTAACAAATAAGAATAATTTTAATGTGGAAAGATTTTCCAATAAGATGGTTCGAATTTTGTCCATTTCATTCAGACAAAATGTCTTAATGAAGATTAGGTTTTTTTTTTAAAAAAAATGAAATTTCAAACCCAATTAAAAATCTTGTTTTCCAGTTTCCTTTGAAGATAGGGATTCTGGAAAAACGAATGTGTGAAGAACGAGTTTAAGATTTTTGCATTTAAACTTGAAGAACAACCATGAAATGGTTGTGTTTATAAAATCATTGAAGAAAATGATTTTATTTTTAAGAAGTTCTTTTGTTTGATCTTGTTAAAACAAAGAGAAGATCAGAAACAAGTTATTTGCATTTGGTAAATAATAAGAACATATTAACCTTTGATGTTTGAAGAAGATGCAACAGTGAATTCTTTCTTTGCTTGGAGGAGAAGTTCGCGTAAGAGAAAAATATAAATGAAGAATTTGTTTATATAGAGAGATTTTAGAAAGAGAAAATCTTGAGCGGGAAAAGATTTTCATCATGACACGGACACGTGTTTGCATTTGATTGGCAAGTAAACGAAACGTGCAAACGTGTGTCAGAAAGAAGAACGTGTCTGGGTTTATCCGTTGTAATGACATCACAACTGTCCTTTCATATTCTTGGTTGTCTCTGAGGTTTAAAAAAAACTCTGGGACACTTTTGAAAACATGAAGCACTGAATAGAAATCAATTGGTTTTAAGAAATTTCAAAGTATCGCTGATAAGGAAAAGATATTCAGCGATGAGATTTGTTTTGAAATCTTGCATTTACATGCGATTTGTCAGAGAGAAAAACATACCTTGATATCAGCGAATCAGGATAGAGAGAAGGATATAATGGGTTATACAAGTTGATTTTATCCTATCGCTGATCAAATGTGAACTGCTGAAGATTTTATCCTTCAAAGTTCAGCATTCCAAGCTCGCTGATGAGAAAGTTGAATCTTGTCTCATCAAGAGGTTTGGTGAACAGATCAGCTAACTGATAGTCAGTTAAGATAAAGTGAAGTTCTATATCACCATTCATCACATGATCTCTGATAATGTGATACCTGATTTCGATGTGTTTTTGTCTTTGAGTGTAGCATTGGATTATTAGCTATAGCGATGGCACTTGTGCTGTCGCAATAGATTGGAATATTTGAGAGTTGAAGGTCATAGTCCAGTAGTTGATTTCTCATCCACAAGACCTGAGAACAACAGCTTCCAGCGGCTACATCCTCAGCTTCAGCTGTGGAAGTGGACACTGAGTTTTGCTTTTTACTTGTCCAACTTACCAGCTTTCCACCCAGAAGCTGACATCCTCCTGTGGTGCTTTTCCTATCCATTCTGCAACCTGCAAAATCACTATCTGAATAGGCGATTAAATCGAATCCTGAGTCTTTGGGATACCAAAGACCTATATTCGCTGTACCCTTAAGATATCGAAAAATATGCTTTACAGCTTTCATATGAGATATCTTAGGTTCAGCTTGATATCGTGCACACAAGCATGTTGCAAACATAATATCGGGTCGGCTAGCTGTAAGATACAATAGTGAGCCGATCATCCCACGGTACAACGTGACATTTACAGGAACACCCTTAGTGTCCTTATCAAGTGTCAGCGGTGGTGCCATAGGGGTTTTCATAGCTGAACTTTCAGTTAAGTCGAATTTTTTCAGCATATCTTTAACATACTTTCCCTGATTAATGAAAGTTCCTTTTTCATTTTGTTTTATCTGTAGACCAAGGAAATATGTTAGTTCACCCATCATGCTCATTTTATACTCTTCTTTCATTCTATCAGCGAAACGAGTACAGAGATCAGGGTTAGTCGAGCCAAATATAATATCATCAACATATATTTGAACAAGAATGATATGACCTTTTACTTTCCTGAAAAATAGAGTTTTGTCTATTTTGCCTCGCTCAAATTTTTCAATATGGAGATAAGTAGAAAGAGTGTCATACCATGCACGTGGAGCTTGCTTTAAGCCATAAAGTGCCTTATCTAGTTTATAAACATACCCTGGATGCTTAGGATCTGAGAATCCTGGAGGTTGTTCCACATAGACTTCTTCATTCAGCTTTCCATTTAGAAACGCTGACTTAACATCCATCTGATATACTTTGAAGTCTTTGTGTACAGCGTATGCTAAGAATAGACGAATAGATTCTAATCTTGCTACTGGAGCAAATGTTTCGTCATAATCTATGCCTTCCTCTTGTTTGTATCCCTGAGCAATAAGACGAGCCTTGTTGCGGGTTACAGTTCCACGTTCGTCCAACTTGTTTCGATAGACCCATTTAGTGCCTATCACTGTTTTGTCAGTTGGTCTTCGAACAAGTTTCCAAACTTTGTTTCTTTCGAATTCTGTCAGCTCTTCTTGCATGGCGCTGACCCAGTTTGGATCTTTGAGGGCATCATCTACTTTCTTTGGTTCAGTTAGTGAAATAAAATTTACAAATAAACAAATATTACATGCACTTCGTCGAGTCTGAATACCAGCGTTTGGATCACCAAGAATTTGATCAATTGGGTGATTTATAGTCCATCGCTGAGCCGGAGCGTGAGACGCTGACTCAACCTGAACTGGAGGAGCTGAAGATGAAGCTTCAGCGACGTCTGGAGTATCAGCCAAGAGAGGAATGAATGCAGTTGTCATTATATTCACTGATTGCTGAGAAGTGGATGGAATATCTGAGATATTGGTTTCAGAAGCAGGTATAGTGTTTATAGGAACAGCTGAGACCCATGATGTTTCAGCTTCACTATTCTGCATATTTGGAATGATAGTTGGACCATCATCTTCAACTGTGTGAGCACGAGGAGTGGGAATATCTTCTGAATCACCAAGATGAGAAAACATCCATTGATTCAGTTCTTCAGTATCAGCGGAAGGTTTAGAGTTCGCTGAACGGGACTCGTCAAACGTGACGTGAATTGTTTCTTCAACAGTTTGTCTTCTTCGATTAAAGACTCTGAAGGCTTTGGAAACTGAGGAGTATCCAAGAAAGATCCCATCATCAGCCTTAGGATCAAACTTTCCAAGGGCATCTCTGTTGTTCAGTATAAAACACTGACATCCAAAGATGTGAAGAAAGTTGATTGAAGGCTTTCTCCCATGAAATAGTTCATAGGCTGTTTTATTGAATCTTTTGACTATCAGCGACCTGTTTTGCGTAAAACAAGCAGTGTTGACAGCTTCTGCCCAAAACTGAGTAGGCAGGTGAGAATCGCTGAGCATTGAACGTGCAGCTTCAATAATTGTTCTATTTCTTCTTTCAGCGACTCCATTTTGTTGTGGTGTTCTCACTGAAGAAAAGTTGTGAGAAATACCCTTGCTCTCAAAGAAGGAATCAAGAGAACTGTTTTTGAATTCAGTCCCATGATCACTCTTTATTGAGCGAACGGTCAAATTTTTCAGGGTTTCCATCTTCCGAACAAAGGTGATGAGTTCTTCAGGGGTGTCACTCTTGGAACGGAGAAACATAACCCATGTATAACGAGAGAATTCATCAACTATGACTAGTGTATATTTCTTTCCAGCGATGGATTGTTTGTTAACAGGGCCAAACAAATCCATATGGAGTAGTTGTAGAGGAGATGACACTGTGGAGACTTGCTTTGATTTAAAGCTTGCTTTGGTCTGCTTCCCTTTCTCACATGCTGATCATAAAGACTCTTTGGCATTATAGTGTTGAGGTAGACCAGTAACTAACTCTTTTGAAGAAAGAGAGTTCAGTGTCTTGAAATTCAGATAAGAGAGCCTTATGCCATAGCCAGTTGACATCAGATGAGGCTTTTGAGAAGAAACAGGAGTTCTCAGTGGTTGTTGAGTCCATGTTTATTATATAAACATTTTCCAAACGATAACCGCTGAGAGCTAAATTCTCCTTTTTGTCAACGACAAAGTAGGATTCTTTGGTAAAGATTACCTTGTTATCCTTGTTGCAAAGCTGACTGATGTTTAACAGATTATGCTTCATCCCTTCATCATATGCGAATCTTCTGACGGTGGTTGTACCATTGGAGAGTACACCAAACCCTCGGGTATGTCCTTTTCCATTTCCACCGAAAGTCACAGAGGGACCCTTCTCTTCCTTGTATTCAGCGAGCAGGCTTCTCTTTCCAGTCATGTGTCTAGAGCATCCGCTATCGAGATACCAGATACCCTTCTGAACCTGCATCACAAAGGAAGATTAGTTTTTCTTGGGTACCCACTTAACCATGTGTACACGTTTGTCAGTGGAAGCAGTTGGAATGGAAGGTTCAGCAATCTTCGCAGCATTTGAAGATTCAGCTTTGTCAGTCTTCACTTTGGTTAATTTCTTAACCTCAGTGGTCTTCTTTGCCTTGGGGGCAATCTTCACCTTAGCTATCTTATCAGCTTTGGTGGCTGTGAGGCACTTACTAGCAATATGATCAGTGAGTCCACAGTGATAACATTTCCTATAACTAAAAATAGTTCTAGGACTATTTGAATGCTGAGTTTTAGATTTTGAATTAGAAGGACCAGCACCAAATAAGCTTTTGGCTTTAGAAATGGGAGGAACTCTTGGTTCTTCAGATTTCTTACCAAGGATATCCACTCTGAATCTAGGAGTAGATCGCTGAATAGACCCACGCTGAGTAGATCCAGAGATCTGATTTCTTGATCCAGAGGAATAAATCACTAAAGCTTTAGAAGCATTCAGCTTTGGTGCTAAAGTACCATTCTGAGGATTTTGGTTCAACGCAATTCCTTTACCTTTATCTTTAAAGACAGAGGTAGGTTTTGGATAAACCATTTTCTCTTTACCTTTTGAAGAGGCAAAGATTTCCTCAGGGATAGGCGGTCTGGAGGACGAACACTGAGAGGATGAAGTGTCAGCGACTGAGGATACGAAAGTTCCAAATAAGAGCATGTAACGATCAGTGGTTGGTTCTTGAGTTTCATATTTGTAACCAAGACCACGTTTATCACTCAGGGGTATCTGAGACTTAATTATCTCAGTGATCTTTATTGAAGAGTTACACCATCCTTCAACAGTAGCCTTTTCAGCTTTCAAAGCAGCGATAGCTTCTGCTCGTTCGATTTTGACTAGCTGATTTAAATGCACTTGATCTTTAAAATCTTCTTCAATTTTAGAAAGTTTTTCTATTTGAAGGTGACAGTTTTTAAGTTGTTCAGCGAGATCAAGGTTTTGGTTTTCAACTATAGTTTTGCCATTCATGGCTTCATATAAGCTTCTAGTCAAGAGATCGATTTTGCGGAGACTATCAGCTTCATCAATATTTGCAATATTTGTAAAGAAGGAAGGTGATACCTGAACAGCAGAGGTTGAAGTAGAGGGAATGTCTGAACTTTCTTCCTCATCCTCAATCTTTGCCATAAGACAGAGATTGGCTTCATCATCTTCAGAGTCAGATGATGATTCTTCTTCTTCTGAAGCAGCCCAATCATAAACCATCAAGCCTTTGCCTTTTTCTTGAAGCTTTTCAGCTTTGCATATTTTTCTTTCCGCTTAGAATATTTGTTATCTTTATTCCTGGGAATAAAAGATTTTTTGGGAAACGCTGAGTTTCTCGATACTTTCTTAGACCTGCACTCGTTAGCGAAATGTCCAATCTTTTCGCAATTAAAACAAGTAGCAATAGCCTTATCAACACTAGCTGATGATCTTGGCTTATCAGTTATAGAAAGAGGTTTGTTCTTTCTGAACATTTTCTTTTTGGCGAATCTCCTGAACTTTTTAGTTAGGAGAGCCAAAGATTCATCATCATTTGAAGAGTCAGAATCTGATGACCTTTCAGAGTTACTCTCTAACTCAGTGATGGTGACCGAGGGTCGCTGAGTAGAAGGTTCCTCTGAGATTAAAGCAACAGGGGTGCTTTTGGAATCTTTTACAAGATTCTTCTTAAGATGGCTTGATTGCTCATGATTCAACATTGTGCCATATAAGGTAGCAAGAGTCATTGATCTTAGATCTTTTGACAGCTTGAGACACATAGAATAACTGTCCCAGCTTTCAGGTAAACATTCTAGAAACTTTGTCAGCACTTCAAAGTTAGAATATTACTTACCAACAGTTTTCAGATCTATTATTAAGCAATTAAAACGTTGGTGAACTTCAGAGAGAGTCTCATTCTTACCACAAATGAAACTTTCATACTGTCTTACCAGGTTGATCTTTCGAGAGTCCTGGACTTCAGCAGTACCTTCATACTGAACACATATTGTGTCCCACATGGCTTTTGAGGATTTCAGGTTCATGACGGAATGGTAGACTTCGTCAGGAAGAGCCATGGATAGTATGGATCTGGCTTTTGTGTCGATAGCCATTTTCTTCTTATCTTCGTCAGTCCACGTATGAACATCTTTGGGTACCAGCCTTTCTGGAATAGCAGGTCTATTCTCAGCGGCAGGTACTGCGGCATCAATTCTTACAGGAATAAATGGGCCGTTTTCAAGATAATAAGGCAAAGTAGCGTCTACACCTTCTAGGAAGAGAGTCATCCTATTTTTCCATAGATTAAAATTATCTCTGGAGAATCTAGGGGGTTTTGCAAGAGAACCATTGTCTATATAGTTTGTGTTTGTGTTGGTGGCCGTTTTCAGAAATAGCAAGGAAGAGAAATCTTAGTATAGATTAGATCTTGTTTATGAGATTAAACAAATCCGCTCTGATATCACTTGTTGGTCCCGAAGGGTTATACAGGTTTGTAGAAGGGGGGGGGGGGGGGGGGTTGAATACAAACACACAGATTTTACTTTTCTAAATTGTTTATTGATAAATCATTAACAATTTACAGCTTGTTGCGGAAACAAGATTAAGGATAAATCCTAAATCTAAACAAGTTGGAACACTAAGTTTCTTGCACTAAGAAGGAGAAGGAAATTACTAATAATAACCTATCTCAAGATAAGAAGGATGAACTTGTCCAGAGTTAGCAAGTTACTTCAAAAATGAAGTGAGTTTTTCTTCTTATATACTGCATGCATTTAATGCATTGCAGTTTATACTTTACACGTGGCAACAGCTGATTGGTTGCATGTCATTGACCTTTGTTGATAACCTTAGTAGCCGCATGTTTGAACAGTGTAGTATCAGAGTGGTTGTACGATTTCAGACAATAAGGAGGTTCTATTCTGACATATCGTACGTAGTCGTGCAAGGGTGGATGTAACAAAAAGTACTTTGTACGGAAGACTTCATGATCAACTTTTCGATGATTCAGCGATCTATCATTCTTTATCAGCGAATGATAGAGTTCAGCGATAGCTGAAGTCTTGTACTTGATACTTCACGTTGAGTGGACAAATCTGAGTCTTCGCTGATCCGCATCAGTTCATTAGGAGACTTGTCGCTGGTTCTTGAGCTTGATCTTCGACTTCAGCGTAGAACCTATGTTGACGTGAAACTTGTCTTCAGGGATCATAAGTAAACAACTAACTTATCAGTGATCACCATAAGTACTGAACAGACTCAGAGTATTATGGTGAACAGTTTCGCTGAATGTTTAATCTAAAGAGCGAGAGTTCCTATCAGCGGTACTGGAAGATCTTAGTACTTATCAGCGATAGTGAAACTCTGATACATATTGTTTACTTACAATTTTCACTAAGTATATAAGAGAGTGTCATTATCAAATCACTGAGGGTTTGGATCAACAATCTCCCCCTATTTGATTATGACATAGCAACAGAGAAAATTGCTATATAATGAAAACATAAGGATAAAAAGAACTCATAAAATATTTGTCCCTTTTACTGTTTTTTGGGATCTTTTCTGTACTGATGGAGTAAAGTACGTTCGCTGAAATTTTTCTTGGAAGAGGAGGATACAGGAAGAAAGGTTATGAACGTGATGGAAGGGATGATAGAGGAGAGAAGTACGAGTCGAGAAACCAGGGAAGAGAAGGTTCCAACGACCAACAGAGGTCGAATGACAGGAATGAAAGAGGTGGTGACCGACAGAAGTCCAACGACAGAGCTGTCAACGCTTCCCAGAACCAGGGATGTTTCAATTGCGGTAAGCCATGCCACTATGCTGCTGACTGCAGGAGCAAACCCAACCGCCCTCAGAGGGATTCTGCTTTCTACAAAAAGAAAGCGGAATATTATGCTCAGAAGTCGCTAATGGTGAATCAGGAGATCTGGCTGTCAGACGAATCATCTGATGAAGGCGACAAAAACGCCTTGTTCTGTGGAATGGCAGAGGTCAGCTCCTCCGAATCTGATAGTGAGGCATCCACTTCTAACTCTTCCTTTGATGAAACAGAAGCTGATCTGCTTAAACTGACCATTGAATACACTGAACTTAAAAGGACTTGTGAGAATGTTCAAAAGAAACTTTCCTTTTTTGAAAGAGAAACAAGACTTATCACTCAAGAAAAGGCTAAATTTTTTCAAGAAAAGGCTAAAATTTTTCAAGAAAAGGAAGAAATTGAAACAAATTGGAACAAACACCTAAATCCTTTGAAAGAAAAGATTTCTAAACTCAACTCTGCCTTGAAAGCTAAATCCAAAGAACTTATAGATGTTGAGAGCGACAGAATGAATATCCTAGCTCTTAAACATTATTTTCAAAAGTAAAGAGAAGTCCTCTGTCAAGATCTACTCAGAAGAGATCTTTTAATTAAGAAATATCAAGATGCACAGAAGGTGTACGAGAAAATTAATACACAAATAGGGAGACGGGGAATTGGCTTATGTGATATAGATCCATACACTGGAACCAAAAGATACAAGTCTATGTCCTCTCTATTTCATATTGGAAGTACAAGAAAACCTGGATTTCCAAACCTACTCTCTGTAAGTAAAAGGCGAAAAGTCTCTGGGGAACCTCACGAGAGGAAACCTCCGAAGATGATGAATGTGTGGTATCAAAACACAGATTTGTCACCTTCAATCTCTGTCAGAAGAGAATCCAAACCTAAAAAATATCTGAAAACTCTAGATCAGATTGGAATCTTCAAGTTTGGTGACCCCGAGACTCAAACACAGGTTGCTTTTGTTTGCATGATAGATTATGAAAAGAAACTATCGGCAGAGGCACCTGAGTTCAAGCCTACCTCTTCAAAAGAAGAACTTAAAAATATCCCTGAAAAAGAGTTGATGGAAATCGGGAAAAATAACTTTTATAAAAACTTCTTTGCATCCTCTGTCGATCAAAATCTCTCTGATGAAATCTTAATAGATACTTCTGTTGACTTGGAAGTTAGTAAAATAGAAAAGGAAGAAAGCGAGTATGGCACATGCTCTGAAAGTCCAGCCTCTGTCGAAAGAGATCTAAGTGACTCAACCTCTGTGTATGAGGACGATTCATCCTCTGACGAATCTGAGACTGACTCAAATGAGTCAGAAATAGTTCCTTGTGCTTCAGAGGGATCTACACTTCCCTCTGGAATTCTTAATAGAACCATTCATCCTAAGGAGAAAAGCACAAGTGTCCCTATTTGTCCGGACTTTTTGGACATGTGTATACAAGCCAAAACCTCTCTTGAGCTTGAGAAAATCAAACAACAAAAGGAAGCATCTTCTCAAAATCCAACAAGTTCTAAAACTTCAAAACCCTCAAGGCCTTGTAAAGAAAAATTAACTTGGCAACATAAGGGTAAATGGGTTGAAAATAACAAATCTTTTGCTTCTGTGACAGTGAAACCTGAAGAAGTTCACCACAGAGGAAGGGGTCCTCAGAAGGCTACTCTCCCCAGAGGATTTTCAAAACAACAATCTAGTTTACATAGGTCTTCTTGTAATAGGAAGTCAAATGTTAGGGTAGATTGTAAAAATAAAGCCTCTATACCCCTATTAAATGTTTTCAATGAAAAGTTCAAGCAAATCTCTTCGCACATTCATTACTGTCATTGTTTTGATCTCATGTATAAATTGAACCAACACTTCTCTAGCCCACACTGTTTCCTCTCTTTACCCAAAAAGAATGCAAAATCTAAGGGAAAGAAGAAACAAAATGGTTCTTCAACAGAAATTAAAACCAAACCCAAGGATGCTAAGGCAACCTTGAAGACCTCTGACAAAAAGGGACCCATTTGGATATGGGTACCTAAAAATCTCTTATTGTCTTGCAGAAGTAGTATGTGCCGATCTGGTATCTTGACTCCGGGTGCTCGCGGCACATGACTGGCGACAGAGGTCTACTATCCTCTTTCAAAGATAAACTCGATGGAGGATCAGTAACCTTTGGCGACAACAAGAAGGGATATATTAAAGGCTACGGAGTCATCAAAAAGAAGAACATATCAGTATGCAAAGTTGCGTATGTGGATGGCCTAAAGCACAATCTTCTAAGTGTTAGCCAACTCTGCGATACTGGTTTTGACGTTATGTTCAAAAGAACTTTCTGCTCTCTGCAAGGAGAAGATACTGGAGTCGAACTTATGCGGGCTGAACGAAGAGGAGATCTATATCTTATGAACTTTAGTGTCAAGAACAAAGAAGATAAGCTCTGCTTTGTTGCTTGTAAAAACAAAGAAGCCTGGTTATGGCACAACTAGTTCTGCCATCTGAACATCCATACTCTAGACAAGCTTGTGAAACTTGATCTCGTGAAAGGTCTGCCAAACGTCAAATTCAACAAGGATCATTTGTGCTCAGCATGTGAAATGGGCAAGCTAAAGAGGGCTTCCCACAAAGGAAAGACTGATGTGTCTTGTCCTAGGCCTCTATACATGCTTCATGTCGACCTCTGTGGTCCAATTGCTACACAGCGCCTAGGAAGGAAGAAATACATACTGGTGGTGATCGACGAATACTCAAGATATACATGGGTGGAGTTTATCAGAAAGAAATCAGATGTCCCTAATATTCTGATAAACCTAATGAAGAGGATCCAGGTTCTGTACTAGTGCAAAATTCAGAAGTTGAGAAGCGACAATGGCACAAAATTCAAAAACTTTGTCATTGAAGCCTACCTCACAGAAGAAGGCATCTCGCAGAACTTCTCTGCAGCACGCACTCCACAACAAAATGACGTTGTTGAACGAAAGAACCGAACGCTTGTGGAGGCTGCCAGAACTATGCTTACAGCGTCTGGATTGCCGATTTCTTTCTGGGCAGAAGCTATATCAACAGCATGCTATACCCAAAATCGATCATTCATAGTCAAAAGGCACATCAAGACTCCTTATCAATTGATCAATCAGAGGCGACCCAACATCAAGTTCTTTCATGTTTTTGGATGCAAGTGCTATGTCTTAAACGACAGAGAAGCGAGAGGGAAGTTCGATGTGAAAGCAGATGAAGGAAAGTTCATAGGATACTCTGCAACTTCCAAGGCTTACAAAGTATATCTTCTGCAGTCTCGATCCATAGTGGAAAGCATAAATGTCTCTTTTGACGATTCTTTCAGAAGACTTCTGAACAAATCAGTTCAGAACTCGGTTTAAAGAAAGAATCCTCTGGCATCTCCAAAACTAGAGAAGCAAACCTAAATCTGCTATTTGAAGAGATGTTCCACGACGATATCGATCCCTCTGCTGGAGCCGCCAGAGCCTCTGGAGAATCATCTTCTGTAAACCAGACTGAGTCAGGTATTTCTCTAACTGGTCCATTAAATACTTCATCCTCTTCTGTGAATCATGCAGATGCAAATGTCGAGGGGGAGCGAACAGAAGATGACACAAGCAAAGATACCACAACAGAGGCACTGGAAACACCAACTCTAGCTACAACAGAGGAACCGATACCAGAGGAAAACGAGGATTCAGTCTCCATCGCATCAGAGGAATCTATTCCAGCTCCAATCCCAATACCCACACAAGCTGAAGAACCAAGTTCAAGCACAGCAGTACCTTCTACCACATAGGTTGCGCAAGAACCAACAACTGCAACCTCAGAAGTTCAACTTGATGATGTTAATGACCATCTTCCAAGAACAACACAATGGACGAAAAGCCATCCTCCGAGCCTTATAATCGGCGATCCTTCTGAGAAAGTCAAGACAAGATCAGTCACTGCTAATTTTTGTTTCTTTACAAATTTTATCAGTGTGATCGAGCCAAAACGTATTTCTGAAGCCCTAAATGATCCAAACTGGGTAGATGCTATGCAAGAAGAGCTTCTACAGTTTGAGAGAAACAAGGTATGGACCCTAGTTCCTCTTCCAAAGGGGAAACAAGCAATAGGGACTAAATGGGTCTTTAGAAATAAGAAGGATGAGGACGGGGTGGTAATAAGAAATAAAGCGAGATTGGTGGCCAAGGGATATCGTCAAGAAGAAGGCATTGATTACGATGAAACTTTTGCCCCTGTTGCACGGCTCGAAGCAATAAGAAATTTCTTAGCCTTCGCAACCCACAAAGGTTTTAAAATCTTTCAAATGGATGTAAAATCTGCCTTTCTAAATGGTGAAATTAAAGAAGAAGTCTATGTCCAGCAGCCGCCAGGGTTTGAAAGTGCCAAGTACCCAAACTACGTCTATTATCTAGACAAAGCTCTGTATGGACCGAAACAGGCTCCAAGAGCATGGTATGAACGTCTTTCAACCTTTCTTCTCGATAATGATTTCGACAGAGGTACGACATATACTACTTTGTTTTATAAAAGAAAAGGTGATGAGATTCTGCTTGTACAGATCTATGTGGACGACATTATTTTTGGTTCTACAAATGCACAACGGTGCAAAGATTTTGAAAAACTCATGCAGAGTGAGTTTGAAATGAGTATGATGGGAGATTTAACCTTCTTCCTCGGACTCCAAGTAAAACAAACAACAGAGGGAATTTTTATAAATCAAGCTAAATATGTCTCTAACATTCTTTCAAAATTCAGTCTCTCTGATGCCTCTGTAATGAAGACCCCCATGGCCACTGGAAATAAGTTATACTCAGATCCAAATGGCAAATTTGTAGAGTGCAAGCTCTACAGAGGCATGATTGGGTCCCTTTTATACTTAACAGCAAGTAGACCTGATATAATGTATGCCACATGCCTCTGTGCAAGATATCAATCTAACCCAAAGGAATCCCACCTTATTGCTGTAAAGAGGATCTTTAGATACCTTAAAGGGACAAAAAATCTTAGCCTCTGGTATCTGAAGAACTCTGGTTTTGTTCTTAAGGCATACATAGATTCAGATTATGGAGGATGTAAGCTTGATCGAAAAAGTACCTCTGGGAGTTCAATTCCTGGGTGGTAAACTAGTCAGCTGGACTTCGAAGAAGCAGAACTGTGTGTCTACATCTACAACAGAAGCTGAATATATCGCTGCTGCTAGCTGTTGCTCCCAAGTTCTGTGGATGAAAACTCAGCTAACGGACTATGGTTAAACCATATACAAGATACACATCCTTTGTGATTCAAAAAGTGCCATAGCCATCTCTGCCAATCCAGTATAGCATTAAAAAACAAAGCATATCGATATTCGTTACCACTTTCTGAAGTATCATGTTGAACATGGCACAATCGAGATGTACTTTGTGTCCACTGAATACCATCTTGCAGACTTATTTACCAAGGCACTTGATGAAAAAAGATTCCTTTTCTTGGTAAGTAAGTTGGGTATGATAAACATGAGTTGAAACCCTCTGTAAGTGATACTTGATCCTCTTGTATATATGTATATATTTGAATTCTTCAGTATGTAAATTCTCTACCTTCAAAAGTTCTGTACCCAACAGAGCTTCTGTGGGATCGCTCAGAACCTCTGACGATTTCCACAGAACCTCTGGTGAGTTTGACCTATGTTCTATGCAGTACTTATCTCACTTGATCCAAGCATAGGTCAAGGGGGAGCAGAAGGAGACCTTGAATTAGTCTACAGAAGTGGTTAATTCAAGGTGGAGCCAAAGAGGAGTTGTGATCAACCTTACCCACAGAAGTCAGGTAGTTTGCCGAGAAAAGGTAAATCAAAAGGAAAGTGTCTCACACAAAACCTTTTTCAAAACAGTTTTCTAGGACACCAACTTCCAAATATGTCCTAAAAACAGTGTTTAAAACAATCAAAACTTTGGATGGTCAAAAAGTTTTATGAATTTTTAGTTATTGGAAATTTCCACTCATAGAGCCTCTGCGGGCTCCAACAGAGCCTCAAAGCCCCTGTGAATGCAAATTTTGTACTAAAGTTCTATCGATCATTTCCAATTGATTTTCAAACGTTTTGAGTACAGGTGCAAGCTAAGAGGAGACAAAAAGAGCAGGTTTCAGACCACAGAGCTCATTCCACTACAGAGCCTCTGTCGTTCTGACACTTGGCTTCTTATGGAAATTCTGTACCATGCGGGTTATTTTTAAGAGTGACAGTCATTCAGAAGTAGAAACGCCCACGCGCCAAGCATTAATGGGCCGCGTACGACGTCTAATCGTGCTCTGACACCTCTGACGTGGCATGTTTTCATTGGACGGGCATGGCACACGTTCTTCTGAAACGTCTCACCAGCTGTAGAACTCGAGTGCGGACCCCAAATGTTAATTGAATTTACTTTTTACCATAGAATTCTATCCGTTTCTACCCCCACTATATAACCCCGTTCACATTCATTCTTATTCCTTTTACAAATTTAATCCACCTTTCTTCTCCGGCGCCTGTAGGTTCCCAGATTCACGTTGTATCACGATAATGGTAAATAATTAGACAGCGGAAGCATTTTAAGCAAAGCCATTAAAGCGAGTGATTGTGTAAACAATAACTGAACTGTGAAGATCAAAATACAGAACAGTAAAATGATAATGAAATCAAACAAAGAACACTGCTCGTATATTGATAAAATGAATCACTCCAAGAATATGTTCAAGAGAGTGTTCGGAAATCTCACAGGACAGTATCGTACGAAGTAGTGCTATGGAAATACTGTAGTGCGTGCTTTTTCAAATGTGGAAAACTATTCTTTCAAAAGCTTACAATTGTTGTTCCACTACCTCGCTATTTATAGACCTGATAAAGTGTAGACAGTGTACTGTCGTACCCCTGAATGACACGTGGAAAGTGTGTCTCCAATCTTTAGGGCATACGTGGAAATTGTGGACACGTGTCTGACACTTCATTTCCTGTGAGACTTAGACTGACAGAGGTCTTTTTCTCCACAGAGCTCTGTTGCAAGAGCTCTGTTGATCTTCTGTTGAAATACTTGTTCTCTTGCTGGAATTCTTCGACAGAGCTCTGATGAGCTCTGTTTGGATCTGTCGGTCTTTGATGAATCTTCCAGGTCTTCTGTCTGATCTCTGTTGGTCTTCTGACTTGAACTATTTTCAATACTTTTACATCAGATGCTTTGGGACTAACAATCTCCCCCTAAGTATTGAAAATAAGAAAATACAAGGTAGCAGAGATATAAACAAAAGAACAGAGAACTTTTCCCTCTGTTAGCCTTTGTACTATTCCTTCAAGATATTACAATGCAAAAAGAAAAGAAATAAGTACAAGTTTAAGCAAAATTATCTCCCCTTAAGATTCTGTCAAATCTTCTGATGAGTTCTCGGAAGTTGATCATAAGATAGATCTGGGTGATGAAGTTTCTCTGTTGCTCTTCCAGACATTTTTCTCTTGGGAGATTTTGAATGATATCTCTGAGGTATTCCAGCGACTCTGTTGAGTACTTGTGGGTTTCAGCAGCTCTGAGGGCCTTCTTGATTTTTCTCTGTCGAAAGATGAACACTGGAGGATCTCCAACTACGGTTCCGGTTCTGTAGTGCTCATAGCCTTGAAGACTCTCATTTGGTGGAGCAATCGCTAGTTCTTCTACTTCGAATTCTATGCCTAGCTGAAAGTCAATCTGAATTCTTAGATTTATGTGCTCTTGCATAGCGAAGCGTACCTCAGGAAGTGTTGTTCTTGCCTCTTTGTATCTGTCACTAAAGTGGTAACAGTAGGCATGTAGTTGAATCAGATCACAAGGGTTCAGAAGTACCAGGTCGTTATCATTGAAGTGCTCAACCCTGTTGTCATTTGATTCAACTATGAACTCATGATAGCTCATTTGTACTATGTTGTGCCGAAAGGTCTTCTGCTTGATGTCTACGATTCTGCGGATTCCAAAGTCTGAGCTTATATTTCTGTTCAATCCGGACTTGGTTTCGATGAACTTCCGTCTAACGTCAGAGATCGTATTTATCCTGCAGGGACTCAAGTGTGGGTTGATGGGCACAACATTTGTGGGGATGGTGTCATGATCACCATAAAGATAGGCAAAGATTTCTTCTAGTGGAGGTTTGCCAGAATGTTGAGTTGAGGATTCGGGGTTCTGTTCTGTTGACATGGGATTTGGGTCTTCATGAGTGTCTGCCATGAGTATGTCAATGTGGGCAGATTCTTGAGGTTGGGCTTGGTTTAGTGTTTCTTCAGCAGAGAATGGGTTGGTTCTCTCTGGTTCTGTTCTAGGTGAAGTAGGAGGGGTGTCCAGGATAATGACCTCAGGTGGTTGTTGAGAGGATTCTGTTGGCTTGATGATTCTGTCTTTGAACATGTAATCAAAAACCACCATAGTCACCTCTGGTAAGTCTTCAGAAGTATTCCCTTGGTCTCCTACTATAGTTGCCTCAGCCTCAGATACCTTTCCTTTTCCCTTAGCAGATCCCTCATCCTCTGTTGCAGGTTCCTTTTCCTTCTCTTTTTCCTTCTCTTTCTATTTATCCTTCTCTTTCTCCTCTTTCTCTTTCTCCTTCTCCCCCTTTTGTTGTTCTGAGGACTCACCCATCTGATTGTCTGACTGATCTTCTGTAGCATCCTCAAAGTCATCATCATCGTCAGAGGATTCAATTTGAGCTTTTGGTGAGGGCGGAACAACAAACTTTGGGTTAGCCTTATGCCTTTTGCTCGAAGGTTCTTCTGCAGGTGCTTCTTCAGCATGTCGTTTTGATGTAGAGGTCTGTAAGATAATATCAGTGAAGTTTGAAGCTGCTTTTCGCATTACCTCTTCTACCTCTGTTGCTGCACCTCTGATTTCTTCCACTTGAGATTTGAAGTTGACCTTGTGTGTATCGAGTGAGGCTTGCACATGCTGTTCTGTTGATTTGGCCTTCATCACGAATTTTGAGGAGATTGACATCATTTTGCTTAGAACTTTTCTGCTGAACTCACCCATCTGACCGACAGTCATTGGTAAGTCATTGGGTCTAGGGCCAGAGAGCTGGATAGGTGCGGCAGAAGAAGTCGTGGCTTCTGTGATGGCGGTCTTAACAGAGTTGTTGATCAGCTCTGTCAAGGTTCTGATGTTGGAGTCTGATAGAGAAGGGGTTGGCAGGGTTCTGTTCATCTGAGCCGTATGATTTTCTGCTAAGAGCGTCTTCAGAGCGGCTACTTCTGTCGTTAATGTCTGAACCTTTTCCTGGAGAGAAGCATTCTCCTTGCGGATCAGCTCCTCCTTTTGATCGTTGATAAGTTTATACTCATTCAAGGAGTTGTTGATACTGTCACAGAAGCTTGTGAACTCTGCTCGTGTGATAGTGTAACGGGGATATCCTTGGTACCAACACATGGTTCCAAGTTAACCTCGAGTTCAGAGGTGCCTGCTTCAAGAGTTGTTTTTAAGTTGGCTCTTGCAGGACTTCCACCCGATCCTTGATGTTCTCTTTGAGGAGAAGTATCTACAGGTGTTCTGATCAGAGTTTCCTTTTCCAGCTCAGGTTCTGAAGAAGGAAATCTAATGTGATGAGGGGCATTTAGATCAAGCAAAGTTTGCCCTCGTTCGACTATGGTCTCCCATTGTCCCTGAGTTGGATAGATGCTACGTGAGATTACAAAGATCTCAGGTCTATTTTGGGACGAGTCTAAATGAGCCACAGAGGCATCATCGTGTGGAGGTGACCTATCGATGTCGTGGGGCAAAATGTCATCATTACCGAATATGGATTCCCCAGTTTCGTGCATACCAGAAGCATGAAGAGTTGCTTCTGGCGGTTCTTGCTGGTTAGGGTTCGAGGTGTGCACCTCTGTTTCAATATCCCTCTGGTCTTGATCACCAGGGATAGCATGTGTGGAAGCATTGGGATGTTGGCTAGGATTTCCCTCAGATGTGTCATCTTGGACATCTTTTTCTAACCTCACATTTTCCTCGGCACCTAGGGCTGTAGAACACTCGGGTTCCTCTCTGTTATCCTCTTTCTCACCAGTATCAGAGGAAAGAACTTCTACCTCTGGTGACTCCCGTACTTCCTCATGAACAGCCTCCATAGTGGATGCTCTGTTCTCTACTTCCTCCTCCATCACTCTAGAGGAAGACCCCACTTCGGGTACTCTTACCTCTGGTCTATTTCCTTCTTCCACTTCTATTTCCTCACTCGAACTCTCCTCAGATGGCTCAGAGCCTAGGTATGCTGGGGTTCTCACCTCAGGTTCTTGAGGTTGAGCAGCATGTCTATAGTTTTGGATAGAAATATGATCTGGGCTTATCAGAGCGAGCATTGTACCTGGAACGCGTCGAATGAGGGGATATTCTCCTGAGGTGGTTGGATTGAATCTGGTCATGACCCAGTTTTTGAACGTATTGCCTTGTTGAGTCAGTTCCAGACTCTGAAATGCTCTTCTGATCACCAACCCGATAAACCTTGGGAACTTGATGTTTTTCAGAAATTTGTGTTGCCCAACTTCTCCTCCTTTGGCGATGGCAGAGGTTTTGAGATTGACAGCAGTGAGAAGGTCGGTGTAGAGAATACTGGCATAGTCAAGGTTTCTTTGAAAGAACAATCCATACATTATCTGTAGGATTTCTATGCTGGCTTGATCTTGACTACCAGTTTTACCTGTGAGGGTTCGGTTCAGTGTGGAGAACATGAAATTCCACACTGGTGGTAGATTCTGTCTTTTGAATGCTCCGATGCGAGTGATGTCCTTGTTGTAGCCTAGAAATCGTACAAACTCCAGAAGAACAGCTGTGTTGGGTGGCTTCTCGAAAGCTTCTATGTCGAGCTGTCGCTTGCTCTTCATTCCGAGGATTCTCCGCAGGGTAGTTGCTCTGATTCTGATCGTTCCTGAACCTCCATCTCGTCCAGAATCCACGTTGCCGATGATTCCGTTTAGCTCTTCTACGTGTTGGCAAGTAGTCCACCATTGCTTGATGTAGAGCTCAGGAATGTTGTCGTCGAAGTCTGTTAGGGCTTTGAAGATTTCTGAGTTTCTGAAGAACTCCAGAAATATGTGGTATGTGGGTAGATAGAGAGCAGGGTTTGGATCTAAACGATGGTTGCTTTCAGCAAACTCGTATGGGAGAATAACGATTTGGTCGACGGGACCAATACGGCTTGAATCTTCTGAGTGGTGAGGATTTGCCATTGTTGCAGGTTAGGGTTTTGAAGGTTAGAATGAGGAGGAAAGGTGAACAGGGTTTTGGAGAACTTAGAAAGCGTAAGGAATGGAAAGGTTTAAAGGAAATGGGTATTTATATGGAAAATGTGTGGCTGGATCACGGTCATAGGTACTGTAGGTACTCGAGAGTTGATCAGTGGAACGGTTGCTACAGTGAGAACGTGGGAACAGCTAGCGGTTTGTCTATCAATCAGAGATTGCCACGTGGATTTGTTCTGACCACTTTTTTTCAAGTAAACCGTCGCGGTTAGAGATGTGTGGGTTACAAGTGGTTGACGTTTAGAAATGACCCGCACTCTGATGACGTGGCAGAACAAGCTATCAGAGCTCTGATGGAGCCGTGTTAAGTTGCTTCTGTTGCGTGGCCTCCATTTCTTACCGTTACCTTTACCAGAACTTGTTCTGATGTGAGATGGTCAGAACTTTACATGATCAAACAGAGTTCTGATGAGAAACAACAGAGGCTCTGATGAGATGTTAGAGTTCTGACTTGTTCTCCAAAAGATTTAGCTTTAAGCTCAAAAAGCAAAGTCAATTTGGTTTTGGAAATTTGATTATTGACTTGCTCCCCCTAAAACCATGCATTTTCCCTTTATAAACTCCCCCTCGACAGATGATCCTCCTCTCCCTTTTTTTTTAAAAACAAAAACGGACTTGTTGAAAAAGTATGCTTTGACAGAGTTCTGGAGAACAACAGAAGCTCTGTTGTATTATCCTACCCAACCTTTTGACAGAGCTCTGGTAGGACCATCAGAGGCTCTGTTGAATTTTGAACAGAGTTAGGAGGACAAGTTCAGCATACCCAGTTTGCTGATTAAGAAGTTAAATCTTCTTTCATCAAGGGCTTTAGTGAATAAGTCAGCAAGCTGGAAGTCAGTTGAGACGAAGTACATCTCAATAGTCCCTTTTTCAACATGATCTTTTATAAAGTGATACCTTATGTCGATGTGCTTGGTCTTCGAGTGTTGAACTGGGTTGGCTGTTATGGCAATGGCACTCTTGGAGTCGCATAGAATTGGAATTTTACCATACTCCAGGCCATAATCTCTTAGTTGTGTCTTCATCCAAATTACTTGGGAACAACAACTAGCAGCAGCAACATATTCCGCTTCTGCTGTAGAGGTTGAAACACAGTTCTGTTTCTTGGATGTCCAACTCACCAACTTTTCTCCAAGCATTTGGCAGCTACCAGAGGTACTCTTTCTGTCGTTCTTGCATCCTCCATAGTCTGAGTCTGTATATGCTACAAGCTCGAAACCAGAGTTAAGAGGATACCAGAGACCCAAAAATTGAGTCCCTTTCAGATATTTAAAGATACGTTTGACAGCTGTTAAATGAGTCTCGGTAGGATTTGCCTGAAATCTGGCATAGAGACAGGTTGCAAACATTATATCAGGTCTACTGGCGGTTAAGTACAAAAGTGACCCTATCATGCCTCTGTAGTGCTTGACATCTGTTGGTTCACCATTAGGATCAGAGTCAAGTTTAACTCCAGTGGCAATAGGAGTTTTCATTGGTTTTGAATCATTGAGCTTATATTTTTTCAACATGTCAGAGATGTATTTGGACTGACTTATGAAAGTCCCTCTGTCAGATTGTTTGACTTGTAAACCCAGGAAGAAAGAGAGTTCTCCCATCATGCTCATTTTGAATTCACTTTTCATTAAGGTTTCAAACTTATCACAGTACTCTTGCCGTGTAGACCCAAAGATAATGTCGTCAACATATATTTGTACCAGAAGTATATCATTTTCATATCTCCTGAAGAATAGAGTTTTATCGACGGTACCTTTCTCGAAGTGATTGACCAAAAGAAATTTGGACAGAGTTTCATACCAGGCTCTGGGAGCTTGCTTAAGACCGTAGAGAGCTTTGTCTAGCTTGTAAACGTGGTCTGGAAACTCTGAGCATTCAAAACCAGGTGGCTGCTGGACATAAACTTCTTCTTGTAGTTTGCCATTCAGAAATGCAGACTTGACATCCATTTGGTAGACCTTGAAACCCTTATGAGCAGCATAGGCTAGGAAGATTCTGATTGCTTCTAGCCTAGCCACTGGAGCAAAAGTTTCGTCATAGTCAATTCCTTCTTCCTGTCTGTATCCTTTTGCAACCAGACGGGCTTTGTTTCTGATGATAATCCCATCTTCATCCTTCTTGTTTCTAAGCACCCACTTAGTTCCAATGGACGCTTTGCCTTTTGGGAGTGGAACCAAGGACCAAACTTTATTTCTCTCGAATTCCAGAAGCTCTTCTTGCATGGCTTCGATCCAGTTTGGGTCGTCTAGGGCTTCAGAAATCTTTTTCGGCTCAATCATACTTAAGAAATTTACAAAGAAGGCTTCATTGATTGTGGCCGATCTTGTCTTTATGCCATCTTCAGCAGCACCAATGATAAGATGATGAGGATGATTCTTTGTCCATCGTGTCATGGGAGCATGGACAACGGGTGGCGTTTGTTCTTCTGATGGGAAAGGACGAACTTCGGCATCAGAGTTCTGTAGGTTTGGACCAGGGCTCTGTGGCACACTTTGGAGAGTGTCCTCATTGCTCTGTGAGATATTAACAGGACTCTGTGATGGTAAACTTTCAAACAAGGAATTTCTTCCAACGTTTGTCATCAGAGATGATGAAGGCTCTTGTTCAGGTTCTCTTTCATTCTGGTGTGGTTCCTCATTTCTTTGAATTACTCCTGTAGACAGAGAAGTAGATGGTGAAGTATTAGAGGGACCAGTGAGAGATGTACCTGTCAGATTTTGATCTATTGAGTTTTGAGCTTGATCTCCTCTGTTGATGTTATCATAGGAATCATCATCGAAGAAATCATTGAACATGAGATTGATGTCTTCTTCCCTTGATCTAGAAGAATTTATCTTCTTTTGTTCTGTCTGTGTCCCCTCTGTTGAGTTTTGATCATAGGAGCTTGATATGCTTTCATCAAAGGACACATTTACACTTTCTTGAATGACCCAACATCTGGTGTTATAGACTCTGTAGGCTTTAGAGGTTAATGAGTAACCAATAAAGATTCCTTCGTCTGCCTTTTTGTCAAACTTTCCCAGATGTTCTCTGTCATTCAGTATATAGCACTTGCAACCGAAGACATGAAAGAATTTCACATTTGGTCTTCTGTTGTTAATGAGTTCATAAGGAGTCTTCTTGAATATTTTTACAATTACAGCTCTGTTTTGGATAAAACTGGTTGTTGAGACTGCTTCTGCCCAGAAGTTCATTGGAAGGACCGAGCCAGCCAACATGGTTCTGGCGGCTTCCACCAGAGTTCTGTTCTTTGTTTCCACAACTCCATTCTGTTGTGGGGTTCTGGCAGCTGAGAAGTTTTGGGAGATACCTTCCTCTGTTAGGTATGCATTGATTCTTTCATTCTTGAATTCTGTCCCGTTATCACTTCTTAGCTTTTGTATCTTTAAGTCTAACAGAACCTGTATCCTTCTTAACAAACTTATCAGAATTTCTGGGACATCAGATTTTAATCTGATGAACTCGATCCAGGTATATCTAGAATATTCATCAATTAATACAAGGATATACTTTTTGCCCGACAGACTTTGCACAGAGATTGGACTGCAGAGATCCACATGAAGCATATGCAAGGGTCTGGGACAACTATGATCACTCTTTGTTTTGTGTGAAGATCTTTTCATCTTTCCAAGTTCACAAGCAGAACAGAGATGGTCTTTGTCAAATTTCAGGGAAGGAAGTCCTTTTACCAACTTCAGTTTCACAAGTCTGTCAAGATTTCGAAAGTGTAAATGAGCAAATCTTTTGTGCCAGAGCCAGGCATCTTCATTATTCAAAGACACTAAACAGAGTCTTTCTGTTGTAGTGTTTTGGTTTGGTTCGAAATTCATTTTGTAAAGATTGCCTTTTTTGTCAGCTCTTAAGAGTTCTTGACCAGACTCGGAAAGTAGTAAGGAACAGTACTTCTTCCTAAAATTGACATCGAAACCGTGATCACAGAGTTGACTTATACTGAGAAGATTATGATTTAATCCTTCAACATAAGCAACTTCAGAGACTGAAACACCACCATTTACTAATGTACCATAACCTTAAATCTGTCCGCCATTATCTCCTCCGAAGGTTACCGCACTTCCCATCTTGTTTTTGAAAGAAGTTAGCAGCTCCTTATTACCCGTCATGTGCCTGGAGCATCTTGAGTCCAAGTACCAGATCTGCACATGAGGTTTCTGCACGACAGATTAGTTCATTTTAGGTACCCATTTCATAATGGGTCCTTTCTTGTTAGGCTTTGGTGGTGCGACAGAGGTTTTCCTTTGTGTGTTCGGAGTGGTCGTGGAATTTTTCTTTTGAACAGAACGACTCAGAACACAGTGAGGACCATTCAGATGATTTTGTAATTTTAATAACAGTTGAATACAATTGCAGTTGATGGAGCATGACTGATGCACATTGTTTTTATTTAAAAACTGTTTGATTTGAGCTTGATTCTGAGAATTTTTTGAATCATACGCCTTTGAAAACAATCTGTCCTGGTTTTGCTTTTTGAAATTGTTACTCTTAGAAGTAGCCTCTTTTGATATGAAATTCTTGGGAATGGATTCATTTGAACGAAAAGAATTTCTTCCTTGATTTACACCGGAACTTGGAACAGACTTAGCTATCCACTTTCCCTTCTGTTCTGGTGTGAATCTTACAGGTTTGAAAGCAAGAGGAACATTTGAGTTTACCAAGACACTTTTGTTTTTCTCTTTCTTCTCTACTTCTACTGCATTAGAAGCAAGAATCTTGAAATCTTTGTTGTTAAAGCTTGTTACCGGTATAAATCTTGACTGTTTCTTAAAGAAAGAAACATCCTCTTTTAGATCCGGAGATCCGACCGGTAGTTTCTTTGACTTGTGTAAGATGTTCTTTTGACCACAGAAGATCTGTTCATCTACCTCGGAGTCAGAGTCACAATTAGAGGCTAGAAAGTCTCTAGTGGCTCTGTTGGAGGAATTCGATTCAATGGGTATGATAGGGATATTTGTTTTAACAGATCTGAACTTCCTCAACTTTGATTTTAAAGAATCAGAGATAGCATTTTCTTCAATAACTTTCAATAAATCTTCTACAAAAGATGTTCTTATTGATTCAGAGGTAGGAGAGAAAGTTGTTGCTTCTGGATTAAGTTTGCTCTGTGGCATTTCAACAGAGGACTTTGTCTCAGAAGACGCAGACTTCCGTCCTTTGAAAGAATTAAAGTTGAAAATCTCTTTAGTATCAAAGTCCTTGACAGAATTAGGAATTATGATTTTAGCTTTTCCTTGATCAAGAATAAACTCAGAGGATGGTTTCAAAACCTTTTCATGATCAAAGGAGTCATAGCTAATATTCCTAAAATCGAGATTTCTTGGTTTTGAGAAAACATCTGACGTTTTAGATCTTTTGAAAACAGCATTACCAGATATCACGTCCTCTTGGATTTTCCCAATACAAAAGGCGGAGGACAGGGATGTCTTCTTCCTTCCGTTGTAGGGAGTAAGGTCAGAGAAACCAAGACCTTGCGTATCCATCTGTGAATTTATCTTGATGTGCACATCTTGTGCATCTTGGTATTTTTTAATCTGAATTTCTTTTCTCTGTAGGGATTGATGAAGTATTTCCCTTTCTCTTTGAAAATAATCAGTTAGAGCAACAGAGTTAAGTCTCTCTGTTTCAGATTGTTTCAACTTTTCAGACTTCTGTTTTAAATCATTTTCATAAGATTTGATTTTTTCAGAAAACAGACTTTCCTTCTTCTTCTGTAAGATTTCTAGCTCAGATTTTTCTTTGAAGATTTCTTCCTTTTCTTGTTCCAAGAGAGTCTTCTCTCTCTTGTAAAAGGATAGGTCCTTCTGAGCTAGTTTTCTTAGCTCCTTTTCTTTAGAAAGTTTTTGTTTTAGAAGCTGAAATTCCTCATTCAACATGGAAACATGCATTTCTAATTCTGAGTCAGATTTAGATTCAGATGAGCATACCTTGGCACTGGGTCTGGTGGTCTCCAGCGCTCTGTCATCAGATTCTGTCGTGGTAAGAGCAAATGCATGAGCCAGATCTTCTTCTTCTGTTGTTCCCTTTGTTATCTCTGGTTCTCCAGTCATCCAGTCAACAGTTTCTTCTAAACTCTCATCATCCACAGCGACTCCACAGAAGTTGGATTGTTCTGGTTCATCATCAGAAGATGAGTCAGAGACCCAATTTTCCATTTCAGCAACATAACTTCTTTCTCTGTAGTTGTACTTGTATTTGTTTTTGTAGTAGTCCTGGTCTTTTACCAGTTTGCCTCTATAATTAACAGAGAAGTGTCCAGGTTTGCCGCATCTGAAGCAGCGTCCATCATTTTGATTGATGGGCTGGGCAGCATCGGCCTTCTGTTGTGCTGGTGGATTTTCTCTTCTTTGTGGAGGTTTTCCTATTTCTGTGGCAACTCTGTTGAAACTTTGCTCTGGTGCTGTATAACCTCTTCTGTCTTCCCTTCCTTCTCTCTCATATTTGCCTCTTCTGTCGAACTTATTGCCAAATCTCTTGTTAAATTGCTGCGTTATTAAAGCAAGAGATTGGGCAAAGGCTTGAATGTCATCATCCTCTGATGAGCTTTCACCTGTTTCACTTTCTGCAATCAAACTTTTCTTTCCTTTCTTCTTATCAGATTTTTCTTTCTTTTTCTCTTTACTTGAACTTTCTCTGTTGGACTTTTCAGATGTGGTTTTCTTGGAATCAGAAACTAAGGCGATTGGACCAGCACTGATGGATTTGCCTTTTTGCTTGACAACCTCCTTTTCTTGTGCGGCCAAGGTGCCATACACATCCGTTAAAGACCATACATCTAAGTACTGGTTAGCTTGTAAAGACATGGACAAATTTAACCATTCATCATTCAAACTTTTCAAAAACAGAACATTGTTATCTTCCTTCGACCTAACAACCCCACATTTTTTGCATTTATTGATCAACACATTAAATCTGTTGTAGGTTTGCAGTAAGGTTTCCTCGGGAAGTGCCTTGAAATCATTGTATTAATTTATACATTGGGTCCTTCTGTTCTTTTGGGTCTTGATACCACCCTCAAGTTGGTTAAGAAGTTGATCCCAGATTTCCTTAGCAGTAACACATGAATCTAGTTCTTGAAATATTTCGTTTGGAATGGCCATAATCAGTAGTCTAACTGCTTTAAGATCATTTTCCATTTTTAGATTTTCCTCATCAGTAAAACCTGTGGTTTTAACTTCATAATGAGCTGGAATCTCAGCAGTAGTTCCTGTTGCGGGTACACGAGGAACAAAAACCATGGGTTGGAATGGTCCATCCGTGACAGATCGCATGAGGTCTTTATCCATACCATCGAAAAAATAAACCATCCTGATTTTCCATTGAGGATATTCATCTCTCAGAAGAGTAGGAGGTTTTGTTAAAGAGCCAGCAGTATAGATAGCATTTATACCGTTGTTAGCCATTTTGAAAGAAAAACAGAGTACAGTTTACAGCAAAATGATTTTCGGCTAGAAACAGAGTTTCAAACAGTAACCAATGGAACAGTAACTTTTGAGAAGATCTTAAGCTAAACTGGAAAGCTTTAAACAAAGTTATATGAGCTATGAAGACTTGTCTGGACTAGAAAGCAGTAAAAAACAGAACAAGTTCAAATCCTTACATCTTCCGAAGAAGACCAACCAACACCAACAACACCTAAACCTACAGAAGACAAATCACCTTCCCCAACACCAAAAACACCAAAAGAACCCAAGTTACCATAACCAACACCAGAAGCTGAGAAGACGAAATCTTCATCTCCCACACCCAAAACCAAACCCAGAAGCAAAACCATAGCTCATAAAAGGAAATATCTGAGCAAATCTACAGAATCCTCACCGACCAAACCTACTGAAGCACCATCTAAGTCCTTAGAAGCACAAATGCCAAAACCTATAGAGGAAACCACTATAAAAACTGCAGAAGCAACACCACCAAAGCCCTCAGAAACTCCAAAGCTCAAACCAACAGAGGCAACCCAATCCCATCGAGTAGAACCAGAAAAGCCTAAGGCCAAGAACAAGGGAAAGTCCACCATAACAGAGGAACCGAAGAAGAAAAAGGCAGAGCATCAACCTACAGAGAAACTGATGAAAAGCGCCTTCGATGCATATGTGACACCAAAGCCAGAAGAAGAAGACTGGGCTTTCGGTGTTACCCCTATGTCAAAAATACCCGTTCTGGATCCAAAGGCAAAACTTACAGATGACAGGGTGGCCCAAATAAAAGCCAAAATGGATGCTCTGTGCAGGCCCATGCCTCCACTTGGTGCACCTCCACGACAAATGGAAGAAGTGGTGTACAGGTACCTATACACCAGAACTATCAGAGATCCTCTGCCACCATCAATTCAAGACCCCGAATTCCGTGCTGAGCTTGATCACACCTTCAACAGAACAACACCCAAGCCTGTCAACCAAGTCTAATCAATCTCCAAAATTGACAAGGTCATATATTATAAGTTCTCTCACACCAGAACCACACCTAAGGTCTTCTACAACATCTATAAGGTCAAAAGAATGGACAAAACCGAGAACCAATTCTCAGATGCTGATCTTAGGAACTTAAGCCCCTACGACCTACCCGATCTTCTGAACTGGACAAAACAAAACTTCACAACATGAGATGCAGTTCGAAGGGCATACAGGGTGATCAAAAAGGCCATGCGTGAGAGACTTCTGCTATACAGCCTGATCGATTTCCAAGTAGGACGAGATCTTGGAGTGAGAAACCTAAGTCTCAGACCACCAGAAGATGACTGCCCACCTTCTGCCATACTATAAGTCCAGGATTCACTCTTACAATCAATATATCAATGTATAGAACAGTAATTGAGAAGTAATATGATCGAACCAACTTGTATTCAATGAAGAACAGATTTACAGATTAAAGAGAGAGAGTATCTCAAAGATTACAAAAGATGAATACAAATATATGCGGGAAAATCAGTTAGCATAACAGTGCTAACCACTATATATACTGTAACAGGAAATACTAAAGCTACAGTACAAATATGAAAGACTAATATGAACAATACACGTGTCCTAATTAGTTAACTAAATACAAAGTAAAGCATCTAGTTATAAGTTCTGAACATGTTGTTCAGAACTTCTGAACATTATTCTGATTAGGCTTCTCAGAACTTCTGACTCTTCTTCTCAGACTTCTATACTTAGCCAACTTTCCGAGCAATACTTCTGAGTCTTCTTAGTCAGAACTTTGACTCTTCACTCCAGAACTTCTGAGCCTTCTAGTCAGAATTCAACACTTGGTTTATTGACAAAACTCAGATCTAACAATCTCCCCTTTTTTGTCAAATAAACTTGTACTTTGCATCATCCAATTCTTTCAAGGCAGGAACAATCTTCTGTAAAAGTACATTTCTCTGAGTAAGCCTCTTGTCAATTTTAACAATGATTTCTTGAATGGTTTCAACTTGCTGATTGATCACTTCTTGTGTCATGTTGGCTTGCTTCACCTTCAGCATCTTTTTCTCCAAATTGTGCTTAATGATCCTTAAAGTTCCAGAACTATACTTTGCAGTTTCCTTTGCTCTGAAGAATATCTTTTCACTTTTGTTCTTCAGAAAGACTCCCAATTCTGGATGCTTAGATACACTTCCAGTCTTCAACACATTTTTCTGATCATGATCTGTGTTGGGATTTGAAAGATAGACACATGGACTTTGTAGATATAGAGCTATTTGAAAATCTGTATAACAATGCCACCTTAAGATATAGAACATAGCTTCAATCACCACACTTCTTGCCTTTCTTTCATTCTTGTCTTTGCTTGAATCTTTGAAGCACAAAAGACTATGTAATCTATAGAAATCAACTACTGACAACTTCTCAAGGTCTGCAGCAGTAAAATAGTACACTTTTCCATCCTCTCTCAAAACTTCAAAGGACAAGTACACTTGCTTTCTGAATTGCTTAACCTTTAGTTCTCTGATCCCTGTTATTGAGAAATCTGAATACACAACTTGTTTTGATTTCCCAAGACACCTTGACTTCTCTGCCAACCAGATTTGAGTCTCTTTTGGTCTGTCATAATATACATCCAGAAATTGTATCTCTTTAGGCTTGAAAAACTTGGGTAGATCAAATTCAAGAAAATATCCATTCAAATCAATAGATATTTCATCTTCTTTTGGTTCAGATTGTTCAGCTTGATCGACACTTGTCATTTGAACATTCTGAGGAGTTATGTCTTGAACTTCTTCAACTTCATCTGAAAGTATTTCATTCACTTCATATTCAGCAGGAAATACAAAGTCACTGTGCAACATCTTTTTGGGATTTACTTCTGATAACAACCATTCACCACAGCTTCTGATCTTACTTCTGAGATTTAATCTTCTTTCCACAGAATTCACACATCTTTTCTTTAGATTTTCTCTTTCAGTAGTAGCACTTCCTTTCATTTCACTTAGTAACCAACTCAAAGTTGCATTACTATACTTCACCAATTCCTTTAAATTGAATATTTCAAGTCTTCTTTGAACTGTATATGCAAATCCTTCAGTTTCCATTCCTTCATTTATAAATCCCTTCAAATTCACACCAAACCCTGAAATCTTTGCTGGACAACTCAAGTTGCATTTTTCTTTTCTTCCTTCAATAGCCAACTGAAAATCATACATATGCATATTTCTGACATAAATGCCCAGAAGTCTTCTGCATTCAATCTCTATCCAGGTCTCTTCAGTACTAGCAAAGAACTTAACTAGGAAGATCTGATCATCAAGAGTTAATCTGTGAAAATCAAAGCTGGACATGGAAACTTTTACACTTCTTTCTTTCAGTACTTCCAATCTTACATACATCAGACCATCAAACTCTTCTGTTTGAAACATCAACACTTTCTCAATCTTTTTCTGAATATGCAATCTTGAATCAGGAATTCTGAATCTGTTTGAAGCTTCTGCATAAGTCATCTGAGATCTCTCATCCATGAAACCATCAATATTGTTCTCCAAAACTACATAATCTCCTTCTGTGTGATAGAGATTCTCATATAATTCCTCTGGAAAAAGATATCATCATGAAATTGTCTAGAAAGTGGTACATCACTTAATTCCAGAATAAAATCACATAAAGGCTCCTCTAAGATTGGCAAGTCAATCTTGGGAATTTCAATTGGCTTTCTGAATTGGTATTCTGAAGGCATAAAGTATTCTTCAACTCTATCATATTCTTCTAATTTGTCACCAAGATCATCAATATAGTTAAACTGAAACTCCTCTTGAAATTTCTAAGAGTAGTCAACAGTACTATCTTCTTCTCCCATCAGATCAATACGCCTTACCATCTTCACAACTTTTCGAATTTTCTGAATATTTAGAGCTTTGACTAATTCACTTTGCATCCTTCTGATCAATACCTCATTCAGTCTCCTTTCTTCTGACTCAGAGTCCACCAAACTAACTTTGACATAGGGAACAATGTTTGTACACCTGTTTTCAACAACTGAACTCTCAACTGTTTCCTCTAACCTCAAAACAGGTTCCTCAATGGCTTCAGTTTCATCAGAATTTACTTCCATCTCCGCATCTAAGTTCAATTCTTCTATTTTATCAGAATCACCACCATCTGTACATTCAACTTCCATTTCCTCTGTATCTGAACTTTCAATCTGAACTATCTGATTATCCACTATCTGAGCAGTTTTATCTGTCTGAACTTCTGTGCACTTTGTATTGACCAATTGCATATCTGCTATTTCAAAATATTCTATACCAATATCATCATCAGAACTTAACCTTTGCTTTTTCTCCCCCTTTTGATGATCATGAAACTCATTATCATCAAACTTCCTTTTGAGGTTTTGAGCAGGAACACCTTCAGGTTCAGCTTCTGATAGTGGAACACTTTGAAGTGGTTTTGAAGTTGAAGCCAAAGAAGTACTCAGTGCTTTAAGTACAGACTCTTGCATATTCTGCATTTGTTTAACCAAATCCTTCTGAAATTCAGACACAATATCCTTGATCTCCTTTTTATGAGATTCCAAAGATAGCTTCACATCATTCATTTTAGTTTCAACAAATGTTATCCTTCCTTCCAACATATTTTTCAAGTCCTTCACCTCATCATTCAGATTATCCACCTTTCCCTCCAAATTTTCAACTTTATCCCCCAGCACCTTGTTTTGATTCTGAATCTTTGCAAATTTAGAAGAGTCTAACTGTGAACCTGAACCAACATATGGTCCAGTTTTCATGTGCCTAGAGGGCTCATGGCCTGTAGATAACACTAAGTCATCTTGTACAACAGATGCACATTTTAATGAGGCTTTTGAAATGTTCACCTCACCAGGTCTTCCATCCAATCCTTGACATCTAAAATTAGGAGTGTCTATGAATGTTTTGTCAGGAATACGAAATTCCTGATTTGTGCAAGTATTAGAAGGAATTTCAGGCTCAATATGGATAGGACTATGATATCCAGACTCAATGTGATGAAAAGCAGGTTGGGATTTATCACCTCCCTCCAAATGAGTTTGGGATGGTTCCCCTGATTTATGTGAAACAGTAGCATGTTGAAATGCTTCTGAGTGGGTATGGATGGGTTGTTCAATATTGGACACCAAGAATTGTGAACCAATAGCAAATGTGGTTACCTGGTTAAGATTAGCTAGTGCAGAGGCATCTCTTTCTGTTTGAACCTCTGGTGACAATCTCTCATCCTCACCACCCTCATTCTGTTTTTCCTCACATATTCTAACCAAGCTCTCAGAATTTTCCCCCTCATTTCTCTCAGAATGTTCACCCACTTAAACATCCTCCCCCTCTCTAACTTGACTAGACCCCTCACCTCTCTCCTCAGGTTGGTCCTCTTGGGTAGGGATTTGAGGTTCTTCAATTCCCATAGAGGTGCAATATGCTTTTAAAATCTCACTCTCCCTTGGTATGTAATTCCTAAGTGATCTTGGCAAAATTTTATGATTAGGATAATGCTGGATTTTAGTAACATAAGACATCTTACCCAAATAGAAAATAGGGCCATGCTGTTCATTCGATCTTCTAGGAATGGTTCTGTTTTCTTGCATTGCATACCAAATCACAAGTTGCCAATACCTTATGTAAGGTATGTATAACATAGGTGTATCCTTTGTTTTTATTTGAATAGCCTTATGATTTTTCTCAAACGTGTTCTTCATGTCTTCCCAAAGTATAGCAGTGTAGTCATAATGCCTATTCTTTACTAAACCTTGAAAGATTTGAAGAATCTGTTTTGAAGCTTGATCTGCAGAACTATTCTTCCCTGACAAACACTTATTCACCACATGAAAGAAACATGCCCAAATTGGTGGCAATTTGTTCCTTCTGAACAAACTAAGAGTCCTTAATCCTTCATTGTATCCTAACTTCATAAACTCTGCAATTAATTCTTCAGTTAAAGGTGAGTCTTCAAAATCTGACCTTCTTTGTACATCATCTTTTTCTGGAAGATTTAGCATTTCTCTCAGTGCAGGAATTGATAAGGCAAAAGTTACTCCTCCAATTTCAGATATAAACTTGTTTCCTTCTAACCTAAGATATCTCCACCATTGTTGAATATATTGAACAGGGACTGTTTTGCACCTTGTAAACCATTTCCTGTAGGGATGATATTTGAATAACTCCATTATGATTCTGTGTTCAGGCTTAAATCTACTCTCCTCAAATAATAAGACACAATTGTTCTCTGACAATTTCAACCATTCGCCTTCAGGTACAACCCTTTCCACAAAGATTGGTCTATTTGACATTATCGACCGTGCAGCACTCTGTTCATGTTCAACATTCATGTTTCCCTCATCTGCATTTCCTTCTGATTTGGCCATCTGTTCATCTTCTGCATTTATTTCATCATTCCTTATTACTACTTCTTCAACAACTCTATTTTGTACTTCATCATTATCAGAATCGGATGAATCCATTAAAGACTTAGCAGAATGCAGAGATATTTGACTACTTCTTCGGAAACCAGACATGATTAAGAAGAAAACAAACTCAAAGAACTCTGGATTGATTCGTATCTCACTTTTCGCTCTGAAATTTGAAAGAATTTGAAAGAGGGATTTTAAGACCTATATAAAATCCGCGAAGTTGAAGGGTTTGTCGAAAAAACGATGTCAATGTTATAGCGGAGTCAACACATTTGAAATGCCACAAAGGATTTAAATGAAATATGTGGCATAATCAACCAAATATGAAGCTGACACGTGTTATTGGATAGAATATTGACACAAGTCAAAGATCTGAATAACACGCTCAAAAGATTGACTTTCCTTTATCAGAGATCTGATTATTCTACTCAGAGTTCTGAGTCCTTGATTCAGAAGAATTTTGCCTTGTAACCAAATTTATTTAAAATCAACTTCTGACGAATGTAAAATCTTTTATTATTCAGAAGAGGTTTGAACAGAGAAAAATATTTTATCATCATAATTCTGTTCAAATAATGATGATTTGAGATATTAAAAAAATCATTTAAAATCTTACATCTGAATATGAAAGATTTTTGAAATTCAGACATAGTTTGAACAAGTAATCAAAAACTTTTATCATCAAAAGCTTGTTCGTCTTAGAATGATCAGAGATAAGAAATGAAAACAAACCTTTTAAACATTATGAAATGATTTCCATAAGATATTAATGCTCCCCCTTGACTTTAGCATGTACTTAAACATATATGAGACATAGTGATGAGATAGGAAATAATAGAAAGAAAATAATCCACAAAATTGAAGTATTTGTATTTCTCAGAAATGAAAAAAAAATAAAGTTAGATATCTGAAGTATTGACTCAGAATATCTGAACTCAAGACTCAGAAGTTCTGAACTCAAGAGTCAGAATTCTGAATACAAGATTCAGAGTTCTGAGTATACTACTCAGAAAATCTTACTTTAGAAAAAAATTTCATTTCAAAAAAATATATTCAATTAGTTAGATTAAGCATTCCTATTTTACATATGAGAAAAGAGAACCTTTTGTGATCAAGAGGCTTTGTGAACAAGTCAGCCAATTGATACTTTGTATGCACAAAGTGCATCTCTATAGTTCCCTTTTCCACATAGTCCTTTATAAAATGATACCTCACATCTATGTGTTTAGTCTTTGAATGTTGAACAGGATTTTGAGTAATGGCAATTGCACTTTCTGAGTCACAGTAGATGTGACAACTGTAAAATTTACACCTCAGGTTAGAACTACACTGAATACCTCATTTTCTCATGACATAGTTCACACAGTGCAATTTTAGCAGCAAACGCGGTACGATAGGAAAATTCTAGAAATTTTGCCTAAGAAATCCTTGAATTAGGAAAATTATCCATAAATCTCATAAAATGCCAATTTAACCTACATTTATACTACAAATATTTATGTAGTTGATAATTTATGTATTTCAATCATATTATATATAAATACTTTATTTTAAATATAATTACTTTGTATTTTAATTATTAAGAAAATACTTGTATTTTAAATTTTAATCAAAAAGACAAGATTTGACAATTTATTTTTATCACACCACACCCCCCCCCCCCCCCCCACCTTGAGAAACCGCCCCCCCTCTCTCTCAAATTCCATAAAATAAACACTTCACTTCACAATTTTGAATCATTCTCTCATCTCACTCTCTCACTAGCAATCACTCTTTCTCTCTCCATCTTCAGATCTTCAAGTGTTCATCTTCAAATCTTCATCCATCTTCATCCCAACTCCAGCCCCAAAATCATATTTCTTCAAAAGTTCAAGATAATCAAAGGTAAAAACAAGTGTGTTGGGTGAAATCCACACACACTCCTTTAAATCTTTTTCAACTTTCTTGCATTTTATGAATGTTCTTCATCTTTTCTACACTTTCTTTATATTTTTAAAAACCATCTTTACTATGTCTTAATGTTTGTAGATTTACCATCATAACATCTTTTTGTTAGTAGAAAGATGGTGAATCCAAAATCAAACCTAAGTTAAGACCAAAGATGAACATTTTAAACACATGCATGTAGTTTCTTGAGAAATCCATCATCTTTTATTTAAGAGTTTTATGAGTAAGTATTTGAAATCCATTAAAAACATACTTAAACAAACATGCATGAGCCAAAGATGCACAATTTTAAGTTGCATGTTGATGTTCTTGGCAAGAACATCAACCTTTTCCCAAAATGAGTCTTTTACAAGAATTTATAAAAGTTGAGTTGATAGGTAACTTGCATGCATTTTAAATGGATCAAAAATGTGTTTTGGAAATGAAAATAAATGTATGGAAGAGGGTCAAATCGTATTTTGCATGCAAAGGAATAAGAATATTGGTTAAAAAGATCATATGGGAGCACATGCACAAGGTGTGGTTTTGACAGCTTGCTGTCAGATTTCACACCCCACTTCAAAGGGTTATATCTCACTCAATATAACTCCAAATTGAGTAATTCTTTTTCTGGAAACCATTTTTATGTGTTAAGATTCAAAACCAAGTTGTTTCACTAAAAAACTCACAGATTTCATCTACCAAACAGTCCTCACAAAATCAGTACGCAAACAGCAACATTTTATGTCGGGTTTTACGTCGTATATTATTTCATGAAACTTATGCCAAACGTTTCCTAACTCATTGAACTACTTGGACATAAAATTTCATGACCAAATTATACCTGGAAGTTACCCAAAGTTGGACACAAAGTGACATCAAATTATGGACAACAAAGGACAAATTCTTATTATTATTAAGGACTAACTTCAAATCCCATTTCATCATTTTATGATGAAATAGTGGAATATATATGTATATCTTATACTTACATTTTATTTATGCATTTTATTTGTGCACATTATTTATTCTTTATCCCTTTTCATCATTTTTGACGAAATTGTGGAATATACATATATATAATATATTTATATATGTTTTTGCATTTTATATATTTGATCCCATTTCATCATTTTATGATGAAATCGTGGAATATAAATATATACTATACCTATATATTTATGCACTTAAATATTGTCTTTACATTCAAAACCCTTCAAATCTTATCGTTCTTACGATAAAATTTTGGTTTATACATATATATACTATATATGTTTATGTTCTTTAAAACCCTTTTCGTTACTTAATGTGACGAAATTGCGGAAACTTTAATCCAACAAGAACAATGTATACGCTTATTACGTTATAATTTTAAAACACAACAAGGCATTTTATGACGATTTGGATAGTTAGTACCGAACCTTCGAGATTGGAAACTCACTAGTGACCTTACGTTCATAGGTTTGAAGTAGGATCATCTCGAAGTACTTGTGGGAGATTCCCGGATTCTGTCGCTTATCATGTGAGTTTTCACAACCCCTTTTTACTATTTTATACGTTTTGGGGTGAAAAGCATGTTACTATTATTTCAACGCCGTGAGTATTCACAACCCCTTTTTACTATCTTTATATTTTGGGGTGAAAAGCATGTTACTATTATTTCAACGCCGTGAGTTCACAGCCCCTTTTTCAATGTTTTACATATTTTGGGTTAAAAGCATGTCGTTACTACAATTATTTTACGCACCGATTCTATTACGCATCGATTTCACTGTTTATTTAAAATACCGAATATTTTCTCCGTATACTTATGCGCTATGGTATGTATGCTTATGTTAGTTGATTCTGAGTTTTGCTATTAAGTCCCCGGTGATTTTACATTACCCATTAGCTCATTTTTGCGAGCCGCTCGATATATTATGGATAACGTTAAATGGTTTTACCCATGTGGAATGATACCCACCGCTGAGGTAGAACTGAATATATGTCTAAATGGTCTTACCCATGTGGAATGATACCCACCGCTGAGGTAGGACTGAATATAACGTTAAATGGTTTACCCATGTGGAATGATACCCACCGCTGAGGTAGAACCGAACATGTGTCTAAATGGCCTTACCCATGTGGAATGATACCCACCGCTGAGGTAGGACGTACGGGGCGTGATACAGTCAGTAGGTTTGGGTAGTGGCTCATTACTTTAACATGTAATTGCATACAATACTGTTAGCTTCAATCTACATCTTCTAAGAAGTAATTAGAAGTAGTGAAAAATAGGCTAAGTGAAGAAAGCCTCTTACAGAGGCTATGCCGAACTTACCGAGAGAACAAGGTCAAGAAGCTACAGAATCTAAAGAGGCGTTCTACAGAAGCTCTGTCATACGCGCAAAGAAGACCAATGACTCGGAATCCGGTGAAGACTGCTCTACAAAGGACCAGACCACAGAACCTCTGTAACACTTTACAGAGCCTCTGTGGTCATCTTCAAAGACTTCAAAGATATTTATAATATCTTGCTACTGTTACAGGACCTGTTCATCAACTTGCATGGTAGCATGCCCTGTCCAACTGCAACGTGTCAAACTCTGATTGGATTCAATAGGGCTTAGTACATAATAGACGGCTGCTGCATTAAATGCAATACAGCACGTCCAAACTGTTCATGCCATCCGTCCAACTATTCATACCATCCATTATGAATAGTAGCTTATGCTTTATGGTCCCCTTAGAGTAGTATATAAGGAAGACTCATGTTGAGTTCTTCCTAAAATATATAAAAAAATAAGAATATCGATCGAACAATCTAATCAAAAAATCAAGAGAGAAAAACATCACAAGAACACATAGCTTAAACACCTTGAGAGTCATATCTGTTTTAAAGCTTTGCTTACTCATTGTTCTTGAATCTGTTCTTAATATATATATTCAGTAAACTTTGAGATATTATTTCCTGTTCACTGTTTATTTATATTGTGTTCTAAATCTATCAAACATATCTGTTAGTTCTTCAAATACGCTTCCGCATCAAACTCAAACTTGAACTAATAGATCTGATAATCTTGTTTAAACAAACCGGGAACCAACAATTGGTATCAGAGCGAAGCTTGATTTTCAATATCAAGTGATCCTCTTTGTTACAAGATTAGTGATAGATATCATTCTTTTTTAACCTATTCCTCATTTCTAGGTTAAAACTCCATTAAAGTGTACTCTGGGAACTGTTCAAACCCAGAAAACTTTCCAGAACATCAGACTCATACTCTTTAATCATACTATCTTTTCAGAACCTTAACAATGACAAATACAAATAACTTCTTTACTGCTGGTTCACCCACCAAGCCTCCAACTCTTCTTCGAGATGAGTATCCTCAATGGAAAATAAGAATGGTCCATTTCTTTGAGGGTACTGAAAAAAATCTAGTGCAATATCTTTACAACCTTCCTCCTGTTCCCATGATAGTAGTACCACGAGTACCTGCTACTGCTGAATCTCCTGAAATCCCTGAACATCAAAAACCGAAGCCAAAAGAAGAATGGTCAAATGAAGATAAGGCAGAAGATGAAGTTGCACAGAAAACAAAAAGAATCTTGATAATGGCTATCCCCAACGAGCTTTTTCAATCCTTAGATGCATGCGAAACTGCGCACGATCTTTGGAAAGAATTAGAAAGACAGTTAGAAGGGGGTGCTAAAACACAGAAGAACCGAAGGGCACAATACATAAATGAATATCATGCATTCAGAGCCTCTGCAACAGAATATCTGCAAACGACGTACGACAGGTTCAACTCTCTCATAAACAAATGCAGAAAGTCTGGCATTCACAGAACCCCGGAAGAAAATAACTTCATGTTTCTAAAGGGCCTGAATGATGAGTGGCTTCAACTGTCTATGTCTTTACAAACAAACCAAGATCTAGACTCATGGACACTCTCTGATCTCTATGGAACACTAGCTGCACAAGAGCCTCAAATAGCACAGGCTAAAACAATAACCATTGCACCATACGCATTGGTTAGTAAATCAACAGAGGCTAAAGAAAGACCAAGAAATGAGAGATCAACAGAGGAGAAGAAGAAGGAGAAGAAGAAGATAGTGATAATTGATAGCGAAGAAGACGAGCTGATAGATGAAGAAATAACTCTTGCGTCATTAGCTAAATCATTGGCTCTATTGACAAGAGAGTTCAGAGGTAACCAAAGAAATTTTGGAAATGAAAGATATAGCAGAGACAACAGAGAGATAGAAGAGATGATGAGAGAAGAGAAGAATCAAGTGACCGACAGAGGTCGAGCGACAGAAACTACAGAGGAAATGACCGACAGAGGTCAGATGACAAGGTAGGCCACACACAAGAATGCTACAAATGTGGTAAGCCTGGTCATTATGCAAACGAATGCCGAACAGAGAAAGGTGGAGACCAATAGAAGTCCGACGATCGAACTGGAAACACCTCCCAAGGTTGCTTCAACTGCGGCAAGCCAGGCCATTTCGCAAAAGATTGCAGAAGTAGACAAAGTCGCCCACATAAGGACTCAGCTTTTTACAAAAATAAGGCTGAATATTATGCACAAAAATCCCTAATGGCGAACAAAGGGCATTCTGAAGCAAATAAGGAGGATTTCGAGTCAGACTCTACCTCTGATGATGAATTCACCACCAATGCCCTGTTCTGTGGCATGGCAGAAGTCGACTCCGGCACTGACAATGAGGTATCCATTTCAAACTCTACCTCTTGTAGTAAATCTGTAGATAATGATTCAATTAAACATAACATTGAACTGATTGAACTAAAAGAGATAAATGAAAGCATTCAGAAGAGACTCACCTTTAATGAGAGAGAAGTAAGGCTTCTCACTCAAGAAAAAGCCAAAATTTTTGAGGAAAAGGAAAAAGTAGAAAAATATTGGAGCAAAAATGTAGATCCTTTAAAAAAGCAAATTTCTGAATTAACCTCTGCTTTAAAAATCAAAACTAAAGAACTTTCAGTTTCTAAGAGTGAAACAACGGACATAAGAGCTCTCAAAGAATACTTTCAAAAAGAAAGAGAGGTACTTTGGCAAGATCTACTCAGAAGAGAAGTTTTACTTAAAAACTATAAAGATGCACATAAGGTATATGAGAAAATAAACTCACAAATAGGAAGACGAGGTATAGGGTACGGTGATATTACTCTAAGTGTTGAAGGCAAAAGACTTAAACCTCTGTCTTCTCTGTTTGTGATAGGAAAAACAAATAAACCAAACTTTCCAAACTTACTCTTTGTAAGTAAAAGGGTTAAAATCTCTGCAGAACCTCACTTGAGGAAACATACGAAGATGATCAATGTGTGGTTTGAAAACACAGATTCATCATCTTCAACCTCTGTCAATAGAGGAATCAAACCAAAGAAATATCTGAAAACACAAAATCAGATTGGTATCTTTAAGTTTGGTAAACCAGAGTCTCAAACACAGGTTGCTTTTGTCTGTATGTTAGATGTCGAAAAGAAATTACCTGCAAAAGCTCCTGAGTTTAAACCTATCTTTTCAGAAGAAAAACTTCAAAGATCAATTGAAAAGGAAATTTTGGAAGTTTTGAAATCAAATGTTTTAGAAAATCTCTGTACATCTTCTATAGATCAAAATCTCGCTGAAGAGATCTCATCAGAAACCTCTGCCATCTATGAAAGTTTTTCTACAGAGGAAGAAAGCTCGTACGATACATGCTCAGAAAATCCAGCCTCTGTCGAAAGAGATGACTCAACCTCTGTATATGAGGACGATTCATCCTCTGACGACTCAGAGACTGATTTTAAATCAGGGATAACTCACTGTGACACAGAGGATGTTAAATTCTCCTCTTAAGTTCTTAACAGAACAATTTCTCCAAAAGAGAAAATCACAGAGATACCTATCTGTCCAGATTTTCTCAAAATGTGTATACAAGTCAAAACCTCTACAGAGCTTGATAATCTGAAAAAGGCCTCTGAAAATCCTAAAAGCTCAAAATTTTCAAAACCTTTAAGGCAAGTTAAAGAGAATCCCACTTGGCAACAAAAGGGAAAAAGGCCTGAAGCTAACAAATATTTTTCCTCTGTGATAGTGAAGAAAGATGTTCACCACAGAAGAGACTCACAGAAGGCAGGACCTAAACAAGACTTTTGCAAAAAACATTCTAGTAATAGGAAATCTAATGTTAAGAAAGAATGTAATGCCTCCGTGGCTCAGTTCAATGAATTCAATGAAAAGTTCAAACAAATCACGTCTCATATTAAATACTGTCATTGCTTTGATCTTATGTTCAAATTGAATAATCACTTCTCAAGTCCAGATTGCTTACTCTCCCCTAAAATTCAAACTCCAAAGTCAAAACCTAGAGAGAAACAATCTGATTTTTCTACAAAAGATAAAATGTATTTCAAGAATGCTAAGGCAAACTTGAAAAATTCTAACAATATTGGACCCATGTGGATATGGGTACCTAAGTCTCTGTGATTGTCTTACAGAAGCAGTTTGTGCCAATTTGGTATCTTGACTCCGGATGCTCAAGGCACATGACTGGCGACAGAAGTTTACTATCCACGTACAAAGAAACACACGATGGTGGATCTGTAACTTTTGGAGACAACAAAAAGGGACACATCAAAGGTTATGGAGTCATACAGAAGGAAAACGTCTCTGTATACAAAGTTGCATATGTGAATGGCCTTAAACACAACCTACTCAGTGTAAGTCAACTCTGTGATACATGATTTGATGTCTTGTTCAAAAGAACTTTCTGCTCTCTGCAAAGTGAAGACACAAGAATGGAACTTCTGCGAGCCGAAAGAAGAGGTGATCTGTATCTGATGAATTTTTGTTCAAAAACCAAGGACAAAGTTTGCCTTGTAGCTTGCGAAAGTAAAGAAGCCTGGTTATGGCATAACAGGTTCTGTCACTTGAACTTTCACACCTTGGATAAACTGGTCAAACTTGATCTAGTTAAAGGTTTGCCTAATGTTAAATTTAACAAGGATCACTTGTGTTCTGCCTGTGAAATGGGAAAACTCAGAAGAGCTTCCCACAGAGGCAAAACAGATGTATCTTGCACTAGGCCTCTGTACATGCTTCATGTCGACCTCTGCGGTCCCATTGCCATACAGAGCCTAGGTGGCAAGAAATACATACTTGTCTTAATTGATGAGTACTCGCGTTTCACATGGGTTGAATTTATTCGAAAGAAATCGGATGTCCCATTCATCTTGATTAATCTAATGAAAAGAATCCAAGTTCTTTATGAATGCAAAATACAGAAGTTAAGAAGTGACAATGGCACAGAATTTAAAAACTCTGTCATTGAAGCCTATCTTTCTACAGAAGGAATATCACAGAACTTCTCTGCAACACGCACTCCACAGCAGAACGGCGTAGTCGAAAGGAAGAATCGAACGCTCGTGGAAGCCGCAAGAACTATGCTATCATCATACGGATTACCGATGAACTTTTGGGCAGAAGCAATTTCTACCGCTTGTTACACACAGAATCGGTCAACCATTGTGAAAAGACACATCAAGACTCCTTACGAACTGATCAACAAAAGGCGGCCAAACATCAAGTTTTTCCATGTGTTTGGATGTAAATGCTTTGTTTTGAACGACAGAGATTCCAGAGGAAAGTTTGAAGTAAAAGCTGACGAAGGAAAATTCATTGGATACTCTGCCACTTCCAAAGCCTACAGAGTATACCTTACAAGATCTCGCAAAATCGTAGAAGGTATCAATGTTTCTTTTGATGATTCATTCCAAAAGACTTCTGAGCAAATCAGTTCAGAACTCGATCTTAAAAGAGAAACCTCTGGCATCTCGCAAACGAAAGAAGACCTGAATCTTCTATTTTTAGAGATGTTCCACGATGACATTGATCCTTCTGTTGGAACCATCAGAGTTTCTGAAGAACCATCCTCTGTTGGACAAAATCCTACAGGTATGACTCTAACTGGTCCAAATAATGCTTCATCTTCTTTTATAAATACTACAGATGCAAATGCCGAAGAAGAAGATGCAGAAGATGAAACATCAAGAAAAACGACCACAGAAGCTGCTAAAAACAAACTCCACAATCCACAGAAGAACCAATTACAGAGGAAATTGAGGACCAAGACTATACGTCCTCAGAAGAACAAACGCCACCACCACTCATACCAATCATTCCACAAATGGTAGAATCAACTACCAAGGCAAGAAGAACGACAGAGGCTACACAAGAAGAAGATCCACAAGAAGCTTCTGAAGAAAGGTTCGATGACATTGATGACCATCTTCCACGCACCACTCAGTGGACAAAAAGCCATCCTCCAAGCCAAATAATCGGAGAACCTTCTGACTCAGTAAAAACCAGGTCTGCCACTGCAAATTTTGGTTTCTTTACAAATTTTATTAGTGTGATAGAACCAAAGAAGATTTCTGAAGCCCTAGATGACCCAAACTGGGTAGACGCCATGCAAGAAGAACTTCTGCAGTTTGAGCGTAACAGAGTATGGACTTTAGTACCTCTACCACGAGGGAAACAGGCCATTGGGACTAAGTGGGTCTACAGAAATAAGAAGGATGAAGATGGATTGGTCATCAAAAACAAAGCACGATTGGTAGACAAGGGTTATAGACAAGAAGAAGGCATAGATTACGATGAGACTTTTGCTCCTGTTGCACGACTCGAAGAAATAAGAATATTCTTAGCCTTCGCAGCTCACAGAGGTTTTAAAGTCTATCAGATGGAAGTAAAATCAGCTTTTCTCAACGGTGAAATCCAAGAAGAGGTTTACGTAAATCAGCCACCAGGGTTTGAAAGCTCAAAATTTCCAAGGCATGTATACTACCTTGAAAAGGCTCTGTACGGACTGAAACAGGCTCCAAGAGCATGGTACGAACGACTTTCTACCTTCCTTCTAGTAAATGGCTACGACAGAGGTACAACATATACTACCTTATTCTATAAACGCAAAAACAGTGAAATAATGCTTGTACAAATCTATGTGGACGATATAATTTTTGGGTCTACTAATACAGAAGAGTGCAAAAGTTTTGAAAAACTCATGCAGAGTGAGTTTGAAATGAGTATGATGGGAGAATTAACATTCTTCCTCGGACTCCAAGTCAAACAATCATCAGAGGGAATTTTTATAAATCAGGCCAAATATGTCTCTGACATTCTTTTCAAGTATAGCCTCTCTGATACCTATGCAATGAAAACTCCAATGGCCACTGGAAATAAGTTATCCTTAGATCCAGATGGCATCTCTGTAGAATGCACTCTCTACAGAGGCATGATTGGATCTCTGTTATACTTAACTGCAAGCAGACCTGACATTATGCATGCCAGATGTCTTTGTGCACGTTATCAAGCTAATCCTAAGAAATCACACTATGATGCCGTTAAGAGAATCTTTAGATATCTAAAGGGGACCAAAAATCTCGATCTCTGGTATCCACAGAACTCTGGTTTTAGTCTTAAAGCTTATACAGATTCAGACTATGGAGGATGCATGCTCGACAGAAAAAGTACCTCTGGGAGTTGTCAATTCCTAGGTGGTAAACTAGTCAGTTGGACCTCCAAGAAGGAAAATTGTGTCTCAACATCCACTGCAGAAGCTGAATACGTTGCTGCTGCTAGCTGTTGTTCTCAGGTTCTATGGATAAAGACTCAACTAAAAGACTACGGCCACATCCTATTCAAAATACCCATCTTCTGTGATTCCAAGAGTGCCATTGCTATCTCTGCCAATCCTGTGCAACACTCAAAAACCAAGCATATCGATATAAGGTACCACTTCTTGAAACATCATGTTGAACATGGTACAATCGAGATGCATTTCGTGCCCACAGAATACCAACTTGCGGACTTATTCACCAAAGCTTTAGACGAGAAAAGATTCAATTTCTTGGTGGGTAAGTTAGGAATGATCAATATGACGTGAAAATCCTCTGTAAGTATAGCTTTATCTTCTGTAAATATGTATAAATTTCTATTATTTTTGCTTTAATTAATTTATTTTTGTATGTAAATTCTCAATCTTAAAAAGTTCTTAAAATTACAGAGCTTCTGTAAGTCTACTCAGAACCTCTGACGACCCCTACAGAACCTCTGGAAAACATGACCTGTGTTCTATGCAAAACTTATCATTCTTTGATCCAAGCATAGGTCAAGGGGGAGCAAAAGGAAATTACTTGATCTACAGAGGTGATTAGATCAAGGGGGAGCAAAGGGACCATGAAATGATCTACAGAAATAAAACTTTCAAGGGAAAGCCAAAGAAGAATGTCGATGAAACTATATCGACAGAAGTCAGACATCACTGCCGAGAAAAGAAGAACCAAAAGGTATGTCTCTCGCACAAAAGATTTTTGAAAACAGTTTTCTAGGACAAAAATTGTCAAATATGTCCTAAATATACTGTAGATAACATTTCAAAAATCAAAAGATCAAAAAGTTTCATAAAATTTGAGTTATGAGAAATTTAAGGTCATAGAGCTTCTGTTGAGCTCAGCAGAGGCTCTGCCAGAAATATGCTCTGAGATCGCAAATTTATCCTCTATCGATCTTTTGGAATGTTATCTCCGAAACCAAACAGACACACCATGACCTTCTCGAACAAAATTTTTTCCAAAACAGTTTTCTCGGACACAAACTTTCAAATATGTCCGAAAAAGTTTCTTAATTCATATCAAAACTTGGATGATCAAAATCGTTGATAGATTTTTGGTTATAAGAAATTTTCTTTCATAGAGCTTTTGCTAGCCCTGACAGAGCTTCTGCAAGTTCCAACAGAGCCACAGAACCTCTGCGAGTAAAAAATCTTTAACTAAAAATCCCATTGATCCTCTCCAATGCCTTTACAAACGTTTTGGTTAAAGAAGAATCCCACAGAAGTCATGATAACAATGAGATATATGAGAAAGGGATAAACTTCAAAGATTTTCAAGATCACAGAGCTTCTGTAATCTACAGAAGTTCTGTCAATCTGTTACTTGGGCATTTCTGTAGTAATAATGGTTACTTTTACTAAGAGTGAATCACATGTGGCTAAGAACAACCCCACGCGCCTAGCATTAATGTGTCGCGCACGACATCCTGTCATCTTCTGACATGGCCTACGTGTTCCATTTTCATTGGGCGTACATGGAACGTTTTATGTGGAAAGTTGAACCCGCCGTTCTAACTTGAGTTCGGATTGCAAATTTTAATCCATTGCCATATATTTTACTCTTTCAAATTCTATAGTTTTACCCTCCTATAAAAACCAAGCTTACTCTCTCATAAACGTTTTACAAACTCTCATTCTTCTCCGGCGAAACCCTGCGAAAACCTGCAAGTATCTTATTCTCATTACCAAATGGCTTCTTCTTCTCAAGCTATCTCCCCTGCACACTCTCCGGCGAACTCACCAAAACATTCACCTGCTCATTCTGAACATTCAGAAAACCCCAACCTTGCCCAAAATATTGAACTAGAAGATTCCGGCGATTCAGCAGACTTTGCTCCGACCACACATCTTCAAAACTTCATAGCAAAGGATCATTTCGAAAACATACTACCAATCAAATCCAACAATTGCTATTTGGTCCCCTCACCCACTGCTTTCGGCGAAGCCCATGCTATTCTTCTAAACATAATGGAAAATCATATCCTCTTCCCTTTACTCTCAAGAACCCCAAAGAAAATTCCAGTTAGATATTTGAACCAGTTTTGTCAAAGTTGCCGATTTGATAAAGATGATTCTCTTATCAAAGGGTACATTTCAAGACCTGACAAATATGAGCATCTGGAAATCAAGTTCAATAGAACAATGTTCTCACTTGAATTCAACCTACCAACAAGGGGTCTTCTTGGATTGAAGAAGTACGCAGAGCAACCAACAGACGACGAGATCTGTCGTTTCCTAGAAATGCTTGGGTACAACACCCCACTGAGGAAGAGAAATGACTTCCGCAGAGGCAGATTACCACCTCTGTGGAACACCTTTTCTCAATTCTTAACAGATGCCTGACAGGGAAGATAGGCAGTATTGACCAGAGCTCACACCAGATATTAACCATCATGTATGGGGTTTACTATGATCTCCCACTGGATTACGCGACCATAATGATGCAAGAGATCATCAACACCATCGACAGAAAGAACAACACAAAAAGGGTCAAAGAAGTTTCTACCACCTCTGCAATTCCAAAGAAAACTGGGAGTTCTGTTCGAACCTCTGTTGCTAATACAGAAATGGCCAATGGAAGGGCAAATTCCCAAACAGTTCCCAATGAACAAAAATACCCCCACTGATCATGTAGATGGCTACACACACTGCAGACCTTTGTCAAAGAAACTTCTGAAGTATGCCTCGAATAAAACCCTTAAGGAAGAATATATACGCGATCATAGAACTCCAAAACCGAGTCCTATGACACCCCCGCATTTAGGTGTCCCCCTAGGAACAATGATTGCAGAACCTCTTTCCACTCAAGAAGAAAAAGATCACAAATTAGCAAAACACATGGCTATTCAACTTAGCTTCATAGCCAAACGTGCAGAGCTCATGGGAAAGAAAACCTCTTCGAAATCTTCTGCCTCTACTCCAAAATCAAAGAAGAGGAAAACTGCAGAAGGCACCTCTACAAATGCTGCAGAAGATCAACCTTAACCTCCTCATGCCACAGAATTTGGTTCCTCTGCTCCTCCCTCCTCTCCAAAGCTAAAGAAGAAAAGAAAATCAAAAACTACAGAGGAAGGGGCACCAAAACCTAAGAGGAGGAAAACCAAAAAGAAGCATGGTAAATCATTTGAGAAATTGGTTACCATAGAAGAGGAAGCAATCACAGAAGAAAGAACTGTAGAAGAAGAAGATGCAGAAGTAGAAATGACAGAAGAGGGATATCAATCGCCCCATCAATCCCAGATCGATTTGCTCACCAAGGAAACTTAAACGATTTCCTACAGAACCCCGACATTGGCAACACTTTAAACACAGCAGGGTGGACGGCACAACCTCTCGACCACCACTCCCCAGAAGAACAATACTTCTCTATTTCTAGCATTGACACACATCTGCAAGAAGACGATCAAACACCCAGAGATCAATCAGCTGAGACGCCTGTTATTTTACAGAACCCTTTCATTCAACAAGGATTGGACGTTCACAGAAGGAGTCCAAGCCCAGCTTCAGAAGAAAGAGAACCAACAGAAGCTGAGTGGAATAGAGATGAAATAACAGAGGCTTTAGAGAAAGGAAAAGAAGCAGAAGTTGTACAAGAAGAGGGATTTAAAACATGGGAGACAACAGTGGAGGTCTCAGAGGTAGATTCAGATGAAGAAGAAGCTGTCTGGATACGAAAAGGTCTCTATCATCCACATGTCATGAGATTATACGGATCTCATCAAATGTATGACTTCTTACGCACAGAGCAAGGAACTTCAACAGAAGCTAGAGAAGAAGCTCAAAGCCATCGGATATCTACAAAAGCTGAAATGATAGAAAATAATGTAGTGCTAGGATGCTTAACAGAGGAGGAAACAAGAAAAGATGTCTGGATTAATAGAGGCACACAACCAAAACCAACTCCCAGTGCAACCCACACATCTAACTCCGCAGGTCTAGCTGCAGAAGGAGTTATTGAAATAGAGCAGCACAGCTCGATCCAAACCCAACCCATCCAGCCAGAAGTCACTCTTTGGACTTCTGCGCCCACCGAAACCGAGGAATCCATTCCTAGGGAGTCTCCTCAGAGAGACTCACCTATAGTTCGTGATCAATCGCCCCAGATCACAACAGAACACCCTACAGAGGAATTCGTTTCCTCTGCCACACACACTCAACTAGGACCAACACTTCTTTCAGAGAGAAGTAGTGAGCACAAAGACGAAGAGACTATAGACAAGTCTCCGAGTCAACAGAAGAACATTCCGACACCCACCTCTGGAGTGGGATTGGACACTGTTCTTCACAGAAATTCTGTAGAGATTGAAACTCAGGTTTCTTCTCAAAGATCAGATGGAAATCCTTCCACCCCCATCGTACAAACAAGGGTGAACGAAGGTGTCCCAGGAACAGGGACTCACTCTGGAGACGAATGTGTTCCTCCAGAGGTTACACCAGGAACACAAGTATCAAGGGATGAGTTCCAAACCCTTGTCACCTCTGTGAACCAAACCATGAAAGAGTTGCAAAGCTCTTTCACATCTTTTGCAGAGAAAACATCAACGACCTTACTGAATCTGAACACCAAAATGGACAATCTGTCCACAGAGGTGAAAACAGCCATCACAGAGATGAAATCTTCTGCGCAAACAACTGCAACAACTACAGCCACCTCTGCTGCTAAAGATTTTGGAATAGCCGCAACTTCTGCATTCAAGGAATCAGTCAAACATTTCCTTGAACAAATGAACAAGCAATCCAACAAATCACAGAGCATCACACCCGCGGATCTACAGAAGGCTCTGCAAAACGTTCAAACAGAAGTAATGCACAACACAATACTGATGCAGCCTAAAGACTACATGACCAGAGCACAGCTAACAGAGCTCGGCCAAAATGTCATAAACCAGGTCACAGAAGTCATTGTCTCCTTCACCACTGCAAATGCCAATTACGTCAAAGATTTCAGAAAGAGTGTCGGCAAAATGCGCTTCAACACAGAAGCAGAGCTTGCAACTCTATTCGGCCTCTGTGATGATGTATGTGCAAAGTTGATGGCCGCAGGAGCAGAACTGCCAAAGAAACCCAAAGCTTCCTACAGAGCAGAGGGTACTTCTGATAAAAGTCAGGATGATTCTGATGATGACCATCCTGGTCCATCAGATAATCCTGAGGGGAGAATACAAGGGAGAAAGCTACGGCCAGAGGAATACAAGGTCCACCAATCGCAGCAGAACCAATCAGTCAAGCCCCTCCAGAACAAACCAAAGATCAACAACAAAATCAAAAGACCACAGAGACAACACCCATCTCTGTGGAATCAACTCCTGAAGAAACCAATATTCCAGAAGCTGATCAGCAAACCACAGAGGCAACAACCACCCCTGTGGTAATCATTTTGGAAGAAAGTCCAACAAAATCAACAGAAAAACCCTAAACTATACCAAGAAGAAAGTCGATTGCCACCAAACCAAAAAGAGCAACGACCTCTGCTTCTGATGTTCTGAGAAGGATGCACAATAAAACACAAGTATCAAACCCTACAGAGGCAACCATCAAGCCAACAGAAGCACCAACCTCCAAACCTACAGAAGAAACAGGTTCTGCACCTCCAAAAGCTAAAGACAAGGGTAAAGCAATACTGACAGAAGAGCCAAAGAAAAAGAAATCATTGCCCAAGCCTACAGAGAAATTGATGAAGAGCGCCTTTGATGCCTTCCAAACTCCAAAGCCTGAAGAAGTTGATTGGGCATATGGATTAAAGGCTCTGTCAGACATTCCTCTAACAGGCAGAGCTGCAGAAGTTGTTCAAATGATGGAGAGTCTCAGAAGACAAGTACCACAACCTGGTCCAACACATGAAGAGATGGAAGAAGTGGTATACAAATACCTCTATAAACAAACCTTTCAGACCAATCATCCAACAGATCATGTGACAGATTCAAGGATCAGAGAAGAATTTGAGAACATCTTCACAAGGACAAAGCCAAGAACCAAAGCAGATGTCTTCTCAATCCACAAGATCAAAAAGGTAATCTTCTGCAAGTTCTCATTTACAAGAACCTATCCAAGGGTCAGGTACAATCTTTACAAAGTCAGAAGAGAAGACAATTCAGAAACCACTTTCGCTGATGCTGACCTAAGAAATATCAATCCTTATGATCTACCTGACCTTCTGTAATGGACAAAGGACAACTACAACACAGAGGCAAACACCAGAGCCTATCAAGTGTTAAGAAAAGCCATGAGGGAAAAGCTTCTGATCTACAGTATGATAGATTTTCAACTGGGAAAGGATCTTGGTCTCAAACATCTGAATTTACGACCACCAGAAGATCGCTGCCCACCCGACGCCGTGCCCAACTCTATCATTACAGAACCAAGATTCGGGTTAGTATTTCAAAACCCACAAGGCGAAGTCAAACTGTTTGTATGCATGGACTGTCAGAAGTACGCAACTAGTACTCTGAACAAGTTCAGAGCAAGCCTTGTAAAATACAGAGGTACAGAAAAAATGGATAGAGATGCTGCATATACTTTCATCAGAGAGATTGAGGCCACAATCCGCCTAAGAGAACTCTGCATCAGCTTCTACAAAGAGATCAGAAGAATCGGAAGAGACAATAGAAGCTACAACGATTTCAAAGATGCCAAAATCTGATTCTCAAACCTCAAATCTCTGCAAAGCAAGTAATTTTATCTTTTATTGTACTCAAATGTAAAATGCCTCTGGCATATTTTCTAAATGAAAGAACTTTCGAGGTATTGTTTAACCTCTGTCTTATCTAACTTAGCCTAAAGTACTTAAATGTCAATTTTTTATTTTTCACTACTTAGGGGGAGATTGTTAGCTTCAACCTACCTCTTCTAAGAAGTAATTAGAAGTAGTGAAAAATAGGCTAAGTGAAGAAAGCCTCTTACAGAGGCTCTGCCGAACTTACCGAGAGAACAAGGTCAAGAAGCTACAGAAGCTAAAGAGGCGTTCTACAGAAGCTCTGTCATACGCGCAAAGAAGACCAATGACTCAGAATCCGGTGAAGACTGCTCTACAAAGAACCAGACCACAGAACCTCTGTAACACTTTACAGAGCCTCTGTGGTCATCTTCAAAGACTTCAAATATATTTATAATATCTTGCTACTGTTACAGGACCTGTTCATCAACTTGCATGGTAGCATGCCCTGTCCAACTTCAACGTGTCAAACTCTGATTGGATTCAATAGGGCTTAGTACATAATAGACGTCTGATGCATTAAATGCAATACAGCACGTCCAAACTGTTCATGCCATCCGTCCAACTATTCATACCATCCATTATGAATAGTAGCTTATGCTTTATGGTCCCCTTAGAGTAGTATATAAGGAAGACTCATGTTGAGTTCTTCCTAAAATATACAAAAAAATAAGAATGTCGATCGAACAATCTAATCAAGAAATCAAGAGAGAAAAACATCACAAGAACACATAGCTTAAACACCTTGAGAGTCATATCTGTTTTAAAGCTTTGCTTACTCACTGTTCTTGAATCTGTTCTTAATATATATATTCAGTAAACTTTGAGATATTATTTCCTGTTCACTGTTTATTTATATTGTGTTCTAAATCTATCAAACATATCTGTTAGTTCTTCAAATACGCTTCCGCATCAAACTCAAACTTGAACTAATAGATCTGATAATCTTGTTTAAACAAACCGGGAACCAACAAATATTGTACCTTGCGCATGCTGACAAATGAATTCTTTATCCACTTGTGCGGATTTAAAACTATTTTACGACCGGTTGTTTTATCCATTTGTACGGATTTCAACTGCTTTGATTTATCCACTTATGCGGATTTAAATCACTTTACAAAATCCACTTGTGCGGATTTAAACTATTTTGATTATCCCTTGTGCGGATTTAAACTATTTTGACTTACCTACTTGTGCGGATTAAAACTGTTTTCTATAACCGGTTGACTTATCCACTTGTGTGGTTTATAAACTATTTCGATGACAAACCGTGTTGTACTCATTAAACATGTGATCTCACCAACTATTTTATAGTTGACCCGTCTCATTTACATGCCTTTCAGGAAATAGCAAGTAAGATTGGAACCTTAGAAGGCACCTCAAGTAGCTGCATTCATCACGACTTTCCTTATCATGTCAAATTATGTTTTGGACAACTTTTTATATTTTTGGAACAAGATGTATCTTTTGTAAACTTTTTATGCTATGACGATTGTGTATTGTCTTCTACCTTACGCAATGAAATCTTTAGCTGTGACATCCCGTATTTCCGCTTTAGCGGGGTGTGACAGATTTGGTATCAGAGCCGAAGGTTATAGAGAATACCGGTCTTTTTTGGAAAAAACCAAACTATAACCAAAAGTCCAAAACTGACATGAAAACAACTGAACCTACTACTAGTACAACTAAGTCTAGAATGGCATTAACAGACTTTAATTAAACATAGCCTGATCACCTATGTTCGGTTAAGGAAGGTTAATGCGAGACTAGAAATGGTTATAGTAGGAGTATGTTGATTTTTACTTGCACTCTCTAGGAGCATGCTTAGAGCGTAGACATTGCATAGGATAGACATATCACTTATGCGATTAGTTGCTAAGCACACTTTTGCTTCAGTTCCACTATGTCGTCATCGTCACTATCCTACACTCCCAATTCTTACTCGACCGATGTGTCGGATCACGTCATTGTTCAACCTCAAGACAACCCACCCGACATCCGGGAAGATGAAAATTCTAGTAGCACGGAGTCGGAAGAAGAAGTGTCAAGTGAATAAAACCCCTACGACGAACTAAGAGTGTCACCGACCCTAGTACTACCACGACCCACTCCGGAATTTTTTTGCAACCACACTTAGGAGGGCCTCGTGTTGGGCAAACGACGAGAAGGAACGTCCCAAATTCCTAGACGGGGGATGGTTAGGATGGAGCGTCCGGAGGTACCAGAGCCGCCATGTGTGATCACCACTGTGCCAATCGGACGAGTGACCGATATGACTTGGGCAGAAGATCAACACATAAAAGCAATGACAATCGAGTTGAATGGTTGCCATGTAAGGGTAACTCATCAAGGCCAGGTCTTAATAGAACTAGTAGAACTAGTACATCAATTGTCCCATAATTTAACCCAGGCTTTGGAAAGCGCTAGGACGGCTAGGCAAACCGCGTTGAGGGCGGAGCTCGCATGCGTGATTAGAGGAGTAGTGCTAGCTATGCTTGTGTTGATGATCTTGATAGTTGTGTATTTGAGATGGTCTTGATTAAGATAGTTGATAGTGGCAGCTTTTGATAAAACTTTTGGTTCAAAGGAAAAGTATTTTCTTGAAGTTATTAAGAACTATGTATTTTGAAGTAAATTCTAGTATTTGGTGGTATCAGATTTATAAACTACGGTATTGATGGTTGACGAACATCAAAATTTTGTGTTAGCAGTATTATCTAAAAATAGGAATGAATTTCTATCTTGATGTTATCTGGAGCACGGATAGGAAGGTAGTGAAAAATTTCGGAATAAAAGCTTAGGACTCTAGGCTGTTTAATGATCCACACCCAAAGTGTAGCAAATGTAACTACTATCATGAAGGAGCCTGTAAAGTTGTGGCAATTGTAAGTAAGCGAGTCATTTCGCTAAGTACTGTTGGATGGAAAGGAGTGTCATTGATTGGAAAAGGGTATATTTCAAGTGCGGAAGTCGGGATCACTTCCGGAATAAGTGCTCGGAATTAGGTAAAAGGCTAAGCAATAGCAACAGTGGGAATCATGCTAGGCAAACAAATCAGGGAAATCAAGAAGGCCAAGTTCGAGGACGGACATTTGTCATTGGAGCTGACGAAGCACGTTGTGACCCTAATGTGGTGACAGGTATGTTCTCCTAAACAACCACCATGCATCAGTATTGTTTAACACTGGTGCCGATAGGAGCTTTGTTTCGTTAGAATTTAGGCCTTTGATCAATCTAAAATCTAAGAAGATGCCGAATGCTTATATTGTTGAGGATGCTAATGGTCATGAATTAGAGGCTAAGGATGTAATCTTAGGTTGTACCTTGAACTTAGCTGATAAGCTTTTTTGATCTAATCTTATTCCTATTGAGTTGGGGAGTTTTGATGTAGTAATAGGCATGGATTGGTTATCTAAGAACCGAGCTGAGGTTAGTTGTTTTGAAAAGACGGTTAGGTTACCATTACAAGGCGGAGAAACCCTTGTTGTTCAAGGAGATAGAACTAGGAAAAGCCTGAAGATAGTGTCTTGTATGAAGGTCCATAAGTATTTGAGAAAGAAGTGCGTCGTATTTTTGGCACAAGTAATCGAGAGAAAGTCCGAGGAAAGGCGAATCCCAGACATTCCGGTGGTGAAAGATCACCCGGAGGTTTTCTCTAACGATTTTCCTGGACTTTCCCCGTTTAGACAAATGGAATTTCAGATTGACCTCATACCTAGAACAACACCTGTAGCTAAGGCACCATACCACTTAGCACCTGCCGAAATGCAAAAGTTGTCAAGTCAACTTCAAGAACTTCTAGATGAGGGATTCATTCGATCAAGTTCATCACCCTGGGGAGCCTCGATTCTCTTCGTCAAGAAGAAGGATGGATCGTTTCGAATGAGCATCGATTATAGGGATATGAATAAGTTGACGATCAAGAATCGATATCCTCTTCCTCGAACAGATGATTTGTTCGACCAATTGCAAGGTACAACCTATGTCTCAAAGTTTGATCTTCGATCAGGTTATCACCAATTAAGATTCCGTGAGGAGGACATTCCTAAGACAACTTTTAGGACATGATATGGACTCTACGAGGTTTTAGTCATGCCATTTGGATTGACAAACGCGCTAGCTGTGTTTATGGACCTGATGAATAAAGTATGTAGGCCATACCTTGGCAAGTTTGTGATCGTGTTTATAGATGACATTTTGATCTACTCTCGAAGTAAGGATGATCACGAGCAACATTTAAGATTAATCTTAGAACTTCTTAAGGAACAGAAACCGTACGCCAAATTCTCAAAGTGAGAATTTTGGATTAGAGAGTACACTTTCTTGGTCACGTAATTGGAGAGAAAAGAATTAAACGTGGACCCGGCTAAAAGTGGTAGCCGATGCCCTGAGTAGAAAGGAAAGGGTGAAACCTTCGCGAGTACGAGCATTGGGAGCACTGGTACAAACTAGTTTAAAGACTCGAATTCAAAAGCTCAGGTCCATACAATGAAAACGGAAAACTTGAAGGACGAGACCCTTCATGATTTAAAGACTAGATTTAAAACTAAGGTTGATGGAGTGCGTTACTTCAAGGACAGAGTTTGGATTCCAAAAGCTAACAACATACGAGAGACGGTTCTGGATGAAACCCACAAGTCTCGATATTGATTCATCCTGGTATGGATAAGATGTATAAGGATTTAAGGGAATTTTATTGGTGGCCAGGAATGAAGAAAGACTTTGCTTTGTACGTCGGAAAATGTTTGACTTGCTCAAAGGTCAAACCTTTATACTAAAAACCATTTGGTTTGCTGCAACAACCGGAGATTCCCTAGTAGAAATGGGAGCAAATCACTATGGACTTTATAACCAAACTCCCGAGAACTGCCAAAGGGCACGACTCGATTTGGGTTATAGTAAACCGATTCACTAAATCTGCACATTTCCTACCGATTAGGGAAGATTATAAGATGGAAAAGCTTGCTCAGATCTACATCAAGGAAATTGTTACACGTCATGGAGTCCCAATTTCCATCACATCAGATAGAGATAGCCGTTTCATATTTCGGTTTTAGCAGTCACTCCAAAGAGTGTTGGGTACGCAATTGAAATTGAGTACTGCCTACCATCCTCAAACGGATGGGCAAAGTGAACAAACTATTCAAACGTTAGAAGACATGCTTCGGCATGCGTTTTAGACTTCGGAGGAAGTTGGAATAATCACTTACCTTTGGTCAAGTTTTCTTATAGCAATAGCTATCACCCTAGTATTCAGTGTACACCATATGAAGCTCTGTATGGACGCAAGTGTCGACCACCACTTTGTTGGTTAGAGATTGGAGACACTCGATAGGGAAGCCAAACGTCTTAAGCGAAGCAAAATCCCGATAGTAAAAGTCTATTGAAACACAAGGCATGGCCCTGAGTACACTTGGGAACGAGAGGATTACACAATTAATAAGTATCCTCATCTCCTTGCTAGCAAACCTGTTAAAGCTAGTAACACTTGAATTTCGGGACGAAATTCTTTTAACCGGGGGAGACTGTGACAACTGTCAAATTTACACCTCAGGTTAGAACTACACTGGATACCTCATTTTCTCATGACATAGTTCACACAGTGCAATTTTAGCAGCAAACGCGGTACGATAGGAAAATTCGAGAAATTTTGCCTAAGAAATCCTTGAATTAGGAAAATTATCCATAAATCTCATAAAATGCCAATTTAACCTACATTTATACTACAAATATTTATGTAGTTGATAATTTATGTATTTCAATCATATTATATATAAATACTTTATTTTATATATAATTACTTTGTATTTTAATTATTAAGAAAATACTTGTATTTTAAATTTTAATCAAAAAGACAAGATTTGACAATTTATTTTTATCACACCACACCCCCCCCCCCACCTTGAGAAACCGCCCCCCCTCTCTCTCAAATTCCATAAAATAAACACTTCACTTCACAATTTTGAATCATTCTCTCATCTCACTCTCTCACTAGCCATCACTCTTTCTCTCTCCATCTTCAGATCTTCAAGTGTTCATCTTCAAATCTTCATCCATCTTCATCCCAACTCCAGCCCCAAAATCATATTTCTTCAAAAGTTCAAGATAATCAAAGGTAAAAACAAGTGTGTTGGGTGAAATCCACACACACTCCTTTAAATCTTTTTCAACTTTCTTGCATTTTATGAATGTTCTTCATCTTTTCTACACTTTCTTTATATTTTTAAAAACCATCTTTACTATGTTTTAATGTTTGTAGATTTACCATCATAACATCTTTTTGTTAGTAGAAAGATGGTGAATCCAAAATCAAACCTAAGTTAAGACCAAAGATGAACATTTTAAACACATGCATGTAGTTTCTTGAGAAATCCATCATCTTTTATTTAAGAGTTTTATGAGTAAGTATTTAAAATCCACTAAAAACATACTTAAACAAACATGCATGAGCCAAAGATGCACAATTTTAAGTTGCATGTTGATGTTCTTGGCAAGAACATCAACCTTTTCCCAAAATGAGTCTTTTACAAGAATTTATAAAAGTTGAGTTGATAGGTAACTTGCATTCATTTTAAATGGATCAAAAATGTGTTTTGGAACTGAAAATAAATGTATGGAAGAGGGTCAAATCAGATTTTGCATGCAAAGGAATAAGAATATTGGTTAAAAAGATCATATGGGAGCACATGCACAAGGTGTGGTTTTGACAACTTGCTGTCAGATTCCACACCCCACTTCAAAGGGTTATATCTCACTCAATATAACTCCAAATTGAGTAATTCTTTTTCTGGAAACCATTTTTATTTGTTAAGATTCAAACCCAAGTTGTTTCACTCAAAAACTCACAGATTTCATTTACCAAATAGTCCTCACAAAATCAGTACGCAAACAGCAACATTTTCTGTCGGGTTTTACGTCGTATATTATTTCATGTACTTAGACTCTTCCAAAAATTATGAAACTTATGCCAAACGTTTCCTAACTCATTGAATTACCTGGAAGTAAAATTTCATGACCAAATTATACCTAGAAGTTACCCAAAGTTGGACACAAAGTGACATCAAATTATGGACAGCAAAGGACAAATTCTTATTATTATTAAGGACTAACTTCAAATCCCATTTCATCATTTTATGATGAAATAGTGGAATATATATGTATATCTTATACTTACATTTTATTTATGCATTTTATTTATGCACATTATTTATTATTTATCCCTTTTCATCATTTTTGACGAAATTGTGGAATATACATATATATATATATAATATTTATATATGTTTTTGCATTTTATATATTCTTGATCCCATTTCATCATTTTATGATGAAATCGTGGAATATAAATATATACTATACCTATATATTTATGCACTTAAATATTGTCTTTACATTCAAAACCCTTCAAATCTTATTGTTCTTACGATAAAATTTCGGTTTATACATATATATGTATTATATATGTTTATGTTCTTTAAAACCCTTTTCGTTACTTAATGTGAGGAAATTGCGGAAACTTTAATCCAACAAGAACAATGTATACGCTTATTACGTTATAATATTAAAACACAACAAGGCATTTTATGACGATTTAGATAGTTAGTACCGAACCTTCGAGATTGGAAACTCACTAGTGACCTTACGTTCATAGGTTTGAAGTAGGATCATCTCGAAGTACTTGTGGGAGATTCCCGGATTCTATCACTTATCATGTGAGTTTTCACAGCCCCTTTTTACTATTTTATACGTTTTGGGGTGAAAAGCATGTTACTATTATTTCAACGCCGTGAGTATTCACAGCCCCTTTTTACTATCTTTATATTTTGAGGTGAAAAGCATGTTACTATTATTTCAACGCCGTGAGTTCACAACCCCTTTTTCAATGATTTACATATTTGGGGTGAAAAGCATGTCGTTACTACAATTATTTTACGCACCGATTCTATTACGCATCGATTTCACTGTTTATTTAAAATACCGAATATTTTCTCCGTATACTTATGCGCTATGGTATGTATGCTTATGTTAGTTGATTCTGCGTTTTGCTATTAAGTCCCCGGTGATTTTACATTACCCATTAGCTCATTTTTGCGAGCCGCTCGATATATTATGGATAACGTTAAATGGTTTTACCCATGTGGAATGATACCCACCGCTGAGGCAGAACTGAATATATGTCTAAATGGTCTTACCCATGTGGAATGATACCCACCGCTGAGGTAGGACTGAATATAACGTTAAATGGTTTACCCATATGGAATGATACCCACCGCTGAGGTAGAACCGAACATGTGTCTAAATGGTCTTACCCATGTGGAATGATACCCACCGCTGAGGTAGGACTGAACATGTGTCTAATTGGTCTTACCCATGTGGAATGATACCCACCGCTGAGGTAGGACGTACGGGGCGTGATACAGTCAGTAGGTTTGGGTAGTGACTCATTACTTTAACATGTAATTGCATACAATACTGTACCTTGCGCATGCTGACAAATGAATTCTTTATTCACTTGTGCGGATTTAAAACTATTTTACGACCGGTTGTTTTATCCATTTGTACGGATTTCAACTGCTTTGATTTATCCACTTATGCGGATTTAAACTATTTTGACTTACCCACTTGTGCGGATTTAAACTATTTTGACTTTCCCACTTGTGCGGATTTAAACTATTTTGACTTACTCACTTGTGCGGATTAAAACTGTTTTCTATAACCGGTTGACTTATCCACTTGTGTGGTTTATAAACTATTTCGATGACAAACCGTGTTGTACTCATTAAACCTGTGATCTCACCAACTATTTTGTAGTTGACCCTCTCATTTACATGCTTTTCAGGAAATAGCAAGTAAGATTGGAACCTTAGAAGGCACCTCAAGTAGCTGCATTCATCACGACTTTCCTTATCATGTCAAATTATGTTTTGGAAAAATTTTTATATTTCTGGAACAAGATATATCTTTTGTAAACTTTTTATGCTATGACGATTGTGTATTGTCTTCTACCTTACGCAATGAAATCTTTAGCTGTGACATCCCCTATTTCCGCTTTAGCGGGGTGTGACAGTAGATTGGAATTTTGTTGAGCTGATACCCATAATCCATGAGTTGTGTTCTCATCCACAAAGTTTGAGAGCATGAAGCAGCAACAACAACATACTTTGCCTCAGCAGTTGATGTGGACACACAATTCTGCTTCTTTGATGCCCAACTCACTATCTTATCCCCCAAAAAGTAACAAGCACAAGAAGTACTTTTTTTGTCCAACCTACTTCCTGCATGATCAGCATCAGTGAACGCAGTCAATTTATAGTCAGTTTCTTTTGGATACCATAAACCTAGATCAGGTGACCCTTTGAGATATCTTAGAATCCTTTTGACAGCCAACATATGTGATTCTTTTGGGTTAGACTGAAATCTAGCACAGAAACAAGTAGAAAACATGATATCTGGCCTACTTGCAGTTAGATAAAGTAAAGATCCAATCATGCCTCTATAGAGTTTGTTATCTACTGAAACTCCTTTGATATCAGCATCTAACTTTATGTTAGTTGCCATAGGTGTTCTCATAGAAGCACAATCAGACATCTTGAACTTTTTCAGAATGTCTCTGACATATTTTCCTTGATTTATAAAAATACCATTTGGTAATTGTTTGACTTGAAGACCAAGGAAAAAATTCAGTTCACCCATCATGCTCATTTCAAATTCAGATTTCATGAGTTTAGAAAAATCATCACATAATTCTGCACTAGTAGAGCCAAATATTATGTCATCAACATAAATCTGAATAAGAATTAAATGCTCACCCTGTTTCTTTAAAAACAAAGTTGTGTCAATCTTTCCTTTCTTGAACCCTGAAACTAACAAGTGTTGAGTAAGAGTGTCATACCAGGCTCTTGGTGCTTGTTTTAGACCATATAAAGCTTTATCTAAAATATAAACATGGTCAGGAAATTCTGGATCAACAAAACCTTCAGGTTGATGAACATACACCTCTTCATTAAGTATACCATTCATAAAGGCTGATTTGACATCCATTTGATATACTTTGAAATTTTTGTGTGCAACATATGCCAAAAATATTCTGATTGCCTCTATTCTTGCCACTGGTGCAAATGTCTCATCATAATCAATTCCTTCTTGTTGACAGTATCCCTTAGCAACCAATCTTGCCTTGTTTCTGACAACAACACCTGACTCATCCTTTTTGTTTCTGAACACCCATTTAGTTCCAATGATAGATTTACCTTCAGGCCTTGGAATTAGTCTCCAGACTTTGTTTCTTTCAAATTGGAGCAATTCCTCTTGCATTGCTGAAATCCGATCTGGATCCTCTAGGGCTTCATTGGCTTTCTTAGGTTCAATCACACTTAAGAAACCAGCAAACATTGCTTCATTTGCTGTAGCTGATCTGGTTTTTACTCCTGCTGATGGATCACCTATCACTTGATGAATAGGATGATCTTTAGTCCACTTGTGTGAACTAGGAAGCACATCAATCTCTGAAAAATTGTTGTTTGTATCATTCTCATCAATGATGGCTTGCAATTCTGAACTATCCCCTTGTTCTTATATATGTGTAGGTGTCCCATCCAAGTTTGGATTCTGAGCAATGAAGTCAGAATTCTGAGTGACTTGTTCAGAGTTCTGAATACAAGATTCAGAATTCTGATTACAAGGTTCAGAATTTTCATCACTTGTATTTATCAAAGTTGGACATTCCTCAGATGGACCTTTATCAGAAATTATAGTTGATTGAGCTACTTCTGGGGTTCTTCTTTTCATCTCTTTAACCATCTTTGGGTTTTCAAACTCTGCATATGAATCAGAAATTAGTTCTAGAAAAACATCCTTAAACAATAAATTGAGTTCTGAACAAATAGGATTAGAATTTGTATCAGAAGTCATTTTTGTCTTGTTCTGCATGAGTTCTGAACTGTCTTGTTTAGAAGTCTTCATTCTAGCTTCATCAAATGTTACATTTATGCTTTCCATCATCCTCTTGGTTCTTCTGTTGTAGATTCTGAATGCTTTGGAAGTTAAAGAATAACCCATAAAGTATCCTTCATCTGCCTTTTTATCAAATTTACCAAGATTTTCTCTGTCTTTAAGAACATAGCATCTGCAACCAAAAACATGAAAGAATTTGATTAATGGTTTTCTTTTATTTATCAGTTCATAAGTAGTCTTATTTAATCTTTTATTGATTAAAGTTCTGTTCTGTGTAAAGCAAGCAGTTGCAATTGCTTCAGCCCATAAGAAAGTTGGAAGATTTGAATAAGCCAGCATAGTTCTTGTAGCTTCAACTAGAGTCCTGTTTTTCCTTTCAACAACACCATTTTGTTGAGGAGTTTTGACTGTAGAGAATTTGTGAGAAATCCCAGAATTTTCTAAAAAATTCTGAAGAGTCTCATTTCTGAACTTTGTTCCATTATCACTTCTGATTTTCTGAACTGGAAGTTGTAAGAATACTTGAATTCTTTTGATAAAGTTTATCAAGGTAGTAGCACCTTCTGACTTAGCTCTTAAGAATTCAACCCATGTGTATCTGGAATATTCATCAACAATTACAAGCATATACTTCTTTCCTCCCATAGACTGAACTGAAATAGGACCACAAAGATCAGTATGAATCATTTCCAATGGTGCTTTGCAAGATGAGTCCATTTTTAATTTGTGAGAGCTCTTTTTCATCTTGCCCATTTCACAAGCTGAGCATAATGATTCTTTTTCAAATTTAATCTTTGGTAAACCTTTAACAAGATGTTTTGCAACAAGATTATTCAGATCTTTGAAGTTTAAATGAGAACATCTTCTGTGCCACAGCCAGCATTCATTGCAGTTGAATTTGATAAAAGACAAACAGGATTTAATGGTTGTAATTTTGAAAAGTTAACCACAAATAAGTCCATATGTCTTTTGGCCCAGAAGTCTTTAAGATCATTCTCAGTTAAAATCATGCAACCTGTTATTTTGAACTTGATTTGACAAAGACTGTCTAAAAACTGACTTATGCTGAAAAGATTACGTTGTAATCCTTCAACATAGAAAACTTTTTGAATTGTAAGATCTCCTTTTGTTAAATCCCCATAACCATTAACTTGACCTTTGCTGTTATTGCCAAAGTTTACTGCTCCTCCAACCTTTTCTGTGAAATTTGATAGAAAAGACTTCTGACCTGTCATGTGTCTTGAAGCTCCTGAATCTAAAAACCACACATGACAGCCCTGCAAAAACAATCAGTTAGTTTTAGGTACCCATTTTGGAATGGGTCCTTCTTTGTTAGCTTTGTTATCTGATTTAACAAAAGTGCCTTTTACTTTCCATTCAAAATCTTTCTTTAAACACCATTTTCCTTGAACTTTTATGAAATCAGAACATTTTCTGTTCACAAACTTGTTCAATTTCTTCTTGAAAGTTTTAAATTTGGATGTTGAAGTGTTTTCAAGTTTCTTTTCTTTCACATTAAGCTCTTTCTCATTCTTTCCTTTGATTTCAGTTTGAGGCTTCACCTTTTTTATCTTTTCTTTTCTCTGAGTTTGAGGAACAGAAACAATTTTCTTTTCTGTATTCTGAATATCTTTTCTTATAAAAGAAACATATGTTATTGTGATTGGACATTTATGAGAATATTGAAAAGAATCACTACTACATTGAACACAAATGAGATTTTTCTTTGCAAGTAACAACAAATCTGTACCATAAGTCTTTTCACTGTTATTGCTATTTTTCAAAGTACATGAGCATTTATTACAAAAACTATGTGCTTTTGGTACAGAAGCAAAATTCAATCCAATCCTCTCAGAAACTCTTTTCAGATCATCTTTCCTTTTGCTTTCCTCTTTTTCAGAAAAATTCAACTTGTTTGTGTTAGAGGATGAAGTAGATGATTCACCTTTTTCATATGTACTTGATTCATTAAAGAATTTATCATTAACTTTTAGAGCATTAATCTTGAAAAGATCATATTCAGCTTTCAGTTTCTCAAGCTCTGTTATTTTCTGAATAAAGACACTCTTTTCTTTTACAGCTTCTTCAAGTTTAAAATCCACTTCACAGTAATCATTTTCAAGTTCATCAAAAGATTTCCTTAAGTCCTCAAGTTCATGACTTACAAGATTAAATCTCTTTTCAAGCTCTAAAAAGTCTTCTGACTTTGTTTCAGAATATTTAGTTGACTCAGAATTCTGACTCTTTGAATCAGAATTCTGATTAACAGACTCAGACTTCTGACCTTCAGAATCAGAGATCTAACTTGAACAATCAGAATTCTGAGAAGATTCAGATTTCTGACTAACTGTTTCAGAAACCTTACTAGTATCAAATATACTTTCTATGTCAGAATGAGAAAAACTTTGTTGTTTATTTTTGTAACTGACATTTAGAGAGTCATATTTGAATTTAGTGTCATTATATCTGGGTTTCTCTTCTGTTGGTTTAGAAATTTCTTTCTTAACCTTATCTTCTGAAACATCTGATTTTTCTGTTTTTGATTCAGAAACTGTTTCCTTTGTCTTTTTAGAATTTGATTTCTGCAAACTATCAGAACTTGTTATAGAACTTGCAGGTCTGATGAAAATTTCAACAATTTCTGGAATTTTTGGTTTAGGAACATGAAGCTTTTCAAAATCATACAAGTTGACTGGAGCTCTTTTCAAAACAACATTTTCTTCTAATCCCAATCCCTTCTTTGGATTATAAAATCTTGTATCTTTAACATTGCTTGTTAAAAGATTTAATGTTTGCTGAGTCTGACCTCTTTTCAAGTTAAGATCTTCTAATTCTTTGATTTTGGTGTACAAATTCTTTCTTTCCTCAAATAGCATATCAAACTTTATTTATAAATCACCATTTTCATCTTTAACCTTTGAAAGCTCATTTTTTAATTCAGAAAGATTTTTCAACAATTCAGAATTTTCAGTTTTAACTTTCTGTTTCTCAACCTCAGATTCCTCATACTGTTCTCTTATTACTTCTTTTTCAATTCTGAATTTGTTAACCAGACTTCTTTCTCCTTTTATTTGTTTTCTCAGATTAACAAACTCAGTTTTCATGTCACCAATCTGTGTCATTAAATCAATTTCAAGTGCAGAATGTACCTCAGTGGATGACTCAGAATCAACATCTTCAAAGTCAGAATCATCCTCATTCCTCATCTTTGCCATATAACTTTGCATTTGTGAAAAGTGAATGCAGTCATCTTCATCTGAAGTGTAATACAACCAATTTTCCTGTTCAGCTAACATTGCCACTTCATCATTTCTTTTCTTGGCTAGCTGAGCCTTTTTGTGTAGTACTCATAATCCTTCACAATTTTTACTTTGCAGTCCTTTGCATAGTGACCAGACTTTCCACATTTGAAGCACAGATTCTTTTCTTTTCTTTCTTCCTTCTCTTCTCTATTTTTTTCTCTTCTCTCTTCCTTCTTTTCATATTTACTCTCTCCTCTTTCTTCTCTTCTCTTGAAATCTGAATTTCCCTGCTCTCTCTTGTAATTTCCCTGAAATTTACCCTTTCCGTACCTCTAGTTAAAAGTGTTAGTCAACAAAGCCAACTTCTCAGCAATTATTTTGATATCTTCATCTTCTTCTGATCCCTCTTCCTTATCAGATTCCTCCAGCTTTGGTATCTCAGATAGATACGCAGTCTTCTTTGGTGCTTTAACAATTTTGGACTTTGACAGAAAAGCTAACTGTTCTGCAACATTTTTCTTTTCTTCAACAACAATCTTAACAGAGTCTTCATGCTGATTAAGTACACAAAATAGATCATTGAGATCTTCTTCACACATATCCTTATTCATTTGTAGACTGATAGCAAACGATGACCATTCTGAATTTAGACTGTTCAGAAATTTGTAGTTTATTTCTGACTTTGTCTTTTTCAGCCCATTTCTTCTCAAATCATTCAGTATAGTGCAAAATTTACTATACGTCTGAGTCAAACTTTCTGATTCTTTAGCCTTGAACCTTTCATAAACATTTATGCTTTGATTTAACTTTGCTTGTATTGATCTGACAGTTCCTAACATTTGTCTTTCCAGTTCATCCCACATTTCTTTGGCAGATGATCCACTGTCAATTCTGTTTAGAACTTCATTTGGGACGGCCAATGTCATCAATGTGATAGCTCTTTTGTCTATAGCATGCCTATTTTTCTGTTCAGCTGTGTATTGAGAGAAATTCTTCTTCACCCTTATTGCAGGAATTTCTGGAGTTGTCTCTGTTTCAGGAGTTGCAGCCACATCGACATAGACTTCGATATGACCTTCTCGGATAGAAACAATCAGATTTTCATCTATGTTATCCAAGAATTGGATCATTCGGATTTTCCATTGCTGGTACTCTTCAGGTATGAGAACAGGTGGCTTTGTTTCAGATCCCATGGCTAGATACTCTTTTGAAAACATGATTGTAAGATATTTCAACAGAGAGACAAATTTGAATTTCTTGATTGAAAAACAACAATTAATTCAAGAATTGCTTTAAGAATTTAAGAATTAGAACTAGCAGCGGAATCGATTTTTGAACGAATCAAGAAATCTTCAAGAAATTGATCAATAACCTTCGCGATCACGATCTTGAACAAATTTGTTTGTTGATTGGCTCTGATACCAATTGTAAGTCCAGGATTCACTCTTACAATCAATATATCAATGTATAGAACAGTAATTGAGAAGTAATATGATCGAACCAACTTGTATTCAATGAAGAACAGATTTACAAATCTTAGAGAGAGAGTATCTCAAAGTTTACAAAAGATGAATACAAATATATTCGGGAAAATCAGTTAGCGTAACAGTGCTAACCACTATATATACGGTAACAGGAAATACTAAAGCTATAGTACAAATATGAAAGACTAATAGGAACAATACACGTGTCCTAATTAGTTAACTAAATACAAAGTAAAGCATCTAGTTATAAGTTCTGAACATGTTGTTCAGAACTTCTGAACATTATTCTGATTAGGCTTCTCAGAACTTTTGACTCTTCTTCTCAGACTTCTATACTTAGCCAACTTTCCAAGCAATACTTTTGAGTCTTCTTAGTCAGAACTCTGACTCTTCACTTCAGAACTTCTGAGCCTTCTAGTCAGAATTCAACACTTGGTTTATTGACTAAACTCAGATCTAACACATACCAAACTCAATCATCACATTCCCAAAGGTGGGTACGTCTTTCAAGATCCTGCCGGGAAGTCGAGGCTTTTCCTAGAGACTGACTGTCAAAAGTATGCAACTAATACCTTGACAGAGTTCAGAGCTAATCTCATGGAGCACAGAGGTACGGAGCTCATGGATCAAGCCCTTGCAGATAGATTGATAGAGGTCATCGACTCTGTAATCAACTTCAGAACCCTCTGCATCAAAATCTATCATGAGCTTAAAGAAGTAGGACTCGACAACAGAAGTTTCAACGACTTCCAAAACGCTAACGTCTGAGTTAGTCTACAAATCTCTGCTACTTTTTATTTCATCATGTAATCAAGTGTAAGTGCCTCTGGAATAACGTTATATGAAAGAAAAGTAAAATATTTTGAGGTACATTGTTTCACCTCTTGTTATGCACTTAGTCTAGAAAACCTTGCATTTTTCAATTTTTTATTTTTCAATACTTAGGGGGAGATTGTTAGCTCCAATCTTTCTGTTTATAGAAGTATTAAAAAATAGGCTAAGTGTTGACACCGAAAGAGCTTCTGCCAAGACACCGATAGAAGAACAAGTGAAGACTTAACTGAAGACATTCACAGAAGACAAGGCCACAGAGCCTCTGCCACACTTGACAGAGCCTCTGTGGAATAAAGACTGAAGACTTAGAAGAATTCATGAAGATCAAGACAAAGACGATCGTGCTTCTCACGATCTCTGCTGTACGAAGATCCTGAAGATCATTCGTATAAGGCGTGTCCTGACAACTCCACGTGTCAAACTCTTATGGGTTTCAGCCTTTGCAAAATTGCGGCGCACTATGTTAACGTTGTACCAGTAGCAGTTCCACGATCGTGTCTTGTACCTTTAGTTCTTTTTGTCTAGAACCTGTCCCCTGATGAATAGTATAAATAGAAGGCTCGTGTTGAGCTCTTCTATTAAGCTTTGCACGACACACACACCCTTAGAGCAGAATTCTTGTAATACTTTCGGTGTTCTTGGTGTTCTTTATAATCAATACACAGTGAATCATTGAGTTAAATATTTGTGTTATTTATACTTTGTGTATTCGATATTGTGTGTCTTTCTACCAAGCAATATCTTTTTAGTTCGTTAAAAAGCTTCCGCACCATTATTTGTTTGAACTAATAGATACTTAAATCATTGTTGAGCAAAATAGGAACCAACACACATGGATGCGAACCCGACGATCAGACGCTGCTCATCTCACCCAACATGCCCTCCGTTCCGCATGCAACACCTCCAAAACCGACCAGAATTTCAAAATGTAGTTGCACGGATAGTACCTGAAGCCCTTCTTGCGTTTGCACGTCCCGGGGCACCGAGTTTAGACGAATATAGAAGAGTGCACAACTTAGAAGTCCCTATGGTCCGTCCAGAACCGGAAGTACCTCCCCAGGGGACTCAACCTGAGCGACGTGAGGGTCCTAGGACGAGAGGAGGAAGGGTCCAGTGAGCTGGGGCTCCTGGACGGGGTGTGTTGAGAATTTCAATCGGGAGGGGAACTGCAGTGGGTGGTGCCTCGGACGAGCAAGCAAGCACCAGCCAACGACGTAATCCCATTATCACCTCAACACCTGAAACAACCATCTGACCTTCCACATCAACCAAACGACGATCTCCCGTGGTCGAATCAGAGTTCACCTCCGCCGAAGCCCTTGTGGATGCCGAGGTCACTTTCAATGAAGGGCACGTTCGTGATCCGTCACCCGACCCAGAAGGCTCTCCCAGCTCGAGTGAATCTAGATCGGCTACTGGCTCCGAAGAGGAATCATCAGAATCCAAGTCTGCCACTGACCGAGTAATCCGAAGACACTGAATTCCTCAACGCATCGGTCCAAATGAAACAACCATCGACACTGATTCTACCTCTACCACATCATCTGCCCCATCAACCGCATCTTTAGCCGATTCGGGAGACATTAGGAGAGCGGATGGAGTAGAAGTTGAAAATTTAGAACATGTGAGCAGGAGAGAATGAAGATCGAAAAATAATAATGAGAGCACTAGCTCATTAACCGAACAAGAGTGTGAGCTAGCCCGAGCAGGTGTCAGCCAGGTAGCCACATCTGCTATCTCGTCTCATGTGTTGGGACGGGATATTGAAGAAGCCGTCGTGGACCTAGAGACGCAATTGCACGCCCCCCATAGCCACTCAGGTGTCTCTAAACAGACATCTATTTCACTTGAACATGGGGAATTAGCACATACGCTATCAAGCCTTCACTCGGAAGGTGCTGATATTGAAACAAGAGAGCAGCAGCCCCCAATCTGGACTTCTTTCAGTGCACCATTGAGTCTAGAGCCTCTTGATACGATTCTATCTTCTTTGGCTAGGACACATGTCATATCTAATGCTACCATCGGTGATGTAAGTGACCCGATCGGAACGTCTGAAGTAAGTCTGCCTTTGAGCGAATTACGAGGATCAGACGGAAATCCTACCACAGCTATCCAAATGCCAGTTGTGAACGTAGGTGGTACTACCTCAATGGTTGTTACCTCAACGGGGAATCTAAGTGATCTCGGAGTTAGCTTACCCTTTTTCATTTCCAGGGAACAATACGAGCAGGATCTCAAGGCCATGGAAGAAAGAATGCAACTTCGGTTCGACGAAGAAAAGCGGATGATAAAAGGAAAAAGCCTGGTCGTTGACACTAAACCCGAACCCCGACATACCCTTCGAAAAGCCCAACCTGCTCCTGCACAACCAACTGTCGACCTTTTTGTCGATGAGTTAAACACCCTGCTATTAGCCAAATTACTAACACTTAACCCCGACACCCGCAAGATCAGGATCTGTTAAGCCTCCTAAGCCTACAACAAACCACCCAACCAGATCCCAACCAAACACCAACCAATCCTCATCCTACATCCTCCGAGTTCAACGCTTTCCGAGATCGCGTCGAACAAAACCTAACATCTGTCCGTACATCTCTCGATGCGTTAACCAACCACATCACCATATTAGAGACAACTTCCAAGTCACAAGCTCGCGGCAACAAACACCAGCATGATCACGAGGAAGACCCCGATGACCATGAGAGGGAGAATGCTAAGAAGCGAAAGCTTGATGACACCTCAGCCCCAGACCGATCAGAAAATCAAATTGTGGAAGAAGGTGAAGCAGTCACAGGTACAGATGATCAACCCGATGATGATACATCAGAGAGAGTCTCTCGAATGTTTGAATCAGGGTTATATGGTGATGAAAGCAACAAACATTTCACACTTTACATTGATCTAGAAGTTAAGCCAACGGTTGAAAAGCCCGAGGTCTACGAGGAGGAGATCCAGATGATCATGGCAACGGAAGCTTAAACTATAAACATCCCTTCGAACGACGATGACCTGGATTTCGACAACTTCTTCCTGATCAGAGGTCAACCAGTTCAGTTAATAGTCATATCAGATTCAGAGGCTGACTTTCTAGAACCCGAAGATGATAAGAATGTCGTTGCCAGAGCTGTGTGGTATAAGGAGCAGCAAAACACGTTTCTCGATGAGGTATTGGGCAGTGAAACTCCAGAAGATATCCACTTCAGCCCGATAACGTCCCCAGGTGTCTCTCATGCACATCAGTCGCCAACAATACCAGTTCCACCTGATTTCACCCAGGCACAACCATCTGCTCCGCAAACAGCTCTGCCAGATCCGAATCATGTCGGCTCTTCAAACCCTGATCAAGCTGGTCCTTCCAATGCCAATCAACCAGAGGTCAGTGAAGCCGAAATAAAACATCGAATAGTTCGACTTCGACAAGCTTTCGTTGAAGAGACCGAAAGATTGTTGTTTTCTCACCGCATCCGAAGACTGTACCCGTATGCAGTTTTTGGTGTTGGTCAAGAATCAGAGGAGTTAAAGTCGGAGTATATGTTTTTGGTAAGGGGTAATGCACAGAGAAAAGAGTTTGTTCACTCGAAGAGTCCTATTGGTCAAGTCAGAGAGGTGGTGGCCAAGCAATTCTACAAGATCTGGTATCCTGAATTCAAGGTATGGAGACGGAATGGGCAGATCTACACGTTTTCTGAAGCCAACTTTCAGCACTTAAGGATCGATGACTTCGAGTTCATGTATCACTATTTCCGAAACCTATAGATTCGAAGGTTCAACATCTAAATTGCACTATGAGTCATCAGACGTTTCATGTATCGCCACTATCTGTACTACAACGTCTTCGCCTTCCAGCTCGCACTTGAAAGCCACCAGACCATTGTAAACATCCAAAGACCGAACAATCAACTCTCGAACATCGACGACTATCTTCTCTACACGATACTGTCTGAACCGGAATTCGGAGTAATCTACAAAAACCAATTGGGTGAAAGATGCTTTCTGACATTTTCTGAAATTGCCAAATATTCCGACGGTACCATGAAAGCAATTCGACTTCAACTTGAACAGATTCATCAGCGCAACGAAAGCTAAGTTGTTGGATTTCAAATGCCAACTACCCGAAGGAACCTTATGATCCGAGCACTCGAAGAACTGCAAGACCGAATCGAATTCCAAAAAGCCATGAGAAGAATAGAGACATATCTGGGATGCCGACCGAGAAATTGAAGATTCCTACCTTAACTGTTAAAGTTGCTGGTTCCAAACTTTGAGCCAAAGGGGGAGATTGTTAGGGTAAAAAATGTAATTGTCTTAAAGTTTGGGCTAATATTGTAAAATACCTAAAAGGGATAAATAGTTTTATTCTCCAATTGCTTTAGGGTTAATCCATCGATTAGCTTTTCATAGTCGTACTCTTAATTGTAAACCTTTTATTATTGAATGAGATGGATGACAACTTGAAATCAATTTGTTCTTGATTGTTTGATTAATTCATTGTTATTGATTGCACTTTCTGGGATCCACACACAATCTTCTTAGCATCAGTCAGCTATGTGATACAGGCTTCAAAGTATGCTTTACTAAGAAAGCATGTTCAGTCACTAATAAGAAGGGAAAACTTGCTCTCAGCGGTTATCGTTTGGAAAATGTTTATGTCATAGACACAGACTCAACAACCACTTAGAACATTTGTTTTCTATCTAAAGCCTCATCATATGTCAATTGGCTATGGCATAAGAGGCTCTCTTATCTCAACTTCAAGACGCTGAACACTCTATCCTCAAAGGAACTAGTCACTAGCTTGCCTCAACACTCATACGCTAAGGAATCTCTTTGCTCAGCGTGTGAAAAAGGAAAACAAAGCAAAGCTAGTTTCAAGTCCAAACAAGTGTCATTAGTGACAAACCCTCTTCAACTCCTCCATATGGATTTATTTGGCCCTATCAACATATAATCCATCGCTGGAAAGAAATACACTCTCGTCATAGTAGATGAATTCTCTCGCTATACCTGGGTGATGTTTCTCCGATCTAAGAGTGACACTCCAGATGAACTCATTTCATTTGTATGAAAAATGGAAGACCCGAATAATTTGACGGTTCCCTCAATAAAGAGTGATCATGGAACTTAATTCAAAAATAATTATCTTGATAACTTCTTTAAAAGCAAGGGTATTTCTCACAACTTCTCATCAGTAAGAACGCCTCATCTTCCAACTCAATTCTAGGCATAAGCTGTCAACACTGCATGTTTTACTCAAAATGGGTCGCTGATTGTTAAAAGTTCAACAAAACTACCTATGAAGTTTTCCACGTGAGAAAGCCATCTATCAGCTTTCTTCATATCTTTGGTTGTCAGTGTTTCATTTTAAACAACAGAGATACTCTTGGAAAATTCGATCCCAAAGCTGACGATGGAATATTCCTTGGATACTCCTCAGTGTCCAAAGCCTTCAGAGTCTTCAACAAGAGAAGACAAACTGTTGAAGAAACCATTCATGTCACCTTTGACGAATCTCATTCAACAAACCCTAGACCTTTTGCTAAAAACGAAGAATTGAATAAGTGGATGTTTTCTCATTATGGGGAACTAGAAGCTTACGTCAATCCTGATCCTCAGGTCAATAATCCAATCGCTGATGATGATCATATCATCATTCCTAGCATGCAAACAAGTGAAGCTGAATCCTCTTCTTGGGTATTAGTTGTTCCTATAAACATTTTGCCTCCTTCTGGACCCTCAAATTCGAACACCCATCCACTTCTGATCAGTAATTAGTGAACAAAACACTATCTAAACCTCAACATTTACTGCCTGACATACCTGACACTATCGCTGCTGAAGTCTCTTCTTCATCATCTCCAGAAGTCCATTCAGAGCCAGAATTTCAAGTTCCAGCTTAAGGATGGATGGTGAATCACCCAATAGAGCAAATTCTAGGTGATCCCAATGCAGGTATTCAGACACGACGAAGTTCAGGTAACATTTGTCTCTTTGTTAACTTTATTTCGCTGATTGAACCGAAAAGAACTGATGATGCCCTCAGAGATCCAAACTGGGTTAGCACTATGCAAGAAGAACTGACTAAGTTTGAAAGAAACAAAGTTTGGAATCTCGTTCCCAGACCATCTGACAAAATTGTAATTGGCACTAAGTGGGTGTATCGAAAAAGTTAGATGAATTTGGAACTGTAACCCGCAACAAAGATAAACTAGTTGCTCAGGGATACAAACAAGAGGAAGGAATAGACTATGATGAAACCTTTGCCCTAGTATCAAGACTCGAAGAAAATTGACTTTTCTTAGCTTATGTTCACAAAAACTTCAAGGTTCACCAAATGGATGTTAAGTCAGCATTCCTCAACGGAAAGCTGAATGAAGAAGTTTACGTTGAACAACCTCCAGGATTCGCTGATCCTAAGCATAAAAAATATGTTTATAAACTGGATAAGGCCATCTATGGTTTGAAACAAGCATCTCGTGCATGGTATGACACTTTTTCTCTTATCTTATCGCTGAAAATTTTGAATGTGGTAAGATTGATAACACTCTATTTTTAATAAAAGTTAAAGGTCATATTATTCTTGTTCAAATATATGTAGATGACATTATATTTGGTTCTACTAACCCATCTATGTGTACTCAATTCGATGAACAAATGAAGAAAGAATATAAGATGAGTATGATGGGTTTACTAACATACTTCCTTGGACTTCAAATCAAGCAAAACTATAAGGGTACTTTTATCCACCAAGGTAAGTACATTAAAGATATGCTGAAGAAGTTTGATCTTACTCAAAGCTCAGCTATGAAAACTCCCATGGCACCTCCGCTGGCTCTTAACAAGGATCCAAATGGAAAACCTGTTAATGTCATTGCTTATAGAGGAATGATCGGCTCTCTTTTGTATCTTACAACGAGTCGACCTGATATCATGTATTCTACTTGTCTTTGTGCACGATATCAATCTGAACCCAAAGAATCACATCTGATCGCTGTAAAGTGAATTTTTAGATATCTGAAGGGTACACCCAACCTAGGTCTTTGGTATCCTAAACACTCAGGGTTCGATCTAACTGCCTATTCAAATGGTGATTTTGCAATTTGAAAACTGGATATAAAGAGCACCATAAGAGGTTGTCAGCTCCTGGGTGGAAAGTTGGTGAGTTGGACAAGTAAAAAGCAAAACTCAGTGTCCACCTCAACCGCTGAAGCTGAGTATGTAACCACTGGTAGTTGTTGTGCTCGGGTCTATGGATGAGAAATCAGCTCATAGACTATGACCTTCAGCTATCAAAGATTCCTATCTATTACGACAACACTAGTGCCATCGCTATAGCAAACAACCATGTGTTACACTCAAATACTAATCAGATATCATTTTATCAGAGATCATGTGATGAATGGAGATATAGAACTTCATTTTATTCCCACTGACTATCAGCTAGCTGATATTTTTACCAAACCTCTTGATGAGATAAGATTCAACTTTCTCATCAACGAGCTTGGAATGCTAAACCTTGAAGAATAACTATTCAACAGTCAAGCATTATGCTAGCAATAAGGTTCTATCTCTGATACTCATATCCTAATCTCTAAGTAAATGTTCTTTGATACTCAGGTATGTTCTCTTTCCTAACTCACTGAAGTTTTCTTCAGAGAGATGTCTTTCAAAATTAAAAGTCGATCACTGACCTTTTCTTTTCTTCAACAACAATCTTAACAGAGTCTTCATGCTGATTAAGTACACAAAATAGATCATTGAGATCTTCTTCACACATATCCTTATTCATTTATAGACTGATAGCAAACGATGACCATTCTGAATTTAGACTGTTCAGAAATTTGTAGTTTATTTCTGACTTTGTCTTTTTCAGCCCATTTCTTCTCAAATCATTCAGTATATTGCAAAATTTACTATACGTATGAGTCAAACTTTCTGATTCTTTAGCCTTGAACCTTTCATAAGCATTTATGCTTTGATTTAACTTTGCTTGTATTGATCTGACAGTTCCTAACATTTGTCTTTCCAGTTCATCCCACATTTCCTTGGCAGATGATCCACTGTCAATTCTGTTTAGAACTTCATTTGGGACGGCCAATGTCATCAATGTGATAGCTCTTTTGTCTATAGCATGCCTATTTTTCTGTTCAGTTGTGTATTGAGAGAAATTCTTCTTCACCCTTATTGCAGGAATTTCTGGAGTTGTCTCTGTTTCAGGAGTTGCAGCCACATCGACATAGACTTCGATAGGACCTTCTCGGATAGAAACCATCAGATTTTCATCTATGTTATCCAAGAATTGGATCATTCGGATTTTCCATTGCTGGTACTCTTCAGGTATGAGAACAGGTGGCTTTGTTTCAGATCCCATGGCTAGATACTCTTTTGAAGACATGATTGTAAGATATTTCAACAGAGAGACAAATTTGAATTTCTTGATTGAAAAACAACAATTAATTCAAGAATTGCTTTAAGAATTTAAGAATTAGAACTAGCAGCGGAATCGATTTTTGAACGAATCAAGAAATCTTCAAGAAATTGATCAATAACCTTCGCGATCACGATCTTGAACAAATTTGTTTGTTGATTGGCTCTGATACCAATTGTATGTCCAGGATTCACTCTTACAATCAATATATCAATGTATAGAACAGTAATTGAGAAGTAATATGATCGAACCAACTTGTATTCAATGAAGAACAGATTTACAAATCTTAGAGAGAGAGTATCTCAAAGATTACAAAAGATGAATACAAATATATTCGGGAAAATCAGTTAGCGTAACAGTGCTAACCACTATATATACGGTAACAGGAAATACTAAAGCTATAATACAAATATGAAAGACTAATAGGAACAATACACGTGTCCTAATTAGTTAACTAAATACAAAGTAAAGCATCTAGTTATAAGTTTTGAACATGTTGTTCAGAACTTCTGAACATTATTCTGATTAGGCTTCTCAGAACTTTTGACTCTTCTTCTCAGACTTCTATACTTAGCCAACTTTCCGAGCAATACTTTTGAGTCTTCTTAGTCAGAACTCTGACTCTTCACTTCAGAACTTCTGAGCCTTCTAGTCAGAATTCAACACTTGGTTTATTGACTAAACTCAAATCTAACACATACCAAACTCAATCATCACATTCCCAAAGGTTGGGTACATCTTTCAAGATCCTGCCGGGAAGTCGAGGCTTTTCCTAGAGACTGACTGTCAAAAGTATGCAACTAATACCTTGACAGAGTTCAGAGCTAATCTCATGGAGCACAGAGGTACGGAGCTCATGGATCAAGCCCTTGCAGATAGATTGATAGAGGTCATCGACTCTGTAATCAACTTCAGAACCCTCTGCATCAAAATCTATCATGAGCTTAAAGAAGTAGGACTCGACAACAGAAGTTTCAACGACTTCCAAAACGCTAACGTCTGAGTTAGTCTACAAATCTCTGCTACTTTTTATTTCATCATGTAATCAAGTGTAAGTGCCTCTGGAATAACGTTATATGAAAGAAAAGTAAAATCTTTTGAGGTACATTGTTTCACCTCTTGTTATGCACTTAGTCTAGAAAACCTTGCATTTTTCAATTTTTTATTTTTCAATACTTAGGGGGAGATTGTTAGCTCCAATCTTTCTGTTTATAGAAGTATTAAAAAATAGGCTAAGTGTTGACACCGAAAGAGCTTCTGCCAAGACACGGATAGAAGAACAAGTGAAGACTTAACTAAAGACATTCACAGAAGACAAGGCCACAGAGCCTCTGCCACACTTGACAGAGCCTCTGTGGAATAAAGACTGAAGACTTAGAAGAATTCATGAAGATCAAGACAAAGACGATCGTGCTTCTCACGATCTCTGCTGTACGAAGATCCTGAAGATCATTCGTATAAGGCGTGTCCTGACAACTCCACGTGTCAAACTCTTATGGGTTTCAGCCTTTGCAGAATTGCGGCGCACTATGTTAACGTTGTACCAGTAGCAGTTCCACGATCGTGTCTTGTACCTTTAGTTCTTTTTGTCTAGAACCTGTCCCCTGATGAATAGTATAAATAGAAGGCTCATGTTGAGCTCTTCTATTAAGCTTTGCACGACACACACACCCTTAGAGCAGAATTCTTGTAATACTTTCGGTGTTCTTGGTGTTCTTTATAATCAATACACAGTGAATCATTGAGTTAAATATTTGTGTTATTTATACTTTGTGTATTCGATATTGTGTGTCTTTCTACCAAGCAATATCTTTTTAGTTCGTTAAAAAGCTTCCGCACCATTATTTGTTTGAACTAATAGATACTTAAATCATTGTTGAGTAAAATAGGAACCAACACACATGGATGCGGACCCGACGATCAGACGCTGCTCATCTCACCCAACATGCCCTCCGTTCCGCATGCAACACCTCCAAAACCGACCAGAATTTCAAAATGTAGTTGCACGGATAGTACCTGAAGCCCTTCTTGCGTTTGCACGTCCCGGGGCACCGAGATTAGACGAATATAGAAGAGTGCACAACTTAGAAGTCCCTATGGTCCGTCCAGAACCGGAAGTACCTCCCCAGGGGACTCAACCTGAGCGACGTGAGGGTCCTAGGACGAGAGGAGGAAGGGTCCAGTGAGCCGGGGCTCCTGGACGGGGTGTGTTGAGAGTTTCAATCGGGAGGGGAACTGCAGTGGGTGGTGCCTCAGACGAGCAAGCAAGCACCAGCCGACGACGTAATCCCATTATCACCTCAACACCTGAAACAACCATCCGACCTTCCACATCAACCAAACGACGATCTCCCGTGGTCGAATCAGAGTTCACCTCCGACGAAGCCCTTGTGGATGCCGAGGTCACTTTCAATGAAGGGCACGTTCGTGATCCGTCACCCGACCCAGAAGGCTCTCCCAGCTCGAGTGAATCTAGATCGGCCTCTGGCTCCGAAGAGGAATCATCAGAATCCAAGTCTGCCACTGACCGAGTAATCCGAAGACACCGAATTCCTCAACGCATCGGTCCAAATGAAACAACCATCAACACTGATTCTACCTCTACCACATCATCTGCCCCATCAACCGCACCTTTAGCCGATTCGGGAGACATTAGGAGAGCGGATGGAGTAGAAGTTGAAAATTTAGAACAGGTGAGCAGGAGAGAATGGAGATCGAAAATAATAATGAGAGCACTAGCTCATTAACCGAACAAGAGTGTGAGCTAGCCCGAGCAGGTGTCAGCCAGGTAGCCACATCTGCTATCTTGTCTCATGTGTTGGGACGAGATATTGAAGAAGTCGTCGTGGACCTAGAGACGCAATTGCACGCCCCCCATAGCCACTCAGGTGTCTCTAAACAGACATCTATTTCACTTGAACATGGGAAATTAGCACATACGCTATCAAGCCTTCACTCGGAAGGTGCTGATATTGAAACAAGAGTGCAGCAGCCCCCAATCTGGACTTCTTTCAGTGCACCATTGAGTCTAGAGCCTCTTGATACGATTCTATCTTCTTTGGCTAGGACACATGTCATATCTAATGCTACCATCGGTGATGTAAGTGACCCGATCGGAACGTCTGTAGTAAGTCTGCCTTTGAGCGAATTACGAGGATCAGACGGAAATCCTACCACAGCTATCCAAATGCCAGTTGTGAACGTAGGTGGTACTACCTCAATGGTTGTTACCTCAACGGGGAATCTAAGTGATCTCGGAGTTAGTTTACCCTTTTTCATTTCCAGGGAACAATACGAGCAGGATCTCAAGGCCATGGAAGAAAGAATGCAACTTCGGTTCGACGAAGAAAAGCGGCTGATAAAAGGAAAAAGCTCGGTCGTTGACACTAAACCCGAACCCCGACCTACCCCTCGAAAAGCCCAACCTGCTCCTGCACAACCAACTGTCGACCTTTTTGTCGATGAGTTAAACACCCTGCTATTAGCCAAATTACTAACACTTAACCCCGACACCCGCAAGATCAGGATCTGTTAAGCCTCCTAAGCCTACAACAAACCACCCAACTAGATCCCAACCAAACACCAACCAATCCTCATCCTACATCCTCCGAGTTCAACGCTTTCCGAGATCGCGTCGAACAAAACCTAACATCTGTCCGTACATCTCTCGATGCATTAACCAACCACATCACCATATTAGAGACAACTTCCAAGTCACAAGCTCGCGGCAACAAACGCCAGCATGATCACGAGGAAGACCCCGATGACCATGAGAGGGAGAATGCTAAGAAGCGAAAGCTTGATGACACCTCAGCCCCAGACCGATCAGAAAATCAAACTGTGGCAGAAGGTGAAGCAGTCACAGGTACAGATGATCAACCCGATGATGATACATCAGAGAGAGTCTCTCGGATGTTTGAATCAGGGTTATATGGTGATGAAAGCAACAAACATTTCACACTTTACATTGATCTAGAAGTTAAGCCAACGGTTGAAAAGCCCGAGGTCTACGAGGAGGAGATCCAGATGATCATGGCAACGGGAGCTTAAACTATAAAAATTCCTTCGAACGACGATGACCTGGATTTCGACAACTTCTTCCTGATCAGAGGTCAACCAGTTCAGTTAATAGTCATATCAGATTCAGAGGCTGACTTTCTAGAACCCGAAGATGATAAGAATGTCGTTGCCAGAGCTGTGTGGTATAAGGAGCAGCAAGACACGTTTCTCGATGAGGTATTGGGCAGTGAAACTCCAGAAGATATCCACTTCAGCCCGATAACGTCCCCAGGTGTCTCTCATGCACATCAGTCGCCAACAATACCAGTTCCACCTGATTTCACCCAGGCACAACCATCTGCTCCGCAAACAGCTCTGCCAGATCCGAATCATGTCGGCTCTTCAAACCCTGATCAAGCTGGTCCTTCCAATGCCAATCAACCAGAGGTCAGTGAAGCCGAACTAAAACATCGAATAGTTTGACTTCGACAAGCTTTCGTTGAAGAGACCGAAAGATTGTTGTTTTCTCACCGCATCCGAAGACTGTACCCGTATGAAGTTTTTGGTGTTGGTCAAGAATCAGAGGAGTTAAAGTCGGAGTATATGTTTTTGGTAAGGGGTAAAGAACAGAGAAAAGAGTTTGTTCACTCGAAGAGTCCGATTGGTCAAGTCAGAGAGGTGGTGGCCAAGCAATTCTACAAGATCTGGTATCCTGAATTCAAGGTATGGAGACGGAATGGGCAGATCTACACGTTTTCTGAAGCCGACTTTCAGCACTTAAGGATCGATGACTTCGAGTTCATGTATCACTATTTCTGAAACCTACAGATTCGAAGGTTCAACATCTAAATTGCACTATGAGCCATCAGACGTTTCATGTATCGCCACTATCTGTACTACAACGTCTTCGCCTTCCAGCTCGCACTTGAAAGCCACCAGACCATTGTAAACATTCGAAGACCGAACAATCAACTCTCGAACATCGACGACTATCTTCTCTACACGATACTGTCTGAACCGGAATTCGGAGTAATCTACAAAAACCAATTGGGAGTAAGATGCTTTCTGACATTTTCTGAAATTGCCAAATATTCCGACGGTACCATGAAAGCAATTCGACTTCAACTTGAACAGATTCATCAGCGCAACGAAAGCTAAGTTGTTGGGTTTCAAATGCCAACTACCCGAAGGAACCTTATGATCCGAGCACTCGAAGAACTGCAAGACCGAATCGAATTCCAAAAAGCCATGAGAAGAATAGAGACATATCTGGGATGCCGACCGAGAAATTGAAGATTCCTACCTTAACTGTTAAAGTTGCTGGTTCCAAACTTTGAGCCAAAGGGGGAGATTGTTATGGTAAAAAGTGTAATTGTCTTAAAGTTTGGGCTAATATTGTAAAATACCTAAAAGGGATAAATAGTTTTATTCTCCTATTGCTTTAGGGTTAATCCATCGATTAGCTTTTCATAACCGTACTCTTAATTGTAAACCTTTTATTATTGAATGAGATGGATGACAACTTGAAATCAATTTGTTCTTGATTGTTTGATTAATTCATTGTTATTGATTGCACTTTCTGGGATCCACACACAGTCTTCTTAGCATCAGTCAGCTATGTGATACAGGCTTCAAAGTATGCTTTACTAAGAAAGCATGTTCAGTCACTGATAAGAAGGGAAAACTTGCTCTCAGCGGTTATCGTTTGGAAAATGTTTATGTCATAGACACAGACTCAACAACCACTTAGAACATTTGTTTTCTATCTAAAGCCTCATCATATGTCAATTGGCTATGGCATAAGAGGCTCTCTTATCTCAACTTCAAGACGCTGAACACTCTATCCTCAAAGGAACTAGTCACTAGCTTGCCTCAACACTCATACGCTAAGGAATCTCTTTGCTCAGCGTGTGAAAAAGGAAAACAAAGTAAAGCTAGTTTCAAGTCCAAACAAGTGTCATTAGTGACAAACCCTCTTCAACTCCTCCATATGGATTTATTTGGCCCTATCAACATATAATCCATCGCTGGAAAGAAATACACTCTCGTCATAGTAGATGAATTCTCTCGCTATACCTGGGTGATGTTTCTCCGATCTAAGAGTGACACTCCAGATGAACTCATTTCATTTGTATGAAAAATGGAAGACCCGAATAATATGACGGTTCCCTCAATAAAGAGTGATCATGGAACTTAATTCAAAAATAATTATCTTGATAACTTCTTTAAAAGCAAGGGTATTTCTCACAACTTCTCATCAGTAAGAACGCCTCATCTTCCAACTCAATTCTAGGCATAAGCTGTCAACACTGCATGTTTTACTCAAAATGGTTCGCTGATTGTTAAAAGTTCAACAAAACTACCTATGAAGTTTTCCACGTGAGAAAGCCATCTATCAGCTTTCTTCATATCTTTGGTTGTCAGTGTTTCATCTTAAACAACAGAGATACTCTTGGAAAATTCGATCCCAAAGCTGACGATGGAATATTCCTTGGATACTCCTCAGTGTCCAAAGCCTTCAGAGTCTTCAACAAGAGAAGACAAACTGTTGAAGAAACCATTCATGTCACCTTTGACGAATCTCACTCAACAAACCCTAGACCTTTTGCTAAAAACGAAGAATTGAATAAGTGGATGTTTTCTTATTATGGGGAAGTAGAAGCTTACGTCAATCCTGATCCTCAGGTCAATAATCCAATCGCTGATGATGATCATATCATCATTCCTAGCATGCAAACAAGTGAAGTTGAATCCTCTTCATGGGTATTAGTTGTTCCTATAAACATTTTGCCTCCTTCTGGACCCTCAAATTCGAAAACCCATCCACTTCTGATCAGTAATTACTGAACAAAACACTATCTAAACCTCAACATTTACTGCCTGACATACCTGACACTATCGCTGCTGAAGTCTCTTCTTCAACATCTCCAGAAGTCCATTCAGAGCCAGAATTTCAAGTTCTAGCTTAAGGATGGATGGTGAATCACCCAATAGAGCAAATTCTAGGTGATCCCAATGCAGGTATTCAGACACGACGAAGTTCAGGTAACATTTGTCTCTTTGTTAACTTTATTTCGCTGATTGAACCGAAAAGAACTGATGATGCCCTCAGAGATCCAAATTGGGTCAGCACTATGCAAGAAGAACTGACTAAGTTTGAAAGAAACAAAGTTTGGAATCTCGTTCCCAGACCATCTGACAAAATTGTAATTGGCACTAAGTGGGTGTATCAAAAAAGTTAGATGAATTTGGAACTGTAACCCGCAACAAAGCTAAACTAGTTGCTCAGGGATACAAACAAGAGGAAGGAATAGACTATGATGAAACCTTTGCCCTAGTAGCAAGACTCGAAGAAAATTGACTTTTCTTAGCTTATGTTGTTCACAAAAACTTCAAGGTTCACCAATTGGATGTTAAGTCAGCATTCCTCAACGGAAAGCTGGATGAAGAAGTTTACGTTGAACAACCTCCAGGATTTGCTGATCCTAAGCATAAAAAATATGTTTATAAACTGGATAAGGCCATCTATGGTTTGAAACAAGCATCTCGTGCATGGTATGACACTTTTTCTCTTATCTTATCGCTGAAAATTTTGAACGTGGTAAGATTGATAACACTCTATTTTTAATAAAAGTTAAAGGTCATATTATTCTTGTTCAAATATATGTAGATGACATTATATTTGGTTCTACTAACCCATCTCTGTGTACTCAATTCGATGAACAAATGAAGAAAGAATATAAGATGAGTATGATGGGTTTACTAACATACTTCCTTGGACTTCAAATCAAGCAAAACTATAAGGGTACTTTTATCCACCAAGGTAAGTACATTAAAGATATGCTGAAGAAGTTTGATCTTACTCAAAGCTCAGCTATGAAAACTCCCATGGCACCTCAGCTGGCTCTTAACAAGGATCCAAATGGAAAACCTGTTAATGTCATTGCTTATAGAGGAATGATCGGCTCTCTTTTGTATCTTACAACGAGTCGACCTGATATCATGTATTCTACTTGTCTTTGTGCACGATATCAATCTGAACCCAAAGAATCACATTTGATCGCTGTAAAGCGAATTTTTAGATATCTGAAGGGTACACCCAACCTAGGTCTTTGGTATCCTAAACACTCAGGGTTCGATCTAACTGCCTATTCAAATGGTGATTTTGCAATTTGAAAACTGGATATAAGAGGTTGTCAGCTCCTGGGTGGAAACTTGGTGAATTGGACAAGTAAAAAGCAAAACTCAGTGTCCACCTCAACCGCTGAAGGTGAGTATGTAGCCACTGGTAGTTGTTGTGCTCGGGTCTATGGATGAGAAATCAGCTCATAGACTATGACCTTCAGCTATCAAAGATTCCTATCTATTACGACAGCACTAGTGCCATCGCTATAGAAAACAACCATGTGTTACACTCAAATACTAATCAGATATCATTTTATCAGAGATCATGTGATGAATGGAGATATAGAACTTCATTTTATTCCCACTGACTGGCAGCTAGCTGATATTTTTACCAAACCTCTTGATGAGACAAGATTCAACTTTCTCATCAACGAGCTTGGAATGCTAAACCTTGAAGAATAACTATTCAACAGTCAAGCATTATGCCAGCAATAAGGTTCTATCTCTGATACTCATATCCTAATCTATAAGTAAATGTTCTTTGATACTCAGGTATGTTCTCTTTCCTAACTCACTGAAGTTTTCTTCAGAGAGATGTCTTTCAAAATTAAAAGTCGATCACTGACCTTTTCTATCAGTGATCCCTTTGAAAAACAAAAAACTCATCACTGATATTTCTCATCAATGATTCTTCGAAAAAAACAAAATCTGTCAGGATCGAATCTTAACAAGACTAATAATACTTAGAACTCAGAATTAAAGAATCAGCGGAATAGAACTTTAATTCACACAATCAAAGAACTATATATCAGAAAACACACAGCTGTTTGTATTCACTAATTCAACTCACAAGCTTACAACCAAACCTCAATCTTGATGAACAGGCTCAATCAAGACGACTTCTACTTCTCTAGAAATAGGGTTCTAAACCTTGAGGTTAATTCTCTCTAAAACAAAACGTATTCTGAGACTCTCGTACCGAATAGCTATCTATCAACATCTATTTATACAAAATAATTACAAGATAACTATCAAAACAAAATTGATCTTCAGAATATTCTTTCATGGTTATCTTCAATCATTCCATCTTTATCTCCAACATTCTCGCATTCCAAACTTATGATCACAAGCAGCATTAACATCTTTATGCACGAGCAGTATTAACTTCATTCAGCATGAGCAGTACTAATATTCTCCAGCAGCATTAATTCATTCCAGCAGCATTAACTTGATTCAGCAGTACTATCCTTGCTTCAGCAGTATTAATCTTGACAAGCAGTACTAACTTCACTCTAGCAGTATTAATTATGCCCTGGCAGTATTAAAGTTGTTCTGGCAGTACTATCCATACTAAGCAAATCTTCAGTTCCCAACAATCTCCCCCTAACTTGACTTTTAGAAAGAGAAGTCACGTTCTTCAGATGATGATGCTTCCAAAACTTAATCTTGAACACACAAGTCAGGATTCAATCCCAAACTTTGATTGATGATCCTTCTTACCAGGTATCTTGCCATCTTAGAATCTTTGTCACACACCAACTTAGCTTTTAGCATTCCATCCAACCTTGTCATGCTGTGCTTGTATATTTTATCCACCAAATAATACTCATGATATGCATAGTCAAGTGTTATGACATACACACCACAGTTTTCAATAAGCATCCAGTTGGTAACAGCTTAAAATTGCCTTTCTGTCAAATACTTAACTGCTTCTGTATTGAACATTAGACACAAGTATTCAAGTACCATTTTGGTGATGGACATTCCATTCTCAGTCAGCATATTTCCATACAGCTTCATTCCAACCTTGTACATCTCCTCTACGTCAGATCTAGAGCATATTCTGATAAGTCTTCCCCATGTAGAACAGACTTCAAACTTCCCATCTGCTCTTTTGATTCTAATGTACTCCTTTCTCTGCTCTATCAATGTGTCCGAGAAGATGATCTCAGGAGCCATAGAAGCTAATGGTTTAACTTTGATTGGACTAGTATCAACCACAGTAATATACATATCACATTGATCATTTGTTTGTGATTGTACATTACTTGGTTGACCTGATGGAGTTTCCACTTCTTCTTCAGCAACTTTTTGATCAGCTTTCTCTTTTACAACTTCCTCCTTAGCTTCTTCTACAATGGGTTCCACCCTAGGCTTCTTTACAACTTTCTTCTTTGAAGCTATAGACTTTGTTCTTGGTCTTTTGTTTGACACCATCTTGGTTCTTTTGAGTGATTTAACAGCTTCAGGAATGGTTTCAGCTGTTTCCTTTGTTTCTGCTGCTTCAGGGATGGTTTCTGCTGCCTTATGTTTTTCAGCAACATTAACCATTTCTGCTGCTTGAATGGTTTCTGCTGCTTTTTGACTAGCAGCATTAACCATTTCTGCTGCTCTATCTGTTACTGCTTCTTTTACTATCTTTGATACTGCTGCTTCAACACTATTCTTCACAACCTCAAATACCTCTGCTTCAATCTCAGATTTAGTTACTGTAGATACAGATACTACTTCCTTCTCACTTTCAGATACTGCTGCATCAACAAGACTCTTCATAATTTCAGCTATTGCTACTTCAATCTCAGATACTGCAGCATTAACTGTTTCTACTGCTTTTTCTGTGGTTTCTGCTGCTAGAAACTCAGATACTACTTCCTTCTCATTTTCTGCAGTTTCAGTTACTGCTTCTTTCTCACTTTCTGCTTCCTTTGCAACTTCTGCAACCTGCTCAGCCTCTCCCTCAACCTTATGCTCATTCTCCCCCTCAACCTTTGCATCCTCCATGTTTAGTTCAGTTTCTAACTCCCCCTTTTTGGAAGCATCAGTGGTTGATCTTCTCCTTTTCAGAACATACTGAGCTTTCTTCCTTCTTTGCAGCAGCTTGGTGATCATCTTCTTATTCTTCTCTATCTTGGTGTGTTGATAAAGAACCACCTTCTTAAGCTCATCAATCTCCTTCTGCTGATTCATGACATCAATGTTGATGTTGGCAATGGTTTCCATCAATTCCTCATAAGTATATCTATCCTCACCTGGTTTAGAAGTGTTTACCTCCCTTACAGGATCATTGGAAGTTTTAGTAGTTGTCTCTTGCCTAGCAAAAGCACAACCTACTCCCATGGTTTCTTGGCGCCTGGGTCCTCTGAATGTTTTCACATTCTGAGTTGCCGTGGGGAAGGTCTTAGTGATGTTACCACTGTCCTTCTCTTTGCTAGCAGAAGTAGTGGCAGCCTTGCAGCCCACATGCTCATCCTTCTCCTTAGAGAGCACATTCTTGGGGTTGGGAGACACCCCTGTGGTCACCCTTTTGATATTCGCTATTGGAGAATGCTCCAATAGAGGGCTTGTAGGCTTTGGGCTATTAGGAGATACACCAAGGGAAGGAACCTTGTATACCTTTCTTCTTTCAAACTTCTTGGTGATTTTGGGAGTGGGTCTTAGAAGAATGGACTGTGGGATTTCTTTGGTGATGGAAGGTTGGGATTGGCCATCAGTGGGTGTGTCTAATGGGGGCCTTGACCCTGATGCCATACCTTCAGTGGTGTGGGACACAACCATCATTGTAGAGAACAATGGTGTGTCAACTCCTTCCGAGTCCCTAGGAATTCTTCTCATTTTTGAGAAAACCTTCCCTTTAGGGGGTTTTGGCACATATACCTCAGCAGACTGAGGTAAATCCGTCAATTCATGGTTAATTACTTCTTGGACAAACCTGGGATACATGTAAAAGCTCTTTTTGGATTCTAGGTTTGCCACAAGATCATTAAAAAATCATTGCTGAAAAATTGAACTGTCTGGCAGTGGCTAAGCAGACCAAGGCATAAGCAATGGTACTGCTAAACTCACTCCATCCAGTTGTTTTCTTTGAAATACAGTGCATAAGAGTATGAACAAGAAATCGCCATTGGGTGAAAAACTTTGACTTGTAGAATTTTAAATTTCCAATGGGACCTTCATACTCCATTCTTGGTAAGGTCAAGAAAAGTTCATCATTAGAGAGATAGGTTATACCTGAGAAGAGTGATGCGAATAACCTCCTCTGTGACCTTCAAGGGTTTGTCACAAACCCTTGTTCGAATGATTTTCTGCCCATCTTCGAATATAACAGTGTCATTCTCCCAAAATTGCTTTTGATGCTCGATATATATGGTTGGGCACACTGTTAGGGCATGAGAGATGTGTGTGGACTTGAGAAAATCCACAATATCATGAAATCCTACGGCCTGCTTTGGCTTCTGAAGCATCGCAATCTCATTGTGCTCATCGACAAACTCCATTGTCGTCATTCTTCCTGAGGATTTGGATAGAAAACACAGAGATTCTAGGGAGAAAAGGTTAGAACGAGAGAGAGATAAATTGAATGCAAAGAGACGTTATGAACTTTGGCGGGTTGAAAGAGTATTTATAGCAGTACTAGCCCTGATCTTCTTTAAAAGCAGTATTAACGACTTAGCAGTATTAACGACTGAGCAGTATTAACTGCAAGGCAGTATTAACTACACAGCAGTATTAACTGCACAAGCAGTATTAACTACTAAGCAGTATTAACAACAAAGCAGTATTAACTGCACATACAGTATTAACTACTAAGCAGTAAGAACTACAAAGCAGTATTAATTACACATGCAGTATTAACTACTAAGCAGTATTAACTACAAAGCAGTATTAACTACTAAGCAGTATTAACTACAAAGCAGTATTAACCACTAAGCAGTATTAACTACAAAGCAGTATTAACTACACATTGGCAGTAGAAAATATGTACTAGCAGTAGTAACTCTGCACTGACAGTAGTAACTATACTTACACTTTGCAGCACTTGTCAATCTGAGTCATACTGAGGTTCTGAGAAAACTAGTTAGTAACACCAAATATACAAAGAAATACAGGTATAAAAAATTAAAAATCATGAATTTATTCAAGGTTGATCAAGCCCACACTTGCTACCAAGAAAGTGAATCTACCCACATCAAAAGCTTTTGTGAATAGATCTGCAAACTGGTCATTGGTATGAACTTTAGCAACTTGAATCAATTTCTTTTCATTACAGTCTCTAATAAAGTGATACCTGATCTCTATGTGCTTTGTTTTTGAGTGCTTGACAGGATTGTTAACAATGCTAATGGCACTGTTGTTGTCAATGAAGATTGGAGTGTGAAGAAATGTTACCCCATAGTCCAACATCTGATTCTGAATCCATAACACCTGAGAACAGCAACTTGCAGCAGCTATATACTCAGCTTCTGTTGTAGATAAGGACACTGTGGTTTGTTTCTTACACTGCCATGATACAAGTCTTGCACCCAAAAACTGACATCCACCTGAAGTAGACTTCCTATCCATGTTAGCTCCACCTAAGTCACTGTCTGAGTATGCAAGCAAGTCAAATGAAGATTCATAAGGATACCAAAGACCTAATCTAGGTTGCCCTCTTAGGTATCTAAAAATTCTTTTGACTGCATGAAGGTGTGATTGCTTAGGTGTAACCTGAAATCTGGCACAAACACATACTGGAAACATAATGTCTGGTCTAGAGGCTGTGAGATACATGAGTGATCCAATCATAGATCTGTAATGATGTACATCCACATCCTCCCCCTCAAGATCTACAGTGATCTGTTTGTGTGTCTCCATTGGTGTGCTTGCTGGCTTTGAGTCTGTTAAACCATACTTGTCCAGGATGTCTTTCACATATTTGGATTGGCTTATGAAAATCCCATCTTTCCTCTGTTTCACCTGAAGCCCAAGGAAGAAAGTAAGTTCTCCTATGGAACTCATCTTGAAGCTCTTGTGCATTAACTCTTCAAACTCTTTACACATGTGATCATTTGTGGATCCAAAGATGATGTCATCCACATAGATCTGAACAAGTAGTGTGTCTTTCTTTCTCCTCTTAATGAACAAGGTCTTGTCAATGACTCCTCTTTCAAAGTCATTTTCCAAGAGATAGGTAGACAGGGTGTCATACCATGCTCTTGGGGCTTGATGTAAACCATAAAGTGCCTTCTGCAACTTGTACACTCTGTCAGGGTGCAATGGATTCTCAAATCCAGGGGGTTGACAGACATATACTTCTTCATCAATACTTCCATACAGAAAAGCACTTTTTACATCCATTTGGTAGACCTTGAACTTCATGTATGAGGCATAGGCTAGAAATAGCCTAATTGCTTCAATCCGTGCCACTGGAGCAAAGACTTCCTCATAGTCTATGCCCTCTTCCTGAGTATACCCTTGTGCAACCAGCCTTGCTTTGTTTCTGATCACAATTCCTCTGTCATCCTTCTTGTTTCTGAAAATCCACTTGGTGCCAATTGCTCTATGACCTTTTGGAAGGTCCACCAAGTCCCAAACATCCTGTAATTTAAACTGTAGCAGCTCCTCTTGCATTGCTTCTATCCAACTTGGATCTTTCATAGCATCATAAGCCTTTTTGGGCTCAATTTGGGATAGAAAGCAAGTAAGTACAGTATTAACTGTATTCTGCTGATCTTGTAGCTCTTGAAGTCTGCTTTGATTCCTAGTCATCATGGGAGAAGCAATGTCTCCTATAACCAACTCAGGAGGATGATTTTTCTGAGTTCTTGATGGATGACCAGATTCCTCTTGTAAGTTCACATCCAGATTTGACTCATCTAAGTCTGGATTTTCTTCAGCTTCTTCAGTCACATCAGACTCTCTTGAAGTCTGATTTTCCTCTATTCTTCTCTCTTCTTCATTCCGAATGGGTTCAACTTCCTTTTCTGGTTCACAGAAGTCAACGGGATCAATTGTAGGGAGTGGAAATATCACAGACTGAATACTGTTATCTGATGGTGGTGCATCCCTTTGTCCGGCATTTACATCACTACTGAAACCCAAAGAATTAGTGAGTGAATCAATGTCAAATAGCCAATCAGGACCTGAACCAATAGGATTTGGTGTGTTCTCATTGCATTTGACATTGTCACGTTCTTCAATTATTCTGGAAGAGGTATTAAACACTCTGTAAGCCTTACTCTGAGATGAGTAACCAACAAGAAAGCCATCATCTGCTTTGCTATCAAACTTACCTAAGTGAGATTTGGTATTGAGAATTGTACAAGGACACCCAAATGGTTTGAAAAATCCAATAAATGGTTTCTTTTTCAGAAAAAGCTCATAAGGTGTCTTGTTTTTAGGCTTTATGACCAAAACTCTGTTTTGAACATAACAAGCAGTATTAACTGCTTCTGCCCAAAAAGTAGTGGGTAATTTTGAATCAGCTAACAGAGATCTAGCAGCCTCAATCAGTGTCCTATTCCTTCTCTCAGCAACACCATTCTGTTGTGGAGTCCTAGGAGCACTGTATTGTCTCTCAATTCCTTTTTCCTCACAAAAGGTGTTTAGATCAAAGTTTTTAAATTCAGTCCCATTATCTGATCTAATGACTTTCACTTTTTGATTTGATTGGTTTTCAATTCTAAGAATAAAAGATTTGATCAGTCCACTTGTCTCATCTTTAGTTCTCAGAAAATATACCCAAGTAAATCTAGAGTAATCATCAACAATAACTAAACAGTATGACTTCTTGCCAATGCTCATGACATTTGTAGGGCCAAACAGATCCATATGCAACAACTGAAGAGGATTTGAGATAGTGTTTATCTCTTTGGACTTATGAGAAGTTTTGTGTTGTTTGCCTTTGAGACATGCAACACAATGATCATCACATGAATAGACTTTTGATGGTAAACCCCTAACAAGATTATTTTTAACAAGTTTATTCATTGTTTTAAAATTCATGTGACACATCCTTCTGTGCCAAAGTGATGATTCATCTATTGAAGCTTTTGATACCAAACAATTTAGAGATGAATCAGATGAAACACTTTCTAAATCTAAACAATACACATTATCCTTTCTAGGAGTTCTCAATAGTATCATGTTTTCATCAACTACTTTGAATCCAGGAGCAAGAATGATGCATTCAGAATCAGTAAATAATATACTATGTTTCTTGTCACAGACCTGTGATACACTTAACAGGTTGTATCTAAATTGCTCAACATAGTAAACATCCTCAAATGTCATCTTACCTTTTGACACATCACCTTTACCACTTATCTTACCTCCTGCAGGATTATTTCCAAAAGCAACATGTCCTCCATCAATTCTTTTGAAATTCTTGAGGCAGGCCATGTTACCTGTCATGTGCCTGGAGCAACCACTATCAACATGCCAGATGCTCTTCCCCTTGAGCTGTTGGTTGCCCTGCACATCAGATAAATCAGTTAGTTTTTATTGGGAACCCAAGCCAAAGTGGTCTTGGGTCTCCCTTGCTCATCAAAGTACTTGCACTGGGTTTTGATGAGATTTTCAAACTTAGGTACTGCAGTACTGGAGTACTTTGTCAATATGATTGGTCTAGCAGCACAAAAACTAGAAGCAGTATTAACCTTAGAAGAAGTACTAACAGTGTTAGCAGCACTAACACTGCTAGCAGCAGTATTGTTCTTAGAAGAGGTACTAACAGAGTTAGCAGCACTAACGCTGCTAGCAGCAACATTCTCTTTAAAAGAAGTACTAACAGTGTTAGCAGCACTAACACTGCTAGCAGCAGTATTGGCAGTAGTATTGCTTCTAGCAGCACTATCCTTGTCAGCAGTACTATCTGAGGTAGCAGTACTAACATTAGTGCTTTTGGGGACCCACATATTGACACATTCCTTTTCAGTCTGTTTTCTCATGTGGCTTTTGGATTCAGCTTGTTTCTTAGCCACATTATTCCTTGCAGGCTTCCTATAACCAGAAGATTTTTGAAAACTTCTTTGAAAACTTTTCTTTTGGTTAATAGGATTGAAATAACAGTGTTTGGCAAGATGATTCAATTTGCCACAAATAAAACAAGGTTTTGGTCTGTTAATCCTTTGCAGATCAACTCCTTGCTTTTGTGCCCACTGGTTATTCCAATTTCTTTGATTTCCCCTCTTTTTATCATGTTTTTGGGGCTTATTCTCTTGAGATTTCTTGCAAGAACAATGTTCACAAGTATTAGAGTTCACAACAGTGGTCTGTGTATAATGAACTCCCTTTCCAGTCCTTTTCATCTCATTGTTCTTAACACATGGACTTACACATTCCTCATCAGATCCTTCTTTTTCAGTCTTATCCTCAACAACTACTTCATCTAATGGATCTACTTCAGTGGCTCCTTCAGGTAAGTCCTTCCTATCCTTGGTTTCTAATAGGTCTGACTTAGGAGGGATGTAGGTGTTGTTGTAGGGTGGGGGTGTGGCATTGTACCCTAGGCCTGGTTTCAACTTACTATGGATTTGAGAGTTGATTATGTTGTCCATGACTTTAGAGGCACAATTAAACTTTTCTACATCAAGTTTAACTTTCTCAAGCTCTCCTTTTAGTTTCTCACACTCTTCCCTGGATTCTCTAAGCTGGAACTCTAGACCATCCTTTTCCCATTTCCAGTAGTTTGTATCATAGGAGTGTTGAAGTTCATTGGCTTGAAAAGCCCTAATCTGTTCTTCAAACTTCTCAACAATTACTACATAGTCTTTTCTGTCCTTTTCTAATCTCTTAAGGTCATCACACATTCCCTGATTGTGATCTCTATACCTTTTAACAGTGTCTATACAAGCTTGAGTACAGAGATTAGATTTTACCTCAGTGGGAAGATCTGAAACTTCAGCCATAAGAGCTTGATTTTGGATGGCCTCTTCTGCTTGATCACTCCAATCAAATCCCATTCCTTGTTGAGAGACAAGAGCTTGAATAGAGTTTCTGTTTTGATTGGAGCTTCCAGCCTGAGTTTATTGATGGCTGTTGTGAGATGTTCCACCTCTGCATTCCCTGGCAAAGTGTCCCATCTTGTGACACTTGTAGCATTCAACTTTGGACTTGTCAAATCCAGCACCATCTTCTCTTCTTTGGGAAAAGTTGTTTCTCCCTGTCCTCTTTATGAATCTCTTCACCCTCATAGACAGCATAGCCATCTGCCACTTGATATCCATCTCTTCAAGATCATCAGCATTAATCTGTTCTAAGTCATCATTAATCAATGAGGAATTAACATGACTAGAAAAGAAGGCTTCTAGTACTGAATCATTGGTCTTTTCCTGATTGACTCCTCCAGCAGCACTAACTGATTCAGGGTTAGCAGTAGAATCAGGTGATGTTGAAAGGAGTGCAACATTATGTACATATCCAGAGGGCTTCTTTTTGGCTTCAACCTCTGCTTCAAAGACTCTAAGATCATTGTAAAGATCATCAAGCTCTTTATCTTCTAATTGGTCATTCTGTCTGAAGGACACAGTATACATTGTCCACTCTTCACCTAATGGTCTTAAGAACTTTCTGTTAACATCATCAGCCTCCATCTTGACTCCTACTGTGGCCAATTCTCCAATCAGCTTATTAAATCTATCAAAAGTTTGAGTCATAGACTCATTCTTAGTAGAAGTAAAGTTTTCATACTGCTGCTTGAGAATTGCCTTCTGATTCCTCTTGGTGCTTTTGGTGCCAGTGAATCTCTTTTCCAATGCATTCCACAGAGTCTGAGCATCAGTGCAGTGATGAAATTGATGCTGATATTCATTGGGGATAGCCAAAAGCAGAGTGCTTAAGGCCTTCATCTCTATTTGTCTGACTTTTCTCTCTGCATCAGTCTTTGGAGGAGGTCTTTTGCCATCTGGTCCAATTCTTCCTTCAGCACATGGACCATTCTCTATGATATCCCAGATGGAATAATCAGTAAGCAGAATATACTGCTTGATTCTAATTTTCCACATGTCAAACTCATTGGGTCTGAGCATGGGAACCTTAGAAACAAGAGTATTGTTTGATTCAATAGAATTGTCCATAATAATTGTAGAATTCTAAGAAACACAAGCTCTGATACCACTTGTCAGGATCGAATCTTAACAAGACTAATAATACTTAGAACTCAGAATTAAAGAATCTGCGGAATAGAACTTTAATTCACACAATCAAAGAACAATATATCAGAAAACACACAGCTGTTTGTATTCACTAATTCAACTCACAAGCTTACAACCAAACCTCAATCTTGATGAACAGGCTCAATCAAGACGACTTCTACTTCTCTAGAAATAGGGTTCTAAACCTTGAGGTTAATTCTCTCTAAAACAAAACGTATTCTGAGACTCTCGTACCGAATAGCTATCTATCAACATCTATTTATACAAAATAATTACAAGATAACTATCAAAACAAAATTGATCTTCAGAATATTCTTTCATGCTTATCTTCAATCATTCCATCTTTATCTCCAACATTCTCGCATTCCAAACTTATGATCACAAGCAGCATTAACATCTTTATGCACGAGCAGTATTAACTTCATTCAGCATGAGCAGTACTAATATTCTCCAGCAGCATTAATTCATTCCAGCAGCATTAACTTGATTCAGCAGTACTAACCTTGCTTCAGCAGTATTAATCTTGACAAGCAGTACTAACTTCACTCTAGCAGTATTAACTATGCCCTGGCAGTATTAAAGTTGTTCTGGCAGTACTATCCATACTAAGCAAATCTTCAGTTCCCAACAAAATCTATCACTGACAATTTGTTTTATCAGAGATATCTTTTGAAAAACGAAAAGACACCCTTTTATGTGACGTCATCCTAGATGATAACCCTTGGCACACATTTTTGTCTGACACGTTCGCCCGTTACACTTCTTGACCAATCATCTTCATGGAATGTGTCCGTGTCATGATGAGTATTTTTCCCGCCCATCATTCGTTTCTCTCTCCTCTCCTTCCTATATAAACAACCCTTTTTTATTATTTTCCTCTTTACTCGCACACAGTCTCTCAAAGAAAAGAACATTCAAGGCATTCAAACAAATTAAGAACTTAAGAACTCGAACCTCAAAACCTTCAAGATTCCAGGTTTTCATTCTTAAACTTATGCACAATGTGAACAAAACCATTGTTTTGATCTTAAATCTTTGCTAATAAAGATAAAAAATGTGTTTTCTCTTCAACAAATCGTCTTTCTAATGATTTTCATACAAAAACCTTAAAAATGTTATTTTAAGGTTTAAAACATCTTTTAAACTTTTCTCTCTCATCTTCAATGTCTTTTACCAGATAATTTCCCAAAAGGAAACTGGTAAAACACACTTCTCTACCTTTTTCATCCTTAATGAAACTGGAAAACCCATTTTACAAGTTTCTTTCCTTAAAAGGAAACTGGTAAAAACCCATTTTATTATTTCTGGAACTTATCTCACAAACTTTCCATCTTCTTTTCTTTTGTTCTTCTAAACTTTCCCGAAATGACCTCACAAGCAACTACCTTCATGAAATCAAAAAATGTCAAGTTTGACCTATTAGTTGTCTAGTTCGTCGGAAACAATCACCTGGCACTGTTAATGTTCCCTGAAAAGAAACCATCCTTGCACCTGGCAGACGTTGTGACCTTACTGAGAAACTCTCCAATCTTCTATGCTCTGACGGTCGCTCCTCCGGCCCATAAATACCTATTACAGCAATTCTGGTATATCCAGCTGAACGTGCTGAGAAGACTCTTCCATCTGGGAAGGGTGTTACTGTAATATCCTTCCAAACACAATATGGTAAAGGTAGCATAACCCCCAATGGCATTCGCTCCTGCCTTCGACTACCTACCACCAGGCCCTTCGACGAACCACATACTGACAAAGAGCTTATCCAATTCCTTGATCACATGGAATACGAATGGGAGACAAAACCCAGATCCAAATCCCTGGATAAAAAATTGACGAAGGTCCTCAAGGAGAAGATGTCCTCCGAACTCAACTTCCTCTTCACCCACATCATTCAATCGATGAGTGGAAAGACTGGGTCGCTGGACCAGGATAACCACTCACAACTGCAGATGGGCTACAACGTCATCACTGGCAAGAACATCGACGAAGCTAGGATGATATTCGACGACCTAATGAACAAGGTCGAGAATCCTGACAGAGAGGTTAAAGTCCCTTATGTGTGTTTTGTCTCAGCACTCATGCAGTACTTATTTCGAATCTCTACCCGACCGAGGGTGATTATCAACTCCCGAAACTCGGGGTTTGCATCCTGAACGTGGAGCGAGTTGATAATGAGGTAAGTCTCTCAGAACTCAAACTTTGCCTCTCCTCCATTTCTTCTACTTCTGCAGCGATGCCTACAGGTCAACCCCCATGGCTTCCCAAGCTGCAAAAACCTCCTCTTCTAAGAGGAAACAATCAACTGCCCCTCTTGGTCAATCTAAAAAGACAAGAGAGTTTCTAAGGAGAAAACCCCCAGCAGCAATCAACAACAACATCGTCAGGGATCTCCTATTCACAGGCGACCCTAGAAACGTTCGTGGTCCACTCCACCACATCTGCCGCCGAAACAACCGCTTCAGCGATTGCAAGCGCTGACTCTACGCTGGTAGCTTCCCAACCACTCTCAGTGCCTCAAAGCACTGATGAGGTAGTTTTTGGCACCACCGGGCCACTCCACCACCAAGCACGACCATATTCAACAACATCGCTTCTCCCACCATCTCTTTGGTCTCCAACATAACTGTACCAGCGACTTCGCTCGCTGACAAACTCGAAACCCTGCTGCATGAAATCATGTGTGACAACATAGTAGGACCTGATGGTATCCCTCTCGGGAGATCTCAGCATATTTCTACGTCCAAAACTCCTCTCGAGCGGGACATATAATTCAATGGGGGAAGTCAGTTTGATTTCTTCCCTACCCATTTCTTCTAAAACAACTAAGCCCGAGCATCCTTGTGCTCAATATTTTTTTTATCTTACACGTCCTACTATTGAGACCCTCACCACCTCCATCAAGGAGGTCAGTGATCATGTGGAAACTCTCTCCACCAACCTCTCCAACAACACAACTGACATGAACATTGTCGGCAATGCGCTGAATGATCTCACCTCCTCCCTCTTCTCCGAAGCTGATAATACTCAGCTATCATCACAAACGGAGGAGGTGTCAAGAATAAAGACGAATGTTGCTGCCAATACTATATCGCTTCAATCGTTGAGCAACTCCGTCAGCTCACTCGTTGCTTCTGTCAACGACCTAAACAACAAGGTCGAAACCAACAATGGCCTTCTTGCTGACATCCTGGCCATGTTAAGGGAACCAGTGGTTGCTCCTGTTCCGTCATTCATAGACAGCGATCACACTGCCTTAGATATGGTGGCATGGTATGTCTTAAAAGCCACTGAAATGATCCCTGGCCTAGAAGCCAGGGTGGACAAACTAGAGGCTGTTGCCGCCTCCACCTCAACAGCTGTTCATGCTAATGTTGCACCTCTCAGCCCCCCCCCCCCCCCCTTGTGACAATAAAAAAGAGGGGGAGAAGGAAGAAGAAAATAATGAAGACCTCCCTAATGCTGAGAGGGGGGGGGGATTGAATAAGGAAACTCAAACCCGTCCTGCTTCCTCCACTAATACTAAACTGGTGGACATTCCCTCTGACAAAGAGGATGAGGAGGTAGAAGAAGAGGACGAAGTGCTGGAGTTTGTTGACTCCAAAAAGGACTCCGGAGGCGCTGATGACGATAACGATGAAGATGGCGAATCAGTTCTATGGTTCAAACCCACTCCCATCAGCGTTCCTCCACTCAAAGGAGTTTCTATTAATGAAGCAGGGGGAGAACTAAGAAGACCCCTAGTAAGAAATCTTTCCAAGGCAAACAAAAGGTAATCGTTGCCAAGGGAAACCTGAAGATTTTGCTTCGCATCTAAGGGGGAGCAACCTTCTCAGGTATGCCTCTCCATCATTCCATTTCTTGCTTCTACTCATGCTCACCTAAAACCCCTCTTAAACACTTAACCTTCTTTATCTATCTTTTTCTTCCCAAGCCTAACTCATTCTCATTTTTATTCAGCTAGTTCTCTACCCTGCTTGAGGGAAGAGTTGATGATCAGCACCAAATGATCCCAGCAACCATCGCTGAAGAAATTCCAATAATCCAGTCTCCGTGTTAGAGACTGATGACCGAGAAGAAGAAGAAGAAGAAGAAGAATTACTGAGTCACCTAAACAAACCCTCACGACCACTCCAAAGGTCTGAGGATGAATTACAAAGGAGAAGACCAACAATCCTTCATCAGCTAGAGAGTAAAAGGCTCAGAATCCCTTCTCAACAAGCTTCTACTGACAACCTTGCATTCCTGACTCCGGAAGAGCGCGAAGAGTCTATCAGGGCTGAGAAGTTGTATGCTGCCTGTCAAAAGGATGCTAAACTTGCCCTTAAGGTAGCGCAAAACTCAGTCTCTGATAAGAAACTGAAAAAGAATCCGACCAGAGTTCAAGAACAACTGTTGAAAGAGGTTGAGAAGGAATCCCGAAAAGAAAGAGCTGTCAGTGACTCCCAGTTAGAATGGTGCAGAGAAAAGATCAACCACAAATACCATCCAAGCCGAATCACTGCTGTGAACGTAATGGGTAAGAGCAAGAAAAATTAAATGTTGGTGACAATCACAATCTTCAGAGAAAACAATTCATCGCAAACAATGTACATGTCCAAGCTGGAGCTCTTCGGTTTTGATGAATGGTTAGAGATCAGGAATGCTATACAAAATTCCAAGTCCAAGTTCAAATCCCATGTGGAGAAGTTATTGAATTTGCATATCAACAAGGTCTCAACAAGAATGGAATTACCTATTCCTCCTGCTCTTCTTCAGAACCAAAGACCAACGAAGAGAAAACAAAAGCGAGCATCAACCTCTGATGATCCTGCTCATCGAAACGAAATAGGTATTGAATTCGCAAGAGAAGCAGTGCTCGGACCACCACCTAATTTATCAGCGCTCGATCTATCACTGCCACCAGGAGGTCACTTCGAATCTGGTCAAGTGATAGTCGACCCTTACAGAATCATCTTCCCTGATTGGAATGGTATCCTGTGCTTTCAACGAAATTCAGAGATCCCTATCTGCCCAATCGAACAACTCAGAGATCTAGTCCACTAGTGTAATCTGACAAGACCAGGTATCTTTCTCAAAGCCCATGTCCTTAAAGAAGCAAAGCTCATAAAATAACAGGGGGGGAAAGTACCTGACTGGATGATCACTAAAGGAGGCTCATATGACGAAATGCTCTTCAGGGATGAACCTCTATAGCTGATAGATTCCTATCTTGTAATATTTTGTAATTTATCAGTGTTTATTTTAGTACTTGTATAAATCTTTCACTTGTACTTGTAAACTTTCAATTCCCTTTGTAAACTTATTACGATTTAATTAAAGTTTTCAGTGAAAGTACTTTACTCCATCAATAGAAAAGATCCCTTAAAACAGTAAATAGGACACGCAGCTATCAGTCCTCTTTATCCTTATGTTTTTTAGACTTAGCAATTTTCTTATGTTGCTTTGTCATCATCAAATAGGGGAGATTGTTGATCCAAATTCTTTCAGTGATTTGATGACGATCCTCAGAATAACTTAGTGAAATTTGCATTTAACATCTTTATGTATTAGTGTCTTGCTAAAAGTCAGAAGCATGCGCCCAATCAGATGTTGACACGTCTAAAGTACTCATGCCATCCATTTAATGCAATGGGTATAAATAGGAGGAATACGCCTACAGTTTGACGGATCTCCCTAAACTACTTAGTGCGTAGAAAACCTTTGTTTTTCTACATCTTCCTTTCTCTCTAGTTTCTTGTGCAAGAACACTTAGTGATTCTCAAATTTGTTTAGATTAGGTTTACTTAATCTTATTCCGCAACAAACTATAAATTGTATTTTGATTTATCAATAAACAATTTTGAAAACCATAAATTTGTGTTTGTATTCCACCCCCCCCCCCCCCTTCTTCAAATTATTGTACTTGTTTAACCCCTTCGGGACCAACAATATATACTATGACATATCAGATAAAAACATAATTGTCTAATGTTCTAAAATTTAAAGTTTACTAAAATTATTAACTAGGAAAAACTTCAAGCCTATAGAACTACCATGAACATCATGATTATTCTAACACATAGGCTTTATAAGTAGATATGCATCTAAGCTCTTACAGCTTATAGTACCTCGTTCAATACATATATCCTTATTACAATTTAAGTCATCACGATTGGTTTGGAAACTAGAATATGTGTATCCTAAAGCACACAAATCATTGTCTTAACCGTTGTACAATAAGAATATATCTTTAGTTCTTCTCAGATACTTCATAATGTTATTCACTGTTATATAGTGAGCATCACTTGGGTCTGACTAATATCTGCTTGTCATGCTCAAAACATACAAGATGTCCGGTCAGTAGTACACCAACATGGCGTACATGTATGAACCTATGGACAAAGCATTGGGAACACCCTTCATACTGTTCATGTCCTCTTTTGTGCTAGGATTCTGAGTTTTGCTCAGATGTACATTATGTACTATTGACAAGTTTCCTCTCTTGGAACTCTTTATCTTGAAGTGTTTCAAGATTTTGTCAATGTATGTACTTTGGCTTAATTCAATTAAGCATTTTGATCTATCACAATAGATCTTTATACCAAGGATTTTGTCTCTTTTAGATCCATCATCGCGAATTACTCTACTAATCCAAGATTTTACACTTTCAAGTGTTAGAATATCATTTCCGATGATCAATATATTATTGACATATAGGATCAAAGAATAGTATTATGCTTCGACTAACCTTCTTGTTTACACAAGACATTAATTAAGAGATGATTGTTCTAGTCTATAAATGGACCTTTGCAACATGCATTTTAGGTTTGATGTTTAAAGCCGTCAATGCGTTCTCGCTTAAAATTCCCTTTTAAGGACTAATGTTTGCCATTTATTAGTAATCATCAGTAATCCGATCTTCGGATTGTTTTGCATCTCGTTTGTTATTTTCAACAACTTGTTGAAGCTCAACATCTTGTTGTTTGTCAGCGTCAACCGTCGTCCAATCTTTGTGGTTCTTGAATTTCATCAATATCTACCACGTCTCCCCATTTTGATTCTTGTCAAAAAACCATTTTCTAAGAACTCATCATGGTGTGCAACAAAACTTTTGTTCTCGCTGGATTTTGTAGAAATAATATCCAATTGGATATCTTATAAAGATGTACTTTTTAGACCTTTGAATTAAGCTTCCCATAAGCTTCATACTTATCTTTAAGCATTATTGTTGATGCAAACTCTATCAGTAATTTGATGATGACCCCTCTTACTTAGTAAAATTACACAAACTGTATTGTTCTTTAGTAAATCGGTGTCAGCAAATCATACTGAGTCTGTACAGTGATCGTTGAAACACTTTTCTTTATAAACAGTTTATGTAATATCTGAAGACAAGCCTCTTGATCCAAACTCTCTCAGTGATTTGATGATGATCATTTATACTTAGTGATAATTACATTAAACTTATGTATGTATTAGTGTTTCACTATCAGCGATCATAAGCTGAAGTACATTAAACTTCTATATGTATTAGTGTTTCACTATCAGCGATCATAAGTTGAGTTTGTTCAGTGATCGTTGAGCACTTCTTATGTAAACAGTTTATGTAATCCCTGAAGACAAGCCTCACGCCGAAAAGAAACGCATCGCTGAAGTCAAAGACCAAGTTGATGAATAAGACAAGTCTACTCATAATCTGAAGCGGCATTCAGTGAAACCATGACAAGTCAACAACGCGTGACAAATCACAAATCAAATATAAAGCTTCAACGATTGCTGACAACTCCATCAGCGTCTCACTGAAAAAGGAATATCAGCCATAGATGATCATGAAGCTTGACCATCAAGATTTGTTTATCTTATCTACTTGCATAAAGATACGAGGGTACTAAAGCAAACTTGCTTTTTGTCTATAATCGTACAACCATTCTGCCAACTACACTGTTCACCATGCGGCCAAAAGTATGTCTCTGATAAAAGCGAGAAGCGAACGCCCATAGATATTTGGACACATGTAAAGTACCTTCGTTTTGCATTTAATGCATGGGGTATAAATAGGAATGAAACCCTCCTTCTAAAGAGAGCTCTTCTCTCCTAAGTGAACTATTGCAGATTACATTTTTTCTGCAATCTGCTCCTTCTTCATCTCTCTAAGTGCAAGATTACTGTGTGATTCTAAGTTTGTTTAGATCAGGTTTATCCTATCTAATTCCGCAATAAACTATAAATTTTGTTTTTGATTTATCAATAAACAATTTAAAAAGCATAAGCTTTATGTTTGTATTCAACCCCCCTTCTACAAACTTTCACCTTTATAGAACCCTTTCGAGACCAACAAGTGGTATCACTGCAGATTGTTTAAACTCATAAACAAGATCTTGCCTCTCTTCCTTGCTATTCTCAAAATGACACTAAACTCAAACATCAACTATTATGATAATGGTTCTCTTGCAAAACCTCTCGTTTTACAAAGATAACTTTGCTCTTTGGAAAAATTGAATGACTCTTTTTCTTGAAGGTATAGACCCTACTATCCCTTACTATGTTGAAAATGGACTCTTTGTTTTCATCATAGCTATTGTCGTTCCTGCCACTGCTACCACTGCAACAATTCCTAAAAGGGAGGTGACAAAAGAAGTTCATCGATGGACTGATGAAGACAAGAAGAAAGTGGCTCTAGATGCAAAAGCAAGAACCATAATTTCTATGGCACTCTCTGATGAGGTTTATCACTCTGTTATGAACCTAAAAACTTCTAAAGCCATGTGGGACACTACCTATGTTCAATATGAAGGTACATCTGAAGTACAAGAATCCAAAAAGATAAATCTGGTAAGACAATATGAAAGTTTCATTTATTGTAAGAATGAATCTCTGTCTGAAGTACACCAATGCTTTAATTGTTTATTGATTGATTTAAGAACCGTTGGTAGAACCTACTCAAACTCTGATACTCTTACAAAAATTTTGGAATGTCTTCCTGAAAGTTGGGACAGTTATACACTGTGTCTTAAGCTCTCAAAATATCTCAAAAATGTTTCCTTAAGTACTCTTTATGGAATTTTGCATAATCATAAGCAATCATGTCAACTTAAGAAGAATCTTGTTAAAGATTCAAAAGATTCCAAAAGCACATTTGTTGCTTTAGTATCTTCATAGATGATTCCTCCTCAGCGATCCTCTGTCACAATCACTGAGTTGGAATCTGACTCATATGACTTTTCATAAACTTATCTTTCAGATTTGATGAGTCTCTAGCACTCTTGACAAACTCTTTTAGGAGATTTTCAGGAAAGAGTAATTTTAGGAGAAATAAACCTCTTGCTATCACTGACAAGCCAATATGAACCCTTGTTGATAAGGCAACTGTTACTTGCTATAACTGCGAAAAGAAACGACATTTTGTAAGTGAATGTCGGTCGAAGAAAGTCTTTAAACCTTCTGCATCCTTTAAGTTCAGGGATGAAAAATACCTAAAGGTGAAAGAAAAATATCTGAAGTTGAAAAATTACAAGCAAAAAGGTAAAGGTCTAATCGCTGAAGAACATGATTAGGCTGAATCCGAGGAAGAAACGGATTAGGATGAAGAAGATGTGGCCAACCTCTGTCTAATGGCCCATATTTCAGAAGCAAAAGAAGAAGCAACTGATATTTCTTCTACCTCTTCTGATCCAATTCTCACTGAAGCTGATAGACATCGTGGTATCGATTCACTGACAGTTGATTTATATGATGCCTTGAATGGCAAAACTCTAGCTGAATAACAAAATCTAGAATTAACTGAACAACTTAGAAAATGCCACATAAAGATTCTTGAACTAACTAATATAGAAGAAAGTTTAAAGGATCAGTTATATGTAAATGAACTAATCAACATCGAACGCGAACAAGCTATAGCTGAGATGAAAGCTAAGAAAGCCACTGTCGAAGGATGGTGCAAGTCCTCAGTAAAGATCACGAAAATAATAAGTGCTCGGATTCCTATACATAATAGAAGTGGTCTTGGTTTTGATTCTGATAAAGATGAACCTAGTAGAGATCGTTCCATGCTTAAATCTGGAATGTTCATCTCTTCTATCCCTGACACTTCTTCATCTCAGTGATCTTATTCTTCAATTTCTATTCTTGAGGAACCTTCTAAGAACTCCACACTCTTGGAGAAAGGAAAATATGTCTCCCATGTTCCTCAAAAGAGTACCCATGTACCAAAACTGAAGACGACCCCTTCTAAACCTTTAGCTAACCAACCCTCATCCTCCAAAGAAAAAGTCTCTGAACATGTTCAGAGATCTACTCCCAGAATAAAGGTTGACGTTAAGACTAAGAAATTTGATGAACCAAAGGTTCCTATGATATCTGACGCTAAAAGAATTCTTGGAAATGGCCCTACCCATTTAAAGCGTTCTAATGACTATGCTTATGGTCCTAAAGATAAATTCAGCTATAGGAAATGCTATCACCATGGACTTACTAACTATATTGCTAGTAAGTTCCCCACGACCACCAAAGCTGAAAAATCAGCTAAAGTGAAGATGAATGCCACCAAGGCAAAGAAAGTCATCAGAGATGAAAAATCTGCCAAGGTAAAAAATAACACTATAGTTAAGAAATTAACCAAAGTGAAGGCTATCATTGAAGCTGAAAAATCAGATGCTGTGAAGATTGTTGAACCTTTCAGCTCTACTAACACTTGTGGACCCATTGAAAAGTGGGTACCAATTCAAACTTAATCTTCCTTATGATTGCATGTTTCGAAGGGTATCTAGTGTCTTGATAGTGGATGCTCTAGACATATGACTGGACAAAAGAACCTGCTCTCTAAATACAAGGAAGAGAAAGGTCCCTTAGTGGCCTTTGGTGGAAATGGAAAAGGCTATACCAGAGGGTTTGGTGAACTCACAAATGGTGCAACTACCTTCGGAAGAGTCATTTACGTTGAAGGACTGAAGCACAATGTTTTGCCATTGATAAGAAAGAAAAACTTGCTCTCAGTGGTTATCGATTGGAAAATGTTTATGTTATTAACATGGACTCATCGGACACTGAGAACATCTATTTTCTATCTAAAGCCTCATCAGATGTCAACTGGCTATGGCATAAAAGGCTCTCTCACCTAAACTTCAAGACACTAAACTTTCTCTCAACAAAGGAACTAGTCACTTGCTTACCTCAACATTCATACGCCAAGGAATCTCTTTGTTCAACATGTGAAAAATAAAAGCAAACCAAAGCTAGTTTCAAGTCAAAACAAGTGTCATTAGTGACAACACCTCTTCATCTCCTCCGTATGGATATATTTGGCCTTGTCAATATACAATCCATTGCGGGAAAGAAGTACACTCTAGTATTAGTAGATAAGTACTCTCGTTATACTTGGGTGATGTTTCTCAGATCTAAGAGTGACACACCAAATTAGATAATTTAATTTGTGAGAAAAATGGTTGTTCTCAATAGCATGACAGTTCGCTCAATCAGGAGTGATCATGGAACTGAATTTAAAAACAATTTTCTTGATAACTTCTTAGAGAGTAAGGTATATCTCACAGCTTCTCAGCACTGAGAACACTACAACAAAACGGAGTCGCTGAAAGAAGAAATCGAACAATCATTCAACATGCTTGATCTATGACTAGTGTGTCTCATCTTCCTACTTAATTCTGGGATGAGGCTGTCAACACGCCATTTTTACTAAAAAAAGATTGTTGATCGTCAAACGATTCAAGAAGACAACTTACGAACTTTTTCTTGGGAAAGCCATCTCTCAGCTTTCTTCACATCTTTGGTTATCAATGCTACATTTGAAACAACAGAGATGATCTAGGAAAGTTCAATCCCAAAGCTGACGATGGAATCTTTCTAGGATACTCCTCAGTGTCCAAAGCCTTCAGAGTTTTCAACAAAAGAAGACAAGCAATGGAAGAAACTATTCATGTCACCTTTGATGAATCTCGCACAACAAATTCAAGACTAATTCTTGAAAATGAGGAATTGAATCAGTGGATGTTTTCTCATTTTGAGAAAACCGACACTTCTTTCAAATCCTTAAGCTGACACTCCAAATGCTGATGCCGATTCTGTCAATATCCCTAGCAAACAGACAAGTGAAGCGGAATCCTCTTCATGGATATCAGCTTTACCCATCAACACTATACCTCCTTCTGAATTCTCAAGTTCTAAAAATCCATCCACTTCGGCTCAACAATCAGTAAATGAAGTCTCTTCTGAACTGCAACAACTAATGGCTGATAACACAAGTACTGAAGCCTCTCCTCAAGTACCTCTAGCGATTACCTCAGAGCTGGAACCTCAATTTCCCGCTCAGAGATGGACGATAAATCATCTAATAGAACAAATACTTGGTGATCCTAATGCTGGTATTCAGACTCGACATGGTTCAGGTAATATTTGTCTTTTGTAAAATTTATATCTCTACTTGAACCTAAAAGACCGAAGATGCCCTTAGAGATCAAAACTGGGTCGGCGCTATGCAAGAAGAGATGACTGAGTTTGAAAGAAATAAACTTTGGAATCTCGCTCCTAGACCATCTAACAAAACTGTTATTGGCACCAAGTGGGTGTATCGTAACAAGTTAGATGAGCATGAGACTGTACCCGTAACAAGGCTAGATTTGTTGCTCAGAGATACAGACAAGAGGAAGGCGTAGACTATGATGAAACCTTTGCCCCTATATCAAGGCTCAAAGCAATTCGATTATTCCTAGCATATGCAGTTCACAAAGACTTTAAAGTACATTAGATGGATGTCAAGTCATCATTCCTAAATGGAAAGCTGAATGAAGAAGTCTTCATTGAACAACCTCCAGGGTTCTCTGACCCTAAGCATCCAGATTATGTTTATAAACTGGATAAGGCTCTATATGGTTTAAAACAAGCCCTCGTGCATGGTATGATAATTTATCTTCTTATCTTATCGTTGAAAATTTTGAACGTGGAAAGATTGACAATACTTTGTTTTTCAGAAAGGTTAAAGGTCACATCATACTTATTCAGATATATGTCGATGACATTAAATTTGGTTCTACTAACCCATCTCTATGTACTAGATTCGCTGAATGCATGAAGAAAGAATATAAGATGAGTATGATAGGTGAGCTTGCGTACTTCCTTGGGCCTCAGATTAAGCAAACAATAAAGGTACATTCATACATCAAGGCAAGTACGTTAAAGACATGCTGAAAAAGTTTGATCTTACTCAAAGCTCAGGAATGTAGACTCCTTTGGAACCTCTGCTGACACTAAATAAGGACCCAAATGGGAAACCTGTTAATGTCACTGCCTATACAAAAATGATCGGCTCTCTACTATATCTGACTGCAAGTCGACTTGATATCATGTATTCTACTTGCTTATGTGCACGATATCAGTCAGAACCCAAAAGAATCACATCTGATCGATGTAAAGTGAATCTTCAGATATTTGAAGAGTACTCCCAGCCTAGGTCTTTGGTATCCCATAGACTCAGGGTTCGGTCTAACCGCCTATTCAGATAGTGATTTTGAAAGTTGCAAACTGGATAGAAAGAGTACCATTAGAGGTTGTCAGCTTCTAGGTGGTAAGTTGGTAAGTTGGACAAGCAATAAGCAAAAATCATTGTCCATATCAACAGCTGAAGCTTAATATGTAGCCGCTGGTAGTTGGTGTGCTCAGGTCTTACTGATGAGAAATCAACTAATAGACTATGACATTCAGCTATCAAGGATTCCTATCTATTATGACAGCACTAGTGCCATCGTTATAGTTAATAATCTCGTGTTACACTCAAAGACCAAACACATTGAAATCATACATCATTTTATCAGAGATCATGTCATCAATGGAGATATTGAAATTCATTTCATTCCTACTGATTATCAACTCACTGATATCTATACCAAACCTCTTGATGAGACAAGATTCAACTTTCTTATCAACGAGCTTGGAATGCAAAATCTTGAAGATTAATGCTTCAGCAATCAGTGATTGATTTTCAATATCTGACATTCATCCTATAATATCTACATGAATGTTGTTTGATATTCAGTTATGAATTTCTATCTACTATTACTGAAATTCTCTCCAGCGAGATATTTTGGATAATATTAAAAATTAAATCATTTATTTTCTTTAAATGATTAAAAGTTTTTTTCAAAAACATTCTCATCACTGACTTTCCATATCAGTGATCCTTTCATAAAAATAACTCACTGACTCTCAAAGATCAGTGATGTCTTTCGGAAATGAAAAGACATTCTCTTCTATGACGTCACAATCTTTTGGATAACCGTTGGCACGATTTTTCTGGCACACAACGCCTCTTCGCTTCCTGTCAAATAACACTCGTAAATCGTGTCCATGTCATGATGACATTCTCTCTCCTCTCACATATAAAAACTCCTCCTCTTCCAAATTTCAAACTTTACGCTTACATTTACACTCACAAAGGCAAGAAATTCTCCCTCTATGAAATCACCAAGAACACCAATGTAAACACCAGATCTATTAGGTAATCATGAAATCATCCATTGATCTTGAGAATTCTAGAGAATTACATATGAATTGAACACTTTCTCTCTCTATATTCTTTCAATAGAAACTCTCTCTAGATATTACAATTAAGATCCTTCTAATCACTTACTTAACAACTAAGCAAACTAAACCTATTTATACTTCCTAATTACAAAGCACTAAACTCTAAGTACATTGACTTTATACTAAAACTACTTTGAGTTTGACTGCTTTGACTTTTACTTTGACTTTACAATATTTGACAAATACATTGACTTTCTCACTAAATCTTGAATACAATATAATGCGCTAACATTCTCCCCCTTTGGATTCAAGATTTAAAAAAATATTGCAGCAGTCTTGAGCTCTTGATCTTCAAACCTTTAACTCTGGCTGCTTTAAACATTGAAGCTCTGACAATCTTCAAGTAGTTGTATTTTCACAAGTTCACGACGAACTAGATGCTTTGACAGTCTTTAAACTCTCAGCTTTGAAGAATCTTTAATCAAACTTAAAAATTCTTTGTCTTTCACAATATAAAGTCAATCTTCTGAAAATGTAATCTTCAACAAATTGTCATCAAGTCTTGAATGCGAATTTCAGATCTTTGCAGTTTTGAAATCATTGAAGCTTTTAGTCTTTGAACGATTTCTTGAACTATGTATCTTCATCTCTTTGAACTTTGAACTTTGAACTTTGATCGGTAACAATCTTTGAACAACTTTGAACAATAAACTCTCTCGAATCATCTCAGAATATCTTGTTGACTTTGACAAACTTCTCCCCCTTAATCTTTCAATGACAAATCTCCCATTTTCTCCAATATATTATTTCTCCCCCTGTTCTTTAGTATATTATTTCTCCCCCTTTTTGATGATTGTGAGCATCATGATCATCAAAACCTTTTATCAATTCCAGCACACACTTTGTTCACCACGAGTAACATTCTCTTCCTTTTTGATTTGATAAACCGCCAATTCCAAAAGAAGTTATCCGAATCTTTTCAAATTCAGATAAACAGAAAGTGGTAACCCTGAAACAACGGATGAATCAGTTAAAATACATGTAAGCATGTTGGTCCCGAAGGGCTATACAAGTTTGTAGAAGGGGGGGGGGGGGGGTTGAATACAAACACACATATTTTACTTTTCTAAATTGTTTATTGATAAATCATTAACAATTTACACCTTGTTGCGGAACAAGATTAAGGATAAACGTAAATCTAAACAAGTTGGAACACTAAGTTTCTTGCACTAAGAAAGAGAAGGAAATTACTAATAATAACCTATCTCAAGATAAGAAAGATGACTTGTCCAGAGTTAGCAAGTGACTCGTCCATAGTTTTCGAGTGCTTCAAAAATGAAGCTGGAGTCCTTCTTATATACTTCATGCATTTAATGCATGGCAGTTTACACTTTACACGTGGCAGCAGCTCATTGGTTGTATGTCATTGACCTTTGTAGACAACCTTAGTAGCCGCATGTTTGAACAGTGTAGTATCAGAGTGGTTGTACGATTTCAGACAATAAGGAGGTTCTTTTCTGACATATCGTATGGAGTCGTGCAAGGGTGGTTAAGACAAAAGTACTTTGTACGGAGGACTTCATGATCAGCTTTCGTTGATTCAGCAATCTATCATTCTATATCAGCGAATGATAAATTTCAGCGATAGCTGAAGTCTTGTACATGATACTTCACGTTGAGTGGACAAATCTGAGTCTTCGCTGATCCGCATCAGTTCATTAGGAGACTTGTCGCTGGTTCTTGAGCTTGATCTTCGACTTCAGCGTAGAACCTATGTTGACGTGAAACTTGTCTTAAGGGATCATAAGTAAACAACTAACTTATCAGCGATCACCATAAGGACTGAACAGGCTCAGAGCATTATGGTGAACAGTGTACGATGAATGTTTAATCTAAAGAGCGAGAGTTCCTATCAGCGGTACTGTAAGGTCTTAGTACTTATCAGCGATAGTGAAACTCTGATACATATTGTTTACTTACAATTTTCACTATGTATTTAAGAGAGGGTCATTATCAAATCACTGAGGGTTTGGATCAACAATCTCCCCCTATTTGATTATGACATTGCAACAGAGAAAATTTCTATTTAATGAAAACATAAGGAAAAAAAGAACTCATAAAATATTTGTCCCTTTTACTGTTTTCTGGGATCTTTTATGTACTGATGGAGTAAGGTACTTTCGCTGAAATCTTTCATTAAACTTCGTATCAGATTACAAAGGGAAGTGGAAAGATTACAAGTACAAGCGAAATAAATTACAAGTACAAAAGAATAACTGATACAATAGAAGAATGAGGCGATCCTATCAGCTTATAGAGGTTCTTCCTTAATGAGAAGTTCATCAAGGGTCTTTGATGTGGGAATCATCCAGTCAGGGACCGTTACTTCTTGATTTCTTTTGTTCAGCGCTTCTTCAAAAATCAAGGGTTTAAGATGCCGTGCCTGAATGTCGCATTTGAATTGACACCGATGAGATCTTTCAGCTGTTCGATTGGAGTGATGGGAAGTTCAGAGATACATTGAAAACGTTTTCTTCCACCATAGTCAATAAAGAATATCCCATAGGGTTTGCTTATGACTTTTACAGGGATGAAAGTCTCACCAGGAGGAAGAGATGTGTCAAGTGCGGAAAGGTCAGGTTCTGGACCGAGAACTTCAGCACGAGAAAAACCAATACCTGTTTCGTTTCGTATAAGAGGACCTGAGTCTGAAGGTTTAGACTTTTTCTTTGCAGAGGCCTTTCTTTTCTGATTTGCGAGAGGAGGGGGAGGAGGAATATCCACACAAGAAGAGACTAAGTCGATATGTTTATTTATCAGGTTTTCGAAATGATCCTTGTACTTAGATTGAGACTTCTGGATGCCTAATCTTATCTCCAACCATTCAGAGAGAACGTACTTCGTGATGGCTTCAGCATAGAATTTTTCGTACTGTCCATTCTCTCTGAATATCTCGATTTCAGCGATTGAAACTTTGAGGGTTGATCTTCCAGTGATAAGTACCTTGTTGATTCTGGCAGGTCGATATCTGAAGTGTACCTTTTCTTTGCACCAGATTAAAGTAGATTGAGACACAGTTCTCTTTTCTTCAACGATCTTCTTAGCGTCTTCCCATAGCTTACGTTGAACTTCGATTGGAGTTCTTTTCAGCTTGGGGTCTTTCACTGATTGTTGAGTAAGCTGGATGGCGAGTTCTCTGTCTTTTTCTTCAGCTTCCCTTCTTTCAGCGATTAACCTTTCAGCTCTGAGGTGATCCTTGTATTCCTTTTGTGAAAGTCTGAACTTTGGAGGAATAGAAGGAAGTTGATCACGCTTCAGAATGATTCGCTGATCTTCGAACTTCTTTATCATTGCATCTCTCTTTTTCTGATCCTCTTCACTTAGCTTTTGAGGTGCCAAGGAAGGTCTATTTTTGTGAGAGAGCATCTGTTCTTCAGGTTCATCAGTCTCAGAGATCAAATCCAAGACCGGGATTATTTCTTCAGCGTTGGGAGCTGGGATTATTGTTGGTGAAGTTGCAGCTGTAGAAACTTCAGCGATATCCCCAAACAGGGGAGAGGACTAGCTGAAACACAACGATCTTACGAATAAGAACTTGGGTAGAAAAGAGATAGAAAAAGAATGTGGTTAAGTGTATAGAGGTTTTATGGGGAAGAGAGCTGATAATGTGTATAGATAGAGGAGGGATGCAGTATAAGGAAGTAAGATTTAGTGTACCTGACAAACTGGCTTTGGAAGCATGATCGTCAGATTGTCATTGTCTTCAGCGACACCTTTTCCTTTGCCCTTGTCAGCTTCAGACGCTGAAGGCTTTAATTTGGTCCGCTCCCCTGAAGGTTCTTTTATCAAGATCCCTTTAAGAGCTGTAGTCCTCTGAGCAGGCTTGACGATAAAGGAGTCATCATCATCATCATCGTCATCATCATCATTCTTTGGATAAGAGGATGGTTCATCATCAAATAAGTCGATGGCTTCTTCATCTTCAGCTTCAGATTCAGATTCTTCAGCATCTTCTTCGAGTTGCTCCCCCTTAGATACAGAGGTAAGCTTCTCGGTTCCCTCAGGGTTTTCATCTCCCTGAGGTCCAGCAATAACTTCTTCAGTTGTCTTCTCACCCTCTTCAGTAAGGGTAAGGTTTTCAGTCTTCTCCCCCTCGATAGATTCATCATGGGGAAGGTCTTCAGAGTTCTTCTCCCCCCTTCCTCATGATGAGTGGGGGAGGAATGTGATGACTCAGCAGTTGGTTTTGGTTCCCTGTCTTCTTGGCTAGGGATCCCCATATAATCTTCAATCGCTGCTACTCTGTCTTCTAGGCCAGTAATAGCAGGAGTGATCTTCAAAAGTTCAGCACGATCCGCTGTAGTAAAATACGAAGGTGCAGGGGCAGGGGCGGTCATGTTATTCAGGATCTGCTGCTTCACTGTCTTCATTGAATTGACGTCATTCTTTACAGAACTCATGTCAGTCTTTACTGAACTTACGTCAGACTTTTTTGAAGTCACGTCAGTCTTTATAGCAGTCATCTCTCCCTTAAGATTTCCAACCGATGTCTTCAGCGTTGAAAACTCGCTGGACATGGATTGAACTGATGTTTAGAGAGAGGTGTATTCTGTGTAGAGGTCAGCAAGAACTTTGGCAAAGTCACCAAGAGTGTGATCAACCTTCTCCAAATCATCTTTGGAGGCTTTCTGTTCAACCACTGTCGTCAGCTTGTTGAGATTCTCTCCAGCGTTTGTTACAGCTGAAGAGTTGTCTGAGAGAGTAGTGGTGAGACCTGTCAGCTTCGTATCCAGGTGCTTCAGAGAGGCGTTGATGTCTCCCAAATTAGGACCTGTAACATATAAGTACTTATGAACAGAGGAAAGCAAAGAAGTTTGGGGTTCAGTTACAGTGTATATAGGTTGGTGTATACCTGCAGGAGGGTCGACGAAGTCATCAAAACTTCTGTGACCTGAATAATGTTCCATGTCGCCAGCTAGAGTGCGTGTACGCATGGTCATTTATGCAGGTCCTGTATCCATCATTCCTTGAAGAGTATCAGCTTTAGCTTCTGGAGGAATGACGGGTGCTCCAGTGATTGTGGTGAAACCTGGATTAAATTCCAATGGAGTAGAGAGAGAAGCGAAGGTTGAGAAAGTTGGTTGGGTGCGGAGTTCAGCGTTGGATCCGTTGAGAATCACTTCTTCAGTCTGTAGAGAGATTGAAGGAGGTTGGGTAGATTCCAAGTTTATAACTTCAGCGTTTAGAGACGCTGAAGCTGGGATGGAAAGGGTGGCTTGTTCAGCTGTGGCAGAGCGTACTACTGAACTTTCCTTCTGCTCTTCAAGATGAGCTGAGGAGTCTTCAGCAAGAGATTGCTGGGGTTGCTCCTTGGTTTTCTTAGTGTTAGCCCCAAGTATCTGTAATGTAAAAGTATTGAAAATATTATCAAGTCAGAAGTACATCAGATATGCAACAGAAGACTTAGAAGAAAAAGCTTCAAGAAGATCAACAGAACTCAACAGAGTTCTGGTGGAACTAACAGAGCTCAACAGGGCTCTGTCAGAAGATCAACAGAAGAACTGTTCTGTTAGCTTCAATCTTCCTAATCATAGAAGTATTTAGAAGTAGTGAAAAATAGGCTAAGTGAAGAAAGCCTCTTACAGAGGCTCTGCCGACATTACCGAGAAATCAAGGTCAAGAAGCTACAGAAGCAGCAGAGGCTTCCTACAGAACCTCTGCTGTACTCAAAGAAGACCCAAGACTCGGAAACAAAGGTGGACTGCTCCACAGAGGACCAGACCACAGAACCTCTGTAACTCATTACAGAGCCTCTGTGGTCCTCACTGAAAGACTTGAAGATATTTATAATATCTTGCTACTGTTACAGGACCCGTTCATCAACTTGCATGGTAGCATGCCTTGTCCAACGTCGACGTGTCAAACTCTGATTGGACTCAGTAGGGCTTAGTACATATTAGACGTCTGCTGCATTAAATGCAATACAACACGTCTGACTGTTCATGCCATCCCTCCAACTGTTCACGACATCCGTTCTATTATTCATCAGTACCGTTCTGAATAGTAACCTGCTTTATGGTCCCCTTTAGATTAGTATATAAGGAAGACTCATGTTGAGTTCTTCCTTATCACTGATAATCACTCATAAAAAGAACATCAAAAAGAACACAAAAAGCTTATTCACCTTAAAAGTCATATCTGTTTTAAAGCTTTACTTACTCTTTGTTCTTAATCTGTTCTTGATATATATATATTCAGTAAACCTTGAAGTAATTATATTTTGTTCACTGTTTATTTATATTCCGTTCTAAATCTATCAAACATATCTGTTAGTTCTTCAAATACGCTTCCGCATCAAACCTTAAACTTGAACTAATAGATCTGATAATCTTGTTTAAGCAAAACGGGAACCAACAATTGGTATCAGAGCGAAGCTTGATTTTCAATATCAAGTGATCGTTGTTTTACAACATTGTTGATAGATTTCATTTCTCTTCATCACCATATTTCTGGATATTAGTTGTACCCAGAAAACCTCCCAGATCTTCATACTAATAAATCCTCCATCAGATTATCCTTTCCTCAAAATGACAAATACAAATAACTTTTTCACTGCTGGCTCTTTAACCAAACCTCCTACTCTTCTTAGAGATGAGTATCCTCAATGGAAAATAAGAATGGTTCATTTTTTTGAGGGTACTGAAAAAACTCTCAAACAATATCTATACAATCTTCCTCCGGTTCCTATGATAACTATGCCACGTGTACCAGCTACTGCTGAATCTCCTGAAATCCCTGAACATCAAAAACCTAAACCGAAAGAAGAATGGTCAAATGAAGATAAAGCAGAAGATGAAGTTGCACAGAAAACAAAGAGAATATTGATCATGGCAATCCCCAACGAACTTTTTCAATCCTTAGATGCATGCGAAACAGCGCACGATCTCTGGAAAGAATTAGAAAGACAGTTGGAAGGGGGTGCTAAAACTCAGAAGAACCGAAGGGCACAATACATAAATGAATATCATGCTTTCAGAGCCTCTGCAACAGAATCTCTGCAAACAACATACGACCGGTTCAACTCTCTCATAAACAAATGCAAAAAGTCTGGTATTCACAGAACCACGGAAGAAAATAACGTCATGTTTCTAAAGAGCCTGAACGATGAGTGGCTTCAGTTGTCTATGTCTTTACAAACAAATCAAGATCTAGACTCCTGGACACTCTCTGATCTCTATGGAACACTTGCTGCACAAGAGCCTCAAATAGCTCAAGCTAAAACACTAACCATTGTGCCATACGCATTGGTTAGTAAATCTACAGAGGCTGCAGACAGACCAATAAATGAGAGATCTACAGAGGAGAAAAAGAAGGAGAAAAAGAAGATGCTAATGGTTGATAGCGAAGAAGACGAGCTGATAGAGGAAGAGATAACTCTTGCGTCATTAGCTAAATCAATGGCTTTATTGACAAGAGAGTTTAGAAATAACCAAAGGAATTCTGGTAGAAGAGATGATGGAAGAAGAGAAGAATCAAGTGACCGACAGAGGTCAGACTACAGAAATGATGACCAACAGAGGTCGAGCGACAGAAGCTACAGAGAAAATGATCGACAGAGATCAGATGACAAGGTAGGCCACACACAAGAATGCTACAAATGTGGTAAACCCGGTCATTACGAAAACGAATGCCGAACAGAGAAAGGTGGAGACCTACAGAAGTCTGACGACCGAACTGGAAACACCTCCCAAGGTTGTTTCAACTGCGGCAAGCTAGGTCATTTCGCAAAAGAATGCAGAAGTAGACCAAATCGCCCACAGAAGGACTCAGCTTTTTACAAAAAGAAGGCCGAGTATTACGCACAAAAATCTCTAATGGCAAACAAAGGGCATTCAGAGGCAAACAAGGAGGACTTTGAATCAGACTCCACCTCTGACGATGAATTCCCTACAAATGTCCTGTTCTGTGGTATGGCAGAAGTCAACTCCGGCACTGACAATGAGGTATCCACTTCAAACTCTATCTCAAGTACTGATTCTGTAGATGATGATTTATTTAAACTTAACATTGAACTGAAAGAAGTAAATGAAAGCATTCAGAAAAGACTGACCTTTAATGAGAGAGAAGTAAGGCTTCTCACTCAAGAAAAGCCAAAATCTTTGAAGAAAATAAAAAAATCGAAAAATATTGGAGCAAAAATATAGATCCTTTAAAAAGGCAAATTTCTGATCTAACCTATGCTTTAAAAATAAAAACAAAAGAACTTTCAGTTTCAAAAAGTGAAACAACAGACATAAGAGCTCTCAAAAAATACTTTCAAAGAGAAAGAGAGGTACTTTGGAAAGATCTTTTAAGAAGAGAAGTTTTACTTAAAAACTATAAAGATGCACAGAAGGTGTATGAAAAGGTAAACTCTCAAATAGCAAGACGAGGTATAGGGTACAGTGATATTACCTTAGGAATTGAAAATAAACGACTAAAACCTCTGTCTTCTCTATTTGTTTTGGGAAAAACTAATAAACCAAATTTTCCAAACTTACTCTCTGTAAGTAAAAGGGTTAAAATCTCTGCAGAACCTCACTTGAGGAAACATACAAAGATGACCAATGTGTGGTATGAAAACACAGATTCATCATCTTCAACCTCTGTCAATAGAGGAATCAAACCAAAGAAATATCTGAAAACACAAGATCAGATTGGTATCTTTAAGTTTGGTAAACCAGAGACTCAAACACAGGTTGCTTTTGTCTGCATGATAAACGTCGAAAAGAAATTATCAGTAGAAGCTCCTGAGTTTAAACCCATCTTTTCAGAAGAAAAACTTGAAGAATCTATTGAAAAAGAAATCTTGGAAGTTTTAAAATCAAATGTTTTAGAAAGTCTCTGTACATCTTCTATAAATCAAAAACTCGCTGAAGAGATCTCATCAGAAACCTCTACCATCTATGAAAGTATCTCTACAGAGGAAGAAATCTCGTACGATACATGCTCAGAAAATCCAGCCTCTGTCGAAAGAGATGACTCAACCTCTGCATATGAGGACGATTCATCCTCTGACGACTCAGAGACTGATTTCAAATCAGGGATAATTCCCTGTGACACAGAGGATGTTAAATTCTCCTCTGAGGTTCTTAACAGAACCATCTCTCCAAAAGAGAAAATCACAGGGATCCCTATCTGTCCAGATTTTCTCAAAATGTATATTCAAGTTAAAACCTCTATAGAGCTTGAAAATCTATAAAAGGTCTCTATAGCTCCTAAAAGCACAAAATTTTCAAAACCTTTAAGGAAAATTAAAGAGAATCCCACTTGGCAACAAAAGGGAAAATGGCCTGAATCTAACAAATATTTTTCCTCTGTGACAGTGAAGAAAGATGTTCACCACAGAAGAGAGTCACAGAAGGCAGGAACTAAACAAGACTTTTGCAAACAACATTCTAGTATTCATAGATCTTCTTGTAATAGGAAATCTAATGTAAAGAAAGAATGTAATGCCTCTGTGGCTCAGTTCAATGAATTCAATGAAAAGTTCAAACAAATCACATCTCATATTCAATACTGTCATTGTTTTGATCTTATGTTCAAATTAAATAAACACTTCTCAAGTCCAGATTGCTTACTCTCCATCAACTTTCAAACTCAAAAGTCAGAACCAAAAGAGAAACAATCTGATTCTTCTAAAAAGGATAAAAAGTATTTCAAGAATGCCAAGGCAAACTTGAAAAATTCTAACAATATTGGACCCATATGGATATGGGTACCTAAATCTCTGTGATTGTCTTACAGAAGCTACATGTGCCAATCTGGTATCTTGACTCTGGATGCTCAAGGCACATGACCGGCGACAGAAGATTACTATCCACGTACAAAGAAACACACGATGGTGGATCTGTAACTTTTGGAGACAACAAGAAGGGACATATCAAAGGCTATGGAGTCATACAAAAATAAAATGTCTCTGTATACAAAGTTGCATATGTGGATGGCCTCAAACACAACCTACTCAGTGTAAGTCAACTTTGTGATACAGGATTCGATGTGTTATTTAAAAGAACTTTCTGCTCTCTACAAAGTGAAAACACAGGAATGGAACTTCTGCGAGCTGAAAGAAGAGGTGATCTATACCTAATGAATTTTAATTCAAAATCCAAAGAAAAAGTCTGCCTAGTAGCTTGCAAAAGTGAAGAAGCTTGGTTATGGCACAACAGGTTCTGTCACTTAAACTTTCACACCTTAGATAAACTAGTAAAACTTAATCTAGTTAAAGGTTTGCCAGATGTTAAATTCAATAAGGATCATTTGTGTTCGGCCTGTGAAATGGGAAAACACAGAAGGGCTTCCCACACAGGCAAAACAAACGTGTCTTGCACTAGGCCTCTGTACATGCTTCATGTCGACCTCTGCGGTCCCATTGCCATACAGAGCCTAGGTGGCAAGAAATACATACTTGTCCTAATTGATGAGTATTCACGTTTCACATGGGTTGAATTTGTTAGAAAGAAATCAGATGTTCCAAATGTATTGATAAATCTAATGAAAAGAATCCAAGTTCTTTATGATTGCAGAATACAGAAGTTAAGAAGTGACAATGGCACAGAATTTAAAAAATGTGTCATTGAAGCCTATCTTTCAACAGAAGGAATATCACAGAACTTCTCTGCAGCTCGCACTCCACAACAGAACGGTGTTTTCGAAAGAAAGAATCGAACACTTGTGGAAGCCGCAAGAACTATGCTGTCAGCATGCGGATTATCAATGAACTTTTGGGCAGAAGCAATTTCCACTGCGTGTTATACTCAGAATCGTTCAACCATTGTGAAAAGACACCTCAAGACGCCTTACGAATTGCTTAACAAAAGGCGGCCAAACATCAAATTTTTCCATGTATTCGGATGCAAATGCTTTGTCTTAAACGACGGAGATTCAAGAGGAAAGTTTGATGTAAAAGCTGATGAAGGCAAATTCCTTGGATACTCTGCCACTTCCAAAGCCTACAGAACATTCCTTACAAAGTCTCACAAGATTGTAGAAAGCATCAATGTTTCTTTTGATGATTCATTCCAAATGACTTCTGAGCAAATCAGTTCAGAACTCGGAATTAAAGGAAAATCCTCTGTCATCTCACAAGCAAAAGAAGACTTGAATCTTCTATTTTTAGAGATGTTACACGATAACGTTGATCCTTCTGTTGGAACCATCAGAGTTTCTGAAGAACCATCCTCTGTCGGACAAAATCCTACAGGTATGACTCTAACTGGTCCAAATAATTCTTCATCTTCTTCTATAAATACTACAGATGCAAATGCCGAAGAAGAAAATGCAGAAGATGACACTTCAAGAAAAACGACCACAGAAGCTGCTGAAAATCAAACTCCACAATCCACAGAAGAACCAATTATAGAGGAAGTTGAGGTAGAGTACCCCACTTGGCAATCAGTTAAAAATGCATGTTTCAAAACATTAGATATGGCACTGTTCATCTGAACAATTTACATAAACAAATATGTAAAAAATTCAAAAAGAGTTCGAATCAGATAAAGTTGTACAACAATTGATATTGATCTCATTGAATTCGAATCCTTAAGGGTCCGAATTCATTGAATTCGAATCCTTAAGGGTCCGAATTCATTGAATTCGAATCCTTAAGGGTCCGAATTCATTGAATTCGAATCCTTAAGTGTTCGAATTCTTTGAATTCGAATCCTTAAAGGTCCGAATTCATTGAATTCGAATCCTTAAGAGTCCGAATTCATTGAATTCGAATCCTTAAGTGTTCGAACTCTTTGAATTCGAATCCTTAAGTGTTCGAACTCTTTGAATTCGAATCCTTAAAGGTCCGAATTCATTGAATTCGAATCCTTAAGAGTCCGAATTCATTGAATTCGAATCCTTAAGTGTTCGAATTCTTTGAATTCGAATCCTTAAAGGTTCCGAATTCATTGAATTCGAATCCTTAAAGGTTCCGAATTCATTGAATTCGAATCCTTAAGAGTCCGAATTCATTGAATTCGAATCCTTAAGAGTCCGAATTCATTGAATTCGAATCCTTAAGTGTTCGAATTCTTTGAATTCGAATCCTTAAAGGTCCGAATTCATTGAATTCGTATCCTTAAGTGTTCGAATTCTTTGAATTCGAATCCTTCAGAGATCGAATTCTTCAAATATTTGCATGAAAATTTACAACTTTTTCTGAAAAGTCCAACAACTGTTCTAAAATTCTCACATCAGATAAAACTTTGTAAGCTCTCAGATACAGATAACACTTTTACAGATTTATGCCGAATTGCTCCCCCTTAACAATTGCATAAACTGTTATCTTTTCTTCAGAGAAATCTGCACAAACAGAGAAAGATTTGGTACTCATAGAACATGAGTCCAAACTGTTAAAATTATCACTTTGTGTAAAAATCTAACTCCCCCTTAAAATATGAATTCTTGAGCAACTTGCTTTCTTCCTCTGAAAATATGCATAAAACTCAGTATTTGATATTGGATCAAAAATACATTTCACAACTCCTATTTTAAATAAAGCATTGGAAGAAGAAAATGTTAATCTGAAAAGACAAATTTTAGACATTTCTTCTTCAAATGCTAAACTTACTAAAAGAATAACTGATCTTGAAGTTTATATTGCAGGTCTTGAAACAAATAAAGAAAAAGACAATGACTTTTCATGTTTGTCTGAAGATTCTTCAAAGCTGAGTTCTTAAAGAGTGTCAAAGCATATAGTTCGCCGTGAACTAGTGGAGATAAAGCTATTTGAAGATGGTTTGATAGAGTGTCTGTTTGAGAAGATTGACTTTACAAAGAGCTGAAGACTGCTGTCATATTTTTTTAAATCTTGAATCCAAAGGGGGAGATTGTTAGAGCATTGGTGTATTCAAGATTTACTGTAAAGTCAATGTACTGTATGAGTCTATACAGTATTGTGAATGCCTTTATACCTTGTATGTCATGGGTATAAATAGGCTTGTCTAGTTCATTTGTAAGTAACACTTCAAAACACTTTTGAAAGCTTTTGTAATCTTTTAGAAACCTTTTGTAATCCTTTGAGCTCAATACATGGATGACATATTTGCTCTCTAGATTCTCTCTCACTACATTCATATCTTATTGCTAGAGATTTGGGATTTCACAATTGGTATCAGAGCTAAACAGAAGATTCAAGCAGATTAAAGAGCAAATTGAAGAATTTTTACACTGTTCATCAAGAATTCGGACCAAGAGAAGTTTACTGTTCATCTGAAGTCTTAACATTCAGACATGAAGATTTTCTAGATTTTGAGTTTTTGAATCATTTCTTTGCATCGTTCAACTCGGATTTGGATTCTGAACACATTTAATTCTTGCATAAACATCAAAATCTGCACAGAATTGACAGATCTGATCGATTCTTGAATATTTTTTCAAAAACTTCAAGTTCACTGTTTGGATCTTAATTCGATTAAATTGATCGAATTGTGAATTGTGATCAACAGGAAAAGTGTGCAGATTTCAATTACGAACAATTTGATATAAGATTCATCACAATTGATCAAGAATTGAAGAAGTTATGGCAGATTAAGTGATTTTGAAGTCGAAGTGCAGAATTCGGATTCTTCTTGGTGAATTCGGATCATTCAAAGAGAATTCGGAACATTCATAGAGAATTCGAACCCTATTACATTCGAATTGAGTGAATTCGAACCTAAGTAAATTCGAATTGAGTGAATTCGAATCCAGTTACATTCGAATTGCGTGAATTCGCACTCAACATAATCCGAATTGAGTGAATTCGAACCTTAGTACATCCGAATTGAGTGAATTTGAACGCTGTTAAGTTCGAATTGGAGGATTTCGAAATCTATCAAGTCCGAATTGATTATCCGAATTGAGTATCCGAATTGAGCATCCGAATTGATCATCCGAATTGATCATCCGAATTGAGCATCCGAATTGAGCATCCGAATTCTTAGGAATGTTGATTAAATTCTCATAAGTGTAATTTTTCTTACACTAACTGCTTTATCTTCTGAACGATCGTTTATCTAGCCAATTATCAGAAGATGTCGAGAGATATGCTGAGCATGGGTTCTAAGAATAAGCCTCCGGTATTGATAGCAGAAGAATATTCTCAATGGAAAAGGAGAATGATTCAATTTCTGAATCATCAGAACAGAGATCTTATGCTGTCCATTCAGAACGGTCCTTACAAAGCCTACATAGAGGTTGGTGGCATTGCTGCAACAGAAACAAGTCAAGAGATTCTTCCAAGAAGAATAGAAAAGGAATACAAATATTACAGTGATGCTGATAAAGCTAGAGTTGAAATTGATGAGCAAGCATTGACATACTTGACTATGGCCATTCCAAACAATATCTATAATCGCGTAGACAGCCGAAATTCAGCAAAGGATATTTGGGATGAGCTAGAAAGGCAGTTTGAAGGTTCATCAAAATCAATGAAGACCAAAAAGAATCAGAGCATCAATGCGTATGAAGGGTTTAAAGCTAGAGATGGAGAATCGTTGAAAGATACTTATGATCGTTACAACATCATTCTGAATGATTTAAGAAGGAATGGAGTTGACAAGTCTGAATCAGAGATTAATTACAAGTTTGTCAAGAATTTACTGCCGGAATGGGATTCATACTCTATTCAGCTTCAAATGTCAAGGGATATGGATGATGAAAAGTTGACCGATATTTTCAGCATTCTGGGTCAACATGAAGAAAAGGTAAAAATGGTCAAAGAAAAGGAGAAAAAGGTTGAAGAATCTTTAGCCCTTCTAAGTGAACACAAGAAAAGTGGAGCGATGAAAACAAAGGCTTTGATCTCTGGGTTAAGCAAAAAGAAGATAAGTTCTGATGATGATGATGAAAGCAGCAGTTCTGGAGATGAAATGAGTGAGATAGCTGAAAAATTAGCCTTGTTAACTACAAGATTTCAAAACAGATATGTAAAGAAGAAGTTTCATTCAAAAAGCAAACCTGATTACAACAAAGTGAACAGATACAAAAGGTTTGAGAAAAGGTATGAGAACAAGGATCAAAAGGAAGAAGAAAAAGAGGAGAAAGTTGAGAAAAAGGAGAGGGAAGAAAAGAAGGATATGGATGACCGAAACTGCTATAACTGCGGTAAGCCGGGTCATTTTGCCAGAGATTGTCAGTTGAAGAAAGTTAAGGATTCTGAATACTATCAGCGTAAAGCACATCTCGCAAAAGCCAAAGAAACCGGAAAGCCAGTAAATGCTGAAGAAGAAATATGGCTGATGGATTCTTCAGATGATGAAGAAGCTCACTTCACTCAAGTGAAGCACAGTTTAATGGCTAAACTTGATGAGGAAGATCTGGAATCTGAGGTACAATCTCTATATCCTTCTCTTTATGATAACACTTCTCTTTATTCTGATAATTCTGAAAATGAATCTGAAACTGAAAATGACAAATATGAAGAAATGCAAGCTGTGATATTTGAGCTTAACGAGAAATTTAAAAAGGCACAAAAGAAAATTGAAAAAGTGCAAAAGCAATATGAAGATGAGAAAAGCTCAAAGCTGAAATATCATGATGAAGCACTTCTTTATAAGTGTTTAGCTGAAGATAGAGAAAAGGAGAAAGAAATTATTAGATCAAATGTTAAAATACTTGAATCTGAAATTTCTGAGTTAAAAAAGAAAATAACTGATTTAAATGATGAAAACATAGATTTTCAGTTCAAAATCAAGGTTCTTTCTGATGAAAGAAAAGAAGCAATTGAAAAGATTAAGCAGCTTGAAGATTTAAATTACAAAAGAGGCCAATCTGAGCAAACGCTGAATTTGTTGACTAGCAACCCAAAAGATAAACGATTTTATAATCCAAAAATGGGTCTAGGATTATCTGATGACAAGAGTTTCAAAACAATAAAACCTCATGAGAAAAAGGAAGTTTTGAAGCAAACTCTGATAAAGGAGATTCCTCCAATTGCAAAAGTTTTTGTTAAACCAGCAAATGTAAAGTTGCAACAAGTCATTATAACAGAAACACCTGTTAATTCACCTGTATCTGTTAAATCAAATAATGAAGTGTTGCAACAAGTCATAATAACAAAAACACCTCCAAAGACACAAGAAAAAGCAAAGGCAAGTAATGGAATTTTGCAACAAGTTATTGTATCAGAAACATCTCCTAAATCAGAAACTCCTATCAAAGATAATGCTTCAAATTCTTCAACTCCAATTTCAAAGAAAGATGAAGCTAAAACAGACAAAGGTTCAAAAGAAAAGCCTAGATACAATATAACAAATTTTAAATATGATGAATTAAACTCCAGTTACAAAACCAAAATGTTTGAACCAACTGGATTTAGTTCATTGTTTTCCGATGAATCTATGGCTAAAACAATTGTTGACAAAATCAATGAACCTATATCTGTTAAAACTAAATCTAACGTTGAAATGGAGTCAAATAATACACCAGATTCTGACAAAAGGGAGTTTGTTCCAGAAACTTCTTCTGAATTTCCTAATTTGGACTCAGCTTTACTTAAAATTGTTGATTTAGAAAATCAAATTTCCAAATGGCAATTAGATTTTGAAAAATTAGAGGATGATCGTGATAATATTGGACTAGAATTTGATCATACAAAAAGGATCAATCTTGATCTTAAGAGTGAGATTCAAAGACTAGAATCCAAATTAGATGAAATATCAAACTCTAAGGCCTCAAAAAGTTGTGAAAAATGTTCAAAACAAGCTGAATCCAAAGATCAAAATAAATCTTCAAGTATGTTTGATCCTTTTGAAAAGCTCAAATTTTTTAAAGAAAAGAAAAATCTTGAATTAAGATGTGTAGAACTTTCGAAACAAATTTCAGATTTTGAAAAAGTTCTATTTCTAGAAAAAGAAAAGCAGAAGAAAGAAAGAACTGAATTTGAAATAGAATTAAAGTTTTGTGAAGTCTACCATAAAAAGTTTTCATCAAAGGTATCTGATTTAAAAACAGAACCAGCTTCAAAAGGAAAAGAGAAACAAAAATCATCTGAAAATAAATCTAATTTGTTTTCAAGTGATCCAGTTTCAAAAGGAAAAGAGAAAGAAAAATCATCCGAAAATAAATCTAATTTGTTTTCAAGTGATCCTTCTACCTCTAAAGGTTCTGACAATGTTTCTTCTTCTTTCTCAGAAATGGATGAAGAAAAGTATGTGGATTTGAAGGAACAAGTTCTGAATAGCAAGAATAGAAGCACCGACTCTGAGAAATGTAGTTCTTTGAATAAAAATTGTATACATTCTTGTAATGTTTGCAATGTTTGTGGCAATAATAATTCCGCAATTTCAGATTTCAAATTATTGTCACAAGCTAAAAGAAGAATTCATTGTGCTCACTGTTGGGATAACTATTTCAAGCTAAACAGAAATGCTCCAACGAATAAGAAGTCTAAAACTTCTTCCTTCTCTTTAAAATCCTCAGCAAACAAATTTGCCAAAATGTTTGGTTTCAGATCAAACAAACAGAATAAAAAGATGAAAGAAAAGAAAACAGTTGAAGTAAATATGGATTGGAAATGGATTCCAAAAAATGAAGTTAACAAACCAAATTTACTCAATCGTTTAACTTTTAAAGGCAAAATTCAGGGGGCATCAAATGTCATTAATAAACTGATCCATACTAACAAGAAAGGACCCATGCAGATATGGGTACCTAAAATAAGATAATTGTTTCTTAACAGGACCGTCATGTGTGGGTCATTGATTCGGGAGCATCTAGACACATGACGGGGTACAAGCACTTCTTGCAAGATTTTATTGTACATCCTGGAGGATCAGTGGGATTTGGAAATGACTCAAAAGGTCATGTTCGAGGCTACGGAACGTTGAAAAATGACTCAATGCAAATTGAAAAGATTTTGTATGTTGAAGGTTTAGGGCATAACCTTTTCAGTATAAGTCAGTTCTGCGACAAGAACTGTAAGGTGTTATTTGATAAAGATTTTTGCTACATCTTGGATGCAAATTGGTCAGAAATCTTCAGAGCAAAAAGATGCGGAGACTTATACATGACTGATTTTACAACTCTTGTTGCTTCTAATCAAGTCTGTCTTGTATCAAAAGCTTCACAAGAAGAGTGTTGGTTATGGCATCGAAGGCTCTCGCATCAAAATTTTCGCAGCATCAACAAGCTTCGAATTGATGGATTAGTTTCCGGGCTTCCTGAAATGAAAATTGACAAAGTTTCTGTGTGTCCAGCTTGTGAAATGGGAAAGATGAAACATGTTTCTCACAAGACCAAGACTTTGTCTAATTGTAACAATGCCTTGGAATTAATTCATATGGATCTCTGTGGCCCAATGCGAACTCAGTCAATGGGAGGAAAGAAATATATCTTGGTTATGGTTGATGAGTTTTCGCGATATACTTGGTTGGATTTCTTACGACTCAAGTCTGAAGCACCCGAGCAGATCATTAAATTCATCAAGAAGATTCAAACTCTTCTACAACGCCCTGTTCGAAAAATCCGAAGTGACAACGGAACTGAATTCAAGAATGCAACTCTCCAATATTTTCTTGAATCCGTTGGAATAACTCATAATTTTTCTGCCCCAATTACTCCACAACAAAATGGAGTAGTTGAAAGGAAAAATCGAACTCTTGTAGAAGCTGCTAGGACGATGCTTGCTTACTCGGGTCTTCCACCAAGTCTATGGGCTGAAGCAGTATCCACAGCGTGTTTTACTCAAAACAGAACTATTATAAATAAACGCTTTAACAAAACTGCATATGAATTAATCAACAATCGCAAACCTAACATCAAATTTCTGCGTGTATTTGGATGCAGGTGTTTTGTGATGAAAGATCGTGAATATCTTACAAAGCTTCAAGTTAAAGCTGATGAGGGCATCTTTATAGGCTATTCCTTGAACTCGAAAGCATACAGGATTTATAATAATCGAACAAAATCAGTAATCGAGAGTATCAACGTTACGTTCGACGAGACTGTGACATTGACTTCTGGACAATTTAGTTCAGAACTCGTACAGAAATCTGAAGCTTCTACTAAAAATGGAGTAGAACCTGTGACGAAACAGTTTTCTAATTCAGCTTTGAATTATAATAATACTACTGATTTAGATTTACTATTTCATGATGCATTTATGGATTACTGTGCAGATATGGAACCACCAATCACATCTGTGAATGCATCTCAGAATCAGACGAGTGCAAATATATCCGGTCCAACTGAAGATGTTGATACTAGTACTTCTGTAGAAACTAATGAGATTTCAAGTGAACACGTTCCTGTCTCTGAACCTGAAATTCAACCAGTTGTTCAGGTTTCAGAAAATCATTTATCGGAGACTTCCACATCTGAAGGATTAGAAACAGAAGTCAACATACCGGAAACGACAAATGTATCTTCAGCTGAATCGACAGAGGAGATTTTTGCAGTATTGGATGAAAATAATCCATCAAACACTCGTATGGATATACCAACTCTTCCAAGTAGTCATAAATGGACAAGAGCACATCCTCCGGCTGATATAATTGGTGATCTGAATGATGGAGTGAAAACCCGATCTGCGACTACAAACGAATGTTTGTACGTAAATTTTCTTAGCACGTTAGAACCCAAGAAAGCATCTGAAGCTTTACAAGATCCAGATTGGATCAACGCCATGCAAGAGGAATTAAATGAGTTCAAACGCAACGAAGTGTGGCACTTGGTGAAACGTCCAAAAGACAAAACCATAGTTGGAACCAAATGGGTCTTTAGAAACAAAAAGGACGAAGCGGGGATTATAGTCAGAAATAAAGCAAGACTGGTTGCTAAAGGTTACAATCAACAAGAAGGAATAGATTATGATGAAACCTATGCACCAGTAGCAAGGATTGAAGCAATAAGGATCTTTCTTGCATACGCAGCACATAAGAACATGAAGGTATTCCAAATGGACGTCAAATCTGCGTTTCTGAATGGAATACTACATGAGGAAGTGTATGTAAGTCAACCTGAAGGCTTTGTTGATCCCAAATATCCCAACCATGTCTACATTCTAGACAAAGCACTCTACGGCTTAAAGCAAGCACCGAGGGCATGGTATGAGACTCTGACTATTCACCTGCTTAAAAATGGATACACCAAAGGTACAATAGATACAACTCTTTTTCTCAAAAGAGAAGGTAAAGATTTAATGTTAGTACAAATATATGTTGACGACATTATATTTGGATCTACAAATCCAGATATGTGTAAAGATTTTGAAAAGGTGATGAAAAGCCGTTTTCAAATGAGTATGATGGGAGAGTTAAAAAATTTTCTTGGTCTCCAAGTGACACAGTCAAATGAAGGCATTTTCATTAATCAATCAAAATATATAAATGATATGCTTAAGAAATTTGAATTAAATTCCTCTTCCACCATGAAAACTCCCATGGCTACCGGTAAGCTTTTGAACGCTGATTCATCTGGTATATCAGTCGATCAAAAGTTATACCGAGGCATGATTGGATCTTTACTGTATCTAACGGCAAGTAGACCGGATATTTTGTTTGCAACATCTTTTTGTGCACGTTTCCAAGCAAACCCGAAGGAATCTCATATTGTGGCTGTAAAGCGAATACTTAGATATCTCAAAGGCACAAAAAATATGGGTCTTTGGTATCCTAAGGATTCTGGGTTTGAACTAACTGCTTACACAGATGCAGATCATGCGGGAAATATGATGGACAGGAAAAGCACATCTGGTGCTTGTCAATTCTTGGGAGATAAACTAGTAAGCTGGTCATCAAAGAAGCAAACTTGTGTATCAACATCAGTTAAAAAGTAATGAAAAATCCCAAATCTAGCACAAAGTAATGAACAAGTGTAGAGAGAATCTAGAGAGCAATCTTGTCATCCATATATTGATTTCAAAGTGTAAAATGACAAATGCTTCAAGTTGTTATCCAAAATAACAAAGGAACTCCTTTATATAGTAGGACATGACAAGCCCATGCCTCTACTAAGGAGAAACAGTACAAGATATTAATACTGTCTTGATAGCTACAAAAATGCCCTAACACAGAGGAACAAACTCCACCACCACTCATACCAATCATTCAGCAAAAGGTAGGATCAACTACCAAGGCACGAAAAACGATAGAGGCTACACGAGAAGAAGAAACACCAGAAGCCTCTGAAGAAAGTTTTGATGACATTGATGATCATCGTCCACGCACAACTCAGTGGACAAAAAGCCATCCTCCAAGCCAAATAATTGGAGAACCTTATGACTCAGTAAAAACAAGGTCTGCCACTGCTAATTTTTGTTTCTTTACAAATTTTATTAGTATGATAGAACCAAAGAAGATTTCTGAAGCCCTAGATGACCCAAACTGGGTAGACGCCATGCAAGAAGAACTTCTGCAGTTTGAGCGTAACAGAGTCTGGACTTTTGTACCTCTGCCAAGAGGGAAACAGGCCATTGGGACTAAATGGGTCTACAGAAACAAGAAGGATGAAGATGGAGTGGTCATCAGAAACAAAGCAAGATTAGTAGCAAAAGGATATAGACAAGAAGAAGGCATAGACTACGATGAGACTTTTGCCCCTGTCGCACGGCTCGAAGCAATAAGAATATTCTTAGCCTTCGCAGCCCACAGAGGTTTTAAAGTCTATCAGATGGACGTAAAATCAGCTTTTCTAAACGGTGAAATCCAAGAAGAGGTTTACGTAAATCAGCAACCAGGTTTTGAAAGCTCAAAGTTCCCAAGGCATATATACTACCTTGAAAAGGCTCTATACGGACTAAAACAGGCTCCAAGAGCATGGTACGAACGACTTTCCACCTTTCTTCTAGAAAATGGCTACAACAGAGGTACAACAGATACTACATTATTTTATAAACGCAAAAATAGTGAGATAATGCTTGTACAAATATATGTAGATGACATAATTTTTGGGTCTACAAATTCAGAAGAGTGCAAAAATTTTGAAAAACTCATGCAGAGTGAGTTTGAAATGAGTATGATGAGAGAATTAACATTCTTCCTCGGACTTCAAGTCAAACAATCTTCAGAGGGAATTTTTATAAATCAAGCCAAATATGTCTCTGACATACTTTTAAAATATAATCTCTCTGATACCTCTGCAATGAAGACTCCAATGGCCACTGGAAATAAGTTATTCTTAGATCCAAATGGTATTCAGCTAAAAGACTACGACCACATCCTGTTCAAAATACCCATCTTCTGTGATTCCAAAAGTGCCATTGCTATCTCTGCCAGCCCTGTGCAACACTCAAAAACCAAGCATGTCGATATAAGGTACCATTTCTTGAAACATCATGTTGAATACGGTACAATCGAAATGCATTTCGTGCCCACAGAATATCAACTCGCTGACTTATTCACCAAAGCACTAGACGAGAAAAGATTCAACTTCTTGGTGGGTAAGTTAGGAATGATTAACATGGTGTGAAAATCCTCTGTAAGTATAGCTTTATCTTCTGTAAATAAGTATAAATATCTATTATTACTTAAGTTATTGCTTTGATAAATTTATTTCTGTATGTATTTTTTTGTGTGTGCAAAAATAATTCTTGGTTACAGAGCCTCTGTGGGTCCGCTCAGATCTTCTGATAACCCTTACAGAACCTCTGGTAAACATGATCTATGCTCAATACAAATCTTACCATTCTTTGAACCAAGCATAGATCAAGGGGGAGCAAAAGGAAAATTCTTGATCTACAGAAGTGATTAGATCAAGGGGGAGCAAAAGGGACCCTGAAATGATCTACAGAGGTAAATCTTTCAAAGGAAAGCCAAAGAAGAATGTCGATAATTCTCCATCGACAGAAGTAAGACAAAACTGCCGAGAACAGAAGAACCAAAAGGTATGTCTCTCGCACAAAAGGTTTTTGGAAAACAGTTTTCTAGGACAAGAATTGTCAAATATGTCCTAAATATACTATGAATAACATTTCAAAAATCAAAAGTTCAAAAAGTTTAACAAAATTCGAAATAGGAGAAATTTAAGGTCATAGAGCTTCTCCTGAGCTCAACAGAGGTTCTGCAGGAAATATGCTCTGTGATCACAAATTAACCATCTGTCGATCTTTTGGAATGTTATCTCGGAAACCGAAAACACACACCATGACCTTCTCGAACAAAACGTTTTTCAAAATAGTTTTCTCGGACACCAACTTTCAATAATGTGCGAAAAACATCTCTTAACACAGATCAAAAATTGGATGATCAGAAAGTTAATAGAATTCAAGTTATAAGATTTTTTCTCTCATAGAGCTTCTGCTGGCTCTCATAGAGCTTCTGCAAGTTCCATCAGAGCCACAAAACCTCTGTGAGTAAAATTTCTTTACAAAATCCTATTGATCCTCTCCAATGTCTTTACAAACGTTTTCGTTCAAAGAAGAACCTACAGAGTCATGATAACAATGAGATATATGAGAAGAGGTTAAAAATCAAGATTTTCAAAATCACAGAGCTTCTGTAAAACACAAAATTTCTGCCATTTTTTTATCTGGGCATTTCTGTAGTAATAACGGTTACTTTTACTGAAAGTGAAACTCATGTGGCTAAAAACAACCTCACGCGCCTAGCATTAATGGGCCGCGCACGACGTCCTGTCATATTCTGACAAGGCCTACGTGTCCCATTTTCATTGGGCGTACATGGAACGTTTTTATTTGGAAAGTTGAACCCGCCGTTCAAACTCGAGTACGTGTTCCAAATTTTAATCCATTGCCATATATTTTACTCTTTCGAATACTACCGTTTTACCCTCCTATAAAAACCAAGCTTACCCTCTCATAAAACCTTTTACAAACTCTTATCTTCTTCTCCGGCGAAACCCTGCAAAAGCTTGCAAAAACCTTGTTCTTAAAATCAAATGGCTTCATCTTCTAAAGCTATCTCCCAAGAACTCTCTCCGGCGAACTCACCGGAACACTCACCTGCCCATTCTGAACATTCAGAAAACCCCAACCTTGCAAGAGCTATTGAACAACAAGATTCCGGGGACTCAGCAGAATTTGCTCCGACGACACACTTGCAAAACTTAATAGCAAAAGATCACTTCGAAACCATACTTCCTATCAAATCCAACAACTGCTATTTGGTCCCCTCACCCACTGCTTTCGGCGAAGCCCATGCTATTCTTCTGAACATAATAGAAAATCACATCCTCTTCCCTCTACTCTCAAGAACCCCAAACAAAATTCCAGTCCGTTATCTGAACCAATTTTGGCAAAGCTGCCGATTTAATAAAGACGGTTCTCTTATCAAAGGGTACATTTCAAGACCTGATAAATCTGAGCATCTTGAAATCAAGTTCAACAGAACAATGTTCTCACTTGAATTCAACCTACCAACAAGGGGTCTTCTGGGATTGAAGAGTTATGCAGAGCAACCAACAGACGAAGAGCTCTGTTGCTTCGTGGAAATGCTTGGGTACAACACCCAACTACGGAAGAGAAATGACTTCCGCAGAGGAAGATTACCACCTCTGTGGAACACTTTGTTCTCTATTCTTAACAGATGCCTGACAGGGAAAATAGGGAGTATTGACCAAAGCTCACATCAAATCTTGAGCATCATGTATGGGGTTTACTATGATCTTCCACTAGATTATGCGACCATAATGATGCAAGAGATCATAAACACCATCGACAGAAAGAACAACACGACAAGGGTCAAAGAGAACGATCCCAACTTTCTACCACCTCTGCAATTCCAAAGAATATTGGGAGTACTGTTCGAACCTCTAATGCTAATCCAAAACTGGCCAATGGAAGGACCAACTCCTAAACAGTTCCCGATGAACAAGAATACCCCCACTGATCATACTGATGGCTACTCACACTGCAGACGTCTGTCAAAGAAGCTTCTGCGCTACGCATTGAATAAATCCCTTAAGAAAGAGTATATACGCGATCATAGAACTCCTAAACCGAGTCCTATGACACCCCCGCGTTTAGGTGTCCCCCTAGGAACAAGGATAGCAAAACCTCTTTCCACTCAAGAAGAAAAGGATCAGAAGTTAGCAAAGCACATGGCTATTCAACTCAGCTTTATAGCCAAACGTGCAGAACTTATGGGAAAGAAGTCTTCATCAAGAACCTCTGCATCTACTCCAAAAGCTAAGAAGAGAAAAACTGCAGAAGGCACCTCAACAAGCGCTGCATAAGATCAACCTTCACCTCCTCATGCCACCGAAATTGGCTCCTCTGCTCCTCCCTCTTCCCAAAAATTGAAGAAGAAAAGAAGATCGAAATCAACAGAGGAAGGGGCACCAAAACCTAAGAGAAGGAAAACCAAAAAGAAGCATGGTAAATCACTTGAAAAGTTGGTTACCATTACAGAAGAGGAAACTGCAGAAGAAGAAAATGCAGAAGAAATAACTGCAGAAGAAGTTGCAGAAGAAGGAATGGCTACAGAAGAGTATCAATCACCCTATCAATCTCCAGATAGATTTGCTCACCAAGGAGATCTGAACGACTTCCTACAGAACCCTGACATTGCCAATACCTTAAATACAGCAGGGTGGACGGCACAACCTCTCGACCACCACTCTCCAGAAGAACAAGATTTCTCCATTTCTGGCATTGACACACATCTGCAAGAAGATGACACAACACCTAAAGATCAACCAGCTAACACACCTGTTATTTTACTGAACCCTTTCATTCAGGGATTGGACGTCCACAGAAGAAGTCCAAACCCAGCTTCAGAAGAAAAAGAACTAACAGAAACTGAGTGGAATAGAGGTGAAGTAACAGAGGCTTCTGAGACAAGAATACAGGTCTCAGAGGTAGATTCAGATGAAGAAGAAGCTGTCTGGATAAGAAAAGGTCTCTATCATCCACATGTCATGAGATTATACGGCTCTCATCAAATGTACGGCTTCTTACGCACAGAGCAAGGAACCTCAACAGAAGCAAGGGAAGAAGCACCAAGACGTAGGATAGCTACAGAGGCTGAAATAATAGACGGTGATGTAGTGTTTGGGTGCTTAACAGAGGAAGAAACAAGAAAATATGCCTGGATAAATAGAGGCACACAACCAAAACCAACTCCCAGTGCAACCCACATTTCTAACTCCACAGGTCTAGCTGCAGAAGGAGTTAATGAAAAAGAGCAGCACAGCTCGATCCTAACCCAACCCATCCAGCCAGAGGTTACTCTTTCAACCTCTGTGCCCACAGAAACCGGGGAATCCATTCCTAGGGAGTCTCCTCAAAGAGACTCACCTATTGTTCGTGATCAGTCGCCCCAGATCACCCTAGAACACCCTACAAAGGAATTCGTTTCCTCTGCCACACACACATTAGGACCAAAACTTCTTTCAGAGAGAAGTAGTGAGCACAGAGACGAAGAGACTCTAGACAAGTCTCCCAGTCAACAGAAGGACATTCCAATAACCACCTCTGGAGTGAATTTGGACACTGTTCTTCACAGAACTTCTGTAGAGATCGAAACTCAGGTTTCTTCTCGAGGATCAGAAGGAAATCCTTCCACCCCCATCATACAAACAAGGGTGAACGAAGGTGTCCCAGGAACAGGGACTCACTCTGGAGACGAATGTGGTCCTCCAGAGGTTACACAAGGAACACAAGTATCAAGGGATGAGTTCCAAACCCTTGTCACCTCTGTGAACCAAACAATGAAAGAGTTCCAAAGCTCTTTCAAATCCTTTACAGAGACAACATCTACGGCTATCCTGAATCTGAACACCAAAATGGACAATCTGTCCACAGAGGTAAAACCGCCATCTCAGAGATGAAGTCTTCTGCCGAAACTACTGCCAAAGCAACAGCCACTTCTGCCGCTCAGGAATTCGGAACAACTGCAACTTCTGCTTTCAGGGACTCTGTCAAAAATTTCCTTGAACAAGTGAATACGCAATCCAACAGAGCAGAGGGCATTACTCCTGCAGATTTACAGAATGCCCTATCACAAGTCCAAGCAGAGGCAATACGCAACACGACAATGATGCAACCAAAAGACTATATGACCAGAGCACAGCTTACAGAGCTCGGACAGAACGTCATTAACCAGGTCACAGAAGTCATTGTCTCCTTCACAACTGCAAATGCCAACTATGTCAAGGATTTCAGAAAGAGTGTCGGCAGAATGCGTTTCAAAACAGAAGCAGAGCTTGCGACATTGATTGGCCTCTGCGATGATGTCTGTGAAAAGTTGATGGCAACAGGAGCTGAATTACCGAAGAAGCCCAACACTTCTTGCAGAGCAGAGGGTACTTCTGATAAAAGTCAGGATGATTCTGATGATGACCAACCTGGTCCATCAGATAATCCTGAGGGGGAGAATCTAAGAGAGAAAGCTACGAGCAGAGGAATACAAAGTCCACCAATCGCAGCAGAACCAATCAGCCAAGCCCCTCCAGAACAAACCCAACAACAACAAACCCAAAAGACCACAGAGACAACACCCATCTCTGTGGAATCATCTCCTGACGAAACCAAAATTCCAGAAGCAGATCAGCAAACCACAGAGGCAACAACCGCCCCTGAGGTAATCATTTTGGAAGAAACAGATGAACAAACCACAGAGAAAACACCCACCTCTGTGGAAACACCCCAAACCATACCGAGAAGAAAGTCGATTGCCACCAAACCAAAAAGAGCAACGACCTCTGCTTCTGACGTTCTGAAAAGGATGCACACAACAATGAGTGATCGTATGGCGCAGAGAGAAGAAGAAAGGCACAGGTTCACTTTAGCTTTCAAAATGGCAAGAAGATTCGATGTCAATACTTCATCAACAGAAACTGAGCTCACAGAAGAAGTCAACAAACAACCTCCAACAGAGGTTACAGAGCAACTCAAGCCAACAGAACCATCGCCACAAAAGTCCCTAAATCACAAATGTCAAAACCCACAGAGGCAACCCCCATCAAGCCAACAGAAGTGCCAACCTCCAAACTTACTGAAGCAACAGTTTCTGCCCCGCCAAAAGCCAAAGATAAGGGCAAAGGAATACTGACAGAAGAGCCTAAGAAGAAAACATTGCCAAAGCCAACAGAGAAACTAATGAAGAGTGTGTTTGATGCCTTTCAAACCCCAAAGCCTGAAGAAGTTGACTGGGCACATGGATTGAAGCCTCTGTCAGACATTCCTCTAACTGGTAGAGCCGCAGAAGTTGTTCAACAGATGGAGAGTCTCAGAAGACAAGTACCACAACCTGGTCCAACATATGAAGAAATGGATGAAGTGGTATACAAATACCTCTACAAACAATCCTATCAGACAAATCATCCAGTAGATCATGTGACAGATCCAAGGATCAGAAAAGAATTTGAGAACATCTTCACAAGGACAAAGCCAAGAACCAAAACAGATGTCTTCTCAATCCACAAGATCAAAAAGGTGATCTTCTGCAGATTCTCCTTCACAAGAACCTATCCAAGGGTCAGGTACAATCTTTACAAAGTCAGAAGAGAGAACAATTCAGAATCTACCTTCGCTGATGCTGACCTAAGAAATATCAATCCTTATGATCTACCTGACCTTCTGCAATGGACAAAGGACAACTACAACACAGAGCCAAACACCAGAGCCTATCAAGTGTTGAGAAAAGCGATGAGGGAAAAGCTTCTGCTCTACAGCATGATAGATTTTCAGCTAGGAAAGGATCTTGGTCTCAAACATCTAGATCTACGACCACCAGAAGATCGCTGCCCACCGGATGCCGTACCTAACTCAATCATTACAGAACCAAGGTTTGGGTTAGTATTTCAAAACCCACTAGGCGAGGTCAAACTTTTTGTACCCATGGATTGTCAGAAGTACGCAACCAGTACTCTGAACAAATTCAGAGCAAGCCTTGTAAAATACAGAGGTACAGAGAAAATGGATAGAGATGTTGCAGATACCTTCATCAGAGAGATAGACGCCACAATCCGCCTAAAAGAACTCTGCATCAGATTCTACAAAGAGATCAGAAGAGTCGGAAGAGACAACAGAAGCTACAACGATTTCAAAGATGCCAAAATCTGATTCTCAGACCTCCAATCTCTGCAAACAAAGTTAAAGTTTATCTTTCATTGTACTCAAATGTAAAATGCCTCTGGCATATTTCTAAATGAAAGAAATTTCGAGGTATTGTTTAACCTCTGTCTTATCTAACTTAGCCTAACTTAACTCAAGTTCAAATTTTTATTTTTCACTACTTAGGGGGAGATTGTTAGCTTCAATCTTCCTAATCATAGAAGTATTTAGAAGTAGTGAAAAATAGGCTAAGTGAAGAAAGCCTCTTACAGAGGCTCTGCCGACATTACCGAGAAATCAAGGTCAAGAAGCTACAGAAGCAGCAGAGGCTTCCTACAGAACCTCTGTTGTACTCAAAGAAGACCCAAGACTCGGAAACAAAGGTGGATTGCTCCACAGAGGACCAGACCACAGAACCTCTGTAACTCATTACAGAGCCTCTGTGGTCCTCACTGAAAGACTTGAAGATATTTATAATATCTTGCTACTGTTACAGGACCCGTTCATCAACTTGCATGGTAGCATGCCCTGTCCAACGTCGACGTGTCAAACTCTGATTGGACTCAGTAGGGCTTAGTACATATTAGACATCTGCTGCATTAAATGCAATACAGCACGTCTGACTGTTCATGCCATCCCTCCAACTGTTCACGACATCCGTTCTACTATTCATCAGTACCGTTCTGAATAGTAACCTGCTTTATGGTCCCCTTTAGATTAGTATATAAGGAAGACTCATGTTGAGTTCTTCCTTTTCACTGATAATCACTCATAAAAAGAACATCAAAAAGAACACAAAAAGCTTATTCACCTTAAAGTCATATCTGTTTTAAAGCTTTACTTACTCTTTGTTCTTAATTTGTTCTTGATATATATATATATATATATTCAGTAAACCTTGAAGTAATTATATTCTGTTCACTGTTTATTTATATTCCGTTCTAAATCTATCAAACATATCTGTTAGTTCTTCAAATATGCTTCCGCATCAAACCTTAAACTTGAACTAATAGATCTGATAATCTTGTTTAAGCAAAACGGGAACCAACATGTTCACAACCCGAAGACCAACAGAGCTCTGGTCTATGAGCTCTGTTGAAATAAAGACCTCTGTGATGCCTAAGTCTCGTAAGAAATCCCAAGTGTTAGACAAGTGTCCATACTTTCCACGTATGCCCTAAAATTAGGAGACACACTTTCCACGTTTCATTCTAGGGTACGATAGTACACTGTCTACACTTTATCAGGGCTATAAATAGAGAGGTAGCGGAACAAACAATTGTAAGCTTTGGGAAGAATAGTTTTCCACAATTGTTTAGGCACACACTGCAGTAATCCCGAGCACTACCTCCGTACGATATTGTTCCCTGTGAGATTTCAGGACACACCATTGATCTTGTTCTTGGTGTTATCCATTATCAATATACGAGCAGTGTTTCTTATTTGATCTTGTTATCATTATCCTGTTCTATAATTGATTCTCACTATTACAATATCATTCACACAATCACTCACTTTAATGGCTTTATATTTGAATGCTTCCGCTGTCTATGTTACTACCATTAATGTGATACAACGTGAATCTGGGAACCTACAATTGGTATCAGAGCTTGCTTGATTTTCTTAAATCAAATAATCCAATCTACCAAGGTTGATTCATTGTTGTTGATTGTGTGTGTATTTCAAAGCTTCCTAGTATACTCTGTTTTATAGTTTAAAGTTTAAAAGTTAATATACCACTGTTTTAAGCTTTCCAGTCTAGATTAAAGATATTATCTACTGGTCATTACTGTTCCATTGGTTACTGTTCACTTACTTTCAGTTTATACTCTTTCAAAACCATTTAAAACTGTTATACCCTATTTTTCTGAAAAATGGCAAATAACCATATCAACGCTATTTATACTGCAGGTTCTCTGACTAAGCCTCCAACTCTTCTGAGAGATGAATATCCTCAATGGAAGATTAGGATGGTTAATTTCCTTGATGGGATGGACATAGAATTAATGCGCTCTATCACGGATGGACCATTCAAACCCATGGTTTTGGTTCCATGTGTACCCGCAACACAAACTACTCCTGAGATTCCTGCTCACCTTGAACCCAAAACCATCGGGTTCACTGATGAAGAGACATTAAAAATGGAAAATGATCTAAAAGCAGTTAGACTTCTGATTATGGCCATTCCTAATGAAATCTTACAAGAACTAGATTCATGTGTTACTGCCAAAGAAATCTGGGATCAACTACTTAATCAGCTTGTGGGTGGCATCAAAACCCAAAAGAACAGAAGGACCCAATGTATAAATGAGTACAACGATTTCAAGGCACTTCCTGAGGAAACCTTACAACAAACCTACAACAGATTCAATGTTTTGATAAACAAATGTAAAAAGTGTGGGGTTGTTAGGTCGAAGGAAGATAACAATGTTTTGTTCCTGAAAAGTCTGAATGATGAATGGTTAAATCTGTCCATGTCTTTACAAGCTAACCAAGATCTAGATGCATGGTCTCTTACCGATGTGTATGGCACTCTGGCCGCACAAGAAAAGGATGTTGTCAAACAAAAAGGCAAATCCACCATTGCAAGACCTATTGCGTTAGTCTCTGAATCAAAGAAATCCACAGAAGGAAAGACAAACAGAGAAAGTTCGAGCAGAGGGAAGAAGAAGAAGAGTAAGAGTTTGGTAGCTGAAAGTGATACTGAAGAAAACTCGTCAGATGAGGATGACGATATAAATGCGTTTGCTAAATCTCTTGCATTAATTACTCAACAATTCAATAAGAGATTTGGCAACAGAGCATTCGACAGAAGAGGTAGATATGAGAAAGATGAGAACAGAGCTTATGCTGCACCCCCACAACAGAACCATCACAACAGAGCTCCGACAGATTAGAGACAGCAACCACAACAGAAGTTCAATACTTCTGCTCCACAGAAGGCTGATGTTGCCCAACCCATCAATCAGAATGATGGACGTTGCTTTAGATGTGGCAAACCTGGTCATTTCTCTGCTAACTGTAAAGGAAAACTTGTGAAAGATCAAGATTATTACAAGAATAAATACAAGTATAACTACAGAGAAAGAAGCTATGTTGCTGAGATGGAGAATTGGATCTCTGATTCATCCTCTGACGATGAACCATAGCAAGCCATTGTTGCTATGGATTATGGAAGTTTGGAAGTTGATTGGATGACCGGAGGAAGAATAGAAAAGTCCGAAGAAGAAGATGTGGCTCATGCATTTGCCCTGACCGTAACAGAGCCAGACAACAGAGCGCTGGAGACAACCAGACCCAGTGCCAAGGTACATTTCTTTAAATCCAAGTCTGACTCAGAACTTGAGATGCATGTGTCATTACTTACTGAAGAGTTTCAACTCTTAAAACAAAAGCTTTCTGAGGAAAAAGAGTTAAGAAAGCTGGCTCAGAAGGATATGTCCTTCTACAAGAGAGAGAAAACTCTCTTGGAACAGGAAAATGCAGAAATATCCAAAGAAAAATCTGAGCTAGAAGTCTTACAACAAAAGAAAGAAAGCACGTTTTCAAAAAGGGTTAGAGAGTTTGAAGAAATTTTAAAACAAAAAGCTGAAGAAGTTGCTAAAGCTGAAAATGAACGTTTAAACTCTGTTGCTCTAAAAGACTATTTTCAGAGAGAGAGGGAAAATTTACATCAATCCCTACAGAAAAAGGAGATTTAATCAAAAAGTACCAGGATGCACAGAATGTGTATACCAAAATCAATTCTCAAGAAGACAAGCAAGGTCTAGGTTTTAATGACATTGTTCCTTACAAAAGAAGGTTAAAGGCATCTTATCCCTTTGCCTTCTCTATTGGAAAAATGAAAGAGGATGTTGTTGATCCAAACCCTCAGTGATTTGATAATGACCCTCTCTTATATACTTAGTGAAAATTGTAAGTAAACAATATGTATCAGAGTTTCACTATCGTTGATAAGTACTAAGATCTTACAGTACCGCTGATAGGAACTCTCGCTCTTTAAATTAAACATTCAGCGAACACTGTTCATCATTAATGCTCTGAGTCTGTTCAGTCATTATGATGATCGCTGATAAGTTAGTTGTTTACTTATGATCCCTGAAGACAAGTTTCACGTCAACAAAGGTTCTACGCTGAAGTCGAAGATCAAGCTCAAGAACCAGCGACAAGTCTCCTAATGAACTGATACGGATCAGCGAAGACTCAGATTTGTCCACTCAACGTAAAGTATCAAGTACAAGACTTCAGCTATCGCTGAACTTTATCATTCGCTGAATAGAAAATGATAATCGATGAATCAACGAAAGCTGATCATGAAGTCCTCCGTACAAAGTAATTTTGTCTTAACCACCCTTGCACGACTCCGTACGAAATGTCAGAAAAGAACCTCCGAAAATCTGAAATCGTACAACCACTCTGATACTACACTATTCATCCATACGGCTACTAAGGTTGTCAACCAAGGTCAATGACATGCAACCAACCAGCTGATGACACGTGTAAAGTATATACTGACTTGCATTAAATGCATGCAGTATATAAAGAGATGAACTCACTTCATTTGAAGTAACTTGCTAACTCTGGACAAGTTCAAATCTCTTATCTCAGATAGGTTATTATTAGTAATTTCCTTATCTCTCTTAGTGCAAGAAACCTTAGTGTTCCAACTTGTTTAGATTTAGGTTTATCCTTAATCTTGTTTCCGCAACAAGCTGTAAATTGTTAATGATTTATCAATAAACAATTTAGAAAAGTAAAATCTGTGTGTTTGTATTCAACCCCCCCCCCCTTCTACAAACTTGTATAGGCCTTCGGGACCAACAAGTGGTATCAGAGCAGATTTGTTTAATCTCATAAACAAGATCTAATCTAAGATATTTCTCTTCCTTGCTATAATCTGAAAATGGCCACCAATACAAACACAAATTATATAGACAATGGTTCTCTTGCAAAACCCCCTATATTTTCCAGAGATAACTTCAACTTATGGAAAAATAGGATGACACTCTTCTTAGAAGGTGTAGACCCTACTATGCCTTACTATATTGAGAATGGTCCATTCATCCCTGTAAGATTTGATGCTGCAGTTCCAGGCACTGAGAATAGACCTGCTATTCCAGAAAGGCTGGTACCTAAAGAAATCCATCAATGGACTGATGAAGATAAGAAGAAAGTGGCTATAGATACAAAAGCCAGATCCATACTATCCATGGCTCTTCCTGACGAAGTCTACCATTCCGTCATGAATCTGAAAACCTCAAAAGCCATGTGGGACACAATATGTGTTCAGTATGAAGGAACATCTGAAGTCCAGGACTAAAGAAATATCAACCTGGTAAGACAATACGAAAGCTTCATTTCTTGTAAGAATGAAACTCTCTCTGAAGTTCACGAACATTTTAATTGTTTAATTATAGATCTGAAAACTGTTTGTTAGGTCCATGATCTTCATACAATCCAAGTATTGTGTAACAAGATGATGAAGAACATTATTGTTAGAGCATTGTTGTATTCAAGATTTACTGTAAAGTCAATGTACTGTATTAGTTAGCTTTGCCTTTATACCTTGTATGTTATGGGTATAAATAGGCATGTCTAGTTCTTAGTTAAAAAGGAATCTAGATCTCTTGTAACTTCTTGATCATTTGTCATTTACACTTTAGAGATCAATATATGGATGAAAAGTTCTCTCTAGATTCTCTCTCTACATCATTCTTGATTACTTGCTAGATTTGGGATTTCTCATTTGGTATCAGAGTTAAACAGAAGATTCAAGCAGATCGAAGACCAAATTGAAGATTTTTTACACTAAGCCTGAAGAATTCGGATTGGGTGTTCATTACTGTTCATCTGAACACTTATCATTAAGACATAGATTTTTTCTAAATTTTGATTTTTTTGGATCAATTTTTTGCATCACTGAACTCGAAATTGATTACTGATCATCTTTAATTCTTGGATCAACATCAAAAACTGCACAGAATCATCTGATTTGATCGATTTTTTGGTTTTTGTTCGAAAACCCAAAATTCACTGTTTTGGATCAAAAGTTGTTTAAATCGATCAAATTACGAGTTGTGATCAACAAGAAAAGTGTGCGGATTTCAATTTCGAACAAATCGATACAAGTTTCATCTCATTTGATCAAGAATTGAAAGAGTTATGTCAGATTAAGTGATTTTAAGTTCGAAGTGCAGAATTCGGATCATTCTTGGTGAATTCGGATCATTCATACACAATTCGGATCATTCAAAGGGAATTCGGAGTGTTCTTGGCATCACAAGTATAGAATTCGACTCAAGAAGCATTCGAATTGATTTGAATTCGAACCCTTATGGATTCGAATTGAGTTGAATTCGAACCCTGTTAGATTCGAATTGAGAAGTTGTGGATTCATCTGAGTTGGTTTATTTTTCAAGTAAAGAATTCGAACCCAGTTAAGTCCGAATTGGGTGAATTCGAATCCTTCTTCATCTGAATTCATTGAATTCGAACCCTTCAGCATCCGAATTCATTGAATTCGAACCCTTATTCATTCGAATTCATTGATTTCGAATCTTTCTTCATCCGAATTCTTGTGAAAAAAAAAATCTTTTTGAAAAAAAAATTTATCCCGAAATTTTTTCTATAGTGTATTTCATACACTGTAAGAGCTTTTCAAGAAAAAAATTTATATAATTTTTTTTGTATAGTGTATTTTCATACACTTTCTGCTTGATCTTCTGAACGATCAATTATTCTAGCTATTTGAAAAGATGTCTGACATACAGGATTTAAATGGGAGAATATGGTATCAGTTAGGAAAAGAGAGAAAATGGACTCTTTCTGAAGCTAAAGATGAGATCAAGCGTCTTGAAGGTTTTATTTCTAGATACATAACACATACTAATGAAGATGCAAGAAAAATTACAAAGCTCAAGTCTGAGAAAGCTTTATTAGAAGACAAAGTCTCTTCTCTTGAGTACGAACTGAAAGATTTAAATGACAAAATGATCAAGAGGTTTCTAAAGGGATCTAGATTCACTCCTAACAAAGAACTAGACATGCCTATTTATACCCATAACATACAAGGTATAAAGGCACAACTAACTAATACAGTACATTGACTTTACAGTAAATCTTGAATACAACAATGCTCTAACAATCTCCCCCTTTGGATTCAAGATTTAAAAAATATAACAGCAGTCTTCAGCTCTTTGTAAAGTCAATCTTCTCAAACAGACACTCTATCAAACCATCTTCAAATAGCTTTATCTCCACTAGTTCACGGCGAACTATATGCTTTGACACTCTTTAGGAACTCAGCTTTGAAGAATCTTTAGACAAACATGAAAAGTCATTGTCTTTTTCTTTGAAAAGTCAACCTTCTTCAATACAATCTTCAACAGATTGTCTTCAAGTCTTGAACATGGATTTCATATCTTTATATAGAACCATCAATTCGGAACAAGATAAATCAGAAACGATTAGAGTTTGGATCATAAAGATGTGAAACCATCCACATTGTTGAACTTTTAGGTGTAAGCGCATTCCGAGAACCACTCAGAACTAAGATAACCAAATTCGGTGTAAGCGCATTCCGAGAACCACTCAGAACTAAGATAACCAAATTCAGCAACATTTGGACTTCACATGATCCTTCTCCCCCTGATCTTCAGTCTTTGTTCACGAATCTTTGACTTGAAAGCTCTTTGACATGAAATATCTTTGATTTGAAAACTCTTTGACATGAAATTGAAATTAAACTTTTCTCCCCCTTTTTCGATGATGGTGAGCATCATAATCATCGAAAACCATTTTCAATTTCAGTCGTGTCTTTGAGTATTTCTAACAATCTCCTCCTTAGAGAATAACCTTGCTCCCCCTAAAAGTAAGAATTCTGGAGCAATTTGTTTTCTCCCCCTGAAAGTATGCATATATTTCAATAACGATATTCATTTCAAATACAATGCGTTAATGAAAACATTTATACAAGGAAAATAAAAATTCATTGAACCATATTTTAAAACTACTAACATTTGATCATTTGAAAACTGGACAAAAGAAATTCAGCTTAATGAAATTTAACAGATTTTTCAATCAAATGAAATCAAATGCATGTGTTTGGATTCAAGAACAAGTCATCATTGTATATCAAGTTAAAAACGTTCAGTTTCAACCCCTTTATTAAATCTATTTGGTGTGCTAGCATGTCACACCCCGCTAAAGCGGAAACACGAGATGTAACAGATAGAGTTTCATAGCATTAGGAAATAAACAACACCAACCATACAATTACACAAAGTATACATTACAAAGTCCCAAAAATTTAAAGTTAAGGGTTTACAATCCCAAGGTTTACATGTAACCCAAAATAATGTTTTTATCAAGATATGACAAAAGACGAGTCTCGGTTGATGTCGACATGCATGCTAAATTAAACCTTGTCAGTTACCTTCTTAGCCCCTGAAAAGCGTGTTTAAAACAAAAGGTCAACTACAAAGAGTTGGTGAGTTCACAGGTTTTTCCATACACAACAATTTTTCTTCCAATGGTTACTCTCATGAAACGTTCGTTCATGACAAGCTCCAAAGTTAAAAGGTTTATGAGTACAATTTACAATGAGTGATTTTTTTAAGATATAACAGGGTTGAGCCACTACTAAGCCTCCGACAATCTACGCCCCGCGAACTACCTCAGAGGTGGTATACTAACCCACGTGAGAAGAACATTATTACCAGATAAAGTGCACCCCTACTCGTCAGTTAAGGTGGGTTTGTCAAACCAAATAGCGCTATCCACAAGTATCACCGGCTCGTTACGAGTTAATAAGTAGTGTATTTACTGGGGACTTACCATTTTCATTATCACTCAACATATCTTTATCACTTATGTACAATTGTCCATTCATTAGTACTCATTCTTCAAAGCATAAATATCCACAATTTAATATCATGAATCATTTAGCATTTTAAAAACATAACATGCTTTTCACCCCAAACATTTAAACAAGTAAAAACGGGGCTGTGATTACTCACGGCGTTGAAATAATAGTAACATGCTTTTCACCCCAAAACGTATAAAACAGTAAAAAGGGGCTGCGAAAACTCACCTTAACGTGTAGACGCGAAGTTGCGCAAGCTTGATCGCTTAATGCCTTACGGGTCTCCTATAAAGTCAAATAAGCTCTATAAGTCCTTCATAGCTACTCAAGGTTGAACTTAGCTAATTTAGTCCACCTCTTGTGAAATGCCATTGTTTTAGTTTTTAATTTGACATGATGAATTTAATATTTTCCCAATGTTTTAATCATGTATAGGTACCTATAAGGTTAAAATAGTAAAATCCCACACTTTTTCCAAAATACATAATCTGGCAGAAACTTTGTTCCTCAAAAATGGTTATTGAAATACACTTTCTGGAATGACAAATTTGCCCATCTTTTTATATGTGGTACTACACTGAGTTAAGAAGGTTTTGACCAAATTTCATAAATTTTGAAGGTGTTTAAGGGGTTCAAATAATTTTTACAAAATAATGCAACACAGAACCTAAAACAGTTTACACCCTTCTGCCATAACCGGCTTTTGGAGGGTCAAAACATAGTATTTTTCAGAGATTTTGCATGGTTTGGAAACCTAACACATAAAGGTGTCTTATGGAAAAAGATTCACAAATTTTTGATGAGTTTTGAGTGAGTTATGGTCAAAAGAAGTTGCATGTACCAATCTGCCATTTCTGGACAGCTTGACATACTTGGTTTGCACAAAACCTTTAAATGACCAAAACATCGTATATTGTTATGAAATTTTAGCATGTGAAACCTAACTCATAAAAGTAGCTTCCAGAAGAAAAATGAGAAAGTTTTATGCATTTTTCAAAGAGTTATATACAAAATAAACTGACACAAAAATCTGACAGACCATCTGCTGCACATCAAATTTGTTCTAAGGAGTTGAAAGCTCAAAACTCAATATTTTTGTATGAGACCAGTGGCGTTTGAACCCCAACTCATTAAACTTTACTCCAGAAGAAAAATCAAAGAATTTGGACATGAATTGACCAAGATATGGTCGTCCAAATTACATGCAACCCAACTGCCAGATTCTGGAACTTAAAGACTCTCACTAAAACTCATTTTTGAGCACTTTAACATCCATGGATGTGGATCCTTTTGTTAAAGATTCAATCCCCACATCTTATGACATGTTTTTAAAAAGAAAATACTTTAAACTTATAGGGAAAATGTGCATGCAAAGTCAAAATTTCCAGATTCTTATAAATGAACAAAACCCACATTTGGATGATTTTTCTCATTTTTCTTATGTTCATGATGGAAGTTCATAGATTTTCACCATTTTATGGACATTTCTCATGTCCTTGGTGTTTTATCTCACTTCTAGAACAAGAAAGGAGTTCATCCATTTGGATGAAATGAAAGTATAGAAAGGTGACAAATTTTTTTATCAAAAGATGCTTAAAAAATGAAGAAGATGTTTAGATTAAAGCTCTTACCTTTGAGAGATGATGCAAATACCTCAAGCTCTTCAAATTTTTGGTTTGGATACTTGAGTTAGACTGAAATTTCTGGAGTTTGAGGGTTTAAAGTGATGAAGAAGGATGGGAAGAACAAGTAACTCAAAGAGAGAGAGAGAAAGGAAGATGGATGGTCTTTTCTTGGTGAAGTTTGAAATGAAGTAAAAATAAAACAAATGAGAGGTAATAGAGGGAGGGGGGAGGCCGGCCAAACATGGGCCCCCAAACCCCTTTGCAACATTTTTTTTTTTATTATTAAATTTAGCCCATGATCAAATCTTGTAAAACCCTTTTTTTTTTTTACTAGACTTTTAATTTGCAAAAACAAGCTTCTAAAATACCTTCTTGTGTTTATTAAATCTTATAAAAAGGGAAATTTGTATATAAAGTAAAACCCTCTATTTTATATAGGTTATATGTTATTTATGGTATTTTGGCATTTCACAAGGTGTTCCGGTTAGTCTTGGGTCGAAACCGGGTCTTATAAGCAACTACCGGGAATTTTAGCGATTTTTCGCTTTAATATTTTCTGGATGAGTCCTATTAGGGTGTATTCTCTCTATTAACATTAGTGAGGGCTTAACAGATGCTAACCTGGAAGTTTCAATTTTTGCCGAATGTTACATAGCATGGGAAATATGATTAGCTTCAAGCATATGCAATTCTAAAACATGTAAGAATACTTTGCTCAAGTCACACTATTTGTCCAAAATCAGAATTTTCACAAATTTACAGGTTTATCGCGACTTTGTATTTTCCCCAAGTTTCAAGAGATGTGTGCTCTTTGGCATCTTTTGATTTTGTGCACATTGACATCTTTTGATTTTGTGCTCATTGGCATATTTTGATTCTGTGCTCATTGGCATCCTTTGATTTTGTGCTCATTGGCATCTTTTGATCAAAAAGTTTAGTAAGAATAAGATACACCGTTAAACATGACTTTCTATCTGGTTCTATAGAAGGATTTGGGTTAGCAGATCCCATACCAGTTGGCCTTAGGTGCTAGGTGACGAGCACCCCTTAGAACTTAATTTCCCAAACCAGAAAGGCCACATCGATATATCTTAAACCCATTTGTACCAGTAAAACATGGCTTTCTATCTGGTTCTATTGCAGGATTTGGGTCAGCCGATCCCAGACCAGTTGATCTTAGGGACTAGGTGTCGAGCACCCCTTAGGACTTACTCTCCCAAACCAGAAAGGCCACATGCACAAACTTTCAAACTAAATGATAATGTAATAATTTTATCTCAATCACTTGGTTCTAAAACATAGTGCTTCCCCCAATCTCCATATCTCCATCTACACACGAAGCACATACCAGATCGGAAAACCATGGTAGGATTTGAAATCGGCGACGTTCCCTTCAACCCCGACGGTTGGGGTCCACCGGAATCCACCACATCTGTTGTCTCTATCCTCAACCATCCGGTCAGTGTTCCCTTACAACCGCAACCAGCTCCCGCAGCGCCGTGACGAGGAGGTGGAGGCGCGTAAGCGTGAAGCCGAGAAGCAAAGAGCTCGCCGTGACCGATTGTACCATGCGAACCGATCTGGAGGTAATAACCCTGGGCGTAAAGCGGCGGTGTTCAAATCGTCGGTTGATATTCAACCGGAATGGAATATGCTTGATCAAATTCCTTTCTCAACATTCACTAAACTTTCATTCACTGTTCCTGAACCGGAAGATTTACTCATCTGTGGTTCACTAGAATTTTACGATAAAACTTACGACAGGACGACACCGAAGAACGAACGGAGATTGGAGCGTTTTAAGAACATGAATTTCTTCAAAGTTACAACTACAGACTATCCAATTATTCGAAGGCTTGCTAATGAAGATCAAGCAACTGTATTCGCTACAGATTCTATACTCTCGACTTTAATGTGTGCACCTAGGTCTGTTTACTCTTGGGATATTGTAATTCAACGTGTTGGAAACAAGTTGTTTTTTGATAAACGAGATGGTTCGCAGTTAGATTTGCTATCTGTTAACGAAACATCGCAGGAACCGTTTCCTGAGGCAAAAGATGATATAAATTATGCTCATTCTTTGTCTGTTGAAGCTGCTTATATAAACCAGAACTTTTCTCAGCAAGTTTTGCAAAGAGATGGGAAAAAGGTTAGTTTTGAGGAGCCTAATCCTTTTGCTAATGAAGGAGAAGAAGTGGCTTCTGTTGGGTATCGTTATAGGCGTTGGAAGCTTGACAACAATGTGTCTTTGGTGGCTAGGTGTGAGGTTCAGAGTGTTATGGAGGTTAATAATCAGAAATCTTTCTTGACTTTGAATGCTTTGAATGAGTTTGATCCAAAGTATTCAGGTGTGGACTGGAGGAGGAAGTTGGATACTCAAAGAGGAGCAGTTTTAGCGACTGAATTGAAGAATAACGCTAATAAGTTGGCTAAATGGACTGCCCAAGCAATCTTGGCTAGTGCTGATATGATGAAATTGGGTTATGTGACTAGGGTTCATCCTCGTGATCACTTTAATCATGTGATATTGGTTGTTGTTGGGTATAAGCCAAGGGAGTTTGCTGGGCAGGTCAACTTGAATACTTCGAATATGTGGGGAATAGTGAAGGCGATTGTGGATTTGTGCATGAAGTTGAATGAAGGAAAGTATGTGCTGGTGAAGGATCAACAGAAGCCTCAAGTAAGGATATATGAAGTTCCTGCTGATGCGTTTGAGAATGATTATGTGGAGGAGTGTAACATCCCGCAAAACAAAACATACATATATCATATAATTCATAACATGTTTACAACAGAGTACTTCATAATTCACATTCGGTCCCCAAAGTCTGAATAATATAAAAATTTCAACACAAACTTAATTCACTTTAGATTACATAGTAATAACAATAAAACTTAAAGTACAAAAACATCCATCAAAGATTCTATTCACTTGCTCTTATTCATTGCGTCACCTGGAATACAAAATTTTAAAACAGAAAATGAGGGTTAGACCTATGGGTCTAGTGAGTAAATCCCTGACATTTTTACATCATTAAAAGTCATTTATATAAAACACTCTTTTATATAAATACATTTACATCATACGTAAAGTAAAACCAATTACAATTCACACAACATACCTTTCACATACCACCTTATCCCTCCACCAATGGCCAATAACAATTGGTTGCAAGCCAATTTATCACACCGGTCCTAAGCCCGGCCACGTATTATATTTTCATATAATACTCACGTAATTATAATATCTCAATATATTATAATTACTCACATATGACATATTCATACACATTATCAATTATTTGTAAAGCACAGAAGGTATTCCAGTAAAAATACTTTGAAGTAAAACTCACCTGGAATGTTTATCACAAAAGCTTTCCCAATTTAATGTCACGTATTTCCACCTTTCACAGAATCTGAAATTACACAAAATAACAAGTATTTCTTTTTTAAAACTAAACTTACGAAATCCTCAACTTAAGTCGCAACCCAAAATAACATGAAATCGCAATGAACAGTACAAGTCGCAACCGTGATGAACAGTACAAAGTCACAACCTCTTACTGCGACTTCATCCCGAAATCGCAACCCACTATTGCGACTCCATCCTAAGTCGCAATCAACTACTGCGATCCCAAACCCAAATCGCAATCAACTACTGCGATTTCAATCCAAGTCGCAAACGACCATTGCGACTTCAAGCCCAAATCGCAATCGACCATTGCGACTTCGTTGAATGTCGCAGTCCTCTATTGCGACTTCGATGAATGTCACAATTCACTGTTTCATCCTAAAACCCAGATTTTGCAGTTTTATACTATGTATGTTTATGTAACTTTGCAGATACGTTTTATACTACCATTGGAACACTATCCCAAATCCAAAATTATCATATCTTTCTAAATTTACCAAAACCCACTTCTAAAACTTCATAGTAAAACTTTAGGAATTACTATACATAAAAAGAAGAGTTTGCAAGGATTAATACCTTTGTTTTCTGAATTTGAATCCTAACCCAGCTGTAGTAATATAGGAGATACTTCTTCTTCTTGATCTTTCTATTTCTCTCTCTTTTCTCTCAACCGAGATACACACACACACATAAGTTTTAAGATATTTTGATGTTTTTCAAATGAAGACATCATCTCCTATTTGATATACTAAAGTCGGTTGTGGGTACAAAGTTTGGCAAGATGACCAAATTAACCCTAAGCTTATATTACTTGGCAATAAATACCCCTAAACTTCCAATTAATATTAAAACTTATCCCTTAACTTTTAAATTTCACAAAACACTAATATAAGGACTTATAAAATTCCAATTTAAATTAAATAAAATACCTGGTTATTACAACATCTCCCCCTTAAAAGAATTCCGTCCCGGAATTCAGTTAAGAGAACAGATGAGGGTATTTGGCTCTCATATCCGATTCTGATTCCCATGTCGCATCCTGACCCCTATGATGTTTCCACTGAACCTTTACCTGTCTGATCTCTTTATTCCTCAATACTTTAACCTTGTGATCAACTATGGCTTCCGGTTCCTCCACATAGTTCAACTTTTCGTCCACTTGAATATCTGGTAGTGAGACTGCTTGGTCTGGTGTAACCAAACACTTTCGAAAATTTGATACATGGAACGCGTTGTGAATTCTGCTTAATTCTGGCGGAAGATTCAATCTGTAAGCTACCTCACCAATTCTTTCTGTAATTTCAAATGGCCCAATATAACGCGGACTGAGTTTACCTTGTTTCCCAAAACGTATGACTCCTTTCCAGGGCGATAATTTCAACATCACAAAATCCCCAACCTGAAATTCTAACGGTTTCCTACGTCGATCGACATAGCTTTTCTGTCTGTCTTGTGCTGTTTTCAATCTATCCCGAATCCGAGTAATCTTATCCGCCGTTAACTGTACTATTTCTGGCCCTGCTAACTGTTTTTCCCCCACTTCATTCCAACACAAAGGCGTTCGGCATTTTCTACCATACAATACTTCAAACGGTGCCGCCTGAATGCTAGAATGATAACTGTTGTTGTAAGCGAACTCTATCAGAGGCAAATGTTTATCCCATGATCCCCCAAAATCAACTATACAAGCCCGAAGCATATCTTCTAAAGTTTGAATTGTTCTTTCATTCTGTCCGTCAGTCTGTGGATGATATGCTGCACTCAACTTTATCTGCGTTCCCATCTCCTTTTGAAAGCTTCTCCAAAATCTAGAAGTAAATCGACTATCTCGATCGGAAATAATCGAGATTGGAACTCCATGTCGAGTCACTATTTCATTGATATACAACTTAGCTAAACGTTCCAAAGAATCAGTTTCTTTTATTGGCAAGAAATGAGCAGACTTCGTCAACCTATCCACAATCACCCAAATAGAATCGAATCCCTTTGAAGTTCTTGGCAACTTGGTAATGAAATCAGTAGTGATCTGATCCCATTTCCACATTGGTATATCTAGTCGTTGCAACTGACCAAACGGTTTCTGATGTTCAATCTTCACTTTCTTGCAGGTAGTACAATCTTCCACGTACTTAGCAACACTTCTCTTCATTCCCGGCCACCAATAGAATTGTTTCAAATCTCTATACATTTTATTTGTACCTGGATGAATAGAAAATCGAGATTGATGAGCTTCTTGTAGTACGCGATCCCGTAATCCACCCAAACGAGGTACCCAAATTCTGTTTCCCATACACAACAACCCACGATCATCTTTCCCAAGCAATGCTGATATCCCAACCAACCGTTCAGATTTCAAACTTTCTTCTTGATAAGCATCTATTTGGCATTTCAATAATTCGTCAAAAATATTTGGAAGCAGTTCAGCTCGAAGAGATATCGCTTTTATCGTTCCACTCCTTTCTTGACGACTTAGCGCATCTGCCACCACGTTTGCCTTCCCGGGGTGATAAAGGATTTCACAATCATAATCATTTACCAATTCCAACCACCTTCTTTGCCTCATATTCAGTTCCTTCTGATCGAAAAGATGTTGGAGACTCTTGTGGTCCGTGAAAATTTGACATTTAGAACCATAAAGATAATGTCTCCAAATCTTCAAGGCAAAAACAACTACCGCTAGTTCCATATCATGAGTAGGATATTGTCTTTCATGATCCTTCAGTTGACGGGAAGCATAAGCAATCACCTTCCCACGTTGCATGAGTACACATCCCAATCCCAACTTAGAAGCATCACTGTAGACCACAAAATCATCAGAACCTTCTGGCAATGCTAATATCGGTGTGCTGCAGAGTTTCTCTTTCAATATTCTGAATGCCTCATCTTGTTCTGCTTTCCATTCAAACTTTAAATTCTTCCGAGTTAACTTAGTCAATGGTGTCGCGATTCGAGAAAAGTCTTTTATGAATTTCCGATAGTATCCAGCTAGACCCAGAAAACTGCGCACTTCGGTTGCCGTCTTCGGCGGTTCCCATCTTTCAATTGCTTCCACTTTCGCTGGATCAACTTGTATACCCTTCTCTGAAACTACATGACCCAAAAACTGAACTTCCCGCAACCAGAATTCACATTTGGAGAACTTAGCGTACAACCTTTCTTTCTTCAACAACTCCAAAATCAAACGAAGATGTTGCGCATGATCCTCTTTGGATCGGGAATAAATAAGTATATCATCAATAAACACAATGACAAATTTATCGAGATAAGGCTTACATACCCGATTCATTAGATCCATAAAAGCGGCTGGAGCGTTCGTCAATCCGAAAGGCATTACCAAAAATTCGTAGTGGCCGTATCTTGTGCGAAATGCAGTCTTTAAAACATCCTCTTCCTTAACCCTCAACTGATGGTAGCCAGATCTAAGGTCAATCTTGGAGAAATAACAAGCTCCAACTAATTGATCAAAAAGGTCATCAATTCTTGGAAGTGGGTACTTGTTCTTGATTGTGCGTTTGTTCAGCTCCCGATAATCGATACACATTCTCATTGAACCGTCTTTCTTCTTCACAAATAAAACTGGTGCACCCCATGGCGATGAGCTGGGTCTGATGAAGCCCTTATCAGATAAATCTTCAAGCTGTGACATCATTTCTTTCATTTCTGGTGGTGCTAATCTGAACGGCGCACGAGCGATGGGATTGGCTCCAGGTATTAGGTCTATTCCAAATTCTACTTGCCTAACAGGAGGAAGACTATTCAAGTCTTCAGGAAAAACTTCTGGGTATTCACTAACAATGGAAATATCTTCCAGCTTACACTTTTCAGGCCTACTATCTATCACATAGGCTAGATAACTAGAGCAACCCTTATTAACACACTTACGGGCTTTTATCATAGATATAAGACTGGACTAATGATTCTTACGATCTCCATAAATCACTACCGATCTCTTATCAGGTAAAACGACATTGATTATTTTCTTATCACAAACTATATTAGCCTGATTCTCAGCTAGCCAATCCATTCCTACTACCACATCAAATTCAATCAAAGCTATTGGGAATAGTTGTATCGGTACTCCACACCGCTCTATGTTTATCATACAACGATCAAAAACCTCTTTAACTGCCACTTGGTTATCATTTGCAGTGTCTACTAATAAAGCATGTTTTAACATTTTAGGCTCTAAATGCATGTGAGCAGCAAAGGAGGGAGACACAAAAGATCGGTTTGCACCGGAATCAAATAACACTTTAGCACGCGTGGAGTTTATGAAAAATGTACCTGTGACCACATCCGGAGTTTCCTCCACCTCTTTAGCTGTCATTTGGAACGTACGACCCCTCGTTCTCGGCGGTTCTATTCTTGGGACCACTGGTCTAGTAATGGCTGGTTTCCCCGATGTACCCCCTGATTGTATTCTACCTCGCGGACAATCTGATTGGAGGTGATCCGGAGAATTACACAAAAAGCAAAACCGCGTTGATCGACAATCTTTAACAACGTGACCGGTTTTTCCACATTTAAAACAAACCCGCGACTCTACTTGGCAATTTCCTTGATGATAACGATTACATCATGGACATGGTCTTTCTGTTGGTCGAAATGACGGACGGTTGTCAAACCTCTGAAATCTAGGTTTCCTCGAATCTTGTGGTGGTCCTTCCCATTTCCTTTTCCCCAAGCTCTTATCACCAGCATCTCTTTTATTATCTCTCTCCACATTCTCGGCAGCATCCACCACAACTGTAAAAGTATTTGGCCCTGTGGCAGTCACCAATCTTCGAACCTCGAAATTCAACCCATAAATAAACCTCTCCATTTTCATCTTTTCTGTAGCAACATAATATCCTGCAAAACGAGACTTCTCCAAAAATCGTGCAGTATAATCTCTAACCGATAAGTTCCCTTGTTGTAGATTCATAAACTCTTCCTCTAGTTGTCTGACCGCAGCTTGTGGACAGAAGTGTGTTGTGAATGCCAACACAAATTCCTCCCATGAAAAAGTAGTATATACATCCGCTCCTCTCGATTCTGTATGAGCCTCCCACCAATACAGAGCATCTCCTTTTAGCATCGCAGTTCCATAAAGTACTTTATCTTGTTCAACACATTTACACGTCTTGAAGATAGCCTCGATTTCTTTCAGCCATCTCATAGCTTTTACCGGATCCCGATCTCCTGAGTATGTAGGGGGCTTACAACTAAGAAACATTTTATAGTCACACCTTTTCATTACCGGCAAAACAGTAGAGGTAAGTGGCATTTCAACTTCGTGTTCCGGAATTGGTCTTTCAGTTTCATTGTGGCGATTTTGTTCAAACATAGCTTGTATGTTATCCTGTAACCTTCCCATTTCAGCCATCAAGTCATCCCGTGTAACAAACTCTGTGCCTTGCAGTTATGTTCCAACTCCAGTTCGACCCCCAGTTCCCCTGCCGGTTCTGCCTCTACCTCGATCTCCTCCTCTTCCCCCTCTTCCTATTGGTGGATCCTCTCCACCTGAATTTCTTCCTCCTCTCTGATTCCTTTGTCTAGTGCCACTCGCCATTATGTGGATTCAAACAAAGTTAATATACACATAAGCACATACCCCATATAACAAGGTATTCCAGTTCAAGCATGCCCCTGTAAGATCATAATTACACTGGCCTGGTGTAATTTGAAATTACCTTACATGTTGTTCCTTCTACCTTTTATACTTAGCATTCCCAGGTTTTAAAATACTAGGGACATCCTACTTCACATGCAGTTTAAGTCTAGGTACAGATACTAATACCTAAATCCCTTAAACTAGGGCTCTGATACCATCTGTAACATCCCGCAAAACAAAACATACATATATCATATAATTCATAACATGTTTACAACAGAGTACTTCATAATTCACATTCGGTCCCCAAAGTCTGAATAATATAAAAATTTCAACACAAACTTAATTCACTTTAGATTACATAGTAATAACAATAAAACTTAAAGTACAAAAACATCCATCAAAGATTCTATTCACTTGCTCTTATTCATTGCGTCACCTGGAATACAAAATTTTAAAACAGAAAATGAGGGTTAGACCTATGGGTCTAGTGAGTAAATCCCTGACATTTTTACATCATTAAAATTCATTTATATAAAACACTCTTTTATATAAATACATTTACATCATACGTAAAGTAATACCAATTACAATTCACACAACATACCTTTCACATACCACCTTATCCCTCCACCAATGGCCAATAACAATTGGTTGCAAGCCAATTTATCACACCGGTCCTAAGCCCGGCCACGTATTATATTTTCATATAATACTCACGTAATTATAATATCTCAATATATTATAATTACTCACGTATGACATATTCATACACATTATCAATTATTTGTAAAGCACAGAAGGTATTCCAGTAAAAATACTTTGAAGTAAAACTCACATGGAATGTTTATCACAAAAGCTTTCCCAATTTAATGTCACGTATTTCCACCTTTCACAGAATCTGAAATTACACAAAATAACAAGTATTTCTTTTTAAAACTAAACTTACGAAATCCTCAACTTAAGTCGCAACCCAAAATAACATGAAATTGCAATGAACAGTACAAGTCGCAACCGTGATGAACAGTACAAAGTCACAACCTCTTACTGCGACTTCATCCCGAAATCGCAACCCACTATTGCGACTCCATCCTAAGTCGCAATCAACTACTGCGATCCCAAACCCAAATCGCAATCAACTACTGCGATTTCAATCCAAGTCGCAAACGACCATTGCGACTTCAAGCCCAAATCGCAATCGACCATTGCGACTTCGTTGAATGTCGCAGTCCTCTATTGCGACTTCGATGAATGTCACAGTTCACTGTTTCATCCTAAAACCCAGATTTTGCAGTTTTATACTATGTATGTTTATGTAACTTTGCAGATACGTTTTATACTACCATTGGAACACTATCCCAAATCTAAAATTATCATATCTTTCTAAATTTACCAAAACCCACTTCTAAAACTTCATAGTAAAACTTTAGGAATTACTATACATAAAAAGAAGAGTTTGCAAGGATTAATACCTTTGTTTTCTGAATTTGAATCCTAACCCAGCTGTAGTAATATAGGAGATACTTCTTCTTCTTGATCTTTCTATGTCTCTCTCTTTTCTCTCAACCGAGATACACACACACACACACATAAGTTTTAAGATATTTTGATGTTTTTCAAATGAAGACATCATCTCCTATTTGATATACTAAAGTCGGTTGTGGGTACAAAGTTTGGCAAGATGACCAAATTAACCCTAAGCTTATATTACTTGGCAATAAATACCCCTAAACTTCCAATTAATATTAAAACTTATCCCTTAACTTTTAAATTTCATAAAACACTAATATAAGGACTTATAAAATTCCAATTTAAATTAAATAAAATACCTGGTTATTACAAGGAGCCATTGCCGGAGGATGAACAGGTACAACCTCCAGTTGAAAATGGTGAAGCTGGTGAAGTTATCGATGAGAATGGAGCTGCAAACGATGTGGAAGTCAAGGAAGTTAAAGTTGAAGCATAAAAGGTTTCTATTTGGAATTCGAGTGGCAAATTTTTCTTCTATTCTGCTGCTGGGACAGCCTTGAGATTTTAGTTTTATCATTATCATATGTAATGGATCGGATGTTTGGGATTTCTGGGTTTAGGAATGGTCAAAGTTTAAAAAAAAAAAAAAAGAGCTAATGATTTGAAGATGATTTGCTTTCCAAAAATTTAGGGGGAGAATGTTAGGACACTGAAGTTGTCCTTTATAATAGAAAGTTTTGTAAAGCAATAGCTGTGTTAAAGGGATTATGCTTAATTGTTGTAGCAAGTGATGAAGACTATAAATAGGTCTTTACTTGTAGTTTGTAAGAAGTAAATTCATTAATACAAAATGTAGATCTGTAATCACTTTGTGTTCTCTCTAGGTTAGATTTCCTTTTCAATAATGTTCTTCATCATCTTGTTACACAATACTTGGATTGTATGAAGATCATGGACCTAACAAGTGGTATCAGAGCCAAATCGAAGAATTTTTTATCGATACGATCATTGGATCTTCACAATTCAAGCGTTTTTAGCCCTATTTTGCTCAGATTTCGGATTCTTATGGTGTTTGTTCAAGAAAAAGTCGAACTCACTTTTTGGATCAAAAGTATGCCAAATCGATCAAATTACAAGTTTTGATCAACTAGAAATCTGTTCATCTTCATTTTTCGAATAAGTCTGCGAAAGAATCACTGAAATTGGTCAAGAATTGAAGAAGTTATGATGATTTTAGTGATTTTCGAATGCTGTTACTTGAATTCGGATTATTCTTGATGAATTCGGATTATTCTTGATGAATTCGGATCCTTCATCGTTTACTGTTCATTGATGAATTCGGATCCTTCATCCTTTACTGTTCATTGATGATTTCGGATCCTTCATATTTTACTGTTCATGGTTTCGGATGCTACTATTGTTTGGATGGCTTAGATGGTTTCGAACTGTTCAGAGTTGTTGGTTTCGGATCTTGTGAAGTCCGACATATTGCTGAATTTGGTCATCTTAGTTCTGAATTTCGGAATGTGCTTACACCTAAAGGTTCAAAGGTATGGATGGCTTCGCATCTTTCTAATCCTCATTCTAATGGTTTCGAATTCCATTTATTCAAGATAGGCATGGTTTCGCATCCAGCATGATACGAAATGGCTTGATTTCGAACCCTACATGATCCGGATTCATTGATTTCGGACCCTTCATGATACGAATTGTCCTAATTTCGAACCCTTCATGATTCGAATTCATTGATTTCGAACCCTTCATGATTCGAATTGTCTTGATTTCGAACCCTTCATGATTCGAATTGTCTTGAACCCTTCATGATTCGAATTGAGTGATTTCGAACCCTTCATGATCCGAATTGTCCTGATTTCGAACTCTTCACGATCCGAATTCATTGATTTCGCACCCTACATGATTCGAATTCCCTGATTTCGCACCCTACATGATCCGAATTGAGCTGATTTCGCACCCTACTTAATCCGAATCCATGGTGATTCAGACTTTTGAGTGCTTATAATCATCCAGCTATTTCTTGAAGATTGAAGTTCTGGATTCTCTTCATTCAGTGGCTTGAAGTATTTTGAAGACGAGCATTTCTCTACAGTTGCTGAACAATGTTATTTGCTTGGGTCGTCTCATCCCTACCGAGTAGCGCGTGCTTTTACCGTTCCTTCTTCGAGAAAATTCGTACCAAGTTCTTAAGCCGAATTCCTACTCAACTCGTGATAAAACGACGGATTCCTTGTTTTACACTAAGAATGCATTTGGTTTTTCATTCAAAACTCACTCGTTATCATTCTTGTGGGCTTATCGGAACGAGCTCGAGTTTCTACATTTTGGAGATGTTGTTCGTGCACTTAGTGGAGTACATTGGATCTAAGTTTACTCAAGGTTGAAAATATGATGAATAAGAGCAACATTCAAGGGGGAGCCAAGCCTACATTTGAAGAATGCACCGCTAAAGTTTTTACAAGGAAATCAAGGGGGAGAGGAGCTAATGATTTGAAGATGATTTGCTTTCCAAAACTTTAGGGGGAGAATGTTAGGACACTGAAGTTGTCCTTTATAATAGAAAGTTTTGTAAAGCAATAGCTGTGTTAAAGGGCTTATGCTTAATTGTTGTAGCAAGTGATGAAGACTATAAATAGGTCTTTACTTGTAGTTTGTAAGAAGTGAATTCATTAATACAAAATGTAGATCTGTAATCAATTTCGAGTTCAGTGATGTAAAAAATTGATCCAAAAAAATCAAAATTTAGAAAAAATCTATGTCTTAATGATAAGTGTTCAGATGAACAGTAATGAACACCCAATCCGAATTCTTCAGGCTTAGTGTAAAAAATCTTCAATTTGGTCTTCGATCTGCTTGAATCTTCTGTTTAGCTCTGATACCAAATGTGAAATACCAAATCTAGCAAGTAATCAAGAATGATGTAGAGAGAGAATCTAAAGAGAACTTGTCATCCATATATTGATCTCTAAAGTGTAAATGACAAAATGATCAAGAGGTTTCTAAAGGGATCTAGATTCACTCCTAACAAAGAACTAGACATGCCTATTTATACCCATAACATACAAGGTATAAAGGCACAACTAACTAATACAGTACATTGACTTTACAGTAAATCTTGAATACAACAATGCTCTAACACTGTTGGTAAGGAATATTCTAACTTTGAAGTGCTGACAAAGTTTCTAGAATGTTTACCTGAAAGCTGGGACAATTATTCCATGTGTCTCAAGCTGTCAAAGGATCTAAGATCAATGACCCTTGCTACCTTATATGGCACGTTGCTAAATCATGAGCAATCAAGCCATCTTAAGAAGAATATTGTAAAAGATTCCAAAAGCACCCCTGTTTCTTTAATCCCAGAGGAACTTTCTACTCAGCGACCCTCGGTCACTATCACTGAGTTAGAGAGTAACTCTGAAAGTTCATCAGATTCTGATTTTTCAGATGATGAATCCTTGGCTCTCCTAACCAAAAAGTTCAGGAGATTTGCCAAGAAGAAAATGTTTAGAAAGAACAAACCTCTTTCCATAGCTGACAAGCCTAAATCATCAGTTTTTGTTGATAAGGCTACGGCTACTTGTTTTAACTGCGAAAAGATAGGACATTTTGCTAACGAGTGCAGGTCTAAGAAAGTTTCTAGACCCTCAGCTTTTACAAAGAAATCCTTTGTTCCAAGGAATAAAGATGACAAATACTCAAAGGTGAAAGACAAATATGCGAAGCTGAAAAGCTTTAAGAAGAAAGGCAAAGGCCTGATGGCTGACTATGATTGGGCTGCTTCTGATGAAGAAGCATCATCATCTGATTCTAAAGATGATGAAGCAAATCAATGTCTCATGGCCAAGATTGAAGAAGAGGAAGAAAGCTCAGACATTCCCTCCACTTCAACCTCTGCTATTCAGGTATCACCTTTTTTCTTTACCAATATTGCAAATATTGATGAAGCTGATAGTCTCCGTAAGATCGATCTCTTGACTAGAAGTTTATACGAAGCCATGAACGGAAAAACTGGGGTTGAAAACCAAAACCTTGATCTCGCTGAAAAGCTTAAAAACTGTCATCTTCAAATAGAAAAGCTTTCTAAAATTGAAGAAGATTTTAAAGATCAAGTATATTTAAATCAGCTAGTCAAAATCGAACGAGCAGAAGCTATCACTGCATTAGAGGCTGAAAAAGCTACTGTTGAAGGATGGTGTAATTCTTCAACAAAGATCACTGAGATAATTAAGGCTCAGATTCCTCTGAGTGATAAACGTGGTCTGGGTTATAAATATGATACTCCAAAACCAACCACTGAACGTTCAATGCTTAAATTTGGAACGTTCGTATCCTCAGTCGCTGACACTTCATCTTCTCAGTGCTCATCGTCCTTTACACCAATCCCTGAGGAAACTCCTACCTCCTCAAAAGCCAAGGAGAAAATGGTTTATTTAAAACCTACCTCTGTCTCTAATGACAAAGGTAAAGGAATTGTTATTTATCAAAATCCTCAGAAGGGTACCTTAGTACCAAAACTGAATGCTTCTAAAGCCTCAGTGATCTACCCCTCTGGATCTAGAAATCAGATCTCTGGATTTATTCAGCGTGGATCTATTCAGCGATCTACTCCTAGACTCAGAGTGGATGTCCTTGGTAAGAAATCTGAAGAACTGAATGTTCGTTCCATTTCTAAAGCCAATAGTTTACTTGGTGCTGGCACTTTTAATTCGAAATTAAAAGCTCAGCATTCAAATGGTCCTAGAACTACTTTTAGCTATAGGAAATGTTATCACTGTGGACTCACTAATCATATTGCTAGTAAGTGCCCCACAGCCACCAAAGCTGAAAAGATAGCTAAGGTGAAGATTGCCCCCAAGGCAAAGAAGACCAACCCTGGTGCAAATCAGGTCAAGGTGAATTCTACCACTGAGGTTAAGAAATTAACCAAAGTGAAGAAAGACAAAGCTGAATCTTCAAATGCTGCGAAGACCGCTGAACCTTCCATTCCAACTACTTCCACTGACAAACGTGTTTACATGGTTAAGTGGGTACCCAAGAAAAACTAATCTTCCTTTGTATTGCAGGTTAAGAAGGGTATCTAGTATCTCGATAGCGGATGCTCTAGACACATGACGGGTAAGAAAAACATGCTCGCTGAATACAAGGAAGAGAAAGGTCCCTCTGTAACTTTCGGTGGAAATGGAAAAGGACACACCCGAGGGTATGGTGTACTTTCAAATGGTACAACCTCCTTCAGAAGAGTCGCATATGTTGAAGGGCTGAAGCATAATCTTCTAAGCATCAGTCAGCTTTGCGACATGGATAACAAAGTAATTTTTACTAAGGAATCCTGCTTTGTCTCTGACAAAAAGGAGAAGATAGCTCTCAGCGGTTATCGTTTGGAAAATGTTTATGTAATAAACATGGACTCAACAACCACTGAGAACTCCTGTTTCTTCTCAAAGGCATCTTCTGATGTCATCTGGCTATGGCACAAGAGGCTCTCTCATCTAAATTTCAAGACACTGAACACTCTTTCGTCAAAAGAGTTAGTCACTGGTCTACCTCAGCATTCATACGCCAAAGAGTCATTATGTTCAGCGTGTGAAAAAGGGAAGCAGACCAGAGCAAGCTTTAAATCAAAGCAAGTTTCTTCAGTGTCATCTCCTCTACAACTATACATGCAGTTGATCCAAATGTCTCAGACATTCCATCTATTTCTCAGCAATCAGTGAATGAAGTGACAAATGCAAACATTCCTCTCTTAGCTGATAATCCAGAAGTAGCTGAAGCCTCATCTTCAGTTTCTCCAGTTCAGACTGAGTCAGCGACGTATGCTCCGGCTCAGCGATGGACTGTAAATCACCCAATCGATCAAATTCTTGGTGATCCAAACGCTGGTATTCAGACTTGTAGAAGTGCAGGTAATATTTGTTTATTTGTTAACTTTATTTCTCTAACTGAACCAAAGAAAATAGATGATGCCCTCAGAGATCCAAACTGGGTCAGCGCTATGCAAGAAGAGCTGACTGAATTCGAAAGAAACAAAGTTTGGAAACTCGTTCGTAGACCAACTGACAAAACTGTGATAGGCACTAAATGGGTCTATCGAAACAAGTTGGACGAACATGGTACTGTGACTCGCAATAAAGCTCGTCTTGTTGCTCAGGGATACAGACAAGAGGAAGGCATAGATTATGACGAAACATTTTCTCCTGTAGCAAGACTTGAATCTATTCGTCTTTTCTTAGCATATGCTGTACACAAAAACTTCACTGTACATCAGTTGGATGTTAAGTCAGCGTTTCTGAATGGAAAGCTGAATGAAGAAGTTTATGTGGAACAACCTCCAGGATTCTCAGATCCTAAGCGTCCAGGTTATGTTTATAAACTGGACAAGGCACTTTATGGCTTAAAGCAAGCTCCACGTGCATGGTATGACACTCTTTCCACTTATCTCCATATTGAAAAATTTGAGCGAGGTAAGATTGACAAAACTCTATTTTTTAGAAAAGTGAAAGGTCATATCATTCTAGTTCAAATATATGTTGATGACATTATATTTGGTTCTACTAACCCTGAACTTTGTACTCGTTTCGCTGATAGAATGAAAGATGAGTATAAAATGAGCATGATGGGTGAACTAACATATTTCCTTGGTCTTCAGATTAAGCAAACTGAAAAAGGAACTTTCATTAATCAAGGAAAATATGTTAAAGATATGCTGAAGAAATTCGACTTAACTGAAAGTTCAGCTATGAAAACCCCTATGGCACCACCGCTGACACTTGATAAGGACACAAAGGGTGTTCCTGTCAATGTTACGTTGTACCGTGGGATGATCGGCTCACTATTGTATCTTACAGCTAGCCGACCCGATATTATGTTTGCAACATGCTTGTGTGCACGATATCAAGCTGAACCTAAGATATCTCATATGAAAGCTGTAAAGCGAATATTTCGATATCTTAAGGGTACAGCGAATCTAGGCCTTTGGTATCCCAAAGACTCAGGATTCGATCTAACCGCCTATTCAGACAGTGATTTTGCAGGTTGCAAAATGGATAGGAAAAACACCATCGGAGGATGTCAGCTCCTGGGTGGAAAGTTGGTAAGTTGGACAAGTAAGAAGCAAAACTCAGTGTCCACTTCCACAGCTGAAGCTGAGTATGTAGCCGCTGAAAGCTGTTGTTCTCAAGTCTTGTGGATGAGAAATCAGCTACTAGACTATGATCTTCAGCTCTCCAAAATTCCAATCTATTGCGACAGCACAAGTGCCATCGCTATAGCAAACATTCCAGTGCTACACTCAAAGACAAAACACATCGAAATCAGATATCATTTTATCAGAGATCATGTGATGAATGGTGATATAGAACTTCATTTTATTCAAACTGATTATCAGTTAGCTGATCTATTTACCAAACCTCTTGATGAGACAAGATTCAACTTTCTCATCAGCGAGCTTGGAATGCTGAACTTTGAAGGATAAAACCTTCAGCAGTTCACATTGATCAGCGATAGAATAAAATCAACTTATATAATCCATTTCATCATCTTCTCTTTGAATAAACTTGATTCGCTGATATCAAGGTATGTTTTCTCTCTCTGACATATCGCATGTAAATGCAAGATTTCAAAATAAATTGCATCGCTGAATATCTCTTCCTTAACAGCGACTTTTTGAAATTTCTTAAAACCTTCACTGATATTTCTATTCAGTGCTTCATGTTTTCAAAGAGTCCCTGAGTTTTTCAAAACCTCAGAGACAACCAAGAATATGAAAGGACAGTTGTGACGTCATTGCAACGGATAACACCAGGCACGATTTCTTTCTGACACACGTTTGCACGTTTCGTTCAAACTTCCAATCAAATGCAAACACGTGTCCGTGTCATGATGAAAACCTTTTCCCGCTCAAGGTTTTCTCTCTCTAAAATCTCTATATAAACAACTCTTGGTTTATATTTTATCTTTTACGCGATCAAATCTTCCTCCGCAAGAAAAGAATTACTGTTGCATTTGTGCTCTCAAATCTTCAAAGAACTGTTCATCATCTTCTTCATCAAACATCAAGGTTAATATGTTCTTATTTATTACCAAATGCTTAACTTGTTTTTGATCTTATCATTGTTTTAAACAAGATCAAACAAAAGAAATTCTTAAAAATAAAACCATTTCTTTCATGGTTTTATGAACACAACCATTTCATGGTTGTTCTTTAAGTTTTAAATCTTAATCTTAAACTTGTTCTTCATTCGTATCCAGATTTTTTTTCAAACTAGAATACAAGACTTTATGGGTTTTACATTTCGTTTCGAATCATGAAAAACCCTAATCTTCATTAAGACATTTATGTCTGAATGAAATGGATAAAATTCGAAACATCTTAATGGAAATTTCTTTCCACATTAAGATAATTCTTATTTGTTAACATCTTTGGTTGAACTGATAATACAGAGAAATGGCAACTTCAAAGATCAATGTTACCGCTGAGAACATCTCCGCTGACTCTGAGGAAGTGGAAATCATCAAAGCCCCTCAGGTTAAGTTCAAACTGGATCAACTAGATTGGACCAAGGTCAACAACCTCTCTGCGCTTCTCGAGTTTCCTCCTCGAAAGCAAGTCACACATCTGGATGATGCTGTGAATTTCCTGAAAACTGCTGCATTTCAACAGCCCTGACCATCACACCTCCTGCAAGTCAGTTGCTACTATCCCAGTTCTGGTACTCTGCCAGACACTCTCAGCTACCATCCGCCAAAGATCCCTCCAAAACTATTGATTGCATACTAAGCGATACTGAGTATGGCACAATAAAGATAACCCCCGCAATCATTCGAAAAGCCCTGAACTTTCCCAATGCTACCAAAGAAAAACCGTTAGTTCCATTCCCTGACCATAAGAAGCATGCTGACAGAGAAGAAATCATTGCTTTCCTCGACGCAATGGGTTACATCTGGGAAACTGGAAGGGACAAGAAGCCCGAGAAGAAGCTGACGCTGATAAAGAAGTCCAAAATGCCCAGCGAGATGAATTTCATCTTTGCACACCTGATCAGTTGCATGACAGCGAAGACCGGCTCTTCTGATCAAGCCGCTCAACCTCAGCAGGCTATGGGATACGCACTGCTGAAAGGTCTACATATTGACTGGGCATCTATCATTTATGATGACCTAGTACAAAGAGTAGATTCTGCTGCTGACAGACCTGCATGGGTTCCCTACCCCCGTTTCATCAGCGCCATCTTCCAATATGGCCTGAAGGACAGCTATCCTCAAGATGGTGACCTGAAACTTTCTCAGGTTGGCCCTAAGGTGCTCGATTTCAAACCTGTCGACAATGAGGTACGTCTCTCTACCCTTCTCTCTCTTCTTAACCCTAATTCTTCGACTTCTGTGGCTCCTTCAGCGACAATACCCATCGCTGATACCCCGGCCACACAATCCTCTCCTTCTAAGAAAAGGAAACACTTTTCAACCCAACTTGGTTCCAAAGGGATCAAGAAAACCAAGGAGCAACCCCAGCAATCCCATGCTGAAGACTCCTCAGCTCATTCTGAAGAGCTGAAGGAAAGTTCCGTGGTACGCTCTGCCACAACCGTGCAAGCCATCCATCCAATCCAGACTTCAGCGTCTCTAAACGCTGAGGTTAGAAACTTGGAACCTACCCAACCTCCCTCAGTCTCTCAAAAGACTGATGAAGTGATTCTCAGCGATTCCAACGCTGAACTCAGAACCCAAACCCCATTCTTATCCTTCGCTTCTCCCTCCACTCACTTGGACACTCCTCCAAAGAACACTGGAGATGCCATCATTCCATAACCCACAGCTGAAGCTTCTCAAAGAATGATGAAGAAAGGACCTGCAGAGATCACCATACCTCACCGTACTTTCGAAGAGGATATGGAACATTTTTCAGGAACTTGCAACTTTGACGAGTTCATCAATCCTCCTGCAGGTACAAATAAAATCCTATACACTGTAACTAAACCTGAAACTTTTGAGCTTTCCTTTGTTCACAAGTACTTATCTGTTACAGGTCCTAATTTGGGAGACATCAACGCCTCTCTGAAGTCCGTGGAAACCAAGCTGACAAATCTCACCACTACTCTTTCCAACAACTCTTCAGCTGTAACAAACGCTGGAGAGAATATGACAAAGCTGACAACGGTGGTGGAAAAGAAAGCTTAAACAGACGACATCAAGATTGTTGATAAGACTCTCAGCGATTTCGCCAAAGTGCTCGCTAACATATACACTGACTACACCTCACTCAAAAACTCCGTTTCCTTCTTGTCTGGCGAAGTCACAACGCTGAAGACATCGGTTGGAGCCTTAGAGGGTGATATGTCAGCTATAAAGACTGACTTAGGCTCTGTAAAGACCGACGTTGGTGAGATGAAAACGATGATCCAGCAGCTACTCAACAAGGCAAATACTCCAGCTCCTGAACCGACCCCTGCCCCTGCATTGGAAACTTTCACAGCGACGGATCGCAAAGAGCTGGAAAAGATCAATCCTGCTATAACTGGCCTAGAAGTCAGATTAGCAAAGATTGAAAGTTGTGTGGGTATCTCTGGCCAAGAAGACAGAGAGCCTCCCACAGCTGAAGTGTCTACCCATTCCTCCCCCAGTCATCATGAGAAAGAGGGGGAGAAGAGCGCTGAACATACCGATGAGAAGAGCGCTGAGGATCTGGAAAAGAGCGCTGAAGACCTTTCCCATGATGAATCTATCAGGGGATAGAAGAATGAAGATCTTATCGCTGGACATCAGGGAGATGAAAACCCTGAGGGAACCGAGAAGCTCGCCTCTGTATCTGAGGGGGAGCAACTCGAAGACGAAGCTGAAGAATCCAAAGCAGAAGATGATGAAGACATCGACATCCCTGATAACGAACCATCTTCTTCTCCAAAGAAGAATTATGATGATGATGACGAAGATGACGATGACTTCTTTATCGTCAAACCTACCCCAAGGATTAAAGCTCTTAAGGGAATTTCAATAAATGAACCAACAGGGGAGCGGACAAAGACAAAGCCCTCAGCCTCTGGCGCTGAGAAAGGCAAAGGCAAAAGCGTCGCTGAAGATGACAATCTGACGATCTTGCTTGAAAAGCCGATTTGTCAGGTACACTAAACATCTCTCACTCCATCCCTCCTCTATAAGTTCTACTACCCTAGCCTACACCTGAACATATTTCTCTTTCTCTTTCTACCCAAGTTCTTCTACCCATGTTCTTATTTGTAAGATCGCTGTGTTTCAGCTAGTCCTCTCCCCTGTTTGAGGATGTCACTGAAGGTTCTACTACTGCGACTTCACAAATAAAGCCAGTTGCTGCTGATGAAATAATCCCAGTCTTAGATTTGATCTCTGAGACTGATGAACCAGAAGAACAACCTCTCTCGCACAGAAACAGACCTTCCTCAGCTCCTCAAAAGCTGAGTGAAGAGGATCAAAAGAGAAGAGAGGAAATAATAAAGCGATTCGAGGATCAGCGAATCATTCTGAGGCATGATCAACTTCCTTCAGTTCCTCCAAAGTTCAGAATCTCAAAAGCTGAATACAAGGAACACCTCAGAGCTGAACGCCTAATCGCTGAAAGAAAGGAAGCTGAAGAAAAAGACAGAGAATACGCCATCAAGCTTACTCAAGAATCTGTCAAAGACCCCAAGCTGAAACGTGTTCTCATTCAAATCCAACGAAAGCTTTGGGAAGAAGCCCAGAAGATCGTGGAAAAGAAAAATTAGGTTTCTCAGACCACCCTGATCTGGTGTAAAGAGAAAATTCACTTCAGATATCGTCCAGCGAAGATCAACGAGGTATTCATCTCTGGAAGAACCTCTATTGGAGTACCTATTGTTGACATCAAACTTTTCAGAGAAGATGGCCAATTTGAAGCCTTTCGCGCTGACAGTGTAAAAAGGTATGGTCTCTCTAAATGGCTGGAGATGAGGTTAGCTATCCATTCGTCACAATCTAAGTACAAGGATCATTTCGAAAAGCTGATAAACAGACAGATCGACTTGATATCTTCTTGTGTGGACATTCTTCCTCTTCCTGATCTTAAGCTGAAAAGAAAAAGGGCCTCTCCAAAGAAGAAACGTCAAGATTCAAACTCAGGTCCTGTCATACGAAATGAAACTGGAATTGGTTTCTCTCGCGCTGAAGTGCTTGGTCCTGACCCTGATCTATCTGCCCTTGACATTTCTTTGCCACCATGTGAACTTTTCGTCCCTGGTAAAGTCATCAGTAATCCTTATGGAATATTCTTTCTCGACTACGACGGACGTAAATGTTTTCAATGGATCGCTGAGCTTCCAATCACTCCAATCGAACAGCTCAGAGATCTCATCTACTGGTGTGACTTCAGAAAAGACATTCAGGCACGACACCTAAAACCCTTGATCTTTGAAGAAGCGCTGAACAAAAGAAAACAAGGAGTAACGGTTCCTGACTGGATGATCCCCACTGAAAAGACCCTTGATGAACTTCTCATTAAGGAAGAACCCTTTGAAAACTGATATAATCTCCTTTTTCTCTATTGTATCAGTTATCCTTCTGTACTTGTAAATTATTTCGCTTGTACTTGTAATCTTTTTGTTCTTCATTGTAACCTGATTCAATATTTTAAAGAAAGATTTCAGCGAATGTACTTTACTCCATAAGTACTGAAAAGATCCCAGAAAACAGTAAAAGGGACAAATATTTTATGAGTTCTTTTTATCCTTATGTTTTCATTAAATAGCAATTTTCTTTGTTGCTATGTCATAATCAAATAGGGGGAGATTGTTGATCCAAACCCTCAGTGATTTGATAATGACCCTCTCTTATATACTTAGTGAAAATTGTAAGTAAACAATATGTATCAGAGTTTCACTATCGCTGATAAGTACTAAGATCTTACAGTACCGCTGATAGGAACTCTCGCTCTTTAAATTAAACATTCAGCGAATATTGTTCATCATTAATGCTCTGAGTCTGTTCAGTCATTATGATGATCGCTGATAAGTTAGTTGTTTACTTATGATCCCTGAAGACAAGTTTCACGTCAACAAAGGTTCTACGCTGAAGTCGAAGATCAAGCTCAAGAACCAGCGACAAGTCTCCTAATGAACTGATGCGGATCAGCGAAGACTCAGATTTGTCCACTCAACGTGAAGTATAAAGTACAAGACTTCAGCTATCGCTGAACTTTATTATTCGCTGAATAGAAAATGATAATCGCTGAATCAACGAAAGCTGATCATGAAGTCCTCCGTACAAAGTACTTTTGTCTTAACCACCCTTGCACGACTCCGTACGAAATGTCAGAAAAGAACCTCCGAAAATCTGAAATCGTACAACCACTCTGATACTACACTATTCATCCATACGGCTACTAAGGTTGTCAACCAAGGTCAATGACATGCAACCAACCAGCTGATGACACGTGTAAAGTATATACTGACTTGCATTAAATGCATACAGTATATAAAGAGATGAACTCACTTCATTTGAAGTAACTTGCTAACTCTGGACAAGTTCAAATCTCTTATCTCAGATAGGTTATTATTAGTAATTTCCTTATCTCTCTTAGTGCAAGAAACCTTAGTGTTCCAACTTGTTTAGATTTAGGTTTATCCTTAATCTTGTTTCCGCAACAAGCTGTAAATTGTTAATGATTTATCAATAAACAATTTAGAAAAGTAAAAGCTGTAAACCTTAGTGTGTTTGTATTCAACCCCCCCCCCCCCCCCCCTTCTACAAACTTGTATAGGCCTTCGGGACCAACAGATGTGATCTCTAGAAATGATGTTTTCAAAAGAGCCAAAATATCAGATTTTACAAAAGCAAAAAGACTAAGCTTAAGGAATGTCAGCTATGACACCTTGAATCAAGAAAAGGTTACAAAACCATCTGAAAAGTTTATTCTTGATCAGGGAAGAGCTGAAATAAAGCTTACTGATTCTATCAAAAGTCTTGATCCGAAAGAAATCTTTAACTTCAATTCTTTCAAGGAACAGAAGCCTGTTGCCTCTGTTACAGAACCCTCTTGTGCTACAATACAGAGAGAACTCAATCCTGGAGTCCCAGTCTTCTCTCCATCCTCTGAAACCTTACGAACAACTTTTGAAGAGGATATTTTGAAAGTTATTGAAGAAAATGCTGCTTGTGATGCTTTAAAACCAAAGATAAGAAAGTTTAAATCCACCAGAGCTGATAACTCTAAGATACCCAATGAGTCTAACACCTCTACCAAAGCCACCATAGACTTTCTGTGCTCTGACAGTGACTCTGACTCTAAGGTAGATGAGCAAATTTTCTGTGCTCCTAAGACTTCTTTGCACAAACCTAAACAAGCAATTGTTGAATCTGGTTCTCTGAAAAACGTCTCATTCTTTAAGAAACAGAACAAATTTATACCTTTGCAAAATTTGAAAAATACGGGTATCAGAATTCTTTCCTCTAATGAGATAGAAGAGAAGAAACTAGGAAAAGCTAAAATTATTCATGAAGACTATACCTCCGTTCCTTACGCTTATGATCAAGTCAAATTTACAACAGAGCAGAAAGGAAAATGGAAAGTCAAAATACCAACCTACTTCTACACCTATTGTAAATCAAAAGAGAAACAGTTTTGTGTCAAGAGAGTTTGCTCCAAGAAACAACAATTTTAAATCACAGGACAGAATGTACGTAAAGACATCTGGTCCTAAAGTTTTTCAAAATCAAGCTCCCTTTAAACAACAGTTTTTGAATAAAAATGACAATTTGCATCAATCTTCATGCTCTATCAAATGCAATTGTATTCAACTTCTGTTACAGTTAAAGAACCATATGAATGGTCCTCACTGTGTTCTGAATCAGTCGTCTCAAAGAAAAAATCCCAAGACTATTCAGAATGCACAGAAGAAACCCTCTGGCATACCATCCCAAAATGGAAAGCCAGCAGATAAGCCCTTGAACACCCCCAAACCTATCAAGAAAGTACCCAAAACGCAATGGGTACCTAAAAGAAACTAATCTGTCTTGCATAAACCCCATGTGCAGATCTGGTATTTCGATTCAGGATGCTCAAGGCACATGACGGGGAATAAGGAGCTGCTTACTTCTTTCAAGAACAAAAATGGAAGTGCAGTAACCTTTGGAGGAGATAATGGCGGACAAATTAGAGGATACGGTACTTTAGTCAATGGTGGTGTTTCAGTTTCTGAGGTTGCTTATGTTGAAGGATTAAACCATAATCTGCTTAGCATAAGTCAACTCTGTGATCATGGGTTCGATGTCAATTTTAGGAAGAAGTACTGTTCTCTGTTGCTTTCCGAGTCTGGTCAAGAACTCTTAAGAGCCGACAGAAAAGGCAGTCTTTATAAAATGAATTTCAATCCTAACCAAAACTCTACAACAGAAAAGCTCTGTTTAGTGTCTTTAAAAAATGAAGATGCCTGGCTCTGGCATAAAAGATTTGCCCATTTGAATTTTTCAAATCTTGAAAAGCTCGTGAAATTAAATCTAGTAAAAGGACTTCCTCCACTGAAATTTGACAAAGACCATCTATGTTCTGCCTGTGAACTGGGAAAGATGAAAAGATCTTCACACAGAACTAAGAGTGATCATAGCTATCCCAGACCTTTGCATATGCTTCATGTGGATCTCTGTGGTCCTATCTCTGTGCAAAGTCTGTCGGGCAAGAAGTATATTCTAGTACTTATTGATGAATTTTCAAGATATACTTGGATTGAGTTCATCAGAGTAAAATCTGATGTCCCAGAAATACTAATAAGTTTGTTGAGAAGGATACAGGTTCTGTTAGGATTAAAAGTGCAAAAGTTGAGAAGTGATAACGGGACAGAATTCAAGAATGCAAGAATAGATGCCTATCTTTCAGAAGAAGGAATCTCCCAGAACTTCTCAGCTGCCAGAACTCCACAACAGAATGGTGTAGTGGAAAGGAAGAACAGAACTCTGGTAGAAGCCGCCAGAACCATGTTGGCTGGCTCTGTCCTTCCCATCAACTTCTGGGCAGAGGCAGTCTCAACAGCCTGTTTTTACCCAAAACAGAGCTGTCATTGTAAAAAGATTTAAAAAGACTCCGTATGAACTCATCAACAACAGAAGGCCAAACGTGAAATTCTTTCATGTTTTTGGCTGCAAGTACTACATCTTGAATGACAGAGAACAGCTGGGAAAATTCGACAAAAAGGCGGACGAAGGAATCTTTATTGGTTATTCCTTAACCTCTAAGGCCTACAGAGTCTACAACATCAGAACTCGTGTCATTCAAGAGAGCGTTAACGCGTCCTTTGATGAAAGTACATCAAGTGCCTCTGATCGCAAATCAACAGAGGGGACACATACAGAACATAAGAAGCCAAGTTCTTCAAAGACAAGGGAAGAAGACATCAATCTCGTGTTCAATGATTTCTTCGATGATGATTTCTCCTCTGTCAACATCAACAGAGGCGACCAAGCTCAGAATTCAATTGAACAGAATCTGACAGGTACAACTCTTATTGGTCCCTCCAATACTTCACCATCTACTTCTCTGTCTACAGGTGTCATTCAGAGAAATGAGGAACCACAAAGAGAACCTGTGCAAGAGCCATCGTCACCTCTACTAACCAATATTGGCAGAGACTCCCTATTTGAAAGATCACCGTCACAGAGCAATGAAGCCACTCTCTAGAGTTGTGTGCCACATAGCTCTGATTCTGAGGATCGTGTTTTCCCATCAGAAGCACAAACCCCTCCTGTTGTCCATGCTCCCATGACAAGATGGACAAAGGATCATCCTCATCATCAAATTATCGGTGCTGCTGAAGATGGTGTGAAGACGAGGTCGGCCACAATCAATGAAGCTTTCTTTGTAAACTTTTAAGCATGATTGAGCCAAAGAAAATTTCTGAAGCCCTTGAAGACCCAAACTGGATTGAAGCTATGCAAGAAGAGCTTCTGGAATTCGAAAGAAACAAAGTTTGGTCCTTGGTTCCACTTCTTGAAGGCAAAGCGGCCATTGGAACCAAGTGGGTGTTTAGGAATAAAAAGGATGAAGATGGGATAATCATCAGAAACAAAGCCCGTCTGGTTGCAAAAGGATACTGCCAAGAAGAAGGTATCGACTATGACGAAACCTTTGCCCATGTAGCTAGACTAGAACCATAAGAATCTTCTTAGCCTATGCTGCTCACAAAGGTTTTAAGGTCTATCAGATGGATGTAAAGTTTGCCTTTCTGAATGGCAAACTACAAGAGGAAGTTTATGTCCAGCAACCGCCTGGTTTTGAAAGTTCGGAGTTTCCAGACCACGTTTACAAGTTAGACAAAGCTCTATACGGCCTTAAACAAGCTCCCAGAGCCTGGTATGAAACTCTGTCCAATTTTCTGTTGACAAATCACTTCGAGAAAGGTAATGTCGATAAAACTCTATTCTTTAGAAGGTATAGGAATGATATACTTCTGGTACAAATATATGTTGATGACATTATTTTTGGGTCTACACAACAAGAGTACTGTGATAGGTTTGAGGATTTGATGAAAAGTGAATTCAAAATCAGCATGATGGGAGAACTTTCATTCTTCCTTGGTTTACAAGTAAAACAATCCATCAGAGGGACTTTTATAAGTCAGTCAAAATACATCCCTGATATTTTGAAAAAATACAAGCTCAACAATTCAAATCCAATGAAAACTCCTATTGCCACTGGAGTTAAACTTGACTCTGACCTTAAGGGTGAACCAACAGATGTCAAGAACTACAGAGGCATGATAGGATCACTTATGTACTTAACTGCTAGCAGACCTGACATAATGTTTGCAACCTGTCTCTGTGTCAGATTTCAAGCAAATCCTAAAGAATCTCATTTTGTCTGCTGTCAAGCGCATATTTAAATATCTTAAAGGGACTCAATTTTTGGGTCTCTGGTATCCTCTTAATTCTGGTTTCGAGCTTGTAGCATATACAGACTCAGATTACGGAGGATGCAAGAATGACATAAAGAGTACGTCTGGTAGCTGCCAATTACTTGGTGAAAATTGGTATGTTGGACATCCAAGAAACAGAATTGCGTATAAACTTCTATAGCAGAAGCAGAGTATGTTGCTGCTGCCAGTTGTTGCTCTCAAGTGATATGGATGAAAACCCAACTCAAAGACTATGGCCTAGAGTATGGAAAAATTCCAATTCTGTGTGACTCCAAGAGTGCCATAGCAATCACAGCTAATCCAGTTCAGCACTCCAAAACAAAGCATATCGATATAAGGTACCACTTCATAAAGGATCACGTTGAAAAACGGACGATTGAAATGTACTTTGTTTCAACCGACTTCCAGCTTGCTGGCTTGTTTACAAAAGCCCTTGAAGAAAGGAGATTTAACTTCTTAATCGGCAAACTGGGTATGCTGAACATGTCCTCCTAACTCTGTTCAAACTCAACAGAGCCTCTGATGTTCCAACAGAGCTCTGTAAAAAAGTTAGGAAGGATAGTTCAACAGAGTCTCTGCTATTCACCAGAACTCTGTCATGCACACTTTTTCAACAAGCTTAGTGAATCTGTTTGTATATATCTCTTTTTTGTAAAATTCTTTTTGTAAAAAGTTTTTTTTGCTCATATTTCAAGGGGGAGTTTATAAAGTTTTGCGCATGGTTTTAGGGGGAGCGAGTCAAATCTGATTTTCAAATCAAAATGACTTCGCTTTCTGTTCTGAAAAGAAAAATCTTTTTGAAGAAAGAGGGAAAACCTGTTCTGATGAAAATCCTTTGATAATGTCAAGAACTTACCAGAACTCTGATATTTCACCAGAGCCTCTGTTGATTCTCACCAGAACTCTGTGAAATTTCTAAAGTCAGTTTTGTTCTCGTTCTTTGGCCATTTCTGCATCAGATACAGAATTTTAAATAATTTTGGGTAAAGGTGAAACACCAAAGGAGTACTTGAAAAGAATGAAAAAGGGTTACTCATCAGAGGCAGAACTTGCAAAGCTCCAACAGAGCTCTGTCAGTTTTATGCCACGTCTTCAGAAGTAACATCATCAGAGATGCGGGTTATTTCTAAGCGTCAACCACTTGTCACCCACACATCTCTAACCGCGACGGTTTACTTGCACAAAAGTGGTCAGAACAAATCCACGTGACACTCTCTAAATGAAAGATAAACCACTAGCTGTTCCCACGATACACTATTCAGGGCACTCCACCTTCAGACACTCGAGTGCCTACAATACCTACGACGATTACCCAGCCACAAGTTTTGACTATAAATATCCATAACCTTGAACTATTTCATTTCTAAACCTCCTAAACCCTTCACCTTTCCCTCTTTTATTCAAATCCTCTGAGTTCTTCAAGAAAACCCCAAACCTGCAACAATGGAGAAACCTCAAAACTCTGCTGATTCTACCCGAATAGAACCCACTGATGATATCATTGTTCTTCCATACGAGTTTGCTGACAACAGCTACAGATTCGATCCCACTCCAGGACTCTATCTACCCCTATATCATATCTTCATTGAGTTCTTTAGAAACTCTGATACTTTTAGAGCCCTAACAGAGTTCGATGACCATCTTCCTGCAATCTATGTCCAACAATGGTGGACCACATGCCAATACATCGAAGAACAAGACGGGATAGTTGGGAGCGTCAACTCAAGGAATGGAGGACCGGGAACAATCCGCATTAGAGCAAGTACCTTGAGAAGAATCTTCAGAATGAAAACCAAAAGATAGCTAGGAATAGACGCCTATGAGAAACCACCAAAAGTAGCTGTCCTTCTGGATTTCATGAAATATTTGGGTTACAACAAGGATCTGAATAGGATAGGAGAATTCAAGCGACATAATCTACCCACTATGTGGAATTTCATATTCTCCACCTTAAACAGAACCCTTACCAGCAAATCTGGTAGTTAAGACCAAGCCACAACGGAAATCCTACAAATCATGTATGGATTGTTATTCAATCGGAACTTTGACTACGTCAGCATTCTCTACAACGATCTTCTATCCGCCGTTAACACAAAAACCTCATCCATCGCAAGAGGAGGAGTCGTTGGATCCCACAAATTCTTAAAGATGATCAAGTTTCCACGCTTTATCAGTCTGGTAATCAGAAGAGCCTTCGACAGACTGGAACTAACTCATCAGGGTCGCTCCACACCTGTTTGGACAATGTCCAAATTCCTCCCCACTACATCAGGCGAATACCCCTTCATAAGAAGAATTCCAGGTACAATGCTTTCCCTTATCACCCCAGACCATATCTCTATCCAAAACTATCAGAGTCCTGCTCAACCTCAAGAACCTGAGGTGAGAACCCCAGCATACTTAGGATCTGAGCCTTCTTTCGAGAGCTTGAGTGAGGAGATAGGAGAGGAAATTAACTGACCAGAGGGAAGAGCACCCGAAGTGGGGTCTTCCTCTAGAATGGAGGAAGTAGAGGACAGATGCTATCCATGAGGAAGTACAGGAAACACCAGAGGTGGAAAATATCTCCTCTGATAGTGGTGAGCAAGAGGGAAATATCAGAGAGAATCCAGAGAGTTCTACAGCCGTAGGAGCCGAGGAGAATGTGAGGATAGAAAAAGATGCTCAACAGAGCACATCTGAGGGTATCCTTATCCAAAATCCCAGTGCTTCCACACAATCTAATCCTGGTGATCAAGACCAAAGGATTATTGAAATAGAGGTGCACACCTCGAACCCCAACCAGCAAGAACCACCAGAAGCAACTCTTCATGCTTCTGGTATGCACGAACATGGGGAAGCTATCTTTGGTAGTGATGTTCATTCGCCCCAGAACATCAATAGGTCACCTCCACACAATGATGCCTCTGTGGCTCATATAGACATGACACAAAATAGACCAGAGATATTTGTAATATCACGTAGCATCTGTCCGACTCAGGGACAATGGGAGACCATAGTAGAACAAGGGAAGATTTTGCTTGATCCAAATTCTTCTCATCACATCAGATTTCCTTCTTCAGAACCTGAGCTGGAAGAGGAAACTCTGGTCAGAACACCTGTAGTTGTTTCCCCTCAAAGGGAACATCAAGGACCAGGTGGAAGTCCTCCAAGAGCCAACATCAAAACAACTCTTGACGGAGGCGCCTCTGAACTCGAGGCAGAATTGGATCCATGTGTTGGAACCAAGGTTACCCCCGTTGACACTGTCACAAGAGCAGAGTTCGAAAGCTTCTGTGATAGTATCAACAACTCTTTGAATGAGTATAAACTTATCAATGAACAGAAGGAGGAGCTGATCCGCAAGGAAAATGCTTCTCTTAAGGAAGAACTGCTGAACATATCTAATAAACATGCAGAGATAACTCAGAAATATGCCGAGGCTGAAGCACTCAGAACAGAGTCTGAACGAGTTAGAGGAGAAGAGATTGCCAAGCTGACAACAGAGATAGTCGAGCTAAAAATAGTCAGAGCAGAGGAAGCCAAAAAGACTTCGACAGAGCTTGCAACGCTAAAACAACTCATAACAGAGAACCACACAGCGCAGATGAACAGAACCCTTCCCATCCCTACAGTTATTCTTTCAGAATCTAACATCAGAACCTTGACAGAGATAATTACCAACTCTGTTAAGGAATCCATAAAAGAAGCAACCACCTCATCTGCTACTCCACTCAACATCTCCAGCCCTAACCCAAATGACCTACCCATGACTGTTGGCCAAATGGGAGACTTCAGAAAATCAATTCTTAGCCGAATGATGACTATTTCATCAAAATTTGTAATGAAAGCTAAGGCGACAGAACAACATGTGCAAACATCTCTTGATAAACACAAGGTCAACTTTGCGGCTCAAGTAGAAGAGATCAGAGGTGCCGCAACAGAGGTAGAGGATGTAATGACAAAGGCAGCTTCAAATTTTACTAACATCATTTTACAGGCTCCCTCTACATCGAAAAGACCTGCAGAATAAGCACCATCAGGAGAACCTTCAAGCAAGAGACACAAAGCTGATCTAGGATTTGTTGTTCCGCCCTCACCAGAAGCTCGAATTGACTTTTCTGGCGATGATGATGATTTTGAGGATGCTCAAGAAAGTCAATCAGACAATCAATTGGGTGAGTCCTCAGAACAACAAAAGGGGGAGAAGGAGAAAGAGAAGGAGAAGGAGAAGGAGTAGGAGAAAGAGGCAGAGAAAGAGAAAGAGGTTGAAAAAGATAGAGAAGCCAAGGGAAAAGGGGAAATCACGGAAGCAACTGAGGCAGAGGCTACAGGAGGAGAAAAGGGGATAACAGAGGAACACACGCAAGAAATGACTGTGGTGGCATTTGACTACATGTTCAAGGACAGAGTCATCAAACCAACAGAAGCGTCAACACAAGAACCACCAGAGATCATTTGCCTAGATACCCCTCTTACATCTCCAAGAAAAGAACCAGAGAGGACAGACCCATCCTCTGCTGAAGGACAAACAAGTCAAGCCCAACCTCAAGCTACTCAAAAATCTGATCACATCGACATTCTTATGGCAGTAACCCACGATGACCCAAACCCAATAATACCTGAACAGAACCCAGAAACCTCTACCCATCCTACCAAAAAACCTGCCTTAGAAATGGTATTTGCATTTCTATATGCTGACAGAGATATCATCCCTTAAATGCCGTACCTATTAACCCATACCTTAACCCAATCAGAATAAACACCATTTCTGATGCAAGGCTAAAGTTCATCCAAACCAAGTCAAATCTGAACAGAGCCATCAACATAAACTTCGGTATCCGCAGAATCCTGGACATCAAGCACAAGAAGTTTCAACATGACAGAATCATATACCATGAGTATACTGTGGAATCAACAGAAGGCAGAAATGAAATCTTCAATGACAATGATCTCTTCCTTCTGAACCCATACGACCTGATCACACTTCACGCATATTGCTTGAACTTCTCAGAAAGATACACGCCGGCCAGAACTGCGCTACCAGAAGTCAGATTCGCTATGCAAGAGCACATCAATCTCAGAATACAGACTGATTATCAGCTAGGCATAGAGTTTGAAGTAGAGAAACTAGCGATTGCACCACCAAATGAAAACCTTGAGGGTTATGGCCATCACAGAACTGGAACCGTAGTAGAAGATCCTCCAGTCTTTGTATGCCGACAGAAGGGCACAAAGAAGGCCATCAGAGCAGCTGAAGCCCACTAGTACTCGAGTGAGTCGCTAGTATACCTCAAGAACATAATCCAAGATCTCCCAAGAAGCAAGTGTCCAGAAGAACAACATAAACTCTTTGTCGACCAGATTGATCTGATGCTGGACTTCCGTATACTAATCAGAAGAATCGACAGAATTCTTAGGGGAGATAACTATGCATAAATGTACTATTTCTTACCATACATTGTAATATCTTAGAAGAATAGTACAAAGGCTAACAGAGGTAAATATTCTCCGTTCTTTTTGTTTACATCTCTGTTTCAAATTTTTATTTTCAATACTTAGGGGGAGATTGTTAGCCCCAGGTATCTGTAATGTAAAAGTATTGAAAATATTATCATGTCAGAAGACCATCAGAGATGCAGCAGAAGACTTAGAAGAAAAAGCTTCAAGAAGATCAACAGAACTCAACAGAGTTCTGGTGGAACTAACAGAGCTCAACAGAGATCTGTCAGAAGATCAACAGAAGAACTGTTCACAACCCGAAGACCAACAGAGCTCTAGTCTATGAGCTCTCTTGAAATGAAGACCTCTGTGATGCCTAAGTCTCGTAAGAAATCCCAAGTGTTAGACAAGTGTCCATACTTTCCACGTATGCCCTAAAATTAGGAGACACACTTTCCACGTGTCATTCTAGGGTACGATAGTACACTGTCTACTCTTTATCAGGGCTATAAGTAGAGAGGTAGTGGAACAAACAATTGTAAGCTTTAGGAATAATTGTTTTCCACAATTGTTTAAGCACACACTGCAGTAATCCCAAGCACTACCTCCGTACGATATTGTTCCCTGTGAGATTTCAGGACACACCATTGATCTTGTTCTTGGTGTTATCCATTATCAATATACGAGCAGCGTTTCTTATTTGATCTTGTTATCATTATCCTGTTCTATAATTGATTCTCACTATTACAATATCATTCACACAATCACTCACTTTAATGGCTTTATATTTGAATGCTTCCGATGTCTATGTTACTACCATTAATGTGATACAACGTGAATCTGGGAACCTACAATTAGTTATTTTGGAACTAAGTTGGGTAGATGAGTGTTTCCTTTTTGTTGAAGGAGAGGAGGTTGCAGCTGAGGTATCAGCGGTGGGTCTTTCCACTGAAGGAGCTGTAGAAGTCAAAGAATGAGGATTGAGAAGAGTTAATAGAGAAGAGAGACGTACCTCGTTTTACACAGTCTTGAAGTCGAGTACTTTAGGGCCAACCTGAGAGAGTTTCAGGTCTCCTACTTGTGGGTAGTTGTCGTTTAGGCCAGTTTGGAAGATGGCGCTCAGAAATCTTGGATATGGAACCCATGGTGGTCGGTCAGCGGCAGAGTCTACTCCGAGTATAAGATCATCGTAGATTATCGATGCCCAGTCTATATGAAGACCTTTCAGCAATGCATATCCTATTTCTTGATGAGGTTGAGCGGCTTGATCAGAGGAGCCGGTCTTTGCAGTCATGCAGCTTATCAAGTGAGCGAAGATGAAGTTCATCTCGTTGGGCATTTTTTACTTCTTGATGAGGGTCAGTTTCTTCTCAGGCTTCTTGTCCCTTCCAGTTTCCCATACATAGCCATTGCATCAAAGAATGTAGTGATGGCTTCCCTATCAGCATGTTTCTTGTGGTCAGGGAGAGAAATAAAAGGTTTTTCTTTTGTGGCGATGGGAAGGCTCAGTGCTTTTCGGATAATGGCAGGGGTGATCTTTATGGTTCCAAAATCAGTATCACAGAGGATGCCATCGATTTTCTTTGAGGAGTCTTTGGGTGATGGTAGCTGAGTGTGTCTGGCAGAATACCAGAACTGAGATAGTAGTAGCTGATGTGCAGGAGGTGTTATGGTCAAGGTTGTAGAGAGGCAACAGTTTTTCAGGAAATTCACAGCATCATTCAGATATGTGACTTGCTTTCGAGGAGGAAACTCGAAAAGCGCATAGAGGTTGTTTGTTTTTGTCCAATCAAGTTCTTCAACAGTGAACTTGACCTAAGGAGCCTTGATGATTTCCAATTCCTCAGCAGCAGCAGTGTTCTCAGTAGTAGGAATGTCAATAGATGCCATTTCTGTATTATCAGTTCAACCAAAGATATAACAAATAAGAATAATCTTAATGTGGAAAGGATTTCCAATAAGATGGTTCGAATTTTGTCCATTTCATTCAGAAAAAAATGTCTTAATGAAGATTAGGGTTTTTCTTGGTTTTGAAAATGAAATGCAAACCCAATAAAAATCTTGTTTTCCAGTTTCCTTTGAGGATTAGGATTCTGGAAAAACGTATGAAGAACAAGTTTAAGATTTTGCGTTTAAACTTGAAGAACAACCATGAAAGGTTGTGTTCATAAAACCATGAAAGAAATGATTTCATTGTTGAAAGAGTTCTTTTGTTTGATCTTGTAAAAACAATGAGAAGATGATTAACAAGTTTTAAGAAACAGGTAAATAACAGAAATATTAACCTGGTTCGTTGAAAGAGAAAAAGTTCTTGAAAAACTTGAGAGCATAAATGTAACAGTAAATTTTTTTTTTGCTTGGAGGAGAAGTTTTTCGCGTAAAGGAAAAATATAAACCAAAAAAGTGTTTATATAGTGAGATTAGAGAGAGAGAAAAACTCGAGCAGGAAAGTTTTTCATCATGACACGGACACGTGTTTGCATTTGATTGGAAGGTAAACGAAACGTGCAAACGTGTGTCAGAAAAAGAACGTGTCGGGGCTTATCCGTTGCGATGACGTCACAACTGTCCTTTCATATTCTAGGATGTCTCTGAGGTTTTGAAAAACTCAGGGACACTTTTGAAAACATGAAGCAATGAATAGAAATACCAGTGTTGGTTTTTAGAAATTTCAAAGTATCGCTGATTAAGGAAGAGATATTCAGCGATGTAATTTGTTTTGAAATCTTGCATTCACATGCGATTGTCAGTGAGAGAAAAACATACCTTGATATCAGAGAATCAAGTTTATTCAGAGAGAAAATGATAGAATGGGTTATACAAGTTGATTTTATCCTATCGCTGATCAAATGTGAACCGCTGAAGATTTTACTCTTCATAGTTCAGCATTCCAAGCTCACTGATGAGAAAGTTGAATCCTGTCTCATCAAGAGGTTTGGTGAACAAATCAGCTAACTGATAATCAGTTGGGATAAGGTGAAGTTCTATATCACCATTCATCACATGATCTCTGATAAAATGATAACTGATTTCGATGTGTTTTGTCTTTGAGTGTAGCACTGGATTGTTGGCTATAGCGATGGCACTTGTGCTGTCACAATACATTGGAATATTTGAGAGCTGTAGGTCATAGTCCAGTAGTTGATTTCTCATCCATAAGACCTGAGAACAACAGCTTCCAGCGGCTACATACTCAGCTTCAGCTGTGGAGGTGGACACTGAGTTTTGCTTTTTACTTGTCCAACTCACCAGCTTTCCACCCAGGAGCTGACAGCCTCCTGTGGTGCTTTTCCTATCCAATTTGCAACCTGCAAAATCACTATCTTAATAGGCGATTAGATCGAACCCTGAGTCTTTGGGATACCAAAGACCTAGATTCGCAGTACCCTTAAGGTATCGAAAAATTCGCTTTACAGCGATCATATGAGATTCCTTAGGTTCAGCTTGATATCGTGCACACAAACAGGTTGCGTACATAATATCGGGTCGGCTAGCTGTAAGATACAAAAGAGAGCCGATCATCCCACGGTACAGCGTGCCATTAACAGGAATACCATTTGTATCCTTATCTAGTGTCAGCGGTGGTGCCATAGGGGTCTTCATAGCTGAACTCTGAGTTAAATCGAATTTCTTCAGCATATCTTTAACATACTTTCCCTGATTAATAAAGTTCCTTTTTCATTTTGCTTTATCTGAAGACCAAGGAAAAATGTTAGCTCACCCATCATTCTCATTTTATACTCATCTTTCATTCTATCAGTGAAACGAGTACAAAGATCAGGGTTAGTAGAACCAAATATAATGTCATCAACATATATCTGAACAAGAATGATATGACCTTTTACTTTCCTGAAAAATAAAGTTTTGTCGATTTTACCATGCTTAAATTTTTCAATATGGAGATAAGTAGATAGAGTGTCATACCATGCACGTGGAGCTTGCTTTAAGCCATAAAGTATCTTATCCAGTTTATAAACGTAACCTGGACGCTTAGGATCTGAGAATCCTGGAGGTTGTTACACATAGACTTCTTCATTAAGCTTTCCATTTAGAAACGCTGACTTAACATCCATCTGATATACTTTGAAGTCTTTGTGTACAACGTATGCTAAGAATAGACTAATAGATTCTAGTCTTGCTACTGGAGCAAATGTTTCGTCGTAATCTATGCCTTCCTCTTGTCTGTATCCCTAAGCAACAAGACGAGCCTTGTTGCGGGTTACAGTTCCATGTTCGTCCAATTTGTTTCGATAGACCCATTTAGTGCGTATCACTGTTTTGTCAGTTGGTCTTCGAACAAGTTTCCAAACTTTGTTTCTTTCGAATTCAGTCAGCTCTTCTTGCATGGCGCTGACCCAGTTTGGATCTTTGAGGGCATCATCTACTTTCTTTGGTTCAATCAGAGAAATAAAGTTAACAAATAAACAAATATTACCTGCACTTCGTCGAGTCTGAACACCAGCGTTTAGATCACCAAGAATTTGATCAATTGGGTGATTTATAGTCCATCGCTGAGCCGGAGCATGAGACGCTGACTCAAACTGAATTGTAGGAGCTGAAGATGAAGTTTCAGCGACTTCTGGAATATCAGCCAAGAGAGGAGTAGGTGCAGATGTTATTTCATTCACTGATTGCTGAGAAGTAGATGTAATGTCTGAGACATTTGATTTAGAAGCAGGTATAGTGTTTAAAGGAACATATAAGACCCATGATGTTTCAGCTTCACTATTCTGCATGTTTGAAATGATAGTAGGACTATCATCTTCAACTGTATGAGTATGAGGAGTGGGAATATCTTCTGAATCACTAAGATGAGAAAACATCCATTGATTCAGTTCTTTTGTATCAGTGGACGGTTTAGAGTTCGCTGAACGGGATTCGTCAAACGTGACATGAATAGTTTCTTCTACAGTTTGTCTTCTTCGATTGAAGACTCTGAAGGCTTTGGAGATTGAAGAATATCCAAGAAAGATTCCATCATCAGCCTTAGGATCAAACTTTCCAATGGCATCTCTTTTGTTCAGTATGAAACACTGACATCCAAAGATGTGAAGAAAGCTAATTGAAGGCTTTCTCCCATGAAAAAGTTCATAGGCTGTCTTATTGAATCTTTTGACTATCAGCGACCTGTTTTGCGTAAAACAAGCAGTGTTGACAGCTTCTGCCCAAAACTGAGTAGGCAGGTGATAATCGCTGAGCATTGAACGTGCAGCTTCAATAATTGTTCTATTTCTTCTTTCAGCGACTCCGTTTTGTTGCGGTGTTCTCACTGATAAAAAGTTGTGAGAAATACCCTTAATCTCAAAGAAGGAATCAAGAGAATTGTTTTTGAATTCAGTCCCATGATCACTCCTTATTGAGCGAACGGTCAAGTTGTTCAGGGTTTCCATCTTCCGAACAAAGGTGATGATTTCTTCAGGGGTGTCACTCTTAGAACGGAGAAACATTACCCATGTAAAGCGAGAGAATTCATCAACTATGACCAGTGTATATTTCTTTCCAGCGATGGATTGTTTGTTAACAGGGCCAAACAAATCCATATAGAGAAGTTGTAGAGGAGATGACACTGAGGAGACTTGCTTTGACTTAAAGCTTGCTTTGGTCTGCTTGCCTTTCTAACACGCCGAACATAAAGACTCTTTGGCGTATGAGTGCTGAGGTAGACCAGTGACTAACTCTTTTGAAGAAAGAATGTTCAGTGTCTTGAAATTTAGATGAGAGAGCCTCTTATGCCATAGCCAGTTGACATCAGATGAGGCGTTTGAGAAGAAACAGGAGTTCTCAGTGGTTGTTGAGTCCATGTTTATTACATAAACATTTTCCAAACGATAACCGCTGAGAGCTATCTTCTCCTTTTTGTCAGCGACAAAGCAGGATTCCTTGGTAAAGATTACCTTGTTATCCATGTCGTAAAGCTGACTGATGCTTATAAGATTATGCTTCAGCCCTTCAACATATGCGACTCTTCTGAAGGTGTTTGTACCATTTGAGAGTACACCAAACCCTCGGGTATGTCCTTTTCCATTTCCACCAAAAGTCACAGAGGGACCCTTCTCTTCCTTGTATTCAGCGAGCAGGCTTTTCTTTCCAGTCATGTGTCTAGAGCATCCGCTATCGAGATACCAGATACCCTTATTAACCTGCATTACAAAGGAGGATTAGTTTTTCTTGGGTACCAACTTAACCACGTGTACACATTTGTCAGTGGAAGTAGTTGGAATGGAAGGTTCAGCAGTCTTCGCAGCATTTGAAGATTCAGCTTTGTCATTCTTCACCTTGGTTAATTTCTTAACCTCAATGGTCTTCTTTGCCTTAGGGGCAATGATCTTCACCTTAGCTATCTTTTCAGCTTTGGTGGCTGTGGGGCACTTACTAGCAATATGATCAGTAAGTCCACAGTGATAACATTTCCTATAACTAAAAGTAGTTCTAGGACCATTTGTATGCTGAGCTTTTGATTTTGAATTAGAAGGACCAGCACCAAATAAGCTATTGGCTTTTGAAATGGGAGGAACATTTAGTTCTTCAGATTTCTTACCAAAAACATCCACTCTGATTCTAGGAGTAGATCGCTGAATAGATCCACGTTGAGTAGATCCAGAGATCTGATTCCTTGATCCAGAGGGATAGGTCACTGAAGCTTTAGAATCTTTTAGCTTAGGTATACAGATACCCTTATGAGGATTTTGGTTAAACTCAATTCCTTTACCTTTATCTTTAAAGACAGAGGTAGGTTTTGGATAAACGATTTTCTCTTTACCTTTTGAAGAGGTAGAAATTTCCTCAGGGATAGGCGGTCTAGAAGAGGAACACTGAGAGGATGAAGTATCAGCGACTGAGGATACGAAAGTTCCAAATAAGAGCATGGAACGATCAGTGGTTGGTTCTAGATTATCAGCTTTATAACCAAGACCACGTTTATCACTCAGGGGAATCTGAGACTTAATTATCTCAGTGATCTTTGTTGAAGAATTATACCATCCATCAACAGTAGCTTTCTCAGCTTTTAATGCAGCGATAGCTTATTCGCGCTCGATTTTGACTAGCTGATTTAAGTGAACTTGATCTTTAAAATCTTCTTCAATTTTAGAAAGATTTTCTATTTGAAGGTGACAGTTTTTAAGTTGTTCAGCGAGATCAAGGTTTTGATTTTCAACTACAGTTTTGCCATTCATGGATTCATATAAACTTCTAGTCAAGAGATCGATCTTACGAAGACTATCAGCTTCATCAATATTTGCAATATTGGTAAAGAAGGAAGGTGATACCTGAGTTGCAGAGGTTGAAGTAGAGGGAATGTCAGAGTTTTCTTCCTCATCTTCAAGTTTGGCCATAAGACAGAGATTGTCTTCATCATCTTCAGAGTCAGATGATTCTTCCTCATCAGAGTCAGCCCAATCATAGTCAGCCGTCAGGCCTTTGCCTTTCTTCTTAAAGCTTTTCAGCTTCGCATACCTTTCTTTCAGTTTTGCGTATTTGTCATCTCTATTCCTGGGAATAAAGGATTTCTTGGGAAACGCTGAGTTTCTCGAAACTTTCTTTGACCTGCACTCGTTAGCGAAATGTCCTATCTTTTCACAGTTAAAACAAGTAGCAGTAGCCTTATCAAAAGGAGCTGATCTTGGCTTGTCAGTTATGGAAAGAGGTTTCTTCTTTCTGAACATTTTCTTTTTGGCGAATCTCCTGAACATTTTAGTGAGGAGAGCCAAAGATTCATCATCATCTGAAGAGTCAGAATCTGATGACCTTTCAGAGTTACTTTCCAACTCAGTGATAGTGACCGAGGGTCGCTGAGTGGAAGGTTCCTCTTAGATTAAAGCAACAGGGGTGCTTTTGGAATCTTTTACAAGATTCTTCTTAAGATGATTCGATTGCTCATGATTCAGCATCGTGCCATATAAGGTAGAAAGGGTCATTGATTTTAGATCCTTTGACAGCTTGAGACACATTGAATAACTATCCCAGCTTTCAGGTAAACATTCTAAGAACTTTGTCAGCACTTCAAAGTTAGAATATTCCTTACCAACAATTTTCAGATCTATTATTAAACAGTTAAAGAGTTGGTGTACTTCAGAGAGAGTTTCATTCTTACCACAAATGAAGCTTTCATACTGTCTTAACAGGTTGATCTTTCGAGAGTCCTGGACTTCATACCTTCATACTGAACACATATTGTGTCCCACATAGCTTTTGAGGTTTTCAGGTTCATGACGGAATGGTAGACTTCGTCAGGAAGAGCCATGGAGAGTATGGATCTGGCTTTGGTGTCGATAGCCACTTTCTTCTTATCTTCATCAGTCCACATATGAACTTCCTTTGGAATCAGCCTTTCTGTAATAGCAGGTCTATTCTCAGCGGCTGGAACTGCAGCATCAATTCTTACAGGAATATATGGGCCATTTTCAAGATAATAAGGCATAGTAGGGTCTACACCTTCTAAGAAGAGAATCATCCTATTTTTCCATAGATTAAAATTATCTCTGGAGAATCTAGGGGGTTTTGCAAGAGAACCATTGTCAATATCGTTTGTGTTTGTGTTGGTAGCCATTTTCAAAAATAGCAAGGAAGAGAAATCTTAGTATAGATCAGATCTTGTTTATGAGATTAAACAAATCTTCTCTGATACCACTTGTTGGTCCCGAAGGGCTATACAAGTTTGTAGAAAGGGGGGGGGGGGTTGAATACAAACACACAGATTTTACTTTTCTAAATTGTTTATTGATAAATCATTAACAATTTACAGCTTGTTGCGGAACAAGATTAAGGATAAACCTAAATCTAAACAAGTTGGAACACTAAGTTTCTTGCACTAAGAAAGAGAAGGAAATTACTAATAATAACCTATCTCAAGATAAGAAAGATGACTTGTCCAAACTTAGCAAGTGACTCGTCCAGAGTTTTCGAGTGCTTCAAAAATGAAGTTGGAGTCCTTCTTATATACTGCATGCATTTAATGCATGGCAGTTTACACTTTACACGTGGCAGCAGCTCATTGGTTGTATGTCATTGACCTTTGTAGACAACCTTAGTAGCCGCATGTTTGAACAATGTAGTATCAGAGTGGTTGTACGATTTCAGACAATAAGGAGGTTCTTTTCTGACATATCGTACGAAGTCGTGCAAGGGTGGTTAAGACAAAAGTACTTTGTACGGAGGACTTCATGATCAGCTTTCGTTGATTCAGAAATCTATCATTCTATATCAGCGAATGATAAAGTTCAGCGATAGCTGAAGTCTTGTACTTGATACTTCACATTGAGTGGACAAATCTGAGTCTTCGCTGATCCGCATCAGTTCATTAGGAGACTTGTCGCTGGTTCTTGAGCTTGATCTTCGACTTCGGCGTAGACCCTATGTTGACGTGAAACTTGTCTTCAGGGATCATAAGTAAACAACTAACTTATCAGCGATCACCATAAGCACTGAACAGGCTCAGAGCATTATGGTGAACAGTGTACGCTGAATGTTTAATCTAAAGAGCGAGAGTTCCTATCAGCGGTACTGTAAGGTCTTAGTACTTTTCAGCGATAGTGAAACTCTGATACATATTGTTTACTTATAATTTTCACTAAGTATTTAAGAGAGGGTCATTATCAAATCACTGAGGGTTTGGATCAACAAAGCAGCACGGAGCTACTTAGTACAACGGATGTACTTTGGAAAGGAGCTTTTTGATGTTCACTCCTCCAGGGCTTCCATTCAATCATCGAAAAACTCTAAGGAATTTCTATGAATGTTATGACAAGAAAACATATTCCTTGTGTGTACGTGCATGTGTAGAAAGAATTGAAGCAACTTATGCTTGATTATATAGGCTCAAAGCGTGTAAACTGTTGAGACAACAACAATTTTCCACGGACTTAATGTGCATGAATGAAGAGCGAAGGTGGGGCAAACTTCCTTCTTTTTCAATATCCAACTCTTCCGAGTGAAGATCAGAAAAATTATATGTTGCGTCCCCAAGAAAAAATAAAACATTTCTTTGTTGAGAAAGAAATGAGTAGCTGGTGGGGTTAAATGCAAGAGTTGGCATGTGCTAACTTCCTGTTTCAATGACGGTCACCAAAGAATGTGAACCAATCAGTAATGTGGCTTCCCGGCTCAGAAAATGGTTGGTGTAGAGTTCTCTTATTCTTTTAACTCTGTTCTCACACCCTCTTTCTGTTTTTATTCCGCTCACTTATACCCAAACACTCCTTTACATTTTACCGTTCAGCACAATAAGATTACTCAACCGGATGAGTTGTCTCCCCACTCTTTGATGTAGACCCCTCACCCCTCAATCACTCAAGGATAACTTCTTAGGTAGGAAACACTGGTTAACGTGAATCCATAGAAGTATAATAATCTCACACTGATCCCATGAAATTTTGTCCTAAAAGTTTTCGTTGTTCAACAGTTTAGCTTGAACAAATAAATCTCAGCATTTGAATGACATTGTCATCATAATGTATGCTCCTCAATAATATCATGAAATATTTGAGCATTTGAACTTTGAAGATTTCTCAAAACAAGGATAATGAATGAATGAAATGAATTTGAAAGACTTGTTTGAGAATCTGACAATGTATCAATCGGATCAAATATGAAAGATAATCATGAATGATAATCTTAAAAGGATAGGGTATCAAAGAATTGAAATTTGTTTATATGAAAAAATATAAACAATCTTTGAATGAAATGTTTAAGTTCTCACGCTGAAAAAATATATGATGATCAACAAAATTGAAGTACAAACGGGAGTATTACCATCGAAAAATTGTTTCGGTTTTAGACATGGTAATAACAAAGTCAATATGAAGTTGTACCGATGTGTATGAATACATGAAAGTATAGAAAAAATAATACGCAAGTATTAATCTTTGGAAACACACGGTCAGAATTGATGTTACGATAATCCGAGATATATATATATATATATGAAAAACATTTAAAATCACACTTCTAAAATTATAAAATCCGTTTGAATTAGAGAAGTGGTTTGAACATTTAAGAAAAAACGTTTTTCATGCTTGAAAGTCGTTCCTCTTTCAAACAATCTGAGATTAAGGTCAGAAGATACTTACATTCAGAAATGTTTGAGCTCCCCTTCAAATCATGATAAGAAGATTTAAAATCTTATAAGCTCCCCCTTAACATGTGGAAAAGATCTTTATTTTGAAAAAGATCTGCAAAATAACAAGACTTGGATCAAAATATCCTTAATCATTAAAGCGAGTTATGAATAACCAGGATTGAAGTAAATTCAGAAGTCATAGTCGTTGAAGAACGAGTCCTGATCTGATATGATCAGAAGTCAAAATCTCTGAAGAACGGGTTCTGAACTGAATTATTCAGAATCCAAATTATATTTACTCCCCCGTAAAAGCACATATACTCTTTTTCAAAATCTGCACAACGTCTCTTCTGTTTTCCAGTCATGTGTTTGTTATACTTATAACATTCAGCGCTACACATGATGAACCTGCAAAACAGATTAAGTTGATTTTGGTACCCAACGGAACTTGGGTCCTGGTTTGTTAGGTGCAGTTTTATTTGAAGAAATTTTGTAAGTACCGTACCAATGAGAAACGAAATTTTTATGCACAAAATCATTAGTTCCACAATAAGAACAACAGATTTTCTTTTGTGCTAACCTGATTAATTGATTTACAGAGTAAAGTAAGTCAGGTTTAACAAAAGATTTACCTAGATATGCTTTGTTCTTGTTGGCATTTGGCGTGGGAACTGTTGATTTTGGCACTTCTTTGGTAGGAGTTGTACCTTTCACTCTCCATTCCATCTTAACTCTTTTGAAGACAAGATTTTATGTAGGCTTTGAAATAGAAGCATCCGAATTATCAGCAGATTAATTATAAAAGAGGTTGGAAGGACGAATATGATCCTTTGAAAAACTCTTTGATTTGTCAAATCCCTTTGAAGAAACATCTTTATGGATTGAACTTGAAGCCGTCTTAAATGTACATTCAGAATTAGTTGAGTCCACAAGTGGATTCTAAACAATCATGTCAGGACTTTGTTAGAGAATTATTGTATTCAAGATTTACTATAAAGTCATTGTTCTGTATTAGTCAATACTGTATTGTAATTGCCTTTATACCTTGTATGTTATGGGTATAAATAGGCTTGTCTAGATCATTAGCTAGGAGACCTTGAGAAACCTCTTGAGCATTTTGTCATTTGTACTTCAGAGATTAATATATGGATGACAAGTTTGCTATCTAGATTCTCTCTACATTTGTTCTTTACATATTGCTAGATTTGAGATTTCACATTTGGTATCAGAGCTAAACAGGAGATTCAAGCAGATCAAAGACCAAATTGAAGAATTTTTGCACTGATTTGAAGAATTCGGATTACACATTCATTACTGTTCATCTGAACACTGTTCATTCAGACATAGTTTTTTTTTATTCTGATTTCTTGGATCGTTTCTTGGCATCACTGAACTCGGATTTGATTCCTGAACACATTTAATTCTTGGATCATCATCATTTACTGCACAGATTCATCTTATTTGATCGATTCTTGGATTTTTGTTCGAAAACCCACAGTTCACTGTTTTGGATCATAATTCGTTTAAATCGATCGAATTGCGAGTTGTGATCAACAAGAAAAGTGTGCGGATTTTGATTACGAACAAATCGATATAAGTTTCATCTCATTTGATCAAGAATTGAAAGAGTTATGGCAGAATCAGTGATTTTCGTGTTCAAAGTGAAGAATTCGGATTGTTCTTGGTGAATTCGGATCATTCATACGGAATTCGGACCATTCAAGGGATTTTCTACTTGATTTCGGACAATTCGGAGTGTTCTTAATTTTTACAAGTCTTGAATTCGAACCCTTCTGCATTCGAATTGATTGAATTCGAACCCTTCTGCATTCGAATTGATTGAATTCGAACCCTTATGCATTCGAATTCCTTGAATTCGAATCCTTCAGCATCCGAATTGATTGAATTCGAACCCTTCTGCATTCGAATTCCTTGAATTCGAATCCTTCTACATTCGAATTCATTGATTTCGAATCCTTTAACATCCGAAATATTGTGAATTATAAAAAAAATTGAGAAATTTTTTTATTCCGAAATTTTTTCTATAGTGTATTTCATACACTGTAAGAACTTTTCAAGAAAAAAAAATTTATATAAATTTTTTTTGTATAGTGTATTTTCATACACTTTCTGCTTGATCTTCTGAACGATCAATTTATAGCAATATTCAAGATGGTTTTACAACAAGTTATTGTTAAAATCAGTGGTGAAGATTTGAAGCAAACTCTGATAAAGGAGATTCCTCCAATTGCAAAAGTTTTTGTTAAATCAACAAATGAAATGTTGCAACAAGTTATTATAACAGAAACACCTCCTAAACCACATGTTTCTGTTAAACCAAATAATGAAATGTTGCAACAAATTATTATAACAAAAACACCTCCAAAACCACATGTTCTTGTTAAGTCAAATAATGGAATTTTGCAACAAGTTCTTTTAACAGAAACATCACCAATATCACAAACTCCTGTTAAAGACAATGCTTCAAATTCTTCAACTCCTATTTCAAATCATTCAGTTCCTATTTTAAATAAAGCATTGGAGGAAGAAAATGTTGATCTGAAACGACAAATTTTAGACATTTCTTCTTCAAATGCTAAACTTACTAAAAGAATAACTGATCTTGAAGTTTATATTGCAGATCTTGAAACAAAGAAAGACAACTCAAGTCTGCACGATCAAATCGAGAATCTTCAAGAGAAAGTAACAACTCTTCAAAAAGAAAATGCCGATTTAAAGAGAAGAGAAGAAAAGAGAGTGAAGTGGAACTTAAAGTTACATGCTCAATTAAAACAAATTAAAGAAAAAAGTTTGGACAGTGAAAATGTCGATCTAAAGAGAAAACTGTCTAATTTTTCTTTTGAAGAAAAGAATGTTTTTGAAGAAAAGAAAGAGACTAAGCTGAAATGTATAAAACTTTCAAAACAAGTTTCAGACTTTGAGAAAGTTTTATTTTTAGAAAAAGACAAGCTCGAAAAAGAAAGAGCTAAATTTGAAACTGAACGAAAATCTTTTGAGATTAAAAGTTCTGAACTTTCCGTGAAAATCTCTGAATTAGAAAATCTTTTGGAAAAGGAAAGAAAAGATTTCACGGAAAAGAAAAATCTCTTTGAAAAGGAAAGTAAAACCCTTAAAAAGAAAAATATGGAAATTTTCAAAGAGATTACTGATAAAAGAAAGTTTTTGGAAAAAGATTTTGAATCGGAACGCGAATATTTTGAAGATGTGATTCTTAATCTTACCAAATGATTATCTGGTTTATCAGCTGATATTATGAAGGATCAGTTGATCAAATCTGATATCCAAAAGAAATTTGATCTAATTTCTAAAGAGAAAAATGTTTTAATAAACAAAATCAAAGAACTTGAAGACGTCATTTTTAAATGTGATGTCTCAAAGCAGACCAGACATAATTCTATCTTTCAGACTCCATTTGTTGATTCAAATGATTCTGAATGTTCTTTTAAAAATGCTTCAAGTTCAAGTTTTAAAAACATTCCTTCTATACAATTTAATAGATCAACAGATTTCTCAAAATATCAGATTCGTTCCACAAATCTCTTCTATAATCCTTTGATTGATAAATCAGATAACAAACCAAAAGTGCCTTAAATTAATACTTCCAAATCTGAAGAAATTCCAGTCTTCAAGAAGGTGAAGATGGAATGGAGAGTCAAAGGCACAACAATTCCAAAGAAAGATGTGCCAAAATCATCTGTATCCACATCAAATGCAAAGAAGAACAATGCGCCGAAAGGTAAATCTTATGCTAAACCTAATCCTATTCATTCCGTAAATCATCTGATTAGGTTGGCACATAAGAAAATCTGTTGTTCTTACTGTAGTTCAAATGATTTTGTGCATAAAGATTATACTTCTTTTTGGTACGGTACTTACAGTATTCCTTTTAAGAAATCTACACCTAACCCACTAGGACCCAAGTGCCGTTGGGTACCAAAATCTGCTTAAATTGTTTTGTAGGTACATCATGTGTTGTGCTGATTTGGAAATATAAACCACACACATGACTGAAAACAGAAGAGAAGCGGTACAAATTTTTAAAGAAGAATACATGTGCCATTAAGGGGGAGCAAAGAAATAATTGGTTTCTGAATACATCAATTCAGGACCCGTGCTTCAATATTTTTGGCTTATGAACAATTCAGTTCAGGACCCGTACTTCAAAGACTAAGACTTCTAAACAAATCAGTTTAGAACTCATACTTCTCAGGTGATATCCTTAACTGTTACATCTTTCTGTTTCAAGGAACAAGCAGTGAAAGGTAACATTGGATCATATTTTGTTTCTACTGCTTTGAAAACTTGAATCTTTACAAATTTAATTCAATGAGATGAAATTTTCAATTTTCATTCAATGAATTAAATGTGTGCTAAAAGATGATTTTACAAGTATTTTTGTTTTATCCGAGTTATATTTGTTTCAACTTTCACCTCTGAAATTAATCGAAAGGTCAGCAAAACATGAATGAAATTATGCTGAATGCTCAAAATTATGTGAATCTGGACTTATATAGAATATAATGCTCAAAAAGCCTAAATGTTTGAGTGATGGATGGAAATGAAAATATGGGAGAAGCACTATATTTTAGAACCAAGTGATTGAGATAAATTGTTGCACTATCATTTAGTTTGAAAGTTTGTGCATGTGGCCTTTCTGGTTTGGGAGAGTAAGTCCTAAGGGGTGCTCGACACCTAGTCCCTAAGATCTACTGGTCTGGGATCGGCTGACCTAAATCCTGCAATAGAATCAGATAGAAAGCCATGTTCTACTGGTACAAATGGGTTTAAGATATATCGATGTGGCCTTTCTGGTTTGGGAAATTAAGTTCTAAGGGGTGCTCGTCACCTAGCACCTAAGGCCAACTGATCTGGGATATGCTGACCCAAATCCTGCTATTGAACCAGATAGAAAGTCATGTTTAACGGTGTATCTTATTCTTACTAAACTTTTTGATCAAAAGATGCCAATGAGCAAAAAATCAAAGGATGCCAATGAGCACAAAATCGCACAAAATCAAAAGATGCCAATGAGCACAAAATCAAAAGATGCCAATGTGCACAAAATCAAAAGATGCCAAAGAGCACACATCTCTTGAAACTTGGCGAAAATACAAAGTCGCGATAAACCCGTAAATTTGTGAAATTCTGATTTTGGACAAATAGTGTGAGTAGAGCAAAGTATTCTTATATGTTTTAGAATTGCATACGCTTGATGCTAATCATATTTCGCATGCTAGCACACCAAATAGATTTAATAAAGGGGTTGAAACTGAACGTTTGTAACTTGATATGCAATGATGTCTTGTTTTTGAATCCAAACACATGCATTTGATTTCATTTGATTGAAATATCTGTTAAATTTCATTAAGTTGAATTTCTTTTGTAAAGAATTCAAATGATCAAATGTTAGTAGTTATAAAATGAAGTTCAATGAATTTTATTTTCCTTGTGTAATTTTTTTTTAAAATTTGTATATTGTGCGTTATTGAAATATATGCATACTTTCAGGGGGAGAAAACAAATTGCTCCAGAATTCTTATCTTGAGGGGGAGCAAGGTTATCCACTAAGGAGGAGATTGTTAGTAATACTAAGAGACACGACTGAAATTGAAGAAGGTTTTCGATGATAATGATGCTCACTTTCATCGAAAAGGGGGAGAAATGTTTAATTCAATTTCATGTCAAAGAGCTTTCAAGTCAAAGATATTTCATGTCAAAGAACTTTCAAGTCAAAGATTCATGAACAAAGACTGAAGATCAGTGGGAGAAGGATCATGTGAAGTCCAAATGTTGTTGAATTTGGTTATCTTAGTTCTGAGTGGTTCTCGGAATGCGCTTACACCTAAAAGTTCTGTTGATCCAAACCCTCAGTGATTTGATAATGACCCTCTCTTATATACTTAGTGAAAATTGTAAGTAAACAATATGTATCAGAGTTTCACTATCGCTGATAAGTACTAAGATCTTACAGTACCGCTGATAGGAACTCTCGCTCTTTTAAATTAAACATTCAGCGAACACTGTTCATCATTAATGTTCTGAGTCTGTTCAGTCATTATGATGATCGCTGATAAATTAGTTGTTTACTTATGATCCCTGAAGACAAGTTTCACGTCAACAAATGTTCTACGCTGAAGTCAAAGATCAAGCTCAAGAACCAGCGACAAGTCTCCTAATGAACTGATGCGGATCAGCGAAGACTCAGATTTGTCCACTCAACGTGAAGTATACAAGACTTCAGCTATCGCTGAACTCTATCATTCGCTGATATGAAATGATAAATCGCTGAATCAACGAAAGCTGATCATGAAGTCCTCCGTACAAAGTACTTTTGTCTTAACCTCCCTTGCACGACTCCGTACGAAATGTCAGAAAAGAACCTCCGACTGTCTGAAATCGTACAACCACTCTGATACTACACTGTTCATCCATGCGGCTACTAAGGTTGTCAACCAAGGTCAATGACATGCAACCAACCAGCTGATGACACGTGTAAAGTGTATACTGACTTGCATTAAATGCATGCAGTATATAAAGAGATGAACCCACTTCATTTGAAGTAACTTGCTAACTCTGGACAAGTTCAATCTCTTATCTCAAGATAGGTTATTATTAGTAATTTCCTTATCTTTCTTAGTGCAAGAAACCTTAGTGTTCCAACTTGTTTAGATTTAGGTTTATCCTTAATCTTGTTTCCGCAACAAGCTGTAAATTGTTAATGATTTATCAATAAACAATTTAGAAAAGTAAAATCTGTGTGTTTGTATTCAACCCCCCCCCCTTCTACAAACTTGTATAGGCCTTCGGGACCAACAAGTGGTATCAGAGCAGATTTGTTTAATCGCATAAACAAGATCTAATCTAAGATATTTCTCTTCCTTGCTATTATCTGAAAATGGCCACCAACACAAACACAAATTATATAGACAATGGTTCTCTTGCTAAACCTCCCAGATTTTCCAAAGATAACTTCAACTTATGGAAAAATAGGATGACACTCTTCTTAGAAGGTGTAGACCCTACTATGCCTTACTATCTCGAGAATGGTCCATTCATCCCTGTAAGAATTGATGCTGCAGTTCCAGGCGCTGAGAATAGACCGGCTATTCCAGAAAGGCTGGTACCTAAGGAAATCCTTCAATGGACTGACGAAGATAAGAAGAAAGTGGCTATAGATACAAAAGCCAGATCCATACTATCCATGGCTCTTCCTGACGAAGTCTACCATTCCGTCATGAATCTGAAAACATCAAAAGCCATGTGGGACACAATATGTGTTCAGTATGAAGGAACGTATGAAGTCCAGGACTCAAGAAAGATCAACCTGGTAAGACAATACGAAAGCTTCATTTCTGGTAAGAATGAAACTCTCTATGAAGTTCACCAACGTTTTAATTGTTTAATTATAGATCTGAAAACTGTTGGTAAGGAATATTCTAACTTTGAAGTGCTGACAAAGTTTCTAGAATGTTTACCTGAAAGCTGGGAAAATTATTCTATGTGTCTCAAGCTGTCAAAGGATCTAAAATCAATGACCCTTGCTACCTTATATGGCACGTTGCTGAATCATGAGCAATCAAGCCATCTTAAGAAGAATCTTGTAAAAGATTCGAAAAGCACCCCTGTTGCTTTAATCTCAGAGGAACTCTCTACTCAGCGACCCTCGGTCACTGTCACTGAGTTAGAGAGTAACTCTGAAAGATCATCAGATTCTGATTATTCAGATAATGATGAATCTTTGGCTCTCCTAACTAAGAAGTTCATGAGATTTGCCAAAAAGAAAATGTTTAAAAAGAACAAACCTCTTTCCATAACTGACAAGCCTAGATCACCATCTTTTGTTGACAAGGCTACTGCTACTTGTTTTAACTGCGAAAAGACAGGACATTTCGCAAACGAGTGCAGGTCAAAGAAAGTTTCTAGACCCTCAGCTTTTACAAAGAAACCCTTTGCTCCAAGAAATAAAGATGACAAATATTCAAAGCTGAAAGAAAAATATGCAAAGCTGAAAAGCTTTAAGAAGAAGAATAAAGGCCTGATGGCTGACTATGATTGGGCTGCTTCTGATGAAGAAGCATCATCATCTGACTCTGAAGATGATGAAGCAAATCTATGTCTTATGGCCAAGATTGAAGAAGAGGAAGAAAGTTCAGACATTCCCTCCACTTCAACATCTGCTATTCAGGTATCACCTTCTTTCTTTACCAATATTGCAAATATTGATGAAGCTGATAGTCTCCGTAAGATCGATCTGTTGACTAGAAGTTTATACGAAGCCATGAACGGCAAAACTGTGGTTGAAAACGAAAATCTTGATCTCGCTGAAAAGCTTAAAAACTGCCACCTTCAAATAGAAAAGCTCTCTAAAATTGAAGAAGATTTTAAAGATCAAGTATATTTAAATCAACTAGTCAAAATCGAACGAGCAGAAGCTATCGCTGCATTAAAGGCTGAAAAAGCTACTGTTGAAGGATGGTGTAATTCTTCAACAAAGATCACTGAGATAATAAAGTCTCAGATTCCCCTGAGTGATAAACGTGGTTTGGGTTACAAATATGAAACTCCAAAACCAACCACTGAGCGTTCAATGCTTAAATTTGGAACGTTCGTATCCTCAGTCGCTGATACTTCATCTTCTCAGTGCTCCTCGTCCGTTACACCAATCCCTGAGGAAACTCCTACCTCCTCAAAAGGCAAGGAGAAAATGGTTTACTCAAAACCTACCTCTGTCTGTAAAGACAAAGGTAAAGGAATTGTTATTTACCAGAATCCTCAGAAGGGTACCTTAGTACCAAAACTGAATGCTTCTAAAGCTTCAGTGGCTCATCCCTCTGGATCAAGGAAGCAGATATCTGGATTTATTCAGCGATCTACTCCTAGACTCAGATTGGATGTCCTTGGTAAGAAATATGAAGAACTGAATGTTCGTCCCATTTCTAAAGCCAATAGTTTACTTGGTGCTGGCACTTCTAATTTGAAATTAAAAGCTCAGCATTCAAATGGTCCTAGAACTACTTTTAGTTATAGGAAATGTTATCACCGTGGACTTACCGATCATATTGCTAGTAAGTGCCCCACAGCCACCAAAGCTGAAAAGATAGCTAAGGTGAAGATTGCCCCCAAGGCAAAGAAGACCAACCCTGGTGCAAATCAGGTCAAGGTGAATTCTACCACTGAGGTTAAGAAATTAACCAAAGTGAAGAAAGACAAAGCTGAATCTTCAAATGCTGCGAAGACTGCTGAACCTTCCATTCCAACTACTTCCACTGACAAACGTGTATACATGGTTAAGTGGGTACCCAAAAAAACTAATCTTCCTTTGTATTGCATGTTAAGAAGGGTATCTGGTATCTTGATAGCGGATGCTCTAGACACATGACTGGAAAGAAAAGCCTGCTCGTTGAATACAAAGAAGAGAAGGGTCCCTCTGTGACTTTCGGTGGAAATGGAAAAGGACATACCCGAGGGTATGGTGTACTTTCAAATGGTACAACTTCCTTCAGAAGAGTCGCATATGTTGAAGGGCTGAAGCATAATCTTCTAAGCATCAGTCAGCTTTGCGACATGGATAACAAAGTAATCTTTACTAAGGAATCCTGCTTTGTCTCTGACAAAAAGGAGAAGATAGCTCTCAGCGGTTATCGTTTGGAAAATGTTTATGTAATAAACATGGACTCAACAACCACTGAGAACTCCTATTTCTTCTCAAAGGCCTCATCTGAGGTCAACTGGCTATGGCATAAGAGGCTATCTCATCTAAATTTCAAGACACTGAACACTCTTTCTTCAAAAGAGTTAGTCACTAGTCTACCTCATCATTCATACGCCAAAGAGTCTTTATGTTCACCGTGTGAAAAAGGGAAGCAGACCAAAGCAAGCTTTAAATCTAAGCAAGTTTCATCAGTGTCATCTCCTCTACAACTACTCCATATGGATTTGTTTGGCCCTGTTAACAAACAATCCATCGCTGGAAAGAAATATACGCTGGTCATAGTTGATGAATTCTCTCGCTTCAATTGGGTAATGTTTCTCCGTTTTAAGAGTGACACCCCTGAAGAACTCATCAATTTTGTTCGGAAGATGGAAACCCTGAACAATCTGACCGTTCGCTCAATAAGGAGTGATCATGGGGCTGAATTCAAAAACAGTTCTCTTGATTCCTTCCTTGAGAGTAAGGGTATTTCTCACAACTTTTCTTCAGTGAGAACACCGCAACAAAATGGAGTCGCTGAAAGAAGAAATAGAACAATTATTGAAGTTGCACGTTCAATGCTCAGCGATTCTCACCTGCCTACTCAGTTTTGGGCAGAAGCTGTCAACACTGCTTGTTTTACGCAAAACAGGTCGCTGATAGTTAAAAGATTCAAAAAGACAACCTATGAACTCTTTCATGGGAGAAAGCCTTCAATCAGCTTTCTTCACATCTTTGGATGTCAGTGTTTTATACTGAATAACAGAGATGCTCTTGGAAAGTTTGATCCTAAGGCTGATGATGGAATCTTTCTTGGATACTCCCCAGTTTCCAAAGCCTTCAGAGTCTTCAATCGTAGAAGACAAACTGTAGAAGAAACTATTCACCTCACGTTTGACGAATCCCGTTCAGCGAACTCTAAACCGTCCGCTGATACTGAAGAACTGAATCAATGGATGTTTTCTCATCTTGGCGATTCAGAAGATATTCCCACTAATGCTCATCCAGTAGAAGATGATAGTCCTATCATTCCAAATATGCAGAACAGTGAAGTTGAAACTTCTTGGGTCTCAGTTGTTCCTATAAACACTATACCTAACGCTGAACCAAATGTCTCAGACATTCCATCTACTTCTCAGCAATCAGTGAATATAATGACAACTGCATCCATTCCTCTCTTGGCTGATACTCCTGACGTCGCTGAAGCTTCATCTTCAGCTCCTCCAGTTCAAGTTGAGTCAGCGTCTCACGCTCTGGCCCAACGATGGACTATAAATCATCCAATTGATCAAATTCTTGGTGATCCAAACGCTGGGATTCAGACTCGACGAAGTGCAGGTAATATTTGTTTATTTGTAAATTTTATTTCACTAACTGAACCAAAGAAAGTAGATGATGCCCTCAAAGATCCAAACTGGGTCAGCACCATGCAAGAAGAGCTAACTGAATTCGAAAGAAACAAAGTTTGGAAACTTGTTCAGAGACCAACTGATAAAACAGTAATAGGCACTAAATGGGTCTATCGAAATAAGTTGGACGAACATGGTACTGTAACCCGCAACAAAGCTCGACTTGTTGCTCAGGGATACAGACAAGAGGAAGGTATAGATTATGAAGAAACATTTGCTCCTGTAGCAAGACTTGAATCTATTCGTCTATTCTTAGCATATGCTGTACACAAAAACTTCAAAGTACATCAGATGGATGTTAAGTCAGCGTTTCGGAATGGAAAGCTGAATGAAGAAGTGTATGTGGAACAACCTCCAGGATTCTCAGATTCTAAGCGTCCAGGTTATGTTTATAAACTGGATAAGGAACTTTATGGCTGGAAGCAAGCTCCACGTGCATGGTATGACGCTCTTTCCACTTATCTCCATATTGAAAAATTTGAGCGAGGTAAGATTGACAAAACTCTATTTTTTAGAAAAGTGAAAGGTCATATCATTTTAGTTCAAATATATGTGGATGACATTATATTTGGTTCTACTAACCCTGAGCTTTGTACTCGTTTCGCTGATAGAATGAAAGATGAGTATAAAATGAGCATGATGGGTGAACTAACATATTTCCTTGGTATTCAAATAAAGCAAAATGAGAAAGGAACTTTCATAAATCAGGGAAAATATGTTAAAGATATGCTGAAAAAATTCGACTTAACTGAATGTTCAGCTATGAAAACCCCTATGGCACCACCACTGACACTTGATAAGGACACTAAGGGTGTTCCTGTCAATGTCACGCTGTACCGTGGGATGATCGGCTCACTATTGTATCTTACAGCTAGCCGACCCGATATTATGTTTGCAACATGCTTGTATGCACGATATCAAGCTGAACCTAAGATATCTCATATGAAACCTGTAAAGCGAATCTTTCGATATCTTAAGGGTACAACGAATCTAGGTCTTTGGTATCCCAAAGATTCAGGATTTGATCTAACCGCCTATTCAGATAGTGATTTTGCAGGTTGCAAAATGGATAGGAAAAGCACCACAGGAGGATGTCAGCTCCTGGGTGGAAAGCTGGTAAGTTGGACAAGTAAAAAGCAAAATTCAGTGTCCACTTCCACAGCTGAAGCTGAATATGTAGCTGCTGGAAGCTGTTGTTCTCAAGTCTTATGGATGAGAAATCAGCTACTAGACTATGATCTTCAGCTCTCCAAAATTCCAATCTATTGCGACAGCACAAGTGCCATCGCTATAGCAAACAATCCAGTACTACATTCAAAGACCAAACATATAGAAATCAGATATCATTTTATCAGAGATCATGTGATGAATGGTGATATAGAACTTCATTTTATCCCAACTGATTATCAGTTAGCTGACTTATTTACCAAACCTCTTGATGAGACAAGATTCAACTTTCTCATCAGCGAGCTTGGAATGCTGAACTTTGAAGGATAAAATCTTCAGCGGTTCACTTTGATCAGCGAAAGGATAAAATCAACTTGTATAACCCATTCTATCATCTTCTCTCTGAATACACTTGATTCACTGATATCAAGGTATGTTTACTCTCTCTGACAATCGCATGAAAATGCAAGATTTCAAAACAAAATGCATCGCTGAATATCTCTTCCTTAACAGCGATATTTTTGAAATTTCTTAAAACCTTCACTGAATATTTTCATTCAGTGCTTCATGTTTTCAAAAGTATCTCTGAGTTTTTCAAAACCTCAGAGACAACCAAGAATATGTAAGGACAGTTGTGACGTCATTACAACGGATAAAACCCCGGCACATTTTCTCTTCCTGACACACGTTTGCACGTCTCGTTCATACTTCCAATCAAATGCAAACACGTGTCCGTGTCATGATGAAAATCTTTTCCCGCTCAAGATTTTCTCTTTCTAAAATCTCTATATAAACAAATTCTTTGTTTATATTTTTCTTTTACGCGATCAATCTTCCTCCGCAAGAAAGAATTCACTGTTGCATTTGTGATTTCAAAAACTTCAAGAACTGTTCATCATCTTCTTCATCAAACATCAAGGTTAATATGTTCTTATTTATTACCAAATACGTATATCTTGTTTCTGATCTTCTCATTGTTTTAACAAGATCAAACAAAAGAACTTCGTAAAATGAAATCATTTTCTTTCGTGGTTTTATGAACACAACCATTTCATGGTTGTTCTTCAAGTTTAAATGCAAAATCTTAAACTTGTTCTTCATTCGTTTCCAGAATCTATTTCTTCATAGAAAACTAGAAAACAAGAAAATGGGTTTTACATTTCGTTTCAAAAATCATGAAAAACCCTAATCTTCATTAAGACATTTGTGTCTGAATGAAATGGATAAAATTCGAAACATCTTATTGGAAATTCTTTCCACATTAAGATTATTCTTATTTGTTAATCTTTGGTTGACCTGTTAATACAGGAAATGGCAACATCTAACATTCCTACTACCGCTGAGAACTTCTCTACTGACTCTGAGGAAGTGGAAATCATCAAGGCTCCTCAGGTTAAGTTCAATCTTAATCAACTAGACTGGACTAAGATAAACAACCTTTCTACGCTTCTCGAGTTTCCTCCTCGAAAGCAAGTCACACATCTGACAGATGCTGTGAATTTCCTGAAGAATTGCTGCATTTCAACAGCCCTGACCATTTCACCCCCTGCAAGTCAGCTGCTACTATCTCAGTTCTGGTACTCTGCCAGACACTCTCAGCTACCATCCGCCAAAGATCCCTCCAAAACAGTTGATTGTATCCTCTGCGATACTGAATATGGCAAGATAAAGATCACACCCGCCATCATTCGCAAAGCTCTGAACTTTCCCATCGCTATAAAGGAAAAACCTTTTGTTCCTTTCCCTGACCATAAGAAGATCGCTGACAAAGAAGCTCTTATTGCATTTTTTGATGCAATGGGCTATGTATGGGAAATGGGCAGAGACAAGAAGCCTGAGAAGAAGCTAACACTACAGAAGAAATCGAAAATGCCCAGCGAGATGAACTTCATCTTCGCTCACCTTATCAGCCACATGACTGCCAAGACCAGCTCTTCTGATCAAGCCGCTCAACCTCAACAAGCTATGGGATACGCTCTGCTGAAAGGTCTACACATTGACTGGGCATCTCTCATCTATGATGACTTGCTGCAAAGAGTAGACTCTGCCGCTGACAGGCCTGCTTGGGTTCCCTACCCCCGATTCATGTTGGTCCCGAAGGCCTATACAAGTTTGTAGAAGGGGGGGGGGGTTGAATACAAACACACAGATTTTACTTTTCTAAATTGTTTATTGATAAATCATTAACAATTTACAGCTTGTTGCGGAGACAAGATTAAGGATAAACCTAAATCTAAACAAGTTGGAACACTAAGGTTTCTTGCACTAAGAAAGATAAGGAAATTACTAATAATAATGTAAGATCCCACATTGGTTGGGGAGGAGAACTAAGGTTGCCTTATAAGAGAGACTTGATACCTCCCCTATCAGACACGTTTTAAAACCGTGAGTCCAGGTGTGTGGACAAAGCGGACAATATCTGGTACGGTTGGTCTGGGATGTTACAGAATGGTATCAGAGCCGGTCACCGGGTCGATGTGTCAGCGAGGACGCTGATCCCACTTAGGTGGGTGGATTGTGAGATCCCACATCGGCTAGGAGGGGGAACGAAGTCCTCCTTATAAGGGTGGATGGATACCTTCCTTGCATGAGGCCTTTTGCCTGTCACAAGGTGCAGTCTGGGTGCGTCCCGCGTATGCGTGTGCGGGCAGGAACAAAACCGTGAGCGGTACCGGCATGCTGTTATGCAGAGGGTATGCGCAAAGCGGACAATATCGTGTACGGTGGACCGGGGATGTTACAGATGTAACACCTTAGGCATATCCCACATCGGCCGTGGACAGGATAGATGCTGGGTATATTAGTAAACCTTAGCCTTACCAGACACAACGCGTTTTGGGGCCACAAGCATGCGGGTTCCTTGGGAACTCTGTGGTTAAGCGTGCTTAGGTGGGAGTAGTACCAGGATGGGTGACCTCCTGGGAAGTCCTTGCGAAGTCCTTGCCAGGTCGCCAAGAACAAAGCCGTGAGCCAGTGGGGCAAAGCGGACAATATTGTGTCGTGGTAAGCGGGGTGTTACAAATGGTATCAGAGCCACTCCTGTGCCGTTCGGGATGGTGGGGCAAACCTCGTCGAGGACGATGAGTCCCTAAGGGGGGGTGTGTGTAACACCTTAGGCATATCCCACATCGGCCGTGGACAGGAGAGATGCTGGGTATATTAGTAAACCTTAGCCTTACCAGACACAACGCGTTTTGGGGCCACAAGCATGCGGGTTCCTTAGGAACTCTGTGGTTAAGCGTGCTTGGGTGGGAATAGTACCAGGATGGGTGACCTCCTGGGAAGTCCTTGCGAAGTCCTTGCCAGGTCGCCAAGAACAAATCCGTGAGCCAGTGGGGCAAAGCGGACAATATTGTGTCGTGGTAAGCGGGGTGTTACAAATAACCTATCTTGAGATAAGAGATTTGAACTTGTCCAGAGTTAGCAAGTTACTTCAAAATGAAGTGAGTTCATCTCTTTATATACTGCATGCATTTAATGCAAGCCAGTATACACTTTACACTTGTCATCAGCTGGTTGGTTGCATGTCATTGACCTTTGTTGACAACCTTAGTAGCCGTAAGGATGAACAGTGTAGTATCAGAGTGGTTGTACGATTTCAGATATTCGGAGGTTCTTTTCTGACATTTCGTACGGAGGCGTGCAAGGGTGGTTAAGACAAAAGTACTTTGTACGGAGGACTTCATGATCAGCTTTCGTTAATTCAGCGATTATCATTTACTATTCAGCAGATGATAAAGTTCAGCGATAGCTGAAGTCTTGTACTTGATACTTCACGTTGAGTGGACAACTCTGAGTCTTCGCTGATCCGCATCAGTTCATTAGGAGACTTGTCGCTGGTTCTTGAGCTTGATCTTCGACTTCAGCGTAGAACCTTTGATGACGTGAAACTTGTCTTCAGGGATCATAAGTAAACAACTAACTTATCAGCGATCATCATAATGACTGAACAGACTCAGAGCATTTATGATGAACAGTTTCGCTGAATGTTTAACTTAAAGAACGAGAGTTCCTATCAGCGGTACTGGAAGATCTTAGTACTTATCAGCGATAGTGAAACTCTGATACATATTGTTTACTTACAATTTTCACTAAGTATTTAAGAGAGGGTCATTATCAAATCACTGAGGGTTTGGATCAACAATCTCCCCCTATTTGATTATGACATAGCAACAAAGAAAATTGCTATTTAATGAAAACATAAGGATAAAAAGAAATCATAAAATATTTGTCCCTTTTACTGTTTTCTGGGATCTTTTCAGTACTGATGGAGTAAAGTACGTTCGCTGAAATCTTTCTTTAAAACTTTGAATCAGGTTACAATGAAGAACATAAAGATTACAAGTACAAGCGAAATAATTTACAAGTACAGAAGGATAACTGATATAATAGAGAAAAAGGAGATTATATCAGTTTTCAAAAGGTTCTTCCTTAATGAGAAGTTCATCAAGGGTCGTCTTTTCAGTGGGGATCATACAGTCAGGAACCATTACGCCTCGTTTTCTTTTGTTCAGCGCTTCTTTAAAGATCAAGGGTTTTAGGTGTCGTGCCTGAATGTCTTTTCTGAAGTCACACCAGTAGATGAGATCTCTGAGCTGTTCGATTGGAGTGATTGGAAGCTCAGCGATCCGTTGAAAACATTTACGCCCGTCGTAGTCAAGGAAGAATATTCCATAAGGATTACTGATGACTTTACCAGGGACGAAAAGTTCACATGGTGGCAAAGAAATGTCAAGGGCAGATAGATCAGGGTCAGGACCAAGCACTTCAGCGCGAGAGAAACCAATTCCAGTTTCATTTCGTATGACAGGACCTGAGTTTGAATCTTGACGTTTCTTCTTTGGAGAGCCCCTTTTTCTTTTCAGCTTTAGATCAGGAAGAGGAGGAATGTCCACACAAGAAGATATCAAATCGATCTGTCTGTTTATCAGCTTTTCGAAATGATCCTTGTACTTAGATTGTGACGATTGGATAGCTAACCTCATCTCCAGCCATTCAGAGAGACCATACCTTTTTACAGTGTCAGCGCGAAAGGTTTCAGTTTGGCCATCTTCTCTGAAAAGTTTGATGTCAACAATAGGTACTCCGATAGATGTTCTTCCAGAGATGAATACCTTGTTGATCTTCGCTGGACGATATCTGAAGTGGATTTTCTCTTTACACCAGATCAGGGTGGTTTGAGAAACTTCAGTTTTCTTTTCCACGATCTTCTGGGCTTCTTCCCAAAGCTTTCGTTGGATTTGAATGGGAACACGTTTCAGCTTGGGGTCTTTGACAGATTCTTGAGTAAGCTTGATGGCGTATTCTCTGTCTTTCTCTCCAGCTTCCTTTCTTTCAGCGATGAGGCGTTCAGCTCTGAGGTGTTCCTTGTATTCAGCTTTTGAAATCCTGAACTTAGGAGGAACTGAAGGCAGTTGATCACGCCTTAGAATGATTCGCTGATCCTCGAATCGCTTTATTATTTCTTCTCTTTTCTTCTGTTCTTCTTCTCTTAGCTTTTGAGGAGCCAAGGAAGGTCTGTTTCTGTGTGAGAGAGTTTGTTCTTTAGGTTCATCAGTCTCAGAGATCAAATACAAGACTATGATTATTTCTTCAGCGGCAACTGGAATTATTGGTGAAGTCGCAGTTGTGGAGCCTTCAGCGATATCCTCAAACAGGGGAGAGGACTAGCTGAAACGCAGCGATCTTACAAATAAGAACTTGGGTAGAAACAGATAGAGAGAATTGGTTTAAGTGTATAGGCTTGGGTAGAGGAACTGATAGTGTATAGAGATGTTCAGGGAAGGAATACAAGTAAAGTTTAGTGTACCTGACAAACCGGCTTTTCAAGCAAGATCGCCAGATTTTCATCTTCAGCGAGGCCTTTGCCTTTGCCTTTCTCAGCGCCAGAGGCTGAGGGCTTTGTCTTTGTCTTCTCCCCTGAAGGTTCTTTTATTGAAATACCTTTAAGAGCTTTGATCCTTGGGGCAAGTTTGACGATAAAGAAATCATCGTCATCATCGTCATCATCATCATCATTCTTTGGAGAAGAAGATGGTTCATTATCAGGGATGTCGATGGCTTCATCATCTTCTGCTTCGGATTCTTCAGCATCTTCTTCGAGTTGCTCCCCCTCAGATACAAAGGTGAGCTTCTCGGTTCCCTCAGGGTTTTCATCTCCCTAAGGTCTTTCAGCGATCAGATCTTCATTCCTCTCTCCCCTGATAGATTCATCATGGGAAAGGTCTTCAGCGCTCTTGTTCAGATCTTCAGCGCTTTTGTTTAGATCTTCAGCGCTCTTCTCAGCGGTATGTTCAGCGCTCTTCTCCCCCTCTTTCTCATGATGACTGGGGGAGGAATGGGTAGACTCAGCTTTGGTGTTATCTCTGTCTTCTGGGCCAGAGATTTTCACACAACCTTCAAGCTTTGCTATTCTGTCTTCTAGGCCAGAAATAGCAGGCGTGATTTTCTTCAGCTCTGTGCGATCCACCGCTGTGAAAGATTCCAAAATAGGGGCAGGGGCAGGAGCAGGAGCTGGATTTCTTGCCTTGTTGAGCAGCTCTTCAATCATTGTTTTCATCGAACCAACGTCGGTCTTTACAGAGCCTAAGTCAGTCGTCAGAGTTTGAACATTTGTCTTCACAGCAGACATATCACCTTCTAGTGCTCCAACCGATGTCTTCAGCGTTGTTACTTCGCCGGACATGGAGGAAACTGATTGTTTGAGTGAGGTGTAGTCTGTGTAGATGCCAGCGAGCACTTTGGCAAAATCGCTGAGAGTCTTATCAACAATCTTGATGTCGTCTGTGGAAGCTTTCTTTTCCACAACCGTTGTCAGCTTCGTCAGATTCTCTCCAGCGTTTGTTACAGCAGTAGAGTTGTTGGAGAGTGTGGTGGTGAGATCAGTCAGCTTAGTTTCCACGGACTTCAGAGACTCGTTGATGTCGCCCAAATTAGGACCTGTAACACATAAGTACTTGTGAACAAAGGAAAGCTCAGAAGTTTCAGGTTTAGTAACAGTGTATATGGGTTGATTTGTACCTGCAGGAGGATTGACGAAATCGTCAAAGTTGCGGACTCCTGAATAATGTTCCATATCCTCCTCAAAAGTTCGGTGAGGAATGGTGATCTCTGCAGCTCCTTTCTTCATAATTTGTTGAGAAGCGTCAGCGGTGGCTTCTGGAATGATGGCATCTCCAGTGTTAGCTGGAGGAGTGTCCAAAGAAGTGGAGGGAGGAGCGAAGGATAAGATTGGGATTCGGGTACTGAGTTCAGCGTTGGAATCGCTGACAATCACTTCATCAGTCTTTTGAGAGACTGAGGGAGGTTGGGTAGATTCCAAGTTTCTAACCTCAGCGTTTAGAGACGCTGAAGTCTGGATTGGAGGGATGGCTTGAACGGGTGTGGCAGAGCGTACCACGGAACTTTCCTTCAGCTCTTCAGAATGAGCTGAGGAGTCTTCAACATGGGATTGCTGGGGTTGCTCCTTGGTTTTCTTGATCCTTTTGGAATCAAGTTGGGTGTGAGAGGGTTTCCTTTTCTTAGAAGGAGAGGATTGTGTGGCCGGGGTATCAGCGATGGGTATTGTCGCTGAAGGAGCCACAGAAAGCGGAGAATTTAGAATAGTGAGAAGAGTAGAGAGACGTACCTCGTTGGCGACAGGTTTGAAATCGAGCACCTTAGGGCCAACCTGAGAAAGTTTCAGGTCACCCTCTTCAGGATAGCTGTCCTTCAGGCCATATTGGAAGATGGCGCTGATGAATCTTGGGTAAGGAACCCATGCTGGTCGGTCAGCGGCAGAATCCACGCGTTGTACTAGGTCATCATATATGATAGAGGCCCAGTCAATGTTTAGACCTTTCAGCAGTGCGTATCCCATAGCTTGCGTAGGTTGTGCGGCTTGATCAGAAGAGCCGGACTTCGCTGTCATGCAGCTGATCAGGTGAGCGAAGATGAAATTCATCTCGCTGGGCATTTTGGACTTCTTTATCAGCGTCAGCTTCTTCTCAGGCTTCTTGTCCCTTCCAATGTCCCAGATGTAACCCATTGTGTCGAGAAAAGCAATGATGGCATATTTGTCAGCTTGCTTCTTATGGTCAGGGAATGGAACGAAGGGTTTTTCTTTGGTGGCATTGGGAAAGTTCAGGGCTTTTCGTATTATAGCGGGGGTTATCTTATTTGTGCCATACTCAGTATCGCTGAGTATGCAATCGATGGTTTTGGATGGATCTTTGGCGGAGGGTAGCTGAGTGTGTCTGGCAGAGTACCAGAACTGGGATAGTAGTAGCTGACTTGCGGGAGGAGTGATGGTCAGGGCTGTTGAAATGCAGCAGTTTTTCAGGAAATTCACAGCATCATCCTATTTTTCCATAAATTGAAGTTATCTCTGGAAAATCTAGGGGGTTTTGCAAGAGAACCATAGTCTATATAATTTGTGTTTGTGTGGGAGGCCATTTTCAGATAATAGCAAGGAAGAGAAATATCTTAGATTAGATCTTGTTTATGAGATTAAACAGAACTGCTCTGATACCACTTGTTGGTCCCGAAGGCCTATACAAGTTTGTAGAAGGGGGGGGGGTTGAATACAAACACACAGATTTCACTTTTCTAAATTGTTTATTGATAAATCATTAACAATTTACAGCTTGTTGCGGAGACAAGATTAAGGATAAACCTAAATCTAAACAAGTTGGAACACTAAGGTTTCTTGCACTAAGAAAGATAAGGAAAATACTAATAATAACCTATCTTGAGATAAGAGATTTGAACTTGTCCAGAGTTAGCAAGTTACTTCAAAATGAAGTGAGTTCATCTCTTTATATACAGCATGCATTTAATGCAAGTCAGTATACACTTTACACGTGTCATCAGCTGGTTGGTTGCATGTCATTGACCTTTGTTGACAACCTTAGTAGCCGTAAGGATGAACAGTGTAGTATCAGAGTGGTTGTACGATTTCAGATATTCGGAGGTTCTTTTCTGACATTTCGTACGGAGGCGTGCAAGGGTGGTTAAGACAAAAGTACTTTGTACGGAGGACTTCATGATCAGCTTTCGTTGATTCAGCGATTATCATTTACTATTCAGCAGATGATAAAGTTCAGCGATAGCTGAAGTCTTGTACTTGATACTTCACGTTGAGTGGACAAATCTAAGTCTTCGCAGATCCGCATCAGTTCATTAGGAGACTTGTCGCTGGTTCTTGAGCTTGATCTTCGACTTCAGCGTAGAACCTTTGTTGACGTGAAACTTGTCTTCAGGGATCATAAGTAAACAACTAACTTATCAGCGATCATCATAATGACTGAACAGACTCAGAGCATTTATGATGAATAGTTTCGCTGAATGTTTAACTTAAAGAACGAGAGTTCCTATCAGCGGTACTGGAAGATCTTAGTACTTATCAGCGATAGTGAAACTCTGATACATATTGTTTACTTACAATTTTCACTAAGTATTTAAGAGAGGGTCATTATCAAATCACTGAGGGTTTGGATCAACAATTCATCAGCGCTATCTTTCAATATGGCCTGAAGGACAGCTACCCGCAAGAGGGCGATCTGAAACTCTCTCAGATTGGCCCTAATGTAAAGCCCGTGTTCCGGCATGTTCTATTGTTTTTTTTTATTTTATAAAAATTAAATTGTGTTTTCTTTTAACGTTGTTGGTTAACGGGTCTAACGAGACTGACCGGAAATGTAAAAGTTGGTTTTTGGGGTTTTTGTGAAAACTCTAACTGCAGGGACTAGAGTTGTATTTCTTTAAAATATTGCATGGATCGGCCCATAGGAAAGGACCGATCCCTTACCTCGTTTCTTTCCTACTTCTTGCTTGCGATACACACTAAGAGAACTAATCCATTCAAAAAAAAACAAAAACCTACCTCCTTCTCCCTTGTGTTCACGGCCGCACCTTTTTCCCCCTTCTCGTCTTTTCTGCGCCACCGCCGGGAACCGCCGCCGCTGCCGCCGTGGAGTTCTGTCGGCGCCGCTGCTGTCTTGGCCGACGAGATCGAAGAGAGAGAGAGACAGTAGAGAGAGAGGGTCGCGAGATAGAGGGGCCGGAATCGTTGTGTAGTGCTGCGTTGTCGTCGCCGAGAGGTAATCATCTTCTTCTTGTCGTTGTTTTTCCTTTCTTTCTCGTCGTCGTCGATCAACCGGAAAACCACCACCGCCGCCGCCGCTGGCGGCCATGGCGGCTGTAGGCTGTTGCCGCCGGGAAACCACCAGCCCAGTGGTGGTGTGGGTGTGGTGTGTGTGATGAGATGGTGTAGGATGGTAAGCCCTTCTCGTCTCGTTCTTTTGTTCGTTTTCTTTGTCGTCGCCGGATTTTCGTAAACCGCCGCCGGCAACCACCACTGCCGGAGGTGGCAGCGGGTGGTGCGCGGTTGTGTCCAGCCCCTTGTAACCTAACACCCTGATCGGGTGAACCCTAGTTGCAAACTCGAATCGTTTAAACCGTTTTTATAAAATCGTCATTTTATGTGAAACGTCGTATCTGCCACTGTTTTGCGTAAGCTGTAACTTTCTCAACGTAGCTCGGATTGAGGCGAATCCGGTGCCCACGATTCACGTTCTGGGTCGGACACGTTTTCCGTGTTTTAGCAGAAAACTGATTCGACCTCTAGCTAGATGAAAAGTGGTCGTAAGTTCAGTGATTCGTCATTTCATGTGAAAAATTCTGGAATCTGCCATTGCCTTGTGAAAGCCATAACTTTTTGCTCGTAACTCGTATCTGGGTGAGACCAACGCCAAAAGTTCCCTTTTTGAGTCTATAAACTTTTCCGTGTTTTGTGCGAAACCCAGTTCGGGACGTAGCAGGGGTCAATCTGTTGCTTTGCGCTGATAAGTGCTGTTTTTCGCTGTTCTGCGAACTGTTTTTATAAAATCCGTAATAAATTGTAGAAAAATCGTTAGGAGGTGTATAATATGTCCTTGGAACCCTAACTCAGAGTACTTTCTGGTCATGTAATTTAATTGAGGTTTTTCTGGGTTTAAAGAGGTCGAAACAAGTCCCGAACAGACCTGTTTGGCGAGGCCGGAAAATAGTTTTAATGACGGTTTAAGCGGGTGTCGTGTCGTAGGGTCCGGGTCTCGTATTGATACGTTTTAACGTGCGTATAGGTGCTGGGGAGTGACCGTAATTGGGAAGCTTGAATTTTTATTGTTGAGCTAGGCGCGCATTCGAGGTGAGTTCTCTCACTATAACTAATGTCGGTTATTTTTACATTACGTTGTGTATGTATGTGGTAGTTCTATTTGCTTTTGATGCGAGGTTAAATAGTGGGGTGTCTAGTCGGACCTTATTGTTGTGACTACGCGGGTGGCGTAGGAGTTCGGCGGGGCCGAGGGTCACATACGCGGGTGGCGTAGTAATTCGGTGGGACCGAAGGTTGTATACGCGGGTGGCGTATGAACCCGGGGGTGCCGGGTTGCGTTTGCACGATATCTAATAACGGTTGTTTTATCATTGCTGTAGTACGTGTGTGGTAGCTTTATGTGATTGTGTTGTGGAACTAGATAGTGGGGTGTCTAGTTGATATTATGTTGTCATGTTAACTCGGTGGGACCGAGGATCCGGCGGGGCCGGAGATTTTATACGCGGGTGGCGTAGAGACTCGGTGGGACCGGGGATTCGGCGGGGCCGGAGATGTTATCATGTGGTCGGTGGGACCGACTTGTGCCTTTTAGGTGGGTGGGTGTGGATATACATGTTTATGATTTGTTCGTAGACTTGTATGCTGTTTATGTGCAATTATCTGTTTATGGTGGTGTGGAAATAACTGTGTTACTTATGGTGTAGAATTCACTAAGCTTCGTGCTTACCCTTTCCCAATAGATTGTGGTTTCAGGTACGGGCGGCTCCAAGGCGTGACGAGTACACACTGGCGCGCGAGGAAAGCTGGTTGCTTTATGGTTTTTAATAATTAAACGTTTAATTCCGCTGGTTTGTATTATGAAGATATTAATTATGGGTTTGCAAACGAAACGTTGGGATCATTTAATGAGTTGTTATAAATGAAATGTTTATTTAAAAATTTAAATTTGCTTGTAATTTTTGGGACGTTACAACTTGGTATCAGAGCACGGCTTGAGTGAATCAAACGCATTTCGGTGTGTTTGATCTCAAGTTTGCGGCTATAAAATTTTCTTTAAAGTTTTTGAGAAATAAAAAGAAGGAAAAATCCGTTTGAGGAACGATGATCAAAGGTGCAGTGTGTACAGTCAGCAGGAGCCAAAGGGAAAGGTACAGTGCTTAGTGTTTTATTGCTTTCTAAATCATAGAGTATGCATGCTAGATTGCCTGTTGTGGACACTATGTTGTATGTCGTATTGCTTGCTAGGCGGAATTAATGCTAGTCGTATTAGGTTGTTAAGTAAATGCCATGTAGGTTATATGCAGTAAGAATCACATAGCCTTAGAATATTTGATTTAGTCCTAGTGCGCAGCTCTTGTTTGAGTCCAACCGTTCTAGGATAGAATCTTGTATTCGAATGTCTATTTGTTTCGCACTGCATATAATCGGGTATTCGCGAGGCAACTCGTTACGGCTAGTAGGGATTCCGTTGTAGTAAGGGGTAGTGGGACGAGATGAAATTCCTAGAGAGCTAAGGAAGGTGTTTACGTATGAGTATGTGTGCTAGATTGCTTTCTAGAACATAGGAGTATGTATGTCAGTTTGCTTGGTGCTTATTACACTGTGTTGCATATTTGTTGCTTGCTATTAGGGACTTATGCTAACTTTGATAGGTTGTTAAGCGAATGCACTATAGGTTGTATGCGGTGGGAACCGAATAGCCTTAGAATGTTGGGTTTAGTTCTATTGCGCAGCTCTTGTTTGGGTCCAACCGTTGTAGGATAGAATCTTATATTCAAATGTCTATCTGGTTTCACTGTATACGACTGTGCGTTTACGAGGCGACTCGTCAGGGTTAGTGGGGGTTCCGCCCTAGCAAGGGTAGTGGGGTATTATGATTATTCCTAGGGAGCTAGGAAGAGTGTGTACATATGCCGGTGTGGGCATATGTGTGTAGTTATCGGCGAGAAACTACTTGGACCCATCGGATGGAACTCGGAACGAGTGATGATAGGTGTGGAAGGTAGTAGAAGAGCTCCTACTATCGGAAACACAGGATCAATGCTCGAGTCGGGGGATGTCACAAGGAATCCAAGGAGTTGAGCGTGCGTGTTGTTAGTGTGAGTTATTATGTGCTAATAACTCGTTGTAATATCTACCCAGAATAGCCATCACAAGGAGGAACGACTATAGTAAACCTACTAGTACAGGTGTGTACTTGTTTTGCTTTGATGGGATGATCGTTGGGGTAGTGTCGGAGGTTATAAAATTAGTAGTTGTTGGAATAAAAGGACGATTCTAGTATTGATCACTTGGAGTGACGATAAGGATGATGTTTGTTTCGGGCCAAGATGGATGATTGTGCTAGAATTATAGGCTTATAGAGCCGACTTTGATTTGAGGAAAAATCGCAGGGATTATTTGGCGTAATTTTCCCAACTTGCCTAAGAGGTTTAAATGTCCGGATGACGTTAGTGGACCGGAGAGATTTGCAGGAGTAGGAGTCGAGGCGTAGAATGCCGACTGGGTCATGCACAAAGTTTAATTTTGAAATAGATTGCATTAGCAAATTCTTGTGTTTCAAATCATTTTTTTGGATGGTGTTTTGGAATTTTGGGAAATGTTCAGCACACACACAAGATTTTGAAATATGGTTTTGAAAGTGTATGAAATCGTTTTATCACGGGAGTGCAAACTTTGTTAGAATTGGTCTTATTTCGTTATTTTTCCAACGGTTCTTACGGGTAAGATGATATCCGTGTTTTGTGGTATTTAAAATGTTGGGCAAGTGACTACGGCTTGTGACTTTAACATTGGAACTCCTCCACATATGTTAGAGTTGAGACGGAAAGTTACATTCCATGATGTCTGTATAAAGCTATTTGAGTGAGTTGGTTAAGATAAGTTCTGTTTTACGGCATGTTGAGTCGTGTGGGTTTAATTTCACGTGGTGCATATCTTATTTGTTTATGTGACCATTTGGGGAAATCTTGGAAATCAATTTAAAGAACCCCACCTTTTGAGATTTTAAGAGGTTTTAGTCGATATTTTCAAATGGTGGAAACGGATTGGTTATTATCTTAAGTTTGAAACTTACACGAGACAGTTGTGTTTTAACAAAAATATATTTGTAAACCGTTTTATCGTTTTGTATGACTAGCCGACGTGCGTAAGATTTGTTAGTGAACCCTGTGCCACGACATTTTATGTTGAAAAAGAGGAATTTTGGGGTCAAACGTCGTGGGACTGATTTTGAAACTATGTGCACGCTTTTGTCGCACCCGGTGTAAGGTCGAGCGGTTACTTTAAATACATGTCATGAGTCAATTCATACTAGAACCGTGACGGTTCATTTTCAAAGAAATTATTTATTTCGCTTACGTTTTGTGAGTAAATTAAGCTGCAATGAGATGATTTTCAACATGATTTTCATATGTGGGACGAGCGTGTCCATTTTTGCGTAATTACCGACCTGGTAATAGTAGTTTTATTGCTTACGGTCTTTTTGAAATGAAAAATCTTGACGTTGAGAATATTTTGTAAATGATTTTGTAAACCATTTGGGAAATGCGTTTATAAGTGTTATGTGTCATTTTGAGAATTTTAAGGGTATGAGTCCTTTGGGAAAACGCTTTTGTTTAACTCGTGTCGAGTTTGGGACTAATGTTATTTAAGAGTATTGCTTGCTTAAACTTTATTTAAACTCGTTTTTGACCGACTTATGGGTCTAGCAAGCGTGGAGCAGTTAGCTCGGTTTTGACTTTGAGATAGTCATGGGTCAATTGCACGATTTTTTTTAATGGCTCGATGTGAAGTTTTATTGATGGGTTGTTTTGTTGCACAGTTTTGCACTTATTGCACGTTGCGTATCTACATGTTGGGTGAGTGAGTCAATCCGGGATAGGCACTTGTGGGTAGGCTGTTTTGCTTTGGATCCTTAGGCACGTTAGTCAGTCGCTGGTAGTGGTCGGTTGGGTATCTCGGGGTGAGGCCCCGGTGTTCAGGTGTTATAGCCTAGGATTTCTAGTAGGTGCTAGGAGGATATAGTTGTGGGCACTTACCTGAGAGGTAATTCCGATGTGAGGGGCCCTGAGGCGTTACCTGAGAGGTAGGCGTCAGGGTGTATCCTCGGTTCAGATAAATTAGCTTTGTAGAGCGAGTGTGGGGGATACGTCGACGGTGGGAGGTTGGGTATTCCATGCGTGTTGGTAATGTAGGCCGGGTAGTATCGGTTAAGGGAAGGACCTACGTGTGTGTTAGTTGACTTGATTGTGGGGGATATCTATTTGTGTTAGTGTCTGGGATAATACCACGCTTATGTGATTTATTGTAATCGGTTGGACCGATGTTCGGCGGGTGGCCGATGTTTGTTATTGTAATCGGTTGGACCGATGTTCGGCGGGTGGCCGATGTTTGTTATTGTAATCGGTTGGACCGATGTTCGGCGGGTGGCCGATGTTTGTTATTGTGATCGGTTGGACCGATGTTCGGCGGGTGGCCGATGTTTGTTATTGTGATCGGTTAGACCGATGTTCGGCGGGTGGCCGATGTTTGTTATTGTAATCGGTTGGACCGATGTTCGGCGGATGGCCGATGTTTGTTATTGTAATCGGTTGGACCGATGTTCGGCAGGGGGTCGGTGTTTTGTTAATATAATTTATTGAAAATCTTTGGAGTCTATTAGAAGTCGTGGAAGTTAATCGACGGTTAATGGTAGGAATGATCGGATCCGAGAATCCAGTTGGGTATATTGGTGAGCACCTTTAGAATGGTTAGAGCTTGAATTTGAATCGGGATATATGGAACATCTAAGGTTGGGAGACCACCGAAGTCGTTTGACTAGGAATGTTTCCCGTTGTTGGAGTGTTATTCCGATTATAATCGGTGTACTTGAAGGAATTTTGTGGTAAGATAAGTATTCGGGAAATTTTTAGGCGGTGTGAGAAATTTTAGATTCCAGTTAATGAAAGTCCAGTGGCAACACCGAAAGGGTTCCGAGTGGACCTGGGAACCCGAGGAGGAGATGCAAAAGAGCTATCCGGGACTGTTCGCGGACGTAGACTTCGGGGACGAAGTCTAATTCAAGCGGGGGAGAGTTGTAAAGCCCGTGTTCCAGCATGTTCTATTGTTTTTTTTATTTTATAAAAATTAAATTGTGTTTTCTTTTAACGTTGTTGGTTAACGGGTCTAACGAGACTGACCGGAAATGTAAAAGTTGGTTTTTGGGGTTTTTGTGAAAACTCTAACTGCAGGGACTAGAGTTGTATTTCTTTAAAATATTGCATGGATCGGCCCATAGGAAAGGACCGATCCCTTACCTCGTTTCTTTCCTACTTCTTGCTTGTGATACACACTAAGAGAACTAATCCATTCAAAAAAAAACAAAAACCTACCTCCTTCTCCCTTGTGTTCACGGCCGCACCTTTTTCCCCCTTCTCGTCTTTTCTGCGCCACCGCCGGGAACCGCCGCCGCTGCCGCCGTGGAGTTCTGCCGGCGCCGCTGCTGTCTTGGCCGACGAGATCGAAGAGAGAGAGACAGTAGAGAGAGAGGGTCGCGAGATAGAGGGGCCGGAATCGTTGTGTGGTGCTGCGTTGTCGTCGCCGAGAGGTAATCATCTTCTTCTTGTCGTTGTTTTTCCTTTCTTTCTCGTCGTCGTCGATCAACCGGAAAACCACCACCGCCGCCGCCGCTGGCGGCCATGGCGGCTGTAGGCTGTTGCCGCCGGGAAACCACCAGCCCAGTGGTGGTGTGGGTGTGGTGTGTGTGATGAGATGGTGTAGGATGGTAAGCCCTTCTCGTCTCGTTCTTTTGTTCGTTTTCTTTGTCGTCGCCGGATTTTCGTAAACCGCCGCCGGCAACCACCACTGCCGGAGGTGGCAGCGGGTGGTGCGCGGTTGTGTCCAGCCCCTTGTAACCTAACACCCTGAACGGGTGAACCCTAGTTGCAAACTCGAATCGTTTAAACCGTTTTTATAAAATCGTCATTTTATGTGAAACGTCGTATCTGCCACTGTTTTGTGTAAGCTGTAACTTTCTCAACGTAGCTCGGATTGAGGCGAATCCGGTGCCCACGGTTCACGTTCTGGGTCGGACACGTTTTCCGTGTTTTAGCAGAAAACTGATTCGACCTCTAGCTAGATGAAAAAGTGGTCGTAAGTTCAGTGATTCGTCATTTCATGTGAAAAATTCTGGAATCTGCCATTGCCTTGTGAAAGCCATAACTTTTTGCTCGTAACTCGTATCTGGGTGAGACCAACGCCAAAAGTTCCCTTTTTAAGTCTATAAACTTTTCCCTGTTTTGTGCGAAACCCAGTTCGGGACGTAGCAGGGGTCAATCTGTTGCTTTGCGCTGATAAGTGCAGTTTTTCGCTGTTCTGCGAACTGTTTTTATAAAATCCGTAATAAATTGTAGAAAAATCGTTAGGAGGTGTATAATATGTCCTTGGAACCCTAACTCAGAGTACTTTCTGGTCATGTAATTTAATTGAGGTTTTTCTGGGTTTAAAGAGGTCGAAACAGGTCCCGAACAGACCTGTTTGGCGAGGCCGGAAAATAGTTTTAATGACGGTTTAAGCGGGTGTCGTGTCGTAGGGTTCGGGTCTCGTATTGATACGTTTTAACGTGCGTATAGGTGCTGGGGAGTGACCGTAATTGGGAAGCTTGAATTTTTATGGTTGAGCTAGGCGCGCATTCGAGGTGAGTTCTCTCACTATAACTAATGTCGGTTATTTTTACATTACGTTGTGTATGTATGTGGTAGTTCTATTTGCTTTTGATGCGAGGTTAAATAGTGGGGTGTCTAGTCGGACCTTATTGTTGTGACTACGCGGGTGGCGTAGGAGTTCGGCGGGGCCGAGGGTCACATACGCGGGTGGCGTAGTAATTCGGTGGGACCGAAGGTTGTATACGCGGGTGGCGTATGAACCCGGGGGTGCCGGGTTGCGTTTGCACGATATCTAACAACGGTTGTTTTATCATTGCTGTAGTACGTGTGTGGTAGCTTTATGTGATTGTGTTGTGGAACTAGATAGTGGGGTGTCTAGTTGATACTATGTTGTCATGTTAACTCGGTGGGACCGAGGATCCGGCGGGGCCGGAGATTTTATACGCGGGTGGCGTAGAGACTCGGTGGGACCGGGGATTCGGCGGGGCCGGAGATGTTATCATGTGGTCGGTGGGACCGACTTGTGCCTTTTAGGTGGGTGGGTGTGGATATACATGTTTATGATTTGTTCGTAGACTTGTATGCTGTTTATGTGCAATTATCTGTTTATGGTGGTGTGGAAATAACTGTGTTACTTATGGTGTAGAATTCACTAAGCTTCGTGCTTACCCTTTCCCAATAGATTGTGGTTTCAGGTACGAGCGGCTCCAAGGCGTGACGAGTACACACTGGCGCGCGAGGAAAGCTGGTTGCTTTATGGTTTTTAATAATTAAACGTTTAATTTCGCTGGTTTGTAATATGAAGATATTAATTATGGGTTTGCAAACGAAACGTTGGGATCATTTAATGAGTTGTTATAAATGAAATGTTTATTTAAAAATTTAAATTTGCTTGTAATTTTTGGGACGTTACACCTAAGGTACTCGACTTCAAACCTGTTGAAAATGAGGTACGTCTTTCTACCCTCATAACTCTTCTCAACCCTTCTTCTTCTACTTCTGTGGCTCCTTCAGCGACAATACCCATCGCTGATTCCCTGGCCACAAAATCCTCTCCTTCTAAGAAAAGGAAACATTCATCTACCCCACTTGATTCTAAAAGGATCAAGAAAACAAAGGAGCAACCCCAGCAATCTCATGCTGAAGACTCCTCAGCTCTTTCTGCAGAGCTGAAGGAACGTTCAGTGGTACGCTCTGCCACACCTGAACAAGCCATCCCTTTTATCCAAACTTCAGCGTCTCTAAACGCTGAGGTTACAAACTTGGAACCGACCCAACCTCCTTCAGTCTCTCAAAAGACCGATGAAGTGATTGTCAGCGAATCCAACGCTGAACTCATAACCCAACCCCCACTCTTATCCTTCGCTCCTCCCTCCACTCATTTGGTCTCTACTCCAAATCTAACTGGAGCTGCCATCATTTCCTCGGAACATAAAGCTGATTCTCCAGGAATGATGAAGACAGGACCTGCAGAAAAACCCATGGGCACTTTTGAAGATGACATGGAACTTTACTCAGGAACCCGTGATTTCGATGAAATCACCAATCCTCCTGCAGGTAAACAACAACCCATAAACACTGTGACTAAACCCCAAACTTCTGAGCTTTCCTCTGTTCACAAGTTTTTATATGTTACAGGTCCTAATTTGGGAGATATCAACGCCTCTCTGAAGTCCGTGGAGACAAAGCTGACAGGTCTCACCACTACTCTCTCCAATAACTCTACAGCTGTAACAAACGCTGGAGAGAATCTAAACAAGCTAACAACAGTGGTAGAGAAGAAGGCTTCCACAGATGACATGAAGCAAGTTGATAAAACTCTCAGCGACTTCGCCAAGGTGCTCGCTGATATCTACATAGACTACACCTCTCTCAAAAATTCAGTTTCATCCATGTCCAGCGAGGTAACAACGTTGAAGACATCGGTTGGAACACTAGAGGGAGATATGTCTGTTGTGAAGACAAATGTCAACACTCTGACGACTGACTTAAGCTCTATAAAGACTGACGTTGGTTCGATGAAGACTATGATCGAACAGCTGCTGCTCAAGGCGAATACTCCTGCTCCTGTCCCTGAATCTGAACATTTTACAGCGGCAGATCGCATTGAGCTCGGGAAGATCAATCCTGCTATTTCTGGCCTTGAAGACAGATTAGCAAAGATTGAAGTTTGTGTAGGTCTCTCTGGCCAAGAAGACAGAGAACCTACCAACGCTGCTGAATCTAGCCATTCCTCCCCCAGTCATCATGAAAAAGAGGGGGAGAAGAGCGCTGAAGATCTCGCCAAAAGCGCTGACCTTTCCCATGATAAATCTATCAGGGGAGAGAAGACGAATACTGAAGAAACCACCGCTGGACCTCAGGGAGATGATAACCCTGAGGAAACCGAGAAGCTCACCTCTGTATCTGAGGGGGAGCAACTCGAAGAAGAAACTGAGAAATCTGAATCCGAAGCAGAAGATGATGAAGCCTTTGACATCCCTGATGATGAACCATCTTCTTCTCCAAAGAATTATGATGATGATGACGATGACTTCTTTATCGTCAAACCTGCTCAAAAGATCAAAGCTCTTAAGGGAATCTCGATAAATGAACCTTCAGGGGAGCGGATAAAGACAAAGCCCTCAGCCTCTGGAGCTGAGAAAGGCAAAGGCAAAAGCGTCGCTGAAGATGACAATCTGATGATCTTGTTTGAAAAGCCGGTTTGTCAGGTACACTAATCATCTCTCACTCCATCCCTCCTCTATCATACACTATCAGTTCCTTTACCCAAGCCTATACACTTGAACCAATTCTCTCTATCTGATTCTACCCAAGTTCTTACTTGTAAGATCGCTGTGTTTCAGCTAGTCCTCTCCCCTGTTTTTAGGATATCGCTGAAGGCCCCACAACTGCGACTTCACCAAAAATACCAGCTGCTGCTGAAGAAATAATCCCAGTCTTAGATTTAATCTCTGAGACTGATGAACCAGAAGAACATCTACTCTCGCACCGAGGCAGACCTTCCTTAGCTCCTCAAAAGCTAAGTGAAGAGGATCAGAAAAGAAGAGAAGAGATAATAAAGCGATTCGAGGATCAGCGAATCATTCTGAGGCGTGATCAACTTCCTTCAGTTCCTCCAAAGTTCAGAATTTCCAAAAAGGAATACAAGGAACATCTCAGAGCTGAACGTCTAATAGCTGAAAGAAAGGAAGCTGAAGAAAAAGACAGAGAATACGCCATCCAGCTTTCTAAACGTTCAATAAAAGACCCCAAGCTGAAAAGAGTTCCCATTGATGTTCAACGTCAGCTCTGGGAAAACGCCAAGAAAATAACTGAAGAAAAGAGAACTGTGTCTCAGTCAACTTTAGCCTGGTGCAAAGAAAAGGTCAACTACAGAGACTCTCCTGCCAAAATCAACAAGGTATTCATCTCTGGAAGAACAACCCTTGTTTCAATCGCTGAAATTGAGATATTCAGAGAAGATAAGAAGTCCGAAAAATTCTATGCTGAATCCATAACGAAGTACGGTCTCTCTGAATGGTTGGAGATCAGGTTAGCCATCTAGAAGTCCAAGTCGAAATACAAGGAACATGTTGAAAAGCTGATCAACAAACAAATCGACTTAGTCTACTCCTGTGTGGATATTCCTCCTCCTCCTCTCGAAAGTCAGAAAAGAAAGGCCTCAGCAAAGAAGAAGAAGAAATCTATATCTTCAATTGATGGCCCTGTCATTCGAAATGAAACAGGTATTGGTTTTTCACGTGCTGAAGTCCTTGGTCCTGATCCTGATCTTTCCATGCTTGACACATCTCTTCCTCCTGGTGAGACTTTCATCCCCGGCAAAGTCATAAGCGAACCCAACGGGATATTTTTTCATGACTACGATGGTGGAAAGCATTTTCAACGGATATCTGAGCTTCCAATCACTCCAATCGAACAGCTCAGAGATCTCGTCTACTGGTGTGACTTCAGAAATGACCCTCAGGCACGACATCTGAAACCCTTGATTTTTGAAGAAGCGCTGATCAAAAGAAAACAAGGTGTAACCGTTCCTGACTGGATGATTCCCACCACATCAATGACCCTTGATGAACTTCTCATTAAGGAAGAACCTTTGTAAGCTGATAGGATCGCCTCTTTCATCTATTTTATCAGTTATCCTTTTGTACTTGTAATTTATTTCGCTTGTACTTGTAATCTTTTCATTTCTCTTTGTATCCTGATTCAAAGTTTTAAAGAAAGATTTCAGCGAATGTACTTTACTCCATCAGTACTAAAAAGAACCCAGAAAACAGTAAAAGGGACAAATATTTTATGAGTTCTTTTTATCCTTATGTTTTCATTTAATAGCAATTTTCTTTGTTGCTATGTCATAATCAAATAGGGGGAGATGGTTGATCCAAACCCTCAGTAATTTGATAATGACCCTCTCTTATATACTTAGTGAAAATTGTAAGTAACAATATGTATCAGAGTTTCACTATCGCTGATAAGTACTAAGATCTTACAGTACCGCTGATAGGAACTCTCGCTCTTTTAAATTAAACATTCAGCAAACACTGTTCATCATTAATGCTCTAAGTCTGTTCAGTCATTATGATGATCGCTGATAAATTAGTTGTTTACTTATGATCCCTGAAGACAAGTTTCACGTCAACAAAGGTTCTACGCTGAAGTCAAAGATCAAGCTCAAGAACTAGCGACAAGTCTCCTAATGAACTGATGCGGATCAGCGAAGACTCAGATTTGTCCACTCAACGTGAAGTATACAAGACTTCAGCTATCGCCGAACTCTATCATTCGCTGATATGAAATGATAGATCGCTGAATCAACGAAAGCTGATCATGAAGTCCTCCGTACAAAGTACTTTTGTCTTAACATCCCTTGCACGACTCCGTACGAAATGTCAGAAAAGAACCTCCGACTGTCTGAAATCGTACAACCACTCTGATACTACACTGTTCATCCATGCGGCTACTAAGGTTGTCAACCAAGGTCAATGACATGCAACCAACCAGCTGATGACACGTGTAAAGTGTATACTGACTTGCATTAAATGCATGCAGTATATAAAGAGATGAACCCACTTCATTTGAAGTAACTTGCTAACTCTTGACAAGTTCAATCTCTTATCTCAAGATAGGTTATTATTAGTAATTTCCTTATCTTTCTTAGTGCAAGAAACCTTAGTGTTCCAACTTGTTTAGATTTAGGTTTATCCTTAATCTTGTTTCCGCAACAAGCTGTAAATTGTTAATGATTTATCAATAAACAATTTAGAAAACTAAAATCTGTGTGTTTGTATTCAACCCCCCCCCCCCCCCCCCTTCTACAAACTTGTATAGGCCTTCGGGACCAACAAGTTCAAAAATGTGGATGGTTTCACATCTTTCTGATCCAAACTCTAATAGTTTCGGATTCCTCTTATTCCGAATTGATGGTTTTATATAAAGATATGAAATTCATGTTCAAGACTTGAAGACAATCTGTTGAAGATTGTATTGAAGAAGGTTGACTTTTCAAAGAGAAAGACAAAGACTTTTCATGTTTGTCTAAAGATTCTTCAAAGCTAAGTTCTTAAAGAGTGTCAAAGCATATAGTTCGCCGTGAACTAGTGGAGATAAAGCTATTTGAAGATTATCTGAGCCTCAAAGTTTAAAGCGGTCACAGATAAAGCTTTGAAGATCAAGAGCTGAAGACTGCTGCTATTTTTTTTTAAATCTTGAATCCAAAGGGGGAGATTGTTAGAGCATTATTGTATTCAAGATTTACTATAAAGTCATTGTTCTGTATTAGTCAATACTGTATTGTAATTGCCTTTATACCTTGTATGTTATGGGTATAAATAGGCTTGTCTAGATCATTAGCTAGGAGACCTTGAGAAACCTCTTGAGCATTTTGTCATTTGTACTTCAGAGATCAATATATGGATGACAAGTTTGCTATCTAGATTCTCTCTACATTTGTTCTTTACATATTGCTAGATTTGGGATTTCACAGACTTGTTTGTTTGGAAACCTCAACCTTGAAGATGATGTCTTCAAGTTCTTTAACTTTGTTGACCAAGACATTTCTCTCTTTGGATAACAAATCAAAATTCCTTTGTATGCCAGATTTCACCTTCTTCTCTTGCATAATTTCAGCAGATAAACCAGATAAATTCTTTGTTAGCTTCTTTATTTCAGTTTGAAATATCTTTCTTTCATCAGTATAGACATCTTTCACACTTTTTGCTTGAAAGTTTTCATCTTTCATTTTTGTCAAGCTCTTTTCTGTCTATATCGAGTTCTTTCTCCAAATCAGATATTTTCAATGAAAGCTCATTACTTTTTACTTCAAAAAAATTTCTTTCAGCATCAAAAGTCTTTCTTTCTTTCTCAAAATTGTCTATTTCAATTATCAAGACTTTCTCAAAATCAGAAACTTGTTTTGAAAGTTTGATACATTTAGCTCAACAATTTTCTTTTCTTCAAAAGATTTCTTTGAAAAATCAGACAACTTCTGTGTGAAAACTTTCTCAAATTCTTATTTTTCTTTCGCAAAATTCGTTTCAAAAACAGAAAGTTTCTTTTTCAAATTATCATTCTCACTTTCCAAAGTTTTTGCATTTTCTTGAAGCTTCTTGATTTCATCCCGAAGAGTTGAGTTGTCAAGTGTCTTATTCTTCTCTTGTGTAGATTCAAGAACTGCAATCTTTCTTCATAAATCTTCCGTTACCAAAAATTGATGATAAAATGGTTGATCATCAGATATAGACATTGTTGGACACCTGGAAAAATATCAAACACAAGAATTAGATGTAAAATATCAAAATATTAGCAAAAGTATACCTAATAGAGTGATCGTCAAGAGAAACTTCGCTTAGAAGTTGAATTATGTGCACACTCGAAAAAAATATAAAATCAGAGAAACACAATTAAAGTCAGAAATTTTTTCAGAAATAAAATCTGAAAAACAAATTATAAATTTGTCTTCCAAAAATTAAATCTGAAATATTTACGCGAAAAAGTTGAACTTTAATCGGCAAACCTGCAAAACAAGAGAAAAATATGTCAGTTACGAATAAAAGCAGGTAAAACGACAAAAAATTGACACTAAAAAGACTAAAATATGAAAATACTAAATATAGGGACTAAAATCAACAAAAAATGAAACTAACGCGAAAAATAAGACTCGACAAAAACAAAAATACTAAAAATAAGACTAAAAGTGAAAAATACTAAAACTCGACAAAAACAAGAACTAAAAATGACAAAAACCAAAAATTAAAACTAGAAGGACTAAAAATGACAAAGCTCAAAAACTTAAAAAACTCTAGGGATTAAAAGTGTAAAAATGTAAAACTATAAACTTCAAGGACCAAAGCTGTCAAAACACTTAACTAACAACTACAGGGACTAAAACTGTAAAAATCTAAAACCTAAAAGTCTAGGGACCAAAACTGTAAAAGTCTAAAAGTAAAAAACTACAGGGACTAAAAATGACAAACTCTAAAACCAATACTGCAGGGACCAAATCTTACCAATCCTAAAGTATCTAATGGACATAACAGAAAAACTAACTGAAGGACTGAAAACGTAAGGAATTTAACGAAAAAACTAACTAACACGTTAACAAAATAAAACTAACTAACCTAACGAACTTAGTAACGAATATGGACTAAAAATAAAACAAAACTAACTATTATAACAAAAAAACTAACGAGCATAACGAAATCTAACGGAAAAGGACAAAAAATGTCACGTTAAAATCATTGTTCATCATCTTCATAGAAAACGGGTTTACGATCTGAGCTTTTCAAATGGCGATATCTCATTCGTTTCTCGACGAAAATAGAAGAAATTTGTTCCATTGCAATCCTTAATCGAATACAAATCGAATCCAAACAATGAAACTCGATCATGCAGCTTGAATCGAATGTGGGTACAACTTCAAAAACTCCGGCGAGTTTTTCGTTTTTCCGGCGAAGAGTGCTATTCAGATGCGAGAGGTTTCATTCAGATGCGAGAAGTTTCATTCAGATACGAATTGTTTCACTTCTCGTATCACGTTGGATGCGAAAATTTTGTGAAAGACTGACACGAGAAGTTTCCAGTGAAAAATCGAGTTTCCGGCGATAACTTTCTGAACTAAAATCTAGCTTATTTCTCAACGATTTTTGATTCTGAAATTTGCGGCGTGCTTGAAATTTAAATACGGATCGATATGTAGCAACAAAATCGATCAAAAACTATATCTGCGGCGAGTGCTCCGATCAAGTTCGATTTTCCGACGAAATGAGCTGTCGACATTTAGATCACATATCTTACTGACTTCAGCATCATTTTCGAATCTAAAAAGTTCAGGATGATCGAAATTCACAGAAAAATGGTTCGGTGATACTTAAAACAAACCAATTTCAAACAAAATTTAGATCAATCAACATCTTCAAACTCACGAAGAACACCAAAATATCGACTTTCAGATCTGGAAATTCTTGATTTGAGTCGCTGAAACTCTGATCTGGAAGTTGTAATCAGATCGAAATCAACAAACTAACAGAATATGTGACTTTAAATTCAATCAAAACACAACACAAAATTAAGATTGATCATCATTTTTCACGATGAACTTTCGATGAACCGTAGCACATGTCGAAATTCAAATTCCTTAAACACCATTGATTTAATGATGATCTTGAAACTGGAAGATTGTAATTTGACCTATAACAACAACAATATTTATTAGTGGGTGCAAAAGATCAAACTACAAACAAACATGAAAATCAAACAATAACCATCTAAATTGTTTTCGAACCACCACTGTTTGTTTTTTTTTAACTTTCAAAAATCACAAAATTGTTTTGATTCTTAAAAAAATCGTTTGACAAATCAATATCAATTGATTTTTGATTGATCAAATCATCAAAACAATTACAAAATCAATTCAAAAATATCAAATTCTTGAGAATTTTCAAAATTTTGAACAAAAACCCAAAAATTCTTCAAATCTTCAAAATTTTACGAAAATCGTTCGATTCGATGCACAAATTCGATCTCCCAAAGCTTTGATACCAATTGTAAACACCAGATCTATTAGGTAATCATGAAATCATCCATTGATCTTGAGAATTCTAGAGAATTACATATGAATTGAACACTTTCTTCTCTAGATTCTCTCACTAGAAACTCTCTCTAGATATTACAATTAAGATTCTTCTAATCACTTGCTTAACAACTAAGCAAACTAAACCTATTTATACTTCCTAATTACAAAGCACTAAACTCTAATTACATTGACTTTATACTAAAACTACTTTGACTTTGACTGCTCTGACTTTTACTTTGACTTTACATTATTTGACAAATACATTGACTTTCTCGCTAAATCTTGAATACAATATAATGCGCTAACAACCAAGAACACACACTAACGTCTTCTACAAATCTCACTTGAAAGGAGTTTTCTCATTTCTATCTTCTTTCTATTTCTTCTTGATAAAACCAAAACAAACTAGTTAGTATTTATTTCTTCTTAGAAATATTAACGTTTTTCATCTAACAAATCATTTTTTCGTGTATTTCATCAATCTAAAAACTATTTTTCGTGATTTTGAAGATTGATAACCTACATTGCTAAACTCTTCATCTTCTACCACTCTTGTTCTCTTATCTGTATCCTCATTTTTTAAACCTTTTTCAAAAACCCTATTTTTCCTTAAAAGGGCAGATCTCTTTAACATCTATTGAGATTTTAACAACATAAATGGCCTTACAAGGAACTCAGAACATGAACACTACAGCCGCTGCTTCCCAATCAACCCACACTCAATCCCCGATGATGAAACTCTCTTTCGCAACCATTGACTTCAAACCCAACAATCATTTAGCCCTATTGGACTTTCCATCCAAGAAATCTTCCACTCACCTTCTAAGTGTTGTGTTGTTTCTGAAGTCCAATCCCATTGGCTATGCCCTTCAAGCTAACCCCCTGCCCTTAAAACAATCCTCAAGTAGTTATGGTACACCGCCTATGTCACCCAAAGGACCAGATCTAACACCCCACCACTAACTGTCATTGCCTTAAAAACTGACATTATCCAGGGAAATTTTGGCCTTTCCTCTCTCCGTACCGCACTAGAACTTCCTCGCTACAAACCCTTTGCACCCAACCCCACGGATGTCGAAATCATCATTTTTCTGGATGACATGAACTACGAATGGAAGACTGATGTCACCACTGGTGAACCCCAAAGACATTGGGTGCAATCACTCGCCTACGGATGCCAACTGAAGTCAACTATCTTTTTGCCCACTTCATCCAGTCCATGGGTGGGAAAACTGGAGGCATGATGCAAGCTAGCCGAATCTCCTTGGATATCGGCCACTCGGTGATGAAGAAAAGGAAAATCGACTTTGCCAAATAATTTTTGATGATCTGGTCGCCCGTTTAACTGAAGAACGCCAGAAAATTGTACTATATGTACGCTTCATCTCTCTGGTGCTAAAGCACCTTCGGAAAGAAAATCACCCCACTGAAGGGGACTTTCATTTTTCCAGGGTTGGTGATCGAATCCTCACCCGCCAGCCTACTGCTACTGAGGTACGTCTCTCTTCTCTCATCCCTGATCTCCCTCCATCCTCTTTGCCTTCTACGGTGATCCTGACTGAGTCAATCCCCACTCAGTCTTCCCATGTCACCAAAACCTCCATTCACAAAAGAAAACCATCTGCATCCCCCTCCAAGTCTTCCAAGAAGACTAAGAGGCAACCAAAGGAGAAACCACAGACTACCACATCAGTGATGAACTCTCTACAGTCCTCACTTGATTTATTCGTTGTATGCTCTGCAACATCTGACACGACCACTTGTACTACTTCATCAACTACTCTCACTGTTGAAGCATCGTTGGCACCTACCCCATTCAGCTCAGTGACTCAAATCAATGACGCTGCAGCTTCGAGCATTGCCAATGCTCAACTGCCACAATGCACAACCCCCCTTCTCTTTTGTTATTCCTTCTTCTCCTCCTTCTTTGGTCCCTACACGGGTAAATGCTTCAGCGGGTTTTGTTCCCACCCCTGAAGGTGCTCAGATACTACAAGACCTGATTCACAGGGAAATTAGCACGGGGCTTAAGGTTTCTCATCACGGGACTTCTCAGATACCTCCGGTCATCAGCTCTCTCGACGGTGATCTATAACATTACTTTTATGGAAGTCCATCGGATGTGGTCATCGAAACTTCAGGTACTTTAATCTCTATTCATCCCCTTCTTTCTATCCCTAACCCTGAGCTTCTTAATGCTCAGTCTTCTGCTATGATTTCAGGTCCGAAGTTTGTTGCTATCGATAATAGCATTAAAAGTTGACAAATGAAGTCAAAGCGGTAACCAACGTTGTGTCGGAGCAATCCGTCAACGTTCACAAGGCTGAGGAGGCCATTTCCTCACTCAGCAATGGCCTCTCTTCCAAAGCTAATAGTTCTTCTCTTCAGAGCTTACAGAAGATGGTCGACATACTAAAAACATAGATCCCTGCCAATACCTCTACAGTCACTAATCTCTCATCCAAGTGAACTCTCTATCTCCTCCCTGATGACTACCGAGAATGATCTTATGTCTTCCATTCTGGATCAGCTTAAGAAACCAGCTTCTCCATCCTTCACGAATGATGATGGAGAAGAAAGAGCGAGCCCGCTTAAAGGCTGAAAAAGATGCTAAGGCTCGTCTTGAGGTTGAATCCAATGTTGCCGCCAGACTCCTCATCTCAGCGATGCACCATTCTTCTGATGTTATGATTGATGATGACAAAGAGGGGGAGAATAAATCTCAATTTGAGGGGGAGTTCTCTTCTGAAGAAGAATATGTTGCTAAGTTTATCATTCCTTCTACCACTCCTCTTACTTCAAGGAGTGAACCAGCTCACACCATCTATGGTGTTGAGGCTGAGGAGCAACAAGACGATGATGATGAGGATGAAGACGAAGAACCTTCCATCCCTGATCTTGGAAAAGATTTGGATGGAGGTGATGATGATGACGATGATGATGATAACAACTTCTAAGTGCACATTCCTCTACCCATCAAAGTCCCTGCTAAGGGTATACCTTTCAAGGAACCAACAAAGGAGTGGACCTCGAAGACCCCTTCCCACTCTGGGAAAGAGAAGAAAGTTGTAGAAGAAGGCAACTTGAAGATCCTGCAACCATCTGAGGGGGAGTTGATCATACCATCAGAGGTCACTCTTCCTCTAACTCTTTATTTTCCTCCAATCTCTAAAGAAATTCCAAATGTCTCTCTCCCTCCTGTTCAAACATACTATGTTGACTTACCCTTATCTCCTCCATCTGCCAGCCCATCCTTTCCCTTGCTTGAGACTTTATCTCAAGATGAAGACAAAATAATCCCAGCTTCCACTCTAGAAGCTGATCAAGAAGAATAGGAACAAGACACGTTGATCATCCTTAAAGGCCTTCCCGTCTCTTTCGTCCATCAGAAATGGAAGAGTCAAATAGAATGGCAACACTTGTCTCTCAGCTAGAAAGACAAAGGATAAAGATTCCTCCTCGTGCAAGCACTGAACAAAAAGATGAACTTGGATTCCTTTCTAAAGATGAAAAAGAATAATCCATCAGAGCTGAGCAAACTTTGGGAGCATACAAACAGGATGTCCAACTGGTACTCTCGCTTGAAGATAATGATGTTTCTCGGCCACAACATATTTGATTATACAAGTGTCATTGGTCCAACTAATCCACTTGATCATGAATGTAAATCAAACTATGACATCGAGGGGTCCATAAATATCTCTCTCATCTTGAGAGGAGCAAATTCCATATTGCACGTACACGACTAACTACACAATTTCATGTTATATCCAACATAACCCTTTATGGTTAACCGGTTAAGGGTAACGTTAGACTATATCAAAGTATAACACTCATGGTGCATTAGGCCTCAATACACATCTCAGGTCTGAGGATACAAGAGAGTTCACTATTTCAGGACTCAACTTATGACGCCGATCTATGAGGTGATCTTGACTGTGGGTCTTGTCCAACGCCTTGTGCACCGACAAGCGCATATGACTCTGGTTGCACCCAGTGCACTTCCAACTTGGACTATGACCAAACTTCACAATGATCTTGATTTATACCAGTCTCCTAGTAATAATCATTCAAAGACGACACTAAATAATATGAACATCATATTTGTTTAAGGATACTTAAACATGCTAATAAAGAACACATAGAAGTTTAATGTATATACTCATTCCCAGTATGACATATCAGATAAAAACATAATTGTCTAATGTTCTAAAATTTAAAGTTTACTAAAATTATTAATTAGGAAAAACATCAAGCCTATAGAACTACCATGAACATCATGATTATTCTAACACACTGGCTTTGTAAGTGGATATGCATCTAAGAACTTATAGTACCCCCATTCAATACATATATCCGTATTACAATTTAAGTCATCACGGTTGGTTTGGAAACTAGCATATGTGTATCCTAAAGCACACAGATCTCTGCCTTACTCGTTATACAATAAGAACATATCTTTAGTTCTTCTCAGATACTTCATAATGTTATTCACTGTTATATAGTGAGTATCACTAGGGTCTGACTAATATCTGCTTGTCATGCTCAAAACATACGAGACTTCTGGTTAGTAGTACATCAACATGGCGTACATGTATGAACCTATGGTCATAGCATCAGGAACACCCTTCATACTATTCATGTCCTCTTTTGTGATAGGATTCTGAGTTTTGCTCAGATGTACATTATGTACTATTGACAAGTTTCCTCTCTTGGAACTCTTTATCTTGTAGTGTTTCAAGATTTTGTCAATGTATGAACTTTGGCTTTATTCAATTAAGCATTTTTATCTGTCACAATAGATGTTTATACCAAGGATTTTGTCTCTTTTAGATCCATCATCGCGAATTATTTACTAATCTACGATTTTACACTTTCAAGTGTTAGAATGTACTATTGACATATAGGATCAAAAAATAGTATTATGATCCGACTATCCTTCTTAGATGATTGTCCTAGTCTATAAATGAACCTTTGCAACATGCATTTTAGGTTTGATTTTTAAAGCTTTGAATGCGTCCTCGCTTAAAATTCCCTTTTAAGGAATGTGGCTTTAACATCAGTCTTTATGGCAACTTGTTGATCCAAACCCTCAGTGATTTTATAATGACTCTGAGAAACACTTAGTGAAAATTATAAGTAGACAATATGTATTAATGTTCTGTCATCAAAGAAAATATACTAAGTCTGTTTAGTATCACTGATGGAAAACATGCTTTAATTTATACTTCAGCGAACGCTGTACATCAGTGAGCCCTGAGTCTGTTCAAGTCTCACTGATGATCGTTGAATGTTCATCATGTAATTGTTTACTTATGATCTCTGAAGTCAAGATTCTCGTCAACCAAGTTCGAAGCTGAAATCGAAGACCAAGCTGAAGAACAAGTGACTAAGTCTACTAGTGACCTGATACGGATATCAACGAAGACAAGACTTGTCCATTCCACACGAAGTTTCAAGTAGAAGACTTCAGCGAACGCTGAACTTTATCATTCGCTGATAAAGATTCATTCAGCGAAGCGCTAATCATACAAGCAACTTTTGTCTTATCCCCTTGCACGCCTCCATACGATTTTGTCAGAACGGACATCCCTTTTGTCCAAAATCGTACAACCAACTCTGCCAACTACACTGTTCATCATGCGGCCACTAGGTTGTCTACTGAATCAAATCATGCAACCAACCAGAGGCTGCCACGTGTAAAGGTGTACTGTTTTGCATTAAATGCATGCAGTATATAAAGGAAACCCTACTTCATCCTTGAAGTATATCGGCCATTCCTTCTCGCTGAACTGTTGTGTGTTAGAAAACTATTCTTAGTTTTCTTTCCTTCTTTCTCTCTATTTTCTAGCGCAAGAAAATCTGTGTGTTCTCATAGTTTGTTTAGATTAGGTTTTTAACTTGATCTTGCTTATACTCTCTTCCTTGCTATTTCTTCAAAATGGAAATTCCTACAAACACTAACTACATAGATAATGGCTCTCCTGCCAAACCACCTCGATTTAGCAAAGACAACTTCAATCTTTGGAAGAATCGAATGATGCTCTTATTGGAAGGTGTAGATCCCACTATACCTTACTATATTGAAAATGGAGCATGTGTTCCTTTCATTATAGATCCTGTTGTTCCAGCCACTGCCAACACACCTAATGTTCCTGAAAGACTGATTCCTAGAATAGTTTCTCAGTGGACTGAAGAAGACAAGAAGAAAGTGGCCATCGACACTAAGGCCAGATCTATCATCTTTATGGCTCTTCCTGATGAAGTCTACCATTCCATCATAAACCTGAAGAGTTCAAAAGCCACGTGGGACACTATATGTGTTCAATATGAAAGTACTGCTGAAGTCCAGTGTAACACCTCGCTTTCTATATAAAGTGTTACGATGGGTTTTATTGATAAATTGATGTATAATTAATTGATAGATTAATTTTAGAGTTTATCCCGAGTAAGTTACGGTAGTTGTTTTATTGGAATTATAAGTTATGGGGTAAGCTTTAATTTTTTTTATATATAAGTTGGAGGGTTAAACTTGCCAATTGATGAACGTATGGGGTTATTTTGGTTAAAGTGGAGAAACTTAAACCTATCTCCACCGCCTCATTTGATAAAACAATCAGATATGTTCACTTTCTTTTTGTTTTGGAAAGAAAGAGACTTCCTTTTTGGTCCTTGTGTGTGTGTGTTGTACGAAAGAACCAAGAGAGAGAGGGAGAGCCGAAAGTGAAAGAGAGAGAAGAAAGAAACCAGGAGTGTGATTTGAAAAAGGACTGAATTTCTGCAGAAATTAAAAGTGTAATTTGGAAGATTGAAGGTATGTTTCCATTTACATTTTTTATTAGATATATATATATATATATATATATATATATATATATATATATATATATATATATATATATATATATATAAATGAATCCTATGGGTTTAGAATTGGGTTTTGATGTGTTTGAAAGATATGAAAAATCTGAATGGATGAATATATTTCACTGATAGTCTTAAGCATATCTGCAAGTTTATAGATTCAGACATGGCTTAAAGTATCCGTTTTGGCTTAATTAAGATTACTGTTAGTTGAGACAAGTATGAACATCGCACCATGATAGTTGCGATAAGGATGATTCTCGCAATAGTTGGTTGCGATAAGTGTGATGTCGCAAATAGTGGGTTGCGACAAGTGAAGGTGCGTTTTCTTTGGGTTGCGATAAGTGACGAGATTTTGGGTTATTTAGAATTCTTAGTCTTTTAAGAATTCTATTCAGTAGATTAATACAAGTACAATGTATTTGGGTTATTTCAGACTCTGCGTAGTTTGGTGGCGGAAATCATTTCAATTTCAAGAAATGAAGTAAGAGTAACACTGTTGCTACCAGGTGAGTTCATTCTTACCTTACCCTTTTATAACGTATTTAAATTATGGTAAGGTACATTTTATAAAGAGATATTTCCTGAATGAATTTTGATGGACGATTATACAAGGTAAGAATGTTTGTCTTTAAATTAATGGTTTTGCTTAATTTTCTTAAACGTTATTTGAAAATGATTTATATTTAAGCAATAACCTGCACAAGTACAAATAAGTGTAATGGATCCATAGGCACTAGTTTTTATATGAACGCATGGAATAGTGTTAGGGTCAATTTATGTTGATTTAAAGTTCAGGGTTTGTTAACCACGGGCCCGCCATATAAATAGATAGCTTAGCCTTAGAAAATAGGCTAGTTGTCTCTTTTGCTTTCTAATAACTCTATTTTTAGAGTTATTATTTCCATTTATTTTCCACTTTATTCTGTCAATTTTAGCCATTTCACTTCTTAAAACCCCCATTCTTGGTATATTTCACGAAAACGAGCAAAAGGAGTGAACCATGGTCTTTAATAAATTATTTGGTAGAATTTGGGTGTTATTTACGTTTTATCCTGCAGTGACCACTGTTGTGCCCACTCCGGTTCCCCACTTTTCGAGCAGATCAAGGAAACAAAAGAAAACCATGGGCTGGAAATATAAAACCTGGAGTTTAGAAGGTTCAAATGGTAGGAAAATATGGGCTGGAGAAGTACAAGGTAGTTTTCATTGGAGATAGCATCAAGTACACCTCCTTGTACATGGAGATTGACTTGGAAAAGAGTCCATTGGGTAAAAGGATTACACAAGGAACTGATTTCTGCCACAACACAGCAGTCTTTACCCATTGGAAGACCCACCTCATTTGTGTAATACCCAAACTCCTTCTCCTAGTATATAAAGGAGCACTTGGGTATCATTTATTAGGATCCTTGGAGTTTTTGCTTAGCCTTAAATTCTCTCAACTACCACATTAGCTTTAGTCTTTTATTTACTGCAGTAACTAGCTTTAATTTTCAGTAATTTACTTTCTTAGCTTAATTGTAGTTCGCAATACACAGTGACAGGGACGAACCCTCGTTCCCCACTGTGAGTTCTATTCAAGTCACTTTCAGTTTAATTATGTTCAACTTCTACTCTTTTGCTTTCTTTACTTCAAGTATGGGCTAAACATCCTTTGGGATGTAGGAAGGAGAAGTACCTGGATTTTATTAAAAATGCTTGAGTAATCTTTATACTTAGAATATTTGTTGTTTTGGTCATTCATTCTCGATATTCACCCAAGGATGCGAACAAGCCGATCACTTGCAAGGATTTAAAGTCTAGTTCTTAACTTAGAAATAAGTAGAACGTAGTGACACGATAGCAAAGATCGAAAAATACGGGACTACGCTACTTCCGGAGCTAATGACTTAAGCTCCGGGATTCTAAGGCCCAACATTGTTGCAAACCATTTTGAACTCAAACCGCTGATGTTTCAAATGATTCAAGCCATGGGTCTGTTTGGAGGATCGCCATCTGAGGATCCACACTCGCACTTAAAATCTTTCTTGGAAATGACCGATTCCTTTCAGTTACAAGGTGTGAGTGATGAAGCATTAAGACTAAGACTTTTTCCTTTTTCACTAAGGGATAAGGCAAAGTCATGGCTGAACTCGCATGCACCTCACTCGATAACCACTTGGCAAGAACTTGCCGATAAATTTTTGCAAAAATACTTTCCTCCAACGAGGAACGTAAGGTTTCGAAATGACATAATTTTGTTTAGGCAAGAAGAAGATGAGGCTGTTTCAGATGCATGGGAACGATTTAAAGATTTACTTCGAAAATGCCCACATCATGGCATCCCACATTGCATCCAATTGGAGACCTTTTACAATGGTCTTTCCAATGCAGCCAAAATCATCTTAGATGCAACAGCTGGTGGAACATTCACGAGTAAAACCTACAATGAAGGATATCAAATCTTAGAAAAAGTGTCCAACAACAATACCGAGTGGTCCAATCCTAGAGCAGTACTACCAAAGACCAACACCATCGATTCTGAAGCACTTAAAACCATGAATGCGCAGTTAGTAGCCTTGACCAAAATCGTTTTAAACCAAAATAGAGGCCAAGTTAATTCCGCAACCCATCTCGCCGAAAACTGCTCCCTCTGTGGAGAGGAGCATGTTTTTTTATTTTTGTCCAGCAAATCCCGAATCTGTTAATGTCATAGGGACCAACCCGAGGAACAACCCTTATTCGCAGACTTATAATCCAGGTTGGAGAAATCATTCGAATTTCTCTTGGTCTGGTAATCAAGGACTCCAACCCCAAGGGCCGAGTCATATCCAGCAAAGACCACACAACCCCCCTGGATTTCAACCACATCACAGTGGGCAATCCTCACATTACAGTGGGCAGCACCCACAGAACTTTCACCAAGGGCAGTCCTCACAACCATACAAACCACGATCCAACCAACCAGCTGAGGTTCAACAATCGATTGAATCAATTCTCAAGGGTTTTATGAACCAAACCCAGGCAGCCATTAGGAACATAGAGACCCAAGTAGGACAACTAGCCGTTGAAGTTAAGAATAGACCACCAGGGACGTTACCTAGTGACACCGAACACGCTAAGGTGATAGGAAAAGGGTCTGAACATGTCAATTCCATAACACTTAGGAGTGGAAAGGATCTGAAAGATATCATTTTTAAGTCTGATGATTCACCTCAAATACCCACTGTGATCACCACAGTGGGCACTCCTCAAGTCACTGTGACCCCCACTGTGGGGACCGACATCCCTGACCTTCCCACTTTTGGACCTGTTCCAAAGCCTACTGTTCCAAAGCCAATACCTCAGCAAACTCAAATTGACCCACGAAGTATCCCTTTTCCTCAAAGAATGAAGCCTAAAAATGTCGATGTTCAATTTAAAAAATTCTTAGACATTTTTAAACAACTTCATATTAACATACCCTTGGTAGAAGCTCTTGAGCAAATGCCAAGCTATGTTAAATTTTTAAAGGATATTTTGAACAAAAAGAGAAAGTTGGGTGAGTTTGAGACTGTGGCTTTGACCGAAGAATGTAGTGCCCTCCTTACTAGCAAGATTCCACCTAAGTTGAAAGACCCGGGTAGTTTCACCATTCCATGCATTATAGGAGGACGAGAAGTAGGTCAAGCACTTTGTGATTTAGGAGCTAGTGTCAACTTGATGCCGCTGTCTATTTTTAACAAGTTAGGTATTGGAGAGGCTAGACCCACAACCGTGACATTACAACTAGCCGACCGTTCCATTGCCTATCCCAAGGGAAAAATAGAAGACGTTTTGGTCCAAGTGGATAAATTTATCTTCCCCGCCGATTTTCTAGTTCTAGATTATGAGGTCGATAAAGAAATCCCAATCATCTTAGGACGTCCGTTTCTAGCAACAGGACGAACTTTGATTGATGTGCACAAAGGAGAACTCACGATGAGAGTTAATGACCAAGAAGTGACCTTCAATGTCTTTAAGTCTCTTAAGTATATAAATACCGAGGACTGTTTTGCTTTGAGTTTGATTAATGAAATCCATGATTTTGAAACAGTGCCCACAGTGGGTAGTGAGAGTGAGCACTCTGAATCTGAGAGTGATGACACTTTTGAGGATGAGTGTAACGCCATAGTAGCAGCCTTTGAACCTCTGGAATTTAAGGATAGAGATGTTCAACCCCCTTCAATAGAACAACCCCCCGAGTTAGAGCTTAAACCATTGCCTTCCCACTTGAAATATGCTTATCTCGCTAAGGATAATAAGCTTCCCATTATTATCTCTTCAAAACTTAGCGAGAAACAAGAACAACTTCTGATAGATTTATTGATGAAGCATAAGAAGGCAATTGGTTGGACCATAGCGGACATTAGAGGAATTAGCCCCTCTTTATGTCAACATAAGATTAACTTGGAGAGTGACCACCCGGGGAAAGTCCAACCTCAAAGAAGGTTGAACCCCATCATGAAGGAGGTAGTTAAGAAAGAAGTTTTGAAGTGGTTAGATGCCGGTATTATCTATCCCATTGCTAGTAGTAGTTGGGTGAGCCCCGTCCAATGTGTCCCTAAATAGGGAGGGACGACTGTAGTAAAGAACGAAAAGAACGAGCTCATTCCCACTAGGACTGTCACGGGATGGAGGATATGCATGGAGTATAGACAACTCAACTCGGCCACTAAAAAAGACCACTTTCCCTTACCTTTCATCGATCAAATGCTTGATAGGTTAGCGGGAAAGGAATTTTATTGTTTTCTAGATGGATACTCCGGATACAACCAAATCCACATTGCACCCGAGGACCAAGAAAAGACCACCTTTACTTGTCCCTACGGCACTTTTGCATTCCGGAGAATGCCATTTGGATTGTGTAATGCCCCCGCCACTTTTCAACGTTGTATGATGGCCATTTTTACCGACATGATAGAAGATACCATAGAAGTTTTTATGGACGATTTTTCTGTGATAGGGACATCATTTGACAATTGTTTGGGAAATTTAGAGAAAAGCCTAGTGAGATGTGAGACCCACGGCCTATTCTTAAATTGGGAAAAATGTCATTTTATGGTCGAAGAGGGTATTGTTTTAGGACACCTTGTCTCAAAAAGAGGGTTGGAAGTTGATAAAGCCAAGCTTGAGGTAGTGGCACAACTTCCCGAACCCACAACGGTGAAAGGTATTCAAAGTTTTTTTGGGTCATGCAGGTTTTTATAGGAGGTTTATCAAGGATTTTTCGAAAATTACAAAACCCCTATGTAACCTGTTACAACATGAAAAAGACTTCATTTTTACCCAAGAATGCCGAGAAGCTTTTGAAAAAATCAAGGAAGCATTAGTCACAGCACCCATAGTGACCACTCCTGACTGGTCACTCCGATTCGAAGTGATGTGTGATGCCAGCGATTGGGCTGTGGGGGCTGTTCTCGGACAGAAAAAGAACAAAGTTTTTCACCCCATTTATTATGCAAGTAAAACACTGATTGAAGCTCAGATTAATTACACTATTACTGAAAAAGAAATACTTGCGGTGGTGTTTGCTTTTGATCGTTTCAGGTCATACTTGATAGCGACGAAGGTCATAGTGCACACAGATCATGCGGCAATAAAATACTTGATCAACAAGGCTGATTCCAAGCCACGCTTGATTAGGTGGGTTTTATTGCTGCAAGAATTTGACCTTGAGATCGTTGATAGGAAAGGAACAAGCAATCAGATAGCTGACCATCTGTCCAAGCTCGAGAAGATAGTGGGCACTGTTGATCCCACTCCGGTCAGAGAAAATTTTCCCGATGAACAATTGTTATCAGCCCAACATCTCGAAAATAATATTCCTTGGTATGCTGACATTGCCAACTTTTTAGCAAGTGGACTAAAACCCCATGGGATAAGTGGACAACCATTTAAAAAGTTTTTACATGATACACGACAATATGTTTGGGACGACCCTTTCTTGTATAAGATAGGGACGGATCAAATATTGAGGCGTTGTATCCACGGGAGTGAGCAATATCAAATACTCCATGGTTGTCACACATCCCACTACGGTGGCCACTTTGGTGGAAACCGCACTGCTGCAAAAATCTTGCAAAGTGGGTATTTTTGGCCCACTATGTTTAAAGACTCTTATGAATTTGTGAAAAGTTGTGAGCAATGTCAACGCACCGGGAACATTTCGCAAAGGAACGAAATGCCTCTTAACAACATTTTAGAGGTGGAACTTTTTGATGTTTGGGGGATCGATTTCATGGGTCCCTTTCCAAATTCCAACAATAAATTTTATATCTTGGTTGCGGTAGATTATGTTTCAAAATGGGTGGAAGCCATTGCGTGTCATTCTAATGATGCCAATACCGTGGTAAAGTTTTTGCATAAAAACATTTTTACTCGATTTGGAACACCACGGGCATTGATTAGTGATGAAGGAACCCATTTTGTGAACAAAGTCATGGCCTCGGTCCTTGCCAAATATGACATACATCATAGAGTAGCCACCGCATACCACCAGCAAACCAACGGTTTAGCCGAGCTTTCAAACCGTGAGATCAAAGGAATTTTAGAAAAAGTTGTTAAACCACACCGAAAAGACTGGTCAACCAAACTCGATGATGCTCTTTGGGCCTACCGAACGGCCTACAAAACTCCTTTGGGAATGTCTCCATTTAAATTATTTTTTGGCAAAGTTTTCCATCTACCGATTGAATTGGAGCATAAGGCATTTTAGGCCCTTAAAGAGCTTAACATGAGTGAGGGTGCTGCGGGAATCAAAAGGACTCTACAGTTGCATGAGTTAGAAGAGTTGCGTTACCACTCTTATGAAAACGCAAAGTTGTATAAGGAGAAGACCAAGATGTGGCATGATCGTCGAATTAATCATAGGGAATTCATGGAGGGACAACAACTATTATTGTTCAATTCTCGTCTTAAGCTCTTTCCGGGTAAGCTAAAATCTTGTTGGACGGGACCATATACCATTGTCAAGGTAAGTCCCTTTGGAACAGTGGAGCTGAAGTCCCCACAATCTGGTCAAACGTTCAAAGTCAATGGGCAAAGGGTGAAGCACTTTCTGAATGAAAGTACCCACATCCCTGCCCACTCTCCACCACACTATGATTAAGAAACATCAGATCCAGTTGTAAATATTTTATTTCAGTTATTTGCTGTGTTTTTATTATTTTTGGTCTTTTTAATGTTGCATGGTAGTTTGTTTTTATGTGTGTAGGTGAAATTGTCGTTTTTTGGAAGAAAATGCTTCGCAGTGGGGAAGGCTCAGGTCACTGCGCTCCCCACTCTTAAATCTGACGGAAGATGGGACCATTTTTGGGGCCCAATGCTGACAAGCTTTCACCTTTTTCTGCCATCAAGTCTACTTTTCTGCCATGTTGTCATAGTTCACCATTTTCCAAGAAAAACCATCATAGTCCTTCTCTCTCTCTCCTAGAAACCGACGGTTCCACCCTAAACCTTTTTCCAAATTTCCAAAAACCACCTTAACCCCTCAAAAACCACTTTCACTTCCAAAATATTCAAAAACAGTCTTTCTTCTCCATTTCTCTCCAAGAAACCCAATCTAAAAAAAACCTTCCTAAAACCCTAAAAATGACAAGAACCAAGAGGATGAACACCAACCCCGATGCACCCACACGTACGGCCGTCCGCCGCAGGACCGCCGAGGAACAACCATCGGAAACCGTCACCGGCGACCTAAACGAACCGCCGCCAGTCTCCGGCGAAAACCCGATCATCTCCGGTGCGACCGACGAGGGTTCTTCACGGCACGAAAGCCCAATGGCTATTTCATCCTCGCGAGTCTCAGACACCAGTATCACACATTTCGAGACCGAGGCACTTCTAGCCGAAGAATAAGAGAGGCGGTTAGCAGAGGAGTTCAAACAGAAAATGGAAGCCATTAGAAAAAGAAAGGAAGAGGTCGAGAGGAGGCGTCGAGAGGAAGAAGAAAGAATCAGAAAGGAAGAAGAGGAAAAGCGAATGGAGGAAGAAAGGTTAAAGGTTGAGAAGGAAAGGATTTTTGAGGAAGAAAGAAAAAGGGCTGAGGCAGAGATTTTTGCTGAAGAAGTGGAGTTTCAGAAGAAGGTTGATGATGACTATCAGGAACAATACCGCAAGCTTGGGGATAATGTTGAAAGAGAGACAGTGAGGAAGGATGCCCACAGTGGGGAGGACCCAATTATGCGGGCCATGAGGAAGAAAGGCGTGGTCACCAGGTCTGCGGTGACCAAAGCTCTGAAAAAACCGACAAAAAGACCGGCAAAACAACCGTCAAAGAAAGGTACAAATCTTCAACCCTCTTTGAGTTCATCTTCTGTTGAGGTTGATGTTGGGGATGACCAAGTTCAAACCCAAAACCCACATCAATCCACAGTGGGCACTGTGCATGCCCCCAGTGGGGTGCCCAGGCAGTTCACCACTCCGGAGGTGGCTGCCCACTATGAGTGCATTGCTACACAGAAACTGAAGTTGGAGAGGGGTTTCGACCCTGAGTTTGTTGAGGCCAACCAATTTGTTAAGAATAGGATTGTAGCGCAAGACTGGTCAATTTTGGCCGCATCCAATCGACGCGTGAATGCCTCGTTAGTGCATGAATTTTACGCCCAGGCCTCTCAAGCAAAGGATCCCACTGTGGTAGTTCGGGGAAAACAAGTGAGTTATAATCCAGGAACGATTAACCGGGTATTAGGAAGAAGGAACCCGGCTGTGTGTGAGTTTGCCCAGTTTTTAAAGAAAATGACCCCGGCAGACGAGGATCTCGTTTTGCGCGAAATAGCAGCCGAGGGGAAGCCGTGGAATAAAGACGGCTAGAGAAGGTGCCTAAACGCTAGCTCCCTCACTACCGAGGCCGCTGTTTGGTTCCAATTTCTCCGTGCCTCTTTATCCCCAACATCGCACGATACCACATTGTCTATGCATAAATGTGCTTTGTTGTACTGCCTCCTTACTGGAAGAAAGATCAACGTCAGGATTGTTATGCATGCGGCCATCGATCAAGCTCGGAACCGAAAGAAGGTAGTCTTACCTCTTCCTTGCCTCATTACGTTACTAATGATAGACGCAGGTGTACCCTCAGCGGTGGAGGATCAGTGGTTTGACTCCACAAGCAACATCAGCGCACAAACCATCTGCAAGATGGGAAGGTACGTCACCACTCCTCCATCTGAACCAGAAGAAGCTATCCCCATAGTGGGGACTGTTCACCCCACTGTGACCATTGCTGAGGAGCATGTTGTGAGAACGCCGCGTACACCACTCCATTCAACCGAGACAGGATCGTCAAGCAACCAAATGGGAGAGATCTTGGCAGTTTTGAAGAAGCTCACATACAGGATCGAGTTGCTGGAAGGTGAGCAGCTATATCAGAACCGGGCCACGCAGAAATTTTGGATGTATACAAGAGAACGGGATGAGGTGATGGGCCTGATGATGAAGGAGGCCAACCCGGTGCTAGCTGCTCAGCTCCCAGTTTTTCCTGAGGATATTTGCCCGACTTATGCTAGCGATGATGAATTTGATGAAGATGACGCCGCCAGTTCACCAGATGCCACCCCAACCCCCTGAATGGTTTGTTAAAACAATGGTTTATCTCGTTTGCTCCCAAAACAATTTTATTTTGTGTTTGTTTCATATTTTGCCTATGGCTAGGCTTTCTGACAATTTGCTATATTTTTTTATTTTTGGTTTAATGATGCATGAAATCCTACCACTGGGTAGGTACTTTTGGGTACTAACGTATTTGTTGTTTGAATGCTTGTTTGATCTCGTTTCCATTTCAAGGTACAACTTTCGGCTTCCGACTTAAAAAGGTCCCTTTAGTAAGTACGAATCTCAACTTGATACCATGAAATGATATAGGCCGTTTTTCGCATCCAAACACTATCCTTTTTGTACCCCAAACCACCACCTTTGTTCGTTAATTCAATGTCACAGTGGGGACACTGTGAGATTTTAAGTTTGAGGTGGGAACTTTCATAGTAACTTCCAGTTTTCCCACAGTGGGGACACTGTAAAGTCTAAGTTTGAGGTGGGTAAACCATACCCACCTCCACAAAAAAAAGAGATAAACACAAAAATACAAAAATAGAAGAAAAACGGAGTGTCACTAACAAACTTGATGGTGTGCCTTTCTGGACCATCAAAGTGTTCACACCCAGAAAAGATGGTGTGCCTATTCTGGACCATCGGAATACCCACTTTCACAAAAATAGCCATACCTAAATAAAGCCTGAAAGTGTGCGTACATACCCAATAAAAATCCAAAACACCCACTTCTTGAAATAAAAATCTCCAAGCGAGATTTTCGGTCCATGTTTGGAAGTACTTACCAAAACCCATGGGAAAATATTCAAAGCCATAAACCCGTCGAACCCAAGAAAGCACTATTGATTAGTGGAAAACAAGGGAAAGATTTCGTCAAACACAAAAGTGAAATTTTCAAGTTTGGAATCGAAGGAAGTATTGAAGGAAGAAGATCAACGCCCGTTCAAGTCAAGAAGTATGTAAGTCCCTAAAAGTTCTAGTGCATTTTGTTCATTTTATTTCTTTCTTTTTATTACTTGGGGACAAGTAATGGTTTAAGTTTGAGGTTGTGATAACTCTATTTTTAGAGTTATTATTTCCATTTATTTTGTCAATTTTAGCCATTTCACTTCTTAAAACCCCCATTCTTGGTATATTTCACAAAAACGAGCAAAAGGAGTGAACCATGGTCTTTAATAAATTATTTGGTAGAATTTGGGTGTTTTTTACGTTTTATCCTGCAGTGACCACTGTTGTGCCCACTCCGGTTCCCCACTCTTCGAGTAGATCAAGGAAACAAAAGAAAACCATGGGCTGGAAATATAATACCTGAAGTTTAGAAGGTTCAAATGGCAGGAAAATATGGGCTGGAGAAGTACAAGGTAGTTTTCATTGGAGATAGCATCAAGTACACCTCCTTGTACTTGGAGATTGACTTGGAAAAGAGTCCATTGGGTAAATGGATTACACAAAGAACTGATTTCTGCCACAACACAGCAGTCTTTACCCATTGGAAGACCCACCTCTTTTGTGTAATACCCAAACTCCTTCTCCTAGTATATAAAGGAGCACTTGGGTATCATTTATTAGGATCCTTGGAGTTTTTGCTTAGCCTTAAATTCTCTCAACTACCACATTAGCTTTAGTCTTTTATTTACTGCAGTAACTAGCTTTAATTTTCAGTAATTTACTTTCTTAGCTTATTTGTAGTTCGCAATACACAGTGACAGGGACGAACCCTCGTTCCCCACTGTGAGTTCTATTCAAGTCACTTTCAGTTTAATTATGTGCAACTTCTACTCTTTTGCTTTCTTTACTTCAAGTATGGGCTAAACATCCTTTGGGATGTAGGAAGGAGAAGTACCTGGATTTTATTAAAAATGCTTGAGTGAACTTTATACTTAGAATATTTGTTGTTTTGGTCATTCATTCTCGATATTTACCCAAGGATGCGAACAAGCCGATCATTTGCAAGGATCTAAAGTCTAGTTCTTAACTTAGAAATAAGTATAACGTAGTGACACGAGCTTGAATGATGCTAGGGGATTCGAAAGAATTCTTATGACACTTACGAAAGTGAGGTCGGCACAGTGAGCAAATCTCAACCCACTGGAGTAGTAGGCAAGCTAATTTGTGTATTAAAAACACTTAGAGTATTTGTCTCTACACATTCCATCGAGACCTGAAAAGGTCCATTCTTGAGATTACCATTGACAAAACAATAAGTACTAAGAGTACGGGATTTTTATCTAAACGGTGTGAGTATTTTGTAACCGGGCTTTTCTAGCGAAAATGTCTACCTCGAATACAAGGATCATTTTTTAGGACCGAGTATTTAGTATAAAATCTAGGGAAAATCTAACCTCCATTCCTCCTTTTAATCTTAGTAAACCCGTCAAAGTAGCTATTTCGCCAACCAAACCAAAGTATTATTTTCCTCTCTAATTGAAACCTGTAAAAGGAGCTCATAAGAACCGTATTGTCTTGATTGTCCAGTCCCTGTGGATTCGATTATGGTATTTTACCAACTATTACTTGCTGTGACGATCATAGTGGACAGTGTACACTTGCACTTCCCACTGTCGACAGTTTGCAACCCACTGCGATTAAAACACTTATTTCGCACGTATCACTTTCCTACTCGTATTGTAATTCTCTCTACTTTGAAAGCATAATACAGGGATGACCAGTTGAAATCATTATATACTATTGCTTATCTGTTTGATTTCATAATCGTTGCACGAATATGGAACTAACAATTGGTATCAGAGCAGACGGACGGATTCGATTCAAAGCATTCATATTGATTTCTGGTAAGACTTGACTTTTCCACGTCTGCCATATTCTTGAATTTTCAAATCCTTGATTCTGGTAAAATTGTTCGATTCTGCTTATTGGGTTGTGTTAGTATTATTGTCATTAGTGTATCTGCAAATTTTCACGTCCCAATTCGATCGTTTGAGTGGTTAATTTAGCAAATTAAGTTCAAAGTTTTTGATAGTGTTCTTCATCAAAAATCGAATTTTTATCATCAAAACTTGTTGTTTTTGCTTCCAAATCGATTGGGTTAGTGTTAGTTTTGTGTTTGGTAGGGTTTCTAATCTTTTGGGAACCTTCTTGAGCAACCCTAATCGAAAATCGATCGAATTGGAAAAGGCAGCCGTGGTTTCCGGACAACACAGCCGTAGTTTCCGGACGTTTGGGTTATTTCATCCGGACTCGTCCTCTTTCCGGGTACTTCATACTTTCCGGGTAAGTTCAACATTCCGGGTAAGTATTCTAAACTCCAATCTATCCGGGTAAAATTTGTTTCCGGAAACCCAAAGTTCCCGGTCATAATTTTTTCCCGGATATCCTTGCATCCGGTAAGTGCTTTATCCGGAAACTCTTGTTATCCGGAAATCTTAAGTCAACCGGTAAGTATTACATTATTTTTAATCTATTCGGACACTTTAGCCATCCGGTAACCTTTGTTATCCGGAAAACTTAAGCTGTCCGGACTCTTCCACTTATCCGGACACTTCTGCATTTTTGAACCGTTTTCACTAATTCTGATCCGGACACTTCCAGATCAGACTCTTATTTGGATTCCTATCTAGTAAGATCATTCTTAGTTCATATCAGTCATAGAACCTGCGTTAGGATTACACTCTTAGTGCATTGCGTTAGGTTTACACTTTGAATCAATCAACTCGTCTGATGATCACTCCGTTGCAACCAAAGATGTCTACTTCGCACGAAGCACTTGCTATTGGGACCGACTCCAAACCACCTTGTCTCTATCAAGGTGAGTATAGGCAATGGCGAGACAGATTTATGATTTTCATTAAATCTAAGGACAACTATGTGTATATCAAGAAAGCTCTAGAAGAGGGTCCAATTCCTTGGCCGAAGAAGACCATTGCAGCAACTGCAGCAAATCCTGAAGTTCGTTATGAGGACAAGACTGAAGTCGACCTGACCGAAGAGGAAAGTGTTGGTCCCGAAGGCCTATACAAGTTTGTAGAATGGGGGGGGGGGGGGTTGAATACAAACACATATTTTACTTTTCTAAATTGTTTATTGATAAATCATTAACAATTTACAGCTTGTTGCGGAGACAAGATTAAGGATAAACCTAAATCTAAACAAGTTGGAACACTAAGGTTTCTTGTACTAAGAAAGATAAGGAAATTACTAATAATAACCTATCTTGAGATAAGAGATATGAACTTGTCTAGAGTTAGCAAGTTACTTCAAAATGAAGTGAGTTCATCTCTTTATATACTGCATGCATTTAATGCAACTCAGTATACACTTTACACGTGTCATCAGCTGGTTGGTTGCATGTTATTGACCTTGGTTGACAACCTTAGTAGCCGTAAAGATGAACAGTGTAGTATCAGAGTTGTTGTACGATTTCAGATATTCGGAGGTTCTTTTCTGACATTTCGTACGGAGGCGTGCAAGGGTGGTTAAGACAAAAGTACTTTGTACGGAGGACTTCATGATCAGCTTTCGTTGATTCAGCGATTATCATTTACTATTCAGTAGATGATAAAGTTCAGCGATAGCTGAAGTCTTGTACTTGATACTTCACGTTGAGTGGACAAATCTGAGTCTTCCCTGATCCGCATCAGTTCATTAGGAGACTTGTCGCTGGTTCTTGAGCTTGATCTTCGACTTCAGCGTAGAACCTTTGTTGACGTGAAACTTGTCTTCAGGGATCATAAGTAAACAACTAACTTATCAGCGATCATCATAATGACTGAACAGACTCAGAGCATTTATGATGAATAGTTTCGCTGAATGTTTAACTTAAAGAACGAGAGTTCCTATCAGCGGTACTGGAAGATCTTAGTACTTATCAGCGATAGTGAAACTCTGATACATATTGTTTACTTACAATTTTCACTAAGTATTTAAGAGAGGGTCATTATCAAATCACTGAAGGTTTGGATCAACAATCTCCCCCTATTTGATTGTGACATAGCAACAAAGAAAATTGCTATTTAATGAAAACATAAGGATAAAAAGAACTCATAAAATATTTGTCCCTTTTACTGTTTTCTGGGATCTTTTCAGTACTGATGGAGTAAAGTACGTTCGCTGAAATCTTTCTTTAAAACTCTGAATCATGTTACAATGAAGAACAGAAAGATTATAAGTACAAGCGAAATAATTTACAAGTACAGAAGGATAACTGATACAATAGAGAAAAAGGAGATTATATCAGTTTTCAAAAGGTTCTTCCTTAACGAGAAGTTCATCAAGGGTCGTCTTTTCAGTGGGGATCATCCTATCAGGAACCGTTACGCCTCGTTTTCTTTTGTTCAGCGCTTCTTTAAAGATCAAGGGTTTTAGGTGTCGTGCCTGAATGACTTTTCTGAAGTCACACCAGTAGATAAGATCTCTGAGCTGTTCGATTGGAGTGATTGGAAGCTCATCGATCCGTTGAAAACATTTACGTCCGTCGTAGTCAAGGAAGAATATTCCATAAGGGTTACTGATGACTTTACCAGGGACGAAAAGTTCACATGGTGGCAAAGAAATGTCAAGGGTAGATAGATCAGGGTCAGGACCAAGCACTTCAGCGCGAGAGAAACCAATTCCAGTTTCATTTCGTATAACAGGACCTGAGTTTGAATCTTGATGTTTCTTCTTTGGAGAGCCCCTTTTTCTTTTCAGCTTTAGATCAGGAAGAGGAGGAATGTCCACACAAGAAGATATCAAATCGATCTGTCTGTTTATCAGCTTTTCGAAATGATCCTTGTACTTAGATTGTGACGATTGGATAGCTAACCTCATCTCCAGCCATTCAGAGAGACCATACCTTTTTACAGTGTCAGCGCGAAAGGTTTCAGTTTGGCCATCTTCTCTGAAAAGTTTGATGTCAACAATAGGTACTCCGATAGATGTTCTTCCAGAGATGAATACCTTGTTGATCTTCGCTGGACGATATCTGAAGTGGATTTTCTCTTTACACCAGATCAGGGTGGTCTGAGAAACTTCAGTTTTCTTTTCCACGATCTTCTGGGCTTCTTCCCAAAGCTTTTGTTGGATTTGAATGGGAACACGTTTCAGCTTGGGGTCTTTGACAGATTCTTGAGTAAGCTTGATGGCGTATTCTCTGTCTTTCTCTTCAGGTTCCTTTCTTTCAGCGATGAGGCGTTCAGCTCTGAGGTGTTCCTTGTATTCAGCTTTTGAAATTCTGAACTTAGGAGGAACTGAAGGCAATTGATCACGCCTTAGTATGATTCGCTGATCCTTGAATCGCTTTAATATTTCTTCTCTTTTCTTCTGTTCTTCTTCTCTTAGCTTTTGAGGAGCCAAGGAAGGTCTGTTTCTGTGTGAGAGAGTTTGTTCTTCAGGTTCATCAGTCTCAGAGATCAAATCCAAGACTGGGATTATTTCTTCAGCGGCAGCTGGAATTATTGGTGAAGTCGCAGTTGTGGAGCCTTCAGCGATATCCTCAAACAGGGGAGAGGACTAGCTGAAACGCAGCGATCTTACAAATAAGAACTTGGGTAGAAACAGATAGAGAGAATTGGTTTAAGTGTATAGGCTTGGGTAGAGGAACTGATAGTGTATAGAGATGTTCAGGGAAGGAATATAAGTAAAGTTTAGTGTACCTGACAAACCGGCTTTTCAAGCAAGATCGCCAGATTTTCATCTTCAGCGAGGCCTTTGCCTTTGCATTTCTCAGCGCCAGAGGCTGAGGGCTTTGTCTTTGTCTTCTCCCCTGAAGGTTCTTTTATTGAAATACCTTTAAGAGCTTTGATCCTTGGGGCAGGTTTGACGATAAAGAAATCATCGTCATCTTCGTCATCATCATCATCATTCTTTGGAGAAGAAGATGGTTCATTATCAGGGATGTCGACGACTTCATCATCTTCTGCTTCGGATTCTTCAACATCTTCTTCGAGTTGCTCCCCCTCAGATACAGAGGCGAGCTTCTCGGTTCCCTCAGGGTTTTCATCTCCCTGAGGTTTTTCAGCGATCAGATCTTCATTCCTCTCTCCCCTGATAGATTCATCGTGGGAAAGGTCTTCAGCGCTCTTGTTCAGATCTTCACCGCTTTTGTTTAGATCTTCAGCGCTCTTCTCAGCGGTATGTTCAGCGCTCTTCTCCCCCTCTTTCTCATGATGACTGGGGGAGGAATGGGTAGACTCAGCGTTGGTGTTATCTCTGTCTTCTGGGCCAGAGATTTTCACACAACCTTCAAGCTTTGCTATTCTGTCTTCTAGGCCAGAAATAGCAGGCGTGATTTTCTTCAGAGTTTGAACGTTTGTCTTCACAGCAGACATATCACCTTCTAGTGCTCCAACCGATGTCTTCAGCGTTGTTACTTCGCCGGACATGGAGGAAACTGATTGTTTGAGTGAGGTGTAGTCTGTGTAGATGTCAGCGAGCACTTTGGCGAAATCGTTGAGAGTCTTATCAACAATCTTGATGTCGTCTGTGGAAGCTTTCTTTTCCACCACCGTTGTCAGCTTCGTCAAATTCTCTCCAGCGTTTGTTACAGTTGTAGAGTTGTTGGAGAGTGTGGTGGTGAGATCAGTCAACTTTGTTTCCACGGACTTCAGAGAGTCGTTGATGTCTCCCAAATTAGGACCTGTAACACATAAGTACTTGTGAACAAAGGAAAGCTCAGAAGTTTCAGGTTTAGTTACAGTGTATATGGGTTGATTTGTACCTGCAGGAGGATTGACGAAATCATCAAAGTTGCGGACTCCTGAATAATGTTCCATATCCTCCTCAAAAGTTCGGTGAGGAATGGTGATCTCTGCAGGTCCTTTCTTCATCATTTGTTGAGAAGCGTCAGCTGTGGCTTCTGGAATGATGGCATCTCCAGTGTTAGCTGGAGGTGTGTCCAAAGAAGTGGAGGGAGGAGCGAAGGATAAGATTGGGATTCGGGTACTGAGTTCAGCGTTGGAATCGCTGACAATCGCTTCATCAGTCTTTTGAGAGACTGAGGGAGGTTGGGTAGATTCCAAGTTTCTAACCTCAGCATTTAGAGACGCTGAAGTCTGGATTGGAGGGATGGCTTGAACGAGTGTGGCAGAGCGTACCACGGAACTTTCCTTCAGCTCTTCAGAATGAGCTGAGGAGTCTTCAGCATGGGATTGCTGGGGTTGCTCTTTGGTTTTCTTGATCCTTTTGGAATCAAGTTGGGTGTGAGAGGGTTTCCTTTTCTTAGAAGGAGAGGATTGTGTGGCCGGGGTATCAGCGATGGGTATTGTCGCTGAAGGAGCCACAGAAAGCGGAGAATTTAGAAGAGTGAGAAGAGTAGAGAGACGTACCTCGTTGGCGACAGGTTTGAAATCGAGCACCTTAGGGCCAACCTGAGAAAGTTTCAGGTCACCCTCTTCAGGATAGCTGTCCTTCAGGCCATATTGGAAGATGGCGCTGATGAATCTTGGGTAAGGAACCCATGCTGGTCGGTCAGCGGCAGAATCCACGCGTTGTACTAGGTCATCATATATGATAGAGGCCCAGTCAATGTTTAGACCTTTCAGCAGTGCGTATCCCATAGCTTGCGTAGGTTGTGCGGCTTGATCAGAAGAGCCAGATTTTGCTGTCATACAGCTGATCAGGTGAGCGAAGATGAAATTCATCTCGCTGGGCATTTTGGACTTCTTTATCAGCGTCAGCTTCTTCTCAGGCTTCTTGTCCCTTCCAATGTCCCAGATGTAACCCATTGTGTCGAGAAAAGCAATGATGGCATCTTTGTCAGCTTGCTTCTTATGGTCAGGGAATGGAACGAAGGGTTTTTCTTTGGTGGCATTGGGGAAGTTCAGGGCTTTTCGTATTATAGCGGGAGTTATCTTAATTGTACCATACCCAGTATCGCTGAGTATGCAATCGATGGTTTTGGATGCAACTTTGGCGGAGGGTAGCTGAGTGTGTCTGGCAGAGTACCAGAACTGGGATAGTAGTAGCTGACTTGCGGGAGGTGTGATGGTCAGGGTTGTTGAAATGCAGCAGTTTTTCAGGAAATTCACAGCATCATCCAGATGTGTGACTTGCTTTCGAGGAGGAAACTCGAGAAGCGCAGAGAGGTTGTTCACCTTAGTCCAATCTAGTTGATCCAGCTTGAACTTAACCTGAGGGGCTTTGATGATGTCCACTTCCTCAGAGTCAGCGGAGATGGACTCAGCGGTGACATTGATCTTTGAAGATGCCATTTCTCTGTATTATCAGTTCAACCAAAGATGTTAACAAATAAGAATTGTCTTAGTATGGAAAGAATTTCCATTAAGATTGTTCGAATTTTGTCCATTTCATTCAGACATAAATGTCTTAATGAAGATTAGGGTTTTTCATGATTTTGAAATGAAATGTAAAAACCCATAAATTCTTGTATTCCAGTTTCTAAAAGAAAACTGGATACGAATGAAGAACAAGTTTAAGATTTAGATTTAAAACTTGAAGAACAACCATGAAATGGTTGTGTTCATAAAACCATGAAAGAAATGATTTTATTTTACAAAGTTCTTTTGTTTGATCTTGTTAAAACAATGAGAAGATCGAAAACAAGTTATACGCATTTGAAAAATAAGAACATATTAACCTTGATGTTTTGATGAAGAAGATGATGAACAGTTCTTGAGGTTTTTGAGAGCATAAATGCAACAGAGGATTCTTTCTTGCGGAGGAAGATTTGATCGCGTAGAAGACAAATATAAACCAAGAGTTGTTTATATAGGGATTTTTAGAGAGAGAAAACCTTGAGCGGGAAAAGGTTTTCATCATGACACGGACACGTGTTTGCATTTGATTGGAAGTTTGAACGAAACGTGCAAACGTGTGTCAGAAAGAAATCGTGCCTAGTGTTATCCGTTGCAATGACGTCACAACTGTCCTTTCACATTCTTTTAGGATGTCTCTGAGGTTTTAAAAGCTCAGGGACTCTTTTGAAAAACATGAAGCACTGAATAGAAAATATCAGTGAAGGTTTAAAGAACTTTCAAAATATCGCTGTTAAAGAGATATTCAGCGATGCATTTTATTTTGAAATCTTGCATTTACATGCGATTGTCAGAGAGAGAAAACATACCTGGATATCAGTTTTACCAAGTTTATTCAGAGAGAGGATGATGAAATGGATTATATAAGTTGATTTTATCCCGAAGGCTATACAAAAATGTATAAACGTATCGCTGATCAAATGTGAACCGCTGAAGATTTTACCCTTCAAAGTTCAGCATTCCAAGCTCGTGATGAGAAAGTTGAATCTTGTCTCATCAAGAGGTTTGGTAAACAAATCAGCTAACTGATAATCAGTTGGGATAAAATGAAGTTCTATATCACCATTCATCACATGATCTCTGATAAAATGATACCTGATTTCTATGTGTTTTGTCTTTGAGTGTAGCACTGGATTGTTTGCTATAGCGATGGCACTAATGCTGTCACAATAGATTGGAATTTTGGAGAGCTGAAGATCATAGTCTAGTAGCTGATTTCTCATCCACAAGACTTGAGAACAACAGCTTCCAGCGGCTACATATTCAGCTTCAGCTGTGGAAGTGGACACTGAGTTTTGCTTCTTACTTGTCCAACTTACCAGCTTTCCACCCAGAAGCTGACATCCTCCTGTGGTGCTTTTCCTATCCATTTTGCAACCTGCAAAATCACTGTCTGAATAGGCGGTTAGATCGAATCCTGAGTTTTTGGGATACCAAAGACCTAGGTTCGCTGTACCCTTAAGATATCGAAAGATTCGCTTTACAGCTTTCATATGGGATATCTTAGGTTCAGCTTGATATCGTGCGCACAGACATGTTGCAAACATAATATCGGGTCGGCTAGCTGTAAGATACAATAGTGAGCCGATCATCCCATGGTACAGCGTGACATTGACAGGAACACCCTTTGTGTCCTTATCAAGTGTCAGCGGTGGTGCCATAGGGGTTTTCATTGCTGAACTTTCAGTTAAGTCGAATTTCTTCAGCATATCTTTAACATATTTTCCCTGATTAATAAAAGTTCCTTTTTCAGTTTGCTTAATCTGAAGACCAAGGAAATATGTTAGTTCACCCATCATGCTCATTTTATACTCATCTTTCATTCTATCAGCGAAACGAGTACAAAGCTCAGGGTTAGTAGAACCAAATATAATGTCATCAACATATATTTGAACTAAAATGATATGACCTTTCACTTTTCTAAAAAATAGAGTTTTTTCAATCTTACCTCTCTCAAAATTTTCAATATGGAGATAAGTAGAGAGAGTATCATACCATGCACGAGGAGCTTGCTTTAAGCCATAAAGTGCCTTGTCCAGTTTATAAACATAACCTGGACGCTTAGGATCTGAGAATCCTGGAGGTTGTTCCACATACACTTCTTCATTCAGCTTTCCATTCAGAAACGCTGACTTAACATCCATCTGATGTACAGTGAAGTTTTTGTGTACAGCATATGCTAAGAAAAGACGAATAGATTCGAGTCTTGCTACTGGACCAAAAGTTTCGTCATAATCTATGCCTTCCTCTTGTCTGTATCCCCGAGCAACAAGACGAGCTTTGTTGCGAGTTACAGTACCATGTTCGTCCAACTTGTTTCGATAGACCCATTTAGTGTCTATCACCGTTTTGTCAGTTGGTCTACGAACGAGTTTCCAAACTTTGTTTCTTTCGAATTCAGTCAGCTCTTCTTGCATAGCGCTGACCCAGTTTGGATCTCTGAGGGCATCATCTATTTTCTTTGGTTCAGTTAGAGAAATAAAGTTAACAAATAAACAAATATTACCTGCACTTCTACGAGTCTGAATACCAGCGTTGGGATCACCAAGAATTTGATCGATTGGGTGATTTACAGTCCATCGCTGAGTCGGAGCATACGTCGCTGATTCAGTCTAAACTGGAGAAACTGAAGATGAGGCTTCAGCTACTTCTTGATTATCAGCTAAGAGAGGAATGTTTGCATTTGTCACTTCATTCACTGATTGCTGAGAAATAGACGGAATTTCTGAGACATTTGGATCAACTGCAGGTATAGTGTTTATAGGAACATCTGAGACCCATGATGTTTCAGCTTCACTATTCTGCATGTTTGGAATGATAGTGGGACTATCATCTTCTACTGGATGAGTATGAGGAGTGGGAACTTCTTCTGAATCACCAAGATGAGAAAACATCCATTGATTCAGTTCTTCAGTATCAGCGGATGGTTTAGAGTTCGCTGAACGGGATTCGTCAAACGTGACGTGAATAGTTTCTTCTACAGTTTGTCTTCTACGGTTGAAGACTCTGAAGGCTTTGGAGACTGAGGAGTATCCAAGAAAGATTCCATCATCAGCCTTAGGATCAAACATTCCAAGGGCATCTCTGTTGTTCAGTATGAAACACTGACATCCAAATATGTGAAGAAAGCTGATTGAAGGCTTTCTCCCATGAAAGAGTTCATAGGCTGTCTTTTTGAATCTTTTAACTATCAGCGACCTGTTTTGCGTAAAACAAGCAGTGTTGACAGCTTTTGCCCAAAACTGAGTAGGCAGGTGAGAATCGCTGAGCATTGAACGTGCAGCTTCAATAATTGTTCTATTTCTTCTTTCAGCGACTCCATTTTGTTGCGGTGTTCTCACTGAAGAAAAGTTGTGAGAAATACCCTTACTCTCAAGGAAGGAATCAAGAGAACTGTTTTTGAATTCAGTTCCATGATCACTCCTTATTGAGCGAACAGTCATATTGTTCAGAGTTTCCATCTTCCGAACAAAGGTGATGAGTTCTTCAGGGGTGTCACTCTTAGAACGGAGAAACATTACCCATGTGTAACGAGAGAATTCATCAACTATGACCAGCGTATATTTCTTTCCAGCGATGGATTGTTTGTTAACGGGGCCAAACAAATCCATATGGAGTAGTTGTAGAGGAGATGACACTGAGGAGACTTGCTTTGACTTGAAGCTTGCCTTGGTCTGCTTCCCTTTTTCACACGCTGAACATAAAGACTCTTTGGCGTATGAATGCTGAGGTAGACCAGTGACTAACTCTTTGGAGGAAAGAGTATTCAGTGTCTTGAAATTTAGATGTGAGAGCCTCTTGTGCCATAGCCAGTTGACATCAGAAGATGCCTTTGAGAAGAAACAGGAGTTCTCAGTGGTTGTTGATTCCATGTTTATTACATAAACATTTTCCAAACGATAACCGCTGAGAGCTATCTTCTCCTTTTTGTCAGAGACAAAGCAGGATTCCTTAGTGAAAATCACTTTGTTATCCATGTCGCAAAGCTGAATGATGCTCAGAAGATTATGCTTCAGCCCTTCAACATATGCGACTCTTCTGAAGGAGGTTGTACCATTTGAAAGTACACCATACCCTCGGGTGTGTCCTTTTCCATTTCCACCGAAAGTCACAGAGGGACCCTTCTCTTCCTTGTATTCAGCGAGCAGGTTTTTCTTTCCAGTCATGTGTCTAGAGCATCCTCTATCGAGATACCAGATACCCTTCTTAACCTGCATTTACAAAGGAAGATTAGTTTTGCTTGGGTACCCACTTAACCATGTATACGCGTTTATCAGTGGAAGTGGTTGGAATAGAAGGTTCAGCGGTCTTCGCAGCATTTGAAGATTCAGCTTTGTCTTTCTTCACTTTGGTTAATTTCTTAACCTCAGTGGTAGGAGTCACCTTGACCTGATTTGCACCAGGGTTGGTCTTCTTTGCCTTGGGGGCAATCTTCACCTTAGCTATCTTTTCAGCTTTGGTGGCTGTGGGGCACTTACTAGCAATATGATCGGTAAGTCCACAGTGATAACATTTCCTATAACTAAAAGTAGTTCTAGGACCACTTGTATGCTGAGCTTTTAATTTTGAATTAGAAGTGCCAGTACCAAGTAAACTATTGGCTTTAGAAATGGGACGAACATTCAGTTCTTCAGATTTCTTACCAAGGATATCCACTCTGAGTCTAGGAGTAGATCGCTGAATAGATCCAGAGATCAGCTTTCTAGATCCATAGGGTTGGTCACTGAGGCTTTAGAAGCATTCAGCTTTGGTACTAAGGTACCCTTCTGAGGATTTTGATAAATAACAATTCCTTTACCTTTGTCTTTAGAGACAGAGGTAGGTTTTGAATAAATCATTTTCTCCTTACCTTTTGAGGAGGTAGGAGTTTCCTCAGGGATTGGTGTAATGGACGAGGAGCACTGAGATGATGAAGTGTCAGCGACTGAGGATACGAACGTTCCAAATTTAAGCATTGAACATTCAGTGGTTGGTTTTGGAGTATCATATTTATAACCCAGACCACGTTTATCACTCAGAGGAATCTGAGCCTTAATTATCTCAGTGATCTTTGTTGAAGAATTACACCATCCTTCAACAGTAGCTTGTTCAGCTTTTAATGCAACGATAGCTTCTGCTCGTTCGATTTTGACTAGCTGATTTAAATAGACTTGATCTTTAAAATCATCTTCAATTTTAGAAAGCTTTTCTATTTGAAGGTGGCAGTTTTTAAGCTTTTCAGCGAGATCAAGATTTTGGTTTTCAACCACAGTTTTGCCGTTCATGGCTTCGTATAAACTTCTAGTCAAGAGATCGATCTTACGGAGACTATCAGCTTCATCAATATTTGCAATATTGGTAAAGAAAGAAGGTGATACCTGAATGGTAGATGTTGAAGTGGAGGGAATGTCTGAACTTTCTTCCTCTTCTTCAATCTTGGCCATGAGACATTTATTTGCTTCATCATCTTCAGAATCAGATGATGATGCTTCTTCATCAGAAGCAGCCCAATCATAGTCAGCCATCAGGCCTTTTCCTTTCTTCTTAAAGCTTTTCAGCTTTGCATACTTCTCCTTCAGCTTTGAGTATTTGTCATCTTTATTCCTTGGAACAAAGGATTTCTTTGTAAAAGCTGAAGGTCTCATGATTTTCTTTGAACTGCACTCATTAGCGAAATGACCTGTCTTTTCACAGTTGAAACAAGTAGCAGTAGCCTTATCAACAAAAGCTGATGTTTTAGGCTTGTCAGTTATGGAAAGAGGTTTGTTCTTTCTAAACATTTTCTTCTTGGCGAATCTCCGAACTTTTTAGTTAGGAGAGCCAAGGATTCATCATCATCTGAAAAATCAGAATCTGATGACCTTTCAGAGTTACTCTCTAACTCAGTGATAGTGACCGAAGGTCGTTGAGTAGAAGGTTCCTCTGAGATTAAAGCAACAGGGGTGCTTTTGGAATCTTTTACAAGATTCTTCTTAAGATGGCTAGATTGCTCATGATTCAGCAACGTGCCATATAAGGTAGCAAGGGTCATTGATCTTAGATCCTTTGACAGCTTGAGACACATGGAATAATTGTCCCAACTTTCAGGTAAACATTCTAGAAACTTTGTCAGCACTTCAAAGTTAGAATATTCCTTACCAACAGTTTTCAGATCTATAATTAAACAATTAAAACGTTGGTGAACTTCAGAGAGAGTTTCATTCTTACCAGAAATGAAGCTTTCGTATTGTCTTACCAGGTTGATCTTTCTTGAGTCCTGGACTTCAGACGTTCCTTCATACTGAACACATATTGTGTCCCACATGGCTTTTGATGACTTCAGGTTCATGACGGAATGGTAGACTTCGTCAGGAAGGGCCATGGATAGTATGGATCTGGCTTTTGTATCTATAGCCACTTTCTTCTTATCTTCATCGGTCCACATGTGTATTTCCTTTGGAATCAGCCTTTCTGGAATAGCAGCTCTAGTTGCAGTGGCTGGAACTAAAGGATCAATTGTTACAGGGATGTGTGGGCCGTTTTCAAGATAGTAGGTCATAGTAGGGTCTACACCTTCTAAGAAGAGCATCATCCTATTTTTCCACAAATTGAAGTTATCTCTGGAAAATCTAGGGGGTTTTGCAAGAGAACCATTGTCTATATAATTTGTGTTTATGTGGGAGGCCATTTTCAGATAATAGCAAGGAAGATAAATATCTTAGATTAGATCTTGTTTATGAGATTAAACAAATCTGCTCTGATACCACTTGTTGGTCCCTGTAACACCCCGCTTACCACGACACAATATTGTCCGCTTTGCCCCACTGGCTCACGGCTTTGTTCTTGGCGACCTGGCAAGGACTTCGCAAGGACTTCCCAGGAGGTCACCCATCCTGGTACTACTCCCACCCAAGCACGCTTAACCACAGAGTTCCCAAGGAACCCGCATGCTTGTGGCCCCAAAACGCGTTGTGTCTGGTAAGGCCAAGGTTTACTAATATACCCAGCATCTCTCCTGTCCACAGTCGATGTGGGATATGCCTAAGGTGTTACACACCCCCCCCCCCTTAGGGACTCATCGTCCTCGATGAGGTTTGCCCCACCATCCCGAACGGCACAGGAGTGGCTCTGATACCATTCTGTAACACCCTAAAATTCAGGGCCAATTTAAACCTCAAAATACACATGTTATGATCATCAAAATATCAGACTTTTATAAACCAAAGGATCAAAAGTAAGTCTTTATATACATAAGATCAACTAACTTAAATAATCTGATCAATCTAATTATACATCATAATAAGATCAACTAGATTATCTAGGGCTTGTCCCAAAAATCATCAAAATATCCTGATCCTTGATATCGCCAAATCTGATTGTTCTTCAACTGTCATCTCACTTCCCAACTATATCCCGGAGCCTGTACCTGGTAAGACAGTTTAATTTGAAACATTAGGCTTTCGCCTAGTGAGATTATCCAAATCAAATTAAAATTAAATAACAAAATATTAACAGATATATCAAACCTGTTCTCAGCCACCTTACTGTACACGTGCTTAATCTCAACAACGGGAACCTACCCCAATCTCAAAACTATGACTAACCTTCAGTAAGTCATATTAGTACAAACCAGAGCCAACTACGAATCAATCCCAGATTCTAGATCTATGCTCTTATCTTATAAATCGCAATTACACATGCTCATTTATTAGAAAGGAAGTAGGGATTACAATTACTCATGTCAATCTCTATTTTTCCTCAGAAATCAGGAATTACGATTACTCACATCAATCCCATGATTTCTCAATAATGCAAAATAGGAATTACGATTACTCACATCAATTCCATATTTAACATACACTCAGGAATTATGATTACTCACATCAATTCCTTAATTCATATAAATGGGAATTACGATTACTCACATCAATTCCACATTTATCACATATACTGGAATTACGATTACTCACGTCAATTCCACATTCAACATACACATATTGGAATTACGATTACTCACGTCAATCCCATGTGTTCATATAAACTAGTGCCTATGGATCCATTACACTCTATCATGAGTATATACAATACTATGTGCTATATCCCATAACATATTCCATATACATTTATAAAAATATAATCTCGACACCTCGACTTCTCAACTCTCCCCTCTTTGCTAATTAGCACGGGGATCAATATCTCAAATGTAAACTACAAGATCGGGCTCCTAAATAATTCCTTTACAATTACTCATAACATGGCTTTCGTATCAATATTTGAGTTATATTCGTATAACAAATAGCATATAGATATCATATTGCATTTCACATAAAAGCCTCAAAACTGCTACTGAAAGTCAAACTTTTCGCAAGCCACTGTAGCGAAAAGCTCTACTTTTCGCAAGCCAAAGCTGCGAAAACCTCCACTATTCGTAACCCACTGTTGCGAAAACCCTACTTTTCGCAACCCTCTATAGCGAAAACTCTAGAACTCGCAACCATTGGTTGCGAAAAGTTCAGAACTCGCAACCATTGGTTGCGAAAACCTTACTGTTCATCGTCACTTTCACCATTTAAACCAGTTTCGACTTTTCTTAACCATTAAGCATTTTAAGGGTTTTAAATATAGATATAACACATCTATTCCCATTTTCATTGCTTAATTTCAAAGAGAATCGAATAACTCACCTCAATTTGAAACTGAACTCTGATCGAAATCTTCACAGCTTCAATTTAATCTTCCAGAAACAGTTCTAACCAATTAATAATGAAATTAATTAACCTTCTTACTAGAATCAGTAGGAAGATTCAAGTTTCTTACCACAAATCCAAATCAACAGCTTTCTTTCTTCTTCTCTTTCTCGAAATCTTTCTCTCAGTCTCGTTTCCTCTATATCACACTGTTCCAATTTTAAATTTCCTTTTTGCTAAACAAATACTAAGGAAATCAGTATTTCAAATACTGATTAATCTCCAGCTGACACCTCATAATAATTACATGAGTCATTAACCCAATTTCCAATTTATACCCCAAACTTCCAATTAAATGCCAATCAACCCTTCAAATTAATTTTCTCACACATGAATCGTACCGAAATACAATTTATCTCTTATTAGTTTACAATGGAAATTTCGGGGTGTTACAATACTCCCCAACTTGAAAGGATTTCGTCCCCGAAATCAACTAAGCAAACAAATAGAAATATCTATTCCTCATAACTTTCTCCGTTCTAAAAATCCCATAAGCACTTTGACATACCAACTTCTTCTTAGTTCATCAATTTCTAGTATATCTTTCTACAATCACTTAATCAAAAATAAAGATTCCGAAAGAATAGGGACTCAATTTTTCACATTATTAAAACTCATATCCTTTCAACATTACCCGCTCCCCAACTTGAAAATTTTACAAGTCTTCTTGAGTAACATTATAATCATCAAATTCTTATCCAACTATAATACTTGATCTTAATTCAACTGCTTAGTTTCTTATCAAAACCACAATTGATATAATTAACTAGAAATCAACGACTTAGACACAACCAACAATTAACCTGCACGAAAGAATGAAGTTAACGAGGAATGTACCAGAAACAATGTCGTTTGATTCTTTAAGTTTCTTCAGTGGTCATATGATACGCTTGGCCCGTTGGCCTTGAAATATCAGTTTTCTTACTTTGATCTCCCTCCTTCTTCCACTTTGGGCAATCCCGACGGTAATGGCCAGGTTGTTTGTAACACCCCGCTTACCACGACACAATATTGTCCGCTTTGCCCCACTGGCTCACGGCTTTGTTCTTGGCGACCTGGCAAGGACTTCTCAAGGACTTCCCAAGAGGTCACCCATCCTGGTACTACTCCCACCCAAGCACGCTTAACCACAGAGTTTCCAAGGAACCCGCATGCTTGTGGCCCCAAAACGCGTTGTGTCTGGTAAGGCCAAGGTTTACTAATATACCCAGCATCTCTCCTGTCCACGGCCGATGTGGTATATGCCTAAGGTGTTACACACCCCCCCCCTTAGGGACTCATCATCCTCGATGAGGTTTGCCCCACCATCCCGAACGGCACAGGAGTGGCTCTGATACCATTTGTAACACCCCGCTTACCACGACACAATATTGTCCGCTTTGCCCCACTGGCTCACGGCTTTGTTCTTGGCAACCTGGCAAGGACTTCGCAAGGACTTCCCAGGAGGTCACCCATCCTGGTACTACTCCCACCCAAGCACGCTTAACCACAGAGTTCCCAAGGAACCCGCATGCTTGTGGCCCCAAAACGCGTTGTGTCTGGTAAGGCCAAGGTTTACTAATATACCCAGCATCTCTCCTGTCCACAGTCGATGTGGGATATGCCTAAGGTGTTACACACACCCCCCCTTAGGGACTCATCGTCCTCGATGAGGTTTGCCCCACCATCCCGAACGGCACAGGAGTGGCTCTGATACCATTTGTAACACCCCGCTTACCACGACACAATATTGTCCGCTTTGCCCCACTGGCTCACGGCTTTGTTCTTGGCGACCTGGCAAGGACTTCGCAAGGACTTCCCAGGAGGTCACCCATCCTGGTACTACTCCCACCCAAGCACGCTTAACCACAGAGTTTCCAAGGAACCCGCATGCTTGTGGCCCCAAAACGCGTTGTGTCTGGTAAGGCCAAGGTTTACTAATATACCCAGCATCTCTCCTGTCCACGGCCGATGTGGGATATGCCTAAGGTGTTACACACACCCCCCCTTAGGGACTCATCGTCCTCGATGAGGTTTGCCCTACCATCCCGAACAGCACAGGAGTGGCTCTGATACCATTTGTAACACCCCGCTTACCACGACACAATATTGTCCGCTTTGCCCCACTGACTCACGGCTTTGTTCTTGGCGACCTGGCAAGGACTTCGCAAGGACTTCCCAGGAGGTCACCCATCCTGGTACTACTCCCACCCAAGCATGCTTAACCACAGAGTTTCCAAGGAACCTGCATGCTTGTGGCCCCAAAACGCGTTGTGTCTGGTAAGGCCAAGGTTTACTAATATACCCAGCATCTCTCCTGTCCACGGCCGATGTGGGATATGCCTAAGGTGTTACAGTCCCGAAGGCCTATACAAGTTTGTAGAAGGGGGGGGGGGGTTGAATACAAACACAGATTTTACTTTTCTAAATTGTTTATTGATAAATCATTAACAATTTACATCTTGTTGCGAAGACAAGATTAAGGATAAACCTAAATCTAAACAAGTTGGAACACTAAGGTTTCTTGCACTAAGAAAGACAAGGAAATTACTAATAATAACCTATCTTGAGATAAGAGATATGAACTTGTCCAGAGTTAGCAAGTTACTTCAAAATGAGGTGAGTTCATCACTTTATATACTGCATGCATTTAATGCAAGTCAGTATACACTTTACACGTGTCATCAACTGGTTGGTTGCATGTCATTGACCTTGGTTGACAACCTTAGTAGCCGTAAAGATGAACAGTGTAGTATCAGAGTTGTTGTACCATTTCAGATATTCGGAGGTTCTTTTCTGACATTTCGTACGGAGGCGTGCAAGGGTGGTTAAGACAAAAGTACTTTGTACGGAGGACTTCATGATCAGCTTTCGTTGATTCAGCGATTATCATTTACTATTCAGCAGATGATAAAGTTCAGCGATAGCTGAAGTCTTGTACTTGATACTTCATGTTGAGTGGACAAATCTGAGTCTTCGCTGATCCGCATCAGTTCATTAGGAGACTTGTCGCTGGTTCTTGAGCTTGATCTTCGACTTCAGCGTAGAACCTTTGTTGACGTGAAACTTGTCTTCAGGGATCATAAGTAAACAACTAACTTATCAGCGATCATCATAATGACTGAACAGACTCAGAGCATTTATGATGAACAGTTTCGCTGAATGTTTAACTTAAAGAACGAGAGTTCCTATCAGCGGTACTGGAAGATCTTAGTACTTAACAGCGATAGTGAAACTCTAATACATATTGTTTACTTACAATTTTCACTAAGTATTTAAGAGAGGGTCATTATCAAATCACTGAGGGTTTGGATCAACAGAAAGTGGCAGAATAGAAGGCGAAAAGCATGCTAAGAGATACCTTGTCCAAGCACTTCCCAACCCAATTTATACAGCTATTGACAGCTACAAAGGTTCGGCAAAAGGCATGTAGGATCAAGTGGCTAGAATGATGCGTGGGAGCGTTGTCGGTAATCAACTAAAGAGCAACAGCGCAATAACCAAGTTCGATGGTTTCAAGCAGCGCAATGGCGAGACTCTCACCCAAGCATATGAACGCTTCTGCTTACTTCTCAATGAACTGAACAAGAACAAGATTGTTCGTTCCAACACGGAGAACACACTCAAGTTCCTCAACAATCTACTACCCGAATGGAAGGTGTTTCCTTCTCATGTTAAGCATTACAACTTGATAGAGAACATTAGCATCAATGAACTGTATGAGACGCTTCTTCAAGACGAAGATGAAGTGAAAGAAATTTTGGGCGAGAAGAAAGATGCAACCAAGCTAGCTGCTGATCCCATAGAACTCATATCCTCAAAGAAAGGGAAATCTTCGGACCATCATTCTAAACGTGCTCAAAGGCAAAACTCTTCCGAATCTGAAAAGGATGACAGTGACTCGAATGACGAAGTAGCTGACTTCAAGAAAGCTGTTGCTCTACTTACTAAATCTTTTCAACAACAACGATTCTATAAGAAGCCAACGTCTAATAATCAGCGCTACTCCACCGCCTCCAACAAGCACCATAATTATCAAGACAAGCACGAGGGAAAGAAGAAAGTTGATGAGCAGGACACGTCTGAGAAGAAGGAGAAGAAGGAGAAAGATGATAGAAAGAAGAGAGATGAACCAGTGACCTGCTACAACTGTGGAAAGCTTGGTCATTTTGCTAAAGACTGCACAAGGCCTGTAGTAAAGAATTCTCACTACTACAAGGCCAAACTGGCACTGGCTGAGCAGAAGGAAGCTAGAGAAGCAATGTTCGTGGAAAACGACTACTGGTTGGGTTGTTCTGATGATGAAAGCGATTCTGATGGTGGAAATGCTTTCATGGGCTATCACTCTCCAGCTGATGAAGAGAAGACAAGTCAGGTATGTGATTCTTCCGAACAAGATTTCTTGAATAAAATGCAATCTTTTACCGACCAGGCAGACTCCTTTAAGGCCACAACTAAAGAACAAAAGCTTAAGATTAGTTCACTAACCGAAAAGCTAGATGTTCAAACAAGAATAGCTGAAAATATAAGTCTGAAAATGCTATGTTAAAGGAAAGATGCAAAATTATTTCAATAGCACCCAAAGACTAAAGGGCCAAATTATCTGATCTTCAGTCTCAGTTTGATCAGTGCATGAATGAGAAAGAAGAACTTGTTTATCAATGTTTCTCTCTTCAAATTCAACAAAAGGAGTTTGTTACTAAAATTCTTGATCTTCAAACCAAACTCCACAAAAGGGGTCAAACTGATCAAACCATCTTTCTGAATAAACCCAAGGAGTTCACTTATTTTAACAAAGAGTGGGGAATCGGATATGATAACCCACACTATTTGAAAAAGGGAAGACATCAAACTCCTACTCTGTATGATTTTGCATGTTTTGGGTTAGATAAAAAGTATCCGGAATATACCATTCAATGGACTGGTCCTCTTGAACCTGAAAAGGAAGAGGAAACCGAGGAATATAAGCGTGCACACAAACGAGGAATACAGCTTCCGTTTTGTTATGAACCTTTGAATAATTCCTATGAAAAGAACAAAAAGTATCTCTCAAATGACTACTTCGACCCTTACAAGGTTGCTAAGCCCAAGGATTCCTCCAAAAAGGATGAGGACCAAGCACCCGCAACCAAGAATGAGACGGACGAGTTTAAACTCTATGTTCCTCCTCTCATCTTGGAAGCAAAGATTGTCGAGTTGGAGGAGTTGTTTGAGAAAGAAAGGTCTGTTTTTCAAAACGAAAAGAAAGCGCTAATCTCTGAGATTGAGAAACTCAATTCTGAGAAACATGAGAATCCACAACCAGTCAAAACCGAAGCTGTGTCTGATGAAGGACAGGAAATCCTTCGGGAAGAAATCACGAAACTCAGATCAAAGCTGGCTGCCTTGGCAACAGATGCGATGCAAGAGTATCCGAAAAATGGTCAGCTCCAAGAGCAAATTGACCAACTCAATTCTGAGAAGCAGATTTCCCCCGAATCTTCCTCGAATTCATCTGATACGTCTTCGTGCAAAGTTTTCCTAGGTAAAATATCTACCACACAAGACGGTTATGATTCTCAAGATGAGTGTGTTAAAACGAATTTAAACTCTGATTTTTTCCTAGCTTCCGCACCGAATTCCCCAAAGCACACTGACACTAAGTGTTCCTCGTCCTCCTCACCGAATCCAAGTCCTGCAATTCCGGAGATAAATTTTTCTGAATACATGAACTCTGAAGGTAACTCTGATGGAGAGTTTGAGTCGTTTCCTTTCGACAAACCTCTCCCGAGTCATACTGATTTTTTGACTCTAGTGGTCAATCGCACGGTCAATTTTCTGAAGGGTAGCAGTTCTAAAACAAAGGCCCCAGCTGTGATCAAGATTTCACAATCAAAACCAACTTCTAAACCTGTTTCTAAAAAGCAGTCACAGCCGAGGCAAACGACCGAACAATTGCCTACAAAAAATACCGTTCCTTCAAAAGTCACTGACCATTCTGTCCCTGTTGTTTCAGATAAAATTGGTAACGCAAAACAAGAAAAACCAAAGTCGCTGAACAAGGAACCTGTCAAGAAGGAAGCATCAAAGTCTTTCCCTACTGCATTCAATTCTAGGATAAACAAAGACAATTGTATTTGGAATAATTGGAATCGTTTTGAAGTTTCTTTTCCGATTAAACTTAATTCAGTTCATCAATTGATTCAATTATCGCGTGATTGTTTATGTTGTTCTAGATGTGGTTGGAATGATTTTGATGAAGTTAATTTAAATGATTGGTTTGGGTCATATCACATGTATAATCATAAACCAAAAAATAAACCCCGTAATAATAAACAGAAACACTATAAACAACGGGGTTTCCAATCTGAGGTTAAACCACAGCGGGAGACCAAACCCACTTCTAGATGGGTTGCTCCTACTGAGGTTAAACCGGCACCAAAGAGGCAACCTGCTAAAAATCATGTTCCTCCACAAGGTGTAAAACCTACACCAAGGAGGCAACCTGTGCCAAAACCAGTTTCCGCAAACGATGTACAACCTGCACCTAAGGGGAAAGATGTGTCAAAACATGTTCCTCCAAGAGGTGCCAAACCTAACCCTCCAGGACCCAAACAAAATTGGGTACCTAAAATGCGTTAACTCGATTTTGCAGCACGGTCATGTGTGGTACTTAGATTCTGGATGCTCCAAACACATGGCCGGAAGGAAGGAGCTTCTCACGAACTACAAGGAAGAATATGGTGGAGACGTGAGATTTGGGAACGACCACAAAGCGCCGATCGTGGGCTACGGAGACATTGTACAAGACAAGATCACAATAAAGAAGGTATCACACGTCGCGGTATTGGGACACAATCTGTTCAGCATCGGGCAGTTCTGCGACAAAGATCTCGAGGTTAGCTTCAAAAAGACACGGTGTAGAATCCTCAACAACGACGGAGAGGAACTACTCGTTGGAAAACGCAAGACCAACCTCTACACAATCGACCTCGCAGCCCTCAAGATTGATAACCCTGTCTGCCTCATGTCAAAGGCCAATTCCCAGCAAGCTAGGATTTGGCATCGACGTCTTTCGCACCTCAATTTCAAAACAATCAACAAATTGGTGCTGGGCGGACACGTGAAAGGCATGCCCGATCTTCAATTCGTGAAGGATCGTCTCTGCGGGGCATGTGAGATGGGAAAGATGAAGAGAGTACCACATCAGCCGAAGGCAACTCCGAGCACGTCCCGGACCCTCGAACTTATCCATATGGATTTGTGTGGACCGATGCGTGTTCCGAGCATTAACAAGAGCAAATACGTTCTCGTGATGGTGGACGACTTCTTGCGCTACACTTGGGTACTGTTTCTACGCTCAAAGGACGAAACACCAGAGCTGATTATTAATCACCTGAAGACTGTCCAGCTGAACAAACTACAACAAGTTCAGTCTATCAGAACCGACAACAGGACGGAGTTCAAGAATCGAACGGTGGACGACTATCTGACGTCAGTTGGCATCTTGCACACTTTTTCTACCGCACACACTCCTCAGCAAAACAGAGTGGTGGAACGACGCAACCGTACCCTGGTCGAAGTAGCTCGCACCATGCTTTCCCAATCCAACCTTTTGCTATTTCTATGGGCCGAAGCGGTGTCTACGGCTTGTTATACGCAAAACCGCTCCATCCTTAACAAGCGGTTTAACAAGACGTCGTACGAGATCATGAACAATCATGTTCCGAACATCAGCTACTTTCATGCGTTCGGATGCACGTGCTATATTCTGAATGGCAAAGATGATCTTGGCAAATTCAGCCCCAAGGAAGACAAAGGAGTTTTCATCGGATACTCCATGCAGGCTAAGGCATATCGCGTTTACAACAAACGGACCAAATCCGTTGTTGAAAGCATAAACGTGACATTCGACGAAGCCGCAGATTTGGCTTCTGAACAAAACAGTTCAGAACCCGGTTTAACTGGCGTGCTAGCTTTCGGACCTCCAAGTTCGGGATCTGCACAAGCAACAGTAAATCCAAATCATGCATCTTCATCGAATGCTGACTCTTCTGATTTAGATTTATTGTTTAAGTATTTTTATGATGACATCTTTAATGTTTCCCCAACTGTCTCAACACAACCTAGAATAGAAGTTGCTCGTCATGAGGATACGTCGAATCTATCCGGTCCGCCGCCCTCTACAAGCACGCCATCCAATACTGTGGAGACAGCTCAACCGTCATCATCGACCTCTACCGATACTACTGCTTCCCCGCAGCAACCTGTTCTAAATCCGAAGGTCACTCCAAGTGCTTCGTCTTCTGCTACAACCGACAATCAACTTCTGAACCCCTCCGAACCAGAAGTTGTTCAACCAACGGCGAATCCTCCCCCACTTCCTCCAAGAAACCAACCTGCCACACTTGAAGTAGTTCAAGATATACATCCTGGTGATTATGTGGACTCGGACGCGTCTCACTCTACTCAACAGCCTCTTCCGTATACCACCAAGTGGACGAAAGCTCACCCGCTTCATCAAATCATCGGTGATCCCTCTAATCCAGTACGAACACGAGGTGCATCCGCCAACTTCTGTCTATTTTCCGGCTTCTTAAGCAACATCGAGCCGACAAACGTAGGCGAAGCGCTTGAAGATCCGGACTGGGTCATAGCCATGCAAGAGGAGCTCAATCAATTCGAAGCTCTAAAGGTATGGCGACTGGTTCCACGTCCAAAACACAAGACGGTGATCGACACCAAGTGGATTTTCAAGAATAAGAAGGACGAAGACGGCATCGTGGTACGAAACAAGGCGCGCCTCGTAGCCAAGGGGTATCGTCAACAAGAAGGGATCGACTATGATGAGACCTATGCTCCGGTGGAAAGAATCGAAGCCATCCGTATGTTCCTTGCATACGCCGCGCATAAGAACTTCATGGTCCTTCAAATGGATGTGAAGACCGCCTTTCTCTACGGTAATATCGAGGAAGAAGTATATGTGTCGCAACCAGACGGGTTCGTGGACGATTTGAAGCCTGATCACGTCTACATTCTAGACAAGGCGCTTTACGGTCTAAAGCAAGCTCCGTGAGCATGGTACAAAACGCTGACTGAGTTTTTGATAAAGTCCGAATTCACACGAGGTAAAATCGACTCGACTTTATTTATCAAACACGAAAAGGGTCACATTGTTCTTGTTCAAGTGTACGTGGATGACATAATATTCGGCTCTACTAATCCCACCTATGCTAAGAACTTTGCCAATCTCATGGGAGAATTTTTTAAAATGAGTATGCTTTGCGAGATGAATTTCTTCCTTGGTCTTCAAGTTAAACAACTGTCGACCGGAATATTCATAAACCAGGCTAAGTACATCAGGGGTATTCTCAGGAAATTCCAGTTGGACCAGTCCTCGCCAATGAAAACTCCCGTGGCACCCAATACAAAGATTCACGCCGATCCTCACGGAACGGATGTGAATCCTAAATTGTATCGCGGGATGATAGGTTCTTTAATGTACTTAACTGCAAGTCGACCGAATATTATGTTCTCAACATTTATGTGTGCCCGGTATCAATCAAAACCTAAAGAGTCTCATTTAACTGCTGTCAAATGAATCTTTCGTTATTTACGTGGTACTGCTGATCTTGGCTTGTGGTACCCGAGAGAGACAGGTTTTGCACTATCCGCTTATTCTGATGCGGATCACGCGGGCTGCATGCTGGACCGGAAGAGCACCTCGGGTCACATCCATTTTTTGGGAGATATCCTGGTGAGCTGGGCGTCCAAGAAGCAGCAATGTGTTTCAACATCAACTGCCGAGGCGGAGTACGTGGCCGCCACGAGCTGCTGCTCACAAGTTATCTGGATGCGGACGCAACTCAAAGACTATGGTTTCACGTATGTCAAAGTTCCAATTTACTGCGATTCGAAGAGCGCAATTGCGATATCCAGCAATCCGGTCCAAAACACCAAGACGAAGCACATCGACGTTCGGTATCACTTCATTAAGGATCACGTCGAAAGAGGTACAGTCGAACTCTACTTCGTAAATACTGAACATCAGTTAGCAGACCTATTTACTAAAGCCTTGGACGAAAAACGTTTTAACACTCTTGTGTCCAAGTTAGGTATGCTAAAACTGACGACTTAATCCGATTGTGTGCCCGTTACAAGTTCCATACATCTACGAGTAACTGTCCACTCATCATCCGGTGTTTACACTCCTGATGGTTGAGCATACACTTCCTCGCACCTGTATTCTACTTGTCTCAGTTACTCAGTTAGACTTAGTCTCTGTATTTATTTTGTAGATTTCGTTTGTTCCACTTCTTTCTTCGTGTGTTTATTTTCTTTCATACTGTCGTCTACTTTTAAATGTCAATACTTGTGCTTTCACCATTTGTTCATGTGTTCAGGGGGAGCACATAGATTGTATCAGGTAAGTTTACTCATCTGTTGAGGGGAAGCGTCACACACAGTTTTTCTTAACAGTCAACAAGTTTTTGTGTGTGTGGGCACTCCTGTGTGAATTCTATATCATGGTCATCATCTGAGGGGGAGCGGCACAATTTTTAGTTTAAAAGTCTAAAAGTTTTTTAGTGTGTCGGACCCCTCCACTGCACTCTACTGCACTATCCGAGGGGGAGCAATATCATCCCCATGCTCAGTTTGAGGGGGAGCGAGAGAATGTCCTCTTACAGTTCCAATTACTACAAAATTCCCAGGCACAGGACCGTTTTTTAGGTATCCGGACAGTCATCCGGAAACTCCATCTATCCGGATGGGTTTCCGGACCGGATCCCTATCCGGGTTGAACGGGAATCCGGATGACCCTACCCGGACTCCTTAGCCCCATATATAAGCATCAGGGTTCGTCCTATTCACACGACTCTCTCGCTCAGACTCCCTTCAAATCACCGATTTGCACTCGTGTTCAGTCCCAACTTCAGGTATGATGCTCGATTTTCCATCTTCATAGTTAATAGCTACATTTCACACACTCCAATGCATAATTACTCCATCGGTTCAGTCGATTCAACAGTGCCCGAACACCTCTTATAGGTTTCTTCGATTTCGGGCGACTGTATGGAGTGTCGATAGAGTTAGATGCTCCTATGAGTTCATGTGTTAATATCGACACTACCCGAATGTATTCACACTGTTTTGGGACCGCATTCTACTCAATTTCAGATTATGAATGTCGTCCAGACACATTCATTGTGTCCGGGAACCATCGTCCATATGATTATTTGTCCGGAAAGCTTCATACGTATGATGATTTATCCGGGAATGCTCAATCGAAAGATATTTTGTCCGGATTCGATTAACACCCGAAAACCCTAGTTGTCCGGAGTTGAATATGTATCCCGAGAACGCTATGCTTCTAGAACCAGAATTTGGGATCGTCTTCATCAATGAACAGAAAGAGAAAAGATTTATGCGGTTCAGTCAGGTAGAAGGATTCTGCGACGGCACGCTCTACAAAGTTCGAGATGCTCTTCGAAAGATCATTCAGCACGAGTCTAAAAATCCAAGGGTTTCGTATGTTCCTAATCCGAATGAAATAAATGCTCGGAATGCCTTGGAATTGGGTGAAGATCACATCGACTACTGCCGTGCTATCAGATGGTTCGAGATTCACTTCGCGCTTCACAAAAGATATGTCTACAACTGGCGAGAGCTAGAGCACGAACTCAAACTTCAAATCAAAGGGGGGGATTGTTAGGGTCAATTTATGTTGATTTAAAGTTCAGGGTTTAAACTGTAATTCTTTATTTTGAGCCTTATTAGTGAACGGGCCGTGGGCTTGTTAACCATGGGCCCGCCATATAAATAGATAGCTTAGCCTTAGAAAATAGGCTAGTTGTCTCATTTGCTTTCCTACTCGTATTGTAATTCTGTCTACTTTGAAAGCATAATACAGGGATGACCAGTTGAAATCCTTATATACTATTGCTTATCTGTTTGATTTCATAATCGTTGCATGGATCTGGAACTAACAAATAGGCGTGGATTAATCGTAATTCCAGTGTGTATGATAAACGTTGAATAGGCGTGGATTAATCGTAATTCCCGTTTAGGTGAAATGTGGAATAGGCGTGGACTCATCGTAATTCCCATTTCAAATTGATGTGAAATCGTGGGATAGGCGTGGACTAATCGTAATTCCTGATTTCTTTAGGAAGGAAAGAGATAGGCATGGCTTAATTGTAATCTCTACTTCCTTTCCAAGAAATAGGCATGGACTAACTGTAATTTCTTGGATATGAGCATTAATCTAGAATCCGTGGAGATTCGTAGTGGGCTCTAGAACGTGATATCATGACTGACTTAGTGTTAGTCATATTCATGGAATCGGGTATGATCCCGTCATCGCAAGATGTTTATACGTATGGCAAGAATGAGAGTAAACCAGGTTTGTTATTCCTTGTTTACATTGATTTAAAAGTATTATTTTGAAACCGAATGTTCTCACTAGGCATTAGCCTAATTGTTTCAAATTAAATTTTCTTACCAGGTACAAGTTCGGGGAAGTAACGGGATGTGTGGAGAGTACATGATGGTGACAAGTTGATGTAAATATCTTTTGAAGATACACTAGTCATTTGGAGATCCTTTAGACAACTCCGATAATCTAGAATCATGTATGAATGGTTTAGATTAATAAGTTGTCAGTTAGTGATCCGTTGATGTAATCTAAATTTGGTCACTATTTCCAATCATTATGAATGAATATAATATGGATATTAGATACGTAAACCCTTTTAGTTCATGTTTAAATTTGCCCTGATTTTTAGGGTGTTACATCTAGGATTCTAGAAGAATAAACTTGGTAAGGCAATACGAAAGTTTCATCTGTGGTAAGAATGAAACTCTTTCTGAAGTTCACCAACGCTTTAATTGTTTAATTATTGACTTAAAAACTGTTGGTAAGACCTACTCTAATAACGAGATCCTGACAAAATTTCTGGAATGTCTTCCTGAAAGCTGGGACAACTATACCATGTGTCTCAAGCTCTATAAGGATCTTAAATTTCTAACCCTTCCTACCTTATTTGGCACTATGCTCAATCATGAGCAGTCGTGTCAACTTAAGAAGAATCTTGTTAAAGATTACAAAAGAACACCTGTTGCTTTACTCTCTTCAGAGTCAGTACCGGCTCAGCAATCAACTGTCACGATCACTGAAATGGAATCTAACTCTGATGATTCATCAGATGCTGATCCTTCAAAATTTGATGAATCTCTGGCACTCCTGACAAATTCCTTCAGGAGGTTTGCTAGAAAGAGTAACTTCAGAAGAAATAAACCTCTCACTATCACTGACAAGCCTAAATCTACTCCTGTTGATAAGGCTACTGCTACCTGCTTTAACTGTGAAAAAGTAGGACACTTTGCAAGTGAATGCAGGTCAGAAAAAGTCTTCAAACCTTCATCTACCTCATTCAAGAAATCCTCTAATCCAGGGCTAGAGATGATAAATACCAGAAGCTGAAAGAAAAGTATGCTAAGCTGAAAGCATACAAAAAGAAAAAAAAAGGTCAGATCGCTGAAGATCATGACTGGGCTGCTTCTTATGAAGAATCATCTGACTCTGATGATGATGAGGCAAATCTCTGCCTCATGGCCCATATAGAAGAAGAGGAAGAAAAAGCTGAAATTCCTTCTACTTCTACGTCTACCTCTCAGGTATCAATCTCTCTTACTTCTACTTCAACTATCACTAAAGCTGATAGACTTCGTGTTGATCCAAACCCTCAGTGATTTGAAAATGACTCTGAGAAACACTTAGTGAAAATTGTAAGTAGACAATATGTTGTTTACTTATGATCCCTGAAGACAAGTTTCACGTCAACCAGGTTCTACGCTGAAGTCGAAGATCAAGCCAAAGAACCAGCGACAAGTCTACTAATGAACTGATGCGGATATCAGCGAAGCCAAGACCTGTTCACTCAACGTGAAGTTTCAAGTAGAGGACTTCAGCGAACGCTGAACTTTATCATTCGCTAATAAAGAATCATTCAGCGAACGCTGATCATGAAGCCTCCTCTACAAGTAACTTTTGTCTTACCTCCCTTGCACGCCTCCGTACGACACTGTCAGAACGGACATCCCTTTTGTCCAGAATCGTACAACCAACTCTGATTCTACACTGTTCATCATGCGGCTACTAGGTTGTCTACCAAGGTCAAAACATGCAACAAACCAGAAGCTGCCATGTGTAAAGTTGTACTAACATGCATTAAATGCATGCAATATATAAAGGAAACCCTACTTCATTTTTGAAGTATTCGGCCATTTCCTTCTCCTTGCTATTCTGTGTGTTAGAATATTATCCTTAGTATTCTTAATTTCTCTCTATCTTATTTCTAGTGCAAGAAATCTTAGTGATTCTCATAGCTTGTTTAGATTAGGTTTATTCCTTAATCTTGTTCCGCAACAAGTTGTAAATTGTTTGATACATTTCAATAAACAATTTAGAAAAGTAAAAATTGTGTGCTTGTATTCAACCCCCCCCCCCCCCCCTTCTACAAACTTGTATAACCCCTTTGGGACCAACAAGTGGTATCAGAGCAGATTGTTAATCTCATAAACAAGATCTTGCTTATACTAATTTCTTTTCTCTTCTTTGCTATTTTCCAAAATGGCTAACACCACAAACACAAACTATAATGATAATGGTTCTCTTGCAAAACCCCCTAGATTTTCCAGAGATAACTTCAATCTATGGAAAAATAGGATGATGCTCTGCTTGGAAGGTGTAGATCCTACTATGCCTTACTACATCGAGAATGGTCCATATATCCCTGTCATGTTAGATGCTGTTGTTCCAGCCACTGCTACTAGAGCTGCAAATCCTGAAAGGGAAATTCCTAGGGCACCTCACCCATGGACTTATGAAGACAAGAAGAAAGTGGCCATTGATACTAAGGCCAGGTCCATCATCTCTATGGCTCTTCCTGACGAAGTCTACCATTCTGTCATGAACCTGAAAACCTCTAAAGCCATGTGGGACACAATCTGTGTTCAATATGAATGTACATCTGAAGTCCAGGACTCAAGAAAGATCAACCTGGTAAGATAGTACGAAAGCTTCATTTGTGGTAAGAATGAAACTCTTTCTGAAGTTCACCAACGCTTTAACTGTTTAATCATTGACCTAAAGACTGTTCGTAAGGAATATTCTAACTTTAAGATTCTGACAAAGTTTCTAGAATGCCTTCCTGAAAGCTGGGACAGTTATTCAATGTGTCTCAAGCTCTCAAAGGATCTAAAATCAATAAACCTTTCTACCTTATTTGGCACTATGCTCAATCATGAGCAGTCGTGTCATCTTAAGAAGAATCATGTAAAAGATTCCAAAAGCACACCTGTTGCTTTACTCTCAGAGTTAACTCCCACTCAGCGCTCCACTGTTACTATCACTGAGTTGTAATCTAACTCTGATGACTCATCAGAAGCTGATCCTTCAGAAGTTGATGAGTCACTGGCATTCCTGACTAGTAAATTCAGAAGATTCGCCAGAAAGAGTAACTTTAGAAGAAACAAACCTCTTGCACTCACTGACAAACCAAAATCGTCAACCCCTGTTGATAAGGCTACTGCTACCTGCTTTAACTGTGAAAAAGTAGGACACTTTGCTAGTGAATGCAGGTCTAAGAAAGTCTTCAAACCCTCATTTTCTTCCCACAAGAAATCCTCTAACCCCAGGGCTAGAGATGACAAATACAAGAAGCTGAAAGAAAAATATGCAAAGCTGAAAAGCTTTAAGAAGAAAGGCAAAGGCCTGATGGCTGACTTTGACTGGGCTGCCTCTGAGTAAGAAGACTCATCTGACTCTGAAGATAATAATGATGAGGCTAAAATCTGCCTCATGGCCAAAATAGAAGAAGAGGAAGAACAAACTGAAATACCCTCTACTTCTACCTGTACTTCTCAGGTATCAAACTCTCTCACTGATACTCAAATTTCAGCTCTTAGTGACATCGAAAGACGTCGGACCGTCGATCTTTTGACTATTGATTTATATGATGCCATGAATGGCAAGACCAAAGCTGAAAAACTTAATATTGATCTTGCTGAACATCTTAAGAATTGTCACTTAGAAATTCAAAAGCTTTCTAAAATAGAAGAAAATCTAAAAGATCGAGTCTGTATAAATCAACTCATTCGTATCGAACGAGAAGATGTTGTCGAAGCACTAAAAGCTAAAAAGGCTACTGTTGAAGGATGGTGTAAATCCTCAACAACGATCACTGAGATATTGAAAGCTCAGTTTCCCCTGAGTGACAAACGTGGTCTTGGTTACAAAGCTGACGCTGAGGAACCAACCACTGATCGTTCCATGCTTAAGTTTGGAATGTTTGTGTCCTCTATCCCTGACACTTCTTCATATCAGTGTTCTTCTTCTAAAACTCCTACTCCTAAGGAAACCTCTACCTCAAGTTCTAAACTGAAAGGTAAAGGTAAAGAAAAAGTTTTTAATCAAAAACCTAAAAAGGGTACCTTTGTACCTAAGCTGAATGTTTCTAAACCTTCAGTGAATCATTCCTCTACTTCAAAGAACAAGATCCCTGAATTCATTCATATATCTACTCCTAGAATCAGAGTGAATGTCATTGGTAAGAAATCTGACTGATTGTTCCTCCAATTTCCAATGCCAAAGGTATACTTGGTGTTGGCCCTGCTCATTTAAAAATCTCAGCCAAGCATGCAAATGGTCCTAAAGCTACTTTTAGCTATAGGAAATGCTATCACTGTGGACTTACCGATCACATTGCTAGTAAGTGCCCCACAGCCACCAAAGCTGAAAAGTTAGCTAAGGTGAAGATCAATGTCCCCAAGGCCAAGAAGACCAATCCTGGGGAAAATCAGGTTAAGGTGAAACCAACCACTGAGGTTAAGAAATTAACCAAAGTGAAGACTAGTCCTGAAGCTGAATATTTAAACGATGCGAATATTGCTGAACCTTTCACTCCCTCTACCACCACTGACAAATGTGGACCCATGGTAAAATGGGTGCCCAAGTCAAACTAATCTTCCTTTGTGTGCAGGTCCTGAAGGGTATCTGGTATCTCGATAGCGGATGCTCTAGACACATGACTGACAAAAAGAAACTGCTCACTGAATATAAGGAAGAGAAGGGTCCCTCATTGACCTTCGGTGGAAATGGAAAAGGCTATACCCGAGGGTTTGGTGTACTCTCTAATGGTACAACCACCTTCAGAAGAGTCGCATATGTTGAACGACTGAAGCACAATCTTCTGAGCATCAGTCAGCTATGTGACAAGGATCACAAGGTGATATTCACTAAGGAATCCTGTTTTGTTACTAAAAAAAAGCATAAGATCGCTCTCAGCGGATATCGTCTGGAAAATGTTTATGTTATAAACATGGACTCGACAACCACTGAGAACTCCTGTTTCTTCTCAAAAGCCTCATCTGATGTCAACTGCCTATGGCATAAGAGTCTCTCTCATCTTAACTTCAAGACACTGAATACTATTTCTTCTAAAGAGTTGGTCACTGGTCTACCTCAACACTCATACGCTAAGGAATCTCTATGTTCAGCGTGTGAGAAAAGGAAACAAACAAAAGCAAGCTTCAAATCTAAACAAGTTTCCTCAGTGTCATCTCCTCTTCAACTTCTCCACATGGATTTGTTTGGCCCTGTTAACAAACAATCCCTCACTGGAAAGAAATATACACTGGTCATAGTTGATGAGTTCTCTCGCTATACCTGGGTTATGTTTCTCCATTCTAAGAGTGACACCCCTGAAGAACTCATTATTTTTGTCAGGAAAATGGAAGTCCTGAATAACATGATCGTTCGCTCTATAAGAAGTGATCATGGGACTGAATTCAAAAACAGTTCCCTTGATTCCTTCTTTGAAAGCAAGGGTATTTCTCACAACTTTTCTTCAGTGAGAACACCGCAATAAAATGGAGTCGCTGATAGAAGAAATCGAACAATCATCGAAGCTGCTCGTTCAATGCTCAGCGATTCTCATCTACCAACTCAGTTCTGGACAGAAGCTGTCAACACTCCTTGTTTCACTCAAAATAGGTCGCTGGTTGTCAAAAGATTCAAGAAGACAATATATGAACTTTTCCATGGGAGAAAGCCTTCAATTAGCTTTCTTCACATCTTTGGATGTCAGTGTGTTGGTCCCGAAAGGGTTATACAAGTGTGTAGAAGGGGGGGTTGAATACAAACACCTAGATTTTACTTTTCTAAATTTTTTATTGATATTTAACAAACAATTTACAACTTGTTGCAAAACAAGATTAAGGATTAAACCTAATCTAAACAAGTTATGAGAAACACTAAGTTTCTTGCACTAGAATTAAGAAAGAAAGGAGATAAGAATATTAAAGAGAAATATTCTAACACACAGAGTAAGAAAGAAGAATATGGCCGAGCACTTCATTTCTGAAGTAGAGTTCTTCTTCTATACTGCATGCATTAAATGCGTAGCAGTACAACTTTACACGTGGCAGTAGCTGATTGGTTGCATGGTTTGACCTTTGTAGACAACCTTAGTAGCCGCATGATGTACAGTGTAGAATCAGAGTTGGTAGTACGATCCTGGACAAAAGGGACGTCCTTTCTGACATTATCGTACGGAGGCGTGCAAGGGAGGTAAGACAAAAGTTACTTGTAGAGGAAAACTTCATGATCAGCGTTCACTGAATAGATCTTTATCAGCGAGTGATAAAGTTCAGCGTTCGCTGAAGTCTTCTACTTGTAACTTCACGTTGAGTGGACAAATCTTGCTTCGCTGATATCCGCATCAGTTTATTAGTAGACTTGTCATTGGTTCTTGGGCTTGATCTTCAACTTCAGCGTAGAACATAGATGACGTGAAACTTGTCTTCAGGGATCATAAGTAAATAACTAAAACTATCAGCGATCATCAACAAGACTGAACAGACTCAGCGCTTTATTGATGAACGGTTTCGCTGAACGTTTAATCTAAGAACATGAGTTTCCTATCAGCGGTACTGTAAAGACATAGTACTTATCAACGATAGTGAAACTCTAATACGTATTGTCTACTTACAATTTTCACTAAGTGTTTCTTAAAGAGTCATTATCAAATCACTGAGGGTTTGGATCAACAATATCCCCCTATTTGATATTGACTTAGCAACAAAAGAAAATTGCTAAATATGAAAACATAAGGATAAAAAGAACTTATAAAATATTTGTCCCTTTTTACTGTTTTCTGGGATCTTTTGAGTACTGATGGAGTAAAGTACATTCGCTGAAAATTTTCTTTAAACTTCGTAAAGGTTATAGAGGGAAATGGAAAAATTACAAGTACAACAAATATATTTACAAGTACAAAAGATACAAGATGATAAAGATAGAGGAATTGCAAGGAAATCCTATCAGCTAGGAAGGTTCTTCCTTAACGAGAAGTTCATCAAGAGTTTATGTAGAGGGAATCATCCAGTCAGGGACCGTTTCACCAAGATTTCGTCTATTCTGTGCTTTAGTAAAGATCAGGGGCTTCATGTATTGTCCGAGAAGATCTCTTCTGAATTCACACCAATAGATGAGATCCCTGAGCTATTCGATAGGAGTGATGGGAAGCTCAGAGATGCGTTTAAAGTGTTCTCGTCCATCATAGTCATGAAAGAAGATACCGTAAGGTTCGCTTAAGACTTTTCAAGGGATGAAGCGTTAACCAGGGGGCAGGGAGGTGTCAAGCGCTGAAAGGTCAGGTTCAGGATCGAGTACTTCATCGCGTGAGAAACCAATACCTGTTTCGTTCCGGATAGGAGGACCTGAGTCTGAAGATTTTTTCTTTTTCTTTGCAGAGGCCCTTCTTTTTTGAGTTGGATTAGTGGGAGGAGGAGGAATATCCACATCAGACGAAACCAAGTCGATCTGAGAATTTATGATTTTCTCGACATGGCTTTTATGTTATGAGCGAGATCGCTGAATGGCTATTCGCATCTCCAACCATTCAGAGAGACCGTACTTCTTGATCGTAGCAGCATAAACGGTTTCCTTGATACCATTTTCTCTGAGTATGTCAACTTCAACGACAGGAACGCCTATGGTCGTTCTTCCCCTGATGTTCACCTTGTTGATTCTGGCAGCCCGAGATCGATAGTGCGGTCTTTCTTTGCACCATTCCAAGGTAGAGTCAGATACCTTGGTCTTTTCTTCGATGATCTTTTGGGAATCTTCCCATAATTGGCGTTGAACTTCGATGGGAGTCTTCTTCAGTGCAGGGTCTTTCACCGATTGTTGGACAAGCTGGATGGTGTAGGCCTTATCTTTTTCTTCAGCTTCCCTTCGATCGGCGAGTAGTCTTTCAGTTCTAAGGTGATCAGCGAATTCTTTCTTTGTCAGTCTGAACTTAGTAGGGTCAGGGATGACTTTGGAACGCGGGAGGATGATTTGCTGATCTTCAAGCTTCTTGATCAGTTCTTCTCTCTTTTTCTGATCCTCTTCACTTAGCTTTTGAGGAGCCAAGGAAGGTCTGTTTTTGTGAGAGAGCAGCTCTTCTTCTTGTTCTTCAGTCTCAGGGAAATCCAAGACTGGGATTATTTCATCAGCTCTTGTGGCTGGGATTATTGGAGTTGCAGCAAGAGGAACTTCAGCTGGGATTATTGGAGTTGCAGCATGAGGAACTTCAGCTGGATCCTCAAGTAGGGGAGAGGACTAGCTGAAACACAATGATCGTTTAAGTAAGATCATTTGGGAAGAAAGAGATAGAGAAAAGAATGGGGTTTAAGTGTATAGAGGTTTTATGGAGATGAGAATTGAGGTTGAGAAGGGATAGAGGAGGGATGTAGTGTAAGGAAAGAGAAGATATTGCACCTGATAAACTGGCTTGTTGAAGAGAATAGCTAAATTGTCTTCAGATGAAACACCTTTGTTCTTGCCTTTGTCAGCTTCAGACGCTGCAGGCTTTGTCTTAGTCCCTTCCCCTGATGGTTCGTTTATCGAAATCCCTTTTTGAGCAGGGACCTTCTTGGGCTGAACGAAGAAGAAGTCATCATCGTCATCGTCATCATTATTTTTAGGAGATGATGATGGTTCGTCATCCTCAAGGTCGAGGTCTTCATTTTCTTCTTCTTCTTCCTCAGCTTCAGATTCTTCCTCGTCAGCATAAGGTACGGTAACGTCAGCAGCAACTTCAGTTTCCTCAAATTCAGAGGGAGTATTCTCGGTTCCCTAAGGGTTTTCAACTCCCCGAGGTTTCTTGGTTATAGCAGCATCAGAAACAATACCCTCCCCCTCAGAGTTACGGGGAAGGTCTTCAAGATTTTCTCCTCCCCCTCAGCATTATGGGGAAGGTCTTCAGTCTTCTCCCCCTCTTCCACATGATGGATGAGGGAGGAAATAATATTATCAGCAGCAAAAACAGTATCAGTGTGCATTGGGTCCCTGTCTTCCAGGCCAGAGATCCCAACACAGGTTTCAATCCTACCTAATCTGTCTTCCAGGCCAGATATAGCAGGAGTGATTCTTTGAAGATCCTCTCGATCCGTCTGAGTAAAGTGTGAGGGAGTGCAAGTTGGAGCGTTCAGAAGATCAAGGATTTGCTGCAGTAGAGTCTTCACCGAAGTTACCTCAGACTTTACAGTAATCACCTCTCCCTGAAGATCATCGACCGCTGTCTTTAATGTTGTGACTTCATTGGATAGGGCCTTAAAGTTGGTGGAGAGAGTGATGTTGACGGTGGAGTTTTCAGCGAGGGTGATAGCAAATTGACCAATGCTACCATCCACCTTCTCCAGATCAGCACTGGAGGCTTTGCCTTGGACCTCGGTGGTCAACTTCTTGAGAGCATCTCCAGCGTCTGTAACCGCTGAAGATTTGGTAGTAAGAGTGGTGGTGAGAGATTCCACCTTCGTTTCCAAGCCTTTCAGGGTGTTGTTGATATCTCCCAAATTAGGACCTGAAAAAGTTGAGAACATGTGAACAAAGGAAAGCTCAGAAGTTTGGGGTTTTGAGAGAGGAGTGTTTGGAGTTATGTGTATACCTGCGGGATGGTTGACGAAGTCCTCAAAGTCTCAATGACCGGTAAAGTGTTCATAGTCGTCTTCCAGAGAGCCTGTACGCTGAGAAGGTTCCGCAGGTCCTTTATTTAAATCCTGCATCCGCCTTATTTCTTCAGCAGATGAGTCACTCAGATGAAGGACCTTCGTTGTAGAGAAGGGAGGAACAGATGGAGTGACCAAAGAAACGGTGGGAGGAATGAGAGTTGAGAAGAGGGTGTTGGTGACAGGTTCAGCGTTGGATTCGCTGAGAATTACTTCTTCAGTCCTTTGAGGGTCTGAAGGAGGTGGGTTCAGTTCCAAGCTTATAACCTCAGCGTTTAAAGACGCTAAAGTTGGGATGGAAGGGGTGGCTTGATCGGCTGTGGCAGAGCGTACCACTGAACTATCCAACGGCTCTTCAGAAGAGTGAGTCGCAGAGTCTTCAACCTGTGAAGGTTTGGGGGGTTGCTCCTTGGTTTTCTTGATCCTTTTAAAATCAAGTGAGGTAGTAGAATGTTTCCTTTTCTTAGAAGGAGTGGTTTTTGCAGCCTGGGTATCAGCGGTGGGGATTTCCGCTGAGGTAGCCGACGAAGTAGAAGAAGGAGGATTGAGAATAGATAAGAGAGTAGTAAGACGTACCTCGTTTGGCAGGGCTTTGAAGTCGATGTTGGGTTTTGTTCAAAAAACGATTTCAAAAATAAAAACATTTTGCAACGGAAGCTTAAAAATTCTGAACAACATTAAAACACTTCAACACCCACCAAGGATCCATTTGCATGAACATGAAAGATTAAAACAACCATACGGGTTTTTAGAAAATACAACCTTTGTTGTCCTTTGATAAAGCCTTCTATTTGGAGAATATGGAGATGGCAAGAACCCAACCAAGAGTTCCTCTAGAGAAGTCCACCAACAAGCTCCAACACCTTGAGTATGATAGTACCTTCTTGATCAAAGATGCAAAAGACAACTTCTTGTTCAAGAATACAAGAGACAAGCATAGCAATTTTTATTGGACCACAAAAGGGTCCAATCATGTGCATATTGCCACCCAACATGGCCAATAAGAAAAAGGAAGGCCATGCAATTTTACACTCTCAACCCTTCTAGTTTAAAATGGTTAAAATCACATTTTAACAATTTTAAACTTTCTCCTTTAAGTCCCTCCTTTCAATTTTAGTTACATGTGAGTCCATCATATGTATTAACAAACTAAAATATATTATTATTTGCATCTAATATTATGAATCACATTCATTAATATTTTCAAGAAATAATTAATATTTATCAAGAATCGAATTCTTATAAATATCAATTTGGTGTCTACTTGCTATATGGTGTGACCCTATAGGATCATATATTACCGGCAATACTATTTTATAATCATTCTTGAGCATATGGAACCAACTATCACCCACTTGCTCAAGATTGTATTATAGAATGATATAGACAGTGGTGGACGTCTAGCAACATCTCACTGCCCCTAGCAATGTATGACTGTAAATGCCATTCAACAACATTCAATTCCCATAAGCTCATAGCTTCAATTGATGTATAAGGTGTGGTATCAGTTATCCCTTTGTTTGGACATCACGTTGAACATGAGACATGGATCACTATCATTCTCATCTATTGTTCAACTTTTGGTAAGGCGTCTTAGATGTCTCACTCTTAACATATTTAGAGAAACAAATCCCATCTTGACTACATACGCCTGTCGTGCAGTTTATGCCATGCCCAATAATGGCTTTTATAGCTGCCTTTTTCAAGAACAACGGTTAACCATATCAAAGCATAACACTCCCTACACTTGAGTCCCAAATATGCATCTCAGGTCGAAGGATACAAAAATACTACCTTTATTCAAGACTCACTTATGACGACGATCCATGAGGTGATCTTGAAGCGGATCAGGTCCAATACTTGTTCCCTAACAAGTACCTATGAACTTGGTTGCAACACTTTGCCATTTTTACTCTTAAAAGTCAACCAATCCAATTCATATTAGTCTTACTTCATAGTTGCTCCTACAACTATGATCGACTATGGACATTTAGAATAACTTATTTATTCAAGGATTAAAACATGCTAATATGGAACACAACGAGTATGAAAAAGATCATATCTTATATATCTTGTTAAATACAATACTTGTTGCTTTTCATTGTTCCAAAATCCAAATACTAAACCAAATCAAATCCATTCACTAGAGTAACGAAGTCCTATAGCTCTAGCGTGATCTTCATGCTTAGCTGGTGGAAGAGACTTCGTGAATGGGTCTGCCAAATTCTGATCTGTATGAACTTTGCGAATACTTATTTCACCGCTTTCAACTTCATCACGTATGTAGTTGAATTTCCGGCGAATGTGTCTGGTCCTTTTCTGTGACATGGCATCATTAGCTATGGCTATGGCACCCTCATTATCACAAAGGATTTCTAGGGGTTCCTGAATGGTAAGGACCACCCCTAGATCTTCAATGAACTTCTTCATCCAAGCAGCTTCTTGTGCAACCTGTGATGCTGCGATGTACTTTGACTCTGTAGTGGATTGTACAACCACGCTTTGCTTGGAATTCATCCAAGCGACGACGCCTCCATTCATAATGAAGACAAAACCAGGCTGTGACTTACAACATCTCTATCCGTCTGGAAGCTAGCATCAATATAACATTTTATACTAAGGCTTTCTTCCTGACCTCCATATATAAGGAACATTTCTTTGGTTCTTCGTAAGTACCTTAGAATGTTCTTCACAGCAATCCAATGACCTTCTCCCGTATCTTGTTGGTACCTACTCGTCATGCTCAAAGCATACGATACATCCGGTCTCGTGCATATCATAGCATACATGATAGATCCAATTGCAGAAGCATATGGAATGCCATCCATCTTGTCCCGCTCAGCCTTTGAGCTAGGACATTGAGATTTGCTCAATATGGTACCAGATGGCATCGGCAATGATCATCTCTTAGAGTCTTGCATCTTGAACCTTTTCAAGATTTTGTCAATGTATGCATTTTGACTTAAACCTATAAGTCTTCTTGATCTATCTCTATAGATCTTTATACCAAGAATATATGCTGCTTCACCCAAATCTTTCATTGAGAAACATTTCTCAAGCCAAGCCTTAACCCCTTTCATATAGGGAATATCATTTCCAAAGATCAGTATGTCATCCACATACAACACAAGGAATGTTACAATGCTCCCACTAGCTTTCTTGAAAACACATAGTTCATCTTCATTTTTAATGAAACCAAACTCTTTGATTTTCTCATTAAAACGAAGATTCCAACTTCGAGATGCTTGTTTTAGTCCATAAATGGATCTCTTAAGCTTACACACATTATTAGGATACTTTGGATCGACAAAACCTTCAGGCTGAACCATATAGACATCTTCAGTTAAGTGTCTATTAAGAAAATCCGTTTTGACGTCCATTTGCCATATCTCATAGTCATAATATGCAGCAATGGCAAACAATATTCTAATAGACTTGATCATAGCCACAGGAGGGAAGGTTTCATCGTAGTCAATACCATGAGTTTGAGTGAAACCTTTCGCCACAAGTCTTGCTTTATATGTGTGCAAATTTCCATCCATGTCGGTTTTCTTCTTGAAAACCCATTTACTTCCCACAGACTTGCTGTTGGGAGGGAGATCAACCAAGTCCCATACTTGATTATCATACATGGATTGCATCTCAGTGTTCATGGCTTTAAGCCAACGATCAGATTCAGAACCTGTCACGACAATTTGGTAATTGGTGGGCTCATCAGAATCCACCAAGAAACAACATTCATCATAAGATATGGAAAACCCATATCTTTCTGGTTCCTGTCGTACTCTACTAGATTTGCGAACACTTTGTGTCTCATTTGTCTCCTGACCAACCATTTGTTCAGGCTCAACATCTCGTTGTTGAGTACTAGTGCCAACCTCAGGTGCATCAGCTAATGGTTCTTCCTCAAATACCATTTGCCTCCCTCCGGCTTCTTCCATTAGAAACTTGGTTTCCAAGAATTCAGCTTTTCGAGCAATAAAAACTTTATTCTCGGCGGGATTGTAGAAATAATATCCTATACAATCTTTAGGATATCCTACAAAGATGCATTTAGTAGATCTGTGATCTAATTTGTTTGAAGCTTCTTGTCTCACATAAGCCTCACATCCTCATACCCTTAAATAGGATAAGGATGGAACCTTTCCATGCCAAATCTCATAAGGTGTTTTATCTACTTTTTTGGCTGGAGCCATATTTAAAATACGGGTAGCAGTAATTAAGGCATAACTCCAAAATGATAAAGGAAGAGTACTCCTATTCATCATAGAGCGAACCATATCTAGTAAGGTTCGGTTCCTCCTCTCAGACACACCATTATGTTGTAGTGTTCTAGGTGGAGTAAGTTGTGAGACAATCCCACGATCCTCTAGATGATTTAGGAATTCATCACTTAGATATTCACCTCCTCTATCGGAACGAAGGACTTTAATGGTTTTATTGAGTTGATTCTCAACTTCACTTTTAAATAATTTGAACATTTCAAATGCTTCATGTTTATGTTTCATCAAATAAACATAACCATAACGACTGAAGTCGTCAGTGAAGGTGATGAAGAATCTAGCACCATCTCTTGATATGGTTCTGAAAGGACCGCACACATCAGTATGTATGATTCCTAACAGATCTTTAGCCCTTTCACTAGAACTAGAGAAAGGAGCTTTGGTCATCTTCCCATATAAACAAGATTCGCATGTATCAAATGATTCTTTCTCATTTGCCTTCAAAATACCACTCTTTTGAAGTTGGGATATGCGCTTCTTGTTTATATGGCCAAGACGACAATGCCATAAATAAGAATCGCTTAAATCGTTCTTGAGTCTTTTGGTGTTAGCATGGTATATAGAACTATCGTTTATGGAACTATCTAGTACTTCGTATATACCATTTAGAGGTCTAGCCTCGAAATAGAACATATCATTTTTGTAAGCATGAATAAAATCGTCATTAAAACGATAAGTAAAACCAGAGTGTTTTAAACGAGCAACTGAAATAATATTCCTGGTCAAACCAGGGACATAACACACATTGTTTAATGTTAAATACAGGCCATTCGGTAAATGTAAATCGTAATCTCCTAAAGCTTGAGCTTCAACTCTTGCTCCATTTCCCATGTGGAGTATGATTTCGCCTGTCTTCAGCTGCTTACTTTTTCTGAACCCCTGTAACATGTTCATATGTGAGTTTCACACCCAATATCAAATACCCAAGTGTTAGGTGAAAAAGTAAATAGATCTAATTCTATCACATAGATACCTGAAGGCCCTGCATCGGCCTTTTTCTTCTTCAACTATGCCAGGTAAGTAGGACAGTTCCATTTCCAGTGACCAATCACGCCACATTCAAAACATGCGTCTTCTTTAGCCACTTTTTCCTTCTTTTTAGTTGGTGGGGTTCGGGCAACCTTCTTTCCTTTGCCCTTAACAAACTTAGCCTTGGAGTTAGGAGTTTTGGGTTTCTTGGTTCCACCCTCCCGAATCATGAGCACATGAGGGGTTTTCTTTAGGAGATTCTTATCAGTAGTTTTGAGCATCTGATGCAGTTCTAAGATAGGTTTCTCCCAACCATTCATGTTGTAGTTCATGATGAAGGGGTCTTAGGATTTGGGCAAAGAGTTCAGAATTATATCCGTAGCCAAATCCGTTGGATATTTAGAGACAAGACGCTCCAAATGATCCAAATGACCTTTCATCATGAGTATGTGATTGCTCACATTTCCTCCGTCCTCCATCTTACATGCGTGCAACGATCGAACGGTTTCGAAGCGTTCAGTTTGGGCTTGCTGTTGGAACATTTCCTTCAGCTGATTGATCATATCATATACCGTGTGATTCTCGAAAATCTCTTGAAGTTCGAGAATCGTTGTGGCTAGCATGAGGCTCGAAACTTCGACCGAATCATCCACATGTTTCGACCATTCAGCGTGAGGAGCCCTAGGAGTAACGGGAGGTTCATCGGGAATAGGGGTATCCAACACATACAACTTCTTTTCTGGCCTGAGAACAATTCTCAGGTTTCGGCGCTAGTTTAGGAAGTTGGTGTGGTTAAGTTTTTCTTTTTCAAGAAGGGATCAAAAGTAATTGGTGTGGTGGTTTGCATTTGTTGTCATCTACAAAATTTAACAAAGTTCTATTTAGTATTTTCGATTTTCAAAAATTTATTTATTAATGCCCTTCATGTATTTAAAACATTAATAATATAAAGTCTAGGATCCAACGTTGCAAAACAAATAAATGGTTAGGTGACCTTTATCCCATCTATTTAATTCAACATGGTAGGTGACGTTCACCAATTACATCCAAATGTAATTCCTAGTACTATGGGATCCTTAAACAACGTTCATTAATTGGCATGTTTGATCCCATCTATGCCTCGGGTTTCTAATGCTTAGGTGACCTTTATCACAAAAGATCCCCGATCAAGTCATCCAACTTGAACAACTTGGGGAATCGGCGCATAACTAGTGGTTAGGTGACCTTTATCCCACTAGAAAACGTGAAACCACCTAGGCCATCAAAAGACGATCCAAGTAGTTAGGTGACCTTTATCCCACAAGGATCATACAAGTGATGTGCGAGTGTTTTCAAAAAGGACGACATAGACTTGCGTTTATAAAAGGCATTTTATATGTATTATAATTCTAGTTTTATAAACAATCATATTGTATCATGTATATTGCATGCATCCAATATCACATGGTACTTATAATTTGAAAACATATTTTTCTTTTATTGGTTTTTTTTAGTTTAAAATAAAATCTCCATTTTATTAACTATTTCATTGCGGTCAATTTTAAACTAATATCCTATATTAATGTTTGAGTTTGAGCGCAATAGAACCAATTTTAGTCCTTTTAATAAAACAACCTTTTATCTTAGACATGGAGTTTGGATGAGTTTTAAAATCACAATTTTAACTCATTTTACTACTTCAAAATTTTTAAGAGTTTTTATAATAAAACTCCTTTTATTTTAAAAAACCATATTTATCATTTTACTTTAAAATGTTATTTTGAAAAGCCAAACTCCAAAAGATGATTTACTTTTATGTTCAAAATATTATGTAGCATGCAAAAATCCTATTTCAACCACACATGATAATATCAACATAAACATAATCAACATAATGCAAAAAGTGTATAAACCAAGCCAAAATTTCTGGTAACAATTCTTGTGAACCAAACAAGAAAGTGAAGTCCATTACTAAGGGACAAAGAACCAAAACTCCAAATGATGTCTTCAAGCTCCCACTTGCCAAAACAACCATTGCATGCAAATCTTCTAGCAACTCCATGGTGTGTGTGTATGCTCCTTGAAAGTCTCCAAATGGTCTTCATTCTTTAAACTTGTTACATTTTTATATATAAATAAACTAATCTAACATTAATCTATCTAATACAAAAAGTAAGAAAATGAAGAATGCCTATTTACTATTACATATTTTATGAATAAATAAATATTACAACCAAATGAATAAACAACACAACCAACATCACAAGGGGTCTTTGGCTTGTTTACACACATCATTTACATACAACAAAAAATAAAGAAACACTTTGTTTTTCTAAGGCAACTTTTATGACAAAAAATGCATGTAAATTTTGGTCACATAAAATAACAATTATAAACAACAACAACAAAAAAAGTTGCCAAAGATGCCATACATGAACTTCTTCATGCAAGATGAAAAATCACCCATGGCTTCCAAAAACCAAGTTTTCATATAAACAAGAAATCTTAACATGCATGCAAAAGTGGCTCTGATACCACTTGTTGGGTTTTGTTCAAAAAACAATTTCAAAAATCAAAACATTTTGCAACGGAAGCTTAAAAATTTTGAACAACATTAAAACACTTCAACACCCACCAAGGATCCATTTGCATGAACATGAAAGATTAAAACAACCATAGGGGGTTTTAGAAAATACAACCTTTGTTGTCCTTTGATAAAGCCTTCTATTTGGAGAAGATGGAGATGGCAAGAACCCAACCAAGAGTTCCTCTAGAGAAGTCCACCAACAAGCTCCAACACCTTGAGTATGCTAGTACCTTCTTGATCAAAGATGCAAAAGACAACTTCTTGTTTAAGAATACAAGAGACTTGAATTTGGAAGAGCAAAAAACACTCCCAATAGGGGAGGTTTCGGCCAAAGTAGGGAGAGAGAGAGAGGAGAGAGTTAATTTTTGCAAGTGTGTCTTACCATTCCAGGTATTCTCTCATTTTACTAGAAGACAAGCATAACAATTTTTATTGGACCACAAAAGGGTCCAATCATGTGCATATTGCCACCCAACATGGCCAATAAGAAAAAGGAAGGCCATGCAATTTTACACTCTCAACCCTTCTAGTTTAAAATGGTTAAAATCACATTTTAACTATTTTAAACTTTCTCCTTTAAGTCCCTCCTTTCAATTTTAGTTACATATGAGTCCATCATATGTATTAACAAACTAAAATCTATTATTATTTGCATCTAATATTATGAATCACATTAATTAATATTTTCAAGAAATAATTAATATTTATCAAGAATCGAATTCTTATAAATATCAATTTGGTGTATACTTGCTATATGGTGTGACCCTATAGGATCATATATTACCGGCAATATTATTTTATAATCATTCTTGAGCATATGGAACCAACAGTCGAGCACCTTAGGGCCAACCCGAGAGAGTCTCAGGTCGCCCACCTTTGGGTATTTATTCCCAAGTCTGTGTAGAAAGAGAGCACTGACAAACCTTGGATATGGAACACATGTTGGTCTGTCAGCCATGTCCACCCTGAATGCCAGATCGTTGTAGACGATTGATGCCCAATCAATGTTAAGGCCCTTCAGCAGTGCATATCCCATGGCCTGTTGAGGTTGGGATGCTTGGTCAGTTGACCTAACTTTTGCTGTCAAGCAGCTAACCAAATGAGCGAAGATGAAGTTCATCTTGCTGGGCATCTTTGACTTCTTAATGGCGGTTAGCTTCTTCTCAGGGAGTTTGTCTCTCCCTGTGTCCCAAGCATAATTCATTGCATCAAAGAATGCAATCAGGGTTTCCCTATCAGCAAGGTTTTTGTGGTTTGGCAGAGGGACAAAGCGGTTTTCTTTGGTACTGCCAGGAAGGTTTAGAGCACGCCTGATATGAAACGGGGTGATCTTGGAAGTTCCATGTTTGGTGTCACAGAGAATTACATCAACCATTTTCTTTGGGTCTTTGGTTGAGGGCACCTGAGCTCTTCTGGCAGTATACCAGAACTGAGCTAGAAGATATTGATGAGCAAGGGGTGCAGTTGTAAGAGCTGTCGACAGAGGACAGGTCTTGAGAAAGTTCACAACATCATCAAGATGTGTGACCTATTTCTTTTCAGGGAAGTCGAAGAGAGCATAGGGATTATTGCTTTGAAAGGTAACTTTCTTGAGATAGAACTTGACCTGAGGAGCTTTTGTGAATTCAGTGACCTCAGCAGCTGTGGAGGATTTAGCATCATGAGTCTTAGTAGAAAATGCCATTTCTGTTTATCACATATAAACATGAAGAAGATGAACAAAAATGTCTTAATGTGGAAAGATTTTCCAAATAAGATGTTTTTGGGTTTGCACATTTCATACAGACAAGAAAAATGTCTTAATGAAGATTAGGGTTTTTCTTGTTTTGAAAAAGAAATACCAAACAAAGAGAGCATTTGTTTTCCAGTTTCTGTTTGAAGAAGAGATTCTGGAAAAACATATGAAGATGCAAGTTTAAGATTTCTGGCTCAAACTTGAAGAACAACAATGAAGGTTGCGTTCATAAAATCATGACAAAAAATGATTTCATTTTAAGAGAGTTCTTTTGTTTGATCTGTTAGAACCAATAATAAGATCAGAAACAAGTTAAAAAAAGGTAAATAACAAGAATATGAACCTTGATTGTTGAAGACGAAGATGAACAATTTCTGGAAACGAAGAGTTCAAAATGCAACAGAGAGTTCTTGCTTTTTGAGAGATAAAGTTTGCGTAAAAGGTAAAAATATAAACGCAAAGGGTTTATATAGTGCGAGTAGAGAGAAAAACTATTAGCGGGAAAGTTTTTCATGATGACACGGACACGTCCCTTGATTTTGATTGGACAAAGAAGTCGAAACGGGCGAACGTGTCAGAGAAAATGTGCCATGGTCTATCCGTTGTGATGACGTCACAAATGTCCTTTCATATTTTAGGATGTCTCTGAGGTTTTTGAAATTTCAGGGACATTTTGAAAACATGAAGCATTGAATAGATATATCAGTGTTAGATTTAGAAATTTCAAAAGTATCACTGAAAGGAAGAGATATTCAGCGATGCAATTTGTTTTAAAATCTTGCATTCATAGGCGAACGTCAGCGAGTAAGAGAGAACATACCTTGATATCAGCGAATCAATTTTGTTCAGAGAGTAGGTGATGAGAAGGGTTATACAAGTTCATTATTATTACTGATCAAATGTGAACCGTTGAAGAATTTATTCTTCTAAGTTCAGCATTCCAAGCTCGCTGATGAGAAAGTTGAATCATGTCTCAACAAGAGGTTTGGTGAATAGATCAGCTAACTGAAAGTCAGTTAGGATAAAATGAAGTTCTATATCACCATTCATCACATGATCTCTGATAAAATGATACCTGATTTCGATGTGTTTGGTCTTTGAGTGTAGAACTGGATTATTGGCGATAGCGATGGCACTTCTGCTGTCGCAATACATTGGAATCTTTGAGAGCTTTCAGCTCATAGTCCAGTAATTGATTTATCATCCATAAGACCTGAGAACAACAGCTTCCAGCGGCTACATACTCAGCTTCAGCGGTTGAGGTGGACACTGAATTTTGCTTTTTACTTGTCCAACTCACCAGCTTTCCACCCAGGAGCTGACAACCTCCTATGGTGCATTTCCTATCCAATTTGCAACTTGCAAAATCACTATCTGAATAGGAGATTAGATCAAACCCTGAGTCTTTGGGATACCAAAGACCTAGGTTAGGAGTACCCTTAAGGTAACGAAAGATTCTCTTTACAGCGATCCAATAAGATTCCTTAGGTTCAGCTTGATACCGTGCACACAAACAGGTTGCGTACATAATATCAGGTCGGCTAGTTGTAAGATACAGAAGAGACCCGATCATCCCACGGTACATCGTGACATTAACACGTTTTCCAGAAGGATCCTTATTTAGTGTCAGCGGTGGTGCCATAGGGTTTTTCATAGCTGAACTCTGAGTTGAATCAAATTTCTTCAGCATATCTTTAACATACTTACCTTGGTGAATGAAAGTTCCTTTTTCACTCTGTTTGATTTGAAGACCAAGGAAATAGGTTAGTGTTAGAGCATTATTGTATTCAAGATTTACTGTAAAGTCAATGTACTGTATTAGTTCATAATGCCTTTATACCTTGTATGTTATGGGTATAAATAGGCTTGTCTAGTTTATTAGCTAGTAACAATCTAGAACACTTTATGCATATTGTCATTTTATACTCAATTCTCAATATATGAATGATAAGTTTGTTCTCTAGATTCTCTCTGTATTATTGATTGCAAGATCTGGGTTTATCAATTGGTATCAGAGCTAAACAGAAGATTCAAGAAGATTAAGAAGCAAATTGAAGATTTTTTACACTGGATAAAAGATTTCGGATCCTTCAGAGTTTACTATTCATGATGATTTCTGACCCTTCTTCGATTACTATTCATCCAGAATTCGACTTTTCAGTCATTTTTGATCTTTTGGATTGAAATTTTACATCACTGAACTCGTTTTTCATCCTTGATCAACTTTAATTCAAGGATCTATACCAAAATCTGCACAGAATTTGCAAATCTGAGCAATTCGAAAAACTTTTCTTACTGTTTTTGGTTCAAAAGTCGATTAATTTGATCGATTTGGGATTTGAAATCAACTAAGAAAGTGTCTGGAATCAAATTTCGAACAAATCGGTGCAAGTTTCATTACAATTGATCAAGATTTGAAAAAGTTATGGCTGATTTAGTGATTTTTGGTGTTTAAGTGAAGGTTTCGGATCATTCATGAAGATTTCGGATCATTCATAAGGATTTCGGATCCTTCATAGTTTACTATTGGTTTCGGATCCTTCATTGTTTACTGTTCATCATGGTTTCGGACCCTGCTTTATTCGAATTCCGTAGATTTCGTATTTGCCTTGATCCGGATTCCTTGATTTCGAACCCTTAAGGAATCAAAACCAAAGGTTTCGAACTCTTAAGGAATCGAAACCAAAGATTTCGAACCCTTATTGATTCGAATCCCCATGGTTTCGAACCCTTACTGATTCGAAATCCTTGGTTTCGCACCCTTATTGATCCGAATTCGTGTTGATTAAATAAAATTAAAAAAAATTAAGAGCTTTTCAAGAAAAAAATTTATATAAATTTTGAGAAAATTTTTTATTCCGAAATTTTTTCTATAGTGTTTTTCATACACTTTAAGAGCTTTTCAATAAAAAAATTTTATATAAATTTTTTTCAATAGTGTATTTTATACACTTTCTGCTTGATTTTCTGAAAGATCAACTTCTAGCAATACCATAAAGAGAGATGGGTTTGCAACAAACTCTTATAAAGGAGATTCCTCCAACTCTACAAGTTTTTGTTAAACCAAATAATGAAATTTTGCAACAAGTTCTTATAACAGAAATACCTTCAACACCACAAACTTTTGTTAAATCTAATAATGAAAGTTTGAAGCAAACTATTGTTAAATCTAGTGGTGAAGGTTTGAAGCAAAATTTTGTTAAAACTAATACTTCAAATCCTTCAACTCATCAAGATGACATGAAGGAGCTTCAAGGAAGTATAAAAGCATTGGAGGAAGAAAATGCAAATCTGAAGAGACAAATTTTAGACATTTCTTTTTCAAATGATAAACTTATTAAAAGAGTTACTGATCTTGACGTTTATATTGCAGATCTTGAAGCAAAGAGAGACAACTCAAGTATGCACGATCAAATCAAGAAACTTCAAGAGAAAGTAACAACTCTTCAAAGTGAAAATGCTGATATGAAGAGTAGAGAAATCGAGAGAGAGAAGGGGAACTCATATCTACAAGATAAAATAAAAAGAGTTCAAGAGAAAAGAACAACGTTGGAAAGTGAAAACGTCGAACTAAAGAAGAAGCTTTCTGAACGTGAAATAGAGTCTTCTTCTTCAAAGAAAGTTCTTAAAGAAAAGGACGCATTTGAACCGAGAAGTATAAAACTTTCAAAACAAGTTTCTGACTTTGAGAAAGTTTTATTTTTTGAAAAAGAGAAGCTTGAGAAAGAAAGAGTTGTTTTTAAAAATGAACGCAAATCTTTTGAGATTAAAAGTTCTGAACTTTCCGTGAAAATCTCTGAATTAGAAAATCTTTTGGAAAAGGAAAGAAAAGATTTCACGGAAAAGAAAAATCTCTTTGAAAAGGAAAACAAAATTCTTAAAAAGAAAAATATGGAATCTTTCAAAGAGATTATTGATAAAAGAAAGTTTTTGGAAAAAGATTTTGAATCGGAACGCAAACATTTTGAAGATGCGATTCTTAATCTTACCAAAAGATTATCTGGTTTATCAAATGATATTATGAAGGATCAATTGATCAAATCTGATCTCCAAAAGAAATTTGATCTAATTTTTAAAGAGAACAATGTTTTTACAAACAAAGTTAAAGAACTTGAATACATCATTTTTAAATGTGATGTCTCAAAGCAGCCCAGTCATGATACTATCTTTCAGACTCCATTTGTTAAATCAAATGATTCTGAATACTCTTTTAAAACTGCTTCAAGTTCATGTTTTAAAAACATTTCTTCTAAACAATTTAATAGATCAACTGATTTCTCAAAAGGTCAGATTCGTTCTACAAATCTCTTCTATAATCATCTGCTTGATAAATCAGATAACAAAACAAATGTGCCTAAAGTTAATTCTTCCTAAACTGAAGAAGTTCCAGTCTTCAAGAAGGTGAAAATGGAATGGAGAGTCAAAGGCACAACAATTCCGAAGAAAGAAGTTCCAAAATCATCTTCATCCACATCAAAAGCAAAGAGGAACAATGCTCCGAAAGGTAAATCTTCTGTTCCACCTAATCTTGTTTATTCTACAAATCATCTGATTAGGTTGGCACATAAGAAAATCTGTTGTTCTTACTGTGGATCAAATGATTTTGTGCATAAAGATTATACTTCTTATTGGTACGGTACTTACAGTATTCCTTTTAAGAAATCTACACCTAACACACTAGGACCCAAGTCCCGTTGGGTACCAAAATCTGCTTAATCTGTTTTGTAGGTTCTTCATGTGTTGTGCTGAATGTTACATATATACCACACACATAATTGATAACAGAAGAGAAGCGGTGATTTTTTTTGAAGAATATTTGTACCATTAAGGGGGAGCAAAGAGTTTTTGGCTTTTGAACATATCAGTTCAAAACCCGTGCTTAAACGACTATGGCTTCTGAACAATTCAGTTCAGGACCCGTACTTCAAAGACTAAGACTTCTAAACAAATCAGTTTAGAACTCGTACTTCTCAGGTGATATCCTTAACTGTCACATCTTTCTATTTCAAGGAACAAGTGTTGAAAGGTAACATTGCATTATGTTTTATTTCTACTGCTTTGAATGTTTGAATCTTTACAAATTTAATTCAATGAGATTAAATTTTTCAATTTTCATTCAATGAATGAAATGTGTGTCAAGGGTGATTTTACAAGTGTTTTTGTATTATCTGAGTTATATTTGTTTCATCTTTCACTTCTGAAATAAATCGAAAGGTCAGCAAAACATGAATGAAATTATGTTGAATGCTCAAAGTTATGTGAATCTGGACTTATATAAGATATAATGCTCAAAAAGCCTAAATGCCAGAATGATGGATGGAAATGAAAATATGGGAGAAGCACTATGTTTTAGAACCAACTGATTGAGATAAAATTATGCACTATCATTTAGTTTGAAAGTTTGTACTTGTGGCCTTTCTGGTTTGGGAGAGTAAGTCCTAAGGGGTGCTCGACACCTAGTCCCTAAGATCAACTGGTCTGGGATCGGCTGACCCAAATCCTGCTATAGAACCAGATAGAAAGCCATGTTCTACTGGTACAAATGGGTTTAAGATATATCGATGTGGCCTTTCTGGTTTGGGAAATTAAATTCTAAGGGGTGCTCGACACCTAGCACCTAAGGCCAACTGGTCTGGGATATGCTGACCCAAATCCTGCTATAGAACCAGATAGAAAGTCATGTTTAACGGTGTATCTTATTGTTACTAAATTTTTTTATTAAAGATGCCAATGAGCACAAAATCAAAAGATGCCAATGAGCACAAATTAAAAGATGCCAATGAGCACACATCTCTTGAAACTTGGGGATAATACAATGTCGCGATAAACCAGTAAATTTGTGAAAATCCTGTTTTTGGACAAATAGTGTGAGTAGAGCAAAGTATTCTTATATGTTTTAGAATTGCATATGCTTGTAGCTAATCATATTTCGCATGCTAGCACACCAAATAGATTTAATAAAGGGGTTGAAATTGAACATTTTTAACTGTATATGCAATGATGACTTGTTTTTGAATCCAAACACATGCATTTGATTTCATTTGATTGAAAAATCTGTTAAATTTCATTAAGTTGGATTTCTTTTGTAAAGTTTTCAAATGATCAAATGTTAGTAGTTATAAAATGTGGTTCAATGAATTTGATATTCCTTGTATAAATGTTTTCATTAATGCACTGTATTTGAAATGAATACTTTTAATGAAATATATGCATACTTTCAGGGGGAGAAAAAAAATTGCTCCAAAATTCTTATTTTGAGGGGGAGCAAGGTTATTCATTAAGGAGGAGATTGTTAGTAATACTCATAGACGCGACTGAAATTGAAAAAGGTTTTTGATGATCATGATGCTCACATTCATCAAAAAAGGGGGAGAAATGTTTAATTCAATTTCATGTCGAAGATAATTCAAGATCAAAGAGATGAAGATACTAAGTTCAAGAAATCATTCAAAATACAAGAAGTCCAAAATTCGCATGCTGGATTCGGATTGTTCAAAATTGCATTGGTTTCGGATCATGTGAAGTCTGAAATGTTGCTGAATTTGGTTATCTTAGTTCTGAGCGTTTCGGAATGTGCTTACACCTAAAAGTTCAACAATATAGATGATTTCGCATCCTTCTATCCTTCTGATTCAAATTCTGATGGTTTCGCATTCAACTTGATACGAATTCCTATGGTTTTGTATTCAACTTCATCCGAATCGACATGGTTTCGCATCCAACTGATCCGAATGCATATGGTTTCGCACCCTTCTTGTTCCGAATTCTATGATTTCGCATCCTTCTTGGTCCGAGATCTGATGGTTTTGCATCCTACTGATCTGAGTTCTCTTGATTTCGGATCTGTCTACATCCAAATTGATGGTTTCGGATCCTTTTAATATGAGAAAATTAATATGAAGGATACGAGAAGTTACTGTTTGTCAAAGACTGATAAAGCTGCAAAGATCTGTTTTTCATGTACAAGACTTGAAGATGATTTGATAGAGTGTCTGTTTGGGAAGATTGAATTTACAAAGAGCTGAAGACTGCTGTCATATTTTTTAAATCTAGAATCTAAAGGGGGAGGTTGTTAGAGCATTATTGTATTCAAGATTTACTGTAAAGTCAATGTACTGTATTAGTTCATAATGCCTTTATACCTTGTATGTTATGGGTATAAATAGGCTTGTCTAGTTTATTAGCTAGTAACAATCTAGAACACTTTATGCATATTGTCATTTTGTACTCAATTCTCAATATATGAATGACAAGTTTGTTCTCTAGATTCTCTCTGTATTATTGATTGCTAGATCTGGGTTTATTAGTTAGTTCACCCATCATACTCATTTTATATTCAGCATTCATTCTCTCAGCGAAACGAGTACAAAGGTCAGGGTTAGTGGAACCAAATATAATATCATCGACATATATTTGAACAAGAATGATATGACCTTTTAATTTCCTGAAAAATTGAGTTTTATCGATTTTACCACGCTTAAATTTTTCAATATGGAGATAAGTAGAGAGAGTGTCATACCATGCACGAGGAGCTTGCTTTAAGCCATAGAGTGCCTTATCCAGTTTATAAACATAACCTGGATGCTTATAATCTGAAAATCCTGGGGGTTGTTCCACGTAGACTTCTTCATTCAGCTTTCCGTTTAGGAACGCTGACTTGACATCCATTTGATAAACCTTGAAGTCTTTGTGTACAGCGTAGGTTAAGAATAGACGAATGGCTTCTAGTCTTGCCACTGGAGCAAAGGTTTAGTCGTAATCTATACCTTCCTCTTGTCTGTATCCCTGAGCAACAAGATGAGCCTTGTTGCGGGTTACAGTTCCATGTTCATCCAACTTGTTTTGATAGACCCATTTAGTGCCTATCACTGACTTGTCGGATGGTCTAGGAACAAGCTTCCAAACTTTGTTTCTTTCAAATTATGTCAGCTCTTCTTGCATAGCGCTGACCCAGTTTGGATCTTGGAGGGCATCATCTGTTTTCTTTGGTTCAATCAGAGAAATAAAGTTAACAAAGAAACAAATATTACCTGCACTTCGTCGAGTCTGAACACCAGCGTTTGGATCACCAAGAATTTGTTCAATAGGGTGATTGATAGTCCATCGCTGAGCCGGAGCAAGAGTTGCTGACTCAACCTGAACTGGAGGGGCTGAAGATGAGGCTTCAACAACTTCTGGTATGTCAGCCAAGAGAGGAAGAGGTGCAGATGTCATTTCGTTCACTGATTGCTGAGAAGTAGATGGTATATCTGAGATAGAAGGTTCAGAAACAGGCATAGTGTTTAGAGGAACAGCTGAGACCCATGAGAATTCAGCTTCACTATTCTGCATGCTTGGGATGATAGTAGGACCATCATCTTCAGCGGGATGAGTATGAGATGGAGGATTGGGAATGTCTTTTGAATCACCAAGATGAGAAAACATCCATTGATTCAGTTCTTCAGTATCAGCAGAAGGTCTAGAGTTCGCTGAACGGGATTCGTCAAAAGTGACGTGGATAGTTTCTTCAATGGTTTGTCTTCTACGATTGAAGACTCTGAAGGCTTTGGAGACTGAGGAGTATCCAAGAAAGATTCCATCATCAGCCTTAGGATCAAACTTTCCAAGGGCATCTCTGTTGTTCAGTATGAAACACTGACATTCAAAGATGTAAAGAAAGCTAATTGAAGGCTTTCTCCCATGAAAGAGTTCATAGGCTGTTTTCTTGAATCTTTTGACAATCAGCAACCTGTTTTGAGTAAAACAAGCAGTGTTGACAGCTTCTGCACAAAACTGAGTAAGTAGATGAGAATCACTGAGCATTGAACGTGCAGCTTCGATGATAGTTCGATTTCTTCTTTCAGCGACTCCGTTTTGTTGCGGTGTTCTCACTGAGGAAAAGTTGTGAGAAATACCCTTACTTTCAAAGAAGGAATAAAGGGAACTATTTTTGAATTCAGTCCCATGATCACTCCTTATTGAGCGAACGGTCATGTTGTTCAGGACTTCCATTTTCCTAACAAAGGTGATGAGTTATTCAGGGGTGTCACTCTTGGAACGGAGAAACATCACCCAGGTATAGCGAGAGAATTCATCAACTATGACCAGTATGTATTTCTTTCCAGCGATGGATTGTTTGTTAACAGGGCTAAACAGATCCATATGGAGAAGTTGTAGAGGAGATGGCACTGAGGAAACTTGCTTAGATTTGAAACTAGCTTTTGTTTGTATCCCTTTCTCACACGCTGAACATAAGGACTCCTTAGTGTATGAGTGTTGAGGTAGACCAGTGACCAACTCTTTAGAGGAAAGAGTATTCAGTGTATTGAAGTTGAGATGGGAGAGCCTTTTATGCCATAGCCAGTTGACATCAGATGAGGCTTTTGAGAAGAAACAGGAGTTCTCAGTGGTTGTAGAGTCCATGTTTATAACATAAACATTTTCCATACGATAACCGCTGAGAGCTATCTTCTCCTTTTTGTCAATGACAAAGCAGGATTCCTTAGTGAAAATCAATTTGTTATCCTTGTCACACAGCTGACTTATGCTTAGAAGATTATGCTTCAGCCCTTCAACATATGCAACTCTTCCAAAGATTGTTGTACCGTTAGAGAGTACACCAAATCCTCGGGTATAGCCTTTTCCATTTCCACCGAAGGTCACAGAGGGACCTTTCTCTTCCTTATATTCAGTGAGCAGTTTTTTCTTTCCAGTCATGTGTCTAGAGCATCCGCTATCGAGATACCAGATACCCTTCCGAACCTGCAAACAAAGGAAGATTAGTTTGACTTGGGCACCCATTTAACCATGGGTCCACATTTGTCAGTGGTGGTAGAAGAAGTGGAAGGTTCAGCATTCTTCGCAGCATTTGAAGATTCAGCTTTGGAGTTATTCTTCACTTTGGTTAATTTCTTAACCTCAGTGGTCTTCTTTGCCTTGGGGCATTAATCTTCACCTTAGCTAACTTTTCAGCTTTGGTGGATGTGGGGCACTTACTAGCAATGTGATCGGTAAGTCCACAGTGATAACATTTCCTATAGCTAAAGGTAGCTTTAGGACCATTTGCATGCTTAGCCATTAGTTTTAAATGAGCAGGGCCAGCACCAAGAATACCTTTAGCATCAGATCTTGGGGGAACCTAAGGTTCATCAAGATTCTTAGCTAGAAAGTTCAGCTTGATCCTGGGAGTGGATCGCTGATTATTTTCATAAACCTTATCCTTAGAGGATGAGGAATGTTTAACATTCTTCAGGTTTGGTATTTTGGTACCCTTCTGAGGTTTTGGATAAACATTTTTCTCTTTACCTTTAGAAGTTAAGGTAGAGATTTCCTTAGAGATGGGAGTTTTAGAAGAGGAACACTGAGATGAGGAAGTGTCAGGAATAGAGGACACAAACATTCCAAACTTAAGCATGGAATGATCAGTGGTTGGTTCTTCAGCGTCAGCTTTGTAACCAAGACCACGTTTGTCACTCAGAGGAATCTGAGGCTTGATTATCTCAGTGATCGCTGTTGAGGATTAACACCATCCTTCAACAATAGCTTTTTCAGCTTTTAATGCAGCGATGTAACATCCCGCAAAACAAACATACATATAACATATAATTCATAACAGGGTTTCAATAAAATCATTCACATTACACATTTGGTCCCAAAGTCTGATCTAACCAAAATAAAATTCATTACAAACTTGATCCCATTTAGATCTGATAATAGCTAATAACTGAAACTTAAGTACAAAAGTATTATCAACTTCATAATGATCATCATTCCACATAGCTATCCACCAAGTAATCTTATCATTTACTCTTACTGGTACCACCACCTGGAATACAGATTTTTAAAACAAAAATGAGGGTTAGACCTAAGGGTCTAGTGAGTAAATCCCTGTCATTTGGAAATCATAAAAATTCATTTATATAGATACACACCTTCATATAATTACATACACTTCACACGTAAATTAATACCAATTAAAATTTACACAACATACCTGTCCCATTCCACCTTATCCCTCCACCAATGGCCAATAACAATTGGTTGCGAGCCAATTTAACACACCGGTCCAAAGCCCGGCCACGTATTATATTTTCATATAATACTCACGTAATTATAATATCCCATTATAATCACTTACGTATGACATATTCATACACTATTCACAATTCGTTATTCACATATCGTATTCCAGTAAAATATTCTTTTAAATAAAACTCACCTGATCAGTTTATCAGCAAAAGCCTTCTCAAGTTTATATCACGTATTTCCACCCTTCACAGAATCTGAAATTACACAAAATAACAGATATTTCTTCTTAAAACTAGATTTACGAAATCCTTAACTCAAATCGCAACCCAAAATAACATGAAATCGCAATGAACAGTACAAGTCGCAACGGTAATGAACAGTACTAAGTCGCAACCTCTTATTGCGACTTCACCCCGAAATTGCAACCCACTATTGCGACTTCACCCTAAGTCGCAATCAACTATTGCGATTCCACCCTGGAGTCGCAACCCACTATTGCGATCCCAAACTCGAATCACAATCAACTACTGCGATTCCAAGCCAAGTCGCAAATGACCATTGCGACTTCAATGCCAAGTCGCAACTAACTGTTGCGACTTCGTTGAATGTCGCAGTCGTCTATTGCGACTCCGATGAATGTCTCAGTCCACTGATTCGTCCTAAAACCCAGATTTTGCAGTTTTATACTATGCATGTTGCTATAAAGATGCAGAATTGTTTAAGACCAATAACATAACCTAAACATAAGCTTAGATTCATCAAAACATCCATTTCTAACCAAAACCCACTTAAAACTTATCTTGTAAACTCAAGAACACTTTAAAGAGATTAATACATAAACAAGGATAGATTTATTACCTGGATTACTTCAGATTAAACCTTATATTACTGCTGCAAATCTGCTTGCTCTTCCTTCTTCTTCTTCTTTTCGATTATCTCTCTAGTCTCTCTTTCTTTCACGTAACACACACACACACACTTATAATCCTAAGTATAGTTAAATGAGGACACCTCCTCTACATGAGGTGGAAGTGGCGGTGGGGTGATAGGTTTGGACAATTAGACCAAACAAACCCTAGGTTTATCTCACTTGACACTTAATACCCCTTTCTTTCAAACTAAACTTATCCCTTAATTTCTAATTCCGTAAAATACTAACATAAAGACCTATAAAATATCAAATTTTAAAATAGATAAAATACCTGGTTATTACAACATCTTCCCCTTAAAAGAATTCCGTCCCGGAATTCAGTTAAGAGAATAGATGAGGGTATTTGGTTCTCATCTTTGATTCTGATTCCCATGTCGCATCCTGACCTCGATGATGTTTCCACTGAACCTTTACCTGCCTGATTTCTTTATTCCTTAATACTTTCACTTTATGATCAACTATAGCTTCTGGTTCCTCCACATAGTTTAGCTTTTCATCAACCTGAATATCCGGTAGAGAGACTGCCTGATCTGATGTCACCAAACACTTTCGAAAATTCGATACATGGAACACGTTGTGAATTCTGCTTAATTCTGGCGGAAGATTCAATCTGTAAGCTACTTCACCAATTCTTTCCGTAATTTCAAATGGCCCAATATAACGCGGACTGAGTTTACCTTGCTTCCCAAAACGTATGACTCCTTTCCAAGGTGAAACTTTTAACATCACAAAATCCCCAACCTGAAATTCTAAAGGTTTCCGGCGTCGATCTGCATAACTTTTCTGTCTGTCTTGTGCCGTTTTCAATCTATCCCGAATCTGAGTAATCTTATCTGCCGTCAACTGTACTATTTCTGGCCCTGCCAATTGCTTCTCTCCCACTTCATTCCAACACAAAGGCGTTCGGCATTTTCTACCATACAGTACATTAAACGGTGCCGCCTGAATGCTAGAATGATAACTGTTGTTGTAGGCGAATTCTATCAAAGGCAGATGTTTATCCCATGATCCCCCAAAATCCACTATACAAGCCCGGAGCATATCTTCTAAAGTCTGAATTGTTCTTTCACTCTGTCCGTCAGTCTGTGGATGATATGCTGTGCTCAACTTTATCTGCGTTCCCATCTCCTTTTGAAAACTCCTCCAAAATCTAGAAGTAAAACGACTATCTCGATCCGAAATAATCGAGATTGGAACCCCATGTCGAGTTACTATTTCATTGATATACAATTTAGCTAAACGTTCCAAGGAATCGGTTTCTTTTATTGGCAAGAAATGAGCAGACTTTGTCAACCTATCCACAATCACCCAAATAGAATCGAATCCCTTTGAAGTTCTAGGCAACTTGGTAATGAAATCAGTAGTGATCTGATCCCATTTCCACATTGGTATATCTAGTCGTTGTAACTGGCCAAACGGTTTCTGATGCTCAATCTTTACCTTCTTGCAGGTAGTGCAATCTTCCACATACTTAGCAACACTTCTCTTCATTCCCGGCCACCAATAGAATTGTTTCAAATCTCTATACATTTTACTCGTACCTGGATGAATAGAAAATCGAGATTGATGAGCTTCTTGTAGTACACGATTCCGTAATCCACCCAAACGAGGTACCCAAATTCTGTTTCCCATACACAACAACCCACGGTCATCTTTCCCAAGCAATGCTGATATCCCAACCAACCGTTCTGACTTCAAACTTTCTTCTTGATAAGCATCTATTTGGCATTTCAACAATTCATCAAAGATATTAGGAAGGAGCTCAGCTCGTAACGATATAGCTTTTATTGTTCCGCTTCTTTCTTGACGACTTAACGCATCTGCCACCACGTTCGCTTTCCCTGGGTGATATAGAATTTCACAATCATAATCATTTACCAATTCCAACCATCTTCTTTGTCTCATATTCAGTTCCTCTTGATCGAAAAGATGTTGAAGACTTTTATGGTCCATGAAAAATTGACATTTAGAACCATAAAGATAATGCCTCCAAATCTTTAATGCGAAGACAACTGCTGCAAGCTCCATATCATGGGTAGGATATTGTCTTTCGTGATCCTTTAATTGACGCGAAGCATAGGCAATCACCTTCCCACGTTGCATGAGTACACATCCCAATCCCAACTTAGAAGCATCACTGTAGACCACAAAATCATCAGAACCTTCTGGCAATGCTAATATCGGCGCGCTGCAGAGTTTCTCTTTCAATATTCTGAATGCTTCATCTTGTTCTGCTTTCCATTCAAACTTTAAATTCTTCCTAGTTAACTTAGTCAATGGCGTCGCGATTCGAGAAAAGTCTTTTATGAACTTCCGATAGTATCCAGCTAGACCCAGAAAACTGCGTACTTCGGTTGCCGTCTTCGGAGATTCCCATCTTTCAATTGCTTCCACTTTCGCTGGATCAACTCGTATACCCTTCTCTGAAACCACATGACCCAAAAACTGAACTTCCCGCAACCAGAATTCACATTTAGAGAACTTAGCGTACAACTTTTCTTTCTTCAGTAATTCCAAAATCAAACGAAGATGTTGCGCATGATCCTCTTTGGATCGGGAATAAATAAGTATATCATCAATAAACACAATGACAAATTTATCGAGATATGGCTTACATACCCGATTCATCAGATCCATAAAAGCGGCTGGAGCGTTCGTCAATCCAAAAGGCATTACCAAAATTTCGTAGTGGCCGTATCTTGTGCGAAATGCAGTCTTTAAAACATCCTCTTCCTTAACCTACAACTGATGGTAGCCAGATCTAAGATCAATCTTGGAGAAATAACAAGCTCCAACTAATTGATCAAAAAGGTCATCAATTCTTGGGAGTGGATACTTGTTCTTGATTGTGCGCTTGTTCAACTCCCGGTAATCGATGCACATTCTCATTGAACCGTCTTTCTTCTTCACAAATAAAACTGGTGCACCCCATGGCGATGAGCTGGGTCTGATGAAGCCCTTATCAGATAAATCTTGAAGCTGTGACATCATTTCTTTCATTTCTGGTGGTGCTAATCTGTACGGCGCGCGAGCAATAGGATTGGCTCCAGGTACCAGGTCTATTCCAAATTCTACTTGCCTAACAGGAGGAAGACTATTCAAGTCCTCAGGAAAAACTTCTGGGTATTCACTAACAATGGAAATATCTTCCAGCTTACACTTTTCAGGCCTACTATCTATCACATAGGCTAGATAACTAGAGCAACACTTATTTACACATTTACGGGCCTTCATCATAGATATAAGACTGGACTGATGATTCTTACGATCTCCATAAATCACTACTGACCTTTTATCAAGTAAAACGACATTGATTATTTTCTTATCACAAACTATATTAGCCTGATTCTCAGCTAACCAATCCATTCCTACTACCACATCAAATTCAATCAAAGCTATTGGGAACAGTTGTATCGGTACTCCACATCCCTCTATATTTATCATGCAACGATCAAAAACCTCTTTAACTGCCACTTGGTTATCATTTGCAGTGTCTACTAATAAAGCATGTTTTAACATTTTAGGCTCTAAATGCATGTGAGCAGCAAATGAGGGAGACACAAAAGATCGGTTTGCTCCGGAATCAAATAACACTTTAGCACGCGTGGAGTTTATGAAAAATGTACCTGTGACCACATCCGGAGTTTCTTCCGCCTCTTTAGCTGTCATTTGGAATGTACGACCCCTCGTTCTCGGCGGTTCTATTCTTGGGACCACTGGTCTAGTAATGGCTGGCTTCCCCGATGTACCCCCGGATTGTATTCTACCCCGCGGACAATCTGATTGGAGGTGATCCGGAGAATTGCACAAAAAGCAAAATCGTGTTACTCGACAATCCTTTACAACATGCCAGTTTTCCCACATTTAAAACAAACCCGTGACTCTACTTGGCAATTTCCCTGATGATAACGATTACACCTTGGACATGGTCTTTCTGTTGGTCGTAATGACGGACGGTTGTCAAACCTCTGAAATCTAGGTTTCCTCGAATCCTGTGGTGGTCCTTCCCATTTTCTTTTCCCTAAGCTCTTATCACCATTATCTCTTTTATTATCTCTTTCCACATTCTCGGCAGCATCCACCGCAGCTGTAAAAGTATTTGGCCCTGTGGCAGTCACCAATCTTCGAACCTCAGAATTCAACCCATAAATAAACCTCTCCATTTTCATCTTTTCTGTAGCAACATAATATCCTGCAAAACGAGACTTCTCCAAAAATCGTGTCGTATAATCTCTAACCGATAGGTTCCCCTGTTGTAGGTTCATAAATTCTTCTTCTAACTGTCTGACAGCAGCTTGTGGACAGAAGTGCGTCGTGAAAGCTAATACAAATTCCTCCCATGCAAAAGTAGTATAAACGTCCGTTCCTCTTGATTCTGTATGAGACTCCCACCAATACAGAGCATCCCCTTTCAGCATCGCAGCTCCATAAAGCACTTTGTCTTCTTCAGCACATTTACACGTCTTGAAGATAGCCTCGATTTCTTTTAGCCATCTCATAGCTTTTACCGGATCCCGGTCTCCTGAATATGTAGGGGGCTTACAACTAAGAAACATTTTATAATCGCACCTTTTCATCGCTGGTAGAACAGTAGAGGTAAGTGGTATCTCCACTTCATGTTCCGGATCTGGTCTTTCAGTTTCATTAATACGATTACGTTCAAACATGGCTTGTATGCTATCCTGTAATCTCCCCATTTCAGCAGTCAGATCATCTCGTGTAACAAACTCTGTACCATGCTGTTGTGTTCTACCTCCAATTCGGCCTCCTGTTCCTCTTCCGGTCCTACCTCTACCACGATCTCCTCCTCTTCCCCCTGTTCCTAATGGTGGATTCTCTCCACTAGAATTTCTTCCTCTTCCCTGATTCCCTTGTCTGATGCCACTCGCCATTCTGTGGATTCAAACAAAGTTAATATACACATAAGCACATACCCCATATAATAAGATATTCCAGTTCAAACATGTACCTGCAAGATCATAATTACACTGGCCTGGTGTAATTTGAAATTACCTTACATGATGTTCCTTCTACCTTTTATACTTAATATCCCCAGGTTCTAATTTAATAGGGACATCCTACTTCACATGCAGTTTAAGTCTAGGTACAGATATTTACACCTAAATCCCTTAAACTAGGGCTCTGATACCATCTGTAACATCCCGCAAAACAAACATACATATAACATATAATTCATAACAGGGTTTCACCAAAATCATTCACATTACACATTTGGTCCCAAAGTCTGATCTAGCCAAAATAAAATTCAGTACAAACTTGATCCCATTTAGATCTGATAATAGCTAATAACTGAAACTTAAGTACAAAAGTATTATCAACTTCATAATGATCATCATTCCACATAGCTATCCACCAAGTAATCTAATCATTTACTCTTACTGGTACCACCATGTGACAACTGTCAAATTCACATCTCAGGTTAGAACTGTTTTGGATACCTCATTTTTATGGCATAGTTTACACAGTGCAATTGTAGCAGTAAACCCGGTACAATAGAAAAAATTGGGAAATTTTGCCTAAGAAATCCTTAAATTAGGAAATTATCCATAAATCTCATAAAATGCCAACCTAAAATATTTATATACTACAAGTATTTATGTAATTGATAATTTATATATTTCAATCATATTATATATGAAAGTACTTTGTTTTATAATTACTTGGTATTTTAAGTTTAGGAGAATACAAGTATTTTTATATCTAACCAATAATACAACATTTATCTTTAGTATTTATATATTTTTTATTAATAAACCCCCCCCCCCCCCCCATGTGAAATCCGCCCCCCCCCCCCCCCTCTCTCCCTATTTCTATAAAATAAACCTTACATTTCATTTTTGAATCATTTCTTTTACTTGCATTTTCTCTCAAGTATCATCCCTCTCTCTCTCCACCTTCAAATCTTCATATCTTCATCTTCAAACCTTCAAACCTTCATCACAACTCCAGCCCCTAAACTCTTATACTACAAGAGTCCAAGGCAATCTAAGGTAAACATAAGTGTGTTGGGTAAAATCCACACACATTCTTTTAAGTCTTTTTCATATTCTTGCATTTTTAAAAGTATGATCTTCATCTTTTTGTTACACTTTCTTCACATCTTTTAAAATCATCTTTATGGGTCTTAATGTTTGTAGATTTACCATCATAACATCTTTTGTTAGTAAAAGATGGCGAATCCAAAATCAAACCAAAGTTAAGATCAAAGATGAACATTTTAAACACATGCATGTAGTAATCTTGAAAGATCCATCATTTTTGTTCAAGAGTCTTATGAATGTACCTTTGAAAATCATTAAAAACACAATTAAACCCACATGCATGAGCTCAAAATACTGAATTTTTAGTTGCATGTTGATGTTCTTGGCAAGAACATCAACAATCTTCAAATTGGGTCTTTTGCAAAAGTGTTCAAAGTTTGAGTTGATGGTTGTTTTGCATGCATTTTAAATGGATCATAAATGTGTTTGGAACTGAAAATATTTGTATGGATGAGAGTCAAATCGGATTTTTGCATGCAAAGGAATAAGAATTTTGGTTTAAAGGTCTAGTTGGGTGTATTTGTGGGAGATTCCTGGATTCCTAGGTTCATAGGTTTGAAGTAGGATCATCTCGGAGTATTTGTGGGAGATTCCTGGATTCTGTCACGTATCAAGTGAGTATTCACAACCCCTTTTTCAATGTTTTACATATTTTGGGGTGAAAAGCATGTGGTTACTACAACTATTTTACACACCGATTATTTCGTTTTCTTGAAAATACGAAGCTTGCTTATTTATGCTCTATGGTATCTATGTTTTTGCAAATGTTGTAAGTTTGAGTTTCTTTTGCTATCATGTATAAAGTCCCCGTTCACGTATACGTTACCCGTTTAACTCACGAGTGTGAGCCGTTGGTAATTATGAATAACGTTATTTGGGTTGACACCCCCACTCACTAGTAGCGCTTGTTTGAGTGCATAATTATTGTTGTATTGCGTATTGTTGGTGATAGAACATGCGCGTATGTGGAATGATTCCACCGTTGTGGTAGGGGCAAATTATGTCAGTATAGGTCGGGTAACGGGCTCAATAACTTAGCATTTTACATATGATTACCTCGAGCAAGTGGTTTTATAACCGTATTATTTTATCCCATGTGTGGATTTAAACTATTTTGTGATGGCAAACAATGTTATACTCATTAAACCTGTGATCTCACCAACTAGTGCATTAGTTGACACTCTCATTTACATGCTTTTCAGGAGAACGTCTTTAAGGTTGGAACTTAGGAAGGCTACACGTGATGAAGCTTTTCTTTACTATCTTTAAATTTCATGTTCATTTCCCTTCCATAAAAACAATTGTAAAAGACAAGGTTTGACCTTTGAATGTATTTCGATGGTTGTTGTGATCTTGTAACTTTTGCTATGAAACTTGAGCTGCACATTCCGTGTTTCCGCTTTAGCGGGGTGTGACACACCACCTGGAATACATATTTTTAAAACAAAAATGAGGGTTAGACCTAAGGGTCTAGTGAGTAAATCCCTGTCATTTGGAAATCATAAAAATTCATTTATATAGATACACACCTTCATATAATTACATACACTTCACACGTAAATTAATACCAATTAAAATTTACACAACATACCTGTCCCATTCCACCTTATCCCTCCACCAATGGCCAATAACAATTGGTTGCGAGCCAATTTAACACACCGGTCCAAAGCCCGGCCACGTATTATATTTTCATATAATACTCACGTAATTATAATATCCCATTATAATCACTCACGTGTGACATATTCATACACTATTCACAATTCGTTATTCACATATCGTATTCCAGTAAAATATTCTTTTAAATAAAACTCACCTGATCAGTTTATCAGCAAAAGCCTTCTCAAGTTTATATCACGTATTTCCACCCTTCACAGAATCTGAAATTACACAAAATAACAGATATTTCTTCTTAAAACTAGATTTACGAAATCCTTAACTCAAATCGCAACCCAAAATAACATGAAATCGCAATGAACAGTACAAGTCGCAACGGTAATGAACAGTACTAAGTCGCAACCTCTTATTGCGACTTCACCCCGAAATCGCAACCCACTATTGCGACTTCACCCTAAGTCGCAATCAACTATTGCGATTCCACCCTGGAGTCGCAACCCACTATTGCGATCCCAAACTCGAATCGCAATCAACTACTGCGATTCCAAGCCAAGTCGCAAATGACCATTGCGACTTCAATGCCAAGTCGCAACCAACTGTTGCGACTTCGTTGAATGTCGCAGTCGTCTATTGCGACTCCGATGAATGTCTCAGTCCACTGATTCATCCTAAAACCCAGATTTTGCAGTTTTATACTATGCATGTTGCTATAAAGATGCAGAATTGTTTAAGACCAATAACATAACCTAAACATAAGCTTAGATTCATCAAAACATCCATTTCTAACCAAAACCCACTTAAAACTTATCTTGTAAACTCAAGAACACTTTAAAGAGATTAATACATAAACAAGGATATATTTATTACCTGGATTACTTCAGATTAAACCTTATATTACTGCTGCAAATCTGCTTTCTCTTCCTTCTTCTTCTTCTTTTCGATTCTCTCTCTAGTCTCTCTTTCTTTCACGTAACACACACACACACTTATAATCCTAAGTATAGTTAAATGAGGACACCTCCTCTACATGAGGTGGAAGTGGCGGTGGGGTGATAGGTTTGGACAATTAGACCAAACAAACCCTAGGTTTATCTCACTTGACACTTAATACCCCTTTCTTTCAAACTAAACTTATCCCTTAATTTCTAATTCCGTAAAATACTAACATAAAGACTTATAAAATTTCAAATTTTAAAATGGATAAAATACCTGGTTATTACAAGCGATAGCTTATTCTCGTTCGATTTTGACTAACTGATTTATATGAACCTGATCTTTTAATTCTTCTTCAGTTTTAGAAAGCTTTTCTATTTGAAGGTGACAGTTTTTAAGCTGTTCAGCGAGATCAAGGTTTTGATTTTCAACAATAGTTTTGCCATTCATGGCATCATATAAACTCATAGTCAGGAGATCGATTTTTCGAAGACTATCAGCTTCATCAATATCTGAAATATTGGTAAATAAAGAAGGTGATACCTTGGAGGTAGAGGTTGAAGTAGAGGGAATGTTAGAGTTTCCTTCCTCATCTTCGATTTTGGTCATGAGACAAAGATTGGCCTCATCATCATCTTCAGAGTCAAATGATTCTTCTTCATCAGAAGCAGCCCAATCAAAGTCAGCCATCAGGCCTTTGCCTTTCTTCTTAAAGTCTTTCAGATTTGCATACTTTTCTTTCAGCTTTTTATACTTGTCATCTCTAGCCCTGGGGTTAGAGGATTTCTTGGAGAAGGCTGAGAGTTTATAGACTTTCTTTGACCTTCATTCACTAGAAAAGTGTCCTACTTTCTCACAGTTAAAACATGTAGCAGTAGCCTTATCAACAGGGGTTGATGATCTAGGCTTGTCAGTGAGTGCGAGAGGTTTGTTCTTTCTGAAATTTTTCTTTTTGGCGAATCTCCTGAACTTATTAGATAGGAGAGCCATAGATTCATCAAGATCTGAAGAGTCAGGATCTGATGAGCATTCAGAGTTAGTTTCCAACTCAGTGATAGTGATTGTAGATCGCTGAGTGGAAGGTGACTCTGAGAGTAAAGTTACAGGGGTGCTTTTGGAATCTTTTACAAGATTCTTCTTAAGATGACTCGATTGCTCATGATTGAGCATAGTGCCATATAAGGTAGAAAGAGTCATAGATTTTAGATCCTTAGATAGCTTGAGATACATTGAATAACTGTCCCAGCTTTCTGGTAAACATTCTAGGAACTTTGTCAGAACTTCAAAGTTAGAATATTCCTTACCAACAGTCTTTAGATCAATTATTAAGCAGTTAAAGCGTTGGTGAACTTCAGAGAGAGTTTCATTCTTACCACAAATGAAGCTTTCATACTGTCTTACCAGGTTGATCTTTCTTGAATCCTGGACTTCAGACGTACCTTCATACTGAACACAGATTGTGTCCCACATGGCTTTGGAGGTTTTTAGGTTCATGACGGAATGGTAGACTTCGTCAGGATAAGCCATGGAGAGGATGGATCTGGCTTTGGTGTCGATAGCCACTTTCTTCTTATCTTCATCAGTCCACATATGAGTTTCCTTGGGAACCAATCTTTCAGGAATGGCAGCTCTATTTTCAGTGCCTGGACCTTCAGGATCAATTCTAACAGGAACATATGGACCATTTTCGATGTAATGTGGCATAGTAGGGTCTACACCTTCTAAGAAGAGAACCATCCTATTTTTCCATAGATTAAAGTTATCTCGGGAAAATCTAGGGGGTTTTGCAAGAGAACCATTGTCAATATAGTTTGTGTTTGTGTTTGTGTTTGTGTTGGTAGCCATTATGAGAAATAGCAAGGAAGAGAAAAGATTAGTATAAGCAAGATCTTGTTTATGAGTTTAAACAATCTGCTCTGATACCACTTGTTGGTCCCGAAACGGTTATACAAGTTTGTAGAAGGGGGGGGGGGGGGGGGGTTGAATACAAACACACAGATTTTACTTTTCTAAATTGTTTATTGATATTTGACAAACAATTTACAACTTGTTGCGGAACAAGATTAAGGATTAAACCTAATCTAAACAAGTTATGAGAAACACTAAGTTTCTTGCACTAGAATAAAGAGAGAAAGGAGATAAGAATATTAAAGAGAAATATTCTAACACAAAGAGTAAGAAAGAAGAAGATGGCCGAGCACTTCGTTTCTGAAGTAGAGTTCTTCTTATATACTGCATGCATTAAATGCGTAGCAGTACAACATTACACGTGGCAGCAGCTGATTGGTTGCATGGTTTGACCTTTGTAGACAACCTTAGTAGCCGCATGATGTACAGTGTAGAATCAGAGTTGGTAGTACGATCCTGGACAAAAGGGATGTCCTTTCTGACATTATCGTACGGAGGCGTGCAAGGGAGGTACGACAAAAGTAACTTGTAGAGGAAGACTACATGATCAGCGTTCACTGAATAGATCTTTATCAGCGAGTGATAAAGTTCAGCGTTCGCTGAAGTCTTCTACTTGTAACTTCACGTTGAGTGGACAAATCTTTTCTTCGCTGATATCCGCATCAGTTCATTAGTAGACTTGTCACTGGTTCTTGGTCTTGATCTTCGACTTCAGCGTAGAACATAGATGATGTGAAACTTGTCTTCAGAGATCATAAGTAAACAACTAAAACTATCAGCGATCATCAACAAGACTGAACAAACTCAGCGCTTTATTGATGAACAGTTTCGCTGAACGTTTAATCTAAGAACATGAGTTTCCTATCAGCGGTACTGTAAAGACATAGTACTTATCAGCGATAGTGAAACTCTAATACATATTGTCTACTTACAATTTTCACTAAGTGTTTCTTAAAGAGTCATTATCAAATCACTGAGGGTTTGGATCAACACAATGTTTCATACTGAACAACAGGGATGCCCTAAAAAAGTTTGATCCCAAGGCTGATGATGGAATCTTTCTTGGATACTCTTCTATCTCTAAAGCCTACATAGTCTTCAATCGAAGAAGACAAACTGTGGAAGAAAAATCCATGACACTTTTAACGAATCCCGATCAGCGAACTCCAGACCTTCTGCTGATACTGAAGAACTGAATCAATGGATGTTCTCTCATCTTGGTGATTCAGAAGATGCTCCTATCCCTCCAACTCATACTAATACCGCTGAAGATGATGATCCTATTATCATCCCAAGCATGCAGACAAGTGAAGCTGAATCCTCATAGGTCTCAGCTGTTCCTCTCAACACACTGCCTGCATCTGAACTATCTACCTCAGATATCCCATCTACTTCTCAACAATCAGTGAATGAAATGACATCTGAACCTCTACCTCTTCTACCTGAAATACCTGAAGTTGCTGAAGCCTCTTCTTCAGCTCCTCCAGAAGTTCAGATTGAGCCAACGAATCATGCTCCAGCTCAGCGATGGATGATAAATCACCCCATTGGTCATATTCTTGGTGATCCAAACGCTGATATTCAGACTCGACGAAGTGCAGGTAACATTTGTTTATTTGTTAACTTTATTTCTCTGATTGAACCAAAGAAAACAGATGATGCCCTCAGAGATCCAAATTAGGTCAGCGCTATGCAAGAAGAGCTGACAGAATTTGAAAGAAACAAAGTTTGGAAACTCGTTCCACGACCATCTGACAAGTCAGTGATAGGCACTAAATGGGTCTATCGAAACAAGTTGGATGACTATGGAACAGTAACCCGTAACAAGGCTCGTCTTGTTGCTCAGGGATACAGACAAGAGGAAGGCATAGACTACGACGAAACATTTTCCCCAGTGGCAAGATTCGAAGCCATTCGTCTATTCTTAGCTTACGCTGCACACAAAGACTTCAAGGTTTATCAGATGGATGTAAAATCAGCATTCCTCAATGGAAGGCTGAATGAAGAAGTCTACGTGGAACAACCTCAAGGATTCACTGATCCTAAGCATCCAGGTTATGTATATAAGATGGATAAGGCACTTTATGGCTTAAAGCAAGCTCCTCGTGTATGGTATGACACTCTCTATACTTATCTCCATATTGAAAAATTTGAGCGAGGTAAAATCGATAAAACTCTATTTTTCAGGAAAGTAAAAGGTCATATCATTCTTGTTCAAATATATGTTGACGACATTATATTTGGCTCTACTAACCCTGACTTATGTACTCGTTTCGCTGAAAGAATGAAAGCTGAATATAAAATGAGTATGATGGGTGAACTAACATATTTCCTTGGTCTTCAGATCAAACATAATGAAAAAGGCACTTTTATTCACCAAGGAAAGTATGTTAACGATATGCTGAAAATGTTTGATTTAACTCAAAGCTCAGCTATGAAAACCCCAATGGCACCACCGCTGACACTTAACAAAGATCCTTCAGGGAAACCTGTTAATGTCACAGGGTACCGTGGGATGATCGGCTCTCTTCTGTATCTTACAGCTAGCCGACCTGATATTATGTATGCAACTTGTTTGTGTGCACGATATCAAGCTGAACCTAAGGAATCTCATTGGATCGCTGTAAAGCGTATTTTTCGATACCTTAAGGGTACTCCTAACCTAGGTCTTTGGTATCCCAAAGACTCGGGGTTTGATCTAATCGCCTATTCAGATAGTGATTTTGCAGGATGCAAATTGGATAGGAAAAGCACCACAGGAGGCTGTCAGCTCCTGGGTGGAAAGCTGGTGAGTTAGACAAGTAAAAAGCAAAACTCAATGTCCACCTCAACCGCTGAAGCTAAGTACATAGCTGCTGGAAGCTGTTGTTCTCAGGTCTTGTGGATGAGAAATCAACTACTAAACTATGACCTTCCGATCTCCAAAATTCCGATCTATTGCGACAGCACTAGTGCCATCGCTATAGCAAACAATCCAGTGCTACACTCAAAGACCAAACACATCGAAATCAGGTATCATTTTATAAAAAATCATGTAATGAATGGTGATATAGAACTTCATTTTATCCCAAGTTCCCAACTGATTTTCAGTTAGCTGATCTTTTCACCAAGCATCTTGATGAGACAAGATTCAACTTTCTCATCAGCGAGCTTGGAATGATGAACTTAGAAGAGTAAAATCTTCAGTGGTTCACATTTGATCAGTGATAAAATAAATTTGTATAACCCTATTAGTCACTCTGTCTCTGAACAAAATTGATTCGCTGATATCAAGGTATGTTCTCCCTTACTCGCTGACGTTCGCATAAGAATGCAAGATTTCAAAACAAATTGCATCGCTGAATATCTCTTCCTTTCAGTGATACTTTGAAATTCAAATACTCTCACTGATATTTCTAATCAGTGCTTCCTATTTTTTAAAGTGTCCCTGAGTTTTCAAAACCCTCAGAGACACCTTAAAATATGGAAGGACGTTTGTGACGTCATCACAACGGATAAACAATGGCACGCCTTTTCTCTGACACGTTCGCCCGTTTCGTTTCCTTGTCCAATCAAATTCAAGGATGTGTTCGTGTCATCATGAAAAACTTTTCCCGCTCATAGTTTTTCTCTCTCTACTCTCACTATATAAACCCTTTGCGTTTATATTTTTACCTTTTACGCGAACTAATTCTCTCAAGCAAGAACTCTCTGTTGCATTTGAAATTTTTCTCAAGAACCTATTCATCTTCATCTTCTACATCACACTACAGGTTAATATCTCTTTTTATCTTCCATCTTATAAACTTGTTTTTGATCTTATTGTTGTTTTTTAAAAGATCAAACAAAGGAACTTTCTCAAAAATGAAATCATTTTCTTCATGATTTTATGACCACAATCTACTTACAGATTGTTCTTCGAGTTTAAAATAAAAATCTTAAACTTGATACTTTCATATGTTTTTCCAGAATCCTTTCCCTAAATGGAAACTGGAAAACAAGAACTTTCACTATGTTTTGTACTTCTTTTCAAAACTAGAAAACCCTAATTTCCATTTCTTTCTCTAAATGGAAATTGTAAAACCCTAAAAATCCTTATTTTGGAATCTTATCCATTTTAAGAACTTCTCTTCATCTTCTTCATGTTTATATGTTATGAACAGAAATGGCAACCAATGAAGCTACCAACACTCAGTCTCCTACTTATTCTGACAAGACTGAGATCGTCAAAACCCCAAATGTTCACTTCACAATGGAACAAATCACATTTAATGGAAACAACCCCTATGTTCTCTTCGACTTCCCCCCAAGGAAAAACATCACTCACCTGGATGACGTTATGAACTTCCTCAAGTCCTGTCCTCTGGCGACAACACTGACCATCAAACCTCCAGCCCATAAGAAACTCCTTGTTCAGTTTTGGTATACTGCCAGAAGAGCTCAAGTTTCCTCCACCAAAGACCCCAAAAAGATGATATATGCCATTCTCTTTGACACTGAACATGGTGAAGCCAAAATAAATCCCGGGGCTATCCGTTCTGCTCTCAACCTCCCTGGAAGCTCAAGGGACAGACGTTTCGTTAATCTACCTGATGTCAATAAAGAGGCTGACAGAGCTGAAATCATTGCATTTCTGGATGCAATGAACTACACATGGAACACAGGGAGAGAAAAACTCCCTGAGAAGAAGCTTACCTCCGTCCTCAAGTCCAAAATGCCAAGCGAGATGAACTTTATCTTCGCACACCTCATCAGCTATATGACAGCTAAGGTTGAGTCAACTGATCAGGCCTCGCAACCCCAACAGGCTATGGGGTATGCGCTGATGAAGGGCCTCCACATCGAATGGGCCAAGATCATCTTCAACGATATGATGCTTAGAGTCGATGAAGCAAAGCGGCCACTGAATGTTCCTTATCCCCGCTTTCTCAATGCTCTCTTCAGACAAGCACTTGGGGATTCATACCCGAAGGTGGGAGACCTGAAGTTATCCCAGGTCGGCCCTAAGATTCTCGACTTCAAGCTGGTGGAAAATGAGGTACGTCTCTCTACTCTTTTACCTCTTCTCAAACCTCCTTCTTCTACTTCTGCGGCTACCACTTCGGCAGCGGTAATCCCAACCGCTGGTACCCAGGCCGCAACAACCACTCCTTCTCGCAAGAGAAAACAGTCTAAATCCACACTTGGCGCCCCTAAGCCCAAGAAGACCTGCAAGGAGCAACCTCCTAAGCCTTCCCAGACTGAAGACTCTACGTCTGTCTCTCCAAAGAAGACGCAAGAAAGTTCTGTGGCACGCTCTGCCACAACTGCTGAACCAACCCCTTCTATACCCACTTCAGCGTCTCATAACGCTGAAGTTGTCTTGGAATAGAACCCCCCTCCTTCAGTACCTCTAAGTACTGCAGAAGTATTCTTCAGCAGATCCAACGCTGAACCTGCTACCTAATCCCTCTTCTCAACTTTTGTTCCTCCCTCCACTTCTTTGGTCACTCCACCTCTATTCCCTCCATTCTCTACAACAAATGTCATTCATTTGCATGACACATCAGCTAAAGATCTACAAAGGCTGATGGATCAGAATAAAGGACCTGCGGATGCTCAGCATGTCCCATCTATAGAAGACGATTTCGAGCACTATTCAGGTCACCGAACATTCGATGACTTCGTCAACCATCCCGCAGGTATACATAACATCCTAAATACTCCTCTCTCAAAACCCTAAACTTCTGAGCTTTCCTTTGTTCATAAGTTCTCATCTGTTACAGGTCCTAATTTGGGCACCATCAACAACGCCCTCAAGGATTTGGAAACAAAAGCGGGAAATCTCACCACTACTCTCTCATCCAATTCCTCAGCGGTTACAAACGCTGGGTACGCTCTAAAGACACTCACCACCGAGGTGAAGGAAAAGGCTTCCAAAGCTGATATGGAAAAGGTGGAAGGTAGCCTTTCTAATGTTGCCCAGGCTCTCGCTGACAACTCTACCTCCATCAACACTTTGAACACTACCAACGACGCCCTCTCCAACAACTTCACCACACTGTCCAACGAAGTCACATTGTTGAAGACAGTGGTGGGCAATCTTCAGGGAGAGGTTACATCTTTGAAGACATAATTGGGCACCCTTATCCAATCCATGGGTAATGCTACCAATCTCCTACAGCAAATCCTTGATCTCTTGAATGCTCCAACATGTACTCCTTCACACTTTACTCAGGTCGATCGGGATACTCTGGAGAAGATCAACCCTGCTATTTCTGGCCTAGAAGACAGAATGGCAATGGTGGAAACCGCTGTTGGGATCACTGGTCTGGAAGATAATAACCCAACGGATGTTGCTGCTGTTGTTGCTAACATTCCTACCTCCCCCATCCGTCATGAGGAATAGGGGGAGAAGAATCAAGAAAATATTCCCCATAACTCTGAGGGGGAGAAAAGCGCTGAAAAAGAAAAACCTCTGGGAGTTGAAAACCCTAAGGGAACCAAGTTCTCCCTACACGACGCTGATTCTGAGTGGGAGAATGTCGAAGAACATGCAGACTCTCCAATGCATGTTGAGTCCGAAGATGAAGCTGATGAAGAAGAAGAAGAAGACGAAGAAGATCTCGAACTTCACGATGACAAACCCTCATCATCACCTAAAAATGATGATGATGATCTCGACTTCTCCTTCCAGCCTAAAAAGGCCCCTGCTCAAAAAGGGGTAGTTATCAAAGAATCATCAGGGGAGGGGAACACCAAAAAGCCTGCAGTGACTGAAGCCGATAAAGGAAAAAATAAGGGCATCGTTGTAGAAGACAATCTGACTATTCTTCTACGAAAGCCAGTTTGTCAGGTAACATATATTTTCTTCCCTTACACTGCATCCCTCCTCTATCCCTTCTCAACCTCAGTTCTACTCTCCATCAAACCTCTATACACTTAACCTCATTCTTTCTCTATCTCTTCTCCCAAATAATCTTATCTATATGATCGTTTTGTTCCAGCTAGTCCTCTCCCCTGCTTGAGGGTCAAGCTGAAGCTGCTCCTTCTACAACTTCAATAATCCCAGCCCCGAGCACTGATGAAATAATCCCAGTCTTAGACTTCGCTGAGACTGATGAACAAGAAGAAGAACTGCTCTCTCACAAAAATAGACCTTCCTTGGTTCCTCAACAACTAAGTGAAGAAGAGCTGAAAGGAGAGCAGCTATGATCAAACAACTTGAGGATCAGCGAATCATTCGTGAGCCTCGATTTAAAATTTCAAAGAAGGAAATCGCTGAACACCTCAAAGTTGAGAAACTCCTCGCCGATCGAAAGAAAGTTGAAGAAAAAGATAAAGCTTATGCTATTGAGCTTGTCCAACGATCGATGAAAGATCCTGAACTGAAGAAGACTCCTATCTCTGTTCAGCGACAATTGTGGAAGGACGCCTAAAAGATCGTCGAGAAGAAAACCAAGGTCTCTGACTCTACCTTGAAATGGTGCAAAGAAAGACTGCACTATCGATATCAAGGGTCCAGAATCAATAAGGTAAACATCAAGGGAAATATGTCCATAGACGTTCCAGTCGTCGACATCGACATCTTAAGAGAGAATGGTCAAAAGGAAACCATCTACCCATCGACGATTGCCAAGTACGGTTTATCTGTATGGTTGGAGATGCGGATAGCCATTCAGCAGTCACGTTCAAACTTCAAAACCTTTGTCGAAAAAGCTCTAAACAGGTAGATCGACTTGGTTACATCAGTTGTGGATATTCCTCCTCCTCCTCCTCCAGTTCAACGAAGAAGGCCTGCTGCAAAGACACAGAAAACACCTTCAGCTTCAGGTCCTCCTATCAAAAATGAAACCGGAATTGGTTTTTCACGAGAAGAAGTTCTTGGTCCTGACCCTGATCTCTCAGTTCTCGATGTCTCCCTGCTCCTTGGTGAACGCTTCATCCCTGGAAAACTCTTAAGTGATCCTTATGGTATCTTCTTCAATGACTGCAATGGACGAGAATGCTTCCAACGCGTCTCTGAGCTATGCATTGCCCCTATTGAACAGCTCAGGGATCTCGTCTACTGGTGCGGATTCATATATGATCTTCTCGGACACTTCATGAAGCCCATGATCTTTAAAGAAGCAAAGCGAAGAAGGGATCTTGGAGAAAAAGTCCTTGGTTGGATGATCCCTACCACAAATACCCTTGATGAACTTCTTATCATGGATGAACCTGAATAGTTGATAGAACTCCTTCTGTAAATTCTTCTTCATTTTATCAACTGTATCTTTTGTACTTGTAATTATTATTTGTTGTACTTGTAATTTTTCCACTTCCCTTTGTAACTGATACGAAGTTTAATGAAAAATTTCAGCGAATGTACTTTACTCCATCAGTACTTAAAAAAAGATCCCCGAAAACAGTAACGGGATAAATATTTTATGAGTTCTTTTTATCCTTATGTTTTCTTACTTAGCAATTTTCTTTTATTTCTATGTCATAATCAAATAGGGGGAGATTGTTGATCCAAACCCTTAGTGATTTGATAATGACTCTGAGAAACACTTAGTGAAAATTGTAAGTAGACAATATGTATTAGAGTTTCACTATCAAGGAAAAATACTGTCTGTTTAGTACCGCTGATAGGAACTCTCGTTCTTTAATTTGTACATTCAGCGACACTGTTCATCAGTGAGTCCTGAGTCTGTTCAGCCTCACTGATGATTGCTGATAAAATAGGTTGTTTACTTATGATCCCTGAAGACAAGTTTCACGTCAACCAGGTTCTACGCTGAAGTCGATGATCAAACCAAAGAACCAGCAACAAGTCTACTAATGAACTGATGCGGATATCAGCGAAGCCAAGACCTTTTCACTCAACGTGAAGTTTCAAGTAGAAGACTTCAGCGAATGCTAAACTTTATCATTCGCTGATAAAGAATCATTCAGCGAACGCTGATCATGAATCCTCCTCTACAAGTAACTTTTGTCTTATCTCCCTTGTACGCCTCCATACGATACTGTCAGAACGGACATCCCTTTTGTCCAGAATCGTACGACTAACTCTGATTCTACACTGTTCATCATGCGGCTACTAGATTGTCTACCAAGGTCAAAACATGCAACAAACCAGAAGCTGCCACGTGTAAAATTGTACTGACATGCATTAAATGCATGCAGTATATAAAGGAAACCCTACTTCATTTTTGAAGTGTCCGGCCATTTCCTTCTCCTTGCTATTCTATGTGTTAGAATATTATCCTTAGTATTATTAATTTCTCTCTATCTTACTTCTAGTGCAAGAAATCTTAGTGATTCTCATAGCTTGTTTAGATTAGGTTTATTCCGTAATCTTGTTCCGCAACAAGTTGTAAATTGTTTGATACATATGAATAAACAATTTAGAAAAGTAAAAATCGTGTGTTTGCATTCACCCCTCCCCCTTCTATAAACTTGTATAACCCCTATGGGACCAACACTTCGAGCTATCGATATACTGACTGTTGATTTATATGATGCCATGAATGGCAAGACCAAAGTTGATAAAATGAATTTAGATTTAATTGAACAGCTTAAGAATTGTCACCTGAAAATTCAAGAGCTTTCAAATGTAGAAAATAATTTGAAAGATCAGGTCTACGTAAATCAAGTCATCAGTATCGAGCGAGAAAAAGCTATCGCTGAACTGAAAGCTGAAAAGGCTACTGTTGAAGGATGGTATAAATCCTCAACAAAGATCACTGAAATAATCGGTGCTCAGATCCCTGATAAAGACAGAAGTGGTCTTGGTTACAAAGCTGACGTTGAGGAACCAACCACTGATCGTTCCATGCTTAGGTTTGGAATGTTCGTGTCTTCTGTCCCTGACACCTCATTACCTCAGTGCTCCTCTTCTAAAACTCCCATCCCTGAGGACAAACCTACCTTGATTTCTAAAAGTAATGAAAAAGAAATTCAAAAACCTCACAAGCGTACCAATGTACCTAAGCCGAAAGTTTCTAAAACTTCAGCGAGCCATCCCTCTACTTCTAAAAATAAGATCCCTGAATTCATTCAGCGATCTACTCTGAAATTAAGAGTGGATGTAATTGGTAAGAAATCCGAAGAACTAATAGTTCCTCCAATTTCCAATGCCAAAGGTATTCTTGGTGCTAGCCCTGCCCATTTAAAAATGGTCCTAAAGCTACTTTTAGCTATAGGAAATGTTATCACTGTGGACTTACCGATCATATTGCTAGTAAGTGCCCCACAGCTACCAAGGCTGAGAAATTAGCCAAGGTAAAGAAGACTGCCCCCAAGGCAAAGAAGATCATCCCTGATAAAAATCAGGCCAAGGTGAAAAACACCACTGAGGTTAAGAAATTAACCAAAGTGAAGAATTCTACTGAAGCTGAATCTTCAAATGCTGCGAAGATTGCTGAACCTTCTACTTCCTCTACCACCACTGACAAATGTGGACCCATAGTAAAATGGGTGCCCAAGTTAAACTAATCTTCTTTTATTTGCAGGTCTCGAGGGGTATCTGGTATCTTGATAGCGGATGCTGTCGACATATGACTGGAAAGAAGAACCTGCTCACTGAATACAAGGAAGAGAAAGGTCCCTCTGTGACCTTTGGTGGAAATGGAAAAGGCTATACCTGAGGGTTTGGTGTACTCTCAAATGGTAAAATAACCTTCAGAAGAGTCGCATACGTCGAAGGGCTGAAGCACAATCGTCTTAGCATCAGTCAACTATGTGACAAGGACTTCAAAGTTTGCTTCACTAAGGAATCATGTTTCGTCACTGACAAGAAGGAGAAAATTGCTCTCAGTGGATATCGTTTGGAAAATGTTTATGTAATAAACATGGACTCAACAACCACTGAGAATGCTTGTTTTTTCTCCAAAGCCTCTCCTGATGTCAACTAGCTATGGCATAAAAGGCTCTCTCATCTAAACTTCAAGACACTGAATACTCTTTCCTCAAAAGAGTTAGTCACTGGTCTTCCTCAACATTCATACGCTAAGGAATCTCTTTGTTCAGTGTGTGAAAAAGGAAAACAAACCAAAGCTAGCTTCAAGTCAAGGCAAGTTTCCTCAGTGTCATCTCCTCTTCAACTTCTTCACATGGATCTGTTTGGCCCTGTCAACGTTCAATCCATCGCTGGAAAGAAATACACACTGGTTATTGTGGACAAATTCTCTCGCTACACCTGGGTAATGTTTCTCCGTGCTAAGAGTGACACCTGAGAAGAACTAATGTCTTTTGTCAGGCAAATGGAAGTCCTGAATAATCTCACTGTTCGCTCAATAAGGAGTGATCATGGAACTGAACTCAAAAACAGTTCCCTTGATAGCTTCTTTGAAAGTAAGGGTATTTCTCACAACCTTTCCTCAGTGAGAACACCTCAACAAAATGGAGTCGCTGAAAGAAGAAACCGAACGATCATCGAAGCTGCTCGTTTAATGCTCAGTGATTCTCATCTACCTACTCAGTTCTGGGCAGAAGCTATCAACACTGCTTGCTTTACACAGAATAGATCGCTGCTCGTCAAAAGATTCAACAAGACTGCCTATGAACTTTTCTATGGAAGAAAACCATCTATCAGTTTTCTTCACATCTTTGGTTGTCAGTGCTTTATCTTAAACAACAGAGATGCTCTTGGGAAATTCGATCCCAGAGCTGACGACAGAATATTTCTTGGATATTCTTCCATATCTAAAGCCTTCAGAGTTTTCAATAATAGAAGATATACTATAGAAGAAAGTATTCATGTCACCTTTGACAAATTCCGTTCAGCGAACTCAAGACCATCTGCTGATAATGAAGAATTCAATCAGTGGATGTTTTCTCATTTTGGGGATTTAGAAACTGCTCCTAACTCTGACCCTCAGGTCAACACTCCAACCGCTGATGATGATCCTATCATCATTCCCAGTGTGCAGACAAGTGAAGTTGAATCATCTTGGGTTTCAGTTGTTCCCACCAAAACTATACATGTTTCTGAACCATCATTTGGTATTCCATCAACCTCTCAGCAGTCAGTGAATGAAATTTCATATGTGCTGCCAATCGTGCCTCTAATGCATGACGTCGCCAAAGCTTCCTCCTCACTGATTCCAGAGTTCCATTCTGAGTCAGTGGCTCATGCTCCTACTCATCGATGGACCATAAATCACCCTATTGATCAAATTCTTGGTGATCCAAACGCAGGTGTTCAGACTCAACGCAGTGCAGGTAACATTTGTCTTTATGTAACTTTTATTTCACTAACTGAACCAAGAAAAGTTGATGATGCCCTCAGATATCCAAACTGGGTCAACGCTATGCAAGAAGAGCTGACTGAATTCGAAAGAAACAAAGTTTGGAATCTCGTTCCAAGACCATCTGACAAATCAGTAATAGGCACCAAGTGGGTCTATCGAAATAAGTTGGATGAAAATGGAACTGTAACCCGCAACAAAGCTCGCTTAGTTGCTCAGGGATACAGACAAGAGGAAGGTATAGCTTATGATGAAACCTTTACCCCAGTGGCAAGACTCGAAGCTATTCGTCTATTTCTTGCTTACGTTGTTCATAGAGACTTCAAGGTATATCAAATGGATGTGAAATCAGCATTCCTCAATGGAAGGCTGAATGAAGAAGTCTATGTTGAACAACCTCCAGGATTCACTGATCCTAAGCATCCAGATTATGTTTATAAGCTGGATAAGGCACTTTATGGACTGAGATAAGCTCCACGTGCATGGTATGACACTCTCTCAACTTATCTCCATATTGAAAAATGGGTAAAATCGATAACACTCTATTTTTCAGGAAAGTAAAAGGTCATATCATTCTTGTTCAGATATATGTCGATGATATTCTATTTGGTTCTACTAACCCTGAATTATGTACTCGTTTCGCTGAAAGAATGAAAGTTGAATATAAAATGAGTATGATGGGTGAATTGAACTACTTCTTTGGACTCCAAATCAAGCAAAATGATAAGGGTACTTTTATCCACCAAGGTAAGTAGGTCAAAGATATGATGAAGAAGTTTGCTCTTACTCAAAGCACAGCTATGAAAACCCCAATGGCACCGCCGCTGACACTTAACAAAGATCCTTCAGGGAAAACGGTTAATGTCATTGCGTACCATGGGATGATCGGCTCTCTCCTTTATCTTACCGCTACCGTCCTGATATTATGTATGCTACTTGTTTGTGTGCACGATATCAATCTGAACCCAAAGAATCACATCTGATCATTGTAAAGAGAATTTTAAGATATCTGAAGGGTACTCCCAACCTAGGTCTTTGGTATCCCAAAGACACAGGGATCGATCTAACTGCCTATTCAGAGAGTGATTTTGCAGGTTGCAAGCTAGATAGGAAAAGCACCACAGGAGGCTGTCAGCTCCTGGGTGGAAAGTTGGTGAGTTGGACAAGCATGAAGCAAAGTTCAGGGTCCACCTCTACAACTGAAGCTGAGTATGTAGCCGCTAGAAGCTGTTGTGCTCAGGTCCTATGGATGAGAAATCAACTATTAGACTATGATCTCCAGCTCTCCAAAATTCCAATCTATTGCAACAGCACTAGTGCCATCGCTATAGCCAATAATCGAGTGCTACACTCAAAGACCAAACACATCGAGATCAGGTATCACTTTATCAGAGATCATGTGATGAATGGTGCTATAGAACTTCACTTTATCCCAATTGAATTTCAGTTAGCTGATATTTTCACCAAACCTCTTGATGAGACAAGATTCAACTTTCTTATCAACGAGCTTGGAATGCTGAACCTTGAGGATTAAATCTTCAGCGGTAAGGCATTGGATCAGTGATAAAGAAAATTATATTCACTCATTCCTCATCTAATCTCTGAACAAAAATGATTTGTTGATATCAGTATTCAGAATTTCAAAATAATTTGTATCGCTGAATATCTTTTCCTTTCAGTGATTCTTTTGAAAATCTAAAACTTCACACTGATATTTCTAATTAGTGCTTATTTCTTTTAAACTATTCCTGAGTTTTTCAAAAACCCTTAGAGACAACTTAGAAATGTGAAAGGACGTTTATGACGTCATCAAAACGTATAACCTATGGCACGCCTTTTTCTCTGACACATTCGTCTGTTGAAATTCTTGACCAATACGCTTCGTGGGTCGTGTCACGTGTCATGATGATTTCTTTTCCCGCTCATTATTTTCTCTCTCTACTCTCACTATATAAACCACATGAGTTTATATTTTTACCTTTTACGCTCTCAAACACTCCTAAAGAAGAAAGACTATTGCATTTTTATTTGGATTATTGAGAACTGGTATTCATATTCTTCAAACATTCAACGAACAGGTTCTTATTTTCTTCTCTTTAATCCATTATGTTACTTGTTTTGATCTTCTTCTTGCTAATACGATATCAAACAAATGTGTTTTTAAAACAATAAAATCATCTTCTTCATGATTTTATGCATAAAACTTTAACAAGTTTTTCCATTAAGTTTAAACTCAAAATCTTAAACTTAAACACTTCATACGTTTTCCCAGAATCCTTTCCTTAAAAAGAAACTGGAAAACAAGACATTTCACTCGTTTTTAAACCTTCTTTTGTAAAAACTAGAAACCCTAATTCTTTTACACTTTCTTTCCCAAAAATGGAAACTGTAAAACCTGTAAAACCCTTATTTTGGAACCTCATTCAATTTTAAGAATCTTCTTCTCTATTCTTTTGATGTTCTACACAGAAATGGCTTCAAACACTAATATTGCTGCAACCGCTGCTCCCACTGTCCCTCTCTTTAAAAGGGCTGCAAACATGAAACACGATCTTCATGAGATCACCTTCACCACCAACAACCCATACGCTCTTATTGAGTTTCCCAAGAAGAAAATGGTAACCCATCTTGATGACGTTGTGAACTTCATCAAATCCTGCCCTCTCTCCACAGCGATGACCATAACACCCCTTGCCCACAAAAGACTCATTCAGTAGTTCTGGTACACTACTCATCGTACCACTGCTGTCTCTGCTAAAACCAAGAAGGAATACCCTATCATCAGTTTCGAGACTGAGCTAGGTGAAGCCTCCATTACACCTGCTGCTATTCGGGGAGTACTGAACCTCCCTGTTGGCCCTAAGTCTCATCCGTTTGTCCCATTTCCTGACCTCAACACCGCTGAAGGAAAGGAAGAGATCATCTCCTTCCTGGACAAAATGAAGTACATCTGGAACACAGGGCGCGAAGGCCCTGAGAAGAAGCTTACCACTGTTCTCAAGAACAAGATGCCATCCGAAGTAAACTTCATCTTCGCCCACGTGATAAGCTGCATGACAGCGAAGCACGACTCCACTGACCAGGCTTCGAAGCCTCAGTACCTGATGGCCTATGCTCTCCTCAAAGTCCTCCATGTCGACTTCTCCAAAATCATATTCGAAGATATGATGGAAAGGGTCGAAGCCCCTGACCGCCCCACCGCTGTTCCATACCCCCGTTTCCTCAGTCCATCTTCGCATACGGCCTGAAAGAAGACTACCCCAAGAAGGGAGACCTGAAACTTTCTCAGGTTGGCCCAAAAGTCCTTGATTTCAAGCCGGTCCCCAATGAGGTACATCTTTCTACTCTACTCTCTCTTCTCCGCTGATAGGGTTATTTTTATAACCCTATTTATAGCCTTTTAACATCATTTTGAGCTAATTTTTATTCCCTGTTAAGTCTTCTTAGTTAATCTTAGTGTTTAATTTAGTAAATGAATACTTGATGATTCCAAACATCAATTTAGCTTACTTTTACACAATTATAGCAAAATCTCATTCAAAGTTTGTCTAATTTTAAGATCGGAAGAAAACGACCGTTGTTGGAGTCCACATATGAAGTGCATTGAAAAGAAGAATGGACCGCACGTTACGGATTGAAGACTGAGAGACTCCACATTTTGGGCCGGCCGAACTCCTCTTCCACTTGGGCAGAAAAGAACAAAAATTACACATGAATTTTGGGCTTATCTTTCGACTCAACTTTTAGGTTATGTTTGTGTTAACATTGGGCTGTATGTTGTATTAGACTTGGGCCCCCAATGGAACTTATTGGGCCCCAAGTAACTTGTAGTCTATATATATGTATGTAGTGTTTGTAGTTTAGGTATGCAACATAGAAAAAACACTTGGTAATTGTGGTTGGTAGTAGCTATTAGGTTAGAAAGAAGCATCCGAGACACCCTTTCGGTTCTCACTTCTCTCTCAGTTTGGTTGTTGTAGTGAACCAAAACCCACGGTTCAATTGGGTTTGGTTCATGTTTCACACCCTTGTGGTTCCATCTCACACTCGGGTTTGATCGTTAGTTAATATAAGCACGTTTTATTAATCTCGTTTGCCATCGATTGTGATAATCTCACTTTTCTTCCTTGTCTTTAATCCTTACGGTTTTAATCAATATTTTCGGATTCACGGTTTAAAAAAAGCACTTCACCACCTTCGGTTTAGTTTAAATGCTTTGAAAACAATTTGTGTTAATCCCGGTTTTCCTCACCTACGGTTTTGTTAATTTCGTTACTAACTCTTGGTTTAATTCTATATTCTAGTGTTTCTACAAATTGGAAGTCCGAATTATTCACTTTGGGTCCCCAACACAGTTTGGTTCACGATTTGTAGTGATAACGAAATTATAGAATCTTCAATAGTTAAGCTTTCTGTTTGTCGCAGAAACCATTTCCAACATCTAGTTAAAGTAATTTTAGATTTTTAATCACGCAATAGTATATTTTATGGACTAATTTTGTGTTCAAACACATTTGAAACAAGATTTCCCTTTTTAGTTTATAATTCATTTTCTCAAGTCATTAAAATGAAATCTGAATGTTCAAGTATTGTGGGATGAATTGTCCATCTCCATTTTTTGTATTCACAATCGTCGTCGTAGTAGTTATTGCACTTCAAGTAGTGATGGACTAATTGCCTTAGCTTGAGGTATAAAGTGAAGTTGGAACTGGGACTGATAAAAAGACAAAAAGGTGTATCGTACGGTATAGTTTTCCGAATTATCTAAATCAAAGTTATATTTTTAGGATGATTATATTTGGTCAACTGACAACTGATTAATTATATGAAGGACTTGTTAAGTCACATAAAATATCGACTCTGACATAATAAGGAATACTATCTCATCTTTAATCTAATTATCTGACTGAATGCTCTAATGAATCTATATACCTTGTGCTCTTTTACGATTAAATCACCATTAGTTGATAACCAAACCCCCTACAAAAATATTACATTCGCATACGCCATCTGAGACTTGTTTTTATTTATTGGACTTTTAAAAGAAGAACTTTTCCAAGCTTCCCTGTGGGATCGATATTCGATACTCGGTACTTTGTACCGTTATTACTTGTTAAAGGCGATAATAGACTGAGAGGTATACTTGTGTCATGGTTTATTTGTGATATTTTCAGGTACACACCAAGAAGCCAACAAGTTTTTAGCGCCGTTGCCGGGGAAGCACGCCAAAAGTTTTTCTTTTTATAAGTAAAGTTTATAAAAGCAAGTTTGTCTACCACCTTTTTTGAAAAAAAAAATAGTGTATGCCAAGGTTGCCTCATGGTGAACTTTTCCAATTTCATCCCGACATTGAACGAACGTTTAGACAACGAAGAAGAATCCAAAGAGCTAACTCAGTCTTAAATTCTCCAGAAATGTCTGAACGTTATTCTTCGTCAGACGATGAGGAAATTCCCCCATTTGGTCCTAATGGGCGTCCTAATAACGAGGAGATTCCAGAAGATCAACCAGTAATAAATTATATTGTTGATGAGGAACAAAACATTTTTTGATTGGCAAATTCTAAAGATGGTGGTATTATGTCTTACGTTGTTCATGTTTTAACTCAGTTACATTCAGAAATTCTTAAACCAACCCTGCAAACCCGCCACTTTGAATTAAAGCCAATAACGTTTCATACGTTACAAACCAACGGTCAATACGCTGGTTTGCTATCTGAAGATCCTCATTCTCATTTACGGTCTTTCATGGAAATTACAGATTCTTTTAAGCTTCCTGGTGTAGAAGATGATGCACTGAAATTAAAACTTTTTCCATACTTCTTAAGAGACAGTGCAAGATCTTGGTACAACTCAATGCAGCCAGATTCTATAGTTACATGGGCCCAAATGGCAGAGAAATTGAAAAAAAAATATTTTCCACCCAAGAGGAATGCTAAGTCCAGAAATGAAATTTGTACTTTTAAACAAATGGATGATGAAGCAGTTCCTGATGCATGGGATAGGTACAAGAAGCTCTTGAGAAAATGCCCTCACCATTGCATTCAGTTTGAGACGTTTTACAGTGGTTTAAATATTACTGCAAAACAAATGCTCGACGGTACTGCAAACGGAGCTTTCACATCTTGTACCTATACTGAAGGATATGACATCCTTGAGAGGATCTCTAACAACAATGGTCAGTGGGCTGATCCAGGTGCATTACCGCCTAGAAAGACAGTAGGAACACAAGATCCCGATGCTTACACATTGATATCTACACAATTGAATGACATGGCATCTTTAATTAGAAATCTTAATGACGTGTCAATCAATTCTGTGGTACCACCTCCTACTGTCCAATATACACAGTGCACATACTGTGGTGATGGCCACAACTTTGAACATTGTCCTATAAATCCTGAGCGTATCACCTACGTCGGCAATAACAACCACAACAACAACAATAAGGGGGGACCTTTTTCTCAAACATACAACCCTGAGTGGAGGAACCATCCGAACTTTTCATGGCACAGTCCAGCTTTAAATCCACCACCACCCAAATTACAGGGTCAAAACCAGCAATTTCATCACAGACCTCAAAACAATCAGCACGCAAATTCTCAGAAAAACCAACATGCTTTTCAAAAGTCAAATCATCATGCCGAATCATCTACTTCTTTGGAAGCAATGATGAAGGGATTCATATCCCAAACTCAGGCATCAATTAAAAATTTGGAGACCCAAGTGGATCAAATGGCTTTAGAAATGAGGAAACGCCCTTCCGATTCTCTGCCCAGTGATACAGAAATACCTCCAAGAGCCGGAAAAGAGCATGTAAAAGCTGTAACTTTGAGGAGTGGTAAGGATTTGCTTGAAAACATACAAAAAGATCTTAAAAAACCAGACAAAGCAGAGCCAGAAAACAAAAAACAAAATATCAGACTCTACTCCGTCTAGTGGACTTATTGGTCCAGAAAGCACTTTTAAGCCAAATAACGCCACCACAGTTCCAACCATCCCACTATTGATACCAGAAAAACCCAAGAAAGATCAGACAGTCACAGACAAACCTGTTTTAGATGTGTCACAAACTAGTGACAGTCCCAAAGCTCCTAGTGATATCAAGATAGACAACACCCCACCAATCCCATCACCTACTCTTCAAAAGACTACATCTCTTACTAAGGTTCCTCTCTATATTCCTTATCCCTAGAGAATGAGGAATGAGAGAGAAAAGAGGTAGGACAAGCTTTGTGTGAATTAAAACAACTTCTCTCCCATCTAAAATATGCCTTTTTAGGAGAACCAGGGAAGTTGCCAGTCATTATTTCATCTTCCTTAGAATCTGAACAAGAGAAAAGATTGATTAACATGTTAAAACAACACACCAAAGCCATAGGATGGACCATTGCTGATTTGAAGGGCATAAGCCCTACCATTTTTCAACATAAAATCATTTTGGAAAACAAAAACTTTACCTCAGTTGAGCCTTAAAGAAGACTCAATCCAATGATGAAAGAGGTTGTTAAAAATGAAATTCTGAAATGGCTTGATGCTGACATAATCTATCCTATTGCTAGTAGTACATGTGTTAGCCCTGTGCAATGTGTACCCAAGAAAGGAGGAGTTACTGTGATAACCAATGAAAAGAATGAGCTCATACCTACCAGAATTGTGTCAGGTTGGAGGATATGTGTGGACTATAGGAAGCTTAACCAAGATACCCAAAAAGACCATTTTCCATTACCCTTTATTGACCAGATGCTGGACAGACTGGTAGGAAAACAGTTTTACTGTTTCTTAGATGGTTATTTTGGGTACAATCAAATTATCATTGCACCAGAAGAACAAGAAAAAACTACTTTCACTTGTCCATATGGTACTTTTGCTTTTAGAATAATGCCTTTTGGACTTCGTAATGCACCTGCCACTTTCCAAAGATGTATGATGGTGTTGATCCAAACCCTCAGTGATTTGATAATGACCCTCTCTTAAATACATAGTGAAAATTGTAAGTAAACAATATGTATCAGAGTTTCACTATCGCTGATAAGTACTAAGACCTTACAGTACCGCTGATAGGAACTGTCGCTCTTTAGATTAAACATTCAGCGAACACTGTTCACCATAATGCTCTGAGCCTGTTCAGTCCTTATGGTGATCGCTGATAAGTTAGTTGTTTACTTATGATCCCTGAAGACAAGTTTCACGTCAATATAGGTTCTACGCTAAAGTCGAAGATCAAGCTCAAGAACCAGCAACAAGTCTCCTAATGAACTGATGCGGATCAGCAAAGACTCAGATTTGTCCACTCAACGTGAAGTATCAAGTACAAGACTTCAGCTATCGTTGAACTTTGTCATTCACTGATATAGAATGATAAACCACTGAATTAACGAAAGCTGATCATGAAGTCCTCCGTACAAAGTACTTTTGTCTTAACCACCCTTGCACGACTCTGTACGATATGTCAGAAAAGGACCTCCTTATTGTCTGAAATCGTACAACCACTCTGATGCTACACTGTTCAAACATGCGGCTACTAAGGTTGTCTACAAAGGTCAATGACATACAACCAATGAGCTGCTGCCACGTATAAAGTATAAACTGCCATGCATTAAATGCATGCAGTATATAAGAAGGACTCCATCTTCATTTTTAAAGCACTCGAAAACTCTGGACGAGTCACTTGCTAACTCTGGTCAAGTCATCTTTCTTATCTTGAGATAGGTTATTATTAGTAATTTCCTTCTCTTTCTTAGTGCAAGAAACTTAGTGTTCCAACTTGTTTAGATTTAGGTTTATCCTTAATCTTGTTCCGCAACAAGATGTAAATTGTTAATGATTTATCAATAAACAATTTAGAAAAGTAAAATCTGTGTGTTTGTATTCAACCCCCCCCCCCCCCCCCCCCTTCTACAAACTTGTATAGCCCTTCGGGACCAACAAGTGGTATCAGAGCAGATTTGTTAAATCTCATAAACAAGATCTAATCTATACTAAGATTTCTCTTCCTAGCTATTTCTAAAAATGGCTACCAACAAGAACACAAACTATATTGATAATGGTTCTCTTGCAAAAACCCCTAGATTCTCCAGAGATAATTTTAATCTATGGAAAAATAGGATGATTCTCTTCTTAGAAGGCGTAGACCCTACTATGCCTTACTATCTTGAAAACGGCCCATATATTACTGTAAGAATTGATGCTGCAGTACCAGTCGCTGAGAATAGACCTGCTATTCCAGAATGGCTGATACCCAAGGAAGTTGTTGGTTCCCGTATTTGATTAACAAAGATTATCTAATCTATTAGTTCAAATAAGATGTGTTGCGGAAGCGTATTTGAAGAACTAACAGATATAGAAACAACACAAAATACCAAATAAACAGTATATGAAGAACAGATGAATATCTCAACGATTACTGTATTTGATTAAGAACACTAAGAACAGATTTGACGTTAACTGTGTGCAAGTGTTTTCGTGTGTTGTGTGTGTATTATTTGGTAAGGAAGAACTCAACATCATTCTTCCTTTTATACTACCACAAAAGATCTATTCTAGACAAAAGGACTATTGCTACAGCAAAGAAGGGATGGCATGAACAGTTGGAAACCTGCATGCATTAAATGCGCTAATATCAACTTGTAAGGATTCCTATCGGAGTTTGACACGTGTTGTTGTCGGACCATGCCTTGTACAAGTTGATGAACGGACCCTGGAACAGTAGCAAGATATTTCTGTAACAGTGGTAAGATATTCTTGTAACAGTGTTAAGATATTATAAATATCTTCCAAGTCTTCAGTCTGAACCGCAGAGGCTCTGTCAAGGGTGACAGAGGTTCTGCGGCTTGGTCCTTTGTGAGCATCCTTCGGTAGATCCTTCTTCGGTCCTTTGTGAGTAGTCTTCTGTCTATCTCGGGTCTTGGTGTTTCTCAAATGATCTTGTTTACTTCGGCAGAGCTTCTGTGGCACTCCGCAGAGCTTCTGTGGAAGTCTTCTTTACTTGGCCTATTTTTCAATACTTCTAATATTATGAATATTTGGAGCTAACAATCTCCCCCTAAGTATTGAAAAATGAAAATTTAATTTTATGCATGATTAGGCTAAGTAAAATAGACAGAGGTTAAACAATACCTCAAAAGATTCATTTCATTTCTTTTTAAAGTTTACAGAGATATGAAAGAAAAAAAAAACTCAGACATTTACATCTTTGAAGTCGTTGAAACTTCTGTTGTCGAATCCCACTTCTCTGAGCTCGTGATAGAATTTGATGCAGAGTTCTCTTAAGCCAATTGTAGCATCTATTCCTCTGATCATTCTTTCTGCTGATTCTCGATCCATAAGCTCAGTACCTTTGTTCTCTTCTAAGATTGATCTGAACTTGTTCAGAGTACTGGTTGCATACTTCTGACAGTCCATTTCCACAAAGAGTCTTATTTGACCAGCAGGATCCTTATATACTAACCCATACCTCGGTGTTGTTATGATTGAGTTGGGTATGGCAGAAGGTGGGCAGTGATCCTCTGGTGGTCTCAGACTTAGATTTCTGACTCTAAGATCTTTTCCTAGTTGAAAGTCTATCATGCTATATAGCAGAAGCTTTTCCCTCATTGCTTTCCTAAATACTTGATAGGCCCTTCTGTTAGCATCGTTGTTGAAGTTTTCTTTCGTCCAAAGTAGAAGATCTGGCAGATCGTAGGGGTTCAAGTTCCTTATATCGGCATCTGAAAATTGATTTTCGGACTTGTTCTCCCTTTTGACTTTGTAGATGTTGTACCTGATCTTTGGAAAGGTTCTTGTTTGAGAGAATTTGCAGAAAATTACCTTTTCAATTTTGGACTCTGAGAAGACTTCTGCTCTTGCTTTTGGCTTTGTTCTGGTGAAGGTGTTGTCAAGGTCAGCTCTGAGTTGAGGATCTTCAATGTGTGGTGGAGGATTGTTCTGATATTGTTGTCTGTAAATATACCTATACATCACCTCTTCCATTTCTGCATGTCGCGTAGTTGGTGGTGGTATTTGTCTTCGCAGAGCATCCATTTTTCGTTTTATCTCTTCAACCCTACCCTCTGTTACCTTTGCTTTTGGATCAAGGATCGGAATTTCTGACAAAGGATCTGAATTGAATGCCCATTCTTCTTTAGGTTTAGGAGTGACAAAGGCATCGAATGAGCTCTTCATCAACTTCTCTGTCGTCTGAGGCATTGGCTTTTTCTTCTTTGGTTCTTCTGTCATGATGCCCTTTCCTTTATCTTTGGCTTGGGGAGGCTCAGAACCTGTTGCCTGCTTTGGACTTTCTGGGATTACTTCTGTTGGTTTGGGTGTAGAGGTTTCTGTTGGTTTGGGTTGTTCTGATGATGAAAGCGATTCTGATGGTGGAAATGCTTTCATGGGCTATCACTCTCCAGCTGATGAAGAGAAGACAAGTCAGGTATGTGATTCTTCCGAACAAGATTTCTTGAATAAAATGCAATCTTTTACCGACCAGGCAGACTCCTTTAAGGCCACAACTAAAGAACAAAAGCTTAAGATTAGTTCACTAACCGAAAAGCTAGATGTTCAAACAAGAATAGCTGAAAATATAAGTCTGAAAATGCTATGTTAAAGGAAAGATGCAAAATTATTTCAATAGCACCCAAAGACTTAAGGGCCAAATTATCTGATCTTCAGTCTCAGTTTGATCAGTGCATGAATGAGAAAGAAGAACTTGTTTATCAATGTTTCTCTCTTCAAATTCAACAAAAGGAGTTTGTTACTAAAATTCTTGATCTTTAAACCAAACTCCACAAAAGGGGTCAAACTGATCAAACCATCTTTCTGAATAAACCCAAGGAGTTCACTTATTTTAACAAAGAGTGGGGAATCGGATATGATAACCCACACTATTTGAAAAAGGGAAGACATCAAACTCCTACTCTGTATGATTTTGCATGTTTTGGGTTAGATAAAAAGTATCCGGAATATACCATTCAATGGACTGGTCCTCTTGAACCTGAAAAGGAAGAGGAAACCGAGGAATATAAGCGTGCACACAAACGAGGAATACAACTTCCGTTTTGTTATGAACCTTTGAATAATTCCTATGAAAAGAACAAAAAGTATCTCTCAAATGACTACTTCGACCCTTACAAGGTTGCTAAGCCCAAGGATTCCTCCAAAAAGGATGAGGACCAAGCACCCGCAACCAAGAATGAGACGGACGAGTTTAAACTCTATGTTCCTCCTCTCATCTTGGAAGCAAAGATTGTCGAGTTGGAGGAGTTGTTTGAGAAAGAAAGGTCTGTTTTTCAAAACGAAAAGAAAGCGCTAATCTCTGAGATTGAGAAACTCAATTCTGAGAAACATGAGAATCCACAACCAGTCAAAACCGAAGCTGTGTCTGATGAAGGACAGGAAATCCTTCGGGAAGAAATCACGAAACTCAGATCAAAGCTGGCTGCCTTGGCAACAGATGCGATGCAAGAGTATCCGAAAAATGGTCAGCTCCAAGAGCAAATTGACCAACTCAATTCTGAGAAGCAGATTTCCCCCGAATCTTCCTCGAATTCATCTGATACGTCTTCGTGCAAAGTTTTCCTAGGTAAAATATCTACCACACAAGACGGTTATGATTCTCAAGATGAGTGTGTTAAAACGAATTTAAACTCTGATTTTTTCCTAGCTTCCGCACCGAATTCCCCAAAGCACACTGACACTAAGTGTTCCTCGTCCTCCTCACCGAATCCAAGTCCTGCAATTCCGGAGATAAATTTTTCTGAATACATGAACTCTGAAGGTAACTCTGATGGAGAGTTTGAGTCGTTTCCTTTCGACAAACCTCTCCCGAGTCATACTGATTTTTTGACTCTAGTGGTCAATCGCACGGTCAATTTTCTGAAGGGTAGCAGTTCTAAAACAAAGGCCCCAGCTGTGATCAAGATTTCACAATCAAAACCAACTTCTAAACCTGTTTCTAAAAAGCAGTCACAGCCGAGGCAAACGACCGAACAATTGCCTACAAAAAATACCGTTCCTTCAAAAGTCACTGACCATTCTGTCCCTGTTGTTTCAGATAAAATTGGTAACGCAAAACAAGAAAAACCAAAGTCGCTGAACAAGGAACCTGTCAAGAAGGAAGCATCAAAGTCTTTCCCTACTGCATTCAATTCTAGGATAAACAAAGACAATTGTATTTGGAATAATTGGAATCGTTTTGAAGTTTCTTTTCCGATTAAACTTAATTCAGTTCATCAATTGATTCAATTATCGCGTGATTGTTTATGTTGTTCTAGATGTGGTTGGAATGATTTTGATGAAGTTAATTTAAATGATTGGTTTGGGTCATATCACATGTATAATCATAAACCAAAAAATAAACCCCGTAATAATAAACAGAAACACTATAAACAACGGGGTTTCCAATCTGAGGTTAAACCACAGCGGGAGACCAAACCCACTTCTAGATGGGTTGCTCCTACTGAGGTTAAACCGGCACCAAAGAGGCAACCTGCTAAAAATCATGTTCCTCCACAAGGTGTAAAACCTACACCAAGGAGGCAACCTGTGCCAAAACCAGTTTCCGCAAACGATGTACAACCTGCACCTAAGGGGAAAGATGTGTCAAAGCAAGTTCCTCCAAGAGGTGCCAAACCTAACCCTCCAGGACCCAAACAAAATTGGGTACCTAAAATCCGTTAACTCGATTTTGCAGCACGGTCATGTGTGGTACTTAGATTCTGGATGCTCCAAGCACATGGCCGGAAGGAAGGAGCTTCTCACGAACTACAAGGAAGAATATGGTGGAGACGTGAGATTTGGGAACGACCACAAAGCGCCGATCGTGGGCTACGGAGACATTGTACAAGACAAGATCACAATAAAGAAGGTATCACACGTCGCGGTATTGGGACACAATCTGTTCAGCATCGGGCAGTTCTGCGACAAAGATCTCGAGGTTAGCTTCAAAAAGACACGGTGTAGAATCCTCAACAACGACGGAGAGGAACTACTCGTTGGAAAACGCAAGACCAACCTCTACACAATCGACCTCGCAGCCCTCAAGATTGATAACCCTGTCTGCCTCATGTCAAAGGCCAATTCCCAGCAAGCTAGGATTTGGCATCGACGTCTTTCGCACCTCAATTTCAAAACAATCAACAAATTGGTGCTGGGCGGACACGTGAAAGGCATGCCCGATCTTCAATTCGTGAAGGATCGTCTCTGCGGGGCATGTGAGATGGGAAAGATGAAGAGAGTACCACATCAGCCGAAGGCAACTCCGAGCACGTCCCGGACCCTCGAACTTATCCATATGGATTTGTGTGGACCGATGCGTGTTCCGAGCATTAACAAGAGCAAATACGTTCTCGTGATGGTGGACGACTTCTTGCGCTACACTTGGGTACTGTTTCTACGCTCAAAGGACGAAACACCAGAGCTGATTATTAATCACCTGAAGACTGTCCAGCTGAACAAACTACAACAAGTTCAGTCTATCAGAACCGACAACAGGACGGAGTTCAAGAATCGAACGGTGGACGACTATCTGACGTCAGTTGGCATCTTGCACACTTTTTCTACCGCACGCACTCCTCAGCAAAACAGAGTGGTGGAACGACGCAACCGTACCCTGGTCGAAGTAGCTCGCACCATGCTTTCCCAATCCAACCTTCTGCTATTTCTATGGGCCGAAGCGGTGTCTACGGCTTGTTATACGCAAAACCGCTCCATCCTTAACAAGCGGTTTAACAAGACGTCGTACGAGATCATGAACAATCATGTTCCGAACATCAGCTACTTTCATGCGTTCGGATGCACGTGCTATATTCTGAATGGCAAAGATGATCTTGGCAAATTCAGCCCCAAGGAAGACAAAGGAGTTTTCATCGGATACTCCATGCAGGCTAAGGCATATCGCGTTTACAACAAACGGACCAAATCCGTTGTTGAAAGCATAAACGTGACATTCGACGAAGCCGCAGATTTGGCTTCTGAACAAAACAGTTCAGAACCCGGTTTAACTGGCGTGCTAGCTTTCGGACCTCCAAGTTCGGGATCTGCACAAGCAACAGTAAATCCAAATCATGCATCTTCATCGAATGCTGACTCTTCTGATTTAGATTTATTGTTTAAGTATTTTTATGATGACATCTTTAATGTTTCCCCAACTGTCTCAACACAACCTAGAATAGAAGTTGCTCGTCATGAGGATACGTCGAATCTATCCGGTCCGCCGCCCTCTACAAGCACGCCATCCAATACTGTGGAGACAGCTCAACCGTCATCATCGACCTCTACCGATACTACTGCTTCCCCGCAGCAACCTGTTCTAAATCCGAAGGTCACTCCAAGTGCTTCGTCTTCTGCTACAACCGACAATCAACTTCTGAACCCCTCCGAACCAGAAGTTGTTCAACCAACGGCGAATCCTCCCCCACTTCCTCCAAGAAACCAACCTGCCACACTTGAAGTAGTTCAAGATATACATCCTGGTGATTATGTGGACTCGGACGCGTCTCACTCTACTCAACAGCCTCTTCCGTATACCACCAAGTGGACGAAAGCTCACCCGCTTCATCAAATCATCGGTGATCCCTCTAATCCAGTACGAACACGAGGTGCATCCGCCAACTTCTGTCTATTTTCCGGCTTCTTAAGCAACATCGAGCCGACAAACGTAGGCGAAGCGCTTGAAGATCCGGACTGGGTCATAGCCATGCAAGAGGAGCTCAATCAATTCGAAGCTCTAAAGGTATGGCGACTGGTTCCACGTCCAAAACACAAGACGGTGATCGACACCAAGTGGATTTTCAAGAATAAGAAGGACGAAGACGGCATCGTGGTACGAAACAAGGCGCGCCTCGTAGCCAAGGGGTATCGTCAACAAGAAGGGATCGACTATGATGAGACCTATGCTCCGGTGGAAAGAATCGAAGCCATCCGTATGTTCCTTGCATACGCCGCGCATAAGAACTTCACGGTCCTTCAAATGGATGTGAAGACCGCCTTTCTCTACGGTAATATCGAGGAAGAAGTATATGTGTCGCAACCAGACGGGTTCGTGGACGATTTGAAGCCTGATCACGTCTACATTCTAGACAAGGCGCTTTACGGTCTAAAGCAAGCTCCGTGAGCATGGTACAAAACGCTGACTGAGTTTTTGATAAAGTCCGAATTCACACGAGGTAAAATCGACTCGACTTTATTTATCAAACACGAAAAGGGTCACATTGTTCTTGTTCAAGTGTACGTGGATGACATAATATTCGGCTCTACTAATCCCACCTATGCTAAGAACTTTGCCAATCTCATGGGAGAATTTTTTAAAATGAGTATGCTTTGCGAGATGAATTTCTTCCTTGGTCTTCAAGTTAAACAACTGTCGACCGGAATATTCATAAACCAGGCTAAGTACATCAGGGGTATTCTCAGGAAATTCCAGTTGGACCAGTCCTCGCCAATGAAAACTCCCGTGGCACCCAATACAAAGATTCACGCCGATCCTCACGGAACGGATGTGAATCCTAAATTGTATCGCGGGATGATAGGTTCTTTAATGTACTTAACTACAAGTCGACCGAATATTATGTTCTCAACATTTATGTGTGCCCGGTATCAATCAAAACCTAAAGAGTCTCATTTAACTGCTGTCAAATGAATCTTTCGTTATTTACGTGGTACTGCTGATCTTGGCTTGTGGTACCCGAGAGAGACAGGTTTTGCACTATCCGCTTATTCTGATGCGGATCACGCGGGCTGCATGCTGGACCGGAAGAGCACCTCGGGTCACATCCATTTTTTGGGAGATATCCTGGTGAGCTGGGCGTCCAAGAAGCAGCAATGTGTTTCAACATCAACTGCCGAGGCGGAGTACGTGGCCGCCACGAGCTGCTGCTCACAAGTTATCTGGATGCGGACGCAACTCAAAGACTATGGTTTCACGTATGTCAAAGTTCCAATTTACTGCGATTCGAAGAGCGCAATTGCGATATCCAGCAATCCGGTCCAAAACACCAAGACGAAGCACATCGACGTTCGGTATCACTTCATTAAGGATCACGTCGAAAGAGGTACAGTCGAACTCTACTTCGTAAATACTGAACATCAGTTAGCAGACCTATTTACTAAAGCCTTGGACGAAAAACGTTTTAACACTCTTGTGTCCAAGTTAGGTATGCTAAAACTGACGACTTAATCCGATTGTGTGCCCGTTACAAGTTCCATACATCTACGAGTAACTGTCCACTCATCATCCGGTGTTTACACTCCTGATGGTTGAGCATACACTTCCTCGCACCTGTATTCTACTTGTCTCAGTTACTCAGTTAGACTTAGTCTCTGTATTTATTTTGTAGATTTCGTTTGTTCCACTTCTTTCTTCGTGTGTTTATTTTCTTTCATACTGTCGTCTACTTTTAAATGTCAATACTTGTGCTTTCACCATTTGTTCATGTGTTCAGGGGGAGCACATAGATTGTATCAGGTAAGTTTACTCATCTGTTGAGGGGAAGCGTCACACACAGTTTTTCTTAACAGTCAACAAGTTTTTGTGTGTGTGGGCACTCCTGTGTGAATTCTATATCATGGTCATCATCTGAGGGGGAGCGGCACAATTTTTAGTTTAAAAGTCTAAAAGTTTTTTAGTGTGTCGGACCCCTCCACTGCACTCTACTGCACTATCCGAGGGGGAGCAATATCATCCCCATGCTCAGTTTGAGGGGGAGCGAGAGAATGTCCTCTTACAGTTCCAATTACTACAAAATTCCCAGGCACAGGACCGTTTTTTAGGTATCCGGACAGTCATCCGGAAACTCCATCTATCCGGATGGGTTTCCGGACCGGATCCCTATCCGGGTTGAACGGGAATCCGGATGACCCTACCCGGACTCCTTAGCCCCATATATAAGCATCAGGGTTCGTCCTATTCACACGACTCTCTCGCTCAGACTCCCTTCAAATCACCGATTTTCACTCGTGTTCAGTCCCAACTTCAGGTATGATGCTCGATTTTCCATCTTCATAGTTAATAGCTACATTTCACACACTCCAATGCATAATTACTCCATCGATTCAGTCGATTCAACAGTGCCCGAACACCTCTTATAGGTTTCTTCGATTTCGGGCGACTGTATGGAGTGTCGATAGAGTTAGATGCTCCTATGAGTTCATGTGTTAATCTCGACACTACCCGAATGTATTCACACTGTTTTGGGACCGCATTCTACTCAATTTCAGATTATGAATGTCGTCCAGACACATTCATTGTGTCCGGGAACCATCGTCCATATGATTATTTGTCCGGAAAGCTTCATACGTATGATGATTTATCCGGGAATGCTCAATCGAAAGATATTTTGTCCGGATTCGATTAACACCCGAAAACCCTAGTTGTCCGGAGTTGAATATGTATCCCGAGAACGCTATGCTTCTAGAACCAGAATTTGGGATCGTCTTCATCAATGAACAGAAAGAGAAAAGATTTATGCGGTTCAGTCAGGTAGAAGGATTCTGCGACGGCACGCTCTACAAAGTTCGAGATGCTCTTCGAAAGATCATTCAGCACGAGTCTAAAAATCCAAGGGTTTTGTATGTTCCTAATCCGAATGAAATAAATGCTCGGAATGCCTTGGAATTGGGTGAAGATCACATCGACTACTGCCGTGCTATCAGATGGTTCGAGATTCACTTCGCGCTTCACAAAAGATATGTCTACAACTGGCGAGAGCTAGAGCACGAACTCAAACTTCAAATCAAAGGGGGAGATTGTTAGGGTCAATTTATGTTGATTTAAAGTTCAGGGTTTAAACTGTAATTCTTTATTTTGAGCCTTATTAGTGAACGGGCCGTGGGCTTGTTAACCATGGGCCCGCCATATAAATAGATAGCTTAGCCTTAGAAAATAGGCTAGTTGTCTCATTTGCTTTCCTACTCGTATTGTAATTCTGTCTACTTTGAAAGCATAATACAGGGATGACCAGTTGAAATCCTTATATACTATTGCTTATCTGTTTGATTTCATAATCGTTGCATGGATCTGGAACTAACAAATAGGCGTGGATTAATCGTAATTCCAGTGTGTATGATAAACGTTGAATAGGCGTGGATTAATCGTAATTCCCGTTTAGGTGAAATGTGGAATAGGCGTGGACTCATCGTAATTCCCATTTCAAATTGATGTGAAATCGTGGGATAGGCGTGGACTAATCGTAATTCCTGATTTCTTTAGGAAGGAAAGAGATAGGCATGGCTTAATTGTAATCTCTACTTCCTTTCCAAGAAATAGGCATGGACTAACTGTAATTTCTTGGATATGAGCATTAATCTAGAATCCGTGGAGATTCGTAGTGGGCTCTAGAACGTGATATCATGACTGACTTAGTGTTAGTCATATTCATGGAATCGGGTATGATCCCGTCATCGCAAGATGTTTATACGTATGGCAAGAATGAGAGTAAACCAGGTTTGTTATTCCTTGTTTACATTGATTTAAAAGTATTATTTTGAAACCGAATGTTCTCACTAGGCATTAGCCTAATTGTTTCAAATTAAATTTTCTTACCAGGTACAAGTTCGGGGAAGTAACGGGATGTGTGGAGAGTACATGATGGTGACAAGTTGATGTAAATATCTTTTGAAGATACACTAGTCATTTGGAGATCCTTTAGACAACTCCGATAATCTAGAATCATGTATGAATGGTTTAGATTAATAAGTTGTCAGTTAGTGATCCGTTGATGTAATCTAAATTTGGTCACTATTTCCAATCATTATGAATGAATATAATATGGATATTAGATACGTAAACCCTTTTAGTTCATGTTTAAATTTGCCCTGATTTTTAGGGTGTTACATCTAGGATTCTAGAAGAATAAACTTGGTAAGGCAATACGAAAGTTTCATCTGTGGTAAGAATGAAACTCTTTCTGAAGTTCACCAACGCTTTAATTGTTTAATTATTGACTTAAAAACTGTTGGTAAGACCTACTCTAATAACGAGATCCTGACAAAATTTCTGGAATGTCTTCCTGAAAGCTGGGACAACTATACCATGTGTCTCAAGCTCTATAAGGATCTTAAATTTCTAACCCTTCCTACCTTATTTGGCACTATGCTCAATCATGAGCAGTCGTGTCAACTTAAGAAGAATCTTGTTAAAGATTACAAAAGAACACCTGTTGCTTTACTCTCTTCAGAGTCAGTACCGGCTCAGCAATCAACTGTCACGATCACTGAAATGGAATCTAACTCTGATGATTCATCAGATGCTGATCCTTCAAAATTTGATGAATCTCTGGCACTCCTGACAAATTCCTTCAGGAGGTTTGCTAGAAAGAGTAACTTCAGAAGAAATAAACCTCTCACTATCACTGACAAGCCTAAATCTACTCCTGTTGATAAGGCTACTGCTACCTGCTTTAACTGTGAAAAAGTAGGACACTTTGCAAGTGAATGCAGGTCAAAAAAAGTCTTCAAACCTTCATCTACCTCATTCAAGAAATCCTCTAATCCAGGGCTAGAGATGATAAATACCAGAAGCTGAAAGAAAAGTATGCTAAGCTGAAAGCATACAAAAAGAAAAAAAAAGGTCAGATCGCTGAAGATCATGACTGGGCTGCTTCTTATGAAGAATCATCTGACTCTGATGATGATGAGGCAAATCTCTGCCTCATGGCCCATATAGAAGAAGAGGAAGAAAAAGCTGAAATTCCTTCTACTTCTACGTCTACCTCTCAGGTATCAATCTCTCTTACTTCTACTTCAACTATCACTAAAGCTGATAGACTTCGTGTTGATCCAAACCCTCAGTGATTTGAAAATGACTCTGAGAAACACTTAGTGAAAATTGTAAGTAGACAATATGTTGTTTACTTATGATCCCTGAAGACAAGTTTCACGTCAACCAGGTTCTACGCTGAAGTCGAAGATCAAGCCAAAGAACCAGCGACAAGTCTACTAATGAACTGATGCGGATATCAGCGAAGCCAAGACCTGTTCACTCAACGTGAAGTTTCAAGTAGAGGACTTCAGCGAACGCTGAACTTTATCATTCGCTAATAAAGAATCATTCAGCGAACGCTGATCATGAAGCCTCCTCTACAAGTAACTTTTGTCTTACCTCCCTTGCACGCCTCCGTACGACACTGTCAGAACGGACATCCCTTTTGTCCAGAATCGTACAACCAACTCTGATTCTACACTGTTCATCATGCGGCTACTAGGTTGTCTACCAAGGTCAAAACATGCAACAAACCAGAAGCTGCCATGTGTAAAGTTGTACTAACATGCATTAAATGCATGCAATATATAAAGGAAACCCTACTTCATTTTTGAAGTATTCGGCCATTTCCTTCTCCTTGCTATTCTGTGTGTTAGAATATTATCCTTAGTATTCTTAATTTCTCTCTATCTTATTTCTAGTGCAATAAATCTTAGTGATTCTCATAGCTTGTTTAGATTAGGTTTATTCCTTAATCTTGTTCCGCAACAAGTTGTAAATTGTTTGATACATTTCAATAAACAATTTAGAAAAGTAAAAATTGTGTGCTTGTATTCAACCCCCCCCCCCCCTTCTACAAACTTGTATAACCCCTTTGGGACCAACAAGTGGTATCAGAGCAGATTGTTAATCTCATAAACAAGATCTTGCTTATACTAATTTCTTTTCTCTTCTTTGCTATTTTCCAAAATGGCTAACACCACAAACACAAACTATAATGATAATGGTTCTCTTGCAAAACCCCCTAGATTTTCCAGAGATAACTTCAATCTATGGAAAAATAGGATGATGCTCTGCTTGGAAGGTGTAGATCCTACTATGCCTTACTACATCGAGAATGGTCCATATATCCCTGTCATGTTAGATGCTGTTGTTCCAGCCACTGCTACTAGAGCTGCAAATCCTGAAAGGGAAATTCCTAGGGCACCTCACCCATGGACTTATGAAGACAAGAAGAAAGTGGCCATTGATACTAAGGCCAGGTCCATCATCTCTATGGCTCTTCCTGACGAAGTCTACCATTCTGTCATGAACCTGAAAACCTCTAAAGCCAGGACTCAAGAAAGATCAACCTGGTAAGATAGTACGAAAGCTTCATTTGTGGTAAGAATGAAACTCTTTCTGAAGTTCACCAACGCTTTAACTGTTTAATCATTGACCTAAAGACTGTTCGTAAGGAATATTCTAACTTTAAGATTCTGACAAAGTTTCTAGAATGCCTTCCTGAAAGCTGGGACAGTTATTCAATGTGTCTCAAGCTCTCAAAGGATCTAAAATCAATAAACCTTTCTACCTTATTTGGCACTATGCTCAATCATGAGCAGTCGTGTCATCTTAAGAAGAATCATGTAAAAGATTCCAAAAGCACACCTGTTGCTTTACTCTCAGAGTTAACTCCCACTCAGCGCTCCACTGTTACTATCACTGAGTTGTAATCTAACTCTGATGACTCATCAGAAGCTGATCCTTCAGAAGTTGATGAGTCACTGGCATTCCTGACTAGTAAATTCAGAAGATTCGCCAGAAAGAGTAACTTTAGAAGAAACAAACCTCTTGCACTCACTGACAAACCAAAATCGTCAACCCCTGTTGATAAGGCTACTGCTACCTGCTTTAACTGTGAAAAAGTAGGACACTTTGCTAGTGAATGCAGGTCTAAGAAAGTCTTCAAACCCTCATTTTCTTCCCACAAGAAATCCTCTAACCCCAGGGCTAGAGATGACAAATACAAGAAGCTGAAAGAAAAATATGCAAAGCTGAAAAGCTTTAAGAAGAAAGGCAAAGGCCTGATGGCTGACTTTGACTGGGCTGCCTCTGATTAAGAAGACTCATCTGACTCTGAAGATAATAATGATGAGGCTAAAATCTGCCTCATGGCCAAAATAGAAGAAGAGGAAGAACAAACTGAAATACCCTCTACTTCTACCTGTACTTCTCAGGTATCAAACTCTCTCACTGATACTCAAATTTCAGCTCTTAGTGACATCGAAAGACGTCGGACCGTCGATCTTTTGACTATTGATTTATATGATGCCATGAATGGCAAGACCAAAGCTGAAAAACTTAATATTGATCTTGCTGAACATCTTAAGAATTGTCACTTAGAAATTCAAAAGCTTTCTAAAATAGAAGAAAATCTAAAAGATCGAGTCTGTATAAATCAACTCATTCGTATCGAACGAGAAGATGTTGTCGAAGCACTAAAAGCTAAAAAGGCTACTGTTGAAGGATGGTGTAAATCCTCAACAACGATCACTGAGATATTGAAAGCTCAGTTTCCCCTGAGTGACAAACGTGGTCTTGGTTACAAAGCTGACGCTGAGGAACCAACCACTGATCGTTCCATGCTTAAGTTTGGAATGTTTGTGTCCTCTATCCCTGACACTTCTTCATATCAGTGTTCTTCTTCTAAAACTCCTACTCCTAAGGAAACCTCTACCTCAAGTTCTAAACTGAAAGGTAAAGGTAAAGAAAAGGTTTTTAATCAAAAACCTAAAAAGGGTACCTTTGTACCTAAGCTGAATGTTTCTAAACCTTCAGTGAATCATTCCTCTACTTCAAAGAACAAGATCCCTGAATTCATTCATATATCTACTCCTAGAATCAGAGTGAATGTCATTGGTAAGAAATCTGACTGATTGTTCCTCCAATTTCCAATGCCAAAGGTATACTTGGTGTTGGCCCTGCTCATTTAAAAATCTCAGCCAAGCATGCAAATGGTCCTAAAGCTACTTTTAGCTATAGGAAATGCTATCACTGTGGACTTACCGATCACATTGCTAGTAAGTGCCCCACAGCCACCAAAGCTGAAAAGTTAGCTAAGGTGAAGATCAATGTCCCCAAGGCCAAGAAGACCAATCCTGGGGAAAATCAGGTTAAGGTGAAACCAACCACTGAGGTTAAGAAATTAACCAAAGTGAAGACTAGTCCTGAAGCTGAATATTTAAACGATGCGAATATTTCTGAACCTTTCACTCCCTCTACCACCACTGACAAATGTGGACCCATGGTAAAATGGGTGCCCAAGTCAAACTAATCTTCCTTTGTGTGCAGGTCCTGAAGGGTATCTGGTATCTCGATAGCGGATGCTCTAGACACATGACTGACAAAAAGAAACTGCTCACTGAATATAAGGAAGAGAAGGGTCCCTCATTGACCTTCGGTGGAAATGGAAAAGGCTATACCCGAGGGTTTGGTGTACTCTCTAATGGTACAACCACCTTCAGAAGAGTCGCATATGTTGAACGACTGAAGCACAATCTTCTGAGCATCAGTCAGCTATGTGACAAGGATCACAAGGTGATATTCACTAAGGAATCCTGTTTTGTTACTAAAAAAAAGCATAAGATCGCTCTCAGCGGATATCGTCTGGAAAATGTTTATGTTATAAACATGGACTCGACAACCACTGAGAACTCCTGTTTCTTCTCAAAAGCCTCATCTGATGTCAACTGCCTATGGCATAAGAGTCTCTCTCATCTTAACTTCAAGACACTGAATACTATTTCTTCTAAAGAGTTGGTCACTGGTCTACCTCAACACTCATACGCTAAGGAATCTATATGTTCAGCGTGTGAGAAAAGGAAACAAACAAAAGCAAGCTTCAAATCTAAACAAGTTTCCTCAGTGTCATCTCCTCTTCAACTTCTCCACATGGATTTGTTTGGCCCTGTTAACAAACAATCCCTCACTGGAAAGAAATATACACTGGTCATAGTTGATGAGTTCTCTCGCTATACCTGGGTTATGTTTCTCCATTCTAAGAGTGACACCCCTGAAGAACTCATTATTTTTGTCAGGAAAATGGAAGTCCTGAATAACATGATCGTTCGCTCTATAAGAAGTGATCATGGGACTGAATTCAAAAACAGTTCCCTTGATTCCTTCTTTGAAAGCAAGGGTATTTCTCACAACTTTTCTTCAGTGAGAACACCGCAATAAAATGGAGTCGCTGATAGAAGAAATCGAACAATCATCGAAGCTGCTCGTTCAATGCTCAGCGATTCTCATCTACCAACTCAGTTCTGGACAGAAGCTGTCAACACTCCTTGTTTCACTAAAAATAGGTCGCTGGTTGTCAAAAGATTCAAGAAGACAATATATGAACTTTTCCATGGGAGAAAGCCTTCAATTAGCTTTCTTCACATCTTTGGATGTCAGTGTGTTGGTCCCGAAAGGGTTATACAAGTGTGTAGAAGGGGGGGTTGAATACAAACACCTATATTTTACTTTTCTAAATTTTTTATTGATATTTAACAAACAATTTACAACTTGTTGCAAAACAAGATTAAGGATTAAACCTAATCTAAACAAGTTATGAGAAACACTAAGTTTCTTGCACTAGAATTAAGAAAGAAAGGAGATAAGAATATTAAAGAGAAATATTCTAACACACAGAGTAAGAAAGAAGAAGATGGCCGAGCACTTCATTTCTGAAGTAGAGTTCTTCTTCTATACTGCATGCATTAAATGCGTAGCAGTACAACTTTACACGTGGCAGTAGCTGATTGGTTGCATGGTTTGACCTTTGTAGACAACCTTAGTAGCCGCATGATGTACAGTGTAGAATCAGAGTTGGTAGTACGATCCTGGACAAAAGGGACGTCCTTTCTGACATTATCGTACGGAGGCGTGCAAGGGAGGTAAGACAAAAGTTACTTGTAGAGGAAAACTTCATGATCAGCGTTCACTGAATAGATCTTTATCAGCGAGTGATAAAGTTCAGCGTTCGCTGAAGTCTTCTACTTGTAACTTCACGTTGAGTGGACAAATCTTGCTTCGCTGATATCCGCATCAGTTTATTAGTAGACTTGTCATTGGTTCTTGGGCTTGATCTTCAACTTCAGCGTAGAACATAGATGACGTGAAACTTGTCTTCAGGGATCATAAGTAAATAACTAAAACTATCAGCGATCATCAACAAGACTGAACAGACTCAGCGCTTTATTGATGAACGGTTTCGCTGAACGTTTAATCTAAGAACATGAGTTTCCTATCAGCGGTACTGTAAAGACATAGTACTTATCAACGATAGTGAAACTCTAATACGTATTGTCTACTTACAATTTTCACTAAGTGTTTCTTAAAGAGTCATTATCAAATCACTGAGGGTTTGGATCAACAATATCCCCCTATTTGATATTGACTTAGCAACAAAAGAAAATTGCTAAATATGAAAACATAAGGATAAAAAGAACTTATAAAATATTTGTCCCTTTTTACTGTTTTCTGGGATCTTTTGAGTACTGATGGAGTAAAGTACATTCGCTGAAAATTTTCTTTAAACTTCGTAAAGGTTATAGAGGGAAATGGAAAAATTACAAGTACAACAAATATATTTACAAGTACAAAAGATACAAGATGATAAAGATAGAGGAATTGCAAGGAAATCCTATCAGCTAGGAAGGTTCTTCCTTAACGAGAAGTTCATCAAGAGTTTATGTAGAGGGAATCATCCAGTCAGGGACCGTTTCACCAAGATTTCGTCTATTCTGTGCTTTAGTAAAGATCAGGGGCTTCATGTATTGTCCGAGAAGATCTCTTCTGAATTCACACCAATAGATGAGATCCCTGAGCTATTCGATAGGAGTGATGGGAAGCTCAGAGATGCGTTTAAAGTGTTCTCGTCCATCATAGTCATGAAAGAAGATACCGTAAGGTTCGCTTAAGACTTTTCCAGGGATGAAGCGTTAACCAGGGGGCAGGGAGGTGTCAAGCGCTGAAAGGTCAGGTTCAGGATCGAGTACTTCATCGCGTGAGAAACCAATACCTGTTTCGTTCCGGATAGGAGGACCTGAGTCTGAAGATTTTTTCTTTTTCTTTGCAGAGGCCCTTCTTTTTTGAGTTGGATTAGTGGGAGGAGGAGGAATATCCACATCAGACGAAACCAAGTCGATCTGAGAATTTATGATTTTCTCGACATGGCTTTTATGTTATGAGCGAGATCGCTGAATGGCTATTCGCATCTCCAACCATTCAGAGAGACCGTACTTCTTGATCGTAGCAGCATAAACGGTTTCCTTGATACCATTTTCTCTGAGTATGTCAACTTCAACGACAGGAACGCCTATGGTCGTTCTTCCCCTGATGTTCACCTTGTTGATTCTGGCAGCCCGAGATCGATAGTGCGGTCTTTCTTTGCACCATTCCAAGGTAGAGTCAGATACCTTGGTCTTTTCTTCGATGATCTTTTGGGAATCTTCCCATAATTGGCGTTGAACTTCGATGGGAGTCTTCTTCAGTGCAGGGTCTTTCACCGATTGTTGGACAAGCTGGATGGTGTAGGCCTTATCTTTTTCTTCAGCTTCCCTTCGATCGGCGAGTAGTCTTTCAGTTCTAAGGTGATCAGCGAATTCTTTCTTTGTCAGTCTGAACTTAGTAGGGTCAGGGATGACTTTGGAACGCGGGAGGATGATTTGCTGATCTTCAAGCTTCTTGATCAGTTCTTCTCTCTTTTTCTGATCCTCTTCACTTAGCTTTTGAGGAGCCAAGGAAGGTCTGTTTTTGTGAGAGAGCAGCTCTTCTTCTTGTTCTTCAGTCTCAGGGAAATCCAAGACTGGGATTATTTCATCAGCTCTTGTGGTTGGGATTATTGGAGTTGCAGCAAGAGGAACTTCAGCTGGGATTATTGGAGTTGCAGCATGAGGAACTTCAGCTGGATCCTCAAGTAGGGGAGAGGACTAGCTGAAACACAATGATCGTTTAAGTAAGATCATTTGGGAAGAAAGAGATAGAGAAAAGAATGGGGTTTAAGTGTATAGAGGTTTTATGGAGAGGAGAATTGAGGTTGAGAAGGGATAGAGGAGGGATGTAGTGTAAGGAAAGAGAAGATATTGCACCTGATAAACTGGCTTGTTGAAGAGAATAGCTAAATTGTCTTCAGATGAAACACCTTTGTTCTTGCCTTTGTCAGCTTCAGACGCTGCATGCTTTGTCTTAGTCCCTTCCCCTGATGGTTCGTTTATCGAAATCCCTTTTTGAGCAGGGACCTTCGTGGGCTGAACGAAGAAGAAGTCATCATCGTCATCGTCATCATTATTTTTAGGAGATGATGATGGTTCGTCATCCTCAAGGTCGAGGTCTTCATTTTCTTCTTCTTCTTCCTCAGCTTCAGATTCTTCCTCGTCAGCATAAGGTACGGTAACGTCAGCAGCAACTTCAGTTTCCTCAAATTCAGAGGGAGTATTCTCGGTTCCCTAAGGGTTTTCAACTCCCTGAGGTTTCTTGGTTATAGCAGCATCAGAAACAATACCCTCCCCCTCAGAGTTACGGGGAAGGTCTTCAAGATTTTCTCCTCCCCCTCAGCATTATGGGGAAGGTCTTCAGTCTTCTCCCCCTCTTCCACATGATGGATGGGGGAGGAAATAATATTATCAGCAGCAAAAACAGTATCAGTGTGCATTGGGTCCCTGTCTTCCAGGCCAGAGATCCCAACACAGGTTTCAATCCTACCTAATCTGTCTTCCAGGCCAGATATAGCAGGAGTGATTCTTTGAAGATCCTCTCGATCCGTCTGAGTAAAGTGTGAGGGAGTGCAAGTTGGAGCGTTCAGAAGATCAAGGATTTGCTGCAGTAGAGTCTTCACCGAAGTTACCTCAGACTTTACAGTAATCACCTCTCCCTGAAGATCATCGACCGCTGTCTTTAATGTTGTGACTTCATTGGATAGGGCCTTAAAGTTGGTGGAGAGAGTGATGTTGACGGTGGAGTTTTCAGCGAGGGTGATAGCAAATTGACCAATGCTACCATCCACCTTCTCCAGATCAGCACTGGAGGCTTTGCCTTGGACCTCGGTGGTCAACTTCTTGAGAGCATCTCCAGCGTCTGTAACCGCTGAAGATTTGGTAGTAAGAGTGGTGGTGAGAGATTCCACCTTCGTTTCCAAGCCTTTCAGGGTGTTGTTGATATCTCCCAAATTAGGACCTGAAAAAGTTGAGAACATGTGAACAAAGGAAAGCTCAGAAGTTTGGGGTTTTGAGAGAGGAGTGTTTGGAGTTATGTGTATACCTGCGGGATGGTTGACGAAGTCCTCAAAGTCTCAATGACCGGTAAAGTGTTCATAGTCGTCTTCCAGAGAGCCTGTACGCTGAGAAGTTTCCGCAGGTCCTTTATTTAAATCCTGCATCCGCCTTATTTCTTCAGCAGATGAGTCACTCAGATGAAGGACCTTCGTTGTAGAGAAGGGAGGAACAGATGGAGTGACCAAAGAAACGGTGGGAGGAGTGAGAGTTGAGAAGAGGGTGTTGGTGACAGGTTCAGCGTTGGATTCGCTGAGAATTACTTCTTCAGTCCTTTGAGGGTCTGAAGGAGGTGGGTTCAGTTCCAAGCTTATAACCTCAGCGTTTAAAGACGCTAAAGTTGGGATGGAAGGGGTGGCTTGATCGGCTGTGGCAGAGCGTACCACTGAACTATCCAACGGCTCTTCAGAAGAGTGAGTCGCAGAGTCTTCAACCTGTGAAGGTTTGGGGGGTTGCTCCTTGGTTTTCTTGATCCTTTTAAAATCAAGTGAGGTAGTAGAATGTTTCCTTTTCTTAGAAGGAGTGGTTTTTGCAGCCTGGGTATCAGCGGTGGGGATTTCCGCTGAGGTAGCCGACGAAGTAGAAGAAGGAGGATTGAGAATAGATAAGAGAGTAGTAAGACGTACCTCGTTTGGCAGGGCTTTGAAGTCGATGTTGGGTTTTGTTCAAAAAACGATTTCAAAAATAAAAACATTTTGCAACGGAAGCTTAAAAATTCTGAACAACATTAAAACACTTCAACACCCACCAAGGATCCATTTGCATGAACATGAAAGATTAAAACAACCATAGGGGTTTTTAGAAAATACAACCTTTGTTGTCCTTTGATAAAGCCTTCTATTTGGAGAATATGGAGATGGCAAGAACCCAACCAAGAGTTCCTCTAGAGAAGTCCACCAACAAGCTCCAACACCTTGAGTATGATAGTACCTTCTTGATCAAAGATGCAAAAGACAACTTCTTGTTCAAGAATACAAGAGACAAGCATAGCAATTTTTATTGGACCACAAAAGGGTCCAATCATGTGCATATTGCCACCCAACATTGCCAATAAGAAAAAGGAAGGCCATGCAATTTTACACTCTCAACCCTTCTAGTTTAAAATGGTTAAAATCACATTTTAACAATTTTAAACTTTCTCCTTTAAGTCCTTCCTTTCAATTTTAGTTACATGTGAGTCCATCATATGTATTAACAAACTAAAATATATTATTATTTGCATCTAATATTATGAATCACATTCATTAATATTTTCAAGAAATAATTAATATTTATCAAGAATCGAATTCTTATAAATATCAATTTGGTGTCTACTTGCTATATGGTGTGACCCTATAGGATCATATATTACCGGCAATACTATTTTATAATCATTCTTGAGCATATGGAACCAACAATCACCCATTTGCTCAAGATTGTATTATAGAATGATATAGACAGTGGTGGACGTCTAGCAACATCTCACTGCCCCTAGCAATGTATGACTGTAAATGCCATTCAACAACATTCAATTCCCATAAGCTCATAGCTTCAATTGATGTATAAGGTGTGGTATCAGTTATCCCTTTGTTTGGACATCACGTTGAACATGAGACATGGATCACTATCATTCTCATCTATTGTTCAACTTTTGGTAAGGCGTCTTAGATGTCTCACTCTTAACATATTTAGAGAAACAAATCCCATCTTGACTACATACGCATGTCGTGCAGTTTATGCCATGCCCAATAATGGCTTTTATAGCTGCCTTTTTCAAGAACAACGGTTAACCATATCAAAGCATAACACTCCCTACACTTGAGTCCCAAATATGCATCTCAGGTCGAAGGATACAAAAATACTACCTTTATTCAAGACTCACTTATGACGACGATCCATGAGGTGATCTTGAAGCGGATCAGGTCCAATACTTGTTCCCTAACAAGTACCTATGAACTTGGTTGCAACACTTTGCCATTTTTACTCTTAAAAGTCAACCAATCCAATTCATATTAGTCTTACTTCATAGTTGCTCCTACAACTATGATCGACTATGGACATTTAGAATAACTTATTTATTCAAGGATTAAAACATGCTAATATGGAACACAACGAGTATGAAAAAGATCATATCTTATATATCTTGTTAAATACAATACTTGTTGCTTTTCATTGTTCCAAAATCCAAATACTAAACCAAATCAAATCCATTCACTAGAGTAACGAAGTCCTATAGCTCTAGCGTGATCTTCATGCTTAGCTGGTGGAAGAGACTTCGTGAATGGGTCTGCCAAATTCTGATCTGTATGAACTTTGCGAATACTTATTTCACCGCTTTCAACTTCATCACGTATGTAGTTGAATTTCCGGCGAATGTGTCTGGTCCTTTTCTGTGACATGGCATCATTAGCTATGGCTATGGCACCCTCATTATCACAAAGGATTTCTAGGGGTTCCTGAATGGTAAGGACCACCCCTAGATCTTCAATGAACTTCTTCATCCAAGCAGCTTCTTGTGCAACCTGTGATGCTGCGATGTACTTTGACTCTGTAGTGGATTGTACAACCACGCTTTGCTTGGAATTCATCCAAGCGACGACGCCTCCATTCATAATGAAGACAAAACCAGGCTGTGACTTACAACATCTCTATCCGTCTGGAAGCTAGCATCAGTATAACATTTTATACTAAGGCTTTCTTCCTGACCTCCATATATAAGGAACATTTCTTTGGTTCTTCGTAAGTACCTTAGAATGTTCTTCACAGCAATCCAATGACCTTCTCCCGTATCTTGTTGGTACCTACTCGTCATGCTCAAAGCATACGATACATCCGGTCTCGTGCATATCATAGCATACATGATAGATCCAATTGCAGAAGCATATGGAATGCCATCCATCTTGTCCCGCTCAGCCTTTGAGCTAGGACATTGAGATTTGCTCAATATGGTACCAGATGGCATCGGCAATGATCATCTCTTAGAGTCTTGCATCTTGAACCTTTTCAAGATTTTGTCAATGTATGCATTTTGACTTAAACCTATAAGTCTTCTTGATCTATCTCTATAGATCTTTATACCAAGAATATATGCTGCTTCACCCAAATCTTTCATTGAGAAACATTTCTCAAGCCAAGCCTTAACCCCTTTCATATAGGGAATATCATTTCCAAAGATCAGTATGTCATCCACATACAACACAAGGAATGTTACAATGCTCCCACTAGCTTTCTTGAAAACACATGGTTCATCTTCATTTTTAATGAAACCAAACTCTTTGATTTTCTCATTAAAACGAAGATTCCAACTTCGAGATGCTTGTTTTAGTCCATAAATGGATCTCTTAAGCTTACACACATTATTAGGATACTTTGGATCGACAAAACCTTCAGGCTGAACCATATAGACATCTTCAGTTAAGTGTCTATTAAGAAAATCCGTTTTGACGTCCATTTGCCATATCTCATAGTCATAATATGCAGCAATGGCAAACAATATTCTAATAGACTTGATCATAGCCACAGGAGGGAAGGTTTCATCGTAGTCAATACCATGAGTTTGAGTGAAACCTTTCGCCACAAGTCTTGCTTTATATGTGTGCAAATTTCCATCCATGTCGGTTTTCTTCTTGAAAACCCATTTACTTCCCACAGACTTGCTGTTGGGAGGGAGATCAACCAAGTCCCATACTTGATTATCATACATGGATTGCATCTCAGTGTTCATGGCTTTAAGCCAACGATCAGATTCAGAACCTGTCACGACAATTTGGTAATTGGTGGGCTCATCAGAATCCACCAAGAAACAACATTCATCATAAGATATGGAAAACCCATATCTTTCTGGTTCCTGTCGTACTCTACTAGATTTGCGAACACTTTGTGTCTCATTTGTCTCCTGACCAACCATTTGTTCAGGCTCAACATCTCGTTGTTGAGTACTAGTGCCAACCTCAGGTGCATCAGCTAATGGTTCTTCCTCAAATACCATTTGCCTCCCTCCGGCTTCTTCCATTAGAAACTTGGTTTCCAAGAATTCAGCTTTTCGAGCAATAAAAACTTTATTCCCGGCGGGATTGTAGAAATAATATCCTATACAATCTTTAGGATATCCTACAAAGATGCATTTAGTAGATCTGTGATCTAATTTGTTTGAAGCTTCTTGTCTCACATAAGCCTCACATCCCCATACCCTTAAATAGGATAAGGATGGAACCTTTCCATGCCAAATCTCATAAGGTGTTTTATCTACTTTCTTGGCTGGAGCCATATTTAAAATACGGGTAGCAGTAATTAAGGCATAACTCCAAAATGATAAAGGAAGAGTACTCCTATTCATCATAGAGCGAACCATATCTAGTAAGGTTCGGTTCCTCCTCTCAGACACACCATTATGTTGTAGTGTTCTAGGTGGAGTAAGTTGTGAGACAATCCCACGATCCTCTAGATGATTTAGGAATTCATCACTTAGATATTCACCTCCTCTATCGGAACGAAGGACTTTAATGGTTTTATTGAGTTGATTCTCAACTTCACTTTTAAATAATTTGAACATTTCAAATGCTTCATGTTTATGTTTCATCAAATAAACATAACCATAACGACTGAAGTCGTCAGTGAAGGTGATGAAGAATCTAGCACCATCTCTTGATATGGTTCTGAAAGGACCGCACACATCAGTATGTATGATTCCTAACAGATCTTTAGCCCTTTCACTAGAACTAGAGAAAGGAGCTTTGGTCATCTTCCCATATAAACAAGATTCGCATGTATCAAATGATTCTTTCTCATTTGCCTTCAAAATACCACTCTTTTGAAGTTGGGATATGCGCTTCTTGTTTATATGGCCAAGACGACAATGCCATAAATAAGAATCGCTTAAATCGTTCTTGAGTCTTTTGGTGTTAGCATGGTATATAGAACTATCGTTTATGGAACTATCTAGTACTTCGTATATACCATTTAGAGGTCTAGCCTCGAAATAGAACATATCATTTTTGTAAGCATGAATAAAATCGTCATTAAAACGATAAGTAAAACCAGAGTGTTTTAAACGAGCAACTGAAATAATATTCCTGGTCAAACCAGGGACATAACACACATTGTTTAATGTCAAATACAGGCCATTCGGTAAATGTAAATCGTAATCTCCTAAAGCTTGAGCTTCAACTCTTGCTCCATTTCCCATGTGGAGTATGATTTCGCCTGTCTTCAGCTGCTTACTTTTTCTGAACCCCTGTAACATGTTCATATGTGAGTTTCACACCCAATATCAAATACCCAAGTGTTAGGTGAAAAAGTAAATAGATCTAATTCTATCACATAGATACCTGAAGGCCCTGCATCGGCCTTTTTCTTCTTCAACTATGCCAGGTAAGTAGGACAGTTCCATTTCCAGTGACCAATCACGCCACATTCAAAACATGCGTCTTCTTTAGCCACTTTTTCCTTCTTTTTAGTTGGTGGGGTTCGGGCAACCTTCTTTCCTTTGCCCTTAACAAACTTAGCCTTGGAGTTAGGAGTTTTGGGTTTCTTGGTTCCACCCTCCCGAATCATGAGCACATGAGGGGTTTTCTTTAGGAGATTCTTATCAGTAGTTTTGAGCATCTGATGCAGTTCTAAGATAGGTTTCTCCCAACCATTCATGTTGTAGTTCATGATGAAGGGGTCTTAGGATTTGGGCAAAGAGTTCAGAATTATATCCGTAGCCAAATCCGTTGGATATTTAGAGACAAGACGCTCCAAATGATCCAAATGACCTTTCATCATGAGTACGTGATTGCTCACATTTCCTCCGTCCTCCATCTTACATGCGTGCAACGATCGAACGGTTTCGAAGCGTTCAGTTCGGGCTTGCTGTTGGAACATTTCCTTCAGCTGATTGATCATATCATATACCGTGTGATTCTCGAAAATCTCTTGAAGTTCGAGAATCGTTGTGGCTAGCATGAGGCTCGAAACTTCGACCGAATCATCCACATGTTTCGACCATTCAGCGTGAGGAGCCCTAGGAGTAACGGGAGGTTCATCGGGAATAGGGGTATCCAACACATACAACTTCTTTTCTGGCCTGAGAACAATTCTCAGGTTTCGGCGCTAGTTTAGGAAGTTGGTGTGGTTAAGTTTTTCTTTTTCAAGAAGGGATCAAAAGTAATTGGTGTGGTGGTTTGCATTTGTTGTCATCTACAAAATTTAACAAAGTTCTATTTAGTATTTTCGATTTTCAAAAATTTATTTATTAATGCCCTTCATGTATTTAAAACATTAATAATATAAAGTCTAGGATCCAACGTTGCAAAACAAATAAATGGTTAGGTGACCTTTATCCCATCTATTTAATTCAACATGGTAGGTGACGTTCACCAATTACATCCAAATGTAATTCCTAGTACTATGGGATCCTTAAACAACGTTCATTAATTGGCATGTTTGATCCCATCTATGCCTCGGGTTTCTAATGCTTAGGTGACCTTTATCACAAAAGATCCCCGATCAAGTCATCCAACTTGAACAACTTGGGGAATCGGCGCATAACTAGTGGTTAGGTGACCTTTATCCCACTAGAAAACGCGAAACCACCTCGGCCATCAAAAGACGATCCAAGTAGTTAGGTGACCTTTATCCCACAAGGATCATACAAGTGATGTGCGAGTGTTTTCAAAAAGGACGACATAGACTTGCGTTTATAAAAGGCATTTTATATGTATTATAATTCTAGTTTTATAAACAATCATATTGTATCATGTATATTGCATGCATCCAATATCACATGGTACTTATAATTTGAAAACATATTTTTCTTTTATTGGTTTTTTTTAGTTTAAAATAAAATCTCCATTTTATTAACTATTTCATTGCGGTCAATTTTAAACTAATATCCTATATTAATGTTTGAGTTTGAGCGCAATAGAACCAATTTTAGTCCTTTTATTAAAACAACCTTTTATCTTAGACATGGAGTTTGGATGAGTTTTAAAATCACAATTTTAACTCATTTTACTACTTCAAAATTTTTAAGAGTTTTTATAATAAAACTCCTTTTATTTTAAAAAACCATATTTATCATTTTACTTTAAAATGTTATTTTGAAAAGCCAAACTCCAAAAGATGATTTACTTTTATGTTCAAAATATTATGTAGCATGCAAAAATCCTATTTCAACCACACATGATAATATCAACATAAACATAATCAACATAATGCAAAAAGTGTATAAACCAAGCCAAAATTTCTGGTAACAATTCTTGTGAACCAAACAAGAAAGTGAAGTCCATTACTAAGGGACAAAGAACCAAAACTCCAAATGATGTCTTCAAGCTCCCACTTGCCAAAACAACCATTGCATGCAAATCTTCTAGCAACTCCATGGTGTGTGTGTATGCTCCTTGAAAGTCTCCAAATGGTCTTCATTCTTTAAACTTGTTACATTTTTATATATAAATAAACTAATCTAACATTAATCTATCTAATACAAAAAGTAAGAAAATGAAGAATGCCTATTTACTATTACATATTTTATGAATAAATAAATATTACAACCAAATGAATAAACAACACAACCAACATCACAAGGGGTCTTTGGCTTGTTTACACACATCATTTACATACAACAAAAAATAAAGAAACACTTTGTTTTTCTAAGGCAACTTTTATGACAAAAAATGCATGTAAATTTTGGTCACATAAAATAACAATTATAAACAACAACAACAAAAAAGGTTGCCAAAGATGCCATACATGAACTTCTTCATGCAAGATGAAAAATCACCCATGGCTTCCAAAAACCAAGTTTTCATATAAACAAGAAATCTTAACATGCATGCAAAAGTGGCTCTGATACCACTTGTTGGGTTTTGTTCAAAAAACAATTTCAAAAATCAAAACATTTTGCAACGGAAGCTTAAAATTTTTGAACAACATTAAAACACTTCAACACCCACCAAGAATCCATTTGCATGAACATGAAAGATTAAAACAACCATAGGGGGTTTTAGAAAATACAACCTTTGTTGTCCTTTGATAAAGCCTTCTATTTGGAGAAGATGGAGATGGCAAGAACCCAACCAAGAGTTCCTCTAGAGAAGTCCACCAACAAGCTCCAACACCTTGAGTATGCTAGTACCTTCTTGATCAAAGATGCAAAAGACAACTTCTTGTTTAAGAATACAAGAGACTTGAATTTGGAAGAGCAAAAAACACTCCCAATAGGGGAGGTTTCGGCCAAAGTAGGGAGAGAGAGAGAGGAGAGAGTTAATTTTTGCAAGTGTGTCTTACCATTCCAGGTATTCTCTCATTTTACTAGAAGACAAGCATAACAATTTTATTGGACCACAAAAGGGTCCAATCATGTGCATATTGCCACCCAACATGGCCAATAAGAAAAAGGAAGGCCATGCAATTTTACACTCTCAACCCTTCTAGTTTAAAATGGTTAAAATCACATTTTAACTATTTTAAACTTTCTCCTTTAAGTCCCTCCTTTCAATTTTAGTTACATATGAGTCCATCATATGTATTAACAAACTAAAATCTATTATTATTTGCATCTAATATTATGAATCACATTAATTAATATTTTCAAGAAATAATTAATATTTATCAAGAATCGAATTCTTATAAATATCAATTTGGTGTATACTTGCTATATGGTGTGACCCTATAGGATCATATATTACCGGCAATATTATTTTATAATCATTCTTGAGCATATGGAACCAACAGTCGAGCACCTTAGGGCCAACCCGAGAGAGTCTCAGGTCGCCCACCTTTGGGTATTTATTCCCAAGTCTGTGTAGAAAGAGAGCACTGACAAACCTTGGATATGGAACACATGTTGGTCTGTCAGCCATGTCCACCCTGAATGCCAGATCGTTGTAGACGATTGATGCCCAATCAATGTTAAGGCCCTTCAGCAGTGCATATCCCATGGCCTGTTGAGGTTGGGATGCTTGGTCAGTTGACCTAACTTTTGCTGTCAAGCAGCTAACCAAATGAGCGAAGATGAAGTTCATCTTGCTGGGCATCTTTGACTTCTTAATGGCGGTTAGCTTCTTCTCAGGGAGTTTGTCTCTCCCTGTGTCCCAAGCATAATTCATTGCATCAAAGAATGCAATCAGGGTTTCCCTATCAGCAAGGTTTTTGTGGTTTGGCAGAGGGACAAAGCGGTTTTCTTTGGTACTGCCAGGAAGGTTTAGAGCACGCCTGATATGAAACGGGGTGATCTTGGAAGTTCCATGTTTGGTGTCACAGAGAATTACATCAACCATTTTCTTTGGGTCTTTGGTTGAGGGCACCTGAGCTCTTCTGGCAGTATACCAGAACTGAGCTAGAAGATATTGATGAGCAAGGGGTGCAGTTGTAAGAGCTGTCGACAGAGGACAGGTCTTGAGAAAGTTCACAACATCATCAAGATGTGTGACCTATTTCTTTTCAGGGAAGTCGAAGAGAGCATAGGGATTATTGCTTTGAAAGGTAACTTTCTTGAGATAGAACTTGACCTGAGGAGCTTTTGTGAATTCAGTGACCTCAGCAGCTGTGGAGGATTTAGCATCATGAGTCTTAGTAGAAAATGCCATTTCTGTTTATCACATATAAACATGAAGAAGATGAACAAAAATGTCTTAATGTGGAAAGATTTTCCAAATAAGATGTTTTTGGGTTTGCACATTTCATACAGACAAGAAAAATGTCTTAATGAAGATTAGGGTTTTTCTTGTTTTGAAAAAGAAATACCAAACAAAGAGAGCATTTGTTTTCCAGTTTCTTTTTGAAGAAGAGATTCTGGAAAAACATATGAAGATGCAAGTTTAAGATTTCTGGCTCAAACTTGAAGAACAACAATGAAGGTTGCGTTCATAAAATCATGACAAAAAATGATTTCATTTTAAGAGAGTTCTTTTGTTTGATCTGTTAGAACCAATAATAAGATCAGAAACAAGTTAAAAAAAGGTAAATAACAAGAATATGAACCTTGATTGTTGAAGACGAAGATGAACAATTTCTGGAAACGAAGAGTTCAAAATGCAACAGAGAGTTCTTGCTTTTTGAGAGATAAAGTTTGCGTAAAAGGTAAAAATATAAACGCAAAGGGTTTATATAGTGCGAGTAGAGAGAAAAACTATTAGCGGGAAAGTTTTTCATGATGACACGGACACGTCCCTTGATTTTGATTGGACAAAGAAGTCGAAACGGGCGAACGTGTCAGAGAAAATGTGCCATGGTCTATCCGTTGTGATGACGTCACAAATGTCCTTTCATATTTTAGGATGTCTCTGAGGTTTTTGAAATTTCAGGGACATTTTGAAAACATGAAGCATTGAATAGATATATCAGTGTTAGATTTAGAAATTTCAAAAGTATCACTGAAAGGAAGAGATATTCAGCGATGCAATTTGTTTTAAAATCTTGCATTCATAGGCGAACGTCAGCGAGTAAGAGAGAACATACCTTGATATCAGCGAATCAATTTTGTTCAGAGAGTAGGTGATGAGAAGGGTTATACAAGTTCATTATTATTACTGATCAAATGTGAACCGTTGAAGAATTTATTCTTCTAAGTTCAGCATTCCAAGCTCGCTGATGAGAAAGTTGAATCATGTCTCAACAAGAGGTTTGGTGAATAGATCAGCTAACTGAAAGTCAGTTAGGATAAAATGAAGTTCTATATCACCATTCATCACATGATCTCTGATAAAATGATACCTGATTTCGATGTGTTTGGTCTTTGAGTGTAGAACTGGATTATTGGCGATAGCGATGGCACTTCTGCTGTCGCAATACATTGGAATCTTTGAGAGCTGAAGCTCATAGTCCAGTAATTGATTTATCATCCATAAGACCTGAGAACAACAGCTTCCAGCGGCTACATACTCAGCTTCAGCGGTTGAGGTGGACACTGAATTTTGCTTTTTACTTGTCCAACTCACCAGCTTTCCACCCAGGAGCTGACAACCTCCTATGGTGCATTTCCTATCCAATTTGCAACTTGCAAAATCACTATCTGAATAGGAGATTAGATCAAACCCTGAGTCTTTGGGATACCAAAGACCTAGGTTAGGAGTACCCTTAAGGTAACGAAAGATTCTCTTTACAGCGATCCAATAAGATTCCTTAGGTTCAGCTTGATACCGTGCACACAAACAGGTTGCGTACATAATATCAGGTCGGCTAGTTGTAAGATACAGAAGAGACCCGATCATCCCACGGTACATCGTGACATTAACACGTTTTCCAGAAGGATCCTTATTTAGTGTCAGCGGTGGTGCCATAGGGTTTTTCATAGCTGAACTCTGAGTTGAATCAAATTTCTTCAGCATATCTTTAACATACTTACCTTGGTGAATGAAAGTTCCTTTTTCACTCTGTTTGATTTGAAGACCAAGGAAATAGGTTAGTGTTAGAGCATTATTGTATTCAAGATTTACTGTAAAGTCAATGTATTGTATTAGTTCATAATGCCTTTATACCTTGTATGTTATGGGTATAAATAGGCTTGTCTAGTTTATTAGCTAGTAACAATCTAGAACACTTTATGCATATTGTCATTTTATACTCAATTCTCAATATATGAATGATAAGTTTGTTCTCTAGATTCTCTCTGTATTATTGATTGCAAGATCTGGGTTTATCAATTGGTATCAGAGCTAAACAGAAGATTCAAGAAGATTAAGAAGCAAATTGAAGATTTTTTACACTGGATAAAAGATTTCGGATCCTTCAGAGTTTACTATTCATGATGATTTCTGACCCTTCTTCGATTACTATTCATCCAGAATTCGACTTTTCAGTCATTTTTTATCTTTTGGATTGAAATTTTACATCACTGAACTCGTTTTTCATCCTTGATCAACTTTAATTCAAGGATCTATACCAAAATCTGCACAGAATTTGCAAATCTGAGCAATTCGAAAAACTTTTCTTACTGTTTTTGGTTCAAAAGTCGATTAATTTGATCGATTTGGGATTTGAAATCAACTAAGAAAGTGTCTGGAATCAAATTTCGAACAAATCGGTGCAAGTTTCATTACAATTGATCAAGATTTGAAAAAGTTATGGCTGATTTAGTGATTTTTGGTGTTTAAGTGAAGGTTTCGGATCATTCATGAAGATTTCGGATCATTCATAAGGATTTCGGATCCTTCATAGTTTACTATTGGTTTCGGATCCTTCATTGTTTACTGTTCATCATGGTTTCGGACCCTGCTTTATTCGAATTCCGTAGATTTCGTATTTGCCTTGATCCGGATTCCTTGATTTCGAACCCTTAAGGAATCAAAACCAAAGGTTTCGAACTCTTAAGGAATCGAAACCAAAGATTTCGAACCCTTATTGATTCGAATCCCCATGGTTTCGAACCCTTACTGATTCGAAATCCTTGGTTTCGCACCCTTATTGATCCGAATTCGTGTTGATTAAATAAAATTAAAAAAAATTAAGAGCTTTCAAGAAAAAAATTTATATAAATTTTGAGAAAATTTTTTATTCCGAAATTTTTTCTATAGTGTTTTTCATACACTTTAAGAGCTTTTCAATAAAAAAAATTTATATAAATTTTTTTCAATAGTGTATTTTATACACTTTCTGCTTGATTTTCTGAAAGATCAACTTCTAGCAATACCATAAAGAGAGATGGGTTTGCAACAAACTCTTATAAAGGAGATTCCTCCAACTCTACAAGTTTTTGTTAAACCAAATAATGAAATTTTGCAACAAGTTCTTATAACAGAAATACCTTCAACACCACAAACTTTTGTTAAATCTAATAATGAAAGTTTGAAGCAAACTATTGTTAAATCTAGTGGTGAAGGTTTGAAGCAAAATTTTGTTAAAACTAATACTTCAAATCCTTCAACTCATCAAGATGACATGAAGGAGCTTCAAGGAAGTATAAAAGCATTGGAGGAAGAAAATGCAAATCTGAAGAGACAAATTTTAGACATTTCTTTTTCAAATGATAAACTTATTAAAAGAGTTACTGATCTTGACGTTTATATTGCAGATCTTGAAGCAAAGAGAGACAACTCAAGTATGCACGATCAAATCAAGAAACTTCAAGAGAAAGTAACAACTCTTCAAAGTGAAAATGCTGATATGAAGAGTAGAGAAATCGAGAGAGAGAAGGGGAACTCATATCTACAAGATCAAATAAAAAGAGTTCAAGAGAAAAGAACAACGTTGGAAAGTGAAAACGTCGAACTAAAGAAGAAGCTTTCTGAACGTGAAATAGAGTCTTCTTCTTCAAAGAAAGTTCTTAAAGAAAAGGACGCATTTGAACCGAGAAGTATAAAACTTTCAAAACAAGTTTCTGACTTTGAGAAAGTTTTATTTTTTGAAAAAGAGAAGCTTGAGAAAGAAAGAGCTGTTTTTAAAAATGAACGCAAATCTTTTGAGATTAAAAGTTCTGAACTTTCCGTGAAAATCTCTGAATTAGAAAATCTTTTGGAAAAGGAAAGAAAAGATTTCACGGAAAAGAAAAATCTCTTTGAAAAGGAAAACAAAATTCTTAAAAAGAAAAATATGGAATCTTTCAAAGAGATTATTGATAAAAGAAAGTTTTTGGAAAAAGATTTTGAATCGGAACGCAAACATTTTGAAGATGCGATTCTTAATCTTACCAAAAGATTATCTGGTTTATCAAATGATATTATGAAGGATCAATTGATCAAATCTGATCTCCAAAAGAAATTTGATCTAATTTTTAAAGAGAACAATGTTTTTACAAACAAAGTTAAAGAACTTGAATACATCATTTTTAAATGTGATGTCTCAAAGCAGCCCAGTCATGATACTATCTTTCAGACTCCATTTGTTAAATCAAATGATTCTGAATACTCTTTTAAAACTGCTTCAAGTTCATGTTTTAAAAACATTTCTTCTAAACAATTTAATAGATCAACTGATTTCTCAAAAGGTCAGATTCGTTCTACAAATCTCTTCTATAATCATCTGCTTGATAAATCAGATAACAAAACAAATGTGCCTAAAGTTAATTCTTCCTAAACTGAAGAAGTTCCAGTCTTCAAGAAGGTGAAAATGGAATGGAGAGTCAAAGGCACAACAATTCCGAAGAAAGAAGTTCCAAAATCATCTTCATCCACATCAAAAGCAAAGAGGAACAATGCTCCGAAAGGTAAATCTTCTGTTCCACCTAATCTTGTTTATTCTACAAATCATCTGATTAGGTTGGCACATAAGAAAATCTGTTGTTCTTACTGTGGATCAAATGATTTTGTGCATAAAGATTATACTTCTTATTGGTACGGTACTTACAGTATTCCTTTTAAGAAATCTACACCTAACACACTAGGACCCAAGTCCCGTTGGGTACCAAAATCTGCTTAATTTGTTTTGTAGGTTCTTCATGTGTTGTGCTGAATGTTACATATATACCACACACATAATTGATAACAGAAGAGAAGCGGTGATTTTTTTTGAAGAATATTTGTACCATTAAGGGGGAGCAAAGAGTTTTTGGCTTTTGAACATATCAGTTCAAAACCCGTGCTTAAACGACTATGGCTTCTGAACAATTCAGTTCAGGACCCGTACTTCAAAGACTAAGACTTCTAAACAAATCAGTTTAGAACTCGTACTTCTCAGGTGATATCCTTAACTGTCACATCTTTCTATTTCAAGGAACAAGTGTTGAAAGGTAACATTGCATTATGTTTTATTTCTACTGCTTTGAATGTTTGAATCTTTACAAATTTAATTCAATGAGATTAAATTTTTCAATTTTCATTCAATGAATGAAATGTGTGTCAAGGGTGATTTTACAAGTGTTTTTGTATTATCTGAGTTATATTTGTTTCATCTTTCACTTCTGAAATAAATCGAAAGGTCAGCAAAACATGAATGAAATTATGTTGAATGCTCAAAGTTATGTGAATCTGGACTTATATAAGATATAATGCTCAAAAAGCCTAAATGCCAGAATGATGGATGGAAATGAAAATATGGGAGAAGCACTATGTTTTAGAACCAACTGATTGAGATAAAATTATGCACTATCATTTAGTTTGAAAGTTTGTACTTGTGGCCTTTCTGGTTTGGGAGAGTAAGTCCTAAGGGGTGCTCGACACCTAGTCCCTAAGATCAACTGGTCTGGGATCGGCTGACCCAAATCCTGCTATAGAACCAGATAGAAAGCCATGTTCTACTGGTACAAATGGGTTTAAGATATATCGATGTGGCCTTTCTGGTTTGGGAAATTAAATTCTAAGGGGTGCTCGACACCTAGCACCTAAGGCCAACTGGTCTGGGATATGCTGACCCAAATCCTGCTATAGAACCAGATAGAAAGTCATGTTTAACGGTGTATCTTATTGTTACTAAATTTTTTTATTAAAGATGCCAATGAGCACAAAATCAAAAGATGCCAATGAGCACAAATTAAAAGATGCCAATGAGCACACATCTCTTGAAACTTGGGGATAATACAATGTCGCGATAAACCAGTAAATTTGTGAAAATCCTGTTTTTGGACAAATAGTGTGAGTAGAGCAAAGTATTCTTATATGTTTTAGAATTGCATATGCTTGTAGCTAATCATATTTCGCATGCTAGCACACCAAATAGATTTAATAAAGGGGTTGAAATTGAACATTTTTAACTGTATATGCAATGATGACTTGTTTTTGAATCCAAACACATGCATTTGATTTCATTTGATTGAAAAATCTGTTAAATTTCATTAAGTTGGATTTCTTTTGTAAAGTTTTCAAATGATCAAATGTTAGTAGTTATAAAATGTGGTTCAATGAATTTGATATTCCTTGTATAAATGTTTTCATTAATGCACTGTATTTGAAATGAATACTTTTAATGAAATATATGCATACTTTCAGGGGGAGAAAAAAAATTGCTCCAAAATTCTTATTTTGAGGGGGAGCAAGGTTATTCATTAAGGAGGAGATTGTTAGTAATACTCATAGACGCGACTGAAATTGAAAAAGGTTTTTGATGATCATGATGCTCACATTCATCAAAAAAGGGGGAGAAATGTTTAATTCAATTTCATGTCGAAGATAATTCAAGATCAAAGAGATGAAGATACTAAGTTCAAGAAATCATTCAAAATACAAGAAGTCCAAAATTCGCATGCTGGATTCGGATTGTTCAAAATTGCATTGGTTTCGGATCATGTGAAGTCTGAAATGTTGCTGAATTTGGTTATCTTAGTTCTGAGCGTTTCGGAATGTGCTTACACCTAAAAGTTCAACAATATAGATGATTTCGCATCCTTCTATCCTTCTGATTCAAATTCTGATGGTTTCGCATTCAACTTGATACGAATTCCTATGGTTTTGTATTCAACTTCATCCGAATCGACATGGTTTCGCATCCAACTGATCCGAATGCATATGGTTTCGCACCCTTCTTGTTCCGAATTCTATGATTTCGCATCCTTCTTGGTCCGAGATCTGATGGTTTCGCATCCTACTGATCTGAGTTCTCTTGATTTCGGATCTGTCTACATCCAAATTGATGGTTTCGGATCCTTTTAATATGAGAAAATTAATATGAAGGATACGAGAAGTTACTGTTTGTCAAAGACTGATAAAGCTGCAAAGATCTGTTTTTCATGTACAAGACTTGAAGATGATTTGATAGAGTGTCTGTTTGGGAAGATTGAATTTACAAAGAGCTGAAGACTGCTGTCATATTTTTTAAATCTAGAATCTAAAGGGGGAGGTTGTTAGAGCATTATTGTATTCAAGATTTACTGTAAAGTCAATGTACTGTATTAGTTCATAATGCCTTTATACCTTGTATGTTATGGGTATAAATAGGCTTGTCTAGTTTATTAGCTAGTAACAGTCTAGAACACTTTATGCATATTGTCATTTTGTACTCAATTCTCAATATATGAATGACAAGTTTGTTCTCTAGATTCTCTCTGTATTATTGATTGCTAGATCTGGGTTTATTAGTTAGTTCACCCATCATACTCATTTTATATTCAGCATTCATTCTCTCAGCGAAACGAGTACAAAGGTCAGGGTTAGTGGAACCAAATATAATATCATCGACATATATTTGAACAAGAATGATATGACCTTTTAATTTCCTGAAAAATTGAGTTTTATCGATTTTACCACGCTTAAATTTTTCAATATGGAGATAAGTAGAGAGAGTGTCATACCATGCACGAGGAGCTTGCTTTAAGCCATAGAGTGCCTTATCCAGTTTATAAACATAACTTGGATGCTTATAATCTGAAAATCCTGGGGGTTGTTCCACGTAGACTTCTTCATTCAGCTTTCCGTTTAGGAACGCTGACTTGACATCCATTTGATAAACCTTGAAGTCTTTGTGTACAGCGTAGGTTAAGAATAGACGAATGGCTTCTAGTCTTGCCACTGGAGCAAAGGTTTAGTCGTAATCTATACCTTCCTCTTGTCTGTATCCCTGAGCAACAAGATGAGCCTTGTTGCGGGTTACAGTTCCATGTTCATCCAACTTGTTTTGATAGACCCATTTAGTGCCTATCACTGACTTGTCGGATGGTCTAGGAACAAGCTTCCAAACTTTGTTTCTTTCAAATTATGTCAGCTCTTCTTGCATAGCGCTGGCCCAGTTTGGATCTTGGAGGGCATCATCTGTTTTCTTTGGTTCAATCAGAGAAATAAAGTTAACAAAGAAACAAATATTACCTGCACTTCGTCGAGTCTGAACACCAGCGTTTGGATCACCAAGAATTTGTTCAATAGGGTGATTGATAGTCCATCGCTGAGCCGGAGCAAGAGTTGCTGACTCAACCTGAACTGGAGGGGCTGAAGATGAGGCTTCAACAACTTCTGGTATGTCAGCCAAGAGAGGAAGAGGTGCATATGTCATTTCGTTCACTGATTGCTGAGAAGTAGATGGTATATCTGAGATAGAAGGTTCAGAAACAGGCATAGTGTTTAGAGGAACAGCTGAGACCCATGAGAATTCAGCTTCACTATTCTGCATGCTTGGGATGATAGTAGGACCATCATCTTCAGCGGGATGAGTATGAGATGGAGGATTGGGAATGTCTTTTGAATCACCAAGATGAGAAAACATCCATTGATTCAGTTCTTCAGTATCAGCAGAAGGTCTAGAGTTCGCTGAACGGGATTCGTCAAAAGTGACGTGGATAGTTTCTTCAATGGTTTGTCTTCTACGATTGAAGACTCTGAAGGCTTTGGAGACTGAGGAGTATCCAAGAAAGATTCCATCATCAGCCTTAGGATCAAACTTTCCAAGGGCATCTCTGTTGTTCAGTATGAAACACTGACATTCAAAGATGTAAAGAAAGCTAATTGAAGGCTTTCTCCCATGAAAGAGTTCATAGGCTGTTTTCTTGAATCTTTTGACAATCAGCAACCTGTTTTGAGTAAAACAAGCAGTGTTGACAGCTTCTGCACAAAACTGAGTAAGTAGATGAGAATCACTGAGCATTGAACGTGCAGCTTCGATGATAGTTCGATTTCTTCTTTCAGCGACTCCGTTTTGTTGCGGTGTTCTCACTGAGGAAAAGTTGTGAGAAATACCCTTACTTTCAAAGAAGGAATAAAGGGAACTATTTTTGAATTCAGTCCCATGATCACTCCTTATTGAGCGAACGGTCATGTTGTTCAGGACTTCCATTTTCCTAACAAAGGTGATGAGTTATTCAGGGGTGTCACTCTTGGAATGGAGAAACATCACCCAGGTATAGCGAGAGAATTCATCAACTATGACCAGTATGTATTTCTTTCCAGCGATGGATTGTTTGTTAACAGGGCTAAACAGATCCATATGGAGAAGTTGTAGAGGAGATGGCACTGAGGAAACTTGCTTAGATTTGAAACTAGCTTTTGTTTGTATCCCTTTCTCACACGCTGAACATAAGGACTCCTTAGTGTATGAGTGTTGAGGTAGACCAGTGACCAACTCTTTAGAGGAAAGAGTATTCAGTGTATTGAAGTTGAGATGGGAGAGCCTTTTATGCCATAGCCAGTTGACATCAGATGAGGCTTTTGAGAAGAAACAGGAGTTCTCAGTGGTTGTAGAGTCCATGTTTATAACATAAACATTTTCCATACGATAACCGCTGAGAGCTATCTTCTCCTTTTTGTCAATGACAAAGCAGGATTCCTTAGTGAAAATCAATTTGTTATCCTTGTCACACAGCTGACTTATGCTTAGAAGATTATGCTTCAGCCCTTCAACATATGCAACTCTTCCAAAGATTGTTGTACCGTTAGAGAGTACACCAAATCCTCGGGTATAGCCTTTTCCATTTCCACCGAAGGTCACAGAGGGACCTTTCTCTTCCTTATATTCAGTGAGCAGTTTTTTCTTTCCAGTCATGTGTCTAGAGCATCCGCTATCGAGATACCAGATACCCTTCCGAACCTGCAAACAAAGGAAGATTAGTTTGACTTGGGCACCCATTTAACCATGGGTCCACATTTGTCAGTGGTGGTAGAAGAAGTGGAAGGTTCAGCATTCTTCGCAGCATTTGAAGATTCAGCTTTGGAGTTATTCTTCACTTTGGTTAATTTCTTAACCTCAGTGGTCTTCTTTGCCTTGGGGCATTAATCTTCACCTTAGCTAACTTTTCAGCTTTGGTGGATGTGGGGCACTTACTAGTAATGTGATCGGTAAGTCCACAGTGATAACATTTCCTATAGCTAAAGGTAGCTTTAGGACCATTTGCATGCTTAGCCATTAGTTTTAAATGAGCAGGGCCAGCACCAAGAATACCTTTAGCATCAGATCTTGGGGGAACCTAAGGTTCATCAAGATTCTTAGCTAGAAAGTTCAGCTTGATCCTGGGAGTGGATCGCTGATTATTTTCATAAACCTTATCCTTAGAGGATGAGGAATGTTTAACATTCTTCAGGTTTGGTATTTTGGTACCCTTCTGAGGTTTTGGATAAACATTTTTCTCTTTACCTTTAGAAGTTAAGGTAGAGATTTCCTTAGAGATGGGAGTTTTAGAAGAGGAACACTGAGATGAGGAAGTGTCAGGAATAGAGGACACAAACATTCCAAACTTAAGCATGGAATGATCAGTGGTTGGTTCTTCAGCGTCAGCTTTGTAACCAAGACCACGTTTGTCACTCAGAGGAATCTGAGGCTTGATTATCTCAGTGATCGCTGTTGAGGATTAACACCATCCTTCAACAATAGCTTTTTCAGCTTTTAATGCAGCGATGTAACATCCCGCAAAACAAACATACATATAGCATATAATTCATAACAGGGTTTCAATAAAATCATTCACATTACACATTTGGTCCCAAAGTCTGATCTAACCAAAATAAAATTCATTACAAACTTGATCCCATTTAGATCTGATAATAGCTAATAACTGAAACTTAAGTACAAAAGTATTATCAACTTCATAATGATCATCATTCCACATAGCTATCCACCAAGTAATCTTATCATTTACTCTTACTGGTACCACCACCTGGAATACAGATTTTTAAAACAAAAATGAGGGTTAGACCTAAGGGTCTAGTGAGTAAATCCCTGTCATTTGGAAATCATAAAAATTCATTTATATAGATACACACCTTCATATAATTACATACACTTCACACGTAAATTAATACCAATTAAAATTTACACAACATACCTGTCCCATTCCACCTTATCCCTCCACCAATGGCCAATAACAATTGGTTGCGAGCCAATTTAACACACCGGTCCAAAGCCCGGCCACGTATTATATTTTCATATAATACTCACGTAATTATAATATCCCATTATAATCACTCACGTATGACATATTCATACACTATTCACAATTCGTTATTCACATATCGTATTCCAGTAAAATATTCTTTTAAATAAAACTCACCTGATCAGTTTATCAGCAAAAGCCTTCTCAAGTATATATCACGTATTTCCACCCTTCACAGAATCTGAAATTACACAAAATAACAGATATTTCTTCTTAAAACTAGATTTACGAAATCCTTAACTCAAATCGCAACCCAAAATAACATGAAATCGCAATGAACAGTACAAGTCGCAACGGTAATGAACAGTACTAAGTCGCAACCTCTTATTGCGACTTCACCCCGAAATTGCAACCCACTATTGCGACTTCACCCTAAGTCGCAATCAACTATTGCGATTCCACCCTGGAGTCGCAACCCACTATTGCGATCCCAAACTCGAATCGCAATCAACTACTGCGATTCCAAGCCAAGTCGCAAATGACCATTGCGACTTCAATGCCAAGTCGCAACTAACTGTTGCGACTTCGTTGAATGTCGCAGTCGTCTATTGCGACTCCGATGAATGTCTCAGTCCACTGATTCGTCCTAAAACCCAGATTTTGCAGTTTTATACTATGCATGTTGCTATAAAGATGCAGAATTGTTTAAGACCAATAACATAACCTAAACATAAGCTTAGATTCATCAAAACATCCATTTCTAACCAAAACCCACTTAAAACGTATCTTGTAAACTCAAGAACACTTTAAAGAGATTAATACATAAACAAGGATAGATTTATTACCTGGATTACTTCAGATTAAACCTTATATTACTGCTGCAAATCTGCTTGCTCTTCCTTCTTCTTCTTCTTTTCGATTATCTCTCTAGTCTCTCTTTCTTTCACGTAACACACACACACACACACTTATAATCCTAAGTATAGTTAAATGAGGACACCTCCTCTACATGAGGTGGAAGTGGCGGTGGGGTGATAGGTTTGGACAATTAGACCAAACAAACCCTAGGTTTATCTCACTTGACACTTAATACCCCTTTCTTTCAAACTAAACTTATCCCTTAATTTCTAATTCCGTAAAATACTAACATAAAGACTTATAAAATATCAAATTTTAAAATAGATAAAATACCTGGTTATTACAAAATCTTCCCCTTAAAAGAATTCCGTCCCGGAATTCAGTTAAGAGAATAGATGAGGGTATTTGGTTCTCATCTTTGATTCTGATTCCCATGTCGCATCCTGACCTCGATGATGTTTCCACTGAACCTTTACCTGCCTGATTTCTTTATTCCTTAATACTTTCACTTTATGATCAACTATAGCTTCTGGTTCCTCCACATAGTTTAGCTTTTCATCAACCTGAATATCCGGTAGAGAGACTGCCTGATCTGATGTCACCAAACACTTTCGAAAATTCGATACATGGAACACGTTGTGAATTCTGCTTAATTCTGGCGGAAGATTCAATCTGTAAGCTACTTCACCAATTCTTTCCGTAATTTCAAATGGCCCAATATAACGCGGACTGAGTTTACCTTGCTTCCCAAAACGTATGACTCCTTTCCAAGGTGAAACTTTTAACATCACAAAATCCCCAACCTGAAATTCTAAAGGTTTCCGGCGTCGATCTGCATAACTTTTCTGTCTGTCTTGTGCCGTTTTCAATCTATCCCGAATCTGAGTAATCTTATCTGCCGTCAACTGTACTATTTCTGGCCCTGCCAATTGCTTCTCTCCCACTTCATTCCAACACAAAGGCGTTCGGCATTTTCTACCATACAGTACATCAAACGGTGCCGCCTGAATGCTAGAATGATAACTGTTGTTGTAGGCGAATTCTATCAAAGGCAGATGTTTATCCCATGATCCCCCAAAATCCACTATACAAGCCCGGAGCATATCTTCTAAAGTCTGAATTGTTCTTTCACTCTGTCCGTCAGTCTGTGGATGATATGCTGTGCTCAACTTTATCTGCGTTCCCATCTCCTTTTGAAAACTCCTCCAAAATCTAGAAGTAAAACGACTATCTCGATCCGAAATAATCGAGATTGGAACCCCATGTCGAGTTACTATTTCATTGATATACAATTTAGCTAAACGTTCCAAGGAATCGGTTTCTTTTATTGGCAAGAAATGAGCAGACTTTGTCAACCTATCCACAATCACCCAAATAGAATCGAATCCCTTTGAAGTTCTAGGCAACTTGGTAATGAAATCAGTAGTGATCTGATCCCATTTCCACATTGGTATATCTAGTCGTTGTAACTGGCCAAACGGTTTCTGATGCTCAATCTTTACCTTCTTGCAGGTAGTGCAATCTTCCACATACTTAGCAACACTTCTCTTCATTCCCGGCCACCAATAGAATTGTTTCAAATCTCTATACATTTTACTCGTACCTGGATGAATAGAAAATCGAGATTGATGAGCTTCTTGTAGTACACGATTCCGTAATCCACCCAAACGAGGTACCCAAATTCTGTTTCCCATACACAACAACCCACGGTCATCTTTCCCAAGCAATGCTGATATCCCAACCAACCGTTCTGACTTCAAACTTTCTTCTTGATAAGCATCTATTTGGCATTTCAACAATTCATCAAAGATATTAGGAAGGAGCTCAGCTCGTAACGATATAGCTTTTATTGTTCCGCTTCTTTCTTGACGACTTAACGCATCTGCCACCACGTTCGCTTTCCCTGGGTGATATAGAATTTCACAATCATAATCATTTACCAATTCCAACCATCTTCTTTGTCTCATATTCAGTTCCTCTTGATCGAAAAGATGTTGAAGACTTTTATGGTCCATGAAAAATTGACATTTAGAACCATAAAGATAATGCCTCCAAATCTTTAATGCGAAGACAACTGCTGCAAGCTCCATATCATGGGTAGGATATTGTCTTTCGTGATCCTTTAATTGACGCGAAGCATAGGCAATCACCTTCCCACGTTGCATGAGTACACATCCCAATCCCAACTTAGAAGCATCACTGTAGACCACAAAATCATCAGAACCTTCTGGCAATGCTAATATCGGCGCGCTGCAGAGTTTCTCTTTCAATATTCTGAATGCTTCATCTTGTTCTGCTTTCCATTCAAACTTTAAATTCTTCCTAGTTAACTTAGTCAATGGCGTCGCGATTCGAGAAAAGTCTTTTATGAACTTCCGATAGTATCCAGCTAGACCCAGAAAACTGCGTACTTCGGTTGCCGTCTTCGGAGATTCCCATCTTTCAATTGCTTCCACTTTCGCTGGATCAACTCGTATACCCTTCTCTGAAACCACATGACCCAAAAACTGAACTTCCCGCAACCAGAATTCACATTTAGAGAACTTAGCGTACAACTTTTCTTTCTTCAGTAATTCCAAAATCAAACGAAGATGTTGCGCATGATCCTCTTTGGATCGGGAATAAATAAGTATATCATCAATAAACACAATGACAAATTTATCGAGATATGGCTTACATACCCGATTCATCAGATCCATAAAAGCGGCTGGAGCGTTCGTCAATCCAAAAGGCATTACCAAAAATTCGTAGTGGCCGTATCTTGTGCGAAATGCAGTCTTTAAAACATCCTCTTCCTTAACCTACAACTGATGGTAGCCAGATCTAAGATCAATCTTGGAGAAATAACAAGCTCCAACTAATTGATCAAAAAGGTCATCAATTCTTGGGAGTGGATACTTGTTCTTGATTGTGCGCTTGTTCAACTCCCGGTAATCGATGCACATTCTCATTGAACCGTCTTTCTTCTTCACAAATAAAACTGGTGCACCCCATGGCGATGAGCTGGGTCTGATGAAGCCCTTATCAGATAAATCTTGAAGCTGTGACATCATTTCTTTCATTTCTGGTGGTGCTAATCTGTACGGCGCGCGAGCAATAGGATTGGCTCCAGGTACCAGGTCTATTCCAAATTCTACTTGCCTAACAGGAGGAAGACTATTCAAGTCCTCAGGAAAAACTTCTGGGTATTCACTAACAATGGAAATATCTTCCAGCTTACACTTTTCAGGCCTACTATCTATCACATAGGCTAGATAACTAGAGCAACACTTATTTACACATTTACGGGCCTTCATCATAGATATAAGACTGGACTGATGATTCTTACGATCTCCATAAATCACTACTGACCTTTTATCAGGTAAAACGACATTGATTATTTTCTTATCACAAACTATATTAGCCTGATTCTCAGCTAACCAATCCATTCCTACTACCACATCAAATTCAATCAAAGCTATTGGGAACAGTTGTATCGGTACTCCACATCCCTCTATATTTATCATGCAACGATCAAAAACCTCTTTAACTGCCACTTGGTTATCATTTGCAGTGTCTACTAATAAAGCATGTTTTAACATTTTAGGCTCTAAATGCATGTGAGCAGCAAATGAGGGAGACACAAAAGATCGGTTTGCTCCGGAATCAAATAACACTTTAGCACGCGTGGAGTTTATGAAAAATGTACCTGTGACCACATCCGGAGTTTCTTCCGCCTCTTTAGCTGTCATTTGGAATGTACGACCCCTCGTTCTCGGCGGTTCTATTCTTGGGACCACTGGTCTAGTAATGGCTGGCTTCCCCGATGTACCCTCGGATTGTAATCTACCCCGCGGACAATCTGATTGGAGGTGATCCGGAGAATTGCACAAAAAGCAAAATCGTGTTACTCGACAATCCTTTACAACATGCCAGTTTTCCCACATTTAAAACAAACCCGTGACTCTACTTGGCAATTTCCCTGATGATAACGATTACACCTTGGACATGGTCTTTCTGTTGGTCGTAATGACGGACGGTTGTCAAACCTCTGAAATCTAGGTTTCCTCGAATCCTGTGGTGGTCCTTCCCATTTTCTTTTCCCTAAGCTCTTATCACCATTATCTCTTTTATTATCTCTTTCCACATTCTCGGCAGCATCCACCGCAGCTGTAAAAGTATTTGGCCCTGTGGCAGTCACCAATCTTCGAACCTCGGAATTCAACCCATAAATAAACCTCTCCATTTTCATCTTTTCTGTAGCAACATAATATCCTGCAAAACGAGACTTCTCCAAAAATCGTGTCGTATAATCTCTAACCGATAGGTTCCCCTGTTGTAGGTTCATAAATTCTTCTTCTAACTGTCTGACAGCAGCTTGTGGACAGAAGTGCGTCGTGAAAGCTAATACAAATTCCTCCCATGCAAAAGTAGTATAAACGTCCGTTCCTCTTGATTCTGTATGAGACTCCCACCAATACAGAGCATCCCCTTTCAGCATCGCAGCTCCATAAAGCACTTTGTCTTCTTCAGCACATTTACACGTCTTGAAGATAGCCTCGATTTCTTTTAGCCATCTCATAGCTTTTACCGGATCCCGGTCTCCTGAATATGTAGGGGGCTTACAACTAAGAAACATTTTATAGTCGCACCTTTTCATCGCTGGTAGAACAGTAGAGGTAAGTGGTATCTCCACTTCATGTTCCGGATCTGGTCTTTCAGTTTCATTAATACGATTACGTTCAAACATGGCTTGTATGCTATCCTGTAATCTCCCCATTTCAGCAGTCAGATCATCTCGTGTAACAAACTCTGTACCATGCTGTTGTGTTCTACCTCCAATTCGGCCTCCTGTTCCTCTTCCGGTCCTACCTCTACCACGATCTCCTCCTCTTCCCCCTGTTCCTAATGGTGGATTCTCTCCACTATAATTTCTTCCTCTTCCCTGATTCCCTTGTCTGATGCCACTCGCCATTCTGTGGATTCAAACAAAGTTAATATACACATAAGCACATACCCCATATAATAAGATATTCCAGTTCAAACATGTACCTGCAAGATCATAATTACACTGGCCTGGTGTAATTTGAAATTACCTTACATGATGTTCCTTCTACCTTTTATACTTAATATCCCCAGGTTCTAATTTAATAGGGACATCCTACTTCACATGCAGTTTAAGTCTAGGTACAGATATTTACACCTAAATCCCTTAAACTAGGGCTCTGATACCATCTGTAACATCCCGCAAAACAAACATACATATAACATATAATTCATAACAGGGTTTCACCAAAATCATTCACATTACACATTTGGTCCCAAAGTCTGATCTAGCCAAAATAAAATTCAGTACAAACTTGATCCCATTTAGATCTGATAATAGCTAATAACTGAAACTTCAGTACAAAAGTATTATCAACTTCATAATGATCATCATTCCACATAGCTATCCACCAAGTAATCTAATCATTTACTCTTACTGGTACCACCATGTGACAACTGTCAAATTCACATCTCAGGTTAGAACTGTTTTGGATACCTCATTTTTATGGCATAGTTTACACAGTGCAATTGTAGCAGTAAACCCGGTACAATAGAAAAAATTGGGAAATTTTGCCTAAGAAATCCTTAAATTAGGAAATTATCCATAAATCTCATAAAATGCCAACCTAAAATATTTATATACTACAAGTATTTATGTAATTGATAATTTATATATTTCAATCATATTATATATGAAAGTACTTTGTTTTATAATTACTTGGTATTTTAAGTTTAGGAGAATACAAGTATTTTTATATCTAACCAATAATACAACATTTATCTTTAGTATTTATATATTTTTTATTAATAAACCCCCCCCCCCCCCCCCCATGTGAAATCCGCCCCCCCCCCCCCCCCCCCCTCTCTCCCTATTTCTATAAAATAAACCTTACATTTCATTTTTGAATCATTTCTTTTACTTGCATTTTCTCTCAAGTATCATCCCTCTCTCTCTCCACCTTCAAATCTTCATATCTTCATCTTCAAACCTTCAAACCTTCATCACAACTCCAGCCCCTAAACTCTTACACTACAAGAGTCCAAGGCAATCTAAGGTAAACATAAGTGTGTTGGGTAAAATCCACACACATTCTTTTAAGTCTTTTTCATATTCTTGCATTTTTAAAAGTATGATCTTCATCTTTTTGTTACACTTTCTTCACATCTTTTAAAATCATCTTTATGGGTCTTAATGTTTGTAGATTTACCATCATAACATCTTTTGTTAGTAAAAGATGGCGAATCCAAAATCAAACCAAAGTTAAGATCAAAGATGAACATTTTAAACACATGCATGTAGTAATCTTGAAAGATCCATCATTTTTGTTCAAGAGTCTTATGAATGTACCTTTGAAAATCATTAAAAACACATTTAAACCCACATGCATGAGCTCAAAATACTGAATTTTTAGTTGCATGTTGATGTTCTTGGCAAGAACATCAACAATCTTCAAATTGGGTCTTTTGCAAAAGTGTTCAAAGTTTGAGTTGATGGTTGTTTTGCATGCATTTTAAATGGATCATAAATGTGTTTGGAACTGAAAATATTTGTATGGATGAGAGTCAAATCGGATTTTTGCATGCAAAGGAATAAGAATTTTGGTTTAAAGGTCTAGTTGGGTGCACATGCACAAGGTGTTGATTGCACAGCTTGCTGCCAGAAATTACACCTCACTTCAAAGAGTCATATCTCACTCATTTTAACTCCAAATGGAGTGATTCGTTTTCTGGAATTCATTTTAGTGTGTTAAGATTTAAACCCAAGAGATTTCATTTAAAAACTCAAAGATTTCATTCATCAAACAGTCCTCACAAAATCCGGATGCAAACAGCAAAGTATACTGTCGGATTTTACGTCGTGTATTATTTCATGTACTTATACTTCTCCAAAAATTATGAAACTGGTGTCAAAAGTTTCCTAACTCATTGAACTTAATGGAAATAAAATTTCATGATTTAATTATACCTGGAAGTTACCAAAAGTTGAACACAAAGTGACATCAAATTCTGGACAGTGAAGGACAAATTATTACTATTATTAAGGACTATATCTAATCCCATTTCATCATTTTATGATGAAATAGTGGAATATATAAGTATATCTTTTATCTATGCAATTTATTTATGTCCTTTATTTAGGCATTTTATTTATTCTTTATCCCTTTTCATCCTTTATGATGAAATTGTAGAATGTTTATATATATAATATATTTATATATATTTATGCATTTTATTCTTGATCCCATTTCATCATTTTAGGATGAAGTAGTGGAGTATAAATATATGTTATGTTTATATATTTATACATTTAAATATTTGTCATTTCGTTTACGACCTCTAATTTTATCGTTGTTACGATAAAATTTCGGTTTATACATATATACGTACTATATATGTTTATGTTCTATAAAACCTTTTTTCGTTACGTATTGGGACGAAATTTTAGAAACTTTAATCTAAGAGAACAATGTATACGTTTATTACGTTATAATATTAAAACACAACAAGGCATTTTATGATGATTTGGATAATTAGTACCGAACCTTCGAGATTGAGAACTCACTAGTGACCGTACGTTCATAGGTTTGAAGTAGGATCATCTCGGAGTATTTGTGGGAGATTCCTGGATTCTGTCACGTATCAAGTGAGTATTCACAACCCCTTTTTCAATGTTTTACATATTTTGGGGTGAAAAGCATGTGGTTACTACAACTATTTTACACACCGATTATTTCGTTTTCTTGAAAATACGAAGCTTGCTTATTTATGCTCTATGGTATCTATGTTGTTGCAAATGTTGTAAGTTTGAGTTTCTTTTGCTATCATGTATAAAGTCCCCGTTCACGTATACGTTACCCGTTTAACTCACGAGTGTGAGCCGTTGGTAATTATGAATAACGTTATTTGGGTTGACACCCCCACTCACTAGTAGCGCTTGTTTGAGTGCATAATTATTGTTGTATTGCGTATTGTTGGTGATAGAACATGCGCGTATGTGGAATGATTCCACCGTTGTGGTAGGGGCAAATTATGTCAGTATAGGTCGGGTAACGGGCTCAATAACTTAGCATTTTACATATGATTACCTCGAGCAAGTGGTTTTATAACCGTATTATTTTATCCCATGTGTGGATTTAAACTATTTTGTGATGGCAAACAATGTTATACTCATTAAACCTGTGATCTCACCAACTAGTGCATTAGTTGACACTCTCATTTACATGCTTTTCAGGAGAACGTCTTTAAGGTTGGAACTTAGGAAGGCTACACGTGATGAAGCTTTTCTTTACTATCTTTAAATTTCATGTTCATTTCCCTTCCATAAAAACAATTGTAAAAGACAAGGTTTGACCTTTGAATGTATTTCGATGGTTGTTGTGATCTTGTAACTTTTGCTATGAAACTTGAGCTGCACATTCCGTGTTTCCGCTTTAGCGGGGTGTGACACACCACCTGGAATACATATTTTTAAAACAAAAATGAGGGTTAGACCTAAGGGTCTAGTGAGTAAATCCCTGTCATTTGGAAATCATAAAAATTCATTTATATAGATACACACCTTCATATAATTACATACACTTCACACGTAAATTAATACCAATTAAAATTTACACAACATACCTGTCCCATTCCACCTTATCCCTCCACCAATGGCCAATAACAATTGGTTGCGAGCTAATTTAACACACCGGTCCAAAGCCCGGCCACGTATTATATTTTCATATAATACTCACGTAATTATAATATCCCATTATAATCACTCACGTGTGACATATTCATACACTATTCACAATTCGTTATTCACATATCGTATTCCAGTAAAATATTCTTTTAAATAAAACTCACCTGATCAGTTTATCAGCAAAAGCCTTCTCAAGTTTATATCACGTATTTCCACCCTTCACAGAATCTGAAATTACACAAAATAACAGATATTTCTTCTTAAAACTAGATTTACGAAATCCTTAACTCAAATCGCAACCCAAAATAACATGAAATCGCAATGAACAGTACAAGTCGCAACGGTAATGAACAGTACTAAGTCGCAACCTCTTATTGCGACTTCACCCCGAAATCGCAACCCACTATTGCGACTTCACCCTAAGTCGCAATCAACTATTGCGATTCCACCCTGGAGTCGCAACCCACTATTGCGATCCCAAACTCGAATCGCAATCAACTACTGCGATTCCAAGCCAAGTCGCAAATGACCATTGCGACTTCAATGCCAAGTCGCAACCAACTGTTGCGACTTCGTTGAATGTCGCAGTCGTCTATTGCGACTCCGATGAATGTCTCAGTCCACTGATTCATCCTAAAACCCAGATTTTGCAGTTTTATACTATGCATGTTGCTATAAAGATGCAGAATTGTTTAAGACCAATAACATAACCTAAACATAAGCTTAGATTCATCAAAACATCCATTTCTAACCAAAACCCACTTAAAACTTATCTTGTAAACTCAAGAACACTTTAAAGAGATTAATACATAAACAAGGATAGATTTATTACCTGGATTACTTCAGATTAAACCTTATATTACTGCTGCAAATCTGCTTGCTCTTCCTTCTTCTTCTTCTTTTCGATTCTCTCTCTAGTCTCTTTTTCTTTCACGTAACACACACACACACTTATAATCCTAAGTATAGTTAAATGAGGACACCTCCTCTACATGAGGTGGAAGTGGCGGTGGGGTGATAGGTTTGGACAATTAGACCAAACAAACCCTAGGTTTATCTCACTTGACACTTAATACCCCTTTCTTTCAAACTAAACTTATCCCTTAATTTCTAATTCCGTAAAATACTAACATAAAGACTTATAAAATTTCAAATTTTAAAATGGATAAAATACCTGGTTATTACAAGCGATAGCTTATTCTCGTTCGATTTTGACTAACTGATTTATATGAACCTGATCTTTTAATTCTTCTTCAGTTTTAGAAAGCTTTTCTATTTGAAGGTGACAGTTTTTAAGCTGTTCAGCGAGATCAAGGTTTTGATTTTCAACAATAGTTTTGCCATTCATGGCATCATATAAACTCATAGTCAGGAGATCGATTTTTCGAAGACTATCAGCTTCATCAATATCTGAAATATTGGTAAATAAAGAAGGTGATACCTTGGAGGTAGAGGTTGAAGTAGAGGGAATGTTAGAGTTTCCTTCCTCATCTTCGATTTTGGTCATGAGACAAAGATTGGCCTCATCATCATCTTCAGAGTCAAATGATTCTTCTTCATCAGAAGCAGCCCAATCAAAGTCAGCCATCAGGCCTTTGCCTTTCTTCTTAAAGTCTTTCAGATTTGCATACTTTTCTTTCAGCTTTTATACTTGTCATCTCTAGCCCTGGGGTTAGAGGATTTCTTGGAGAAGGCTGAGAGTTTATAGACTTTCTTTGACCTTCATTCACTAGAAAAGTGTCCTACTTTCTCACAGTTAAAACAGGTAGCAGTAGCCTTATCAACAGGGGTTGATGATCTAGGCTTGTCAGTGAGTGCGAGAGGTTTGTTCTTTCTGAAATTTTTCTTTTTGGCGAATCTCCTGAACTTATTAGATAGGAGAGCCATAGATTCATCAAGATCTGAAGAGTCAGGATCTGATGAGCATTCAGAGTTAGTTTCCAACTCAGTGATAGTGATTGTAGATCGCTGAGTGGAAGGTGACTCTGAGAGTAAAGTTACAGGGGTGCTTTTGGAATCTTTTACAAGATTCTTCTTAAGATGACTCGATTGCTCATGATTGAGCATAGTGCCATATAAGGTAGAAAGAGTCATAGATTTTAGATCCTTAGATAGCTTGAGATACATTGAATAACTGTCCCAGCTTTCTGGTAAACATTCTAGGAACTTTGTCAGAACTTCAAAGTTAGAATATTCCTTACCAACAGTCTTTAGATCAATTATTAAGCAGTTAAAGCGTTGGTGAACTTCAGAGAGAGTTTCATTCTTACCACAAATGAAGCTTTCATACTGTCTTACCAGGTTGATCTTTCTTGAATCCTGGACTTCAGACGTACCTTCATACTGAACACAGATTGTGTCCCACATGGCTTTGGAGGTTTTTAGGTTCATGACGGAATGGTAGACTTCGTCAGGAAGAGCCATGGAGAGGATGGATCTGGCTTTGGTGTTGATAGCCACTTTCTTCTTATCTTCATCAGTCCACATATGAGTTTCCTTGGGAACCAATCTTTCAGGAATGGCAGCTCTATTTTCAGTGCCTGGACCTTCAGGATCAATTCTAACAGGAACATATGGACCATTTTCGATGTAATATGGCATAGTAGGGTCTACACCTTCTAAGAAGAGAACCATCCTATTTTTCCATAGATTAAAGTTATCTCGGGAAAATCTAGGGGGTTTTGCAAGAGAACCATTGTCAATATAGTTTGTGTTTGTGTTTGTGTTTGTGTTGGTAGCCATTATGAGAAATAGCAAGGAAGAGAAAAGATTAGTATAAGCAAGATCTTGTTTATGAGTTTAAACAATCTGCTCTAATACCACTTGTTGGTCCCGAAACGGTTATACAAGTTTGTAGAAGGGGGGGGGGGGGTTGAATACAAACACACAGATTTTACTTTTCTAAATTGTTTATTGATATTTGACAAACAATTTACAACTTGTTGCGGAACAAGATTAAGGATTAAACCTAATCTAAACAAGTTATGAGAAACACTAAGTTTCTTGCACTAGAATAAAGAGAGAAAGGAGATAAGAATATTAAAGAGAAATATTCTAACACAAAGAGTAAGAAAGAAGAAGATGGCCGAGCACTTCGTTTCTGAAGTAGAGTTCTTCTTATATACTGCATGCATTAAATGCGTAGCAGTACAACATTACACGTGGCAGCAGCTGATTGGTTGCATGGTTTGACCTTTGTAGACAACCTTAGTAGCCGCATGATGTACAGTGTAGAATCAGAGTTGGTAGTACGATCCTGGACAAAAGGGATGTCCTTTCTGACATTATCGTACGGAGGCGTGCAAGGGAGGTACGACAAAAGTAACTTGTAGAGGAAGACTACATGATAGCGTTCACTGAATAGATCTTTATCAGCGAGTGATAAAGTTCAGCGTTCGCTGAAGTCTTCTACTTGTAACTTCACGTTGAGTGGACAAATCTTTTCTTCGCTGATATCCGCATCAGTTCATTAGTAGACTTGTCACTGGTTCTTGGTCTTGATCTTCGACTTCAGCGTAGAACATAGATGATGTGAAACTTGTCTTCAGAGATCATAAGTAAACAACTAAAACTATCAGCGATCATCAACAAGACTGAACAAACTCAGCGCTTTATTGATGAACAGTTTCGCTGAACGTTTAATCTAAGAACATGAGTTTCCTATCAGCGGTACTGTAAAGACATAGTACTTATCAGCGATAGTGAAACTCTAATACATATTGTCTACTTACAATTTTCACTAAGTGTTTCTTAAATAGTCATTATCAAATCACTGAGGGTTTGGATCAACACAATGTTTCATACTGAACAACAGGGATGCCCTAAAAAAGTTTGATCCCAAGGCTGATGATGGAATCTTTCTTGGATACTCTTCTATCTCTAAAGCCTACATAGTCTTCAATCGAAGAAGACAAACTGTGGAAGAAAAATCCATGACACTTTTGACGAATCCCGATCAGCGAACTCCAGACCTTCTGCTGATACTGAAGAACTGAATCAATGGATGTTCTCTCATCTTGGTGATTCAGAAGATGCTCCTATCCCTCCAACTCATACTAATACCGCTGAAGATGATGATCCTATTATCATCCCAAGCATGCAGACAAGTGAAGCTGAATCCTCATAGGTCTCAGCTGTTCCTCTCAACACACTGCCTGCATCTGAACTATCTACCTCAGATATCCCATCTACTTCTCAACAATCAGTGAATGAAATGACATCTGAACCTCTACCTCTTCTACCTGAAATACCTGAACTTGCTGAAGCCTCTTCTTCAGCTCCTCCAGAAGTTCAGATTGAGCCAACGAATCATGCTCCAGCTCAGCGATGGATGATAAATCACCCCATTGGTCATATTCTTGGTGATCCAAACGCTGATATTCAGACTCGACGAAGTGCAGGTAACATTTGTTTATTTGTTAACTTTATTTCTCTGATTGAACCAAAGAAAACAGATGATGCCCTCAGAGATCCAAATTAGGTCAGCGCTATGCAAGAAGAGCTGACAGAATTTGAAAGAAACAAAGTTTGGAAACTCGTTCCACGACCATCTGACAAGTCAGTGATAGGCACTAAATGGGTCTATCGAAACAAGTTGGATGACCATGGAACAGTAACCCGTAACAAGGCTCGTCTTGTTGCTCAGGGATACAGACAAGAGGAAGGCATAGACTACGACGAAACATTTTCCCCAGTGGCAAGATTCGAAGCCATTCGTCTATTCTTAGCTTACGCTGTACACAAAGACTTCAAGGTTTATCAGATGGATGTAAAATCAGCATTCCTCAATGGAAGGCTGAATGAAGAAGTCTACGTGGAACAACCTCAAGGATTCACTGATCCTAAGCATCCAGGTTATGTATATAAGATGGATAAGGCACTTTATGGCTTAAAGCAAGCTCCTCGTGTATGGTATGACACTCTCTCTACTTATCTCCATATTGAAAAATTTGAGCGAGGTAAAATCGATAAAACTCTATTTTTCAGGAAAGTAAAAGGTCATATCATTCTTGTTCAAATATATGTTGACGACATTATATTTGGCTCTACTAACCCTGACTTATGTACTCGTTTCGCTGAAAGAATGAAAGCTGAATATAAAATGAGTATGATGGGTGAACTAACATATTTCCTTGGTCTTCAGATCAAACATAATGAAAAAGGCACTTTTATTCACCAAGGAAAGTATGTTAACGATATGCTGAAAATGTTTGATTTAACTCAAAGCTCAGCTATGAAAACCCCAATGGCACCACCGCTGACACTTAACAAAGATCCTTCAGGGAAACCTGTTAATGTCACAGGGTACCGTGGGATGATCGGCTCTCTTCTGTATCTTACAGCTAGCCGACCTGATATTATGTATGCAACTTGTTTGTGTGCACGATATCAAGCTGAACCTAAGGAATCTCATTGGATCGCTGTAAAGCGTATTTTTCGATACCTTAAGGGTACTCCTAACCTAGGTCTTTGGTATCCCAAAGACTCGGGGTTTGATCTAATCGCCTATTCAGATAGTGATTTTGCAGGATGCAAATTGGATAGGAAAAGCACCACAGGAGGCTGTCAGCTCCTGGGTGGAAAGCTGGTGAGTTAGACAAGTAAAAAGCAAAACTCAATGTCCACCTCAACCGCTGAAGCTAAGTACATAGCTGCTGGAAGCTGTTGTTCTCAGGTCTTGTGGATGAGAAATCAACTACTAAACTATGACCTTCCGATCTCCAAAATTCCGATCTATTGCGACAGCACTAGTGCCATCGCTATAGCAAACAATCCAGTGCTACACTCAAAGACCAAACACATCGAAATCAGGTATCATTTTATAAAAAATCATGTAATGAATGGTGATATAGAACTTCATTTTATCCCAAGTTCCCAACTGATTTTCAGTTAGCTGATCTTTTCACCAAGCATCTTGATGAGACAAGATTCAACTTTCTCATCAGCGAGCTTGGAATGATGAACTTAGAAGAGTAAAATCTTCAGTGGTTCACATTTGATCAGTGATAAAATAAATTTGTATAACCCTATTAGTCACTCTGTCTCTGAACAAAATTGATTCGCTGATATCAAGGTATGTTCTCCCTTACTCGCTGACGTTCGCATAAGAATGCAAGATTTCAAAACAAATTGCATCGCTGAATATCTCTTCCTTTCAGTGATACTTTGAAATTCAAATACTCTCACTGATATTTCTAATCAGTGCTTCCTATTTTTTAAAGTGTCCCTGAGTTTTCAAAACCCTCAGAGACACCTTAAAATATGGAAGGACGTTTGTGACGTCATCACAACGGATAAACAATGGCACGCCTTTTCTCTGACACGTTCGCCCGTTTCGTTTCCTTGTCCAATCAAATTCAAGGATGTGTTCGTGTCATCATGAAAAACTTTTCCCGCTCATAGTTTTTCTCTCTCTACTCTCACTATATAAACCCTTTGCGTTTATATTTTTACCTTTTACGCGAACTAATTCTCTCAAGCAAGAACTCTCTGTTGCATTTGAAATTTTTCTCAAGAACCTATTCATCTTCATCTTCTACATCACACTACAGGTTAATATCTCTTTTTATCTTCCATCTTATAAACTTGTTTTTGATCTTATTGTTGTTTTTAAAAGATCAAACAAAGGAACTTTCTCAAAAATGAAATCATTTTCTTCATGATTTTATGACCACAATCTACTTACAGATTGTTCTTCGAGTTTAAAATAAAAATCTTAAACTTGATACTTTCATATGTTTTTCCAGAATCCTTTCCCTAAATGGAAACTGGAAAACAAGAACTTTCACTATGTTTTGTACTTCTTTTCAAAACTAGAAAACCCTAATTTCCATTTCTTTCTCTAAATGGAAATTGTAAAACCCTAAAAATCCTTATTTTGGAATCTTATCCATTTTAAGAACTTCTCTTCATCTTCTTCATGTTTATATGTTATGAACAGAAATGGCAACCAATGAAGCTACCAACACTCAGTCTCCTACTTATTCTGACAAGACTGAGATCGTCAAAACCCCAAATGTTCACTTCACAATGGAACAAATCACATTTAATGGAAACAACCCCTATGTTCTCTTCGACTTCCCCCCAAGGAAAAACATCACTCACCTGGATGACGTTATGAACTTCCTCAAGTCCTGTCCTCTGGCGACAACACTGACCATCAAACCTCCAGCCCATAAGAAACTCCTTGTTCAGTTTTGGTATACTGCCAGAAGAGCTCAAGTTTCCTCCACCAAAGACCCAAAAAAGATGATATATGCCATTCTCTTTGACACTGAACATGGTGAAGCCAAAATAAATCCCGGGGCTATCCGTTCTGCTCTCAACCTCCCTGGAAGCTCAAGGGACAGACGTTTCGTTAATCTACCTGATGTCAATAAAGAGGCTGACAGAGCTGAAATCATTGCATTTCTGGATGCAATGAACTACACATGGAACACAGGGAGAGAAAAACTCCCTGAGAAGAAGCTTACCTCCGTCCTCAAGTCCAAAATGCCAAGCGAGATGAACTTTATCTTCGCACACCTCATCAGCTATATGACAGCTAAGGTTGAGTCAACTGATCAGGCCTCGCAACCCCAACAGGCTATGGGGTATGCGCTGATGAAGGGCCTCCACATCGAATGGGCCAAGATCATCTTCAACGATATGATGCTTAGAGTCGATGAAGCAAAGCGGCCACTGAATGTTCCTTATCCCCGCTTTCTCAATGCTCTCTTCAGACAAGCACTTGGGGATTCATACCCGAAGGTGGGAGACCTGAAGTTATCCCAGGTCGGCCCTAAGATTCTCGACTTCAAGCTGGTGGAAAATGAGGTACGTCTCTCTACTCTTTTACCTCTTCTCAAACCTCCTTCTTCTACTTCTGCGGCTACCACTTCGGCAGCGGTAATCCCAACCGCTGGTACCCAGGCCGCAACAACCACTCCTTCTCGCAAGAGAAAACAGTCTAAATCCACACTTGGCGCCCCTAAGCCCAAGAAGACCTGCAAGGAGCAACCTCCTAAGCCTTCCCAGACTGAAGACTCTACGTCTGTCTCTCCAAAGAAGACGCAAGAAAGTTCTGTGGCACGCTCTGCCACAACTGCTGAACCAACCCCTTCTATACCCACTTCAGCGTCTCATAACGCTGAAGTTGTCTTGGAATAGAACCCCCCTCCTTCAGTACCTCTAAGTACTGCAGAAGTATTCTTCAGCAGATCCAACGCTGAACCTGCTACCTAATCCCTCTTCTCAACTTTTGTTCCTCCCTCCACTTCTTTGGTCACTCCACCTCTATTCCCTCCATTCTCTACAACAAATGTCATTCATTTGCATGACACATCAGCTAAAGATCTACAAAGGCTGATGGATCAGAATAAAGGACCTGCGGATGCTCAGCATGTCCCATCTATAGAAGACGATTTCGAGCACTATTCAGGTCACCGAACATTCGATGACTTCGTCAACCATCCCGCAGGTATACATAACATCCTAAATACTCCTCTCTCAAAACCCTAAACTTCTGAGCTTTCCTTTGTTCATAAGTTCTCATCTGTTACAGGTCCTAATTTGGGCACCATCAACAACGCCCTCAAGGATTTGGAAACAAAAGCGGGAAATCTCACCACTACTCTCTCATCCAATTCCTCAGCGGTTACAAACGCTGGGTACGCTCTAAAGACACTCACCACCGAGGTGAAGGAAAAGGCTTCCAAAGCTGATATGGAAAAGGTGGAAGGTAGCCTTTCTAATGTTGCCCAGGCTCTCGCTGACAACTCTACCTCCATCAACACTTTGAACACTACCAATGACGCCCTCTCCAACAACTTCACCACACTGTCCAACGAAGTCACATTGTTGAAGACAGTGGTGGGCAATCTTCAGGGAGAGGTTACATCTTTGAAGACATAATTAGGCACCCTTATCCAATCCATGGGTAATGCTACCAATCTCCTACAGCAAATCCTTGATCTCTTGAATGCTCCAACATGTACTCCTTCACACTTTACTCAGGTCGATCGGGATACTCTGGAGAAGATCAACCCTGCTATTTCTGGCCTAGAAGACAGAATGGCAATGGTGGAAACCGCTGTTGGGATCACTGGCCTGGAAGATAATAACCCAACGGATGCTGCTGCTGTTGTTGCTAACATTCCTACCTCCCCCATCCGTCATGAGGAATAGGGGGAGAAGAATCAAGAAAATATTCCCCATAACTCTGAGGGGGAGAAAAGCGCTGAAAAAGAAAAACCTCTGGGAGTTGAAAACCCTAAGGGAACCAAGTTCTCCCTACACGACGCTGATTCTGAGTGGGAGAATGTCGAAGAACATGCAGACTCTCCAATGCATGTTGAGTCCGAAGAAGAAGCTGATGAAGAAGAAGAAGAAGACGAAGAAGATCTCGAACTTCACGATGACAAACCCTCATCATCACCTAAAAATGATGATGATGATCTCGACTTCTCCTTCCAGCCTAAAAAGGCCCCTGCTCAAAAAGGGGTAGTTATCAAAGAATCATCAGGGGAGGGGAACACCAAAAAGCCTGCAGTGACTGAAGCCGATAAAGGAAAAAATAAGGGCATCGTTGTAGAAGACAATCTGACTATTCTTCTACGAAAGCCAGTTTGTCAGGTAACATATATTTTCTTCCCTTACACTGCATCCCTCCTCTATCCCTTCTCAACCTCAGTTCTACTCTCCATCAAACCTCTATACACTTAACCTCATTCTTTCTCTATCTCTTCTCCCAAATAATCTTATCTATATGATCGTTTTGTTCCAGCTAGTCCTCTCCCCTGCTTGAGGGTCAAGCTGAAGCTGCTCCTTCTACAACTTCAATAATCCCAGCCCCGAGCACTGATGAAATAATCCCAGTCTTAGACTTCGCTGAGACTGATGAACAAGAAGAAGAACTGCTCTCTCACAAAAATAGACCTTCCTTGGTTCCTCAACAACTAAGTGAAGAAGAGCTGAAAGGAGAGCAGCTATGATCAAACAGCTTGAGGATCAGCGAATCATTCGTGAGCCTCGATTTAAAATTTCAAAGAAGGAAATCGCTGAACACCTCAAAGTTGAGAAACTCCTCGCCGATCGAAAGAAAGTTGAAGAAAAAGATAAAGCTTATGCTATTGAGCTTGTCCAACGATCGATGAAAGATCCTGAACTGAAGAAGACTCCTATCTCTGTTCAGCGACAATTGTGGAAGGACGCCTAAAAGATCGTCGAGAAGAAAACCAAGGTCTCTGACTCTACCTTGAAATGGTGCAAAGAAAGACTGCACTATCGATATCAAGGGTCCAGAATCAATAAGGTAAACATCAAGGGAAATATGTCCATAGACGTTCCAGTCGTCGACATCGACATCTTCAGAGAGAATGGTCAAAAGGAAACCATCTACCCATCGACGATTTCCAAGTACGGTTTATCTGTATGGTTGGAGATGCGGATAGCCATTCAGCAGTCACGTTCAAACTTCAAAACCTTTGTCGAAAAAGCTCTAAACAGGTAGATCGACTTGGTTACATCAGTTGTGGATATTCCTCCTCCTCCTCCTCCAGTTCAACGAAGAAGGCCTGCTGCAAAGACACAGAAAACACCTTCAGCTTCAGGTCCTCCTATCAAAAATGAAACCGGAATTGGTTTTTCACGAGAAGAAGTTCTTGGTCCTGACCCTGATCTCTCAGTTCTCGATGTCTCCCTGCTCCTTGGTGAACGCTTCATCCCTGGAAAACTCTTAAGTGATCCTTATGGTATCTTCTTCAATGACTGCAATGGACGAGAATGCTTCCAACGCGTCTCTGAGCTATGCATTGCCCCTATTGAACAGCTCAGGGATCTCGTCTACTGGTGCGGATTCATATATGATCTTCTCGGACACTTCATGAAGCCCATGATCTTTAAAGAAGCAAAGCGAAGAAGGGATCTTGGAGAAAAAGTCCTTGGTTGGATGATCCCTACCACAAATACCCTTGATGAACTTCTTATCATGGATGAACCTGAATAGTTGATAGAACTCCTTCTGTAAATTCTTCTTCATTTTATCAACTGTATCTTTTGTACTTGTAATTATTATTTGTTGTACTTGTAATTTTTCCACTTCCCTTTGTAACTGATACGAAGTTTAATGAAAAATTTCAGCGAATGTACTTTACTCCATCAGTACTTAAAAAAAGATCCCCGAAAACAGTAATGGGATAAATATTTTATGAGTTCTTTTTATCCTTATGTTTTCTTACTTAGCAATTTTCTTTTATTTCTATGTCATAATCAAATAGGGGGAGATTGTTGATCCAAACCCTTAGTGATTTGATAATGACTCTGAGAAACACTTAGTGAAAATTGTAAGTAGACAATATGTATTAGAGTTTCACTATCAAGGAAAAATACTGTCTGTTTAGTACCGCTGATAGGAACTCTCGTTCTTTAATTTGTACATTCAGCGACACTGTTCATCAGTGAGTCCTGAGTCTGTTCAGCCTCACTGATGATTGCTGATAAAATAGGTTGTTTACTTATGATCCCTGAAGACAAGTTTCACGTCAACCAGGTTCTACGCTGAAGTCGATGATCAAACCAAAGAACCAGCAACAAGTCTACTAATGAACTGATGCGGATATCAGCGAAGCCAAGACCTTTTCACTCAACGTGAAGTTTCAAGTAGAAGACTTCAGCGAATGCTAAACTTTATCATTCGCTGATAAAGAATCATTCAGCGAACGCTGATCATGAATCCTCCTCTACAAGTAACTTTTGTCTTATCTCCCTTGTACGCCTCCATACGATACTGTCAGAACGGACATCCCTTTTGTCCAGAATCGTACGACTAACTCTGATTCTACACTGTTCATCATGCGGCTACTAGATTGTCTACCAAGGTCAAAACATGCAACAAACCAGAAGCTGCCACGTGTAAAATTGTACTGACATGCATTAAATGCATGCAGTATATAAAGGAAACCCTACTTCATTTTTGAAGTGTCCGGCCATTTCCTTCTCCTTGCTATTCTATGTGTTAGAATATTATCCTTAGTATTATTAATTTCTCTCTATCTTACTTCTAGTGCAAGAAATCTTAGTGATTCTCATAGCTTGTTTAGATTAGGTTTATTCCGTAATCTTGTTCCGCAACAAGTTGTAAATTGTTTGATACATATGAATAAACAATTTAGAAAAGTAAAAATCGTGTGTTTGCATTCACCCCTCCCCCTTCTATAAACTTGTATAACCCCTATGGGACCAACACTTCGAGCTATCGATATACTGACTGTTGATTTATATGATGCCATGAATGGCAAGACCAAAGTTGATAAAATGAATTTAGATTTAATTGAACAGCTTAAGAATTGTCACCTGAAAATTCAAGAGCTTTCAAATGTAGAAAATAATTTGAAAGATCAGGTCTACGTAAATCAAGTCATCAGTATCGAGCGAGAAAAAGCTATCGCTGAACTGAAAGCTGAAAAGGCTACTGTTGAAGGATGGTATAAATCCTCAACAAAGATCACTGAAATAATCGGTGCTCAGATCCCTGATAAAGACAGAAGTGGTCTTGGTTACAAAGCTGACGTTGAGGAACCAACCACTGATCGTTCCATGCTTAGGTTTGGAATGTTCGTGTCTTCTGTCCCTGACACCTCATTACCTCAGTGCTCCTCTTCTAAAACTCCCATCCCTGAGGACAAACCTACCTTGATTTCTAAAAGTAATGAAAAAGAAATTCAAAAACCTCACAAGCGTACCAATGTACCTAAGCCGAAAGTTTCTAAAACTTCAGCGAGCCATCCCTCTACTTCTAAAAATAAGATCCCTGAATTCATTCAGCGATCTACTCTGAAATTAAGAGTGGATGTAATTGGTAAGAAATCCGAAGAACTAATAGTTCCTCCAATTTCCAATGCCAAAGGTATTCTTGGTGCTAGCCCTGCCCATTTAAAAATGGTCCTAAAGTGTAACATCCGACACAAAAAAAAAAATCAAAACTCTCAGGTTAGCACCATTTAACCATTACAAATGTTAACATAGGAAACACACCTTATTAAGACCTATTCGAAATAAAATTTAGGCGAAAATTCGCTAGAATTCCCGGTAGTTACCGAAAAGACCCGGTTTCGACCCAAGACTAACCGAAACACCTTGTGAAATGCCAAAACGCTTCAAATAACTTATAAACTATATAAAATATAGGGTTTCCTTTTATACATACAATTTTCTTTTTACAAAATTTAAAAAAAAATTTAAGAAGGTATTTTAGGGTTTTATAATGCAAATTTTATAAAGAAAACTAAAGAAATACTACATATAAACTTTGGGCCTTATTTTTAATAAAAAAAAATTAATTGCAAGGGTTGGGGGCCTATGTTTTGGCCGGCCCCTCCCCTCTCCCTTTACCCTCCAACTTGCTTTCATTTGTTCATTTTCAAACTAGAAAGAAAACCTTTCATCTCCTTTTCTCTCTCTCTCTCTAAAGTTGTCATCATCTTCATTAGTTCATCAAGAACCTTCAAAACTCCAGCCTTTTCAGCCACATTCAAGCATAAAAATCGAAAATCAAAAGGGTTATTAGTGCTTAAAACATCTCTCTAAAGGTAAGGGTTCTAATATTGTCATCTCCTCCATTTTTTTTGTTAGCAAAATCATCAAGAAATGAGGGTTTTTGTTCTTGAAATAGAATCTGAGTTTTTGAAATATTTGCATGCATATGTTCTTACAAATTTTAAGTTTTTCACTTCAAAATCATGTCATTTGATGTGGGGATTGAATCCCTAGCAAGGAAATCCACATCTATGGATGATGGAATGCTCAAAAATGAAGTTTTCTTAAGAATCTTAAATTTTCAGAATCTGGCAGATTGTTGCATGTACTTTGGACGACCATATCTTGGTCAAATCAGGTCCAAATTTCTTCATTTTCTTCTGGGGTAAGGTTTAAGGAGTTGGGATTCAAACCCCACTGGTCTCATACGAAAATATTGAGTTTTGAGCCCTCAACTCCTTAGAACAATTTTGGTGTGCAGCTGTTAGTCTGTCAGATTTTTGTGCCATTTCATTTTGTATATAACTCTCTGAAAAATGCATGAAAGTGTCTCATTTTCTTCTGGAAGGTCCTTATATGTGTTAGGTCTCACATGCATGTGGTTTCACACAAATATATGGTGTTTTGGTCATTCAAAAATTTTATGCAAGCCAAGTGTGTCAAGCTGTCCAGAATGGACAGATTGGTACATGCAACTTCATTGGGCCATAACTCACTCAAACCTCATCTTAAATTCGTGAATTTTTTTTCCATAAGATACCTTTATGTGTTAGGTTTCCAAAACATGTAAAAACTCTGAAATAGATTATGTTTTGACCCTCCAAAAGCCTGTTATGGCAGAAGGGTGTAATCTGTTTTGGACTCTGTGTTGCACTGTTTTATAGAATTTATTTGGACCCCTTAAACACTTCCAAAATTCATGAAATTTGGTCAAAACTTCCTTAACTTAGTATAGTACCACATATAAAAAAATGGGTAAATTTGCTATTCTGGAAGTTGTTATAAAATAGTCATCTTTGTGGCATAAAGTTTCTGACAGATTCTGTATTTTTGGAAGCTAATGAGTTTTCTTGTAACCATTCATCTTGATTGTTTAAAAACACTTGAACAAGGCTAAATTGTGTATTTCAACTTAATTACTAAAGATAAGGCATTTCACAAGACGTGGATTAAGTTAGTTAGGTTTAACATTGGAATAGCTATGAAGGACTTATAGATATCGTATGACTTTATAGGGAGCCTGTAAAGAGCGCTTAAGTGAGAAAGCTTACACGACGTTCACATCTACGCTACAAGGTGAGTTTTCACAGCCCCGTTTTACTTGTTAAATGTTTGGGGTGAAAAGCATGTTATGTTTTTGAAATGTTAAATGATTCATGATATTAAAATTTGTGGATATTTATGATTTGAGAAATGAGTACAATTGAATGAATAAACTTACTTAAGTGACAAAGATATGTTGAGTTTAATAAAAATGTTAAGTCCCCAATAGGTACACTACTGTTAACTCATAACGAGCCGGTGATATTTGTGGATAGCGCTATTTGGTCTGACAAACCCACCTTAAACTGACGAGTAGGGGTGCACTTTATCTGTTAATAATGTTCTACTCATGTGGCCACCATACCACCTCTGAGGTAGTCCGTGGGGCGTAAGTGGTCGGAGGCTTAGTAGTGGCTCAACAAACATATATCTTGCATAAGTCATTCATAGTAATGTGTACTCATAAGAATAAGATTTAAAGTTTGTCGTGACAAAAGACTCACGAAAATTAATCTTTGATTTAAAAATGTTTGGTTATGAAAAACCTGTGAACTCACCAACTCTTTGTAGTTGACCTTTGTTTTAAACATGCTTTTCAGGAGCTAAGCAGGTAAACGACAAGATTTAATTTAGCATGCATGTCGGTATCCTCCAAGACTCGTCTATTGGTCACATTTTGGGAAAAGCACTTTTTGGGTTAAATTGTAAACTTTGAATTGTAAACTTTGATGTTGTCTATCTCCCTATGCTATGAAACTTCGGCTGTTACATCTCGTGTTTCCGCTTTAGCGGGGTGTGACAGATTTGGTATCAGAGCCTAAGGTTATAGAGAATGTCGGTTTTCTTATGGGAACCCCAACTATAACCTAACTATAACGCGAACTATTTTCAAAACGGTTTTCGAAATGACTTAAAAAAAAAAAAAAAAAAAAAAATTTAAAGCGTACTACTGATATAACTAAGATGAGTGTCATATTATTATACCTCAATTAAACAAAGCCTGATCACCTATGTTTAATTTAGGATTATATAATGGGGGACTTGGATTGGTTATATTAAAGGTATGCTTAAAATAAATTCCATACTTAAAAACGAAAGCATGATTTTGTGTGTGTTTGCATAAGCACTGCATATTTTAAACATTTACAATGACACACTTAATAACTAAGTCTACAACTATCGCAGTCCACCATGTCGTCCGAACACGATCCTTCAGAGCACTCACCATCCGAGTACTCTAACTCGGCGGACCCTTCAGGCGATACTACTAACCGACCTAGGGGAAATCCACCGGTTGAGGCGGAGAGAGATCCGTATGACGAAGACCTTGAAGTGAGTTATGCATCACTCATTAGGCCCCATTCGACTACGTTCCGTGGCCCAAGAGTGATAACCACGGCACGGAAAAGCGTGCCGATACCCAGATGTATGAGATTCACAAACCCCTCACGAGACATAGGAGAGTCGTCCCGGCAAGGGGCGCAATCCGGAGCCACCCAAGTGGTAACCGGGGTTCCTGTGACTAACCCTCCGGGCATGACCGCCCTAGAGAGTCAATGGGTCTCGATGATGTCGCAAGACATACAACTTCATCAAGCGAGGTTGGATCATCAGCACCAAACCCTGAATGCGGTGAGGGGGATGCTAAATGCACAAAGTGAAGTCTCGGACCGAACCATGACGGTTATCACCTTCACTCGAAGGGAAATGAGGACCTTACGCATGTACTTAACTTGGATGATGGGAGCATTCGTAGTGATGTTGGGACTACTAATTTGGGAACTTGTGCGTTAGAAGGCCACAAACTGTGAAGCTTTTGGAATTTATTAAACTTGAAATCATATTGTATTTTTGGGGGCATATGGCCATTTAATTTCAAACATTGCATGTTTTGGTTAACTATATCTTTTGAGAAAATTGATGTGTTTGGTTTATGAATGAAATGTTTGAATTATGCTTATATATATTTCAAGTACTTCTAATGCATGATTATGAAATTGGGGTATGTACAATGACAACACGTGTAAATAATGGTGATAGTATGCATGAAGTAGTACCGTCACTCAAATTAACATAACAAGTAGGAAGTGTAACCAAATAATAGTATTAGTAACCATGCGACTAAATCTTTAATTAAAACCATAACTGTAGGACTATGCCTCCAAGAAGAGAGAATCCTGAAGTCGCACGGCTCGTGGCGGAGCAAATTATGGCTGCACTTCCGAACATTGTCAGCCAAGTAGCAGCTGGGCTGAATGCAAATTCAAACAATGCGGGAGCGACTGGAAATCGGGAATGCACATATAAGACCTTTAGGGGCTGCAACCCTAAAGAATTCCATGGAACTGAAGGAGCTGTGGGATTACTGACATGGATTGAGGGTATGGAATCCGTTCTTCATATCAGCAAGTGCACAGAAGGAAACAAAGTAGAATTTGCTGCTTGTTTGTTGCAAGGCCGAGCACTAACATGGTGGAACACACAAGTACAAACCCGTGGACGGGAAGCTGCTTACAACCTTACGTGGGAAGAGTTCAAGAAGCTACTCAAGGGAGAGTATTGCCCAAGAAGTGAAATCCAGAAGCTGGAGGCAGAACTGTGGAATCATGAAATGAAGGGAAACGATATAGACTCTTACACTGCCCGTTTCCATGAGTTGGCAAAGCTGGTGCCACATTTGGTGACGCCCGAGGAAAACAGAGTGGATAGGTATGTGTGGGGTTTATCTGAAGGAATCAGAGGAAATGTCACTTCAGCTGACCCAAAGACTCTCCAAGAAGCAGTAAATTTAGCAACAAGACTCACCAACAACGCGAATCGTTCAAGAACATCAGGGAATGACAAGGCCGCTGGGAAAAGAAAGATAGAAGGGCCTGCAAGAAGGCAGTTTGGGGGAAGAACAGACAAGGGTCATAGGGTGACAGGAAATTTTGGGGTTCAAGCACAGGTCGAAGAGAAGGAAAGAGGGCTATGCCCAAGATGCACCAAGTGCAATAATCGTCATCTCGGAAGATGCATCATTTGCCTCAAATGTAACAAAGGAGGCCATGTCGCCAGAGATTGCAAGGGCGGGGGAAAACGAACTTGCCATGAATGTGGGAGCCCAGATCATTTTTGGAATGCATGTCCGAAACTGAACCGAAGGCCTAATGTAAATCAGGCGCGACCATTTAATCAAGGAAATCAAGGAGGTCAGGCCCGAGGTCGAGTGTTTGAGATCGGGGCAGATGAGGCAAGAAGGAACCCGGATGTAGTAACAGGTACGTTTCTCTTGAATAATCATTATGCAACAGTACTATTTGATTCAGGAGCAGATAGGAGCTTTGTATCACTAGAATTTAGGCCGAAAATTGACTTGGAACCTCAAAAGTTGAAAGAAGCCTATGTTATAGAATTTGCTAATGGACAGGAAGTTAGGGCCAGAGATGTAATTAAGAACTGTACCTTAAAACTGGCAGATAAAGATTTTAGCATAGATTTAATCCCAATCAGGTTAGGAAGCTTCGATATAGTCGTAGGTATGGATTGGTTATCAAAGAATCGCGCTGAGATTGTTTGCTCTGAAAAGATCGTCCGAATACCTCAAACCGAAGGAAGAGTACTGGAAATACAGGGAGACAGCTCGGGGAGGAAATTCAAAATAGTGTCGAGTATGAAGATGCGAAAATATTTGCGGAAAGATTGTGTTGCGTTTCTGACACACGTGGTGGATAAGGGGATCAAAGAGAAGAGTATTCAAGACTTTCCAATAGTACGAGATTTTCCTGAGGTATTCCCAGATGAATTACCTGGATTACCACCACCAAGACAAGTTGAATTTCATATCGACTTAATTCCAGGAGCGGCACCCGTGGCGAAATCACCTTACCGGTTAGCACCTTCCGAAATGCAGGAGTTGTCAGAACAACTTAAGGAGCTACTCAATAAAGGATTCATCAGACCCAGCTCATCACCCTGGGGAGCTCCAGTTTTATTCGTTAAAAAGAAAGATGGTTCTTTTCGAATGTGTATCGATTATAGGGAACTTAACAAGCTGACCATCAAGAACCGATATCCTCTTCCTCGAATCGATGACCTGTTCGACCAACTTCAAGGCGCTACGTACTTTTCAAAGATCGACCTTCGGTCCGGATACCATCAAATGAGAGTTCGTGAGGAGGACATTCCTAAGACAGCGTTTAGGACTCGATATGGACATTATGAGTTCCTAGTCATGCCTTTTGGTCTGACAAACGCTCCAGCAGTCTTTATGGATCTGATGAACAGAGTATGTCGACCATACTTGGACAAGTTCGTAATTGTGTTCATAGATGACATATTGATTTATTCGCAAAGCAAGAAGGAGCATGAGCAACATTTGAAGCTGATACTAGAACTGCTCAGAGACCAGAAGTTGTATGCTAAACTTTCCAAATGCGAATTTTGGATTCGTGAAGTACAATTTCTTGGTCATGTAGTTAATGAAGATGGAATTCATGTCGATCCAGCCAAGATAGAAGCCATAAAGAAGTGGGAAGCCCCAAAGACTCCGACAGAAATTCGTTCGTTTCTTGGCTTAGCGGGTTACTATCGGCGTTTCATTGCAAATTTCTCTAAGATTGCACAACCATTGACGGCATTAACCCAGAAAGATAAAAAGTTCGATTGGGGAGAAAAACAAGAGGAAGCCTTTCAGACGCTTAAGCATAAGTTATGCAATGCACCGATCTTAGCTCTACCAGAGGGAGTTGACAACTTTGTGGTTTACTGCGATGCCTCACACCAAGGATTGGGGTGTGTGCTAATGCAAAAAGACAAGGTCATTGCCTACGCTTCAAGGCAACTTAAAGTTCACGAAAAGAATTATACCACCCATGATTTGGAACTAGGAGCTGTAGTGTTCGCACTCAAGATTTGGAGACACTATCTCTACGGCACTAAATGTACCGTATTTACCGACCACAAGAGCTTACAACACATTTTCGATCAGAAAATGCTGAATATGAGACAACGGAGATGGGTTGAACTGCTTAGCGACTATGATTGCGAGATAAAGTACCATCCAGGCAAGGCTAATGTTGTAGCTGATGCTTTAAGTCGAAAAGAAAGGGTGAAGCCATCGAGGGCAAGAGCTATGAGAGCAATGGTCCGGACGAGTCTTAAGGATCAAATCCTCGAAGCTCAAGAAGAGGCATTAAAAGAGGAGAATTTGAAAAACGAAATTCTACATCATCTGGAAAAGGAATTTGAAACACAACCAGACGGGGTGCGGTACTTCCGAAATAGAGTTTGGGTACCTAAGGTTGTCAGACTACGATCAATCATCTTGGATGAAGCCCATAAATCAAGATATTCAATTCACCCCGGTGCCGATAAGATGTACAAGGACCTGAAGGAATACTACTGGTGGCCAGGAATGAAGAAAGATGTTGCTTTGTATGTAAGCACGTGCAAAACTTGTGCAATGGTTAAGGCTGAACATCAGAAACCATCCGGTCTTCTTCAGCAACCTGAGATTCCCGAATGGAAATGGGAACAGATAAGCATGGATTTCATAACTAAGTTACCCAGAACCGGAAAAGGGCATGATTCAATCTGGGTTATTGTGGATCGGCTTACGAAATCTGCACATTTTCTGCCTATTCGGGAAGACTTCAAGGTGGAAAAGCTTGCTCAGATTTACATCAACGAGATCGTTATGCGTCATGGAGTACCTACTGCAATAATCTCGGACAGGGATAGTTGTTTTACGTCACGCTTTTGGCGATCAGTTCAGAAAGCATTGGGCACACGTTTGGATTTGAGCACTGCCTACCACCCGCAGACGGACGGTCAGACAGAAAGAACTATACAAACACTGGAAGACATGCTGCGAGCCTGCGTATTAGATTTTGGGGGAAATTGGGATACTCACTTACCGCTGGTCGAATTCTCTTACAACAATAGCTACCATACCAGTTTAAAGTGCGCGCCGTACGAAGCCTTATATGGACGCAAGTGTAGATCACCACTCAGTTGGTTGGAGGTCGGTGACAAACAGCTGATAAGACCTGACATCATTCAGGAGACTACGGACAAGATCATAACCATACAAGAAAGACTTAAAGTAGCCAGAACTCGTCAGAAGAGTTATGCAGATAATCGGAGGAAGCCATTGGAATTTCAGGTGGGCGATAAAGTGTTACTCAAGGTATCACCATGGAAAGGTTTGGTACGATTTGGGAAGAAGGGCAAGTTGAGTCCAAGATATATCGGTCCATTTGTGATTCTAGAAAGGATTGGACCGGTTGCATACAGACTCGAGCTACCACAAGAGTTAAGCGCCATTCACGACACATTCCATGTGTCGAATTTGAAGAAATGCCTATCGGATGAATCGTTGGTGCTACCGTTGGAAGACATACAGGTGAGCGAGCAGTTACGCTTTGTAGAGGAACCCGTTGAAATACTTGACCGAGATGTTAAGCGGTTAAGACGTAGCAAGATCCCGATCGTAAAAGTTCGATGGAACGCAAGGCACGGACCTGAATACACTTGGGAACGAGAGGATTTTATGAGGAGTAAGTATCCTCATCTGTTCACCAAGAATTCGGTGGCGAGTACCAGTCATTGAATTTCGGGACGAAATTTCTCGAACGGGGGAAAACTGTAACATCCGACAAAAAAAAAAATCAAAACTCTCAGGTTAGCACCATTTAACCATTACAAATGTTAACATAGGAAACACACCTTATTAAGACCTATTCGAAATAAAATTTAGGCGAAAATTCGCTAGAATTCCCGGTAGTTACCGAAAAGACCCGGTTTCGACCCAAGACTAACCGAAACACCTTGTGAAATGCCAAAACGCTTCAAATAACTTATAAACTATATAAAATATAGGGTTTCCTTTTATACATACAATTTTCTTTTTACAAAATTTAAAAAAAAAAATTAAGAAGGTATTTTAGGGTTTTATAATGCAAATTTTATAAAGAAAACTAAAGAAATACTACATATAAACTTTGGGCCTTATTTTTAATAAAAAAAAAATAATTGCAAGGGTTGGGGGCCTATGTTTTGGCCGGCCCCTCCCCTCTCCCTTTACCCTCCAACTTGCTTTCATTTGTTCATTTTCAAACTAGAAAGAAAACCTTTCATCTCCTTTTCTCTCTCTCTCTCTCTAAAGTTGTCATCATCTTCATTAGTTCATCAAGAACCTTCAAAACTCCAGCCTTTTCAGCCACATTCAAGCATAAAAATCGAAAATCAAAAGGGTTATTAGTGCTTAAAACATCTCTCTAAAGGTAAGGGTTCTAATATTGTCATCTCCTCCATTTTTTTTGTTAGCAAAATCATCAAGAAATGAGGGTTTTTGTTCTTGAAATAGAATCTGAGTTTTTGAAATATTTGCATGCATATGTTCTTACAAATTTTAAGTTTTTCACTTCAAAATCATGTCATTTGATGTGGGGATTGAATCCCTAGCAAGGAAATCCACATCTATGGATGATGGAATGCTCAAAAATGAAGTTTTCTTAAGAATCTTAAATTTTCAGAATCTGGCAGATTGTTGCATGTACTTTGGACGACCATATCTTGGTCAAATCAGGTCCGTATTTCTTCATTTTCTTCTGGGGTAAGGTTTAAGGAGTTGGGATTCAAACCCCACTGGTCTCATACGAAAATATTGAGTTTTGAGCCCTCAACTCCTTAGAACAATTTTGGTGTGCAGCTGTTAGTCTGTCAGATTTTTGTGCCATTTCATTTTGTATATAACTCTCTGAAAAATGCATGAAAGTGTCTCATTTTCTTCTGGAAGGTCCTTATATGTGTTAGGTCTCACATGCATGTGGTTTCACACAAATATATGGTGTTTTGGTCATTAAAAAATTTTATGCAAGCCAAGTGTGTCAAGCTGTCCAGAATGGACAGATTGGTACATGCAACTTCATTGGGCCATAACTCACTCAAAACTCATCTTAAATTCGTGAATTTTTTTTCCATAAGATACCTTTATGTGTTAGGTTTCCAAAACATGTAAAAACTCTGAAAGAGATTATGTTTTGACCCTCCAAAAGCCTGTTATGGCAGAAGGGTGTAATCTGTTTTGGACTCTGTGTTGCACTGTTTTATAGAATTTATTTGGACCCCTTAAACACTTCCAAAATTCATGAAATTTGGTCAAAACTTCCTTAACTTAGTATAGTACCACATATAAAAAAATGGGTAAATTTGCTATTCTGGAAGTTGTTATAAAATAGTCATCTTTGTGGCATAAAGTTTCTGACAGATTCTGTATTTTTGGAAGCTAATGAGTTTTCTTGTAACCATTCATCTTGATTGTTTAAAAACACTTGAACAAGGCTAAATTGTGTATTTCAACTTAATTACTAAAGATAAGGCATTTCACAAGACGTGGATTAAGTTAGTTAGGTTTAACATTGGAATAGCTATGAAGGACTTATAGATATCGTATGACTTTATAGGGAGCCTGTAAATAGCGCTTAAGTGAGAAAGCTTACACGACGTTCACATCTACGCTACAAGGTGAGTTTTCACAGCCCCGTTTTACTTGTTAAATGTTTGGGGTGAAAAGCATGTTATGTTTTTGAAATGTTAAATGATTCATGATATTAAAATTTGTGGATATTTATGATTTGAGAAATGAGTACAATTGAATGAATAAACTTACTTAAGTGACAAAGATATGTTGAGTTTAATAAAAATGTTAAGTCCCCAATAGGTACACTACTGTTAACTCACAACGAGCCGGTGATATTTGTGGATAGCGCTATTTGGTCTGACAAACCCACCTTAAACTGACGAGTAGGGGTGCACTTTATCTGTTAATAATGTTCTACTCATGTGGCCACCATACCACCTCTGAGGTAGTCCGTGGGGCGTAAGTGGTCGGAGGCTTAGTAGTGGCTCAACAAACATATATCTTGCATAAGTCATTCATAGTAATGTGTACTCATAAGAATAAGATTTAAAGTTTGTCGTGACAAAAGACTCACGGAAATTAATCTTTGATTTAAAAATGTTTGGTTATGAAAAACCTGTGAACTCACCAACTCTTTGTAGTTGACCTTTGTTTTAAACATGCTTTTCAGGAGCTAAGCAGGTAAACGACAAGATTTAATTTAGCATGCATGTCGGCATCCTCCAAGACTCGTCTATTGGTCACATTTTGGGAAAAGCACTTTTTGGGTTAAATTGTAAACTTTGAATTGTAAACTTTTAACCTTAAGTCCCTTTTAAACTTGGAAATGTTATATGTTATGAAATGGTATGGTTGATGTTGTCTATCTCCCTATGCTATGAAACTTCGGCTGTTACATCTCGTGTTTCCGCTTTAGCGGGGTGTGACATAAAGCTACTTTTAGCTATAGGAAATGTTATCACTGTGGACTTACCGATCATATTGCTAGTAAGTGCCCCACAGCTACCAAGGCTGAGAAATTAGCCAAGGTAAAGAAGACTGCCCCCAAGGCAAAGAAGATCATCCCTGATAAAAATCAGGCCAAGGTGAAAAACACCACTGAGGTTAAGAAATTAACCAAAGTGAAGAATTCTACTGAAGCTGAATCTTCAAATGCTGCGAAGATTGCTGAACCTTCTACTTCCTCTACCACCACTGACAAATGTGGACCCATAGTAAAATGGGTGCCCAAGTTAAACTAATCTTCTTTTATTTGCAGGTCTCGAGGGGTATCTGGTATCTTGATAGCGGATGCTGTCGACATATGACTGGAAAGAAGAACCTGCTCACTGAATACAAGGAAGAGAAAGGTCCCTCTGTGACCTTTGGTGGAAATGGAAAAGGCTATACCTGAGGGTTTGGTGTACTCTCAAATGGTAAAATAACCTTCAGAAGAGTCGCATACGTCGAAGGGCTGAAGCACAATCGTCTTAGCATCAGTCAACTATGTGACAAGGACTTCAAAGTTTGCTTCACTAAGGAATCATGTTTCGTCACTGACAAGAAGGAGAAAATTGCTCTCAGTGGATATCGTTTGGAAAATGTTTATGTAATAAACATGGACTCAACAACCACTGAGAATGCTTGTTTTTTCTCCAAAGCCTCTCCTGATGTCAACTAGCTATGGCATAAAAGGCTCTCTCATCTAAACTTCAAGACACTGAATACTCTTTCCTCAAAAGAGTTAGTCACTGGTCTTCCTCAACATTCATACGCTAAGGAATCTCTTTGTTCAGTGTGTGAAAAAGGAAAACAAACCAAAGCTAGCTTCAAGTCAAGGCAAGTTTCCTCAGTGTCATCTCCTCTTCAACTTCTTCACATGGATCTGTTTGGCCCTGTCCACGTTCAATCCATCGCTGGAAAGAAATACACACTGGTTATTGTGGACAAATTCTCTCGCTACACCTGGGTAATGTTTCTCCGTGCTAAGAGTGACACCTGAGAAGAACTAATGTCTTTTGTCAGGCAAATGGAAGTCCTGAATAATCTCACTGTTCGCTCAATAAGGAGTGATCATGGAACTGAACTCAAAAACAGTTCCCTTGATAGCTTCTTTGAAAGTAAGGGTATTTCTCACAACCTTTCCTCAGTGAGAACACCTCAACAAAATGGAGTCGCTGAAAGAAGAAACCGAACGATCATCGAAGCTGCTCGTTTAATGCTCAGTGATTCTCATCTACCTACTCAGTTCTGGGCAGAAGCTATCAACACTGCTTGCTTTACACAGAATAGATCGCTGCTCGTCAAAAGATTCAACAAGACTGCCTATGAACTTTTCTATGGAAGAAAACCATCTATCAGTTTTCTTCACATCTTTGGTTGTCAGTGCTTTATCTTAAACAACAGAGATGCTCTTGGGAAATTCGATCCCAGAGCTGACGACAGAATATTTCTTGGATATTCTTCCATATCTAAAGCCTTCAGAGTTTTCAATAATAGAAGATATACTATAGAAGAAAGTATTCATGTCACCTTTGACAAATTCCGTTCAGCGAACTCAAGACCATCTGCTGATAATGAAGAATTCAATCAGTGGATGTTTTCTCATTTTGGGGATTTAGAAACTGCTCCTAACTCTGACCCTCAGGTCAACACTCCAACCGCTGATGATGATCCTATCATCATTCCCAGTGTGCAGACAAGTGAAGTTGAATCATCTTGGGTTTCAGTTGTTCCCATCAAAACTATACATGTTTCTGAACCATCATTTGGTATTCCATCAACCTCTCAGCAGTCAGTGAATGAAATTTCATATGTGCTGCCAATCGTGCCTCTAATGCATGACGTCGCCAAAGCTTCCTCCTCACTGATTCCAGAGTTCCATTCTGAGTCAGTGGCTCATGCTCCTACTCATCGATGGACCATAAATCACCCTATTGATCAAATTCTTGGTGATCCAAACGCAGGTGTTCAGACTCAACGCAGTGCAGGTAACATTTGTCTTTATGTAACTTTTATTTCACTAACTGAACCAAGAAAAGTTGATGATGCCCTCAGATATCCAAACTGGGTCAACGCTATGCAAGAAGAGCTGACTGAATTCGAAAGAAACAAAGTTTGGAATCTCGTTCCAAGACCATCTGACAAATCAGTAATAGGCACCAAGTGGGTCTATCGAAATAAGTTGGATGAAAATGGAACTGTAACCCGCAACAAAGCTCGCTTAGTTGCTCAGGGATACAGACAAGAGGAAGGTATAGCTTATGATGAAACCTTTACCCCAGTGGCAAGACTCGAAGCTATTCGTCTATTTCTTGCTTACGTTGTTCATAGAGACTTCAAGGTATATCAAATGGATGTGAAATCAGCATTCCTCAATGGAAGGCTGAATGAAGAAGTCTATGTTGAACAACCTCCAGGATTCACTGATACTAAGCATCCAGATTATGTTTATAAGCTGGATAAGGCACTTTATGGACTGAGATAAGCTCCACGTGCATGGTATGACACTCTCTCAACTTATCTCCATATTGAAAAATGGGTAAAATCGATAACACTCTATTTTTCAGGAAAGTAAAAGGTCATATCATTCTTGTTCAGATATATGTCGATGATATTCTATTTGGTTCTACTAACCCTGAATTATGTACTCGTTTCGCTGAAAGAATGAAAGTTGAATATAAAATGAGTATGATGGGTGAATTGAACTACTTCTTTGGACTCCAAATCAAGCAAAATGATAAGGGTACTTTTATCCACCAAGGTAAGTAGGTCAAAGATATGATGAAGAAGTTTGCTCTTACACAAAGCACAGCTATGAAAACCCCAATGGCACCGCCGCTGACACTTAACAAAGATCCTTCAGGGAAAACGGTTAATGTCATTGCGTACCATGGGATGATCGGCTCTCTCCTTTATCTTACCGCTACTGTCCTGATATTATGTATGCTACTTGTTTGTGTGCACGATATCAATCTGAACCCAAAGAATCACATCTGATCATTGTAAAGAGAATTTTAAGATATCTGAAGGGTACTCCCAACCTAGGTCTTTGGTATCCCAAAGACACAGGGATCGATCTAACTGCCTATTCAGATAGTGATTTTGCAGGTTGCAAGCTAGATAGGAAAAGCACCACAGGAGGCTGTCAGCTCCTGGGTGGAAAGTTGGTGAGTTGGACAAGCATGAAGCAAAGTTCAGGGTCCACCTCTACAACTGAAGCTGAGTATGTAGCCGCTAGAAGCTGTTGTGCTCAGGTCCTATGGATGAGAAATCAACTATTAGACTATGATCTCCAGCTCTCCAAAATTCCAATCTATTGCAACAGCACTAGTGCCATCGCTATAGCCAATAATCGAGTGCTACACTCAAAGACCAAACACATCGAGATCAGGTATCACTTTATCAGAGATCATGTGATGAATGGTGCTATAGAACTTCACTTTATCCCAATTGAATTTCAGTTAGCTGATATTTTCACCAAACCTCTTGATGAGACAAGATTCAACTTTCTCATCAACGAGCTTGGAATGCTGAACCTTGAGGATTAAATCTTCAGCGGTAAGGCATTGGATCAGTGATAAAGAAAAGTATATTCACTCATTCCTCATCTAATCTCTGAACAAAAATGATTTGTTGATATCAGTATTCAGAATTTCAAAATAATTTGTATCGCTGAATATCTTTTCCTTTCAGTGATTCTTTTGAAAATCTAAAACTTCACACTGATATTTCTAATTAGTGCTTATTTCTTTTAAACTATTCCTGAGTTTTTCAAAAACCCTTAGAGACAACTTAGAAATGTGAAAGGACGTTTATGACGTCATCAAAACGTATAACCTATGGCACGCCTTTTTCTCTGACACATTCGTCTGTTGAAATTCTTGACCAATACGCTTCGTGGGTCGTGTCACGTGTCATGATGATTTCTTTTCCCGCTCATTATTTTCTCTCTCTACTCTCACTATATAAACCACATGAGTTTATATTTTTACCTTTTACGCTCTCAAACACTCCTAAAGAAGAAAGACTATTGCATTTTTATTTGGATTATTGAGAACTGGTATTCATATTCTTCAAACATTCAACGAACAGGTTCTTATTTTCTTCTCTTTAATCCATTATGTTACTTGTTTTGATCTTCTTCTTGCTAATACGATATCAAACAAATGTGTTTTTAAAACAATAAAATCATCTTCTTCATGATTTTATGCATAAAACTTTAACAAGTTTTTCCATTAAGTTTAAACTCAAAATCTTAAACTTAAACACTTCATACGTTTTTCCAGAATCCTTTCCTTAAAAAGAAACTGGAAAACAAGACATTTCACTCGTTTTTAAACCTTCTTTTGTAAAAACTAGAAACCCTAATTCTTTTACACTTTCTTTCCCAAAAATGGAAACTGTAAAACCTGTAAAACCCTTATTTTGGAACCTCATTCAATTTTAAGAATCTTCTTCTCTATTCTTTTGATGTTCTACACAGAAATGGCTTCAAACACTAATATTGCTGCAACCGCTGCTCCCACTGTCCCTCTCTTTAAAAGGGCTGCAAACATGAAACACGATCTTCATGAGATCACCTTCACCACCAACAACCCATACGCTCTTATTGAGTTTCCCAAGAAGAAAATGGTAACCCATCTTGATGACGTTGTGAACTTCATCAAATCATGCCCTCTCTCCACAGCGATGACCATAACACCCCTTGCCCACAAAAGACTCCTTCAGTAGTTCTGGTACACTACTCATCGTACCACTGCTGTCTCTGCTAAAACCAAGAAGGAATACCCTATCATCAGTTTCGAGACTGAGCTAGGTGAAGCCTCCATTACACCTGCTGCTATTCGGGGAGTACTGAACCTCCCTGTTGGCCCTAAGTCTCATCCGTTTGTCCCATTTCCTGACCTCAACACCGCTGAAGGAAAGGAAGAGATCATCTCCTTCCTGGACAAAATGAAGTACATCTGGAACACAGGGCGCGAAGGCCCTGAGAAGAAGCTTACCACTGTTCTCAAGAACAAGATGCCATCCGAAGTAAACTTCATCTTCGCCCACGTGATAAGCTGCATGACAGCGAAGCACGACTCCACTGACCAGGCTTCGAAGCCTCAGTACCTGATGGCCTATGCTCTCCTCAAAGTCCTCCATGTCGACTTCTCCAAAATCATATTCGAAGATATGATGGAAAGGGTCGAAGCCCCTGACCGCCCCACCGCTGTTCCATACCCCCGTTTCCTCAGTCCATCTTCGCATACGGCCTGAAAGAAGACTACCCCAAGAAGGGAGACCTGAAACTTTCTCAGGTTGGCCCAAAAGTCCTTGATTTCAAGCCGGTCCCCAATGAGGTACATCTTTCTACTCTACTCTCTCTTCTCCGCTGATAGGGTTATTTTTATAACCCTATTTATAGCCTTTTAACATCATTTTGAGCTAATTTTTATTCCCTGTTAAGTCTTCTTAGTTAATCTTAGTGTTTAATTTAGTAAATGAATACTTGATGATTCCAAACATCAATTTAGCTTACTTTTACACAATTATAGCAAAATCTCATTCAAAGTTTGTCTAATTTTAAGATCGGAAGAAAACGACCGTTGTTGGAGTCCACATATGAAGTGCATTGAAAAAAAGAATGGACCGCACGTTACGGATTGAAGACTGAGAGACTCCACATTTTGGGCCGGCCGAACTCCTCTTCCACTTGGGCAGAAAAGAACAAAAATTACACATGAATTTTGGGCTTATCTTTGGACTCAACTTTTTGGTTATGTTTGTGTTAACATTGGGCTGTATGTTGTATTAGACTTGGGCCCCCAATGGAACTTATTGGGCCCCAAGTAACTTGTAGTCTATATATATGTATGTAGTGTTTGTAGTTTAGGTATGCAACATAGAAAAAACACTTGGTAATTGTGGTTGGTAGTAGCTATTAGGTTAGAAAGAAGCATCCGAGACACCCTTTCGGTTCTCACTTCTCTCTCAGTTTGGTTGTTGTAGTGAACCAAAACCCACGGTTCAATTGGGTTTGGTTCATGTTTCACACCCTTGTGGTTCCATCTCACACTCGGGTTTGATCGTTAGTTAATATAAGCACGTTTTATTAATCTCGTTTGCCATCGATTGTGATAATCTCACTTTTCTTCCTTGTCTTTAATCCTTACGGTTTTAATCAATATTTTCGGATTCACGGTTTAAAAAAAGCACTTCACCACCTTCGGTTTAGTTTAAATGCTTTGAAAACAATTTGTGTTAATCCCGGTTTTCCTCACCTACGGTTTTGTTAATTTCGTTACTAAGTCTTGGTTTAATTCTATATTCTAGTGTTTCTACAAATTGGAAGTCCGAATTATTCACTTTGGGTCCCCAACACAGTTTGGTTCACGATTTGTAGTGATAACGAAATTATAGAATCTTCAATAGTTAAGCTTTCTGTTTGTCGCAGAAACCATTTCCAACATCTAGTTAAAGTAATTTTAGATTTTTAATCACGCAATAGTATATTTTATGGACTAATTTTGTGTTCAAACACATTTGAAACAAGATTTCCCTTTTTAGTTTATAATTCATTTTCTCAAGTCATTAAAATGAAATCTGAATGTTCAAGTATTGTGGGATGAATTGTCCATCTCCATTATTTGTATTCACAATCGTCGTCGTAGTAGTTATTGCACTTCAAGTAGTGATGGACTAATTGCCTTAGCTTGAGGTATAAAGTGAAGTTGGAACTGGGACTGATAAAAAGACAAAAAGGTGTATCGTACGGTATAGTTTTCCGAATTATCTAAATCAAAGTTATATTTTTAGGATGATTATATTTGGTCAACTGACAACTGATTAATTATATGAAGGACTTGTTAAGTCACATAAAATATCGACTCTGACATAATAAGGAATACTATCTCATCTTTAATCTAATTATCTGACTGAATGCTCTAATGAATCTATATACCTTGTGCTCTTTTACGATTAAATCACCATTAGTTGATAACCAAACCCCCTACAAAAATATTACATTCGCATACGCCATCTGAGACTTGTTTTTATTTATTGGACTTTTAAAAGAAGAACTTTTCCAAGCTTCCCTGTGGGATCGATATTCGATACTCGGTACTTTGTACCGTTATTACTTGTTAAAGGCGATAATAGACTGAGAGGTATACTTGTGTCATGGTTTATTTGTGATATTTTCAGGTACACACCAAGAAGCCAACAAGTTTTTAGCGCCGTTGCCGGGGAAGCACGCCAAAAGTTTTTCTTTTTATAAGTAAAGTTTATAAAAGCAAGTTTGTCTACCACCTTTTTTGAAAAAAAAATAGTGTATGCCAAGGTTGCCTCATGGTGAACTTTTCCAATTTCATCCCGACATTGAACGAACGTTTAGACAACGAAGAAGAATCCAAAGAGCTAACTCAGTCTTAAATTCTCCAGAAATGTCTGAACGTTATTCTTCGTCAGACGATGAGGAAATTCCCCCATTTGGTCCTAATGGGCGTCCTAATAACGAGGAGATTCCAGAAGATCAACCAGTAATAAATTATATTGTTGATGAGGAACAAAACATTTTTTGATTGGCAAATTCTAAAGATGGTGGTATTATGTCTTACGTTGTTCATGTTTTAACTCAGTTACATTCAGAAATTCTTAAACCAACCCTGCAAACCCGCCACTTTGAATTAAAGCCAATAACGTTTCATACGTTACAAACCAACGGTCAATACGCTGGTTTGCTATCTGAAGATCCTCATTCTCATTTACGGTCTTTCATGGAAATTACAGATTCTTTTAAGCTTCCTGGTGTAGAAGATGATGCACTGAAATTAAAACTTTTTCCATACTTCTTAAGAGACAGTGCAAGATCTTGGTACAACTCAATGCAGCCAGATTCTATAGTTACATGGGCCCAAATGGCAGAGAAATTTTAAAAAAAATATTTTCCACCCAAGAGGAATGCTAAGTCCAGAAATGAAATTTGTACTTTTAAACAAATGGATGATGAAGCAGTTCCTGATGCATGGGATAGGTACAAGAAGCTCTTGAGAAAATGCCCTCACCATTGCATTCAGTTTGAGACGTTTTACAGTGGTTTAAATATTACTGCAAAACAAATGCTCGACGGTACTGCAAACGGAGCTTTCACATCTTGTACCTATACTGAAGGATATGACTTCCTTGAGAGGATCTCTAACAACAATGGTCAGTGGGCTGATCCAGGTGCATTACCGCCTAGAAAGACAGTAGGAACACAAGATCCCGATGCTTACACATTGATATCTACACAATTGAATGACATGGCATCTTTAATTAGAAATCTTAATGACGTGTCAATCAATTCTGTGGTACCACCTCCTACTGTCCAATATACACAGTGCACATACTGTGGTGATGGCCACAACTTTGAACATTGTCCTATAAATCCTGAGCGTATCACCTACGTCGGCAATAACAACCACAACAACAACAATAAGGGGGGACCTTTTTCTCAAACATACAACCCTGAGTGGAGGAACCATCCGAACTTTTCATGGCACAGTCCAGCTTTAAATCCACCACCACCCAAATTACAGGGTCAAAACCAGCAATTTCATCACAGACCTCAAAACAATCAGCACGCAAATTCTCAGAAAAACCAACATGCTTTTCAAAAGTCAAATCATCATGCCGAATCATCTACTTCTTTGGAAGCAATGATGAAGGGATTCATATCCCAAACTCAGGCATCAATTAAAAATTTGGAGACCCAAGTGGATCAAATGGCTTTAGAAATGAGGAAACGCCCTTCCGATTCTCTGCCCAGTGATACAGAAATACCACCAAGAGCCGGAAAAGAGCATGTAAAAGCTGTAACTTTGAGGAGTGGTAAGGATTTGCTTGAAAACATACAAAAAGATCTTAAAAAACCAGACAAAGCAGAGCCAGAAAACAAAAAACAAAATATCAGACTCTACTCCGTCTAGTGGACTTATTGGTCCAGAAAGCACTTTTAAGCCAAATAACGCCACCACAGTTCCAACCATCCCACTATTGATACCAGAAAAACCCAAGAAAGATCAGACAGTCACAGACAAACCTGTTTTAGATGTGTCACAAACTAGTGACAGTCCCAAAGCTCCTAGTGATATCAAGATAGACAACACCCCACCAATCCCATCACCTACTCTTCAAAAGACTACATCTCTTACTAAGGTTCCTCTCTATATTCCTTATCCCTAGAGAATGAGGAATGAGAGAGAAAAGAGGTAGGACAAGCTTTGTGTGAATTAAAACAACTTCTCTCCCATCTAAAATATGCCTTTTTAGGAGAACCAGGGAAGTTGCCAGTCATTATTTCATCTTCCTTAGAATCTGAACAAGAGAAAAGATTGATTAACATGTTAAAACAACACACCAAAGCCATAGGATGGACCATTGCTGATTTGAAGGGCGTAAGCCCTACCATTTTTCAACATAAAATCATTTTGGAAAACAAAAACTTTACCTCAGTTGAGCCTTAAAGAAGACTCAATCCAATGATGAAAGAGGTTGTTAAAAATGAAATTCTGAAATGGCTTGATGCTGACATAATCTATCCTATTGCTAGTAGTACATGTGTTAGCCCTGTGCAATGTGTACCCAAGAAAGGAGGAGTTACTGTGATAACCAATGAAAAGAATGAGCTCATACCTACCAGAATTGTGTCAGGTTGGAGGATATGTGTGGACTATAGGAAGCTTAACCAAGATACCCAAAAAGACCATTTTCCATTACCCTTTATTGACCAGATGCTGGACAGACTGGTAGGAAAACAGTTTTACTGTTTCTTAGATGGTTATTTTGGGTACAATCAAATTATCATTGCACCAGAAGAACAAGAAAAAACTACTTTCACTTGTCCATATGGTACTTTTGCTTTTAGAATAATGCCTTTTGGACTTCGTAATGCACCTGCCACTTTCCAAAGATGTATGATGGTGTTGATCCAAACCCTCAGTGATTTGATAATGACCCTCTCTTAAATACATAGTGAAAATTGTAAGTAAACAATATGTATCAGAGTTTCACTATCGCTGATAAGTACTAAGACCTTACAGTACCGCTGATAGGAACTGTCGCTCTTTAGATTAAACATTCAGCGAACACTGTTCACCATAATGCTCTGAGCCTGTTCAGTCCTTATGGTGATCGCTGATAAGTTAGTTGTTTACTTATGATCCCTGAAGACAAGTTTCACGTCAATATAGGTTCTACGCTAAAGTCGAAGATCAAGCTCAAGAACCAGCAACAAGTCTCCTAATGAACTGATGCGGATCAGCAAAGACTCAGATTTGTCCACTCAACGTGAAGTATCAAGTACAAGACTTCAGCTATCGCTGAACTTTGTCATTCACTGATATAGAATGATAAACCACTGAATTAACGAAAGCTGATCATGAAGTCCTCCGTACAAAGTACTTTTGTCTTAACCACCCTTGCACGACTCTGTACGATATGTCAGAAAAGGACCTCCTTATTGTCTGAAATCGTACAACCACTCTGATGCTACACTGTTCAAACATGCGGCTACTAAGGTTGTCTACAAAGGTCAATGACATACAACCAATGAGCTGCTGCCACGTATAAAGTATAAACTGCCATGCATTAAATGCATGCAGTATATAAGAAGGACTCCATCTTCATTTTTAAAGCACTCGAAAACTCTGGACGAGTCACTTGCTAACTCTGGTCAAGTCATCTTTCTTATCTTGAGATAGGTTATTATTAGTAATTTCCTTCTCTTTCTTAGTGCAAGAAACTTAGTGTTCCAACTTGTTTAGATTTAGGTTTATCCTTAATCTTGTTCCGCAACAAGATGTAAATTGTTAATGATTTATCAATAAACAATTTAGAAAAGTAAAATCTGTGTGTTTGTATTCAACCCCCCCCCCCCTTCTACAAACTTGTATAGCCCTTCGGGACCAACAAGTGGTATCAGAGCAGATTTGTTAAATCTCATAAACAAGATCTAATCTATACTAAGATTTCTCTTCCTAGCTATTTCTAAAAATGGCTACCAACAAGAACACAAACTATATTGATAATGGTTCTCTTGCAAAAACCCCTAGATTCTCCAGAGATAATTTTAATCTATGGAAAAATAGGATGATTCTCTTCTTAGAAGGCGTAGACCCTACTATGCCTTACTATCTTGAAAACGGCTCATATATTACTGTAAGAATTGATGCTGCAGTACCAGTCGCTGAGAATAGCCCTGCTATTCCAGAAAGGCTGATACCCAAGGAAGTTGTTGGTTCCCGTATTTGATTAACAAAGATTATCTAATCTATTAGTTCAAATAAGATGTGTTGCGGAAGCGTATTTGAAGAACTAACAGATATAGAAACAACACAAAATACCAAATAAACAGTATATGAAGAACAGATGAATATCTCAACGATTACTGTATTTGATTAAGAACACTAAGAACAGATTTGACGTTAACTGTGTGCAAGTGTTTTCGTGTGTTGTGTGTGTATTATTTGGTAAGGAAGAACTCAACATCATTCTTCCTTTTATACTACTACAAAAGATCTATTCTAGACAAAAGGACTATTGCTACAGCAAAGAAGGGATGGCATGAACAGTTGGAAACCTGCATGCATTAAATGCGCTAATATCAACTTGTAAGGATTCCTATCGGAGTTTGACACGTGTTGTTGTCGGACCATGCCTTGTACAAGTTGATGAACGGACCCTGGAACAGTAGCAAGATATTTCTGTAACAGTGGTAAGATATTCCTGTAACAGTGGTAAGATATTATAAATATCTTCCAAGTCTTCAGTCTGAACCACAGAGGCTCTGTCAAGGGTGACAGAGGTTCTGCGGCTTGGTCCTTTGTGAGCATCCTTCGGTAGATCCTTCTTCGGTCCTTTGTGAGTAGTCTTCTGTCTATCTCGGGTCTTGGTGTTTCTCAAATGATCTTGTTTACTTCGGCAGAGCTTCTGTGGCAATCCGCAGAGCTTCTGTGGAAGTCTTCTTTACTTGGCCTATTTTTCAATACTTCTAATATTATGAATATTTGGAGCTAACAATCTCCCCCTAAGTATTGAAAAATGAAAATTTAACTTTATGCATGATTAGGCTAAGTAAAATAGACAGAGGTTAAACAATACCTCAAAAGATTCATTTCATTTCTTTTTAAAGTTTACAGAGATATGAAAGAAAAAAAAACTCAGACATTTACATCTTTGAAGTCGTTGAAACTTCTGTTGTCGAATCCCACTTCTCTGAGCTCGTGATAGAATTTGATGCAGAGTTCTCTTAAGCCAATTGTAGCATCTATTCCTCTGATCATTCTTTCTGCTGATTCTCGATCCATAAGCTCAGTACCTTTGTTCTCTTCTAAGATTGATCTGAACTTGTTCAGAGTACTGGTTGCATACTTCTGACAGTCCATTTCCACAAAGAGTCTTATTTGACCAGCAGGATCCTTATATACTAACCCATACCTCGGTGTTGTTATGATTGAGTTGGGTATGGCAGAAGGTGGGCAGTGATCCTCTGGTGGTCTCAGACTTAGATTTCTGACTCTAAGATCTCTTCCTAGTTGAAAGTCTATCATGCTATATAGCAGAAGCTTTTCCCTCATTGCTTTCCTAAATACTTGATAGGCCCTTCTGTTAGCATCGTTGTTGAAGTTTTCTTTCGTCCAAAGTAGAAGATCTGGCAGATCGTAGGGGTTCAAGTTCCTTATATCGGCATCTGAAAATTGATTTTCGGACTTGTTCTCCCTTTTGACTTTGTAGATGTTGTACCTGATCTTTGGAAAGGTTCTTGTTTGAGAGAATTTGCAGAAAATTACCTTTTCAATTTTGGACTCTGAGAAGACTTCTGCTCTTGCTTTTGGCTTTGTTCTGGTGAAGGTGTTGTCAAGGTCAGCTCTGAGTTGAGGATCTTCAATGTGTGGTGGAGGATTGTTCTGATATTGTTGTCTGTAAATATACCTATACATCACCTCTTCCATTTCTGCATGTCGTGTAGTTGGTGGTGGTATTTGTCTTCGCAGGGCATCCATTTTTCGTTTTATCTCTTCAACCCTACCCTCTGTTACCTTTGCTTTTGGATCAAGGATCGGAATTTCTGACAAAGGATCTGAATTGAATGCCCATTCTTCTTTAGGTTTAGGAGTGACAAAGGCATCGAATGAGCTCTTCATCAACTTCTCTGTCGTCTGAGGCATTGGCTTTTTCTTCTTTGGTTCTTCTGTCATGATGCCCTTTCCTTTATCTTTGGCTTGGGGAGGCTCAGAACCTGTTGCCTGCTTTGGACTTTCTGGGATTACTTCTGTTGGTTTGGGTGTAGAGGTTTCTGTGGGTATGAAGGGGATTGCCTCTGTAGTTTTTGACTTTTCAGTTTCTGAGGACTTTGGTGGGGATGGTTCTGTGGATTTTTCTTCTGTAAGCTCGGTAGTGGTTTATGGAGTGATATCAAAACGTCTTGCAGCTCTGAAAGTGGATACGAATTCCATTCTCGTTAGGACATAAGTAGTAGAACGTTTAGATCTTTTTGGTTTGTGGGCAATGGATTTTTTTCTTGGGTGTGTTTTGGGTTGGGTTTTTGATTTTGGTGGAAAAATGGGAAGTTCTTCTGAGGATGAAGATGTCAGGATTTGAACTTGAGGGACATCTTTTTCAACCTCAGAGGTGGTTTCCACAGAGGCTGGTGTTTCCTCTGTGGGTCTCTGTTGGGTTCCCTGAGTTTGGGTTTGGGTTGCGGGTGCAGAGGAAATGGGCACTGCTGATATTGGAGGACTGCTTGCAGCTGTTTTCCTTTGTTTCTCCCCTTGATTCTCCCCCTCAGGGTGATCTGATGGACCATGATGGTCATCATCAGAGTCATCCTGATTTATATCTGATGTACCCTCTGCCCTGCATGAAGTATCTGATTTCTTTGGAGGAACTGCCCCTGCAGCTATCATCTTCGCGCATAAGTCATCACAGAGGCCGAGCAGTGTTTCAACCTCTGCTTCTGTGTTGAAGCGCATTTTGCCAACGCTAGCTTGAAATTCTCTGACATAGTTCGCGTTGGCAGCAGTGAAGGCTCTGATGAACTCTGTCATTTGATCAAGGATTCCTTGCCCAAGTTCTGTGAGCTGAACTCTGGTCATGTAGTCAGAAGGCTTCATGGCTTGAGTGTTTTGCAGTGTTTGCTCTTGAACTTCTTCTAAGGCCTTCTTTAGGTCTTCAGGTGTAAGGCCCTTAGAAGTGGAGGATTGATCTTTGAGTTATTGCAGGAAGTTTTGGACTGATTTGTTGAATGCAGAGGTTGCACTTTTTTTGAATTCTTCAGCATGTAATCTGGCAGAGGTTGTGACAGAAGTTTTTGTGGCATACTTCATCTTTGACAGAGCTTGTTGTACCTCTGTGGACAAGGTGTCCATTTTGGTATTTATGCTTGTGATGGCTCTTAAAGTTGTTTGCAAAAGATTTGAAAGAGCTTTCCAACTCCTTCAATGTTTGGTTCACAGAGGTGACAAGGGTTTGGAACTCATCCCTTGATACATGTGAACTCGTTGTAACCTCTGGGGGAACACATTCGTCCCCAGAGTTTGTCCTTGTTCCTTGGACACCTTCGTTCACCCCTGTTTTTAAGTTGAGGGTGGAAGGATTTCTTTCTGATCCTTGATAGAGAAACTTGAGTTTCAACCTCTACAGAAGTTCTGTGAAGGTCAGTGTCCAAATCCACTCCAGAGGTGGGTATTGGAATGTCCTTCTGTTGACTTGGAGACTTGTCTAGAGTCTCTTCGTCATTGTGCTCGCTACTCCTCTCTGAAAGGAGGTTTGGTCCTATTGTTGTGTGCGTGGCAGGGGAAACGAATTCCTCTGCTAGGATGTCAGGTGTGATTTGGGGTAATAAATCACGAACATTGGGTGAGTCCTTTCGAGAGGACTCCCCAGGAATGGTTTCCCCGATTATAATAGGCACAGAGGTTGAAAGAGTAACCTCTGGCTGACTGGGTGGGGTTAGGATCGAGCTGTGCTGCTCTTTTTCAATGATACCCTCTGCCGCTAGACCGGCGGTATCAGAAATGTGGGTTGCACTGGGAGGGGGTTGGGGATGTGTGCCTTCTACTTTTGCGGCATCTTTTTCTGTAGAACCCTCTGTGGTTTCTACCCTAACCTCTTCCTCTATGGAAATTTCTCTGTCTACCTCTTCTTCTGTAGTATCCACAATAGTCTTTTCTGCTTCTGTTCTTAAGGAATCATATATAAAATGAGATCCTATAAGTTGTCGAACGTGAGGGTGCATAGGTTGTGTATATTGAGCTGCAGAAATGACTTCTATTTTATGTTGAGGGGTTCGACGTTGAGTGTCAAAACTGGAATGAGGTGGGGAAATTTCTTTTGTTGTGCGCAGAACCTCTGTAGTCTGAATGTTCTGATCCAATGGTTCTGCGGCCCATCCTGATGGATCTAAGGTGTGAGCAATGTCGGGATTGTTGAGAAAGGCATTAAAGTCTCCTTGTTGATCTGTATAGACTATTGGGGAGGGAGGTTGCAGAGGTGTAGTCTGATCTTCCTCTTCTTGTTCGACTTCCTCTGTAATAACCTGCAGAGGTGACAAGGGTTTCTTCTTCTTTGACTTCCTCTTCTTTGGTTTAGGAGCTCCCTCTTCTGTTGATTTGGTTTTTGGTTTCTTTTGTTTTGGAGGGGAGGGAGGTACAGAAGATCTTGTTTCTGTAGCTTATGGTGGAAAAGAGTGTTGAGCTGCAGAGGTTGTAGTTTCCTCTGTGGTTTTCCTTTTCTTGCTCTTCTTTTTGGGTGTTGCTGCAGAGGTTTTTCTTTTGGGAGAAGAGGGGTATATGCTCTCTCTCTTTGGGCTTTGAAACGGTCTTGTACTGAATGATGTTTTTCTAAAGCTCTGGCCCATTCTTCTTCTGTCATCCTCTCTACTACATCTAAATTTAAGGGGGCTCCTAGACGCGGGGGTGTCACAGGACTTGGTTCTGGAGTCCTGTGTGCGCGTATATATTCTAACTTCCTATCTTCATCGCTTGCATATGACAGAAGGTTCTTCGACAGAGGTCTACACTGGCGGTAGTTGTCTTCATGCTCTATAGGAGTATTTTTTTTCATTGGATAAAGTTTTACAGTTGGCCCTTCCATTGGCCATTTCTGCATAAGAAGTAGAGGCTCGAAAATAACTCCTAGAATTCTTTGATATTGCAGAGGTGGCAGATATCCTGGTGTGTTCTTTTTGGCCTTTTGGGTTGCGAGCTTTCTGTCGATCGTATTCACTATCTCCTGCATCATTATGGTGGCATAATCAAGTGGAAGATCGTAATAGATCCCATACATGATGGTCAGGATCTGGTGTGAGCTCTGGTCAGGGCTGCCCGTTTTCCCTGTTAGACAACGATTCAGGATGGAGAAGAGTGTGTTCCACAGAGGTGGCAGTCTGCCTCTGCGGAAATCATTGCGTTTCCTTAGGGTTGTATTATACCCTAACATCTCTACAAAATGACAGAGCTCCCCGTCCGTCGGAATCTCAACATATTTCTTTATTCCAAGTAGACCTCTGGTTGGCAGGTTGAATTCAAGCGAGAACATAGTTCTATTGAACATGAGTTCGAGGTATTCAGATTTGTCTGGCTTCGAAATGTAGCCTTTTATCAAAGAATCATCTGAATCAAAACGGCAACTTTGCCAAAATTGATTTAGATATCGAGCAGGGATTTTGGTTGGGGTTTTGGAAAGGAGGGGGTATAGGATATGGTTTTCCATTATGTTGAGGAGAAGGGCATGGGCTTCGCCAAAGGCTGTGGGTGAGGGCATGAGGTAGCAGTTGTTTGATTTTAATGGAAGAACATCCTCAAATTGTTCTTTGTTCAGGAAATGTTGAAGGTTGGTGGTTGGTGCAAAGTTTGCAGAGTCGCCGGAGTTTTCTGTTTTTGCATTTACGGCGATGTTTGGGTTTTGGGAGTGCTCTGAATGTATTGGGGATTGTTGAGGAGAGTTCGCCAGAGAGTTCTGAGCAGCGTGGGAACTGGAAGCCATTTTTGCAAAGAAGATTGAAGATTTGAAAATAGTTGCAGGTTCGTCGGAGAAGAAAGTAAGTAAAGTTTTTGTGAGGAGAGGTAACTTGGGTTTTATACTGAGTATGTAACCGTAGAATCTAAAAGGGTTAATATTTGGGGTCCGCACTTGAGTGGTTACGGCGGGTTTAACTTTCCAGAGGAACGTGCTCCATGTTGGTCCAATGAAAAGATGACACGTCCTCTGTGTCAGTTATGACGAGACGTCGTGGGCGGCCTTATTAAATGCTAGGCGCGTGGGATTCTTTACCCCCACATGATTCTCACTCGCAGAAAAGTTACCGTTACTGTTACAGAAATGCCCAAAGTAAAAACTAACAGAGGCTCTTGTGATTTGAAAACCTTGTTTTTCTTGCCTCTGTAGGTTGTACCTTCACAAAAAATAGTTGAAAAGTCCATGGAGAGGATCGATAAATTATTAGTATAGAAAGTTCTTTATAGAGGTTTTTGGACCTTTGTCAGAGCCAGCAGAGGCACTGAGACAAGAAATTTCTCATATCTAACAATTTATAAACATTTTTGATCATCCAAGTTTTTGATTGTTTTTAACAATGTTTTTAGGACCTGTTTGAAAGCTGGTGTCCTAGAAAATTGTTTTTGAAAAAGGTTTTGTGCAGCAAAAAGTCTTTTAAAACAAGTGTTGGTCTACAGAAGTTCTTTCTTGTGGAGAGAACTCTGTAACTAATGACTTCTGTTGCAGTGCATTTGTATGCGATGGTTCTTTTTGAAATTGATACTCAAGGTGATTGACAGAGTTTTTAAGATTATTGATTTAAGATCAGAGCTTTTGTCTGCAGAACCTCTGTTGGACTCAGCAGAGGCTCCGTGACCTTAAATTTCTAATAATGGAAAACTCAATATTCTTTTTGATAAAATTTTATTTGGAATTTTTTTAATAATGTTTCTAGAACATATTTAGAAATTTGTGTCCTAGAAAATTATTTTCAAAAAGAATTTGTTCGAGATACTTACCTTTTTGTTCTTCTTTGTCCGGCAAAGTTCTTTTCTTCTGTTGATGTCATATCTTCCTTTGCTCCCCCTTGACTTATAAATTTCTGTAGATTAAGCATGGTCTCCTTCTGCTCCCCCTTGATCTACTCAACCTCTGTAGATCAAGTATGTTCTCCTTCTGCTCCCCCTTGACATATGCTTGGTCATGTGTATCAGAGGTTCTGAGGAGTCCTACAGAATCTCTGTTGTTTTCAGAATTGAGATTTTTAGAATTTACATACAAAAGTAAATTATTTACTAAAATAAAAATAAAAATAAAGTAAAAAAACTTATTATTTTAATAATTTACAAAAACAAAAAATTTATACATGCTTTTAAAATGAAGATAAGAAACTTACAGATGTTAATCCATATTTATCATTCCTAATTTACCCACCAAGTAAAGGAATCTTTTCTCATCAAGTGCCTTAGTGAATAAATCAGCAAGCTGAAATTCTGTTGGTACAAAATGCATCTCGATGGTTTGATTTTCAACATGATACTTCAGAAAGTGATACCTGATATCTATGTGCTTTGTCTTTGAATGCTGTACTGGATATGCAGAGATGGCAATTGCACTTTTGGAATCACAGAAGATGGGAATTTTGCTGATGATATGACCAAAGTCTTTCAGCTGAGTTTTCATCCACAGAACTTGAGAGCAACAGCTAGCAGAAGCAACGTATTCAGCTTCTGTCGTAGATGTTGAGACACAATTCTGTTTCTTTGAAGTCCAGCTTACTAATTTCCCACCTTGGAATTGACAACTCCCAGAGGTACTCTTTATGTCGAGTTTACATCCTCCATAATCTGAATGTGTGTAAGCCTTTAGTCCAAAACCAGAATTCTGTGGATACTAGAGGCCAAGATTTTTGGTCCCTCTGAGGTATCTAAAGATTCTCTTTACAGCAATATAATGTGACTTCTTAGGATTAGCTTGATATCTTGCACAGAGGCATGTGGCATGCATTATGGCAGGTCTACTGGCTGTCAAGTATAATAAAGACCCAATCATTCCTCTGTAAAGCGTGCACTCGACAGAGATGCCATTTGGATTTGAAAAAAGTTTATTTCCAGTGGCCATTGGGGTTTTCATGACAGAGGCATCAGAGAGGCTATATTTTTCAAGTATGTCAGAGACATGTTTTGATTGGTTTATGAAAATTCCTTCTGATGTTTGTTTGACTTGAAGTCCGAGGAAAAAGGTTAATTCTCCCATCATACTCATTTCAAACTCACTCTGCATGAGTTTTTCAAAATCTTTACATTTTTGTGCATTTGTAGACCCAAAAATGATGTCATCTACATATATTTGTACAAGAATAAGCTCATTTCCTTCTCATTTAAAGAACAGAGTTGTATCAGTGGCACCTCTTTTGTAGTTCTTATCGAGAAGAAAGGCAGACAATCTTTCGTACCATGCTCTTGGAGCCTGTTTCAGTCCATATAGATCTTTATCGAGGTAATAGACATACCTTAGGTACTTTGAGCTTTCAAACCCTGGTGGTTGTTGGACGTGTACTTCTTCTTGAATTTCACCATTTAGAAAAGCAGATTTTACATCCATTTGATATACTTTAAAACCTCTGTGGGCTGCGAAGGCTAAGAAAATTCTTATTGCTTCGAGCCGTACAACAGGGGAAAAAGTTTCATCGTAATCTATGCCCTCTTCTTGGCGATATCCCTTGGCCACCAGTCTTGCTTTGTTTCGAATGATCACTCCATCCTCATCCTTTTTGTTTCTGAAGACCCACTTAGTCCCTATGGCCTGTTTCCCTCGTGGCAGAGGTACTAGAGTCCAGACCTTGTTTCGCTTAAACTGCAGAAGCTCTTCTTGCATAGCATCCACCCAGTTTGGGTCTTCCAGGGCCTCAGATATCTTTTTCGGTTCGATCACACTAATAAAGTTGGTAAAGAAACAAAAATTTTCAGAAGCTGATCTTGTTTTTACCTTATCCGTGGGATTACCGATGGTTTGGCTTGGAGGATGGCTTTTCGTCCATTGAGTTGTTCGTGGAAGATGATCATTTGGGTCATCAAGTTGAACTTCTGTGGTTGAAGTGGTTGATGGTTCTGCCCATGTGTTTAGTTCAGCTTCTGTAGGAATGGGTATCAAAGTTGGAATTTCTTTCTCTGTAGGCATTGTGGTTTCATCTTCACTTCCCTCTGGTGTTTCTTCTGGTGTTTCTTCCTCTGTTGGATTAGTTAGTATTTGGATTACCTCTATTGTTGAATCTTTTGTCGTCATATCTTCTGTTCGATTTTCAGTACCTGTAGTAGTTGTAGAAGAGGGTGAGGGATTAAATGGATCAGACAGAGAGATACTTACTTCATTTACAGAAGGTGATTCTGCAGAGGTGCTGTTGGTTCCTGCAGAGGGATAAACATCGTTGTTGAACATCTCTTGAAATAGAAGACCTAAATCTTTATTTATTTTTGAGATGCCAGAGGTTTCCTTGTTTAGCCCGAGTTCTGAACTGAATTGTTCAGAAGTCTTTTGGAATGAGTCATCAAATGACACATTGATGCTTTCTACTATCGTGCGCGACTTCAGAAGGTAAACTCTGTAGGCTTTGGAAGCGGCAGAGTACCCGATCAACTTGCCTTGGTCAGCCTTTTCTTCAAACTTTCCTCTTGAGTCTCTGTTGTTTAAGACAAAGCATTTGCATCCAAACACATGGAGGAACTTGATGTTTGGTCTCCATTTGTTGATCAATTCATAAGGAGTTTTGATATGTCTCTTCACGATTGTTGAACGATTTTGGGTATAGCAAGCAGTTGAAATTGCTTCTGCCCAAAAGGTCATTGGTAATCCGCATGCAGAAAGCATGAGTCTTGCAGCCTCCACAAGCGTGCGGTTCTTTCGTTCGACCACGCCATTCTGTTGTGGGATGCGAGCGGCAGAGAAGTTCTGGGATATTCCTTCTTCTGTGAGATAGGCTTCAATGACAGAGTTTTTGAATTCTGTGCCATTGTCACTTCGTAACTTCAGAATTCTGCACTCATAAAGAACTTGGATTCTTTTCATTAGATTAATCAGGATGCATGGAACATCTGATTTCTTTCTGATAAATTCAACCCATGTAAAACGTGAATACTCATCAATTAAGACAAGTATATATTTCTTGCCAACTAGGCTCTGTATAGCGATTGGACCGCAGAGGTCAACGTGAAGCATGTACAGAGGCCTAGGACAAGACACATCAGATTTGCCTCTGTGGGAAGCTCTTTTGAGTTTTCCCATTTCACAGGCAGAGCATAAATGATCCTTATTAAATTTAACATTAGGTAAACCTTTGACCAGTTCAAGTTTTACCAGTTTATCTAGAGTATGAAAGTTTAAGTGACATAACCTGTTGTGCCATAGCCAGGCTTCTTCACTTTTGCTTGCAACAAGACAAATGTTGTCCTTGTTTTTGGCATTGAAGTTCATTAGATACAGATCACCTTTTCTTTTGGCTCGTAGAAGTTCTATTCCGGTGTCTTCACTTAGTAGAGAGCAAAATGTTCTCTTGAACATTACATCGAATCCCGTGTCACAAAGTTGGCTGACACTGAGTAGGTTGTGTTTAAGGCCATCAACATATGCAACTTTGTGTACGGTGATATTTTCTTTCTTTATGACTCCATAGCCTTTAATATGCCCCTTTTTGTTGTCTCCAAAAGTCACTGATCCACCAACTTGTTTTTCTTGGTACGTGGATAGAAGACTTTTGTTGCCAGTCATGTGCCTTGAGCATCCGGAGTCTAGATACCATATTGGCACATACTGCTTCTGCAAGACAATCATAGAGTTTTAGGTACCCATAACCATATGGGTCCAGTTTCGTCAGAATTTTTCAAGTTTGCCTTAGCATTCTTGAAATACATTTTTTCTTTTGTCGAAGAATCAGTTTGTTTCTCTTTAATATTTGATTTTGGTGCAGAGAGAAAACAATTTGAACCACAGAAATGATTATTCAATTTGAACATAAGATCAAAGCAATGACAGTATAGAACATCAGAAGTAATTTGCTTGAAATTTTCATTGAAAGCTTTAAACTGGGCCACAGAGGCATTACATTCTATTCTAGCATATGGCTTCCTATTACAAGAAGATTTATGTAGATTAGATTGTTGGCAAAAATCTTTGTTTGTAGCAGCCTTCTGTGAGTCCCTTCTGTGGTGAACTTCTGTTGATTTCACTGCCACAGAAGAAAAAGATTTGTTAGGTTTTGGGCACTTTCCCTTTTGTTGCCATGTTGGTTTCTCTTTATTTTGTAAGGGTTTTAAAAACTTTGAATCTTTTGGATTTTGAGTGGACAATAACTTCTGTTTTTTGAAATTTTCAAGCTCAATAGAGGTTTTGGCTTGTATGCACATATCCAAAAAGTCTGGACAGATTGGAATTCCAGTGATTTTCTCCTTTGGAGGAATAGTTCTGTTAAGAACTTCAAAGGTTTGTTTAATAACCTCCGAGTCACAAGGAACCTTTTCTATTCTTTCAGTCTCTGATTCGTCAGATGATGAATCGTCCTCATATACAGAGGTTGAGTCATCGGTATTTCTTTCGACAGAGGCTGGACTTTCCGAGCATGTGTCATACTTGCTTTCTTCATCTGAAAAATTATTTTCTAAGTCAACAGAGGTGTCTGATAAGATCTCTTCATAGAGTTTTTGATCTACAGAAGGTGTACATAGATTTTTCAAAATATCTATTTTCCCGATTTCCATTATCTCCTTTTCAATTATATTTCTTAGTTTTTCTTCTGAAAAGATTGGTTTGAACTCAAGTGCTTCTGCAGATAATTTATTTTCAGAATCTATAGTGCAGACAAACGCAACTTGAGTTTGAGTCTCTGGTTTACCAAACTTGAAGATTCCTATCTGATCTTGAGTTTTCAGATATCTCTTTGGTTTGGATCCTCTTTTGACAGAGGTTTAAGGTGATAAATCTGGGTTTTCAAACCACACATTTATCATCGTCATGGGTTTCCTTAAGTGAGGTTCCCCATAGACTTTTACTCTCTTACTTACAGAGATTAAGTTTGGAAATTTTGGTTTGTTGATTTTTCCTACAGCAAATAGTGATGACAGAGGTTTATTCTTTTTGTTTTCTGTACCTTGATTAATATCACTGTACCCAATACCTCGCCTTCCTATTTGAGTATTTATTTTCTTGTACACCTTTTGTGCATCACGATAATTTTTAATTAAAACATCTCTTCTAAGTAGATCTTGCCAAAGGACTTCTCTTTCCTTTTGAAAATATTCCTTAAGAGCTAGAATGTTTAGTCTGTCGCTCTCAGAATCTGAAAGTTCTTTTGTTTTGGATTTTAAATATGTATTTAATTCAGAAATTTTCTCTTTTAAACGAAATAGATTCTTGTTCCAATGTGCTTCTAATTCTTCCTTCTTCTTTGAAAATTTTTGCTTTTTCTTCAGTGAGAAGTCTAGCTTCTCTTTCATAAAAAGTGAGCTTTTTCTGAATATCATCACAAGTCTTTTTCAGTTCAATATTTTCAGTTTTAATTTTAAGTAAATCAATTTCTGTAGTATAGGAGGTGGAGTTTGAAGTGGATACCTCAGTGTCAGAGTCTGAGCTGATTTCTGTCATGCCACAGAACAAGGCATTGTTGGTGTATTCATCATCAGAGGTTGTATCTGACTCCCAATCTTCCTTGTTCACCACTTTGTTCGCCATGAGTGATTTTTTAGCATAATACTCAGCTTTCTTTTTGCAAAAAGCTGAGTCCTTCTGTGGGCGATTTGGCCAGCTTCTGCATTCATTGGCAAAGTGTCCTGGCTTTCCACAGTTGTAGCAACCTTGGTTCTGGGAAGTATTGCCAGCACGATCGTCGGACTTCTATCGGTCACCACCTTTTTCCGATCTGCATTCATTTGCATAATGACCAGGCTTACCACATTTGTAGCATTCTTGTGGTGTGTAGCTTGCCTTGTCATCTGCCCTCTGTCGGTCATTTCCTCTGTTGTATCTTTCACTCGACCTCTGTTGGTCGTTACTTCTGTCGGTCAGCTGATTCTTCTCTTCTTCCTCCATTATCTCTGCCATATCTTTCACTACCATAACTCTTTTGGTTTCCTCTGAATTCTCTTGTCAATAGAGCTAAGGATGTTGCTATTGATGCCAGAGTGATTTCTCTCTCTTCCATAATCTCTTCATCTTCGCTGTCAACTACCTTTTTCTTTTTCTCCTTCTTCTTTTCCTCTGTCGCACTTTCTTTCCTCGACCTCCCTTTTTCTTCTGCAGATTTGCTAACCAAAGCAAGAGGTGCAATGGTTAGTGTCTTTGCTTGTGCTACTTGAGGCTCTTGACCAGCTAATGTTCCGTAGAGGTCTGAAAGAGTCCAGGAATCTAAATCTTGATTGGTTTGTAAAGCCATGGATAACTGGAGCCATTCTTCGTTCAGACTTTTGAGAAACATGACGTTATTCTCTTCAGAAGTTATGTGGATGCCGAACTTCTTGCAATTATTGATCAGAGAGTTGAACCTGTAATACGTTGTCTGCAGAGATTCAGTTGTCAGGGCTTTAAAAGCATAATATTCGTTTATGTATTGAGCCCTTCGGTTTTTCGGAGTTTTAGCTCCCCCTTAAAGTTGTTTCTCTAGTTCTTTCCAAAGATTATACGTAGATTCGCATGCATCTAAGGACTGGAAGAGGTCGTTGGGGATTGCCATGATCAGAATTCTTTTAGTTTTATGCGCGAGTTCATCTTTTTCTTTATCTTGATCTAACCAACCATCCCTGATTTTAGGTTTTTGATGCTCAGGAATTTCAGGAGTGTCAGCTGTAGCTGGTACACGATGTACTATTAACATAGGGACATGAGGAGGATTATAAAGGTATTGTACGAGCTCTTTATCAGTACCCTCAAAGAAATGGATCATTCTTATTTTCCACTAAGGATACTCATTTCGTAGAAGAGATGGTGGTTTGGTTAATGAGCCAGTGTTGGGAACTGAAGATATGCTAAGTATGGTTAGTACTGCCAAGACAATTTTACTACTGCCAGTTCTTCATTAATACTGCTTATGTAAAGTTACTACTGCTAGACACAGTTACTACTGCAAGTCAAGGTTACTACTGCTAGACAAGGTTACTACTGCTAGACAAAGTTACTACTGCAAGTCAAGGTTAGTACTGCTGGTGCATAATTGAATATCTGTTAGTACTGCTCATGATTAATACTGCTGGAGTGATGTTAATACTGCTAGAGATGAAATCGGTTAATACTGCTGAAGATTGTTAGTACTGCTCATGAAGAATGAAGGTTAATACTGCTGACTTGATAAGTTTGGTATGCGATACTTTTGGAGACAAAGAAGGAATTGATCAAGATATGTTTAACGAAGATTCAGAAGATCAATTTACTTTTGGTAGTTATCTTGTAATTATTTGTGTATAAATAGACTTCAATAGATAGCTATTAGAAACGACGTGAGAGTTTCAATTTATACATTCTGCAAAAGATATTCTGAGTGAAGATATTGATTCAAGAGAGAATTAACCTCAAGGTTGAAGAACCCTATTTCTAGAGAAGTAGAAGTCGTCTTGTTGAGCCTGTTCAAACAAGATTGAGGTTTGGTTGTAATCTTGTGAGTCGATTTAGTGAATACACAAAGTGGTTAATTTTCTGTTACATTGTTCTTGATTGTGAGAATTAAAGTTCTTTTCCGCAGATTCTTTAATTCTGAATTCTAAGTGTTTGTAGTCTTGTTAAGATTCGATCCTGACAAGTGGTATCAGAGCTTGTGTTTCTTAGAATTCGACAATTATTATGGACAATTCTATTGAATCAAACAGTACTTTTGATTGGAGTGATCAAGCAGAAGAGGCAATACAGAATCATGCACTCATGGCAGAAGTCTCAGATATTCCTACAGCGGTAAAATCTAATCTCTGTTCTCAATCTTGTATAGACACTGTTAAAAGGTATAGAGATCACAATCAGGGAATGTGTGATGACCTTAAGAGATTAGAAAAGGACATAAGAGATTATGTATTGATTGTTGAGAGGTTTGAAGAACAAATTAAAGCTTTTCAAGCCAATGAACTTCAACACTCATATGATACAAACTACTGGAAGTGGGAAAAGGGTGGTCTGGAGTTCCAACTAAAAGAGTCTAGGGAAGAGCGTGAGAAATTAAAAGAAGAAATTAAGACAGTTAAAGCTGATGTTGAAAAGTTTTCAAAAGCTTCTAAAGCCATGGACACAATAATAAATGCTCAAGTCCATGGTAAGATGAAAACAGGCCTAGGGTATAATTCCACACCCCCACCCTATAACAACAACTACATCCCTCCTAAGTCAGACCAATTAGAAACCAAGGATAGGAAGGACTTACCTAAAGGAGCCACTGAAGTAGATCCTTTAGATAAAGTAGTTGTTGAGGATGAGACTGACAAAGTAGGATCTGATGAGGAATGTGAAAGTCCATGTGTTAAGAACAATGAGATAAAAAGGACTGACAAAGGAAAGGGAGTTCATTATACACAGACCACTGTTGTGAACTCTAAAACTTGTGAACATTGTTCTTGCAAGAAATCTCAAGAGAATAAACCCCAAAAACATGATAAAAGGAGGGGAAATCAAAGAAATTGGAATAACCAGTGGGCACAAAAGCAAGGAGTTGATCTGCAAAGGATTAACAGACCAAAACCTTGTTTCATCTGTGGCAGATTGAATCATCTTGCCAAACACTGTTATTTCAATCCTATTAACCAAAGGATGAATTTTCAAAGACCTTTTTATAAATCCAATGGTTATAGGAAGCCTGCAAGGAACCATGTGGCTAAGAAACAAGCTAAATCCAAAAGCCACATAAAGAAAAAGCCTGAAAAGGAATGTGTTACAATGTGGGTTACAAAAGGCACTAAACATAATACTGCTACTAGCAGTGTTAGTACTGCTAACACTGTTAGTACTTCCTCAAGAGTTAGTGCTGCTAGCAGTGTTAATACTGCTAGTAATTCTTCAAAAGTTAGTGCTGTTAGAAGTATTAGTGTTGCTAACACTGTTAGTACTTCCTATTCAGATAGCACTGCTGCTAGCAGTGTTAACTCTGTTAATACTGCTCCTAGCAGTGTTAACTCTGTTAATACTGCTAACTCTGTTAGTACTGCTGATACTGCTGCTAGTACTGATAGTGCTGCTAACAATACTGCTGCTCCCAGTGTTAGTACTGCTAGAACTGTTAGTACTTCTAAGGTTAATACTGCTTCTAGTACTGCTAAACCAATCATATTGACAAAGTACTCCAGTACTGCAGTACCTAAGGTTGAGAATCTCATCAAAACCAAGTGCAAGTACTTTGATGAGCAAGGGAGACCCAAGACCACTTCGGCTTGGGTTCCCAATAAAACTAATTGATCTATCAGATGTGCAGGGCAACCAACAGCTCAAGGGGAAGAGCATCTGGCATGTTGATAGTGGTTGCTCCAGGCACATGACAGGTAACATGGCCTGCCTCAAGAATTTCAAAAGAATTGATGGAGGACATGTTACTTTTGGAAATAATCCTGCAGGAGGTAAGAGAAGTGGTAAAGGTGATGTGTCAGAAGGTAAGATGACATTTGAGGATTTGACTAGTAATGCAAAGTGCAGAGTTACTACTGCCAGTGCACAGTTAATACTGCTTAGTAGTTAATACTGCCCTTGCAGTTAATACTGCTTTGTAGTTAATACTGTAGGTGTGGTTAATACTGCTTTGTAGTTAATACTTTTTTGCAGTTAATACTGCTCAGTAGTTAATACTTCTAATGCACAGTTAATACTGCTTGTGTAGTTAATACTGCTCAGCAGTTAATACTGCTTGTGCAGTTCATACTGCTTGTGCAGTTCATACTGCTTGTGCAGTTCATACTGCTTGGTAGTTAATACTGCTCTGTCGTTAATACTGCATATGTAGTTAATACTGCTTGGTAGTTAATGCTGCTAGGTAGTTAATACTGCTTGGTAGTTAATGCTGCTAGGTAGTTAATACTGCTTGGTAGTTAATACTGCTTGGTAGTTAATACTGCTCGGTAGTTAATACTGTTGTGTAGTTAATACTGCCTTGCAGTTAATACTGCTCGGTAGTTAATACTGCTATGTAGGGCAAATACTGCTATAAATACCCCTGGTTGCCCGCCAAAGTTCATAACGACTCTTCGCATTAACTTCTTCTTCTCTCTCTCGCTCTAACCCCTTCTACCCAGAATCTTTGTGTTTTTCTTTCAAGAATCCTCAGGAATCATGGAGTTTGTTGATGAGCACAATGAAATAGCCATGCTTCAGAAGCCGAAACAAGCTGCGGGATTCCACGATATCGTCGATTTTCTTAAATCCTCGCACATCTCCTATGCCCTAACGGTGAGCCCAACCATCTATATCGAACATCAGACGCAATTTTGGGAGCATGCCACTATTAGTTTCGAAGAAGGGCAGAAAACCATTCGAACAAGGGTTTGTGATAAACCCTTGAAAGTCACAGAGGAGGTTATTCGCATCTCTCTTCACTTGGATGATGCCTCAGGTATAACCTCTCTATCTTCTGATGACCTATATTCGACTTTACAAAGAATGGGGTATGAAGGTCCCATTGGTGTTTTTAAATTCTACAAGTCAAAATTTTTCAACCAATGGAGATTTCTTGTTCATACCCTGATGCACTGTATTTCCAAGAAAACTACTGGATGGAGTGAGTTCAGCAGTCCCATTGCATATGCCTTGGTCTGCTTATCCACTGCCAGAAAGTACAATTTTTCAGCTATGATCTTTAATGATCTTGTATCAAACCTGGAATCCAAAAAGCGGGTTTATATGTATCCAAGGTTTGTTCAAGAAGTGATAACTAAGGAATTGACGGAATTACCTCAGTTTGATGAGGTATATGTACCAAAATCCCCTAAAGGGAAGGTTTTTTCAAATATGAAAAGACTTCCTAGGGACTCGGAAGGAGTTGACACACCATTGTTCTCTACAATGATGGTTGTGTCCCACACAATTGAAGGTATGGCATCAGGGTCAAGGCCCTCATTAGACACACCCACTGATGACCAATCCCAACCTTCCATCTCAAAAGACATCCCTCAGTCCATTCTTGAACGACCCACTCCCACAATAACCAAAAGGTTTGAAAGAAGAAAGGTACACAAGGTTCCTTCCCTTGATGTATCTCCTAAGAGCCCGAAGCCTTTAAGCCCTCTGTTGGAGCATTCTCCAATGGAGAATATCGAAAGGGAAACCACAGGGGTGTCTCCCAACCCCAAGAAGGTGCTCACTAAGGAGAAGATTGAGCATGTGAGTCGCAAGGCTGCCACTACTTCTACTAGCAAAGAGAAGGCCAGTGGTAAAATAACTAAGCCCTTCCTCACGGCAACTCAGGGTGAGAAATCATCCAGAGGTCCCAGGTGCCAAGAAACCAAGGGGGCAGGTAGTTCTTTTGCTAGGCAAAAGACACCAGCTAAAACTTCCAATGATCCTTTAAGGGAGGTAAAAACTCCTAAACAGGGTGAGGATAGATACACTTATGAGGAATTGATGGATACTATTGCCAATATAAACCTTGATGTCCTAAATCAGCAGCAGGAAATTGAGGAACTCAAAAAGGTGGTCCTCTATCAAAACTCCCAGATAGAGAAGAATAAGAAGATGATCACAAAGCTACTACACAGAAGGAAGAAAGCACAGTTTGTCCTTAGAAGAAGAAACCCAACCAATGATGCTCCCAAAAAGGGGGAGTCAGAGGATGAGTTGAACATGGAGAGTGCACAGGAACAGGGGTAGCAAGTGAATGAATTTGCTGAGGAAAGTACAAAGGAAGCTAAAAATGTTCAAGCAACAGAAACCATAGCAGCAGAAACGACAGCAGCAGAAACTACAACAGCAGCAGAAACCACAGCAGCAGAAACTGTTAATGCTGCTGAGTTTGAACAAGCAGCAGAAACAGTTAATGCTGCTGAAGGCCAAAAAGAAGAAATAGCAGAAACCTTTGCAGAGGCAGTAGAAACAGAAAAAGCAGCAGAAACTGAGAAGGAAGCAGTAACTACATCTCAAGCTGAAATTGATGAAGAAGTATACTGGATTATGAAGAACAGTGTTGAAGCAGCAGCATTACATGTTCTAAGAGAAGCAGTAACAGCCATAGCAGCAGAAATGGTTATTGCTGCTGAAAAACTTAAAACAGCTGAACCAACTCCTGAAGCTGTTACAACTTTTAAAAGAACCAAGCTGATGTCAAAGAAAAGACCAAGAACCAAGCCCATAACTTCACAGAAGAAAAATGAAAAGAAGCCAAGGGTGGAACCAACTGCAGAAGAGGCCCAGGAGGAAACAGTGAAAGAAAAATCTAATCCAAAAGTTGATGAAGAAGAAGTGGCAACTCCATCAGGGCAATCAAGCAATGTACAATCACAAACTGATGCCCAATGTGATTTGTATATTACTGTTGTTGACTCTAACCCAATTCAGGCTGAACCAATATCGTCTAAGGCTCCTGAAATCATCTTTTGGGACACTTTGAAAGATGGTAGAAAGGAGTTCATTAGGATAAAAAGAGCAGATGGAAAATTTGAAGTCTTTTCAACTTGGGGAAAACTTATCAGAACATGCTCTAGATCTGACCTGGAAGAGATGTTCAAAGTTGGGATGAGGCTATATGAAAACATGCTGACTGAGCAAGGGATGTCAATCTCTAAAATGGTACTTGAATTCTTGTGCCAAATGTTCAAACCTGAAGCAGTTCAGTATAGGATAAACACACAGTTTCAAACCATTACCAACTGGATGCTCTATGAAAACTGTGGAGTATATGTCATCTCCCTTGACTCTGCGACTCATGAATACTATCTGGTGGATGAAATATACAAACACAGCATGAAGAGGCTGAAAGGAATGCTACATGCTAAGTTGACCTGCAACAAGGATTCAGCAATGGGTAGATTCTTGGTAAAAAGGATTTTCAATCAAAGTCTGGGATTGAATCCTAATCTAGGCATGTATGATTAGGTTTTGGAAGCATCATCAGAAGAACTTGACTTCTTTTCCTAAAAGTCAAGTTAGGGGGAGATTGTTGGGAACTGAAGATATGCCAAGTATGGTTAGTACTGCCAAGACAATTTTACTACTGCCAGTTCTTCATTAATACTGCTTATGTAAAGTTACTACTGCTAGACACAGTTACTACTGCAAGTCAAGGTTACTACTGCTAGACAAGGTTACTACTGCTAGACAAAGTTACTACTGCAAGTCAAGGTTAGTACTGCTGGTGCATAATTGAATATCTGTTAGTACTGCTCATGATTAATACTGCTGGAGTGATGTTAATACTGCTGGAGATGAAATCGGTTAATACTGCTGAAGATTGTTAGTACTGCTCATGAAGAATGAAGGTTAATACTGCTGACTTGATAAGTTTGGTATGCGATACTTTTGGAGACAAAGAAGGAATTGATCAAGATATGTTTAACGAAGATTCAGAAGATCAATTTACTTTTGGTAGTTATCTTGTAATTATTTGTGTATAAATAGACTTCAATAGATAGCTATTAGAAACGACGTGAGAGTTTCAATTTATACATTCTGCAAAAGATATTCTGAGTGAAGATATTGATTCAAGAGAGAATTAACCTCAAGGTTGAAGAACCCTATTTCTAGAGAAGTAGAAGTCGTCTTGTTGAGCCTGTTCAAATAAGATTGAGGTTTGGTTGTAATCTTGTGAGTCGATTTAGTGAATACACAAAGTGGTGAATTTTCTGTTACATTGTTCTTGATTGTGAGAATTAAAGTTCTTTTCCGCAGATTCTTTAATTCTGAATTCTAAGTGTTTGTAGTCTTGTTAAGATTCGATCCTGACAGCCAGCTGTGAAGAAATTTTGTGCGCTTGTCATTTTACGAGTAGAAAGTTTCAGAATAAGATATGACACGAAAAAGTACGAAAGAATAATCTGGAAAGATTTTCTGGGTTTGGAAGCTCTCAATAGTGCACTTTAATGGAAGCTCTCTAGATTTTCCAAATATCGAATAAATCGAAAATGGCTGAACAATATAATCTGTTTGAAGGAATGAATAATAGGTTCAAATCAGACCACGTTTCTACCAATAATCTTGTTAAAACGAGGATCGCTTGATATTGAAAACCAGGCTTTGCTCTGATACCAATTGTTGGTTCCCGTATTTGATTAACAAAGATTATCTAATCTATTAGTTCAAATAAGATGTGTTGCGGAAGCGTATTTGAAGAACTAACAGATATAGAAACAACACAAAATACCAAATAAACAGTATATGAAGAACAGATGAATATCTCAACGATTACTGTATTTGATTAAGAACACTAAGAACAGATTTGACGTTAACTGTGTGCAAGTGTTTTCGTGTGTTGTGTGTGTATTAGTTGGTAAGGAAGAACTCAACATGAGTCTTCCTTTTATACTACTACAAAAGATCTATTCTAGACAAAAGGACTATTGCTACAGCAAAGAAGGGATGGCATGAACAGTTGAAAACCTGCATGCATTAAATGCGCTAATATCAACTTGTAAGGATTCCTATCGGAGTTTGACACGTGTTGTTGTCGGACCATGCCTTGTACAAGTTGATGAACGGACCCTGGAACAGTAGCAAGATATTTCTGTAACAGTGGTAAGATATTCCTGTAACAGTGGTAAGATATTATAAATATCTTCCAAGTCTTCAGTCTGAACCGCAGAGGCTCTGTCAAAGGTGACAGAGGTTCTGCGGCTTGGTCCTTTGTGAGCATCCTTCGGTAGATCCTTCTTCGGTCCTTTGTGAGTAGTCTTCTGTCTATCTCGGGTCTTGGTGTTTCTCAAATGATCTTGTTTACTTCGGCAGAGCTTCTGTGGCACTCCGCAGAGCTTCTGTGGAAGTCTTCTTTACTTGGCCTATTTTTCAATACTTCTAATATTATGAATATTTGGAGCTAACAGAAGTTCATATGTGGACTGATGAAGATAAGAAGAAAGTGGCTATCGACACCAAAGCCAGATCCATACTATCCATGGCTCTTCCTGACGAAGTCTACCATTCCGTCATGAACCTGAAAACCTCAAAAGCTATGTGGGACACAATCTGTGTTCAGTATGAAGGTACTTCTGAAGTCCAGGACTCTCAAAAGATCAACCTGGTAAGACAATATGAAAGCTTCATTTGTGGTAAGAATGAAACTCTCTCTGAAGTACACCAACGTTTTAACTGTTTAATAATAGATCTGAAAACTGTTGGTAAGGAATATTCTAACTTTGAAGTGTTGACAAAGTTCTTAGAATGTTTACCTGAAAGCTGGGACAGTTATTCTGTGTGTCTCAAGCTGTCAAAGGATCTAAAATCAATGACCCTTTCTACCTTATATGGCACGTTGCTGAATCATGAGCAATCGAGTCATCTTAAGAAGAATCTTGTAAAAGATTCCAAAAGCACCCCTGTTGCTTTAATCTCAGAGGAACCTTCCACTCAGCGACCCTCGGTCACTATCACTGAGTTGGAAATTAACTCTGAAAGGTCATCAGATTCTGACTCTTCAGATGATGATGAATCTTTGGCTCTCCTCACTAAAAAGTTCAGGAGATTCGCCAAAAAGAAAATGTTCAGAAAGAATAAACCTCTTTCCATTACTGACAAGCCAAGATCATCAGCTCCTGTTGATAAGGCTACTGCTACTTGTTTTAACTGTGAAAAGATAGGACATTTCGCTAACGAGTGCAGGTCAAAGAAAGTTTCGAGAAACTCAGCGTTTCCCAAGAAATCCTTTATTCCCAGGAATAGAGATGACAAATACGCCAAGCTAAAAGAAAGGTATACGAAGCTGAAAAGCTTTAAGAAGAAAGGCAAAGGCCTGATGGCTGACTATGATTGGGCTGACTCTGATGAGGAAGAAACATCTGACTCTGAAGATGATGAAGTCTGACATTCCCTCTACTTCAACCTCTGCTACTCAGGTATCACCTTCCTTCTTTACCAATATTGCAAATATTGATGAAGCTGATAGTCTTCGAAAGATCGATCTCTTGACTAGAAGTTTATATGAAGCCATGAATGGCAAAACTGTAGTTGAAAATCAAAACCTTGATCTCGCTGAACAGCTTAAAAATTGTCACCTTCAAATAGAAAATCTTTCTAAAATTGAAGAAGATTTTAAAGATCAAGTTCACTTAAATTAGCTAGTCAAAATCGAACGAGAAGAAGCTATCGCTGCATTAAAAGCTGAAAAAGCTACTGTTGATGGATGGTATAATTACTCAACAAAGATTACTGAGATAATTAAGTCTCAGATTCCCCTGAGTGATAAACGTGGTCTTGGTTACAAAGCTGATACTCTAGAACCAACCACTGATCGTTCCATGCTCTTATTTGGAACTTTCGTATCCTCAGTCGCTGATACTTCATCCTCTCAGTGTTCCTCTTCTCAACCGCCCATCCCTGAGGAAATTCCTACCTCTTCAAAAGGTAAAGAGAAAATGGTTTATCCAAAACCTACCTCTGTCTTTAAAGATAAAGGTAAAGGAATTGATTTTAACCAAAATCCTCAGAAGGGTATCTGTATACCTAAGCTGAATGCTTCTAAAGCTTCAGTGACCTATCCCTCTGGATCAAGGAATCAGATCTCTGGATCTACTCAGCGTGGATCTATTCAGCGATCTACTCCTAGAATCAGAGTGGAGGTCTTTGGTAAGAAATCCGAAGAACTAAATGTTCCTTCCATTTCAAAAGCCAATAGCTTATTTGGTGCTGGTCCTTCTAATTCAAAATCTAAAGCTCAGCATGCAAATGGTCCTAGAACTATTTTTAGTTATAGGAAATGTTATCACTGTGGACTTACTGATCATATTGCTAGTAAGTGCCCCACAGCCACCAAAGCTGAAAAGATAGCTAAGGTGAAGATCATTGCCCCCAAGGCAAAGAAGACCACTAAGGTTAAGAAATTAACCAAAGTGAAGACTGACAAAGCTGAATCTTCAAATGCTGCGAAGACTGCTGAACATTCCATTCCAACTACTTCCACTGACAAGTGTGTACACATGGTTAAGTGGGTACCTAAGAAAAACTAATCTTCCTTTGTAATGCAGGTTAAGAAGGGTATCTGGTATCTCGATAGCGGATGCTCTAGACACATGACTTGAAAGAAAAGCCTGCTCGCTGAATACAAGGAAGAGAAGGGTCCCTCTGTAACTTTCGGTGGAAATGGAAAAGTACATACCCGAGGGTTTGGTGTACTATCTAATGGTACAATAACCTTCAGAAGAGTCGCATATGTTGAAGGGCTGAAGCATAATCTTCTAAGCATCAGTCAGCTTTGCGACATGGATAACAAGGTAATCTTTACCAAGGAATCCTGCTTTGTCGCTGACAAAAAGGAGAAGATAGCTCTCAGCGGTTATCGTTTGGAAAATGTTTATGTAATAAACATGGACTCAACAACCACTGAGAACTCATGTTTCTTCTCAAAATCCTCATCCGATGTCAACTGGCTATGGCATAAGAGGCTCTCTCATCTAAACTTCAAGACACTGAATACTCTTTCTTCAAAAGAGTTAGTCACTGGTCTACCTCAACACTCATACGCCAAAGAGTCCATATGTTCAGCGTGTGAGAAAGTTAAGCAGACCAAAGCAAGCTTTAAGTCAAAGCAAGTTTCCTCAGTGTCATCTCCTCTACAACTTTTCCATATGGATTTGTTTGGCCCTGTTAACAAACAATCCATCGCTGGAAAGAAATATACACTGGTCATAGTTGATGAATTCTCTCGATATACATGGGTTATGTTATTCGTTCTAAGAGTGACACCCCTGAAGAACTCATCACCTTTGTTCGGAAGATGGAAACCCTGAACAACTTGACCGTTCGCTCAATAAGGAGTGATCATGGGACTGAATTCAAAAAAAGTTCTCTAGATTCCTTCTTTGAGAGTAAGGGTATTTCTCACAACTTTTCATCAGTGAGAACACCACAACAAAACGGAGTCGCTGAAAGAAGAAATAGAACAATTATTGAAGTTGCACGTTCAATGCTCAGCGATTCTCACCTGCCTACTCAGTTTTGGGCAGAAGCTGTCAACACTACTTGTTTTACGCAAAACAGGTCGCTGATAGTCAAAAGATTCAATAAGACAGCCTATGAACTTTTTCATGGGAGAAAGCCTTCAATTAGCTTTCTTCACATCTTTGGATGTCAGTGTTTCATACTGAACAACATAGATGCCCTTGGAAAGTTTGATCCTAAGGCTGATGATGGAATCTTTCTTGGATATTCTTCAATCTCCAAAGCCTTCAGAGTCTTCAATCGAAGAAGACAAACTGTAGAAGAAACTATTCACGTCACTTTTGACGAATCCCGTTCAGCGAACTCTAAACCGTCCGCTGATACTGAAGAACTGAATCAATGGATGTTTTCTCATCATGGTGATTCAGAAGATATTCCCACTCCTCATACTCATACAGTTGAAGATGATGGTCCTACTATCATCCCAAATATGCAGAATAGTGAAGCTGAAACATCATGGGTCTCAGCTGTTGCTTTAAACACTATACCTGCTTCTGAACCAAATGTCTCAGACATTCCATCTACTTCTTAGCAATCTGTGAATGAAATGACATCTGCACATACTCCTCTATTAGCTGATATACCAGAAGCTGCTGAAGCCTCATCTTCAGCTCCTCCAGTTCAGGTTGAGTCGGCGTCTTATGCTCCTGCTCAACGGTGGACTGTAAATCACCCAATTGATCAAATTATTGGTGATCCAAACGCTGGTGTTCAGACTCGACGAAGTGCAAGTAATATTTGTTTATTTATTAACTTTATTTCTCTGATTGAACCAAAGAAAATAGATGATGCCCTCAAAGATCCAAACTGGGTCAGCGCCATGCAAGAAGAGCTGACTGAATTCGAAAGAAACAAAGTTTGGAAACTGGTTCGAAGACCAACTGACAAAACAGAGATAGGCACTAAATGGGTCTATCGAAACAAGTTTGAAGAACATGGAACTGTAACCCGCAATAAGGCTTGAACTTATTGCTCAGAGATACAGACAAGAGGAAGGCATAGATTACGACGAAACATTTGCTCCTGTAGCAAGACTAGAATCTATTCGTCTATTCTTAGCATACGATGTACACAAAGACTTCAAAGTATATCAGATGGATGTTAAGTCAGCATTTCTAAGTGGGAAGCTGAATGAAGAAGCCTATGTGGAACAACCTCCAGGATTCTCAGATCCTAAGCGTCCAGGTTATGTTTATAAACTGGATAAGGCACTTTATGTCTTAAAGCAAGCTCCTCGTGCATGGTATGACACTCTCTCTACTTATCTCCATATTGAAAAATTTGAGCGAGGTAAAATCGACAAAACTCTATTTTTCAGAATAGTGAAAGGTCATATTATTCTTGTTCAGATATATGTTGATGACATTATATTTGGTTCTACTAACCCTGATCTTTGTACTCGTTTCGCTGATAGAATGAAAGATGAGTATAAAATAAGCATGATGGGTGAGCTAACATATTTCCTTGGTCTTCAGATAAAGCAAAATGAAAAAGGAACTTTTATTAATCAGGGAAAGTATGTTAAAGATATGCTGAAGAAATTCGATTTAACTCAGAGTTCAGCTATGAAAACCCCTATGGCACCACCGCTAACACTAGATAAGGATACTAATGGTATTCCTGTTAATGTTACGCTGTACTGTGGGATGATCGGCTCTCTTTTGTATCTTACAGCTAGCCGACCCGATATTATGTACGCAACCTGTTTGTGTGCACGATATCAAGCTGAACCTAAGGAATCTCATATGATCGCTGTAAAGCGAATTTTTCGATACCTTAAGGGTACTGCGAACCTAGGTCTTTGGTATCCCAAAGACTCAGGGTTTGATTTAATCACCTATTCAGATAGTGATTTTGCAGGTTGCAAATTGGATAGGAAAAGCACCACAGGAGGATGTCAGCTCCTGGGTGGAAAGCTGGTGAGTTGGACAAGTAAAAAGCAAAACTCAGTGTCCACCTCCACAACTGAAGCTGAATATGTAGCCGCTGGAAGCTGTTGTTCTCAGGTCTTGTGGATGAGAAATCAACTACTAGACTATAACCTTCAGCTCTCAAATATTCCAATCTATTGCGACATCACAAGTGCCATCGCTATAGCCAACAATCCAGTGCTACACTCAAAGACAAAACACATCGAAATCATGTATCATTTTATCAGAAATCATGTGATGAATGGTGATATAGAACTTCACTTTATCCCAACTGATTATCAGTTAGCTGATCTGTTCACCAAACCTCTTGATGAGACAAGATTCAACTTTCTCATCAGCGAGCTTGGAATGCTGAACTTTGAAGAGTAATATCTTCAGCGGTTCACATTTGATCAGCGATAGGATTAAATCAACTTGTATAAACCATTCTATCATTCTCTCTCTGAACATAATTGATTCGCTGATGTCAAGGTATGTTTTTCTCTCGCTGACAATCGCATGTAAATGCAAGATTTCAAGACAAATTGCATCGCTGAATATCTCTTCCTTAATCAGCGATACTTTGAAATTTCTAAAACCAACACTGATATTTCTATTCAGTGCTTCATGTTTTCAAAAGTGTCCCTGAGCTTTCAAAACCTCAGAGACAACCTAAAATATGAAAGGACATCCGTGACGTCATCGCAACGGATAAGCCCCGACACGTTCTTTTTCTGACACACGTTTGCACGTTTCGTTTACCTTCCAATCAAATGCAAACACGTGTCCGTGTCATGATGAAAAACTTTCCCGCTCGAGTTTTTCTCTCTCTAATCTCACTATATAAACACATTTTGGGTTTATATTTTTCCTTTACACGAAAAAACTTCTCCTCCAAGCAAGAAAAGGATTTACTGTTACATTTTGAGCTCTCAAAATTTCCAGAAACTGTTCATCTTCTTCTTCCTTGACGAACCAGGTTAATACTCTTGTTATTTACCTACATTACTTGTTTATGATCTTCTCATTGTTTTTACAAGATCAAAGAAAAGAACTTTTTCAAAAATGAAATCATTTCTTTCATGGTTTTATGAACACAACCTTTCATGGTTGTTCTTCAAGTTTAATCGCAATTATCTTAAACTTGTTCTTCATACGTTTTTCCAGAATCCTAATCCTCAAAGGAAACTGGAAAACAAGACTTTTTATTGGGTTTGTATTTCTTTTTCAAAAATAAAGAAAACCCTAATCTTCATTAAGACATTTTTGTCTGAATGAAATGGACAAAATTCGAACCATCTTATTGGAAAATCTTTCCACATTAAGATTATTCTTATTTGTTATATCTTTGGTTGAACTGATAATACAGAAATGGCATCTACTGATATTCCTACTGCTGAGAACACTGTTGCTGCTGAGGAACTGGAAATCACCAAGGCTCCTCAGGTCAAGTTCACGCTTGAGGAACTTGATTGGACAAAAACAAACAACCTCTATGTGCTTTTCGAGTTTCCTCCTCGAAAGCAAGTCACACATCTGAATGATGCTGTGAAATTCCTCAAAACCTGTTACCTCTCTACAGCCCTGACCATAACACCCCCTGCTCATCAGCTACTACTATCTCAGTTTTGGTATTCTGCCAGACACACTCAGCTGCCATCAACCAAAGACTCCTCAAAGAAAATCGATTGCATCCTCTGAGACACTGATTTTGGCACCATAAAAATCACCCTTCCCATTATCCGAAAAGCACTGAGCCTTCCCATCGCCACAAAAGAAAAACCCTTTGTTTCTCTCCCTGATCACAAGAAACACGCTGATAGGGAAGCCATCACTGCATTCTTTGATGCAATGGATTATGTATGGGAAACTGGGAGGGACAAGAAGCCTGAGAAGAAGCTGACCCTCATCAAGAAGTCAAAAATGCCAAGCGAGATGAACTTCATCTTCGCACACTTAATAAGTTGCATGACTGCAAAGATCGGCTCCTTTGATCAAGCCGCTCAACCTCAGCAAGCAATGGGCTATGCATTGTTGAAGGGTCTTCATGTTGACTGGGCCTCGATAATCTACGATGATCTTGTGCTCAAAGTAGACTCTGCTGCTGACCGACCATCATGGGTTCCATACCCAAGATTCATCAACACCGTCTTCCAAACCGGCCTGAAGGACAACTACCCAAAAGTAGGAGACCTGAAACTCTCTCAGGTTGGCCCTAAGGTACTCGACTTCAAGCCAGTGGAAAACGAGGTACGTCTCTCTACTCTCTTAACTCTTCTCAATCCTTCTTCTTCTACTTCTGCAGCTCCTTCAGTGGAAAAACCCACCGCTGATACCCCAGCTGCAACCTCCATTCCTTCTAGAAAAAGGAAACACTCTACTACCCAACTTGGTTCCAAAAGAACTAAGAAAACAAAGGAGCAACCCCAGCAATCTCATGCTGAAGACTCCTCAGCTCATCTTAAAGAGCTAATGGAAAGTTCAGTGGTACGCTCTGCCACAGCTGAACAAGCCACCCATTCCATCCCAGCTTCAACGTCTCTAAACGCTGAAGTTATAAACTTGGAATCTACCCAACCTCCTTCAGTCTCTCTACAGACTGAAGAAGTGATTCTCAGCGGATCCAACGCTGAACCCCGCACCCAACCATCATTCTCAACCTTCGCTTCACTCTCTACTCCATTGGACTCTAATCCAGTTTTCACCACGACCACTGGAGCAAACGTCATTCTTCCAGAAGCTAAAGCTGATACTTTTCAAGGAATGATGGAAGCAGGACCTGCAGGAATGTCCATGCGTACACGCACTCTAGTTGACGACATGGAACTCTTTTCAGGACACAGAAGTTTTGACGACTTCACCAACCCTCCTGCAGGTATACACCAACCCATATACACTGTAACTAAACCCCAAACTTCTGAGCTTCCTTTGTTCACAAGTACTTATCTGTTACAGGTCCTAATTTGGGAGACATCAATGCCTCTCTGAAGAACCTGGATACAAAGCTGACAGGTCTCACCACTACTCTCTCAGACAACTCTTCAGCTGTAACAAACGCTGGAGAGAATCTCAACAAGCTGACATAAGTGGTTGAACAGAAAGCCTCCAAAGCTGATTTGGAGAAGGTTGATGGTACTCTCAGTGACTTTGCCAAAGTTCTTGCTGACATCTACACAGACTACACCTCTCTCAAAACAACAATTCAAACCATGTCCAGCGAGTTCATAACGCTGAAGACATCGGTTGGAAATCTTCAGGGAGATATGTCTGCTGTAAAGACTGACGTGAGTTCTGTAAAGACTGACGTGAGTTCTGTAAATACTGACGTGAGTTCTATAAAGACTGACGTAAGTTCAGTGAAGACGATGGTACAGCAGATCCTCGAACGCATGAACGCCCCTGCCCCTACACCTTCGCATTTTACTCCGGCGGATCATGCTGAACTTTTCAAGATCACTCCTGCTATTACTGGCCTAGAAGACAGAGTAGCAGCGATTGAAAAATATCTTGGGATCCCTGGCCAAGAAGACAGGGAACCAACTACTGAGTCATCGCATTCCTCCCCCGCTCATTATGAGGAAGGGGGGAGAAGAACTCTGAAGACCTTCCCCAAGATGAATCTATCGAGGGGGAGAAGAATGAAAAACTTACCCTTACTGAAGAGGGTGAGAAGACAAATGAAGAAACATCTGCTGGACCTCAGGCAGATGAAAATCCTGAGGGAACCGAGAAGCTTACCTCTGTATCTGAGGGGGAGCAACTCGAAGAAGCTGCTGAAGAATCTGAATCTGAAGCTGAAGATGAAGAAGCCGTCGACATCTCTGACGATGAACCATCATCCAGTGATAAGGGTGATGATGACGATGATGATGATGATGATGACTCCTTTATCGTCAAGCCTGCTCAGAGGACTACAACTCTTAAAGGGATCTTGATAAACGAACCTTCAGGGGAGCGGACCAAGACAAAGCCTTCAGCGTCTGAAGCTGACAAGGGCAAAGGAAAAGGTATCGCTGAAGACGATGAAAATCTGACGATCTTGCTTCCAAAGCCAGTTTGTCAGGTACACTACATCTTGCTTCCTTACACTGCATCCCTCTTCTATCTATACACATTATCAGCTCTACTCTCCACAACAAGCCTATACACTTAAACCTATTTCTTTTCTCTGTTCTACCCAAGTTCTTATTTGTAAGATCGCTGTGTTTCAGCTAGTCCTCTCCCCTGTTTGAGGATATCGCTGAAGTTTCTACAGCTGCGACTTCACCAACAATAATCCCAGCTCCCAACGCTGAAGAAATAATCTCGGTCTTGGATTTGATCTCTGAGACTGATGAACCTGAAGAACAACTGCTCTCTCACAAAAACAGACCTTCCTTGGCTCCTCAAAAGCTGAGTGAAGAGGATCAGAAAAAGAGAGATGAAATGATCAAGAGATTCGAAGATCAGCGAATCATCCTGAAGCGTGATCAACTTCCTTCTATTCCTCCAAAGTTCAGACTTTCACAAAAGGAATACAAGGATCACCTCAGAGCTGAAAGGTTAATCGCTGAAAGAAGGGAAGCTGAAGAAAAAGACAGAGAACTCGCCATCCAGCTTACTCAAGAATCAGTCGAAGACCCCAAGCTGAAACGAATTCCCATTCAAGTCCAACGTCAGCTATGGGAAGACGCCAAGAAAAACGTTGAAGAAAAGAGAATTGTGTCTCAATCTACTTTAATCTGGTGCAAAGAAAAGGTACACTTCAGATATCGACCTGCCAGAATCAACAAGGTACATATCACTGGTAAATCGACCCTCAAAGTTTCAATCGCTGAAATCGAGATATTCAGAGAGAACGGACAATAAGAAAAATTCTATGCTGAAGCCATCATGAAGTACGGTCTCTCTGAATGGTTGGAGATCAGGTTAGCCATCCAGAAGTCTCAATCTAAGTACAAGGATCATTTCGAAAAGATGATAAATCAACAGATCGACTTAGTATCTTCTTGTGTGGATATTCCTCCTCCTCCTCCTCTCGCAAATCAGAAAAGAAGGGCCTCTGCAAAGAAAAAGTCTAAACCTTCAGACTCGGGTCCTCTTATACGGAACGAAACAGGTATTGGTTTTTTTCGTGCTGAAGTTCTTGGTCCAGAACCTGACCTTTCCGCACTTGACACATCTTTTCCTCCTTGTGAGACTTTCATCCCTGGGAAAGTCATAAGCAAACCCTATGGGATATTCTTTATTGACTATGGTAGACGACAACGTTTTCAACGTATCTCTGAGATTCCCATCACTCCCATCGAACAGCTGAAAGATCTCATCTACTGGTGTGATTTCAAACGAGACATTCAGGCACGGCATCTTAAACCCTTGATTTTTGAAGAAGCTCTGAACAAAAGGAATCAAGGAGTAAATGTCCCTGACTGGATGATTCCCACAACAAAGACCCATGATGAACTTCTCATTAAGGAAGAACCTCTATAAACTGATAGGATCCCCTTATTCTTCTATTTTATCAGTTATTCTTTTGTACTTGTAATTTATTTCGCTTGTACTTGTAATCTTTCCACTTCCCTTTGTAATCTGATACGAAGTTTAATGAAAGATTTCAGCGAAAGTACTTTACTCCATCAGTACAGAAAAGATCCCAGAAAACAGTAAAAGGGACAAATATTTTATGAGTTCTTTTTATCCTTATGTTTTCATTAAATAGCAATTTTCTCTGTTGCTATGTCATAATCAAATAGGGGGGGATTGTTGATCCAAACCCTCAGTGATTTGATAATGACCCTCTCTTAAATACATAGTGAAAATTGTAAGTAAACAATATGTATCACAGTTTCACTATCGCTGATAAGTACTAAGACCTTACAGTACCGCTGATAGGAACTCTCGCTCTTTAGATTAAACATTCAGCGAACACTGTTCACCATAATGCTCTGAGCCTGTTCAGTCCTTATGGTGATCGCTGATAAGTTAGTTGTTTACTTATGATCCTTGAAGACAAGTTTCACGTCAACATAGGTTCTACGCTGAAGTCGAAGATCAAGCTCAAGAACCAGCGACAAGTCTCCTAATGAACTGATGCGGATCAGCGAAGACTCAGATTTGTCCACTCAACGTGAAGTATCAAGTACAAGACTTCAGCTATCGCTGAACTTTGTCATTCACTGATATAGAATGATAAACCGCTGAATCAACGAAAGCTGATCATGAAGTCCTCCGTACAAAGTACTTTTGTCTTAACCACCCTTGCACGACTCCGTACGATATGTCAGAAAAGAACCTCCTTATTGTCTGAAATCGTACAACCACTCTGATGCTACATTGTTCAAACATGCAGCTACTAAGGTTGTCTACAAAGGTCAATGACATACAACCAATGAGCTGCTGCCACGTGTAAAGTATAAACTGCCATGCATTAAATGCATGCAGTATATAATAAGGACTCTAGCTTCATTTTTAAAGCACTCAAAAACTCTGGACGAGTCACTTGCTAACTATGGTAAAGTCATCTTTCTTATCTTGAGATAGGTTATTATTAGTAATTTCCTTCTCTTTCTTAGTGCAAGAAACTTAGTGTTCCAACTTGTTTAGATTTAGGTTTATCCTTAATCTTGTTCCGCAACAAGCTGTAAATTGTTAATGATTTATCAATAAACAATTTAGAAAAGTAAAATATGTGTGTTTGTATTCAACCCCCTCCCCCCTTCTACAAACTTGTATAGCCCTTCGGGACCAACAGATGGCCATTTTTTCAGATATGCTTGAACAATCCATGGAAATCTTCATGGATGATTTTTCAGTTTAATGTACATCATATGATATGTGTTTACAAAATCTTGAAAAAGTCTCAAAAGATGTGAAGAGACAGATTTGGTTTTAAATTGGAAAAAATGTCACTTTATGGTTAAAAAGGGCATTGTGTTAGGGCATCTCATTTCCAATAGAGGTATCGAGTTTGATAAGGCAAAATTGTAAGTAATTGCAAAATTGCCTGAACCAACCACTGTAAAAGGGATCAGAAGTTTTTTGGGACATGCGGGATTCTACAGAAGGTTTATAAAAGATTTTTCCAAAATATCCAAACCTCTTTGTTCCCTATTACAACATGACCATGCTTTCAATTTTGATAAAGATTGTAAAAAGGCTTTTAAAATCCTGAAAGAAGCATTGGTCACTGCACCTGTAATAGTGACACCTGATTGGTCCCTACCCTTTGAAATAATGAGTGACGCAAGTGACTGGGCTGTGGGATCTGTTCTAGGACAGAGAAAGAATAAAGTTTTCCATTCCATCTACTATGCCAGAAAAACCCTCAATGAAGCCCAAATCAACTACACCACCACTGAAAAAGAATTATTAGTTGTGGTGTTTGCTTTTGAAAAATTTAGATCATACTTGATGGGTGCCAAAGTTATTGTGCATACTGATCATGCAGCCATCAAGTATCTCATTTACAAAAAAGATGCAAAACCTAGGCTAATAAGGTGGATCTTGTTGTTACAAGAATTTGATCTGGAGATCATTGACAGAAAGGGTATCAATAATCAAGTGGCTGATCACTTGTCAAGATTGGAAAAACAAGAAAATACTGCACACACTGGCGACATTTCTGAAGTCTTCCCAGATGAAAGAATTCTAGTTGTACAACACACTGTAACACCTTGGTTTGCAGATTTGGTAAATTATTTAGCATGTGGTATTATCCCAAGGGAATTTAACAAACATCAAAGAAAGAAACTCATTTTTTATTCTAAAAAATTCCTATGGGATGATCCTTTTCTATTCAAGATTTGTGCAGACCAGGTGATCAGAAGATGCATTCCCAAGGAAGAAGTGGCATATGTGTTATATCATTGCCATACAGGACCTTGTGGAGGGCATTTTGGAGGAAGTAGGACAGCTGCAAAAGTGTTGCAATCAGGTTTGTACTGGCCTACCTTAAACAATGATGCTCATAATTTTGAAAAAACATGCAATGAGTGCCAAAGAAGTGGAAATATCTCTTAGAGGAATGAAATGCCTTTAAATGGAATTTTAGAAGTTGAATTATTTGACGTTTGGGGCATTGACTTTATGGGACCATTTCCACTTTCTAATAATTGTGCTTACATTTTGGTAGTTGTTGACTATGTGTCTAAGTGGGTTGAAGCTATGGATTGCCACTCTAATGATGCAAAAACAGTTACCAAATTTCTGCAGAAGCACATCTTCACTAGATTTGGTACACCTCGTGCCTTAATTAGTGATGAGGGCACTCATTTCATAAACAATTTATTAGAAGAAGTTTTGGACAAATACAACATTCAACATAGGGTGGCTACTGCCAACCACCCTCAAACCAATGGTTTGGCTGAGTTATCCAACAGGGAGATAAAAGGAATTTTATCCAAGGTAATCAAGCCACACCGAAAGGATTGGGCCTCCAAACTGGATGATGCCTTGTGGGCCTACCGGACTGCTTATAAAACTCCTATTGGTATGTCCCCATACAAGTTGGTTTTTGGCAAAGCATGTCACCTCCCAGTAGAGCTAGAATACAAGGCCTATTGGGCTGTTAAGGAACTTAACATGAGTTTGGATGAGGCTGGAAAGAAAAGAACCCTACAACTGTGTGAATTGGAAGAACATAGGAATTTGTCCTATGAAAATGCAAAACTTTACAAAGAAAACACAAAAAGATGGCATGATAAAAATATTATTCCAAAAGGGTTCACTGAAGGACAACAAGTTCTGTTGTTCAACTCTAGACTCATGTTATTTCCTGGAAAGCTAAACTCCAGATGGACAGGACCATTTCAGATTGCAAAGGTATACCCTTATGGTGTGATTAAATAATTGACCCAGAAAAAGGAACTACTTTTAAAGTAAACAGTCAAATGGTGAAACCTTTTCTTGAACCATCAGCAATCACACAACAGCCTATTGAGGTTGTTCATCTTTCAGCAAAAGTGCAGTGAAAGTCCTTGGGATTGATTCCCAAGAAAAAGTGTAAATAGCTTTGAAAAAATATATATATATATATATATATATAATTCTAATTTTTAGATTTTTACTTAAATAAATTAAAAATCGAAAATATATATATACATAAATAATAATAGATGTGTAGATATATGTAAGTTTTAAAACAAAAACGAAAAAAAGGGGAATTGGAAATTTTTAGGAGTTGATAGTTGCAGTAAGGGGTGTTTCGAAAGAATCGGGAAACAACGTACAAAAAATTTCCGGCCTTGGGCCAAATTTTTACGAAATCCAAATTTTAGGCCAACGAAGAAAGTTATTTGTGAGCAGCCCAATTAAAATCTTTGCAGCCCATATGTAATTTTCGGCCCACATCAATTGGTGTTAGTTGAGCCGGTTTGGTTAGCATACGATTTTTTGGTCCAAATCCAACCAAGCAATTCAAACAAAAAGAAATCAGCATCCCTTAAAACTTTCAATAAGATTTTTTTATCTGATTTCTCTTAGTTGTCTCTTGTACATGCATTAAATGAGCCTGAGATGTAACAGTGTACTTCCAATAAGAAAACCTTAACCAGTCGAACTCCACTATGTACTCTCCTCTTCTCTCTTCTTTGTTTCTCTCTTCTCTACTCCTCTCATCCCTTTCTCTCTCAAGAAGCAGCCGGCAAAACAGACAGAGCACCACCGCCAAACTGCCACGCCACACCACCCCATCCCATCAAAAATCTGCCGCACTCGATTACCCTTACATCACCCCTTCATCTCCCCCTCTATAAAACCAACCACCGGTTACGATGACGACCTCACCTCACATACCCCATTTTCTTCGACCGTTCAAAAACCCATCTCGGAAAAACCACCGATGTCTGACCCCAAGAACCATCAACCTTCAAAACTCATCAGAGAATCATCCGCTTCGATTCTTCGGCTCAGACATTCCCCTCTCCTCACTTTAGCCCAAATCGCAGAAACCCTAAATCCCTCTCCCTCACCGCCGATAAAACCCCCATCGCCCTTTACCAGTGTCGCCAGACCACTCTCATCGGAAATCATGACACACCGAGGACAAAACCCTGATTTGAACATGGCTCTCGGTGGTTCTTCGAGTTTCACTTCGTACCAACCTTTTGATCAAACCTATGTAGCTACAAACGAGTTCTTGAGAAGGTTTGGTCGAACAGCGCCACCATCGCACACTACTACTCGCCCTCAACCTGCAGGTTTTTCTCGACCCATCTACTCGTCGGGGCATTTTCAACCACAGACGACACCATCGAGTGCCGTGATTTTGAACGCTCTAAGACAACCGATTCTGGCCCGATCTTCAGCTTTTCGACCCTACTGATCGTCTTCGGTTTTGAACCCACGGTACCCACCAGTGGCATCCATGGTTGTACCATTGGGACACCGACAAGACCCACCACCACCACTAGCCACCCCTCGGCTAACTCCTATACCGAGCCCATGGTCCAGAATGGTGAACCCCATGAATCTGCCACCTGCGAAAAGGCTAAGAATCGAGGAACCAGTGGAGGAAGATGTACAAGAAAGCGAGGATGAACCTAACACTCCTATGGCCAAGCATAACCACCACATGTTGGGGGTTCGGTGCAAAATATCGAGAGAGAGAAACAGAGTGACTATTATAACTTGGATAAAAGACAGAGATCGCGTGAGAGCTCGCTTTCCGTAAGAGATATTTCGACCCTATTCTGCCCAGGTATCACGAAATTCCCTCGAGGATAATCTCTATGTTTTGGTGTGTCGATTAAGGCAGAAATCGACTCATACTTATACACCTTAGAGAATCGTAACCGACCCATATTGATACTGATAATAATATCTCACTTAATGAGATTGAATGTGGAATTAAATAGGGTAGTTACAAACGTGAAAAGACATTCCAGATGCTGGGGCCAGTCTCTGCGCCAGTCAACTGGCGCCACAACTGGCGCGGGTAACATTCCAGAGCTTGGCGCCAGTCTTGGCGCCAGCACTGGCCCCGACGCCCAGCTCATGAAAACACTTTGTAACTTTGCCAATCTCAATCGTCCAACAATCCCGGGTTCTAGTTAGCTTACACGAGTGTGCACTCCACACCTCCTAACTCATGTTATAGCTTAGCTAACAACCCCATTATTATCTTTGTGAATCCAACTACACAAAATGAACCGATGATTTCACTAAAATCACCAACATTCCTCCCCTATTTTAGTGCAATCCTTGATTCACAAAATAAAAGTTCAATACAGGTAAACAAACTCATGCATAAATGAAAATATCTAAAGATTGAATTTCCATCTTAGTACATTACACATTTCAAATACTCGAGAATCCGGGTGTCCTATGGATTGAACCCGTCAACCCGTTTGAGTACCAGAAAATATCATACACATGAATTTAAATGACTCTCTAAAGTATAAACTTGACATTATACAAGCCATGTGTCCTTATCCATTCGTGAGTGCATCAAAGCCAAGTCCAAGCTTCTTGAAGCGGCCACACTTCACACTCATATAGGTAGTTCTTTTCTTCATGCACCTGCACATGCATTTTTATAAACGAACAATTACCTCCTTCACTTGCAGTACCGAGCACATACCGTGGGATGATCATGTTGTGCTCTAATCCCTTAGAGTGATCTTTCACATTGATATCAACTTCTTACATTGTATTAGAAGGGAATTGGGTATCTCACCGTTAGAGATTTAGATGGACTTTTGTCACACCCCGCTTAAGAGGAAACACGGGATGTGCAGCTCAAGTTTCATAGCAAAAGTTTTAAGATCACATCAACCATCAAAATACATTAAAAACGTTAAAACCTTGTCTTTTACAATCGTTTTTACGAAAGGGGAAATGAACATAAATAAAAGATAGAAAAGAAAGCTTCATCACGTGTAGCCTTCCTAGATACCAACCTTAAAGACGTTCTCCTGAAAAGCATGTCAATAAAAAGGTCAACTAATGCACTAGTTGGTGAGATCACATGTTTAATGAGTACAACATTGTTTATCATAGCAAAATAGTTTAAATCCGCACAAGTGGATAAGTCAAAGTAGTTGAATCCATACAAGTGGATAAATCAACCGGTTATGAAAAACTTGCTCATGGTAATAGTATGTATTATGTTTAAGTTGTGAGCTCGTTACCCGACCTATATGACGCCAGCCCCAGCGCATGTTCTATCACCAACAATGCGTACGGAAAACAATAATTATGCACTCAAACAAGCGCTACTTGTGAGTGGGGTGTCAACCAAATAACGTTATCCATAATACTAACGGCTCAAAACGTGAGTTAATGGGTAATGTAGAGTAAACAAGGACTTAATAGCAAAACTCATAATCAACTAACATAAGCATACATACCATAGCGCATAAGTATACGGAGCAATATTCAGTATTTTGAGTAAACAGTACAATCGATGCGTAATAAAATCGTGACATGCTTTTCACCCCAAAACGTATAAAATAGTAAAAAGGGGATGTGAAAACTCACTTGATAAGCAGTAGTGTCCGGGAATCTCCCACAAGTACCTCGAGATGATCCTACTTTGAACCTATGAACGCAAGGTCACTAGTAAGTTTTTGCCTCGAGGGTTCGGTACTAATTATCCAAATCGTCATAAAATGCCTTGTTGTGTTTTAATATTATAAACGTAACAAATATATATACTTTGTTCTTGTTGGATTAAAATTTCCGTAATTTCGTCACAATAAGTAACGAAAAGGGTTTAAAGAACGTATATATATATAGTACATATATATATAAACCGAAATTTTATCGTAAAAACGATAAAATTAAGGGTTTTAAATGTAAAGACAAGTATTTAAAGTGCATAAATATAAATGTATAATATATATGTATATTCCACAATTTCATCATAAAATGATGAAATGGGATCAACAATATATAAATTGCATAAATATATATAAATAAATTATATATATGTATATTCCACAATTTCATCATAAAATAATGAAAAGGGATGAAAAATAAATAAATTGCATAAGTAAGTAAGATGCATAAATGTATATAAATATAAGATATACATATATATTCCACTATTTCATCATAAAATGATGAAATGGGATTAGAAGTTAGTCCTTAATAATAATAAGAAATTTGTCCTTTGCTGTCCAGATTTTGGTGTCACTTTGTGTCCATCTTTGGGTAACTTCCAGGTATAGTTAGGTCAAGATATTTTATGTACAAAGGGTTTAATGAGTTAGAAAACTTTTGGCATAAGTTTCATAATTTTTAGAAGTGTTTAAGTACATGAAATAATACTTGACGTAAAACTCGACAGAAGACGTTGCTGCTTGCGCACTGTTTCTGTGAAAACTGTTTGGTAGACGTAATCTTTGTGTTTTTGAGTGAAACAACTTGGGTTTGAATCCTAACACATAAAAATAATTTCCAAAAAAAGAATCACTCAATTTAGAGTTTTATTGAGTGTGATATGACCATTTGAAGAGAGGCGTGGAATATGACAGCAAGCTGTCAAAACTACACCTTGTGCATGTGCTCCTATATTGACTTCTTAACCAAAATTCTTATTCCTTTGCATGCAAAATCCGATTTGACCCTTTTCCATACACTTATTTTCAGTTCCAAAACACATTTTTTGAACCATTTAAATTACATGCAAGTTACCTATCAACTCATCTTTTATAAACTTTTGTAAAAGACTCATTTTGAAGAATGTTGATGTTCTTGCCAAGAACATCAACATGCAACTTAAAATTGTGTATTTTGAGCTCATGCATGTTTGTTTCGGTATGTTTTTAGTGGATTACAAAGATATAGTCATGAAACTCTTGAACAAAAGAAGATGGATTTCTCAAGAAAACTACATGCATGTGTTTAAAATGTTCATCTTTGGTCTTAACATAGGTTTGATTTTGGATTCACCACCTTTTTAATAACAAGAAGATGTTATGGTGGTAAATCTACAAACATTAAGACATTGTAAAGAAGTTTTTTAAAAAGTTAAAGAAAGTGTGGAAGGGATGAAGAACATTCATCAAATGCAAGAAAGTGAAAATAACTTAAAAGAGTGTGTGTGGATTTCACCCAACACACTTGTATATACCTTGGATTATTTTTATCCTTTGAAGAAAAGTGATTGAGGGGCTGGAATTTGGGATGAAGATGGATGAAGATTTGAAGGTGAAGATGAAGATAAAGATTTGAAGATTTGAAGATTTGAAGATGGAGAGAGAAAGAATTGCAAGTTTTCTTTTAGAGAGAGAGTGGGATGAGATAATGAAATGGATTGTGAAGACTTGTTGCATTCTTATGGAATAGAGAGGGGGGGGGGTGGTGAGTGATAGAAATAATTTGTCAAATCTTGTCTTTTTGATTAAAAATTAAAATACAAATATTTTCTTAATAAATGAAATACAAAGTAATTATATATAAAATAAAGTATATATATATATACTATTATTGAAATACATAAATTATCAATTATATAAATACTTGTAGTATAAATGTAGGTCAAGTTGGCATTTTATGAGATTTATGGATAATTTCCTAATTCAAGGGTTTCTTAGGCAAAATTTCTCGAATTTTCCTATCGTACCGCGTTTACGGATAAACTTGCACTGTGTGAACTATGTCATGAGAAAAATGATATATTTAGTGTAGTTCTAACCTGAGGTATAAATTTGACGGTTGTCACAGTCTCCCCCGGTTAGAAGAATTTCGTCCCGAAATTCAAGTGTTGCTAGCGTTAACAGGCTTGCTAGTAAAGAGATGAGGATACTTTTGGAACATGTAATCCTCCCGTTCCCAAGTGTACTCATGCCCACGCCTTGTGTTCCAATGAACCTTTACTATCGGGATTTTGCTTCGCTTAAGACGCTTAACTTCCCTATCGAGTATTTCCATTGGTTCCTCTACGATATGCAGCTTATCGTTGATTTAGACTTCTTCCAAGGGCACGGTTACTGCTTCGTTGGATAAACATTTCTTTAAGTTTGACACGTGAAATGTGTTGTGAATCGCACTTAACTCTATTGGCAAATCCAGCTTGTAAGCCACTGTCCGATTCTTTCTGTGATCTTGAATGGTCCAACATATCGTGGACTCAGCTTTCCTCTTTTCCCGAATCGGACTGTTCCCTTCCAAGGGGATACCTTCAAAAAGACTCTGTCGTTAACTTGAAATTCTAAAGGCTTCCTACGATTGTCAGCATAGCACTTTTGACGATCTTGGGCTGCTTTAAGCCTATCTCTGATGATTGCAATCTTGTCGGTGGTTTCTTGGACAATGTCCGGACTAGATAGTTGTCTATCTCCAATTTCCAACCAACAAGTGGCGACCGACACTTGCGTCCATACAGGGTTTCATATGGTGCACACTGAATACTGGTGTGATAGCTATTATTGTAAGAAAACTCAACTAATGGCAAGTGGTTATCCCAGCTTCCTCCAAAGTCTATCACACACCCCCGAAGCATGTACTCCAATGTCTGAATGGTTCGCTCACTCTGACCATCCGTTTGAGGATGATAGGCCGTGCTCAAGTTTAATTGCGTACCTAACGCTCTTTGAAGTGACTGCCAGAATCGAGATGTGAAACGGCTATCTCTATCTGATATGATGGAAACTGGGACTCCATGTCGCGTGACGATTTCCTTGATATAGATTTGGGCAAGCTTCTCCATCTTATAGTCTTCCCGAATGGGCAAGAAATGTGCAGACTTTGTAAATCGATCCACTATAACCCAAATCGAGTCGTGTCCTTTGGTAGTTCTTGGAAGTTTGGTTATGAAATCCATAGTGATTTGCTCCCATTTCCACTGTGGAATCTCTGGTTGTTGCAACAATCCTGATGGCTTTTGATAAATAGCCTTGACCTTTGAGCAAGTTATGCATTTCCCTACATATATGGCAACATCCTTCTTCATTCCTGGCCACCAATAGTACTCCCTTAAATCCTTGTACATCTTATCTGCTCCTGGGTGAATTGAGTACTTAGATTTATGAGCCTCCTCCAAAATCATTTCCCGTAGGTTGTCAGCCTTTGGGATCCATACTCTGCCCTTAAAGTAACGTACTCCATCAATCTTAGTTTCAAATCTAGCCTCTAAACCATGAAGAGTCTCGTTTTTTAGGTTTTCAGACTTCATTGCTTCGACTTGAGCTTCAAAAATTCGGGTTTTCAAACTTGTTTGAACCAGTGCTCCTAATGCTCGGACTCGTGAAGATTTTACCCTTTCTTTCCTACTCAGAGCATCAGCTACCATATTGGCCTTACCTGGGTGGTAACGTATCTCACAATCGTAGTCGTTGAGCAGTTCTACCCATCTTCTTTGCCTGATATTAAGCATCTTTTGATCAAAGATGTGTTGAAGACTCTTGTGATAAGTGAAAATAGTGCACTTGGTACCATATAGATAATGTCTCCATATCTTTAGAGCGAATACCACTGCTCCGAGTTCCAAATCGTGCGTGGTATAGTTCATCTCATGAACTTTTAACTGTCTCGAGGCGTATGCTATCACCTTATCATTTTGCATCAATACGCAACCTAACCCCTGATGTGATGCGTCACAATACACCACAAAATTTTCCGTTCCTTCCGGTAAAGCTAAAATCGGTGCATGGCATAACTTTTTCTTCAAAAGTTGAAACGCTTCTTCTTGTGAAGCTCCCCAAACGAATTCCTTATCCTTTTGGGTTAACGTGGTGAGGGGTTTAGCGATCTTAGAGAAATTCTCGATGAAACGCCGGTAATATCCTGCCAAGCCTAGAAATTGGAGAATTTCCGTTGGAGTCCTTGGGACTTCCCATTTCCTAACGGCTTCTACCTTAGCCGGGTCTACGTGAATCCCCTTCTCCCCGATCACGTGACCTAAGAAATGTACTTCCCGAATCCAAAATTCGCACTTAGAGAATTTGGCATATACCTTCTGCTCCTTGAGAAGTTCTAAAATAACTCTTAGATGTTGTTCGTGATCTTTCTTACTCTGAGAATAGATTAGTATATCATTAATGAATATAATCACGAACTTATCAAGGTATGGTCTACATACTCTATTCATTAGATCCATAAACACAGCTGGCGCATTCGTCAACCCGAATGGCATGACTAAAAACTCGTAGTGTCCATAACGAGTTCTAAAAGTTGTTTTAGGAATGTCTTCCTCTCGGACTCTTAACTGATGATATCCCGATCGAAGGTCAATCTTCGAGAAGTAAGTTGCACCCTGCAACTGGTCGAACAAATCGTCTATTCGAGGGAGAGGATATCGGTTCTTGATTGTTATCTTATTTAGTTCCCTATAATCGATACACATTCGAAACGATCCATCCTTCTTCTTGACGAAGAGAATCGGGGCTCCCCAGGGTGATGAACTTGGTCGAAAGAAACCTTTATCCAGAAGTTCCTGAAGTTGATTCGACAACTCCTGCATTTCGGCAGGTGCTAAACGATATGGGGCCTTGGCTACAGGCGCCGCTCCAGGTATAAGGTAAATCTGAAATTCGACTTGTCTAAGCGGTGGAAGTCCAGGCAAATCGTCTGGAAACACTTCTGGGTGATCCTTTACCACAGGAATATCTTGGACTCGCCTCTCCTCAGACTTCTTCTCGATTACTTGCGCCAAGAATACAACACACTTCTTTCTTAAATACTTATTGACCTTCATACATGACACTATCCTTAGGCTCCTTCCAGCTCTATCTCCTTGGACAACAAGGGTTTCTCCGCCTTGTAATGGTAACTTGACAGTCTTTTCAAAACAACTAACCTCTGCTCGGTTCTTAGATAACCAATCCATGCCTATCACTACATCGAAACTCCCCAATTCAATTGGAATAAGATCAACACTAAATAGCTTATCAGCTAAGTTCAAAGTACAGCCTAAGATTACATCCTTAGCTTCTAACTCATATCCATTAGCAACCTCAACAATATAAGCATTCGGAATTTTCTTAGATTCAAGATTGATCAAAGGCCTAATTTCTAACGAAACAAAGCTCTTATCGGCACCATTGTCGAATAATACGGATGCATAATAATTGTTAGCTTCAATCTTCCTAATCATAGAAGTATTTAGAAGTAGTGAAAAATAGGCCAAGTGAAGAAAGCCTCTTACAGAGGCACTGCCGAACTTACCGAGAGATCAAGGTCAAGAAGCTACAGAAGCTAAAAGAGGCGTCCTACAGAAGCTCTGTCATACGCGCAAAGAAGACCAAAGACTCGGAATCCGGTGAAGACTGCTCTACAAAGGACCAAACCGCAGAACCTCTGTGACACTTCACAGAGCCTCTGCGGTCCTCAACGGTGACTTGAAGATATTTATAATATCTTGCTACTGTTACTGGACCTGTTCATCAACTTGCATGGTAGCATGCCCTGTCCATCTTCAACGTGTCAAGCTCTGATTGGATTCAATAGGGCTTAGTACATAATAGACGTCTGCTGCATTAAATGCAATACATCACGTCCAACTATTCATGCCAACCGTCCAACTATTCATACCGTCCGTTCTGAATAGTAGCTTATGCTTTATGGTCCCCTTAGAGTAGTATATAAGGAAGACTCATGTTGAGTTCTTCAATATCGAGAATTGAGAGAGAAAAACATCAAGAACACATAGCTTATATACTTTGAGAGTCATATCTGTTTTAAAGCTTTGCTTACTCACTGTTCTTGAATCTGTTCTTGATATATATATATATTCAGTAAACTTTGAGATATTATTTCCTGTTCACTGTTTATTTATATTGTGTTCTAAATCTATCAAACATATCTGTTAGTTCTTCAAATACGCTTCCGCATCATACTTAAACTTGAACAAATAGATCTGATAATCTTGTTTAAACAAAACGGGAACCAACAATTGGTATCAGAGCAAAGCTTGATTTTCAATATCAAGTGATCCTCGTTTGACAACATTATTGATAGATTTCATTCTGTTAAAAAGGTTTCTGTTTTCCTATTACTCTTCGACTCATTCTGATAGAAACCATTTTACCAGGTTAGAACACCATTAAACAATTCTGGATATCAGTTTTTTTTTACCCAGAAATCCTTCCAGATCTTCATATATACTTTCTGAAACCCCTGAAAAGCTCTTAAAATGACAAATACCAATAACGTTTTCACTGCTGGCTCATTAACCAAACCTCCTACTCTCCTTCGAGATGAGTATCCTCAATGGAAGATAAGAATGGTTCATTTCTTTGAGGGTACTGAAAAAAATCTAGTACAATATCTTTACAACCTTCCTCCTGTTCCCATGATAGTAGTACCACGAGTACCAGCTACTGCTGAATCTCCTGAAATCCCTGAACATCAAAAACCGAAGCCAAAAGAAGAATGGTCAAATGAAGATAGGCAGAAGATGAAGTTGCACAAAAAACAAAAAGAATCTTGATAATGGCTATCCCCAACGAACTTTTTCAATCCTTAGATGCATGCGAAACTGCGCACGATCTTTGGAAAGAATTAGAAAGACAGTTGGAAGGGGGTGCTAAAACACAGAAGATACGATGGGCACAGTACATAAATGAATATCATGCATTCAGAGCCTCTGCAACAGAATCTCTGTAAACGACGTACGACAGGTTCAACTCTCTCATAAACAAATGTAGAAAGTATGGCATTCACAGAACCTCGGAAGAAAATAACGTCATGTTTCTAAAGAGCCTGAATGATGAGTGGCTTCAATTGTCTATGTCTTTACAAACAAACCAAGATCTAGGTTCATGGACACTCTCTGATCTCTATGGAACACTAGCTGCACAAGAGCCTCAAATAGCACAGGCTAAAACAATAACCATTGCACCATACGCATTGGTTAGTAAATCAACAGAGGCTACAGAAAGACCGAGAAATGAGAGAGCAACAGAGGAGAAGAAGAAGGAGAAGAAGAAAATGGTGATGGTTGATAGCGAAGAAGACGAGCTGATAGAGGAAGAAATAACTCTTGCGTCATTAGCTAAATCATTGGCTCTATTGACAAGAGAGTTCAAATGTAACTAAAGAAATTTTGGAAATGACAGATATAGCAGAGACAACCAGAGAGATAGAAGAGATGATGGAAGAAGAGAAGAATCAAGTGACCGACAGAGGTCAGACTACAGAAATGATGACCAACAGAGGTCGAGCGACAGACACTACAAAGGAAATGACCGACAGAGGTCAGATGACAAGGTAGCCCACACACAAGAATGCTACAAATATGGTAAGCCTGGTCATTACGCAAACGAATGCCGAACAGAGAAAGGTGGAGATCAACAGAAGTCCGACGATCGAACTGGAAACACCTCTCAAGGTTGTTTCAACTGCGGCAAGCCAGGCCATTTCGCAAAAGAATCCAGAAGTAGACAAAATCGCCCACAGAAGGACTCAGCTTTTTACAAAAAGAAGGCTGAATATTATGCGCAAAAATCCCTAATGGCGAACAAAGGGCATTCTGAAGCAAACAAGGAGGACTTTGAGTCAGACTCTACCTCTGATGATGAATTCACCACCAATGCCCTGTTCTGTGGCATGGCAGAAGTTGACTCCGGCACTGACAATGAGGTATCCATTTCAAACTCTACCTCTTGTACTAAATCTGTAGATAATGATTCAATTAAACTTAACATTGAACTGATTGAACTAAAAGAGATAAATGAAAGCATTCAGAAAAGACTCACCTTTAATGAGAGAGAAGTAAGGCTTCTCACTCAAGAAAAAGCCAAAATTTTTGAAGAAAAGGAAAGAGTAGAAAAATATTGGAGCAATAATATAGATCCATTAAAAAGGCAATTTTCTGAATTAACCTCTGCTTTAAAAATCAAAACAAAAGAGCTTTCAGTTTCTAGGAGTGAAACAACTGACATAAGAGCTCTCAAAGAATACTTTCAAAAAGAGAGAGTGGTACTTTGGCAAGATCTACTCAGAAGAGAAGTTTTACTTAAAAACTATAAAGATGCACAGAAGGTGTATGAGAAAGTAAACTCACAAATAGGAAGACGAGGTATAGGGTACGATGATATTACTCTAGGTGTTGAAGGCAAAAGACTTAAACCTCTGTCTTCTCTGTTTGTGATAGGAAAAACAAATAAACCAATTTTTCCAAACTTACTCTGTGTAAGTAAAAGGGTTAAAATCTCTGCAGAACCTCACTTGAGGAAACATACGAAGATGATCAATGTGTGGTTTGAAAACACAGATTCATCATCTTCAACCTCTGTCAATAGAGGAATCAAACCAAAGAAATATCTGAAAACACAAGATCAGATTGGTATCTTTAAGTTTGGTAAACCAGAGACTCAAACACAGGTCGCTTTTGTCTGTATGATAAATGTCGAAAAGAAATTATCTGCAAAAGCTCCTGAGTTTAAACCCATCTTTTCAGAAGAAAAACTTAAAGAATCAATTGAAAAAGAAATTTTGGAAGTTTTGAAATCAAATGTTTTAAAAAATCTCTGTACATCTTCTATAGATCAAATTCTCGTTGAAGAGATCTCATCAGAAACCTCTGCTATCTATGAAAGTTATTCTACAGAGGAAGAAAGCTCGTACGATACATGCTCAGAAAATCCAGCCTCTGTCGAAAGAGATGACTCAACCTCTGTATATGAGGACGATTCATCCTCTGACAACTCAGAGACTGATTCTAAATCAGGGATAATTCACTGTGACACAAAGGATGTTAAATTCTCCTCTGAGGTTCTTAACAGAACAATTTCTCCAAAAGAGAAAATGACAGAGATACCTATCTGTCCAGATTTTCTCAAAATGTGTATACAAGTCAAAACCTCTACAGAGCTTTATAATCTGAAAAAGGCCTCTAAAAATCCTAAAAGCTCAAAATTTTCAAAACCTTTAAAGCAATTTAAAGAGAATCCCACTTGGCAACAAAAGGGAAAAAGGCCTGAAGCTAACAAATATTTTTCCTCTGTGATAGTGAAGAAAGATGTTCACCACAGAAGAGACTCACAGAAGGCACGACCTAAACAAGACTTTTGCAAACAACATTCTAGTATTCATAGATCTTCTTGTAATAGGAAATCTAATGTTAAGAAAGAATGTAATGCCTCTATGGTTCCGTTCAATAAATTCAATGAAAAGTTCAAACAAATCACGTCTCATATTAAATTGAATAATCACTTCTCAAGTCCAGATTGCTTACTCTCCACTAAAATTCAAACTCCAAAGTCAGAACCTAGAGAGAAACAATCTGATTTTTCTACAAAATATAAAATGTATTTCAAGAATGCTAAGGCAAACTTGAAAAATTCTAACAATATTGGACCCATATGGATATGGGTACCTAAGTCTCTGTGATTGTCTTACAGAAGCGGTTTGTGCCAATTTGGTATCTTGACTCCGGATGCTCAAGGCACATGACTGGCAACAGAAGTTTACTATCCACGTACAAAGAAACACACGATGGTGGATCTGTAACTTTTGGAGACGACAAGAAGGGACACATCAAAGGCTATGGAGTCATACAGAAGGAAAACGTCTATGTATACAAAGTTTCATATGTGAATGGCCTTAAACACAATCTACTCAGTGTAAGTCAACTCTGTGATACAGGATTCGATGTGTTATTCAAAAGAACTTTCTGCTCTCTGCAAAGTGAAGACACGGGAATGGAACTTCTGCGAGCCGAAAGAAAAGGTGGTCTGTATCTGATGAATTTTTGTTCAACAACCAAGGACAAAGTTTGCCTTGTAGCTTGCGAAAGTAAAGAAGCCTGGTTATGGCATAATAGGTTCTGTCACTTGAACTTTCACACATTAGATAAACTGGTAAAACTTGATCTAGTTAAAGGTTTGCCTAATGTAAAATTTAATAAGGATCACTTGTGTTCTGCCTGTGAAATGGGAAAACTCAGAAGAGCTTCCCACAGAGGCAAAACAGATGTGTCTTGCACTATACCTGTGTACATGCTTCATGTTGACCTCTGCGGTCCCATTGCCATACAGAGCCTAGGTGGCAAGAAATACATACTTGTCTTAATTGATGAGTATTCGCGTTTCACATGGGTTGAATTTATTCGAAAGAAATCGGATGTTCCAATCATCTTGATTAATCTAATGAAAAGAATCCAAGTTCTTTATGAATGCAGAATACAGAAGTTAAGAAGTGACAATGGCACAGAATTTAAAAACTCTGTCATTGAAGCCTATCTTTCTACAGAAGGAATATCACAGAACTTCTCTGCAGCACGCACTCCAGAGCAGAATGGCGTAGTCGAAAGGAAGAATCGAACGCTCGTGGAGGCAGCAAGAGCTATGCTATCAGCATGCGGATTACCGATGAACTTTTTGGCAGAAGCGATTTCTACCGCATGTTATACACAAAATCGTTCAACCATTGTGAAAAGACACCTCAAGACTCCTTACGAATTGATCAACAAAAGGCGGCCAAACATCAAATTTTTTCATGTGTTCGGATGTAAATGCTTTGTTTTAAACGACAGAGATTCAAGAGGAAAGTTTGAGGTAAAAGCTGACGAAGGCAAATTCATTGGATACTCTGCCACTTCCAAAGCCTACAGAGCATTCCTTACAAGATCTCGCAAAGTCGTAGAAAGTATCAATGTTTCTTTTGATGATTCATTCCAAATGACTTTTGAGCAAATCAGTTCAGAACTCGAACTTAAAAGGGAAACCTCTGACATCTCGCAAACGAAAGAAGACTTAAATCTTCTATTTTTAGAGATGTTCCACGATGACATTGATCCTTCTGTTGGAACCATCAGAGTTTCTGAAGAACCATCCTCTGTCGGACAAAATCCTACAGGTATGACTCTAACTAGTCCAAATAATGCTTCATCTTCTTCTGTAAATACTACAGATGCAAATGCCGAAGAAGAAAATGCAGAGGATGAAACATCAAGAAAAACGACCACAGAAGCTGCTGAAAAACAAACTCCACAATCCACAGAAGAACCAATTACAGAGGAATTTGAGGACCAAGACTATACGTCCTCAGAGGAACAAACTCCACCACCACTCATACCAATCATTCCACAAATGTTAGAATCATCTACCCAGGCAAGAAAAACGACAGAGGCTACACAAGAAGAAGATCCACAAGAAGCTTCTGAAGAAAGGTTCGAGACAAAAAGCCATCCTCCAAGCCAAATAATTGGAGAATCTTCTGACTCAATAAAAACCAGGTCTGCCACTGCTAATTTTTGTTTCTTTACAAATTTTATTAGTGTGATAGAACCAAAGAAGATTTCTGAAGCCCTAGATGACCCAAACTGGGTAGACGCCATGCAAGAAGAACTTCTGCAGTTTGAGCGTAACAGAGTATGGACTTTAGTACCTCTGCCACGAGGGAAACAGGCCATTGGGACTAAGTGGGTCTACAGAAATAAGAAGGAGGAAGATGGAGTGGTCATCAGAAACAAAGCACGATTGGTGGCCAAGGGTTATAGACAAAAAGAAGGCATAGATTACGATGAGACTTTTGCTCCTGTTGCACGGCTCGAAGCAATAAGAATATTCTTAGCCTTCGCAGCTCACAGAGGTTTTAAAGTCTATCAGATGGACGTAAAATCAGCTTTTCTCAACGGTGAAATCCAAGAAGAGGTTTACGTAAATCAGCCACCAGGGTTTGAAAGCTCAAAATTCCCAAGGCATGTATACTTCCTTGAAAAGGCTCTGTACGGACTGAAACAGGCTCCAAGAGCATGGTACGAACGACTTTCTACCTTTCTTCTAGTAAATGGCTACAACAGAGGTACAACAGATACTACCCTATTCTATAAACGTAAAAACAGTGAAATAATGCTTGTACAAATCTATGTGGACGACATAATTTTTGGGTCTACTAATACAGAAGAGTGCAAAAGTTTTGAAAAACTCATGCAGAGTGAGTTTGAAATGAGTATGATGGGAGAATTAACATTCTTCCTCGGACTCCAAGTCAAACAAACATCAGAGAGAATTTTTATAAATCAGGCCAAATATGTCTCTGACATTCTTTTCAAGTATAGCCTCTCTGATACCTATGCAATGAAAACTCCAATGGCCACTGGAAATAAGTTATCCATAGATCCATATGGCATCTCTGTAGAATGCACTCTCTACAGAGGCATGATTGGATCTCTGTTATACTTAACTGCAAGCAGACCTGACATTATGCATTCCACATGTCTTTGTGCACGTTGTCAAGCTAATCCTAAGAAATCACATTATGATGTTGTTAAAAGAATCTTTAGATACCTAAATGGGACCAAAAATCTTGGTCTCTGGTATCCACAGAACTCTAGCTTTTGTCTTAAAGCTTATACAGATTCAGACTAAGGAGGATGCATGCTCGACAGAAAGAGTACCTCTAGGAGTTGTCAATTCCTAGGCGGTAAACTAGTCAGTTGGACCTCCGAAAAGCAGAACTGTATATCAACATCTACGGCATGTTATCTCGATCTTTTGAAATGTTATCTCGGAAACCGAATACATACACCATGACTTTCACGAACAAAACTTTTTCCATAACAGTTTTCTCGGACACCAACTTTCAAATATGTCCGAAAAACATCTCTTAAAACAGATCAAAAATTGGATGATCAGAAAATTTAATAGAATTTTTGTTATGAGATTTTTTCCCTCATAGAGCTTCTGCTGGCCCTCACAGAGCTTCTGCAAGTTCCCACAGAGTCACAAAACCTCTGCGAGTAAAAATTCTTAACTAAAATTCCTATTGATCCTCTCTAGTGCCTTTGCAAATGTTTTGGTTAAAGAAGAACCCACAGAAGTCATGATAACAATAAGATATATGAGAAAGGGATAAACATCAAGATTTTCAAAATCACAGAGCTTCTGTAAACCACAGAAGTTCTGTCAATCTGTTACTTGGGCATTTCTGTAGTAATAACGGTTACTTTTACTGAGAGTGAATCTCATGTGGCTAAGAACAACCCCACGCGCCTAGCATTAATGGGCCGCGCACGACGTCCTGTCATCCTCTGACATGGCCTACGTGTCCCATTTTTATTGGGCGTACATGGAACGTTTTCTGTGGAAAGTTGAACCCGCCGTTCTAACATGTGTACGGATTCCAAATTTTAATCCATTGCCATATATTTTACTCTTTCGAATTCTACCGTTTTACCCTTCTATAAAAACCAAGCTTACCCTCTCATAAACGTTTTACAAACCCTCATTCTTCTCTGGCGAAACCCTGCAAAAACCTGCAAGTATCTTATTCCCATTACCAATGGCTTCATCTTCTCAAGCTATCTCCCCTGTACACTCTCCGGCGAACTCACCAGAACATTCACCTGCGCATTCTGAACATTCAGAAAACCCCCACCTTGCCAAAAGTATTGAACTAGAAGATTCCGGCGATTCAGCAGAATTTACTCCGACCACACATCTTCAAAACTTCATAGCAAAGGATCATTTCGAAAAGGTACTACCAATCAAATCCAACAATTGCTATTTGGTCCCCTCACCCACTGCTTTCGGCGAAGCCCATGCCATTCTTCTAAACATAATGGAAAATCATATCCTCTTCCCTCTACTCTCAAGAACCCCAAACAAAATTCCAGTTAGATATTTGAACCAGTTTTGGCAAAGTTGCCGATTTGATAAAGATGATTCTCTTATCAAAGGGTACATTTCAAGACCTGACAAATCTGAACATCTGGAAATCAAGTTCAATAGAACAATGTTCTCACTTGAATTCAACCTACCAACAAGGGGTCTTCTTGGATTGAAGAAATATGCAGAGAAACCAACAGACGACGAGATCTGTCGTTTCGTAGAAATGCTTGGGTACAACACCCAACTGAGGAAGAGAAATGACTTCCACAGAAGGCAGATTACCACCTCTGTGGAACACCTTGTTCTCAATTCTTAACAGATGCCTGACAGGGAAGATAGGCAGTATTGACCAGAGCTCACATCAGATATTAACCATCATGTATGGGGTTTACTATGATCTCCCACTGGATTACGCGACCATAATGATGCAAGAGATCATCAACACCATCGACAGAAAGAACAACGCCAGAAGGGTCAAAGAGAACGATCCTAACTTTCTACCACCTCTGCAATTCCAAAGAATACTGGGAGTTTTGTTCGAACCTTTGTTGCTGATACAGAACTGGCCAATGGAAGGGCCAATTCCCAAACAGTTCCCAATGAACAAAAATACCCCCACTGATCATGTAGATGGCTACACACACTGCAGACCTTTGTCAAAGAACCTTCTGAGGTATGCCACGAATAAAATCCTTACGAAAGAGTACATACACGATCATAGAACTCCAAAACCGAGTCCTATGACACCCCCTCGTTTAGGTGTCCCCCTAGGAACAATGATTGCAGAACCTCTTTCCACTCAAGAAGAAAAAGATCACAAACTAGCAAAACACATGGCTATTCAACTTAGCTTCTTAGCCAAACGTGCAGAGCTCATGGGAAATAAGTCCTCTTCGAAATCTTCTACCTCTACTCCAAAATCAAAGAAGAGGAAAACTGAAGAAGGCACCTCCACAAGCGCTGCAGAAGATCAACTTTCACCTCCTCATGCCACAGAAATTGGCTCCACTGCTCCTCCCTCTTCTCCAAAACAGAAGAAGAAAAGAAAATCGAAAACTACAGAGGAAAGGGCACCAAAACCTAAGAAGAGGAAAACCAAAAAGAAACATGGGAAATCACTTGAAAAATTGGTTACCATAGAAGAAGAAGCAATCGCAGAAGAAAGAACTGCAGAAGAAGAAGATGCAGAAGTAGAAATGACAGAAGAGGGATATCAATCACCCTATCAATCCCCAGATCGATTTGCTCACCAAGGAAACTTAAACGATTTCCTACAGAACCCTGACATTGCCCACACTCTAAATACAGCAGGGTGGACGGCACAACCACTCGACCACCACTCCCCAGAAGAACAATACTTCTCTATTTCTGGCATTGACACACATCTGCAAGAAGATGATCAAACACCCAGAGATCAATCAGCTGAGACACCTGTTATTCTACAGAACCCCTTCATTCAACAAGGATTGGACGTCCACAGAAGGAGTCCAAGCCCAGCTTCAGAAGAAATAGAACAAACAGAAGCTAAGTGGAATAGAGATGAAGTAACAGAGGCTTTAGAGAAAATAATAGAAAAAGGAAAAGAGGCCAAAGTTGTACAAGAAGAGGGATTTGAAACAAGGGAGACAAGAATGGAGGTCTCAGAGGTAGATTCAGATGAAGAAGAAGTTGTCTGGATACGAAAAGGTCTCTATCATCCACATGTCATGAGATTATACGGCTCTCATCAAATGTACGTCTTCTTAGGCACAGAGCAAGAAACTTCAACAGAAGCTAGGGAAGAAGCACCAAGCCATCGAATAGCTACAGAAGCTGAAATGGTAGAAAATGATGTAGTGCTTGGATGCTTAACAGAGGAAGAAACAAGAAAAGATGCCTGGATTAATAGAGGCACACAACCAAAACCAACTCCCAGTGCAACCCACACATCTAACTCCGCAGGTCTAGCTGCAGAAGGAGTTATTGAAAAAGAGCAGCACAGCTCGATCCAAACCCAACCCATCCAGCCAGAGGTCACTCTTTCGACTTCTGCGCCCACAGAAACCGGGGAATCCATTCCTAGGGAGTCTCCTCAAAGAGACTCACCTATAGTTCATGATCAATCGCCCCAGATCACACTAGAACACCCAACAGAGGAATTTGTTTCCTCTGCCACGCACAATATAGGGCCAACACTTCTTTCAGAGAGAAGTAGTGAGCACAACGACGAAGAGACTCTAGACAAGTCTCCGAGTCAACAGAAGGATAATCTAGTACCCACCTCTGAAGTGGATCTAGACAATGTCATTCACAAAACTTTTGTAGAGTCTGAAGCACTAGATGCTTCTGATCGAAGATCAGATGGAAATCCTTCCACCCCCATCGTACAAACAAGGGTGAACGAAGGTGACCCAGGAGCAGGGACTCACTCTGGAGACGAATGTGTTCCTCCAGAGGTTACACCAGGGACACAAGTATCAAGGGATGAGTTCCAAACCCTTGTCACCTCTGTGAACCAAACCATGAAAGAGTTGCAAAGCTCTTTCACATCTTTTGCAGAGAAAACATCAATGGCCTTGCTGAATCTGAACACCAAAATGGACAATCTGTCAACAGAGGTGAAAACGGCCATCTCAGAGATGAAATCTTCTGCTCAAACAACTGCCACAACTACAACCACTTCTGTTGCTAAAGATTTTGGAATAGCTGCAACATATGCATTCAAGGAATCAGTCAAACATTTCCTTGAACAAGTGAACAAGCAATCCAACAAATCACAGAGCATCACACCTGCAGAACTACAGAAGGCTCTGCAAAACGTTCAAGAAGAGGCAATGCGCAACACTACAATGATGCAGCCAAAAGATTACATGACCAGAGCACAGCTAACGGAGCTCGGGCAGAATGTCATAAACCAGGTCACATAAGTCATTGTTTCCTTCACTACTGCAAATGCCAACTACGTCAAAGAATTCAGAAAAAGTGTCGGCAGAATGCGCTTCAACACAGAAGCAGAGCTTGCAACTCTAATCGGCCTCTGTGATGATGTATGTGCAAAGTTGATGGCCGCAGGAGCAGAACTACCAAAGAAACCCAAAGCTTCCTGCAGAGCAGAGGGTACTTCTGATAAGAGTCAGGATGACTCTGATGATGATCATCCTGGTCCATCAGATCATCCTGAGGGGGAGAATATAAGGGAGAAAGCTACGACCAGAGGACTACAAGCTCCACCAATCGCAGCAGAACCAATCAGCCAAGCCCCTCCAGAACAAACCCAAGATCAAAAGACCACAGAGACAACACCCATCTCTGTGGAATCAACTTCTGAAGAAACCAATATTCCAGAAGCTGATCAGCAAACCACAGAGGCAACAACCACCCCTGTGGTAATCAACTTGGAAGAAAGACCTTCAACAGAATCAACAGAAAAACCCCAAACCATACCAAGAAGAAAGTCGATTGCCACCAAACCAAAAAGAGCAACGACCTCTTCTTCTTCTATTCTGAGAAAGATGCACAATACAATGACTGAACGAATGGCGCAGAGAGAAGAAGAAAGGCACAAGTTCACATTAGCTTTCAAAATGGCAAGAAAATTCGATATCCAACCTTCACCAACAAAAACCGAGCTTACAGAAGAAGTCACCAAAGAACCTCCAACAGAGGTTACAGAGCAAAGAAAGCCAACAGAACCAACGCCACAAAAGTCCTATCAAACACAAGTGTCAAAACCTACAGAGGCAACCCCCATCATTCCAACAGAAGCACCAACAACCAAACCTACAGAAGCAACAGGTTCTGCACCTCCAAAATCCAAAGACAAGGGAAAGGCAAAAATGACAGAAGAGCCCAAGAAAAAGAAATAAGTGCCCAATCCTACAGAAAAACTGATGAAGAGCTCCTTTGATGCCTTTCAAACTCCAAAGCCTGAAGAAGAGGACTGGGCATATGGATTGAAGCCTCTATCAGACATTCCTTATCAGGAAGAGCTGCAGAAGTTGTTCAACAGATGGAGAGTCTCAAAAGACGAGTACCACCACATGGTCCAACATACGAAGAAATGGAAGAAGTGGTGTACAAATATCTCTACAAACAACCCTTTCAGAACCTCCATCCAACAGACCAAATCACAAATCCGAACATCAGAGAAGAATTTGAGAACATCTTCAGCAGAACAAAGCCAAGAACCAAAGCAGAAGTCTTCTCAATTCATAAAATCAAAAAGGTAATCTTCTGCAGATTCTCCTTCACAAGAACCTATCCAAGAGTCAGGTACAATCTTTACAGAGTCAAAAGGGTAAACAATTCAGAAACCACCTTCGCTGATGCTGACATAAGGAATCTGAATCCCTATGATCTACCTGAACTTCTGCAATGGACAAAGGACAACTACAATACAGAGCCAAACACCAGAGCCTATCAAGTGTTGAGAAAAGCAATGAGGGAAAATCTTCTGATCTACAGTATGATAGATTTTCAACTGGGAAAGGATCTTGGTCTCAAACATCTGAATTTACGACCACCAGAGGATCGCTGCCCACCCGACATCGTGCCCAACTCAATCATTACAGAACCAAGATTCGGGTTAGTATTTCAAAACCCACAAGGCGAAGTCAAACTGTTTGTGTGCATGGACTGTCAGAAGTACGCAACTAGTACTCTGAACAAGTTCAGAGCAAACCTTGTAAAATACAGAGATACAGAGAAAATGAATAGAGATGTTGCAGATACTTTCATCAGAGAGATTGATGCCACAATCCGCCTAAGAGAACTCTGCATCAGTTTCTACAAAGAGATCAGAAGAATCGGAAGAGACAACAGAAGCTACAACGATTTCAAAGATGCCAAAATCTGATTCTCAAACCTCAAATCTCTGCAAACCAAGTCAAAGTCTATCTTTCATTGTACTCAAATGTAAAATGCCTCTGGCATATTTCTGAATGAAAGAACTTTCGAGGTATTGTTTAACCTCTGTCTTATCTAACTTAGCCTAACTAAACTCAAGTTCAATTTTTTATTTTTCACTACTTAGGGGGAGATTGTTAGCTTCAATCTTCCTAATCATAGAAGTATTTAGAAGTAGTGAAAAATAGGCCAAGTGAAGAAAACCTCTTACAGAGGCTCTGCCGAACTTACCGAGAGATCAAGGTCAAAAAGCTACAGAAGCTAAAAGAGGCGTCCTACAGAAGCTCTGTCATACACGTAAAGAAGACCAAAGACTCGGAATCCGGTGAAGACTGCTTTACAAAGGACCAAACCGCAGAACCTCTGTGACACTTCACAGAGCCTCTGCGGTCTTCAACAATGACTTGAACATATTTATAATATCTTGCTACTGTTACTGGACTTGTTCATCAACTTGCATGGTAGCATGCCCTGTCCATCTTCAACGTGTCAAACCCTGATTGGATTCAATAGGGCTTAGTACATAATAGACGTCTGTTGTATTAAATGCAATACATCACGTCCAACTGTTCATGCCAACCGTCCAACTATTCATACCGTCCGTTCTGAATAGTAGCTTATGCTTTATGGTCCCCTTAGAGTAGTATATAAGGAAGACTCATGTTGAGTTCTTCAATATCGAGAATTGAGAGAGAAAAACATCAAGAACACATAGCTTATATACTTTGAGAGTCATATCTGTTTTAAAGCTTTGCTTACTCACTGTTCTTGAATCTATTCTTGATATATATATTCAGTAAACTTTGAGATATTATTTCTTGTTCACTGTTTATTTATATTGTGTTCTAAATCTATCAAACATATCTGTTAGTTCTTCAAATACGCTTCCGCATCATACTTAAACTTGAACAAATAGATCTGATAATCTTTTTTAAACAAAACGGGAACCAACAATAATCGTTTAGGAGGAATATACATGTTACTACATTGGGGTCTCGACGTGCTTCTTCTGCTCCTAAAACAAATGTCCGTCCTCGAGCTTGTCCTCCTTGGTTTCCTTGATTGGCTTGCCTTGCTTGATACCCAGCGTTGTTATTGATTGGTCCGCTTTTCAACCTTGGGCACACATTCCGGAAGTGATCCGGACTTCCGCACTCATAGCATACCCTTCCTTCCTCCTTCACACTCTTTCCCTTCTTACAGTACCGGGTGAAATGACCCTTTCGCTTACAAAGTTCACAGGTGGGATAGGTTCCCTCATGATGCAAATTGCACTGATTGCATTTCGGGAGGGGTCCATGGTAACGCCCTACTTCCTTAGCGTTCATTCCAAAGTTTCCCACTACCTTCTTGTTCCTACTTGAACTACCTCCAATTGCCTTTCCTAACTGACTCTCTGGCCTTCTCTTACTACCGACACCTTTCTGAGTTAGAGTTCCTGCTCTGACCGCATCGTGGGTCAAACTAGTTGCTAATGTCACTGCTGCTTGAATTATGGTTGGACTTGATGACTTAACCATCCCTCGGATCTCTGGGGCCAATCCATACAGATATCGGTCAATCCGTTTGCTCTCTGGGGTAACCATGTGGGGAACTAACTTTGCAAGTTCGTGAAAACGAGCGGTGTATCGATCTATCCCCGAACCAACCATGGTAAGATCCCAAAGTTCGGCCTCCAATTTCTGAACTTCGCTCTTGGGACAATATTCCTCAATGAGTAATTCCTTGAACTCAGTCCAGGACAGCTTGTATGCATCCTCCCTTCCACGGGTTTGGACTTGAATGTTCCACCAGGTTAGAGCTCGCTTCTGGAACTGACAGGCCGCATACTCTACCATGTGATCCTCTGAGCACTTACTGATATGGAGTACCGACTCCATGCTATCAAACCATGAAAGTAATCCTATAGCACCCTCTGTTCCATGAAATTCTTTGGGCTTACAAGTCATGAATGTCTTGTAGTTGCATCCCCTACTGTCATGAACATCATTGGGAGTTCCTCCTCCCACATTGACGTTCCTATGACGCTCATTGATGCCTGCGGTGACTTAGGTTACTATGTCGGGTATCGCCTCTTGGATACGTTGAGCTATGATTTGGGTAATATTGGGGTTTTGGTCTTCGGGATTTTCTCCCGTGCGACGTGTGGATCTTCTTGGAAATCTTCCACCATCCACGTCAATATCCTCCCCGGTACATCTCAAACATGATCCAATCCACCATCAATGTCAGTAGCATCACTACTACTATGCACACAATCTCGGCCCTTAAGGCTATCCTTTGAGCTATCCTTGCTCCACTTAGGGCGTCAGAAGACATGTTGGTTAGGAGGTGACTTAACTCTACTAGTTCTGTCGTGACTTGACTCTGACAACTGACCCTCATTTGACATCCGTGTAAATCTGCTGTCACAGCCCTGAGATGTTGTTACTCGGCCCAGGTCATGCCAGGCGCACGACTTATCGGCACTCCCTCGATCACCCGCAAGGGTTCCGGTGCCTCTCGCTGGTCGGACCTAAAACACACTCGTCTAGGTATAGGGACGCTCTTCCTAGCGGTTAGTTTCGTGCGTGGCCCTCTAGGACTAGGTTGTACCACTATCGGGGTGGGTTGTGGTGGAACCACAGTCGGTGGTATCCTTGGCCCATCGTACGGGTCTTGTTCCCCTCCAGAGGTACGTTCGCTTGACGGCGTGTAGGAGGGTCGTGAGCTTGATGACGACGATGTCGATGTCATAGTGGTGCTGAAGTAAGAGTGTGATAATGATGATGACATAGTGATACTGAAGTAAGAGTGCATAACATTTCTTGTCGCGTAAAGGCTAATCGTACTATACTATTGCATACTATAGGCAATAACTACGCTCATACTAAGCATACAACGTGAAGCATCATGTGCGAAAAACACACATATTCCTAGTATATCCATTTCCGGTCTCGCATTACTCTTTCTTTGATTAAACATAGGTGATCAGGCTTTATTTAATTAAAGACCGATGATGCAATACCCGAATTAGTTATACTAGCAACATGTTTAGTAATTTAAGTGTTCTTTCCCGTTTTTGGTTATAGTTGCAGTTTTCCAAAGGAAAACCGGTATTCTCTATAACCTTTAGCTCTGATACCAAATCTGTCACACCCCGCTAAAGCGGAAACACGGGATGTGCAGCTCAAGTTTCATAGCAAAAGTTACAAGATCACATCAACCATCAAAATACATTAAAAAGGTTAAAACCTTGTCTTTTACAATCGTTTTTACGAAAGGGGAAATGAACATAAATAAAAGATAGAAAAGAAAGCTTCATCACGTGTAGCCTTCCTAGACCCCAACCTTAAAGACGTTCTCCTGAAAAGCATGTCAATAAAAAGGTCAACTAATGCACTAGTTGGTGAGATCACAGGTTTAATGAGTACAACATTGTTTATCATAGCAAAATAGTTTAAATCCGCACAAGTGGATAAGTCAAAGTAGTTGAATCCATACAAGTGGATAAATCAACCGGTTATGAAAAACTTGCTCATGGTAATAGTATGTATTATGTTTAAGTTGTGAGCCCGTTACCCGACCTATATGACGGCAGCCCCAGCGCAAGTTCTATCACCAACAATGCGTACGGAAAACAATAATTATGCACTCAAACAAGCGCTACTTGTGAGTGGGGTGTCAACCAAATAACGTTATCCATAATACTAACGGCTCAAAACGTGAGTTAATGGGTAATGTAGAGTAAACGGGAACTTAATAGCAAAACTCAGAATCAACTAACATAAGCATACATACCATAGCGCATAAGTATACGGAGCAATATTCAGTATTTTGAGTAAACAGTACAATCGATGCGTAATAAAATCGTGACATGCTTTTCACCCCAAAACGTATAAAATAGTAAAAAGGGGATGTGAAAACTCACTTGATAAGCAGTAGTGTCCGGGAATCTCCCACAAGTACCTCGAGATGATCCTACTTTGAACCTATGAACGCAAGGTCACTAGTAAGTTTTTACCTCGAGGGTTCGGTACTAATTATCCAAATCGTCATAAAATGCCTTGTTGTGTTTTAATATTATAAACGTAACAAATATATATACTTTGTTCTTGTTGGATTAAAGTTTCCGCAATTTCGTCACAATAAGTAAAGAAAAGGGTTTAAAGAACGTATATATATATATATATATATATATATATATATATATATATATATATATATATATATATATAGTACATATATATATATAAACCGAAATTTTATCGTAAAAACGATAAAATTAAGGGTTTTAAATGTAAAAACAAGTATTTAAAGTGCATAAATATAAATGTATAATATATATGTATATTCCACAATTTCATCATAAAATGATGAAATGGGATCAACAATATATAAATTGCATAAATATATATAAATAAATTATATATATGTATATTCCACAATTTCATCATAAAATGATGAAAAGGGATGAAGAATAAATAAATTGCATAAGTAAGTAAGATGCATAAATGTATATAAATATAAGATATACATATATATTCCACTATTTCATCATAAAATGATGAAATGGGATTAGAAGTTAGTCCTTAATAATAATAAGAAATTTGTCCTTTGCTGTCCAGATTTTGGTGTCACTTTGTGTCCATCTTTGGATAACTTCCAGGTATAGTTAGGTCAAGATATTTTATGTCCAAAGGGTTTAATGAGTTAGAAAACTTTTGGCATAAGTTTCATAATTTTTAGAAGTGTTTAAGTACATGAAATAATACTTGACGTAAAACTCGACAGAAGACGTTGCTGCTTGCGCACTGTTTCTGTGAAAACTGTTTGGTAGACGAAATCTTTGCGTTTTTGAGTGAAACCACTTGGGTTTGAATCCTAACATATAAAAATAATTTCCAGAAAAAGAATCACTCAATTTAGAGTTTAATTGAGTGTGATATGACCATTTGAAGAGAGGTGTGGAATCTGACAGCAAGCTGTCAAAACTACACCTTGTGCATGTGCTCCTATATTGACTTCTTAACCAAAATTCTTATTCCTTTGCATGCAAAATCCGATTTGACCCTTTTCCATACACTTATTTTCAGTTCCAAAACACATTTTTTGAACCATTTAAATTACATGCAAGTTACCTATCAACTCATCTTTTATAAACTTTTGTAAAAGACTCATTTTGAAGAATGTTGATGTTCTTGCCAAGAACATCAACATGCAACTTAAAATTGTGTATTTTGAGCTCATGCATGTTTGTTTAAGTATGTTTTTAGTGGATTACAAAGATACACTCATGAAACTTTTGAACAAAAGAAGATGGATTTCTCAAGAAAACTACATGCATGTGTTTAAAATGTTCATCTTTGGTCTTAACATAGGTTTGATTTTGGATTCACCACCTTTTTAATAACAAGAAGATGTTATGGTGGTAAATCTACAAACATTAAGACATTGTAAAGAAGCTTTTTAAAAAGTTAAAGAAAGTGTAGAAGAGATGAAGAACATTCATCAAATGCAAGAAAGTGAAAATAACTTAAAAGAGTGTGTGTGGATTTCACCCAACACACTTGTATTTACCTTGGATTATTTTTATCCTTTGAAGAAAAGTGATTGAGGGGCTGGAATTTGGGATGAATATGGATGAAGATTTGAAGGTGAAGATGAAGATGAAGATTTGAAGATTTAAAGATTTGAAGATGGAGAGAGAAAGAATTGCAAGTATTCTTTTAGAGAGAGTGTGAGATGAGATAATGAAATGGATTGTGAAGACTTCTTGCATTCTTATGGAGTAGAGAGGGGGGGGGGGTGAGTGATAGAAATAATTTGTCAAATCTTGTCTTTTTGATTAAAAATTAAAATACAAGTATTTTCTTAATAAATGAAATACAAAGTAATTATATATAAAATAAAGTATATATATATACTATTATTGAAATACATAAATTATCAATTATATAAATACTTGTAGTATAAATGTAGGTCAAGTTGGCATTTTATGAGATTTATGGATAATTTCCTAATTCAAGGGTTTCTTAGGCAAAATTTCTCGAATTTTCTTATCGTATTGCGTTTACTGCTAAACTTGCACTGTGTGAACTATGTCATGAGAAAAATGATATATTCAGTGTAGTTCTAACCTGAGGTATAAATTTGACGGTTGTCACAACTTTAATCCCATCCCTATCACCGACTTGTGAACCAAGTCCCTAGCTAACCCCTTCGTCAAGTGGTCCGCTAGATTTTGTTGCGACCGAACAAATTCAACCGATATCACCCCCATTCGTGATTAGCTCACGAATCATGCTATGTCTAACACCTAAGTGTCTAGACTTGCCATTATATACTTGACTATAAGCTTTAGCCAAAGTAGCCTCACTATCACAACGGATAGAAATGGGTGATATTGGTTTCGGCCATAATGGAATTTCATGGACCAAATTCCTTAGCCATTCCGCCTCTTTACCGGCAGCAGCTAATGCCACAAATTCCGACTCCATAGTCGAACTCGTGATGCAAGTTTGCTTCTTGGAAGCCTATGAGATGGCACCTCCCCCAAGCAAGTACACCCAACCACTCGTAGAAGAGTGATCTTCCAAATTGGTAATCCAACTTGCATCTGAATATCCCTCCAATATAGAAGGAAACCGGACATATGACAAACCATAATCAATGGTTTTCTTCAAGTATTTGAATACTCGTCTTATCGCTTGCCAATGATGAATACTAGGATTACTAGTATACCTACTCAACTTTCCTATGGCAAAAGCGATATCCGGCCTAGTGATTGTCATGGCATACATCAAGCATCCAATAGCCTTTGAGTACTCGAGTTGTGACACCGCTTCACCCGAGTTGGGCATAAGCTTCACAGTCGGATCCCATGGAGTACTCACCGGAGAACAATCAAAGCAATTAAATTTCTTTAATACTTTCTCAATGTAATGAGATTGCGTAATTGCAATCCCTTTGTTCTCACGCTTGATCCTTATACCAAGGATCACTTCCGCCTCTCCCATATCTTTCATGGAGAAACTCAACGACAAAAACTCTTTGGTTTTCCCAACTTGATTTTGGTCGGTGCCAAAGATCAACATGTCGTCAACGTATAAGCAAATGATTACACCGTTACCGGATGTGTCAAATTTGCTATACACACACTTGTCCGCTTGGTTTATCATAAAACCGTTGGACAAGATAACCTCATCAAATTTCTGATGCCATTGTTTGGGTGCTTGTTTCAGCCCATACAATGATTTTACATGTTTACACACCTTATGCTCCATTCCGGGCATAACAAAACCTTCCGGTTGTTTCATGTAAACTTCCTCCTCCAAGTCACCATTCAAGAATGCCGTTTTGACATCCATTTGATGAATCACTAAATTGTGGATAGCACCTAAGGCTATCAACAATCTAAACGTGAAGATCCTTGCTACCGGGGCATAGGTATCAAAATAATCAATGCCTTCCCGTTGCCTAAAGCCTTGGATTACTAATCAAGCTTTGAACTTGTCGATTGATCCATCCGCTTTTATCTTCCTTTTGAAGATCCACTTGCATCCCAAAGATTTGCAACCGGTGGCAAGTCCGATAATACCCAAGTATTATTCCCCATGATGGAGTCCATCTCATCATGTATTGCTTCTTTCCAGAAAGCAACATCTTGAGACTTCATAGCCTCATCAAATGATTTTGGATCCTCCTCAACACTATAATAGTAAAGGAATTGGGATCCAATCTCATCTCTTGATCCCTCTACCAAGTATACTTGGAAATCGGGACCAAAGGATTTTTCAATCCTTCCTCTTTTGCTCCTTCGAAACATCGGAGATTCGGTTGGAACAATTGCTTGTTCTTCAACCTCACTAGTTTCACTAGTATTTGGAACTATGTCCTTTGGCCTAGGTATTGAAGAGAATCTAGTCTCATCAAAAATTACATCTCTCGATTCTATAACGGTGTGAATCGCTATAGAATTATTAGGTTCAATAACATAGAACCTATAAGCTTTGGAATGCTTGGCATATCCAACAAAGATGCAGTCAATACCTTACTCACCCAAAGTCTTCCTTTTGGGTTCGGGTAATAGAACAACCGCTCGACATCCCCAAACTCGAATATAACTCAAGTTAGGCCTTTTCTTGAACCAAAGTTCATATGGGGTAATCTTGTTCCTTTTATTGGGAACTTGATTCAGCAAATAACAAGTCGTTAGCATGGCTTCACCCCAAAATCCATCAAGCAATTCATTTGCAACATAAAGCAATTCATAAAGCAACATAAAGCAATTCATTTGCAACATAAACAGAATTTGAAACAAAATTCTTTTTATTCAAAATTAACATAAACATGTTATTTAACAAATAACCAAATCCAACAAAAGAGCCACCCTTTGACAAGATAAACTTGTCGGACTCATAAACTTGCCTATATCCTAACTTATTCAAGATACTGCCGGAAACCAAATTTTTTCGAATTTGTGGTACAAACAAAACGTCTAAAAGTTCAACTATTTTGCCAGAACTAAACTCTAGCCTAACTAAGCCACGTCCAAGAATGGGAGCAACCGACTCGTTCCCCATGCGTAGCATTGATCCGTCTTCAACCGGTTCCAAGGAGGTGAACCAACGGCGATCTTTGCACACATGACTTGTAGCACCCGAGTCGATCCACCAAGCGACATCATCATCCTGCACGTAAAAAGATTCGGATATTAGTGGTACATAATTCAAATTTGAATTAAAACCAAAGTCAAAATTCTGACCTTGTCGTGGGTTTTAATCCTTGGATCCTTACCCACCACCACTTGTGCTTGCTCCATTCTTACTCTTGACAACTCGACAATCCCGCTTGAGATGGCCGGTCATCCCACAGGTCCAACAGGTTAATTTAACCTTTTTATTGGGCCCTTTCTTGGCTCCGTTGAACTTACGTTTTCCCTTGAAGTTGTTAGACTTTCCCTCTTCAATCATGTTTACCGAAGGTGCAGAAACCTCCTTTATCTTAGGTTTCTCAGCCTCTTGCGCCCGAAGAGATTCCTCTATGCGCAAGTGACTACCGAGTTGTACAAGGGACAACTCTTTCTTCTTATGTTTCAACATATGTTTAAAGTCTTTCCAAGAGGGGGGCAGTTTATCAATAATACTCGATACGGAGATGGATTCGTCCATCTTCATATCATGTTGACCATATTGGCCGAGAATGCGAAGGAGCTCGTTATATTGCTCCATTACCGGCCTTGAGTCCACCATCTTGTATTTATTAAATTTACTAACCAGAAACTTCTTACTAGAAGCATCCTCCGCCATGTATTTGGACTCGAGAGAGTCCCATAGCTCTTTGGCGGATTCAACGTTTTGATAGATATCAAAGAGGGAGTCACACATACCGTTTAAAATGTGGCCACGACTGATGTAGTCGTCGTTCTCCCATTTGCCACGACGCCGGGTCACCTCCAATGTCTCGTTTTCCATCAGCTCCGGTATCGGGGTGCTTAGCACGTACACGACCTTCAACGTCATCAACAAGAAGTGCATCTTCTTCTGCCATATACGGAAATCAACGCCTTCAAACTTCTCCAGTTTGGTGAACTTGGAAGTCATGTCTCTCACAGAATGTTCACCCGCCATCTCTCTTCACGATGAACAAATATCTCTTACGATTGTTGGGGGTCGGTGCAAAATATCGAGAGAGAAAAACAGAGTGATTATTATAACTTGGATAAAAGACAGAGATCGCGTGAGAGCTCGCTTTCCGTAAGAGATATTTCGACCCTATTCTGCCCGGGTATCACGAAATTCTCTCGAGGATAATCTCTATGTTTCGGTGTGTCGATTAAGGCAGAAATCGACTCATACTTATACACCTTAGAGAATCGTAATCGACCTATATTGATACTGATAATAATATCTCACTTAATGAGATTGATTGTGGAATTAAAGAGGGCAGTTACAAACGTGAAAAGACATTCCAGACGCTGGCGCCAGTCTCCGCGCCAGTCAACTGGCACGGGTAACATTCCAGAGCTTGGCGCCAGCCAATTGGCGCCACAATCGGCGCGGGCAACATTCCAGTGCTTGGCGCCAGTCTTGGCGCCAGCACTGGCCCCGACGCCCAGCTCATGAAAACACTTTGTAACTTTGCCACTCTCAACCGTCCAACAATCTCAGGTTCTAGTTAGCTTACACGAGTGTGCACTCCACACCTCCTAACTCATGTGATAGTTTAGCTAACAACCTCATTATTATCTTTGTGAATCCAACTACACAAAATGAACCGATGATTTCACTAAAATCACCAACACCACAGTGATAAAGGAAAGGAAAAAGTGGGTAACATCTCAAAACCTCAAATCTCTCGTTTAGAACTTTTTAGTTGTCACGAAGCACTCACACTGCACAAATCTTTTGTTAGAAAAGTAGGCCAGGCAACTAAAGGTTTTCATCATTTGGTAATGTTGGCATATCCTAAATTTATGCATGTGATTAATAAATTAGGATGGAACTCGTTGTGTGAAGTCCTGAAGCCGTATAATGTAGATTGGGTACGGGACTTTTACACAGAACTTTCTGTTACTAACGGCCTGGAACTTACAGTTAGACAAACAACAGTTTGTTATTCGGCCGAAATAATAAATTATGTTTTGGGACTGGACTTTGAGTCAAATGAATCTGAGTTGACTAGGTTGACTGACAGTGCTACGAAATCTGACCTTCAGGCCATCCTAAAAAGAATTGCACATGAAGGGTCAGATTGGTCATTTAAAGGACTTACCCGCATTTTGCGTACGCACTGTCTAACACCCGAAGCTAATGTTTGGTTTTTCTTTCTAAGACACACCTTGTACCCAATCACACACGACACAAGTCTTTGCATGGTACGTGTGTTTATATTGTATTGTATAATGGAAGGGCACAAATTTAATGTGGGAAGACTAATCTCCAATAACATTTTTGGAGGGGCTGACAGAGCCAATGCCCGCATGCCACACCCTACCATTATACATGCAATAATGGAAAAAGCCAAAGTCCTCGTTTTGTCCACTGACCACTTTTCTATGGACAAAATGGTCATGGACAAAATGAATGTTGAAAGACTGTTAAGAAACAACACATATTTCCACCCTAAGAGAGATATGCAAACTTCTTTGGAAGCAAGCATCCAATCACTTGGAAAAGAACTCACTACATCGCTAAGAAAGCAAAGACTGTTCATTAATAAACAGATAACTGGACTGAGTGAGGACTTAAATGCTAAAATGGATGTCATCATTACTTATCTAAAGAGGACACATGATGAGAAAGTGAGATGGTTAAGGTATGAAAAGTCGAGGGATGATTTGATCAGAGCTATATAGACGAAGGAATACCCGGAGTTACTGAGGCAGTTACCACCTTTTCCACTAGATCTTCTGTGGGTGTCAGTTGAGCAGCATCCTACTCACCATGAGTAAAACAGGTTCAATTCTCTATCTCTTTTATGTGCTTTCAAATAAACTCTATAAATTTTCTGCATGCTTTAGATTTAATGAGTCAGTGATTGTTTTGTGAATTCTGAAAGTTGCTATTTCATCCATGCCACCATGCACACGAGTCACAATTTGTTGATAACAATTCAGTTCTTGTTATGATAGCCTGAGTAAAATGATTGTTCTCAATGCTTGCATTAGCTATCACTAGAACTAGCCTATTGATTCCTTGCTTCTCATTTGTTAGAATCCATGCAACACCAAACACATCACCACCTTTTCTCCATGCAAATCGCGTTAATGTGCTCCAATTGTTTAATGAGGACATTGAACCCCTCAAAGTCTTGGGAGGGAGGATAATATGGTCACCAATGCATATTCATACCCATATCATCCCATATACACACCTCTTTGCAAAATTGTGCCAAAATTCAAAAAAAAAAATTGCACAAAAGGAAAATAATCTCACACAAAGGAGCAAAGCTCCATTCTAAAATTTATGTGCATTACAAAAGTGTCAAAGACACAAAAAAGACCAATGTGTCTAAGTTCATTCCTCAAAAGAGAAGATGGCAGAAAAATTGTGCCATAAACAAAAACCCATTAAAGTGTTGGAAAAACGCCATGCATACAAAAGATTGAAAAAGCCTAATGCATGAACAAATTCTTGGTTGCAAATACGTGATTCTAATTAGGCAAGGCATTATGTGGGTAGCTTATGGTTGGTATTATTGATGACTACGTTGAAAGATTTCATTTTATGTATGGCTATTATTATACATAGGGTGAATTGGTTGAGACATGTTGTGTTTGTGGTCATGATGGTTGGATCGGAATTAGAAATTTTTTTGAATAAGCAAGTTGTGTTGGAACTTAGTGAAGAGGTGAGGAAAACTTGTCCCACATAGGAGCCAAGGCAAAGTCTTGACCACTTAATAAACTCCAACCATTGAGCATTAAATGAATCATTTAATTGCTTGGGCTTGGTGTGTGGTGTTCTTGGTGGGCTCTCTTTGACATATATATATATATATATATATATATATATTAAATGTCAAAGATTGGGACTTGGGCCTTGGGGCTCTTGGGGTTTCGGCAAACAGTACGCGGCGCGCATCTCCGTGCGAGTTCACCCACGCCGGTAGTCGCGCGGACTTCTGGCAGTTTGTTTCGGTTACTGCAGCATACCTATATAAACCCCATCTGTTCCCATTCGTTTTCCAGACGAAAATACACGAAAATTTCATAACTTTTCTGGGATTCTATCCTCTTGCTCCATCACCAACATATGCTAATTCATTAGATTCAAATATTCACTTGAATAGATTGTTGTATCCTCAAGACAATGCCAACACACGCAGCGAATTTTTGTCTTAGGACACTGCTTAATCGCAGGTTTCAATCTCTTTCGTTGTTACAAGAATCTTCGATATCAAGTAAGGTTTACAATTTCGTGGTTGATTATGTTTGTATCAAAATATTGTAAAAGAATTCGTTAATTTTATTGAATTTGATTCTGTTCTTCTACACAATTCTGAATCGTGATTGATCAATCCTAACAATCTAAGACAAAAATTTCTGTTAGGAGCGATGGATCAATCAAACGTTATGAAAAATCACGTAGAGAAACCCGACAAATTCAGAGGATCGGATTTCCGTCGTTGGCAACAGAAGATGTTGTTTTATCTAACAACACTTCGTGATTCTAAAGTCCTCACCGAGGAGGAACCATCACCAACACCATCGGTAAATCAAGATGGAACGCCACCCACTCAAATACAAGTGGCTGCACAAGAAGGAACGATCGAGGCATGGAGAGCAAATGAATATAATTGTCGTAATTATATTCTGAATGCCCTCGATGATTCCCTATACGATATCTACTCCACCCTTGGTACCGCAAGGGAGATTTGGGAGTGTTTGGACGCGAAATACAAAACTGAAGTTGCGTGTTCCAAAAGATTCGTTGTTGGGAAATTTCTGAATTATCGGATGGTGGATACAAAACTGGTGATGAAGCAAGTCGAAGAATTGCAGATTCTATCCCACGAACTAGAAGTTGAAGTCATGGGAATAAATAGCAATTTTCTGGTTGGATCGATAATCGATAAATTGCCTCACTCATGGAAAAACTTCAAACTCTATTTGAAGCATTTGTTGGAGGACATAACATTTGAACAACTTGTCCTCAAATTACGAGTGGAGGAAGATAATCGACTCAACGAAAAAGCCGATGTCAACCCCTTGGAACCAAACGCCAACATGGTTGAAGGAAGTACCTCGAGGCAAAAGTTCCCTAAATTCAAAGGGAAAAACATCATGACAAAGAGGCCTTTCACTTCCGGGAAAGGTACGATGGCTCCTCAAAGGAAACCTTTCAAGAAAGTCATGCATTGTTGGGTTTGTGGGAAACCGGGTCATAGAGCCAAGGATTGTCGACATAGGCGAGATAACGGTGGTGCTGGTGGAAACAGCAGTGGAGGAGCCGGCGGGGCAAATAATCATGCAAACCTCGCTCACTCCCCAAACCAATTCATTGGAGTTGTTGAAGCACACATGGTAACCAATGCCGTGGATTGGTGGGTCGACACCGGGGCAACCCGTCATATTTACAATTCGATAAGCTTTTTCGATACTTATCAAAAACTCAAGAACATCAACTTTCTTCAAAAATTGACAAAAAATTTCTTCAAATCGTGCATAATCTGATCTGATCTAGCTCTGATACCACTTGTGATCCCAGATCTAATCAAGTAACAATGATGTAAACACTTTGATCTTCATTAGATGAGAAAGAATACAAGAATTGGAGTTAAGATCTACTTTCTCTCTCTAACTTCTCTCTCTAGGAAGTCATCCCTCTCTCTATTTCTCAAATATGAATTAACGTATGAATGACTTACACTAAGATCTCTAGCTAATTCTCTACGCAAGGTATCTATTTATACCTTTGACTATCACTTTAGTAACTTTGACTTTGACCTTTAAGCCTCTACTTTGACTTTTACAAAGCTTTGATCATTTACAATTAAACACTAAATCTTGAATACATTTTATGCACTAACATCATGGGAAATGATTCTACCACGATGATCGAAGGAAAGGGGAAGGTCACGTTGAGGTTGACTTCCGGAAAGGATCTTGTGCTATCGGATGTGTTGCATGTACCTTGTTTAACTAAGAATTTGATTTATGGCCCTATTCTTAGAAAGAAAGGGTTCAAACCTGTATTCGAATCGGACAAATTTGTCGTCACCAAAGGTGATGCATATGTGGGGAAGGGTTACCTCAATGAGGGACTCTTCAAATTATCTGTAAATAGTGATGTAAATACTCTTGATGCCGCCATGGTACATAATGGAAATAAGGCAGGCACTAGCACTGCTTCTGTGTATATTGTGGATCCTACTTTCCTTTGGCATTCTAGATTAGGACATGTTAACTTTAGATCATTACAAAGAATGATCAAACTTGACATGATTTCTAAATGTTCTAATGATAAAATATCTAAGTGTGAGGTTTGTGTAGAAGCTAGATACACAAATCACCCACATAGATCGGTAGAAAAATCAAATGAAGTTCTCGGGTTAATCCATGGTGATTTGTGTGATTACAAGGCAACTCCTACAAGACGAGGAAAGAATTATTACATTTCTTTCATTGATGATTGCAGTAAATATTGCCATGTTTACCTTATACATACTAAATATGAAGCCTTAAGCATGTTCAAGACTTATAAGGCTGAAGTTGAAATCAACTTGAAAAGAAAATCAAAATTCTGAGGTCTGATCTTGGAGGAGAATATGAATCCAACAAATTTGCAGAATTTTGTGCAACACATGGCATTATACATCAAACTACCGCTCCTTACACTCCTCAACAAAATGGAGTGGCCGAGCAGAAGAATAGAACATTGAAGAACATGATGAATTCAATGTTGATTACGTCCGGAGCTCCACATCATTTATGGGGTGAGGCGTGCCTTACTGCAAATATGATCCTTAACCGGATCCCCCACAAGAAAAGTGATAAAACTCCATATGAACTTTGGAGAGGAAAGATTCCATCCTACAAAAGGATGAAAGTGTGGGGTTGCCTTGCAAAGGTTCAAGTACCTTTACCAAAAAGGACTAAACTTGGACCCAAAACGGCTGATTGTGTATACATTGGTCCATCCCATAATAGTGTTGCATATAGGTTCTTAGTTCATAAATCTATTGTAGATGGCATAAGCAATAACACGATCATAGAATCTACTGAAGCGGAATTCTTTGAGACGATCTTCCCTTATAAAGAAAAGGAGGGCAACACCTCTAACCTAGGTAAACGACCGATTGATGATTTGCACTCTCACGTGAACATTGATTCAACTAAGAGTGATCAATAGAGGAATGCGGAAACCTCTAAAGTTCAAGAAGAGGTTGAGTCTAGAAGAAGCAAAAGGGGAAGAATCGCTAAAGACTTTGGACCAGACTTTATGGCTTTCAATGTTGAAGGAGAACCTCTCTTCTATAAGGCCGCCATGGAATCATCCGAGGCACCTTATTGGGAAGAGGCCATCCACAGTGAGATTGATTCCATTATGCAAAACAACACATGGAAATTGGTTGATTTGCCTCCGGGTCATAAAGTCATTGGCCACAAATGGATCTTCAAACGGAAGTTGAGACCCGATGGAACTATAGAGAAATACAAAGCTCGACTAGTTGCCAAGGGGTACCGACAAAAGGAAGGTCAAGACTTCTTCGACACCTATTCACCAGTTACTAGGATCACGTCTATACGGAAGTTGATTGCAATAGCGGCTATCCACAATTTGGAGATACATCAAATGGATGTGAAAACCGCCTTCTTGAATGGTGAATATGAAGAAGAGATATATATGCAACAACCGGAAGGTTTTGTTGTAAAAGGCCAAGAGAACAACGTCTGTAAGTTGATTAAGTCTCTTTATGGACTTAAACAAGCGCCAAAGCAGTGGCATGAGAAATTTGATAACATTATGTTGGCAAATGGGTTTTACATAAATGAATGTGATAAATGTGTTTATGTTAAACAATACAAGAATGCTTATGTTATCATATGTTTATTAGTTGACGATATGCTCATCATGGGATCAAACTTGGATGTAATAAACCAAACCAAGAAGATGTTACACTCCACATTTGATATGAAAGATATGGGAGTTGCTGATGTGTATAAAGATTCAAAGAAATCCAAATGGTTACATCCTTACCCAATCTCACTATGTTGAGAAGGTGTTACGGAAGTTTGGTCACTATGATGACAAATCGGTTGTGACTCCATTTTGAGCCTTCAAGTCAATTGAAGAAGAATGAAGGAGATAGTGTTGCTAAGTTGGAATACACTCAAGTTCTTGGAAGCTTGATGTATATCATGAACTGTACACGACCGGACATTGCATATAGTGTGAGTAGACTTAGTCGGTACTCACATAACCTGGGAAAAGACCATTGGTATGCACTAGTAAGGGTGCTTCGATACTTGAAATACACAATGGGTTATGGGTTACACTATACCAAATACCCTCCCGTCCTAGAAGGGTATTGTGATGCTAATTGGATTTCCAATCATTCGGAGAGTAAGTCCACAAGTGGATATGTATTCACACTTGGTGGTGCTGCGATTTCCTGGAAATCTTCTAAACAAGCGGTGAATACCAGATCAACTATGGAAGCAGAATTTGTCGCATTAGACAAAGCCACTGAAGAAGCCGAATGGCTAAAAAGCTTCCTAGAGGGTATTCCGTTGTGGCCAAAACCGGTGACTGCTATTGGTATCCATTGTGATAGTATGGTCGCTCTCACAAGAGCGAAGAATTAGATCTATAATGGAAAGTCCCGTCACATACGAAGGCGCCACAACACTATAAAGGACTTGCTGAAAAATGGAATCATTTCCATTGACTACGTAAAGTCAAAGGAGAACATTTCCGATCCTTTGGCAAAATGCCTAAGTAGAGAGCAAGTATCCTACACATCGAGGGGAATGGGCTTAAAGCCAACCCAATGAGTTTCCTCGGCGGCAACCTAACCTAGCAAAATTGGAGATCCCATGGTCTAGGTTCAATAGGAAAACTAGTCAGGGTCAACTCAAGCATCAATCAAACAAAGGTATGCCTATTCCTATGATGTTTCCTTTGTGTTTTTCCGTTGATGATATAGGGATGAATATTTTATTCTTAATAATGCTGATAGCTTCTTAGTAAAATACAACGGAATATTCTTGATCGGCATTACCTATGTGAGACTGATGTGGGGTCGCATCTTTGAGGACGAATATGGCTACGTCCTCTAAAACTCTCATGAAGAAAGGATATGTTCACGACCGAAATGAACACAACGGTAAGAATTAAATTATGTATAGCTATAATATGTGTGATGCCTATTGTCTCGATTTACTACAAAAAGTGGCTAGTTCAAGACTTTAGTTCACTATCCACGAAGTAGATCCGATAGGCATCCACTAGGAAAGGTTCAAGTCCAAAAGACACCGTTTTCCGATGCATATTATAACTAGTTTGATGATAGAAACATAAGTTCCATAATATTGCTTATTTTCTATTCAAATATGGGGTATTATTTGGGTTTGAATAGAAAATGTGGGGTATTGTTGGAACTTAGTGAAGAGGTGAGGAAAACTTGTCCCACATAGGAGACAAGGCAAAGTCTATACCACTTAATAAACTCCAACCATTGAGCACTAAATGAATCATTTAATTGCTTGGGCTTGGTGTGTGGTGTTCTTGGTGGGCTCTCTTTGACATAAGTATATATATATATATATATATATATATATATATATATATATATATATATATATATATATGTGTGTGTGTGTGTGTGTTAGCTCAAATCTTTCTGTTTATGAAAGTAGTGAAAAATAGGCTAAGTATAGAAGCCTCCAACAGAGGCTCTGCCGAGACACCAAGAAGATCGAAGGCAAGAATCGACAGAAGACTGCTCACAGAGGACCGAGCCGCAGAACCTCTGTCACCCTTGACAGAGCCTCTGCGGTACACTGAAGACTTAGAAGAAATCAACAAATATCTTTCAACTGTTCCAGGATCCGTTCATCAACTTATACGAGGAGTGCCCTGACAATCTCCACGTGTCAAACTCTGATAGGGCTCAGTACCAAGTTGATATCAGCGCATTTAATGCATGCAGTACCTGCTACTGTTCATACGATCCTGTCTACTATAGATCAGTCCTTTTTGTCTAAAGTATGTCCCCTTTGTAGTAGTATAAATAGAAGACTCATGTTGAGTTCTTCAATTAACAAGAATCAGATTTTAAGCTACGCACAAACACACACACCAGCAGATTTCTTGTTATGTTCTTGGTGTTCTTGATAATATCAAATACAGTAACCTTTGAGATATTTATCTGTCATCTTCATTACTTATTTGATATTGTGTGTTCTTCTATCTTAGCATTTCTTTCAGTTCATCAAATACGCTTCCGCAATATAAACCTATCTGAACTAAACTGAAAGAATCATCATTGTTTAAACAAAAAGGAACCAACAATTGGTATCAGAGCAAACCTTGATTTTTAATATCAAGGGATCCACTCTAAACAATGATCTTTGGTAGAAACTTGGATTTTTAACCTATTCCTCATATTATTCAAACAGTTTCTGTTTTTTCTGCCATTTTCGATTCTTTCGAACTTTGGTAAACTTATAGAATCTGTTATTCTGGTTAAAACACCATTTTTGTGCTAAGTTGAAAAGCTGTTAAAGCTTAGAAACTTCATACGAAGCATCCACTTCTTACTCTAAAAAGGTTTGCTGTTCATACCTCATTTTCTGGATATTTTCTCTCTAAAAATGACACATACAAACAACTTCTTCACTGCTGGTTCCTTAACCAAACCTCCCACTCTTCTTAGAGACGAATACCCTCAATGGAAGATACGTATGATTCACTTCTTTGAGGGTACTGATAAAGAACTCGTTTACTATCTCCGTAACCCTCCTTTTGTTCCTATGATAACAGTACCACGTATTCCTTCCACAGACGACACACACGAAATCCCTGAACACGAAAAACCAAAAGCTCAGGGTAAGTGGTCCGATTCTGATTGGGCAAAATATGAAGTGGCTCAGAAAACAAAAACACTTCTGATCATGGCTATTCCCAACGACCTTTTTCAGTCCCTAGATGCATGTGAATCTGCATATGATCTTTGGAAGGAACTGGAAAAACAACTAGAAGGAGGGGCCAAAACTCAGAAGAACCACAGAGCTCAATACATAAACGAATACTATGCATTTAAAGCAAGCCGACAGAAACTCTGCAGTCTACATATGATCGGTTCAACTCGCTGATCAACAAATGCAAGAAGTTCGGAATCCACAGAACTTCTGAATAAAACAATGTCATGTTCCTTAAAAGTCTAAATGGAGAATGGCTTCAGTTATCTATGTCTCTTCAAACAAATCAAGACTTAGATTCCTGGACTCTATCAGACCTCTATGGAACATTGGCAGCCCAAGAGCCTCAAGTAGCACAAACAAAAGCCCAGTTCAGTGCACCTCTTGCACTAGTTGGTAAGACTACAGAGGCTAAAGAGAAACCAAAGAAAGAGAAAACTGCAGAGGAAAAGAAGGAGAAGAAGAAGAAAATCATGATAGTTGATAGTGAAGAAAAGAAGGAAGAAGAAGAAGAAGAAACAACCCTGGCCTCGATAGCTAAATCATTAGCACTCTTGACTAGGGAATTCAGCAGAGGATACCAGAAGAAGACTGGTAATGAACGCTATGAAAGAGAAGGAAACGACAGAAGTGGTGACCGACAAAGGTCAAATGACAGAAATGACAGAAGTAATGACCGACAGAGGTCGGACGATAAAACTGGCAACACTCCACAGAATCAAGAGTGTTACAAATGTGGTAAGCCAGGCCATTATGCAAATGAATGCAGAACCGAAAGAAGTGGTGACCGACAGAGGTCAGACGATAAAGCTGGAAACGTTCCACAGAACCAAGGCTGTTACAATTGTGGAAAGCCAGGTCACTTCGCCAACAAATGCAGGAGCAAATCAAATCGTCCTCAGAGGGATGCTGCTTTCTACAAAAAGAAAGTTGAATACTATGCTCAGAAATCCTTAATGGTGAATCAAGAAAACTGGCTATCAGATACATCCTCTGAAGGAGGAGAAACAAAGAACGCCCTGTTCTGTGGCATGGCAGAAGTCAGCTCTGACCCTGATAGTGAGGTATCCACTTCTAACTCTAACTCTAATACAACAGAAGCTGATTTGCTTAAACTTAACATTGAATACACTGAACTTAAACAGACATGCGAAAGTGTTCAGAAAAGGCTCACCTTCTATGAAAGAGAAGCTAGACTTCTCACTCAAGAAAAAGCCAAAAAATTTCTAGAAAAAGAAGAAATTGAAACAAACTGGAACAAAAAATTAAATCCTTTAAAAGAAAAGATTTCTGAACTTAATTCTTCTTTAAAAACAAAATCGAAAGAACTTATGGATGTTGAGTGTGACAGAATGAACATCCTAGCTCTGAAACATTATTATCAAAAGGAAAGAGAAGTCCTCTGTCAAGATTTACTCAGAATAGATCTTTTAATTAAAAAAATTCAAGATGCACAGAAGGTGTACGAGAAAATCAATACACAAATAGGGAGAAGGGGAATTGGCTTCTGTGATATAGATCCATATACAGGAAACAGAAGAGACAAATATCTGTCTTCTCTATTTCATATAGGAGATACAAGAAAACCTGGATTTCCAAATCTACTCTCTGTAAGTAAAAGGCAAAAAGTCTCTGGGGAACCTCACGAGAGGAAACCTCTGAAGATGACAAATGTGTGGTTTGAAAACACAGATTTGTCACCTTCAATCTCTGTCAAAAGAGAATCCAAACATAAAAAGTATCTGAAAACTCAATATCAGATAGGAATCTTCAAGTTTGGTGACCCCGAGACTCAAACTCAAGTTGCATTCGTCTGCATGATGAATTTTGAAAAGAAGTTATCAGCAGAGGCACCTGAGTTCAAGTCGAACCTTACAAAAGAAAATTTTGATATCTCTGGAAAAAAAAACCTTGTACATCTTTCAATGATCAAAATCTCTCTAAAGAAGACTTAACAGATACTTCTGTTGACTTAGAAGATAGTGCCACAGAAAAGGAAGAAAGTGAGTATGGCACATGCTCTGAAAGTCCAGCCTCTGTCGAAAGAGAACCAAGTGACTCAACCTCTTTTTATGAGGACGACTCATCCTCTGACGAATCTGAGACTGACTCCAAGTCAGAGATAGTACCTCGTGACACAGAGGATTTTAAACCATCCTCTGAAGTTCTTAACAGAACTATTTTTCCTAAGGAGAAAATCACAAAAGTTCCTATCTGTCCAGACTTTCTGAACATGTGTATACAAGCCAAAACCTCTATTGAGCCTGAGAATTTTAAACTAAAGAAGGAAATATCCACTAAAACTCCAACAAGTTCAAAGATTTTGAAGCCCTTAAAACCCGTTAAAGAAAAATTAACATGGCAACAGAAGGGTAAATGGACCAAAAATAATAAATCTTTTTCTTCTGTGATAGTGAAATCTGCAGAAGTTCACCACAGAAGGGGTACACAGAAGGCCGCTCTCAACAAAGGATTTTGCAAACAACAATCTAGCCTACATAAACCTTCTTGTAATAGAAAGTCGAATGTTAGGATAAATTGTAATGCCTTTGTACCCTCATTTAATGTCTTTAATGAAAAGTTCAAGAAAATCTCTTCGCACATTCAATACTGTCATTACTTTGATCTCATGTTTCAATTAAGCCAACACTTCTCAAGTCCAAAATGTTTCCTCTCTGTACCCAAAGAAAATGCTAAATTCAAGGGTAAGAAGAAACAAAATGGTTCTTCAACATAAATTAAAACAAAGACCAAGAATGCTAAGGCAAACATGAAGACCCCTAACAAAACTGGACCCATTTGGATATGGGTACCTAAAACTCTCTGATTGTCTTGCAGAAGCAGTATGTGCCGATCTGGTATCTAGACTCCGGATGCTCAAGGCACATGACTGGCGACAGAGGTCTTCTATCCACATACAAAGAAAAACACGATGGTGGATCTGTGACCTTTGGAGACAATAAAAAGGGGTACATTAAAGGCTACGGAGTCATAAAGAAGGAAAATATAACCGTATGCAAAGTTGCATATGTGGGTGGCCTTAAACACAATTTTCTAAGTGTAAGCCAACTCTGCGATACGAGTTTTGATGTGATGTTCAAAAGAACCTTCTGCTCTCTACAAGGTGAAGACACAGGAGTCGAACTTCTGCGAGCCAAAAGAAGAGGTGATCTGTATCTCATGAACTTCTGTGCCAAGAACAAGGAAGAAAAACTTTGCCTTGTTACATGCAAAAGCGAAGAAGCCTGGTTATGGCATAACAGGTTCTGTCACTTAAACTTTCATACTCTAGATAAACTTGCAAAACTTGATCTAGTCAAAGGTCTGCCAGATGTTAAGTTTAATAAAGATCATTTATGCTCTGCCTGCGAAATGGGAAAACTCAAAAGAGCTTCCCATAAAGGCAAAACTGATGTGTCTTGTCCTAGGATTCTGTATATGCTTCATGTTGACCTCTGCGGTCCAATCGCTACACAGAGCCTAGGTGGCAAGAAGTACATACTTGTTTTAATCGATGAGTATTCAAGATTTACATGGGTTAAATTTGTCATAAAGAAATCAGATGTTCCAAACATTCTGATAAATTTAATGAAAAGAATCCAAGTTCTATATGAGTGCAGGATTCAAAAATTGAGAAGCGACAATGGCACAGAATTCAAAAACTCTGTCATTGAAGCCTATGTAACAGAAGAAGCAATATCACAGAACTTCTCTACTGCACGCACCCCACAACAGAATGGCGTGGTTGAACGTAAGAACCGCACGCTTGTGGAGGCTGCAAGAACCATGCTGACTGCATGTGGATTACCAATGACATTTTGGGCAGAAGCAGTATCGACCGCTTGCTATACCCAAAATCGATCAACCATTGTAAAAAGGCACATCAAGACACCATATCATTTTATCAATAAAAGGAGACCAAACATCAAGTTCTTCCATGTATTTGGATGCAAATGTTTTGTCTTAAACGACAGAGAAGCAAGTGGAAAGTTTGAAGTGAAAGCTGATGAAGGCAAGTTCATTGGATACTCTGCCGCATCCAAGGCCTACAGAGTCTATCTTCTGAAATCACGAACCATTGTAGAAAGTATCAACGTGTCTTTTGACGACTCTTTCCAAATGACTTCTGAACAAATCAGTTCAGAACTCGGGCTAAAAGGGGAATCCTCTGGCATCTCAAAAACAAGAGAAGAAGACTTAAATTTTCTATTTCAAGAGATGTTCCATGATGACATTGATCCCTCTGCTGGAACCGTCAGAGCCTCTGGATGATCATCTTCTGTAAGCCAAATCGAGACAGGTATATCTCTAACTGGTCCCTTAAGTACTTCATCTTCTTCTGTTAATCATACAGATGCAAATTCCGAGGGGGAGCCAACAGAAGGTGATACTACAAAGGATACAACCACAGAAGCTACTGAAATACCAACTCCAGCAACTACAGAGGAACCAATACCAGAGGAACACAATGACTCAGTCTCTACTTCCTCAGAGGAACAAATACTAACACTCATTCCAATCATCCCACAAGCAGAAAAACCAAGCACAAGTACAGAAGCACCATCTACAACAGAAGGTGCACCAGAACAGCAGAGCACAACCTCTGTAGATCAACTTGATGACTTCGATGACCATCTCCCAAGAACAACTCAATGGACGAAAAACCATCCTCCAAGCCCTATAATCGGCGATCCTTCTGAAAAGGTAAAAACAAGATCAGCCACTGCTAACTTTTGTTTCTTTACAAATTTTATTAGTGTGATCGAGCCAAAAAGAATCTCTAAAGCCCTTGATGACCCAAACTGGGTAGATGCTATGCAAGAAGAGCTTCTACAGTTTGAACGAAACAAAGTTTGGACCGTAGTTCCTCTGCCACGAGGAAAACAAGCTATAGGGACAAAATGGGTCTTCAGAAACAAAAAGGATGAGGATGGGGTGGTTATCAGAAACAAAGCAAGATTGGTGGCCAAAGGATATCGCCAAGAAGAAGGCATAGATTACGATGAAACTTTTGCCCCTGTCGCACGGCTCGAGGCTATAAGAATATTTTTAGCCTTTGCAGCCCACAGAGGTTTCAAAGTATTTCAAATGGATGTAAAATCGGCCTTTCTAAATGGCGAAATCCAAGAAGAGGTCTATGTCCAGCAGCCACCAGGGTTTGAAAGCTCCAAGAACCCAAAATACGTGTATTACCTTGACAAAGCTCTGTATGGACTGAAACAGGCTCCAAGAGCATGGTACAAAAGACTCTCAGCCTTTCTTCTCGATAACAACTACGACAGAGGTACGATCGATACAACTTTGTTTTATAAAAGGAAAGGTGATGAAATTATGCTTGTACAAATATATGTGGACAACATTATTTTTGGGTCTACAAATGCACAACAGTGCAAAGATTTCAAAAAACTCATGCAGAGTGAGTTTGAAATGAGTATGATGGGAGAATTAACTTTCTTCCTCGGACTCCAAATAAAACAATCATCAGAGGGAATTTTCATAAATCAAGCAAAATATGTCTCTGACATGCTTACAAAATTCAGTCTCTCCGATGCCTCTGTAATGAAGACCCCAATGGCCACTGGAAATAAGTTATACTCATATCCAAATGATAAATCTGTAGAGTGCAAGCTCTACAGAGGTATGATTGGATCTCTGTTATACTTAACCGCAAGTAGACCTGACATAATGCATGCCACATGCCTATGTGCAAGATATCAAGCTAACCCGAAGCAATCCCATTATATTGCTGTAAAAAGAATCTTCAGATACCTCAAAGGGACAAAAAATCTTGGCCTCTGGTTTCCGAAGAACTCTGGTTTTGGTCTTAAAGCTTATACAGATTCAGACTATGGAGGCTGCAAGCTCGACAGACAGAGTACCTCTGGGAGTTGTCAATTCCTAGGTGGGAAATTAGTTAGCTGGACTTCTAAGAAACAGAACTGTGTATCGACATCTACGGCAGAAGCTGAATACGTTGCTGCTGCTAGTTGTTGCTCCCAAATTATGTGGATGAAAACTCAGCTAAAAGATTATGGTCACAACATATACAAGATACCTATCTTCTGTGACTCAAAGAGCGCCATAGCCATCTCTGCCAATCCAGTACAGCACTCAAAAACAAAGCATATCGACATCCGTTACCACTTTCTGAAACATCATGTTGAATATGGCACAATTGAAATGCATTTCGTTTCTACGGAATACCAGCTTGCAGACTTATTCACCAAAGCACTAGATGTGAAAAGATTTCTTTTCTTGGTGGGTAAGTTGGGAATGATTAACATGAGTTAAAACCTCTGTAAGTATAATTCTATCCTCTATAAATATGTAAATATATTGTTTTTATTGTTTTTGTTGTTTGATTTATTTCTGTATGTAAATTCTCCATCATAAAAGGTTCTAAAAATTCACAGAGCTTCTGTGGGTATGCTCTGAACCTCTGACGGCCTACACAGAACCTCTATTAAACTTGATGTATGTTCTATGCAAAACTTATCTCATTTGATCCAAGCATAGGTCAAGGGGGAGCAGAAGGAGACCATGAACTGATTTACAGAAGTTGTCAATTCAAGGGGGAGCCAAAGAAGAATTGTGATCAACAACTGTTGGTCCCGAAGGGCTATACAAGTTTGTAGAAGGGGGGGTTGAATACAAACACACGTTTTTACTTTTCTAAATTGTTTATTGATAAATCAAGACAATTTACAACTTGTTGCGGAACAAGATTAAGGAAAAACCTAATCTAAACAAGTCTTGGGAAACACTAAGTTTCTTGCACTAGAAAGAGTTAAAGAAATTACAAATAATAACTTAACAATAAGAGAGAAATAAGAAGATGGTCCGAGCACACTTCAAAACTGAAGTAAGGTTCTTATTATATACTGCATGTATTTTAATGCAAGGCAGTATGGCTTTACACGTGGCAGCAGCTGAGTGGTTGCATGTCATTGACCTTTGTAGACAACCTTAGTAGTCGCATGGTGCACAGTGTAGAATCAGAGTTGTTGTATGATTACAGACAAAAGGGATGTCTGTTCTGACAGTTCGTACGGAGACGTGCAAGGGAGGGAGACTTCATGATCAGCTTTCGTTGAGTTAGATCTTTATCAGCGAATGATAAAGTTCAGCGATTGCTGAAGTCTTCTACTTGATACTTCACGTTGAATGGACAGGTCTTGCTTCGCTGATATCCGTATCAGTTCATGAGTAGACTTGTCGCTGGTTCTTGAGCTTGATCTTCGACTTCAGCGTAGAACTTTGGTTGACGTGAAACGTGTCTTTTAGGATCATAAGTAAACAACTAACATATCAGCGATCATCTTTTAGACTGAACAGGCTCAGAGCTATAAGATGATGAACAGTGTTCGCTGAATATCTAATCTAAAGAGAGTGAGAGTTCCTATCAGCGGTACTGTAAAGTCTTAGTACTTATCAGCGATGGTGAAACTCTAATACATATTGTTTACTTACAATTTTCACTAAGTGTTTAAGAGAGGGTCATTATCAAATCACTGATGGTTTGGATCAACAATCTCCCCCTATTTGATTATGACATAGCAACAGAGAAAATTGCTATTTAATGAAAACATAAGGATAAAAAGAACTCATAAAATATTTGTCCCTTTTACTGATTTCTGGGATCTTTTCAGTACTGATGGAGTAAAGTACATTCGCTGAAATTTTTCTTTAAACTTCGTAAAGATTACAGAGGGAAGTGGAAAAATTACAAGTACAGCAAATAAAATTACAAGTACAGAAGATGTAGACAGATAAGGATAGAAAGAATTACAAGGCGATCCTATCCGTCAAAAGGTTCTTCCTTAATGAGAAGTTCATCAAGGGTATTTGATGTGGGAATCATCCAGTCAGGGACAGTGACACCTTGATCCTTTTTGTTCTTTGCTTCTTCAAAGATCAGGGGCTTGAGGTGACGTGCCTGAATGTCGCGTCTGACTTCACACCAGTATATGAGGTCTCTGAGCTGTTCGATGGGAGTGATTGGAAGCTCAGAGATGCGTTGAAAGTGATGATTTCCTTAGTAGTCTAGAAAGAATATACCATATGGATCACTTACGACTTTGCCAGGAATGAAAGTTTCACCAGGTGGTAGGGAGGTGTCAAGCGTTGAAAGGTCAGCATCAGGGCCAAGAACTTCAGCACGAGAGAAACCAATATCTATTTCATTTCGTATAGGAGGACCTGAGTCTGAGGCTTTCTTTTCCTTTGCATAGACTCTTCTTTGTTGAGGATGAAGAAGAGTGGAAGGAGGAATATCCACAGCAGAAGAAACCAAGTCGATCTGAGTATTTAAAATTTTCTCGACATGGCTCTTGAACTTTGAACGCGATCGTTGAATGGCTAATTTCACTTCCAACCATTTAGAGAAACCAAACTTCTCTAAAGTAGCAGCATAGAAGGTTTGCTTGGTTTTGTCTTCTCTGAATACATCAACTTCAACAACAGAACGTCTACGAACAGTCTTCCTCTGATGTTTACTTTGATGCTTTTGGATGGTCGAGATCGATAGTTCAGCATTTCTTTACACCATTCCAAAGTCGTATCAGATACCTTAGTCTTTTCTTCAACGATCCTTTGGGCATCATCCCATAGCTGACGTTGGACATCAATGGGAGTTCTTTTCAATGCGGGGTCTTTCACCGATTGTTGGACAAGTTGGATGGCGAGAGCCTTATCTTTTTCTTCAGCTTTCTTCTTTTCGGCGAGTAATCTTTCAGCTCTTAGATGATCCTCGTATTCTTTCTTTGAGATCCTGAACTTTATGGGAGCAGGGATTTTGTCACGAGAAAGAATGATTCGCTGATCTTCAAGCTGTTTGATCATTGCATCTCTCTTTTCTTGATCCTCTTCACTTAGCTTTTGAGGAGCCAAGGAAGGTCTGTTTATGTGAGAGAGCAGCTGTTCTTCAGGTTCATCAGTCTCAGTGGTTAAATCCAAGACTGGGATTATTTCTGGTGTAGTCGTGGGAGCTTCAGCGGGATCCTCAAACAGGGGAGAGGACTAGCTGAAACACAGCGTTTGTTTAAGTAAGAAAAGTTGGGAAGAATGAGATAGAGAAAAGAATGTGGTTAAGTGTATAGAGGTTTTAAGGATAGAAGGATTGAGATTGAGAAGGGATAGAGGAGGGATGCAGTGTAAGGGAATAGAAGGTAGTGTACCTGACAAACTGGCTTTTGAAGCAAGATCGCCAGATGGTCTTCTTCAGCGAGGACTTTGTTTTTGCCTTTGTCAGCTTCAGACGCTGCAGGCTTTGTCTTGGTCCGCTCCCCTGAAGGTTCTTTTATCTTGATCCCTTTTTGAGCCGGGGCTTTTGCAACATCCTGGACGTAGAAGAAGTCGTCATAATCATCGTCATCATCATCATCTTTGGGGGATGATGATGGTTCTTCATCAGAGATGTCGACAGGTTCATCATCTTCAGTTTCTTCTTCAGACTCGACCTCTTCAGCATAAGGTTCGGTCACGTCAGCAGCAGCTTCCTTATGTTGCTCATCGAGTTTCTCCCCCTCAGATACAGAGGAAGGTTTCTCGGTTTCCTCAAGGTTTTCAACTCCCTGAGGTCGTGAAGTAGAAGTACCAGCAGCAGCAGTTTCAATACCCTCCCCCTCAGCATTATGGGGAAGGTCTTCTTTAGTCTTCTCCCCCTCTTCCACATTATGGTTGGGGGAAGTAACAGATTGTTCAGCAGCAACAGTGTGTATTTGGTCTCTGTCTTCCAGGCCAGAGATCCCAACACAGTTCTCAATCTTTGCTAATCTGACTTCCAGGCCAGTTATAGCAGGATTGATCTTTTCAAGAGCTTCGCGATCGACCTGAGTAAAATTAGAAGTTGGGACGTTCAGGCGATCGAGCACTTTCTAAACAATTTCTTTGACGGCGAAGACGTCAGCCTTGATCGTGGAAACTTCACCCTTAAGAGAACCAACCTCTGTCTTCAATGATGTGACTTCAATGGACAGAGTGGTGAAGTTTGTTGAAAGAGAGGTGGTGGCGGTTGAATTGTCAGCGAGGGTGGTAGCAAATTGAGCAATGCTACCATCCACCTTCTCTATATCAGTTTTGGAGGCTTTTGTATCGACGATCTCGGTCAGCTTTTTGAGTTTCTCTCCAGCGTCTGTAACCGCTGAAGAGTTCGTGGAGAGAATGGTGTTGTAATTTTCCACCTTTGTTTCCAGGGCCTTCAGGGAGGTGTTGATATCCCCCAAATTAGGACCAGAAACAGTTATTAACTTATGAACAGAGGAAAGCTCAAAAGTTTGGGGTAGAGAGAGTGGAGTATTTTGGATTGTGTTTATACCTGCAGGCGGGTTGGCGAAGTTGTCGAACCCTTTGTGTCCTGAATGAAATTCCATGTCGCCTTCAAGAGTACCTTGGCGCATGGAGGTGCCTGCAGATCCTAAGTTTGCATCCATCCTCGTATTTAGAGTGTCTGCAGCTGAGTCATGTACGATGAAGGGTGTCCCTGAGAAAGTTGGGAAAATTGATGCAGAGACCAAAGATTGAGTAGGAGGAATGAGGGATGAGAATGATGGTTGGGTGCGGGGTTCAGCGTTGGATCCGGTGTCAATCACTTCAGTCTGTAGAGAGGCTGAAGTTGGTGGGTTCATTTCCAAGTTTATAACTTCAGCGTTTAGAGACGCTGAAGCTGGGATGGAAGGTGTGGCTTGATCAGCTGTGGCAGAGCGTACCACTGAACTTTCCATCAGCTCTTCAAGATGAGCTGAGGAGTCTTCAGCATGTAAATGCTGGGGGGTTGCTCCTTGGTTTTCTTGATTCTTTTGGAACCAAGTTGGGAAGTAGATTGTTTCCTTTTTCGAGAAGGAGTAGAGGGTGCAGCGTGGGTATCAGCGGTAGGGATTTCCACTGATTGAGCTGCAGAAGTAGAAGAAGGAGGATTGAGAAGAGACAAGAGAGTAGAAAGACGTACCTCATTTTCCAGCGGCTTGAAGTCGAGTACCTTAGGGCCAACCTGATAGAGTCTCATATCACCCTCTGTTGGGTACCTTTTGCCAAGTCCTTGTTGAAAGACGGCGCTGATGAATTTGGGATAAGGAACCCATGCAGATCTTTCAGCCATATCCAATATGAACGCAAGGTCGTCATAGATGATAAAGGCCCAGTCAACATTTAGACCTTTCAGCAATGCATAGCCCATTGCTTGCTGAGGTTGAGCAGCTTGATTAGAGGAGCCACTTTTCACTGTCATGCAGCTTATCAGATGTGCGAAGATGAAGTTCATCTTGCTGGGCATTTTGGACTTCTTGATCATTGTCAATTTCTTCTCAGGCTTCTTGTCCCTTCCAGTATCCCATGCGTAACCCATTGCATCGAAGAATGCAATAATGGCTTCCCTATCAGCATGGTTTTTGTGGTTTAGGAGAGGGACAAAGCGGTTTTCTTTGGTAGAGGTAGGAAGGCTCAGTGCTTTTCTAATAATGGCAGGGTTGATTTTGGTGGTGCCAAATTTTGTGTCACAGAGAATAGAGTCAACGATCTTCGTTGGGTCTTTGGCATGGGGTACCTGAGCTCTTCTGGCAGTATACCAGAACTGAGAAAGTAGGAATTGATGAGCAGGGGGTGTAATGGTCAGGGCTGTAGATAAGCAACATGTTTTTAGGTAGTTTACAGCATCATCCAGATGTGTGACTTGCTTTCGAGGAGGAAACTCGAAAAGCGCATGAAGGTTGTTCGATTTTGAAAAATCGATTTCCTCAAGCTTGAACTTGACCTGAGGAGCTTTGACGAGAGTCAGTTTCTTTGCAGCCGTGGATTTCTCAGCGGTAGGAGCAGGAGTAGAAGATGCCATTTCTGTTTAACATATCAACCATGAACATAGATAAAGAATAGTCTTAATGTGAAAGATTTTCCAATAAGATGTTTTCCGATTTTTTGTCCATTTCATTCAGACAGAAATGTCTAAATGAAGATTAGGGTTTTCTTGTTTTGAAAAAGAAAAATAAACCCAGTGAAAGAATAGTCTTGTTTTCCATTTTCCTTTAGATAAGGATTCTGGAAAAATGAATGAAGAACAAGTTTAAGATTTTGAGTTTTAAACTTGAAGAACAACCATGAAAAGGTTGTGTTCATAAAACCATGAAAGAAATGATTTCATTTTAGAAAAGGTTTCTTTTGTTTGATCTGTTAAAAGCAATAAGAAGATCAAAAACAAGTTATGCAGGTAAATAATAAGAATATTAACCTGGTAATCGAAGAAGAAGATGAACAGAATTCTGGAAATAAGCAACAGTAAATCTTTTCTTGCTTGGAGAAGAACTTCGCGTAAAGAAAAAAAATATAAACCCGAAATAGTTTATATAGAGAGATTTGAGAGAGAGAAAAACTCGAGCGGGAAAGTTTTTCATCATGACACGGACACGTGTTTTCATTTTATTGGAAGCTAAATGAAACGTGCAAACGTGTGTCAGAAAAAGAACGTGCCAGGGTTTATCCGTTGTGATGATGTCACAAACATCCTTTCATATTTTAGGATGTCTCTGAGGTTTTGAAAACTTAGGGACTATTTTGAAAAACATGAAGCACTGAATAGAAATATCAGTGTTAGTTTAAGAAATTTCAAAGTATCGTTGTTAAGGAAGAGATATTCAGCGATGCAATTTGTTTTGAAATCTTACATTCACATGCGAACGTCAGCGAGCAAGAGAGAAAACATACCTTGATATTAGCGAATCAATTATGTTCAGAGAGAGAATGATAGAATGGGTTATATAATTGTTTTATCCTATCGCTGATAAAATGTGAACCACTGAAGATTTTACTCTTCAAAGTTCAGCATTCCAAGCTCGCTGATGATAAAGTTGAATCTTGTCTCATCAAGAGGTTTGGTGAACAGATCAGCTAATTGATAGTCAGTTGGTATAAAATGAAGTTCTATATCACCATTCATCACATGATCTCTGATAAAATGATACCTGATTTCGATATGTTTGGTCTTTGAGTGTAGCACTGGATTGTTGGCTATAGCGATGGTACTTGTGCTGTCGCAATAGATTGGAATTTTCGAGAGCTGAAAGTCATAGTCTAGTAGTTGATTTCCCATCCACAAGACTTGAGAACGGCAGCTTCCAGCAGCTACATACTCAGCTTCAGCAGTTGAGGTGGACACTGAGTTTTGCTTTTTACTTGTCCAACTCACCAGCTTTCCACCCAGGAGCTGACAGCCTCCTGTGGTGCTTTTCCTATCCAATTTGCAACCTGCAAAATCACTATCTGAATAGGCGATTAGATCAAACCCTGAGTCTTTGGGATACCAAAGACCTAGGTTCATAGTACCCTTAAGGTAACGAAAGATTCGCTTTACAGCGATCATATGAGATTCCTTAGGTTCAGCTTGATATCGTGCACACAAACAGGTTGCGTACATAATATCGGGTCGGCTAGTTGTAAGATACAAGAGAGAGCCGATCATCCCACGGTACAGCGTGACATTAACAGGTATTCCATTTGAATCCTTGTTTAGTGTCAGCGGTGCCATAGGGGTTTTCATAGCTGAACTCTGAGTTAAATCGAATTTCTTCAGCATATCTTTAACATACTTTCCCTGATTAATGAAAGTTCCTTTTTCATTTTGTTTTATCTGTAGACCAAGGAAATATGTTAGCTCACCCATCATGCTCATTTTATACTCTTCTTTCATCCTTTCAGAGAAACGAGTACAAAGATCAGGGTTAGTAGAACCAAATATAATGTCATCAACATATATCTGAACAAGAATGATATGACCTTTCACTATTCTGAAAAATAGAGTTTTGTCGATTTTACCTCGCTCAAATTTTTCAATTAGGAGATAAGAGGATAGAGTGTCATACCATGCACGTGGAGCTTGCTTTAAGCCATAAAGTGCCTTATCCAGTTTATAAACATAACCTGGACGCTTAGGATCTGAGAATCCTGAAGGTTGTTCCACAGAGACTTCTTCATTCAGCTTTCCATTGAGAAATGCTGACTTAACATCCATTTGATATACTTTGAAGTCTTTGTGTACAGCGTATGCTAAGAATAGACGAATAGATTCTACTCTTGCTACTGGATCAAATGTTTCGTCGTAATCTATGTCTTCCTCTTGTCTGTATCCCTGAGCACCAAGACGAGCCTTGTTGCGGGTTACAGTTCCATGTTCGTCCAACTTGTTTCGATAGACCCATTTAATGCCTATCATTGTCTTGTCAGTTGGTCTTCGAACAAGTTTCCAAACTTTGTTTCTTTCGAATTCAGTCAGCTCTTCTTGCATGGCGCTGACCCAGTTTGGATCTTTGAGGGCATCATCTATTTTCTTTGGTTCAATCAGAGAAATAAAGTTAACAAATAAACAAATATTACCTGCACTTCGTCGAGTCTGAACTCCAGCATTTGGATCACCAAGGATTTGATCAATTGGGTGATTTACAGTCCATCGCTGAGCAGGAGCATAAGTCGTTGACTAAAATTGGACTGAAGGAGCTGAAGATGAAGCTTCAGCAACTTCTGGAATATCAGCCAAGAGAGGAGTAGGTGCAGATGTCATCTCATTCACTGATTGCTGAGAAGTAGATGGAATGTCTGAGACATTTGGTTCAGAAGCAGGTATAGTGTTTAAAGGAACAGCTGAGACCCATGATGTTTCAGCTTCACTATTCTGCATGTTTGGGATGATAGTAGGACTATCATCTTCAATGGTATGAGTATGAGGAGTGGGAATATCTTCTGAATCACCAAGATGAGAAAACATCCATTGATTCAGTTCTTCAGTATCAGCAGAAGGTCGAGAATTCGCTAAACGGGATTCGTCAAAAGTGACGTGAATAGTTTCTTCAACAGTTTGTCTTCATCGATTGAAGACTCTGAAGTCTTTGGAGACTGAGGAGTATCCAAGAAAGATTCCATCATCAGCCTTAGGATCAAACTTTCCAAGGGCATCTCTGTTGTTCAGTATAAAACACTGACATCCAAAGATGTGAAGAAAGCTAATTGAAGGCTTTCTCCCATGAAAAAGTTCATAGGCTGTTTTATTAAATCTTTTGACTATCAGCGACCTGTTTTGCATAAAACAAGCAGTGTTGACAGCTTCTGCCCAAAACTGAGTAGGCAGGTGAGAATCGCTGAGCATTGAACGTGCAGCTTCCATAATAGTTCTATTTCTTCTTTCAGCGACTCCGTTTTGTTGCGGTGTTCTCATTGAAGAAAAGTTGTGAGAAATACCCTTACTCTCAAAGAAGGAATCAAGAGAACTTTTTTTGAATTCAGTCCCATGATCACTCCTTATTGAGCGAACGGTCAAGTTGTTCAGGGTTTCTATCTTCCGAACAAAGGTGATGAGTTCTTCAGGGGTGTCACTCTTAGAACGGAGAAACATAACCCATGTATATAGAGAGAATTCATCAACTATGACCAGTGTATATTTCTTTCCAGCGATGGATTGTTTGTTAACAGGGCCAAACAAATCCATATGGAGAAGTTGTAGAGGAGATGACACTGAGGAAACTTGATTTGACTTAAAGCTTGCTTTGGTCTGCTTGCCTTTTTCACACGCTGAACATAAGGATTCTTTGGCGTATGAGTGCTGAGGTAGACCAGTGACTAACTCTTTTGAAGAAAGAGTGTTCAGTGTCTTGAAGTTGAGATGAGAGAGCCTCTTATGCCATAACCAGTTGACATCATATGAGGCTTTTGAGAAGAAACAGGAGTTCTCAGTGGTTGTTGAGTCCATGTTTATTACATAAACATTTTCCAAACGATAACCGCTGAGAGCTATCTTCTCCTTTTTGTCAGCGACAAAGCAGGATTCCTTAGTAAAGATTACTTTGTTATCCTTGTCGCAAAGCTGACTGATGCTTAGAAGATTATGCTTCAGCCCTTCAACATATGCGACTCTTCTGAAGGTTGTTGTACCATTAGAGAGTACACCAAACCCTCGGGTATGTCCTTTTCCATTTCCACCAAAAGTTACAGAGGGACCCTTCTCTTCTTTGTACTCAGTGAGCAGGTTCTTCATACTAGTCATGTGTCTAGAGCATCCGCTATCGAGATACCAGATACCCTTCTTAACCTGCATTACAAAAGAAGATTAGTTTTTCTTGGGTACCCACTTAACCATGTGTACACACTTATCAGTGGGGGTAGAATAGGAAGTGGAAGGTTCAGCAGTCTTCGCAGCATTTGAAGATTCAGCTTTGTCAATCTTCACTTTGGTTAATTTCTTAACCTCAGTGGTCTTCTTTGCCTTGGGGGCAATGATCTTCACCTTAGCTATCTTTTCAGCTTGGGTGGCTGTGGGGCACTTACTAGCAATATGATTGGTAAGTCCACAATGATAACATTTCCTATAACTAAAAGTAGTTCTAGGACCATTTGCATGTTGAGCTTTTGATTTTGAATTAGAAGGACCAGCACCAAGTAAACTATTGGCTTTTGAAATGGGAGGAACATTCAGTTCTTCGGATTTCTTACCAAAAATTTCCACTTTGATTCTAGGAGTAGATCGCTGAATAGATCCACGCTAAATAAATCCAGGGATCTTATTCTTTGAACCAGAGGGATAAGTCACTGAAGCTTTAGAAGCGTTCAGCTTTGGTACAGTGGTACCCTTCTGAGGATTTTGGTTAAAAGCAATTCCTTTACCTTTGTTTTTAAAGACTGAGGTAGGTTTTGGATAAACAACTTTTTCTTTACCTTTAGAAGTTAAGGTAGAGATTTCCTCAGGGATAGGCGGTTTAGAAGAGGAACACTGAGATGAGAAAGTGTCAGGGATAGAGGATATGAACATTCCAAACTTAAGCATGGAACGGTCAGTGGTTGGTGTGATAGAAGAAGAAGTTCACCAATCACCTCTACAATCCCCCAATCCCCTCAACTATGCACATCACGGAGATTTCTCTGACTTCCTCCAAAGTCCTGAGTTTGCTAACACTCTTGACACGTCTGGATGGACTGCAGAACCCCTCTCCCATGGCTCTACAGAAGAAGCAGACCTCAGAATCTCTTCTGACCTAGAAGAAGATGATCAAACGCCACAAAATGTTCATGGTAAGACACCAGAGGTACTACAGAACCCTTTTCTTCAACCAGGATTTGATGTACAAAGGGCAAGCCCAGTGGAAGAGGTAGCTACAGAAGACCATCACATAGACACCATGCTAGGAGGTCCAACAGAGGAGATGGTTGAATCTAGGGAGACTAGGGTAGAAGTCTCAGAAGTAGATTCTGATGAAGAGGAAGCAGATCAAATACGAAAAGGTCTTTATCATCCACATATCATGCAACTAGTTGGGACTCACTCTTGCTATGATGATCTAGGGAAAAGCCCAGAAGTCAGGGATGAAACACCAAGCCATAGGTTGGCTACAGAGGTTGAGACCATAGATGGAGAACAAGTGGTTGGATGCTTAACAGAAGCAGAAGCAAGAAAAGATGCCTGGAATAGTAGAGGCACACAACCAAAACCAACTCCCAGTGCAACCCACATTTCTATTGCCGCCAGTCTAGTGGCAGAGGGCAATATTGAAAAAGAGCAGCACAGCTTAACCCCAACCCAAACCATCCGGACAGAGGAAATTCTTTCATCCTCTGTACCATTAGAAACCGGGGAAACTATTCCAGGGGAATCCTCTCTAAAGGATTTGCCCGTAGTAAGTGATCAATTGCCCGAGATCACATCAGACTTCCCCACAGAGGAATTTGTTTCCTCTGTTACACGCACACACCTAGGCCCAAACATCTCTTCAGAGGAGATTAGAATGCACACAGACGAAGGGATTCTAGACAAATCCCCAAGTCAACTCAAGGATAATCTTGTACCCACCTCTGGAATGGATCAAGACAATGTCCTTGATAGAACTTCTATAGAGACTGAAACTCCAAAAGTTTCTTCTCAAGGATTAGAAGGAAATCCTTCCGCCCCCAACATAAAAACAAGGGCGAAAGAAGGTGTCTCAGGAACAGAGAGTCACTATGGGGAAGAATGTGTTCCCCCAGAGGTTACAACTAGTTCACATGTATCAAGGGATGAGTTCCAAACCCTTGTCACCTCTGTGGACAATACATTGACGTAGTTGCAAAGCTCTTTCAAATCTTTTGCAGAAACAACGTCCAGGGCAATCCTTAATCAGAACACCAAAATGGACAACCTGTCCACAGAGGTGCAAAATGCCGTAACCCAGATGAAGTCAACTGCTACCACCACTGCTACTTCTGCCGCTACTGAATTTGGAAAAGCCGCTACCTCTGCCTTCAAAGAGTCTGTCAAGCATTTCCTTCAAAAGCTGAAAGAGCAACCCCCCGCTTCTAAGGGCCTTACACCTGAAGATCTAAAGAAGGCATTAGAACAAGTTCACGAGAAGACTCTGCAAGAAACTCTGGCCATGAAGCCTTCTGACTACATGACCAGAGCTCAGCTGACAGAGCTTGGGCAAGGGGTAATTAATCAAGTCACAGAAGTAATAGTCGCCTTCACTGCCGCCAACACAAATTATGTTAAAGACTTCTAGAAGAGCGTCGGCAGAAGGCGCTTCAACACAGAAGTAGAGGTTCAAACACTCCTCGGCCTCTGTGATGATTTATGCGCCAAGATGATCGCTGCAGGAGCTGTTCCGCCAAAGAAAACTAAAGCTTCGTGCAAAACAGAGGGTACTTCAGACAAGGGTCAGGATGACTCTGGTGATGACTCTGATAGTCCACCAGATCATCCTGAGGGGGAGAAACGAAGGGAAAAAGCTGCAAGCAAGGGTATACAAGCTCTACCGGTATCCGCAGAACCTATATCTCTAGCACCTTCAACTCAAACCCAAGGAGGAAAACAACAACAGTCCACAGAGGCATTAACCACCTCTGTGGAATTCCCCTCTGTATTCGGAGAAGATGTCCAAACCCAAGAAAACTTCCAAATTCTGACATCTTCTGAAGAAGAACTACCTTCCCCAACACCTAAAAACCCAAGAATCAAAACCATTGCTCAAAAAACAGAGAAAATATCTGAGCAAAACACCTGAAGCCTCTCCAACAGAACCCAAATCACCAATCAAGCCCTCAGAAACTCAAGTGTCAAAACTAACAGAGGCAACCCCCATAGAACCTCCTACAACCAAACCATCTGAAGCTCAAAAGCCAAAACCCACAGAGGATACCCCATCTCTACAAGTAGACAAACCAACGACGAAAGACAAAGGCAAAGGGATTATGACAGAAGAACCGCAGAAGAAAAAGCCCAAGCATCAACCTTCGACAGAAAAACTGATGAAGAGCTCTTTCGATGCGTACATAACACCAAAGCCTGAAGAAGAAGACTGGGCTTTCGGCGCTACACCTCTGTCAAACATTCCTGTTCTGGATCCAAAGGCACCTCCTACAGAAGATCGAGTGGCAGAAGTCAAGAACAAATTAGATGCTCTACGCAAAACCTTGCCTCAACCATCACCACCACAAATGGAAGAGGTGGTATGCAGGTACTTATACAGCAGAATGAGCATAGATCAAATGGAACCAACCATTCAAGATCCTGATTTTCGTGCTGACCTTGAAAACCTCTTCACAAGAACAAATCCCAAGCCAAAACACGAAGTCTTCTCATCCTCCAAAATCATCAAGGTCATCTACTGTAAGTTCTCTAAAACCAGAACCTAGCCTAAGGTCTCTTACAAAATCATCAAGGTCATCTACTGTAAGTTCTCTAAAACCAGAATCTGGCCTAAGGTCTCTTACAATATCTACAAGGTCAAAAGAGAGGACAAATCCGAGAACCAATTCTCTGATGCGGATCTTAGGAATCTAAATCCTTATGACCTACCTGATCTTCTGGACTGGACTAAAAATAACTTCACAACCGATCCAGTTCACAGAGCCTACAGGGTGATCAGAAAGGCCATACGCGAGAAACTTCTGCTATACAGCATGGTTGATTTCCAACTAGCTAGAGACCTTGGAGTGAAGAACTTGGTTGTTCAACCACCAGAAGACTACTGCCCTCCCTCTACTGTACCAAACTCAATCATCACATCACCAAGGGTCGGGTTAGTATTTAAAGATCCTACGGGAAGATCAAGATTGTTCGTAGAAATGGACTGTCCGAAGTACACAACAAGTACTTTGACAGAGTTCAGAGCGATCCTAGTAAAGCACAGAGGAACAGAGCTCATGGATCAAAGCCTGGCCGACAGACTGATAGAGATCATCGATGCAACAATCAACTTCAGAAAACTCTGCATCAGTTTCTATCACGAGCTTATAAAGGAAGGACTCGACCGCAGAAGTTATAACGATTTCAATGATGCCAACGTCTGAGTCAATCAAACAAATCCTCTGAAATTTTTCTTTTCAAATACAATCATATGTAAATGCCTTAATCAAATGTGAAAAAAAAAGTGTTCTTAGTATGTACTTAGCCTAAAAATCCACGTGCTTTTCAATTTTTCATTTTTCACTACTTAGGGGGAGATTGTTAGCTCAAATCTTTCTGTTTATGAAAGTAGTGAAAAATAGGCTAAGTATAGAAGCCTCCAACAGAGGCTCTGCCGAGACACCAAGAAGACCGAAGGCAAGAATCGACAGAAGGCTGCTCACAGAGGACCGAGCCGCAGAACCTCTGTCACCCTTGACAGAGCCTCTGTGGTACACTGAAGACTTAGAAGAAATCAACAAATATCTTTCTGCTGTTCCAGGATCCGTTCATCAACTTGTACGAGGAGTGCCCTGACAATCTCCACGTGTCAAACTCTGATAGGGCTCAGTACCAAGTTGATATCAGCGCATTTAATGCATGCAGTACCTGCTACTGTTCATACGATCCTGTCTACTATAGATCAGTCCTTTTTGTCTAAAGTATGTCCCCTTTGTAGTAGTATAAATAGAAGACTCATGTTGAGTTCCTCAATTAACAAGAATCAGATTTTAAGCTACGCACAAACACACACACCAGCAGATTTCTTGTTATGTTCTTGGTGTTCTTGATAATATCAAATACAGTAACCTTTGAGATATTTATCTGTCATCTTCATTACTTATTTGATATTGTGTGTTCTTCTATCTTAGCATTTCTTTCAGTTCATCAAATACGCTTCTGTAATATAAACCTATCTGAACTAAACTGAAAGAATCATCATTGTTTAAACAAAAAGGAACCAACAATATATATATATTAAATGTCAAAGATTAGGTCTTGGGCCTTGGGGTCTCGATGGGGTCGAGATTCAACGATTGACGAACGAGAGTGGTTGTGTATACAGAGTCTTGCACGGATCACGGCGCGACCAGGGCCACGGGACGAGTCGCGCGGAACACTGGAGTAACATGAAGCAGTGGTCGGCGCGCACTACGGGGCGCCTTGGACCGCGCCACAAGGCGTGCGGGGTTCTGTTGGTTTCGGCAAACAGTACGTGGTGCGCATCTCCACGTGAGTTCACCCGCGCCGGTAGTCGTGCGGACTTCTGGCAGTTTGTTTCGGTTACTGCAGCATACCTATATAAAACCATCTGTTCCCATTCATTTTCCAGACGAAAATACACGAAAATTTCATAACTTTTCTGGGATTCTCTCCTCTCGCTCCATCACCAACATATACTAATTCGTTAGATTCAAGTATTCACTTGAATATATTGTTGTATCCTCAAGACAATGCCAACACACGCGGCGAATTTTTGTCTTAGGACACTGCTTAATCGCAGGCCTCAGTCTCTTTCGTTGTTACAAGAATCTTCGATATCAAGTAAGGTTTACAATTTCGTTGTTGATTATGTTTGTATCAAAATATTGTAAAAGAATTCGTTAATTTTATTGAATTTGATTATGTTCTTCTATACAATTCTCAATCGTGATTGATCAGTCCTAACAAGTTGTAGCTCAAAATTTTTTTTTGAAATAAAGTTGCTTGAGGACAAGCAACAGTTCTGTAACACCCTAAAATTCAGGGCCAATTTAAACTTCAAAATACACGTGTTATGATCATCAAAATATCAGACTTTTATAAACCAAAGGATCATAAGTAAATTTCTATATATGCACAAAGTCGTCTAACTTAAATAGTCTGATCAATCTAATTATACATCACAATAAGATCAACTAGATTATCTAAGGCTCGTCCCAAAAGTCCTCAAAAGAATATCTTGATCCTTCGTTATCGCCGAGTCTGATTTCTTTCAACTGAAATCTCACTTCCCAAACTATACCCCAGAGCCAGTACCTGGTAAGACAGTTTAATTTGAAACATTAGGCTTTCGCCTAGTGAGATTATCCAAATCAAATTAAAATTAAATAACAAAATATTAACAGATATATCAAACCTGTTCTCACCCACCTTACTGTACACGTGCTTAATCTCAACAACGGGAACCTACCCCAATCTCAAAACTATAACTAACCTTCAGTAAGTCATATTAGTACAAACCAGAGCCAACTACGAATCAATCCCAGATTCTAGATCTATGCTCTTATCTAATAAATCGCAATTACACATGCTCATTTATTAGAAAGGAAGTAGGGATTACAATTACTCATGTCAATCTCTATTTTTCCTCAGAAATCAGGAATTACGATTACTCACATCAATCCCATGATTTCTCAATAATGCAAAATAGGAATCACGATTACTCACATCAATTCCATATTTAACATACACTCAGGAATTATGATTACTCACATCAATTCCTTAATTCATATAAATGGGAATTACGATTACTCACATCAATTCCACATTTATCACATATACTGGAATTACGATTACTCACGTCAATTCCACATTCAACATACACATATTGGAATTACGATTACTCACGTCAATCCCAGGTGTTCATATAAACTAGTGCCTATGGATCCATTACACTCTATCATGAGTATATACAATACTATGTGCTATATCCCATAACATATTTGTTAGATCTGAAGTTTTGTCAATAAACCAAGTGTTGAAGATCTGATAAGAAGGTTCAGAAGTTCTGAGAAGAAGAGTCAGAAGTTCTGAGAAGAAGAGTCAGAGATCTGAGAAAGAGAAGTCAGAAGTTCTGAGAAGCGTGATCAGAAGAATGTTCAGAAGTTCTGAACTACCTGTTCAGAACTTATGACGAGTTTCGTTACTTAGTAATGTGTAAACTAATTAGGACACGTGTTTTGTTCTTATTAGTCTTTCTTATTTGTACTGTAGCTTTAATATATCCGTTACAGTATAAATAGAGTGGTTAGCACTACGTTGCTAACTGATTGATTTTCCCATATTACTTGTATTCATTCCTTGTAATCTTTGAGGTTATCTCTCTCTTAGATCTGTAATTCTGTGCATCATTGAATACAATTGGGCTTGATCATACAATTTCTCAATTACTTCTTTCTATATTGATTGTAAGAATAGATCCTGCACTTTCAATTGGTATCAGAGCCAATCAACAAACAAATTCGTTCAAGATTGTGATTGCGAAGATCGATTGATCAATTTCTTGAAGATTTCTTGATTCATTCAAAATTCGATTCCGCTGCTAGGGCTAGTTCTTGAATTCTTAGCAATTCTTGAATTACCTGCTACTTTTCGATCAAGAAAATCGAATTTGTCTTTCTGTTGAATTTTCTTACAATCATGTCTTCTAAAGAATATCTAGCCATGGGATCCGAAACCAAACCGCCTGTTCTTATACCAGAAGAGTATCAGCAATGGAAAACTCGTATGATCCAATTCCTTGACAACATCGATGAAAATCTTATGATTTCTATTCGAGAAGGTCCAATCGAAGTATATATCGATGTCTCCGCAACCCCTGCTACAGAGACAACTCCAGAAATTCCAGCGACCAGAGTAAAGAAGAATTATTCCCAATACACTGCTGAACAGAAAAATAGGCATGCTATTGACAAAAGAGCAATTACTTTGATGACTTTGGCTGTCCCGAATGAGGTTCTTAACAGGATTGACAGTGGATCATCAGCTAAAGAAATGTGGGACGAATTGGAAAGGCAAATGTTAGGAACTGTGAGATCTATTCAGGCAAAGTTAAATCAAAGCATAAATGCTTATGAAAGGTTCAAAGCAAAAGAGTCAGAAAGTTTGACACAGACATACAGTAAATTTTGCACTATTCTAAATGACTTGAGAAGAAATGGACTGAAGAAAACAAAATCAGAAATAAATTACAAATTTCTGAACAGTCTAAATTCAGAATGGTCATCATTTGCCATAAGTCTGCAAATGAACAAGGATATGTGTGAAGAAGACTTAAATGATTTGTTCTGTGTTCTTAATCAACATGAAGACTCTGTCAAGTTAGTTGTGGAAGAAAAGAAAAATGTTGCTGATCAGTTAGCGTTCTTATCAAAGTCCAAAGCAATCAAAGCACCCAAAAAGACTGCATATCTATCAGAAATACCGAGTCTGGAGGAATCTGACAAAGAAGAAGGATCAGAAGATGATGAAGATATCAAGATAATGGCTGAAAAGCTAGCTTTGCTGACAAATACTTTCAACAAAAGGTATGGGAAGGGCAGATTTCAAGGAAATTATAAGAGAGCTGGAAGTTCAGATTATAAGAAGAAAGATGACAGAGAAGAAAATAAGATTGAAAAGAGAATAGAGAGAAGTGAAGAAAACAAGGAAGAGAAGGAAGAGAGAAAAGAAAAGAATCTGTGTTTCAAGTGTGGAAAATCTGGCCATTATGCCAAGGATTGCAGAGTTAAAGTTGTGAAAGATTATGAATACTACACGAAGAAGGCTCAGCTTGCAAAGAAGAGAGATGACGAGAGTGCGCTATTGGCTGAACAGGAGAATTGGCTGTACTACACTTCTGATGAAGATGATCATATCAACTTTCCACAGATGCGAAGCTATATGGCAAAAATGAGGAATGAGGATGATTCTGATTTTGAAGATGCTGATTCTGAGTCATCTGCTGAGGTACATTCTTCACTTGAATTAGAGTTAATGACACAGATTGGTGAAATGAAAACTGAATTTGCTAACCTAAGAAAACAGATAAAAGGAGAAAGAACTTTGGTTAACAAATTCAGAATTGAAAAAGAAGTAATAAACGAACAATATGAAGAATCTGAGGCTGAGAAACAGAAAGTTAAAGATGAAAATTCTGAATTGATGAAAAGGCTTTCTGAACTAAAAGTTGAGTTTTCAAAAATAAAGGATGAAAAAGGTGATTTACAAATAAAATTTGATATGTTATTTGAAGAAAGAAAGAATTTATACTCCAAAATCAAAGAATTGGAAGATTTGAATTTGAAAAGAGGTCAAACTCAGCAAACATTAAATCTTTTATTAAGCAATGTTAAAGATACAAGATTTTACAATCCAAAGAAGGGATTGGGATTGGAAGAAAATGTCATTTTAAAAAGAGCTCCAATACTTCAAGTTTCTAAGCCAAAAATCCCAGAAATTGTTGAAGTTTTCATAAGACCTGCTAGTTCTATAACAAGTTCTGACAATTTGCAAAGACCAAACTCTAAAAAGTCAAATGAGACAATTTCTGAGTCTAAAACAGAAAAGTCAGTTGGTTCAGAAGAAAAGGTTAAGAAAGAAGTTTCTAAACCAACAGATGAAAAGCCAAGATACAATGATACTAAATTCAAGTATGATTCCTTAAATGTCAGCTACAAAAATAAACAACCAAGTTTTTCATATCATGACATTGAGAGCATATTTGATACAAGTAAAAATTCTGAAACAGTCAATCAGAAGTCTGAAACTTCTAGTCAGGATTCTGAACTTTGTAGTCAGAATTCTGAGTCTAAAGATCAGACATCTGAGTCTGTAAATCAGAACTCTGACTCAGGCAGTCAGAAGTCTGATTCAACTGGACTTTCTGAAACAAAATCAGATGAATTCTTGCAACTTGAAAAGAGATTTAATCTTGTGAGTCAAGAACTTGAGGATTTAAGGAAAGCTTATGATGAACTTGAAAATGATTTCTGTGAGATGGATATTAAACTTGAAGAAGCTTTGAAAGAAAAGAATATTTTTATTCAGAAAATAACAGAGCTTGAAAAACTGAAGACTGAGTATGATCTTTTTAAAATTAATGCTTCAAGAGAAAATGATAAATTCTTTAATGAATCAAGTACATATGAAAAAGGTGAATCATCTAATTCTTCTAACAAAAAGAACTTGAATTTTTCAGAAAAAGAAGAAAGCAAAAGGAAAGATGATCTTGCAAAGTTGAATGATCTGAAAAGGGAACTTGAGAAGCTTAGAATGAAATCTACTTCTGAACTAAACGCTAGAAATTCTTGTAATAAGGGCAATTGTACTCTGAACAGTATAAATAAAAATGAAATGATCTATGTTTCAGATTTATTGTCACTTGCAAAGAAAAATCTTGTTTGTGTTAGATGTAAAAATGATTCATTCCAATATTCTCACAAATGTCAAGTCAAAATAACTTCTGTTTCATACATAAGAAAAGATATTCAGAAAGTTTCTGTTTCTCAAAATACAGAAAAGAAGAAAATTTCTGTTCCTCAGACTCAGAAGAAAGAAAAGATAAAAGAAAAGAAAGTTGAAAACATAGCAAAACCAAAAGTTACAATTCTCAAAAAGAATTTGAACAAACTTGTAAGCAGAAAATGTTCTGACTTCATAAAAGTTCAAGGAAAGTGGTGTTTGAAGAAAGATTTTGAGTGGAGAGTAAAAGGTACTAATGTTAAATCCAATGATAAAGCTAACAAAGATGGACCCATTCCAAAATGGGTACCTAAACTTAACTGATCCTTTTGCAGGGCTGTCATGTGTGGTTTTTAGATTCAGGAGCTTCAAGACACATGACAGGTCAGAAGTCTTTTCTATCAAACTTCACAGAAAAGGCTGGAGGAGCAGTAAACTTTGGAAACAATAGCAAAGGTCAAGTCAAAGGTTATGGGGATTTAACTAAAGGAGATCTAACTATCCAAAAGGTTTTCTATGTTGAAGGATTACAACACAATCTTTTCAGCATAAGTCAGTTTTTAGACAGTCTTTGTCAAATTAAGTTTCAAATAACAGGTTGCATGATTCTAACTGAAAATGATGTCAAAGTCTTCTGGGCCAAAAGACATATGGACTTATTTGTAGTTAATTTTTCAAAATTGAAAACATTAAATACAGTTTGTCTTTTATCAAAATCAACTGCAAATGAATGCTGGCTTTGGCACAGAAGATGTTCTCATCTGAATTTCAAAGATCTTAATAATCTTGTTGCAAAACATTTGGTTAAAGGCTTACCAAAGCTTAAATTTGAAAAAGAATCATTATGCTCAGCTTGTGAAATGGGCAAGATGAAAAAGAGTTCTCACAAATTAAAAATGGACTCATCTTGCAAAGCACCATTAGAAATGATTCATACTGATCTTTGTGGTCCAATTTCAGTTCAATCGATGGGAGGAAAGAAATATATGCTTGTGATTGTTGATGAATTTTCCAGATACACGTGGGTTGAGTTCCTAAGAGCTAAGTCAGAAGCTGCTACTACATTGATAAATTTTATCAAAAGGATTCAAGTTCTCTTACAACTTCAAGTTCAGAAAATCAGAAGTGATAATGGAACGGAGTTCAGAAATGAGACTCTTCAGAATTTTTTAGAAAGTTCTGGGATTTCTCACAATTTTTCTGCTGTCAGAACTCCTCAACAAAATGGTGTTGTTGAAAGGAAGAATAGAACTCTAGTTGAGGCTGCGAGAACAATGTTGGCTTATGCAAATCTTCCTACTTTCCTATGGGCTGAAGCAATTGCAACTGCTTGTTTTACACAAAATAGAACTTTAATCAATAAGAGATTAAATAAGACTGCTTATGAACTGATAAATAAAAGAAAACCATTAATCAAATTCTTTCATATTTTTGGTTGCAGATGCTATGTTCTCAGAGACAGAGAAAATCTTGCCAAATTCGATAAAAAGGCAGATAAAGGATACTTTGTGGGTTATTCTTTAACTTCCAAAGCATTCAGAATCTACAATAGAAGAACCAAGAGGATGATGGAGAGCATAAATGTAACTTTTGATGAAGCCAGAATGCGGACTTCTGAACAAGACAGTTCAGAACTCATGCTGAACAAGACAAATATGACTTCTGATACAAATTCTAATCCTATTTGTTCAGAACTCAATTTACTGTTTAAGGATGCTTTTAGTGAACTAATTTCTGATTCTTATGCAGAATATGAAAACCCAAAGATGGTCAAAGAGATGAAAAATAAGACTCCAGAAATAGTTCAATCAACTGTAATTTCTGACAAAGGTCCATCAGAGGAGTGCCCAAATCTAATAAATACAAGTGGTGAAAATTCTGAACCTTGTAATCAGAATTCTGATTCTTGTACTCAGAACTCTGAACAAGTCAATCAGAACTCTGACTTCATTAATCAGAACTCAAACTTGGATGCAACTCCTACTCATACGTCAGAACAAGGTGACAGTTCAGAATTACGAGCAATCATTGATGAGAATGATGCAAACAACAATTATTCAGAGATTGATGTACTCCCTAGTGCTAATAAATGGACTAAAAATCACCCTATTCATCAAGTAATAGGTGATCCATCAGCAGGAGTAAAGACAAGATCAGCTACAGCAAATGAAGCAATGTTTGCTGGTTTCTTGAGTGTAATTGAACCAAAGAAAGCTAATGAAGCCTTAGAGGATCCAGACTGGATTTCAGCAATGCAAGAGGAATTGCTTCAATTTGAAAGAAATAAAGTTTGGAGACTCATTCCAAAGCCTGAAGGTAAATCTATAATTGGAACTAAATGGGTGTTCAGAAACAAAAAGGATGAATCAGGTGTTGTCATCAGAAACAAGGCAAGATTGGTTGCTAAGGGATACTGTCAACAAGAGGGAATTGATTATGATGAGACATTTGCACCAGTGGCAAGAATAGAGGCAATCAGAATATTTTTAGCCTATGCTGCACATAAAAACTTCAAGGTGTATCAAATGGATGTCAAATCAGCCTTTCTAAATGGCAAACTTAATGAAGAGGTGTATGTCCATCAACCTGAAGGTTTTGTTGATCCAGAATTCCCTGATCATGTTTATATTTTAGACAAAGCTTTATATGGTCTAAAACAAGCACCACGAGCCTGGTATGACACTCTTACTAAACACCTGTTAGGTTCAGGATTCAAGAAAGGTAAGATTGACACAACTTTGTTTTTAAAGAAACAGGGTAATGATTTGATTCTGATTCAGATTTATGTTGATGACATAATATTTGGTTCTACCAGTCCAGAATTATGTGATAATTTTTCAAAAGTCATGTCATCTGAATTTGAAATGAGCATGATGGGTGAACTGAATTTTTTCCTTGGTCTTCAAGTCAAACAACTACCAAAAGGTATTTTCATAAATCAAGGAAAATATGTCAGAGATATTCTGAAAAAGTTCAAAATGTCTGATTGTGCTTCTATGAGAACACCTATGGCAACTAACATAAAGTTAGATGCTGATCTCAAAGGTGTTTCAGCAGATATCAAACTTTATAGAGGCATGATTGGATCATTACTTTATTTGACTGCAAGTAGACCAGATATCATGTTTTCTACCTGTTTCTGTGCTAGATTTCAATCTAACCCGAAAGAATCACATATGTTGGCTGTCAAAAGGATTTTAAGATATCTCAAAGGAACACCTGATCTAGGTTTATGGTATCCAAAAGAAACTGACTTCAAATTGACTGCTTTCACTGATGCTGATCATGCAGGAAGTAGGTTGGACAGAAAGAGTACATCTGGTGCTTGTCACTTTTTGGGAGATAAAATAGTGAGTTGGGCATCAAAGAAACAGAACTGTGTATCCACTTCAACTGCTGAAGCAGAGTATGTTGCTGCTGCTGCTTCATGCTCTCAAACATTGTGGATGAGAACACAACTCATGGACTATGGATATCAGCTTAATAAGATTCCCATCTATTGTGACTCAGAAAGTGCAATTGCTATTACTCAGAACCCTGTTCAACATTCGAAGACTAAGCATATAGACGTGAGGTATCATTTTATAAAGGACTATGTGGAAAAAGGAACTATAGAGATGCACTTTGTGCATACAAAGTATCAATTGGCTGACTTGTTCACAAAGCCTCTTGATCACAAAAGGTTTTCTTTTCTCATATGTAAAATAGGAATGCTTAATCTGTCTAGTTGAAAATATTTTTTTCTTAAAAATGCTAAATTTTTCTAAGTAAACTTGTCTGAGTAGTGTATTCAGAACTTCTGAGTCTTGAGTTCAGAACTTCTGAGTCTTGAGTTCAGAACCTCTGAGTCTTGAGTTCAGAACTTCTGAGTCTTGAGTTCAGAACTTCTGAGTCTTGAGTTCGGAACTTCTGAGTCTTGAGTTCAGAACTTCTGAGTCTTGAGTTCAGAACTTCTGAGTCTTGAGATCAGAACCTCTGAATCTTAAGGTCAGAAATTCTGAGTCAATACTTCAGCAATCTAACTTTCAAAAATTTATTTTTGAGAAATACAAATAACTTCAACTGTATGGATTATGCTTCTTCGATTATCTTGTTATCTCATCTTTATGTATCATTAATACTCAAATGCATGCTCAAGTCAAGGGGGAGCATCAAAATTCTTTTGGAAATCATTTTGTGATGCTTAAAAGATTTGTTTTCATTTCTTATCTGTTCAAACCTCTTCTGAATAATCAAAATGTTTTATATTGGTCAGAAGTTGATTTTAAAAGACATTTTGGTTACAAGGCAAAATTCTTCTGAGTCATGGAATCAGAACATCTGCGCGTGTTATTCAGATCTTTGACTTGAGTCAAAATTCTATCCACTAACACGTGTCAGCTTCATATTTGTTTGACAATGCCACGTATTTCATTTAAATTCTTTGTGGTATTTCACGTGTGTTGACTATATAACATTGATTTCGCTTTTCCGTTAAACCTTTCAACTTCGCGGATTTTAAATAGGTCTTAAAATCCCTATTTCAAAGTTCTTTCAAATTCCAGAGCGAAACGTGAGATACGAATCAAATCCAGAGTTCTTTGAATCTGTTTTCTTCTTAAATCATGTCTGAAATACGAAGAAGTGGTCCAATTTCTCTACATTCTACAAAATCGATAATGGATTCATCTGATTCGGAAAATGATGAAGTACAAAATAGAGTTGCAGAGGAAGGGGCAATAAGAAATGATGAAGAAGATGAACAAATGGATGAATCTGAAGGAAATGCGGATGAGGTAAACGTTAATATTGAACATGATCAAAGTGCTGCAGGTTCTATTATGTCAGATAGATCTATTCTAGTGGAAAGAGTTGTCCCTGAGAGTGAATGGTTGAAATTATCTGAAAATAACTGTGTTATATTGTTTGAGGAAAGTCGTTTTAAGCCTGAACACAGAATTATCATGGAGTTATTCAAACATCATCCGTACAGAAAATGGTTTACAAGAAGTAAAAATGTGCCTGTTCAGTACATACAACAATGGTGGAAATATCTTAGGTTAGAAGATAATAAGTTTGTGTCTGAAATTGGAGGAGTGACATTTGTCTTATCTATCTCTGCACTAAGAGAAATGCTGAATCTACCAGAGAAAGATGATGTACAAAGAAGAACAGATTTTGAGGATTTACCCCTAACAGAGGAATTAATAGCAGAGTTTATGAAGTTGGGATACAATGAAGGATTGAGGACTCTCAGTTTGTTCAGAAGAAACAAATTACCACCTATTTGGGCTTGCTTCTTTCATGTGGTAAATAAATGTTTGTCAGGGAAAAATAGTTCTGCTGATCAAGGTTCTAAACAAATTCTTCAGATATTTCAAGGTTTAGTGAAGAATAGGCATTATGACTATACTTTAATACTTTGGGAAGATATGAAGAATACATTTGAGAAGAATCAGAAAGCAATTCAGAAGAAGACAAAGGATGCTCCACTGACATACATTCCCTACATAAGGTACTGGCAAATTGTTATTTGGTATGCCATGCAGGAAAACAGAACAATCTCAAGAAGAACAAATGAAGAGCATGGTCCTACATTTTATTTGGGTAAGATGACCTCAGTAACAAGACTTGAAAATTATCCCAATCATAAACTGTTGCCAAAATCACTTAGGAATTATATTCCAAGGGAGAGTGAGATTTTAAAAGCTTATTGCACCTCTATGGGACTTGAATTACCTCAAATCCCTGCCCAAGAGGACCAACCTGAGAAGAGAGGTGAGGGGTCTAGTCGAATTAGAGAGGGGGAGGATGTTCAGATGGGTGAACATTCTGAGAGACTTGAGGGGGAAAATTCTGAGAGCTTGGTTAGACTCAGTGAGGAAAAACAGAATGAGAGTGGTGAGGATGAGAGATTGTTAACAGAGGTTCAAACAGAAAGAGATGCCTCTGAACCAGCTAATCTTGACCAGGTAACCACACATGCTATTGGTTCACATCTCTTGGTGTCCAATATTGAAACAAACACCATGGACCTAGTGGTGGATCTTGAACAACCCATCCATACCCACTCAGAAGCATTTCAACATGCTACTGTTTCACACAAATCCGGGGAACCATCCCAAACTCATTTGGAGGGAGGTGATAAATCCCAACTTATTTTTCAACACATTGAGTCTGAATATCACAGTCCTATTCATATTGAGCCTGAAATTCCTTTTGACACTTGCACAGATCAGGAATTTCGTACTCCTGAAACAACATTCATAGACATGCCTAATGTTGGGTGTCGAGGATTGGATGGAAGTCCTGGTGAGGTGAACATTACAAAAGCCTCATTCAAACGTGCATCTGTTGTACAAGATGACTGTGTGTTATCTACAGGCCATGAGCCCTCTGGGCACATGAAAACTGGACCATCTGTTGGTTCAGGTTCACTGTTAGAAACTTCTGAATTTGAAAAGATTCAGAAACAAAACAAGGAGATGGGGGAAAAAGTAGAAAATTTGGAGAAGAGGATGGAGGATCTGAATGATGAGGTATCAGATTTGAAAGTTGTGTTGGAGAAAAAGTTAATTTCTGTTGAAACCAAGGTAGATGATGTAAAGAAATCCTTGGATTCTCACAAAAAGGAGATCATGGATATAATGTCTGGTTTTCAAAAAGATATGTTAAAACAGATGCAGGGTATGCAGGAATCCATATTGAAAGCACTGAGTGTATCTTTGGCTTCTACTTCAAAGCCTCTTGATCCTGTTCCTATTGCAGAAGCTGAACCTGAAGTTGCTTTTAATCAGAACTTGAAAAGGAAGTTTGATGATAATGATCCTCATGATCATCAAAAGGGGGAGAAAAGACAAAGGTTAAGTTCTGATGATGATATTGGCATAGAAGATTTTGAGATAGCAGACATGCACTTAGCCAATACAAAAAGTTCAGAAGATCAGACACAGGAAAATTTAAAGGAGATGATTCAGATAGTACAGCTTGACAGTTCAGATACAGAAGAAATGGAGTTGGGAAGTATTGATAGTAATGAATCAGATAAAACAGAGGAATTGAACTTGGATACTGAGATGGAAGGAAACTCAGATGAAACTGTAGCTATTGAGGAAGCTGATTTGAGAATGGAAGAAATAGTGGAAAGTACAGTGGTAAACAGGTGTACAGATATTGTGGTTTATAACAGTGAAAGGGAAATGGAGTCTGAATCAGAAGAAAGGAGGTTGAATGAAGAATTGATCAGAAGAATGCATAATGAAGTAGTCAGAGCTTTGAGTGTTCAGAAAATTCATAAAGGAATAAAAGTGATAAGACCCATTGATCTAATGGGAGAAGAAGACAGAACTGTGGATTACACTCAGGATTTTAAAGATGATTTTAGGTTTAACTTTTGTGATGAGTTAAATACAGAAGAAGAGTATGTGAAAGTGAAAGACTTCTTTATGCCTTCTGAATATGTATTCAGAAAACCAATTGAGATTCCAAAGATTAAATTGCAAAGACTAGAAGAACCTGTGTGTGACTTCATTCTAGAGTTAAGTGATGTACCTTTAGCCAGACAATTTCATGATGATATTTTTCCTGAGGAAATATATGATAATCTCTACTACACAGAAGGAGAGTATGAGCTTTTGGAAAGTAACATTGATGGTTTTATGGATGACAGAGCTCAGATGGTCTACTCAGAAGCTTCTAACATGTTCAGAGTTCCTGACTCAAAACTGCATATTCAGAAAAGAATCGAGAAAGTTCTGATGTTTCAACAAGATGAATTCAATGGTTTAATGTTTGTTAGAATGGAAATACTGAAAGAAAGAAATACAAAGGTTTCCATGTCTACATTTGATTTTCACAGATTGACTCTTGATGATCAGATCTTTCTAGTCAAGTTCTTTGCTAGCACCGAAGAAGCCTTGATAGAAATTGAATGCAGAAGACTTCTGGGTATTTATGTCAGAAATACATACTTGTATGACTTCCAGTTGGCTATCGAAGAAAGAAAAGAAAAGTGCAATCTGAGTTCTCCCACAAAGAAAACAGAAGTTGATCTGCATGTGAAGGGTTTTGTGAATGAAGGAATGGAGACAGAAGGGTTCACATATATGGTTCACGAAAGACTTGAATTGTTCAGATTAAAAGAGTTGGTGAAGTACAGTGATGCAACTCTGAATTGGTTGTTGATTAGAATGGAAGTAAGTATGGATGCTGAAAAAGAGAGTTTAAAGAAGAGATGCATAAACTGTGTGAAGAGGAGGTTGGATTTTAGAAGAAAAATCAGAAACAATAGTGAATGGTTGCTATCTGAGGTGAATCCCAAAAAGATTCTACATAATGATTTTGTGTTCCCAGCTGAGTATGAAGTGAATGAAATTTTGTCAGATGAAGTTGAAGAAGTTCAGGACACAACACCTCAGAATGTGCAGATAACTAATATTGACCAAGCTGAACAGTCTGAACCCAAAGAAGATGAAATATTCATTGATCTGAATGGATACTTTCTTGAATTTGATCTGCCTGAGTTCTTCAAACCAAAAGAGGTACAATTCTTGGATGTGTATTATGATAGGTCTAAGGAGACTCAGATCTGGTTGGCTGAAAAATCAAGATGTCTTGGCAAAACAAAGCAAGCCGTTTACTCAGATTTTCTAATCACTGGAATCAGAGAATTGAAGGTTAAGAAATTCAGAAAGATGGAGTACTTATCCTTTGAAGTTTTGAGAGAAGATGGCAAGGTTTATTATTTTACTGATGCAGATTTTGAGAAACTGTCAGTGGTTGACTTCTACAGATTACACAGCTTTCTATGTTTTAAAGAGTCAAGTAAAGACAGAAATGAAAGGAAGGCAAGAAGTGTGGTGATTGAGGCCATGTTCTATATCTTAAGGTGGCATTGCTATACAGATTTCCAAATAGCTCTGTATTTGCAAAAGTCATGTGTTTATCTGGCAAATCCCAATACAGATCATGAGCAGAAAAAGGTGTTAAAGACTGGAAGTGTTCACAGATATCCAGAGTTGGGAGTATTTTTGAAGAACAAAAGTGGAAAGATCTTCTTCAGAGCAAAGGAAACTGCAAAATATTGTTCTGGAACTTTAAGGATCATAAAGCACAATTTGGAGAAAAAGATGCTGAAAGTAAAGGAAGCAAACATAACTCAAGAAGCAATAAATCAGCAAGTTGAAGTTATTCAAGAAATTATTGACAAGATTGATAAGAGGCTTAATCTGAGGAATGTGCTACTTCAGAAAATTGTTCCTGCTCTGAAAGAATTAGATGATGCAAAGTTTAAGTTTATTTGACAAAAAGGGGGAGATTGTTAGATCTGAAGTTTTGTCAATAAACCAAGTGTTGAAGATCTGATAAGAAGGTTCAGAAGTTCTGAGAAGAAGAGTCAGAAGGTCTGAGAAGAAGAGTCAGAGATCTGAGAAGAAGAGTCAGAGATCTGAGAAAGAGAAGTCAGAAGTTCTGAGAAGCGTGATCAGAAGAATGTTCAGAAGTTCTGAACTACCTGTTCAGAACTTATGACGAGTTTCGTTATTTAGTAATGTGTAAACTAATTAGGACACGTGTTATGTTCTTATTAGTCTTTCTTATTTGTACTGTAGCTTTAAGATGTTTGTTGCAGTATAAATAGAGTGGTTAGCACTACGTTGCTAACTGATTGATTTTCCCATATTACTTGTATTCATTCCTTGTAATCTTTGAGGTTATCTCTCTCTTAGATCTGTAATTCTGTGCATCATTGAATACAATTGGGCTTGATCATACAATTTCTCAATTACTTCTTTCTATATTGATTGTAAGAATAGATCCTGCACTTTCAGTTGAGATTTCAAAAATAAAGGATGAAAAAGGTGATTTACAAATAAAATTTGATATGTTATTTGAAGAAAGAAAGAATTTATACACCAAAATCAAAGAATTGGAAGATTTGAATTTGAAAAGAGGTCAGACTCAGCAAACATTAAATCTTTTATTAAGCAATGTTAAAGATACAAGATTTTACAATCCAAAGAAGGGATTGGGATTGGAAGAAAATGTCATTTTAAAAAGAGCTCCAATACTTCAAGTTTCTAAGCCAAAAATCCCAGAAATTGTTGAAGTTTTCATAAGACCTGCTAGTTCTATAACAAGTTCTGACAATTTGCAAAGACCAAACTCAAAAAAGTCAGATGAGACAATTTCTGAGTCTAAAACAGAAAAGTCAGTTGGTTCAGAAGAAAAGGTTAAGAAAGAAGTTTCTAAACCAACAGATGAAAAGCCAAGATACAATGATACTAAATTCAAGTATGATTCCTTAAATGTCAGCTACAAAAATAAACAACCAAGTTTTTCATATCATGACATTGAGAGCATATTTGATACAAGTAAAAATTCTGAAACAGTCAATCAGAAGTCTGAAACTTCTAGTCAGGATTCTGAACTTTGTAGTCAGAATTCTGAGTCTAAAGATCAGACATCTGAGTCTGTAAATCAGAACTCTGACTCAGGTAGTCAGAAATCTGATTCAACTGGATTTTCTGAAACAAAATCAGATGAATTTTTGCAACTTGAAAAGAGATTTAATCTTGTGAGTCAAGAACTTGAGGATTTAAGGAAAGCTTATGATGAACTTGAAAATGATTTCTGTGAGATGGATATTAAACTTGAAGAAGCTTTGAAAGAAAAGAATATTTTTATTCAGAAAATAACAGAGCTTGAAAAACTGAAGACTGAGTATGATCTTTTTAAAATTAATGCTTCAAGAGAAAATGATAAATTCTTTAATGAATCAAGTACATATGAAAAAGGTGAATCATCTAATTCTTCTAACAAAAAGAACTTGAATTTTTCAGAAAAAGAAGAAAGCAAAAGGAAAGATGATCTTGCAAAGTTGAATGATCTGAAAAGGGAACTTGAGAAGCTTAGAATGAAATCTACTTCTGAACTAAACGCTAGAAATTCTTGTAATAAGGGCAATTGTACTCTGAACAGTATAAATAAAAATGAAATGATCTATGTTTCAGATTTATTGTCACTTGCAAAGAAAAATCTTGTTTGTGTTAGATGTAAAAATGATTCATTCCAATATTCTCACAAATGTCAAGTCAAAATAACTTCTGTTTCATACATAAGAAAAGATATTCAGAAAGTTTCTGTTTCTCAAAATACAGAAAAGAAGAAAATTTCTGTTCCTCAGACTCAGAAGAAAGAAAAGATAAAAGAAAAGAAAGTTGAAAACATAGCAAAACCAAAAGTTACAACTCTCAAAAAGAATTTGAACAAACTTGTAAGCAGAAAATGTTCTGACTTCATAAAAGTTCAAGGAAAGTGGTGTTTGAAGAAAGATTTTGAGTGGAGAGTAAAAGGTACTAATGTTAAATCCAATGACAAAGCTAACAAAGATGGACCCATTCCAAAATGGGTACCTAAACCTAACTGATCCTTTTGCAGGGCTGTCATGTGTGGTTTTTAGATTCAGGAGCTTCAAGACACATGACAGGTCAGAAGTCTTTTCTATCAAACTTCACAGAAAAGGCTGGAGGAGCAGTAAACTTTGGAAACAATAGCAAAGGTCAAGTCAAAGGTTATGGGGATTTAACTAAAGGGGATCTAACTATCCAAAAGGTTTTCTATGTTGAAGGATTACAACACAATCTTTTCAGCATAAGTCAGTTTTTAGACAGTCTTTGTCAAATTAAGTTTCAAATAACAGGTTGCATGATTCTAACTGAAAATGATGTCAAAGTCTTCTGGGCCAAAAGACATATGGACTTATTTGTAGTTAATTTTTCAAAATTGAAAACATTAAATACAGTTTGTCTTTTATCAAAATCAATTGCAAATGAATGCTGGCTTTGGCACAGAAGATGTTCTCATCTGAATTTCAAAGATCTTAATAATCTTGTTGCAAAACATTTGGTTAAAGGCTTACCAAAGCTTAAATTTGAAAAAGAATCATTATGCTCAGCTTGTGAAATGGGCAAGATGAAAAAGAGTTCTCACAAATTAAAAATGGACTCATCTTGCAAAGCACCATTAGAAATGATTCATACTGATCTTTGTGGTCCAATTTCAGTTCAATCGATGGGAGGAAAGAAATATATGCTTGTGATTGTTGATGAATTATCCAGATACACGTGGGTTGAGTTCCTAAGAGCTAAGTCAGAAGCTGCTACTACATTGATAAAAAGGCAGATGAAGGATACTTTGTGGGTTATTCTTTAACTTCCAAAGCATTCAGAATCTACAATAGAAGAACCAAGAGGATGATGGAGAGCATAAATGTAACTTTTGATGAAGCCAGAATGCGGACTTCTGAACAAGACAGTTCAGAACTCATGCTGAACAAGACAAAAATGACTTCTGATACAAATTCTAATCCTATTTGTTCAGAACTCAATTTACTGTTTAAGGATGCTTTTAGTGAACTAATTTCTGATTCTTATGCAGAATATGAAAACCCAAAGATGGTCAAAGAGATGAAAAATAAGACTCCAGAAATAGTTCAATCAACTGTAATTTCTGACAAAGGTCCATCAGAGGAATGCCCAAATCTAATAAATACAAGTGGTGAAAACTCTGAACCTTGTAATCAGAATTCTGATTCTTGTACTCAGAACTCTGAACAAGTCAATCAGAACTCTGACTTCATTAATCAGAACTCAAACTTGGATGCAACTCCTACTCATACGTCAGAACAAGGTGACAGTTCAGAATTACGAGCAATCATTGATGAGAATGATGCAAACAACAATTATTCAGAGATTGATGTACTCCCTAGTGCTAATAAATGGACTAAAAATCACCCTATTCATCAAGTAATAGGTGATCCATCAGCAGGAGTAAAGACAAGATCAGCTACAGCAAATGAAGCAATGTTTGCTGGTTTCTTAAGTGTAATTGAACCAAAGAAAGCTAATGAAGCCCTAGAGGATCCAGACTGGATTTCAGCAATGCAAGAGGAATTGCTTCAATTTGAAAGAAATAAAGTTTGGAGACTCATTCCAAAGCCTGAAGGTAAATCTATAATTGGAACTAAATGGGTGTTCAGAAACAAAAAGGATGAATCAGGTGTTGTCATCAGAAACAAGGCAAGATTGGTTGCTAAGGGATACTGTCAACAAGAGGGAATTGATTATGATGAGACATTTGCACCAGTGGCAAGAATAGAGGCAATCAGAATATTTTTAGCCTATGCTGCACATAAAAACTTCAAGGTGTATCAAATGGATGTCAAATCAGCCTTTCTAAATGGCAAACTTAATGAAGAGGTGTATGTCCATCAACCTGAAGGTTTTGTTGATCCAGAATTCCCTGATCATGTTTATATTTTAGACAAAGCTTTATATGGTCTAAAACAAGCACCACGAGCCTGGTATGACACTCTTACTAAACACCTGTTAGGTTCAGGATTCAAGAAAGGTAAGATTGACACAACTTTGTTTTTAAAGAAACAGGGTAATGATTTGATTCTGATTCAGATTTATGTTGATGACATAATATTTGGTTCTACCAGTCCAGAATTATGTGATAATTTTTCAAAAATCATGTCATCTGAATTTGAAATGAGCATGATGGGTGAACTGAATTTTTTCCTTGGTCTTCAAGTCAAACAACTACCAAAAGGTATTTTCATAAATCAAGGAAAATATGTCAGAGATATTCTGAAAAAGTTCAAAATGTCTGATTGTGCTTCTATGAGAACACCTATGGCAACTAACATAAAGTTAGATGCTGATCTCAAAGGTGTTTCAGCAGATATCAAACTTTATAGAGGCATGATTGGATCATTACTTTATTTGACTGCAAGTAGACCAGATATCATGTTTTCTACCTGTTTCTGTGCTAGATTTCAATCTAACCCGAAAGAATCACATATGTTGGCTGTCAAAAGGATTTTAAGATATCTCAAAGGAACACCTGATCTAGGTTTATGGTATCCAAAAGAAACTGACTTCAAATTGACTGCTTTCACTGATGCTGATCATGCAGGAAGTAGGTTGGACAGAAAGAGTACATCTGGTGCTTGTCACTTTTTGGGAGATAAAATAGTGAGTTGGGCATCAAAGAAACAGAACTGTGTATCCACTTCAACTGCTGAAGCAGAGTATGTTGCTGCTGCTGCTTCATGCTCTCAAACATTGTGGATGAGAACACAACTCATGGACTATGGATATCAGCTTAATAAGATTCCCATCTATTGTGACTCAGAAAGTGCAATTGCTATTACTCAGAACCCTGTTCAACATTCGAAGACTAAGCATATAGATGTGAGGTATCATTTTATAAAGGACTATGTGGAAAAAGGAACTATAGAGATGCACTTTGTGCATACAAAGTATCAATTGGCTGACTTGTTCACAAAGCCTCTTGATCACAAAAGGTTTTCTTTTCTCATATGTAAAATAGGAATGCTTAATCTACCTAGTTGAAAATATTTTTTTCTTAAAAATGCTAAATTTTTCTAAGTAAACTTGTCTGAGTAGTGTATTCAGAACTTCTGAGTCTTGAGTTCGGAACTTCTGAATCTTGAATTCAGAACTTCTGAGTCTTGAGTTCGGAACTTCTGAATCTTGAGTTCGGAACTTCTGAATCTTGAGTTCAGAACCTCTGAGTCTTGAGTTCAGAACTTCTGAGTCCTGAGATCAGAACCTCTGAATCTTAAGGTCAGAAATTCTGAGTCAATACTTCAGCAATCTAACTTTCAAAAATTTACTTTTGAGAAATACAAATAACTTCAACTGTATGGATTATGCTTCTTTGATTATCTTTTAATCTCATCTTTATGTATCATTAATACTCAAATGCATGCTCAAGTCAAGGGGGAGCATCAAAATTCTTTTGGAAATCATTTTGTGATGCTTAAAAGATTTGTTTTCATTTCTTATCTGTTCAAACCTCTTCTGAATAATCAAAATGTTTTATATTGGTCAGAAGTTGATTTTAAAAGACATTTTGGTTACAAGGCAAAATTCTTCTGAGTCATGGAATCAGAACATCTGTGCGTGTTATTCAGATCTTTGACTTGAGTCAAAATTCTATCCACTAACACGTGTCAGCTTCATATTTGTTTGACAATGCCACGTATTTCATTTAAATCCTTTGTGGTATTTCACATGTGTTGACTCCGTTATAACATTGATTTCGCTTTTCCGTTAAACCTTTCAACTTCGCGGATTTTAAATAGGTCTTAAAATCCCTATTTCAAATTTCTTTCAAATTCCAGAGCGAAACGTGAGATACGAATCAAATCCAGAGTTCTTTGAATCTGTTTTCTTCTTAAATCATGTCTGAAATACGAAGAAGTGGTCCAATTTCTCTACATTCTACAAAATCGATAATGGATTCATCCGATTCGGAAAACGATGAAGTACAAAATAGAGTTGCAGAGGAAGGGGCAATAAGAAATGATGAAGAAGATGAACAAATGGATGAATCTGAAGGAAATGCGGATGAGGTAAACGTTAATATTGAACATGAACAGAGTGCTGCAGGTTCTATTATGTCAGATAGATCTATTCTAGTGGAAAGAGTTGTTCCTGAGAGTGAATGGTTGAAATTATCTGAAAATAACTGTGTTATATTGTTTGAGGAAAGTCGTTTTAAGCCTGAACACAGAATTATCATGGAGTTATTCAAACATCATCCGTACAGAAAATGGTTTACAAGAAGTAAAAATGTGCCTGTTCAGTACATACAACAATGGTGGAAATATCTTAGGTTAGAAGATAATAAGTTTGTGTCTGAAATTGGAGGAGTGACATTTGTCTTATCTATCTCTGCACTAAGAGAAATGCTGAATCTACCAGAGAAAGATGATGTACAAAGAAGAACAGATTTTGAGGATTTACCCCTAACAGAGGAATTAATAGCAGAGTTCATGAAGTTGGGATACAATGAAGGATTGAGGACTCTCAGTTTGTTCAGAAGAAACAAATTACCACCTATTTGGGCTTGCTTCTTTCATGTGGTAAATAAATGTTTGTCAGGGAAAAATAGTTCTGCTGATCAAGGTTCTAAACAAATTCTTCAGATATTTCAAGGTTTAGTGAAGAATAGGCATTATGACTATACTTTAATACTTTGGGAAGATATGAAGAATACATTTGAGAAGAATCAGAAAGCAATTCAGAAGAAGACAAAGGATGCTCCACTGACATACATTCCCTATATAAGGTACTGGCAAATTGTTATTTGGTATGCCATGCAGGAAAACAGAACAATCTCAAGAAGAACAAATGAAGAGCATGGTCCTACATTTTATTTGAGTAAGATGACCTCAGTAACAAGACTTGAAAATTATCCCAATCATAAACTGTTGCCAAAATCACTTAGGAATTATATTCCAAGGGAGAGTGAGATTTTAAAAGCTTATTGCACCTCTATGGGAATTGAATTACCTCAAATCCCTGCCCAAGAGGACCAACCTGAGAAGAGAGGTGAGGGGTCTAGTCAAATTAGAGAGGGGGAGGATGTTCAGATGGGTGAACATTCTGAGAGACTTGAGGGGGAAAATTCTGAGAGCTTGGTTAGACTCAGTGAGGAAAAACAGAATGAGAGTGGTGAGGATGAGAGATTGTTAACAGAGGTTCAAACAGAAAGAGATGCCTCTGAACCAGCTAATCTTGACCAGGTAACCACACATGCTATTGGTTCACATCTCTTGGTGTCCAATATTGAAACAAACACCATGGACCTAGTGGTGGATCTTGAACAACCCATCCATACCCACTCAGAAGCATTTCAACATGCTACTGTTTCACACAAATCCGGGGAACCATCCCAAACTCATTTGGAGGGAGGTGATAAATCCCAACTTATTTTTCAACACATTGAGTCTGAATATCACAGTCCTATTCATATTGAGCCTGAAATTCCTTTTGACACTTGCACAGATCAGGAATTTCGTACTCCTGAAACAACATTCATAGACATGCCTAATGTTGGGTGTCGAGGATTGGATGGAAGTCCTGGTGAGGTGAACATTACAAAAGCCTCATTCAAACGTGCATCTGTTGTACAAGATGACTGTGTGTTATCTACAGGCCATGAGCTCTCTGGGCACATGAAAACTGGACCATCTGTTGGTTCAGGTTCACTGTTAGAAACTTCTGAATTTGAAAAGATTCAGAAACAAAACAAGGAGATGGGGGAAAAAGTAGAAAATTTGGAGAAGAGGATGGAGGATCTGAATGATGAGGTATCAGATTTGAAAGGTGTGTTGGAGAAAAAGTTAATTTCTTTTGAAACCAAGGTAGATGATGTAAAGAAATCCTTGGATTCTCACAAAAAGGAGATCATGGATATAATGTCTGGTTTTCAAAAAGATATGTTGAAACAAATGCAAGATATGCAGGATTCTATACTGAAAGCACTGAGTGTATCTTTGGCTTCTACTTCAAAGCCTCTTGATCCTGTTCCTATTGCAGAAGCTGAACCTGAAGTTGCTTTTAATCAGAACTTGAAAAGGAAGTTTGATGATAATGATCCTCATGATCATCAAAAGGGGGAGAAAAGACAAAGGTTAAGTTCTGATGATGATATTGGCATAGAAGATTTTGAGATAGCAGACATGCACTTAGCCAATACAAAAAGTTCAGAAGATCAGACACAGGAAAATTTAAAGGAGATGATTCAGATAGTACAGCTTGACAGTTCAGATACAGAAGAAATGGAGTTGGGAAGTATTGATAGTAATGAATCAGATAAAACAGAGGAATTGAACTTGGATACTGAGATGGAAGGAAACTCAGATGAAACTGTAGCTATTGAGGAATCTGATTTGAGAATAGAAGAAATAGTGGAAAGTACAGTGGTAAACAGGTGTACAGATATTGTGGTTTATAACAGTGAAAGGGCAATGGAGTCTGAATCAGAAGAAAGGAGGTTGAATGAAGAATTGATCAGAAGAATGCATAATGAAGTAGTCAGAGCTTTGAGTGTTCAGAAAATTCATAAAGGAATAAAAGTGATAAGACCCATTGATCTAATGGGAGAAGAAGACAGAACTGTGGATTACACTCAGGATTTTAAAGATGATTTTAGGTTTAACTTTTGTGATGAGTTAAATACAGAAGAAGAGTATGTGAAAGTGAAAGACTTCTTTATGCCTTCTGAATATGTATTCAGAAAACCAATTGAGATTCCAAAGATTAAATTGCAAAGACTAGAAGAACCTGTGTGTGACTTCATTCTAGAGTTAAGTGATGTGCCATTAGCCAGACAATTTCATGATGATATTTTTCCTGAGGAAATATATGATAATCTCTACTACACAGAAGGAGAGTATGAGCTTTTGGAAAGTAACATTGATGGTTTTATGGATGACAGAGCTCAGATGGTCTACTCAGAAGCTTCTAACATGTTCAGAGTTCCTGACTCAAAACTGCATATTCAGAAAAGAATCGAGAAAGTTCTGATGTTTCAACAAGATGAATTCAATGGTTTAATGTTCGTTAGAATGGAAATACTGAAAGAAAGAAATACAAAGGTTTCCATGTCTACATTTGATTTTCACAGATTGACTCTTGATGATCAGATCTTTCTAGTCAAGTTCTTTGCTAGCACTGAAGAAGCCTTGATAGAAATTGAATGCAGAAGACTTCTGGGTATTTATGTCAGAAATACATACTTGTATGACTTCCAGTTGGCTATCGAAGAAAGAAAAGAAAAGTGCAATCTGAGTTCTCCCACAAAGAAAACAGAAGTTGATCTGCATGTGAAGGGTTTTGTGAATGAAGGAATGGAGACAGAAGGGTTCACATATATGGTTCACGAAAGACTTGAATTGTTCAGATTAAAAGAGTTGGTGAAGTACAGTGATGCAACTCTGAATTGGTTGTTGATTAGAATGGAAGTAAGTATGGATGCTGAAAAAGAGAGTTTAAAGAAGAGATGCATAAACTGTGTGAAGAGGAGGTTGGATTTTAGAAGAAAAATCAGAAACAGTAGTGAATGGTTGCTATCTGAGGTGAATCCCAAAAAGATTCTACATAATGATTTTGTGTTCCCAGCTGAGTATGAAGTGAATGAAATTTTGTCAGATGAAGTTGAAAAAGTTCAGGACACAACACCTCAGAATGTGCAGATAACTAATATTGACCAAGCTGAACAGTCTGAACCCAAAGAAGATGAAATATTCATTGATCTTAATGGATACTTTCTTGAATTTGATCTGCCTGAGTTCTTCAAACCAAAAGAGGTACAATTCTTGGATGTGTATTATGATAGACCTAAGGAGACTCAGATCTGGTTGGCTGAAAAATCAAGATGTCTTGGCAAAACAAAGCAAGCTGTTTACTCAGATTTTCTAATCACTGGAATCAGAGAATTGAAGGTTAAGAAATTCAGAAAGATGGAGTACTTATCCTTTGAAGTTTTGAGAGAAGATGGCAAGGTTTATTATTTTACTGATGCAGATTTTGAGAAACTGTCAGTGGTTGACTTCTACAGATTACACAGCTTTCTATGTTTTAAAGAGTCAAGTAAAGACAGAAATGAAAGGAAGGCAAGAAGTGTGGTGATTGAGGCCATGTTCTATATCTTAAGGTGGCATTGCTATACAGATTTCCAAATAGCTCTGTATTTGCAAAAGTCATGTGTTTATCTGGCAAATCCCAATACAGATCATGAGCAGAAAAAGGTGTTAAAGACTGGAAGTGTTCACAAGTATCCAGATCTGGGAGTATTTTTGAAGAACAAAAGTGGAAAGATCTTCTTCAGAGCAAAGGAAACTGCAAAATATTGTTCTGGAACTTTAAGGATCATAAAGCACAATTTGGAGAAAAAGATGCTGAAAGTAAAGGAAGCAAACATAACTCAAGAAGCAATAAATCAGCAAGTTGAAGTTATTCAAGAAATTATTGACAAGATTGATAAGAGGCTTAATCTGAGGAATGTGCTACTTCAGAAAATTGTTCCTGCTCTGAAAGAATTAGATGATGCAAAGTTTAAGTTTATTTGACAAAAAGGGGGAGATTGTTAGATCTGAAGTTTTGTCAATAAACCAAGTGTTGAAGATCTGATAAGAAGGTTCAGAAGTTCTGAGAAGAAGAGTCAGAAGTTCTGAGAAGAAGAGTCAGAGATCTGAGAAAGAGAAGTCAGAAGTTCTGAGAAGCGTGATCAGAAGAATGTTCAGAAGTTCTGAACTACCTGTTCAGAACTTATGACGAGTTTCGTTACTTAGTAATGTGTAAACTAATTAGGACACGTGTTTTGTTCTTATTAGTCTTTCTTATTTGTACTGTAGCTTTAATATATCCGTTACAGTATAAATAGAGTGGTTAGCACTACGTTGCTAACTGATTGATTTTCCCATATTACTTGTATTCATTTCACATAAAAGCCTCAAAACTGCTACTGAAAGTCAAACTTTTCGCAAGCCACTGTAGCGAAAAAGCTCTACTTTTCGCAAGCCAAAGCTGCGAAAACCTCCACTATTCGTAACCCACTGTTGCGAAAACCCTACTTTTCGCAACCCTCTATAGCGCAAACTCTAGAACTCGCAACCATTGGTTGCGAAAAGTTCAGAACTCGCAACCTTTGGTTGCGAAAACCTTACTGTTCATTGTCACTTTCACCATTTAAACCAGTTTCGACTTTTCTTAACCATTAAGCATTTTAAGGGTTTTAAATATAGATATAACACATCTATTCCTATTTTCATTGCTTAATTTCAAAGAGAATCGAATAACTTACCTGGGTAACCTTGAACACAGTGTTCTTCCAAAATCAACAGCTTAATCAACAGCTTAATCAAATCTGGACAGAATACTACAACTCAATTCTATGGAGATGAATGATTATAACTCAGAAAATAAGTTCTTACCTCAACAATTCACAAACTGATTTCTCTTCTTCTTTCTTTCTTTCGTCTCTCTCTCTGTCACGATCTATCTCTCTCTATTTTCTGTTTTTCTTTTCTTTCTTTTTAGAATACTAACCAAAGAAAATCAGTATTATCAAACACTGATTTCTCCTAAGGTGACACCTCACATTAAATGCATGAGTCATTACCCATTTTCCAATTTATACCCCAAACTTCCAATTAATGACAAATCACCCCTCCAAGTTAACTTTCTCAACTAAATTGTACCAAAATACAATTTATCTCTTATTAATTTACAATGGAAATTTCGGGATGTTACAATACTCCCCAACTTAAAAGGATTTCGTCCCCGAAATCACTCTAAGGCAACCAATCGAGGGTATCGTTTCATCATTTCTTCCTCCGACTCTAAAAACACATTAACAAATCAAAGATATAATACCATCATACCTATAATCAATCTCTTAAATTGTAATTTATCAAAATATTTCTCTAAGATCGATTCTCGCTTCTTCACATAACAACTTTTCTCATCAATTATGCTTCAATAACTATGACAATCCATCATTGCATCCATGACTTACACATTTCTTTGATACACAATGCTATCACCTTCTCACATTACTATCGCACCACCCAAACACGCTACAACCAAGCACTAAGGGGTTGTATATCAAAAGGTGATAACTCCATTGAACTTGTAGTATAACTACCTTCTTAAGTCCAATCTTTCTATCCTTGTTTCCCCACGTTAGTATGGAATACTATACTTCAAGTATTAGTTGTCTCTTTCTCCCAACTTTCTACATACCAATAGTATTTTCTCATTTCGAAACATAACTAAACAGTTTCACCATGATTTCTAACTTAAAACATTCAACTAAATTATCTTGAAACGACATTACCATTCGAAATTATTACCATTCTTAAATCTTTAACTATAAATTTCTCGTACATTTCTTTCACATATAAAGAGCAACTTATATTCCTTAACGACCTTACCTCCATTACACCACATTGACCGACATACTCATCATTTTTATTAAACTTCCAGAGATTCAGAATACAACTTAATTGGCAACTCTTACCATCGAAATTTCCTTTGGATAAACACTCACCACTGCTCCGACATTCTATTCCGATATAAGCCATATTACCACGCCATCTTACAAACCACATGCTTCATCAACTTTATTAACAAATAGTACCTTCCAACCGGAATTCTTGAAACTTCCATTTGGATACTTCCTCTTTCTAACATCACGTCTCATACTAGATGGCACATGTATCTTGGTAATTAATGCTACTACTCGTTCGTACATTTTCCACCCATAACATTTACCACTGACCATGTCTCTCATAGTCATTCGCACACCATTAATTTTATAATCCTGTTTTCTCGCCCAAATACCCGAGTCTATATCACTAAATACCTCCTCCCCAACTTTAGTTGAACTACCACTCACGATTTTCTATTTAACATGAACTTATTCGTTCTTACTAGCTCTTTGTGATTCCAATACGTTGCATAGACATGGTACAATCCCTCACAGATCAACACAATCTATACACCCCCTTTGTTCATCTCTAATATTTCATCTTTTATAAATCTTCCACATCGTAAGTAAACACTTATCTAAAAGCAACAGTCCCTCACTGTTCTAACAGTCCCACAAAGTGATCCTTCAACTTTTAAACTTCTGATTTAAACTTAACATTCATACATGATCCCAAAAGGATAACCAATGCATTCACGTCATATAAATTTAAATTTACAATACTGCCCATGCAAGTTCAACCCCAAGCCTACGTCAAGCTTATCAAATCGGGTCAAAGTTCTTAAGACTTAACTGAGTCCAAAACCGAGTCATCTACTCAAAGGATCTAAAGATTATTGATCAATATCAACTCACGCAATTTAAATACATCTAACTCACATTATGCAACATACGCTTCGAGGCGTGAAAATCTTACGACCCCTTTATTCCTACTTTCCCAATGAAGTCAATTCATTTGCAAGTACATGTAAATGCAACTCTTTTCATACTCCCCAATATATATAATACGCCCAGGTTCATTAGTTCCAAAGATACTAAGAACAAGTAAAATATCAAACAGTCTTCACACCTAAGACCAACACTTAAACCGTCACTGGTTCAAATACAATGCAGTTAAGCATATAATACATCCAATACTCCATCTCTGCACATATCAAATCACCTATTAAAGGTTGCCTTGGCGGACTTTCATGAGTCCCGCCAATTCCAGGTTGTCCTTCCAACCCCAATCATTTACCGATCTGTCCTCCAAAGGATTTTAGTGGTATAATCACCATCGTTCTACTATAACCTAATGGGATAACCATAAGAAATGGTTATGCACATACCCCTATACAAAATGTACTTACCGATCGTTAGTCACTGTAACAGTTTAGAAATAAGTATGCTCGCGTAACAATATATTCATAATCACAGTAGCTAATTGGAATTGTGAATATATCATACAGGAGAATCCTCGTTACCATTGTCACCGTACCAACTTCTCATATCTCCGTCAATTCTAAGACTATCCCGTCTTAGTACTTCTACCCATCTCTCACAATCATAACTTAATTTATCTCAGCTTAAGTCTAAGTATCTCATCAGCATACTTAGTTCGCTTAAACTAGAGCTCTGATACCATACTGTAACACCCTAAAATTCAGGGTCAATTTAAACTTCAAAATACACGTGTTATGATCATCAAAATATCAGACTTTTATAAACCAAAGGATCATAAGTAAATTTCTATATATGCACAAAGTCGTCTAACTTAAATAGTCTGATCAATCTAATTATACATCACAATAAGATCAACTAGATTATCTAAGGCTCGTCCCAAAAGTCCTCAAAAGAATATCTTGATCCTTCGTTATCGTCGAGTCTGATTTCTTTCAACTGAAATCTCACTTCCCAAACTATACCCCAGAGCCAGTACCTGGTAAGACAGTTTAATTTGAAACATTAGGCTTTCGCCTAGTGAGATTATCCAAATCAAATTAAAATTAAATAACAAAATATTAACAGATATATCAAACCTGTTCTCACCCACCTTACTGTACACGTGCTTAATCTCAACAACGGGAACCTAACCCAATCTCAAAACAATAACTAACCTTCAGTAAGTCATATTAGTACAAACCAGAGCCAACTACGAATCAATCCCAGATTCTAGATCTATGCTCTTATCTAATAAATCGCAATTACACATGCTCATTTATTAGAAAGGAAGTAGGGATTACAATTACTCATGTCAATCTCTATTTTTCCTCAGAAATCAGGAATTACGATTACTCACATCAATCCCATGATTTCTCAATAATGCAAAATAGGAATCACGATTACTCACATCAATTCCATATTTAACATACACTCAGGAATTATGATTACTCACGTCAATTCCTTAATTCATATAAATGGGAATTACGATTACTCACATCAATTCCACATTTATCACATATACTGGAATTACGATTACTCACGTCAATTCCACATTCAACATACACATATTGGAATTACGATTACTCACGTCAATCCCAGGTATTCATATAAACTAGTGCCTATGGATCCATTACACTCTATCATGAGTATATACAATACTATGTGCTATATCCCATAACATATTCCATATACATTTATAAAAATATAATCTCGACACCTCGACTTCTCAACTCTCCCCTCTTTGCTAATTAGCACGGGGATCAATATCTCAAATGTAAACTACAAGATCGGGCTCATAAATAATTCCTTTACAATTACTCATAACATGGCTTTCGTATCAATATTTGAGTTATATTCGTATAACAAATAGCATATAGATATCAGATTGCATTTCACATAAAAGCCTCAAAACTGCTACTGAAAGTCAAACTTTTCGCAAGCCACTGTAGCGAAAAAGCTCTACTTTTCGCAAGCCAAAGCTGCGAAAACCTCCACTATTCGTAACCCACTGTTGCGAAAACCCTACTTTTCGCAACCCTCTATAGCGCAAACTCTAGAACTCGCAACCATTGGTTGCGAAAAGTTCAGAACTCGCAACCTTTGGTTGCGAAAACCTTACTGTTCATTGTCACTTTCACCATTTAAACCAGTTTCGACTTTTCTTAACCATTAAGCATTTTAAGGGTTTTAAATATAGATATAACACATCTATTCCTATTTTCATTGCTTAATTTCAAAGAGAATCGAATAACTTACCTGGGTAACCTTGAACACAGTGTTCTTCCAAAATCAACAGCTTAATCAACAGCTTAATCAAATCTGGACAGAATACTACAACTCAATTCTATGGAGATGAATGATTATAACTCAGAAAATAAGTTCTTACCTCAACAATTCACAAACTGGTTTCTCTTCTTCTTTCTTTCTTTCGTCTCTCTCTCTCTGTCACGATCTATCTCTCTCTATTTTCTGTTTTTCTTTTCTTTCTTTTTAGAATACTAACCAAAGAAAATCAGTATTATCAAACACTGATTTCTCCTAAGGTGACACCTCACATTAAATGCATGAGTCATTACCCATTTTCCAATTTATACCCCAAACTTCCAATTAATGACAAATCACCCCTCCAAGTTAACTTTCTCAACTAAATTGTACCAAAATACAATTTATCTCTTATTAATTTACAATGGAAATTTCGGGATGTTACAAGTTCAAATTTGCGGTTGTGATAGGGTTATTTTTATAACCCTATTTATAGCCTTTTAACAACATTTTGAGCTAATTTTTATTCCCCATTGAGTCTTCTTAGTTAATCTTAGTGTTTAATTTAGTAAATAAATACTTGATGCTTCCAAACATCAATTTAGCTTACTTTTACACAATTATAGGCTTGAGGACAAGCAACAGTTCAAATTTGCGGTTGTGATAGGGTTATTTTTATAACCCTATTTATAGCCTTTTAACAACATTTTGAGCTAATTTTTATTCCCCATTGAGTCTTCTTAGTTAATCTTAGTGTTTAATTTAGTAATTAAATACTTGATGCTTCCAAACATCAATTTAGCTTACTTTTACACAATTATAGCAAAATCTCATTCAAAGTTTGTCTAATTTTAGGATCGGAAGAAAACGGCTGTTGTGGATTCAAGTGCATTGAAAAAAAGAATGGATCGCACGTTACGGATTGAAGACTGAGAGACTCCACATTTTGGGCCGGCCGAACTACTCTTCCACTTGGGCCGAAAAGAACAAAAATTACACATGAATTTTGGGCTTATCTTTTGGACTCAACTTTTGGGTCATTTTTGTGTTAACATTGGGCTCTATGTTGTATTAGACTTGGGCCCCCAATGGAACTTCTTGGGCCCCAAGTAACTTGTAGTCTATATATATGTATGTAGTGTTTGTAGTTTAGGCATGCAACATAGAAGAAACACTTGGTAATTATGGTTGGTAGTAGCTATTAGGATAGAAAGAAGCATCTGAGACACCCTTTCGGTTCTCACTTCTCTCTCGGTTCAGTTGTTGTAGTGAACCAAAGCCCACGGTTCAATTGGGTTTGGTTCGTGTTTCACACCCTTGTGGTTCCATCTCACACTCGAGTTTGATCGTTAGTTAATATAAGCACGTTTTATTAATCTCGTTTGCCATCGATTGTGATAAACTCACTTTTCTTCCTTGCCTTTAATCCTTACAGTTTTAATCAATATTTTCGGATTCATGGTTTTAAAAAAAATCACTTCACCACCTTCAGTTTAGTTTAAATGCTTTGAAAACAATTTGTGTTAATCTCGGTTTTCCTCACCTACGGTTTTGTTAATTTCATTACTAACTCTTGGTTTAATTCTATATTCTAGTGTTTCTACAAATTGGAAGTCCGAATTATTCACTTCGGGTCCCTAACACAGTTTGGGTCACGATTTGTAGTGATAATGAAATTATAGAATCTTCAATAGTTAAGCTTTTCGTTTGTCGCAGAAACCATTTCCAACATCTAGTTAAAGTAATTTTAGATTTTTAATCACGCAATAGTTTATTTTAAGGACTAATTTTGTGTTCAAACACATTTGAAACAAGATTTCCTTTTTTAGTTTATAATTCATTTTCTCAAGTCAGTAAAACGAAATCTGAATTTTCAAGTATTGTGGGATGAATTGTCCATCTCCATTATTTGTATTCACAATCGTCGTCGTAGTAGTTGTTGCACTTCAAGCAGTGATGGGCTAATTGCCTTAGCTTGAGGTATAAAGTGAAGTTGGAACTGGGACTGATAAAAAGACAAAAAGGTGTATCGTACGGTATAATTGTCCGAATTATCTAAATCAAAGTTATATTTTTAGGATGATTATAATTGGTCAACTGACAACTGATTAATTATATGAAGGACTTGTTAAGTCACATAAAATATCGACTCTGACATAATAAGGAATACTGTCTCATCTTTAATCTAATTATCTGACTGAATGCTCTAATGAATCTATATACCTTGTGCTCTTTTACGATTAAATCACCATTAGTTGATAACCAAACCCCCTACAAAAAGATTACCTTCGCATTCGCCATCTGAGACCTGTTTTTATTTATTGGACTTTTAAAAGAAGAACTTTTTCAAGCTTCCCTGTGGGATCGATACTCGGTACTTTGTACCGTTATTACTTGTTAAATGCGATAATAGACTGAGATGTATACTTGCGTCATGGTTTATTTGTGATATTTTCAGGTACACACCAAGAAGCCAACATCCGCACTCCCTCAAATTCTTCTACTTCAGTGGCTACCTCAACGGCAGCGGTAATCCCAACCGCTGACACCCAGGCCACTACAACCACCTCTTTCAAAAAGAGGAAACATTCTGATAAACCCCTTGGCACCCATAAGTCCAAAAAGATTTCCAAGGAGACGCCCAAGCCTTCCCAGGATGAAGACACAGTGTGTGCCTCTTCACAGGCTACACTAGACGATTTCGTGACCATCTCAGTCACATCTGCTGCAACCACCCCTTCTTCAACCGTTCCAGTGAATCCCTTCACTAAAACTTTCTTGGACGAGAACCAAACCTCCACAGCGCCTCAAAGCATTGCTGAGAAGATTTCCAGCGGATCCAACGCTGAAACTGCTACCACCACTCCCTTCTCAACCTTCGCTTCTACCTCCGCTTCTTTCATCTATACCATGGTACCAACCATGCCATCAATATCGCTGACGGACTCAGCCGCTGCCCATCTTCAACATTTGATGCAGCAAAACATTGGACCTGTAGGTACGACGATCCCTGAACGATCGTTCGAAGACGACTTGGAACACTTCTTAGGAGTAAGAGATTTCAACACCTTCTCCAACCCGCCTACAGGTATCCCAACCACCAAGTTGTCTACTATTTTAGGTCCAAACTTGGGCACCATCAACACTTCCCTCAAGGATATTACTGAGAAAGTGACGACTCTCACCACCACCATCTCCAATAACTCTTCAGTGGTTACAGACGCTGGAGAGATGATGAAGCAGCTCTCAACTGCTGTCAAGGATAAAGCCTCATCCGCTGACTTCATCAAAGTGGATGGAGGACTGACGACAGTAAAGACTACCATAGTCAACAATACCGCCTCCATCAACAAACTCAACACAAGCATCACTGATCTCTCCACTGGGGTTTCATCTCTCAGTGGTGAGGTAAGTACTCTGAAGACCAACTACACCGGTCTACAAGGTAAGGTGAGCAGCCTTACAACCGAAGTCGCTGATGTCAAAGCCCTGCTCACCAAGATCCTCGAACGGATGGATGCTCCCACTGTACCTACATCTCACTTCTCCCACGCTGATAGAGAGAAGATGGAGATGGCAGTGGACTTTATTCTTCAAGGCACCCTTGCTATTTTTGGCCTCGAAGACAGAATGGCAGTGGTTGAACAACTAGTTGGGATCTCTGGCCCAAAAGACAGGGATCCTGACACTGACACTGCTGCTGCTACTTTCATTTCCTCCCCCACCCATTCAGCGGAAGAGGGGGAGAAGATCGAAGAACAAGGCCTTCCCCTAAATGTTGAGGGGGAGGAGGAAAAGAATGAAGACCCTCAAGAATCTAATCATCCTGAGGGAACCGCTGAAAGTCCCTCTCCATCTGAGGGGGAGCAAGGCAAAGTCCTGACTCATGCCTCAACGGACATCACTGTAAATCTTTCTTTTGAGGTTGAGGATGAGGACGAAGATGAGGAAGATGATGAAGACGTCGACATAGCTGACAAAGAACCATCATCATCTCCAAAAGATGATGATGATGATGAAGAAAACGACGAATTCTTCTTCAAATGCAGAACTGTAAGAACCCCTGCTCAAAAAGGGGTATCTATAAACGAACCAGGGGAGGGGACCAAGGCAAAATCCCCAGCGAAGCCAGCCACCAAAGAAAAACAAAAGGGCCTCGCCGCTGACAACTTGGTCATTCTCATGAAAAAGCCAGCGTGTCAGGTATTTTATACTCTCTTCCCTTACTCTGCATCCCTCCCCTATCCCTTCTCAATTTCAATCCTTCTCACTCTCAAACCTCTAAACACTTAGCTCTCTCATTTCTCTATCTTTTCTCTTCAATTGATTTAACTCTACCGATCATTTCGTTTCAGCTAGTCCTCTCCCATACTTGAGGTTCAAGCTGAAGCTACTCAACCTTCAACATCAATAATCCCAGCTGCAAGAGCTGAAGAAATGCAAATAATCCTGATCCTGAACATTGATGAGATCGAAGAACAAGCTGCAATAGAAGAAGAACTGCTCTCCCACACCAAAAGACCTTTTTTGCCTCTTCAAAAGACAAGTGAAGATGAAAGAAGAAAGAGTGCAACGATGATCCAACAGCTAGATGATCAGCGTATTGTTCCTCCGCACCTAAGATGCCTATCCAATCAGGAAATCGCTGAAGCCCTGAAAGCTGAGCAGATCCTTGCTGAACGAAAGAAGGCCGAACAAAAAGATAAAGAATATGCCTTAGAACTTGTTCAGCGTTCAGTCAAGGATCCAGACCCGAAGAAGTTCCTTGTTGCTGTTCAAAGAAAGCTGATAAAGGACGCACAGAAGATCAGCCAGGAAAAGACCAAGGTCAGTGACTCTACACTGACCTGGTGCAAGAAGAAGTGCCACTACAGAAGCCATGGATCAAGAATAAGCTCTGTAGTCATACAAGGGAGACTTACTAAAGAGGTACCGGTTGTAGATGTCCAGATAGTTAGAGAAAATGGCTTCAACAAAACTTGCTACATGTAAGACTTGGACAAACTTGGTTTCCCTGAATGGCTGGAAATGAGAATCGCAATTCAGCGATCCCGCTCAACTTTCAAGACCCATGTTGAAAAAGCCATAAACAGGCTGATCGACATGGTATCCTCAGCGGTTGATATTCCACATCCTCCTCCTATTCAGAAGAAACGAGCTGCTCCAAAGAAGAAGAAGACTCCTTCCTCTTCAGGCCCGGTAATCAGAAACGAGACAGGGATTGAATTCTCTCGTGAAGCTGTTCTTGGTCCCAATCCTGATCTATCCAACCTCGACATCTCCTTACCCCCAGCTGAAGATTCCATCCCTAGTAAAGTTATCAGTGATCCTTATGGTATATTCTTCTATGACTTCACTGGTCGCAAATGCTTTCAATGCATCTCTGAGTTTTACAAAACTCCAATCGAACAACTCAGAGATCTACTCTACTGGTGCGACTACAGACACAGTCTACTTGGATCATTCCTGAAGCCCCACATCTACCGTGAAGCCAAGAAAAGACGGGAACAGGGAATCACAGTCCCTGATTGGATGATTCCAGAGACTGATACTCTTGATGAACTTCTTGTCAAGAAAGAACCTGAGTAGCTGATAGGATCTATCTTTTGTATTCTTCTATTTTATCAGCTTACATCTTTTTGTACTTGTAATGATAATTCATTGTACTTGTAATTTTTCCACATCCCTCTGTAACCTTTACGAAGTTAATGAAAATTTTCAATGAATTTACTTTACCCCATCAGTACTAGAAAAGATCCCTGAAAACAGTAAATGGGACACGCATTCTACGAGTTCCTTTTATCCTTATGTTTTCTTACTTAGCAATTTTTCTTCATTGCTATGTCATCATCAAATAGGGGGAGATTGTTGATCCAAACCCTCAGTGATTTGATAATGACTCTGAGAAACACTTAGTGAAAATTGTAAGTAGACAATATGTATTCATGTTTTGTCATCAAAGAAAATATACTAAGTCTGTTTAGTATCGCTGATGGAAAACATGCTTTCCTTTACTTCAGCGAACACTGTACATCAGTGAGCCCTGAGCCTGTTCAAGTCTCACTGAATGTTCATCATGTAATTGTTTACTTATAATCCCTGAAGACAAGATTCGCGCCAACCAAGTTCGAAGCTGAAATCGAAGACCAAGCTGAAGAACAAGTGACTAAGTCTACTAGTGACCTGATGCGGATATCAGCAAAGACAAGACTTGTCCATTCCACGCGAAGTTTCAAGTAGAAGACTTCAGCGAACGCTGAACTTTATCATTCGCTGATAAAGATTCATTCAGTGAAGCGCTGATCATGAAGCATGTTCTACAAGAAACTTTTGTCTTATCCCCTTGCACGCCTCCGTACGATTTTATCAGAACGGACATCCCTTTTGTCCAGAATCGTACAACCAACTCTGCCAACTACATTGTTCATCATGCGGCCACTAGGTTGTCTACTGAAGTCAAATCATGCAACCAACCAGAGGCTGCCACGTGTAAAGGTTTATTGTTTTGCATTAAATGCATGTAGTATATAAAGGAAACCCTACTTCATCCTTGAAGTATCTCGGCCATTCCTTCTCGCTGAACTGTTGTGTGTTAGAAAACTATTCTTAGTTTTCTTATCCTTCTTTCTCTCTATTTTCTAGTGCAAGAAAATCTGTGTGTTCTCATAGTTTGTTTAGATTAGGTTTTTAACTTGATCTTATTCTGCAACAAACTGTAAATTGTTTGATTATATCAATAAACAATTTAGAAAGATAAAAATTTGTGTTTGTATTCAACCCCCCCCCCTTCTACAAACTTGTATAGCCCTTCGGGACCAACACAACTTGTCATTTATTAGTAATCATCAGTAATCCGATCTTTGGATTGTTTTGCATCTTGTTGCTTATCAGCGTCAACCGTCGTCCCATCTTTGTGATTCTTGAATTTCTTCAAAATCTACCACGTCTCCCCATTTTGATCTTATCAGAAAACCATTTCCTAAGAACTCATCATGGTGTGCAACAAAACTTTTGTTCTCGCTGGATTTTGTAGAAATAATATCGTATTGGATATCTTATAAAGATGTACTTTTCAGACCTTTGAATCAAGCTTCCCAGGAGCGTTATACTTATCTTTAAGCATTATTGTTGATCCAAACTCTCTCAGTGATTTGATGAAGACCCCTCTTACTTAGTGAAATTACACAACCAATATTGTTCTTAAGTAAATCAGTGTCAGCAATCATACTAAGTCTGTTTAGTGATCCCTGAAACACTTTTCCTTATAACAATTTATATAATATCTGAAGACAAGCATGTTCATCCAAACTCTCTCAGTGATTTGATGATGACCCTTTATACTTAGTGATAATTACATTAAACTTCTGTATGTATTAGTGTTTCACTATCAGCGATCATAAGCTGAACTACATTAAACTTCTGTATGTATTAGTATTTCACTATTAGCGATCATAAGCTGAGTCTGTTCGGTGATCGATGAGCACTTCTTGTGTAAACAGTTTATGTAATCCCTGAAGACATGCCTCACGCCAAAAAGAAACTCATCGCTGAAGTCAAAGACCAAGCTGATGAATAAGACAAGTCTACTCATGATCTGAAGCGGTATTCAATGAAACCATGACAAGTCTACAACGCGTGACAAATCAGATATAAAGCTTTAGCGATAGCTGAGAACTCCATTAGTATCTCACTGAGAAAGGAATATCAGTGATAGCTGATCATGAAGCTTGACCATCAAGATTTGTTTGTCTTATGTACTTGCACAAAGATACGAGGGTACAAAAGTAAACCTGCTTTTGTCAATAATTGTACAACCATTCTGCCAACTACACTGTTCACCATGCGGCCAAAAGCATGTCTCTGATAAAAGTCAGAAACATACGCCCAAAGATATTTAGACACGTGTAGAGTACCTCCGTCTTGCATTTAATGCATGGGTATAAATAGGAATGAAACCCTCCTCCTTAAGAGAGTTATTCTCTCCTAAGTGAACTATTGCAGATTACATTTTTCTGCAATCTCCTCCTTCTTCATCTCTCTAAGTGCAAGATTATTGTGTGATTCTAAGTTTGTTTAGATTAGGTTTATCCTATCTAATTCCACAAATTGTGTTTTTGATTTATCAATAAACAATTTAAAAAGTATAAGTTTTGTGTTTGTATTCAACCCCCCCCCCCCCCCCCTTCTATGAACTTTCACCCTTATAGAACCCCTTCGGGACCAATAAGCCTCATGTTGAATTAAACTTAAAGCTGAAGTCGAAGACGAAGCTGATGAAGAAGATAAGTCTACTCGTGATCTAAAGCGGAAATTAGTGAAACCAAGACAAGTCTACAATGCGTGACAAATCAGTGATCAAGCTTCAGCGATAGTCGAAACCACCATCAGTGAAACACTGAGAAGTAGTCATCAGCGATAGTTAATCATGAAGCTTGCCTATCAAGATTTGTTTGTCTTATCTACTTGCACAAAAGTTCGAAGGTACAAAATTAAACCTACTTTTGTCCATAATCGTACAACAACTCTTCTGCTACATTGTTCATCATACGGCCAAAAGCATATATGGGATAAAGACAAAAGCATGCACCCAATATCCTTTGGACACGTGTAAAGTACCATCTGACTTGCATTTAATGCATAGGATATAAATAGGAGTGAAACCCTTCATTTTGAATGATCTCCTCTCCTTTTCTAAGTGCAAGAAACCTTAGTGATTTCTTAGTTTGTTTAGATTAGGTTTACCTTATCTACTTCCTCAACAAATTGTAAATTGTGTTTTTGATTTTCTCAATAATCAATAAACTAGTTTAAAATTATAAAATTGTGTTTGTATTTATCCCCCCCCCCCCCCCCCCTTACAAATCAAACCCTTGTAGAATGTAACACCCTAAAACCAGGGCCAATTTGAACCTCAAATTTTAACAAGGTAAAACAGAATATCATCCAAACTTTTATATATATAAGAAGAGAATTAACTATGAGGGTTTATATTTATAAAAATTGAATTCTCCAAATAACCTATTAATCTAATCATGTCAACTATAATTAGATTAAATGGGTTATCTAAGCAATCAATCAAAAACTCCTCGCATAAGCTAATTCCTCCGCTTATCCTCAAAAAGTCGAATACTCAAAAGCACTCGTCCCACTTCCCTTACTTCCCTGAGCTCGTACCTGGTAAGAAAGTTTAATTTGAACGATTAGGCTTACGCCTAGTGAGAACATCCAAATTCAAATTAAAAACATTATCATCTTTGAAAACTCAGATATCCAAAGCATATAAACAAACGTGCTTCACCACCATTCTTACCGTACACGTGCTCATCTCAATGACGGGAACATACCCGATCCCATGGATATGACTAACATTCAGAAAGTCATATCATCACAATCAAGAGCCTACTACGAATCATTGCAGATTCTAGATCATTGCTCTTATCCAAGAAATTACAAGTTACTTTATGCCTATTTCTTGGACTGGAAGTAGAGATTACAATTTATTTTATGCCTATCTCTGACCTTCCCATAGAAATCAGGAATTACAATTTACTTTATGCCTATTCCTCAATTTCTACACTACGAAATGAGAATTACAATTTACTTTATGCCTTCTCTCCATTTCCACATGAACGGGAATTACAAATTACTTTATGCCCATTCCGCGTTTCACGTCACACTATGAAATAGGAATTACAATTTACTTTATGCCTATTCCTCATTTCACAACACCTTTACGAAATGGGAATTACAATTTACTTTATGCCTATTCCACATTTCAGGTCAACGGGAATTACAAATTACTTTATGCCTATTCCTCGTTACAATACTTATCAGTGCCTATGAATCCATTACACTTACTAGTGTATATGTATGATAACATATCACACTACTTCTCATAACATATTCTTAACTCTAAGAATATTAAACAATTCATCGTATCTTTAATCCCAACTGTTTTCCTTCCGAAAACTAAAATCGGAAAAATATTCCGAACTCACAATTAAAACTTAACCGAAATCGAATTCTAGATTGAAACCAGATTCTTAACTGTAATTGATTTTTTTTAAAATAAAACTCGTATCGGATTCAAACCCAACTTCTGTAATTATTTAATATCGGGCCCAAGGCCCCTTTTGGAAATTCAGTTCCAATACCGGATCCTTAAACCCCAAGGCCCATCTTCCGGAATTTAATTACCGGAATTCAAAGCCCAAACCGGAATTTAAACTAATACCGGGTCCAAGCCCCATACCGGAACCGGTCCATTTTCCGGAACCCAAGCCAATACCGGATCCGGTCCATTTCCGGAATCCAACCCAATTACGGATCCGGTCCAACTTCCGGTATCCAATCCAATTCCGGATCCGGTCCAACTTCCGGGACTACGATACTGTGTTATTTGATTCACGTCAAAATTGCTAAAAAGCTCATCTAAAATTCGGTTTGCTAATCGACTTTATCTTAATACAAATATACCAATTTATTCAGACATCTTATACACAATAGCTGATTCAATTTTCAACTGTTAAAATTTTAAAATGAAAAAGATGAACTCACCTGAAGAAGATGAATTCCCTTCTTTCTGCACAATCCAAGCTTAATATGTTGTAAGGCTTCTAAACACCTATTCACATATAACTTTGCTTAAAACCCAACATCTATCAAAACTTGATCAGAATTTTTGAATGGATTTATTACCAAAGCTTTCTTCTTCTTTCTCTCTCACTGTATGAAACCGACTCCAGGGGATGATTTGAGATCTTTTCTCAAAATGAAGATACTTACCCACACTTAAGGTAATCTCAACTATCAAGAATTGACCAAACAGACCCCTCAAGTTAATTTTCAACATTAACTTTAACTTTGGTCAAATTACAATTTCAACCCTGGAGTTAATAACTACAAAAAGTCCACAACTTAGACTAAATTACAAATAGACCCCATTCATATTAAATTATAATATTATGGAAATTCGAGGTGTTACATAGAACCCCTATCGGGACCAACCATTATAACCCCATATTCTCATATATAATAACTTTGGGATCTTCCTAATTCATATTTTGTGTGTGGATTTTATCGGTCCTTGTTGGTTGATACACAATCTAGTATTGGCTGGCTGTTTCTAGGGCCTATCCCTATAAATTCTTTTAGGCGGAGTGGTGAGACTCATCATAGAGTGAACCATGTCCAACATGATTCTATTTCGCCTTTTGACACACATTGTGATGCGGTGTTCCGGGATGAGTCACTTGGGATGCAATCCCATAATCTCTAGGATGATCTCTTGGCTAAGATATTCATGATCTCAATCCGATTGAGGTGTTTATATCTTTTACCAAGTATGTTCTTTACTTCATTATGGAACTCTTTGAAAATCTCAAAGCTTTCAGATTTGTTTTTCATTAGGTATTGTTAGTGCAATATGTCTTCAAGGTTTAAATATAGAAAGGTCAAAGTCAAAGTCAATGTATTGAGTTTTATTGTGTTGTTTTCACCTTGTAAAGTGTTTAGTATAAATAGGTTTTGTTGTGTATTAGTTGGTAGGACTCTATACATACTTAACTCACATTCTTATATTCTAGAGAGAGAAACACTTGTAAAGAACTCCTAATCTTGTAATGTGTTCTTGAGTAAAATAGATGACAGATTCATATCTTCTCTATCTTGATTAGATCTTGGTTTAACAATTGGTATCAGAGCAAGTTCAAGATTTAGAGGAGAATTTCTACTGATCTAACACATCAAATTTGCAGAATTCTCAAGGAAATTTGATCGATTTTCTTGATTTTTCAAGAAAATCTCGTTTTCTTGGATTTTTGTCAAATTTGTGTGATTCTTGGTCGAATTTGATCAAGATTTAGTTCGCTGGATTCGTTTTTGATAGAGGAACACTTTTCGTTCAAGGATCGAAGGCTAATTTCATCGTTTTGAGGATCGATTTGAAGGATTTCAAGAATTCTGATCAGTTCGTCATTTTCAATCTGATCAGTTTATCAGATTTTGATTCAGTGATTTTCAGCGAAATTGGATTACATCTTTGTGTTAGAAACTTGTTTTCTAACATATCTTCAACTTTTGGTTGATTAATTTCAAGTTTTTGAGAGTCAATTTGAAGATTTAGAAAATTTTGTGTTCTTGAGAAATCTTGTCTGTGAATTATTTTTGAAGAGTGATTTTGCAATTTGTTGGTGTTTTGATTCGTTTTTGTGCAAAATCCTTCCTAAAAATTGTTTTTGGACATGAATCATCCATAAAATTCAAGTCTTGATGTCTAAATCTCATTTTTAGAAAATTTGAATTTTTGGTGTTCTTCATGTTCTTGAGGTGTTCTTGATAAAATGATTCAGATCTGAGTTTTTGATTCGTTTCTGTTAATGAGATGTTGATAAAAGTTGTTTGTTGCTTAGTTTGATCATTAATTGGTGATATTAATTTTGTTGGTTGAGTTTGTGATTTTGCAGAAAATTAATCGCAAGAGGTGTTTATGTGTGTGTTTCCATATAATTCGCAAGCAACTAAATGAGAAATGCGCAAGCTGCTGAATGAGATTTGCGCAAGCTACATGAATGCTTGCTTCTTACGAATTTCTTGGTACGAATTTCTTGGTTTTCGCAAGCTACATGAATGCTTGCTTCTTGGTTTGCGCAATTGTCTATTGCGAATTCGTGACTTAGTTAATTTCAGCTACATGATTGCTTGCTTCAATTAATTTTCACCTACATGTTTGCTTGCTTTGAATTAGTTTCACCTAGTTGCTTGCTTGCTTAATTAGTTTAAGCTACTTGCTTGCTTGCTTACTAACTAATTACGCTTTTTTCAGAAAAGTTTCAGAGTTTCATTTTTTTTCTTCTAAGTGAATTTCTCAGCTTTTCGCAACCCTTGATTGCGCGTTTTATACTTCTCGCTTCTTACAGCTCATTTTTTTTAGATCACGATGGCTTATCAAGTTTCAGTTAATTGTCCTCCGGTGCTAATCAAAGATTCAGATTTTGATCAATGGACGATTTCTTTTATTGATTTTATTTCGAGGAGAGAAAACGGAGATTATATGATAAAATCTTTCACCGAAGGTCCGTTGATCATACATAAAAGGGCGGAAGATTTTACTGAAAATGAGATTAAAAGGAAGAAAGCAGACAAGGATGCTTCGTCAAACTTACTCTTTGCTATTCTCAAAATTTCGCCTCACATCTACAAACAGGTTGAAGTGTATAAAAATTACCCTTTGTAGATGTGGAATGAATTAACGAAGCTTATGCATGGATCAAAGGTTGAATTCAAGAGAAAAGAAGAGAAGAAAGTTGAAAGGGAAGATGATAAAGAGAAGATTATCGAACTTACAAAGAAGTTGCAAGAGATGGAAAATCTTTTAAATATGGAAAGAGAAGATTTCAAGAAAGAAAGAATGGGCCTTGCTAAAAGGGTTTCGGAACTTGAAATGGCGTTGAAGTCAAAGACTAAAGAAATTGATGACAAGAAAGATGATGAACTCAAATGTCTAAGACTTTCCAAGCAGAACTCAGATTTTCAGAAAGTCTTATTTTTAGAGAAAGAAAAATTGGAGAAGGAAAGAGACGAGTTTGAGGTTAAAAGGAAAGAGTTTGAAGTGAAGAATGGGAAGCTTTCAGAGAAAATTTGTGAACTGCAAGAGGTGTTGGTTATGGAAAGAGAAGATCACAAGAAAGAAAGAGTGGATCTAATTCAAAGGATTTCGAAACTTGAAATGGCTTTGAAGACAAAGACTAAAGAAATTGAAGACAAGAAAGATGTTGAACTCAAATGTCTAAGACTTTCCAAGCAGAACTCAGATTTTCAGAAAGTCTTATTTTTAGAGAAGGAAAAGTTGGAAAAGGAAAGGATTGATTTTGAGGTTCAAAGGAAAGGGTTTGAAGCAAAGAATGCTAAGCTGACTGAGAAAATTTCTGAAATACAAATGGAGTTGGATAGAGAAAGTGAAGAACTTGAGAAGATGAAGAAAGCGGATTTTCAGTCAAAGAGCGTAAAGGATGTTTTTTCTATTGAGAGGAAGATTTTTCAGCAAGAAATTCGGAAACTCACGAAGAATTTGGCGGGTTTATCTACAGATATCATGAAGGAAAAGAGGGTGAATTGTAATATTCGGAAGAAGCTCGAGTTGATGACAAAGGAACGAAATGCCTTAAAAGACAAAGTGAGGTCGTTCAACAATTCCGAGTGTTTTTCAGAATGTCCGATGCGTCCTTCTAACATTTTCTACGAGCATTCTGTGGATATGTCTTCCAAATACTATGCTGATCTTCCTTCCTACAAAAGAGTCAACATGCAATGGAAGGTAAAAGGAAAATTTCCTGGAAAAGATGTACCAAAATCATCATTTCCAAATAAGAATTTTACAACGAAAGTTAATTCTTTTGTTAATTCTTATTGCGGAAATAATGATTTTGTTAATAATAATTATGTTCAATATTGGTATGGTACTTACCATTTTCCTTCTTATAGAGCTCCGCTTAACGTGTCAGGACCCAAGACTCGTTGGGTACCAAAATCTACTTAATCTGTTTTGCAGATTTAGAGACAAGTGTTGAACTCTCGGAAGAAGAAGTACTTGTGCATTCAAGAAGATATTGAACATCACATATTTTCAGGGAGTTTATTATTTTTTATATACATGTGATTAATGACAAATCTTTTGGTATTTTGTAGGGGGAGAAAGAAAAAAGACAATGGCTTTTGAACACATCAGTTCAAAACCCGCACTTCAACGGTAATGGCTTCTGAATACATCAATTCAGGACCCGTACTTCAAAGGCTATGACTTCTAAACATATCAGTTTAGAACTCGTACTTATCAGGTGATATCCTTTCACTGTCATATCTTTCTATTTTTAGGACATGTACTTAAAGGTAACATTGTGTTATATTTTATGTCTACTAACGTTGAAATTTTGAACCTTCACAAATTTAATTCAATGAAGTGAAAAATTCTTCAATTTTTCATTCAATGAATAAAATGTGTGTTAAGGATGATTTTACGAGCATTTTTGTATCGTCAGAGTTATATTTGTTTCTACTTTCGCTTCTGAAATAAGTCGAAAGGTCAGCGAAACATGTTTGAGATTTTGATATAAGTGCAAAATTGTGTAAATCTAGACTTATTTAGAATACAATGCTCACAAAGCCTATTCGTTTTAATCATGAATGGAAACGAAAATATGGGAGAAGCACTACGTTTTTTGAACCAAGTGATTGAGATGTTATAATAATAATAAAAAAAATTATATATATATATATATAATAAAATCATTCAGTTTGATAGTCTGTGCCTGTGGCCTATCTGGTTTGGGAGATTAAGTCCCAAGGGGTACTCGTTACCTAGCCCCTAAGATCAACTGATCTGGGATTGGCTGACCCAAATCCTGCTATAGAACCAGGTAGAAAGTCATGTTCTACTGGTACAGATGGGATTAAGGTATATCGATGTAGCCTTTCTGGTTCGGGAGAGTAAGTCCCAAGGGGTGCTTGTCACCTAGCCCCTAAGGCCAACTGGTCTGGGATTGGCTGACTCAAATCCTGCTATAGGACCAGTTAGAAAGTTACGTTTACGGTGTATCTTAGTCTTAATAAACTGTTTGATTATAAAAGATGCCAATGAGCACATAATAAAAGCTGCCAATGTGCACAATATGAAAAGATGCCTAAGAGCACACATCTCTTGAAACTTGGGAAAATACAAAGTCGCGATAAACCTGTAAATTTGTGAAAATTCTGTTTTTGGACAAATAGTGTGAGTAAGAGCAAAGTATTCTTATAGGTTTTAGAGGTGCATTTGCTTGTTGCTAATCATATTTCGCATGCTAGTCCACCAAATAGATTTAATAAAGGAGTTGAAACTGAACATTTTTAACTTGATATGCAATGATGTCTTGTTTTTGAATCCAAACGCATGCATTTGATTTCACTTGATGGAAATATCTGTTACATTTCATTAAGTTGAATTTATTTTGTTTGGTGTTCAAATGATTAAATGTTAGCAGTTATAAAATGTTGTTCAATGAATTCTATTTTTTCTTTATATAAGTTTGTTAAAATGTGCGCTTATATGATTTTTATGCAACTTTTCAGGGGGAGAAAATCAACTTGCTCTACAATTATTATTTTTATGGGGAGCAAGATCTTTCGCTTATGGGGAGATTGTTCGTGTTTTTCAAGGGGAAGAAATGTTTTTTAAGAGGGAGATTGTTCGTGACTGAAATTGAAAAGATTTTCGATGCTCGTGATGCTCACTTTCATCGAAAAAAGGGGAGAATGTCTACATCAATTTCATGTCAAAGAAAGTTTAAAATCAAAGATTCGTTTTATTGTCAACGGGGAGATTTGTAGAAAGAAGACGTCGTTTCAAGAAAGGATAGGGGGAGTTTTATTCTTCAAGAGTTTTTAAGAAATCGATTGATCCTTTCAGTGATCTCTTTCTTTTGAACTCGCGCGTTTATGAAGATCGACACTGAAGAATGAAATTCTCAAGTCAATGGAAATGGGGAGAATTCTTCAAGAGTTTGAGGAAAATCGATTGATCATTCTGTGATCTCTTTTTCTTGAACTTGTGCTTAATTGTATTAAAAAGCTTTATGTGAAGATTCATATTCTCCTGTTCGAAGAAAGAAGTTCGTTATTTGCTGTTTGAAGATTGGATGACGTTTTGACTTTGACAAGCTTTGACGAAGACCGAAGATTCAAGAAAGCTAAAGCCTGTTGATCGCATTTGTTTAAACCTTGAATCCAAGGGGGAGATTGTTAGTGCATTATGTCTTCAAGGTTTAAATATAGAAAGGTCAAAGTCAAAGTCAATGTATTGAGTTGTATTGTGTTGTTTTCACCTTGTAAAGTGTTTAGTATAAATAGGTTTTGTTGTGTATTAGTTGGTAGGACTCTAGACATACTTAACTCACATTCTTATATTCTAGAGAGAGAAACACTTGTAAAGAACTCCTAATCTTGTAATGTGTTCTTGAGTAAAATAGATGACAGATTCATATCTTCTCTATCTTGATTAGATCTTGGTTTAATAGGTAACATACCTATATCTACTGAAATCATCAGTAGAAAGTGATGAAATAGAGATGACCATTTCCTGTGACTGAACTATAAGGTTTAGATACATTAGTATGGATAACTCCTAGTAGTTTATGTAACTCCTAAGGGTTTTCCTTTAAAAGTTTTTCTGTCATCTTGATTAACAAGACACGCATGTATCATATGAATCATCATATGATTCTAACTCTTCGTCCGCCTGAAGTTTGGCTATGTGTTTCTTGTTTAAATGTCACAAATAGGTCTGATTTAAGCCCTGCTTAATTCATTATATTAATTTATAATTACAACTATCAATTTCTATATAACATAATTGAGAAAATGAAACTAAATTCCTAGTAATACTAGCCACTAGGTACATAAATACACTTGCTCGCACTCCTTCGGGGTTATTCTTGTCTCAACACAAATATGTTCTTGATCTTCTCCATGAGTTTAACTTGCATACAGTTAAACATGTATGTACTCCCATCATCTCAATAGTCAATTATCTCACAATGATAGAGAGCTTCTTACTGGTCCCTCTGATAATCATAATATGGTTGGTGCTTTGCAATATTTAACTATGACTCGTCCTGACATTGCTTTTGTTGTTAATTTTGTTTCCTAGTTCATGCATGTTCCGTGTACTACTCATCATGTTGCTGTAAAGATAACTTTCAGATACTTGCAGGGTACATCTAATCATGGACTCTTATTGCATTCTCGTAGCTCTCCTTCTATCGTCATTGCATATTCAGACGCCGATTGGGTTGGGTGTCCGGATAGTCGCCGCTCAACTACGTGTTATGTTTTTTTTCTTGGCAAGAACCTTATCTGTTGGCGTTATAAGAAGAAGCCATTTGTCTTAAAATCCTCTCTTAAGGATGAATATCGAGCGGTTGCATACACGACTGCTGAAACAATATGGCTTAAACAACTACTTGTTGACATTGGTGTTTTTCTTCGGCGTCCTACTCTACTCTATTGTGATAATGTTTCCATGACATATCCTCACAATACTTCAACACGACCAGAGTAAACATATCGATGTTGACTATCATTTTGTTCGTGAACTGGTTGCTAGTTGTGGTCTTCGTGTTTGGCACATTTCCAGTCGGTTGCGGGTTGCGGATATCTTTACAGAAGGTCTTACTAATGAATTGTTTAGTCGTCAGAAGTCCAATATGCCCATATTTTCAGATTGATCAGATTGAGGGGGTGTATTAGGATAAATGTATATTGATAAACGGCAGTATAGTCCTTTCATTATGTAGAGTATATTGTATTATGTTTCCTGTCTCTATATAAGTGGTAAGGGCTAGAAGTCTAGAAGTAGACAAAAACAACGAACACAAATATATAGCAATAATAAGCACGTAAGCTTATAGTTGTTATCCACCAAATTATTGAAGCATAAAAACAACTAAACAAATAGAGATAACAATAACCAATAACATTGAAAGTTGATACCACATAAAAAAACCTTAAAAGAGACAAACAATAACATATGATAGATGGTCATTTAACTTTTTATTTATTTATTTTTCTCTAATTTAATTAACATACGTTTTGGATTTTTCTTTATCTATTAAATTCTTTTTGGCACTTGTTATAAACTAAAACACTTTAGGTCTTTTTTACATACTACTTATTAAAAAGGTTGGATCCCCAATATTATTGGGGCCTGGGCAGACGCTGGCGAGGTAGGCAACCATGTAAAAACAGAGGGTAAAAAATGCATTTATAACAAAACGTAGGGTGCCAACCTATGTATATAGGGGAAGCTGTTTCTATTTTTGACAATGGACTTCGGAGGGCGATAGAGGCTATTGTGGTTTGTGGGGGTCCTTTTTTTGGGGATTTTCAATGGAGGCTAGCATCCCTTCCGGCTCGGTTGGGTGGGTTGGGGTTATGTTCGGCTGAGGATGTATCTACTTATGCTTTTGTGGCCTCGAGGGCGCAATCTTGGAGTTTGCAGGACCACATTCTTCAGGGATGTGGTATTGATGGGTTGGACTCTGATTATGGGTGTGCGATGGAAAGCTTGCGCATGGCCATTCCTGATTTCGATCTTAGCGGTTTCTCTAACAAGGACACCGCCCCCCCCCCCTAAAGCCCAGAATGTTTTGGCGTGTACCCTTTTTAGTGGAATCGTCCAGAGTTTGGGAGTGAAGTTTGATTTATCCCCTCGCCAAAAAGCGGTGTTTGAATGTCTCCGAGCTCCTCATGCTCAGGATTTTTTGACGGTTATCCCCATTGAAGGTGTGAATTCCCAGATCTAGCACTCAAACACACTAATATCTAGAGAGAAAGCCATCCATGTATTAATCTTCAAAGTACAAATGACATGAACATAAAATGTTTCTCTAAAGCTCTCCTCTAGACTTACTATCAATTATTCACCTTAGATTTAAGCAAACTAAACTTATTTATACCACCTAATTACAAAGATTTAAACACTAAAGCTAGTTTGACTTTTCACTTGACTTAGACTTTCTTTGACTTTTACAATGTTTGACATTATACAAGACTTTACGATAAATCTTGAATACAATAATGCTCTAACATTCTCCCCCTTTGGATTCAAGATTTTAAAAAAAATTGCAGTAGTCTTCAACTCTTGATCTTCAAAACTTTAATTTTGACCACTTTGAACGTTGAAGCTTTGGCACTCTTCAAACATTTGAATCTTCACAAGTTCACGTTGAACTTTGATGCTTTGATAGTCTTTAAACTCTCATCTTTGAAGAATCTTCAGTCAGACACATAAAAGTCTTCGTCTTCCATATTGAAAAATCAATCTTCTTCAAAACGATCTTCAACAAATTGTCTTCAATTCTTGAACGCGAATTTCAGATCTTTGCTGCTTTGAACTTTGCAACTTTAAACTTTGAAGCTTTGAAAAGTTTTGAAAGCTCTTTGACGTGAAATTGAATTAAACATTTCTCCCCCTTTTTCGATGATGGTGAGAATCATGATTATCGAAAACCATTTTCAATTTCAGTCTTGTCTCTAAATATCACTAACAATCTCCTCCTTAATGAAAAATCTTGCTCCCCCTCAAAATAAGAATTCTGGAGCAATTTGTTTTCTCCCCCTGAAAGTATGCATATTTTTCATTAAAAAATATTCATTTCAAATACAGTGCATTGATGAAAACATTTATACAAGGAATTTAAAATTCATTGAACCACATTTTATAACTACTAACATTTGATCATTTGAAAACTTTACAAAAGAAATCCAACTTAATGAAATTTAATAGATTTTTCAGTCAAATGAAATCAAATGCATGTGTTTGGATTCAAGTACAAGTCATCATTGTATATCAAGTTAAAAATTGTTCAGTTTCAACCCCTTTATGAAATCTATTGGGTGTGCTAGCATGCGAAATATGATTAGCTACAAGCATATGCAATTCTAAAACATATAAGAATACTTTGCTCTACTCACACTATTTGTCCAAAATCAGTATTTCACAAATTTACGGGTTTATCGCGACTTTGTATTTTCCCCAAGTTTCAAGAGATGTGTGCTCTTTGGCATCTTTTGATTTTGTGCACATTGGCATCTTTTGATTTTGTGCTCATTGGCATCTTTTGATCAAAAAGTTTAGTAAGAATAAGATACACCATTAAACATGACTTTCTCTCTGGTTCTATAGCAGGATTTGGGTCAGCATATCCCAGACCAGTTGGTCTTAGGTGCTAGGTGACGAGCACCCCTTAGAACTTAATTTCCCAAACCAGAAAGGCCACATCGATATATCTTAAACCCATTTGTACCAGTAGAACATGGCTTTCTATCTGGTTCTATAGAAGGATTTGGGTCAGTCGATCCCAGACCAGTTGGTCTTAGAGACTAGGTGACGAGCACCCCTTAGGACTTAATCTCCCAAACCAGATAGGCCACAGGCACAAACTTTCAACCTAAATGATTTTTATTTGATTACTTGACGCATCACAATCACTTGGTTCTAAAACATAGTACTTCTCCCATATTTTCATTTCCATCCATCATTCTGACATTTAGGCTGTCTGAGCATTGTATTCTATATAAGTCTAGAATTCCATAATTTTGAGTATTCAGCATAATTTCATTCATGTTTTGCTGACCTTTCGATTTATTTCAGGAGTGAAAGTTGAAACAATATAACTCAGATAATACAAAATTGGTTGTAAAATCATCCTTGACACACATTTTATTCATTGAATGAAAATTGAAAAATTTCATTTCACTGAATTAAATTTGTGAAGGTTCAAGCATTCAAAGCAGTAGTAATAAAACATAATGCAATGTTACCTTTCACCACTTGTTCCTTGAAACAGAAAGATTTGACAATTATGGATATCACCTGAGAAGTATGAGTTCTAAACTGATTTGTTTAGAAGTCTTAGTCTTTGAAGAACGGGTCCTGAACTGAATTGTTCAGAAGCCAATATCTCTTTGCTCTCCCTTGAAAGTAAACAACTATATACTATACCGTACTTACAGACTTATGCCAATCTGCTCCCCCTGAACAGATGCATAATCAGTTGTCTCTTCTTGAGAAAAATCTGCACAGACAGATGAGAACTTGGTACTCATAGAACATGAGTCCAGATTGTTAGATGTATCACTTTGTGAAAAATTCTAACTCCCCTTCAAAATATGAATATATTTAAATAAACAAAAACAGATACCCCCCCCCCCCCCCTCAATGTTTTAAAGAAAACTAAGAAGTGCCTAAGTGTTCAACATTCCTAGTTTGCTGATTAGAAAAGTGAACCTTTTTTCATCTAAAGGTTTTGTAAATAAATCAGCAAGCTCTAGTTCTGTTGGTACGAAATGCATTTCTATAGTTCCCTTTTCAACATGATCTTTAATAAAATGGTACCTTACATCGATATGTTTCGTCTTGGAGTGTTGAACAGGATTTTCAGTTATTGCGATGGCGCTTTTGGAGTCACAATAAATTGGGATCTTGTTTAAGATATATCCATAATCCTTTAGCTGAGTCTTCATCCAGATCACTTGTAAACAACAACTGGCGGCGGCCACATATTCTGCTTCAGCTGTAGATGTTGACACACAGGTTTGTTTCTTTGATGACCAGCTTACAAGCTTATCTCCCAAAAATTGACAAGCACTATATGTGATTTTCCTGTCCATCATATTTCCCGCATGATCTGCATCTGTGTAAGCAGTTATCTCAAACCCTGAATCCTTAGGATACCAAAGGCCCAAGTTTCTTGTGCCTTTGAGATATCTAATAATTCGCTTTACAGCCACAAGGTGAGTTACTTTCGGGTTAGCTTGAAAACGTGCACAAAAAGATGTTGCAAACAAAATATCTGGTCTACTAGCCGTTAGATATAGTAAAGATCCAATCATGCCACGATATAACTTTTGATCGGCTGATTTACCAGATAAATCAGCGTCCAAAAGCTTACCGGTAGCCATGGGAGTTTTCATGGTGGAAGAAGAATTTAAGTCAAATTTCTTAAGCATATCATTTATATATTTCGATTGATTAATAAAAATGCCTTCATTTGACTGTGTTACTTGGAGTCCAAGGAAAAATTTAAGTTCTCCCATCATACTCATTTGAAAACGGCTTTTCATCACATCTTCAAAATCTTTACACATTTTAGGATTAGTAGAACCAAATATTATGTCATCAACATATATTTGTACTAACAATAAATCTTTACCTTGCCTCTTGAGAAAAAGAGTTGTATCTATTGTACCTTTGGTGTATCCCTTTTCAAGCAGATGAATAGTCAGAGTCTCATACCATGCTCTCGGAGCTTGTTTTAGACCGTAGAGTGCTTTGTCTAAAACATAGACATGGTTTGGATATTTATGATCCACAAAACCTTCAGGTTGACTTACATATACCTCTTCATGAAGTATTCCGTTCAGAAACGCAGATTTGACGTCCATCTGAAATACCTTCATGTTTTTATGCGCGGCGTATGCAAGAAAAATTCTGATGGCTTCAATCCTTGCTACTGGTGCATAAGTTTCATCATAATCTATTCCTTCTTGTTGATTATACCCTTTAGCAACCAGTCTTGCTTTGTTTCTGACTATAATCCCTGCCTCGTCTTTCTTGTTCCTAAAGACCCATTTAGTTCCAACAATGGTCTTGTCTTTAGGACGTTTTACCAAATGCCAAACTTCGTTACGCTTAAACTCATTTAACTCCTCTTGCATGGCGTTTATCCAATCTGGATCTTGTAAAGCTTCAGATGCTTTCTTAGGTTCTAATGTGCTAAGAAAGTTGACGTACAAACATTCGTTTGTAGTCGCAGATCTTGTCTTCACTCCATCATTGATGTCACCAATAATATCTGCTGGAGGATGTGCTCTTGTCCATTTATGTGTACTCGGAAGAGTCGGAATTTCTGCACGAGTGTTCGTTGAATCGTTCTCATCCAAAACTGCAAGAATTTCTTCGGTCGATTCAGCTGAGGATACTTGAGTCGGTTCAGGTATTTGAACTTCTGGTATTTGACATTCAGGTGTAGAGACCTCCGATGATGTGTTTACTGAACCCGGAACTTCAGGTTTAGAAACTGGAATAGTTGTTGGTTCACTTGGAGTCTCGTTGGTTGCCCCAGAAGTACTAGCACCGACATCGTCAGATGGACCGGAGACATTAACACTCGTCTGTTGTGAAGATGCATTTACAAATGCGATGGGTGGTTCCATATCTGCACAATATTCCATAAATGCATCATGAAATAACAAATCTAAATCTTTAGTATTATTATTATCTGGTACAGAATTAGAAAACTGTTTCGCCACAGGTTCTACTCCTTTTTCAGTAGAAGCTTCAAATTTATGTCCGAGTTCTGAACTGGGTTGTTCAGAAGTCAATGTCACGGTCTCATCAAACGTAACGTTGATGCTCTCGATGACTGATTTTGTTCGATTATTGTAGATCCTATATGCCTTCGAGTTCAAGGAATAACCGATAAAAATTCCTTCATCAGCCTTGAATTGGAACTTAGCAAGATGTTCACGATCTTTTAGGACAAAACATCTGCATCCAAAAACACGCAAAAATTTGATGTTAGGTTTGCGATTATTAATTAATTCATAAGCAGTTTTATTAAAGCGTTTATTAATGATTGTCCTGTTTTGAGTAAAACATGCTGTGGAAACCGCTTCAGCCCAAAAACTTGGTGGAAGACTCGAATAGGCAAGCATTGTTCGAGCCGCTTCTACAAGAGTTCGATTCTTCCTTTCAACCACTCCATTTTGTTGTAGAGTAATTGGTGCAGAAAAATTGTGAGAAATGCCAACAGAGTCAAGAAAACGTTTGTAATGTTGCATTCTTGAATTCAGTTCCGTTGTCACTTCTTATTTTTCGAACCGGGCGTTGTAGAAGAGTTTGAATCTTCTTGATGAACTTAATAATCAGCTCTGGTGCTTCAGATTTGAGTCGGAGAAAATCCAGCCAAGTATAAATCGCCACATCGTTTCGCTCTGAAAATCTCTGACCAGTTCTTATCCACAACATAACAATACTGCTTGTCAAAAATAACCTTGCAATCCTTGTCACAGAACTGACTAATACTGAAAAGATTATGCCCTAAACCTTCAACATACAAGATCTTTTCAATTTGCATCGAGTCATTCTTCAACGTTCCATAGCCTCGAACATGACCTTTTGAATCATTTCCAAATCCCACCGATCCGCCAGGATGTACAGTAAAATCTTGCAATAAGTGCTTGTACCCCGTCATGTGTCTAGACGCTCCCGAATCAATGACCCACACATGACGATCCTATAAAAAGAAAGTTACCTCAACTTAGGTACCCATATCTGTATGGGTCCTGTCTTGTTAGTACGGATCAGTTTATTTATTACAGTTGATGACCCTTGAATTTTGCCTTTAAAAGTAAGGTCATTTTGTGAATTTGGTTTATTAACTTCATCTTTTGGAATCCATTTCCAAACCATATTCACTTCAACTGTTTTTGTTTCCTTCTTCATCTTATTCTGTTTGTTTGATCTGAAACCGAACATTTTAGCAAATTTGTTCGCTGAAGATTTTAAAGAAAAAAATGAAGTATTAGACTTTCTGTTCTTAGGAGCATTGTTATTTAGCTTGAAATAGTTGTCCAAACAATGAGCACAATGAATTCTTCTTTTAGCTTGTATCAACAATTTGAAATCTGAAATTGCGGAATTTTTATTGCCACAAGCATTGTAAACATTACAAGAATGTAAACAATTTTTATTCAAAGAACTAAATTGCTCATCATTAGTACTCCTATTCTTGCTATTTGTAACATTCTCCTTCAGATCCACGCACTTTTCTTCATCCATTTCTGAAGAAGAAGAAGAAGAAGAAGAAATGTTAGAGCTTTTAGAGTTAGAAGAATCATTCGAACAAGAATTAGATTTGGTTCCGGATGATTCTCCTTTCTCATAAGCACTATATTCTTTATCATTTGAATCTGAATTAGATTCAAACAAAGAATTATTAAAGCATATAAATGATGATTCTTTTGGCTTAAGATTAATTCCTTCGAAAGAACATTTTTCTTTTGCTTTGACCGAACTTGAAGAATTAGGTTGATCTGTTGTTTCACTTTGATTTGAACACTTTTCACAAGTAATTGAACCTTTAGATTTTGATAATTCTAATATTCGGGATTCAAGTCGTCGAATCTCAACTTGAAGTACAAGATTGACTTTTTGACTATGATCAAAATTTATCCCAATATTATCATGATCATCCTCTAATATTTCAAAATTTAATTGTAATTTAGAAATTTGATTTTCTAAATCAACAATTTTTCGTAAAGCAGAATCCAAATCAGGAAATTCAGAAGAGATTTCTTGAACAAACTCCTTTTTGTCAGAATCTGAATTTGTATTTGACTCCATTTCAACATTAGATTCAGATTTAACAGGTTCAGGTTCATTGATATTGGAATCAAATGTTTTAGCCATAGATTCATTTGAGAATAATAAACTAAATTCAGTTAGTTCAACCTTTTTGGTTTTGTAACTGGAATTTAGTTCATCGTATTTAAAGTTTGTCGTATTGAATCTAGGCTTTTCTTCCGAACCTTTATCCGTCTTATCCTTATCTTTATTAGAATCCGGAGTTGAACATTCAGATTTAACAAAAATTTTGGATATAAGAGGTATTTCCTTTTTAATGGGTTCCTTTAAATCTTCATCCAATTTTGTAATTGTATAAAAAATTTCAGGCGCTTTCTTTGATACCTCTACATCAGATAAACCAAGTTCCATTTTAGGATTAAAAAATCGTTTATCTTTTGTATTATTGGTTAATAATTTTAGAGTTTGCTCAGTCTGACCTCTTTTATAGTTTAACTCTTCAAGTTCTTTGATCTTTGCAAGAGCTTCTATTCTTTCTTCTGTGAGAATCTTAATTTTAAAATGACAGTCTATATTCTCATCACTTATATCAATTATTTTCTTCTTCAATTCAGAAATTTCATATTCAAGTGTTTTAACTTTTGTTCTAATAACTTCCTTTTCATTTTCTCTATCTTCAGCAAGACATTTGTAAAGAAGTGCCTCATCGTGATATTTCATCATTGAACTTTTCTTATTTTCAAGTTCCTTTTGAACATTTTCAAATTTCTTATTAAGTTCAATTATCACGATTTGCATTTCTTCATATCTGTCATCTTCAGTTTCAGACTCATTATCAGAATTATCAGAATTATCAGAGGAATAAAGAGATGATACCTCGGATTCCTGGTCATCCTCATCTAGTTTAGCCATTAAGCTATGCTTTACTTGAGTAAAGTGAGCTTCTTCATCATCAGAGGAATCCATAAGCCAAATTTCTTCCTCAGCATTGACTGGCTTTCCACTTTCTTTTGCTTTTGCCAGATGTGCCTTTTGTTGATAATAGTCAGAATCCTTAACCTTCTTTAGCTTACAGTCTCTGGCAAAATGACCTGGCTTTCCACAGTTAAAACAGTTTCGGTCATCTCTGTCATTCGTTTCCTCTCTTTCCTTTTTCTCAACTCTCTCCTCTTTCTCCTCTTTCTCTTCCTCCTTGTTCTCATATTTCTTCTCAAATCTTTTATACTTGTTAGCTTTGTTATATTCAGGTTTGGTTTTTGAATAAAACTTCTTTTTGCCAAACTTGTTTTGAAATCTGTTTGTTAACAAAGCCAACTTCTCAGCTATATCAGTCATTTCATATCCAGAACTGCCACTATCATCATCATCAGAACTTATCTTCTTCTTGCTCATCCCATAAATCAAAGCTTTTGTTTTCATAGCTCCACTCTTCTTATGTTTACTCAGAAGGGCTAAAGATTCTTCGACCTTTTTATCCTTTTCCTTAACAGCTTTTACTTTTTCTTCGTGTTGACCTAGAATACTGAAAATGTCGGTCAACTTTTCATCATCCATATCCCTTGACATTTGGAGCTGAATGGAGTAGGAATCCCATTCTGGTAGAAGATTCTTGACAAATTTGTAATTTATTTCTGATTCTGATTTGTCGACTCCATTTCTTCTCAAATCATTAAGGATGATATCGTATCTATTGTAGGTCTCTTTCAAAGGTTCGCCTTCTCTTGCTTTAAACCCTTCATAAGCATTGATGCTTTGATTCCTTTTGGTCTTCTTAGACTTTGATGATCCCTCAAACTGCCTTTCTAGCTCATCCCATATCTCTTTCGCTGAGTCACGACTATCTACTCGATTGTAGATATCATTTGGAATTGCCATAGTCAAATAAGTCAAGGCCAGTTCATCAATTGCAATCCTATCTTTGTCATTTTGATTAAAAAATCTGGGTTCTTTTTCAATCCTTCTAGGAGCAACATACTGACTTGTAGCAGTTTCAGCTTGACCACCAACATCCATATGTGGTATGTGAGGACCTTCTTTGATTGAAACCATTAAATCTTTGTTCTGATGATTTAGAAATTGAGTCATTCTCTTCTTCCATTGGGCATATTCTTCCACTAGAAGAACTTGAGGCTTGTTCTTTGAACCATTGCTAAGTAGCTCTCTCGACATCTTGAAGAATGCTAGAAGATGATCTTTCAGAAAATCAATCAGAAAGTGTATAAAATACACTATAAAATTTTTTCTTGAAAAACTCTTAAAGTGTATGAAAAACACTATAGAAAAAATTTCGGAATAAAATTTTTTCTCAAAATACTCTTTTTTTTTATACGACTGTCGGATAGATCGTGTGCAACTTACCAAGTAAACAGTAACTCTCGTATACCTCTTGTACGACTAGCGTTGTTGAACAATAACTGTCGTATGCTTCTTATACGACTAGACCCATGAACAGTAACTGTCGTATGCTTCTTATACGACTAAAAATGAAGTCGGGCAAGAATCGTGCGACAGTTATGATGATTAGTATCGTGCGACAGTTATGAGTTTTTGAAGGCCAATGATGTACGACAGTTATGAGTTTATGAACACAGTTTCATACGACAGTTATGAGTTTCCGAGATTCAAAAATTTCTAAGTGTCCTAACTTGCTCAAATCAACACCAATTGATTCGAAACTTTGTAGGATGATTCGCACAACTAATCTGAACACCTTTTGTTCAGGAAATAACACCAAGAACACTGTAGAAATGCCTCTTTCGATCTGCACAATAACTTTCCGAAAAACAATCACAAACCTGCTGAAATCCTTTGAAATATGTGTTCTGATTCTGAATCCTTGCACGAATTGATCCAGATAATCAACTCGAACAGATCTGTACTCAAATCATGAACCAAAACACAATCAAAATGCAGAAATCGAGTGAACTTGTGAATTTCGAAAATATAAAAAAATGCCCAAATTCTTCAAGTTCTTCACAAATCTGATTGAAATTTCTGTATAGCTCTGATACCAAATGTGAATTCCCAGATCTAGCACTCAAACACACTAATATCTAGAGAGAAATTCATCCATGTATTAATCTTCAAAGTACAAATGACATGAACATAAAATGTTTCTCTAAAGCTCTCCTCTAGACTTACTATCAATTATTCACCTTAGATTTAAGCAAACTAAACTTATTTATACCACCTAATTACAAAGCTTTAAACACTAAAGCTAGTTTGACTTTTCACTTGACTTAGACTTTCTTTGACTTTTACAATGTTTGACATTATACAAGACTTTACAATAAATCTTGAATACAATAATGCTCTAACAGAAGGACTGGGTCAGCATATGTCGGCTCTGGAGTACCGGGCTATCCTTAAGTACCGGCTAATGATCCCTCTGTTTCCAGCTGATGAGCCTTGCCCAGTCTGTCGCAAGGCCTGTTTGGATTCTTTTGGCGAGCATGCGGTCCATTGCAAGGAGTTACCTGGTTTCAAATATAGGCATGATTTGGTTAGGGATCTTCTGTATGATGTTCTTAAACGGGCTGGAATTTCTTCTAAAAAGGAGGCCCCGGTGAACTTTCTGACGGATCCGCTTGAAGGGAGATCTACCTTACGGCCAGCTGATATACTTGTGTTTGGGTGGGCTGGGGGGAAACATGCTTGTGTGGATCTTACTGGAGTGTCCCCTCTTGTTGGGCTTAGGGAAAATGGGTTTGTGGCGGGCCAAGCTGCGTTGAGAGCGGAATCGAGCAAAGTTGCTAAACACGAGAAAGCCTGTGTAGAGAATCAACACGTGTTTATCCCTTTTGCTTTCGATACTTTTGGTTTCCTAGCTCCGGAAGCAGGGGAGTTTTTGACTAGGGTTCAACGGGTTGTGCAAAGTAATTTTTCGACCCCTAAGTCACAAAATTTCATTTTTAGTAGGATTGGTTTTGCCATCCAAAAAGGGGTTGCGACACAGCTTGTTGCTCGTTTGCCTGTCATCTTATTGTAATTGGTGACTTTATATTATTTTAAAAAGTCAATAACGGCATAAAAAAACGTAGGGGGAATTTTTGTAATTTGGGGAGTAAGAAGAGTAGAAGACTACAAAAGCGACAAACCAAAAACGCCAAGAATCCATACCAATCCTATTTGTGCCAAGATTCCGTTTGTTTGTCCCAACTTTCTCACCTACAAAACACTCCTGATTGATATCAATTCAACGTGTAAAACATCATTTCGTAGGCTTTGAAATCTTCTTCTATTCTATCATGGCGGCAATGGCTGCCTCTCATTTCTTCTGCAGTCGCCACATTTACTCTTCTGGCGATGGCATATCGAAATTCACTAATCCCCGACTATTCTCTTCTTCTTACAACTCCAAACGGTTTGAAAAGAATTGCAGAAATTTGAGAATCCATATGGTTAAAGCCGCATCTGATGACTCAAAAAATGGCAGAAAACAAGTGGAGGTAGTTTCTGTCAAATTATTTAGTTCAATTACCAATTTGTGTTCCTACCCTTTTGTGCTTATTATTGTTGTCGAGTCTTATTAATTTCATATTTTCGTGGTGGCTATTTTAGTTGGTGTATAATCTTGATGAAAAACTAAATAGATTGGCTGATGAGGTGGATATGAATGCTGGATTGTCAAGGCTCTCTCTGTTTTCTCCTTGCAAGGTAAGATAATGTAAATTCCTTGTGTTATTTCATTCATTTGTTTGTTGTTTGAAATGAAACTCAAAGTAAACTTATGCTTAAAAAATTTACTCCCTTCCAATAGTGATGATATGTTTGAAATGGAAGTAAGGAGATACATTTGTAGTTTTAGGATTCACAACTATTATGCAATTTGTTAGAATTTCAAAAAATTGTGATCTAGTTCCTAGCAACCTAAATATAAGCTTATGGATCTTGAAGTTGAAATTAGCCTGTTGGCCATCTTGTTCTATCCAGTCCTGTCCAATCATGTCTGCCTACCAAACGTTACCTAAAGAGTCAAAATAAACCTCTTCTGTTTTATTGGGCAGTGAGGGGTTAATAAAATGTAGCCTTTTGTTGAAAAAGAAAAATATGATATATTCATTTCTGATCCAGCTTAACATGCAGCATAAATTCCTATCATATCTTTTATTTCACACGAAATTGATTAACCAGTATAGGTAGTTAATTCTCTCATATTTTTTTGGATTGGATCTACTTTCTGGTTTGCAAAGGTTATGCTTAATGAATTGTTTGGGTTGGATCTGAAATCTTTTGAAATGCAGATCAATGTTTTTCTAAGAGTAACCAGTAAGAGGCCAGACGGGTTTCATGACTTGGCATCTCTTTTCCATGTAAGTTCTACAATCTAGCGTTTATTGCTTAAAAGGCCGTGTTTACTTGATTTACTATTAAAAGGAAAGGTTTCTAATACTTTTTCATGTGATGTTGAAAATTTGGATTATTTGTATCTCCAGGTGATAAGCTTAGGAGATAAAATAAAGTTCTCATTATCACCATCAAAATCTATCGATCGCTTGTCAACTAATGTGCCTGGAATTCCACTTGATGAAAGAAATTTGGTACATGAGTAATCTTTCTTGATTCTTTTGTGCTTTTATTGTTTGAGGTACATGTTATATAAAAAGTCTTTTGTGCATTCAGATAATAAAGGCCTTGAACCTGTATCGGAAGAAGACTGGAAGTGACAAATTCTTTTGGGTAAGATCTGTAGAATTATGCAAAATCCCAAATCTTTAGCAGTTAAGTTAGATGGTATATAAAAATTATAATATGTGTAACAAGGGAGTGACAGATTTACAATCGTGCATACCGGTTTTTATTTTCCAAAGACCCGTCCTATGTTTTTTACAGCGATATGACTGTAACATACTAAATTTGATAGAATTTTACTAGTTATAATGGATTTTTGGGGACTCATTTTCGTTCCTTTATGTATAAATGTAAACATGGTTATTCATTTATTGTGGCAGGTTCATGTTGATAAAAGAGTTCCGACTGGGGCTGGGCTTGGCGGTGGAAGTAGTAATGCTGCAACTGCTCTTTGGGCTGCAAACCAATTCAGTGGTTGCCTGGCCACTGAAAAGGAACTCCAAGAATGGTCTAGTGAAATTGGCTCAGATGTGCCCTTCTTCTTCTCCAATGGAGCCGCCTATTGCACTGGTAGAGGTGAGGTATGTCTTGGCACAAGCAACAGGCTCAAAGTATTACTTCGTTGTACCCAATCTTCAATTCGCTATTTTTTTAATTAAAAAACTTAAGAACACTAAGGGCTCGTTTACCATAAGTAAGCGCTTAATGGCAAGAGTTACCATCCTCACTTACCTATCAGGTAACATTTTCGGCCATAAAAATGGATTGTTGGTAAGCATGTTTTACCCGGTAAGCGCTAACTGGGTAAGAGTTTTATCCCTCGCTTACTGGATAAGATTCTCGGTCCTTGCCATGCTTACCTGGTAAGGTAAGTGATACTGATAAGCGTTTGGTAAACGGCCCCTGAACTGCCTCATAAACAACAAACCCAAAAGCTGTTCTATTTAGCCCTTGGTGTCAAGTTAACCAATGTATCGGCGTCTTATCTTAGCTCTTGGCCTAAACGTCTCTAGGAATCTATCCTAGTGTCAAGTTTACTATTATTAAAGTCATGCACATAAACATATGGCACCCAAAAATAATGGAATAACCGGAAGAATATACGATAAGGGCCTTATCCTTTCAAAAATGAATGGATGACATGCAATTGATGAAGTAACTACATTAAGACCTATAGAACATTAGAACCCGAATAAATGGGCACTATCTGTAATATCGAGCATGTTTCTGGGACTTGTACTGAACCATGTAAAAGCGTTTTAGAAGAGAAGGTATTTCATTGCATTAAACAGAGCTGTAATTTTGAGTAAGGGTTGGGTTCCGGTGAGAAGTGCCAATTTTGGTGAGAAGCGTGAGAAGTGGTTATCAACCGTTGGATGAGAAATGGATGAACATTAGGATGAGATGCATCGGATCAATTCCCTTTTAAGCCGCAATTCATGGGAGGGTATTTGATTAAAAATGATCGGTTTAAAAGCACTTCTCACCAAAAATGACACTTCTCACATGATCCCATGCCTTTTTAGTAATATATATATATATATGATTATATATTATATCTTAACTAAAATATAATTATTTAGACATTATGAATACTCAATAATCCATAACAGATAAAGTTGACAAGTAGTCCAACCCAAATCCAATAAGATCTAACTCGCTTGTTTGTTTGGAGCTTTTTTTTGTTTTAGATTTGTTGCTATGAATTTGAACTTTATTATGTTATGTGTATTGTACGAACTATGAAACTTTGTATTGCCAGTTTCCACTCATCACATTTAGGTAGTACAAACCATGTAAACCGCCCCACCCTGCATTTTGGGGTGCGGTATTTTGTGGTTTCAGGCATATGTAATTTCGAAAAAAGCTCAAACCGAATATTTTCTTAAGTGTGTTTTGCTTTGTTGATTTATCTGTCAAATTTTATGATATTAGAGATTGTCAAACGGTCCCATTCAAGTTTTTTTTTTCAAAATTGTGTTTATTGTTTGCTATTGCATTGGTGGCATTATAACCTGAACATCACATTGCTGATGTTAGGTTGTTCAAGACATACCCTCACCTGTAGCTTTCGACATGCCTATGGTTTTGATTAAGCCTCCAGAGGCATGCTCCACAGCTGAAGTTTACAAGGTAATTTGTATCTTAAGACTTTGATTCAAAAGATAGATACTGTAATCTTTGTTAATAATGGTGCTTAATCAGCATTTCCGGTTGGATATATTCATTGTGAATAATGTTGCTTGTTCAGCGTTTTTGGTTGGATATATCAAGTAGTGTCGATCCCTTAACCTTGCTGGAGAAGATCTCAAATAATGGAATATCACAAGATGTTTGTGTAAATGATTTGGGTATGAGCTCATCTAAATTTACTACAAATGTCACATGTTGGTTTCGTTTCTTTCATAGAATAGAAGATAATATTATTACGTCACATTTTACAGAACCTCCTGCATTTGAGGTCCTTCCATCTCTGAAAAGACTAAAACAACGCATAGTTGCTGCAGGCCGTGGAAAATATGATGCTGTTTTTATGTCTGGAAGGTACTCATCTTTTATCACCATTCGACTTCTTCTAAGTTGTTACATGAGTGTATTTTGGACATGTGGCAAGCCGTATTCTTGAAAATTAAAATAAATGTCCAACCAATGAAAAGGGCGCATAGTTTTATACATGTTTGTGATACGTTCTTATGGGAGGGTGTATTGGTATTCCTTGTCCCACATCGCTCTCAGGCAGAGGAGATGCTGAGTTCATATAGTACTCCTTGGCCTAACTGGTAAGACGCGTTTTGTAAAGCCGTGCGGTTAACCCCAAAACGGACAGTATCTGACCCGGTTGGTTGAGGTGCGTATCAATGGTATCAGAGCAGCCTCTTGCTCGACTCGTTGTGGGAGACAACTCTCTGGACCACCATTCGAGGTCGAATGGTCTCCGAGGGGGGAGTATTGATACGTTCTTATGGGAGGGTGTATTGGTATTCCTTGTCCCACATCGCTCTCAGGCAGAGGAGATGCTGGGTTCATATAGTACTCCTTGGCCTAACTGGTAAGACGCGTTTTGTAAAGCCGTGCGGTTAACCCCAAAGCGGACAGTATCTGACCCGGTTGGTTGAGGTGCGTATCAGTTTGATTATTATAGCTACTTTTGATCAACTAATTGACAATTTTACTCTTAATCATAATTAAGGCTAGAATTGGAAAGGTGGCACTTATTTTTGAAAGTGAACACGACAAACAAAAATAGAAACATAGACACTTATTTTGCTACGGAGGTGATACTCAACTGTCCAAGAGATAAATAATAATTAGATATTGATTGGAGTTTAACTCCAACAAGAATCTATTATTCTTTAGGCAAATGATAGCATTGGAACATTCAAGCTTTTAGCTACATAAAATAATCTCATGTACTATCTTTTCACTGTAATGGCCTGCTTTGGCGTTTTGATGGTATAGAATTATAAACATATTGTTTGTTGACCTCTACAGCTAATTTCGGTGAAAAAGCAATTCACAGACTTCATTTTTAATCAAAATTTTGTTGCAAAAATATCATAACATCCTTTCATCATATTGCTTTTGCAGTGGAAGCACCATAGTAGGGGTTGGTTCACCGGATCCCCCTCAATTTATATACGACGAAGAAGATTATAAGGATGTCTTTATATCCGGTAAGACAGGATTACTTGTCTCTTTTATTTGTTAATTTTGGTGCTAGCTATGAGGTTTTCTTTTGCACCTGTGTCCCGCCCACTTCATATTTAATCTGAAAAGTTGTGTGAAATATAAATATACATTTATTTTGTTTAATACTAAAGTTTAAGCAACGGGAACAATTGGTAATGTTATTCTTTAGTGATTAGAAGGTCATGGAGACAGATCCTAAAGTGCGGAAAGGTAACCCTTAGGGTCTATTTGATAGCATTTAGGGTTTAATTTTTCGAGTCGTGTGTGTTTTTTTTTTATCATTGTAGCTGCTGCCATGCCTCTTAAGTCACCACCTTGATACAGACTGTCTATATATATATGATCTTAAATATACATAAATTCGTAAATACATTTAACTATGCTGAAATGCCTTTCTTATACCCCTGTTACCGGAATTCATAATTACCAAGTAACCAATTCTAAGGATGGCTTGGGGTGCCATACTGCCATGCGTTACCTAGTATCATGTTATACCCTAGGCTATTGTGAGTACTGAGGACAAGGTGGAAGTTTGGGGGCGGGTATTGTTATACCCTAGGCTATTGTGAGTACTGAGTACAAGTGGTAAAAGCATAAATGGTACAAGTAGGTAAGACTTAGGGGCTAGAATAAATAAGTGGGGTGTGGTGCGTGAAGGGGCATTCTGTTTTGTGTGTTCAGTATAGGCGAGAGCCTTTGGGACAGTACTGGCCTCTCGAATGCCAGAAACCAAACTCTAACAATGTAATTTCCCCCATTAACCATTCGATTTCATTTGCAATTCCTTCATATCCTTTTCGTTGTGTACATCATATCACCACCAGCACTCTTTGAGTACAGATTTCTCATGTAGGTGCACAACTTTTTTCTATTTACTTTTTAAATTTCGATATAAAATGTAAAAATTGAATCATTTGACTCCCAAGTATTTTAGTACCCTTTCAATTTTATCGAAAAGGAGGATCAACTTGTTTAGGCTGCTTGTTTTTTTGGAAGTATGTAATATTTATATACGGTCAATACTCACGCACACTCCTCACCTTTGGTGAGGCTTGAACCCTTACCTCCAAGGAGGCTAGGCTCTTATTAGTATCCCTTCTAAGATTACCTCCATGTCGTTCAAATTGAGGTGTGTAGAATGGCTTATTCCCAAGTCTATCATACTTGTAACACTTTTAGCAAGTAGCCAACTTGGTCAAGAAGTATTGTGTAATTATTATAAACTTGAATGTAAGAGTTGTTATTGAGAAGCAACATTCAGTTTCATGTACTTTTTAGTCTCAACATCCCCTTACACCCAAGCTAAGGGTTTAGCCTAACATTGCTTGGGTTTTGTTATACCCCGGAAGTTGTTATGCCAGGAGGAGTAATGGTAATATAGTAGTAGTAGTTTTAATAATGTTTAGTTAAGAGGTGTAGGGCAGTTTGGGAAGGATGAGTGTTCTGTTGCAAAAGGGTAAAATAGGAAAGTAGCTTTGGGAGTATGATAAATAGGTTTGAGGCGTGAGGCATCTGTTTGGATGTGAGTCTGTGGAGAGCCTCGAAAGCCAGAAAACCCTTTGTTCATCTTTAGATTGAGAGTAATACAACCAGAAATTACCCTTTGATTTTACTGTCTTGATCGGGAGCACATCAGGTTTCTTCTAATTTCAAATTCAGAAAGTTAATATTGAAGGCTAAAAAAGAAATGCTTTCAACAATTACAGACAAGGAATGTAAATGCAAGAAAAGTAAAGATGAACACTTGAAAATAAATGCAACTTGTAAGAATTTAGTACCCAAAAAGGCTATTGTTCTCTTTTTCCCTCAAAGTTATGGAGTAAGACATCGATTTCTCAATAAGATCAATTTTTTTTGCTTAATCTTTCAATGCTGCCAAAGAGTTCACAGAAGGACAACATTCATCTAATGCTTAAACTACCACTTAACTTCAGATCTTACTTACTTAGATATAATATTAGCCAATCCTTTATATACAAAAGGAATTGGACACAAAAACCGAAGGATAAAGCCGAACGTACTTTTACAAAATAATCCAATGGATGCACCATAATGGCAAAATCGAAATAAAGTAGTTGATCTAGTACAACATGGTTCGGAGATCTGCCATAAGCCAGCTGGCAACCCCCCCCCCCCCCCCCCCCCTCCTTACAGTATCATGCTACAACATCCTGTCTTCGAAGAAAGTAACAACCACACATGAGCACAAAATCTAAGTAAACATGAAGTTGTAAAATCATAATAAAAAGAATCGATATTTGGAAATTGGGTAATAAAAATGAAGAGATAGAGGAAAGAAATGGTGTTAATATTCCCACATAATAATACTCTAGGATAGTAGAGTTTTCATTGATGTTATAGATGTGATACTCGTAAGCTACAACATATGTAGTCCTAGAAGGTTTCTTGATCTAGCCAAAGGGTCTATTATGCCCCGGTTTACCTGTGGATCCCAACTTCTTTGGAGGTCAAGGGTTTAAGCCTCACCATAGTGAGGAGTGGTCAGTTTTGCCATATATAAATATTATTAGAAAAATAAAATATAAATGTTTCTTGATCTAGATCTTTCCTTCGAGGGTTAGAGCTCCTTTGAAAGAGAGGCCTCCCACATCCATAGCATCCGAACGGTTGTTAATGATGATTCTTAGGTCACATAAAACTAATTTCATCTGGAGATATTATGTTCAATGAGATGTCTCCTTTTTGTAAATTTTCAAGATGAAACTTGTATATTGACTCATTGTCGTAACCACAATTACTGATGCTATTGATTTTCATCTCCTGTTTGTCATTATCGAAGGGCTATTTTAGTCATTTGACCGACTGTCAAAAATCGAGTTATCACATGACGGGTGGAGTATAGTTGTTTATTACACTTGCAACTACCATATATTCACATGTACATAATCATTTTATGAATGCAGAAGCAAAATTCATCACGCGTGCAAATCAACAATGGTATACAGAACCATCTTCAGCAGATGCTAATGCATGTGCCGACGTATCCAGTTTTGCTGAATAGTATGTATCATCATCGTTTATACCGATTCATGATTATATTTCAACATTTATCAACAGCGGCTTAGATTTTGCTAGTGCGTATCCGTGTTGTATTGATGGTAACAGATGATTCTCAACTATTGAGCCAATGTTTATATGATCATGCATGCATCCCACTGCTGGCAATGGGATGTCATGTCACTTTTACAGATGGATAGAATCTTAAGATTTTGGCCTCATATCATCAGTTAAGATAAGCTAGTTTTTAGCTGATAAACTAATCATGTTTAGTAAAAACTAGCTGATAGTTATATGACAAGGTAAATGATCTAATTGTAAAAGTATAAAGGGTATAATTGGAAAAAAGCAAGTGAATTAAGCCGTTGGAGCTTACTAAAAAAACTATTTGAACTTGTTTCTCTAGAAGTCAATTTATGGCTTACCAAATGGGGAATTTTTTTCCAATGCCATCAGGGATACCCCTGAGATTAGTCAAGGTGCGGCAAGCTAGCCCGGACACCAAAAAATGGGGATTTTTTAATAAGCAAGTTTATGTGATGTAACTCAACACAACCACCTGGACACCAATGAGTGTGTTCGGGTCTTTAATTAATTTATTTCCAACATTTGCTAATAAGCAATGTATATGTTATAAATTGGGATTTAGAGGTGATATCAGAATTGGATAATCTTTTAGGATCGTGTGTAGTAAACTTTCTAAATACAATAATTCGACTCCTATAGCCTTGGGTTCATGAATTTAGTATTAGGATAATCTTCGAGAAAAATCTCTCTTTCAAAGGCTGTGAAATCAAGATATATTTACCCGGATTCTTATTTTACATATTTATATGAGAGATCGATGGTTATGGGTGATTAAACGGTTGTAACCGTTAATGGATAAGATTGAAAAAAGATTTACCACTGAATTAGAGTTTCAGGTAAGAAATCCGGCTCCAAAGACCAAGTTTGGGTTGAAGTACTCAAAATCTGGCTCTCAAGTCCAAGTCTGAGTCCAAAGACTACGTCTAACTCTGATAAGAAAGACATGATTACACTACCAAGACTTACACTTAACGGGACCACTGCCAGCCAAGGAGCTCTGCCCCTAGAACTTTGCAAGGGGCGTCGTCCCTTTGATCTCCGTGTTATGGCGATTCAAGGTGATAGGGGCTATATTTGTGAGTGTGCATTCCGCACTTTCTACTAATTCACTTATGTTTGGCTTATCACTTTAATCGATCTCAAGTAAACTACAATTACACCAAATGATTGATGAGATTAAATTCACCACCAATCAACTTTAGATTTGGTTGAATTCATAATTTTTTCCATCGATGGTGGAGGTGGCATGAAGGTTAAGGCTTGGATCCGGTAAGGAATTAATTAAACTGATCATTTATTTAGTTCTCAAATCTTGTTTTAAAATGACTTATTTGAGTTCAGTTTTCTTTGACCACTTTACCTCCAATCCAACAAATGTATAAATAAGTTGTATATGCCTAAGTTTCTTTTAACAAATTCTTCACAAAGTGTTTTATAATTGGATATCATTTGATGCTTTAGCGTTCCAGTTTCTTTCATATTCTCTTATTAATATTATTTATTATTTCAATTTTTGTTTTGAAATAGCCAACGATAGTTTCTCTGGGCAACTAAAAATTAATAATAAGTATGAATGACATAACCTCAAGCACCCATCACTTGATATTTTTATTGTATTTTTGTATGAATAAATTGCATAGATATTATTAACTACAAATCAAGTATTAAACAAATCCTTGTAGGAAATCAAAGTGTTCCATAACCTTTCCTAAAAAAAGGATTAGATGTGTATGTTAGTTCCCCTCAACTCAACTCAACTCAACTCCAAAATGAAGCTTGCATTTCTTGTTTACTTTGCTTTCTCCAAATCAAAGCCTTCATAACCCTATATTATGTATAACCTACACAACAAAATAAAGAGTCAAAACTCTTTTTAGGTTCATTATAACATTATATATATATATATATATATATATAAAGCCAAACCAAACCAAACCAACCTTATAGCTAAATCACATTACAAACTCCTGTAGTCAATCACCGTAACTTCATCCTCAGGAGCATCAAGATCTTGATAACTGCATGCATGCACATAAACAACATCAACCAATTTTCAAGCACACACCAAAAATTCAACTTTTGTAATCCTGTAAAACCAAAGTTAACCATTACTTGATCCCAAAATCACAAGATTGATTGATTGAAAAATGCTGAGAATGTAAGAATACGTAAAAACCCAGAAAAAGATACCAATTTGAAGATGCATATGTGAACACACGTTCGCTTACCAATCACTCACATATGATGATGCGTTTCCTTTTACTAATGATTCACATATGAATTATTTACTCGTACATTCTTAACTTTTTTGCCTGAACCTCCCTGTATGCATGTATGCAAGTATATATACATGTCTGCGTGCGTGCGTGCATGCTAGCGTGCGTTCATTATCAATTTTAAAATCAAAGAAACTTGCCTTCGTAAACGACGAGGATCCTGCCTAAATGATGGAGGTAAAGCAATGATTGGAGCAGAGCCACCCAATTGGTGCCCATTTCTGCCACCCCCGGAAGGCCCACCCTGATCTCGCAGCATCCGCATTGCAACTTCAGGAGGAGCAGGGACAAACGGACCCAACGGACTGCCATTACCATACACCATGTTAGAACACCGTAATACCTCATCATGTACTAGGATCACAATCAAAGTGAAGTGAACTCACCCGGCACCAGGTACAGGCATTAATACTGGAGGAGGTATGTCTGAAGGGAAAGGTGCAACATGTCCACCAAAATTATCAAACATTGGGTCATCTTCCGACTCCATTGATTCTGGGTTCTCATCCTCATTGCCTCGGTTATCATGTTCTCTGCGGTTACCACGCTCATCTTTTATGCGATTATCACCTCCAGGCCTACGCCTTTGTGGCCTATCTTTCTGAAAACAAATCCAACACATCTTTAGGGGCTGTTTGGCGGTTGCTGAATGGTTTGGTGCAGAATGATTAAGAGGCTCTTATGATATAGTGCAAAATGAAATATGATATAGTGCAAAATGGAATATGGTTGTTTGGTAATTGTTCAAAATGAAATCGGGGCACTGAATGGTTAATGGAGACCCAAGACACAAAATCATTCAGAGGGTTTTAGAATCATTAAGAGGCAGACTTTTTTTACCAAGCAAGATTTAGGGCTGTGTGTCAGTTGCTGAATGGTTTGGTGCAGAATGATTAAGTGGTCAGAATGATTAAGAGGCTATTATGATATACTGTAAAATGAAATATGGTTGTTTGGTAATTGTTCATAATGAAATTAGAGAGCTGAATGGTTAAGGGAGATCCAAGATACAAAATCATTCAGAGGGTTTTAGAAGCATTAAGAGGCAGACTTTTTTACCAAACAAGATTCATCTCTTAACGATTCAGAGGTTGCCTCTTAATGGAACTATTAAAAGCAAACAGCCCCTTAGTCATGCAACATAACAAAATCAAAAAGAGATGGAAGCTGCATAAACTAAAAGAATAAAAGATTAGCATAGTTAGACAACCAGATGAGGGAAGCATACCGGTAAAGAAGGCTGCATGATAGGTTTCCCACCAGGTGCATCTTCATCACTACAGATATTACAAATATCTTCATTAGCACCATTTCTGATGGGAAAGAAAAGAAAAGGTTATATCAAGAGATAAACTTACTTCATATAGTTTTGGAAATACAGATCTTCACGCACTTTAGAAGTTAGCTCCATCACAACCTCTGGGTGTTTGAGCTTTAAATGTTTGTGAACAAACTCAGAAGCGTGAAACAGCTTGGTGCAACCCTTTGCTCCACAACCATACTTCCATCCATATTTTTCATCTCGTATTTTACGCACATAAGGATCCAACGACTCAGATGCAGCAGCATCTATCTTTTCCTTTGCAGTCATTATTTCCAAAGGATCTTGACCCTTCAATCGTTCCTGCCATCGTGAATCTAATTTATTTTCCCAGTCAGCTGAGTTATCTGAGGTCTTGCCATCCACCCTCACATGCCGATGACCTTTAGCTTCACTTCTCTCAACCAATCCATAATAATCCAAACCATGAATCCGCCACAGATAAGTGATAAGTGTATCGAGTAACTCAACACCCTCAAGACCTTTGACAGAAGCTAAACCACGAATAATGACAACTGGGCCGCTGGACCCACCACCCCTGTTTGTTCTCTCATTATCAGCTCTTGATAATATATTATCCTCTATTCCTTTCTCCAGGTCAAGTTTCTTAACAAGTGCCTGTGCTTGTTCTACGTCAAGCTGGATTCGTCTGGGTTCAGAACTGACTGGGTCAGCCTTTGGAGCGGCTGGGAATGGATCAGACTCTTTTGTTGCCATGCGGCCATGCCATCTTCTTTTGCCACCTGTATCCACTTCATCTTCAGAATTCGGATTAGTTGCATGCCCTAGCTTGTTTGAAGATGAAGCAGTGACACCAGGACCTCTGCTTCATGTAAAGAAATGTTACAGGTGTACTAGTTTTTGGGGAACAATAAAAGCATTGCAATGGAAGCATATCTTACAAATCTAATGCTCCGCTCTGCAAATCAAGCAAAAATTCCTTTGACAACTTCCGAGCAAGTTCATTTCTCCTGAAAAGAAAATGCAGAAAGATATAAGATTGGCATCTCACAAGCACCAAGAACCAGATTAGTAGCAATAAAAAAGAATAAACATGGACTAAATAGTTTCGAGTGTGAAAATGAGCTTCTCCCACAAAATACAAAAAGCACACCTTTCAATAACTGCAAGCAAATTTGTGGGGTGGTATTTATCTTTCAACCTACATCATAAAGCAAAGATTTGAGAGAAAAGGTTGTGATTACAGAATAACAGGAAGGAGATGTATATGTGTACAAGGTACCAATCTTCGCCTTTATGAGCATCAAAATAAGCTCGTTTCTGAGTCGATATATATTCCGATTTGTATTCTTGATATCTGTAGAACAGGTCATTGTTAAAGGTTAACAATTAAGAAACCCAAGTGAGGATCTGGTGAGTACCCTCACAGCAAGCATCACTATACCTGCGTTCAGCTTCAGATGGCAGTATATCATCTTCAAGCTCCTGAATGAACTGCTTGTAAGACATCAAGCCTTCCCTGAATAAATAAAAACTTAATACGTCATATTCACATTTAGATTGCAATACTTATATGTACTCCAGAGGAACCTTTATTGAATCACTCTCACGGAAATAGAAATAGAAATCACAAGGTGAAACATCAATACTAGTGCCAGATGATTTCACGTTATAACAGAACATCATAAGTAAAAAGTGATAGGCATAGTTGAGAGTAAATATATAGCAGACAAGAATTAGGAGGGGATGAAAAGCCTCTAACAAGATAAAAGTTACAAGCATGTCTCATCCTCATAAATTGTGGTGCAAGATCAAGTTTATGCAGGAACATCTCATAAATCCCATAGATCATGACACACCTTGAAACAATAAAATAACTCGTAACTGAATTCCCCTATGTGCCTAGGGTTTGTAGGTGTTCCCATAGCTTCTTTGTGTTAGATTAGTTAACTATAGTAGACAGATCATATTTCATTATATTCCACACAATCCCAAACTAAACAGCAATCATTGGCTTCCCAATCATGAGTGACACACAATCCAATGACTCTTAATCAGATGCTGGCCTTCGTACGTTTAAGGTTAATCTTTTAAATGCAATTAGAATCGCTATATTTGATCAAGATATTGACTAAAGTAAAAAACTAACAGCAGCCTCATATCTCTGATAATTTCAATTTCTCACGGCAGGAGTCAAAACAAAGGGCCACGAGCCATCAACAAAAGAGGCTAGCCTCACTATTGGAACTGACGATACATGAAACAATCTTGTGAGGATAAATCAAGTCAGATATTCACAACAATAGAAGAGACGATGTCATTAACCATAAATGATCACAAGGAGATGATGAATGGTCGATAGCCAACAACGAATAATCTAAGATGCTTCAATAACATCAACTATTTCATGGGCAAAGCCGAGACTTATTTATGACTCTGGCACAACACAAATGTGCAAGATGTGTCTAATCTTTCTGCAGGGCAAGTCCTACTTAGCTGGACATAACTAAAACATGAAATGCCAAATAGCAGCCCTGTCGTGTTAAAGATGAAGCGTCTGACATGGCCTGTTAATATGGTGTAATTGCTTGCTACGAAATACTAGTTTCACTAAGAAAACAAAAGAAATCACAATCCAACGTGAAGAAAGAAATATTGGCTATAATAAGTTAAAAACACAACGAGAATTCAAATTAGGCAAATCCAGTGCTACAAGTAGAAACATCATACAGTTACAAACTAGTTTGATGATGCTCACCTATGTGTAACGGCAGCATCATTGTAACCTCCACGAGTATCCCAGTCTGCAAAAAAACACCATAGATAAAAGTGAAAAGAACTTAAAATGAAAATAAGAGAACATAACTGAAGTTAATGGCATGCTGTATAGTACACCCTAGTAACTGACGGGAAGACTCTCTTAGAGCATCTCCAACAGCTTCTCCAAAATGAAGAAAATGGAGATTTTGGGCAATTTTTTGCTCCAACAGCTTCTCCAAAATGGAGAAAATAGGAGAGATAGAGAGAGAGTGTAATTTTCTCCAAATTTGGAGATATCCCCTAAAATGATTACCAAGAGAGAAATGATTTTTTATAATATCCCACCAATGAGAAACCTTGAAATGAAATGTTAGGTGAGAGAAATAATATTTTATTAAATATACAGAATAATTTAATAATATAATCAATGATTTATCTCCAACATGGGAACCTGGTGGAGATGGATGTAGTTTTCTTGAAAATTTTGGTTCTCCATTTTAGAGAAATTTTGGAGAATCTGTTGGAGATGCTCTTAAAAGTTAACAATTCCATACAATACAAGGGATGAATTTAGTTCCAAGAATTGATCACCATTCCAATTTGTTCAGATTCTGGCACCAAATAGGCCCCAGGAGATGAACAATTTGGAGGCAAACTTGAACAGGAGAGAAACATCAGCAGAAACGGCGTTCAAGAAGATAGGATTTGAGGTAGGAGTAAACATATTGATGCTTGATGCTGCAGTTACAGACAAAAATCAGTAAGATTAAGATGGATCTAGGGCCTCCCTTCCGATGAGTTGAAAGATGTGAAAAGATAAAGGCATTCGAAGAGGATGGAGACAAATAAAACTAAATACAAGGTCCAATCGAGTAGAGCTTAGGATCGATTTAAGGAAGGAGACGAAGGGGCCATCCAGCCTATCAGCTCAAGGCTGACAACCAGAGGAGGAGAAATAATATGAGCACGTTTATCAAAAGAGAGTTTGACTTCCAAAATTTTGGAGACTCCTTTTGTGTACCTACACTTATTATTCTTTTTGCTTCAAACCAGCTAACATTTGATATATTACAAATTAACATACTGCCAAAAGCTTCCTCACCAAACAGCAAAACTCCAACTATAAAACAATTCAATGCAACTCTGAACTACAAAATGCTAATTGCATGATTGGTGCTTACCAGATGGACCACCTTGGTATCCACCAGATGAGCGGCCACCATACCGACCACGAGGCCGGTCTTCCGGATAACCAGATCTGCCACCAATATGCTCATAGCTACCAGGGTGATCATATCCAAACCTGTGACATAATTGTAATACAATATTGGGCCCAAGTGCTAAAATTATAACACAGAAGTTAAACAGTAAGCCTGTACTAGCAAGACAAGTCTAACTATAGTGAGCAAATATATTATACTTTTATCCAGACACTCCACAAATTAGAACATACACATGACTATCTTCGCAAAACGGAAGATAACCAGAAACATCAAAACAAAAACCTAATTGTATGAACTTGAAGAAGCTCCTATACTCTGATCACACCAAAAAACAGACTGAAAAACAGACCACAAGTCCCTTACACTAGCAGCAAGCAAAACAAGAAGCAAGAAATTAATAAGCAGGACAAAATAGACTAAAGCACACAAAGAACAAACCTAATATCCTAAGCAATTAATGCGATTATTTTTTGAAATCGGTGTAAGTTGATATAGCGGTTATCGCATTGTAAAGCGGGGGTGTATGTTTAGAGTATTAAGCAGTAACTAATGGGATTGATAATAAAAGAAACTGATTGGTTTCAAATAATATAATGGGTCCATCCTCCCACTAGCCCAAATTTTCATTCCAGGTTAAACATGGGTAGAATGAAAAATCATTCTCATTTTCATTCCTTGTCATTTTCATTTTCATTCCCCTACCTGAATCAACCAGCCCCTAAATATATTGTATATGTAATACACATCATGTAAAGTAAAACAAATCAAGTCCCACACAAGCAACATAGCAATAAAGTTTGTAAAGGTCATGAAAAATCTAATTGCACTAGCAGTAAATCGCGGTCAAGTAGTGGTATATGATGCTGCTAATCGTGGGACCACTATTATACTGCTATTGCACTGTTAAACAACCACTATAGCGCCGCGATTGATTGTCAAGCTAATATCAAACTGAATACTGAAGTGCAGTCAACAAAGCACACCAAAATCTATGCAGAATCTTCCAAGCAAAACAAATCCAGACTGAGTTAGCCAGGCAAACTAAATCCATGCATGCATGCATGGTCAGCAAAGCAAATCTAGTATCCAAACAAGCCAAGATAAAGGTTTAGATGGATTGCAGATCAGTCAATTTCAGATGAAAACATGCAAGTCTAAGCAACCAGTAAGATTAAAAAAACAACCAACCAAACAGCCAACCAACTAATGGTTAACCACGAAGGCAAGAAATGGAATGTCCACACATCTGATATGCCAAACCTAAAGGATCCCTCATGAACAAGACCAGATAAACAATTGAGTCCACCATCAGGTAATCAAGCCTCATAGATGTCCTAGGACTCCACAACCCAAAGATTTGTTAACTTCACTAAAACAAGAAGCAAGCAAGCAAGCAGAATGAGTCCATTCCTCAAATCAGACAAACTTGACTTCTTAACAGAACTATAAATCGTTTCTAGGCTAATTGTTTTGGTTTCAGTGTCGCAATTGAATTCTCTCAAAAGGTATATTCATAAAGGAAATTGGATATGACATACTGGTGTGTATACATATTAGTCTCCCACATCTCTTGTAGGTAAAAGTTATTCAATCTCCACGTCAAGCAACTTCTCAGGAACTCAAACATTAAAAAGTTTCATTGTAAATGACTTTTTCCACACCTGAAATCTTTGTTTAAAAGAAAAGTTTTTAATTAGTTTTTAATTGATTAATTGATTAATCAATATAATTATTATTTATTTTGAATATTAGTCATTAATTATTTTTAGGTTGTTAGTGTTATCATCATCATTATTATTCAATCAATTTTGGCGGCCAAAAATCAAATACTACAATTCTAAAAATGTTTTTGTAAGTTACATTTCTTATCTTTCATAAATAATAAAACTTTGATAAAAATTTAACTATTGATTAAAGCTTTTTTGGAAAAATTATCACTTTATTAAAAAAATTACAGTCAAGAAGCATTGCTTTTATTTATATTATGCGTAATAGACTAACGGTTATTCAAAATCATCAATTAATTACACAAATTTTCTAAAATTCATATTTGGTTACACTAATTAATAATTTTAGAAAGTTTGTTACATTCCCTAACATGCAACGGTTGTGTCATGAGATGTGAGAAATTCGTAATAGTATTGCTAATATGCCATGAAATCCGAGTAATGTCCTTTAACCTAAATAGATGGAAAAATTTTATTTTTTGTTACTACTTATTTTAATATAATGAAATGTATTACTGATATGTTTTAATTATATTATGCAAGTTACGTTTGAGTAATTTATCAATGTGTCCTTTTAGGTCATTTTACATTTGTCATCTAGCTTATCAGCTAGTTTATACCAAACGTGATTGGTTTATCAGCTAGCTTTCCCACCAACTGCTAGCTTATCATTGTTGTTTTCTGGTTCATAGCAATTGGTAGCGGAGTCGTTCCAAATCCGTGTCCAGGAAATTGCAATGGTACCTATATTGTGTGTTTGAAGCCATGTCGAGTGATACGAATCAGAAGGTTGAACCCATGAAGATGGAGATGATTGGAATCCAATCCATTGTTTCAAATTCGAAAGCCAATTCCGAGAACAGATGTAGATTTTCTAGGAAGTTATCAATTAGAAACTAACTGAGATGACAGAGGCTATTCATGAAGAGGTACGTATTTCTCGATCCCAATCAGGTTACTACATCGATAACCCACCAGGTGGTTCTTCACCGTCCGAGATTGCATTCGGAGGTTTCACCTCGAATAGCGAGGAGGTTGCCCAAGAAAAGATACATACTAATGACAAACATCTGGTCACGAAGGTGATTGGAAACGAGGAGAGAAGGGAGAAAACAGAGAATGTAGAGAAGGTTTTGCCAATAGAAGAGAAAAAGGAACATACTCTTAGAAAATGAATAACCAATTATGTACTGCACATTGGAGAGTTCAAAGTGATAAATAATCGTTCTCCCTACCATCCAGAATCTGGAAATTTAGGGTTCTGTCCAAATCTGGACCCAGAACCGTCGAGCGTTTACTCCTCATTGCCTCAGATTTGATCACAGGTGGATTCGTCCACCATCCCTATTATGATTGAGAGAAGAGAGGTGATTGAAACAGTTTCATCGATTAGAACGGAGAAAATCAATTGGGTTCATATTCGGCCTAACGCACAATTAGTCTAGGAGAAGGCCCAAGGCAACCTAAGTCGGTTTGCGACCAAGCCTAGACCTATTTTGGGGTTGACGACTCGCCAGGCTCTTACCGTTTTCATGGACCAATCCTTCGATTTGCAAGGCAACAAGTCGGTGAGGAGTTATGAAACAGGAAAAACTGAAGAAGCACATCAAAGAACGAATCGATTAAATCTTCCCGTGGAACAATAAATTGTTGGATCAACGATGAAGGTGAAATTTCCAGCAACAAATGATCAGAAAATCACAAGTTTCATGGGAAAACAATCAAGAACCGTGAATTTAAGAACTTCGTTATCCCCCATTCCGTTAAACTGAATGATACTATAAACCAAAGCCTAACACTACCCGGATTCCGATGTAGACCTAATCAGAATCCAAAACCCTCTTTGAATTCGACCTCAGAACCAGGTCGGCTATTCTCGACTCATTTCTCACCATTTTGTTTCTCGAGTCATCAAGGGACCAGAGTCAATTGATTTGAGTGGTCCGATTGTCTATTGTCCAAACTTTTGTCCAATTGGCAAGACCAAAAGGAAGTAGTTGGGAGAAATCATACTTATTGTTAGTGTTTAATTTATGTTGTATTCAAGTTGAGGGACTAATTGTGTAACTTTCAGATCTAGGTATAAATAGCTTAGATCTCTTACTAGACATTAACAACACTTAGCATTTTGAATATCTTTCTCTGTGAGAATTCTCTCTAGTTTGTAACTCATCCTTTTGAAGATTAATGAGAGATGAATGGATTAAATCATAGATCTTGATCATATTACTTGTATCTTGGGATCACAAGTGGTATCAGAGCAGAATCGTTGAAGATTTCTTCGATACGATCCTTCGAATCTCGACAATTCAAGTGAAAACGTGCCGAATTTTGAAGAATTTGAAGATTTTGGATTCGATCTTCAAGTAAGTGTGTTCTAATCACCTGATCTATTAAAGATCTGTTCGTTGTTCGATTCTACATCAATTGTTATCTTCAGAATCGATCAACGTGAACAAAATTGGTGATTTTGAAAGTTTTTGAGTTTTTCGGTATTTTTGATGAAAATTTTCAAATCTGGAAGATTTTTGTTGTGCATGGATCGTGTTTAGACATTCAGATCATTTTCTTTATTGATTATGAAGAGAATGCAACAATCAGATCCAAATTTGGTGAAGAAATGTGCGAAATAGGATTTTTGAGTGTGAACAGTACCTAACCTCGCCGGAAAAACGATTTGGCCGAAATTTGCTATTTTCACCAGGGTTTTGATGATTAGATGCTCACAGATCTGTTTGTTTTGAAGTAACGATCTGTTTGCAATCATTTGGAGTGAAATTCAGCAAGAAATCGAGGTTTTTGGGCTGATAAAAGTGTTCACCGGAAAAGTTCATAACTCTCGGACAAAGCGTGTTCATAACTCTCGGACAAGACTAGTTCATAACAGTCGGACAAAACTGAGATTCATAACTGTCGTACACTACTGTCATTCAAAGTTGTCGCACAAGACTCATCCGACAACTCATTCTAATCGTACATGTGGTGTCCGACAACTACTGTTCATTGGGTCTAGTCGTACAAGACTTATACAACTTCTACTGTTCATTTGCGCTAGTCGTACAAGAGGCATACGACTTCTACTGTTCATTAGCGCTAGTCGTACAAGACCCATCCGACTATTACTGTTCATCTGATCTAGTCGTACAAGACCTGTCCGATAGTTACTGTTCACTGGAAGTTAGCGCACAAAAGATGCCAGATTACAACTTCTAGTCGCACAAGGGTTATCCGAGAACTACTGTTCACAGTGTTTAGTCGCACAAAAGTTGCCCGATCAGATTTTCTGAGTTGATTTTAGACCGTTTAAAGAGTGGGAAAAAAAATCTCTAGAGGCGTTGCCCCTTGACCCCATCCGCTAACCGGGTAGTGGAACCCCCGTGCTAAGTCTCGGGAGGGGGACATTTTTCTTGGACTTGAGCATAAAGCGTGGGTGCTACATGACGCTTCCTTCTTCGATCAAATCCGAACCACAGTTGTTGGAAGGATTGAGGGTTTGGAGATATTACATTCAATTTGAGATTTAGAAAACTCTTTAGGTGGGGCCATGAAGTCTGTAGAGTTTTTGGGTTGGGACAATGACCCTGCTCATATGAGGGTCCTTAAGCTAATTAGTCCACCCTAATCGAAGAGAGGGAAGTTAATATTAACACTAGTAATCCAGTCTTTGAGGAAATTGACATCTAACAAAAGGAATGTATAGTATCTATGCAAACCACGGTTGTAAAAGGGAGCGATTAGAGAGATAATTGATACGAAATGAATACTGAATCAAGAAAAGTGCATTTCCCAATTCAGGAGTTAGTGCAGGCTAAAGAAGACAAGGACTTAAACAAGGTTGACAAAATATTGGCAATGCTAATTGGGTTGATCCTTGTTATGGGTTGCCTCGAGTACCTTGTGTGGAAGTATATTGATGTTTGGTCAAAGCTGATCGAGTACAACAAAATGGTGGTGGTTGATTTTTATGACAATAATATCATTCAAGAAAAGGAACAAGACATCATGGTGCAGATCTTAGAAGGCATGAGTGTGAGAGATGTAGTAATCTACCAATCGTTTCTTTCTTTTTCTCTATCCAACTTGAGGGCAAAGAGGTTCTGGTAATTTCATCCATCGATATGCAAGTCCAAGCCCAAGCCTAATATTATATTCTAGAATAAATTGTTATAAATAGAGACTTGGTGGGAGAGTATAGGCATCCAAAAAATATTAAGTTTGTGTTGGGAGAGTCTAGCCTCTCGAGTAGCTAGTTTCCTGTCTTTTCCTTTACCTTGTTAATGAAAGCATTCAACAACACTTGATTACAATATTTGTGTTCATTGTTGTCTTCTGGTTCATAACAAGTTCAGATACACGATATCAAAGCTTCTGAAATTAAATTATCTTTATTCTCTTCTCAATTTTTGATATTCTAGATAGGTTGACTGATGGTCAAGCTTGCTGATACATAACTTGGATAAAATATCTAAAAAAATGAAACAACAGCAAGCATCCTCTAAAACATATCTAAATTCCAATTGGAATGGGGGAGGGGTATCCTGGTATAACATCATGAACAAGGATGAAGATTAAGACCAAACAAGAGTAATGCACAAATAGCCAAATGTATCTTCATCAAGCCTAATTGCAAGTAAATCCTTCTCCACAAACCATGATTGTGAATTGAGTGATGTGCATGTGTAAGCATATACACACACATATACATATACATATACACATACAAGCATATACACAAATACATAGGCACAAAAGCTTGTGTGCAAATCTATGACAACAAAAGAAGGAATAAACTACCAAAGACTGCATAAAAAATTGATATGTCCACGAATCCCACTTCCTTGCAACACATAGAAGTACTTTCAAATACATCACTACTAAGTAGATCCAATTGCAATAGAGTTCACTACTTCACTATGTTTTATATCTTAATTGGTGTCTATAAAAAGCATAGACTTTGTTTGCTTTAGTGAGGCATCACAAGAACAGAATTGCCATTTGGCACCTCCATAAGACACGGAAGGTTAGAATCACTTGGATTTTAATTTTCCTAATAGTTTTGTAACCACAGATAGACTTTATGATCTTTTGATTATATATTTGAAATTAGATTATACTAAATCCAATGAACACCTCAATATTGAACCCTTTTCTTAGTTCCATGTCACAAACTATCTTGGCTCAAAATCCACAACACCTGCTTTCTCATTTTCACATCTCAATTTCAATTATTACATCTCCCTCTTTTTCTAAATTTAAAGTGTTTCTTGCGTATTGGTAATGTTGAAAAGCAGGAAAGTGTTCATATAACTTATAAAGGCTAGAAAGGAGTAATACGAATCACAGTCCTCAGTCCTTTTGATGACATAATTGCTTAATGAAGATGCTGCTTTGCTCAGAAAATGGTTGCAAGCTTTAATATTATTGATGCAGAAAGAGAATTAGAGATATACAGACCATAATATCACCAGAGTCTCCCTGGAACAAGATCCCCTTACTACCACATACACGATAAAAATAAGCAATTGTCCGAACCCTGGTTAGACTAAAGCGTAATCATCCATCTGGTAAGATAAAACCAGCACCATCTCACAAATTCTAATGAAATAGGCAAATAGCCTGGGAAACGAGTAGAATAACAACTTAAACCAAGTACCAACCTTCTATCACCAGGTCCGAAACCTCCACGAGGACTTCCACGACGGCCGTCGTAACCACCTTCATCCCTGCGAGACCTCTTAAACGGCGGGAATGGAGGTGAACGCCGAGAAGGAGAGTGGCCACCACCACGGCGGTCACGATACAGAGGTGGAGGAGGAGAGGTAGGGCTAGCAGCACGCCTCTTGTAATCCCTGTGAGGAGGCGAGCGATTACGATTATCGTAGTAATCAGAACGACGATTAGATGGGCGCTCAGTGTCACGGTCCCCCTCATCATTTCTTCTCTCTCTCGAATCACGGTCACGGCGTTGTGAGGACGCTCGTGCTGGCGCTGGCGCTGGTGTTGGTGCTAGAGCTGGAGGTGGTGCTGGTGGAGATGCATCAGCATTTTCGTCATTGGCCAACTTCTTGTGGTTATCATCGTTGTCGTCTTTGCGTTCTTCACTACTCCGGCGGTCGACGGAATCGACGGGCATGGTCATCACTTCAGCCATTGATGCAGAAATGAGGAGAAACAAACCCTAGAACTCGATGCAGATAACTGGTTACGAACGACGCTTGTCGGGGCTGGATCAGAGAAAGCAAATACTGAATTGCAAAATGGTCCCTCAACTATTACATCCAGTTGTTTGAGTCCATTAATTATAGTAACAAAAATTGTTCCTTCGAACCATCTCAACTATCAAGCCACGGATCATCCAATTTTTGTCAATCTCACTCGTCTGGTGAACCAAGAAGATTGAAGCATTTTTTTTCACTTTAATTACCACTTGTCACAATACCATTGATCAAAATTAGATTTTTCTAACTTATCTGATAAAGAAGATGACTTTACTAAAAAAATATATACTAAAATTCATGGTTTTCAATTCTCTATAAGTAGAGTAGAATAGTGACATATTTATATCACACCAATCTTTCTCTTCAGTTCAATCATCTCGTTATCTTGCAAATCTCAAAAAACTTTCAGTTTCTTTTAATTATCTGTTATGGATCCAAACTTTCCAAATTTCCTTTCAAATTTTCAACATCCTGATAACTCAGTATCACCCAAACATGCAATATGAAAATTCTGAGTTTTTCATCTATAATAATCAAGCACGTATCTCTGAAAATGCCCAAACACCGCAAAAAAGTTCAAGAGCTGATAAGTAGGAAACCAAATAAGATATGGTGTTGATGTCGGCATGGATCTACGTTAGTGAAGAACCTATTTGAGACAAAAACCAGAAGAAACAGACATTTTGGTCACGAGTGAAAGAATACATGACGAAACTCGAGAAGAAAATGCAAAAGGACTAACCATCAGGAATGGAAATCAAATGAAAGGTCGTTTTGCACAACTTAACGAAAGTGCAAACAAATGAATTGTTGTGTACAAAGAAACATATCGATAGAAAAGGAGCGAAATGAGTATGAAAGATGTTGAGAAAGAGGCTCATGCAATTTATGAGATGGATGGGAGTAAGTTTAATGACTTGCTTGTTGTTAACGAAGTTATTGTTAATGCTAAAAATCGTATAAATGAAGATTTAAAGTCGGTGTGGAGCTTTAACAACTAAAGAAAAGGATCTCTCGACAAAATCGTACAACGGGTGATAAAAAGTAAGAGAAACAACAGAATTTGGCGACGCGAAAAACCCCGTCGAGGGTAAAAACTGCGGTCGATAGTGCATTATGGTCGTCAATCAGGGACGACGTCCTTTAGTAACAAATATCGAAAGTACAATGTGTTACAATAAAAGTTGAAGTAGACTAAATCTTGAGTTTCTATTAAGTGTCGTGAGTTTGAACTGGTTGTCGTGAGATTCTTCGAGAGATGGTGAAGTTCGTTCACTGTTGATGCTTGCTATTGTTCTACAAGTTCTCCCGGAATCACTGTGTGTGCGAATGAGGCCTTGAGCTTGGTTTATATAGGATTTGATGTCATAAATGATCTTCATGTAGGTTCCCAGATTCAAGTTGTCTCACAATAATAACACAAAACAGATAGCGGAAGCATTATATAAAGCCATTAAATGTGAGTGATTGTGTAAACGATTATGTAACAATGAGAGTATCAATAATGAACAGTAAGATGATAACAAGATCAAGTAAATAAGCTGCTCGTTATATTGATATTTGAATAACACCAAGAACACGTTCAAGTGTGTGTATTCTGAAATCTCTCAGGAAACAAATCGTACAGTGGTAGTGCTATGGAATGTTGCAGTGTGTGCTCTCACAATTGTGGAAAACAATTCTTCCAAAAGCTTAAAATTGTGTGTTCCACTAACGTTCTATTTATAGCCTGATAAAGCACTAGACAGTGTACTATCTAACCCTAAGGTGACATGTGGAAAGTGTGTCTCCGTCCTTTTAGGGCTTACGTGGAAAGTACGAACACGTGTCTAACACTTAGATATTTCTACGAGACTTAAGCTTCACAGAGGTTTTCCTTCACCAGAGCTCTTACGCCAGAGCTCTGATGGTCTTCTGGTGAGATCAGTTCTTCTGTTGAATAGAAGAAGTCTTCTGCCAGAGCTCTGTCGAGCTCTGATGGTCTTCTGCTTGATATTCTTCTAAGTCTTCTGCAGGATCTCTGGTGGTCTTCTGACTTGTAATATTTTCAATACTTTTACATCTTGTATACTTGGGGCTAACAATCTTCCCCTAAGTATTGAAAATAAAAAAATTGCAAATTACAGAGATAATTTAAACAAAAGACAAAGAGGAGAAGATCATCCTCTGTGAAACTTGATACTTTTCTTTTAAGATATTACAATACAATGCAAAAGAAATAGTATACTAAGCATAATAGTTTCCTCTTAGAATTATGTCGAATCTTCTGATCAGTTCTCTAAATTCTAACATGAGGTCTATTTGGTTAATGTAGCTCTTTAGAGCTTCTTCTGGGCACTTTTCTCTTGGAAGATCCAAGATGATTCTTCTGAGATACTGCAACGACTCACTTGAGTACTTGTGGGCTTCTTCTGATCTTATTGCTTTCTTGATGCCCTTTTGTCGGCAGATAAGTATTGTTGGATCTCCAACAACAGTTCCTGTTCTGTGATGATCAAGACCCTCAAGACTCTCATTTGGTGCCCTGATCGCCAATTTCTCAACTTCAAATTCCATGCCAAGTTGAAAATCAGTTTGCGTTCTGAGATCGACGTGTTCTTGCATAGCAAGCTGAATTTCCCTCATAGCAGTTCCTGTGCCTTTGTATCTGTCGATGAAGTTGACACAGTAGGAGTGAAGAGTTATCAAGTCGTAGGGATTCAGAAGAACAAGGTCGTTGTCATTGAAACTTTCTATCTTATTGTCTTCTGATCCCACTGTGTAGACATGGTACAGAGCTCTGTCATGTGAAAATTTCTTTGCTTTTATCTTCAGAATTCTGTTGATCGAGAAGTGTGAGTTTATGGCTTTGTTCAGATGAGATTTGGTTTCGATGAACCTACGCCTTTGATCCGTGAGTTTATTAGCTCTGATGGGATTTAGGTATGGGTTGTTGGGTACAACACTCACTGGGATAATATCTCTGTCAGCATAGAGATAGGAGAACACCTTTTCGATTGCAGGTTTCTCTGAGTGTCGAGCTTCAGGGTTCTGCTCTGGTTGGTTTAGGGTTGGGTTCTGGTCGTCATGAGTGTCAGCCATTAGGAAGTCAGCAAGGCTTTCAGGTTCAGGCTCCTGTGCAGTTTGGGGTTGGTTTTGGTTCATTTGTTCATCAGGAGAGAATGGTTCTGTTCTCTCTGGTTCAGTCCTTGGGGATTGGGGAGGAGTGTCTAGAATGATTACCACTGGTGGTTGAGATGTCGACTCTTCTGGTGCTTTTATTGTTCTGTCTTTGAAGATGTAGTCAAATTTCTCAAATGCAATCATCCCAGTCTCTGTTGTAGTTTCCTCTGTTGGAGTTTCCTCTGTTGGAGTTTCCTCTGTCTCCATCTCCCCTTGTGTTTCTTTTTCTTTCTCTTTCTCTTTCTCCTTCTCTTGCTCTTTCTCCTTCTCCTCTTTTTGTTTCTCTGAGGACTCACCCATCTGATTATCTGAGTTGCCTTCTGCAGCGTCGTGGAAATCATCATCATCAGAAGCTGCAATTCCGGCATCTGGTGAGTCTGGAACAACAAACTTCGGATTAGACTTACCCATTTTGCTTGAAGGCACTCCTTCTGGGGGTCCTTCTGCAGGTCTTTTGTTCGTAGCAGTCTGTAAGATGGAATCTGTGAAGATAGTGACTGCCTTTTTCAATGCATCTTAGACCTCTGTTGCAGCAGTTCTTATTTCATCAACTTGACTCTCAAAGTTAAATTTGTGAGAGTCAAGAGATGCTTGGACGTTGATAACTCTATTTCTAGAGTTATTATTTTCTTTTATTTTTATTTTATTTTGTCAAATTTTAGCCATTTCACTTCTCAAAACCCCCATTCTTGGTAATATTCATTAAAATGAGCAAAAAGAGTAAACCATAGTATTAATGAATTATTTGGTGGAGTTTTGTTGATGTTTCACGATTTTCTCGCAGTGACGTGCGAAGTCCCAACTCCGGATCCCACTTTCGAGCAGAGAAGAAGACAAAACAAATTTAAATCTTAGCTTGAAAGATAATGTTGGGGAATAGAAGATTCAGTGGCAGAAAGCATGGGAATAAAATAATGCAATCATGTTCCTAAAAGTATGGTAAGATGAATAAATTAATCAAACTCATGGTACTTTAAAGTTGACTTTTGTGAAAGGTGAAGGGTCCTATGGGTAAAAGAGCTTCAAGATGATGGATAGAAGTGTTGCATGATCAAGCTGAATTTTATGTCCCTCCACTTCAGTCCTTACTCTCTAGACAACCCATTTTTGTGTAAAACCCAAATCTTTCCTTTAGTATAAAAGGAAGCATTGGGGTTCATTAATATCATCCAAGAATCTCTCAACTACCACATTTGGTGTGAGTTTAAGTTCTAGTTTTTAGCTTTCATTTACTGAAGTAGTTATTTAAATTCCAGTATTTAATTTCTTAGAGTAATTTGTAGTTTTGAGTAATATGTGGCAGTGGCGTACCTTCGTTCCCCACTGCGGTTTTAATTCAAGTCTCTTTTAATTTACTTATGTGTAAATCTTCATCTTTTACTTTCTTTATTTCAGTAATGTTAGGCTAAACATCCCTTGGGATGTAGGAAAGAGAACTACCTGGATTTTAGAGAAAATGCTTGAGTGATCTTTATACTTGGAATATTTGTTGTTTTAGTTATTCATTCTCGATTATTCCCCAATGATGCGAACAAGCCGATAACTTGTAAGGATCTAAAGTCTAGTTCTTAACTCAAAAATGAGTAGAACGTAGTGACACGAGCTTGGATAATGCTATGGAGTTCGAAAGAATTCTTATGACACTTACGAAAGTGAGGTCGGCACAGTGAGCTAATCTCAACTCACTGGAGTAGTAGGCAAGCTAGTTGGTGTATCTAAAAACACTTAGAATATTTGTCTCTACACATTCCATCGAGACCTGAAAAGGTCCATCTTGAGATTACCATTGACAAAACGATAAATACAAAGAGTATGAGATTTTTACTTAAATGTGTGAGTATTTTGTAACCGGGCTTTTCTAGCGAAAAGACCGACCTCAAGTACAAGGATCATTTTTAGGATCAAGTATTTATTATAAAATCTAGGGAAAATCTAACCTACATTCCTTCTTTTAAAATCTTAAGTAAAATCGTTAAAGTAACATTTCACCAAACCAAACCAAAAGTATTATTTTCCTCTCTAATTGAAACCTGTAAAAGGAGCTCATGAAAACCGTATTGTCTTGATTGTCCAGTCTCTGTGGATACGATTCTGGTATTTTACCAACTATTACTTGTTGTGACGATCATAGTGGACAGTGTACACTTGCACTTTCCACTGTGGACAGTTTGCAACCCACTGCGATTAAAACACATATTTCGCACGTACCAAGTTTTTGGCGCCGTTGCCGGGGACTGGCCTGATTTTTAAATCTCAAGACATTAGTTTTTGTTCGAGCCCGAGTAACTCGTTTTTCTAAGCTGTCTGTGTTGTATGCCAAGGCAACAACACGGACCTTTGTTACCAATCGATCTTGAAATAGAGAAAACTTTTCGAAGAAGACGCAGAAACAGAAATACAAATCGACAACCCCCTGTGATCTCGACTGTGAACATGGCAGAAATACCACCACCTATAGTGGAGACCACAGTGACGATTGCCGATAGCAAAGATCGAAAAATACGGGACTATGCTACTTCCGGAGTTGGCGATTTAAGCTCCGGGATTCTAAGACCCAACATTGTTGCAGCTCATTTTGAACTCAAGTCGGTGATGTTTCAAATGATCCAAGCCATGGGTCAATTTGGAGGATCACCATCTGAGGATCCACACTCGCACTTAAAATCTTTTTTGGAAATGACCGATTCCTTTCAGTTGCAAGGTGTGAGTGATGAAGCATTAAGACTAAGGCTTTTCCCTTTTTCACTGAGGGATAAGGCAAAGTCCTGGCTGAACTCACATGCACCTCACTCGATAACCACTTGGCAAGAACTTGCGGATAAATTTTTGCAAAAATACTTTCCTCCAACGAGGAACGTAAGGTTTCGAAATGATATTATTTTGTTTAGACAAGAAGAAGATGAGGCTGTTTCGGATGCATGGGAACGATTTAAAGATTTACTTCGAAAGTGCCCACATCACGGCATCCCACATTGCATCCAATTGGAAACCTTTTACAATGGTCTTTCCAATGCAGCCAAAATCATCTTAGATGCAACAGCCGGTGGAACATTCACGAGTAAAACCTACAATGAAGGATATAAAATCTTGGAAAAAGTGTCTAACAACAATACCAAGTGGTCCAATCCTAGAGCAATAGTACCAAATACCAATACCATCGATTCCGAAGCACTCAAAACCATGAATGCGCAGCTCGTGGCCTTAACCAAATTAGTTTTGAATCAAAATAGAGGCCAAGTCAATTCCGCAACTCATCTCGCCGAAAACTGCTCCCTCTGTGGAGGAGCACGTTTTTGACTATTGTCCAGCAAATCCCGAATCCGTTAATGTTATAGGGACCAACCCGAGGAACAATCCATATTCGCAAACTTATAATCCAGGGTGGAGGAATCACCCAAAATTCTCTTGGGCTATTAATCTAGGACTCCAACCCCACGGGGCGAGTCATGTCCAGCAAAGACCACACAACCCCCCTGGATTTCAGCAACATCACAGTGGGCAGTCCCCACATCACAGTGGGCAGAACTCGCAGAACTTTCACCAAGGACAATCCTCACAACAATTCCAACCGCGAGGAACTCAAGCCGCTGAGGTTCAACCATCACTTGAATCTATTCTCAAAGGTTTCATGAATCAAACTCAAGCAGCCATTAGGAACATAGAGACTCAAGTAGGACAACTAGCCGTCGAAGTTAAGAATAGACCACCAGGGACGTTACCTAGTGATACCGAACACGCTAAGGTGATAGGAAAAGAGCACGTAAAGTCCATAACACTTAGGAGTGGAAGGATCTGAAAGATATCAATTTCGAGTCTGATGATTCGCCTCAAAAACCCACTGTGATTCCCACATTGGCCACTCCTCAAGTCACTGTCATCCCCACAGTAAGGAATGATGTCCCTGAGCTTCCCACTTTCGGACCCACATCAAAACCTACTATTCCAAAGCCAACACCACAGCAAACTCAAATTGACCCACGAAATGTACCTTTTCCTGAAAGGATGAAGACTAAAAATGTCCATGTTCAGTTTAAAAAATTCTTAGACATTTTTAAGCAACTTCACATTAACATACCCTTGGTAGAGGCTCTCGAGCAAATGCCAAGCTATGTTAAATTTTTAAAGGATATTTTGAACAAAAAAAGAAAGTTGGGCGAGTTTGAAATTGTGGCTTTGACCGAAGAATGTAGTGCCCTCCTTACTAGCAAGATTCCACCTAAGTTGAAAGACCCGGGTAGTTTCACCATTCCATGCACAATAGGAGGACAAGAAGTAGGTCAAGCACTTTGTGATTTAGGAGCTAGTGTCAACTTGATGCCATTGTCCATTTTTAACAAGTTAGGTATTGGGGAGGCTAGACCCACAACCGTGACATTACAACTAGCCGATCGGTCCATTGCCTACCCCAAGGGAAAAATAGAAGACGTTTTGGTCCAAGTGGATAAATTTATCTTCCCCGCCGATTTTCTAGTTCTAGATTATGAGGCCGATAAAGAAATCCCAATCATCTTAGGGCGTCCGTTTCTTGCAACCGAACGTACTTTGATTGATGTGCACAAAGGGGAACTCACTATGAGAGTCAATGACCAAGAGGTAACTTTCAATGTTTTCAAGTCCCTTAAGTACATAGAAACCGAAGACTGTTTTGCTTTGAGTTTGATTACTGGAACCCACAGTCTTGACACAGTGCCCACAGTGGGGAGTGAGAGTGAGCACTCTGACTCTGAGAGTGACGATACTTTTGAGGATGAGTGTAACGAAATGGTAGCAGCCTTTGAACCTCTGGACTTTAAGGATAGAGATGTTCAACCCCCTTCAATAGAACAACCTCCCGAGTTAGAGCTTAAACCATTGCCTTCTCACTTAAAATATGCTTATCTCGCTAAGTATAATAAACTTCCCGTTATTATCTCTTCCAAACTTAGTGAGAAACAAGAACAACTTCTGATCGATTTGTTGATGAAGCATAAGAAGGCAATTGGTTGGACCATAGCGGACATAAGAGGTATTAGCCCCTCCTTATGTCAACATAAGATTAACTTGGAGAGTGACCACCCTGGAAAAGTCCAACCTCAAAGAAGGTTGAACCCCATCATGAAGGAGGTAGTTAAGAAAGAAGTTTTGAAGTGGTTAGACGCCGGTATTATCTATCCCATTGCTAGTAGTAGTTGGGTGAGCCCCGTCCAATGTGTCCCTAAAAAGGGAGGGACGACCGTAGTGAAGAACGAAAAGAACGAGCTCATTCCCACTAGGACTGTCACGGGGTGGAGAATATGCATGGACTATAGACAACTCAACCTAGCCACTAAGAAAGACCATTTTCCCCTACCTTTCATCGACCAAATGCTCGATAGGTTAGCGGGAAAAAAATTCTATTGTTTTCTAGATGGATACTCCGGATACAACCAAATCCATATCGCACCCGAGGACCAAGAAAAGACCACCTTTACTTGTCCCTACGGCAATTTTGCATTCCGGAGGATGCCATTTGGATTGTGTAATGCCCCAGCCACTTTCCAACGTTGTGTGATGGCCATTTTCACCGACATGATAGAAGACATCATAGAAGTTTTTATGGATGACTTTTCTTTGATAGGGACATCGTTTGACAACTGCCTGGGAAATTTGGAGAAAAGCCTAGTGAGATGTGAGACCCACGACCTTATTTTAAATTGGGAAAAATGTCATTTTATGGTCGAAGAAGGTATTGTCCTAGGTCACCTTGTTTCAAAAAGAGGGTTGGAAGTTGACAAAGCCAAGCTTGAGGTAGTGGCACAACTTCCCGAACCCACAACGGTAAAAGGCATTCGAAGTTTTTTGGGTCACGCCGGATTCTATAGGAGGTTCATCAAAGATTTTTCAAAAATAATAAAACCCCTATGTCTCTTGCTGCAACATGAAAAAGAATTCAATTTTAACCAAGAATGTCGTGATGCTTTTGAAACAATCAAGAAAGCCTTAGTTACTGCACCCATAGTGACCACACCTGACTGGTCACTCCTATTCGAAGTAATGTGTGACGCCAGCGAGTGGGCTGTGGGGGCTGTTCTCGGGCAAAGGAAGAACAAAATCTTTCACCCCATTTATTATGCAAGTAAAACACTGATTGAAGCTCAAATTAACTATACTGTCACTGAAAAAGAATTACTTGCAGTGGTATTTGCTTTTGATCGTTTCAGGTCGTACTTGATAGGGACGAAGGTCATCGTGCACACTGATCATGCAGCGATAAAATACTTGATCAACAAGGCTGATTCCAAGCCACGTTTGATTCGATGGGTTTTATTGTTGCAAGAATTCGACCTCGAGATCGTTGACAGAAACGGAAAAAGCAATCAGATAGCAGACCATCTACCCAGGCTCGAGAAGATAGTGACCACTGTAGATCCCACTCCGGTCCAGGAAAATTTTCCCGATGAACAGTTGTTAGCAGTTCAACATCAAGACAAAAATATTCCTTGGTATGCTGACATTGCGAACTATTTAGCAAGTGGACTAAAACCCCATGGGATGAGTGGACAACCATTTAAAAAGTTTTTACATGATACACGACAATATGTTTGGGACGACCCTTTCTTATATAAGATAGGGACAGACCAAATATTGAGGCGTTGTGTCCACGGGAGTGAGCAACACCAAATACTCCATGGTTGTCACACATCCCACTATGGTGGCCACTTTGGTGGAAACCGCACTGCTGCAAAAATCTTGCAAAGTGGGTTCTTTTGGCCCACTGTGTTTAAGGACTCTTACGAATTTGTGAAAAATTGTGAGCAATGCCAACGCACCGGGAATATTTCACAAAGGAACGAGATGCCTCTTAACAACATTCTAGAGGTAGAAATTTTTGATGTTTGGGGGATTGATTTCATGGGACCCTTTCCAAATTCAAACAATAATTTTTATATCTTGTTTGCGGTTGACTATGTTTCGAAGTGGGTGGAAGCCGTTGCATGTCACTCTAATGATGCCAACACCGTGGTGAAATTTTTGCATAAAAATATTTTTACTAGATTTGGAACACCACGGGCATTGATTAGTGACGAAGGCTCCCATTTTGTGAACAAAGTCATGAGCTCGGTCCTTGCCAAGTATGATATACATCATAGAGTAGCCACTGCATACCACCCGCAAACCAACGGTTTAGCCGAACTTTCAAACCGTGAGATTAAAGGTATTTTGGAGAAGGTCGTTAAACCACATCGTAAAGATTGGTCAACCAAACTTGATGACGCTCTTTAGGCCTATCGTACGGCCTATAAAACTCTCTTGGGAATGTCTCCATTTAAATTAGTTTTTGGCAAGGCTTGCCATTTACCGATTGAATTGGAGTACAAGGCGTTTTGGGCCCTTAAAGAGCTTAACATGAGTGGGGATGCTGCGGGAATTAAGAGAAGTTTGCAAATGCATGAACTAGAGGAGTTGCGATATCACTCCTATGAGAACGCAAAGTTGTACAAAGAAAAGACCAAGATGTGGCATGATCGAAGAATCAACCATATGGAGTTCTTTGAAGGCCAACAGGTATTATTGTTCAACTCCCGTCTTAAACTCTTTCCAGGTAAACTAAAATCACGATGGACGGGACCATACACCATTGTCAAAGTAAGTCCTTTTGGAACAGTGGAGTTGAAGTCCCCACAGTCGGGTCAAACGTTTAAAGTCAATGGGCAGAGAATGAAGCATTTTCTGCACGAGAGTGCTCACATTCCTGCCCACTCTCCACCCCACTATGGTTAAGAAAAGTTGGGACCATCTGTAAATATTTTATTTTAGTTATTTGCTTTGTTTTTATTATTTTTGGTCTTTTTAATTCTGCACGGTAGTTTGTTTTAATGTGTGTAGGAGAGTTTGCCAGCTTTTAAAGGAAAAATCAAATATCAGCCCCACAGTGACTTCCCACAAGTCACCGCGCTTCCCACTGCCGAACTGACGAGAAGATGGGACGGTTTGTGGGCCCAAGGTGCTGACACACATCAACTTTCCTTACACCAAGTGTCACCTTTTTCTGCCCCTACCCCTATTTTTGCCATTTCTCAAGAAAACCATCATTTCCCTTCTCTCTCTCCTAAATAACTGTTCCCTCCAATTCCTAATATCCAAAGAATTCATACTTTACACACAAAAGCCTAAAAACCCCTTTTCATCCAAATATTTTCAAACATACTCTCTTTTCTCCTCCATTCTCTTTCACGAACCAGAAAAACAAAACCCTAAGATGACTAGAAGCAAAAGATTGAACACCCACCCGGAGGAACCCGGCCGTGCGGCGGTCTGCCGCAGAATCGCCGAAGGCGAGCCGCCGGAAACCGTCACCGACGACTTGAACGAACCACCGCCAGTGTCCGGCGACCATCCGGTAATGGCCGACGTAGCAGATGAAGGGTCGTCCAAACAAGGAGGTTACAAGGCTACTTCCTCTTCCATGATTTCAGAGACCAGTCAAAGCCATCTAGATGAGGAAGCATTGAAGGCTGAGGAAGAAGAAAGGAGTTTAGAGGAAGAATACAACCTAAGAATGTCGGCCATTCGAAAAAGGAAGGAAGAGGTTGAACAAAGACGCAAAGAAGAGGCCGAAAGGTTAAGAAAAGAGGAGGAGGAGAGGAAACAAAAAGAATAAGAAGAAAGGTTGCGCAGAGAGGAAGAGGAGAGAAAGAGGATTGAGGAAGAGAAACTTCTTGAGGAAGAAAAGGCACGGGTGGAGGCTGAGAAGAAAAAGGCTGAAGAAGAAGAAAGAATGAGAAAGGCAGAGCAAGACCGAATCAGACAAGAGGAGGAAAATCGAAGAAAAGAGATAGAGGAGGCGGCACTCAAGAGCAAGGAGCAAATTCAGACTGAACAAAACCTCCAAGTCGCAAACACCATTGACTTGGAGGCACTCCAGAAAGCTGCCCACAGTGAGGAAAACCCGATCAAATGCGCATTGAGGAACAAAGGAATGGTCACCAGGTATGTGGTGACCATGTCGAAGAAAACGCCAACAAAGAAACCAAGAAAGCAATCATCTGGGAAAGGTAAGGGTCTCGAACCCTCTTTAAGTTCAAATGCTGTTGATTATGATGCTGGGGATGAACAAGTCGAATCTGAAAACCCACATCAATCCACAATGGGGACTGAGCATGCCCCCAGTGGGGTGCCCAGGCAATTTACGACCCCAGAGGCCGCTGCCCACTATGAATGCACTTCTAAGCACAAACTGAACTTAGAGAGGGGTTTTGACCCCGACTTTGTAGAAGCCCACTCATTTGTTTAAAATAGGGTTGTTCAGCATGATTGGACGACATTGGCATCTGCCAATCGTCAGGCCAATGCTTCCTTGGTTAGGGAATTCTACGCCGAGGCCTCTTAATCGAAGGACCCCTTTGTGAAAGTCTGGGGTCGGACCGTGTATTATCATGCCACTGCTATCAATACGGTCCTCGGAATAAGGGCCCCGACTACTTGCGCCTTTGCTCAGTTCCTCAAAAAGATGAGCCCCACAGATGAAGATGTTATTTTAAAAGTGTTGGCAATTGAAGGTAAGCCTTGGGACAAAGATGGCAGTAGACGGTGCCTACACGCTAGCTCCCTAACCACCGAGGCCGCTGTGTGGTTCCAATTTCTACGTGCCTCCTTGTCCCCAACTACTCATGACACGACCCTATCGATGCACAAGTGCGCCTTGCCGTACTGCATCCTTACGGGTAAGCCGATCAACCTGGGAATTGTAATGCACGGGGCCATCCACCAAGCTCGCACCCGGAAGAAGGTAATCTTGCCTCTCCCTTGTCTTATTACTTCATTACTAATTGCTGCTGGAGTACCTACTGCTCAGGAGGATATGTGTAATAACCAGGTATGTTATTGGTTTATTTATAAGGGTTACTTTAAATTAATTTTGTGGAGTTAGAAGTTAAGGGGTAAGTTTTATTTTTAATATGGAAGTGTAGGGGTGTATTTTGCCATATAGAGTAAGTTAAGGGTTTGTTTGGTATTTTTACCAAACTTCACACCACCACCGCCTTATTGCCTCACTAGGAGGAGGTGTCCTCCTAATTGAGTATCTAAACAAATATCCTAAGTATTGTGTGTGTGAATTCGGTTTAGAGAGAGAGAAAGTGAAATCGAAGAAGGGTCAAGAAGAAGAAGAAAGAATCTGATCTCCATAGCTGGGATTTTAGTGTTTATGCAGTAAATTGTTCAGGTGTTCATCTGATTCCTTTCCCTTTTATATATTTAAGTTTTTAGAAGTTTATATTTGGGTTTTAAGTAATTTTAGAAAGGTATATGGGTCTTTGGTTATATTTAGAATGTCAATATGAGTCTAAAAATCATTTCTGGGTAAATATTGGACTGAAAGTCGTTTTTGCTGAGCTTATTAAAAAAGACGGTGAACAGTAATTTTTCAGGTTTTCGCAACAGTGGGTTGCGAGTTCTGAGGTTTTCGCAACAGTGGGTTGCGAGTTCTTTGGTTTTCGCAACAGTGGGTTGCGAAAAATTTGTAATTGTATTTATCGATGATATACTTATCTATTCCCGATCCAAAGAGGATCACGCACAACATCTTCGTTTGATTTTGGAGTTACTGAAGGAGGAAAAGTTATACGCTAAATTCTCAAAGTGTGAGTTCTGGTTGCGGGAAGTTCAGTTCTTGGGGCATGTTGTTTCAGAGAAAGGCATTCAAGTAGATCCGACGAAAGTGGAAGCGATTGAAAGATGGGAACCGCCGAAGACGCCGACTGAAGTACGTAGTTTTCTGGGTTTAGCTGGGTATTATCGAAAGTTTATAAAGGACTTCTCTCGTATTGCTACACCTCTTACTAAGTTGACTCGAAAGAATCTGAAGTTTGAATGGAAAGCAGAACAGGATGGAGCATTCAGGATACTGAAGGAGAGACTCTGCAGCACGCCGATTTTAGCATTGCCAGAAGGTTCAGAAGATTTTGTTGTCTACAGTGATGCTTCTAAACTAGGATTAGGATGTGTACTTATGCAGCGTGGGAAGGTGATTGCGTATGCTTCTCGTCAGTTGAAAGATCATGAACGGCAGTACCCTACACACGATATGGAATTAGCAGCAGTGGTGTTCGCGTTGAAGATTTGGAGACATTATCTTTATGGTACCAAATGTCAGATTTTTACTGATCACAAGAGTCTCCAACATCTTTTCGACCAGAAAGAATTGAATATGAGGCAAAGGAGATGGCTGGAATTGGTGAATGATTACGATTGTGAAATTCTCTATCATCCGGGAAAGGCGAATGTGGTGGCCGATGCCTTGAGTCGTCAGGAAAGGAGTGGAACAATAAGAGTTATTTCGTTAAGGGCTGAACTTCTACCGAGTATCTTTGAAGAATTGCAAAAGTATCAAATAGAAGCGTTTCAAGAAGAACATCTGAAGTCAGAACGATTAGTGGGGTTGTCAGAATTACTAGAAAAAGATGATCGAGGGTTGTTGTGTTTGGGGAGCAGAATTTAGGTGCCTCGTTCGGGTGGGTTACGCGATCGTGTACTACAAGAAGCTCATAAATCTCGTTTCTCTATTCATCCAGGTACGAATAAGATGTATAGAGATTTGAAACAATTTTATTGGTGGCCAGGGATTAAGAGAAGTGTTGCTAAGCATGTGGAAGATTGTAATACGTGCAAGAAGGTAAAGATTGAACATCAAAGGCCGTTTGGTCAGTTGCAGCGATTGGAAATACCGATGTGGAAATGGGAACAGATTACTACGGACTTCATCACTAAGCTACCAAGGACTTCGAAGGGATTTGATTCTATTTGTGTAATTGTTGACAGATTGACGAAGTCTGCTCATTTCTTACCAATAAAGGAAACTGATTCGATGGAACGCTTAGCCAAATTATATATTGATGAAATAGTAACTCGACATGGGGTTCCAATCTCGATTATTTATGATCGGGATAGTCGTTTTACTTCGAGATTTTGGAGAAGCTTTCAAAGGGAGATGGGGACGCAGATAAAGTTAAGTACAACATACCATCCTCAAACCGACGGTCAGAGTGAAAGAACAATCCATACTTTAGAAGATATGCTCCGGGCTTGTATAGTTGATTGTGGGGGATCGTGGGATAAACATCTACCGTTGATCGAATTTGCCTACAACAACAATTATCATTCCAGCATTCAAGCGGCACCGTTTGAAGTATTGCATGGTAGAAAATGTCGAACGCCTCTGTGTTGGAATGAAGTGGGAGAGAAACAATTAGCGGGACCAGAAATAGTTCAGCTAACCGCGGATAAGGTTACTCAGATCCGAGAACGTTTGAAAGTGGCTCAAGACAGACAGAAAAGCTACGCAGATCGACGCCGGAAACCGTTAGAGTTTCAAGTTGGGGATTTTGTGATGTTGAAAGTCTCGCCTTGGAAAGGAGTCATTAGATTTGGAAGGCAAGGTAAACTTAGCCCGAGGTATATTGGACCGTTTGCAATTACAGAAAGAATTGGTGAAGTAGCTTACCGATTGGATCTACCGATAGAGTTAAGCCGTATCCACAACGCGTTTCATGTATCGAACTTTCGGAAATGTTTGGTTACGCCAGATCAGGCTGTCTCTCTACCAGATATTCAAGTTGATGAAAGGTTGAACTACGTGGAGGAACCGGAAGCCATAGTTGATCACAAAGTTAAAGTGTTGCGGAACAAAGAGATCAGGCAAGTGAAAGTTCAGTGGAAACATCATAGAGGTCAGGATGCGACATGGGAATCGGAGTCGGAGATGAGAGCCAAATACCCTCATCTTTTCGCTTGACTGAATTCCGGGACAGAATTCTTTTAAGGGGGAGATGTTGTAATAACCAGGTATGTTATTGGTTTATTTATAAGGGTTACTTTAAATTAATTTTGTGGAGTTAGAAGTTAAGGGGTAAGTTTTATTTTTAATATGGAAGTGTAGGGGTGTATTTTGCCATATAGAGTAAGTTAAGGGTTTGTTTGGTATTTTTACCAAACTTCACACCACCACCGCCTTATTGCCTCACTAGGAGGAGGTGTCCTCCTAATTGAGTATCTAAACAAATATCCTAAGTATTGTGTGTGTGAATTCGGTTTAGAGAGAGAGAGAGTGAAATCGAAGAAGGGTCAAGAAGAAGAAGAAAGAATCTGATCTCCATAGCTGGGATTTTAGTGTTTATGCAGTAAATTGTTCAGGTGTTCATCTGATTCCTTTCCCTTTTATATATTTAAGTTTTTAGAAGTTTATATTTGGGTTTTAAGTAATTTTAGAAAGGTATATGGGTCTTTGGTTATATTTAGAATGTCAATATGAGTCTAAAAATCATTTCTGGGTAAATATTGGACTGAAAGTCGTTTTTGCTGAGCTTATTAAAAAAGACGGTGAACAGTAATTTTTCAGGTTTTCGCAACAGTGGGTTGCGAGTTCTGAGGTTTTCGCAACAGTGGGTTGCGAGTTCTGAGGTTTTCGCAACAGTGGGTTGCGAGTTCTTTGGTTTTCGCAACAGTGGGTTGCGAAAAATTTGTAATTGTATTTATCGATGATATACTTATCTATTCCCGATCCAAAGAGGATCACGCACAACATCTTCGTTTGATTTTGGAGTTACTGAAGGAGGAAAAGTTATACGCTAAATTCTCAAAGTGTGAGTTCTGGTTGCGGGAAGTTCAGTTCTTGGGGCATGTTGTTTCAGAGAAAGGCATTCAAGTAGATCCGACGAAAGTGGAAGCGATTGAAAGATGGGAACCGCCGAAGACGCCGACTGAAGTACGTAGTTTTCTGGGTTTAGCTGGGTATTATCGAAAGTTTATAAAGGACTTCTCTCGTATTGCTACACCTCTTACTAAGTTGACTCGAAAGAATCTGAAGTTTGAATGGAAAGCAGAACAGGATGGAGCATTCAGGATACTGAAGGAGAGACTCTGCAGCACGCCGATTTTAGCATTGCCAGAAGGTTCAGAAGATTTTGTTGTCTACAGTGATGCTTCTAAACTAGGATTAGGATGTGTACTTATGCAGCGTGGGAAGGTGATTGCGTATGCTTCTCGTTAGTTGAAAGATCATGAACGGCAGTACCCTACACACGATATGGAATTAGCAGCAGTGGTGTTCGCGTTGAAGATTTGGAGACATTATCTTTATGGTACCAAATGTCAGATTTTTACTGATCACAAGAGTCTCCAACATCTTTTCGACCAGAAAGAATTGAATATGAGGCAAAGGAGATGGCTGGAATTGGTGAATGATTACGATTGTGAAATTCTCTATCATCCGGGAAAGGCGAATGTGGTGGCCGATGCCTTGAGTCGTCAGGAAAGGAGTGGAACAATAAGAGTTATTTCGTTAAGGGCTGAACTTCTACCGAGTATCTTTGAAGAATTGCAAAAGTATCAAATAGAAGCGTTTCAAGAAGAACATCTGAAGTCAGAACGATTAGTGGGGTTGTCAGAATTACTAGAAAAAGATGATCGAGGGTTGTTGTGTTTGGGGAGCAGAATTTAGGTGCCTCGTTCGGGTGGGTTACGCGATCGTGTACTACAAGAAGCTCATAAATCTCGTTTCTCTATTCATCCAGGTACGAATAAGATGTATAGAGATTTGAAACAATTTTATTGGTGGCCAGGGATTAAGAGAAGTGTTGCTAAGCATGTGGAAGATTGTAATACGTGCAAGAAGGTAAAGATTGAACATCAAAGGCCGTTTGGTCAGTTGCAGCGATTGGAAATACCGATGTGGAAATGGGAGCAGATTACTACGGACTTCATCACTAAGCTACCAAGGACTTCGAAGGGATTTGATTCTATTTGTGTAATTGTTGACAGATTGACGAAGTCTGCTCATTTCTTACCAATAAAGGAAACTGATTCGATGGAACGCTTAGCCAAATTATATATTGATGAAATAGTAACTCGACATGGGGTTCCAATCTCGATTATTTATGATCGGGATAGTCGTTTTACTTCGAGATTTTGGAGAAGCTTTCAAAGGGAGATGGGGACGCAGATAAAGTTAAGTACAACATACCATCCTCAAACCGACGGTCAGAGTGAAAGAACAATCCATACTTTAGAAGATATGCTCCGGGCTTGTATAGTTGATTGTGGGGGATCGTGGGATAAACATCTACCGTTGATCGAATTTGCCTACAACAACAATTATCATTCCAGCATTCAAGCGGCACCGTTTGAAGTATTGTATGGTAGAAAATGTCGAACGCCTCTGTGTTGGAATGAAGTGGGAGAGAAACAATTAGCGGGACCAGAAATAGTTCAGCTAACCGCGGATAAGGTTACTCAGATCCGAGAACGTTTGAAAGTGGCTCAAGACAGACAGAAAAGCTACGCAGATCGACGCCGGAAACCGTTAGAGTTTCAAGTTGGGGATTTTGTGATGTTGAAAGTCTCGCCTTGGAAAGGAGTCATTAGATTTGGAAGGCAAGGTAAACTTAGCCCGAGGTATATTGGACCGTTTGCAATTACAGAAAGAATTGGTGAAGTAGCTTACCGATTGGATCTACCGATAGAGTTAAGCCGTATCCACAACGCGTTTCATGTATCGAACTTTCGGAAATGTTTGGTTACGCCAGATCAGGCTGTCTCTCTACCAGATATTCAAGTTGATGAAAGGTTGAACTACGTGGAGGAACCGGAAGCCATAGTTGATCACAAAGTTAAAGTGTTGCGGAACAAAGAGATCAGGCAAGTGAAAGTTCAGTGGAAACATCATAGAGGTCAGGATGCGACATGGGAATCGGAGTCGGAGATGAGAGCCAAATACCCTCATCTTTTCGCTTGACTGAATTCCGGGACAGAATTCTTTTAAGGGGGAGATGTTGTAATAACCAGGTATGTTATTGGTTTATTTATAAGGGTTACTTTAAATTAATTTTGTGGAGTTAGAAGTTAAGGGGTAAGTTTTATTTTTAATATGGAAGTGTAGGGGTGTATTTTGCCATATAGAGTAAGTTAAGGGTTTGTTTGGTATTTTTACCAAACTTCACACCACCACCGCCTTATTGCCTCACTAGGAGGAGGTGTCCTCCTAATTGAGTATCTAAACAAATATCCTAAGTATTGTGTGTGTGAATTTGGTTTAGAGAGAGAGAGAGTGAAATCGAAGAAGGGTCAAGAAGAAGAAGAAAGAATCTGATCTCCATAGCTGGGATTTTAGTGTTTATGCAGTAAATTGTTCAGGTGTTCATCTGATTCCTTTCCCTTTTATATATTTAAGTTTTTAGAAGTTTATATTTGGGTTTTAAGTAATTTTAGAAAGGTATATGGGTCTTTGGTTATATTTAGAATGTCAATATGAGTCTAAAAATCATTTCTGGGTAAATATTGGACTGAAAGTCGTTTTTGCTGAGCTTATTAAAAAAGACGGTGAACAATAATTTTTCAGGTTTTCGCAACAGTGGGTTGCGAGTTCTGATGTTTTTGCAACAGTGGGTTGTGAGTTCTGAGGTTTTCGTAACAGTGGGTTGCGAGTTCTTTTGTTTTCGCAACAGTGGGTTGCGAAAAGTGAGGAATTCGCAAGCTGTGGGTTGCGAAAAGTGTTAAAATACAGATTTATTAATGAGGTGTATTCTTGTTAATTAACTATTTCAGATAGTAAAATTCAAAGATAAAAGTGGGACTTGTTGAAGAGATTTTTGGAGAACTTTTGGAAAAGCATTCAGGTGAGTTTTATTTAAAAACGTTTTTCAACTGGAATACATATATATGTGATTTATATCTATATGAAATGGATATGTATGGATTGAGCATGTGATACATAATGTGATTATGTGTTTTTATTGAAATGTTTATATACATGATGGTATACTGTAATTATATGAGTATTCTGCGAGAATACGGGGCCGGGATCCGAGGTGCGGACCGGTGTGTTGCCGAGTTCCGGTAAGCGGACAGGCGTGTTTACTGTAGATGTTGTACAGCAGAGTAAATTGACTAGTTGGCTTGCAACCACTAGTTTGGCCAATTGTGGAGGAATAAGGGGGAATGAGTGGATACGAAACGCAAGTCTTGGTTGGTATTTAATTACGTGTAATATATATGTGTTTGTATAAAAAGGTTTTATTTAATTGGATTCTTGGCAAGTTTCAACTGACAGGGATTTTCTCACTGGACCATTAGGTCTAACCCTCATTTTTCTGTTTTAAAAATATGTATTCCAGGTGGTGGATCGGGTAAGGGCAAGTGAAAAGTTTATGCCGTGGATATCTCTTGTGAAGACTTTTGTGTTGATGACATAACTATGTTTTGAACCCATGACTTTGTTATTAATCAACATGTATTGTATTCCGCGAAAAATTTGTACTCGTTTATTTTTATGTTACCTAGACTTTGGGACCGAACGTGTTATATATAATGTATCTTTTGATGATATTACGACATGAATATATGTTATTTGTATATTTGGAAAGCGGGGTGTTACAATATGTGGCTGGAATCCATGAATAATATCAGCGTGGCCACAGTCAAGAAGATGGGGAGAACAATCACTGCTCCCCGCGAAGAGCCTGCTGATGCACACCCCACAGTGAGGTCCAATGGTACTTCACTCCAACAACCCACTGCAGGAAACACCAGCGACCTCCTGGCCAAAATTCTAACTGAATTGCAGAAGTTCACATACCACGTAGACCTGATGGAAGCAGAGCAGAGGCATATGAACCGGGCCACGGAGTCGTTTTGGATGTATACGAGGGATAGGGATGTGGTCGTGAACCAAATGTTACAAGGTGCTGATCCCGAGTTGCACGCACAACTACCCTACTTCCCGGAAGGAATCTGCCCCAGCAACGACAGTGAGGACGTTTTCAATGAAGACTCTGCCGACAGTTCACCGCAAGCAACTCCCACCCCAGGAATGGTTTGTTAGTATTATGGTTACCTCTTGATGCTCCAAAAACAATTTTAATTTTCTGTCTATTTGGTATTTCTGCCTATGGCTAGGCACTTGACAATATTTGCTACTTTGTTTATTTTGGTTTATTGATGCATGAAAATCCTGCTGTTCAGCAGGTACTTTTGGGTACTAACTCACTTCTTGTTTGAATGGTTGTTTGATCTTATTTCCATTTCAAGGTACAACTTTTGATTTCCGACTTAAAAGATCCCTTTTGTAAGTACGAATCTCAACTTGTCACGTTGAAATGATAAAGGCCATTGTTGCATCCAAACAAGACCTTTTTGCACCCCCAACCACCTCTTGCGCATCACTTTCCAAGTCACAGTGGGGACACTGTGCAATTTTAAGTTTGAGGTGGGGGACTTCCAGAGTGACTTCCAGTCTTTCCACAGTGGGGACACTGTGAAGTCATAAGTTTGAGGTGGGTAAGATATACCCCCCTCTAAAAAAAAAACAACACAAAAATAGAAGAAAAATCAGAGTGTCACTACAAAAGATTGATGGTGTGCCTTTTCTGGACCATCAAAATGCTCACTCTCAGAAAAAGATGGTGTGCCTATTCTGGACCATCAGAATACCCACTCTCACAAAAATAGCCATACCCAAATAAAGCCTGAAAGTATACGTGCTTACCCATGCAAAATACTAAACACTCACTTCTGGAAATAAAAAAAATCTCAAAATGAGATTCTCGGTCCATGTTTGGAAGTAGTTACTACAAAGCCCTTGGGAAAAACATTCAAAGCCACAAACCTTTCGAACCCAAGAAAGTCCTATTGATCAAATGTGAAAAAGGGAAAGATTTCGTCAAGTACAAAAGTGAAGCTTCTATTTTGGAAACGAAAAGTATCTAAAGAGGGAGATCAACATTCATTCAAAGTGAGAAGTCGGTAAGTCCCTGAAAGTTCAAATGCATTATTTTTATTTTTCTTTCTTTTTATTACTTGGGGACAAGTAATGGTTTAAGTTTGAGGTTGTGATAACTCTATTTCTAGAGTTATTATTTCCTTTTATTTTGTCAAATTTTAGCCATTTAACTTCTCAAAACCCCCATTCTTGGTAATATTCATTAAAATGAGCAAAAAGAGTAAACCATAGTATTAATGAATTATTTGATGGAGTTTGTTGCTGTTTCACGATTTTCTCGCAGTGACGTGCGAAGTCCCCACTCCGGATCCCACTTTCGAGCAGAGAAGAAGACAAAACAAATTTAAATCTTAGCTTGAAAGATAATGCTGGGGAATAGAAGATTCAGTGGCAGAAAGCATGGGAATAAAATAATGCAATCATGTTCCTAAAAGTATGGCAAGATGAATAAATTAATCAAACCCATGGTACTTTAAAGTTGACATTTGTGAAAGGTGAAAGGTCCTATGGGTAAAAGAGCTTCAAGATGATGGATAGAAGTGTTGCATGATCAAGCTGAATTTTATGTCCCTCCACTTCAGTCCTTATTCTCTAGACAACCCATTTTTGTGTAAAACCCAAATCTTTCCTTTAGTATAAAAGGAAGCATTGGGGTTCATTAATATCATCCAAGAATCTCTCAACTACCACATTTGGTGTGAGTTTAAGTTCTAGTTTTTAGCTTTCATTTACTGAAGTAGTTATTTAAATTCCAGTATTTAATTTCTTAGAGTAATTTGTAGTTTCGAGTAATCTATGGCAGTGACGTACCTTCGTTCCCCACTGCGGTTTTAATTCAAGTCTCTTTTAATTTACTTATGTGTAAATCTTCATCTTTTACTTTCTTTATTTCAGTAATGTTAGGCTAAACATCCCTTGGGATGTAGGAAAGAGAAGTACCTGGATTTTAGAGAAAATGCTTGAGTGATCTTTATACTTGGAATATTTGTTGTTTTGGTTATTCATTCTCGATTATTTCCCAATGATGCGAACAAGCCGATAACTTGTAAGGATCTAAAGTCTAGTTCTTAACTCAGAAATGAGTAGAACATAGTGACACGAGCTTGGATAATGCTATGGAGTTCGAAAGAATTCTTATGATACTTACGAAAGTGAGGTCGGCACAGTGAGCTAATCTCAACCCACTGGAGTAGTAGGCAAGCTAGTTGGTGTATCTAAAAACACTTAGAGTATTTGTCTCTACACATTCCATCGAGGCCTGAAAAGGTCCATCTTGATATTACCATTGACAAAACGATAAATACAAAGAGTATGGGATTTTTACTTAAATGTGTGAGTATTTTGTAACCGGGCTTTTCTAGCGAAAAGACCGACCTCAAGTACAAGGATCATTTTTAGGATCAAGTATTTATTATAAAATCTAGGGAAAATCTAACCTACATTCCTTCTTTTAAAATCTTAAGTAAAATCGTTAAAGTAGCATTTCACCAAACCAAACCAAAAGTATTATTTTCCTCTCTAATTGAAACCTGTAAAAGGAGCTCATGAAAACCGTATTGTCTTGATTGTCCAGTCTCTGTGGATACGATTCTGGTATTTTACCAACTATTACTTGCTGTGACGATCATAGTGGACAGTGTACACTTGCACTTCCCACTCTGGACAGTTTGCAACCCACTGCGATTAAAACACATATTTCGCATGTACCAGACGTGTCGTTCTGTTGCTTGAGCTTTCATGATAAACTTTGAAGATACGGTCACCATTCGGCTCAGGACAGACCTGCTGAATCCGCTCATATAAGCTCTGTCGATTGGTTGGTTGTTGGGAAATGGTACAGGAGCAGTTGGGGCAGTTGCTTCTTTGATGGCATACTTAACAGAGGTGTTGATTAACTCTGTCAAGGTTCGGACGTTGGAGTCTGATAAGAGAATGGAAGGAATTGGCAAAGTTCTGTTCATTGCAGCCGTGTGATTCTCTGTCATCTTCGTCTTCAACTCAGAGAGCTCTGTCGTCATTTTCCGTGTCTCCCCTGCTCTAGCCCGTTCCAAGTCAACAACTTTTTGCGAAGTCTCTGCTTATTTCGTTGTAATCTGCTGCAGCTCTTCTTTGAGAGAAGCATTCTCCTTGCGGATCAGCTCCTCTTTTTTCTTCATTGATAAGTTTATACTCATTCAAGGAGTTGCTAATACTGTCACAGAAGCTTTTGAGCTCTGCTCTGGTGACAGTGTCAGCGGGGGTAACCTTGGCTCCAACACATGGATCCAAGTCAACTTCGAGCTCAGAGGTGCCTCCATCAAGAGTTGTTTTTAGGTTGGCTCTTGGAGGACTTCCACCCGATCCTTGATGTTCCTTTTGAGGGGAAACATCTACAGGTGTTCTGATCAGAGTTTCCTCATCCAACTCAGGTTCTGGAGAAGAAAATCTGATGTGTTGAGAGGACCTGTGATCAAGATAGGTCTTCCCTTGTGCTACTAGGTCATCCCACTGCCCCTGAGTTGGGCAGAGCCTACGTGAGATACGAAATATCTCAGGGCTAGTTTGTGTCAAGTCTATGCAAGCCACAGAGGCTTCAGCGTGTGTAGGTGATCTATGGATGACCTGGGGCGATTGGCCATCATTACCAAAAATAGATTCTCCGGTTTCGTGCATACCAGAGGCGTGAAGAGTTGCCTCTGGTGGTTCAAGCTGGTTTGGGTTCAAGGTGTGCACCTCTGATTCAATATCCCTATGGTCTTGATCACCAGGGATAGGTTGTGTGGTTGCACTGAGAGTTGGGCTTCGGAAACGCACATGTGTGTTCACTTGAACATCTTTTTCTAAGCTCGCATTTCCCTCGGCTTCTAGGGATGTAGAAGACTCAGTTTCACTCTTCTCTTCACTCTCTTCCTCACTACTACCAGAGGAGGGCGAACTCTCCGCCACCTCCTCTGTAGCTTCCCTTTCTTACTCTTGGACAACCTCCATATGGGATGCTCTATCCACTACTTCCTCTTCTTCCAACACATGGGCAGAGGAAGACCCCACTTCGAGTACTCTTAGCTCTGGTCTGTTAACTTCTGCCTCTTCTCTTATCTCACTCTCAGACTCTAACGAAGGCTCAGGACCTAAGTATGTTGGGGATCTCACCTCAGGTTCTTGAGGTTGAGCAACATGATTATAGTTTTGGATAGAGATGTGGGTTGGACCTATCAGAGATAGCATTGTTCTTGGGATCCTTCTGATGATAGGATACTCACCTGTAGTTGTTGGAGAGAATCTTGACATTACCCAAACAGGGGTTGGATTTCCCTATTGATTTAGTTGCAAGATTGGGAAGGCTTCTCTAATGACCAAACTGATGAATCGTGGATATTTGATGGTCTTTAGATTTCTGTGGACTCCTACAACTCCTCCTCTTGCTATAGTAGACGTCTTGGTATTCACGGCAGACATAAGTTCCTTGTAAAGGATGTTGGCGTAGTCAAAATTTCTCTTGAAGTATAGACCATACATAATCTGAAGAATTTCAGTACTGGCTTGGTCTTGGCTGCCAGATTTACAAGTTAGGGTTCTGTTGAGTGTGGAAAACATGAAATTCCACACTGGGGGTAAATGGCCTCTTCTGAATTCACCAATCTTGTTCAGGGTGTGGTTGTAACCTAAGAACTTCATGAAATCAAGAAGAATAGAAACTTTTGGGGGTTTCTCATACGCTTCAATTCCCAACTGTCTTTTAGTATGCATCCCAAAAACTCTTCTGAGGGTCTTGTCATGGATGCGTACAGTGCCTGCTCCTCCCTGTCTTCCAGAATCAACGTTGCCGATTATCCCTTTTTGTCCTGGAATGAACTGACAAGTAGTCCACCATTGTCGGACATACAACTCTGGAAGGTCATCATCATATTTGGTAAGGGCTTGGAAGATTTCTGAGTTTCTGAAAAACTCAACAAATACATGACAGGTAGGCAAATAGTTGGCTGGATTGGCTTCGAAACGATAGTTATTGTCTACAAATTCGTAAGGTAGGATTACGATTTGGTCGACAGGTCCTATCCTACTCGATTCTGCGGAATGAGCTTGTTCTGCCATTGTTGCAGGTTTAGGGTTTTTGAAGAACTCAAAGGGTTTTTGAACAAAGGAGGGAAGGTTTGAAGGTTTGAATATTCAGTAAGCGTAAGAAATGAAATGGGTCATGGGAATGGGTATTTATACTAGAAACGTATGGCTGGATTAGCGTCGTAGGTACTGTAGGTACTCGAGTTTCAGATAGTGGAACGACCTCTACAGTAGAACATGGGAACAACTAACGGTTGTATTCTCAATCAGAGAGTGCCACGTGGATTTGGGTCTGATAGTTTTCTGGCTATGGAACCGTCACGGTTAGAGATGTGTGGGTGACAAGTGGTTGATGTTTAAGAATGACCCGTGTTAGCTCCAATCTTTTTGTTTATAGAAGTATTGAAAAATAGGCTAAGTGTTGACACCGACAGAGGTTCTGCCAAGACCCATAGAACACCCAAGTCTCCGCAGAAGACATTCACAGAGGACAAAGCCACAGAGCTTCTGTCACACCTGACAGCCTCTGTGGTATTGAAGACTTAGAAGAATCTGAAGAATGAAGATCAAGACAAAGACGATCGTGCTTCCCACGTCTTACTATTGTACGAAGATCTTGAAGATCATTCATACAAGGCTCGCCATGCTGCCTCCACGTGTCAACCTCTGCTAAGTTACAACTTTTGTAGAGTATGGCGCACTACAGTAACGTTGTACCTATTGCTGTTCCACGATAGTGTCTTTTGTACCTTAGTACTTCTTGTCTCCATCTTGTCCCTGTAGAAGTAGTATAAATAGAAGACTCATGTTGAGCTCTTCTATTAAGCTTTGCACGACACACACACCATTAGAGCAGAATTCTTGTAATACCTTCGGTGTTCTTGGTGTTCTTATTGTATCAAATACAGTGAATCATTGAGTTAATTATCTGTGTTATTTCCACTTAACGTATTTGATATTGTGTGTTTATCTATCAAGTATTACCTCTTTAGTTCGTTAATACGCTTCCGCATCCTAATCTGTTTGAACTAATAGGCATATAAATCATTGTTAAGCAATATAGGAACCATCAATTGGTATCAGAGCGGTTCTTGATTTTCTATATCAAGAGATCCTCATTTACAATGATTTTTGGTAGAAACTTGGCTTGATTTTAACCTGTTCTTAGTATATTTCAAACAGACTATGCTTTTCTGCCATTCTCGACCAGTTCGACTTTGGTAAACCTACAGAATTTGTTTTCTCGGTTAAAACTCTCCATTTTAGTGCATTGCCAAGGCTTAAGCTTATAAACACTTTTCGAAACATCCACATCATCATCTGAAAGTTTGCAGTTCATACTCTGTTTTCTGGTATTTTACAAACCTCTTTCAAAATGGCAAACACGAACAACTTCTTCACCGCTGGTTCTCTAACCAAGCCACCCACTCTACTCAGAGATGAGTACCCTCAGTGGAAGATACGAATGATTCACTTCTTCGAGGGTACTGACAAAGAACTTGTCTACTATATCAAAAATCCTCCCTTCGTACCACGTAGAGGGGTATGCGTTCTGCAGACCTCTGCCAGCCAAACTTCTGTCCTATGCCTCTGATGAACAACTTAGGATAGATTACATACGCGCTCACAGGACTCCAGAACCGAGTCCTGCGACACCCACGCGTCTAGGAGTCCCCCTAGGAACCTTAGTGGTAGAAAGAATGAGCCCAAAGGAGCACGCAGAAGCTGTGGCTAAGCATGAACAGAAACTAGCAAAGATCAAGCTACAGAGGGAAAAGATGATTTCCTCTGTATCCAAGGCCACATCAACCTCTTCCAAACCGAAAAAGGCTCCCAGAGCAAAGAAACCTTCAGAAGGAACCTCTTCAAGTGCTGCTCAGATAACCGAACCTCCACCAGAAACGGTCGTCGCATCCTCTGCACCTCCTCCTCCAAAAGAGCAAAAGAAACGTAAGTCAAAATCTTCTGAGGAGGGTTCCCCTAAACCAAAGAGGAAGAAATCCAAGAAACCCAGGACCCCTCTGCAAACTATCACAGAGGAAGCCGCTGCAGAAGAAGGAACAACTACTGAACAACCTCTGCAATCCCCCACTCCTATTAATTATGCAGAACAAGGGGATTTCTCAGCCTTCCTCGAGCAACACGAGTTTGCAGACACATTGGACACCTCTGGATGGACTGTAGAGGCACATCCAATGATGTCAACAGAGGACCGAGTTTCAGATCTTCAAACTTCTGGTAGAGCAAGTTCATCCATGGAAAAGGGTTCTAGTCCTATACCAGAAGATGATCATACAGCAGAAGAACACGGTAACCAGTTTCCCTCCCCTCTAAGATACGATCCAGAACTCCAAAACACAGAGGAGATGATCGAAACTGAAGACACCTGGGTGGAGATTCAATCCAAGCCCTCTGCGATCATCTCAGAGATGGACTCTGAGATAGAGGCAAGTGACAAAACCCCAGAAGATATTCATGTTGCTACCCCAGAAGGACTCTCACACCCAGATCCACAAAGCTATGATGTGCTTCGAAAAAGCCCAGAGGATATGGGCAACTTCGACGAGATAGAGGCTAGCAGAAAAACTCTTTGGTTGGGATGTATGACTGCAGAGGAAGCTTCAAAAGATTCCACACCTCAACCCTCATCCATCATCTCAGAGGTAATTACTGATATGGAAACTGACAAAACCCCTGAGGCCACCAAGACACAAGAAACAGCACCTCTGCATCCCCATGTACAACAATTAATTGGCACTCATCCAATATATGACTCCCTAGTCACCAGGGTAGAAGTACCAACAGAGGGTGATGTTCAAAAAGATGCCGTAGATGGTAGTGGCACACAACCCCAACCAATTCCCAGTGCAACCCACATTTCTGACATCGCCAGTCTAGTGGCAGAGGATGTCATTGAAAAAGAGCCGCATAGCTCGAGCCCAACCCCTGCTAACCGGACAGAGGAACTCCTTTCCTCCTCTGTGCCACTTATACCCGGGGAAACCATTCCAAGGGAGTCCTCTCCAAAGGACTTACCTTTAGTAAGTGATCAATTGCCCCAGATCACATCCGAAATCCCAATAGAGGAATTTGTTTCCACTGACACGCACGCACATCTAGGTCCAAAAAGCTCTTCAGAGGAGCTTAGAGTGCACAACGACGAAGGGACTCTAGACAAGTCCCCTAGTCAACTCAAGGATACTTCTGTCCCCACCTCTGGAGTGGATCAGAACAAGGTCCTTGATAGAACCTTCGTAGAGTCTGAAGCTCAAAAAGCTTCTGCTCTAGGATCGAAGGGAAGTCCTTCCGCTCTCAACGTACAAACAGGGGCGAAAGAAGGCGTCTCAGGAACAGAGACACACTCTGGTGATAGATCCGTTCACCCAGAGGTTACACTTAGTCCACATGTTTCAAGGGATGAGTTCCAAACCCTTGTCACCTCTGTGGACAACACGTTGAAAGGGTTGAAAATCTCCTTCGATTCCTTTGCAGATACCACATCAAGGGCCATCACAGAACTGACCACCAAAGTGGACAACCTGTCCACAGAGGTGAAGAATGCCATGGCCAAAGTTACTCCTGTAGCAACAACCTCTACTAAAGCTGCACCGGCCTCCACCTCTGCTCTGGAAACTTCTATTGCCGATCTCTCTAAACAGCTGAAGAAGGCAAGGAAATCTCAGAAGAATCTACCACAAACCTCTGCTCCAGTCATCACTATCGACGACCTGCAAAAGGCTCTGGATAAAGTCCAAGAGCACACTCTTGATCAAACCAAGGCTCTGAAGCCTGCGAATTATATCACGAGAGCCCAAATCACGGAATTGGGGCAGAGTGTTCTAAATCAAATGACCGAATTTATCACAGCCTTCACAGCAACCAACGCGAATTATGTCAGGGATTTTCGAGCAAGCGTGGGAAAACTGCGATTCAACACAGAGGCACAGGTCGAATATCTTCTTGGCATCTGCGATGACTTATGCGCAAAAATGCTTGCCGCAGGTGCCTCTCAGCCAAAGAAGCCAACACCTACATGCAGAGCAGAGGGTACGAGAGATGAGGGTCAGGATGACTCTGATGATGACTCTGATGGTCCATCAGATCATCCTGAGGGGGAGAAACGGAGACAAGACCAAGCTGCATCCAGAGGTTTACCTGCACCACCACCAATATCAGCAGAACCTATATCCCAAACACCCCCAAGTGAAGCCCAAGGAAAAACCCAACAGAAGACCACAGAGACAACACCTACCTCTGTGGAAACAACCTCTGTAACAATAGAAGATCTGCCATCTCCAACCCCCAAAACCACTGAACAAGTACAAATCCTTACATCCTCTGAAGAAGACCAAACCCCAGAAGACAAGCCCCCATCTCCTAAACCAAAAACACCAGAAGCAGAAAAGACAAAACTTCAATCTCCCAAAACCAAAACACCTAGAACCAAAACCATAGCTCACAAAAGGAAATATCTGAGCAAATCTGCAGAATCCTCACCAACCAAACCCACATCACCCCTCAAGTCCTCTGAAAAACCAACATAGGCAACCCCTATAAAATCTGCAGAAGCACCTCCATCAGCTAAAACCTCAGAAGCTCAACTGATCAAACCAACAGAGGCAACCCAATCCAATCAAGCAGATCCACAACTGCCGAAGGCCAAAGACAAGGGAAAAGAGATTGTGACAGAGGAACCTGAGAAGAAGAAGCCAAAGCATCAACCAGCAGAAAAACTAATGAAAAGCACCTTCGATGCATATGTGACACCAAAGCCAGAAGAAGAAGACTGGGCTTTCGGTGTTACCCCTCTGTCAAACATACAAGTTCTGGATCCAAAGGCAAAAGTCACAGAGGACAGGGTCGCCCAGGTAAAGAAACAAATGGATGCTCTACGCAGGCCCATGCCTCCACCTGGTGCACCTCCTCGACAAATGGAAGAAGTAGTGTACATGTATCTCTACAACAGAACCATCAGAGATTCTCTACTACCAACCATTCAAGATCCAAACTTCTGTGCTGAGCTCAAAAACATCTTCAACAGAACAACACCCAAGCCTGTCAACCAAGTCTACTCAATCTCCAAAATCGACAAGGTCATATACTGTAAGTTCTCTCACACCAGAACCACACCTAAGATCTCCTACAACATCTATACGGTCAAAAGAATGGACATAACCGAGAACCAATTCTTAGATGCTGATCTTAGGAACTTAATCCCCTACGATCTACCCGACCTTCTGAACTGGACAAAATAGAACTTCACAACAGATGCAAATCGAAGGGCATACAGGGTGATCAGGAAAGCCATGCGTGAGAAACTTCTGCTATACAACCTAGTCGATTTCCAAGTAGGACGAGATCTTGGAGTGAGAAACCTAAGTCTCAGACCACCAGAAGATGACTGCCCATCCTCTGCCATACCAAACTCAATCATTACATTTCCAAAGGTTGGGTTAGTCTATCAAGATCCTGCTGGGAAGTCAAGACTGTTCCTAGAGATTGTAACACCCTCAAATTTGGAATGAGCAACTAACTTTAAAATTCAATAATCAACCAAAATAGATAAATTCATTTCTACAATTTATTCCTCAAACTACCTTGGAATCAAAAACATTATAATTCCCCGAATAAGACGACCTAAACGGGTGTCACTTAACACAACACAAGTTGCTAGTCCAAACAAGTGCGGAAGACTTCACTAAACACTTCACCTCTCGTGCACACTACTAGCACCCGCCACTTCATAATGTAGCTAGAGTTACCCCAACCTGAGCCTGTTGCACATGCCGGCAAATAAAAAGGGTTAGGCTTACGCCTAGTGAGTTCAAGCATTTTATCATGACTACATAAAAATCATAAATCGGAAGGTTGTGGTTTTAGTCATGATTTAGATAAATCTTTCGTTGAAAGTTGCGACAAAGATTATTATTTCCAAAGGGTTTCCCAAGCGGGCATAAATGACTCATTTTCCAACGCACACAAAATCTAGGAGAAAAGTTCCCAAAGTGTATAAAGCGTTTTCTAAAATGAATTCCAACTCCAACTCACTCAAAACATGTTTAGACGTAAATATCCCAAGAATTATAAACATGGACAAAATTCCAATATTTAAAACATCCAAATAAATGAGGCATAAAAACTCTGTTATTGAACCATGAAGACATTTCATATAAATCAAGTACGTCACCGAAAATATGGATAAAAACATATACCCAAAACCACACCTTTCGGTGACGGGGGAGACCCGATTCCATCGAAAGTGACGGATACACAAAGTTAAGTCACTCGTGATGTTACTGGATTACACCTCAAGCCCCGACCTTAGTTCCCATGCCATAAAGACATCACAACCTCAAGCCATAAATAGATTGCCTTTATTGCATACCCCGTAGAGTTACACCTCAAGGACTTACAAGCGACCTTATTGCATATCCAGTCTAGACGAGTTACACCTCAAGGACTTCAATGTCCCTTATTGCCTACTCGCTAGTGGCCCCCACGGCCTACGCATATAATCATGTGTTCCCATAGTCTACTCCTCGTGCACAAAGAGATAGACCATCAAATAAAGACTGACTCATATGCCTATGGATCCAATGCAACACAGTCTACCAAAACATGCTCAACCCGGAATGACAAAACATCCAAGCATGCAAATATCAATAATGTGCAATAATATGCATCTAAACCTCTGTTAGGTAAACAAGTACCACAAAGCCGTTATTAACCCAAAACCTGACACGGTTAAGCAAAAAGGGTTTTCCCAAAAGGACTCACACCTTTACAATTCTCAAAATAACTCTTGACACTAAATCGGGTATTTCCCACATGGTTTATAAAATCAATTTACACTAACATGATTAAACCGTCAAATAAACCTCATTTTGAGCAATTAACCTTTTAAAGACAAAATATGATTTCTAACCATCCAAATATTCAAAAGCTCCAAATATGGATGTTTTACACATTTATGAAGATAAACATTTCAAAAGAGTTAAATTATCCAAATAACTCAACCACGTATCTTTTCAAGTGAAACACACACATATTTGTAAAATACTCATTTTGGCATGTACAACGTTTTCGCAAAGTAACTTGGACTCACCTTAGCTAGATTAAGCTAAATCTAGAGTTTTCTCCAAGATAAGCTCCTTTGATGAAGTTTGCATCCTCAAGCCAAAACTTCCAAAAACCTAAATTCATAACTTCCAACCATGAATATTCATATTCAACCACTTTAAAACTATTCCCCAAACATCTTATATTAAAATCTTCATTTTGACCAAAACCCCAATATTAACCTAACTTCTCCAAAATCATCCAAACCAAAATTGAGTAAACAAAACACTAGGAGATCATCAATGGAACATTTATAGCTCATATGAAAGTATAGAAACTAGGAGGATGAACTCACCACTTAGGTTTTGATAAAAACCTAGAAAACCCCAAAAATCTCTAAGATGTTGTGGATGAAACTTGCTCTTGCATCTATAGATGAAATCAATAGCATAAAATGGGTAAGGAACGCATCAATCTCCAAGAGAAACCCCAAAATCGGTTAGGGTTTTGTGAGGGAGAAAAGGGAAAATGAATTGGGAGAGAAAGGGAGGAGATTCGAGACTTACCATCACCAAACACCCTTGAATCATCCAATGATCTTCCAAACTCTTTCTAGATCCTTGAAGAGATCTCAAAAACGAAACCATAGCAACTTGAATAACTCAAATCGGAGTTGGGATGCAAAAGTTATGAAGAAATGAAGTTTGAGGGTTTGAGATTCGCGATATAAAGCTCCAGGTCGCTCCCGCGGTTTGTCCCGCGTTATGACCGAATGAAACCTCTTGCTGAACGGGTAGATTCCTTTAAGGCCACCTCTAATGAACAACTACTTGAGATTAGATCACTATCTGAAAAGCTAGATGTTCAAAGGAGAATAACTGAAAAATATAAGTCTGAAAATGCTAATCTAAAAGACAAATGCAAAAATCTCTCATTAGCACCTAAGGACTTAAGGGCCAAGTTATCTGATCTTCAATCTCAGTTTGATAAGTGCTTGAATGAGAAAGAAGAAATTGTTTATCAATGTTCTTCTCTTCAAATTCAACACAAGGAGTTTGTGACTAAAATCCTTGATCTTGAAAACAAACTACACAAAAGGGGTCAAACTGATCAAACCATCTTTCTGAATAAACCTAAAGAGTTCACATACTTTAACAAAGAGTGGGCAATCGCATATGATAACCCACACTATTTGAAAAAGGGAAGATGGCATGTACCTACTCGGTATGATTTTGCTTGTTTTGGATTAGATAAAAAGTATCCAGAATATGCAATTCAATGGACTGGTCCTCTTGAACCCGAAAAAGAGGAGGACACAGAGGAACATAAGCGCACACACAAACGAGGAATTCAACTCCCATTTTGTTATGAACCTTTAAACTACTCGTATCAAAAGGACAAAAAGTACCTTTCCAGTGACTACTTCGATCCCTAAAAGGTAGCTACACCCAAGGATTCCTCCAAAAAGGATGAGGATCTAGCACCTGCAACCAAGACTGAGACGGATGAGTTTAAACTCTATGTTCCCCCTCTCATCTTGGAAGCAAAGATAGTCGAGTTGGAGGAGTCCATTAAGAAAAAGTCTTACTTACAAAGCTTGAGAATCTACAACCGGTCAAAACCGAAGTTGTGTCTAGTGAAGGACAGGAAATCCTTCGGAATGAAATCAATCGACTCACATCACAACTGTCTGCCTTGGCAACAGAAAAGATGGAAGAGTACACGAGAAATGGTCAGCTTCAGGAGAAAATTGACCAACTGCTATCTGAAAAGCAGATCTCACCCGAACTTTCCTCAAATTCATCCGACACGTCTTCGTGCAAAGCTTTCCTAGGCATGATTTCTAGTTTGCAAGACGGTCAAGATTCTCAAGACGAGAGTGTTTTAAGGAATTTGAACTCTGAGTTTTTCTTAGCTTCCGCACCAAATTCCCCAAAGCACACAAGCACAAAGAGTTCCTCGCCTTCCTCATCTGATCCAAGTCCAGTAATTCCCGAGATAGATTTTTCAGAGTACATGAACTCCGAAGGTAATTGTGAAAAAGAGTTCGAGTCGTTCCCCTTCGACAAACCTCTTCCAAGTCACACTGATTTTCTATCCCCCGTAGTCAATCGTCCGGTTAATTTTCTAAAGGGTAGCAGTTCTCAAACAAAGGCCCCAGCTGTGATCAAGATTTCTCAATCAAAACCAACTTCTAAACCTGTTTCTAAAAAGCAATCACAGCCGAGGCAGGAGAAACAAAGACAATTATGCTTGGAATCATTGGAATCATTTTGAAGTTTCTTTTCCAATTAAACTTAATTCTCTTAACCAATTGATTCAGTTATCGCGTGATTGTTTATGTTGTTCTAATTGTAGTTGGAATGATTTTGTAACTTCTTCGTTATAGCTCCGTTTTCGCTCCGGAAAGGCTCGTTGGACTCGTATTCGAATTTCCCATCCAACAAGACCATAAAATCTAGGATTTAACCCAAAATTCTATTTTCATATTTTTCTTAAAAGATCGATTCCACACTGATTCGAAGTTGTACTTATCCGAAAATTACGGGTGTTACAGAGATGGACTGTCAAAAGTATGCAACAAGTACTTTGACAGAGTTCAGAGCCATCCTCATGGAGCACAGAGGAACGGAATTGATGGATAAAGCCTCCGCCGATAGACTGATAGAGGTCATTGACTCCGTCATCAACTTCCGAACCCTCTGCATCAGTTTCTATCACGAGCTTAAAGAAGTAGGTCTCGACAACAGAAGTTTCAACGACTTCAAAAACGCCAACGTCTAATGTCATCTACCAACCTCTGCAACTTTTCCTTTCATAATATAATCAAGTGTAAGTGCCTCTGGCATAATGTTTAATGAAAGAAAAGTAAACTCTTTTGAGGTACAATGTTTCACCTCCTGTCATACACTTAGTCTAGAAAACCTTGCATTTTTCAATTTTTTATTTTTCAATACTTAGGGGGAGATTGTTAGCTCCAATCTTTATGTTTATAGAAGTATTGAAAAATGGGCTAAGTGTTGACACCGACAGAGGTTATGCCAAGACCCATAGAACACCCAAGTCTCCGCAGAAGACATTCACAGAGGACAAATCCATAAAGCTTCTGTCACACCTGACAGCCTCTGTGGTATTGAAGACTTAGAAGAATCTGAAGAATGAAGATCAAGACAAAGACGATCGTGCTTCCCACGTCTTACTGTTGTACGAAGATCTTGAAGATCATTCATACAAGGCTCGCCATGCTGCCTCCACGTGTCAACCTCTGATAAGTTACAACTTTTGTAGAGTATGGCGCACTACAGTAACGTTGTAACTATTGCTGTTCCACGATAGTGTCTTTTGTACCTTAGTACTTGTCTCCATCTTGTCCCCTGTAGAAGTAGTATAAATAGAAGACTCATGTTGAGCTCTTCTATTAAGCTTTGCACGACACACACACCATTAGAGCAGAATTCTTGTAATACCTTCGGTGTTCTTGGTGTTCTTATTGTATCAAATACAATGAATCATTGAGTTAATTATCTGTGTTATTTCCACTTAACGTATTTGATATTGTGTGTTTATCTATCAAGTATTACCTCTTTAGTTCGTTAATACGCTTCCGCATCCTAATCTGTTTGAACTAATAGGCATATAAATCATTGTTAAGCAATAAAGGAACCATCAACCTGCACCTCTGATGACAGTACTTCTGATGACATGGCAGAAAGTTGGCAGAGCTCTGGTGGAACTCAGCACAATTTTGCCTCTGTTGAGTGACCTTTATCACACTTTTCAAGTAACCCAAAATGTTTCACCTTTACCCAAAAATAATTTAAAAAAAATCATGTATTTGATGTGAAAATGGTCAAAGAACGAAGGCAGAACTAGCTCAGAGATTGCACAGAGTTCTGGTGAGAATCATCAGAGGCTCTGGTGAAATATCAGAGTTCTGGTAAGTTCTTGACATTATCAAAAATGTTTTCATCAGAACAGGTTTTCCCTTCCTTAAAAGGATTTTCCTTTTTGTTCAGTGAGCAAAGTCAGTTAGATTAGAAATTGTTTTGACTTGCTCCCCCTTAAACCATGCTTATCTTTCTCTTAAGCTCCCCCTTGAATTATGAGCTTAATTGACAGATTTTTCTTTTTAGCTTTTCTCTTTTCTTGCAACAATATTTACAAAAAGAAAACAAAAGTATATACAGAAATGAAATGCACAGAGGAAAATATTGAAAAAGTATGCTGACAGAGCTCTGAGATGATCATCAGAGGCTCTGGTGAACTATCCTACCCAACTATTTTAACAGAGCTCTGGTATGAACATCAGAGGCTCTGTTGAGTTTTGAATAGAGTTAGGAGGACATGTTCAGCATGCCCATCTTGCTGATTAAGAAGTTGAATCTCCTTTCATCAAGGGCTTTTGTAAACAAATCAACAAGTTGGAAGTCGGTTGAAACAAAGTACATTTCAATCGTCCCTTTTTCAACATAATCCTTTATAAAATGGTACCTTATGTCGATATGCTTTGTCTTGAGTGTTGGACTGGATTAGCTGCAATTGCTATGGCACTCTTGGAGTCACACAGAATTGGGATCTTACTGTACTCCATGCCATAATCTTTGAGTTGTGTTTCATCCAGATCACTTGAGAGCAACAACTAGCAGCAACAACATACTCTGCTTCTGCTGTAGAAGTTGATACGCAGTTCTGTTTCTTGGATGTCCAACTCACCATTTTTTCTCCAAGCAATTGGCAGCTACCAGAAGTACTCTTTCTGTCATTCCTGCATCCTCCATAATCTGAATCTGTGTATGCTACAAGCTCGAAACCAGAATTAAGAGGATACCAGAGACCTAAATATTGAGTCCCTATGAGATATTTAAATATGCATTTGACAGCAGACAAATGGGATTCTTTAGGGTTTGCTTGAAATCTAGCACAAAGACATATTGCAAACATTATATCAGGCCTGCTTGCAGTCAAATACAGAAGTGATCATATCATGCCCCTGTAGTTCTTGATATCCACAGATTCACCTTGAGGATCATGATCAAGTTTAACTCCAGTGGCAATAGGAGTTTTCATAGGATTTAAATTATTGAGCTTGTACTTTTTGAAAATATCAGAGATGTATTTAGATTGACTTATGAAAGTTCCTCTGATGGATTGTTTAACTTGTAAACCAAGGAAGAATGAAAGTTCTCCCATCATGCTCATTTTAAATTCGCTTTTCATCAAATCCTCAAACCTATCACAGTATTCCTGCCTAGTAGACGCAAAGATAATGTCATCAACATATATTTGGACCAGAAGAATGTCGTTCTTATATCTCCTAATGAATAAGGTTGTATCAACAGTACCTTTCTCGAAGTGATTGGTCAACAGAAAATTTGACAGAGTTTCATACCAGGCTCTGGGAGCTTGCTTAAGGCCATACAGAGCTTTGTCTAACTTGTAAACGTGGTCTGGAAACTCTGAGCTTTCAAAACCTGGTGGTTGCTGGACGTAGACTTCTTCTTATAGTCTGCCATTCAGAAAGGCAGATTTCACATCCATCTGATAGACCTTGAAACCTTTATGGGCAGCATAGGCTAAGAAGATTCTGATGGCTTCTAGCCTAGCCACAGGTGCGAAGGTTTTGTTATAATCGATGCCCTCTTCTTGGCAGTATCCCTTGGCAACCAGCCGAGCTTTGTTTCTGATGATAATCCCATCTTCATCCTTTTTGTTTCTGAACACCCACTTGGTTCCAATGGCAGCTTTGTTTTCAAGGATTGGAACCAAGGATCAAACTTTATTTCTTTCAAACTCCAGAAGCTCCTCTTGCATGGCTTCAATCCAGTTTGGGTCATCAAGGGCCTTAGAAATCTTCTTTGGCTCAATCATACTTAGGAAATTAACAAAGAAAGCCTCATTGATTGTTGCAGACCTTGTCTTTACACCATCTTCAGCAGCACCTATAATTAGATGATGGGGGTGATCCTTTGTCCATCTGGTCATTGGAGCATGGACAACATGTGGAGTCTGCGCTTCTGATGGGAAAAGATGTACGTCAGCATCAGAGCTATGAGGATTGGGACCAGGGCTCTGTGGCACACTACTCTGGAGAGTGGCCTCATTGCTCTGTGATGTACCAACAGGGCTCTGAGAGGGTGAGCTTTCAAATAGGGAACTTCTCCCAATATGAGTTAGAAGTGGTGATGATGGCTCTTGTTCAGGTTCTCTTGCACCAGAATCTTGTCCCTCATTTCTCTGAATTACACCTGTAGACAAAGAAGTAGATGGTGAAGAATTGGAGGGACCTGTAAGAGTTGTACTTGTCAGATTTTGTTCAGCAAAACTCTGAGATTGATTGCCTCTGGTGACATCGACAGAGGAATCATCATCATCGAAGAAGTCGTTGAATATTAAATTGATGTCTTCTTCTCTTTACTTTGAAGAACTAGGCTTCTCTTTTGTCTGTGTCCCCTCTGGTGATTTGCTATCAGAGGAACTTGATGAATTTTCATCAAAGGACACATTTATGCTCTCTTGAATGACCCTAGTTCTGGTATTGTAGACTCTGTAGGCTTTAGAGGTTAAGAAATAACCAATAAAGATTCCTTCGTCATCCTTCTTGTCGAACTTGCCCAGTTGTTCTCTGTCATTCAAGATGTAGCATTTGCAGCCGAAAACATGAAAGAATTTCACATTTGGTCTTCGACTGTTGATGAGTTCATAGGGAGTCTTCTTGAATCTTTTCACTATTATAGCTCTGTTCTGGGTAAACCAGGCTGTTGAGACTGCCTCTACCCAGAAGTTGATTGGGAGAATAGAACCAGCCAACATAGTTCTGGCGGCTTCTACCAGAGTTCTGTTCTTTCTTTCCACAACACCATTCTGTTGGAGAGTTCTGGTAGCTGAGAAGTTCTGGGAGATTCCTTCCTCTGATAGGTAGGCATCAATTCTTGAATTCTTAAATTCTGTCCCATTATCACTTCTCAACTTTTGGACTTTAAGACCTAACAGAACCTGTATTCTCTTCAACAAACTTATCAGAATTTCTGGGACATCAGATTTTACTCTGATGAACTCAACCCAAGTATATCTAGAATATTCATCAATAAGCACAAGAATATACTTTTTACCCGACAGACTTTGCACAGAAATTGGACCACAAAGATCCACATGAAGCATATGCAAAGGTCTGGGGCAACTGTGATCACTCTTTGTTCTGTGTGAAGTTCTTTTCCTTTTGCCCAATTCACAAGCAGAACATAGATGGTCTTTGTCAAATTTAAGTGAAGGCAGACCTTTTACTAAGTTGAGTTTCACGAGCTTGTCAAGATTTGAAAAATTCAAATGAGCAAATCTTTTATGCCAGAGCCAGGCATCTTTATTTTTCAAAGAGACTAAACAAATTTTTTCTGTTGTAGTACTTTGGATTGGATTAAAATTCATTTTATACAGATTTCCTTTTCTGTCGGCTCTTAAAAGTTCTTGACCAGACTCGGAAAGCAATAAAGAACAATATTTCTTCTTAAAATTGACATCGAACCCATGATCACATAGATGACTTATACTGAGAAGATTATGATTTAATCCTTCAACATAAGCAACCTTTGAAACTGAAACACCACCGTTATTCCGAACACCATAACCTCTAATCTGTCCCTGTTGATCTCCTCCAAAGGTTACTACACTTCCCATTTTGTTCTTGAATGAAGTCAGCAGCTCCTTATTGCCTGTCATGTGCCTGGAACATCCTGAATCTAAGTACCAGATCTGCACATGAGGCTTCTGCAAGACAGATTAGTTCCTTTTAGGTACCCATTGCATGATGGGTCCTTTCTTGTTAGACTTGGGGGTGTTAACGGGTTTACCTGCTGGCTTTCCATTCTATGATGGTGTGCCAGAGGGTTTTCTTTGTGTGTTCTGAACAGTCTTAGGATTTTTCGTTGGAAATGACTGATTCAGGACACAGTGGGGACCATTCAAGTGATTCTGTAACTGTAACAACAGTTGAATGCAATTGCAGTTGATATAACATGAAGTTGATTGATGCATATTGATGTTCTTATTCAAAAACTATTGATTGAATGGTACTTGATTTTAAAAAACTTTAGGACCAGATGTCTTCACATACATTCTGTCTTGGTTTGGCTTCTTGAAATTACCATTTTTCCTTGGAACAGATTCACTGGACCAAAAAGAGTTTCTTCTTTCATTTACAGCAGAGTTGGGAATAGGTTTGTCATTAACTATCCATTTGCCCTTTTGCTCTAGAGTAAATCTGATTGGTTTGAAAGCAAATGGAACAGAGGTGTTGTTCACTGGAATACTCTTAGCTTTTTCTCTTCTCTTCTAACTCATTAGAAGAAAGAATCCTGATACCCTTGTTTTTGAAATCAGGTACTGGTATGAATCTGGATTGTTTCTTAAAGAATGAGACATTTTTCAAATCTCCAGATCCAACTGGTACCTGCTTTGGTTTGTGCAAAACATTCTTTTGAGCACAAAAAATTTGCTCATCTACCTCAGAATCAGAGTTACTGTCAGAGCCTAGAAAGTCTCTGGTGGCTCTGGTTGAGGTGTTAGACTCCTTGGGTAAATCAGTATTTGCTCCGGTGGACTTGAACTTTCTTTGTCTTGGTTTTAATGCATCAGATGCGGCATTTTCCTCAAGAACTCTTTTAATATCCTCTTCAAAAGATGTTCTAATTGATTAAGAGGTTGGGGAGAAGTCTGGTGCTTCAAGGTTAAGCTCACTCTGTGTTTTAACACCAGAGGATTCAGCCACAGAAGTAACAGACTTCTGGCCCTTGAAAGAGTTGAAGTGGAAAATCTCTTTAGGATCAAGACATTTGACAGAATCAGGAAATGAGATCTTAGCTTTTCCTTGATCAAGAATAAACTTTTCAGATGGTTTTGTAACCTTTTCTTGATCCAAGGAGTCATAGCTGACATTCCTAAAATTCAGTCTTCTGGGCTTTGAGACATCTGAGGTTTTGGCTCTTCTAAAAACTGCAGTACCAGAGATCACATCTTCTTGGATTTTCCCAACACAGAAGGCAGAGGACATAGATGTCTTCTTCCTTCCAGCGAAGGGAACAAGGTCTTTGAAACCCAGACCTTGAGTATCCTTTTGAGAATTGATTTTAATGTGCACATCTTGTGCATCCTGGTACTTTTTGATCATAATTTCCTTTCTTTGTAAAGATTGGTGTAAAACCTCTCTTTCCTTTCGAAAATAGTCCTTTAGAGCGACAGAGTTAAGCCTTTCATATTCCGATTTCTTAATCTCTTCAGTCTTTTGCTTTAAAGTCTCTTCAAATTCCTTACATTTTTCAGAAAAAGAGTTTTCTTTCTGTTTTTGTAAGACTTCTAGCTCAGCCTTTTCTTTGGCTATCTCTTCCTTCTCTTGTTCCAAGAGAGTTTTCTCTCTCTTGTAGAAGGACAGATCCTTCTGAGCTAGCTTTCTCAACTCTTTCTCTTCAGATAACTTTTGTTTTAAATGTTGGAATTCCTTTGTTAGTAAAGAAACATGCATCTCCAGCTCGGAGTCTGATTTTGATTCAAAGGTAGAACATACCTTGGCACTGGGTATGGTGGTCTCCAGCGCTCTGTCATTTGGCTCTGTCACCGAAAGAGCACATGTAATCTGAGATACGTCTTTCTCTGTTGTTCTTTCTGGCATCTCTCCAGTCATCCAGTCTGGTACCTCTTCCAAACTCATATCATCTATAGCAACCCCACATAAATTGGCTTGCTATGGTTCGTCATCAGAGGACGAGTCAGAGATCCAATTCTCCATCTCAGCAACATAGCTTCTCTCTTTGTAATTGTACTTGTACTTATTCTTGTAGTAAACCTGGTCTTTTACCAGTCTACCCTTACAATTAGCAGAGAAATGGCCGGGTTTGCCACATTGGAAACATCTTCCATCATTCTTGTTGATGGGTTAGGCAACATCTGATTGCGTCTGGGGGGCTGGAGGATTGTACTTCTGTTGAGGTCTCTGTTCTGTTGGAGCTCTGTTGTTGTTCTGGTGGTGAGGTGCAACATAACCTCTCTTCTCGTCTTTCCATTCTCTCTCATACCTTCCTCTTCTATCAAACACTTTGTTGCCAAGTCTCTTGTTAAACTGTTGAGTTATTAATGCAAGAGATTGAGCAAAAGCATTGATATCATCATCCTCTGATGAACTTTCCTCATCATCACTTTCAGCAACAAGACTTTTCTTTCCCTTCTTTCTCACAACCTTCTCTTTCTTCTTCTCTCTGCTAGAGCTTTCTCTGGTGGATTTTCCTTCAGTGGGATTTTTAGAGTCAGAGATCAAAGCTATTGGACCTGCAATGGTGGATTTGCCCTTTTGTTTGACAACATCCTTCTCTTGTGCAGCAAGAGTGCCATACACATCAGTAAGAGACCATGCATCCAAATCTTGGTTAGCTTGTAAAGACATGGATAGATTTAACCATTCATCATTTAAACTTTTCAAGAACAGAACATTGTTATCTTCCTTCGACCAACAACCCCACACTTTTTACATTTGTTTATTAAAACATTAAATCTGTTGTAGGTCTGTTGTAAGGTTTCCTCAGGAAGTGCCTTGAAATCATTGTATTCATTAATACATTGGGTCCTTCTATTCTTTTGGGTCTTGATACCACCCTCAAGTTGATTAAGAAGTTGATCCCAGATTTCTGTAGCAGTAACACATGAATCTAGTTCTTGGAAAATATCGTTGGGAATGGCCATAATCAGAAGTCTAACTGCTTTGAGGTCGTTTTCCATTTTTAGCTTTTCTTCATCAGTAAACCCAGTGGTTTTAACCTCGAAGTGAGCTGGAACCTCAACAGTAGTTTCTGTAGCGGGTACATGAGGAACCAAAACCATAGGTTGGAATGGTTCACTTGTGATAGATCGCATGAGGTCTCTATCCATTCCATCAAAGAAGTTAACCATCCTAATCTTCCATTGAGGATATTCATCTCTCAGAAGAGTAGGAGGTTTGGTCAGAGAACCAGCTGTGTAGATATCATTAATGTTGTTATTAGCCATCTTTTAGAAAACAGAGTATGAAGGTTTCAGAATCTTTTAAAAGGGTTTTGAACTGAAAGTAGATGAATAGTAACTTGAGTAGAAAAGATATTCAAACTTGCTAGAAAGCTTTAAACAGGGACTAAAGAACTCTGAAAACTTGTTATAAACTTTGAACAGTAAAAACAGAGTATACTATGAAGCTTTTGAAACCAAACACAATCAACAACAATGAATCAGCCTGGTTAGATTGGATCGTTTGATTTGAGCAAATCAATCAGCTCTGATACCAATTGTAGGTTCCCAGATTCAAGTTGTCTCACAATAATAACACAAAACAGATAGCAGAAGCATTATATAAAGCCATTAAATGTGAGTGATTGTGTAAACGATTATGTAACAATGAGAGTATCAATAATGAACAGTAAGATGATAACAAGATCAAGTAAATAAGCTGCTCGTTATATTGATATTTGAATAACACCAAGAACACGTTCAAGTGTGTGTATTCTGAAATCTTTCAGGAAACAAATCGTACAGTGGTAGTGCTATGGAATGTTGAAGTGTGTATGCTCTCACAATTGTGGAAAACAATTCTTCCAAAAGCTTACAATTGTGTGCTCCACTAACGTTCTATTTATAGCCTGATAAAGCACTAGACATTGTACTATCTAACCCTGAGGTGACACGTGGAAAGTGTGTCTCCGTCCTTTTAGGGCTTACGTGGAAAGTACGAACACGTGTCTAACACTTAGAGATTTCTACGAGACTTAAGCTTCATAGAGGTCTTCCTTCACCAGAGCTCTTACGCCAGAGCTCTGATGGTCTTCTGGTGATATCAGTTCTTCTGTTGAATAGAAGAAGTCTTATGCCAGAGCTCTGTCGAGCTCTGATGGTCCTGCCAGAGCTCTGTCGAGCTCTGATGGTCTTCTGCTTGATATTCTTCTAAGTCTTCTGCAGGATCTCTGGTGGTCTTCTGACTTGTAATAATTTCAATACTTTTACATCTTGTATACTTGGGGCTAACACTTCATAAATGCAAAAACGGTCCTTGTCATTTAATGTGCTTGATGGCGGTCTTTAGTTATGACCGTTGTCCTTAAATGCGTGTGACCTGCATTAATTATAAACAAAGAAAACGCTTGTCGAGAGTTGGTTAATTATGGTCGTAAGGAAGCTTGCGACGATCGTGAGATTTTACTAAGGTACTTGGTCGCTAGTCGTGAGTAACTTACGACCATCGCGTTAAGTGACGACCGTGGTCCTGGTCGTGCATAGTTTACTGGACCTTATCTTGATACAAGACTTTTCGTACATTAGATGTCGTTTAATTTGTGGCGTCGGTCGCGACGTGTGATTTTTTACCCAAACAGTTTGCCCCCAAAATTTGTATTTTAGTGCGTGAATTGAAATTTTAAATCTTAAAGAAACTGAACGGATACGTGTCGATCGAAGAAACTGAATCGGTTCCAAAGTAACTGAATCGGTTCATGGGAAACCAAAAAAGTTGATATGGTCGGTGATGTTATGCTGACGTGTGGCATATGGATGACATCTATAGGAACGGTGTCATCCATCTGGGGTGGCATGCGAAGGGTTTGATGACAGGTGTCGACCATCGGTCGGCTCGACCTGACACCTTGGCACGTATAAATAAGTTTTCTGGCCGATCATTTCCTTTTTTATGCTTCAATCTATCCTAGAGAGACATTCTTCGATTTTCTTGCCAAAAATTGCAAAAAACTCAACCTTTTCCAAAATTGTTCGAGGTTTAGAGCCCTTATAAGGTACGATATCCTTCTCCGATTCTTTATGCGCATTAAGACTTTAGCAAAAAAGCCTGCGAGATATTGGGACCTTAGGGAGTTATACGTCGACCAAGTTACAACCCCCGATTTTATCATGTCTGGCGAACCTGCTGTTTGGGCAAAATTTCACCAGTCTTGACCACGACCAAGGTAAGGAAAACACTTATTCCCCTTTGCTACAGTAAGGTAAAATCATAGTACTTTATCTCCTGATTCAAACTCAAAAGTTATTTACCTCACGACACTCGACCATGACGTCGTCTAGTTCACACGACCGACGCGTAGAACCATTCGACCTCGACCAACTAACGTCCGAAATGACTGTTACGTTTGTTCAGTGTTTAATGAATGAATCAATGTCATTGATGAGCAACGGCTATAACCGACGAAATCAGTTATGAAGATTTAATCCAGCGAAGGTTACGGCAGTTATCGAAATACTTAATGAGGCAATTAAAGCATCCGAAGACTACAAATACCAAGCTCAATCACCATTTTAAGGACACTGGCACAAGACGAACACAACGCAAAGACATCACATAATCATCCGAACTCAGAAGAACATTCAAAGCAAAGAACTTTCTCTCGAAGAATCGCACTCGACGCATGACATTTACGCACGACACTTAAGTTTTTACACACGACGCACACTGTTTTTACGTTCAAAACACTTGTTACTTTACATTTCGAAGTCTTTCTTTCATTTGTATTGTAATCTCTGTACGATCGACATCAGAAACATGGGTGACTATAGTGCAGCGACGACTTCCACAAGTCGTCCGCGGGTTTTTTCCTAGTTGAGGTTTTTCCCGCGTCACCAAAATCCTTGTCTCTTTACGATTTTCTGTCTCTGTCGCACGCTTTGTCAAAAGATTTCTTTCTTTAGTTGTTAAATTCCACAATCAACCTTAAGTTATCCTTTTGGACGATTTTTGGCATTAACAGTTTGGCGCCATCCGTGGGACCCCATCTAGAGAAAATCTTCGACAAACGTGCGTCCTACTAATTGGTTTCTTGGAGTTTCTTCTGTTTTCTTTTTCAGGAGAATGGCAGTCTTCGAAAATCCAGAGCAAATCACTGCCCAAATGTATGAGGAGCTTGAGGATGAACAAAATTCCCCTGCAATAGTCAATGATTATCGCTTGGAGGAAATCATCTTAGACCAAAGCAAGCTAGATCAAAAAGTCTTTATAGGGTCGTCCCTCGATCCCTACATTAAAGACAAGCTAATATCTTTCCTGCAGGAACATGCCGATTGTTTTGCCTGGTCGCATGAAGATATGGTCGGTATCGATCCTGACGTCATCTCCCATAAGCTCAACGTTGATCCGTCATTCAAGCCTATCAAGTAAAAGCGAAGGAAATTTGCTCCTGAAAGGAATAAGGTAATAAATGACGAGGTCGATAACCTATTCAAGACAGGGAAAATTCGTGAAGTAAAATATCCCGACTGGCTTGCTAATGTCGTGGTCGTGGCGAAGAAAAACGGAAAGTGGAGGGTCTGTATCGACTTCACAGACCTCAACAAAGCCTGTCCAAAAGATCCATTTCCTTTGCCGTACATCGATGCCATGGTCGATGCGATAGCGGGGCATGAACTATTGACGTTCATGGATGCCTACCCCGGATATAACCAAATCCTAATGCACGTCGAGGACCAAGAGAAAACCGCATTCATGACGGACCGAGGTATTTACTGTTATAAGGTTATGCCTTTTGGAATAAAAAATGCAGGTTCTACCTACCAACGTCTAGTGAATAAAATGTTCAAAGATCACCTTGGCGACATAATGGAAGTTTATATCGACGACATGCTCGTCAAGTCGAAGCAAGTAGTCGACCACGTCGAACACCTGAGGCAGTCGTTCGACGTCCTTCGGAAGTATAGCATGAAGCTCAACCCGATGAAGTGTTCCTTTGGTGTCAGTGCTGGGAAATTCCTGGGCTACATGGTCACTCGTCGAGGAATCGAGGCTAATCCCGACCAGATCAAAGCTATTATCGAAATCAAATCTCCGAGAAATTTCAAAGAGGTCCAAAGGCTCACTGGTCGGGTGGCAGCTTTGAACAGGTTTATCTCTCGATCCTCATATAAATGCCATCTGTTTTACAATGTCCTCAGGAAGAACAAAGGCTTCGACTGGACCGACGATCATGAGCAAGCATTGCAAAAACTTAAAGAGTACACGACGTCGCCTCCCTTGTTATCAAAACCTCACGATCATAAGGTCTTACAGCTATATTTGGTTGTTAGTCCTAATGCAGTAAGTGCCGTCCTGACATGAGAAGATGAAAAGCAGCAACTACCAATCTACTATGTAAGTAAATCTCTCTTGGACGCAGAAACCAGGTATTCCTCTATGGAAAAATTGCTCTTGTCGCTAGTCACAGCTGCTAAAAAATTGCGACACTACTTTGAATCACATCCTATTACTGTCGTGACCAACTTTCCTCTTAAGTCTGTCTTGAGGAAACCTGAGTTGACCGGTCGCCTAGCAAAGTGGAGCATATATCTCAGCAGTTACGACATCGATTTCAAGCCCAGGACCGCGATCAAATCGCAAGCCTTGGCAGATTTTTATTGCTGATTTCAGCCCTGAATTGGAGAAAGAAGAAGAGCACGAAGTGTCAACTGTGGTGACTCACGACGACGTACCTTGGATTCTACATGTCGACGGATTGTCCAACGTTAGAGGCTCAGGACTAGGTGTCGTCTTAAAGTCGCCACAGGGGGGCAGGATGGTATATTCAGTCCGATGCGATTTTAAAACCACCAACAACGAAGCTGAGTACGAAGCCCCGATCGTAGGGATGGATATGCCCCACGACTCGGGGGAAACCGCATTACATGTCAAAAGCGATTCTCTCTTGGTGGTAAACCAGATCAATGGAGAATTCGCGGCCAAAGATTCAAAAATAACAACGTACATTTATAAAATCTTTCTCTATTTGAACAGATTCCAAGGGACCAGAACACCCATGCCGACACTATTCCACCGAAAACGTCAGTATCATCGAAAACCAAGAAGATGATTGGTCATGCGACATCCAAAATTTCCTTATGCACGATCAATTCACGGAAGACAAAATGGGAACTTCGAAGAGCTCATCAGCCTTGATTAGAATGGTGTCGCAGAAGCAAGCGGTCGAGCGACATTTCAATAAAAATGTCAAAGTCAAAGTCTTTCATGAAGGCGACTACGTCCTCCGTCGAGTGTTCCAAAACACTCAAGAGCTCAATGCAGGTAAACTTTCTGTTAAATGGGAAGGTCCTTATCGAATCTCCGAACTCGTGGGTAAAGGAGCCTATCGACTCTAGACCCTTGACAATCAAGAAATCCCACGTAGTTGGAATGCGACGCATCTAAAAAGGTATTTCTTTTAAAACCCATTTTCTTTCATACGACTTTCGACTCGATAGTAACTGACTTAAGCATCGGAGGGTCGCTGGCTAGTCAGCGACCACTCTCTGACCCTATTTTATCGCATGATCGCGCAACATAAGTTTATCGCATAACTTTCGCAAGATCGCATAACATAAGTCAAATACATGACTCGATATGTGATTTAAATTCATCGCACAATTTGATTACACAATTGACCCACGACTTAAGTGATTTAACTTAGAAAAATCTCATGTTCTGAACGTATACTTTAAACGCATGTGTACATGATTGCTTACACGACTTGTGTTTTAATCGTTATCTTCTAGCAAAAAGCCTTTGTCGCACGTATTTATGGTTATATATGACCCACAAGTGTTTTCACACGATTAGTTTTATACTCGACAATTGCTTGTAGTAGACAATGAAAAATCTTACGTTCGAAAGAAATTTCATACTTAAAAATGTAATTAAACCAACGTGACTCGACCCCCAACGGTCGATCGATGAAAATAAAGACAAAAGAATTTTTAGGTTTGAGGAGGAACGTCAGTCACGTCCCTGCCTGAAGCTTCGCCCTGAAGACCCTCGTCTGTCTCCTCCTCAACATCCTTCTCATCATCTGAATCAAGGTCTCTCGCAGAATCGACATCCTTCAGATAGATAGCAAGCTCCTCCGACGCCGATGCAAGAGGGTCCTTCCACAACAGATGTCGCCTCATAATCGCCGCCCTAGCGGTCAGGCAAGCCAAAGCAAAGACGGTCTTACCCTCGTCTTTGAGGTCCTTTACCTCTTTCTCCAGATCTACCACTCTGGACTTAGAATCCTCAGCTTCCTTTGCGGTCGCAGCCAAGGATTCCTTGACCTTGTCCATCTCCTCTCTCTGGTCAGCAATCATGGACAGGGACTGTGTCAGGCGATGGTTGGCCTCATCCTTGGCACGTCCGACAACCTCTAACTGTTTCAAGGCATCGTCGAGACGTTTCGACATAGCCTCTTTACGCTTCATGGCGACGTTCGCCCTAGCCAACGCCGCGTTCCCCCTCTCATGGGCAGCAGACACTAGACCCTTGACCTTTGCCGTCTCAGCACGCAAAGCCAATGAGGCTTTAAACGCATGTGAAAACATAAACTAAGCATCGTTAATAAACGTGCGACAACGTAAACATCGACAAAATAAAACAAGTCTTGAAAGAAAGACTTACCATGAACGCCAGCCCGGCGACATGGGCCCCCGTCTCCTCGATTGGAAACCCCTCAAAACGCTCCCTGAAAGATGGGAGCAGATATTTCCCCAGATGAGGAAATAGGTTCGTCCCGTCCAGGACATTATCGACCATAAAGTCCGACGGAAATGTAAAATTAACTGTCGTGACCTTATCCCCTCCCGTCGGGTGATCCTTGCCCTTGCTGGCCGACGAAGGGTCCGACGTGGCAGACGGGGACTTCGCTGTTTCCGCCGGAGGCGCAGAACTGATAGGTGTCGCAACAATCGCACTAGAAGACGACTTCTTGGGCGATGCGACCTTCGCCTTCTCGGGCGTAACGACTCTAGACAAGTCATGAACCCCCAAAGACGGTTCCCTCGTGTCACACCCCGCTAAAGCGGAAACACGGGATGTCACAGCTAAATGTTTCAAAAGCGTAAGGTAGAAGACAACACACAATCATCATATCAAAATAGTACAATTACAACGTGTTTTTAGAAATACATCTTGTCCAAAATAACAAAAGTAAACTTGACATGATGAAATAAGTTGGAAGTCGCTAATGTGATGCCTTCTAGAATGCATCCTTACTTGTTGTTTCCTGAAAAGCATGTAAAGGAGAGTGTCAACTAAAAATAGTTGGTGAGTTCATAGGTTTTTGTACACACTAAAAACGTTAGTGTATGTTGTAAAGTTTCGTACTTTCAAAATCGTAGTACAACTCTCGGTTGTAAAGTTTCGTTTTGTTTTGCATGCTCATGGTATATATAATGTAATGCCTCAGAGGTAGCAAGCTAAGCCATTACCCAAACCTCTTGACCTTGTGTTGTATGCCCCGAAATCATGTTCTATCACTAACATGCGTTGTAATAATTATGCACTTACTTTACCGTAAGTGGGTGGTCAACCAAATAACGTTATTCATAATCATCATGGCTCACTCGTGAGTTAATGAGGTAATGTAAAATTGTAGGAACTTTCTTGTATGATAGCATAACTTAGAAGCTTTAACATGTGCATACGTACCGTAGAGCGTTAAACATGCATAGTATTTCAGTAATAAAACAGTTGATATCGAATAAAGTTGTAACATGCTTTTCACCCCAAAAATATGTAAAACAGTAAAAGGGGCTATGAAGACTCACAGTGGATTGCGTAGATGTTTCCCAAAAGTGCGTAATGTGTTCCGTGAGGCGATCCTACTCCGATCCTACGAACGTAAGGACACTAGTAAGATTCTGAGTTCTAGACTTTGGTCGATTAAATATCCAATTCATCATAAAATGCCTTTGTTGATATTTTGTATGTTGTTATAGGTTCTTTGATATCAATAGTTCAACTTCAAGATGAAATGTTACATATGATGGTTCGAGATTACCGAAGTGTTGTCGTGACAAATGACGAAAGGGTCAATAAATAGGATCATATGTATAGTATGTAAATAAAGTTAGATGTTAGGTCATATATATTACATATATAAATACAACAATTTCATCATGAAATGATGAAAAGGGTCCATAACAATATGTTAGATTGTTAGAGCGTAAGTAAAATGCGTAAATAAATAGAGGTTAGGATAAGTAAGTATATATATATATAGTACATATATATAAATATACCACCATTTCATCACCAAAGGTGAGAAAAAGTGTCAAGAGATAGCATATAGCTATATTATGATATAGTTGTTAGAAGTCAGAATTAGAGGTCACTTGTGGTTATTGTTTGGAATACTTCCAGAGGTCATTTGGTTCTGGTATTTTATGGCTAAGTACTTCCATGTGTTAGGAAACCTTTGCCATAAGTCCCATGATTTTTAGAGTAATATAAGTGCATGAAATAAAACATGACGTAAACAGTGACAGAAAATGCTGCTGATGCGCACTGTTTTTGTGTAAACTGTTTGAAGGTCGAAAACTCAATGTTTTTCAAAGATTCCAGTTGGGTTTGATTCATAACTCGTAAAATAAAGTTTCAGAAAAGAAATCAATCTATTTGGAGTATTTTTGAGAGAGATATGGGCATGCAAAGTCAGTGTAAAAATCTGACAGCATGCTGTTGGAAATAGCTCCTTGAAATAAATGCTATTTTTCCATTGGCTCTTTCCAAGATTTTGTTCTTTTTGTTTACCCACGATTTTTAACACATAAAATGATTATTCTCAGCTGAAAACTTGCTTTTTATTTACAAAAATCAACATGCAATGAGTTTATGTAAACCATCTAACCAAGACATTTTTTTTTAAAACTTGATGTTCTTGAGCTTTTGTGAAAACATTCAAGTAAGACATTCTTGGGTCACTAATATGAGTTTGATGATGGATTCATCACACTTTCTATGACATGCAAAGTGTCATGGTGATGAATCTACAAACATTAGGATACCAAGGATTGTCTTAGCAAAAATCAAAGTGAAAAGACTAGAGTTTGAGGAAGATAAACTTGAAATGAGAAAGATGCATGTATGTAGATGATTAGAGGATGTTAGGAGCAGATTTTACCTTGAGTTTCTTGAGGTTTTTGGGGCTGGACTTTGAAGCCTTGAAGAAGATAGAATAGAGAGAAAAGAGAGTAAAGTCTTAGAGAGAGTTGAGAGGAAATGAGTGAAGAGTAGAAATGAGGGATTAGGGGGGTATTTATGGAGTGAGAGAGGGGTTAGGGGGGAGGGGTGGCCGGTTTTGGGAGAGGGGAAAGGAGAGGGTGTGGAGTGTGAGTTTGGTTAAAATGATGGTGTTTAAAGTTGTGTTTAATTTAATTTTAATTAAATCTTTTAATTAGTTGAATTATTGAATTTAATTGGTAAAAATAAATAAACTAGTTGAATTATTAGTATTTATTTTTGTAGGTTGTATATATAAACATATACATATATAAGTGTATGAATATTTTTAGTAGGCATTTTATGAGATGTATGGATAATTTCCTAAATTGAGGGATTTTAGACGCAAATTCTAATTTTCCCCTACTGTGTCGGGTTTACTGCTAAAACTAGACAGTGTGACATAAAATAACTGTATCTGATATATTTAGTGCAGTTCTAACCTGAACGCAATTTTGACGGTTGTCACAGTCTCCCCCGGTTAAAAGAATTTCGTCCCGAAATTCAAAAACTTTCGTCCGTAACCGGTTGTTTAGCAAATAAGTGAGGATACTTATGTTTCATGTAATCCTCTCGTTCCGATGTGTACTCAGGCCCACGCCTTGTGTTCCAGTGAACTTTCACTATTGGAATCTTGCTTCGCCTAAGACGCTTGACCTCTCGGTCAAGTATTTCGATTGGTTTTTCTACAAAGCACAGTTTCTCATTGATTTGGACTTCCTCCAAAGGTACGGTTATTTCCTCGTTGACTAGGCATTTCTTCAGATTGGATACGTGAAAGGTGTTGTGAATAACACTTAGTTCTGTTGGCAATTCCAGCCTGTATGCTACTGGTCCGATTCTCTCGGTGATTTTGAAGGGTCCAATGTATCGAGGGCTCAACTTTCCTCGTTTTCCAAATCGGACAGTTCCCTTCCAAGGGGATACTTTCAGAAATACTCTATCTCCAATCTGAAACTCTAACGGTTTCCTACGGTTGTCAGCATAGCTCTTTTGACGATCTTGAGCTGCTTTGAGTCTATCCCTGATGATTGCGATCTTGTCGGTGGTTTCTTGTACAATGTCTGGACTAGACAATTGTCTATCTCCAATCTCCAACCAACAAAGAGGTGATCGACATTTGCGTCCATATAGTGCTTCATATGGCGCACACTTGATACTGGTGTGATAGCTATTGTTGTAGGAAAACTCAACTAATGGCAAGTGGTTATCCCAACTTCCTCCGAAGTCTAATACGCACGCTCGAAGCATGTCTTCCAACGTTTGAATGGTTCGCTCGCTTTGGCCGTCTGTTTGGGGATGATAGGCGGTACTTAAATTCAATTGCGTCCCCAATGCTCTTTGAAGTGACTGCCAAAATCGAGATGTGAAACGGCTATCTCTATCTGATATGATAGAAATCGGGACTCCATGTCGCGTAACAATTTCCTTCATATAGATCTGAGCCAGCTTTTCCATCTTGTAATCTTCTCGAATCGGTAGGAAATGTGCAGATTTCGTGAATCGATCTACTATAACCCAAATTAAGTCGTGCCCTCGGGCAGTTCTTGGCAATTTGGTTATAAAATCCATGGTTATTTGTTCCCATTTCCACTGGGGAATCTCTGGTTGTTGAAGCAAACCAGATGGTTTCTGATATACAGCTTTGACTTTTGAGCAAGTTACACATTTTCCTACGTACAAAGCAATATCCTTCTTCATTCCTGGCCACCAATAATATTCTCTTAAACCCTTATACATCTTATCCGCACCAGGATGAATTGAATATCGTGACTTGTGGGCTTCGTGCAGGATTATCTCCTGTATGTCGTTCGCTTTTGGAACCCAAACTCTGTCCTTGAAATAAGGTACTCCATCAACCTTAGTTTCAAATCTGCTTTCTATACCGTGAAGGGTTTCGTCCTTCAGATTTTCCGTTTTCATTGCTTCGGTCTGAGCTTCAAGAATTCGAGTCTTTAAGCTTGTTTGTACCATCGCTCCCATTGCTCGTACACGTGAAGGTTTTGTCCTTTCCTTCCTACTCAAGGCATCAACCACTACATTGGCTTTACCTGGATGATAACGAATATCACAATCGTAATCACTGAGTAGTTCTACCCATCTTCTTTGTCTCATGTTTAGCATTTTCTGGTCTAGAATATGTTGAAGACTTTTATGATCTGTAAAAATGGTACACTTAGTGCCGTACAAATAATGTCTCCAAATCTTTAGAGCAAAACCACAGCTCCGAGCTCTAAATCGTGTGTGGTATAGTTCTTCTCATGAACTTTTAGTTGTCGCGAAGCGTATGCTATCACCTTGTCCTTTTGCATTAACACGCAACCTAATCCTTGATGTGACGCGTCACAATATACCACAAAGTTATCGGTTCCTTCTGTTAACGCCAGAATTGGTGCATTGCACAACTTTTTCTTCAATAACTGAAACGCCTTTTCTTGTGATTCTCCCCAAATAAATTTACTATCCTTTTGGGTCAGTGTTGTGAGAGGTTTAGCAATCTTTGAGAAGTTCTCGATAAATCGTCTATAATAACCTGCCAAACCCAGAAATTGACGAATTTCTATTGGGGTTTTTGGAGCTTCCCATTTCTTAACAGCTTCCACCTTAGCTGGATCTACGTGAATTCCTTTTTCTCCAATTACGTGCCCAAGAAAGTGTACTTCTCTAATCCAAAATTCGCACTTAGAGAATTTGGCGTACAATTTCTGTTCCTTAAGAAGTTCTAGAATTACGCTTAAATGCTGCTCGTGATCCTCCTTACTTCGAGAGTAAATCAGAATGTCATCTATAAACACTATCACAAACTTGTCAAGGTATGGTCGGCATACCCTGTTCATTAAATCCATGAATACTGCTGGTGCATTGGTTAAACCGAAAGGCATAACCAAAAACTCGTAGTGTCCATAACGTGTCCTAAAGGCTGTCTTAGGAATGTCCTCCTCTCGAACTCTTAATTGATGATAACCTGATCGAAGATCAATCTTAGAGAAATACGTTTCACCTTGCAATTGGTCGAATAAATCGTCTATTCGAGGAAGAGGATATCGATTCTTGATCGTCAACTTGTTCAATTCCCTATAGTCGATGCACATTCGAAACGATCCATCCTTTTTCTTAACGAATAGGACTGGAGCTCCCCAAGGTGAAGAACTTGGCCTAATAAAGTCCTTGTCCAACAGTTCCTGGAGTTGACTTGACAACTCTTGCATTTCGGCAGGTGCTAAGCGATAAGGTGCCTTAGCTACAGGTGCTGCTCCGGGTATAAGGTCAATTTGAAATTCAACTTGCCTAAATGGGGGCAGTCCAGGCAAATCGTCGGGAAACACTTCCGGGTGATCCTTTACCACGGGAATGTCTTGAATTCGCCTTTCTTTGGACTTCTTCTCATCTATGAGTGCCAAAAATGCAACACATTTCTTCCTCAAATACTTACGAACCTTAATACTTGACACCATCTCTAAGCTTCTTCCAACTTTGTGTCCTTGTATCACTAGGGTTTCTCCGTCTTGGAAAGGTATTCTAACCGACTTATCAAAACATCAAATCTCTGCTCGATTCTTAGATAACCAATCCATGCCTATAACTATGTCAAAACTCCCCAATTCGATAGGAATAAGATCAACGCTAAACAATTTATCGGCTAGATTCAAAGTACAATCTAAAATTACATCCTTAGCCTCAAATTTATGACCATTAGCGACCTCAATAATATAAGCATCCGACATTATCTTAGATTCCAAGTTAATTAGTGGTCTAAACTCCAATGAAATAAAACTTCTATCCGCTCCAGTGTCAAATAATACTGATGCATAGTGGTTGTTTATGAGAAACGTACCTGTCACCACATTAGGGTCGTGACGTGCTTCGTCAACTCCAATGACAAATGCCCGTCCTCGAGCCTGTCCTCCTTGATTTCCCTGATTGGCTTGTCTTGCCTGATTCCCATTGTTGTTATTGTTCGGTTTCCTTCCAAACTTCGGGCACGTATTTCGGTAGTGATCCGGACTTCCACACTCAAAACATGCCCTTCTTCCTTCATTGGGTCCTTTTTCACTTTTACAGAACCTGGTGAAGTGACCTGGCCGTTTACAGTTGTCACAAATGACGCATGCTCCTTCGTGATGATAGTTGCACTTGTTGCACTTAGGGAGTGAACCCTTGTATTGCCTCGGGTCCTCTGTGCTTACTTCGAAGTTTCTTGCAACGCTCCTATCCTTACTTGCACTACCAAAGGGTTTCTTTCCTGACTGATACTCTGGCTTCCTCTTATGGCTAGCACTACCAGATGACAGAGTTCCTGCTCTCACAGCATCGTTCGTTAAAGTAGTTGACATGGCTACAACCTCTTGGATTGTGGTCAGCTTTGCCGAGGTAACCATTCCTCGGATTCCCGGTGCTAGTCCCCATAAGTATCGGTCAATTCTCTTACTCTCGGGAGTGACCATGTGAGGTACCAGTTTCGCAAGTTCGTGGAAACGAGCTGTGTATCGATCTATGTCAGCTCCGATCATAGTATGGTTCCAGAATTCAACTTCTAGCTTCTGGATTTCACTCTTTGGGCAGTACTCCTCAATGAGCAACTCTTTGAACTCCTCCCATGTGAGCTTGTAGGCATCTTCCCTTCCACGGGTTTGAACCTGGATGTTCCACCAAGTTAGTGCCCTACCTTGGAGTTGACATGTAGCATATTCCACCTTGCGGTCCTCGGAGCATTTGCTAATATGGAGCACCGACTCCATGCTATCGATCCACGAAAGCAATCCTACGACACCTTCCTTTCCGTAGAACTCTTTGGGCTTACAGGACATGAAAGTCTTGTAGTTACATCTGGTACTGTTACTACCCAGATCTCCTCCACTACCTCCTTGATTCCTTGGGATCGCATTGATGCCGGCGGTTACTTGTGAGACGATGTTAGGTATGGTTTCTTGGATGCGTCGTGCGATGATTTGTGCTATGTCGGGCGTTTGGTTTTCGGGGGTATCTTCCGTGTGACGTGTAGACCTTCTTGGAGGCATGATTCTAAAACACATTTTCAAAAATTGTTTTGGTTAAAGTTTGTACAAATGTTTGAACTCATATTTTTCCAAAGGTTTAAGATCAGCAAGTTTTCATTCGAATATTTGAGCAATAAAGTAAAGTATAGAGTAAATAGACAAATTGACTAAAACTTCCCAAAAGGGCTTCCATTAAATGCCGAGTGTTTACAAAATTTCTGGTGTTTATCGTACACCGGTATCACATAATTTTACTCGGAAATACAACGTAAATTAAAGTGACAAGAAATAAAAGAACGGTTTTCCAAAAGGTCCTTCCACACGTTATGATCCATTCATACTACCCCAAATATGCCCCGAGCACAAGCAAGAACATCAACATCAACAACCCCATAACTACTACCGAGCTCGCCGCTTGTGACCTCGATGCCATTTCCCTCGCCATCTTTGCGCCATCTCTAGCTTGGCTTGATACGATAGCTAGTTGGTGTGTAAGCTCTACAGGTTCCGTTAGAACTTGGGCTTGATGAGTCACTCTCACTTGACACCCGTGTAATTCGGTTGTCATTGCTCTGATGTGTTGATCCCTCGCCATTGCTAGTTCGGTCATGCGCCCAATTGGTACGCCGGGGACCACTCTCGTTGGTTCCGATGCTACCGGGCATGGAGTTGTTAGCGTGACTCTTCTCGGGATTGGCACACTCTTCCTAGCCGTTTGCCGATTGCGAGGTCCTCCGGGATGTGGTTGAGCAATCACCGGAGTGGGTCGGGGTAACACCGTGTTTGGTGATACTGTAGTTCCTTCGTAAGGGTCTCGCTCGCTAGACACCTCAGCTTCCGAGTCCGTGTTGTTGTAATTTTCCTCTTCTTGGTTGCTAGGCGGGTTTTCTTGAGATCGTCCGGTGGAGTATTCCGGTGCATCGGCCGAGTACAAAGCGGGAGTGTAAGACGGTGTTGACGATGACGACATAGTGAAACTGAAGCAAAAGTGTACTTAGTAACTAATCGCATAAGTGATGTGTCTATCCTATGCAATGTCTATACACTAAGCATGCTCCTAAAGAGTGCAAGTGAAAATCGACATACTCCTACTATAACCATTTCTAGCCTCGCATTAACTTTCCTTAATCGAACATAGGTGATCAAGCTATGTTTAATTAAAGTCCATCAATACCATTCTAGACTTAGTTATACTAGTAGTAGGTTTAGTTATGCTCATGTCAATTTTGGACTTTTGGTTATAGTTGGGTTTTTCAAATGAAAGACCGATGTTCTCTATACCCTTTAGCTCTGATACCACTTCTGTCACACCCCGCTAAAGCGGAAACACGGGATGTCACAGCTAAATGTTTCAAAAGCGTAAGGTAGAAGACAACACACAATCATCATATCAAAATAGTACAATTACAACGCGTTTTTAGAAATACATCTTGTCCAAAATAACAAAAGTAAACTTGACATGATGAAATAAGTTGGAAGTCGCTAATGTGATGCCTTCTAGAATGCATCCTTACTTGTTGTTTCCTGAAAAGCATGTAAAGGAGAGTGTTAGCTTCAATCTTCCTAATCATAGAAGTATTTAGAAGTAGTGAAAAATAGGCTAAGTGAAGAAAAGCATCTTACAGAGGCTCTGCCGACATTACCGAGAAATCAAGGTCAAGAAGCTACAGAAGCAGCAGAGGCTTCCTACAGAACCTCTGCTGTACTCAAAGAAGACCCAAGACTCGGAAACAAAGGTGGACTGCTCCACAGAGGACCAGACCACAGAACCTCTGTAATTCATTACAGAGCCTCTGTGGTCCTCACTGAAAGACTTGAAGATATTTATAATATCTTGCTACTGTTCCAGGACCCGTTCATCAACTTGCATGTTAGCATGCCCTGTCCAACGTCGACGTGTCAAACTCTGATTGGATTCAATAGGGCTTAGTACATATTAGACGTCTGCTGCATTAAATGCAATACAGCACGTCTGACTGTTCATGCCATCCTTGCAACTGTTCACGACATCCTTTCTACTATTCATACGTACCTTTTGAATAGTAGCATATGCTTTATGGTCCCCTTTAGAGTAGTATATAAGGAAGACTCATGTTGAGTTCTTCCTTACCACTACACTACACAAAAACATACACACAACTTCAATCGAACATCAAGAACACAAAAGCTTATTCACCTTAAAAGTCATATCTGTTTTAAAGCTTTTCTTACTCACGGTTCATAAACCTGTTCTTGATATATATTCAGTAAACTTTGAGATATAATATTCTGTTCACTGTTTATTTATATTTTGTTCTAAATCTATCAAACATATCTGTTAGTACTTCAAATACGCTTCCGCATCAAACATTAACTTGAACTAATAGATCTGATAATCTTGTTTAAAGCAAAACGGGAACCAACAATTGGTATCAGAGCAAAGCTTGATTTTCAATATCAAGTGATCCTCGTTTTACAACTTTTATTTGATAGATTATTTTCTCTCTTCATCATCATCATATTTCTAGATATTAGTCGTACCCAGAAAACCTTCCAGATCTTCATACTTAGAAATCCTCCATCAGATTATCCTTTCCTCAAAATGACAAATACAAATAACTTTTTCACTGCTGGCTCACTAACCAAACCTCCTACTCTTCTTAGAGATGAGTATCCTCAATGGAAGATAAGAATGGTTCATTTCTTTGAGGGTACGGAAAAAACTCTCAAACAATATCTTTACAATCTTCCTCCAGTTCCGATGATAACTATGCCACGTGTACCAGCTACTGCTGAATCTGCTGAAATCCCTGAACATCAAAAACCTAAGCCAAGAGAAGAATGGTCAAATGAAGATAAGGCAGAAGATGAAGTTGCACAGAAAACAAAGAGAATATTGATCATGGCAATCCCCAACGAACTTTTTCAATCCTTAGATGCATGCGAAACAGCGCACGATCTCTGTAAAGAATTAGAAAGACAGTTGGAAGGGGGTGCTAAAACTCAGAAGAACCGAAGGGCACAATACATAAATGAATATCATGCTTTCAGAGCCTCTGCAACAGAATCTCTGCAAACAACATACGACCGGTTCAACTCTCTCATAAACAAATGCAAAAAGTCTGGTATTCACAGAACCACGGAAGAAAATAACGTCATGTTTCTAAAGAGCCTGAACGACGAGTGGCTTCAGTTGTCTATGTCTTTACAAACAAATCAAGATCTAGACTCCTGGACACTCTCTGATCTCTATGGAACACTTGCTGCACAAGAGCCTCAAATAGCTCAAGCTAAAACACTAACCATTGTGCCATACGCATTGGTTAGTAAATCTACAGAGGCTGCAGACAGACCAAGAAATGAGAGATCTACAGAGGAGAAAAAGAAGGAGAAAAAGAAGATGGTAATGGTTGATAGCGAAGAAGACGAGCTGATAGAGGAAGAGATAACTCTTGCGTCATTAGCTAAATCAATGGCTCTATTGACAAGAGAGTTTAGAAATAACCAAAGGAATTCTGGTAGAAGAGATGATGGAAGAAGAGAAGAATCAAGTGACCGACAGAGGTCAGACTACAGAAATGATGACCTACAGAGGTCGAGCGACAGAAGCTACAGAGGAAATGATCGACAGAGATCAGATGACAAGGTAGGCCACACACAAGAATGCTACAAATGTGGTAAACCCGGTCATTATGCAAACGAATGCCGAACAGAGATAGGTGGAGACCTACAAAAGTCTGACGACCGAACTGGAAACATCTCCCAAGGTTGTTTCAACTGCGGCAAGCCAGGTCATTTCGCAAAAGAATGCAGAAGTAGACCAAATCGCCCACAGAAGGACTCAGCTTTTTACAAAAAGAAGGCCGAGTATTACGCACAAAAATCTCTAATGGCGAACAAAGGGCATTCTGAGGCAAACAAAGAAGACTTCGAATCAGACTCTACCTCTGATGATGAATTTCCCACAAATGCCCTGTTCTGTGGCATGGCAGAAGTTGACTCCGGCACTGAAAATGAGGTATCCATTTCAAACCCTACCTCAAGTACTAATTCTGTAGATGACGATTTATTTAAACTTAACATTGAACTGAAAGATATAATTGAAAGCATTCAGAAAAAGCTGACCTTTAATGAGAGAGAAGTAAGGCTTCTCACTCAAGAAAAAGCCAAAATCTTTGAAGAAAAAGAAAAAGTCGAAAAATATTGGAGCAAAAATATAGATCCTTTAAAAAGGCAAATTTATGATTTAACCTATGCTTTAAAAATCAAAACAAAAGAACTTTCAGTTTCAAGAAGTGAAACTACAGACATAAGAGCTCTCAAAGAATACTTTCAAAAAGAAAGAGAGGTACTTTGGCAAGATCTTTTAAGAAGAGAAGTTTTAATTAAAAACTATAACGATGCACAGAAGGTGTATGAAAAGGTAAACTCTCAAATAGCAAGACGAGGTATAGGGTACAGTGATATTACCTTAGGAGTTGAAAATAAACGACTAAAACCTCTGTCCTCTCTATTTGTTTTGGGAAAAACTAACAAACCAAACTTTCCAAACTTACTCTCTGTAAGTAAAAGGGTTAAAATCTCTGCAGAACCTCACTTGAGGAAACATACAAAGATGATCAATGTGTGGTTTGAAAACACAGATTCATCATCTTCAACCTCTGTCAATAGAGGAATCAAACCAAAGAAATATCTGAAAACACAAGATCAGATTGGTATCTTTAAGTTTGGTAAACCAGAGACTCAAACACAGGTCGCTTTTGTCTGTATGATAAATGTCGAAAAGAAATTGTCAGCAGAAGCTCCTGAGTTTAAACCCATCTTTTCAGAAGAAAAACTTGAAGAATCTATTGAAAAAGAAATTTTGGAAGTTTTGAAATCAAATGTTTTAGAAAATCTCTGTACATCTTCTATAGATCAAAAACTCGCTGAAGAGATCTCATCAGAAACCTCTGCCATCTATGAAAGTTTTTCTACAGAGGAAGAAAGCTCGTATGATACATGCTCAGAAAATCCAGCCTCTGTCGAAAGAAATGACTCAACCTCTGCATATGAGGACGATTCATCCTCTGACGACTCAGAGACTGATTTCAAATCAGGGATAATTCACTATGACACAGAGGATGTCAAATTCTCCTCTGAAGTTCTTAACAGAACAATTTCTCCAAAAGAGAAAATCACAGAGATACCTATCCATCCAGATTTTCTCAAAATGTGTATACAAGTCAAAACCTCTACAGAGCTTGAAAATCTGAAGAAGGCCTCTGAAAATCCAAAAAGCTTAAAATTTTCAAAACCTTTAAGGAAAATCAAAGAGAATCCCACTTGGCAACAAAAGGGAAAATGGCCTGAAGCTAACAAATATTTTTCCTCTGTGACAGTGAAGAAAGATGTTCACCACAGAAGAGAGTCATAGAAGGCAGGAACTAAACAAGACTTTTGCAAACAACATTCTAGTATTCATAGATCTTCTTGTAATAGGAAATCTAATGTAAAGAAAGAATGTAATGCCTCTGTGGCTCAGTTCAATGAATTCAATGAAAAGTTCAAACAAATCACATCTCATATTCAATACTGTCATTGTTTTGATCTTATGTTTAAATTGAATAAACACTTCTCAAGTCCAGATTGCTTTCTCACCACTGAAATTCGAAAGTCAGAACCAAAAGAGAAACAATCTGATTCTTCTACAAAAGATAAAATGTATTTCAAGAATGCTAAGGCAAACTTGAAAAATTCTAACAATATTGGACCTATGTGGATATGGGTACCTAAATCTCTGTGATTGTCTTACAGAAGCAACATGTGCCAATTTGGTATCTTGACTCCGGATGATCAAGGCACATGACTGGCAACAGAAGATTACTATCCACATACAAAGAAACACACGATGGTGGATCTGTAACTTTTGGAGACAACATGAAGGGACACATCAAAGGCTATGGAGTCATACAGAAAGAAAATGTCTCTGTATACAAAGTTGCATATGTGAATGGCCTCAAACACAACCTACTAAGCGTAAGTCAACTCTGTGATACAGGATTCGATGTGTTATTCAAAAGAACTTTCTGCTCTCTACAGAGTGAAAACACATGAATGGAACTTCTGCGAGCTGAAAGAAGAGGTGATCTATACCTAATGAATTTTACTTCAAAATCCAAGGACAAAGTTTGCCTAGTAGCCTGCAAAAGTGAAGAAGCGTGGTTATGGCACAACAGGTTCTGTCACTTAAACTTTCACACCTTGGATAAACTAGTAAAACTCAATCTAGTTAAAGGTTTGCCAAATGTTAAATTCAATAAGGATCATTTGTGTTCGGCCTGTGAAATGGGAAAACACAGAAGGGCTTCCCACAAAGGCAAAACAGACGTGTCTTGCACTAGGCCTCTGTACATGCTTCATGTCGACCTCTGCGGTCCCATTGCCATACAGAGCCTAGGTGGCAAGAAATACATACTTGTCCTAATTGATGAGTATTCACGTTTCACATGGGTTGAATTTGTTAGAAAGAAATCAGATGTTCCAAATGTATTGATAAATCTAATGAAAAGAATCCAAGTTCTTTATGATTGCAGAATACATAAGTTAAGAAGTGACAATGGCACAGAATTTAAAAACTGTGTCATTGAAGCCTATCTTTCAACAGAAGGAATATCACAGAACTTCTCTGCAGCTCGCACTCCACAACAGAACGGTGTTGTCGAAAGAAAGAATCGAACACTTGTGGAAGACGCAAGAACTATGCTGTCAGCATGCGGATTATCAATGAACTTTTGGGCAGAAGCAATTTCTACTGCGTGTTATACTCAGAATCGTTCATCCGTTGTGAAAAGACACCTCAAGACGCCTTACGAATTGCTTAACAAAAGGCGGCCATACATCAAATTTTTCCATGTATTCGGATGCAAATGCTTTGTCTTAAACGACATAGATTCAAGAGGAAAGTTTGATGTAAAAGCTGATGAAGGCAAATTCATTGGATACTCTGCCACTTCCAAAGCCTACAGAACATTCCTTACAAAGTCTCACAAGATTGTAGAAAGCATCAATGTTTCTTTTGATGATTCATCCCAAATGACTTCTGAGCAAATCAGTTCAGAACTCGGAATTAAAGGGAAATCCTCTGACATCTCAAGAACAAAAGAAGATTTGGATCTTCTATTTTTGGAGATGTTCCACAATGACATTGATCCTTCTGTTGGAACCATTAGAGTTTCTGAAGAACCATCCTCTGTCGGACAAAATCCTACAGGTATGACTGTAACTGGTCCAAATAATGCTTCATCTTCTTCTATAAATACTACAGATGCAATTGCCGAAGCAGAAGAAAGTGCAGAAGATGAAACATCAAGAAAAACGACCACAGAAGCTGCACAAACCACAGAAGAACCAATTACAGAGGAAATCGAGGACCAAGACTATACGTCCTCAGAGGAACAAACTCCACCACCACTCATACCAATCATTCCACAAACGGTAGAATCAACTACCAAGGCACGAAGAACGACAGAGGCTACACAAGAAGAAACACAAGAAGCCTCTGAAGAAAGTTTTGATGACATTGATGATCATCTTCCACGCATAACTCAGTGGACAAAAAGCCATCCTCCAAGCCAAATAATTGGAGAACCTTCTGACTCAGTAAAAACAAGACACCATGCAAGAATAACTTCTGCAATTTGAGCGTAACGGAGTATGGACTTTAGTACCTCTGCCAAGAGGGAAACAGGCCATTGGGACTAAATGGGTCTACAGAAACAAGAAGGATGAAGATGGAGTGGTCATCAGAAACAAAGCAAGATTAGTAGCAAAAGGATATAGACAAGAAGAAGGCATAGACTACGATGAGACTTTTGCCCCTGTCGCACGGCTCGAAGCAATAAGAATATTCTTAGCCTTCGCAGCCCACAGAGGTTTTAAAGTCTATCAGATGGACGTAAAATCAGCTTTTCTAAACGGTGAAATCCAAGAAGAGGTTTACGTAAATCAGCCACCAGGTTTTGAAAGCTCAAAGTTCCCAAGGCATGTATACTACCTTGAAAAGGCTCTATACGGACTAAAACAGGCTCCAAGAGCATGGTACGAACGACTTTCCACCTTTCTTCTAGAAAATGGCTACAACAGAGGTACAACAGATACTACATTATTTTATAAACGCAAAAATAGTGAGATAATACTTGTACAAATATACGTAGATGACATAATTTTTGGGTCTACAAATTCAGAAGAGTGCAAATTTTTTGAAAAACTCATGCAGAGTGAGTTTGAAATGAGTATGATGTGTAAAGCCCGTGTCTCGGTACGTTTATTAATTATTTAATGTTAATTATTTTTAAAAGGTTCACCTGTAAATTGATGGTTGGTTATGGGATTTTGTCATGAGAACCTTCTTGTTAAACTTAGTTATATTATTGTAGTTATGAGAATTTCTTGGATGTCAAAGGACCACAATGCAATTTTGTTAAAATTCTGCATGGGGCTCGGCCCATGGCCGAGAGTTCCCCTCCCCCATATTTTTTTCCCCTTCTCGTTTCTTTTGAGCCAAGCAACAACCATCGAAAACCCTAAATCCCTTCCTCCTTCTTTTCTTGGTGTTCGGCGCCGGAGTGAGAGAAAGGAGAGAGTGAGAGAGATCGCGAGAGAGAGAAGGGCGAAGAGAGAGAGATAGCCGCCGGAGGTAGCTGCTGCTATTCGCCGGAGATTTCAAGAGAGAGAGGATCGGGGGCTGTTGCGTGGCATCGTCGTAAGGTAATCCGTAACTCTCGTTTTTCTTTTCCTCTTGTCTTCATCGCCGACAACCCAACGCCACCGCCGCTGCCGCCGCACGCGGCCTTGGCCGCTGCAGGCGGTGGCTGCCGTAGACCACCACCGGTGATGGTGGTGTAGAAGGGGTGGTGTGCGTGCATTAGGATGGTCTCGAGAGAGAGAGAGAGAGTCGTCGGTGTGTTTAGTGTTCGGGTGCCCATTTCGGGTTAGCCGGAGAACCGCCGCCGCCGCCGTGTTCCGCTGCCGGAGGTGGCAATGGGCAGCGATGCGGCGGAACCCTAGCGCCACTGTAGCCCAGCCCTATTAACCGCGAAGGGAAGCCCGAAACCGTTGTTAGTTTCTTGCAAAAACCGTTTATGATTTCATGTGAAAACTCAGTAATCTGTCACTGTCTTGCGATAGCCATAACTTTTTTGCTCGTAGCTCGGATTGGGGTGAAATCGGTGCCAAACGTTCCCTTTCTGAGTCTAGCAACTTTTCTGGGTTTTGTGAAAAATCCAGTTCGGAACGTAGCATAGGTAAAATCGTCGTTTTGTACTGTAAGGTGCTGTTTTTCGCTGTTCCGCGAACTGTTTTTGTAAAATCCATAGTAAATTGTAGAAAAATCGTTAGGAGGCGTATAATATGTTCTTGGAACCCTAACTCAGAGCACTTTCTGTCCATGTAATAATATTGAGAATTTTCTGGGATTAAAGGAGTCGAAACAGGTCCCGAACAGACCTGTTTGGTTAGACCGGAAGGTAGTTTTAGTGACGGTATAAGCGTGCGTCGTGTATTAGGGTCCGGGTCTCGTATTGATACGTTTTAACGTGCGTTTTGGTGCTGGGAAGTGACCGTAATTGGGAAGCTTGAAATTGTATTGTTGAGCTAGGCGCGCATTCGAGGTGAGTTCTCTCACTATAACTAATGTCGGTTATTTTTACATTACGTTGGGTATGTATGTGGTAGTTCTATTTGCTTTTGATGCGGGGTTAAATAGTGGGGTGTCTAGTTGGAACTTTTATTGTTGTGACTACGCGGGTGGCGTAGGAGTTCGGCGGGGCCGAGGGTCACATACGCGGGTGGCGTAGTAATTCGGTGGGACCGAAGGTTGTATACGCGGGTGGCGTATGAACCCGGGGGTGCCGGGTTGCGTTTGCACGATGGTCGTGTGGTCGGTGGGACCGACGGATGCCTATTAGGTGGGTTGGTGTGAGTATGCAGGTTTATGATTTGTTCGTAAACTTGAATGCGGTTTATGTGCAATTATCTGTTTATGGTGGTGTGGAAATAACTGTGTTACTTATGGTGTAGAATTCACTAAGCTTCGTGCTTACCCTTTCCCCAATAAACTGTGGTTTCAGGTACGAGTGGCTCTAAGGCGTGACGGGTACACACTGGCGCGCGAGGAGAGCTGGTTGCTTTATGGTTTTTAATAATTAAACGTCTATTCCGCTGGTTTTTATTTTGGAAGATATTAATTATGAGTTTGCAAACGAAACGTTGGGATCATTTGATGAGTTGTTATAAATGAAATGTTTATTTAAAAATTTAAATTTGCTTGTAATTTTTGGGACGTTACAACTTGGTATCAGAGCACGACTTGAGTGAATCAAACGCATTTCGGTGTGTTTGATCTCAAGTTTGCGGCTATAAAAATTTTCTTTAAAGTTTTTGGGAAATAAAACGAAGGAAAGATCCGTTGAGAAATGGTGATCGGAGGCGCAGTGTGTACAGTCAGCCGGAGCCAAAGGGGAAAGGTACAGCACTTAGTGTTTTATTGCTTTCTAGATCATAGAGTATGCATGCTAGATTGCCTGTTGTGGACACTATGCTGTATGTTGAATGTTACGTGCGAAATGTGTGTTTTAATCGCAGTGGGTTGCAAACTGTCCACAGTGGGAAGTGCAAGTGTACACTGTCCACTATGATCGTCACAGCAAGTAATAGTTGGTAAAATACCAGAATCGAATCCACAGAGACTGGACAATCAAGACAATACGGTTCTCATGAGCTCCTTTTACAAGTTTCAACTAGAGAGGAAAATAATACTTTGGTTTGGTTTGGTAAAATAGCTACTTGAAACGATTTACTAAATGCTAAAAAGGAGGAATGTAGGTTGGATTTTCCCTAAATTTTATCTCAAATACTCGGTCCTTAGAGTGATCCTCGTATTCGTGGTGGACATTTTCGCTAGAAAAGCCCGGTTACAAAATACTCACACCGTTAGATAAAAATCCCATACTCTTAGTACTTGTTGTTTTGTCAATGGTAATCTCTAAATGGACCTTTTCAGGCCTCGATGGAATGTGTAGAGACAAATACTCTAAGTGTTTTTAATACACAAATTAGCTTGCCTACTACTCCAGTGGGCAGAGATTAGCTCACTGTGCCGACCTCACTTTCGTAAGTGTCAAAAGAATTCTTTCGAATCCCCTAGCATCATTCAAGCTCGTGTCACTGCGCTCTACTTATTTCTAAGTTAAGAACTAGACTTTAGATCCTTGCAAGTGATCAGCTTGTTCGCATCCTTGGGTAAATATCGAGAATGAAAGACCAAAACAACAAATATTCTAAGTATAAAGATTACTCAAGCATTTTTGATAAAATCCAGGTACTTCTCCTTCCTACATCCCAAAGGATGTTTAGCCTAACATTTCCGAAGTAAAGAAAACAAAAGATGAAGAATTGCACATAATAAAACTGAAAGTGACTTGAATTAACTGCTCACAGTGGGGAACGAGAAGTCGTCCCTGCACTGTGTAATACGAACTACAATTTAAACTAAGAAAGTAAATTACTGAAAATTAAAGCTAGTTACTGCAGTAAATAAAAGACTAAAGCTAATGTGGTAGTTGAGAGAATTTGAGACTAAAAGTATTCAAGGATGATAACCAAGCATGCATTTAATGGCACCCAAGTGCTCCTTTATATACTAGGAGAAGGAGTTGGGTATTACACAAAAGAGGTGGGTCTTCCAATGGGTAAAGACTGCTGAGTTGTGGCAGAATTCAGCTCCTTGTGCAATTCTTTTATCCAATGGTCCCTTCTCCAAGTCAATCTCCAAGTACAAAGAGGTGTACTTGATGCTATCTTCAATGAGAACTACCTTGTACTTCTCCAGCCATTTCTCTGCCATATGAACCTTCCTCCTCCAGAAAATTAGATCCCAACTAAAAGTTTCTTTTTGATTTCTTTTTGATCAGCTCGAAGAGTGGGGAACCGGAGTGGGCACTGTATACGTCACTGCGGATGAAAAATCGTGAAAACACCCAAAACTTCCCCAAATAATTTATTAAAGACCATGGTTCACTCCTTTTGCTCGTTTTCGTAAATCATACCAAGAATGGGGGTTTTTAGAAGTGAAATGGCTAAAATTGACAAAATAAAGTGGAAAATAAATGGAAATAATAACTCTAAAAATAGAGTTATCACAACCTCAAACTTAAATCATTACTTGTCCCCAAGTAATAAAAAGAAAGAAATAAAATGAAACACAATGCATAAAAGGTCTTTGAGGGACTTACATATTTCTTGACTTGAATGGGCGTTGATCTCCTTCCTTCGATACTTCCTTCGGTTCCAAACTTGAAAATTTCACTTTTGTGTTTGACGAAACCTTTCCCTTGTTTACCTTTTGATCAATAGGGCTTTCTTGGGTTTGAAGGGTTTATGGCTTTGAATCTTTTCCCAAGGGTTTTGGCAAAAATTTCCAAACATGGACCGAAGATCTCGCTTTGAGATTTTTATTTCAAGAAGTGGGTGTTTAGTATTTTGCTATGATAAGAACGTACACTTTCAGGCTTTATTTGGGTATAATGAGTATGGCTATTTTTTTGTGAGGGTGGGTATTCTGATGGTCCAGAATAGGCACACCATCTTTTTCTGGGAGTGAGCACTTTGATGGTCCAGAAAAGGCACACCATCAATTTTGTTAGTGCTACTCCGATTTTCTTCTGTTTTTGTATTTTTGTGTTTTCTCTCTTTTTTTTTTTTTTTTTTTTTTTTTTGGGAGGGGGGTACGGCTTACCCACCTCAAACTTGGACTTCACAGTGTCCTCACTGTGAGCAAACTGGAGGTCACTCTGGAAGTTCCCACCTCAAACTAAAAATCTCACAGTGTCCCCACTGTGACATAGAAATAACGAACAAGGGTGGTGGTTTGGGGTACAAAAAGGGTCGTGTTTAGATGCGAAAAATGGCCTAAATCATTTCACGGGACAAGTTGAGATTCGTACTTACAAAAGGGACCTTTTTAAGTTGGAAGCCGAAAGTTGTACCTTGAAATGGAAACGAGGTCAAACAAGCATTCAAACAATCAATACGTTAGTACCCAAAAGTACCTACCTACCGGTAGGATTTTCATGCATCGATATTTAAAAAGTTAAAACAGCAAATAGTGTCAATGCCTAGCCATAGGCACAAAAAGATCAACCAAACAAAATAAAATTGTTTTTGGTGAGCAAAAGAGCGAAACCATTGTTTTAAAACAAACCATTCACGGGGTTTGGGTGGCTTGCGGTGACAGATCCGCATCATCCTCTTCAAACTCGTCATCACTGGCATTGGTTGGGCAAATATCCTCAGGAAAATCTGGGAGCTGAGCAGCTAGCATTGGGTTGGCCTCTTTCATCATCAGGCCCGTCACCTCATCTCGTTCTCTTGTATACATCCAAAATTTCTGCGTGGCCCGGTTCTGATATCGCTGCTCACTTTCCAGCAACTCGATCCTGTATGTGAGCTTCTTTAAAGCTGCCAAAATCTCTCCCATTTGGTTGCTTGATGATCCGGCCTCGGTTGAATGGAGTGGGGTACCCTTCTTCCCCACAGTGGGCACTTCAGTGCCCACTATGTGCTCGTCGGCTATTCGCACATTGGGCTGTACCTGGGCAGGCTCAACAGACGGGCCTCCTATCTCTCTTCTCATCTTCTTAATTGTCTGAATACTGATGTTTTTCGTGGAAATGATCCACTGGTCTTCTTCAGCTGTGGGCACTCCGGCATCTATTAGCAATAGTGTAATAAGGCAAGGAAGGGGTAGGATTACCTTGGTTCGTGTTCTGGCCTGATGGATGGCACCATGCATTATGATTCCCAGATTGATCTTCTTTTTAGTGAGAACGCAGTAAAGCATGGCACACTTATGCATGGAGAGAGTCGTGTCGTGCGATGTTGGGGCCACCGAGGCCCTTAGGAATTGGAACCACACAGCAGCCTCAGTGGTGAGGCTGCCAGCATATAGACACCTTCTTTGGCCATCCTGATTCCATGGCCTTCCCTCAACTGCTATTTCTTTTAAAATCAATTCCTCATCAGCCGGAGTCATCTTTGCCAGGAACTGTCCGAAAGCACAAGGTTCCGGAGCTCCTCTACCTAACACTCGGTTTATATTGCCTGGAGTAAAGTCCACAACCTTTCCTCTGATCTTAACAAATGATTCTTTGGCTTGGGAGGCCTCAGCATAAAATTCTCGGACTAATGATGCATTAGCGCGGCGATTGGCAGTGGCAATGGTTGCCCAATCTTGCGCTACAAGTTTATCTTTGACAAAGGGATTTGCTTCTACAAAGTCGGGGTCGAAACCCCTCTCTAAATTCAACTTCCGAGTGCAAATACACTCAAAGTGGGTTCTAGCAGCTGGGGAAGTGAATTGCCTCGGTATCCCACTGGGGGCATGAGCAGTCCCCACAGTGGACAGATGTGGATTTTCAGAAAGGTTTTGTTCACTTCCCGTATTAGTATCACTAGAAGAAGAACTTAAAGAGGGTTCGATACCCTTACCTTTCCTCGACGCTTTTCTTTTCGGTTTTGCAGACGATGCCTTCTTGGATGCACCAGATCATGTAACCATTCCCCTGTTCCTCTGGAGTGCTCTGGTTGGGGTTTCTTCACTGTGGGCAGTGGTGTGGACATCCTCCACACTATCAGCATTTTTGTTCTGGGGAATGTCTAATGTCTGAGCCTGCTCCTTAATCTTCTTCTGTCTTTCTTCTTCCTCACGAGCCAAACACTCCTCCTCTGCTTGTTTCTTTTTCTGCTCGAATATCCTTGCTTCTTCATCCTTCTTTCGTTCTTCCTCTTTCAATCGCTCCTCCTCCTCTCTAGCCAATCTTGCGGCTTCTTCCCTCCTCAATCTCTCTTCCTCCTCTCTTTTTAATCTTTCTTCCTCCTCTCGTTTGATTCTTTCCTCTTCTTCCTTTCAGATTCTTTCTTCTTCCTCTCGACGCCTCCTCTCGACCTCTTCCTTTCTTTTTCTAATGGCTTCCATTTTCTGTTTGAACTCCTCTGCTAACCGTCTCTCTTCTTCTTCGGCTAGAAGTGTCTCGGTCTCGAAATGGGTGATACTGTTGTCTGAGACTTGCGATGATGAAGTAGCTTTTGGGCTTTCGTGCTTTGAAGAACCCTCGTCGGCTGCACCGGAGATGATCGGGTTTTCGCCGGAGACCGGTGGCGGTTCGTTCAGGTCATTGGTGACGGCTTCCGGTGGTTGTTCCTCGGCGGTCCTGCGGCGGACGGCCGCACGTGTGAGTGCATCGGGGTTGGTGTTCATTCTCTTGGTTCTTGCCATTTTTAGGGTTTTGGAAGGGTTTTGCTGGTGGGTTTTTCGTAGAGAGAGAAATGAAGAAGAGAAAGTTTGTTGGGTAAATTTTGGAAGCAAAGGAGGTTAAGGTGGTTTTTGGAAATGTTTTCTTTTCAAAATTGGGGGGAAACCGCCGGTTTTAGGAGAGAGGGAGAGGATTGACAATGATAGCTTTGCTTGGGAAATGATGAACTATGACACCATGGCCCAAAAGTAGACTTGATGGCAGCAAAAGGTGAAAGCTTGTCAGCATTGGGCCCCAAAAATAGTCCTTTCATTCGTCAGGTGGGGAGTGGGGAGCGCAGTGACCTGAGCCTTCCCCACTGCAAAGTACTTTCCTTGATTTTTCTTCAAAAGGTGGCACGTTCTTCTACACACATTAAAACAAACTACCATGCAGAATTAAAAAGACCAAAAATAATAAAAAGACAACAAATAAGTGAAATAAAATATTTACAAACGGTTGTGAATTTCTCTAACCATAGCGAGGCGGAGAGTGGGCAGGGATGTGGGCACTTTCATGCAAAAAATGCTTTACCCTTTGCCCATTGACTTTAAAGGTTTGACCCGATTGTGGGGATTTCAACTCCACTGTTCCGAAAGGACTCACCTTGACAATGGTGTATGGTCCCGTCCATCTTGATTTAAGTTTACCTGGAAAGAGTTTGAGACGGGAATTGAACAATAGTACCTGTTGTCCTTCCATGAACTCCCTATGGTTGATTCGACGATCGTGCCACATCTTGGTCTTTTCCTTGTACAACTTTGCATTCTCATAGGAGTGATATCGCAACTCCTCTAGCTCATGTATTTGCAGACTCCTTTTGATTCCCGCGGCATCCTCACTCATGTTAAGCTCTTTAAGGGCCCAGAATGCCTTGTGCTCTAATTCAATCGGTAAATGGCAAGCTTTGCCAAAAACTAATTTGAATGGAGACATTCCCAGAGGAGTTTTATAGGCTGTTCGATAGGCCCAAAGAGCATCATCGAGTTTGATTGACCAATCTTTACGGTGTGGCTTAACAACTTTTTCCAAAATTCCCTTGATCTCACGATTTGAAAGCTCGGCCAACCCATTGGTTTGTGGGTGGTATGCGGTGGCCACTCTATGATGAATATCATATTTAGCAAGAACCGAGGCCATGACTTTGTTTACAAAATGGGTGCCTTCGTCACTAATTAATGCTCGTGGTGTTCCGAAGCGAGTGGATATATTTTTGTGTAAGAACTTCACCACAGTGTTAGCATCATTGGAGTGACAAGCAATGGCTTCTACCCATTTTGAAACATAATCTACCGCAACCAAGATGTAAAAGTTATTGTTGGAATTTGGAAAAGGTCCCATAAAATCTATCCCCCATACATCAAAAAGTTCGACCTCTAGAATGTTGTTAAGAGGCATTTCATTTCTTTGCGATATATTCCCCGTACGTTGACATTGCTCACAATTTTTCGCGAATTCAAATGAGTCTTTAAAAACAGTGGGCCAAAAGAATCCACTTTGCAAAATTTTTGCTGCGGTACGGTTTCCACCGAAGTGGCCACCGTAGTGGGATGTGTGACAACCATGGAGTATTTGATGTTGTTCACTCCCATGGACACAACGCCTTAATATTTGGTCAGCCCCTATCTTGTACAAGAAGGGATCGTCCCAAACGTATTGTCGTGTGTCGTGTAAAAATTTCTTGAATGGTTGTCCACTCATCCCGTGGGGCTTAAGTCCACTTGCTAAAAAGTTTGCAATATCAGCATACCAAGGAGTTTCATTATGATGTTGCGCAGATAATAATTGTTCATCGGGAAAAGTTTCTTTTACCGGAGTGGGGTCAGGAGTGGGGTCAACAGTGCCCACTGTCTTCTCGAGCCTGGACAGATGATCAGCAACCTGATTGCTTGTTCCTTTTCTGTCGACGATCTGGAGGTCAAATTCCTGCAGCAACAGCACCCATCTGATCAACCTCGGTTTAGAGTCAGCCTTGTTGATCAAATATTTGATGGCTGCGTGATCGGTGTGTACTATGACCTTTGCTCCAATTAAGTAAGACCTGAAACGATCAAAAGCAAAAACTACTGCAAGTAGTTCTTTTTCGGTTACAGTGTAGTTGATTTGAGCCTCGATCAAAGTCTTGCTTGCATAGTATATTGGATGAAAAATCTTATCTTTTCGTTGGCCTAGTACTGCACCTATGGCCCAATCGCTGGCGTCACACATGACTTCAAATGGGAGTGACCAGTCAGGAGTGGTCACTATGGGTGCAGTAACTAAGGCATTTTTGATTATTTCAAATGCGTTTCTACATTCTTTGGTAAAAACAAACTCTCTTTCATGTTGCAGCAGGTTACATAGGGGTTTAGTTATTTTGGAAAAATCTTTTATGAACCTCCTATAGAAACCTGCGTGACCTAAAAAACTGCGAATGCCTTTTACCGTTGTGGGCTCGGGAAGTTGGGAGATTACTTCTAGTTTTGCTTCATCAACTTCCAAACCCTTTTTCGACACAAGATGACCCAAAACGATGCCCTCTTCGACCATGAAATGACATTTTTCCCAATTTAGAATAAGGTCGTGGGTTTCACATCTCACCAAACTTTTTTCTAGATTCCTCAAACAGTTATCAAATGATGTGCCGATCACAGAAAAATCGTCCATAAAAACTTCTATGGTATCTTCTATCATATCAGTAAAAATGGCCATCATACAGCGTTGAAAAGTAGCGGGAGCATTACATAAACCAAAAGGCATTCTCCGGAATGCAAAAGTACCATATGGACAAGTAAAGGTGGTCTTTTCTTGGTCTTCGGGTGCGATATGGATTTGGTTATATCCGGAGTATCCATCTAGAAAACAATAAAATTCCTTTCCCGCTAATCTATCAAGCATTTGATCAATAAAAGGTAACGGGAAATGGTCTTTCTTTGTTGCTAGATTCAGTTGCCTATAGTCCATGCATATTCTCCATCCCGTAACAGTCCTAGTTGGAATGAGTTCGTTCTTTTCATTTCTGACCACTGTTGTTCCTCCCTTTTTAGGGACACATTGAACGGGGCTCACCCAACTACTACTGGCAATGGGATAGATAATACCGGCATCTAACCATTTCAAGACTTCTTTCTTAACTACCTCCTTCATGATGGGGTTCAACCTTCTTTGGGGTTGGACTTTCCCCGGGTGGTCACTCTCCAAGTTAATCTTATGTTGACATAAAGAGGGGCTAATCCCTCGAATGTCCGCTATGGTCCAACCAATTGCTCCCTTATGCTTTATCAACAAATCAATCAGAAGTTGTTCTTGTTTCTCACTAAGTTTGGAAGAGATAATGACGGGAAGTTTATTATCCTTAGCGAGATAAGCATACTTTAAATGGGAAGGCAATGGTTTAAGCTCTAACTCGGGAGGTTGTTCTATTGAAGGGGATTGAACATCTCTATCTTTGAAGTCCAGAGGTTCAAAAGCTGCAACCATTTTATTACACTCATCCTTAAAAGTGTCATTACTCTCTGATTCAGAGTGCTCACTGTCAATCCCCACTGTGGGAACTGTACTCCCCACTGTGGGCAAATTGCCAAAATTGTGGGTTTCATAAATCGAACTTAAGGCAAAACAATCTTCGGTGTCTATATATTTGAGAGATTTGAAAACATTAAAAGTTACCTCTTGGTCATTAACTCGCATCGTGAGTTCTCCTTTGTGCACATCGATCAAAGTACGTCCGGTTGCAAGAAACGGACGTCCTAAGATGATTGGGATTTCTTTATCGGCCTCATAATCTAAAACAAGAAAATCGGCGGGGAAGATAAATTTATCCACTTGGACCAAAACGTCTTCTATTTTTCCCTTGGGGTAGGCAATGGATCGGTCGGCTAGTTGTAATGTCACGGTTGTGGGTCTAGCCTCTCCAATCCCTAACTTGTTAAAAATGGACAAAGGCATCAAGTTGACACTAGCTCCTAAATCACAGAGTGCTTGGCCTACCTCTTGTCCTCCTATAATGCATGGAATGGTGAAACTACCCGGGTCTTTCAACTTAGGTGGAATCTTGCTTGTTAGGAGGGCACTACATTCTTCGGTCAAAGCCACAGTTTCAAATTCACCCAACTTCCTCTTTTTGTTCAAAATATCTTTTAAGAATTTAACATAGCTTGGCATCTGCTCGAGAGCTTCTACCAAGGGTATGTTAATGTGAAGTTGCTTAAAAATGTCTAAGAATTTTTTAAACTGAACATCGACATTTTTAGGCTTCATTCTTTGAGGAAATGGAATGTTTCGTGGGTCAATCTGAGTTTGCTGTGGTATTGGCTTTGGAACAGTAGTCTTTGGGACAGGTCCAAAAGTGGGAAGGTCAGGGATGTCGGTCCCCACTGTGGGGATCACAGTGACTTGAGGAGTGCCCACTGTGGTGCTCACAGTGGGTTTTTGAGGCGAATCATCAGATTCAAAAATGATATTTTTCAGATCCTTTCCACTCCTTAAAGTTATGGACTTGACATGTTCTGGTCCTTTTCCTATCACTCTAGCTTGCTCGGTATCACTCGGTAACGTTCCTGGTGGTCTATTCTTAACTTCAACGGCTAGCTGTCCTACTTGGGTCTCTATATTCCTAATGGCTGCTTGGGTTTGATTCATAAAACCTTTGAGAATCGACTCGATCGATTGTTGAGCCTCAGCTGGTTGGTTGGATCGTGGTTGGTATGGTTGTGGGGACTGCCCACTGTGATGTGGGGATTGCCCACTGTGATGTTGCTGAAATCCCGGGGGATTGTATGGTCTTTGCTGGATGTGACTCGGTCCTTGGGGTTGGAGTCCTTGATTACCGGACCAAGAGAAATTCGGATGATTTCTCCAACCTGGATTATAAGTCTGCGAATAAGGGTTGTTCCTTTGGTTGGTCCCTATGACATTAACAGATTCGGGGTTTGCTGGACAATAGTCGAAAACATGCTCCTCTCCACAAAGGGAGCAGTTATCAGCGAGATGGGTTGCGGAATTGACTTGGCCTCGATTTTGATTTAAAACGATTTTTGTCAAGGCCACTAATTGTGCATTCATGGTTTTGAGTGCTTCGGAATCTATGGTGTTGGTCTTAGACATGGGTGCTCTCGGATTTGACCATTCGGTATTGTTGTTGGACACTTTTTCTAAGATTTGATATCCTTCGTTGTAAGTCATACTCGTAAATGTTCCACCGGCTGTTGCATCTAAGATGATTTTGGCTGCATTGGAAAGACCATTGTAAAAGGTCTCCAATTGGATGCAATGTGGGATGCCATGATGTGGGCACTTTCGAAGTAAATCTTTAAATCGTTCCCATGCATCCGAAACAGCCTCATCTTCCTCTTGCCTAAATAAAATTATATCATTTCGAAATCTAACATTCCTTGTTGGAGGAAAGTATTTTTGCAAAAATCTATCGGCAAGTTCTTGCCAAGTGGTTATCGAGTGAGGTGCATGTGCGTTCAGCCAAGATTTTGCTTTGTCCCTTAATGAAAAAGGGAAAAGCCTTAGTCTTAATGCCTCATCACTAACACCTTGCAATTGAAAGGAATCGGTCATTTCTAAAAAAGATTTTAAGTGCGAGTGCGGATCCTCAGATGGCGATCCTCCAAATTGACCCATGGCTTGGATCATTTGAAACATCACCGGTTTGAGTTCAAAATGCGTTGCAACAATATTGGGTCTCAAAATTCCGGAGCTTAAATCACCAACTCCGGAAGTAGCATAGTCCCGTATTTTTCGATCTTTGTTATCGGCAATCGTGATTGTGGTCTCCACTATAGGTGGCGGTACTGCAGCCATGTTCACAGTGGGGATCACAGGAGGTTGTCGACTTGTTTTCTTGCTTCTTCGTGTTTTTCGCAACGTTTTTTCTATTTCGAGATCTATTGGAACCAAATGTTCGAGTTGTCGCCGTGGCATACAATACGAACAGCTTAGAAAAACTAGTTACTCGGGCTCGAACAAAAACTAATGTCTTGAGATTTAAAATCACGCCAGTCCCCGGCAACGGCGCCAAAAACTTGTTACGTGCGAAATGTGTGTTTTAATCGCAGTGGGTTGCAAACTGTCCACAGTGGGAAGTGCAAGTGTACACTGTCCACTATGATCGTCACAGCAAGTAATAGTTGGTAAAATACCAGAATCGAATCCACAGAGACTGGACAATCAAGACAATACGGTTCTCATGAGCTCCTTTTACAAGTTTCAACTAGAGAGGAAAATAATACTTTGGTTTGGTTTGGTAAAATAGCTACTTGAAACGATTTACTAAATGCTAAAAAGGAGGAATGTAGGTTGGATTTTCCCTAAATTTTATCTCAAATACTCGGTCCTTAGAGTGATCCTCGTATTCGTGGTGGACATTTTCGCTAGAAAAGCCCGGTTACAAAATACTCACACCGTTAGATAAAAATCCCATACTCTTAGTACTTGTTGTTTTGTCAATGGTAATCTCTAAATGGACCTTTTCAGGCCTCGATGGAATGTGTAGAGACAAATACTCTAAGTGTTTTTAATACACAAATTAGCTTGCCTACTACTCCAGTGGGCAGAGATTAGCTCACTGTGCCGACCTCACTTTCGTAAGTGTCAAAAGAATTCTTTCGAATCCCCTAGCATCATTCAAGCTCGTGTCACTGCGCTCTACTTATTTCTAAGTTAAGAACTAGACTTTAGATCCTTGCAAGTGATCAGCTTGTTCGCATCCTTGGGTAAATATCGAGAATGAAAGACCAAAACAACAAATATTCTAAGTATAAAGATTACTCAAGCATTTTTGATAAAATCCAGGTACTTCTCCTTCCTACATCCCAAAGGATGTTTAGCCTAACATTTCCGAAGTAAAGAAAACAAAAGATGAAGAATTGCACATAATAAAACTGAAAGTGACTTGAATTAACTGCTCACAGTGGGGAACGAGAAGTCGTCCCTGCACTGTGTAATTCGAACTACAATTTAAACTAAGAAAGTAAATTACTGAAAATTAAAGCTAGTTACTGCAGTAAATAAAAGACTAAAGCTAATGTGGTAGTTGAGAGAATTTGAGACTAAAAGTATTCAAGGATGATAACCAAACATGCATTTAATGGCACCCAAGTGCTCCTTTATATACTAGGAGAAGGAGTTGGGTATTACACAAAAGAGGTGGGTCTTCCAATGGGTAAAGACTGCTGAGTTGTGGCAGAATTCAGCTCCTTGTGCAATTCTTTTATCCAATGGTCCCTTCTCCAAGTCAATCTCCAAGTACAAAGAGGTGTACTTGATGCTATCTTCAATGAGAACTACCTTGTACTTCTCCAGCCATTTCTCTGCCATATGAACCTTCCTCCTCCAGAAAATTAGATCCCAACTAAAAGTTTCTTTTTGATTTCTTTTTGATCAGCTCGAAGAGTGGGGAACCGGAGTGGGCACTGTATACGTCACTGCGGATGAAAAATCGTGAAAACACCCAAAACTTCCCCAAATAATTTATTAAAGACCATGGTTCACTCCTTTTGCTCGTTTTCGTAAATCATACCAAGAATGGGGGTTTTTAGAAGTGAAATGGCTAAAATTGACAAAATAAAGTGGAAAATAAATGGAAATAATAACTCTAAAAATAGAGTTATCATTGAACTACTTGCTATTAGGAATTTATGCTAATTATGATAGGTTACTAAGTGGATGCCCTCTAGGTTGTATGCAGTAAGAGATTTATAGCCTTAGAATATTCGATTTAGTTCTATTGCGCAGCTCTTGTTTGAGTCCAACCGTTCTAGGATAGAGTCTTGTATTCGACTGTCTATTTGTTTCGCACTGCATATGATCGGGTATTCGCGAGGCAACTCGTTATGATAAGTATGGATTCAGCAGTAGCAAGGGTAGTGGCTTGGGATGGAATTCCTAGGGAGCTAGGATGAGTGTGTACATATGCCGGTGCGGGCATATGTGTATAGTTTCGGCGAGAAACTACTTGGACCCCTTGGGATGGAACTCGGAACGGGCAATGATAGGTGTGGATGGTAGTAGTAGAGCTCCTACTACCGGAAGCACAGGATCAATGCTCGAGTCGGGAAAAGTCGCGAGGAATCCAAGGAGTTGAGCGTGAGTGTTGCTAGTGTGAGTTATTATGTGCTAATAACTCGTTGTAATTTTTTAGCCCAGAAATGGCCATCACTAAGGGAAACAACACTACTGAGCCAGGGATTGGCGCCAGGATCACTACTGAGCAGATACGTGAGTTGATCGCGGCTGAAGTAAAGCGTGCTATTAGGGAGGCAATCCCCGAGATTATTACCGCCGTTCGTGATGAGGTAGTAGTGATGATGGAGGCTACTCGGAGCCAGGAACCTGAGTTAGAAGAACAGACTAAGAAGAGGAAAACAGCGCAGGCCGTTGCACCGGAATCGGCAGTTCCAAAGAAAATGAGGTTTTCAGACTCGCTCTTGAATCAAAGGAGCGGTGGGTTTAAAACCATGGATGGTAGCGGAAGGAGAAATGACAAATGTTTCCAGTGTGTCCAGGTGGGGCACTACGGTCACGACTGCAGGGAACCACCACAGATGGTCTGTTTTAACTGCAAACAGATGGGCCACGTGAAGGCCAACTGCCCGAATCCGAGGGTTACTGTTGGGGGTGGGGCACAAGGAGCTCCTGCGGCTGCTCCCTTGCGTATTACTGAGGGTCGTGTGGGTCAGGCTGGACCCGAGGCGGCCCGAGGTAGAGTTCATTAACTGACGGTGGAAGAGGCACAGGCTACGCTTAAAGTGGTGACAAGTATATTTCATCACTTGATATTTGTATGTAGTTGCATTTTGCTTAAGCTGTGTGTTTAAGTACGTTCTTAGTTAACTCGGTGTCTGCTGTAGTGATGTTTGATAGCGGGACTACCCATTTTTTTTTCTTTCGTGCCTGACACTTGTAGTTGAGGTTGCTGAGGTAATATTTGTTTTAAGTAGACCATTTCGGGTCAAAAATTGGCAATTGTGCTAGAATCATAGGCTTTTGAGCCGACTTTGATTTGAGGAAAAGCCGTAAGATGATTTGATGTGATTTCCCAACTTGCCTTAAGAGGTTTAAATGTCTGGATGACAATAGTAGACCGGAGAGTTTCGGAGTAGTATGGGTCGAGACGTGGAATGCCGAATGAGTCATGCACGAAGTTATTTTGAAAATAAGATTGCATTAACAAATTCTTGTGTTTCAAATCTTTGTATGGACGGTGTTTTGGAATTTTGGGAACTGCTCAGCACACACACAAGATTTTGAAACATGGTTTTGAAAGTGTATGAAATCGTTTTATCACGGGAGCGCAAACTTTGTTAGAATTTGTCTCATTTTCGTTATTTTTCCAACGGTTCTTTCGGGTAAGATGATATCCGTGTTTTGTGGTGTTTAAAATGTGGGGCAAGTGACTACGGCTTGTGACTTTAACATTGGAACTCCTCCACATATGTTAGAGTTGAGACGAAAAGTTACATTCCATGGTGTCTGTATAAAGCTAATTGAGTGATTTGGTTAAAATAAGTTTTGTTTTACGGCATGTCGAGTCGTGTGGGTTTAATGTCACGAGGTGCATATCTTATTTGTTTATGTGACCATTTGGCGAAATCTTGGAAATCAATTTAAAGAACCCCACATTTTTAGATTTTATGAGATTTTAGTCGATATTTTCAAATGATGGAAACGGATTGGTTTTTATCTTTAAGTTTGAAACTTACACGAGACAGTTGTGTTTTAACAAAAATATATTTGTAAACCGTTTCATCGTTTTGTATGACTATCCGACGCGCGTAAGATTTGTTAGTTAACCATGTGCCACGACATTTTTGTTGAAAAAGAGGAATTTTGGGGTCAAATGTCATGGAACTGATTTTGAAAATTATGTGCACATTTTTGTCGCACCCGATGGAAGGTCGAGCGGTTACTTTAAATACATGTCATGAGTCAATTCATACTAGAACCACGACGGTTCATTTTCAAAGAAATTATTTATTTCGCTTTACGTTTTGTGAGTGAACTAAGCTGCAATGAAATGATTTTCAACATGATTTTCATATGTGGACGAGCGTGTCCATTTTTGCGTAACTACCGACCTGGTAATAGTAGTTTTATTGCCTGCGGTCTTTTTGAAATGAAAAGTCTAGACGTTGAAAACATTTTTGTAAATGATTTTGTAAACCATTTGGGAAATGCGCTTTTAAGTGTTATGTGTCATTTTGAGAATTTTAAGGGTGTGAGTCCTTTGGGAAAACTCTTTTGTTTAAACCGTGTTGAGTTTGAGACTAATGTTGATTTTAGAGTATTGCTTGCTTAGACTTTATTTAAGCGCGTTTTTGACCGACTTATGGGTCTAGCAAGCGTGGAGCATTTTGCTCGATTTTGACTTGGAATTAGTCATGGGCTAATTGACCGGTTTTAATGACTCAAGGTGGAGTCTTGTTGATGAATTGTTTTGTCGCACTGTTTGGCATTCATTGCACGTCGAGTATTTACACGTTTGGGTGAGGGAGACAATCCGGAATAGGCACTTGTGGGTAGGCTGTTTTGCTCTGGATCCTTAGGCACGTTAGTCAGTCGCTGGTAGTGGTCGGTTGGGTATCTCGGGGTGAGGCCCCGGTGTTCAGGTGTTATAGCCTAGGCTTTCTAGTAGGTGCTAGGAGGATATAGTTGTGGGCACTTACTTGAGAGGTAATTCCGATGTGCGGGGCCCTGAGGCGTTACCTGAGAGGTAGGCGTCAGGGTGTATCCTCGGTTCAGATAAATTAGCTTTGTAGAGCGTGTGTCGGGGATACGTCGACGGTGGGAGGTTGGGTATTCCACGCGTGTTGGTAATGTAGACCGGGTAGCATCGGTTAAGGGAATGACCTACGTGTGTGTTAGCTGACTTGATTGTGGGGGATATCTATTTGTGATAGTGTCTAGGATAATACCACGCTTATGTGATTCATTGTAATCGGTTGGACCGATGTTCGGCGGGTGGCCGATGTTTGTTATGGTAATCGGTTGGACCGATGTTCGGCGGGTGGCCGATGTTCGTTATGTTAATCGGTTGGACCGATGTTCGGCGGGTGGTCGATGTTTGTTATTGTAATCGGTTGGACCGATGTTTGGCGGGTGGCCGATGTTTGTTATTGTAATCGGTTGGACCGATGTTCGGCGGGTGGCCGATGTTTGTTATTGTAATCGGTTGGACCGATGTTCGGCGGGTGGCCGATGTTTGTTATTGTAATCGGTTGGACCGATGTTCGGCGGGTGGCCGATGTTTGTTATTGTAATCGGTTGGACCGATGTTCGGCAGGGGGGTCGATGTTTTGTTAATATAATTTATTGATAATCTTTGGAGTCTATTAGAATTCGTGGAAGTTAATCGACAGTTAAGGGTAGGAATGATCGTAGTCGAGTATCCTGTAGGGTATACTGTGAGCAGCTTTAGAATGGTTAGAGCTTGAAATTTGAATCAGGATGTATGGAACATCTAGGGTTGGGAGACAATCAAAGTCGTTTAACTAAGAACGATTCCCGTTGTTGGAGTGTTCTGGAAGGAGTTTTGTTGGTAAGCAGAGTATTAGAGAAATTTTTGACGGTGTGAGAAATGTAGGTTTCAGTTAGTGGAAGTCCAGTGGCAACACCGAAGGGGTTCCAAGTGGACTTGGGAACCCGAGGCTGAGATGCGGGAGAATTATCTAGAGCTATTCGCGGGCATAGACTTCGAGGACGAAGTCTAATTCAAGTGGGGGAGAGTTGTAAAGCCCGTGTCTCGGTACGTTTATTAATTATTTAATGTTAATTATTTTTAAAAGGTTCACCTGTAAATTGATGGTTGGTTATGGGATTTTGTCATGAGAACCTTATTGTTAAACTTAGTTATATTATTGTAGTTATGAGAATTTCTTGGATGTCAAAGGACCACAATGCAATTTTGTTAAAATTCTGCATGGGGCTCGGCCCATGGCCGAGAGTTCCCCTCCCCCATATTTTTTCCCCTTCTCGTTTCTTTTGAGCCAAGCAACAACCATCGAAAACCCTAAATCCCTTCCTCCTTCTTTTCTTGGTGTTCGGCGCCGGAGTGAGAGAAAGGAGAGAGTGAAAGAGATCGCGAGAGAGAGAAGGGCGAAGAGAGAGAGATAGCCGCCGGAGGTAGCTGCTGCTGTTCGCCGGAGATTTCGAGAGAGAGAGGATCGGGGGCTGTTGCGTGGCATCGTCGTAAGGTAATCCGTAACTCTCGTTTTTCTTTTCTTCTTGTCTTCATCGCCGACAACCCAACGCCACCGCCGCTGCCGCCGCACGCGGCCTTGGCCGCTGCAGGCGGTGGCTGCCGTAGACCACCACCGGTGATGGTGGTGTAGAAGGGGTGGTGCGCGTGCGTTAGGATGGTCTCGAGAGAGAGAGAGAGAGAGAGTCGTCGGTGTGTTTAGTGTTCGGGTGCGCGTTTCGGGTTAGCCGGAGAACCGCCGCCGCCGTGTCCCGCTGCCGGAGGTGGCAATGGGCAGCGATGCGGCGGAACCCTAGCGCCACTGTAGCCCAGCCCTATTAACCGCGAAGGGAAGCCCGAAACCGTTGTTAGTTTCTTGCAAAAACCGTTTATGATTTCATGTGAAAACTCAGTAATCTGTCACTGTCTTGCGATAGCCATAAATTTTTTGCTCGTAGCTCGGATTAGGGTGAAATCGGTGCCAAACGTTCCCTTTCTCAGTCTAGCAACTTTTCTGTGTTTTGTGAAAAATCCAGTTCGGAACGTAGCATAGGTAAAATCGTCGTTTTGTACTGTAAGGTGCTGTTTTTCGCTGTTCCGCGAACTGTTTTTGTAAAATCCATAGTAAATTGTAGAAAAATCGTTAGGAGGCGTATAATATGTTCTTGGAACCCTAACTCAGAGCACTTTCTGGCCATGTAATAATATTGAGAATTTGCTTGGATTAAATGGGTCGAAACAGGTCCCGAACAGACCTGTTTGGTTAGACCGGAAGGTAGTTTTAGTGACGGTATAAGCGTGCGTCGTGTATTAGGGTCCGGGTCTCGTATTGATACGTTTTAACGTGCGTTTAGGTGCTGGGAAGTGACCGTAATTGGGAAGCTTGAAATTGTATTGTTGAGCTAGGCGCGCATTCGAGGTGAGTTCTCTCACTATAACTAATGTCGGTTATTTTTACATTACGTTGTGTATGTATATGGTAGTTCTATTTGCTTTTGATGCGGGGTTAAATAGTGGGGTGTCTAGTCGGACCTTTATTGTTGTGACTACGCGGGTGGCGTAGGAGTTTGGCGGGGCCGAGGGTCACATACGCGGGTGGCGTAGTAATTCGGTGGGACCGAAGGTTGTATACGCGGGTGGCGTATGAACCCGGGGGTGCCGGGTTGCGTTTGCACGATGGTCGTGTGGTCGGTGGGACCGACGGATGCCTATTAGGTGGGTTGGTGTGAGTATGCAGGTTTATGATTTGTTCGTAGACTTGAATGCGGTTTATGTGCAATTATCTGTTTATGGTGGTGTGGAAATAACTGTGTTACTTATGGTGTAGAATTCACTAAGCTTCGTGCTTACCCTTTCCCCAATAAACTGTGGTTTCAGGTACGAGTGGCTCTAAGGCGTGACGGGTACACACTGGCGCGCGAGGAGAGCTGGTTGCTTTATGATTTTTAATAATTAAACGTCTATTCCGCTGGTTTTTATTTTGGAAGATATTAATTATGAGTTTGCAAACGAAACGTTGGGATCATTTGATGAGTTGTTATAAATGAAATGTTTATTTAAAAATTTAAATTTGCTTGTAATTTTTGGGACGTTACATGATGGGAGAATTAAAATTCTTCCTCGGACTTCAAGTCAAACAATCTTCAGATGGAATTTTTATAAATCAAGCCAAATATGTCTCTGACATACTTTTAAAATATAATCTCTCTGATACCTCTGCAATGAAGACTCCAATGGCCACTAGAAATAAGTTATTCTTAGATCCAAATGGTATTTCTGTAGAAAGTACTCTCTACAGAGGCATGATTGGATCTCTGTTATACTTAACAGCAAGCAGACCTGACATTATGCATGCCACATGTCTTTGTGCACGTTATCAAGCTAATCCAAAGAAATCACATTATGATGCTGTAAAGAGAATCTTTAGATACCTGAAGGGGACCAACAATCTTGGTCTCTGGTATCCACAGAACTCTGGTTTTAGTCTTAAAGCTTATACAGATTCAGACTATGGAGGATGCATGCTCGACAGAAAGAGTACCTCTGGGAGTTGTCAATTCCTAGGTGGTAAACTAGTCAGTTGGACCTCCAAGAAGCAGAATTGTGTCTCCACATCCACTGCAGAAGCTGAATACGTTGCTGCTGCTAGCTGTTGTTCTCAGGTTCTATGGATGAAGACTCAGCTAAAAGACTACGGCCACATCCTGTTCAAAATACCCATCTTCTGTGATTCCAAAAGTGCCATTGCTATCTCTGCCAACCCTGTGCAACACTCAAAAACCAAGCATATCGATATAAGATACCATTTCTTGAAACATCATGTTGAATACGGTACAATCGAAATGCATTTCGTACCCACAGAATATCAACTCGCTGACTTATTCACCAAAGCACTAGACGAGAAAAGATTCAACTTCTTGGTGGGTAAGTTAGGAATGATTAAGATGGTGTGAAAATCCTCTGTAAGTATAGCTTTATCTTCTGTAAATAAGTATAAATATCTATTATTACTTAAGTTATTGCTTTGATAAATTTATTTCTGTATGTAAGTATTATTACTAGAGCCTCTGTGGGTCCGCTCAGATCTTCTGATAACCCTTACAGAACCTCTGGTAAACATGATCTATGCTCAATACAAATCTTACCATTCTTTGAACCAAGCATAGATCAAGGGGGAGCAAAAGGAAAATTCTTGATCTACAGAAGTGATTAGATCAAGGGGGAGCAAAAGGGACCCTGAAATGATCTACAGAGGTAAATCTTTCAAAGGAAAGCCAAAGAAGAATGTCGATAATTCTCTATCGACAGAAGTAAGACAAAACTGCCGAGAATAGAAGAACCAAAAGGTATGTCTCTCGCACAAAAGGTTTTTGGAAAACAGTTTTCTAGGACAAGAATTGTCAAATATGTCCTAAATATACTATCAAAAATCAAAAGTTCAAAAAGTTTAACAAAATTCGAAATAGGATAAATTTAAGGTCATAGAGCTTCTGCTGAGCTCAACAGAGGTTCTGCAGGAAATATGCCCTGTGATCACAAATTAACCCTCTGTCGATCTTTTGAAATGTTATCTCGGAAACCAAAAACACACACCATGACCTTCTCGAACAAAACGTTTTTCAAAATAGTTTTCTCGGACACCAACTTTCAATAATGTGCGAAAAACATCTCTTAACACAAATCAAAAATTGGATGATCAGAAAGTTAATAGAATTCAAGTTATAAGATTTTTTCTCTCATAGAGCTTCTGCTGGCTCTCACAGAGCTTCGCAAGTTCCATCAAAGCCACAAAACCTCTGTGAGTAAAATTTCTTGACAAAATCCTATTGATCCTCTCCAATGTCATTACAAACGTTTTCGTTCAAAGAAGAACCTACAGAGTCATGATAACAATGAGATATATGAGAAGAGGTTAAAAATCAAGATTTTCAAAATCACAGAGCTTCTGTAAAACACAAAAGTTCTGCCATTTTGTTATCTGGGCATTTCTGTAGTAATAACGGTTACTTTTACTGAGAGTGAAACTCATGTGGCTAAAAACAACCTCACGCGCCTAGCATTAATGGGCCGTGCACGACGTACTGTCATATTCTGACAAGGCCTACGTGTCCCATTTTCATTGGGCGTACATGGAACGTTTTTATTTGGAAAGTTGAACCCGCCGCTCAAACTCGAGTACGGATTCCAAATTTTAATCCATTGCCATATATTTTACTCTTTCGAATACTACCGTTTTACCCTCCTATAAAAACCAAGCTTACCCTCTCATAAAACCTTTTACAAACTCTTATCTTCTTCTCCGGCGAAACCCTGCAAAAGCTTGCAAAAACCTTGTTCTTAAAATCAAATGGCTTCATCTTCTAAAGCTATCTCCCAAGAACTCTCTCCGGCGAACTCACCGGAACACTCACCTGGCCATTCTGAACATTCAGAAAACCCCAACGTTGCAAGAGATATTGAACAACAAGATTCCGGGGACTCAGCAGAATTTGCTCCGATGACACACTTGCAAAACTTCATAGCAAAAGATCACTTCGAAACCATACTTCCTATCAAATCCAACAACTGCTATTTGGTCCCCTCACCCACTGCTTTCGGCGAAGCCCATGCTATTCTTCTGAACATAATAGAAAATCACATCCTCTTCCCTCTACTCTCAAGAACCCCAAACAAAATTCCAGTCCGTTATCTGAACCAATTTTGGCAAAGCTGCCGATTTGATAAAGACGATTCTCTTATCAAAGGGTACATTTCAAGACCTGATAAATCTGAGCATCTTGAAATCAAGTTCAACAGAACAATGTTCTCACTTGAATTCAACCTACCAACAAGGGGCCTTCTGGGATTGAAGAGTTATGCAGAGCAACCAACAGACGAAGAGCTCTGTCGCTTCGTGGAAATGCTTGGGTACAACACCCAACTACGGAAGAGAAATGACTTCCGCAGAGGAAGATTACCACCTCTGTGGAACACTTTGTTCTCTATTCTTAACAGATGCCTGACAGGGAAAATAGGGAGTATTGACCAGAGCTCACATCAAATCTTGAGCATCATGTATGGGGTTTACTATGATCTTCCACTAGATTATGCGACCATAATGATGCAAGAGATCATAAACACCATCGACAGAAAGAACAACACGAGAAGGCTCAAAGAGAACGATCCCAACTTTCTACCACCTCTGCAATTCCAAAGAATATTGGGAGTACAGTTCGAACCTCTACTGCTAATCCAAAACACGCCAATGGAAGGACCATCTCCCAAACAGTTCCCGATGAACAAGAATACCCCCACTGATCATACTGATGGCTACTCACACTGCAGACCTCTGTCAAAGAAGCTTCTGAGCTACGCATCGAATAAATCCCTTAAGAAAGAGTATATACGCGATCATAGAACTCCTAAACCGAGTCCTATGACACCCCCACGTTTAGGTGTCCCCCTAGGAACAATGATAGCAAAACCGCTTTCCACTCAAGAAGAAAATGATCAGAAGTTAGCAAAGCATATGGCTATTCAACTCAGCTTTATAGCCAAACGTACAGAACTTATGGGAAAGAAGTCTTCATCAAGAACCTTTGCATCTACTCCAAAAGCTAAGAAGAGAAAAACTGCAGAGGGCACCTCAACAAGCGCTGCAGAAGATCAACCTTCACCTCCTCATGCCACAGAAATTGGCTCCTCTGCTCCTCCCTCTTCCCCAAAAATGAAGAAGAAAAGAAGATCGAAATCAACAGAGGAAGGGCCACCAAAACCTAAGAGAAGGAAAACCAAAGAGAAGCATGGTAAATCACTTGAAAAGTTGGTTACCATTGCAGAAGAGGAAACTGCTGAAGAAGAAGTTGCAGAAGAAGGAATGGCAACAGAAGAGTATCAATCACCCTATCAATCTCCAGATAGATTTGCTCACCAAGGAGACCTGAACGACTTCCTACAGAACCCTGACATTGCCAATACCTTAAATACAGCAGGGTGGACGGCACAACCTCTCGACCACCACTCCCCAGAAGAACAGTATTTCTCCATCTCTGGCATTGACACATATCTGCAAGAAGATGATCAAACACCCAGGGATCAATCAGCTTACACACCTGTTATTTTACAGAACCCTTTCATTCAGGGATTGGACGTCTACAGAAGAAGTCCAAACCCAGCTTCAGAAGAAAAAGAACTAACAGAAACTGAGTGGAATAGAGGTGAAGTAACAGAGGCTTATGAGACAAAGATAGAGGTCTCAGAGGTAGATTCAGATGAAGAAGAAGTTGTCTGGATACGAAAAGGTCTCTATCATCCACATGTCATGAGATTATACGGCTCTCATCAAATGTACGACTTCTTACACACAGAGCAAGGAACCTCAACAGAAGCAAGGGAAGAAGCACCAAGCCGTAGGATAGCTACAGAGGATGAAATGATAGACAATGATGTAGTGCTTGGATGCTTAACAGAGGAAGAAGCAAGAAAAGATGCCTGGATAAATAGAGGCACACAACCAAAACCAACTCCCAGTGCAACCCACATTTCTAACTCCGCAGGTCTAGCTGCAGAAGGAGTTATTGAAAAAGAGCAGCACAGCTCGATCCTAACCCAACCCATCCAGCCAGAGGTTACTCTTTCAACCTCTGTGCCCACAGAAACCGGGGAATCCATTCCTAGGGAGTCTCCTCAAAGAGACTCACCTATTGTTCGTGATCAGTCGCCCCAGATCACCCTAGAACACCCTACAGAGGAATTCGTTTCCTCTGCCACGCACACATTAGGACCAAAACTTCTTTCAGAGAGAAGTAGTGAGCACAGAGACGAAGAGACTCTAGACAAGTCTCCCAGTCAACAGAAGGACATTCCAATAACCACCTCTGGAGTGGATTTGGAAACTGTTCTTCACAGAACTTCTGTAGAGATCGAAACTCAGGTTTCTTCTCGAGGATCAGAAGGAAATCCTTCCACCCCCATCGTACAAACAAGGGTGAACGAAGGTGTCCCAGGAACAGGGACTCACTCTGGAGACGAATGTGTTCCTCTAGAGGTTACACAAGGAACACAAGTATCAAGGGATGAGTTCCAAACCCTTGTCACCTCTGTGAACCAAACAATGAAAGAGTTGCAAAGCTCTTTCAAATCCTTTACAGAGACAACATCTACGGCTATCCTGAATCTGAACACCAAAATGGACAATCTGTCCACAGAGGTAAAAACCGCCATCTCAGAGATGAAGTCTTCTGCCGAAACTACTGCCAAAGCAACAGCCACTTCTGCCGCTCAGGAATTCGGAACAACTGCAACTTCTGCTTTCAGGGACTATGTCAAAAATTTCCTTGAACAAATGAATACGCAATCCAACAGAGCAGAGGGCATTACTCCTGCAGACTTACAAAATGCCTTATCACAAGTCCAAGCAGAGGCAATACGCAACACGACAATGATGCAACCAAAAGACTATATGACCAGAGCACAGCTGACAGAGCTCGGACAGAACGTCATTAACCAGGTCACAGAAGTCATTGTCTCCTTCACAACTGCAAATGCCAACTATGTCAAGGATTTCAGAAAGAGTGTCGGCAGAATGCGTTTCAAAACAGAAGCAGAGCTTGCGACACTGATTGGCCTCTGCGATGATGTCTGTGAAAAGTTGATGGCAGCAGGAGCTGAATTACCGTAGAAGCCCAACACTTCTTGCAGAGCAGAGGGTACTTCTGGTAAAAGTCAGGATGATTCTGATGATGACCAACCTGGTCCATCAGATAATCCTGAGGGGGAGAATCTAAGAGAGAAAGCTACGAGCAGAGGAATACAAAGTCCACCAATCGCAGCAGAACCAATCAGCCAAGCCCCTCCAGAACAAACCCAACAACAACAAACCCAAAAGACCACAGAGACAACACCCATCTCTGTGGAATCATCTCCTGACGAAACCAAAATTCCAGAAGCAGATCAGCAAACCACAGAGGCAACAACCGCCCCTGAGGTAATCATTTTGGAAGAAACAGATGAAGAAACCACAGAGAAAACACCCACCTCCGTGGAAACACCCCAAACCATACCGAGAAGAAAGTCGATTGCCACCAAACCAAAAAGAGCAACGACCTCTGCTTCTGACATTCTGAAAAGGATGCACACAATAATGAGTGATCGTATGGCGCAGAGAGAAGAAGAAAGGCACATGTTCACTTTAGCTTTCAAAATGGCAAGAAGATTCGATGTCAATACTTCATCAACAGAAACTGAGCTCACAGAAGAAGTCAACAAACAACCTCCAACAGAGGTTACAGAGCAACTCAAGCCAACAGAACCATCGCCACAAAAGTCCTCTAAATCACAAATGTCAAAACCCACAGAGGCAACCCCCATCAAGCCAACAGAAGTGCCAACCTCCAAACTTACAGAAGCAACAGTTTCTGCCCCGCCAAAAGCCAAAGATAAGGGCAAAGGAATACTGACAGAAGAGCCTAAGAAGAAAACATTGCCAAAGCCAACAGAGAAACTAATGAAGAGTGCGTTTGATGCCTTTCAAACCCCAAAGCCTGAAGAAGTTGACTGGGCACATGGATTGAAACCTCTGTCAGACATTCCTCTAACTGGTAGAGCCGCAGAAGTTGTTCAACAGATGGAGAGTCTCAGAAGACAAGTACCACAACCTGGTCCAACATATGAAGAAATGGAAGAAGTGGTATACAAATACCTCTATAAACAATCTTTTCAGACCAATTATCCAACAGATCATGTGACAGATCCAAGGATCAGAGAAGAATTTGAGAACATCTTCACAAGGACAAAGCCAAGAACCAAAGCATATGTCTTCTCAATCCACAAGATCAAAAAGGTAATCTTCTGCAAATTCTCCTTCACAAGAACCTATCCAAGGGTCAGGTACAATCTTTACAAAGTCAGAAGAGAAGACAATTCAGAAACTACCTTCGCTGATGCTGATTTAAGAAATATCAATCCTTATGATCTACCTGACCTTCTGCAATGGACAAAGGACAACTACAACACAGAGGCAAACACCAGAGCCTATCAAGTGTTGAGAAAAGCGATGAGGGAAAAGCTTCTGCTCTACAGCATGATAGATTTCCAGCTGGGAAAGGATCTTGGTCTCAAGCATCTGGATTTACGACCACCAGAGGATCGCTGCCCACCGGACGCCGTACCTAACTCAATCATCACAGAACCACGGTTTGGGTTAGGATTTCAAAACCCTCAAGGCGAAACTAAACTATTTGTATGCATGGACTGTCAGAAGTACGCAACAAGTACTCTGAACAAGTTCAGAGCAAGCCTTGTGAAATACAGAGGTACAAAGAAAATGGATAAAGATGCTGCAGATACTATCATCAGAGAGATAGACGCCACAATCCGCCTAAGAGAACTCTGCATCAGATTCTACAAAGAGATCAGAAGAGTCGGAAGAGACAACAGAAGCTACAACGATTTCAAAGATGCCAAAATCTGATTCTCAGACCTCCAATCTCTGCAAACAAAGTTAAAGTTTATCTTTCATTGTACTCAAATGTAAAATGCCTCTGGCATATTTCTAAATGAAAGAAATTTCGAGGTATTGTTTAACCTCTGTCTTATCTAACTTAGCCTAACTTAACTCAAGTTCAAATTTTTATTTTTCACTACTTAGGGGGAGATTGTTAGCTTCAATCTTCCTAATCATAGAAGTATTTAGAAGTAGTGAAAAATAGGCTAAGTGAAGAAAAGCATCTTACAGAGGCTCTGCCGACATTACCGAGAAATCAAGGTCAAGAAGCTACAGAAGCAGCAGAGGCTTCCTACAGAACCTCTGCTGTACTCAAAGAAGACCCAAGACTCGGAAACAAAGGTGGACTGCTCCACAGAGGACCAGACCACAAAACCTCTGTAACTCATTACAGAGCCTCTGTGGTCCTCACTGAAAGACTTGAAGATATTTATAATATCTTGCTACTGTTCCAGGACCCGTTCATCAACTTGCATGGTAGCATGCCCTGTCCAACGTCGACGTGTCAAACTCTGATTGGATTCAATAGGGCTTAGTACATATTAGACGTCTGCTGCATTAAATGCAATACAACACGTCTGACTGTTCATGCCATCCTTGCAACTGTTCACGACATCCTTTCTACTATTCATACGTACCTTTTGAATAGTAGCATATGCTTTATGGTCCCCTTTAGAGTAGTATATAAGGAAGACTCATGTTGAGTTCTTCCTTACCACTACACTACACAAAACATACACACAACTTCAATCGAACATCAAGAACACAAAAGCTTATTCACCTTAAAAGTCATATCTGTTTTAAAGCTTTTCTTACTCACGGTTCATAAACCTGTTCTTGATATATATTCAGTAAACTTTGAGATATAATATTCTGTTCACTGTTTATTTATATTTTGTTCTAAATCTATCAAACATATCTGTTAGTTCTTCAAATACGCTTCCGCATCAAACATTAACTTGAACTAATAGATCTGATAATCTTGTTTAAAGCAAAACGGGAACCAACAGAGAGTGTCAACTAAAAATAGTTGGTGAGTTCATAGGTTTTTGTACACACTAAAAACGTTAGTGTAAGTTGTAAAGTTTTGTACTTTCAAAATCGTAGTACAACTCTCGGTTGTAAAGTTTCGTTTTGTTTTGCATGCTCATGGTATATATAATGTAATGCCTGAGAAAAAGTGTCAAGAGATAGCATATAGCTATATTATGATATAGTTGTTAGAAGTCAGAATTAGAGGTCACTTGTGGTTACTGTTTGGAATACTTCCAGAGGTCGTTTGGTTCTGGTATTTTATGGCTAAGTACTTCCATGTGTTAGGAAACTTTTTCCATAAGTCCCATGATTTTTAGAGTAATATAAGTGCATGAAATAAAACATGACGTAAACAGTGACAGAAAATGCTGCTGATGCGCACTGTTTTTGTGTAAACTGTTTGAAGGTCGAAAACTCAATGTTTTCAAAGATTCCAGTTGGGTTTGATTCATAACTCGTAAAATAAAGTTCCAGAAAAGAAATCAATCTATTTGGAGTATTTTTGAGAGAGATATGGGCATGCAAAGTCAGTGTAAAAATCTGACAGCATGCTGTTGGAAATAGCTCCTTGAAATAAATGCTATTTTTCCATTGGCTCTTTCCAAGATTTTGTTCTTTTTGTTTACCCACGATTTTTAACACATAAAATGATTATTCTCAGCTGAAAACTTGCTTTTTATTTACAAAAATCAACATGCAATGAGTTTATGCAAACCATCTAACCAAGACATTTTTTTTTAAAACTTGATGTTCTTGAGCTTTTGTGAAAACATTCAAGTAAGACATTCTTGGGTCACTAATATGGATTTGATGATGGATTCATCACACTTTCTATGACATGCAAAGTGTCATGGTGATGAATCTACAAACATTAGGATACCAAGGATTGTCTTAGCAAAAATCAAAGTGAAAAGACTAGAGTTTGAGGAAGATAAACTTGAAATGAGAAAGATGCATGTATGTAGATGATTAGAGGATGTTAGGAGCAGATTTTACCTTGAGTTTCTTGAGGTTTTTGGGGCTGGACTTTGAAGCCTTGAAGAAGATAGAATAGAGAGAAAAGAGAGTAAAGTCTTAGAGAGAGTTGAGAGGAAATGAGCGAAGAGTAGAAATGAGGGATTAGGGGGGTATTTATGGAGTGAGAGAGGGGTTAGGGGGGAGGGGTGGCCGGTTTTGGGAGAGGGGAAAGGAGAGGGTGTGGAGTGTGGGTTTGGTTAAAATGATGGTGTTTAAAGCTGTGTTTAATTTAATTTTAATTAAATCTTTTAATTAGTTGAATTATTGAATTTAATTGGTAAAAATAAATAAACTAGTTGAATTATTAGTATTTATTTTTGTAGGTTGTATATATATAAACATATACATATATAAGTGTATGAATATTTTTAGTAGGCATTTTATGAGATGTATGGATAATTTCCTAAATTGAGGGATTTTAGACGCAAATTCTAATTTTCCCCTACTGTGTCGGGTTTACTGCTAAAACTAGACAGTGTGACATAAAATAACTGTATCTGATATATTTAGTGTAGTTCTAACCTGAACGCAATTTTGACGGTTGTCACACCTCGGGATCGTCGTCCTCGTCTTCTTCGGAACCTCAGGGCCAGTGGACAAGCTCCTTAGCCTCCTTTCCTTGCCCTTACGGGCAAGCTCAAGCTGAGCTGCTCTTTTAGCAGAGACAGTCGGCATCTTGGGTTGTGATTCTCCTGGAAACCAGAAAAGAAAGAGCATAAGATAAAAATTCAGATCAAGAAGAAGGAATCAAGAAAGTACACTTACCGGTCATTTCTCTTTCTTCTCTCGACTCTTTCTCTTCTCCCTCTTCTTCCTCACGTTTCTCCCCCCGATTCTCTCCTAAGTATACCAAGTCTTCATCGTCGTCCACCAAGTGTCGTACGACAAACGACCGTTCTACAATGCTGAACTCCAAGAACGCGTCGATATTTGCTTGAGAGTTCGCGTAAGGCTTCACGTCCTCAAATTTTATAGCTGTTGACATATAAATAGCAAGTTAGAGGTCAATAAAAAAATCACAAACGACGAACGACAATGAAATTACAAAATCTTACCCGACGTATTCCAGCCGGTTCTAATCCATCCGCTCTCAGGATCGAGAGTCGACCTACGCACAAATGCGTACCTGGTCTTCCATTCATCTGATGTCAACTGGTTATGGCATAAGAGGCTCTCTCATCTAAACTTCAAGATACTGAATACTCTTTCTTCAAAAGAATTAGTCACTGGTCTACCTCAACACTCATACGCCAAAAAGTCCTTATGTTCAGCGTGTGAGAAAGGGAAGCAGACCAAAGCAAGCTTTAAGTCAAAGCAAGTTTCCTCAGTGCCATCTCCTCTACAACTTCTCCATATGCATTTGTTTGGCCATGTTAACAGACAATCCATCGCTGGAAAGAAATATACACTGGTCATAGTTGATGAATTCTCTCGCTATACATGGGTTAGTTTTTCTCCGTTCTAAGAGTGACACCCCTGAAGAACTCATCACCTTTGTCAGGAAAATGGAAGTCCTGAACAACTTGACCGTTCGCTCAATAAGGAGTGATCATGGAACTGAATTCAAAAACAATTCTCTTGATTCCTTCTTTGAGAGTAAGGGTATATCTCACTTGCCTACTCAGTTTTGGGCAGAAGCTGTCAACACTGCTTGTTTTACGCAAAACAGGTCGCTGATAGTCAAAAGATTTAATAAAACAGCCTATGAACTTTTTCATGGGAGAAAGCCTTCAATTAGCTTTCTTCACATCTTTGGATGTCAGTGTTTCATACTGAACAACAGAGATGCCCTTGGAAAGTTTGATCCTAAGGCTGGTGATGGAATCTTTCTTGGATACTCCTCAGTCTCTAAAGCCTTCAGAGTCTTCAATCGAAGAAGACAAACTGTTGAAGAAACTATTCACGTCACCTTTGATGAATCCCGTTCAACGAATTCTCGACCTTCTGCTGATACTGAAGAACTGAATCAATGGATGTTTTCTCATCTTGGTGATTCAGAAGATATTCCCACTCCTCATACTCATAATGTTGAAGATGATGGTCCTACTATCATCCCAAACATGCAAACTAGTGAAGCTGAAACATCATGGGTCTCAGCTATTCCTTTAAATACTATGCCTGCTTCTGAACCAAATGTCTCAGACATTCCATCTACTTCTCAGCAATCAGTGAATGTGATGACATATGCACCTACTCCTCTCTTGGCTGATATTCCAGAAGTTGCTGAAGCCTCATCTTCAGCTCATCCAGTTCAATTTGAGTCAGCGACTCATGCTCCGGCTCAACGATGGACTGTCAATCACCCTATTGATCAAATTCTTGGTGATCCAAATGCTGGTGTTCAGACTCGACGAAGTGCAGGTAATATTTGTTTATTTGTTAACTTTATTTCTCTGATTGAACCAAAGAAAATAGACGATGCCCTCAAAGATCCAAACTGGGTCAGCGCTATGCAAGAAGAGCTGACTGAATTCGAAAGAAACAAAGTTTGGAATCTTGTTCGAAGACCAACTGACAAGACAGTGATAGGCACTAAATGGGTCTATCGAAACAAGTTGGACGAACATGGAACTGTAACCCGCAACAAGGCTCGTCTTGTTGCTCAGGGATACAGACAAGAGGAAGGTATAGACTACGACGAAACATTTGCTCCAGTAGCAACACTAGAATCTATTCGTCTATTCTTTGCTTATGCTGTACACAAAGACTTCAAAGTTTATCAGATGGATGTTAAGTCAGCGTTTCTAAATGGAAAGCTGAATGAAGAAGTCTATGTGGAACAACCTCCATGATTCTCTGATACTAAGCGTCCATGTTATGTTTTTATAAACTGGATAAGGAACTTTATGGCTTAAAGCAAGCTCCACGTGCATGGTATGACACTCTATCCTCTTATCTCCTAATTGAAAAATTTGAGCGAGGTAAAATCGACAAAACTCTATTTTTCAGAATAGTGAAGGGTCATATCATTCTTGTTCAGATATATGTTGATGACATTATATTTGGCTCTACTAACCCTAACCTTTGTACTCGTTTCGCTTATAGAATGAAAGCAGAGTATAAAATGAGTATGATGGGTGAGCTAACATATTTCCTTGGTCTTCAGATAAAACAGAATGAAAAAGGAACTTTCATTAATCAAGGAAAGTATGTTAAAGATATGCTGAAGAAATTCGATTTAACTCAGAGTTCAACTATGAAAACCCCTATGGCACCACCGCTGACACTAAACAAGGATTCAAATGGAATACCTGTTAATGTCACGATGTACCGTGGGATGATCGGCTCTCTCTTGTATCTTACAGCTAGCCGACCTGACATTATGTACGCAACCTATTTGTGTGCACGATATCAAGCTGAACCTTAGGAATCTCATATGATCGCTGTAAAGCGAATCTTTCGTTACCTTAAGGGTACTCCGAACCTAGATCTTTGGTATCCCAAAGACTCAGGGTTTGATCTAATCGCCTATTCAGATAGTGATTTTGTAGGTTGCAAATTGGATAGGAAAAACACCACAGGAGGCTGTCAGCTCCTGGGTGCAAAGCTGGTGAGTTGGACAAGTAAAAAGCAAAACTCACTGTCCACCTCTACAGCTGAAGCTGAGTATTTAGCTGCTGGAAGCTGTTGTTCTCAGGTATTGTGGATGAGAAATCAACTACTAGACTATGACCTTCAGCTCTCGAAAATTCCAATTTATTGCGACAGCACAAGTGCCATCGCTCTAGCCAACAATCCAGTGCTACACTCAAAGACCAAACATATCGAAATCAGGTATCATTTAATCAGAGATCATGTGATAAATGGTGATATAGAACTTCATTTTATCCCAACTGATTTTCAGTTAGCTGATCTTTTCACCAAACCTCTGGATGAGATAAGATTAAACTTTCTCATCAGCGAGCTTGGAATGGTGAACTTTGAAGAGTAAAATCTTCAGTGGTTCACATGTGATTAGCGATCGGATAAAACCAAATTATATAACCCATTCTATCATCTTCTCTCTGAACAAACTTGATTCGCTGATATCATGGTATGTCTCTCTTTACTCGCTGACGTTCGCATGTAAATGCAAGATTTCAAAACAAATTGCATCGCTGAATATCTCTTCCTTTCAGTGATACTTTGAAATTTCTAAAACTAACACTGATATGTCTATTCAGTGCTTCATGTTTTCAAATTGTCCCTGAGCTTTCAAAACCTCAGAGACATCCTAAAATATGAAAGGACGTTTGTGACATCATCACAACGAATAAACCCTGGCACGCTCTTTTTCTGACACACGTTTGCACGTTTCGTTTACCATCCAATCAAATGCAAACACGTGTCCGTGTCATGATGAAAAACTTTCCCGCTCTAGTTTTTCTCTCTCTCTAATCTCACTATATAAACTATTTCGAGTTTATATTTTTCCTTTACGCAAACTTCTTCTCCAAGAAAGAAAAGATTTACTGTTGCTTATTGAACTCGAGTTTTTCCAGAAAACTGTTCATCTTCTTCTTCGACAACCAGGTTAATATTTTCATTATTTACCTATTTTAACTTGTTTCTGATCTTATCCTTGTTTTCAAAAGATCAAACAAAAGAACTTTTTAAATAAAATCATTTCTTTCATTGTTTTATGAACACAACCTTTTCATGGTTGTTCTTCAAGTTTAAATCATATATATTAAACTTGTTTTTCATACGTTTTTCCAGAATCCTTATCTAAAGGAAACTGGAAAACAAGACTTTTACTGTTTTGCATTTCTTTTTCAAAACAAGAAAACCCTAATCTTCATTAAGACATTTCTGTCTGAATGAAATGGACAAAATTCGAAAACATCTTATTGGAAAATCTTTCCACATTAAGACTGTATTTTTTCTCTATGATTCATGGTTGATATGATAAACAGAAATGGCATCTTCTACTGCTGCTCCTACCGCTGAGAAATCTCCTGCTACGGAGAAACTGAATCTTCCCAAGGCTCCTCAGGTTAAGTTCACGCTTGAGAAAGTAGACTTCTCAAAATCCAACAACCACTATGCGCTTTTCGATTTTCCTCCGAAGAAGCAAGTCACACATCTGACTGATGCTGTGAACTTCCTCCAAACCTGTTGCTTATTCAAAGCCTTAACCTTCGTACCCCCTGCCCATAAATTTCTTCTATCTCAGTTCTGGTATACTGCCAGGCACACTCAGGTTTCTTTACACAAAGACCCTAAGAAACTCCTTGACGTCATTCTCTGTGACACCAAATTTGGCACAACCAAAATCAACCCTGCTATTATCAGGCGTGCACTCAGCTTACCCACTGCCTCCAAAGAAAAACTCTTCGTTCCTCTGCCTAACCACAAAAACCATGCTGATAGGGAAGCCATCATTGCATTCTTTGATGCAATGGGTTACTCATGGGACACAGGGAGGGACAAGGAGATTGAGAAGAAACTGACACTGATCAAGAAGTCCAAAATGCCAAGCGAGATGAACTTCATCTTCGCACACTTGATAAGCTGCATGACAGCGAAGAGTGGCTCCTCTGATCAAGCTACTCAACCTCAGCAAGCAATGTGCTATGCATTGCTGAAAGGTCTACATGTTGATTGGGCCTCGATCATCTATGACGACCTTGCATTCAGAGTAGATATGGCTGATAGACCTTCATGGGTTCCATATCCCAGATTCATCAGCGCCGTCTTTCAACAGGGACTTGGGGACAAGTACACAAAAGAGGGTGATCTGAGACTCTCTCAGGTTGGCCCTAAGGTGCTCGACTTCAAGCCGCTAGCAAATGAGGTACGTCTTACTACTCTTTTATCTATTCTTAATCCTCCTTCTTCTACTTCTGTGGCTCATTTAGTGGAAATCCCCACCACTGATACCCAAGCTGCACCCTCCACTCCTTCTCGAAAAAGGAAACAATCTACTTCCCAACTTGGTTCCAAAAGGATCAAGAAAACCAAGGAGCAACCCCCCCAGCATTCACAGGCTGAAGACTCCACAACTCATCTTGAAGAGCTGATGGATAGTTCAGTGGTACGCTCTGCCACAGCTGATCAAGCCAACCCTTCCATCCCAGCTTCAGCGTCTCTAAACGCTGAAGTTATAAACTTGGAACAAAACCTACCTCCTTTAGTCCCTCTAGTGACTGAAGTGATTGACAGCGGATCCAACGCTGAACCCCACACCCAACCCACTTTCTCAACCATCATTCCTCCCACCTCTCCTTTGGTCACTCAGTCTCTTCCCCTATTCTCCTCAACAAACATCTTTCTCAGCGACACTACTGCTGAACATCTTAAGAGGATGATAGAACAAAACACAGGACCTGCAGGTACTTCCAGTCGTCAGGGAACTATTGAAGACGACTATGAAACTTTCTCAGGGTTACGAGGCTTCGACAACTTCGCCAACCCGCCTGCAGGTATACACATTATCCCAAACACTTCTCTCTCTCAACCCCAAACTTCTGAGCTTTTCTCTGTTCATAAGTTAATAAATGTTTCAGGTCCTAATTTGGGGGATATCAACACCTCCCTGAAGGCCCTGGATACAAAGATGGAATCATACAACACCATTCTCTCCACCAACTCTTCAGTGGTTACAGACGCTGGAGAGAACCTCAAGAAGCTGACCGAGGTTGTTGACACGAAAGCCTCCAAAGCTGATATGGAGAAGGTGGATGGCAGCATTGCAACTTTTGCTACCACCCTCGCTGAAACTTCCTCAAACATCAACAATCTCAACCTCACCAACACCACCCTCGTAACAAACTTCACCACTCTGTCCAATGAAGTCACATCATTGAAGACAGAGGTTGGTACTCTTAAGGGTGAGGTCACCACGGTCAAAGATCTCCTTCAGCAGATACTCAATCGCCTGGATGCCCCAAAGTCTCACTTTACTCAGGCCGATACAGAGGATCTTCAAAAACTCGCCCCTGCTATATCTGGCCTCGACGACAGATTAGCAGTGGTTGAACTTTGTATGGGGCTCACTGGCCAAGAAGACAGTGATTCTCATACTACTAATGCTGCTGATGTTGCTGATATTCCTCTTGCCTCCCCTCCTCATCATGTTGAAGAGGGAGAGAAGAGAGCTGAAGACCTTCCCCATAATGATGAGGGGGAGAAGAAAAATGAAACTGCTGCATCTACGTCAAAACCTCAGGGAGTTGAAAACCCTGAGGGAACCGAGAAACCCTCCTCTGTATCTGAGGGGGAGCAACTCGAAGAGCAACACAAAGAAGCCGTTACTGATGTGACCGTACCTTACGCTGATGAGGTCGAGTCTGAAGAAGAAGAAGAACCCATCGATATTGATGATGAAGAACCATAATCATCCCCTAAAGATGATGATGATGAAGATGATGATGAAGACTTCTTCTTCGTTGAGCCCAAGAAGGCCCCTGAGAAATGGATTTCGATAAATGAACCTTCAGGGGAGATGACTAAGACAAAGCCTGCAGCGTCCGAAGCTGACAAAGGCAAAAACAAAGGCCTCCCTGCAGAAGGCAATCTGGCTATCCTTCAGATTAAGCCAGCTTGTCAGGTACAATATATTCTCTTCCCTTACTCTGCATCACTCCTCTATCCCTTCTCAATCTCAATCCTCCTCTCAATAAAACCTCTATACACTTAACCCTATTCTTTTCTCTATCTCTTTCTTCCCAACTTTTCTTACTTAAACGATCGCTGTGTTTCAGCTAGTCCTCTCCCTGTTTGAGGATCCCGCTGAAGCTCCTACAACAACACCAACAATAATTTCAGCTCCTATCGCTGAAGAAATAATCCCAGTCTTGGATTTAACCTCTGAGACTGATGAACCTGAAGAACAACCTCTCTGTCACAAAAATAGACCTTCCTTAGCTCCTCAAAAGCTAGGTGAAGAGGATCAGAAAAGAAGAGAAGAAATAATAAAGAAATTCGAAGATCAGCGAATCATCCTCCCTCGCTCCAAAATCCCTGTTCCCGCAAAGTTCAGGATATCAAGGAAAGAATACGAGGATCATTTAAGAGCTGAAAGATTACTCACCGAAAAGAAGGAAGCTGAAGAAAAAGAAAAGGCTCTCGCCATCCATCTTGTCCAACAATCGGTGAAAGACCCCGCCCTGAAAAGAACTCCCATTGATGTCCAACGTCAGCTATGGGATGATGCCCAAAGGATCGTTGAAGAAAAGACTAAGGTATCTGACTCGACTTTGGAATGGTGTAAAGAAATGCTGAACTATCGATCTCGACCATCCAAAATCATCAAGGTACTTATCAGAGGAAAGTTGTTCATAGACGTTCCTATTGTTGAAGTCGACGTATTCAGAGAAGACAAGACCAAGCAAACCTTTTACGCTGCTACATTAGAGAAATTTGGTTTCTCTGAATGGTTGGAAGTGAAATTAGCCATTCAGCGATCTCGCTCAAAGTTCAATAGCCATGTCGAGAAAATTTTAAATTCTCAGATCGACTTGGTTTCTTATGCTGTGGATATTCCTCCTTCCACTCTTCTTCCACCTTAACAAGGAAGGGCCTCTGCAAAGAAAAAGAAAAACTCAGACTCAGGTCCTCCTATACGGAATGAAACAGGTATAGGTTTCTCACGCGAAGAAGTACTTGGTCGTGACCCTGACCTCTCAGTACTTGACACCTCCCTGCCTCCTGGTGAAACTTTCATCCCTGGAAAAGTCTTAAGTGAACCCTATGGCATCTTCTTTCTAGACTGCTATGGATGACAACACTTTCAACGCATCTCTGAGCTTCCAATCACTCCCATCGAACAACTCAGAGACCTAATACACTGGTGTGAAGTCAGACGCGACATTCTTGCATGTCACCTCAAGCCCCTGATCTTTGAAGACGCAAAGAACAAAAAGGATCAAGGTGTAACGGTCCCTGACTGGATGATTCCCGCATCAAAGACCCTCGATGAACTTCCCATCAAGGAAGAACCTTTTGACGGATAGGATCGCCTTGTAATTCTTTCTATCTTTATCTGTCTACATCTTCTGTACTTGTAATTTTATTTGCTGTACTTGTAATTTTTCCACTTCCCTTTATAATCTTTACGAAGTTTAAAGAAAAATTTCAGCGAATGTACTTTACTCCATCAGTACTGAAAAGATCCCAGAAAACAGTAAAAGGGACAAATATTTTATGAGTTCTTTTTATCCTTATGTTTTCATACTTAGCAATTTTCTTTGTTGCTATGTCATAATCAAATAGGGGGAGATTGTTGATCCAAACCCTCAGTGATTTTATAATGACCCTCTCTTAACACTTAGTGAAAATTGTAAGTAAATGATATGTATTAGAGTTTCACTATCGCTGATAAGTACTAAGACTGTTTCAGTACCGCTGATAGTAACTCTCGCTCTTTAAAGTTAAATAGTCAGCGAACTCTGTTCATCGAGTAGCTCTGAGCCTGTTCAGTCTATGAGATGATCGTTGAATTTACTTGTTTACTTATGATCCCTGAAGACAAGTTTCACGTCAACATATGTTCTACGCTGAAGTCAAAGATCAAGCTCAAGAACCAGCGACAAGTCTACTAATGAACTGATGCGGATATCAGCGAAGCCAAGATTTGTCCACTCAACGTGAAGTTACAAGTAGAAGACTTCAACAATCACTGAACTTTATCACTCGCTGATAAAGTACTGATTCAACGAAAGCTGATCATGAAGTTCTCTCTGCATGTTACTATTGTCTTACCTCACTTGCACGTCTCTGTACGAACTGTCAGAATGGACATCCCTTTTTGTCTGTAATCATACAACAACTCTGATTCTACACTGTGCACCATGCGGCTACTAAGGTTGTCTACAAAGGTCAATGACATGCAACCACTCAGCTGCTGCCACGTGTAAAGCAATACTACCATGCATTAAATGCATGCAGTATATAAGAAGAACCCTACTTCAGAAATGAAGTGCTCGGGCCATCTTCTTCTTTCTAACTGTGTGTTAGGTTATTATTCGTAATTTCCTTATCTCCTTTCTATCTTATTCTAGTGCAAGAAACTTAGTGTTCTTAACTTGTTTAGATTAGGTTAATCCTTAATCTTGTTCTGCAACAAGTTGTAAATTGTCTTGATTTATCAATAAACAATTTAGAAAAGTAAAAATCGTGTGTTTGTAACCCTTCGGGACCAACACTCACCCCTAACAAGGAACTCAGAACGAGAACACCACGGTCATTGCTTCTCTATCATCCCACACTCAAGCCCCGATGATGAAAATTTCTCTTGACGCCATCGACTTCAAACCCAACAATCACTTAGCCCTATTGGACTTTCGATCCAAGAAACCTTCAACTCACCTTCTAAGTGCTGCTGCATTTCTAAAGTCTAGCCTCATTGCCTATGCCCTTCAAGCTACCCCTGCCATTCAACTTATCCTCAAGAAATTCTGGTAGACTGCTTATGTCACCAAAAGGACCAGATCTGATGCCCCACCATTGACTGTGATTTCCTTCAACACTAATATTATCAAAGGCAGTTTTGGCCTTTCCTCTCTCCGTACTGCACTCGAACTTCCTTGCCATAAACCCTTTGCACGCAACCCCACTGATGCCGAAACATCAACTTTATTAATGGCATGAACTATCAATGGAAAACTAATATCAACACTGGCAAACCCCAAAAGACACTTGGTGCAAGCACTATGCCAAGGATACTAACTGAAGTCAACTATCTTTTTGCTCACTTCATACCGTCCATGGGTGGAAAAACTGGAGGCATGGAGCAAGCTAGCCGAATCGACTTGGATATCAGCTACTCAGTGATGAAAAACAGACACATCAACTTTACCAAGATAATTTTTGATGACCTGGTCGCTCGTTTAACTGAAGAACGCCAGAAAATCGTACCCTATGTACGTTTCATCTCTCTGGTGCTGAAGCACCTCCTGAAAGAGAAATACCCCACTGAAGGGGACTTTCATTTCTCTAGGGTTGGTGATCGAATCCTCACCCGACAGCCAACACCTAATGAGGTACGTCTCTCTTCTCTCATCCATGATCTCCCTTCATTTTTGCCTTCTACGGTGATCCTAACTGAGTCGATCGCCACTCGGTCTTCCCAAGTCACCAAAACCTTTATTCAGAAAAGGAAACAATCTGAATCCCCCTCCAAGTCTCCAAAGAAGACTAAGAGGCAAAAAAAGGAGAAACCACAAACTAACACATCAGTGATGGACTCTCTAAAGCCTTCACTTGATTTATTCGTTGAACGCTCCATAACATCTGATACCACAAACTGTACCACTTCAGCTTCTCCTATCAATGCTGAAGCATCGTTGGCATCTACCACATCCAGCTCGGTGACTGAAACCACTAACGCTGCAGCTTTGAGCATTGTCAGTGCTCAACTGCCACAATGCACATCCCCATTTGTTCTACTATTCCTTCTTCTCCTTCTTTTGTCTCTACACGAGAAAATGCCTCAGCGGGTTTTGTCCCCACCCCTGAAGGTGCTCAACTACTACAAGTTTGATTCATAGGGATCTTCACACGAGACCTGAGGTTTCTTATCAAGGGACTTCTCAGATACCTCCGGTCATCAGCTCTCTCGGCGGTGATCTGGACCATTAACTTGATGGCAATCCTTCGGATGTCGTCAACAAAACTTCAGGTACTCCTATCTCTATTCATCTCCTTTTTTCTACCCCTAACCCTGAGCTTCTTTATGCTCAGTCTTCTGCTATGATTTCAGTTTCCAAGTTTAATGCTATCTAGGGGTGTACACGTGTTGGGTTGGGCGGTTTGGGACGTTTTTACAACCCAACCCAGTTATGGCGGTCTGGAAAATTTCAACCCAACCCAACCCATTCAAAAGTATAACACAACCCAACCCAACCCTTGCGGGTTGTGGCGGGTTGAGCAGTTTCGTTGTAGGCATAAAATTGAGAAATGAAATATGACAAATACTACTAAAAATATACAAAACGAAGCGAATAAACAAGAACGGAGCTTTGTTTGTTTCATTCTTTTAACTTTACCCAACCAACGAATAAACACGAATGGTAAATGAACAACTTTTTTTCCTATTCAGGTTCGTTCGTTAAAGAAAATGTGTTTGATCGTGCTCATTTACGTTAGTGTTCCTTTATGTTCGTACGTTAGGATGTTAAACGAATGAACATAGTTTAATTAATCGTTTTACACATTAATGTCAAAATGTATAAATATTTCTAATATAGAAACAAACATAAAGGAGCGAACGTTCACGAACGTAAATAAACGAACGAGATCGTTGTTCGTTTATTTAACTAAACGAATAAAATATTACAAAAACAAAATAGACTAGTATCTTTTTTTATTCTTATATTACATTTATATATATATAATTTTATAATAATTATATATTAGCGGCGGGTTGGGCGGGTTGAGCTAGGTCTAACCTAATTTCAACCCTCTTAATTGGCGGCTTGCGGTTTGGCTGGTTGGCGGGTTGGGTTTAATTCGGTTGTTAGCGGGTTGGGTTGGGCGATTTTCGCGGGTGGACGGTTTTCTGTACACCCCTAATGCTATCGACAACGCTGTGTCAGAGCAATCCACCAATGTTCACAAAGTTGGGGAGGCCATTTCCTCACTCAACAATGGCCTCTCTTCCAAAGCTGACAACACTTCTCTTTAGAGCTTACAGCAGGTGGTCGACTCACTGAAAACATAAGTTTCTGCCAACACCTCTGTAGTCACTACCCTCTCAACCAAGATGGACTCTCTATCCTCGCTGATGACAACCAAGAATGGTCTTCTGTCCTCCATTCTGGATCAGCTCAAGAAGCCAGCTCCTCCATCCTTCAAAAATAATGATCGTCAAAGTCTGGAGATGGTCGCAAAGTTTGGATTTCTAGATATTACTGGCATTGATGAGCTGGAGAAGAAAGAGAAAGCCCGCTCAAAGGCCGAGTAAGATGCAACTAAGGCTCGACTTGAGGCTGAATCCAAAGTTGCCGCTGGACTCCATATCTCAGCAATGCCTCACTCTTCCCTATAACGCTTGATGGTGTCAAAGAGGGGGAGAAGATATATCAAGTTGAGGGGGAGATCTTCTCTGAAGAAGAAGATGATGTTGAGGTTATCATTCCTTCCTCCACTACTCTTACTTCAAGGAGTGAACCAACTCACACCATCTCTAGTGTGTAGGCTGAAGAGCAATAGGATGATGGTGATGGTGATGTTGATGATGAGGATGAAGATGAAGAACCTTCCATCCCTGATCATGGCAAGGATCTAGGTGTAGGTGATGATGATGACGATGACGATGACGATTATAACGGCTTCTTAGTCAACATTCCTCAACCCATCAGACTTCCTGCTAAGGGTATATCCTTCAAGGAACCAACAAGGGAGAGGACCTCAGAGACCCCTTCCCACTCCGGGAAAGGGAAGAACGTTGCAAAACAAGGAAACCTGAAGATCCTGTAACCATCTAAGGGGGAACTGACTACACCATCAGAGGTCACTCTTCCTCTCACTCTTTATTTTCCTCCTATCTTTGAAGAAATTCCAAATGTCTCTCTCCCTCCTGTTCAAACACAGTACGTTGACTTACCCGTATCTCCTCCATCTGCCAGCCCATCTTTTCCCTTGCTTGAGACTCCATCTCAAGCTGAAGACAAAGTAATCCCAACCTCCACTCTGGATGCTCATGAAGAAGAACAAAAACAAGACACGCTGAACCATCCTCAAAGTTCTTCCCATCTCTTTCCTCCATCAAAGATGGAAGAATAAAAAAGAATGGAATCGCTTGTCTTTCAGCTAGACAAACCAAGGATCAAGATCCCTCCTCGTACAAGCACTGAACAAAAAGATGAACTTGGATTCCTTTCTAAGGCTGAATGAGAAGAATCCATCAGAGCTGAGAAAGCTCTTGAAGCATACAAACAGGATGTCCATCTGGCATTCTCGCTTGCTCAGAACTCAGTCTCTGATGAAAAACTTAAAAGATATCCTATCAAAGTCCAAGATCATCTATTAAAAGAAGCCGAGGAGGAGGCTAAAAAAAGGTTGCTAAAAACTCAAGGCTTGAATGGTGCAAAGCAAAGATAGAGAACACACATCTTCCTGAAAAGATCACTGACGTTTCCATCTCGGGAAAGACAAAGAAAGGATCAGTTATGCTATCCATGACCATCTTCAAGAATTGATTCATCACTGAAGACCATGTTCGTATCAAAGCTGGTAAATTTTGGATTCTAAGAATGGCTGGAAATCAGAGAAGCTATTCAGAAGTCAAAGTTCAAATACAAAACATATGTGGAAAACTTATTGAACAAACTTCTAAATCGAATCTCAGCGATCGTAGAAATCCCTCCCATACCTCATAAACCAACACGCCGAATAAAGCAAGCATTTATCCTTGGAGAAAAACCCTTTTTCAGAAATGAATCTGGTATCGAATTTTCAGAAGAAGCAGTTCTTGGTCCACCACCGGATCTTTCAACACTTGATCTATCACTACCAAGAGGAAGCCCATACGCTCCTGGTCAAGTGTTAGGCGTCAGATATGGAATCATCTTCTATGATCACGAAGGCCAAGTTAGATTTCAACGAGATTCTATAAACTTTTAGTTCTTGTTTAGTACTTTCACTCGTACTTGTAACTTTCAAATTTCTTTTGTAACACTATTAAGTATTAATGGAAGTTTCAGTGAAGTACTTTACTCCATAAGTACTAGAAAAGATCCCCAAAAGCAGTAAATGGGACATGTATATTACGAGTCCTATCATCCTTATATTTTTTATACTTAGCAATTTTCTTATGTTGCTTTTTCATCATCAAATAGGGGGAGATTGTTGATCCAAACTCTCTCAGTGATTTGATGATAACCCTTTCTACTTAGTGATAATTATATTAAACTTTTGTATGTATTAGTGTTTCACCATCACCAATCATATGCTAAAGTACATTAAACTTATGTATGTATTATTATTTCACTATCAACGATCATAAGATGAGTCTGTTCAGTGATCGCTGAGCACTTAATGTGTAAACAGTTTATGTAATTGTTAGCTCCAATCTTTATGCTTATAAAAGTATTGAAAAATAGGCTAAGTATAGAAGTCTTCGACAGAGGCTCTGCCGAGTTACCGAGAAGACCGAAGTGAAGAATCGCCAGAAGACTCTTCTCAGTAGACAAGGCCACAGAGCCTCTGTCATACTTGACAGAGCCTCTGTGGTATAAAGAATAAAGATCTATACAAGGGAAATCGTGCTTCTCACGATTTCTGCTGTACGAAGATTCTGAAGATCATTCGTACAAGGCGTGACCTGACAACTCCACGTGTCAAACTCTGATGGGTCTCAGCCTTAGCAGAAGTCGGCGCATTTAATTAACGTTGTACTAACAACAGTACCAGAATAGTGTTTTAGTACCTTCAGTCCTTATTGTCTAGAGCTTGTCCCCTTTAGAAGTAGTATAAATAGAAGGCTCATGTTGAGTTCTTCTATTAAGCTTTGCATGACACCCACACCATTAGAACAGAATTGTTGTTATAACATCGGTGTTGTTGGTGTTCTTATTAATAACAAATACAGTGAATCATTGAGTTATTTAACTGTACTATTTACACTTCACGTATTTGATATTGTGTGTTCTTATACCTTATTATATCTTTTAGTTCGTTAAAAACGCTTCCGCATTATATCTTGTTTGAACTATTAGATAGAATCATCATTGTTAAGCAAAACAGGAACCAACAATTGGTATCAAAGCAATCCTTGATTTTCTATATCAAGTGATCCTCTCTTGCAATGATTTTTGGTAGAAACCTGGAGTAATTTTAACCTGTTCTTCACTTATTTCAAAACAGCCTACGTTTTTCTGCCATTCTAGACCTGTTCGACTTTGGTAAACTTACAGTCTGTTATTTCGATTAAATCTCCATTATAGTGCATTGTTCAAAGTTTCTAAGTTTAAAAACACCATTCGAAACATCCACTTCATCTTCTAAAAAGTTTACTGTTCATACCCTATTTTCTGGATCTCTCATCCTCTTTCAAAATGACAAAGACAAACAACTTCTTCACCGCTGGTTCTTTAACCAAGCCACCCACACTACTCAGAGATGAGTACCCTCAGTGGAAGATACGAATGATTCACTTCTTCGAGGGTACTGATAAAGAACTCGTCTACTATATCAACAATCCTCCTTTCGTACCAATGATCACAGTACCCCGTGTACCTGCCACCGACGACACTCCAGAAATCCCTGAGCACAAGAAACCAAAGACCAAGGATAAGTGGTCAGAACCTGATTGGGAAAAATATGAAGTTGCTCAGAAGACTAAGAGACTTCTGATAATGGCCATACCCAATGACCTTTTCCAATCCCTAGATGCGTATGAATCTGCATACGATCTATGGAAGGAACTGGAAAAACAACTAGAGGGTGGGGCGAAAACTCAGAAGAACCGCAGAGCCTAATGCATCAACGAGTACTACGCATTCAAAGCTCTGCCGACAGAATCTCTACAATCAACATATGATCGGTTCAACTCTCCAATCAACAAATGCAAGAAGTTCGGAATCCACATAACCTCTGAGGAGAACAATGTCATGTTCCTAAAGAGTCTCAATGAAGAATGGCTCCAGTTGTCTATGTCTCTGCAAACAAATCAGGACTTAGACTCCTGGACTCTGTCAGATCTCTATGGAACGTTGGCAGCCCAAGAGCCTCAGATTGCACAAGCAAAAGCTCAAATCAGTGCACCCCTTGCGCTGGTTGGTAAGACTATAGAAGCTAAAGTGAAGCCGAAGAAGGAGAAAGCTGTGGAAGAAAAGAAGGAGAAAAAGAAGGAGATCTTGATCGTTGATAGTGAAGAGGAGGAGGTGGTGGAAGAAGAGGAGGCAACTATGGCCTCGATAGCTAAATCATTAGCTCTTTTGACAAGGGAATTCAGCAGAGGATATCAGAAGAAGTCTGGTAATGAACCCTACGGAAGAGATGATCGTGGAAGAGAAGGGTCAAATGACAAGAACGACAGAGGTGTCGACCAACAGAGGTCGAATGACAGAAATGACGGAGGTGGTGACCGACAGAGGTCAGACGATAAAGCTGGCAACGCTCCACATAACCAAGGATGTTACAATTGTGGCAAGCCAGGCCACTATGGCAATGACTGCAGGAGCAAACCAAACCGCCCTCAGAGGGATTCTGCTTTCTACAAAAAGAAAGCGGAATATTATGCTCAGAAGTCACTAATGGTGAATCAAGAAAACTGGCAGTCAGATACTTCCTCTGACGAAGGAGAAAAGAAGAACGCCTTGTTCTGTGGCATGGCAGAGGTCAGCTCATCCGACTTCGATAGTGAGAAGCAGTATGTGCCAATCTGGTATCTTGACTCCGGGTGCTCGCGGCACATGACTGGCGACAGAGGTCTACTATCCTCCTACAAAGATAAACTCGATGGAGGATCATTGACTTTTGGTGACAACAAGAAGGGGTATATAAAAGGCTACGGAGTCATCAAGAAGGAAAACATAACCGTATGCAAAGTTGCATATGTGGATGGCCTTAAGCACAATCTTCTCAGTGTTAGCCAACTCTGCGATACGGGTTTCGACGTAATGTTCAAAAGAACCTTCTGCTCTCTACAAGGTGAGGACACAGGAGTCAAACTTCTGCGAGCCGAACGAAGAGGCAATCTTTACCTCATGAACTTCTGTGCCAAGAACAAGGAAGACAAGCTCTGCCTTGTTGCCAGTAAAAGCGAAGAAGCCTGGTTATGGCATAACAGGTTCTGCCACCTAAACTTTCATACTCTAGATAAGCTTGTTAAACTTGATCTAGTCAAAGGTCTGCCAAATGTTAAATTTAATAAAGATCATTTGTGCTCTGCTTGCGAAATGGGAAAACTCAAAAGAGCTTCCCATAAAGGCAAGACTGATGTGTCTTGCCCCAGGCCTCTGTACATGCTTCATGTTGACCTCTGCGGTCCAATCGCTACACAGAGCCTAGGTGGCAAGAAATATATACTTGTTTTGATCGATGAATACTCAAGATTTACATGGGTTGAATTTGTCAGAAAGAAATCAGATGTTCCAAACATTCTGATAAATTTAATGAAAAGAATCCAAGTTCTGTATGAGTGCAGGATTCAGAAACTAAGAAGCGACAATGGCACAGAATTCAAAAACTCTGTCATTGAAGCCTATCTTACAGAAGAAGGCGTATCACAGAACTTCTCTGCTGCACGCACCCCACAACAAAATGGCGTGGTTGAACGAAAGAACCGCACGCTTGTGGAGGCTGCAAGAACTATGCTGACAGCATCTGGATTACCAATGTCCTTTTGGGCAGAAGCAGTATCTACCGCTTGCTACACCCAAAATCGATCAACCATTGTAAAGAGGCACATCAAGACACCGTATCATTTGATCAACAAAAGGCGACCAAACATCAAGTTCTTTCATGTATTTGGATGCAAGTGCTTTGTCTTAAATGATAGAGAAGCAAGAGAAAAGTTTGAGGTAAAAGCAAATGAAGGAAAGTTCATTGGGTACTCTGCCACCTCTAAGGCCTACATAGTTTATCTTCTGCGATCACGAACCATTGTAGAAAGCATCATTGTGTCTTTTGACGATTCCTTTCAAAAGACTTCTGAACAAGTCAGTTCAGAACTCAGTCTAAAGAAGGAATCCTCTGGCATCCCAAAGACAAAAGAAGAAGACTTAAATCTTCTATTTGAAGAGATGTTCCATGATAATGTTGATCCCTTTGCTGGAGACGTTAGAGCCTCTGGAGAAACATCTTCTAACAACCAGACTGAGTCAGGAATATCTCTAACTGGTCCATTAATTACTTCATCCTCTTTTGTGAATCATACAGATGCACGTGCTGAGGGGGAGCAAACAGAAGATGATACGACCAAGGACTCAACCACAGAGGCTCCTGAAATACCAACTCCAGCGACTACAGAGGAATCAACACCAGAGGAAAACGAAGACTCAGTCTCTACTTCCTCAGAGGAACAAATTCCAACTCTCATTCCAATCCTCCCACAAGCTGAAGAACCAAGCATAAGCACAGAAGTACCATTAACAACAGAGGTTGCACCAGAACCACAGTGTGCAACTACAGAGGTTCATCTTGATGACTCAAATGACTATCTTCCAAGAACAACACAGTGGACGAAAAGCCATCCTCCAAGCCTTATGATCGGCGACCCTTCTGAAAAGGTCTAGACAAGATCAGCCACTGCTAATTTTTGTTTCTTTACAAATTTTATCAGTGTGATCGAGCCAAAAAGAATCTCTGAAGCCCTAGATGATCCAAACTGGGTAGATGCTATGTAAGAAGAGCCTCTATAGTTTGAGAGAAACAAGGTATGGACCCTAGTACCTCTGCCTCGAGGGAAACAAGCAATAGGGACAAATTGGGTCTTCCGAAACAAGAAGGACGAGGATGGAGTGGTCATTAGAAATAAAGAGAGATTGGTGGCCAAGGGATATCTCCAAGAAGAAGGCATTGATTACGATGAGACTTTTGCCCCTGTCGCACGGCTCGAAGCAATAAGAATCTTCTTAGCCTTCGCAGCCCATAGAGGTTTCAAAGTCTTTCAGATGGATGTAAAATCTGCCTTTCTGAATGGTGAAATCCAAGAAGAAGTATACGTCCAACAACCACCAGGGTTTGAAAGTTCCAAGTACCCAAAATATGTCTATTATCTCGACAAAGCTCTGTATGGACTGAAACAGGCTCCAAGAGCATGGTACGAACGACTTTCAACTTTTCTTCTCAATAATGATTACGACATAGGTACGACATATACTACTTTTTTTTACAAAAGAAAAGGTGATGAGATTCTGCTTGTACAGATTTATGTGGATGACATTATCTTCGGGTCTACAAATGCACAACAGTGCAAAGATTTTGAAAAACTCATGCAGAGTGAGTTTGAAATGAGTATGATGGGAGAATTAACCTTCTTCCTAGGACTCCAAGTAAAACAATCATCAGAGGGAATTTTTATAAATCAAGCCAAATATGTCTCTGACATACTTTCAAAATTCAGTCTCTCTGATGCCTCTGTAATGAAGACCCCAATGGCCACTGGAAATAAGTTATACTCAGATACAAATGGAAAATCTGTAGAGTGCAAGCTCTACAGAGGCATGATTGGGTCTCTTTTATACTTAACCGCAAGTAGACCTGACATAATGTATGCCACATGACTCTGTGCAAGATATCAAGCTAACCCAAAGGAATCCCACTATATTGCTGTAAAGAGGATCTTCAGATACCTTAAAGGGACCAAAAATCTTGGGCTCTGGTATCCGAAGAACTCTGGTTTTGGTCTTAAGGCATACACAGATTCAGATTATGGTGGATGCAAGCTTGATCGAAAAAGTACCTCTGGGAGTTGTCAATTCCTGGGTGGTAAACTAGTAAGCTGGACTTCAAAGAAGCAGAACTGTGTGTCTACATCTACATCAGAAGCTGAATATGTCGCTGCTGCTAGCTGTTGCTCCCAAGTTCTGTGGATGAAAACTCAGCTAACAGACTATGGGTACACCATATACAAGATACCCATCCTCTGTGATTCAAAAAGTGCCATAGCCATCTCTGATAATCCAGTACAACACTAAAAAACAAAGCATATCGATATCCGATACCACTTTCTGAAGCATCATGTTGAACATGGCACAATCGAAATGCACTTTGTGTCCACCGAATACCAGCTTACAGACTTATTCACCAAGGCACTAGACGAGAAAAGATTTCTTTTCTTGGTGGGTAAGTTGGGAATGATCAACATGACTTGAAACCTCTGTAAAGAAGATGAATTGATCTTCTTGTAAATATGTATATACTTAAAACTCTTCTGTATGTAAATTCTTAATCATCAACAGTTCTGTACCCAACAGAGCTTCTGTGGGATTGCTCAGAGCCTGACAATCCCCACAGAACCTCTTGTAAGATTGACCTATGTTCTGTGCACTACTTATCTCATTTGATCCAAGCATAGGTCAAGGGGGAGCAAAAGGAGTCCTTGAACTGATCTACAGAGGTTGATCATTCAAGGGGGAGCCAAAGAAGAGATATGGTCAATCAAATTCACAGAAGTGAAGATTGTTTGCCGAACAAGGGAGAGCCAAAAGGTAAGTATCTCGTACAAATCCTTTTTGAAAAACAATTTTCTAGGACATCAATTTCCAAATACATCCTAGAAATACTGTTTAAGACATTCCAAACAAGTAATGATCAAAAAGATTTTCGAGCCCTCCGTTATGAGAAATTTAAGGTCATAGAGCCTCTGCTGAGCTCAACAGAGCTTCTGTAAGTCGGATCCTGTATAACTGCAAATTTTATACGGGAACTCTATCAATCAACCTTAAATGTCTTCTTTAAGGATTCGTACGTACAAATGCACACTCAAAGATACTGGAAGAAAGTCTTTTGGTCGAAGAGCTCACTCCACCAAAGAGTCTCTGTCGCCCAACCTAGACACTCTAAAAGTAAGTATGTCTCGCACAAAATCTATTTCCAAAACAGTTTTCCAGGACACAAATTTCTAAATATGTCCTAAAAACAGTGTTTAAAACAGCAAAAACTTTGGATGATCAAAAAGTTTTCTGAATTTTTAGTTATGAGAAATTTTCACTCTCAGAGCCTCTGCTGGCTTTGACAGAGCCTCAAAGCCTATGTGTTAGCTTCAATCTTCCTAATCATAGAAGTATTTAGAAGTAGTGAAAAATAGGCTAAGTGAAGAAAGCCTCTTAGAGAGGCTCTGCCGACATTACCGAGAAATCAAGGTCAAGAAGCTACAGAAGCAGCAGAGGCTTCCTACAGAAGCTCTGTCATACGCACAAAGAAGACCAAAGACTCGGAATCCGGCGAAGACTGCTCCACAGAGGACCAGACCGCAGAACCTCTGTAATTCATTACAGAGCCTCTGTGGTCCTCAATGAAGACTTGGAAGATATTACTGGATACGTTCATCAACTTGCATGGAAAAGTACTGTCAAAACACGTGTCAAGCTCTGAGTGGACTCAATAGGGCAAGGTACAAAATAGACGTCTGCGCCATTTAATGCATTTACCAAAAGTACATCTGCTCCATTAAATGCGCATGGCTCAAACAACTGCTCACACCATCTAGTCCACTGTTCACACCATCCAGTTTACTATTCATGCCGTAAAAGGAACAGTGACCTACTTCATAGTCTTCTAAGAGTAGTATAAAAGGAAGTCTCATGTTGAGATCTTCCTAACAAACGAATATACAAGGAATCACTAATACTCTCAAACTTTATTGTCAAATATCTGAGTGTTATATTCTCACACACACCAAGTTCTTAATCTGTTCTTCGTGTTGTTATCATATATTGAATAACAGTAACTGTTCAGGAAATCCTTTTCATTCTTTACTGTTTTCTTTATATATGTGCGTTCTAATATCTATCAAACATATCTGTTAGTTTAATACGCTTCCGCATCAAACTCTAAACTCTACTAATAGATTGTTAATCTTGAGTAAGTGTATCTGGGAACAAACAATTGGTATCAGAGCCTTCCTTGATTTTCAATATCAAGTGATCCACTTATCAAGATTCGTGATAGATATTATTGAGACGTAAAATTGTGTCTGGAAACTGCTTAAACCCAGAAAATCTTCAAGTTCATCGAAGTAACTCTTTAGTCATACTTTCTTTCTAAAAATCTTCAAAAATGACAAATACAAATAATTTCTTTACTACTGGTTCTCTCACTAAACCTCCTACTCTCTTTCGAGATGAGTATCCTCAGTGGAAAATAAGAATGGTCCATTTTTTCGAGGGCACTGAAAAAAATCAAGTACAATATCTGTACAATCCTCCTCCTATTCCCATGACAGTAGTACCTCGTGTACCTGCTACTGCTGAATCTGCCAAAATCCCCGAAAATCAAAAACCAAAGCCAAAAGGGGAGTGGTCAACCGAAGATAAAACAGAAGATGAAGTTGCTCAGAAAACCAAGAGGACATTAATTATGGCAATACCCAACGAACTCTTTCAATCCTTGGATTCATGTGAAACAGCGCATGATCTGTGGAAAGAACTGGAAAGACAGTTGGAAGGAGGTGCTAAAACACAAAAAAGCCGAAGAGCACAGTACATCAATGAATATCATGCATTCAGAGCCTCTGCAACAGAATCTCTGCAAACAACATACGACAGATTCAACTCTCTAATCAACAAGTGCAGAAAATCAGGCATTGACAGAACTTCTAAAGAAAACAATGTCATGTTTTTAAAAAGTCTAAATGAAGAATGGCTCCAGCTGTCTATGTCCCTACAGACAAATCAGGATCTAGACACCTGGACTCTCTCTGATCTTTACGGAACATTAGCCGCACAAGAACCTCAGATAGCACAGGCTAAAACACTAACCATTGCACCGTATGCATTGGTTAGTAAAACTAAAGAGGATGCACAGAGACCAAGAAATGATAAAGCCCCAGAGGAGAAGAAGAAGGAGAAGAAGAAGATGGTAATAATTGACAGTGAAGAAGAAGAGCAAGCAGAAAAGGAAATAACTCTTGCGTCACTAGCTAAATCTTTAGCTCTATTGACAAAAGAGTTCAGAGGAAACAGAAGAGGTTCCGGAAATGAAAGATATGATAGAGACAACCAGGATGACAGAAGAGACAACAGAATAGATGACAGAAGAGGAGAAGAATCAAGTGGCCGACAGAGGTCAAGCGATAGAAATTACAGAGGGAATGACTGACAGAAGTCAGATGACTCAGTAAGCTACACACAGCAAGAATGCTACAAGTGCGGCAAACCTGGTCACTATGCAAATGAATGTAGATCAGAGAAAGGCGGAGACCTACAGAAGTCCAATGATCGAACAGGAAACACTCCTCAAGGGTGGTTTAACTGCGGAAAACCAGGCCATTTTGCGAATGAATGCAGAAGCAGATCAAATCGTCCACAGAGGGACTCTGCTTTCTACAAAAAGAAAGCCGAATATTATGCTCAAAAATCCTTAATGGCAAAAGGACATTCTGAGGAGAACACAGAAGACTTCCAGTCAGACTCTACTTCTGACGATGAACATACCACCAATGCCCTCTTCTGTGGCATGGCAGAAGTCGACTCCTGCACTGACTCTGAGGTATCTACTTCAAATTCCAACTCTTGTATTACCTCTGTAGATGATAATACACTTAGAATTAACATTGAATTAATTGAACTGAAAGAGATAAATCAAAGTATTCAGAAAAGACTCACTTTCAATGAGAGAGAAGTACGGCTTCTCACTCAAGAAAAAGCAAAGATTTTTGAGGAAAAAGAGAGAATAGAAAAGAATTGGAACAAAACTCTAGATCCTTTAAAAAAACAAATTTCTGAATTAACCAATACTTTAAAAGATAAAACAAAAGAACTTTCAGTTTCAAGGAGCGAAACTACTGACATAAGAACTCTTAAAGAATACTTTCAAAGAGAAAGAGAGGTATTATGGCAAGATTTACTCAGAAGAGAAGTTTTGCTTAAAAACTATAAAGATGCACAGAAAGTTTATGAAAAAATAAACTCACAAATAGGGAGACGAGGTATAGGGTATGATGATATCACCCTCGGTGTTGAAGGCAAAAGAAACAAACCTTTGTCCTCGTTATTTGTGATTGGAAAAACAAACAAACCAGATTTTCCAAATCTAATCTCTGTAAGCAAACGGGCGAAAATCTCTGTGGATCCTTACTTGAAGAAACATAAGAAGATGATTAACGTGTGGTTTGAAAACACAGACTCATCATCTTCAACCTCCGTCAATAGAGGTATCAAACCAAAGAAATATCTGAAAACACAAGATCAGATTGGTATCTTCAAGTTTGGTAAACCAGAGACCCAAACACAGGTTGCTTTTGTCTGTTTGATAAACGTTGAAAAGAAATTATCAGCAGAAGCTCCTGAGTTTAAACCCATTTTTTCAGAAGAAAACTTTAAAAATTTAATTGAAAAAGAAATTTTGGAAATATGGAAATCAAGCGTTTTAGAAAATTTCTGTACATCTTCTATAGATAAAACTCTCACTGAAGAAATCTTATTAGAAACCTCTGCAATCTATGAAAACTATTCTACAGAGGAAGAAAGCTCGTACAATACATACTCAGAAAATCCAGCCTCTATTGAAAGAATTGACTCAACCTCTGTATACGAGGACGATTCATCCTCTGACAACTCAGAGACTGATTTCAAATCAAGGATAATTCACTGTGACACAGAGGATGTCAAATTCTCCTCTGAAGTTCCTCACAGAACTATTTCTCCAAAAGAGAAACTCACAGAGATTCCAATCTGCCAAGATTTTCTAAATTTGAATCTACATATCAAAACCTCTGCTGAGCTTAAAATGTTACAGAAGACCTCTATTGATCCTATAAGTTCTAGATTTTCAAAACCCAAGGTTAATAAATCTTTTTCTTCTGTGACGGTGATGAAGGAAGTTCACCACAGAAGCAACCCACAGAAGGCAGGTCCTAAACAGAGCTTTTGCAAACAACATTCGAGTATTCATAGATCTTCTAGTAATAGGAAATCTAATGTAAAGAAAGAATGTAATGCCTCTGTGGCTGAGTTTAAAAAATTCAATGAAAAGTTTAAGCAAATTACATCTCATATTCAATACTGTCATTGTTTTGATCTTATGTCTAAACTTAATAATCATTTTTCAAGTCAAATCTGTTTACTCTCTACGACAATTCAAAAGTCAAATCCCACAAAGAAACAATCTGACTCTTCCGCAAAGAACAAAATGTATTTCAAGAATGCCAAGGCAAATTTGAAAAACTCTAACAATATTGGACCCATATGGATATGGGTACCTAAATCTCTGTGATAATCCTGCAGAAGAAGTATGTGCCAATCTGGTATCTAGACTCCGGATGCTCAAGGCACATGACTGGTGACAGAAGTGCACTATCCACGTACAAAGAAACACAAGATGGTGGATTTGTGACTTTTGGAGACAACAAGAAAGGACACATAAAAGGCTATGGAGTCATAAGGAAAGAAGACGTTTCTGTATACAAAGTTGCATATGTGGATGGCCTTAAGCACAACCTACTCAGTGTAAGTCAACTTTGTGATACAAGATTCAATGTGTTGTTCAAAAGAACTTTCTGCTCTCTACAAAGTGAAGAAACAAGTATGGAACTTCTGCGAGCTGAAAGAATAGGTGATCTATATCTAATGAACTTCAACTCAAAGAACAAGGACAAAGTTTGCCTTGTTGCCTGCAAAAGTGAAGAAGCCTGGTTATGGCACACCAGGTTCTGTCACTTGAATTTTCACACATTGGAAAAACTGGTCAAACTTGATCTAGTTAAAGGTTTGCCAAATGTTAAATTCAACAAGGATCATTTATGTTCTGCCTGTGAGATGGGAAAACTCAAAAGAGCTTCCCACAAAGGCAAAACAGATGTGTCTTGCACCAGGCCTCTGTACATGCTTCATGTCGACCTCTGCGGTCCCATTGCAATACAGAGCCTAGGTGGCAAGAAATATATACTTGTCTTAGTTGATGAGTATTCACGTTTCACATGGGTTGAATTTATCAGAAAGAAATCAGATGTTCCAATTATATTGATAAATCTAATGAAAAGAATCCAAGTTCTTTATGACTGCAAAATACAGAAGTTAAGAAGTGACAACGGCACAGAATTCAAAAACTGTGTCATTGAAACTTATCTTTCAACAAAAGGAATTTCACAGAACTTCTCTGCAGCTCGCACTCCACAACAGAACGGTGTTGTCGAAAGAAAGAATCGAACACTTGTGGAAGCCGCAAGAACTATGATGTCAGCATGCGGATTATCAATGAACTTTTGGGCAGAAGCAATTTCTACTGCGTGTTATACTCAAAATCGATCAACCATTGTGAAAAGACACCTAAAGACGCCTTACGAATTGCTTAACAAACGACGGCCAAACATCAAATTTTTCCATGTATTCGGATGCAAATGCTTCGTCTTAAACGACAGAGATTCAAGAGGAAAGTTTGATGTAAAAGCAGATGAAGGCAAATTCATTGGATACTCTGCCACTTCCAAAGCCTACAGAACATTCCTTACAAAGTCTCACAATAATGTAGAAAGCATCAATGTTTCTTTTGATGATTCATTCCAAATGACTTCTGAGCAAATAAGTTCAGAACTCAGAATTAAAGGGAAATTCTCTGACATCTCAAGAACAAAAGAAGATTTGAATCTTCTATTTTTGGAGATGTTCCACAATGACATTAATCCTTCTGTTGTAACCATCAGAGTTTCTGAAGAACCATCCTCTGTCGGACAAAATCCTACAGGTATGACTCTAACTGGTCCAAATAATGCTTCATCTTCTTCTATAAATACTACAGATGCAATTGCCGAAGAAGAAGAAAGTGCAGAAGATGAAACATCAAGAAAAACGACCACAGAAGCTGCACAAACCACAGAAGAACCAATTACAGAGGAGATCGAGGACCAAGACTATACATCCTCATAGGAACACACTCCACCACCACTCGTACCAATCATTCCACAAACGGTAGAATCAACTACCAAGGCACGAAGAACATCAGAGGCTGCACAAGAAGAAACACAAGAAGCATCTGAAGAAAGCTTTGATGACATTGATGATCATCTTCCACGCACAACTCAGTGGACAAAAAGCCATCCTCCAAGCCAAATAATCGGAGAACCTTCTGACTCAGTAAAAACAAGGTCTGCCACTGCTAATTTTTGTTTCTTTACAAATTTTATTAGTGTTATAGAACCAAAGAAGATTTCAGAAGCCCTAGATGACCCAAACTGGGTAGACGCCATGCAAGAAGAACTTCTGCAATTTGAGCGTAACAGAGTATGGACTTTAGTACCTCTGCCAAGAGGGAAACAGGCCATTGGGACTAAATGGGTCTACAGAAACAAGAAGGATGAAGATGGAGTGGTCGTCAGAAACAAAGCAAGATTAGTAGCAAAAGGATATAGACAAGAAGAAGGTATAGACTACGATGAGACTTTTGCCCCTGTCGCACGTCTCGAAGCAATAAGAATATTCTTAGCCTTCGCAGCCCACAGAGGTTTTAAAGTCTATCAGATGGATGTAAAATCAGCTTTTCTAAATGGTGAAATCCAAGAAGAGGTTTACGTAAATCAGCCACCAGGTTTTGAAAGCTCAAAGTTTCCAAGGCATGTATACTACCTTGAAAAGGCTCTATACGGACTGAAACAGGCTCCAAGAGCATGGTACGAACGACTTTCTACCTTCCTTCTAATCAATGGCTACAACAGAGGTACAACAGATACTACCTTATTCTATAAACGCAAAAATAGTGAGATAATGCTTGTACAAATATACGTAGATGACATAATTTTTGGGTCTACAAATTCAGAAGAGTGCAAATTTTTTGAAAAACTCATGCAGAGTGAGTTTGAAATGAGTATGATGGGAGAATTAACATTCTTCCTCGGACTTCAAGTCAAACAATCTTCAGAGGGAATTTTTATAAATCAAGCCAAATATGTCTCTGACATACTCTTAAAATATAATCTCTCTGATACCTCTGCAATGAAGACTCCAATGGCCACTGGAAATAAGTTATTCTTAGATCCAAATGGTATTTCTGTAGAATGTACTCTCTACAGAGGCATGATTGGATCTCTGTTATACTTAACAGCAAGCAGACCTGACATTATGCATGCCACATGTCTTTGTGCACGTTATCAAGCTAATCCAAAGAAATCACATTATGATGCTGTAAAAAGAATCTTTAGATACCTGAAGGGGACCAACAATCTTGGTCTCTGGTATCCACAGAACTCTGGTTTTAGTCTTAAAGCTTATACAGATTCAGACTATGGAGGATGCATGCTCGACAGAAAGAGTACCTCTGGGAGTTGTCAATTCCTAGGTGGTAAACTAGTCAGTTGGACCTCCAAGAAGCAGAATTGTGTCTCCACATCCACTGCAGAAGCTGAATACGTTGCTGCCGCTAGCTGTTGTTCTCAGGTTCTATGGATGAAGACTCAGCTAAAAGACTACGACTACATTCTGTTCAAAATACCCATCCTCTGTGATTCCAAAAGTGCTATTGCTATCTCTGCCAAGCCTGTGCAACACTCAAAAACCAAGCATATCGATATAAGGTATCATTTCTTGAAACATCATGTTGAATACGGTACAATCGAAATGCATTTCGTGCCCACAGAATATCAACTCGCTGACTTATTCACCAAAGCATTAGACGAGAAAAGATTCAACTTCTTGGTGGGTAAGTTAGGAATGATTAACATGGTGTGAAAATCCTCTGTAAGTATAGCTTTATCTTCTGTAAATAACAAGTAAATACATTGCTTAATTTATTACTTTGATTGATTCTACTTCTGTATGAAAATTCTTAAAACCTTAAATAGTTCTTAAAATTACAGAGCTTCTGTAAGTCAACTCAGAACCTCTGACGACCCCTACAGAACCTCTGAAAGACCATGACCTATGTTCTATGCAAAAACTTATCATTCTTTGATCCAAGCATAGGTCAAGGGGGAGCAAAAGGAAAATTACTTGCTCTACAGAGGTGATTAGATCAAGGGGGAGCAGAAGGGAACCCTGAAATGATCTAAAGAGAGAGAACTTTCAAGGGAAAGCCAAAGAAAAATGTCGATGACTCCATATCGACAGAAGTCAGATATCACTGCCGAGAAAAGAAGAACCAAAAGGTATGTCTCTCGCACAAAAGGTTTTTGGAAAACAATTTTCTAGGACAAGAATTGTCAAATATGTCCTAAATATACTGTGAATAACATTTCAAAAATCAAAAGCTCAAAAAGTTTCACAAAATTCGAATTAGGAGAAATTTAAGGTCATAGAGCTTCTGCTGAGCTCAACAGAGGTTCTGCAAGAAATATGCTCTGTGATCACAAATTAACCTTCTGTCGATCTTTTGGAATGTTATCTCGAAAACCGAAAACGCAGACCATGACCTTCTCGGACAAACCGTTTTTTTTAACAGTTTTCTCGGACACAAACTTTCAAATATATCCGAAAAACATCTCTTAAACCAAATCAAAAGTTGGATGATCAAAAATATCAATAAATTTTTTGTTATGAGATTTTTTCTCTCATAGAGCTTCTGCTGGCCCTCACAGAACTTCTGCAAGTTCCAACAGAGCCACAAAACCTCTGCGAAGCAAATTTCTTCACAAAAATCCGATTTTATCCTCTCCAATGGTTTTGGTTAAAAGAAGAACCCCACAGAAGTCATGATAACAATGAGATATATGAAAAAGGGATAAACATCAAAGATTTTCAAGATCACAGAGCCTCTGTAAACTACAGAAGCTCTGTCAATCTGATTACTTGGGCATCTCTGTAGTAATAACGGTTACTTTTACTGCGAGTGAAACTCATATGGCTAAAATCAACCTCACGCGCCTAGCATTAATGGGCCGCGCACGACGTCTTGTCATATTCTGACAAGGCCTACGTGTCCCATTTTCATTGGGCGTACATGGAACGTTTTTATTTGGAAAGTTGAACCCGCCGCTCAAACTCGAGTGCGGATTCCAAACTTTAATCCATTGCCATATATTTTACTCTTTCGAATTCTACCGTTTTACCATCCTATAAAAACAAAGCTTACCCTCTCATAAAACATTTTACAAACTCTCATCTTCTTCTCCGGCGAAACCCTGCAAAAAGCTTGCAAAAATCTTATTCTTAAAATCAAATGGCTTCATCTTCTCGAGCTACATCCTCTGAACTCTCTCCGGCGAACTCACCGGAACACTCCCCTGCACATTCAGAACATTCTGAAAACCCCAGCCTAGCAAGAAATACTGAACAACAAGATTTCGGGGACTCAGCAGACTTTGCTCCGACGACACACTTGCAAAACTTTATAGCAAAGGATCATTTCGAAGCCAGCCTTCCTATCAAATCCAACAACTGCTATTTGGTACCTTCACCCACTACTTTCGGCGAAGCTCATGCCATACTTCTGAACATCATGGAGAATCATGTCCTCTTCCCTCTACTCTCAAGAACCCCGAACAAAATTCCAGTCCGTTATTTGAACCAATTTTGGCAAAGCTGCCGATTTGATAAACACGATTCTCTTATCAAAGGGTACATTTCAAGACCTGATAAATCTGAGCATCTTGAAATCAAGTTCAACAGAACAATGTTCTCACTTGAATTCAACCTACCAACAAGGGGTTTTCTGGGATTGAAGAGTTATGCAGAGCAACCAACAGACGAAGAGCTCTGTCGATTCGTGGAAATGCTTGGGTACAACACCCAACTACGGAAGAGAAATGACTTCCGCAGAGGCCGATTACCACCTCTGTGGAACACTTTGTTCTCGATTCTTAACAGATGCTTGACAGGAAAGATAGGCAGTATTGACCAGAGCTCACATCAAATCTTGAGCATCATGTATGGGGTTTACTATGATCTTCCACTAGATTATGCGAACATAATGATGCAAGAGATCATAAACACCATCGACAGAAAGAACAACTCGAAAAGGGTCAAAGAGAACGATCCCAACTTTCTACCACCTCTGCAATTACAAAGAATATTAGGAGTACTGTTCGAACCTCTGCTGCTAATCCAAAATTGGCCAATGGAAGGGCCAACTCCCAAACAGTTCCCGATGAACAAGAATACCCCCACTGATCATACTGATGGCTACTCACACTGCAGACCTCTGTCAAAGAAGCTTCTGCAATACGCATCGAATAAATCCCTTAAGAAAGAGTATATACCCGATCATAGAACTCCTAAACCGAGTCCTATGACATCCCCGCGTTTAGGTGTCCCCCTAGGAACAATGACAGCAAAAACACTTTCCAATCAAAAAGAAAAGGATCAGAAGTTAGCAAAGCACATGGCTATTCAACTCAGCTTTATAGCCAAACGTGCAGAACTAATGGGAAAGAAGTCTTCATCAAGAACCTCTGCATCTACTCCAAAAGCTAAGAAGAGGAAAACTGCAGAAGGCACCTCAACAAGCTCTGCAGAAGATCAACCCTCACCTCCCCATGCCACAGAAATTGGCTCCTCTGCTCCTCCCTCTCCAAAAATGAAAAAGAAAAGATCAAAATCAACAGCAAAAGGGGAACCAAATCCTAAGAGGAGGAAAACCAAAAAGAGGCATGGTAAATCACTTGCAAAGTTGGTAACCATTGCAGAAGAGGAAACTGATGAAGAAGAAATTGCAGAAGAAGAAATGGCTACAGAAAGGTATCAATCACCCTATCAATCTCCAGATAGATTTGCTCACCAAGGAGACCTGAACGACTTCTTACAGAACCCTGAAATTGCCAACACCCTAAATACAGCAGGGTGGACGGCACAACCTCTCGACCACCACTCTCTAGAAGAAGATTTCTTCATTTCTGGCATTGACACACATCTGCAAGAAGATGACACAACACCCAGAAATCAACCAGCCGAAACCCCTGTTATTTTACAAAACCCTTTCATTCAAGGATTGGATGTCCACAGAAGAAGTCTAAACCCAGCTTCAAAAGAAATAGAACAAACTGAAGCTGAATGGAACAGAGTTGAAATCACAGAGGCTTCGGAGAACACGATGGAAGAAGAGAGAGAAAAAGGGGCCGAAGTTGTACAAAAAGAGGGATTATCAACAACGGAGACAAAAATAAAGATCTTAGAGACAAATTCAGATGAAGAAGAAGCTGTCTGGATACGTAAGGGTCTTTATCATCCTCATGTCATGAGATTATTTGGATCTCATCAAGTGTATGACCAATTACGACCAGAGCAAGGAACTTCCACAGAACTTAGGGAAGAAGCAAGAAAAGATGCCTGGATAAATAGAGGCACACAACCAAAACCAACTCCCAGTGCAACCCACATTTCTGACACCGCAGGTCTAGCTGCAGAAGGTGTCATTGAAAAAGAGCAGCACAGCTCGAACCTAACCCAACCCATCCAGCCAGAGGTTACTCTTTCAACCTCTGTGCCCACAGAAACCGGGGAATCCATTCCTAGGGAGTCTCCTCAAAGAGACTCACCTATAGTTCGTGATCAATTGCCCCAGATCACAGAAGAACGCCCAACAGAGGAATTTGTTTCCTCTGCCACGCACTTATTAAGACCCACACTTCTTTCAGAGAGAAGTAGAGAGCACAAAGACAAAGAGACTCTAGACAAGTCTCCTAGTCAACAGAAGGATATTCCAATACCCACCTCTGGAGTGGATTTGGACAATGTTCTTCTCAGAACTTCTGTAGAGATTGAAACTCATGTTTCTTCTCAAGGACCAAAAGGAAATCCTTCCATTCTCAACGTACAAACAGGAATGAAAGAAGGTATCCCAGGAACAGGGATTCACTCTGGAGACGAATGTGTTCCTCCTGAGGTTACCACCGGAACACAAGTTACAAGGGATGAGTTCCAAACCCTTGAGACCTCTGTGAACCAAACCTTGAAAGAGTTGCAAAGCTCTTTCAAATCTTTTGCAGAGACAACATCACTGGCACTGCTAAACCTGAACACCAAAATGGACAACCTGTCCACAGAGGTGAAAACTGCCATCTCACAGATGAAGTCTGCTGCAACCGCATCCACCACTTCTGCCGCAACAACTACTCCTTCTTCGATTGAGAACTCCATCAACAAGTTCCTTGATCAATTGAACAAACAGACTTCAGTGTCAACGGGCATCACTCCTGCAGATCTACAGAAGGCCCTACAAAAAGTTCAAGAAGAAGCCATGCGAAATACCATGCTGATGCAACCCAAAGACTACATGACAAGAGCACAACTGACAGAGCTTGGGCAGAACGTGATTAATCAAGTGACATAAGTCATCCTTTCCTTCACCGCTGCAAATGCTAACTTCGTCAAAGATTTCAGAGAAAGTGTAGGAAGGATGAGATTCAAAACAGAGGCAAAGCTAGCAACTCTTCTTGGCCTCTGTGATGATGTCTGCGCGAAACTGATCGCTGCTGGAGCCACAATGCCAAAGAAACCCGATGCTTCCTGCAGAGCAGAGGGTACATCAGACAAGGGTCAGGATGACTCTGATGATGATGACCATCCTGGTCCATCAGATCATCCTGAGGGGGAGAAAACTACAGAGAAAGCTGCAAGCAGAGGACTTACAGGTCCACCAATAGCCGCAGAACCTCTGAGTCAAGCACCTCCAGAACAGACCCGACAACAACAAACCCAAAAGACCACAGAGACAACACCCATCTCTGTGGAATCATCTGACGAAACCAAAACTCCAGAAGCAGAACAGCAAGCTACAGAGGCAACAACCGCCCCTGAGGTAATCATTTTGGAAGAAACAGATGAACAAACCACAGAGAAAACACCCACCTCTGTGGAAACACCCCAAACCATACCCAGAAGAAAGTCGATTACCACCAAACCAAAAAGAGCAACGACCTCTGCTTCTGACATTCTGAAAAGGATGCACACAACAATGAGTGATCGTATGGTGAAGAGAGAAGAAGAAAGGCAAAGGTTCACTTTAGCTTTCAGAATGGCAAGAAGATTCAATGTCAATATTTCATCAATAGAAACTGAGCTCGCAGAAGAAGTCATCAAACAACCTCCAACAGAGGTTACAGAGCAAGTAAAGCCAACAGAACCATCGCCACAAAAGTCCTCTAAATCACAATCGTCAAAATCCACAGAGGCAACCTCCATCAAACCAACAGAAGTACCAACCTCAAAACCCACAGAAGCAACAGGTTCTGCCACAACAAAAGCAAAAGATAAGGGCAAAGGGATACTGACAGAAGAGCCAAAGAAGAAGAAAACATTGCCAAAGCCAACAGAAAAACTAATGAAGAGTGCGTTTGACGCCTTTCAAACCCCAAAACCCGAAGAAGTTGACTGGGCACATGGATTGAAGCCTCTGTCAGAAATTCCTCTAACTGGTAGAGCTGCAGAAGTTGTTCAACAGATGGAGAGTCTCAGAAGACAAATTCCACGACCTGGTCCAACACATGAAGAGATGGAAGAAGTGGTATACAATACAAACAATCCTATCAGACAAATCATCCAGTAGATCATGTGACAGATCCAAGGATCAGAGAAGAATTTGAAAACATCTTCACAAGAACAAAGCCAAGAGCCAAAGCAGATGTTTTCTCAATTCACAAAATCAAAAAGGTAATCTTCTGCAGATTCTCCTTCACAAGAACCTATCCAAGGGTCAGGTACAATCTTTACAAAGTCAGAAGAGAGAACAATTCAGAATCTACCTTCGCTGATGCTGACTTAAGAAACATCAATCCTTACGATCTACCTGACCTTCTGCAATGGACAAAAGACAACTACAACACAGAGCCTAATACCAGAGCCTATCAAGTGTTGAGAAAAGCGATGAGGGAAAAGCTTCTGCTATACAGCATGATAGATTTTCAGCTGGGAAAGGATCTTGGTCTCAAACATCTAGATCTACGACCACCAGAAGATCGCTGCCCACCAGACGCTGTGCCCAACTCAATCATCAGAGAACCAAGATTTGGGTTAGTATTTCAAAACCCACAACACCAGGTTAAACTTTTTGTACTCATGGATTGTCAGAAGTACGCAACCAGTACTCTAAGCAAATTCAGAGCAAGCCTTGTAAAATACAGAGGTACAGAAAAAATGGATAGAGATGATGCAGATACTTTCATCAGAGAAATAGACTCAACAATCCGCCTAAGAGAACTCTGCATCAGATTCTACAAAGAGATCAGAAAAGTCGGCAGAGACAACAGAAGCTACAACGATTTCAAAGATGCCAAAATCTGATTCTCAGACCTCCAATCTCTGCGAACAAAGTTAAAGTTTATCTTTCATTATACTCAAATGTAAAATGCCTCTGGCATATTTCTAAATGAAAGAAATTTCGAGGTATTGTTTAACCTCTGTCTTATCTAACTTAGCCAAACTTAACTCAAGTTCAAATTTTTTATTTTTCACTACTTAGGGGGAGATTGTTAGCTTCAATCTTCCTAATCATAGAAGTATTTAGAAGTAGTGAAAAATAGGCTAAGTGAAGAAAGCCTCTTAGAGAGGCTCTGCCGACATTACCGAGAAATCAAGGTCAAGAAGCTACAGAAGCAGCAGAGGCTTCCTACAGAAGCTCTGTCATACGCACAAAGAAGACCAAAGACTCGGAATCCGGCGAAGACTGCTCCACAGAGGACCAGACCACAGAACCTCTGTAATTCATTACAGAGCCTCTGTGGTCCTCAATGAAGACTTGGAAGATATTACTGGATACGTTCATCAACTTGCATGGAAAAGTACTGTCAAAACACGTGTCTAGCTCTGAGTGGACTCAATAGGGCAAGGTACAAAATAGACGTCTGCGCCATTTAATGCATTTACCAAAAGTACATCTGCTCCATTAAATGCGCATGGCTCAAACAACTGCTCACACCATCCAGTCCACTGTTCACACCATCCAGTTTACTATTCATGCCGTAAAAGGAACAGTGACCTACTTCATAGTCTTCTAAGAGTAGTATAAAAGGAAGTCTCATGTTGAGATCTTCCTAACAAACGAATATACAAGGAATCACTAATACTCTCAAACTTTATTGTCAAATATCTGAGTGTTATATTCTCACACACACCAAGTTCTTAATCTGTTCTTCGTGTTGTTATCATATATTGAATAACAGTAACTGTTCAAGAAATCCTTTTCATTCTTTACTGTTTTCTTTATATATGTGCGTTCTAATATCTATCAAACATATCTGTTAGTTTAATACGCTTCCGCATCAAACTCTAAACTCTACTAATAGATTGTTAATCTTGAGTAAGTGTATCTGGGAACAAACACTATGTGAATGAAAATTTTGTACTAAAGATCTATCGATCCTCTCCAATGGTTTTTCAAACGTTTTTGGTAAAGTTGCAAGCATCAGAGGATATAAAAGGCAGGTTTCAGACCACAGAGCTCAATCCACTACAGAGCTTCTGTCGTTTCTGATACTTAGCATTTTATGGAAATTATGTAAAAGAACGGGCTATTTACTGCGAGTGACAGTACTCTCAAAGAAGAAATGCCCACGCGCCAAGCATTAATGGGCCGCACACGACGTCTAATCGTGTTCTGATACTTCTGACGTGGCATTCTCCTATTGGATGTGCGTGGCACACGTTCTCCTGGAAAGTTGAACCCAACTGTATGTACTCGATGGCGGACCCCAAATATTATTCACTTTCACCTAATTACCTCTTCAGATTCTACCATTATCTCTTCAGTATAAAACCCAACTTACCACTTCCTCTCAACGTTTACGAACTTACTCTCTTCATCTTCTCCGGCGAACCTTGCAATAACCTGCAACTTCCATTTTCTACTCTCTTTCTTCAAGTTTATCGTAATGGTATCCACCTCCAATGCTCCGGTGAACCCCCCAACCCATTCTGAGCATTCTCAGAACCCAGAAATAGCCGGAAACATAGAACAGGATAACTCCGGCGACCCAACAGATTTTGCTCCGACAACCCACCTTCTAAACTTCATCGCTCATGAACACTTTGAAAGTGTACTTCCTTTAAAACCCAATAACTACTACCTGGTTCCCTCAAAAACCGATTTTGGGGAAAAACATGCCATCCTACTTCACATTCTGGAAAAACATTACCTCAACCCCCTATTAACCAAAACTGTCAACAAAATCCCTGCCAGATACCTTAATCAATTCTGGAAAAGCAGCATATATGACCCAGAAGATAGACAAATCAAGGGCTACATCTCCAAACCAGACAAATCCGAGCACCTCGAACTAAAATTCAACAGAACCATGTTCTCAATAGAGTTCAGCCTACCTACAAGAGGTCTACTAGGCATAAAGAAGTACACAGAGGAACCCACAGACACCGAGCCCTGCCATTTTGTTGAAATGTTGGGGTACAACACAACCCTAAGGAAAGTGAATGATTTCAGAAGAAATCGACTTCCACCTCTATGGAATACTCTCTTCTCCATTCTCAACAGGTGTCTAACTGGGAAAGTGGGTAGTCCAGACCAAACTTCTCACCAAGTCATGGCCATTATGTACGGGGTGTACTACGATCTACCTCTGGACTACGCCACCCTAATGATGCAGGAAATGGTTAACACCATTGACCACCGAATCTCTTCCTAGAAGGCCAAAGGACGCAAGACCGATGCTCTACCTCCTCTATAATATCAGCGTATTCTGGGTGTCCTTCTAGAGCCTATGCTCCTACTACAGAAATGGCCAATGGAGGGACCAACGGCCAGAATGTATCCCATGAACAAAAACACCCCAACAGAGCACGAAGAAAAATACCCTTTTTGCAGACCTCTGCCAGCCAAACTCCTGGCATATGCTACTGACGAGACCCTTAAGTTTGAATACATACGCGATCATAGGACTCCAAAACCGAGTCCTGTGACACCCCCGCATCTAGGAGTCCCCTTAGGAACTAAGGTTGTAGATAGGATGACTGACGACGAATGGGCAGTGGCTTTTGCTAAGCATGAACTGGTACAAGCAAACTTTCATGCTCAACGAAACTCAATTCTCTCCTCTGCCTCCAAGCGCAAATCCTCTGCCACCACTCCAAAGAAGAAGAAGAAAGCCCACAAGAAACGGAAAGCTACAGAGGGCACCTCAACCAGTGCTGCTGAAGCTCAAAAATCTCCTCATGCAACAGAAGTTGGATCCTCTGCACCTCCCCCTCCTCCTAAAGACAAAAAGAAAAGAAAACACAAGTCTTCTGAGGAGGGTGCCCCCAAGCCAAAGAAATGGAAGAGCAAAAAGAAATCCAAGAAACCTCACACTCCTCTGCAAACCATCGCAGAGGGAGTGGAAGTGGAAGAAGAAACTCATGAACAGCCTCTGCAATCCCCAACTCCAATCCATTATGCAGAAGATCAGGGTGACTTTTATGCCTTCCTCCAACAACCCGGGATTGCACACTCTTTAGATCCTTCTGGATGGACCGCAGAAGCCCTATCTCATCATTCAACAGAAGCACCAGACTTCAGAATCTCTTCTGACTTAGATGAAGATGACCAAACCCCACAGAATATTCAGTCTGCAACTCCAGAAGTACTTCATAACACCTTCACCCAACCCGGATATGATGTGCTAAGAGCAAGCCCAAAAGATCTGGCTGAAGCTACCACCAAAATCCCATCCGTCGTAGTCTCAGAGGTAGATTCTGATGAAGAAGAGGGTGACCAGGTAAACCACGGAAATCTACACCCAGATCTCAGGCATTTGCCTACTTTCCATCCCATGTACGCCACACTCGTACAAGAAGCCGAAGGCACTATAGTTCAAGCCGCAACAGAGGTAGGTGTTGTGAGCTATATAAAAGAAAAAGAGGCTGAGACAATAGATGGTGAAGTAGTGATAGGATGCCCAACAGAGCAAGAATCTAGAACAGATGCCTGGAATAGAAGAGGCACACAACCCCAACCAACTCCCAGTGCAACCCACACTTCTATTACCGCCAGTCTAGTGGCAGAAGGTAATATTGAAGAAGAGTAGCACGACTCGACCCCAACCCAAACTGACCGGGCAGAGGTGACTCTTTCTACCTCTGTGCCAATATTAGCCGGGGAAACCATTCCAAGGGAGTCCTCTCCAAAGGACTTGCCTTTAGTTCGTGATTCCTCGCCCCGGATCACATCTGATACTCTTGCAGAGGAATTTGTTTCCTCTGCCACACGCACACATGTAAGTCCAACCGGCCCTTCAGAGGGGCCTAGAGTGCATGAAGACGAAGGGATTCTAGACAAGTCCCCGAGTCAACTTAAGGATACTCCTGTACCCACCTCTGGAGTGGATCAGGACAATGTCCTTAACAGAACCTCTATAGAGTCTGAAGCTGATAAAGCCTCTGCTCGAGGATTAGAGGGAAATCCTTCCGTCCTCAACGTCAATACAGGGACGAAAGAAGGTGTCCAAGGAACAGGAACTCACTCTGGGGATGAATGTGTTCCCCCAGAGGTTACACCAAGTCCACATGTATCAAGGGATGAGTTCCAAACCCTTGTCACCTCTGTGGACACCACATTGAAAGAGTTGAAAAGCTCTTTTGATTCTTTTGCAGATGTTACCACGAGGGCCATTACTGATATGAACACCAAAATGGACAACCTGTCCACAGAGGTGCAAAATGCTCTAGTCCAGATGAGAACAACAGCGACAACCTCTGCCACCTCTGCTGCAGCTGAATTTGAGAAAGCCACATCCTCTGCCTTCCAAAGCTCTGTCAAAGACTTGATTGAAAAGCTGAAGAAAGAGAAATCCTCTACCTCAAAGGGCCTTACTCTAGAAGACCTAAAGAAAGCCTTAGAGCAAGTCCAAGAGCATACAACCCGAGAAACTCAAGCCATAAAGCCTTCCGACTATATGACAAGAGCACAACTTACAGAGCTCGGACAGGAGATTCTCGATCAGATGACAGACTTCATCAAAGCCTTTACAATCGTCAATCATAACTACGTTAAAATTTTCAGAAGAGCGTCGGCAGAATGCGCTTCAACACAGAGGCAGAGCTCGCAACTCTTTTTGGCCTCTGTGATGACTTGTGCGCAAAGATGATAGCTGCAGGTACAGTATCGCCCAAAAAGCCAAAAGCTTCATGCAGAGCAGTGGGTATGAAAGATAAGGGTCAGGATGACTCTGATGAGGTCTACCAGCTCCACCGGTATCAGCAGAACCCCTAAACCAAGTTCCCCCAACTCAAAACCAAGGAAGAACTCAACAACAGACCACAGAGGCAACAACCACCTCTGTGGAAATATCTCCTGAAGAAACCCCAATTCAAACCCAAATACCCGAACCAACTGCAGATCAACAACAGAAGACCACAGAGGCAACACCCACCTCTGTGGAAACAACCTCTGTATTCGGAGAAGATATCCCAACCCGTGAAGAATTCCAAATCCTAACATCCTCCGAAGAAGATCAACCATCCCAATCACCAAAACCAAAATCACAAGAAGAACTCCCCTCTCCAACACCAAAAACACTAGAAGAAACCAAGATACCATCCCCTACACTAGAAGCCAAAACAACCAAACCCTCATCTCTCACACCAAAAACCATACCAAGAACCAAAACCATTGCTCACAAACTTCGAAAACATCTGAGCAAGACCACAGAAGCCTCACCAACAAAACCCACATCACCAATCAAGCCCTCAGAAGCACAAGTGTCAAAACCAACAGAGGCAACCCCTACAAAACCAACAGAGGCAACACAACTAGCTGAACAGCCTAAGGCCAAGGACAAGGGAAAGTCCATCATGACAGAGGAACCCAAGAAGAAGAAGCCAAAGCATCAACCAGCAGAGAAATTGATGAAAAGCACCTTCGACACCTATGTGACACCAAAGCCAGAAGAAGAAGATTGGGCTTTCGGTGCTACCCCTCTGTCAAACATACCTGTTCTGGATCCTAAGGCAAAACTCACAGAGGATCGAGTGGCCCAAATTAGGAAGCAATTGGATGCTCTGCGCAGACCCATGCCTCCACCCGGTGCACCTCCACGACAGATGGAAGAGGTGGTGTACAGATATCTGTACAACAGAACTGCCAGAGATCCTCTGCCACCATCCATTCAAGATCCAGACTTCCGTGTTGACCTCGAAAACATCTTCACAAGAACAACACCCAAGCCTGCTCACCAAGTCTACTCAATCTCCAAAATCGACAAGGTCATTTACTGTAAGTTTTCTCAAACCATAACCACACCTAAGGTTTCCTACAACATTTATAAGGTCAAAAGGGAGAACAGAACAGTGAACCAATTCTCAGATGCGGATCTGAGAAATCTAAGTCCCTACAATCTACCTGACCTTCTCAACTGGACGGAAGAGAACTTCACAACAGATGCAAATCGAAGGGCATACACGGTGATCAGGAAAGCCATGCGTGAGAAACTTCTGCTATACAGCCTAGTCGACTTCCAATTAGGAAGAGATCTAGGAGTAAGAAAACTAAGTCTCCAACCACAAGAAGACAACGACCCATCCTCTGCCATACCCAACTCGATCATTACATCTCCAAGAGTTGGGTTAGTCTATCAAGATCCTGCTGGGAAGTCAAGACTGTTCGTTGAGATGGACTGTCAAAAGTATGCAACAAGTACTTTGACAGAGCTAAGAGCTATCCTCATAGAGCACAAAGGAACGGAGCTCATGGATCAAGCTCTTGCAAATAGACTGATAGAGGTCATCGACTCAGAAATCAACTTCTGAAACCTCTGCGTCAGTTTCTATCACGAGCTTAAAGAATTAGGATTCGACAACAGAAGTTTCAACGACTTCAAAGACGCCAAGGTCTGATATCCTCTACCAACCTCTGCAAACCTTTCCTTTCATAATGTAATAAAGTGTAAGTGCCTCTGGCATAGTTTTGTATGAAAGAAAAGTAAAATCTTTTGAGGTACATTGTTTCACCTCTTATCATGTACTTAGCCTAGAAAACCTTGCACTTTTCAATTTTTTATTTTTCAATACTTAGGGGGAGATTGTTAGCTCCAATCTTTATGCTTATAAAAGTATTGAAATATAGGCTAAGTATATAAGTCTTCGACAGAGGCTCTGTCGAGTCACCGAGAAGACCGAAGTGAAGAATCGCCAGAAGACTCTTCTCAGCAGACAAGGCCACAGAGCATCTGTCATACTTGACAAAGCCTCTATGGTATAAAGACTAAAGATCTATACAAGGACAATCGTGCTTCTCACGATTTCTGCTGTACGAAGATTCTGAAGATCATTTGTACAAGGTGTGACCTGACAACTCCACGTGTCAAACTCTGATGGGTCTCAGCCTTAGCAGAAGTCGGCCAATTTAATTAACGTTGTACTAACAACAGTACCAGAATAGTGTTTTAGTACCTTCAGTCCTTATTGTCTAGAGCTTGTCCCCTTTAGAAGTAGTATAAATAGAAGGCTCAGGTTGAGTTCTTCTATTAAGCATTGCACGACACACACACACACCATTAGAACAGAATTCTTGTTATAACATCAGTGTTCTTGGTGTTCTTATTAATATCAAATACAATGAATCATTGAGTTATTTAACTGTGCTATTTACATTTCACGTATTTGATATTGTGTGTTCTTCTACCTTATTATATCTTTTAGTTCGTTAAAAACGCTTCCGCATTATATCTTGTTTGAACTATTAGATAGAATCATCATTGTTAAGCAAAACAGGAACCAACAGTAATCCCTGAAGACAAGCTTCACACCGAAAAGAACTCATCGCTGAAGTCAAAGACCAAGATGATGAATAAAGACAAGCCTACTCATGATCTGAAGCGGTATTTAGTAAAGCCAAGTCCAGTATACAACGCATGACAAATCAATGATAAAGCTTCAACAATAGCTGAGAACTCCATCAATGTCTCACTGAGAAAAGAATATTAGCTATAGCTGATCATGAAGCTTGATCATCAGGATTTGTTTGTCTTATTACTTGCACAAAGATACGAGAGTACAAAATAAACCTACTTTTGTCTATAATCGTACAACCATTTTGCCATCTACACTATTCACCATGCGACCAAAAGCATGTCCCTAAAAAGTCAAAAGCCTACGCCCGAAAACATTCGGACACGTGTAAAGTACCTACGTCTTGTATTTAATGCATGGGGTATAAATAGGAATGAAACCCTCCGTTTTAAGAGAGCCTTTCTCTCCTAAGTGAACTGTTGCATATACGTTTTTCTACAATCTCCTTTATCTTCAATTCTCTATAAAGTGTAAGATTATTGTGTGATTCTAAGTTTGTTTAGATCAGGTTTATCCTATCTAATTCCGCAACAAACTGTAAATTGTGTTTTTGATTTATCAATAAACAATCTAAAAAGTATAAGTTTTTGTGTTTGTATTCAACCCCCCCCCCCTTCTACAAACTTTCATCCTTGTAGAACCCCTTCGGGACCAACTGTTAGTGCCATATTTAGTTGGTTGTATCAAGTTGAGGGACTTGAATTGTACTTTCCTAGTTTCCTTGTATAAATAGGATTTTGTTAGAATATTTCATTATGTCATGCATAGTTCTTACAATTCCTAAATTCTCTCTAGCTTGTATTTCCATATTTGAGATTAATAGAGGGATGACAGATTGCATCATATTGTGTTGTTGATTACTTGTTCTGGGATCACAATTGGTATCAGAGCAAGGAAATCAGACCAGATCCACATAGTTATTCACGTTTTGAGCTATTTTTGAGTTTTTCGACTTTTTCATTCATCTTGATTGATTTTGATCGATTTTATGCTTCAAATGGATTATGATTGATTTGATTTTGTTCCTAGAGTATATCTGTGTAAAATGATTTCGCAAATTCACCAGAAATCGATCCAGATTTGATAGATTAGTGATTTTCGTGAAATAGCTTGAAACCTACTGTTTTGGGATTTAATTCTGTTTTCTGTTGGTTTTTGGTTCATACACCAAGAGTTAATAGTGTTAAGATTAACCTCACGCATAACCCTACCAAGTTTCATATTATTTGGAGCTGTTTTTAGCAAAAACTTGGAATTTGATTTGATATTCATAGTTATCGCGGACCTCTGTGTTCATCGTCCTCGCACAGTTCAGACTTGGTATTTTATCGCAGAAGATTTTGTCGCGCCATTATCGTGCGATAAAACTTTGACAAGTTATTATCGCGCCTTTGGTGTACGATAAAGTCGGGTGAACAATAGTTATCGCGCATTTGACTTGCGATAACCGGAGTGAACGGTAGTTATCGCGCCCTTGTCGTGCGATAACCTTGTGACAAACTTTTATGGTGTGACTTTTGTGCGATAAAACTTTATCATAGGTGTGGTGTTTGATAACTTTGAGATAACCTTTATCGAGGGTATTGTGTGCGATAATCTTTGGTGTGCGACAAAAACAGTGGGTTGGTGAGATTTTCATTCTGATCAAGGTTGCTTAACGATCATTAACAAGTATAGACACAATGACAACTAGGGATATGTTGGTAATTGGATCCAAAGATAAACCTCCAGTTTTATTCCCTAAGGACTTTAAGATATGGAAAGACAAATTTTTTGACTTTGTTGAAAGGCAAGAGAATGGTGATTACATTCGTCAATCTTTGGAGGAAGGTCTTATGGAAGATGTTTTTGAAGAAAAACCAGGCGAAGATGGGAAAATCACAAAAACTCTTATGCTTCCTAAGAATTATACTGGTGATGAATTGAAGAGGTACAATGTTGACAACGCATCAAGATCATTAGTGATGCAAGCTTTAACCAATGACATCTATTTGAAAGTTGACAATTTAAATGAAACCGGAAAGGGTATGTTTGATGAGTTGGTAAAGCTGTATCACAGTTTATCAGTTGAGAATCAGATGAGGATGTCGAATGTGATTAACAAGTATGGAATTTCAAACAGAATGAAGGAGAGACACTTGATAACACGTATGATCGGTTCACAACAATTTTGAATGAGCTGAATAGACACAAGATTACAAAGAGTGTAATAGAAAATAATGTGAAGTTCTTAAGTGTTCTCCAGCCTGAATGGAAGAAATATGCTCATAGGATGAAACAACAATCCAAATTAAGTGTTCTCCCTTTGTAAGAAATGTTTGAGACGCTCAAACAAGATGAAGATGATGCTGATGAGAAAAGAGAGAAGAAGAAGAAGAAAAAAAGAAGGATAAGAAAGAGGTAAAGATAGAAAAGAAAGAGGAAACAGTTGAAGATGATCCGATTGCTCTATTCTCTAGCAAGTATGGGAAGCATATAATTAAAAGTAAGGGTATAGATTCAGAAGATGGTGGTGTGGACAATGATGACCTGGATGAGGTTGAGAGCTTGAAACAGACCATGATTCTTCTGACAAAGGCCTTTCAAAAGAGATTTGTTAGACAGGATCCAACAATCAACGATATTCTTCTGGGTCCAAGAATTTTGAGCACAAGGATCACATAGAGTCACAAAAGTGGTTTGATGATAGAAAGGATGGGAGTAAGAAGTTTAAGGAAAAGAAGTTTGCTGAGAAAAATGGTGAAGAGCAGAAGTGCTACAACTGTGGTAAAACCGGACACTTCGCCAAAGAATGCTGGAAATCGAAGGTGCGAGATTCTGATTATTACAAGAATAAAATGTTGCTGGCAAAGCAAAAAGAATATGGAAAGGCATTAATGGTGGAGGAAGAGTACTGTTTGGACGAGACAGATGATGATAAAGAAGAGGAAACTGCTGCTCTTGCCAAGATGTGTCTGATAAGCAAAGATGTCGAGGAGACAGAAGCTGAGGCAACATCTGAGACACATGAGGTAGATTTATTTACCGAATCATTTCTTTAAACAACTGGAAGTCATGCAAACCATGTTAGATGATTTAACTGTCAAACTAAACAAAGCTCATAAAACAATAGAGTTTCAAAAACAAAGAATTAATGAACATAATGAGCTAAGTGAAGGTTTGAAAAAGAGTAAAGCCGAATTTGATGAAACTCAAGCTTGTTTTTGAAGAAGAATGGATGATTTATCAAGAAAACTAGAACGTTCAGAAGCTAAGAAAACAAAGTTTGAACAACTGTTGCATGCTTACAAAGACATAAACACTGAACTTACTGAGAAGGTTAGTAGTCTGGAAGAGAAGTTGTATAAGACAGGTCAAACTGAACAAACAATTCATCTTAATACGCCAAAAAATTTTAGATACTTTAATGCAAAATAGGGTTTGGGATATGATAATCCTTATTATTTGAAGACTGCCTTATCCAAATCTCTAACGTTGTATAAGTTTCAATGGCTTAAACTTCCATCAGAGGATCCTAAATACAAAATCAAATGGCTTAAAATGGATGGTGAAGACAATGAGGCTGAAGAAGAACTTAAAAGAAAAACAAATGTTAAGATGCAACTTCCTTTCGTTTACGGCATGGAAAATAGGAAGGCATTAGTTTGGAATTGGAAACAAACTTTGTCTAATGGTTGTAGGTTCCCAGATTCACGTTGTATCACATAAATGGTAAGAAATAGACAGCGGAAGCATTATATAAAGCCATTAAAATGTGAGTGATTGTGTAAACGATAATGTAATAGTGAGAGATCAATAATGAACAATAATATGATAACAAGATCAAATAAATAAGCTGCTCGTATATTGATAACAATGAATAACACCAAGAACACGTTCGAGTGTGTGTATTCAAAAATCTCTCAGAGAACAATATCGTACGATGGTAGTGCTATGGAATGTAGCAGTGTGTGCTCTAACAATTGTGGAAAATTGTTCTTCCAAAAGCTTACAATTGTGTGTTCCACTACCACTCTATTTATAGCCTGATAAAGCATTAGACAATGTACTATCTAACCCTGGAATGACACGTGGAAAGTGTGTCTTCGTCCTTTTAGGGCTTACGTGGAAAGTACGGACACGTGTCTAACACTTAGAGATTTCTACGAGACTTAGGCTACGCAGAGGTCTTCAGTCACCAAAGCTCTTACGCCAGAGCTCTGTTGGTCTTCTTGTGAAAACGGTTCTTTTGTTGAATAGAAGTCTTCTGCCAGAGCTCTGTTGAGCTCTATTGGTTCCGCAAAAGCTCTGTCGAGCTCTGTGGGTCTTCTAGTTGAACTTCTTCTAATTCTTCAGTTGGATCTCTGGTGGTCTTCTGACTTGTAATATTTTCAATACTTTTACATAAGAGATACTTGGGGCTAACAATCTCCCCCTAAGTATTGAAAATGCAAAAATTGGAAATTACAGAGATATAAACAAAAGACAGAGAACTTTTACCTCTGTGAAACTTTGCACTATTCTTTTAAAAGATGATTACAGTTTAATGCAAAAGAATAAGTACACTTAACCCTAGTAATCTCCCCTTAGCATTCTGTCGAATTTTCTGATCAGCTCTCGGAAGTCTAACAAGAGATCGATGTGGTTGATGTAGAGCCTCAGTTGCTCTTCTGGACACTTTTCTGTTGGGAGATTCTGGATTATGTTCTTGAGATACTGCAGCGACTCACTTGAGTACTTGTGGGTTTTAGCAGCTCTGATGGCCTTCTTGATCTTCTTCTGTTGGCAGATGAAGATTGGAGGATCCCCAACTACGGTTCCAGTTCTGTAATGGCCATAACTCTCAGGGTTCTCATTTGGGGGTGCAATTGCTAGTCTCTCAACTTCGAATTCTATGCCTAGTTGAAAGTCGATCTGTGTTCTGAGATTGACATGGTATTGCCTAGCGAATCTTACCTCTGGTAAAGCGGTTCTTGTTTCTTTGTATCTTTCGTTGAAGTTTAAGCAGTATCCGTGAAGAGTTACCAAGTCATAAGGATTTAGAAGCACAAGATCGTTGTCGTTGAAGTGTTCGATCTTGCCTTCTATTGATTCAACAGCGTACTTATGATACACAACTCTGTCATATTGGAATTTCCTGTGCTTGATGTTCATGATTCTGCGAATTCCAAAGATCGAGTTTACGGCTTTGTTCAGATTTGACTTTGTTTCTATGAAACCTTCGCCTAGCATATGAGATTGTGTTTATTCTGCTGGGGTTTAGGTAGGGGTTGATGGGTACGGCATTGACAGGGATAATATCTCTGTCAGCATAGAGATAGGCAAATAGTTCTTCTAAGGATGGTTTCTTGGTGTGTTGGGTTGATGTTTCTGGGCTCTGTTCTGGTTGAATTGGGTTCTGATCTTCATGGGTTTCAGCCATAAGAATGTCAACATGGCGTCCGGGCTCTTGTAGAACTTGGGGTTGGATTTGGGGTTGAGCTTGGCTTATTTGTTCATCAGCAGAGATTGGGTTTGATCTCTCTGGTTCAGTTCTTGGAAATGGAGGAGGGGTGTCGAGTATGATGATCTCTGGTGGTTGTTGGGTTGACTCTTCTGATGTTCTGATGACTCTTCTGGTGTTTTGATGACTCTGTCTTTGAACATGTAGTCAAACACTACCATAGTCATCTCTGGTGTTTCTTCTTCTGTCATCCCCTTATCTCCTTCTGTCTCTTCTTCCATCTCTGCCACTTTTTTTTCCCTTTATTCGTTTCTTTCTCTGTTGTCTCTTTCTCTGCCTTTTTCTCTTTTTCCTTTTCTTTTTCCTTCGCTTTCTCCCCCTTTTGTTGCTATGTGGATTCACCTGACTTAGTATTTGAAGGCCCTTCTACAACGTCTTGGAAGTTATCATCGTTATCACTATCAGAAGAAGCCTTGTCAGAGAGTCTTGTGACGATAGGTGAGGCTGGAGCAACAAACTTTGCCTTCTTGCTGGAAGGTTCTCCTTCTGGGGCTCCGTCTATAGGTCTTTTGAGTGTAGCAGTCTCTTGGATGGCATCGGTGAAGGTTGTGACTGCTGTTTTTAGTGCGTCTTCGACCTCTGTTGCAGCGGTTCTGATCTCATCTACTTGACTCTCAAAGTTAACTTTGTGAGAGTCAATAGATGTCTGCACATGTCGCTCTGTCGCTTGTGCCTTCATGACAAACTTTGATGAGATAGACATCATACTGCTTAAAACAGATTTGCTGAACTCTCCCATCTATCCAACTGTCATAGGTAGATCATTGGGGCTTGGGCCAGATATGTTGACAGGAGTAGCAGAAGAGGTCGTGGCTTCTTTGATTGCATTCTTAACAGAGTCGTTGATTAACTCTGTCAAGGTTCTGACATTGGAGTCTGATAAAAGAATTGAAGGCATGGGCAACTTTCTGTTCATTGCAGCCGTGTGGTTCTCTGCCATAACTCTTTTCAGATCTTCTAGCTTTGTTGTTATCTTTGTAGTCTCCTCTGCTCTGACCTTTTCAGCATCTGCATACTTCTGGTTTATCTCTGCATATTTTGCTAAAATCTGTTGCAGTTCTTCTCTGAGAGAGGCATTCTCCTTGCAGATCAGCTCCTCTTTAGATTCATTGATAAGTTTATACTCATTCAAAGAGTTGCTAATAGTGTCATAGAAACTTGTGAACTCTGCTCTTGTAACAATATCAGCGGGGGTAACCTTGGTTCCAACATATGGTTCCAATTCTGCCTCGAGTTCAGAGGTGCCTCCATCAAGAGTTGTGTTTATGGTGGCTCTTGGAGGACTTCCACCCGACCCTTGACGTTCCTTTTCAGGGGAGACATCTACAGGTGTTCTGATCAGAGGTTCCTCTTGGAGCTCAGGTTCTGAAGAAGGAAATCTGATGTGATGAGAAGAGCTTGGATCAAGCAAAGTCTTCCCTTGTGAAACTAGGTCATCCCATTGTCCCTGAGTCGGACAGAGACTACGTGAGATACGAATGATCTCAGGACTATTTTGTGTCAAGTCTATATGAGCTGCAGAGGCATCATCGTGTGGAGGTGACCTATCGATGTTCTGGGGCAATTGAACATCATTACCAAAAATGGATTCCCCGGCTGCGTGCATACCAGAGGCATGAAGAGTTGCATCTGGTGGGTCTGTCTGGTTAAGGTTCGAGGTGTGCACCTCTGTTTCAATATCCCTCTGGTCTTGATCACCAGGGATAGGTTGTGTGGTTGCACTGGGTGTTGGGCTTTGGAATCTCACATGTGTGTTAATCTCTTGAACATCTTCTTCTAAACTCACCATTCCCTCAGTTCTTATGGGCATAGAACTCTCGGATTTACTCTCTTCTCTCTGTTCTTTCTCACCACTACTAGAGAAGGGTGAACTCTCTGCCACCGCCTCTGTAGTTTCCCTTTCTCCCTCTTGTACAGCCTCCAAAGGGGATGCTCTGTCCTCTACTTCCTCCTCCAACACTATTGCAGAGGAAGACCCCACTTTGGGTACTCTTACCTCTGGTATGTTCACTTCTTCTCCTATTTCCTCCCTCATACTTTCCAAAGAAGGCTCAGATCCTAAATATGCTGGGGTTCTCACCTCAGTTCTTGAGGTTGAGCAGCATGATGATAATTTTGGATAGAGATATGTTGAGGGTCAATTAGAGTGAGCATTGTTCTTGGTACTCGTCTAATAAAAGGATATTCACCTGATGTTGTAGGAAGGAACCTGGACATAACCCAAACAGGTGTGGGATTTCCCTATTGAGTTAACTCCAAGCGTTGGAAGGCTCTTCTTATTACCAGGCTGATGAATCGAGGATACTTGATGGTCTTTAAGAACTTGTGGACTCCAACAACTCCTCCACATTCAATGGTTGAGGTCTTCGTGTTAACAGCATCAAGAAGATCATTGTAGAGTATCGTGGCATAGTCGAAGTTTCTGTTGAAGAACAGCCCATACATGATTTGTAGAATCTCTGTGCTGGTTTTGTCTTGGCTACCAGATTTGCAGGTTAGGGTTCTATTTAGTGTGGAAAACATGAAGTTCCATTATGTAGGTAAATTTCCTCTTCTGAACTCGCCTATTTTGTTCAGAGATTTGTTGTAGCCTAGAAACTTCACAAAGTCAAGAAGAACAGCTACTTTTGGGGATTTCTCGTAAGCTTCAATTCCAAGCTGTCTTCTTGTCTTCATCCTGAAAATCCTTCTGAAAGTGCTGACACGAATGCGGATTGTACCTGCGCCTCCAACTCTAGAATCGACATTTCCAACGATCCCTTCTTGTTCTTCAATGTACTGGCACGTAGTCCACCATTGTTGGACGTAAAGCTTGGGAATGTTATCGTCGAACTCAGTTAGGGCTCTAAAAACTTCTGAGTTTCTGAAAAACTCGATAAAAATGTGGTATATGGGTAAATAGGGGCCTGGATTTGCATCAAAACGATAGTTATTGTCAGCGAACTCATAGGGTTGGATTACGATTTCGTCGACAGGCCCTATACGGCTTGATTCTGCGGGGTTTTGTTGTTCTGCCATTGTTGCAGGTTTAGGGTTTTCGAAGAACTCAAAGGTTTTGAAAGAAATGAGGGAAAGATTAAGGGTTTTAAATGTTCAGTAAGCGTAAAACTGAAATGAGTCGAAAGGAATGGGTATTTATACTAGAAACGTGTTGCTGGATCACCATCGTAGATATTGTAGGTACTCGAGTTTCAGATAGTGGAACGACCTTGACAGTGGAACATGGGAACAACTAACGGTTGGTTTTTCAATCAGAGATTGCCACGTGGATTTGGTTCTGACAACTTTCGGTCTAGCAAACCGTCACGGTTAGAGATGTATGGGTGACCTGCAGTTGACGCTTAGAAATAACCCGCACCTCTGATGACATCACTTCTGATGACGTTGCAGAAAAACTGACAGAGCTCTGGTGGAGCTCAGTACAGTTTTGCCTTTGTTGAGTGACCTTTTCATTCCTTTTCAAATAACCCAAGATGTTTCACCTTTACCCAAGTTTATTTAAAAATCCTGTATCTGATGTGAGAATAGTCAACAAAACGAAGGCAGAACAATCTCAGAGACTTCACAGAGCTCTGGTGAGAATCATCAGAGACTCTAGTGAAATATTAGAGTTCTGGTAAGTTCTTGACATTATCAAAAAGGTTTTCATCAGAACAGGTTTTCCCTTCTTTAAAAAGATTTATCTTTGAAGTTCAAAAAGCAAAGTCATTTTGATTTGGAAATTTAGTTGACTTGCTCCCCCTAAAACCATGCTTATTTTTCTCTTAAGCTCACCCTTAAATGGTGAGCTTAATAGACATATATTTCTTTTTAGCTTTTCTCTTTTCTTGCAACAATATTTACAAGGAAACAAGAGTATATACAAACAAGAAATTCATAAGAGGAAAATACTGAAAAAGTATGCTGGCAGAGCTCTGGTGAGAACATCAGAAGCTCTGGTGATTTATCGTACCTAACTATTTGACAGAGCTCTGGTAGGAACATCAGAGGCTCTGTTGATTTTTAAACAGAGTTAGGAGGACATGTTCAACATACCCATCTTGCTGATTAAGATGTTAAATCTCCTTTCATCAAGGGCTTTTGTAAACAGGTCAGCAAGTTGGAAGTCGGTTGAAATAAAGTACATTTCAATCGTCCCTTTTTCAACATGATCCTTTATAAAATGATACCTTATGTCGATTTGCTTTGCCTTTGAGTGCTGAACTGGATTAGCTGTAATTGCTATCGCACTCTTGGAGTCACACAGAATTGGGATCTTGCTGTACTCCATGCCATAATCTTTGAGTTGAGTTTTCATCCAGATCACTTGAGAGCAACAACTAGCAGCAGCAACATACTCTGCTTCTGCTGTAGAGGTTGATACGCAGTTTTGTTTCTTGGATGTCCAACTCATCTCCAAGCAATTGGCAGCTAACAGAAGTACTCTTTCTGTCATTCCTGCATCCTCCATAATCTGAATCTTTGTATGCTACAAGCTCAAAACCAGAATTAAGAGGATACCAGACACCCAAAAATTGAGTCCCTTTGAGATATTTAAAAATACGTTTGACAGCAGACAAATGGGATTCTTTAGGATTTGCTTGAAATCTGGCACAAAGATAGGTTGCAAACATTATATCAGGTCTGCTTGCAGTCAAATACAGAAGTGACCCTATCATGCCTCTGTAGTTCTTGATATCCACAGATTCACCATGAGGATCATGAGCAAGTTTAACTCCGGTGGCAATAGGAGTTTTCATTGGATTTGAGTTATTGAGCTTATACTTTTTCAAAATATTAGAGATGTAATTGGATTAACTTATGAAAGTCCCTCTGATGGATTATTTTACTTGTAAACCAAGGAAGAATGAAAGTTCTCCCATCATGCTCATTTTAAATTCGCTTTTCATCAAATCCTCAAACCTATCACAGTATTCCTGCCTTGTAGACCCAAAAATAATGTCGTCAACATATATTTGTACCAGAAGAATATCATTCTTGTACCTTATAAAGAATAGAGTTGTATCGACAGTACCTTTCTCGAAGTGATTAGTCAACAGAAAATTTGACAGAGTTTCATACCAGGCTCTGTGAGCTTACTTAAGGCCATACAGAGCTTTGTCTAGCTTGTACACGTGGTATGGAAACTTTGAGCATTCAAAACCTGGTGGTTGCTGGATGTATACCTCTTCTTGCAGTCTGCCATTCAGAAAAGCAGATTTGACATCCATTTGGTAGACCTTGAAACCTTTATGGGCAGCATAGGCTAAGAAGATTCTGATGGCTTCTAGCCTAGCCACAGGTGCAAAGGTTTCGTCATAGTCAATGCTATCTTCTTGGCAATATCCCTTAGGAACCAGCCGAGCTTTATTTCTGATGATAATCCCATCTTCATCCTTCTTATTTCTAAACACACACTTGGTTCCAATGGCAGCTTTGCCTTCAGGAAGTGGAACCAAGGACCAAACTTTGTTTCTTTCAAACTCTAGATGCTCTTCCTGCATTGCTTCGATCCAGTTTGGGTCATCAAGGGCTTCATAAATTTTCTTCGGCTCAATCATACTTAGAAAATTTACAAAGAAAGCTTCATTGATTGTGGCCGATTTTGTCTTCACACCATCTTCAGTAGCACCAATTATTAAATGATGAGGGTGATCCTTTGTCCATCTGGTCATGGGAGCATGGACAACAGGTGGAGTCTGTGCTTCTGATGGGAAAAGACATTCTTCAGCATCAGAGCTCTGTGGATTGGCACCAGGGCTCTATGGCACACAGCTCTGGAGAGTGGCCTCATTGCTCTGTGATGTACCAACAGGGCTCTGAGAGGGTGAGCTTTCAAATAGGGAATCTCTTCCAATATTAGTCAAAAGGGGTGATGATGGCTCTTGTTCAGGTTCTCTTACACCTTGTTGTGGTTCCTCATTTCTCTGAATTATACCTGTAGACAGAGAAGTAGATGGTGAAGAATTAGAGGGACCAGTAAGAGTTGTACCTGTCAGATTTTGTTCAGCAGAACTCTGAGCTTGATTGCCTCTGGTGATATCGACAGAGGAATCATCATCATCGAAGAAATCGTTGAACATGAGATTGATATCTTCTTTCCTTGACTTTGAAGAGCTTTGCTTCTCTTTGGTCTGTGTCCCCTCTGGTGATTTGTGATCAGAGGAACTTGATGAACCTTTATCAAAGGACACATTGATGCTTTCTTGAATGACTCTGGTTCTGGTGTTGTAGACTCTGTAGGCTTTAGAAGTTAAGGAATAACCAATAAAGATTCCTTCGTCAGCCTTCTTATCGAACTTGCCCAGTTGTTCTCTGTCATTCAAGATATAACATTTACAGCCGAAAACATGAAAGTATTTCACATTTGGCCTTCGATTGTTGATGAGTTCATAGGGAGTCTTCTTGAATCTTTTCACTATTACAGTTCTGTTTTGGGTAAAACAGGTTGTTGAGACTGCCTCTGCACAGAAGTTCATTGGGAGAATTGAACCTGCCAACATGGTTCTGGCGGCTTCTACCAGAGTTCTGTTCTTTCTTTCCACCACACCATTTTGTTGTGGAGTTCTGGCAACTGAGAGGGAGATTCCTTCCTCTGATAGGTAGGCATCAATTCTAGCATTCTTAAATTCTGTCCCGTTATCACTTCTCAACCTCTATATTTTCAGACCTAACAGAACCTGTATTCTCTTCAACAGACTTATCAGAATTTCTGGGACATCAGATTTTACTCTGATGAACTCAATCCAAGTATATCTAGAAAATTCATCTATTAAAACAAGAATATACTTTTTACCCGACAGACTTTGCACAGAGTTTGGACCATAAAGATCCACATGAAGCATATGCAAAGGTCTGGGACAACTGTGATCACTCTTAGTTCTGTGTGAAGATCTTTTCATCTTACCCAACTCACATGCAGAACAGAGATGGTCTTTGTCAAATTTAAGCGAAGGCAGACCTTTTACTAAGTTCAGCTTGTCAAGATTTGAGAAATTAAGATGGGCAAATCTTTTATGCCAGAGCCAGGCATCTTCATTTTTCAAAGACACGGAAAGTAACAGAGAACAATTGTAGGTTCCCGTTTTGCTTTAAACAAGATTATCAGATCTATTAGTTCAAGTTAATGTTTGATGCGGAAGCGTATTTGAAGAACTAACAGATAAGTTTGATAGATTTAGACCAAAATATAAATAAACAATGAACAGGAAATAATATTTCAAAGTTTACTGAATATATATTAAGAACAGATTTAAGAACAATGAGTAAGAAAAGCTTCAAAATAGATATGACTCTTAAGGTGAATAAGCTTTTTGTGTTCTTATGATGGTTGATTTATATGTGATTGATAAGGAAGAACTCAACATGAGTCTTCCTTATATACTACTCTAAAGGGGACCATAAAGCATATGCTACTATTCAGACGGTACTGATGAATAGTTGAACGGATGTCGGGAACAGTTGCAAGAACGGCATGAACAGTAAGACGTGTTGTATTGCATTTAATGCAGCAGACGTCTATTATGTACTAAGCCCTATTGAGTCCAATCAGAGTTTGACACGTCGACGTTGGACAGGGCATGCTACCATGCAAGTTGATGAACGGGTCCTGTAACAGTAGCAAGATATTATAAATATCTTCAAGTCTTTCAGTGAGGACCACAGAGGCTCTGTAATGAGTTACAGAGGTTCTGTGGTCTGGTCCTCTGTGGAGCAGTCTTTCCTATATTATGAGATATTGGTCTTCTTTGCGCGTATGACAGAGCTTCTGTAGCGCGCCTCTTTAGCTTCTGTAGATTCTTGATCTTGAGCCCTCGGTAAGTCCGACAGAGCCTCTATAAGAGGCTTTCTTCACTTAGCCTATTTTTCACTACTTCTAAATACTTCTATGATTAGGAAGATTGAAGCTAACAATCTCCCCCTAAGTAGTGAAAAATAAAAAATTTAACTTCGAGTTTAGTTAGGCTAAGTTAGATAAGACAGAGGTTAAACAATACCTCGAAGGTTCTTTCATTTAGAAATATGCCAGAGGCATTTTACATTTGAGTACAATGAAAGATAAACTTTGACTTGGTTTGCAGGGATTGGAGGTCTGAGAATCAGATTTTGGCATCTTTGAAGTCGTCGTAGCTTCTGTTGTCTCTTCCGACTCTTCTGATCTCTTTGTAGAAACGGATGCAGAGTTCTCTTAGGCGGATTGTGGCATCAATCTCTCTGATGAAAGTATCTGCAGCATCTCTATCCATTTTCTCTGTACCTCTGTATTTTACAAGGCTTGTTCAGAGTACTAGTTGCGTACTTCTGACAGTCCATGCACACAAACAGTTTAACTTCGCCTTGTGGGTTTTGAAATACTAACCCAAACCGTGGTTCTGTGATGATTGAGTTAGGTATGGCGTCCGGTGGGCAGCGATCCTCTGGTGGTCGTAAATCCAGATGTTTGAGACCAAGATCCTTTCCCAGCTGGAAATCTATCATGCTGTAGAGCAGAAGCTTTTCCCTCATCGCTTTTCTCAACACTTGATAGGCTCTGGTGTTTGCCTCTGTGTTGTAGTTGTCCTTTGTCCATTGCAGAAGATCAGGTAGATCATAAGGATTGATATTTCTTAGGTCAGCATCAGCGAAGGTGGTTTCTGAATTGTCTTCTCTTCTGACTTTGTAAAGACTGTACCTGACCCTTGGATAGGTTCTTGTAAAGGAGATTTTGCAGAAGATTACCTTTTTGATCTTGTGGATTGAGAAGACATCTGCTTTGGTTCTTGGCTTTGTCCTTGTGAAGATGTTCTCAAATTCTTCTATGATCCTTGGATCTGTCACATGATCTGTAGGATGATTGGTCTGAAAGGATTGTTTATAGAGGTATTTGTATACCACTTCTTCCATCTCTTCATGTGTTGGACCAGGTTGTGGTACTTGTCTTCTGAGACTCTCCATCTTTTGAACAACTTCTGCAGCTCTACCAGTTAGAAGAATGTCTGACAGAGGCTTCAATCCATATGCCCAGTCAACTTCTTCAGGCTTTGGAGTTTGAAAGGTATCAAACGCGCTTTTCATTAATTTTTCTGTAGGCTTGGGCAATGACTTCTTTTTCTTGGGCTCTTCTGTCAGTATTGCTTTGCCCTTATCTTTGGCTTTTGGAGGTGCAGAACCAGTTTCTTCTGAAGGTTTGGAGGTTGGTGCTTCTGTTGGCATGATGGGGGTTGCCTCTGTAGGTTTTGATACTTGTTTTTGAGAGGACTTTTGTGGCGTTGGTTCTATTGGCTTTCTTTGCTCTGTAACCTCTGTAGGAGGTTCTTTGGTGACTTCTTCTGTAAGCTTGGTTTCTGTGGATTGAGGTATGTCGAATCTTCTTGCCATTTTGAATGCTAATGTGAACCTGTGCCTTTCTTCTTCTCTCTATGACATTCGATCAGTCATTGTATTTTGCATCTTTTTCAGAATATCAGTAGCAGAGGTCGTTGCTCTTTTTGGTTTGGTGACAATTGACTTTCTTCTTGGTATGGTTGGAGGTTTTTCTGTTGAAGGACTTTCTTCCAAAATGATTACCACAGGGGTGGTTGTTGCCTCTGTGGGTTTCTGATCAGCTTCTGGAATATTTGTTTCTTCAGGACTTGATTCCACAGAGATGGGTGTTGTCTCTGTGGTCTGTTGAGTTTGTTGTTGATCTTGGGTTTGTTCTGGAGGGGCTTGACTGATTGGTTCTGCTGCGATTGGTGGAGTTTGTATTCCTCTGCTCGTAGCTTTCTCCCTTGTATTCTCCCCCTCAGGATTATCTGATGGACCAGGATGGTCATCATCAGAATCATCCTGACTCTTATCAGAACTACCCTCTGCTCTGCAAGAAGCTTTGGTTTTCTTCGGTAATTCTGCTCCTGCTGCTATCAACTTTGCACAGACGTCATCACAGAGGCCAAGTAGAGTCGCAAGCTCTGCCTCTGTTTTAAAACGCATTCTGCCAACACTTTTTCTGAAATCCTTGACAAAGTTGGCATTTGCTGTTGTGAAGGAGACAATGAATTCTGTGACCTGGTTTATGACGTTCTGTCCTAGCTCTGTTAGCTGTGCTCTGGTCATGTAGTCTTTTGGCTGCATCATTGTCGTGTTGCGCATTGCCTATGCTTGTACTTGTTTTAGGGCATTCTGTAGATCTGCAAGAGTAATGCCCTCTGTTCTGTTGGATTGCGTATTCATTTGTTCAAGGAAGTTTTTGACAGAGTCCTTGAACGCAGAAGTTGCATTTGTTCCGATATCTTGAGCGGCAGAGGTGGCTGTAGCTTTGGCAGTAGTTTCGGTAGAAGACTTCATCGCTGAGATGGCAGATTTTACCTCTGTGGACAGATTGTCCATTTTGGTGTTTAGTTTCAGGATAGCCGTCGATGTTGTCTCTGCAAAAGATTTGAAAGAGCTTTGCAACTCTTTCATTGTTTGGTTCACAGAGGTGACAAGGGTTTGGAACTCATCCCTTGATACTTGTGTTCCTAGTGTAACCTCTGGAGGAACGCATTCGTCTCCAGAGTGAGTCCCTGTTCCTGGGACACCTTCGTTCACCCTTGTTTGTACGTTGGGGGTGGAAGGATTTCCATCTGATCCTTGAGCAGAAGCATCTAGTGCTTCAGACTCTACAGAAGTTTTGTGAATGACATTGTCTAGATCTACTTCAGAGGTGGGTACTAGATTATCCTTCTGTTGACTCGGAGACTTGTCTAGAGTCTCTTCGTCGTTGTGCTCACTACTTCTCTCTGAAAGAAGTGTTGGCCCTAGTTGTGTGTGTGTGGCAGAGGAAACAAATTCCTCTGTAGGGTGTTCTGTTGTGATCTGGGGCGATGGATCACGAACTGTAGGTGAGTCTCTCTGAGGAGACTCCCTAGGAATGGATTCCCCGGTTTCTGTGGGCGCAGAAGTCTAAAGAGTGACTTCTGGCTGGTTGGGTTGGGTTTGGATCGAGCTGTGCTGCTCTGTTTCAATAACTCCTTCTGCAGCTAGACCTGCGGAGTTAGATGTGTGGGTGGCACTGGGAGGGGCTGAGGGATTTGTGCCTTCTTCAACTTCGGCATCTTTTTCTTTTCCCTTTTCCCTTTTCTTTTTCTCCCATTTTCTCTATGATTTCCTTAACCTTTTCTCTATTCCACTCTGGTGCGTTCTTTTGATTTCGTTCTTTAATAGCTTCCTCTAACATGTCTATTTCCTCTATTTCTTCTTTTGCATCTTGGCTTGGACTTTTTCTGTGGACGTCCAATCCTTGTCGAATGAAGGGGTTCTATATGATAATAGGTGTCTCACCTGGTTGATTTCTGGGTGTTGTGTCATCTTCTTGCAGATGTGTGTCAATGCCAGAAATTGAGAAATATTGTTCTTCTGGGGAGTGGTGGTCGAGAGGTTGTGCCGTCCACCCTGTTGTATTTAAGGTGTTGGCAATGTCAGGGTTCTGTAGGAAGTCGTTCAGGTCTCCGTGATGAGCAAATCTATCTAGAGATTGATAGGGTGATTGAGAAATATTTTCTTTTCTTCCTCTGTTTTGGGGAAGAGGGAGGAACAGAGGAGCCAATTTCTGTGGCATGAGGAGGTGATGGTTAATCTTTTGCAGCGCTTGTAGAGGTTCCTTCTGCAGTTTTTCTTTTCTTTGCTGTTGGAGTAGATGCAGAGGTTTTTGAAGAGGACTTCTTTCCCATGATTTCTGCACGTTTGGCTATGAAGCTTAGTTGTATAGCCATGTGTTTTTCCAATTTTTGATCTTTTTTTCTTCTTGAGTGGAAAGAGGTTCTGCAACTATTGTTCCTAGGGGGACACCTAAACGCGGGGGTGTCATAGGACTCGGTTTAGGAGTTCTATGTTCGCGTATATACTCTTTCTTAAGGGTTTTATTCGAGGCATACTTCAGAAGCTTCTTTGACAGAGGTCTGCAGTGTGAGTAACCATCTATATGATCAGTGGGGACATTTTTGCTCATTGGGAACTGTTTGGGAATTGGCCCTTCCATTGGCCATTTCTGTATCAGCAACAGAGGTTCGAACAATACTCCCAATATTCTTTGGAATTGCAGAGGTGGTAGAAAGTTGGGATCGTTCTCTTTGACCCGTTTGGTGTTGTTCTTTCTGTCGATGGTGTTGATGATCTCTTGCATCATTATCGTCGCGTAATAGAGTGGAAGATCATAGTACACCCCATACATGAAGGTTAAGATCTGATGCGAGGTCTGGTCAATGTTGCCTATCTTCCCTGTCAGGCATCTGTTAAGAATAGAGAACAAGGTGTTCTACATAGGTGGTAATCTGCCTCTGCGGAAGTCATTTCTCTTCCGTAGTTGTGTGTTGTACCCAAGCATTTCTACGAAGCGACAGAGCTCGTCGTCTGTTGGTTGCTGTTAGGACACTGAAGTTGTCCTTTATAATAGAAAGTTTTGTAAAGCAATAGCTGTGTTAAAGGGCTTATGCTTAATTGTTGTAGCAAGTGATGAAGACTATAAATAGGTCTTTACTTGTAGTTTGTAAGTAGTGAATTCATTAATACAAGATGTAGATCTCTAATCACTTTGTGTTCTCTCTAGGTTAGATTTCCTTTTCAATAAAGTTCTTCATCATCTTGTTACACAATACTTGGATTGTATGAAGATCATGGACCTAACAGTTGCTCTGCATATTTCTTCAAACCAAGAAGACCCCTCGTGGGTAGGTTGAACTCAAGTGAGAACATTGTTCTGTTGAACTTGATTTCAAGATGTTCAGATTTGTCAGGTCTTGAAATGTACCCTTTGATAATAGAGTCGTCTTTATCAAATCGGCAGCTCTGCCAAAACTGGTTCAGATATCTGACTGGTATTTTCTTTGGGGTTCTTGAGAGTAGAGGGAAGAGGATGTGATTTTCCATTATGTTCAGAAGAATGGCGTGGGCTTCGCCGAAAGCAGTGGGTGAGGGGACCAAATAGCAGTTGTTGGATTTGATTGGTAGTACCTTTTCGAAGTGATCCTTAGCTATGAAGTTTTGCAGATGTGTTGTCGGAGCAAAGTCTGCTGAGTCACCGGAATCTTCTAGTTCAATGTTCTGGGCAGGGTTGGGGTTTTCTGAATGTTCAGAATGAGCCGGTGAATGTTCTGGTGAGGTCGCCGGAGAGTGTGTAGGGGAGATAGCTTGAGAAGATGAAGCCATTTGATACTGAGAATAAGAAACTTGCAGGTTTTTGCAGGGTTTCGCCGGAGAAGAATGAGAGTTTGTAAAAGGTTTATGAGAGGGTAAGCTTGGTTTTTATAGGAGGGTAAAACGGTAGAATTCGAAAGAGTAAAATATATGGCAATGGATTAAAATTTGGAATCCGTACTCGAGTTAGAACGGCGAGTTCAACTTTCCAAAGAAAACGTTTCATGTAAGCCCAATGAAAATGGGACACGTAGGCCATGTCAGAAGATGACAGGACGTCGTGCGTGGCCCATTAATGCTAGGCGCGTGGGGTTATTCTTAGCCATATGTAATTCATTCTCAGTAAAAGTAACCGTTATTACTCCAGAACTTCTGTACCTTACAGAAGCTCTGTGATCTTGAAAATCTTTGTTGTTTATCCCTTTCATATATCTCATTGTTATCATGACTTCTGTGGGGTTCTTCTTTAACCAAAACATTTGTAAAGGCATTGGAGAGGATAAAATCGGATTTTTGTCAAGAAATTTGTTTCGCAGAGGTTTTGTGGCTCTGTTGGAACTTGCAGAAGTTCTGTGAGGGCCAGCAGAAGCTCTATGAGGGAAAAAATCTCATAACAAAAATTTTATTAAAATTTTTGATCATCCAATTTTTGATTTGGTTTAAGAGATGTTTTTCGGACATATTTGAAAGTTTGTGTCCGAGAAAACAGTTAAAAAAACGGTTTGTTCGAGAAGGTCATGGTTTGTGTTTTCGGTTTCCAAGATAACATTCCAAAAGATCGACAGAGGGTTAATTTGTGATCACAGAGCATGTTTCTTGCAGAACCTCTGTTGAGCTCAGCAGAAGCTCTATGACCTTAAATTTCTCTTAATTCGAATTTTATGAAACTTTTTGAGCTTTTGATTTTTGAAATGTTTATTTAAAGTATATTTAGGACATATTTGACAATTCTTGTCCTAGAAAATTGTTTTCCAAAAACCTTTTGTGCGAGAGACATACCTTTTGGTTCTTCTTTTCTCGGCAGTGATATCTGACTTCTGTCGATATGGAGTCATCGACATTTTTCTTTGGCTTTCCCTTGAAAGTTTTATCTCTTTAGATCATTTCAGGGTTCCCTTCTGCTCCCCCTTGATCTAATCACCTCTGTAGATCAAGTAATTTCCTTTTGCTCCCCCTTGACCTATGCTTGGATCAAAGAATGATAAGTTTTGCATAGAACATAGGTCATGTTTTCCAGAGGTTCTGTAGGGGTCGTCAGAGGTTCTGAGTTGACTTACAGAAGCTCTGTGATTTTAAGAACTATTTAAGATTGAGAACTTACAAACAGAAATAAATTAACTTAAAGCAAAAATAAAGGAAATTTGTACATATTTACAGAAGATAAAGCTATACTTACAGAGGATTGTCACACCATGTTTATCATTCCTAACTTACCCACCAAGAAATTGAATCTTTTCTCTTCTAGTGCTTTGGTGAATAAGTCAGCGAGTTGATATTCTGTTGGCACGAAATGCATTTCAATTGTACCGTATTCAACATGATGTTTCAAGAAATGGTACCTTATATCGATATGCTTGGTTTTCGAGTGTTGCACAGGATTGGCAGAGATAGCAATGACACTTTTGGAATCACAGAAGATGGGTATTTTGAATAGGATGTGGCCGTAGTCTTTTAGTTGAGTTTTCATCCATAGAACCTGAGAACAACAGCTAGCAGCAACAACGTATTCAGCTTCTGCAGTGGATGTTGAGACACAATTCTGCTTCTTGGAGGTCCAACTGACTAGTTTACCACCTAGGAATTGGCAACTCCCAGAGGTACTCTTTCTGTCGAGCATGCATCCTCCATAGTCTGAATCTGTATAAGCTTTAAGACTAAAACCAGAGTTTTGTGGATACCAGAGACCGAGATTTTTGGTCCCCTTTAGGTATCTAAAGATTCTCTTCACCGCATCATAATGTGATTTCTTAGGATTAGCTTGATAACGTGCACAAAGACATGTGGCATGCATGATGTCAGGTCTGCTTGCTGTTAAGTATAACAGAGATCCAATCATGCCTCTGTAGAGAGTGCATTCTACAGAGATACCATTTGGATCTAAGAATAACTTATTTCCAGTGGCCATTGGAGTTTTCATTGCAGAGGTATCAGAGAGTTTATATTTTGACAGAATGTCAGAGACATATTTGGCTTGATTTATAAAAATTCCCTCTGAAGTTTGTTTGACTTGAAGTCCGAGGAAGAATGTTAATTCTCCCATCATACCCATTTCAAACTCACTCTGCATGAGTTTTTCAAAACTTTTACACTCTTCTGAATTAGTAGACCTTAAAATTATGTCATCCACATAGATTTGTACAAGCATTATCTCACCCTTTTTATGTTTTTAGAACAAGGTAGTATCTGTTGTGCCTCTGTTGTAGCCATTGACTAGAAGGTAGGTAGAAAGTCGTTCGTACCATGCTCTTGGAGCCTGTTTCAGTCCGTATAGAGCCTTTTCAAGGTAGTATACATGCCTTGGAAACTTTGAGCTTTCAAACCCTGGTGGCTGATTTACGTAAACCTCTTCTTGGATTTCACCGTTTAGAAAAGCTGATTTTACGTCCATCTGATAGACTTTAAAACCTCTGTGGGCTGCGAAGGCTAAGAATATTCTTATTGATTCGAGTCGTGCGACAGGGGCAAAAGTCTCATCGTAGTCTATGCCTTCTTCTTGTCTATATCCCTTTGCTACTAATCTTGCTTTGTTTCTGATGACCACTCAATCTTCATCCTTCTTGTTTCTGTAGACCCATTTAGTCCCAATGGCCTGTTTCCCTCATGGCAGAGGTACTAAAGTCCATACTTTGTTACGCTCAAACTGCAGAAGTTCTTCTTGCATGGCGTCTACCCAATTTGGGTCATCTAGGGCTTCAGAAATCTTCTTTGGTTCTATCACACTGATAAAGTTAGTAAAAAAAACAAAAATTAGCAGTGGCAGACCTGGTTTTTACTGAGTCAGAAGGTTCTCCGATTATTTGGCTTGGAGGATGGCTTTTTGTCCACTGAGTTGTGCATGGAAGATGATCATCAATGTCCTCGAACCTTTCGTCAGCGGCTTCTTGTGTTTCTTCTTGTGTAGCCTATGTCGTTCTTCGTGCCTTGGTAGTTGATTCTACCGTTTGTGGAAATATTGGTATGAGTGGTGGTGGGGTTTGTTCCTCTGAGGACGTATAGTCTTGGTCCTCGATTTCCTCTGTAATTGGTTCTTCTGTGGATTGTGGAGTTTGTTTTTCAGCAACTTCTGTGGTCGTTTTTCTTGATGTTTCATCTTCTGCATGTTCTTCTTCGGCAATTGCATCTGTAGTATTTATAGAAGAAGATGAAGCATTATTTGGACCTGTTAGAGTCATACCTGTAGGATTTTGTTCGACAGAGGATGGTTCTTCAGAAATTCTGATGGTTCCAACAGAAGGATCAATGTCATTGTTGAACATCTCTAAAAATAGAAGATCCAAATCTTCTATTGTTTTTGAGATGTCAGAGGATTTCCCTTTAATTCCGAGTTCTGAACTGATTTGTTCAGAAGTCACCTAGAATGAATCATCAAAAGAAACATTAATGCTTTCTACAATCTTGCGAGACTTTGTAAGGAAGGTTCTGTAGGCTTTGGAAGTGGCAGAGTATCCAATGAATTTGCCTTCATCAGCTTTTACTTCAAATTTTCCTCTCGAATCTCTGTCGTTTAAAACAAAGCATTTGCATCCGAATACATGGAAAAACTTGATGTTTGGCCGCCTTTTGTGAAGTAATTCGTAAGGCGTCTTGAGTTGTCTTTTCACAATGGTTGAACGATTTTGTGTATAACACGCAGTAGAAATTGCTTCTGCCCAAAAGTTCATTGATAATCCGCATGTAGATAGCATAGTTCTTGCGGCCTCCACAAGTGTTCGATTCTTTCTTTCGACTACACCGTTCTGTTGTGGAGTTCGAGCGGCAGAGAAGTTGTGTGATATTCCTTCTGTAGAAAGATAGGCTTCAATGACACAGTTTTTAAATTCTGTGCCATTGTCACTTCTTAACTTCTGTATTCTGCAGTCATAAAGAACTTGAATTCTTTTCATTAGATTTATCAGTATAATTGGAACATCTGATTTCTTTCTAATAAATTCAACCCATGTGAAACGTGAATACTCATCAATTAGGACAAGTATGTATTTCTTGCCACCTAGGCTCTGTATAGCAATGGGACCGCAGAGGTCGACATGAAGCATGTACAGAGGCCTAGTGCAAGACACGTCTGTTTTGCCTTTGTGGGAAGCCCTTCTGTGTTTTCCCATTCCACAGGCCGAACACAAGTGATCCTTATTGAATTTAACATTTGGCAAACCTTTAACTAGATCGAGTTTTACTAGTTTATCCAGGGTGTGAAAGTTTAAGTGACAGAACCTGTTGTGCCATAACCACGCTTCTTCACTTTTACAGGCTACTAGGCAAACTTTGTCCTTGGATTTTGAAGTAAAATTCATTAGATATAGATCATCTCTTCTTTCAGCTCGCAGAAGTTCCATTCCTGTGTTTTCACTTTGTAGAGAGCAGAAAGTTCTTTTGAATAACACACCGAATCCTGTATCACAGAGTTGACTTACACTTAGTAGGTTGTGTTTGAGGCCATTCACATATGCAACTTTGTATATGATAAATCCCAAATCTAGCACAAAGTAATGAACAAGTGTAGAGAGAATCTAGAGTGCAATCTTGTCATCCATATATTGATTTCAAAGTGTAAAATGACAAATGCTTCAAGTTGTTATCCAAAATAACAAAGGAACTCCTTTATATAGTAGGACATGACAAGCCCATGCCTCTACTAAGGAGAAACAGTACAAGATATTAATACTGTCTTGATAGCTACAAAAATGCCCTAACAATCTCCCCCTTAGCTATCAAGGCAGAAAGGGTCTTCTTCTACTTCGAAACCCAAGATGCGTTTCAATCCTTCGCATAGCCATTCTGAAGCTCAATTTTTCATCTATCTCTTCAATGGCTCTTGACAAAACTCTTCTAGGTCTTGAAGACATCCAATTAACTTTTCGTTCAGCATCATGTCTTTTGAGCTTTTCGACTAACTGAAGTCTTACAATTTTAAGCGTACCATCAGAATATTTTTCCAACTCATTAAACCGAATGAATATCTTGTTTGCACCATTACTGAACACAACACCAAACTCTGGTTCTCCAATCACACAATATAAAGGCATCCTCATCAATCCAGTCAATTCTTGATTTGGTCTTAACAGATTTATTCTTGGTTGATAGCTTTCCACACCCATCTGCAAATCATGACACTGTGTGAATAAAACGTGTCTTCTCAGAAATCTCTTAATGGCATTCAAAGCAAGAGTTACGTTTTCCCTTCTGATCTGAAGATCTCTGAAATGATGATACAAGAACTCAAAATCTTCCATGGTTAAATGACAGAAATCAGCTTCAGTAAATCTATAATCTCTGCAATCTTGCCTTTGAACAAGAAACTCTGGATACCACAACTTGTAATACAGTCTAGCTGTTACCTCCTTTATAGACACAATCAACTTCTTGCTCCTCACCTCTCTTTTCTTTTGACACTTGTCCCTTAGAAAGTACATATATTCGAACTTGTATTCGGCTGTTTGATCTGTAATACCCAACACAGCGTAGGGATTCAAAGTTCTGATTCTGTGCACAAACAGTCTTCTTTCTTCTTCTTCTAGAAAAGGTGTTCTCAAATACAAAGTTCTTTGTCGTTGTTCAAGTTCAGTCAATTTTCTGCTCCGTAAGGATGAAGGACCAGGTTGATCAGCAGGATTAGAAGGACCAGCTTCATCATGACTAGGAATGATAGGAGGTATTGAAGATGTAGTGGATTGAGGATCAGTCTCTTCGGATTTTGGCTCTTTAGATAATGGATCATGAGAATGATGTGGTTCAGATACAGGTATAGTGGTTTGAGTTGAAGTAGATTGGTTAAGGTTGATGGTTATAGGTGTAACAGAAGGTTGTTCTGACATCAAAGTGGTTGAGATATGTTCGGGTGAGTGTACAGGGCTAAAGATTATTTCTTCAGGAGTTTGTGGCCCATATATCTCTGACAAAATATCAACCTCTTCTTCATTAAATCCAACACCTTGATCTTCTGGTTCATAAGTAAATACCAAAAGTGGTTCTTCTTCCTCCTTAACTTTCCAATACCGATCATAAGCTCTTGCACTTTCATCAGTTTCTTCATCATCAGAACTAATTTCAATCAACTCCACAGATTGCACGAATCGATCAACCACTTCTCTTATCTCCTTCTCATTTACCTCAGGCTTTTCAACCGTTGGTTCTATATTCGGATCAACATATAATACGATCTGTTTTCCGCTTTGATCACCCATAGCACCTGATTCAAACATCTTAGATATTTCAGCAACAGTCGGATTCTTTTTCTGACCTTGAGAGCTTTCTGACTCAGCTCTTCTCTTCTTACTCATCTCCCCCTCATGATCATGATCATCGGGATCCTGATCATGTCTTCTTTTAGTACTCTGAGCTTGAGTCTTACACGACTGTTCCATTAATGCTTTCAACTCAACAATTGACTGCTTCATATCACTTAAAGATTTCACAACTTCAGACTTGAAAGTAGATAACTCTTTGGATAATGCTTGAAACTGTGTGGGTGTAACTGAAGGTGTAGGTGGAAGTGGATTTGGAGTAGATTGGAAATTCTGAAGTAGAGATAACAAGGTTTTACTTTGCTGATCTTCAGGACTCATAGACATCAGTTTGGCATAGAATAAATCCCTTAATTCATCAACACTTTGATCCATTGGTGGTTGTTGCATAGGAGAAGACTGAGGTACTCGAGGCGGAGCCAGATAGATTTCTGGACGAGGACGTACAGCTGGCTCATAAGTCATCGGTTCTTTTCCCTTCAACTGATTCTTCACACCTTGTAACTCCCGGATGAACATAGTTTCAATGTCCTTTAGGGCGCCATCGAAGTTTTCCCTTGTCACAAAGACGGGTAAAGTAACACCGGCACCACTTAGGTTTGCCGTTGACACAACAGTTGTTGCAACTGTGTGACCTACACTCAGTGTTGGCATAGTGTTAGCACTGGTAGGATTTCCACTCTGTCCTTGTAGTCCTGTAAAAGAATCTACTTTGAGTGTTCCGGATGAGTCACGAAGGCGCGCATCAGATGTTCCTGAAAGTGTCCTATTCAAAGAATCAAATATATTAGGAACAGGCACTAGACTCGAACTTTGTGCAGGAAAGAAGGTCGAGGACTGGGGAGGAAGTCGCTCTGTTTCAATATCCGGAATCTCCGAACGAGATCCAGATAGTGTTTGTGCTAAAACCCCGTGAGAAAATGAGACAGTTTCTTGTGAAGAAGAAGCTGAATAGCTGGCAGAGGTGTGCAATTGCGTTACTGGGCGAGTAACGACTTGTTCAACACCTGATCCCAACAAATGAGATCTGGTGGTGGATGTGGCTGCCCTTCTGGAATAGACAGTTTGGATATCTTTCACACTCTCCATATTCTTTTCTTCAGTTTCTCTCACAGTCTCACATATATTTTCAACTGATACTCCCTCGGGTCTCCGTATGCCTTCCGTTCCTTCACTAACTTGAGTCGACATTAAAGGCATGTCATCAAAGTTTAAGCTTTCCACATTAATATTATCTGACATATTCAATTGTGGAAATTCAAAGATATCAGAAACGTTACCAAACCAGTTTTCTTCAGTAGTAGCATCAGCACCAATATTTCCAGCATTCCCTTGATCATCATCATTATCATCGTTGTCATCTCCATCACCATCACGATGTTCCTCCGCTGAATCAGACGCATTATCAGACTCTGTACTATCACTAGAGTACTCAACTAAAGGAGGATCCCCAATGTGTTTAGGAATTTCTCCCTCAGAATCGTGTTGTACAAGATCATCTGTATGTGTGTCCTCGGACGATGACCCTGTATCTTCAAATACAGATGTATGATCCCCACCAGTTCCCCTCTCGGTGTTTTCCCTCGACTCTCCCCGTTCAGTAGCCCGTGCATCCTGAACACTCACCGACTCCTCTCGCCTAGGGGTTGAGTCTGGGGTAGGTCCCTCCGGTTCTGGCTGGACCATAGACTCTCTATACTCGATAATGCACTCAACGTCCTGATCCGCGTATCGAAGAAATCCTTCAGGTAACGGCATCTCATAATCAAATTCAGTTTTACGAAACTGAAGATACTGCATAGCTTTCTCGGGCACAGAAGGATGATTTGCTCGTCTTGGAATTTCTCTATTAGAACGAAGCATGCTATGAATGATAATCTGAAGAAACCTCATATATGGAACATAAGGCTTTCCCTTGTTTTGTCGGCGAAGATCTATCTTCTCATTCAGTTCATGCCAGAAAATAGCTGCATAATCTACATGAAGATCATACACTACTGCATGAAATAGCTTCAGAAATCCGACACTGGCACTGTCTGTTCCGGCATGTTTAGCAGATAAGCATCTATTAATAATGGAGAAGATTGTATAGTATAACGGTGGTAGGTTCGCCTTATGGAATTCCTTCACCCGAGTTAAGTTTCCAGTGTATCCCATAGCACGTATTCCTTCAAACGTTTCTTCTTCAGATGGAAAAGGATCAAACTCAGTCTTTCCTTCTCGTGAATCAGGTTCAGGTAGCCTCAGAATCATTCTTAGTCTTTGGAAATCAAGCTTTGTGATGAAGTTGTCTATTTGGAATACAAAAATTGGTCTTCCATCTTCCATAGTTGTTGTTATTGTCTTCCATGCTTGCTGTAAATATAGCATAGGCACAACGACAGTATTCGTTAATGCGTATGCTAACGGATGATTCCTGAGCACTTCCTTTATCACTGGATGAATGTTGATGTGATCAAAATCAATGTGATGATTGTTGGGAATGATCGCAATATAGTTGATCGGATGAATGATAGCATTATCTGGATGAATTCCGGCTTGGGATTGATGTACTGATCGTGTTGACGGTAAAGGTACATCGTGTGTCGGTTCGGGAAGACTCGGAATATGATCATCAAAGCCTTGAATGTGACTTTGTTCTTCTTGATTAACCATTTTACCTGTTGATAATAGTTCTTACAGAATTAGTCTTTGAAAAAAATTTGAAAGAAATTTTTTTTCTAAGTATAGAATTCGAATCATAGTGCATTCGAATTCATGATTTGTCTTTGAATATCAATTCGAATCCACAAGGGTTCGAATTCATCCAATTCGAATCCACAAGGGTTCGAATTCATCCAATTCGAATCCATAAGGGTTCGAATTCATCCAATTCGAATCTATAAGGGTTCGAATTCATCCAATTCGAATCTATAAGGGTTCGAATTCATCCAATTCGCATCTATAAGAGTTCGAATTCATCCAATTCGAATCTATAAGAGTTCGAATTTATCCAATTCGAATCCAAAGGCATTCGAATTCAACAGTTGAGCCCTAATTCAGATTATGACATATGAATTCGAATCTAAAGGCATTCGAATTCAACACTTGAGCCCTAATTCAAAGTATGACATATGAATTCGAATCTAAAGGAATTCGAATCTAAAGGCATTCGAATTCAACACTTGAGCCCTAATTCAAATTATGACATATGAATTCGAATCTAAAGGAATTCTTTCTTAACATGTTTTATGAATTCGAAACAAGAACGATTCGAAATCATGTTCGAATTCAACAATGTTCATGAATTCGAATCAGGTATGGTTCGAATTCATGTTCATATGAACACGATGATGAACAGTAAACTTTTTGATTTTACAGATTAGCATAGTAAATGTTTACAATCAAACAAACCATTCGTATAGAATGATTCGTATTACATTTTCGAATCTGATAAGAGTAATTTCGATAGAAATGTTTACCTGATGAGGATGAATCAAGCAGATGAAGGATCGATAAAGTGGAAGATGAACAGTGTTCTCTTGAGAGTGTTTGAAACAATACCAAATAGTGAAAAGTGGGAAATAAGGTTTCGAACCCTATTTATACTCAAAAAAAATTTGTACACTTGGCACACATTAGAGTACCCCAATTGGCAATCAGTTAAAAATGCATGTTTCAAAACATTAGATATGGCACTGTTCATCTGAACAATTTACATAAACAAATATGTAAAAAATTCAAAAAGAGTTCGAATCAGATAAAGTTGTACAACAATTGATATTGATCTCATTGAATTCGAATCCTTAAGGGTCCGAATTCATTGAATTCGAATCCTTAAGGGTCCGAATTCATTGAATTCGAATCCTTAAGGGTCCGAATTCATTGAATTCGAATCCTTAAGTGTTCGAATTCTTTGAATTCGAATCCTTAAAGGTCCGAATTCATTGAATTCGAATCCTTAAGAGTCCGAATTCATTGAATTCGAATCCTTAAGTGTTCGAACTCTTTGAATTCGAATCCTTAAAGGTCCGAATTCATTGAATTCGAATCCTTAAGAGTCCGAATTCATTGAATTCGAATCCTTAAGAGTCCGAATTCATTGAATTCGAATCCTTAAGTGTTCGAATTCTTTGAATTCGAATCCTTAAAGGTTCCGAATTCATTGAATTCGAATCCTTAAGAGTCCGAATTCATTGAATTCGAATCCTTAAGTGTTCGAATTTTTTGAATTCGAATCCTTAAAGGTCCGAATTCATTGAATTCGTATCCTTAAGTGTTCGAATTCTTTGAATTCGAATCCTTCAGAGATCGAATTCTTCAAATATTTGCATGAAAATTTACAACTTTTTCTGAAAAGTCCAACAACTGTTCTAAAATTCTCACATCAGATAAAACTTTGTAAGCTCTCAGATACAGATAACACTTTTACAGATTTATGCCGAATTGCTCCCCCTTAACAATTGCATAAACTGTTATCTTTTCTTCAGAGAAATCTGCACAAACAGAGAAAGATTTGGTACTCATAGAACATGAGTCCAAACTGTTAAAATTATCACTTTGTGTAAAAATCTAACTCCCCCTTAAAATATGAATTCTTGAGCAACTTGCTTTCTTCCTCTGAAAATATGCATAAAACTCAGTATTTGATATTGGATCAAAAATACATTTCACTAGGAAAGTCAAATTCATTGAATTTTGTTTTATGACTACTAACATTTGATCATTTGAAAGCTTTACAAAAGAAATTCAACTTAATAAAATTTAACATATATTCCAATCAGATGAAATCAAATGCATGTGTTTGGATTCAAGGACAAGACATCATTGCTTATCAAGTTATAATTGTTCAGTGTCCACCCCTTTATCAAATCTATTTGGTGTGCTAGCATGCGAAATATGATTGGCATAAAGCTTATGTATTTCTACAATACATAAGAATACTTTGCTCTACTCACACTATTTTTCCAAAATCAGAATTTTCACAAATTTACGGGTTTATCGCGACTTTGTATTTTCCCAAGTTTCAAGAGATATGTGCTCTTTGGCATCTTTTAATATTGTGCACATTTGAATCTTTTGATTTTGTGCTCATTGGCATCTTTTGATTTTGTGCTCATTGGCATCTTTTGATCAAAAAGTTTAGTAAGAATAAGATACACCGTTAAACATGACTTTCTATCTGGTTCTATAGCAGGATTTGGGTTAGCAGATCCCAGACCAGTTGGCCTTAGGTGCTAGGTGACGAGCACCCCTTAGAACTTAATTTCCCAAACCAGAAAGGCCACATCGATATATCTTAAACCCATTTGTACCAGTAGAACATGGCTTTCTATCTGGTTCTATTGCAGGATTTGGGTCAGCCGATCCCAGACCAGTTGATCTTAGGGACTAGGTGTCGAGCACCCCTTAGGACTTACTCTCCCAAACCAGAAAGGCCACAGGCACAAACTTTCAAACTAAATGATAGTGCAACTATTTTATCTCAATCACTTGGTTCTAAAACATAGTGCTTTGCCCATATTTTCATTTCCATCCATCATTCTGACATATAGGCTTTTTGAGCATTATATTCTATATATATCCAGATTCACATAACTTTGAGCATTCAGCATAATTTCATTCATGTTTTGCTGACCTTTCGATTTATTTTAGAGGTGAAAATTGAAGCAAATCTAACTCAGATAGTACAAAGTTTCTTGTAAAATCATCTTTTAGCACACATTTAATTCATTGAATGAAAATTGAAAATTTCATCTTAATGAATTAAATTTGTAAAGTTTCAAGTTTTCAAATCAGTAGAAACAAATATAATCCAATGTTACCTTTTGCCACTTGTTCCTTGAAACAAAAATATATAGCAGTTAAGGATATTACCTGAGAAGTGTGAGTTCTAAACTGATTTGTTTAGAAGTCTTAGTCTTTAAAGTACGGGTCCTGAACTGAGTTGTTCAGAAGTCATAGTCTTTGAAGAACAGGTTTTGAACTGATTTGTCCAAAAGCCATTGACGTTGAAATCCGGGTTCTAAACTGATGTGTTTAGAAACCATAGATATTTGTCTCCCCCTTAATGGTACAAATATTTTTCAAAAAATACGCCGCTTCTCTTCTGTTTTCAGTCATGCGTGTGATATGTATTTCAATTCAGTACAACACATGATGAACCTGCAAAACAGATTAAGCAGATTTTGGTACCCAATGGCACTTGGGTCCTAGTGGGTTAGGATATGATCATAGATTTAAGTAAGCAAGAACACGAACTCCCCCTCAATGTCTTAAGGATTCAACATTCCTAGTTTGCTGATTAAAAAATTTAACCTCTTTTCATCTAAAGGTTTTGTGAAAAGATCAGCAAGTTCTAGTTCTGTTGGTACAAAGTGCATTTCTATAGTTCCCTTCTCAACATGGTCTTTGATAAAATGGTACCTGACATCTATGTGTTTCGTTTTGGAATGTTGAACAGGATTTTCAGTTATTGCAATTGCGCTTTTGGAATCACAATAAATGGGGATCTTGTTGAAGATATATCCATAATCCTTTAGCTGAGTTTTCATCCAAATTACTTGCGAACAGCAACTAGCGGCGGCCACATACTCTGCTTCAGCCGTAGATGTTGATACACAAGTTTGCTTCTTTGATGACCAGCTTACTAGTTTATCTCCCAATAATTGACAAGCACCAGATGTGCTTTTCCTGTCCATCATATTTCCCGCATGATCTGCATCTGTGTAAGCAGTTAGTTCAAACCCAGAATCCTTAGGATACCAAAGACCCAAATTTTTTGTGCCTTTGAGATATCTAAGGATTCGCTTTACAGCCACAATATGAGATTCCTTCGGGTTTGCTTGGAAACGTGCACAAAAAGATGTTGCAAACAAAATATCCGGTCTACTTGCCGTTAGATACAGTAAAGATCCAATCATGCCTCGGTATAACTTTTGATCGACTGATATACCAGATGAATCAGCGTTCAAAAGCTTACCGGTAGCCATGGGAGTTTTCATGGTGGAAGAGGAATTTAATTCAAATTTCTTAAGCATATCATTTATATATTTTGATTGATTAATGAAAATGCCTTCATTTGATTGTGTCACTTGGAGACCAAGAAAAAATTTTAACTCTCCCATCATACTCATTTGAAAACCGCTTTTCATCACCTTTTCAAAATCTTTACACATATCTGGATTTGTAGATCCAAATATAATGTCGTCAACATATATTTGTACTAACATTAAATCTTTACCTTCTCTTTTGAGAAAAAGAGTTGTATCTATTGTACCTTTGGTGTATCCATTTTTAAGCAGATGAATAGTCAGAGTCTCATACCATGCCCTCGGTGCTTGCTTTAAGCCGTAGAGTGCTTTGTCTAGAATGTAGACATGGTTGGGATATTTGGGATCAACAAAGCCTTCAGGTTGACTTACATACACTTCCTCATGTAGTATTCCATTCAGAAACGCAGATTTGACATCCATTTGGAATACCTTCATGTTCTTATGTGCTGCGTATGCAAGAAAGATCCTTATTGCTTCAATCCTTGCTACTGGTGCATAGGTTTCATCATAATCTATTCCTTCTTGTTGATTGTAACCTTTAGCAACCAGTCTTGCTTTATTTCTGACTATAATCCCCGCTTCGTCCTTTTTGTTTCTAAAGACCCATTTGGTTCCAACTATGGTTTTGTCTTTTGGACGTTTCACCAAGTGCCACACTTCGTTGCGTTTGAACTCATTTAATTCCTCTTGCATGGCGTTGATCCAATCTGGATCTTGTAAAGCTTCAGATGCTTTCTTGGGTTCTAACGTGCTAAGAAAATTTACGTACAAACATTCGTTTGTAGTCGCAGATCGGGTTTTCACTCCATCATTCAGATCACCAATTATATCAGCCGGAGGATGTGCTCTTGTCCATTTATGACTACTTGGAAGAGTTGGTATATCCATACGAGTGTTTGATGGATTATTTTCATCCAATACTGCAAAAATCTCCTCTGTCGATTCAGCTGAAGATACATTTGTCGTTTCCGGTATGTTGACTTCTGTTTCTAATCCTTCAGATGTGGAAGTCTCCGATAAATGATTTTCTGAAACCTGAACAACTGGTTGAATTTCAGGTTCAGAGATAGGAACGTGTTCACTTGGAATCTCATTAGTTTCTACAGAAGTACTAGTATCAACATCTTCAGTTGGACCGGAGATATTTGCACTCGTCTGATTCTGAGATGCATTCACAGATGTGATTGGTGGTTCCATATCTGCACAGTAATCCATAAATGCATCATGAAATAGTAAATCTAAATCAGTAGTATTATTATAATTCAAAGCTGAATTAGAAAACTGTTTCGTCACAGGTTCTACTCCATTTTTAGTAGAAGCTTCAGATTTCTGTACGAGTTCTGAACTAAATTGTCCAGAAGTCAATGTCACAGTCTCGTCGAACGTAACGTTGATACTCTCGATTACTGATTTTGTTCGATTATTATAAATCCTGTATGCTTTCGAGTTCAAGGAATAGCCTATAAAGATGCCCTCATCAGCTTTAACATGAAGCTTTGTAAGATATTCACGATCTTTCATCACAAAACACTTGCATCCAAATACACGCAGAAATTTGATGTTAGGTTTGCGATTGTTGATTAATTCATATGCAGTTTTGTTAAAGCGTTTATTTATAATAGTTCTGTTTTGAGTAAAACACGCTGTGGATACTGCTTCAGCCCATAGACTTGGTGGAAGACCCGAGTAAGCAAGCATCGTCCTAGCAGCTTCTACAAGAGTTCGATTTTTCCTTTCAACTACTCCATTTTGTTGTGGAGTAATTGGGGCAGAAAAATTATGAGTTATTCCAACGGATTCAAGAAAATATTGAAGAGTTGCATTCTTGAATTCAGTTCCGTTGTCACTTCGGATTTTTCGAACAGGGCGTTGTAGAAGAGTTTGAATCTTCTTGATGAATTTAATGATCTGCTCGGGTGCTTCAGACTTGAGTCGTAAGAAATCCAACCAAGTATATCGCGAAAACTCATCAACCATAACCAAGATATATTTCTTTCCTCCCATTGACTGAGTTCGCATTGGGCCACAGAGATCCATATGAATTAATTCCAAGGCATTGTTACAATTAGACAAAGTCTTGGTCTTGTGAGAAACATGTTTCATCTTTCCCATTTCACAAGCTGGACACACAGAAACTTTGTCAATTTTCATTTCAGGAAGCCCGGAAACTAATCCATCAATTCGAAGCTTGTTGATGCTGCGAAAATTTTGATGCGAGAGCCTTCGATGCCATAACCAACACTCTTCTTGTGAAGCTTTTGATACAAGACAGACTTGATTAGAAGCAACAAGAGTTGTAAAATCAGTCATGTATAAGTCTCCGCATCTTTTTGCTCTGAAGATTTCTGACCAATTTGCATCCAAGATGTAGCAAAAATCTTTATCAAATAACACCTTACAGTTCTTGTCGCAGAACTGACTTATACTGAAAAGGTTATGCCCTAAACCTTCAACATACAAAATCTTTTCAATTTGCATTGAGTCATTTTTCAACGTTCCGTAGCCTCGAACGTGACCTTTTGAGTCATTTCCAAATCCCACTGATCCTCCAGGATGTACAATAAAATCTTGCAAGAAGTGCTTGTACCCCGTCATGTGTCTAGATGCTCCCGAATCAATGACCCACACATGACGGTCCTGTTAAGAAACAATTATCTTATTTTAGGTACCCATATCTGCATGGGTCCTTTCTTGTTAGTATGGATCAGTTTATTAATGACATTTGATGCCCCCTGAATTTTGCCTTTAAAAGTTAAACGATTGAGTAAATTTGGTTTGTTAACTTCATTTTTTGGAATCCATTTCCAATCCATATTTACTTCAACTGTTTTCTTTTCTTTCATCTTTTTATTCTGTTTGTTTGATCTGAAACCAAACATTTTGGCAAATTTGTTTGCTGAGGATTTTAAAGAGAAGGAAGAAGTTTTAGACTTCTTATTCGTTGGAGCATTTCTGTTTAGCTTGAAATAGTTATCCCAACAGTGAGCACAATGAATTCTTCTTTTAGCTTGTGACAATAATTTGAAATCTGAAATTGCGGAATTATTATTGCCACAAACATTGCAAACATTACAAGAATGTATACAATTTTTATTCAAAGAACTACATTTCTCAGAGTCGGTGCTTCTATTCTTGCTATTCAGAACTTGTTCCTTCAAATCCACATACTTTTCTTCATCCATTTCTGAGAAAGAAGAAGAAACATTGTCAGAACCTTTAGAGGTAGAAGGATCACTTGAAAACAAATTAGATTTATTTTCGGATGATTTTTCTTTCTCTTTTCCTTTTGAAACTGGATCACTTGAAAACAAATTAGATTTATTTTCAGATGATTTTTGTTTCTCTTTTCCTTTTGAAGCTGGTTCTGTTTTTAAATCAGATACCTTTGATGAAAACTTTTTATGGTAGACTTCACAAAACTTTAATTCTATTTCAAATTCAGTTCTTTCTTTCTTCTGCTTTTCTTTTTCTAGAAATAGAACTTTTTCAAAATCTGAAATTTGTTTCGAAAGTTCTACACATCTTAATTCAAGAATTTTCTTTTCTTTAAAAAATTTGAGCTTTTCAAAAGGATCAAACATACTTGAAGATTTATTTTGATCTTTGGATTCAGCTTATTTTGAACATTTTTCACAACTTTTTGAGGCCTTAGAGTTTGATATTTCATCTAATTTGGATTCTAGTCTTTGAATCTCACTCTTAAGATCAAGATTGATCCTTTTTGTATGATCAAATTCTAGTCCAATATTATCACGATCATCCTCTAATTTTTCAAAATCTAATTGCCATTTGGAAATTTGATTTTCTAAATCAACAATTTTAAGTAAAGCTGAGTCCAAATTAGGAAATTCAGAAGAAGTTTCTGGAACAAACTCCCTTTTGTCAGAATCTGATGTATTATTTGACTCCATTTCAACGTTAGATTTAGTTTTAACAGATATAGGTTCATTGATTTTGTCAACAATTGTTTTAGCCATAGATTCATCGGAAAACAATGAACTAAATCCAGTTGGTTCAAACATTTTGGTTTTGTAACTGGAGTTTAATTCATCATATTTAAAATTTGTTATATTGTATCTAGGCTTTTCTTTTGAACCTTTGTCTGTTTTAGCTTCATCTTTCTTTGAAATTGGAGTTGAAGAATTTGAAGCATTATCTTTGATAGGAGTTTCTGATTTAGGAGATGTTTCTGATACAATAACTTGTTGCAAAATTCCATTACTTGCCTTTGCTTTTTCTTGTGTCTTTGGAGGTGTTTTTGTTATTATGACTTGTTGCAACACTTCATTATTTGATTTAACAGATACAGGTGAATTAACAGGTGTTTCTGTTATAATGACTTGTTGCAACTTTACATTTGCTGGTTTAACAAAAACTTTTGCAATTGGAGGAATCTCCTTTATCAGAGTTTGCTTCAAAACTTCCTTTTTCTCATGAGGTTTTATTGTTTTGAAACTCTTGTCATCAGATAATCCTAGACCCATTTTTGGATTATAAAATCGTTTATCTTTTGGGTTGCTAGTCAACAAATTCAGCGTTTGCTCAGATTCGCCTCTTTTGTAATTTAAATCTTCAAGCTGCTTAATCTTTTCAATTGCTTCTTTTCTTTCATCAGAAAGAACCTTGATTTTGAACTGAAAATCTATGTTTTCATCATTTAAATCAGTTATTTTCTTTTTTAACTCAGAAATTTCAGATTCAAGTATTTTAACATTTGATCTAATAATTTCTTTCTCCTTTTCTCTATCTTCAGCTAAACACTTATAAAGAAGTGCTTCATCATGATATTTCAGCTTTGAGCTTTTCTCATCTTCATATTGCTTTTGCACTTTTTCAATTTTCTTTTGTGCCTTTTTAAATTTCTCGTTAAGCTCAAATATCACAGCTTGCATTTCTTCATATTTGTCATTTTCAGTTTCAGATTCATTTTCAGAATTATCAGAATAAAGAGAAGTGTTATCATAAAGAGAAGGATATAGAGATTGTACCTCAGATTCCAGATCTTCCTCATCAAGTTTAGCCATTAAACTGTGCTTCACTTGAGTGAAGTGAGCTTCTTCATCATCTGAAGAATCCATCAGCCATATTTCTTCTTCAGCATTTACTGGCTTTCCGGTTTCTTTGGCTTTTGCGAGATGTGCTTTACGCTGATAGTATTCAGAATCCTTAACTTTCTTCAACTGACAATCTCTGGCAAAATGACCCGGCTTACCGCAGTTATAGCAGTTTCGGTCATCCATATCCTTCTTTTCTTCCCTCTCCTTTTTCTCAACTTTCTCCTCTTTTTCTTCTTCCTTTTGATCCTTGTTCTCATACCTTTTCTCAAACCTTTTGTATCTGTTCACTTTGTTGTAATCAGGTTTGCTTTTTGAATGAAACTTCTTCTTTCCATATCTGTTTTGAAATCTTGTAGTTAACAAGGCTAATTTTTCAGCTATCTCACTCATTTCATCTCCAGAACTGCTGCTTTCATCATCATCATCAGAACTTATCTTCTTTTTGCTTAACCCAGAGATCAAAGCCTTTGTTTTCATCGCTCCACTTTTCTTGTGTTCATTTAGAAGGGCTAAAGATTCTTCAACCTTTTTCTCCTTTTCTTTGACCATTTTTACTTTTTCTTCATGTTGACCCAGAATGCTGAAAATATCGGTCAACTTTTCATCATCCATATCCCTTGACATTTGAAGCTGAATAGAGTATGAATCCCATTCCGGCAGTAAATTCTTGACAAAATTGTAATTAATCTCTGATTCAGACTTGTCAACTCCATTCCTTCTTAAATCATTCAGAATGATGTTGTAACGATCATAGGTATCTTTCAACGATTCTCCATCTCTAGCTTTAAACCCTTCATACGCATTGATGCTCTGATTCTTTTTGGTCTTCATTGATTTTGATGAACCTTCAAACTGCCTTTCTAGCTCATCCCAAATATCCTTTGCTGAATTTCGGCTGTCTACGCGATTATAGATATTGTTTGGAATGGCCATAGTCAAGTATGTCAATGCTTGCTCATCAATTTCAACTCTAGCTTTATCAGCATCACTGTAATATTTGTATTCCTTTTCTATTCTTCTTGGAAGAATCTCTTGACTTGTTTCTGTTGCAGCAATGCCACCAACCTCTATGTAGGCTTTGTAAGGACCGTTCTGAATGGACAGCATAAGATCTCTGTTCTGATGATTCAGAAATTGAATCATTCTCCTTTTCCATTGAGAATATTCTTCAGCTATCAATACCGGAGGCTTATTCTTAGAACCCATGCTCAGCATATCTCTCGACATCTTCTGATAATTGGCTAGATAAACGATCGTTCAGAAGATAAAGCAGTTAGTGTAAGAAAAATTACACTTATGAGAATTTAATCAACATTCCTAAGAATTCGGATGCTCAATTCGGATGCTCAATTCGGATGATCAATTCGGATGATCAATTCGGATGCTCAATTCGGATACTCAATTCGGATAATCAATTCGGACTTGATAGATTTCGAAATCCTCCAATTCGAACTTAACAGCGTTCAAATTCACTCAATTCGGATGTACTAAGGTTCGAATTCACTCAATTCGGATTATGTTGAGTGCGAATTCACGCAATTCGAATGTAACTGGATTCGAATTCACTCAATTCGAATTTACTTAGGTTCGAATTCACTCAATTCGAATGTAATAGGGTTCGAATTCTCTATGAATGTTCCGAATTCTCTTTGAATGATCCGAATTCACCAAGAAGGATCCGAATTCTGCACTTCGAACTTCAAAATCACTTAATCTGCCATAACTTCTTCAATTCTTGATCAATTGTGATGAATCTTATATCAAATTGTTCGTAATTGAAATCTGCACACTTTTCCTGTTGATCACAATTCACAATTCGATCAATTTAATCGAATTAAGATCCAAACAGTGAACTTGAAGTTTTTGAAAAAATATTCAAGAATCGATCAGATCTGTCAATTCTGTGCAGATTTTGATGTTTATGCAAGAATTAAATGTGTTCAGAATCCAAATCCGAGTTGAACGATGCAAAGAAATGATTCAAAAACTCAAAATCTAGAAAATCTTCATGTCTGAATGTTAAGACTTCAGATGAACAGTAAACTTCTCTTGGTCCGAATTCTTGATGAACAGTGTAAAAATTCTTCAATTTGCTCTTTAATCTGCTTGAATCTTCTGTTTAGCTCTGATACCAATTGATAAATCCCAAATCTAGCACAAAGTAATGAACAAGTGTAGAGAGAATCTAGAGTGCAATCTTGTCATCCATATATTGATTTCAAAGTGTAAAATGACAAATGCTTCAAGTTGTTATCCAAAATAACAAAGGAACTCCTTTATATAGTAGGACATGACAAGCCCATGCCTCTACTAAGGAGAAACAGTACAAGATATTAATACTGTCTTGATAGCTACAAAAATGCCCTAACAGTATACAGAGATATTTTCTTTCTGTATGACTCCATAGCCTTTGATGTGTCCCTTCTTGTTGTCTCCAAAAGTTACAGATCCACCATCGTGTGTTTCTTTGTATGTGGATAGTAATCTTCTGTCGCCAGTCATGTGCCTTGAGCACCCGGAGTCAAGATACCAAATTGGCACATGTTGCTTCTGCAAGACAATCACAGAGACTTAGGTACCCATAACCATATGGGTCCAATATTGTTAGAATTTTTCAAGTTTGCCTTAACATTCTTGAAATACATTTTATCCTTTGTAGAAAGATCAGATTGTTTCTCTCGAGGTTTTGACTTTGGAGTTTGAATTTTAGTGGAGAGTAAGCAATCTGGACTTGAGAAGTGTTTATTTAATTTGAACATTAGATCAAAACAATGACAGTATTGAATATGAGACGTGATTCGTTTGAACTTTTCATTGAATTCATTGAACTGTACCACAGAGGCATTACACTCTTTCTTTACATTAGATTTTCTATTACAAGAAGATCTATGAATACTAGAATGTGGTTTGCAAAAGTCTTGTTTTGTTCCTGCCTTCTGTGACTCTCTTCTGTGGTGAACATCTTTCTTCACTGTCACAGAGGAAAAGTATATGTTAGCTTCAGGCCATTTTCCTTTTTGTTGCCAAGTGGGATTCTCTTTAATTTTCCTTAAAGGTTTTGAAAATTTTGAACTTTTAGGATCTACAGAGGTCTTCTTTAACATATCAAGCTCAGCAGAGGTTTTGACTTTTAAATATATGTTCAGAAAATCTGGGCAGATAGGTATCTCTGTGATTTTTTCTTTTGGAGAAATAGTTCTGTTAAGAACTTCAGAGGAGATTTTAACATCCTCTGTGTCATAGTGAACTGTCTCTTATTTAGAATCAGTCTCTGAGTCGTCAGAGGTTGAATCGTCCTCATATACAGAGGTTGAGTCATCTCTTTCGACAGAGGCTGGATTTTCTGAGCATGTATCTTACGAGCTTTCTTCCTCTGTAGAATGACTTTCATAGAAGGCAGAGGTATCTGATGAGATCTTTTCAGCGAGAATTTGATTTATAGAAGATGTACTGAGATTTTCTAAAACATTTGATTTCAAAAATTCCAAAATTTCTTCTTCAATAGATTTTTTAAGTTTTTCTTCTGAAAAGATGGGTTTAAACTCAGGAGCTTCTGCTGATAATTTCTTTTCATCGTTCATTATGTAGACAAAAGCGACCTGTGTTTGAGTCTCTGGTTTACCAAACTTAAAGATACCAATCTGATCTTCTGTTTTCAGATATTTCTTTGGTTTGATTCCTCTATTGACAGAGGTTGAAGATGATGAATCTGTGTTTTCAAACCATACATTGATCATCTTCGTATGTTTCCTCAAGTGAGGTTCTGCAGAGATTTTAACCCTTTTACTTACAGAAAGTAAATTTGGAAAGTTTGGTTTGTTAGTTTTTCCCAAAACAAATAGAGAAGACAAAGGTTTTAGTTGTTTATTTTCAACTCCTAAGGTAATATCACTGTACCCTATACCTCGTCTTGCTATTTGAGAGTTTACTTTTTCATACACCTTCTGTGCATCTTTATAGTTTTTAAGTAAAACTTCTCTTCTTAAAAGATCTTGCCAAAGTACCTCTCTTTCCTTTTGAAAGTATTCTTTGAGAGCTCTTATGTCTGTTGTTTCACTTCTTGAAACTGAAAGTTCTTTTGTTTTGATTTTTAAAGCATAGGTTAGATCAGAAATTTGTCTTTTTAAAGGATCTACGTTTTCGCTCCAATATTTTTCGATTTTTTCTTTTTCTTCAAAGATTTTGTCCTTTTCTTGAGTGAGAAGCCTTACTTCTCTCTCATTAAAGGTCAGCCTTTTTTGAATGCTTTTATTTACTTCTTTCAGTTCATTGTTAAGTTCAAATAAATCATCATCTACAGTATTAATATTTGAGGTAGAGTTTGAAATGGATACCTCAGTGTCAGTGCCGGAGTCAACTTCTGCCATGCCACAGAACAGGGCATTTGTGGGGAATTCATCGTCAGAGGTAGAGTCTGACTCGAAGTCCTCCTTGCTTGCCTCAGAATGCCCTTTGTTCGCCATTAGGGATTTTTGCGCATAATACTCAACCTTCTTTTTGTAAAAAGCTGAGTCCTTCTGTGGGCGATTTTGTCTACTTCTGCATTCTTTAGCGAAATGACCTGGTTTGCCGCAGTTGAAACAACCTTGGGAGGTGTTTCCAGTTCGATCTTCGGACTTCTGTTGGTCTCCACCTTTCTCTGTTCTGCATTCGTTTGCGTAATGACCAGGCTTACCACATTTGTAGCATTCTTGTGTGTGGCCTACCTTGTCATCTGATCTCTGTCGGTCATTTCCTCTGTAGCTTCTTTCGCTCGACCTCTGTTGGTCATCATTTATGTAGTCTGACCTCTGTCGGTCACTTGATTCTTCTCTTCTTCCTTCATCTCTTCTACCATCATCTCTTCTATCATCATCTCTTCTACCAGAATTCCTTTGGTTATTTCTAAACTCTCTTGTCAATAGAGCCATTGATTTAGCTAATGACGCAAGAGTTATTTCTTCCTCTTTCAGCTCGTCTTCTTCGCTATCAATCATTACCATCTTCTTTTTCTCCTTCTTTTTCTCCTCTGTAGATCTCTCATTTCTTGGTCTGTCTGTAGCCTCTGTAGATTTACTAACCAATGCGTATGGTACATTGGTTAGTGTTTTAGCTTGAGCTATTTGAGGCTCTTGTGCGGCTAGTGTTCCATAGAGATCAGAGAGTGTCCAGGAGTCTAGATCTTGATTTGTTTGTAAAGACATAGACAACTGAAGCCACTCATCGTTCAGGCTCTTTAGAAACATGACGTTATTTTCTTCCGTGGTTCTGTGAATACCAGACTTTCTGCATTTGTTTATGAGAGAGTTGAACCGATCGTATGTTGTTTGCAGCGATTATGTTGCAGAGGCTCTGAAGGCATGATACTCGTTTATGTATTGTGCCCTTCGGTTCTTCTGTGTTTTAGCACCCCCTTCCAGTTGTCTTTCTAATTCTTTCCAAAGATCGTGCGTTGTTTTGCATGCATCTAAAGATTGAAATACTTCGTTGGGGATAGCCATGATTAATATTCTTTTCGTTTTCTGTGCAACTTCATCTTCTGCCTTATCTTCATCTGACCAGTCTACTTTCGGCTTAGGTTTCTTATGTTCAGGGATTTCAAGAGATTCGTCAGTAGCTGGTACACGTGGCATAGTTATCATAGGAACCGGAGGAAGATTATAAAGATATTGTTTGAGGTTTTTTTCAGTACCCTCAAAAAAATGAACCATTCTTATTTTCCATTGAGGATACTCATCTCTAAGAAGAGTAGGAGGTTTAGTTAATGAGCCAGCAGTAAAAAAGTTATTGGTATTTGTCATTTTGAGAAAAGGATAATCTGATGGAGGATTTATGAGTATGAAGATCTGAAAGTTTTTCTGGGTACAACTAATATCCAGAAATCTGGTGATGAAGAGAGAAAATAATCTATCAGAAAAAAGTTGTAAAACGAGGATCACTTGATATTGAAAATCAAGCTTTGCTCTGATACCAATTGTAGGTTCCCGTTTTGCTTTAAACAAGATTATCAGATCTATTAGTTCAAGTTAATGTTTGATGCGGAAGCGTATTTGAAGAACTAACAGATAAGTTTGATAGATTTAGACCAAAATATAAATAAACAATGAACAGGAAATAATATTTCAAAGTTTACTGAATATATATTAAGAACAGATTTAAGAACAATGAGTAAGAAAAGCTTCAAAATAGATATGACTCTTAAGGTGAATAAGCTTTTTGTGTTCTTATGATGGTTGATTTATATGTGATTGATAAGGAAGAACTCAACATGAGTCTTCCTTATATACTACTCTAAAGGGGACCATAAAGCATATGCTACTATTCATACGGTACTGATGAATAGTTGAACGGATGTCGTGAACAGTTGCAAGAACGGCATGAACAGTAAGACGTGTTGTATTGCATTTAATGCAGCAGACGTCTATTATGTACTAAGCCCTATTGAGTCCAATCAGAGTTTGACACGTCGACGTTGGACAGGGCATGCTACCATGCAAGTTGATGAACGGGTCCTGTAATAGTAGCAAGATATTATAAATATCTTCAAGTCTTTCAGTGAGGACCACAGAGGCTCTGTAATGAGTTACAGAGGTTCTGCGGTCTGGTCCTCTGTGGAGCAGTCTTTCCTATATTCTGAGATATTGGTCTTCTTTGCGTGTATGACAGAGCTTCTGTAGCGCGCCTCTTTAGCTTCTGTAGATTCTTGATCTTGAGCCCTCGGTAAGTCCGGCAGAGCCTCTGTAAGAGGCTTTCTTCACTTAGCCTATTTTTCACTACTTCTAAATACTTCTATGATTAGGAAGATTGAAGCTAACAACAATACTTCTTCCTAAAATTGACATCAAACCCATGATCACAAAGTTGACTTATACTGAGCAGATTATGATTTAATCCTTCAACATAAGCAACCTTAGAAACTGAAACACCACCATCATTTAGAGTACCATAGCCTTTAAACTGTCCACTATTATCTCCTCCAAAGGTTACTTCACTTCCCATTTTGTCGTTGAAAGAAGTCAGCAACTCCTTGTTGCCTATCATGTGCCTGGAACATCCTGAATCTAAATACCAGATCTGCACATGAGGCTTCTGCAAAACAGATTAGTTCTTTTTAGGTACCCATTGCATAATGGGTCCTTTTGTCACACCCCGCTAAAGCGGAAACACGGGATGTGCAGCTCAAGTTTCATAGCAAAAGTTACAAGATCACAACAACCATCAAAATACATTCAGAGGTTAAACCTTGTCTTTTACAATTGTTTTTACGGAAGGGAAATGAACATGAAATTTAAAGATAGTAAAGAAAAGCTTCATCACGTGTAGCCTTCCTAAATTCCAACCTTAAGAACGTTCTCCTGAAAAGCATGTAAATGAGAGTGTCAACTAATGCACTAGTTGGTGAGATCACAGGTTTAATGAGTATAACATTGTTTGCCATCACAAAATAGTTTAAATCCACACATGGGATAAAATAATACGGTTATAAAAACAACTTGTTTGCCATTGCAAAATAGTTTAGATCCACACCAGGGATAAATAAAACGGTTATCAGAACCACTTGCTCGAGGTGATCATATGTAAAATGCTAAGTTATTGAGCCCGTTACCCGACCTATATCGACATAATTTTCCCCTACCACAACGGTGGAATCATTCCACATACGCGCATGTTCTATCACCAACAATACGCAATACAACAATAATTATGCACTCAAACAAGCGCTACTTGTGAGTGGGGGTGTCAACCCAAATAACGTTATTCATAATTACCAACGGCTCACACTCGTGAGTTAAACGGGTAACGTATTCGTGAACGGGGACTTTATACATGATAGCAATCTAAACTCAAACTTACAACATTTGCAAAACATAGATACCATAGAGCATAAATAAACAAGTTTCGTATTTCCAAGAAAACGATATAATCGATGCATAAAATATTTGTAGTAACCACATGCTTTTCACCCCAAAATATGTAAAACATTGAAAAAGGGGTTGTGAATACTCACATGATACGTGATAGAATCCAGGAATCTCCCACAAATACTCCGAGATGATCCTACTTCAAACCTATGAACGTAAGGTCACTAGTGAGTTCTCAATCTCGAAGGTTCGGTACTAATTATCCAAATCATCATAAAATGCCTTGTTGTGTTTTAATATTATAACGTAATAAACGTATACATTGTTCTTCTTAGATTAAAGTTTCCACAATTTCGTCCCAATAAGTAACGAAAAGGGTTTTAAAGAACATAAACATATATAGTACATATATATGTATAAACCGAAATTTTATCGTAACGACGATAAAATTAGGGGTCGTAAACGAAATGACAAATATTTAAATGTATAAATATATAGACATAATATATATTTATACTTCACTATTTCATCATAAAATGATGAAATGGGATCAAGAATAAAATGCATAAATATATATAAATATATTATATATATAAACATTCCACAATTTCATCATAAAAGATGAAAAGGGATAAAGAATAAATAAAATGCATAAATAAAAGACATAAATAAATTGCATAAATAAAAGGTATACCTATATACTCCACTATTTCATCATGAAATGATGAAATGGGATTAGAAATAGTCCTTATAATAAATAATAAATTGTCCTTTACTGTCCAGAATTTGATGTCACTTTGTGTCCAACTTTGAGTAACTTCCAGGTATTATTTGATCATGAAATTTTATGTCCAGTTGGTTCAATGAGTTAGGAAACTTTTGGCATTAGTTTCATAATATTTGGAAGAGTATAAGTACATGAAATAATACACGACGTAAAACCCGACAGAATACTTTGCTGTTTGCATCCGGATTTTGTGAGGACTGTTTGATAAATAAAATCTTTGAGTTTTTAAATGAAACCACTTGGGTTTGAATCTTAACACACTAAAATGAATTCCAGAAAAAGAATCACTCCATTTGGAGTTAAAATGAGTGAGATATGACTCTTTGATGTGAGGTGTAATTTCTGGCAGCAAGCTGTCCAACCAACACCTTGTGCATGTGCACCCAACTTGACTTTTAAACCAAAATTCTTATTCCTTTGCATGCAAAATCCGATTTGACTCATCCATACAAATATTTTCAGTTCCAAACATATTTATGATCCATTTAAAATGCATGCAAAACAACCATCAACTCAAGCTTTGAATACTTTTTGTAAAAGACCCAATTTGAAGATTGTTGATGTTCTTGCCAAGAACATCAACATGCAACAAAAAATTCAGTATTTTGAGCTCATGCATGTGGGTTTAAATGTGTTTTTAGTGGTTTTCAAAGATACATTCGTAAGACTCTTGAACAAAAATGATGGATCTTTCAAGATTACTACATGCATGTGTTTAAAATGTTCATCTTTGATCTTAACCTTGGTTTGATTTTGGATTCGCCATCTTTTACTAACAAAAGATGTTATGATGGTAAATCTACAAACATTAAGACCCATAAAGATGATTTTTAAAAGATGTGAAGAAAGTGTAACAAAAAGATGAAGATCATACTTTTAAAAATGCAAAAATATGAAAGAGACTTGAAAGAATGTGTGTGGTTTTTACCCAACACACTTATGTTTACCTTAGGTTATCTTGAACTCTTGAAGACTTTGATTTTTGGGGCTGGAGTTGTGATGAAGGTTTGAAGGTTTGAAGATGAAGATTTGAAGGTTTGAAGATGAAGATTTGAAGGTGGAGAGAGAGAGGGATGATAACTAGAGAAAGAGTGAAATGAGAGAATGGTTTAACAAGTGAAGTATAGATGTTTATTAATGCAAAATGAGAGAGAGGGGAGGGGATGGCCGGCCCTCACATGGGGGGGGGGGGGTGGTGGTGTGACATTTAAGTATTTTGTCACTTCTTGTACAAAAATAAAAGTCTAAATACAAGTATTTTCTTTTTAAAGTAAAATACATGTATATATGCATAAAGTAAAGTATTTATATATATAAAATATAATTGAAATATATAATTTATCAATTACATAAATACTTGTAGTATATAAATATTTTAGGTTGGCATTTTATGAGATTTATGGATAATTTCCTAATTCAAGGATTTCTTAGGCAAAATTTCTCAATTTTTCCTATTGTACCGGGTTTACTGCTACAATTGCACTGTGTAAACTATGTCATAAAAAAATAAGGTTTCCAAAACAGTTCTAACCTGAGATGTGAATTTGACAGTTGTCACAGTCTCCCCCGGTTAGAAGAATTTCGTCCCGAAATTCAAGTGTTACTAGCGTTAACAGGTTTGCTTGCAAAATGTAATCCTCCCGCTCCCAAGTATATTCAGGCCCACGCCTTGTGTTCCAATGGACTTTTACTATCGGGATTTTGCTTCTCTTAAGACGCTTGACTTCCCTATCGAGTATTTCCATTGGTTCCTCTACGATGTGCAGTTTATTGTTGATTTGGACTTCTTCCAAAGGCACGGTTACTGCTTCATCAGCTAAACACTTTTTAAGGTTCGATACGTGAAACGTGTTGTGGATAGCACTTAGCTCCATTGGCAATTCCAGCTTATAAGCTACTGGTCCAATTCTTTCCGTGATCTTGAATGGTCCAACATACCTTGGACTCAACTTTCCTCTTTTCCCAAAATGAACTGTTCCCTTCCAAGGGGATACTTTTAAAAAGACTCGGTCACCCACTTGGAATTCTAAAGGATTTCTTCGATTATCCGCATAACTCTTTTGACGATCTTGAGCTGCTTTAAGTCTATCCCTGATGATTGCGATCTTGTCGGTGGTTTCTTGTACGATATCCGGACTAGATAGCTGACTATCTCCTATTTCCAACCAACAAAGAGGTGATCGACACTTGCGTCCATATAGAGCTTCATATGGCGCACACTTGATACTAGTGTGATAGCTATTATTGTAGGAAAACTCAACTAATGGCAAATGGTTATCCCAACTTCCTCCAAAATCTATTACACATGCCCGAAGCATGTCCTCCAACGTCTGAATGGTTCGCTCACTCTGACCATCCGTTTGAGGATGATAAGCCGTGCTTAAGTTCAACTGAGTACCCAACGCTTTTTGGAGTGATTGCCAAAATCGGGATGTAAAGCGACTATCTCTATCCGATATAATGGAAATTGGAACTCCATGCCGCGTAACGATCTCCTTGATGTAGATCTGAGAAAGCTTTTCCATCTTATAATCTTCTCGAATCGGTAGGAAATGTGCGGACTTCGTAAATCGATCTACTATAACCCAAATCGTGTCATGCCCTTTGGCAGTTCTTGGGAGTTTGGTTATGAAATCCATAGTGATTTTTTCCCATTTCCACTGGGGAATCTCCGGTTGTTGTAACAGTCCCGATGGCTTTTGATAAACTGCCTTGACTTTTGCACACGTTACGCATTTTCCTACATATATGGCAATATCCTTCTTCATTCCTGGCCACCAATAGTATTCCCTTAAATCCTTATACATCTTGTCCGCTCCTGGGTGAATTGAATACTTCGATTTATGAGCCTCCTCTAAAATCATTTCCCGTAGGTTATCAGCCTTTGGGATCCATACTCTGCCTTTAAAGTAACGTACTCCATCAATCTTAGTTTCAAAACTAGACTCTAAACCATGAAGAGTCTCTTCCTTCAGGTTTTCAGATTTCAATGCTTCGATCTGAGCTTCAAAAATTCGGGTTTTCAAACTTGTTTGAACCAGTGCTCCTAACGCTCGGACTCGTGAAGGTTTTACCCTTTCTTTCCTACTCAAGGCATCGGCTACCACATTGGCCTTACCTGGGTGGTAACGTATCTCACAATCGTAATCGCTGAGCAGTTCTACCCATCTTCTTTGCCTCATGTTCAGCATCTTTTGATCAAAGATGTGTTGAAGACTTTTATGATCGGTGAAAATAGTACACTTGGTACCATATAGATAATGTCTCCATATCTTCAGAGCGAATACCACAGCTCCGAGTTCCAAATCGTGTGTGGTATAGTTCTTTTCGTGAACTTTTAATTGTCTCGAGGCATATGCTATCACCTTATCATTTTGCATCAATACGCAACCTAATCCTTGATGTGATGCGTCACAATACACTACAAAATTTTCCGTTCCCTTTGGTAAAGCTAAAATCGGTGCATTGCACAACTTTTTCTTCAGAAGTTGAAATGCTTCTTCTTGTGGAATTCCCTAAACGAATTCCTTCTCCTTTTGGGTTAATGTGGTAAGGGGTTTAGCGATCTTAGAGAAATTCTCGATAAAACGTCGATAATACCCTGTCAAGCCTAAAAATTGGCGAATTTCTGTGGGAGTCTTTGGGGCTTCCCATTTCTTAATGGCTTCCACTTTTAGCCGGGTCCACGTGAATCCCTTTCTCTCCGATTACGTGACCTAAGAAATGTACTTCCCGAATCCAAAATTCGCACTTAGAGAATTTGGCGTATAACTTCTGCTCCTTAAGAAGTTCTAAAATCACTTTTAGATGCTGCTCATGACCCTTCTTACTCTGAGAATAGATTAGTATATCATCGATGAACACAATCACAAACTTAACAAGGTATGGCCTACATACTCTATTCATTAGATCCATAAACACAGCTGGCACGTTCGTCAATCCAAATGGCATAACTAAAAACTCGTAGTGTCCATAGCGAGTTCTAAAAGCTGTTTTAGGAATATCTTCCTCTCGGACTCTCAACTGATGATATCCCGATCGAAGACCAATCTTAGAGAAGTAAGTTGCACCTTGCAACTGGTCGAACAAATCGTCTATTCGAGGGAGAGGATATCGGTTCTTGATTGTTAACTTATTAAGCTCCCTATAATCGATACACATTCGGAATGCTCCATCCTTCTTCTTGACGAAGAGAATCGGAGCTCCCCAGGGTGATGAACTTGGTCGAATGAATCCTTCATCCAAAAGTTCTTGAAGTTGATTCGACAACTCTTGCATTTCCGCAGGTGCTAAGCGATACGGGGCCTTAGCTACAGGCGCCGCTCCTGGTACAAGATCAATCTGAAATTCGACTTGTCTAAACGGTGGAAGTCCAGGCAAATCGTCTGGAAATACTTCTGGGTGATCCTTCACCACAGGAATATCCTGGACTCGCCTCTCCTCAGACTTCTTCTCAATTACTTTTGGACCTTCATACATGATACTATCTTCAGACTCCTTCCAGCTCTATCTCCTTGGACAACTAGGGTTTCTCCGCCTTGTAATGGTAACCTAACCGTTAAAACAACTAACCTCAGCTCGATGCTTAGATAACCAATCCATGCCTATTACTACATCGAAACTCCCTAATTCAATTGGAATAAGATCGACATTAAACAGTTTATCAGCTAAGTTCAAGGTACAGCCTAAGATTACATCCTTAGCTTCTAATTCAAATCCATTAGCAACCTCAACAATATAAGCATTCGGCATTTTCTTAGATTCTAGATTGATCAAAGGCCTAAATTCTAAAGAAACAAAGCTCTTATCGGCACCAGTGTCGAATAATACGGATGCATAATAATCGTTTAGAAGAAACGTACCTATCACTACATTAGGGTCTCGACGTGCTTCTTCGGCTCCTAACACAAATGCCCGTCCTCGAGCTTGTCCTCCTTGGTTTCCCTGATTGACTTGTCTTGCTTGATACGCAACGTTGTTATTGATTGGTCCCCTTTTCAGCCTTCGGCACACATTTCGGAAGTGATCTGGACTTCCGCACTCAAAGCATACCCTTCCTTCCTCCTTTACACACTTTCCCCTCTTGCAGTACCGGGTGAAATGAGCCTTTTGCTTACAAAGTTCACAGATGGGACATGTTCCTTCATGATGCAAAACACATTGGTTACACTTTGGGTGGGGCCTATTGTAACGTCCTACTTCCTTAGCATTCATCCCAAAATTTCCCACTACTTTCTTATTCCTGCTCCCGATAACATTAAGATAAAAATTCATTCCTATTTTTAGATAATGCCGCAAATACCAAAATTTTGAGGTTCATCCTACATCAATACTAAAGTTTTTAGATCTAATACCACCAATCACTTATAATTACCCAAAATACTTAGTTCATAATAATCACAAGAAAATGTTTTCCTTTGAACCCAAAAGTCTTATCAAAAGCTGCCAAACTATCAATCATCCTATTCAAAACCATCCCAAATACACAACTATCAAGATCATCAACACAAGCATAGCTAGCACTACTCCTCTAAATCTTCCACCGTCCACGTCAATATCCGCCCCGATACACTTCAATCTAAACCCACAACACCAATAGCGTCAACAGCATCACTACTACTATGCTTATTATCTCGGCTCGTAAAGCTATCCTCCGAGCTACTTTAGCTCCATTCACGGCATCGGACGACATGTTGGTCAAAAGGTGGCTTAATTCCACTAGCTCGGTTATCACTTGACTCTGATGGCTGACTCTTGTTTGACATCCGTGCAAGTCCATTGCCACGGCCCTAAAGCGTTGCTCTTCGGCCCAAGTCATGCCAGGCGCTCGGCTAATCGGCACTCCCTCGATCACTCGTGAAGGTTCCGGTGCGTCTCGCTGATCAGACCTAAAAGACACTCGTCTAGGTATTGGCACGCTCTTTCTAGCGGTTTGCCTCGTACGTGGACCCCTAGGTGGCATCACTACCGGGATAGGTTGTGGAGGAGCCACAACCGGAGGCATCCTCGGCTCATCATAAGGGTCTCGTTCCACGTCGGACGTACGCTCACTTGATGGCGTGTAGGAAGGTTCCGAGCTCGATGATGATGACGACATGGTATTGCTGAAGTAAGAGTCTGATGAGGATGTTGACATAGTGATACTTAAGTAAGAGTGTATAACATTACTACCGCGCAAGATAAAGACTAAGCGTACTATACAATTGCATACTATAGGCAATAACTACGCTCCTACTAGGCATACAACGTGAAGCATCAAGTGTGAAAACACACATCTTCCTAGTATATCCATTTCCGGTCTCGCATTACTCTTTCTTTAATTAAACATAGGTGATCAGGCTTTGTTTAATTAAAGACAAATGATGCAATACCCGAATTAGTTATACTAGCAACATGTTTAGCAAATTAAATGTTCATTCCCGTTTTTGGTTATAGTTGCAGTTTTCCAAAGGAAAACCGGTATTCTCTATAACCTTTAGCTCTGATACCAAATCTGTCACACCCCGCTAAAGCGGAAACACGGGATGTGCAGCTCAAGTTTCATAGCAAAAGTTACAAGATCACAACAACCATCAAAATACATTCAGAGGTTAAACCTTGTCTTTTACAATTGTTTTTACGGAAGGGAAATGAACATGAAATTTAAAGATAGTAAAGAAAAGCTTCATCACGTGTAGCCTTCCTAAATTCCAACCTTAAGAACGTTCTCCTGAAAAGCATGTAAATGAGAGTGTCAACTAATGCACTAGTTGGTGAGATCACAGGTTTAATGAGTATAACATTGTTTGCCATCACAAAATAGTTTAAATCCACACATGGGATAAAATAATACGGTTATAAAAACCACTTGTTTGCCATTGCAAAATAGTTTAGATTCACACCAGGGATAAATAAAACGGTTATCAGAACCACTTGCTCGAGGTGATCATATGTAAAATGCTAAGTTATTGAGCCCGTTACCCGACCTATATCGACATAATTTGCCCCTACCACAATGGTGGAATCATTCCACATACGCGCATGTTCTATCACCAACAATACGCAATACAACAATAATTATGCACTCAAACAAGCGCTACTTGTGAGTGGGGGTGTCAACCCAAATAACGTTATTCATAATTACCAACGGCTCACACTCGTGAGTTAAACGGGTAACGTATACGTGAACGGGAACTTTATACATGATAGCAATCTAAACTCAAACTTACAACATTTGCAAAACATAGATACCATAGAGCATAAATAAACAAGTTTAGTATTTCCAAGAAAACGATATAATCGATGCATAAAATATTTGTAGTAACCACATGCTTTTCACCCCAAAATATGTAAAACATTGAAAAAGGGGCTGTGAATACTCACATGATACGTGATAGAATCCAGGAATCTCCCACAAATACTCCGAGATGATCCTACTTCAAACCTATGAACGTAAGGTCACTAGTGAGTTCTCAATCTCGAAGGTTCGGTACTAATTATCCAAATCATCATAAAATGCATTGTTGTGTTTTAATATTATAACGTAATAAACGTATACATTGTTCTTCTTAGATTAAAGTTTCCACAATTTCGTCCCAATAAGTAACGAAAAGGGTTTTAAAGAACATAAACATATATATGTATAAACCGAAATTTTATCGTAACGACGATAAAATTAGGGGTCGTAAACGAAATGACAAATATTTAAATGTATAAATATATAGACATAATATATATTTATACTTCACTATTTCATCATAAAATGATGAAATGGGATCAAGAATAAAATGCATAAATATATATAAATATATTATATATATAAACATTCCACAATTTCATCATAAAAGATGAAAAGGGATAAAGAATAAATAAAATGCATAAATAAAAGACATAAATAAATTGCATAAATAAAAGGTATACTTATATACTCCACTATTTCATCATGAAATGATGAAATGGGATTAGAAATAGTCCTTATAATAAATAATAAATTGTCCTTTACTGTCCAGAATTTGATGTCACTTTGTGTCCAACTTTGGGTAACTTCCAGGTATTATTTGATCATGAAATTTTATGTCCAGTTGGTTCAATGAGTTAGGAAACTTTTGGCATTAGTTTCATAATATTTGGAAGAGTATAAGTACATGAAATAATACACGACGTAAAACCCGACAGAATACTTTGCTGTTTGCATCCGGATTTTGTGAGGACTGTTTGATAAATAAAATCTTTGAGTTTTTAAATGAAACCACTTGGGTTTGAATCCTAACACACTAAAATGAATTCCAGAAAAAGAATCACTCCATTTGGAGTTAAAATGAGTGAGATATGACTCTTTGATGTGAGGTGTAATTTCTGGCAGCAAGCTGTCCAACCAACACCTTGTGCATGTGCACCCAACTTGACTTTTAAACCAAAATTCTTATTCCTTTGCATGCAAAATCCGATTTGACTCATCCATACAAATATTTTCAGTTCCAAACATATTTATGATCCATTTAAAATGCATGCAAAACAACCATCAACTCAAGCTTTGAATACTTTTTGTAAAAGACCCAATTTGAAGATTGTTGATGTTCTTGCCAAGAACATCAACATGCAACTAAAAATTCAGTATTTTGTGTTAGAGCATTGTTGTATTCAAGATTTACTGTAAAGTCAATGTACTGTATGAGTCTATACAGTATTGTGAATGCCTTTATACCTTGTATGTCATGGGTATAAATAGGCTTGTCTAGACCATTTGTTAGTAACACTTAAAAAGCTTTAGTAATCTTTTAGAAACCTTTTGTAATCCTTTGAGCTCAATACATGGATGATATATTTGCTCTCTAGATTCTCTCTCACTACATTCATATCTTATTGCTAGAGATTTGGGATTTATCAATTGGTATCAGAGCTAAACAGAAGATTCAAGCAGATCGAAGACCAAATTGAAGATTTTTTACACTAAAGCTGAAGAATTCGGATTGGGTGTTCATCACTATTCATCACTGTTCATCACTGTTCATCAAGAATTCTGACCCTTCTTCATTTACTATTCATCCAGATTTCATCTTTTCTTTAATTTTTGATCTTTTGGATTGATTCTTGACATCATTGCACTCGGATTTGATTCCTGAACATCTTTAATTCTTGGATCAACACCAAAATCTGCACAGAATTTGCAGATCTGATCATTTTATATCATTTTTGTTCGAAAACTTTTTTTACTATTTTTGGATCAAAATTCGATTAAATTGATCGAATTAGGATTTGTGATTAACTAAGAAAGTGTGTGGAATCAAATTTCGAACAAATCTGTGCAAATTTCATAACAATTGATCAAGAATTGAAAAAGTTATGGCTGATTTAGTGATTTTCGTGTTCGAAGTGCAGAATTCGGATCATTCTTGGTGAATTCGGATCATTCTTGGTGAATTCGGATCATTCTTGGTGAATTCGGATCATTCAAAGAAGAATTCGGAGTGTTCTTGGAAATACAAGTGTAGAATTCGACTCAAGAAGGATTCGAATTGATTGAATTCGAACCCAGCTAGATTCGAATTGAGGAGAATTCGAACCGTGTTAGATTCGAATTGAGGAGAATTCGAACTGTGTTAGATTCGAATTGAGTTGATTAAATTTTCCAAGTGTTGAATTCGAACCCTTAAGCATCCGAATTCATAGAATTCGAACCCTTAAGCATCCGAATTCATAGAATTCAAACCCTTAAGCATCCGAATTCATTGAATTCGAACCCTTAAGCATCCGAATTCATTGAATTCGAACCAAGTTAAGTCCGAATTGAGTGAATTCGAACCCTTCAGCATCCGAATTCATTGAATTCGAACCCTTCTTCATCCGAATTCATTGAATTCGAACCCTTATTCATCCGAATTCATTGAATTCGAATCCTTCTTCATCCGAATTCGTTGAATTCGAACCCTTACTCATCCGAATTCTTGAGAAAATTTTTTATCCCGAAATGTTTTCTATAGTGTATTTCATACACTGTAAGAGCTTTTCAAGAAAAATTTTTATATATTTTTTTTGTGTATTTTCATACACTGTCTGCTTGATCTTCTGAACGATCAATTTCTAGCAATATTCAAAATGGTTTTACAACAAGTTATTGTTAAAAGCAGTGGTGAAGATTTGAAGCAAACTCTGAAAAAGGAGATTCCTCCAATTGCAAAAGTTTTTGTTAAACCAAATGTAAAGTTGCAACAAGTCATTATAACAGAAACATCTGTTAATTCACATGTATCTGTTAAACCAAATAATGAAGTGTTGCAACAAGTCATAATAACAAAAACACCTCCAAAGCCACTTGAAAAAGCTAAGGCAAATAATGGAATTTTGCAACAAGTTATTTTATCAGAAACATCTCCTATATCAGAAACTCCTGTTAAAGATAATGCTTCAAATTCTTCAACTCCTATTTTAAATAAAGCATTGGAAGAAGAAAATGTTGATCTGAAAAGACAAATTTTAGACATTTCTTCTTCAAATGCTAAACTTACTAAAAGAATAACTGATCTTGAAGTTTATATTGCAGATCTTGAAGCAAAGAAAGACAACTCAAGTCTGCACGATCAAATCGAGAATCTTCAAGAGAAAGTAACAGCTCTTCAAAAAGAAAATGCCGATTTGAAGAGTAGAGAAGAAAAGAGAGTGAAGTGGAACTTAAAGTTACATGCTCAATTAAAAGAAGTTAAAGATATAGGGAAAATCTTGGACAGTGAAAATGCCGATCTAAAGAGAAAACTGTCTAATTTTTCTTTTGAAGAAAAGAAAGTTTTTGAAGAAAAGAAAGAGACTGAGCTGAAATGTATAAAACTTTCAAAACAAGTTTCAGACTTTGAGAAAGTTTTATTTTTAGAAAAAGACAAGCTCGAAAAAGAAAGAGCTAAATTTGAAACTGAACGAAATTTTTTTGAGATTAAAAGTTCTGAACTTTCCGTGAAAATCTCTGAATTAGAAAATCTTTTGGAAAAGGAAAGAAAAGATTTCACGGAAAAGAAAAATCTCTTTGAAAAGGAAAGTAAAACTCTTAAAAAGAAAAATATGGAAATTTTCAAAGAGATTACTGATAAAAGAAAGTTTTTGGAAAAAGATTTTGAATCGGAACGTGAATATTTTGAAGATGTGATTCTTAATCTTACCAAAAGATTATCTGGTTTATCAGCTGATATTATGAAGGATCAGTTGATCAAATCTGATCTCCAAAAGAAATTTGATCTAATTTCTAAAGAGAAAAATGTTTTAATAAACAAAGTCAAAGAACTTGAAGACGTCATTTTTAAATTTGATGTCTCAAAGCAGACTGGTCATAATTCTATCTTTCAGACTCCATTTGTTGATTCAAATGATTCTGAATGCTCTTTTAAAACTGCTTCAAGTTCAAGTTTTAAAAACATTTCTTCTAAACAATTTAATAGATCAACAGATTTCTCAAAAGGTCGGATTCGTTCAACAAATCTCTTCTATAATCCTCTGTTTGATAAATCAGATAACAAAACAAAAGTGCCTAAAGTTAATACTTCCAAACCTGAAGAAGTTCCAGTCTTCAAGAGGGTGAAGATGGAATGGAGAGTAAAAGGCACAACAGTTCCAAAGAAAGAAGTGCCAAAATCATCTGTATCCACATCAAATGCAAAGAAGAACAATACGCCAAAAGGTAAATCTTATGCTAAACCAAATCCTATTCATCATGTAAATCATCTGATTAGGTTGGCCCATAAGAAAATCTGTTGTTCTTACTGTGGTTCAAATGATTTTGTGCATAAAGATTATACTTCTTTTTGGTACGGTACTTATAGTATTCCTTCAAAGAGATCTACACCTAACCCACTAGGACCCAAGTGCCATTGGGTACCAAAATCTGCTTAATCTGTTTTGCAGGTTCATCATGTGTTGTACTGAATTGTAGATACATACCACACACATGACTGAAAACAGAAGAGAAGCGGCGTATTTTTTGAAGAATATTTGTACTATTAAGGGGGAGACAAATATTAATTGGCTTTTGAACATATCAGTTCAAAACCCGTGCTTCAACGACTATGGCTTCTGAACAACTCAGTTCAGGACCCGTACTTCAAAGACTAAGACTTCTAAACAAATCAGTTTAGAACTCACACTTCTCAGGTGATATCCTTAACTGTTACATCTTTCTGTTTCAAGGAACGTGGTAAAAGGTAACATTGGATTATATTTTGCTTCTACCACTTTGAAAACTTGAATCTTTACAAATTTAATTCAATGAGATAAAATTTTCAATTTTCATTCAATGAATTAAATGTGTGCTAAAAGATGATTTTACAAGTATTTTTGTTTTATCCGAGTTATATTTGTTTCAACTTTCACTTCTGAAATTAATCGAAAGGTCAGCAAAACATGAATGAAATTATGCTGAATGCTCAAAGTTATGTGAATTCGGACTTATATAGAATATAATGTTCAAAAAGCCTATATGTCAGAATGATGGATGGAAATGAAAATATGGGAGAAGCACTATATTTTAGAACCAAGTGATTGAGATAAAATTGTTGCACTATCATTTAGTTTGAAAGTTTGTGCCTGTGGCCTTTCTGGTTTGGGAGAGTAAGTCCTAAGGGGTGCTCGACACCTAGTCCCTAAGATCAACTGGTCTGGGATCGGCTGACCCAAATCCTGCAATAGAACCAGATAGAAAGCCATGTTCTACTGGTACAAATGGGTTTAAGATATATCGATGTGGCCTTTCTGGTTTGGGAAATTAAGTTCTAAGGGGTGCTCGTCACCTAGCACCTAAGGCCAACTGGTCTGGGATCTGCTAACCCAAATCCTGCTATAGAACCAGATAGAAAGTCATGTTTAACGGTGTATCTTATTCTTACTAAACTTTTTGATCAAAAGATGCCAATGAGCACAAAATCAAAAGATGCCAATGCGCACAAAATCAAAAGATGCCAATGCGCACAAAATCAAAAGATGCCAATGTGCACAAATCAAAAGATGCCAATGAGCACACATCTCTTGAAACTTGGGGAAAATACAAAGTCGCGATAACCCCGTAAATTTATGAAATTCTGATTTTGGACAAATAGTGTGAGTAGAGCAAAGTATTCTTATATGTTTAAGAATTGCATACGCTTGATGCTAATCATATTTCGCATGCTAGCACACCAAATAGATTTAATAAAGGGGTTGAAACTGAACGCTTGTAACTTGATATGCAATGATGTCTTGTTTTTTGAATCCAAACACATGCATTTGATTTCATTTGATTGAAATATCTGTTAAATTTCATTAAGTTGAATTTCTTTTGTAAAGTTTTCAAATGATCAAATGTTTGTAGTTATAAAATAAAATTCAATGAATGTTATTTTCCTTGTGTAAATTTGTTTTAAAATTTGTGCTACAATTTCAAATACTGTACATTATTGAAATATATGCATACTTTCAGGGGGAGAAAACAAATTGCTCCAGAATTCTTATTTTGAGGGGGAGCAAGGTTATTCTGTTAGCAATACTCAAAGACACGACTGAAATTGAAAATGGTTTTCGATGATAATGATGCTCACTTTCATCGAAAAAGGGGGAGAAATGTTTAATTCAATTTCATGTCAAAGATATCTCATGTCTAAGAGCTTTCAAGTCAATGATTCGTGAACAAAGACTGAAGATCAGGGGAGAAGGATCACGTGAAGTCTAAATATTGCTGAATTTGGTTATCTTAGTTCTGAGTGGTTCTCGGAATGCGCTTACACCTAAAAGTTCAAAAATATAGATGATTTCGCACCCTTCATGATTCGAATTAAGTGATTTCGAATCCTTCATGATTCGAATTGCCCTGATTTCGGACTCTTCTTGTTCCAACTTACTTGAATTCGAATCCTACTTGATCCGAATTGAGCTGATTTCGCATCCTCTAGCATCCGAATTGATGGTTTCGGATCTGCCTACATCCGAATTGATGATTTCGGATTCTTAAAGTTAATATGAGAACTAAGGTTCTTGCATCAAGAAGGATACGAGAAGTCACTGTTTGTTAAAGACTGATAAAGCTGTAAAGATCTGTTTTCATGTACAAGGCTTGAAGATAGTTTGATAAAGTGTCTGTTGAAGAAGATTGACTTTACAAAGAGCTGAAGACTACTGTCAAATTTTTTAAATCTTGAATCCAAAGGGGGAGATTGTTAGAGCATTGTTGTATTCAAGATTTACTGTAAAGTCAATGTACTGTATGAGTCTACACAGTATTGTGAATGCCTTTATACCTTGTATGTCATGGGTATAAATAGGCTTGTCTAGACCATTTGTTAGTAACACTTAAAAAGCTTTAGTAATCTTTTAGAAACCTTTTGTAATCCTTTGAGCTCAATACATGGATGATATATTTGCTCTCTAGATTCTCTCTCACTACATTCATATCTTATTGCTAGAGATTTGGGATTTATCATTTTGGGCTCATGCATGTGGGTTTAAATGTGTTTTTAGTGGTTTTCAAAGATACATTCGTAAGACTCTTGAACAAAAATGATGGATCTTTCAAGATTACTACATGCATGTGTTTAAAATGTTCATCTTTGATCTTAACCTTGGTTTGATTTTGGATTCGCCATCTTTTACTAACAAAAGATGTTATGATGGTAAATCTACAAACATTAAGACCCATAAAGATGATTTTTAAAAGATGTGAAGAAAGTGTAACAAAAAGATGAAGATCATACTTTTAAAAATGCAAAAATATGAAAGAGACTTGAAAGAATGTGTGTGGTTTTTACCCAACACACTTATGTTTACCTTAGGTTATCTTGAACTCTTGAAGACTTTGATTTTTGGGGCTGGAGTTGTGATGAAGGTTTGAAGGTTTGAAGATGAAGATATGAAGATTTGAAGGTGGAGAGAGAGAGGGATGATAACTAGAGAAAGAGTGAAATGAGAGAATGGTTTAACAAGTGAAGTATAGATGTTTATTAATGCAAAATGAGAGAGAGGGGAGGGGATGGCCGGCCCTCACATGGGGGGGGGTGGTGGTGTGACATTTAAGTATTTTGTCACTTCTTGTACAAAAATAAAAGTCTAAATACAAGTATTTTCTTTTTAAAGTAAAATACATGTATATATGCATAAAGTAAAGTATTTATATATATAAAATATAATTGAAATATATAATTTATCAATTACATAAATACTTGTAGTATATAAATATTTTAGGTTGGCATTTTATGAGATTTATGGATAATTTCCTAATTCAAGGATTTCTTAGGCAAAATTTCTCAATTTTTCCTATTGTACCGGGTTTACTGCTACAATTGCACTGTGTAAACTATGTCATAAAAAAATAAGGTTTCCAAAACAGTTCTAACCTGAGATGTGAATTTGACAGTTGTCACACCTTTCTTATTAGGCTTAGAGGTGTTTGGCTTACCTACGGGCTTTCCATTCTATGATGGCGTGCCAGAGGATTTTCTCTGTGTATTCTGAACAGTCTTGGGATTTTTCTTTTGAAATGACTGATTCAGAACACAGTGTGGACCATTTAGGTGATTCTGGAGCTTTAACAGTAATTGAATGCAATTGCAGTTGATAGAACATGAAGTTTGATGCATATTGCTATTTTTATTCAAAAACTGTTGGTTGAATGGCACTTGATTTTGAAAAACTTTAGGAAACATCTGGTCGTTGTTTGGTTTTTGGAAATTTCCATTTTTCTTTGGAACAGATTCACTTGGCCAAAACGAGTTTCTCCTTTGATTTACAACAGAGGCAGGAATAGGTTGCTCTTTGACTTTCCATTTGCCCTTCTGCTCTGGTGTAAATTTGATTGGGTTGTAGACAAAGGGAACTGAAGTTTGATTCGCAGAAACACTTTTAGCTTTCTCTCTTCTCTTGTCTTCTATCTCATTAGAAGAAAGATTTATGATACCCTTGTTTTGAAAATTAGGAACTGGAATGAATCTGGATTGTTTCTTAAAGAAAGATATATGTTTCAAAGGTTCAGATTCAACAGTTACTTGCTTTGGTTTGTGTAGAACAGTCTCTTGAGCATAGAAAATTTGCTCATCCACCTCAGAATCAGAGTCACTGTCAGAGGCTAGAATGTCTCTGGGGGCTCTGGTGGTAGACTCTGAGGGTATCACAGAGATATCAGCTTTAGCAGACTTAAACTTTCTCATCTTTGGTTCTAATGCATCAGAAACAACATTTTCCTTCAGAACTCTTTTCAAATCCTCCTCAAAAGATGTTCTAATTGTTTCAGAAGTAGGAGAGAAGACTTGGGCTCCAGGGTTAAGCTCGCTCTGTGGTTTAACATCAGAGGATTCAACCACATAAGTAATAGACTTCTGTCCTTTGAAAGAGTTGAAATTAAAGATCTCTTTTGTATCCAGACTTTTAACAGAATTAGGAAGTATGATTCTAGCTCTTCCTTGATCAAGAATGAACTTTTCAGATGGTTTTATAACCTTTTCTTGATCCAAGGAGTCATAGCTGACATTCTTGAAATTAAGCCTTCTGGTCCTTGAAGATACATTTGAGGTTTTGATTCTTTTGAAAACTGCAGTACCAGAGATTACATCCTCCTGGATTTTCCCAACTCATAAGGCAGAGGACAGAGATGTCTTCTTCCTTCCATTATAGGGAGCAAGGTCACTGAAACCAAGACCTTAGGTATCCTTTTGAGAGTTTATCTTGATGTGCACATCTTGTGCATCCTGGTACTTTTTGATTTGAATCTCTTTTCTTTGCAGGGATTGATGCAAAACCTCCCTTTCTCTTTGAAAATAATCTTTTAAAGCAACAAAGTTAAGTCTTTTGGTTTCTGACTTCTTAACCTCTTCAATCTTTTGTTTTAAAACTTCCTCAAACTCTTTAACTTTTTTCAGAAAAGGTGTTTTCCTTTTGTTGTTGCAAAAATTCCAGCTCAGATTTTTCTTTGGCTATCTCTTCCTTCTCTTGTTCCAAGAGAGTTTTCTCTCTCTTGTAGAAGGACAGATCTTTCTGAGTCAGCTTTCTTAATTCCTTTTCCTCTGAATGTTTTTATTTTAAAAGTTGAAATTCCTCTGTTAACAACGAAACATGCATTTTCAACTCAGAGTCAGACTTTGATTCAGAAGTACATACCTTGGCACTGGGTCTGGTGGTCTCTAGCGCTCTTTCATTTGGCTCTGTTACAGTAAGAGCAAATGCATTCTGAGTCAAATCTTCCTCTGTTGTTCTCTCAGTTATCTCTCCAGTCATCCAATCTGCTACCTCTTCTAGACTTTCATCGTCCACAGCAACCCCGCAAAAATTGGCTTGCTCTGGTTCGTTGCTTCTTTCTCTGTAATTGTACTTGTATTTGTTCTTGTAGTAATCCTGGTCTTTTACCAGTTTACCTCTACAATTAGCAGAGAAATGGCCGGGTTTTCCACATCTAAAAAACGTCCATCATTCTGGTTGATGGGTTGGGCAGCATCGGTTTTCTGAGGGGGCTGGAGGATTATACTTTTGTTGTGGTCTTTGCTCTTGTGGAGCTCTGTTCTGTTGGTGAGGTGCAGCGTAACCTCTTTTCTCATCTTTCTCTTCTCTCTCGTACCTTCCTCTTCTATCAAATACCTTATTGCCAAATCTCTTGTTAAATTTTTGAGTTATTAACGCAAGAGATTGAGCAAAAGCATTGATATCATCATCTTCTGATGAACTTTCTTCAGCATCACTTTCAGCGACCAGAATCTTCTTACTCTTCTTTTTCATAGCCTTCTCTTTCTTCTTCTCTCTGCAAGAGCTTTCTCTATTGGACTTTCCTTCAGTAGGATTTTTCGAATTTGAAATCAAAGCAATTGGACCTGCAATGGTGGATTTGCCCTTTTATTTGACAACATCCTTCTCTTGTGCAGCAAGAGTGCCATACACATCAGTGAGAGTCCATGCATCCAAATCTTGGTTAGCTGGTAGTGACATGGATAGATTTAACCATTCATCGTTTAAGCTTTTCAGGAACAGAACATTGTTATCTTCCTTCGACCTAACAACCCCACACTTTTTGCATTTGTTTATCAAAACATTAAATCTGTTGTAGGTTTGTTGTAGGGTTTCCTCAGGAAGTGCCTTGATATCGTTGTATTCGTTAATACATTGGGTCCTTCTGTTCTTTTGGGTCTTGATACCACCCTCAAGTTGATCCCAGATTTCTTTAGCAGTAACACATGAATCTAGTTCTTGAAATATATCGTTGGGAATGGCTATAATCAAAAGTCTAACTGCCTTAAGGTCATTTTCCATTTTTAGTTTCTCTTCTTCAGTAAACCAGGTGGTTTTAGCTTTGAAGTGAGCAGGAATCTCAGCAGTAGTTTCTGTTGCAGGTACACGTGGAACCAAAATCATGGGTTGGAATGGTCCATCCGTGACAGAACGTGTCAAATCTCTATCCATACCATCGAAGAAGTTAATCATCCTAATCTTCCATTGAGGATATTCATCTCTCAGAAGAGTAGGAGGCTTGGTCAGAGAACCAGCAGTATAGATGGTGTTTATGTTGTTATTTGCCATTTTCCAGTAAAACAGAGTATAACGATTTTCAAAAGATTTTGAAAGAGTTTCAAACTGAAAGTGAGTGAACAGTAACCAATGGAACAGTAACTTGAGTAGAGAAGATTTTTAGACTAGCTAGTAAGCTTTAAACAGTGTGAAATGAACTTTTAAGCAATAAAAGAGAGTATACTAGTGAAGCTTTTGAAGAACACCAACAATCAACAACTATGAATCAACCTTGATAGATTGGATCGATTGATTTGAGCAAATCAATCCGCTCTGATACCAACTGTAGGTTCCCAGATTCACGTTGTATCACATAAATGGTAAGAAATAGACAATGGAAGCATTATATAAAGCCATTAAAATGTGAGTGATTGTGTAAACGATAATGTAACAGTGAGAAATCAATAATGAACAGTAATATGATAACAAGATCAAATAAATAAGCTACTCGTATATTGATAACAATGAATAACACCAAGAACACGTTCGAGTGTGTGTATTCAGAAATCTCTCAGGGAACAATATCGTACGATGGTAGTGCTATGGAATGTAGCAGTGTGTGCTCTAACAATTGTGGAAAACTATTCTTCCAAAAGCTTACAATTGTGTGTTCCACTACCACTCTATTTATAGCCTGATAAAGCATTAGACAGTGTACTATCTAACCCTGGAATGACACGTGGAAAGTGTGTCTTCGTCCTTTTAGGGCTTACGTGGAAAGTACGGACACGTGTCTAACACTTAGAGATTTCTACGAGACATAGGCCTCACAGAGGTCTTCAGTCACCAGAGCTCTTATGCCAGAGCTCTGTTGGTCTTCTTGTGAAAACGGTTCTTCTGTTGAATAGAAGTCTTCTGCCAGAGCTCCGTTGGTTCCGCCAGAGCTCTATCGAGCTCTATGGGTCTTCTGGTTGAACTTCTTCTAATTTTTCTGTTGGATCTCTGGTGGTCTTCTGACTTGTAATATTTTCAATAATTTTACATAAGAGATACATAGGGCTAACAATGGTTATTTCCAAAGCTACGCGGTCGAGAAACCAAAGGGTAGTGAAAAAAACCAAATTTTGAAGGAAAAACTTATTTTCCACCTTTGGTTCTTGAACAAAATCTCGTAGAACTTGAAAGCCAAATTGAAGACATCAGAAATGATGACAAACTTGCTTTTGAGATCGAAAAGGAAGTGATGCTTACAGTTTTTCAAACAGCTTAAATGAGATTATAACAAAACTTAAAGAAAGATCTGAAGAGAAAATTTCAAAAGAAAACACTCTTCAGATTCAGATGTTTTTTCATGTATGGCTTTTATGGGAAACACTTTCTTTAAAGGCATGTCCATGGATGATCAAGAGGATTCTGAATCTTGGGATTTGGAAAATCAATCTGTTGATATATCTCCTGAAAAGTTCACTTCATCGGAAGCTGAAAAAGAAAGTTGTAAAAAGTTCAATGATTTTATGTGTCCTAAGTCTTATGGTATTTTTCACACAACCGATGATGGCCATTCTGATCATGATATTGAGAATCCTTGTGATGAAAAGGGCAAAGGTGTGGATGAAACACGTGTTCAATTTGATTTCAACGTTAAGCTTCCATATCATACTTAGTTCTTAGTTAAGGAAGAGGAACCAAAGAAAAACTTTTTCAAAGGCGAATCTTCAAAATCAGTTGAGAAAACTCATGTTAACGATTATTATTCGAAATCTAAATCCAAAAGATCGTTACAGAAAAAGAAAAGAGAAGCACAAAGAAACAAATCTTTTTAAACTCCAAATTCTAAAACATACGACTCTTATTTTTCTGGTGTTTCAGATCGTTATCTGAGAAACAGCAAAAAGCTTGAGTGGATAATTAAGGAGTCCACACAGGATGTGGCCCAGACAAAATCATCCAATGTTCCTTTTAGTTCAATGAAAAATAATTTTGATTCTGCTGTAATAAATCATGTTGCTTTCCATAAACAAAAACTTGTAGTTCCATACAAGATTTATACTATGCAATAATTGATCAATTTTGCACATGACAAGATTTGTTGTTCATTTTGTGGTGTGGATTATTTTATCTGTAAGAATGATTTCTTTAACTGGTTTGGCTATGATAATCCTGGTGTTAAAAAGTTTTATCCTAAAGGAATTCACAAAAGAGCTTTTAGAAACAACAATGGTACAAATTTCAAACATGTACCGACTCCTAACCCAAAAGGAGCCATTTACAAATGGGTACCTAAAACCACTTGATTTGATTTTGCAGACCAGTCATGTGTGGTACTTAGATTCGGGCTGCTCAAAACACATGACTGGAAGAAAAGAGTTGCTCACTAATTATGTAGAGAAACACGGTGGTCGAGTCAAGTTTGATAACGATGAATATTCACCGATTTTGGGTTATGGAGATATAGTGAAAGACAACGCCAGAATAACTAAAGTTAACTATGTTGAGGGTTTGAGGCACAACCTGTTTAGTATAGGTCAATTTTGTGACAAAGACTGGGAAGTCAACTTAAAAAAGAAAAGATGTTCGGTTCGGACTAAAGGAGGATAAGATCTTCTAGTTGGTACTCGGAAGTCTAATCTGTATACAATTGATCTTTCAACTGTCAAACCCAAGAATGACGTGTGTCTGTTATCTAAAGCTTCCGTCGAAAAGAGTTGATTATGTCACATACGTCTATCTCACCTGAATTTCAGATACATTCAAAAGCTAATCATAGGTGATTTAGTAAAAGGTCTACCGGTCTTGAAGTTTGAAAGAGAAAATTTTTGTATCGCTTGCGAGAAGGGTAAGATGAAGAGAGTTCCTCACCCGCCGAAACCTGAACCAAACACACATAAGGTATTGGAAATCTTGCATATGGATCTTTGTGGGCCTATGAGGACTCAAAGTATAAGCGCCAAACGGTATGTGTTAGTGGTCATTTATGATTACTCAAGGTACACGTGGGTAAAGTTCCTACGCTTCAAAGAAGAAACACCCGAGTTAATCATTTCTTTAAACAAGATGCTTCAAGTTAATCTTCAACAATCAGTCCAGACAATAAGGTCAGATAACGGGACAGAGTTTAAGAATAAAACTCTAGATGATTTCTTGAAATCCGTGAGAGTGTCTCATCAATACTCCACGACGAGAATACCACAACAGAACGGGGTTGTTGAACGACGAAACCATACTCTACTTGAAGCCGCACGAACCATGCTGTCATATTCTGATCTTCCCTTGTTTCTATAGGCTGAAGCAGTGTCAACAACTTTCTATACACAAAATCGCTCAATTATACACTGACGATTTGGCAAAACACCATATGAGATTCTAAACAATAGAAAACCAAATATTAATTACTTTCGTGCTTTTGGTTGCAGGTGTATTGTTATGAATGACAAGGACAACTTGAACAAATTCAGTCCGAAGGCGAACGAGGGTGTGTTCATTAGATACTCATCCACCTCAAAAGCATACAGAATTTTTTTCAAGTCTTCAAGAACCGTGATTGAGAGCATCAATGTCAAATTTGATGAGACGGAGGATATGGATTCTGTGCAAAGCAGTATAGAACCCGCAATCACCGGAGTTCTTGCATCCGGACAAATCAGTCTAGTTTCCACTAAATCTTACAATGATCAAGCTTCCACTTCTAAATCTCATTCAAATGAACTTGATCAACTATTTGAGAAATTTTATGATGAGTTCTTTGGTAATTATAACTCATCTTCTAATGTTTCTGACAGGAATACGATTGCTCAGAATGTTGTACACGCCACTTTGTCTGGTCCTTTAATGGAACAAACATCATCTAATACTGATGCAACGATTCCTGAGTCTTCAACAACTACTCCAATAATGAACTCTACACAAACAGCACAGCCAGAATCTTCTAATGGTGTTTCTTCAACAAATGTTGTTTCAAATGTCAATGACCAGAGTACTCACTACACACCTGAGATAATTACTAAAGAAGTTCCTTAGGCAGTGCCATTTGTTACATCTAATAAACAATCAGCGTCTCAACCAGAACCAACATTGACAACTGAATCAATCACTAAAGAAGACAACTCATTAGTTGACCCCAATCAAGACACAATTTCCCCATATCCGCATTCAAAAAAGTGGACACGAAGTCATCCTTTACATCAAGTAATAGAAGAAGTGTTTGTTCCGGTGAAAAACAGATCATCAACTGCCAATGAAGTTCTGTTTGCTCTTTTCCTGAGTCAAGTTGAGCCAATCACAGTTCAACAAGCCTTGGAGGACCCAGACTGGGTAATTGCTATGCAGAAATAGCTAAATCAGTTTGAAGCATTGAAAGTGTGGCGACTAGTACCTCGACCCAAAGGGAAAAGTATCATCAGCACCAAGTGGGTCCTTAAAAATAAGAAAGATGAAGATTGAATAGTCGTGAGAAACAAAGCTCGGCTAGTAGCAAAAGGTTACCGAATGTTCGATTAGAAGCAACTATGATGAGCCGTACGCTCCAGTTGCTCCGGATGTTCGATTAGAAGCAACAATACTGAGGGTATTGACTATGATGAGCCGTACGCTCCAGTTGCTCGATTAGAAGCAACTCGGATGTTCTTAGCATTCGCGGCCTACAAGAACTTCACCGTCTACCAAATGGACGTGAAGACTGCATTCTTGAACAACGTTCTAAAAGAAGAAGTATACGTATCTCAACCAGAAGGCTTTGTAGACAAAGACAAACCAGACCATGTTTACATCCTTGACAAAGAACTTTATGGACTGAAGCAAGCCCCTCGAGCATGGTATGAGATTATATCCACTTTTCTACTTAAATTCGGCATTGAAAAAGGTAAAATCGGCACGACTCTCTTCACTAAACATGAACAGGGTGATATTCTTCTCGTTCAAATTTATGTTGATGATATAATTTTTGGTTCGACTAACTCTTCATTATGTACTTGGTTTTCTAAACTAACGGTGACCAGATTCCAAATGAGTATGATGGGAGAAATCAACTTCTTCCATGGACTTCAAGTCAAACAGTTCTCAACCGGAATCTTCATAAATCAGTCAAATTATGTGTTTGATATATTGAATAAATTCAAGATGGAAAACTATACGACGATTGGTACTCCAATGTCCCCAAGATCCAAGATCGGTTTGGATCCCGACGGTAAGGACGTTGATCTTAGGACGTATAGAGGTATGATTGGGTCATTAATGTATTTAACCGCTAGTCGACCGGATATTATGTTTGCCACATGTCTTTGTGCGAGATTTCAGGCTAAACTGAAGGAATCACATTAGAGCCGTCAAACGCATCTTTTGATACTTAAAAGGCACACCATATCTTGGTATGTGGTATCCCAAGGGAATAGGATACGAACTCACTGCGTATTCAGATGCTGATCACGGAGGAAGCCCGCTGGACACGAAGAGCACTTTCGGTCATATACAGTTCTTGGGAGACAAGCTCGTGAGTTGGGCGTCTAAGAAGCAGAACTGCGTGTTAACTTCAACGGCTGAGGCTGAGTACGTTGCTGCGGCCAGTTGTTGCTCACAAGTCCTATGGATGAAAACCCAACTTGTGGATTACGGCTTCAAATATGAGAACATCCCAATTTACTGTGATAGTAAGAGTGTTATTGCAATTTCCGCTAATCCTGTCCAACACACCAAGACAAAACATATTGACATCAGGTATCACTTTATTAAAGATCACATCGAGAAAGGTACAATTGAGCTTTATTTCGTTACTACTGAATATCAACTTGCTGATTTATTCACAAAAGCTTTGGATGAAAAACATTTTCATTTCTTAGTATCCAAGCTTGGCATGTTGAACATAAAGTTTAAGTTTCCTTATATTGATCATTTAATAGATGGAAATTTCTGTATCTCTAAATAGATATTTTTATCCAGATTGATAAACTTAAATTTTCATCATATTATATTTTCAATATATGTTATTTAAATTCTCATGATTCTGTTGTTTTTCAAATATATGATCAATTTGTTATTTTTCTTCTTTCATGTCTTTATTTTTGATTCAATAAGATACCCGTTTTTGCATGAGGTGCGTTAATGTTTTCAGGGGGAGTTATTAGATCTTATATGCATAATCATAGGGGGAGTGTGCATAACTGACAAGGTTTGTGAGTGTAGATGCCATGAGAGGTACACATGAAGATATCAAGGTTAGTATTCTTATTTGTTTTTAAACAAACCCTTAATGATGGAAAATTATTTTCCAAATCTGTGCATCATTTAAGGGGGAGTGAAAACCTTGATTTTTTAAACCATGAGAGCTTAATCATATAAACGTTGGACATCTTTTATTGTGATAATTTTTTTGGAATTATTGAAAAATATTTTGATAATGTCCAAGTGTTGGTGTAATCGCACAATTGGTGCAATAACATTTTCCTCTCACGTGCCTTATGTGATAACACATGCACCAAGTTTTATCGCATATGTGTTGTGCGATAAAAGTTTGATAACAATTTTATCGCACATGTGTTGTACGATAAAACCATGTGAACAGTGGTTATCGCACGCTTCGTGTGCGATTAACCTTCACCCATTTTTATCGCACGTGTGTCTGATAACTCTATTTCTAGAGTTATTATTTCCTTTTATTTTCCATTTTATTTTGTCAATTTTAGCCATTTCACTTCTTAAAAACCCCCATTCTTGGTATATTTCATGAAAACGAGCAAAAGGAGTGAACCATGGTCTTTAATAAATTATTTGGTGGAATTTGGGTGTTTTTCATGATTTTTATCCACAGTGACTTGCGGAGTGCCCACTCCGCTCCCCACTCCTGAGATGGCGAGAAGGAAAACGAGAAAGAAAGTAGCAGCTGGGATTTAAGCATTTCTGGAGAAAAGAATGGATCAAAGAGCAGGTCAAATGAAGATAAAGGAGGACATGCCTTCCTTAAAGAGGAATAGTGAAAAGTACAACAACCTTGTACTATAAAGCAACATTTGGTGAAAAGGTGTTTACTATTCAAGGTATGGTGTGCAAATCTGCAGATCTGAAACATGGGACTAAACCATGGTTTTGTGCCATGCCCATACCTTCCTCCTAGTATTTAATGAGGCCTTGGGGTGCCATTCAAAAAAAAAGATCAATGTTTTTACATTCTTACAATTGAAGTCAAGTAGTAGTTTTTGCTAGATATTGTAGTAGCTTTGAATTCTCTCAACTACCACATTGTTTTAGCTTTAGTTCTTTATTTTACTGCATTAGATAAGTTTAATTTTCTGTATTTCTTTCCTTGTAGTTCATAATACACAGTGGACAGGGACGAATTCTCGTTCCCCACTGTGGGCTAAATTCAAGTCACTTTCAGTTTTATTATGTGCAACTTCTTCTCTTTTGCTTTCTTTACGTTAGTTATGGGCTAAACATCTTTAGCGATGTAGGGAGGAGAAGTACCTGGATTTTATTAAAAATGCTTGAGTAATCTTTATACTTGGAATATTTGTTGTTTTGGTCATTCATTCTCGATTCATGCCCAAGGATGCGAACAAGCCGATTGTCAGGATCGATTCCAAACAAGAATAATTATACTTAGAAATCAGAATTAAAGAATCTTGCGGAATAGAACTTTAATTCAAACACACTCAATGAACAACTAATCAGAAAACACAATCTGTTTGTATTCAATACTTCAACTCACAAGTTTACAACCAAACCTCAATCTTGTTGAACAGGCTCAACAAGACGACTTCTACTTCTCTAGAAATAGGGTTCTATACCTTGAGGTTAATTCTCTCTTAAAACAAAAACGAATTCTAATGAAAATCACCGAATAGCTATCTATCAAAATCTATTTATACTAAATAATTACAAGATAACTATCAAAACAAAATTGATCTTCAGAATATTCTTTCATGCTTATCTTCAATCATTCCATCTTTATCTCCAACATTCTCGCATTCCATAATTATGATCACAAGCAGCATTAACATCGTTATGCACAAGCAGTACTAACATTGTTCCAGCAGCATTAACTTTTACTTGTAGTACTAACTTTGCTCTGGCAGTAGTATTGTTGTTCTGGCAGTACTAACCATACTTGGCAAATCTTCAGTTCCCAACAATCTCCCCCTAACTTGACTTTTTAGGTTGAGAAGTCAAGTTCTTCAGATGATGCTTCCAAAACCTAATCATGAACACATAAATCAGGATTCAAACCCAGGCTTTGATTGATAATCCTTCTCACCAAGTATCTTCCCATTTCAGAATCCTTGTTGCAAGCCAACTTAGCATGTAGCATTCCATTCAACCTTTTCTTGTTGTGCTTGTATGCAACATCCACCAAATAATACTCATGATATGTATAGTCAAGTGTGATGACATACACTCCACATTTTTCAATGAGCATCCAGTTGGTAATGGCTTGAAAATTTCTTTCTATCATATACTGAACTGCTTCTGGTTTGAAAATTAGGCACAGGTATTCAAGAACCAATTTGGTTATAGACATCCCTTTCTCATTCAGCATATTTCCATACAGCTTCATTCCAACCTTGTACATCTCCTCTACGTCAGATCTAGAGCACATTCTGATAAGTCTTCCCCATGTAGAACAGACCTCATACTTCCCATCTTCTCTTTTGACTCTAATGTACTCCTTTCTCTGATCTACCAAGGTATCCCAGAAGATGATCTCAGGAGGCATGGAAGATAATGGGTCAACTTTGATTGGATCAGTATCAACCATAGTGATATACATATCACATTGAGCATTACTTGGTTGACCTGATGGAGTTGCTACTTCTTCTTCAACAACCTTTGTATCATCTTTCTTTTCTGGAACATCCTCTTCTTTTTCTTCTTCTACCACTGGTTCTACCTTAGGTTTCTTGACAACTTTCCTCTTGGTAGCTATAGACTTGGTTCTTGTTCTTTTCAGTGACGCCAGCTTTTCACCCAGGGTTTCTTCTTGCTTTTTAGGGGTGTCATTTTTGGCATTAATCAAAGCCTCTCAACTTCAACTTCTTCCAAAGTAGGCTTTTTAGTTTCTGTTGCTTCCTTTGTTTCTGCTGCTTCTTCCTTTGTAGATACTGCTTCTTGCATGGTTTCTGCTGCTTCTTTTGTTTCTGCTGCCTCTGGAATGGTTTCTGCCGCTTCTGCTTTTTGACTTTCATCAGCATTAACCGTTTCTGCTGTTGGTTCAGTTTCTGCTTCTTTCTGAATTTCAGCAGCATTAACCTTTTCTGCTGCATGATCAGTTTTTGCTTCTTTTGCAATTTCTTCAACACACTCATTCTCCCCCTTTTCCTGTGCACTCTCCATGTTGAATTCAGCTTCTGACTCCCCCTTTTTGGGAGCATCATTGTTGGGGCTTCTTCTTTTAAGAACATACTGAGCTTTCTTCTTCCTGTGCATCAACTTTGTAATTAGCTTCTTATGCTTCTCAAGCTGTGTTTGTTGATATAGGACCACTTTCTTGAGTCCATCTATCTCCTTTTGCTGACGTACAACATCTGTGTTGATATTGGCAATGGTTTCCATCAATTCCTCATATGTATATCTATCCTCACCTTGTTTAGGAGTTTTTACTTCCTTTAAAGGATCACTGGAACATTTAGTAGGTGTCTTTTGCCTAGCAAAAGCACTGCCTACCCCCGTGGTTTCTTGGCACCTGGGACCTCTGAATGATTTCTCATTCTGAGTTGCCGTGAGGAAGGTCTTAGGTATGTTACCACTGTCCTTCTCTGTGCTAGCAGAAGTAGTGGCAGCCTTGCTACTCACATACTCAACCTTCTCCTTAGTGAGCACCTTCTTGGGGTTGGGAGACACCCCTGTGGTTTCCCTTTCGATATTCTCTATTGGAGAATGCTCCAATAGAGGGCTTAAAGGCTTTGGGCTTGTAGGAGGTACAACAAGGGAAGGAGCCTTGTGTACCATTCTTCTTGTAAACTTTTTGGTTATGAGAGGAGTGGGTCTTTGAAGAATGGACTGAGGAATTTCTTTGGTGATTGAAGGTGGGGTTTGGCTATCAGTGGGTTGGTCTAATGAGGGCCTTGACCCTGATGCCATACCTTCTTGTGTGTGGGACACACCCATCATTGTAGAGAACAATGGAGTGTCAACTCCTTCCGAGTCCCTGGAAGTTCTTCTCATATTTGAGAAGACCTTTTCCTTTAGGGGGTTTAGGTACATATACCTCAGTAAATTGAGGCAAATCCGTCAATTCCTGAGTAATCACTGCTTGGACAAACCTTGGGTACATATAAAAACTCTTTTTGGATTCCAGGTTTGACACAAGATCATTGAAAATCATTTGTGAAAAATTAAACTTCCTGGCAGTGGCCAAGCAGACCAGGGCATAAGCAATGGTACTGCTAAACTCACTCCATCCAGTAGTTTTCTTTGAAATGCAATGCATTAAGGTATGAACAAAGAATCGCCATTGTGTAGAAAATTTAGACTTGAAAAACTTAAAGATTCCAATGGGACCTTCATACCCCATTCTCGTTAAAGTTGAGTATAGATCGTCATTAGGAATAGACGTCATACCTGAGGCATCCTCCAATCGAAGAGTGATTCGAATAAGCTCCTCTGTAACATTCAAGGGTTTGTCACACACCCTTGTTTTGATGATTTTCTGCCCATCTTCAGACACCACGGTAGCATTTTCCCAGAACTGCTTCTGATGCTTGGTGTAGATTGTCGGGGTCACCGTTAGGGCATAGGATATATGCGTGTATTTGAGGAAATCCACAATGTCATGAAAACCTGCGGACTGTTTTGGCTTCTGGAGCATGGCAATCTCGTTGTGTTCGTCGATAAACTCCATTGTACCTGAGGATTCTTGACAGAAAACAGAGATTCTTGGGAGAGAATAGTTAGAAAGACAGAGAGATGAATAGAATTCAAAGAGACGTTATGAACTTTGGCGGGCTGAAAGAGGTATTTATAGCAGTATTAGCCCTAATTTTTCTTTTAAAGCAGTATTAACGACACATGCAGTATTAAGTACGAAGTAGTATTAACTATGTACTGGCAGTAGTAACTATGCACTGGCAGTAGTAACTATGCACTGGCAGTAGTAACGATGCACTGGCAGTAGTAACTATGCACTGGCAGTAGTAACCATGCACTGGCAATAGTAACTATGCACTGGCAGTAGTAACTATGCACTTGTCAATCTGAGTCATACAGAAGATCCTGAGAAGAAGAGTTAGTAGTACCAAATATAGAAGGAAATACAGGTATAAAAACTGAAAATCATGACTTTATTCAAGGTTGATCATGCCCACACTTGTTACCAAGAAAGTGAATCTACCCACATCAAAAGCTTTTGTGAATAGATCAGCAAACTGGTCATTGGTATGAACATTAGCAACTTGAATTAATTTCTTTTCATTACAATCTCGAATAAAGTGATACCTGATCTCTATGTGCTTTGTTTTTGAGTGTTTGACTGGATTGTTAACAATGCTAATAGCACTGTTGTTGTCAATGAAGATTGGAGTGTGAAGAAATGTTACCCCATAGTCCAACATCTGATTCTGTATCCATAGAACCTGAGAGCAGCAGCTTGCAGCAGCTATATACTCAGCTTCTGTTGTAGATAAGGACACTGTGGTTTGTTTCTTACACTGCCAAGATACTAGTCTTGCACCCAAAAACTGACATCCACCTGAAGTAGACTTCCTATCCATGTTAGCTCCACCCAAGTCACTATCTGAGTATGCAAGTAGATCAAAGGATGATTCATAAGGATACCAGAGACCTAATCTAGGTTGCCCTCTTAGGTATCTAAATATCCTCTTGACTGCATGAAGGTGTGATTGCTTTGGTGTAACTTGAAATCTGGCACATACTGGAAACATAATATCTGGTCTAGAGGCTGTGAGATACATGAGTGATCCAATCATTGATCTGTAATGATGGACATCCACATCCTCCCCCTCAAGATCAGCAATGATCTGTTTGTGTGTCTCCATCGGTGTGCTTGCTGGCTTTGAGTCTGATAATCCAAACTTATCCAGGATGTCTTTCACATATTTGGATTGGCATATGAAAATCCCATCCTTCTTCTGTTTCACCTGAAGCCCAAGGAAGAAAGTAAGTTCACCCATGGAACTCATCTTGAAGCTCTTGTGCATTAACTCCTCAAAGTCTTTACACATGTGATCATTTGTGGATCCAAAGATAATGTCATCCACATAGATCTGAACAAGTAGGGTGTCCTTCTTTTTCCTTTTAATGAATAAGGTCTTATCAATGATTCCTCTTTCAAATCCATTTTCCAAGAGATAGGTAGACAGGGTGTCATACCATGCTCTTGGGGCTTGATGTAGACCATAAAGTGCCTTCTTTAACTTGTACACTCTGTCAGGATACAATGGATTCTCAAATCCAGGGGTTGACAGACATACACTTCTTCATCTATAGTCCCATATAGAAAAGAACTTTTTACATCCATCTGGTAGACCTTGAACTTCATATATGAGGCATAGGCTAGAAACAACCTAATTGCCTCAATCCTTGCAACTGGAGCAAAGACTTCCTCATAGTCTATACCCTCTTCCTGAGTATACCCTTGTGCAACCAGCCTGGCTTTGTTCTTGATCACAATTCCTCTCTCATCCTTCTTATTTCTGAAAATCCACTTGGTGCCAATTGCCCTATGACCTTTTGGAAGGTCCACCAAGTTCCAAACATTCTGTAGCTTGAACTGTAGCAGCTCCTCTTGCATTGCTTCTATCCAACTTGGATCTTTCATAGCATCATAAGCCTTTTTGGGCTCAATTAGGGATAGAAAGCAGGTGAGTACAGTATTAACTGTATTTTGCTGATCTTGTAGTTCTTGAAGTCTGCTTTGATTCCTAGTCATCATGGGAGAAGCAATGTCTCCAATTACCAACTCAGGAGGATGATTTTTCTGAGTTCTTGATGGATGACCAGATTCCTCTTGTAAGTTCACATCCAGATTTGACTCATTTAAGTCTGGATTTTCTTCAGCTTCTTCAGTCACTTCAGACTCTCTGGAATTTGGACTTGAAGGCTGATTTTCCTCTATTCTTCTCTCTTCTTCATTCTGAATGGGTTCAGCTTCCTTTTCTTGTTCACAGAAGTCAACAGGATCAATGGTAGGGAGTGGAAATATCACAGACTGAATTCTGTGATTCGATGGTGGTGCATCCCTTTGTCCTGCATTTACATCACTACTGATACCGAAAGAATTAGTGAGTGAATCAATGTCAAATAGCCAATCAGGACCTGAACCAATAGGATTTGGTGTGTTCTCATTGCATTTGACATTGTCACTTTCTTCAATTATTCTAGAAGAGGTATTAAACACTCTGTAAGCCTTACTCTGAGATGAGTAACCAACAAGAAAACCATCATCTGCTTTGCTATCAAACTTACCTAAGTGAGATTTGGTATTGAGAATTGTACAAGGACACCCAAATGGTTTGAAAAATCCAATAAATGGTTTCTTTTTCTGAAAAAGCTCATAAGGTGTCTTGTTTTTAGGCTTTATTACTAAAACTCTGTTTTGGACATAACAAGCAGTATTAACTGCTTCTGCCCAAAAAGTAGTGGGTAATTTTGAATCAGCTAACAGAGATCTAGCAGCCTCAATCAGTGTCCTATTCCTTCTCTCAGCAACACCATTCTGTTGTGGAGTCCTAGGAGCACTGTATTGTCTCTCAATTCCTTTTTCCTCACAAAAGGTGTTTAGATCAAGGTTTTTAAATTCAGTCCCATTATCTGATCTAATGACTTTCACTTTTTGATTTGATTGGTTTTCAATTCTAAGAATAAAAGATTTGATCAGTCCACTTGTCTCATCTTTAGTTCTCAGAAAATATACCCAAGTAAATCTAGAGTAATCATCAATAATAACTAAACAGTATGACTTCTTGCCAATGCTCATGACATTTGTAGGGCCAAACAGATCCATATGCAACAACTGAAGAGGATTTGGGATAGTGTTTATCTCTTTGGACTTATGAGAAGTTTTGTGTTGTTTTCCTTTGAGACAAGCAACACAATGATCATCACATGAATAAACTTTTGATGGTAAACCCCTAACAGGATTATGTTTAACAAGTTTATTCATTGTTTTAAAATTCATGTGACACATCCTTCTGTGCCAAAGTGATGATTCATCCATTGAAGCTTTTGATACCAAACAGTTTAGGGATGAATCAGATGAAACACTTTCTAAATCTAAACAATACACATTATCATTTCTAGGAGTTCTAAATAGTATCATGTTTTCATCAACTACTTTGAATCCAGGAGCAAGAATAATGCATTCAGAATCAGTAAATAATATACTATGTTTCTTGTCACAGACCTGTGATACACTTAACAGGTTGTATCTCAATTGCTCAACATAGTAAACATCCTCAAATGTCATCTTACCTTTTGATACATCACCTTTACCACTTATCTTACCTCCTGCAGGATTATTCCCAAAAGAAACATGTCCTCCATCAATTCTTTTGAAATTCTTGAGGCAAGCCATGTTACCTGTCATGTGCCTGGAGCAACCACTATCAACATGCCAGATGCTCTTCCCCTTGAGCTGTTGGTTGCCCTGCACACATAAGATAAATAAATTAGTTTTTATTGGGAACCCAAGCCAAAGTGGTCTTGGGTCTCCCTTGCTCATCAAAGTACTTACATCTAGTTTGGATAAGTTTTTCAACCTGAGGAACTTCAGTACTGGAGTACTTTGTCAAGATGATTGGTCTAGCAGCACAAACACTAGAGGCAGTATTATCTTTAGAAGAAGTACTAACAGTGTTAGCAGTACTAACACTGCTAGCAGCAGTATTGCTTCTAGAAGAAGTACTAACAGTGTTAGAAGCACCAACACTGCTAGCAGCAGTACTATCTGAGGCAGCAGTACTAACACTAGTGCTTTTAGGAACCCACATTGTGACACATTCTTTTTCAGTCTTTTTCCTCATGTGGCTTTTGGATTTAGCTTGTTTCTTAGCCACATGGTTTCTTACAGGCTTCCTATAACCATTTGATTTTTGAAAAGTTCTTTGAAAATTTATCCTTTGGTTAATAGGATTGAAATAACAGTGTTTGGCAAGGTGATTCAATTTGCCACAGATAAAACAAGGTTTTGGTCTGTTAATCCTTTGCAGATCAACTCCTTGTTTTTGAGCCCACTGATTATTCCAGTTTCTTTGATTTCCCCTCTTTTTATCATGTTTTTGGGGTTCATTCTTTTGAGAATTCTTGCAAGAACAATGTTCACAAGTATTGGAATTCACAACAGTGGTCTGTGTATAATGAACTCCCTTTTCTTTTTCAGATCTTTTCATCTCATTGTTCTTATCCCAGGGACTTCCACCTTCCTCATTAGTCTTGATGTAATTCTCTAAGGGGATCTCACCACTGACATTCTTGTTCCTTTTCTTAGACTATTCTTTTTCAGTTTTATCCTCAACAACAACTTTATATAATGGATCTACTTTAGTAGCTCCTTCAGGTAAGTCCTTCCTATCCTTGGTTTCTAACAGGTCTGACCTAGGAGGGATGTATGTGTTGTTGTAGGGTGGGGGTGTGGCATTGTACCCTAGGCCTGGTTTCATCTTACTGTGGATTTGAGCATTTATTATGGTGTCCATGACCTTAGAAGCACATGAAAACTTTTCAACATCAAGTTTTACTTTCTCAAGTTCTCCTTTTAATTTCTCACATTCCTCTCTAGACTCTTTCAGTTGGAACTCCAGACCATTCTTTTCCCACTTCCAGTAGTTTGTATCATATGAGTGTTGAAGTTCATTGGCTTGAAAAGCCTTAATTTGTTCTTCAAACCTCTCAACAATCACTACATAATCTCTTCTATCCTTTTCTAATCTCTTAAGGTCATCACACATTCCCTGGTTGTGATCTCTATACTTTTTCACAGTGTCTATACAAGCTTGAGAACAAAGATTAGATTTTACCTCAGTAGGAAGATCTGAGACTTCTGCCATGAGTGCATGATTCTGAATTGCCTCTTCTGCTTGATCACTCCAATCAAATCCCATTCCTTGTTGAGAAACAAGGGCTTGAACAGAGTTTCTGTTCTGGTTGAAGCTTCCAGTCTGAGCTTGTTGATGGTTGTTTTGAGATACTCCACCTCTGCATTCTCTGGCAAAGTGTCCCATCTTATGACACTTGTAGCATTCCACCTTAGACTTGTCAAACCCAGCACCATCTTCTCTTCTTTGGGAAAAGTTGTTTCTCCCAGTCCTCTTTATAAACTTCTTCACCCTCATAGAAAGCATAGCCATCTGCCACTTGATATTCATCTCCTCAAGATCATCAGCATTAATCTGTTCTAAGTCATCATTAATTAATGAGGAGTTAACATGACTAGAAAAGAAAACTTCTAGTACAGAATCATTGGCCTTCTCCTGATTGACTCCACCAGCAGTACTAATTGATTCAGGGTTAGCAGTAGAATCAGTTGATGCTGATAGGAGTGCAGCATTATACACATATCCTGAGGGCTTCTTCTTGGCTTCAACCTCTGCTTCAAATACCCTAAGATCATTGTAAAGATCATCAAGCATTTATCTTCTATGTAAAGCCCGTATCCCGGTATGTATTCTCGTTATTCCTTTTTTTTTAAAAAGGAGCATTTAATTAATTAACGTGGTTTCCGGTGCCCACGGTTCACATTCTGTGTCGGGCACGTTTTTCGTGTTTTAGAGAAAGTTTGGTTCGGCCTCTAGCTAGGCGAAAAAGTGTGGTTTTTACAGCAGGTCGGGATTTTAGACAGCTTTCTGTCCCTGTTTTGTATGGAGCATAACTCCTGATAGGAATGACGGATTGGGATGAAACTGGTGTCACAAGTTCCCATTCTGAGCCTAGTAAGTTTTCTATGTTTTGGGGAAAAACCAGTTCGGACCGTAGCCTATGTCAAATCGTGGTTTTGTACTGAAAGGTTATGTTTCTCGCTGTTCTGCGAATCGTTCTTGTAAAATCCATATTAAATTATAGAAAAATCGTTAGGACGCGTGCGATACGTCCCTGGAACCGTGAAACTTAGAACTTCGTGATTATGGAATCTGATTTCTGTATTTATCAGTTTTTAGGGGGTAAATCAGGTCCCGAACAGACCCGTGTTTTAGATAAAAAGCTGGAATGTTTAGTCTTATAAAATCTAGTAAAGGTGTCGTGAGTTGGGACCTTTCGTTGACGTTTTTAGTGCGTAATTAGGTGGGAAAATGCGAGGAAGGTTGACTTGCTGGTGTTGCGGCTCGGGAGCGCGTCGCTTTGCTTTGAGGTGAGTTCTCTCACCGCGTAGTTAGGAATTTCATGTATGTCGTTCTTTTGTGTTACATGTTATTACGTGTATTTATGTGCTTACATGAATTAGATGGGATGTGATAACTGGTTGTGATTTGTTAAATTCGTATGTGGAATATATATATATATGCATGTGTACACCTCGGTGGGACTGAGGGGCTCGGTGGGACCGAGGGCTTGGTGGGACTAAGCTAGTACAGTAATCTTTACTCGGTGGGACCGAGGGCTTGGTGGGACTAAGCTAGTACGGTAATCTTTACTCGGTGGGACCGAGGGCTCGGTGGGACTGAGCTTGTATTAATGTGTTTTGTGTACTCGGTGGGACCGAGGTTCGTACTTATATAATAATCATTATGTGGCTTGATATTCGTAGTGATGGTGATGTTGCCTACTTGCGAGTAGGGGTGATATGCGTGGGGTTGCTACCTACGTGTGTGGTTGGATTCACTAAGCGTTTAGCTTACCCTTCCCCAATATGTTGTGACTGCAGGTGCGAGCGGCAGTCGGGCTTGACGGTACACACAAAGCGCAGGCGTCGGGAATTGTTGGAATTTACACTTTTGAACTTTTAGATTTTATTTATAATATTTCCGCTGCATAAATTCTTTTGACTGTTTGAGTTGACGATATTAACTTTAATTGAGTTACGGTTTATTAAAAATGTGGTTGTTTTATAATGGAATATATGTTCTAGAAAATTTAAATTTCCATGTAATTTTTGGGACGTTACAAGTTGGTATCAGAGCACAGCTTGAGTGAATCAAACACATCTCGGTGTGTTTGGTCTCAAGTTGCGGCTATGAAGTTTTTTTTAACCCTCTTATTAAAATCTTTGAAAATAAATGAACGGAGAAAGCCCGTTTGGGAAACGGTGATCGTGGGCGCAGTGTGTACAGTCAGCCGACGCCAATTGGGAAGGTACAGCACTTAGTGTATTTTTTTGCTTTCTAGGCATAGGGTATGCATGCTAAATTGCCAAGGTTGTTTACACTGTACTGTACGATGACTGCTTGCTAGTAGGAATCAATGCTAGTTATAGTAGGTTGTCAAGTGAAGGCCCTATAGGTTGCATGCAGTAAGAATCATATAGCCTTAGAATATTTGATTTAGTTCTATTGCGCAGCTCTTATTTGAGTCCAACCGTTCTAGGATAGAATCTTGTATTCGAATGTCTATTTGATTCACGCTGCGTGCGACTGGGTATTCGCGAGGCAACTCGTTATGGCTAACAGGGATTCCGTTGTAGCAAGAGTAGTGGGATGAGATGAAATTCCTAGTGAGCTGGGAATAGCGTTTACATATGAGTACGTATGCTAGACTGATTTCTAGAACATAGGAGTATGTATGCTAGATTGCTTACGTGGATTTTGTGGTATTGTATGGTTGTTACTTGCTATTAGGAACTTATTCTAACTTTGATAGGTTGTTAAGCGAATGCACTATAGGCTGTATGCGGTAGGAACCGAATAGCCTTAGAATGTTAGATTTAGTTCTATTGCGCAGCTCTTGTTTGAGTCCAACCGTTGTAGGATAGAATCTTATATTCGAATGTCTATCTGGTTTCCACTGTATACGACTGTGCGTTCACGAGGCAACTCGTCAGGGCTAGTGGGGGTTCCGTTCTAGCAAGGGTAGTGGGGTATTACGACTTTTCTAGGGAGCTAGGAAAAGTGTTTGCATATGCCGGAATGGGCATATGTGTTTGTTTGTGGTAAGCAACTACTTGGACGTCCCGGGACAGGACTCGAAACGAGTAAGGATAGGTGTGAAGGGTAGTAGCAGAGCTCCTACTATCTGAAGCACAGGATCCGTGCTCGAGTCGGGGAAAGTCACGGAGAATCCGAAGAGTTGAGTGTGAGCGTAGTTAGCAGGTTTTAATGTGTGCTAGTAGCTCGTTAAGGAGGAACAACAATGTTGATCCAGTTGCTGATGCTGGAATTATTGCTGATCAGATTCGTGAGATGTTTGTGGTCGAGGTGACGCATATTTTGAGGAGGCGATCCCCGAAATTATTACCGCCATTCGTGATGAGGTAAGAGTCTCGATGGAGGAGCGCATCGCGGCGATTCCACCCCCTGCGGGTGGGTAGCCCCGAACAAGAGAGTCGGGATCGGTTATGGAGTGCACATTCCTTACCGGTGGTTGTCCTGCGAACTAGAAGGTTCGGTTCGCGGTGAATCTGTTACGAGACGGAGCGAAAGACTGGTGTGCTACTGCTTTGATACTTAACGGGCGCACTACTTGACCTGGGAGGAGTTCGTCGTATGTTTCGTGTAGAGCATGTGCCTCTAGTGGAGATGGAGAGGAGTGTCAAAGAGTTCTTGGAGCTCTCTCAGACTGCGGAGGCCATAAAGGAGGTGAACCGAAAGTTCACGGAAATGACATTATTCTATCCTTAGCATGCTGCTTTTGAGGACATGAAGAGGACACGGTACAAGGATATGTTACATACCAAGATCAGGGAGTTCGTGAGTACTGCGCAGTATGCTTCACTTGCTGTAGTGATGGAGGCGGCCTGAGGTAGAGTTCGTCAACTGGGAGTGGAGGAGGCACAAGCTACATATAAAGTGGTGACAGGTACGTTCTTGGTTAACTCGGTGCTTGCTGGGGTGATGATTGATAGCGGGGCTACTCATCCTTCTGTGTCTCACATAGTCAGTGAGTGTTTGGGGCCGAGTTGTAGGACGGTTAGGCTGTCCACTTGTGGTTGCAGTTGCTGAAGACAGGACCTCGACGGTTACTGACGTGTACCGGGGGTGCACTATGGAGATCTCTGGTGTGAGGTTCCTGATTGATTTGATTCTGATCGCTATGCGGGAGTTGTGCGTGACTGTGGGCATGGATTGGATGGATGCGTACGATGCGGAGATTGTTTGTCGTCGCAAACAAGTACGAGTTCGAACCCCAAGTGGGGGAGAAATCCTAGTTCAGGGCGGCTTGCCCAGGCGGACCTCAGCGATATGTTCGGCTGCGAGGGCTCAGAGGTACTTGCAGCACAGTGGTCAGGGAATTTTGGCGTATGTGATCGACACGCGCGTCGACGGAGAGAAGAAGTCTGTGGAGGATGTGCCAGTTGTACGGGAGTTTGCTGACGTATTTTCCCGAGGAGTTACCGGGGATACCTCCCGAGCGACAGGTAGAGTTCCACGTTTATTTGATTCCGGATGCTGCTCCGGTGGCCAAGGCACCTTATCGCTTGGCTCCACCGGAAATGAAGGAGTTGTACACTCGTTGCAGGAACTTATCGAAAAGGAGTTCATCAAGCCGAGTTGTCCACCGTGGGGAGCCCCGATTCTGTTGGTGAAAAAGAAAGACGGGTCCCAACGGATGTGTATAGACTATCGTGAGTTGAATAAGCTTACTGTGAAGAATCGTTATCCTCCGCCAAGGATCGATGACTTGTTCGATCAGCTTCAGGGAGCCTCGTGGTTCTCTAAGGTTGATTTGAGATCGGGGTATCATCGAATGCGGGTGAGGAGAGAGGATACGGAGTAGACGGCCTTTCGTTCACGTCATGGCCCTTTACAAGTTTGTGGTGATGCCTCTCGGGCTCACCAATGCACCCGCAGCGTTCATGGACCTCATGAACCGGGTATGTAGCCCTATGTGGGATCGATCGGTGATCGTGTTCATCGACGATATTCTTGTGTAATCGAAGTCGAAGGAAGAGCATGAGATGCATTTGCGAGAAGTTTTGGAAGTTTTGAGGCGAGAGAAGCTGTATGCTAAGCTCTCCAAGTGTGAGTTCTGGTTACGAGAGGTCCACTTTCGAGAACATGTCGTGAACTAGAATGGTATTATGGTGGATCCGGCCAAGATTACGGCTGTGATGCGGTGGGAAGTGCCAAAGACTCTCACTGAAGTACGGAGTTTTCTTGGGTTAGCAGGGTACTTTCGGAGATCCATTCAGGATTTCTCCAAGATTGCTTTACCGATGGCCCGATCGACGAAGAAATCTGCGGCTTTTAGTTGGGGTGAAGAGCAGCAGAGGGCTTTGGGGAGCTACGCAGGCATTATGCGAGGCTCCGATGCTGACTTTGCCGGAGGGTATGTAAGAATTGGTGGTGTTTGCTCTCAAGATTTGGAGGCACTATTTGTATGGCGTCAAGTGTATACACTAACCATAAAAGCCTCCAGTACTTGATGACCGGCAAAACCTCAACATGCGTCAGAGGAGGTGACTTGACGTGGTCAAGGATTATGATGGTGAGATACTTTACCACCCCGGTAAAGCGGATGTTGTTACGGACGCACTTAGTCGACATCTGGATGGTGAGCCACTGTGGGGCTTGTGTCAACGGTTAACAGTGGTTGCACCTCTTCTCGAGTCGATAGGTAGTGCTCAGGAGGTGGCAGTTTTGGAGGAAAATGCCAATAGCGAGAGAGTTTCGAGGGAAATTCCGAATTTTGTCCGTGATAGTCATGGGTCAATTGCTCGGTCTTAATGGAAGGTTGGGTATCCCACGCGTATGGGTACTGTAGGCCGAATAGTATCGATTAGGGAATGCTGCCCTTTGTAATAAAGAGGATAAATGCGTAGAATTTTTGAGGTAAATAGTATACTTAGGTGTCGACTTTCGGGCTTAAGGCTAAATGCCTTAGTGTAATTGGGGAATTGTAGTCGATTTTAAGGAAATTATGTTGATGGTAGTAGTAATCCTGAGATGTTTGCTTGTGGTGAATGGTTGTGGTGGAGTGACCTTCGTGGATGATTAGAAATTTACTAGTTTGATAATTCATGTGGAATAAATTGTGGGAGTCTAATAGAACTCGTGAAAGTTAATCGACAGTTAATGATAGGAATGATCGAATTCGAGTATCCTGTAGGGTATATTGGTGAGCAACTTTAGAATGGTTAGAGCTTGAAATTTGAATCGGGATGTTTTGATTATCTATGGTTGGGAGACAACCGAAGTCGTTTGACTAGGAATGAATCCAGTTGTTGGAATGTTCCTCCGATCATACTTGCGGTGTGCTTGAAGGAGTTTTGTGGTAAGAAAAGTATTCGAGAGACTTTTAGGCGGTGTGGGAAATCTTAAATTCCAGTTAGTGAAGGTCTAGTGGAAACACCGAAAGTGTTCCGAGTGAACTTGGGAACCTGAGGTTGAGATGTGGGAGACCTATCTATAGCTATTCACGGGCATAGACTTCGAGGACGAAGTCTAATCCAAGTGGGGGAGAGTTGTAAAGCCCGTATCCCGGTATGTATTCTCGTTATTCCTTTTTTTTTAAAAAGGAGCATTTAATTAATTAACGTGGTTTCCGTTAGCGGGGTTAGCCGAGTCGGGCCAAAAAGTTAAGTGAAGTAACCTTTGTGGGATTTTGCTAAGAAGTGTAAGTTGAGGGGCTGTTTGGGACTTTCTCCATAGTTGGGCAAGAGGATCGGCCAAGAGGCACGACCCCTCCCCTCCCCTTCGGTTTCATCTTAACAATCCTCCCCCAAAACCCTTAGCCATTTTCTTTCCCTCCCCCTTGTTGTTTTCGGCCAAGAAGAAAGGGAAGTGAAACCGAGAAGAAAAGAGAGAGAGACCGAAAGAGAAAGAGAGCGAGAGTCGAGAGGAGGAAGGAGGCGATCACCGGCGTGAGGGAACCAGCGTCGGGACTGGTCGGAAAGGAGGAAGAAGAAGGATTCCGTTAAGGTAAGTGTCCCGTTCGTTTTATTGATGTTTTCTTCGTCGGAAATTGTAAACCGCAACCACCGTGTCACCGCCAATCACCACCACCTCCGGAGGCGGCAGTGGGTGGTGCTTGGTGTGTTTCAGACCATGGTAACCCTAAAACAGTAAGTCAAGTTGTTTTGCGGGTCTGTTTGGATTAAGACGTCTTATTGGGATCAAGTTCAAAAGGTTATCATTTTATGTAATTTTTTTTAGTGTTCTGTCCAGTTCTTCAATCGTGCGTAACTTTCTCTTCGTAATTCGGATTGAGGCGAATCCGGTGCCCACGGTTCACATTCTGTTTCGGGCACGTTTTTCGTGTTTTAGAGAAAGTTTGGTTCGGCCTCTAGCTAGGCGAAAAAGTGTGGTTTTTACAGCAGGTCGGGATTTTAGACAGCTTTCTGTCCCTGTTTTGTATGGAGCTAACTCCTGATAGGAATGACGGATTGGGATGAAACTGGTGTCACAAGTTCCCATTCTGAGCCTAGTAACTTTTCTATGTTTTGGGGAAAAACCAGTTCGGACCGTAGCCTATGTCAAATCGTCGTTTTGTACTGAAAGGTTCTGTTTCTCGCTGTTCTGCGAATCGTTCTTGTAAAATCCATATTAAATTATAGAAAAATCGTTAGGACGCGTGCGATACGTCCCTGGAACCGTGAAACTTAGAACTTCGTGATTATGGAATCTGATTTCTGTATTTATCAGTTTTTAGGGGGTAAATCAGGTTCCGAACAGACCCGTGTTTTAGATAAAAAGCTGGAATGTTTAGTCTTATAAAATCTAGTAAAGGTGTCGTGAGTTGGGACCTTTCGTTGACGTTTTTAGTGCGTAATTAGGTGGGAAAATGTGAGGAAGGTTGACTTGCTGGTGTTGCGGCTCGGGAGCGCGTCGCTTTGCTTTGAGGTGAGTTCTCTCACCGCGTAGTTAGGAATTTCATGTATGTCGTTCTTTTGTGTTACATGTTATTACGTGTATTTATGTGCTTACATGAATTAGATAGGATGTGATAACTGGTTGTGATTTGTTAAATTCGTATGTGGAATATATATATATGCATGTGTACACCTCGGTGGGACCGAGGGCTTGGTGGGACTAAGCTAGTACAGTAATCTTTACTCGGTGGGACCGAGGGCTTGGTGGGACTAAGCTAGTACGGTAATCTTTACTCGGTGGGACCGAGGGCTCGGTGGGACTGAGCTTGTATTAATGTGTTTTGTGTACTCGGTGGGACCGAGGTTCGTACTTATATAATAATCATTATGTGGCTTGATATTCGTAGTGATGGTGATGTTGCCTACTTGCGAGTAGGGGTGATATGCGTGGGGTTGATACCTACGTGTGTGGTTGGATTCACTAAGCGTTTAGCTTACCCTTCCCCAATAGGTTGTGACTGCAGGTGCGAGCGGCAGTCGGGCTTGACGGTACACACAAAGCGCAGGCGTCGGGAATTGTTGGAATTTACACTTTTGAACTTTTAGATTTTATTTATAATATTTCCGCTGCATAAATTCTTTTGACTGATTGAGTTGACGATATTAACTTTAATTGAGTTACGGTTTATTTAAAATGTGGTTGTTTTATAATGGAATATATGTTCTAGAAAATTTAAATTTCCTTGTAATTTTTGGGACGTTACATTCTAACTGGTCATTCTGTCTGAAAGACACATTATACATTGTCCATTCCTCACCTAATGATCTTAGAAACTTCCTGTTTACATCATCAGCCTCCATACGAACTCCAACTGTAGCCAATTCTCCAATCAACTTATTAAATCTATCAAAAGTTTGAGTCATAGACTCATTCTTTGTAGATGTAAAATTTTCATATTGTTGCTTAAGAATTGCCTTCTGGTTCCTCTTGGTGCTCTTGGTACCAATGAATCTCTTTTCCAATGCATTCCATAAAATCTGAGCATCAGTGCAGTGATGAAATTGGTGCTGATACCCATTGGGAATAGCCAAAAGCAGAGTGCTTAAGGCTTTCATCTCTGTTTGTCTAACCATTCTTTCTGCATCAGTCTTTGGAGGGGGTCTTTTGCCATCTGGTCCAACCCTTCCTTCAGCACATGGACCATTCTCTATAATATCCCAGATGGAATAATCAGTAAGCAAAATATACTGCTTGATTCTAATCTTCCACATGTCAAACTCATTAGGCCTGAGCATGGGAACCTTTGAAACAAGAGTACTGTTTGATTCAACTGTGTTGTCCATTGTAGATTTCTAAGAAACCAGGCTCTGATACCACTTGTCAGGATCGATTCCAAACAAGAATAATTATACTTAGAAATCAGAATTAAAGAATCTTGCGGAATAGAACTTTAATTCAAACACACTCAATGAACAACTAATCAGAAAACACAACCTGTTTGTATTCAATACTTCAACTCACAAGTTTACAACCAAACCTCAATCTTGTTGAACAGGCTCAACAAGACGACTTCTACTTCTCTAGAAATAGGGTTCTATACCTTGAGGTTAATTCTCTCTTAAAACAAAAACGAATTCTAATGAAAATCACCGAATAACTATCTATCAAAATCTATTTATACTAAATAATTACAAGATAACTATCAAAACAAAATTGATCTTCAGAATATTCTTTCATGCTTATCTTCAATCATTCCATCTTTATCTCCAACATTCTCGCATTCCATAATTATGATCACAAGCAGCATTAACATCATTATGCACAAGCAGTACTAACATTGTTCCAGCAGCATTAACTTTTACTTGTAGTACTAACTTTGCTCTGGCAGTAGTATTGTTGTTCTGGCAGTACTAACCATACTTGGAAAATCTTCAGTTCCCAACAATCTCCCCCTAACTTGACTTTTTAGGTTGAGAAGTCAAGTTCTTCAGATGATGCTTCCAAAACCTAATCATGAACACATAAATCAGGATTCAAACCCAGGCTTTGATTGATAATCCTTCACACCAAGTATCTTCCCATTTCAGAATCCTTGTTGCAAGCCAACTTAGCATGTAGCATTCCATTCAACCTTTTCTTGCTGTGCTTGTATGCAACATCCACCAAATAATACTCATGATATGTATAGTCAAGTGTGATGACATACACTCCACATTTTTCAATGAGCATCCAGTTGGTAATGGCTTGAAAATTTCTTTCTATCATATACTGAACTGCTTCTGGTTTGAACATTAGGCACAGGTATTCAAGAACCAATTTGGTGATAGACATCCCTTTCTCATTCAGCATATTTCCATACAGCTTCATTCCAACCTTGTACATCTCCTCTACGTCAGATCTAGAGCACATTCTGATAAGTCTTCCCCATGTAGAACAGACCTCATACTTCCCATCTGCTCTTTTGACTCTAATGTACTCCTTTCTCTGATCTACCAAGGTATCCCAGAAGATGATCTCAGGAGGCATGGAAGATAATGGGTCAACTTTGATTGGATCAGTATCAACCATAGTGATATACATATCACATTGAGCATTACTTGGTTGACCTGATGGAGTTGCTACTTCTTCTTCAGCAACCTTTGTATCATCTTTCTTTTCTGGAACATCCTCTTCTTTTTCTTCTTCTACCACTGGTTCTACCCTAGGTTTCTTGACAACTTTCCTCTTGGTAGCTATAGACTTGGTTCTTGTTCTTTTCAGTGACGCCAGCTTTTCACCCAGGGTTTCTTCTTTCTTTTTAGGGGTGTCATGTTTGGCTTTAATCAAAGCCTCTGCAACTTCAACTTCTTCCAAAGTAGGATTTTTAGTTTCTGTTGCTTCCTTTGTTTCTGCTGCTTCTTCCTTTGTAGATACTGCTTCTTGCATGGTTTCTGCTGCTTCTTTTGTTTCTGCTGCCTCTGGAATGGTTTCTGCCGCTTCTGCTTTTTGACTTTCATCAGCATTAACCGTTTCTGCTGTTGGTTCAGTTTCTGCTTCTTTCTGAATTTCAGCAGCATTAACCTTTTCTGCTGCATGATCAGTTTCTGCTTCTTTTGCAATTTCTTCAACACACTCATTCTCCCCCTTTTCATGTGCACTCTCCATGTTGAATTCAGCTTTTGACTCCCCCTTTTTAGGAGCATCATTGTTGGGGCTTCTTCTTTTAATAACATACTGAGCTTTCTTCTTCCTGTGCATCAACTTTGTAATTAGCTTCTTATGCTTCTCAAGCTGTGTTTGTTGATATAGGACCACTTTCTTGAGTCCATCTATCTCCTTTTGCTGACGTACAACATCTGTGTTGATATTGGCAATGGTTTCCATCAATTCCTCATATGTATATCTATCCTCACCTTGTTTAGGAGTTTTTACTTCCTTTAAAGGATCACTAGAAATTTTAGTAGGTGTCTTTTGCCTAGCTAAAGCACTGCCTACCCCCGTGGTTTCTTGGCACCTGGGACCTCTGAATGATTTCTCATTCTGAGTTGCCATGAGGAAGGTCTTAGGTATGTTACCATTGTCCTTCTCTGTGCTAGCAGAAGTAGTGGCAGCCTTGCTACTCACATGCTCAACCTTCTCCTTAGTGAACACCTTCTTGGGGTTGGGAGACACCCCTGTGGTTTCCATTTCGATATTCTCTATTGGAGAATGCTCCAATAGAGGGCTTAAAGGCTTTGGGCTTGTAGGAGGTACAACAAGGGAAGGAGCCTTGTGTACCATTCTTCTTGTAAACTTTTTGGTTATGAGAGGAGTGGGTCTTTGAAGAATGGACTGAGGAATTTCTTTGGTGATTGAAGGTGGGGTTTGGCTATCAGTGGGTTGGTCTAATGAGGGCCTTGACCCTGATGCCATACCTTCGTGTGTGTGGGACACACCCATCATTGTAGAGAACAATGGAGTGTCAACTCCTTCCGAGTCCCTGGAAGTTCTTCTCATATTTGAGAAGACCTTTCCTTTAGGGGGTTTAGGTACATATACCTCAGTAAATTGAGGCAAATCCGTCAATTCCTGAGTAATCACTGCTTGAACAAACCTTGGGTACATATAAAAACTCTTTTTGGATTCCAGGTTTGACACAAGATCATTGAAAATCATTTGTGAAAAATTAAACTTCCTGGCAGTGGCCAAGCAGACCAGGGCATAAGCAATGGTACTGCTAAACTCACTCCATCCAGTAGTTTTCTTTGAAAAGCAATGCATTAAGGTATGAACAAAGAATCGCCATTGTGTAGAAAATTTAGACTTGAAAAACTTAAAGATTCCAATGGGACCTTCATACCCCATTCTCGTTAAAGTTGAGTATAGATCGTCATTAGGAATAGACGTCATACCTGAGGCATCATCCATTCTCGTTAAAGTTGAGTACAATCAGTCCAGACAATAAGGTCAGATAACGGGACAGAGTTTAAGAATAAAACTCTAGATGATTTCTTGAAATCCGTGAGAGTGTCTCATCAATACTCCACGGCGAGAATACCACAACAGAACGGGGTTGTTGAACGACGAAACCATACTCTACTTGAAGCCGCACGAACCATGCTGTCATATTCTGATCTTCCCTTGTTTCTATAGGTTGAAGCAGTGTCAACAACTTTCTATACACAAAATCGCTCAATTATACACTGACGATTTGGCAAAACACCATATGAGATTCTAAACAATAGAAAACCAAATATTAATTACTTTCGTGCTTTTGGTTGCAGGTGTATTGTTATGAATGACAAGGACAACTTGAACAAATTCAGTCCGAAGGCGAACGAGGGTGTGTTCATTAGATACTCATCCACCTCAAAAGCATACAGAATTTTTTTCAAGTCTTCAAGAACCGTGATTGAGAGCATCAATGTCAAATTTGATGAGACGGAGGATATGGATTCTGTGCAAAGCAGTATAGAACCCGCAATCACCAGAGTTCTTGCATCCGGACAAATCAGTCTAGTTTCCACTAAATCTTACAATGATCAAGCTTCCACTTCTAAATCTCATTCAAATGAACTTGATCAACTATTTGAGAAATTTTATGATGAGTTCTTTGGTAATTATAACTCATCTTCTAATGTTTCTGACAGGAATACGATTGCTCAGAATGCTGTACACGCCACTTTGTCTGGTCCTTTAATGGAACAAACATCATCTAATACTGATGCAACGATTCCTGAGTCTTCAACAACTACTCCAATAATGAACTCTACACAAACAGCACAGCCAGAATCTTCTAATGGTGTTTCTTCAACAAATGTTGTTTCAAATGTCAATGACCAGAGTACTCACTACACACCTGCGATAATTACTAAAGAAGTTCCTTAGGCAGTGCCATTTGTTACATCTAATAAACAATCAGCGTCTCAACCAGAACCAACATTGACAACTGAACCAATCACTAAAGAAGACAACTCATTAGTTGACCCCAATCAAGACACAATTTCCCCATATCCGCATTCAAAAAAGTGGACACGAAGTCATCCTTTACATCAAGTAATAGAAGAAGTGTTTGTTCCGGTGAAAAACAGATCATCAACTGCCAATGAAGTTCTGTTTGCTCTTTTCCTGAGTCAAGTTGAGCCAATCACAGTTCAACAAGCCTTGGAGGACCCAGACTGGGTAATTGCTATGCAGAAAGAGCTAAATCAGTTTGAAGCATTTAAAGTGTGGCGACTAGTACCTCGACCCAAAGGGAAAAGTGTCATCAGCACCAAGTGGGTCCTTAAAAATAAGAAAGATGAAGACTGTATAGTCGTGAGAAACAAAGCTCGGCTAGTAGCAAAAGGTTACCGGCAACAAGAGGGTATTGACTATGATGAGCCGTACGCTCCAGTTGCTCGATTAGAAGCAACTCGGATGTTCTTAGCATTCGCGGCCTACAAGAACTTCACCGTCTACCAAATGGACGTGAAGACTGCATTCTTGAACGACGTTCTAAAAGAAGAAGTATACGTATCTCAACCAGAAGGCTTTGTAGACAAAGACAAACCAGACCATGTTTACATCCTTGACAAAGAACTTTATGGACTGAAGCAAGCCCCTCGAGCATGGTATGAGATTCTATCCACTTTTCTACTTAAATTCGGCATTGAAAAAGGTAAAATCGGCACGACTCTCTTCACTAAACATGAACAGGGTGATATTCTTCTCGTTCAAATTTATGTTGATGATATAATTTTTGGTTCGACTAACTCTTCATTATGTACTTGGTTTTCTAAACTAATGGTGACCAGATTCCAAATGAGTATGATGGGAGAAATCAACTTCTTCCATGGACTTCAAGTCTAACAGTTCTCAACCGGAATCTTCATAAATCAGTCAAATTATGTGTTTGATATATTGAATAAATTCAAGATGGAAAACTATACGACGATTGGTACTCCAATGTCCCCAAGATCCAAGATCGGTTCGGATCCCGACGGTAAGGACGTTGATCATAGGACGTATAGAGGTATGATTGGGTCATTAATGTATTTAACCGCTAGTCGACCGGATATTATGTTTGCCACATGTCTTTGTGCGAGATTTCAGGCTAAACTGAAGGAATCACATTAGATCCGTCAAACGCATCTTTTGATACTTAAAAGGCACACCATATCTTGGTCTGTGGTATCCCAAGGGAATAGGATACGAACTCACTGCGTATTCAGATGCTGATCACGGAGGAAGCCCGCTGGACACGAAGAGCACTTTCGGTCATATACAGTTCTTGGTAGACAAGCTCGTGAGTTGGGCGTCTAAGAAGCAGAACTGCGTGTTAACTTCAACGGCTGAGGCTGAGTACGTTGCTGCGGCCAGTTGTTGCTCACAAGTCCCATGGATGAAAACCCAACTTGTGGATTACGGCTTCAAATATGAGAACATCCCAATTTACTGTGATAGTAAGAGTGTTATTGCAATTTCCGCTAATCCTGTCCAAAACACCAAGACAAAACATATTGACATCAGGTATCACTTTATTAAATATCACATCGACAAAGGTACAATTGAACTTTATTTCGTTACTACTGAATATCAACTTGCTGATTTATTCACAAAAGCTTTGGATGAAAAACATTTTCATTTCTTAGTATCCAAGCTTGGCATGTTGAACATACAGTTTAAGTTTCCTTATATTGATCATTTAATAGATGGAAATTTCTGTATCTCTAAATAGATATTTTTATCCAGATTGATAAACTGAAATTTTCATCATATTATATTTTCAATATATGTTATTTAAATTCTCATGATTCTGTTGTTTTTCAAATATATGATCAATTTGTTATTTTTCTTCTTTCATGTCTTTATTTTTGATTCAATAAGATACCCGTTTTTGCATGAGGTGCGTTAATGTTTTCAGGGGGAGTTATTAGATCTTATATGCATAAGCATAGGGGGAGTGTGCATAACTGACAAAGTTTGTGAGTGTAGATGCCATGAGAGGTACACATGAAGATATCAAGGTTAGTATTCTTATTTGTTTTTAAACAAACCCTTAATGATGGAAAATTATTTTCCAAATTTGTGCATCATTTAAAGGGGAGTGAAAACCTTGATTTTTTAAACCATGAGAGCTTAATCATATAAACGTTGGACATCTTTTAATGTGATAATTTTTTTGGAATTATTGAAAAATATTTTGATAATGTCTAAGTGTTGGTGTTATCGCACAAGTGGTGCAATAACATTTTCCTCTCACGTGCCTTATGTGATAACACATGCACCAAGTTTTATCCCATATGTGTTGTGCGATAAAAGTTTGATAACAATTTTATCGCACATGTGTTGTACGATAAAACCATGTGAACAGTGGTTATCGCACGCTTCGTGTGCGATTAACCTTCACCCATTTTTATCGCACGTGTGTCTGATAACTCTATTTCTAGAGTTATTATTTCCTTTTATTTTCCATTTTATTTTGTCAATTTTAGCCATTTCACTTCTTAAAAACCCCCATTCTTGGTATATTTCATGAAAACGAGCAAAAGGAGTGAACCATGGTCTTTAATAAATTATTTGGTGGAATTTGGGTGTTTTTCATGATTTTTATCCACAGTGACTTGCGGAGTGCCCACTCCGCTCCCCACTCCTGAGATGGCGAGAAGGAAAACGAGAAAGAAAGTAGCAGCTGGGATTTAAGCATTTCTGGAGAAAAGAATGGATCAAAGAGCAGGTCAAATGAAGATAAAGGAGGACATGCCTTCCTTAAAGAGGAATAGTGAAAAGTACAACAACCTTGTACTATAAAGCAACATTTGGTGAAAAGGTGTTTACTATTCAAGGTATGGTGTGCAAATCTGCAGATCTGAAACATGGGACTAAACCATGGTTTTGTGCCATGCCCATACCTTCCTCCTAGTATTTAATGAGGCCTTGGGGTGCCATTCAAAAAAAAAGATCAATGTTTTTACATTCTTACAATTGAAGTCAAGTAGTAGTTTTTGCTAGATATTGTAGTAGCTTTGAATTCTCTCAACTACCACATTGTTTTAGCTTTAGTTCTTTATTTTACTGCATTAGATAAGTTTAATTTTCTGTATTTCTTTCCTTGTAGTTCATAATACACAGTGGACAGGGACGAATTCTCGTTCCCCACTATGGGCTAAATTCAAGCCACTTTCAGTTTTATTATGTGCAACTTCTTCTCTTTTGCTTTCTTTACGTTAGTTATGGGCTAAACATCTTTAGGGATGTAGGAAGGAGAAGTACCTGGATTTTATTAAAAATGCTTGAGTAATCTTTATACTTGGAATATTTGTTGTTTTGGTCATTCATTCTCGATTCATGCCCAAGGATGCGAACAAGCCGATCACTTGCAAGGATCTAATATCTAGTTCTTAACTCAGAAATGAGTAGAACGCAATGACACGAGCTTGGATGATGCTAGGGGATTCGAAAGAATTATTATGACACTTACGAAAGTGAGGTCGGCACAGTGAGCTAATCTCATCCCACTGGAGTAGTAGGCAAGCTGGTTGGTGTATCTAAAAACACTTAGAGTATTTGTCTCTACACATTCCATCGAGGCCTGAAAAGGTCCACTTTTGAGATTACCATTGACAAGACAACAAATACTAAGAGTATGAGATTTTTATCTTAACGGGGTGAGTATTTCGTAACCGGGCTTTTCTAGCGAAAATGCCTACCTCGAATACAAGGATCACTTTGAAGACCGAGTATTTAGTATAAAATCTAGGGAAAATCTAACCTACATTCCTTCTTTTAAATCTTTAGTAAATCGTTAAAAGTAGCTATTTCACCAACCAAACCAAAGTATTATTTTCTTATGTTAGTGAAACCTGTAAAAGGAGCTCATGACAACCGTATTGTCTTGATTGTCCAGTCTCTGTGGATTCGATTCTGGTATTTTACCAACTATTACTTGCTGTGACGATCATAGTGGACAGTGTACACTTGCACTTCCCACTGTGGACAGTTTGCAACCCACTGCGATTAAAACACATATTTCGCACGTACCAAGTTTTTGGCGCCGTTGCCGGGGACTGGCGTGATTTTTAATCAAAAGACATTAGTTTTTGTTCGAGCCCGAGTAACTCGTTTTTCTAAGCTGTTCGTGTTGTATGCCACGACGACAACTCGAACATTTGGTTCCAATAGATCTTGAAATAGAAAAAACGTTGCGAAAAACACGAAGAAGCAAGAAAACAAATCAACAACCCCCTGTGATCCCCACTGTGAACATGGCCGAAAGACCACCTGTCATGGATACCACAATAACGATTGCCGATAGCAAAGATCGAAAAATACGGGACTATGCTACTTCCGGAGCTAGTGATTTAAGCTCCGGGATTCTAAGGCCCAACATTGTAGCAAACCATTTTGAACTTAAACCGGTAATGTTTCAAATGATCCAAGCCATGGGTCAGTTTGGAGGATCACCAACCGAGGATCCGCACTCACACTTAAAATCTTTCTTGGAAATGACCGATTCCTTTCAGTTGCAAGGTGTGAGTGATGAAGCATTAAGACTAAGACTTTTTCCTTTTTCACTAAGGGATAAGGCGAAGTCATGGCTGAACTTGCATGCACCTCACTCGATAACCACTTGGCAAGAACTTGCCGATAAATTTTTGCAAAAATACTTTCCTCCAACTAGGAATGTAAGATTTCGAAATGATATAATTTTGCTTAGGCAAGAAGAAGATGAGGCTGTATCGGATGCATGGGAACGATTTAAAGATTTACTTCGAAAGTGCCCACATCATGGCATCCCACATTGTATCCAACTGGAGACCTTTTACAATGGTCTTTCCAATGCAGCAAAAATCATCTTAGATGCAACAGCCGGTGGAACATTCACGAGTAAAACCTACAATGAAGGATATCAAATCTTAGAAAAAGTGTCCAACAACAATACCGAGTGGTCCAATCTTAGAGCGGTAGTACCAAAGACCAACACCATCGATTCTGAAGCGCTCAAAACCATGAATGCACAGTTAGTGGCCTTAACAAAAATCGTTTTGAATCAAAATAGAGGCCAAGTCAATTCTGCAACTCATCTAGCCGAAAAATGCTCCCTCTGTGGAGAGGAGCATCTTTTTGACTATTGTCCAGCAAATCCCGAAGCCGTTAATGTTATAGGGACCAACCCAAGGAACAATCCCTATTCGCAGACTTATAATCCAGGTTGGAGAAACCACCCAAATTTCTCTTGGGCTGGTAATCCAGGACTCCAACCCCACGGGGCGAGTCATACTCAGCAAAGACCACACAATCCCCCTGGATTTTAACCACATCACAGTGGGCAGTCCTCACAGAACTTTCACCAAGGACAGTCCTCACAACCATACCAACCACGATCCAATCAACCAACTGAGGTTCAACAATCGATTGAATCTATTCTCAAAGGTTTTATGAATCAAACTCAAGCAGCCATTAGGAACATAGACACTCAAGTAGGATAACTAGTCGTTGAAGTTAAGAATAGACCACCATGGACATTACCTAGTGACACCGAACACGCTAAGGTGATAGGAAAAGAGCACGTCAAGTCCATCACTCTGAGGAGTGGAAAGGATCTGAAAGATATCGTTTTTGAGTCCGATGATGTCACACCCCGCTAAAGCGGAAACACGAGGTATAACAGTGTAGAGTTTCATTCAAAAGGTAACAGACAACACCAACCACAACATTCAATATAGTAGTTCAAAATATTACATTACAACGTTTTAAGCAAATTGTTCCAAAAAGAAGACGCCAGATACAAAAATTAATAGTAGAAGTTTTAATGTTCTTGATGCTGATGTCATCATGCAAAATGCACCCTACATGCCTTCACTTACTTATTAGCACCTGAAAAGCATGATGAAAAGAAAGGGTCAACTACAAAGAGTTGGTGAGTTCACAGGTTTTCGTATGCACTAAAAATAAAATTGTATGCAGAAATTGTTATTGTGAAACGTTTGTTCACACGAAGTTTACGTAACCAGTTGTTCGAGTATTTGCACGAGGTATAAAGTATACAACGATGTCATCGCAATGAGCCACTACCAAACCTTCCGACAAAACAACGCCCCTTATATTATTCACGTCCTACCTCAGCGGTGAAATAATTCCACATGGGTAAGACCATTGTTGTTACTGGTAAAGTGCACTTCTAGCTCGTCAGCTTAAAGTGGGGTTGTCAATCCAAATAGCGCTACCCACAAATACCATCGGCTCGTAATGAGTTAATAGGTAGTGTCTAACTAGTGGGGACTTTTTCATTTAAAACTCAAGCACATCAAAAAGTATACATACCTTAGTGCACAAACAATTTAATTTAAGGTTCCACAGTTCATAGCATAATTCAATCAGTTTGCAATTCAATATCATGCTTTTCACCCCAAATTGTAACAAAAGAGTAAAAAGGGGCTGTGAATACTCACAATGTTCAGCAAGGATTCCCAAGGGTTGCCGCACGGTTGCACAGTTTCTCGATTCTAGGTCCTTCCTAAGGAAGTAAAACACATTATCCGTTTCGGTCTACTCTTATGGCTAAAGCATTGCTTAGCCCATCATGTCTTATAAAATGCCTTACTGTTAGTTATTAAGTTTAAGTATTTTTTCGCGTTGTTGATTACATGTAATTTATTGGTTTTAAAAGGTTTGTAGAATTTTATTGTTACCTAATAAAATTTATATGTTACATATAGCATTTAGTCCTTTGTACCACGTTTTATATTTTCTTCATGACGAATACTTTCATTAATTACACATATATATTTGTATTTCTTATTTACCTTGTATGTTAACCAAGTTCGATTTCTTATAAATCTCATATTTGTTAAGGTATCATTCATACATCCATATACATGTATATATTGTTCTTATTTGGGGTTTTGACAAATTCTACCATTTATATGCTTTTTATCTTTTAATATTCCTAAAATCTCTTTTTCTTGAATTATGGTTTTTGCTTTTCTGTTGGCAGAATTTTAAGTACACTTATGGTCATAATTAAATGTTTTCTCGATTTATTTATTTAACCAAATTTTTATATATTTAAATTTAATGTCTTAGGGAACTTTTGACATAAGTAGCACCATTTTTAGAGGTGGTTAGGTATTTTAATCATTATGACTTAGTTTAAGTGTCACAGTTATCAAGACAGTCTGCAAATTCTTTCTGACAAGTCCATTTGGAGGGTCAAATCTCAACATTTTTCAGTGATTCAAATTGGGTTTTAACCTTAACTCAAAGGTTTATCTTTCAGAAAAATTTCATCATTTTTGGTTACATATTGAGGGAGTTATGACTGTTTTAAGGTAGAGATTTTACCATGCCAGATTCTGGTTTCTTGCACACTTATCTTGGTTTGAATGGTTGAGACCTCAAATCTTAATATTGTTTTGTGAATCTACTTTTGTTTGAACTATAACTCATTAAAATAATTTCCAGAAGAAGAATCAAGAATTTTAGTGGAATAATAAGAGAGTTATGAGTGATTTAAGTAGAGATTTTTCTCTGTCAGATTGTCTTTGCACTCTTTATTTGATATGGGTAGATGAAGTGTCAAATCTCCGAGTTTTTACATGAAACTACCTGGGTTTGAAACATAGCTCAATAAATAAAGTTCCAGAAAAAGATTCATATCATTTAGTTAATTATTTTTCAAGATATGGGCGGATGAAGTGCATGCAAGTAATCTGCCAGAAACTGAAAATGCTTATTCATGGAAAATGAGTGTTTTATATCCATATTTTCACTCATATGGTTGGTTCTTTGATTGAACACACATTTACCACTACTTTAACAATGTTATTAGATAAAAAAAATTTATTTTTAACTTTTATAAACACATGCATGAACTCACACATTTCAGATTATGACAAAAATACACATGCATGTAGTCAAAACATCATGTTCTTGAGTTCTAGTTGTATGGCTTAAGGATTATCACCATTTGTTTGACATAACATGTCTTTGGTGATTAATCTACCATGAAAAGGGTCTATTAAGGCCCCTTTATCCAGAAACTCAAGGATTACAAAATAAGATGAGAAAAAGATGGAGAAATGACGAGAAAAGGAAGAAAAATGAAGAAGAACACAAGAGGGATGAGTTTTACCCCTTCTAGTGTTGATGTTTACCTTCAAAACCTTCAAGAATGGATTGATTTGGTGTGGTGTTGTGGCTAATTTTCGGCCAAGGGAGAGGAAGTGAGAAAATGGTGAGTGTTTGAATGTAGAGAGAGAGAGAGAGAGAGGAGGGTAGGAAAATGAAAGGGTTTCTTGAAAAATAGGAGAATTAATATTTGGGTATAATGGAACATAAAGAGGGGGCCGAATTTTAGGCTAAAATTCTGGTTTATTTTAGTTTTTTTTATTAAGTGTTAATTAATATTGTATAAGTATTTATATTATGGAATTTTATAAAAAACTTGATTTAAAGTAGCTAAAACCTCATTTATCTACTTAATTTTTGGTTTGGTTATTTAAAGTTTTATAATTTAGATTTGGGTATATATATAAACTATATATTTACTTCTCTTATTATTATTATTGTTGTAATTAAATGTTAATTGTTCCAATCGGCATTTTATAAGACAGCTTAAGCAGTTCCGTGCGGTAACAGGATTTTCTCAGTGTACTGTTGGAATTCTTAGGAAACTAACCCTTAGCCATCAATATTAAGTCATTATGAGTTATTCCTACTTGTTAAAACAAGTATTATACTATTCAGTTGCTAACCTGAGTGTTTTGGTTTGATAGGTGTCACAGTCTCCTCTTGTTAGAAGAATTTCGTCCCGAAATTCGATGATTGCCATTCCCCGTCTAATCCTTTGCAAATAGGTGAGGGTACTTACGTTTCATGTAATCTTCTCGTTCCCATGTTTACTCAGGTCCATGCCTCGAATTCCAACGAACTTATAAAATCGGGATCTTACTACGCCTTGTTCGTTTGACTTCTCGGTCAAGGATTTCAATTGGTTCTTCTATGAAGTGTAACCGATCGTTGATCTGAATGTCTTCTAGGGGTAGAACCAATGATTCATCAGTTAGGCATTTCTTAAGGTTTGACACATGGAACGTATTGTGGATGGCACTTAGCTCTTGCGGTAAATTGAGTTTATACGCTACTGGCCCAATCCTTTCAACTATTTCAAACGAGCCAATATATCTCGGACTCAGCTTGCCTCTTTTCCCAAAGCGTACTAATCCTTTCCAAGGCGATACCTTTAGAAGCACTTTATCACCCACTTGTAATTCTAATGGCTTCCTGTAGTTATCTGCATAACTCTTCTGACGATCTCTTGCGGCCTTAAGTCTATCCTTGATAATTGAGATCTTGTCAGTAGTCTCTTGAACGATTTCGGGCCTAGTCAATTGTCTGTCGCCAATTTCCAACCAACTAAGTGGGGATCTACACTTGCGTCCATATAAGGTTTCATATGGTGCACACTGAATGCTGGTATGATAGTTGTTGTTGTAGGAGAACTCCACTAATGGTAGGTGAGTATCCCAACTTCCACCAAAATCTATCACACATGTACGCAGCATATCCTCTAGCGTCTGTATAGTTCTTTCTGACTGACCGTCCGTTTGAGGATGGTAGGAAGTGCTCAAATCCAAACGCGTACCCAACGCTTTTTGGAGTGATCGCCAAAACCGTGACGTAAAACGACTATCTCTATCCGAGATGATGGAAATAGGCACTCCATGACGCGTAACGATTTCATTGATGTAAATTTGTGCAAGCTTTTCCATCTTGAAGTCTTCCCGAATAGGAAGGAAATGCGCAGATTTCTTAAGTCGACCCACTATAACCCAGATTGAGTCGTACCCTTTGGCAGTTCTCGGAAGTTTGGTTATAAATCCATAGTGATTTGTTCCCATTTCCACTGCGGAATCTCCGGTTGTTGTAACAGACCTGATGGCTTTTGATATACAGCTTTGACCTTTGAGCAAGTTAAACATTTTCCTACGTACAAGGCGATATCTTTCTTCATTCCTGGCCATCAATAATATTCCCTTAAGTCCTTGTACATCTTATCTGCTCCTGGATGGATTGAATACCTAGACTTGTGGGCTTCCTCCAAAACTACTTCCCGTTCGTTGTTAACTTTTGGAATTCAAACTCTGTCCTTGAAATAACGTACTCCATCAACCTTAGTTTCAAATTTACTCTCTATACCATGAAGGGTCTCGTCCTTCAAGTTCTCTGCTTTCAATGCTTCTTCTTGAGCTTCAAGAATTTGTGTCTTTAGACTCGTCTGAACAAACGCACCAATTGTTTGCACCCTTGATGGTTTCACCCTTTCCTTCCTGCTTAATGCGTCGGCTACCACATTAGCCTTGCCTGGGTGGTACTTTATTTCACAATCATAGTCGCTAAGCAGTTCAACCCATCTTCTTTGCCTCATATTAAGCATTTTCTGGTCAAGGATATGTTGAAGGCTTTTATGATCGGTGTAGACGGTGCATTTCATGCCGTAAAGATAATGTCTACAACTCTTAAGTGCGAACACTACGGCTCCTAACTCAAGGTCGTGAGTAGTATAGTTCTTCTCATGAACCTTAAGTTGCCTTGAAGCATATGCAATGACCTTGTCCTGTTGCATCAACACGCACCCCAAACCTTGGTGTGACGCATCGCAGTAGACTACGAAATTCTCTGTGCCTTCTGGCAGTGCCATAATTGGTGCATTACATAACCTATGTTTAAGAGTTTGGAATGCTTCTTCTTATTTCTCTCCCCAAATAAACTTCTTATCCTTTTGGGTTAATGTCGTTAGTGGTTGCGCAATTTTTGAGAAATTCGCAATGAATCGCCGATAATAGCCTGCTAAACCGAGAAATTGGCGAATTTCTGTCGGGGTTTTCGGGGCTTCCCATTTCTTGATGGCCTCAATTTTTTCCGGTCTACATGAATTCCCTTCTCATTAATCACGTGGCCAAGAAATTGTACCTCACGAATCCAAAATTCGCATTTGGAGAACTTTGCATACAATTTCTGGTCACTGAGCAGTTCTAGTATCAACTTTAGATGTCGCTCATGATCCTCCTTGCTTTGCGAATAAATTAGTATATCATCTATGAACACGATCACGAACTCGTCTAAGTACGGTCTACAGACCCTGTTCATTAAGTCCATGAAGACAGCTGGTGCGTTGTTTAGCCCGAAAGGCATAACCAGGAATTTGTAATGGCCGTAGCGAGTCCTAAATGCCGTCTTAGGAACATCCTCTTCACGGACCCTCATTTGAGGATATCCAGATCGAAGATCAATTTTTGAGAAGTAAGTAGTACCTTGGAGTTGGTCGAACAGGTCGTCAATTCGGGGAAGAGGGTATCGGTTCTTGATGGTTAACTTAATGAGCTCTCTATAATCGATGCACATCCGCAAGGATCCATCTTTCTTTTTAACGAAAAGAACTGGGGCTCCCCATGGTGAAGAGCTAGGTTTTATAAGTCCTTTGTCGAACAGCTCCTGGAGTTGTCCTGACAATTCCTACATTTCCGATGGGGCCAAACGGTACGGTGATTTAGCCACAGGTGCAGCTCCAGGAACTAAGTCGATGTGGAATTCGAGTTGTCTTGACGGGGGTAATCCTGGTAGCTCATCCGGGAATACCTCGGGAAAATCCCGAACTACAGGAAAATCCTGAATGCGTTTCTCTTTCATTTCCTTAACTAACATGAGCAAAAAACGCGATGCATTCGTTTTTCAAGTACTTCCGCATCTTCATACACGTCACTAACTTAAAGTTCTTTCCGGACTTCTCTCAATGCACGACGAGTGTTTTACCCTCTGGTAGCGGAATTCGAATGATCTTTTCGGAACAACATATGTCTACCCGGTTTTTGGATAGCCAATCCATGCCCACGACTATGTCAAAGCTTCCTAGCTCAATTGGAATAAGGTCTATACTAAAGCTCTTATTGGCTAAGTTTAAAGTATAGTCCATAATTACGTCCCTGCCCTTAACTTCCTGCCCATTGGCAAATTCAATAACGTAGACCTCTTCAACTTTTGAGGTTTCAAAATAATATTTGTCCTAAACTCTAGTGATACAAAGCTCCTAGGTCGACTAGTAACATAGCCAGAGGCATCGGCAGAGTGCTCAGTGGGGATGGACGTGGACGACATAGTGAACTGTGATAATAACAGGCTTAGTTATTAAATGTGCTATTGTAAGTGCCTAAGATATGCAATGTTTATGCATGCACACACAAAATCATGCTTTCCATGTTTAAGTAGAAAATTTATTTTTAAGCATACTTCCAATATAATTAATCCAAGTCCCCCATTATACATACCTAAATTAAACATAGGTGATCAGGCTTTGTTTAATTGAGGTATAATAATGTGACACTTAACTTAGTTATAAATTAGTAATATGCTTCAGATTTTGAAAACCGTTTTGAATTTTTTATTTTTTTTAAACTACTGGGTTATAGTTTGTCGTTTCCATAAGAAAACCGGCATTCTCTATAACCTTAGGCTCTGATACCAAATCTGTCACACCCTGCTAAAGCGGAAACACGAGGTATAACAGTGTAGGGTTTCATTCAAAAGGTAACAGACAACACCAACCACAACATTCAATATAGTAGTTCAAAATATTACATTACAACGTTTTAAGAAAATTGTTCCAAAAAGAAGACGCCGGATACAAAAATTAACAGTAGAAGTTTTAATGTTCTTGATGCTGATGTCATCATGCAAAATGCACCCTACATGCCTTCACTTACTTATTAGCACCTGAAAAGCATGATGAAAAGAAAGGGTCAACTACAAAGAGTTGGTGAGTTCACAGGTTTTCGTATGCACTAAAAATAAATTTGTATGCAGAAATTGTTATTGTGAAACGTTTGTTCACACGAAGTTTACGTAACCAGTTGTTCGAGTATTTGCACGAGGTACAAAGTATACAATGATGTCATCGCATTGAGCCACTACCAAACCTTCCGACAAACCAACGCCCCTTATATTATTCACGTCCTACCTCAGCGGTGAAATAATTCCACATGGGTAAGACCATTGTTGTTACTGGTAAAGTGCACTTCTAGCTCGTCAGCTTAAAGTGGGGTTGTCAATCCAAATAGCGCTACCCACAAATACCATCGGCTCGTAATGAGTTAATAGGTAGTGTCTAACTAGTGGGGACTTTTTCATTTAAAACTCAAGCACATCAAAAAGTATACATACCTTAGTGCACAAACAATTTAATTTAAGGTTCCACATTTCATAGCATAATTCAATCAGTTTGCAATTCAATATCATGCTTTTCACCCCAAATTGTAACAAAAGAGTAAAAAGGGGCTGTGAATACTCACAATGTTCAGCAAGGATTCCCAAGGGTTGCCGCACGGTTGCACAGTTTCTCGATTCTAGGTCCTTCCTAAGGAAGTAAAACACATTATCCGTTTCGGTCTACTCTTATGGCTAAAGCATTGCTTAGCCCATCATGTCTTATAAAATGCCTTACTGTTAGTTATTAAGTTTAAGTATTTTTTCGCGTTGTTGATTACATGTAATTTATTGGTTTTAAAAGGTTTGTAGAATTTTATTGTTACATAATAAAATTTATATGTTACATATAGCATTTAGTCCTTTGTACCACGTTTTATATTTTCTTCATGACGAATACTTTCATTAATTACACATATATATTTGTATTTCTTATTTACCTTGTGTGTTAACCAAGTTCGATTTCTTATAAATCTCATATTTGTTAGGGTATCATTCATACATCCATATACATGTATATATTGTTCTTATTTGGGGTTTTGACAAATTCTACCATTTATATGCTTTTTATCTTTTAATATTCCTAAAATCTCTTTTTCTTGAATTAGGGTTTTTGCTTTTCTGTTGGCAGAATTTTAAGTACACTTATGGTCATAATTAAATGTTTTCTCGATTTATTTATTTAACCAATTTTTTATATATTTAAATTTAATGTCTTTGGGAACTTTTGACATAAGTAGCACCATTTTTAGAGGTGGTTAGGTATTTTAATCATTATGACTAAGTTTAAGTGTCACAGTTATCAAGACAGTCTGCACATTCTTTTTGACAAATCCATTTGGAGGGTCAAATCTCAACATTTTTCAGTGATTCAAATTGGGTTTTAACCTTAACTCAAAGGTTTATCTTCCAGAAAAAGTTCATCATTTTTGGTTACATATTGAGGGAGTTATGACTGTTTTAAGGTAGAGATTTTACCATGCCAGATTCTGGTTTCTTGCACACTTATCTTGGTTTGAATGGTTGAGACCTCAAATCTTAATATTTCTTTGAAAGGAGTTATGACTTTTGTTTGAACTATAACTCATTAAAATAATTTCCAAAAGAAGAATCAAGAATTTTAGTGGAATAATAAGAGAGTTATGAGTGATTTAAGTATAGATTTTTCTCTGTCAGATTGTCTTTGCACTCTTTATTTGATATGGGTAGATGAAGGGTCAAATCTCCGAGTTTTTACATGAAACTACTTGGGTTTGAAACATAACTCAATAAACAAAGTTCCAGAAAAAGATTCATATCATTTAGTTAAGTATTTTTCAAGATATTGTCGGATGAAGTACATGCAAGTAATCTGCCAGAAACTGAAAATGCTTATTCATGGAAAATGAGTGTTTTATATCCATATTTTCACTCATATGGTTGGTTCTTTGATTGAACACTCATTTACCACTACTTTAACAATGTTCTTGGATAAAAAAAATCTATTTTTGACTTTTATAAACACATGCATGAACTCACACATTTCAGATTATGACAAAAATACACATGCATGTAGTCAAAACATCATGTTCTTGAGTTCTAGTTGTATGGCTTAAGGATTATCACCATTTATTTGACATAACATGTCTTTGGTGATTAATCTACCATGAAAAGGGTCTATTAAGGCCCCTTTATCCAGAAACTCAAGGATTACAAAATAAGATGAGAAAAAGATGGAGACATGACGAGAAAAGGAAGAAAAATGAAGAAAAACACAAGAGGGATGAGTTTTACCCCTTCTAGTGTTGATGTTTACCTTCAAAACCTTCAAGAATGGATTGATTTGGTGTGGTGTTGTGGCTGATTTTCGGCCAAGGGAGAGGAAGAGAGAAAATGGTGAGTGTTTGAATGTAGAAAGAGAGAGGAGGGTAGGAAAATGAAAGGGTTTCTTGAAAAATAGGAGAACTAATATTTGGGTATAATGGGCCACAAAGAGGGGGCCAAATTTTGGGCTAAAATTCTGGTTTATTTTAGTTTTATTTTTTATTTTTATTAAGTGTTAATTAATATTGTATAAGTATATATATTATGGAATTTTATAAAAAGCTTGATTTAAAGTAGCTAAAACCTCATTTATCTACTTAATTTTTGGTTTGGTTATTTAAAGTTTTATAATTTAGATTTGGGTATATATATAAACTATATATTTACTCCTCTTATTATTATTATTGTTGTAATTAAATGTTAATTGTTCCAATCGGCATTTTATAAGACAGCTTAAGCAGTTCCGTGCGGTAACAGGATTTTCTCAGTGTACTGTTGGAATTCTTAGGAAACTAACCCTTAGCCATCAATATTAAGTCATTATGAGTTATTCCTACTTGTTAAAACAAGTATTATTGTTGGGAACTGAAGATTTGCTACGTATGGATAATACTGCCAGAACAACATTACTACTTCCAGAACAAAGTTACTACTGCCAGTAAAGGTTAGTACTGCCAGAACAAAATTACTACTGCAAGACAAAGTTAATACTGCTGGAAGAATGTTAGTACTGCTGATGCATTAATGCTGCTGGAACAAGGTTAGTACTGCTTGTCAAGATTAATACTGCTGAAGCAAGGTTAGTACTGCTGAGTCAAGTTAATGCTGCTGGAATGAATTAATGCTGCTGGAGAATATTAGTACTGCTCATGCTGAATAAAGTTAATACTGCTGATGTGATAAGTTTGGTATGCGAAGATTTTGGAGATAAAGATGGAATGAATGAAGATATGCTTAAAGAAGATTCAGAAGATCAATTTATTTTTGATAGTTATCTTGTAACTATTTAGTATAAATAGATGTTGATAGATAGCTATTCAAATAATACGAAATACGCGATATACAAGAGTTTTTGAGAATACATTCTGTTTTAGAGAGAATTAACCTCAAGGTTTAGAACCCTATTTTAGAGAAGTAGAAGTCGTCTTGATTGAGCCTGTTCATCAAGATTGAGGTTTGGTTGTAAGCTTGTGAGTTGAATCAGTGAATAAAAACAGCTGTGTGTTTTCTGATATATTGTTCTTTGATTGTGTGAATTAAAGTTCTATTCCGCAGATTCTTTAATCAGGGTCAAGGCTCCCATTATACACACCCACTGATGGCCAATCCCCACCTTCCATCACCAAAGAAATCACACAGTCCATTCTTTTAAGACCCACTCCAAAAATCACCAAGAAGTTTGAAAGAAGAAAGGTACACAAGGTTCCTTCCCTTGATGTATCTCCTAATAGCCCAAAGCCTACAAGCCCTCTATTGGAGCATTCTCTAATAGAGAATATCAAAAGGGTAACCACAGGGGTGTCTCCCAACCCCAAGAAGGTGCTCTCTAAGGAGAAGGATGAGCATGTGGGCTGCAAGGCTGCCACTACTTCTGCTAGCAAAGAGAAGGACAGTGGTAACATCACTAAGACCTTCCCCACGGCAACTCAGAATGTGAAAACATTCAGAGGACCCAGGCGCCAAGAAACCATGGGAGTAGGTTGTACTTTTGCTAGGCAAGAGACACCTACTAAAACTTCCTATGATCCTGCAAGGGAGGTAAACACTTCTAAACCAGGTGAGGATAGATATACTTATGAGGAATTGATGGAAACCATTGCCAACATCAACATTGATGTCATGGATCAGCAGAAGGAGATTGATGAGCTTAAGAAGCTGGTTCTTTATCAACACACCAAGATAGAGAAGAATAAGAAGATGATCACCAAACTGCTGCAAAGAAGGAAGAAAGCTCAGTATGTTCTGAAAAGGAGAAGCTCAACCACTGATGCTTCCAAAAAGGGGGAGTTAGAAACTGAACAAACATGGAGGATGCAAGGGTTGAGGGGGAGAATGAGCATAAGGTTGAGGGGGAGGCTGCAGTATCTGAGATTGAAGCAGCAGTAACTGAAATTATGAAGAGTCTTGTTGATGCAGCAGTATCTGAAAGTGAGAAGGAAACAATATCTGTATCTACAGTAACCAAATCTGAGATTGAAGCAGAGGTATTTGAGATTGTGAAGAATAGTGTTGAAGCAGCAGTATCAAAGATTATAAAAGAAGCAGTAACAGCTAGAGCAGCAGAAATGGTTAATGCTGCTAGTCAAAAAGCAGCAGAAACCATTCAAGCAGCAGAAATGGTTAATGTTGCTGAAAAACATAAGGCAGCAGAAACCATCCCTGAAGCAGCAGAAACAAAGGAAACAGCAGAAACGATCCCTGAAGCAGCAGAAACAAAGGAAACAGCAGAAACGATCCCTGAAACAGCAGAAACAAAGGAAACAACTGAAACCATTCCTGAAGCTGTTAAATCACTCAAAAGAACCAAGATGGTGTCTGTTAGCTTTAATTAGCTCCTAATTAAATGAATGTTTTATAAAGATATTTTAATGTTTTAGATATTTTGTAATAGATATTTTCTTAGATATTTTTGTCTAGATTTTAGATATTTTAAATATCTAATGTAAATATGGCCCTATATAAGAGGTGTCCATATGTCTTTTTAAGTAGTGAGAAATATGGAAAGCACACAAAAACACACATAGACTAGTTTCTTATGAGAGTCGATTTCATGTTTAGTGTGGTGTTCTTCAACATTTCTCCTCTCCATATTTAATCATCAATAAATATAGAGATAAGATATACATGAAGAACAATCATAAAGAAACTTATCTCATATTCATTGATGATTAAATATGGAGAGGAGAAATGTTGAAGAACACCACACTAAACATGAAATCGACTCTCATAAGAAACTAGTCTATGTGTGTTTTTGTGTGCTTTCCATATTTCTCACTACTTAAAAAGACATATGGACACCTCTTATATAGGGCCATATTTACATTAGATATTTAAAATATCTAAAATCTAGACAAAAATATCTAAGAAAATATCTATTACAAAATATCTAAAACATTAAAATATCTTTATAAAACATTCATTTAATTAGGAGCTAATTAAAGCTAACAATCTCCCCCTAATGTTTTATAAAGAAAGCATCATCTTATAGTCTCCCCTTTGCTTTCTTTAGAACCTTTGATGTTCCGTTCTTCAAGTCTTCAAAGCATCATGTGCTCCCCCTCAAATGTAGGCTCATCCACCGAGCTTTAAACGTGAATAACAGAGGATGGAGTGACATTTAAAATGTGACAAATGTAGCTTGACACCATGAAGAACCGTTGAGAGAACACCGTTCTTGAAAGCGGAAAGAGCATGAGTGAAATGCGATGCTTTCGGTGCAGCAAGAGTCCATTGACTTTGACACAGATTCTGACCATTAAGCGCACTGATTCAGACCAAAGTCAAAACATGAAAACGTTTCACCTGTGTCTTAGGAATTCAACGCAACTGGATTCATGCGAATCGGAGTACCGAGTAGGAAGTTATGCGCGTTTTTCTGAAACAGTGCAAAGCTGACAGCACTTTTCAGCGACAGCTGATAGCTTTCAATGGCTGACAGCACCTTCAGCGATGGCTTACTTCAGCGACAGCTGACCTTCAGCGATGGCTGATCTCGGCGATGGCCTTCAGCGACAGCTCAGCGATGGTTCGGCGATGGCTTCAGCGATGGCTTTTTTTCAGCTATGGTTTTCAGCTCTCAGCTCCAGCTTTCAGCGACAACACTTAGGTTTCAGCCTTCAACTTTCAGCGACAACTTTTTTCAGCTTTCAGCGAAGGCTTTCTTCTTCTCTCTTCACCATACGATCACTCATTGTTGTGTGCATCCTTTTCAGAATGTCAGAAGCAGAGGTCGTTGCTCTTTTTGGTTTGGTGGCAATCGACTTTCTTCTGGGTATGGTTTGGGGTGTTTCCACAGAGGTGGGTGTTTTCTCTGTGGTTTGTTCATCTGTTTCTTCCAAAATGATTACCTCAGGGGCGGTTGTTGACTCTGTAGCTTGCTGTTCTGCTTCTGGAGTTTTGGTTTCGTCAGATGATTCCACAGAGATGGGTGTTGTCTCTGTGGTCTTTTGGGTTTGTTGTTGTCGGGTCTGTTCTGGAGGTGCTTGACTCAGAGGTTCTGCGGCTATTGGTGGACCTGTAAGTCCTCTGCTTGCAGCTTTCTCTGTAGTTTTTTCCCCCTCAGGATGATCTGATGGACGAGGATGGTCATCATCATCAGAGTCATCCTGACCCTTGTCTGATGTACCCTCTGCTGTGCAGGAAGCATCGAGTTTCTTTGGCATTGTGGCTCCAGCAGCGATCAGTTTCGCGCAGACATCATCACAGAGGCCAAGAAGAGTTGCTAGCTCTGCCTCTGTTTTGAATCTCATCCTTCCTACACTTTCTCTGAAATCTTTGACGAAGTTAGCATTTGCAGCGGTGAAGGAAAGGATGACTTCTGTCACTTGATTAATCACGTTCTGCCCAAGCTCTGACAGCTGTGCTCTTGTCATGTAGTCTTTGGGTTGCATCAGCATGGTATTTCGCATGGCTTCTCCTTGAACTTTTTGTAGGGCCTTCTGTAGATCTGCAGGAGTGATGCCCGTTGACACTGAAGTCTGTTTGTTCAAATGATCAAGGAACTTGTTGATGGAGTTCTCAATCGAAGAAGGAGTAGTTGTTGCGGCAGAAGTGGTGGATGCGGTTGCAGCAGACTTCATCTGTGAGATGGCAGTTTTCACCTCTGTGGACAGGTTGTCCATTTTGGTGTTCAGGTTTAGCAGTGCCAGTTGGGTTTTATACTGAAGAGATAATGGTAGAATCTGAAGAGGTAATTAGGTGAAAGTGAATAATATTTGGGGTCCGCCATCGAGTACATACGGTTGGGTTCAACTTTCCAGGAGAACGTGTGCCACGCACATCCAATAGGAGAATGCCACGTCAGAAGTATCAGAACACGATTAGACGTCGTGTGCGGCCCATTAATGCTTGGCGCGTGGGCATTTCTTCTTTGAGAGTACTGTCACTCGCAGTAAATAGCCCGTTCTTTTACAGAATTTCCATAAAAAGCTAAGTATCAGAAACGACAGAAGCTCTGTAGTGGATTGAGCTCTGTGGTCTGAAACCTGCCTTTTATATCCTCTGATGCTTGCAACTTTACCAAAAACGTTTGAAAAACCATTGGAGAGGATCGATAGATCTTTAGTACAAAATTTTCATTCACATAGTGTTTGTTCCCAGATACACTTACTCAAGATTAACAATCTATTAGTAGAGTTTACAGTTTGATGCGGAAGCGTATATGTTTGATAGATATTAGAACGCACAGATATAAAGAAAACAGTAAAGAATGAAAAGGATTTCTTGAACAGTTACTGTTATTCAATATATGATAACAACACGAAGAACAGATTAAGAACTTGGTGTGTGTGAGAATATAACACTCAGATATTTGACAATAAAGTTTGAGAGTATTAGTGATTCCTTGTATATTCGTTTGTTAGGAAGATCTCAACATGAGACTTCCTTTTATACTACTCTTAGAAGACTATGAAGTAGGTCACTGTTCCTTTTACGGCATGAATAGTAAACTGGATGGTGTGAACAGTGGACTGGATGGTGTGAGCAGTTGTTTGAGCCATGCGCATTTAATGGAGCAGATGTACTTTTGGTAAATGCATTAAATGGCGCAGACGTCTATTTTGTACCTTGCCCTATTGAGTCCACTCAGAGCTAGACACGTGTTTTGACAGTACTTTTCCATGCAAGTTGATGAACGTATCCAGTAATATCTTCCAAGTCTTCATTGAGGACCACAGAGGCTCTGTAATGAATTACAGAGGTTCTGCGGTCTGGTCCTCTGTGGAGCAGTCTTCGCCGGATTCCGAGTCTTTGGTCTTCTTTGTGCGTATGACAGAGCTTCTGTAGCTTCTTGACCTTGATTTCTCGGTAATGTCGGCAGAGCCTCTCTAAGAGGCTTTCTTCACTTAGCCTATTTTTCACTACTTCTAAATACTTCTATGATTAGGAAGATTGAAGCTAACAATCTCCCCCTAAGTAGTGAAAAATAAAAAATTTGAACTTGAGTTAAGTTTGGCTAAGTTAGATAAGACAGAGGTTAAACAATACCTCGAAATTTCTTTCATTTAGAAATATGCCAGAGGCATTTTACATTTGAGTATAATGAAAGATAAACTTTAACTTTGTTTGCAGAGATTGGAGGTCTGAGAATCAGATTTTGGCATCTTCGAAATCGTTGTAGCTTCTGTTGTCTCTGCCGACTTTTCTGATCTCTTTGTAGAATCTGATGCAGAGTTCTCTTAGGCGGATTGTTGAGTCTATTTCTCTGATGAAAGTATCTGCATCATCTCTATCCATTTTTTCTGTACCTCTGTATTTTACAAGGCTTGCTCTGAATTTGCTCAGAGTACTGGTTGCGTACTTCTGACAATCCATGAGTACAAAAAGTTTAACCTGGTGTTGTGGGTTTTGAAATACTAACCCAAATCTTGGTTCTCTGATGATTGAGTTGGGCATAGCGTCTGGTGGGCAGCGATCTTCTAGTGGTCGTAGATCTAGATGTTTGAGACCAAGATCCTTTCCCAGCTGAAAATCTATCATGCTGTATAGCAGAAGCTTTTCCCTCATCGCTTTTCTCAACACTTGATAGGCTCTGGTATTAGGCTCTGTGTTGTAGTTGTCTTTTGTCCATTGTAGAAGGTCAGGTAGATCGTAAGGATTGATGTTTCTTAAGTCAGCATCAGCGAAGGTAGATTCTGAATTGTTCTCTCTTTTGACTTTGTAAAGATTGTACCTGACCCTTGGATAGGTTCTTGTGAAGGAGAATCTGCAGAAGATTACCTTTTTGATTTTGTGAATTGAGGAAACATCTGCTTTGGCTCTTGGCTTTGTTCTTGTGAAGATGTTTTCAAATTCTTCTCTGATCCTTGGATCTGTCACATGATCTACTGGATGATTTGTCTGATAGGATTGTTTGTAGAGGTATTTGTATACCACTTCTTCCATCTCTTCATGTGTTGGACCAGGTCGTGGAATTTGTCTTCTGAGACTCTCCATCTGTTGAACAACTTCTGCAGCTCTACCAGTTAGAGGAATTTCTGACAGAGGCTTCAATCAATGTGCCCAGTCAACTTCTTCGGGTTTTGGGGTTTGAAAGGCGTCAAACGCACTCTTCATTAGTTTTTCTGTTGGCTTTGGCAATGTTTTCTTCTTCTTTGGCTCTTCTGTCAGCATCCCTTTGCCCTTATCTTTTGCTTTTGTTGTGGCAGAACCTGTTGCTTCTGTGGGTTTTGAGGTTGGTACTTCTGTTGGTTTGATGGAGGTTGCCTCTGTGGATTTTGACGATTGTGATTTAGAGGACTTTTGTGGCGATGGTTCTGTTGGCTTGACTTGCTCTGTAACCTCTGTTGGAGGTTGTTTGATGACTTCTTCTGCGAGCTCAGTTTCTATTGATGAAATATTGACATTGAATCTTCTTGCCATTCTGAAAGCTAAAGTGAACCTTTGCCTTTTCTTCTTCTCTCTTCACCATACGATCACTCATTGTTGTGTGCATCCTTTTCAGAATGTCAGAAGCAGAGGTCGTTGCTCTTTTTGGTTTGGTGGCAATCGACTTTCTTCTGGGTATGGTTTGGGGTGTTTCCACAGAGGTGGGTGTTTTCTCTGTGGTTTGTTCATCTGTTTCTTCCAAAATGATTACCTCAGGGGCGGTTGTTGCCTATGTAGCTTGCTGTTCTGCTTCTGGAGTTTTGGTTTCGTCAGATGATTCCACAGAGATGGGTGTTGTCTCTGTGGTCTTTTGGGTTTGTTGTTGTCGGGTCTGTTCTGGAGGTGCTTGACTCAGAGGTTCTGCGGCTATTGGTGGACCTGTAAGTCCTCTGCTTGCAGCTTTCTCTGTAGTTTTCTCCCCCTCAGGATGATCTAATGGACCAGGATGGTCATCATCATCAGAGTCATCCTGACCCTTGTCTGATGTACCCTCTGCTCTGCAGGAAGCATCGGGTTTCTTTGGCATTGTGGCTCCAGCAGCGATCAGTTTCGCGCAGACATCATCACAGAGGCCAAGAAGAGTTGCTAGCTTTGCCTCTGTTTTGAATCTCATCCTTCCTACACTTTCTCTGAAATCTTTGACGAAGTTAGCATTTGCAGCGGTGAAGGAAAGGATGACTTCTGTCACTTGATTAATCACGTTCTGCCCAAGCTCTGTCAGCTGTGCTCTTGTCATGTAGTCTTTGGGTTGCATCAGCATGGTATTTCGCATGGCTTCTTCTTGAACTTTTTGTAGGGCCTTCTGTAGATCTGCAGGAGTGATGCCCGTTGACACTGAAGTCTGTTTGTTCAATTGATCAAGGAACTTGTTGATGGAGTTCTCAATCGAAGAAGGAGTAGTTGTTGCGGCAGAAGTGGTGAATGCGGTTGCAGCAGACTTCATCTGTGAGATGGCAGTTTTCACCTATGTGGACAGGTTGTCCATTTTGGTGTTCAGGTTTAGCAGTGCCAGTGATGTTGTCTCTGCAAAAGATTTGAAAGAGCTTTGCAACTCTTTCAAGGTTTGGTTCACAGAGGTCTCAAGGGTTTGGAACTCATCCCTTGTAACTTGTGTTCCGGTGGTAACCTCTGGAGGAACACATTCGTCTCCAGAGTGAATCCCTGTTCCTGGGATACCTTCTTTCATTCCTGTTTGTACGTTGAGAATGTAAGGATTTCCTTCTGGTCCTTGAGAAGAAACACGAGTTTCAATCTCTACAGAAGTTCTGAGAAGAACATTGTCCAAATCCACTCCAGAGGTGGGTATTGGAATATCCTTCTGTTGACTAGGAGACTTGTCTAGAGTCTCTTTGTCTTTGTGCTCTCTACTTCTCTCTGAAAGAAGTGTGGGTCTTAATAAGTGCGTGGCAGAGGAAACAAATTCCTCTGTTGGGCGTTCTTCTGTGATCTGGGGCAATTGATCACGAACTATAGGTGAGTCTCTTTGAGGAGACTCCCTAGGAATGGATTCCCCGGTTTCTGTGGGCACAGAGGTTGAAAGAGTAACCTCTGGCTGGATGGGTTGGGTTAGGTTCGAGCTGTGCTGCTCTTTTTCAATGACACCTTCTAAAGCTAGACCTGCGGTGTCAGAAATGTGGGTTGCACTGGGAGTTGGTTTTGGTTGTGTGCCTCTATTTATCCAGGCATCTTTTCTTGCTTCTTCCCTAAGTTCTGTGGAAGTTCCTTGCTCTGGTCGTAATTGGTCATACACTTGATGAGATCCAAATAATCTCATGACATGAGGATGATAAAGACCCTTACGTATCCGGACAACTTCTTCTTCATCTGAATCTGTCTCTAAGATCTTTATTTTTGTCTCCGTTGTTGATAATCCGTCTTTTTGTACAACTTCGGCCCCTTTTTCTCTCTCTTCTTCCATCGTGTTCTCCGAAGCCTCTGTAATTTCAACTCTGTTCCATTCAGCTTCAGTTTGTTCTATTTCTTTTGAAGCTGGGTTTGGACTTCTTCTGTGGACATCCAATCCTTGAATGAAAAGGTTTTGTAAAATAACAGGGGTTTCGGCTGGTTGATTTCTGGGTGTTGTGTCATCTTCTTGCAGATGTGTGTCAATGCCAGAAATGAAGAAATCTTCTTCTGGAGAGTGGTGGTCGAGAGGTTGTGCCGTCCACCCTGCTGTATTTAGGGTGTTGGCAATTTCAGGGTTCTGTAAGAAGTCGTTCAGGTCTCCTTGGTGAGCAAATCTATCTGGAGATTGATAGGGTGATTGATACCTTTCTGTAGCCATTTCTTCTTCTGCAATTTCTTCTTCATCAGTTTCCTCTTCTGCAATGGTTACCAACTTTGCAAGTGATTTACCATGCCTCTTTTTGGTTTTCCTCCTCTTAGGATTTGGTGCCCCTTTTGCTGTTGATCTTGATCTTTTCTTTTTCAATTTTGGAGAGGGAGGAGCAGAGGAGCCAATTTCTGTGGCATGAGGAGGTGAGGGTTGATCTTCTGCAGAGCTTGTTGAGGTGCCTTCTGCAGTTTTCCTCTTCTTAGCTTTTGGAGTAGATGCAGAGGTTCTTGATGAAGACTTCTTTCCCATTAGTTCTGCACGTTTGGCTATAAAGCTGAGTTGAATAGTCATGTGCTTTGCTAACTTCTGATCCTTTTCTTTTTGATTGGAAAGAAGTTTTGCTGTCATTGTTCCTAGGGGGACACCTAAACGCGGGGGTGTCATAGGACTCGGTTTAGGAGTTCTATGATCGCGTATATACTCTTTCTTAAGGGATTTATTCGATGCGTATTGCAGAAGCTTCTTTGACAGAGGTCTGCAGTGTGAGTAGCCATCAGCATGATCAGTGGGGGTATTCTTGTTCATCGGGAACTGTTTGGGAGTTGGCCCTTCCATTGGCCAATTTTGGATTAGCAGCAGAGGTTCGAACAGTACTCCTAATATTCTTTGGAATTGCAGAGGTGGTAGAAAGTTGGGATCGTTCTCTTTGACCCTTTTCGAGTTGTTCTTTCTGTCGATGGTGTTTATGATCTCTTGCATCATTATGGTCGCATAATCTAGTGGAAGATCATAGTAAACCCCATACATGATGCTCAAGATTTGATGTGAGCTCTGGTCAATACTGCCTATCTTTCCTGTCAAGCATCTGTTAAGAATCGAGAACAAAGTGTTCCACAGAGGTGGTAATCGGCCTCTGCGGAAGTCATTTCTCTTCCGTAGTTGGGTGTTGTACCCAAGCATTTCCACGAATCGACAGAGCTCTTCGTCTGTTGGTTGCTCTGCATAACTCTTCAATCCCAGAAGACCCCTTGTTGGTAGGTTAAATTCAAGTGAGAACATTGTTCTGTTGAACTTGATTTCAAGATGCTCAGATTTATAAGGTCTTGAAATGTACCCTTTGATAAGAGAATCGTCTTTATCAAATCGGCAGCTTTGCCAAAATTGGTTCAAATAACGGACTGGAATTTTGTTCGGGGTTCTTGAGAGTAGAGGGAAGAGGACATGATTCTCCATGATGTTCAGAAGTATGGCATGAGCTTCGCCGAAAGTAGTGGGTGAAGGGACCAAATAGCAGTTGTTGGATTTGATAGGAAGACTGGCTTCGAAATGATCCTTTGCTATAAAGTTTTGCAAGTGTGTTGTCGGAGCAAAGTCTGCTGAGTCCCCGGAATCTTGTTGTTCAATATTTCTTGCTAGGCTGGGGTTTTCAGAATGTTCTGAATGTGCAGGGGAGTGTTCCGGTGAGTTCGCCGGAGAGAGTTCAGAGGATGTAGCTCGAGAAGATGAAGCCATTTGATTTTAAGAATAAGATTTTTGCAAGCTTTTTGCAGGGTTTCGCCGGAGAAGAAGATAAGAGTTTGTAAAAAGTTTTATGAGAGGGTAAGCTTTGTTTTTACAGGATGGTAAAATGGTAGAATTCGAAAGAGTAAAATATATGGCAATGGATTAAAGTTTGGAATCCGCACTCGAGTTTGAGCGGCGGGTTCAACTTTCCAAATAAAAACGTTCCATGTACGCCCAATGAAAATGGGACACGTAGGCCTTGTCAGAATATGACAGGACGTCGTGCGCGGCCCATTAATGCTAGGCGCGTGAGGTTGATTTTAGCCATATGAGTTTCACTCGTAGTAAAAGTAACCGTTATTACTACAGAGATGCCCAAAAAAAATCAGATTGACAGAGCTTCTGTAGTTTACAGAGGCTCTGTGATTTTAAAAATCTTTGATGTTTATCCCTTTTTCATATATCTCATTGTTATCATGACTTCTGTGGGGTTCTTCTTTTAACCAAAACCATTGGAGAGGATACAATCGGATTTTTGTGAAGAAATTTGCTTCGCAGAGGTTTTGTGGCTCTGTTGGAACTTGCAGAAGTTCTGTGAGGGCCAGCAGAAGCTCTATGAGAGAAAAAATCTCATAACAAAAATTTTATTGATATTTTTGATCATCCAATTTTTGATTTGGTTTAAGAGATGTTTTTCGGATATATTTGAAAGTTTGTGTCCGAGAAAACTGTTAAAAAAAACGGTTTGTCCGAGAAGGTCATGGTCTGCGTTTTCGGTTTTCGAGATAACATTCCAAAAGATCGACAGAAGGTTAATTTTTGATCACATAGCATATTTCTTGCAGAACCTCTGTTGAGCTCAGCAGAAGCTCTGTGACCTTAAATTTCTCCTAATTCGAATTTTGTGAAACTTTTTGAGCTTTTGATTTTTGAAATGTTATTCACAGTATATTTAGGACATATTTGACAATTCTTGTCCTAGAAAATTGTTTTCCAAAAACCTTTTGTGCGAGAGACATACCTTTTGGTTCTTCTTTTCTCGGCAGTGATATCTGACTTCTGTCGATATGGAGTCATCGACATTTTTCTTTGGCTTTCCCTTGAAAGTTCTCTCTCTTTAGATCATTTCAGGGTTCCCTTCTGCTCCCCCTTGATCTAATCACCTCTGTAGAGCAAGTAATTTTCCTTTTGCTCCCCCTTGACCTATGCTTGGATCAAAGAATGATAAGTTTTTGCATAGAACATAGGTCATTGTCTTTCAGAGGTTCTGTAGGGGTCGTCAGAGGTTCTGAGTTGACTTACAGAAGCTCTGTAATTTTAAGAACTATTTAAGGTTTTAAGAATTTTCATACAGAAGTAGGATCAATCAAAGCAATAAATTAATCAATGTATTTACTTGTTATTTACAGAAGATAAAGCTATACTTACAGAGGATTTTCACACCATGTTAATCATTCCTAACTTACCCACCAAGAAGTTGAATCTTTTCTCGTCTAATGCTTTGGTGAATAAGTCAGCGAGTTGATATTCTGTGGGCACGAAATGCATTTCGATTGTACCGTATTCAACATGATGTTTCAAGAAATGATACCTTATATCGATATGCTTGGTTTTTGAGTGTTGCACAGGGTTGGCAGAGATAGCAATAGCACTTTTGGAATCACAGAGGATGGGTATTTTGAACAGAATGTGGCCGTAGTCTTTTAGCTGAGTCTTCATCCATAGAACCTGAGAACAACAGCTAGCGGCAGCAACGTATTCAGCTTCTGCAGTGGATGTGGAGACACAACTCTGCTTCTTGGAGTTCCAACTGACTAGTTTACCACCTAGGAATTGACAACTCCCAGAGGTACTCTTTCTGTCGAGCATGCATCCTCCATAGTCTGAATCTGTATAAGCTTTAAGACTAAAACCAGAGTTCTGTGGATACCAGAGACCAAGATTGTTGGTCCCCTTCAGGTATCTAAAGATTCTTTTTACAGCATCATAATGTGATTTCTTTGGATTAGCTTGATAACGTGCACAAAGACATGTGGCATGCATAATGTCAGGTCTGCTTGCTGTTAAGTATAACAGAGATCCAATCATGCCTCTGTAGAGAGTACATTCTACAGAAATACCATTTGGATCTAAGAATAACTTATTTCCAGTGGCCATTGGAGTCTTCATTGCAGAGGTATCAGAGAGATTATATTTTAAAAGTATGTCAGAGACATATTTGGTTTGATTTATAAAAATTCCCTCTGAAGATTGTTTGACTTGAAGTCCGAGGAAGAATGTTAATTCTCCCATCATACTCATTTCAAACTCACTCTGCATGAGTTTTTCAAAAATTTTGCACTCTTCTGAATTTGTAGACCCAAAAATTATGTCATCTACGTATATTTGTACAAGCATTATCTCACTATTTTTGCGTTTATAGAATAAGGTAGTATCTGTTGTACCTCTGTTGTAGCCATTGACTAGAAGGAAGGTAGAAAGTCGTTCGTACCATGCTCTTGGAGCCTGTTTCAGTCCGTATAGAGCCTTTTCAAGGTAGTATACATGCCTTGGAAACTTTGAGCTTTCAAAACCTGGTGGCTGATTTACGTAAACCTCTTCTTGGATTTCACCGTTTAGAAAAGCTGATTTTACGTCCATCTGATAGACTTTAAAACCTCTGTGGGCTGCGAAGGCTAAGAATATTCTTATTGCTTCGAGACGTGCGACAGGGGCAAAAGTCTCATCGTAGTCTATGCCTTCTTCTTGTCTATATCCTTTTGCTACTAATCTTGCTTTGTTTCTAACGACCACTCCATCTTCATCCTTCTTGTTTCTGTAGACCCATTTAGTCCCAATGGCCTGTTTCCCTCTTGGCAGAGGTACTAAAGTCCATACTCTGTTACGCTCAAATTGCAGAAGTTCTTCTTGCATGGCGTCTACCCAGTTTGGGTCATCTAGGGCTTCAGAAATCTTCTTTGGTTCTATAACACTAATAAAATTTGTAAAGAAACAAAAATTAGCAGTGGCAGACCTTGTTTTTACTGAGTCAGAAGGTTCTCCGATTATTTGGCTTGGAGGATGGCTTTTTGTCCACTGAGTTGTGCGTGGAAGATGATCATCAATGTCATCAAAGCTTTCTTCAGATGCTTCTTGTGTTTCTTCTTGTGCAGCCTCTGATGTTCTTCGTGCCTTGGTAGTTGATTCTACCGTTTGTGGAATGATTGGTACGAGTGGTGGTGGAGTTTGTTCCTCTGAGGATGTATAGTCTTGGTCCTCGATCTCCTCTGTAATTGGTTCTTCTGTGGTTTGTGCAGCATCTGTGGTCATTTTTCTTGATGTTTCATCTTCTGCACTTTCTTCTTCTTCGGCAATTGCATCTGTATTATTTATAGAAGAAGATGAAGCATTATTTGGACCAGTTAGAGTCATACCTGTAGGATTTTGTCCGACAGAGGATGGTTCTTCAGAAACTCTGATGGTTCCGACAGAAGGATTAATGTCATTGTGGAACATCTCCAAAAATAGAAGATTCAAATCTTCTTTTGTTCTTGAGATGTCAGAGAATTTCCCTTTAATTCCGAGTTCTGAACTTATTTGCTCAGAAGTCATTTGGAATGAATCATCAAAAGAAACATTGATGCTTTCTACAATCTTGTGAGACTTTGTAAGGAATGTTCTGTAGGATTTGGAAGTGGCAGAGTATCCAATGAATTTGCCTTCATCTGCTTTTACATCAAACTTTCCTCTTGAATCTCTGTCGTTTAAGACGAAGCATTTGCATCCGAATACATGGAAAAATTTGATGTTTGGCCGTCGTTTGTTAAGCAATTCGTAAGGCGTCTTTAGGTGTCTTTTCACAATGGTTGATCGATTTTGAGTATAACACGCAGTAGAAATTGCTTCTGCCCAAAAGTTCATTGATAATCTGCATGCTGACATCATAGTTCTTGCGGCTTCCACAAGTGTTCGATTCTTTTCTTTCGACAACACCGTTCTGTTGTGGAGTGCGAGCTGCAGAGAAGTTCTGTGAAATTCCTTCTGTTGAAAGATAAGTTTCAATGACACAGTTTTTGAATTCTGTGCCGTTGTCACTTCTTAACTCCTGTATTTTGCAGTCATAAAGAACTTGGATTCTTTTCATTAGATTTATCAATATAATTGGAACATCTGATTTCTTTCTGATAAATTCAACCCATGTGAAACGTGAATACTCATCAACTAAGACAAGTATATATTTCTTGCCACCTAGGCTCTGTATTGCAATGGGACCGCAGAGGTCGACATGAAGCATGTACAGAGGCCTGGTGCAAGACACATCTGTTTTGCCTTTGTGGGAAGCTCTTTTGAGTTTTCCCATCTCACAGGCAGAACATAAATGATCCGTGTTGAATTTAACATTTGGCAAACCTTTAACTAGATCAAGTTTGACCAGTTTTTCCAATGTGTGAAAATTCAAGTGACAGAACCTGTTGTGCCATAACCAGGCTTCTTCACTTTTGCAGGCAACAAGGCAAACTTTGTCCTTGTTCTTTGAGTTGAAGTTCATTAGATATAGATCACCTATTCTTTCAGCTCGCAGAAGTTCCATACTTGTTTCTTCACTTTGTAGAGAGCAGAAAGTTCTTTTGAACAACACATTGAATCCTGTATCACAAAGTTGACTTACACTGAGTAGGTTGTGCTTAAGGCCATCCACATATGCAACTTTGTATACAGAAACGTCTTCTTTCCTTATGACTCCATAGCCTTTTATGTGTCCTTTCTTGTTGTCTCCAAAAGTCACAGATCCACCATCTTGTGTTTCTTTGTACGTGGATTGTGCACTTCTGTCACCAGTCATGTGCCTTGAGCATCCAGAGTCTAGATACCAGATTGGCACATACTTCTTCTGCAGGACAATCACAGAGATTTAGGTACCCATGTCCATATGGGTCCAATATTGTTAGAGTTTTTCAAGTTTGCTTTGGCATTCTTGAAATACATTTTGTTCTCTACAGAAGAGTCAGATTGTTTCTTTGTGGGATTTGACTTTTGAATTGTCGTAGAGAGTAAACAGACTTGACTTGAAAAATGATTATTAAGTTTAGACATAAGATCAAAGCAATGACAGTATTGAATATGAGATGTAATTTGCTTGAACTTTTCATTGAATTTTTTAAACTCAGCCACAGAGGCATTACATTCTTTCTTTACATTAGATTTCCTATTACTAGAAGATCTATGAATACTCGAATGTTGTTTGCAAAAGCTCTGTTTAGGACCTGCCTTCTGTGGGTTGCTTCTGTGGTGAACTTCTTTCATCACTGTCATAGAAGAAAAAGATTTATTAACCTTGGGTTTTGAAAATCTAGAACTTATAGGATCAATAGAGGTCTTCTGTAACATTTTAAGCTCAGCAGAGGTTTTGATATGTAGATTCAAATTTAGAAAATCTTGGCAGATTGGAATCTCTGTGAGTTTCTCTTTTGGAGAAATAGTTCTGTGAGGAACTTCAGAGGAGAATTTGACATCCTCTGTGTCACAGTGAATTATCCCTGATTTGAAATCAGTCTCTGAGTCGTCAGAGGATGAATCGTCCTCGTATACAGAGGTTGAGTCAATTCTTTCAATAGAGGCTGGATTTTCTGAGTATGTATCGTACGAGCTTTCTTCCTCTGTAGAATAGTTTTCATAGATTGCAGAGGTTTCTAATAAGATTTCTTCAGTGAGAGTTTTATCTATAGAAGATGTACAGAAATTTTCTAAAACGCTTGATTTCCATATTTCCAAAATTTCTTTTTCAATTAAATTTTTAAAGTTTTCTTCTGAAAAAATGGGTTTAAACATAGGAGCTTCTGCTGATAATTTCTTTTCAACGTTTATCAAACAGACAAAAGCAACCTGCGTTTGGGTCTCTGGTTTACCAAACTTGAAGATACCAATCTGATCTTGTGTTTTCAGATATTTCTTTGGTTTGATACCTCTATTGACAGAGGTTGAAGATGATGAGTCTGTGTTTTCAAACCACACGTTAATCATCTTCTTATGTTTCTTCAAGTAAGGATCCACAGAGATTTTCGCCCGTTTGCTTACAGAGATTAGATTTGGAAAATCTGGTTTGTTTGTTTTTCCAATCACAAATAACGAGGACAGAGGTTTGTTTCTTTTGCCTTCAACACCTAGGGTGATATCATCATACCCTATACCTCGTCTCCCTATTTGTGAGTTTATTTTTTCATAAACTTTCTGTGCATCTTTATAGTTTTTAAGCAAAACTTCTCTTCTGAGTAAATCTTGCCATAATACCTCTTTTTCTCTTTGAAAGTATTCTTTAAGAGCTCTTATGTCAGTAGTTTCGCTCCTTGAAACTGAAAGTTCTTTTGTTTTATCTTTTAAAGTATTGGTTAATTCAGAAATTTGTTTTTTTAAAGGATCTAGAGTTTTGTTCCAATTCTTTTCTATTCTCTCTTTTTCCTCAAAAATCTTTGCTTTTTCTTGAGTGAGAAGCCGTACTTCTCTCTCATTGAAAGTGAGTCTTTTCTGAATACTTTGATTTATCTCTTTTAGTTCAATTAATTCAATGTTAATTCTAAGTGTATTATCATCTACAGAGGTAATACAAGAGTTGGAATTTGAAGTAGATACCTCAGAGTCAGTGCAGGAGTCGACTTCTGCCATGCCACAGAAGAGGGCATTGGTGGTATGTTCATCGTCAGAAGTAGAGTCTGACTGGAAGTCTTCTGTGTTCTCCTCAGAATGTCCTTTTGCCATTAAGGATTTTTTAGCATAATATTCAGCTTTCTTTTTGTAGAAAGCAGAGTCCCTCTGTGGACGATTTGATCTGCTTCTGCATTCATTCGCAAAATGGCCTGGTTTTCCGCAGTTAAAACACCCTTGAGGAGTGTTTCCTGTTCGATCATTGGACTTCTGTAGGTCTCCGCCTTTCTCTGATCTACATTCATTTGCATAGTGACCAGGTTTGCCGCACTTGTAGCATTCTTGCTGTGTGTAGCTTACTGAGTCATCTGACTTCTGTCGGTCATTCCCTCTGTAATTTCTATCGCTTGACCTCTGTCGGCCACTTGATTCTTCTCCTCTTCTGTCATCTCTTCTGTTGTCTCTTCTGTCATCCTGGTTTTCTCTATCATATCTTTCATTTCCGGAACCTCTTCTGTTTCCTCTGAACTCTTTTGTCAATAGAGCTAAAGATTTAGCTAGTGACACAAGAGTTATTTCCTTTTCTGCTTGCTCTTCTTCTTCACTGTCAATTATCACCATCTTCTTCTTCTCCTTCTTCTTCTCCTCTGGGGCTTTATCATTTCTTGGTCTCTGTGCATCCTCTTTAGTTTTACTAACCAATGCATACGGTGCAATGGTTAGTGTTTTAGCCTGTGCTATCTGAGGTTCTTGTGCGGCTAATGTTCCGTAATGATCAGAGAGAGTCCAGGTGTCTAGATCCTGATTTGTCTATAGGGACATAGACAGCTGGAGCCATTCTTCATTTAGACTTTTTAAAAACATGACATTGTTTTCTTCAGAAGTTCTGTCAATGCCTGATTTTCTGCACTTGTTGATTAGAGAGTTGAATCTGTCGTATGTTGTTTGCAGAGATTCTGTTGCAGAGGCTCTGAATGCATGATATTCATTGATGTACTGTGCTCTTCGGTTTTTTTGTGTTTTAGCACCTCCTTCCAACTGTCTTTCCAGTTCTTTCCACAGATCATGCGCTGTTTCACATGAATCCAAGGATTGAAAGAGTTCGTTGGGTATTGCCATAATTAATGTCCTCTTGGTTTTCTGAGCAACTTCATCTTCTGCTTTATCTTCGGTTGACCATTCCCCTTTTGGCTTTGGTTTTTGATGTTCGGGGATTTCGGCAGATTCAGCAGTAGCAGGTACACGAGGTACTACTGTCATGGGAATAGGAGGAGGATTGTACAGATATTGTACTTGATTTTTTTCAGTGCCCTCGAAAAAATGGACCATTCTTATTTTCCACTGAGGATACTCATCTCGAAGGAGAGTAGGAGGTTTAGTGAGAGAACCAGTAGTAAAGAAATTATTTGTATTTGTCATTTTTTGAAGATTTTAGAAAGAAAGTATGACTAAAGAGTTACTTCGATGAACTTGAAGATTTTCTGGGTTTAAGCAGTTTCCAGACACAATTTTAAGTCTCAATAATATCTATCACGAATCTTGATAAGTGGATCACTTGATATTGAAAATCAAGGAAGGCTCTGATACCAATTGTTGGTTCCCAGATACACTTACTCAAGATTAACAATCTATTAGTAGAGTTTAGAGTTTGATGCGGAAGCGTATTAAACTAACAGATATGTTTGATAGATATTAGAACGCACATATATAAAGAAAACAGTAAAGAATGAAAAGGATTTCTTGAACAGTTACTGTTATTCAATATATGATAACAACACGAAGAACAGATTAAGAACTTGGTGTGTGTGAGAATATAACACTCAGATATTTGACAATAAAGTTTGAGAGTATTAGTGATTCCTTGTGTATTCGTCCGTTAGGAAGATCTCAACATGAGACTTCCTTTTATACTACTCTTAGAAGACTATGAAGTAGGTCACTGTTCCTTTTACGGCATGAATAGTAAACTGGATGGTGTGAACAGTGGACTGGATGGTGTGAGCAGTTGTTTGAGCCATGCGCATTTAATGGAGCAGATGTACTTTTGGTAAATGCATTAAATGGCGCAGACGTCTATTTTGTACCTTGCCCTATTGAGTCCACTCAGAGCTTGACACGTGTTTTGACAGTACTTTTCCATGCAAGTTGATGAACGTATCCAGTAATATCTTTCAAGTCTTCATTGAGGACCACAGAGGCTCTGTAATGAATTACAGAGGTTCTGCGGTCTGGTCCTCTGTGGAGCAGTCTTCGCCGGATTCCGAGTCTTTGGTCTTCTTTGTGCGTATGACAGAGCTTTTGTAGGAAGCCTCTGCTGCTTCTGTAGCTTCTTGACCTTGATTTCTCGGTAATGTCGGCAGAGCCTCTCTAAGAGGCTTTCTTCATTTAGCCTATTTTTCACTACTTCTAAATACTTCTTTGATTAGGAAGATTGAAGCTAACAGTGTCAAACATAAGACCTAGAACAAAGTCTATAGCTTCAAAGAAGAAAGTTGTAAAGAAGCCTAGGGTGGAACCCATTGTAGAAGAAGCTAAGGAGGAAGTTGTGAAAGAGAAAGCTGATCAAAAAGTTGCTGAAGAAGAAGTGGCAACTCCATCAGGTCAACCAAGCAATGTACAATCACCAACAAATTCTCAATGTGATATGTATATTACTGTGGTTGATACTAGTCCAATCAAAGTTAAACCATTAGCTTCTATGGCTCCTGAGATCATCTTCTGGGATACTTTGAAAGATCAGAGAAAGGAGTACATTAGAGTAAAAAGAGCAGATGGGAAGTTTGAGGTCAGTTCTACATGGGGAAGACTTATCAGGATGTGCTCTAGATCTGACATTGAGGAGATGTTCAAGGTAGGAATGAAGCTTTATGGAAATATGCTGACTGAGAATGGAATGTCCATCACCAAAATGGTACTTGAATATTTGTGCCTAATGTTCAATACAGAAGCAGTTAAGTATTTGACAGAAAGGCAATTTCAAACTGTTACCAACTGGATGCTTATTGAAAACTGTGGTGTGTATGTCATAACACTTGACTATGCATATCATGAGTATTATTTGGTGGATAAAGTATACAAGCACATCATGACAAGGTTGAAAGGAATGCTAAAAACTAAGTTGGTGGGTAACAAAGATTCTAAGATGGCAAGATACCTGGTAAGAAGGATCATCAATCAAAGTTTGGGATTGAATCCTGACTTGTGTGTTCAAGATTAAGTTTTGGAAGCATCATCATCTGAAGAACTTGACTTCTCTTTCTAAAAGTCAAGTTAGGGGGAGATTGTTGGGAACTGAAGATTTGCTAAGTATGGATAATACTGCCAGAACAACATTACTACTTCCAGAACAAAGTTACTACTGCCAGTAAAGGTTAGTACTGCCAGAACAAAATTACTACTGCAAGACAAAGTTAATACTGCTGGAAGAATGTTAGTACTGCTGATGCATTAATGCTGCTGGAACAAGGTTAGTACTGCTTGTCAAGATTAATACTGTTGAAGCAAGGTTAGTACTGCTGAGTCAAGTTAATGCTGCTGGAATGAATTAATGCTGCTGGAGAATATTAGTACTGCTCATGCTGAATAAAGTTAATACTGCTGATGTGATAAGTTTGGTATGCGAAGATTTTGGAGATAAAGATGGAATGGATGAAGATATGCTTAAAGAAGATTCAGAAGATCAATTTATTTTTGATAGTTATCTTGTAACTATTTAGTATAAATAGATGTTGATAGATAGCTATTCAAATAATACGAAATACGCGATATACGAGAGTTTTTGAGAATACATTCTGTTTTAGAGAGAATTAACCTCAAGGTTTAGAACCCTATTTCTAGAGAAGTAGAAGTCGTCTTGATTGAGCCTATTCATCAAGATTGAGGTTTGGTTGTAAGCTTGTGAGTTGAATCAGTGAATACAAACAGATGTGTGTTTTCTGATATATTGTTCTTTGATTGTGTGAATTAAAGTTCTATTCCGCAGATTCTTTAATTCTGAGTTCTAAGTATTTTTAGTCTTGTTAAGATTCGATTCTGACAATTATACTATTCAGTTGCTAACCTGAGTGTTTTGGTTTGACGGGTGTCACAGATGATTCGCCTCAAATACCTACTGTGGTCACCACAGTGGGCACTTCTCAAGTCACTGTGATCCCCACAGTGGGGACCAAAATCCCTGACCTTCCCACTCTTGGACCTGTTCCAAAGCCTACTGTTCCAAAGCCAATACCACAACAAGCTCAAATTGACCCACAAAGCATTCCCTTTCCTCAAAGAATGAAGCCTAAAAATGTCGATGTTCAGTTTAAAAAATTCTTAGACATTTTTAAGCAGCTTCACATTAACATACCCTTGGTAGAAGCTCTTGAGCAAATGCCAAGCTATGTTAAATTTTTAAAGGATATTTTGAACAAAAAAAGAAAGTTGGGTGAGTTTGAGACTGTGGCTTTGACCGAAGAATGTAGTGCCCTCCTAACTAGCAAGATTCCACCTAAGTTGAAAGACCCGGGTAGTTTCACCATTCCATGCACAATAGGAGGACAAGAAGTAGGTCAAGCACTCTGTGATTTAGGAGCTAGTGTCAATTTGATGCCATTGTCTATTTTTAACAAGTTAGGTATTGGAGAGGCTAGACCCACAACCGTGACTTTACAACTAGCCGACCGGTCCATTGCCTACCCAAAGGGTAAAATAGAAGACGTTTTGGTCCAAGTGGATAAATTTATCTTCCCCGCCGATTTTCTAGTTCTAGATTATGAGGCCGATAAAGAGATCCCAATCATCTTAGGACGTCCGTTTCTTGCAACCGGACGAACTTTGATTGATGTGCACAAAGGAGAACTCACGATGAGAGTTAATGACCAAGAGGTAACATTCAATGTGTTTAAATCCCTCAAGTATATAGACACCGAAGACTGCTTTGCTTTAAGTTCGATTTATGGATCCTACAGTCTGTGCACAGTGCCCACAGTGGGAAGTACAGTGGGGAGTGAGAGTGAGCACTCTGACCTTGAGAGTGATGACACTTTTGAGGATGAGTGTAACGAAATAGTGGCAGCCTTTGAACCTTTGTATTTTAAGGACAAAAATATTCAACCCCCTTCAATAGAACAACCTCCCGAGTTAGAGCTTAAACCATTGCCTTCCCACTTGAAATATGCTTATCTCGCTAAGGATAATAAACTTCCCGTTATTATCTCTTCCAAACTTAGCGAGAACCAAGAACAACGTCTGATTGATTTGTTGATAAAGCATAAAAAGGCAACAGGTTGGACCATAGCGGACATTAGAGGTAATAGCCCCTCTTTATGGCAATGGTCTAAGTCTGATTAACTTAGAGAGTGACCACCCTGGGAAAGTCCAACCTCAAAGAAGGTTGAATCCCATCATGAAGGAGGTAGTTAAGAAAGAAGTTTTGAAGTGGTTAGATGCCGGTATTATCTATCCCATTGCTAGTAGTAGTTGGGTGAGCCCCGTCCAATGTGTCCCTAAAAAGGGAGGGACAACCGTAGTGAAGAACGAAAAGAACGAGCTCATCCCCACTAGGACTGTCACGGGGTGGCGAATATGCATGGACTATAGACAACTCAACCTAGCCACTAAGAAAGACCATTTTCCCCTACCTTTCATTGACCAAATGCTTGATAGGTTAGCGGGAAATGAATTTTACTGTTTTCTAGATGGATACTCCGGATACAACCAAATCCATATCGCCCCCGAGGACCAAGAAAAGACCACCTTTACTTGTCCCTACGGTACTTTTGCATTCCGGAGAATGCCATTTGGATTGTGTAATGCCCCCGCCACTTTCCAACGTTGTATGATGGCCATTTTTACCGACATGATAGAGGACACCATAGAAGTTTTTATGGATGACTTTTCTTTGATAGGGACATCGTTCGACAACTGCCTAGGAAACTTAGAAAAAAGCATAGTGAGATGCGAGACCCACGACCTTATTTTGAATTGGGAAAAATGCCATTTTATGGTAGAAGAGGGTATTGTCCTAGGTCACCTTGTTTCAAAAAGAGGGTTGGAAGTTGACAAAGCCAAGCTTGAAGTAGTGGCACAACTTCCCGAACCCACAACTGTAAAAGGCATACAAAGTTTTTTGGGCCACGTAGGTTTTTATAGGAGGTTCATCAAAGATTTTTCAAAAATTACCAAACCCCTATGTAATCTGTTGCAGCTTGAAAAGAATTTATTTTTACTCAAGAATGCCGAGATGCTTTTGAAAAAATCAAAGAGGCCTTAGTTACTGCACCCATAGTGACCACTCCTGACTGGTCACTCCCCTTCGAGGTCATCTGTGACGCAAGCGATTGGGCAATGGGGGCAGTTCTCGGGCAAAAGAAGAACAAAATCATTCACCCCATTTATTATGAAAGTAAAACACTGATTGAAGCTCAGATTAATTATACTGTCACTGAAAAAGAATTACTTGCGGTGGTGTTTGCTTTTGATCGTTTCAGGTCATATTTGATAGGGACGAAGGTAATAGTGCACACGGATCATGCAGCGATAAAATACTTGATCACCAAGGCCGATTCCAAGCCTCGGTTGATTCGGTGGGTTCTATTGTTGCAAGAATTCGACCTTGAGATCGTTGATAGGAAAGGAACAAGCAACCAAATAGCTGACCACTTGTCCAGGCTAGAGAAGATAGTGGGCACTGTTGATCCCACTCCAGTCAAAGAAAATTTTCCCGATGAGCAATTGTTAGCAGCTCAACATCACGAAAATAATATTCCTTGGTATGCTGACATTGCAAACTTTTTAGCAAGTGGACTAAAATCCCACGGGATGAGTGGACAACCATTTAAAAAGTTTTTACATGATATGCGTCAATATGTTTGGGATGATCCTTTTTTGTATAAGATAGGGACGGACCAAATATTGAGACGTTGTATCCACGGGAGTGAGCAACATCATATACTCCAAGGTTGTCATACATCCCACTACGGTGGCCACTTTGGTGGAAACCGCACGGCAGCAAAAATTTTACAAAGTGGGTTCTTTTGGCCCAATGTGTTTAAAGACTCTTTTGCATTTGTGAAAAATTGTGAGCAATGTCAACGCACCGGGAACATTTCGCAAAGAAACGAAATGCCTCTTAACAACATTCTAGAGGTAGAACTTTTTGATGTTTGGGGGATCGATTTCATGGGACCTTTTCCAAATTCAAACAATAATTTTTATATCTTGGTAGCGGTAGACTATGTTTCGAAATGGGTGGAAGCCGTTGCTTGTCATTCTAATGATGCCAACACCGTGGTGAAATTTTTTCATACAAATATTTTCACCCGATTTGGAACACCACGGGCATTAATTAGTGATGAAGGCACCAATTTTATAAACAAAGTCATGGCCTCGGTCCTTGCTAAATATGATATACATCATAGAGTGGCCACCGCATACCACCCACATACCAACGGTTTAGCCGAACTTTCAAATCGCGAAATCAAAAGTATTTTAGAGAAAGTCGTCAAACCACATCGTAAAGATTGGTCAACCAAACTTGATGATGCTATTTGGGCCTATCGCACGGCCTACAAAACTCCTTTGGGAATGTCTCCATTTAAATTAGTTTTTGGCAAAGTGTGTCATTTACCGATTGAATTGGAGCACAAGGCATTTTGGGCCCTTAAAGAGCTTAACATGAGTGAGGGTGCTGCGGGAATTAAAAGATGTTTGCAAATGCATGAGTTAGAAGAGTTGCGTTACCACTCTTATGAAAACGCAAAATTATACAAGGAAAAGACCAAGATGTTGCACGATCGAAGAATCAACCATAGGGAATTCATGGAAACCCAACAGGTTTTATTGTTCAATTCTCGTCTTAAACTTTTTCCGGGTAAGCTAAAATCCTGATGGACGGGACCATACACCGTGGTCAAGGTTAGTCCCTTTGGAACAGTGGAGTTAAAGTCCCTACAGTCAGATCAAACATTCAAAGTCAATGGGCCGAGAGTGAAGCATTTTCTGAACGAAAGTGCCCACATTCCATCCCACTCTCCACCCCACTATGATTAAGAAACATCGGGACCACATGTAAATATTTTATTTCAGTTGTTTGCTGTCTCTTTATTATTTTTGGTCTTTTTAATTCTGCATGGTAGTTTGTTTTGCATGTGTGTAGGAGAGTTTGTCGATTTTTGAAGAAAAGGCCAACAAAAAGCAGCGCAGTGGGCAGGAACAAGTCCCTGCGTTCCCCACTGCCAATATGGCGCTTGAAAGGACAAGTTAGGTGACCAAATGGCTGACACACATCACCTTTTACTACACAAGATGTCTACTTTTATGCCACTTGTCCTTTTTGCATTGTTTCAAGAAAAAAAGCCATCATCTTTCCCTCTCTCTCACTCAACTGTTCCCTCCATACCCAATAACCAAACAAATCTTTTCAAATCCTAAAAACCACTTTTTCTTCTAATTAACCCAAAATACTTTCTCTCTTCTCCATTTCTCTCTCTCGAACCAGATAAAGAAAAACCCATATCCTTCCCAAAACCCTAACAATGGCCAGGAGTAAGAGATTGAACACGAAACCGGATGCAACCACCCGTGCGGCGGTCCGCCGCAGAACCACCGAGGACCACCAGCCGGACACTGTCACCGGCGACCTGAACGAACCGCCACCGGTCTCCGGCGAACATCCAATAACCTCTGATGCACCGGACGCAAGTTCCTCTAAACACGAAAGCCCGAAGGCTATGTCTTCTTCACGAGTATCGGACACCAGCACCATCCACCTCGATATTGAGGCATTACAAGTCGAGGAAGAAGAAAGAAGATTAGAGGAGGAGTTCAATCAGAAAATGACTGCCATTAGAAAACGAAAAGAGGAAGTCGAAAAGAGGCGAAGAGATGAGGAGGAAAGGATCCGAAAAGAAGAGGAAGAAAGAAGAATAGAAGAAGCAAGGATTAGGGCTGAAAAAGAGAAGATTTTTGAAGAGGAAAGACAGAGGGCTGAGGCTGAGGTATTTGCTGAAGAAGCGGAATTGCAGACAAAGGTTGAGGAAGATTATCAGGACCAATATAGTAAACTTGGGGATGTTATGGAAAAGGATGCAGTGATGAAAGATGCCCACAGTGGGGAGAGCCCCATTCTTCGGGCCATGAGGAAAAAGGGAGTGGTCACCAGGTCTAAGATGACCATGGCACAGAAAGAACCGACCAAGAAGCCAAAAAGACAAGCGTCACGAAAAGGTAAAAATCCCGAACCCTCTTTGAGTTCATCCTCTATGGAGATTGATGTTGGTGATGAACAAATCCAAGCCAAAAACCCACATCAATCCACAGTGGGCACTGAGCATGCCCCCAGTGGGGTGCCCAGGTAATTCACCACTCCAGAAGTGGCTACCCACTATGAATGCATTTCAAAACAGAAACTGAACTTAGAGAGGGGTTTCGACCCCGATTTCATTGAGGCCAACCCATTTGTTAAGGATAGAATTGTGGCGCAAGACTGGTCGATATTAGCCCTGCCAATAGACGCGCCAATGCCTCTTTAGTACGTGAATTTTACGCCGAGGCCTCTCAAGTTAAGGACCCCACTGTGATGATTCGGGGAAAACAAGTTAGTTATAATACAGGAGCGATTAACCGGGTATTGGGAAGAAGGAGCCCGGGTGTTTGTGAGTTTGCGCAGTTTTTAAAGAAGATGACCCCGGCGGATGAGGATCTCATTTTACGAGAGATAGCAGCCGAGGGGAAGCCATGGAATAAAGATGGCCAGAGAAGGTGTCTAAACGCTAGCTCCCTCACTACCGAGGCCGCTATTTGGTTCCAATTTCTCCGTGCCTCTTTGTCCTCGACATCACACGATACAACTTTGTCAATGCATTAGTGTGCTCTGTTATACTGCATCCTCACTGAGAAAAAGATCAACGTGGGAATTGTCATGCATGCGGCCATTGATCAGGCGCGAACCTGAAAGAAGGTAATCTTGCCCCTACCTTGCCTTATTACTTTATTGATGATAGAAGCAGGTGTACCCTCAACTGTGGAGGATCAGTGGTTTGATTCCACAAGTAACATCAGTGTGGCAATAGTCTGAAAAATGGGAAGATGCATCACCACTCCTCCCAACGAGCCTGCTGAAGATATTCCCACAGTGGGGACTGTTAACCCCACTGTGGGCATTGTTGAGGAGCACATTGTGCGAACACCTCGTACACCACTCCGTCCATCCGCTGCAGAAAGTTCAAACAACCAAATGACTGAGATCATGAGAGCTTTAAAGAAGCTCACGTACTGAATCGATCTGCTGGAAGGTGAGCAAAGGTATCAAAACAGGGCCACCCAAAAAATTTGGATGTATACGAGAGAGCGGGATGAAGTGCAGGCCCAAATTTTCAAAGAGACCAACCCGGTGTTAGCAGCTCAACTCCCAGAATTTCCAGAAGATATCTGCCCGACATATGCCAGTGATGACGAGTTTGAAGAGGACGACGCCGCAAGTTCACCAGATGCCACCCCAACTCCATGATTGGTTTGTTAAAAAGAATGGTTTCACTCGTTTGCTTAATAAAACAATTTTAATTTTTGTTTGTTTTATATTTTGTGCGTATGGCTAGGCTTTGACAATGTTTGCTACATATTTTTATTTTGGTTGTGAATGTATGAAATCCTACCGCTAGGTAGGTACTTTTGGGTACTAACGTTATTATTGTTTGAATGCTTGTTGATCTCGTTTCCATTTCAAGGTACAACTTTCGGCTTCCGACTTAAAAAGGTCCCTTTTGTAAGTACAAAATCTCAACTTGTCCCGTGAAATGATATAGGCCATTTTCCAATTCCAAACACAAGCCTTTTTGTACCCCCAACCACCTCCTACGCTCTTTCATTCCATGTCACAGTGGGGACACTATGAGATTTTAAGTTTGAGATGGGAACTTCCAGAGTGACTTCCAGTCTGTGGGGACACTGTGAAGTCTAAGATTGAGGTGGGTAAAACCATACCCACCTCCCAAAAAAAACCAAAAACAGAAGAAAATCGGAGTGTCACTTCGCAAAAATTGATGGTGTGCCTTTTCTGGACCATCAAAGTGTTCACTCCCAGAAAAAGATGGTGTGCCTATTCTGGACCATCAGAAGAAAAAAATAGCCATACCCAAATAAAGCCTGAAAGTGTACGTACTTATCATTGCAAAATACTAAACACCCACTTCTAGAAATAAAATCTCAAAGCAAGATCTTCGGTCCATGTTTGGAAATTCTTGCCAAAACCCTTGGGAAAAGATTCAAATCCATAAACCCTTCAAACCCAAGAAAGCCCTATTGATCAAATGGTAAACAAGGGAAAGATTTCGTCAAGTACAAAAGTGAAGTTTGTAAAGTTTGGGACCGAAGGAAGTATCGAAGGAAGGAGATCAACGCCCATTCAAGTCAAGAAGTATGTAAGTCCCTCAAGGTTCAAATGCATTGTTTTTCATTTTATTTCTTTCTTTTTATTACTTGGGGACAAGTAATGATTTAAGTTTGAGGTTGTGATAACTCTATTTTTAGAGTTATTATTTCCTTTTATTTTCCATTTTATTTTGTCAATTTTAGCCATTTCACTTCTTAAAAACCCCCATTCTTGGTATATTTCATGAAAACGAGCAAAAGGAGTGAACCATGGTCTTTAATAAATTATTTGGTGGAATTTGGATGTTTTCACGATTTTTATCCACAGTGGGGAGCGGAGTGCCCACTCCGCTCCCCACTCCTGAGATGGCGAGAAGGAAAAAGAGAAAGAAAGTAGCAGCTGGGATTTAAGCATTTCTGGAGAAAAGAATGGATCAAAGAGCAGGTCAAATGAAGATAAAGGAGGACATGCCTTCCTTAAAGAGGAATAGTGAAAAGTACAACAACCTTGTACAATAAAGCAACATTTGGTGAAAAGGTGTTTACTATTCAAGGTATGGTGTGCAAATCTGCAGATCTGAAACATGGGACTAAACCATGGTTTTGTGCCATGCCCATACCTTCCTCCTAGTATTTAATGAGGCCTTGGGGTGCCATTCAAAAAAAAAGATCAATGTTTTTACATTCTTACAATTGAAGTCAAGTAGTAGTTTTTGCTAGATATTGTATTAGCTTTGAGTTCTCTCAACTACCACATTGTTTTAGCTTTAGTTCTTTATTTTACTGCATTAGTTAAGTTTAATTTTCTGTATTTCTTTCCTTGTAGTTCGTAATACACAGTGGACAGGGACGAATTCTCGTTCCCCACTGTGGGCTAAATTCAAGTCACTTTCAGTTTTATTATGTGCAACTTCTTCTCTTTTGCTTTCTTTACGTTAGTTATGGGCTAAACATCTTTAGGGATGTAGGAAGGAGAAGTACCTGGATTTTATTAAAAATTCTTGAGTAATCTTTATACTTGGAATATTTGTTGTTTTGGTCATTCATTCTCGATTCATGCCCAAGGATGCGAACAAGCCGATCACTTGCAAGGATCTAATATCTAGTTCTTAACTCAGAAATGAGTAGAACACAGTGACACGAGCTTAGATGATGCTAGGGGATTCGAAAGAATTATTATGACACTTACGAAAGTGAGGTCGGCACAGTGAGCTAATCTCATCCCACTAGAGTAGTAGGCAAGCTGGTTGGTGTATCTAAAAACACTTAGAGTATTTGTCTCTACACATTACATCGAGGCCTGAAAAGGTCCACTTTTGAGATTACCATTGACAAGACAACAAATACTAAGAGTATGGGATTTTTATCTTAACGGTGTGAGTATTTCGTAACCGGGCTTTTCTAGCGAAAATGCCTACCTCGAATACAAGGATCACTTTGGAGACCGAGTATTTAGTATAAAATCTAGGGAAAATCTAACCTACATTCCTTCTTTTAAATCTTTAGTAAATCGTTAAAAGTAGCTATTTCACCAACCAAACCAAAGTATTATTTTCTTCTGTTATTGAAACCTGTAAAAGGAGCTCATGAGAACCGTATTGTCTTGATTGTCCAGTCTCTGTGGATTCGATTCTGGTATTTTACCAACTATTACTTGTTGTGACGATCATAGTGGACAGTGTACACTTTCACTTCCCACTGTGGACAGTTTGCAACCCACTGCGATTAAAACACATATTTCGCACGTACCAGTGTCGTACGATAAAACCTGGGTTATCGTGCCTTGATCGTACGATAACTCTGACACGTTGGAAGGTCAACCATTGAACCAATTTTTTTGTGCCACATGTCATCATCCTCAGGTTCCTATATATAGAACGGTTTTTCAAAGCATAATTGTTTTTTCTCGAACCCTAAAACCCTCTCTGCCATAAACTTGATTTTTGATTTTTATTGAAGATTGAAGTTGTTCCTTCTTTGCATTCCATTCAGACTTCATTCGAGGTTAGTTTTTCATGTTTATTCATCGATTTTTATCACTGTTCATAGGCTTAAAATCGATTTTAGGGTTTTGTTCATCGAAGGGTTATGAGTCTGTTCGTCTTCCTATTCAAATCAGTAAATGTGTTAGGATTGCTTGTTAAAAATGATAGATATAGGTTTCTGTGAACAAAACGAGTCTAGGGTATCAATTTCATAACATGATTTTGCTTTTCTTAGATTTCTGGGCTTGAACACTTAGTGTAGGTTCAAGTGTTCAAGTTTATCGCACATGAATTGTATTAAAAAAACTCATCTTTATCGCACGCTATTATGTTCATTGTTATCGCACATGCCTTGTGCGGCAACTTTTTGTCGCACATGTTCCATGCGATAACATGTGTTATGCGATTACTATCTTGATGTGGTGTGGAACTTTTTCAAAAATATCAACTTGGGCACTATTAATGCCAAAAAAATCACCCAAAGGATAACTTAAGGTCGATGTGGAGCTATAACAACTAAAGAAAAGGATCTCAAGATAAACAATACAATCGCAAACAGAAAGTAAATAAGACAAGGGAATTGGTGACGTGGAAAACCCAAACGAGGGAAAAAACCACGGCCGACTTGTGAGAGTCGACAGTGCACTATGATCGCCAAACAGGGGCGATGTCCTTTAGTAACAAGTGTTGTGAGTACAATAGATTACAATAAGAATAAAAATAGACCTAATCGTAAGCTAATGTCGTGCATCATGCGTAATAACGTTGTGTCGTGCGAAACTTGCGTAAGCGATATTGGTTCAAATGCTCTGATGATCACTGTTGTATTGCGTAAAAGTGTTGAAAGTCGAAGTTCTCTTTTGCTGAAGTGTGGCGCAGGCCTTTTATAGCTTTCGGGTAGCATTGAATGTGTCTTGATGATTGTTGTAACCGTTGTATGGTCTTTAATTGTCATTAATGGCTCGTCCGTTATGACTGTTGGGCAATGATTGCTCTTGGACCTGCATTAATGAGACAAATAAAACGGATGTTGACTGTTAACGGTTAGTATGGTCGTACGACCATCTAAAGTCACGGTTGTCGGTCGTATGAGTCTTACGAACATCATAGAAATGTACGACAGAAGAAGCAGTCGTAAGTAATCTGCAGGACCTTATCTTAATAGAAGAATGGTATTACGTAAATGTCTTATGTTTTTTTCTTCGTCGGTCGTGGGGTGTGGATTTTTACCCAAACAGCTTGCCCCTAAAATTTGAATTTTGGCGTGAAATTCAAATTTTAAATCTGAGTGACCGGGGTGACACGTGTCGCACGGGGAGAGGTTCCAGTGGAATCCCAACCGTTCTGGTCCGATTTGAACCAAGGAAGCGAAGAGGTGCATGACATCATGGGGACGTGGACGAGGCGTGGAGCCATTGCAGGACATGTGCCACTCATCGGGGAGTGTCATGCGAAGAGGTGGTGGACAGCTGTCGTCCATCCACTAAGCCGATCTGACAAGGATTTGCCATATAAATAGCTCGATTCTAGGGATTGTTTCCTTTTTACGCCTTTGGTAAATTTTAGAGAGATTTTCGAGCGATTCAGCTTGTTTTTTCCACGAGAATCCACATTCATGCCCGTCTTTCGTTCGAGGTTTTAGAGATTTAAGGTACGATCTTTGTCATTTCTTTTCACCATGCGTAAGAAAACATTAGCGAAAAAGCCTGTTAAGAATAGAGATGTTAGGGATCTGTACATCGCTCAGGTTACTGCCCCCAATTTTTTGATGTCCTCCGAACCTGCAAGTGCAAGTCTGTTCTAGGACGGGGATGACTTAGAAGTTTTTAGGTCTATGGCCCAAATACCTTCTGTTGTCGGGTTGTATTCACCTGACCAGCTCCGACCAGCGGAGTGTCTAAGGGGTTTCTTTGTTTTATACGAGTATCATTTCAAGATAGGATTTAAATGACCGTTCTCTCCTCTGGTCAGGTCCTTCTTGAATATGCTTGACCTGTCCCCTGGCCAAGTCGTTCCTCAATTTTGGCGAATTGTCCAGGTAATCGATCGGGTCACGACCAGATGGGAGATGTCGTTTACTGTGAATGACCTTCTGGCGGCATACCAGGTGAAGGTAGACGGCTATCACCGATATAGTCTGTCTTCGAAGCTCGGAGGCGGACGCACTCTGGTCCAAGATACCCAGGTCAACGACCGTGGGTGGAAGGCCAGATATGTACTTGGTCGGGTGCAAACGCTCGACCATCTCGACGAGGATGCCTCCTGGGTTGTACCTGGGTGGAACACCAGCGGTACATACTATTTTTACTCTGTCGTGATTTTTTTTTGCTTATGTTTCATTGTTGCTAATCTTTGTCATTGATATGGTTATTTTATTAACCCTATTTTAGGCGTTTAATTCCAATTTTGGGCTCATTTTTGTTCCCCAATTGAGTCATTTATATAATGTTTTCTAGTAATTATAAGTAGAAAATAAAATTTACCGTTTTCATATAAAATTGAGAAAAATGCAACAAAAAGCTAAATTATGTATGTACATTTCAGGTTTGATGATTTGGCCGTGTAGAATCCAGTCTTTTGGCGAATGCAGTACAAGATATAGCGGGCTGCAGCTTTGGACGTTTTTGGATGGATTCTCTTTTTGGGTCGTGCACATAAGCATCAGATTTATAAACACTTTTTGGGCTCGGTTTAAAACGATTTGGGCCGACAGAAATCTGAGCCGGTTCCACCTTGTAATAGCTAAACAAACATTTGGGCTTTTTTGTTCACTTTACTAGTTCGGCCCACAGCAAGAAAGTCCCATGGATCTTACCCGATCCATGGATCCTTTCTTCCTCCTCAAGACTTCGATTGGCTATATATAGGAGTGGCCGGCTGCTTGTTTTATCATCTTCAAATTAGTTGTTGATAAAAGTAGTTTAATAGCTTTAGTAATTCAACAGTGTTCGGTTTCACCAACCGAAACTATAGCTCTCGGTTTGATCCTTTTCGGTTCAACCATTGTTGGTTCTCGTTAGATAATCAAGTTACAATTCCGTTCTATCTTTCACTGCTTAACCTTTAGTTACCTGTATGTGTTTGTATTCGGTTGTATGTAGAAGATTCCATCAAGCTTCTTACAAACTTTAACCATTCGGTTTTCAAAAGTGAACTATGATTCAATTTATATAAATTCCGATTACGATTCCGTAACTATCACTCACCATAAGTCCGACTAATACTTTCGGATCCCCAACTAGGTTGGTTCACGGTTGAGTATAGTCCATAGAATTGAAGGAGTTTTTATATAAAGAAAGTCGTTATTTGCACGTTTCGTTCTCGTTTATAATTCCCACATTTGAAACAAGATTTTCCTTTGTGATTTAAAGCTGTCGTTAACTTCTCATTTAATAAATCCTATTTTTATTGTTAAATCGTTTTTCTAAAACTATAATTAGATTCTCGTGATTTGGTTACTTGCACAACAAGTTACGTACTTCCTTTAATAAGTATTGTAGTTTGTTTGTGTATTGTCCATCTCCATTATTTGTCTTTCAAGTTTATACATCTCTTATAATTGGAAACCGAACGATGATGGGCTAAACGTCCTAGTTCGGGGTAAAAAGTGAAGTTGGGACTGAAACTGATAATAAAATAAAGAGGTGTATCGTACTGCATGATTGTCCAAAGTTATTTAAATCAAGGTTATATTTTATGGTGGATCACAATTGACCAATTGAGACCCGATACGTTGTATCATAAAATAGTGGACTCTTGAGATAACCAAGGAATGTCGTCTCATCTTTTTATCTTATTATTTTATTCATCCCAACGGAACTTTATACCCTACGCTTCTCTTTATAATTAATTTTAGTTAATTGTTAACCAAACTTCCAACAAAAATATTGTTTTCGAATTCGCCATCTGAAACTCGTTTTTACGAACTGGACTTTTAAAGAGAAACTTTTCCACGCTTCCCTGTGGGATCGATATTTGGTACTTTTGTACCATTATTACTTGTTTTAGACGATAGTAGTTCGAAGTGTATACTTGCGTTGAGTTCTATTTTAAATGAATCTCTGAACCGATTGCATAAATCTAACAACAAGTTTTTGGCGCCGTTGCCGGGGAGGCATGCTTGAAAATTTTCTTTTATCTAAAGTAAAGTTTTTAAAAGCAAGTTTTTCTACCACCTATTTGAAAAACCAAAAAAAAATAGCGTATGCCAAGATTGCCTCACGGCGAATTATTCCAATTTGATCCCGACATTGAACGAACGTTTAGACAATGAAGAAGAATTCAAAGAGCTAATCGAGTTTTAAATTCTCCCGAGATGTCTGAACAAGAGTATATGACGAACAGTGAAGAAGAAGTTCCCCCTTTTGTCAATCCAGATGGGAAACCTAATAATGATGGAAATCCAGAAAACCCGCCATTAATAAATAATATTGATGATGAGGCACAAAACATTTTTCGGTTGGCTAATTCCAAGGATGGTGGTATTATGTCTTACGCTATTCCTGTTTTAACCCAGTTACACTCAGGAATTCTAAAACCAACTTTGCAAACCCACCATTTTGAATTAAAACCAATAATGTTCCATATGTTACAAACTAATGGTCAATACTCTGGTTTGGCAACTGAGGACCATCACTCTCATTTACGGTCTTTCATGGAAACTACAGATTCTTTTAAGCTTCCTGGTGTAGAAGATGATGCACTGAAATTAAAACTTTTTCCATACTCATTAAGAGACAATGCAAGATCTTGGTACAACTCTTTAAAGCCAGATTTTATAATTACATGGGCCCAAATGGCGGAGAAATTTTTTAAAAAAATATTTCCCACCCACGAGGAATGCTAAGTCTAGAAATGCAATTTGTACTTTTAAACAGATGGACGATGAGGCAGTTCCTGATGCATGGGATATGTACAAGGAGCTTTTGTGAAAATGCCCTCATCATGGCATTCCGTACTGCATTCAGTTAGAGACGTTTTACAGTGGTTTAAATATTATTGCAAAACAAATGCTCGACGCTACTGCAAACGGAGCTTTCACATCTTGTACCTATTGTGATCCCAGATCTAATCAAGTAACAATGTAATAATCCAAGAACTCTTCATTAGAATAGAGAAAGATACAAAGATGAGAATGAGATCCCCTTTTTCTCTCTAAACTCTCTTTCTAGATTGTCATCCCTCTCAGTTTACAATCTCACGTATGAATCTTCCACAATGACAACTCTCACCAAATTCTATTACAAACTCCCTATTTATACATCTTTAACTTTCACTAAAGTATGTTGACTTTGACTCTCAACACCTCTATCTTTGACTTTGACTATTGCATTTGACTCTTACAAATAATACAATTACATATTAAATCTTGAATACATTTTATGCACTAACAATCTCCCCCTATGGATTCAAGATTTAAAAAATTGATGACGATAGTCTTTAGCTCTTTGTTATCTTCAGATCTTCAACACTTTAGCATTTTGAACAGTCTTCCTCTTCAATATCAATCTTCGAAAAATAACTCTGAAGAATCTTCAAATAAGCATTGTCTTCAGAAATCCAATTTGACTGCTTTAGTCTTCAACTGGATCTTCAAAGTCAAATAGTCATCAAGGTCTTGAAATATAAACTTCAAATCTTTGCGGTGTTGGTCAAAGTCTTCATACAAAAACTTCATCTTCTTGAATCTTCGCATTACCAATCTTTGTAACACCAATCTTTGAATCATTGTAGCACGGATCTTTGCATCTTTGAGATTTGACACATATTCTCAGTCTTTGAACATGAAATGGCTTTTGAGCTTTAATGGGGTGTTGAGATTTGAAAACATTCTTGGATGAACTTGAATCTTTGTAGCTTTGATTACCTTGAACTGCGTATCTTCACTTCTTCAACAATAACAAACTTTGAACTTTGAACTTTCGAAACATCTTGACTTTTTATCTCGAGCTTCTTGACTTTAACAAAATTCTTCTTATTCTGAAATTGAAACTTTCATTGTTTCTCTCCCTTTTTGATGATTGTGAGCATCATGATCATCAAAACTTTAACATCAATTTCAGCAGTCTTTGAATATACCAATAACAATCTCCTCCTTCCGATCTGAATAATCGTCAATTCCAAAAATATTTATCCGAATCTTTTCAAATTCAGACAATATGAAAGTGGTAACCCTGAAACAACTAATGAATCAGTTAAAATGCCTGTAAGTTGCACGGAGCCACTTAGTACAACGAATGCACTTTGGAAAGGAGCTTTTTGATGTTCACTCCTCCAGGGCTTCCATTCAATCATCGAAAAACCACAAAGAAAATTTCTATGAACGTTATGACAAGAAAACATATTCCTTGTGTGTACGTGCAAGTGTAGAAATGATTGAAGCAACTTGTGCTTGAAAATTAGGCTCAAAGTATGTAAATTGTTGAGACAGCAACAAGTTTTCCACGGACTCAATGTGCATGAATGAAAAGCGAAGGTGGGGCAAACTTCCTTCTTTTTCAATATCTAGACCTTTGGAGTGAAGATCAGATAGATGATATGCTGCATCCCCAAGAAATATGAAACATTTCTTTGTTAAGAAAGATATGAGTAGCTGGTGGGGTTAAATGCAAGAGTTGGCATGGGCTAGTTGCATGTTTCAATGATGGTCACCAAAGAACGTGAACCAATCAGTAATGTGGCTGCCTGGCTCAGAAAGTGGTTGGTGCAGAGTTCTCTTATTCTTTTAACTCTGTTCTCACACCCTCTTTATGTTTTTAATCCGCTCACTTCTAACCAAACTCTCATTTACATTTTACCTCAGCACAATGAGATACTCAACCGTATGAGTAATCTCCCCCACTCTTTGATTTTGACCCCTCACCCCTCAATCACTCAAGGATAACTTCTTGGGTAGGAAACACTGGTTAACGTGGATCCATAGAAGTTCTGTAAAATATCTCACACTGATTCCCATGAAATTTTGTCCTAAAATGTTGCGTTGTTCAACAGTTTATCTTGAACAATTAAGAATATCGGCATTTGATTTACATTGCCATCAGAAAGTATGCTCTTCAATAATATCATGAAGATTTGAGCACTTGATCTTTGAAGATTTCTCAAAACAAGGATATTGAATAAATGAAATGAATTCGAAAGACTTGTTTGAGAATCTGACAATGTATCAATCAGATCAAATCACATGAATGATAAACATGTAAGGTTTAGGGTATCAAAGAATTGGATACTTTGTTTATATGAACAAATATAAACAATCTTTGAATGAAACGCTTAATTCTCTTACGCTGAAAGAATATGATGCTCAACAAACTTTGAAATACAGCGGGAGTATTACCATCGAAAAATGTTTCATTTTGAGACATGGTAATAACAAAGTCAATGTGAAGCTGAACCGGTGTGTGTGAATACTTGAAAGTATAGAAAAGATAATACGCAAATATTAATCTTTAGAAACACACGGTCAGAAATGATGATGTAACAATCCGAGATCTCTCTCTCTCTCTCTCTCTCTCTCTCTATATATATATATATATATAGGAAAAACCTTTAAAATAACACTTCTAAATTCATAAAATCTGTTTGAGATTCGAGAAGTGGTTTGAACATTTAAGAAAATATTTTTCATGCTTGAAAGTCGTTCTTCTTTCAAACAATCTCAGATTAAGTTCAGAAGATACATACCATGAAATGTTTAAGCTCCCCCTCAAATCAGGATAGACTGATTTAAAATCAGATAAGCTCCCCCTCAAAATCTGCAAAAGATCTTAAGTAAACAAAATCAGAATGTATAGCAATCAAAGTCTAAAACAAATAAGTATGAGTTCTAAACTGATGTGTTTAGAAGTCAAACTCGTTGAAGAGCAGGTCCTAAACTGATATGTTTAGACACCATTGTTTCTTTGAAGTCCGGGTTCTAAACTAAGGTGTTTAGAAACCACTGTTTCTTTGAAGTACGGGTCCTAAACTGATGTGTTTAGAAACCATTGTTTCTTTGAAGTCCGGGTTCTAAACTGAGGTGTTTAGAAACCACTTAATCTTTTGCTCTCCCTTAATGGTACATATACTCTTATAAAAAATTGCACCGTTTCTCTTCTGTTTTCAGTCATGTGTGTGATATATATGTAACATTCAGCTCAACACGTGATGAACCTGCAAAACAGATTAAACAGATTTTGGTACCCAATGGGACTTGGGTCCTAGTGTGTTAGGTGTAGATCTCTTTGAAGGAATACTGTAAGTACCATACCAATAAAAAGTATAATCTTTATGTACAAAATCATTTGATCCACAATAAGAACAACATATTTTCTTATGTGCCAACCTAATCAGATGATTTGCGGAATGAATAGGATTAGGTTTAGCAGAAGATTTACCTTTCGGCGCATTGTTCTTTTTGGCATTTGATGCGGAGGTAGATGATTTTGGTACATCCTTCTTTGAAGGTGTTGTACCTTTAACTCTTCATTCCATCTTCACAGGCTTGTAGATAGGTGTATTTGAACCAACAAAAGATTTAGAATTAGAACCTTTAGAACTTTGAACAGGAGTTATCTTTGACTTTTTACCCTTCTTTCTTTTCTCTAAAGGTGGTGTCTTAGTGTTTGAACACTCACCTTTACAAAAAATACTTGAAGGTTTTTCATTTGTAAAAATAAAATCAGTATGGTTCGGAAGCTTCGTTGAGAAATCAAATAAACAAGCTTTTCCTTTGTCAACTTCCTTTGGCTTTGACTTGGTTTCGAAAACTTAATCATTAGGCACAAAATCACAATCAGAATCAGAATCAACATTGTGAACTTCAAAATCCTTATTAACTCAGGTGTATTCCATCTTTTGAAAGCATTTTCTCTTCGTTCTTTTGCCAATTCCTTTTCTAACTCGTCCACATCTTGAGAAAGCACACTTATTTTCGTTTCATAAGATTGTTTTTCTTTTTCGAAACTGACTTTCTCAAATTCAAATTGTGCTCTTTCAAGATTGAAAGTATCTTCAAAATCAGACGTTGTATTAATTTTTCCTTCTTTCAAAGACTTTTCCAATGTCATCACTTTTTCAGAAAGTTCACAATTTTGTTCTTTAAGAAAGTTGCTTTCGCCAAGATTGAACCAGTTTTTCAGTGCAAATTCCTTTCTTTCATTTTCTAAGACAATCTCTAAATCCGTTTTTGTCTTTAACAAAACAGTCAACTTCTCTTCAAATGAATGTTTTTCAATTTCAAATACAACTTTTTCGTTTTCAAATTGTCCGCGTTCAAGATTTAAATCTTTCTCAATATCAGATATTTTTCTTTTATCATTGTAAGAATTTCTTTCCTTTTGCAATTCCGTTTCTAATATCATGATGTTTTGAGAGAGTTCACGGATCTTTTTCTCGAAACAATTTGTTTCATTAATGAAATTAATCTTTTCACATTCAAATTGTGTATGCTCGGAGAGAAGAATACTTTCAAGATCCGCCACTTTCTTAGACAGTTGGAGACATTTCTGATCAATCTTTTGTTTAGCTTCAAAAATGGCTTTTGATGAAACAGAAAACTTTTTGATCAAAGCATGTTCAATTTTAACCGTCTCCTTTTCCACCTCGTCTTTGAAACTAGAAGAGATTTCCTTAAAACTATTTGAATAAACAGTTGAAAGGAGATCATTTTCATATTCAAACTTGATCATTTGTTCTGCAAGGGAGATTTCAAGTTCAACAATTTTCCCTTCTAGAACCAATGTAGGAACATATTTCTTAGTTTCAAAGACTTGGTTGGTGATTGGCTTTGTAGCACATATGTCAAAATAGTTATTTGGAAGTGGTCCATTTAGATTGTTGAGAGTCTTCAACGTCTCACGAGTATAAAAAATGGAAGATGTATATGAGTTGTTAAAAATCTTTTTCTGTTTTCCTCTTTTAAAGTTTCCTTTACACCAGTCCAAGGAATTTCAAATTCTGGCCAATATCGTGCATATCTTAAACATTCGAAATTATACATTGTCGGTAATCCACAGCTAGCTTTGGCCAAATGTTTTGGATTTTCGTAACCAAGTCCCCAATACTTATTGACATTGCTTACAAGTCTTGGCTTGTTCATGAAAATTGTTTAGTCAGTTTGACCTCTCAAATACAGCTTCTTTTCCAAATCTTTGATTTTATTTTAAAATTATGTATTTTCATTTGAAAGATTTGTTAAAGAAAGTTCGCTCTCATTATGCTTTTCTTCCAATTCCTTGATTTTCTGTTTAAGCTCAGATATTTGAGAATTAGAAGAGTTCTTATCCTCATCAAACTTTTCTTGGTGATCTAAGATAGATTTATCAAGAATAGTTTGACTCAGATTTTTGTTTTCTTCTCTTTCCGTTTGCCATGTAGCACTTAGTCTCGCCTTCGGTGGATCAAAATATTCTTCCATATAATACTCATTCATTGTTACCTGAAAAGATAAAAAATGATCGTTATCAGATACTTCGTGAGAAGTAGAATTATGCACACACGATAATCAGAGTAAAATCGATTAAAGTAAGAAAAAATTTCAAAAATTAAAATTTGAATATCAAATTATAAAATTTGTTGTTCAAAAATTAATTCCGAAAAATTAATGCGGAATACTGGACTTTAAATCGACAAACCTGCAAAAGATAAGAAAAATATATCAGTTTTGAACAAACGCAGGTAAAATACGATAAAACGGACAAAAAATGAGAAAACACTAAAAATAGGGACTAAAATGACAAAATACGAAACTAAAACTAAAAATACGGACTAAAAGTGTAAAATACTAAGACTTATAAAAGACAAGGTCTAAAAATGACAAAAATCTAAAAATAAAGACTCAAAGTAAAACAAAAACTACAGGGGCTGAAAATGACACTAACTAAAAGACTAGCTAAAGGACCAAAAATGTAAAGATCTTAATCCTATACTACAGGGACCAAATTTGACAAAAACTAAAAAATGAACTACATGGACTAAAAATGAAACTATCCTAAAGTCTATACTGCAGGGACTAAAAGAGTAATAAACACAAAGTACTAACTACAGGGACTAAATGTGACTTAACCTAAAAGTAATTACTGTTCATCTTCGTCGATTTCACGTTGAGCTGCAGATTTTCAACTGAATTTTACTTCGATTATTCACGTGAAAAATGATTCGATTGCGTTATTTACTGATCTTAGAACATCAATAAGTCGAATACAATGTAAAACTTTCGATCATGCACTCATTATCGATGTGTAAAGTTCAAGTTAAAAATTCCGGCGTGAATCCCGTTTTGTCCCCAAGAACATCAATGTTGTCCGACAGTTTTGAACGTTTATGTTGTACGAGAGATATGATCTAGTCAGACAATGAGTGTAAGACAGTTATGAGTTGTCCGATAGTTTTGAATTGTACGACAGTTTTGAATCGTACGACTTTGAATTCCCAGATTCCGGCGACGTTTCCGGCAAGTCTTTTTCCCGGCGAACAACCTTTCAGTACATGAAACTTGCTGAAAAACTGATCAATTTTCAATTTTAAAAATAGTAGCCTGATCGATTTTTCAATTCGAACAAATCTGTAACGAATTCACCAAGCAAATCTCAATAAAAAATTCAGATCGAACATCATCAACTTGAGGCTTCGATGAACATATTGAAAACAATCTGAAAAGCAAAAACTCACTGATATCTTGATGAAATTCGAGTCTGTAAATTGTTATGAGTTAGAAATCAATGGAAAAATCGATTTGTGATGATTAAATCGAGTAAACACACTCAAAGATTAAAATCAAATTTCATCATCTTCATGTAACTGTTCAAACACATTGTGATTTTTCAGAAAAACCGAAATCCCTAGTTTCTTGATGAAATCTCGATATGAGAGTTGCAATCTACTCAGAAAACTCCAAGAATCAATCAAAACACAAACTCAATCCAAAAATTTTGAATTCTTGAGAAATTTTAAGAAAAATCTCAAGAACACAAAATTTGTTCAATTTTCTCAAAAATTGATAAAAAAAATCTTCAAATCGTGCATAAACTGATCTGATTAGGCTCTGATACCACTTCTGATCCCAGATCTAATCAAGTAACAATGTAATAATCCAAGAACTCTTCATTAGAATAGAGAAAGATACCAAGATGAGAATGAGATCCCCTTTCTCTCTCTAAACTCTCTTTCTAGATTGTCATCCCTCTCACTTTACAATCTCACGTATGAATCTTCCACAATGACAACTCTCACCTATTCTATTACAAACTCCCTATTTATACATCTTTGACTTTCACTAAAGTATGTTGACATTGACTCTCAACACCTCTAACTTTGACTTTGACTTTGACTATTGCATTTGACTCTTACAAATAATACAATTACATATTAAATCTTGAATACATTTTATGCACTAACACCTATAATGAAGGATATGACATCCTCGAGAGGATTTCAAACAACAATGGTCAGTGGGCTTGTAAAGCCCGTGTCCCGGTATGGTTTAATTTTACGCATTTATCTATTTAATATCTTTCCCTAAGCGAATTGTTAGTAACGGGTTTTGGCGGGGAAGACCTAAAATGTTAAAATAATGTAATGAGGGGGCTAAATGGTTAAAACCGTAACTTGTTTGTAAAGGAACTTGAAGGCAGGGACTAAATATGTAAATATCTGAAAGTGTTGCATGGGGATCGGCTTAAGAGACCGATCCCCCCTCCCCTTTCTCGTTTCACTTTCGTCCCACGCAAAGAACACCCACAAAACCCTAAGCGCAACCCTACCTCCTCCCCCCCCCTTCTTGCTGCCGCTGCTGTTCCACCCAAAACCACCGGCGCTGTCGCCGTGGTTCGCTGCCGAAGAGAGAGAACGAGAGAGAGAGAGGGTGCCGGAGCTTTCGTGTCGTTGCTGTATCGTCGTCGCGAGGTAAGGATCCGCATCTATGTGTTTTCTTCTGGCGTCGTCGAGGTAAGGCTCTCTCTTCCCATTGTTCCTTTCTTTCATCGTCGCCGATGCACCACAAAACCACCGCCGCCGCCGCAGCCATGGCTGCCGGCGGTGTGCACTGCCGCCGTGCGCCACCAGTCCGGTGGCTGTGACGAGCGGGGTTGTTCCTGTTAGGACGTGGGTGGGTGTGTACGTGTGACCCAAGAGTCATTAGTGGGATCGTCCCTTTACATCGCCGGATTTTCTTTAGCAAACCATCACCACCGCCGGCGGCGACTGCCGCCTCCACGCCGCCACTGACCGCCACTGCTTGGGGTGGCAGTGGGTGGTGTTGTGTGTTTAATAGCCTAAAACCCTAAGACAAAGTATGAATTGCAGGTCTGATTGTATTAAGTCATAGCTTAATAGAAGCTTAACCCATGTTATATTTTTATGTGAAAATGTCCAATCTGTCCCTGTTTTGTAAAATCCGTAGTTTATTCTATTATGCTCGGATTGAGGTGAAACCAGTTCACAAATCTCCCAAATTGTGTCTACTGAGTTTCATATGTTTTACAGAAAAATCAATTCGGCCTCTAGCTAGGGCCAAAATGGCAATTTGTACAGACTGGTCCGGAATTCCTGTTTCGGGTAGTCTGTCTTAGAATATTCTTATAAAATAGTAGGGACCTCGTATGAACGCGTGCGATATGTCCCTGGCAACCTAAGACATAGAACTTTCTAATTTATGGAATAATAATTCTGGTTTGATGGGTTTAAAGGGGGCTAAACAGGTCACGAACAGACCTGTGGTGTTAGACCAAAAACCGGAAAATGTACGTTTAGACTTGTAGTTGTAATTTCGGGTTGGGGCTACACTTTGACACTTGATAACACTTCTTTAGGTGGAAAGAAGTGAGTTGGAGTTGGCGGGTTCGTATCGCTGTTCATGGAGTTCTACATTGCTTTCTGAGGTGAGTTCACTCACTGCATAGGGTAGAGATTGTATGCGCGCTGCTATAGTTCGTGTGTGTTAACTGTTTTGTTGGTGTGTAGTACTAGGCCGAGTTAGTGTCTAGTATGAGATCTTGGGTGTCGTATGAATCTCGGGGAGACCGAGGACTCGGGGAGACCGAGGAATACGTACACGGGTGTTGTATGAACTCGGGGAGACCGAGGGATGCTTACACGAGTGTTGTATGAATTCGGGGAGACCGAATGATGCATGCATAGGGGTTCATGCATGAGTTTGCTTGTATTATTAAACTGCATGTATTGGTTGTTATATCTATCTGTTGATAGGGGTGGTGTCGATATGATTGATATCGTATGCATGTGTTTGAATTCACTAAGCTTTGTGCTTACTCTTTCCCTATAATTACTGTTTCAGGTACGAGTGGCACAAAGGCGTGACGGTACACACTGGCGCGTTGAGGAGATTTTCCCTATTATTATTTTTAGACACTATGTTTAGAAATATTATATTTTCTGCTGCTTTAATTGAGTTGGTTGTTTTAACTTAACGAGATTTTGACAAAACGTTTAATTGGATTTAAATACTCATGGTTTATTTTAAATAAAATGTTGTTTTTAAAAGTTCAAATTTATTGTAATTTTTGGGACGTTACAAGTTGGTATCAAAGCACAGCTTGAGCGAATCAAATACATTTCGGTGTGTTTGAACTCAAGTTTGCGGCTCGGGATTATCTTTTTCCTTTTAATTTTTTTTTGAGAAATAAAAGAAAGGAAAAGTACGTTTGAGAAACGGTGACCGAAGGCGCAGTGTGTACAGTCAGCCGATGCCAAGGGAAAAGGTAGAGTACTTAGTGTAATTTATTGCTTTCTAGAACATAGGAGTATGTATGCTAGATTTCCTGGTGCTTATTACACTGTACTGCATGTTTGTTACTTGCTAGTAGGAATTTATGCTAGTCCTGATAGGTTGTTAAGTGAATGCCCTATAAGTTGTATGCAGTAGGAACCAAATAGCCTTAGAATGTTGGATTTAGTTCTATTGCGCAACTCTTGTTTGAGTCTAACCGTTGTAGGATAGAATCTTTTATTCGAATGTCTATCTGATTTCACATTGTATGCAACTGTGCATTCGCGAGGCGACTCGTCATGACTAGTGGGGATTTCGTCATAGCAAGGGTAGTGGAATGGGGTGAAATTCCTAGTGAGCTAGGAAGAGTGTTTACATATGCTGGTATGGGCATATGGGTTGAAACTGTCGGCAAGGAACTACTTGGGCGCTTCGGGACGGGACTCGAAACGAGTGAGGATAGGTGTGGAAGGTAGTAGTAGAGCTCCTACTATCTGAAGCACAGGATCCGTGCTCGAGTCAGAGAAAGTCACGGAGAATCCGAGGAGTTGAGCGTGAGCGTAGTTAGCAGGATTTATTGCGTGCTAATAAATCGTTGTAATAATTACTCAGAATGGCCATCACAAGAAGGAACAACAATGCTGATCCAGATGCTGGTACTGGATTTACTGCTGAGCAGATTCGTGAGATTATTGCGGCTGAGGTGACGCATGCTATTGGGGAGGCGATCCCCGAGATTATTACCGCCATTCGTAATGAGGTAGTAGTGTTGATGGAGGAGCGCATCGCGGCGATTCCACCCCCTGCCGGTGGGCAACCCCGAGCGAGAGAGTTTCAGTATCGGGATCTCTCTGCTTGTTCTCCTCCTGAGTTCAAGGGAGACTAGAACCCGATCGTCAGTATGCGCTGGATCTCAGATATGGAGTGTGCATTCCTTACCAGTGGCTGTCCTGAGAATCTGAAGGTTCGCTTCATGGTGAATCTGTTACGAGACGGAGCGAAAGACTGGTGTGCTACAGCTTTGACGCTTATTGAGCGCACTACTTTGACCTGGGAGGAGTTCATCGTACGTTTTCGTGCGGAATATGTGCCTCCAGTAGAGATAGAGAGAATTTCTAAAGAATTCTTGGAGCTCACTCAGACTATGGAGACCGTGAAGGAAATGAACCGAAAGTTCACGGAGATGGCACTATTCTGTCTTCAGTATGCTGCTTCTGAGGACATGAAGATGACGCAGTACAAGGATATGTTACGTATCGAGATCAGGGAGTTCGTGAGTACTGCGCAATATGCTTCACTTGCTGCGATGATGGAGGCTGCCCGTAGACGGGAACTTGAGATGGAGACATAGGCCAAGAAGAGGAAGGCGGTGCAGACCGTGGCACCGATAACGGTTGTTCCAAAGAAGATGAAGTTTTCAGACTCACGCTCGAGTCAAAGGAGCGGTGGGTTTAAGCCCAGGGATAGTAACGGAAGGAGAAACGACAAATGTTTCAAGTGTGGCCAGGTAGGACACTATGGTCGTGATTGCAGGGTACCACTGATGGTCTGTTTTAACTGCAAACAGACGGGCCACGTGAAGGCCAACTGCCCGAATCCGAGGGTTGCTGATGGGGGTGGGGCACAAAGAGCTCTTGTGGCTGCCCCCTTGCGTATTACTGATGGTAGTGTGGGTCAGGCTAGACCCGAGGCGGCCCGAGGTAGAGTTCATCAACTGAAAGTGGAGGAGGCACAGGCTACGCCTAAAGTGGTGACAGGTATATTTCATCACTCGATGCTTTTGGTTATTGATTGTTGTATGTAATTGCTTTTTTCTTAAACCGTGTGATCAGGTACGTTCTTAGTTAACTCGGTGCCTGCCGTGGTGATGTTTGATAGCGGGGCTACTCATTCTTTCGTGTCTCACACTTTTAGTGAGTGTTTGGGCCGAGTTGTAGGACGGTTAGGATGTCCACTTGTGGTTGAGGTTGCTGATAATAGGACCTTGACGGTTACTGACGTGTATTGTGGGTGCACATTGGAAATATCTGGTGTGAGATTTCCTATTGATTTGATTCCGATCGCTATGCGGGAGTTGTGCGTGATTGTGGGCATGGATTGGTTGGTTGTTTTCGATGCAGAGATAGTTTGTCGTCGCAAACAAGTACGAGTTCGAACCCCAAGCGGGGGAGAATTGCTAGTTCAGGGCGACTCGCCCAGGCGGACCTCAGCGATATGTTCGGCTGCGAGGGCGCGGAGGTACTTACAGTACAGTGGCCAGGGGTATTTAGCGTATGTGATAGACACGCGCGTCGACGGGGAGAAGAAGACTGCGGAGGATGTGCCCGTCGTACGGGAGTTTGCTGACGTATTTCCCGATGATTTACCGGGGGTACTGTTGGTTCCCGTTTTGCTTAGACAAGATTAGCAGATCTATTAGTTCGAGTTTATGTTTGATGCGGAAGCATATTTAAAGAACTAACAGACATGTTTGATAGATTTAGAACACACAATATAAAAAAACAGTATTTTAAGAACAAAATGATATCTTGAAGATTACTGTCGTTCGATATATAATAAGAACACCAAGAACAGATTAAGAACTGTTTGGTGTGTGTGAGAGAGTGTAATGCTAAACAGGTTTGACGATATAAAGCATAAGCATGAAACTCAGATTCTTCGCTTTTTTTCTTAATATTGTTAAGGAAGATCTCAACAAGAGACTTCCTTTTATACTACTCTAGGGGACCATAATGCATGAGCTACAGTTGATCGGACGACATTAATAGTTGTACGTGCTGTATTGCATTTAATGTCGCAGACGTCTATATTGTACTAAGCCCTATTGAGTCCATTCAGAGCTTGACGCGTGTTAAGGTTTGACAGGGCACGCTACCATTCAAGTTGATGAACGGATCCAGTAACAGTAGCAAGATATAAAATATCTTCCAAGTGTTTATCGTAAACCACAGAGGCTCTGTAAAGGGTTACAGAGGTTCTGAGGTCTAGTCTTCTGTAGAACAGTCTTCACCGGGTTCCGAGTCTTTGGTCTTCTTTATGAGTAAGACAGAGGTTCTGTAGGACACCTCTGTAGCTTCTGTAGCTTCTTGACCTTGATCTTTCGGAAGTGGCAGAGCCTCTGTAAAAGGCTTTCTTCACTTAGCCTATTTTCACTACTTCTAAATACTTCTACGATTAGGGAGATTGAAGCTAACAATGTCCCCCTAAGTAGTGAAAAATAAAAAATTGACATTGAAGTACTTTAGGCTAAGTTAGATAAGACAGAGGTTAAGCAATACCTCAAAAGTTCTTTCATTTAGAAATATGGCAGAGGCATTTTACATTTGAGTATTATGAAAGATAAACTGAAAATGGTTTGCAGAGATTTTGTTTGAGAATCAGATGTTGGCGTCTTTGAAATCGTTGCAGCTTCTGTTGTCTCTTCCGACTTTTCTGATCTCGTTGTAGAAACTGACGCAGAGTTCTCTTAAGCGGATTGTAGCATCAATCTCTCTGATGAAAGCATCTGCAGCGTCTCTATCCATTTGCTCGGTATCTCTGTATTTTACAAGGTTTGCTCTGAACATGTTCAGAGTACTGGTTGCGTACTTCTGACTGTCCATGGTCACAAAAGTTTGACTTTGCCTTGTGGGTTTTGAAATATTAACCCGAACATTGGTTCTGTAATGATTGAGTTGGGCACAGCGCCAGGTGGGCAGCGATCCTCTGGTGGTCGAAGGTTCAGATGTTTGAGACCAAGATCCTTTCCTAGCTGAAAGTCTGTCAAACTGTAGATCAGAAGCCTTTCCCTCATTGCTTTTCTCAACACTTGATAGGCTCTGGTGTTTGGCTCTGTGTTGTAGTTGTCCTTCGTCCATTGCAGAAGATCAGGTAGATCATAAGAATTCAGATTCCTTAGGTCAGCATCAGCGAAGGTGGTTTCTGAATTGTTTACCCTTCTGACTCCGTAAAGATTGTACCTGACCCTTGGATAGGTTCTTGTAAAGGAGTACCTACAGAAGATTACCTTTTTGATTTTTTGGATTGAGAAGACTTCTGCTCTTGTTCTTGGCTTTGTTCTGGTGAAGATGTTCTCAAATTCTTCTCTGATCTCTGGTTCTGTGACGTGATCTGTTGGATGATTGGTCTGAAAGGGTTGTTTGTAGAGGTATTTGTATACCACTTCTTCCATTTCTTCGTGTGTTGGATCAGGTGGTGGTACTTGTCTTCTGAGACTCTCCATCTGTAGAACAACTTCTGCAGCTCTACCTGTTAGTGGAATGTCTGACAGAGGCTTCAATCCATATGACCAGTCCTCTTCTTCAGGCTTTGGAGTTTGGAAGGCATCAAATGCATCAATTTCTATGTAGGCTTGGGCAATGATTTATTTTTCTTGGGCTCTTCTGTCAGTTTTGCCTTTCCCTTGTCTTTGGCCTTTCGAGGTTCAGAACCTGTTACCTCTGTAGGTTTGGGTTTTGGCGCTTCTGTTGGAATGATGGGTGTTGCCTCTGTAGGTTTTGACACTTGTGTTTGAGAGGACTTTTGTGGCGTTGGTTCTGTTGGCTTGATTGGCTCTGTAACCTCTGTTGGAGGTTCTTTTGTGACTTCTTCTGTGAGCTCGGTTTCTGTGGATTGAGGAATGTCGAATCTTCTTGCCATTCGGAAAGATGTTGTAAACCTCTGTCTTTCTTCTGCTCTTTGCGCCATTCGTTCAATCATTGTGTTATGCATATTTCTTAGAACAGAAGAAGCAGAGGTTTTTGCTCTTTTTGGTTTGTGGGCAATAGACTTTCTTCTTGGGATGGATTGGGTTTTTTCTGTTGGTTTTGTAGTTGGGGAGGGAAGATCTTCTTCTGAAGAGGATGACAGATGTTGAGCATCTACTCCAGACATTGTAGGCAATTTCACAGAGGTGGGTGTTTCCTCTGTGGTCTTTTGAGCTTCTGTTCATCCGGGTTGTTGATTTGTTGGACTTTCTTCCAAGATGATTACCACAGGGGTGGTTGTTGCCTCTGTGGTCTTTTGAGCAGTTTCTGGTACATGGGTTTCTTTAGCAGTTGATTCCACAGAGATGGGTGTTGTCTCTGTGGTCTGTTGAGTTTGTTGTTGTTGGGTTTGATTTGGAGGGGCTTGGTTGATGGGTTCTGCGGCTATTGGTGGAGCTGGATGTCCTCTGCTCGTAGCTTTCTCCCTTGTATTCTCCCCCTCAGGATGATCTGATGGACCAGGGTGGTCATCATCAGAGTCATCCTGACCCTTATCATAAGTACCCTCTGCTCTGCAAGAAGCTTTGGGTTTCTTTGGTAGTTCTGCTCCTGCGGCCATCAACTTTGCGCATACATCATCACACAGGCCGGATAGAGTTGCAAGCTCTGCTTCTGTGTTGAAACGCATTCTGCCGACACTAGCTCTGAACTCTTTAACGTAGTTGGCATTTGCAGTAGTGAAGGAGGTGATGACTTTTGTGACCTGGTTTATCACATTTTGCTCGAGCTCTGTTAGCTGTGCTCTGGTCATGTAGTCTTTAGGTTGTATCAGCACAGTGTTGCACATTGCTTCTTCTTGTGCGTGTTTCAGGGCGTTGTGTAGATCTGCAGGTGTAATGCCCTTTGGTTTGTTGGATTGCTTGTTCAGTTGTTCAAGGAAATGTTTGACTGATTCCTTGAACGCAGAAGTTGCGGCTATCCCGAATTCTTTGGCGGCATAAGTGGTAGTTGTTTCAGCAGAAGACTTCATCTGGGTAATGGCGGATTTTACCTCTGTGGACAGATTGTCCATTTTGGTGTTCAGATTTAGTAAGGCCGTCGATGTTGTCTTTGCAAAAGAATTGAAAGAGCTTTGCAACTCTCTCATGGTTTGGTTCACAGAGGTGACAAGGGTATGGAACTCATCCCTTGATACTTGTGTTCCTGTGGTAACCTCTGGAGGAACACATTCGTCTCCAGAGTGAGTCCCTGCTCCTGGGACACCTTCGTTCACCCTTGTTTGTACGTTGGGGGTGGAAGGATTTCCATCTGATCTTCGAGAAGAAACAAGAGTTTGAATCTCTAAAGAAGTTCTGCGAAGAACAGTGTCCAAATCCACTCCAGATGTGGGTATCGGAATGTTCTTCTGTTGACTCGGAGACTTGTTTAGAGTCTCTTCGTCTTTGTGCTCACTACTTCTCTCTGAAAGAAGTTTTGGCCCTAAATTGTGCGTGGCAGAGGAAACAAATTCCTCTGTAGGGTGTTCTGGTGTGATCTGGGGCGATGGATCACGAACTATAGGTGAGTCTCTTTGAGGAGACTCCCTAGGAATGGATTCCCCGGTTTCTGTGGGCGCAGAAGTCGAAAGAGTGACCTCTGGCTGTTTGGGTTGGGTTTGGATCGAGCTGTGCTGCTCTTGTTCAATAACACCTTCTGCAGCTAGACCTGCGGTGTTAGAAGTGTGGGTTGCACTGGGAGGGGTTTGAGGATGTGTGCCTTCTACTTCTGCAGCATCTTTTGCTATCCCTTTTTCTTTTTCTCCCATTCTATCTAAAGCCTCTGTAACCTCATCTCTATTCCACTCGGCTTCTGCTTGTAGCCTAATCCTTTCCCTAGTGGCATCATCTGACATATCGATCTCTTCTATACATTCTTCTGAAGCTGGGCTTGGACTCCTTCTGTGGACGTTCAATCCCTGTTAGATGAAGGGGTTCTGTAGTATGTTTGGAGTTTCAGCCGGTTGATCTCTGGGGGTTTGGTCATCATCTTGCAGATATGTGTCAACGCCAGAGATAGAGAAGTCTTGTTCTTCCGTGGTGTGGTGGTCAATTGGTGGTGCATTCCACCCAGCTGTATTTAGGGTGTCAGCAAAATCAGGGTGTTGAAGGAAATCGTTTAAGCTACCTTGATGAGCGAATCTATCTGGGGATTGATAAGGTGATTGATATCCCTCTTCTGCAATTTCTTCTTCTGCAGTCCCTTCCTCTGCAGTTTCTTCGACCTCTTATTCAACAACTTCTTCAGCTGCCTCTTCAGCGATGGTAACCATTTGATCAAGTGGTTTCCCAGGCTTCTTTTTGGTCTTCCTACTCTTGGGTTTTGGTGCCCCTCCTTCTGTGGGTTTTGATTTCCTTTTCTTCTTTTGTTTTGGAGAAGAGGGAGGAGCAGAGGAGCCAACTTCTGTGGTATGAGGAGGTGAAGGTTGAGCTTCTGTAATGCTTGTAGAGGTGCCTTCTGCAGTTTTCCTCTTCTTTGTTTTTGGGGTAGAGGTAGAGGCTTTAGAAGAAGACTTCTTTCCCATGAGCTCGGCTCGTTTGGCTATAAAGCTAAGTTGGATTGCCATGTGTTTTGCCAGTTTCTGCTCCTTCGCTTCTGTAGAGAGGGGTTCTGCAACTATTGTTCCTAGGGGGACACCTAAACGCGAAGGTGTCACAGGGCTCGGTTTTGGAGTCCTATGATCGCGTATATACTCTAACTTAAGGGTTTTGTTCTTGGCATAGCTCAGAAAGTTCCTTGACAGAGGTCTGTAATGGGTGTAGCCGTCTATATGATCGGTTGGGATGTTTTTGTTCATTGGGAACTGTTTGGGAGTTGGCCCTTCCATTGGCCAATTTTGCATCATCAGCAGAGGTTCGAACAGGACTCCCAATATCCTTTGGAATTGCAGAGGCGGTAGATACTTAGGATCGTTCTCTATTTCCTTTTTGGTGTTGTTCTTTCTGTCGATCGTATTGATGATCTCCTGCAAACATGATGGTCGCGTAATCGAGTGGGAGATCGTAGTAGACCCCATACATGACGGTTAATATCTGGTGCGAGCTCTGGTCAATGCTGCCTATCTTCCCTGTAAGGCATCTGTTGAGGATCGAAAATAAGGTGTTCCACAGAGGTGGTAGTCTGCCTCTGCGGAAGTTATTTCTCTTCCTTAGGTGGGGGTGTTGTACCCAAGCATTTCTATAAAACGACAGAGCTCGTCGTCTGTTGGTTGTTCTGCATACGTTTTCAGTCCAAGAAGACCCCTTGTTGGTAGATTGAACTCAAGAGAGAACATTGTTCTATTGAACTTGAGTTCCAAATGTTAAGATTTGTCTGTCTTTGAGATGTACCATTTGATAAGAGAATCATCTTTATCATATCGGCAACTTTGCCAGAATTGGTTCAAATACCTAACACGTATTTTCTTTGGGGTTCTTGAGAGTAAAGGAAAGAGAATATGGTTTTCCATGATGTTTAGAAGAAGGGCATGGGCTTCGCCGAAAGCAGTGAGTGAGGGGACCAAATAGCAGTTATTGGATTTGATGGGTAGTATCTTTTCAAAGTGCTCCTTTGCGATAAAGTTTTGGAGATGGGTGGTCGGAGCAAAGTCTGCTGAGTCGCCGAAATCTTCTTGTTCGGCATTTTTGGCGAGGTGGGGTTTTTTGAATGTTCAGAATGAGCAGGGGAGTGTTCCGGTGAGTTCGCCGGAGAGTTTTCAGGGGAGATAGCTTGAGAAGATGAAGCCATTAGTAATGAGAATAAGATACTTGCAGGTTTTTGCAGGGTTTCTCCGGAGAAGAATGAGGGTTCGTAAAGATTTTATGAGAGGGTAAGCTTGGGTTTTATAGGTGGGTAAAACGGTAGAATTCGAAAGGGTAGAAATATTTGGCAATGGATAAATATTTGGAATCCGTACTTGAGTTAGAACGGCGGGTTCAACTTTCCAAAAAAAACGTACCATGTACGCCCAATGAAAATGAGACACGTAGGCCATGTCAGAGGATGACAGGACGTCGTGCGCGGGCCGTTAATGCATGGCGCGTGGGGTTGTTCTTAGCCACATGATTTTCACTCTCAGTAAAAGTAACCGTTATTGTTTACATAAATGCCCAAATACCAAATTCACATAAGCTCTGTGGTTTACAGAAGATCTGTGATTTTGAAAATCTTGGATTTTCACCCTTTTCTCATATATCTCATTGTTATCATGACTCTGTAGGTTCTATTTTTGACAAAAACATTTGTAAAAGCATTGGAGAGGATTAATAAGATTTTAGTGAAGAAATTTCGTTCACAGAGGTTTTGAGGCTCTGTAGGAACTAGCAGAAGCTCTGTCAGGGCCAACAGAAGCTCTATGAGTGAAAATTTCTCATAACTAAAAATCTATTAACAATTTTGATCATCCAAGTTTTGATTTGCATTAAGAAATGTTTTTCGGACATATTTGAAAGTTGGTGTCCGAGAAAACTGTTTTGGAAAACGTTTTGTGCGAGAAGGTCATGGTGTGTGTATTTGTGCATATTCGGTTTCCGAGTTAAATTTGCGATTACAGAGCAGTGTTCTGGCGGAACTTCTGTTGAGCTCAGCAGAAGCTCTATGACCTCAAATTTTTCATAACTCAAAATTTATTAAAAGTTTTAATAATTTTATTTTTGAAATGTTATTCCCAGTATTTTTAGGACGTATTTGACGATTTTTGACCTAGAAAACTGTTTTCAAAAACCTTTTGTACGAGACATACCTTTTGGTTCTTCTTTTCTCGGTAGTGATGTCTGACTTCTGACAATATAGATTCATCGACACTTTTCTTTGGCTTCCCCTTGAAAGATTAACCTCTGTAGATCATTTCAAGGTTTCTTTTGCTCCCCCTTGATCTAACCATTTCTGTCGATCAAGTTACTTTCTTTTGCTCCCCCTTGATCTAACCATCTCTGTAGATCAAGTAATTTCCTTTTGCTCCCCTTTGACCTATGCTTGGATCAAAATAGGATAAGTTTTGCATAGTACATAGGTCATGTTTACTGGAGGTTCTGTAGGGGTCGTCAGAGGTTCTGAGCAGACCCACAGAAGCTCTGTGATTTCAAGAACTATTTTAGATTGAGAATTTACATACAGAAAGAAATCAGTCAAAGAAATAAATAAAGCAATATATTTACACATATTTACAGAAGATAAGCTATACTTACAGAGGATTTTCACGTCATATTGATCATTCCTAACTTACCCACCAAGAAATTGAATCTTTTCTCGTCTAAAGCTTTGGTGAATAAGTCCGCGAGTTGGTATTCTGTAGGCACGAAATGCATCTCGATTGTACCGTATTCAACGTGATGTTTCAAGAAGTGGTACCTTATATCGATATGCTTGGTTTTTGAATGTTGCACAAGATTGGCAGAGATGGCAATGGCACTTTTGGAATCACAGAAGATGGGTATCTTGAGTAGGATGTGGCCGTAGTCTTTTAGCTGAGTCTTCATCCACAGAACCTGAGAACAACAGCTAGCAGCAGCAACGTATTCAGCTTCTGCCGTAGATGTTGACACTCAATTCTGCTTCTTGGAGGTTGTTAGAGCATTGTTGTATTCAAGATTTACTGTAAAGTCAATGTACTGTATTTCTTAGCTTTGCCTTTATACCTTGTATGTTATGGGTATAAATAGGCATGTCTAGTTCTTAGTTAGAAAGGAATCTAGATCCCTTTAGGAAATTCTTGATCATTTGTCATTTACACTTTAGAGATCAATATATGGATGACAAGTTCTCTCTAGATTCTCTCTCTATATCATTCTTGATTTCTTGCTAGATTTGGGATTTCACATTTGGTATCAGAGCTAAACAGAAAATTCAAGCAGATCAAAGAGCAAATTGAAGATGTTTTACACTAAGCCTGAAGAATTCGGATTGGGTGTTCATTACTGTTCATCTGAACATTTATCATTAAGACATAATTTTTTCTAAATTTTGATTTTTTTTGGATCAATTTTTTGCATCACTGAACTCGAAATTGATTACTGATCATCTTTAATTCTTGGATCAACATCAAAAACTGCACAGAATCATCTGATTTGATCGATTTTTTGGTTTTTGTTCGAAAACCCCAAATTCACTGTTTTGGATCAAAAGTTGTTTAAATCGATCAAATTACGAGTTGTGATCAACAAGAAAAGTGTGCGGATTTCTATTTCGAACAAATCGATACTAGTTTCATCTCATTTGATCAAGAATTGAAAGAGTTATGGCAGATTAAGTGATTTTAAAGTTCGTAGTGCAGAATTCGGATCGTTCTTGGTGAATTCGGATCATTCATACACAATTCGGATCATTCAAAGGGAATTTGGAGTGTTCTTGGCATCACAAGTATAGAATTCGACTCAAGAAGCATTTGAATTGAGTTGAATTCGAACCCTTATGGATTCGAATTGAGTTGAATTCGAACCCTGTTAGATTCGAAACGAGAAGTTGTGGATTCATCTGAGTTGGTTTAATTTTCCAAGTAAAGAATTCGAACCAAGTTATGTCCGAATTGAGTGAATTCGAACCCAGTTAAGTCCGAATTGGGTGAATTTGAATCCTTCTTCATCTGAATTCATTGAATTCGAACCCTTCAGCATCCGAATTCATTGAATTCGAACCCTTCAGCATCCGAATTCATTGAATTCGAATCCTTATTCATTTGAATTCATTGATTTCGAATCCTTATTCATCCGAATTCTTGAAAAAAAAAATTATCCCGAAATTTTTTCTATAGTGTATTTCATACACTGTAAGAGCTTTTCAAGAAAAATTTTATATAATTTTTTTGTATAGTGTATTTTCATACACTTTCTGCTTGATCTTCTGAACGATCAATTATTCTAGCTATTTGAAAAGATGTCTGACATATAGGATTTAAGTGGGAGAATATGGTATCAGTTAGGAAAAGAGAGAAAATGGACTCTTTCTGAAGCTAAAGATGAGATCAAGCGTCTTGAAGGTTTTCTTTCTAGATACATAACACATTCTAATGAAGATGCAAGAAAAATTACAAAGCTCAAGTCTGAGAAAGCTTTATTAGATGACAAAGTCTCTTCTCTTGAGTCCGAACTGAAACATTTGAATGACAAGATTGTAGTGCTTGAAGTTACTCAAGAGAAAAATAAGACACTTGAGATCTCAACTCATCAAGATAACATAAAGGAGCTTCAAGGGAGTATAAAAGCATTAGAAGAAGAAAATGCTGAACTTACTAAAAGAATTACTGATCTTGAAGTATATATTGCAGGTCTTGAAACAAAGAAAGACAAAGACAACTCAAGTCTGCACGATCAAATCGAGAAACTTCAAGAGAAAGTAACAACTCTTCAAAAAGAAAATGCTGATCTGAAGAGCATTGAAGACAAGAGAGAGAAGATTCTTAAAGAAAAGGAAGTAATTGAACGTAATTGTATAAAACTTTCAAAACAAGTTTCTGACTTTGAGAAAGTTTTATTTCTTGAAAAATAGAAGTTGGGGAAGGAAAGGGTCGAGTATGAAAAAGAAAAGAAAAGCTTTGAAGCGAAGAATGCGAAACTGTCAAAGAAAATTTCTGATCTTCATAAGGACTTAGATAAAGAAAGTCAAGAGCTAGAAAAGATGAAGAAAGCTGACTTTCAGGCTAGGTGCGTTAAAGACGACCTTTCTAAAGAAAGGAAGATATTTCAGCAGGAAATTCATAAATTGACAATGAATTTGGCTGCATTATCGACTGACATCATGAAAGAGAAGAGGGTCAAGTCTAATATTCAGAAGAAGCTTGATTTGCTGACCAAGGAACGGAATGACTTATCTTACAAAGTGAAGTCATTTAACAAATCCAAATGCTATTCAGAATGTCTGATTCGTCCTTCTAATCTATTCTATGATCACTCGGTGGATAATTCTTCCAAGTATCAATATGCTGATCTTCCTTCATATAAGAAAGTTAACATGCAATGGAGAGTAAAAGGTACGTCAACTGAAAAAGGTGAGCCAAAATCATCTGTTCCCAACAAGAACACTAATCTGAAAGCTAAATCTTTTGCTAATCCTGATTCATTCTATTCCGCAAATCATTTAATCAGGTTAGCACAAAAGAATTTTTGTTGTTCTTATTGTGGTACTAATGATTTTATTAAAAATGAGAGTGTTCAATATTGGTATGGTACTTATCATTTTCCTTCCTATAGAGCTCCGCTTAACAGGCCAGGACCCAAGACACGTTGGGTACCAAAATCTACTTAATCTGTTTTTGCAGATTTAGAAGCAAAGCGTTGAACTCTAGGAAGAAGATTAGTTGTACCATTAAGGGGGAGTAAAGAGACAATGGCTTCTAAACATCTCAGTTTAGAACCCGTGCTTCAACGTTAATGGTTTCTAAACACATCAGTTTAGAACCCGGATTTCAACGTCTATGGTTTCTAAACATATCAGTTTAGGACCCGCACTTAAAAGAGATTATGGCTTCTAAACATCTCAGTTTAGAACCCGTGTTTCAACGTTAATGGTTTCTAAACACATCAGTTTAGAACCCGGATTTCAACGTCTATGGTTTCTAAACATATCAGTTTAGGACCCGCACTTAAAAGAGATTATGGCTTCTAAACATCTCAGTTTAGAATCCGTGCTTCAACGTTATTAGCTTTTGAACATATCAGTTCAAAACCCGTGCTTCAACGACTTTGGTTTCTAAACACATCAGTTTAGAACCCGTACTTCAAAGACTAAGACTTCTAAACAAATTAGTTTAGAACTCATACTTCTCAGGTGATATCTTTAACTGTTACATCTTTCTGTTTCAAGGAACGTGGTAAAAGGTAACATTGGATTATATTTTGTTTCTACCACTTTGAAAACTTGAATCTTTACAAATTTAATTCAATGAGATAAAATTTTCAATTTTCATTCAATGAATTAAATGTGTGCTAAAAGATGATTTTACAAGTATTTTTGTATTATCTGAGTTAGATTTGTTTCAACTCTCACCTCTGAAATAAATCGAAAGGTCAAAAAACATGAATGAAATTATGTTGAATGCTCAAAGTTATGTGAATCTGGACTTATATAGAATATAATGCTCAAAAAGCCTAAATGTCAAAATGATGGATGGAAATGAAAATATGGGAAAAGCACTATGTTTTAGAACCAAGTGATTGAGATATAATTGTTGCACTATCATTTAGTTTGACAGTTTGTGCCTGTGGCCTTTCTGGTTTGGGAGAGTAAGTCCTAAGGGGTGCTCGACACCTAGTCCCTAAGATCAACTGGTCCGGGATCGGCTGACCCAAATCCTGCAATAGAACCAGATAGAAAGCCATGTTCTACTGGTACAAATGGGTTTAAGATATATCGATGTGACCTTTCTGGTTTGGGAAATTAAGTTCTAAGGGGTGCTCGTCACCTAGCACCTAAGGTCAACTGGTCTGGGATCTGCTAACCCAAATCCTGCTATAGAACCAGATAGAAAGTCATGTTTAACGGTGTATCTTATTCTTACTAAACTTTTTGATCAAAAGATGCCAATGAGCACAAAATCAAAGGATGCCAATGAGCACAAAATCAAAATATGCCAATGAGCACAAAATCAAAAGATTCCAATGTGCACAAAATCAAAAGATGCCAAAGAGCACACATCTCTTGAAACTTGGGGAAAATACAAAGTCGCGATAAACCCGTAAATTTGTGAAAATCCTGATTTTGTACAAATAGTGTGAGTAGAACAGAGTATTCTTATATGTTTTAGAAATGCATAAGCTTTATGCTAATCATATTTCGCATGCCAGCACACCAAATAGATTTAATAAAGGGGTTGAAACAGAACATCTTTAACTTGATATACAATGACTTGTATTTGATTCCAAACACATGCATTTGATTTAATTTGATTGAAATATCTGTTAAATTTCATTAAGTTGAATTTCTTTTGTAAAGCTTTCAAATGATCAAATGTTAGTAGTTATAAAATGAAGTTCAATGAATTTTATTTTCCTTGTGTAAATTTGTTTTAAAATTTGTGCTACAATTTCAAATACTGTACGTTATTGAAATATATGCATACTTTCAGGGGGAGAAAACAACTTGCTCCAGAATTCTTATTTTGAGGGGGAGCAAGGTTATCCACTAAGGAGGAGATTGTTAGCAATACTCAAAGACTCGACTGAAATTGAAAATGGTTTTCGATGATTATGATGCTCACCATCATCGAAAAAGGGGGAGAAAAGTTTAATTTCAATTTCATGTCAAAGAGCTTTCAAATCTAAGATATTTCAAGTCCAAGATTCGTGAACAAAGACTGAAGATCACGGGGAGAAGGATCATGTGAAGTCAAAATGTTGCTGAATTTGGTTATCTTAGTTCTGAGTGGTTCTCGGAATGCGCTTACACCTAAAAGTTCAACAATGTGGATGGTTTCACATCTTTCTGATCCAAACTCTAATCGTTTCTGATTCATCTTGTTCCGAATTGATGGGTCTATATAAATATATGAAATCTATGTTCAAGGCTTGAAGACAATCTGTTGAAGATTGTATTGAAGAAGGTTGACTTTTCAAAGAAAAAGACAATGACTTTTCATGTTTGTCTGAAGATTCTTCAAAGCTGAGTTCTTAAAGAGTGTCAAAGCATATAGTTCGCCGTGAACTAGTGGAGATAAATCTATTTGAAGATGGTTTGATAGAGTGTCTGTTTGAGAAGATTGACTTTACAAAGAGCTGAAGACTGCTGTCATATTTTTTAAATCTTGAATCCAAAGGGGGAGATTGTTAGAGCATTGTTGTATTCAAGATTTACTGTAAAGTCAATGTACTGTATTTTTTAGCTTTGCCTTTATACCTTGTATGTTATGGGTATAAATAGACATGTCTACTTCTTAGTTAGAAAGGAATCTAGATCCCTTTAGGAACTTCTTGATCATTTGTCATTTACACTTTAGAGATCAATATATGGATGACAAGTTCTCTCTAGATTCTCTCTCTACATCATTCTTGATTTCTTTCTAGATTTGGGATTTCACAGAGGTCCAACTGACTAGTTTACCACCTAGGAATTGACAACTCCCAGAGGTACTCTTTCTGTCGAGCATGCATCCTCCATAGTCTGAATCTGTATAAGCTTTAAGACAAAAGCCAGAGTTCTGTGGATACCAGAGACCAAGATTTTTGGTCCCCTTTAGGTATATAAAGATTCTCTTAACAGCATCATAATGTGATTTCTTAGGATTAGCTTGATAACGTGAACAAAGACATGTGGCATGCATAATGTCAGGTCTGCTAGCAGTTAAGTATAACAGAGATCCAATCATACCTCTGTAGAGAGTGCATTCTACAGAGATGCCATCTGGATCTAAGAATAACTTATTTCCAGTAGCCATTGGAGTTTTCATGGCAGAGGTATCAGAGAGGCTATACTTGGAAAGAATGTCAGAGACATAATTGGCCTGATTTATAAAAATTCCCTTTGATGATTGTTTGACTTGGAGTCCGAGGTAGAATGTTAATTCTCCCATCATACTCATTTCAAACTCACTTTGCATGAGTTTTTCAAAACTTTTGCACTCTTCTGTATTAGTAGACCCAAAAATTATGTCGTCCACATAGATTTGTACAAGCATTATTTCACTGTTTTTACGCTTATAGAATAAGGTAGTATCTGTTGTACCTCAGTCGTAGCCATTGACTAGAAGAAAGGTAGAAAGTCGTTCGTACCATGCTCTTGGAGCCTGTTTCAGTCCGTACAGAGCCTTTTCAAGGTAGTAAACATGCCTTGGGAACTTTGAGCTTTCAAACCCTGGTGGCTGATTTACGTAAACCTCTTCTTGGATTTCACCGTTGAGAAAAGCTGATTTTACGTCCATCTGATAGACTTTGAAACCTCTGTGGGCTGCGAAGGCTAAGAATATTCTTATTGCTTCGAGCCGTGCGACAGGGGCAAAAGTCTCATCGTAGTCTATGCCTTCTTCTTGTCTATATCCCTTGGCCACTAATCGTGCTTTGTTTCTGATGACCACTCCATCTTCATCCTTCTTATTTCTATAGACCCACTTAGTCCCAATGGCCTGTTTCCCCCATGGCAGAGGTATTAGAGTCCAGACTTTGTTGCGCTCAAATTGCAGAAGCTCATCTTGCATGGCGTCTATCTAGTTTGGGTCGTCAAGGGCTTCAGAAATATTCTTTGGCTCTATCACACTAATAAAGTTCGTAAAGAAACAAAAATTAGCAGTGACATACCTTGTTTTTATCGTGTCAGAGGGTTCACCAATTATTTGGCTTGGAGGATGGCTTTTTATCCACTGAGTTGTGCGTGGATGATGGTCACCAATGTCATCGAATTGTTCTTCAGAGGCTTCTTGTTGTTGTTGTTCTTCTTCTTCTGGTGTAGGCTCTATCCTAGTGCGTGCCTTTGTATTTGATCCTACAGTTTGTGGAATGATTGGTATGAGTGGTGGTGGAGTTTGTTCCTCTGAAAGCGTATAGACTTGGTCCTCTATATCCTCTGTTGTTGGTTCCTCTATGGATTGTAGAGTTTGTTCTTCAGCAGCTTTTGTGGTCGTTTTCCTTTGTGTTTCATCTTATGTAGACTTTTCCTCAGCATTTGCATCCGTAGCATTTACAGAAGAAGATGAAGCATTATTTGGACCAGTTAGAGTCATACCTGTAGGATTTTGATCGACAGAAGATTGTTCTGCAGAAGCTCTGATTGTTCCAACAGTGGGATCAATGTCGTCGTGGAATATCTCTAAAAATAGAAGATTTAAGTCTTCTTTTGTTTGTGAGATGCCAGAGGATTCCCCTTTAAGTCCGAGTTCTGAACTGATTTGCTCAGAAGTCTTTTGGAATGAATCATCAAAAGAAACATTGATGCTTTCTACGATCTTGCGAAACTTTGTAAGGTATACTCTGTAGGCTTTAGAAGTGGCAGAGTATCCAATAAAATTTCCTTCGTCAGCTTTTACCTCAAACTTTCATTTGGAATCTCTGTCGTTTAAAACCAAGCATTTACTTCCAAATACATGGAAAAACTTGATGTTTGGCCGCCGTTTGTTGATCAGTTCGTAAGGAGTCTTGAGGTGTCTTTTCACAATGGTTGAACGATTCTGTATATAACAAGCGGTAGAAATCGCTTCTGCCCAAAAGTTCATCGGTAATCCGCATGCTGATAGCATAGTTCTTGCGGCCTCCACGAGCGTTCGATTCTTTCTCTTGACTACGCCGTTCTGTTGTGGAGTGCGTGCGGCAGAGAAGTTCTGTGATATTCCTTCTGTAGAAAGATAGGCTTCAATGACAGAGTTTTTAAATTCTGTGCCATTGTCACTTCTTAACTTCTGTATTCTTTATTCATAAAGAACTTGGATTCTTTTCATTAGATTAATCAAGATGATTGGAACATCTGATTTCTTTCGGACAAATTCAACCCATGTGAATCGCGAATACTCATCAATTAAGACAAGTATGTATTTCTTGCCACCTAGGCTCTGTATGGCAATGGGACCGCAGAGGTCGACATGAAGCATGTATAGAGGCCTAGTGCAAGACACATCTGTTTTGCCTCTGTGGGAAGCTCTTCTGAGTTTTCCCATTTCACATGCAGAACACAAGTGATCCTTATTAAATTTAACATTAGGCAAACCTTTAACTAGATCAAGTTTGACCAGTTTATCCAAGGTGTGAAAGTTCAAGTGACAGAACCTGTTATGCCATAACCAGGCTTCCTCACTTTTGCAGGCTACAAGGCAAACTTTGTCTTGTCCTTGGAACTGAAATTCATTAGACATAGATCACCTCTTCTTTCGGCTCGCAGAAGATCCATTCCTGTGTCTTCACTTTTTAGAGAGCAGAAAGTTCTTTTGAACAACACATCGAATCCTGTATCACAAAGTTGGCTTACACTGAGTAGGTTGTGCTTAAGGCCGTCTACATATGCAACTTTGTATACATAAACATTTTCCTTCTTTATGACTCCATAGCCTTTGATGTGTCACTTTTTGTCATCTCCAAAAGTTACAGATCCACCATCGAGTGTTTCTTTGTACGTGGATAGTAAACTTCTGTCGCCAGTCATGTGCCTTGAGCATCCGGAGTCTAGATACCAGATTGGCACATACCGCTTTTGCAGGACAATCATAGAGACTTAGGTACCCATATCCACATGGGTCCAATATTGTTAGAATTTTTCAAGTTTGCCTTAGCATTCTTGAAATACATTATATCTTTTGTAGAAGAATCAGATTGTTTCTTTATAGGTTTTGACTTTTGAATTTGAGTTGAGAGTAAACAATCTTGACAGGAGAAGTGTTTATTTAGTTTGAATATAAGATCAAAGCAATGACAATATTGAATATGAGACGTGATTTGCTTGAACTTTTCATTGAATTCATTGAACTGAGCCACAGAGGCATTACATTCTTTCTTAACACTAGATTTCCTATTACAAGAAGATCTATGAATACTAGAATGTTGTTTGTAAAAGCTTTGTTTAGTTCATGCCTTCTGTGAGTCTCTTCTGTGGTGAACATCTTTTCTTCACTGTCACAGAGGAAAAAGATTTGTTAACTTTAGGCCATTTTCCCTTTTGTTGCCAAGTGGGATTTTCGTTAATTTGCCTTGAAGGTTTTGAAAATTTTGAACTTTTAGGATCTACAGAGGTCTTCTTTTTAAGATTTAACATATCAAGCTCAGCAGAGGTTTTGACTTGTAAATACCAGTTTAGAAAATCTGGGCAGATAGGTATCTCTGTGATTTTCTCTTTTGGAGAAATAGTTCTGTTAAGAACTTCAGAGGAGAATTTAACATCCTCTGTGTCATAGTGAACTATCCCTGATGTAACATCTGTCTCTGAGTCGTCAGAAGATGAATCGTCCTCATATATAGAGGTTGAGTCATCTCTTTCGACAGAGGCTGGATTTTCCGAACATGTATCGTACGAGCTTTCTTCCTCTGTAACATATCTTTCATAGACGGCAGAGGTTCCTGATAAGATCTCTTCAGCGAAAATTTTATCTACAGAAGATGTACAGAAGTTTTCTAAAACGTTTGTTTTCCATACTTCTAAAATTTCCTTTTCAATTGTTTCTTTATGTTTTTCTTCTGAAAAGGTGGGTTTAAACTCAGGAGCTTCTGCCGATAAGATCTTTTCGACATTTATCATACATACAAAAGCAACCTGCGTTTGAGTCTCTGGTTTACCAAACTTAAAGATACCAATCTGATCTTGTGTTTTCAGATATTTCTTTGGTTTGATTCCTCTATTGATAGAGGTTGAAGATGATGAATCTGTGTTTTCAAACCACACATTGATCATCTTCATATGTTTCCTCAAGTGAGGTTCCACAGAGATTTTAGCCCTTTTACTTACAGAGAGTAAGTTTGGAAAATCTGGTTTGTTCGTTTTTCCTAACACAAACAGAGAAGACAGAGATTTAATTCTTTTGCCTTCAACCCTTAGGGTAATATCATCGTACCCTATACCCCGTCTTCCTATTTGTGAGTTTACTTTCTCATACACCTTCTGTGCATCTTTATAGTTTTTAAGTAAAACTTCTCTTCTGAGTAGATCTTGCCAAAGTATCTCTCTCTCTCTTTGAAAGTATTCTTTGAGAGCTCTTATGTATGTTGTTTCACTTCTAGAAACTGAAAGTTCTTTTGTTTTGACTTTTAGAGCTGAGGTTAATTCAGAAATTTGCCTTTTTAAAGGATCTAGATTTTTGTTCCAATTCTTTTCTACTCTTTCCTTTTCTTCAAAATTTTTGGCTTTTTCTTGAGTGAGAAGCCTTACTTCTCTCTCATTAAAGGTGAGTCGTTTCTGAATGCTTTCATTTATCTCTTTTAGTTCAATCAGTTCAATGTTAAGTTTAAGTAAATTATCATCTACAGAATTAGTACAAGAGGTAGAGTTTGAAGTGGATACCTCAGTGTCAGTGCCAGAGTCGACTTCTGCCATGCCACAAAATAGGGCATTGGTGGTGTATTCATCGTCAGAGGTAGAGTCTAACTCGAAGTCCTCCTTGTTCGCCTCAGAATGCCCTTTGTTTGCCATTAGGGATTTTTGCGCATAATATTCAGCCTTCTTTTTGTAAAAAGTTCAGTCCTTCTGTGGGCGATTTGGTCTACTTCTGCATTCATTTGCGAAATGGCCTGGCTTCCCGCAGTTGAAACAACCTTGGGAAGTGTTTCTAGCACGATCGTCGGACTTCTGTCGGTCTCCACCTTTCTCCGTTCGGCATTCGTTTGCGTAATGACCAGGCTTGCCACACTTGTAGCATTCTTGTTGTGTGTGGCTCACCTTGTCATCTGACCTCTGTCGGTCATTACCTCTGTAGTTTCTGTCGCTTGACCTATGTCGATCATTTCTATCATCTGACCTCTGTCGGTCACTTGATTCTTCTCTTCTTCCATCATCTCTTCTATCACCTCGGTTGTCTCTGCCATATCAATCAATTCCTGAACCCCTCTGATTTTCTCTGAACTCTCTTGTCAACAGAGCTAAGGATTTAGCTAATGACGCAAGAGTTATCTCTTCTTCTATCAGCTCGTCTTCTTCGCTATCAACTATCACTATCTTCTTCTTCTCCTTCTTCTTCTCCTCTGTTGCTCTCTCATTTCTCGGTCTCTCTGCAGCCTCTGTAGATTTACTAACCAATGCGTATGGTGCAATGGTTAGTGGTTAGCCTGTGCTATTTGAGGCTCCTGTGCGGCTAGTGTTCCATAGAGATCAAAGAGCGTCCAGGAGTCTAGATCTTGGTTTGTTTGTAAAGACATAGACAACTGGAGCCACTCATCATTCAGGCTCTTTAGAAACATGACGTTATTTTCTTCCGAGGTTCTGTGAATGCCAGACTTTCTACATTTGTTTATGAGAGAGTTGAACCTGTCGTAAGTCGTTTGCAGAGATTCTGTTGCAGAGGCTTTGAAGGCATGATATTCGTTTATGTATTGTGCTCTTCGGTTCTTCTGCGTTTTAGCACCCCCTTCCAACTGTGTTTCTAATTCTTTCCAAAGATCGTGCGCTGTTTCGCATGCATCTAAGGATTGAAAAAGTTCGTTGGGGATAGCCATGATCAATAATCTTTTTGTTTTCTGTGCAACTTCATCTTCTGCCCTATCTTCATCTGACCATTCTCCTTTTGGCTTAGGTTTTTGATGTTCAGGGATTTCAAGAGATTCAGCAGTAGCTGGTACTCGTGGTACTATTATCATGGGAACTTGAGGAGGGTTGTAAAGATATTGTACGAGTGTTTTTTTAGTACCCTCAAAGAAATGGATCATTCTTATCTTCCATTGGGGATACTCATCTCGAAGGAGAGTAGGAGGCTTGGTTAGTGAACCAGCAGTGAAAAAGTTATTTGTATTTGTCATTGCAAGAGTTTAGAAGGTTCTGAAAAGATAATATGACGAAAGAGTATGAGTCTGATGATCTGGAAGGTTTTCTGGGTTTTAACAGTTCCCAGAGTGCACTTTAATGGAGTTTTATCCTGAAAAAATAGTTTCTTTTAAGAATACCACTTTCGAATAAATCGAAAAATGATAGGAAAACAGAAACTTTTCAACGAAATGAAGAACAAGTTAAAACAGAATGATGTCTATCACAAATCTTGTAACAAAGAGGATCACTTGATATTAAAAATCAAGGATAACTCTGATACCAATTGTTGGTTCCCGTTTTGCTTAGACAAGATTAGCAGATCTATTAGTTCGAGTTTATGTTTGATGCGGAAGCGTATTTAAAAAACTAACAGATATGTTTGATAGATTTAGAACACACAATATAAAGAAACAGTTATTTAAGAACAAAATGATATCTTGAAGATTACTGTCGTTCGATATATAATAAGAACACCAAGAACAGATTAAGAACTGTTTGGTGTGTGTGAGAGAGTGTAATGCTAAACAGGTTTGACGATATAAAGCATAAGCATGAAACTCAGATTCTTCGTTTTTTTTTCTTAATATTGTTAAGGAAGATCTCAACAAGAGACATCCTTTTATACTACTCTAGGGGACCATAAAGCATGAGCTACTGTTGATCGGACGGCATTAATAGGTGTACGTGCTGTATTGCATTTAATGCCGCACACGTCTATATTGTAGTAAGCCCTATTGAGTCCATTCAGAGCTTGACGCGTGTTGAGGTTTGACAGGGCACGCTACCATGCAAGTTGATGGACGGATCCAGTAACAGTAGCAAGATATAAAATATCTTCCAAGTCTTTATCGTAAACCACAGAGGCTCTGTAAAGGGTTACAGAGGTTCTGAGGTCTGGTCTTCTGTAGAGCAGTCTTCACCGGGTTCCGAGTCTTTGGTCTTCTTTGTGAGTAAGACAGAGGTTCTATAGGAGACCTCTGTAGCTTCTGTAGCTTCTTGACCTTGATCTTTCGGAAGTGGCAGAACCTCTGTAAGAGGCTTTCTTCACTTAGCCTATTTTTCACTACTTCTAAATACTTCTACGATTAGGAAGATTGAAGCAAACAGGTACCTCCCGAGCGACAGGTAGAGTTTGTTGGTTCTCGTTTTGTTTAAACAAGATTATCAGATCTATTAGTTCAAGTTTAAGTATGATGCGGAAGCGTATTTGAAGAACTAACAGATATGTTTGATAGATTTAGAACACAATATAAATAAACAGTGAACAAGAAATAATATCTCAAAGTTTACTGAATATATATATATATATATCAAGAACATATTCAAGAACAGTGAGTAAGCAAAGCTTTAAAACAGATCTGTTAGGTTCTTGTGAATGAGAATCTGCAGAAGATTACCTTTTTGATTTTAGGAATTGAGAAGACTTTTGCTTTGGTTCTTGACTTTGTTCTGCTGAAGATGTTCTCAAATTCTTCTCTGATGTTCGGATTTGTGATTTGGTCTGTTGGATGGAGGTTCTGTAAGGGATGTTTGTAGAGATATTTGTACACCACTTCTTCCATTTCTTCGTATGTTGGACCATGTGGTGGTACTCGTCTTCTGAGACTCTCCATCTGTTGAACAACTTCTGCAGCTCTTCCTGATAGAGGAATGTCTGATAGAGGCTTCAATCCATATGCCCAGTCCTCTTCTTCAGGCTTTGGAGTTTGAAAGGCATCAAAGGAGCTTTTCATCAGTTTTTCTGTAGGATTGGGTACTGATTTCTTTTTCTTGGGCTCTTCTGTCATTTTTGCCTTTCCCTTGTTTTTGGCTTTTGGAGGTGCAGAACCTGTTGCTTCTGTAGGTTTGGTTGTTGGTGATTTTGTTGAAATGATGGGGGTTGCCTCTATAGGTTTTGACACTTGTGTTTGAGAGGACTTTTGTGGCGTTGGTTCTGTTGGCTTTCTTTGCTCTATAACCTCTGTTGGAGGTTCTTTGGTGACTTCTTCTGTAAGCTCGGTTTTTGTTGGTGAAGGTTGGATATCGAATTTTCTTGCCATTTTGAAAGCTAATATGAACTTGTGCCTTTCTTCTTCTCTCTGCGCCATTCGTTCAGTCATTGTATTGTGCATCTTTCTCAGAATAGAAGAAGCAGAGGTCGTTGCTCTTTTTGGTTTGGTGGCAATCGACTTTCTTCTCGGTATGGTTTGGGGTTTTTCTGTTGATTCTGTTGAAGGTCTTTCTTCCAAGTTGATTACCACAGGGGTGGTTGTTGCCTCTGTGGTTTGCTGATCAGCTTCTGGAATATTGGTTTCTTCAGAAGTTGATTCCACAGAGATGGGTGTTGTCTCTGTGGTCTTTTGATCTTGGGTTTGTTCTGGAGGGGCTTGGCTGATTGGTTCTGGTGCGATTGGTGGAGCTTGTAGTCCTCTGGTCGTAGCTTTCTCCCTTATATTCTCCCCCTCAGGATGATCTGATGGACCAGGATGGTCATAATCAGAGTCATCCTGACTCTTATCAGAAGTACCCTCTGCTCTGCATGAAGCTTTGGGTTTCTTTGGTAGTTCTGCTCCTGCGGCCATCAACTTTGCACATACATCATCACAGAGGCCGATTAGAGTTGCAAGCTCTGCTTCTGTGTTGAAGCGCATTCTGCCGACACTTTTTCTGAATTCTTTGACGTAGATGGCATTTGCAGTAGTGAAGGAGACAATGACTTCTGTGACCTGGTTTATGACATTCTGCCCGAGCTCTGTCAGCTGTGCTCTGGTCATGTATTCTTTTGGCTGCATCATTGTAGTGTTGCGCATTGCCTCTTCTTGAACGTTTTGCAGAGCCTTCTGTAGTTCTACAGGTGTGATGCTCTGTGATTTGTTGGATTGCTTGTTCATTTGTTCAAGGAAATGTTTGACTAATTCCTTGAATGCAGATGTTGCAGCTATTCCAAAATCTTTAGCACAGAAGTGGCTGTAGTTGTGGCAGTTGTTTGAGCAGAAGATTTCATCTCTGTGATGGCCGTTTTCACCTCTGTGGACAGATTGTCCATTTTGGTGTTCAGATTTAGCAAGGCCGTTGATGTTTTCTCTGCAAAAGATGTGAAAGAGCTTTTCAACTCTTTCATGGTTTGGTTCACAGAGGTGACAAGGGTTTGGAACTCATCCCTTGATACTTGTGTCCCTGATGTAACCTTTGGAGGAACACATTCGTCTCCAGAGTGAGTCCCTGCTCCTGGGACACCTTCGTTCACCCTTGTTTGTACGTTGGGGGTGGAAGGATTTCCATCTGATCTTTGAGAGGAAACCTGAGTTTCAATCTCTACAGAAGTTCTGTGAAGAACAGTGTCCAATCCCACTCCAGAGGTGGGTGTCGGAATCTTCTTTTGTTGACTCGGAGACTTGTCTAGAGTCTCTTCGTCTTTGTGCTCACTACTTCTCTCTGAAAGAAGGGTTGGCCCTATTTCGTGCGTGGCAGAGGAAACAAATTCCTCTGTAGGGTGTTCTGGTGTGATCTGGGGTGATGGATCACGAACTATAGGTGAGTCTCTTTGAGGAGACTCCCTAGGAATGGATTCCTCGGTTTCTGTGGGCGCAAAAGTCGAAAGAGTGACTTCTGGCTGGATGGGTTGGGTTTGGATCGAGCTGTGCTGCTCTTTTTCAATAACTCATTCTGCAGCTAGACCTGCGGAGTTAGATGTGTGGGTTGCACTGGGAGTTGGTTTTGGTTGTGTGCCTCTATTAATCCAGACATCTTTTCTTGTTTCTTCCTCTGTTAAGCATCCAAGCACTACATCATTTTCTACCATTTCAGCTTCTGTAGCTATCCGATGGCTTGGTGCTTCTTCCCTAGCTTCTGTTGAAGTTCCTTGCTCTGTGCCTAAGAAGTCGTACATTTGATGAGAGCCGTATAATCTCATGACATGTGGATGATAGAGACCTTTTCGTATTCAGACAGCTTCTTCTTCATCTGAATCTACCTCTGAGACCTCCATTCTTGTCTCCCTTGTTTCAAATCCCTCTTCTTGTACAACTTCGGCCTCTTTTCCTTTTTCTATTATTTTCTCTAAAGCCTCTTTTACTTCATCTCTATTCCACTCAGCTTCTGTTTGTTCTATTTCTTCTGAAGCTGGGCTTGGACTCCTTATGTGGACGTCCAATCCTTGTTGAATGAAGGGGTTCTGTAGAATAACAGGTGTCTCAGCTGATTGATCTCTGGGTGTTTGATCATCTTCTTGCAGATGTTTGTCAATGCTAGAAATAGAGAAGTATTGTTCTTCTGGGGAGTGGTGGTCGAGTGGTTGTGCCGTCCACCCTGCTGTATTTAGAGTGTGGGCAATGTCAGCGTTCTGTAGGAAATCGTTTAAGTTTCCTTGGTGAGCAAATCGATCTGGGGATTGATAGGGTGATTGATATCCCTCTTCTGTCATTTCTACTTCTGCATCTTCTTCTTCTGCAGTTCTTTCTTATGCGATTGCTTCTTCTTCTATGGTAACCAAATTTTCAAGTGATTTCCCATGCTTCTTTTTGGTTTTCCTCCTCTTAGGTTTTGGTGCCCCTTCCTCTGTGGTTTCGATTTTCTTTTCTTCTTCTGTTTTGGAGAAGAGGGAGGAGCAGTGGAGCCAATTTCTGTGGCATGAGGAGGTGAAGGTTGATCTTCTGCAGCGCTTGTGGAGGTGCCTTCTTCAGTTTCCTCTTCTTTGATTTTGGAGTAGAGGTAGAAGATTTCGAAGAGGACTTCTTTCCCATGAGCTCTACACGTTTGGCTAAGAAGCTAAGTTGAATAGCCATGTGTTTTGCTAGTTTGTGATATTTTTTTCTTCTTGAGTGGAAAGAGGTTCTGCAATCATTGTTCCTAGGGGGACACCTAAACGCGGGGGTGTCATAGGACTCTGTTTTGGAGTTCTATGATCGCGTATGTACTCTTTCTTAAGGGTTTTATTCGTGGCATACCTCAGAAGGTTCTTTGACAAAGGTCTGCAGTGTGTGTAGCCATCTACATGATCAGTGGGGGTATTTTTGTTCATTGGGAACTGTTTGGGAATTGGCCCTTCCATTGGCCAGTTCAGTATCAGCAACAGAGGTTCGGACAAAACTCCCAGTATTCTTTGGAATTGCAGAGGTGGTAGAAAGTTAGGATCGTTCTCTTTGACCCTTCTGGCGTTGTTCTTTCTATCGATGGTGTTGATGATCTCTTGCATCATTATGGTCGCGTAATCCAGTGGGAGATCATAGTAAACCCCATACATGATGGTTAATATCTGATGTGAGCTCTGGTCAATACTGCCTATCTTCCCTGTCAGGCATCTGTTAAGAATTGAGAACAAGGTGTTCCACAGAGGTGGTAATCTGCCTCTGCGGAAGTCATTTCTCTTCCTCAGTTGGGTGTTGTACCCAAGCATTTCTACGAAACGACAGATCTCGTTGTCTGTTGGTTGCTCTGCATATTTCTTCAATCCAAGAAGACCCCTTGTTGGTAGGTTGAATTCAAGTGAGAACATTGTTCTATTGAACTTGATTTCCAGATGTTCAGATTCGTCATGTCTTGAAATGTACCCTTTGATAAGAGAATCATCTTTATCAAATCGGCAACTTTGCCAAAACTGGTTCAAATATCTAACTGGAATTTTGTTTGGGGTTCTTAAGAGTAGAGGGAAGAGGATATGATTTTCCATTATGTTTAGAAGAATGGCATGGGCTTCGCCGAAAGCAGTGGGTGAGGGGACCAAATAGCAATTGTTGGATTTGATTGGTAGTACCTTTTCGAAATGATCCTTTGCTATGAAGTTTTGAAGATGTGTGGTTGGAGCAAATTCTGCTGAATCTCCGGAATCTTCTAGTTCAATACTTTTGGCAAGGTGGGGGTTTTCTGAATGTTCAGAATGAGCAGGTGATTGTTCTGGCGAGTTCGCCGGAGAGTGTGCAGGGGAGATAGCTTGAGAAGATGAAGCCATTGGTAATGAGAATAAGATACTTGCAGGTTTTTGCAGGGTTTTGCCGGAGAAGAATGAGGGTTTGTAAAAAGTTTATGAGAGGGTAAGCTTGGTTTTTATAGAAGGGTAAAATGGTAGAATTCGAAAGAGTAAAATATATGGCAATGGATTAAAATTTGGAATCCGTACACAAGTTAGAACGGCGGGTTCAACTTTCCACAGAAAACGTTCCATGTACGCCCAATGAAAAAAAGACACGTAGGCCATGTCAGAGGATGACAGGACGTCGTGCGCGGCCCATTAATGCTAGGCGCGTGGGGTTGTTCTTAGCCACATGAGATTCACTCTCAGTAAAAGTAATCGATATTACTACAGAAATGCCCAAGTAACAGATTGACAGAACTTCTGTGGTTTATAGAAGCTCTGTGATTTTGAAAATCTTGATGTTTATCCCTTTCTCATATATCTTATTGTTATCATGACTTCTGTGGGTTCTTCTTTAACCAAAACGTTTGCAAAGGCACTGGAGAGGATCAATAGGATTTTTAGTTAAGAATTTTTGCTCGCAGAGGTTTTGTGGCTCTGTGGGAACTAGCAGAAGCTCTGTGAGGGCCAGCAGAAGCTCTATGAGGGAAAAAATCTCATAACAAAAATTCTATTAAATTTTCTGATCATCCAATTTTTGATCTGTTTTAAGAGATGTTTTTCGGACATATTTGAAAGTTGGTGTCCAAGAAAACTGTTATGGAAAAAGTTTTGTTCGTGAAGGTCATGGTGTATGTATTCGGTTTCCGAGATAACATTCCAAAAGATCGATAGAGGGTTAATTTGTGATCTCAGAGCATATTTCTGGCAGAGCCTCTGTTGAGCTCAGCAGAGGCTCTATGACCTCAAATTTCTCATAACTCAAATTTTATGAAACTTTTTGATCTTTTGATTTTTGAAATGTTATCCACAGTATATTTAGGACATATTTGACAATTTGTGTCCCAGCAAACTGTTTTCAACAACCTTTTGTACGAGAGACATACCTTTTTGGTTCTTCTTTTCTCGGCAGTGATGTCTGACTTCTGTCGATATAGATTCATCGACGCTCTTCTTTGGCTTCTCCTTGAAAGTTTTACCTCTGTAGATAATTTCAGGGTCCATTTTTGCTCCCCCTTGATCTAATCACCTCTGTAGATCAGGAATTTTCCTTTTACTCCCCCTTGATCTATGCTTGGATCAAAGAATGATAAGATTTGTATTGAGCATAGGTTTTGTTTTTCCAGAGGTTCTGTGGATGTCGTCAGAGGTTCTGGGCAGACTTACAGAAGCTCTGTGATATTAAGAACTATTTAAGATTGAGAATTTACATACAAAAATAAATCAATCAAAGCAATAAGTTAAGTAAAATAGAAATATATACTTATTTACAGAAGATAAAGCTATACTTACAGAGGATTTTCTCGTCTAAGGCTTTGGTGAATAAGTCTGCAAGTTGATATTTTGTTGGCACGAAATGCATCTCGATTGTACCGTGTTCAACATGATGTTTCAAGAAGTGGTACCTTATATCGATATGCTTGGTTTTGGAATGTTGCACAGGATTGGCAGAGATGGCAATGGCAATTTTGGAATCACAGAAGATGGGTATTTTGAATAGAATGTGGCCGTAGTCTTTTAGCTGAGTCTTCATCCATAGAACCTGAGAACAACAGCTAGCAGCAGCAACGTATTCAGCTTCTGCCGTAGATGTTGATACACATTTCTGCTTTTTGGAGGTCCAACTGACTAGCTTACCACCTAGGAATTGACAACTCCCAGAGGTACTCTTTCTGTCGAGCATGCATCCTCCATAGTCTGAATCTGTATAAGCTTTAAGACAAAAGCCAGAGTTCTGTGGATACCAGAGACCAAGATTTTTGGTCCCCTTTAGGTATGTAAAGATTCTTTTAACAGCATCATAATGTGATTTCTTAGGATTAGCTTGATAACGTGCACAAAGACATGTGGAATGCATAATGTCAGGTCTGCTTGCAGTTAAGTATAACAGAGATCCAATCATGCCTCTGTAGAGAGTGCATTCTACAGAGATGCCATCTGGATCTAAGGATAACTTATTTCCAGTGGCCATTGGAGTTTTCATTGCAGAGGTATCAGAGAGGCTATACTTGAAAAGAATGTCAGAGACATATTTGGCCTGATTTATAAAAATTCCCTCTGATGTTTGTTTGACTTGGAGTCCGAGGAAGAATGTTAATTCTCCCATCATACTCATTTCAAACTCACTCTACATGAGTTTTTCAAAAATTTTGCACTCTTCTGTATTAGTAGACCCAAAAATTATGTCGTCCACATAGATTTGTACAAGCATTATTTCACTGTTTTTACGTTTATAGAATAGGGTAGTATCTGTTGTACCTCTGTTGTAGCCATTTACTAGAAGAAAAGTAGAAAGTCGTTCGTACCATGCTCTTGGAGCCTGTTTCAGTCCGTACAGAGCCTTTTCAAGGTAGTATACATGCCTTGGGAATTTTGAGCTTTCAAACCCTGGTGGCTGATTTACGTAAACCTCTTCTTGGATTTCACCGTTGAGAAAAGCTGATTTTACGTCCATCTGATAGACTTTAAATCCTCTGTGGGCTGCTAAGGCTAAGAATATTCTTATTGCTTCTAGCCGTGCGACAGGGGCAAAAGTCTCATCGTAGTCTATGCATTCTTCTTGTCTATAACCCTTGGCCACCAATCGTGTTTTGTTTCTGATAACCACTCCATCTTCATCCTTCTTATTTCTGTAGACCCACTTAGTCCTAATGGCCTGTTTCCCTCGTGGCAGAGGTACTAAAGTCCATACTCTGTTACGCTCAAACTGCAGAAGTTCTTCTTGCATGGCGTCTACCCAGTTTGGGTCATCTAGGGCTTCAGAAATCTTCTTTGGTTCTATCACACTAATAAAATTTGTAAAGAAACAAAAATTAGCAGTGGCAGACCTGGTTTTTACTGAGTCAGAAGGTTCTCCAATTATTTGGCTTGGAGGATGGCTTTTTGTCCACTGAGTGGTGCGTGGATCTTCTTCTTGTGTATCCTCTGTCGTTCTTCTTGCCTTGGTGGTTGATTCTACCATTTGTGGAATGATTGGTATGAGTGGTGGTTGAGTTTGTTCCTCTGAGGACGTATAGTCTTGGTCCTCAATTTCCTCTGTAATTGGTTCTTCTGTGGATTGTGGAGTTTGTTTTTCAGCAGCTTCTGTGGTCGTTTTTCTTGATGTTTCATCTTCTGCATTTTATTCTTCGGCATTTGCATCTGTAGTATTTACAGAAGAAGATGAAGCATTATTTGGACCAGTTAGAGTCATACCTGTAGGATTTTGTCCGACGGAGGATGGTTCTTTAGAAACTCTGATGGTTCCAACAGAAGGATCAATGTCATCGTGGAACATCTCTAAAAATAGAAGATTTAAGTCTTCTTTCGTTTGCGAGATGTCAGAGGTTTCCCTTTTAAGTTCGAGTTCTGAGCTGATTTGCTCAAAAGTCATTTGGAATGAATCATCAAAAGAAACATTGATACTTTCTACGATTTTGCGAGATCTTGTAAGGAATGCTCTATAGGCTTTGGAAGTGGCAGAGTATCCAATGAATTTGCCTTCGTCAGCTTTTACCTCAAACTTTCCTCTTGAATCTCTGTCGTTTAAAACAAAGCATTTACATCCGTACACATGAAAAAATTTGATGTTTGGCCGCCTTTTGTTGATCAATTCGTAAGGAGTCTTGAGGTGTCTTTTCACAATGGTTGAACGATTTTGTGTATAACATGCGGTAGAAATCGCTTCTGCCCAAAAGTTCATCGGTAATCCGCATGCTGATAGCATAGCTCTTGCTGCCTCCATGAGCGTTCGATTCTTCCTTTCGACTATGCCGTTCTGCTGTGGAGTGCGTGCTGCAGAGAAGTTCTGTGATATTCCTTCTGTAGAAAGATAGGCTTCAATGACAGAGTTTTTACATTCTGTGCCATTGTCACTTCTTAACTTCTGTATTATGCATTCATAAAGAACTTGGATTCTTTTCATTAGATTAATCAAGATGATTGGAACATCCGATTTCTTTCGAATAAATTCAACCCATGTGAAACGCGAATACTCATCAATTAAGACAAGAATGTATTTCTTGCCACCTAGGCTCTGTATGGCAATGGGACCGCAGAGGTCAACATGAAGCTTGTACAGAGGTCTAGTGCAAGACACATCTGTTTTGCCTCTGTGGGAAGCTCTTCTGAGTTTTCCCATTTCATAGGCAGAACACAAGTGATCCTTATTAAATTTAACATTAGGCAAACCTTTAACTAGATCAAGTTTTACCAGTTTATCTAATGTGTGAAAGTTCAAGTGACAGAACCTGTTATGCCATAACCAGGCTTCTTTACTTTCGCAAGCTACAAGGCAAACTTTGTCCTTGGTTGTTGAACAAAAATTCATCAGATACAGATCACCTTTTCTTTCGGCTCGCAGAAGTTCCATTCCTGTGTCTTCACTTTGCAGAGAGCAGAAAGTTCTTTTGAATAACATATCGAATCCTGTATCACAGAGTTGACTTACACTGAGTAGATTGTGTTTAAGGCCATTCACATATGCAACTTTGTATACATAGACGTTTTCCTTCTGTATGACTCCATAGCCTTTGATGTGTCCCTTCTTGTCGTCTCCAAAAGTTACAGATCCACCATCGTGTGTTTCTTTGTATGTGGATAGTAAACTTCTGTCGCCAGTCATGTGCCTTGAGCATCCGGAGTCAAGATACCAAATTGGCACAAACCGCTTCTGTAAGACAATCACAGAGACTTAGGTACCCATATCCATATGGGTCCAATATTGTTAGAATTTTTCAAGTTTGCCTTAGCATTCTTGAAATACATTTTATCTTTTGTAGAAAAATCAGATTGTTTCTCTCTAGGTTCTGACTTTGGAGTTTGAATTTTAGTGGAGAGTAAGCAATCTGGACTTGAGAAGTGATTATTCAATTTGAACATAAGATCAAAGCAATGACAGTATTTAATATGAGACGTGATTTGTTTGTACTTTTCATTGAATTTATTGAACTGAACCACAGAGGCATTACATTCTTTCTTAACATTAGATTTCCTATTACAAGAAGATCTATGAATACTAGAATGTTGTTTGCAAAAGTCTTGTTTAGGTCGTGCCTTCTGTGAGTCTCTTCTGTGGTGAACATCTTTCTTCACTGTCACAGAGGAAAAATATTTGTTAGCTTCAGGCCTTTTTCCCTTTTGTTGCCAAGTGGGATTCTCTTTAATTTGCTTTAAAGGTTTTGAAAATTTTGAGCTTTTAGGATTTTTAGAGGCCTTTTTCAGATTATCAAGCTCTGTAGAGGTTTTGACTTGTATACACATTTTGAGAAAATCTGGACAGATAGGTATCTCTGTGATTTTCTCTTTTGGATAAATTGTTCTGTTAAGAACCTCAGAGGAGAATTTAACATCCTCTATGTCACAGTGAATTATCCCTGATTTAGAATCAGTCTCTGAGTCGTCAGAGGATGAATCGTCCTCATATACAGAGGTTGAGTCATCTCTTTCGACAGATGCTGGATTTTCTGAGCATGTATCGTACGAGCTTTCTTCCTCTGTAAAATAACTTTCATAGATAGCAGAGGTTTCTGATGAGATCTCTTCAGCGAGAATTTGATCTATAGAAGATGTACAGAGATTTTCTAAAACATTTGATTTCAAAACTTCCAAAATTTCTTTTTCAATTGATTCTTTAAGTTTTTCTTCTGAAAAGATGGGTTTTAACTCAGGAGCTTTTGCAGATAATTTATTTTCGACATTTATCATACAGACAAAAGCGACCTGCGTTTGAGTCTCTGGTTTACCAAACTTAAAGATACCAATCTGATCTTGTGTTTTCAGATATTTCTTTGGTTTGATTCCTCTATTGATAGAGGTTGAAGATGATGAATCTATGTTTTCAAACCACACATTGATCATCTTCGTATGTTTCCTCAAGTGAGGTTCCACAGAGATTTTAGCCCTTTTACTTACAGAGAGTAAGTTTGGAAAATCTGGTTTGTTCGTTTTTCCTAACACAAACAGAGAAGACAGAGATTTAATTCTTTTGCCTTCAACCCTTAGGGTAATATCATCGTACCCTATACCCCGTCTTCCTATTTGTGAGTTTACTTTCTCATACACCTTCTGTGCATCTTTATAGTTTTTAAGTAAAACTTCTCTTCTGAGTAGATCTTGCCAAAGTACCTCTCTCTCCTTTTGAAAGTATTCTTTGAGAGCTCTTATGTCAGTTGTTTCACTCCTAGAAACTGAAAGCTCTTTTGTTTTGATTTTTAAAGAAGAGGTTAATTCAGAAATTTGCCTTTTTAAATGATCTATATTATTGCTCCAATATTTTTCTACTCTTTCCTTTTCTTCAAAAATTTTGGCTTTTTCTTGAGTGAGAAGCCTTACTTCTCTCTCATTAAAGGTGAGTCTTTTCTGAATGCTTTCATTTATCTCTTTTAGTTCAATCAGTTCAATGTTAAGTTTAATTGAATCATTATCTACAGATTTAGTACAAGAGGTAGAGTTTGAAATGGATACCTCATTGTATGTGCCGGAGTCGACTTCTGCCATGCCACAGAACAGGGCATTGGTGGTGAATTCATCATCAGAGGTAGAGTCTGATTCGAAGTCCTCCTTGTTTGCTTCAGAATGCCCTTTGTTCGCCATTAGGGATTTTTGCGCATAATATTCAGCCTTCTTTTTGTAAAAAGCTGAGTCCTTCTGTGGGCGATTTTGTCTACTTCTACATTCTTTTGCGAAATGGCCTGGCTTGCCGCAGTTGAAACAACCTTGAGAGGTGTTTCCAGTTCGATCGTCGGACTTCTGTTGATCTCCACCTTTCTCTGTTCGGCATTCGTTTGCGTAATGACCAGGCTTACCACATTTGTAGCATTCTTGTGTGTGGCCTACCTTGTCATCTGACCTCTGTCGGTCATTTCCTCTGTAGTTTCTGTCGCTCGACCTCTGTTGGTCATCATTTCTGTAGTCTGACCTCTGTCGGTCACTTGATTCTTCTCTTCTTCCATCATCTCTTCTATCTCTCTGGTTGTCTCTGCTATATCTGTCATTTCCAAAATTTCTTTGGTTACCTTTGAACTCTCTTGTCAATAGAGCCAATGATTTAGCTAATGACGCAAGAGTTACTTCTTCCTCTATCAGCTCGTCTTCTTCGCTATCAACCATCACCATTTTCTTCTTCTCCTTCTTCTTCTTCTCTGTTGCTCTCTCATTTCTCGGTCTTTCTGTAGCCTCTGTTGATTTACTAACCAATGCGTATGGTGCAATGGTTATTGTTTTAGCCTGTGCTATTTGAGGCTCTTGTGCAGCTAGTGTTCCATAGAGATCAGAGAGTGTCCATGAGTCTAGATCTTGGTTTGTTTGTAAAGACATAGACAATTGAAGCCACTCATCATTCAGGCTCTATAGAAACATGACGTTATTTTCTTCTGAGGTTCTGTGAATGCCAGACTTTCTGCAAATTTTTATGAGAGAGTTGAACATGTCGTACGTCGTTTGCAGAGATTCTGTTGCAGAGGCTCTGAATTCATGATATTCATTTATGTACTGTGCCATTCGGTTCTTCTGTGTTTTAGCACCCCTTTCCAATTGTCTTTCTAATTCTTTCCAAAGATCGTGTACAGTTTCGCATGCATCTAAGGATTGAAAAAGTTCGTTGGGGATAGCCATTATCAAGATTCTTTTTGTTTTCTGTGCAACATCATCTTCTGCCTTATCTTCATTTGACCATTCTTCTTTTGGCTTCGGTTTTTGATGTTCAGGGATTTCAGGAGATTCAGCAGTAGCTGGTACTCGTGGTACTACTATCATGGGAACAGGAGGAAGGTTGTAAAGATATTGTACTAGATTTTTTTCAGTACCCTCAAAGAAATGAACCATTCTTATCTTCGAGTGAGGATACTCATCTCGAAGGAGAGTAGGAGGTTTGGTTAATGAGCCAGCAGTGAAAAAGTTATTGGTATTTGTCATTGTAAAGGTTCTGAAAAGATAGTATGACTAAAGAGTATGAGTCTGATGATCTGGAAAGTTTTTATGGGTTTGAACAGTTCCCAGAGTACACTTTAATGGAGGTTTAACCTGGAAATGCGGAATAGGTTAAAAAGGAATGATGTCTATCACCAATCTTGTAACAAAGAGGATCACTTGATATTGAAAATCAAGGTAGGCTCTGATACCAATTGTTGGTTCTCGTTTTGTTTAAACAAGATTATCAGATCTATTAGTTCAAGTTTAAGTATGATGCGGAAGCGTATTTGAAGAACTAACAGATATGTTTGATAGATTTAGAACACAATATAAATAAACAGTGAACAGGAAATAATATCTCAAAGTTTACTGAATATATATATATCAAGAACAGATTCAAGAACAGTGAGTAAGCAAAGCTTTAAAACAGATATGACTCTCAAAGTATATAAGTTACGTGTTCTTGATGTTTTTCTCTCTCAATTCTCGATTTGGAATAACTCAACATGAGTCTTCCTTATATACTACTCTAAGGGGACCATAAAGCATAAGGTACTATTCAGAATGGACGGTATGAATAGTTGGACGGTTGGCATGAACAGTTGGACGTGATGTATTGCATTTAATGCCGCAGACGTCTATTATGTACTAAGCCCTATTGAATCCAATCAGAGTTTGACACGTTGAAGATGGACAGGGCATGCTACCATGCAAGTTGATGAACAGGTTCAGAAACAGTAGCAAGATATTATAAATATCTTTGAAGTCCTTGTTGAAGACCGCAGAGGCTCTGTGAAGTGTCACAGAGGTTCTGCGGTTTGGTCCTTTGTAGAGCAGTCTTCACCGGATTCCGAGTCTTTGGTCTTCTTTGTGCGTATGACAGAGCTTCTGTAGGACGCCTCTTTTAGCTTCTTTAGCTTCTTGACCTTGATCTCTCGGTAAGTTCGGCAGAGCCTCTGTAAGAGGCTTTCTTCACTTGGCCTATTTTTCACTACTTCTAAATACTTATATGATTAGGAAGATTGAAGATAACAGAGTTCCGCATTGATTTGATTCCGGGTGCTGCTCCGGTGGCCAAGGCACCTTATCGCCTGGCTCTACCAGAAATGAAGGAGTTGTACACTCCGTTGCAGGAACTTCTCGAAAAGGAGGTCATCAAGCCGAGTTGTTCACCGTGGGGAGCCCCGATTCTGTTTGTGAAGAAGAAGGACGGGTCCCAACGGATGTATATAGATTACCGTGAGTTGAATAAGCTTACGGTGAAGAATCGTTATCCTCTGCCAAGGATCGATTACTAGTTCGACCAGCTACAGGGAGCCTCGTGGTTCTCTAAGATTGATTTGAGATCGGGGAGATGCGGGTGAGGAGTGAGGATACGTAGAAGACGGTATTTCGTACACGTTATGGCCATTACGAGTTTGTGGTGATGCCTTTCGGGCTCACCAATGCACCAGCAACGTTCATGGACCTTATGAACATGGTGTGTAGCCCGATGTTGGATCGGTCGGTGATTGTGTTCATTGACAATATTCTCGTGTATTCGAACTCGAAGGAAGAGCACGAGACGCATTTGTGGGAAGTTTTGGAGGTTTTGAGGCGGGAGAAGCTTTATGCTAAGTTCTCCAAGTGTGAGTTCTGGTTACGGGAGGTCCAATTCCTAGGACATGTCGTGAACCAGAATGGTATTATGGTCGATCCGGCCAATATTACAGCAGTGATGCAGTAGGAGGTGCCAAAGACTCCCACTGAGGTACGGAGTTTTCTTGGGTTAGCAGGGTACTACCGGAGATTCATTCAGGATTTCTCCAAGATTGCGTTACCTATGACCCGATTGACGAAAAAATCTGCGGCTTTCAGCTGGGGTGAGGAGCAGCAGAGGGCTTTTGAGGAGCTGCGCAGACGTTTATGCGAGGCTCCGGTGTTGACTTTGCCTGAGGGTATGGAGGATTTGGTAGTGTATTGTGACGCTTCTCACCAGGGATTGGGCGCCGTGCTCATACACCACGATAAGGTTATAGTGTCACACCCCGCTAAAGCGGAAACACGAGGTATAACAGCGTAGAGTTTCATTCAAAAGGTAACAGTCAACACCAACCACAACATTCAATACAGTAGTTCAAAATATTACATTACAACGTTTTAAGCAAATTGTTCCAAAAAGAAGACGTCAGATACAAAAATTAACAGTAGAAGTTTTAATGTTCTTGATGCTGATGTCATCATGCAAAATACACCCTACATGCCTTCACTTACTTATTAGCACCTGAAAAGCATGATGAAAAGAAAATGGTCAACTACAAAGAGTTGGCGAGTTCACAGGTTTTCGTATGCACAAAAAAAAATTTGCATGCAGAAATTGTTATTGTGAAACGTTTGTTCACACGAAGTTTACGTAACCAGTTGTTCGAGTATTCGCACGAGGTATAATGTATGCAATGATGTCATAGCATTGAGCCACTACCAAACCTTCCGACAAACCAACGCCCCTTATATTATTCACGTCCTACCTCAGCGGTGAAATAATTCCACATGGGTAAGACCATTGTTGTTACTGGTAAAGTGCACTTCTAGCTCGTCAGCTTAAAGTGGGGTTGTCAATCCAAATAGCGCTACCCACAAATACCATCGGCTCGTAATGAGTTAATAAGTAGTGTCTAACAAGTGGGGACTTTTTCATTTAAAACTCAAGCACATCAAAAAGTATACATACCTTAGTGCACAAACAATTAAATTTAAGGTTCAACATTTCATAGCATAATTCAATCAATTTGAAATTCAATATCATGCTTTTCACCCCAAATTGTAACAAAAGAGTAAAAAGGGGCTGTGAATACTCACAATGTTCAGCAAGGATTTCCAAGGGTTGCCGCACGGTTGCACAGTTTCTCGATTCTAGGTCCTTCCTAAGGAAGTGAAACACATTATCAGTTTCGGTCTAACTCTTATGGCTAACGCATTGCTTAGCCCATCATGTCTTATAAAATGCCTTAGTATCAGTTACTAGGTTTAAGTATTATTTCGCATTGTTGTTTATATGTTATTTATTGGTTTTAAAAAAATGTTTGTAGGATTTTATTGTGACATAATTAAATTTATATGTTATATATAGTATTTAATCCTTTTGTACCATGTTTTATAATTCCTTATTAACCTTGTGTTTTAATCCAAGTTCAAATTCTTATAAACTTCTTACTTATTAAGGCATCATTTATACATTCATATACATGTATATGTTGTTTTCATTTGGTGTTTTAACAAATTCTACCATTTATATGCTTTTTAACTTTTAATATTCCTAAAAATCTCTTTTTCTTGAATTAGGGTTTTTACCTTTTCTGATGGCAGAATATTAAGTCAACTTATGGTCATCTCTAAATATCTTCTGGAATTTTTTGTTTAACCAAATTTTTATATGTATTAATTTAATGTCTTAGGGAACTTTTGACATAAATATCATTATTTTTAGAGGTTATTAGCTATTTTAATCTTTACACCTAAGTTTGAGTGTCACCGATACCAAAACAGCCTGCACATTCCTTTTTGTCACGTCCATTTGGAGGGTCAAATCTCAACATTTTTCAGTGATTCAAATGGGGTTTTAAACTCAACTCATAGATGTATCTTCCAGAAAAATTTCATGATTTTTGGTTGTATATTAAGGGAGTTATGATCGTTTTAAGGTGGGTTTTATTTTAGGACAGATTCTGATTTCTTGCACACTTATCTTGAATTGAATGGTTGAGACCTCAAATCTTAATATTTTTTTGTGAAACCACTTTTGTTTGAACCATAACTCATTAAAATAATTTCCAGAAGAAAAATAAAGAATTTTGGTTTAGTATCAAGTGAGTTATGAGTGATTTAAGTAGACATTTTCTCTGCTAGACTGTTTTTACACTTCTTCATTTGATGTGGGTAGATGAAGGGTCAAAACTTCGAGTTTTTACATGAAACCACTTGGGTTTGAAACATAACACAATAAACAAAGTTCTAGAAAAGGATTCATATCATTTAGTTAAGTATTGTTCAAGATATGGTCGGATGAAGTGCATGCAAGTAATCTGCCAGAAACTGAAAATGCTTATTCATGGAAAATGAGTGTTTTATATCCATATTTTCACTCATATGGTTGGTTCTTTGATTGAACACTCATTTACCACTACTTTAACAATGTTCTTAGATAAAAAAAAATCTATTTTTGATTTTTATAAACACATGCATGAACTCACACATTTCAGATTATGACAAAAATACACATGCATGTAGTCAAAACATCATGTTCTTGAGTTCTAGTTGTATGGCTTAAGGATTATCACCATCTGTTTGACATAACATGTCTTTGGTGATTAATATACCATGAAAAGGGTCTATTAAGGCCCCTTTATCCAGAAACTCAAGGATTACAAAATAAGATGAGAAAAAGATGGAGAAATGACAAGAAAAGGAAGAAAAATGAAGAAGAACACAAGAGGGATGAGTTTTACCCCTTCTAGTGTTGATGTTTACCTTCAAAACCTTCAAAAATGGATTGATTTGGTGTGGTGTTGTGGCTGATTTTCGGCCAAGGGAGAGGAAGAGAGAAAATGGTGAGTGTTTGAATGTAGAGAGAGAGGGGATGGTAGGAAAATGAAAGGGTTTTTTTGAAAAAAATGAGACTTTTAATTAGTGAGTGTTGGGCTAAGTGTTAGGGGCCGAAATTTGGGCTATAAATTTTGGTTTGTTTATTTTTTTTTAAATGCTAATTAATATTGTATCATTATACATTTTATATAATTTTATAAAAGATTGATTTAAAGTAGTTAAAACCTCATTTATCTACTTAATTTTTGGTTTAATTATTTAAACTTTTAAAATTTGCATTTGGGTATATATAAACTATATATTTACTCCTCTTATTATTAATATAATTATAATTAAATGTTAACTGTTCCATTCGGCATTTTATAAGACAACTTAAGCAGTTCCGTGCGGTAACAGGACTTTCTTAGTGTACTGTTGGAATTCTTAGGAAACTAACACTTAGCCATCAATATTAAGTCATTATGAGTTATTCCTACTTGTTAAAACAAGTATTATACTATTCAGTTGCTAACCTGAGTGTTTTGGTTTGACGGGTGTCACATATAGCTTACGCTTCGAGGCAGTTGAAGCCTCATGAGGCGAACTACCCGACACATGACCTAGAGTTGGGAGCAGTGGTGTTTGCTCTCAAGATGTAGAGGCATTACTTGTATGGCGTCAAGTGTACGATATACACTGACCATAAAAGCCTCAAATACTTGATGGACCAGCAAAACCACAACATGCGTCAGAGGAGGTGGCTTGACGTAGTTAAAGATTATGATTGTGAGATACTTTACCACCCGGGTAAAGCGAATGTTGTTTCCGACGAACTTAGTCGACATCCGGTTGGTGAGCCACTGTGGGGTTTGTGTAAACGGTTAACATTGGTTACACCTCTCCTTGAGTCGATAGGTAGTGCTCAAGAAGTGGCAGTTCTGGACGAGAATGCCAAACGCGAGAGAGTTTCGGGTGAAATTCCGAATTTTGCCCATGATAGTCGAGGTTTATTGACCCGGTATGGTCGAGTGTGGGTTCCCTTCACTGGCGGGAACATGCAGATATTGTTGGACGAGGCGCATAAGTCCAAGTTTTCGATTCATCCTGGAGCTACGAAAATGTACCGCGACCTGCGGGAGAATTATTAGCGGCCCGGCATGAAGCGGGATGTCGCCAAGTGTGTAGAGGTATGCTTGACATGTCGGAAAGTCAAGGATGAGCACCAGCGGACGCATGGGAAGTTGCAGCCTTTAGAGATTCCAGTGTGGAAATGGGAGCAGATCACGATGGATCTCATTACTAAACTCCCAAGGACTCCACGTGGGAATGATGCTATTTGGGTGATTGTCGATCGTCTGACCAAGAGTGCTCACTTTTTGGCCATCAGGGAGAGCTCCTCGGCGGAGAAGCTCGCAGAGACTTTCGTGCGAGAGATTCTAGCCAGGTACGGGGTGCCAGTTTCGATTGTCTCTGACAGGGACACCCGTTTTACCTCTCGGTTTTGGGAGAAGTTTCAGGTAGAGATGGGTACGTGGTTATATTTTAGCATGGCCTTTCATCTACAGAATGACGGGTAGAGTGAGCGTACTATTCAGACACTCGAGGACATGCTTCGGCATGTGCTATTGATTTTGGAGGTAGTTGGGATCAGTACCTTCCTTTGGCGGAGTTTTCCTACAACAACAGCTTCCATTCCAGTATTGGCATGCCGCCGTACGAGATGTTGTATGGTAGGAAGTGCAGGATGCCCATTTGCTGGGGCGAGGTTGGTCAACGAGTATTGGGGAGTACTGATATCGTGCTGAAGACGACTGAGATGATACAGATGGTGCGGGACCGTTTAGTTACTGCACAGAGTCGGCAGAAGAGTTACGCCGACAAGAGACGATCAGACTTGGAGTTTCAAGTGGGGGATTATGTTTTGCTGATGGTTTCGCCTTGGAAAGGGGTGATTCGGTTTCGTAAACGGGGAAAGTTAGGACCCCGTTACATTGGACCTTACAAGGTCATTGCGCGAGTGGGAAAGGTAGCTTATCGCTTAGAGTTACCGGACGAGCTGAGCTTGATCCACAACACATTCCATATGTCTCAGTTGCGGAAGTGTGTGGTGGATGAGTCTGCGGTGATTCCTTTCGAGGATATTAAGATCGACGAGCGGCTTAATTACGTAGAGAAGCCGATCGCCATTGTTGACAGGAAGACGAGGACCTCGCATAACAAGGTAATTGGTTTGGTGAAAGTCTAGTGGCAGCACCGAAAGGGTTCCGAGTGGACTTGGGAACCCGAGGTTGAGATGCGGGAGAACTATCCGGAGCTGTTCGCGGACGTAGACTTCGAGGACGAAGTGTAATTCAAGCGGGGGAGAGTTGTAAAGCCCGTGTCCCGGTATGGTTTAATTTTACGCATTTATTTATTTAATATCTTTCCCTAAGCGAATTGTTAGTAACGGGTTTTGGCGGGGAAGACCTAAAATGTTAAAATAATGTAATGAGGGGGCTAAATGGTTAACACCGTAACTTGTTTGTAAAGGAACTTGAAGGAAGGGACTAATTATGTAAATTTTTGAAAGTGTTGCATGGGGATCGGCTTAAGAGACCGACCCCCTCCCCTTTCTCGTTTCACTTTCGTCCCACACAAAGAACACCCACAAAACCCTAAGCGCAACCCTACCTCCTTCCCCTCCCTTCTTGCTGCCGCTGCTGTTCCACCCAAAACCACCGGCGCTGTCGCCGTGGTTCGCTGCCGAAGAGAGAGAACGAGAGAGAGAGAGAGGGTGCTGGAGTGTAAGTCCAGGATTTACTCTTACAATCAATACAACAATGTATGAAACAGTAATTGAGAAGTAATATGATCAAGCCCAATTGTATTCAGTGAAGAACAAAATTACATATCTTAGAGAGAGAGAATCTCAAAGATTACAAAAGGAGAATACAAATATATTCGGGAAAATCAGTTAGCAATGAAGTGCTAACAACTATATATATATATATATATATATACTGCAACGGAAATATTAAAGCTACAGTACAAATATGAATGACTAATAGGAACAATACACGTGTCCTAATTAGTTAACTGAACACAAAGGAAAGTATCTAGTTATAAGTTCTGAACAGGTAGTTCAGAACTTCTGAACATTCTTCTGACAAGGCTTCTCAGAACTTCTGACTCTACTTCTGACTCTTCTTCTCAGACTTCTGACTCTTCTTCTCAAACTTTCAAAGCGATCCTTCTGAGCCTTCTTAGTCAGAACTCTGACCCTTCATATCAGAACATCTGAGTCTTCTCATCAGACCTTTAACACTTAGTTTATTGACAAAACTCAGATCTAACAATCTCCCCTTTTTTGTCAAATAAACTGATACTTTGCATCATCCAAATCTTTCAAGGCAGGAGCAATCTTCTGTAAGAGCACATTTCTTTGATTAAGCCTTTTGTCGATCTTGTCAATAATTTCTTGGACAGTTTCAATCTGCTGAGTCATCACTTCCTGAGTTATGTTGCATTGCTTTATTTTTAACATCTTTTTCTCCAAATTGTGCTTGATGATTCTCAAAGTTCCAGAGCAGTATTTTGCAGTCTCCTTGGTCTGAAGAAGATCTTTTCACTCTTGTTTTTCAAAAAGACTCCCAAATCTGGATATTTAAGAACACTTCCAGTTTTCAACACCTTTTTCTGATCATGATCTGTGTTGGGTTTTGCCAGATAAACACATGGCCTTTGCAAATACAGAGCTATTTGAAAATCTGTATAACCATGCCATCTTAGGATGTAAAACATAGCTTCAATTACCACACTTCTTGCCTTCCTTTCAGTCTTATCTTTGCTTGATTCCTTGAAGCACAGCATACAATGTAATCTGTAGAAATCCACTACTGATAGCTTTTCAAAATCTGCATCAGTAAAATAGTATATATTGCCATCTTCTCTCAAAACTTCAAAAGACAAGTATTCCATCTTTCTGAATTTTTTAACTTTTAATTCTCTGATCCCTGTGATTAAGAAATCAGAATATACAGCCTGTTTTGATTTCCCAAGACACCTTGATTTCTCTGCCAACCAGATCTGAGCCTCCTTTGGTCTATCATAATATACATTCAGAAATTGTATCTCTTTAGGCTTGAAAAACTCAGGTAGATCAAACTCAAGAAAGTATCCATTCAAATCAATTGACATCTCATCTTCTTTTGATTCAGATTGTTCAGCTTGATCAAGACTTGTTATCTGCACATTCTGAGGAGTTGTGTTCTGAACTTCTTCAACATCATCTGAAAGGATTTCATTCACTTCATACTCAGCAGGAAACACAAAGTCATTGTGCAGCATCCTTTTAGGATTAATCTCTGATAATAACCATTCACCACAGCCTCTGATTTTTCTTCTGAGATTTAATCTTCTTTCCACAGAGTTTACACATTTTTTCTTTAGATTTTCTCTTTCAGCAGCAACATTAACTTTCATTTCAGTTAGTAACCAACTCAAAGTTGCATCACTATACTTCATCAATTCCTTCAGTTTGAATATTTCAAGTCTTCCTTGAACTGGATATGCAAACCCTTCAGTTTCCATTCCTTCATTTATGAATCCCTTCACATATACACCAAACCCTGAAATCATTGCTGGACATTTCAAGTTGCATTTCTCTTTTCTTCCTTCAATTGCCAATTGAAAATCATACATGTACATATTTCTGACATAAATCCCCATAATTCCTCTGCACTCAATCTCTATCAAGGTTTCTTCAGTATTGGCAAAGAACTTAACTAGAAAGATCTGATCATCAAGAGTTAATCTGTGAAAATCAAAAGTTGACATGGAAACCTTTGTACTTCTTTCTTTCAGCACTTCTCAATCTTCTTCTGAATGTGTAGTCTTGAATCAGGAATTCTGAATCTGTTTGAGGCTTCTGTATAAATCATCTGAGATCTGTTATCTATGAAGCCATCAATGTTGCTCTCCAATAGCTCATAATCTCCTTCTGTGTGATAGAGATTCTCATATATTTCCTCAGGAAAAATGTCATCATGAAACTGTCTAGCAAGTGGTACATCACTCAACTCCAGGATAAAATCACATACAGGCTCCTCCAAAATTTGCAAGTTCATCTTAGGAATCTCAATTGGTTTTCTGAATACATACTCAAAAGGCATAAAGTAATCTTCCACTCTCTCATATTCTTCTTCTATATTCATCTCATCAGCATAGTTAAATCGAAACTCATGTTTAAATTTCTGAGAATAATCAACAGTTCTATCTTCTTCTCCCAATAAATCAATAGGCCTTATCAGTTTTACACTTTGTTGAATATTTTGGACATTAAGTTCTCTGACTAACTCATTTTTCATCCTTCTGATCAAATTCTCAGTTAATCTTCTTTCTTCTGATTCAGAATCCATCACACTACCTTTATCATAAAGAACAATATCTGTACAAGTATTGTCAACACTTAAACTTTCCACTGTTTCCTCTGACCTCAACACAGGTTCCTCAATTGCTTCAGTTTCATCAGAATTGATTTCCATCTCTGTGTCTAAAATCAATTCTTCAGTTTTATCTGAATCACCACCATCTCTGCTTTCCACCTCCATTTCCTCTGTATCTGAACTATCAATCTGAACTATCTGAGTTTATGTATTCTTTGTACTGACTAAGTGCATATCTGCTATTTCAAAATCCTCTATGCAAATGTCATCATCAGAACTCAACCTTTGCCTTTTCTCCCCCTTTTGATGATCATGAGGTTCATTATCATCAAACTTTCTTTTAGAGTTCTGACCAGAAACACCTTCAGGGTCAGCTTCTGCAAGTGGAACAAGATCAAGAGGCTTTGAAGTAGAAGCCATAGATACACTCAGTGCTTTCAAGACGGATTCCTGCATACTCTGCATTTGTTTCAACAGATCTTTTTGAAATTCAGACATTATATCCTTGATCTCCTTTTCATAAGATTCCAAGGATTCCTTCACGGTATCTATTTTAGTTTCAACAGATTTCAATTTATCCTCCAACATATCTTTTAATCCTGTCACCTCAGCATTCAAATCATCCACCTTTTCTCCAATTTTTCAACCTTTTCCCCCATCACCTTGTTTTGATTCTGAATCTTTTCAAATTCAGAATGGTCTAACTGTGAACCTGAACCAACAGATGGTCCAGTTTTCATGTGCCCAGAGGGATCATGGCCTGTAGATAACACAAAGTCATCTTGTACAATAGATGCACGTTTGAATGAGGCTTTTGTAATGTTCACCTCACCAGGACTTCCATCCAATCCTCGACACACAATATTAGGTATGTCTCTGAATGTTGTGTCAGGAATACGAAATTCCTGATTTGTGCGAGTGTTAGAAGGAATTTCAGGCTCAAATTGAATAGGACTGTGATATTCAGACTCAATGTGTTGAAAAATAGGTTGGGATTTATCACCTCCCTCCAAATGAGTTTGGGATGGTTCCCCTGATTTATGTGAAACAGTAGCATGTTGAAATGCTTCTGAGTGGGTATGGATGGGTTATTCAAGATCCACCACTAGGTCCATGGTGTTTGTTTCAATGTTGGACACCAAGAAATGTGAACCAACAGCAGTTGTGGTTACCTGGTTAAGATTAGCTGGTTCAGAGGCATCTCTTTCTGTTTGAACCTCTGTTGACAATATCTCATCCTCACCACCCTCGTTCTGTTTTTCCTCACTTGTTCTAACCAAGCTCTCAGAATTTTGCCCCTCATTTCTCTCAGAATGTTCACCCATTTGAACATCCTCCCCCTCTCTTACTGGACTAGACCCCTCACCTCTCTTCTCTGGTTGGTCCTCATGGATAGGGATTTGAGGTATTTCAATTCCCATTGAGGTGCAATATGCTTTTAAAATCTCACTCTCCCTTGGTATGTAATTCCTAAGTGATTTTGGTAACAGTTTATGATTAGGATAATTCTCAAATTTGGTAACAGAAGACATCTTACCCAAATAGAAAGTAGGACCATGCTGTTCATTTGATCTTCTTGAAATGGTTCTGTTTTCTTGCATTGCATACCAAATTACAATCTGCCAATACCTTATGTAAGGTATATATGCCAGAGGAGTATCCTTTGTCTTCTTTTGAATAGCTTTCAGATTTTTCTCAAAAGTATTCTTCATGTCTTCCCATAGTATAGCAGTATAATCATAATGCCTATTCCTCACTAAACCCTGAAAGATCTGAAGAATCTGTTTTGAACCTTGATCTGCTGAGCTATTTTTCCCTGACAAACACTTATTCACCACATGAAAGAAACAAGCCCAAATAGGTGGCAATTTGTTCCTTCTAAACAAACTAAGGGTTCTCAATCCTTCATTATATCCTAATCTCATAAACTCTGCAATTAACTCCTCTGTTAATGGTGAGTCTTCAAAATCTGTCCTTCTTTGTACATCATCTTTCTCTGGAAGATTCAGTATTTCTCTTAGTGCACCAATTGATAAGGTAATTGTGACTCCTCCAATTTCGGATACAAACTTGTTGTCTTCTAACCTAAGATGTTTCTACCATTGTTGAATATACTGAACAGGAACTGTTTTGTTTCTTGTAAACCATTTTCTGTAAGGATGATATTTGAATAACTCCATGATAATTCTGTGTTCAGGCTTAAATCTACTTTCCTCAAATAACAAAACACAATTGTTTTCTGATAATTTCAACCATTCTCCTTCAGGAACAACCCTTCAAACTAAGATTGGTCTATTCGACATTATCGATCATGCAACACTCTGTTCATGTTCAACATTTATATTTACCTCATCAGCATTTCCTTCTGATTCAGCCATTTGTTCATCTTCTTCATTTATTTCATCATCCCTTATTGCTTCTTCCTCAACAGCTCTATTTTATACTTCATCATTATCCGAATCAGATTAATCCATCAAGGACTTAGTAGAATGTAGAGAAATTTGACCACTTCTTCGAAATCCAGACATGATTTAAGAAGAAAAACAAACTCAAAGAACTCTGGATTGATTCGTATCTCACTTTTCGCTCTGGAATTTGAAAGAATTGGAAATAGGAATTTTAAGACCTATTTAAAATTCGCGAAGCTAAAAGGTTTGACGGAAAAGCGAAATCAATGTTATAACGGAGTCAACACATTTGAAATGCCACAGAGGATTTAAATGAAATGCGTGGCATAATCAACTAAATATGAAGTTGACACGTGTTATTGGATAGAATATTGACTCAAGTCAAAGATCTGAATAACACGCTCAGAAGATTTGACTTTCCTTTATCAGATATCTGATTGTTCTACTCAGAGTTCTGATCCCATTATTCAGAAGAATTTTACGTTGTAACAAATTTATTTAAAATCAACTTCTGACATATGTAAAACTTTTGGTTATTCAGAAGAGGTTTGAACAGATAGAAACACATTTTATCATCAGAATTATGTTCATAGACTGATGATTTAAAAAATATTTAAACTCTTATATCTGAATATGAAAATGTTTGAAATTCAGATATAGTTTGAACAAGATAAAAAATTTTATCATTAAAAGCTTGTTCTTCTTAGAATGATTAGAGATAAGAAATGACAACACACCTTTTAAGCATCATGACATAATGTCCAGAAGATATTCATGCTCCCCTTGACTTTAGCATGTATTTGACCAAATATGATACATAAAGATGAGATAAAAAGACAATAGAAAAGACATAATCCGCACATTTGAAGTATTTGTTTTTCTCAAAAAAAATGAATTCTTGAAAGTTAGATTTCTGAAGTATTGACTCAGAATCTCTGACCTTAAGACTCAGAAGGTCTGAACTCTAGACTCAGAATTTCTAAACTCAAGATTCAGAAGTTCTAAACTTAAGACTCAGAAGTTCTGATCTCAAGACTCATAAGTTCTGATCTCAAGATTCAGAAGTTCTGATCTCAAGACTCAGAAGTTCTGAACTTAAGAGTCAGAGTTTCTGAACATAAGACTCAGAGTTCTGAATACACTACTAAGACAATTTAACTTAGAAACATTTGTCATTTTTCAGAAACACAAATATTTTCAATTGGTCAGATTAAGCATTCCTATTTTACATATGAGAAAAGAGAACCTTTTGTGATCAAGTGGCTTTGTGAACAAGTCAGCCAATTGATACTTTGTATGCACAAAGTGCATCTCTATAGTTCCTTTTTCCACATAGTCTTTTATAAAATGATACCTCACATCTATGTGTTTAGTCTTTGAATGTTGAACAGGATTCTGAGTAATAGCAATTGCACTTTCTGAGTCACAATAGATTGGAATTTTGTTGAGCTGATATCCATAATCCATGAGTTGTGTTCTCATCCACAAAGTTTGAGAGCATGAAGCAGCAGCAGCAACATACTCTGCCTCAGTAGTTGAAGTAGACACACAATTTTGTTTCTTTGATGCCCAACTCACTATCTTATCCCCCAAAAAATGACAAGCACCAGAAGTACTTTTTCTGTCCAACTTACTTCCTGCATGATCAGCATCAGTGAAAGCAGTTAATTTGAAATCAGTTTCTTTTGGATACCATAAACCTAGATCAGGTGATCCTTTGAGATATCTTAAAATCCTTTTGACAGCCAACATATGTGATTCTTTTGGGTTAGATTGAAATCTAGCACAGAAACTAGTAGAAAACATAATATCTGGTCTACTTGCAGTCAGATAAAGTAATGATCCAATCATGCCTCTATAGAGTTTGGTATCTACTGAAACTCCTTTGAGATCAGCATCTAACTTTATGTTTGTTGCCATTGTAGTTCTTATAGAAGCACAATCAGACATTTTGAACTTTTTCAGAATATCTCTGACATATTTTCCTTGATTTATAAAAATACCCTTTGGTAATTGTTTGACTTGAAGACCAAGGAAAAAATTCAGCTCACCCATCATGCTCATTTCAAATTCAGATGACATGATTTTAGAAAAAATATCACATAATTCTGGACTGGTAGAACCAAATATTATGTCATCAACATAAATCTGAATAAGAATTAAGTCATCACCTTGTTTCTTTAAAAACAAAGTTGTGTCAATCTTACCTTTCTTGAAACCTGAAGCTAACAAGTGTTGAGTAAGAGTGTCATACCAGGCTCTTGGTGCTTGTTTTAGACCATATAAAGCTTTGTCTAAAATATAAACATGATCAGGAAATTCTGGATCAACAAAACCTTCAGGTTGTTGAACATACACCTCTTCATTAAGTTTGCCATTTAAAAAGGCTGATTTGACATCCATTTGATATACCTTGAAATTTTTGTGTGCAGCATAGGCCAAAAATATTCTGATTGCCTCGATTCTTGCTATTGGTGCAAATGTCTCATCATAATCAATTCCCTCTTGTTGGCAGTATCCCTTAGCAACCAATCTTGCCTTGTTTCTGATAACAACACCTGACTCATCCTTTTTGTTTCTGAATACCCATTTAGTTCCAATAATAGATTTACCTTCAGGCTTTGGAATGAGTCTCCAAACTTTATTTCTTTCAAATTGGAGCAATTCCTCTTGCATTGCCGAAATCCAATCTGGATCCTCTAGGGCTTCATTAGCTTTCTTTGGTTCAATCACACTTAAAAACCAGCAAACATTGCTTCATTTGCTGTAGCTGATTTGGTCTTTACTCCTGCTGATGGATCACTTATTACTTGATGAATAGGATGATTTTTAGTCCATTTATTTGCATTGGGAAGCACATCAATCTCTGAAAAGTTATTGGTTGTATCATTCTCATCAATAATTGCATGTAATTCTGAGCTGTCCCCTTGTTCTGATACATGTATAGTAGATGTATCCAAGTTTGGATTCTGAGCAGTGAAGTCAGAATTCTGAGTGGCTTGTTCAGAGTTCTGAACACAAGGATCAGAATTCTGAGTACAAGGTTCAGAATTTTCACCACTTGTATTTATCAGATTTGGACATTCTTCAGATGGACCTTTGTCAGAAATTACAGTTGATTGAACTATTTCTGGAGTTCTATTTTTCATCTCTTTTACCATCTTTGGGTTTTCATATTCTGCATAAGAATAAGAAATTAGTTCTAGAAAAGCATCCTTAAACAATAAATTGAGTTCTGAACAAATAGGATTAGAGTTTGTATCAGAAGTCATATTTGTCTTGTTCTGCATGAGTTCTGAACTGTCTTGTTCAGAAATCTTCATTCTGGCTTCATCAAATGTTACATTGATGCTTTCCATCATTCTCTTGGTTCTTCTATTGTAGATTCTGAATGCTTTGGAAGTTAGTGAATAACCAACAAAGTATCCTTCATCTGCCTTTTTATCAAATTTGGCAAGATTTTCTCTGTCTTTAAGAACGTAGCATCTGCAACCAAAAACATGAAAGAATTTGATTAATGGTTTTCTTTTATTTATCAGTTCATAAGCATTCTTATTTAATCTTTTATTGATTAAAGTTCTGTTATGTGTAAAGCAAGCAGTTGCAATTGCTTCAGCCCATAGGAAGGTTGGAAGATTTGAATAAGCCAACATGGTTCTTGCAGCTTCAACTAGAGTTCTGCTTTTCCTTTCAACAACACCATTTTGTTGAGGGGTTCTGACAGCAGAGAAATTATGAGAAATCCCATAACTTTCAAAAAAATTCTGAAGTGTCTCATTTCTGAACTCTGTTCCATTATCACTTCTGATTTTCTGAACAGGAAGTTGTAGGAGAACTTGAATTCTTTTGATAAAGTTTATCAATGTAGTAGCAGTTTCTGACTTAGCTCTTAAGAACTCAACCCATGTGTATCTGGAATATTCATCAACAATTACAAACATGTATTTCTTTCCTCCCATAGATTGAACTGAAATTGGACCACAAATATCAGTATGAATCATTTCTAATGGTGCTTTGCAAGATGAGTCCACTTTTAATTTGTGAGAACTCTTTTTCATCTTGCCCATTTCACAAGTTGGGCATAATGATTCTTTTTCAAATTTAATCTTTGGTAGACCTTTAACCAGATGTTTTACCACAAGATTATTAAGATCTTTGAAATTTAGATGAGAACATCTTCTGTGCCATAACCAGCATTCATTTGCAGTTGAATTTGATAAAAGACAAACAGGATTTACTGTTTGTAATTTTGAAAAGTTAACCACAAATAAATCCATATGTCTTTTGGCCCAGAAGACTTTAACATCCTCTTCAGTTAAAATCATGCAACCTGTTATTTGGAACTTGATTTGACAAAGACTGTCTAAAAACTGACTTATGCTGAAAAGATTATGTTGTAATCCTTCAACATAAAAAACTTTTTGAATTGTTAGATCTCCTTTTGTTAAATCCCCATAACCTTTAACTTGACCTTTGCTGTTATTTCCAAAATTTACTGCTCCTCCAGCCTTTTCTGTGAAGTTTGATAGAAAAGACTTCTGACCTGTCATGTGTCTTGAAGCTCCTGAATCTAAAAACCACACATGACAGCCCTGCAACAACAATCAGTTAGTTTTAGGTACCTATTTTGGAATGGGTCCTTCTTTGTTAGCTTTATCATTTGATTTAACAAAAGTGCCTTTTACTTTCCATTCAAAATCTTTCTTTAAACACCATTTGCCTTGCACTTTTATGAAGTCAGAACATTTTCCGTTCACAAATTTATTCAATTTTTTCTTGAAAGGTGTGACTTTTGATTTTTCAATGTTTTCAACTTTCTTTTCTTTCACATTTCTCACTTTCTCATACTTTGTTTTGACTTTAACTTGATGATTCACTTCTTTTATCTTTTCTTTTCTCTGAGTTTGAGGAACATAATCATTCTTCTTTTATGTATTCTGAATATCTTTTCTTATGAATGAAACATATGTTATTGTTATTGGACATTTCTGAGAATATTGAAAAGAATCACTTTTACATTTAACACAAGTCAGATTTTTCTGTGCAAGTAACTACAAGTCTGTACCATAAGTCCTTTCATTTTCATTTCTATTTTTCAAAGTACATGTACATTTATTACAGAAACTATGAGCTTTTGGTACAGAATCAGAATTCAATTCAATCTTCTCAGGAACTCTTTTCAGATCATCTTTCCTTTTGCTTTCCTCTTTTTCTGGAAAATTCAACTTATGTTTGTTAGAAAATGAATTAGATGATTCACCTTTTTCATATGTATTTAATTCATTAAAGAATTTATCATTTTCTTTTAGAGCATTAATCTTGAACAGATCATATTCAGCTTTCAGTTTTTCAAGCTCTGTTATTTTCTGAATAAAAATATTCTTTTCTTTTAAAGCATTTTTAAGATCAAAATCCAAATCACATATGTCATTTTCAAGTTCATCATAAGCTTTCCTTAAGTCTTCAAGTTCTTGACTAACAAGATTAAATCTCTTTTCAAGTTCTAGAAAGTCTTCTGACTTTGTTTCAGAATTTTCAGTTGACTTAGAATTCTGACTTTTTGAATCAGAATTCTGATTAGTAGACTCGGATTTCTGACCTTCAGAATCAAAAGACTGATTTGGACAATCAGAATTCTGATTAGAAGACTCAGAATTCTGACTTACTATTTAAGAAACCTTACTAGTATCAAATATACTTTCTATGTCAGAATAAGAAAAACTTTGTTGTTTATTTTTGTAGCTGACATTTAAAGAGTCATATTTGAATTTGGTATCATTGTATTTTGGTTTCTCTTCTTTTGGGTTAGAAATTTCTTTCTTAACTTTTTCTTTTGAAACATCTGATTTTTCTGTTTTTAACTCAGAAACTATCTCTTTGGGCTTTTTAGAACTTGATTTCTGTAAGTTGTCAGAACTTGTGATGGAACTTGCAGGTCTTATAAAGACTTCAACAACTTCTGGAGTTTTTGGTTTGGGAACATGAAGCTTATCAAAATCATACAAGTTTACTGGAGCTCTTTTTAAAACAACATTTTCTTCCAATCCCAATCCCTTCTTTGGATTATAAAATCTTGTATCTTTTACATTGCTTGTAAGAAGATTTAATGTTTGCTGAGTCTGACCTCTTTTCAAGTTAAGATCTTCTAATTCTTTGATTTTGGTGTATAAATTCTTTCTTTCCTCAAATAGCATATTAAACTTTATTTGTAAATCACCCTTTTCATCCTTAACTTTTGAAAATTCAATTTTTAATTCAGAAAGATTTTTCATCAACTCAGAATTTTCAGTTTTAATTTTCTGTTTCTCAATCTCAGATTCCTCAAATTGTTCTTTTATTACTTCTTTTTCAATTCTGAATTTGTTAACTAAATTTCTTTCTCCTTTAATTTGTTTTCTTAGTTTAACAAATTCAGTTTTCATTTCACCAATCTGTGTCATTAAGTCTATTTCAAGTGCAAATTGTACCTCAGTAGATGACTCAAAATCAGCATCTTCAAAGTCAGAATCATCCTCATTCTTCATCTTTGCCATATAACTCTGCATCTGTGAAAAGTTTATGCAGTCATCTTCATCTGACGTGTAGTACAACCAATTTTCTTGTTCAGCTAACAATGCCACTTTATCATCTCTTTTCTTCGCCAGCTGAGCCTTTTTGGTATAGTACTCATAATCTTTCACAATTTTCACTTTGCAATCCTTTGCAAAGTGGCCAGACTTTCCACACTTGAAGCACAGATTCTTCTCTTTTCTTTCTTCCTTCTCTTCTCTATTTTCTTCCCTTCTTTCTTCCTTCTTTTCATACTTACTTTCTCCTCTCTCTTCTCTTTTCTTGAAATCTGAACTTCCTTGCTCTTTCCTGAACTTGCCCTGATATTTTCCTTTTCCATATCTCTTGTTGAAAGTATTAGTCAACAAGGCCAACTTTTCAGCAATTATTTTGATATCCTCATCTTCTTCTGATCCCTCTTCCTTATCAGACTCCTCCAGATTTGGTATCTCAGATAGATACGCTGCCTTCTTGGGTGTTTTCACACTTTTAGACTTTGATAGAAAAGCTAATTGTTCTGCAACATTTTTCTTTTCTTCAACCACACTCTTAACAGAGTCCTCATGCTGATTAAGAACACAAAATAGATCATTTAGATCTTCTTCACACATGTCCTTATTCATTTGTAGACTTATAGCAAATGATGACCATTTAGAGTTTAGACTGTTCAGAAATTTGTAATTAATTTCTGACTTTGTCTTTTTCAGCCCATTCCTTCTCAAATCATTTAGTATAGTACAGAATTTACTATATGTCTGAGTTAAGCTTTCAGATTCTTTAGCCTTGAACCTTTCATAAGCATTTATGCTTTGATTTAACTTGGCTTGTATCGATCTGACAGTTCCTAACATTTGTCTTTCCAGTTCATCCCACATTTCCTTGGCTGATGAACCACTATCAATTCTGTTAAGAACTTCATTCGGAACTGCAAGTGTCATCAATGTGATTGCTCTTTTGTCTATTGCATGCCTACTTTTCTGTTCTGCTGTGTATTGAGAATAGTTCTTCTTCACCCTTGTTGCCGGAATTTCTGGAGTTGTTTCTGTTTCAGGAGTTGCTTCCACATCAATGTAGATTTCGATAGGACCTTCTCGAATAGATACCATCAAATTCTCATCTATGTTATCCAAGAATTGGATCATTCGTATTTTCCATTGCTGGTACTCTTCAGGAATTAGAACAGGTGGCTTTGTTTCAGATCCCATAGCAAGATATTCTTTAGAAGACATGATTGTAAGAATTTTCAACAGAGAGACAAATTTGGATTTCTTGATCGACAGACAATCAACTAATTCAAGAATTGCCAAGAATTCAAGAATTAGAACTAGCAGCGGAATCGATTTTTGACGAATCAAGAATTCTTCAAGAAATTGATCAATAAACCTTCACGATCACGATCTTGAACAAATTTGTTTGTTGAGTAGCTCTGATACCAATTGTAAGTCCAGGATTTACTCTTACAATCAATACAACAATGTCTGAAACAGTAATTGAGAAGTAATATGATCAAGCCCAGTTGTATTCAATGAAGAACAGAATTACAGATCTTAGAGAGAGAGAATCTCAAAGATTACAAAAGGAGAATACAAATATATTCGGGAAAATCAGTTAGCAATGAAGTGCTAACAACTATATATATACTGCAACGGAAATATTAAAGCTACAGTACAAATATGAATGACTAATAGGAACAATACACGTGTCCTAATTAGTTAACTAAACACAAAGGAAAGTATCTAGTTATAAGTTCTGAACAGGTAGTTCAGAACTTCTGAACGTTCTTCTGACAAGGCTTCTCAGAACTTCTGACTCTACTTCTGACTCTTCTTCTCAGACTTCTGACTCTTCTTCTCAAACTTTCAAAGCGATCCTTCTGAGCCTTGTTAGTCAGAACTCTGACCCTTCATATCAGAACATCTGAGTCTTCTCATCAGACCTTTAACACTTAGTTTATTGACAAAACTCAGATCTAACATGGAGCTTTCGTGTCGCTGTTGTGTCGTCGTCGCGAGGTAAGGATCCTCATCTATGTGTTTTCTTCTGGCGTCGTCGAGGTAAGGCTCTCTCTTCCCATTTTTTCTTTCTTTCATCGTCGCCGATGCACCACAAAACCACCGCCGCCGCCGCAGCCATGGCGGTCGGCGGTGTGCGCCGCCGCCGTGCGCCACCAGTCCGGTGGCTGTGACGGGCGGGGTTGTTCCTGTTGGGACGTGGGTGGGTGTGTGCGTGTGACCCAAAAGTCGTTAGTGGGATCGTCCCTTTGCATCGCCGGATTTTCTTTAGCAAACCATCACCACCATCGGCGGCGACTGCCGCCTCCACGCCGCCACTGCTTGGGGTGGCAGTGGGTGGTGTTGTGTGTTTAATAGCCTAAAACCCAAAGCCAAAATATGAATTGCAGGTCTGATTGTATTAAGTCATAGCTTAATAGAAGCTTAACCCATATTATCATTTTATGTGAAAATGTCCAATCTGTCCCTGATTTGTAAAATCCGTAGTTTATTCTAGGAAGCTCGGATTGAGGTGAAACTAGTGCACAAATCTCCCAAATTGTGTCTACTGAGTTTCATATGTTTTACCGAAAAATCAATTCGGCCTCTAGCTAGGGCCAAAATGGCAATTTGTACAGACTGGTCCGGAATTCCTGTTTCGGGTAGTCTGTCTTAGAATATTCATATAAAATAGTAGGGACCTCGTATGAACGCGTGCGATATGTCCCTGGAAACCTAAGACATAGAACTTTCTAATTTATGGAATAATAATTCTGGTTTGATGGGTTTAAGGGGGGCTAAACAGGTCACGAACAGACCTGTGGTGTTAGACCAAAAACCGGAAAATGTACGTTTAGACTTGTAGTTGTAATTTCGGGTTGGGGCTACACTTTGACACTTGATAACACTTCTTTAGGTGGAAAGAAGTGAGTTGGAGTTGGCGGGTTCGTATCGCTGTTCGTGGAGTTCTACATTGCTTTCTGAGGTGAATTCACTCACTGCATAGGGTAGAGATTGTATGTGCGCTGCTATAGTTCGTGTGTGTTAACTGTTTTGTTGGTGTGTAGTACTAGGCCGAGTTAGTGTCTAGTATGAGATCTTGGGTGTCGTATGAATCTCAGGGAGACCGAGGAATATGTACACGGGTGTTGTATGAACTCGGGGAGACCGAGGGATGCTTACACGAGTGTTGTATGAATTCGGGGAGACCGAATGATGCATGCATAGGGGTTCATGCATGAGTTTGCTTGTATTATTAAACTGCATGTATTGGTTGTTATATCTATCTGTTGATAGGGGTGGTGTCGATATGATTGATATCGTATGCATGTGTTTGATTTCACTAAGCTTTGTGCTTACTCTTTCCCTATAATTACTGTTTCAGGTACGAGTGGCACAAAGGCGTGACGGTACACACTGACGCGTTGAGGAGATTTTCCCTATTATTATTTTGAGACACTATGTTTAGAAATATTATATTTTCCGCTTCTTTAATTGAGTTGGTTGTTTTAACTTAACGAGATTTTGACAAAACGTTTAATTGGATTTAAATACTCATGGTTTATTTTAAATAAAATGTTGTTTTTAAAAGTTCAAATTTATTGTAATTTTTGGGACATTACAGGGCTGATCCACGTGCAATACCAACCAGAAAAACAGCAGGAGTGCAAGATCCCGATTTTTATGCATTAATATCTACACAATTGAATGATATGGCATCTTTGATTAAAAACCTTAATGCTATGTCAGTCAATCCTGTGACACCTCCTGCTACTGTTTAATCTATCCAATGCACATACTGTGGTGATGCCCACAATTTTGGACATTGTCCTAGAAATCCTTAGCGCATTAACTATGTTGGTAATAATTATAATAATAATAATAATAATAATAGCAATAACAAGGGAGGCCCCTTTTCTCAGACTTATAACCCCGAGTGGAGGAACCATCCCAATTTTTCATGGCATAGTCCATCTTTAAATCCAACACCACCTAAATTGCAAGGTTAAAACCAGCAATTTCAGCATAGACCTCAAAACAATCAGCACGCAAATTCTCAAAATAACCAACATGCCTTTCATCAAAAGCCAACCCATCATGCTGAGTCATCTACTTCCTTGGAAGCAATGATGAAGGGATTCATGTCCCAAACTCAGGCATCCATTAAAAATCTAGAGACCCAGATGGGTTAAATAGCTTTAGAAATGAGGAAACGTCCTCCCGGTTCTCTGCCTAGTGATACTGAGGTACCCCAAGATTCGGAAAAGAGCATGTGAAAGCTGTAACTTTGAGGAGTGGTAAGGAGTTACTAGAAAATATACAAAAAGATTTAATAAAAACAAACAATGCAGAGCCAGAAAAGAAAAATACAGTTTCAACCACTGCTCAGTCTAGTGGAATTATTGGGCCATAAAATACTCTGGGGCTAGTAACACCACTACTATTCCAACCATCCCACTGATAACCCCTGATGATCCCAAGAATGATCAAACCAAAGACAAACCTGTTAGGGATGTGTCATAAGCTGGTGATAGTCCCAAAGTTCCTAGTGATGATAAGAAAGACAAAACCTTACCTACAACACCAGCACCTACAATTCAAAGGACTATACCTCCTACAACATTTCCTCTCTACATTCCTTATCCCCAAAGGATGAAGAATGAGAAAGAAGAACTGCAATTCAAAAAGTTTTTAGATGTTTTTAAACAGTTGCATATAAACATACCTTTGGTTGAAGCCATTGAACAAATGCCAACTTATGCAAAGTTTTTGAAAGACATTGTAAGCAAAAAGAAAAAGTTGGATGAATATGAGACTGTAGCTCTGACTGAAGGTTGTAGTGCTATGTCGTCCAATAAAATCCCTCCAAAGATGAAAGATCCTGGAAGTATTACAATACCATGTTCCATAGGAGGAAAAGATGTAGGACAAGCCCTATGTGACTTAGGTGCCAGTGTAAACCTCATGCCTTTATCTGTTTTTAACACTTTAGGCATAGGTGAAGCTAGACGCACAACTGTTTCACTATTGTTAGCAGATAAGTCCATAGCTTGGCCTAAGGGTAAGATTGAAGATGTCCTTGTCCAGGTTGATAAGTTTATTTTCCCTGCAGATTTTATTATCTTAGACTTTGAAGCGGACAAAGACATTCCTATTATCTTTGGAAGACCTTTCCTAGCTACATGTAGAACTCTGATAGATGTCCAAAAGGGTGAACTCACCATGAGAATTCAAGACCAACAAGTGACTTTTAATGTGTTAGATTACCTTAAGTATCCTGAAGAAAGAGAGGAATGTTCTACCTTAGGTTTGATTGAATCTTAGTGTGAAGACCAAAGTTTTGGGGAGGTCGTAGGAATTGGAGAATCTGATAGTGAAGATGACAAAGCAGAGTTTGAGGACTTAGAAGACATACAAGTCACCTCTGCTATTGATGTTTTAGAAAATAGGGACCGGAAAACTCTTGTTCCTTCCTTAGAATGTGCTCCAGACTTAGAGCTGAAGCAACTCCCCTCACATTTGAAATATGCCTTTTTAGGAGAGCCAGGGAAGTTACCAGTCATTATTTCATCATCCTTAAAATCTGATCAAGAGGAAAAGTTGGTTAGTATGTTAAAACAACACACTAAGGCCATAGGATGGACCATTGCTGATTTAAAGGGTATAAGCCCTACCATTTGTCAACATAAAATCATTTTAGAAAACAAAGATTTTACCTCTATTGAACCTCAAAGAAGACTTAATACAATAATGAAAGAGGTTGTGAAAAAAGAGATTTTGAAATGGCTTGATGCTGGCATAATCTATTCTATTGCTAGTAGCACATGTGTCAGTCCTGTGCAATGTGTACCCAATAAGGGTGGAGTTACTGTGGTAACGAATGAGAAATATGAACTTATACCCACCAGAGTAGTGTCTGGTTGGAGGATATGTATGGACTACCGGAAGCTTAACCAAGCAACCCAAAAAGACCATTTTCCATTACCCTTCAAAGACCAAATGTTAGACAAACTAGAGGGAAAAGAGGTTTATTGCTTCTTAGATTGTTACTCAGGTTACAATCAAATAGCCATTGCACCAGAAGACCAAGAGAAAACCACTTTTACTTGCCCTTATGGCACCTTTGCTTTTAGAAGAATGCCTTTTGGACTTTGTAATGCTCTTGCCACGTTCCAAGGATGTATGATGTCTATTTTTTCAGATATGCTTGAACAATCCATGGATGACTTTTCTGTTTATGGTACATCATATGATATGTGTTTAGAAAACCTTGAAAAGAGTCTTAAAAGATGTGAAGAAACAGATTTAGTTTTAAACTGGGAAAATGTCACTTTATGGTTAAAGAGGGCATTGTGTTAGGACATCTCATTTCCAATCGAGGTATTGAGGTTGATAAGGCAAAGTTGGAAGTAATTGCAAATTTGCCTGGACCAACCATTGTGAAAGGGATCAGAAGTTTCTTTTGACATGCAGGTTTTTACCGGAGGTTTATAAAAGATTTTTCCAAAATATCCAAGCCTCTGTGTTCACTACTAAAACTTGACCATGCTTTCAACTTTGATGAAGATTGTAAAAAGCTTTTAAAATCTTTAAAGAAGCATTGGCCACTGCTCCTGTAATAGTGGCACCAGATTGGTCCTTACCATTTGAAATTATGAGTGATGCTAGTGACTGGGTTGTAGGAGCTATTCTAGGCCAAAGGAAAAATAAAGTTTTTCATTCCATTTACTATGCTAGTAAAACCCTCAACGAAGCTCAAATCAATTACACCACCACTGAAAAAGAACTATTAGCTGTGGTTTTTGCTTTTGAAAAATTCAGATCATACTTAATGGGTGCCAAGGTAACTATGCACACTAATCATGCTGCCATCAAGTATCTTGTTGACTCTATTTTTATATTGTATTCAAGATTACTTGCTTAAATTATAAAAACCCAAATTGTATTTGCTTAAATTGTAAAAGCCCAAATTGTATTTGTGGGCTTTAGTGGATTATGGGCTTAGGCCTTAAAACCTAAGTATTTAATGTCTAATTTGTTAGAGTTTTAGGTTAAGCCTCAAAAAGTCTCCTAGCCTCCATCTTGAAAGAGTTATACGTATAGAGAGAAAGAGAGCTTCAAAGAGAGAGTGTTCTTAATTCCTAACTTGTAAACTACTCTTTATTAGTCAATATACAAAGATTGTTGCTATTATTATTGTTACTTGTTGTATCTGGAATCCTACAATTGGTATCAGAGCCAAATAGATTAGAATTTGTGCTTCAATCCATTGATTTTTATCAAATTTTGAGAGATTATTGTGTTTTTGTGCAAATTTGAGAGTTCTTCAAGTTCTTCATCTTTTTGGTTGGTTTTGGCCATTCGAGTTCTTCTACTGGTTTAGAATCGATCAAGGGTTGTTAGTAGATAATACCTGAGTATTTTATTTCGCAAAATAACTAGGTTTGTAGCTCAGTTTGTTCATTTACTCAATTTTCGGAGTTTTAAACTTTTATTTTTCAGCACTCGGTTTTGATTCGGAAATCCACTTTCTGTTAGTTTTTGGACAAAACACTAAGCATTAAAGTTTCTCAGAATAGTGTTACAAACCTGTGTACCAAATTTCAGCTCAATCTGATCATTTTTGAAAAAATTTGACTCAAGAACATTTGAATCTTCATCCTAAACTTTTATTTGCTGCACACGTTTTTTGCTTTGAAAAACCATTTTCTGTTGGTTTTTTGGACAAAACTAGAAGAATTAAAGTTGTCCAGAATATCCTCATGCACCTACCTACAAAATTTCAGCTCAATCCGACAAGATTTGGGCTGAGACAGGTTAGTGCATTAAGACAAAAGACTGTGTAACAATTAATTCTTCTTCGCACAAAGTATCTGTTAACGATCTTTCAAGTAACAATATGTCAAGACTAAGATTTAGTACTGATGCAGATGCTCATTACTATTCTAAACTCAGTACTAATTTTCGCAAAATTATTCCTAATATTGAGAAAGAGTTGGAGGAAAAGAACAAAAGCATTCTGATTGACTCAGAAGAGATTGCTATGCTTGAAGAATCAGGTAAACTCTTAACCTGTGAAAGTCTCGATCTTAAGAGAAAACTATGTGAGTCTGAAAAGATTTTTGACAAAGATAAGAAAAGACTTGAACTTAAATGTTTAAATTTTTCTAATTTAATTTCTAATTTTGAAAAGCTTGTAATTTGTGAAAAAGAGAACTTTGAAAATGAAAGAAAATCTTTTGAAACAAAGTTTGTTAAGCTTTCTAACAAATTATCTAACTTAGAAAAGACTCTTGAAAAGGAGAGGATAGAGCATGATTTTGAAAGAAAAGAGTCTGAAAAGGTGAAGGTTGAAGGATTTCAAACAAAGTGTTTGAAAGATGATTTTGAGAGAGAAAGAAAGGTTTTTAAAGCTGAAATGTCAAAATTGACAAAAAGACTATCTGTTTTGTCAACCAAGATTATGTTGGAGAAGATGTATAAATCAGGTCTTCTAAAAAAGTTTGATTTGAATCTTAAAGAAAAAGATGTTTTAGCTAAAAGGCTTAAGGACTTTGACTTAGCAAACTCTTGTGCTGATAATACAGATAATCTTATTTTCAAAAGAGTGAAAATGGTTTGGAAAGTCAAAAGCTCTACTCCTGTCAAAAATGCTCCAAAGCCATCTGTTTTTGTTAAACATTCATCTCTTCATTCTCATAACCGTAAATGCTTTGATCTTATGTTTAAAATAAAGAACCATTTTTCTAATTCAAACTGTGTTCATAATGGGTCATTTCAAAAGGAAAATTCAAAGACCCATAGTATGAGATTTCATAGGAAGGAACCTGGCAAACCAGAGGACCTGAAGACTGCTCCAAATCCTAACAAAATAGGACCCATTTGGAAATGGGTACCAAAAGTTCTTTGATCTGTCTTGCAGGTAAATGGACTCCTTAATATATCTGTTAAGGACTCACACTTCAGTGGATAATGGACTCTTAAACACTCAGTTTAAGACTCATCCTTCAAAGGCAATTGATTTCTGTGCACAACAGTACAGAACTCAGTCTTAAATCAGATTTAATAACAGCATGCTGACAGATTTGCGATGCTGTAGTAAATTGATCATATCTCACTGATCAAGACACCAATTGATGCAATTCAAAAGTCCCTGAATTTAAAACACATTGATGAACAGCTTTCGTGTTTTGAGAATTCAGAGATTCGAAATTTAGAAGGGTCATATACATCGTTGAAATAGACAACAATGTGTTGATACAAAGCTGTTGGACAGATCTACGCGACTGTGGTAAATCAACCATATATTTTTCTTTCGAGCTCCAAAAGAGGTGATTCTAGATGCTCATAAAAGATAACAAACCAATTCACACTCTTTATGTTTTGAGTTTTTGCAAACTCCAGAGCTATCATGGTCTAAATCAGTGTCAAAGTTAGTATAACATTTCTGTTAAGCTGCTGCCGAGCCGCGACCAAACCTGCGCCGGCCGCGACCAAACCTCTGTCGAGCAGCGACCAACCTCTGCCGAGCAAGGGTAAACCAAAGGAAGAATGTCTCGAACAAAATCTTTTCAAAAACGGTTTTCTAGGACACCAATTTCCAAATATGTCCTAAAAACATTGTTTAAAATAATGAAAACTTTGGATGATCAAAATGTTTTATGAATTGCTAGTTATTAGAAATTTTCACTTATAGAGCCTCTGCCGAGTTTGATAGAGCTTTAAAACCTCTGTGAATGAAAAATTCTGTGCTAACGCTCTATCGATCAATTCCAATGCTTTTTCAAACGATCTTGGTAAAGATGCAAGTCTAGAGAAGAATAAAAGGCAAGTCTCAGATCACAGAGCCGCGACCAACCTCTGTCGAGCCGCGAGCAGACCGACCAGACCGCTGTCATGCCTTGCCAAGGCTTGCCAAACCTCTGCCGAGCCTTTGTCAAGCGTCTGTCAAGCCGTGATCATTCTTTGTCGACCACTCAGACCAACTTCTGGCGACAACACAAGCTTTGGCTCAGACTTTTGTGACCACCCTCTGTGGTACTGTTCACCACAGAGCCTCTGTGAAATCTGACATAGCCTATGTGGACCGAACCTCTGCGACTGAACCTCAGAGCCCGTAGCCCAACTTCTGAGTACTTGTTGTCAGCTTTGCGCACCTGTCGTATTTTCAACAAAACTCCATCCTTGAAGCTCCAAATGTGATTAGTCCAAATGCGTTGGATTCCTAAGACAAAGATGAACAATTTTCGTGTTTTGAGCTTTGTCTGATTCAGTGTTTTTCTTGGTCAGAATATCTGTTAAAGTCGCGACAAACCTCTGCCGAGCTGCGACCAACCTCTGCCGCCAAACCTCTGCCGACCATCCTCTGCCGACCAACCTCTGTCGCCAAACCTCTGCCGACCAACCTCTGCCGCCAAACCTCTGCCGAGCGTTTTCAGTTCAGAGTTTTTACTGGATATCTGATTTCAAAGTGAGCTTAAATGAGATTTAATGCTCAATTTGAGGGGGAGAATGCAAATCTGACGATGTACATCCAAAGGTAAATTTCTAAATCTTTAGACTCATCATTTTTAAAGAAGACTAACTTGAAAATGATAAAACCTTTCTAAAATGGTCAAACCACTTCTAGATGCTAAATGCTTTTTCTGATATAGAAGTTGGATTTTAAATGCTTTTCTAAGACTAAAAATAGTCAGTGTGTGGAACAATACAATCTTTAGGACAACAATTTCATGGGTTAAATGTGTGAGCTTTATAGTACTTCTATGGATCACTTAAACCTGTGTTTCCTATCTAAGAAGTAAACCTTGAGTGTTTGAGAGGTGAAGGGTCTACATCAAAGAGTGGGGGAGATAACTTATCTGAGTTTTTCTCATTGTGCTTAAGAGGTAAAAATTGAAAAGAGAGTTTGGTTAGATGTGAGATACATGATAAAAAGAAAGAGAGTGTAAGAACAGAGTCAAAAGAATTATACAACTCTGCACCAACCACTTTCTGAGCCGGGCAGCCACATTACTGATTGGTTCACATTCTTTCGTGACCATCATTGAAACAGGCAATTAGCCCATGCCAACTCTTGCATTAAACCCCACCAGCTACTCATTTCTTTCTCAACAAAGAAATGTTTCACTTTTCCACGGGGAAGCAGCATATATGATATCTGATCTTTATTTGGAAGGTTGGATATTGAAAAGAAGGAAATTTGCCCCACCTTCACACTTCACTCATGCACATTGAGTCTATGGACACCTGTTATGTCCCAACAGTTTACACACTTTTGAGCCTAATAGATAATATTCTATTTTTCTTCCACACAATATCACGAATCTTTGTGATTCCAGATGCATATCTATGTGATATTGCCAGAACAGTTTGAGAAGTTTAATTTTATAATTCTACTCCTACGATAACTGGAAGTCCTATCAGAGCTTCATATTTGTCAACTCTGAACATAGGCCACACAATTATTTTAATTGTTGTGATAACAGTTGTTATGTGCTTTTGTGTTAGATGATTACCCTTGGTTACTTATTCTTTAATGCAGATTCTCATGAGCCGAATGTGTTCGCTACTCTTTTTCTCCTAGCTGTTTATCTACCATCGGTTATTACTCAAACTGGTAATACAAGCTTCCGCACATAAAATCGTTCTCTGATTGTTTGAGTTTAATCTTTGGGAGACAACCGAGATCAAAAAGGTAAAGCAACAGTCAAGGGGGAGTATGCAACGATCAAGGGGGAGTTAAAGAAGGAATTGAAGCAACTGACTTTGTGGAAGATCGGGCTAGTTTTAATCTTGAATACAAAGGGGGAGATTGTTGACTCTATTTTTATATTGTATTCAAGATTACTTGCTTAAATTATAAAAGCCCAAATTGTATTTGCTTAAATTATAAAAGCCCAAATTGTATTTGTGGGCTTTAGTGGCTTATGGGCTTAGGCCTTAAAACCTAAGTATTTAATGTCTAATTTGTTAGAGTTTTAGGTTAAGCCTCAAAAAGTCTCCTATCCTCCATCTTGAAAGAGTTATACGTATAGAGAGAAAGAGAGCTTCAAAGAGAGAGTGTTCTTAATTCCTATCTTGTAAACTCCTCTTTATTAGTCGATATACAAAGATTGTTTCTATTATTATTGTTACTTGTTGTATCTGGGATCCTACATATCTTATTTTAAAAAAAGATGCAAAACCTAGACTAATCAGGTGGGTCTTGTTGCTACAAGAATTTGATTTGGAGATTGTTGATAGGAAGGGTATAAATAATCAAGTAGCTGACCACTTGTCAAGACTGGAAAAACAAGACACAAAAGAACACAAAAGTGATATCTGTGAGGTTTTTCCAGATAAATGAATTTTAGCTGTACAACATGCTGCATTACCTTGGTTTGCAGATATTGTTAATTATCTTGCTTGTGGGATCATTCCCAAGGAACTTAACAAACATCAAAGAAAGAAAATCAATTTTGATTCTAAAAAGTTCCTGTGGGATGATCCATATTTGTTTAAAGTTTTTGCAGACCAGGTAATACGAAGGTGCATCCCAAAGGAAGAAGTGACATCTATTTTACATCATTGTCACACAGGTCCATGTGGAGGTCACTTTGGTGGACATAGGACAGCTGCTAAAGTCCTACAATCAGGATTTTACTGGCCTACCTTAAACAATGATGCTCACAACTTTGCAAAAAGTTGCAATGAGTGTCAGAGAAGTGGAAACATCTCTCAACGGAATGAAATGCCTTTAAATGGAATTTTAGAAGTAGAATTATTTGATGTTTGGGGCATTGATTTCGTGGGACCTTTTCCACTATCCAACAATTGTGCCTACATCCTGGTAGCCGTAGACTATGTGTCTAAATGGGTGGAGGCTATGGCCTGCCACTCTAATGATGCTAAAACAATTGTCAAGTTTCTTAAAAAGCACATTTTCACTAGATTTGGTACACCCCGTGCCTTAATTAGTGATGAAGGCACTCACTTCATAAACAACTTATTAGAGGAAGCCCTGGAAAAATATAATATTCAGCACAGGGTGGCTACTGCTTACCACCCACAAACTAATGGTTTAGATGAATTATCCAATAGGGAAATCAAAGGAATTTTAGCTAAGGTAGTCAAGCCACACAGAAAAGACTGGGCCTCCAAATTGGATGATGCCTTGTGGGCCTACTGGACTGCTTACAAAACCCCTATTGGTATGTCACCTTGTAAGTTGGTTTTTGGAAAACCCTGTCACCTGCCTGTTGAACTAGAGCACAAGATCTATTGGGCCATTAAGAAATTTAACATGAGTTTAGATGAAGCTGGAAGAAAAAGAACTTTCCAATTGTGTGAACTCGAAGAGTATAGGAATTTCTCCTATGAAAATGCCAAGCTTTACAAAGAAAACACCAAAAAATGGCATGACAAGAAAATTCTAGACTCAGGTTATTTCCAGGTAAGCTAAATTCTAGGTGGATGGGACCATATCAGATTGCAAAAGTTTTTCCCTACGGTGTTATTGAATTGATTAATCCAGAAAAGGGAACTACTTTAAAGGTAAACGGTCAAAGGGTAAAACCTTTTATTGAACCCTCTGCACTGATACAACAACCTCTTGAGGTTGTTCATCTCATAGAATAATAACGTTGGTAAGATCTTGGATTTTAATTTAAATCCAAGAAAGTGTAAATATTGATTCAAAAAAAAAAGAAAAGAAAATACGAATTTATTTTATTTTATAAAAGAAGAGAAAAACCAAAAAATATTTAGTTTTTATTAAAAGTGTTGGGAAGGGTTTAAGAAAGAAAGTTTTGGTGACTACAATATTATGGAAAGAAAATAAAAAATTTCGGCTCTTAGCCAAATTTTTACAAAAAAATTATGGAGTTTTGAAGTGAAAGTTTTTTGTTAAAGATAAAAATATCTGATTTTAGAGATAATACAAACAAAATATTGATTTTGGTCCATTTGAGACAAATAAGCAATTCCAACAGAGGCCTATATTTAAATTATTTCGGCCCAACTGTTTTTCTATGTAAACAAACTGGTGGCCCAACAAGTTCATTCTGATGGACTCAAACTCTCGGCCCATATGGTTCATGGATCAATTTCATAAAAACCCAAGGATCATATTCTTCAAACTTAGGGCTGAAATCTGTTAACAAGATCAGATATTTTTATTGTGTAACTACACCAATCAGAAAACAATTAGATTTGGACTAAACCAAATTGGTCTGAAAATCTAATTTAGTTTAAGAAAATATGAAGAGTACAGTATCTGATTTTGTGTCTCTACAATATCATCCTTAACCAAACAAAATAACCACTCATCTTCTGCACCACTCCTTCCCCATACCTTCATACCCGTCACCCATCGCCGGCTTCTTCCTTCTTCCAGTCTGACACAAAATCCCTGTAGCCGTCAGTCTCCTTCTCCAAAATCTATTTGTGTACTTGATTACTTTTCAATTTGAGTATAAAACCAATCACCGGTGGCGATGGCGATACTCACGAAGAACGAACCGCCACCAACCCTTCGTCTTCTGTTTCTTCTTACCCGATTCTGCTTCCAACCAATACAAGATAATCGAAACATGAACTTCGGTCAATTTCCAAACAACCCTCGACAAAACACTCCACCCTTACCACTTCTCACCCTCGCATCTGTCGCCGAATCTATTTCGATGCAACCTCAACTAAACCAAAATCGACCTGGTTTTGGAACATCAACATTCAACACCATGTCCAGAAACTCAGTCACACCCGACCTCAACTCCCTTTTTCAAGAATCGTCGGAGAGCCGCCGTATGATCACCGGAAGCTTTGATCGAACTTTCATCTCATCCAGAGATTTTCTTCACCGGTTTGATCATGGTCCACTCACATTTCGAAGGCCTGTATCTCCTCCACCGGGATTCCCTCCATTGAGACAACAATACCAAAACCCTAATCCAAGTGGGTCTCATGCAATCCCTCGAGTCATCGTCCTTAACTCTCGAGGAGAGGCCGTTCCAAACCCCCATTCAGTCTTTAGAACGATTCCCACTAATCGGCCCAATCCTGTTTATCCACCTACTTCATCCTCGTCGATACCTCTAAGTCACCAACAAAACCCCCAACCATCGATTAATCCAACCCCACAACAGATCCAAGCTGTTCCAGTCGCTCCGATTCAATACAAGCGATGATTTAAAGGGGTGATAGAAGCAAACAGCGAAGAAAGAAAGAAAAGAAAAATCGATGAAGAGGAAGGAGGTGCGTTGCAAGAAGATGGAGAAGAAAATACACTGAGGATCTAGGAGATCGAGGAGATCGAGGAGCCACAACAGTCCACTCCACCCACTGCTATGGACAAAGGGAAATCTAAAGTGGGTAACTCACCTAATACTCTATTGTCTAAATCTGAAATGTTTAGTTGTCATGAAGCTTTATTACAGCATGCAAATTTTAGTTCAAAAATATGTCACACACCAAAGTCATTTCATGTGAGTGCACTTCTTTCACACCCAAAATTTGGGTACAGAAGCACAAAGTTAGGTTGGAAAAAATTATGTGAAATGAATACCAAGTTCAATCTGGATTGGGTGAAGGATTTCTACACTGAACTAGCAGTTACAAATGGTGTAGAAATAAAAATCCGTCAAAAAAATATTGATTTCTCGGCCACGGCCATAAATCAAGTTTTGAGACTTAAACCACCCAGGCATTCTGAATTTCAGAGATTGATTGATTGTGCATCTAATGAGGACCTTGAAAGTATTTTAATTGTTATTGCTCATGATGGGTCTGAATGGGAGTTTAAGGGAAATACACGTTTTCTACATACACACTGCCTCAAACCCGAGGCCAATGTATGGTTTTATTTCCTTAGGCACACGTTATTTCCCACTTCCCATGATGCATCGCTGTGAATGACTAGGGTGTTCATTCTTTATTGTATTGTGTCTGAACTAAAATTTAATGTTGGTCGTTTTATATTGGATATAATTGTTGGGGGAATCGAAAGATCTAATGCACGTATGTCATACCCCACAATTATACACGCGTTAATAGAAAAAGCAAATGTCGTCACTCTACCCACGTATGAGTTTTCAAAAGAAAAAATGGTTTTGGATAAAACAAACGTGTATAGATTGATGAAGAATAACACACATTTTGGATCAGAACCTAACGGTGATGGATTTGCTTCCTTAGAAGCAAGCATCCGTTTACTGAAAGGTGAGATCAAAGCAACCCTAAAAGAGCAAAGGGTTTTGATAACTAAACAGATAAGGCAATTGATGTCACACCCCGCTAAAGCGGAAATACGAGATGTCACAGCTCAAGGTTTCAATGCGTAAGGTAGAATACAACGCACAATCATCATAGCTTAAATAGTTTACAAAAATTACATCTTGTTCCAAAATACAAATTGTCCAAGACATAAATTGACATGATAAAGAAGATCGTGCTGGATGTAGCTACTAGTGGTGCCTTCTAAAGTTCCAACCTTACTTGATATTTCCTGAAAAGCATGTAAATGAGAGGGTCAACTATTGAATAGTTGGTGAGTTCACAGGTTTTCAGTATGCATAACAGTTTTAATGCATGTTTGTAAATCCGCACAGGGATTGAGTATTCGGTTGTAGTTTTAATGCATCTTTGTAAATCCGCACAGTGGATAAAGAATTCCGGTTGTTCACAATGCACAAGGTATATCCGTATGCTAAATGTTAAAGTAATAAGCCACTACCCAAGCCTCCTGACTGCACGCCCCAATGACACATGTTCCATCACAAACATGATAAAGAAGACGGTAATTATGCACTCACGAGGTGAGTGGGGAGTCAACCAAATAACGTTATCCATAATATACCAACGGCTCTAACAATGAGTTAATGGGTAATGTAAAGTGAACCAGGGACTTAAAATGAATGTGAAACTCAGAATCAACTAACATAAGCATACATACCATAGCGCATAAAAATTCGTAGCAATATATAGCATTTTGAGTAAACAGTACAACCGATGCGTAATGAAATCGTAACATGCTTTTCACCCAAAAAATGTACAAAAGTAGTAAAAAGGGGCTGTGAAAACTCACGGTGATAACGATGATGTTTCTGAGATGCTCACAAGTGCAACTTGTAATATGATCCTACTCCGATCCTACGAATCGTAAGAGTCACTAGTAAGATTCAAGCTTGATTCTAAGGGTTTGGTGAATACTACTTATCCAAAATGTCATAAAATGCCTTATATTGAACTTTGTTTATGGTTCAAATTTTTGTGATGGTCTAAAATATCTTGCATGTCTTTATTACTCAATGAAAGTCATGGATTTATAATAAAATAAGTTAAAAGTTGATTCTTAACCACATTTGGAGTTTTCCTTTTTCTGTCCAGATTTTTGTATCACTTTCAGTCCATTTTTAGCTATCTTCCAAGGTTTTTTTGGTCAGGAGATTTTTACTCAAGCTGACATTATGTGTTAGGAAACCTTTGGTACATAAACCATTATTTTTGAAGATGTTTAAGTCCATCAAATAATTTTTATAGTGCAGCTACTACAGAAAACATAGCTGTTTGCACACTGTTTTTGTGACGTCTGTTTGAAGGTCAAATTCTTTGAGTTTTTTAGTGAAACCACTTGGGTTCGAATCTTAACACATAAACATAAATTCCAGAAGAAATTTCACCTCATTTGGTTAAATATTGAGATAGTTATGGCGTTTTAAAGAGAGAGGTAGAAATCTGACAGAATGCTGTCAAAAGATAGCTTTTAAGAAAATGAATCTAACTTTAAGTTTTGCCATGATTATGTTCCTTTTGCATGGAATCCGATTTGACACTTCCCCAAACAAATATTTTCAGATGAATATTTATTTTTAAACCTCTAGAACTACATGCATGTATATTAAATAAAGATATCTTTTAAAAATCCTAAAAAGGGTATTCTTGCTTTCTTTTTGAAGATTTCATGAGTGATCAAGCCAAGAACTTGTTTTTGCCGTATAAAATAACAAGTTTTTAGCACATGCATGGAGATTAAATCATGTTTTTAGGGTAATATAAAGTTTTTCATAAAACTTCTTAGAGTTTAAGAGGTGGATTTTAAAGAAGAACACATGCATGCTAGTAGAAACTTGTAAAAGTTCCTTCTTTGATCTTAACATAGGTTTGATCATGGGATCATCACCATTTTAGCAACATGCAACATGTTTTGGCGATGAACCTACAAACATCAAGATTTCAAAGATGATTCTAGTAAAACATATGCAAAACTAGAGTATAAGAAGAAGAAAACTTAAAGAAAATGAAAGAACATAAACAAAGAGATGTGTAGGTTTTGCACTACATATGATTTTACCTTGTGGACACTTGAATGCTTGAATCTCTTGAGGTTTAGGGGCTGGAGTTTGTATGTTATTTGAAAGAGAGAGTAGAGAGAAATTAGAGAGAAAAAGAAGGAAGAACTCTAGAGAGAAGTTAGAGAGAAAGTGTGAGATGAGGAAATGAATTATGATGTGATAAAATGAGAGAGAGAGGGGGTTATGGGGGGTGACGGTGGACGGTTTTGGGAGAGAGAAGAGAGGGATGGGGTGCAAAGTTGGGTGTAGTATGATTGGACCTCCCAAAAGTGTATTTTTTTTGAATTTGATAATTATTTAAATTTGTTTATTTTAACAATAATACTTGTTTTATTTGCAAGTATTTATTTTTTGCAAAGTACATATATATGTGTATTTTGGGTATTTGAATTGGCATTTTATGAGATTTATGGATAATTCACTCATTTAGGTAAATGCAAGGCAAAATTCTCAAATTTTCCTAACAATACTGTTTTCACTGCTAAATTCGACTGTGTTGACTACAATGTGAATAACTGAAACGTTCAGTACAGTTCTAACCTGAAACGTAAATTTGACGGTTGTCACAGTCTCCCCCGGTTAAAAGAATTTCGTCCCGAAATTCAAGAACTTTCAGCATTAACCGGTTTATGAGCAAAGAGGTGAGGATACTTGTGTTTCATGTAGTCCTCTCGTTCCCATGTATACTCAGGCCCACGCCTTGTGTTCCAATGAACTTTCATAATCGGAATTTTTCTTCGCTTAAGACGCTTAACATCTCTATCAAGGATCTCACTTGGTTCTTCTACGATATGCAACTTATCGTTGATCTGAACTTCTTCCAGAGGTATGATTAATGAGTCGTCAGCTAAGCATTTCTTGAGGTTCGACACATGAAACGTATCATGGATAGCACTTAGCTCCTTAGGCAAATTGAGTCTATATGCCACTGGACCAATCCTTTTAGAGATCTCAAATGATCCGACATACCTTGGGCTTAATTTTCCTCTTTTCCCAAATTGTACTATTCCTTTCCATGGAGATACCTTTTGAAGCACTTTATCACCAACTTGGAATTCTAAAGCTTCCTACGATTATCCGCGTAACTTTTCCAACGATCTCTGGATGCTTTAAGTCTATCTCTAATGGTTGCAATCTTGTCGGTAGTTTCCTGTACAATATGGGGTCTAGATAGCTGTCTGTCTCCAATTTCTAACCAACAAATGGGTGAACGACACTTGCGTCCATACAAGGCTTCATATGGCGCACACTGAATACTGATGTGATAGCTATTGTTATAAGAAAACTCGACCAGAGGCAAGTGATTATCCCAACTTCCTCCAAAGTCTAATACGCATGCCCGAAGCATGTCTTCTAACGTCTGTATAGTCCGTTCACTTTGCCCATCCGTTTGAGGATGATAGGCAGTGCTCAAATTAAATTGCGTACCCAATGCTTTCTGAAGTGACTGCCAAAACCGGGATGTGAAACAGCTATCTCTATCTGAGATGATGGAAACTGGGACTCCATGACGTGTAACAATTTCATTGATGTAGATCTGAGCAAGCTTCTGCATCTTATAATCTACCCGAATCGGTAGTAAATGTGCAGATTTCGTGAATCGATCTACTATAACCCAAATCGAGTCGTGCCCTTTGGCAGTTCTCGGTAGCTTGGTTATAAAATCCATGGTTATTTGTTCCCAATTCCACTGGGGAATCCCTGGTTGTTGCAGCAGACCAGATGGCTTTTGATATATAACTTTGACCTTTGAGCAAGTTAAACATTTCCCCATGTACAAGGCAATATCTTTCTTCATTCCTGGCCACCAATAATATTCCCTTAAGTCCTTGTACATCTTAATCGCCCCTGGATGAATTGAATATCTAGAGTTGTGGGCTTCGTCCAGAACCGTTTCCCGTATGTTGTTGGCTTTTGGAATCCAAACTCCGTACTTGATATAACGTACTCCATCAACCTTAGTTTCAAATCTAGCATCTAAACCATGAAGGGTCTCGTCCTTCAACTTTTCCGTTTTCATTGCTTCGACCTGAGCTTCGAGAATTTGAGTCTTTAAACTCGTCTGAACAAGCGCTCCCAACGCTCGTACTCGTGATGGTTTTACCCTTTCCTTCCTACTCAGGGCATCGGCTACCACATTGGCCTTACCTAGGTGATAACGAATTTCACAATCGTAGTCACTGAGTAACTCTACCCATCTTCTCTGCCTCATATTAAGCATTTTCTGGTCTAGGATATGCTGAAGACTCCTATGGTCCGTGAAAACAGTGCACTTAGTGCCATACAAATAATGTCTCCAAATCTTTAAAGCGAATACCACAGCTCCAAGCTCCAAATCGTGTGTGGTATAGTTCTTCTCATGAACCTTTAGTTGTCTCGAACCGTATGCTATAACCTTGTCCTTTTGCATCAATACGTAACCCAAACCTTGATGCGATGCGTCACAATACACCACAAAGTTATCGGTTCCTTTCGATAACGCTAGAATTGGTGCATTGCACAGCTTTTTCTTCAGCAGCTGGAACGCCTCCTCTTGCGGTTCTCCCCAAACGAATTTCCTATCCTTTTGGGTTAGTGATGTGAGTGGTTTAGCAAATTTTGAGAAGATCTCGATGAATCGCCTATAATAACCCACCAAACCCAGAAATTGACGAATTTCTGTTGGGGTCTTAGGGGCTTCCCACTTCTTAATGGCTTCCACTTTAGCCGGATCCACATGAATTCCTTTCTCTCCAATCACGTGACCAAGAAAGTGCACTTCTCGAATCCAAAATTCGCACTTTGAGAATTTGGCGTACAGTTTCTGATCCTTGAGTGTCTCTAGAATTATCCTTAGATGCTGTTCGTGATCCTCCTTACTTCGAGAGTAGATCAAAATGTCATCGATAAAAACAATCACAAACTTGTCAAGGTATGGTCTGCATACCCTGTTCATTAGATACATGAACACAGCTGGTGAGTTCGTTAACCCGAAGGGCATAACTAAGAACTCGTAGTGCCCATATCGAGTCCTGAAAGCTGTCTTAGGGATGTCTTCTTCACGGACTCTCAGCTGATGATATCCTGATCGAAGGTCAATCTTTGAGAAATAAGTTGCACCTTGCAACTGGTCGAATAAATCATCTATTCGAGGAAGAGGATATCGATTCTTGATCGTCAATTTGTTCAGCTCCCTATAATCGATGCACATTCGAAATGATCCATCCTTTTTCTTGACAAACAGGACTGGGGCTCCCCAAGGTGAGGAACTTGGCCTAATAAATTCCTTGTCCAGAAGTTCTTGGAGTTGACTTGACAACTCTTGCATTTCGGCAGGTGCTAAACGATACGGTGCCTTAGCTACAGGTGCTGCTCTAGGTATGAGGTCAATTTGAAACTCAACTTGTCTAGACGGGGGAAGTCCAGTCAAATCATCTGGAAACACTTATGGGTGATCCTTCACCATAGGAATATCTTGGATTCGCCTCTCCTCGGACTTTTTCTCTACTACGTGTGCCAAAAACGCGACGCACTTCTTTCTCAAATACTTATGGACCTTCAAATATGACACGATCTTTAGGCTCCTTCCAGCTCTATCTCCTTGTATGACTAGGGTTTCCCCGCCTTGCAGAGGCACTCTAACCTCCTTTTCAAAACAGCAAATCTCCGCTCGATTCTTGGATAACCAGTGCATACCCACTACTATGTCAAAACTGCCCAATTCAATTGGTATAAGATCAACGCTAAATAATCTATCGGCTAGATTCAAGGTACAGCCTAAGATTACATCCTTAGCCTCAAGTTCATAACCATTAGCAACCTCAACAATATAGGCATCCGACATTCTCCTAGATTCCAAGTCGATCAGTGGCCTAAATTCTAACGAAACAAAACTCCTATCTTCTCCAGATAACATCAAGATAAAATCCATTCCTATTTTTAGATAATTCCGCTAATACAAAATTTTGATGTTCATCCTACATCAATACTAAAGTTTTTAGATCTAATACAACCAACCACTTAATATTACCCAAAATACTTAGTTCATAATAACTTCAAGAAAATAGTCTTCCTTTGAACCAAAAGTCTTATCAAAAGCTGCCAAACTATCAACCATCCTAATCAAAACCATCCCAAATACACATCTATCAAGATCATCAGCACAGGCATAACTAGACCGACTCCTCAAATCACACACACAAGCTCCGCTCTCATCGCAGTCCGCCTAGCCGTCCTTGCACCTTCTAAAGCTTGAGTCGACACGTTGGATAATAGATGTGTTAGCTCTACCAGTTCTGTTAAGACCTGTCCTTGGTGAGTCACCCTCACCTGACAACCGTGTAGCTCGGTCGTCATTGCCCTTATGTGCTGCTCCTCCGCCCAAGACATCCCGGACACTCGTCCGATTGGTATGCCGATGAGAACTCGAGGCGGCTCCGGTGCTTCCGGACGCGCCGATGCTAGTGTCACCCTTCTTGGGAATGGAACACTCTTTCTCGCGGTTTGTCTTACACGTGGTCCATTGGGGTTCCGTTTAAATGTTATGGGAGTTGGTTGAGGCAATACCGAGGTTTGTGACACTCTCGGTCCAAAGTAAGGATCTCGCTCGCTTGACACCTCTTGATCTGATTCAGTGCTCCTAGGATCCTCATCTTCCCGGATACTCGGTGGGTTGACTCGAGGTCGACCGGTGATATAACCCGACTCGTCGGCCGAGTAAGAAGAGAGAGAGAGAGTGGGATGATGATGATGACATAGTGAAACTGAGGCAAAAGTATACTTAGTTACTAATCGCACAGGTGTAATGTCTATCCTATGCAATGTCTACGCACTATGCATGCTACTAGAGAGTGCAAGTAAAAATTGACATACTCCTACTATAACCATTTCTAGTCTCGCATTAACCTTCCTTAATCGAACATAGGTGATCAAGCTATGTTTAATTAAAGTCTGTTTATACCATTCTAGACTTAGTTATACTAGTAGTAGGTTCAGTTGTTTTCATGTCAATTTTGGATTTTGGTTATAGTTGGGTTTTCCCAATGGAAGATCGGTATTCTTTATAACCTACGGCTCTGATACCAAATCTGTCACACCCCGCTAAAGCGGAAATACGAGATGTCACAGCTCAAGGTTTCATTGCGTAAGGTAGAAGACAACACACAATCATCATAGCTTAAAGAGTTTACAAAAATTACATCTTGTTCCAAAATATAAATTGTCCAAGACATAAATTGACATGATAAAGAAGATCGTGCTGGATGTAGCTACTAGTGGTGTTTTCTAAAGTTCCAACCTTACTTGATATTTTTTGAAAAGCATGTAAATGAGAGGGTCAACTATTGAATAGTTGGTGAGTTCACAGGTTTTCAGTATGCATAACAGTTTTAATGCATGTTTGTAAATCCGCACAGTGGATTGAGTATTCGGTTGTAGTTTTAATGCATCTTTGTAAATCCGCACAGTGTATAAAGAATTCTGGTTGTTCACAATGCACAAGGTATATCCGTATGCTAAATGTTAAAGTAATGAGCCACTACCCAAGCCTCCTGACTGCACGCCCCAATGACACATGTTCCATCGCAAACATGATAAAGAAGACGGTAATTATGCACTCGCGAGGTGAGTGGGGAGTCAACCAAATAACGTTATCCATAATATACCAACGGCTCAAACAATGAGTTAATGGGTAATGTAAAGTGAACCGGGGACTTAAAATGAATGTGAAACTCATAATCAACTAACATAAGCATACATACCATAGCGTATAAAAATTCGTAGCAATATATAGCATTTTGAGTAAACAGTACAACCGATGCGTAATGAAATTGTAACATGCTTTCTATGAACGTTATGACAAGAAAACATATTCCTTGTGTGTACGTGCAAGTGTAGAAATGATTGAAGCAACTTGTGCTTGAAAATTAGGCTCAAAGTATGTAAACTGTTGAGACAGCAACAAGTTTTCCACGGACTCAATGTGCATGAATGAAAAGCGAAGGTGGGGCAAACTTCCTTCTTTTTCAATATCTAGACCTTTCGAGTGAAGATCAGATAGATGATATGCTGCATCCCCAAGAAATATGAAACATTTCTTTGTTAAGAAAGATATGAGTAGCTGGTGGGGTTAAATGCAAGAGTTGGCATGGGCTAGTTTCCTGTTTCAATGATGGTCACCAAAGAACGTGAAACAATCAGTAATGTGGCTGCCTGGCTCAGAAAGTGGCTGGTGCAGAGTTCTCTTATTCTTTTAACTCTGTTCTCACACCCTCTTTCTGTTTTTAATCCGCTCACTTCTAACCAAACTCTCATTTACATTTTACCTCAGCACAATGAGATACTCAATCGTATGAGTAATCTCCCCCACTCTTTGATTTTGACCCCTCACCCCTCAATCACTCAAGGATAACTTCTTGGGTAGGAAACACTGGTTAACGTGGATCCATAGAAGTTCTGTAAAATATCTCACACTGATTCCCATGAAATTTTGTCCTAAAATGTTGCGTTGTTCAACAGTTTATCTTGAACAATTAAGAATATCGGCATTTGATTTACATTGCCACCAGAAAGTATGCTCTTCAATAATATCATGAAGATTTGAGCATTTGATTTTTGAAGATTTCTCAAAACAAGGATATTGAATAAATGAAATGAATTCGAAAGACTTGTTTGAGAATCTGACAATGTATCAATCAGATCAAATCACATGAATGATAAACATGTAAGGTTTAGGGTATCAAAGAACTGGATACTTTGTTTATATGAACAAATATAAACAATCTTTGAATGAAACGCTTAATTCTCTTACGCTGAAAGAATATGATGCTCAACAAACTTTGAAATCCAGCGGGAGTATTACCATCGAAAAATGTTTAATTTTGAGACATGGTAATAACAAAGTCAATGTGAAGCTGAACCGGTGTGTGTGTGAATACTTGAAAGTATATAGAAAAGATAATACGCAAATATTAATCTTTAGAAACACACAGTCAGAAATGATGATGTAATAATCCGAGATCTATATATATATATATAGGAAAAACCTTTAAAATCACACTTCTAAATTCATAAAATCTGTTTGAGAATCGAGAAGTGGTTTGAACATTTAAGAAAATATTTTTCATGCTTGAAAGTCGTTCTTCTTTCAAACAATCTCAGATTAAGTTTAGAAGATACATACCATGAAATGTTTAAGCTCCCCCTCAAATCATGATAGACTGATTTAAAATCAGATAAGCTCCCCCTCAAAATCTGCAAAAGATCTTAAGTAAACAAAATCAGAATGTATAGCAATCAAAGTCTAAAACAAATAAGTACGAGTTCTAAACTGATGTGTTTAGAAGTCAAACTCTTTGAAGAGCATGTCCTAAACTGATATGTTTAGAAACCATTGTTTCTTTGAAGTCCGGGTTCTAAACTAAGGTGTTTAGAAACCACTGTTTCTTTGAAGTACGGGTCCTAAACTGATGTGTTTAGAAACCATTGTTTCTTTGAAGTCCGGGTTCTAAACTGAGGTGTTTAGAAAACACTTAATCTTTTGCTCCCCCTTAATGGTACATATACTCTTCAAAAAATTTGCACCGTTTCTCTTCTGTTTTCAGTCATGTGTGTGATATATATGTAACATTCAGCTCAACACATGATGAACCTGCAAAACAGATTAAACAGATTTTGGTACCCAATGGGACTTGGGTCCTAGTGTGTTAGGTGTAGATCTCTTTGAAGGAATACTGTAAGTACCGTACCAATAAGAAGTATAATCTTTATGTACAAAATCATTTGATCCACAATAAGAACAACAGATTTTCTTATGTGCCAACCTAATCAGATGATTTGCGGAATGAATAGGATTAGGTTTAGCAGAAGATTTACCTTTCGGCGTATTGTTCTTTTTGGCATTTGATGTGGAGGTAGATGATTTTGGTACATCCTTCTTTGAAGGTGTTGTACCTTTAACTCTTCATTCCATCTTCACAGGCTTGTAGATAGGTGTATTTGAACCAACAAAAGATTTAGAATTAGAACCTTTAGAACTTTGAACAGGAGTTATCTTTGACTTTTTACCCTTCTTTCGTTTCTCTAAAGGTGGTGTCTTAGTGTTTGAACACTCACATTTACAAAAAATACTTGAAGGTTTTTCATTTGTAAAAATAAAATCAGTATGGTTCGGAAGCTTCGTTGAGAAATCAAATAAACAAGCTTTTCCTTTGTCAACTTCCTTTGGCTTTGACTTGGTTTCGAAAACTTGATCATTAGGCACAAAATCACAATCAGAATCAGAATCAGCATTGTGAACTTCAAAATCCTTATTAACTCAGGTGTATTCCATCTTTTGAAAGCATTTTCTCTTCGTTCTTTTGCCAATTCCTTTTCTAACTCGTCCACATCTTGAGAAAGCACACTTATTTTCGTTTCATAAGATTGTTTTTCTTTTTCGAAACTGACTTTCTCAAATTCAAATTGTGCTCTTTCAAGATTGAAAGTATCTTCAAAATCAGACATTGTATTAATTTTTCCTTCTTTCAAAGACTTTTCCAATGTCATCACTTTTTCAGAAAGTTCACAATTTTGTTCTTTAAGAAAGTTGCTTTCGCCAAGATTGAACCAGTTTTTCAGTGCAAATTCCTTTCTTTCATTTTCTAAGACAATCTCTAAATCAGTTTTTGTCTTTAACAAAACAGTCAACTTCTCTTCAAATGAATGTTTTTCAATTTCAAATACAACTTTTTCGTTTTCAAATTGTCCGCGTTCAAGATTTAAATCTTTCTCAATATCAGATATTTTTCTTTTATCATTGTAAGAATTTCTTTCCTTTTGCAATTCCGTTTCTAATATCATGATGTTTTGAGAGAGTTCACGAATCTTTTTCTCGAAACAATTTGTTTCATTAATGAAATTAATCTTTTCACATTCAAATTGTGTATGCTCGGAGAGAAGAATACTTTCAAGATCCGCCACTTTTTTAGACAGTTGGAGACATTTCTGATCAATCTTTTGTTTAGCTTCAAAAATGGCTTTTGATGAAACAGAAAACTTTTTGATCAAAGCATGTTCAATTTTAACCGTCTCCTTTTCCACCTCGTCTTTGAAACTAGAAGAGATTTCCTTAAAACTATTTGAATAAACAGTTGAAAGGAGATCATTTTCATATTCAAACTTGATCATTTGTTCTGCAAGGGAGATTTCAAGTTCAACAATTTTCCCTTCTAGAACCAATGTAGGAACATATTTCTTAGTTTCAAAGACTTGGTTGGTGATTGGCTTTGTAGCACATATGTCAAAATAGTTATTTGGAAGTGGTCCATTTAGATTGTTGAGAGTCTTCAACGTCTCACGAGTATAAAAAATGGAAGTTGTATATGAGTTGTTAAAAATCTTTTTCTGTTTTCCTCTTCTAAAGTTTCCTTTACACCAGTCCAAGGAATTTCAAATTCTGGCCAATATCGTGCATGTCTTAAACATTCGAAATTATACATTGTCGGTAATCCACAGCTAGCTTTGGCCAAATGTTTTGGATTTTCGTAACCAAGTCCCCAATACTTATTGACATTGCTTACAAGTCTTGGCTTGTTCATGAAAATTGTTTGGTCAGTTTGACCTCTCAAATACAGATTCTTTTCCAAATCTTTGATTTTATTTAAAAATTCTGTATTTTCATTTGAAAGATTTGTTAAAGAAAGTTCGCTCTCATTATGCTTTTCTTCCAATTCCTTGATTTTCTGTTTAAGCTCAGATATTTGAGAATTAGAAGAGTTCTTATCCTCATCAAACTTTTCTTGGTGATCTAAGATAGATTTATCAAGAATAGTTTGACTCAGATTTTTGTTTTCTTCTCTTTCCGTTTGCCATGTAGCACTTAGTCTCGCCTTCGGTGGATCAAAATATTCTTCCATATAATACTCATTCATTGTCACCTGAAAAGATAAAAAATGATCGTTATCAGATACTTCGTGAGAAGTAGAATTATGCACACACGATAATCAGAGTAAAATCGATTAAAGTAAGAAAAAATTTCAAAAATTAAAATTTGAATATCAAATTATAAAATTTGTTGTTCAAAAATTAATTCCGAAAAATTAATGCGGAATACTGGACTTTAAATCGACAAACCTGCAAAAGATAAGAAAAATATATCAGTTTCGAACAAACGCTGGTAAAATATGATAAAACGGACAAAAAATGAGAAAACACTAAAAATAGGGACTAAAATGACAAAATACGAAACTAAAACTAAAAATACGGACTAAAAGTGTAAAATACTAAGACTTATAAAAGACAAGGTCTAAAAATGTCAAAAATCTAAAAATAAAGACTCAAAGTAAAACAAAAACTACAGGGGCTGAAAATGACACCAACTAAAAGACTAGCTAAAGGACCAAAAATGTAAAGATCTTAATCCTATACTATAGGGACCAAATTTGACAAAAACTAAAAAATGAACTACAGGGACTAAAAATGAAACTATCCTAAAGTCTATACTGCAGGGACTAAAAGAGTAATAAACACAAAGTACTAACTACAGGGACTAAATGTGACTTAACCTAAAAGTAATTACTGTTCATCTTCGTCGATTTCACGTTGAGCTGCAGATTTTCAACTGAATTTTACTTCGATTATTCACGTGAAAATGATTCGATTGCGTTATTTACTGATCTTAGAACATCAATAAGTCGAATACAATGTAAAACTTTCGATCATGCACTCATTATCGATGTGTAAAGTTCAAGTGAAAAAATCCGGCGTGAATCCCGTTTTGTCCCCAAGAACATCAATGTTGTCCGACAGTTTTGAACGTTTATGTTGTACGAGAGATATGGTCTAGTCGGACAATGAGTGTAAGACAGTTATGAGTTGTCCGATAGTTTTGAATTGTACGACAGTTTTGAATCGTACGACTTTGAATTCCCAGATTCCGGCGACGTTTCCGGCAAGTCGTTTTCCCGGCGAACAACCTTTCAGTACATGAAACTTGTTGAAAAACTGATCAATTTTCAATTTTAAAAATAGTAGCCTGGTCGATTTTTCAATTCGAACATATCTGTAACGAATTCAGCAAGCAAATCTCAATAAAAAATTCAGATCGAACATCATCAACTTGAGGCTTCGATGAACATATTGAAAACAATCTGAAAAGCAAAAACTCGCTGATATCTTGATGAAATTCGAGTCTGTAAATTGTTATGAGTTAGAAATCAATGGAAAAATCGATTTGTGATGATTAAATCGAGTAAACACACTCAAAGATTAAAATCAAATTTCATCATCTTCATGTAACTGTTCAAACACATTGTGATTTTTCAGAAAAACCGAAATCCCTAGTTTCTTGATGAAATCTCGATATGAGAGTTGCAATCTACTCAGAAAACTCCAAGAATCAATCAAAACACAAACTCAATCCAAAAATTTTGAATTCTTGAGAAATTTTAAGAAAAATCTCAACAACACAAAATTTGTTCAATTTTCTCAAAAATTGATAAAAAAAATCTTCAAATCGTGCATAAACTGATCTGATTAGGCTCTGATACCACTTGTGATCCCAGATCTAATCAAGTAACAATGTAATAATCCAAGAACTCTTCATTAGAATAGAGAAAGATACCAAGATGAGAATGAGATCCCCTTTCTCTCTCTATACTCTCTTTCTAGATTGTCATCCCTCTCACTTTACAATCTCACGTATGAATTTTCCACAATGACAACTCTCACCTAATTCTATTACAAACTCCCTATTTATACATCTTTGACTTTGACTTTGACTCTCAACACCTCTATCTTTGACTTTGACTATTGCATTTGAGTCTTACAAATAATACAATTACATATTAAATCTTGAATACATTTTATGCACTAACACCTATAATGAAGGATATGATATCCTCGAGAGGATTCAAACAACAATGGTCAGTGGGCTTGTAAAGCCCGTGTCCCGGTATGGTTTAATTTTACGCATTTATTTATTTAATATCTTTCCCTAAGCGAATTGTTAGTAACGGATTTTGGCGGGGAAGACTGTTAGGTCTCACAAAAACTTCAACAATCTCAGGCATGATGAAATGAAAAATTCAAATATCAACTATGAATTTTGATCAAAACTGAGAATCAACACAGATCTAGAATATGCAAGAACTAATCAAATCTGTCATATGCATTTTATCAAACAGTTAGAGTACATGAATTAATGAAATCTTCTTTTCAACAAAAAATTTGAATACTAATCAACATGCAGCAGATATAATCACCTTGATCAAGAAACCAATCAAGAATTTCGAAAACATACCTGTGATCTCTGTTTAATTTCGAGAATTAATCAGCATAGAGAGAAAATCTTTGGATGACTTGATTGTAAGATATCGATTCAACAGAAAGACAAATTCAAATTTCTTGAAACAATGATAGAAACGAATTCAAGAATTGTTAGGAATTCAAGAATTGTTAGCAGCAGCGGAACCAATTGTCGAATTGATCAAGAAACTTCAAGAACGCGATCAAACACACTGTTGGACGAATTTGTTTGTTGATTGGCTCTGATACCAATTGTAAGTCCCGTAATCATCACTGATAATCAAGATTCAATATAGAATGAACATTCAAGATAGTATTCACAGCAACTGGTCATATGATTTATTAACAATCTGTGAATTACAAGATATTACAATGAGTTTCTCTCTCAAAAGATATGCGTGAAAAGTTATGTGAAAGATTAGCCAAAGATTTTTTTTAGCATACAGTTGCTAACTCCTATATATACTGTAGAGAAAAGCTAAAGCTACAGTACATATGAGAAACAGACTAATAGAACAATTACATGTGTCCTAATTAGTAACTGAATATAACAGAGAATATCCCAAGATATGAATTATGAACATACTTCTGAATAAGCGCTTCAGAACATTTGTCTTCATAGTCAGAAGTTCTGAGTCTCCTACTCAGAACTCTGAACCTTCTAGTCAGAATCCAACACTTAGAATCTTTTTGAGATTTCTCACTCAGAACTTCTGAGTCTTCTACTCAGAACTTCTGAGTCTTCTGAGTCTTCTTTAGTCTTCTTACTCAGAACTCAACACTTGTGTTTTTGACAAAACTCTAGACCTAACAAAGACCTAAAATGTTAAAATAATGTAATGAGGGGGCTAAATGGTTAAAACCGTAACTTGTTTGTAAAAGAACTTGAAGGCAGGGACTAAATATGTAAATTTTTGAAAGTGTTGCATGGGGATCGGCTTAAGAGACCGATCCCCCCTCCCCTTTCTCGTTTCACTTTCGTCCCACGCAAAGAACACCCACAAAATCCTAAGCGCAACCCTACCTCCTTCCCCTCCCTTCTTGCTGCCGCTGCTCTTCCACCCAAAACCACCGGCGCTGTCGCCGTGGTTCGCTGCCGAAGAGAGAGAACGAGAGAGAGAGGGTGCCGGAGCTTTCGTGTCGTTGTTGTATCGTCGTCGCGAGGTAAGGATCCTCATCTATGTGTTTTCTTCTGGCATCGTCGAGGTAAGGCTCTCTCTTCCCATTGTTTCTTTCTTTCATCGTCGCCGATGCACCACAAAACCACCGCCGTCGCCGCTGCCATGGCTGCCGGCGGTGTGCGCCGCCGCCGTGCGCCACCAATCCGGTGGCTGTGACGGGCGGGGTTGTTCCTGTTAGGACGTGGGTGGGTGTGTGCGTGTGACCCAAGAGTCATTAGTGGGATCGTCCCTTTGCATCGCCGGATTTTCTTTAGTAAACCATCACCACCGCCGGCGGCGACTGCCGCCTCCACGCCGCCACTGACCGCCACTGCTTGTGGTGGCAGTGGGTGGTGTTGTGTGTTTAATAGCCTAAAACCCTAAGCCAAAATATGAATTGCAGGTTTGATTGTATTAAGTCATAGCTTAATAGAAGCTTAACCCATGTTATATTTTTATGTGAAAATGTCCAATATGTCCCTGTTTTGTAAAATCTGTAGTTTATTCTAGGAAGCTCGGTTTGAGGTGAAATCACTGCACAAATCTCCCAAATTGTGTCTTCTGAGTTTCATATGTTTTACAGAAAAATCAATTCGGCCTCTAGCTAGGGCCAAAATGGCAATTTGTACAGACTGGTCCGGAATTCCTGTTTCGGGTAGTCTGTCTTAGAATATTCATATAAAATAGTAGGGACCTCGTATGAACGCGTGCGATATGTCCCTGGCAACCTAAGACATAGAACTTTCTAATTTATGGAATAATAATTCTGGTTTGATGGGTTTAAAGGGGGCTAAACAGGTCACGAACAGACCTGTGGTGTTAGACCAAAAACCGGAAAATGTACGTTTAGACTTGTAGTTGTAATTTCGGGTTGGGGCTACACTTTGACACTTGATAACACTTCTTTTGGTGGAAAGAAGTGAGTTGGAGTTGGCGGGTTCGTATCGCTGTTCGTGGAGTTCTACATTGCTTTCTGAGGTGAGTTCACTCACTGCATAGGGTAGAGATTGTATGCGCGCTGCTATAGTTCGTGTGTGTTAACTGTTTTGTTGGTGTGTAGTACTAGGCCGAGTTAGTGTCTAGTATGAGATCTTGGGTGTCGTATGAATCTCGGGGAGACCGAGTACTCGGGGAGACCGAGGAATACGTACACGGGTGTTGTATGAACTCGGGGAGACCGAGGGATGCTTACACGAGTGTTGTATGAATTCGGGGAGACCGAATGATGCATGCATAGGGGTTCATGCATGAGTTTGCTTGTATTATTAAACTGCATGTATTGGTTGTTATATCTATCTGTTGATAGGGGTGGTGTCGATATGATTGATATCGTATGCATGTGTTTGAATTCACTAAGCTTTGTGCTTACTCTTTCCCTATAATTACTGTTTCAGGTACGAGTGGCACAAAGGCGTGACGGTACACACTGGAGCGTTGAGGAGATTTTCCCTATTATTATTTTTAGACACTATGTTTAGAAATATTATATTTTCTGCTGCTTTAATTGAGTTGGTTGTTTTAACTTAACGAGATTTTGACAAAACGTTTAATTGGATTTAAATACTCATTGTTTATTTTAAATAAAATGTTGTTTTTAAAAGTTCAAATTTATTGTAATTTTTGGGACGTTACAAGTTGGTATCAGAGCACAGCTTGAGCGAATCAAATACATTTCGGTATGTTTGATCTCAAGTTTGCGGCTCGGGATTTTGTTTTTCCTTTTAATTTTATTTTTGAGAAATAAAAGAAAGGAAAAGTACGTTTGAGAAACGGTGACCGAAGGCGCAGTGTGTACAGTCAGCCGATGCCAAGGGAAAAGGTAGAGTACTTAGTGTAATTTATTGCTTTCTAGAACATAGGAGTATGTATGCTAGATTTCCTGGTGCTTATTATACTGTACTGCATGTTTGTTACTTGCTAGTAGGAATTTATGCTAGTCCTAATAGGTTCTTAAGTGAATGCCCTATAAGTTGTATGCAGTAGGAACCAAATAGCCTTAGAATGTTGGATTTAGTTCTATTGCGCAACTCTTGTTTGAGTCTAACCGTTGTAGGATAGAATATTTTATTCGAATGTCTATCTGATTGCACACTGTATGCAACTGTGCATTCGCGAGGCGACTCGTCATGACTAGTAAGGATTTCGTCATAGCAAGGGTAGTGGAATGGGGTGAAATTCCTAGTGAGCTAGGAAGAGTGTTTACATATGCTGGTATGGGCATATGGGTTGAAACTGTCGGCAAGGAACTACTTGGACGCTTCGGGACGGGACTCGAAACGAGTGAGGATAGGTGTGGAAGGTAGTAGTAGAGCTCCACTATCTGAAGCACAGGATCCGTGCTCGAGTCAGGGAAAGTCACGGAGAATCCGAGGAGTTGAGCGTGAGCGTAGTTAGCAGGATTTATTGCGTGCTAATAAATCGTTGTAATAATTACTCAGAATGGCCATCACAAGAAGGAACAACAATGCTGATCCAGATGCTGGTACTGGATTTACTGCTGAGCAGATTCGTGAGATGATTGCGGCTGAGGTGACGCATGCTATTGGGGAGGCGATCCCCGAGATTATTACCGCCATTCGTAATGAGGTAGTAGTGTTGATGGAGGAGCACATCGCGGCGATTCCACCCCCTGCCGGTGGGCAGCCCCGAGCGAGAGAGTTTCAGTATCGGGATCTCTCTGCTTGTTCTCCTCCTGAGTTCAAGGGAGACTAGAACCTGATCGTCAGTATGCGCTGGATCTCGGATATGGAGTGTGCATTCCTTACCAGTGGCTGTCCTGAGAATCTGAAGGTTCGCTTCGTGGTGAATCTGTTACGAGACAGAGCGAAAGACTAGTGTGCTACAGCTTTGACGCTTATTGAGCGTACTACTTTGACCTGGGTACCACTGATGGTCTGTTTTAACTGCAAACAGACGGGCCACGTGAAGGCCAACTGCCCGAATCCGAGGGTTGCTGATGGGGGTGGGGCACAAAGAGCTCTTGCGGCTGCCCCCTTGCGTATTACTGATGGTAGTGTGGGTCGGGTTAGACCCGAGGCGGCCCGAGGTAGAGTTCATCAACTGAAAGTGGAGGAGGCACAGGCTACGCCTAAAGTGGTGACAGGTATATTTCATCACTAGATTCTTTTGGTTATTGATTGTTGTATGTAATTGCTTTTTGCTTAAACTGTGTGATCAGGTACGTTCTTAGTTAACTCGGTGCCTGCCGTGGTGATGTTTGATAGCGGGGCTACTCATTCTTTCGTGTCCCACACTTTTAGTGAGTGTTTGGGCCGAGTTGTAGGACGGTTAGGCTGTCCACTTGTGGTTGAGGTTGCTGATAATAGGACCTTGACGGTTACTGACGTGTATTGTGGGTGCACTTTGGAAATATCTGGTGTGAGATTTCCTATTGATTTGATTCCGATCGCTATGCAGGAGTTGTGCGTGATTGTGGGCATGGATTGGTTGGATGTTTTCGATGCAGAGATAGTTTGTCGTCGCAAACAAGTACGAGTTCGAACCCCAAGCGGGGGAGAATTTCTAGTTCAGGGCGACTCGCCCAGGCGGACCTCAGCGATATGTTCGGCTGCGAGGGCGCGGAGGTACTTACAGCACAGTGGCCAGGGGTATTTAGCGTATGTGATAGACACGCGCGTCGACGGGGAGAAGAAGACTGCGGAGGATGTGCCCGTCGTACGGGAGTTTGCTGACGTATTTCCCGATGATTTACCGGGGGTACTGTTGGTTCCCGTTTTGCTTAGACAAGATTAGCAAATCTATTAGTTCGAGTTTATGTTTGATGCGGAAGCGTATTTAAAGAACTAACAGATATGTTTGATAGAGTTAGAACACACATTATAAAGAAACAGTATTTTAAGAACAAAATGATATCTTGAAGATTACTGTCGTTCGATATATAATAAGAACACCAAGAACAAATTAAGAACTGTTTGGTGTGTGTGAGAGAGTGTAATGCTAAACAGGTTTGACGATATAAAGCATAAGCATGAAACTCAGATTCTTCGTTTTTTTCTTAATATTGTTAAGGAAGATATCAACAAGAGACTTCCTTTTATACTACTCTAGGGGACCATAAAGCATGAGCTACTGTTGATCGGACGACATTAATAGTTGTACGTGATGTATTGCATTTAATGCCGCAGATGTCTATATTGTACTAAGCCCTATTGAGTCCATTCAGAGCTTGACGTGTGTTGAGGTTTGACAGGGCACGCTACCATTCAAGTTGATGAACGGATCCAGTAACAGTAGCAAGATATAAAATATCTTCCAAGTCTTTATCGTAAACCACAGAGGCTCTGTAAAGGGTTACAGAGGTTCTGAGGTCTAGTCTTCTGTAGAGCAGTCTTCACCGGTTTCCGAGTCTTTGGTCTTCTCTGTGAGTAAGACAAAGGTTCTATAGGACACCTTTGTAGCTTCTGTAGCTTCTTGACCTTGATCTTTCGGAAGTGGCAGAGCCTCTGTAAAAGGCTTTCTTCACTTAGCCTATTTTTCACTACTTCTAAATACTTCTACGATTAGGAAGATTGAAGCTAACAATCTCCCCCTAAGTAGTGAAAAATAAAAAATTGACATTAAAGTACTTTAGGCTAAGTTAGATAAGACAGAGGTTAAATAATACCTCAAAAGTTCTTTCATTTAGAAATATGCCAGAGGCATTTTACATTTGAGTATTATGAAAGATAAACTGAAAATGGTTTGCAGAGATTTTGTTTGAGAATCAGATGTTGGCGTCTTTGAAATCATTGTAGCTTCTGTTGTCTCTTCCGAATTTTCTGATCTCGTTGTAGAAACTGACACAGAGTTCTCTTAAGCGGATTGTAGCATCAATCTCTCTGATGAAAGCATCTGCAGCGTCTCTATCCATTTGCTCGGTATCTCTGTATTTTACAAGGTTTGCTCTGAACATGTTCAGAGTACTGGTTGCGTACTTCTGACTGTCCATGGTCACAAAAGTTTGACTTTGCCTTGTGGGTTTTGAAATACTAACCCGAACCTTGGTTCCGTAATGATTGAGTTGGGCACAGCGCCAGGTGGGCAGCGATCCTCTGGTGGTCGAAGGTTCAGATGTTTGAGACCAAGATCCTTTCCTAGCTGAAAGTCTGTCAAACTGTAGATCAGAAGCCTTTCCCTCATTGCTTTTCTCAACACTTGATAGGCTCTGGTCTTTGGCTATGTGTTGTAGTTGTCCTTCGTCCATTGCAGAAGATCAGGTAGATCATAGGGATTCAGATTCCTTAGGTCAGCATCAGCGAAGGTGGTTTCTGAATTGTTTACCCTTCTGACTCTGTAAAGATTGTACCTGACCCTTGGATAGGTTCTTGTAAAGGAGTACCTACAGAAGATTACCTTTTTGATTTTTTGGATTGAGAAGACTTCTACTCTTGTTCTTGGCTTTGTTCTGGTGAAGATGTTCTCAAATTCTTCTCTGATCTCTGGTTCTGTGACGTGATCTGTTGGATGATTGGTCTGAAAGGGTTGTTTGTAGAGGTATTTGTATACCACTTCTTCCATTTCTTCGTGTGTTGGACCAGGTGGTGGTACTTGTCTTCTGAGACTCTCCATCTGTAGAACAACTTCTGCAGCTCTACCTGTTAGTGGAATGTCTGACAGAGGCTTCAATCCATATGCCCAGTCCTCTTCTTAAGGCTTTGGAGTTTGGAAGGCATCAAAGGTGCTCTTCATCAATTTCTCTGTAGGCTTGGGCAATGATTTATTTTTCTTGGGCTCTTCTGTCAGTTTTGCCTTTCCCTTGTCTTTGGCCTTTCGAGGTTCAGAACCTGTTACCTCTGTAGGTTTGGGTTTTGGCGCTTCTGTTGGAATGATGGGTGTTGCCTCTGTAGGTTTTGACACTTGTGTTTGAGAGGACTTTTGTGGCGTTGGTTCTGTTGGCTTGATTGGCTCTGTAACATCTGTTGGAGGTTCTTTTGTGACTTCTTCTGTGAGCTCGGTTTCTGTGGATTGAGGAATGTCGAATCTTCTTGCCATTCGGAAAGATGTTGTAAACCTCTGCCTTTCTTCTGCTCTTTGCGCCATTCGTTCATTCATTGTGTTGTGCATATTTCTTAGAACAGAAGAAGCAGAGGTCTTTGCTCTTTTTGGTTTGTGGGCAATAGACTTTCTTCTTAGGATGGATTGGGTTTTTTCTGTTGGTTTTGTAGTTGGGGAGGGAAGATCTTCTTTTGAAGAGGATGACAGATGTTGAGCATCTACTCTAGACATTGTAGGCAATTTCACAGAGGTGGGTGTTTCCTCTGTGGTCTTTTGAGCTTCTGTTCCTCCGGGTTGTTGATTTGTTGGACTTTCTTCCAAGATGATTACCACAGGGGTGGTTGTTGCCTCTGTGGTCTTTTGAGCAGTTTCTGGTACATGGGTTTATTTAGCAGTTGATTCCACAGAGATGGGTGTTGTCTCTGTGGTCTGTTGAGTTTGTTGTTGTTGGGTTTGTTTTGGAGGGGCTTGGTTGATGGGTTCTGCGGCTATTGGTGGAGATGGATGTCCTCTGCTCGTAGCTTTCTCCCTTGTATTCTCCCCCTCAGGATGATCTGATGGACAAGGGGGGTCATCATCAGAGTCATCCTGACCCTTATCAGAAGTACCCTCTGCTCTGCAAGAAGCTTTGGGTTTCTTTGGTAGTTCTGCTCCTGCGGCCATTAACTTTGCGCATACATCATCACAGAGGCCGAATAGAGTTGCAAGCTCTGCTTCTGTGTTGAAACGCATTCTGCCGACACTAGCTCTGAACTCTTTAACGTAGTTGGCATTTGTAGTAGTGAAGGAGGTGATGACTTCTGTGACCTGGTTTATCACATTTTGCCCGAGCTCTGTTAGCTGTGCTCTGGTCATGTAGACTTTAGGCTGCATCAGCACAGTGTTGCGCATTGCTTCTTTTTGTACGTGTTTCAGGGCGTTTTGTAGATCTGCAGGTGTAATGCCCTTTGGTTTGTTGGATTGCTTGTTCAGTTGTTCAAGGAAATGTTTGACTGATTCCTTGAACGCAGAAGTTGCGGCTATCCCGAATTCTTTGGTGGCAGAAGTGGTAGTTGTTTCAGCAGAAGACTTCATCTGGGTAATGGCGGATTTCACCTCTGTGGACAGATTGTCCATTTTGGTGTTCAGATTTAGTAAGGCCGTCGATGTTGTCTTTGCAAAAGAATTGAAAGAGCTTTGCAACTCTCTCATGGTTTGGTTCATAGAGGTGACAAGGGTTTGGAACTCATCCCTTGATACTTGTGTTCCTGTGGAAACCTCTGGAGGAACACATTCGTCTCCAGAGTGAGTCCCTGCTCCTGGGACACCTTCGTTCACCCTTGTTTATACGTTGGGGGTGGAAGGATTTCCATCTGATCTTCGAGAAGAAACAAGAGTTTCAATCTCTACAGAAGTTCTGCGAAGAACAGTGTCCAAATCCACTCCAGAGGTGGGTATCGGAATGTTCTTCTGTTGACTCAGAGACTTGTCTAGAGTCTCTTCGTCTTTGTGCTCACTACATCTCTCTGAAAGAAGTTTTGGCCCTAAATTGTGCGTGGCAGAGGAAACAAATTCCTCTGTAGGGTGTTCTGGTGTGATCTGGGGCGATGGATCACGAACTATAGGTGAGTCTCTTTGAGGAGACTCCCTAGGAATGGATTCCCCGGTTTCTGTGGGCGCAGAGGTCGAAAGAGTGACCTCTGGCTGTTTGGGTTGGGTTTGGATCGAGTTGTGCTGCTCTTGTTCAATAACACCTTCTGCAGCTAGACCTGCGGTGTTAGAAGTGTGGGTTGCACTGGGAGGGGTTTGAGGATGTGTGCCTTCTACTTCTGCGGCATCTTTTGCTATCCCTTTTTCTTTTTTCTCCCATTCTATCTAAAGCCTCTGTAACCTCATCTCTATTCCACTCGGCTTCTGCTTGTAGCCTAATCCTTTCCCTAGTGGCATCATCTGACATATCGATCCCTTCTATACCTTCTTCTGAAGCTGGGCTTGGACTCCTTCTGTGGACGTTCAATCCCTGTTGGATGAAGGGGTTCTGTAGTATGTTTGGAGTTTCAGCCGGTTGATCTCTGGGGGTTTGGTCATCATCTTGCAGATTTGTGTCAACGCCAGAGATAGAGAAGTCTTGTTCTTCTGTGGTGTGGTGGTCAAGTGGTGGTGCATTCCACCTAGCTGTATTTAGGGTGTCAGCAAAATCAGGGTGTTGAAGGAAATCGTTTAAGCTACCTTGATGAGCGAATCGATCTGGGGATTGATAAGGTGATTGATATCCCTCTTCTGCAATTTCTTCTTCTGCAGTCCCTTCCTCTGCAGTTTCTTCGACCTATTCTTCAACAACTTCTTCAGCTGCCTCTTCTGCGATGGTAACCATTTGATCAAGTGGTTTCCCAGGCTTCTTTTTGGTCTTCCTACTCTTGGGTTTTGGTGCCCCTCCTTCTGTGAGTTTTGATTTCCTTTTCTTCTTTTGTTTTGGAGAAGAGGGAGGAGCAGAGGAGCCAACTTCTGTGGCATGAGGAGGTGAAGGTTGAGCTTCTGTAATGCTTGTAGAGGTGCCTTCTGCAGTTTTCCTCTTCTTTGTTTTTAGGGTAGAGGCATAGGCTTTAGAAGATGACTTCTTTCCCATGAGCTCGGCTCGTTTGGCTATAAAGCTAAGTTAGATTGCCATGTGTTTTGCCAGTTTCTGCTCCTTCGCTTCTGTAGAGAGGGGTTCTGCAACTATTGTTCCTAGGGGGACACCTAAACGCGGGGGTGTCACAGGGCTCGGTTTTGGAGTCCTTTGATCGCGTATATACTCTAACTTAAGGGTTTTGTTCTTGGCATAGCTCATAAGTTTCCTTGACAGAGGTCTGCAGTGGGTATAGCCGTCTATATGATCGGTTGGGATGTTTTTGTTCATTGGGAACTGTTTGGGAGTTGGCCCTTCCATTGGCCAGTTCTGCATCATCAGCAGAGGTTCGAACAGGACTCCCAATATCCTTTGGAATTGCAGAGGCGGTAGATACTTAGGATCGTTCTCTATTGCCTTTTTGGTGTTGTTCTTTCTGTCGATCGTATTGATGATCTCCTGCAACATGATGGTCGCGTAATCGAGTGGGAGATCATAGTAGACCCCGTACATGAAGGTTAATATCTGGTGCGAGCTCTGGTCAATGCTGCCTATCTTCCCTGTAAGGCATCTGTTGAGGATCGAAAACAAGGTGTTCCACAGAGGTGGTAGTCTGCCTCTGCGGAAGTCATTTCTCTTCCTTAGGTGGGTGTTGTACCCAAGCATTTCTATAAAACGACAGAGCTCGTCGTCTGTTGGTTGTTCTGCATACGTTTTCAGTCCAAGAAGACCCCTTGTTGGTAGATTGAACTCAAGAGAGAACATTGTTCTATTGAACTTGAGTTCCAAATATTCAGATTTGTCTGTCTTTGAGATGTACCCTTTGATAAGAGAATCATCTTTATCATATCGGCAACTTTGCCAGAATTGGTTCAAATACCTAACAGGTATTTTCGTTGGGGTTCTTGAGAGTAAAGGAAAGAGAATATGGTTTTCCATGATGTTTAGAAGAAGGGCATGGGCTTCGCCGAAAGCAGTGAGTGAGGGGACCAAATAGCAGTTATTGGATTTGATGGGTAGTATCTTTTCAAAGTGCTCCTTTGCGATAAAGTTTTGGAGATGGGTGGTCGGAGCAAAGTCTGCGAGTCGCCGAAATCTTCTTGTTCGGCATTTTTGGCGAGGTGGGGGTTTTCTGAATGTTCAGAATGAGCAGGGGAGTGTTCCGGTGAGTTCACCGGAGAGTGTTCAGGGGAGATAGCTTGAGAAGATGAAGCCATTAGTAATGAGAATAAGATACTTGCAGGTTTTTGCAGGGTTTCTCCGGAGAAGAATGAGGGTTCGTAAAGATTTTATGAGAGGGTAAGCTTGGGTTTTATAGGTGGGTAAAACGGTAGAATTCGAAAGGGTAGAAATATTTGGCAATGGATAAATATTTGGAATCCGTACTTGAGTTAGAACGGCGGGTTCAACTTTCCAAAAAAAAACGTGCCATGTACGCCCAATGAAAATGAGACACATAGGCCATGTCAGAGGATGACAGGACGTCGTGCGCGGGCCATTAATGCTAGGCGTGTGGGGTTGTTCTTAGCCACATGATTTTCACTCACAGTAAAAGTAACCGTTATTTTTACAGAAATGCCCAAATACCAAATTCACAGAAGCTCTGTGGTTTACAAAAGATCTGTGATTTTGAAAATCTTGGATTTTCACCCTTTTCTCATATATCTCATTGTTATCATGACTCTGTAGGTTCTATTTTTGACCAAAACATTTGTAACAGCATTGGAGAGGATTAATAAGATTTTAGTGAAGAAATTTCGTTCACAGAGGTTTTGAGGCTCTGTAGGAACTAGCAGAAGCTCTGTCAGGGTCAGCAGAAGCTCTATGAGTGAAAATTTCTCATAACTAAAAATCTATTAACAATTTTGATCATCCAAGTTTTGATTTGCATTAAGAAATGTTTTTCGGACATATTTGAAAGTTGGTGTCCGAGAAAACTGTTTTGGAAAACGTTTTGTGCGAGAAGGTCATGGTGTGTGTATTTGTGCGTATTCGATTTTCGAGTTAAATTTGCGATTACAGAGCAGTGTTCTGGCGGAACTTCTGTTGAGCTCAGCAGAAGCTCTATGACCTAAAATTTCTCATAACTCAAAATTTATTAAAAGTTTTAATAATTTTATTTTTGAAATGTTATTCCCAGTATTTTTAGGACGTATTTGACGATTTTTGTCCCAGAAAACTGTTTTCAAAAACCTTTTGTACGAGACATACCTTTTGGTTCTTCTTTTCTCGGTAGTGATGTCTGACTTCTGACGATATAGATTCATCGACACTTTTCTTTGGCTTCCCCTTGAAAGATTAACCTCTGTAGATCATTTCACGGTTTCTTTTGCTCCCCCTTGATCTAACCATTTCTGTCGATCAAGTTACTTTCTTTTGCTCCCCCTTGATCTAACCATCTCTGTAGATCAAATAATTTCCTTTTGCTCCCCTTTGACCTATGCTTGGATCAAAATAGGATAAGTTTTGCATAGTACATAGGTCATGTTTACCAGAGGTTCTGTAGGGGTCGTCAGAGGTTCTGAGCAGACCCACATAAGCTCTGTGATTTCAAGAACTATTTTAGATTGAGAATTTACATACAGAAAGAAATCAGTCAAAGCAATAAATAAAGCAATATATTTACACATATTTACAGAAGATAAGCTATACTTACAGAGGATTTTCACGTCATATTGATCATTCCTAACTTACCCACCAAGAAATTGAATCTTTTCTCGTCTAAAGCTTTGGTGAATAAGTCCGCGAGTTGGTATTCTGTGGGCACGAAATGCATCTCGATTGTACCGTATTCAACATGATGTTTCAAGAAGTGGTACCTTATATCGATATGCTTGGTTTTTGAATGTTGCACAGGATTGGCAGAGATGGCAATGGCACTTTTGGAATCACAGAAGATGGGTATCTTGAGTAGGATGTGGCCGTAGTCTTTTAGCTGAGTCTTCATCCACAGAACCTGAGAACAACAGCTAGCAGCAGCAACGTATTCAGCTTCTACCGTAGATGTTGACACACAATTCTGCTTCTTGGAGGTCTAACTCACTAGTTTACCACCTAGGAATTGACAACTCCCAGAGGTACTTTTTCTTTCGAGCATGCATCCTCCATAGTCTGAATCTGTATAAGCTTTAAGACAAAAGCCAGAGTTTTGTGGATACCAGAGACCAAGATTTTTGGTCCCCTTTAGGTATCTAAAGATTCTCTTAACAGCATCATAATGTGATTTCTTAGGATTAGCTTGATAACGTGCCCAAAGACATGTGGCATGCATAATGTCAGGTCTGCTAGCAGTTAAGTATAACAGAGATCCAATCATACCTCTGTAGAGAGTGCATTCTACAGAGATGCCATCTGGATCTAAGAATAACTTATTTCCAGTAGCCATTGGAGTTTTCATGGCAGAGGTATCAGAGAGGCTATACTTGGAAGGAATGTCAGAGACATATTTGGCCTGATTTATAAAAATTCCCTTTGATGATTGTTTGACTTGGAGTCCGAGGTAGAATGTTAATTCTCCCATCATACTCATTTCAAACTCACTTTGCATGAGTTTTTCAAAACTTTTGCACTCTTCTGTATTAGTAGACCCAAAAATTATGTCGTCCACATAGATTTGTACAAGCATTATTTCACTGTTTTTACGTTTATAGAATAAGGTAGTATATGTTGTACCTCAGTCGTAGCCATTGACTAGAAGAAAGGTAGAAAGTCGTTCGTACCATGCTCTTGGAGCCTGTTTCAGTCCGTACAGAGCCTTTTCAAGGTAGTACACATGCCTTGGGAACTTTGAGCTTTCAAACCCTGGTGGCTGATTTACGTAAACCTCTTCTTTGATTTCACCGTTGAGAAAAGCTGATTTTACGTCCATCTGATAGACTTTGAAACCTCTGTGGGATGCGAAGGCTAAGAATATTCTTATTGCTTCGAGCCGTGCGACAGGGGCAAAAGTCTCATCGTAGTCTATGCCTTCTTCTTGTCTATATCCCTTGGCCACTAATCGTGCTTTGTTTCTGATGACCACTCCATCTTCATCCTTCTTATTTCTGTAGACCCACTTAGTCCCAATGGCCTGTTTCCCCCATGGCAGAGGTACTAGAGTCCAGACTTTGTTGCGCTCAAACTGCAGAAGCTCATCTTGCATGGCTTCTACCCAGTTTGGGTCGTCAAGGGCTTCAGAAATCTTCTTTGGCTCTATCACACTAATAAAGTTCGTAAAGAAACAAAAATTAGCAGTGGCAGACCTTGTTTTTATCGTGTCAGAGGGTTCACCAATTATTTGGCTTGGAGGATGGCTTTTTGTCCACTGAGTTGTGCGTGGATGATGGTCACCAATGTCATCGAATTGTTCTTCAAAGGCTTCTTGTTGTTGTTGTTCTTCTTCTTCTGGTGTAGGCTCTATCGTAGTGCGTGCCTTTGTAGTTGATCCTACAGTTTGTGGAATGATTGGTATGAGTGGTGGTGGAGTTTGTTCCTCTGAAAGCGTATAGACTTGGTCCTCTATATCCTCTGTTATTGGTTCCTCTGTGGATTGTGGAATTTGTTCTTCAGCAGCTTCTGTGGTCGTTTTCCTTTGTGTTTCATCTTATGTAGACTTTTCCTCAGCATTTGCATCTGTAGCATTTACAGAAGAAGATGAAGCATTATTTGGACCAGTTAGAGTCATACCTGTAGGATTTTGATCGACAGAAGATTGTTCTGCAGAAGCTCTGATTGTTCCAACAGAGGGATCAATGTCGTCGTGGAACATCTCTAAAAATAGAAGATTTAAGTCTTCTTTTGTTTGTGAGATGCCAGAGGATTCCCCTTTAAGTCCGAGTTCTGAACTGATTTGCTCAGAAGTCTTTTGGAATGAATCATCAAAAGAAACATTGATGCTTTCTACGATCTTGCGAGACTTTGTAAGGTATACTCTGTAGGCTTTAGAAGTGGCAGAGTATCCAATGAAATTTCCTTCGTCAGCTTTTACCTCAAACTTTCATCTGGAATCTCTGTCGTTTAAAACAAAGCATTTACATCCAAACACATGGAAAAACTTGATGTTTGGCCGCCTTTTGTTGATCAGTTCGTAAGGAGTCTTGAGGTGTCTTTTCACAATGGTTGAACGATTCTGTGTATAACAAGCGGTAGAAATCGCTTCTGCCCAAAAGTTCATCGGTAATCCGCATGCTGATAGCATAGTTCTTGCGGCCTCCACGAGCGTTCGATTCTTTCTCTCGACTACGCCGTTCTGTTGTGGAGTGCATGTGGCAGAGAAGTTCTGTGTTATTCCTTCTGTAGAAAGATAGGCTTCAATGACAGAGTTTTTAAATTCTGTGCCATTGTCACTTCTTAACTTCTGTATTCTGCATTCATAAAGAACTTGGATTCTTTTCATTAGATTAATCAAGATGATTGGAACATCTGATTTCTTTCGGACAAATTCAACCCATGTGAATCGCGAATACTCATCAATTAAGACAAGTATATATTTCTTGCCACCTAGGCTCTGTATGGCAATGGGACCGCAGAGGTCGACATGAAGCATGTACAGAGGCCTAGTGCAAGACACTTCTGTTTTGCCTCTGTGGGAAGCTCTTCTGAGTTTTCCCATTTCACAGGCAGAACACAAGTGATCCTTATTAAATTTAACATTAGGCAAACCTTTAACTAGATCAAGTTTGACCAGTTTATCCAAGGTGTGAAAGTTCAAGTGACAGAACCTGTTATGCCATAACCAGGCTTCCTCACTTTTGCAGACTACAAGGCAAACTTTGTCCTTGTCCTTGGAACTGAAATTCATTAGATATAGATCACCTCTTCTTTCGGCTCGCATAAGTTCCATTTCTGTGTCTTCACTTTTTAGAGAGCAGAAAGTTCTTTTGAACAACACATCGAATCCTGTATCACAAAGTTGGCTTACACAGAGTAGGTTGTGCTTAAGGCCGTCCACATATGCAACTTTGTATACATAATGTTGTTTCTTAACACTAGATTTCCTATTACAAGAAGATCTATGAATACTAGAATGTTGTTTGCAAAAGCTTTGTTTAGTTCCTGCCTTCTGTGAGTCTCTTCTGTGGTGAACATCTTTCTTCATTGTCACAGAGGAAAAAGATTTGTTAACTTTAGGCCATTTTCCCTTTTGTTGCCAAGTGGGATTTTCGTTAATTTGCCTTGAAGGTTTTGAAAATTCTGAAATTTTAGGATCTACAGAGGTCTTCTTTTTAAGATTTAACATATCAAGCTCAGCAGAGGTTTTGACTTGTAAATACCAGTTTAGAAAATCTGGGCAGATAGGTATCTCTGTGATTTTCTCTTTTGGAGAAATAGTTCTGTTAAGAACTTCAGAGGAGAATTTAACATCCTCTGTGTCATAGTGAACTATCACTGATGTAACATCTGTCTCTGAGTCGTCAAAAGATGAATCGTCCTCATATACAGAGGTTGAGTCATCTCTTTCGACAGAGGCTGGATTTTCCGAACATGTATCATACGAGCTTTCTTCCTCTGTAAAATATCTTTCATAGACGGCAGAGGTTCCTGATAAGATCTCTTCAGCGAAAATTTTATCTACAGAAGATGTACAGAAGTTTTCTAAAACGTTTGTTTTCCATACTTCCAAAATTTCCTTTTCAATTGTTTCTTTAAGTTTTTCTTCTGAAAAGGTGGGTTTAAACTCAGGAGCTTCTGCCGATAATTTCTTTTCGACATTTATCATACATACAAAATCAACCTGCGTTTGAGTCTCTGGTTTACCAAACTTTAAGATACCAATCCGATCTTGTGTTTTCAGATATTTCTTTGGTTTGATTCCTCTATTGATAGAGGTTGAAGATGATGAATCTGTGTTTTCAAACCACACATTGATCATCTTCGTATGTTTCCTCAAGTGAGGTTCCACAGAGATTTTAGCCCTTTTACTTACAGAGATTAAGTTTGGAAAATCTGGTTTGTTCGTTTTTCCTAACACAAACAGAGAAGACAGAGATTTAATTCTTTTGCCTTCAACACTTAGGGTAATATCATCGTACCCTATACCCCGTCTTCCTATTTGTGAGTTTACTTTCTCATACACCTTCTGTGCATCTTTATAGTTTTTAAGTAAAACTTCTCTTCTGAGTAGATCTTGCCAAAGTACCTCTCTCTCTCTTTGAAAGTATTCTTTGAGAGCTCTTATGTCTGTTGTTTCACTTCTAAAAACTGAAAGTTCTTTTGTTTTGACTTTTAGAGCTGAGGTTAATTCAGAAATTTGCCTTTTTAAAGGATCTAGATTTTTGTTCCAATTATTTTCTACTCTTTCCTTTTCTTCAAAAATTTTGGCTTTTTCTTGAGTGAGAAGCCTTACTTCTCTCTCATTAAAGGTGAGTCTTTTCTGAATGCTTTCATTTATCTCTTTTAGTTCAATCAGTTCAATGTTAAGTTTAAGTAAATTATCATCTACAGAATTAGTACAAGAGGTAGAGTTTGAAGTGGATACCTCAGTGTCAGTGTCGGAGTCGACTTCTGCCATGCCACAGAATAGGGCATTGGTGGTGTATTCATCGTCAGAGGTAGAGTCTGACTCGAAGTCCTCCTTGTTCGCCTCAGAATGCCCTTTGTTTTCCATTAGGGATTTTTGCGCATAATATTCAGCCTTCTTTTTGTAAAAAGCTGAGTCCTTCTGTAGGCGATTTGGTCTACTTCTGCATTCATTTGCGAAATGGCCTGGCTTCCCGCAGTTGAAACAACCTTGGGAAGTGTTTCCAGCACGATCGTCGGACTTTTGTCGGTCTCCACCTTTCTCCGTTCGGAATTTGTTTGCGTAATGACCAGGCTTCCCACTCTTGTAGCATTCTTGTTGTGTGTGGCTCACCTTGTCATCTGACCTCTGTCGGTCATTACCTCTGTAGTTTCTGTCGCTTGACCTCTGTCGGTCATTTCTATCATCTGACCTCTGTCGGTCACTTGATTCTTCTCTTCTTCCATCATCTCTTCTATCACCTCGGTTGTCTCTGCCATATCGATCAATTCCTGAACCCATCTGATTTTCTCTGAACTCTCTTGTCAACAGAGCTAAGGATTTAGCTAATGACGCAAGAGTTATCTCTTCTTCTATCAGCTCGTCTTCTTCGCTATCAACTATCACTATCTTTTCTTCTCCTTCTTCTTCTCCTCTGTTGCTCTCTCATTTATCGGTCTCTCTGCAGCCTCTGTAGATTTACTAACCAATGCTTATGGTGCAATGGTTAGTGGTTTAGCCTGTGCTATTTGAGGCTCCTGTGCGGCTAGTGTTCCATAGAGATCAGAGAGCGTCCAGGAGTCTAGATCTTGGTTTGTTTGTAAAGACATAGACAACTGGAGCCACTCATCATTCAGGCTCTTTAGAAACATGACGTTATTTTCTTCTGAGGTTCTGTGAATGCCAGACTTTCTACATTTGTTTATGAGAGAGTTGAACCTGTCGTAAGTCGTTTGCAGAGATTCTGTTGCAGAGGCTTTGAAGGCATGATATTCGTTTATGTATTGTGCTATTCGGTTCTTCTGCGTTTTAGCACCCCCTTCCAACTGTCTTTCTAATTCTTTCCAAAGATCGTGCGCTGTTTCGCACGCATCTAAGGATTGAAAAAGTTCGTTGGGGATAGCCATGATCAATAATCTTTTTGCTTTCTGTGCAACTTCATCTTCTGCCCTATCTTCATCTGACCATTCTCCTTTTGGCTTAGGTTTTTGATGTTCAGGGATTTCAAGAGATTCAGCAGTAGCTGGTACTCGTGGTACTATTATCATGGGAACTTGAGGAGGGTTGTAAAGATATTGTACGAGAGTTTTTTCAGTACCCTCAAAGAAATGGATCATTCTTATCTTCCATTGAGGATACTCATCTCGAAGGAGAGTAGGAGGCTTGGTTAGTGAACCACCAATGAAAAAGTTATTTGTATTTGTCATTGCAAGAGTTTAGAAGGTTCTGAAAAGATAATATGACGAAAGAGTATGAGTCTGATGATCTGGAAGGTTTTCTGGGTTTTAACAGTTCCCAGAGTGCACTTTAATGGAGTTTTATCCTGAAAAAATAGTTTCTTTTAAGAATACCACTATCGAATAAATCGAAAAATGATAGGAAAACAGAAACTTTTCAACGAAATGAAGAACAGGTTAAAACAGAATGATGTCTATCACAAATCTTGTAACAAAGAGGATCACTTGATATTAAAAATCAAGGATAGCTCTGATACCAATTGTTGGTTCCCATTTTGCTTAGACAAGATTAGCAGATCTATTAGTTCGAGTTTATGTTTGATGCGGAAGCGTATTTAAAAAACTAACAGATATGTTTGATAGATTTAGAACACACAATATAAAGAAACAGTATTTTAAGAAAAAAATGATATCTTGAAGATTACTGTCGTTCGATATATAATAAGAACACCAAGAACAGATTAAGAACTGTTTGGTGTGTGTGAGAGAGTGTAATGCTAAACAGGTTTGACGATATAAAGCATAAGCATGAAACTCAGATTCTTCATTTTTTTTTCTTAATATTGTTAGGGAAGATCTCAACAAGAGACATTGTTAGCTTTAATTAGCTCCTAATTTAATGAATGTTTTATAAAGATGTTTTGATGTTTTAGATATTTTCTTATAGATATTTACTTAGATATTTTATATAGATATTGTCTAGATATTAGATATCTTAAATATCTAATGTGTAAATGGCCCTATATAAGAGGTGTCCATAGTCTTATTTCAAGAAGTGAAAAATTTTGGAGAGCACACAAAAACACACATAGACTAGATGAGAGTCGGTTTTACATGTTAAGTGTGGTGTTCTTCATGTTTTCTCCTCTCCATATTTAATCGTCAATGAATATGAGATAAGTTTCTTTATAATTGTTCTTCATGCATATCTTATCTCTATATTTAAATATGGATTCTATATTTCTTCTATTGTTGCTCATAAACGGGACCAACAGATTTGGTGTTGTGCTACATGTTCAAAGTCTGATCTGAAAAGTTTTTATAACTTTGAGTATTTTTAATTAGTTCTCTGACCTGATCAATTAGAAATCTGAGTATTTGCACTAACGGTTCTAAAAGTTATATGGAGATCGTCTTGTTTTTCTACATCAAATCAGGTTTAATAACAGCATACTGGCATATTTGTGATGCTGTAGTAAAATGGTCATATCTCACTGCTCAAGACTCCGATTGATGCGATTCAAAAGGCCCTGGATTCCTAAGACACAGATGAACAATTTCTGTGTTTTGAGAATTCAGAGATTCGAAATTTATAAGGGTCATATGCATCGTTGAAGTAGACATCAGTGTGCTGATGGAAAGCTGATGGACAGATCTGCGCAACTGTGGGAAATCAACCATATCTTTGTCGTACGAGCTCGAAAAGAGGTGATTCAAGATGATCTGAACTGCTAACAAACAAATTCAAGTTTTTTGTGTTTTGCGTTCTTGCAAAATCCAGAGGTAAAATGGTCTAAATCAATGTCAAAGTAAGTATAACACTTATGTTATGCTTCTGCCGAGCGGCGACCAAGCTTCTGCCGCATGCGACCAAGCTTCTGCCGCACGCGACCAAGCTTCTGCCGCACGCGACCAAGCTTCTGCCGCACGCGACCAAGCTTCTGCCGCACGCGACCAAGCTTCTGCCGCAAGAGACCAAACTTCTGCAGAACCTTTGTCAAACGTTTGTCAAGCAACGATCACTTTTGTCGACCACTCAGACCGATTTCTGGCGACAACTCGTACTTTGGCTCGGATTTTTGGCGACCACCTTCTGTGGTACTGTTCACTACAGAACTTCTGTGAAACCCAGCAGAGCTTCTGTGGACCGAACTTCTGCAACCGAGCCTAAGAGCCCAAAGCGCAACGTTTTAGTGTTCTTGCTGTCAGCTTTGCGCACCTGTCGTATTTTCAACATAACTTTTTCATCGAAGCTCCAAATTTGATGAATCCAGATGCGTTGGATTCCTAAGACATAGATGAACACTTTTGGTGTTTTTATCTTGGTCTGAATCGGTGTGATTCTTGGTCAGAATCTCTGTTAAAGACAGTATACTTCTGCTGGACAGAAAGTTGAGTTTGACAAATCATCATCAGAGCTCTATCGGCAGTACGAGCAACTTCTGCCGACCAACTTCTGCCGACTAACTTCTGTGGTACTGTTCACCACAGAACCTCTGTGAAATCCGACAGAACCTCTGTGGATTGAACCTCTACGACTCAACCTAAGAGCCCGATTTGTGTTTGTTTGACAGATTTGCGCTGCTTCAGAAAAATGCGCATAACTTTTGACTCGGTGCTCCAAATTACTCGATTCCAGCAGCATTCCAGCAGCATTGGAAAGATAATTCCCAGACGCATGACTTTGATGCTTTGAGTTTTCTCAAATTATGTGAGCTGATATGCCGAAATCTGCTTCAAAGTCTGCTGTAAAGTGCTGGACCGAAAGCATTGCAATTAATTCATGCTCTTTCCGCTTTCAAGAGCGGTGTTCTCTCAACGGTTCTTCATGGTGTCAAGCTACATTTGTCACATTTTAAATGTCACTCCATCCTCTGTTATTCACGTTTAAAGCTCGGTGGATGAGCCTACATTTGAGGGGGAGCACATGATGCTTTGAAGACTTGAAGAACGGAACATCAAAGGTTCTAAAGAAAGCAAGGGGGAGACTATAAGATGATGCTTTCTTTATAAAACATTAGGGGGAGATTGTTAGCTTTAATTAGCTCCTAATTTAATGAATGTTTTATAAAGATATTTTGATGTTTTAGATATTTTCTTATAGATATTTTCTTAGATATTTTATATAGATATTGTCTAGATATTAGATATCTTAAATATCTAATGTGTAAATGGCCCTATATAAGAGGTGTCCATAGTCTTATTTCAAGAAGTGAAAAATTTTGGAGAGCACACAAAAACACACATAGACTAGATGAGAGTCGGTTTTACATGTTAAGTGTGGTGTTCTTCATGTTTTCTCCTCTCCATATTTAATCGTCAATGAATATGAGATAAGTTTCTTTATAATTGTTCTTCATGCATATCTTATCTCTATATTTAAATATGGATTCTATATTTCTTCTATTGTTGCTCATAAACGGGACCAACAGACATCCATTTATACTACTCTAGGGGACCATAAAGCATGAGCTACTGTTGATCGGACGACATTAATAGTTGTACGTGCTGTATTGCATTTAATGCCGCAGACGTCTATATTGTACTAAGCCCTATTGAGTCCATTCAGAGCTTGACGCGTGTTGAGGTTTGACAGGGCACGCTACCATGCAAGTTGATGGACGGATCCAGTAACAGTAGCAAGATATAAAATATCTTCCAAGTCTTTATCGTAAACCACAGAGGCTCTGTAAAGGGTTACAGAGGTTCTGAGGTCTGGTCTTCTGTAGAGCAGTCTTCACCGGGTTCCGAGTCTTTGGTCTTCTTTGTGAGTAAGACAGAGGTTCTATAGGAGACCTCTGTAGCTTCTGTAGCTTCTTGACCTTGATCTTTCGGAAGTGGCAGAACCTCTGTAAGAGGCTTTCTTCACTTAGCCTATTTTTCACTACTTCTAAATACTTCTACGATTAGGAAGATTGAAGCAAACAGGTACCTCCCGAGCGACAGGTAGAGTTTGTTGGTTCTCGTTTTGTTTAAACAAGATTATCAGATCTATTAGTTCAAGTTTAAGTATGATGCGGAAGCGTATTTGAAGAACTAACAGATATGTTTGATAGATTTAGAACACAATATAAATAAACAGTGAACAGGAAATAATATCTCAAAGTTTACTGAATATATATATATATATATATATATATATATATATATATATATATATATATATATATATATATATCAAGAACAGATTCAAGAACAGTGAGTAAGCAAAGCTTTAAAACAGATATGACTCTCAAAGTATATAAGCTATGTGTTCTTGATGTTTTTCTCTCTCAATTCTCGATTTGGAATAACTCAACATGAGTCTTCCTTATATACTACTCTAAGGGGACCATAAAGCATAAGGTACTATTCAGAATGGACGGTATGAATAGTTGGACGGTTGGCATGAACAGTTGGACGTGTGGTATTGCATTTAATGCCGCAGACGTCTATTATGTACTAAGCCCTATTGAATCCAATCAGAGTTTGACACGTTGAAGATGGACAGGGTATGCTACCATGCAAGTTGATGAACAGGTTCAGAAACAGTAGCAAGATATTATAAATATCTTTGAAGTCCTTGTTGAAGACCGCAGAGGCTCTGTGAAGTGTCACAGAGGTTCTGCGGTTTGGTCCTTTGTAGAGCAGTCTTCACCGGATTCCGAGTCTTTGGTCTTCTTTGCGCGTATGACAGAGCTTCTGTAGGACGCCTCTTTTAGCTTCTGTAGCTTCTTGACCTTGATCTCTCGGTAAGTTCGGCAGAGCCTCTGTAAGAGGCTTTCTTCACTTGGCCTATTTTTCACTACTTCTAAATACTTCTATGATTAGGAAGATTGAAGCTAACAATCTCCCCCTAAGTAGTGAAAAATAAAAAATTGAACTTGAGTTTTGTTAGGCTAAGTTAGATAAGACAGAGGTTAAACAATACCTCGAAAGTTCTTTCATTCAGAAATATGCCAGAGGCATTTTACATTTGAGTACAATGAAAGATAGACTTTGACTTGGTTTGCATAGATTTGAGGTTTGAGAATCAGATTTTGGCATCTTTGAAATCGTTGTAGCTTCTGTTGTCTCTTCCGATTCTTCTGATCTCTTTGTAGAAACTGATGCAGAGTTCTCTTAGGCGGATTGTGGCATCAATCTCTCTGATGAAAGTATCTGCAGCATCTCTATTCATTTTCTCTGTATCTCTGTATTTTACAAGGCTTGCTCTGAACTTGTTCAGAGTACTAGTTGCGTACTTCTGACAGTCCATGCACACAAACAGTTTGACTTCGCCTTGTGGGTTTTGAAATACTAACCCAGATCTTGGTTCTGTAATGATTGAGTTGGGCACGGCGTCGGGTGGGCAGCGATCTTCTGGTGGTCGTAAATTCAGATGTTTGAGACCAAGATCCTTTCCCAGTTGAAAATCTATCATACTGTAGATCAGAAGCTTTTCCCTCATTGCTTTTCTCAACACTTGATAGGCTATGGTGTTTGGCTCTGTGTTGTAGTTGTCCTTTGTCCATTGCAGAAGTTCAGGTAGATCATAGGGATTCAGATTCCTTATGTCAGCATCAACGAAGGTGGTTTCTGAATTGTTTACCCTTTTGAGTCTGTAAAGATTGTACCTGACTCTTGGATAGGTTCTTATGTAGGAGAATCTACAGAAGATTACCTTTTTGATTTTATGAATTGAGAAGACTTCTGCTTTGGTTCTTGGCTTTGTTCTGCTGAAGATGTTCTCAAATTCTTCTCTGATGTTCGGATTTGTGATTTGGTCTGTTGGATGGAGGTTCTGTAAGGGTTGTTTGTAGAGATATTTGTACACCACTTCTTCCATTTCTTCGTATGTTGGACCATGTGGTGGTACTCGTCTTCTGAGACTCTCCATCTGTTGAACAACTTCTGCAGCTCTTCCTGATAGAGGAATGTCTGATAGAGGCTTCAATCCATATGCCCAGTCCTCTTCTTCAGGCTTTGGAGTTTGAAAGGCATCAAAGGAGCTTTTAATCAGTTTTTCTGTAGGATTGGGTACTGATTTCTTTTTCTTGGGCTCTTCTGTCATTTTTGCCTTTCCCTTGTTTTTGGCTTTTGGAGGTGCAGAACCTGTTGCTTCTGTAGGTTTGGTTATTGGTTCTTTTATTGAAATGATGGGGGTTGCCTCTGTAGGTTTTGACACTTGTGTTTGAGAGGACTTTTGTGGCGTTGGTTCTGTTGGCTTTCTTTGCTTTGTAATCTCTGTTGGAGGTTCTTTGGTGACTTCTTCTGTAAGCTCGGTTTTTGTTGGTGAAGGTTGGATATCGAATTTTCTTGCCATTTTGAAAGCTAATGTGAACTTGTGCCTTTCTTCTTCTCTCTGCGCCATTCGTTCAGTCATTGTATTGTGCATCTTTCTCAGAATAGAAGAAGCAGAGGTCGTTGCTCTTTTTGGTTTGGTGGCAATCGACTTTCTTCTTGGTATGGTTTGGGGTTTTTCTGTTGATTCTGTTGAAGGTCTTTCTTCCAAGTTGATTACCACAGGGGTGGTTGTTGCCTCTGTGGTTTACTGATCAGCTTCTGGAATATTGGTTTCTTCAGAAGTTGATTCCACAGAGATGGGTGTTGTCTCTATGGTCTTTTAATCTTGGGTTTGTTCTGGAGGGGCTTGGCTGATTGGTTCTGGTGCGATTGGTGGAGCTTGTAGTCCTCTGGTCGTATCTTTCTCCCTTATATTCTCCCCATCAGGATGATCTGATGGACCAGGATGGTCATCATCAGAGTCATCCTGACTCTTATCAGAAGTACCCTCTGCTCTGCAGGAAGCTTCGGGTTTCTTTGGTAGTTCTGCTCCTGCGGCCATCAACTTTGCACATACATCATCACAGAGGCCGATTAGAGTTACAAGCTCTGCTTCTGTGTTGAAGCGCATTCTGCCGACACTTTTTCTGAAGTCTTTGACGTAGTTGGCATTTGTAGTAGTGAAGGAGACAATGACTTCTGTGACCTGGTTTATGACATTCTGCCCGAGCTCTGTCAGCTGTGCTCTGGTCATGTAATCTTTTGGCTGCATCATTGTAGTGTTGCACATTGCCTCTTCTTGAACGTTTTGCAGAGCCTTCTGTAGTTCTGCAGGTGTGATGCTCTGTGATTTGTTGGATTGCTTGTTCATTTGTTCCAGGAAATGTTTGACTGATTCCTTGAATGCAGATGTTGCAGCTTTTCCAAAATCTTTAGCAGCAGAAGTGGCTGTAGTTGTGGCAGTTGTTTGAGCAGAAGATTTCATCTCTGTGATGGCCGTTTTCACCTCTGTGGACAGATTGTCCATTTTGGTGTTCAGATTTAGCAAGGCCGTTGATGTTTTCTCTGTAAAAGATGTGAAAGAGCTTTGCAACTCTTTCATGGTTTGGTTCACAGAGGTGACAAGGGTTTGGAACTCATCCCTTGATACTTGTGTCCCTGATGTAACCTCTGGAGGAACACATTGGTCTCCAGAGTGAGTCCCTGCTCCTGGGACACCTTCGTTCACCCTTGTTTGTACGTTGGGGGTGGAAGGATTTCCATCTGATCTTTGAAAGGAAACCTGAGTTTCAATCTCTACAGAAGTTCTGTGAAGAACAGTGTCCAATCCCACTCCAGAGGTGGGTGTCGGAATGTTCTTCTGTTGACTCGGAGACTTGTCTAGAGTCTCTTCGTCTTTGTGCTCACTACTTCTCTCTGAAAGAAGGGTTGGCCCTATTTCGTGCGTGGCAGAGGAAACGAATTCCTCTGTAGGGTGTTCTAGTGTGATCTGGGGCGATTGATCACGAACAATAGGTGAGTATCTTTGAGGAGACTCCCTAGGAATGGATTCCCCGGTTTCTGTGGGCGCAGAAGTCGAAAGAGTGACTTCTGGCTTGATGGGTTGGGTTTGGATCGAGCTGTGCTGCTCTTTTTCAATAACTCCTTTTGCAGCTAGACCTGCGGACTTAGATGTGTGGGTTGCACTGGGAGTTGGTTTTGGTTGTGTGTTAGATCTGAAGTTTTGTCAATAAACCAAGTGTTGAATATCTGATAAGAAGGTTCAGAAGTTCTGAGAAGAAGAGTCAGAAGTTCTGAGAAGAAGAGTCAGAGATCTGAGAAAGAGAAGTCAGAAGTTCTGAGAAGCGTGATCAGAAGAATGTTCAGAAGTTCTGAACTACCTGTTCAGAACTTATGACGAGTTTCGTTATTTAGTAATGTGTAAACTAATTAGGACACGTGTTATGTTCTTATTAGTCTTTCTTATTTGTACTGTAGCTTTAAGATGTTTGTAGCAGTATAAATAGAGTGGTTAGCACTACGTTGCTAACTGATTGATTTTCCCATATTACTTGTATTCATTCCTTGTAATCTTTGAGGTGATCTCTCTCTTAGATCTGTAATTCTGTGCATCATTGAATACAATTGGGCTTGATCATACAATTTCTCAATTACTTCTTTCTATATTGATTGTAAGAATAGATCCTGCACTTTCATTGTGTGCCTCTATTAATCCAGGCATCTTTTCTTGTTTCGTCCTCTGTTAAGCATCCAAGCACTACATCATTTTCTACCATTTCAGCTTTTGTAGCTATCCGATGGCTTGGTGCTTCTTCCCTAGCTTCTGTTGAAGTTCCTTGCTCTGTGCCTAAGAAGTCGTACATTTGATGAGAGCCGTATAATCTCATGACATGTGGATGATAGAGACCTTTTCGTATCCAGACAGCTTCTTCTTCATCTGAATCTACCTCTGAGACCTCCATTCTTGTCTCCCTTGTTTCAAATCCCTCTTCTTGTACAACTTCGGCCTCTTTTCCTTTTTCTATTATTTTCTCTAAAGCCTCTGTTACTTCATCTCTATTCCACTCAGCTTCTGTTTGTTCTATTTCTTCTGAAGCTGGGCTTGGACTCCTTCTGTGGACGTCCAATCCTTGTTGAATGAAGGGGTTCTGTAGAATAACAGGTGTCTCAGCTGATTGATCTCTGGGTGTTTGATCATCTTCTTGCAGATGTGTGTCAATGCCAGAAATAGAGAAGCATTGTTCTTCTGGGGAGTGGTGGTCGAGTGGTTGTGCCGTCCACCCTGCTGTATTTAGAGTGTGGGCAATGTCAGGGTTCTGTAGGAAATCGTTTAAGTTTCCTTGGTGAGAAAATCGATCTAGGGATTGATAGGGTGATTGATATCCCTCTTCTGTCATTTCTACTTCTGCATCTTCTTCTTCTGTAGTTCTTTCTTCTGCGATTGCTTCTTCTTCTATGGTAACCAATTTTTCAAGTGATTTCATACGTTTCTTTTTGGTTTTCCTCCTCTTAGGTTTTGGTGCCCCTTCCTCTGTGGTTTTCGATTTTCTTTTCTTCTTCTGTTTTGGAGAAGAGGGAGGAGCAGTGGAGCCAATTTCTGTGGCATGAGGAGGTGAAGGTTGATCTTCTGCAGCGCTTGTGGAGGTGCCTTCTTCAGTTTTCCTCTTCTTTGATTTTGGAGTAGAGGTAGAAGATTTCGAAGAGGACTTCTTTCCCATGAGCTCTGCACGTTTGGCTAAGAAGCTAAGTTGAATAGCCATGTGTTTTGCTAGTTTGTGATCTTTTTCTTCTTGAGTGGAAAGAGGTTCTGCAATCATTGTTCCTAGGGGGACACCTAAACGCGGGGGTGTCATAGGACTCGGTTTTGGAGTTCTATGATCGCGTATGTACTCTTTCTTAAGGGTTTTATTCGTGGCATACCTCAGAAGGTTCTTTGACAAAGGTCTGTAGTGTGTGTAGCCATCTACATGATCAGTGGGGGTATTTTTGTTCATTGGGAACTGTTTGGGAATTGGCCCTTCCATTGGCCAGTTCTGTATCAGCAACAGAGGTTCGAACAAAACTCCCAGTATTCTTTGGAATTGCAGAGGTGGTAGAAAGTTAGGATCGTTCTCTTTGACCCTTCTGGAGTTGTTCTTTCTGTCGATGGTGTTGATGATCTATTGCATCATTATGGTCGCGTAATCCAGTGGGAGATCATAGTAAACCCCATACATGATGGTTAATATCTGATGTGAGCTCTGGTCAATACTGCCTATCTTCCCTGTCAGGCATCTGTTAAGAATTGAGAACAAGGTGTTCCACAGAGGTGGTAATCTGCCTCTGCGGAAGTCATTTCTCTTCCTTAGTTGGGTGTTGTACCCAAGCATTTCTACGAAACGACAGATCTCGTCGTCTGTTGGTTGCTCTGCATATTTCTTCAATCCAAGAAGACCCCTTGTTGGTAGGTTGAATTCAAGTGAGAACATTGTTCTATTGAACTTGATTTCCAGATGTTCAGATTCGTCAGGTCTTGAAATGTATCCTTTGATAAGAGAATCATCTTTATCAAATCGGCAACTTTGTCAAAACTGGTTCAAATATCTAACTGGAATTTTGTTTGGGGTTCTTGAGAGTAGAGGGAAGAGGATATGATTTTCCATTATGTTTAGAAGAATGGCATGGGCTTCGCCGAAAGCAGTGGGTGAGGGGACCAAATAGCAATTGTTGGATTTGATTGGTAGTACCTTTTCGAAATGATCCTTTGCTATGAAGTTTTGAAGATGTGTGGTTGGAGCAAATTCTGCTGAATCGCCGGAATCTTCTAGTTCAATACTTTTGGCAAGGTGGGTGTTTTCTGAATGTTCAGAATGAGCAGGTGATTGTTCTGGTGAGTTCGCCGGAGAGTGTGCAGGGGAGATAGCTTGAGAAGATGAAGCCATTGGTAATGAGAATAAGATACTTGCAGGTTTTTGCAGGGTTTCGCCGGAGAAGAATGAGGGTTTGTAAAAAGTTTATGAGAGGGTAAGCTTGGTTTTTATAGAAGGGTAAAACGGTAGAATTCGAAAGAGTAAAATATATGGCAATGGATTAAAATTTGGAATCCGTACACAAGTTAGAACGGCGGGTTCAACTTTCCACAGAAAACGTTCCATGTACGCCCAATGAAAGAAAGACACGTAGGCCATGTCAGAGGATGACAGGACGTCGTGCGCGGCCCATTAATGCTAGGCGCGTGGGGTTGTTCTTAGCCACATGAGATTCACTCTCAGTAAAAGTAACCGTTATTACTACAGAAATGCCCAAGTAACAGATTGACAGAACTTCTGTGGTTTATAGAAGCTCTGTGATTTTGAAAATCTTGATGTTTATCCCTTTCTCATATATCTTATTGTTATCATGACTTCTGTGGGTTCTTCTTAAACCAAAACTTTTGCAAAGAGACTGGAGAGGATCAATAGGATTTTTAGTTAAGAATTTTTACTCGCAAAGGTTTTGTAGCTCTGTGGGAACTAGCAGAAGCTCTGTGAGGGCCAGCAGAAGCTCTATGAGGGAAAAAATCTCATAACAAAAATTCTATTAAATTTTCTGATCATCCAATTTTTGATCTGTTTTAAGAGATGTTTTTCGGACATATTTGAAAGTTGGTGTCCGAGAAAACTGTTATGGAAAAAGTTTTGTTCGTGAAGGTCATGGTGTATGTATTCGGTTTCCGAGATAACATTCCAAAAGATCGATAGAGGGTTAATTTGTGATCTCAGAGCATATTTCTGGCAGAGCCTCTGTTGAGCTCAGCAGAGGCTCTATGACCTCAAATTTCTCATAACTCAAATTTTATGAAACTTTTTGATCTTTTGATTTTTGAAATGTTATCCACAGTATATTTAGGACATATTTGACAATTTGTGTCCCAGAAAACTGTTTTCAACAACCTTTTGTACGAGAGACATATTTGGTTCTTCTTTTCTCGGCAGTAATGTCTGACTTCTGTCGATATAGATTCATCGACGCTCTTCTTTGGCTTCTCCTTGAAAGTTTTACCTCTGTAGATAATTTCAGGGTCCCTTTTTGCTCCCCCTTGATCTAATCACCTCTGTAGATCAGGAATTTTCCTTTTGCTCCCCCTTGATCTATGCTTGGATCAAAGAATGATAAGATTTGTATTGAGCATAGGTTTTGTTTTTCCAGAGGTTCTGTGGAGGTCGTCAGAGGTTCTGGGCAGACTTACAGAAGCTCTGTGATATGAAGAACTATTTAAGATTGAGAATTTACATACAGAAATAAATCAATCAAAGCAATAAGTTAAGTAAAATAGAAACATATACTTATTTACAGAAGATAAAGCTATACTTACAGAGTATTTTCACATCATATTAATCATTCCTAACTTACCCACCAAGAAATTAAATCTTTTCTCGTCTAAGGCTTTGGTGAATAAGTCTGCAAGTTGATATTCTGTTGGCACGAAATGCATCTCGATTGTACCGTGTTCAACATGATGTTTCAAGAAGTGGTACCTTATATCGATATGCTTGGTTTTGGAATGTTGCACAGGATTGGCAGAGATGGCAATGGCACTTTTGGAATCACAGAAGATGGGTATTTTGAATAGAATGTGGCCGTAGTCTTTTAGCTGAGTCTTCATCCATAGAACCTGAGAACAACAGCTAGCAGCAGCAACGTATTCAGCTTCTGCCGTAGATGTTGATACACAGTTCTGCTTTTTGGAGGTCCAACTGACTAGCTTACCACCTAGGAATTGACAACTCCCAGAGGTACTCTTTCTGTCGAGCATGCATCCTCCATATTTTGAATCTGTATAAGCTTTAAGACAAAAGCCAGAGTTCTGTAGATACCAGAGACCAAGATTTTTGGTCCCCTTTAGGTATCTAAAGATTCTTTTAACATCATCATAATGTGATTTCTTAGGATTAGCTTGATAACGTGCACAAAGACATGTGGAATGCATAATGTCAGGTCTGCTTGCAGTTAAGTATAACAGAGATCCAATCATGCCTCTGTAGAGAGTGCATTCTACAGAGATGCCACCTGCATCTAAGGATAACTTATTTCCAGTGGCCATTGGAGTTTTCATTGCAGAGGTATCAGAGAGGCTATGCTTGAAAAGAATGTCAGAGACATATTTGGCCTGATTTATAAAAATTCCCTCTGATGTTTGTATGAATTGGAGTCCGAGGAAGAATGTTAATTCTCCCATCATACTCATTTCAAACTCACCCTGCATGAGTTTTTCAAAAATGTTGCACTCTTCTGTATTAGTAGACCCAAAAATTATGTCGTCCACATAGATTTGTACAAGCATTATTTCACTGTTTTTACGTTTATAGAATAGGGTAGTATCTGTTGTACCTCTGTTGTAGCCATTTACTAGAAGAAAAGTAGAAAGTCGTTCGTACCATGCTATTGGAGCCTGTTTCAGTCCGTACAGAGCCTTTTCAAGGTACTATACATGCCTTGGGAATTTTGAGCTTTCAAACCCTGGTGGCTGATTTACGTAAACCTCTTCTTATTGCTTCGAGCCGTGCGACAGGGGCAAAAGTCTCATCGTAGTCTATGCCTTCTTCTTGTCTATAACCCTTGTCCACCAATCTTGTTTTGTTTCTGATGACCACTCCATCTTCATCCTTCTTATTTATGTAGACCCACTTAGTCCCAATGGCTTGTTTCCCTCGTGGCAGAGGTACTAAAGTCCATACTCTGTTACGATCAAACTGCAGAAGTTCTTCTTGCATGGCGTCTACCCAGTTTGGGTCATCTAGGGCTTCAGAAATCTTCTTTGGTTCTATCACACTAATAAAATTTGTAAAGAAACAAAAATTAGCAGTGGCAGACCTGGTTTTTACTGAGTCAGAAGGTTCTCCAATTATTTGGCTTGGAGGATGGCTTTTTGTCCACTGAGTGGTGCGTGGAAGATGGTCATCAATTTCATCGAACCTTTCTTCAGAAGCTTCTTGTGGATCTTCTTCTTGTGTAGCCTCTGTCGTTCTTCTTGCCTTGGTGGTTGATTCTACCATTTGTGGAATGATTGGTATGAGTGGTGGTGGAGTTTGTTCCTCTGAGGACGTATAGTCTTGGTCCTCAATTTCCTCTGTAATTGGTTCTTCTGTGGCTTGTGGAGTTTATTTTTCAGCAGCTTCTGTGGTCGTTTTTCTTGATGTTTCATCTTCTGCATTTTCTTCTTCGGCATTTGCATCTGTAGTATTTACAGAAGAAATGAAGCATTATTTGGACCAGTTAGAGTCATACCTGTAGGATTTTGTCCGACAGAGGATGGTTCTTCAGAAACTCTGATGGTTCCAACAGAAGGATCAATGTCATCGTGGAACATCTCTAAAAATAGAAGATTTAAGTCTTCTTTCGTTTGCGAGATGTCAGAGGTTTCCCTTTTAAGTTCGAGTTCTGAGCTGATTTGCTCAAAAGTCATTTGGAATGAATCATCAAAAGAAACATTGATACTTTCTACGATTTTGCGAGATCTTGTAAGGTATGCTCTGTAGGCTTTGGAAGTGGCAGAGTATCCAATGAATTTGCATTCGTCAGCTTTTACCTCAAACTTTCCTCTTGAATCTATGTCGTTTAAAACAAAGCATTTACATCCGAACACATGAAAAAATTTGATGTTTGGCCGCCTTTTGTTGATCAATTCGTAAGGAGTCTTGAGGTGTCTTTTCACAATGGTTGAACGATTTTGTGTATAACATGCGGTAGAAATCGCTTCTGCCCAAAAGTTCATCGGTAATCCGCATGCTGATAGCATAGCTCTTGCTGCCTCCACGAGCGTTCGATTCTTCCTTTCGACTACGCCGTTCTGCTGTGGAGTGCGTGCTGCAGAGAAGTTCTGTGATATTCCTTCTGTAGAAAGATATGCTTCAATGACAGAGTTTTTAAATTCTGTGCCATTGTCATTTCTTAACTTCTGTATTCTGCATTCATAAAGAACTTGGATTCTTTTCATTAGATTAATCAAGATGATTGGAACATCCAATTTCTTTCGAATAAATTCAACCCATGTGAAACGCGAATACTCATCAATTAAGACAAGTATGTATTTCTTGCCACCTAGGCTCTGTATGGCAATGGGACCGCAGAGGTCAACATGAAGCATGTACAGAGGTCTAGTTCAAGACACATCTGTTTTGCCTCTGTGGGAAGCTCTTCTGAGTTTTCCCATTTCACAGGCAGAACACAAGTGATCCTTATTAAATTTAACATTAGGCAAACCTTTAACTAGATCAAGTTTTACCAGTTTATCTAATGTGTGAAAGTTCAAGTGACAGAACGTGTTATGCCATAACCAGGCTTCTTTACTTTCGCAAGCTACAAGGCAAACTTTGTCCTTGGTTGTTGAACAAAAATTCATCAGATACAGATCACCTTTTCTTTCGGCTCGCAGAAGTTCCATTCCTGTGTCTTCACTTTGCAGAGAGCAGAAAGTTCTTTTGAATAACACATCGAATCCTGTATCACAGAGTTGACTTACACTGAGTAGATTGTGTTTAAGGCCATTCACATATGCAACTTTGTATACAGAGACGTTTTCCTTCTGTATGACTCCATAGCCTTTGATGTGTCCCTTCTTGTCGTCTCCAAAAGTTACAGATCCACCATCGTGTGTTTCTTTGTATGTGGATAGTAAACTTCTGTCGCCAGTCATGTGCCTTGAGCATCCGGAGTCAAGATACCATATTGGCACAAACCGCTTATGTAAGACAATCACAGAGACTTAGGTACCCATATCCATATGGGTCCAATATTGTTAGAATTTTTCAAGTTTGCCTTAGCATTCTTGAAATACATTTTATCTTTTGTAGAAAAATCAGATTGTTTCTCTCTAGGTTCTGACTTTGGAGTTTGAATTTTAGTGGAGAGTAAGCAATCTGGACTTGAGAAGTGATTATTCAATTTGAACATAAGATCAAAGCAATGACAGTATTTAATATGAGACATGATTTGTTTGAACTTTTCATTGAATTTATTGAACTGAACCACAGAGGCATTACATTCTTTCTTAACATTAGAGTTCCTATTACAAGAAGATCTATGAATACTAGAATGTTGTTTGCAAAAGTCTTGTTTAGGTCGTGCCTTCTGTGAGTCTCTTATGTGGTGAACATCTTTCTTCACTGTCACAGAGGAAAAATATTTGTTAGCTTCAGGCCTTTTTCCCTTTTGTTGCCAAGTGGGATTCTCTTTAATTTGCTTTAAAGATTTTGAAAATTTTGAGCTTTTAGGATTTTTAGACGCCTTTTTCAGATTATCAAGCTCTGTAGAGGTTTTGACTTGTATACACATTTTGAGAAAATCTGGACAGATAGGTATCTCTGTGATTTTCTCTTTTGGAGAAATTGTTCTGTTAAGAACCTCAGAGGAGAATTTAACATCCTCTGTGTCACAGTGAATTATCCCTGATTTAGAATCAGTCTCTGAGTCGTCAGAGGATGAATCGTCCTCATATACAGAGGTTGAGTCATCTCTTTCGACAGAGGCTGGATTTTCTGAGCATGTATCGTACGAGCTTTCTTCCTCTGTAAAATAATTTTCATAGATAGCAGAGGTTTCTGATGAGATCTCTTCAGCGAGAATTTGATCTATAGAAGATGTACAGAGATTTTCTAAAACATTTGATTTCAAAACTTCCAAAATTTCTTTTTCAATTGATTCTTTAACTTTTTCTTCTGAAAAGATGGGTTTAAACTCATGAGCTTTTGCAGATAATTTCTTTTCGACATTTATCATACAGACAAAAGCGACCTGTGTTTGAGTCTCTGGTTTACCAAACTTAAAGATACCAATCTGATCTTGTGTTTTCAGATATTTCTTTGGTTTGATTCCTCTATTGACAGAGGTTGAAGATGATGAATCTGTGTTTTCAAACCACACATTGATCATCTTCGTATGTTTCCTCAAGTGAGGTTCTGCAGAGATTTTAACCCTTTTACTTACAGAGAGTAAGTTTGGAAAAATTGGTTTATTTGTTTTTCCTATCACAAACAGAGAAGACAGAGGTTTAAGTCTTTTGCCTTCAACACCTAGAGTAATATCATCGTACCCTATACCTCGTCTTCCTATTTGTGAGTTTACTTTCTCATACACCTTTTGTGCATCTTTATAGTTTTTAAGTAAAACTTCTCTTCTGAGTAGATCTTGCCAAAGTACCTCTCTCTCTTTTTGAAAGTATTCTTTGAGAGCTCTTATGTCAGTTGTTTCACTCCTAGAAACTGAAAGCTCTTTTGTTTTGATTTTTAAAGCAGAGGTTAATTCAGAAATTTGCCTTTTTAAAGGATCTATATTATTGCTCCAATATTTTTCTACTCTTTCCTTTTCTTCAAAAATTTTGGCTTTTTCTTGAGTGAGAAGCCTTACTTCTCTCTCATTAAAGGTGAGTCTTTTCTGAATGCTTTCATTTATCTCTTTTAGTTCAATCAGTTCAATGTTAAGTTTAATTGAATCATTATCTACAGATTTAGGACAAGAGGTAGAGTTTGAAATGGATACCTCATTGTCAGTGCCGGAGTCGACTTCTGCCATGCCACAGAACAGGGTATTGGTGGTGAATTCATCATCAGAGGTAGAGTCTGATTCGAAGTCCTCCTTGTTTGCTTCAGAATGCCCTTTGTTCGCCATTAGGGATTTTTGCGCATAATATTCAGCTCGTCTTCTTCGCTATCAACCATCACCATTTTCTTCTTCTCCTTCTTCTTCTTCTCTGTTGCTCTCTCATTTCTCGGTCTTTCTAATTCTTTCCAAAGATCGTGCGCAGTTTCGTATGCATCTAAGGATTGAAAAAGTTCGTTGGGGATAGCCATTATCAAGATTCTTTTTGTTTTCTGTGCAACTTCATCTTCTGCCTTATCTTCATTTGACCATTCTTCTTTTGGCTTCGGTTTTTTATGTTCAGGGATTTCAAGAGATTCAGCAGTAGCTGGTACTCGTGGTACTACTATCATGGGAACAGGAGGAAGGTTGTAAAGATATTGTACTAGATTTTTTTCAGTACCCTCAAAGAAATGAACCATTCTTATCTTCAATTGAGGATACTCATCTCGAAGGAGAGTAGGAGGTTTGGTTAATGATCCAACAGTGAAAAAGTTATTGGTATTTGTCATTGTAAAGGTTCTGAAAAGATAGTATGACTAAAGAGTATGAGTCTGATGATCTGGAAAGTTTTTATGGGTTTGAACAGTTCCCAGAGTACACTTTAATGGAGGTTTAACCTGGAAATGAGCAATAGGTTAAAAAGGAATGATGTCTATCACCAATCTTGTAACAAAGAGGATCACTTGATATTGAAAATCAAGGTAGGCTCTGATACCAATTGTTGGTTCTCGTTTTGTTTAAACAAGATTATCAGATCTATTAGTTCAAGTTTAAGTATGATGCGGAAGGGTATTTGAAGAACTAACAGATATGTCTGATAGATTTAGAACACAATATAAATAAACAGTGAACAGGAAATAATATCTCAAAGTTTACTGAATATATATATATATCAAGAACAGATTCAAGAACAGTGAGTAAGCAAATCTTTAAAACAGATATGACTCTCAAAGTATATAAGCTATGTGTTCTTGATGTTTTCCTCTCTCAATTCTCGATTTGGAATAACTCAACATGAGTCTTCCTTATATACTACTCTAAGGGGACCATAAAGCATAAGGTACTATTCAGAATGGACGGTATGAATAGTTGGACGGTTGGCATGAACAGTTGGACGTGCTGTATTGCATTTAATGCCGCAGACGTCTATTATGTACTAATCCCTATTGAATCCAATCAGAGTTTGACACGTTGAAGATGGACAGGGCATGCTACCATGCAAGTTGATGAACAGGTTCAGAAACAGTAGCAAGATATTATAAATATCTTTGAAGTCCTTGTTGAAGACCGCAGAGGCTCTGTGAAGTGTCACAGAGGTTCTGCGGTTTGGTCCTTTGTAGAGCAGTCTTCACCGGATTCCGAGTCTTTGGTCTTCTTTGCGCGTATGACAGAGCTTCTGTAGGACGCCTCTTTTAGCTTCTTTAGCTTCTTGACCTTGATCTCTCGGTAAGTTCGGCAGAGCTTCTGTAAGAGGCTTTCTTCACTTGGCCTATTTTTCACTACTTCTAAATACTTCTATGATTAGGAAGATTGAAGCTAACAGAGTTCCGCATTGATTTGATTCCGGGTGCTGCTCCGGTGGCCAAGGCACCTTATCGCCTGGCTCTACCAGAAATGAAGGAGTTGTACACTCAGTTGCAGGAACTTCTCGAAAAGGAGTTCATCAAGCCGAGTTGTTCACCGTGGGGAGCCCCGATTCTGTTTGTGAAGAAGAAGGACGGGTCCCAACGGATGTATATAGATTACCGTGAGTTGAATAAGCTTACGGTGAACAATCGTTATCCTCTGCCAAGGATCGACTACTAGTTCGACCAGCTACAGGGAGCCTCGTGGTTCTCTAAGATTGATTTGAGATCGGGGAGATGCGGGTGAGGAGTGAGGATACGGAGAAGATGGTATTTCGTACATGTTATGGCCATTACGAGTTTGTGGTGATGCCTTTCGGGCTCACCAATGCACCAGCAGCGTTCATGGACCTTATGAACATGGTGTGTAGCCCGATGTTGGATCGGTCGGTGATTGTGTTCATTGACGATATTCTCGTGTATTCGAAGTCGAAGGAAGAGCACGAGACGCATTTGCGGGAAGTTTTGGAGGTTTTGAGGCGGGAGAAGCTTTATGCTAAGTTCTCCAAGTGTGAGTTCTGGTTACGGGAGGTCCAATTTCTAGGACATGTCGTGAACCAGAATGGTATTATGGTCGATCCAGCCAAGATTACAGCAGTGATGCAGTAGGAGGTGCCGAAGACTCCCACTGAGGTATGGAGTTTTCATGGGTTAGCAGGGTACTACCGGAGATTCATTCAGGATTTCTCCAAGATTGCGTTACCTATGACCCGATTGACGCAGAAATCTGCGGCTTTCCTCAAAATAGCGCTACCCACAAATACCATCGGCTCGTAATGAGTTAATAAGTAGTGTCTAACAAGTGGGGACTTTTTCATTCAAAACTCAAGCACATCAAAAAGTATACATACCTTAGTGCACAAACAATTAAATTTAAGGTTCAACATTTCATAGCATAATTCAATCAATTTGAAATTCAATATCATGCTTTTCACCCCAAATTGTAACAAAAGAGTAAAAAGGGGCTGTGAATACTCACAATGTTCAGCAAGGATTTCCAAGGGTTGCCGCACGGTTGCACAGTTTCTCGATTCTAGGTCCTTCCTAAGGAAGTGAAACACATTATCAGTTTCGGTCTAACTCTTATGGCTAACGCATTGCTTAGCCCATCATGTCTTATAAAATGCCTTAGTATCAGTTACTAGGTTTAAGTATTATTTCGCATTGTTGTTTATATGTTATTTATTGGTTTTAAAAAGGTTTGTAGGATTTTATTGTTACATAATTAAATTTATATGTTATATATAGTATTTAATCCTTTTGTACCATGTTTTATAATTCCTTATTTACCTTGTGTTTTAATCCAAGTTCAAATTCTTATAAACTTCTTACTTATTAAGGCATCATTTATACATTCATATACATGTATATGTTGTTTTCATTTGGTGTTTTAACAAATTCTACCATTTATATGCTTTTTAACTTTTAATATTCCTAAAAATCTCTTTTTCTTGAATTAGGGTTTTTACCTTTTCTGATGGCAGAATATTAAGTCAACTTATGGTCATCTCTAAATATCTTCTGGAATTTTTTATTTAACCAAATTTTTATATGTATTAATTTAATGTCTTAGGGAACTTTTGGCATAAATATCATCATTTTTAGAGGTTATTAGCTATTTTAATCATTACACCTAAGTTTGAGTGTCACCGATACCAAAACAGCCTGCACATTCCTTTTTGTCACGTCCATTTGGAGGGTCAAATCTCAACATTTTTCGGTGATTCAAATGGGGTTTTAAACTTAACTCATAGATGTATCTTTCAGAAAAATTTCATGATTTTTGGTTGTATATTAAGGGAGTTATGATCGTTTTAAGGTGGGTTTTATTTTAAAACAGATTCTGATTTCTTGCACACTTATCTTGGTTTGAATGGTTCAGACCTCAAATCTTAATATTTTTTTGTGAAACCACTTTCTTTTGAACCATAACTCATGAAAATAATTTCCAGAAGAAAAATCAAGAATTTTGGTTTAGTATCAAGTGAGTTATGAGTGATTTAAGTAGACATTTTCTCTGCTAGACTGTTTTTACACTTCTTCATTTGATGTGGGTAGATGAAGGGTCAAAACTTCGAGTTTTTACATGAAACCACTTGGGTTTGAAACATAACACAATAAAAAAAGTTCTAGAAAACGATTCATATCATTTAGTTAAGTATTTTTCAAGATATGGTCGGATGAAGTGCATGCAAGTAATCTGCCAGAAACTGAAAATGCTTATTCATGGAAAATGAGTGTTTTATATCCATATTTTCACTCATATGGTTGGTTCTTTGATTGAACACTCATTTACCACTACTTTAACAATGTTCTTAGATAAAAAAATCTATTTTTGACTTTTATAAACACATGCATGAACTCACACATTTCAGATTATGACAAAAATACACATGCATGTAGTCAAAACATCATGTTCTTGAGTTCTAGTTGTATGGCTTAAGGATTATCACCATCTGTTTGACATAACATGTCTTTGGTGGTTAATCTACCATGAAAAGGGTCTATTAAGGCCCCTTTATCCAGAAACTCAAGGATTACAAAATAAGATGAGAAAACGATGGAGAAATGACAAGAAAAGGAAGAAAAATGAAGAAGAACACAAGAGGGATGAGTTTTACCCCTTCTAGTGTTGATGTTTACCTTCAAAACCTTCAAGAATGGATTGATTTGGTGTGGTGTTGTGGCTGATTTTTGGCCAAGGAAGAGGAAGAGAGAAAATGGTGAGTGTTGGAATGTAGAGAGAGAGGGGAGGGTAGGAAAATGAAAGGGTTTTCTTGAAAAAAATGAGACTTTTAATTAGTGAGTGTTGGGCTAAGTGTTAGGGGCCGAAATTTGGGCTATAAATTCTGGTTTGTTTATTTTTTTTTAAAATGCTAATTAATATTGTATCATTATACATTTAATATAATTTTATAAAAGATTGATTTAAAGTAGTTAAAACCTCATTTATCTACTTAATTTTTGGTTTAATTATTTAAAGTTTTAAAATTTGCATTTGGGTATATATAAACTATATATTTACTCCTCTTATTATTAATATAATTATAATTAAATGTTAACTGTTCCATTCGGCATTTTATAAGACAACTTAAGCAGTTTCGTGCGGTAACTGGATTTTCTCAGTGTACTGTTGGAATTCTTAGGAAACCAACCCTTAGCCATCAATATTAAGTCATTATGAGTTATTCCTACTTGTTAAAACAAGTATTATACTATTCAGTTTCTAACCTGAGTGTTTTGGTTTGACGGGTGTCACATATAGCTTACGCTTCGAGGCAGTTGAAGCCTCATGAGGCGAACTACCCGACACATGACCTAGAGTTGGGAGCAGTGGTGTTTGCTCTCAAGATTTAGAGGCATTACTTGTATGGTGTCAAGTGTACGATATACACTAACCATAAGAGCCTCAAATACTTGATGGACCAGCAAAACCTCAACATGCGTCAGAGGAGGTGGCTTGACGTAGTTAAAGATTATGATTGTGAGATACTTTACCACCCGGGTAAAGCGAATGTTGTTGCCGACGCACTTAGTCGACATCCGGTTGGTGAGCTACTGTGGGGTTTGTGTAAACGGTTAACTGTGGTTACACCTCTCCTTGAGTCGATAGGTAGTGCTCAAGAAGTGGCAGTTCTGGACGAGAATGCCAAATGCGAGAGAGTTTCGGGTGAAATTCCGAATTTTGCCCGTGATAGTCGAGGTTTATTGACCCGGTATGGTCGAGTGTGGGTTCCCTTCACTAGCGGGAACATGCAGATATTGTTGGACGAGGCGCATAAGTCCAAGTTTTCGATTCATCCTGGAGCTACGAAGATGTACCGCGACCTGCGGGAGAATTATTGGTGGCCCGGCATGAAGCGGGATGTCGCCAAGTGTGTAGAGGTATGCTTGACATGTCGGAAAGTCAAGGCTGAGCACCAGCGGCCGCATGGGAAGTTGCAGCCTTTAGAGATTCCAGTGTGGAAATTGGAGCAGATCACGATGGATCTCATTACTAAACTCCCAAGGACTCCACGTGGGAATGATGCTATTTGGGTGATTGTCGACCGTCTGACCAAGAGTGCTCACTTTTTGGCCATCAGGGAGAGCTCCTCGGCGGAGAAGCTCGCAGAGACTTTCGTGCGAGAGATTGTAGCCAGGTACGGGGTGCCAGTTTCGATTGTCTCTGACAGGGACACCCGTTTTACCTCTCGGTTTTAGGAGAAGTTTCAGGTGGAGATGGGTACGCGGTTATATTTTAGCACGGCCTTTCATCCACAGACTGACGGGTAGAGTGAGCGTACTATTCAGACACTCGAGGACATGCTTCGGCATGTGCTATTGATTTTGGAGGTAGTTGGGATCAGTACCTTCCTTTGGCGGAGTTTTCCTACAACAACAGCTTCCATTCCAGTATTGGCATGCCGCCGTACGAGATGTTGTATGGTAGGAAGTGCAGGATGCCCATTTGCTGGGGCGAGGTTGGTCAACGAGTATTGGGGAGTACTGATATCGTGCTGAAGACGACTGAGATGATACAGATGGTGCGGGACCGTTTAGTTACTGCACAGAGTCGGCAGAAGAGTTACGCCGACAAGAGACGATCAGACTTGGAGTTTCAAGTGGGGGGCTATGTTTTGCTGAAGGTTTCGCCTTGGAAAGGGGTGATTCGGTTTCGTAAACGGCGAAAGTTAGGACCCCGTTACATTGGATCTTACAAGGTCATTCCGCGAGTGGGAAAGGTAGCTTATCGCTTAGAGTTACCGGACGAGCTGAGCTTGATCCACAACACATTCCACATGTCTAGCTGCGGAAGTGTGTGGTGGATGAGTCTGCGGTGATTCCTTTCGAGGATATTCAGATCGAAGAGCGGCTTAATTACATAGAGAAGCCGATCGCCATTGTTTACAGGAAGACGAGGACCACGCGTAACAAGGTAATTGGTTTGGTGAAAGTCTAGTAGCAGCACCGAAAGGGTTTCGAGTAGACTTGGGAACCCGAGGTTGAGATGCGGGAGAACTATCCGGAGCTGTTCGCGGACGTAGACTTCGAGGACGAAGTGTAATTCAAGCGGGGGAGAGTTGTAAAGCCCGTGTCCCGGTATGGTTTAATTTTACGCATTTATTTATTTAATATCTTTCCCTAAGCGAATTGTTAGTAACGGGTTTTGGCGGGGAAGACCTAAAATGTTAAAATAATGTAATGAGGGGGCTAAATGGTTAAAACCGTAACTTGTTTGTAAAGGAACTTGAAGGCAGGGACTAATTATGTAAATTTTTTAAAGTGTTGCATGGGGATCGGCTTAAGAGACCGACCCCCTCCCCTTTCTCGTTTCACTTTCATCCCACGCAAAGAACACCCACAAAACCCTAAGTGCAACCCTACCTCCTTCCCCTCCCTTCTTGCTGCCGCTGCTGTTCCACCCAAAACCACCGGCGCTGTCGCCGTGGTTCGCTGCCGAAGAGAGAGAACGAGAGAGAGAGAGAGAGAGAGAGGGTGCTGGAGCTTTCGTGTCGCTGCTGTGTCGTCGTCGCGAGGTAAGGATCCTCATCTATGTGTTTTCTTCTGGCGTCGTCGAGGTAAGGCTCTCTCTTCCCATTGTTTCTTTCTTTCATCGTCGCCGATGCACCATAAAACCACCGCCGCCGCCGCAGCCATGGCGGCCGGCGGTGTGCGTCGCCGCCGTGCGCCACCAGTCTGGTGGCTGTGACGGGCGGGGTTGTTCCTGTTGGGACGTGGGCGGGTGTGTGCGTGTGACCCAAAAGTCGTTAGTGGGATCGTCCCTTTGCATCGCCGGATTTTCTTTAGCAAACCATCACCTCCGCCGGCGGCGACTGCCGCCACTGCTTGGGGTGGCAGTGGGTGGTGTTGTGTGTTTAATAGCCTAAAACCCTAAGCCAAAATATGAATTGCAGGTCTGATTGTATTAAGTCATAGCTTAATAGATGCTTAACCCATATTATCATTTTATGTGAAAATGTCCAATCTGTCCCTGTTTTGTAAATTCCGTAGTTTATTCTAGGAAGCTCGGATTGAGGTGAAACTAGTGCACAAATCTCCCAAATTGTGTCTAATGAGTTTCATATGTTTTACAGAAAAATCAATTCGGCCTCTAGCTAGGTCCAAAATGGAAATTTGTACAGACTGGTCCAGAATTCCTGTTTCGGGTAGTCTGTCTTAGAATATTCATATAAAATAGTAGGGACCTCGTATGAACGCGTGCGATATGTCCCTGGAAATCTAAGACATAGAACTTTCTAATTTATGGAATAATAATTCTGGTTTGATGGGTTTAAGGGGGGCTAAACAGGTCACGAACAGACCTGTGGTGTTAGACCAAAAACCGGAAAATGTACGTTTAGACTTGTAGTTGTAATTTCGGGTTGGGGCTAAACTTTTACACTTGATAACACTTCTTTAGGTGGAAAGAAGTGAGTTGGAGTTGGCGGGTTCGTATCGCTGTTCGTGGAGTTCTACATTGCTTTCTGAGGTGAATTCACTCACTGCATAGGGTAGAGATTGTATGCGCGCTGCTATAGTTCTTGTGTGTTAACTGTTTTGTTGGTGTGTAGTACTAGGCCGAGTTAGTGTCTAGTATGAGATCTTGGGTGTCGTATGAATCTCGGGGATACCGAGGAATATGTACTCGGGTGTTGTATGAACTCGGGGAGACCGAGGGATGCTTACACGAGTGTTGTATGAATTCGGGGAGACCGAATGATGCATGCATAGAGGTTCATGCATGAGTTTGCTTGTATTATTAAACTGCATGTATTGGTTGTTATATCTATCTGTTTATAGGGGTGGTGTCGATATGATTGATATCGTATGCATGTGTTTGAATTCACTAAGCTTTGTGCTTACTCTTTCCCTATAATTACTGTTTCAGGTACGAGTGGCACAAAGGCGTGACGGTACATACTGGCGCGTTGAGGAGATTTTCCCTATTATTATTTTGAGACACTATGTTTAGAAATATTATATTTTCCGCTGCTTTAATTGAGTTGGTTGTTTTAACTTAACGAGATTTTGACAAAACGTTTAATTGGATTTAAATACTCATGGTTTATTTTAAATAAAATGTTGTTTTTAAAAGTTCAAATTTATTGTAATTTTTGGGACGTTACAGGGCTGATCCACGTGCAATACCAACCAGAAAAACAGCAGGAGTGCAAGATCCCGATTTTTTTGCATTAATATCTACACAATTGAATGATATGGCATCTTTGATTAAAAACCTTAATGCTATGTCAGTCAATCCTGTGACACCTCCTGCTACTGTTCAATCTATCCAATGCACATATTGTGGTGATGCCCACAATTTTGGACATTGTCCTAGAAATCCTTAGCGCATTAACTATGTTGGTAATAATTATAATAATAATAATAATAGCAATAACAAGGGAGGCCCCTTTTCTCAGACATACAACCCCGAGTGGAGGAGCCATCCCAATTTTTCATGGCATAGTCCATCTTTAAATCCAACACCACCTAAATTGCAAGGTTAAAACCAGCAATTTCAGCATAGACCTCAAAACAATCAGCACGCAAATTCTCAAAATAACCAACATGCCTTTCATCAAAAGCCAACCCATCATGCTGAGTCATCTACTTCCTTGGAAGCAATGATGAAGGGATTCATGTCCCAAACTCAGGCATCCATTAAAAATCTAGAGACCCAGATGGGTCAAATAACTTTAGAAATGAGGAAACGTCCTCCCGGTTCTCTGGCTAGTGATACTGAGGTACCCCTAAGAATCGGAAAAGAGCATGTGAAAGCTGTAACTTTGAGGAGTGGTAAGGAATTACCAGAAAATTTACAAAAAGATTTAATAAAAACAAACAATGCAGAGCCAGAAAAGAAAAATACAGTTTCAAGCACTGCTTAGTCTAGTGGAATTATTGGGCCATAAAATACTCTGGGGCTAGTAACACCACTACTATTCCAACCATCCCACTGATAACCCCTGATGATCCCAAGAATGATCAAACCAAAGACAAACCTGTTAGGGATGTGTCATAAGCTGGTGACAGTCCCAAAGTTCCTAGTGATGATTAGAAAGACAAAACCTTACCTACAACACCAGCACCTACAATTCAAAGGACTATACCTCCTACAACATTTCCTCTTTACATTCCTTATCCCCAAAGGATGAAGAATGAGAAAGAAGAACTGCAATTCAAAAAGTTTTTAGCTGTTTTTAAACAGTTGCATATAAACATACCTTTGGTTGAAGCCATTGAACAAATGCCAACTTATGCAAAGTTTTTGAAAGACATTGTAAGCAAAAAGAAAAAGTTGGATGAATATGAGACTGTAGCTCTGACTGAAGGCTGTAGTTCTATGTCGTTCAATAAAATCCCTCCAAAGATGAAAGATCCTGGAAGTATTACAATACCATGTTCCATAGGAGGAAAAGAAGTAGGACAAGCCCTATGTGACTTAGGTGCCAGTGTAAACCTCATGCCTTTATCTGTTTTTAACACTTTAGGCATAGGTGAAGCTAGACGCACAACTGTTTCACTATTGTTAACAGATAAGTCCATAGCTTGGCCTAAGGGTAAGATTGAAGATGTCCTTGTCCAGGTTGATAAGTTTATTTTCCCTGCAGATTTTATTATCTTAGACTTTGAAGCGGACAAAGACATTCCTATTATCTTTGGAAGACCTTTCCTAGCTACATGTAGAACTTTGATAGATGTCCAAAAGGGTGAACTCACCATGAGAATTCAAGACCAACAAGTGACTTTTAATGTGTTAGATTACCTTAAGTATCCTGAAGAAAGAGAGGAATGTTCTACCTTAGGTTTGATTGAATCTTGGTGTGAAGACCAAAGTTTTGGGGAGGTCGTAGGAATTGGAGAATCTGATAGTGAAGATGACAAAGCAGAGTTTGAGGACTTAGAAGACATACAAGTCACCTCTGCTATTGATGTTTTAGAAAATAGGGACCAGAAAACTCTTGTTCCTTCCTTAGAATGTGCTCCAGACATAGAGTTGAAGCAACTCCCCTCACATTTGAAATATGCCTTTTTAGGAGAACCAGGGAAGTTACCAGTCATTATTTCATCATCCTTAAAATCTGATCAAGAGGAAAAGTTGGTTAGTATGTTAAAACAACACACTAAGGCCATATGATGGACCATTGCTGATTTAAAGGGTATAAGCCCTACCATTTGTCAACATAAAATCATTTTAGAAAACAAAGATTTTACCTCTGTTGAACCTCAAAGAAGACTTAATCCAATAATGAAAGAGGTTGTGAAAAAAGAGATTTTGAAATGGCTTGATGCTGGCATAATCTATTCTATTGGTAGTAGCACATGTGTCAGCCCTGTGCAATGTGTACCCAATAAGGGTGGAGTTACTGTGGTAACGAATGAGAAAAATGAACTTATACCCACCAGAGTAGTGTCTGGTTGGAGGATATGTATGGACTACCGGAAGCTTAACCAAGCAACCCAAAAAGACCATTTTCCATTACCCTTCAAAGACCAAATGTTAGACAGACTAGCGGGAAAAGAGGTTTATTGCTTCTTAGATGGTTACTCGGGGTACAATCAAATAGCCATTGCACCAGAAGACCAAGAGAAAACCACTTTTACTTGCCCTTATGGCACCTTTGCTTTTAGAAGAATGCCTTTTGGACTTTGTAATGCTCCTGCCACGTTCCAAAGATGTATGATGTCTATTTTTTCAGATATGCTTGAACAATCCATGGATGACTTTTCTGTTTATGGTACATCATATGATATGTGTTTAGAAAACCTTGAAAAGAGTCTTAAAAGATGTGAAGAAACAGATTTAGTTTTAAACTGGGAAAATGTCACTTTATGGTTAAAGAGGGCATTGTGTTAGGACATCTCATTTCCAATCGAGGTATTGAGGTTGATAAGGCAAAGTTGGAAGTAATTGCAAATTTGCCTGAACCAACCACTGTGAAAGGGATCAGAAGTTTCTTTGGACATGCAGGTTTTTACTGGAGGTTTATAAAATATTTTTCCAAAATATCCAAGCCTCTGTGTTCACTACTAAAACTTGACCATGCTTTCAACTTTGATGAAGATTGTAAAAAGCTTTTAAAACCTTAAAAGAAGCATTGGTCACTGCTCCTGTAATAGTGGCACTTGATTGGTCCTTACCTTTTGAAATTATGAGTGATGCTAGTGACTGGGTTGTAGGAGATGTTCTAGGCCAAAGGAAAAATAAAGTTTTTCATTCCATTTACTATGCTAGTAAAACCCTCAATGAAGCTCAAATCAATTACACCACCACTGAAAAAGAACTATTACCTGTGGTTTTTGCTTTTGAAAAATTCAGATCATACTTAATGGGTGCCAAGGTAACTATGCACACTAATCATGCTGCCATCAAGTGTCTTGTTGACTCTATTTTTATATTGTATTCAAGATTACTTGCTTAAATTATAAAAACCCAAATTGTATTTGCTTAAATTGTAAAAGCCCAAATTGTATTTGTGGGCTTTAGTGGCTTATGGGCTTAGGCCTTAAAACCTAAGTATTTAATGTCTAATTTGTTAGAGTTTTAGGTTAAGCCTCAAAAAGTCTCCTAGCCTCCATCTAGAAAGAGTTATACGTATAGAGAGAAAGAGAGCTTCAAAGAGAGAGTGTTCTTAATTCCTATCTTGTAAACTACTCTTTATTAGTCAATGTACAAAGATTGTTGCTATTATTATTGTTACTTGTTGTATCTGGGATCCTACAATTGGTATCAGAGCCAAATAGATTAGAATTTGTGCTTCAATCCATTGATTTTTATCAATTTTTGAGAGATTATTGTGTTTTTGTGCAAAGTTGAGAGTTCTTCAAGTTCTTCATCTTTTTGGTTGGTTTTGGCCATTAGAGTTCTTCTACTGGTTTAGAATCGATCAAGGGTTGTTAGTAGATAATACCTGAGTATTTTATTTCGCAAAATCACTAGGGTTGTAGCTCAGTTTGTTCATTTACTCAATTTTCGGAGTTTTTAACTTTTATTTTTCAGCACTCTGTTTTGATTCGGAAAACCACTTTCTGTTGGTTTTTGGACAAAACACTAATCATTAAAGTTTCTCATAATAGTGTCACGAACCTGTGTACCAAATTTTAGCTCAATCTGATCATTTTTGAAAAAATTTGACTCAAGAACATTTGAATCTTCATCCTTAACTTTTATTTGCTGCACACGTTTTTTGTTTTGAAAAACCATTTTCTGTTGGTTTTTGGAAAAAACTCGAAGAATTAAAGTTGTCCAGAATATCCTCGTGCACCTACCTACAAAATTTCAGCTCAATCCGACAAGATTTGGGCTGAGACAGGTTAGTGCATTAAGACAAAAGACTGTGTAACAATTAATTCTTCTTCGCACAAAGTATCTGTTAACGATCTTTCAAGTAACAATATGTCAAGACTAAGATTTAGTACTGATGCTGATGCTCATTACTATTCTAAACTCAGTACTAACTTTCGCAAAATTATTCTTAATCTTGAGAAAGAGTTGGAGGAAAAGAACAAAAGCATTCTGATTGACTCAGAAAAGATTGCTAAGCTTGAAGAATAAAGTAAACTCTTAACCTGTGAAAGTCTCGATCTTAAGAGAAAACTATGTGAGTCTGAAAAGATTTTTAACAAAGATAAGAAAAGACTTGAACTTAAATGTTTAAATTTTTCTAATTTAATTTCTAATTTTGAAAAGCTTGTAATTTGTGAAAAAAGAGAACTTTGAAAATGAAAGAAAATCTTTTGAAACAAAGTTTGTTAAGCTTTCTAACAAATTATCTAACTTAGAAAAGACTCTTGAAAAGGAGAGGATAGAGCATGATTTTGAAAGAAAAGAGTCTGAAAAGGTGAAGGTTGAAGGATTTCAAACAAAGTGTTTGAAAGATGATTTTGAGAGAGAAAGAAAGGTTTTTAAAGCTGAAATGTCAAAATTGACAAAAAGACTATCTGTTTTGTCAACCAAGATTATGTTGGAGAAGATGTATAAATCAGGTCTTCTAAAAAAGTTTGATTTGAATCTTAAAGAAAAAGATGTTTTAGCTAAAAGGCTTAAGGACTTTGTGTTGATCCAAACCCTCAGTGATTTGATAATGACCCTATCTTAAATACTTAGTGAAAATTGTAAGTAAACAATATGTATCAGAGTTTCACTATCGCTGATAAGTACTAAGATCTTACAGTACTGCTGATAGGAACTCTCGCACTTTTAGATTAAACATTCAGCGAACACTGTTCACCATATCGCTGAGTCTGTTCAGTCCTTATGGTGATCGCTGATAAGTTAGTTGTTTACTTATGATCCCTGAAGACAAGATTCACGTCAACAAAGGTTCTACGCTGAAGTCGAAGATCAAGCTCAAGAACCAGCGACAAGTCTCCTAATGAACTGATGCGGATCAGCGAAGACTCAGATTTGTCCACTCAACGTGAAGTATCAAGTACAAGACTTCAGCTATCGCTGAACTTTATCATCTGCTGAATAGTAAATGATAATCGCTGAATCAACGAAAGCTGGTCATGAAGTCCTCCGTACAAAGTACTTTTGTCTTAACCTCCCTTGCACGCCACCGTACGAAATGTCAGAAAAGAACCTCCGAAAATCTGAAATCGTACAACCACTCTGATACTACACTGTTCATTCATGCGGCTACTAAGGTTGTCAACAAAGGTCAATGACATGCAACCAATCCGCTGATGACACGTGTAAAGTATATACAGAATTGCATTAAATGCATGCAGTATATAAAGAGATGAACTCACTTCATTTGAAGTAACTTGCTAACTCTGGACAAGTTCAAATCTCTCAAGATAGGATTTTATTAGTAATCTCCTTATCTTTCTTAGTGCAAGAAAACCTTAGTGTTCCAACTTGTTTAGATTTAGGTTTATCCTTAATCTTGTTTCCGCAACAAGCTGTAAATTGTTAATGATTTATCAATAAACAATTTAGAAAAGTAAAATAGTGTGTTTGTATTCAACCCCCCCCCCCCCTTCTACAAACTTGTTTAAGCCTTTCGGGACCAACAAGTGGTATCAGAGCAGATTTGTTTAATCTCATAAACAAGATCTAATCTAAGATATTTCTCTTCCTTGCTATTATCTGAAAATGGCCAACTCAAACACAAACACAAATTATGTAGACAATGGTTCTTTTGCACAATCCCGTAAATTCTCCAAAGATAGTTTAAATCTATGGAACGATAGGATGATAATCTCAACTTTTCCTAAAGAATCCTCTAACCCCAGGTATAGAGATGACAGGTATCAAAAGCTGAAAGAAAAGTATGCAAAGCTGAAAAGCTTTAAGAAGAAAGGAAAAGGCCTGATAGCTGACTATGATTGGGCTGCTTCTGATGAAGAAGCCTCATCATCTGATTCTGAAGATGATGAAGCAAATCAATGTCTCATGGCCAAGATTGAAGAAGAGGAAGAAAGTTCAGACATTCCCTCCATTTCAACATCTGCCATTCAGGTATCACCTTCCTTCTTTACCAATATTGTAAATATTGATGAAGCTGATAGTCTCCGTAAAATCGAACTACTGACTAGAAGTTTATACGAAGCCATGAACGGCAAAGCTGTGGTTGAAAACCAAAATCTTGATCTCGCTGAAAAGCTTAAAAATTGCCACCTTCAAATAGAAAAGCTTTCTAAATTTGAAAAAGATTTTAAAGATCAAGTCCATTTAAATCAGCTAGTCAAAATTGAACGAGCGGAAGCTATCGCTGCATTAAAAGCTGAACAAGCTACTGTTGAAGGATGGTGTAATTCTTCAACAAAGATCACTGAGATAATTAAGGCTCAGATTCCTCTGAGTGATAAACGTGGTCTGGGTTATAAATATGATACTCCAATACCAACCACTGAACGTTCAATGCTTAAATTTGGAACGTTCGTATCCTCAGTAGCTGACACTTCTTCATCTCAGTACTCCTCGTCGATTACACCAATCCCTGAGGAAACTCCTACCTCCTCAAAAGGTAAGGAGAAAATGGTTTATTCAAAACCTACCTCTGTCTCTAAAGATAAAGGTAAAGGAATTGTAATTTATCAAAATCCTCAGAAGGGTACATTAGTACCTAAGCTGAATGCTTCTAAAGCCTTAGTGATTCATTCATCTGGTTCTAGAAATCAGACCTCTGGATCAGTTCAGCGACCTACTCCTAGACTCAGAGTAGATATCCTTGGTAAGAAATCTGAAGAACTGAATGTTCGTCCTATTTCAAAAACCAATAGTGTACTTGGTGCTGGCACTTCTAATTCCAAATTAAAAGCTCAGCACACAAGTGGTCCTAGAACTAATTTTAGTTATAGGAAATGTTATCACTGTGGACTTACCGATCATATTGCAAGTAAGTGTCCCACAGCCACCAAAGCTGATAAGATAGCTAAGGTGAAGATAGCACCAAAGAAGACCAAACCAGTTGCAATTCAGGTCAAGGTGACTCCTACCGCTGAGGTCAAGAAATTGACCAAAGTGAAGAAAGACAAAGCTGAATCTTCAAATGCTGCGAAGACTGCTGAACCCATTCCAACCACTTCCACTGACAAACGCGTATACATGGTGAAGTGGGTACCCAAGCAAAACTAATCTTCCTTTGTATTGCAGGTTAAGAAGGGTATCTGGTATCTCGATAGCGGATGCTCTAGACACATGACTGGAAAGAAAAGCCTGCTCGCTGAATACAAGGAAGAGAAGGGTCCCTCTGTGACTTTCGGTGGAAATGGAAAAGGACACACCCGAGGGTATGGTGTACATTCAAATGGTACAACATCCTTCAGAAGAGTCGCATATGTTGAAGGGCTGAAGCATAATCTTCTGAGCATCGGTCAGCTTTGCGACATGGATAACAAAGTGATTTTCACCAAGGAATCCTGCTTTGTCTCTGACAAAAAGGAGAAGATAGCTCTCAGCGGTTATCGTTTGGAAAATGTTTACGTTATAAACATGGACTCAACAACCACTGAGAACTCCTGTTTCTTCTCAAAGGCATCTTCTGATGTCAACTGGCTATGGCACAAAAGGCTTTCACATCTCAACTTCAAGACACTGAATACTCTTTCATCCAAAGAGTTAGTCACTGGTCTACCTCAACATTCATACGCCAAAGAATCCTTATGTTCAGCGTGTGAAAAAGGGAAGCAGACCAAGGCAAGCTTTAAGTCCAAGCAAGTTTCCTCAGTGTCATCTCCTCTTCAACTACTCCATATGGATTTGTTTGGCCCCGTTAACAAACAATCCATCGCTGGAAAGAAATATACGCTGGTCATAGTTGATGAATTCTCTCGTTATACATGGGTAATGTTTCTCCGTTCTAAGAGTGACACCCCTGAAGAACTCATCACCTTTGTTCGGAAGATGGAAACTCTGAACAATATGATTGTTCGCTCAATAAGGAGTGATCATGGAACTGAATTCAAAAACAGTTCTCTTGATTCCTTCCTTGAGAGCAAGGGTATTTCTCACAACTTTTCGTCAGTGAGAACACCACAACAAAACGGAGTCGCTGAAAGAAGAAATAGAACAATTATTGAAGCTGCACGTTCAATGCTCAGCGATTCTCACCTGCCTACTCAGTTTTAGGCAGAAGCTGTCAACACGGCTTGTTTTACGCAAAACAGGTCGCTGATAGTCAAAAGATTCAAAAAGACAGCCTATGAACTTTTTCATGGGAGAAAGCCTTCAATCAGCTTTCTTCACATCTTTGGTTGTCAGTGTTTCATACTGAACAACAGAGATGCCCTTGGAAAGTTTGATCCTAAGGCTGATGATGGAATCTTTCTTGGATACTCCTCAGTTTCCAAAGCCTTCAGAGTCTTCAACCGAAGAAGACAAACTGTAGAAGAAACTATTCACGTCACGTTTGACGAATCCCGTTCAGCGAATTCTAAACCGAACGCTGATACAGAAGAACTGAATCAATGGATGTTTTCTCATCTTTGTGATTCAGAAGATGTTCCCACTACTCATACTCATACAACTGAAAATGATGGTCCTACTATCATTCCCAATATGCAGAATAGTGAAGATGAAACATCTTGGGTCTCAGCTGTTCCTATAAATACTATACCCGCAGTTGATCCAAATGTCTCAGAAATTCCATCTATTTCTCAGCAATCAGTGAATGAAGTGACAAATGCAAGCATTCCTCTCTTAGCTGATTATCCAGAAGTAGCTGAAGCCTCATCTTCAGTTTCTCCAGTTCAGACTGAGTCAGCGACGCATGCTCCGGCTCAGCGATGGACTGTAAATCACCCAATCGATCAAATTCTTGGTGATCCCAACGCTGGTATTCAGACTCGTAGAAGTGCAGGTAATATTTGTTTATTTGTTAACTTTATTTCTCTAACTGAACCAAAGAAAATAGATGATGCCCTCAGTGATCCAAACTGGGTCAGCGCTATGCAAGAAGAGCTGACTGAATTCGAAAGAAACAAAGTTTGGAAACTTGTTCGGAGACCAACTGACAAAACAGTGATAGGCACTAAGTGGGTCTATCGAAACAAGTTGGACGAACATGGTACTGTAACTCGCAACAAAGCTCGTCTTGTTGCTCAGGGATACAGACAAGAGGAAGGTATAGATTATGACGAAACCTTTGCTCCTGTAGCAAGACTTGAATTTATTCGTCTTTTCTTAGCATATGCTGTACACAAAAACTTCACTGTACATCAAATGGATGTTAAGTCAGCGTTTCTAAACGGAAAGCTGAATGAAGAAGTTTATGTGGAACAACCTCCAGGATTCTCAGATCCTAAGCGTCCAGGTTATGTTTATAAGCTGGATAAGGCACTTTATGGCTTGAAGCAAGCTCCTCGTGCATGGTATGACACTCTTTCTACGTATCTCCACCTTGAAAAATTTGAGAGAGGTAAGATTGACAAAACTTTGTTTTTTAGAAAAATAAAAGGTCATATCATTTTAGTTCAAATATATGTTGATGACATTATATTTGGTTCTACTAACCCTGAGCTTTGTACTCGTTTCGCTGATAGAATGAAAGATGAGTATAAAATGAGTATGATGGGTGAACTAACATATTTCCTTGGTCTTCAGATTAAGCAAACTGAAAAAGGAACTTTTATAAATCAGGGAAAGTATGTTAAAGATATGCTGAAAAAATTCGACTTAACTGAAAGTTCAGCTATGAAAACCCCTATGGCACCACCGCTGATACTTGATAAGGACACAAAGGGTGTTCCTGTCAATGTCACGCTGTACCGTGGGATGATCGGCTCACTACTGTATCTTACAGCTAGCCGACCCGATATTATGTTTGCAACATGTCTGTGCGCACGATATCAAGCTGAACCTAAGATATCTCATATGAAAGCTGTAAAGCGAATCTTTCGATATCTTAAGGGTACAGCGAATCTAGGTCTTTGGTATCCCAAAGATTCAGGATTCGATCTAACCGCCTATTCAGACAGTGATTTTGCAGGTTGCAAAATGGATAGGAAAAGCACCACAGGAGGATGTCAGCTCCTGGGTGGAAAGCTGGTAAGTTGGACAAGTAAGAAGCAAAACTCGGTGTCCACTTCCACAGCTGAAGCTGAGTATGTAGCCGCTGGAAGCTGCTGTTCTCAAGTCTTGTGGATGAGAAATCAACTACTAGACTATGATCTTCAGCTCTCCAAAATTCCAATCTATTGCGACAGCACAAGTGCCATCGCTATAGCAAACAATCCAGTGCTACACTCAAAGACAAAACACATAGAAATCAGATATCATTTTATCAGAGATCATGTGATGAATGGTGATATAGAACTTCATTTTATCCCAACTGATTATCAGTTAGCTGATTTGTTTACCAAACCTCTTGATGAGACAAGATTCAACTTTCTCATCAGCGAGCTTGGAATGCTGAACTTTGAAGGATAAATCTTCAGCGGTTCACATTTAATCAGCGATACGTTTATACATTCTTGTATAGGCTCTGGATAAAATAAACTTGTACAATCCATTTCATCATCTTCTCTCTGAATAAATTGGGTTAAACTGATATCAAGGTATGTTTTCTCTGACAAAACGCATGAAAATGCAAGATTTCAAATTCTTTCATCGCTGAATAATATTTTGAAATTTCTTAAAACCCTCACTGATATTTCTATTCAGTGCTTCATATTTTCCAAAGAGTCCCTGAGTTTTTCTTTCAAAACCTCAGAGACAACGAAAGAATGTGAAAGGACAGTTGTGACGTCATTGCAACGGATAACACCAGGCACGCTCTTTTTCTGACACACGTTTGCACGTTTCGTTGTCTATCCAATCAAATGCAAACACGTGTCCGTGTCATGATGAAAAACTTTCCCGCTCAAGTTTTTCTCTCTCTACTCTCTTCCTATATAAACTCTCTCAAAGTTTATATTTGTCTTTTATGCGAGTCAATCTTTCTCCGCAAGAAAAGAACACTGTTGCATTTTGTGCTCTCAATCTTCAAGAACTGTTCATCATCTTCTTCATCAAACTCAAGGTTAATATGTTCTTATCTATTATCAAATGCAAATAACTTGTTTTCGATCTTATCATTGTTTTACACAAGATCAAACAAAAGAACTCAAAAATAAAATCATTTTCTTTCATGGTTTTATAAACACAACCATTTCATGGTTGTTCTTCAAGTTTTAAATCTAAAATCTTAAACTTGTTCTTCTTTCGTATCCATTTTTTTTTAAACTGGAATACAAGGCTTATAGGTGTTATATTCGTTTTTTTTTTAAAAACAAGAAAAACCCTAATCTTCATTAAGACTTTTTTGTCTGAATGAAATGGACAAAATTCGAAAAATCTTAATGGAAATTTTCTTTCCACATTAAGATATTTCTTTTTTGTTAACATCTTTGGTTGAACTGATAATACAGTGAAATGGCAACTTCAAAGCTGAATGTTACCGCTGATTCCATCTCCGCTGATTCTGAGGAACTGGAAATCACCAAAGCTCCTCAGGTTAAGTTTGAGCTGGATCAACTAGACTGGACAAAGGCAAACAACCTTTCAGCGCTTCTCGAGTTTCCTCCTCGGAAGCAGGTATCCCATCTAGACGACGCTGTAATTTTTTTGAAGAATAGCCCCATATACACAGCACTGACAATCACACCTCCTGCCAGTCAGCGTCTATTATCCCAATTCTGGTACTCTGCCAGACACACCAACCTACCCTCAGCCAAAGATCCATCTAAAACCATCGACTGCATACTCAGCGATACTGAGTATGGCACCATCAAGATAACCCCCGCAATAATCCGCAAAGCTCTGAAATTCCCTAACGCTACCTCAGAAAATCCTTTCATTCCATTTCCTGACCACAAGAAGCACGCTGACAGGGAAGAAATCATTGCTTTCCTTGATGCGATGGGTTACATCTGGGAGACTGGAAGAGACAAGCTACCTGAGAAGAAGCTGACGCTGATAAAGAAATCCAAGATGCCCAGCGAGATGAACTTCATCTTCGCTCACCTGATCAGCTGCATGACAGCGAAATCCGGATCTTCTGATCAAGCCGCTCAACCTCAGCAGGCCATGGGCTACGCACTGCTGAAAGGTCTCAACATTGACTGGGCCTCCATCATCTATGAAGACCTCATTCAACGTGTTGATTCTGCCGCTGACCGACCAGCATGGGTTCCTTACCCGCGATTCATCAGCGCCATCTTTCAATATGGCCTGAAGGACAGCTATCCTGAAGAGGGTGATCTGAAACTCTCTCAGATTGGCCCTAAAGTTCTCGACTTCAAGCCTGTCGCCAACGAGGTACGTCTCTCTACTCTTCTCACTCTTCTAAATTCTCCGCTTTCTGTGGCTCCTTCAGCGACAATACCCATCGCTGATACCCCGGCCACAAAATCCATTCCTTCTAAGAAAAGGAAACAATCTCTTACCCCTCTTGATTCCAAAAGGATCAAGAAAACCAAGGAGCAACCCCAGCAATTGCATGCTGAAGACTCCTCAGCTCATTCTGAAGAGCTGAAGGAAAGTTCCGTGGTACGCTCTGCCACACCAATTCAAGCCATCCCTTCTAAACCTACTTCAGCGTCCCTAAACGCTGAGGTTAGAACTTTGGAATCTACCCAACCTTCGTCAGTCTCTCAAAAGACTGATGAAGTACTTCTCAGCGAATCCAACGCTGAACTTGAAACCCAACCCCAATTCTTATCCTTCGCTCCTCCCTCTACTTCTTTGGACACTCCTCCAGTCAAAACTGGAGATGCCATCATTCAAGAAGCCGTTGAAGCTTCTCAGCGAATGACGAAGAAAGGACCTGCAGAGATCTCCATCCCTCACGGAACTTTTGAGGGAGATATGGAACACTATGGAGGGACTCGAAACTTTGATGAGTTCGTCAACGCTCCTGCAGGTACAGATCCCACCTTAAACACTGTAACTAAACCTGAAACTTCTGAGCTTTCCTTTGTTCACAAGTACTTATATGTTACAGGTCCTTTTTTGGGAGACATCAACCAGTCTCTGAAGTCTATGGAGATGAAACTTACGGATCTCACCACCGGTCTATCAAATAACTCTACAGCTGTAACAAACGCTGGAGAGAATCTGACGAAGCTGACTACTGTGGTGGAAAAGAAGGCCTCCTCTGATGACATCAAAGACCTTGATAAAACTCTCGCCGACTTTGCCAAAGTGCTCTCCGACATCTACACTGACTACACCAACCTCAAATCATCAGTTTCCACCATTTCCAGCGAGGTTACAACGCTGAAGAAATCGGTTGGTACACTCGAAGGTGATATGTCAGTGGTCAATACCGACTTGGGCTCAGTGAAGACCGATCTTAGTTCTGTCAAGACAATGATCGAGACGCTGGTGAACAACGCAAATAATCCAGCTCCTGCTCCGGCCCCTGCACCTGTTTTGGACTCATTCACCGCAGAGGATCGCCAAGAGCTGAAGAAAATCATGCCTGCTATTTCTGGCCTAGAAGACAGAATAGCTAAGCTTGAAGGTTGTGTGAAAGTCTCTGGCCCAGAAGACAGAGACAACACCAATGCTGAATCTACCCATTCCTCTCCCGCCCATCATGAGAAAGAGGGGGAGAAGAGCGCTGAACAGGAGAAGAGCGCTGAAGATCAAAATAAGAGCGCTGAAGACCTTTCCCATGATGAATCTATCAGGGGAGAGGGTAATGAAGATCGGATTACTGGACCTCAGGGAGATGAAAACCCTGAGGGAACCGAGAACCTCGCCTCTGTATCTGAGGGGGAGCAACTCGAAGAAGATGTTGAGGAATCCGAAGCAGAAGAAGACGAAGACTTCGACATCCCTGAAGCTGAACCATCCTCCTCTCCAAGGAACGATGATGATGATGATGAAGATGACGATGATTTCTTTGTTGTCAAACCTGCTCCTCGAACCAAAGCTATTAAAGGTATTTCAATAAAAGAACCTTCAGGGGAGAAGACAAAGACAAAGCACTCAGCCTCTGGCGCTGAGAAAAGCAAAGACAAAGGCATCGCTGAAGATGATAATCTGGCGATCCTACTTGCAAAGCCGATTTGTCAGGTACACTAAACTTATTTTTCCTTCCCTGATCATCTCTGAACAATCAGTTATCCATTCCACAAACACCATACACATCCACATTTTTTTCTATCTTTTCTACCCAAGTTCTTCTACCCAATTCTTATCTGTAAGATCGCTGCTTTTCAGCTAGTCCTCTCCCCTGTTTGAGGATATCGCTGAAAGATCTTCTATTGCGACTTCACCAATAATTCCAGCTACCGCTGAAGACATAATCCCAGTCTTAGATTTAATCTCTGAGACTGATGAACCAGAAGAACAACCTCTCTCGCACAGAAACAGACCTTCCTCAGTTCCTCAAAGGCTGAGTGAAGAAGATCAAAAGAGGAGAGAAGAAATGATAAAGCGATTCGAGGATCAGCGAATCATCCTAAGGCGCGATCAACTACCTTCAGTTCCTCCTAAGTTCAGAATTTCAAAAGCTGAATACCAGGATCATCTCAGAGCTGAACGCCTCATCGCTGAAAGGAAGGAAGCTGAAGATAAAGACAGAGAATACGCCATCAAGCTCACTCAAGAATCTGTCAAAGACCCCAAGCTGAAGCGTATTCCCATTCAAATCCAACGAAAGCTTTGGGAACAAGCCCAGAAGATCGTGGAAAAGAAAGCTGAAGTTTCTCAGACCACCCTGATCTGGTGTAAAGAGAAAATCCACTTCAGATATCGTCCAGCGAAGATCAACAAGGTATTCATCTCTGGAAGAACCTCCATCGGAGTACCTATTGTTGACATCAAACTGTTCAGAGAAGATGACTCATCTGAAACCTTTCGTGCTGACACTGTAAAAAGGTATGGTCTCTCTGAATGGCTGGAGATGAGGTTAGCTATCCAACCATCAAAATCTAAGTACAAGGATCATTTCGAAAAGCTGATAAACAGACAGATCGATTTGATATCTTCTTGTGTGGATATTCCTCCTGTTCCTGATCTAAAGCCGAAAAGAAAAAAGGACTCTCCAAGGAAGAAACGTCAAGATTCAAACTCAGGTCCTGTCATACGAAATGAAACTGGAATTGGTTTCTCTCGCGCTGAAGTACTTGGTCCTGATCCTGATCTATCTGCCCTTGACGTCTCTTTGCCACCATGTGAACTTTTCGTCCCTGGTAAAGTCATCAGTAATCCTTATGGAATATTCTTTCTTGACTACGACGGACGTAAATGCTTTCAACGGATCGCTGAGCTTCCAATCACTCCAATCGAACAGCTCAAAGATCTCATCTACTGGTGTGACTTCAGAAAAGACATTCAGGCACGACACCTAAAACCTTGATTTTTGAAGCTGCTCTGAAGCTAAAGAATAAAGGAGAAAAGGTTCCTGACTGGATGATTCCAACTGAAAAGACAACCCTTGATGAACTTCTCATTAAGGAAGAACCCTTTGAAGGCTGACAACAATCACCACTTTCTCTATTGTATCAGTCATCCTTTAGTACTTGTAATTTATTTCGCTTGTACTTGTAATCTTTCTTATTCATATTGTAACCTGATTCAAAGATTTAAAGAAAGATTTCAGCGAATGTACTTTACTCCATCAGTACTGAAAAGATCCCAGAAAACAGTAAAAGGGACAAATATTTTATGAGTTCTTTTTATCCTTATGTTTTCATTAAATAGCAATTTTCTCTGTTGCTATGTCATAATCAAATAGGGGGAGATTGTTGATCCAAACCCTCAGTGATTTGATAATGACCCTATCTTAAATACTTAGTGAAAATTGTAAGTAAACAATATGTATCAGAGTTTCACTATCGCTGATAAGTACTAAGATCTTACAGTACTGCTGATAGGAACTCTCGCACTTTTAGATTAAACATTCAGCGAACACTGTTCACCATATCGCTGAGTCTGTTCAGTCCTTATGGTGATCGCTGATAAGTTAGTTGTTTACTTATGATCCCTGAAGACAAGATTCACGTCAACAATGGTTCTACGCTGAAGTCGAAGATCAAGCTCAAGAACCAGCGACAAGTCTCCTAATGAACTGATGCGGATCAGCGAAGACTCAGATTTGTCCACTCAACGTGAAGTATCAAGTACAAGACTTCAGCTATCGCTGAACTTTATCATCTGCTGAATAGTAAATGATAATCGCTGAATCAACGAAAGCTGATCATGAAGTCCTCCGTACAAAGTACTTTTGTCTTAACCTCCCTTGCACGCCACCATACGAAATGTCAGAAAAGAACCTCCGAAAATCTGAAATCGTACAACCACTCTGATACTACACTGTTCATTCATGCGGCTACTAAGGTTGTCAACAAAGGTCAATGACATGCAACCAATCCGCTGATGACACGTGTAAAGTATATACAGAATTGCATTAAATGCATGCAGTATATAAAGAGATGAACTCACTTCATTTGAAGTAACTTGCTAACTCTGGACAAGTTCAAATCTCTCAAGATAGGATTTTATTAGTAATCTCCTTATCTTTCTTAGTGCAAGAAAACCTTAGTGTTCCAACTTGTTTAGATTTAGGTTTATCCTTAATCTTGTTTCCGCAACAAGCTGTAAATTGTTAATGATTTATCAATAAACAATTTAGAAAAGTAAAATAGTGTGTTTGTATTCAACCCCCCCCCCCCCCCCCCCCCTTCTACAAACTTGTTTAAGCCTTTCGGGACCAACACTTTGACTTAGCAAACTCTTGTGCTGATAATACAGATAATCTTATTTTCAAAAGAGTGAAAATGGTTTGGAAAGTCAAAAGCTCTACTCCTGTCAAAAATGCTCCAAAGCCATATGTTTTTGTTAAACATTCATCTCTTCATTCTCATAACCGTAAATGCTTTGATCTTATGTTTAAAATAAAGAACCATTTTTCTAATTCAAACTGTGTTCATAATGGGTCATTTCAAAAGGAAAATTCAAAGACCCATAGTATGAGATTTCATAGGAAGGAACCTGGCAAACCAGAGGACCTGAAGACTGCTCCAAATCCTAACAAAATAGGACCCATTTGGAAATGGGTACCAAAAGTTCTTTGATCTGTCTTGCAGGTAAATGGACTCCTTAATATATCTGTTAAGGACTCACACTTCAGTGGATAATGGACTCTTAAACACTCAGTTTAAGACTCATCCTTCAAAGGCAATTGATTTCTGTGCACAACAGTACAGAACTCAGTCTTAAATCAGATTTAATAACAGCATGCTGACAGATTTGCGATGCTGTAGTAAATTGATCATATCTCACTGATCAAGACACCAATTGATGCAATTCAAAAGGCCCTGAATTTAAAACACATTGATGAACAACTTTCGTGTTTTGAGAATTCAGAGATTCTAAATTTAGAAGGGTCATATACATCGTTGAAGTAGACAACAATGTGCTGATACAAAGCTGTTGGACAGATCTACGCGACTGTGGTAAATCAACCATATATTTTTCTTCCGAGCTCCAAAAGAGGTGATTCTAGATGCTCAGAAAAGATAACAAACCAATTCACACTCTTTATGTTTTGAGTTTTTGCAAACTCCAGAGCTATCATGGTCTAAATTAGTGTCAAAGTTAGTATAACATTTCTGTTAAGCTGCTGCCGAGCCGCGACCAAACCTCCGCCGGCCGCGACCAAACCTCTGCCGAGCAGCGACCAACCTCTGCCGATCAAGGGTAAACCAAAGGAAGAATGTCTCGAACAAAATCTTTTCAAAAACGGTGTTCTAGGACACCAATTTCCAAATATGTCCTAAAAACAGTGTTTAAAATAATGAAAACTTTGGATGATCAAAATGTTTTATGAATTGCTAGTTATTAGAAAATTTCACTTATAGAGCCTCTGCCGAGTTTGATAGAGCTTTAAAACCTCTGTGAATGAAAAATTCTGTGCTAACGCTCTATCGATCAATTCCAATGCTTTTTCAAACGATCTTAGTAAAGATGCAAGTCTAGAGAAGAATAAAAGGCAAGTCTCAGATCACAGAGCCGCGACCAACCTCTGTCGAGCCGCGAGCAGACCGACCAGACCGCTGTCATGCCTTGCCAAGGCTTGCCAAACCTCTGCCGAGCCTTTGTCAAGCGTCTGTCAAGCCGTGATCATTCTTTGTCGACCACTCAGACCAACTTCTGGCGACAACACAAGCTTTGGCTCAGACTTTTGTGACCACCCTCTGTGGTACTGTTCAACACAGAGCCTCTGTGAAATCTGACATAGCCTCTGTGGACCGAACCTCTGCGACTGAACCTCAGAGCCCGTAGCCCAACTTCTGAGTACTTGTTGTCATATTTGCGCACCTGTCGTATTTTCAACAGAACTCCCTCCTTGAAGCTCCAAATGTGATTAGTCCAAATGCGTTGGATTCCTAAGACAAAGATGAACAATTTTCGTGTTTTGAGCTTTGTCTGATTCAGTGTTCTTCTTGGTCAGAATATCTGTTAAAGTCGCGACAAACCTCTGCCGAGCTGCGACCAACCTCTGCCGCCAAACCTCTGCCGAGCGTTTTCAGTTCAGAGTTTTTACTGGATATCTGATTTCAAAGTGAGCTTAAATGAGATTTAATGCTCAATTTGAGGGGGAGAATGCAAATCTGACGATGTACATCCAAAGGTAAATTTCTAAATCTTTAGACTCATCATTTTTAAAGAAGATTAACTTGAAAATGATAAAACCTTTCTAAAATGGTCAAACCGCTTCTAGATGCTAAATGCTTTTTCTGATATAGAAGTTGGATTTTAAATGCTTTTTTAAGACTAAAAATAGTCAGTGTGTGGAACAATACAATCTTTAGGACAACAATTTCATGGGTTCAATGTGTGAGCTTTATAGTACTTCTATGGATCACTTAAACCTGTGTTTCCTACCTAAGAAGTAAACCTTGAGTGTTTGAGAGGTGAAGGGTCTACATCAAAGAGTGGGGGAGATAACTTATCTGAGTTTTTCTCATTGTGCTTAAGAGGTAAAAATTGAAAAGAGTGTTTGGTTAGATGTGAGATACATGATAAAAAGAAAGAGAGTGTAAGAACAGAGTCAAAAGAATTATACAACTCTGCACCAACCACTTTCTGAGCCGGGCAGCCACATTACTGATTGGTTCACATTCTTTGGTGACCATCATTGAAACAGGCAATTAGCCCATGCCAACTCTTGCATTAAACCCCACCAGCTACTCCTTTCTTTCTCAACAAAGAAATGTTTCACTTTTCCACGGGGAAGCAGCATATATGATATACGATCTTTATTTGGAATGTTGGATATTGAAAAGAAGGAAATTTGCCCCACCTTCACACTTCACTCATGCACATTGAGTCTGTGGACACCTGTTATGTCCAAACAGTTTACACACTTTTGAGCCTAATAGATAATATTCTATTTTTCTTCCACACAATATCACGAATCTTTGTGATTCCAGATGCATATCTATGTGATATTTCCAGAACAGTTTGAGAAGTTTAATTTTATAATTCTACTCCTATGATAACTGGAAGTCATATCAGAGCTTCATATTTGTCAACTCTGAACATAGGCCACACAATTATTTTAATTGTTGTGATAACAATTGCTATGTGCTTTTGTGTTAGATGATTATCCCTGGTTACTTATTCTTTAATGCAGATTCTCATGAGCCGAATGTGTTCGCTACTCTTTATCTCCTAGCTGTTTATCTACCATCGGTTATTACTCAAACTGGTAATACAAGCTTCCGCACATAAAATCGTTCTCTGATTGTTTGAGTTTAATCATTTGGGAGACAACCGAGATCAAAAAGGTAAAGCAACAGTCAAGGGGGAGTATGCAACGATCAAGGGGGAGTTAAAGAAGGAATTGAAGCAACTGACTTTGTGGAAGATCGGGCTATTTTTAATCTTGAATACAAAGGAGGAGATTGTTGACTCTATTTTTATATTGTATTCAAGATTACTTGCTTAAATTATAAAAGCCCAAATTGTATTTGCTTAAATTGTAAAAGCCCAAATTGTATTTGTGGGCTTTAGTGGCTTATGGGCTTAGGCCTTAAAACCTAAGTATTTAATGTCTAATTTGTTAGAGTTTTAGGTTAAGCCTCAAAAAGTCTCCTAGCCTCCATCTTGAAAGAGGTATACGTATAGAGAGAAAGAGAGCTTCAAATAGAGAGTGTTCTTAATTCCTATCTTGTAAACTCCTCTTTATTAGTCAATATACAAAGATTGTTTCTATTATTATTGTTACTTGTTGTATCTGGGATCCTACATATCTTATTTTAAAAAAAGATGCAAAACCTAGACTAATCAGGTGGGTCTTGTTGCTACAAGAATTTGATTTGGAGATTGTTGATAGGAAGGGTATAAATAATCAAGTAGCTGACCACTTGTCAAGACTGGAAAAACAAGACACAAAAGAACACAAAAGTGATATCTGTGAGGTTTTTCCAGATAAATGAATTTTAGCTGTACAACATGCTGCATTACCTTGGTTTGCAGATATTGTTAATTATCTTGCTTGTGGGATCATTCCCAATGAACTTAACAAACATCAAAGAAAGAAACTCAATTTTGATTCTAAAAAGTTCCTGTGGGATGATCCATATTTGTTTAAAGTTTTTGCAGATCAGGTAATACGAAGGTGTATCCCAAAGGAAGAAGTGACATCTATTTTACATCATTGTCACACAGGTCCATGTGGAAGTCACTTTGGTGGACATAGGACAACTGCTAAAGTCCTACAATCAGGATTTTACTGGCCTACCTTAAACAATGATGCTCACAACTTTGCAAAAAGTTGCAATGAGTGTCAGAGAAGTGGAAACATCTCTCAACGGAATGAAATGCCTTTAAATGGAATTTTAGAAGTAGAATTATTTGATGTTTGGGGCATTGATTTCGTGGGACCTTTTCCACTGTCCAACAATTGTGCCTACATCCTGGTAGCCGTAGACTATGTGTCTAAATGGGTGGAGGCTATGGCCTGCCACTCTAATGATGCTAAAACAATTGTCAAGTTTCTTAAAAAGCACATTTTCACTAGATTTGGTACACCCCGTGCCTTAATTAGTGATGAAGGCACTCACTTCATAAACAACTTATTAGAGGAAGCCCTGGAAAAATATAATATTCAGCACAGGGTGGCTACTGCTTACCACCCACAAACTAATGGTTTGGCTGAATTATCCAATAGGGAAATCAAAGGAATTTTAGCTAAGGTAGTCAAGCCACACAGAAAAGACTGGGCCTCCAAATTGGATGATGCCTTGTGGGCCTACCAGACTGCTTACAAAACCCCTATTGGTATGTCACCTTATAAGTTGGTTTTTGGAAAACCCTGTCACCTGCCTGTTGAACTAGAGCACAAGATCTATTGGGCCATTAAGGAACTTAACATGAGTTTAGATGAAGCTGGAAGAAAAAGAACTTTCCAATTGTGTGAACTCGAAGAGCATAGGAATTTCTCCTATGAAAATGCCAAGGTTTACAAAGAAAACACCAAAAAATGGCATGACAAGAAAATTCTAGACTCAGGTTATTTCCAGGTAAGCTAAATTCTAGGTGGATGGGACCATATCAGATTGCAAAGGTTTTTCCCTACGGTGTTATTGAATTGATTAATCCAGAAAATGGAACTAGTTTAAAGGTAAACGGTCAAAGGGTAAAACCTTTTATTGAACCCTCTGCACTGATACAACAACCTCTTGAGGTTGTTCATCTCATAGAATAATAACGTTGGTAAGATCTTGGATTTTAATTTAAATCCAAGAAAGTGTAAATATTGATTCAAAAAAAGAAAAGAAAATACGAATTTATTTTATTTTATAAAAGAAGAGAAAAACCAAAAAATATTTAGTTTTTATTAAAAGTGTTGGGAAGGGTTTAAGAAAGAAAGTTTTGGTGACTACAATATTATGGAAAGAAAATAAAAAATTTCGGCTCTTAGCCAAATTTTTACAAAAAAATTATGGAGTTTAGAAGTGAAAGTTTTTTGTTAAAGATAAAAATATCTGATTTTAGAGATAATACAAACAAAATATTGATTTTGGTCCATTTGAGACAAACAAGCAATTCCAACAGAGGCCTATATTTAAATTATTTCGGCCCAACTGTTTTTCTATGTAAACAAACTGGTGGCCCAACAAGTTCATTCTGATGGACTCAAACTCTCGGCCCATATGGTTCATGGATCAATTTCATAAAAACCCAAGGATCATATTCTTCAAACTTAGGGCTGAAATCTGTTAACAAAATCAGATATTTTTATTGTGTAACTACACCAATCAGAAAACAATTAGATTTGGACTAAACCAAATTGGTCTGAAAATCTAATTTAGTTTAAGAAAATATGAAGAGTACAGTATCTGATTCTGTGTCTCTACAATATCATCCTTAACCAAACAAAATAACCACTCATCTTCTGCACCACTCCTTCCCCATACCTGCATACCCGTCACCCATCGCCGGCTTCTTCCTTCTTCCAGTCTGACACAAAATCCATGTAGCCGTCAGTCTCCTTCTCCAAAATCTATTTGTGTACTTGATTACTTTTCAATTTGAGTATAAAACCAATCACCGGTGGCGATGGCGATACTCGATTCTGCTTCCAACCAATACAAGATAATCGAAACATGAACTTCGGTCAATTTCCAAACAACCCTCGACAAAACACTCCACCCTCACCACTGCTCACCCTCGCATCTGTCGCCGGATCTATTTCGATGCAACCTCAACTAAACCAAAATCGACCTGGTTTTGGAACATCAACATTCAACACCATGTCCAGAAACTCAGTCACACCCGACCTCAACTCCCTTTTTCAAGAATCGCCGGAGAGCCGCTGTATGATCACCGGAAGCTTTGATCGAACTTTCATCTCATCCAGAGATTTTCTTCACCGGTTTGATCACAGTCCACTCAAATTTCGAAGGCCTGTATCTCCTCCACCGGGATTCCCTCCATTGAGACAACAATACCAAAACCCTAATCCAAGTGGGTCTCATGCAATCCCTCGAGTCATCGTCCTTAACTCTCGAGGAGAGGCCGTTCCAAACCCCCATTCAGCCTTTAGAACGATTCCCACTAATCGGCCCAATCCTGTTTACCCACCTACTTCATCCTCGTGGATACCTCTAAGTCACCGACAAAACCCCCAACCATTGATTAATCCAACCCCACAACAAGTCCAAGCTGTTCCAGTCGCTCCGATTCAATACAAGCGATGATTTAAAGGGGTGATAGAAGCAAACACCGAAGAAAGAAAGAAAAGAAAAATCGATGAAGAGGAAGGAGGTGCGTTGCAAGAAGATGGAGAGGAAAATACACTGAGGATCTAGGAGATCGAGGAGATCGAGGAGCCACAATAGTCCACTCCACCCACTGCTATGGACAAAGGGAAATCTAAAGTGGGTAACTCACCTAATACTCTATTGTCTAAATCTGAAATGTTTAGTTGTCATGAAGCTTTATTACAGCATGCAGATTTTAGTTCAAAAATATGTCACACACCAAAGTCATTTCATGTGAGTGCACTTCTTTCACACCCAAAATTTGGGTACACAATCACAAAGTTAGGTTGCAAAAAATTATGTGAAATGAATACCAAGTTCAATCTGGATTGGGTGAAGGATTTCTACACTGAACTAGCAGTTATAAATGGTGTAGAAATAAAAATCCGTCAAAAAAATATTGATTTCTCGGCCACGGCCATAAATCAAGTTTTGAGACTTAAACCACCCAGGTATTCTGAATTTCAGAGATTGATTGATTGTGCATCTAATGAGGACCTTGAAAGTATTTTAATTGTTATTGCTCATGATGGGTCTGAATGGGAGTTTAAGGGAAATACACGTTTTCTACATACACATTGCCTCAAACCCGAGGCCAATGTATGGTTTTATTTCCTTAGGCACACGTTATTTCCCACTTCCCATGATGCATCGTTGTGCATGACTAGGGTGTTCATTCTTTATTGTATTGTGTCTGAACTAAAATTTAATGTTGGTCGTTTTATATTGGATATAATTGTTGGTGGAATCGAAAGATCTAATGCACGTATGTCATACACCACAATTATACACGCGTTAATAGAAAAAGCAAATGTCGTCACTCTACCCACGGACGAGTTTTCAAAAGAAAAAATGGTTTTGGATAAAACAAACGTGGATAGATTGATGAAGAATAACACACATTTTGGATCAGAACCTAACGGTGATGGATTTGCTTCCTTAGAAGCAAGCATCCGTTTACTGAAAGGTGAGATCAAAGCAACCCTAAAAGAGCAAAGGGTTTTGATAACTAAACAGATAAGGAAATTGATGTCACACCCCGCTAAAGCGGAAATACGAGATGTCACAGCTCAAGGTTTCAATGCGTAAGGTAGAATACAATGCACAATCATCATAGCTTAAAGAGTTTACAAAAATTACATTTTGTTCCAAAATACAAATTGTCCATGTCATAAATTGACATGATAAAGAAGATCGTGCTGGATGTAGCTACTAGTGGTTCCTTCTAAAGTTCCAACCTTACTTGATATTTCCTGAAAAGCATGTAAATGAGAGGGTCAACTATTGAATAGTTGGTGAGTTCACAGGTTTTCAGTATGCATAACAGTTTTAATGCATGTTTGTAAATCCGCACAGGGATTGAGTATTCGGTTGTAGTTTTAATGCATCTTTGTAAATCCGCACAGTGGATAAAGAATTCCGGTTGTTCACAATGCACAAGGTATATCCGTATGCTAAATGTTAAAGTAATAAGCCACTACCCAAGCCTCCTGACTGCACGCCCCAATGACACATGTTCCATCACAAACATGATAAAGAAGACGGTAATTATGCACTCACGAGGTGAGTGGGGAGTCAACCAAATAACGTTATCCATAATATACCAACGGCTCTAACAATGAGTTAATGGGTAATGTAAAGTGAACCGGGGACATAAAATGAATGTGAAACTCAGAATCAACTAACATAAGCATACATACCATAGCGCATAAAAATTCGTAGCAATATATAGCATTTTGAGTAAACAGTACAACCGATGCGTAATGAAATCGTAACATGCTTTTCACCCAAAAAATGTACAAAAGTAGTAAAAAGGGGCTGTGAAAACTCACGGTGATAACGATGATGTTTCTGAGATGCTCACAAGTGCAACTTGTAATATGATCCTACTCCGATCCTACGAATCGTAAGAGTCACTAGTAAGATTCAAACTTGATTCTAAGGGTTTAGTGAATCCTACTTATCCAAAATGTCATAAAATGCCTTATATTGAACTTTGTTTAAGGTTCAAATTTTTGTGATGGTCTAAAATATCTTGCATGTCTTTATTACTCAATGAAAGTCATGGATTTATAATAAAATAACTTAAAAGTTGATTCTTAACCACATTTGGAGTTTTCCTTTTTCTGTCCAGACTTTTGTATCACTTTCAGTCCATTTTTAACTATCTTCCAAGGTTTTTTTGGTCAGGAGATTTTTTCTCAAGCTGACATTATGTGTTAGGAAACCTTTGGTACATCAACCATTATTTTTTAAGATGTTTAAGTCCATCAAATAATTTTTATAGTGCAGCTACTACAGAAAATTCTTTGAGTTTTTTAGTGAAACCATTTGGGTTCGAATCTTAACACATAAACATAAATTCCAGAAGAAATTTCACCTCATTTGGTTAAATATTGAGATAGTTATGGCGTTTTAAAGAGAGAGGTAGAAATCTGACAGAATGCTGTCAAAAGATAGCTTTTAAGAAAATGAATCTAACTTTAAGTTTTGCCATGATTATGTTCCTTTTGCATGGAATCCGATTTGACACTTCCCCAAACAAATATTTTCTGATGAATATTTATTTTTAAACCTCTAGAACTACATGCATGTATATTAAATAAAGATATCTTTCAAAAATCCTAAAAAGGGTCTTCTTGCATTCTTTTTGAAGATTTCATGAGTGATCAAGCCAATAACTTGTTTTTGCCGTATAAAATAACAAGTTTTTAGCACATGCATGGAGATTAAATCATGTTTTTAGGGTAATATAAAGTTTTTCATAAAACTTCTTAGAGTTTAAGAGGTAGATTTTAAAGAAGAACACATGCATGCTAGTAGAAACTTGTAAAAGTTCCTTCTTTGATCTTAACATAGGTTTGATCATGGGTTCATCACCTTTTTAGCAACATGCAACATGTTTTGGCGATGAACCTACAAACATCAAGATTTCAAAGATGATTCTAGTAAAACATATGCAAAACTAGAGTTGAAGAAGAGGAAAACTTAAAGAAAATGAAAGAACATAAACAAAGAGATGTGTAGGCTTTGCACTACATATGATTTTACCTTGTGGACACTTGAATGCTTGAATCTCTTGAGGTTTAGGGGCTGGAGTTTGTATGTTATTTGAAAGAGAGAGTAGAGAGAAATTAGAGAGAAAAAGAAGGAAGAACTCTAGAGAGAAGTTAGAGAGAAAGTGTGAGATGAGGAAATGAATTATGATGTGATAAAATGAGAGAGAGAAGGGGTTATGGGAGGTGATGGTGGACGGTTTTGGGAGAGAGAAGAGAGGGATGGGGTGCAAAGTTGGGTGTAATATGATTGGACCTCCCAAAAGTGTATTTTTTTTAATTTGATAATTATTTAAATTTGTTTATTTTAACAATAATACTTGTTTTATTTGCAAGTATTTATTTTTTTGAAAAGTACATATATATGTGTATTTTGGGTATTTGAATTGGCATTTTCCGAGATTTATGGATAATTCACTCATTTAGGCAAATGCAAGGCAAAATTCTCAAATTTTCCTAACAATACTGTTTTCACTGCTAAATTCGACTGTGTTGACTACAATGTGAATAACTGAAACGTTCAGTACAGTTCTAACCTGAAACGTAAATTTGACGGTTGTCACAGTCTCCCCCGGTTAAAAGAATTTCGTCCCGAAATTCAAGAACTTTCAGCATTAACCGGTTTATGAGCAAAGAGGTGAGGATACTTGTGTTTCATGTAGTCCTCTCGTTCCCATGTATACTCAGGCCCATGCCTTGTGTTCCAATGAACTTTCATAATCGGAATTTTTCTTCGCTTAAGACGCTTAACATCTCTATCAAGGATCTCACTTGGTTCTTCTACGATATGCAACTTATCGTTGATCTGAACTTCTTCCAGAGGTATGATTAAGGAGTCGTCAGCTAAGCATTTCTTGAGGTTCGACACATGAAACGTATCATGGATAGCACTTAGCTCCTTAGGCAAATTGAGTCTATATGCCACTGGACCAATCCTTTTAGAGATCTCAAAAGGTCCGACATACCTTGGGCTTAATTTTCCTCTTTTCCCAAATCGTACTATTCCTTTCCATGGAGATACCTTTGGAAGCACTTTATCACCAACTTGAAATTCTAAAGGCTTCCTACGATTATCCGCGTAACTTTTCCGACGATCTCTGGATGCTTTAAGTCTATCTCTAATGGTTGCAATCTTGTCGGTAGTTTCCTGTACAATATCGGGTCTAGATAGATGTCTGTCTCCAATTTTTAACCAACAAAGGGGTGAACGACACTTGCGTCCATACAAGGCTTCATATGGCGCACACTGAATACTGGTGTGATAGCTATTGTTATAAGAAAACTCGACCAGAGGCAAGTGATTATCCCAACTTCCTCCAAAGTCTAATACGCATGCCCGAAGCATGTCTTCTAACGTATGTATAGTCCGTTCACTTTGCCCATCCGTTTGAGGATGATAGGTAGTGCTCAAATTCAATTGCGTACCCAATGCTTTCTGAAGTGACTGCCCAAACCGGGATGTGAAACAGCTATCTCTATCTGAGATGATGGAAACTGGGACTCCATGACGTGTAACAATTTCATTGATGTAGATCTGAGCAAGCTTCTCCATCTTATAATTCCCGAATCGGTAGTAAATGTGCAGATTTCGTGAATCGATCTACTATAACCCAAATCGAGTCGTGCCCTTTGGCAGTTCTCGGTAGCTTGGTTATAAAATCCATGGTTATTTGTTCCCATTTCCACGGGGGAATCTCTGGTTGTTGCAGCAGACCAGATGGCTTTTGATATATAACTTTGACCTTTGAGCAAGTTAAACATTTCCCCACGTACAAGGCAATATCTTTCTTCATTCCTGGCCACCAATAATATTCCCTTAAGTCCTTGAATATCTAGAGTTGTGGGCTTCGTCCAGAACCGTTTCCCGTATGTTGTTGGCTTTTGGAATCCAAACTCCGTACTTGATATAACGTACTCCATCAACCTTAGTTTCAAATCTAGCATCTAAACCATGAAGGGTCTCGTCCTTCAACTTTTCCGTTTTCATTGATTCGACCTGAGCTTCGAGAATTTGAGTCTTTAAACTCGTCTGAACAAGCACTCCCAACGCTCGTACTCGTGATGGTTTTACCCTTTCCTTCCTACTCAGGGCATCGGCTACCACATTGGCCTTACCTGGGTGATAACGAATTTCACAATCGTAGTCACTGAGTAACTCTACGCATCTTCTCTGCCTCATATTAAGCATTTTCTGGTCTAGGATATGCTGAAGACTCTTATGGTCCGTGAAAACAGTGCACTTAGTGCCATACAAATAATGTCTCCAAATCTTTAAAGCGAATACCACAGCTCCAAGCTCCAAATCGTGTGTGGTATAGTTCTTCTCATGAACCTTTAGTTGTCTCGAAGCGTATGCTATAACCTTGTCCTTTTGCATCAATACGTAACCCAAACCTTGATGTGATGCGTCACAATACACCACAAAGTTATCGGTTCCTTTCGATAACGCTAGAATTGGTGCATTGCACAACCTTTTCTTCAGCAGCTGGAACGCCTCCTCTTGCGGTTCTCCCCAAACGAATTTCCTATCCTTTTGGGTTAGTGCTGTGAGTGGTTTAGCAAATTTTGAGAAGATCTTGATGAATCGCCTATAATAACCCACCAAACCCCGAAATTGACGAATTTCTATTGGGGTCTTAGGGGCTTCCCACTTCTTAATGTCTTCCACTTTAGCCGGATCCACATGAATTCCTTTCTCTCCAATCACGGGACCAAGAAAGTGCACTTCTCGAATCCAAAATTCGCACTTTGAGAATTTGGCGTACAGTTTCTGATCCTTGAGTGTCTCTAGAATTATCCTTAGATGCTGTTCGTGATCCTCCTTACTTCGAGAGTAGATCAAAATGTCATCGATAAACACAATCACAAACTTGTCAAGGTATGGTCTGCATACCCTGTTCATTAGATACATGAACACAGCTGGTGCATTCGTTAACCCGAAGGGCATAACTAAGAACTCGTAGTGCCCATATCGAGTCCTGAAAGCTGTCTTAGGGATGTCCTCTTCACGAACTCTCAGCTGATGATATCCTGATCGAAGGTCAATCTTTGAGAAATAAGTTGCACCTTGCAACTGGTCGAATAAATCATCTATTCGAGGAAGAGGATATCGATTCTTGATCGTCAATTTGTTCAGCTCCCTATAATCGATGCACATTCGAAATGATCCATCCTTTTTCTTGACAAACAGGACTGGGGCTCCCCAATGTGAGGAACTTGGCCTAATAAATTCCTTGTCCAGAAGTTCTTGGAGTTGACTTGACAACTCTTGCATTTCGGCAGGTGCTAAACGATACGGTGCCTTAGCTACAGGTGCTGCTCCAGGTATGAGGTCAATTTGAAACTCAACTTGTCTAGACGGGGGAAGTCCAGGCAAATCATCTGGAAACACTTCTGGGTGATCCTTCACCATAGGAATATCTTGGATTCGCCTCTCCTCGGACTTTTTCTCTACTACGTGTGCCAAAAACGCGACGCACTTCTTTCTCAAATACTTATGGACCTTCAAATATGACACGATCTTTAGGCTCCTTCCAGCTCTATCTCCTTGTATGACTAGGGTTTCTCCGCCTTGCAGAGGCACTCTAACCTCCTTTTCAAAACAGCAAATCTCCGCTCGATTCTTGGATAACCAGTGCATACCCACTACTATGTCAAAACTGCCCAATTCAATTGGTATAAGATCAATGCTAAATAATCTATCGGCTAGATTCAAGGTACAGTCTAAGATTACATCCTTAGCCTAAAGTTCATAACCATTAGCAACCTCAACAATATAGGCATCCGACATTCTCCTAGATTCCAAGTCGATCAGTGGCCTAAATTCTAACGAAACAAAACTCCTATCTTCTCCAGATAACATCAAGATAAAATCCATTCCTATTTTTAGATAATTCTGCTAATACAAAATTTTGATGTTCATCCTACATCAATACTAAAGTTTTTAGATCTAATACAACCAACCACTTAAAATTACCCAAAATACTTAGTTCATAATAACTTCAAGAAAATATTCTTCCTTTGAACCAAAAGTCTTATCAAAAGCTGCCAAACTATCAACCATCCTAATCAAAACCATCCCAAATACACATCTATCAAGATCATCAGCACAGGCATAACTAGAACGACTCCTCAAATCACACACACAAGCTCCGCTCTCATCGCAGTCCGCCTAGCCGTCCTTGCACCTTCTAAAGCTTGAGTCGACACGTTGGATAATAGATGTGTTAGCTCTACCAGTTCTGTTAAGACCTGTTCTTGGTGAGTCACCCTCACCTGACAACCGTGTAGCTCGGTCGTCATTGCCCTTATGTGCTGCTCCTCCGCCCAAGACATCCCGGACACTCGTCCGATTGGTATGCCGATGAGAACTCGAGGCGGCTCCGGTGCTTCCGGACGCGCCGATGCTAGGGTCACCCTTCTTGGGAATGGAACACTCTTTCTCGCGGTTTGTCTTACACGTGGTCCATTGGGGTTCCATTGAAATGTTATAGGAGTTGATTGAGGCAATACCGAGGTTGGTGACACTCTCGGTCCGACGTAAGGATCTTGCTCGCTTGACACCTCTTGATCTGATTCAGTGCTCCTAGGATCCTCATCTTCCCGGATACTCGCTGGGTTGACTCGAGGTCGACCGGTGATATAACCCGACTCGTCGGCCGAGTAAGAAGAGAGGGAGTGGGATGATGATGATGACATAGTGAAACTGAGGCAAAAATATACTTAGTTACTAATCGCATAGGTGTAATGTCTATCCTATGCAATGTCTACGCACTATGCATGCTACTAGAGAGTGCAAGTAAAAATTGACATACTCCTACTATAACCATTTCTAGTCTCGCATTAACCTTCCTTAATCGAACATAGGTGATCAAGCTATGTTTAATTAAAGTCTGTTTATACCATTCTAGACTTAGTTATACTAGTAGTAGGTTCAGTTGTTTTCATGTCAATTTTGGATTTTGGTTATAGTTGGGTTTTCCCAATGGAAGACCGGTATTCTTTATAACCTTTGGCTCTGATACCAAATCTGTCACACCCCGCTAAAGCGGAAATACGAGATGTCAAAGCTCAAGGTTTCATTGCGTAAGGTAGAAGACAACACACAATCATCATAGCTTAAAGAGTTTACAAAAATTACATCTTGTTCCAAAATACAAATTGTCCAACACATAAATTGACATGATAAAGAAGATCGTGCTGGATGTAGCTACTAGTGGTGCCTTCTAAAGTTCCAACCTTACTTGATATTTCTTGAAAAGCATGTAAATGAGAGGGTCAACTATTGAATAGTTGGTGAGTTCACAGGTTTTCAGTATGCATAACAGTTTTAATGCATGTTTGTAAATCCGCACAGTGGATTGAGAGTTCGGTTGTAGTTTTAATGCATCTTTGTAAATCCGCACAGTGTATAAAGAATTCTGGTTGTTCACAATGCACAAGGTATATCCGTATGCTAAATGTTAAAGTAATGAGCCACTACCCAAGCCTCCTGACTGCACGCCCCAATGACACATGTTCCATCGCAAACATGATAAAGAAGACGGTAATTATGCACTCGCGAGGTGAGTGGGGAGTCAACCAAATAACGTTATCCATAATATACCAACGACTCAAACAATGAGTTAATGGGTAATGTAAAGTGAACCGGGGACTTAAAATGAATGTGAAACTCAGAATCAACTAATGTTGATCCAAACCCTCAGTGATTTGATAATGACCCTATCTTAAATACTTAGTGAAAATTGTATGTAAACAATATGTATCAGAGTTTCACTATCGCTGATAAGTACTAAGATCTTACAGTACTGCTGATAGGAACTCTCGCTCTTTTAGATTAAACATTCAGCGGACACTGTTCACCATATCGCTGAGTTTGTTCAGTCCTTATGGTGATCGCTGATAAGTTAGTTGTTTACTTATGATCCCTGAAGACAAGATTCACGTCAACAAAGGTTCTACGCTGAAGTCGAAGATTAAGCTCAATAACCAGTGACAAGTCTCCTAATGAACTGATGCGGATCAGCGAAGACTCAGATTTGTCCACTCAACGTGAAGTATCAAGTACAAGACTTCAGCTATCGCTGAACTTTATCATTCGCTGAATAGTAAATGATAATCGCTGAATCAACGAAAGCTGATCATGAAGTCCTCCGTACAAAGTACTTTTGTCTTAACCTCCCTTGCACGCCACCGTACGAAATGTCAGAAAAGAACCTCCGAAAATATGAAATCGTACAACCACTCTGATACTACACTGTTCATTCATGCGGCTACTAAGGTTGTCAACAAAGGTCAATGACATGCAACCAATCCGCTGATGACACATGTAAAGTGTATACTGAATTGCATTAAATGCATGCAGTATATAAAGAGATGAACTCACTTCATTTGAAGTAACTTGCTAACTCTGGACAAGTTCAAATCTCTCTCAAGATAGGATTTTATTAGTAATCTCCTTATCTTTCTTAGTGCAAGAAACCTTAGTGTTCCAACTTGTTTAGATTTAGGTTTATCCTTAATCTTGTTTCCGCAACAAGCTGTAAATTGTTAATGATTTATCAATAAACAATTTAGAAAAGTAAAATAGTGTGTTTGTATTCAACCCCCCCCCCCCCCCCCCCCTTCTACAAACTTGTATAGGCCTTTCGGGACCAACAAGTGGTATCAGAGCGGATTTGTTTAATCTCATAAACAAGATCTAATCTAAGATATTTCTCTTCCTTGCTATTATCTGAAAATGGCCTCCCACACAAACACAAATTATATAGACAATGGTTCTCTTGCAAAACCCCCTAGATTTTCCAGAGACAACTTCAACTTATGGAAAAATAGGATGATGCTCTTCCTAGAAGGTGTAGACCCTACTATGACCTACTATCTTGAAAACGGCCCACACATCCCTGTAACTATTGATCCTTTAGTTCCAGCCACTGCAACTCGAGCTGCTATTCCTGAAAGGCTGATTCCAAAGGAAATACACATGTGGACCGATGAAGATAAGAAGAAAGTGGCTATAGATACAAAAGCCAGATCCATACTATCCATGGCCCTTCCTGACGAAGTCTACCATTCCGTCATGAACCTGAAATCCTCAAAAGCCATGTGGGACACAATATGTGTTCAGTATGAAGGAACGTCTGAAGTCCAGGATTCAAGAAAGATCAACATGGTAAGACAATACGAAAGCTTCATTTCTGGTAAGAATGAAACTCTCTCTGAAGTTCATCAACGTTTTAACTGCTTAATTATAGATCTAAAAACGGTTGGTAAGGAATATTCAAACTTTGAAGTGCTGACAAAGTTTTTAGAATGTTTACCTGAAAGCTGGGACAATTATTCCATGTGTCTCAAGCTGTCAAAAGATCTAAGATCAATGACACTTGCTACCTTATATGGCACATTGCTGAATCATGAGCAATCTAGCCATCTTAAGAAGAATCTTGTAAAAGATTCCAAAAGCACCCCTGTTGCTTTAATCTCAGAGGAACCTTCTACTCAGCGACCCGTGGTCACTATCACTGAGTTAGAAAGTAACTCTGAAAGGTCATCAGATTCTGATTCTTCAGATGATGATGAATCCTTGGCTCTCCTAACTAAAAAGTTCAGGAGATTCGCCAAGAAGAAAATGTTTAGAAAGAACAAAACTCTTTCTATAGCTGACAAGCCTAAGTCATCAGCTTTTGTTGATAAGGCTACTGCTACTTGTTTCAACTGCGAAAAGACAGGTCATTTCGCTAACGAGTGCAGGTCAAAGAAAATCATGAGACCTTCAGCTTTTACAAAGAAATCCTTTGTTCCAAGGAATAAAGACGACAAATACTCAACGCTGAAGGAGAAGTGTGCAAAGCTGAAAAGCTTTAAGAAGAAAGGAAAAGGCCTGATGGCTAACTATGATTGGGCTGCTTCTGATGAAGAAGCCTCATCATCTGATTCTGAAGATAATGAAGCAAATCAATGTCTCATGGCCAAGATTGAAGAAGAGGAAGAAAGTTCAGACATTCCCTCCACTTCAACATCTGCCATTCAGGTATCACCTTCCTTCTTTACCAATATTGTAAATATTGATGAAGCTGATAGTCTCCGTAAAATCGAACTGCTGACTAGAAGTTTATACGAAGCCATGAACGGCAAAGCTGTGGTTGAAAACCAAAATCTTGATCTCGCTGAAAAGCTTAAAAACTGCCACCTTCAAATAGAAAAGCTTTCTAAATTTGAAGAAGATTTTAAAGATCAAGTCCATTTAAATCAGCTTGTCAAAATCGAATGAGCGGAAGCTATCGCTGCATTAAAAGCTGAACAAGCTACTGTTGAAGGATGGTGTAATTCTTCAACAAAGATCACTGAGATAATTAAGGCTCAGATTCCTCTGAGTGATAAACGTGGTCTGGGTTATAAATATGATACTCCAATACCAACCACTGAACGTTCAATGCTTAAATTTGGAACGTTCGTATCCTCAGTAGCTGACACTTCTTCATCTCAGTACTCCTCGTCGGTTACACCAATCCCTGAGGAAACTCCTACCTCTTCAAAAGGTAAGGAGAAAATGGTTTATTCAAAACCTACCTCTGTCTCTAAAGACAAAGGTAAAGGAATTGTTATTTATCAAAATCCTCAGAAGGGTACCTTAGTACCTAAACTGAATGCTTCCAAAGCCTTAGTGATTCATTCATCTGGTTCTAGAAATCAGACCTCTGGATCAGTTCAGCGACCTACTCCTAGACTCAAAGTAGATGTCCTTGGTAAGAAATCTGAAGAACTGAATGTTCGTCCTATTTCAAAAACCAATAGTGTACTTGGTGCTGGCACTTCTAATTCCAAATTAAAAGCTCAGCACTCAAGTGGTCCTAGAACTAATTTTAGTTATAGGAAATGTTATCACTGTGGACTTACCGATCATATTGCAAGTAAGTGTCCCACAGCCACCAAAGCTGACAAGATAGCTAAGGTGAAGATAGCACCCAAGAAGACCAAACCAGTTGCAATTCAGGTCAAGGTGACTCCTACCGCTGAGGTCAAGAAATTGACCAAAGTGAAGAAAGACAAAGCTGAATCTTCAAATGCTGCGAAGACTGCTGAACCCATTCCAACCACCGGTCTATCAAATAACTCTACAGCTGTAACAAACGCTGGAGAGAATCTGACGAAGCTGACTAATGTGGTGGAAAAGAAGGCCTCCTCTGATGACATCAAAGGCCTTGATAAAACTCTCGCCGACTTTGCCAAAGTACTCTCCGACATCTACACTGACTACACCAACCTCAAATCGTCAGTTTCCAAAGTTTCCAGCGAGGTTACAACGCTGAAGAAATCGGTTGGTACACTCGAAGGTGATATGTCAGTGGTCAAGACCGACTTAGGCTCAGTGAAGACCTTGGTTCTGTCAAGACAATGATCGAGACGCTGGTGAACAAGGCAAACAATCCATCTCCTGCTCCGGCCCCTGCACCTATTTTGGACTCATTCACCGCAGAGGATCGCCAAGAGCTGAAGAAGATCACGCCTGCTATTTCTGGCCTAGAAGACAGAATAGCTAAGCTTGAAGGTTGTGTGAAAATCTCTGGCCCAGAAGACAGAGATAACACCAATGCTGAGTCTACCCATTCCTCCCCCGCCCATCATGAGAAAGAGGGGGAGAAGAGCGCTGAAGATCAAAATAAGAGCGCTGAAGACCTTTCCCATGATGAATCTATCAGGGGAGAGGGTAATGAAGATCTGGTTACTGGACCTCAGGGAGATGAAAACCCTGAGGGAACCGAGAACCTCGCCTCTGTATCTGAGGGGGAGCAACTCGAAGAAGATGCTGAGGAATCCGAAGCCGAAGAAGACGAAGACATCGACATCCCTGAAGCTGAACCATCCTCCTCTCCAAGGAACGATGATGATGATGATGAAGATGACAAATTCTTTGTCGTCAAACCTGCTCCTCGAAAAGCTCTTAAAGGGATCGTGATAACCGAATCCACAGGGGAGAAGACAAAAACAAAGACAAAGCACTCAGCCTCTGGCGCTGAGAAAAGCAAAGACAAAGGCATCGCTGAAGATGATAATCAGGCGATCTTGCTTGCAAAGCCGATTTGTCAGGTACACTAAACTTATTTTTCCTTCCCTGATCATCTCTGAACAATCAGTTATCCATTCCACAAACACCATACACATCCACATTATTTTTTTTCTATCTTTTCTACCCAAGTTCTTCTACCCAGTTCTTATTTGTAAGATCGCTGCATTTCAGCTAGTCCTCTCCCCTGTTTGAGGATATCGCTGAAGGCTCTACTATTGCGACTTCACCAATAATTCCAGCTACCACTGAAGACATAATCCCAGTCTTAGATCTAATCTCTGAGACTGATGAACCAGAAGAACAACCTCTCTCGCACAATAAGAGACCTTCCTCAGTTCCTCAAAGGCTGAGTGAAGAAGATCAAAAGAGGAGAGAAGAAATGATAAAGCGATTCGAGGATCAGCGAATCATTCTAAGGCGCGATCAACTGCCTTCAGTTCCTCCTAAGTTCAGAATTTCAAAAGCTGAATACCAGGAACATCTCAGAGCTGAACGCCTCATCGCTGAAAGGAAGGAAGCTGAAGATAAAGACAGAGAATACGCCATCAAGCTCACTCAAGAATCTGTCAAAGACCCCAAGCTGAAGCGTATTCCCATTCAAATCCAACGAAAGCTTTGGGAACAAGCCCAGAAGATCGTGGAAAAGAAAGCTGAAGTTTCTCAGACCACCCTGATCTGGTGTAAAGAGAAAATCCACTTCAGATATCGTCCAGCGAAGAACAACAAGGTATTCATCTCTGGAAGAACCTCCATCGGAGTACCTATTGTTGACATCAAACTGTTCAGAGAAGATGGCACATCTGAAACCTTTCGCGCTGACACTGTAAAAAGGTATGGTCTCTCTGAATGGCTGGAGATGAGGTTAGCTATCCAACCATCACAATCTAAGTACAAGGATCATTTCGAAAAGCTGATAAACAGACAGATCGATTTGATATCTTCTTGTGTGGATATTCCTCCTGTTCCTGATCTAAAGCCGAAAAGAAAAAAGGGCTCACCAAAGAAGAAACGTCAAGATTCAAACTCAGGTCCTGTCATACGAAATGAAACTGGAATTGGTTTCTCTCGCGCTGAAGTACTTGGTCCTGATCCTGATCTATCTGCCCTTGACATCTCTTTGCCACCATGTGAACTTTTCGTCCCTGGTAAAGTCATCAGTAATCCTTATGGAATATTCTTTCTTGACTACGACGGACGTAAATGCTTTCAACGGATCGCTGAGCTTCCAATCACTCCAATCGAACAGCTCAGAGATCTCATCTACTGGTGCGACTTCAGAAAAGACATTCAGGCACGACACCTAAAACCCTTGATTTTTGAAGCTGCTCTGAAGCTAAAGAATAAAGGAGAAAAGGTTCCTGACTGGATGATTCCAACTGAAAAGACAACCCTTGATGAACTTCTCATTAAGGAAGAACCCTTTGAATGCTGACAACAATCACCTCATTCTCTATTGTATCAGTCATCCTTCAGTACTTGTAATTTATTTCGCTTGTACTTGTAATCTTTCTTATTCAAATTGTAACCTGATTCAAAGATTTAAAGAAAGATTTCAGCGAATGTACTTTACTCCATCAGTACTGAAAAGATCCCAGAAAACAGTAAAAGGGACAAATATTTTATGAGTTCTTTTTATCCTTATGTTTTCATTAAATAGCAATTTTCTTTGTTGCTATGTCATAATCAAATAGGGGGAGATTGTTGATCCAAACCCTCAGTGATTTGATAATGACCCTATCTTAAATACTTAGTGAAAATTGTATGTAAACAATATGTATCAGAGTTTCACTATCGCTGATAAGTACTAAGATCTTACAGTACTGCTGATAGGAACTCTCGCTCTTTTAGATTAAACATTCAGCGAACACTGTTCACCATATCGCTGAGTCTGTTCAGTCCTTATGGTGATCGCTGATAAGTTAGTTGTTTACTTATGATCCCTGAAGACAAGATTCACGTCAACAAAGGTTCTACGCTGAAGTCGAAGATTAAGCTCAAGAACCAGCGACAAGTCTCCTAATGAACTGATGCGGATCAGCGAAGACTCAGATTTGTCCACTCAACGTGAAGTATCAAGTACAAGACTTCAGCTATCGCTGAACTTTATCATTCGCTGAATAGTAAATGATAATCGCTGAATCAACGAAAGCTGATCATGAAGTCCTCCGTACAAAGTACTTTTGTCTTAACCTCCCTTGCACGCCACCGTACGAAATGTCAGAAAAGAACCTCCGAAAATCTGAAATCGTACAACCACTCTGATACTACACTGTTCATTCATGCGGCTACTAAGGTTGTCAACAAAGGTCAATGACATGCAACCAATCCGCTGATGACACGTGTAAAGTGTATACTGAATTGCATTAAATGCATGCAGTATATAAAGAGATGAACTCACTTCATTTGAAGTAACTTGCTAACTCTGGACAAGTTCAAATCTCTCTCAAGATAGGATTTTATTAGTAATCTCCTTATCTTTCTTAGTGCAAGAAACCTTAGTGTTCCAACTTGTTTAGATTTAGGTTTATCCTTAATCATGTTTCCGCAACAAGCTGTAAATTGTTAATGATTTATCAATAAACAATTTAGAAAAGTAAAATAGTGTGTTTGTATTCAACCCCCCCCCCTTCTACAAACTTGTATAGGCCTTTAGGGACCAACAACTAACATAAGCATACATACCATAGCGCATAAAAATTCGTAGCAATATATAGCATTTTGAGTAAACAGTACAACCGATGCGTAATGAAATTGTAACATGCTTTTCACCCCAAAAATGTACACCAGTAGTAAAAAGGGGCTGTGAAAACTCACGGTGATAATGATGATGTTTCCGAGATGCTCACAAGTGCAACTTGTAATATGATCCTACTCCGATCCTACGAATCGTAAGAGTCACTAGTAAGATTCAAGTTTGATTTTAAGGGTTTGGTGAATCCTACTTATCCAAAATGTCATAAAATGCCTTATATTTAACTTTGTTTAAGGTTCATATTTTTGTGATGGTCTAAAATATCTTGCATGTCTTTATTACTCAATGAAAGTCATGGATTTATAATAAAATAAGTTAAAAGTTGATTCTTAACCACATTTGGAGTTTTCCTTTTTCTGTCCAGATTTTTGTATCACTTTCAATCCATTTTTAGCTATCTTCCAAGGTTTTTTTGGTTAGGAGATTTTTACTCAAGCTGAAATTATGTGTTAGGAAACTTTTGGTACATAAACCATTATTTTTGAAGATGTTTAAGTCCATCAAATAATTTTTGTGACGTCTGTTTGAAGGTCGAATTCTTTAAGTTTTTGAGTGAAACCACATGGGTTAGAATCGTAACACATAAACATAAATTCCAGAAGAAATGTCACCTCATTTAGTTAAATATTGAGAGAGTTATGGCCTTTTAAAGAGAGAGGTAGAAATCTGACAGAATGCTGTCAAAATATAGCTTTTAAGAAAATGCATCTAACTTTAAGTTTTGCCATGATTTTGTTCCTTTTGCATGGAATCCGATTTAACACTTCCCCAAACAAATATTTTCAGATGAATATTTATTTTTAAACCTCTAGAACTACATGCATGTATATTAAATAAAGATATCTTTCAAAAATCCTAAAAAGGGTCTTCTTGCTTTCTTTTTGAAGATTTCATGAGTGATCAAGCCAAGAACTTGTTTTTGCCATATAAAATAACAAGTTTTTAGCACATGCATGGAGATTAAATCATGTTTTTAGGGTAATATAAAGTTTTTCGTAAAACTTCTTAGAGTTTAAGAGGTAGATTTTAAAGAAGAACACATGCATGCTAGTAGAAACTTGTAAAAGTTCCTTCTTTGATCTTAACATAGGTTTGATCATGTGTTCATCACCTTTTTAGCAACATGCAACATGTTTTGGTGATGAACCTACAAACATCAAGATTTCAAAGATGATTATAGTAAAACATATGCAAAACTAGATTAGAAGAAGAAGAAAACTTAAAGAAAATGAAAGAACATAAACAAAGAGATGTGTAGGCTTTGCACTACATATGATTTTACCTTGTGGACACTTGAATGCTTGAATCTCTTGAGGTTTATGGGCTGGAGTTTGTATGTTATTTGAAAGAGAGAGTAGAGAGAAATTAGAGAGAAAAAAGAAGGAAGAACTCTAGAGAGAAGTTAGAGAGAAAGTGTGAGATGAGGAAATGAATTGTGATGTGATAAAACGAGAGAGAGAGAGAGAGGGGGGGTTATGGGGGGTGATGGTGGACGGTTTTGGGAGAGAGAAGAGAGGGATGGGGTGCAAAGTTGGGTGTAATATGATTGGACCTCCCAAAAATGTTTTTTTTTTGAATTTGATAATTATTTAAATTAGTTTATTTTAACAATAATACTTGTTTTATTTGCAAGTATTTATTTTTTGCAAAGTACATATATATATATATATATATATATATGTATTTAGGGTATTTGAATTGACATTTTATGAGATTTATGGATAATTCACTCATTTAGGCAAATGATAGGCAAAATTCTCAAATTTTCCTAACAATACTATTTTCACTGCTAAATTCGATTGTGTTGACTACAATGTGAATAACTGAAACGTTCAGTACAATTCTAACCTGAAACGTAAATTTGACGGTTGTCACAATTGACTGAGCAGATGTCCGATGAGAATGTTGGGATGAGAGGTATGATGAAAGAGGTGATGAGGAGAGTTGCCCGTTGGTTCCAATACGAGAAAGCGAAGGATGATTTGCAGAGGGAAGTTTGGATGAAGGAGCACCCTGAGTTGGTAAGAGATCTACCCCCGTTCCCTATGGAGTTGTTATGGAAGCCTGCGGATCGCCACCCTACTCACCGCGAGTAGGGCAGGTTTCGTTTTCTATCATATCCCTTATCCCTTTAGAATAAAAGTTTTACGTTTTAAGAGTCTTGCATGTTAGTTAGTAGAGTCTGGGATTGTTGAGTGTTAAGTACTTGTTATTTTCTTCATGCCATCTTACACACAATTCACACTTGGTTTTATTTGTTCACTGTTTGCGTTGATTGCCTGAATAAAATAAAAAATCTCAATTCTTCCATTTTTGTATCACTAGAATTAGCCTTGTAATTCTTTGATTTAGCAAATTTTGTTAGAATCCATGCAACATCCTGTTGCGAGATTTATATATCGTAAATCTCTCAGACTAAATACAAATGGAGACTAATGCAAGTATACATTTATCAACCCATTGTCGTCTTTTACAAGTAATATAAACGGTAAGATACCGAGTATCAATCCACAGGGAAAAGTGTAAAAGTGATAATAAAAGTCTAATAAAAGAAATTATTTCAGATGGCGAATTTCGAAGAAATATTTGTTGGGTGGTTTTTAACAACTATTATACGGAAATTAATTCTCTTTAAAAAGGAGCAAGGGTGTAGGGTTTCATTAAGATTTAAAAGCAAATAAATTAAGTAGAACTTTGTGATGAATAACTCATTTTTTCAAACCATCAACTTGTATAAGGCACTCTTTCGAGATTAAGAAAGGCACGCATCCAAATACTTAACTCTAATGTTTCCAAAATTGAGTAATGTCTTGGCAATGGCACGATCTATTCTTTGTTTAAGTTGTACAGAATGAAAACAAGTATCCTTGATTCTAAGTAACTCTTTCGAGTATACCTCCATATTATTCAAGTTAATGCTCGAGATGGCTTATTTCTAAATCCATCATTCTTTAACATTTCAACAATGGTAAACTTGTTAATGAAATGTTTTTGATAAAATACCCTTGAATGAATGGTTGAAAAGATTTGTTATAAATCAACAAACTCATACCATCAAAATATACTTTTAGATCTTAACTTTACCCTACACCCAAGCGAAGGTTGTTAGCCTATCATTGCTTGGTTTCCTTGCTTTTTAACTTTTGGAGAAAATAAAAGAAACATATATATATAAATATATATTCTTGATGAAATAAAAATTACAAGAATTTAAACTTTGAACTATACAAATTGACAAGAGAGTAGAGGACCTTGGATTACAAACGCAAGATTAGGAAAAGATAAATTACGAAAGTTAAGAAAAGGATTTTTACGCTAGTGACTTTAAGTATGGATGGACAAAGTAGAAACACGATGAAACATAACTTGAAGAATGATTTATAAAAAAATAAAGATGTAACAAGAAATTGCATGAAAGGTAGATGGCAAGAAGACTTTTTACTAAAATGCATTAATTATAAAGAAGATGAATTATCTTGGGAGAAAAGTCATCACTACAATGCTTAACCAAAATAGAGAGAGGTGTTTACTTGGAGAGTACATGAAAATTGGATACTTAGATCCTTAGATGGATGGATGAGAGAATTCTAAAGTGGTTTTCTTGGATGTCTCTTTATGCTACCACAAAGGCCCTATTTATAGAGAAACTTTAACCACTAGATAAAAGTCTAATAAACACTAGATCATGTGCTCACAAATTACACACTAACAAAGTTGGTAAATCTTCACAAATATTCTCCAAACTCTTCAAGCTTTTCCATCAACCAAAAGCATGAGTCCATATTTCCAAAAGCTATCTCCTCCCAAAGCATTTGTTCTACAAAACATTATAAACACAAGACTAGCCACAAATTAGTATCAAAAGATGAGTGAATTGGCATTAGTCAACTTTAGCTCCAAAAACACCAAAATTAATAATTTACATAATAAATACTTGATCTAACGACTTTTAATAAATACTAAAGACGCAAAATAAGCGAAAAACAAGTGTAAAGCGTCAAATAAGTTGCCGCTTATCACACCCCCAAACTAAAATTGTTGCTTGTCCCCAAGCAACATAAAAAGACAACTAAAAATGACTCAATGACAAAGTTGGAACTTGTTGTACCAGGGATTTGTTATGCATGCATACCTTTCTATGTAACGGATAGCCTTTTCTAAACCGCAAAACACACATGATCGAAAATTACAAGATTGTTTACCATAAGCTAGCCATGCATTTTTATTGGTTAGATATTTACCTTGCGCGCTAAAATGGATGGAACTTGGGTATTTGGTGCCTTCGGCTTTGATTACTACCCAATTTTTTTTTGAATAGCATGCATTTTATGCTCTACTATTTTTTTTATTTTTTATTTTTTTTGTATGAGCTATGCTCATTTTTCCAATTGATACACTTACTCCCCCAAACTAGAAATAAACAATGTCCGCATTGGTTGGAATATGTGGTTTAGGGAAACGAGAAGGAAATGTGTAGGGTTCAACTTATTTTTAAATTAGAGGTTGCAAGGCAAAATATCACAAGGTGACCCAACAAAATACTAGGCTAGTTCTAGAAACCTAAAAAAACGAGCGATGTGTGTTGGTGTAGATTAGTCGGGCTATTCATCAAGAAAATTATGCATGCATGAAATCGATAAGTAGCAAGTCCCGCAAAATAAATAACACGAAGTTTGACTTGACGATTAAGACGCAAAGTAAAAAAAACGTTAAAGAAAAATAATAATTAAACTATATATATATATATACATATACTAAGATGGAGAAAAGAGATAGACCTCCCTACTCCCTAGGAGTAAGTATCGGCGCTCCTAAGTGTCGTCCAATGGCTCGAAGTTGCTCTTGTTCAGCCAACACCAACTTTTTGAGATCACAAACCTCCTCTTGCAAGTCATCGATTGTATTCATCAAATCTTTGATAGATGGTGGGTTTTCTTTGGCTATCTTGCCCTTCATTCGCTCGACTGTTTGGCATGAGATTATCACTTGGTTCTTGATCAGATCGTCTCCCGGAAGGATGGGACAATGAGCCTTTTTCATAAGTCCATTTACCAAAGCGGGGAAATATAATTTCCCGGTTGGTTTTCGGGAGCATCCAAGAATTGCTTTACAAATAATGGCCCTGATATTGACTTTTTTCTGTCAAAATGCAAAACAGGAGAAACATACGGTCTAACGAAACACTAAAATCATGAGATGTGGGGCTTAGTGAGTAACGAATAAAGTGCAGCCAAATGTTTGCTTTTTTCTCCATAAAACGTGTTTGGAAAGTGTGTTGTTTGACATTTGGAGTGACAAGCCATCCACGTCCCGTTTGTGCACAAACCTGTAGAACCCTCTCAAGATCCGCCTCCGTGTGCTTGTTTAACAAAGCTTGATATTGACACTCATCGGGGGTCGTTAGTCCGAAATATTCATTTATATCATGAGGAGCGTAGGAGATGGTCATACCTCGCACAATTGTCGTGGTGTCGGTAGAAACGGCAGTCGCATCGTAAAAGTCTCGTACCCATTGTAAGTAGTATGGTGATGGGATAGATGTGAAGGATTCCCATCCTCGTTGATGTATGACCCGGCCAAGAAAATCGTAAGTATCGACACAATTTTTTTCAAAACCTCTTTCCGCGCGAACAACTGTGGAACCGAATCGAGAGGAGTGCAATATTTTGTTTTTCTTCGGTTTTGGACGTCGAGGTTTTCGCGCTTTGGTGGCGGATGGCTTCTTTTGGGTTGAAGTCATCGGTTGTGTCATACATGCACGTTTCTTCTTCTTTTTACCCCAATCTGTATCCTCACAATCAAGCACCGCCTTACGTTTCCGATTTTCAAGTGGGTCGTACATGTTACCGAAAGAGCTGTGGTTGGAATCACCAGCTTCGCTATTTTGGTCGCACACTTTTGGAGGCGAAAAGGGGGCTGCCATATTCGCGTTAAGTGGCGGAATGGGTAATGTGGGTTGAGAATTTAGGTCCGGTGTGTATGAAACGATGGGGGTTGTGTAGGTGGTTATGTGGGTGGTTGATGGAAACGTTGGGTTTGGGATAAATACCGCGGGATGATTTTCCGGTAAAGTGAAGGTGTCTGCTGGTAAGTTGACGATTTGTCGAGAGGTATGGTCATAAGAGTTTATTGGTGGCGTTGTTGTTGGGATTGTGGTTTCTCCTCCTTCACATTTGACGATCGTTTCTGTAGAAAAATGGGGAGGCCATTCTAACAAACATATAGGGGAACCTTCCTGTGGAACAAAGTCAGTTAAATCTAAACCAAACATATCATCTAAATCGTTATTGCTTCTTTCGAAAGTGGCAAAATCCCAACCGTTACCCAAATCCAAATCTTGAGACATAATCATGGAAGGTGCGGAAAGACTTACCACGGGAATGGAATTCCAAACATCATCCATTGGTTCCGGAATATGCGACGAGGACCCGCAATCCTTTTCGACAATCGGTTTTAAAGTGCCATCGATTTTCATTTGTGTACATGTTTGCACTCGTTTGTGAGCTGAGGCTATGATAGTTTTTGACGTAACAATCGACTGTTGACTTTGTGGTGCAAACGTTTGTGACGTTTCGGTTGTGTGCACACCAATGGGTTTGTGATGTATTTGAGTGTTAACCGAACTATGCATGATAATTTCGGTTGAAAACGGAATGGTGGTGGTGTGCTTAATGCCATGGTCCGAATGTGAACTTTTCGTGGGTGCAATCGTGTTTTCAACCGTAACCGATATAGTGCTAGTTGGTAAAACAACTGATATAGGGACGGGATTCGAACCTGTCGGCATTTGCTGCTGTGTTTTCGAAGGGTTTCCGGTGCCACCTCGGGTATGGGTGCGTCTTTTACGTGGTGCTCTCGTTGTCGAGATTGGAAGAGGGACGCCACTCATATCGGTTACTTCCCAAGTGATGGTGTTTGTGGCAGCCGGCGTGTGTGGTGGTGGCGACACGACGTATTTTTTCGGTAAAATCGGTCGAAACAGTGGAGGTTGGTTGGCGGGTTTGTTTGGGGATTTGTTTGAATGAGATTTGGGAAGCTCCATGGAAACGAAGATGGTTGTGAGAAGTGAACGAAGTTGATGTTGTATGGTATTGGTAACGCCGGCGATTGAGAGCAGTGGTGAGGGCAGCGTCGGCGGCAGTTGGCCGGCCGTGGTGGTGTCGTCGTTCGGCTGGGTGTGAACGGTGGTGGCTCTGGTATGTAGTGATGGGTTGCTGGTTCATTTTTAAAATGGCGAGTATGAGAGGGAGAGAGAGAGAGAGAGCTTGAGGTAAGAGATGGAGAACAATTTTTGCAGTGAGGACAGAGGAGTGTGAGAGAAGAGATAGATGGAAAAGAAAAAAGTACAGTACTCTATTTTTTTCTTGGAAAGGATCAAAGACGCCACTAATCCTATGCCAAATGTTTTTCTTTTTCTTTTATTATTATTATTATTATATATATATATATATATATATTATTTGTTTGCGTTAAGGTTGTCTGATGATAGTGGTAGGGAGTGAGAGTTTCTAGAAAGCTGTCAAGTACACCAAATCCAGTTTTTGATTTTGCAACAGGTACTAAAAGAAAGTGTTTTAATTTTTTTCGGTTCTTTTTCAACTAGATGCCAACTCATTCAGTTCCTATGTTTAAAATTTGACCATTGGTTTTATAACTTTTTTTTATTTTTTTTATTATTATTTTTATTATTATTATTATTATTATTATTATTATTATTAACGTACATATGCTTATATTTATAAAAGTATTTTCTAGATATGTATACATATATTTATATATGTTACATATTTATGTATGTATTAAAATATATATATATATATATATATATAATTGGAATATATATATTTTTTATGAGGTTTTGCGACGATTCTATATTAGTTAATATTATTCTGCAAAACTTGTCGTATCCTCAAATCCTTAACCTGAAAAAAAATTATCAGATTGTAAAAACGTAAAACGATTATTTACAACAACTGGACTTTAAAAAGTCTCAGTTATTCGATCAGTTCATGAGATGCCATGGGCAGGTTTCCATGGTCAGGTTTCCATGGTCTTCCACTCCATCGAAAAATGCTTTAATCCGTTGTCCGTTTACTTTAAAAATGCTACCATTTTCTGGGTTGATAAGATCCACAGCGCCAAAAGGGTAGATTTTAGAGATTTTGAATGGACCGGACCATCGGCTTTTCAGCTTTCCCGGAAAAAGTTTTAACCGTGAATTGAAAAGTAAAACTTTTTGTCCTTCAAAAAATTCTCGTTTGTGAATTCTTTTGTCATGCCATGATTTTGTTTTTTCGTTATACAGTTTGGCATTTTCATAGGAGAAATTCTTATGTTCGTCTAATTCACAAAGTTGAATTTTTCTTTTAATTCCGGCTTCAGAGACATCCATATTTAATTCTTTAATTGCCCAGAATGCCTTGTGCTCTAGTTCCAAAGGTAAATGGCATGCTTTTCCAAAAACGAGTTTATATGGTGACATACCAAGGGGAGTCTTGAAAGCAGTACGGTAAGCCCATAGTGCGTCATCTAACTTAAAAGCCCAATCTTTTCTATGTGGCTTAACGACTTTTTCAAGAATTCCCTTTATTTCTCGATTGGATAGTTCTGCCAAACCATTGGTTTGGGGATGATAAGCAGTGGCCACTCGATGCTTGATGTTGTGTTTTTCGAAAACATTTTTCAATAATTTATTTATAAAATGAGTACCCTCGTCACTTATCAAAGCACGTGGGGTACCGAATCTTGTAAAAATGTGTTTTTGGAGGAATTTAACAACCGTCTTTGCATCATTTGAGTGACAGGCCATTGCTTCAACCCATTTGGATACGTAATCCACTGCAACTAAAATATACTAGCAATTCCCTGAAATTGGGAGTGGTCCCATGAAGTCTATCCCCCAAACATCGAATAATTCAACCTCTAAAATTCCATTTAGAGGCATTTCATGCTTTTGGGAGATAGATCCTGTTCGCTGACACTCATTACATGTTCTGACAAACTCCTGGGCGTCCTTAAACAACGTGTGCCAATGAAATCCTGATTGTAACACCTTAGCAGCTGTTCTTTGCCCACCAAAATGCCCTCCATAATTATATGCATGGCAGTTTTGCAAAATTGATGGTATCTCCTTTTCTGGGATGCATCTTCTCAACACCTGATCTGCACATGATTTAAACAAAAATGGATCATCCCATAAATAAAACTTAGAATCGTGTCTGAGTTTTTGTATTTGTTGTTTATTAAATTCAGGGGGTATAATTCCACAAGCCAGAAAATTAGCAATATCAACAAACCATGGTGCTTCAGAATGTTGTACTGCCAGGAGTCTCTCGTCGGGAAATGTTTCTATTATTTTTCTCTTTTCCATTTCTTTATCATGTTTTTCAAGTCTTGACAAATGGTCAGCAACCTGATTTTCCACTCCCTTTCTGTCTACAATCTCAAGATCAAATTCTCGCAACAAAAGAACCCATCTTATTAACCTAGGTTTTGCGTCTTTTTTTTAAATTAAATATTTAATGGCGGCATGATCAGTGTGAACAATGACTTTTGTCCCCATTAAATAGGATCTAAATCTCTCAAAGGCGAACACCACGGCTAATAATTCTTTCTCAGTTGTTGTGTAATTAAGTTGAGCTTCGTTTAAGGTTTTACTTGCATAATAAATGGAATGGAACACTTTTTCTTTTCTTTGGCCTAGGACAGCTCCTACGGCCCAATCACTTGCATCACACATGATCTCGAAAGGGTTTTCCCAGTCAGGAGTAACAATCACAGGTGCAGTAACCAAAGCCTTTTTGAAAGTGAGAAATGCATTTCTACATTCCTCACTAAAATCAAATTTTTGGTCATGCTGAAGTAACATGCATAAAGGTTTTGAGATTTTTGAAAAATCTTTGATGAATCTTCTGTAAAAACCTGCATGCCCAAGAAAACTTCTTATACCTTTGACAGTGGTTGGTTCAGATAATTTTTCAATGACTTCAAGTTTTGCCATATCAACCTCAACACCTCTTTTTGAAATCAAATGACTAAGAACAATTCCTTCTTTGACCATAAAATGACATTTTCCCAATTTAAAACAAGATCAGTTGCTTCACATCTTTCAAGATTTTTCAAACATTGATCATACGATGTGCCATAGACGGAAAAATCATCCATGAAAATTTCCATGGAAGTTTCAAGCATATCAGAAAATATGGACATCATACATCTTTGAAAAGTAGCGGGAGCATTACACAGACCAAATGGCATTCTTCTGAACGCAAAGGTACCATAAGGACAAGTGAAGGTGGTATTTTCTTGGTCTTCTGGAGCTATTGCAACCTGGTTGTAACCTGAATAGCCATCTAAGAAACAATAATACTCCTTTCCTGCGAGTCTATCTAACATCTGATCAATGAAAGGCAATGGAAAATGGTCTTTTTGGGTGGCTTTATTTAATCTACGGTAGTCCATACAAATCCTCCAACCAGATACAACTCTTGTGGGAATGAGCTCATCTTTTTCATTTGAGATTACAGTGACGCCTCCCTTCTTAGGGACACACTGTACAGGGCTTACCCACGAGCTACTCGCAATTGGGTAGATTATCCCTGCATCCAACCATTTCAAAATTTCCTTTTTCACAACTTCCTTCATGATAGGGTTCAATCGTCTTTGTGGCTCGATGGAAGTGAAACTCTTATCTTCTAGGATGATTTTGTGCTGACAAATGGCAGGACTAATACCCTTAAGATCAGAGATGGTCCATCCTATAGCCTTGGTGTGCAATTTCAGCAAACTCACCAACTGCTTTTCTTGAAACAAGTCTAGGGAAGATGAGATGATGACAGGCAGTTTGTTATCTTCTCCTAGAAAAACATATTTCAAATGAGACGGGAGTTGCTTTAACTCCAGGTCAAGTGGTGAAACAATGGATGGGGTGAATGGTTTTTGCTCATTATTTTCCAATTTCTCAAATGCCGCAACACTCAATGGGACAGTCTCTTCATCTTTAAAATCATCATCATCTTTCTCTAACTTAAAGGCTTTTTTAACTCCTTTCCTATGACAATCAGATTCAATCATACTCAAGCTTGAACATTCTTCCATGTCATCGGGGTATTTCAAAGAATTGAAAACATTAAATGTGAGTTTTTGGTCTTGAAGTCTCATGGTCAACTCTCCCTTTTGGACATCTATCAAAGTTCTTCCGGTAGCTAGGAATGGTCTTCCTAAGAGAATCGGAATGTCCTTATCAGCCTCAAAGTCTAAAATGATGAAATCTGCCGGAAAAATGAACTTATCCACCTGAACTATGACATCCTCAATTTTTCATTTTGGGTAGGCAATGGTCTTGTCTGCCAGGATAAGTGTAACAATGGTAGGTCTGGCCTCTCCTATGCCTAGGTTGTTGAAGATAGATAAAGGCATGAGGTTGACACTGGATCCTAAATCACACAAGGCTTGACCAACAGCTTTCCCACCTATGGAGCAAGGAATAGTAAAACTCCCTGGGTCTTTAAGCTTAGGTGGTATTTTGTTAGTCAGTAGTGCACTACAACCCTCGGTGAAAGCAACAGTTTCATACTCAGTCAACTTCTTCTTTTTACTCAAGATGTCTTTAAGAAATTTGGCATAACTGGGCATCTGCTCAATTGCCTCAACAAGAGGTATGTTGATATGCAATTCTTTGAACACATCCAAAAATTTCTTAAAATGCAATTCTTCCTTTTGATTTCTTAACCTTTGAGGTTAAGGTACGTAAGGAGGAACTGGTTTGATGGTTGTTTTGTTGGACGGTGTTGAGCCAGATGGGTCATTTTTTTCTTGAGTTTTGCTTTCACTTTGAGGTTTTATAGGAGTCACCTCATTGGTCTTTAGGTCTTCAGGCACTTTTTCAGAGGTGGCAAGTGGAATTGGCGGGGTGACCTTACACTCTACTGGGCTTGGAACAACTGAGGTTGCTGGTGGTTTGGACATTTTCTCAAAATCTTTCTTGGTTATTGGGCCAAATTCTTTGTTTGTCGAATCAGTTAGTTCCTTCCCACTCCTAAGGGTTACAGCCTTCACATGTTCTTTTCCCGGGGCTCTTGGAGCTTCTGTGTTGCTAGGCAAGGTACCTTGAGCCCTGGTGGTTTGATTAAGCGCAAGCTGACTGATTTGGGTTTCCAAGTTCCGAAGGGATACTTGTGTTTGATTCATGAATCCTCTCATCATTGCTTCCAAGGAAGATGATGATTCAGCTATTGGATATGGCTTGTTTTGAAACGGTGGTCGGTTATTTTGAAAATTTTGATTTTGATGATTTTGATGATGTTGGTGGTTTTGATGATGTTGTTGGTTCTGGTGGCTTTGACAACTACCCATATTCTGCTGTGGTTGAAAATTTGAGTTTCCCTGTTGCTTAGGCTCAGGTGGATTTAAACATGGACTGTTCCAAGAAAAATTTGGATGTTGTTTCCAACTGGCATTATAGTTGCTGTTGAAGGGCCCAGCTCTATTCTGAACATAGTTAACTGATTCAGAATTATGAGGACAATGTTCATAAGAGTGTTCCCCACTACAACAAACACATTGCACCTAGAGGACAGCTGGAGTAGGTGTAGTGGCAGCCTGCTGTACCCCTTGGCCGGAAGTTATGGTTTTAAGCATATTGGCCATGGAAGCAAGCTGAGCTGTCAAAGCAGTGTATGCATATACATCATGTATTCCAGATGCCTTCTTTTGAGTTGGGGCCCTTGGATCAGCCCAATGTCCATTGTTTGTTGAAAATTTTTCAAGAATTTCATATCCGGTATTGTAGGTATTGGAAGTAAAGGCCCCTCCTGATGTCGCATCGAGCATTTGTTTATCATTGGGATTAAGCCCATTGTAAAATGTCTCGAGTTGAATACTGTAGGGAATGCCATGGTGAGGGCATTTCTTTAATAATTCCTTAAACCTTTCCCATGCATCAGGAATTGTTTCGTCGTCCATTTGTTTAAACATGCAGATTTCATTTCTGGACTTGGCATTTCGGGTAGGTGGAAAATATTTTTGCAAAAACTTTTAAGCCATATCAGCCCAAGATGGTACAGAACCTGGTGCTAATGAATTGAACCATATCTTTGCTCGATCCCTTAGAGAAAATGGAAATAACGTGAGTCTTAAGGCATCAGGAGATACTCCAGGGATTAGAAAAACATCGGTGATCTCCATAAAAGATTTCAAATGAGAATGGGGATCCTCCGATGGTAATCCAGCAAATTGACCATTGGCTTGCAACATATGAAACATGATGGGTTTGGGTTCAAAATGTAACGTTTCTAATTGTGGTCTAACAATCCCTGAATTCAATTGCTCAAAATTAGGGATTGCATAGTCCATAATTCTTCCATCTTTCGAATTTGCAAGACCAATGATGTTAAGAGGTTCAACATTACCAACAGATCCCGCATCATTCTCATCCTCACCGTTAGGTGGTGGATTATGAAATGGTGGATTTGGTTGAAAAGGATGAAATGGTGGATTACCAAAAAGTGGTGGATTATTTACAAAGATTGGCGGAGGCCGAATTGGATTTTCTAAAGGTGGCCGGACTGGATTTTCTAAAAGTGGTGGCCTTGGTGGTCTGTTTTCAAAACCAGGTGGAGCATCATTCATATTGAGAGAGTTTGATGTTCTTTGAATTCTTCTCCTTTGACGAAAAGTTCTCTCAATATCCGGATCTAATTCGAAAAATTCCCCACGTTGTATTCTTGGCATACACCACTTTCAAAAAATCTTTAAAATTCCCAAACGGTGTTAGAAAAATCAAATCTTTTAAAATACTTTTATAGACTTTTAGCTTACCAAATCCCCGGCAACGGCGCCAAAAACTTGTTGCGAGATTTATATATCGTAAATCTCTCAGACTAAATACAAATGGAGACTAATGCAAGTATACATTTATCAACCCATTGTCGTCTTTTACAAGTAATATAAACAGTAAGATACCGAGTATCGATCCACAGGGAAAAGTGTAAAAGTGATAATAAAAGAAATGATTTCAGATGGCGAATTTCGAAGAAATATTTGTTGGGTGGTTTTTAACAACTATTATACGGAAATTAATTCTCTTTAAAAAGGAGCAAGGGTGTAGGGTTTCATTAAGATTTAAAAGCAAATAAATTAAGTAGAACTTTGTGATGAATAACTCATTTTTTCAAACCATCAACTTGTATAAGGCACTCTTTCGAGATTAAGAAAGGCACGCATCTAAATACTTAACTCTAATGTTTCCAAAATAGAGTAATGTCTTGGCAATGGCACGATCTATTCCTTGTTTAAGTTGTACAGAATGAAAACAAGTATCCTTGATTCTAAGTAACTCTTTCGAGTATACCTCCATATTATTCAAGTTAATGCTCGAGATGGCTTATTTCTAAATCCATCATTCTTTAACATTTCAACCATGGTAAACTTGTTAATGAAATGTTTTTGATAAAATACCCTTGAATGAATGGTTGAAAAGATTTGTTATAAATCAACAAACTCATACCATCAAAATATACTTTTAGATCTTAACTTTACCCTACACCCAAGCGAAGGTTGTTAGCCTATCATTGCTTGGTTTCCTTGCTTTTTAACTTTTGGAGAAAATAAAGGAAACATATATATATATATATATATATATATATATATATATATATATATATATATATATTCTTGATGAAATAAAAATTACAAGAATTTAAACTTTGAACTATACAAATTGACAAGAGAGTAGAGGACCTTGGATTACAAACGCAAGATTAGGAAAAGATAAATTACGAAAGTTAAGAAAAGGATTTTTACGCTAGTGACTTTAAGTATGGATGGACAAAGTAGAAACATGATGAAACATAACTTGAAGAATGATTTATAAAAAAATAAAGACGTAACAAGAAATTGCATGAAAGGTAGATGGCAAGAAGACTTTTTTCTAAAATGCATTAATTATAAAGAAGATGAATTATCTTGGGAGAAATCTCATCACTACAATGCTTAACCAAAATAGAGAGAGGTGTTTACTTGGAGAGTACATGAAAATTGGATACTTAGATCCTTAGATGGATGGATGAGAGAATTCTAAAGTGGTTTTCTTGGATGTCTCTTTATGCTACCACAGAGGCCCTATTTATAGAGAAACTTTAACCACTAGATAAAAGTCTAATAAACACTAGATCATGTGCTCACAAATTACACAATAACAAAGTTGGTAAATCTTCACAAATATTCTCCAAACTCTTCAAGCTTTTCCATCAACCAAAAGCATGAGTCCACATTTCCAAAAGCTATCTCCTCCCAAAGCATTTGTTCTACAAAACATTATAAACACAAGACTAGCCACAAATTAGTATCAAAATATGAGTGAATTGGCATTAGTCAACTTTAGCTCCAAAAACACTAAAATTAATAATTTACATAATAAATACTTGATCTAACGACTTTTAATAAATACTAAAGACGCAAAATAAGCGAAAAACAAGTGTAAAGCGTCAAATAAGTTGCCGCTTATCACATCCATATTCCCCACCTTTCTCCATACAAACACAAAGCCTATATACGTAATGTTCAATGAGGACATTGAACCCTTCACGTTTTGGGAGGGGGGATGATATGGTAAATATTCCACATTCATTTCCATATCATCTCATGAACACATACATCTCTTTGCATAAAGTGTTTCAAATTTCAAAAAATGCACCAAATTTGAAAATTTTCATAAAAGAAGCAAAGCTTCGGTAAAATTTTCAGCGCATTCAGAAAAGTGTCAAAGACACCAAAGAGACCAATGTGTCTCATTTCAATCCTCACAAAGAGAATATGGCAGAAAAAATGTGCCATAAAAGTCTTGGAAAAAGGCATGCATAAAATTCAATAAAAAAGCCAAATGTATGATCGCTTCATGGTTGCATAAATGGTTTCTTATTAATCAAAGAATTAGTTGGCTGGCTTATGGTTGGTAATTTTTGATGTGAGATATTGAGCATTTATTTTATGGGTGGCTATCAAATTGCATAAAGTGAATAGAATGAGAAAAGTGTATTTGTTGGTATAGTGGTTATGGAAGAATAATAGTTCTTGATAGTCAAAATAAGTAGCTCAAAATTGCATTCTTAATAAAGTCGCTTGAGGACAAGCAACAGTTCGAATTTGCGGTTGTAATAGGGTTATTTTATTAACCCTATTTTAGGCGTTTAATTCCAATTTTGAGCTCGTTTTTGTTCCCCATTGAGTCATTTATATAATGTTTTCTAGTAATTATAAGCAGAAAATAAAATTTACCGTTTTCATATAAAATTGAGAAAAATGCAACAAAAAGCTAAATTATGTATGTGCATTTCAGGTTTGATGATTTGGTCGTGTAGAATCCAGTCTTTTGGCGAATGCAGAACAAGATATAGCGGGCTGCAACTTTGGACGTTTTTGGATGGATTCTCTTTTTGGGTCGTGCACATAAACATCGGATTTATAAACACTTTTTGGGCTCGGTTTAAACCGATTTGGGCCGGCAGAAATCTGGGCCGGTTCCACCTTGTAATAGCTAAACAAACAATTGGGCTTTTTTGTTCACTTTACTAGTTCGGCCCACAGCAAGAAAGGCCCATGGATCTTACCCGATCCATGGATCCTTTCTTCCTCCTCACGACTTCGGTTGGCTATATATAGGAGTGTGTAGAAACCAAGATTGATCTTATAATGCAATTGTCAAATAAGAACACAATCAAAGAGTAGAAGAATAGAGAATTGGAGCCAATAGCTTTGTATTCATTGAAGAACAGATTACAGATCTAGAGAGAGAATCTCTCAAAGATTACAGATATTGAATACGAAAGTGTTCCAAATGTTAGTTAGCTTTCAGTTGCTAACTTCTATATATACTATAACGGAAATGCTATAGCTACAATACATTTACAATACAAACCATTAGAACAATGACACGTGTAAGTTCAGGATCTTATCTTACAATCAATGTAGAAACCAGTAATTGAGAATTTGTATGATCAAGCCCAATTGTATTCAATGATGAACAGAATTACAGATCTAAGAAAGAGAGAATCTCAAAGATTACAAAGAATGAATACAAAGTTATACGGGAAAAATCAATCAGTTAGCAACGAAGAGCTAACTACTATTTATACTGCAACGGACATCTTAAAGCTACAGTACAAACAAGAAAGACTAATAAGAACATAACACGTGTCCTAATTAGTTTATAAAATACTAAGTAAAGTATCTTGTCATAAGTTCTGAACAGGTAGTTCAGAACTTCTGAACATTCTTCTGATAACGCTTTCTCAGAACTTCTGACTCCTTAACTCAGACATCTGACTTCTCTTCCCAGACTTCTGATTTCTCTTATCAATACTTCTGAGCTTTCACAGTCAGACCTCTGACTTCTCTACTCAGAACATCTGAGTCTTCTTATCAGATCTTCAACACTTGGTTTATTGACAAAACTTCAGATCTAACAATCTCCCCCTTTTTGTCAAATAAACTTAAACTTTGCATCATCCAGTTCTTTCAGAGCAGGAACAATTTTCTGAAGTAGCACATTTCTCAGATTAAGCCTCTTATCAATTTTGTCAATGATTTCTTGAATAATTTCAACTTGCTGATTGATTACTTCTTGAGTCATGTTTGCTTCCTTCACTTTCAGCATCTTTTTCTCCAAATTATGCTTTATCATTCTTAAAGTTCCAGAACAGTATTTTGCAGTTTCCTTTGCTCTGAAGAAGATCTTTCCACTTTTGTTTTTCAAAAATACTCCCAAATCTGGATATTTGTGAACACTTCCAGTCTTTAACTTCTTTTTCTGTTCATGATCTGTGTTGGGATTTGCCAGATAAACACATGACTTTTGTAAGTACAAAGCTATTTGAAAATCTGTATAACAGTGCCACCTTAAGATGTAGAACATGGCCTCAATTACCACACTTCTTGCCTTCCTTTCATTTCTGTCTTTGCTCGACTCTTTGAAGCATAGAAAGCTGTGTAATCTGTAGAAGTCAACCACTGATAGTTTCTCAAAATCTGCATCAGTAAAGTAATAAACCTTGCCATCTTCTCTCAGAACTTCAAAAGATAAGTACTCCATCTTTCTGAATTTCTTAACCCTCAATTCTCTGATTCCAGTAATTAAAAAATCTGAGTAAACGGCTTGCTTTGTTTTGCCAAGACATCTTGATTTTTCAGCCAACCAGATCTGAGTCTCCTTAGGTCTATCATAATACACATCCAAGAATTGTACTTCTTTTGGTTTGAAGAACTCAGGCAAATCAAATTCAAGAAAGTATCCATTTAGATCAATGGATATTTCATCTTCTTTGGGTTCAGACTGTTCAGCTTGATCAAAACTAGTTATCTGCACATTCTGAGATGTTGTGTTCTGCACTTCTTCAACTTCATCTGACAGAATTTCATTCACTTCATACTCAGCAGGAAACACAAAATCATTATGTAGAATCTTTTTGGGATTTACCTCAGATAGCAACCATCTCTTCTTTAAACCCTCTCTTTCAGTTTCCACACTTACTTCCATTTTAATCAATAACCAATTCAGAGTTGCATCACTGTACTTCACCAACTCTTTTAATCTGAACAATTCAAGCCTTTCGTGAACTATATATGTGAACCCTTCTGTCTCCATTCCTTCATTCACAAATCCCTTCAAATGCAAACCAATTTCTGCTTTCTTTGTGGGAGAACTCAGATTACACTTCTCTTTTCTTTCTTCAATAGCTAATTGGAAGTCATACAAGTATATATTTCTGACATAGATACCCAGAAGTCTTCTGCATTCAATTTCCATCAAGGCTTCTTCAGTGCTGGCAAAGAACTTGACTAAAAAGATCTGATCATCAAGAGTCAATCTGTGAAAATCAAAAGTAGACATGGAAACCTTTGTATTTATTTCTTTCAGTACTTCCATTCTAACAAACATTAAACCATTGAATTCATCTTGGTGAAACATCAGAACTTTCTCAATTCTTTTCTGAATATGCAGTTTTGAGTCAGGAACTCTGAACCTGTTAGAAGCTTCTGAGTAGACCATCTGAGCTCTGTCATCCATAAAACCAGCAATGTTACTTTCCAAAGGCTCATACTCTCCTTCTGTGTAGTAGAGATTATCATATATTTCCTTTTGCTTTCTTCTTTTTCTGAAAAAGTCAAGTTCTTTTTGTTAGAAGAATTAGATGATTTACCTTTTTCATATGTACTTGATTCATTAAAGAATTTATCATTTTCTCTTGAAGTATTAATTTTAAAAAGATCATACTCAGTCTTCAGTTTTTCAAGCTCTGTTATTTTCTGAATAAAAATATTCTTTTCTTTCAAAGCTTCTTCAAGTTTAATATCCACCTCACACAAATCATTTTCAAGTTCATCATAAGCTTTCCTTAAGTCCTCAAGTTCTTGACTCACAAGATTAAATCTCTTTTCAAGTTGCAAAAATTCATCTGATTTTGTTTCAGAAAATCCAGTTGAATCAGACTTCTGACTACCTAAGTCAGAGTTCTGATTTACAGACTCAGATGTCTGATCTTTAGATTCAGAGTTCTGACTACAAAGTTCAGAATCCTGACTAGAAGTTTCAGACTTCTGATTGACTGTTTCAGAATTTTTACTTGTGTCAAATATGCTTTCAATGTCATGATATGAAAAACTTGGTTGTTTATTTTTGTAGCCGACATTTAAAGAATCATACTTGAATTTAGTATCATTGTATCTTGGCTTCTCATCTGTTTGTTTAGAAACTTCTTTCTTAACCTTTTCTTCTGAACCAACTGACTTTTCTGTTTTAGACTCAGAAATTTTCTCATCTGACTTTTTAGAGTTTGGTCTTTGCAAATTGTCAGAACTTGTTATAGAACTAGCAGGTCTTATGAAAACTTCAACAATTTCTGGGATTTTTGGCTTAGAAACTTGAAGTTTTTCATACAAGTTGATTGGAGCTCTTTTTAAAGTGACATTTTCTTCCAATCCCAATCCTTTCTTTGGGTTGTAAAATCTTGTATCTTTAACATTGCTTAATAAAAGATTTAGTGTTTGCTGAGTCTGACCCATTTTCAAATTCAGATCTTCTAATTCTTTAATTTTGGTGTATAAATTCTTTCTTTCTTCAAATAACATATCAATTTTTATTTGTAAATCACCTTTTTTCATCATTTATTTTTGAAAACTCAACTTTTAGTTCAGAAAGCCTTTTCATCAATTCAGAATTTTCATCTTTAACTTTCTGTTTCTCAGCCTCAGATTCTTCATATTGTTCTTTTATTACTTCTTTTTCAATTCTGAATTTGTTAACCAAATTTCTTTCTCCTTTTATCTGTTTTCTTAGATTAGCAAATTCAGTTTTCATTTCACCAATCTGTGTCATTAACTCTAATTCAAGTGAAGAATGTACCTCAGCAGATGACTCAGAATCAGCATCTTCAAAATCAGAATCATCCTCATTCCTCATTCCTCATTTTTTCCATATAGCTCTGCATCTGTGGAAAGTTGATATGATCATCTTCATCAGAAGTATAGTACAACCAATTCTCCTGTTCAGCCAACAAAGAAATTTTATCATCTCTCTTCTTTGCAAGCTGAGCCTTCTTGGTGTAGTACTCATAGTCTTTCACAATTTTAACTTTGCAATCCTTAGCATAGTGGCCAGATTTTCCACATTTGAAACACAGATTCTTTTCTTTTCTCTCATCCTTCTCTTCTTTGTTTTCTTCACTTCTCTCTACTCTCTTTTCAAACTTATTTTCTTCTCTGTCTTCTTTCTTCTTCTAATCTGAACTTCCAACTCTCTTATAATTTCCTTGAAATCTACCCTTCCCATACCTTTTGTTGAAAGTATTTGTCAACAAAGCTAATTTCTCAGCCATTATCTTGATATCTTCATCATCTTCTGATCCTTCTTCCTTGTCAGATTCTTCCAGATTAGGTATCTCTGATAGATAAGCAGTCTTTTTGGGTGCTTTGATTGCTTTGGACTTTGATAAGAATGCTAACTGATCAACAACATTTTTCTTCTCTTCCACAACTAACTTGACAGAATCTTCATGTTGATTAAGAACACAGAACAGATCATTTAAGTCTTCTTCACACATATCCTTGTTCATTTGCAGACTTATGGCAAATGATGACCATTCTGAATTTAGATTGTTCAGAAATTTGTAATTTATTTCTAACTTCGTTTTCTTCAGTCCATTTCTTCTCAAGTCATTTAGAATAGTGCAAAATTTACTGTATGTCTGTGTCAAACTTTCTGACTCTTTTGCTTTGAACCTTTCATAAGCATTTATGCTTTGATTTAACTTTGCCTGAATAGATCTCACAGTTCCTAGCATCTGCCTTTCCAATTCGTCCCACATTTCTTTAGCTGATGATCCACTGTCTTAGAAGAAAATGTCTAAGACATAAGTTCTGAACCACTAGTTCTGAACTTTTGAACCTTCTTCTGATTAAGTGTACTCAGAACATACACTTAAGCACATGACATTTTCATCTTCTTCAGAACTTCTGAGTTCTCCTTCTCAGAAGTCAATGTCTTCTATTCAGATTTCAACACTTAGGCTTTTTGACAAACTTCAGATCTAACAATCTCCCCCTTTTGTCAAACAAGCTTGTACTGATCAACATTCTCTTCTTTCAAGGCAGACACAATCTTCAGAAGAATTACATTTCTCAGAGATAATCTTCTATCAATCTTTTCAATGATCGCTTGTGTCTCTTTAACACTAATTCCTCTTAATAGTTTTTTCTTCAAACTGTGCTTGATAAATCTGAGTGTTCCAGAGCTGTATTTAGCATCTTCACTAACTCTGAAGAAATCTTTTCACTTCGATCATTCTTCAAGATGACCCCATATTCTGGCCACGTACAAACATGTCCCTTCTTCAGAACACTTAGTTGCTCATGATCACTATTTGGTCTAGAGAGATAGACACATGGTCTATGCACATGCAAAGCAACTTGAAAATTTGTGTAAGCATACCATCTCAGAGCATAGAACATTCCTTCCTTTACAACTGCCAATGCCCCTCTTTCCTTCTTGTACTTGCTAGTATCTTTGTTTCCCAAAAGACAGTACAAACCATAGAAGTCAAATACAGAAATCTTTCCAAAGTCAGCTTCATAAAAATAATACACCTTTCCATCTTCTCTCAGGACCTCAAATCCATAGTACTCATTCCTCATGAATTTCTTAACAAATATCTCTCTGAGTCCAGTGATCAAGAATTCAGAATATACAACATTCCTTGACTTTCCTATGCATCTTATCAATTCAGCACGAAACTTCTGAGAAAATTTTGGCTTATCATGATAGACACTTAAAAATTGAACATCCCTTGGTTCAAAGAAATTTGGCAGCTCATACTCCAGAAATAAGGCACTCAGATCAATTGGCATTTGTTCTGTATTGACTTCAGAATTTTCTACTTGTTCAGCATCTTCCATCTGAACATCTTCTTGAGTAGATAATACTTCTGGAACAGGTTCATCAACTTCATCAGAATAGACACCATTAACTTCATATTCAGAAGGAAATACTCCTGGAACAGGTTCGTCAATGTGTAAAATTTTCTTGGGGTTTTCTTCTGATAACAACCAATCACTGCATTTTCTGATCTTTGTTCTAAGTTCCAGTCTTTCCTTTATATGCCTTATACACTTTTCCTTCAATATTGCTTTATCATCTTTAGCAATTACTTCCATATCTATCAACAACCATTCCAATGTAGCATCACTATACTTCACAAGATCATTTAATTTGAAGAACATAGGATTTTCTAAGACTAGATAGATAAAGCCTTCATTTCCAAATCCTTCATATCCAAATCCTTCATTTACAAAACCATGAATGCAAATTTGATGTTTTGGCTTTCTGATTGGGCAACTCAGATTGCATTTGGGCTTTCTTGATTCAATTGGCAGCTGAAAATCATATAAGTGCAGATTTCTGACATAGATTCCCAAGATTCTTCTACATTCAAGCTCAACCCATGTCTCTTCAGTACTTGCAAAGAACTTCACCAAGAAAATCTGATCATCCAAAAATAATCTGTGAAAATCAAAGCTAGTAATGTTCACTTTCAAGTTTCCTTCTTTCAAAACTTCCATGCTGACATATTTGAGATCAGCAAACTCTTCTATCTGAAACTCCAGAACTTTCACAATCCTTTTCTTTACAAACAACCTTTCATCTGGTTTTCTGAACCTGTTAGAAGCTTCAAGATAGACCATTCGCATTTTCTGATCCATAAACCCATCAATGAAGTGCTCAACATCAACAAATTCATTCTTTTTGCAGTATAGAAACTCATAGTTGTCATCAGGAAAGATGTCGCATAAGTAATTCTTAGCCAGTGGAGTATCATCTTGTTCCATAATAAAGTCACATATTGGTTCCTCCAAGATTGGCATTTCAATTCTGGGAATAACAATTGGGCTTCTGTACATGAATTCTGGAGGCATAAAATAGTTTGCAACCATTTCATACTCTCTGTGAGTTCCAGATCAGTGCAACGAACAATAGAAATCAATAGATGCAAAACAGAATAGTATGATTTCGAATGGTCATCAAATTCACTTTCAATATAGAAAGAATTACAATATGTTTCTGAAAGTGTAAAAAGACAACTAGCTTAATTTTCTAAGCTAATGAACTTTATATACTATGGTCCCATGGCATGTAAGCCCACGACCCGTTACACATAAAAGGCTCAAAATGATTAATTAACAGTTTAACCCTTGAACTTCTATTCAACCTGATTTGACCCTAACAATCTCCCCCTTTGAATTGAAGTTCGAGTTCGTGCCAGTTCTCGACGTATCTCTTTCGAAGCACAAAGTGGATCTCGAACATTATGATGGCTCGGCGGTAGTCGATGCATTATTCAATCACTTATAAGGCTTTCTGAGCAGTTATCTCGTTTGGGTTGGGAACATACGAGTGCTTTCGATTTTCGGATTCGAAAGTGATGATGTTTCAAAGAGCATCTTTGATTTTTAGGAGTGTGCCATCGCATAATCTGTCGACCTGGCTGAAGCGAAGAAACCTCTTTTCTTTCTGATCGTTGAGGTATACTATCCCAAATTCCGATTCTAGAAGCAGTGTGTTCTCGGATACATCTTCAGTTCGGGCGCTTTCAGATTCGGTTTCAACAGGTTTACCTTCTTTGCTCTATTCTCGATTCCCATTTGAAAGTCTGTGAGATAGGACATCATAATTGTACGGATCAGGAATCGACGAACAGCCTCGAGCGCTTTAGTTACATGAAGAGGTCGGATGGTTCTGGTTCGGAGGTCTTTCAGTATAGTATAGAAGTCGAACGGTCTGAGATGCTTGAAGTCAGCTTCGGAAAATCTCCATTCATTTCCGTCTTCTCGTCGGACGGTGAACACTGGAAACATGACTTTAAGGATTCGGCTGGTTTGGATGTTGAGCACCTCAGAGATTTTGTGCTTGGTTCAGACTTGGCTAACTGGCAGACACCGCTTCATGGCGCTTAAGTACTGGCTTTGGTATTCCGGGTCGGAGTTGGAAATCCCAAGGCAAAAGGTTGGCTCGATGGTGCGTAACCTGTGAACATACAACTTCTTCGGAGATTCCTCCAGGTGAGGAATAGGGATCATTATCTTCTCCCATCGGATTTATTGCTGTTGAGGAGGAGGATGATCTGAAACTGTTGGTTGTTGAGGAGATATCGGATTTGCAGCAGTTGAAGTCTCGGGTATCGTAGAAGTCTCAGGGGTCTGAGTCGTGTGAACGGGTGTACCATACATGTTTTGAAGCAGAAACTGGTCATAATCAACGTTGTCTCCTTCATCAGTAGGAAAGATCAGGTTTACCTGGAGATTTATTGCACTGGCGGCTTTTTCGTACCATGCATTTTCGGTCTCGGGGTCGATCTCGGAATCTGGATCAATAAGATTAAGAGTGGGCCTATCTGATGCATCATAAGTGACCAATTCCTGTGTTTCTCCCTCGGGGTTTTCAACCGTTGCGTCTTCGTCGTCTGAGATGTACATGTCTATGACCATCTCGACTAAGCTCAACTGGGCTTCAGGTTCGTCTTCGGTTGCAGTTGTCACAGTTGATGGTTCCGGTTGAACCATTGTAGTAGTTTCAGTGAGGATCGGGGCGGTCTCGGCTAATCGTAGTCTTTTATTCTCCCCCTCACGCTGATCAGGATCATCTTGATTATCGTGCCTTCACTTTAGACCGCCGGCTTGACTTTTGCAGGTTTCTTCCATGGAGGCGACTCTCTAGGATAAATTGGATAGGGCTGTATGAACTTCCTTGAGAGACGCGTCAAGCTGATCCATACGAGTGGTTATGGATGACGAAGGAGCAGATACCTAGGAACGTAGAACTGACACCAGGTCCGCTTCTGTAGAGGCATCGGTGTCGGTGTACAGGAGCAACTGAGCTAGAAGCATAGTCTTTAACGTGTACACCGAATAAGTTGGCTGAACGGAAGCCGGTGGATGTGTTGGTGCGGTTTCAGATTCGACTACCTTCCCTTTACCTTTGATCAAGCTTTTCAGTTTGTCGAGCTCGGTGCTGAATTGCTGCTCCATGGCCTCGCGGACAGCCTTTAGGGCGTTGTACAGATATCCCTTTGACACGAAGTCGGGTAATATAACTCCGAGATCACTTAGATTACCCGTTGAGGCATCTGCCTTAGAGGTAGAGCCACCTACGTTCACGGTTGGCAAAGGTGTAGCCGTGGTAGGATTTCCTTCCGATCCTTGCGTTCCACCTGAAAGTAGAGACGCTACGGAAGTTCCGATCGGGTCACGAAGAGCACCGATGTTCGTTGTCTCGTCTTGTGTCCTAGCTGTGAATGCTAAAAATCGCACAAAAGTACAACTTGAGGTTGATTGTAGAACTTAACAACTAAAGAAAGAAATCTCTCGACAAAGCGTGCGACAAAGACTAAAATGTAAATGAGACAGAGAATTTTGGTGACGCGGGAAAAAACCCGTGGACGACTGTGGAAAACGTCGCTGTACTATGGTCGCCAAACAGGGGCGATGTCCTTTGTTTCGGGTGTCGGTGGTACAGAGATTACAATACAAATGAAAGAAAGACTTCGAAATGTAAAGTAACAAGTGTTTCGAATGTAAAAACAATGTGAGTCGTGTGTAAAAGTAAAGTGTCGTGTGAGAATGTCGTGCGTCGAGAGCGATTCTTCAAGAGAGAGTTCTTTGCTATTGTTCTTCGGAGCTCAGATGATTATGCTGTGTTTGCTATCTGTTGTCTTGTTTCTTGAAATGATGATTGAGCTTGGTATTTATAGTCTTCGGGTGCTTTAATTGATTCGTTGAATGTTCCATGTAACTGTCGTAACGGTTTGCTGACTTGAATGCTCATAACTAACCTCTTCGGTTATAGCTGTTGATCATGAATGGTCTTGACTCCTGCATTAAAACAATGAACGAACGTAACAGTCAAAGTGTACGTTAGTCGGTCGAGGTCGAATGTTTCTATACGACAGTCGTGTGAAATAGGCGACATCTTGGTCGAGTGTCGTGAGGTAAATAACTTTTCGATCTCAACTCTAAAAAATGCTCATGATTTTATCTTACCAAAGAAAAGGGAAATAGGTGTTTTCCTTACCTTGGTCGTGGTCGAGACTGGTGAAATTTTGCCCAAACACTAGCCGAAGAAGTAATATTAGCAAATGGCTGTAGACTCAAGAGTGCTTCCAAAGAAGTCGAGACTGGGGGATGCTGGTCTCTTGTTTCAATACCGGTACTCTCCGAGTGAGAGACCGGTAAATTTTGTACTAAGTCCCCGCGAAGTTGAAACACCCGTCTTTTGAGAGACGGATGAGTGGCTTGGGAGGTCGTGCAATTGCGCCGCTAGGTCCACGGCGGCTTCTTCAATACCCCATCCCAACAGATGAGATGGGATAGCAGATGTGGCTACCTGGTCGACGCTGGTTTGGGGTCAATCTGAAGCCTCTTTATTTTTACGGCTTTCTCTCTCATGATTCTCTTTCGACCTAATTTCACTCTGTCTCACCTGTTCCAATTCATCAACTATATCTCCATTCGCTATCCTTGTATCTCCCGTAATAGGCTGGGTAGTAGGGATTAGTGGGGGTGTAGGTGAGTCAGATGGGGTTCCTTCGGTCAACGGTGGGTGTGGTCCGATACGGGGTGGTATTAAGGATATGTGTATAGCACGGTCCGTATCGGATTCGGTGGAGTCGGATTCCACGTCTTGAACCTGTCTGGTAGGCGAAGGAAGGTCAGATATGTATGCCTCGGGGTCACGGTGAAGCATTGGTCTAGACGACGATCCTGCTTCGGTCGTGGTTCGGGTTGTGTGAATGAGGGGTTGTTGGCTTGTTCCGGCTTGGCTGGAATGGGTAGTACTGGCATGCGTATCCAGTGCACCGCCTGCGCTTGTTCCCCTCCCGTGTACTCTCAACACACCCCGTCCTAGAGCCCCAGCTACCCAGACTCTACCTCCTCATGTCCTTGGACCCTCACGTCACTCAGTTCTATGCCCCGGGAGAGGTCCCTCCGGCTCTGCCTGGACCATGGGATTCCCTAACGCTCGCCTATATTCTATCACATCCGGTGCATTAGGGTCCGCGTGTGCCAGTAGATGTTCAGGGTATCAGGTGGATTACGAATCACTAAGTACTGCAAATTATTATGAGGACATACCGGATGATTGATACATCTCGGGATAAGTGGATTCGCCTCCATGTGTTGTCGGATAGCCAGGGAAAAGAATCGCGGAAATGGTAGAAATTTCTTCTTGGAACCGCCAGTCTGTCGGATGTCTTGCACCAGTTCACGCCAAATGATCGCTGAATAGTCTATGTGTCGGTTGTAGCACACAACATGAAATAAGCATATGAAGTCTATGGTGCATTGGTCTATCCCCTTCTATCGGGATGACAAACATCTATTCAGGATTGTGAACAGTGTATACCAGACCGGTGCGATATACTTACGGTTAAATGCGGACGGGCGGTCGAGATTGTGGCGATATCCAAGTGCGCGGATGTCAGCGCATAGTGTTGCGTCATCAACGGCGGGTGCATACGCGGCATGGCCTCCGGCAGTAGGTTTCGGAAGAGACAGGAGTCGGCGGAATGACTCCGGTGTGAGGGTGAACGGATGATTGTCTATGTTTGCCGTGATGGTCTGGGTGTTGTTGATAGTGACAACTCTCGCCGTGCGCCACACTTGGTAAACATAGATTACCGGCACGTCAGTTGTGGCGGTGAGTGCTCGGCGAAGTGGGTGGCCGAGCATGATGTTGACGACCACTCGATGTATGGATCGGAACTCGGTGGCGTCAAGATGGTGGTTGTTCGGTGAGATCTCAACGCCATGGTCCTCGGGAACCAAAGCATTGTCGTCCTCGTCGTCGATAATATCCTCTTGAGGAGGAATGTTCGGCTGTTGTTGCTCTTGTTGATACGCCATTTAGTATACCTGAAAGAAAACACAGAGTTAGAACTTGGACGTGATCAAAATGGAATTATGTGTACCTTAGCATTTGAATGGCTCAATCAGCGGTTGATTGAGGATTGGCAGTAGGTTCAGGACATTGGGATTGCCAATGTTGGAAAAATGACAAATGCACAGGACTCAAGCAGTGTTCGGATAAACAGGGTATCCGGACAAATAGGGCTTACCGGGTAGACATAGGTTACCGGGTGAATGGCACTTACCGGATGAGATATGGTTACCGGATAACATAAGGTTACCAGATGTCAGCCACTTACCGGATACACAAGGTTACCGGACATTGACCTTACCGGGTTGTCGAACTTATCGGATATAAGGTATCCGGACGACATAGGTTACCGGGGATCAAAGTGTCCGGTATATTTGAAAGTTAACACTAACCGGATGCGATGTCACTTACCGGGTATGATGAATGTGTCCGGGTAACAAGAATGTTACCAGACGATATGATGGTTATCGGGTGACCTAGGGTTACCGGACATGCGACTGTGGTACTGAAAGCAAACCAAACACCATTCGCAAACAACTCTACATAGTCTAGGTGGTTAGAAACACAAGGGAATGCCCCAAAATGTCATTAATCGGTGTAGAAAACGACCTAAACGTGACTGGTATGTGACCCGACCCAAAGTGGGTTTTGAAACCCTCGGTCGATTCATGACTGGACTAAAATCGATGGTTAAAACTCGCATTAAATAGCAATAAGCAAACAAGAAGGGATTTAGAACAAATACCGATTACGTGGATTGCGAGATCGATGAAAGGTAGCAAGATCCGTGGGTTTCCGAATGTGAAATAGTCGAGAGGTTTTAAGAGGGTTTTGAGTGCTTTCCGGGTAAAGTGAACCATTAGGTTACCGAATGGCTATTTATAGCGAGACACTTACCGGATTGGGTACCCAGTAACTTACCTGGTCCGGTAAGTTTACCCGGTAACAATGGTTACCCGGTAACTTACCGGGTAAGTTGTCCAAAAAGTCTAAAATTCGAGAAATTCTATCTTTTTCTTTTAAACTTATCTTCCCTGCTCCCCCTCGACCTTTGCATGGGTATTACCCTGCTCCCCCTCAGAACAGGAATGTGAGGGAGTTAGGAGATGTCAATCACAAAAAAAACTTTTAGACTGTTAAGAAAAAATGTGCGACGCTCCCCCTCAACTGATGAGCAACTATGGTTTGCTCCCCCTCGAAATGTGCACGAAGTGTGATGTGAAGTGCACTTGGGAATGGCCACACACACACAAAATAAAAAAACCTTTATTGCAGTTAAAAAAAATGTGCGTGACACTCCCCCTCAATAATAGAAGAAACATACCTGATACTTGTTCGTGCTCCCCCTGAACACATGAACAACTTGTGAAAGCACAATGATAAGCAAAATAAACTAGACGACAGTATTAAAACAATAGGAAACACACGTGGAACGAAAATAAACAAACGAATTCTACCTAATAAATACAGAGACTAAACCTAACTATGTAACAGCAAGTAGAATACAGATGCGAGAGAGTGTCTACTCAATCATCTAGAGTGTGAACAGTAGATGATGATTAGACAGTTTCTCGTTGATGTATGGAACTTGTATAGGGTACACAATCAGATTAAGTCTTCAGATTTATCATACTTAACCTGGACACTAGATAATTAAAGCGTTTTTCGTCCAGGGGTTTTGTAAACAGGTCTGCTAACTGATGTTATGTATTTACAAAGTAGAGTTCGACTGTACCTCTTTCAACATGATCCTTGATAAAATGGTACCGAACGTCTATGTGCTTCGTCTTTGTATGTTGGACCGGATTGCTGGATATTGCGATGGCGCTCTTCGAGTCACAGTAAATGGGTACCTTGACGTATGTGAAACCGTAGTCCTTGAGTTGCGTGCGCATCCATATCACTTGTGAACAACAGCTTGCGGCAGCCACGTATTCCACCTCGGTAGTCGACGTATAGACACACTGCTGCTTCTTTGACGCCCAACTCACCAGACTGTCGCCCAAGAACTGCGCATGACCCAATGTGCTCTTCCGATCCATCATGCTGCCTGCGTGGTCTGCATCAGAGTATGCAGACAGCTCAAAACCTGTCTCTTTCGGGTACCACAAGCCAAGATCAGCAGTACCGCGTAAATAACGAAAAATTCGTTTGACAGCTATTAAGTGAGACTCTTTCGGTTTTGACTGAAACCAGGCGCAAAGAAATGTTGAGAACATGATGTCCGGTCTACTAGCAGTTAAGTACATCAAAGAACCAATCATTTCCCGGTATGTTTTAGTGTCCACATCCTTTCCGTTAGGATCGGCGTGTAACTTTGTACCGGGTGCCATGGGAGTTTTCATTGGTGAGGACTGTTCCATCTGGAATTTCTTAAGAATATCCCGGATGTACTTGGCCTAATTTATGAATATCCCGGTCGACAGCTGTTTAACTTGAAGACTAAGGAAGAAATTCATCTCACAAAACATACTCATTTTAAAAAATCTTCCCATTAATTTGGCAAAGTTCTTAGCAAATTGTGGATTAGTAGAACCGAAAATTATGTCGTCGACATACACCTGAACTAACACTATATGACATTTTTCCTTTTTAATAAAGAGAGTTGTATCGATTTTTCCTCATGAAAATTCCGACTTTATTAAAAACATAGATAACGTATCATACCAGGCCCGTGGAGCTTGCTTCAAACCATAGAGCGCCTTGTCTAGAATGTAGACATGATTAGGCTTCTTTTCTTCCACGACCCCGTCCGGTTGCGATACGCACACTTCTTCCTTGAGCTCGCCGTTGAGAAATGCGGTCTTCACATCCATTTGAAAGATCGTGAAGTTCTTGTGTGCGGCATATGCAAGGAACATACGTATTGCTTCGATTCTCGCCACCGGAGCGTATGTCTCATCATAGTCTATCCCTTCTTGTTGACGGTATCCCTTGGCCACGAGACGCGCCTGGTTTCGTACGATGATGCCGTCTTCGTCCTTCTTGTTCTTGAATATCCATTTAGTGCCGATCACCATTTTGTGAGATGGACGTGGGACAAGTCGCCATACTTTGAGGGCCTCGAATTGGTTGAGCTCCTCTTGCATGGCCATGACCCAGTCCGGATCTTCGAGTGCTTCACGGACGGTGGTAGGATCGATCTTACTCAGGAATCCAGAGAAGAGGCAGAAGTTGGCCGATGTGCCTCGCGTTTAGATTGGAGTGGAGGGGTCACTGATAATCTGGTGCAGGGGATGAGCTTTGGTCCATTTGATGGTGTGTGGAAGCGGCTGCTGAGTTGAGTGTGAGGTGTCCGAATCCACGTAATCACCAGATGGAAGGTCTTGAACAGCTTCAAGTGTAGCAGGTTGGTTTCTCGGAGGAGACGGGGGAGGATTCGTCGAAGGTTGAGCAACTTATGGTTCCAAGGAATGCAGAGGCTGATCAATGATTGTAGTAGAGGACGAATCTTCAGGAGCTATCTCCGTGTTTTGTACTGGTTCCTCCAGGGGGATGGTTGTATCAGATGATGTTGATGATGACTGTTGAGGTGTCTCCACAGTAAGTGTAGGACTGCTGGTCGAAGGCGACGGACCAGAGAGATTCGCCGAGACCTCAATTTGAGCAGCTTCAAGTCGTGGTTGCGTTGAGACACGAGGGGTAGAAACATTAAACATATCATCATAGATGTATTGAAACAGTAAATCTAAATCAGAAAGATTAGCATTCGACGTAGATGCGTGATTCAGATTTACTGTTGTTTGTGCAGATCCCGAACGCGAAAGTTTGGAAGCTAGTACACCAGTTAAACCGGGTTCTGAACTAATATGTTCAGAAGCCAATTCCGTGGCTTCGTCGAATGTCACGTTTACACTCTCAGTAATGGTTTTGGTCCGTTTGTTGTAAACGCGACACGCCTTAGCCTGCATGGAGTATCCTATGAAAACTTCTTCATCTGCCTTCGGACTGAATTTGCCGAGATCATCTTTGTCATTGAGGACGTAGCACGTGCATCCGAACGCGTGGAAGTACTAGATATTCGAAACGCGGTTGTTCATGATCTCGTACGGTGTCTTGTTAAACCGCTTGTTGATGATTGAGCAGTTTTGCGTGTAGCAAGCAGATGACACCGCTTCAGCCCAGAGAAATAATGGCAGCTTAGATTGAGACAGCATTGTGCGAGCGGCTTCAACGAGGGTACGGTTGCGTCTTTCCACTACTCCATTTTGTTGAGGAGTACGTGCGGCCGAGAAGTTATGCGAGGTACCGACTGAAGTGAGGTATTCGTTCACCGTTTGATTCTTAAACTCCGTCCCGTTGTCGGTTCTGATGGTCTGAACTTTGCGTCGAAAGTTCAGTTGGATAGTCTTCAGATGGTTGATAATCAGCTCCGGGGTTTCATCCTTCGAGCGTAGAAACTTGACCCAAGTATAGCGTGAGAAATCATCCACCATCACTAGAACGTACTTGCGTTTGTTGATGCTCTGAACACGCATCGGTCCACACAAATCTATATAGATAAGTTCGAGGGATCGGGACGTGCTCAGAGCGGCCTTAGGCTTGTGCGTCACTAGGTTCATCTTTCCCATTTCACATGCCCCGCAGAGTCGGTCCTTCACGAATTGAGGGTCGCGCATGCCTTTCACGTGTCCGCCAAGCACCAATTTGTTGATACTCTTGAAGTTCAGGTGCGAGAGACGTCGATGCCAAATCCACGCTTGCTGGGAATTGTCCTTTGACATCAGGCAGACAGAATTATCGGTCTTCAGGGCTGCGAGGTCGATGGTGTAGAGGTTGGTCTTTCGCGTTCCAACCGGTAGCTCCGTTCCGGCATCAGTGAGAATGCTAGACCTTTTGGCTTTGAATCTGACCTCGAGATCTTTATCGCAGAATTGGCCGATACTGAATAGGTTGTGTCCCAATCCCGTGACGTATGAAACTTTCTTGATGGTGATCTTGTCTTGGACAATGTCGCCGTAGCCCAAAATCGGCGCCTTGTGGTCGTTTCCAAATCTCACGTCTCCGCAATATTGTTCTTTATAGTTTGTGAGAAGCTCCCTCCTTCCGGTCATGTGCTTGGAGCATCCAGAGTCTAAGTACCACACACGACCATCCTGCAAAATGAGATTAGCGGACTTTAGGTACCCATATTAAAATGGGTCCTGGAGGGTTAGGTTTTACACCTTTCGAAGGAACCTGTTTTGAAGCAGGTTGCCTCTTGGGTGTAGGTTTAACCTCAGTAGGAGGAACCCGTTTTGAAGTGGGTTTCCTTTCTTGCTTTGGTTTAACCTCTGATTGGAAACCCCGTTGTGTATGGTGTTTCTTTTTGTATTTATGGGGTTTACGTTTGGGTGCAGAATTATACATATGATATGACCCAAACCAATCATCGTTATTAATGTCATCAAAGTCATTCCAACCAAAACTAGAACAACACAAACAATCATGCGATAATTGAATCAATTGCTGAATGGAATAAAGTTTAATAGGAAATTTAACATCTTGTTTACCAAAATCTTTCCTATGATTCCAAGAACAATCATTTTTGTTCATTCTAGGATAAAAACAGTATTAAATTACTTTGATGCAGCATTATCGATAGATTCCTTAGCTAGCCACTTTGGTTTGTCCTGTTTAGCTCGACCGGTTTTATCTGAAACCACATGGACAGCATGGTCAGTCGCTTTTGAGGAAACAGGTTTTCTATCAGTTGATCTATCGGTCTTTTGCCTTGGCTGTGATTGTTTATGAGAATGTGACTCAGCTTTAGAAAGCTTAATCACAGCCGGGGACTTTGATTTGGAACATTCACCCTTTTGAAAATTGACCGATTGATTAACTACGGGTGAAAGAAAGTCCGTATGACTTGGAAGAGGTTTGTCGAATGGGAACGATTCAAACTCTTCATCAGAATTGCCCTCGGAATTCATAAATTCTGAAAAATCGACATCCGGAATAGGAGGACTTGGAATGGCCGAGGAAGGTGAGGAACACTTTGTGCCTTTGTGTTTCGGGGAATTTGGTGCGGAAGCTAGGAATAAATCAGAGTTTAAATTCCTTAAAACACACTTATCCTGAGATTCTTTACCGTCTTGTGAAGAGATTTTTCCAATGAAAGCTTTACACGAGGATGTCTCAAATGAGTTGGAGGAAAGTTCGGGTGAAATCTGTTTTTCATTTTGGATTAGGTCAATCTGCTCTTGGAGTTGACCATTTCTCGTATGCTCGTACATCGCTTCTGTTGCCAAGGCAGATAGTTTTGCTATGAGCTTATTGATTTCACACCGAAGGATTTCCTGTCCCTCATCCGACACAGCTTTGGTTTTTACGGATTTGAGATTCTCAAGTTCTGTGATAAGCGCTTGCCTTTCCTTTTAAAAAATGGACCTTTCGTTCTCGAGTGACTCCTCTAACTCGACTATTTTTGCTTCCAAAACGAGAGGGGGAACATAGAGTTTGAACTCATCCGCCTCAGTCTTGGGTTCGGTTGTTTAGACCTCATCCTTTTTGGAGGAATCCTTGGGCGTCACAACCTTATAGTAGTCAAAGTAGTCATTCGAGAGGTATTTCTTTTGATTTTTCTCATAATAATAGTTCAAAGGCTCATAACAAAAGGGAAGTTGCATTTTTGTCGTGTGTTCAGAGGACCAGTCCATTGTATCTTAAACTCTGGATACTTTTTGTGCATACCAAGATAACCAAAATCATAGAGAGTAGGTGTGAAGTGGATACCTTTTTTCAAGTAATGTGGGTTATCGTATCCGATTCCCCATTCCTTGTTAAAGTATGTGAATTCCTTGGGTTTATTCATATGAATAGTTTGGTCTGTTTGGCCTCTTTTGTGGAGTTTGGTTTCTAGATCAAATATTTTATTGACAAACTCCTTGTGCTGAATTTGAAGAGTAGAGCATTGATAAATAATATCTGCTTTCTCATTAGCACACTCGTCTAGCTGTGATTGTAGTTCAGATATCTTGGCCCTTAAGTCCTTGGGTGCTATCGAAAGATTGTTGCATTTTTCTTTTAAATTAGCATTTTCGGACTTGTATTTTTCAGTTATCCGCTTTTGAACATCTTGCTTTTCAGTTAAGGATTGAGTTTCAAGCAGGTGTTCATCAGCGGTGGCCTTGTAGGAATCTACCCGTTTAGCAAGAGATTGCATTTGATTAAAAAGATAGTGATGGATAGGTTCACATACCTGACACAACTTTCCCTTTTCTTCATCAGCAGGAGAGTGGTATCCCATAAAAGCATCAGCACCTTCAGAGTCGCTTTCACTATCAGAACGACCCAACCAGTAGTCATCTTCCACAAATAGAGCTTCTCCTGCTTCCTTTTGTTCTGCCAGTGCGAGCTTTTCCTTGTAGTAGTGAGCATTCTTAACAACAGGCTTCCTACAATCCTTCGCAAAATGACCCAATTTCCCGCAGTTGTAGCATGTCACGGGTTCGTCTTTCTTTTTTTCTGGCTTGCGGTCATCTTTCTCAGTCTTCTCCTTCTTATCAGAATGGGTGTGCTCCTCGGACTTCTTCTTGCCTTCGTATTTATCCTGATAATCATGACGCTTGTTGGAAGAAGTGGAATAACGCTGATCATTGGATGAGGGTTTCTTGTTGACCTTCTGTTGTTGGAAGGATTTGGAGAGCAGAGCCATTGCTTTCTTAATGGCTGTTAATTCAGGATCAGAATCACTATCCTCTTTTTCCTCAGGTTCAGACTCAGATTCACGTGGCTTTTGAGCACGTTTGGAATGACCGCCAGATGATTTGCCTCACTTTGAAGACATGAGAGCTAGAGGATCAACAGGTGGCTTGGATGCAGACTTCTTTTCGTTCAAAATCTCCATCACTTCATCTTCGTCCTGAAGAAGTATCTCATAGAGCTCGTGGATGCCAACGTTCTCCATCAAGTGGTTATGCTTGACATGAGATGCATATACTTTCCATTCAGGCAAGAGATTGTTGAGGAACTTGAGCGCGTTCTCCGTGTTGGAACGAGTGATGTGGTTTTTGTGTAGATCGTTAAGAAGTAGACAAAAACGTTCATAGGTCTGTGTAACACCCTCAAATTTGGAACGAGCAAGTTACATTAAAATTCAATAAAATCACCAAATTAGATGTAATCACTTCTACAATTCATTCCTTAAAATACCTCGGAATTTAAAACATTACAAGTCTACAATAAAATAACTTAATCGGGTGTTACGTAACACCACAAGTTGCTAGTCCAAACTAAATGCGGAATACTTCAATAATCAAGTCAGCTCTCGTGCACTCTACTAGCACTCTCCACTTGACAAAGTAGCTAGAGCTACCCCAACCTGAGCCTGTTGCACATGCCGACAAATAAAAAAATGTTAGGCTTACGCCTAGTGAGTTCAAGCATTTTATCATGACTATATAAAAACATAAATTAAAAGAGTAATAGTTTAGTCATGATTTCAAAAGAGTTTACTTTAAATATAACTCTTTATTAAAACATAATACGAAGCAATACTCACGTGAACGTAAAATGTATTAAAATCCAAATAACATAAACGGGGGAGACCCGTATCCTTTGAAGGTGGAGGTAACACATAAGAATACCACCCGTACAACGTTCATCGCACCACTAGGAGTAGAGATTACAAGTTACGTTATGCCTATCTCTGGTCCTCCCAACGAAATCAGGAATTACAACATACGTCTTGCCTATTCCTCGACTTCTGCTCTACGAAACCCGAGTTACACCGTAATTGAGGATACACCTTAGCGTCTACCCACCCAACTGGTAAACGCCTCAAGGCCTGGCACATCGGGACTACCTCCAAGGTATAAATCTCGAAGGCGTGGATCGCTGCACAACCTCCAAGGTAGTGGCAAAGACTATATCCTCCTAGTGCCTACTTGGAAAGTTAAGGTCATAAAACATGGGCACCGAGGTCCAACCTCAAGGTATCCAATCGACCATTACCAACGACTGACTAACATGCCTATGGATCCAATGCAACACAGTCTAACACAACATGCCTATCCCGGAATTACTCACTCACCCAAACATGTAAATATACATAACGTGCAATAATATGCAAAATGGTGCAATAAAAGCAACACATAAATAAGACTCCACATCGGGCTATTTAAACCGGACAAATGTCCCAAGACTATCTAAAGGTCAACCCGAGCAAAGTGCTCAAAGCTTGCTAGACCCGTACATAACGGTCATCATCGCATAAATGCATTTAAACTTAGTTTAAGCAACCAAGTACCATAATTCTATGAAAACCCGAAATAAAACCTTGGATCAGGATAACCCTCCTTTCCAAAAGGACTCAACCTTCACATTTTCATAATATCACATGTAGTACCATACTCATATTTTTCAATCCTCAAAATACATTTTCATAGTAATTAGACTTCACTTTTCACATAAATCAGTAACCCATTTTCATATAGGATTTATCTGTCATATTTTCCAAAATATCTAAAGGTAATGTTTTACCATATTTACCACAAATAATTCCTCAAAAGGTAAGACCCGTCAAATAGCTCAACGTTGACAGTTTTTCAAGTAAAACACATAATATCTCAGAAAATAATATTTTGGCATGTACAAGGTTTTCGCAAAGTAACTTGAACTCACCTTTGCTAGATTACGCTAAATCTAGAGTTCTCCAAACGTAAGCTCCTTTGATGAAGTTTGCATCCTCAAGCCAAAACTTCCAAAATCTAAATCCATAATTTTCCCACCATTAATAACTACATTTAACCAATTATAATTGTTCTCCAAACATCAACAATCAAAATCTCCATTTATACCCAAAACCTCAATTTGACCTAATTCTCCAAAATCATCCAAACCGAAATTGGATAAGCAAAATACTAGAAGATCATCAATGGAAAATTTCTAACTCATATGAAAGTATAGAAGCTAGTAGGATGAACTCACCACTTAGGTTTTGATGAAAACCTAGAAAACCCCAAACATCTCTAGTGTTGTGGATGAAACTTGCTCTTGCATCAATGAATGAAATCACTAGCATAAAGTGGATAAGAAACACATTAATCTCCAAGAAAAGCCCCAAAATCGGTTAGGGTTTGTGAGGAAGGAAGGAAAAACGATTTGGGAGAGAAAGGGAAGAGATTTGAGAGACTTACCACCACCAAACACTCTTGAATCTTCATATGAACTTCAATACTATTTCTAGATACTTGAAAAGATCTAAAAACCGAAACCATGGCATTTTGAATCGCCAAAAACGGAGGTGATATGAGAGAGATATGAAGAAATGAAGTTTGGGGTGTGAATTTCGTATTTGACAGCAACCAGGTACCCGCCCGCGACTATGACACGCGACAATGACATGGTCATAGTCGCTGGTCATAGTCGCACAAGGTGTACCGAACCCTGTACCCTTGGCGCGACAATGACACGCGACAATGACACGCGACAATGACATGGTCATAGTCGCTGGTCATAGTAGCTCCGAGGTACCGAAACTGTTTTGGTCATAACTTCTTTGTTTTAGCTCCGTTTTTGCTACGAAAAGAACCGTTGGACTCGTATTCGAATTCCCCATCCAACAAGACCATAAAATCTAGGATTTAACCCAAAATCCTATTTTTCATATTTTTTTTAAAAGATCGATTCCACACTGATTCGAAGTTGTACTTATCCGAAAATTACGGGTATTACAATCCTCCCAACCTTAGGATGATTTCGTCCTCGAAATCTACATCCTTTACAAGCCAAGGCTAACTGACTCAACGCCGATTATAATTTATCAGTTCCTAACTGGAATCTAAATTCCCTCCATACAGTCTATAAAGACAAATCCTCGAACAATTGCTTATCAACAAAGCCCCTTCACGTACACTGTACTTATGTCCGGGAGAACACCCCGACAACTGGAATAATTCCTAGTCAGACGACTTCGGTTGTCTCCCAACCTTAGATGTTCCATACATCCAACGACAGATTCGAGCTCCCCAACCACTCCAGATCCACGTGTTCTTAAATTTTATCTTCAAACTAGTCCAAAGTTCAATCACCACCGAAATCAATTAAAATCTCTGAATCCCAAATATTCCCGCCACTTAGACTAGCATTCATTCTTAACGGATTCCATTAATGCCAACACCGACGGTCATTACTGACCCCTCAATTACAAAAACTCTAAAAATGTGTTTAATTATTAATCATCCAATCGACAGATTCTCTTACCACACAAGGAAAGTCATTTCACTAGATCCTCTTATCACAATTGAACATCTACAGATTACTACAATCATTACCATCATTCATTTAAAATCGGACTATAATCCCCCGATTACACTAAAGGTGCTTGGCCTCAAGCCCGAAAGTTGACACCTAGTCATACCACTAAGTTGAATCACCACAGACTCTACACACGAGCTTCACTCGTCGAGCCTTCTTACAAAACCAAGGTTATCGATATGGTGTCTAAAGGGTCCCACATACGGAAGTTGACCAAGACCCCAAAATAAGATTCCCAACACGAAAGGTTACCACCAACCTCAATATAAGATACCGCGTATCAGATCTCTTAGTTACAAAAGTGCATCATCCCCGCACCCAACACCATTCGTCCTACAGCGCTCTCACGCGTGGAATGCTCAAACCTTCCACCAACAAAGTGCTACACGCATTTACTCTTAACTGGGTCACTTACCCTTTCCAAGGTCCTAACGAGTTCAAGGTTTTCAAGCGAATTATTTAACAAATATGCAATTTAACAAAGTCTTTAACAAAATATTCAACACAAAGATTTTCACATCAAATAAATCATATGCATAGAAAACTACTATCAGTTAGGTAGTTACGCAAAAATGGACACGCTCGTCCCACATATGAAAATCATGTTGAAAATTATATCCTTGCAGTTCAGTTCACCCACAAAACGCAAAAGCGTAATAAACAATTTATTTAAAATGAACCGCCACGGTTCTAGTATGGATTGACTCATGACATGCACGTAAAGTGACTGCCCGACTTTAAACGGGGTGCAACAAAAGGTGTGCACGTATTTCAAAAGAAGTCCAAATGACATTTGACTCCTAAAATTTCCTTGTCAACCATAAAATGGTATGTAACAAGATTTACCAAACAAATTTGCGCGCGTCAGTTTATTACCCAAAAAAACGATATAACGATTCACAAATGCACCTTAGTCAAAACACAAAATGACTTGTGCAAGTTCCATATTTAAGACAAAACCAATCCATTTCCATCATTTGAAAATATCGACTAAAACATCATAAAACCTCAAATTGGGGGTAGACATGCAAGCTTGTAATATTTCCTTAAGGTTTTCTTGCAATGGTACACATGCACTAAATAACTCATACCAAAATTTCAAAAAGATTAAATTCTTTACATTCGTTTTCCAAAAATTTCCTCAAATGGTCACATGACGACACACGAGAAAATGTTTCTGACAAACTGTACACAACAATGCGTTTTTCCAAAACATACGAGGAAGTATGTGTTAATAATTTATTGACACCAAAAAGGGTTCAAACCTATTTTCAAATCTCAAATTGCACTAACGGTGCGCGTCAATGTTCAAAAACATAAGAAATTAAACACACCATAGTTTTATACAAACAATTTGTTAGCCCCAAGTATCTGTTATGTAAAAGTATTGAAAATATTATAAAGTCAGAAGACCAACAGAGATGCAGCAGAAGACTCAGAAGAAAAGAAACAAGAAGACCAACAGAACTCAACAGAGTTCTGGTAGAACCAACAGAGCTCGACAGAGCTCTGGCAGAAGATCAACAGAAGAACTGTTCATATCCAAAGACCAACAGAGCTCTGGTCTATGAGCTCTGTTGAAGTGAAGACCTCTGTGAAGCCTATGTCTCGTAAGAAATCCTAAGTGTTAGACACGTGTCCATACTTTCCACGTATGCCCTAAAGAAGGGAGACACTTTCCACGTGTCATTCTAGGGTACGATAGTACACTGTCTACACTTTACCAGGGCTATAAATAGTGAGGTAGTGGAACAAACGATCGTAAGCTTTTGTAAGAACAGTTTTCCACAATTGTTTAAGCACACACTGCAGTAATCCCGAGCACTACCTCCGTACGATATTGTTCCCTGTGATATTTCCGAACACACACTTGAACGTGTTCTTGGTGTGATTCATTATCAATATACGAGCAGCGTTTTATACTTGATCTTGTTATCATTATTACTGTTCTATATTTGATACTCACAGTTACATTATCTTTACACAATCACTCACTTTATTGGCTTTAATTAATATGCTTCCGCTGTCTATTTTCTTACCATTATTGTGATGCAACGTGAATCTGGGAACCTACAGTTGGTATCAGAGCTTGCTAGATTTGCTCAAATCAATGCATCCAATCTACCAAGGTTGATTCACTGTTGTTGATTGTGTGTGTGTTTCAAAACTTCCTAGTATACTCTGTTTTACAGTTTAAAGTTTAAAAGTTACTTTATCACTGTTTTACGCTTACCAGTCTAGTTTAAAGATCTTCTCTACTATTCATTACTGTTCCATTGGTTACTGTTCACTTTCAGTTTGAAAATCTTTGAAATCCGATATACTCTGTTTTTTTGAAAAATGGCAAATAACATCAACGCCATTTATACTACTGGTTCTCTGACCAAGCCTCCTACTCTTCTAAGAGTTGAATATCCTCAATGGAAGATTAGGATGGTTAACTTCCTTGATGGGATGGAAAGAGATTTAATGCGTTATGTCACGAATGGACCTTGCCAACCCATGGTTTTGGTTCCACGTGTACCTGCAACAGAAACTACTGCTGAGATTCCTGCTTATCTTAAACCTAAAACCAACGGGTTTACTGATGAAGAGAAACTTCAAATGGAAAATGACCTTAAGGCAGTTAGACTTCTGATAATGGCCATTCCAAATGAGATATTTCAAGAACTAGATTCATGTGTTACAGCCAAAGAAATCTGGGATCAGCTTCTAAATCATCTTGAGTGTGGAATTAAGACCCAAAAGAACAGAAGGACCCAATGTATAAATGAATACAACAATTTCAAGGCACTTCCTGAGGAAACCATACAACAAACCTACAACAGATTCAATGTTCTAATCAACAAATGTAAAAAGTGTGGGGTTGTTAGGTCGAAGGAAGACAACAATGTTTTGTTTTTGAAAATTTTGAATGATGAATGGTTTAATCTGTCCATGTCTTTACAAGCTAACCAGGATCTAGATGCGTGGTCTCTTACCGACGTGTATGGGACTCTTGCTGCACAAGAGAAGGATGTTGTCAAACAGAAAGGAAAATCCAACATTGCAGGAGCAATCGCCTTGATTTCTGATTCAAAGAATCTGACAGAAGGAAAATCCAACAGAGAAAGTTCCAGCAGAGATAAGAAGAAAGAGAAGAAGAAGGGTAAAAAGAGTCTGGTAGCTGAAAGTGATGCTGAAGGGAGATCATCAGATGAAGATGACGATATAAATGCTTTTACTAAATCTCTTTCCTTAATAACTCAACAATTTAACAAGAGATTTGGTAGCAGAGCATTTGACAGAAGAGGTAGATACGAGAGAGAAGGAAAAGATGAGAAAAGAGGTTATGTTGCACCTCAACAACACAACCACCAGAACAGAGCTCCAACAGAACAGAGACCGCAACCACAACCTCAACAGAAGTATAATGCTCCAGTTCCACAAAAAGCTGATGCTGCCCAACCCATCAACCAGAACGATGGACGTTGCTTTAGATGTGGCAAACCTGGCCATTTCTCTGCAAATTGCAGAGGTAAACTGACAAAAGACCAGGATTACTACAAGAACAAATATAAGTACAATTACAGAGAAAGAAGCTACGTTGCTGAGATGGAGAATTGGATTTCTGTTTCATCTTCTGACGATGAACCAGAGCAAGCCAATGTTGTTGTGGATGATGAAAGTTTGGGAGAAGTTGATTGGATGACCGGAGAAAGGATAGAAAGGTCTGAAGAAGAAGAAGAAGATATAGCTCATGCATTTGCCCTTACCGTAACAGAGCCAGACAACAGAGCGCTGGAGATCACCAGACCCAATGCCAAGGTATGTTCATCTGAATCAAAGTCTGACTCAGAATTAGAAATGCATGTTTCTTTGCTAACAGAGGAGTTTCAACTCTTAAAACAAAAGCTTTCTGAGGAAAAGGAGTTAAGAAATCTAGCTCAGAAGGATCTGTCCTTATACAAGAGAGAGAAAACTCTCTTGGAACAGGAAAAAGGAAGAAATATTCAAAGAGAAATCTGAGCTAGAGATCTTACAACAAAAGAAGGAAAGCATTTTTTTCTGAAAAGATTAAAGAGTTTAAAAATGTTTTGAAACAAAGGTCTGAAGAGGTTAAGAAGTCTGAAACTGAAAGACTTAACTCTGTTACTTTAAAAGATTATTTTCAAAGAGAAAGGGAGGTTTTACATCAATCCCTACAAAGAAAGGAAATTCAAATCAAGAAGTACCAGGATGCACAAGATGTGCATATTAAGATAAACTCACAGATGGATACGCAAGGTCTCGGTTTCTCTGACCTTGCTCCCTATAATGAAAAGAAGAAGACATCTCTGTCCTCTGCTTTTTGTGTTGGAAAAATCCAAGAGGATGTGATCTATGGTACTGCTGCTTTCAAAAGAATCAAAACCTCATATGTTTTCAAAAGAACCAGAAGACTTGACTACAGGAATGTTATGACTCCTTGAACCATGAAAAGGTTAATAAACCATCTTCAAAGTTTATTCTTGATCAAGGAAGAGCTAGAATCATACTTCCTAATTTTGTTAATAGTCTGGATCCAAAAGAGATTTTTAATTTCAACTCTTTTAAGGGACAGAGGTCTGTTACTTCTGTGGAAGAGTCCTCTGTTGAAACATCACAGAACAAACTCAACCCGGAAGCCCCAGTCTTCTCTCCTACTTCTGAAACTATGAGAACATCTTTTGAGGAAGATTTGATGAGTGCTCTTAAGGAAAATGTTGTTTCTGATTCTTTAAAACCAAAGTTGAGAAAGTTAAAGTCTGCTCAAGCTAATACCTCTGTGATACCATCAGAGTCTACCACCAGAGCCACCAGAGACTTTCAGTGCTCTGTCAGTGACTCTGACTCTGAGGTAGATGAACAAATCTTTTGTGGTCAAAAGAAAGTTTTGCATAAACCCAAGAAGATACCAATGGGATCTATGGATTTGAAAAAGGATGTCTCATTCTTCAAGAAACAAGCTAGATTCATACCGGTAACTGAGTTTGATAACAAAAGCTTTAGGATTCTTGCTTCTAACACAATAGAAGATAAGAAAAGAGAGAATGCAAGAAATGTTCCAGTGAACAACACCTCTGTACCCCATGTTTTCAAACCAGTCAGGTTTACACCAGAATAGAAGGGCAAATGGATAGTCAACGACAGACCTATTCCCAAATCTGGTGTAAATCAAAGAAATTCTTTTTGGTCACTAGAGTCAGTTCTAAAGAAAAACAACTTCATGTCAAGAGAGTTTGTTCCAAGAAACAACAGCTTTAAGAAACCAAATCAGGACAGAATGTATGCTAAGACATCTGGTCCTAAAGTTTTTTAGAATCAAGCACCATTCAACCAACAATTTTTGAATAAAAACAACTTGCATCAGTTATCTTCATGTTCCATTAATTGCAACTGTATTCAATTGTTGTTAAAACTGCAAAATCATATGAATGGTCCCCACTATGTTCTGAATCAGTCATCTCAAAAGAAGAATTTCAAGACTGTTCAGAATACACAGAGAAAGACCTCTGGCACGCCATCACAGAATGGAAAGCCAGTAGGAAAGACTGATAACACCCAAAAGCCTAACAAGAAAGGACCCATCATGCAATGGGTACCTAAAAGAAACTAATCTGTCTTGCAGAAACCTCATGTGCAGATCTGGTATTTAGATTCCGGATGCTCCAGGCACATGACGGGCAATAAGGAGCTACTGACTTCTTTTAAGAACAAGAAGGGAAGTGCAGTAACCTTTGGAGGAGACAATGGTGGACAGATTAGAGGATATGGTACTTTAGTTAATGGTGGTGTTTCAGTTTCTGAGGTTGCTTATGTTGAAGGATTTAACCATAATCTTCTCAGTATAAGTCAACTCTGTGATCATGGATTCGATGTCAATTTTAGGAAGAAGTATTGTTCCTTGTTACTTTCCGAGTCTGGTCAAGAACTGTTAAGAGCCGACAGAAAAGGCAATCTATATAAAATGAATTTCAATCCTAATCAAAACTCTACAACAGAGAAACTTTGTTTAGTGTCTTTGAAAACTGAAGATGCCTGGCTCTGGCATAAAAGATTTGCCCACTTAAAATTTTCAAATCTTGACAAGCTTGTGAAATTGAACTTAGTAAAAGGACTGCCTTCGTTAAAATTCGACAAAGACCATCTCAGTTCTGCCTGTGAATTGGGTAAGATGAAAAGATCTTCACACAGAACTAAGAGTGATCACAATTGCCCTAGACCTTTGCATATGCTTCATGTGGATCTTTGTGGTCCAATCTCTGTGCAAAGTCTGTCGGGTAAGAAGTATATTCTTGTTTTAATAGATGAATTCTCTAGATATACCTGGATCAAGTTCATCAGGGTAAAATATGATGTCCCAGAAATTCTAATAAGTTTGTTGAGAAGGATACATGTTCTGTTAGGACTTAAAGTTCAAAAGTTGAGAAGTGATAGTGGGACAGAGTTCAATAACGCAAGAATCGATGCCTACCTATCAGAGGAAGGAATTTCCCAAAACATCTCAGCTGCCAGAACTCCACAACAGAACGGTGTGGTGGAAAGAAAGAACAGAACTCTGGTAGAAGCCGCCAGAACCATGTTGGCCGGTTCCATCCTTCCCATCAACTTCTAGGCAGAGGCAGTCTCAACAGCCTGTTTTACCCAAAACAGAGCTGTAATAGTGAAAAGATTTAAGAAGACTCCCTATGAACTCATCAACAACAGAAGACCAAATGTGAAATATTTTCACATTTTTGGCTGCTAGTGCTACATCTTGAATGACAGAGAACAGCTGGGTAAGTTCGACAAGAAGGCGGACGAAGGAATCTTTATTGGTTATTCCTTAACCTCTAAATCCTACAGAGTCTACAACACCAGAACCCGTGCCATTCAAGAAAGTGTAAATGTGTCCTTTGATGAAAGTACATCAAGTTCCTCTGATCGCAAATCAACAGAGGGGACACATACAGAACAGAAGAAGCCAAGTTCTTCAAAAACAAGGGAAGAAGATATCAATCTCATGTTCGATGATTTCTTCGATGATGATTATTCTTTTGTCAACATCAACAGAGATGCCCAAGCTCAGAATTCAACAGAACATAATCTGACAGGTACAACTCTTACTAGTCCCTCCAATACTTCACCATCTACAGGTGTTATTCAGAGAAATGAGGAACCACAAAGAGAACCTGAGCAAGAGCCATCATCACCTCTGTTAACTCATATTGGCAGAGACTCGTTATTTGAAAGCTCACCTTCATAGAGCCCTGTTGGCAACTCACAGAGCAATGAGGCCACTCTCCAAAGTTGTGTGCCACAAAGCCCTGGTCCTAATCCACAGAGCTCTGACGATGAAGTTCGTCTTTTCCCATCAGAAGCACAAACCCCACCTCTTGTCCATGCTCCCATGACAAGATGGAAAAGGATCACCCTCATCATCTTATTATTGGTGCTGCTGAAGATGGTGTGAAGACAATATCGGCCACAATCAATGAAGCTTTCTTTGTCAACTTTTTGAGCATGATTGAACCGAAGAAGATCACTGAAGACCTTGAAGACCCAAACTGGATCGAAGCTATGCAAGAGGAGCTTCTGGAGTTTGAAAGAAACAAAGTTTGGTCCTTGGTTCCACTCCCAAAAGGAAAAGCTGCCATTGGAACCAAGTGGGTGTTTAGGAACAAGAAGGATGAAGATGGGATTATCATCAGAAACAAAGCCCGTCTGGCTGCTAAGGGGTATAGCCAAGAAGAAGGCATTGACTATGACGAGACTTTTGCACCTGTGGCTAGGCTAGAAGCAATCAGAATCTTCTTAGCCTATGCTGCTCACAAGGGTTTCAAGGTTTACCAAATGGACGTCAAATCTGCTTTTCTGAATGGCAGACTACAAGAAGAAGTGTATGTTCAGCAACCACCAGGTTTTAATGTCCAGAGTTTCCAGACCACGTTTACAAATTAGACAAAGCTTTGTTGGCCTTAAGCAAGCTCCCATAGCCTGGTATGAAACTCTGTCAAACTTTCTGTTGACTAATCACTTCGAAAAAGGTACTGTCGATGAAACTCTTTTCTTTAGGAGGTATAAGAATGATATACTTCTGGTGCAAATATATGTTGATGACATTATTTTTGTGTCTACACGGCAAGAGTACTGTGATAAGCTTGAGGATTTGATGAAAAGTGAATTCAAAATGAGCATGATGGGAGAACTTTCTTTCTTTCTTGGTTTACAACTAAAACAATCCATCAGAGAGACTTTCATATGTCAGTCCAAATATATCTCTGATATTTTGAAAAAATATAAGTTCAACAATTCAAATCCAATGAAAACTCCTATTGCTACTGGAGTTAAACTTGACTCTGACCTTAAAGGTGAACCTACAGATGTCAAGAACTACTGAGGCATGATAGGGTCACTTCTGTATTTAACTGCTAGCAGACCTGATATAATGTTTGCAACTTGTCTGTGTGCCAGATTTCAAGTAAATCCTAAAGTATCACACTTTTCTGCTGTCAAGCGCATATTTAAATATTTGAAAGGGACTCAATTTTTGGGTCTCTGGTATCCTCTTAATTCTGGTTTCAAGCTTGTAGCATACACAGATTCAGATTATGGAGGATGCAAGAACGACAGAAAGAGTACTTCTGGTAGCTGTCAATTGCTTGGTGATAAACTGGTGAGTTGGACATCTAAGAAACAGAACTGCGTATCAACCTCTACATCAGAAGAATAGTATGTTGATGCTGCTAGTTGTTGCTCTCAAGTGCTCTGGATGAAAACTCAACTCAAAGATAATGGCATGGAGTACAATAAAATTCCAATTCTGTGTGACTCCAAGAGTGCCATAGCAATAACAGCTAATCCAGATCAACACTCCAAGACGAAACACATCGACATAAGGTACCACTTCATAAAAGACCATGTTGAAAAAGGGACGATTGAAATGTATTTTGTTTCAACTGACTTCCAACTTGCTGATTTGTTTACCAAAGCCCTTGATGAAAGGATATTTAACTTCTTAATCGGCAAGATGGGTATGCTGAACATGTCCTCCTAACTCTGTTCAAAACTCAACAGAGCCTCTGATGATCATACCAGAGCTCTGTCAAACAGTTGGGTAGGATAGTTCAACAGAGTCTCTGATGTTCACCAGAACTCTGTCGTGCATATTTTTTTAACAAGCTTTCAGTGAATTTGTTTGTATATATTTTTCTTTCTTTCTTTTGTATAAAGTTTTTTTTGAGCCCATTTGTCTAGGGGGAGCTTATAAAGGAAATAGTGCATAATTTTAGGGGGAGCAAGTCAAAACTCATTTTTCAAATCAAAATGACTTTGCTCTCTGAACTTTAAAAGGAAGGGAAAACCTGTTTTGTTGAAAATCTTTTGATAATGTCAAGAACTTACCAGAACTCTGACATTTCACCAGAGCATCTGTTGTTCCTCATCAGAGCTCTGTGAAATCTCTGAGACAATTCTGTTTTTGCTCTTTGACCACTTTTACAACAAACAGGATTTTTAAGTATTTTTGGGTAAAGGTGAAATATCTTGGGATACTTGAAAGAAAAGGGAAAGATCACTCAACAGAGGCAAAACTATGCAAAGCTCCACCAGAGCTCTGTTAGTTTGTTCTGCCACGTCATCAGAAGCACGTCATCAGAGATGCGGGTCATTCTTTAAACATCAACCACATGTCACCCACACATCTCTAACCGTGACGATTTGCTAGCCCAAAAGTTGTCAGACCAAAATCCACGTGGCAACCTCTGATTGAGAAACCAACCTTTAGATGTTCCCACGTTCCACTGTAGCGGCTGTTCCACTTTCTGAAACTCGAGTACCTACAGTACCTATGATCGTGATCCAGCCACACGTTCCTAATATAAATACCCATTTCTTTCAACCCATTTCATTCCTTAAGCTTACTGAGTATTCAAACCCTTGATCTTTTCCCTCCTTTGTTCAAAGCAATCATTGAGTTCTTCAAGAATCCCTAACCTGCAACAATGGCGGAACAACAAAACTCCGCAGAATCTAGCCGTATTGGTTCTGTTGACCAAATAGTCATTCTACCCTACGAGTTCATTGATAGCAACTATCGGTTTGATGCCAATCCAGCCAACTACCTGCCCATTTATCACATATTTTTTGAGTTTTTCAAAAACTCACCCATCTTTCGAGCCCTTACCTGTTATGATGATAACCTTCCAGACCTCTACGTCAAACAATGGTGGACTACCTGTCAGTTCATCCCAGAACAGAAAGGTATCATTGGTAATGTGGATTCAGGAAACCAGGGAAGAGCAGGTACTGTCAGGATTTGTGTCAAGACCCTGCGAAGAATCTTTCAAATGCCAACCAAAAGACAGTTAGGTATAGAAGCCTATGAGAAACCCCCAAAAGTTCCCATTCTTCTGGAGCTTATCAAATTCCTAGGATACAACCATACCCTCAACAAGATTGGTGATTTTAGAAGAAGCCATTTACCCCCTATGTGGAATTTCATATTTTCCACACTCAACAGAACCCTTACCTGCAAATCTGGTAGCCAAGACCAAGCAAGCACAGAAATACTACAAATAATGTATGGTCTTTACTACAAGAGGAACTTTGACTATGCAATGATACTCTACAAGGTTGTCCTTCGGCTGTCAATCTCAAGACCACAACCATTGCAGGAGGAGGAATTGTAGGTGTCCACCAGTTCCTGAAGGCTATCAAATACCAGAGGTTCATCAGTCTGGTCATCAGAGAAGCATTCCCAATCCTACAACTGAACCAACAGGGCAATCCAACACCTGTGTGGCTAATGTCCAGGTTCTTGGGAACTACTTCTGGCGAGTTTCCTTTCATTCGAAGATTTCCAGGTACAATGCTTTCTCTGATCCCTCAAGATCACATCTCTATCCAAAACTATAACAGTGCTGCTCAACCTCAAGAACCTGAGGTAAGATCCCCAGCATACTTAGCTCCTGAGCCTTCATTTGAATCAGAAAGTGAGGTTAGAATAGAGGAAGAAGAAGAGAGACCAGAGGTAAGAGTACCCGAAGTGGGGTCTTCCTCTGCACAAGAGATAAGGGACGAAGTAGAGAACAGAGCATCCTCTATGGAGGCTGTTCAAGAGGGAGTTAGGGAAGCTACAGAGGAGGTAGCAGAGAGTTCGTCCTCCTCTGGTAGTAGTGAGGAAGAAGAACAGAGACAAGAGAATCCTGAGAGTTCTAAATACCTAAGAGCCGAGGGAAATGAGAGCTTAGAAAAAGATGTTCAAGAGAACACAGATGAGGGCATCCATAACCAACATCCCAGTGCTTCCACACAATCTAATCCTGGTGATCAAGACCAAAGGATTATTGAAACAGAGGTGCACACCTCGAACCCCAGCCAACCTATACCATCAGAGGCACCTCTTCATGCCTCTGGTATGCACGAAGCCGGGGAAGCTATTTTGGTAGTGATGTTCATTCGCCCCAGAACATCAACAGGTCACCTCCACACGATGATGCCTCTGTGGCTCATTTAGACTTAACACACAATAGACCTGAGATCTTTCGAATCTCACGTAGCATCTGTCCGACTAAGGGACAATGGGAGACCATAGTAGAACAAGGGAAGACTTTGCTTGATCCAAACTCTTCTCAACATATCAGATTTCCTTCCTCAGAACCTGAGCTGGAGGAGGAAACTCTGATCAGAACACCTGTAGATGAATCCCCTCAAAAGGACCATCAGGGATCGGGTGGAAGTCCTCCAAGAGACAACATCAAAACCACTCTTATAGGAGGCGCCTCTGAACTCGAGGCAGAATTGGATACATGTGTTGGATCCAAGGTTACCCTCGTTGACACTGTCACAAGAGCAGAGTTCGAAAGCTTCTGTGATAGTATCAACAACTCCTTGAATGAGTATAAACTTATCAATGACCAGAAGGAGGAGCTGATCCGTAAGGAGAATGCCTCTCTTAAAGAAGAACTGCAGCATATCACTAATAAATTTGCTGAAGCTGAAAACTCAGAGCAGAGGCTGAACGTGCCAGAACAGAAGCAATTACAAAGTTGACGACAGAGATAGCAGATCTGAAAAGAGACAAAACAGAGGAGACAACGAAGACTGCGACAGAACTTGCTGATCTGAAGAGAATAACGGCAGAGAATCACAAGGAATCCTTGAACAGAACCCTGCCTATACCTTCTGTCCTCTTATCAGAATCGAACGTCAGAACCTTGACAGAGTTAATTGAAAACTCTGTTAAGAAAGCCATCAAAGACGCAACAACATCATCTGCTACTCCACTCAACATCTCCAGCCCCAACCCCAATGATCTACCAATGACAGTCGGCCAGATGGGCAACTTCAGAAAATCAGTTCTTAGCCGAATGATGACAATTTCATCTAAATTTGTCATCAAAGCCCAGGCGACAGAGAAACACGTGCAGGCATCTCTTGACACTCACAAAGTAAACTTTAAGAGTCAAGCAGATGAAATCAGAATTGCGGCAACAGAGGTTGAAGACGCAATGAAAAAGGCAGTCACAAACTTCACATATGCTATTTTACAGACTGCTACACTTAAAAGACCTGCAGAAGGAGCACCAGAAGGAGAGCCGTCACGAAAGAGGCCAAAGTTTGTTGCCCGGTCCTCACCCATTGTTCAGAGACTCTCTGACGAGGATTCCTCTGATGATGAAGTTGATTTTGAAGATGCTAAGGAAGCTCAATCATATAGCCAAGTGGGTGAGTCCGCAGATCAACAAAAGGGGGAGAAGGAAAAAGAGAAAGAGAAAGAGGCTGAGAAATAGAAGGAAAAGGGAAAAGGGAAAGGAAAAACGACAGAGACGACAGAGGCAGAGGCAGAAAGAGGAGATAAGGGGACAACAGAAGAAGACATGCCAGAAATGACTATGGTGGTATTCGACTACATGTTCAAAGACAGAACCATCAAAACACCAGAAGAGTCAACTCAACAACCACCAGAGATCATCATACTCGACACCCCTCCTACATCTCCAAGAACTGAACCAGAGAGATCAATCCCAATCTCTGCTGAAGAACAACCCAGCCAAGCCCAACCTCATGTCAAACCCCAAGTTCTACAAGAGCCCGGACGACATGTTGATATCCTCATGGCTGAAACACATGAAGACCAGAACCCAATTCAGCCAGAACAGAACCCAGAAACAACAACCCAACACACCGAGAAACCATCCTTAAAGGAATTTTTTGGTTATCTCTATGCTGACAGGGACATCATTCCTGTAAATGCCAAACCCATCAACACGTACCTCAATCCCATCAGAATAAACACCATTTCTGAATCAAGGCTGAAGTTGATTCAAACAAAGTCAAATCTGAACAGAGCCATAAACATAAACTTCGGTATCCGTAGAATCTTGGACATCAAGCATAAGAAATTCCAACATGATAGAATCGTATACCATGAGTACACTATTGAATCAACAGAAGGCGGGAATGAATTCTTCAACGACAATGATCTTGTGCTTCTGAATCCATACGATCTGATCATGCTTCACGCCTATTGCTTGAACTTCTCCGAAAGATACACACCAGTAAGAACTGCGCTACCAGAGGTTCGATTCGCCATGCAAGAGCACGTTAATCTCAGAACTCAGATTGATTTTCAGCTAGGCATTGAGTTCGAAGTTGAGAAACTAGTGGTTGCACCACCAAACGAAAACCTTAAGGGTTATGGCCACTACAGGACTGGAACAGTAGTTGAAAATCCTCCAGTCTTCATCTGCCGACAGAAGAAGATCAAGAAGGCCATCAGAATATCTAAAGCCCACAAGTACTCGAGTGAGTCGCTGGTGTATCTCAAGAACATAATTCAGAATCTCCCAAGAGAGAAGTGTCTAGAAGAGCAACTGAGGATCTGCATCGAACAGATAGATCTTATGATGGACTTCCGTGAGTTGATCAGAAGATTCGACAGAATCCTAAGGGGAGATAATTATGCCTAAATGTAACTATTCTTTTACTTCGTATTGTAATATCCTAAAAGAATAGTGCAAGTGTTAGCTTCAATCTTCCTAATCATAGAAGTATTTAGAAGTAGTGAAAAATAGGCTGAGTGAAGAAAGCCTCTTAGAGAGGCTCTGCCGACATTACCGAGAAATCAAGGTCAAGAAGCTACAGAAGCAGCAGAGGCTTCCTACAGAAGATCTGTCATACGCACAAAGAAGACCAAAGACTCGGAATCCGGCGAAGACTGCTCCACAGAGGACCAGACCGCAGAACCTCTGTAATTCATTACAGAGCCTCTGTGGTCCTCAATGAAGACTTGAAAGATATTACTGGATACGTTCATCAACTTGCATGGAAAAGTACTGTCAAAACACGTGTCAAGCTCTGAGTGGACTCAATAGGGCAAGGTACAAAATAGACGTATGCGCCATTTAATGCATTTACCAAAAGTACATCTGCTCCATTAAATGCGCATGGCTCAAACAACTGCTCACACCATCCAGTCCACTATTCACACCATCCAGTTTACTATTCATGCCGTAAAAGGAATAGTGACCTACTTCATAGTCTTCTAAGAGTAGTATAAAAGGAAGTCTCATGTTGAGATCTTCCTAACGGACGAATACACAAGGAATCACTAATACTCTCAAACTTTGTTGGAACCCAGATACACTTAATCAAGATTAACAGTCTATTAGTTGAATTTAGAGTTTAATGCGGAAGCGTATTTAAACTAACAGATATGTTTGATAGATGTTAGAACGCACATATATAAAGAAAACAGTAAGGAATAAAAAGGATTTCTTGAACAGTTACTGTTATTCAATATATAATAAGAACACGAAGAACAGATTAAGAACTGTTGGTGTGTGTGAGAATATAACACTCAGATATTTGACAATAACGTTTGAGAGTATTAGTGATTCCTTGTATATTCGTTCTTAGGAAGATCTCAACATGAGACTTCCTTTTATACTACTCTTAGAAGACTATGAAGTAGGTCACTATTCCTTTTACGGCATGAATAGTGAACTGGATGGTGTGAACAGTTGTTTGAGCCATGCGCATTTAATGGAGCAGATGTACTATTGGTAAATGCATTAAATGGCGCAGACGTCTATTTTGTACCATGCCCTATTGAGTCCACTCAGAGCTTGACACGTGTTTTGACAGTACTTTTCCATGCAAGTTGATGAACGTATCCAGTAATATCTTCCAAGTCTTCATAGCAGACCACAGAGGCTCTGTAAGGCATTACAGAGGTTCTATGGTCTGACCTTCTGTGGAGCAGTCCACTTGTTTCCGAGTTGATCTTCTTCTTGCGCACTACAGAGGTTCTGTGATTACCTCTGTAGCTTCTGTGGCTTTCTGGACTTGATCTTCTGGAAGAAGTGGCAGAGCCTCTGTGAGAGGCTTTTCTATACTTAGCCTATTTTTCACTACTTCTAAGTATTTCTATGATTAGGAAGATTTAAGCTAACAATCTCCCCCTAAGTAGTGAAAAATAAAAATTTGACTTTTAGTTAGGCTAAGTTGGATAAGACAGAGGTTAAACAATACCTCGAAATTTCTTTCATTTAGAAATATGCCAGAGACATTTTACATTTGAGTACAATGAAAGATAAACTTTTAACTTTGTTTGCAGAGATTGGAGGTCTGAGAATCAGATTTTGGCATCTTTGAAATCATTGTAGCTTCTGTTGTCTCTTCCAACTTTTCTGATCTCTTTGTAGAATCTGATGCAGAGTTCTCTTAGGCGAATTGTTGCGTCAATCTCTCTTATGATAGTATCTGCAACATCTTTTTCCATTTTCTTTGAACCTCTGTATTTCACAAGGCTTGCTCTGAACTTGTTCAGAGTATTTGTTGCGTACTTCTGACAGTCCATGCATACAAATAGTTTAGTTTCGCCTTGAGGGTTTTGAAATACTAACCCAATCCGTGGTTCTGTGATGATTGAGTTTGGTATGGCGTCTGGTGGGCAGCGATCCTCTGGTGGTCGTAGATCCAGATGTTTGAGACCGAGATCCTTTCCCAACTGGAAATCTATCATGCTGTAGAGCAGAAGCTTTTCCCTCATCGCTTTTCTCAATACTTGATAGGCTCTGGTGTTTGCCTCTGTGTTGTAGTTGTCCTTTGTCCATTGCAGAAGGTCAGGTAGATCGTATGGATTGATGTTTCTTAAGTCAGCATCAGCGAAGGTAGATTCTGAATTGTTCTCTCTTCTGACTTTGTAAAGATTGTACCTGACCCTTGGATAGGTTCTTGTGAAGGAGAATCGGCAGAAGATCATCTTTTTGATCTTGTGAATTGAGAAAACATCTGCTTTGGTTCTTGGCTTTGTTCTCGTGAAGATGTTCTCAAATTCTTCTCTGATCCTTGGATCTGTCACATGATCTGTTGGATAGTTTGTCTGAAAGGATTGTTTTTAGAGGTATTTGTATACCACTTCTTCCATTTCTTCATGTGTTGGACCAGGTCGTGGAATTTGTCTTCTGAGACTCTCCATCTGTTGAACAACTTCTGCAGCTCTACCAGTTAAAGGAATTTCTGACAGAGGCTTCAATCCATGTGCCCAGTCAACTTCTTCGGGTTTTGGGGTTTGAAAGGCGTCAAACGCACTCTTCATCAGTTTCTCTGTTGGCTTTGACAATGTTTTCTTCTTCTTAGGCTCTTCTGTCAGTATCCCTTTGCCTTTATCTTTTGTTGTCGTGGCAGAACCTGTTGCTTCTGTGGGATTTGAGGTTTGCACTTCTGTAGGTTTGATGGAGGTTGCCTCTGTGGATTTTGACGATTGTGACTTAGAGGACTTTTGTGGCGATGGTTCTGTTGGCTTGACTTGCTCTGTAACCTCTGTTGGAGGTTGTTTGGTGACTTCTTCTGTGAGCTTAGTTTCTGTTGATGAAGTGTTGTCATTGAATCTTCTTGCCATTCTGAAAGCTAAAGTGAACCTGTGCCTTTCTTCTTCTCTCTTCACCATACGATCACTCATTGTTGTGTGCATCCTTTTCAGAATGTCAGAAGCAGAGGTCGTTGCTCTTTTTGGTTTGGTGGCAATCGACTTTCTTCTGGGTATGGGTTGGGGTGTTTCCACAGAGGTGGGTGTTTTCTCTGTGGTTGGTTCATCTGTTTCTTCCAAAATGATTACCTTAGGGGCGGTAGTTGCCTCTGAGGTTTGCTTATCTGCTTCTGTAGTGTTGGGTTCTTCAGAGGTTGAATCCACAGAGATGGGTGTATTCTCTATGGTTCTTTGAGTTTGTTGTTGGGTTTGTTCTTGAGGGGCTTGGCTGATTGGTTCTGCTGCGATTGGTGGAGATTGAATTTCTCTGCTCGTAGCTTTCTCCCTTAAATTCCCCCCCTCATGATTATCTGATGGACCAGGTTGGTCATCATCAGAATCATCCTGACTTTTATCCGAAGTACCCTCTGCTCTGCAAGAAGTGTTGGGCTTCTTTGGCAATTCAGCTCCTGCTGCCTTCAATTTTTCACATATATCATCGCAGAGACCAATAAATGTCGCAAGCTCTGCTTCTGTCTTGAAACGCATTTTGCCGACACTTTTCTTGAAGTCCTTCACATAGTTGGCATTTGCAGTTGTGAAGGAGACAATGACTTCTGTGACCTGGTTTATGACGTTTTGTCCTAGCTCTGTTAGCTGTGCTCTGGTCATATAGTCTGTTGGCTGCATCATTGTCGTGGTTCGTATTGCCTCTGCTTGAACTTGTGATAACGCATTCTGTAAGTATGCAGGAGTAATGCCCTCTGCTCTGTTGGATTGCGTATTTAATTGTTCAAGGAAATCTTTGACCGAGTCCCTGAACGCAGAAGTTGCAGTTGTTTCGAATTGATGAGCGGCAGAAGTGGCTGTTTCTTTGGCAGTGGTTGTTGCAGAAGACTTCATCTCTGAGATGGCGGTTTTCACCTCTGTGGACAGATCGTCCATTTTGGTGTTCAGATTCAAGAGAGCTGTAGATGTTGTCTCTGCCAAGGATTTGAAAGAGCTTTGCGACTCTTTCATTGTTTGCTTCACAGAGGTGACAAGGGTGTTGAACTCATCCCTTGATACTTGTGTTCCTTGTGTAACCTCTGGAGGAACACATTCGTCTCCAGAGTGAGTCCCTGTTCCTGGGACACCTTCGTTCACCCTTGTTTGTACGATGGGGGTGGAAGGATTTCCTTCTGATCCTCGAGAGGAAACCTGAGTTTCGTTCTCTACAGAAGTTCTGTGAAGAACAGAGTCCAAATCCACTCCAGAGGTGGGTATTGGAATGTCCTTCTGTTGACTAGGAGACTTGTCTAGAGTCTCTTCGTCTCTGTGCTTACTACTTCTCTCTGAAAGAAGGTTTGGCCTTAATGTGTGCGTGACAGAGGAAACGAATTCCTCTGTAGGGTGTTCTTTTGTGATCTGGGGCGATTGATCACGAACATTAGGTGAGTCTCTTTGAGGAGACTCCCTAGGAATGGATTCCCCGGTTTCTGTGGGCACAGAGGTTGAAAGAGTAACCTCTGGCTGGATGGGTTGGGTTAGGATCGAGATGTGCTGCTCTTTTTCAATAACTCCTTCTGCAGCTAGACCTGCGGAGTTAGAAATGTGGGTTGCACTGGGAGTTGGGTTTGGTTGTGTGCCTTCTTCAACTTCGGCATCTTTTCTTGTTTCTTCTTCTGGTTCTGTGGAAGTTCGCTGCTCTGTGCGCAAGAAGTCATATATGTGATGAGATCCGTATAAGCTCAAGACATGAGTATGATAGAGACCTTTTCGTATCCAGATAGCCTCTTCTTCATCTGAATCTACCTCTGAGATTTCTATCCCTGTTTCTGTGGTTTCTTCTACAACCGTTGCCTCTGTAACTTCAGTTGTATTCCACTCAGCTTTGGTTTGTTCTATTTCTTCTGAAGCTTGGTTTGGACTTCTTCTGTGGACGTCCAATCCTTGAATGAAAGGGTTTTGTAAAATCACAGGGGTTTCGGCTGGTTGATTTCTGGGTGTTGTGTCATCTTCTTGTAGATGTGTGTCAATGCCAGAAATGAAGAAATCTTGTTCTTCTGGAGAGTGGTGGTCGAGAGGTTGTGCCGTCCACCCTGCTGTATTAAGGGTGTTTGCAATTTCGGGGTTCTGTAGGAAATCATTCAGGTCTCCCTGGTGAGCAAATCTATCTGGAGATTGATAGGGTGATTGATATCCTTCTTCTGTCATTCCTATTTCTGCATCTTCTTCTTCTGCAGTTTCACCCTCTATGATTGCCTCTTCTGCAATGGTAACCAATTTTTTAAGTGATTTACCATGCTTCTTTTTGGTTTTCATCCTTTTTGGTTTTGGTGCCCCTTCCTCTATTGATTTGGATCTTTTCTTTTTCTGTTTTGTGAAAAGGTGAGGAGCAGAGGAGCCAATCTCTGTGGCATGGGGAGGTGAAGGTCTATCTTCTGCAGTGCTAGTTGATGTGCCTTCTGCAGTTTTTCTCTTCTTAGCTTTTGGAGTAGAAGCAGAGATCTTTGCTGAAGATTTCTTTCCCATTATTTCTGCGCGTTTGGCTATGAAGCTGAGTTGAATAGCCATGTGTTTTGCTAACTTGTGATCCTTTTCTGCTTGAGTGGAAAGAGGTTTTGCTATCATTGTTCCTAGGGGGACACCTAAACGCGGGGGTGTCATAGGACTCGGTTTTGGAGTTCTATGATCGCGTATATACTCTTTCTGAAGGGATTTGTTCGATGCGTAGCGCAGAAGTTTCTTTGACAGAGGTCTGCAGTGTGAGTAGCCATCATCATGATCAGTGGGGGTATTTTTGTTCATCGGGAACTGTTTGGGAGTTGGCCCTTCCATTGGCCAATTTTGGATTAGCAGCAGAGGTTCGAACAGTACTCCCAATATTCTTTGGAATTGCAGAGGTGGTAGAAAGTTGGGATCGTTCTCTTTGACCCTTTTCGAGTTGTTCTTTCTGTCGATGGTGTTTACGATCTCTTGCATCATTATGGTCGCATAATCTAGTGGAAGATCATAGTAAACCCCATACATGATGCTCAAGATTTGATGTGAGCTCTGGTCAATACTCCCTATCTTTCCTGTCAGGCATCTGTTAAGAATATAGAACAAGGTGTTCCACAGAGGTGGTAATCGGCCTCTGCGGAAGTCATTTCTCTTCCGTAGTTGGGTGTTGTACCCAAGCATTTCCACGAATCGACAGAGCTCTTCGTCTGTTGGTTGCTCTGCATAACTTTTCAATCCCAGAAGACCCCTTGTTGGTAGGTTGAATTCAAGTGAGAACATTGTTCTGTTGAACTTGATTTCAAGATGCTCAGATTTATCAGGTTTTGAAATGTACCCTTTGATAAGAGAATCGTCTTTATCAAATCGGCAACTTTGCCAAAATTGGTTCAAATAACGGACTGGAATTTTGTTAGGGGTTCTTGATAGTAGAGGGAAGAGGACATGGTTTTCCATGATGTTCAGAAGTATGGCATGGGCTTCGCCGAAAGTAGTGGGTGAGGGGACCAAATAGCAGTTGTTGGATTTGATAGGAAGAGTGGCTTCGAAATGATCCTTAGCTATGAAGTTTTGCAAGTGTGTCGTCGGAGCAAAGTCTGCGGAGTCCCCTGAATCTTGTTGTTCAATATCTCTTGCAAGGCTGGGGTTTTCAGAATGTTCTGAATGAGCAGGGGAGTTTTCCGTTGAGTTCGCCGGAGAGAGTTCAGAGGATGTAGCTCGAGAAGATGAAGCCATTTGCAAGTGTTTTACAGGGTATCGCCGGAGAAGAAGATGAGAGTTTGTAAAAAGTTTTATGAGAGGGTAAGGTTTGTTTTTATAGGATGGTAAAACGGTAGACTTCGAAAGGGTAAAATATATGGCAATGGATTAAAGTTTGGAATCCGCACTCGAGTTTGAGCGGCGGGTTCAACTTACCAAAAAAAAACGTTCCATGTTTGCCCAATGAAAATGGGACACGTAGGCCATGTCAGAAGATGACAGGACGTCGTGCGCGGCCCATTAATGCTAGGCGCGTGGAGTTGTTCTTAGCCATACGAGTTTCACTCTCAGTAAAAGTAACCGTTATTGTTACAGAAATGCCCAAATTAACAAAATAGCAGAGCCTTTGTTAGTTTCCAGAAGCTCTGTGATGTTGAAAATTTTGAAGTTTAACCCTTTTCTCATATATCTCATTGTTATTATTGCTGAAGGTTCTTCTTTAAACGAAAACGTTTGTAAAGATATTGGAGAAGATCAATAGGATTTTGTCAAGAAATTTTACTCACAGAGGTTTTGTAGCTCTGATGGAACTTGCAGAAGCTCTGCAAGAGCCAGCAGAAGCTCTATGAGAGAAAAAATCTTATAACTTGAATTCTATTAACTTTCTGATCACCCAATTTTTGATCTGTGTTAAGAGATGTTTTTCGCACATTCTTGAAGGTTGGTGTCCGAGAAAACTATTTTGATAAACGTTTTGTTCGAGATAACATTCCAAAAGATCGACAGAGGGTTAATTTATGATCACAGAGCATATTTCCTGCAGAAGCTCTGTTGAGCTCAGCAGAAGCTCTATGACCTTAAATTTCTACTATTTCGAATTTTGTTAAACCTTTTGAACTTTTGATTTTTGAAATGTTATTCACAGTATATTTAGGACATATTTGACAATTCTTGTCCTAGAAAACTGTTTTCTAAAAACCTTTCGTGCGAGAGACATACCTTTTGGTTCTTCTGTTCTCGGCAGTTTTGTCTTACTTCTGTCGATGGAAAATTATCGACCTTCTTCTTTGGCTTTCCTTTGAAAGATTTATCTCTGTAGATCATTTGAGGGCCCCTTTTGCTCCCCCTTGATCTAATCACTTCTGTAGATCAAGAATTTTCCTTTTGCTCCCCCTTGATCTATGCTTGGATCAGAATATGATAAGTTTTGCATAGTACATAGGTCAAGTCTATCAGAGGTTCTGTGAAGGTTGTCAGAGGTTCTGAGCAGACCTTTCAGAAGTTCTGTAGTTTCAAGAACTATTGAAGGTTTTAAGAATTTACATATAGAAGTAGAATCTTTCAAAACAATAATTTAAGCAATGTATTTACTTATTATTTACAGAAGATAAAACTATACTTACTGAGGATTTTCACACCATGTTAATCATTCCTATCTTACCCACCAAGAAGTTGAATCTTTTCTCGTCTAGTGCTTTGGTGAATAAGTCAGCGAGTTGATATTCTGTGGGCACAAAATGCATTTCGATTGTACCGTATTCGACATGATGTTTCAAGAAGTGATACCTTATATCGATATGCTTGGTTTTTTGAGTGTTGCACAGGGTTGGCAGAGATAGCAATAGCACTTTTGGAATCGCAGAAGATGGGTATTTTGAACAGAATGTGGCCGTAGTCTTTTAGCTGAGTCTTCATCCATAGAACCTGAGAACAACAGCTAGCGGCAGCAACGTATTCAGCTTCTGCAGTGGATGTGGAAACATAATTCTGCTTCTTGGAGGTCCAACTGACTAGTTTACCACCTAGGAATTGACAACTCCCAGAGGTACTCTTTCTGTCGAGCATGCATCCTCCATAGTCTGAATCTGTATAAGCTTTAAGACCAAAACCAGAGTTCTGTGGATACCAGAGACCAAGATTTTTGGTCCCTTTTAGGTATCTAAAGATTCTCTTTATGGCATCATAATGTGATTTCTTTGGATTAGCTAGATAGCGTGCACAGAGACATGTGGCATGCATAATGTCAGGTCTGCTTGCTGTTAAGTATAACAGAGATCCAATCATGCCTCTGTAGAGAGTGCATTCTACAGAGATGCCATCTGTATGTAAGAATAACTTGTTTCCAGTGGCCATTGGAGTTTTCATTGCAGAGGCATCAGAGAAGCTATACTTGGAAAGAATGTCAGAGACATATTTAGCTTGATTTATAAAAATTCCCTCTGATGATTGTTTGACTTGGAGTCCGAGGAAGAAAGTTAATTCTCCCATCATACTCATTTCAAACTCACTCTGCATGAGTTTTTCAAATCTTTTACACTCTTCTGAATTAGTAGACCCAAAAATTATGTCATCTACGTATATTTGTACAAGCATTATCTCACTACTTTTGCGTTTATAGAATAAGGTAGTATCTGTTGTACCTCTGTTGTAACCATTGACTAGAAGAAAGGTAGAAAGTCGTTCATACCATGCTCGTGGAGCCTGTTTCAGTCCATATAGAGCTTTTTCAAGGTAGTATACATGCCTTGGAAACTTTGAGCTTTCAAATCCTGGTGGCTGATTAACGTATGTGAAATCCCAAATCTCTAGCAATAAGATATGAATGTAGTGAGAGAGAATCTAGAGAGCAAATATGTCATCCATGTATTGATCTCAAAGGATTACAAAAGGTTTCTAAAAATTACAAAAGCTTTCTAAAGTGTTTTGAAGTGTTACTAACAAATGGTCTAGACAAGCCTATTTATACCCATAACATACAAGGTATAAAGGCATTCACAATACTGTATAGACTCATACAGTACATTGACTTTACAGTAAATCTTGAATACAACAATGCTCTAACAATCTCCCCCTTTGGATTCAAGATTTAAAAAAAATAACAGCAGTCTTCAGCTCTTTGTAAAGTCAATCTTCTCAAACAGATACTCTATCAAACCATCTTCAAATAGCTTTATCTCCACTAGTTCACGGCGAACTATATGCTTTGACACTCTTTAAGAACTCAGCTTTGAAGAATCTTCAGACAAACATGAAAAATCATTGTCTTTTTCTTTGAAAAGTCAATCTTCTTCAACAGATTGTCTTCAAGTCTTGAACATGAAATTCCGATCTTTGTATAAAACCATCAATTCGGAACAAGATAAATCAGAAACGATTAGAGTTTGGATCAGAAAGATGTGAAACCATCCACATTGTTGAACTTTTAGGTGTAAGCGCATTCCGAGAATCACTCAGAACTAAGATAACCAAATTCGGCAACATTTGGACTTCACATGATCCTTCTCCCCAATCTTCAGTCTTTGTTCACGAATCTTTGACTTGAAATATCTTTGATTTGAAAATTCTTTGACATGAAATTGAAATTAAACTTTTCTCCCCCTTTTTCGATGATGGTGAGCATCGAAAACCATTTTCAATTTCAGTCGTGTCTTTGAGTATTTCTAACAATCTCCTCCTTACAGAATAACCTTGCTCCCCCTCAAAATAAGAATTCTGGAGCAATTTATTTTCTCCCCCTGAAAGTATGCATATATTTCAATAACGTACAGTATTTGAAATTGTAGCACAAATTTTAAAACAAATTTACACAAGGAAAATAAAATTCATTGAACTTCATTTTATAACTACTAACATTTGATCATTTGAATGCTTTACAAAAGAAATTCAACTTAATGAAATTTAACAATATTTCAATCAAATGAAATCAAATGCATGTGTTTGGATTCAAGAACAAGTCATCATTGTATATCAAGTTAAAAAATGTTCAGTTTCAACCCCTTTATTAAATCTATTTGGTGTGCTAGCATGGGAAATATGATTAGCTTCAAGCATATGCAATTCTAAAACATATAAGAATATTTTGCTCCACTCACACTATTTGTCCAAAATCAGAATTTTCACAAATTTACGGGTTTATCGCGACTTTGTATTTTCCCAAGTTTCAAGAGATGTGTGCTCATTGGCATCTTTTCTTTTGTGCTCATTGGCATCTTTTGATTTGTGCACATTGGCATCTTTTGATTTTGTGCTCATTGGCATCTTTTGATCAAAAAGTTTAGTAAGAATAAGATACACCGTTAAACATGACTTTCTATCTGGTTCTATAGCAGGATTTGGGTTAGCAGATCCCAGACCAGTTGGCCTTAGGTGCTAGGTGACGAGCACCCCTTAGAACTTAATTTCCCAAACCAGAAAGGCCACATCGATATATCTTAAACCCATTTGTACCAGTAGAACATGGCTTTCTATCTGGTTCTATTGCAGGATTTGGGTCAGCCGATCCCAGACCAGTTGATCTTAGGGACTAGGTGTCGAGCACCCCTTAGGACTTACTCTCCCAAACCAGAAAGGCCACAGGCACAAACTTTCAAACTAAATGATAGTGCAACTATTTTATCTCAATCTCTTGGTTCTAAAACATAGTGCTTTGCCCATATTTTCATTTCCATCCATCATTCTGACATATAGGCTTTTTGAGCATTATATTCTATATATATCCAGATTCACATAACTTTGAGCATTCAGCATAATTTCATTCATGTTTTGCTGACCTTTCGATTTATTTTAGAAGTGAAAGTTGAAACAAATATAACTCAGATAGTACAAAGTTTCTTGTAAAATCATCCTTTAGCACACATTTAATTCATTGAATGAAAATTGAAAATTTTATCTCATTGAATTAAATTTGTAAAGATTCAAATTTTCAAAGTGGTAGAAACAAAATATAATCCAATGTTACCTTTTACCACGTTCCTTGTAACAAAAATATATAGCAGTTAAGGATATCACCTGAGAAGTATGAGTTCTAAACTGATTTGTTTAGAAATCTTAGTCTTTGAAGTACGGGTTCTAAACTGATTTGTTTAGAAGCCAAAACATTGAAGCACGGGTCCTGAATTGATGTATTCAGAAACCAAAGTCTCTTTTAAGTGCGGGTCCTAAACCGATATGTTTAGAAACCATAGTCTTTGAAGAACGGGTTTTGAACTGATATGTCCAAAAGCCAATGATATTTGTCTCCCCCTTAATGGTACAAATATTTTTCAAAAAATACGCCGCTTCTCTTCTGTTTTCAGTCATGTGTGTGGTATGTATCTACAATTCAGTACAACACATGATGAACCTGCAAAACAGATTAAGCAGATTTTGGTACCCAATGGCACTTGGGTCCTAGTGGGTTAGGTGTAGATTTCTTACAAGGAATACTGTAAGAACCATACCAATAAGAAGTATAATCTTTATGCACAAAATCATTTGATCCACAGTAAGAACAACAGATTTTCTTATGTGCCAACCTAATCAAATGATTTACATAATGAATAGGATTAGGTTTAGCATAAGATTTACCTTTTGGCGCATTGTTCTTCTTTTCATTTGATGTGGATACAGATGATTTTGGCACTTCTTTCTTTGGAACTGTTGTGCCTTTGATTCTCCATTCCATCTTCACCCTCTTGAAGACTGGAACTTCTTCAGATTTGGAAGTATTAATTTTAGACACCTTAAGAATATCATCCGATTTATCAAACAGAGGATTATAGAAAAGATTAGAAGAACGAATCTGACCTTTTGAGAAATCTGTCGATCTATTAAATTGTTTAGAAGGAATGTTTTTAAAACTTGAACTTGAAGCAGTTTTAAAAGAACATTCAGAATCATTTGAATCAACAAATGGAGTCTGAAAGATAGAATTATGACTGGCCTGCTTTGAGACATCAAATTTAAAAATGACGTCTTCAAGTTCTTTAACTTTGTTTATTAAAACATTTTTCTCTTTAGAAATTAGATCAAATTTCTTTTGGAGATCAGATTTGATCAACTGATCCTTCATAATATCAGCTGATAAACCAGATAATCTTTTGGTAAGATTAAGAATCACATCTTCAAAATATACACGTTCCGATTCAAAATCTTTTTCCAAAAACCTTCTTTTATCAGTAATCTCTTTGAAAATTTCCATATTTTTCTTTTTAAGGGTTTTACTTTCCTTTTCAAAGAGATTTTTCTTTTCCGTGAAATCTTTTCTTTCCTTTTCCAAAAGATTTTCTAATTCAGAGATTTTCACGGAAAGTTCAGAACTTTTAATTTCAAAAGATTTGCGTTCAGTTTCAAATTTAGCTCTTTCTTTTTCGAGCTTGTCTTTTTCTAAAAATAAAACTTTCTCAAAGTCAGAAACTTGTTTTGAAAGTTTTATACAATTAAGTTCAATTATTTCCTTTTCTTTAAGAATCTTCTCTCTCCTGTCTTCAATGCTCTTCAGATCAGCATTTTCCTTTTTAAGAGTTGTTACTTTCTCTTGAAGTTTCTCGATTTGATCGTGCAGACTTGAGTTGTCTTTGTCTTTCTTTGTTTCAAGACCTGCAATATAAACTTCAAGATCATTTATTCTTTTAGTAAGTTTAGCATTTGAAGAAGAAATGTCTAAAATTTGTCTTTTCAGATTAACATTTTCTTCTTCCAATGCTTTATTTAAAATAGGAGTTGAAGAATTTGAAGCATTATCTTTAATAGGAGTTTCTGATTTAGGAGATGTTTCTGATAAAATAACTTGTTGCAAAATTCCATTATTTGCCTTAGCTTTTTCTTGTGGCTTTGGAGGTGTTTTGGTTATTATGACTTGTTGCAACACTTCATTATTTGGTTTAACAGAAACATGTGAATTAACAGATGTTTCTGTTATAATGACTTGTTGCAACTTTACATTTGGTTTAACAAAAACTTTTGCAATTGGAGGATTCTCCTTTTTCAGAGTTTGCTTCAAATCTTCACCACTGCTTTTAACAATAACTTGTTGTAAAACCATTTTGAATATTGCTAGAAATTGATCGTTCGGAAGATCAAGCAGACAGTGTATGAAAATACACAAAAAAAATATATAAAATTTTTTCTTGAAAAGCTCTTACAGTGTATGAAATACACTATAGAAAAAATTTCGAGATAATTTTTTTTTTTTTTTTTTTTTAAATTTACAAGAATTCGGATGAGTAAGGGTTCGAATTCAACGAATTCGGATGAAGAAGGGTTCGAATTCACTCAATTCGGACTTAACTTTGTTCGAATTCAATGAATTCGGATGCTTAAGGGTTCGAATTCAATGAATTCGGATGCTTAAGGGTTCGAATTCAATGAATTCGGATGCTTAAGGGTTCGAATTCAATGAATTCGGATGCTTAAGGGTTCGAATTCTATGAATTCGGATGCTTAAGGGTTCGAATTCTATGAATTCGGATGCTTAAGGGTTCGAATTCTATGAATTCGGATGCTTAAGGGTTCGAATTCAACACATGGAAAATTTAATCAACTCAATTCGAATCTAACACAGTTCGAATTCTCCTCAATTCGAATCTAACACGGTTCGAATTCTCCTCAATTCGAATCTAGCTGGGTTCGAATTCAATCAATTCGAATCCTTCTTGAGTCGAATTCTACACTTGTATTTCCAAGAACACTCCGAATTCTTCTTTGAATGATCCGAATTCACCAAGAATGATCCGAATTCACCAAGAATGATCCGAATTCTGCACTTCGAACACGAAAATCACTAAATCAGCCATAACTTTTTCAATTCTTGATCAATTGTTATGAAATTTGCACAGATTTGTTCGAAATTTGATTCCACACACTTTCTTAGTTAATCACAAATCCTAATTCGATCAATTTAATCGAATTTTGATCCAAAAATAGTAGAAAAAGTTTTCGAACAAAAATGATATAAAATGATCAGATCTGCAAATTCTGTGCAGATTTTGGTGTTGATCCAAGAATTAAAGATGTTCAGGAATCAAATCCGAGTGCAATGATGTCAAGAATCAATCCAAAAGATCAAAAATTAAAGAAAAGATGAAATCTGGATGAATAGTAAATGAAGAAGGGTTAGAATTCTTGATGAACAGTGATGAATAGTGATGAACACCCAATCCGAATTCTTCAGCTTTAGTGTAAAAAATCTTCAATTTGGTCTTCGATCTGCTTGAATCTTCTGTTTAGCTCTGATACCAATTGTGAAATCCCAAATCTCTAGCAATAAGATATGAATGTAGTGAGAGAGAATCTAGAGAGCAAATATGTCATCCATGTATTGATCTCAAAGGATTACAAAAGGTTTCTAAAAATTACAAAAGCTTTCTAAAGTGTTTTGAAGTGTTACTAACAAATGGTCTAGACAAGCCTATTTATACCCATAACATACAAGGTATAAAGGCATTCACAATACTGTATAGACTCATACAGTACATTGACTTTACAGTAAATCTTGAATACAACAATGCTCTAACAACGTAGACCTCTTCTTGGATTTCACCGTTGAGAAAAGCTGATTTTACGTCCATCTGATAGACTTTAAAACCTCTGTGGGCTGCGAAGGCTAAGAATATTCTTATTGCTTCGAGCCGTGCGACAGGGGCAAAAGTTTCATTGTAGTCTATGCCTTCTTCTTGTCTATATCCCTTTGCTACTAATCTTGCTTTGTTTCTGATGACCACTCCATCTTCATCCTTCTTGTTTCTGTAGACCCATTTAGTCCCAATGGCCTGTTTTCCTCTTGGCAGAGGTACTAGAGTCCATACTCTGTTACGCTCAAATTGCAAAAGTTCTTCTTGCATGGCGTCTACCCAGTTTGGGTCATCTAGGGCTTCAGAAATCTTCTTTGGTTCTATCACACTAATAAAATTTGTAAAGAAACAAAAGTTAGCAGTGGCAGACCTTGTTTTTACTGCGTCAGAAGGTTCTCCGATTATTTGGCTTGGAGGATGGCTTTTTGTCCATTGAGTTGTGCGTGGAAGATGATCATCAATGTCATTCAGACTTTCTTTAGAGACTTCTTGTGTTTCTTCTTGTGTAGCCTCTGTTGTTCTTCGTGCCTTGGTAGTTGTTTCTACCGTTTGTGGAATGATTGGTATGAGTGGTGGTGGAGTTTGTTCCTCTGTGGACGTATAGTCTTGGTCCTCGATTTCCTCTGTAATTGGTTCTTCTGTGGTTTGTGCAGCTTCTGTGGTTGTTTTCCTTGATGTTTCATCTTCTGCACTTTCTTCTGCTTCGGCAATTGTATCTGTAGTATTTACAGAAGAAGATGAAGCATTATTAGGACCAGTTAGAGACAAACCTGTAGGATTTTGTCCGACGGAGGATGGTTCTTCAGAAACCCTGATTGTTCCAACAGAAGGATCAATGTTTTCGTGGAGCATCTCTAAAAATAGAAGATCCAAGTCTTCTTTTGCTTGTGAGATGACAGAGGATTTCCCTTTAATTCCGAGTTCTGAACTGATTTGTTCAGAAGTCATTTGGAATGAATCATCAAAAGAAACATTGATGCTTTCTACAATCTTGTGAGACTTTGTAAGGAATGTTCTGTAGGCTTTGGAAGTGGCAGAGTATCCAATGAATTTGCCTTCATCTGCTTTTACATCAAACTTTCCTCTTGAATCTCTGTCGTTTAAGACGAAGCATTTGCATCCGAATACATGGAAAAATTTGATGTTTGGCCGCCGTTTGTTAAGCAATTTGTAAGGCGTCTTGAGGTGTCTTTTCACAATGGTTGATCGATTTTGAGTATAACACGCAGTAGAAATTGCTTCTGCCCAAAAGTTCATTGATAATCCGCATGCTGACATCATAGTTCTTGCGGCTTCCACAAGTGTTCGATTTTTTCTTTCGACAACACCGTTCTGTTGTGGAGTGCGAGCTGCAGAGAAGTTCTGTGATATTCCTTCTGTTGAAAGATAGGCTTCAATGACAGAGTTTTTAAATTCTGTGCCATTGTCACTTCTTAACTTCTGTATTCTGCAATTATAAAGAACTTGGATTCTTTTCATTAGATTTATCAATATATTTGGAACATCTGATTTCTTTCTAACGAATTCAACCCATGTGAAACGCGAATACTCATCAATTAGGACAAGTATGTATTTCTTGCCACCTAGGCTCTGTATGGCAATGGGACCGCAGAGGTCGACATGAAGCATGTACAGAGGTCTAGTGCAAGATACATCTTGTTAGATCTGAAGTTTTGTCAATAAACCAAGTGTTGAAGATCTGATAAGAAGGTTCAGAAGGTCTGAGAAGAAGAGTCAGAAGTTCTGAGAAGAAGAGTCAGAGATCTGAGAAAGAGAAGTCAGAAGTTCTGAGAAGCGTGATCAGAAGAATGTTCAGAAGTTCTGAACTACCTGTTCAGAACTTATGACGAGTTTCGTTATTTAGTAATGTGTAAACTAATTAGGACACGTGTTATGTTCTTATTAGTCTTTCTTATTTGTACTGTAGCTTTAAGATGTTTGTTGCAGTATAAATAGAATGGTTAGCACTACGTTGCTAACTGATTGATTTTCCCATATTACTTGTATTCTTTCCTTGTAATCTTTGAGGTGATCTCTCTCTTAGATCTGTAATTCTGTGCATCATTGAATACAATTGGGCTTGATCATACAATTTCTCAATTACTTCTTTCTATATTGATTGTAAGAATAGATCCTGCACTTTCAATTGGTATCAGAGCTAATCAACAAACAAATTCGTTCAAGATTGTGATTGCGAAGATCGATTGATCAATTTCTTGAAGATTTCTTGATTCATTCAAAATTCGATTCCGCTGCTAGGGCTAGTTCTTGAATTCTTAGCAATTCTTGAATTACCTGCTACTTTTCGATCAAGAAAATCGAATTTGTCTTTCTGTTGAATTTTCTTACAATCATGTCTTCTAAAGAATATCTAGCCATGGGATCCGAAACCAAACCGCCTGTTCTTATACCAGAAGAGTATCAGCAATGGAAAACTCGTATGATCCAATTCCTTGACAACATCGATGAAAATCTTATGATTTGTATACGAGAAGGTCCAATCGAAGTATATATCGATGTCGCCGCAACCCCTGCTACAGAGACAACTCCAGAAATTCCAGCGACCAGAGTAAAGAAGAATTATTCCCAATACACTGCTGAACAGAAAAATAGGCATGCTATTGACAAAAGAGCAATTACTTTGATGACTTTGGCTGTCCCGAATGAGGTTCTTAACAGGATTGACAGTGGATCATCAGCTAAAGAAATGTGGGACGAATTGGAAAGGCAAATGTTAGGAACTGTGAGATCTATTCAGGCAAAGTTAAATCAAAGCATAAATGCTTATGAAAGGTTCAAAGCAAAAGAGTCAGAAAGTTTGACAGAGACATACAGTAAATTTTGCACTATTCTAAATGACTTGAGAAGAAATGGACTGAAGAAAACAAAATCAGAAATAAATTACAAATTTCTGAACAGTCTAAATTCAGAATGGTCATCATTTGCCATAAGTCTGCAAATGAACAAGGATATGTGTGAAGAAGACTTAAATGATTTGTTCTGTGTTCTTAATCAACATGAAGACTCTGTCAAGTTAGTTGTGGAAGAAAAGAAAAATGTTGCTGATCAGTTAGCGTTCTTATCAAAGTCCAAAGCAATCAAAGCACCCAAAAAGACTGCATATCTATCAGAAATACCAAGTCTGGAGGAATCTGACAAAGAAGAAGGATCAGAAGATGATGAAGATATCAAGATAATGGCTGAAAAGCTAGCTTTGCTGACAAATACTTTCAACAAAAGGTATGGGAAGGGCAGATTTCAAGGAAATTATAAGAGAGCTGGAAGTTCAGATTATAAGAAGAAAGATGACAGAGAAGAAAATAAGATTGAAAAGAGAATAGAGAGAAGTGAAGAAAACAAGGAAGAGAAGGAAGAGAGAAAAGAAAAGAATCTGTGTTTCAAGTGTGGAAAATCTGGCCATTATGCCAAGGATTGCAGAGTTAAAGTTGTGAAAGATTATGAATACTACACGAAGAAGGCTCAGCTTGCAAAGAAGAGAGATGACGAGAGTGCGCTATTGGCTGAACAGGAGAATTGGCTGTACTACACTTCTGATGAAGATGATCATATCAACTTTCCACAGATGCGAAGCTATATGGCAAAAATGAGGAATGAGGATGATTCTGATTTTGAAGATGCTGATTCTGAGTCATCTGCTGAGGTACATTCTTCACTTGAATTAGAGTTAATGACACAGATTGGTGAAATGAAAACTGAATTTGCTAACCTAAGAAAACAGATAAAAGGAGAAAGAACTTTGGTTAACAAATTCAGAATTGAAAAAGAAGTAATAAACGAACAATATGAAGAATCTGAGGCTGAGAAACAGAAAGTTAAAGATGAAAATTCTGAATTGATGAAAAGGCTTTCTGAACTAAAAGTTGAGTTTTCAAAAATAAAGGATGAAAAAGGTGATTTACAAATAAAATTTGATATGTTATTTGAAGAAAGAAAGAATTTATACTCCAAAATCAAAGAATTGGAAGATTTGAATTTGAAAAGAGGTCAAACTCAGCAAACATTAAATCTTTTATTAAGCAATGTTAAAGATACAAGATTTTACAATCCAAAGAAGGGATTGGGATTGGAAGAAAATGTCATTTTAAAAAGAGCTCCAATACTTCAAGTTTCTAAGCCAAAAATCCCAGAAATTGTTGAAGTTTTCATAAGACCTGCTAGTTCTATAACAAGTTCTGACAATTTGCAAAGACCAAACTCTAAAAAGTCAGATGAGACAATTTCTGAGTCTAAAACAGAAAAGTCAGTTGGTTCAGAAGAAAAGGTTAAGAAAGAAGTTTCTAAACCAACAGATGAAAAGCCAAGATACAATGATACTAAATTCAAGTATGATTCCTTAAATGTCAGCTACAAAAATAAACAACCAAGTTTTTCATATCATGACATTGAGAGCATATTTGATACAAGTAAAAATTCTGAAACAGTCAATCAGAAGTCTGAAACTTCTAGTCAGGATTCTGAACTTTGTAGTCAGAATTCTGAGTCTAAAGATCAGACATCTGAGTCTGTAAATCAGAACTCTGACTCAGGTAGTCAGAAGTCTGATTCAACTGGATTTTCTGAAACAAAATCAGATGAATTTTTGCAACTTGAAAAGAGATTTAATCTTGTGAGTCAAGAACTTGAGGATTTAAGGAAAACTTATGATGAACTTGAAAATGATTTCTGTGAAGTGGATATTAAACTTGAAGAAGCTTTGAAAGAAAAGAATATTTTTATTCAGAAAATAACAGAGCTTGAAAAACTGAAGACTGAGTATGATCTTTTTAAAATTAATGCTTCAAGAGAAAATGATAAATTCTTTAATGAATCAAGTACATATGAAAAAGGTGAATCATCTAATTCTTCTAACAAAAAGAACTTGAATTTTTCAGAAAAAGAAGAAAGCAAAAGGAAAGATGATCTTGCAAAGTTGAACGATCTGAAAAGGGAACTTGAGAAGCTTAGAATGAAATCTACTTCTGAACTAAACGCTAGAAATTCTTGTAATAAGGGCAATTGTACTCTGAACAGTATAAATAAAAATGAAATGATCTATGTTTCAGATTTATTGTCACTTGCAAAGAAAAATCTTGTTTGTGTTAGATGTAAAAATGATTCATTCCAATATTCTCACAAATGTCAAGTCAAAATAACTTCTGTTTCATACATAAGAAAAGATATTCAGAAAGTTTCTATTTCTCAAAATACAGAAAAGAAGAAAATTTTTGTTCCTCAGACTCAGAAGAAAGAAAAGATAAAAGAAAAGAAAGTTGAAAACATAGCAAAACCAAAAGTTACAACTCTCAAAAAGAATTTGAACAAACTTGTAAGCAGAAAATGTTCTGACTTCATAAAAGTTCAAGGAAAGTGGTGTTTGAAGAAAGATTTTGAGTGGAGAGTAAAAGGTACTGATGTTAAATCCAATGACAAAGCTAACAAAGATGGACCCATTCCAAAATGGGTACCTAAACCTAACTGATCTTTTTGCAGGGCTGTCATGTGTGGTTTTTAGATTCAGGAGCTTCAAGACACATGACAGGTCAGAAGTCTTTTCTATCAAACTTCACAGAAAAGGCTGGAGGAGCAGTAAACTTTGGAAACAATAGCAAAGGTCAAGTCAAAGGTTATGGGGATTTAACTAAAGGGGATCTAACTATCCAAAAGTTCAGTCGATGGGAGGAAAGAAATATATGCTTGTGATTGTTGATGAATTATCCAGATACACGTGGGTTGAGTTCCTAAGAGCTAAGTCAGAAGCTGCTACTACATTGATAAATTTTATCAAAAGGATTCAAGTTCTCTTACAACTTCAAGTTCAGAAAATCAGAAGTGATAATGGAACGGAGTTCAGAAATGAGACTCTTCAGAATTTTCTAGAAAGTTCTGGGATTTCTCACAATTTTTCTGCTGTCAGAACTCCTCAACAAAATGGTGTTGTTGAAAGGAAGAATAGAACTCTAGTTGAGGCTGCGAGAACAATGTTGGCTTATGCAAATCTTCCTACTTTCCTATGGGCTGAAGCAATTGCAACTGCTTGTTTTACACAAAATAGAACTTTAATCAATAAGAGATTAAATAAGACTGCTTATGAACTGATAAATAAAAGAAAACCATTAATCAAATTCTTTCATATTTTTGGTTGCAGATGCTACGTTCTCAGAGACAGAGAAAATCTTGCCAAATTCGATAAAAAGGCAGATGAAGGATACTTTGTGGGTTATTCTTTAACTTCCAAAGCATTCAGAATCTACAATAGAAGAACCAAGAGGATGATGGAGAGCATAAATGTAACTTTTGATGAAGCCAGAATGCGGACTTCTGAACAAGACAGTTCAGAACTCATGCTGAACAAGACAAAAATGACTTCTGATACAAAGTCTAATCCTATTTGTTCAGAACTCAATTTACTGTTTAAGGATGCTTTTAGTGAACTAATTTCTGACTCTTATGCAGAATATGAAAACCCAAAGATGGTCAAAGAGATGAAAAATAAGACTCCAGAAATAGTTCAATCAACTGTAATTTCTGACAAAGGTCCATCAGAGGAGTGCCCAAATCTAATAAATACAAGTGGTGAAAACTCTGAACCTTGTAATCAGAATTCTGATTCTTGTACTCAGAACTCTGAACAAGTCAATCAGAACTCTGACTTCATTAATCAGAACTCAAACTTGGATGCAACTCCTACTCATACGTCAGAACAAGGTGACAGTTCAGAATTACAAGCAATCATTGATGAGAATGATGCAAACAACAATTATTCAGAGATTGATGTACTCCCTAGTGCTAACAAATGGACTAAAAATCACCCTATTCATCAAGTAATAGGTGATCCATCAGCAGGAGTAAAGACAAGATCAGCTACAGCAAATGAAGTAATGTTTGCTGGTTTCTTAAGTGTAATTGAACCAAAGAAAGCTAATGAAGCCCTAGAGGATCCAGACTGGATTTCAGCAATGCAAGAGGAATTGCTTCAATTTGAAAGAAATAAAGTTTGGAGACTCATTCCAAAGCCTGAAGGTAAATCTATAATTGGAACTAAATGGGTGTTCAGAAACAAAAAGGATGAATCAGGTGTTGTCATCAGAAACAAGGCAAGATTGGTTGCTAAGGGATACTGTCAACAAGAGGGAATTGATTATGATGAGACATTTGCACCAGTGGCAAGAATAGAGGCAATCAGAATATTTTTAGCCTATGCTGCACATAAAAACTTCAAGGTGTATCAAATGGATGTCAAATCAGCCTTTCTAAATGGCAAACTTAATGAAGAGGTGTATGTCCATCAACCTGAAGGTTTTGTTGATCCAGAATTCCCTGATCATGTTTATATTTTAGACAAAGCTTTATATGGTCTAAAACAAGTACCACGAGCCTGGTATGACACTCTTACTAAACACCTGTTAGGTTCAGGATTCAAGAAAGGTAAGATTGACACAACTTTGTTTTTAAAGAAACAGGGTAATGATTTGATTCTGATTCAGATTTATGTTGATGACATAATATTTGGTTCTACCAGTCCAGAATTATGTGATAATTTTTCAAAAGTCATGTCATCTGAATTTGAAATGAGCATGATGGGTGAACTGAATTTTTTCCTTGGTCTTCAAGTCAAACAACTACCAAAAGGTATTTTCATAAATCAAGGAAAATATGTCAGAGATATTCTGAAAAAGTTCAAAATGTCTGATTGTGCTTCTATGAGAACACCTATGGCAACTAACATAAAGTTAGATGCTGATCTCAAAGGTGTTTCAGCAGATATCAAACTTTATAGAGGCATGATTGGATCATTACTTTATTTGACTGCAAGTAGACCAGATATCATGTTTTCTACCTGTTTCTGTGCTAGATTTCAATCTAACCCGAAAGAATCACATATGTTGGCTGTCAAAAGGATTTTAAGATATCTCAAAGGAACACCTGATCTAGGTTTATGGTATCCAAAAGAAACTGACTTCAAATTGACTGCTTTCACTGATGCTGATCATGCAGGAAGTAGGTTGGACAGAAAGAGTACATCTGGTGCTTGTCACTTTTTGGGAGATAAAATAGTGAGTTGGGCATCAAAGAAACAGAATTGTGTATCCACTTCAACTGCTGAAGCAGAGTATGTTGCTGCTGCTGCTTCATGCTCTCAAACATTGTGGATGAGAACACAACTCATGGACTATGGATATCAGCTTAATAAGATTCCCATCTATTGTGACTCAGAAAGTGCAATTGCTATTACTCAGAACCCTGTTCAACATTCGAAGACTAAGCATATAGACGTGAGGTATCATTTTATAAAGGACTATGTGGAAAAAGGAACTATAGAGATGCACTTTGTGCATACAAAGTATCAATTGGCTGACTTGTTCACAAAGCCTCTTGATCACAAAATGTCTTTTAAAATCAACTTCTGACCAATATAAAACATTTTGATTATTCAGAAGAGGTTTGAACAGATAAGAAATGAAAACAAATCTTTTAAGCATCACAAAATGATTTTCAAAAGAATTTTGATGCTCCCCCTTGACTTGAGCATGCATTTGAGTAATAATGATACATAAAGATGAGATAACAAGATAATCGAAGAAGCATAATCCATACAGTTGAAGTTATTTGTATTTCTCAAAAATAAATTTTTGAAAGTTAGATTGCTGAAGTATTGACTCAGAATTTCTGACCTTAAGATTTAGAGGTTCTGATCTCAAGACTCAGAAGTTCTGAGAAAGAGAAGTCAGAAGTTCTGAGAAGCGTGATCAGAAGAATGTTCAGAAGTTCTGAACTACCTGTTCAGAACTTATGACGAGTTTCGTTATTTAGTAATGTGTAAACTAATTAGGACACGTGTTATGTTCTTATTAGTCTTTCTTATTTGTACTGTAGCTTTAAGATGTTTGTTGCAGTATAAATAGAGTGGTTAGCACTACGTTGCTAACTGATTGATTTTCCATATTACTTGTATTCTTTCCTTGTAATCTTTGAGGTGATCTCTCTCTTAGATCTGTAATTCTGTGCATCATTGAATACAATTGGGCTTGATCATACAATTTCTCAATTACTTCTTTCTATATTGATTGTAAGAATAGATCCTGCACTTTCAATTGGTATCAGAGCCAATCAACAAACAAATTCGTTCAAGATTGTGATTGCGAAGATCGATTGATCAATTTCTTGAAGATTTCTTGATTCATTCAAAATTCGATTCCGCTGCTAGGGCTAGTTCTTGAATTCTTAGCAATTCTTGAATTACCTGCTACTTTTCGATCAAGAAAATCGAATTTGTCCTTCTGTTGAATTTTCTTACAATCATGTCTTCTAAAGAATATCTAGCCATGGGATCCGAAACCAAACCGCCTGTTCTTATACCAGAAGAGTATCAGCAATGGAAAACTCGTATGATCCAATTCCTTGACAACATCGATGAAAATCTTATGATTTCTATACGAGAAGGTCCAATCGAAGTATATATCGATGTCGCCGCAACCCCTGCTACAGAGACAACTCCAGAAATTCCAGCGACCAGAGTAAAGAAGAATTATTCCCAATACACTGCTGAACAGAAAAATAGGCATGCTATTGACAAAAGAGCAATTACTTTGATGACTTTGGCTGTCCCGAATGAGGTTCTTAACAGGATTGACAGTGGATCATCAGCTAAAGAAATGTGGGACGAATTGGAAAGGCAAATGTTAGGAACTGTAAGATCTATTCAGGCAAAGTTAAATCAAAGCATAAATGCTTATGAAAGGTTCAAAGCAAAAGAGTCAGAAAGTTTGACACAGACATACAGTAAATTTTGCACTATTCTAAATGACTTGAGAAGAAATGGACTGAAGAAAACAAAATCAGAAATAAATTACAAATTTCTGAACAGTCTAAATTCAGAATGGTCATCATTTGCCATAAGTCTGCAAATGAACAAAGATATGTGTGAAGAAGACTTAAATGATTTGTTCTGTGTTCTTAATCAACATGAAGACTCTGTCAAGTTAGTTGTGGAAGAAAAGAAAAATGTTGCTGATCAGTTAGCGTTCTTATCAAAGTCCAAAGCAATCAAAGCACCCAAAAAGACTGCATATCTATCAGAAATACCAAGTCTGGAGGAATCTGACAAAGAAGAAGGATCAGAAGATGATGAAGATATCAAGATAATGGCTGAAAAGCTAGCTTTGCTGACAAATACTTTCAACAAAAGGTATGGGAAGGGCAGATTTCAAGGAAATTATAAGAGAGCTGGAAGTTCAGATTATAAGAAGAAAGATGACAGAGAAGAAAATAAGATTGAAAAGAGAATAGAGAGAAGTGAAGAAAACAAGGAAGAGAAGGAAGAGAGAAAAGAAAAGAATCTGTGTTTCAAGTGTGGAAAATCTGGCCATTATGCCAAGGATTGCAGAGTTAAAGTTGTGAAAGATTATGAATACTACACGAAGAAGGCTCAGCTTGCAAAGAAGAGAGATGACGAGATTGCGCTATTGGCTGAACAGGAGAATTGGCTGTACTACACTTCTGATGAAGATGATCATATCAACTTTCCACAGATGCGAAGCTATATGGCAAAAATGAGGAATGAGGATGATTCTGATTTTGAAGATGCTGATTCTGAGTCATCTGCTGAGGTACATTCTTCACTTGAATTAGAGTTAATGACACAGATTGGTGAAATGAAAACTGAATTTGCTAACCTAAGAAAACAGATAAAAGGAGAAAGAACTTTGGTTAACAAATTCAGAATTGAAAAAGAAGTAATAAACGAACAATATGAAGAATCTGAGGCTGAGAAACAGAAAGTTAAAGATGAAAATTCTGAATTGATGAAAAGGCTTTCTGAACTAAAAGTTGAGTTTTCAAAAATAAAGGATGAAAAAGGTGATTTACAAATAAAATTTGATATGTTATTTGAAGAAAGAAAGAATTTATACTCCAAAATCAAAGAATTGGAAGATTTGAATTTGAAAAGAGGTCAAACTCAGCAAACATTAAATCTTTTATTAAGCAATGTTAAAGATACAAGATTTTACAATCCAAAGAAGGGATTGGGATTGGAAGAAAATGTCATTTTAAAAAGAGCTCCAATACTTCAAGTTTCTAAGCCAAAAATCCCAGAAATTGTTGAAGTTTTCATAAGACCTGCTAGTTCTATAACAAGTTCTGACAATTTGCAAAGACCAAACTCTAAAAAGTCAGATGAGACAATTTCTGAGTCTAAAACAGAAAAGTCAGTTGGTTCAGAAGAAAAGGTTAAGAAAGAAGTTTCTAAACCAACAGATGAAAAGCCAAGATACAATGATACTAAATTCAAGTATGATTCCTTAAATGTCAGCTACAAAAATAAACAACCAAGTTTTTCATATCATGACATTGAGAGCATATTTGATACAAGTAAAAATTCTGAAACAGTCAATCAAAAGTCTGAAACTTCTAGTCAGGATTCTGAACTTTGTAGTCAGAATTCTGAGTCTAAAGATCAGACATCTGAGTCTGTAAATCAGAACTCTGACTCAGGTAGTCAGAAGTCTGATTCAACTGGATTTTCTGAAACAAAATCAGATGAATTTTTGCAACTTGAAAAGAGATTTAATCTTGTGAGTCAAGAACTTGAGGATTTAAGGAAAACTTATGATGAACTTGAAAATGATTTCTGTGAGGTGGATATTAAACTTGAAGAAGCTTTGAAAGAAAAGAATATTTTTATTCAGAAAATAACAGAGCTTGAAAAACTGAAGACTGAGTATGATCTTTTTAAAATTAATGCTTCAAGAGAAAATGATAAATTCTTTAATGAATCAAGTACATATGAAAAAGGTGAATCATCTAATTCTTCTAACAAAAAGAACTTGAATTTTTCAGAAAAAGAAGAAAGCAAAAGGAAAGATGATCTTGCAAAGTTGAACGATCTGAAAAGGGAACTTGAGAAGCTTAGAATGAAATCTACTTCTGAACTAAACGCTAGAAATTCTTGTAATAAGGGCAATTGTACTCTGAACAGTATAAATAAAAATGAAATGATCTATGTTTCAGATTTATTGTCACTTGCAAAGAAAAATCTTGTTTGTGTTAGATGTAAAAATGATTCATTCCAATATTCTCACAAATGTCAAGTCAAAATAACTTCTGTTTCATACATAAGAAAAGATATTCAGAAAGTTTCTGTTTCTCAAAATACAGAAAAGAAGAAAATTTTTGTTCCTCAGACTCAGAAGAAAGAAAAGATAAAAGAAAAGAAACTTGAAAACATAGCAAAACCAAAAGTTACAACTCTCAAAAAGAATTTGAACAAACTTGTAAGCAGAAAATGTTCTGATTTCATAAAAGTTCAAGGAAAGTGGTGTTTGAAGAAAGATTTTGAGTGGAGAGTAAAAGGTACTGATGTTAAATCCAATGACAAAGCTAACAAAGATGGACCCATTCCAAAATGGGTACCTAAACCTAACTGATCTTTTTGCAGGGCTGTCATGTGTGGTTTTTAGATTCAGGAGCTTCAAGACACATGACAGGTCAGAAGTCTTTTCTATCAAACTTCACAGAAAAGGCTGGAGGAGCAGTAAACTTTGGAAACAATAGCAAAGGTCAAGTCAAAGGTTATGGGGATTTAACTAAAGGGGATCTAACTATCCAAAAGGTTTTCTATGTTGAAGGATTACAACACAATCTTTTCAGCATAAGTCAGTTTTTAGACAGTCTTTGTCAAATTAAGTTTCAAATAACAGGTTGCATGATTCTAACTGAAAATGATGTCAAAGTCTTCTGGGCCAAAAGACATATGGACTTATTTGTAGTTAATTTTTCAAAATTGAAAATATTAAATACAGTTTGTCTTTTATCAAAATCAACTGCAAATGAATGCTGGCTTTGGCACAGAAGATGTTCTCATCTGAATTTCAAAGATCTTAATAATCTTGTTGCAAAACAGTTAGTTAAAGGCTTACCAAAGCTTAAATTTGAAAAAGAATCATTATGCTCAGCTTGTGAAATGGGCAAGATGAAAAAGAGTTCTCACAAATTAAAAATGGACTCATCTTGCAAAGCACCATTAGAAATGATTCATACTGATCTTTGTGGTCCAATTTCAGTTCAGTCGATGGGAGGAAAGAAATATATGCTTGTGATTGTTGATGAATTATCCAGATACACGTGGGTTGAGTTCCTAAGAGCTAAGTCAGAAGCTGCTACTACATTGATAAATTTTATCAAAAGGATTCAAGTTCTCTTACAACTTCAAGTTCAGAAAATCAGAAGTGATAATGGAACGGAGTTCAGAAATGAGACTCTTCAGAATTTTCTAGAAAGTTCTGGGATTTCTCACAATTTTTCTGCTGTCAGAACTCCTCAACAAAATGGTGTTGTTGAAAGGAAGAATAGAACTCTAGTTGAGGCTGCAAGAACAATGTTGGCTTATGCAAATCTTCCTACTTTCCTATGGGCTGAAGCAATTGCAACCGCTTGTTTTACACAAAATAGAACTTTAATCAATAAGAGATTAAATAAGACTGCTTATGAACTGATAAATAAAAGAAAACCATTAATCAAATTCTTTCATATTTTTGGTTGCAGATGCTACGTTCTCAGAGACAGAGAAAATCTTGCCAAATTCGATAAAAAGGCAGATGAAGGATACTTTGTGGGTTATTCTTTAACTTCCAAAGCATTCAGAATCTACAATAGAAGAACCAAGAGGATGATGGAGAGCATAAATGTAACTTTTGATGAAGCCAGAATGCGGACTTCTGAACAAGACAGTTCAGAACTCATGCTGAACAAGACAAAGATGACTTCTGATACAAATTCTAATCCTATTTGTTCAGAACTCAATTTACTGTTTAAGGATGCTTTTAGTGAACTAATTTCTGATTCTTATGCAGAATATGAAAACCCAAAGATGGTCAAAGAGATGAAAAATAAGACTCCAGAAATAGTTCAATCAACTGTAATTTCTGACAAAGGTCCATCAGAGGAGTGCCCAAATCTAATAAATACAAGTGGTGAAAACTCTGAACCTTGTAATCAGAATTCTGATTCTTGTACTCAGAACTCTGAACAAGTCAATCAGAACTCTGACTTCATTAATCAGAACTCAAACTTGGATGCAACTCCTACTCATACGTCAGAACATGGTGACAGTTCAGAATTACAAGCAATCATTGATGAGAATGATGCAAACAACAATTATTCAGAGATTGATGTACTCCCTAGTGCTAACAAATGGACTAAAAATCACCCTATTCATCAAGTAATAGGTGATCCATCAGCAGGAGTAAAGACAAGATCAGCTACAGCAAATGAAGTAATGTTTGCTGGTTTCTTAAGTGTAATTGAACCAAAGAAAGCTAATGAAGCCCTAGAGGATCCAGACTGGATTTCAGCAATGCAAGAGGAATTGCTTCAATTTGAAAGAAATAAAGTTTGGAGACTCATTCCAAAGCCTGAAGGTAAATCTATAATTGGAACTAAATGGGTGTTCAGAAACAAAAAGGATGAATCAGGTGTTGTCATCAGAAACAAGGCAAGATTGGTTGCTAAGGGATACTGTCAACAAGAGGGAATTGATTATGATGAGACATTTGCACCAGTGGCAAGGATAGAGGCAATCAGAATATTTTTAGCCTATGCTGCACATAAAAACTTCAAGGTGTATCAAATGGATGTCAAATCAGCCTTTCTAAATGGCAAACTTAATGAAGAGGTGTATGTCCATCAACCTGAAGGTTTTGTTGATCCAGAATTCCCTGATCATGTTTATATTTTAGACAAAGCTTTATATGGTCTAAAACAAGCACCACGAGCCTGGTATGACACTCTTACTAAACACCTGTTAGGTTCAGGATTCAAGAAAGGTAAGATTGACACAACTTTGTTTTTAAAGAAACAGGGTAATGATTTGATTCTGATTCAGATTTATGTTGATGACATAATATTTGGTTCTACCAGTCCAGAATTATGTGATAATTTTTCAAAAGTCATGTCATCTGAATTTGAAATGAGCATGATGGGTGAACTGAATTTTTTCCTTGGTCTTCAAGTCAAACAACTACCAAAAGGTATTTTCATAAATCAAGGAAAATATGTCAGAGATATTCTGAAAAAGTTCAAAATGTCTGATTGTGCTTCTATGAGAACACCTATGGCAACTAACATAAAATTAGATGCTGATCTCAAAGGTGTTTCAGCAGATATCAAACTTTATAGAGGCATGATTGGATCATTACTTTATTTGACTGCAAGTAGACCAGATATCATGTTTTCTACCTGTTTCTGTGCTAGATTTCAATCTAACCCGAAAGAATCACATATGTTGGCTGTCAAAAGGATTTTAAGATATCTCAAAGGAACACCTGATCTAGGTCTATGGTATCCAAAAGAAACTGACTTCAAATTGACTGCTTTCACTGATGCTGATCATGCAGGAAGTAGGTTGGACAGAAAGAGTACATCTGGTGCTTGTCACTTTTTGGGAGATAAAATAGTGAGTTGGGCATCAAAGAAACAGAATTGTGTATCCACTTCAACTGCTGAAGCAGAGTATGTTGCTGCTGCTGCTTCATGCTCTCAAACATTGTGGATGAGAACACAACTCATGGACTATGGATATCAGCTTAATAAGATTCCCATCTATTGTGACTCAGAAAGTGCAATTGCTATTACTCAGAACCCTGTTCAACATTCGAAGACTAAGCATATAGACGTGAGGTATCATTTTATAAAGGACTATGTGGAAAAAGGAACTATAGAGATGCACTTTGTGCATACAAAGTATCAATTGGCTGACTTGTTCACAAAGCCTCTTGATCACAAAAGGTTTTCTTTTCTCATATGTAAAATAGGAATGCTTAATCTGCCTAGTTGAAAATATTTTTTTCTTTCTTAAAAATGCTAAATTTTTCTAAGTGAAGTTGTCTGAGTAGTGTACTCAGAACTTCTGAGTCTTGAGTTCAGAACTTCTGAGTCTTGAGTTCAGAACTTCTGAGTCTTGAGTTCAGAACTTCTGAGTCTTGAGTTCAGAACTTCTGAGTCTTGAGATCAGAACCTCTAAATCTTAAGGTCAGAAATTCTGAGTCAATACTTCAGCAATCTAACTTTCAAAAATTTATTTTTGAGAAATACAAATAACTTCAACTGTATGGATTATGCTTCTTCGATTATCTTGTTATCTCATCTTTATGTATCATTAATACTCAAATGCATGCTCAAGTCAAGGGGGAGCATCAAAATTCTTTTGAAAATCATTTTGTGATGCTTAAAAGATTTGTTTTCATTTCTTATCTGTTCAAACCTCTTCTGAATAATCAAAATGTTTTATATTGGTCAGAAGTTGATTTTAAAAGACATTTTGGTTACAAGGCAAAATTCTTCTGAGTCATGGAATCAGAACATCTGCGCGTGTTATTCAGATCTTTGACTTGAGTCAAAATTCTATCCACTAACACGTGTCAGCTTCATATTTGTTTGACAATGCCACGTATTTCATTTAAATCCTTTGTGGTATTTCACGTGTGTTGACTCCGTTATAACATTGATTTCGCTTTTCCGTTAAACCTTTCAACTTCGCGGATTTTAAATAGGTCTTAAAATCCCTATTTCAAAGTTCTTTCAAATTCCAGAGCGAAACGTGAGATACGAATCAAATCCAGAGTTCTTTGAATCTGTTTTCTTCTTAAATCATGTCTGAAATACGAAGAAGTGGTCCAATTTCTCTACATTCTACAAAATCGATAATGGATTCATCTGATTCGGAAAGTGATGAAGTACAAAATAGAGTTGCAGAGGAAGGGGCAATAAGAAATGATGAAGAAGATGAACAAATGGATGAATCTGAAGGAAATGCGGATGAGGTAAATGTTAATATTGAACATGATCAGAGTGCTGCAGGTTCTATTATGTCAGATAGATCTATTCTAGTGGAAAGAGTTGTTCCTGAGAGTGAATGGTTGAAATTATCTGAAAATAACTGTGTTATATTGTTTGAGGAAAGTCGTTTTAAGCCTGAACACAGAATTATCATGGAGTTATTCAAACATCATCCGTACAGAAAATGGTTTACAAGAAGTAAAAATGTGCCTGTTCAGTACATACAACAATGGTGGAAATATCTTAGGTTAGAAGATAATAAGTTTGTGTCTGAAATTGGAGGAGTGACATTTGTCTTATCTATCTCTGCACTAAGAGAGATGCTGAATCTACCAGAGAAAGATGATGTACAAAGAAGAACAGATTTTGAGGATTTACCCCTAACAGAGGAATTAATAGCAGAGTTTATGAAGTTGGGATACAATGAAGGATTGAGGACTCTCAGTTTGTTCAGAAGAAACAAATTACCACCTATTTGGGCTTGCTTCTTTCATGTGGTAAATAAATGTTTGTCAGGGAAAAATAGTTCTGCTGATCAAGGTTCTAAACAAATTCTTCAGATATTTCAAGGTTTAGTGAAGAATAGGCATTATGACTATACTTTAATACTTTGGGAAGATATGAAGAATACATTTGAGAAGAATCAGAAAGCAATTCAGAAGAAGACAAAGGATGCTCCACTGACATACATTCCCTACATAAGGTACTGGCAAATTGTTATTTGGTATGCCATGCAGGAAAACAGAACAATCTCAAGAAGAACAAATGAAGAGCATGGTCCTACATTTTATTTGGGTAAGATGACCTCAGTAACAAGACTTGAAAATTATCTCAATCATAAACTGTTACCAAAATCACTTAGGAACTATATTCCAAGGGAGAGTGAGATTTTAAAAGCTTATTGCACCTCTATGGGAATTGAATTACCTCAAATCCCTACCCAAGAGGACCAACCTGAGAAGAGAGGTGAGGGGTCTAGTCGAATTAGAGAGGGGGAGGATGTTCAGATGGGTGAACATTCTGAGAGACTTGAGGGGGAAAATTCTGAGAGCTTGGTTAGACTCAGTGAGGAAAAACAGAATGAGAGTGGTGAGGATGAGAGATTGTTAACAGAGGTTCAAACAGAAAGAGATGCCTCTGAACCAGCTAATCTTGACCAGGTAACCACACATGCTATTGGTTCACATCTCTTGGTGTCCAATATTGAAACAAACACCATGGACCTAGTGGTGGATCTTGAACAACCCATCCATACCCACTCAGAAGCATTTCAACATGCTACTGTTTCACACAAATCCGGGGAACCATCCCAAACTCATTTGGAGGGAGGTGATAAATCCCAACTTATTTTTCAACACATTGAGTCTGAATATCACAGTCCTATTCATATTGAGCCTGAAATTCCTTTTGACACTTGCACAGATCAGGAATTTCGTACTACTGAAACAACATTCATAGACATGCCTAATGTTGGGTGTCAAGGATTGGATGGAAGTCCTGGTGAGGTGAACATTACAAAAGCCTCATTCAAACGTGCATCTGTTGTACAAGATGACTGTGTGTTATCTACAGGCCATGAGCTCTCTGGGCACATGAAAACTGGACCATCTGTTGGTTCAGGTTCACTGTTAGAAACTTCTGAATTTGAAAAGATTCAGAAACAAAACAAGGAGATGGGGGAAAAAGTAGAAAATTTGGAGAAGAGGATGGAGGATCTGAATGATGAGGTATCAGATTTGAAAGTTGTATTAGAGAAAAAGTTAATTTCTGTTGAAACCAAGGTAGATGATGTAAAGAAATCCTTGGATTCTCACAAAAAGGAGATCATGGATATAATGTCTGGTTTTCAAAAAGATATGTTAAAACAGATGCAGGGTATGCAGGAATCTATATTGAAAGCACTGAGTGTATCTTTGGCTTCTACTTCAAAGCCTCTTGATCCTGTTCCTATTGCAGAAGCTGAACCTGAAGTTGCTTTTAATCAGAACTTGAAAAGGAAGTTTGATGATAATGATCCTCATAATCATCAAAAGGGGGAGAAAAGACAAAGGTTAAGTTCTGATGATGATATTGGCATAGAAGATTTTGAGATAGCAGACATGCACTTAGCCAATACAAAAAGTACAGAAGATCAGACACAGGAAAATTTAAAGGAGATGATTCAGATAGTACAGCTTGACAGTTCAGATACAGAAGAAATGGAGTTGGGAAGTATTGATAGTAATGAATCAGATAAAACAGAGGAATTGAACTTGGATACTGAGATGGAAGGAAACTCAGATGAAACTGTAGCTATTGAGGAATCTGATTTGAGAATGGAAGAAATAGTGGAAAGTACAGTGGAAAACAGATGTACAGATATTGTGGTTTATAACAGTGAAAGGGCAATGGAGTCTGAATCAGAAGAAAGGAGGTTGAATGAAGAATTGATCAGAAGAATGCATAATGAGGTAGTTAGAGCTTTGAGTGTCCAGAAAATTCATAAAGGAATAAAAGTGATAAGACCCATTGATCTAATGGGAGAAGAAGACAGAACTGTAGATTACACTCAGGATTTTAAAGATGATTTTAGGTTTAACTTTTGTGATGAGTTAAATACAGAAGAAGAGTATGTGAAAGTGAAAGACTTCTTTATGCCTTCTGAATATGTATTCAGAAAACCAATCGAGATTCCAAAGATTAAATTGCAAAGACTAGAAGAACCTTTGTGTGACTTCATTCTAGAGTTAAGTGATGTACCTTTAGCCAGACAATTTCATGATGATATTTTTCCTGAGGAAATATATGATAATCTCTACTACACAGAAGGAGAGTATGAGCTTTTGGAGAGTAATATTGATGGTTTTATGGATGACAGAGCTCAGATGGTCTACTCAGAAGCTTCTAATATGTTCAGAGTTCCTGACTCAAAACTGCATATTCAGAAAAGAATCGAGAAAGTTCTGATGTTTCAACAAGATGAATTCAATGGTTTAATGTTCGTTAGAATGGAAACACTGAAAGAAAGAAATACAAAGGTTTCCATGTCTACATTTGATTTTCACAGATTGACTCTTGATGATCAGATCTTTCTAGTCAAGTTCTTTGCTAGCACTGAAGAAGCCTTGATAGAAATTGAATGCAGAAGACTTCTGGGTATTTATGTCAGAAATACATACTTGTATGACTTCCAGTTGGCTATAGAAGAAAGAAAAGAAAAGTGCAATCTGAGTTCTCCCACAAAGAAAACAGAAGTTGATCTACATGTGAAGGGTTTTGTGAATGAAGGAATGGAGGCAGAAGGGTTCACATATATGGTTCACGAAAGACTTGAATTATTCAGATTAAAAGAGTTGGTGAAGTACAGTGATGCAACTCTGAATTGGCTGTTGATTAGAATGGAAGTAAGTATGGATGCTGAAAAGGAGAGTTTAAAGAAGAGATGCATAAACTGTGTGAAGAGGAGGTTGGATTTTAGAAGAAAAATCAGAAACAGTAGTGAATGGTTGTTATCTGAGGTGAATCCCAAAAAGATTCTACATAATGATTTTGTGTTCCCAGCTGAGTATGAAGTGAATGAAATTTTGTCAGATGAGGCTGAAGAAGTTCAGGACACAACACCTCAGAATGTGCAGATAACTAATATTGATCAAGCTGAACAGTCTGAACCCAAAGAAGATGAAATATTCATTGATCTGAATGGATACTTTCTTGAATTTGATCTGCCTGAGTTCTTCAAACCAAAAGAGGTACAATTCTTGGATGTGTATTATGATAGGTCTAAGGAGACTCAGATCTGGTTGGCTGAAAAATCAAGATGTCTTGGCAAAACAAAGCAAGCCGTTTACTCAGATTTTCTAATCACTGGAATCAGAGAATTGAAGGTTAAGAAATTCAGAAAGATGGAGTACTTATCCTTTGAAGTTTTGAGAGAAGATGGCAAGGTTTATTATTTCACTGATGCAGATTTTGAGAAACTGTCAGTGGTTGACTTCTACAGATTACACAGCTTTCTATGTTTTAAAGAGTCAAGTAAAGATAGAAATGAAAGGAAGGCAAGAAGTGTGGTGATTGAGGCCATGTTCTATATCTTAAGGTGGCATTGCTATACAGATTTCCAAATAGCTCTGTATTTGCAAAAGTCATGTGTTTATCTGGCAAATCCCAATACAGATCATGAGCAGAAAAAGGTGTTAAAGACTGGAAGTGTTCACAGATATCCAGAGTTGGGAGTATTTTTGAAGAACAAAAGTGGAAAGATCTTCTTCAGAGCAAAGGAAACTGCAAAATATTGTTCTGGAACTTTAAGGATCATAAAGCACAATTTGGAGAAAAAGATGCTGAAAGTGAAGGAAGCAAACATGGTTCAAGAAGTAATTAATCAGCAAGTTGAGATTATTCAAGAAATTATTGACAAGATTGATAAGAGGCTTAATCTGAGGAATGTGCTACTTCAGAAAATTGTTCCTGCTCTGAAAGAATTAGATGATGCAAAGTTTAAGTTTATTTGACAAAAAGGGGGAGATTGTTAGATCTGAAGTTTTGTCAATAAACCAAGTGTTGAAGATCTGATAAGAAGGTTCAGAAGTTCTGAGAAGAAGAGTCAGAAGTTCTGAGAAAGAGAAGTCAGAAGTTCTGAGAAGCGTGATCAGAAGAATGTTCAGAAGTTCTGAACTACCTGTTCAGAACTTATGACGAGTTTCGTTATTTAGTAATGTGTAAACTAATTAGGACACGTGTTATGTTCTTATTAGTCTTTCTTATTTGTACTGTAGCTTTAAGATGTTTGTTGCAGTATAAATAGAGTGGTTAGCACTACGTTGCTAACTGATTGATTTTCCATATTACTTGTATTCTTTCCTTGTAATCTTTGAGGTGATCTCTCTCTTAGATCTGTAATTCTGTGCATCATTGAATACAATTGGGCTTGATCATACAATTTCTCAATTACTTCTTTCTATATTGATTGTAAGAATAGATCCTGCACTTTCAAAAGGTTTTCTTTTCTCATATGTAAAATAGGAATGCTTAATCTGCCTAGTTGAAAATATTTTTTTCTTAAAAATGCTAAATTTTTCTAAGTGAAGTTGTCTGAGTAGTGTACTCAGAACTTCTGAGTCTTGAGTTCAGAACTTCTGAGTCTTGAGTTCAGAACTTCTGAGTCTTGAGTTCGGAACTTCTGAATCTTGAGTTCAGAACTTCTGAGTCTTGAGTTCAGAACTTCTGAGTCTTGAGATCAGAACCTCTAAATCTTAAGGTCAGAAATTCTGAGTCAATACTTCAGCAATCTAACTTTCAAAAATTTATTTTTGAGAAATACAAATAACTTCAACTGTATGGATTATGCTTCTTCGATTATCTTGTTATCTCATCTTTATGTATCATTAATACTCAAATGCATGCTCAAGTCAAGGGGGAGCATCAAAATTCTTTTGAAAATCATTTTGTGATGCTTAAAAGATTTGTTTTCATTTCTTATCTGTTCAAACCTCTTCTGAATAATCAAAATGTTTTATATTGGTCAGAAGTTGATTTTAAAAGACATTTTGGTTACAAGGCAAAATTCTTCTGAGTCATGGACTCAGAACATCTGCGCGTGTTATTCAGATCTTTGACTTGAGTCAAAATTCTATCCACTAACACGTGTCAGCTTCATATTTGTTTGACAATGCCACGTATTTCATTTAAATCCTTTGTGGTATTTCACGTGTGTTGACTCCGTTATAACATTGATTTCGCTTTTCCGTTAAACCTTTCAACTTCGCGGATTTTAAATAGGTCTTAAAATCCCTATTTCAAAGTTCTTTCAAATTCCAGAGCGAAACGTGAGATACGAATCAAATCCAGAGTTCTTTGAATCTGTTTTCTTCTTAAATCATGTCTGAAATACGAAGAAGTGGTCCAATTTCTCTACATTCTACAAAATCGATAATGGATTCATCTGATTCGGAAAATGATGAAGTACAAAATAGAGTTGCAGAGGAAGGGGCAATAAGAAATGATGAAGAAGATGAACAAATGGATGAATCTGAAGGAAATGCGGATGAGGTAAATGTTAATATTGAACATGATCAGAGTGCTGCAGGTTCTATTATGTCAGACAGATCTATTCTAGTGGAAAGAGTTGTTCCTGAGAGTGAATGGTTGAAATTATCTGAAAATAACTGTGTTATATTGTTTGAGGAAAGTCGTTTTAAGCCTGAACACAGAATTATCATGGAGTTATTCAAACATCATCCGTACAGAAAATGGTTTACAAGAAGTAAAAATGTGCCTGTTCAGTACATACAACAATGGTGGAAATATCTTAGGTTAGAAGATAATAAGTTTGTGTCTGAAATTGGAGGAGTGACATTTGTCTTATCTATCTCTGCACTAAGAGAGATGCTGAATCTACCAGAGAAAGATGATGTACAAAGAAGAACAGATTTTGAGGATTTACCCCTAACAGAGGAATTAATAGCAGAGTTTATGAAGTTGGGATACAATGAAGGATTGAGGACTCTCAGTTTGTTCAGAAGAAACAAATTACCACCTATTTGGGCTTGCTTCTTTCATGTGGTAAATAAATGTTTGTCAGGGAAAAATAGTTCTGCTGATCAAGGTTCTAAACAAATTCTTCAGATATTTCAAGGTTTAGTGAAGAATAGGCATTATGACTATACTTTAATACTTTGGGAAGATATGAAGAATACATTTGAGAAGAATCAGAAAGCAATTCAGAAGAAGACAAAGGATGCTCCACTGACATACATTCCCTACATAAGGTACTGGCAAATTGTTATTTGGTATGCCATGCAGGAAAACAGAACAATCTCAAGAAGAACAAATGAAGAGCATGGTCCTACATTTTATTTGGGTAAGATGACCTCAGTAACAAGACTTGAAAATTATCCCAATCATAAACTGTTGCCAAAATCACTTAGGAATTATATTCCAAGGGAGAGTGAGATTTTAAAAGCTTATTGCACCTCTATGGGAATTGAATTACCTCAAATCCCTGCCCAAGAGGACCAACCTGAGAAGAGAGGTGAGGGGTCTAGTCGAATTAGAGAGGGGGAGGATGTTCAGATGGGTGAACATTCTGAGAGACTTGAGGGGGAAAATTCTGAGAGCTTGGTTAGACTCAGTGAGGAAAAACAGAATGAGAGTGGTGAGGATGAGAGATTGTTAACAGAGGTTCAAACAGAAAGAGATGCCTCTGAACCAGCTAATCTTGACCAGGTAACCACACATGCTATTGGTTCACATCTCTTGGTGTCCAATATTGAAACAAACACCATGGACCTAGTGGTGGATCTTGAACAACCCATCCATACCCACTCAGAAGCATTTCAACATGCTACTGTTTCACACAAATCCGGGGAACCATCCCAAACTCATTTGGAGGGAGGTGATAAATCCCAACTTATTTTTCAACACATTGAGTCTGAATATCACAGTCCTATTCATATTGAGCCTGAAATTCCTTTTGACACTTGCACAGATCAGGAATTTCGTACTCCTGAAACAACATTCATAGACATGCCTAATGTTGGGTGTCGAGGATTGGATGGAAGTCCTGGTGAGGTGAACATTACAAAAGCCTCATTCAAACGTGCATCTGTTGTACAAGATGACTGTGTGTTATCTACAGGCCATGAGCCCTCTGGGCACATGAAAACTGGACCATCTGTTGGTTCAGGTTCACTGTTAGAAACTTCTGAATTTGAAAAGATTCAGAAACAAAACAAGGAGATGGGGGAAAAAGTAGAAAATTTGGAGAAGAGGATGGAGGATCTGAATGATGAGGTATCAGATTTGAAAGTTGTGTTGGAGAAAAAGTTAATTTCTGTTGAAACCAAGGTAGATGATGTAAAGAAATCCTTGGATTCTCACAAAAAGGAGATCATGGATATAATGTCTGGTTTTCAAAAAGATATGTTAAAACAGATGCAGGGTATGCAGGAATCCATATTGAAAGCACTGAGTGTATCTTTGGCTTCTACTTCAAAGCCTCTTGATCCTGTTCCTATTGCAGAAGCTGAACCTGAAGTTGCTTTTAATCAGAACTTGAAAAGGAAGTTTGATGATAATGATCCTCATGATCATCAAAAGGGGGAGAAAAGACAAAGGTTAAGTTCTGATGATGATATTGGCATAGAAGATTTTGAGATAGCAGACATGCACTTAGCCAATACAAAAAGTTCAGAAGATCAGACACAGGAAAATTTAAAGGAGATGATTCAGATAGTACAGCTTGACAGTTCAGATACAGAAGAAATGGAGTTGGGAAGTATTGATAGTAATGAATCAGATAAAACAGAGGAATTGAACTTGGATACTGAGATGGAAGGAAACTCAGATGAAACTGTAGCTATTGAGGAATCTGATTTGAGAATAGAAGAAATAGTGGAAAGTACAGTGGTAAACAGGTGTACAGATATTGTGGTTTATAACAGTGAAAGGGCAATGGAGTCTGAATCAGAAGAAAGGAGGTTGAATGAAGAATTGATCAGAAGAATGCATAATGAAGTAGTCAGAGCTTTGAGTGTTCAGAAAATTCATAAAGGAATAAAAGTGATAAGACCCATTGATCTAATGGGAGAAGAAGACAGAACTGTGGATTACACTCAGGATTTTAAAGATGATTTTAGGTTTAACTTTTGTGATGAGTTAAATACAGAAGAAGAGTATGTGAAAGTGAAAGACTTCTTTATGCCTTCTGAATATGTATTCAGAAAACCAATTGAGATTCCAAAGATTAAATTGCAAAGACTAGAAGAACCTGTGTGTGACTTCATTCTAGAGTTAAGTGATGTGCCATTAGCCAGACAATTTCATGATGATATTTTTCCTGAGGAAATATATGATAATCTCTACTACACAGAAGGAGAGTATGAGCTTTTGGAAAGTAACATTGATGGTTTTATGGATGACAGAGCTCAGATGGTCTACTCAGAAGCTTCTAACATGTTCAGAGTTCCTGACTCAAAACTGCATATTCAGAAAAGAATCGAGAAAGTTCTGATGTTTCAACAAGATGAATTCAATGGTTTAATGTTCGTTAGAATGGAAATACTGAAAGAAAGAAATACAAAGGTTTCCATGTCTACATTTGATTTTCACAGATTGACTCTTGATGATCAGATCTTTCTAGTCAAGTTCTTTGCTAGCACTGAAGAAGCCTTGATAGAAATTGAATGCAGAAGACTTCTGGGTATTTATGTCAGAAATACATACTTGTATGACTTCCAGTTGGCTATAGAAGAAAGAAAAGAAAAGTGCAATCTGAGTTCTCCCACAAAGAAAACAGAAGTTGATCTGCATGTGAAGGGTTTTGTGAATGAAGGAATGGAGGCAGAAGGGTTCACATATATGGTTCACGAAAGACTTGAATTGTTCAGATTAAAAGAGTTGGTGAAGTACAGTGATGCAACTCTGAATTGGTTGTTGATTAGAATGGAAGTAAGTATGGATGCTGAAAAAGAGAGTTTAAAGAAGAGATGCATAAACTGTGTGAAGAGGAGGTTGGATTTTAGAAGAAAAATCAGAAACAGTAGTGAATGGTTGCTATCTGAGGTGAATCCCAAAAAGATTCTACATAATGATTTTGTGTTCCCAGCTGAGTATGAAGTGAATGAAATTTTGTCAGATGAGGCTGAAGAAGTTCAGGACACAACACCTCAGAATGTGCAGATAACTAATATTGATCAAGCTGAACAGTCTGAACCCAAAGAAGATGAAATATTCATTGATCTGAATGGATACTTTCTTGAATTTGATCTGCCTGAGTTCTTCAAACCAAAAGAGGTACAATTCTTGGATGTGTATTATGATAGGTCTAAGGAGACTCAGATCTGGTTGGCTGAAAAATCAAGATGTCTTGGCAAAACAAAGCAAGCCGTTTACTCAGATTTTCTAATCACTGGAATCAGAGAATTGAAGGTTAAGAAATTCAGAAAGATGGAGTACTTATCCTTTGAAGTTTTGAGAGAAGATGGCAAGGTTTATTATTTCACTGATGCAGATTTTGAGAAACTGTCAGTGGTTGACTTCTACAGATTACACAGCTTTCTATGTTTTAAAGAGTCAAGTAAAGACAGAAATGAAAGGAAGGCAAGAAGTGTGGTGATTGAGGCCATGTTCTATATCTTAAGGTGGCATTGCTATACAGATTTCCAAATAGCTCTGTATTTGCAAAAGTCATGTGTTTATCTGGCAAATCCCAATACAGATCATGAGCAGAAAAAGATGTTAAAGACTGGAAGTGTTCACAGATATCCAGAGTTGGGAGTATTTTTGAAGAACAAAAGTGGAAAGATCTTCTTCAGAGCAAAGGAAACTGCAAAATATTGTTCTGGAACTTTAAGGATCATAAAGCACAATTTGGAGAAAAAGATGCTGAAAGTGAAGGAAGCAAACATGATTCAAGAAGTAATTAATCAGCAAGTTGAGATTATTCAAGAAATTATTGACAAGATTGATAAGAGGCTTAATCTGAGGAATGTGCTACTTCAGAAAATTGTTCCTGCTCTGAAAGAATTAGATGATGCAAAGTTTAAGTTTATTTGACAAAAGGGGGGAGATTGTTAGATCTGAAGTTTTGTCAATAAACCAAGTGTTGAAGATCTGATAAGAAGGTTCAGAAGGTCTGAGAAGAAGAGTCAGAAGTTCTGAGAAGAAGAGTCAGAGATCTGAGAAAGAGAAGTCAGAAGTTCTGAGAAGCGTGATCAGAAGAATGTTCAGAAGTTCTGAACTACCTGTTCAGAACTTATGACGAGTTTCGTTATTTAGTAATGTGTAAACTAATTAGGACACGTGTTATGTTCTTATTAGTCTTTCTTATTTGTACTGTAGCTTTAAGATGTTTGTTGCAGTATAAATAGAATGGTTAGCACTACGTTGCTAACTGATTGATTTTCCCATATTACTTGTATTCTTTCCTTGTAATCTTTGAGGTGATCTCTCTCTCTTAGATCTGTAATTCTGTGCATCATTGAATACAATTGGGCTTGATCATACAATTTCTCAATTACTTCTTTCTATATTGATTGTAAGAATAGATCCTGCACTTTCACATCTGTTTTGCCTTTGTGGGAAGCTCTTTTGAGTTTTCCCATCTCACAGGCAGAACATAAATGATCCTTATTGAATTTAACATTTGGCAAACCTTTAACTAGATCAATTTTGACCAGTTTTTCCAATGTGTGAAAATTCAAGTGACAGAACCTGTTGTGCCATAACCAGGCTTCTTCACTTTTGCAGGCAACAAGGCAAACTTTGTCTTTGTTCTTTGAGTTGAAGTTCATTAGATATAGATCACCTATTCTTTCAGCTCGCAGAAGTTCCATACTTGTTTCTTCACTTTGTAGAGAGCAGAAAGTTCTTTTGAACAACACATTGAATCCTGTATCACAAAGTTGACTTACACTGAGTAGGTTGTGCTTAAGGCCATCCACATATGCAACTTTGTATACAGAAACGTCTTCTTTCCTTATGACTCCATAGCCTTTTATGTGTCCTTTCTTGTTGTCTCCAAAAGTCACAGATCCACCATCTTGTGTTTCTTTGTACGTGGATAGTGCACTTCTGTCACCAGTCATGTGCCTTGAGCATCCGGAGTCTAGATACCAGATTGGCACATACTTCTTCTGCAGAACAATCACAGAGATTTAGGTACCCATATCCATATGGGTCCAATATTGTTAGAGTTTTTCAAGTTTGCCTTGGCATTCTTGAAATACATTTTGTTCTCTGCAGAAGAGTCAGATTGTTTCTTTGTGGGATTTGACTTTTGAATTGTCGTAGAGAGTAAACAGACTTGACTTGAAAAATGATTATTAAGTTTAGACATAAGATCAAAGCAATGACAGTATTGAATATGAGATGTAATTTGCTTGAACTTTTCATTGAACTTTTTAAACTCAGCCACAGAGGCATTACATTCTTTCTTTACATTAGATTTCCTATTACTAGAAGATCTATGAATACTCGAATGTTGTTTGCAAAAGCTCTGTTTAGGACCTGCCTTCTGTGGGTTGCTTCTGTGGTGAACTTCTTTTGTTAGAGCATTGTTGTATTCAAGATTTACTGTAAAGTCAATGTACTGTATGAGTCTATACAGTATTGTGAATGCCTCTATACCTTGTATGTCATGGGTATAAATAGGCTTGTCTAGTTCATTTGTATGTAACACTTTAGAAACCTTTTGTAATCATTTGAGCTCAATACATGGATGACATATTTGCTCTCTAGATTCTCTCTCACTACATTCATATCTTATTGCTAGAGATCTGGGATTTCACAATTGGTATCAGAGAGAATCTGTTAAATTTCATTTGATTGAAAAATCTGTTAAATTTCATTAAGTTGAATTTCTTTTGTAAAGTTTTCAAATGATCAAATGTTTATAGTTATAAAATAAAATTCAATGAATGTTATTTTCCTTGTGTAAAAATGTTTTAAAATTTGTGCTACAATTTCAAATACTGTACGTTATTGAAATATATGCATACTTTCAGGGGGAGAAAATAAATTGCTCCAGAATTCTTATTTTGAGGGGGAGCAAGGTTATTCTGTAAGGAGGAGATTGTTAGCAATACTCAAAGACACGACTGAAATTGAAAATGGTTTTCGATGCTCACCATCATCGAAAAAGGGGGAGAAAAGTTTAATTTCAATTTCATGTCAAAGAATTTTCAAATCAAAGCTTTCAAGTCAAAGATTCGTGAACAAAGACTGAAGATTGGGGAGAAGGATCATGTGAAGTCCAAATGTTGCTGAATTTGGTTATCTTAGTTCTGAGTGGTTATCGGAATGCGCTTACACCTAAAAGTTCAACAATATGGATGGTTTCACATCTTTCTGATCCAAACTCTAATCGTTTCTGATTTATCTTGTTCCGAATTGATGGTTCTATATAAAGATATGAAATCCATGTTCAAGACTTGAAGACAATCTGTTGAAGATTGTATTGAAGAAGGTTGATTTTTCAAAGAAAAAGACAATGACTTTTCATGTTTGTCTGAAGATTAGTGGAGATAAAGCTATTTGAAGATGGTTTGATAGAGTGTCTGTTTGAGAAGATTGACTTTACAAAGAGCTGAAGACTGCTATCATATTTTTTTAAATCTTGAATCCAAAGGGGGAGATTGTTAGAGCATTGTTGTATTCAAGATTTACTGTAAAGTCAATGTACTGTATGAGTCTATACAGTATTGTGAATGCCTCTATACCTTGTATGTCATGGGTATAAATAGGCTTGTCTAGTTCATTTGTATGTAACACTTTAGAAACCTTTTGTAATCATTTGAGCTCAATACATGGATGACATATTTGCTCTCTAGATTCTCTCTCACTACATTCATATCTTATTGCTAGAGATCTGGGATTTCACATCTTTCATCACTGTCACAGAAGAAAAAGATTTATTAACCTTAGGTTTTGAAAATCTAGAACTTATAGGATCAATAGAGGTCTTCTGTAACATTTTAAGCTCAGCAGAGGTTTTGATATGTAGATTCAATTTTAGAAAATCTTGGCAGATTGGAATCTCTGTGAGTTTCTCTTTTGGAGAAATAGTTCTGTGAGGAACTTCAGAGGAGAATTTGACATCCTCTGTGTCACAGTGAATTATCCCTGATTTGAAATCAGTCTCTGAGTTGTCAGAGGATGAATCGTCCTCGTATACAGAGGTTGAGTCAATTCTTTCAATAGAGGCTGGATTTTCTGAGCATGTATCGTACGAGCTTTCTTCCTCTGTAGAATAGTTTTCATAGATTGCAGAGGTTTCTAATAAGATTTCTTCAGTGAGAGTTTTATCTATAGAAGATGTACAGAAATTTTCTAAAACGCTTGATTTCCATATTTCCAAAATTTCTTTTTCAATTAAATTTTTAAAGTTTTCTTCTGAAAAAATGGGTTTAAACTCAGGAGCTTCTGCTGATAATTTCTTTTCAACGTTTATCAAACAGACAAAAGCAACCTGTGTTTGGGTCTCTGGTTTACCAAACTTGAAGATACCAATCTGATCTTGTGTTTTTAGATATTTCTTTGGTTTGATACCTCTATTGACAGAGGTTGAAGATGATGAGTCTGTGTTTTCAAACCACACGTTAATCATCTTCTTATGTTTCTTCAAGTAAGGATCCACAGAGATTTTCGCCCTTTTGCTTACAGAGATTAGATTTGGAAAATCTGGTTTGTTCGTTTTTCCAATCACAAATAAAGAGGACAGAGGTTTGTTTCTTTTGCCTTCAACACCTAGGGTGATATCATCATACCCTATACCTCGTCTTCCTATTTGTGAGTTTACTTTTTCATAAACTTTCTGTGCATCTTTATAGTTTTTAATCAAAACTTCTCTTCTGAGTAAATCTTGCCATAATACCTCTCTTTCTCTTTGAAAGTATTCTTTAAGAGCTTTTATGTCAGTAGTTTCGCTCCTTGAAACTGAAAGTTCTTTTGTTTTATCTTTTAAAGTATTGGTTAATTCAGAAATTTGTTTTTTTTAAAGGATCTAGAGTTTTGTTCCAATTCTTTTCTATTCTCTCTTTTTCCTCAAAAATCTTTGCTTTTTCTTGAGTGAGAAGCCGTACTTCTCTCTCATTGAAGGTGAGTCTTTTCTGAATAATTTGATTTATCTCTTTCAGTTCAATTAATTCAATGTTAATTCTAAGGGTATTATCATCTACAGAGGTAATACAAAAGTTGGAATTTGAAGTAGATACCTCAGAGTCAGTGCAGGAGTCGACTTCTGCCATGCCACAGAAGAGGGCATTGGCGGTATGTTCATCGTCAGAAGTAGAGTCTGACTGGAAGTCTTCTGTGTTCTCCTCAGAATGTCCTTTTGCCATTAAGGATTTTTGAGCATAATACTCGGCTTTCTTTTTGTAGAAAGCAGAGTCCTTCTGTGGGCGATTTGATCTGCTTCTGCATTCATTCGCAAAATGGCCTGGTTTGCCGCAGTTAAAACATCCTTGAGGAATGTTTCCTGTTCGATCATTGGACTTCTGTAGGTCTCCGCCTTTCTCTGATCTACATTCATTTGCATAGTGACCAGGTTTGCCGCATTTGTAGCATTCTTGCTGCGTGTGGCTTACCGAGTCATCTGACCTCTGTCGGTCATTTCCTCTATAATGTCTTTCGCTTGACCTCTGTCGGCCACTCGATTCTTCTTCTCTTCTGTCATCTCTTCTGTTTTCTCTATCATATCTTTCATTTCGGGAACCTCTTCTGTTTCCTCTGAACTCTTTTGTCAATAGAGCTAAAGATTTAGCTAGTGACGCAAACGTTATTTCTTTTTCTGCTTGCTCTTCTTCTTCACTGTCTATTATCACCATCTTCTTCTTCTCCTTCTTCTTCTCCTCTGTGGCTTTTTCATTTCTTGGTCTCTGTGCATCTTCTTTAGTTTTACTAACCAATGCATATGGTACAATGGTTAGTGTTTTAGCCTCTGCTATCTGAGGTTCTTGTGCGGCTAATGTTCCGTAAAGATCAGAGAGAGTCCAGGTGTCTAGATCCTGATTTGTCTGTAGGGACATAGACAGCTGGAGCCATTCTTCATTTAGACTTTTTAAAAACATGACATTGTTTTTTTCAGAAGTTCTGTCAATGCCTGATTTTCTGCACTTGTTGATTAGAGAGTTGAATCTGTCGTATGTTGTTTGCAGAGATTCTGTTGAAGAGGCTCTGAATGCATGATATTCATTGATGTACTGTGCTCTTCGGTTTTTTTGTGTTTTAGCACCTCCTTCCAACTGTCTTTCCAGTTCTTTCCACAAATCATGCGCTGTTTCACATGAATCCAAGGATTGAAAGAGTTCGTTGGGTATTGCCATAATCAATGTCCTCTTGGTTTTCTGAGCAACTTCATCTTCTGCTTTATCTTCGGTTGACCACTCCCCTTTTGGCTTTGGTTTTTGATGTTCGGGGATTTCGGCAGATTCAGCAGTAGCAGGTATACGAGGTACTACTGTCATGGGAATAGGAGGAGGATTGTACAGATATTGTACTTGATTTTTTTCAGTGCCCTCGAAAAAATGGACCATTCTTATTTTCCACTGAGGATACTCATCTCGAAGGAGACTAGGAGGTTTAGTGAGAGAACCAGTAGTAAAGAAATTATTTGTATTTGTCATTTTTGAAGATTTTAGAAAGAAGGTATGACTAAAGAGTTACTTCGATGAACTTGAAGATTTTCTGAGTTTAAGCAGTTTCCAGACACAATAATATCTATCACGAATCTTGATAAGTGGATCACTTGATATTGAAAATCAAGAGAGGCTCTGATACCAATTGTTGGAACCCAGATACACTTAATTAAGATTAACAGTCTATTAGTTGAATTTAGAGTTTAATGCGGAAGCGTATTTAAACTAACAGATATGTTTGATAGATGTTAGAACGCACATATATAAAGAAAACAGTAAGGAATAAAAAGGATTTCTTGAACAGTTACTGTTATTCAATATATAATAAGAACACGAAGAACAGATTAAGAACTGTTGGTGTGTGTGAGAATATAACACTCAGATATTTGACAATAACGTTTGAGAGTATTAGTGATTCCTTGTATATTCGTTCTTAGGAAGATCTCAACATGAGACTTCCTTTTATAGTACTCTTAGAAGACTATGAAGTAGGTCACTATTCCTTTTACGGCATGAATAGTGAACTGGATGGTGTGAACAGTTGTTTGAGCCATGCGCATTTAATGGAGCAGATGTACTATTGGTAAATGCATTAAATGGCGCAGACGTCAATTTTGTACCATGCCCTATTGAGTCCACTCAGAGCTTGACACGTGTTTTGACAGTACTTTTCCATGCAAGTTGATGAACGTATCCAGTAATATCCTCCAAGTCTTCATAGCAGACCACAGAGGCTCTGTAAGGCATTACAGAGGTTCTATGGTCTGACCTTCTGTGGAGCAGTCCACTTGTTTCCGAGTTGATCTTCTTCTTGCGCACTACAAAGGTTCTGTGATTACCTCTGTAGCTTCTGTGGCTTTCTGGACTTGATCTTCTGGAAGAAGTGGCAGAGCCTCTGTGAGAGGCTTTTCTATACTTAGCCTATTTTTCACTACTTCTAAGTATTTCTATGATTAGGAAGATTTAAGCTAACAAACTTTATTGTCAAATATCTGAGTGTTATATTCTCACACACTCCAAGTTCTTAATCTGTTCTTCGTGTTGTTATCATATATTGAATAACAGTAACTGTTCAAGAAATCCTTTTCATTCTTTACTGTTTTCTTTATATATGTGCGTTCTAATATCTATCAAACATATCTGTTAGTTTAATACGCTTCCGCATCAAACTCTAAACTCTACTAATAGATTGTTAATCTTGAGTAAGTGTATCTGGGAACCAACAATTGGTATCAGAGCCTTCCTTGATTTTCAATATCAAGTGATCCACTTATCAAGATTCGTGATAGATATTATTGAGACTTAAAATTGTGTCTGGAAACTGCTTAAACCCAGAAAATCTTCAAGTTCATCGAAGTAACTCTTTAGTCATACTTTCTAAAAATCTTCAAAAATGACAAATACAAATAATTTCTTTACTACTGGTTCTCTCACTAAACCTCCTACTCTCCTTCGAGATGAGTATCCTCAGTGGAAAATAAGAATGGTCCATTTTTTCGAGGGCACTGAAAAAAATCAAGTACAATATCTGTACAATCCTCCTCCTATTCCCATGACAGTAGTACCTCGTGTACCTGCTACTGCTGAATCTGCCGAAATCCCCGAACATCAAAAACCAAAGCCAAAAGGGGAGTGGTCAACCGAAGATAAAGCAGAAGATGAAGTTGCTCAGAAAACCAAGAGGACATTAATTATGGCAATACCCAACGAACTCTTTCAATCCTTGGATTCATGTGAAACAACGCATGATCTGTGGAAAGAACTGGAAAGACAGTTGGAAGGAGGTGCTAAAACACAAAAAAACCTAAGAGCACAGTACATCAATGAATATCATGCATTCAGAGCCTCTGCAACAGAATCTCTGCAAACAACATACGACAGATTCAACTCTCTAATCAACAAGTGCAGAAAATCAGGCATTGACAGAACTTTTGAAGAAAACAATGTCATGTTTTTAAAAAGTCTAAATGAAGAATGGCTCCAACTGTCTATGTCCCTACAGACAAATCAGGATCTAGACACCTGGACTCTCTCTGATCTTTACGGAACATTAGCCGCACAAGAACCTCAGATAGCACAGGCTAAAACACTAACCATTGCACCGTATGCATTGGTTAGTAAAACTAAAGAGGATGCACAGAGACCAAGAAATGATAAAGCCCCAGAGGAGAAGAAGAAGGAGAAGAAGAAGATGGTGATAATTGACAGTGAAGAAGAAGAGCAAGAAGAAAAGGAAATAACTCTTGCGTCACTAGCTAAATCTTTAGCTCTATTGACAAAAGAGTTCAGAGGAAACAGAAGAGGTTCCGGAAATAAAAGATATGATAGAGACAACCAGGATGACAGAAGAGACAACAGAAGAGGTGACAGAAGAAGAGAAGAATCAAGTGGCCGACAGAGGTCAAGCGATAGAAATTACAGAGGGAATGACCGACAGAAGTCAGATGACTCAGTAAGCTACACACAGCAAGAATGCTACAAATGCGGCAAACCAGGTCACTATGCAAATGAATGTAGATCAGAGAAAGGCGGAGACCTACAGAAGTCCAATGATCGAACAGGAAACACTCCTCAAGGGTGTTTTAACTGCGGAAAACCAGGCCATTTTGCGAATGAATGCAGAAGCAGATCAAATCGTCCACAGAGGGACTCTGCTTTCTACAAAAAGAAAGCCGGATATTATGCTCAAAAATCCTTAATGGCAAAAGGACATTCTGAGGAGAACACAGAAGACTTCCAGTCAGACTCTACTTCTGACGATGAACATACCACCAATGCCCTCTTCTGTGGCATGGCAGAAGTCGACTCCTGCACTGACTCTGAGGTATCTACTTCAAATTCCAACTCTTGTATTACCTCTGTAGATGATAATACACTTAGAATTAACATTGAATTAATTGAACTGAAAGAGATAAATCTAAGTATTCAGAAAAGACTCACTTTCAATGAGAGAGAAGTACGGCTTCTCACTCAAGAAAAAGCAAAGATTTTTGAGGAAAAAGAGAGAATAGAAAAGAATTGGAACAAAACTCTAGATCCTTTAAAAAAACAAATTTCTGAATTAACCAATACTTTAAAAGATAAAACAAAAGAACTTTCAGTTTCAAGGAGCGAAACTACTGACATAAGAGCTCTTAAAGAATACTTTCAAAGAGAAAGAGAGGTATTATGGCAAGATTTACTCAGAAGAGAAGTTTTGCTTAAAAACTATAAAGATGCACAGAAAGTTTATGAAAAAATAAACTCACAAATAGGGAGACGAGGTATAGGGTATGTTGATATCACCCTAGGTGTTGAAGGCAAAAGAAACAAACCTCTGTCCTCGTTATTTGTGATTGGAAAAACAAACAAACCAGATTTTCCAAATCTAATCTCTGTAAGCAAACGGGCGAAAATCTCTGTGGATCCTTACTTGAAGAAACATAAGAAGATGATTAACGTGTGGTTTGAAAACACAGACTCATCATCTTCAACCTCTGTCAATAGAGGTATCAAACCAAAGAAATATCTGAAAACACAAGATCAGATTGGTATCTTCAAGTTTGGTAAACCAGAGACCCAAACACAGGTTGCTTTTGTCTGTTTGATAAACGTTGAAAAGAAATTATCAGCAGAAGCTCCTGAGTTTAAACCCATTTTTTCAGAAGAAAACTTTAAAAATTTAATTGAAAAAGAAATTTTGGAAATATGGAAATCAAGCGTTTTAGAAAATTTCTGTACATCTTCTATAGATAAAACTCTCACTGAAGAAATCTTATTAGAAACCTCTGCAATCTATGAAAACTATTCTACAGAGGAAGAAAGCTCGTACAATACATACTCAGAAAATCCACCCTCTATTGAAAGAATTGACTCAACCTCTGTATACGAGGACGATTCATCCTCTGACAACTCAGAGACTGATTTCAAATCAGGGATAATTCACTGTGACACAGAGGATGTCAAATTCTCCTCTGAAGTTCTTCACATAACTATTTCTCCAAAAGAGAAACTCACAGAGATTCCAATCTGCCAAGATTTTCTAAATTTGAATCTACATATCAAAACCTCTGCTGAGCTTAAAATGTTACAGAAGACCTCTATTGATCCTATAAGTTCTAGATTTTCAAAACCCAAGGTTAATAAATCTTTTTCTTCTGTGACAGTGATGAAAGAAGTTCACCACAGAAGCAACCCACAGAAGGCAGGTCCTAAACAGAGCTTTTGCAAACAACATTCGAATATTCATAGATCTTCTAGTAATAGGAAATCTAATGTAAAGAAAGAATGTAATGCCTCTGTGGCTGAGTTTAAAAAGTTCAATGAAAAGTTCAAGCAAATTACATCTCATATTCAATACTGTCATTGCTTTGATCTTATGTTTAAACTTAATAATCATTTTTCAAGTCAAGTCTGTTTACTCTCTACGACAATTCAAAAGTCAAATCCCACAAAGAAACAATCTGACTCTTCTGCAGAGAACAAAATGTATTTCAAGAATGCCAAAGCAAACTTGAAAAACTCTAACAATATTGGACCCATATGGATATGGGTACCTAAATCTCTGTGATTGTCCTGCAGAAGAAGTATGTGCCAATCTGGTATCTAGACTCCGGATGCTCAAGACACATGACTGGTGACAGAAGTGCACTATCCACGTACAAAGAAACACAAGATGGTGGATCTGTGACTTTTGGAGACAACAAGAAAGGACACATAAAAGGCTATGGAGTCATAAGGAAAGAAGACGTTTCTGTATACAAAGTTGCATATGTGGATGGCCTTAAGCACAACCTACTCAGTGTAAGTCAACTTTGTGATACAGGATTCAATGTGTTGTTCAAAAGAACTTTTTGCTCTCTACAAAGTGAAGAAACAAGTATGGAACTTCTGCGAGCTGAAAGAATAGGTGATCTATATCTAATGAACTTCAACTCAAAGAACAAGGACAAAGTTTGCCTTGTTGCCTGCAAAAGTGAAGAAGCCTGGTTATGGCACAACAGGTTCTGTCACTTGAATTTTCACACATTGGAAAAACTGGTCAAACTTGATCTAGTTAAAGGTTTGCCAAATGTTAAATTCAACAAGGATCATTTATGTTCTGCCCGTGAGATGGGAAAACTCAAAAGAGCTTCCCACAAAGGCAAAACAGATATGTCTTGCACCAGGCCTCTGTACATGCTTCATGTCGACCTCTGCGGTCCCATTGCAATACAGAGCCTAGGTGGCAAGAAATATATACTTGTCTTAGTTGATGAGTATTCACGTTTCACATGGGTTGAATTTATCAGAAAGAAATCAGATGTTCCAATTATATTGATAAATCTAATGAAAAGAATCCAAGTTCTTTATGACTGCAAAATACAGAAGTTAAGAAGTGACAACGGCACAGAATTCAAAAACTGTGTCATTGAAACTTATCTTTCAACAGAAGGAATTTCACAGAACTTCTCTGCAGCTCGCACTCCACAACAGAACGGTGTTGTCGAAAGAAAGAATCGAACACTTGTGGAAGCCGCAAGAACTATGATGTCAGCATGCGGATTATCAATGAACTTTTGGGCAGAAGCAATTTCTACTGCGTGTTATACTCAAAATCGATCAACCATTGTGAAAAGACACCTAAAGACGCCTTACGAATTGCTTAACAAACGACGGCCAAACATCAAATTTTTCCATGTATTCGGATGCAAATGCTTCGTCTTAAACGACAGAGATTCAAGAGGAAAGTTTGATGTAAAAGCAGATGAAGGCAAATTCATTGGATACTCTGCCACTTCCAAAGCCTATAGAACATTCCTTACAAAGTCTCACAAGATTGTAGAAAGCATCAATGTTTCTTTTGATGATTCATTCCAAATGACTTCTGAGCAAATAAGTTCAGAACTCGGAATTAAAGGGAAATTCTCTGACATCTCAAGAACAAAAGAAGATTTGAATCTTCTATTTTTGGAGATGTTCCACAATGACATTAATCCTTCTGTCGGAACCATCAGAGTTTCTGAAGAACCATCCTCTGTCGGACAAAATCCTACAGGTATGACTCTAACTGGTCCAAATAATGATTCATCTTCTTCTATAAATACTACAGATGCAATTGCCGAAGAAGAAGAAAGTGCAGAAGATGAAACATCAAGAAAAATGACCACAGAAGCTGCACAAACCACAGAAGAACCAATTACAGAGGAGATCGAGGACCAAGACTATACATCCTCAGAGGAACAAACTCCACCACCACTCGTACCAATCATTCCACAAACTGTAGAATCAACTACCAAGGCACGAAGAACATCAGAGGCTGCACAAGAAGAAACACAAGAAGCATCTGAAGAAAGCTTTGATGACATTGATGATCATCTTCCACGCACAACTCAGTGGACAAAAATCCATCCTCCAAGCCAAATAATCGGAGAACCTTCTGACTCAGTAAAAACAAGGTCTGCCACTGCTAATTTTTGTTTCTTTACAAATTTTATTAGTGTTATAGAACCAAAGAAGATTTCTGAAGCCCTAGATGACCCAAACTGGGTAGACGCCATGCAAGAAGAACTTATGCAATTTGAGCGTAACAGAGTATGGACTTTAGTACCTCTGCCAAGAGGGAAACAGGCCATTGGGACTAAATGGGTCTACAGAAACAAGAAGGATGAAGATGGAGTGGTCGTCAGAAACAAAGCAAGATTAGTAGCAAAAGGATATAGACAAGAAGAAGGCATAGACTACGATGAGACTTTTGCCCCTGTCGCACGTCTCGAAGCAATAAGAATATTCTTAGCCTTCGCAGCCCACAGAGGTTTTAAAGTCTATCAGATGGACGTAAAATCAGCTTTTCTAAACGGTGAAATCCAAGAAGAGGTTTACGTAAATCAGCCACCAGGTTTTGAAAGCTCAAAGTTTCCAAGGCATGTATACTACCTTGAAAAGGCTCTATACGGACTGAAACAGGCTCCAAGAGCATGGTACGAACGACTTTCTACCTTCCTTCTAGTCAATGGCTACAACAGAGGTACAACAGATACTACCTTATTCTATAAACGCAAAAATTGTGAGATAATGCTTGTACAAATATACGTAGATGACATAATTTTTGGGTCTACAAATTCAGAAGAGTGCAAAATTTTTGAAAAACTCATGCAGAGTGAGTTTGAAATGAGTATGATGGGAGAATTAACATTCTTCCTCGGACTTCAAGTCAAACAATCTTCAGAGGGAATTTTTATAAATCAAGCCAAATATGTCTCTGACATACTTTTAAAATATAATCTCTCTGATACCTCTGCAATGAAGACTCCAATGGCCACTGGAAATAAGTTATTCTTAGATCCAAATGGTATTTCTGTAGAATGTACTCTCTACAGAGGCATGATTGGATCTCTGTTATACTTAACAGCAAGCAGACCTGACATTATGCATGCCACATGTCTTTGTGCACGTTATCAAGCTAATCCAAAGAAATCACATTATGATGCTGTAAAAAGAATCTTTAGATACCTGAAGGGGACCAACAATCTTGGTCTCTGGTATCCACAGAACTCTGGTTTTAGTCTTAAAGCTTATACAGATTCAGACTATGGAGGATGCATGCTCGACAGAAAGAGTACCTCTGGGAGTTGTCAATTCCTAGGTGATAAACTAGTCAGTTGGACCTCCAAGAAGCAGAATTGTGTCTCCACATCCACTGCAGAAGCTGAATACGTTGCTGACGCTAGCTGTTGTTCTCAGGTTCTATGGATGAAGACTCAGCTAAAAGACTACGGCCACATTCTGTTCAAAATACCCATCCTCTGTGATTCCAAAAGTGCTATTGCTATCTCTGCCAACCCTGTGCAACACTCAAAAACCAAGCATATCGATATAAGGTATCATTTCTTGAAACATCATGTTGAATACGGTACAATCGAAATGCATTTCGTGCCCACAGAATATCAACTCGCTGACTTATTCACCAAAGCATTAGACGAGAAAAGATTCAACTTCTTGGTGGGTAAGTTAGGAATGATTAACATGGTGTGAAAATCCTCTGTAAGTATAGCTTTATCTTCTGTAAATAACAAGTAAATACATTGATTAATTTATTGCTTTGATTGATTCTACTTCTGTATGAAAATTCTTAAAACCTTAAATAGTTCTTAAAATTACAGAGCTTCTGTAAGTCAACTCAGAACCTCTGACGACCCCTACAGAACCTCTGAAAGACAATGACCTATGTTCTATGCAAAAACTTATCATTCTTTGATCCAAGCATAGGTCAAGGGGGAGCAAAAGGAAAATTACTTGCTCTACAGAGGTGATTAGATCAAGGGGGAGCAGAAGGGAACCCTGAAATGATCTAAAGAGAGAGAACTTTCAAGGGAAAGCCAAAGAAAAATGTCGATGACTCCATATCGACAGAAGTCAGATATCACTGCCGAGAAAAGAAGAACCAAAAGGTATGTCTCTCGCACAAAAGGTTTTTGGAAAACAATTTTCTAGGACAAGAATTGTCAAATATGTCCTAAATATACTGTGAATAACATTTCAAAAATCAAAAGCTCAAAAAGTTTCACAAAATTCGAATTAGGAGAAATTTAAGGTCACAGAGCTTCTGCTGAGCTCAACAGAGGTTCTGCAAGAAATATGCTCTGTGATCAAAAATTAACCTTCTGTCGATCTTTTGGAATGTTATCTCGAAAACTGAAAACGCAGACCATGACCTTCTCGGACAAACCGTTTTTTTAACAGTTTTCTCGGACACAAACTTTCAAATATATCCGAAAAACATCTCTTAAACCAAATCAAAAATTGGATGATCAAAAATATCAATAAAATTTTTGTTATGAGATTTTTTCTCTCATAGAGCTTCTGCTGGCCCTCACAGAACTTCTGCAAGTTCCAACAGAGCCACAAAACCTCTGCGAAGCAAATTTCTTCACAAAAATACGATTTTATCCTCTCCAATGGTTTTGGTTAAAAGAAGAACCCCACAGAAGTCATGATAATAATGAGATATATGAAAAAGGGATAAACATCAAAGATTTTTAAAATCACAGAGCCTCTGTAAACTACAGAAGCTCTGTCAATCTGATTTTTTTTGGGCATCTCTGTAGTAATAACGGTTACTTTTACTGCGAGTGAAACTCATATGGCTAAAATCAACCTCACGCGCCTAGCATTAATGGGCCGCGCACGACGTCCTGTCATATTCTGACAAGGCCTACGTGTCCCATTTTCATTGGGCGTACATGGAACGTTTTTATTTGGAAAGTTGAACCCGCCGCTCAAACTCGAGTGCGGATTCCAAACTTTAATCCATTGCCATATATTTTACTCTTTCGAATTCTACCGTTTTACCATCCTATAAAAACAAAGCTTACCCTCTCATAAAACATTTTACAAACTCTCATCTTCTTCTCCGGCGAAACCCTGCAAAAAGCTTGCAAAAATCTTATTCTTAAAATCAAATGGCTTCATCTTCTCGAGCTACATCCTCTGAACTCTCTCCGGCGAACTCACCGGAACACTCCCCTGCACATTCAGAACATTCTGAAAACCCCAGCCTAGCAAGAAATATTGAACAACAAGATTCCGGGGACTCAACAGACTTTGCTCCGACGACACACTTGCAAAACTTTATAGCAAAGGATCATTTCGAAGCCAGTCTTCCTATCAAATCCAACAACTGCTATTTGGTCCCTTCACCCACTACTTTCGGCGAAGCTCATGCCATACTTCTGAACATCATGGAGAATCATGTCCTCTTCCCTCTACTCTCAAGAACCCCGAACAAAATTCCAGTCCGTTATTTGAACCAATTTTGGCAAAGCTGCCGATTTGATAAAGATGATTCTCTTATCAAAGGGTACATTTCAAGACCTGATAAATCTGAGCATCTTGAAATCAAGTTCAACAGAACAATGTTCTCACTTGAATTCAACCTACCAACAAGGGGTCTTCTGGGATTGAAGAGTTATGCAGAGCAACCAACAGACGAAGAGCTCTGTCGATTCGTGGAAATGCTTGGGTACAACACCCAACTACGGAAGAGAAATGACTTCCGCAGAGGCCGATTACCACCTATGTGGAACACTTTGTTCTCGATTCTTAACAGATGCTTGACAGGAAAGATAGGCAGTATTGACCAGAGCTCACATCAAATCTTGAGCATCATGTATGGGGTTTACTATGATCTTCCACTAGATTATGCGACCATAATGATGCAAGAGATCATAAACACCATCGACAGAAAGAACAACTCGAAAAGGGTCAAAGAGAACGATCCCAACTTTCTACTACCTCTGCAATTCCAAAGAATATTAGGAGTACTGTTCGAACCTCTGCTGCTAATCCAAAATTGGCCAATGGAAGGGCCAACTCCCAAACAGTTCCCGATGAACAAGAATACCCCCACTGATCATGTTGATGGCTACTCACACTGCAGACCTCTGTCAAAGAAGCTTATGCAATACGCATCGAATAAATCCCTTAAGAAAGAGTATATACGCAATCATAGAACTCCTAAACCGAGTCCTATGACACCCCCGCGTTTAGGTGTCCCCCTAGGAACAATGACAGCAAAACCTCTTTCCAATCAAAAAGAAAAGGATCAGAAGTTAGCAAAGCACATGGCTATTCAACTCAGCTTTATAGCCAAATGTGCAGAACTAATGGGAAAGAAGTCTTCATCAAGAACCTCTGCATCTACTCCAAAAGCTAAGAAGAGGAAAACTGCAGAAGGCACCTCAACAAGCTCTGCAGAAGATCAACCCTCACCTCCTCATGCCACAGAAATTGGCTCCTCTGCTCCTCCTTCTCCAAAAATGAAAAAGAAGAGATCAAGATCAACAGCAAAAGGGGCACCAAATCCTAAGAGGAGGAAAACCAAAAAGAGGCATGGTAAATCACTTGCAAAGTTGGTAACCATTGCAGAAGAGGAAACTGATGAAGAAGAAATTGCAGAAGAAGAAATGGCTACAGAAAGGTATCAATCACCCTATCAATCTCCAGATATATTTGCTCACCAAGGAGACCTGAACGACTTCTTACAGAACCCTGAAATTGCCAACACCCTAAATACAGCAGGGTGGACGGCACAACCTCTCGACCACCACTCTCCAGAAGAAGATTTCTTCATTTCTGGCATTGACACACATCTGCAAGAAGATGACACAACACCCAGAAATCAACCATCCGAAACCCCTGTTATTTTACAAAACCCTTTCATTCAAGGATTGGATGTCCACAGAAGAAGTCCAAACCCAACTTCAAAAGAAATAGAACAAATTGAAGCTGAATGGAACAGAGTTGAAATTACAGAGGCTTCGGAGAACATGATGGAAGAAGAGAGAGAAAAAGGGGCCGAAGTTGTACAAAAAGAGGGATTAGCAACAACGGAGACAGAAATAGAGATCTTAGAGACAGATTCAGATGAAGAAGAAGCTGTCTGGATACGTAAGGGTCTTTATCATCCTCATGTCATGAGATTATTTGGATCTCATCAAGTGTATGACCAATTACGACCAGAGCAAGGAACTTCCACAGAACTTAAGGAAGAAGCAAGAAAAGATGCCTGGATAAATAGAGGCACACAACCAAAACCAACTCCCAGTGCAACCCACATTTCTGACACCATAGGTCTAGCTGCAGAAGGTGTCATTGAAAAAGAGCAGCACAGCTCGAACCTAACCCAACCCATCCAGCCAGAGGTTACTCTTTCAACCTCTGTGCCCACAGAAACCGGGGAATCCATTCCTAGGGAGTCTCCTCAAAGAGACTCACCTATAGTTCGTGATCAATTGCCCCAGATCACATAAGAACGCCCAACAGAGGAATTTGTTTCCTCTGCCACGCACTTATTAAGACCCACACTTCTTTCAGAGAGAAGTAGAGAGCACAAAGACAAAGAGACTCTAGACAAGTCTCCTAGTCAACCGAAGGATATTCCAATACCCACCTCTGGAGTGGATTTGGACAATGTTCTTCTTAGAACTTCTGTAGGGATTGAAACTCATGTTTCTTCTCAAGGATCAGAAGGAAATCCTTCCATTCTCAACGTACAAACAGGAATGAAAGAAGGTATCCCAGGAACAGGGATTCACTCTGGAGACGAATGTGTTCCTCCAGAGGTTACCACCGGAACACAAGTTACAAGGGATGAGTTCCAAACCCTTGAGACCTCTGTGAACCAAACCTTGAAAGAGTTGCAAAGCTCTTTCAAATCTTTTGCAGAGACAACATCACTGGCACTGCTAAACCTGAACACCAAAATGAACAACCTGTCCACAGCGGTGAAAACTGCCATCTCACAGATGAAGTCTGCTGCAACCGCATCCACCACTTCTGCCCCAACAACTACTCCTTCTTCGATTGAGAACTCCATCAACAAGTTCCTTGATCAATTGAACAAACAGACTTCAGTGTCAACGGGCATCACTCCTGCAGATCTACAGAAGGCCCTACAAAAAGTTCAAGAAGAAGCCATGCGAAATACCATGCTGATGCAACCCAAAGACTACATGACAAGAGCACAGCTGACAGAGCTTGGGCAGAACGTGATTAATCAAGTGACAGAAGTCATCCTTTCCTTCACCGCTGCAAATGCTAACTTCGTCAAAGATTTCAGAGAAAGTGTAGGAAGGATGAGATTCAAAACAGAGGCAGAGCTAGCAACTCTTCTTGGCCTCTGTGATGATGTATGCGCGAAACTGATCGCTGCTGGAGCCACAATGCCAAAGAAACCCGATGCTTCCTGCAGAGCAGAGGGTACATCAGACAAGGGTCAGGATGACTCTGATGATGATGACCATCCTGGTCCATCAGATCATCCTGAGGGGGAGAAAACTACAGAGAAAGCTGCAAGCAGAGGACTTATAGGTCCACCAATAGCCGCAGAACCTCTGAGTCAAGCACCTCCAGAACAGACCCGACAACAACAAACCCAAAAGACCACAGAGACAACACCCATCTCTGTGGAATCATTTGACGAAACCAAAACTCCAGAAGCAGAACAGCAAGCTACAGAGGCAACAACCGCCCCTGAGGTAATCATTTTGGAAGAAACAGATGAACAAACCACAGAGAAAACACCCACCTCTGTGGAAACACCCCAAACCATACCCAGAAGAAAGTCGATTGCCACCAAACCAAAAAGAGCAACGACCTCTGCTTCTGACATTCTGAAAAGGATGCACACAACAATGAGTGATCGTATGGTGAAGAGAGAAGAAGAAAGGCAAAGGTTCACTTTAGCTTTCAGAATGGCAAGAAGATTCAATGTCAATATTACATCAATAGAAACTGAGCTCGCAGAAGAAGTCATCAAACAACCTCCAACAGAGGTTACAGAGCAAGTCAAGCCAACAGAACCATCGCCACAAAAGTCCTCTAAATCACAATCGTCAAAATCCACAGAGGCAACCTCCATCAAACCAACAGAAGTACCAACCTCAAAACCCACAGAAGCAACAGGTTCTGCCACAACAAAAGCAAAAGATAAGGGCAAAGGGATACTGACAGAAGAGCCAAAGAAGAAGAAAACATTGCCAAAGCCAACAGAAAAACTAATGAAGAGTGCGCTTGACGCCTTTCAAACCCCAAAACCCGAAGAAGTTGACTGGGCACATGGATTGAAGCCTCTGTCAGAAATTCCTCTAACTGGTAGAGCTGCAGAAGTTGTTCAACAGATGGAGAGTCTCAGAAGACAAATTCCACGACCTGGTCCAACACATGAAGAAATGGAAGAAGTGGTATACAAATACCTCTACAAACAATCCTATCAGACAAATCATCCAGTAGATCATGTGACAGATCCAAGGATCAGAGAAGAATTTGAAAACATCTTCACAAGAACAAAGCCAAGAGCCAAAGCAGATGTTTTCTCAATTCACAAAATCAAAAAGGTAATCTTCTGCAGATTCTCCTTCACAAGAACCTATCCAAGGGTCAGGTACAATCTTTACAAAGTCAGAAGAGAGAACAATTCAGAATCTACCTTCGCTGATGCTGACTTAAGAAACATCAATCCTTACGATATACCTGACCTTCTGCAATGGACAAAAGACAACTACAACACAGAGCCTAATACTAGAGCCTATCAAGTGTTGAGAAAAGCGATGAGGGAAAAGCTTCTGCTATACAGCATGATAGATTTTCAGCTGGGAAAGGATCTTGGTCTCAAACATCTAGATCTACGACCACCAGAAGATCGCTGCCCACCAGACGCTGTGCCCAACTCAATCATCAGAGAACCAAGATTTGGGTTAGTATTTCAAAACCCACAACACCAGGTTAAACTTTTTGTACTCATGGATTGTCAGAAGTACGCAACCAGTACTCTGAGCAAATTCAGAGCAAGCCTTGTAAAATACAGAGGTACAGAGAAAATGGATAGAGATGATGCAGATACTTTCATCAGAGAAATAGACTCAACAATCCGCCTAAGAGAACTCTGCATCAGATTCTACAAAGAGATCAGAAAAGTCGGCAGAGACAACAGAAGCTACAACGATTTCAAAGATGCCAAAATCTGATTCTCAGACCTCCAATCTCTGCAAACAAAGTTAAAGTTTATCTTTTATTATACTCAAATGTAAAATGCCTCTGGCATATTTCTAAATGAAAGAAATTTCGAGGTATTGTTTAACCTCTGTCTTATCTAACTTAGCCAAACTTAACTCAAGTTCAAATTTTTTATTTTTCACTACTTAGGGGGAGATTGTTAGCTTCAATCTTCCTAATCATAGAAGTATTTAGAAGTAGTGAAAAATAGGCTAAGTGAAGAAAGCCTCTTAGAGAGGCTCTGCCGACATTACCGAGAAATCAAGGTCAAGAAGCTACAGAAGCAGCAGAGGCTTCCTACAGAAGCTCTGTCATACGCACAAAGAAGACCAAAGACTCGGAATCTGGCGAAGACTGCTCCACAGAGGACCAGACCGCAGAACCTCTGTAATTCATTACAGAGCCTCTGTGGTCCTCAATGAAGACTTGAAAGATATTACTGGATACGTTCATCAACTTGCATGGAAAAGTACTGTCAAAACACGTGTCAAGCCCTGAGTGGACTCAATAGGGCAAGGTACAAAATAGACGTCTGCGCCATTTAATGCATTTACCAAAAGTACATCTGCTCCATTAAATGCGCATGGCTCAAACAACTGCTCACACCATCCAGTCCACTCTTCACACCATCCAGTTTACTATTCATGCCGTAAAAGGAACAGTGACCTACTTCATAGTCTTCTAAGAGTAGTATAAAAGGAAGTCTCATGTTGAGATCTTCCTAATGAACGAATACACAAGGAATCACTAATACTCTCAAATTTTATTGTCAAATATCTGAGTGTTATATTCTCACACACACCAAGTTCTTAATATGTTCTTCGTGTTGTTATCATATATTGAATAACAGTAACTGTTCAAGAAATCCTTTTCATTCTTTACTGTTTTCTTTATATATGTGCGTTCTAATATCTATCAAACATATCTGTTAGTTTAATACGCTTCCTCATCAAACTCTAAACTCTACTAATAGATTGTTAATCTTGAGTAAGTGTATCTGGGAACCAACAACAAGGTTTCTACAGAGGTAAAATGTTCTCTGTTCTTTTGTTTAACATCTCTGTATTTCCAAATTTTTATTTTCAATACTTAGGGGGAGATTGTTAGCCCCAAGTATCTGTTATGTACAAGTATTGAAAATATTATCAAGTCAGAAGACCAACAGAGATGCAGCAGAAGACTCAGAAGAAAAGCAACAAGAAGACCAACAGTACTCAACAGAGTTCTGGTGGAACCAACAGAGCTCGACAGAGCTCTGGCAGAAGATCAACAGAAGAACTGTTCATATCCAAAGACCAACAGAGCTCTGGTCTATGAGCTCTGTTGAAGTGAAGACCTCCGTGAAGCTTAAGTCTCGTAAGAAATCCTAAGTGTTAGACACGTATCCATACTTTCCACGTATGCCCTAAAGAAGGGAGACACACTTTCCACGTGTCATTCTAGGGTACGATAGTACACTGTCTACACTTTATCAGGGCTATAAATAGTGAGGTAGTGGAACAAACGATCGTAAGCTTTTGTAAGAATAGTTTTCCACGATTGTTTAAGCACACACTGCAGTAATCCCGAGCACTACCTCCGTACGATATTGTTCCCTGTGAGATTTCCGAACACACACTTGAACGTGTTCTTAGTGTGATTCATTATCAATATACGAGCAGCGTTTTATACTTGATCTTGTTATCATTATTACTGTTCTATATTTGATACTCACAGTTACATTATCTTTACACAATCACTCACTTTAATGGCTTTAATTAATATGCTTCCACTGTCTATTTTCTTACCATTATTGTGATGCAACGTGAATCTGGGAACCTACACAATTTTTCTAAAATCTTCATCACGAAGCATTTCCTCAAAGTTTCGTACTTGGAACATAAAACGTCAAAACATCAATGCTTAAAATGTAATTGTTAAAAATACTAAAAACGCACATTTCCTCCAAAATCAAAAGGTTTTCAACTTTCCAAAACATTCGGCAAATCAAAATTGACCAATGCCAACGACTCATACTTTCGTGTTTTTTTTTCTTTTCAAAATGTAAGTATTGTGAACTATGCATGACTTCTACAACACCAAAATACTCTTTGACCAAATGGTCACCATTTATACAATGAGTTAATAAAATAATTCCACTCTTGTTTCGTTTAACAAAGTGTCGAGAAAGATGGCACCAAGCTATGCATACCCCTAAGTCGATATAACACATTTTACATAAAAATGCAAATAAAACATTTAGCTGACCAAAAGCGAACCAATCAATTTATTATGAAATGTCATCAAAATGTTCTTTCATGCCTCACTTAAGCCACGTACAAATCAATCCATACACTGAACTATTTGCAACAAAATGCTTAATAACACAAACTTTTGAAAGAGAAGTTACGCGACACTAGAGTTCCAAACTCATCTTTTCTTAGTCGCCTTATGGCATAAAATTAACTTTTCTCAACAAAACTCAAGTGGGACCAAATGCCCAACATAACTCGTAAACTTTTCACATAAGCAAATAGAGTATGCACACTGTGAAATTATACTCACACGACCCAACACGTCGTAAAACAAAGCTCAATGAAATTCAACGAACTCGATGACTCCAAGTCAACAAAACAGCACCAAACATTGTGCTTCCAAGGTTAAGTTGCTATAAGCAAAACCATGAATGAGACGCCAAAATCCCAAAAATCCCCTTCTAGGGTAATACCACATAAACAACATTGTTTAACAACTCACATAAAACAAATTTTCCAAAATAGTTTTACACAGACATCATGGAAGATAACTTTCCGTCCAAACTCTAACATATGTGGAGGAGATCCAATGTTAACGTCACAAGTCGTAGTTACTTGCCCAAAATCTTAAACATCATAAAATTATGATTGTCATTATATCCAAAACAAATGTTGAACAACAATGAAATAAAGCAAAACAAATCCCGGCGGAGTTTGCAACTCCCGCAATAAAATGGTTTCATGCACGTTCAAAACCATGATTTGAAATCTTGTGTGTGTGCTAAACATTTCTCAAAATTCATAACACAATCCATATAAGTATTGGAAACACAAGAAATAGTTGATGCAATTTATTTTCAAAATAAACTTTGTGCATGACTTAGTCGGCATTCAACGTCTTAACTCATACTCCTCCATAAACCTCCGGTCCACTATTGTCACCTGGACATTCAAACCTCTTAAGGCAAGTTGGGAAATACATCAATCAACTTTTCGGTTTTTCCTCAAATCAAACTCGGCTCAATAAGCCTATGGTTCTAGTTCAACCATCAATCTCGACCTGAAACGGTCTACTTAAAGCAAATATCATGCTTATCGTCACTCCAACTGACTAATACTAGAATCGTCCATTTGTTCCAACGACTACTAGCTTAGAACCTCCTTTACTACCCCAACGATCATCACATGAAAGAAATTCAAGTATGTACATTTACTAGTAGGTTCACCATGACACTGGCCAGGTGTCACTGTGAACGAACCGTATATGATTATCATTGTTATTCTCGACGTGATTCTCGTTTCTAACAACATCCATTGACCTCAAAACATCCTATCTTAAAGTGCATAAGGGTGAATTTCACTTTCATTTACTTAAACAAACGCTATTTTGAGTCTAGGTATCCAAAATCAACACCTAAATCTCTCAAACTTATGCTCTGATACCAACTTGTAACACTCTCAAATTTGGAACGAGCAACTAACATTAAAATTCAATAAAATCACCAAAATAGATGTAATCACTTCTACAATTCATTCCTTAAAATACCTCGGAATTTAAAACATTACAAGTCTACAATAAAATAACTTAATCGGGTGTTACTTAACACCACAAGTTGCTAGTCCAAACTAAATGCGGAATACTTCAATAATCAAGTCACCTCTCGTGCACTCTACTAGCACTCTCCACTTCACAAAGTAGCTAGAGCTACCCCAACCTGAGCCTGTTGCACATGCCGACAAATAAAAAAGGTTAGGCTTACGCCTAGTGAGTTCAAGCATTTTATCATGACTATATAAAAACATAAATTAAAAGAGTAATAGTTTAGTCATGATTTCAAAAGAGTTTACTTTAATTGCAATTCATCCATTTTCCAACTCACACGTTTCCATGGGAAAGTTCTCGAAAGGTATAATACGTTTTCCAAAAATGAATTACATTTCCAACTTACTCAAATACGTGAATAAGTCTAGTTTAGGCAAATCTTCAAATGCGGTTGACAATACATACTCAACCCGTAAAACATGGAATCCATCCATTAAATACAACTCTATATTAAAACATAATCCGAAGCAATACTCACGCGAATGTAAAATGTATTAAAATCCAAATACCATAAACGGGGGAGACCCGTATCCTTTGAAGGTGGAGGTAACACATAAGTATACCACCCATACAACGTTCATCTCACAACTGGGAGTAGAGATTACAAGTTACGTTATGCCTATCTCTGGTCCTCCCAATGAAATCTGGAATTACAACATACGTCTTGCCTATTCCTCGACTTCTGCTCTACGAAACCCGAGTTACACCGTAATTGAGGATACACCTTAGCGTCTACCCACCCAACTGGTAAACGCCTCAAGGCCCGGCACATCGGGACTACCTCCAAGGTATAAATCCCGAAGGCGTGGATCACTGCACAACCTCTAAGGTAGTGCCCAAGACTATATCCTCCTAGTGCCTACTTGGAAAGTTAAGGTCATAAAACATGGGCACCGAGGTTCAACCTCAAGGTATCCAATCGACCATTACCAACGACTGACTAACATGCCTATGGATCCAATGCAATACAGTCTAACACAACATGCCTATCCCGGAATGACTCACTCACCCAAGCATGTAAATATACATAACGTGCAATAATATGCAAAACGGTGCAATAAAAGCAACACATAAATAAGACTCCACATCGAGCCATTTAAACCGGACAAATGTCCCAAGACTATCTCAAGGTCAACCCGAGAAAAGTGCTCCAAGCTTGCTAGACCCATACATAACGATCATCATCGCATAAATGCATTTAAACTTTGTTTAAGCAACCAAGTACCATAATTCTATGAAAATCCGGAATAAAACCTTGGATCGGGATAACCCTCCTTTCCAAAAGGACTCAACATTCACATTTTCATAATATCACATGAAGTACCATACTCATATTTCTCAATCCTCAAAATACATTTTCATAGTAATTAGACTCCACTTTTCACATAAATCAGTAACCCATTTTCATATAGGATTTATCTGTCATATTTTCCAAAATATCCAAAGGTAATGTTTTACCATATTTACCACAAATAATTCCTCAAAAGGTAAGACCCGTCAAATAGCTCAACATTGACAGTTTTTCAAGTAAAACACATAATATCACAGAAAATAATATTTTGGCATGTACAAGGTTTTCGCAAAGTAACTTGAACTCACCTTTGCTAGATTAAGCTAAATATAGAGTTCTCCAAACGTAAGCTCCTTTGATGAAGTTTGCATCCTCAAGCCAAAACTTCCAAACTCTAAATCTATAATTTTCCCACCATTAATAACTACATTTAACCAATTAGAATTGTTCTCCAAACATCAACCATCAAAATCTCCATTTATACCCAAAACCTCAATTTGACCTAACTTCTCCAAAATCATCCAAACCGAAATTGGATAAGCAAAATACTAGAAGATCATCAATGGAACATTTCTAACTCATATGAAAGTATAGAAGCTAGTAGGATGAACACACCACTTAGGTTTTGATGAAAACCTAGAAAACCCCAAACATCTCTAGTGTTGTGGATGAAACTTGCTCTTGCATCAATGAATGAAATCACTAGCATAAAGTGGATAAGAAACACATTAATCTCCAAGAAAAGCCCCAAAATCGGTTAGGGTTTGTGAGGAAGGAAGGAAAAACGATTTGGGAGAGAAAGGGAATAGATTTGAGAGATTTACCACCACCAAACACTCTTGAATCTTCATATGAATATAAAAACTATTTCTAGATACTTGAAGAGCTCTAAAAACCAAAATATGGCACTTTGAATCGCCAAAAAACGGAGGTGAAATGAGAGAGATATGAAGAAATGAAGTTTGGGTGTGAATTTCGTATTTGACAGCAACCAGGTACCCGTCTGCGACTATGACACGTGACAATGACGTGGTCATAGTCGCTGGTCATAGTCGCACAAGGTGTACTGAACCCTGTACCCTTGGCGCGACAATGACACGCGACGATGACATGGTCATAGTCGTTGGTCATAGTAGCTCCGCGGTACCGAAACTGTTTTGGTCATAACTTCTTCATTTAGCTCCGTTTTTGCTCCGAAAAGAACCGTTGGACTCGTATTCGAATTCCCCATCCAACAAGACCATAAAATCTAGGATTTAACCCAAAATCCTATTTTTCATATTTTTCTTAAAAGATCGATTCCACACTGATTCGAAGTTGTACTTATCCGAAAATTAAGGGTGTTACAGTCTGGGAGAGCAATTCGCCGGTGCGCTGCTTGAATGCATCAAACTTGGTTATACATCTGTTAATCTTGAGTTGGTTCCCGACTTTGCTCCCGCGCATCATTTTCCCCACCTGATCCCACATGCCTTTTGCTGTCTCGTTGTAGCTGTCTATGGCTGTGTAGATCGTGTTAGGTAGAGCCTGAATAAGGTACCTCTTGGCATGCTTTTCTCCCTCAATCATGCCTCTTTCGTCCACAGTCATTTCAGATAGTGTCTTCTTCTCAGTGTGAGCGTCACTTCTTGATGCAGTGGCTTGAACGGTCTTCATTGGTGTAGGAATTGGCCCGTCAGTTAGAGCTCGCCAGATGAACTCGTAGTTATCCTTTGACTCAATGAAGATCAGAAATCTGTCCCGCCATTGGCTGTATTCACCTTGTTAGAGACATGGCGGCTTGGAGTCGGTGCCGATAGCGAGAGCGTCGTGCGAAGACATCTTAAGTTGCACTAATGTGATCGTCAGACGATTCGTTCGATTCAAAGTGAGATCCTAACGCAACGCACTAAGAGTGGTGTCCTAACGCATGTTCTACGAGTGGTTTAAGCTAAAATAGGTAAGAAATCAACTAGACTGTCCGGATGCAAGATATCTGATCTGGAAGTGTCCGGATCAGATTGTGAAAAACAGGTAAATTTGCAGAAGTTACCGGATAAAGTAGAGTTACCGGGAACCTGAGGGTTACCGGGTATGTCAACTTTACCGGATGAAATAATACTAAGCAAGAACTTACCGAATGCAAATAAAAAGAACTTACCGGGTGTAAGTACTTACCGGATGATGAGGACTGACCGGATGTGGAGACAGTTACCGGATGTTCTAACTTACCGGATGAAACACCTGATTCAAGAACTTACCGATAACAAAATGAAACAAATGGCAAGCTTACCGGATGAGAGAACTTACCGGATGAAAAAGTATGTTACTGGATGTGCTTACCGGGAACTTGGCCGGTAAGTGTGAAAATGATCCGGTAAGTGATATATTACCCGGTAACTTGGAGTTACCTGGTAACAATTGAAGAAAAAGGAAACTTACCCGGTAACACAATGATGCACCCGGTAACCACGGCTGTGGTGCCCGGTAACTACGGCTGTGGTTTCCAAGCCGATTGGAAATCGATTAGGGTTGCTTAAAATCGTTACTGAAAGGTTAGGAACTCGACCAAACACAATAATAACAATACCCAAATCGAATTTGAAGCCAAATAACACGTTTTTTATATAAAAGATTGGATTTTTGCAAGAATAGAGACAAAAAACTTGAGACTTTGATTTTGCTTAAAAACAACTAAGATAATCGAATTAGACAATGAAAACTTGCAGAATTCTTTAAATGATGATGCTAACGGAATGTGATAAACGAAAACAATCAATTTTCACACAATCAAAAGATGGGTTTTGTTAGCTCAAATCTTTCTGTTTATGAAAGTAGTGAAAATAGGCTAAGTATAGAAGCCTCCAAGAGAGGCTCTGCCGAGACACCAAGAAGACCGAAGGCAAGAATCAACAGAAGACTGCTCACAGAGGACCGAGCCGCATAACCTCTGTCACCTTTGACAGAGCCTCTGCGGTATACTAAAGACTTAGAACAAATCAACAAATATCTTTCTATTGTTCCAGGATCCGTTCATCCACTTGTACAAAGCGTTCCCTGACATAAACTCCACGTGTCAAACTCTGATAGGGCTCTGTCGAAGATGGAACATGCGCATTAAATGAACATCGTACCTGCTACTATTCACACAATCCTGTCTACTGTAGATCCGTCCTTATTGTCTAAAGTATGTCGCCTTTGTAGTAGTATAAATAGAAGACTCATGTTGAGTTCTTCTATTAACAAGAGTCAGATATTTTAAGCTACGCAAAAACACACACACCAGCAGATTTCTTGTTATGTTCTTGGTGTTCTTGATAATATCAAATACAGTAACCTTTGAGATATTTATTTGTCATCTTCATTACTTATTTGATATTGTGTGTTCTTCTATCTTAGCATTTCTTTCAGTTCATTAAAAACGCTTCCGCAATATAAACCTATCTGAACTAAACTGAAAGAATCATCATTGTTTAAACAAAAAGGAACCAACAATTGGTATCAGAGTGAACCTTGATTTTTAATATCAAGGGATCCACTCTAAACAATGATCTTTGGTAGAAACTTGGATTTTTAACCTATTCCTCATATTATTCAAACAGTTTCTGTTTTTTTTTCTGCCATTTTCGATTCTTTCGAAATTTGGTAAACTTATAGAATCTGTTATTCTGGTTAAAACACCATTTTTGTGCTAATTTGAAAAACTGTTAAGCTTAGAAACTTCATACGAAGCATCCACTTCTTACTCTAAAAAGGTTTGTTGTTCATACCTCAATTTCTGAATATTTTCTCTCTCAGAATGACACATACAAACAACTTCTTCACTGCTGGTTCCTTAACCAAACATCCCACTCTTCTTAGAGACGAATACCCTCAATGGAAGATACATATGATTCACTTCTTTAAGGGTACTGATAAAGAACTCGTTTACAATCTCCGTAACCCTCCTTTTGTTCCTATGATAACAGTACCACATATTCCTTCCACACACGACACACCAGAAATCCCTGAACACGAAAAACCAAAAGCTCAGGGTAAGTGGTCTGATTCTGATTGGGCAAAATATGAAGTGGCTCAGAAAACAAAAAGACTTCGGATCATGGCTATTCCCAACGACCTTTTTCAGTCCATAGGTGCATGTGAATCTGCATATGATCTATGGAAGGAACTGAAAAAACAACTAGAAGGAAGGGCCAAAACTCAGAAGAACCGCAGAGCTCAATACATAAACGAATATTATGCATTTAAAGCTCTGCCGACAGAAACTCTGCAGTCTACATATGATCGGTTCAACTCGCTGATCAACAAATGCCAGAAGTTCGGAATCCACAGAACTTCTGAAGAAAACAATGTCATGTTCCTTAAAAGTCTAAATGGAGAATGGCTCCAGTTATCCATGTCTCTTCAAACAAATCAAGACTTAGATTCCTGGACTCTATCAGACCTCTATGGAACATTGGCAGCCCAAGAGCCTCAAGTAGCACAAACAAAAGACCAGTTCAGTGAACCTCTTGAACTAGTTGGTAAGACTACAGAGGCTAAAGAGAAACCAAAGAAAGAGAAAACTGCAGAGGAAAAGAAGGAGAAGAAGAAGAAAATCATGATAGTTGATAGTGAAGAAGAGAAGGAAGAAGAAGAAGAAGAAACAACCCTGGCCTCGATAGCTAAATCATTAGCACTCTTGACTAGGGAATTCAGCAGAGGATACCAGAAGAAGACTGGAAATGAACGCTACGAAAGAGAAGGAAACGACAGAAGTGGTGACCGACAGAGGTCAAATGACATAAGTAATGACCGACAGAGGTCGGACGATAAAACTGGCAACACTCCACAGAATCAAGAGTGTTACAAATGTGGTAAGCCATGCCATTATGCAAATGAATGCAGAACCGAAAGAAGTGGTGACCGACAAAGGTCAGACGACAAAGCTGAAAACGTTCCACAGAACCAAGGCTGTTACAATTGTGGAAAGCCAGGTCACTTCGCCAACGAATGCAGGAGCAAATCAAATCGCCCTCAGAGGGATGTTGCTTTCTACAAAAAGAAAGCTGAATACTATGCTCAGAAATCCTTAATGGTGAATCAAGAAAACTGGCTATTAGATACATCCTCTGAAGGAGGAAAAACAAAGAACGCCCTATTCTGTGGCATGGCAGAAGTCATCCCTGGCTCTGATAGTGAGGTATCCACTTCTAACTCTAACTCTTATACAGCAGAAGATGATTTGCTTAAACTTAACATTGAATACACTGAACTTAAACAGATATGCGAAAGTGTTCAGAAAAAGCTCACCTTCTTTGAGAGAGAAGCTAGACTTCTCACTCAAGAAAAAGCCAAAAAATTTCTAGAAAAAGAAGAAATTGAAACAAAAAATTATATCCTTTAAAAGAAAAGATTTCTGAACTTAAATATTCTTTAAAAACAAAATCGAAAGAACTTATGGACGTTGAGTGTGACAGAATGAACATCCTAGCTCTGAAACATTATTTTCAAAAGGAAAGAGAAGTCCTCTGTCAAGATTTACTCAGAAGAGATCTTTTAATTAAAAAATTTCAAGATGCACAGAAGGTGTACGAGAAAATCAATACACAAATTGGGAGACGTGGAATTGGCTTCTGTGATATAGATCCATATACAGGAAACAAAAGAGACAAATCTCTGTCTTCTCTAATTCATATAGGAGAAAGAAGAAAACCTGGATTTCCAAATCTACTCTCTGTAAGTAAAAGGTAAAAAGTCTCTGGGGAACCTCACCAGAGGAAACCTCTGAAGATGACACATGTGTGGTTTGAAAACACAGATTTGCCACCTTCAATCTCTGTCAAAAAAGAATCCAAACGTAAGAAGTATCTGAAAACTCAAGATCAGATAGGAATCTTCAAGTTTGGTGACCCCGAGACTCAAACTCAAGTTGCATTTGTCTGCATGATGAATTCTGAAAAGAAGTTATCAGCAGAGGCACCTGAGTTCAAGCCGAACCTTACAAAAGAAAATTTTGATATCTCTGAAGAAAACCTCTATACACCTTCCAATGATCAAAATCTATCTGAAGAAGACTTAACAGATACTTTTGTTGACTTAGAAAATAGTGCCACAAAAAAGGAAGAAAATGAGTATGGCACATGCTCTGAAAGTCCAGCCTTTGTCGAAAGAGAACCAAGTGACTCAACCTCTGCTTATGAGGACGACTCATCCTCTGACGAATCTGAGACTGACTCCAAGTCAGAGATAGTACCTCGTGACACAGAGGATTTTAATCCATCCTCTGAGAAAATCACAAAAGTTCCTATCTGTATAGACTTTCTGAACATGTGTATACAAGCCAAAACCTCTATTGAGCTTGAGAATTTTAAACTAAAGAAGGAAATATCCACTAAAACTCCAACAAGTTCAAAGATTTTGAAGCCCTTAAAACCTGTTAAAGAAAAATTAACATGGCAACTATTAGCTTCAATCTTCCTAATCATAGAAGTATTTAGAAGTAGTGAAAAATAGGCTAAGTGAAGAAAGCCTCTTACAGAGGCTCTGCCGAACTTACCGAGAGATCAAGGTCAAGAAGCTACAGAAGCTAAAGAGGCGCCCTATAGAAGCTCTGTCATACGCGCAAAGAAGACCAAAGACTCGGAATCCGGTGAAGACTGCTCTTCTAAGGACCAAACCGCAGAACCTCTGTGGCACTTCACAGAGCCTCTGCGGTCTTCAACAAAGACTTAAAAGTAATTTATAATATCTTGCTACTGTTACAGGACCTGTTCATCAACTTGCATGGTAGCATGCCCTGTCCAACTGCAACGTGTCAAACTCTGGTTGGATTCAATAGGGCTTAGTACATAATAGACGTCTGCTGCATTAAATGCAATACAGCACGTCCAACTGTTCATGCCATCCGTCCAGCTATTCATACCGTCCTTTGTGAATAGTAGCATATGCTTTATGGTCCCCTTAGAGTAGTATATAAGGAAGACTCATGTTGAGTGCTTCCTATTAATCTATCAATCCATCGATCGATCAATCGAACACTTTGAGAGAAAAACATCAGAAGAACACACAGCTTAAACACCTTGAGAGTCATATTTGTTTTAAAGCTTTGCTTACTCACTGTTCTTGAATTTGTTCTTAATACATATATTCAGTAAACTTTGAGATATTATTTCCTGTTCACTGTTTATTTATAGTGTGTTCTAAATCTATCAATCATATCTATTAGTTATTCAAATACGCTTCCGCATCAAACATAAATTCGAACTAATAGATCTGACAATCTTGTATAAGCAAAACGGGAACCAACAAGTGGTATCAGAGCAAAGCTTGATTTTCAATATCAAGTGATCCTCGGTTTTACAAGATTAGTGATAGAAATCATTTTTTTCCTACTCCTCATCTCTATGTTAAAACTCCATTAAAGTGTACTCTGAGAACTGTTCAAACCCAGAAAACTTTCCAGATCTTCGGACTCATACTTTTTAATCATACTATCTTTTCAGAACCTTACAAATGACAAATACAAATAACTTCTTTACTGCTGGTTCACTCACCAAGCCTCCTACTCTCCTACGAGATGAGTATCCTCAATGGAAGATAAGAATGGTTCATTTCTTTGAGGGTACTGAAAAAAATCTAGTACAATATCTTTACAACCTTCCTCCTGTTCCCATGATAGCAGTACCACGAGTACCAGCTACTGCTGAATCTCCAGAAATCCCTGAACATCAAAAACCAAAGCCAAAAGAAGAATGGTCAAATGAAGATAAGGCAGAAGATGAAGTTGCACAGAAAACAAAAAGAATCCTAATAATGGCTATCCCCAACGAGCTTTTTCAATCCTTAGATGCATGCGAAACTGCGCACGATCTTTGGAAAGAATTAGAAAGACAGTTGGAAGGGGGTGCTAAAACACAGAAGAACCGAAGGGCACAGTACATAAATGAATATCATGCATTCAGAGCCTCTGCAACAGAATCTCTGCAAACAACGTACGATAGGTTCAACTCTCTCATAAACAAATGTAGAAAGTCTGGCCTTCACAGAACCTCGGAAGAAAATAACGTCATGTTTCTGAAGAGTCTGAATGATGAGTGGCTTCAACTGTCTATGTCTTTACAAACAAACCAAGATCTAGACTCATGGACACTCTCTGATCTCTATGGAACACTAGCTGCACAAGAGCCTCAAATAGCACAGGCTAAAACAATAGCAATTGCAACATACGCATTGGTTAGTAAATCAACAGAGGCTACAGAGAGACCGATAAATTAGAGAGCAACAGAGGAGAAGAAGAAGGAGAAGAAGAAGATAGTGATAGTTGATAGCGAAGAAGACGAGCTGATAGAGGAAGAAATAACTCTTGCGTCATTAGCTAAATCATTGGCTCTATTGACAAGAGAGTTCAGAGGTAACCAAAGAAATTATGCAAACGAATGCCGAACAGAGAAAGGTGGAGATCAACAGAAGTCCGACGATCGAACTGGAAACACCTCCCAAGGTTGCTTCAACTGCGTCAAGCCAGACCATTTCACAAAAGATTGCTGAATACTATGCACAAAAATCCCTAATGGCGAACAAAGGGCTTTCTGAAGCAAATAAGGAGGACTTCGAGTCAGACTCTACCTCTGATGATGAATTCACCACCAATGCCCTATTCTGTGGCATGGCAGAAGTCGACTCGGGCACTGACAATGAGGTATCCATTTCAAACTCTACCTCTTGTATTAAATATGTAGAAAATTATTCAGTTAGAGTTAACATTGAACTGATTGAACTCAAAGAGATAAATGAAAGTATTCAGAAAAGACTCACCTTTAATGAGAGAGAAGTAAGGCTTCTCACTCAAGAAAAAGCCAAAAATTTTGAAGAAAAGGAAAGAGTAGAAAAATATTGGAGCAAAAATGTAGATCCTTTAAAAAGGCAAATTTCTGAATTAACCTCTGCTTTAAAAGTCAAAACTAAAGAGCTTTCAATTTCTAGGAGTGAAACAACTGACATAAGAGCTCTCAAATAATACTTTCAAAAAGAGAGAGAGGTACTTTGGCAAGATCTACTCAGAAGAGAGGTTTTACTTAAAAACTATAAAGATGCACAGAAGGTGTATGAGAAAGTAAACTCACAAATAGAAAGAGGAGGTATAGGGTACGATGATATTACTCTAGGTGTTGAAGGCAAAAGACTTAAACCTCTGTCTTCTTTGTTTGTGATAGGAAAAACAAATAAACCAATTTTTCCAAACTTACTCTCTGTAAGTAAAAGGGTTAAAATCTCTGAAGAACCTCACTTGAGGAAACATACGAAGATGATCAATGTGTGGTTTGAAAACATAGATTCATCATCTTCAACCTCTGTCAATAGAGGAATCAAACCAAAGAAATATCTGAAAACACAAGATCAGATTGGTATCTTTAAGTTTGGTAAACCAGAGACTCAAACACATGTCGCTTTTGTCTGTATGATAGATGTCAAAAAGAAATTATCTGCAAAAGCTCCTGAGTTTAAACCCATCTTTTCAGAAGAAAATCTTAAAAGATCAATTGAAAAAGAAATTTTGGAAGTTTTGAAATCAAAGGCTTTAGAAAATCTCTGTACATCTTCTATAGATCAAATTCTCGCTGAAGAGATCTCATCTGAAACCTCTGCCATCTATGAAAGTTTTTCTACAGAGGAAGAAAACTCGTACGATACATGCTCAGAAAATCCAGCCTCTGTCGAAAGAAATGACTCAACCTCTGTATATGAGGACGATTCATCCTCTGACGACTCAGAGACTGATTCTAAATCAGGGATAATTCACTATGACACAGAGGATGTTAAATTCTCCTCTGATGTTCTTAACAGAACAATTTCTCCAAAAGAGAAAATCATAGAGATACCTATCTGTCCAGATTTTCTAAAAATGTGTATACAAGTCAAAACCTCTACAGAGCTTGATAATTTGAAAAAGGCCTCTGAAAATCCTAAAAGCTCAAAAATTTCAAAACCTCTAAGGCCTGAAGCTAACAAATATCGTTCCTCTGTGACAGTGAAGACAGACGTTCACCACAGAAGAGACTCACAGAAGGCAGGAACTAAACAAGATTTTTGCAAAAAACATTCTAGTATTCATAGATCTTCTTGTAATAGGAAATCTAATGTTAAGAACGAATGTAATGCCTCTGTGACTCAGTTCAATGAATTCAATGAAAAGTTCAAACAAATCACGTCTCATATTAAATACTGTCATTGTTTTGATCTTATTTTCAGATTGAAAAATCACTTCTCAAGTCCAGATTGCTTACTCTCCACTAAAATTCAAACTCCAAAGTCAAAACCTAGAGAGATACAATCTGATCTATCTAGAAAAGATAAAATGTATTTCAAGAATGCTAAGGCAAACTTGAAAAATTCTAACAATATTGGACCCATATGGATATGGGTACCTAAGTCTCTGTGATTGTCTTACAGAAGCGGTATGTGCCAATTTGGTATCTTGACTCCGGATGCTCAAGGCACATGACTGGCGAAAGAAGTTTACTATCCACATACAAAGAAACACACGATGGTGGATCTGTAACTTTTGGAGACAACAAGAAGGGACACATCAAAGGTTATGGAGTCATACAGAAGGAAAACGTCTCTGTATACAAAGTTGCATATGGGAATGGCCTTAATCACAACCTACTCAGTGTAAGTCAACTATGTGATACAGGATTTGATGTCTTGTTCAAAAGGACTTTCTGCTCTCTGCAAAGTGAAGACACAGGAATGGAACTTCTGCGAGCCGAAAGAAAAGGTGATCTGTATCTGATGAACTTTTGTTCAACAACCAAGGACAAAGTTTGCCTTGTAGCTTGCGAAAATAAAGAAGCCTGGTTATGGCATAACAGGTTCTGTCACATAAACTTTCACACCTTGGATAAACTGGTCAAACTTGATCTAGTTAAAGGTTTGCCTAATGTTAAATTTAATAAGGATCACTTGTGTTTTGCCTGTGAAATGGGAAAACTCAGAAGAGCTTCCCACAGAGGCAAAACAGATGTGTCTTGCACTAGGCCTCTGTACATGCTTCATGTCGACCTCTGCGGTCCCATTGCCATACAGAGCCTAGGTGGCAAGAAATATATATTTGTCTTAATTGATGAGTATTCGCGCTTCACATGGGTTGAATTTGTTCGAAAGAAATCGGATGTTCCAATCATCTTGATTAATCTAATGAAAAGAATCCAAGTTCTTTATGAATGCAGAATACAGAAGTTAAGAAGTGACAATGGCACAGAATTTAAAAACTCTGTCATTGAAGCCTATCTTTCTACAGAAGGAATATCACAGAACTTCTCTGCTGCACGCACTCCATAACAGAATGGCGTAGTCGAAAGGAAGAATCGAACGCTCGTGGAGGCCGCAAGAACTATGCTATCAGCATACGGATTACCAATGAACTTTTGGGCAGAAGCAATTTCTACCGCTTGTTACACACAGAATCAGTCAACCATTGTGAAAAGACACAATAAGACTCCTTACGAACTGATCAACAAAAGGCGGCCAAACATCAAGTTTTTCCATGTGTTTGGATGTAAATGCTTTGTTTTAAACGACAGAGATTCAAGAGGAAAGTTTGAGGTAAAAGCTGACGAAGGCAAATTCATTGGATACTCTGCCACTTCCAAAGCCTACAGAGTATACCTTACAAGATCTCGCAAAATCATTGAAAGTATCAATGTTTCTTTTGATGATTCATTCCAAATGACTTCTGAGCAAATTCGTTCAGAACTCGAACTTAAAAGAGAAACCTCTGTGTTAGCTCCAATATTCTGAAATATTAGAAGTATTGAAAAATGGCCAAGTACAGAAGAACTTCCACAGAAGCTCTGCTGAGTGCAACAGAAGCTCTGCCGGGCATCTCAGAAGAATCAAAGGAAGTTTGATCAAGAGTGATCAAAGACCGAGGAAACTACAGAAGGACGCTTTCAGAAGACCAAGACCGCAGAACCTCTGTTACCAATAACAGAGCCTCTGCGGACAACATCAGAAGACAAGGAACCAAGAAGACTTCTCAGAGGACCGAGCCTCAGAACCTCTGCCACCCTTGACAGAAGCTCTGCAGAAGTAAACAACCAAAGACTCGGAATCCGGTGAAGACTACTTTACAGAGGAACCAGACCGCAGAACCTCTGTAACACATTACAGAGCCTTTAGGGTCCTCAAAAGACTAGGAAGATATTTATAATATCTTGCTACTGTTCCAAGACCTGTTCATCAACTTGCATGGAAAAGTATTGTCAAAACACGTGTCAAGCTCTGAGTGGACTCAATAGGGCAAGGTACAAAATAGACGTCTGCGCCATTTAATGCATTTACCAAAAGTACATCTTCTCCATTAAATGCGCATGGCTCAAACAACTGCTCACACCATCCAGTCCACTGTTCACACCATCCAGTTTACTATTCATGTCGTAAAAGGAACAGTGACCTACTTCATAGTCTTCTAAGAGTAGTATAAAAGGAAGACTCATGTTGAGTTCTTCCTAATATATATAGAACTACACACAAAAACAAAAAAAGAAGAACACTTTAATCAAACATCAAGAACACATAGCTTATGCACATTTAGAGTCATATCTGTTTAAAGCTTTGCATACTCACTGTTCTTAAATCTGTTCTTGATATATATATATATTCAGTAAACTTTGAGATATTATTTCCTGCTCACTGTTTATTTATATTGTGTTCTAAATCTATCAAACATATCTGTTAGTTTAATACGCTTCCGCATCAAACATAAACTCGAACTAATAGATCTGATAATCTTGTTTAAAGCAAAACGGGAACCAACAATTGGTATCAGAGCAAAGCTTGATTTTCAATATCAAGTGATCCTCGTTTTTACAAGATTTGTGATAGAAACTGTCTGTTTTTAACCTGTTCTTCATTCCTACAAACAGATTCTGTTTTACTGCCATTTTCGATTTATTCAATCTGGTAACATCCTAGAAACTGTTTCTTTCGTTAAAAACTTCATTCAATATGTCAAGACTAAAATTTAGTGCTGATGCTGATTTTCATTATTATTCGAAACTCAGTACAAATTTTAAGAAAATAATTCCTACTCTCGAGAAAGAATTAGAGGAAAGAAACAAGAGCATTCTTAGTGACTCAGACAACATTGCCAAGCTTGAAGAATCAGGTAAACTGCTAAACTGTGAAAATCTTGAACTAAAAAGAAAACTTTTTGAGTCTGAAAAGCTTTGTGAAAAAGAGAAAGAGAAGTTTGAGGAAGTTAAGATTGTTTTTGAAGAAGAAAAGAAAAGCCTTGAACTTAAATGTCTAAACTTTTCTAAACTGGTTTCCAATTTTGAAAAACTAATAATCAGTGAAAATGAAAAGTTTGGAAAAGAGAAAACCTTTCTTGAGACAAAGAATATGGAACTTTCTTTCAAAATCTCAAAATTACAAAAATCTCTTGAAAAAGAGAGGAAAGAGCAGGATTTTGAAAGAAAAGAATCTGAAAAGGTGAAGAGAGAAGGATTTCAAATAAAGTGTTTGAAAGACAAGTTTGAGAAGGAAAGAAAAGTCTTTAAAGCTGAAATGTCAAATTTAACAAAGAGACTATCCGATTTGTCAAACAAGATTATGTTGGAGAAGAGGTATAAATCAGATCTTCTAAGGAAGTTTGATTTAAATCTTAAAGAAAAAGATGTTTTAGCTAAAAGGCTTAAAAACCTTGTCTTAGCAAACTCTTGTGCTGAAAATTCAAATAATCTTGTTTACAAAAAGATGAAAATGGTTTGGAAAGTCAAAAACACTATTCCTGACAAAATTGCTCCAAAGCCATTTGTTTCTACTAAGGTTTCATCTTTTCATTCAAATAAATGCCTTGATCTTCTGCTTCAATTAAGAAACCTTTTCTCTAAATCTTTCTGTGTACAAAATGGGTCATTACAAAAGAAAATCCAAAGACCCAAAATGAGAAAGGTCACAGAAAGAAAGTTGGCAAACCAACAGAGATTGGCAAACCAGAGGACCTAAAGACAGCTCCAAATCCTAACAAAAAGGGACCCATTTGGATATGGGTACCAAAAGTTCTTTGATCTGTCTTGCAGGTAAAAAGGACTTCTGATCATTACAGATCAGGACTCGCTCTTCAGTAGATAAAGGACTCCTAAACACATCAGTTTAGGACTCGCACTTTAGTGAAATAGACTCTTAAACAAATCAGTTTAAGACTCGAGCTTCATCAGAAAATGACTTCTGACCATTACAGATCAGGACTCACTCTTCAGCAAACAATGGACTCCTTAATACTTCTATTAAGGACTCAGGCTTCAAAGTACACTATGACTCTTAAAACACTTTGTTTAAGACTCATCCTTTAAAGGTTCTATACTTCACAGAGCCTCTGTGGAATTGCTCAGAACCTATGACAATCTCCACAGAACCTCTGATGAGGTTGACCTATGTTCTGTGCATTATTTATCTCTATTGATTCAAGCATAGGTCAAGGGGGAGCAGAAGGAGACCTCAAATTAATATACAGAGGTTGATCATTCAAGGGGGAGCCAAAGGAGAATTATGATCAACAAGAGTCTCTGTCGTCCAAACTAGACACTCTAAAAGGTATGTGTCGCACAAAATCTTTTTCCAAAAACAGTTTTCCAGGACAAAAATTTCTAAATATGTCCTAAAAACAATGTTTAAAACCATAAAAACTTTGTATGATCAAAAAGTTTTATAAATTATTAGTTATTAGAAATTTCCTGTCACAGAGCCTCTGCTGGCTCTGACAGAGGTCCAAAAACCTCTGTAGGATAATTTCTCTCTACTAAAGATTTATCGATCCTCTCCAATGTTTTTCAAACGTTTTTGGTAAAAGTACAAGCTTCAAGAGATAAAAAGGCAGGTTTCAAACCACAGAGATCAATCCTACAGAGATTGTTAGATCAAGGAGGAGCGGAAAAGGAGACCTTGCTGAATCTACAGAGATTCATAAGTCAAGGGGGAGCAAAGAATGCGACAGAAGAGATCACATTCGCCGATCAAAAGGAAATAGGTTGGTATCTTGCCACAGAAGTCATAAGCCACAGAGTTCTTTCAACCAAAGAACCTCTGTAAATCACTCAAATCATTCAAATGACTTCTGCTGCACAAAATCTTTGAGATTTACAATTTTTTAGGACACCAACTTTCAAATAAATCCTAAATACATTGTTAAAACTGATCAAAAACTTGGATGATTAAAAATGTTTATAAATTATTAGTTATTAGAAATTTCCTGTCACAGAGCCTCTGCTGGCTCTGGCAGAGGTCCAAAAACCTCTGTAGGATAATTTCTCTCTACTAAAAATTTATTGATCCTCTCCGTGTTTTTCAAACGATTTTTCATTAAAGATACAATCTACAGAGATAAATGTTTTTCAAAATCACAGAGCTTCTGTACCCACAGAGCCTCTGTAAAGATTTCCACATGGGAATTTCTGTATCTGTAACGGTAACTTTTCTGTGGTGAAAATTTAAAACCCACGCGTTTTTCATTTAATGTGGCCGCCCACGACGTCTCGTCGTCACTGACATTGATGACGTGTCAAGTTTTCATTGACGTACATATCACGTCGTCCTAGAAACTTGCACCACGCCGAATGAACTCGAGTGTGGACCTCAAATTTTATTAACTTTCTCACATTTTCACCGTTCCGAATTCTATCCGTTACCACAGTATAAAACCCAAGTTAAAATCACTTTCAAAACTTTACTATTCTCTCATCTTCTCCGGCAAACTTGCTTATTTCTTTCTGAAAACCTAGAACTTTCAAACCTACAAATGGCTTCCAGTTCCAAAGCTGCTCACGTTTCACCAACGAACTCTCCGACATCCTCTCCAGTGCATTCTGAGCACTCCCACAACCCACACATCTGACACCGCAGGTCTAGCTGCAGAAGGTGTCATTGAAAGAGAGCAGGTCGAACCTCACCCAACCCATCCAGCCAGAGGTTACTTTTTCAACCTCTGTGCCCACAGAAGCCGGGGAATCCATTCCTAGGGAGTCTCCTCAGAGAGACTCACCTATAGTTCGTGATCCATCGCCCCAGATCACACTAGAACACCCTCCAGAGGAATTCGTTTCCTCTGACACGCACAATATAGGGCCAAAACTTCTTTCAGAGAGAAGTAGAGAGCACCATGACGAAGAGACTCTAGACAAATCTCCGAGTCAACAGAAGAATATTCCGATACCCACCTCTGGAGTGGATTTGGACAATGTTCTTCACAGAACTTCTGTAGAGACTGAAACTCGGGTTTCTTCTCGAGGATCAGATGGAAATCCTTCCACCCCCAACGTACAAACAAGGGTGAACAAAGGTGTCCCAGGAACAGGGACTCACTCTGGAGAAGGAGTTGTTCCTCCAGAGGTTACCCAAGAGGAACATGTTACGAAGGATGAGTTCCAAGCCTTTGTAACCTCTGTAACTCAAACATTGAATGAGTTGCAAAGCTCATTCACGTCTTTTACAGAGTCAACTTCAGGCGCGCTTACAGGATTAAATACCAAAGTGGATACCTTATCCACAGAGGTTAAAGTAGCCCTTGTAGAAATGAAGTCAACTACAGAAACTTCTGCTGCTGCTGCCATCGCCTCTGACAGTAACATTGCCAAAACAACCGCTGCAGAGTTCGAGAAAAGTGCGACCAAAGCCTTCAAAACTTCGATCGCAATCTACTTTGAAACAATGAAGAAAAATGCAGCAAGGCAAGCAGCTCAAGACACCTGCAGAACAAAAGTTACTACTAAAAGAAGGCAGGATGATCCTGATGATGGAGCATCTGGTCATCCTGAGGGGGAGAAAACAAAGGAAACTACAGAGGCTGCTTCTGCAAAAACTACAGAGAAATCAGCAGAACCCTCTACAACAGAAACCCAGAAGGGAAAACAACATAGGCAAAACACCTCTATCTCACCAAAGGATGCACCAACCACAGAACCTAAGGTAATCAATCTTGCATGCTCATCCTCAGAACAAACTCCACCCTCACCCAAAGAACCAACACCAACCTCACAACCAATCCCGCACAAAACTAGAGTCAAAACCATAGCTCGAAAACCCCAAAGACCAAAACGCTCTGCAGAGTTCATTCTTCGCAGAATGGAATTTGTATCTGCTTTTCAATCAGCAAAGCGTTTTGACATTCCACCTCCAAGACCCGAAGACTCCTCACCAACAGAGACCTCACAACCCGAAGTATCAAAACCTTCAGAGGCAACAACCAAAACATCAGAGCATACAACCCCAAAACCCACAGAACCTCCAACTGTCAAATCAACAGAGGTTCCACCCACACAAATCCAAAACCCAATATCTGAAACCTCAAAGCCAAAAGATAAAGGCAAGGGAATAATGACAGAAGAAGATCCAAAGAAGAAGATGCCAGTTGCTACAGAGAAATTGATGAAAGGTGCATTTAATGCCTTCGTCACCCCTAAACCCGAAGAGGAAGACTGGGCATTGAACTTGAATCCTCTGTCAGAAAACCCATCCCTGAATCCCACAGCTAAGGTAACAGAAGGTAGAGTAGCAGACATCACTCGAAAGATGGATGAGCTAAGGAGACCAATTCCAAGATCTACTTCAACCATTGAACAAATGGAAGAACAAGTCTACAGTTATCTCTACAGACAGCACTTCCAGAGCGATCTGCCAGCCCATGTCCGAGATCAGAAGCTAAGAGAGGAATTCGATGCAATCTTCACCTCTACAAAGTCAAAACCAGTCAATCAAGTTTACTCCATTCACAAAATAAAGAAGGTAATCTATTGCAAATACTCCAAAATGAGAACCTATCCTCATACGGTGTATACCATCTGGAAAGTAAAAAGGTCTGACAGATCAGAAAATCAATTCTCTGATGCTGATACCCGAAACCTCAATCCCTATGACTTACCTGACCTTCTACAATGGACGAAAGACAACTTCAATGACGACTGCCACAAAAGGTCTTATCGAGTTCTCAGAAAGGCGATGCGTGAAAAGCTCCTAATCTACAGCATGCTCGACATTCAACTAGCCATCGATCTGGGCATAACTACTCTAAGTATCAGACCACCAGAGGATTTCTGCCCACCCAATGCCATACCCAATTCAATCATCAAAACTCCAAGGTACGAGTTAGTATTCAAGAATCCTGCTGATCAACTGAAACTGCTTGTGACAATGGACTGTCAGAAGTACACAACCCATACTCTGAACATGTTCAGAAAGATACTAGAGGAGAATAAAGCAACAGAGCTTATGAACGAAGAATCTGCTCTGATGATGATCAAAGAGATTGATGCTACACTCGGCTTACAAAATCTCTGTCACAAATTCTATGAAGAACTCAAGGAAGTAGGAAAAGACAACAGAAAGTTCGACGACTTCCCAAATGCAAAAATCTGAGTCTCTTCAAAGAATCTCTGTCAACGTTTATTTCTGTGTACTCAAATGTAAATACCTCTGGCATAAATTCCAAAATGAATGAAATAATCTTCTGAGGTATTGTTTAACCTCTTCTTTACTTAGGTTAAAATGCATAAATTCAAACCTTTTATTTTTCAATACTTAGGGGGAGATTGTTAGCTCCAATATTCTGAAATATTAGAAGTATTGAAAAATGGCCAAGTACAGAAGAACTTCCACAGAAGCTCTGCTGAGTGCAACAGAAGCTCTGCCGGGCATCTCAGAAGAATCAAAGGAAGTTTGATCAAGAGTGATCAAAGACCGAGGAAACTACAGAAGGACGCTTTCAGAAGACCAAGACCGCAGAACCTCTGTTACCAATAACAGAGCCTCTGCAGACAACATCAGAAGACAAGGAACCAAGAAGACTTCTCAGAGGACCGAGCCTCAGAACCTCTGCCACCCTTGACAGAAGCTCTGCAGAAGTAAACAACCAAAGACTCGGAACCGGTGAAGACTACTTTACAGAGGAACCAGACCGCAGAACCTCTGTAACACATTACAGAGCCTTTATGGTCCTCAAAAGACTAGGAAGATATTTATAATATCTTGCTACTGTTCCAAGACCTGTTCATCAACTTGCATGGAAAAGTATTGTCAAAACACGTGTCAAGCTCTGAGTGGACTCAATAGGGCAAGGTACAAAATAGACGTCTGCGCCATTTAATGCATTTACCAAAAGTACATCTGCTCCATTAAATGCGCATGGCTCAAACAACTGCTCACACCATCCAGTCCACTGTTCACACCATCCAGTTTACTATTCATGCCGTAAAAGGAACAGTGACCTACTTCATAGTCTTCTAAGAGTAGTATAAAAGGAAGACTCATGTTGAGTTCTTCCTAATATATATAGAACTACACACAAAAACAAAAAAAGAAGAACACTTCAATCAAACATCAAGAACACATAGCTTATGCACATTTAGAGTCATATCTGTTTAAAGCTTTGCATACTCACTGTTCTTAAATCTGTTCTTGATATATATATATTCAGTAAACTTTGAGATATTATTTCCTGCTCACTGTTTATTTATATTGTGTTCTAAATCTATCAAACATATCTGTTAGTTTAATACGCTTCCGCATCAAACATAAACTCGAACTAATAGATCTGATAATCTTGTTTAAAGCAAAACGGGAACCAACACTCTGGCATCTCGCAAACGAAAGAAAACTTGAATCTTCTATTTTTAGAGATGATCCACGATGACATTGATCCTTCTGTTGGAACCATCAGAGTTTCTGAAGAACCATCTTCTGTTGGACAAAATCCCACAGGTATGACTCTAACTGGTCCAAATAATGCTTCATCTTCTTCTATAAATACTACAGATGCAAATGCCGTAGAAGAAAATGCAGAAGATGAAACATCAAGAAAAACGACCACAAAAGCTGCTGAAAAACAAACTTCACAATCCACAGAAGAACCAATTACAGAGGTAATTGAGGACCAAGACTATACGTCCTCAGAGGAACAAACTCCACCACCACTCATACCAATCATTCCACAAATGGTAGAATCTTATACCAAGGTAAGAAGAACGACATAGGCTATACAAGAAGAAGATCCACAAGAAGCTTCTAAAGAAAGGTTCGATGACATTGATGACCATCTTCCTCGCACCACTCAGTGGACAAAAAGCCATCCTCCAAGCCAAATAATCGGAGAACCTTCTGACTCAGTAAAAACCAGGTCTGCCACTGCTAATTTTTGTTTCTTTACAAATTTTATTAGTGTGATAGAACCAAAGAAGATTTCTGAAGCACTAGATGACCCAAACTGGGTAGACGCCATGTAAGAAGAACTTCTGCAGTTTGAGCGTAACAGAGTATGGACTTTAGTACCTCTGCCACGAGGGAAATAGGCCATTGGGACTAAGTGGGTCTACAGAAATAAGAAGGATGAAGATGGAGTGGTCATCAGAAACAAAGCACGATTGGTGGCCAAAGGTTATAGACAAGAAGAAGGCATAGATTACGATGAGACTTTTGCTCCTGTCGCACGGCTCAAAGCAATAAGAATATTCTTAGCCTTCGCAGCCCACAGAGGTTTTAAAGTCTATTAGATGGACGTAAAATCAGCTTTTCTCAACGGTGAAATCCAAGAAGAGGTTTACGTAAATCAACCACCAGGGTTTGAAAGCTCAAAGTTCCCAAGGCATGTATACTACCTTGAAAAGGCTCTGTACGGACTGAAACAGGCTCCAAAAGCATGGTACGAACGACTTTCTACCTTTCTTCTAGTAAATGGCTACAACAGAGGTACAACAGATACTACCTTATTCTATAAACGTAAAAACAATGAAATAATGCTTGTACAAATCTATGTGGACGACATAATTTTTGGGTCTTCTAACACAGAAGAGTGCAAAAGTTTTGAAAAACTCATGCAGAGTGAGTTTGAAATGAGTATGATGGGAGAACTAACATTCTTCCTCGGACTCCAAGTCAAACAAACATCAGCGGGAATTTTTATAAATCAGGCCAAATATGTCTCTGACATTCTTTTCAAGTATAGCCTCTCTGATACCTCTGCAATGAAAACTCCAATGGCCACTGGAAATAAGTTATCCTTAGATCCAGATGGCATCTCTGTAGAATGCACTCTCTACAGAGGCATGATTGGATCTCTGTTATACTTAACTGCAAGCAGACCTGACATTATGCATGCCACATGTCTTTGTGCACGTTATCAAGCTAATCCAAAGAAATCACACTATGATGTTGTGAAAAGAATCTTTAGATATCTAAAGGGGACCAAAAATCTCGGTCTCTGGTATCCACAGAACTCTGGTTTTAGTCTTAAAGCTTATACAGATTCAGACTATGGAGGGTCCATGCTCGACAGAAAGAGTACCTCTGGGAGTTGTCAATTCCTAGGTGGTAAACTAGTCAGTTGGACCTCCAAAAAGCAAAATTGTGTCTCAACATCCACTGCAGAAGCTGAATACGTTGCTGCTGCTAGCTGTTGTTCTCAGGTTCTATGGATGAAGACTCAGCTAAAAGACTACGGCCACATCCTATTCAAAATACCAATCTTCTGTGATTCCAAGAGTGCCATTGCTATCTCTGCCAATCCTGTGCAACACTCAAAAACCAAGCATATCGATATAAGGTACCATTTCTTGAAACATCATGTTGAATACGGTACAATCGAAATGCATTTCGTGCCCACAGAATACCAACTCGCGGACTTATTCACCAAAGCTTTAGACGAGAAAATATTCAATTTCTTGGTGGGTAAGTTAGGAATGATCAATATGACGTAAAAATCCTCTATAAGTATAACTTTATATTCTGTAAATATGTATATATTTCTAATTATTTTTTCTTTAATTAATTTATTTCTGTATGTAAATTCTCAATCTTAAATAGTTCTTAAAATCACAGAGCTTCTGTAAGTCTACTCAGAACCTCTGACAACACCTACAGAACCTCTGGAAAATATGACCTATGTTATATGCAAAACTTATCATTCTTTGATCCAAGCATAGGTCAAGGGGGAGCAAAAGGAAAATTCCTGATCTACAGAGGTGATTAGATCTAGGGGGAGCAAAAAGGGATCCTGAAATGATCTACAGAGGTAAAACTTTCAAGGGAAAGCCAAAGAAGAGTGTCAATGAATCTATATCGATAGAAGTCATACATCACTGCCGAGAAAAGAAGAACCAAAAGGTATGTCTCTCGCACAAAAGGTTTTTGAAAACAGTTTTCTAGGACACAAATTGTCAAATATGTCCTAAATATACTGTGGATAACATTTCAAAAATCATAATATCAAAAAGTTTCATAAAAATTGAGTTATCAGAAATTTAAGGTCATAGAGCTTCTGCTGAGCTCAACAGAAGTTCTGCAAGAAATATGCTCTGAGATCGCAACTTTAACCTCTATCGATCTTTTGGAATGTTATCTCGGACACCAAACAGACTCACCATGACCTTCTCGAACAAAACTTTTTCCATAACAATTTTTTTCGGACACCAACTTTCAAATATGTCCGAAAAACATCTCTTAACACAGATCAAAAATTGGATGATCAGAAAAGTTAATAGAATTTTCGTTATGAGATTTTTCCCCTCCCAGAGCTTCTGCTGGCCCTCCCAGAGCTTCTGCAAGTTCCAACAGAGCCACAAAACCTCTGCGAGTAAAAACTCTTAACTAAAAATCCTATTTGATCCTCTCCAATGCCTTTACAAAACGTTTTTGGTTAAAAAGGAACCCCACAGAAGTAATGATAACAATGAGATATATGAGAAAGGGATATACATCAAAGATTTTCAAAATCACAGAACCTCTGTAAACTATAGAAGTTCTGTCAATCTGTTACTTGGGCATTTCTGTAGTAATAACGGTTACTTTTACTGAGAGTGAACTACATGTGGCTAAGAATAACCCCACGCGCCTAGCATTAATGGGCCGCGCACGACGTCCTGTCATCCTCTGACATGGCCCACGTGTCCCATTTTCATTGGGCGTACATGGAACATTTTCTGTGGAAAGTTGAACCCGCCGTTCTAACTTGAGTTCGGATTCCAAATTTTAATCCATTGCCATATATTTTACTCTTTCGAATTCTACCGTTTTACCCTCCTATAAAAACCAAGCTTACCCTCTCATAAACTTTTTACAAACTCTCATTCTTCTCCGGCGAAACCTGCAAATTTCTTATTCTCAGTACCAAATGGCTTCATCTTCTCAAGCTATCTCCCCTGCACACTCTCCGGCGACCTCACCAGAACATTCACCTGCTCATTCTGAACATTCAGAAAACCCCAACCCTGCCCAAAACATTGAACTAGAAGATTCCGGCGATTCAGCAGACTTTGCTCCAACCACACATCTTCAAAACTTCATAGCAAAGGATCATTTCGAAAAAGTACTACCAATCAAATCCAACAATTGCTATTTAGTCCCCTCACCCACTGCTTTCGGCGAAGCCCATGCCATTCTTCTAAACATAATGGAAAATCATATCCTCTTCCCTTTACTCTCAAGAACCCCAAAGAAAATTCCAGTAAGATATCTGAACCAGTTTTGGCAAAGTTGCCGATTTGATAAAGATGATTCTCTTATCAAAGGATACATTTCAAAACCCGACAAATCTGAGCATCTGGAAATCCAGTTCAATAGAACAATGTTCTCACTTGAATTCAACCTACCAACAAGGGGTCTTCTTGGATTAAAGAAGTACGCAGAGCAACCAACAGACGACGAGATCTGTCGTTTCCTAGAAATGCTTGGGTACAACACACCACTAAGGAAGAGAAATGACTTCCGCAGAGGCAGATTGCCACCTCTGTGGAACACCTTGTTCTCAATTCTTAACAGATGCCTGACAGGGAAGATAGGCAGTATTGACCAGAGCTCACATCAGATATTAACCATCATGTATGGGGTTTACTATGATCTCCCACTGGATTACGCGACCATAATGATGCAAGAGATCATTAACACCATCGATAGAAAGAACAACACAAGAAGGGTCAAAGAGAACGATCCTAAGTTTCTACCACCTCTGCAATTCCAAAGAATACTGGGAGTCTTGTTCGAACCTCTGTTGCTAATACAGAAATGGCCAATGGAAGGGCCAACTCCCAAATAGTTTCCAATGAGCAAAAATATTCCCACTGATCATGTAGATGGCTACACATACTGCAGACCTTTGTCAAGGAAACTTCTGAAGTATGCCTCGAATAAAACCCTTAAGACAGAGTATATACGCGATCATAGAACTCCTAAACCGAGTCCTATAACACCCCCGCGTTTAGGTGTCCCCCTAGGAACAATGATTGCAGAACCTCTTTCCACTCAAGAAGAAAAAGATAACAAATTAGCAAAACACATGGCTATTCAACTTAGCTTCATAGCCAAACGTGCAGAGCTCATGGGAAAGAAGTCCTCTTCAAAATCAAAAAGGAGGAAAACTGCAGAAGGCACCTCTACAAGCGCTGCAGAAGATCAACCTTCACCTCCTCATGCCACAGAAATTGGCTCCTCTGCTCCTCCCTCTTCTCCAAAACAGAAGAAGAAAAGAAAATCAAAAACCACAGAGGAAGGGACACCAAAACCAAAGAGGAGGAAATCCAAAAAGAAGCATGGTAAACCACTTGAAAAATTGGTTACCATAGAAGAGGAAGCAATCGCAGAAGAAAGAACTGCAGAAGAAGAAGATGCAGAAGAAGAAATGACAGAAGAGGGATATCAATCGCCCCATCAATCCCCAGATCGTTTTGCTCACCAAGGAAACATTAACGATTTCCTACAGAACCCAGACATTGCCAACACTTTAAATACAGCAGGGTGGACGGCACAACCTCTCGACCACCATTCCCCAGAAGAACAATACTTCTCTATTTCTGGCATTGACACACATCTACAAGAAGATGATCAAACACCCAGAGATCAATCAGCTGAGACACCTATTATTCTACAGAACCCCTTCATTCAGCAAGGATTGGACGTTCACAGAAGGAGTCCAAGCCCAGCTTCAGAAGAAATAGGACAAACAGAAGCTCAGTGGAATAGAGATGAACCTACAGAGACAAGAATGGAGGTCTCAGAGGTAGATTCAGACGAAGAAGAAGCTTTCTGGATACGGAAAGGTCTCTATCATCCACACGTCATGAGGTTATACGGCTCTCATCAAATGTATGACTTTTTAGGCACAGAGCAAGGAACTTCAACAGAAGATAGAGAAGAAGCTCCAAGCCATCGGATATCTACAGAAGCTAAAAAGATAGACAATAATGTAGTGCTTGGATGCTTAACAGCAGAGGAAACAAGAAAAGATGCCTGGATTAATAGAGGCACACAACCAAAACCAACTCCCAGTGCAACCCACACATCTAACTCCGCAGGTCTAGTTGTAGAGGGAGTTATTGAAATAGAGCAGCACAGCTCGATCCAAACCCAACCCAACCAGCCAGAAGTCACTCTTTCAACTTCTGCGCCCACAAAAACCGGGGAATCCATTCCTAGGGAGTCTCCTCAAAGAGACTCACCTATAGTTCGTGATCAATCGCCCCAGATCACACAAGAACACCCTACAGAGGAATTCGTTTCCTCTGCCACGCACGAAATAGGGCCAACCCTTCTTTCAGAGAGAAGTAGTGAGCACAACGACGAAGAGACTCTAGACAAGTCTCCGAGTCAACAGAAGGATAATCTAGTACCCACCTCTGAAGTGGATCTAGACAATGTCGTTCACAGAACTTTTGTAGAGTCTGAAGCACTAGATGCTTCTGCTCGAAGATCAGATGGAAATCCTTCCACCCCCAACGTACAAACAAGGGTGAACGAAGGTGTCCCATGAGCAGGGACTCACTCTAGAGACGAATGTGTTCCTCCAGAGGTTACACCAGGGATACAAGTATCAAGGGATGAGTTCCAAACCCTTGTCACCTCTGTGAACCAAACCATGAAAGAGTTGCAAAGCTCTTTCACATCTTTTGCAGAGAAAACATCAACGGCCATGCTGAATCTGAACACCAAAATGGACAATCTGTCCACAGAGGTGAAAACAGCCATCACAGAGATGAAATCTTCTGCGCAAACAACTGCAACAACTACAACCACTTCTGCTGCTAAAGATTTTGGAATTACCGCAACTGCTGCATTCAAGGAATCAGTAAAACATTTCCTTGAACAAATGAACAAGCAATCCAACAAATAACAGAGCATCACCCCCGCAGATCTACAGAAGGCTCTGCAAAACGTTCAAGGAGAAGCAATGCGCAACACAATACAGATGCAGCCTAAAGACTACATGACCAGAGCACAGCTAACAGAGCTCGGCCAGAATGTCATAAACCAGGTCACATAAGTCATTGTCTCCTTCACTGCTGCAAATGCCAACTACGTCAAAGAGTTCAGAAAAAGTGTCGGCAGAATGCGCTTCAACACAGAAGCATAGCTTGCAACTCTTTTCGGCCTCTGTGACGATGTATGTGCGAAGTTGATGGCCGCGGGAGAAGAACTACCAAAGAAATCCAAAGCTTCATGCAGAGCAGAGGGTACTTCTGATAAAAGTCAGGATGATTCTGATGATGACCATCATGGTCCATCAGATAATCCTGAGGGGGAGAATATAAGGGAAAAAGCTACGACCAGAGGAATACAAACTCCGCCAATCGCAGCAGAACCAATCAGTCAAGCCCCTCCAGAACAAACCCAAGATCAACAACAAAATCAATAGACCACAGAGACAACACCCATCTCTGTGGAATCAAGTCCTGAAGAAACCAATATTCCAGAAGCTGATCAGCATACCACAGAGGCAACAACCACCCCTGTGGTAATCAATTTGGAAAAGAGTCCTTCAACAAAATCAACAGAAAAACCCCAAACCATACCAAGAAGAAAGTCGATTGCCACCAAACCAATAAGAGCAACGACCTCTGCGACCTCTGCTTCTGATATTTTGAGAAAGATGCACAATACAATGACTGATCGAATGTCGCAGAGAGAAGAAGAAAGGCACAGGTTCACATTAGCTTTCAAAATGGCAAGAAGATTCGATGTCCAATCTTCACCAACAAAAATAGAGCTCACAGAAGAAGTCACCAAAGAACCTCCAACAGAGGTTACAGAGCAACTCAAGCCAACAGAACCATCGCCACAAAAGTCCTCTAAAACACAAGTGTCAAAACCTACAGAGGCAACCATCAAGCCAACAGAAGCACCGACCTCCAAACCTACAGAAGAAACAGGTTATGCACCTCCAAAAGCCAAAGACAAGGGCAAAGCAATACTGACAGAAGAGCCCAAGAAAAAGAAATCATTGCCCAAGCCTACAGAGAAATTGATGAAGAGCGCCTTTGATGCCTTCCAAACTCCAAAGCCTGAAGAAGTTGATTGGGCATACGGATTAAAGCCCCTGTCAGACATTCCACTTACTGGCAGAGCTGCAGAAGTTGTTCAACAGATGGAGAGTCTCAGAAGACAAGTACCACAACCTGGTCCAACACATGAAGAGATGGAAGAAGTGGTATACAAATACCTCTATAAACAAACCTTTCAGACCAATCATCCAACAGATCATGTGACAGATTCAAGGATCAGAGAAGAATTTGAGAACATCTTCACAAGGACAAAGCCAAGAACAAAAGCAGATGTCTTCTCAATCCACAAGATCAAAAAGGTAATCTTCTGCAAGTTCTCCTTTACAAGAACCTATCCAAGGGTCAGGTACAATCTTTACAAAGTCAGAAGAGAAGACAATTCAAAAACCACCTTCGCTGATGCTGACCTAAGAAATATAAATCCTTATGATCTACTTGACCTTCTGCAATGGACAAAGGACAACTACAACACAGAGGCAAACACCAGAGCCTATCAAGTGTTAAGAAAAGCAATGAGGGAAAAGCTTCTGATCTTCAGTATGATAGATTTTCAACTGGGAAAGGATCTTGGTCTCAAACATCTAAATTTACGACCACCAGAAGATCGCTGCCCACCCGACGCCGTGCCCAACTCTATCATTACAGAACCAAGATTCGGGTTAGTATTTCAAAACCCACAAGGCGAAATCAAACTATTTGTGTGCATGGATTGTCAGAAGTACGCAACTAGTACTCTGAACAAGTTCAGAGCAAGCCTTGTAAAATACAGAGGTACAGAGAAAATGGATAGAGATGCTGCAGATACTTTCATCAGAGAGATTGATGCCACAATCCGCCTAAGAGAACTTTGCATTCTACAAAGAGATCAGAAGAATCGGAAGAGACAACAGAAGCTTCAACGATTTCAAAAATGCCAAATTCTGATTCTCAAGCCTCAAATCTCTGCAAACCAAGTCAAAAGTTTATCTTTCATTGTACTCAAATGTAAAATGCCTCTGGCATATTTCTGAATGAAAGAACTTTCGAGGTATTTTTTAACCTCTGTCTTATCTAACTTAGCCTAACTAAACTCAAGTTAAATTTTTTTATTTTTCACTACTTAGGGGGAGATTGTTAGCTTCAATCTTCCTAATCATAGAAGTATTTAGAAGTAGTGAAAAATAGGCTAAGTGAAGAAATCCTCTTACAGAGGCTCTGCCGAACTTACCGAGAGATCAAGGTCAAGAAGCTACAGAAGCTAAAGAGGCACCCTACAGAAGCTCTGTCATACGCGCAAAGAAGACCAAAGACTCGGAATCTATGGCACTTCACAGAGCCTCTGCGGTCTTCAACAAAGACTTAAAAGATATTTATAATATCTTGCTACTGTTACAGGACCTGTTCATCAACTTGCATGGTAGCATGCCCTGTCCAACTGCAACGTGTCAAACTCTGGTTGGATTCAATAGGGCTTAGTACATATAGACGTCTGCTGCATTAAATGCAATACAGCACGTCCAACTGTTCATGCCATCCGTCCAACTATTCATACCGTCCTTTGTGAATAGTAGCATATGCTTTATGGTCCCCTTAGAGTAGTATATAAGGAAGACTCATGTTGAGTTCTTCCTATTAATCTATCAATCCATCGATCGATCAATCGAACACTTTGAGAGAAAAACATCACAAGAACACACAGCTTAAACACCTTGAGAGTCATATCTGTTTTAAAGCTTTGCTTACTCACTGTTCTTGAATTTGTTCTTAATACATATATTCAGTAAACTTTGAGATATTATTTGCTGTTCACTGTTTATTTATATTGTGTTCTAAATCTATCAATTATATCTATTAGTTATTCAAATACGCTTCCGCATCAAACATAAATTCGAACTAATAGATCTGACAATCTTGTATAAGCAAAACGGGAACCAACAGCAACAGAAGGGTAAATGAACCAAGAATAATAAATCTTTTTCCTCTGTGACAGTGAAATCTAAAGAAGTTCACCGCAGAAGGGGTACACAGAAGGCCGCTCTCAACAAAGGATTTTGCAAACAACAATCTAGCCTACATAAACCTTCTTGTAATAGAAAGTGGAATGTTAGGATAAATTGTAATGCCTCTGTACCCTCATTTAATGTCTTTAATGAAAAGTTCAAGCAAATCTTTTCGCAAATTCAATATTGACATTGCTTTGATCTCATGTTTCAATTAAGCCAACACTTCTCAAGTCCAAAATGTTTCCTCTCTGTACCCAAAGAAAATGCTAAATTCAAGGGTAAGAAGAAACAAAATGGTTCTTCAACAGAAATTAAAACAAAGACCAAGAATGCTAAGGCAAACTTGAAGACCCCTAACAAAACTGGACCCATTCGGATATGGGTACATAAAACACTCTGATTGTCTTGCAGAAGCAGTATGTGCCGATCTGGTATCTAGACTCCAGATGCTCGAGGCACATGACTGGCGACAGAGGTCTTCTATCCGCATACAAAGAAAAACTCGATGGTGGATCTGTGACCTTTGGAGACAACAAAAAGGGGTACATTAAAGGCTACGGAGTCATAACGAAGGAAAATATAACCGTATGCAAAGTTGCATATGTGGATGGCCTTAAACATAATCTTCTAAGTGTAAGCCAACTCTGCGATACGGGTTTCAATGTGATGTTCAAAAGAACCTTTTGCTCTCTACAAGGTGAAGACACAGGAGTCGAACTTCTGCGAGCCGAAAGAAGAGGTGATCTGTATCTCATGAACTTTTGTGCCAAGAACAAGGAAGAAAAGCTCTGCCTTGTTACATGCAAAAGCGAAGAAGCCTGGTTATGGCATAACAGGTTCTGTCACTTAAACTTTCATACTCTAGATAAACTTGCAAAACTTGATCTAGTCAAAGGTCTGTCAGATGTTAAGTTTAATAAAGATCATTTATGCTCTGCCTGCGAAATGGGAAAACTCAAAAGAGCTTCCCATAAAGGCAAAAGTGATGTGTCTTGCCCTAGGATTCTGTATATGCTTCATGTTGACCTCTGCGGTCCAATCGCTACACAGAGCCTAGGTGGCAAGAAATATATACTCGTTTTAATCGATGAGTATTCAAGATTTACATGGGTTGAATTTGTCAGAAAGAAATCAGATGTTCCAAATATTCTGATAAATTTAATGAAAAGAATCCAAGTTTTGTATGAGTGCAGGATTTAGAAACTGAGAAGAGACAATGGCACAGAATTCAAAAACTCTGTCATTGAAGCCTATCTAACAGAAGAAGGAATATCACAGAACTTCTCTGCTGCACGTACCCCACAACAGAATGGCGTGGTTGAACGTAAGAACCGCACGCTTGTGGAGGCTACAAGAACTATGCTGACTGCATGTGGATTACCAATGACATTTTGGGCAGAAGCAGTATCGACCGCTTGCTATACCCAAAATCGATCAACCATTGTAAAAAGGCACATCAAGACACCATATCATTTGATCAACAAAAGGAGACCAAACATCAAGTTCTTCCATGTATTTGGATGAAAATGTTTTGTCTTAGACGACAGAAAAGCAAGAGGAAAGTTTGAAGTGAAAGCTGATGAAGGCAATTTCATTGGATACTCTGCCGCATCCAAGGCCTACAGAGTCTATCTTCTTAAATCACGAACCATTGTAGAAAGTATCAACGTGTCTTTTGACGACTCTTTCCAAATGACTTCTGAACAAATCAGTTCAGAACTCGGGCTAAAAGGGGAATCCTCTGGCATCTCAAAAACAAGAGAAGAAGACTTAAATCTTATATTTCAAGAGATGTTCCATGATGTCATTGATCCCTCTGCTGGAACCGTCAAAGCCTCAAGAGGATCATCTTCTGTAAGCCAAATCGAGACAGGTATATCTCTAACTGGTCCCTTAAATACTTCATCTTCTTCTGTTAATCAAACAGATGCAAATGCCGAGGGGCAGCCAACAGAAGGTGATAAAACAAAGGATACAACCACAGAAGCTACTGAAATACCAACTCCATCAACTACAGAGGAACCAATACCAGAGGAACACGATGACTCAGTCTCTACTTCTTTAGAGGAACAAATACTAACACTCATTCCAATCATCCCACAAGCAGAAAAACCAAGCACAAGTACAGAAGCACCATCTACAACAGAAGGTGCACCAGAATAATAGAGAACAACCTCTGTAGATCAACTTGATGACTTCGATGACCATCTCCCAAGAACAACTCAATGGACGAAAAGACATCCTCCAAGCCTTATAATCGGCGATCCTTCTGAAAAGGTAAAAACAAGATCAGCCACTGCTAACTTTTGTTTCTTTACAAATTTTATTAGTATGATCGAGCCAAAAAGAATCTCTGAAGCCCTTGACGACCCAAACTGGGTGGATGCTATGCAAGAAGAGCTTCTACAGTTTGAACGAAACAAAGTTTGGACCCTAGTTACTCTGCCACGAGGAAAACAAGCTATAGGGATAAAATAGGTCTTCAGAAACAAAAAGGATGAGGATGGAGTGGTTATCAGAAACAAATCAAGATTGGTGGCCAAAGGATATCGCCAAGAAGAAGGCATAGATTACGATGAAACTTTTTCCCCTGTCGCACGGCTCGAGGCTATAAGGATATTTTTAGCCTTTGCAGCCCACATACGTTTCAAAGTATTTCAAATGGATGTAAAATCGGCCTTTCTAAATGGCGAACTCCAAGAAGAAGTCAATGTACAGCAGCCACTAGGGTTTGAAAGCTTCAAGTACCCAAAATACGTGTATTACCTTGACAAAGCTCTGTATGGACTGAAACAGGCTCCAAGAGTATGGTACGAAAGTCTCTCAACCTTTCTTCTCGATAACAACTACGACAGAGGTACGATCGATACAACTTTGTTTTATAAAAGGAAAGGTGATGAAATTATGCTTATACAAATATATGTGGATGACATTATTTTTGGGTATACAAATGCACAACAGTGCAAAAATTTCGAAAAGCTCATGCATAGTGAGTTTGAAATGAGTATGATGGGAGAATTAACTTTCTTCCTCGGACTCCTAGTAAAACAATCATCAGAGGGAATTTACATAAATCAAGCAAAATATGTCTCTGACATGCTTACAAAATTCAGTCTCTCTGATGCCTCTGTAATGAAGACCCCAATGGCCACTGGAAATAAGTTATACTCAGATCCAAATGATAAATCTGTAGAGTGCAAGCTCTACAGAGGTATGATTGGATCTCTGTTATACTTAACCACAAGTAGACCTGACATAATATATGCCACATGCATTTGTGCAAGATATCAAGCTAACCCAAAGCAATCCCATTATATTGCTGTAAAAGGAATCTTCATACCTCAAAGGGACCAAAAATCTTGGCCTCTGGTATCCGAAGAACTCTGGTTTTGGTCTTAAAGCTTATACAGATTCAGACTGTGGAGGCTACAAGCTCGACAGAAAGAGTACCTCTGGGAGTTGTCAATTCCTAGGGGGGGAAATTAGTTAGCTGGACTTCAAAGAAACAGAACTGTGTATCGACATCTACGGCAGAAGTTGAATACGTTGCTGCTGCTAGCTGTTGCTCCCAAGTTCTGTGGATGAAAACTCAGCTAAAAGATTATGGTCACGACATATACAAGATACCTATCTTATGTGACTCAAAGAGCGCCATAGCCATCTCTGCCAATCCAGTACAACACTAAAAAACAAAGCATAACGACATCCGTTACCACTTTCTGAAGCATCATGTTGAATATGGCACGATAGAAATGCATTTTGTGTCTACAGAATACCATCTTGCAGACTTATTCACCAAGGCACTAGATGAGAAAAGATTCCTTTTCTTGGTGGGTAAGTTGGGAATGATTAACATGAGTTAAAACCTCTATAAGCATAAATATGTAAATATACTGGCTTTATTGTTTTTGTTGTCTGATTTATTTATGTATATAAATTCTCCAACATAAAAAAAAGTTCAAAAAAAAAATCACAGAGCTTCTGTGGGTATGCTCAGAACCTCTGACGGCCTACACAGAACCTCTATTAAACTTGACCTATGTTCTATGCAAAACTTATCTCATTTGATCCAAGCATAGGTCAAGGGGGAGCAGAAGGAGACCATGAACTGATTTGCAGAAGTTGTCAGTTCAAGGGGGAGCCAAAGAAGAATTGTGATCAACAACTACCACAGAAGTCAAGTATTTAACCAAGGTCAGAAGAATCAAAAAGTGAGTATGTCATACAAATCCTTTTTGAAAACAGTTTTCTAGGACACAAACTTCCAAATATGTCCTAGAAACATTGCTTATGACATTCCAAACAAGAAATAATCAAAACACTTGATGAGCCTTCCTTTATGAGAAATTTAAGGTTCCAGAGCCTCTACTGAGCTCAAAGAGAGCTTCTGTAAGACAGATCCTCCAATACTGCAAATATCATACGGGAACTCAATCAATCATCTTGAATGTCATATAGAAGGTCTTCAGTCAGAAAGTTCAACATACCACAGAACTTTTGCTAACTATCCTAGGTATTTGAAGTCTACTCGCACAAAATCATTTTCAAAAATAGTTTTCTAGGACACAAATTTCCAAATATGTTCTAGAAACACTACAAAAGACATTTCAAACTTCAAATATTCAAAAATACTAATGAGCTTTCCAAAATTGGAAATTTAAGGTCATAGAGCCTCTACTGAGCTCAACAGACGCTCTGCCAGATAACGACTCTATGATCGCAAATTTATAATGGAAACTCTATTGAATAATCTTGAAGGTCCTCTACAGAGTTCCCTTATACAAATGCACGCATAAAGAAACTGAAGGTTAGTCACAGAGCCCATTCCATCACAAGAATTTCGGTTGATTAACCTAGGCAACTATAAGAGATACTCGCACAAAACTTTTTCACAAACAATTTTCTAGGGCATCAACTTTCAAATAGGTCCTAAAAACATTGTTAAAAACAATTAAAACTTTGGATGATCAAAAAGTTTCATAAATTTTTAGTTATGAGAAATTTCAACTCATAGAGCTTCTGCTGGCTCTGACAGAGCTTCAGAACCTCTATAAATGCAATTTCTACACTAAAAAACTATCGATCCTCTCCAATGCTTTTCAAACGTTTTTGATAAAGGTCCAAGCAAAAGAGGATATAACAATAAGGTCAGAAACCACAGAGCTCCTATCACTACAGAGCTTCTGTCATTTTCTGATACTTAGGGAAATTCTGCAAAAGTAACGGTTAAATTCTGCTAGTGAAAATCGTGTGGAGATAAAGAAACCCACGCGCCAAGCATTAATGGGCCGCGCAAGACGTCCCGTCGTACTCTGACACTGCTGACGTGTCACATTTCCATTGGACGTACATGGCACACGTTCTCCTGGAAAATTGAACCAGCCGTATGCACTCGATTGCGTACCCCAAATTTTATGCACTCTCAAATACGTTACCTCTCAGTATAAAACCCAAGATACCTCACCTTCTAAAAACTTTACGAACTTACACTTTCTTCTCCGGCGAACTTGTGCAAAAACCTGCAAATTCTTCATTATTCATCTTTTTCTTATCCAAGAAATGGCTTCCACTTCTCACGCTCAGGAAAACTCCCATGCTCACTCTCCGGCGAACTCCCCTGAACATCCTGAACACTCTAAACACTCTGAAAACCCAGCAATAGCCAGAGACCTGGAAAAGGACAACTCTGGCGAGGAAGAAAACTTTGCTCCGACCACACACCTTCAAAATTTCTTAGAACATGAACATTTTGATAATGTTCTACCTTTAAAACCAAATAACCACTACCTGGTTCCATCTAAAACCGCTTTTGGGGAAGCACATGCTCTTCTTCTCTATATCTTAGAAAACCACATACTCTACCCTTTCCTAACCAAAACCGTCGACAAAATCCCTGCCAGATACCTAAATCAATTCTGGCAAAGTTGCAGATTTGATCCAGAGGATAGACAGATAAAGGGCTACATTTCCAAGCCAGATAAATATGTGCACCTTGAACTCAAGTTCAACAGAACGATGTTCTCACTTGAGTTCAGTTTACCAACAAAAGGTCTTCTAGGAATAAAGGCATATGCAGAGGAACCCACAGACGAAGATCTCTGCAGGTTCGTTGAAATGTTGGGGTACAACTTACCACTCAGTAAAAGAAATGACTTCCGCAGAGGCAGACTACCACCTCTGTGGAATACACTCTTTTCCATTCTTAACAGGTGCCTAACAGGAAAAGTGGGCAGTCCAGATCAATCTTCACACCAGATCTTAGCCATCATGTATGGGGTCTACTATGACCTACCTCTGGACTTCGCCACACTTATGATGCAGGAAATGGTGAACACAATAGACAGAAAAATCACTTTCCAGAAGAAAAAGGGAAAGAAGACAGAAGCTCTGCCTCCTCTGTAATTTCAACGAATAATAGGTGTTCTGTTAGAACCTCTGCTCCTACTCGAAAAATGGCCTATGGAGGGACCAACGATCAAAATGTATGCAATGATAAAAAACACCCCAACAGAGCATGAAGATGGTTACCTTTTCTGCAGACCTCTGCCAAACAAACTTCTGGGATATGCAAGGAAGGAAACTCTTAGGTTAGAATACATACGCGATCATAGGCCAGACCCAAGTCCTATGACACCCCCGCGTCTAGGAGTCCCCATAGGAACAGAGGTAGTTGAAAGATTGACAGATGAAGAATGGGCAGCGGCTTTTCAGAAACCTGAAGAAGTTCAAGCCAGATTCCTTGCACAAAGAGAAGCCATCATTCCTTCTGCTAAGAAGAGCAAACCCTCTGCCTCTACTAAAAAGAAAACTCACAAGAGGAAAACCACAGAGGGCACCTCTACTTCTGCTGCTCAAACACAAGAGTCTCCACCTCACGCAACATAGGTTGGATCTTCTGCACCTCCCACTCCTCCAAAACATGAAAAGAAGAGAAAACACAAGTCTTCTGAGCAGAAAGCACCCAAACCCAAGAGAAGGAAGAGCAAGAAGAAAACCGGGAAACCCTTGTCTCCTATGGAAACTATAGCAGAGGATGATGTGATAGAAGAAGAAGTTCACCAATCACCTATTGTAACACCCCGCTTACCACGACACAATATTGTCCGCTTTGCCCCACTGGCTCACGGCTTTGTTCTTGGCGACCTGGCAAGGACTTCGCAAGGACTTCCCAGGAGGTCACCCATCCTGGTACTACTCCCACCCAAGCACGCTTAACCACAGAGTTCCCAAGGAACCCACATGCTTGTGGCCCCAAAACGCGTTGTGTCTGGTAAGGCCAAAGTTTACTAATATACCCAGCATCTCTCCTGCCCTCTAAAGGATGTGGGATATGCCTAAGGTGTTACACACACCCCCCTCAGGGACTCATCGTCCTCGATGAGGTTTTCCCCACCATCCCGAACGGCACAGGAGTGGCTCTGATACCATTTGTAACACCCCGCTTACCACGACACAATATTGTCCGCTTTGCCCCACTGGCTCACGGCTTTGTTCTTGGCGACCTGGCAAGGACTGCGCAAGGACTTCCCAAGAGGTCACCCATCCTGGTACTACTCCCACCCAAGAACGCTTAACCACAGAGTTCCCAAGGAACCCGCATGCTTGTGGCCCTAAAACGCGTTGTGTCTGGTAAGGCCAAGGTTTACTAATATACCCAGCATCTCTCCTGTCCACGGCCGATGTGGGATATGCCTAAGGTGTTACACAAAAAAACATGTGGGATTCGAACCCATGGTTTACTATCAATCCCATTATCTACAGGCCACTTGCCATGCCAGCAAGCTACAATTTTTTTTGTCAACTTAATTAGAGTTTCTAGTTTCAAGAGGTTTGGGGTTCTATTCCTACTCTTGACACTTATGTTTTATTTCTGTCACACCCCGCTAAAGCGGAAACACGAGATGTAACAGATAGAGTTTCATAGCATTAGGAAATAAACAACACCAACCATACAATTACATAAAGTAATACATTTCAAAGTTCCAAAAATTTAAAGTTAAGGGTTTACAATCCAAAGTTTACATGCAACCCGAAAATAGTGTTTTTAACAAGATATGGCAAAAGAAGAGTCTCGGTTGATGTCGTCATGCATGCTAAATTAAACCCTGTCATTTACCTTCTTAGCCCCTGAAAAGTATGTTTAAAACAAAAAAAGGTCAACTACAAAGAGTTGGTGAGTTCACAGGTTTTTCCATACACACAACAGTTTTTCTTCCAAAGGTTACTCTCATGAAACGTTCGTTCATGACAGGCTCCAAATTTAAAAAGATTTATGAGTACAATTTACAATGAGTGACTTTTGCGAGATATATAAGTGTTGAGCCACTACTAAGCCTCCGACAATCTACGCCCCGAACTACCTCAGAGGTGGTATGTTGGCCACATGAGTAGAACATTATTAACAGATAAAGTGCACCCCTACTCGTCAGTCAATGTGGGTTTGTCAAACCAAATAGCGCTATCCACAAGTATCACCGGCTCGTTACGAGTTAATAAGTAGTGTATCTATTGGGGACTTACCATTTTCATTATCACTCAACATATCTTTATCACTTATGTAAATTTTGTCCATTCATTAGTACTCATTTCTCAAATCATAAATATCCACAATTTAATATCATGAATCATTTAGCATTTTAAAATCATAACATGCTTTTCACCCCAAATATTAAACAAGTAAAACGGGGCTGTGAATACTCACCTTAAAGCGTAGACGCGAAGTAGTGCAAGCTTGATTGCTTAATGCTTTACGGGTTTCCTATAATGTCAAACAATCTCTATAAGTCCTTCATATCTAAATCAAGGTTATACTTAACTTGAAATGCCTTTGTTTTAGTATTTAATTTGAAATGAAGAATTTAACATTGCCCCAATGTTTTAATCATGTATATATATATATAAGGTTATAATAATAAAATCCCATACTTTTTCAAAATGCTTAATCTGGCAGAAACTTTGTACTTTGAAAATGACTATTGAAAAGCACTTTCTAAAATGACAAATTTACCCATTTTTTTTATACGTAGTACTATACTGAGTTAAGGCTATTGTGACCAAATTTCGTAAATTTTGGAGGTGTTTAAGGAGTCCAAATAATTTTTATGAATTTGTATAACACAGAACCTAAAACAGATTGCACCCTTCTGTGAAAACAGACTTTTGGGGGGTCAAGAATTAATATTTTTCAGAGTTTTTACATGATTTGGAAACCTAACACATAAAGGTATCTTATGGAAAAAGATTCACAAATTTTTGATAACTTTTGCGTGAGTTATGGACGAATGAAGTTGCATGTACCAATCTGCCAATTTTGGACAGCTTGACACACTTGACTTGTATAAAATATTTAAGTGACCAAAACTCCATATTTATGAATGAAACCAAGTGCATGTGAAGCCTAACTCATCTGAGAAATTCCCAGAAAGAAAATGAGTAATTTTGATGGTTTCTACAGAGAGTTATAAGCAAAACAAAGTGACACAACAATCTGGCTGATCATCTGCTGCACACCAAATTTGTTCTAAGGAGTTGAAGGCTTAAATCTCAATATTTTCTTATGAGACCAGTTGGGTTTGAACCATAACTCATTAAACCTTACTCCAGAAGAAAAATAAGGAATTTTGGACATGATTTGACCAAGATATGGTCGTCCTAAGCACATGCAACAATTCTGCCAGATTCTTAAACTCTAACACTCTTTAGAAAATCACATTTTAAGCATTCTAACATCCATAGATGTGGATTCCTTTGCTAAGGGTTCAATCCCAACATCATGTGACATGTTTTTGAAAGAAAATACTTTAAACTTATAAGGAAAATGTGCATGCAAAGTCAAAAATCCAGATTCTTATACAAGAACAAAACCCACGTTTTTGATGATTTTGCTCATTTTTCTCTAGTTCATGATGGAAGTTCATAGATTTTCACCACTTTATGGACATTTCTCATGTCCTTGGTGTTTTATCTCACTTCTAGAATAAGAAAAAGAGTTCATCCATTTGGATGAAATAGAAGTGTAGAACAATGCAGAAATTGGCATGAAAGGTGCCAAAAAAAGTATAAACAACACTAGTTTGGAGTTCTTACCTTAGGAAGATGTTGCAAGCACTTCAAGCTCCTTAAAATTTCGTTTTGGGACACTTGTATGGGCTGAATATTTCTGGAGTTTGAAGGTTGAAATGATGAAGATGATGGAGAGAAATGATGGGATTTCAAGAGAGAGAGAGAGAAGGAAGAAGGATGGTTTGAGAGAATTTGAAATGAATCAAAATTAAAACAAAGAGGGAGTATAAGGGAGGGGGTGGCCGGCCCCTACATGGGCCCCCAACCCTTGCAAAAATATTTTTTTTTTAAACTAAGCCCATGAACAAATCTTGTAAAAACCATTTTTCTTTTACTAGACATTTAATTGCAAAAACAAGCTTCTAAAATACCTTCTTGTTTTTATTAAATCTTATAAAAAGAAAGATTTGTGTATAAAGTAAAACCCTATATTTTATATAGGTTATATGTTATTTAAGTTATTTTGGCATTTCACAAGGTGTTCCGGTTAATCTTGGGTCAAAACCGGGTCTTTTAGGCAACTACCGGGAATTCTAGCGATCTTTCGCTTTAATATTTTCTGAATGGGTTCTATCAGGGTATATTCTCTCTATTAACATTAGTGAGGGTTTAACAGATGCTAACCTGGAAGTTTCGATTTTTTTCCGAATGTTACAGTTTTCCCCCGTTAGAGAAATTTCATCCCGAAATTTAATGACTGGCATTCTCAGTTGGATCCTTGACGAACAGCTGAGGATATTTACTCCTCATAAAATCCTCCCGTTCCCAAGTGTATTCTGGTCCATGCCTTGCACACCATCAAACTTTTACGATCGGGATCTTGCTACGTCTTAACCGTTTAACATCTCGGTCAAGTATCTCCACAGGTTCTTCTATAATGCGTAACTGATCGCTCACTTGTATATCTTCCAGTGGTAGAACCAATGATTCATCCGATAGGCATTTCTTCAGATTCGACACATGGAATGTGTCGTGAATAGCGCTTAACGCTTGTGGTAGTTTGAGTCTGTATGCAACCGGTCCAATCTTTTCCAGTATCTCAAATGGGCCGATATATCTTGGACTCAACTTGCCCTTTTTCCCAAATCGTACCAATCCTTTCCATGGCGATACCTTTAATAGTACCTTATTGCCCACCTGAAATTCCAAAGGCTTCCTGCGATTATCTGCATAACTCTTCTGACGAGTTCTGGCTACTTTCAGTCTTTCCTGAATGGTTACGATCTTGTCCGTGGTCTCCTGAATTATGTCGGGTCTCATCAGCTGTCTGTCGCCAACCTCCAACCAGCTGAGTGGGGATCTACACTTGCGTCCATATAAGGCTTCGTACGGCGCGCACTTTAAGCTGGTATGGTAGCTATTGTTGTAAGAGAATTCGACCAGCGGTAAATGAGTAACCCAACTTCCCCCAAAATCTAATAAACAGGCTCGCAGCATGTCTTCCAGTGTTTGTATAGTTCTTTCTGTCTGGCCGTCCGTCTGCGGGTGGTAGGCAGTGCTCAAGTCCAAACGTGTGCCCAACGCTTTCTGGACTGATCGCCAAAGGCGTGACGTAAAACGGCTATCTCTGTCCGAGATAATGGAAGTAGGTACTCCATGACGCATCACAATCTCGTTGATGTATATCTGAGCAAGCTTTTCCGTCTTGAAGTCCTCTCGGATAGGCATAAAATGTGCAGATTTCATAAGCCGATCCACTATAACCCAGATTGAATCATGTCCTTTCCTTGTCCTGGGTAACTTAGTTATGAAATCCATACTTATTTGTTCCCATTTCCACTCGGGAATCTCAGGTTGGTGAAGAAGACCTGATGGTTTCTGATGTTCAGCCTTAACCAGTGCACGAGTTTGGCACTTGCTTACATAACAAGCAACATCTTTCGTCATCCCTGACCACCAGTAGTATTCCTTCAGATCCTTGTACATTTTATCGGCCCCGGGGTGAATTGAATATCTGGATTTATGAGCTTCATCCAAGATTACTGCTCGCAGATTTACGACCTTAGGTACCCAAACTTTATTTCGGAAGTAACGCACCCCGTCTGGTTGTGTTTCAAATTCCTCTTCCAAATGATGTAGGGTTTCGTTTTTCAAATTCTCCTCTTTTAATGCTTCTTCTTGAGCTTCGAGAATTTGGTCCTTAAGACTCGTCCGGACCATCGTTCCCATGGCTCTTGCCCTCGATGGCTTCACTCTTTCTTTTCGGCTTAACGCATCGGCTACTACATTAGCCTTGCCTGGGTGGTACTTTATCTCGCAATCGTAATCGCTAAGCAGTTCAACCCATCTCCGTTGTCTCATATTCAGCATTTTCTGATCAAAAATGTGTTGTAGGCTCTTGTGGTCGGTAAAGACGGTACATTTAGTGCCGTAGAGGTAATGTCTCCAAATCTTGAGTGCGAACACTACGGCTCCTAGTTCCAAATCATGGGTGGTATAATTCTTTTCGTGAACTTTAAGTTTCCTTGATGCGTAGGCAATAACCTTGTCTTTTTGCATTAATACACACCCCAACCCTTGGTGTGAGGCATCGCAGTAAACAACAAAATTGTCTGCACCCTCTGGTAAAGCTAAGATCGGTGCATTGCAAAGCTTATGCTTAAGCGTCTGAAAAGCTTCTTCTTGTTTTTTCTCCCCAATCGAACTTCTTATCCTTCTGGGTTAATGCCGTTAATGGTTGTGCAATTTTGGAGAAATTTGCAATGAAACGCCGATAGTAACCAGCTAAACCGAGAAACGAACGAATTTCAGTCGGAGTCTTTGGGGCTTCCCACTTCTTAATGGCTTCTATCTTGGCCGGATCGACATGAATTCCATCTTTATTAACTACATGCCCAAGAAATTGCACTTCACGAATCCAAAATTCGCATTTGGAAAGTTTAGCATACAGCTTCTGGTCCTTGAGCAGTTCTAGTATTTGCTTTAAATGTTGCTCATGTTCCTTCTTGCTTTGCGAATCAATTAATATATCATCTATGAACACAATTACGAATTTGTCCAAGTACGGTCGACATACTCTATTCATTAGGTCCATAAAGACTGCTGGAGCGTTTGTCAGTCCAAAAGGTATGACTAGGAACTCATAATGTCCATATCGAGTCCTAAACGCTGTCTTAGGAATGTCCTCCTCACGAACCCTCATTTGATGGTATCCAGACCGAAGGTAATTCTTTGAAAAATACGTAGCGCCTTGAAGTTGGTCGAACAGGTCATCGATTCGAGGAAGGGGATATCGGTTCTTGATGGTCAGCTTATTAAGTTCCCTGTAGTCGATGCACATACGAAACGAACCATCTTTCTTTTTAACGAATAAAACTGGAGCTCCCTAGGGTGAAGAGCTGGGTCTGATGAATCCTTTATTGAGTAGCTCCTTAAGTTGTTCTGACAACTCCTGCATTTCTGAAGGTGCTAACCGGTAAGGTGATTTCTCCACGGGTGCCACTCCCGGAATTAAGTCGATATGAAATTCAACTTGTCTTGGTGGGGGTAATCCAGGTAATTCATCTAGGAATACCTCGGGAAAATCTCGTACTACTGGGAAGTCTTGAATATTCTTCTCTTTGATCTCCTTATCCACTACGTGTGTCAGAAACGCAACACAATCTTTCCGCAAATATTTTCGCATCTTCATACTCGACACTATTTTGAAATTCCTCCCCGAGCTTTATCCCTGTATTTCCAGTACTCTTCCTTCGGTTTGAGGTATCCGGACAATCTTTTCGGAGCAAACGATCTCAGCGCGATTCTTTGATAACCAATCCATACCTACGACTATATCGAAGCTTCCTAATTTGATTGGGATTAAATCTATGCTAAAATCGTTTTCCGCCAGAAGTACACAACAAGTACTTTGACAAGGTTCAGAGCGATCCTAGTAGAACACAGAGGAACAAAGCTCATGGATCAAAGCCTGGCCGACAGACTGATAGAAATCATCGATGCAACAATCAACTTCAGAAAACTCTGCATCAGATTCTATCACGAGCTTATAAAGGAAGGATTCGACCGCAAAAGTTATAACGACTTCAAAGATGCCAACGTCTGAGTCAGTCAAACAAATCCTTTATAATTTTCTTTTCAAAATACAATCATATGTAAATGCCTCTGGCATAATCTAATGTGAAAAGAAAAAGTGTTTTTAGTATATACTTAGCCTAAAAATCTATGTATTTTTCAATTTTTCATTTTTCACCACTTAGGGGGAGATTGTTAGCTCAAATCTTTCTGTTTATGAAAGTAGTGAAAAATAGGCTAAGTATAGAAGCCTCCAATAGAGGCTCTGCCGAGACACCAAGAAGACCGAAGGCAAGAATCAACAGAAGACTGCTCACAGAGGACCGAGCCGCAGAACCTCTGTCACCTTTGACAGAGCCTCTGCGGTATACTAAAGACTTAGAAGAAATCAACAAATATCTTTCTACTGTTCCAGGATTCGTTCATCCACTTGTACAAAGCGTGCCCTGACATAAACTCCACGTGTCAAACTCTGATAGGGCTCTGTCGAAGATGGAACATGCGCATTAAATGAACATCGTACCTGCTACTGTTCACACAATCCTGTCTACTGTAGATCCGTCCTTATTGTCTAATGTATGTCCCCTTTGTAGTAGTATAAATAGAAGACTCATGTTGAGTTCTTCTATTAACAAGAGTCAGATATTTTAAGCTATCCAAAAACACACACACCAGCAGATTTCTTGTTATGTTCTTGGTGTTCTTGATAATATCAAATACAGTAACCTTTGAGATATTTATCTGTCATCTTCATTACTTATTTGATATTGTGTGTTCTTCTATTTTAGCATTTCTTTCAGTTCATTAAAAATGCTTCCGCAATATAAACCTATCTGAACTAAACTGATAGAATCATCATTGTTTAAACAAAAAGGAACCAACAGGTTTTAATGCCAAGAACACAGTCGAATGTATGAACATAAATCTTACCAGAAATCTAAAAATCACTTTGAATCGATTCGTCCTTTTTATTCTGATACCAATTGTGAGTTCCAGATCAGTGCAACGAACAGTAGAAATCAATAGATGCAAAACAGAATAGTATGATTTCCAATGGTCATCCAATTCACTTTCAATATAGAGAGAATTACAATATGTTTCTGAAAGTGTAAAAAGACAACTAGCTTAATTTTCTAAGCTAATGAACTTTATATACTATGGGCCCATGGCATGTAAGCCCACGGCCCGTTACACATAAAAGGCTCAAAATGATTAATAAACAGTTTAACCCTTGAACTTCTATTCAACCTGATTTAACCCTAACACTATCCTTTAAAACTTGATAATTCATCAAAATAGTGCTCAATATATTCTTCTACAAACTTTTCTGAATACCCAACTGTGCAATCCTCTTCACCCATCATATCAATTGGAATTACCCTTCTCAGACATCTGTGAACATTCTGACCATTGAGAGCATTTACCAATACACTATGCATCCTTCTTGCCAATATACCTTGCATTCTCTTTTGCTCAAATTCAGTAATCAAATTTCCTCCAGTATAAAGCACAATATCAGAGCAAGTGTTCAACATATCCATTTCAGAACTATCCACCATATCCACTTCAGAACCAATGTTTTCCATAATCATATCAGAAGTACTTTCAATGACCACTTCTTCTGATTCCATTTCATTTTCAGAACATTGTTTCTAAGAACTAGTAGTTGGAACAATCATTAACTCATTGCTTTCCTTCTGCCTTTTCTCCCCCTTTTGATGATCATGAGGTTAATTACATCAAACTTTATTTTTAAAGACTGAGTTGAACAGGATTCTATCATAGCTACAGACAAAGGCATAACTTCCAGAGGCTTTGAAACAATAGCCAATTGTGAACTGAATGCTTGAAGCAGAGAAGACTTCATAACATCCATGCTTTTTAGAATCTCCTGTTGAAACATTTCAAATTTATCTTTGATCTCCTTTTGATGAGATTCCAAAGATACTTTAATATTATCCACCTTCTGTTCCACAGATTTAGCCTTTCCTTCCAACATAGTTTTGAGATCCTTGACTTCATCTTTCAAAGAAATCACCTCATTCTCCAAGTTCTGAACTTTGTTTCCCAACTCATGATTATTTTTCTGAATCTTTTCAAGTTCAGAAGGTAACAATGGTAACCCTAGAACAACTGATGAACCATTTTGCATATGTTCAGAGAACATATGGCCTGTAGGTGTCACAAAGACATCTAGTGCAATAGATTCACTTTGTAAAGAGGATTTTAAGATGTTCACCTCCCCAGGTCTTCCATCCAATCCTTGACACCCAATGTTAGGTATGTCTATGGAAGTTGTAACAGGAAAACAAATTCCCTGTGATGTGCTAGTATACAAAGAATATTCAGGCTCAAACACGATATTACTGGGTAATCCAGACTCAATGTGAACAATTGAATGTTGGGATTGATTGCCAGACTCCAAATGAGAAAGCAATGGTTCCCCTGTAGAAATTGAAACAGTAGCATGTGGAGATGCTTCTGAGTAAATGGGAATGGGTATTTCAAAATCTACCATGGGCTCAATGGTATTTTCAATATCAGTCACCAAGAATTGTGAACCAATAGCAGATGTGGGTGCCCAATTTAGATCAGCTAGAACAGAGTAATCTCTATTTTCTAACTCTGGTGACAATCTCTCATTCTCACCACTCTCTATCTGTTTTTCATCCTCACCTCTACCCAATCTCTCTGAATTTTCCCTCTCTGCACTCTGAGTTTGTTCTCCCCCTTGAACAAACTTCCCCTCTCTTGCTATAGTAGACCCCTCACCTCTCAACTCTGGGTTATCCTCATGGGTAGGGACCTGAGGTTCTTCAAGTCCCATAGATGTGCAATATGCTTTTAATATCTCACTATCCCTTGGAATGTATGACCTAAGAGCTTTTGTCAATGGTTTGTGATTTGGGAAATTCACAAGTTTAAGGGAAGATGTCATTTTACCCATATAGAAGATTGGCCCATGCTCCTCATCAGCTCTCCTTGGAATTTGAGGATTTTGCTTTAATGCATACCAAATAACCATTTGCCAATATCTCTGATATGGAATGTAGGTCAGAGGCTTTTCTCTTGTTTCTCCCCTCAGTGCTTTCTGATTTCTTTCAAAGGTACTCTTCATATCTTCCCACAAGATAGAAGTATAATTGTAATGCCTATTCTTTATCAATCCATGAAATATCTGCATTATTTGCCTTGATGCTTGATCTGGTGAACTGTGCTTTCCAGCTAAGCACTTGTTGATAATTGTAAAGAAAAAGGCCCAGATTGGTGGTAGTTTATTTCTTCTGAAAGAACTAAGATTCTTCAGATCATCACAGTATCCCAATCTCTTGAAATAAGCAATCATTTCCTCTGAAGTATGTTCTTCATCAAAGTCATATCTCGCCTCCAAATCATCTTTTTCTGGCAATCTTAACATGATCCTTAGAAAGCTAATGGTCAGAGTTAATGGAACTCCCCCTACATTGCATAGGTACTGTTTTCTTCAAAGTGAACCATTTCTTGAAAGGATGATATTTCATTAACTCTATGATAATTCTATGTTCCTCCTTAAAATTCATTTCATCAAGTACCAAAACACAGTTGTTCTCCGACATCACCAAATATTCTTCCTCAGGCACTAACCTCTCCAACGAAATAGGTCTAGAAGACATCACAGACCTCACGACACTCTGTTGATGTTCAATGTTCGCATTACCCTGTTCTGCATCACCCTCAGACTCAGCCATTTGCACTTCATTTACATTCTCTTCAATAACCTAATTTTCTAAAATATTTCCTCCAATAGCCTCTTCTTCTGCAACTATTCTTTCAGGCATCATGACCTCATTGTCTGAATCCAAAGAAGATTCCATTAATGTTTTGGTAGAGTGTAATGATCGAACAACAGTTCTTCTTGATGCATACATGATTGAAATATTGGAGTTTGAAAGAATACAGAATCGAAGAACTCAAGAGTTTTGCGTATCTCTCCTAACAACCTTAGAATCTGAATGAATTTGAAAGAGGGATTTTAAGGTCTATTTAAAATCCGCGAAGCTGAAAGGATTTAAACGGCGAAAAAACTGCTTTTTGTCAGAGTTATAACGGTTACAAACGCTGTGAAATACCACAAAATGAATTATTTTAAAAAAAAACATGGTAGTTTCATTCAATAAGAAGCTGACACGTAGTATGAGATAGAATTCAACACAAGTTAAAGTTTTGAATACTACGCTCAGAATTATGAGATTGTATAGTCAAAAGTTCTGAGTATACAATTCAGAGAAATACCCTTGGAATCCAAAATTCATTTAAAATTCAACTTCTGATAATATAAATCTTCTAATCACCCAGAAGTAGTTTGAACAGAAGAAAATTTGTTTTATCATCAAAGATTTGTCCCTCCTTAAATGATTTGCATTTTCTAAAAACAATTTAAAATCTAACTTCTGACCTTGTAAACCTTTTTAAGGATTCAGAAGTAGTTTGAACAAGTGAGAAAATTTTATCATTAAAAGTTTGTCCCTCTTAAAATGATTTGAGATTAGAATAGAATACAAACCTTGCAAGCAACTCAGAATAATTTCTGAAAGATATCAATGCTCCCCCTTGACTCAAGCATATACTCAAACACATATTAGAAGTAAATGATATATATTGAAAGGATAAAACAGAAAGAACTTGTTAGATCTGAGTTTTGTCAATAAACTAAGTGTTGAATTCTGACTAAGAAGGCTCAGAAGTTCTGAAGTGAAGAGTCATAGTTCTGACTAATAAGGCTCAGAAGTATTGCTCTGAAAGTTTGCCAAGTATAAAAGTCTGAGAAGAAGAGTCAGAAGTTCTGAGAAGCTTAATCAGAATAATGTTCAGATGTTCTGAACAACATGTTCAGAACTTATAACTAGATGCTTTACTTTGTATTTAGTTAACTAATTAGGGCACGTGTGTTGTTCCTATTAGTCTTTCATATATGTACTGTAGCTTTAGTATTTCTGTTACAGTATATATAGTGGTTAGCACTTTTACGCTAACTGACTTTCCCGCATATATTTGTATTCATCTTTTGTAATCTTCGAGATACTCTCTCTCTAAGATCTGTAAATCTGTTCTTCATTGAATACAAGTTGGTTTGATCATATTACTTCTCAATTACTGTTCTATACATTGATATATTGATTGTAAGAGTGGATCCTAAACTTACAATTGGTATCAGAGCTAATCAACCAACAAATTCGTTCAAGATCGTGTTCTCGAGGGTTTCCTGATCGCATTCTTGAAGATTTCTTGATCAATTCGTCAATTGATTCCGCTGCTATTTGAATTTCTTGAATTCTTAACAATTCTTGAATTCTCTCTGTGTTTGTTCAAGAAATTGAATTTGTCTCTCTGTTGAAATATCTTACAATCATGTCTTCAAAAGAGTATCTAGCCATGGGATCTGAAACCAAGCCACCTGTTCTAATACCTGAAGAATATCAGCAATGGAAGATCCGAATGATCCAATTCTTGGATAACATAGATGAAAATCTGATGGTTTCTATCCGAGAAGGTCCTATCGAAGTCTATGTCGATTTTGCTGCAACTCCTAAAACAGAGACAACTCCATAAATTCCTGCTACAAGGGTGAAGAAGAATTTCTCTCAATACACAGCAGAACAGAAAAACAGGCATGCTATAGACAAAAGAGCCATCACATTGATGACATTGGCCGTCCCAAATGAAGTTCTAAACAGAATTGATAGTGGATCATCTGCTAAGGAAATGTGGGATGAACAGGAAAGACAGATGTTAGAACTGTCAGGTCAATACAAGCAAAGTTAAATCAAAGCATAAATGCCTATGAAAGGTTCAAGGCAAAAGAATCAGAAAGTTTGACTCAGACGTACAGTAAATTTTGCACCATACTGAATGATTTGAGAAGAAATGGGTTGAAAAAGACAAAATCAGAAATAAACTTGTAACACCTTAGGCATATCCCACATCGGCCGTGGACAGGAGAGATGCTGGGTATATTAGTAAACCTTGGCCTTACCAGACACAACGCGTTTTGGGGCCACAAGCATGCGGGTTCCTTGGGAACTCTGTGGTTAAGCGTGCTTGGGTGGGAGTAGTACCAGGATAGGTGACCTCCTGGGAAGTCCTTGCGAAGTCCTTGCCAGGTCGCCAAGAACAAAGCCATGAGCCAGTGGGGCAAAGCGGACAATATTGTGTCGTGGTAAGCGGGGTGTTACAAATGGTATCAGAGCCACTCCTGTGCCGTTCGGGATGGTGGGGCAAACCTCATCGAGGATGATGAGTCCCTAAGGGGGGTGTGTGTAACACCTTAGGCATATCCCACATCGGCCGTGGACAGGAGAGATGCTGGGTATATTAGTAAACCTTGGCCTTACCAGACACAACGCGTTTTGGGGCCACAAGCATGCGGGTTCCTTGGGAACTCTATAGTTAAGCGTGCTTGGGTGGGAGTAGTACCAGGATGGGTGACCTTCCTGGGAAGTCCTTGCGAAGTCCTTGCCAGGTCGCCAAGAACAAAGCCGTGAGCCAGTGGGGCAAAGCGGAAAATATTGTGTCGTGGAAAGGGGGGTGTTACAAAACTACAAGTTTCTGAACAGTCTAAATTCAGAATGGTCATCGTTTGCTATAAGTCTGCATATGAATATGGATACGTGTGAAGAAGATCTCAATGATCTATTTTGTGTTCTTAATCAACATGAAGATTCTGCTAAGATTGTTGTTGAAGAAAAGAAAAATGTTGCAGAACAGTTAGCTTTTCTGTCAAAGTCCAAAATCGTCAAAGCACCCAAGAAGACTGCGTATCTATCTGAGATACCAAAGCTGGAGGAATCTGATAAGGAAGAGGGATCAGAAGAAGATGAAGATATCAAAATAATGGCTGAGAAGTTGGCTTTGTTGACTAAAACTTTCAACAAAAGGTATGGAAAAGGTAAATTTCAGGGAAATTACAAGAGAGAGCAGGGAAATTCAGATTTCAAGAAAAGAGAAGAAATAGGAGAAAGTAAATATGAGAAGAAGGTAGAGAGAAATGAAGAAAAGAGAGAAGAGAAGGAAGAAATAAAAGAAAAGGATCTGTGCTTCAAATGTGGAAAATCTGGCCACTATGCAAAGGATTGTAAAGTAAAGATTGTGAAGGATTGTGATTACTACATCAAGAAAGCTCAGCTAGCCAAGAAAAGAGATGATGAAGTGGCAATGTTAGCTGAACAAGAAAATTGGTTGTACTACACTTCAGATGAAGATGACTGCATTCACTTTTCACAGATGCAGAGTTACATGGCAAAGATGAAGAATGAGGATGATTCTGACTTTGAAGATGTTGATTCTGAGTCATCCACTGAGGTACATTCTGCACTTGAAATTGATTTAATGACACAGATTGGTGACATGAAAGCTGAATTTGATAAACTCAGAAAACAGATAAAATGTGAAAGAAGTCTGGTTAACAAATTCAGAATTGAAAAAGAAGTAATAAGAGAAAAGTATGAGGAATCTGAGGTTGAGAAACAGAAAGTTAAAACTGAAAATTCTGAATTGTTGAAAAAGCTTTCTGAATTAAAAAATGAGCTGTCAAAAGTTAAAGATGAAAAGGGTGATTTACAAATAAAGTTTGATATGCTATTTGAGGAAAGAAAGAATTTGTACACCAAAATCTAAGAATTAGAAGATCTTAATTTGAAAAGAGGTCAAACTCAGCAAACATTAAATCTTCTAACAAGCAATGTTAAAGATACAAGGTTTTACAATCCAAAGAAGGGGTTGGGATTGGAAGAAAATGTTGTTTTGAAAAGAGCTCCAGTCAACTTGTATGATTTTGAAAAGCTTCAAGTTCCTAAACCAAAAATTCCAGAAATTGTTGAAGTGTTTATCAGACCTGCAAGTTCTATAACAAGTTCTGATAGTTTGCAGAAATCAAGTTCTAAAAAGACAAAGGAAACAGTTTCTGAATCAAAAACAGAAAAGTCAGATGTTTCAGAAGATAAGGTTAAGAAAGAAATTTCTAAACCAACAGAAGAGAAACCAAGATACAATGACACTAAATTCATATATGACTCTCTAAATGTCAGTTACAAAAATAAACAACAAAGTTTTTCATATTCTGACATAGAAAGTATATTTGATACTAGTAAGGTTTCTGAAACAGTTAGTCAGAAATCTGAATCTTCTAATCAGAATTCTGATTGCTTAAGTCAGATATCTGAGTCTGTTGGTCAGAAGTCTGAGTCTGTTAATCAGAATTCTGATTCAAAGAGTCTGAATTCTGAGTCAACTGAATATTCTGAAACAAAGTCAGAAGATTTTTTAGAACTTGAAAAGAGATTTAATCTTGTAAGTCAAGAACTTGAGGACTTAAGGAAATCTTTTGATGAACTTGAAAATGATTACTGTGATGTGGATGTTAGACTTGAAGAAGCTTTAAAAGAAAAGAGTGTCTTTATTCAGAAAATAACAGAGCTTGAGAAACTGAAAGCTGAATATGATCTTTTCAAGATTAATGCTCTAAAAGATAATGATAAATTCCTTAATGAATCAAGTACATATGAAAAAGGTGAATCATCTACTTCATCCTCTAACACAAACAGGTTGAATTTTTCAGAAAAAAAGAGGAAAGCAAAAGGAAAGATGATCTGAAAAGAGTCTCTGAGAAGATTGGATTGAATTCTGCTTCTGTACCAAAAGCACATAGTTTTTTTAATAAATGCACCTGTACTTTGAAAAATAGCAATAACAGTGAAAAGACTTATGGTACAGATCTTTTGTTACTTGCAAATAAAAATCTCATTTGTGTTCAATGTGGCAGTGATTCTTTTCAATATTCTCATAAATGTCCAATCACAATAACATATGTTTCTTTTATAAGAAAAGATATTCAGAATACAGAAAAGAAGAATGTTTCTGTTCCTCAAACTCAGAGAAAAGAAAAGATAAATGAAGTGAAGCCTCAAACTAAAATCAAAGGAAAGAATGAGAAAGAGCTTAACGTGAAAGAAAAGAAAGTTGAAAACACTTCAACATCCAAATTTAAAACTTTCAAGAAGAAATTAAACAAGTTTGTGAACAGAAAATGTTCTGACTTCATAAAAGTTCAAGGAAAATGGTGTTTAAAGAAAGATTTTGAATGGAAAGTAAAAGGCACTTTTGTTAAATCAGATAACAAAGCTAACAAAGAAGGACCCATTCCAAAATGGGTACCTAAAACTAACTGATTGTTTTTGCAGGGCTGTCATGTGTGGTTTTTAGATTCAGTAGCTTCAAGACACATGACAGGTCAGAAGTCTTTTCTATCAAATTTCACAGAAAAGGCTGCAGGAGCAGTAAACTTTGGCAATAACAGCAAAGGTCAAGTTAAAGGTTATGGGGATTTAACAAAAAGAGATCTGACAATTCAAAAAGTTGTATATGTTGAAGGATTACAACATAATCTTTTCAGCATAAGTCAGTTTTTAGACAGTCTTTGTCAAATCAAGTTCAAAATAACAGGTTGCATGATTTTAACTGAGAATGACATTAAAGTCTTCTGGGCCAAAAGACATATGGACTTATTTGTGGTTAACTTTTCAAAATTACAAACACTAAATCATGTTTGTCTTCTATCAAATTCAACTGCAAATGAATGTTGGCCGTGGCACAGAAGATGTTCTCATTTAAATTTCAAAGATCTGAATAATCTTGTTGCAAAACATCTGGTTAAAGGTTTACCAAAGATTAAATTTGAAAAAGAATCATTATGCTCAGCTTGTGAAATGGGCAAGATGAAAAAGAGTTCTCACAAATTAAAAATGGACTCATCTTGCAAAGCACCATTGGAAATGATTCATACTGATCTTTGTGGTCCTATTTCAGTTCAGTCTATGGGAGGAAAGAAGTATATGCTTGTAATTGTTGATAAATATTCCAGATACACATGGGTTGGATTCTTAAGAGCTAAGTCAGAAGCTGCTATTTTGAGTATTGCTAACAATCTCCTCCTTACAGAATAACCTTGCTCCCCCTCAAAATAAGAATTCTGGAGCAATTTATTTTCTCCCCCTGAAAGTATGCATATATTTCAATAACGTACAGTATTTGAAATTGTAGCACAAATTTTAAAACAAATTTACACAAGGAAAATAAAATTCATTGAATTTCATTTTATAACTACAAACATCTGATCATTTGAAAGCTTTATAAAAGAAATTCAGCTTAATGAAATTTAACAAATTTTTCAATCAACTGAAATCAAATGCATGTGTTTGGATTCAAGAACAAGTCATCATTGTATATCAAGTTATAACCGTTCAGTGTCAACCCCTTTATCAAATCTATTTGGTGTGCTGGCATGCGAAATATGATTAGCATAAAGCTTATGCATTTCTAAAACATATAAGAATACTCTGTTCTACTCACACTATTTGTACAAAATCAGGATTTTCACAAATTTACGGGTTTATCGCGACTTTGTATTTTCCCAAGTTTCAAGAGATGTGTGCTCATTGGCATCTTTTCGTTTGTGCTCATTGGCATCTTTTGATTTTGTGCTCATTGGCATCCTTTGATTTTGTGCTCATTGGCATCTTTTGATTTTGTGCACATTGGCATCTTTTGATTTGTGCACATTGGCATCTTTTAATCAAATAGCTTAGTAAGAATAAGATACATCGTTAAATATGACTTTCTATCTGGTTCTATAGCAGGATTTGGGTTAGCAGATCCCAGACCAGTTGGCCTTAGGTGCTAGGTGTCGAGCACCCCTTAGAACTTAATTTCCCAAACCAGAAAGGCCATATCGATATATCTTAAACCCATTTGTACCAGTAGAACATGGCTTTCTATCTGGTTCTATTGCAGGATTTGGGTCAGCCGATCCCAGACCAGTTGATCTTAGGGACTAGGTGTCGAGCACCCCTTTGGACTTACTCTCCCAAACTAGAAAGGCCACAGGTACAAACTTTCAAACTAAATGATATTCTATATAAGTTCAGATTTCCATCACAAAATATGAATGATATCTCAATCACTTGGTTCTAAAACATAGTGCTTCCCCCATATTTTCGTTTCCATCCATCATTCTGACATATAGGCTTTTTGAGCATTATATTCTATATATATCCAGATTCACATAACTTTGAGCATTCAGCATAATTTCATTCATGTTTTGCTTACCTTTCGATTTATTTCAGAGGTGAAAGTTGAAGCAAATCTAACTCAGATAATACAAAGATTCTTGAAAAATCATCTTTTAGCACGCATTTAATTTATTGAATGAGAATTGAAAATTTCATCTCTTTGAATTAAATTTGTAAAGATTCAAGTTTTCAAAGCAGTAGAAACAAAATATAATTCAATGTTACCTTTCATCACTTGTTCCTTGAAGTAAAAAGATATAACATTTAAGGATATTACCTGAGAAGTGTGAGTTCTAAACTGATTTGTTTAGAAGTCTTAGTCTTTGAAGTACGGGTCCTGAACTGAATTGTTCAGAAGCCATAGTCGTTGAAGCACGGGTTTTGAACTGATATGTTCAAAAGCCAATGTTCTTTGTCTCCCCCTTAATGGTACAAATATTCTTCAAAAAAAATCCACCGCTTCTCTTCTGTTTTCAGTCATGTGTGTAGTATGAATTTACAAGTCAGTACAACACATGATAAACCTGCAAAACAGATTAAGCAGATTTTGGTACCCAACGGGACTTGGGTCCTAGTGTGTTAGTGTAGATTTCTTAGAAGGAATACTATAAGTACCGTACCAAAAAGAAGTATAATTTTTATGCACAAAATCATTTGTTCCACAGTAAGAACAACAAATTTTCTTTTGAGCTAACCTGATTAATTGATTTACAGAATAAACCAAATCAGGTTTGACAAAAGATTTACCTTGAAATGTATTGCTCTTCTTGGCATTTGATGTGGAAGCAGATGATTTTGGTACTTCTTTCTTCGGAATTGTTGTGCATTTGACTCTCCATTCCATCTTCACCCTCTTGAAGATTGGAACTTCTTCAGATTTGGAAGTATTAACTTTAGGCACTTTTCTTTTGTTATCTGATTTATCAAACAGAGGATTATAGAAGAGATTTGTTGAACGAATCTGATCTTTTGAGAAACCAGTTGATCTATTAATATGTTTAGAAGGAATGTTTTTAAAACTCGAACTTGAAGCAGTTTTAAAAGAGCATTCAGAATCATTTGAATTAACAAATAAAGTCTGAAAGATACTTTCAGGACTTACCTGCTTTGAGACATCAAATTTAAAAATGATGTTTTCAAGTACCTTGACTTTGTTTATTAAAACATTTTTCTCTTTAGAAATTAGATCAAATTTCTTTTGGAGATCAGATTTGATCAACTGATCCTTCATAATATCAGCTGATAAACCAGATAATCTTTTGGTAAGATTAAGAATCACATCTTCAAAATATTCGCGTTCCGATTCAAAATCTTTTTCCAAAAACTTTCTTTTATCAGTAATCTCTTTGAAAATTTCCATATTTTTCTTTTTAAGTGTTTTATTTTCCTTTTCAAAGAGATTTTTCTTTTCCGTGAAATCTTTTCTTTCCTTTTCCAAAAGATTTTCTAATTCAGAGATTTTCACGGAAAGATCAGAACTTTTAATTTCAAAAGATTTGCATTCAGTTTTAAATTCATTTCTTTCTTTCTCTTGCTTCTCTTTTTCAAGATATAAAACTTTCTCAAAATCGGAGATTTGTTTCAAAAGTTTTATATATTTTAGTTCAATTATTTCCTTTTCTTTAAGAACTTTATTTGAAGAAGGTGACACTCCTTCACGTTCAGAAAGCTTCTTCTTCAATTCAACGTTTTCACTTTCCAACGTTGTTGTCTTTTCTTGAACTCTTTTTATTTGATTTCGTAAATATGAGTTCCCCTTTTCACTCTTGTCTTTCTCACTCTTCATATCAGCATTTTCTCTTTGAAGAGTTGTTACTTTCTCTTGAAGTTTCTCGATTTGATCGTGCAGACTTGAGTTGTCTTTGTCTTTCTTTGTTTCAAGACCTGCAATATATACTTCAAGATCAGTAATTCTTTTAGTAAGTAAAACATTTTGTTCTTTAAAAATAAAATTTTCATTTGAAGAAGAAATGTCTAAAATATGTCTCTTCAAATCAGCATATTCTTCCTCCATTGTCTTTATACTCCCTTGAAGCTCCTTCATGTTATCTTGATGAGTTGAAATCTCAAATGTCTTATTTTTCTCTTGAGTAACTTCAAGCACTACAATCTTGTCATTCAAATCTTTCAGTTCGGACTCAAGAGAAGAGACTTTGTCTTCTAATAAAGCTTTCTCAGACTTGAGCTTTGTAATTTTTCTTGCATCTTCATTAGTATGTGTTATGTATCTATCAATAAAACCTTCAAGACGCTTGATCTCATCTTTAGCTTCAGAAAGAGTCCATTTTCTCTCTTTTCCTAACTGATACCATATTCTCCCATTTAAATCCTGTATGTCAAACATCTTTTCAAATAGCTAGAATAATTGATCGTTCAGAAAATCAAGCAGAAAAAATTTTATATAAAATTTTTTCTTGAAAAGCTCTTAAAGTGTATGAAATACACTATAGAAAAAATTTCGGAATAAAAAATTTTCTCAAAAAACTCACAAGAATTCGGATGAATAAGGATTCGAAATCAATGAATTCGAATGAATAAGGGTTCGAATTCAATGAATTCGGATGCTGAAGGGTTCGAATTGAATGAATTCGGACGCTGAAGGGTTCGAATTCAATGAATTCGGATGCTGAATAATTCGAATTCAATGAATTCGGATGAAGAAGGATTCGAATTCACCCAATTCGGACTTAACTGGGTTCGAATTCACCCAATTCGGACTTAACTGGGTTCGAATTCTTTACTTGAAAAATAAACCAACTCAGATGAATCCACAACTTCTCAATTCGAATCTAACAGGGTTCGAATTAAACTCAATTCGAATCCATAAGGGTTCGAATTCTATACTTGTGATGCCAAAAACACTCCGAATTCCCTTTGAATGATCCGAATTGTGTATGAATGATCCGAATTCACCAAGAATGATCCGAATTCTGCACTTCAAACACGAAAATCACTAAATCAGCCATAATTTTTTCAATTCTTGATCAATTGTTATGAAATTTGCACAGATTTGTTCGAAATTTGATTCCACACACTTTCTTAGTTAATCACAAATCCTAATTCGATCAATTTAATCGAATTATGATCCAAAATAGTAAGAAAATGTTTTCGAACAAAAACAGATATAAAATGATCAGATCTGCAAATTCTGTGCAGATTTTGGTATAGATCCTTGAATTAAAGATGTTCAGGGATGAAAATCAAGTGCAATGATGTCAAGAATCAATCCAAAAGATCAAAAAATGAAAAAGATGATGATTCTAGATGAACAGTAAATGAAGAAGGGTAAGAAATCATCATGAACAGTGATGAATGAAGGATCCGAAATCTTTAAGAACGGTGTAAAAAATCTTCAATTTGCTCTTTGATCTGCTTGAAATTTCTGTTTAGCTCTGATACCAAATGAGAAATCCCAAATCTAGCAAGAAATCAAGAATGATGTAGAGAGAAAATCTAGAGTACACAAGTCATCCATATATTGATCTTCAAAGTACAAATGACTAATGATCAAGAAGTTTCTAAAGGGATCTAGATTCTCTTCTAACTAAGAACTAGACATGCCTATTTATACCCATAACATACAAGGTATAAAGGCACAGCTAACTAATACAGTACATTGACTTTACAGTAAATCTTGAATACATCAATGCTCTAACATAAGGCAAGATTGGTTGCTAAGGGATACTGTCAACAAGAAGGAATTGATTATGATGAGACATTTGCACCAGTGGCAAGAATAGAGGCAATCAGAATATTTTTGGCATATGCTGCACACAAGAATTTCAAAGTATATCAGATGGATGTCAAATCAGCCTTTCTGAATGGTATACTTAATGAAGAGGTGTATGTTCATCAACCTGGAGGTTTTGTTGATCCAGAATTTCCTAACCATGTTTATATTTGGATAAAGCTTTATATGGTCTAAAACAAGCACCAAGAGCCTGGTATGACACTCTTACTCAACACTTGTTAGTTTCAGGGTTCAAGAAAGGTAAGATTGACACAACTTTGTTTTTAAAGAAACAGGGTGAGGATTTAATTCTTATTCAAATCTATATTAATGACATAATATTTGACTCTACTAGTGCAGAATTATGTGACGATTTTTCTAAAATCATGAAATCTGAATTTGAAATGAGCATGATGGGTGAACTGAATTTTTTCCTTGGTCTTCAAGTCAAACAATTACCAAATGGTATTTTTATAAATCAAGGAAAATATGTCAGAGACATTCTGAAAAAGTTCAAGATGTCTGATTGTGCTTCTATGAGAACACCTATGGCAACAAACATAAAGTTAGATGCTGATCTCAAAGGAGTTTCAGTAGATAACAAACTCTATAGAGGCATGATTGGATCTTTACTTTATCTGACTGCAAGTAGGCCAGATATCATGTTTTCTACTTGTTTCTGTGCTAGATTTCAGTCTAACCCAAAAGAATCACATATGTTGGTTGTCAAAAGGATTCTAAGATATCTCAAAGGGTCACCTAATCTAGGTTTATGGTATCCAAAAGAAACTGATTTTAAATTGACTGCTTTCACTGATGCTGATCATGCAGGAAGTAGGTAGGACAGAAAAAGTACTTCTGGTGCTTGTCATTTTTTTGGGGATAAGATAGTGAGTTGGGCATCAAAGAAGCAGAATTGTGTGTCCACATCAACTGCTGAGGCAGAGTATGTTGCTGCTGCTGCTTCATGCTCTCAAACTTTGTGGATGAGAACACAACTCATGGATTATGGGTATCAGCTCAACAAAATTCCCATCTACTGTGATTCAGAAAGTGCAATTGCCATTACTCAGAATCCTGTTCAACATTCAAAGACTAAACACATAGATGTGAGGTATCATTTTATAAAGGACTATGTGGAAAAGGGAACTATAGAGATGCACTTTGTGCATACAAAGTATCAATTGGCTGACTTGTTCACAAAGCCTCTTGATCACAAAAGGTTCTCTTTTCTCATATGTAAAATAGGAATGCTTAATCTAACTAATTGATTATATTTGTTTTTTTTGAAATGATAAAATTTTCTAAGTAAGATTTTCTGAGTAGTGTACTCAGAACTCTGAATCTTGTATTCAGAATTCTGACTCTTGAGTTCAGAACTTCTGAGTCTTGAGTTCAGATATTCTGAGTCAATACTTCTGAAATCTAACTTTCAAGAATTCATTTCTGAGAAATACAAGTACTTCAATCTTGTGGATTATTTTCTTTCTATTATTTTTCTATCTCATCTTTATGTCTCATATATGTTTAAGTACATGCAAAAGTCAAGGGGGAGCATTAATATCTGTTGGAAATCATTTCATGATGCTTAAAAGGTTTGTTTTCATTTCTTATCTCTGATCATTCTAAGAAGAACAAGCTTTTAATGATAAAAGTTTTTGATTACTTGTTCAAACTATATCTGAATTTCAAAAAAAAATCATATTCAGATATAAGATTTTAAATGATTTTTTTTTTTCAAATATCTCAAATCATCATTATTTGAACAAAATTCTGATGATAAAATGTTTTTCTATCTGTTCAAACCTCTTCTGAATAATTAAAGGTTTTACATTTATCAGAAGTTGATTTTAAATAAATTTTGGTTACAAGGCAAAATTCTTCTGAATCATGGATTCAGAACTATGAGTAGAATAATCAGATCTCTGATAAAGGAAAGTCAATCTTTTGAGCGTGTTATTCAGATCTTTGACTTGTGTCAATATTCTATCCAATAACACGTGCCAGCTTCGTATTTGGTTGATTATGTCACGCATTTCATTTAAATCCTCGGTGGCATTTCAAATGTGTTGACTCCGTTATAACTTTGACCTCGTTTTTCCGTCAAACTGTTCAACTTCGCGGATTTTAAATAGATCTTAAAATCCCTCTTTCAATTTTTTTCAAATTTCAGAGCGAAAAGTGAGATACGAATCAATCCAGAGTTCTTTGAGTTTGTTTTCTTCTTAATCATGTCTGGTTTCCGAAGAAGTAGTCAAATATCTCTGCATTCTGCTAAGTCTTTAATGGATTCATCCGATTCGGATAATGATGAAGTGCAAAATAGGGTTGTTGAAGAAGAAGCAATAAGAAATGATGAAATAAATGCAGGAGATGAACAAATGGCTGAATCAGAAGGAAGTGCAGATGAGGAAAACTTGAATGTTGAACATGAACAGAGTGTTGCATGGTCGATAATGTCAAATAGACCAAATTTAGTGGAAAGAGTTGTCCCTGAAGGCGAATGGTTGAAATTGTCAGAGAATAATTGTGTCTTACTATTTGAGGAGAGTAGATTTAAGCCTGAACACAGAATCATAATGGAATTATTCAAATATCATCCTTACAGGAAATGGTTTAAAAGGTGCAAAACAGTCCATGTTCAGTATATTCAACAATGGTGGAGATATCTTAGGTTAGAAGGAAACAAGTTTATATCTGAAATTGGAGGAGTAACATTTGCTTTATCAATCTCAGCACTGAGAGAAATGCTAAATCTTCCAGAGAAAGATGATGTGCAAAGAAGGTCAGATTTTGAAGACTCACCTTTAACAGAAGAATTAATTGCAGAGTTTATGAAGTTAGGATACAATGAAGGATTAAGGACTCTTAGTTTGTTCAGAAGGAACAAATTGCCACCAATTTGGGCATGTTTCGTTCATGTGGTGAATAAGTGTTTGTCAGGGAAGAATAGTTCTGCAGATCAAACTTCAAAACAGATTCTTCAAATCTTTCACGGTTTAGTGAAGAATAGGCATTATGACTACACTGCTATACTTTGGGAAGACATGAAGAACACTTTTGAGAAAAATCAGAAGGCTATTCAAAAGAAAACAAAGGATACACCTCTGTCATGCATACCTTACATAAGGTATTGGCAAATTGTGATTTGGTATGCAATGCAAGAAAACAGAACCATTCCTAGAAGATCAGATGAACAGCATGGTCCTATTTTCTACTTGGGTAAGATGTCTTCAGTTACTAAAATCCAGCATTATCCTAATCATAAAATTTTGCCAAGATCACTTAGGAATTACATACCAAGGGAGAGTGAGATTTTAAAAGCATATTGCACCTCTGTGGGAATTGAAGAACCTCAAATCCCTACCCAAGAGGACCAACCTGAGAAGAGAGGTGAGGGGTCTAGTCAAGTTAGAGAGGGGGAGGATGTTCAAGTGGGTGAACATTCTGAGAGAAATAAGGGGCAAAATTCTGAGAGCTCGGTTAGAATATGTGAGGAAAAACAGAATGAGGGTGGTGAGGATGAGAGATTGTCACCAGAGGTTCAAACAGAAAGAGATGCCTCTGCACTAGCTAATCTTAACCAGGTAACCACATTTGCTATTGGTTCACAATTATTGGTGTCCAATATTGAAACAAACACCATGGACCTAGTGGTGGAACTTGAACAACCCATCCATACCCACTCAGAAGCATTTCAACATGCTACTGTTTCACATAAATCAGGGGAACCATCCCAAACTCATTTGGAGGGAGGTGATAAATCCCAACCTGTTATTCATCACATTGAGTCTGGATCTCACAGTCCTATCCAATTTGAGCCTGAAATCCCTTCTAACACTTGCACAAATCAGGAATTTCATATTCCTGACAAAACATTCATAGACATACCTAATTTTGGATGTCAAGGATTGGATGGAAGACCTGGTGAGTTGAACATTTCAAAAGCCTCATTAAAATGTGCATCTGTTGTACAAGATGACTTAGTGTTATCTACAGGCCATGAGCCCTCTGGGCACATGAAAACTGGACCATCTGTTGGTTCAGGTTCACAGTTAGACTCTTCTGAATTTGTAAAGATTCAGAATCAAAACAAGGTGATGGGGGATAAAGTTGAAAAATTGGAGAGAAAGGTGGATGGACTGAATGATGAGGTGAAGGAGTTGAAAAATATGTTGGAGGGAAGGATAACATCTGTTGAGACTAAGATGGATGATGTGAAGGTATCTTTGGAATCTCATAAAAAGGAGATCAAGGATATTATGTCTGAATTTCAGAAGGATTTGTTTAAACAAATGCAGAGTATGCAAGAATCTGTATTTAAAGCACTGAGCACTTCTTTGGCTTCAACTTCAAAGCCACTTGATATTGTTCCACTAGCAGAAGCTGAACCTGAAGGTTTTTCTAGTCAGAACTCCAAAAGGAAGTTTGATGATAATGACTCTCATAATCATCAAAAGGGGGAGAAAAAGCAAAGGTTGAGTTCTGATAATGATATTAGTATAGAAGATTTTGAAATGGCAGATATGCAATTGGTCAATACAAAGTTCACAGAAGTTTAGACAGATGAAAATGTTCAGATAGTGGATACTCATAAAGTTCAGATACAGAGGAAATGGAGGTTGAATGTATAGATGGTGGTGATTCTGATAAAACAGAAGAATTGAACTTAGATACAGAGATGGAAGTAAATTCTGATGAAACTGAAGTCATTGAGGAACCTGTTTTGTGGTCAGAGGAAACAGTTGAGAGTTTAGTTGTTGAAAACATTTGTACAGACATTCTTCCCTATGTCAGAATTGGCTTGTTGAACTCTGAGTTAGAAGAAAGGAGACTGAATGAAGTCTTGATCAGAAGGATGCACAGTGAATTAGTCAGAGCTCTAAATGTTCAAAAAGTTGTGAAAACAGTAAGGCCTATTGATCTGATGGGAGAAGAAGATAGTACTGGTGGATATTCTCATAAATTTCAAGAGGAGTTTCAGTTTAACTATATTGATGATATTGGTGACAAATCAGAAGAATATGATAGAGTTGAAGAATATTTTATGCCTTCAGAATACTTATTCAGAAAGCCAATTGAAATTCCTAAGATTGACTTGCCAATTTTAGAGGAGCCTTTATGTGACTTTGTTCTGGAAATGAGTGATGTACCACTTGCTAGACAGTTTCATGATGATATCTTTCCAGAGGAAACATATGAGGATCTCTATCACACAGAAGGAGATTATGCGGTTTTGGAAAGCAATGTTGATGGTTTCATAGATGGGAGATCGCAGATGACTTATGCAGAAGCTTCAAACAGATTCAGAATTCCTGATTCAAGATTGCATATTCAGAAAAGGATTGAGAAAGTGTTGATGTTTCAAACAGAAGAGTTTGATGGTCTGAAGTATGTAAGATTGGAAGTACTGAAAGAAAGAAGTGTAAAAGTTTCCATGTCCAGCTTTGATTTTCACAGATTAACTCTTGATGATCAGATCTTCCTAGTTAAATTCTTTGCCAGTACTGAAGAGACCTGTATAGAGATTGAATGCAGAAGACTTCTGGGCATTTATGTCAGGAATATGTATATGTATGACTTTCAGTTGGCTATTGAAGGAAGAAAAGAGAAATGCAATTTGAGTTGTCCAGTAAAGATTCCAGGGATTGGTGTGAATATAAAGGGGTTTATAAATGAAGGAATGGAAACTGAAGGCTTTGCATATAGAGTTCAAGAAAGACTTGAACTATTCAAATTAAAGGAATTGGTGAAGTATAGCAATGCAACTTTGAGTTGGTTACAAAAAGAAATGAAAGGAACTTCTAATACTGAAAGATAAAATCTAAAGAAAAGATGTGTGAAATATGTGGAAAGAAGATTAAATCTCAGAAGTAAGATCAGAAACTGTGGTGAATGGTTGTTATTAGAAGTTAATCCTAAAAAGATGTTGCATGGTGACTTTGTATTTCCCGCTGAATATGAAGTAAATGAAATCTTTTCAGATGAAGTTGAAGAAGTTCAAGCCACAACTCCTCAAAATGTTCAAATAACAAGTATTGATCAACCTGAACAATCTGAACCAAAAGAATATGAAAGATCTGTTGATTTGAATGGATATTTTCTTGAATTTGATTTACCCAAGTTTTTCAAGCCTAAAGAAATACAATTTATGAGTGTGTATCATGACAGACCAAAATAGACTCAGATCTGGTTGGCAGAGAAGTCAAGGTGTCTTGGAAAACCAAAGCAAGCTGTGTATTCAGATTTTTTAATCACAGGGATCAGAGAACTTAAGGCTAAGCAATTAAGAAAGCAAGAGTACTTGTCCTTTGAAGTTTTAAGAGTGGATGGAAAAGTGTACTATTTTACTGATGCAGACTTTGAAAAGTTATCAGTAGTTGATTTCTACAGGTTACATAGTCTTTTGTGCTTCAAAGATTCAAGTAAAGACAAGAATGAAAGAAAGGCAAGGATTGTGGTGATTGAAGCTATGTTCTATATCCTACGATGGCATTGTTATACAGATTTTCAAATAGCTCTGTATCTACAAAGGCCATGTGTTTATCTTTCAAATCCCAACACAGACCATGATCAGAAAAATGTCTTGAGAACTGGAAGTGTATCCAAGCATCCAGAATTGGGAGTCTTTCTGAAGAATAAAAGTGAAAAGATCTTCTTCAGAGCAAAGGAAACTACAAAGTATAGTTCTGGAACTTTAAGGATCATTAAGCATAATTTGGAGAAAAAGATGCTGAAGGTGAAACAAGCTAACATGACTCAAGAAGTGATCACTCAGCAGGTTGAAACCATTCAAGAAATCATTGTTAAAATTGACAAGAGGCTTACTCATAGAAATGTGCTTTTATAGAAGATTGTTCCTGCCTTAAAAGAATTGGATGATGCAAAGTATAAGTTTATTTGACAAAAAGGGGGAGATTGTTAGATCTGAGTTTTGTCAATAAACTAAGTGTTGAATTCTGATCAAGAAGGCTCAGAAGTTTTGAAGTGAAGAGTCATAGTTCTGACTAAGAAGGCTCAGAAGTATTGCTCTGAAAGTTTTCCAAGTATAAAAGTCTGAGAAGAAGAGTCAGAAGTTCTGAGAAGCTTAATCAGAATAATGTTTAGATGTTCTGAGCAACATGTTCAGAACTTATAACTAGATGCTTTACTTTGTATTTAGTTAACTAATTAGGACACGTGTATTGTTCCTATTAGTCTTTCATATATGTACTGTAGCTTTAGTATTTCTGTTACAGTATTTATAGTGGTTAGCACTTTTACACTAACTGACTTTCCCGCATATATTTGTGTTCATCTTTTTTAATCTTCGAGATACTCTCTCTCTAAGATCTGTAAATCTGTTCTTCATTGAATACAAGTTGGTTTGATCATATTACTTCTCAATTACTGTTCTATACATTGATATATTGATTGTAAGAGTGGATCATAAACTTACAGAACTTAACAACTAATTGAAATACTTGTAATTTCTAGAAATGAGTGTTCTGAAAGGTATATTCAGAAGATCTCAGTAACCTTGTCAGAAGAAATAAATTAAGTCAGATATCTGAAGTATTAACTCAGAAGTTCTGAACTCAAGACTCAGAACATCTGAGTAAGAGAGTCAGAATCCTGAGTACACTACTCAGCAAATCTTACTTAGAAAAAAATTCATTTCTGAAAAATAACAAACATAATCAATTAGTCAGGTTAAGCATACCAATCTTGCATATAAGAAAAGTTAACCTTTTGTGATCAAGAGGCTTTGTGAACAAGTCAGCCAATTGATACATTGTATGAACAAAGTGCATTTCTATGGTTCCCTTTTCCACATGATCCTTAATGAAATGATATCTTACATCAATATGTTTTGTTTTTGAGTGCTGAACAGGATTCTGAGTGATGGCAATGGCACTTTCTGAATCACAGTAAATGGGAATCTTGTTAATCTGATAGCCATAATCCATGAGTTGTGTTTTCATCCATAGAGTTTGAGAACAGCAAGCAGCATCAGCTATATATTCTGCCTCAGCACTTGATGTGGATACACAATTTTGCTTCTTTGAAGCCCAACTCACTATCTTATCTCCCAAAAAGTGACATGCACTAGAAGTACTTTTCCTGTCCATTCTGCTTCCTGTATGATCTGTAGGTTCCCAGATTCACGTTGTATCATATTAATGGTAGTGAAATAGACAGCGGAAGCATATTAAATAAAGCCATTAAAATGAGTGATTGTGTAAACGATAAATGAACTATGAGAATCAAATATTGAACAGTAAATGATAACAGGGTCAGATATAAAAGCTGCTCATATATTGATAATGAATCACACCAAGAACATGTTCAAGTGTGTTCGGAAATCTCATATGACAACAATATCGTACGGAGGTAGTGCTCGGGATTGCTGCAGTGTGTGCTTAAACAATTGTGGAAAACTACTCTTCCAAAACTTACAATTGTTTGTTCCACTGCCTCTCTATTTATAGACCTGGAAAAGTGAAGGCAGTGTACTATCGTACCCTAGAATGACACGTGGAAAGTGTGTCTCCTATTTTTAGGGCATACGTGGAAAGTATGGACACTTGTCTAACACATGGGATTTCCTACGAGACTTAGGCTGACAGAGGTCTTCACTTCACCAGAGTTCTTTCGCAAGAGCTCTGTTGGTCTTCAGTTAAACACTCGTTCTTCTGTTGGAAGTCTTCGACAGAGCTCTGTTGAGCTCTGTTGGTCTTCTTGAACTTCTTCCGAATCTTCTGTCTGATCTCTGTTGGTCTTCTGACTTGAACTATTTTCAATACTTTTACATAACAGATACTTGGGGCCAACAATCTCCCCATAAGTATTGAAAATAAAAATTTACAATTGACAAGAGATTAAACAAAAGAACAGAGAACTTTTACCTCTGTAGAAGCCTTGCACTAATCTTTTGAAATATTACATTGAGATTTAAAAGACCAGTACATTTAAGCATAATTATCTCCCCTAAGAACTCTGTCGAATCTTCTGATTAGAGTGCGGAAGTCCAGCATCAGATCAATCTGGTCGATGAAGAGTTTCTGCTGTTCTTTTGGACACTTGCTTCTTGGGAGATCTTGGATTATGTTCTTGAGGTATACTAGCGACTCACTCGAGTAATTGTGGGCTTCAGCTGCTCTGATGGCCTTCTTTGTGCCCTTCTGTCGGCAGACAAAGACTGGAGGATCTTCTACTACGGTTCCAGTTCTGTGATGGCCATAACCCTCAAGGTTTTCATTTGGAGGTGCAATCGCTAGTTTCTCTACTTCAAACTCTATGCCTAGCTGATAATCAGTCTGTATTCTGAGATTGATGTGCTCTTGCATAGAGAATCTGACTTCTGGTAGTGCAGTTCTGGCCGGTGTATATCTTTCTGAGAAGTTCAAGCAATATGCGTGGAGTAAGATCAGGTCGTATGGGTTCAGAAGGACGAGATCATTGTCATTGAAGATTTCATTTCTTCCTTCTGTTGATTCCACAGTATACTCATGGTATGTGACCCTGTCATGTTGAAACTTTTTGTGCTTGATGTCCAGAATTCTGCGGATACCGAAGTTTATATTGATGGCTCTGTTCTGATTTGACTTGGTTTGGATGAACTTTAGCCTTGCATCAGAAATGGTGTTTATTCTGATTGGGTTGAGGTATGGGTTAATGGGTACGACATTTACAGGGATGATGTCTCTGTCAGCATATAGAAATGCAAATACCGTTTCTAAGGCAGGTTTTTCGGTATGAAAGGTACCATTGGGTTTCTGCTATAAGAGTGTTACCATTTACAAGGATGATGTCTCTGCCAGAAGCAACTGGGTTCTGTTCTGTTACCATTGGGTTTGGGTCATCATGGGTTTCTGCCATAAGAGTGTCGATGTGAGCAGATTTCTGAGTAGCTTGAGGTTGGGCTAGACTTGTTTGTCCTTCAGCAGAGGATGGGTCCGTCCTCTCTGGTTCTTTTGTTGGAGAAGTAGGAGGGGTATCTAGGCAGATGATCTCTGGTGGTTCTTGTATTGACTCTTCTGTCGGTTTGATGACTCTGTCCTTGAACATGTAGTCAAATGCCACTTCAGTCATATCTGTCATGATTTCCTATGTTATCCTCTTTTCTCCTTCTGTAGTCTCTGCCTCAGTTGCTTCTGTGATTTTCCCTTTACCCTTGGCTTCTCTTTCTTTTTCAACCTCTTTCTCCTTCTCTGCCTCTTTCTTCTTCTCTGCCTCTTTCTCCTTCTCCTTCTCCTTCTCCTTCTCCTTCTCCTTCTAATTCTTCTTCTCCTTCTCCCCCTTTTGTTGTTCTGAGGACTCACCCAGTTGATTGTCTGATTGACCTTCTTGAGCATCTTCGAAATCACCATCATCATCAGAATCGTCAATTCGAGCTGCTGGTGAGGACGGAACAACAAACTTCATACCAGCTTTGTGTCTCTTGCTTGAGGGTTCGTCTGTGGGTGCTTCTTCTGTAGATCTTTTCGATGTAGAGGTAGCCTGTAAAATAATCTCAGTAAAGTTTGAGGCTGCCTTTGTCATTACATCTTCTACTTCTGTTGCAGCACCTCTGATCTCTTCCACATGAGACTCGAAGTTGACTTTGTGAGTATCAAGAGACGCTTTCACATGTTGTTATGTTGCCTTAGCTTTCATTACAAATTTTGATGAGATCGTCATCATTCGGCTAAGAATTGATTTTCTTAAGTCTCCCATTTGTCCAACTGTCATGGGTAGGTCATTTGGGTTAGGGCTGGAGATGTTGAGTGGAGTAGCAGATGAGGTGGTTGCTTCTTTTATGGATTCCTTAACAGAGTTGGTAATTATCTCTCTCAAGGTTCTGACGTTAGATTCTGAAAGAATAACCGTGGGGATGGGAAGGGTTCTGTTCATCTGCGCTGTGTGGTTCTCTGTTATGAGTCGCTTTAGCTCTGCAAGATCTGTCGAAGTCTTTTTAACTTCCTCTGATCTGACTGATCTTAGGTCGGCTATCTCTGTTGTCAGCTTTGCAATCTCTTCTCCTCTGACCCGTTCAGACTCTGTTCTGAGTGCTTCAGCCTTGGCATATTTTCGAGTTATTTCAGCATGCTTGTTTGAGATGTTCAGCAGTTCTTCCCTAAGAGAAGCATTTTCCTTGCGGATCAGCTCCTCCTTTTGTTCATTGATAAGTTTATACTCGTTCAAAGAGTTGTTGATACTGTCACAGAAGCTTTCGAACTCTGCTCTTGTGACAGTGTCAACGGGGGTCTCCTTGGTTCCAACACATGGATCCAATTCTGCCTCGAGTTCAGAGGCGCCTCCATCAAGAGTTGTGTTGATGTTGGCTCTTGGAGGACTTCCACCTGATCCTTGATGTTCCTTTTGAGGGGAAACAACTACAGGTGTTCTGACCAAAGTTTCCTCTTCCAGCTCAGGTTCTGAAGAAGGAAATCTGGTGTGATGAGAAGCATTTGGATCAAGCAATGTCTTCCCTTGTTCTACTATGGTCTCCCATTGTCACTGAGTCGGACAGATGCTACGTGAGATTACAAAGATCTCTGATCTATTTTGTGTCGTGTCTAAATGAGCCACAGAGGCATCATCGTGTGGAGGTGACCTATTGATGTTCTGGGGAGAATGAACATCACTACCAAAGATAGTTTCCCCGGCTTCGTGCGTATCAGAGGCATGAAGATGTGCCTCTGATGGTATAGGCTGGTTGGGGTTCGAGGTGTGCACCTCTGTTTCAATAATCCTTTGGTCTTGATCACCAGGATTAGAATGTGTGGAAGCACTGGGATTTTGGTTAAGGATACCCTCAGCTGTGCTCTGTTGAGCATATTTTTCTATTCGCACATTTTCCTCGGCTCCTATGGCTGTAGAATTCTCTGGATTCTCTCTGATGTTTCCCTCTTGCTCACCACTGTCAGAGGAGATATTTTCTACCTCTGGTGTTTCCTGTACTTCCTCATAGACAACCTCTCTAGGAGATGCTATGTCCTCTACTTCCTCTCTTCTAGAGGAAGACCCCACTTCGGGTACTCTTGCCTCTGGTCTGTTAACTTCCTCACCAATCTCCTCACTCAGGCTCTCCAAGGAAGGCTCAGATCCTAAGTATGCTGGGGTTCTCACCTCAGGTTCTTGAGGTTGAGCAGCACTCTGATAGTTTTGGATAGAGATGTCGTCAGGGGCGATAAGGGCAAGCATTGTACCTGGAATTCTGCTTATGAAGGGGTATTCGCCAGAAGTGGTGGGGAGGAATTTTGACATCGTCCAAACAGGTGTTGAGCGACCCTGATGAGTTAGTTCCAGTCTGTCGAAGGCTCTTCTAATCACCAGACTGATGAAGCGTGGAAACTTGATCATCTTCAAGAACTTGTGGGATCCAACTCCTCCTCCTCTTGCGATGGATGAGTTTTTGTGTTTACAGCCGTAAGAAGATCGTTGTAGAGAATGCTGGCATAGTCAAAGTTTCGATTGAAGAACAATCCATACATGATTTGTAGGATTTATGTTGTGGCTTGGTCTTGACTACCAGATTTGCTGGTAAGGGTTCTGTTTAAGGTGGAGAACATGAAATTCCACATAGTGGGTAGATTCTGTCGCTTGAACTCTCCAATCCTATTCAGATCCTTGTTGTAACCCATAAACTTCATGAAATCAAGTAGAACAGCTGTTTTTGGTGGTTTCTCATAGGCGTCTATTCCTAGCTATTGTTTGGTTTTCATTCTGAAGATTCTTCTTAAGGTACTTGCTCTAATGCGGATTGTTCCAGCTCTTCCATTACTTGCGTTGACGCTCCCAACTATCCCGTCTTGTTCTTCGATGTATTGGCATGTGGTCCACCATTGTTGGACATAGATCGCTGGAAGATGGTCATCGAACTCTGTTAGGGCTCTGAAGATATCAGAGTTTCTAAAGAACTCAATGAAGACGTGATACAGGGGTAGATAGAGTCCTGGAGTGGGATCAAATCTGTAGTTGTTGTCAGCAAACTCGTATGGAAGAATAATGATATCATCAGTGGGTTCTATTCGGCTTGAATCAACAGAGTTTTGGGGTTCCGCCATTGTTGCAGGTTTGGGTTTTCTTTAAGAACACGGAGGATTTAAATAAAAGAGGGAAAGGTGAAAGGTTTAGGAAGTTTAGAAATGAAATGGATCAAGGTTATGGATATTTATTGTCAGAATTTGTGGCTGGGTAATCTTCGTAGTTACTGTAGGCACTCGAGTGTCAGAAGGTGGAGTGGCCTGAATTGTGTATCGTGGGAACAACTAGTGGTTTAGCTTTCAATTAGAGAGTGCCACGTGGATTTGTTCTGACCACTTTTGTGCAAGTAAACCGTCGCGGTTAGAGATGTGTGGGTGACAAGTGGGTGACACTTAGAAATAACCCGCACCTCTGATGACGTTACTTCTGATGACGTGGCATAAAACCGACAGAGCTCTGTTCGAGCTTTGCAAGTTTTTGCTTCTGACGAGTGACCCTTTTTCATTCTTTTCAAGTACTCCTTTGGTATTTCACCTTAACCCAAAAACATTTAAAATTCTGTATCTGATGAGGAAATGGTCAAAGAACAATAACAGAACTAACTTTGGAAATTTCACAGAGTTCTGGTGAGAAACAACAGAGGCACTGGTGAAATATCAGAGTTCTGGTAGGTTCTTGACGTTATCAAAGGATTTTCATCAGAACAGGTTTTCCCTCTTTTCTTCAAAAAGATTTGACAATGAAGATCAAAAAGCAAAGTCAATTTGGATTTGGAAATATGAGTACTGACTTGCTCCCCCTAAAACTATGCTCAAAATCTTATAAACTCCCCCTTAAAATATGAGCAGAAATTTTTTTTTAAACAAAAGACAAAAAAAAACAAACAGTTTCACCAAGATTGTTGAAAAAGTATGCTTGACAGAGTTCTGGTGAAAGACAGACTCTGTTGAACTATCCTTCCTAACTTTTTGACAGAGCTTCTGTTGGAACAACAGAGGCTCTGTTGAGTTTTGAACAGAGTTAGGAGGATAAGTTCAGCATACCCAGTTTGCTGATTAAGAAGTTAAACCTCCTTTCATCAAGGGCTTTTGTAAACAAGTCAGCAAGCTGGAGATCAGTTGAAACAAAATACATTTCAATAGTCCCTTTTTCAACATGATCCTTTAGGAAGTGGTACCTTATGTCGATGTGCTTAGTTTTCGAGTGTTGAACTGGATTTGCTGTTATGGCAATGGCACTCTTGGAGTCGCATAGAATTGGAATTTTACCATACTCCAAGCCATAATCTTTGGGTTGTGTTTTCATCCATATCACTTGAGAGTAACAACTAGCAGTAGCAACATATTCTGCTTCTGATGTAGAGGTTGAAACACAGTTCTGTTTCTTGGATGTCCAACTCTCCAACTTTTCTCCAAGCAGTTGGCAGCTACCAGAAGTACTCTTTCTGTCATTCTTGCATCCTCCATAGTCTGAATCTGTATATGCTACAAGCTGAAAACCAGAGTTAAGAGGAAACCAGAGACCCAAAAATTGAGTCCCTTTCAGATATTTAAAGATACGTTTGACAGCTGTTAGATGAGTTTCTGTAGGATTTGCTTGAAATCTGGCACATAGACAGGTTGCAAACATTATATCAGGTCTGCTGGCAGTTAAGTACAGAAGTGACCCTATCATGCCTCTGTAATACTTGACATCTGTTGGTTCACCATTAAGATCAGAGTCAGGCTTAACTCCAGTGGCAATAGGAGTTTTCATTGGTTCTGAATCATTGAGCTTATACTTTTTCAACATATCAGAGATGTACTTAGACTGACTTATGAAAGTCCCTCTGTCTGATTGTTTAACTTGTAAACCACGGAAGAAGGAAAGTTCTCCCATCATGCTCATTTTGAATTCGCTTTTCATTAAACTTTCATACTTATCACAGTACTCCTGTCGTGTAGACCCAAAGATAATATCATCAACATATATTTATACCAGAAGTATGTCATTCTTATACCTTCTAAAGAATAGAGTTTTATCGACAGTACCTTTCTCGAAGTGATTGACCAACAGAAATTTGGACATAGTTTCATACCAGGCTCTGGGAGCTTGCTTAAGGCCGTACAGAGCTTTGTCTAACTTGTAAACGTGGTCTGGAAACTCTGAACATTCAAAACCAGGTGGTTGCTGGACATAAACTTCTTCTTGCAGTTTTCCATTCAGAAAGGCAGACTTGACATCCATTTGGTCGACCTTAAAACCCTTATGAGCAGCATAGGCTAGGAAGATTATGATAGCTTCTAGCCTAGCCACAGGTGCAAAGGTTTCGTCATAGTCAATGCCTTCTTCCTGTCTGTATCCCTTTGCAACCAGACGGGCTTTGTTTCTGATGATAATCCCATCTTCATCCTTTTTGTTTCTAAACACCCACTTGGTTCCAATGGCCGTTTTGCCTTTTGGGAGTGGAACCAAGGACCAAACTTTATTTCTTTCAAATTCCAGAAGCTCTTCTTGCATAGCTTCGATCCAATTTGGTTCCTCTAGGGCTTCAGAAATCTTCTTCGGTTCAATCATGCTTAAAAAATTTACAAAGAAGGCTTCATTGATTGTGGCCGATCTTGTCTTCACACCATCTTCAGCAGCACCAATGATAAGATGATGAGGATGATCCTTTGTCCATCGTGTCATGGGAGCATGGACAACAGGCGGGGTTTGTGCTTCTGATGGGAAAAGACGAACTTCAGCATCAGAGCTCTGTTGATTGGGACCAGGGCTCTGTGGCACACGACTTTGGAGAGTGGCCTCATTGCTCTAAGAGTGATTAACAGGGCTCTGTGAAGGAGAGCTTTCAAACAAGGGGTCTCTGCCAATATTAGTTAGCAGAGGTGATGATGGCTCTTGTTCAGGTTATCTCTCGTTCTGATGTGGTTCCTCATTTCTTTGAATCACTCCTGTAGACAGAGAAGTAGATGGTGAAATATTAGAAGGACCAGTGAGAGATGTACCTGTCAGATTCTGTTGTGTTGAGTTATGAGCTTGATCTCCTCTGTTGATGTTATCATAGGAATCATCGTCATCGAAGAAATCGTTGAACATGAGATTGATATCTTCTTCCCTTGTCTTTGAAGAACTTGTCTTCTTCTGTTCTGTCTGTGTCCCCTCTGTTGATTTACGATCAGAGGAGCTTGATGTACTTTCATCAAAGGACACATTTACACTTTCTTGAATGACCCGACATCTGGAGTTGTAGACTCTGTAGGCTTTAGAGGTTAAGGAATAACCAATAAAGATTCCTTCGTCTGCTTTCTTATCAAACTTTCCCAGCTGATCTCTGTCATTCAATATGTAGCACTTGCAACCGAAAACATGAAAGAATTTCAAGTTTGGTCTTCTATTGTTGATGAGTTCATAAGGAGTCTTCTTAAATCTCTTTACTATCACAGCTCTGTTTTGGGTAAAACAGGTTGTTGAGACTGCTTCTGCCCAGAAGTTTATTGGAAGGACAGAGCCACCCAACATTGTTCTGGCGGCTTCTACCAGCGTTCTGTTCTTTCTCTCGACAACTCCATTTTGTTGTGGAGTTCCTGCAGCTGAAACGTTCTGGGAAATACCTTCCTCTGTTAGGTATGTATCAATTTTGGCATTCTTGAATTCTGTCCCATTATCACTTCTCAACTTATGTATCTTCAGATCTAACAGAACCTGTATCCTTTTTAACAAACTTATCAAAATTTCTGGGACATCAGATTTTACTCTGATGAACTCAATCCAAGTAAATCTAGAATATTCATTAATTAAAACAAGGATATACTTCTTGCCCGGCAGACTTTGCACAGAAATTAGACCACAGAGATCCACGTGAAGCATATGTAAAGGTCTGGGACAACTATGATCACTCTTTGTTCTATGTGAAGATCTTTTCATCTTACCCAGTTCACAAGCAGAACAGAGATGGTCTTTGTCAAACTTCAGAGAAGGTAGTCCTTTTACTAACTTCAGTTTCACGAGCTTGTCAAGGTTTTGAAAGTTCAAATGGGCAAATCTTTTATGCCAGAGCCCGGCATCTTCATTTTTCAAAGACACTAAACAGAGTTTCTCTGTTGTAGAGTTTTGGTTTGGTTTAAAATTCATTTTGTAAAGATTGACTTTTCTGTCAGCTCTTAAAAGTTCTTGACCAGACTCGGAAAGTAACAAGGAACAATATTTCTTCCTGAAATTGACATCGAACCCGTGATCACAGAGTTGACTTATACTGAGAAGATTATGATTTAATCCTTCAACATAAGGAACCTCAGAGACTGAAACACCATCATTAACTAATATACCATAACCCTTAATCTATCCGCCATTGTTTCCTCCGAAGGTTACTGCACTTCCCATCTTGTTCTTAAAAGAAGTTAACAGCTCCTTATTCCCCGTCATGTGCCTGGATCATCCAGAATCCAAATACCAGATCTGCACATGACGTTTCTACAAGACAGATTAGATCCTTTTAGGTACCCATTGCATAATGGGTCCTTTCCTGTTAGGCTTAGGTGGGTTAACAGACTTTCCTTTGGGTTTTCCATACTGTGATGGTGTGCCAGAGGTTTTCCTCTGTGTATTCTGAACAGTCGTGGGATTTTTTTTTTGAACATACTGATTCAGAATACAGTGGGGACCATTCAGATGATTTTGCAATTTTAGTAACAGTTGAATACAATTGCAGTTGATGGAACATGACTGATGCACATTGTTTTTATTCAAAAACTGTTTGAATGGTGCTAGATTCTGAAAGATTTTAGGACCAGATGTCTATGCATACAATCTGTCCTGGTTCTGTTTCTTAAAACTGTTATTCCTAGAAACAGACTCTGTTGACATGAAGCTCTTTGGAATAGATTCATTTGACCAGAAAGGATTTCTTATTTGATTTACACCAGAATTTGGAATAGATCTGTTGTTTTCTATCCATTTTCCCTTCTGTTCTGGTGTGAATTTTACTGGTTTGAAAGCAAGAGGAACATTTGGGTTTACAAAAACACTTTTGTTTTTCTCTCTCTTTTCTACTTCTACTGCATTAGAAGCAAGAATCTTAAAACCTTTGTTGTTAAACTCAGTTACCGGTATAAACCTTGATTGTTTCTTGAAGAAAGAAACATCCTCTTTTAGATCCGTAGATTCTATCGGTATCTGCTTTAACTTGTGTAGAATTTTCTTTTGACCACAAAAGATCTGTTCATCTACTTCAGAGTCAGAGTCACTGTCAGAGCCTAGAAAGTCTCTGGTGGCTCTGTTGGAGGTTTTAGTTTCAATGGGTATGACAGAGATATTTGCTTTGACAGTTCTAAACCTTCTCAACTTTGGCTTTAAAGAATCTGAAACAGCATTTTCCTCGATAACTTTCAACAAATCTTCCTCAAAAGATGTTCTTATGGATTCAGGGGTAGGAGAGAAGACGGGGGCTTCTGGATTGAGTTTGCTCTGTGGGATTTCAACAGAGGACTCAGTCACAGAAGTAACAGACTTCTGTCCTTTGAATGAGTTGAAGTTAAAAATCTCTTTTGTATCCAAGTCCTTGACAGAGTTAGGAAGTATGATTCTAGCTCTTCCTTGATCAATAATAAACTATGAGGATGGTTTTAAAACCTTTTCATGTTCAGAGGAATCCTAGCCGACGTTCCTAAAGTCAAGATTTCTTGGTTTTGAGAAAGCATCTGAAGTTTTGGTTCTTTTGAAAAAAGCATTACCAGATATCACGTCCTCTTGGATTTTCCCAACACAAAAGGCAGAGGACAGAGATGTCTTCTTCCTTTCGTCATAGGGAGCAAGGTCAGAGAAACCAAGACCTTGCGTATCCATCTGTGAATTTATCTTGATGTGCACATCTTGTGCATCCTGGTACTTTTTAATCTGAATTTCTTTTCTCTGTAGGGATTGATGCAGAATTTCCCTTTCTCTTTGAAAATAATCAGTTAGAGCAACAGAATTAAGTCTCTCTGTTTCAGACTTTTTCAATTTTTCAGACTTCTGTTTCAAAACGTTTTCATATTCGTTAATTTTGTCAGAAAACAGGCTCTCTTTCTTCTTTTGCAAGATTTCTAGCTCAGATTTTTCTTTGAAGATTTCTTCCTTTTCTTGTTCCAAGAGAGTTTTCTCTCTCTTGTAAAAGGACAGATCCTTCTGAGCTAGCTTTCTTAGCTCTTTTTCTGCAGAAAGTTTTTGTTTAAGAAGTTGAAATTCCTCATTCAGCATAGAAACATGCATTTCTAATTCTGAGTCAGACTTGGATTCAGATGAACATACCTTGGCACTGGGTCTGGTGGTCTCCAGTGCTCTGTCGTCAGACTCTGTCGTACTAAGAGCAAATGCATGAGCTAGATCTTCTTCTTCTGTTGTTCCCTTCGTTATCTCTGGTTCTCCAGTCATCCAGTCGACAACTTCTTCTAAACTTTCATCATCTACAGTAACTCCACAAAAGTTGGCTTGTTCTGGTTCATCATCAGAGGATGAATCAGAAACCCAGTTCTCCATTTCAGCAACATAGCTTCTTTCTCTGTAGTTGTACTTGTATTTGTACTTGTAGTAGTACTGGTCTTTTACCAGTTTGCCTCTACAATTAACAGAGAAGTGCCCAGGTTTGCCACATCTGAAGCAACGTCCATCATTCTGATTGATGGGTTAAGCAGCATCGGCCTTCTGTTGTGCTGGTGGATTTTCTCTTCTATTTTGTGGAGATTGTCTTTGTTCTGTGGTAACTCTGTTGTTACTTTGTTCTGGTGCAGCGTATTCTCTTCTGTCTTCTTTTCTCTCATATCTACCTCTTCTGTCAAACTTATTGCCAAATCTCTTGTTAAATTGTTGAGTTATTAGAGCAAGAGATTGAGCAAAAGCTTGAATGTCATCATCCTCTGATGAGCTTTCCTCTGTATCACTCTCTGCAACTAAACTTTTCTTTCCTTTCTTTTTAACGGGCTTATCTTTCTTTTTCTCTCTGTTTGAACTCTCTCTGTTGGACTTTTCTGATGTGGTTTTCTTAGAATCAAAAACTAAAGTGATTGGGCCTGCAATGGTGGATTTGCCTTTTTGCTTGACAACATCCTTCTCTTGTGCGGCCAAAGTGCCATACACATCTGTTAGAGACCATACATCTTGTTGGTTCCCGTATTGCTTATACAAGATTGTCAAATCTATTAGTTCGAATTTATGTTTGATGCGGAAGCGTATTTGATGAACTAACAGATATGTTTGATAGATTTAGAACATAATATAAAGAAACAGTAGTTTAAGAATAAGTGTTTATCTCAAAGTTTACTGTATTTCGATATATATCAAAGAACACCAAGAATAGATTAAGAACTGTTTTGGTGTAAAGTTTAAACAGATTTGACGATATAAAGCATAAGAATGAAACTCGGATTCTTATGTTTTTTCTTGATTAATTTCACTTAGGAAGAACTCAACATGAGTCTTCCTTTTATACTACTCTAGAAGACCATAAAGCATGAGCTACTGTTCTTCCGACGGCATGAACAGTAGAACGGATGGTGTGAGCAGTTGTTCGTGCTGTTTTGCATTTCATGGAGCAGACGTCTATGTTGTACTAAGCCCTATTCAATCCACTTAGAGCTTGACACGTGTTGAGGTTTGACAGGGCACGCTTCCATGCAAGTTGATGAACGGATCTAGTAACAGTAGAAAGATATTTTATAAATATATTCCAAGTCTTTGGTTTGAACCACAAAGGCTCTGCAAAGGATTACAGAGGTTCTGGGTCTGGTCTTCTGTAGAGCAGTCTTCACCGGGTTCTGAGTCTGGTCTTCTTTGTGCGTATCACAGAGGTTCTGTGATCTCCTCTGTAACTTCTGTAGCTTCTTGACCTTGATCCTTCGGAAATGGCAGAGCCTCTGTAAGAGGCTTTCTTCACTTGGCCAATTTTTCACTACTTTCAAATACTTCTATGATTAGGAAGATTGAAGCTAACAATCTCCCCCTAAGTAGTGAAAAATAAAAATTTGACATTTAAGTATTTTTGGCTAAGTTAGATAAGACAGAGGTTAAACAATGCCTCGAAAGTTCTTTCATTCAGAGATATGCCAGAGGCATTTTACATTAGAGTATAATGAAAGATAAACTTTAACATGGTTTGCAGAGATTGGTTGTTTGAGAATCAGATTTTGGCGTCTTTGAAATCATTGTAGCTTCTGTTATCTCTTCCGACTTCCCTGATCTCTTTGTAGAAACTGATGCAGAGTTCTCTTAAGCGGATTGTTGCATCAATTTCTCTGATGATTTCATCTGCAGCGTCTCTATCCATTTGCTCAGTATCTCTGTATTTTACAAGGCTTGTTCTGAACCTGTTCAGAGTATTGGTTGCGTACTTCTGACAGTCCATGGTCACAAAAAGTTTAACTTTGCCTTGTGGGTTCTGAAATACTAACCCGAACCTTGGTTCTGTAATGATTGAGTTGGGCACGGCGTCAGCTGGGCAGCGATCCTCTGGTGGTCGGAGGTTCAGATGTTTGAGACCAAGATCCTTTCCCAGCTGAAAGTCTGTCAGACTGTAGATTAGAAGCCTTTCCCTCATTGCTTTTCTCAACACTTGATAGGCTCTGGTGTTTGGCTCTGTGTTGTAGTTGTCCTTCGTCCATTGCAGAAGTTCAGGTAGATCATAGGGATTCAGATTCCTTATGTCAGAATCAGTGAAGGTGGTTTCTGAATTGTTTACCCTTTTGACTCTGTAAAGATTGTACCTGACTCTTGGATAGGTTCTTGTGAAGGAGAACCTGCAAAAGATTACCTTTTTGATTTTATGAATTGAGAAGACTTCTGCTCTGGTTCTTGGCTTTGTTCTGCTGAAGATGTTCTCAAAATCTTCTCTGATGTTCGGATTTGTGATTTGATCTGTTGGATGGAGGTTCTGAAAGAGTTGTTTGTAGAGATATTTGTACACCACTTCTTCCATTTCTTCATATGTTGGACCATGTGGTGGTACTTGTCTTCTGAGACCCTCCATCTGTTGAACAACTTCTGCAGCTCTGCCAGTAAGTGGAATGTCTGACAGGGGCTTTAATCCATATGCCCAGTCCTCTTCTTCAGGCTTTGGAGTTTGAAAGGCATCAAAGGAGCTCTTCATCAGTTTTTCTATAGGATTGGGCACTGATTTCTTTTTCTTGGGCTCTTCTGTCATTTTTGCCTTTCCCTTGTCTTTGGCTTTTGGAGGTGCAGAACCTGTTGCTTCTATAGGTTTGGTTGTTGGTGCTTCTATTGGAATGATGGGGGTTGCCTCTGTAGATTTTGACACTTGTCTTTGAGAGGACTTTTGTGGCGTTGGTTCTATTGGCTTGATTTTCTCTGTAACCTCTGTTGGAGGTTCTTTGGTGACTTGTTTTGTGAGCTTGGTTTCTGTTGGTGAAGGTTGGATATCAAATCTTCTTGCCAATTTGAAAGCTAATGTGAACCTGTGCCCTTCTTCTTCTCTCTGCGCCATTCGTTCAGTCATTGTTTTGTGCATATTCCATAGAACAGAAGAAGCAGAGGTCGTTGCTCTTTTTGGTTTTTGGGCAATAGACTTTCTTCTTGGTATGGTTTGGGGTTTTTCTGTTGATTTTGTAGTTGGAGAGTGAAGATCTTCTTCTGTGGAGAATGACAGATGTTGAACATCTACTCCAAACATTGTAGGGAATTCCACAGAGGTGGGTGTTGCCTCTGTGGTCTTTTGACCCTTTTCTCCAGGTTGTTGGTTTGTTGGATTTTCTTTCAAGATTATTACCACAGGGGTGGTTATTGCCTCTGTGGTCTTTTGAGCAGTTTCTGGTACATGGGTTTCTTCAGCGGTTGATTCCACAGAGATGGGTGTTGTCTCTATGGTCTGTTGAGTTTGTTGATCTTTGGTTTGTTGTGGAGAGGCTTGGCTGATTGGTTCTACTGCGATTGGTGGAGCCTGTAGTCCTCTGGTCGTAGCTTTCTCCCTTATATTCTCCCCCTCAGGATGATCTGATGGACCAGGATGGTCATCATCAGAGTCATCCTGACTCTTATTAGAAGTACCCTCTGCTTTGCAGGAAGCTTTGGGTTTCTTTGGTAGTTCTGCTCCTGCGGCCATCAACTTCGTACATACATCATCACAGAGGCCGATTAGAGTTGCAAGCTCTGCTTCTGTGTTGAAGCGCATTTTGCCGACACTTTTTCTGAATTCTTTAACGTAGTTGGCATTTGCAGAAGTGAAGGAGACGATGACTTCTGTGACCTGGTTTATCACATTTTGCCCGAGCTCTGTTAGCTGTGCTCTGGTCATGTAGTCTTTTGGCTGCATCAGTATTGTGTTGCGCATTGCTTCTGCTTGAACGTTTTGTAGAGCCTTCTGTAGATCTGTAGGTGTGAGGCTCTGTGACTTGTTGGATTGTTTGTTCATTTGTTCAGGGAAATGCTTAACTGATTCCTTGAATGCAGATGTTGCGACTATTCCGAAATCTTTAGCAGCAGAAGTGGTTGTTGTTGTGGCAGTTGTTTGAGCAGAAGACTTCATCTCTGTTATGGCGGATTTCACCTCTGTGGACAGATTGTCCATTTTGGTGTTCAGATTTAGCAAGGCCGTTGATGTTGTCTCTGTAAAAGATGTGAAAGAGCTTTGCAACTCTTTCATGGTTTGGTTCACAGAGGTGACAAGGGTTTGGAACTCATCCCTTGATACTTGTGTCCCTGGTGTAACCTCTGGAGGAACAACCCCTTCTCCAGAGTGAGTCCCTGTTCCTGGGACACCTTCGTTCACCCTTGTTTGTACGTTGGGGGTGGAAGGATTTCCATCTGATCTTCGAGAAGAAACCTGAGTTTCGATCTCTACAGAAGTTCTGTGAAGAACAGTGTCCAAATCCACTCCAGAGGTGGGTATCGGAATGTTCTTCTGTTGACTTGGAGACTTGTCTAGAGTCTCTTCGTCTTTGTGCTCACTACTTCTCTCTGAAAGAAGTTTTGGCCCTAAATTGTGCGTGGCAGAGGAAACGAATTCCTCTATAGGGTTTTCTAGTGTGATCTGGGGCGATGGATCACGAACTATAGGTGAGTCTCTTCGAGGAGACTCCCTAGGAATGGATTCCCCGGTTTCTGTGGGCGCAGAGGTTGAAAGAATAACCTCTGGCTGGATGGGTTGGGATTGGATCGAGCTGTGCTGCTCTTTTTCAATAACTCCTTCTGCAGCTAGACCTGCGGAGTTAGATGTGTGGGTTGCACTGGGAGGGGGTAAGGGATGTGTGCCTTCTGCAACTTCGGCATCTTTTTCTTTTTCATTTTCTTTTCCTCTCATTCTATCTAAGGCCTTTTTAACTTCATCTCTGTTCCACAGAGCTTTTGCTTGTAGCCTAAGCCTTTCCCTTGTTTTATCATCTGACAAGTCGATTTCTTCTATTCCTTCTTCTGAAGCTTGGCTTGGACTCCTTCTGTGGACGTCCAGTCCCTGTTGGATGAAGGGATTCTGTAGAATGTTAGGGGTTTCAGACGGTTGATCTCTGGGGGTTTGATCATCTTCTTGCAGATTAGTGTCAATGCCAGAGATAAAGAAGTCTTGTTCTTCTGTGGTGTGGTGGTCAAGTGGTGGTGCATTCCACCCAGCTGTATTTAGGGTGTTAGCAAAGTCAGGGTGTTGAAGGAAATCGTTTAAGTTTCCTTGATGAGCGAATCGATCTGGGGATTGATAAGGTGATTGATATTCCTCTTCTGCAACTTCGACTTCTGCATTTTCATCTTCTGCAGTTTCTTCTTGTGCAGTTTCTTCGACCCGGGTTTCTGCGATCTCTTTTTCAACATCTTCTGCAGCTGCCTCTTCTGCGATGGTAACCATTTGATCAAGTGATTTCCCATGCATCTTTTTGGTCTTCCTCCTCTTGGGTTTTGGTGCCCCTTCTTCTGTGGGTTTTGATTTTCATTTCTTTGGTTTTGGAGAAGAGGGAGAAGCAGAGGAGCCAACTTCTGTGGCACGAGGAGGTGAAGGTTGATCTTCTGTAATGTTTGTAGAGGTGCCTTCTGCAGTTTTCCTCTTCTTTGTTTTTGGGTTAGAGGCAGAGGCTTTAGAAGAAGACTTCTTCCTCATGAGCTCGTCACGTTTGGCCATAAAACTACGTTGGATTTCCAAATGTTTTGCCAGTTTCTTCTTCTTTGATTTTGTAGAGATGGGTTCTACAACTATAGTTCCTAGGGGGACACCTAAACGCGGGGGTGTCACAGGGCTTGGTTCTGGAGTCCTGTGATCGCGTATATACTCTCGCTTAAGGGTTTTGTTCGTGGCATATTTCAGAAGCCTTTTTGAAAGAGGTCTGCAGTGGTTGTTGCCTTCAGCATGATCGGTGGGGATGTTCTTGTTCATCGGGAACTGTTTGGGAATTTGTCCTTCCATTGGCCAGTTCTGCATCATTAGCAGAGGTTCGAACAGAACTCCCAAGATTCTTTGGAATTGCAGAGGCGGTAGATAGGTGGGATCAGTCTCTTTAGCCTTTAGGGTGTTGTTCTTTCTGTCGATTGTATTGATGATCTCCTGCAACATGATGGTCGAGTAATCGAGTGGGAGATCGTAGTAGACCCCATACATGATGGTTAAGATCTGATGCGAGCTCTGGTCAATGCTGCCTATCTTCCCTGTCAGGCATCTGTTGAGGATCGAAAACAAGGTGTTCCACAGAGGTGGTAGTCTGCCTCTGCGGAAGTCATTTCTCTTCCTCAGGTGGGTGTTGTACCCAAGCATTTCTACAAAACGACAGAGCTCGTCGTCTGTAGGTTGTTCTGCATATGTTTTCAATCCCAGAAGACCTCTTGTTGGTAGATTGAACTCCAGAGAGAACATTGTTCCATTAAATTTGAGTTCCAGATGCTCTGAGTTATCCGGCTTTGAGATGTATCCTTTGATCAGAGAATCATCTTTATCATATCTGCAGCTCTGCCAAAATTGGTTCAAATACCTAACAGGTATTTTCTTTGGGGTTCTTGAGAGTAAAGGGAAGAGTATATGATTTTCCATTATGTGCAGAAGAATGGCATGGACTTCGCCGAAGGCAGTGGGTGAGGGGACCAAATAGCAGTTATTGGATTTGATTGGCAGTATTTTTTCAAAATGATCCTTTGCTATAAAGTTTTGAAGATGAGTGGTCGGAGCAAAGTCCGCTGATTCGCCGGAATCTTTTTGTTCGATATTTTTGGCGAGGTGGGGGTTTTCTGAATGTTCAGAATATGCAGGTGAATGTTCCGCTGAGTTCGCCGGAGAGTGTGCAGGGGAGATAGCTTAAGAAGATGAAGCCATTGGTAATTAGAATATGATACTTGCAGGTTTTTGCAGGGTTTCGCCGGAGAAGAATGAGGGTTCGTAAAGATTTTATGAGTGGTTAAGCTTGGGTTTTATATGAGTGTAAAATGGTAGAATTCGAAAGAGTAAAAATATATGGCAATGGATAAATATTTGGAATCCGTACTCGAGTTAGAACGGCGGGTTCAACTTTCCATAGAAAACGTTCCATGTACGCCCAATGAAAAAGAGACACGTAGGCCATGTCAGAGGATGACAGGACGTCGTGCGCGGCTCATTAATGCTAGGCGCGTGGGGTTGTTCTTAGCCACAAGAATTTCACTCTCAGTAAAAGTAACCGTTATTATTACAGAAATGCCCAAGTTGCAGATTGACAGAACCTCTGTGGTTTACAGAAGCTCTGTGATTTTGAAAAACTTGATGTTCAGGCCTCATGTATCTCATTGTTATCATGACTCTTTAGGTTCTTCTTTAACCAAAACATTTGTAAAGGCATTTGAGTGGATTAATAGGATTTTAGTGAAGAAATTTCGTTCAGAGGTTTTGAGGCTCTGTAGGAACCTGCAGAAGCTCTGTCAGGGCCAGCAGAAGCTCTATGAAAGAAAATTTCTCATAACTAAAAATCTATCAACGATTTTGATCATCCAAGTTTTGATTTGTACTAAGAAACGTTTTTCGGACATATTTGTAAGTTGGTGTCCGAGAAAACTGTTATGGAAAAAGTTTTGTTCGAGAAGGTCATGGTGTGTGTGTTTGGTTTCCGAGATAACATTCCAAAAGATCGATAGAGGTTAAATTTGCGATCACAGAGCATATTTCTGGCAGAACCTCTGTTGAGCTCAGCAGAGGCTCTATGACCTCAAATTTCTCATAACTCAAATTTTATGAACCTTTTTGATCTTTTGATTTTTGAAATGTTATCCACAGTATATTTAGGACGTATTTGACAATTTGTGTCCCAGAAAACTGTTTTCAAAAACTTTTTGTACGAGAGACGTACCTTTTGGTTCTTCTTTTCTCGGCAGTGATGTTTGACTTCTGTCGATATAGATTTATTTGACACTTTTCTTTGGCTCCCCCTTGAAAGATTAACCTCTGTATATCATTTCAAGGTTCCTTTTTCTCCCCCTTGATCTAACCATCTCTGTAGATCAAGTTATTTCCTTCTGCTCCCCCTTGACCTATGCTTGGATCAAAATAGGATAAGTTTTGCATAGTACATAGGTCAATTTTTTACCAGAGGTTCTGTGGTGGTCGTCAGAGGTTCTGAGCAGACCTACAGAAGCTCTGTGATTTCAAGAACTATTTAAGATTGAGAATTTACATACAGAAATAAATCAATCAAAGCATTTAAATAAAGTAGTAAAAATATATATTTATTCATAGAAGATAAAGCTATACTCTACAGAGGATTTTTATGTCATATTAATCATTCCTAACTTACCCACCAAGAAATTGAATCTTTTCTCGTCTAAGGCTTTGGTGAATAAGTCCGCAAGTTGGTATTCTGTGGGCACGAAATGCATCTCGATTGTACCGTGTTCAACATGATGTTTCAAGAAGTGGTACCTTATATCGATATGCTTGGTTTTGGAATGTTTCACAGGATTGGCAGAGATGGCAATGGCACTTTTGGAATCACATAAGATGGGTATTTTGAATAGAGTGTGGCCGTAGTCTTTTAGCTGAGTCGTCATCCACAGAACCTGAGAACAACAGCTAGCAGCAGCAACGTATTCAGCTTCTGTCGTAGATGTTGACACACAGTTCTGCTTTTTGGAGGTCCAACTGACTAGCTTACCACCTAGGAATTGACAACTCCCAGAGGTACTCTTTCTGTCGAGCATGCATTCTCCATAGTCTGAATCTGTATAAGCTTTAAGACAAAAGCCAGAGATCTGTGGATACCAGAGACCAAGATTTCTGGTCCCCTTTAGGTATCTAAAGATTCTCTTAACAGCATCATAATGTGATTTCTTAGGATTAGCTTGATAACGTGCACAAAGACATGTGGCATGCATAATGCCAGGTCTGCTTGCAGTTAAGTATAACAGAGATCCAATCATGCCTCTGTAAAGAGTGCATTCTACAGAGATGCCATCTGGATCTAAGAATAACTTATTTCCAGTGGCCATTGGAGTTTTCATGATAGAGGAATCAGAGAGGCTATATTTGGAAAGAATGTCAGAGACATATTTAGCCTGATTTATAAAAATTCCCTCTGATGATTGTTTGACTTGGAGTCCGAGGAAGAATGTTAATTCTCCCATCATACTCATTTCAAACTCACTCTGCATGAGTTTTTCAAAACTTTTGCACTCTTCTGCATTAGTAGACCCAAAAATTATGTCGTCCACATAGATTTGTACAAGCATTATTTCACTGTTTTTACATTTATAGAATAAGGTTGTATCTGTTGTACCTCTGTCGTAGCCATTGACTAGAAGAAAAGTAGAAAGTCGTTTGTACCATGCTCTTGGAGCCTGTTTCAGTCCGTACAGAGCTTTTTCAAGGTAGTATACATGCCTTGGGAACTTTGAGCTTTCAAAACCTGGTGGCTGATTTACGTAAACATCTTCTTGGATTTCACCGTTGAGAAAAGCTGATTTTACGTCCATCTGATAGACTTTAAAACCTCTGTGGGCTGCGAAGGCTAAGAATATTCTTATTGCTTCGAGCCGTGCGACAGGGGAAAAAGTCTCATCGTAGTCTATGCCTTCTTCTTGTCTATATCCTTTGGCCACTAAACGTGCTTTGTTTCTGATGACCACCCCATCTTCATCCTTCTTATTTCTGTAGACCCATTTAGTCCCAATGGCCTGTTTCCTCCGTGGCAGAGGTACTAGATTCCAGACTTTGTTGCGTTCAAACTGCAGAAGCTCATCTTGCATGGCGTCTACCCAGTTTGGGTCATCAAGGGCTTCAGAAATCTTCTTTGGCTCTATTACACTAATAAAGTTTGTAAAGAAACAGAAATTAGCAGTGTCAGACCTTGTTTTTATCGTGTCAGAAGGTTCTCCAATTATCTGGCTCAGAGGATGGCTTTTTGTCCACTTAGTTTTGCGTGGATGATGGTCACCAATGTCATCTACTAGTTCTTCAGAGGCTTCTTGTTGTTCTACTTCTTCTGGTGGAGCCTCTGTCGTAGAGCGTGCCTTTGTAGTTGATCCTACAGTTTGTGGAATGATTGGTATGAGTGGTGATGGAGTTTGTTCCTCTGAGGACGTATAGACTTGGTCCTCTATTTCCTCTGTAATTGGTTCCTCTGTGGATTGTGGAGTTTGTTCTTCAGCAGCTTCTGTGGTCGTTTTCCTTGGTGTTTCATCTTCTGCAGTCTCTTCTTCGGTATTTGTATCTGTAGCATTTATAGAAGAAGATGAAGCATTGTTTGGACCAGTTAGAGTCATACCTGTGGGATTTTGATCGACAGAAGATGGTTCTACAGAAGCTCTGATGGTTCCAACAGAGGGATTAATGTCGTCGTGGAACATCTCTAAAAATAGAAGATTTAAGTCTTCTTTTGCTTGTGAGATGCCAGAGGATTCCCCTTTAAGTCCGAGTTCTGAACTGATTTGTTCAGAAGTCCTTTGGAATGAATCATCAAAAGAAACATTGATGCTTTCTACGATCTTGCGAATTTTTGTTAGGAATACTCTGTAGGCTTTGGAAGTGGCAGAGTATCCAATGAAGTTTCCTTCGTCTGCTTTTACCTCAAATTTTCCTCTGGAATCTCTGTCGTTTAAGACAAAACATTTACATCCAAACACATGGAAAAACTTTATGTTTGGCCGCCTTTTGTTGATCAGTTCATAAGGAGTCTTGATGTGTCTTTCCACAATGGTTGACCGATTCTGTGTGTAACAAGCGGTAGAAATCGCTTCTGCCCAAAAGTTCATCGGTAATCCGCATGCTGATAGTATAGTTCTTGCGGCCTCCACGAGCGTTCGATTCTTTCTTTCGACTACGCCATTCTGCTGTGGAGTGCGTGCGGCAGAGAAGTTCTGTGATATTCCTTCTGTAGAAAGATAGGCTTCAATGACAGAGTTTTTAAATTCTGTGCCATTGTCACTTCTTAACTTCTGTATTCTGCTTTCATAAAGAACTTGGATTCTTTTCATTAGATTTATCAAGATGATTGGAACATCTGATTTCTTTCGGACAAAATCAACCCATGTGAAACGCGAATACTCATCAACTAAGACAAGTATGTATTTCTTTCCACCTAGGCTCTGTATGGCAATTGGACCGCAGAGGTCGACATGAAGCATATACAGAGGCCTAGTGCAAGACACATCTGTTTTACCTTTGTGGGAAGTTCTTCTGAATTTTCCCATCTCACAGGCAGAACATAAATGATCTCTATTGAATTTAACATTAGGCAAACCTTTAACTAGATCAAGTTTGACCAGTTTATCCAAGGTGTGAAAGTTCAAGTGACAGAACCTGTTATGCCATAACCAGGCTTCCTCACTTTTGCAGGCTACAAGGCAAACTTTGTCCTTGTTCTTGGAACTGAAATTCATTAGATACAGATCACCTCTTCTTTCAGCTCGCAGAAGTTCCATTCCTGTGTCTTCAGTTTACAGAGAGCAGAAAGTTCTTTTGAATAACACATTGAATCCTGTATCACAAAGTTGGCTTACACTCAGTAGGTTGTGTTTAAGGTCATCCACATATGCAACTTTGTATACAGAAACTCCTTTCTTCTTTATGACTCCATAGCCTTTGATGTGTCCCTTCTTGTTATCTCCAAAAGTTACAGATCCACCATCGAGTGTTTCTTTGTACATGGATAGTGAACTTTTGTCGCCAGTCATGTGCCTCGAGCATCCGAAGTCTAGATACCAGATAGGCACAGACCGCTTCTGCAAGACAATCATTGAGATTTAGGTACCCATATCCACATGGGTCCAATATTGTTAGAATTTTTCAAGTTTGCCTTAGCATACTTGAAATACATTTTTTCTTTTGTAGAAGAATCGGATTGTTTCTTTGTGGGATTTGACTTTTGAATTTGGGTAGAAAGTAAACAATCTTGACTATATAAGTGATTATTTAATCTGAACATAAGATCAATGCAATGACAGTATTGAATATGAGACGTGATTTGCTTGAACTTTTCATTGAATTCATTGAACTGAGCCACAGAGGCATTACATTCTTTCTTAACATTAGATTTCCTATTACAAGAAGATCTATGAGTACTAGAATGTTGATTGCAAAAGCTTTGTTTAGTTCTTGCCTTCTGTGAGTCTCTTCTGTGGTGAACATCTTTCTTCACTGTCACAGAGGAAAAAGATTTGTTAACTTTAGGCCATTTTCCCTTTTGTTGCCAAGTGGGATTTTCGTTAATTTGCCTTAAAGGTTTTGAAAATTTTGAACTTTTAGGATCTACAGAGGTCTTCTTTAACATATCAAGCTCAGCAGAGGTTTTGACTTGTAAAGATATGTTTAGAAAATCTGGGCAGATAGGTATCTCTGTGATTTTCTCTTTTGGAGAAATAGTTCGGTTAAGAACTTCAGAGGAGAATTTAACATCCTCTGTGTCATAGTGAACTATCCCTGATGTAACATCAGTCTTTGAGTCGTCAGAAGATGAATCGTGCTCATATACAGAGGTTGATTCATCTCTTTCGACAGAGGCTGAAGTTTCTGAGCATGTATCATACGAGCTTTCTTCGTCTGTAAAATAATTTTCATAGATGGCAGAGGTTTCTGATAAGATCTCTTTAGCGAGAATTTTATCTACAGAAGATGTACAGAAGTTTTCTACAACGTTTGTTTTCCATACATCCAAAATTTCCTTTTCAATTGTTTCTGTAAGTTTTTCTTCTGAAAAAGTGGCTGTAAACTCAGGAGCTTCTGCTGATAATTTCTTTTCAACATTTATCATACAGACAAAAGCAACCTGCGTTTGAGTCTCTGGTTTACCAAACTTAAAGATATCAATCTGATCTTGCGTTTTCAGATATTTCTTTGGTTTGATTCCTCTATTGACAGAGGTTGAAGATGATGAATCTGTGTTTTCAAACCACACATTGATCATCTTCGTATGTTTCCTTAAGTGAGGTTCCACAGAGATTTTAGCCCTTTTACTTACAGAGAGTAAGTTTGGAAAATCTGGTTTGTTTATTTTTTCCAACACAAACAGAGAAGACAGAGGTTTAATTCTTTTTCCTTCAACACCTAGGGTAATATCATCGTACCCTATACCTCTTCTTCCTATTTGTGAGTTTACTTTTTCATAAACCTTCTGTGCATCTTTATAGTTTTTGAGTAAAACTTCTCTTCTGAGTAGATCTTGCCAAAGTACCTCTCTCTCTCTCTTTGAAAGTATTCCTTGAGAGCTCTTATGTCAGTAGTTTCACTTCTGGAAACTGAAAGTTCTTTTGTTTTGATTTTTAACTCAGAGGTTAATTCAGAAATTTGTTTTTTAAAGGATCTAGATTTTTGTTCCAATTCTTTTCTATTCTCTCCTTTTCTTCAAAAATTTTGGCTTTTTCTTGAGTGAGAAGCCGTACTTCTCTCTCATTAAAGGTGAGTCTTTTCTAAATGCCTACATTTAATTCTTTTAGTTCAATCAGTTCAATAAGTTTAAGTGAATCATCATCTACAGAATTAGTACAAGAGGTAGAGTTTGAAGTGGATACCTCAGTGCCGGAGTCGATTTCTGCCATGCCACAGAACAAGGCATTGGTTGTGTATTCTTCGTCAGAGGTAGAGTCTGACTCGAAGTCCTCTTTGTTCGCTTCAGAATTCCCTTTGTTCGCCATTAGAGATTTTTGTGCATAATACTCAGCCTTCTTTTTGTAAAAAGCTGAGTCCTTCTGTGGGCGATTTGGTCTGCTTCTGCACTCATTTGCAAAATGGCCTGGCTTCCCGCAGTTGAAACAACCTTGGGAAGTGTTTCCAGCACGATCGTCGGACTTTTGTCGGTCTCCACCTTTCTCCGATCGGCATTCGTTTGCGTAGTGACCAGGCTTGCCACATTTGTAACATTCTTGTTGTGTGTGGCTCACCTTGTCATCTGACCTCTGTCGGTTACTACTTCTGTAGTTTCTGTTTCTTGACCTCTGTCGGTCACTTCTATCATTTGACCTCTGTTGGTCACTTGATTCTTCTCTTCTTCCGTTATCTCTGCTGTCACCTTGGTTGTCTCTGCCATATCGATCATTTCCTGAACCTCTTTGGTTTCCTCTGAACTCTCTTGTCAATAGAGCTAAGGATTTAGCTAATGACGCAAGAGTTATCTCTTCTTCTATCAGCTCGTCTTCTTCGCTATCAACCATCACTATTTTCTTCTTTTCCTTTTTCTTCTCCTCTGTTGCTCTCTCATTTCTTGGTCTTTCTGCAGCCTCTGTAGATTTACTAACCAATGCATATGGTGCAATGGTTAGTGTTTTAGCCTGTGCTATTTGAGGCTCTTGTGCGGCAAGTGTTCCATAGAGATCAGAGAGAGTCTAGGAGTCTAGATCTTGGTTTGTTTGTAAGGACATAGACAGCTGGAGCCATTCATCATTCAGGCTTTTTAGAAACATGACATTATTTTCTTCTGAGGTTCTGTGAATGCCAAACTTTCTACATTTGTTTATGAGAGAGTTGAACCTGTCATACGTCGTTTGCAGAGATTCTGTTGCAGAGGCTCTGAATGCATGATATTCATTTAGGTACTATGCCCTTCGGTTCTTCTGCGTTTTAGCACCCCCTTCCAACTGTCTTTCTAATTATTTCCAAAGATCGTGCGCAGTTTCGCATGCATCTAAGGATTGAAAAAGTTCGTTGGGGATAGCCATTATCAATATTCTTTTTGTTTTCTGTGCAACTTCATCTTCTGCCTTATCTTCATTTGACCATTCTTCTTTTGGCTTCGGTTTTTGATGTTCAGGGATTTCAGGAGATTCAGCAGTAGCTGGTTCTCGTGGTACAACTATCATGGGAACAAGAGGAAGGTTGTAAAGATATTGTACTAGATTTTTTTCAGTACCCTCAAAGAAATGGACCATTCTTATTTTCCATTGAGGATACTCATCTTAAGATTCTTTTAACAGCTAATAAATGAGATTCCTTGGGATTTGATTGAAACCTAGCACAAAAGCATGTAGCAAACATTATATCTGGCCTACTTGTAGTCAGATAAAGTAGAGAACCTATCATGCCCCTATATACCTTGTTATCTACTGAAACTCCAGAGAGATCAACATCTAACTTAATATTAGTAGCCATTGGGGTTCTCGTAGCAACACAATCAGACATCTTAAACCTTTTCAAAATATATTTTACATATTTTCCTTGATTAATGAAAATCCCATTTGGTAATAGTTTTACTTGAAAACCAAGGAAGAAATTTAATTCTCCCAACATGCTCATTTCAAATTTGGAATTCATAATGTCTGAAAACTCTTCACATAATTCTGCATTTATAGAGCCAAATATGATATCATCTACATATATCTGAATTAAGATTAAATCATCACCTTCATTCTTTAAGAATAAAGTTGTATCAATTTTACCTTTCTTGAAGCCAGATTCTAATAAGTATTGAGTTAGAGTGTCATACCAGGCTCTTGATGCTTGTTTCAGACCATACAAAGCATTATCTAATACATACACATGGTCTGGATACTCAGGATCAACAAATCCTTCTGGTTGATAGACATAGACTTCTTCATTAAGTATACCATTTAAAAATGTTGATTTGACATCCATTTGGTACACCTTGAAGTTCTTATGAGCAACATATGCCAAGAATATTCTGATTGCCTCAATTCTTGCAACTGGTGCAAATGTCTCATCATAATCAATTCCTTCTTGTTGTGAGTATCCCTTTGCAACCAACCTAGCCTTATTTCTAACCACACCACTTGACTCATCTTTCTTGTTTCTGAACACCCATTTTGTTCCAATAATTGATTTACCTTCAGGCTTTGGAACCAGTCTCCAAACTTTGTTTCTTTTAAACTGTAGCAACTCATCTTGCATTGCTAAAATCCAGTCTGGATCCTCTAGGGCTTCAGTGGCTTTCTTAGGTTCAATCATACTTAGGAATCCTGCAAACATAGCCTCATTTGCTGTTGCTGATCTAGTCTGCACTCCAACTGATGGATCTCCTATCACTTGATGAATAGGATGGTCTTTTGTCTATTTATTTGAACTTGGAAGCACATAAATATCTGAAAGATTGTTGTTTGTATCATTCTCATCCATAACTGCTTGTAATTCTGAATTACCTCTCTGTTCTGAGAATTGTTGAGGTGTTGCATCAAAGTCCAAATTTTGAGTAGAAGAGTCAGAATTCTGAATAACTTGTTCAGAATTCTGAGTACCTTGTTTAGAATTCTGAGTACCTTGCTCAGAATTCTGAGTACCAGACTCAGCTAATTCACCACTTGTATTTATTAAGATTGGACATTCTTCAGATGGACCAGAATCAGGTATTACAGTTGTTGTTTGGACCTCTGAGTTTTTTCTTTTGATCTCTTGAATCATTTTAGGATTGTCAAAATCTGCATAAGATTCAGAAGTTAGTTTCAGAAATGCATCCTTAAACAATAAACTGAGTTCTGAACAATTAGGATTAGTATTTGATTCAGAAGTCATTGTTTTTGTCTTATTCTGATTGAGTTCTGAACTGTCTTGTTCAGAAGTCTTTGATCTTGACTCATCAAATGTGACATTGATGTTTTCCATAATTCTCTTGGTTCTTTTGTTGTAGATTCTGAATGCTTTGGAGGTTAGAGAATAACCAACAAAGTATCCTTCATCTGCTTTCTTGTCAAATTTACCAAGATTTTCTCTATCTTTGAGAACATAAGTCTGTGTGTATCATCTCTAATGGTGACTTGCATGAAGAGTCCATTTTCAACTTATGAGAACTTTTCTTCATCTTGCCCATTTCACATGCTGAACACAATGAGTCCTTTTCAAACTTAATATTTGGTAGTCCTTTAACCAAATGTTTGCCAACTAGATTACTTAATTCCTTGAATTTCAAGTGAGAACATCTTCTGTGCCATAACCAACATTCATTTGCAATTGCATTTGACAGTAGGCATACTGGAGTTAATGCTTCAATTTTTGAAAAATTGACCACAAATAAACCCATGTGTCTTTTAGCCCAAAATACCTTGATCCCATTCTCACTTAGAATTAAGCAACCTGTTATACTGAACTTGATCTCACAAAGATTATCCAAGAACTGACTTATACTGAACAGATTATGTTGTAATCCTTCCACATAAAACACTTTCTGAATGGTTAAAACTCCTTTTGTTAAATCACCATATCCTCTAACATGCCCTTTACTGTTGTTTCCAAAGTTAACTGTTCCTCTAGCGTTTTCTGTATAATTTGACAGTGAAGGTTTATGACCTGTCATGTGTCTTGATGCTCCAGAATCTAAAAACCACACATGACAACCCTCAGCAGAAAACTCAGAACCTCCTTATTCATAGTCTGAATCATCTTCATCACCCATTTTGGCCATGTAACTCTGCATTTGTGAGAAGTGAATGCAGTCCTCTTCATCAGATGAGTAGTATAGCCAATTTTCTTGTTCAGCAAGAAGTGCAATCCCACTATCTTTGGTTTTGGCCAACTGAGCTTTCTTCGCATAGTACTCATAGTCTTTGACAACCTTCACTTTACGCTCTCTTGCAAAGTGACCAGGTTTCCCACACTTGAAACATAGATCCTTCTCTTTCTTCTCTTCGTTCTCTTCTCTTTTCTCATACCTATTTTCTTCTCTATCATCCTTCTTCTTGTATCTCTCTTCTGAACTCCCCTGTCCATCTCTTCTGAACTTACCCTCAACATACTTCTTCTTTCCATACCTTTTATTGAAGGTGTTAGTCAACAAGGTCAGTTTCTCTGCTATCAACTTGATATCAGCATCCTCATCAGATCCTTCTTCCTTTTCAGATTCCTCTTCTAACTTTGGAATTTCAGAAAGAAACACAGACTTCTTTGTTGTCTTGTTGATCTTGGATTTTCTTTCAGAAAGCAAAGCTAATTGATCTGAAACATTTTTCTTTTCTTCAACAACTTGTTTAACAGAATCTTCATGCTGATTTAAAACACAAAACAAATCATTCAGATCTTCTTCACACATATTTTTGTTCATTTGAAGACTTATAGCATAAGATGACCACTTTGTATTGAGACAATTCAGAAATTTGTAGTTGATTTCTGACTTGGTTTTCTTCAGCCCATTCCTTCTAAGATCATTCAATATTGTACAAAACTTGTTGTATGTTTGAGTTAAACTTTCCGTTGGTCCCGAAGGGCTATACAAGTTTGTAGAAGGGGGGGTTGAATACAAACACACAGATTTTACTTTTCTAAATTGTTTATTGATAAATCATTAACAATTTACAGCTTGTTGCGGAAACAAGATTAAGGATAAACCTAAATCTAAACAAGTTGGAACACTAAGTTTCTTGCACTAAGAAAGAGAAGGAAATTACTAAGAATAACCTATCTCAAGATAAGAAGGATGAACTTGTCCAGAGTTAGCAAGTTACTTCAAAATGAAGTAAGTTCATCTTCTTATATACTGCATGCATTTAATGCATTGCAGTTTACACTTTACACGTGGCAGCAGCTAATTGGTTGCATGTCATTGACCTTTGTTGACAACCTTAGTTGCCGCATGTTTGAACAGTGTAGTATCAGAGTGGTTGTACGAATTCAGACAATAAGGAGGTTCTTTTTCTGACATATCGTACGGAGACGTGCAAGGGTGGATAAGACAAAAAGTACTTTATACGGAGGACTTTCTGATCAGCTTTTCGTTGATTCAGCGATCTATCATTCTTTATCAGCGAATGATAGAGTTCAGCGATAGCTAAAGTCTTGTACTTGATACTTCACGTTGAGTGGACAAATCTGAGTCTTCGCTGATCCGCATCAGTTCATTAGGAGACTTGTCGCTGGATCTTGAGCTTGATCTTCGACTTCAGCTTAGAACCTACGTTAACATGAAACTTGTCTTCAGGGATCATAAGTAAACAACTAACTTATCAGCGATCACCATAAGTACTGAACAGACTCAGTGTTATGGTGAATAGTTTCGCTGAATGTTTAAATCTAAAGAGCGAGAGTTCCTATCAGCGGTACTGTAAGATCTTAGTACTTATCAGCGATAGTGAAACTCTGATACATATTGTTTACTTACAATTTTCACTAAGTATATAAGAGGGTCATTATCAAATCACTGAGGGTTTGGATCAACAATCCCCCCCTATTTGATTATGACATAGCAACAGAGAAAATTGCTATTTAATGAAAACATAAGGATAAAAAGAACTCATAAAAATATTTGTCCCTTTTACTGTTTTCTGGGATCTTTTCTGTACTGATGGAGTAAAGTACATTCGCTGAAATTTTTCTTTAAACTGTGTAAAGATTACAGAGAGAAGTGGAAAAATTACAAGTACAGCGAATAGAATTACAAGTACAAAAGATGTAGACAGATAAGGATAGAAGGAATTACAAGGCGATCCTATCCGTCAAAAGGTTCTTCCTTGATGAGAAGTTCATCGAGGGTCTTTGATGTGGGAATCATCCAGTCAGGGACATCTACTCCTTGATTCTTTTTCTTCAGAGCTTCTTCAAAAATCAAGGGCTTCAGGTGTCTAGCTTTAATGTCGCGTCTGACTTCACACCAGTGTATGAGATCTCTGAGTTGTTCGATGGGAGCGATGTAGAGCTCAGAGATACGTTGAAAGTGATGATTTCCATAGTAGTCTAGAAAGAAAATACCATAGGGATCACTTACAACTGTGCCAGGAATGAAAGTTTCTCCAGGTGGTAGGGAGGTGTCAAGCGCTGAGAGATCAGCATCAGGGCCAAGAACTTCAGCACGAAAGAATCCAATACCTGTTTCATTCCGTATAGGAGGACCTGAGTCTGAGACTTTCTTTTCCTTAGCAGAGACTTTTCTTTGTTGAGGAAGAAGAGTAGAAGGAGGAATATCCACAGCAGAAGAAACCAGGTCGATCTGTTTGTTTAAGATCTTCTCGACATGGCTTTTGAACTTTGAGCGCGATCCCTGAATGGCTAATTTCGTTTCTAACCATTCAGAGAGACCAAACTTTTCTAAGGTAGCAGCATAGAAGGTTTGCTTGGTCTTGTCTTCTCTGTAGACATCTACTTCAACAACAGGAACGTCTGCGTACAGTCTTCCTCTACTGTTTACTTTGATGATTTTGGATGGTCTAGATCGATAGGTCAGCATTTGTTTAGCCCATTCCAAAGTCGTATCAGAGACCTTAGTCTTTTCTCTAACAATCTTTTGAGCATCATCCCATAGCTGACGTTGAACATCAATGGGAACTCTTTTCAGCTTGGGATCTTTTATTGATCGTTGAGTAAGTTGGATGGCGTATTCTCTGTCTTTTTCTTCAGCTTCCCTTCTTTTAGCGATTAGGCGTTCAGCTCTGAGGTGTTCTTTGTATTCTTTTTGGGAAACTCTGAACTTTGGAGGAACCGAAGGAAGTTGATCACGCTTCAGAATAATTCGCAGATCTTTGAGTCTCTTGATCATTTCATCTCTCTTTTCTTAATCCTCTTCACTTAGCTTTTGAGGAGCCAAGGAAGATATGTTTTTGTGAGAGAGCATCTGTTCTTCAGGTTCATCAGTCTCAGAGATCAAATCTAAGACTGGGAATACTTCTTCAGCGTTGGGAGCTAGGATTATTGTTGGTGAAGTCGCAGCTGTAGGAACTTCAGCGATATCCTCAAACAGGGGAGAGGACTAGCTGAAACACAGCGATCTTACGAGTAAGAACATGGGTAGAACAGATATAGAGAAAGAGTGGGATAAAGCGTATGGAGGTTTGGAGAGAGTAGAACTGATAAAGTGTATAGAGGAGGGATGTTGTATGATTAATGTACCTGACAAACCGGCTTTTTAAGCAAGATCATCAGATTTTCATCTTCAGCGACACTTTTTCCTTTGCCCTTGTCAGCTTCAGATGCTGATGGCTTTGTCTTTGTCCGCTCCCCCAGAAGGTTCATTTATCTGAATCCCTTTAAGAGCTATAGTTCTCTGAGCAGGCTTGACGATAAAAGAGTCATCATCATCATCGTCATCATCATCATTCTTTGGAGAAGAAGATGGTTCATCATCAGACAAGTCGATGGCTTCTTCATCTTCAGCTTCAGACTCAGTTTCTTCAGCTTCTTCTTCGAGTTGCTCCCCCTCAGATACAGAGGTAAGCTTCTCGGTTCCCTCAGGGTGTTCATCTCCCTGAGGTCCAGCGGCTACTTCAGTTATCTTCTCACCTTCTTAGTAAAGGTGAGGTCTTCAGTCTTCTCTCCTCTGATAGATTCATCATGGGAAAGGTCTTCAGCGCTCTTGGAAGGGTCTTCAGCGCTCTTCTCCCCCTCTTTTTCATGATGACTGGGGGAGGAATGTGATGATTCAGCAGCTTGTGTTGTATCCCTGTCTTCTTGGCCAGGGATCCCCACACAAATTTCAATCGCTGATAATCTGTTTTCTATGCCATAATTACCAGGATTGATCTTCACGAGTTCAGCACGATCCGCCGTAGTAAAAGATGGAGGTGCAGGGGCAGGTGCAGGGGCGGTCGTGTTGGTCAGGATCTGCTGCAACAAAGTGTTCATAGAAGTGATGTCATTCTTCATCGTATTTACATCAGTCTTCACAGAACTAATGTCAGTCTTGACGGAGCTGACATCAGTCTTTACAGCAGACATGTCACCTTCGAGTTTGCCAACCGATGTCTTCAGCGTTGTGACTTCACTGGACATGGTGTCAACTGATTTCTTGATGTCAAGGTAGTCTGTGTAGTTATCAGAGAGAACTTTGGCGAAGTCGGTGAGTGATTTATCAACCTTCTCCAAATCAGCTTTGGAGGCATTCTTTTCGACGATAGTTGTCAGCTTTGTAAGATTCTCTCCAGCGTTTGTTACAGCTGAAGAGTTTTCGGAAAGAGTAGTAGTCAGACCTGTCATCGTCGTGTCCATTGTCTTCAGAGAGGCGTTGATGTCTCTCAAATTAGGATCTGTAACATATAAGAACTTGTGAACAGAGGAAAGCTCAGAAGTTTGGGGTTCAGTTATAGTGTATATGGGTTGGTGTGTACCTGCAGGAGGATTGGTGAATTCATCAAAATCTCAGGTTCCTGAGTAAAGTTCCATGTCGTCAGCTAAAGTGCGTGGACGTATGGTCATCTCTGCAGGTCCTATGCCTATCACTCCTTGAAGAGTATTTTCTTTAGCTTCTGGAGGAATGACAGGTGCTTCAGTGATAACTAGAGTAGAGTCCAAATGAGTAGAGGGAGAAGCGAAGGGTAAGAATGGAGGTTGGGTACTGAGTTTAGCGTTGGATTCGCTGAGAATCACTTCATCAGTCTTTTAAGAGAGTGAAGGAGGTTGGGTAGATTCCAAGTTTGTAACCTCAGTGTTTGGAGACGCTGAAGTTGGGATAGAGTGGGTGGCTTGTTCAGCTGTGGCAGAGCGTACCACTGAACTTTCCTTCAGCCCAATAAGAGGAGCTGAGGAGTCTTTAGCAATAGTTTGTTGGGGTTGCTCCTTGGTTTTCTTAGTTCTTTTGGAACCAAGTTGGGTGTCAGAATGTTTCCTTTTAAGAGAAGGAATGGAGGTTGCAGCTGGGGTATCAGCGGTGGGTTTGTCCGCTGAAGGAGCTGCAGAAGTAGAAGAAGTAGGATTTAGAAGAGTTAGAAGAGTAAAAAGACGTACCTCATTTTCCACCGGTTTGAAGCCGAGTACCTTAGGGCCAACCTGAGAGAGTTTCAGGTCACCCTCTGTTGGGTAGCTGTCCTTCAGGCCTTTTTGGAATACGGCGCTGATGAATCGAGGATAGGGAATCCATGGAGATCTGTCAGCGACGGAGTCCACTCTGAGTACCAGGTCATCATAGATAATCGATGCCCAGTCTATATGTAGACCTTTCAGCAATGCGTATCCCATTGCTTGCTGAGGCTGAGCTGCTTGGTCAGAGGAGCCAGATTTGGCAGTCATGCAGCTGATTAAATGAGCGAAGATGAAATTCATCTCGCTGGGCATTTTGGATTTCTTGATGAGGGTCAGCTTCTTCTCGGGCTTCTTATCTCTCCCAGTTTCCCATACATAGCCCATTGCGTCGAAGAATGCAATGATGGCTTCCCTGTTTGAGTTTTTCTTGTGGTCAGAGAGGGGAACGAAGGGTTTTCTTTGGTAGCGATGGGAAGGCTGAGGGATTTGCGAATGATGGCAGGTGTAATCTTCATGGTGTCATAGTCAGTGTCGCAGAGGATGCAGTCAATTGTTTTTTAGTGGTCTTTGGCTGATGGTAGTTAAGAATGTCTGGAAGAGTACCAGAATTGGGATAGCAGTAGCTGATGTGCAGGAGGTGTTATGGTCAGGGCTGTGGAGATGGAACAGTTCTTCAGGAATTTCACAGCATCATCTAGATGTGTGACTTACTTTCGAGGAGGAAACTCGAGAAGCGCATAGAGGTTATTTACCTTGGTCCAGTCCAGTTTGTCAAGAGAGAACTTGACCTGAGGAGCCTTGAGGATTTCCACTTCCTCAGCAGTGTTATCAGCAGCAGTGTTCTCAGCGATGGTGTTCTTGGGAATGTCAGAAGATGCCATTGTCTGTATTATCAGTTCAACCAAAGATTAACAAATAAGAATAATCTTAATGTGGAAAGAGTTTTCCAATAAGATGGTTCGGATTTTGTCCATTTCATTCAGACAAAATGTCTTAATGAAGATTAGGGTTTTTCTTGTTTTTGAAAAAAAAAACGAAATGCAAACCCCCAAAAAAAATCTTGTTTTCCAGTTTCCTTTGAAGATTGGGATTCTGGAAAAACGTATGAAGAACAAGTTTAAGATTTTGCGTTTTAAACTTGAAGAACAACCATGAAAGGTTGTGTTCATAAAACCATGAAAGAAATGATTTCATTTTAAAAGGTTCTTTTGTTTGATCTTGTGAAAAAAACGAGAAGATCATTAACAAGTTTGAAGAAACAGGTAAAATAAAAGAATTATTAACCTGGTTCGTTGAAGAAGATGAAGTTCTTAAGTTCTTGAAGAAAACTCAAGAGCACATATGCAACAGTAAAATTCTTTTTCTTAGCTTGGAGAAGAAGTTCGCGTAAAAGAAAAATATAAACCCAGAATAAATTATATATAGAGAGATTAGAGGGAGAAATTCTTGAGCGGGAAAAGATTTTCATCATGACACGGACACGTTTTTGCATTTGATTGGCGAGTAAACGAAACGTGCAAACGTGTGTCAGAAAGAAGAACATGCCAGGGCTTATCCGTTTTAATGACGTCACAACTGTCGTTTCATATTCTTGGATGTCTCTGAGGTTTTGAAACACTCAGAGACACTTTTGAAAACATGAAGCACTGAATAGAAATATCAGTGATGGTTTTAGAAATTTCAAAGTATCGCTGATAAGGAAGAGATATTCAGCGATGTAATTTATTTTGAAATCATGCATTTTCATGCGTTTTGTCAGAGAGAGAAGACATACCTTGATATCAGCTTTAACCATGTTTCTTAGACATGCACTCGTTAGCGAAATAGAGTTTATGTTTATAAACTGGATAAGGCACTTTATGGCTTGAAGCAAGCTCCTCGTGCATGGTATGACACTCTTTCTACTTATCTCCATATTGAAAAATTTGAGCGAGGTAAGATTGACAAAACTCTATTTTTTAGAAAAGTGAAAGGTCATATCATTCTAGTTCAAATATATGTTGATGACATTATATTAGGTTCTACTAACCCTGAGCTTTGTACTCGTTTCGCTGATAGAATGAAAGATGAGTATAAAATGAGCATGATGGGTGAACTAACATATTTCCTTGGTCTTCAGATTAAGCAAACTGAAAAAGGAACTTTTATCAATCAGGGAAAGTATGTTAAAGATATGCTGAAGAAATTTGATTTAACTCATAGTTCAGCTATGAAAACCCCTATGGCACCACCGCTGACACTTGACAAGGATTCAAAGGGAATACCTATTAATGTAACGTTGTACCGTGGGATGATCGGCTCTCTCTTGTATCTTATAGCTAGCCGACCCGATATTATGTATGCAACATGTTTGTGTGCACGATATCAAGCTGAACCTATGCTATCTCATATGAAAGCTGTAAAGCGAATCTTTCGATACCTTAAGGGTACAGCGAACCTAGGTCTTTGGTATCCCAAAGATTCAGGATTCGATCTAACCGCCTATTCAGATAGTGATTTTGCAGGTTGCAAAATGGATAGGAAAAGCACCACAGGAGGATGTCAGCTCCTGGGTGGAAAGCTGGTAAGTTGGACTAGTAAAAAGCAAAATTCAGTGTACACTTCCACAGCTGAAGCTGAATATGTAGCTGCTGGAAGCTGTTGTTCTCAAGTCTTGTGGATGAGAAATCAGCTACTAGACTATGATCTTCAGCTCTCCAAAATTCCAATCTATTGCGACAGCACAAGTGCCATCGCTATAGCAAACAATCCAGTACTACATTCAAAGACCAAACATATAGAAATCAGATATCATTTTATCAGAGATCATGTGATGAATGGTGATATAGAACTTCATTTTATCCCAACTGATTATCAGTTAGCTGATTTATTTACCAAACCTCTTGATGAGACAAGATTCAACTTTCTCATCAGCGAGCTTGGAATGCTGAACTTTGAAGGATAAAATCTTCAGCGGTTCACATTAATCAGCGATAGGATAAAATCAACTCGTATAACCTATTCAATCATATTCTCTCTAAATAAAACTTGGTTAAAGCTGATATCAAGGTATGTTTTCTCTCTCTGACAATCGCATGAAAATGCAAGATTTCAAAACAAAATGCATCGCTGAATATCCCTTCCTTAACAGCGATATTTTGAAAATTCCTAAAACCATCACTGATATTTTCATTCAGTGCTTCATGTTTATAAAAGAGTCCCTGAGTTTTTCAAAACCTCAGAGACATCCTAAAAGAATATGAAAGGACAGTTGTGACGTCATTGCAACGGATAAACCCCGGCACGTTTTCTCTTCCTGACACACGTTTGCACGTCTCGTTCAAACTTCCAATCAAATGCAAACACGTGTCCGTGTCATGATGAAAATCTTTTCCCGCTCAAGATTTACTCTCTCTAATCTCTCTATATAAACAAACTCGTGGTTTATATTTTTCTTTTACGCGATCAATCTTCCTCCGCAAGAAAGAATTCACTGTTGCATTTGTGCTTTCTAAAACTTCAAAGAACTATTCATCATCTTCTTCATCAAACATCAAGGTTAATATGTTCTTATTTATTACCAAATGCGTATAACTTGTTTCTGGTCTTTTCTTTGTTTTAACAAGATCAAACAAAAGAACTTCTTAAAATGAAATCATTTTCTTTCATGGTTTTATGAACACAACCATTTCATGGTTGTTCTTCAAGTTTAAATGCGAAAATCTTAAACTTGTTCTTCATTCGTTTCCAGAATCTAATTCTTCATAGAAAACTGGATAACAAGAATAAATGGGTTTTACATTTTGTTTCTTAAAATCAAGAAAAACCCTAATCTTCATTAAGACATTTGTGTCTGAATGAAATGGATAAACTTTGAACCATCTTAATGGAAAATCTTTCCACATTAAGATCATTCTTATTTTTTAACATCTTTGGTTAAACTGATAATACAGAGAAATGGCTCGTCTGACATTCCTACTACCGCTGAGAACATCTCCGCTGATTCTGAGGAAGTGGACATCCTCAAGGCTCCTCAAGTCAAGTTTGCCCTTGACAAACTGGATTGGACTAAGGTGAACAACCTCTATGCGCTTCTCGAGTTTCCTCCTCGAAAGCAAGTCACACATCTAGATGATGCTGTGAAATTCCTAAAGAATTGCTGCATCTCCACAGCCCTGACCATAACACCTCCTGCACATCAGCTTTTGCTCTCACAATTCTGGTACTCAGCCAGACACTCTCAACTACCTTCAGCCAAAGACCCCTCCAAAACAATCGATTGCATCCTCTGCGATATCGAATATGGCACCATGAAGATCACCCCTGCCATTATTCGCAAAGCTCTCAGCCTTCCCATCGCTACCAAGGAAAAACCATTCGTTCCCCTCCCTGACCCCAAGAAAAACTCAGACAGGGAAGCCATCATTGCCTTTTTTGATGCAATGGGCTATGTATGGGAAATCGGCAGAGACATGAAGGCCGAGAAGAAGCTGACGATTATCAAGAAATCAAAAATGCCCAGCGAGATGAATTTCATCTTCGCTCATCTAATCAGCTGCATGACTGCAAAGAGCGGCTCCTCTGACCAAGCCGCTAAACCTCAGCAAGCAATGGGATATGCACTGCTGAAAGGTCTCAACATAGACTAGGTATCGATTATCTATGATGACCTAGTTCTAAGAGTGGACACCGTCACTGACAGACCTCCATGGGTTCCTTACCCCCGATTCATCAGCGCCATCTTCCAATATGGCCTGAAGGAGAGCTACCCAACTGATGGTGACCTGAAACTCTCTCAGATCGGCCCAAAGATACTCGACTTCAAACCAATGGTGAATGAGGTACGTCTTTCTACACTCTTGACTCTTCTCAACCCTTCTTCTTATAATTATGTGGCTCCTTCAGCGACAATACCCATCGCTGATACCCTGGCCACAAAATCCTCTCCTTCTAAGAAAAGGAAACATTCATCTACCCCACTTGGTTCTAAAAGGATCAAGAAAACAAAGCAGCAGCCCCAGCAATCTCATGCTGAAGACTCCTCAGCTCTTTCTGCAGAGCTGAAGGAACGTTCAGTGGTACGCTCTGCCACACCTGAACAACCCATCCATTCCATCCCAACTTCAGCGTCTCTAAACGCTGAGGTTACTAACTTGGAACCTACCCAACCTCTTTCAGTCTCTCAAAAGACTGATGAAGTAATTGTCAGCGAATCCAACGCTGAACTCAGAACCCAACCCCCACTCTTATCCTTCGCTCCTCCCTCTACTCATTTTGTCTCTCCTCTAGATCTCGCTGGAGCTGCCATCATTTCTACGGAACCTAAAGCTGATTCTCCAGGAATGATGAAGACAGGACCTGCAGGACAATCCATGGGCACTTTTGAAGATGACATGGAACACTTTTCAGGAACCCGTAATTTTGACGAGTTCATCAATCCTCCTGCAGGTACACACCAACCCATAAACACTGTCACTAAACCCCAAACTTCTGAGCTTTCCTATGTTCACAAGTTTTTATATGTTACAGGTCCTAATTTGGGAGACATCAACGCCTCTCTGAAAGCTGTGGAGACAACGTTGACAGATCTCACCACTACTCTTTCTAATAACTCTACAGCTGTAACAAACGCTGGAGAGAATCTGAACAAGCTGACAACGGTGGTGGAGAAGAAGGCTTCCACAGATGACATGAAGCAAGTTGATAACACTCTCAGCAACTTCTCCAAGGTGCTCGCTGACATCTACACAGACTACACCTCTCTCAAAAATTCAGTTTCATCCATGTCCAGCGAGGTCACAACGCTAAAGACATCGGTTGGACAACTAGAGGGAGATATGTCTACTGTAAAGACTGACTTAGGCTCTGTAAAGACCGATGTTAGTTCGATGAAATCGATGATCGAGCATCTACTACAGAAAGCGAATACTCCTGCTCCTGCCCCTGTCCCTGCATCTGACAATTTCACAGCGGCGGATCGCACTGACCTGGAAAAGATCAATCCTGCTATCTCTGGTCTTCAAGACAGAATAGCAAAGATGGAAGATTTGATAGGTATCTCTGGCCAAGAAGACAGAGAACCTACCAACGCTGCTGAGTCAACCCATTCCTCCCCTACTCATCATGAAAAAGAGGAGGAGAAGAGCGCTGAAGATCTCTTCAAAAGCGCTGAAGACCTTTCCCATGATGAATCTATCAGGGGAGAGAAGGATGCTGAAGAAACCACCGCTGGACCTCAGGGAGATGAAAACCCTGAGGAAACCGAGAAGCTCGCCTCTGTATCTGAGGGGGAGCAACTCGAAGAAGAAGCTGATAAAACCGAATCCGAAGCAGAAGATGATGAAGCCGTCGACATCCCTGATAATGAACCATCCTCTTCTCCAAAGAATGATGATGATGATGACGAAGATGACGATGACTTCTTTATCGTCAAACCTGCTCCGAAGATTAAAGTTCTTAAGGGAATCTCAATAAATGAACCTTCAGGGGAGCGGTTAAAGACAAAGCCCTCAGCCTCTGGAGCTGAGAAAGGCAAAGGCAAAAGCGTCGCTGAAGATGACAATCTGACGATCTTGCTTGAAAAGCCGGTTTGTCAGGTACACTAAACATCTCTCACTCCATCCCTCCTCTATCATACACTATCAGTTCTACTACCCAAGACTATACACTTGAACCAATTCTCTCTATCTGATTCTACCCAAGTTCTTACTCGTAAGATCGCTGTGTTTCAGCTAGTCCTCTCCCCTGTTTGAGGATATCGCTGAAGGCTCCACAACTGCGACTTCACCAATAATACCAGCTGATGCTGAAGAAATAATCCCAGTCTTAGATTTAATCTCTGAGACTGATGAACCAGAAGAACAGCTACTCTCGCACAGAGGCAGACCTTCCTTAGCTCCTCAAAAGCTAAGTGAAGAGGATCAGAAAAGAAGAGAGGAGGTAATAAAGCGATTCGAGGATCAGCGAATCATTCTGAGGCGTGATCAACTTCCTTCAGTTCCTCCAAAGTTCAGAATTTCCAAAAAGGAATACAAGGATCACCTCAGAGCTGAAAGATTAATCGCTGAAAGAAAGGAAGCTGAAGAAAAGGACAGAGAATACGCCATCCAGCTTTCTAAACGATCAATAAAAGACCCCAAGCTGAAAAGAGTTCCCATTGATGTTCAACGTCAGCTATGGGATGATGCTCAAGAGATCGTTAGATAAAATACTAAGGTCTCTGATACGACTTTGGAATGGGCTAAACAAATGCTGACCTATCGATCTAGACCATCCAAAATCATCAAGGCAAACATCAGAGGAAGACTGTACGCTGAAGTTCCTGTTGTTGAAGTGGATGTCTACAGAGATGACAAAACCAAGCAAACCTTCTATGCTGCTACCTTAGAAAAGTTTGGTCTCTCTGAATGGTTAGAAACAAAATTAGCCATTCAGGGATCACGCTCAAAGTTCAAAAGCCATGTCGAGAAGATCTTAAACAAACAGATCGACCTGCTTTCATCTGCTGTGGATATTCCTCCTACTCTTCCTCAACCAAGAAAAGTCTCTGATAAGAAAAAGAAAGCCTCTGGTTCAGGTCCTCCTATTCGGAATGAAACGGGCATTGGTTTCTCTCGTGCTGAAATTCTTGGCCCTGATGCCGATCTCTCAATGCTTGACACCTCCCTACCACCTGGAGAAACATTCATTCCTGGCACAGTTGTAAGTGATCCCTATGGTATATTCTTTTTAGACTACTATGGAAATCATCACTTTCAACGTATCTCTGAGCTCCACATCGCTCCCATCGAACAACTCAGAGATCTCGTATACTGGTATGAAGTCAGACGCGACATCAAAGCTAGACACCTGAAGCCCTTGATTTTTGAAGCAGCTCTTATCAAAAGAAAACAAGGTGTAACCGTCCCCGACTGGATGATTCCCACATAAAAGACCCTTGATGAACTTCTCATCAAGGAAGAACCCTTTACAAGCTGATATGATCGCCCTTTTCTCTATTGAATCAGTTATTCTTCTGTACTTGTAATTTATTTCGCTTGTACTTATAATCTTTCCATTTCTCTTTGTAACCTGATTCAAAGTTTTAAAGAAAGATTTCAGCGAATGTACTTTACTCCATCAGTACTGAAAAGATCCCAGAAAACAGTAAAAGGGACAAATATTTTATGAGTTCTTTTTATCCTTATGTTTTCATTAAATAGCAATTTTCTTTGTTGCTATGTCATAATCAAATAGGGGGAGATTGTTGATCCAAACCCTTAGTGATTTGATAATGACCCTCTCTTATATACTTAGTGAAAATTGTAAGTAAACAATATGTATCAGAGTTTCACTATCGCTGATAAGTACTAAGATCTTACAGTACCGCTGATAGAAACTCTCACTCTTTAAATTAAACATTCAGCGAACACTGTTCACCATTAATGCTCTGAGTCTGTTCAGTCATTATGATGATCGCTGATAAGTTAGTTGTTTACTTATGATCCCTGAAGACAAGTTTCACGTCAACAAAGGTTCTACGCTGAAGTCGAAGATCAAGCTCAAGAACCAGCGACAAGTCTCCTAATGAACTGATGCGGATCAGCGAAGACTCAGATTTGTCCACTCAACGTGAAGTATCAAGTACAAGACTTCAGCTATCGCTGAACTTTATCATTCGCTGAATAGAAAATGATAATGCTCCGAATCAACGAAAGCTGATCATGAAGTCCTCCGTACAAAGTACTTTTGTCTTACCCCCCTTGCACGACTCCGTACAAAATGTCAAAAAAGAACCTCCGACTGTCTGAAATCGTACAACCACTCTGATACTACACTGTTCATCCATGCGGCTACTAAGTTTGTCAACCAAGGTCAATGACATGCAACCAACCAGCTGATGACACGTGTAAAGTGTATACTGTCTTGCATTAAATGCATGCAGTATATAAAGAGATGAACCAACTTCATTTGAAGTAACTTGCTAACTCTGGACAAGTTCAATCTCTTATCTCAAGATAGGTTATTATTAGTAATTTCCTTATCTCTCTTAGTGCAAGAAACCTTAGTGTTCCAACTTGTTTAGATTTAGGTTTATCCTTAATCTTGTTTCCGCAACAAGCTGTAAATTGTTAATGATTTATCAATAAACAATTTAGAAAAGTAAAATTTGTGTGTTTGTATTCAACCCCCCCCCCCCCCCCTTCTACAAACTTGTATAGGCCTTCGGGACCAACACTTACAATAGATGACTTTGATGATCTTGGATGTTGAGAAGACTTCGTGTTTAGGCTTGGGTTTTGTTCTGGTGAAGAGGTTTTCGAGGTCAGCACGGAAGTCAGGGTCTTGAATGGTTGGTTCTGATTGATCCATTATGCCCATTCTGCTGTATAAGTACCTATATACCACTTCTTCCATTTGTGGTGGTGGTGGTTGAGGTAAGGTTCTGCGCAGAGCATCTAATTGGTTCTTGACTTCTGTCACTCGATCCTATGTTGGTTTACCCTTTGGATCCAGAACAGGTTTGTTTGACAGAGGAGCAACACCAAAAGCCCAGTCTTCTTCTTCTGCCTTTGGTGTCCTAATAGCATCGAAAGTTCTCTTCGTCAGTTTTTCTGTTTGAGGTTGATGCTTGGGCTTCTTCTTCTGTGGTTCCTCAGTCATTATTCATTTGCCCTTGTCTTTTGCCTTTGTCTGATCTGCTTGTAGAGATGGGGTTGCCTCTGTAGGATTTGACGCTTGAGTTTCAGAGGGCTTTGTTGTTGATGTTTCTGTTGGTTTGGGGATTGCCTCTGTAGATTTTGATACTTGAGTTTCAGAGGGCTTGATTATGGTTGCTTCTGTTGGAGTGGCTTCTGGTGGCTTGCTCAGATATTTCCTCTGTTTTTGAGCAATTGTTTTGGTTCTTGGTATTTTGGGTGTTGGAGAAGGAAGTTCATCTTCGGAGGATGTTAGGATTTGTAGTTCTTCTCTGGTTTGGACATCTTCTCCAAATACAGAAGGAAATTCCACAGAGGTGGGTATTGCCTTTGTGGTCTTCTGTTGTTGAACTTGGGTTGTTTCTGGTATTTGGGTTTCTTTAGGAATGGATTCCACAGAGATGGTTGTTGTCTCTGTGGTTTTGTTTCTGCTTTAGGTTTCAGGTGTTTGGGTTATAGCAGGGGTTTCTTCAGAGACCATTTCCACAGAGGTGGTTGTTGCCTATGTGGACTGTTGTGTTCTTTGTTGGGTTTGAGTTGGGGGTGCAGAGGATATTTGTTCTGCGGATACCGGTGGAGCGGGTAGGCCTCTGCTTGCAGCTATTTCCCTTTGTTTCTCCCCTCGATTCTCCCCCTGAGGATGATCTGATGGACCATGATGGTCATCATCAGAGTCATCCTGACCTTTATCTGTCGTACCCTCTGCTCTACATGAAGTTTCAGGTTTCTTTGGTGGAACAGCCCCTGCAGCAATCATCTTTGCACATAAGTCATCACAGAGGCCGAGCAGTGTTTCAACCTCTGCTTCTGTGTTGAAGCGCATTCTACCGACGCTTGCTTGAAACTCTCTGACATAGTTTACGTTGGCAGCGGTGAAAGCTCTGATGAATTCGGTCATCTGATCAAGTATTCCTTGCCCGAGTTCTGTCACTTGAGCTCTGGTCATGTAGTCAGAAGGCTTCATGGCCTGAGTATTTCTGGTTGTTTGCTCTTGAATTTCGTCTAAGGCCTTCTTTAGGTCTTCAGGTGTAAGACCCTTAGATTTTGAGGATTGCTCTTTTAGTTGTTGAAGAAAGTGCTTGACAGACTCTTTGAAGGCAGTGGTGGCGGCTTTTCCGAATTCAGCAGCTGCAGAGGTTGCAGTGTTTGTTGCAGAGGACTTCATCTGAGCTACGGTATGTTGTACCTCTATGGACAGGTTGTCCATTTTGGTATTTAGATTTGTGATAGCCAAATATGTTGATTCTGCAAAAGTTTTGAGAGAGCTTTGCAACTCTTTCATTGTTTGGTTCACAGAGGTGACAAGGGTTTGGAACTCATCCCTTGATACATGTGAACTCGTTGTAACCTCTGGGGTAACACATTCGTCCCCAGAGTGAGTCTCTGTTCCTGAGACACCTTCTTTCGTCCCTGTTTTGATGTTGAGGACGGAAGGATTTCCTTCTGATCCTTGAGTAGAAGCATCTAGTGCTTCAGACTCTACAGAAGTTCTGAGATTGACATTGTCTAGATCTACTCCAGAGGTGGGTACTAGATTATCCTTCTTTTGACTCGGAGACTTGTCTAGATACTCTCCGTCTTTGTGCTTTCTAATCTCCTCTGAATAGATGTTTGGACCTAGTTGTGTGCGTGTGGCAGAGGAAACAAATTCCTCTGCAAGGATTTCTGTTGTGATCTGGGGCAATAGATTACTTACTAAGGGCAAATCCTTTAGAGAGGATTCCCCTGGAATGGTTTCCTCGGTTATTAATGGTACAGAGGATGAAAGAATTTCCTCTGTCCGGATGGTTTGGGTTGGGGTCGAGCCGTGCTGCTCTTTTTCAATATTGCCCTCTGCCACTAGACTGGCGGCAATAGAAATGTGGGTTGCACTGGGAGTTGGTTTTGGTTGTGTGCCTCTATTTATCCAGGCATCTTTTCTTGCTTCTGCTTCTGTGAAGCATCTAACTACTTGTTCTCCATCTATGGTCTCAACCTCTGTTGCTACCCTATGGCTTGATGCTTCTACCCTAACTTCTGTAGTGGCTTCTGCATCAGTGCGTAAAGAGTCGAATATTGGATGTGAGCCAATTAGTCGCATGACATGTGGATGGTAAAGACCTTTTCTTATTTGGTCTGCTTCCTCTTCATCATAATCCACTTCTGAGACTTCTACCCAAGTCTCCCTTTCTTCTGTTACCTCTTCTTCCCTTGGACCTAGGGAGCCGTACATAGGATGAGTACCAAAAAGTTGTTGTACATGGGGGTGCATAACCTGTGTACCATCAGAGGCAGAGATTACTTTCTCTGGGCTTCTTCTGTGAACATCAAGGCCAGGTTGAAGGAAGGGGTTCTGCAGTATCTCTGGGGTCTCAGCTGGATTGTCTCTTGGAGTTTGGTCATCATCAGCTAACTCTGAGTCAACTCCAGAGATTGTGAAATCGGGATCTTCTGCGGCTTCTTCGTTTTCATGTGACAGAGCTTCTGCAGTCCATCCAGCAGTGTCAAGGGTATGGGCAAATTCAGGGCATTGGAGGAAGTCAGAGAAATTCCCATGATGCGCACAATTTAGGGGATTGGGGGATTGCAGAGGGGATTCTTGTGCTACTTCTTCTATCACCTCTTCTACCACTGTATCCTCTGCAATTGTTTGCATAGGAGACAGAGGTTTCCCAGTTTTCTTCTTGCTCTTTCTCCTCTTGGGTTTAGGTGCCCCTTCCTCTGAGGCTTTGGATTTTCTCTTTTTCTTTTCCTTTAGGGGAGAGGGAGGAGCAAAAGATCCAACTTCTGTGGCATGAGGAGGAGAGGGTTGAGCTTCTGCGACACTTGTAGAGGTACCCTCTGTGGTTTTCCTCTTATGAGTTTTCTTTTGAGGAGTAGAGGCAGAGGGTTTTTGTTTCTATGAGGCAGAGTAGATGGATTTTCTCTAAGCACGAAATCTGGCTTGATTGTCTTCATGCTTCTGAAAAGCAGCTGCCCATTCTTCATCTGTCAACCTATCTAATACTTCTGTACCTATGGGGGCTCCTAGACGCGGGGGTGTCATAGGACTTGGTTCTGGAGTCCTATGATCGCGTATGTATTCTAGTTCTAGTTCTTCGTCCCTTACATATCCCATAAGTTTCTTTGGCAGAGGTCTGCAGTGTGGGTATCCATCAGCATGTTCAGTTGGGGAGTTTTTGTTCATAGCATACATCTTTGTTATTGGCCCCTCCATTGGCCATTTTTCGAGCAAGAGTAGAGGCTCTAGCAGAACCCCTAGAATTCTTTGAAACTGCAGAGGAGGTAGAGCTCCTGTTTTGTTTGACTTTTTCTGCTGGAAGGTGATCTTTCTGTCGATGGTGTTAACCATTTCTTGCATCATGATAGTGGCGAAGTCCAGAGGTAGGTCGTAGTAGACTCCGTACATGATGGCTAGTATTTGGTGTGAGGGTTGATTTGGACTCCCCACTTTCCCGGTTAAGCATCTGTTGAGTACGGAAAAGAGTGTATTCCACAGAGGTGGTAATCTGCCTCTGCGGAAGTCATTTCTCTTTCTGAGTGGTACGTTGTACCCCAACATTTCGATAAACCTGTAGAGCTCTTCATCTGTAGGTTCCTGTGCAAAGGTCTTTAACCCTAGAAGACCTCTTGTGGGTAAGCTGAACTCAAGAGAGAACATAGTTCTGTTGAACTTGAGTTCAAGATGTGCGGATTTATCGGGTTTGGAGATGTAGCCTTTGATCTGTCGGTCTTCTGGATCAAATCTGCAACTTTTCCAGAATTGATTTATATATCTGGCAAGGATTTTGTCCACGGTTTTGGACAGAAGAGGGTAGAGAATATGTTGTTTCAAGATATGGAGAAGTATAGCATGTGCTTTCCCAAAAGCGGTTCTTGAAAGAACAAGGTAGTGATTATTGGGGTTTAAAGGTAGAACATTTGCAAAATGTTCATGTGCAAAGAAGTTTTGGAGATGGGTTGTCGGAGCAAAGTCTGCTTCATCGCCGGAGTTATCTTGCTCCAGGTTTCTGGCGATTTCAGGGTTTTCTGAATGTTCAGAGTGTTCAGGGTGTTCAGGCGAGTTCGCCAGTGAGTGTGCAGGGGAGATAGCTTGAGAAGAGGAGGCCATTTCTTGTATGAAGATAAGAATTTTGTAGGTTTTTGCAATGGTTTGCCGGAGAAGAAAGTAAGTTCGTAAAGGTTTATGAGGAGAGGTAACTTGGGTTTTATAGTGAGAGGTAACGGTAGAATCTGAAGAGGTAAATATATGGAAGTGGATAATTTTTGGGGTCCGTACTTGAGTGTGAACGGCGGGTTCAACTTTCCAGAAGAACGTGTGTCGTGTACGTCCAATAAAAATGAGACACGTCAGCAGTGTCAGAGTACGACTTGACGTCGTGCGCGGCCCATTGATGTTTGGCGCGTGGGTTTCTTTTCCTCCACATAATTTTCACTCACAGTAAAATAGCCGTTATTGTTACAGAATTTCCCTAAGTTTAAAAAAATGACAGAAGCTCTGTAATGATAGAAGCTCTGTGGTTTGAAATCTTCCTTTCATTTTCCTCTTCTGTTGGTTGAATCTTTACCAAAAGTATTTGAAAAAGCATTGGAGAGGATCGATAGATTTTTAGAGTGGAAATTTGTATTCACAGAGGTTTTGGAGCTCTGTCAGAGCCAGCAGAAGCTCTATGAGTCGAAATTTTCTCATAACTAAAAATCTAATAAACTTTTTGATCATCCAAGTTTTTAATTGTTTTAAGAATTTTTTTTAGGACATATTTGGAAGTTGGTATCCTATAAACTGTTTTGGATAAGGTTCTGTGTGAGTAACTCTTATTTGCCTAGGTTAATCAACAGAGGTTCTTGTGTTGGAAAGAGCTCTGTGACTAACCTTTTAATGACTTTTGGCGTGCAAATGTTCAAGAGAAATCTGTAGAGGACATTTAAATAGATTGATAGAGTTTTTATTTTAAATTTATGATCATAGAGGATTTCCCTAGCAGAGCCTCTGTTGAGCTCAGCAGGGACCTTAAATTTCTAATAACGAAGAACTCATTAATCTTTTTGAATATTTGAAGTTTGGAATGTCTTTAGCAGTGTTTCTAGGACATATTTGGAAATTTGTGTCCTAGAAAACTGTTTTTGAAAATGATTTTGTTCGTGTAAACTTCAAATATCTTGATTTGTTAGCACAAGTTCTGTGGTGTATGAAACTTTTTGACTTGAGACCTTCTTTATGACATTCAAGATGATCGATCGAGTTATTATATGTAATTTGTAGGAATGGAGGATCTGACTTACAGAAGCTCTGTTGAGCTTAGCAGAGGCTCTGGAACCTTAAATTTCTCATAAAGGGAAACTCATCAATCGTTTTGATTATTTTCTTTTTTGGAATGTCATAAGTAAAGTTTCTAGGACATATTTGGAAATTTGTGTCCTAGAAAATTGTTTTCTTGAAGGATTTGTACGAGATACTCACTTTTTGATTTTCCTTAGTTCGGCGAATTTCTTGACCTCTGTAGATTGTGGTTGATCACAATTCTTCTTTGGCTCCCCCTTGAATGATCAACCTCTGTTGATCATTTCAAGGTCTTCTTCTGCTCCCCCTTGACCTATGCTTGGATCAAATAAGATAAGTTGTGCATAGAACATAGATCAAGTCTTTCAGAGGTTCTGTAAGGATTGTCAGAGGTTCTGAGCATCCCATAGAAGCTCTGTTGAGGAGGTATCGACGGTGGCGACTCACGACGACGTGCCTTGGATCTTACATGTCGATGGGTCATCCAACATTAGAGGCTCAGGACTAGGCGTCGTCTTAAAGTCGCCACAGGGGGGCAAGATGGTATACTCAGTTCGATGCGATTTCAAGACTACCAACAATGAAGCTGAATATGAAGCCCTGACCATAGCAATGAATATGTCCTACGACTCGGGGGCAACTGCGTTACATGTCAAAAGCGACTCTCTCCTGGTAGTGAACTAGATCAATGGAGAATTCGCGGCCAAAGATTCAAAAATGACAGCATACCTGAAGGTAGCAAAATAGAAATCCGAAAAAATTAAATCTTTTTCTATCGAACAAATCCCGAGAGACCAGAATACTCAAGACGACGCTTTAGCAAATCTCGGGTCTGCTTTAGTCGAACCCATATTCTACGTTATTCCCATGATCCATCTGGAGACATCGTCTATCGAAAACATCGATGTCGTCCAGATCGAGGACGAAAAAGATGATTGGTCGTGCGACATCCGAAATTTCCTTATGCACGACCAACTCCCAGAAGACAAGATGGAAGCCCGGAAGATCAGATTCAAAGCATCTAAATACACCATAATTGGAGATAAGCTCTATCGACGATCATCGACAGGATTAAACCTAAGATGCGTCATTAGCAAGAGTCAGGTCCAAAAAATCCTTCACGAGATGCACGACGGCGAATGTGGCAATCATTCCGGTGGTCGCAGTTTGGCTAATCGTATCTCTCGACAAGGGTATTTTTGGCCAACATTGCGACAAGACGCCGTCAAGTACGTCCAGAACTGTGACCCTTGTCAGCGACATGCAGGTATGTCACATGAACCCTCTGAACCTTTGCACTCGACACTTATCCCATGGCCCTTCATGAGGTGGGGAATGGATATTGTCGGCAAGCTATCGACGATCATCGACAGGATTAAACCTAAGATGCGTCATTAGCAAGAGTCAGGTCCCAAAAATCCTTCACGAGATGCACGACGGCGAATGTGGCAATCATTCCGGTGGTCACAGTTTGACTAATCGTATCTCTCGACAATGGTATTTTTGGCCAACATTGCGACAAGACGCCGTCAAGTACGTCCAGAACTGTGACCCTTGTCAGCGACATGCAGGTATGTCACATGAACCCTCTTAACCTTTGCACTCGACACTTATCCCATGGCCCTTCATGAGGTAGGGAATGGATATTGTCGGCAAGCTACCCCTGGCCCCGGGGCAAAAGGTATTCCTCCTTGTACTCACCGATTATTTTTCCAAGTGGGTTGAAGTGGCTGCTTTTTCCCAAATCAGGGACAAGGAAGTCATCTCTTTTATCCAAACTAACATCATATGCAGATTTGGGATTCCATCTGAAATCGTCTGTGACAACGGATCCCAATTCATAAGCGACAGGACCCAACAATTTTGCGAAGACAGGAGTATCAAGTTAACAACCTCGACTCCCAGATACCCTCAGGCGAACGGACTTGCTGAATCAAGTAATAAGACCATTATAGCTTCGATCAAGAAAAGGTTAAAAGCTGCAAAAGGAAGATGGGTCGAAGAACTCCCTTCAGTCCTATGGGCAAATCGCACAACACCGCGCACGTCCACAGGACAAACCCCTTTCTCTCTCGTCTACGGTTGCGAAGCAGTCCTGCCAATCGAAGTCCAGCTCCCAACTTCGAGGCATACTTCCGTCGACCACAACATGATTGATTTAAATTATGATATCGACGCCCTCGAGGAGCTTAGAGAATCTGCCTTGATCAGAATGGCATCTCAGAAGCAAGCAGTCGAGCGACATTTCAATAAACACGTCAAAGTCAAAGTCTTTCGAGAAGGCGATTACGTCCTCCGTCGAGTGTTCCAAAACACTCAAGAACTCAATGCCGGCAAGCTTTATATTAAATGGGAAGGTCCTTACCGCATCTCCGAAGTCGTTGGTAAAGGAGCCTATCGACTCCAGACTCTCGACAATCAAGAAATCCCACGCAGTTGGAATGCGATGCACTTGAAAAAGTATTTTTTCTAAAATCACCTTCCTCTCATGCAACTTAATTGTTTTATCACAGGGGCACATGATTCAAATTTCATCATGAAATTTGGTTACACGATCATAAGGTTTGAGCGACCTCTCGATCTGAGTTTATGGATTCAGAAAAATTGTGTACGTTCTAACACGTCAATAATTGAGCCTATCAATACAAGTCAAACGTATGATATTTCAATCGTTATATTGCTATGAATGCCTAAGTCGCACGATTCTTCGCTCGTTCTATACTTAAAAAAGTTATACGGTTGATATTACATCTATCTACGACATATGTAAATCGAAATAAAAATTCGACAAAAGGATGAAATTCATTTACGAAATGAACGATTACATAGGAACGACCGACGGTCGAGTATACAAAGTTTAAAAACATAGAATCTCCTAAATCTAGAGAAGAGCGTCTATCGTATGCTCAGTCTCGACCTTCGAGTCCTCGTCATACCCGAAAACACGCTAAGAAGCTAATGCAAGGATCAAACGAGTATGTTAGGCGTTATCTGACGCCCTACGCCGCGACATTTTCAGAATGCGGCTCTTAAGATTAATTTTAAGGTTAGAGGAAGGAATATGATCTTCTCGACGGTCGACTTCCAGTCTAACATCTCCTCTATCTTCGTGTATCTAACAAAAGAAGATTGAAACATCTGTAAAATACAAAAGGGGTATGTTAAACAAACATTCGGTGGAAATATTGGGAACATGAGTTTCGAAAGAAAAACTCACAAAGAACGCTAGTCCAGCTAAACGCGATCCCGTCTCTTCGATGGAGATCTTTTGAAAACGCTCCTTGAAAGATAAGAGCTGATATTTCCCCAGATGCGGAAATGACTTCGTCCCGTCAAGGACACAGTCAGTCAAGAGGATCGACGACAATGTAAAGTTGATCGTCATGACTTCCTCCTCACCCTCTCCCGTCCTTATACCCTTGCCCCCGACGGCTGACGAAAGGGTCGACGTGGATATAGAGGACATCGTCGCCAGATGCGCAAGATCCACGAACGTCGCGTATATCGCAATCAAAGTCTTCACCGACTCGGACATAGTCGTTCTCAAAGAGTCTCCAATCCTTGAAGGCTTGAGAGAAATCGAGAAACTATACCTCGTATGGACACTCAAAAAACTTCGAAAAGTATTGAGCAAAGAACAACAAGGGATCAAAGAAGAATTACGCACTAAGAAACTTTTCATGAGGATATAAGAGGAAATGATCCATTATGATCCCTATTTATGCACTCGATCGTGTCAGGTCAAGTCCTTTGATGATCGACACGCGTCCCCGTCTTTTCGTATGACCACACGGATCATCGACACCTGTCATCGACAACTGGTAAGCACCATCGTGCGTCGATATGACATCATGGCTTTATCCTCTCTTCGATTTCCCTCTCTAGTTTGAATTGAACTGATTCAGTTCCAAAACAACCAAGGTATTTTTCAACACAAGACCCTGAACACCCGACAAGTAAAATTTAAAATTCAAATTTGCCATCCTACTTTCTAATTTTGGGGGCAAACTGTTTGGGCAAAATTTCACCAGTCTCGACCACGACCAGAAAAGGTAAGACACATGTTATGAGCTATATCATGTATTAAGATAAGGTCCCGACAAAGACCCAAAAAACCTTCGTCGTCCCTCCTAAAAGGTAAGTCGAGAGTTCCTCACGACACTCGACCTCGACGTCGCCCGTTCCGCACGACCGTCGCACAAAATCGTACGACCTTGACTAACTCGATATACGACTGTTATATTTGTTCAGTGATTAACGCAGGAGTCAAAGTCATTAATGGACAACGGCTATAACCGACGAAATCAGTTATGAGCATCTAATCCCACATTGAAGACGACGACCGTTACAACAATCATCAAAGATCTTAATGATTCAATTAAAATCATCTGAAGACTATAAATCCCAAGTTCAATCCTCAGTTTCAGAACATCGAATAACACAGGGAGAGAGATAGAACAAGAGGACCGAACATCGAACAACAGAAGCAAATGCAAACACTCGAAGAATATTCATTCGAAGCAAAGAGATAATTCATAGAAGATCGCTCTCGACGCACGACTTTCACTCTCGACCAACAGTTTACACATTGTTTTCACACACGACGCACACTGTTTTTACATTTCAAACACTTGTACTTTACATTTCGAAGTCTTTCCCTTCATTTGTATTGTAATCTCTGTACGATCGACACCCGGAACACCAAGGACATCGCCCCTGATTGGCGACCATAGTGCAGCGACGACATCCTCTGTCTCATTTACATTTTTGTCTTTGTCGCACGCCTTTGTCGAATGATTCCTTTCTTTAGTTGTTAAAGTCCACATCGACCTTAAGTTGTCCCTTTGGTGCGATTTTTGGCATTAACACTATCTTTTTTGTATTGCATTGTAGTTTTTTGATTAAAAGAAGTAAATGGTTTTACAGACGATGATTTTCTCCTCTCTGTCTTTATTTTAGCTTATCTCTGTAGTATAGCAGAAGTTGTATTTTCAATACTTAGAGGGAGATTGTTAGCCCCAAGTATTCCAATGTAAAAGTATTGAAAATATCACAAGTCAGAAGAATGTCAGAGACCAAGACTTCAGAGATAGCTCAGAAGACTTAGCAGAAGATCAACAGAAGAATGTCAGAGACCAAACGTCAGAGACTAAACCATTAGAAGACCATCAGAGCTCTGGCAAATGATCTGTGATGACCAAGACCTCTGTGAAGCCGAAGACTCGTAGAAACTCTCTAAGTGTTAGATTAGTATTTGTACTTTCCACGTCAGCCCTAAAAGGACAACGACATACTTTCCACGTGTCATTCCAGGGTTTGATAGTACACTGATTTACACTTTATCAGACTATAAATAGAGAGTATTGGAGCACACAATTGTAAGAATTACTGTAAGAGCACACTCACTTAACAATTCCATTCCACTATTTGTGTACGTTTTGTAGCCTGAGAGAATTCAGAAGAAACACACACACTAAGGTGTTCTTGGTGTTCTTCATATAATATACGAGCAGTTTGTTGATTAATTCATACCTTATCTACTGTTCAAGTATATTATTATTTTCTCATTGCAATCACTCATTATCAAACATCTTTATTATGCCTCCGCTATCTTTGATATATGTGTTTGAGTGAGACAAGGGGAATCTAGGAAACAACAAATTTCTCAGCTTTGGTGGTTGTGGGGCACTTACTAGCAATATGATCAGTAAGTTCGCAGTGATAACATTTCTTATAGCTGAAAGTAGCTTTAAGACCATAGGCATAAGCATTTGATAATTTTAAATGAGCAGGGCCTGTACCAAGAATGCCTTTAGCATCAGAGATCGGAGGAACCTTAGGTTCTTCAGATTTCGTACCTATGACATCAACCTTTATTCTTGGAGTTGATCGCTGAACTTGTTCAGGGATCTTGTCTTATGAGGTAGAAGGTTGATTAGCTGAAGGTGTAAACTTCTTCAGCTTTGGCACTTTGGTACCCTTCTGAGGTTTTTGTAATACATTTTTTCTTTTATCTTTAAGTTTGTGGCTTAAAGAGGATTTTTCCTCAGGGATAGGATTATTAGAAGAAGAGCACTGAGATGATGAGGTGTCAGGGATGGAGGAGACGAACATTCCAAACTTAAGCATGGAACGATCTTTGATCGATTCTTTAGCGTTAGAATTAAAACCAAAACCACTTCTATCATTGACAGGGATCTGAGCACCGATTATCTCAGTGATCTTTGCTGAGGATTTGCACCATCCTTCAATAGTAGCTTTCTCAGCTTTCAGTTCAACAATAACTTGTTCGCGTTCGATGCTGATTACTTGTTCAGATAAGTCTAGATTTTGTTGTTCAGCTTGGGTCTTTCCTTTTAGGGCGTCATATAAATCAATTGTCAGCAAATCAATAGCACGAAGTCTATCAGCGTCAATGATTGCTGGAGAAGGAGAGATTGATACCTGAGAAGTAGAAGTAGAGGGAATTTCAGCTAGTTCTTCCTTTACTTCTTGGATTTCGGCCATAAGACAGAGATTGGCCTCATCTTCTTCATCACAATCCGACTCTTCTTTCAGCCCATTCGTGTTCTTCAGCGATTAGACCTTTACATTTTCTCTTGTAGATTTTCAGCTTTTCATATTTCTCTGTGAGTTTAAGGTATTTGTCATCTCTAGATTTAGAGGTAGAGGAGTTCTTGAATGATGAGGAAGGTTTGACTAATTTCTTTGACCTGCACTCACTAGCAAAGTGACCTTTCTTTTCACAATTATAGCAAGTGGCAGTAGCCTTATCAATAGGAGAGGATTTAGGCTTGTCAGTGATAGTGAGAGGTTTGTTTCTTTTGAAGTTACTCTTTCTAGCGAATCTCCTAAAAGAATTTGTCAGGAGTGCTAGAGATTCATCAAGTTCTGAAGGATCAGTTTCTGATGAATCATTAGAGTTAGATTCCATCTCAGTGATAGTGACAGAAGATCGCTGAGTTGGCATTAAATCTGAAGAGAGTAAAGCAACATGTGTGCTTTTTGAATCTTTTACAATATTCTTCTTAAGCTGACACGACTGCTCATGATTGAGCATAGTGCCAAAAAGGGTGCTTAAGGTCATAAATTTTAGATCCTTAGAGAGTTTAAGACACATGGTATATGTAACACCCTCAAATTTGGAAAGAGCAACTAATTAAATTTTTTTATAATTACATCCGAAACAATAGGTGAAATACCTCAACATACAAACTATAATTGTCTCCAAACAAAATATAGTAAAACAAGTCTTATAACCAAGACTAAACTTACTTCGGATGTCACTAAACCCGAACACAAGTGCTATTCCCAAGGGTTGATGCGGAAAATATCACTACGACAATCCACCTCTCGAGCACACTTCTAGCACACAATCTTTCACACGTGTCACTAGAACTACTCCCAACCTGAGACCTGTAGCACATGCCGACAAATAAAAAGGGTTAGGCTAATGCCTAGTGAGTTCAAGAGTTTATAGCATGAATTAAACAATTCTTTGAAAGAAAGTTTGTAATAAAGGTTTTGATTTCCGAAGGAGTTTACGAAGGATATAAATGACTCATTTTCAACGCACCCCAAAATCCATGAGTAATATTCCCCAAAAGGTATAAAGCGTTTTCCCAAAAATGAATACAATCCAAAACTCATTCAATACGTGAATAAACCTTTAATAAGCAAAACTTTCAAATACGGTTGACAACAAATTACTCAACCCATAAATCATGAAAAACCATCCATTTAATTATAACCCTCCAATGGAAACATAATACGAAGCAATACTCACGCAACCGTAAAATGTAAAGGAGTTCCAAATACCGTAAATACGGCAGTGACCTGCTTTATTTAAACCCCAACATACATGTGGGAAATTCAATATTGAAATCATCCAAAAGCAGTCAAAGTATAAGACCAACAATAATAATAAAACAGGGACAACATAAGGTCCCAAATAGGTTGGTCATTGACGGGGGAGACCCGCAACATTAATAGTTCTAACCAAGGAGTCGAGGTCCTTAGTGTCTTTAGCATAAATGCGACACCCTGGGATACCGTAGTGCCTTCAGCATAAATGCGACACTTTGAGATACCTTAGTGCCTTCAGCATAAATGCGACACTTTGAGATACCTTAGTGCCTTCAGCATGAATGCGACACCTTGTGATACGTTGGTGCCTTCAGCATAAATGCGACACCTAGCAGACCATCAAATAAAGCCTGACTCACGTGCCTATGGATTCCATGCAACACAGTCTATAACAACATGCTAATCCCGGAATGACTCACTCACCCAAGCATGTAAATATCCAAACGTGCAATAAATACAAAATGGTGCAATAAAATCAACCCATAACAAGACTCCACATTGAATCCTTTAAACCGGACAATTGTCCCAAGACTATCTCAAGTCAAAACCGAGCAAAATGCTCAAACATATTAGTCCCATAAATAACGGTCATCAAATAACATAGAAATGCATTTAAACATCCATCGGGTAAACAAGTACCATAAGATTATTATCAATCCCGAACTCAACACGATTTAAACAAAAAGGGTTTTCCCAAAAGGACTCACACCCTTATAATTCTCAATATGGTTGTTGACACTAAAACGTGCATTCTCCCAAATGGTTTATAAAATCATTTATACACATATGATTAAACCATCAAATAGACTCCATTTTGAGTAATAAATCTTTTAAGGATATAATTATGATTTCTAAACATCAAATATCCCAAAATCCCAAATATGGGTGTTTTACACATTTATGAAGATAAATACTACAGAGAGGTTAAATTACCCAAACAACTCAACAATTGATATTTTCAAGTAAAACACACACTCATTTGGAAAATACTATTTTTGGCATGTACAAAGTTTTCACAAATCAACTTGAACTCACCTTTGCTAGATTAAGCTAAATCTAGAGTTTCTCCAACGTAAGCTCCTTTGATGAAGATTGCATCCTCAAGCCAAAAGTTCCAAAACCTAGGTTTTTGAGTTTCCATCCATCAATACCGAAGTCTAACCATAAGAAATCATTCCTTAAACAATTTCATCCAAAAACCCCAAATATTCTAAACCCTAATCTTCAATAATGAAGAAGGTGAAGATTATCTCAACCAATCACCAACAAAATCATCTAACAATAACCTCAAGGTAGAAGAAAGAGGAAATCCACAATAACCTAGCATTTGGGTTAAGAAATGTTACCTTAATCGTATGAACCTCCAACTAAAAGCTTCCAACCATCCACATGAGCTCCAAGTTCTCCTATCTTCATCAATGGTGGGAAATGGGTTGAATTTGGTGAAGAAATGAGGGAGGAGAGGGGAGGTTTAGGGTTTCTTGAGAGAGAGACGACTTTTTACAGAGTGAGTTGAGAGAGTTGAGAGGGATGAGTGAAATGGGGAAAAAGAAAGAAGAAAAGGGGTTTTAAAACCTTCTGGAGTCCGACGGCGAGAGTGACACGGCGAGAGTGACCATGTCACTCTCGCGAGTGTCATAATCGCTGAACCTCAAAAACCCTCGGTACAAAACCAGCGAGAGTGACACGGCGAGAGTGACACAAGTGTCACTTTCGCTGGTCACTTTAGCCGAGATTGTACCGAAAGTTGTTTTGGCCATAACTTCTTCGTTTTAGCTCCGTTTTTGCTCCGGAAAGGCCCGTTGGACTCGTATTTGAATTCTCCATCCAACAAGACTATCAAATCTAGGATTTAACTCCAAATCCTATTTTCCATAATTTTCTTAAAAGATCGATTCCTCACTAAATCGAAGTTGTACTTATCCGAAATTACGGGTGTTACAATCCTCCCAACCTTAGGATGATTTCGTCCTCAAAATCTACATCCTTTACAATCCAAAACCAACCGACTTACTGTCGACCATAATTAATCAATTCCTAACCGGAATCTAAATTCCCCCACACAGTCTTATAAAGGCAATTCCTCGAATAATTTCTTACCAACAAAACTCCTTCAAGTACACCGTACTTATGTCCGGAAGAACATTCCAACCACTGGTAACACTCCTAGTTAAACGACTCCTGTTGTCTCCCAACCTTAAAGTGTTCCATCTTCCTCAATTTTAGTTTTCAACTCTAAATCATCTCACGATTTAATCACTAACGAACCCAACAGAATTATCAATTCCGATCATCCCTACCATTAATTGTCAAATAACTCCACGAGTTCTAATAACTCCAAGAATCCATTCCAAAAAGAACAATCATAAGACCGACAAGTCCTTTAACCGTACACTAAGACTATTCCACTAAAACTACTCATCACAATTGAGCATCTTACGGTTACCGCTACCATTGTCGTCATCCTTCAAACTTGGCTACAAACCCCCGTTTACACTAACGGTTTCCGATTTCAAGACCACAAAGGTTGACACCTAGTTTTACCACCAAACTCGGAACTCTAATAGGATCCCACACACGAGTTCCATTTACCGAGGTTTCCATACAACTAAGGTTGCCAACAAAACGGCTGTATCAACCTCGAAATACGTTACCGCAAGTCTAACTCTACAATTACCACAAACACAATTACTTCGCCACCGCTATCCTCCGGCCCATAATACCAACACGCGTGGAATACCCAACCTTCCACCGTCGAAGTGCTACACGCACTTACCCTTAATTGAGGTACATACCCTTTTTCAAGGTCCTAACGAGTTCAAGGTTTTCAAGTGCGTTATTCAATAAATATGCCAATTAATCAAAACCATTCACAAAATATTTTCAACACTAAGATTTTCACATCAAATAAACCGCACACACAAAACTACTAATATCAGTTCGGTAGTTACGCAAAACTGGGCACGCTCGTCCCACATATGAAAATCATGTTGAAATTCGTTTCATTGCAGTTCAGTTTACCCACAAAACGCAAAAGCGTAGTAAACAATTTCTTTTAGACGAAACACCACAGTTCTAGTATGAATTGACTCATGACATGCATGTAAAGTGACTGCTCGACCTTAAACGGGGTGCGACACCAGGTGTGCACGTATTTCAAAAGAGGTCTAAACAACATTGACTCCAACATTTCCTCGTCAGCCATAAAACGACATGAGGCAAGGTTTACCAACAAAATTTTGCGCGCGACAGTTTATTACACAAAACGATGGAGCGGTTTACCAACATTCTTAGTCAAAACACAAAATGGCTTGTGCAAATTCCCTAGTTAATACAAAAACTCATACGTCTCTATCACTTGAAAATATCGACTAAAATATCATACAACTTCACATTGGGGTAGGCATGCAAGCTTGTAACACTTCCATTAGAAATTTTCTTGAAACGAAATAACATGCATCAAATGGTTCGCGACCAAATTTTAAAAGATGAAACTCTTTAAATCACTTTCCCAAAATTTCTCATCCGGTCTTATAATGACATTTGAGTAAAACGCTTTCTGGCAAAACTTCCGAGTAAATAAGTGTTAATAATTTGTTGACTCCAAAAAGGGTTCAAACCTATTTTCAAATCTCAAATTGTACCAACGGTGCGCATCAATGTTCAAACATAAGAATTCCACGCACCATAGTTTTATACAAACCATTTTTCTAAAATCTTTATCACGAAGCATTTTCCTCAAAGTTTCGTACTTGAAACATAACACGTCAAAACGTAAATGCTTAAAAATGTATTTGTCAAAATACTTAAAATACACCTTTCCTCCAATCCAAAAAGGTTTCCAATTTTCCAAAATAATCGGCAATTCAAAGTTAACCAAATGTCAACAACTAACACATTTTCATTTTCAAAATGCAAAGCATTGCGAACTGTGTATGATTTCTACAACACCAAAACACCCTTTGACCGAATGGTCATCATTTAAACAAGAGTCTATAAAACATTTTCACTCACAATTCGTTCAACAAAGTGACGAGAAACAATGGTTACCAAGCTATGCATACCCCTAAGTCGATATAATACGTTTCACATAAAAACGGTAATAAACATTTAACTGACCAAAAGTGCACCAAGCAATTTATTATAAAATGCCACCAAAATGTTCTTTCATGCATCACTTAAGCCACGTATAAATCAATCCATACACCGAACCATTTGCAATGAAATACTTAGTAACACACATCTTTTGAAAGAAAAGTTACGCGACACTAGAGTTCCAAACTCATCTCTTTTTAGTCGCCTTATGGCATAAAATTAACTTTTCTCAACAAAACTCGAGTGGGACCAAATGCCCAACATAACTTATAAACCTTTCACATAAGTAATTAAATTTTGCACCTTGTGAAATTATACTCACACGACTCAACATGTCGTAAAATAAAGCTCCATGAACCTCCATGGACTCAATGACTCCAAGTCAATAAAACGGCGCTAAACACCATGTTTCCAAAGGCAAATTGCTATAAGCAAAATTATAAATGAGACGCCAAAATCTTAAAAATCCCCTTCTAGGGTAATACCACATAATCCACATTATTTAAAAACTCTCATTAAACAAAACCCCCAAAATAACTTCACATAAACAAAATGGAAAATAACTTTCCGTCCAAACTCTAACATATGTGGAGGAGATCCAATGTTAAAGTCACAAGCCGTAGTTATTTGTCTACCATCCTAGACAACATAAAACACGGATATCACTATACCCGAAAGAAACGTTGGACAACAACAACATGAAATAAATTCTGACGGAGTTTGCAACCCCCGACATAAGATGGTTCATGTACGTCCAAAACCAAAATCCAAAATATTGTGTTTGCTAAACATTTTCCAAAATTTGTAACACAATTCTCATAAGGATTTGAACACACAAAATATTTGATACAATTTATTTCCAAAACAAACTTGGTGCAAAACCTAGTCGGCAGTTAACATTTCAGCTCATACTCCTCCAAAATCCTCCGGTCCACTATTGTCACCCGGATATTCAAACCTCTTAAGGTAAGTTGGGAAATACATCACTTAACTTTACGGATTTTCCTCAAATCAAAGTCGGCTCAATAAGCCTATGGTTCTAGTCCAACCATCAATCTTGACTCGAAATGGTCTACTTAAAGCAAACATCATGCTTATCGTCACTCCAAGTGACTAATACTAGAATCGTCCATCTAATCCAACGACTACTAGCTTAGAACCTCCTTCACTACCCCAACGATCATCACATGAAAGCAATTCAAGTATGCACATGTACTAGTAGGTTCACCATGACACTGGCCAGGTGTCACTATGAACGCACCGTGCATGATTATCCTTGTTACTCTCAACGTGATTCTCGTTCCTAACTACATCCATTAACCTCAAAACCATCGTATCCTAAAGTGCCTAAGGGTGAATTTCACTCTTATTTACTTAAACAAACACTAGTTTGAGTCTAGGTATCCAAAATCAACACCTAAATCTCTCAAACTTATGCTCTGATACCAACTTGTAACACCCTCAAATTTGGAAAGAGCAACTAATTAAATAATTTTATAATTACATCCGAAACAATAGGTGAAATACCTCAACATACAAACTATAATTGTCTCCAAACAAAATATAGTAAAACAAGTCTTATAACCAAGACTAAACTCACTTCGGATGTCACTAAACCCGAACACAAGTGCTATTCCCAAGGGTTGATGCGGAAAATATCACTACGATAATCCACCTCTCGAGCACACTTCTAGCACACAATCTTTCACACGTGTCACTAGAACTACTCCCAACCTGAGACCTGTTGCACATGCCGACAAATAAAAAGGGTTAGGCTAATGCCTAGTGAGTTCAAGAGTTTATAGCATGAATTAAACAACTCTTTGAAAGAAAGTTTGTAATAAAGGTTTTGATTTCCGAAGGAGTTTACAAAGGATATAAATGACTCATTTTCAACGCACCCCAAAATCCATGAGTAATATTCCCCAAAAGGTATAAAGCGTTTTCCCAAAAATGAATACAATCCAAAACTCATTCAATACGTGAATAAACCTTTAATAGGCAAAACTTTCAAATACGGTTGACAACAAATTACTCAACCCATAAATCATGAAAAACCATCCATTTAATTATAACCCTCCAATGGAAACATAATACGAAGCAATACTCACGCAACCGTAAAATGTAAAGGAGTTCCAAATACCGTAAATACGGCAGTGACCTGCTTTATTTAAACCCCAACATACATGTGGGAAATTCAATATTGAAATCATCCAAAAGCAGTCAAAGTATAAGACCAACAATAATAATAAAACAGGGACAACATAAGGTCCCAAATAGGTTGGTCATTGACGGGGGAGACCCGCAACATTAATAGTTCTAACCAAGGAGTCGAGGTCCTTAGTGTCTTTAGCATAAATGCGACACCCTGGGATACCGTAGTGCCTTCAGCATAAATGCGACACTATGATATACCTTAGTGCCTTCAGCATAAATGCGACACTTTGAGATACCTTAGTGCCTTCAGCATGAATGCGACACCTTGTGATACGTTGGTGCCTTCAGCATAAATGCGACACCTAGCAGACCATCAAATAAAGCCTGACTCACGTGCCTATGGATTCCATGCAACACAGTCTATAACAACATGCTAATCCCGGAATGACTCACTCACCCAAGCATGTAAATATCCAAACGTGCAATAAATACAAAATGGTGCAATAAAAGCAACCCATAACAAGACTCCACATTGAATCCTTTAAACCGGACAATTGTCCCAAGACTATCTCAAGTCAAAACCGAGCAAAATGCTCAAACATATTAGTCCCATAAATAACGGTCATCAAATAACATAGAAATGCATTTAAACATCCATCGGGTAAACAAGTACCATAAGATTATTATCAATCCCGAACTCAACACGGTTTAAACAAAAAGGGTTTTCCCAAAAGGACTCACACCCTTATAATTCTCAATATGGTTGTTGACACTAAAACGTGCATTCTCCCAAATGGTTTATAAAATCATTTATACACATATGATTAAACCATCAAATAGACTCCATTTTGAGTAATAAATCTTTTAAGGATATAATTATGATTTCTAAACATCAAATATCCCAAAATCCCAAATATGGGTGTTTTACACATTTATGAAGATAAATACTACAAAGAGGTTAAATTACCCAAACAACTCAACAATTGATATTTTCAAGTAAAACACACACTCATTTGGAAAATACTATTTTTGGCATGTACAAAGTTTTCACAAATCAACTTGAACTCACCTTTGCTAGATTAAGCTAAATCTAGAGTTTCTCCAACGTAAGCTCCTTTGATGAAGATTGCATCCTCAAGCCAAAAGTTCCAAAACCTAGGTTTTTGAGTTTCCATCCATCAATACCGAAGTCTAACCATAAGAAATCATTCCTTAAACAATTTCATCCAAAAACCCCAAATATTCTAAACCCTAATCTTCAATAATGAAGAAGGTGAAGATTATCTCAACCAATCACCAACAAAATCATCTAACAATAACATCAAGGTAGAAGAAAGAGGAAATCCACAATAACCTAGCATTTGGGTTAAGAAATGTTACCTTAATCGTATGAACCTCCAACTAAAAGCTTCCAACCATCCACTTGAGCTCCAAGTTCTCCTATCTTCATCAATGGTGGGAAATGGGTTGAATTTGGTGAAGAAATGAGGGAGGAGAGGGGAGGTTTAGGGTTTCTTGAGAGAGAGACGACTTTTTAGAGAGTGAGTTGAGAGAGTTGAGAGGGATGAGTGAAATGGGGAAAAAGAAAGAAGAAAAGGGGTTTTAAAACCTTCTGGAGTCCGACGGCGAGAGTGACACGGAGAGAGTGACCATGTCACTCTCGCGAGTGTCATAATCGTTGAACCTCAAAAACCCTCGGTACAAAACCAGCGAGAGTGACACAAGTGTCACTTTCGCTGGTCACTTTAGCCGAGATTGTACCGAAAGTTGTTTTGGCCATAACTTCTTCGTTTTAGCTCCGTTTTTGCTCCGGAAAGGCCCGTTGGACTCGTATTTGAATTCTCCATCCAACAAGACTATCAAATCTAGGATTTAACTCCAAATCCTATTTTCCATAATTTTCTTAAAAGATCGATTCCTCACTAAATCGAAGTTGTACTTATCCGAAATTACGGGTGTTACAGTATAGTTGTCCCAACTTTCAGGAAGACATTCCAAAAATTTTGTTAGGATCTCAGAGTTAGAGTAGGTCTTACCAACAGTTTTTAAATCAATGATTAAACAATTAAAACGTTGGTGAACTTCAGATAAAGTTTCATTCTTACCACAAATAAAACTTTCGTACTGTCTTACCAGATTTATTCTTCTGGATTCTTGTACATCAGCTGTACCTTCATATTGAACACAGACTGTGTCCCACATGGATTTGGAGCTTCTGAGGTTCCTGATAGAATGATAGACCTCATCAGGTAAAGCCATAGATATGATTGATCTGACTTTGGTATCAATGGCCACCTTCATCTTATCTTCTTTAGTCCACTGGGAGACTTCTTTGATAAGTTGCCTTTCAGGAATGGCAGGGGTGGTAGCAGTGGCAGGAACAACAACATTGATGATGAATGGGATATAGGGTCCATTTTCCACATAGTGAGGTATAGTGGGATCTACACCTTCTAGGAAAAGCATCATTCTATTTTTCCAGATATTAAAATTATCTTTACTAAATCATGGAGGTTTGGCAAGAGAGCCATTATCACTGTAGTTTGTGTTTGTGTTTGTGCCATTTAGAAGATATCAAGGAAGAGATTAGTTTAAGCAAGATATTGTTTATGGAGATTAAACAATCTGCTCTGATACCACTTGTTGGCTTCGAAGGGTTATACAAGTATAAGTTTGTAGAAGGGGGGGTTGAATACAAACACACAAGATTTATGGTTTTCTAAATTGTTTATTGATAAATCAAAACAATTTACAGCTTGTTGCGGAATAAGATTAAGTACAAGATCTAATCTAAACAAACTTGAGAAGCACTAAGTATTCTTGCACTAAGAAAATATAGAAAAATGAAGATATTTTTCTAAGACACTAAGTAGATAAGGAGAGACCACCTTCAAACTGAAGGGGTATTCCTCCTATTTAAACCCCATGCATTTAATGCATGGCAGAAGGACTTTATGCGTGTCATCATTTGATTGGAAGCACGCTTTCTGACTTTTTGCAAGACATGCTTTGGGCCGCATGGTGAACAATGTAGTGGCAGAGTGGTTGTACGATTCTGGACAAAGGGATGTTCCTTCTGACAAATCGTACGGGGTTGTGCAAGATAGATAAGACAAATATTTCTTGAAGAGGAGGCTTCATGATCAGCGATCGCTGAGTTAATCTTACATCTGAGAAGACCTGATGCAAGTCAGCTATCGCTGAAGTCTTCTTCTTGAAACGTCGTGTGTGTGGACTTGTCTTGGTTTCACTGATGTCCGCATCAGATCATTGGTAGACTTGTCACATGTTCATCAGTTTTGTCTTCAATGTCAGCGATGAACTCTTTGTCGCGAAACTTGTCTTCAGGGATTACAAACAACATTGCTTATAATTTGAATTATTAGTGATCATCAATGATAAGCGAACAGGCTCATGTTATCACTGATGTACATTTATCGCAGAGAAATACTATGAAGAACAATGGTTACCATTAGTGATTCTGAACAGACTCAGTGCTATCACTGACGGCGAAACATTAATACATACAGATGTTCTTTGTAATTTTCACTAAGTAATTCTAATGGTCATCATCAAATCACTGAGAGAGTTTGGATCAACAGAGAGAGAGAGAAAAAGGACATGATAGGAGATAATGAGATCAATGGAGGAGGTCTTCATCGACGGAGATGACAGTGGCGGTGAAATCGTCGATGGAGGATGGTGGTCGTCGGCAAAGATGACGATGGTAACCGCAATAGAAATCGTCGGTGGTGGAGACATGGGTGCAACCGCCAATTACGAGGAGAAATCGTCGGTGGTGGATGGTGGCACAAGAGAGAGGAGGGTGGTGGAGGACAATGGTGCAAGAGAGAGGATGAGGGTAGTGGAGGATGGTGGTACAAAGGAGTGGGGAGGGTGGCACAAGGCAGAGGGAGACAATGAGGTGTAAAAAAATTAGGGTTTACATTAACCATATGAACACAAAAAGGAGTGAGTAAAATCTTAAAGTTAAATGGAACATTTTCCAAAAATTTAATATTCAAATCTCAAAATTGCAAGGCTTGCGGTTTTGTAATCTATACGCTTACGTTTTCAAATTGTGCACCATGTGTCCTTTACAAGGCTTGCAGACTTCTACTAGATTATGCCATGTGTTTTTTTTTTCGTATCTTGCAATTTGATTACTCGCATAAGATCACGACACATGTTATACCGCAACTTGTAGTTTTACCTTTTTGGCTTCCGTTTTTATCTTATTATATCCTTTTTTCTGGTTGGAAAAAGTTCGATACCGCAAGGTAATAAGTGTTTTACGATGTCAGACCTTCTAAATATTAATTCTAAATATTTTTGTACTTTTTTATGTTAAGGGGTGTTTGGGATTGCTTATTTAAAACAACTTATGCTTATTTTTAAAATTGTTTATCAACTTATGCTGTGATAAAAGGGAGTTGAAGTTAAAAATGTAATTTGGTCAAATAAGTTATAAACAATTTCAAACAAGATTTTTATGTTTTAGGGCGTTTGGGACCGCTTATTTTTTTACTTATTTGTTTATTGTTTTTTTCTCACCGCTAATAAATTATTTTTAGTGTTTGAATTGAAAAAAATAAAACTGTTTATGACTTTTCCCTAACACAAATAAGTTGTTTATAATAAAAATACTTGTTTGTGGTAGGAAAAAGTCATAAACACTTTTTTTTTCTTCCAATTCAAACACTAAAAATAATTTATTTACGGTAAGAAAAAAACAATAAACAAATAAGTAAAAAAATAAGCGGTCCGAAACACCCCTAAAACATAAAAACCTTGTAGTAAATGGCTATTTAGATAAATAAGTTCAAAAGAAAAACGTAATAAACTGCAGTTGCAGAGGGTCATTCCTCCGCATCACCAAGTTACAGGGATAACAATGAGGACAATGGAAGGAGTGGTTCTGAAGCTTCCTTCTTTTACTCAACTCATAAACCCTAACCATTTCACCAATCGGACCTCCCTAAACTTCCGTTTCACTTTCCCCAAATCTTCTTCTTCTTCAACAGCTTCTCTTTCTGTTCCAGCGGCAGCCCCCGTTTCTCTCGGACACTCCACACGACCCGATTTTCAAATTCTCCACCAGGTATCTAATTCCTGTACATCACTTTAAACTTCTGAGTTTTCTTCTTGTTGTTATACCATTTTTTCTGAAGAAAATTGATTAATTGAACTCTATTGGTGATAATTTAGAAACAACATCCATGTCGATTTTGAACTTGACATTCTCGATGCAGCTCTTATACCGGAAGGGAGGGAGTAATTGATAAATAAGAATGCATCAACCAATACTTCTTCTTAACTAATTTTGTATTCTACTATTAAAATTTGCAGTACCTTTGAAAATTGTTCAATTCCCTTTCTTTCCATGATAATGGTTCACTTTGAGAAATTGTAAAGATGAGTGAGTCATTGTGAGTGGTAAACTTGAGAATGGTGTCTTGCTACTTTTTCTCCAAAGTCCAAATTAATCGTGGATCTAAGGGAGTATTAATATACTTTGCTTTACTCTGATCCTGAAATTTGAAATCAAGTTCAATTTTAGCACACCCCGATGAGTTTGGGAAAATGCTTGTTATTGAAAATTTTGAGTTTGAGATTTTATATGAATCAAATCAGATTAATGACATGACCTTGTGACTTCAGGAGCCCATGATGAATAGAAAAGAGAATAATTTTTAGTGTGAATGGTCCGTTGTCGAGTGACTCTGTTTGTTGTGTAATTGACGATGTTCTGCTTTAGAAGTTATTATGGATAGAGACTGTAATCCTTTTATGATCATTTGTGTTGTCTTACAGAAGGTAAACAATGGATCAAAACTCGTTTACTTGGACAATGCAGCAACCTCACAGAAGCCTTCTGCTGTGATAGATGCTGTAAACACCTACTATAGATCATATAACTCAAATGTGCATCGTGGGATTCATTTCTTAAGGTATTATATTCCAATCAGTTTATTCAACATTTATTAGAAAATCATCTATAAAGGTTAGATGTGGCATGGAATTATTTGTACTCCTTCATTGTTTGTAGCTTATCAGTTTCTCTCTCTTGTTCGGGATTTAACTATGTATCTCTGAAACTCATTTCTACCATTTTATTTGAATTTAGTGCAAGAGCAACAGATGAGTATGAAATGGCAAGGAGAAAGGTGGCAGCTTTTATAAACGCATCAGAGTCTAGTGAGATCGTGTTCACAAGAAATGCTACTGAAGCTATTAACCTTGTAGCTTACTCATGGGGCATGTCTAATTTAAAACCCAAAGATGAGGTTTGATCTTTTTTGTTCCTTTTTCTATGAGAGTTTTATCATGTAGTTTCCATTGTGAGGCATTCTTTTATTCGGGGTTTCTGCAACTATGGTCATTGAGTTTCATATTGAATTGCAATAATAGGGAATTGGTATTGGTGTTTTCAATATTTATTGGCAGACCAACAATGTACATAGTTTTTAAGGCCTAAAATACCAAATGAAAGCACATTTGCTTATCATCAAGTTTAGTCGAACATAAATGAAATGAAATCATGTACATAGAATGATAGAAGTTGCAAACGAAAAAGCTGGATCAACAAGAAGAACAATTTGTAGGAAATAAGATATGGTCGAGTGTTTTCTTTTCAATCTAGTAGGAAGCGTTCAATTAATAAAATAACTTCATTGTAGAAGCATCCCCCAAAAATAGAGGAGTAATGCCATGAAGAATCAACATGGTAACCAACCTCCTCAAAACAATGTTTGTTTGATTTAGCTATATCAGTTTGTTGCCATGTAAGCACATAGAGAGTCATGTAGCATCTCAACTATATTTGTACATCTTGCAAATCTTGGAAGTAGTTTGTATAATGAATGCACAAATTATCAGCATAAACATCAAACTCATTTTTAACAAAAACATCAACGATTCAACGGTAATACAACTTGAGAAGACATTGACATGAAACTTTAGTAAGTGGATCCATGCAACTCCAGAAAATCCATAAAAAGACAAAATATCTAAAATGCCTAACAGATTTTACCGGACAATGGACCCAAACGTCAGAGTGAACAAGTTCAAGAACACCCCTAAAACTGTTCGTTTCTAGGTGCATAATAAAGGTGCTATTTAATCTGAAGATAGAAGTAGCAGTTCTGCTGTGTTCAGTGGCGGATCCATAAATTTTTATGGTTGGGGGCACACTTAAGAGTGTCAAAAAAATTCCGAAACCGGATAATTCATCTTAACCAAAACGGTTTCGTCTTATTTGTTTTCGCCTTAGTGCCTTACACAGTTCGTTAAATCGAATACAGATATCTTATTCAGTGCATTTTTCCGTTAATTTTTTAGTATTCTGGTTAAACCAAGACATTATACATTTATACTACTATTTATATATTTTTCTTTTTTGTTTAAACTTGAAACAAATGAATCCATTGCATATTTATAATGCAAGTTAAACTAATTCATAGTAAACCAGATGGCTAAAGAGAGAAATTAGGGCCTTTAACCAAGACATTATTTAATATTAGGGCCTTTAACTTTTATTTGTTGGGGACTTTGACTTTTTTTTTCCAAATGTAGGTAAAAGGAAATAGAAAACTAAGTTGTTTGACATGATTTTGTTGGGGGCCTGTGCCCCCTACCACATGGCTATAGATCCGCCCATGGCTGTGTTGGCAGATTTCTTTAGTAGAAGGCTTGGGTCAGTTTTTAGAACACATCAATAGGCAATAAATAATGTGCAAAGTGATCTAATGGGCCAAACAAAGATGTATCCTAGTAAAATGGCATAATCTATATATCTAACATGTGGTTACCTAAGTGAGCTGTAAATTTCGTGTTTGGCAAAGTTATAAACCCTTGGGCGTGAGGCTTCATATGGAAGTCTGGTTGGCCACTCTTTAAATACAAGATTTGGTCCCAATTGTCATTTCCTGTCGTGATAAAAAAAATCTACGTCATTGTTATAACTGATATAGAAGACTACGACCAACCGCAAATAGTTTTCATGTTGAGTTGCAATCAGAATTTTTATGTATTTTGTATGCTTATCATGTTGTTAAGATTCTAAGCGTTAACAATAACGTTGGATCATGTATAACAATATTGACCAAGTTATTTAAACTTTTAGGAAGATACTTGGTTAGGAATGTCTTATGATGTTGACAGCTTGTGAGGTTATGCAACCACTTCTTATTGGTCATGTAGATTTTGGTATTCCATGCTCTTTGAAATTAGAATAATTTATTCTGACCACAACGATGTTCCAATATTGAATTTGTATTCTGCTAAAGCGTTGTCCCAATATTACATGCAGATAGTTCTCACAATTGCAGAACATCATAGTGCCATTGTTCCGTGGCAACTTCTATCTGAGAAGACTGGTGCAGTTTTGAAGTTTGCCAGCCTAACAGAAGATGAAGTCCCGGATACCAAGATACTACAAGAATTGGTTTCTAAGAAGACAAAACTAGTAGTGGTTCATCATGTCTCAAACGTGCTTGGTACGTATTACCCACGTCTGTTTATGATGGATGCATCATCTTTTGCAATTTGATTGCGGAGTTTATCTGTATCTAGATGGCATGAAATTTAATTATGTAAATACTTTTTTGATCTTACATGCGATAGAAAAGGATGTTTCATTTTTTTTCCTCTTCTGCATTTTCTTGCCAAAGGCTTCTAGAATGTTCCTTATTTCCTGTGGAAGTATTGGCCTTCATAATAGAGCGAACCAACTTCTTTACCCTTTGAATGTGTAATCAATGATGAGGCTTGTTGAGAAGGATATTGGTATCGCGGTATCGCCCTGCAGTGCCCAGTAGCAATTTTTGGAAACAAGAGGGAAAATAAATAGGAAATAGGGAAGGTAGGTGGTTTAGTATTTTTTTTAGTAAGTATGAGATTTATATACAGAAAATATTCACACACACACTCCTCACCTTTGATAAGGTTTGAACCCTTGAACTCCTGAGAGGCTGGGCTCTACCACTAACTTGGATACCGCTCGGCTAATGAACTTTTAATGCGGTTTAGTATGTTGGATATATGGAAAGTGATACAAAAGTCCAGACATTCGGGAGTTTGCCAAGCTCTCTCAATCCACTGACATACATAATAGTTTTTAGCTCCCATCTACAATCCCTCTCTTTTCTTTTCATAAATTCATACTTAAAAAACTTCCCTAAACACACACTAAAGTTGCCACCACTTGTACCACATGTGCGTTGCAAGCTTCTAACGGTTGTCCCCAACTTTGAAAGTAATAACCCATACATTGTAATTTTGAGGTAGTCCCAAGTTGTAAGCATTATCATTCATTTATCTGTTACAAAAAGGGACATCAGCTGTGGGCATTTGCTATGATATTTGATGGTTGAGAATGTCTTCTTTCTTGGATGGTGATGTGCTAGATGTTACATCTCTACAACGCTAAGTAGTAACCCATGCAAGTATACATTGTCTTAAGTTGTAAGATCTCAAGATGAAATATTTGTGTTATGGTGAATTACAACTACCGGCGACAACAATAATTAGAAGGAGCTAGGGTGTAGGGATCCATTAAGATATTCAAACAAATAAAGTTGACAGAATGCTACAACATCAAAAAAGTGGTGGTATAACATTTCCATCAAATAACTCGCCTTATCCAACCAATAGCTTTTTAAGGTACTCTTTCGAGATTTAAAATGACACATATCCATAGACTTAACTTTCATATCTCTATATAAAGTTAAGAGTCTGGGCAATGGCTAAAACCATTCCTTATATAAGCTAAATGGAATGAAAACGAGTCTCCTCATTTCTATGTAGCTCTTTCGAGTCTCCCTCTATATCATTCAAGTTTGATGCATGCTTGTTGGTTTATCTCTAAGTCCAACTCACTTTGATGCTTTTAAGCACGTGATCAACTTACATTAATGGATGTTATTTAACAATATGTACTTGAAAGATGTGGTTGGAAAGATTTGCTATTTAATTAACAACTTCCACCACTAAAAAATGGTTTTTAATCTTAGCTTTACCCCACACCCAAGCTAGGTATTTAGCCTACCATACTTGGAATGAGAAACTTAATTGCATAAAAGATAAGCTGAAAATAATTAAAACTGCAATAAATAAATGACTTGAATACTTGATGCTTCCTTGAATTTAGAGAGAATTACAACAGAGGATTCTAAGGTGAAGTTACATATGGTTTTGTAACTACCAAGTTGCCTACTAAAAGTGTTCAACGTCACCAAAGGATAAAACTTTTATCCAACTTCTACAAAAGCTCAAAACAATTCATGGTGCACAAAAGAGGGTACAAAGATTTGGGATCAAATCGTACTACAAAGTCTGCAAATCTGCAGGAAACCAGCTGGTAATGAAGTAGATAAAAGCACAAAAGATCCACCAAAATATTGCCAAGGAGCCTAGAAAACCACCCTACAGAATTATGTTGTAGCATTCTTCCGGCATCCATCCTATTTACAGAGTTTTTCCACAAATCAACACATAAATTGGAAGTAAACAGGTCCTTCTTGTCATTTTAGCTTCCAAGATAATAAAGTTATAAAATTAGAATAAAAAACTCAACTTTTGGAATTTGAGAAAAGATAACGGAGGAATAAAATAAGAAAATGTGCTAAATCATCAAATAAGTTGATGCTTATCAGATGGACCCACACAAGAGCATGTTGAGCATATCGGACAAATCTTTGCATAAGTTGTGCTATTCTCAGTTTGCCCTACTCAATCTTGTGCAAGTGCTAACCACAAGGTTTGTGGCGTACTGGTTAAGGCCTTGGGGGGATGTGGCTCAGAAACCAATCTACCCCGGGTTCGAATCCAGGCGTTGGCAACTTGTGGCCACCGAGGAATTATCTCAGGGCTGCATGCTTAGCAGTCAATCAGTGCCAGGGATTAGTCTAGGCAAAGCCTAGGATACCCTTTCAAAAAAATCTTGTGCAAGTGCTTTACCATTTTAGCATAGGGCATCCATAAAACTCTCTTACAAGTTCAAATAGGATATGGCATCCCAATAGTCTCTCATAAATACGTACTTTTGATTGGCTATTTTAGTATGGGTGTAACCGTGTAAGTACTGTGATGATGTTTTCATTGTGAAGTTATTTGTCTATTTTCTTTCAAAAAATAAACATGCATGTATATCCATGTGTGTTGTGTCCAAATTTCATATTTTGGAAGGAACGAACCTACCCACTTATTATTTCTGATAACACAGAGTTTTCTTGGATAATATATATATGTCAGGATCTTTTACCTTGTACCGGCTTAAACTTTTGGCTAAGTTCATGACTTTTAGTATCATATTGTGCAAGCTGATAATGACTAATAACAAACAAGTATCACTAATACTATGCTCTTATGTAGCTTCTGTTCTCCCTATAAATGAAATCGTCCAATGGGCACATGCTGTTGGCGCAAAAGTTCTGGTAGATGCTTGCCAAAGTGTACCACACATGGTGGTTGACGTCCAGAATCTTGGTGTTGACTTTCTTGTCGCTTCTTCTCATAAGGTGAGTTACTTTCTATGCATACACATATTCAATGGCCGTTGAGGTTAGTTTTATGAAGTTGAGGGGGATAAACATGCTTCAGATGTGTGGGCCTACAGGCGTTGGTTTCTTGTATGGAAAAAGTGAGCTTTTGGCAGCTATGCCTCCGTTTTTAGGTAAGCCTGGTTCCTAAAATATAGAAGACCACTTTCAAGTCTTCTCTTACTCTTAACATAAATTATGGTTGATATTGCAGGTGGTGGCGAAATGATATCTGATGTTTTCTTGGATCATTCTACTTATGCTGAACCTCCATCCAGGTTGGTCTAAAATATCCATTGACTTTTGGTTTGCATCCACATTAATGTACTTGAACTTTGATCCTTGAATAAGCTGCATCTTATATTGGAAGTTGTTATTGTTTCAGATTTGAGGCTGGAACACCTGCAATTGGGGAAGCTATTGGTTTAGGAGCAGCGATTGATTATCTCTCTGAGATCGGGATGCAAAAGATTCATGATTATGAGGTGATCCTCATCTTTTTTTCTTTTTTTTTTTAATTTTTTAATGTTCTCTAGCTGTGATTACTATAATTGTGATGAAATTATTATAGTTCTTGATGCATGTATGCATTATTTGGTTTATCAGGTAGATCTGGCTAATTATCTTTATGAAAGCCTTCGTGTGGTCCCTGGTGTTCGTATATATGGGCCAGCACCTTCAGCAACCGTTCATCGTGCTGCTCTATGCTCCTTCAATGTTGAGGGCCTTCATCCCACAGATATAGCAACTTTTCTTGATCAACAGGTATCGAGTTCTTGACTTTTCTGGATTCTCACTCTTTCGAGTTGCACTTTACCCTGAAAAATACACCAACACCAAAAAACGAAACAATCGTATTTCCTAAGAATGGTATCATATCATTAACCAAATCGAGAGGGAAGTTCTGTTAGGAACCCAAAATTGATTAGGAACCTGGGAACCGTCCGCAACGCGTCATGTGTCCCTCTTCGGGATGAGTATTCATCATGGATAACACATTTATGATGAATATGGAAGTGTTATTCATCATGAATCACACATTCATGATGAATATGGACATGTTATTCATCATGAGTTGCACATTCATGAATACTACGTCCATATTCTTGATGAATATGTCACGTGTTGTGCTGTGTACGATTCCCGGTTCCTAGTCAATTTTAGGTTCCTAACGGAACCTGCCTGCCCACCAAATCTAATTGGTTTGTGGTATGATTTAAGTAAGAAGTTTCTGAAATGGAAAAAAGAAACCTGAAAAACAAAGAGTAGGCTTTCCTGATTTGGCAATATATGATGTTGGTTCAGCATGGAGTAGCCATTAGATCTGGGCACCACTGTGCCCAACCACTCCATCGGTATCTGGGGATAAACGCGAGTGCACGAGCCAGCCTTTATTTCTACAATACAAAAGAAGACGTTGATGATTTTGTTCGGGGACTTGTTGACACAGTTGATTTCTTCAGCTCTTTCAAGTAGATCTTTCTTTCCACTGCAGCTTCATACAGTTTTGTGCTGATGTGCCCACTGACTCAGAAAGGATTAAGTATGAAATTTAAATTATACCAAAGACACGAGCATATTGGTTTTGGTGTCTTAAACAAGACTTGGCCTTCTTGGGTTGTGAATATTGTATTATTCACTGCATTCAGTATTTTGATTGCTCCTTTCCATGGTGATATACTTTCTTTTTTAAAGTTTTTTTTGCTTTATTTCTCTAAATGAGTCTATACAATCTTATGTGTGTGTGTGTATATTTTCATAATCATACATAATATTAATATTTTATATATTCTTGTGTTTTACAATATAGTATATAGTACCAAATGTGATATTTGGTTATAGATTCACGTGTTATTTAGTTAGATGCGATATTGATAATTTATTCTTGTGTTTCATCTTATAGCATATCACGTGTGATTAGAAACGTAGAAAAATAATCGTGACAAAAACCTTTATAACAAAGCTAAAAATGGGATGTAATGAAATTCAGGTCGTGGTTGGCAACCATAAGTAAGTTTTTTTTTGGGTACTTGAACAAAAATTTGGATGAACATTAGCTAGTTTATTTAAACGCTACTCGGAGGGTCATGTTGAAACGAAAAGAGTCAATTTGCTAGAAATGAAGAAGTTCTAAGGTCATATATGATGCACAATTAATCATATATGATTAAACGCAAGTTGCGTTGGCCAACACATGGCAGACAACCTTCCACCGTGACCTTTGGGTCACTTTCACCAAGTCTCCAGTGTCCCTCTTTGATTTGTTTAATCATACACGATTAAACGTTCGTATCACGTATATTCATATTGGCCGAATGTGGACAAGAATCTTTACCCAATTGATTGAATAAGCCCGTTGAACCACATATAAACACTCGGATTAGCATGTTAATGTGAGATTTTTAACATGATATCTAAAATTTTAGGACCCAATTTTACATATATTTGCTTTTATATTCTTCTTGAATCTTGAATTGAGTTGGTTCTCTTTTCTTTGGTGTTGATCCTTTAGAAGCTTTTGGTTTTATTCCCTATTCTAAGGTCAAAGCTTCCTCTTCTTTTAGGGATTTAGTTTTAATGTGAATAAGTGAAGACATTTACTTTTTGGTACTAAGTTTGTTTTCAACAGGGTCTAGAACAAAACCCAAAACTAAGAGGGGTCTAAATTTTTTTGAGAACAAAAAATTTGGTCTGGTTATAATATTTTTGGTCTTAAAATTTTGAATGATCGGAGTTGATCCCTTCTCTTAACATCTGTTAAAAGAACCCGTTAAATCAAGGGTATTTTAGTCATTTTCTTACTTAATAGATAATTATGCAAACCCGACATTTTCAAAAAACTTTGTTGAACCATCTACACCGTTCATTTCTCTTAGATGATGAAATATTTATTTTAAATGAAAATACACGACCAAGGGTAATTAAGTAATTGTTAAATTGAATGCTATATTATTTTTTAAAATTTTTATTTTAATTATAGTAGTAATGGATTTATAGGGATATTTTCCATCATCAGGTCTCCAAAACGGTTATTAATGATTTGATGCGTATCTTTTCCATTTTTTCTTCTTAAATTATATATATATATATATATATATATATATATATATATATCTATACTACATATATAAGCATATAGACATAATGTCTTAAAGACAACCTATAAAACATAAGATACAACCCTTTAAAGCTTAAAATCAGAAAATCTCTTAATTACAAACATATGTGCATAATGTACAAGTATTTTTAACATGATACCACCTGTACCACCCATTTTGGTTAGACACGGTTTTATTTTTCCTCTGATTTTTTCTCCATTAATGATTATTCCTACTTCTTCCACACCCATACCCTACTTCTACAGCCATACCCATCTAATGACTTAATCCTACTTCTTCCATGCCCATACCATCTGATGACTTATTCCTACTTCTTCCACACCCATACCCATCTAATGACCTATTCTTCAGAGGCATACCTCTCATCCCCAAGTATTTATCGACCCTATGAAGATTCAAATTTTCAAATGCTCTCGCTTTCCTTTTCACTCTGTCTCTCTCTTGGTTTTATGCAGCGGAGACGGTGGCAGCGGAGGAAAAACCTTTGGTTAAACCTCCGATTATCATTTTTTAAGCTATCTGTTTCCTCCCCCACGATTCCAAGATGAACCTCCGATTTCTGGTTACTCCCCCATCCCACGTCCTGTAAACCCTAAATTTTCTCAGCCCCTCCCCCACGATGACACTCCGATTTCTATATATTTCTATAGATTTCTCCCGTTCCCAACCACATCCTTGTTATCTCTGCTTAATGTTATCATTATTCACATCAGAGCTCCACCGACGGCAAACACTTCCATCTCCATTGGCTTCTGTAAACTTATCAGTATCAAGGTATGTTACTGTTTTGTATGCTCTTTTGGTGTGTTGTCTCGATTTTGGTGTTCTAGGGTTTTCATCCGATCAAAATTTTCAACGTTTCGGTCTGGCTCTGCATAATTGATCAGTCCTTGGACGATTGTTCCAATATGACATGTAAATCATCAGCCTCGCCTCTCTGATGATTCCGCTCGATCGATTCCTTCTTCTCAAAATTCAGAAGGTCTCGAACCCTAGAACCTCTTTTCTACCGTCAAATTTGCAGGTTGTGTTTGGAGAAAAACAACAGACCAGACTCTCAAGTAACTTGTTTTTGTTTAATTTCTCTTTGACATGAATGGAGGTTTTTTTTTCTTACAGGGATTATGATGTTGAGAGCGAACGACAGAAGCAAGTTGAAGAGTTCTACAAGATGAACCATATTAACCAAACATGTGACTTTGTAAGCATCATGATTTCTTAGTTTCTTTTTTGTTCTTTTGTGTAGTGTGAAATTATGTTGAGGTTTTTTATTTGGGGGTGTATGGAAAATAAGAGAAGGTTGGAATAATTAATGCAGGTGAAGAGGATGAGAGAAGAGTATAAGAAATTGGATAAGTTGGAGATGAGCGTTTGGGAATGTTGTGAACTATTAAATGAAGTTGTTGACGATAGTGATCCTGATTTGGATGAACCCTAAATTGAGCATTTGTTACAAACAACTGAAGCCATTAGGAGCTGAAGCCATTAGGAAAGACTATCCAAATGAAGATTGGCTGCACTTGACTGCCCTTAATTCATGGTATATATGAATGTCAATCCCATATATATACATATTCATACTGAATCATGTTTCTTATGGTAATATTTTTTATGGGTTGTAGACCTTGGGAAAGTTCTTCTCCTTCCAAGATTTGGAGAGCTTCCACAATGGGCTGTTGTGGGTGATACACATCCTCTTGGTTGTACTTTCGACGAATCAATTGTTCACCACAAGGTATATTTTTTAACTACCTAATAATAACCAATTTATATCCTAACACATGAAACCTATAAAATTGACCAACAATGATTAAATCTAAGGGTATCTTTTGTTTTTATTTTACTAAGGGTTAATGTTTTTATGATGCAGTATTTCAAAGAAAACCTGGACAGTAACAATCCTGCTTATCAAAAACGGAATCTATCCCGAAGGATGTGGACTAGACAATGTGATGATCTCATGGGGTCATGATGACTACATGTACTTGGTATGTTAATTATCGAAGAAAAATTTAAATAAAAAACATACCTGTAGTTATTTTTAGCCTTCGAACCGTTGTGGGTATATATCAAGGTTCTAAATAGCGTGATGCGTGGCGTGGCGGCGAGGCCAAGCCTTAAGCCTTAGGAGCCATAGCGAGGCCACGGCGTTTATCAAGGCGTGACTTATGGCGGCAAATCTCTATATCATATATAATATTATATATGAAAACATGTGTTTTGTGCTATTACTCGATTAGGCAATCATAATAAACAAGTTAAATTAGGTTATATATTAAAACTAAAAACTATGACATCAAAAACGTAAATAAAAATCAAATATCACGTCACAAAAGACCGCACATTAGGCCATGGTGTGTCGCAGCCATAGCGTGGCGTGAGACACAAGCCTTAAGCCACGGCGCGCCATGGCGGCTGTTGCGGCGAGCCTTTTAGAACAGTTATATATGTAGCCTTCAATGTAGGTCCCTATGGGCACACAAGAAAGATGATGACAATCGATAAGTTCCATGTAAACTAAACTAAAATTTACATTCTAAATTTGCAGGTGGCCAAGGAAAATGGAACCACTCTGCCTCAAGCAGGATTATTTATTATTCGTTACCATTCTTTTTATCGTAAGCTGCTACAACCTTAATTTACACAAAACAATAAAATAAAGTTTGTAGATTTCAATATTGAATCTTACCGTTATGAATTTTTGCTTCCAATTGTGCCAGCATTGCATCGGGCTGAAGCCTATAAGCATTTGATGAATGAGGAGGATGTTGAGAACTTGAAATGGCTTCAAATCTTCAAGTAAAGCCTGCTAACTTATTTGTAGTTAAGGGAATATAAGCGTAATAGTATGAAAAACGTTTAATTTAACATTTACGTTTGGTTGCAGCAAGTATGACCTTTACGGTAAAAGCAAAGTCCGTGTTGATGTCGAAAAGGTCAAGCCCTACTATCTATCACTCATTGAAAAGGTGAGGAACCATTTGATGAGTTATCCTCCTGCAAAGAAATTCGTAAGGATCTTACTGTAACTATATTTAATTGAATTTTCTCTCTGTTTCTTTTTTTTCAGTATTTCCCAGAAAACTGAGATGGTGAAAGTTTGAACAAGATTTGAGGTGATTGAGAAAACATTCAGGGTCTATTGTGGGATTATTGATGCAATTTATATCTAGAGTTTCGTTGTTATTTATAATGGGTATAGAGATTTTGGTTTCCAAATCGTCCTCTTTTTAGAGTTTTGTTTCGTTAAGGATGTTTTATTGTATTTTATCGATGAACTTTTCCATAAATAAGCTAATGCAGTGATTTTGTATGAGGTTGTTATATTTAAGAACTAAAATGCTTCTTAAGCTGAAGCTCTGGTGAGTCCTACTTGGTTACTCTCTTTTAGTAGGAATCGGCAAGCACCAAGGATTTAGTAAAATGCCTTGCTTTTTGTGGGATTATCACATATATATGTACATTAATTGATGCTTTAATTTTCCTGCAAAGGATAGCTAGGAATGGTCGAGCACATTGTTAAAAGCTGCTTGGGTATAATGAAATGAACAAGTCATCTTGATTTCATATTGTGTTTTAATTGGGTTTTACTGCTCCATAATAGACGTGCTTGATTTCATATTGGGTTTTAATTGGGTTTTACTGCTCCATAGTACATGTGTCTGCTTTTAGTTTGGGTTTTAATTAATGAATTGAATTGAATTTAAAGAATGTAGCCAATTGATTTGATGAATTATTTTTTGTTGGTTGGGATAGATGAAGAGATTATGAAAGCCATGACCAACTACTTTTTTATGGTGCCAGATCAATGCTCTGCTCCTGCTGTTTTACCAAGCAGGGATCCCTATGAAGACAAGACAAGGCCCAAGACTTGATGGTTTGCATTGTAGTAGTATATTTTGATGATTATATTTTCAATATTGTTTAGAATTCATTTTTGAGTCGTAAAAAACATGAGAGAGATAGAGAGAGGATTTGGAGAGACATTGTATGTCTTTGAAAACTCTACTGATATATTCCCATTTTATTTTTTTCTAATTGCGTAAAGATATTGCGATTTAACAAGTTGGTAGGTTGGGTTTATTTGGGTTGTTTGGCGGTTGGTGGCTTTGTACAACCATGAACGTCGAGGATTTTGTTCAAGCATATCGTCAGGCCCTTCAAAGTAAGTTTCTGAAACCATGCCTTATGTCAAATTGTATTTTACTGAGTTCTCATTGTGGGTAAAATTTTAGTTCATTAAAACGACTTCGATTCAAGCACCAGAATTAACATACACAGGCAATGCTGGTAAATACAACTTTACATTCAGAATTATATTTTCTTAATGCTGGTAGAATGATGCAGAACTCATAAACTAATTCACCCTCCACCCTTATGGCCTTATCTTCACATAACTTCCATTTCAAAATATGCATCTGAATTCACGAGTTAGTCTTACACGAAATAGTCTACACTTTCACTAAACTTACTGGGCAAGACTTTAATCCATTAAAACGGCATCGTATATAACATTTTTTATATGGTAGATGCTTACCGGGTAAGAGCCATGCTCTCATTTACCGGGTAAGACTCCCGATATTTGTCATCGCTCTTACCGGGTAGGATTCTCAATTTTTGTCATGTTCATCCGATAAGGTAAAGTAAGTCGGTAAGCACTTAGCGGGTAAGCGTTTAGTAAACGACACCTTATTGTATGTGTTGAAGGAACTATAGGATAACGTTTCTTTGAAATGAGCCTTTAAGATCGATACAAGCCACACTATCCCAATTGCAGGATAGTGGACTTAAATCACAATTAGCTGTTGAAGAATCAAACAAATTTTGCTTAAAGATTAAAAGCGTACTCGTCATCAAGAGTTATTTAAAGAATCTTTATTATTTCAGCTTTTTAGTGCTTTGCATGCTTTTTACTATGTCTGAATGAGTTTACTCAACATGTAACAAAATAAGGCCCCTGTTTGTTTTATGTTCCCGATATTTGTTCCTGATTGTACAACCTTTTCGTCTTTCCCGTTTATACTACAAACCTTCCCATCCAGATGGTAAAGACATTCATCTCCACGTAAAGGCATTCAAACATTTTCGTATATGTTGTTCATAGTTCAAACCTCCGGGTAAAAGACATTAATCTTCACCAATTTGGTTTTCTTTTGCAGGCTCGAAGCTTTTCAAACAGCTTTGTCTTTGAAAACCGAATCCCCTTTGTCTTCTTCCTTTTATACTACAACAGGTATGCCATTTTTTTACAGTCAATTGAAAATCAAATCCTCTTCGTCTTATCCCTATCATACTGTTGTTTGTAGAAAACCATATCCCCTTTTTTATGGCCATCTTTAAATCTTCACCCTTTTTTTGTTCACAAAAATCTTGAAGGCAAACCTCCAAAACTCTTCTCAAGTCAAGCAACGATTCAAATTATAAAACGTCGGCCACCTATATAAGATCCATCTATTAATGTTCATGGGTTGGAAACGACTATTGGGAAATATACAAATGTGCATCTATATGTAACCTGAAATATCATATAAAAAACATGTCTAACAATGATGCAATATGGATTTGCTCAAAACATATGAACAAAAAACAATTTATACTAAAAGTCATGCCTCCAAAATTGATGGTAACGTATACAACAACGTGACCTACCACTAAGGCACTAAAAGAAAATGCGGTTATTAACAGTAAATGGATAATCCTTCTTACACACAAACCCACCAATAAGAAGTTAAAAGATAATCCTTTCTACCCGGCCCCTCCACACACAAACACACATACACACAAATCATGCACAAACAGACTTATTCCATCCGAAATTTTGGTAGATTTGATGTAGTACCAATTACCAAACACCCCAATCAGTAATCACGTGGATTCATCCTCTTCGCCCTCCAATGCTAGCTAGATCCATTCAAGTTTCATGTTCTTATTCTTCCCTCATTTATATAATGGAGGTACATGGTTGATTGCCACTGTTGAAAAACTAAATAGATTTAAAATAGAAAAAGAATACACAAAAATGTTAGATTTATGCATTCTCGTAAATCTTAACTTTGTATTCAGTTTTTTGCAATTTCTATATTAAAGGCAAAATTTGGTGCAGCCACATGACCATATTGTTCTTTTTTCATATAAAAGTAGGAACAACTATTGGAGTAAAGAGAGGTGCCTTACTATGCAGAGTAGAGGAGAGCAACTTCAACCAATCTACTCGAGCATCACTGATGTAGAGCCGAGGTTTCCTGTAAAAATAAAATAAAATAAAAAATGAAACTAAAACTCAACTTGTTACTGGAGCTGAAGAATTTTAGTGCTTGGAAGCTTACAAATTCAACGTGTTATATACTACAAATGGAGAAAGTTCAACCAGGAAACACCATACTTGTGAAAGGCAACACCCATATTTGTGAAGGAAAACTATTTTTGTTTCTTAAAATATTGCGCGGGTACACAGCTAGAATTTGGCATTCCGCCGCATTGTGTATTTGAGAAAAAAAGTCACCCAACCCCTTTGTCAAACTTGAGAGCTTTTCATTTTTCATTCTGTGATAAAATTTTAACACCTTTCCCACTCCGTGCATTGCACAGGTACTCTACTAGTATATATATATATAGGGAAGGGTTCAATTGAGAAGTTTAAATATTTTGAGAAATAGAGAAGTGATCATATCCATTGGATTAAATAATCCACGGTCAAGAAATTCGCGTTACACCTGATTAATGCGCGCGTCCACATTAATTAATAAACGACGCTCAGGGGTATTTAGGGTAGTTTCGTAAAAAATACGCGAGACATGTTCATATATGAATTTGTGTGATTCATATATGAACCTTTGTGTTCATATATGAACCTTTGTAATTCACATATAAAATATTTTTAACTAATTCATATATGAACCTTTGTGATTCATATATGAATCTTTGTATGAATCTTTGTGATTCATATATGAATCAGTTAATTTGTTCATATTAGAATTAGTTAAAAAAATTCATATATAAATCATTAAGGTTCATATATGAACAAAAAGGTTCATATATGAATTAGTTAAAAAAAGTTTATATGTAAATTACAAAGGTTCATATATGAACACAAAGATTCATATATGAATCAGTTAATTGGTTCAACTGATTCATATATGAACCTACAATTAATTAGTTTCATATATGAAACACAAAGGTTCATATATGAATTAGTTATAAATAGTTCATATGTGAATTACGAAGGTTCATATATGAACGTATAGTTCATATGTGAATCATACAGATTCATATATAAACTCAGCCCGTGTTTTTTGTAAACGGGATGACTAATTACCAAAATACCCTTCCGTGTTCAAAATCAGCGCATTTAATCGAAGAGTCACGATCACTTCTCTATTTCTCAAAATATTTAGACTTCTCAAATGAACCTAACACTATATATATATATATATAGAGAGAGAGAGAGAGGGGTTCAAGGGAAAACCTTAAATAACTGAAAAACTAAAGAACACCCTTAGATCAAAGGAGTTTTTTAGGCCGTACGATAGGCCCAAAGAGCATCATCAAGTTTGGTTGACCAATCTTTACGGTGTGGTTTAACGATTTTTTCTAAAATGCCTTTGATTTCTCGGTTTGAAAGTTCGGCTAAACAATTGGTCTGCGGGTGATATGCAGTGGCCACTCTATGATGTATATCTTATTTAGCAACAACCGAGCTCATGACTTTGTTCACAAAATGGGTGCCTTCGTCACTGATTAATGCCCTTGGTGTTCCAAATCGAGTGAAAATATTTTTATGCAAAAATTTCACCACGGTGTTTGCATCATTGGAGTGACATGCAACAGCTTCCACCCATTTTGAAACATAGTCCACCGCAACCAAGATATAAAAATTATTGTTTGAGTTTGGGAAAGGACCCATGAAATCGATTCCACAAACATCAGAAAGTTCCACCTCTAGAATGTTGTTAAGAGGCATCTCGTTCCTTTGTGAAATGTTCCCGGTGCGTTGACACTGCTCACAATTTTTCACAAATTCGTAAGAGTCCTTAAACACAGTGGGCCAAAAGAACCCACTTTGCAAGATTTTTGCAGCAGTGCGGTTTCCACCAAAGTGGCCACCGTAGTGGGATGTGTGACAACCTTGGAGTATTTGATGTCGTTCACTCCCGTGGACACAACGCCTCAATATTTGGTCCGTCCCTATCTTATATAAAAAAGGGTCGTCCCAAACATATTGACGAGTGTCATGAAAACTTTTTAAATGGTTGTCCACTCATCCCGTGGGGCTTTAGTCCACTTGCTAAAAAGTTTGCAATGTCAGCATACCAAGGAATATTTTTGTCTTGATGTTGAACTGCTAACAATTGTTCATCGGGAAAATTCTCTTTGACCGGAGTGGGTTCCACAGTGGTCACTACCTTTTCGAGCCTGGATAGATGGTCAGCTACTTGATTGCTTGTTCCTTTCCTATCAATGATCTCAAGGTCGAATTCTTGCAACAATAAAACCCATCGAATCAAACGTGGCTTGGAATCAGCCTTGTTGATCAAGTATTTTATCGCTGCATGATCAATGTGCACTATGACCTTCGTCCCTATCAAGTAAGACCTGAAACGATCAAAAGCAAACACCACCGCAAGTAATTCTTTTTCAGTGACAGTATAATTAATCTGAGCTTCAATCAGTGTTTTACTTGCATAATAAATGGGGTGAAAGATTTTGTTTTTTCGCTGTCCTAGTACGGCTCCTACAGCCCACTCGCTGGCATCACACATGACTTCGAATGGGAGTGACCAGTCAGGAGTGGTCACTATGGGTGCAGTAACTAAGGCTTTTTTGATTGTTTCAAAGGCATCACGACATTCTTGGGTGAAATTAAATTCTTTTTCATGTTGCAAAAGGTTACATAGGGGTTTAGTTATCTTGGAAAAATCTTTGATGAACCTCCTATAGAAATCTGCGTGACCCAAGAAACTTCGAATACCTTTCACAGTTGTGGGTTCGGGAAGTTGTGCCACTACTTCAAGCTTGGCTTTGTCAACTTCCAATCCTCTCTATGAGACAAGATGACCTAGGACAATACCCTCTTCGACCATAAAATGACATTTTTCCCAATTTAAAATAAGGTCGTGGGTCTTACATCTCACTAGGCTTTTCTCTAAATTTCCCAGGCAGTTGTCAAATGATGTCCCTATCACAGAGAAGTCATCCATAAAAACTTCTATGGTGTCCTCAATCATGTCGGTGAAAATGGCCATCATACAATGTTGGAACGTGGCTGGGGCGTTACACAATCCAAATGGCATCCTCCGGAATGCAAAAGTACCGTAGGGACAAGTAAAGGTGGTATTTTCTTGGTCCTCGGGGGCGATATGGATTTGGTTGTATCCGGAGTATCCATCTAGAAAACAATAGAATTCATTTCCCGCTAACCTATCAAGCATTTGGTCGATGAAAGGTAAGGGAAAATGGTCTTTCTTAGTGGCTAGGTTGAGTTGTCTATAATCCATGCATATTCTCCACCAGTAACATTCCTAGTGGGAATGAGCTCGTTCTTGTCGTTCTCCACTACGGTCGTCCCTCCCTTTTTAGGGACACATTGAACGGGGCTCACCCAACTACTACTAGCTATTGGGTAGATAATACCGGCATCTAACCACTTCAAAACTTCCTTCTTAACTACCTCCTTCATCATGGGGTTCAATCTCCTTTGGGGTTGGACTTTTCCAGGGTGGTCACTCTTCAAGTTAATCTTATGTTGACATAGGGAAGGGCTAATACCTCGAATGTCCGCTATGGTCCAACCAATTGCCCTCTTATGCTTTATCAACAGATCAATCATAAGTTGTTCTTGTTTCTCACTAAGTTTGGAAGAGATTATAACAGGGAGTTTATTATCCTTAGCGAGATAAGCATATTTCAAGTGGGATGGCAATGGTTTTAGCTCTAACTCAGGAGGTTGTTCTATTGAAGGGGGTTGAACATTTCTGTCCTTAAAGTCCAGACGTTCAAAGGCTGCCACTATTTCGTTACACTCATCCTCAAAAGTGTCATCACTCTTAGAGTCGGAGTGTTCACTCTCACTGCCCACTGTGTTCACTGTATCAAAACTCAGGGTACAACTAATCAAACTCAAAGCAAAACAGTCTTCGGTTTCTATGAACTTAAGGGACTTGAAGACATTGAATGTTACCTCTTGGTCATGGACTCTCATAGTGAGTTCCCCTTTGTGCACATCGATCAAAGTACGTCCGGTTGCAAGAAACAGACGCCCTAAGATGATTGGGATATCTTTATCAGCCTCATAATTTAGAATTAGAAAATCGGCAGGGAAGATAAATTTATCCACTTGGACCAAAACGTCTTCTATTTTTCCTTTGGGGTAGGCAATGGATCGGTCGGCTAGTTGTAATGTCACGATTGTGGGTCTAGCCTCTCCAATACCTAACTTGTTAAAAATGGACAATGGCATCAAGTTTATACTAGCTCCCAAATCACAAAGTGCTTGACCTACTTCTTGTCCTCCTATTGTACATGGAATGGTGAAACTACCCGGGTCTTTCAACTTAGGTGAAATCTTGCTAGTAAGGAGGGCACTACATTCCTTAGTTAGTGCCACAATCTCAAACTCACCCAACCTTCTCTTTTTGTTCAAAATATCTTTCAAAAATTTAACATAGCTTGGCATTTGCTCGAGAGCCTCTACTAAGGGTATGTTAATGTGAAGTTGTTTGAAAATATCTAAGAATTTTTTGAATTGAACATCGACATTTTTAGTCTTTATTCTTTCGGAAAAATGTACACTTCGTGGGTCAATTTGAGCTTGCTGTGGTACTTGCTTTGGAACAGTAGGTTTTTGTGGGATTTTGAAAGTGGGAAGCTCAGGGATACCGGTCGTCACTGTGGGTTTGTGAGTGACTTGAGGTGTGGCCACTGTGGTTTTAGGAGTTGACTTGTTCAGATCCTTTCCACTCCTAAGCGTTATGGAGTTGACTTGTTCTTTTCCTATTACCCTAGCATGTTCGGTGTCACTAGGTAATGTCCTGGCGGTCTATTCTTGACTTCGACGGCTAGTTGTCCTACTTGGGTCTCTATGTTCCTAATGGCTGCTTGAGTTTGACTCATGAAACCTTTTAGAATTGATTCGAGTGATGGTTGAGTCTCAGCGGGGTGAGTTGGTCGTGGTTGGAACTGTTGTGGGGACTGCCCCTGGTGAAAGTTCTGTGGGGGATGCCCACTGTGATGTTGGTGAAATCCAGGGGGATTTTGTGGTCTTTGCTTGACATGACTCGCCTTGTGGGGTTGGAGTCCTGGATTACCAGCCCAAGAGAAATTTGGGTGATTTCTCCAACCTGGATTATAAGTGTGTGAATAAGGGTTGTTCCTCGGGTTGGTTCCTATAATATTAACGGCCTCAGGATTAGCAGGACAATAGTCAAAAACATGTTCGTCTCCACAGAGGGAACAATTCTCAGTGAGATGTGAAGTGGCCACTGCAGAGTTGACTTGTCCTCTATTTTGATTCAAAACTATCTTAGTTAAAGCTACCAATTGTGCATTCATGGTTTTGAGTGCATCAGAGTTAATGGTATTGGTCTTTGGCATGGGTGATCTAGGATTTGACCACTCGGTGTTGTTGTTGGACACTTTTTCTAAGATTTGATACCCTTCATTGTAGGTTTTGCTTGTGAAAGTTCCACCTGCTGTTGCATCTAAGATGATTTTGGCTGCATTGGAAAGACCATTGTAAAAGGTCTCCAATTGGATGCAATGTGGGATGCCGTGATGTGGGCACTGTCAAAGTAAATCTTTAAAACGTTCCCATGCATCCGAAACAGCCTCATCTTCTTCTTGCTTAAACAAAATAATATCATTTCGAATTAGGAAAGTATTTTTGTAGAAATTATTTTTGTAGAAATTTGTCAGCAAGTTCTTGCCAAGTGGTTATCGAATTAGGTTCATGTGAGTTCAGCAAATCCTTTGCCTTATCCCTCAATGTCAAAGGGAAAAGCTTTAGCCTTAACGCTTCATCACTCACACCTTGCAATTGAAAGGAATCAGTCATTTCCAAAAAGGATTTTAAGTGCGAGTGTGGATCCTCATATTGTAATCCTCCAAACTGACCCATGGCTTGAATCATTTGAAACATTACAGGTTTGAGTTCAAAATGTTGTGCAATAATGTTGGGCCTTGAAATCCCGAAGCTTAAATCACTAACTCCTGAAGTAGCATAGTCCCGTATTTTTCGATATTTGCTATCGGCAATCGTCACTGTGGTCTCCACTAATGGTGGATTAATGGGTCTTTCTGCTCCTGCCATGTTGACAGTGGTGTTCACAGTGGGTTGTCGATTTGTGTTTCTACGTCTTCTTGGTTTGTTTGGTGAAACGCTATTTTATCGATTTACTTTAAGATTTAAAAGAAGGAATGTAGGTTAGATTTTCCATAGATTTTATATTAAATACCTGATCCCAAAAGTGATCCTTGTACTTGAAGTTGGTATTCTCGCTAGAAAAGCCCGGTTACAAAATACTCACACCTTTAAGTAAAAATCCCATACTCTTAGTACTTATTGTTTTGTCAATGGTAATCTAAAAATGGACCTTTTCAGGTCTCGATGGAATGTGTAGAGACAAATACTCTAAGTGTTTTAAATACACAAATTAGCTTGCTTACTACTCCAGTGGGTTGAGATTAGCTCACTGTGCCGACCTCACTTTCGCAAGTGTCATAAGAATTCTTTCAAATCCCCTAGACTAGACTTTAGATCCTTACAAGACTTTAGATCCTTACAAGTGATCGGCTTGTTCGCATCATTGGGCAATGTAACGACCCGGTTTCCCAAACATGCTTCAAATAACATACATTGCATAACTTCATTACATTCATAATAAAAGATACATAATAAACCACAAACGGTCCCTTCGGTCTCGAAACTACAAAATACATTAAGCTTCCTAATCAACGCCCATCAAAAGCTCCTTACACATAATCCTTTCCTTTGCCGATCTTTAACCTGGAAAACATATTTTTGAAAACAAAATGAGGGTTAGACCAAACGGGTCTAGTGAGTTAATCCCGGTCCTTTCCAAAATCATTATAAAACCTTTTATGTAAATCCTTTGTATCAAAATAGTTTAGATAAACCTTTGGTAATTCTTTCATAAAATATAAACATACCACACGTATTTAAATACCAATCCAGACTCGTGCATCGTGTACATCTCATTCACCTTATTCCTCCACAAATGGCCATATTAGTTGGTAGCAAGCCAACTAATAAATCAACAACCGGTCCGCTCACCGAAACCCGGCTACCCGTCGGTCCTCACACCGGAACCCGACTACTCACCGGAACCCGGCTACACACCGGTCCGCTCACCGGAACCCGGCTACACACCGGTCCGCTCACCGGAACCCGGCAACAAGTGCACTCGTGTAGTGCAAAGCTTATATAAATACAATATATATCTCATTACATCATATTGTCATTTATATACACATAATCATATTCTACCACATAATCATCTCATATATATATACACATATATATGTATCCCAGTTCAAAAACATTTTAAAGCAAAACTCACCTGAATGCTTATTACAACTCTTCCAAGCCTTTTCCAAAGATTCAGTCTATCAATCCCAATTCACAGAGTCTGCAAATAGATTAAATACAAATATCCCCTTACCAACTGATCACATAAAACATACTAGAAGACCAAGGACTCTAGATACTTCTACATAACTCTTATCTTCAAAATTAACCAAACAACCCAGTTATCCGGAAACCACAGTTTATCCGGACAACTCTACTTTTCCGGGCAGCACCATTAATCCGGACAACCTAGACAATCCGGATAACATCTTCAATCCGGACACCAAGGTATCCGGATACCATCCAACAGAGAACTTACCCGGATAAAGACTCGTCCGTACACTATCATTAAAATACCCGGACACCACCAACAGGACTATCCGGATACATTCATCTTATCCGGACACCTCTGTCGGTTTACCCCATTTTTGCCCAGAAATCGACAGAATCAACCCCAGATGTGTTTGTGATGTTTCTACTCCGATAGAACCCTTCTAAAAGCAATTACAAACACAAAATGTAAAGGAAACATACCTTGAATCACTTCTAAGCACACCAATTGAAGCCTTAACCTAGCTTTTCTTCTTTTTCTTCTTTTCTTCCCAAAACACACACATACACCTTCAGCTGATATTTTCTGATGTTTGAATAATATCTGATTTCTAAGATAATAATATCAAACTTATTTTACCACTTTGGTCCTTGAACTTCTCAATAATAACCCAAACACCCTTAACTTATAAACTTATCCAAACTTTCCCTAAATAGAAACTTTAAAGTTAAATAAACTTAACGGAATTAGATTTTTAACTAACGGATTTACCTGGGGTATTACATTATCTCCCCCTTAAAAGAATTCCGTCCCGGAATTCGGTTAAGCAATAAACGAGGGTAACTACTTATCACGTCCTACCCAATGGTCCTTCACTCTGATCATTACATTCGTCTACTTTCTCCCACTCTCTTCTCAACATAAAACACGTTTTCCCAAGGATAGCTCACTAGGAGGCACTCACTCTTAACGGATCCTATGAGCTAGCTTTCTTTCACCTCCAAACCAATTGCACGCACCCAATTTCAACAATTACTATACTTTACTAACAACTTCACCATACCTCATATCAGAAACTTAATCGAGTCAATCCAAAATCACACTCAATGCTCAATATAACTTCACATTTTCCATTTCTCAAACGGTAATACTCTATTCTTTAGCTAACCATCTACTGCCACTCCATTCTCTTATTCTTGAATAATACTACTACACACCACCTCGACATCCATGCCTCTCCACACATACTTTTGGCACATCTAAACAACTTATAAACAAAATCCCGAGCAGAGGTTTCCACTTATACTCACCCCATATCATCACCAATCCACCACTTAATCTCACGAAATTCATTACTACTACACCTCGCACATTCACTAATTATAAACTGCCACCATCTTATCCACATTACCCCACACATTTAAACAATACCTTTCTTGATAGCGTCAACAATCACATTAAGTATAATCTACACAACATATTAAACTGTCGCCTTCATGACTAGGTCAAGACTTCACGCACTATCGTTACCTTCCATACACAATTCATCACGTTCTACATATTGCTATTATTCTTTACACTCAAGCCATCACACTCCACACACTAACAAATTAGAACAACAATAATTAAACATACCCTTCTATATCTCTAACACAATTATCAAATATTTTTCTAACACAAATAATAAAATTGAAAACACAAAAGAATCGGTTTGCACCGAAGTCAGATAACACTTTAGCACGTATAAAGTTTATAGAAATATACCTGTCTTCATCTCTATCCATACGTCGAGTTCGACTTGCCACTCTGTTGATTCAACAAGGTTAATATGCACGTAAGCACATACCCAATATAACAAGATATTCTGGTTCAACATGTACTTGTAAGTTCATGATTACACTGGCCAGGAGTAATTTGAAAATACCTTACATGATGTTCCTTCTACCTTTTTATATTTAACATCCCAAGGTTCTAAAATAATAAGGACATCCTACTTCACATACAGTTTAAGTCTAGGTATAAATCCAAATACCTAAATCCCTTAAACTAGGGCTCCGATACCATTTGTAACGACCCGGTTTCCCAAACATGCTTCAAATAACATACATTGCATAACTTCATTACATTCATAATAAAAGATACATAATAAACAACAAACGGTCCCTTCGGTCTCGAAACTACAAAATACATTAAGCTTCCTAATCAACGCCCATCAAAAGCTCCTTACACTTAATCCTTTCCTTTGCCGATCCTTAACCTGGAAAACAAATTTTTGAAAACAAAATGAGGGTTAGACCAAACGGGTCTAGTGAGTTAATCCCGGTCCTTTCCAAAATCATTATAAAACCTTTTATGTAAATCCTTTGTATCAAAATAGTTTAGATAAACCTTTGGTAATTCTTTCGTAAAATATAAACATACCACACGTATTTAAATACCAATCCAGACTCGTGCATCGTGTACATCTCATTCACCTTATTCCTCCACAAATGGCCATATTAGTTGGTAGCAAGCCAACTAATAAATCAACAACCGGTCCGCTCACCGGAACCCGGCTACCCGTCGGTCTGCACAACGGAACCCGACTACTCACCGGTCCGCATACCGGAACCCGGCTACACACCGGTCCACTCACCGGAACCCGGCTACCCACCGGTCCGCTCACCGAAACCCGGCAACAAGTGCACTCGTGTAGTGCAAAGCTTATATAAATACAATTTATATCTCATTACATCATATTGTCATTTATATACACATAATCATATTCCTACCACATAATCATCTCATATATATATATATACACATATATGTATCCCAGTTCAAAAACGTTTTAAAGCAAAACTCACCTGAATGCTTATTACAACTCTTCCAAGCCTTTTCCAAAGATTCAGTCTATCAATCCCAATTCACAGAGTCTGCAAATAGATTAAATACAAATATCCCCTTACCAACTGATCACATAAAACATACTAGAAGACCAAGGACTCTAGATACTTCTACATAACTCTTATCTTCAAAATTAACCAAACAGCCCAGTTATCCGGAAACCACAGTTTATCCGGACAACTCTACTTTTCCGGACAGCACCATTAATCCGGACAACCTAGACAATCCGGATAACATCTTCAATCCGGACACCAAGGTATCCGGATACCATCCAACAGAGAACTTACCCGGATAAAGACTCGTCCGGACACTATCATTAAAATACCCGGACACCACCAACAGGACTATCCGGATACATTCATCTTATCCGGACACCTCTGTCGGTTTACCCCATTTTTGCCCAGAAATCGACAGAATCAACCCCAGATGTGTTTGTGATGTTTCTACTCCGATAGAACCCTTCTAAAAGCAATTACAAACACAAAATGTAAAGGAAACATACCTTGAATCACTTCTAAGCACACCAATTGAAGCCTTAACCTAGCTTTTCTTCTTTTTCTTCTTTTCTTCCCAAAACACACACATACACCTTCAGCTGATATTTTCTGATGTTTGAATAATATCTGATTTCTAAGATAATAATATCAAACTTAATTTACCACTTTGGTCCTTGAACTTCTCAATAATAACCCAAACACCCTTAACTTATAAACTTATCCAAACTTTCCCTAAATAGAAACTTTAAAGTTAAATAAACTTAACGGAATTAGATTTTTAACTAACGGATTTACCCGGGGTATTACAGGCAATAATCGAGAGTGAATGACCAAAACAATAAATATTCCAAGTATAAAGATTACTCAAGCATTTTTCATAAAATCCATGTACTTCTCCTTCCTACATCCTAAGGGATGCTTAGCCCATAATTACCGAAGTAAAGAAAACAAAAGAAGAGAAGATGCACATAAGTAAACTGAAAGTGACTTCGATTAAACCGCAGTGGGGAACGAGAGTACAGCACTGCTACTAATTACTTGAAAACTAAAGATTACACTACAAATCGAAATACAAAAAATTAGAGAGCTACTGCAGTAAATTTTAAGCTAACTACAACTAAGCTTGCACTAAATGTGGTAGATGAGATATGAAATAAATGACACCCAACACCTCTTTTTATACTAAGAGGAAAAGATGGACCAACAAAAGATGGGTAAAATCTAGAGGCTAAAAAACTGAAGTGGAAGACATAAAATTCAGCTTCCATGAGTAATCCTTCCATCTACAAGTTTGTAGCTCTTTTACCCCAAGGTTCCTTCACCTTTTCCAAAAAGTCCACTTAAAGTATCATGGGTGTTATTAAACAATTCTTTTTGCCATCTCTAGGGGAACATGCTTGTACTTCACCATCCCATGCCTCTGCCATTAGAGTATTTTATTCTCCAGAATTTTGCTTCCAAGCTAAGAATTGATTTTTCTTTGTCTTCTTCTTGGCTCGCCAGTGGGATCCGGAGTGGACACTTCGCAAGTCACTGCAGATATTTCGTGAAAAAGCAACAAAACTCCACCAAATGGTTTATAAAAACTATGGTTCACTCTTTTTGCTCATTTTTAGGAATATTACCAAGAATGGGGGTTTTGAGAAGTGAAATGGCTAAAATTTGACAAAATAAAATAAAAATAAAAGGAAATAATAACTCTAAAAATAGAGTTATCAATAGCCTTTCATAGAATTTCAAAACCATTTAAAAAATCATCACTATAATACAAGAACAGTTCATAAAATTTCATAATCTTTCATAAAAATTTCATAACTGTAATACAAAGAACAATTCATATTTATTCACAAATCATTTAAAAAAAATCATCACTATAATACAAGAACAGTTGATAATTCATACCGATTCGTAAAATTTAATAATCTTTCATAAAAATTTCATAACTGTAATACAAAGAACAATTCAAATTTATTCACAAATCATTTAAAAAAAATCATCACTATAATACAAGAACAGTTGATACTAATTCATACCGATTCGTAAAATTTAATAATCTTTCATAAAAATTTCATAACTGTAATACAAAGAACAATTCATATTTATTCATACAATTTCATAACCATTTATAAAATTCATAACTGTAATAACCGGTCTCCATTTTTTTCCAGAATATTGTCTCCATTCTTTCCAGAATTCTTCCCCATCTCCAAGTTTTTTTCCCAGAATTCTTCACCATCTCCATCCTTTTTTCCAGAATTCTTCGTCGTCTCGTTGAAATCGACGTTTTCTAGAATTCTTCACCGTCTCGGTGAAATCGACTTTTTCTAGAATTCTTCATCGTCTCGGTGAAATCGACTTTTTCCAGAAATCTTCATTGTCACAGTGAAATCGACTTTTTCCAAAAATCTTCATCGTCGTCATGAGATCGACTATTTCCAGAATTCTTCATCGTCTCGGTGACATCGAATTTTTCTAGAGATCTTCAATTATTCTCTTCCAGTTTCATGAATACAGTTTCAAGAATGCAATAGAAATATGATGATTTGAACAAGATAGAGAGAGAATGTGTGGAGAAAATTAAGGAGAAAATCAGGAAACTCATAACCAAAAATATTTAAGTTTAGTTAATTAATAAAATTTAAATTTAAAATATGTAAAATCTATTCCTAAACTACCCCTTTCCTTAAATTTTTAATTAATTAAAATGCAAAAATTTCCCAACCATTGATCAAAGGAAAGGACGACCTGAATTAGGTTTCATCGGTTCACATGTAGAAAGGGTTGCAAATGATGCTCCCTCTATATATATATGTATGTATACAGAGGCTCAATAAATTGTAAACTATGAATCCTAATCCTGACCATTGATCATTTTAATCAATGAACCAGATTCTAGCGGTGGCAAAGTGGTAAATTTCTATGAAATCGAGGGAATTATGGTCACAAGTGAGTTATGAAAAGGGTAAAATAGGGAATAAGGAGCCGATTCTAATTTGAGATCAGGTTCTGTTTTGGAAATAATCGTGAAATCAGGGATCCACCTCAATCCCTTCCAGTTCCACGGCGACCACAATCAAACCAAAACGAAAATCTACGAAAAATCCAAACGACAACCTCTGAAGATCCTTCTTGTGCGATTCGTTTCATAACAATGGCGGACCAGAACAAAGGCGTAAGAGGTTAGGTTTTTTTACTACGGTTTCTGTTGGTGTGTTCGATTTTGTTCGTAGAAAGTGGATCTTGACATGATTACGGTTCACATCAAGGAAGAAAAGCGATAGGATACGGTTGTTGAGCACATTTTTGAAGTTCAAAAACACTTCGGACAACCCCATTGATGTGGATATGGAGTGCGTGGGGGATGAAACTCAGAGAAGACAACGTATGAACAAAAATCAGTTCCCCTCACATTGTTGTATGAAAATCGACGTGCATAATAATTTTAAGTTAAAATTTGATTTTGTGTCCAAAAAGGTATGAAAAGCTCTGATTATAAATTAGTGTTTAAGTTTCCTATGAAAAAGTTGAAAAGGGTGTTTAACTTTCCTATGAAAAATCCCTAATTCGATGATGAAAAAGTTGTGTTAGCGCATTTATTTGTATTCAAGATTTATTGTAAAAGTCTTGTAAGTCAATGTATTGTAAAAGTCAATGTAAGTGAAAGTCAAAGTAGTTTAAGTGAAAGTCAAACTAGCATTAGAGTTTAATGGGTTGTAATTAGATGGTATAAATAAGTTTGGTAAAACTTTGTTTGTAAGCTAGTTGTAACAAGAGAGCTTAATTGTTATATTCTAGAGAGAGGTTAGAGAGAGAATCTAGAGAGAGAAAGTTCCAAACTCATATGTAATTCTAGATTCTCAAGATCAATGGATGACATGTTGTTTACCTAATAGATCTGGTTCTATCATTTGGTATCAGAGCTTTGGGAGAAGATTTGTGCACAAATTCATTGAAGATTCATCAAAAATTGATCGAAATTTTGAAGTTTTTCTATATTTTTGGAAAGTTACTGTGGAGGATTCGAATTTTGCTGAATTTGAGGTTATTTGGATTTGAATTTGGTTGGATTAGATTCGGTTTAATGTTTGGAACATATTACATTTAGGAATCTTGATCCAATTATCAATATATTAAGAGAATTCGACCGATTTGTACAAGTTTGGTTCGAAAACTGATCAGTTCTGTAATTCAATCGAAAGTGATCAACTACAAAGTTGTTTATAATTGAATTTCGAGCAACCCTGCAAAATTTCATTGAGAAATTCGAAGTATTTGGGAAGATATGGGCAAAACAATATTCTGACATCGACTTTTCGCAAGATCTGAAGTTTTTGCAAGTTCATCTAAAGATTTCGCAAGTTCATCAAGGAGTTTTCGCAAGAGTCTAGTGTTGAAGAATAGTTTTCTCAACCAACAGGTTACGAAAAGAAAGTTTTCGCAAGGAGTTTCATACGATAACGTTTTGTTTTCGCAAGTGCCTGTTACGAAAACTTTTTGTTTTCACAAGGTGTTAGATACGAAAACTTTAGTTTTCGCAAGAGTTTGTTACGAAAACTTTTTGTTTTCGCAAGGGTTTGCTACGAAAACTTTGTTTCGCAAGGAGTTGTCTGCGAAAACCTTGGTCTGCGAAAAGTTCTCAAGAAGGATACGAAAAGTTTTTCACTATTGCCTGCGAAAAGTTTCATGCCTATGATAGAAAAAAAATTCTCTAGCGGAACCCCCGTGCTAAGTCTCAGGAGGGGGTCATAAAAGGTTGAAGACAAATATGTGTAGTTGAAAGAGCTTGAATTTTTTTTCTTACTCATTCCTTGTTATTGCACTTTATAGTATATTTTTGATTTTCATAATCTTTCACGGGTGCACAAATACCAACTTCTAAGTGAAGTTTCTTTTGACGATCACTCTATTAGGTAATCTTTTTGATATTTTACATCTAATTCTTATATTTGATTTCTTTTCAGGTTTATTTCAAGATGCATACGACAGATAAATATGAAACTACACGTTACTCAAACAGAGAGTGTGCAATCATGTATATGCCTAAATACCAGCACTTGAAGCAGAACGAGACAAACTGAAACTTGAGAATTCAAATCTTCAGGATCAATTGAAGAAGCTTCAAGAGACAGCAACATCTTTTGAAAGAGAAAATGCCGAGCTGAAAGAAACGATTTGTTTGGGAAGAAAATCTTTAGAATCTGAAAGAATGATTTTAAAGATTTATTTTTTCTTGTGAGACTATAAATATAAAACTTTCAAAACAAATTCAGATTTTGAGAAAGTTTTGATCATTGACAGAGATATTTTTGAAAAAGAAAGAATAGTTTTTGAAACTGAAAGAAAATCCTTTGAAGCAAAAAGTGCTGAGCTTTCACAAAATATATCTGATTTGGAAAACGAACTAGCTATGGAAAGAAAAGAGTTTGAAAAGATGAAAGTTGAAAACTTTCAAGCAAAAAGTGTGAAAGATGTTTATGCTGATGAAAGAAAGATTTTTCAAAATGAAATAAAGAAACTTACAAGAAAGTTATTTGGTTTATTGGTACGTGCGAAATATGTGTTTTAATCGTAGTGGGTTGCAAACTGTCCACAGTGGGAAGTGCAAGTGTACACTATCCACTATGATCGTCACAGCAAGTAATAGTTGGTAAAATACCAGAATCGAATCCACAAAGACTGGACAATCAAGACAATATGGTTCTCATGAGCTCCTTTTGCAAGTTTCAATTAGAGAGGAAGCAATAGTTTGGTTTGTTTGGTGAAATAGCTACTTTAACGATTTTACTAAGGTTTAAAAGAAGGAATGTAGGTTAGATTTTCCCTAGATTTTATATTAAATACCTGATCCTAAAAGTGATCCTTGTACTTGAGGTGGGCATTTTCGCTAGAAAAGCCCGGTTACAAAATACTCACACTGTTAGATAAAAATCTCATACTCTTAGTATTTATTGTTTTGTCAATGGTAATCTCAAAATGGACCTTTTCAGGCCTCGAAAAGTTTTCTCTATTTCAAGATCGATTGGTACCAAAGGTTCGTGTTGTTGTCGTGGCATGCAACACGAACAGCTTAGAAAAACGAGTTACTCGGGCTCGAACAAAAACTAATGTCTTGAGATTTAAAATCACGCCAGTCCCCGACAACGACGCCAAAAACTTGGTACGTGCGAAATATGTGTTTTAATCGCAGTGGGTTGCAAATTGTCCACAGTGGGAAGTGCAAGTGTACACTGTCCACTATGATCGTCACAGCAAGTAATAGTTGGTAAAATACCAGAATCGAATCCACAGAGACTGGACAATCAAGACAATATGGTTCTCATGAGCTCCTTTTGCAAGTTTCAATTAGAGAGGAAGCAATAGTTTGGTTTGTTTGGTGAAATAACTACTTTAACGATTTTACTAAGGTTTAAAAGAAGGAATGTAGGTTAGATTTTCCCTAGATTTTATATTAAATACCTGATCCTAAAAGTGATCCTTGTACTTGAGGTGGGCATTTTTGCTAGAAAAGCCCGGTTACAAAATATTCACACCGTTAGATAAAAATCTCATACTCTTAGTAATTATTGTTTTGTCAATGGTAATCTCAAAATGGACCTTTTCAGGCCTCGATGGAATGTGTAGAGACAAATACTATAAGTGTTTTTAGAATACACCAACTAGCTTGCCTACTACTCCAGTGGGTTGAGATTAGCTCACTGTGCCGACCTCACTTTCGTAAGTGTCATAAGAATTCTTTCGAATCCCCTAGCATCATTCAAGCTCGTGTCACTGCGTTCTACTTATTTCTAAGTTAAGAACTAGACTTTAGATCCCCACAAGTGATCGGCTTGTTCGCATCCTTGGGTAAATATCGAGAATGAATGACCAAAACAATAAATCTTCTAAGTATAAAGATTACTCAAGCATTTTTAATAAAATCCAGGTACTTCTCCTTCCTACATCCCAAAGGATGTTTAGCCCATAACTAAAGTAAAGAAAACAAAAGAGTAGAAGTTACACATAATTAAACTGAAAGTGACTTGAATTAAACCCACAGTGGGGAACGAGAATTCGTCCCTGTCACTGTGTACTTCGAACTACAAGTTATACTAAGGAAATAAAATACAGAAATTTAAAGTTAACTACTGCAGTAAATGAGAGAAACTAATGTAGTAGTTGAGAAATTGCAAGAAATTAAGAGATCCTAATAAATGAGACCCAACACCCCTATTTATACTAAGAAGAACGTTTGAGTCTTTACACAAAATTGGGTTATCTAAAGTGTAAGGACTGGAGGTCTAAGCTGAAAATCAGCTCATTGGACAACTCTTCAATCCACCAAATTATAGCTCTTTTACCCAATGGGTTCTTCTCCTAGTCAACTTCTAAGTACAAAAGGTGTACTTGTTGCCATCTTCAAGGTAGATGCCATGTACTTTTACAGCCCTTATTTCCCTGCCATTTGAACCTTCTAAACTCCAGAGTATTTAATACCAACTACTAGTTTCTTTTTCTTTCTTTATGGTCTGCTCGAATAGTGGGAAGCCAGAGTGGGCACAACAGTGGTCACTGCAGGATAAAACGTGAAAAACACCCAAATTCCACCAAGTAATTTATTAAAGACTATGGTTCACTCTTTTTGCTCATTTTCGAGAATTGTTTCAAGAATGGGGGTTTTTAGAAGCGGAATGGCTAAAATTGACAAAATAAAATGGAAAATAAAAGGAAATAATAACTCTAAAAATAGAGTTATCATAACCTCAAACTTAAACCATTACTTGTCCCCAAGTAATAAAAAGAATAATAAAAAAAATGCACTTGAGCTTTCAGGGACTTACCGACTTCTCACTCTGAACATAGGTTGATCTCCCTCCACAGATACTTCTTTCGTTTCCAAAAATTTAAAACTTCACTTTTGTACTTGACGACATCTTTCCCTTGTTCACAAATGATCAATAGGACATTCTTGGGTTTGAAAGGTTTGTGGCTTTGAATATTTTTCCAAGGGTTTTGGCACGAAATTCCAAACATGGACCGAATATCTCTCTTTGAGATTTTTATTTCCAAAAGTGAGTGGTTTGTGTTTTGCATGGGTAAGTACGTACAATTTCAGGCTTTATTTGGGTATGGCTATTTTTTGTGAGTGTGGGTATTCTGATGGTCTAGAATCGGCACATCATCTTTTTCTTGGAAGTGAGCACTTTGATGGTCCAGAAAAGGCACACCATCAATCTTGTTAGTGACACTCCGATTTTCTTTTGTTTTTGTATTTTTGTCTTTTTTTTGGAGGTGCGTATGGTTTACCTACCTCAAACTTATTACCTCACAGTGTCCCCACTGTGGGAAGACTGGAAGTCACTCTGGAAGTCCCCACATCAAACTTAAAATTGCACAGTGTCCCCACTGTGACTTGGGCATTGGGTTCAAAGAGGTGTTTTTGGGGATACAAAAAGGTCGTGCTTGGATGCGAAAATGGCCTATATCATTTCATGGTGATAAGTTGAGATTCGTACTTACAAAAGGGATCTTTTAAGTCGGAAGCCGAAAGTTGTACCTTGAATTGAAAAGAGATCAATCAAACATTCAAACAATAAGCGAGGTAGTACCCAAAATCACCTGTGTTAGAGCATTATTGTATTCAAGATTTATTGTTAAAGTCTTGTAATGGTCAAACAATGTAAAAGTCAAAGATAGTCAAAGTCAAAGTAGCTTTAATTGAAAAGTCAAAGTAGATTAGATTTAATGCTTTGTAATCCTAGGTATAAATAGGATTAGTTAGCTTAGATGTTAAGCAAGTCTCAAGAAAGTCAAAAGAGAGCAATTCATTAGTGATCTTAATTGTAATATTCTAGAGAGAGAAGTGAGAGCATTCTAGAGAGAGAAAGTGCATCATTCTTATGTAAATCTCTATTATGTTCAAGATCAATGGATGATTTGATGATTACCTAATAGAAACTGGTTTATCAATTGGTATCAGAGCTTTGGGAGATTGAATTGTGTGCAATTTCGTCCAATTTCTTGAAGATTTGAAGATTTTTTGAAGATTTTTGAAGAAAATCTCCATTCTTGAAGAACTTGAAGAACACAAATGGGTTATAGATTTTTAGCTCGTTTTTGTGTTTGATTTTGATTGCAAAGTGTTTCTCCATCATTCTAAACAAGTTTAGAATCATCAATTTTGCAAAGTCATGCCAAGATTTGATCAATTTTAAGATTTTGTAAAATTTGGTGTTCTTGAGAAAAAGTTCTCTGTCAAATTTTTAGAACATTGATTTTGCAATTTGGTGTTGAATTGATTGATTTTTGTGCAAATTCGTGTTCAAAAACAGTTTTCAGACATGAATTAACCATAAAATTCAAGTTTTGATGTCTAAATCTCATTTTTAGAAAATTTGAATTTTTTGGTGTTCTTCATGTTCTTGAGGTGTTCTTGAGATATTCATATTAAAAGTTTAGATCTTGAATTTTGATCCATTTTTGTTGTTAAGTGTTGTTAGAAATGTGTTTTTGAATTTGTTTGATCTTAAAATCTAGATTTAATATTTGTTTGTAAGTGTTTGTATGTGCAGAAAATCAACAGAAGAAAAGAAAAGAAGAAAGCTGATTGTGTGTGTGCTTATTAGAGGAATTCGGACCCTTCTTGACCAAGAATTCGAACCCTTCTAGATTCGAATTCCTTGAATTCGAACCCTTCTAGATTCGAATTCCTTGAATTCGAACCCTTCTGTATTCGAATTCTTTGAATTCGAACCCCTCTAGATTCGAATTCATTGAATTCGAACCCTTCTGCATTCGAATTCCTTGAATTCGAACCCTTCTTCATCCGAATTCATTGAATTCGAATCCTTCTTCATCCGAATTCATTGATTTCGAACCCTTCTTCATCCGAATTCATTGATTTCGAACCCTTCTTCATCCGAATTCATTGATTTCGGATCCAACTTCATTCGAATTCATTGAATTCGAATCCTTATACATCCGAAATCTTGTGAAAAAAAAATTTATTCCGAAATTTTTTCTATAGTGTATTTCATACACTGTAAGGGCTTTTCAAGAAAAAATTTTATATAAATTTTTTTAAGAGTGTGCACATAATTCTAACTTCTAAGCGAAGTTTCTCTTGACGATCACTCTATTAGGTATATTTTTGTTAATATTTTTTGTATTTTTCATCTAATTTTTTTTTGTGTTTCTTTTTAGGTTTTCTTCAAGATGTCTACTTATACAGAAGATGGGGTTTTAAGATTGAAGCAAACTATTATAAAGGAGATACCCCCAATTGCAAAAGTTCTGGTTAAATCATCAAATGAAAGTTTGCAACAAACAATTTTGCAACAATTTATTATACCAGAAATAACTCCTAAACCACAAGTTTTTGTTAAGTCAAATAATGGAATTCTGCAACAAGTTCTTTTAACAGAAACATCTCCAATATCACAAACTCCTATTAAAGACAATGCTTCAAATTCTTCAACTCCTATTTCAAATCCTTCAGTTCCTATTTTAAATAAAGCATTGGAGGAAGAAAATGTTGATCTGAAAAGACAAATTTTAGACATTTCTTCTTCAAATGATAAACTTACTAAAAGTATAACTGATCTTGAAGTTTATATTGCAGATCTTGAAACAAGGAAAGACAACTCAAGTCTGCACGATCAAATCGAGAATCTTCAAGAGAAAGTAACAACTCTTCAAAAAGAAAATGTCGATTTGAAGAGTAGAGAAGAAAAGAGAGTGAAATGGAACTTAAAGTTACATACTCAATTAAAAGAAGTTCAAGATAAAGAAAAGAATTTGGACAGTGAAAATGCCGATCTAAAGAGAAAACTATCTAATTTTTCTTTTGAAGAAAAGAAAGTTTTTGAAGAAAAGAAAGTACTTGAACTGAAATGCATAAAACTTTCAAAACAAGTTTCTGACTTTGAGAAAGTTTTATTAATTGAAAAGGAGAAGTTGGAGAAGGAAAGGGTCGAGTATGAAAAAGAAAGGAAAAGCTTTGAAGCGAAGAATGCGAAACTGTCAAAGAAAATTTCTGATCTTCAAAAGGACTTAGAAAAGGAAAGACAAGAGCTAGATAAAGAAAGTCAAGAGCTAGAAAAGATGAAGAAAACTGACTTTCATGCTAGGTGCGTTAAAGACGACTTTTCTAAAGAAAGGAAGATATTTCGGCAGGAAATTCATAAATTGACAATGAATTTGGCTGCATTATCGACTGACATCATGAAAGAGAAGAGGGTCAAGTCTAATATTCAAAAGAAGCTTGATTTGGTGACCAAGGAAGGGAATGACTTATCTTACAAAGTGAAGTCATTTAACAAATCCAAATGCTATTCAGAATGTCTGATTCGTCCTTCTAATCTATTCTATGATCACCCGGTGGATAATTCTTCCAAGTATCAATATGCTGATCTTCCTTCATATAAGATAGTCAACATGCAATGGAGAGTAAAAGGTACGTCTACTGAAAAAGGTGAGCCAAAATCCTCTGTTCCCAACAAGAACACTAATCTGAAAGCTAAATCTTTTGCTAATCCTGATTCATTCTATTCCGCAAATCATTTAATCAGGTTAGCACAAAAGAATTTTTGTTGTTCTTATTGTGGCACTAATGATTTTATTAAAAATGAGAGTGTTCAATATTGGTATGGTACTTATCATTTTCCTTCCTATAGAGCTCCGCTTAACAAGCCAGGACCCAAGACACGTTGGGTACCAAAATCTACTTAATCTGTTTTTGCAGATTTAGAAGCAAAGCGTTGAATTCTCGGAAGAAGATTACTTGTACCATTATGGGGGAGTAAAGAGACATTGGCTTTTGAACATATCAGTTCAAAACCCGTGCTTCAACGACATTGGCTTTTGAACATATCAGTTCAAAACCCGTGCTTCAACGACTATGGCTTCTGAACAATTCAGTTCAGGACCCGTACTTCAAAGACTAAGACTTCTAAACAAATCAGTTTAGAACTCACACTTCTCAGGTGATATCTTTAATTGTTACATCTTTCTGTTTCAAGGAACGTGGTAAAAGGTAGCATTGGATTATATTTTGTTTCTACCACTTTGAAAACTTGAATCTTTACAAATTTAATTCAATGAGATAAAATTTTCAATTTTCATTCAATGAATTAAATGTGTGCTAAAATATGATTTTACAAGTATTTTTGTATTATCTGAGTTAGATTTGTTTCAACTTTCACCTCTGAAATTAATCGAAAGGTCAGCAAAACATGAATGAAATTATGCTGAATGCTCAAAATTATGTGAATCTGGACTTATATAGAATATAATGCTCAAAAAGCCTAAATGTCAGAATGATGGATGGAAATGAAAATATGGGAGAAGCACTATGTTTTAGAACCAAGTGATTGAGATAAATTGTTGCACTATCATTTAGTTTGAAAGTTTGTGCCTGTGGCCTTTCTGGTTTGGGAGAGTAAGTCCTAAGGGGTGCTCGACACCTAGTCCCTAAGATCAACTGGTCTGGGATCGGCTGACCCAAATCCTGCAATAGAACCAGATAGAAAGCCATGTTCTACTGGTACAAATGGGTTTAAGATATATCGATGTGGCCTTTCTGGTCTGGGAAATTAAGTTCTAATGGGTGCTCGTCACCTAGCACCTAAGGCCAACTGGTCTGGGATATGCTGACCCAAATCCTGCTATAGAACCAGATAGAAAGTCATGTTTAACGGTGTATCTTATTCTTACTAAACTTTTTGATCAAAAGATGCCAATGAGCACAAAATCAAAAGATGTCAATGTGCACAAAATCAAAAGATGCCAATGAGCACACATCTCTTGAAACTTGGGGAAAATACAAAGTCGCGATAAACCCGTAAATTTGTGAAAATCCTGATTTTGGACAAATAGTGTGAGTAGAGCAAAGTGTTCTTATATGTTTTAGAATTGCATATGCTTGTTGCTAATCATATTTCGCATGCTAGCATACCAAATAGATTTAATAAAGGGGTTGAAACTGAACATTTTTTTTAACTTGATATACAATGATGACTTGTATTTGAATCTAAACACATGCATTTGATTTCATTTGATTGCAAAATCTGTTAAATTTCATTAAGTTGAATTTCTTTTGTAAAGCTTTCAAATGATCAAATGTTAGTAGTTATAAAATGAAGTTCAATGAATTTTATTTTCCTTGTGTAAATTTGTTTTAAAATTTGTGCTACAATTTCAAATACTGTACGTTATTGAAATATATGCATACTTTCAGGGGGAGAAAACAAATTGTTCCAGAATTCTTACTTTGAGGGGGAGCAAGGTTATTCTCTAAGGAGGAGATTGTTAGAAATACTCAAAGACACGACTGAAATTGAAAATGGTTTTCGATGATTATGATGCTCACCATCATCGAAAAAGGGGGAGAAAAGTTTAATTTCAATTTCATGTCATAGAGCTTTCAAATCAAAGATATTTCAAGTCAAAGATTCGTGAACAAAGACTGAAGATCAGGGGGAGAAGGATCATGTGAAGTCCAAATGTTGCTGAATTTGGTTATCTTAGTTCTGAGTTGTTCTCGGAATGCGCTTACACCTAAAAGGTCAACAATGTGGATGGTTTCACATCTTTCTGATCCAAACTCTAATTGTTTCTGATTCATCTTGTTCCGAATTGATGGTTTTATACAAAGATCTGAAATTCATGTTCAAGACTTGAAGACAATCTGTTGAAGATTGTATTGAAGAAGGTTGCCTTTTCAAAGAGAAAGACAAAGACTTTTCATGTTTGACTGAAGATTCTTCAAAGCTGAGTTCTTAATGAATGTCAAAGCATATAGTTCGCCGTGAACTAATGAAGATAAAGATGTTTGAAGATTATCTTAGCTTCAAAGTTTAAAGTGATCAAAGTTAAAGTTTTGAAGATCAAGAGCTGAAGACTACTGTCATATTTTTTAAATCTTGAATCCAAAGGGGGAGATTGTTAGAGCATTATTGTATTCAAGATTTATTGTTAAAGTCTTGTAATGGTCAAACAATGTAAAAGTCAAAGATAGTCAAAGTCAAAGTAGCTTTAATTGAAAAGTCAAAGTAGATTAGATTTAATGCTTTGTAATCCTAGGTATAAATAGGATTAGTTAGCTTAGATGTTAAGCAAGTCTCAAGCAAGTCTAGAGAGAGCAATTCATTAGTGATCTTAATAGTAATATTCTAGAGAGAGAAGTGAGAGCATTCTAGAGAGAGAAAGTGCATCATTCTTATGTAAATCACTATTATGTTCAAGATCAATGGATGATTTGATGATTACCTAATAGAAACTGGTTTATCAACCTGCTGTAGCAGCAGGATTTCCATGCATCATTTCACAAAAATATCCAAAACAACAAATATTGTCAAACGCCTAGCCATAGGCAGAATACGCAGTTAAACATAAAATAGAAATTGTTTTTGGTGAGCATCAAAAGTGGGAACCAGAATCCCAACAAACCATTTAGTGGGTCGGGTTGCTTGCGGTGAAAGATCGGCGGAGTCTTCACTGAAATCCTCGTCACTGGCAATCGAGGGGCAGATTCCTTCTGGAGAGGCAGGGAGCTGTGCGGCCAATTCTTCGTTGGATGCTTGTAACATTTGGTTCAAAATTTCATCCCTATCGCGCATATACATCCAAAACGATTCGGTGGCCCGATTCATGTGGTTTTGGTTGGCCTCCATAAGTTCAACGCGATAGGTGAGAGATATCAATGCTTGCATAATGGCTGCCAGGGGGTTGCTTGTGCTTGCGGTTCCTGTAGGGGGCTGACGGAGCGGGGTACCAGCGTTTCTCACAATGTGCTCATCAGCGATCCCCACAGTGGGATCGTCAGCGGGATCATCAGTTGGGACAGTGATTACTCTTCCCATTTTGCGTATGGTTGCCACACTGATATTGCTTGTTGAAACAAGCCACTGATCATCTGCAGCTGAGGGGACTCCAGCTTCTATTAGTAATGAAGTGATAAGACAAGGGAGGGGCAAGATTACCTTCTTACGAGTGCGGGCTTGATGAATGGCAGCGTGCATGACAATCCCCAGATTGATCTTTTTCCCAGTGAGGATGCAATACGACAAGGCACACTTGTGCATTGACAGAGTCGTATCATGCGATGTTGGGGACATAGAGGCATGGAGAAATTGGAACCACACAGCGGCCTCTGTGGTGAGGGAGCTAGCATGTAGACACTTCCTCTGGCCATCTTTATCCCATGGCCTCCCTTCAATTGCTATCTCTTTTAAAACAACATCCTCATCCGCCGGGGTCATTTTCTTCAGAAACTGTGCAAAGGCACATGCTTCCGGGATCCTTCTTCCTAGAAGCCGATTAATCTCGCCTGCGATATAGTCCACGGTTCGACCCCGGACTTTTACAATGGGGTCCTTAGTCTGGGAAGCCTCTGTGTAAAACTCCCGCACCAAAGAAGCATTTGCTCGACGATTGGCAGATGCCAATGTCGACCAATCCTCTGCTAAAATTATATCCTTGACAAACTGGTTGGCTTTTATAAAGTCGGGGTCGAAACCCCTTTCCAAGTTCAACTTTTATGTGGAAATACACTCATAGTGGGCTGCTGCTGCTGGAGTGGTAAACTGCCTAGGTATCCCACTTGGGGCATGTTCGGTCCCCACAGTGGAATGATGTGGGTTTTCAGATGGCATCTGCCCATCTCCAGCATCAGTTTCAACATATGAACTCAAAGAGGGTTCGAGACCCTTACCTTTCCCAGACGATTCTTTCCTCAGCTTCTTGGTGGGTGTTTTCTTCGACATGGTCACCCCAGACCTGGTGACCATTCCTTTATTCCTCAGGGCTCTTTTCATTGGATTCTCCTCACTGTGGGCAGCAGCATGTATGGCCGCCAAGTTAACAGTGTTTGCGACTTGGGGGATTTCTTCAGTCTGAATCTGCTCCTTGCCCTTTCTTTGAATCTCCTCCGCTTCTGCTTTTTTCATTGCTTCCTCAAGAAGCCTTTCCTTTTCAATCTGTTTTCGTTCCTCCTCAACCTTTTTCTTCTCTTCCTCTTCCTCTGCCCATAGTCTTTCCTCTTCAAGAAGTCTTTCTTGTTCAACTCTTTTTCTTTCCTCTTCCTCTCTCGCCAATTTCTCGGCTTCTTCCCGCTTTTTCCGCTCCTCTTCTTCTTTTCTTAACCTTTCCTCCTCTTCTCGTTTCAGTCTCTCCTCTTCTTCTCGTCGCTTCTTCTCGACTTCTACTTTTCTCTTCTTGATTGCAGACACCCTTTGGTTGTATTCCTCTTGTAACCTTTGCATTTCCTCATCATTCTGTAAATCTTCGTCATCCAAAAGGTTTAGACTATAATCCGAAACCCTTGATGAAGACACAGCCCTCAGACTTTCTTGCTTGGATGAACCTGCGTCTGGGACGTCGGTTACGATCGGATTTTCGCCGGAGACCGGCGGTGGTTCATTTAGGTCGCCGGTGACAGTCTCCGGCGGGTTTGCATCGGCGGTTCTGTGGCGGACCACCGCACGGCTGGGTTCCTCCGGGTGGGTATTGAGTCTTTTGCTTCTAGCCATTGTTAGGGTTTAGGAAGGGTTTTTGCGGTTTGGTTCTTGAGAAATGAAGAAGAAGGAGAGAGGGTATAAGTATTTTGAATTTTTGGAGAGAGTGGGTTTTTGAAATTTGATATGGGGAAGGTTTGTTTTGGTTAGTACAAAATGGAGGGTACGATTTACATAGGAGAGAGAAAAAGTAAATGATGGTTTTTATGGGAAGTTGAAGAGATTAGGACAAGGTGGCAACAAAAAGTAGACTCTTGTGGCAGAAAAAGTTGATGTATGTCAGCATTGGGCCCCCAAACCGTCTAATCTCTCGTCAGTTTAGGAGTGGGAAGCGCAGGGACTTGTGTTTCATCCCACTGCGAAGCACTTTCTTGGCTTTTTCTTCAAAAGCTGGCAATTTCTCCTACACACATGCAAAATAAACTATCAAGCAGAATTAAAAATACCAAAAATAATAAAAAGGCAGCAAATAACTGAAATAAAATATTTACAAGTGGTTCCGATATTTCTTAACCATAGTGGGGTGGAGAGTGGGGTACAATGTGAGCACTCTCACTCAGAAAATGCTTCACTCTCTGCCCATTGACTTTGAACGTTTGACCAGACTGTGGCGACTTTAACTCCACTATTCCAAAGGGACTCACTTTGACAATGGTGTATGGTCCCGTCCATCGTGATTTTAGCTTACCCGAAAAGAGTTTAAGACGGGAATTGAACAATAATACCTGTTGTCCTTCCATGAACTCCCTATGGTTGATTCTTCGATCATGCCACATCTTGGTCTTTTCTTTGTACAACTTTGCGTTTTCATAGGAGTGTTGATCCAAACCCTCAGTGATTTGATAATGACCCTATCTTAAATACTTAGTGAAAATTGTAAGTAAACAATATGTATCAGAGTTTCACTATCGCTGATAAGTACTAAGATCTTACAGTACTGCTGATAGGAACTCTCGCACTTTTAGATTAAACATTCAGCGAACACTGTTCACCATATCGCTGAGTCTGTTCAGTCCTTATGGTGATCGCTGATAAGTTAGTTGTTTACTTATGATCCCTGAAGACAAGATTCACGTCAACAAAGGTTCTACGCTGAAGTCGAAGATCAAGCTCAAGAACCAGCGACAACTCTCCTAATGAACTGATGCGGATCAGCGAAGACTCAGATTTGTCCACTCAACGTGAAGTATCAAGTACACGACTTTAGCTATCGCTGAACTTTATCATTCGCTGAATAGTAAAATGATAATCGCTGAATCAACGAAAGCTGATCATGAAGTCCTCCGTACAAAGTACTTTTGTCTTAACCTCCCTTGCACGCCACCGTACGAAATGTCAGAAAAGAACCTCCGAAAATCTGAAATCGTACAACCACTCTGACACTACACTGTTCATTCATGCGGCTACTAAGGTTGTCAACAAAGGTCAATGACATGCAACCAATCCGCTGATGACACGTGTAAAGCGTATACTGAATTGCATTAAATGCATGCAGTATATAAAGAGATGAACTCACTTCATTTGAAGTAACTTGCTAACTCTGGACAAGTTCAAATCTCTCTCAAGATAGGATTTTATTAGTAATCTCCATATCTTTCTTAGTGCAAGAAACCTTAGTGTTCCAACTTGTTTAGATTTAGGTTTATCCTTAATCTTGTTTCCGCAACAAGCTGTAAATTGTTAATGATTTATCAATAAACAATTTAGAAAAGTAAAATAGTGTGTTTGTATTCAACCCCCCCCCCCCTTCTACAAACTTGTTTAAGCCTTTCGGGACCAACAAGTGGTATCAGAGCGGATTTGTTTAATCTCATAAACAAGATCTAATCTAAGATATTTCTCTTCCTAGCTATTATCTGAAAATGGCCAACTCAAACACAAACACTCACTATATAGACAATGGTTCTCTTGCAAAACCCCCTAGATTTTCCAGAGATAACTTCAACTTATGGAAAAATAGGATGACACTCTTCTTAGAAGGTGTAGACCCTACTATACCTTACTATCTTGAAAACGGTCCACACATCCCTGTAACAATTGATCCTGCCGTTCCAGCCACTGCAACTAGAGCTGCTATTCCAGAAAGGCTGATTCCAAAGGAAATCCATCATTGGACCGATGAAGACAAGAAGAAAGTGGCTATAGATACAAAAGCCAGATCCATACTATCCATGGCCCTTCCTGACGAAGTCTACCATTCCGTCATGAACCTGAAATCCTCAAAAGCCATGTGGGACACAATATGTGTTCAGTATGAAGGAACGTCTGAAGTCCAGGATTCAAGAAAGATCAACCTGGTAAGACAATACGAAAGTTTCATCTCTGGTAAGAATGAAACTCTCTCTGAAGTACATCAACGTTTTAATTGCTTAATTATAGATCTAAAAACGGTTGGTAAGGAATATTCTAACTTTGAAGTGCTGACAAAGTTTTTAGAATGTTTACCTGAAAGCTGGGACAATTATTCCATGTGTCTCAAGCTGTCAAAAGATCTAAGATCAATGACACTTGCTACCTTATATGGCACATTGCTGAATCATGAGCAATCTAGCCATCTTAAGAAGAATCTTGTAAAAGATTCCAAAAGCACCCCTGTTGCTTTAATCTCAGAGGAACCTTCTACTCAGCGACCCGTGGTCACTATCACTGAGTTAGAAAGTAACTCTGAAAGGTCATCAGATTCTGATTCTTCAGATGATGAATCCTTGGCTCTCCTAACTAAAAAGTTCAGGAGATTCGCCAAGAAGAAAATGTTTAGAAAGAACAAAACTCTTTCTATAGCTGACAAGCCTAAGTCATCAGCTTTTGTTGATAAGGCTACTGCTACTTGTTTCAACTGCGAAAAGACAGGTCATTTCGCTAACGAGTGCAGGTCAAAGGAAATCATGAGACCTTCAGCTTTTACAAAGAAATCCTTTGTTCCAAGGAATAAAGACGACAAATACTTAAAGCTGAAGGAGAAGTATGCAAAGCTGAAAAGCTTTAAGAAGAAAGGAAAAGGCCTGATGGCTGACTATGATTGGGCTGCTTCTGACGAAGAAGCCTCATCATCTGATTCTGAAGATGATGAAGCAAATCAATGTCTCATGGCCAAGATTGAAGAAGAGGAAGAAAGTTCAGACATTCCCTCCACTTCAACATCTGCCATTCAGGTATCACCTTCCTTCTTTACCAATATTGTAAATATTGATGAAGCTGATAGTCTCCGTAAAATCGAACTACTGACTAGAAGTTTATACGAAGCCATGAACGGCAAAGCTGTGGTTGAAAACCAAAATCTTGATCTCGCTGAAAAGCTTAAAAATTGCCACCTTCAAATAGAAAAGCTTTCTAAATTTGAAGAAGATTTTAAAGATCAAGTCCATTTAAATCAGCTAGTCAAAATCGAACGAGCGGAAGCTATCGCTGCATTAAAAGCTGAACAAGCTACTGTTGAAGGATGGTGTAATTCTTCAACAAAGATCACTGAGATAATTAAGGCTCAGATTCCTCTGAGTGATAAACGTGGTCTGGGTTATAAATATGATACTCCAATACCAACCATTGAACGTTCAATGCTTAAATTTGGAACGTTCGTATCCTCAATAGCTGACACTTCTTCATCTCAGTACTCCTCGTCGATTACACCAATCCCTGAGGAAACTCCTACCTCAAAAGGTAAGGAGAAAATGGTTTATTCAAAACCTACCTCTGTCTCTAAAGACAAAGGTAAAGGAATTGTAATTTATCAAAATCCTCAGAAGGGTACTTTAGTACCTAAGCTGAATGCTTCCAAAGCCTTAGTGATTCATTCATCTGGTTCTAGAAATCAGACCTCTGGATCAGTTCAGCGACCTACTCCTAGACTCAGAGTAGATGTCCTTGGTAAGAAATCTGAAGAACTGAATGTTCGTCCTATTTCAAAAACCAATAGTGTACTTGGTGCTGGCACTTCTAATTCTAAATTAAAAGCTCAGCACTCAAGTGGTCCTAGAACTAATTTTAGTTATAGGAAATGTTATCACTGTGGACTTACCGATCATATTGCAAGTAAGTGTCCCACAGCCACCAAAGCGGATAAGATAGCTAAGGTGAAGATAGCACCCAAGAAGACCAAACCAGTTGCAAGTCAGGTCAAGGTGACTCCTACCTCTGAGGTCAAGAAATTGACCAAAGTGAAGAAAGACGAAGCTGAATCTTCAAATGCTGCGAAGACTGCTGAACCCATTCCAACCTCTTCCACTGACAAACACGTATACATGACGAAGTGGGTACCCAAGCAAAACTAATCTTCCTTTGTATTGCAGGTTAAGAAGGGTATCTGGTATCTCGATAGCGGATGCTCTAGACACATGACTGGAAAGAAAAGCCTGCTCGCTGAATACAAGGAAGAGAAGGGTCCCTCTGTGACTTTCGGTGGAAATGGAAAAGGACACACCCGAGGGTATGGTGTACTTTCAAATGGTACAACATCCTTCAGAAGAGTCGCATATGTTGAAGGGCTGAAGCATAATCTTCTGAGCATCAGTCAGCTTTGCGACATGGATAACAAAGTGATTTTCACTAAGGAATCCTGCTTTGTCTCTGACAAAAAGGAGAAAATAGCTCTCAACGGTTATCGTTTGGAAAATGTTTACGTTATAAACATGGACTCAACAACCACTGAGAACTCCTGTTTCTTCTCAAAGGCATCTTCTGATGTCAACTGGCTATGGCACAAGAGGCTCTCACATCTCAACTTCAAGACACTGAATACTCTTTCATCCAAAGAGTTAGTCACTGGTCTACCTCAACATTCATACGCCAAAGAATCCTTATGTTCAGCGTGTGAAAAAGGGAAGCAGACCAAGGCAAGCTTTAAGTCCAAGCAAGTTTCCTCAGTGTCATCTCCTCTTCAACTACTCCATATGGATTTGTTTGGCCCCGTTAACAAACAATCCATCGCTGGAAAGAAATATACGCTGGTCATAGTTGATGAATTCTCTCGTTACACATGGGTAATGTTTCTCCGTTCTAAGAGTGACACCCCTGAAGAACTCATCACCTTTGTTCGGAAGATGGAAACTCTGAACAATATGACTGTTCGCTCAATAAGGAGTGATCATGGAACTGAATTCAAAAACAGTTCTCTTGATTCCTTCCTTGAAAGCAAGGGTATTTCTCACAACTTTTCGTCAGTGAGAACACCACAACAAAACGGAGTCGCTGAAAGAAGAAATAGAACAATTATTGAAGCTGCACGTTCAATGCTCAGCGATTCTCACCTGCCTACTCAGTTTTGGGCAGAAGCTGTCAACACGGCTTGTTTTACGCAAAACAGGTCGCTGATAGTCAAAAGATTCAAAAAGACAGCCTATGAACTTTTTCATGGGAGAAAGCCTTCAATCAGCTTTCTTCACATCTTTGGTTGTCAGTGTTTCATACTGAACAACAGAGATGCCCTTGGAAAGTTTGATCCTAAGGCTGATGATGGAATCTTTCTTGGATACTCCGCAGTTTCCAAAGCCTTCAGAGTCTTCAACCGAAGAAGACAAACTGTAGAAGAAACTATTCACGTCACGTTTGACGAATCCCGTTCAGCGAACTCTAAACCGAACGCTGATACAGAAGAACTGAATCAATGGATGTTTTCTCATCTTGGTGATTCAGAAGATGTTCCCACTACTCATGCTCATACAACTGAAAATGATGGTCCTACTATCATTCCCAATATGCAGAATAGTGAAGCTGAAACATCTTGGGTCTCAGCTGTTCCTATAAACACTATACCCGCAGTTGATCCAAATGTCTCAGAAATTCCATCTATTTCTCAGCAATCAGTGAATGAAGTGACAAATGCAAACATTCCTCTCTTAGCTGATTATCCAGAAGTAGCTGAAGCCTCATCTTCAGTTTCTCCAGTTCAGACTGAGTCAGCGACGCATGCTCCGGCTCAGTGATGGACTGTAAATCACCCAATCGATCAATATCTTGGTGATCCCAACGCTGGTATTCAGACTCGTAGAAGTGCAGGTAATATTTGTTTATTTGTTAACTTTATTTCTCTAACTGAACCAAAGAAAATAGATGATGCCCTCAGAGATCCAAACTGGGTCAGCGCTATGCAAGAAGAGCTGACTGAATTCGAAAGAAACAAAGTTTGGAAACTTGTTCGGAGACCAACTGACAAAACAGTGATAGGCACTAAGTGGGTCTATCGAAACAAGTTGGACGAACATGGTACTGTAACTCGCAACAAAGCTCGACTTGTTGCTCAGGGATACAGACAAGAGGAAGGCATAGATTATGACGAAACCTTTGCTCCAGTAGCAAGACTTGAATCTATTCGTCTTTTCTTAGCATATGCTGTACACAAAAACTTCACTGTACATCAAATGGATGTTAAGTCAGCGTTTCTAAATGGAAAGCTGAATGAAGAAGTTTATGTGGAACAACCTCCAGGATTCTCAGATCCTAAGCGTCCAGGTTATGTTTATAAGCTGGATAAGGCACTTTATGGCTTGAAGCAAGCTCCTCGTGCATGGTATGACACTCTTTCTACTTATCTCCACCTTGAAAATTTTGAGAGAGGTAAGATTGACAAAACTTTGTTTTTTAGAAAAATAAAAGGTCATATCATTTTAGTTCAAATATATGTTGATGACATTATATTTGGTTCTACTAACCCTGAGCTTTGTACTCGTTTCGCTGATAGAATGAAAGATGAGTATAAAATGAGTATGATGGGTGAACTAACATATTTCCTTGGTCTTCAGATTAAGCAAACTGAAAAAGGAACTTTTATAAATCAGGGAAAGTATGTTAAAGATATGCTGAAGAAATTCGACTTAACTGAAAGTTCAGCTATGAAAACCCCTATGGCACCACCGCTGATACTTGATAAGGACACAAAGGGTGTTCCTGTCAATGTCACGCTGTACCGTGGGATGATCGGCTCACTACTGTATCTTACAACTAGCCGACCCGATATTATGTTTGCAACATGTCTGTGCGCACGATATCAAGCTGAACCTAAGATATCCCATATGAAAGCTGTAAAGCGAATATTTCGATATCTTAAGGGTACAGCGAATCTAGGTCTTTGGTATCCCAAAGATTCAGGATTCGATCTAACCGCCTATTCAGACAGTGATTTTGCAGGTTGTAAAATGGATAGGAAAAGCACCACAGGAGGATGTCAGCTCCTGGGTGGAAAGTTGGTAAGTTGGACTAGTAAGAAGCAAAACTCAGTGTCCACTTCCACAGCTGAAGCTGAGTATGTAGCCGCTGGAAGCTGTTGTTCTCAAGTCTTGTGGATGAGAAATCAACTACTAGACTATGATCTTCAGCTCTCCAAGATTCCAATCTATTGCGACAGCACAAGTGCCATCGCTATAGCAAACAATCCAGTGCTACACTCAAAGACAAAACACATAGAAATCAGATATCATTTTATCAGAGATCATGTGATGAATGGTGATATAGAACTTCATTTTATCCCAACTGATTATCAGTTAGCTGATTTGTTTACCAAACCTCTTGATGAGACAAGATTCAACTTTCTCATCAGCGAGCTTGGAATGCTGAACTTTGAAGGATAAATCTTCAGCGGTTCACATTAAATCAGCGATACGTTTATACACTCCTGTATAGGCTCTCGGATAAAATAAACTTGTACAATCCATTTCATCATCTTCTCTCTGAATAAATTTGGTTAAACTGATATCAAGGTATGTTTTCTCTCTCTGACAAAACGCATGAAAATGCAAGATTTCAAATTCTTTCATCGCTGAATATCTCTTCCTTAACAGCGATATTTTGAAATTTCTTAAAACCCTCACTGATATTTCTATTCAGTGCTTCATATTTTCCAAAGAGTCCCTGAGTTTTTCTTTCAAAACCTCAGAGACAACGAAAGAATGTGAAAGGACAGTTGTGACGTCATTGCAACGGATAACACCAGGCACGCTCTTTTTCTGACACACGTTTGCACGTTTCGTTGTCTATCCAATCAAATGCAAACACGTGTCCGTGTCATGATGAAAAACTTTCCCGCTCAAGTTTTTCTCTCTCTACTCTCTTCCTATATAAACACTCTCAAAGTTTATATTTGTCTTTTACGCGAATCAATCTTTCTCCGCAAGAAAAGAACACTGTTGCATTTTGTGCTCTCAATCTTCAAGAACTGTTCATCATCTTCTTCATCAAACTCAAGGTTAATATGTTCTTATCTATTATCAAATGCGAATAACTTGTTTTCGATCTTATCATTGTTTTACACAAGATCAAACAAAAGAACTCAAAAATAAAATCATTTTCTTTCATGGTTTTATAAACACAACCATTTCATGGTTGTTCTTCAAGTTTTAAATCTAAAATCTTAAACTTGTTCTTCTTTCGTATCCATTTTCTTAAGAAACTGGAATACAAGGCTTATGGGTGTTAAATTCGTTTTTTTTTAAAACAAGAAAAACCCTAATCTTCATTAAGACTTTTTTGTCTGAATGAAATGGACAATATTCGAAAAATCTTAATGGAAATTTTCTTTCCACATTAAGATATTTCTTATTTGTTAACATCTTTGGTTGAACTGATAATACAGTGAAATGGCAACTTCAAAGCTGAATGTTACCGCTGAGTCCATCTCCGCTGATTCTGAGGAACTGGAAATCACCAAAGCTCCTCAGGTTAAGTTTGAGCTGGATCAACTAGACTGGACAAAGGCAAACAACCTCTCAGCGCTTCTCGAGTTTCCTCCTCGAAAGCAAGTATCCCATCTAGACGACGCTGTAAATTTTTTGAAGAATAGCCCCATCTACACAGCACTGACAATCACACCTCCTGCCAGTCAGCGTCTATTATCCCAATTCTGGTACTCTGCCAGACACACCGACCTACCCTCAGCCAAAGATCCATCTAAAACCATCGACTGCATACTCAGCGATACTGAGTATGGCACCATCAAGATAACCCTCGCAATAATCCGCAAAGCTCTAAAATTCCCTAACGCTACCTCAGAAAATCCTTTCATTCCATTTCCTGACCACAAGAAGCACGCTGACAGGGAAGAAATCATTGCTTTCCTTGATGCGATGGGTTACATCTGGGAGACTGGAAGAGACAAGCTACCTGAGAAGAAGCTGACGCTGATAAAGAAATCAAAGATGCCCAGCGAGATGAACTTCATCTTCGCTCACCTGATTAGCTGCATGACAGCGAAATCCGGATCTTCTGATCAAGCCGCTCAACCTCAGCAGGCCATGGGTTACGCACTGCTGAAAGGTCTCAACATTGACTGGGCCTCCATCATCTATGAAGACCTCATTCAACGTGTTGATTCTGCCGCTGACCGACCAGCATGGGTTCCTTACCCACGATTCATCAGCGCCATCTTTCAATATGGCCTGAAGGACAGCTATCCTGAAGAGGGTGATCTGAAACTCTCTCAGATTGGCCCTAAAGTTCTCGACTTCAAGCCTGTCACCAACGAGGTACGTCTCTCTACCCTTCTCACTCTACTTAATTCTCCGCTTTCTGTGGCTCCTTCAGCGACAATACCCCTCGCTGATTCCCAGGTCACAAAATCCATTCCTTCTAAGAAAAGGAAACAATCTCTAACCCCTCTTGATTCCAAAAGGATTAAGAAAACCAAGGAGCAACCCCAGCAACTCCATGCTGAAGACTCCTCAGCTCATTCTGAAGAGCTGAAGGAAAGTTCCGTGGTACGCTCTGCCACACCAATTCAAGCCATCTCTTCTAAACCTACTTCAGCGTCCTTAAACGCTGAGGTTAGAACTTTGGAATCTACCCAACCTTCTTCAGTCTCTCAAAAGACTGATGAAGTACTTCTCAGCGAATCCAACGCTGAACTTGCAACCCAACCCCAATTCTTATCCTTCGCTCCTCCCTCTATTTCTTTGGACACTCCTCCAGTTAAAGCTGGAGATGCCATCATTCAAGAAGCCGTTGAAGCTTCTCAGCGAATGACGAAGAAAGGACCTGCAGAGATCTCCATCCCTCACGGAACTTTTGAGGGAGATATGGAACACTATGGAGGGACTCGAAACTTTGATGAGTTCGTCAACGCTCCTGCAGGTACAGATCCCACCTTAAACACTGTAACTAAACCTGAAACTTCTGAGCTTTCCTTTGTTCACAAGTACTTATATGTTACAGGTCCTTATTTGGGAGACATCAACCAGTCTCTGAAGTCCATGGAGATGAAACTTACAGATCTCACCACCGGTCTATCAAATAACTCTACAGCTGTAACAAACGCTGGAGAGAATCTGACGAAGCTGACTGCTGTGGTGGAAAAGAAGGCCTCCTCTGATGACATCAAAGACCTTGATAAAACTCTCGCCGACTTTGCCAAAGTGCTCTCCGACATCTACACTGACTACACCAACCTCAAATCGTCAGTTTCCACCGTTTCCAGCGAGGTTACAACGCTGAAGAAATCGGTTGGTACACTAGAAGGTGATATGTCAGTGGTCAAGACCGACTTGGGCTCAGTGAAGACCGACCTTAGTTCTGTCAAGACAATGATCGAGACGCTGGTGAACAAGGCAAACAATCCAGCTCCTGCTCCGGCCCCTGCACCTATTTTGGACTCATTCACCGCAGAGGATCGCCAAGAGCTGAAGAAAATCACGCCTGCTATTTCTGGCCTAGAAGACAGAATAGCTAAGCTTGAAGGATGTGTGAAAGTCTCTGGCCCAGAAGACAGAGACAACACCAATGCTGAATCTACCCATTCCTCCCCCGCCCATCATGAGAAAGAGGGGGAGAAGAGCGCTGGACAGGAGAAGAGCGCTGAAGATAAAAAAAAAAGCGCTGAAGACCTTTCCCATGATGAATCTATCAGGGGAGAGGGTAATGAAGATCTAGTTACTGGACCTCAGGGAGATGAAAACCCTGAGGGAACCGAGAACCTCGCCTCTGTATCTGAGGGGGAGAAACTCGAAGAAGATGCTGAGGAATCCGAAGCAGAAGAAGACGAAGACATCGACATCCCTGAAGCTGAACCATCCTCCTCTCCAAGGAACGATGATGATGATGATGATGAAGATGACGATTTCTTTGTTGTCAAACCTGCTCCTCGAACCAAAGCTCTTAAAGGTATTTCAATAAAAGAACCTTCAGGGGAGAAGACAAAGACAAAGCCCTCAGCCTCTGGCGCTGAGAAAGGCAAAGGCAAAGGCCTCGCTGAAGATGAAAATCTGGCGATCCTGCTTGCAAAGCCGATTTGTCAGGTACACTAAACTTATTTTTCCTTCCCTGATCATCTCTGAACAATCAGTTATCCATTCCACAAACACCATACACATCCACATTATTTTTTCTATCTTTTCTACCCAAGTTCTTCTACCCAGTTCTTATTTGTAAGATCGCTGCGTTTCAGCTAGTCCTCTCCCCTGTTTGAGGATATCGCTGAAGGATCTTCTATTGCGACTTCACCAATAATTCCAGCTACCGCTGAAGACATAATCCCAGTCTTAGATTTAAACTCTGAGACTGATGAACCAGAAGAACAACCTCTCTCGCACAGAAACAGACCTTCCTCAGATCCTCAAAAGCTGAGTGAAGAAGATCAAAAGAGAAGAGAAGAAATAATAAAGCGATTCGAAGATCAGCGAATCATTCTAAAGCGCGATCAACTACCTTCAGTTCCTCCTAAGTTCAAAATTTCAAAAGCTGAATTCCAGGATCATCTCAGAGCTGAACGCCTCATCGCTGAAAGGAAGGAAGCTGAAGATAAAGACAGAGAATACGCCATCAAGCTCACTCAAGAATCTGTCAAAGACCCCAAGCTGAAGCGTATTCCCATTCAAATCCAACGAAAGCTTTGGGAACAAGCCCAGAAGATCGTGGAAAAGAAAGCTGAAGTTTCTCAGACCACCCTGATCTGGTGTAAAGAGAAAATCCACTTCAGATATCGTCCAGCGAAGATCAACAAGGTATTCATCTCTGGAAGAACCTCCATCGGAGTACCTATTGTTGACATCAAACTGTTCAGAGAAGATGGCTCATCTGAAACCTTTCGTGCTGACACTGTAAAAAGGTATGGTCTCTCTGAATGGCTGGAGATGAGGTTAGCTATCCAACCATCAAAATCTAAGTACAAGGATCATTTCGAAAAGCTGATAAACAGACAGATCGATTTGATATCTTCTTGTGTGGATATTCCTCCTGTTCCTGATCTAAAGCCGAAAAGAAAAAGGGACTCTCCAAAGAAGAAACGTCAAGATTCAAACTCAGGTCCTGTCATACGAAATGAAACTGGAATTGGTTTCTCTCGCGCTGAAGTACTTGGTCCTGATCCTGATCTATCTGCCCTTGACATCTCTTTGCCACCATGTGAACTTTTCGTCCCTGGTAAAGTCATCAGTAATCCTTATGGAATATTCTTTCTTGACTACGACGGACGTAAATGCTTTCAACGGATCGCTGAGCTTCAAATCACTCCAATCGAACAGCTCAGAGATCTCATCTACTGGTGCGACTTCAGAAAAGACATTCAGGCACGACACCTAAAACCCTTGATTTTTGAAGCTGCTCTGAAGCTAAAGAATAAAGGAGAAAAGGTTCCTGACTGGATGATTCCAACTGAAAAGACAACCCTTGATGAACTTCTCATTAAGGAAGAACCATTTGAAGGCTGACAACAATCACCATTTTCTCTATTGTATCAGTCATCCTTCAGTACTTGTAATTTATTTCGCTTGTACTTGTAATCTTTCTTATTCATATTGTAACCTGATTCAAAGATTTAAAGAAAGATTTCAGCGAATGTACTTTACTCCATCAGTACTGAAAAGATCCCAGAAAACAGTAAAAGGGACAAATATTTTATGAGTTCTTTTTATCCTTATGTTTTCATTTAAATAGCAATTTTCTTTGTTGCTATGTCATAATCAAATAGGGGGAGATTGTTGATCCAAACCCTCAGTGATTTGATAATGACCCTATCTTAAATACTTAGTGAAAATTGTAAGTAAACAATATGTATCAGAGTTTCACTATCGCTGATAAGTACTAAGATCTTACAGTACTGCTGATAGGAACTCTCGCACTTTTAGATTAAACATTCAGCGAACACTGTTCACCATATCGCTGAGTCTGTTCAGTCCTTATGGTGATCGCTGATAAGTTAGTTGTTTACTTATGATCCCTGAAGACAAGATTCACGTCAACAAAGGTTCTACGCTGAAGTCGAAGATCAAGCTCAAGAACCAGCGACAAGTCTCCTAATGAACTGATGCGGATCAGCGAAGACTCAGATTTGTCCACTCAACGTGAAGTATCAAGTACAAGACTTTAGCTATCGCTGAACTTTATCATTCGCTGAATAGTAAAATGATAATCGCTGAATCAACGAAAGCTGATCATGAAGTCCTCCGTACAAAGTACTTTTGTCTTAACCTCCCTTGCACGCCACCGTACGAAATGTCAGAAAAGAACCTCCGAAAATCTGAAATCGTACAACCACTCTGACACTACACTGTTCATTCATGCGGCTACTAAGGTTGTCAACAAAGGTCAATGACATGCAACCAATCCGCTGATGACACGTGTAAAGCGTATACTGAATTGCATTAAATGCATGCAGTATATAAAGAGATGAACTCACTTCATTTGAAGTAACTTGCTAACTCTGGACAAGTTCAAATCTCTCTCAAGATAGGATTTTATTAGTAATCTCCATATCTTTCTTAGTGCAAGAAACCTTAGTGTTCCAACTTGTTTAGATTTAGGTTTATCCTTAATCTTGTTTCCGCAACAAGCTGTAAATTGTTAATGATTTATCAATAAACAATTTAGAAAAGTAAAATAGTGTGTTTGTATTCAACCCCCCCCCCCCCCCCCCCCCTTCTACAAACTTGTTTAAGCCTTTCGGGACCAACAAGGAGTGATATCGCAACTCCTCTAGTTCATGTAATTGCAAACTCCGCTTAATTCCCGCAGCACCCTCACTCATGTTAAGATCTTTAAGGGCCCAAAATGCCTTGTGCTCCAATTCAATCGGTAAATGGCAAGCTTTGCCAAAAACTAATTTAAAAGGAGACATTCCCAAGGGAGTTTTGTAGGCCGGGCGATAGGCCCAAAGAGCATCATTAAGTTTGGTTGACCAATCTTTACGGTGTGGTTTAACAACTTTTTCCAAAATTCCTTTGATCTCACGGTTTGAAAGCTCGGCCAAACCGTTGGTTTGCGGATGGTATGCGGTGGCCACTCTATGATGTTTGTCATATTTAGCAAGGACCGAGGCCATGACTTTGTTTACAAAATGGGTGCCTTCGTAACTAATCAATGCCCGTGGTGTTCCAAATCGAGTGAAAATATTTTTATGCAAAAATTTTACCACGGTATTGGCATCATTAGAATGACACGCAATGGCTTCCACCCATTTTGAAACGTAGTCTACCGCAACCAAGATATAAAAATTATTATTGGAATTTGGAAAGGGTCCCATGAAATCAATCCCCCAAACATAAAAAAGTTCTACCTCTAGAATGTTGTTAAGAGGCATCTCGTTCCTTTGCGAAATGTTCCCGGTGCGTTGACATTGCTCACAATTTTTCACAAATTCATACGAGTCTTTAAACACAGTGGGCCAAAAGAACCCACTTTGCAAGATTTTTGCAGCAGTGCGGTTTCCACCAAAGTGGCCACCGTAGTGGGATGTATGACAACCATGGAGTATTTGTTGTTGCTCACTCCCGTGGACACAACGCCTCAATATTTGGTCCGTCCCTATCTTATATAAGAAAGGTTCGTCCCAAACATATTGTCGTGTATCGTGTAAAAACTTTTTAAAAGGTTGTCCACTCATCCCGTGGGGTTTTAGTCCACTTGCTAAAAAGTTTGCAAAGTCAGCATACCAAGGAATATTATTTTCGAGATGTTGGGCTGATAACAATTGTTCATCGGGAAAATTCTCTTTGACCGGAGTGGGATCAGTAGTGCCCACTATCTTTTCGAGCCTGGACAAATGGTCAGCTACCTGATTGCTTGTTCCTTTTCTATCAACGATCTCAAGATCGAATTCTTGCAGCAATAAAACCCATCTAATCAACCGCGGCTTGGAATCAGCCTTGTTGATCAAATATTTTATCGCTGCATGATCCGTGTGCACTATGACCTTTGTTCCTATCAAGTACGACCTGAAACGATCAAAAGCAAACACCACCGCAAGTAATTCTTTTTCAGTAACAGTATAATTAATCTGAGCTTCAATCAGTGTTTTACTTGCATAATAAATGGGGTGAAAAACTTTGTTCTTTCTTTGTCCAAGAACAACCCCCACTGCCCACTCGCTTGCGTCACACATCACTTCGAATGGGAGTGACCGGTCAAGAGTGGTCACTATGGGTGCTGTGACTAAGTCTTCTTTGATTGTTTCAAAAGCATCACGACATTCTTGGGTAAAAATAAAGTCCTTTTCATGTTGTAAGAGGTTGCATAGGGGTTTTGTTATTTTTGAAAAATCTTTGATGAACCTCCTATAAAAACCCGCATGACCCAAAAAACTCCAAATGCCTTTCACAGTTGTGGGTTCGGGAAGTTGTGCCACTACTTCAAGCTTGGATTTATCAACTCCCAACCCTCTTTTTGAGACAAGATGGCCTAGGACAATATCCTCTTCTACCATAAAATGGCATTTTTCCCAATTCAAAATAAGGTCGTGGGTCTCATATCTCACTAGGCTTTTCTCAAAACTTCCAAGGCAGTTGTCAAACGATGTCCCTATCACTGAAAAGTCATCCATAAAAACTTCTATGGTGTCTTCTATCATGTCGGTGAAAATGGCCATCATACAACGTTGGAAAGTGGCTGGGGCATTACATAATCCAAATGGCATCCTTCGAAATGCAAAAGTACCGTAGGGACAAGTAAAGGTGGTATTTTCTTGGTCCTCGGGGGCGATGTGGATTTGGTTGTATCCGGAGTATCCATCTAGAAAACAATAGAATTCTTTTCCCGCTAACCGATCAAGCATTTGGTCGATGAAAGGTAGGGGAAAATGGTCTTTCTTAGTGGCCAAGTTGAGTTGTCTATAGTCTATGCAAATTATCCACCCCGTGACAGTCCTAGTGGGGATGAGCTCATTCTTTTCGTTCTTCACTACGGTTGTCCCTCCCTTTTTAGGGACACATTGGACGGGGCTCACCCAACTACTACTAGCAATGGGATAGATAATACCGGCATCTAACCACTTCAAAACTTCCTTCTTAACTACCTCCTTCATGATGGGGTTCAACCTTCTTTGAGGTTGGACTTTTCCAGGGTGGTCACTCTCCAAGTTAATCTTATGTTAACATAAGGAGGGGCTAATACCTCTAATGTCTGCTATGGTCCAACCAATTGCCTTCTTATGCTTCATCAACAAATCAATCAGAAGTTGTTCTTGTTTCTCACTAAGTTTGGAAGAGATAATAACGAGAAGTTTATTATTCTTAGCGAGATAAGCATATTTCAAGTGGGAAGGCAATGGTTTAAGCTCTAACTCGGGAGGTTGTTCTATTGAAGTGGGTTGAACATCTCTATCCTTAAAGTCCAGAGGTTCAAAGGCTGCCACTACTTCGTTACACTCATCCTCAAAAGTGTCCTCACTTTCTAAGTCGGAGTGCTCACTCTCACTCCCCACTGTGGGGACTGAGTCAAAACAGTGGGTTTCACAAATCGAACTCAAAGCAAAACAGTCTTCGGTATCTATGTACTTTAGGGATTTAAACACATTAAATGTCACCTCTTGGTCATTAACTATCATCGTGAGTTCTCCTTTGTGTACATCAATCAAAGTTCGTCCGATTGCCAGAAACGGTCGTCCTAAGATGATTGGGATTTCTTTATCGGCCTCATAATCTAGAACTAGAAAATTGGCGGGGAAGATAAATTTATCCACTTGGACCAAGACGTCTTCTATTTTTCCCTTGGGGTAGGCAATGGACCGATCGGCTAGTTGTAATGTCACGGTTGTGGGTCTAGCCTCTACAATACCTAACTTGTTAAAAATGGACAGTGGCATCAAATTGACACTAGCTCCCAAATCACAAAGTGCTTGACCTACTTCTTGTCCTCCTATTGTGCATGGAATGGTGAAACTACCCGGGTCTTTCAACATAGGTGGAATCTTGCCAGTAAGGAGGGCACTACATTCTTCGGCCAACGCCACAGTCTCAAACTCACCCAACTTTCTTTTTTTTATTCAAAATATCCTTTAAAAATTTAACATAGCTTGGCATTTGCTCGAGAGCTTCTACCAAGGGTATGTTAATGTGAAGCTGTTTAAAAATGTGTAAGAATTTTTTAAATTGAACATCGACATTTTTAGGCTTCATTCTGTCAGGAAAAGGTATGCTTTGTGGGTCAATTTGAGTTTGCTGTGGTGTTGGCTTTGGAACAGTAGGTTTTGGAACAGGTCCAAAAGTGGGAAGGTCAGGGATGTCGTTCCCCAATGTGGGGATGACAGTGACTTGAGGAGTGCCCACTGTGGGAATTACAGTGGGTATTTGAGGCGAATCATCAGACTCGAAAACGATATCTTTCAGATCCTTTCCACTCCTCAGTGTTATGGACTTGACATGTTCAGGTCCTTTTCCTATCACCCTAGCATGCTCGGTATCACTAGGTAACGTCCCTGGTGGTCTATTCTTAACTTCAACATCTAGTTGTCCTACTTGGGTCTCTATATTCCTAATGGCTGCTTGAGTTTGATTCATGAAACCTTTGAGAATTGATTCAAGTGATGGTTGAACCTCAGCGGCTTGAGTTCCTCACGGTTGGAATTGTTGTGAGGATTGCCCTTGGTGAAAGTTCTGTGAGTTCTGCCCACTGTGATGTTGCTGAAATCCAGGGGGATTGTGTGGTCTTTGCTGGGCATGACTCGCCCCGTGGGGTTGGAGTCCTGGATTACCAGCCCAAGAGAAATTTGGGTGATTTCTCTAACCTGGATTATAAGTCTGTGAGTATGGGTTATTTCTCGGATTGGTTCCTATAACATTAACGGCTTCGGGATTTGCTGGACAATAGTCAAAAAGATGCTCCTCTCCACAGAGGGAGCAGTTTTCGGCTAGATGAGTTGCAGAATTGACTTGGCCTCTATTTTGATTCAAAATGATTTTTGTTAAGGCCACTAACTGTGCATTCATGGTTTTGAGTGCTTCGGAATCGATGGTGTTGGTCTTTGGTACTACTGCTCTAGGATTGGACCACTCGGTATTGTTGTTGGACACTTTTTCTAAGATTTGATATCCTTCATTGTAGGTTTTACTCGTGAATGTTCCACCGGCTGTTGCATCTAAGATGATTTTGGCTGCATTGGAAAGACCATTGTAAAAGGTCTCCAATTGGATGCAATGTGGGATGCCATGATGTGGGCACTTTCGAAGTAAATCTTTAAATCGTTCCCATGCATCCGAAACAACCTCATCTTCTTCTTACCTAAACAAAATTATATCATTTCGAAACCTTACATTCCTCGTTGGAGGAAAGTATTTTTGCAAAAATTTATCGGCAAGTTCTTGCCAACTGGTTATCGAGTGAGGTGCATGCGAGTTCAGCCATGACTTTGCCTTATCCCTTAGTGAAAAGGGGAAAAGTCTTAGTCTTAACGCTTCATCACTCACACCTTGCAATTGAAAGGAATCAGTCATTTCCAAGAAAGATTTTAAGTGCGAGTGCGGATCCTCAGATGGTGATCCTCCAAACTGACCCATGGCTTGGATCATTTGAAACATCACCGGTTTGAGTTCAAAATGAGTTGCAACAATGTTGGGTCTTAAAATTCCGGAGCTCAAATCACCAACTCCGGAAGTAGCGTAGTCCCGTATTTTTCGATCCTTGCTATCGGCAATCGTCACTGTGGTCTCCACTATAGGTGGTGGTATTGCTGCCATGTTTACCGTGGGGATCACATGGGGTTGTCGATTTGTGTTCTTGTTTTTACGTCTTCTTCGAAAAGTTTTCTCTATTTCAAGATCGATTGGTACCAAAGGTTCGTGTTGTTGTCGTGGCATGCAACACGAACAGCTTAGAAAAACGAGTTACTCGGGCTCGAACAAAAACTAATGTCTTGAGATTTAAAATCACGCCAGTCCCCGGCAACGACGCCAAAAACTTGGTACGTGCGAAATATGTGTTTTAATCGCAGTGGGTTGCAAACTGTCCATAGTGGGAAGTGCAAGTGTACATTGTCCACTATGATCGTCACAGCAAGTAATAGTTGGTAAAATACCATAATCGAATCCACAGAGACTGGACAATCAAGACAATATGGTTCTCATGAGCTCCTTTTGAAAGTTTCAATTAGAGAGGAAGCAATAGTTTGGTTTGTTTGGTGAAATAGCTACTTTAACGATTTTACTAAGGTTTAAAAGAAGGAATGTAGGTTAGATTTTCCCTAGATTTTATATTAAATACCTGATCCTAAAAGTGATCCTTGTACTTGAGGTGGGCATTTTTGCTAGAAAAGCCTGGTTACAAAATATTCACACCGTTAGATAAAAATCTCATACTCTTAGTAATTATTGTTTTGTCAATGGTAATCTCAAAATGGACCTTTTCAGGCCTCGATGGAATGTGTAGAGACAAATACTATAAGTGTTTTTAGAATACACCAACTAGCTTGCCTACTACTCCAGTGGGTTGAGATTAGCTCACTGTGCCGACCTCACTTTCGTAAGTGTCATAAGAATTCATTCGAATCCCCTAGTCACTGCGTTCTACTTATTTCTAAGTTAAGAACTAGACTTTAGATCCTTGCAAGTGATCGGCTTGTTCGCACCCTTGGGTAAATATCGAGAATGAATGACCAAAACAATAAATATTCTAAGTATAAATATTACTCAAGCATTTTTAATAAAATCCAGGTACTTCTCCTTCCTATATCCCAAAGGATGTTTAGCCCATAACTAAAGTAAAGAAAACAAAAGAGTAGAAGTTACACATAATTAAACTGAAAGTGACTTGAATTAAACCCACAGTGGGGAACGAGAATTCGTCCCTGTCACTGTATACTTCGAACTACAAGTTATACTAAGGAAATAAAATACAGAAATTTAAATTTAACTACTGCAGTAAATGAGAGAAACTAATGTAGTAGTTGAGAATTTGCAAGAACTTAATAGATCCTAATAAATGAGACCCAACACCCCTATTTATACTAAGAAGAACGTTTAAGTCTTTACACAAAATTGGGTTATCTAAAGTGTAAGGACTGGAGGTCTAATCTGAAAATCAGCTCATTGGACAACTCTTCAATCCACCAAATTATAGCTCTTTTACCCAATGGGTTCTTCTCCTAGTCAACTTCTAAGTACAAAAGGTGTACTTGTTGCCATCTTCAAGGTAGATGCCATGTACTTTTCCAGCCCTTATTTCCCTGCCATTTGAACCTTCTAAACTCCAGAGTATTTAATCCCAACTACTAGTTTCTTTTTCTTTCTTCTTGGTCTGCTCGAATAGTGGGAAGCCGGAGTGGGCACAACAGTGGTCACTGCAGGATAAAACGTGAAAAACACCCAAATTCCACCAAGTAATTTATTAAAGACTATGGTTCACTCTTTTTGCTCATTTTCGAGAATTGTTTCAAGAATGGGGGTTTTTAGAAGCGGAATGGCTAAAATTGACAAAATAAAATGGAAAATAAAAGGAAATAATAACTCTAAAAATAGAGTTATCATTTATCAACAGATATTATGAAGGAGCAAAAGGTAAAATTTGATCTTCAAAAGAAATATGATCTAATTTTTGAAGAGAGAAATGTTTTAATCAACAAAGTAAAAGAACTTGAAGACATCGTTTTTAAGGTTGAGGTTTCAAAACAAGTTAGTCTTGACACGATTGTTCAGACTCCACTTGTAGACTCAACTGATTCTGAATGTTCGTTTAAGACGACTTCAAGTTCAATCCATGAAGACATTTCTTCAAAGGGATTTGGAAGATCAAATGGTTTCTCAAAGTATCATATTCGTCCTTCCAATCACTTTTATAATCCTCTGTTTGATAAATCAGATAATAATTTGAATGTGCCTAAAGTTAATAATTCTACTAAGCCTAAAGATAACCAAGTATTCAAGAAGGTGAAGATGGTTTGAAGAGTCAGGGGGACAACTCCCGAGAAAGATGTTCCAAAGTCAACAGTTCCCACACCAAATGCCAAGAAGAACAATGCATATCAAGGTAAATCTTTTGTCAAACCTGATTTAGTTTATTCTGTAAATCAATTAATCAGGTTAGCCCAAAAAAACTTGTTGTTCTTACTATGGAACTAATGATTTTGTTCATAAAGATTATGCTCAATACTGGTATGGTATATACAGAATTTCTTCAAATAAAACTGCACCTAACAAACCAGGACCCAAGTTCCATTGGGTACCAAAATCTACTTAATCTATTTTGCATGTTCATCATGTGTAATGCTGATTGTGCAACGTATACCACACACATGACTGGAAAACAGAAAAGAAGTTGTGCCGAATTTTCAAGAAGAGTACCTGTACTTTTGAGGGGGAGTACAAGAGACAATGACTTCTAAACGTACCAGTTTAGGACTCGTACTTCAATGATTTTGATTTATGATCATATCAGATCAGGACTCGGTCTTCAATGACGATGACTTCTGAATTTATCTTCAATCTTGGTAATTCAGAACTCGTTTGAATGATTAAGGATATTTTGATCCAAGTCTTGTTATTTGTGTAGATTTAGATAAATATTTTTTTCACATGTTAAGGGGGAGCTTATATGATTTTAAATCATTGTATCATTATTTGAGGGGGAGCTCAAACGTTTCTGATTGTAAGTGTCTTCTGATCTTAATCTCAGATTGTTTGAAAGAAGAACGACTTTCAAGCATGAAAAATGTTTTGTTTAAATGTTCAAACCACTTCTCTATTCTCAAACATATTTTATGAATTTAGAAGTGTGATTTTAAATGTTTTTTCATGGAGATCTCGGATTATTAGAACATCATTTATGACCGTGTGTTTCCAAAGATTAATACTTGTGTATTATCTTTTCTATACTTTCAAGTATTCTTATACATCGATACAACTTCATATTGATTTTGTTATTACCATGTCTCAAAATGAAACAATTTTTTGATGGTAATACTCCCGTTTGTTTTTCAATTTTGTTGAGCATCATATATTCTTTCAGCGTGAGAACTTAAACGTTTCATTCAAAGATTGTTTATATTTGTTCATATAAACAAAATTCGACTTCTTTGATACCCTTACCGGTCATGAATATATTTCAAAATATTTGATATGATTGATACATTGTCAGATTCCCAAACAAGTCTTTCGAATTCATTTCATTTATTTTTTATCCTTGTTTTGAGAAATCTTCAAAGTTCAAGTGCTCAAATATTTCATGATATTATTGAGGAGCATACATTCTGATGACAATGTCTTTCAAATGATGAGATTCATATTTGTTCAAGCTAAACTGCTGAACAACACAAATTTTTAGGACAAAATTTCATGGGATTAGTGTGAGATTATAAAAGAACTTCTATGGATTCACGTTAACCAATGTTTCCTACCCAAGAAGTTATCCTTGAGTGATTGAGGGGTGAGGGGTCTACATCAAAGAGTGGGGGAGATAACTCATCCGGTTGAGTAATCTCATTATGCTGAGGTAAATGTAAATGAAAGTTTGGTTAGAAGTGAGCGGATTAAAAACATAAAGAGGGTGTGAGAACAGGGTTAAAAGAATAAGAGAACTCTCAATAGTTTACACATTTGAGCCTGATCAAGTATAAGTTGCTTCAATTATTTCTAACACATGCACGTACACACAAAGAATAGGTTTTCTTGTCATAACGTTCATAGAATTTCCTTTGTGTTTTTCGACGTTTGAATGGAAGCCCTGGGGGTGTGAACATCAAAAAGCTCATTTCCAAAGTACATCCATTGTACTAAGTGGCTCCGTGCTACTTACAAGCATTTTAACTGATTCATATGTTGTTTCAAGGTTACCACATTCATTCTATCTTAATTTGAAAAGATTCGGAAACATATATTTTGGAATTGACGGATATGTAACACCCGTAATTTTCGGATAAGTACAACTTCGAATCAGTGTGGAATCGATCTTTTAAGAAAAATATGAAAAATAGTATTTTGGGTTAAATCCTAGATTTTATGGTCTTGTTGGATGGAGATTTCGAATACGAGTCCAACGGTTCTTTTCGGAGCAAAAACGAAGCTAAAACGAAGAAGTTATGACCAAAACAGTTTCGGTACCGCGGAGCTACTATGACCAGCGACTATGACCATGTCATTGTCGCGCCAAGGGTACAGGGTTCAGTACACCTTGTGCGACTATGACCAGCGACTATGACCATGTCATTGTCGCGTGTCATAGTCGCGGACGGGTACCTGGTTGCTGTCAAATACGAAATTCACACCCCAAACTTCATTTCTTCATATCTCTCTCATTTCACCTCCGTTTTTGGCGATTCAAAGTGCCATGGTTTCGGTTTTTAGATCTCTTCAAGGATCTAGAAATAGTTTTGAAGTTCATATGAAGATTCAAGAGTGTTTGGTGGTGGTAAGTCTCTAAAATCTCTTCCCTTTCTCTCCCAAGTCGTTTTTCCTTCCTTCCTCACAAACCCTAACCGATTTTGGGGCTTTTCTTAGAGATTAATGTGTTTCTTATCCACTTTATGCTAGTGATTTCATTCATTGATTCAAGATCAAGTTTCATCCACAACACTAGAGATGTTTGGGGTTTTCTAGGTTTTCATCAAAACCTAAGTCGTGAGTTCATCCTACTAGCTTCTATACTTTCATATGAGTTAGAAATGTTCCATTGATTATCTTCTAGTATTTTGCTTATCCAATTTCGGTTTGGATGATTTTGGAGAAGTTAGGTCAAATTGAGGTTTTGGGTATAAATGTAGATTTTGATGGTTGATGTTTGGAGAACAATTCTAATTGGTTAAATGTAGTTATTAATGGTGGGAAAATTATGGATATAGATTTTGGAAGTTTTGGCTTGAGGATGAAAACTTCATCTAAGGAGCTTACGTTTGGAAAACTCTAGATTTAGCTTAATCAGGCAAAGGTGTGTTCAAGTTACTTTGCGAAAACCTTGTACATGCCAAAATATTATTTTCTGAGATATTATGTGTTTTACTTGAAAAACTGTCAATGTTGAGCTATTTGAAGGGTCTTACCTTTTGAGGGATTATTTGTGGTAAATATGGTAAAACATTACCTTTAGATATTTTGGAAAATATGACAGATAAATCCTATATGAAAATGGGTTACTGATTTATGTGAAAAGTGGAGTCTAATTACTATGAAAATGTATTTTGAGGATTGAGAAATATGAGTATGGTACTTCATGTGATATTATGAAAATGTGAAGGTTGAGTCCTTTTGGAAAGGAGGGTTATCCCGATCCAAGGTTTTATTTCGGGTTTTCATAGAATTATGGTACTTGGTTGCTTAAACAAAGTTTAAATGCATTTATGCGATTGATGATCGTTATGTACGGGTCTAGCAAGCTTGGAGCACTTTGCTCGGGTTGACTTTGAGATAGTCTTGGGACATTTGTCCGGTTTAAATGGCTCGATGTGGAGTCTTATTTATGTGTTGCTTTTATTGCACCGTTTTGCATATTATTGCACGTTATGTATATTTACAAGCTTGGGTGAGTGAGTTATTCCGGGATAGGCATGTTGTGTTAGACTGTGTTGCATTGGATCCATAGGCATGTTCGTCAGTCGTTGGTAATGGTCGATTGGATACCTTGAGGTTGGACCTCGGTGCCCATGTTTTATGACCTTAACTTTCCAAGTAGGCACTAGGAGGATATAGTCTTGGGCACTACCTTGGAGGTTGTGCAGCGATCCACTCCATCGGGATTTATACCTTGGAGGTAGTCCCGATGTGCCGGGACTTGAGGCGTTTACCGGTTGGGTGGGTAGACGCTAAGGTGTATCCTCAATTACGGTGTAACTTGGGTTTCGTAGAGCAGAATCGTGGAATAGGCATAACGTAACTTGTAATTCCCGGTTTCAATGGGATGACAAAGATAGGCATAACGTAACGTGTAATCTCTACTTCCAGTTGTACGATGAACGTTGTATGGGTGGTATACTTATGTGTTACCTCCACCTTCAACGGATACGGGTCTCCCCCGTTATGGTATTTGATCTTTATTATATTTTACGGTCGCGTGAGTATTGCTTCGTATTATGTTTTAATAAAGAGTTATATTTAATGGATGGTTTCCATGTTTTACGGGTTGAGTATGTATTGTCAACCGCATTTGAAGATTTGCCTAAACTAGACTTATTCACGTATTTGAGTAAGTTGGAAATGTAATTCATTTTTGGAAAACGTATTATACCTTTCGAGAACTTTCCCATGGAAACGTGTGAGTTGGAAAATGGATGAATTGCAATTAAAGTAAACTCTTTTGAAATCATGACTAAACTAATACACTTTTAATTTATGTTTTTATATAGTCATGATAAAATGCTTGAACTCACTAGGTGTAAGCCTAACCCTTTTTATTTGTCGGCATGTGCAACAAGCTCAGGTTGGGGTAGCTCTAGCTACTTTGTGAAGTGGAGAGTGCTAGTAGAGTGCACGAGAGGTGACTAGATTATTGAAGTATTCCGCATTTAGTTTGGACTAGCAACCTGTGGTGTTAACTAACACCCGATTAAGTTATTTTATTGTAGACTTGTAATGTTTTAAATTCTGTGGTATTTTAAGGAATGAATTGAAGAAGTGATTACATCTATTTTGGTGATTTTATTGAATTTTAATGTTAGTTGCTCGTTCCAAATTTGAGGGTGTTACAAGTTGGTATCAGAGCATAAGTTTGAGAGATTTAGGTGTTGATGATGGATACCTAGACTCAAACTAGCGTTTGTTTAAGTAAATGAGAGTGAAATTCACCTTTAGGCACTTTAAGATAGGATGTTTCGAGGTCAATGGATGTTGTTAGAAACGAGAATCACGTCGAGAGTAACAAGGATAATCATGTACGGTGCGTTCATAGTGACACCTGGCCAGTGTCATGGTGAACCTACTAGTACATGTGCATACTTGAATTATTTTAATATGGTGATCGTCGGGGTAGTGAAGGAGGTTCTAAGCTAGTAGTCGTTGGAATAGATGGACAATCCTAGTATTAGTCACTTGGAGTGACGATAAGCATGATATTTGCTTTAAGTAGACCGTCTCGGGTCGAGATTGATGGTTGGATTAGAACCATAGACTTATTGAGCAGATTTTGATTTGAGGGAAAACCGTAAAGTTAATTGATGTATTTCCCGACTTTCCTTAAGAGGTTAAAGTATCCGGGTGAAAATAGTGGACCGGAGGATTTGGAGGAGTATGAGTGGAGACGTTGAATGCCGACTAAGTCATGCACGAAGTTTATTTTGAAAATAAAATGCACCAACTAATTCTTGTGTTTCAAATCCTTATATGGATTGTATTTTGAATTTTGAGAAATGTTTAGCACACACAAGATTTCGAATCATGGTTTTAAAGGTGCATGAAACCATTTTATTGCGGGAGTTGCAAACTCCGCCGAGATATGTTTTGCGTTATTTCTTCGTTGTTCAACATTTGTTTTGGATATAATGACAATCATATTTTATGATGTTTAAGATATTGGGCAATAACTACGGCTTGTGACTTTAACATTGGATCTCCTCCACATATGTTAGACTTGGACGGAAAGTTATCTTCCATTATGTCTATGTAAAGTTATTTTGGGGAATTTGTTTAATGTGAGTTGTTAAACAATGTTGTTTATATGGTATTACCCTAGAAGGGGATTTTTTTTGGGATTTTGGCGTCTCATTTATGATTTTGCTTTTAGCAATTCGACTTTGGGAGCACAATGTTTGGTGCTATTTTGTTGACTTGGAGTCATTGAGTTTGTTGAATTTCATGGAGTTTTGTTGAACGACGTTTTGTGTCGTGTGGGTACAATTTTACAATGTACATACTCTATTTACTTATGTGAAAAGTTTACGAGTTATGTTGGGCATTTGGTCCCACTCGAGCTTTGTTGAGAAATGTTAATTTTATGCCATAAGACGACTAAGAAGAGATGAGTTTGAAAATCTAGTGTCGCGTAACTTTTCTTTCAGAAGTTTGTGTTATTAAGTATTTCGTTGCATATAGTTCAGTGTATGGATTGATTTATACGTGGCTTAAGTGATGCATGAAAGAACATTTTGTTGACATTTCATAATGACTTGCTTGGTGCGCGTTTGGTCAGTTAAATGTTTTATTATCATTTTATGGGAAATGCGCTATATCGACTTAGGGGTATGCATAGCTTGGTAACCATTGTCCTCGACACTTTGTTAAACGAATCGTGAGTGAAGTTATTTTATTAACTCATTGTATAAATGATGGCAATTTGGTCAAAGGGGTGTTTTGGTGCCGTGGAAATCATGCATAGTTCGCAATGCTTTACATTTTGAAAATACAAATGTGTGAGTCGTTGACCTTTGGTCAACTTTGATTGCCGAACATTTTGGAAAATTGAAAACCTTTTGGTTTTGGAGAAAATGTGTATTTTGAGTATTTTTGACAAATACATTTTAAGCGTTGACGTTTTGACGTTTTGTGTTCCGAGTACGAAACTTTGAGGAAAATATTTCGTGATGAAGATTTTAGAAAATTGTTGTATAAAACTATGGTGTGTGTAATTTCTTATGTTTTGAACATTGACGCGCATCGTTGGTGTAATTCAAGATTTGAAGTCGGTAGGAATCCTTTTTGGGTGTCTACCATTTAACTAACACTTACTTCCTCATATGTTTTGGGAAACGCATTGTTGTGTACAAGTTTTGACAAGAAACGTTTTACTCAATTGTCGTTATAGGACCGAATGGGAGATTTTGGGAAATTAATTTAAAGAATTCCATCTTTTGGAATTTGGTCGCGAACCATTTGATGCATGTTATTTCGTTCAAAAAAAAATTTGCTAATGGAAGTGTTACAAGCTTGCATGCCTACCCCAATGTGAGGTTTAAAGATATCTTAGTCGATATTTTCAAGTGATGGAAACCTATGGGTTTTGTTTTAAATATGGAATTTGCACAAGTCATTTTGTGTTAACTAAGGTGTATTTGTAAACCGTTTCATCGTTTTGTATAATAAACTGACGCGCGCAAAATTTTGTTGGTGAACCTTGTTCCACGCCATTTTATGGTAAAAAGGGAAACTTTGGAGTCAAATGTCGTTGGACTTCTTTTGAAATACGTGCACACCTTTTGTTGCTCACTGTTTAAAGTCGGGTCGTTACTTTACGTGCATGTCATGAGTCAATCCATACTAGAACCATGGCGGTTCATTTTAAATAAGTTGTTTATTACGCTTTTGCGTTTTGTGGGTAAACTGAACTGCAATGAAATAATTTTCAACATGATTTTCATATGTGGGACGAGCGTGTCCATTTTTGCGTAACTACCGAATTGATAATAGTAGTTTTGTGCGTACGATTATTTTGATATGAAAATCCTTGTGTTGAAAATTTCTATGAAAAATTTTGTCGATTGGCATATTTATTGAATGATGCACTTGAAACCTTGAACTCATTAGGACCTTGGGAAAGGTTAAGTAACTCGATTATGAGTAAGTTGTATAGAACCTCAACTGTGAAAAATCGAGCGTTCGGGCACGTGTTGTGACTATAGGCCGGATGAAATCGGCAGCAAAGTCGAGGTACTTGTGGTAATTGGAGGGTTAGACTTGCGGTAACGCTTGTTGAGGTTGGTATAACCGTTTTGTTGACAACCTTAGTTTCGTGGAAACACTCGGTAAACGGAACTCGTATGTGGAGTCCTGATAGAGTTCAAAACTTGGTGGTATAACTAGGTGTCAACCTTGTGGATCTGAGGTCGGAGACCGTTAGCGAATTCAGAGGGTGTAGTCCGATTCTATATGAAATAATGGTAACGGTTGTAGTAACCTTAAGATGCTCAATTGTGACGAGTGGTTTTGGTGGAATAACCTTCGTGTATGGTTACAGAACCTGTCGGTTTAATGATTGATGTTGGGTTGGATTCTTGGAGTCTATTAGAACTCGTTGGATGTAGATGGAAAGTAATGGTAGGCATAATCAGAATTGATAATTCTGTTGGGTTCGTTAGCGAACAAACCTTGGATTGAGTTAAAGTCGGAAATCGAAATCGGGATGTATGGAACATCTAAGGTTGGGAGACAACCGAAGTCGTCTGACTAGGAATTATTCCAGTTGTCGGGGTGTTCTCCCGGACATAAGTACAATGTACGTGAAGGGGCTTTGTTGATAAGCAATTGTTCGAGGATTTGTCTTTAAAGACTGGGTGGAGGGAATTTAGATTTCAGTTAGGAACTGATAAATTATAATCGGCGTTAAGTCGGTTAGCCTTGGGTTGTAAAGGATGTAGATTTCGAGGACGAAATCATCCTAAGGTTGGGAGGATTGTAACACCCGTAATTTTCGGATAAGTACAACTTCGAATCAGTGTGAAATCGATCTTTTAAGAAAAATATGAAAAATAGTATTTTGGGTTAAATACTAGATTTTATGGTCTTGTTGGATGGGGAATTCGAATACGAGTCCAACGGTTCTTTTCGGAGCAAAAACGGAGCTAAAACGAAGAAGTTATGACCAAAACAGTTTCGGTACCGCGGAGCTACTATGACCAGCGACTATGACCATGTCATTGTCGCGTGTCATTATCGCGCCAAGGGTACAGGGTTCGGTACACCTTGTGCGACTATGACCAGCGACTATGACCATGTCATTGTCGCGTGTCATAGTCGCGGACGGGTACCTGGTTGCTGTCAAATACGAAATTCACACCCCAAACTTCATTTCTTCATATCTCTCTCATTTCACCTCCGTTTTTGGCGATTCAAAGTGCCATGGTTTCGGTTTTTAGAGCTCTTCAAGGATCTAGAAATAGTTTTGAAGTTCATATGAAGATTCAAGAGTGTTTGGTGGTGGTAAGCCTCTAAAATCTCTTCCCTTTCTCTCCCAAGTCGTTTTTCCTTCCTTCCTCACAAACCCTAACCGATTTTGGGGCTTTTCTTAGAGATTAATGTGTTTCTTATCCACTTTATGCTAGTGATTTCATTCATTGATTCAAGATCAAGTTTCATCCACAACACTAGAGATGTTTGGGGTTTTCTAGGTTTTCATCAAAACCTAAGTCGTGAGTTCATCCTACTAGCTTCTATACTTTCATATGAGTTAGAAATGTTCCATTGATTATCTTCTAGTATTTTTCTTATCCAATTTCGGTTTGGATGATTTTGGAGAAGTTAGGTCAAATTGAGGTTTTGGGTATAAATGTAGATTTTGATGGTTGATGTTTGGAGAACAATTCTAATTGGTTAAATGTAGTTATTAATGGTGGGAAAATTATGGATATAGATTTTGGAAGTTTTGGCTTGAGGATGAAAACTTCATCTAAGGAGCTTACGTTTGGAAAACTCTAGATTTAGCTTAATCAGGCAAAGGTGATTTCAAGTTACTTTGCGAAAACCTTGTACATGCCAAAATATTATTTTCTGAGATATTATGTGTTTTACTTAAAAAACTGTCAATGTTGAGCTATTTGACGGGTCTTACCTTTTGAGGGATTATTTGTGGTTAATATGGTAAAACATTACCTTTGGATATTTTGGAAAATATGACAGATAAATCCTATATGAAAATTGGTTACTGATTTATGTGAAAAGTGGAGTCTAATTACTATGAAAATGTATTTTGAGGATTGAGAAATATGAGTATGGTACTTCATGTGATATTATGAAAATGTCAAGGTTGAGTCCGTTTGGAAAGGAGGGTTATCCCGATCCAAGGTTTTATTTCGGGTTTTCATAGAATTATGGTAATTGGTTGCTTAAACAAAGTTTAAATGTATTTATGCGATTGATGACCGTTATGTATGGGTCTAGCAAGCTTGGAGCACTTTGCTCGGGTTGACTTTGAGATAGTCTTGGGACATTTGTCCGGTTTAAATGGCTCGATGTGGAGTCTTATTTATGTGTTGCTTTTATGGCACCGTTTTGCATATTATTGCACGTTATGTATATTTACAAGCTTGGGTGAGTGAGTCATTCCGGGATAGGCATGTTGTGTTAGACTGTGTTGCATTGGATCCATAGGCATGTTAGTCAGTCATTGGTAATGGTCGATTGGATACCTTGAGGTTGGACCTCGGTGCCCATGTTTTATGACCTTAACTTTCCAAGTAGGCACTAGGAGGATATAGTCTTGGGCACTACCTTGGAGGTTGTGCAGCGATCCACGCCATCGGGATTTATACCTTGGAGGTAGTCCCGATGTGTCGGGCCTTGAGGCGTTTACCGGTTGGGTGGGTAGACGCTAAGGTGTATCCTCAATTACGGTGTAACTTGGGTTTCGTAGAGCAGAATCGTGGAATAGGCATAACGTAACTTGTAATTCCCGGTTTCGATGGGAGAACAGAGATAGGCATAACGTAACGTGTAATCTCTACTTCCAGTTGTACGATGAACGTTGTATGGGTGGTATACTTATGTGTTACCTCCACCTTCAACGGATACGGGTCTCCCCCGTTATGGTATTTGATCTTTATTATATTTTACGGTCACGTGAGTATTGCTTCGTATTATGTTTTAATAAAGAGTTATATTTAATGGATGGTTTCCATGTTTTACGGGTTGAGTATGTATTGTCAACCGCATTTGAAGATTTGCCTAAACTAGACTTATTCACGTATTTGAGTAAGTTGGAAATGTAATTCATTTTTGTAAAACGTATTATACCTTTCGAGAACTTTCCCATGGAAACGTGTGAGTTGGAAAATGGATGAATTGCAATTAAAGTAAACTCTTTTGAATACATGACTAAACTATTACTCTTTTAATTTATATTTTTATATAGTCATGATAAAATGCTTGAACTCACTAGGCGTAAGCCTAACCCTTTTTATTTGTCGGCATGTGCAACAAACTCAGGTTGGGGTAGCTCTAGCTACTTTGTGAAGTGGAGAGTGCTAGTAGAGTGCACGAGAGGTGACTTGATTATTGAAGTATTCCGCATTTAGTTTGGACTAGCAACTTGTGGTGTTAAGTAACACCCGATTAAGTTATTTTATTGTAGACTTGTAATGTTTTAAATTACGAGGTATTTTAAGGAATGAATTGTAGAAGTGATTACATCTATTTTGGTGATTTTATTGAATTTTAATGTTAGTTGCTCGTTCCAAATTTGAGGGTGTTACAGGATACATCATATCTAAAGGAGGAGAATGTTAGTGGTGAACAAAGACAGTGCTGAAATTGATGAATGTTTTGATGATCATGATGCTCACAATCATCAAAAAGGGGGGAGAAATAACATATTGAAGAAAAGAGGGGGATATATCAATGAAAGAAAAAGGGGGAGAGATATCATAAAGATAAAAAGGAAAGATACTTTGAATGCTTCAATTTCAAGATAAAGAAATGTTTTGTCAAAGTCAAGAAGATGTTCTGAAATGATTCAAGAGAGATTGATGTTCGAAGATTGTCATTGTTCAAGAGATGAAGATACAAAGTTCAAGAAATTGCTTAAAGAGTTTGGGTTCAAAGCTTCAAAGATTTTAAAGTTGCAAAGATCAAAGCTGCAAAGATCTGAAATTCGCGTTCAAGACTTGATGGAAATTTACTGAAGATTATATTCAAGAAGATTGACAATACAATGTGAAAGACAAAGATTTTTCAAGTTTGTCTCAAATTTCTTCAAAGTTGAAAGTTTGGAGACGGTCAAAGCATCAAAGTTCAAAGTGAGTTTTTGAAGATAAAGTCGTTTGAATATTGTCAGAGCCTCAAAGTTTAAAGCGGTCGGAGTTAAAGTTTTGAAGATCAAGTGTTGAAGACTGCTGCTATATTTTTTTAAATCTTGAGTCCAAAGAGGGAGAATGTTAGCGCATTTAATTGTATTCAAGATTTATTGTAAAAGTTATGTAAAGTCAATGTATTGTAAAAGTCAATGTAAGTCAAAGTCAAAGTCAAAGTAGTTTAAGTGAAAGTCAAACTAGCATTAGAGTTTAATGTGTTGTAATTAGATGGTATAAATAGGTTTGGTAAAGCTTTGTTTGTAAGTTAGTTGTAACAATAGAGCTTAATTGTTATATTCTAGAGAGAGGTTAGAGAGAGAATCTAGAGAGAGGTTAGAGAGAGAATCTAGAGAGAGAAAGTTCCAAACTCATATGTAATTCTAGATTCTCAAGATCAATGGATGACATGTTGTTTACCTAATAGATCTGGTTATATCAAGTTGAAAAGGGATTTCATACCTTTCATATGAAACAGTATTGATTTCATACCTTTCATATGAAACAGTATTGATTTCATACCTTTCATATGAAACAATATTGATTTCATGCCTTTCCTATGAAAAAGTTTATATTTCATACTTTTCCTATGAAACAGTATTGATTTCGTATGAAATCAATACAAGATTGGGATAGGAGCAGTTATGGTGAAGAAGACGATGTTGAAAAACCGCAAGATGAAGAAGACGATGTTGAAAACCCGAATTTCGGATATGATCAAAAAAATATATAAAAAATCAGAAATATATCACTTCCTAAAATAAAGGATGGTTATTCTCCATTATCTAGTTACCAAAATTAAAACAATAAGATTAAAAGACTTATTTACCCTTAATGCCATATTAATCTAGATTAAAAATCAATTGCTAGGATGGATTTACGTAGTTTACACACATTTAGAGGTTTACAATTTATTATCTCTCTATATATATCATACTCTCCTTCTGCAGAATTTATTCCCACTATTTCATCGATGGAAGAGGTATACGCCATGAACGAGATGTCTGTCAAGGATGTTATTGATTCTTCTTGTGTTACTGGTCTGGACGGTGTTTCATTAGGTGATGATGAAGCCCCATCTGCGTTCTCGGTTGTGCATCTAGATAAGGGTAAAATTGTGGATGGTGATGTTTCGTCAATTAATGGTAATGAAGATAAGGGTAAATCTGTGTGCAATGAATCGTCAGAGTTCTGTGATGAAGATGGTAAATCGTTTAATTATTTGTTGCACCTATTTATTGCAATGTTTCTATTAATATTTTCCGATGAACATGATTAGTAGATGTTTTTATATTGTTTTGTATTTATACCATGCTTTCTACCATTTCATGCATGTTCATTTATTCTTAATGCTTTTATATTGTTATTATATAGTATGACAAATGTGCGTTTTATGCATGAATCTTTTTGTGTTTTTTCTTGTTCATTTTTTAAAGTCTAATGGTAATGATAATGGAAAATTGTATCAAATTGGAACTAACTTTCATCTTTTTCCTATTTTGGGGAACTAACTTTTAAAATCACCATTTGAGGGTATAAACTAAACTTTATGTCCATTTAAGGGTTTAGTTGACCTGTTTAACAGGTAATCAGTTACCTTTATATGATGTGGCATTATCTATTAAAAAGTTATTAGGTGGATAGTAGAAAAAATATGTGGTGGACATTAGAAAATGCAAATCATCACCTAAGGTGCAGCCCCACGATCTTCATCTCTTCCAGATTGTGATCCAACTTCCAAGGTGCAACACCGCTATCTTCATATCCCCCAGGTCGTCAGTGAAACCCCTCACCCCCACCCTCCCACATCTGAACTTCATTCAATCGACTGTGAACTTGGCTTAGATTCTCGCCGGTGAAACCCCACCTTCCCACCCGTCACGTCATCACCGTCCCTCACCTTGGACCATCTCTCTTCTCTCCTTCAAACTCCATAGCTATAATCTTCATCGCTTCCAGATCTGTGACTTTGAATAAACCACAACTCTCACCGTTTTCATCATTCTCTCACACAAACGGAAACCCCCAAGACGTTCACTGACACTGTCTGCATCAAACCGTATTTGAGATTTTTAGATCTGGAGTTTGATATTTTATTTACTCTAATCTGGAGATCAGCGTATCAAACCCCCCTTTTTTGCAGATTTATTTTCTTAATTACTCCTGATTTGGTTGCTTGAGAAATTTATTGATTTAGATGTAAAGATGTAGTTAGGGCTTTTCGTGTACAAATTTCTTGTTTATCTCGTTGTTTTGCACAATTTTTTTAACAGATTCCAGTGGTTCATGTTTTTATGTTCTTAAAATAATCATCTGGCTATCAAATGGGTTTTTGAGTTTTCATTTCTCTTTATGTTAGTGAGATTGAAAGGGATTCAATAATTTACTCGGTTCATGTTTTTATGTTCTTAAAATAATCATCTGGGTATCAAATGAGTTTTTGAATGAAATGAGATTGAAAGAGATTCAACTAATTTACTCTTTTTAATTTATTGAATCATATTAAACCTTATTTGTGAAACATAAAAATGTCAGCAGTATTAATGCTGATAACAAAAATACGGGAAATTGCCTCAAATAGCCATTTTATACATAATGTTTCTTTAAATAGCCATTTTAAACATCTAATTCCAAAAATGGCCAAAACTTACGCATACAAACTTACGCACAGAGTTTTCTGTGCGTAAGTTTCATTTTTCCCAAAAAAAAAATTAAAAAAACGATTTTTTTTAAAAACTTACGCACAGAAAACTCTGTGCGTAAGTTTTAATCCTAAGTGTATGCGTAAGTTTTTTTTTGCACCACGTAGGCTCCACGTGGAAAACCTAAACTTACGCACAGAGATTAAAAACTTACGCACAGAGTTTTCTGTGCGTAAGTTTTTTAAAAAATCGTTTTTTTTCATTTTTTTTTGGGAAAAATGAATCTTACGCACAGAAAACTCTGTGCGTAAGTTTCTATGCGTAAGTTTCTATATTTTTTTTTGTTTAAGAAAGAATCCGATTCTTTTTCAGTGATTTGACACAACACAGTAAAACCAGCTTTAATTCAATTCATACGGATTCAATTGATTTTTTTAAAAAAAAATAATTTTTTGGAAAAACATTTTAGAAAATAATCAAATTGTTTAAAAAAATTATTTCTAAATAATTTTTTAAGTAAAAAAATTACGCATCGTAAAAAAATTGTTTAAGTAAAAAAATTGTTTTTTTTCAAACTTACGCATAAAAGTAAAAAAATTGTTCAAGTAAAAAAATTGTTCTTTTCAAACTTACGCATAAAAGTAAAAAGTTGTTTATTAAAAAAAAATTGTAAAAAATTGTTTATTTTTTTTATTAAAAAAAATAAACTTATGTATAAATTGTAAAAAATTAAAAAAAATTAAAAAAATAAACTTACGCATAAAAAAAAAATTGTAAAAAATTGTTTATTAAAAAAAATAAACTAATGCATAAATTGTAAAAAATTAAAAAAAATTATAAAAAATAAACTTACGCATAATAAAAAAAAATTGTAAAAAATTGTTTATTAAAAAAAATAAACTATTGCATAAATTGTAAAAAATTATAAAAAATAAAAAAAAATAAACTTACGCATAATAATAAAAAATTGTAAAAAATTGTTTATTAAAAAAAATAAACTAATGCATAAATTGTAAAAAATTATAAAAAATTAAAAAAAATAAACTTACGCATAATAATAAAAAATTATAAAAAATTAAAAAAAAATGAAAACTTACGCATAGAAACTTACGCACAGAGTTTTCTGTGCGTAAGTTTCATTTTTCCCAAAAAAAAATGAAAAAAAACGATTTTTAAAAAAACTTACGCACAGAAAACTCTGTGCGTAAGTTTTTAATCTCTGTGCGTAAGTTTAGGTTTTCCACGTGGAGCCTACGTGGTGCAAAAAAAAACTTACGCATACACTTAGGATTAAAACTTACGCACAGAGTTTTCTGTGCGTAAGTTTTTAAAAAAAATCGTTTTTTTAATTTTTTTTTTGGGAAAAATGAAACTTACGCACAGAAAACTCTGTGCGTAAGTTTGTATGCGTAAGTTTTGGCCATTTTTGGAATTAGATGTTTAAAATGGCTATTTAAAGAAACCTTATGTATAAAATGGCTATTTGAGGCAATTTCCCAAAAATACACACGTAATATGTGGCACAATAATGACGCAAGTATACATGGCGTACTGTGTTCGCTTTACAAGTAATGTAATGGTAAGGACCAATATCGTATCTACAAGGATTGGACTACTAGGAATCGGAGATTTCTACGAACTTCCGGTGCAAAGGTTAGGGTTTTAATAATCTGTTTGAGTCGGTTTTAAGTGAGCAATTAATTATAAAATTAACCAAATAATTAAAAAGCGGGTACAAGTGTATGTTTTCCCTGAGAGTACATATTTAGTAACTTAAACGGTGTTAACACCAGATCTATTAGGTAAATATGAAATCATCCATTGATATTTAAGAATCTAGAGTTTTACATAAGAATTGTGAACTTTCTCTCTCTAGAATCTCTCTTGATATTACAATTAAGATCATTCTAATGACTTTCTTTCTAATCACTTTGACTTTGACTACTTTGACATTTACTTTGACTTTACAATGTTTGACTATTACAAGACTTTACAATAAATCTTGAATACAATATAATGCTCTAACATTCTCCCCTTTTGGATTCAAGATTTAAAAAGAAATATGGCAGCAGTCTTTAGCTCTTGATCTTCAAAACTTTAACTCTGACTGCTTTAAACATTGAAGCTCAGACAATCTTTAAACAACTTTATCTTCACAAGTTCACGTTGAACTAGATGCTTTGACAGTCTTCAAACATTCAACTTTGAAGAGTCTTCAGTTAAACTTGAAAAGTCTTTGTCTTTCACATTGTAAAGTCAATCTTCTTGAAATGTAATCTTCAACAAATATTCATCAAGTCTTGAACGCGAATTTCAGATCTTTGCAGCTTTGATATCATTGAAGCTTTTAGTCTTTGAAGCTTTGAAAACTTTGAAGCTTTGAACATTGAAGCATTGAACTAAAACTTTGAATGATTTCTTGAACTTTGTATCTTCATCACTTTGACCATGAATTGTCTTCGAACAACGAACTCTCTTGAAACATCTCGGAACATCTTGTTGACTCTGACAAATCATTTCTCCCCCTTAATCTTTCAATGACAAATCTCCCTTTTCTTCAGGGTATTATTTCTCCCCCTGTTCTTCAGTATACTATTTCTCCCCCTTTTTGATGATTGTGAGCATCATGATCATCATAACCTTTATCAATTTCAGCACGCACTTTGTTCACCACAAGTAACATTCTCCTCCTTTTTGATCCGATAAACCGTCAATTCCAAAAGAATTTATCCGAATCTTTTCAAATTCAGACAAAAGAATGTGGTAACCCTGAAACAACGGATGAATCAGTTAAAATGCCTGTAAGTAGCATGGAGCCACTAAGTACAACGGATGTACTTTGTAAAGGAGCTTTTTGATGTTCACTCTCCCAGAGCTTCCATTCAATCATTGAAAAACACTAAGGAATTTCTATGAATGTTATGACAAGAAAACATATTCCTTGTGTGTACGTGCATGTGTAGAAACGATTGAAGCAACATATGTTTTGAAAAAATATAAGCTCCAAGTGTGTAAACTGTTGAGACAACAACAATTTTCCACGGACTCAATGTGCATGAATGAAGAACGAATGTGGGGTAAACTTCCTTCTTTTTCAATATCCAAACCTTCCGAATGAAGATTAGATAGATTATATGCTGCGTCCCCAAGAAAAATGAAACATTTCTTTGTTGAGAAAGAAATGAGTGGCTGGTAAGTTAAATGCAAGAGTTGGCATGGGCTAACTGCCTGTTTCAATGATGGTCACTGTTTGGGTAAAAATTCACCAGTCACGACCACGACCATAAAAGGTCAGACTTATGTTACTCGACACGTTTTGGATTAAGATAAGGTCCTGCTAACACCTCTAGGTCGAGAGCTCTTCACGACACTCGACCACATTGTCACCCGATTCGCAGGACCGTCGTAAGAAACCTTACGTCCTCGACCCACTAACATACGACACAACTGTTATGATTTATCTGTTTAATGCAGGATCAACGCCATTAATGACCAACGGCTATAACTGACTTAGATCATTATGAGCATTAATCTCAGCAACCGTTACGACCGTTACTCAAGCTTTTATGGAATCATTTAAAGCTACGAAGGCAATATAAACAAGAGCTCTACCACCATTTGCGCACATCTGAGAACCCCCGAATCACCTACAGCATACTGAAAAGAAGTATTCTCTCTCGAACAGACGACAGACGACACATAGTTCCTATACACGACGCACCTGTTTTTTCATACGTTACACTTGTTATTTTACAAAATAGCTTAATTCTGTTTTTTGTATTGTAATCATTGTACTCTCGACACTTGAAACACAAGGATATCACCCCTGTTTGGCGACCATAGTGCAGCGACGACCATCATAGTCGTCCGCGGGTTTTTTCCTCGTTGAGGTTTTTCCCGCGTCACCAAAGTCCTATCGTCTCATTTACATTTTTTGTCTTTGTCGAATTGCTTTGTCGAACGATATCATTCTTTAGTTATTAAGCTCCACAATCAACCTTAAGTTATCCTTCTGGACGATTTTTGGCATTAACAGTTTGGCGCCCACCGTGGGGACCCATCTAGAGAAAGTCTTCGACAAACGTGCGTCCTACTAACCGTTTCTTGGAGTTTCCTCTTTTTCTGTTTCAGGAAAATGGCAGGTCATGGAAATCAAGAGCAGCTCATTGCCCAGATGTATCAGGAGTTACAAGTTGTGCTCAATCAAATCAACGCCCTTGCTGAGCAAAGTCGAAGGGCAGCTGAGGAGATCACGCGGCTGAGGAATCAGAACTCGAATGCATCGTTCGGACCACAGAACGGTCCAAGACCATTCGTTCAGAATCCAGGTCCAGGACTGTTCAGTCATAATCAGCAGCAAGGTCCGTTCGTTCAGAATCAGCAGCAGGGATCGTTCATCCCAAATCCTCAATTTGGACCGATTCCTCCTCAGCATCTGAGACCTCTACCCATGCACAACGGGGCTCAGCCGTACTTCGTCCCTTTCAACGGGGACGCCAATGGCTCGTCGTACGGAAACGGCACCAGTTCAGGGATTAACCCTCCAACAGGTGTGAATTCCGATCCTAATGATCCTGTCGCCCAACGGCTGAAGATGTTGGAAGACCAGAATGAGCATGTCCCGCCTTTGCTCGCTAAACTGCCAGGGGCAGCTGTACCCATCGACGTCGAGCCTCGCTCAGGGTATCAGGCGTCGCCTTTCGTTGACACGATAGCAACCGTCGACGTCCCGAAGAAGTATAACATCCCCGCCTTCACGCCCAAGTATTCGGGAATAACCGATCCAACGGAGCATATTGCGCAGTATAAGTAGTTAATGTGGACAGTCTCGATTCCACATATGTATCAAGAAGTGTGCATGTGCAAGAGTTTTGGCGCGACTGTTACGGGTCCTGCCCTCCAATGGTTGATTAACCTCAGGCCCAAATCCATCGGGTCCTTCGCTGAGTTAGTCAACCAATTTTCCCAGCAGTTCGCCAGCAGTCGCAAGATGGAAAAGCAGACCAACGACTTGTATTATGTCGTGCAGAAGGTTGGAGAATCTATCCGAAGCTATTTTAATAGATTCAATGCAGAGATGATTAGAATCCGCAACTGCAACGTCAAGACCGCGATCGAAGCCTACAAACGCGGTCTAGACGACAGTTCGGGTCTATACACCGATCTAACGAAGTATCCTCTAGAGAATTTCGAAGATGTCCGTGCAAGAACCCTAGCTTATATGAGGGTGGAGGACGACACTGCCTTTCGTTGTAAGCATTCTGACGACAAGATGTCGTTGAGCGTGAATAAGGCAGAATTCAAGACGAAGGCCGTATCCAAGTCAGAGCCTGCACGACAGATCTCGAATGTATGATTCGAGAAGAAGAAGACCGCAACTCCGACCAAATTTCCTCAATATCCTAAGATATCCTCCTATGGATTCAAACGAACTACTAAGGACTTGGTCGAGGCCATGAAGACCGTTCAGGCGACCATCCGGTGGCCGAAGAAGTCTGACAATGATGACGGTAACAAAGATAAATCAAAGTGGTGCGACTTCCACGTCGACCACGGTCATATGACGGACGACTGCATAGCTCTCAAAAAGAAGCTAGCATATCACGTCCCGAAGGGCAATCTCAAGGATATCATCGACGACGTCGTTACTCCAGCTAACAACGTTCGACCGCCAACTCTCGATCACGCAAAGGTCGTCAACTGCCTAACTGGTGGGTCCGACGTATGCAGTCTGACGTATTCCGCAGCCAAACGTCACGCCAGCCAAGCACATGACGATCGACCTACCACTCGTTCATCAAGACCCAAAGGAGATCTGGAGTTAGAAGCCATGAAGATTTCATTCGACCAAGACGACCTCAGTGACTCGTATCAAAAGCATCATGACGGGTTGATCATTCAACTCACGATTGGTAATTGCCTGACATGACGAGTCTTGGTCGACGGAGGTAGTTCATCGAACGTCATCTTCCTTGATACCATCAAGGCCATGGGAATCGATCGATCGGAAATTACCTGACGCTCGACAACCTTGGTCGGTTTCAACGGAGACGCGACGAATACCTTTGGAGAGATCACCATGCCTGTCTATGCCCGAGGAATCAACAAGCAGACCAAGTTCAACGTCATCGATTGCTCGTCGGCCTATAACATCATCTTAGGTCGACCATGGATCCATGACATGAAAGCCGTTCCCTCGACGTATCATCAGAACATGAAGTTCCCTACGCCGTGGGGAGTCCAGGAGATCAAAAGTGAGCCGAAAGTCGCCCGCGACTGCTACAAGACAACCCTGAAGCCGCAGAAGCAGGCCATCTAGCAATTACAGGTCCAGGATGCTCCTGGGACAGCCGACAACTATCGCCTGGAGGAAGTCATCCTGGACCAGAGCAAGCCTGACCAGAAGGTCTTTATAGGTTCGTCCCTCGATCCATGCCTTAAAAACAAACTGATATCTTTTTTGCAGGAACATGCCGACTGCTTTGCCTGGTCGCATGAAGATATGGTTGGCATAGACCCTAGTGTTATTTCCTATAAGCTCAATGTCGACCCGTCATTTAAGCCCGTCAAACAAAAGCGACGTAAATTTGCTCCTGAACAGAATAAGGTGATTAATGACGAGGTCGACAACCTCCTCAAGACGGGGAAGATTCGAGAAGTAAAGTAACCCGACTGGCTTGCCAATGTCGTGGTCGTACAGAAGAAAAATGGCAAATGGAGGGTCTGTATCAATTTCACAGATCTCAACAAAGCTTGTCCAAAAGATCCTTTCCCATTGCCACATATCGATGCCATGGTCGACGCGACAGCATGACAAGAACTATTGACGTTCATGGATGCTTATTCTTGATACAATCAGATCCTGATGCACGTCGAGGACCAGGAAAAGACTGCATTCATGACAGATCAAGGTATTTATTGTTATAAGGTTATGCCCTTTGGACTAAAAAATGCATGTTCTACCTACCAGCGTTTGGTGAATAAAATGTTCAAATATCATCTTGGCGACATGATGGAGGTATATATCGATGATATGCTAGTCAAGTCGAAGCAAGAAGGCGACCACGTCGAGCATTTGAGGCAGTCGTTCGACATCCTCCGAAAGTATAGCATGAAGCTCAACCCGACGAAGTGTTCCTTTGGTGTCAGTGCCGGGAAATTCCTGGGCTATATGGTCACTCGTCGGGGGATCGAGGCCAATCCCGACCAAATCAAAGCCATTATCGAGATCAAATCTCAAAGAAATTTCAAAGAAGTCCAAAGGCTCACTAGTCGGGTGGCAGCTCTGAACAGGTTTATCTCCAAAGAAATTGCGACACTATTTTGTATCGCATCCTATTACTGTCGTAACTAACTTTCCTCTTAAGTGTGTCTTGAGGAAACCCGAGTTGATAGGTCATTTGGCAAAATGGAGCATATATCTCAGCAGTAACGACATCGATTTCAAACCCAGGACAACGATCAAATCGCAAGCTTTGGCAGATTTCATTGCTGATTTCAGTCCTGAACTGGAAAAAGAAGCAGAGCTCGAGGTGTCTACTGTGGCGACCCACGACGACGTGCCCTGGACCCTGCATATCGACAGGTCATCCAACACTAGGGGTTCAGGACTAGGCGTCGTCTTAAAGTCGCCACAGGGGGCAAGATGGTGTATTCCGTGCGATGCGACTTCAAAACCACCAACAACGAAGCCGAGTACGAGGCCCCGATTGTGGGGATGAATATGGCCCACGACTCGGGGGCAACCGCGCTACATGTTGTTAATGCCAAAAATCGCACCAAAGGGACAACTTAAGGTCGATGTGGACTTAATCAACTAAAGAAAGGATCTTTCGACGAGACGTGCGACAAAGACGAAAATGTAAATGAGACAAGGGTTTTGATGACGCAGGAAAAAACCTCAATAGAGGAAAAAACCTGCGGACGACAAGGGATGTCATCGCTGCACTATGGTCACCAATCAGGGGCGACGTCCTTGGTACTGGCGTCGGCTGTACGATGATTACAATACAAATGAAGGAAATACTTCGAAATGTAAAGTACAAGTGTTTAAATGTGAAAACAAGTGTTTGTCGTGTGTGAATACAAAGTGTGAACTATCTGTCGAAGGCTGATGTCGTGCATCGAGACTGATACTTGAGCTATTCCTTCGGGTGTTCTTGAGTTCGCTGTAGGATTCTGGCTTTCAGTACTCAATCTCCAGAGTTTGAATGTTCTTTCCTATGAGTTTGGGTGATTTTCTCTACTGTATGATGATGTTCGCTGAAGTGTATTGGATGTTAATCGATGTCCCTTGAAATGAGGCTTTAGCTTGTCTTTTATAGTCTTCACGTCATTAATTAGCTCCATTAATGATTCAATCAACGACTGGAAACGGTCGCCGGAGTGATTATCCATGATGATCTTTGTCCGTTACAGCTATCGATCGTTGATGGTTGCGTCGGTTATATCCGTTGCTCTTTAATGACTTTGACTCCTGCACTAAACACTTAACAAACGTAACAGTCAAGGTTAACATTAGCTTTGATCGAAGGTACAATGATCTTACGCGATGGTCGCACGGAGCGGGCGATACTATGGTCGAGCGTCGTGGGGAACGTACGACTTACCTTTTACGGGCGACGACGGATGTTTTATGGGTTCCTGTCGATACCTTATCTTAATACAAGATTTTACTTATGACGTGCGATTTACCTTCTCTGGGCGTGGTCGTACGACGTGATTTTTTGCCCAAACAGTTTGCCCCCAAAATTTTAAAGTTGAATGTTAAATTTAAGTTTTAAATTTTGTCAATCAGACGCATAGGAAATAAGACAAGAGTTAGAAATTACCTCAATCGCCTTGGAGCTAGACTGGTTCGTTTCTAACTGAACGAGAAGTTGAAAAAGGAACGGGGTCGTGACGTCATACTGACACACGATGATGCTTACCAGCTGTTAAGGACAGGTGTCGACGATCCCTGCGGTCATACGAAAGGACGGGGACGTGCATCGTTTATCTAGGGATTCAACTTGACATGATCGACTGCATAAATAAAGATTACGACGAATCCTTTCTTTCCTTACGCTGAGTTTATTTTGGAAAGAAATTTTGCCTTGCTCTTCTTGCCATTTTTTTTCCGAATCCCGTTGATTTAGCGGAGATTGTTTGGGATTTAGGGCGCATTTCTTCTTCCTTTCAGCTTTCACTGCCTTCTTTCCCCTGGTAAGAAATGTCGACTGACCCAGAGAGTTCCATCGTTAGCCAGGAAGATTTAGACAACTTTAGGCGTCTAGCAAAAATTCCCTTAGAAGTAGTGCTAGCAAGTCGGGGGACTGTTCGTCCTAAGGATTGCCCCGAGGGGTATTTTGTGATATACAAATATCCTTTCGAGATTCGCTTCGAATGGCCGTTTTCGACTTTGACTAAGAATTTGATGCGATGCTTTGGTTTGTCGCCGGGACAGTTGATGGCTCAACTCTGGCGGGTTCTTTTGGTTGTTGAGCGTTTGTCTGCGGATTAGGACCCCCCTATGTCTTTGAATGATTTCTTGGCAGCGTATCAAGTTAAGGGAGATAAGCGTGGGCGTTATAGCCCGTATTCCAGATATAAAGGCGATCGTGCCTTAGTTTTGAATACTGGAGTGAACGATCGGGGGTGGGGGTCCAGGTATGTGTTCGTACGTGTTGATTCGCTGGACGCCGCCAGCAAGTGGATCCGTCCCGACTGGAATATGGGAGGTATGCTCTTTTTCGATCATAGTATGGTTTTTCTAACCTTTTATTTACTCTTCCCCTTTTGTTGTCTTCAGATATAAAGTTCGGCGTTCCGCACCCGAATGAAGGTTCTCGTGCCAAGATTGACAGATTCCTTAGTTACAGCGTCGAGGACCGATCTTTCGCCAAGTGGCAACCGGCGACCGAGGACGAGGACGTGGTGGTAGACGCTGTGGAGGAGGAAGAAGGAGAAGGTGAAGAGGAAAGTGAACGACAGGAGTCGACAGGTGGGTGTATTATGGTTTCCTGTCTTTTACCATTTATTTCTTATTCCTATATGACGCTTCGCATTTTTCCTGATCAGTGCCAACTGAAAGGAAATCAGTTTCTAGGTCGAGAGGGAAGCAAATCATGCCTGCCCTTCGAGGAGGAGATGTCTCGACAGCTGGGTCGAGCTAGAAGAGAACCAGGAGTGCGGTCCTGAGAGAACCGTCGTTGAGGGTTGATGACTCGTCGAGAGTTGTTCTGCCTAAGAAGGCGAAGGCGTCATCTAGCCGTCCTGGCGTGATGGACGCGACACCAGCAAGTTCTGCGCCTCCGGCGACGGTGAAGAAACCGGTGTCTCAAGTGTCGATCCCAATACCTGCCGACAGGGGCGAGGGATCGTCAGCCGAAGTTATGACGGTCAATTTTACATTGCCGTCTAACTTTATGACGGATGGTGTCCTAGACGGGACGGCGTCGTTCCCTCATCTAGGGAAGTATTTTCTCCCGTCTTTCAGGGAACGTTTTCACGGAGTTCCGGCCGGAGAGATGAGATCTCGAGTTGCCAGTCTGGCGTTCACGGTGAGTGTCAATCTTTCATGACTTGTGTAATCTTTGTCGATTGTTCTTGAATGCACCTTCTATTTTTCACAGACGTTCCAGTCTTCCTTGGCGTTACATGCTGAGACGTCAAGAGTTGAAGATCTGATGGCGTCTGCTCTTGAGAGGGAAGCTGCAGCGTTGGAAAGGGAGATAGCGACTTTGGATAGGGAAAAGTTGGCCATGGCGCGTGCCGATAAGCTGGCTGTCCAACTTTTCGATGCTCAATATGAATTGCAGGAGATTCATGCGGTAGGAGTGGCAGGTGGAGGCCCTCAGGTCAGGACTTCGAGCGGGGATACGACCAATGTTCCTCCTGTTGTCTAGAATTTTTTTTTCCTTGTTTGTTTTTGCCACTTGACCTATCGGGGGTTGAGTATGTATACAGTGGTTTATGAATATATATCTTTTGCTTATGCTTTATTCGAATCACGTTTGATTATAAAGCCGAACATAAGATACGTATGAAATCATTCGACTAAGGCATTCATTGTAATACGATGACAAGAACGTAAAAAAAATATAAAAACACGCGATTAGAGCATCCATTCAGTGTATGAAAGTTAAGAAACTTAGGGGTAAAGTCGTTTAGACTCTGTGATCGTACGACCAGATCGTACAACGAGTTTGTGTCGTATGCCCCTGTGGAGAAATAATCAAGTTAGAGACCTGATCGTTTATGTCGTTCAACCTTGCGATATTAAAGTCATACAGTAGATTTAATGATTAATGTCGTGCGACTCTGCGATAACCTATCGTGCGATTCTGCGATAAAACGATGTCGGGGGTTGGTCGTTGGCTCACCAACGACCCTCCGATGCTTAAGTCAGTAAATGTTTTGCGAGAAAAAATCGTATGAGAAAGAGTTAGAGAACGTACCATTTAAGACTCTCTCTATTTGCCCCCTGTCATTTATTACCGCACTCTTTTTGGGAGGAAAAGATAGGTTTTAAATGACAGAATGACACAAAAAAATATTGCCCTGCGGTCGACTATGTTGTCGTGCGACGAGGCACCATAGTAGACTTATCCCTGTGGAAAAGACATTGTTAATTTTAGGATAGAAAAACGAACCTGTCGAGAGCTTGATCTTACGACTTCAGTTTATTTTCTCGGCTTCAAGGTAGACTTGTAGCATTCACGAGCGACTTTTGGCTCACTCTTGATCTCCTGGATTCCCCATGGCGTCGGGAATTTCAACATTTGATGATACGACGAAGGAACAACTTTCATATCATGGATCCATGGTCGACCTAAGATGATGTTATAGGCCGACGCACAATCGATGACGCTGAACTTGGTCTGCTTGTTGACTCCTCCAACGTAGACGGGCAAAATTATCTCTCCAAAGGTGCTCGTCGCTTCTCCATTGAAATCGACCAAAGTCGTTGAACGTCGGGTGATTTCTGAGCGATCGATTCCCATGGCTTTGATATTGTTGAGAAAAATGACATTTGCTGAGCTGCCCCCGTCGATCAAGACTCGACGTCTTATACAGTTACCGACTGTAAGCTGAATGATCAAACCGTCATGATGCTTCTGATACGAGTCGCCCAGGTCGACGTGGTCGAACACAATCTTCATAGCTTCTAGCTACAAATCTCCTTTGGGTCTAGACGAGCGGGGAATAGGCCGATCGTCGGGCGCCTGGCTGGCATGACGTTTGGCCGCTGAATACGTCAGACCACATACATCTGAACCACCGGTGATGCAATTGACGACATTCGCGTGCTCGAGGGTCGACGGTCGATGGCTATTAGCTGGAACAGCGACGTTGTCGATGACATCTTTGAGATTTCCTTTCGAAAAATGATATGCTAGTTTCTTCTTCAATGCGATACAGTCGTCCGTCGCATGACCATGATCGGCATGGAAGTCGCACCACTTTGATTTGTCTTTCTTAGCATCGTCCAGGTCAGACTTCTTTGGCCATCGAATGGTAGCTTGGGAACTTTTCAGAGCTTCGACTAGGTCCTTTGTGGATCCTTTGAATCCGTAAGAGGATATCTTGGGGTACAGAATGAACTTAGCCGCGGTCTTGGCCTCTGCTTTCGTCTTGAAACGAACATTTGAAATTTGGCGCGCTGGCTCTACTATAGAAACAACTTTTGTCTTGAACTCTGGCTTTCTGAAGCCTAGTGACTTCTTGTCATCAGTGTGCTTGCGACGAAAGGCGGCATCATCTTCCACCCTCATATATGCTAAGGTTCGAGCTCAGACGTCTTCAAAATTCTCCGGGGGATATTTGGTCAGGTCGGTGTATAGACCCAAACTATCGTCCAGACCACGCTTATAGGCTTCGATCGCGGTTTTGACGTCGCAATTGCGGATGATGATCATTTCAGCATTGAATCTATTAAAATAACTTCTAATAGACTCATTGGCTTTCTGCACGATGTAATATAGGTCGCTGGTCTGCTTCTCCATCTTACGACTGCTGGCGAATTGCTGGGAGAATTGATTAACCAACTCAGCAAACGACCCGATGGATTTGGGTTTGAGATTGATCAACCATTGGAGAGCAGGACCAGTGAGGGTTGCTCCAAAACTCTTACACATGCATACTTCCTGGTACATAAATGGGATCGAGATCGTCCACATGAGCTGCTTATATTGCGCGACGTGCTCAGTTGGATCGGTCACACCCGTATACTTGGGAGTGAAGGCAGGAATGTTATACTTCTTTGGGACCTAGACGGTGGCAATCTCGTCGATGAAAAGCGACGCCTGATATCCCGAGCGAGGCTCGACGTCGACAGGCACGGCTGCCCCAGGCAACTTGGCGAGCAAGGACATGGCGTACTCATTTTGGTCTTCTAACATCTTCAAACGCTGAGCGATGGGATCGTTAAGATCGGGATTTGCCCCTGGCGAGGGATTGGCCCCTGGGCTAGTGCCATTACCATGCGATGAACCATTGGTGTCCCTGTTGAACGGGACGAAATGCAGCTGCGGCCCATAGTGGAATTGCTGCGGTCCATTCTAAAACGGCTGCGATCCTTGCTGGAGAGGCTGCGATCCTTGTGATGGCTAAGAACCATTATTCACTGGTGGTGGCCTTATGTGCTGAGGAGGAACTGTCCCAAACTGAGGATTTGGGTTGAACGACCCTGGCTGTTGATTCTGCATGAACGGGCCTGGATGCTGATTCTGCGCGGATGAACCTGGATTTGGGACAAATGGTCTAGGGCCATTCTGGTCGAACGATCTTGGAACTGGGTTCTGCACGAACGGCCTAGGACCATTTTGAGGCCCAAGAGGATTTCTTATCCGTGCGATCTCCTCGGCTGCTCTGCGATTCTGCTCCGCCATTGCATTGAGCTGATTTCTGGCGACTTCGAGCTCCTGATACATCTGAGCGACGGCTTGCTGCGGATTTCCAGAGGTTGCCATTTTCCTGCAACAGAAAATAGAAGAAACTCCAAGAAACTATTAGTAGGGCGCACATTCGTCGAGGATTTTCTCTAGATGAGGTCCCACGGATGGCGCCAAACTGTTAATGCCAAAAATCGCACCAAAGGGACAACTTAAGGTCGATGTGGACTTAATCAACTAAAGAAAGGATCTTTCGACGCGACGTGCGACAAAGACGAAAATGTAAATGAGACAAGGGATTTGATGACGCAGGAAAAAACCTCAAAGCGAGGAAAAAACCTGCGGACGACAGTGGGTGTCGTCGCTATACTATGATCGCCAATCAGGGGCGACGTCCTTTGATGCTGGGGTCGATCGTACAATGGTTACAATATAAATGAAGAAAAGTGCTTCGAAATGTAAAGTACAAGTGTTTTTGTATGTAAAACAGTGTTTGTCGTGTGTGAATACAAAATGTCGTGTGTGATTGTCGTACGTCGAGAGCGATCTTCGAGAGTGAATTCTGCTGCGAATGTTCTTGAGCTCAATGTAGAGAGTTTGTGTGTTGTGTTAGATTTTCAGATGTCTCCAGACGTGGTCTTAGCCTGTTATTTATAGTCTTCGTGTCTTTAACTAGCTCATTAAGTGCTTTGATGATTGTTGTAACGGTCACTGTCTTCATTGACGGATTGAATGTTCATAATAGTCTTCATCGGTTATAGCCGTTGTCCTTTAATGGGTTTAATGGTTGGTCTTGTAACCGCTGTCGGGCATTAAATGCTCCTTGAATGTTCGTCCGTTATTGACCGTTTGTGCCATGAATGCTTGTGGACCTGCGTTAATGAACAACAGAAATAGATGTTTGACTATTAACGGTTAGTATAATCGTAAGACTAGGTCATAAGACCACTAGGTCGTAAGACCAGGATGTCAGGACGATGTTGTCGCAGAGCCAGAGCAATATAACACCGATGGCAGAAGACTGTCGACGTAAGATCGACGAGTCATAACTGGCGACACAAGACTAGTAACGTGTGACTGGCGATGTGCGACATGCGACACATGACGTGCGATCGTTAGATGTAAATACACTGTCTTGAGTAACTATTGACACCAGATGTCTTTCAATAAACAATTATCGTGGTTATTAGCGTATGTCGGGGATATGATAATAACGGGTATTATCCTTGTCGGTCGGGGGTAATCAATGTCCATGGGTTATGTCGAGGGTGTTTCCCAGGTCGGTCGAGGGTGTGATTTTTTACCCAAACACATGTCAAAAGTGATTCTCTCCTGGTCGTGAACCAGATGAATGAAGAATTCGCGGCCAAAGATTCAAAGATGACAGCGTACCTAAAGGTAGCAAAAGAAAAATCAGAAATGTTTAAATAATTTTCTATTGAACAGATTCCAAGGGACCAGAATACTCAAGCCGACGCCTTAGCAAACCTTGGGTCTGCACTGGTCGAACCAATATTCAACAGTATTCCCATGATCCATCTGGCGACATCGTCCATCGAAAATAACGATGTCGTCCAAATCGAAGACCAGGAAGATGATTGGTCGTGCGACATCAGAAATTTCCTTATGCACGACCAACTTCCAGAAGACAAGATGGAAGCTCGGAAAATCAGATTCAAGGCATCCAGGTATCTCATGATCGGAGATAGACTCTACCGACGATCGTCGACATGCTTAAACCTGAGATGTGTCACCAGCAAAAGTCAAGTTCAAAGAATCCTTCAAGGGATGCACGATGGAGAGTGTGGCAATCACTCAGGAGGTCGTAGCTTGGCCAATCGTATCTCTCGACAAGGTTACTTTTGGCCAACACTGCGATAAGACGCCGTCAGGTATGTCCAGAACTGTGACCCTTGTCAACGACATTCAGGTACGTCCCATAAACCCTCAGAGCCTTTACATTCGACACTGATACCATGGCCCTTCATGAGATGGGGGATGGACATTGTCGGCAAGTTACCCCCTGCCCCCGGGCAAAAGGTATTTCTTCTTGTACTTACAGATTATTTTTCTAAGTGGGTAGAAGCAGCTGCTTTTTCCCAAGTTCGGGATAAGGAAGTCGTCTCTTTTATCCAGACTAACATCATATGCAGGTTTGGGATCCCATCTGAAATTGTCTGCGACAATGGATCTCAGTTCATAAGCAACAGAACTCGACAGTTCTGTGAAGACCGCAATATCAAGCTGACGACCTCGACCCCCATGTATCCCCAAGAAAATGGGCTTGCTGAGTCAAGAAAAGGTTAAAAGCTTCAAAGGGAAAGTGGGTCGAAGAACTCCCTTCGGTCATGTGGGCGAATCACACGACGCCTCGTACATCCACAAGACAAACCGCTTTCTCTTTGGTCTATGGGTGTGAAGCAGTTCTACCAGTCGAGGTCCGGCTCCCGACCTCGAGGCATACTTCCATCGACCACAACCTGGTTGATTTAAGTTATGACCTCGACGCCCTTGAAGAACTTAGAGAATCAGCACTGATGAGAATGACGTCGCAGAGGCAAGCGGTCGAGCGACATTTCAACAAGAACGTCAAAGCTAAAGTCTTCCAAACAGTCGCTTATGTCCTCCGACGAGTGTTTCAGAGCACTCAAGAGCTTAATGCAGGTAAACTTTCCACCAAGTGGGAAGGTCCTTATCGTATCTCAGAAGTCATGGGTAAGGGTGCTTATAATCTCCCAACCCTCGACAAACGAGATATCCCGCGCAGCTGGAATGCAACACATCTGAAAAGGTATTTCTTCTAAACCTTTTTTCCCATTCGATTTATTATTCATCACAACGATTACTGACTTAAGCATCAGATGGTCGTTGGTTAGCCAACGACCAACCTCTGACCTTGTTTTATCGCAGGATCGCATGACATAAGTTACTAAGTCTATTACACGATTTTAGTACGTTTTCGCAAGATCTCACAACACAAACAGTCAGGTCCACTAGACGACTTGATTGCACGGCTGCAGGAACGCACGACCCATATCTGTCTCACGACCTAAGTTTCTCTAACATAGAAAAAATTTCATGCTTTGGGCGAATGCTTTAATCGCACGTACTTATGTTTGCTTTACACGATTTAAAGATCTTACGACTTATGTTCTAACCAGTGTATTACAATGGATGCCTATGTCGCACGTCTTTACGTTCATTTTTATACGATGTATGATTACTTGGTGAATTTCACGATTGATATTGTACTTATTTATAAAATGTATAAGAAAAAGTAATGCATAAGTTCAAAAGAAAAATAATTTTCATTCACCAGAAAGTCGATTACATCCAAACGACTCGACCACCAACGGTCGATCGATAAAAGACAAAGAATAAAAATTTTCTAAGGCTGGGGAGGATCATCGGCCGCGTCCTTGCCAGAAGGTTCGCCCTTGGAGCCCTCATCCATCTCCTACTCCTCGACCTCCCTCTCGTCGTCTGAGTCGAGGTCCTTCTCGGATCCGACATTTTCCAGATAGAAGGCCAACTCATCCGACGCCGAGGCAACGGGATTCTTCCCCGACAGGTGCCGCCGCATGATCTCCGCTCGAGCAGTCAATCGAGCCAAGGCGAAGATGGACTTCAGCTCGTCCTTTAGCTCCGTCACATCCCCCTCCAACACCGACACCTTGGACTTGGAATCCTCATCTTCTTTTTCACTCGCAGCCAATGACTCTTTGGTCATGTCCAACTCCGCCCTCGAGTCGGATATCAGGGACAAGGACTGCTTCAGACGAAGGTTCGCATCATCCCTTGCACGTTCGACGACCTCCAGCTCATTCTGAACGTCTTCGAGCCATATGGACATGGCCTCGATGCGCGCCTGAGCGGCTTTTTCTCTGTCTAGTGCCGCCTTCTCTCTTTCGATAGTTGTAGGTGTTAATGCCAAAAATCGTCCAGAAGGATAAGTTAAGGTTGATTGTAGAGCTTAACAACTAAAGATAGAAATCGTTCGACAAAGCAATGCGACAAAGACGAAACACGTAAATAAGACACAAGGAATTTGATGACGCGGGAAAAACCTCAATGAGGAAAAAACCCGCGGACGACTGTGATGGTCATCGCTGCACTATGGTCGCCAAACAGGGGCGATGTCCTTATGTTTCAGATCTCGAGAGTACAATGGTTACAATACAAATGATAGAAAGGAACTAATTTGTAAAGTAGACAAGTGTATCAAATGTAAAAACAGGTGCGTCGTGCGTGAGGACTATGCGTCGTGTATAAGGACTGTGCATCGTGTGTCGTCTGTTCGAGAGAATACTTCTTCGTTTGAGAGATTTTAGTGCACCGTATGTCTTCTTCGGGATTCAGTTGTGCGCAAAATGATGTTGAGTCTTCATATATATATATATATATATATATATATATATATATATATATATATATATATATATATATATATATATATATATCCTTCGAATGCTTTAATGATCTTCATGAATGTCGGAGTAACGGCCGTAACGGCCTTTGAGAGTAAATGCTCGCAATTACCGTTGTCGGTTATGTCCGTTGGCCATTAATGGTATTGATCCTGCATTAAACATAGAAATTATAATAGTAGTTTTACGATCCTACATTAAACATAGAAATCATAACAGTTGTCTTACGACGGTCGAGTGTCGTGAGTAACTTTTGATTTAAACTTTGGTCAGACGATAAAATGTTTATGATTTTATCTTATCATAAGAAAGTGTAATAAATGTTTTCCCTTTTTTGGTCGTGGTCGAGACTGGTGAAATTTTACCCAAACAGTTTGCCCCCAAAATTTAAAAATAGAGTGGCAAATTCAAATTTAAAATTTTTAAATTTTTTTCAGTAGGACGTCTGGGGTCGTGACACGTGTCGCAAGTCATTTCAGTTGCCTTGAAACTGGATCGGTCCAATTCCAACCGAATGGGAATTTGAAAAGGGGATAAGATCGTGACGTCATGCTGACGTGCGATCGTGCCTAACAGCTGTAAGCGCCAGGTGTCGACGATCTGTCGAGCTTTTGAAAAGATGTGGCCACGTGTCGTTCATCGAGTGACTCGACCTGACACGATCGTTTACATAAATAACGACCGTTGGTGGATCTTTTCCAGTTTACGCTTTCAGAGGGTTTTTAGAGTGAGATTTCTTCTTTGATCCTTGCTTTCTTTCAGCTAATCCCTTCCAAACCTGCGAAAATCTTTGAATCGATTAGAGTTTTTGAGGTTTTAGAGCACGTATATAAGGTACGACTCCTCATCCTTTGTATGCGTCGGATGTCTATTGCGAGAAAACCTAGGAAAAACTGGGATCTTTGGGGTTTTTTAGACCTGCAAATTTGGTAAACAGGGTTAGCAATGTCCACTGTACCTGCGAGTTCTATTCGAGATCAAGAGGATCTCGACGACCTTAGGAGTCTAGCAAAAATCCCTGCGGGGATTCCACTGATTAGGGCAGGTCAGATTCGACCTGATATGTGTCCAGAGGGGTTCGTCGTTATATTCGAATACCCTTTTAAGGTAGGTTTTGAATGGCCTTATTCGCCTCTTGCCAAGGCATTCATGGTCGAGTTTGATTTAGCACCGGACCAATTAATGCCTTAATTCTGGCGAGTCATACAAGTTATCGAGCGCCTTACCAAAGACTGGGAGTCTCCCATGAATGTGCGCGACCTCCTCTTGGCTTACCAAGTCAAGATGGACAGATGTCGTCGTTACAGCTTATTTTCCAGGCATAAGGGCATCTGTACCTTGGTCTTGAAGACTGCTGTTAATGACCGTAAGTGGAAGACCAGGTATGCGTTCGTACGTGTATCGACGCTCGACTCTGAGAGCGGCTGGATTAGGGCCGGCTGGAATACGCCGGGTGAGATTTTTTAGCTCTCTGTCGTGTGTTAGTTTCAACTTGTTTCTAACTCGTCTTTTATGTGTCGACAGATATCAAGTTCGAGGACGTGAAGCCCTACGCTAACTCTCAAGCAAAGATCGACAAATTCTTGGAGTTTAGTGCTATCGAGCGGTCTTTTTTCACACGACATCTTGTAAAAGACGACGACAAAGACTTCGTGTATCTGGAAGAGAACCGGGAGGAGAGACGCGAGGAGGAAGAGGAAGAAGAGGAGACATAGGAGAAAGAAGAGAAAGAGGAGCCGAGAGAAGATGAGGAAGAAATGACCAGTAAGTGTACCTTATTCTTTTCTGCTCGACCTCGATCTTTTCACTTATGTCTGTCGTGTAATGTTCTTTTCTCTTTGTTTTTTCTAGGAGAATCTCAGGCGAAGGTGTCGTCTGCGACTGGCAAAAGGGAAGCTCAAGTTGAACTTGCCTGTAAGGGCAAAGATAAAAGGAAGGGGACCTCGCCCACTGGGTCGGGTGTTCTAAAGAAGACGAAGATGTCGGTCCTGAGGGAACCGTCTTCGAAGACTGGCGACTCGTTGAGAGTCGTTACGCCTGAGAAGACAAAGGTGTTGATCGCATCCCCAAAGAAGACGAGGACGTCTTCCGATGCGATTGACGCAATGCCTGTCAGTTCTGCGCCTCCGGCAAAAAAAGTGAAGTCTCCGTCTACCACGTCGACCCCTTCGTCAGCCGACAAAGGCAAGGGCCATGGGACGGGAGAGGCTAAGGTCATGACGGTCAACTTTACGTTGCCGTCAGATTTTATGGCTGATAATGTCCTAGACGGGATGAATCTGTTTCCTCATCTGGGGAAATATCAGCTCCCTTCTTTCAAGGAGCGTTTCCAAGGGGTCCCAGTCGAGGAGACGGGGTCGCATATTGCCGGACTGGCGTTCATGGTAAGTTTTCCTTTCAAAACTTGTGTTTTCGATGTTGGTAATTTTATCGAGTGTTTATTGACTTATGTCGTTTGTGTTTCTCAGGCGTTCCAGTCCTCCCTTGCCCTGTACTCCGAAACAGAGAAGATAAGGGGTCTGGTGTCTTTTGCTCTCGAAAGAGAGAATGCGGCACTGGACAGGGAGAAGGCCGCTCTGGCGAGTGTCGAGGACATGTCCATTCGGCTCGACGACGCCCGGAATAAATCGGAGGCCGTCGGTCGTGCAAGGGACGAGGCGAACTATCGTCTGAACAGAGGGCTGAGCTGGACAAGACTAAAGAGTCTTTAGCTGCAAGTGAAAAATAGGCTGAAGATTCCAAGTCCAGGGTGGTAGAGCTGGAAGGGGAGATAAAAGAGCTTAAGGACGAGGCGACGTCCATCTTCGCTCTTGCTCGACTGACCGCGCGGGCGGTGATCTTGCGGAAGCACCTGTCGGGCAAGAACCCCTTGTCTCTGCGTCAGATGAGATGGCGTTCTTGTTGCCAAATGCCGGGACTGAGAGGGACCTCAACTCGGATGACGAGAAGGAGGTCGAGGAGGAGGATATACATGAAGGCTCCAAGGGTGAAGCTTCAGGCAAGGACGCGACCGATGACTCCCCTCAGCCTTAGAAAATTTTTACTCTTTGTTTTGTTTTCATCGCTCGACCGTTGGTGGTTGAGCCATTTGGATGTACCTGATCGTTTGATGAATGAAATTTACATTTGAACTTGCGCATTATTTTGTTGTCAATTAATTTTTGTATTACAAGCAAACATCAAGTACAACACTGATCATACGATTAAATAAACATAAGTCGTATGTAACAAACATAGGCATTTGCGATAAAGGCATTCATCAAAACATGTTGACCCTTTCAAGTTAAAATGCGGACTGTAAGATCTTGAGACCTTGAAGTCGTGCAAAGCAAACATAAGTACATGCGACTCAAGCACTTATCAAAACGTGGAAATTTTTCTAAGTTAAAAAACTTAGATCGTGAAGTCGTTGGGCCTTATGATTGTACGATTAAATCGTGCGATTAATTTGAGTCATGCGTCTCTGCGATAATGTGGTCAAGTCATATAGTAGACCTGGTTGCTTATGTCGTGCGATTCTGCGAAAGTTTACTGAAGTCATGTAATAGACTTAGTAACTTGTGTCGTGCGACCCTGCGATAAAAAAATGTCAGAGGTTGGTCGTTGGCTAACTAACGACCCTCCGATGCTTAAGTCAGTGTTTGGGAAAAATTTCACCAGTCTCGACCACGACCAAGGTAAGGAAAACACTTATTCCCCTTTGCTACAGTAAGGTAAAATCATAGTACTTTATCTCCTGATTAAAGTCAAACTCGAAAGTTATTTACCTCACGACACTCGACCATGACGTCGTCTAGTTCACACGACCGACGCGTAGAACCATTCGACCTCGACCAACTAACGTCCGCAATGACTGTTACGTTTGTTCAGTGTTTAATGCAGGAATCAATGTCATTGATGACCAACGGCTATAACCGACGAAATCAGTTATGAAGATTTAATCCAGCGAATGTTACGGCAGTTATCGAAATACTTAATGAGGCAATTAAAGCATCCGAAGACTACAAATACCAAGCTCAATCACCATTTTAAGGACACTGGCACAAGACGAACACAACGCAGAGACATCACATAATCAACCGAAACTCAGAAGAACATTCAAAGCAAAGAACTTTCTCTCGAAGAATCGTACTCGACGCACGACATTTACGCACGACACTTAAGTTTTTACACACGAAGCACACTGTTTTTACGTTCAAAACACTTGTTACTTTACATTTCGAAGTCTTTCTTTCATTTGTATTGTAATCTCTGTACGATCGACACCAGAAACATAAGGACATCACCCCTGATTGGCGACTATAGTGCAGCGACGACTTCCACAAGTTGTCCGTGGGTTTTTTTCTCATTGAGGTTTTTCCCGCGTCACCAAAATCCTTGTCTCTTTACGATTTTCTGTCTCTGTCGCACGCTTTGTCAAAAGATTTATTTCTTTAGTTGTTAAATTCCACAATCAACCTTAAGTTATCCTTTTGGACGATTTTTGGCATTAACAGTTTGGCGCCATCCGTGGGACCCCATCTAGAGAAAATCTTCGACAAACTTGCGTCCTACTAACGGTTTCTTGTCGTTTCTTCTGTTTTCTTTTTCAGTAGAATGGCAGTCTTCGAAAATCCAGAGCAAATCACTGCCCAAATGTATGAGGATCTCGAGGATGAACAAAATTCCCGTGCAATAGTCAATGATTATCGCTTGGAGGAAATCATCTTAGACCAAAGCAAGCCAGATCAAAAAGTCTTTATTGGGTCGTCCCTCGATCCCTACATTAAAGACAAGCTAATATCTTTCCTGCAGGAACATGCCGATTGTTTTGCCAGGTCGCATGAAGATATGGTCGGTATCGATCCTGACGTCATCTCCCATAAGCTCAACGTTGATCCGTCATTCAAGCCTATCAAGCAAAAGCGAAGGAAATTTGCTCCTGAAAGGAATAAGGTAATAAATGATGAGGTCGATAACCTACTCAAGACAGGGAAAATTCGCGAAGTAAAATATCCCGACTGGCTTGCTAATGTCGTGGTCGTGGCGCAGAAAAACGGCAAGTGGAGGGTCTGTATCGACTTCACAGACCTCAACAAAGCCTGTCCAAAAGATCCATTTCCTTTGCCGCACATCGATGCCATCGTCGATGCGACAGCGGGGCATGAACTATTGACGTTCATGGATGCCTACTCCGGATATAACCAAATCCTAATGCACGTCGAGGACCAAGAGAAAACCGCATTCATGATGGACCGAGGTATTTACTGTTATAAGGTTATGACTTTTGGACTAAAAAATGCAGGTTCTACCTACTAGCGTCTGGTGAATAAAATGTTTAAAGATCACCTTGGCGACACAATGGAAGTTTATATCGACGACATGCTCATCAAGTCGAAGCAAGCAGTCGACCATGTCGAACACCTGAGGCAGTCGTTCGACGTCCTTCGGAAGTATAGCATGAAGCTCAACCCGACGAAGTGTTCCTTCGGTGTCAGTGCTGCGAAATTCCTGGGCTACATGGTCACTCGTCGAGGAATCGAGGCTAATCCGGACCAGATCAAAGCTATCATCGAAATCAAATCTCCGAGAAATTTCAAAGAGGTCCAAAGGCTCACTGGTCGGATGGCAGCTTTGAACAGATTTATCTCTCGGTCCTCAAATAAATGCCATCTATTTTACAATGTCCTCAGGAAGAACAAAGGCTTCGACTGGACCGACGATCATGAGCAAGCATTGCAAAAACGTAAAGAGTACATGACGTCGCCTCCCTTGTTATCAAAACCTCACGATCATGAGGCCTTACAACTATATTTGGTTGTTAGTCCTAATGCAGTAAGTGCCGTCCTGACACAAGAAGATGAAAAGCAGCAACTACCAATCTACTATGTAAGTAAATCTCTCTTGGACGCAGAAACTAGGTATTCCTCTATGGAAAAATTGCTCTTGTCGCTAGTCACAGCTGCTAAAAAATTGAGACACTACTTTGAATCACATCCTATTACTGTCGTGACCAACTTTCCTCTTAAGCCTGTCTTGAGGAAACCTGAGTTGATAGGTCACCTAGCAAAGTGGAGCATATCTCTCAGCAGTTACGACATCGATTTCAAGCCCACGACCACGATCAAATCGCAAGCCTGGGCATATTTTATTGCTGATTTTAGCCCTGAATTGGAGAAAGAAGCAGAGCACGAAGTGTCAACTGTGGCGACTCACGACGACGTACCTTGGATTCTACATGTCGAGGGATCGTCCAACGTTAGAGGCTCAGGACTAGGCGTCCTCTTAAAGTCGCCACGGGGGGGCAGGATGGTATATTCAGTCCGATGCGATTTTAAAACCACCAACAACGAAGCTGAGTACGAAGCCCCGATCGTAGGGATGGATATGCCCCACGACTCGGGGGCAACCGCGTTACATGTCAAAAGCAATTCTCTCTTGGTGGTAAACCAGATCAATGGAGAATTCACGGCCAAAGTATCAAAAATAACAGCATACATTTTTAAAATCTTTCTCTATTTGAACAGATTCCAAGTGACCAGAACACCCAGGCCGACACTATTCCACTGAAAATGTCAGTATTATCGAAAACCAAGAAGACGATTGGTCATGCGACATCCGAAATTTCCTTATGCACGACTGTTAATGCCAAAAATCGCACAAAAGTACAACTTAAGGTCGATGTGGACATTTAACAACTAAAGAAACGCATCTCGAGCCAAATAACAAAATCGCGAGGAAAAAGTAAAAGAGACAAGAGATTTGGTGACGTGGAAAACCCCAAAATGAGGAAAAACACCGCGGTCGACTCTGTGAGAGTCGACAGCGCACTATAGTCGCCAAACAGGGGCCAAAGTCCTTGTGTTACAGGTGATTTGTATACAACAGATTACAAATAAATGTAAATATAAACTTAGTCGTGTGCAAACGACGTGGGTCGTGCGTAAATCATGCGAAATAACTTGTCGTCGTGTGGTCTGAACTGTCGTCGTCAGGTGGTTCGAACTGTCGTCGTGAGATACTTGCGTGTTCGAATGCCTCGTTGTATTGAGAGAAAAATATAGAAGTGAGTATAAGTAGCTTTGTCTCCCCCTTTTGCTCGAAGGTGGAGCAGTCTTTATATAGCTTCGGTCGGTACTGAATGTGCTTTAATTGTTGGTCTTGTAACCGCTGTCGACATTAAATGCGCTTTGATGATTGTCTTTGTAACTGTTGTCGGGCTCTAAATGGCATTGATGATTCGTCCGTTACTGGTCGTTGTGCCATAAATGCCTGTAGACCTGCATTAATGAACAAAAGAAACGGCTGTTGACCATTGATGGTTAGTGTAATCGTAAGACCGTCTTAAGTTCTGGACGTCGGTCTTACGGAGCATACGCCCGTCACCGAAATACAAGACCATGTATATGACTGGAAATGTCTTGTAAGACCTTATCTTAGTATAGGAATGGTCTTATAAAAATGTCGTGAGACTAGGATAAAAATGTCGTAAGACCACTAGGTCATAAGACCAAGATGATGATGTCGTAGGACCAGAGCGATAAAAGATCGACGATAGGAGACTGTCGACGTAAGACCAACGAGTCGTAACCGGCGACACGTAACTGGCGACATAAGACTAGTGACGCAAGACTAATAACGTAAGACTAGTGACGTGTGACTGGAGATGGGTGACTGGCGACATGTCGCTAACGATGTATGTTGTGCGACGTGTAACAAGCGACACGTGACGTGCGATCATGAGATGTAAAGACACTATCTTGAATGACTATTGACATAAGATGTCTTTTAATAATCAACTATCGTATGTCGGGGATAAGGCAATAATGGGTATTACCCTTGTCGATCGGGGGTATGACTTTTATAGGCATTAGGGTAATCGAAGTCCATGGGTCATGTCGAAGGAATTCCCCATGTCGGTCGAGGGTGTGATTTTTTACCCAAACAGTTAGCCCCCCGAGATTTGAATTTCAAATCCATTTGAATTTCAGATCTCGTACCAAAGTAAAATGTGTTTATATGGAGATGTGTCACTTTTGCTATGAAAATCGACTTGGTTAGCTAAAATTGTGAGTCCAGTCGATGGTGTTTAAGTAAGTTGCGACGATCGAATGATGACCTTTAATGCGCAAGATACTTGTGGTGTTCATCTGACGGTCGTAAGACGACCTTAAAACGTAAGGAACCGACGGTGATCGTAAGACGATCTTTATCAAAATGAGACGTATAGGTTAGGAGTCAATCGTAAGACGATTGGTCTGAAGTAAAGCTTGGCGGAGATCATAAGATGATAGAACCAAGATAAAATTTAAGGATCTTGTGATACAGTCGTTAAAGACTTATGTTATGGCGTTCCGAGCAGATACGGTCGTTATAGACTTTTGATCTGGCGTTTAGAGCCGATATGGTCGTTATAGACCAATGATCTGGCGCTTCGAGCCGATACTGTCGTTATAGACTTATGATCTGGCGTTTAGAGCCGATATGGTCGTTAAAGACCTATGATCTGGCGTTCGAGCTGATACGGTCGTTAGAGACCTATGATCTGGCGTTCGAGCCGATACGGTCGCTAGAGACCTATGATCTGGCGTTTGAGCCGATACGGTCGCTAGAGACCTATGATCTGGCGTTTACAACCGATACAGTCGCTAGAGACCTATGTTACGTTGTGTAAGTTTTGCTTTAGCGATAATCGGTAAAAAAATTTTCACCTTTCTATTGAACCTGAGTATTATTTCGACTCATACATGTCATGGACATATGTAATGTCAAAAAACTCATTAAGTACAAAAATGAACAAGAAGTCGTACGACTTGGGCATCTATTGTAACACCACGATTAGAACGTAAGTCATAAGACTTTTTGAATCGTATAAGCAAACATAAGCGCATGCGATCAAAGCATTCATTTAGAATACGAAATTTTTCTAAGCTAAAGAACTTAGCTTATGGGGTCGCTGTTAATGCCAAAAATCGCACCAAAGGGACAACTTAAGGTCGATGTGGACTTAAACAACTAAAGAAAGAATATTTCGACGAGACGTGCGACGATAAATAAAATAAAGAAACAAGGGATATGATGACGCAGGAAAAACCTCAATCGAGGAAAAAACCTGCAGACGACAGTGGGTGTCGTCGCTGCACTATGGTCGCCAAATAGGGGCGATGTCCTTGGATACTGGTGTTGATCGTACAGATATTACAATACAAATGAAGAAAATGCTTCGAAATGTAAAGTACAAGTGTTTAAAGTATAAAACAGGTGTTTGTCGTGTGAATGCAAAGTGTAAACAACTGTTGGTCGAAAGCTGTTGGCGTGCGTCGAGAGCGATGACTTGAGCTTTTCTTCGAGTGTTCTTGAGTATTGTTTCAGTTGTTAATCGCCGGATATTCGATGATGATTACTGATGTGTATCGGATGTTAACTGATGATCCTTTATGTGAAAACTTAGCTTGGTATTTATAGTATTCGCGTCATTAATTAGCTCCATTAATGCTTTGATCAACGGCTACGACGGCTGGAAACTGTTGCCGGAGTGATTATCCATAATGTTCTTCGTCCGTTACGGCTGCTTGCTGTTAATGGCTTTGACTCCTGCATTAAATACTTAACAAACGTAACAGTCAAGGTTAACGTTAGCTTTGGTCGAAGGTGCAGTGATCTTACGCGATGGTCGTATGGGACGGGCGATGCTATGGTCGAGCGTCATGGGGGACGTACGACTCACCTTTTACGGGAGGTGTTAGTTTCAGGATACACTCTTACAATCAAATATGAACAATTAAGATCGTATTAACAGCAACTGGTCATATGATCTATTAACAATCTGTGAATTACAAGATATTACAATGAATTTCTCTCTCAATAGATCTAACAATTTATGCGTAAAGAGTTATCCAAAAGGTTAGCCAAAGATTCAGTTAGCTACAGTTGCTAACTCCTATATATACTGTAGATAATAGCTAAAGCTACAGTACATATGAGAAACAGACTAATAGAACAATTACACGTGTCCTAATTAGTAACTGAATATAACAGATAATATCCCAAGATATGAATTCTGAACATACTTCTGAATAAGCGCTTCAGAACATTTGTCTTCATAGTTAGAAGTTCCGAGTCTCCTACTCAGAACTCTGAACCTTCTAGTCAGAATCCAACACTTAGAATCTTTTTGAGATTTCTCACTCAGAACTTCTGAGTCTTCTACTCAGAACTTCTGAGTCTTCTGAGTCTTCTTTAGTCTTCTTACTCAGAACTCAACACTTGTGTTTTTGACAAAACTCTAGACCTAACAGGAGGCGACGGATGTTTTCTGGGTTCTCGTTGAGACCTTATCTTAATACAAGATACAGCTTAGGACATGCGTCTTACCTGTTTTGGTTGCGGTCGAGCGACGTGATTTTTTGCCCAAACAGTTTGCCCCCAAAATTTGAAAATTGAATGTCAAGTTTAAGTTTTAAATTTTGCTTGTCGAAGACTTGTGAACTGGGTTGAGGGACTTACCTGGTTGTCGTGGAACTAGACCGGTTCTCCTTTAACTGAATGAGAAGTCGAAAGAGGAACGAGGTCGTGACGTCATGCTGACGTACGATGATGCTTACCAGCTGTCGAGGACAGGTGTCGAAGATCCGGGCGGGCATGCGAAAGGACGGGGATGCACGGCGGTCATCCAGGGATTCGATTTGATGCGATTGTTTGTATAAATAAAGATCACGACGGATCTTTCCTTGCTATACTTCAAAGTGTTTATTTGGGAAGAGATTTCGCCTTGATTCCTTTCCATTCTTCGTCCGAACTTCCTCGAATCGTTGCAAATCTTTGGCCTAGTAGAGATTGTTCGAGGTTTAGGGTGTTTATATAACGCATTGCTCTTCCGCTTTTGTTTTTATCGATCGTCTCCTTCGTTTGACAAACAATGTCGATTGAACCAGAGAGTTCTATCGTGAGTCAGGAGGATTTAGATGCCTTTAGGCGTCTAGCGAAGATCCCTGCGGAAGTAGAGTTAACCATTCCAGGGGATATATGTCCTGAGAATTGTCCCGAAGGATGCTTCGTGATCTACGAGTATCCCTTCAAAATAGAGTTTGAGTGGCCGTATTCGGTTTTATCTAAGAATTTCATGCGATATGTTGGCCTGTCACCAGGACAGTTGATGCCCCAACTTTGGCGGGTTTTTCTGGTTATCGAGCGATTATCTGCAAAGTGGGATCCACCTATGACCCTGAATGATTTCTGGTTGGCTTATCATGTTAAGAGAGACAAAAATTGGCATTACAGTCCGTATTCCAAGTTTAAGGGTGACCGCACCCTGGTTTTGGGAACTAGCGTCAATGATCGTGGGTGGAAATCGAGGTATGTATTCATGCGTACCGACTCGCTTGACATCAATAGCAAATGGATCCGTCCTGACTGGAACATGGGAGGTATGCTTTTTCGATATATGTCACTATTTGGTTCTTCCGCTTTCTATTTACTCATTGCTTTTTGTCGTCTTCAGATATTCAGTACGATGCCTTGCACCCGAACGAAGGTTCTCGAGCCAAGGTCGACAGATTCCTGAGTTATAGTACTGATGATCGATCTTTCGTCACGTGGCAACTGGCGGCCGAGGACGAGGATGCGATGGGAGATTCTGAAGAAGAGGGAGAGGAGGATGAGTGGGAATAAACGTACCGTAGTTTTTATTTTACTTTGTTTACTCTATCCGCCTGACGCTTCATGTATTTCCTGATCAGTGTCGACCAAGAGGAAATCGGTCTCTAGGGCGAGAGGAGAGCAGGTTATGCGTGCCCTTCGGGGTGAAAATGTTTCGACAGCTGGGTCGAGCGAAAAGAGAACCCGGAGGACAGTCCTGAGGGAACCGTCGTCTAGGGTTGATAACTCACCGGGAGTTGTTCTGCCTAAGGAGGCGAGGGCGTCATCTAGTCGTTTTGGCGTAACGGACGCGACACCAGCAAGTTCTGCGCTTCCGGCGACGGTGATGAAGCCGATGTCCAAAGTGTCGATCCCAACGTCTGCTGACAGGGGCGAGGGATCATCGGCCAAAGTTATGACGGTCAATTTTACATTGCCGTCTGAATTTATGGCGGATGGTGTCCTAGACGGGACGACGTCGTTCCCTCATTGTAAAGCCCGTGTCCCGGTATGTTCTATTTTTATAAAATTAATTTGTGTTTTCTTTTAACGTTGTTGGTTAACGGGACTAACGGGACTGACCGGAATCGTTAAAAGTTAGTTTTCGGGGCTTAGTGTGAAAACTCTAACTGCAGGGGCCTTTGTTGTAATTATTCAAGAGTGTGCACGGATCGGCCCATAGGAAAGGACCGACCCCCTCTTGTTTCCTTCTCGTTTTCTTGCCTCACACACAAAGGAAATCACCCAAGAAAACCCTACCCTTCTCCCTTCTTGTGCTCACGGCCGAACCCCCCCCCCCCTCCTTGTCTTTTCTTCGCCACCGCCGAGAACCACCGCCACCGCCGCAGCTTGCCGGAGAAAGAGAGAGTGCGAGGAGGTGTAGCAGCGAGAAAGCGTGAGAGGGAGAAGGAGCCGACGAGGATCGTGTGTTGCTGCGTTTCTGAACGAGAGGTACCGTCTCTTCCATTCTCTTCTCGTTTCTTTTGTTTCTCATCATTAACATTCCGTCGCCGTGAAACCACCACAGCCGCCGGCAGCCTAGGCTGCCGGTGTGTGGCCGCCGTGCACCACTAGGGCGGTGGTTGCACCGTGCGGGGTGTGGCGTGGTTGCGTGTGAGGGTGTGCGGCCAAGATGGGTGGTCGGGTTTTTCGTGTGGTCTCGCCGGGATTTTGTAAACCACCATCGTCGTCGCCGCCGCCGGTGACCACCACTGCCGGAGGTGGCAGTGGGTGGTGCGCGGTTGTGTCCAGCCCCTGGTAGCCTAAAACCTTAAAACCTAAGTCGTAAAACCTAAACTAATCGCGTAAACCGTTTTTAGTAAAGTTATCATTTTATGTGATCGATATCGTTTCTGCCCAGTTTTATTTCGTTCATACCTTTTTCGTCGTAGCTCGGATTGAGGCGAAACCGGTGCCAACGGTTCACATTCTGTGGCGGGCACACCTTTCGTGTTTTAGCAGAAGTCTGGTTCGGCCTCTAGCTAGGTGTAAAATAGCTGTTTTTACAGCAGGTCCGTATTCGGCAGACTCGCGTCCCATTCTTAGAAAATTCATATTAAATCGTAGGAAAATCGTTAGAACGCGTATAATATGTCCTTGGAAAGCTAAGACCTAGACCCTCCTATTTGGGGGACTTAATCTCTGGATTAGTGGGTCTAGAGGGGGATAAGCAGGTCTCGAACAGACCTGTTTGGTTAGACCAAAAAGTCGTTTTAGTGACGATTTAAGGGTACGTCGTGTTTTAGGGTCCGGGTCTCGTGTTAATACATTTTAACGATTGTTTAGGTGTTGGGAAGTGATCTTGGATTTGTGAAGCTTGAATTATTGTTTGTGAGCTAGGCGCTCTTACGAGGTGAGTTCTCTCACTATAACTAATGTCGGTTATTTTTACATTACGATTCGTACGTGTGTGGTAGTTTTAATTGTTTGTGATGCGGGACTAAATAGTGGGGTGTCTAGTCGGACCTTTATTGTTATGACTACGCGGGTGGCGTAGGAGTTCGGTGGGGCCGAGGTTTATATACGCGGGTGGCGTAGTAACTCGGTGGGGCCGAGGTTTATATACGCGGGTGGCGTAGTAACTCGGTGGGACCGAAGGTTGTATACGCGGGTGGCGTAGGAACCCGGGGGAGCCGGGTAATGCTTGTACGGTTATCGTGTGGTCGGGTGGACCAGCTTATGCCTTTGGGTGGGATGGTGTAGGTATGCATGTTTATGATTTGTTCGTAGACTTGTATGCTGTTTATGTGCAATTATCTGTTTAGAGGTGGTGTGGGAATAACTGTGTTATTTATGGTGTCTGAATTCACTAAGCTTCGTGCTTACCCTTTCCCAATAAATTGTGGTTTCAGGTACGAGTGGCTCCAAGGCGTGACGAGTACACACTGGCGCATGGGAAGAGTTGATTACTTTTATGATTTTAATTTTAGACATTTATTCCGCTGTTTATTGTCCGTGAGAATATTAATTATGAGTTTGCAAATGAAATGATTGAATTATTAAATGAGTTTTTATTAATGAAATGTTACTTTAAAAATTTTAAATAACTTGTAATTTTTGGGATGTTACAACTTGGTATCAGAGCACAGCTTGAGTGAATCAAACACATCTTGGTGTGTTTGATCTCAAGTTTGCGGCTATAAAACTCTTCTCTTAAAATTTTTGGGAAATAAAAGGAAGGAAAAATCCGTTTGAGAAACGGTGATCAAAGGCGCAGTGTGTACAGTCAGCCGGAGCCAAAGGGAAAGGTACAGTACTTAGTGTTTTATTGCTTTCTAGATCATAGGGTATGCATGCTAGATTGCCTGTTGTTGACACTATGTTGTATGTTGTACTACATGCTATTAGGAATTTATGCTAATTATGATAGGTTACTAAGTGGATGCCCTCTAGGTTGTATGCAGTAAGAGATTTATAGCCTTAGAATATTTGATTTAGTTCTATTGCGCAGCTCTTGTTTGAGTCCAACCGTTCTAGGATAGAATCCTGTATTCGAATGTCTATTTGTTTCGCACTGCATATGATCGGGTATTCGCGAGGCAACTCGTTATGATTAGTAGGGATTCGGTAGTAGCAAGGGTAGTGGTTTGGATGGAATCCCTAAGGAGCTAGGAAGAGTGTGTACATATGCCGGTGCGGGCATATGTGTATAGTTTCGGCGAGAAACTACTTGGACCCCTTGGGATGGGAGTCGGAACGGGCGATGATAGGTGTGGATGGTAGTAGTAGAGCTCCTACTACCAGAAGCACAGGATCAATGCTTGAGTCGGGGAAAGTCACGAGGAATCCAAGGAGTTGAGCGTGAGCGTTATTAGTGTGAGTTATTGTGTGCTAATAACTCGTTGTAATATCTACCCGGAATAGCCGTCACAAGGAGGAACAACTATAGTAAACCTATTAGTACAGGTGTGTACTTGAATTGCTTTGACGTGATGATCGTTGGGGTAGTGGTGAAGGCTTTAAATTAGTAGTCGTTGGAATAGAAGGATGATTCTAGTATTAGTCACTTGGAGTGACGATAGGGATGATAATTGTTATAAGCAGGCCATTTCGGGCCAAGGTGGATGATTGTGCTAGAATCATAGGCTTTTTGAGCCGACTTTGAATTGAGGAAAAGCCGTAAGGATTATTTGAAGTAATTTCCCAACTTGCCTAAGAGGTTTAAATGTCCGGATGACGATTGTGGACCGGAGAGATTTGGAGGGGTATGAGGCGAGACGTTGAATGCCGACTGAGTCATGCACAAAGTTTAATTGGAAAATAAAATTGCATTAACTACTTCTTGTGTTTTCAATCCTTTTATGGATGGTGTTTTGGAATTTTGGGAAATGTTCAGCACACACACAAGATTTCGAATTATAGTTTTAAAAGTGCTTGAAACCGTTTTATCACGAGAGTTGCAAACTTTGTTAAAATTGTTTCACTTGATTAATTTCCAACGGTTCTTTCGGGTACGATGATATCCGTGTTTTGCGGTGGTGAAGATGTTGGGTAAGCGACTACGGCTTGAGACTTTAACATTGGAACTCCTCCACATATGTTAGGGTTGAGACGGAAAGTTACATTCCACGATGTCTGTATAAAGCTATTTTGGTGGCTTGTTTAAAACGAGTTTGGAACTCTAGTGTCGCATAACTTTTCTTTCGAGAGTTTGCGTCACTAAGTATTTCATTGCAAATGGTTCAGTGTGTGGATTGATTCATGCGTGGCATAAGCGATGCGTGAAAGAATTTTAGTAATATTTCAAATGAGTCGTTTAGTGCGTTTTTAGTCAGCTAGATGTTTTATTGACATTTCCATGAAAATACGAATTATCGATTTAGGGGTATGCATACTTGGGTAACTTTGTTCTCGACGTTTTTTGATAAACGAGTCGTGCATGGAAAGGTCTTAGTCTCTTTTTGTTGAAATGAAAGACATTTGGTCAAAGGAGTGTTTTAATGTTGTGAATATCATGCATGCGGTTACAATGTGCTATATTTTGGGAAAATAAACGCGTAGATTGTTGACATTCGGTTAATTTAGAATTGCCGATCATTTTTGGGAAATTAAAAACTTTTGCTTTAGAGGAAACGAGTATTTTGAGCATTTTCGATAAATACATATTTTTTTTAAAATATAAGGTCTTGACGTCATGTGTCCCAAGTACGAAACTTTGAGGAAGAGTTACAAACTCGCATGCCTACCCCAGTTAGAGATTTTATGAGGTTTTAGTCGATATTTCCAATTGATAGAATCGGATTGGTTTCTACCTTGAAGTTTGAAACTTACACGAGACAGTTGAGTTTTAACAAAAATATATTTGTAAACCGTTTCGTCGTTTTGTATGACTAGCTGACGCGCGTAAAAATTTGTTGGTGAACCCTGTGCCACGACATTTTATGTTTAAAAAGAGAAATTTTGGGGTCAAACGTCGTGGAACTGATTTTGAAATTATGTGCACACTTTTGTCGCACCCGGTGTAAGGTCGAGCGGTTACTTTAAGTACATGTCATGAGTCAATCCATACTAGAACCGCGACGGTTCATTTTTTTTAAGAAATTATTTATTTCGCTTTGCGTTATGTGAGTAAACTGAGCTGCAATGGAATGATTTTCAACATGTGGGACGAGTGTGTCCATTTTTGCGTAACTACCGACCTGGTAATAGTAGTTTTATTGCATGCGATCTTTTTGGGATGAAAAACTTTGACGTTGGAAATATTTTGTAAAGGATTATTGTAAACCATGTGGGAAATGCGCCTTTATGAGCTATCTGTCATTTGGAGAATTTTTAAGGGTTTGAGTCCTTTTGGAAAACTCTTTTGTTTGAACCGTATTGAGTTTTGGGGCTAATGTTGATTTCAGAGTACTGCTTGCTTAAACTTTATTTTAAACGCGTTTTGACCGACTTATGGGTCTAGCAAGCGTGGAGCATTTTGCTCGGTTTTGACTATTGAGATAGTCATGGGTCAATTGCACAGTTTTAATGGCTCGATGTGGAGTCTTGTTGATGAATTGTTTTGTCGCACCGTTTGGCATTTATGGCACGTTGAGTATTTACACGTTTGGGTGAGTGAGTCAATCCGGGATAGGCATGTTGTTGGTAGGCTGTTTTGCTTTGGAACCTTAGAAACGTTAGTCAGTCGTTGGTAGTGGTCGGTTGAGTATCTCGAGGTGCAACCCCGGTATTCATGTGTTATAACCTAGGCTTTTCGTAGGTACTAGGGAGATTTAGTCGTGGGCACATACCTGGGAGGTAGTTCCGGTGTGCTGGGCCTGGAGGCGTTACCTGAGAGGTAGGCGTCAGGGTGTATCCTCGATTCAGTATAACTTAGCTTCGTAGAGCAAGTGTGGGGGATACGTCGACGGTGGAAGGTTGGGTATTCCACGCGTGTTGGTACTGTAGGCCGAATAGTATCGGTTAAGGGAATGATGCCCTTTATAATTAAGAGAATAAATGTGCAGTAACCTTTTGAGGTAAATGGTATATTTAGGTGTCGACTTTTGGGCTTAAGGCCAAACACCTTTAGTGTAATCAGAGAATTGTAGCCGATTTTAAAATAATTATAGTGATGGTAGTAGTAACCCTGGAATGCTCACTTGTGATGAATGACTATGGTGGAATGACCTTCGTGGGTGATTATAAATTTACTGGTTTGATGATTCGTGTGAAATAAATTTTGGGAGTTTATTAGAACTCGTGTAAGTTAATCGACGGTTCATGGTAGGAATGATCGGTTTCGAGTATCCTGTAGGGTATATTGGTGAGCAACTTTAGAATGGTTAGAGCTTGAAATTTGAATCGGGATGTAAGGAATATCTAAGGTTGGGAGACAACCGAAGTCGTTTGACTAGGAATGATTCCAATTGTTGGAGTGTTCTTCCGATCATAATTTCAGTGTTCTTGAAGGAGTTTTGTTGGTAAGAAAAGTATTCGAGAAATTTTTAGACGGTGTGAGAAATTTAGATTCCAGTTAGGGATGTCGCCAAGCGTATAGAGAAATTTAAATTCCAGTTAGTGAAAGTCCAGTGGCAGCACCGGAAGGGGTCCGAGTGGACCTGGGAACCCGAGGAGGAGATGCGAAAGAGCTATCCGGATCTGTTCGCGGACGTAGACTTCGGGGACGAAGTCTAATTCAAGCGGGGGAGAGTTGTAAAGCCAGTGTCCCGGTATGTTCTATTTTTATAAAATTAATTTGTGTTTTCTTTTAACGTTGTTGGTTAACGGGACTAACGGGACTGACCGGAATCGTTAAAAGTTAGTTTTCGGGGCTTAGTGTGAAAACTCTAACTGCAGGGGCCTTTGTTGTAATTATTCAAGAGTGTGCATGGATCGGCCCATAGGAAAGGACCGACCCCCTCTTGTTTCCTTCTCGTTTTCTTGCCTCACACACAAAGGAAATCACCCAAGAAAACCCTACCCTTCTCCCTTCTTGTGCTCACGGCCGAAACCCCCCCTCCTTGTCTTTTCTTCGCCACCGCCGAGAGCCACCGCCACCGCCGCAGCTTGCCGGAGAAAGAGAGAGTGCGAGAAGGTGTAGCAGCGAGAAAGCGTGAGAGGGAGAAGGAGCCGACGAGGATCGTGTGTTGTTGCGTTTCTGAACGAGAGGTACCGTCTCTTCCATTCTCTTCTCGTTTCTTTTGTTTCTCATCATTAACATTCCGTCGCCGTGAAACCACCACAGCCGCCGGCAGCCTAGGCTGCCGGTGTGTGGCCGCCGTGCACCACTAGGGCGGTGGTTGCACCGTGCGGGGTGTGGCGTGGTTGCGTGTGAGGGTGTGCGGCCAAGATGGGTGGTCGGGTTTTTCGTGTCGTCTCGCCGGGATTTTGTAAACTACCATCGTCGCCGCCGCCGCCGGTGACCACCACTGCCGGAGGTGGCAGTGGGTGGTGCGCGGTTGTGTCCAGCCCCTGGTAGCCTAAAACCTTAAAACCTAAGTCGTAAAACCTAAACTAATCGCGTAAACCGTTTTTAGTAAAGTTATCATTTTATGTGATCGATATCGTTTCTGCCCAGTTTTATTTCGTTCATAACCTTTTCGTCGTAGCTCGGATGGAGGCGAAACCGGTGCCAACGGTTCACATTCTGTGTCGGGCACACTTTTCGTGTTTTAGCAGAAGTCTGGTTCGGCCTCTAGCTAGGTGTAAAATAGCTGTTGTTACAGCAGGTCCGTATTCGGCAGACTCGCGTCCCATTCTTAGAAAATTCATATTAAATCGTAGGAAAATCGTTAGAACGCGTATAATATATCCTTGGAAAGCTAAGACCTAGACCCTCCTGTTTGTGGGACTTAATCTCTGGATTAGTGGGTCTAGACGGGGGATAAGCAGGTCCCGAACAGACCTGTTTGGTTAGACCGAAAAGTCGTTTTAGTGACGATTTAAGGGTGCGTCGTGTTTTAGGGTCCGGGTCTCGTGTTAATACATTTTAACGATTGTTTAGGTATTGGGAAGTGATCTTGGATTTGTGAAGCTTGAATTATTGTTTGTGAGCTAGGCGCGCTTACGAGGTGAGTTCTCTCACTATAACTAATGTCGGTTATTTTTACATTACGATTCGTACGTGTGTGGTAGTTTTAATTGTTTGTGATGCGGGACTAAATAGTGGGGTGTCTAGTCGGACCTTTATTGTGAAGACTACGCGGGTGGCGTAGGATTTCGGTGGGGCCGAGGTTTATATACGCGGGTGGCGTAGTAACTCGGTGGGGCCGAGGTTTATATACGCGGGTGGCGTCGTAACTCGGTGGGACCGAAGGTTGTATACGTGGGTGGCGTAGGAACCCGGGGGAGCCGGGTAATGCTTGCACGGTTATCGTGTGGTCGGGTGGACCAGCTTATGCCTTTGGGTGGGATGGTGTAGGTATGCATGTTTATGATTTGTTCGTAGACTTGTATGCTGTTTATGTGCAATTATCTGTTTAGAGGTGGTGTGGGAATAACTGTGTTATTTATGGTGTCTGAATTCACTAAGCTTCGTGCTTACCCTTTCCCAATAAATTGTGGTTTCAGGTACGAGTGGCTCCAAGGCGTGACGAGTACACACTGGCGCATGGGAAGAGTTGATTACTTTTATGATTTTAATTTTAGACATTTATTCCGCTGTTTATTGTTCGTGAGAATATTAATTATGAGTTTGCAAATGAAATGATTGAATTATTAAATGAGTTTTTATTAATGAAATGTTACTTTAAAATTTTTAAATAACTTGTAATTTTTGGGACGTTACACTCATCTGGGGAAGTATTTCCTCCCGTCTTTCGTGGAGCGTTTTCGTGGATTTCCGGTCGGAGAGATTGGATCTCAAGTTCCCAGTCTGGCGTTCATGGTGAGTGTCAATCTTTCATGACTTGTCTCGTTCGTTTAATCATCTAATATTTTCTTGTGTTATATTTCAGACGTTCCAGTCGTCTTTGGCATTACACGCTGGGATGTCGAAAGTTGAAGGGTTGATGGCGTCTGCCCTTTTAAGAGAAGCTGTGGCGTTGGAGAGAGAGAAGGCGGCTTTAGATAGGGAGAGGTTTGCCTTGGCGTGTGCTGACGAGCTAGCCATCCAGCTTTTCGATGCTCAGTATGAACTGCAGGAGATTCGTGCGGGAGGAGTGGCAGATGAAGGTCCTCGGGTCGGGACTTCGAGCAGGGATACGACCGACGTTCCCCCTGCCATCTAGAATTTTCCTTTCCTTGTTTGTTTTGCCATTCGACCAATCAGGGATCGAGTATGTATATAATGAATATATCTTTTGCTTATGCTTTATTCGAATCACATTTGATTATAAAGTCGAACATAAGATACATATGAAATCATGCGACTAAGGCACTCATTGTAATACGATAATAAGAACGTAAAACAAAAAAACACGCGATTAAAGCATCCATTTAGGGTATAAAAGCTAAGAAACTTAGATGTAAGTTATTTAGGCTTTGCGATTGTACGACGAGATCGTACGAGGAATTTGCGTCGTCTGCCCCTGTGGAGGGATGGTCAGGGAAGAAAATCCTGATTGTTTATGTCGTGCGAATTTAAAGTCATCTAGTAGACTTTAATGATTACTGTCGTGCGATTATGCGATAAAATGATGTCGGGGGTTGGTCGTTGGCTAGCCAACGACCCTCCGATGCTTAAGTCAGTAAACGTTTTGTGAGAAAAAATCGTATGAAAAAGAGTTAGAGAACGTACCATTTCAGACTCTCTCTATTTGCCCCATGTCATTTATAACCTTATTCTTTTTGGGAGGAAAAGATAGGTTTTAAATGACAGAATGACACGGAGAAATATTGTCCTGCGTTGACAATGTTGACGTGCGACCGGGCACCATAGTAGACTTATCTCTGTGAAAAAGATATTAATTTAGGGATAGAGGAACGAACCTGTCAAGAGCCTGATCTTGTGACTTTGGTTTATTTTCGCGGCTTCAAGGTAGACTTGTAGCACTCACGAGCGACTTTTGGCTCACTCTTAATCTCCTGGATTCCCCATGGCATAGGGAATTTCAACATTTGATGATACATCGAGAGAACGGATTTCATATCATGGATCCATGGTCGTCCTAAGATGATGTTATAGGCCGTCGCACAATCGATGACACTGAACTTGGTCTGCTTGTTGACTCCTCCGGCGTAGACGGGCAAGATTATCTCTCCGAAGGTGCTCGTCGCTTCTCCATTGAAACCGACCAAAGTCGTCGAACGTCGGGAGATTTCCGAGCGATTGATTCCCATGGCTTTGATGGTGTTGAGAAAAATAACATTTGCTAAGCTGCCCCCGTCTACCAATACTCAACGCATCAAACAGATACCGACCGTGATCTGAATGATTAACCCGTCGTGATGCTTCTAATACGAGTCGCCAAGGTCGACGTGGTCGAACACAATCTTCATAGCTTCTAGCTCCAAATCTCCTTTGGGTCTAGACGAGCGAGGAATAAGCCGATCATCGGGCGCCTGACTGGCATGACGCTTGGTCGCTGAATACGTCAGACCCCACACATCTGAACCACCGGTGATGCAATTGACGACCTTCGCATGCTCGGGGGTCGTCGTTCGATGTCCGTTAGCTGAAATAGCGACATCATCGATGATATCTTTGATATTTCCTTTCGGAAAATGATATGCTAGTTCCTTCTTCAATGCGATACAGTCGTCTGTCGCATGACCATGATCGGCATGGAAGTCGCACCACTTTGATTTGTCTTTCTTAGCATCGTCCAGGTCGGACTTCTTTGGCCATCGAATGGTAGCTTGAGCGGTCTTCAGAGCTCCGACTAAGTCCTTTGCAGATCCTTTGAATCCGTAAGAGGATATCTTGGGGTACTGAGTGAACTTAATCGCGGTCTTGGCCTCTGCTTTCGTCTTGAAACGAACATTTGAAATTTGGCGCGCGGGCTCTATTCTGGAAACAACATTTGTCTTGAACTCTGGCTTTCTGACGCCTAACGACTTCTTGTCGTCCGTGTGCTTGCGACGAAAGGCGATTTCATTTTTGACCCTCATATATGCTAAGGTTCGAGCTCGGACGTCTTCGAAAGTCTCTGGGGGATACTTGGTCAGATCGATATATAGACCTGAATTATCGTCCAAACCATGCTTATAGGCTTCGATCGCAGTTTTGATGTCACAATTGCGGATACTGATCATTTCGGCATTGAATCTATTGAAATAACTTCGAATAGACTCATTGGTCTTCTGCACGACATAGTACAGATCACTAGTCTGCTTTTCCATCTTACGACTGCTGGCGAACTGCCGGGAGAATTGGTTGACCAATTCGGCGAACGACCCGATAGATTTGGGTTTGAGATTGATCAACCACTGGAGAGATGGACCAGTGAGAGTCGCCCCGAAACTCTTGCACATGCATACTTTCTGGTACATGTGTGGAATCGAGATTGTCCACATGAGCTGCTTATACTGCGCGACATGCTCGGTTGGATCGGTCACACCCGAATACTTGGGAGTGAAGGCAGGAATGTTATACTTATTTGGGACATCGACGGTGGTGATCTCGTCGATGAAGGGCGACACCTGATACCCCGAACTAGGCTCGACGTCGACAGGCACGGCTGCCCCAGGCAACATGGTGAGCAAGGACAGGACGCGCTCATTTTGGTCTTCTAACATCTTCAAACGTTGGGTGACGGGATCGTTAAGATCAGGATTTGCCCCTGTCGAGGGATTGATCCCTGGACTAGTGCCATTACCATGCGACGAACCATTGGTGTCCCTGTTGAACGGGACAAAATATGGCTGCGACCCATAGTGGAATTGTCGCGGTCCATTTTGAAACGATTGTGGTCCCTGCTGAAATGGCTGCGATCTCTGCTGGAAAGATTGCGATCCTTGCTGGAAAGGTTGCGAACCACTTTGGAACGGCTGAGAAAACTGCTGGGATCCATTCTGAAACGGCTGGGCGCCACCTTGCAATGGTTGGGATCCGTTGTTTAGGGGTGGTGGTCGGATGCGCTGAGGGGGAATTTGCCCAGACTTGGGATTCGGAATGAACGGACCCGGCTGCTGATTCTACATGAATGGACCTGGAAGCTGGATGAATGGTCTAGGACCATTCTAGGGTCCAAAAGGATTCCTTAGCCGCGCGATCTCTTCAGCTGCTCTGCGATTCTGCTCTGCCATTGCATTGAGTTGATTCCTGGCAACCTCGATATATGTGTTGGCTTGAGATTTTCTCTAGATGGGGTCCCATGGATGGCGCCAAACTGTTAATGCCAAAAATCGCACAAAAGTACAACTTAAGGTCGATGTGGACATTTAAGAACTAAAGAAACGCATCTCGAGCCAAATAACATAATCGCGAGGAAAAAGTAAAAGAGACAAGAGATTTGGTGACGCGGAAAACCCCAAAATGAGGGAAAAAACTGCGGTCGACTCTGTGAGAGTCGACAGTGCACTATAGTCGCCAAACAGGGGCGAAAGTCCTTGTGTTACAGGTGATTTGTATACAACAGATTACAAATAAATGTAAATATAAACTTAGTCGTGTGCAAACGACGTGGGTCGTGCGTAAATCGTGCGAAATAACTTGTCGTCGTGTGGTCTGAACTGTCGTCGTCAGGTGGTTCGAACTGTCGTCGTACGATACTTGCGTGTTCGAATGCCTCGTTGTATTGAGAGAAAAATATAGAAGTGAGTATAAGTAGCTCTGTCTCCCCCTTTTGCTCGAAGGTGGAGCAGTCTTTATATAGCTTCGGTCGGTACTGAATGTGGTTTAATTGTTGGTCTTGTAACCACTGTCGACATTAAATGCGCTTTGATGATTGTCTTTGTAACTGTTGTCGGGCTCCAAATGGAATTGATGATACGTCCGTTAGTGGTCGTTGTGCCATAAATGCCTGTAGACCTGCATTAATGAACAAAAGAAACGGCTGTTGACCATTGATGGTTAGTGTAATCGTAAGATCGTCTTAAGTTCTGGACGTCGGTCTTACGGAGCATACGTCCGTCACCAAAATACAAGACCATGTATATGACTGGAAATGTCTTGTAAGACCTTATCTTAGTATAGGAATGGTCTTATAAAAATGTCGTGAGACTAGGATAAAAATGTCGTAAGACCACTAGGTCATAAGACCAAGATGATGATGTCGTAGGACCAGAGTGGTATAAGAGCGACGACAGGAGACTGTCTACGTAAGACCAACGAGTCGTAACCGGCGACACGTAACTGGCGACATAAGACTAGTGACGCAAAACTAATAACGTAAGACTAGTGACGTGTGACTGGCGACGGGTGACTGGCGACATGTCGCTAACGATGTATGTCGTGCGACGTGTAACATGCGACACGTGACATGCGATCATGAGATGTAAAGACACTATCTTGAATGACTATTGACATAAGATATCTTTTAATAATCAACTATCGTATGTCGGGGATAAGGCAATAATGGGTATTACCCTTGTCGATCGGGGGTATGACTTTTGTAGGCATTAGGGTAATCGAAGTCCATGGGTCATGTCGAAGGAATTCCCCAGGTCGGTCGAGGGTGTGATTTTTTACCCAAACAACGACCAATTCACGGAAGACAAAATTGGAACTTCGAAGAGCTCATCAGCCTTGATTAGAATGGCGTCGCAGAAGCAAGCGGTCGAGCGACATTTCAATAAAAATATCAAAGTCAAAGTCTTTCAAGAAGGCGACTACGTCCTCCGTCGATTGTTCCAAAACACTCAAGAGCTCAACGCAGGTAAGCTTTCCATTAAATGGGAAGGTCCTTATCGAATCTCCGAAGTCGTGGGTTAAGGAGCCTATCGACTCCAGACCCTTGACAATCAAGAAATCCCACGTAGTTGGAATGCGACGCATCTAAAAAGGTATTTATTTTAAAACCCCTTTTCTTTCATACGACTTTCGACTCGACAGTAACTGACTTAAGCATCGGAGGGTCGCTGGCTAGTCAGCGACCACTCTCTGACCCTATTTTATCGCAGGATCGCGCAACATAAGTTTATCGCATAACTTTCGCAAGATCGCATAACATAAGTCAAATACATGACTCCATATGTGATTTAAATTCATCGCACGATTCGATTACACAATCGACCCACGACTTAAGTGATTTAACTTAGAAAAATCTCATGTTCTGAACGTATACTTTAAACGCATGTGTACATGATTGCTTACACGACTTGTGTTTTAGTCGTTATCTTCTAGAAAAAATCCTTTTTCGCACGTATTTACGGTTGTATATGACCCACAAGTGTTTTCACACGATTAGTTTTATACTCGACAATTGCTTGTAGTAGACAATGAAAAATCTTACGTTCGAAAAAAACTTCATACTTAAAAATTAATTACACCAACGAGACTCGACCCCCAACGGTTGATCGATGAAAACAAAGACAAAAGAATTTTTAGGTTTGAGGAGGAACGTCAGTCACGTCCCTGCCTGAAGCTTCGCCCTGAAGACCCTCGTTTGTCTCCTCCTAAATATCCTTCTCATCATCTGAATCAAGGTCTCTCGCAGAACCGACATCCTTCAGATAGATAGCAAGCTCCTCCGATGCCGATGCAAGAGGGTCCTTCCCCAGCAGATGTCTCCTCATAATCGCCGCCCTAGCGGTCAGGCGAGCCAAAGCAAAGATGGTCATACCCTCGTCTTTGAGGTCCTTTACCTCTTTCTCCATATCCATCACTATGGACTTAGAATCCTCAGCTTCCTTTGCGGTCGCAGCCAAGAATTCCTTGACCTTGTCCATCTCCTGTCTCTTGTCAGCAATCATGGACAGGGACTGTGTTAGGCGATGGTTGGCCTCATCCTTGGCACGTCCGACAACCTCTAACTGTTTCAAGGCATCGTCGAGACGTTTCAACATAGCCTCTTCACGCTCCACGGCGACGTTCGCCCTAGCCAACGCCGCGTTCCCCCTATCATGGGCAGCACACACTAGACCCTTGACCTTTGCCGTCTCGGCACGCAAAACCAAGGAGGCTTGAAACGCCTGTGAAAACATAAACAAAGCATCGTTATTAAACGTGCGACAACGTAAACATCGACAAAATAAAACAAGTCTTGAAAGAAAGACTTTCCATGAACGCCAGCCCGGCGACATGGGTCCCCGTCTCCTCGATTGGAAACCCCTCAAAACGCTCACTGAAAGATGGGAGCAGATATTTCCCCAGATGAGGAAATAGGTTCGTCCCGTCCAAGACATTATCGACCATAAAGTCCGACGGCAATGTAAAACTAACCGACGAAGGGTCCGACGTGGCAGACGGGGACTTCGCTGTTTCCGCCGGAGGCGCAGAACTGATAGGTGTCGCAACAATCGCACTAGAAGACGTCTTATTGGGCGATGCGACCTTCGCCTTCTCGGGCGTAACAACTCTAGACGAGTCGTGAACCCCCAAAGACGGTTCCCTCGGGATCGTCGTCCTCGTCTTCTTCGGAACCTCTGGGGCAGTGGACAAGCTCCTTAGCCTCATTTCCTTGCCCTTACGGGCAAGCTCAAGCTGAGCTGCTCTTTTAGCAGAGACAGTCGGCATCTTGGGTTGTGATTCTCCTGGAAACCAGAAAAGAAAGAGCATAAGATAAAAATTCAGATCAAGAAAGTACACTTATCGGTCATTTCTCTTTCTTCTCTCCACTCTTTCTATTCTCCCTCTTCTTCCTCACGTTTCTCCCCCCGATTCTCTCCTAAGTATACCAAGTCTTCGTCATCGTCCACCAAGTGTCGTACGACAAACGACCGTTCTACAATGCTGAACTCCAAGAACGCGTCGATCTTTGCTTGAGAGTTCATGTAAGGCTTCACGTCCTCAAATTTTATAGCTGTTGACATATAAATAGCAAGTTAGAGGTCAATAAAAAAATCACAAATGACAAACGACAATGAAATTACAAAATCTCACCCGACGTATTCCAGTCGGTTCTAATCCAGCCGCTCTCAGGATCGAGAGTCGACCTACGCACGAATTCGTACCTGGTCTTGCATTTACGATCAATTACATCATTCTTTAGGACCAAGGTACAATCGCTTTTAAGCCTGGAGTACAAGCTACATCGATGACATCCATCCTTTTTAGCTTGATAAGCCAAGATGAGGTCGCGTACATTCATGGGAGATTCCCATTTTTTAGTGAGGCGCTCGATCACTTGTACGACTCGCCAAAATTGGGGCATTAGTTGGCTTGGTGCTAAGTCGAATTCTAGCATAAATGCCTTGGCCAGAGGCGAGTAGGGCCCTTCGAAACCTATCTTAAAGGGATACTCGTATATCATGATATACCCCTGTCTCGACCACGACCAAGGTAAGGAAAACACTTATTCCCCTTTGCTACAGTAAGGTAAAATCATAGTACTTTATTTCCTGAATAAAGTCAAACTCAAAAGTTATTTACCTCACGACACTCGACCATGACGTCGTCTAGTTCACACGACCGATGCGTAGAACCATTCGACCTCGACCAACTAACGTCCGAAATGACTGTTACGTTTGTTCAGTGTTTAATGCAGGAATCAATGTCATTGATGAGCAATGGCTATAACCGACGAAATTAGTTATGAAGATTTAATCCAGCGAATGTTACGACAGTTATCGAAATACTTAATGAGGCAATTAAAGCATCCGAAGACTACAAATACCAAGCTCAATCACCATTTTAAGGACACTGTCACAAGACGAACACAACGCAGAGACATCACATAATCATCCGAACTCAGAAGAACATTCAAAGCAAAGAACTTTCTCTCGAAGAATCGCACTCGACGCACGACATTTACGCACGATACTTAAGTTTTTACACACGACACACACTGTTTTTTTGTTCAAAACACTTGTTACTTTACATTTCGAAGTCTTTCTTTCATTTTTATTGTAATCTCTGTATAATCGACACCAGAAACATAAGGACATCGCCCCTGATTGGCGACTATAGTGCAGCGACGACTTCCACAACTCGTCCGCATGTTTTTTCCTCGTTGAGGTTTTTCCCGCGTCACCAAAATCCTTGTCTCTTTACGATTTTCTGTCTCTGTCGCACGCTTCGTCAAAAGATTTCTTTCTTTAGTTGTTAAATTCCACAATCAACCTTAAGTTATCCTTTTGGACGATTTTTGGCATTAACAGTCAGTACTCGTCGTGATGAATAAAAATCGTATGAGAAAAAAGGGGTTTAAAAGAAATACCTTTTCAGATGTATTGCATTCCAGCTACGTGGGATATCTTAATTGTCGAGGGTTTGGAGCCAATAGGTGTTAATGCCAAAAATCGCACCAAAGGGACAACTTAAGGTCGATGTGGACTTAAACAACTAAAGAAAGAATCTTTCGACGAGACGTGCGATGATAAATAAAATATAGAAACAAGGGATTTGATGACGCAGGAAAAACCTCAATCGAGGAAAAAACCCGCGGACGACAGGGGGTGTCGTCGCTGCACTATGGTCGCCAATAAGGGGCTTTATCCTTGGATACTGGTGTCGATCGTACAGTGATTACAATACAAATGAAGAAAATGCTTCGAAATATAAATTACAAGTGTTTGGAATGTAAAACAAGTGTTTGTCGTGTACGAAACAAAGTGTGAACTGCTGGTCGAGGGCTGTTGTCGTGCGTCGAGAGGGATACTTAGAATAATGGTTCTTCACTTCAGGTGTTCTTGAATATTGCTTCGGTTGTTAATCGCCGGATATTCGATGTGTTGAAATGTTGATTGAGCTTGATATTTATAGTCTTCGCGTCCTTAGCTTCATCCATGAATGCTCCTTTAATGGCCTTAACGGTTGGAAACGGTCGCCGAAGTAATGATCTTCGTCCGTTACGGTCGCCGACTGTTTAATGATTGCGTCGGTTATAGTCGTTGCTCCTTAATGACTTTTACTCATGCATTAAACACTTAATAAACGGTCATGGTTAACGTTAGCTTTTGTCGAAGTCGCACGTCCTTATATAATAGTCGTGCGGATCGGGCGACGCTATGGTCGAGCGTCGTAAGGAACTCTCGACTTACCTTTTATGAGGGACGACGATGGTATTCTAGGTCTTCGTCGAGACCTTATCTTAATACAAGATATAGTCCTTAATCATTCGTCTTACCTGTTCTGGTCGCGGTCGAGCGACGTGATTTTTTGCCCAAACAGTTTACCCCCAAATTTTGAAAATTGAATGTCAAATTTAAGTTTTAAATTTTGCTTGTCGAACGCTTAGACTTGTGACCTGGGGTGAGGGACTTACCTGGTTGTCGTGGAACTAGACCGGTTCGCCTTTAACTGAACGAGAAGTTGAAAAGTTGTGACGTCATACTGACGCGCGATGATGCTTACCAGGTGTCGAAGATTCGGATAGGTATGGACGCGTGTTGATCATCAGCGGACTCGACTTGTTGCGATTTCCTGCATAAATAGAGATCACAATGGGTTGTTTTCTTTAGAGATTTTCTTTAAAAGTTTTATGTTTCTGATGAGGCCCTTCTCTAGAATATCGACTTTGTTCAAATTTTGGGTGGTTGGAGATCTATCAAGGGTTGCGATACCCGAATCGTTGACGATGTTGGTTACGATGAACACGATGTCTGTGTATTCTGCGCACCTGGCGACGATGTCTTCTGCCACGTCAACCCTTTCGTCAACCGACAGGGGCGGGGGTGTAAAGACGGGAGAGAACAAGGAGGAACTTATGGTGATCAGCTTTGCGCTGTCGCCGTCCCTCTCGTTTGACTACGTCCTCGTCAGGATGAAGTCACTTCCGTATCTGGGGAAACATCAGCCCTTAGTTTCCGAGGAGTGTTTTCAAAGGATCTCTATTGAAGAGATAGGACTGTGTTTAGCCGAACTGGCGTTCCTTGTAAGTTTTTCTTTCAAAACTTGTGTTATCGACGTTCTTTCGTTTTTATGTTTTGCTAACGTGTTCCCTTCGTATTTGACAGATGCTTCTGTTTCTTTTCATTAAGTGTGTCAAGACGGGAACAATATTGGAGTGGAGGTCACTCGTCAGAAAACAGATGTTCCAGCCTTAACATTAATCTTTAGAGCCACATTCTCAGAATATTATGGCGTAAGGAGCTGGAAAACAATTCCTAACATACTCGTTTGATCCTTGCATTAACATGTTTTGACGCTGCCACGATCTCGAAGGTCAAGACTCCGGGCAGAACATACGACTGACACTCTTCTCCACATTTTCTGTTTTATGTAGTTTACGCTCGAGCTTATTAGTGTGTAATGAGTTTTAGTCTGTCTTTGTATAACTGTTCGTTCTGTGAACATGTTATCGTCTGTAAAATGAGCGAAGAATCGTGCGACTTAGGCATTTTTTGCAATATGATGAGTATAACTCAGACATTTTGAATTGTATTGACAATCATGAATATATATCATCGATGAAAATTTTTCAAAGTTTAGAAACTTTTATTGAGAGGTCATTAAAACCTACCAATCGTACGACGAAATTTAGATGCACCCGTGATAAGACGATCGATTCGTGAACTTGGGCATCTATGTTGTGCGTTCCCGTAATTATCTTTCGATCCTATGATGTTTATTTTCAAGTAACAATTTGTATGAGAAAGAAGTAATCTCAAAAGAAATATCTTTTGAGATGCGTCGCATTCCAACTACGCGGGATCTCTTGATTGTCGAGGGTCTGGAGTCGATAGGCTCCCTTACCAACGACTTCAGAGATACGGTACGGGCCCTCCCACTTGATTGAAAGTTTTCCCGCGTTGGGTTCTTGAGTGTTTTGGAACACTCGGCGAAGAACATAATCGCCTTCTTGAAAGACTTTGATCTTGACATGTTTGTTGAAATACCGTTCGACCGCTTGCTTCTGTGACGCCATTCTGATTAAGGCTGATTCTCTGAGTTCTTTGAGGGCGTCGAGGTCGCAACTTAGATCAACCAAGTTATGTTCAATGGAAGGGTGCATTGAGGTTGGGAGTTGGACCTCGACCGGTAGGACTGTTTCGTAGCCGTAGACGAGAGAGAAAGGGGTTTGTCCTGTGGACGTGCGTGGCGTCGTGCGATTTGCCCACAGGATCGAAGGGAGTTCTTCGACCCATCTTCCCTTTGCAGCTTTCAACCGCTTCCTGATCGAAGATATAATAGTTTTATTACTCGATTCCGCAAGTCCATTGGCTTGAGGATATCTGAGAGTTGAGGTTGTTAGCTTGATATTCCTGTCATCGCAGAACTGTTGGGTCCTGTCGCTTATGAATTGGGATCCATTGTCGCAGACAATCTCGGACGGAATTCCAAACCTACATATGATATTAGTTTGGATAAAAGAGATGACTTCTTTATCCCTGATTTGGGAGAAAGCAGCCGCTTCGACCCACTTGGAAAAATAATCAGTAAGTATGAGGAGGAATACCTTTTGTCCTGGAGCAGGTGGCAGCTTGCCGACGATATCCATTCCCCACCTCATGAAGGGCCATGGGATAAGCGTCGAGTGCAAAGGTTCCGAGGGTTTATGAGACATACCTGAGTGTCGTTGACAGGGGTCGCAACTCTGGACATACTTGATGGCGTCTTGTCGCAGTGTTGGCCAAAAATATCCTTGTCGGGATATACGATTAGCTAAACTACGACCTCCTGAATGATTACCACATTCGCCGTCGTGCATCTCTTGGAGGATTTTCTGGGCTTGATTTTTGCTGATGACGCACCTTAAATTTAAGCCCATCGATGATCGCCGATAAAGCTTATTTTCAATCATGACGTACTTAGATGCTTTGAATCTGAGTTTTCGAGCCTCCATTTTGTCTTCGGGGAGTAGGTCGTGCACGAGGAAATTTCGAATGTCGTGTGACCAATCATCTTCTTCGTCTTCGATCTGGATGACGTCTGTGTTTTCAATGGACGGCGTTGCCAGGTGAATCATAGGAATAACATCAAATATTGGTTCAACTAAAGCGGACCCAAGGTTTGCCAATGCGTCGGCCTGAGTGTTCTGGTCTCGCGGAATCTGTTCAATAGAAAAATATTTAAATTTTTTGGAAATTTCTTTTGCTATGCTGTCATTTTTGAATCCTTGGCTGCGAATTCTCCATTGATCTGATTTACTACCAGCAGGGAATTGCTCTTGACATGCAATGCGGTTGCCCCCAAGTCGTGGGCCATATTCATTCCCATGATTAGGGCTTCATACTCAGCCTCGTTATTGGTGGTTTTGAAGTCGCATCGGACCGAGTATACCATCTTCCCCCCTGTGGCGACTTTAAGACGACGCCCAATCCAGAGCCTCTAATGTTGGATGATCCATCGACATGTAGAATCCAAGGTACGTCGTCGCGAGTCGCCACAACGGACACTTTGAGTTCTGCTTCTTTTTCTAACTCAGGGCTGAAATCGGCGATACAATCTGCCAAGGCTTGCGATTTGATCGCGGTCCTGGGTTTAAAATCGATGTCATAACTGCTTAGATATATACTCCATTTTGCTAAGCGACCTGTCAACTCGGGTTTTATAATAGATCGGCAATTGCTGTTTTTCATCTTCTCGTGTCAGAACAGGACTTACTGCATTTGGGCTGACAGCCAAATACAACTGTAGGATCTCATGATCGTGAGGTTTTGACAGCAGAGGAGGCGACGCCATGTATTCCTTGAGTTTTTGCAAGGCTTGTTCATGATCATTGGTCCAGTCGAAGCCCCTATTTTTCCTGAGGACATTATAAAATAGATGACATTTATCTGAAGATCGGGAGATAAACCTGTTTAGAGCTGTTACTCGACCGGTGAGTTTCTGGACTTCTTTGAAATTTCGAGGAGATTTGATCTCAATGATGGCCTTGATTTGGTCGGGGTTAGCCTCAATGCCTCGATGAGTGACCATATAACCAAGGAACTTCCCGACACTAGCGCCAAAGGAACATTTCGTCGGATTGAGCTTCATGTTATACTTCCGGAGGATGTCGAACGATTGCCTGAGGTGATCAATGTGATCAATCGCTTGCTTCGACTTCACTAACATGTCGTCGATATATACCTCCATCGTGTCTCCAAGATGGTCTTTGAACATCTTGTTTACCAGCCGTTGGTAGGTGTAGAACCTGCATTTTTTAGTCCGAAAGGCATAACTTTGTAACAATAAATACCTCGATCCGTCATGAAAGCGGTTTTCTCTTGGTCGTCAACGTGCATTAAAATTTGGTTGTATCCAGAATAGGCATCCATGAACGTTAATAACTCATGCCTCGCGGTTGCATCGACCATGGCGTCAATATGAGGTAACGGGAATGGATCCTTTGGACAGGCTTTATTGAGATCGGTGAAGTCGATACAGACCCTCCATTTTCCATTCTTCTTGGCTACGACCACGACGTTAGCGAGCCAATCAGGATATTTTACCTCCCGAATCTTTCCTGTCTTGAGGAGGTTGTCGACCTCATCATTTATTACTTTATTTCTTTCAGGAGCGAACTTGCGACGTTTTTGCTTGATAGGTTTGAACGATGGATCGACGTTAAGCTTATGAGCAATGACATTGGGGTCAATAGCGACCATATCTTCATGTGACCAGGCGAAGCAATCAGCATGTTCCTGCAAAAAGGATATGAGTTTTTCTTTAATGTGGGGATCAAGGGATGAACCCACAAGAATCTTTTGATCTAGTTTGCTTTGATCTTGAACGATTTCCTCCAAATGATACTCATCGACAGCTGCTGGGGAGTTTTATGCATTTTCTAAGCTTGCGTGTACTGGTATAACGGCTTGTTCTGGATTCTCGTTATCCGCCATTTTCCTGTGACAGAAAACAGAAGAAACTCTAAGAAACTATTAGTAGAATGCACGTTCGTCGAGGATTTTCTCTAGATGTAGTCCCACGGATGGCGCCAAACTGTTAATGCCAAAAATCGCACCAAAGGGACAACTTAAGGTCGATGTGGACTTAAACAACTAAAGAAAGAATCTTTCGACGAGACGTGCGATGATAAATAAAATAAAGAAACAAGGGATTTGATGACGCAGGAAAAACCTCAATCGAGGAAAAAAACCTGCGGACGACAGGGGGTGTCGTCGCTGCACTATGGTCGCCAATCAGGGGCGATGTCCTTGGATACTGGTGTCGATCGTACAGTGATTACAATACAAATGAAGAAAATGCTTCGAAATATAAAGTACAAGTGTTTGGAATATAAAACAAGTGTTTGCCGTGTACGAAACAAAGTGTGAACTGCTGGTCGAGGGATATTGTCGTGCGTCGAGAGCGATACTTAGAATAATGGTTCTTCACTTCAGGTGTTCTTGAATATTGCTTCGGTTGTTAATCGCCGGATATTCGATGTGTTGAAATGTTGATTGAGCTTGATATTTATAGTCTTCGCGTCCTTAGCTTCATCCATGAATGCTCCTTTAATGGCCTTAACGGTTGGAAACGGTCGCCGAAGTAATGATCTTCGTCCGTTACGGTCGCCGGCTGTTTAATGATTACGTCGGTTATAGTCGTTGCTCCTTAATGACTTTTACTCCTGCATTAAACACTTAATAAACGGTCATGGTTAACGTTAGCTTTGGTCGAAGTCGCACGTCCTTATATAATAGTCGTGCGAATCGGGCGACGCTATGGTCGAGCGTCGTAAGGAACTCTCGACTTACCTTTTATGAGGGACGACGATGGTGTTCTAGGTCTTCGTCGAGACCTTATCTTAATACAAGATATAGTCCTTTATCATACGTCTTACATGTTCTGGTCGTGGTCGAGCGACGTGATTTTTTGCCCAAACAATAGGCACCCTTACCCACGACTTCTGAAATACGATAAGGACCTTCCTACTTGGTGGAAAGCTTACCTGCGTTAAGATCTTGAGTGCTTTGGAACACTCGTCGTAGGACGTAGTCGCCTTCTTGAAAGACTTTAGCTTTGACGTTCTTGTTGAAATGTCGTTCGACCGCTTGCCTCTGTGATGCCGTTCTGATCAATGCTGATTCTCTAAGTTCTTCAAGGGCGTCGAGGTTATAACTTAAATCAACCAGGTTGTGGTTGACGGAAGTATGTCTCGAGGTTGGGAGCTGGACCTCGACTGGTAAGACTGATTCGCAACCATAGACCAAAGAGAAAGGGGTTTGTCCTGTGGACGTGCGGGGCGTCGTCCGATTTGTCCACAGGACCGAAGGGAGTTCTTCGACCCACTTTCCCTTTGTAGCTTTTAACCTTTTCTTGATCGAGGCAATAATGGTCTTATTGCTCGACTCTGCGAGTCCATTTTCCTGGGGATACCTGGGTGTCGGGGTCGTTAGCTTGATATTGCGGTCTTCACAGAACTGTCGAGTCTTGTTGCTTATGAACTGGGATCCGTTGTCGTAGACAACTTCGAATGGGATCCCAAACCTGCATATGATGTTAGTCTGGATAAAAGAGACGACTTCCATGTCCCGAACTTAGGAAAAGGCAGCTGCTTCTACCCATTTAGAAAAGTAATCGGTAAGTACGAGAAGAAATACCTTTTGCCTAGGGACAGGTGGTAGCTTGCCGACAATGTCCATCCCCCATCTCATGAAGGGCCATGGGATCAGTGTCGAGTGCAAAGGTTCAGAAGGTTTATGGGACGTACCTGAATGTCGTTGACAGGGATCATAGTTCTGGACATACCTAATGGCGTCTTGTCGCAGTGTTGGCCAAAAGTAGCCTTGTCGAGAGATACGATTGGCTAGACTGCGACCTCCTGAGTGATTTCCACACTCCCCATCGTGCATTTCTTGAAGGATCTTCTGAACTTGACTTTTGCTGACGACACATCTCACGTTTAAGCCTGTCGATGATTGTCGATAGAGTCTATCTCCAATCATGACATACTTGGATGCCTTGAACCTGATCTTCCGAGCTTCCATCTTGTCTTCTGGGAGTTGGTCGTGCATAAGGAAATTTTGGATGTCGCATGACCAATCATCTTCTTGGTCTTCGATCTGGACGACATCGTCATTTTTGATGGACGATGTCGCCAGATGGATCATGGGAATACTGTCGAATATTGGTTCGACCAATGCAGACCCAAGGTTTGCTAGAGCGTCGGCTTGAGTGTTCTGGTCTCTTGGAATCTGTTCAATAGAAAATGATTTAAATTTTTCAGATTTTTCTTTTGCTACCTTTAGGTATGCTGTCATGTTTGAATCTTTAGCCGCGAATTCTCCATTCATCTGGTTCACGACCAGGAGAGAATCGCTTTTGACATGTAGCGCGGTTGCCCCTGAGTCGTGGGCCATATTCATCCCCACGATCAGGGCCTCATACTCGGCTTCGTTGTTGGTGGTTTTGATGTCGCATCGCACGGAATACATCATCTTGCCCCCCTGTGGCGACTTTAAGATGACGCCTAGTCCTGAACCCCTAGTGTTGAATGACCCGTCGACATGCAGAGTCCAGGGAACGCCATCGTGAGTCGCCATAGTAGACACCTCGAGTTCTGTTTCTTTTTCTAGCTCGGGGCTGAAATCAGCAATGAAGTCTGCCAAAGCTTGAGATTTGATCGCTGTCCTGGGCTTGAAATCGATGTCGTAACTGCTGAGATATATGCTCCATTTTGCCAATCGACATGTCAACTCAGGTTTCCTCAAGACAGAATTAAGAGGAAAGTTAGTCACGACAGTAATAGGATGCGATTCAAAATAATGATGCAATTTCTTTGCGGCTATAACAAGCGACAAAAGTAATTTTTCCATAGAGGAATACCTAGTTTCGGCGTCCAAGAGAGATTTACTTACATAGTAGATCGGCAATTGCTGCTTTTCATCTTCTCGTGTTAGGATGACGCTTACTGCATTAGGACTAACAGCCAAATACAGCTGCAAGAGCTCATGATCGTGAGGCTTATAGCAAAGGCGGCGAAGTCATGTACTCTTTTAATTTCTGCAGTGCTTGCTCATGATCGTCGGTCCAGTTGAAGCCTTTATTTTTCCTGAGAACGTTATAAAATAAATGACACTTATCCGAGGATCGAGAAATAAACCTGTTCAGGGCTGCCACCCGACTAGTGAGCCTTTGGGTTCTTTGAAATTTCTCGGAGATTCAATCTCGATAATGGCTTTGATCTAGTCGGGATTAGCCTCGATTCCTCGACGAGTGATCATGTAGCCCAGGAATTTCCCGGTACTGACACCAAAGGAACACTTCGTCGGGTTGAGCTTCATGCTATACTTCCGGAGGATGTCGAACGACTGCCTTAAATGCTCGACGTGGTCGGCTTCTTGCTTTGACTTGACGAGCATGTCATCGATATAAACCTCCATCGTGTGGCCTAGGTGATCTTTGAACATCTTATTCACTAGACGCTGGTAGGTAGAACCTGCTTTTTTTAAACCAAAGGGCATTACCTTATAACAATAAATACCTCGATTTGTCATGAATGCAGTCTTTTCCTGGTCCTCGACGTGCATCAGGATCTGATTGTATCCAGAATAAGCATCCATAAACGTCAATAGTTCATGTCCTGCTGTCGCGTCTAGCATGGCATCGATATGTGGCAATGGAAATGGGTCCTTTGGACAAGCTTTGTTGAGATCTATAAAGTCAATACAAACCCTCCATTTACCATTTTTCTTCCGAACAACCACGACATTAGCAAGCCAATCGGGGTACCTTACATTTCGAATTTTCCCTGGCTTAAATGACGGGTCGATATTGAGCCTGTGAGAAATAACACTGGGGTCTATGCCGACCATGTCTTCGTGTGACCAGGCAAAGCAATCGGCATGTTCCTGTAAAAAAGATATCAGCTTTTCTTTAAGGCAGGGATCGAGTGATGAACCTACAAAGACGACTTGGTCCGGCTTGCTCTGGTCCAGGACGACTTCCTCTAGTCGATAGTCGTCGGCTGTCCCAGGAGCATCCTAGACCTATAATTGCTAGATGGTCTGCTTATGCGGCTTCAGGGTCGTCTTATAGCAGTCGCGGGCGACTTTCGACTCACTTTTGATCTCCTGGACTCCCCACGACGTAGGGAACTTCATGGTCTGATGATACGTCGAGGGAACGACTTTCATGTCATGAATCCACGGTCGCCCTAAGATGATGTTATAGGCCTACAAGCAATCAATGACGTTGAACTTTGTTGACTTGTTGATTCCTCCGGCATAGACAGGCAAGGTGATCTCTCCAAAGGTGCTCGTCGCGTCTCCATTGAAACCGACCAAGGTTGTTGAGCGTCGGGTGATTTCCGATCGATCGATTCCCATGGCCTTGATGGTATCAAGGAAGATAATGTTCGCTGAACTGCCTCCGTCGACCAAGACTCGTCGGGTTAAACAGTTACCAATCGTGCGTTGAATGATCAATCCGTCATGATGTTTCTGATACGAGTCACTAAGGTCGTCTTAGTCGAATGAAATCTTCATGGATTCTAACTCCAAATCTCCTTTTGGGTCTTGATGAATGAGGGGTACGTCGATCGTCAGGTGCCTAGCTGGCATGACGTTTGGCTGCGGAATACGTCAGACCCACCAGTGATACAGCCGATGACCTTTGCATGATCGGGAGTCGGCAGTCGAGCGTCGTTAGCTGGAGTAACGACGTCATCGATAATATCCTTGAGGTTACCCTTCGGGACGTGATACGCTAGCTCTTTTTTGAGAGCTATACAATCATCTGTCGTATGGCCGTGGTCGACGTGGAAGTTGCACCACTTTGACTTATCTTTCTTACCATCATCTTTGTCGGACTTCTATGGCCACCGGATGGTCGCTTGGATGGTATTCAGGGTCTCGACCAAGCCCTTAGTAGTCCCTTTGAATCCGTAGGAAGATACCTTAGTGTACTGAGGATATTTGGTCGAGGTCACGGTCTTGAACTCCGCCTTCGTCTTGAATCAGACGTTCGAGATTTGTCGTGTAGGCTCTGACTTGGATACAACCTTCGTTTTGAACTCTGGTTTCTTTACACTTAGCGACCTTTTGTCGTCAGTGTGCTTTCGACGAAAAGCAGCGTCGTCTTCCACCCTCATATACGCCAGGGTTCTTGCTCGGACATCCTCGAAATTCTTTGGAGGATATTTGGTCAAGTCGGTGTACAGACCCGAACTGTCGTCTAGACCACGTTTGTAGGCTTCGATCGCGGTCTTGACGTCGCAGTTGCGGACACTAATCATCTCCGCGTTGAACCTATTGAAATAGCTCTGGATAGATTCACCGGTCTTTTGCACGACATAATACAATTCGCTGGTCTGCTTCTCCATAGCGAATTGTTGGGAGAATTCGGGACGTCGACAGTCGCTATCGTGTCAACAAAAGGCGACGCCTAAAATCCCGAGCGAGGCTCGACGTCGACAGGTACGGATGCCCCCGGTAGCTTAGCGAGTAAAGACAAGACACGCTCGTTCTGGTCTTCCAACATCTTCAATCGCTGAGCGACGAGGTCGTTAGGATCATAATTCACACCGGTTGTAGGGTTAATCCCCGAACTGGTGCCATTTCCGTACGACGAGCCATTGGCGTCCCCATTGAAAGGGACGAAGTACGGCTGAGACCCATTGTTCATGGGTGCTGGTCTCAAATGCTGAGGAGGAATCGGCCTAAACTAGGGATTGCCAACGAACGATCCCTGATGCGGATTCTGAACGAAGGGACCTTGCTGCTGATTCTGCATGAACGGGCCTTGCTGCTGATTCTGCATGAATGGACCTTGCTGCTGATTTTGACCGAACGGTTTTGGTCCTGGATTCTGAACGAATGGACCCGAACCTGGTTTTTACCCAATGATCCTGAACCTGGATTCTGAACGAATGGTCTGGGACCGTTATGCGGTCCGAATGGATTCCTCAGTCGCGCGATTTCTTTGGCTGCCCTTCGACTTTGCTCAGCAAGGGCATCGATCTGACGGCGCGCATTTTCAAGCTCCCAATACATCTGGTCGATGATCTGCTCTTGGTTCCCATGATCTGCCATTTTCCTGAAACAGAAAGAAGAGGAAACTCCAAGAAATCGTTAGTAAGACGCACGTTTGTCGAAGACTTTCTTTAGATGGGGCCCCACGGTGGGCGCCAAACTGTTAATGCCAAAAATCGTCCAGAAGGATAACTCAAGGTTGATTGTGGACTTGCACGGATGTCAAGTGAGGGTCCGTCACCAGAGTCAAGTCATAACCGAGCTAGTGGAATTAAGTCACCTTTTGACCAATCGGTCGTCCGACGCCCTAAATGGAGCGAAAATAGCTCGGAGGATAGCTTTACGAGCCGAGATAATGAGCATAGTAGTAGTGATGCTGTTGACGCTATTGGTGTTGTGAGTTTCGATTGAAGTGTATCGGGGCGGATATTGACGTGGACGGTGGAAAAATTTAGAAAATGGAACTTTTTAATTTCTAGGTGTTTCAATCTTTAATTTCAGTTTGTAATTCTATACTGATGTGCGATGCACATCAGAAATTTTGTATCAAACGGCTATTATTAATGACTTCAATGAAAAGGCATTTTTGTGTTTTAAATATATATGTGGAACATGCAATAGTTATTTATTTATTCCCCAACACTTCGAAGTTTCAAATGTATTCTTTACAAAAACATCCGACTTTAATTACTCAAATTTTTAATCAACTCGATTTTTGCAATTGTGTTTTTGAAAAATGCCACCAAGAAGATCCACACGTCACACGGGAGGAAATCCTGATGATCAAAACCCCGATATCGCCCAACTCATAGCTCAACGTATCCAAGAGGCGATACCTAACATCATAGCCCAAGTTACCGCGAGTATTAATGAGAATCAAAGGAATGTTAATGTAGGAGGAGGAACTCCTAATAACACTCAAGACAATAGAGGATGTAGCTACAAAACGTTCATGACTTGCAAACCCAAGGAGTTTCATGGAACAGAAGGTGCTATAGGATTACTCTCATGGTTTGATAGTATGGAGTCAGTACTTCATATATGTAAGTGTTCGGAGGATCGCATAGTAGAGTATGCAGCCCGTCAGTTGCAAAAGCGAGCTCTAACTTGGTGGAACATTCAAGTACAAACCCGTGGAAGGGAAGATGCGTACAAACTGACCTGGACCAGTGAGAGTCGCCCCGAAACTCTTGCACATGCATACTTCCTGGTACATGTGTGGAATCGAGATTGTCCACATGAGCTGCTTATACTGCGCGACATGCTCGGTTGGATCGGTCACACCCGAATACTTGGGAGTGAAGGCAGGAATGTTATACTTATTTGGGACATCGACGGTGGCGATCTCGTCGATGAAGGGCGACGCCTGATACCCCGAATGAGGCTCGACGTCGACAGGCACGGCTTCCCCAGGCAACATGGCGAGCAAGGACAGGACGCGCTCATTTTGGTCTTCTAACATCTTCAAACGCTGGGTGACGGGATCGTTAAGATCAGGATTTGCCCCTGTCGAGGGATTGATCCGTGGACTACTGCTATTATCATGCTACGAACCATTGGTGTCCCTGTTGAACGGGACAAAATATGGCTGCGACCCATAGTGGAATTGTTGCGGTCCATTTTGAAACGATTGTGGTCCCTGCTGAAATGGCTGCGATCTCTGCTGGAAAGATTGCGATCCTTGCTGGAAAGGTTGCGAACCACTTTGTAACGGCTGAGAAAATAGCTGGGATCCATTCTAAAACGGCTGGGCGCCACCTTGCAATGGTTGGGATCCGTTGTTCAGGGGTGGTGGTCGGATGTGCTGAGGGGGAATTTGCCCAGACTGGGGATTCGGAATGAACGGACCTGGCTGCTGATTCTGCATGAATGGACCTGGATGCTGGATGAATGGTCTAGGACCATTCTGGGGTCCAAAAGGATTCCTTAGCCGCGCGATCTCTTCAGCTGCTCTGCGATTCTGCTCTGCCATTGCATTGAGTTGATTCCTGGCAACCTCGAGCTCCTGATACATCTGAGCGACGGCTTGCTGCGGATTTCCATGGGCTGCCATTTTCTTGAAACAGAAAATAGAAGAAACTCCAAGAAACTATTAGTAGAATGCACGTTCGTCGAAGATTTTCTCTAGATGTAGTCCCACGGATGGCGCCAAACTGTTAATGCCAAAAATCGCACCAAAGGGACAACTTAAGGTCGATGTGGACTTAAACAACTAAAGAAAGAATCTTTCGACGAGACGTGCGACGATAAATAAAATAAAGAAAACAAGGGATTTGATGACGCAGGAAAAACCTCAATCGAGGAAAAAACCTGCGGACGACAGTGGGTGTCGTCGTTGCACTATGGTCGCCAATCAGAGGCGATGTCCTTGGATACTGGTGTCGATCGTACAGATATTAATACAATTGAAGAAAATGCTTCGAGATGTACAGTACAAGTGTTTAAAGTATAAAACAGGTGTTTGTCGTGTGAATACAAAGTGTAAACAACTGTTGGTCGAATGCTGTTGGCGTGCGTCGAGAGCGATGCCTTGAGTTTTTCTTCGAGTGTTCTTGAGTATTGTTTCAGTTGTTAATCGTCGGATATTCGATGATGATTGCTGATGTGTATCGGATGTTAACTGATGATCCTTGATGTGAAAACTTATCTTGGTATTTATAGTCTTCGCGTCATTAATTAGCTCCATTAATGCTTTGATCAACGGCTACAACGGCTGGAAACGGTTGCCGGAGTGATTATCCATAATGTTCTTCGTCCGTTATGGCTGCTTGCTGTTAATGGCTTTGACTCCTGCATTAAATACTTAACAAACGTAACAGTCAAGGTTAACGTTAGCTTTGGTCGAAGGTGCAGTGATCTTACGCGATGGTCGTACGGGACGGGCGATGCTATGGTCGAGCGTCATGGGGGACGTACGACTCACCTTTTACGGGAGGCGACGGATGTTTTCTGGGTTCTCGTTGAGACCTTCTCTTAATACAAGATACAGCTTAGGACATGCGTCTTACCTGTTTTGGTCGCGGTCGAGCGACGTGAGTTTTTGCCCAAACAGTCGCTAGACCTCACGATCGTGTGATTTGATCATACGATGAATTTGAATCATGTGTTCATGTAGTTATTCAATCGAGTTGTCTAATAAAACTGATTGTTTATACCGTACGATTTTACTGAAGTCGTATGATAGACTTAGTAACTTATGTCGTGCGACCCTTTTCAGATGCGTTGCATTCCAGCTGCGTGGGATATCTCGACCGTCGAGGGTTTGGAGCCGATAGGCACCTTTACCCACAACTTCTGAGATACGATAAGGACCTTCCCACTTGGTGGAAAGTTTACTTGCATTAAGCTCTTGAGTGCTTTGGAACATTCGTCGGAGGACGTAGTCGCCTTCTTGAAAGACTCTTGCTTGTGATTATTTGGTTAATCTTGTAACTGACCTTTATTGGCAATCATGAGATTAAAATATGCGAGTCGCACTTATTGGCGACCTTTGCGTTTTGACATGCGTCATACCATGACTGATGATTGTGAAATTCAATGTACAAGTCATCTTTTTTGACGACATATGTCATGACTAGCGATCATGAGATTTCAATATGCGAGTCGCTTTTATTGGCGACCGAGAATTTTTACCTGTGTTTGTCGTGACGGGTGATCACAAAAAATGTGGGTCGTCTTTTATTGACGACTATAAGTCGCAATCTGCGTTTGCCATCACTGGCGATCATGAGAAAAAATGTGAGTCGTCTTTTATTGACGACTATAATTTTCAACCTGCGCTTGCCATCACTGGCGATCATAAGAAAAAATGCGAGTCATCCTTTATTGACGACTATAAATCGCAACCTGTGCTTTTTTAAGTCGTAGAGACTTTGGTTTCTCACGATGTAAATCGTAAGACCTGTGTTCATATGATCTTGCGAGCCTGTAATGTAAAATCGGCGGTGGTCGTTGGTTTTGACCAATGATCTTTTGATGGTTGAATCAACGATCATATATTAGATCAAAATAATTAACGAGGAGAATATACTTTAGAGTATATATATAGAGTTGTTCTAAATGGGACGTCACAGTTACCGTAACATGGAGTCGATAAGCGCCTTTTTTCGGAGGACTTTTGAAATCGAATATGGTATTTTTTTCCAGTTTGTGAAGGGTGTTCCGAGCCCCTGAGTCCTTTGGATGATGCGATACATGCGATACTTTGACGGAGCATTTTTTATCATGGCTTGAATCTGGCTTCGAGCAGCATTCAATTCTGATTGATGTTGAATCAGGGGATCTTGATAATTTGCCATGTACCTGAAAGACTTTACAAGATCGTTAGAGCGATATATGTGTTGGCTTGAGATTTTCTCTAGATGGGGTCCCACGGATGGCGCCAAACTGTTAATGCCAAAATTCGCACAAAAGTACAACTTAAGGTCGATGTGGACATTTAACAACTAAAGAAACGCATCTCGAGCCAAATAACATAATCGCGAGGAAAAAGTAAAAGAGACGAGAGATTTGGTGACGCGGAAAACCCCAAAATGAGGGAAAAAACTGCGGTCGACTCTGTGAGAGTCGACAGTGCACTATAGTCGCCAAACAGGGGCGAAAGTCCTTGTGTTACAGGTGATTTGTATACAACAGATTACAAATAAATGTAAATATAAACTTAGTCGTGTGCAAACGACGTGGGTCGTGCGTAAATCGTGCGAAATAACTTGTCGTCGTGTGGTCTGAACTGTCGTCGTCAGGTGGTTCGAACTGTCGTCGTGCGATACTTGCGTGTTCGAATGCCTCATTGTATTGAGAGAAAAATATAGAAGTGAGTATAAGTAGCTCTGTCTCCCCCTTTTACTCGAAGGTGGAGCAGTCTTTATATAGCTTCGGTCGGTACTGAATGTGCTTTAATTGTTGGTCTTGTAACCACTGTCGACATTAAATGTGCTTTGATGATTGTCTTTGTAACTGTTGTCGGGCTCTAAATGGCATTGATGATTCGTCCATTACTGGTCGTTGTGCCATAAATGCCTGTAGACCTGCATTAATGAACAAAAGAAACGGCTGTTGACCATTGATGGTTAGTGTAATCGTAAGATCGTCTTAAGTTCTTGACGTCGGTCTTACGGAGCATACGTCCGTCACCAAAATACAAGACCATGTATATGACTGGAAATGTCTTGTAAGACCTTATCTTAGTATAGGAATGGTCTTATAAAAATGTCGTGAGACTAGGATAAAAATGTCGTAAGACCACTAGGTCGTAAGACCAAGATGATGATGTCGTAGGACCAGAGCGGTATAAGACCGACGACAGGAGACTGTCGACGTAATACCAACGAGTCGTAACCGGCGACACGTAACTGGCGACATAAGACTAGTGACGCAAAACTAATAACGTAAGACTAGTGACGTGTGACTAGCGACGGGTGACTGGCGACATGTCGCTAACGATGTATGTCGTGCGACGTGTAACATGCGACACGTGACATGCGATCATGAGATGTAAAGACACTATCTTGAATGACTATTGACATAAGATATCTTTTAATAATCAACTATCGTATGTCGGGGATAAGGCAATAATGGGTATTACCCTTGTCGATCGGGGGTATGACTTTTGTAGGCATTAGGGTAATCGAAGTCCATGGGTCATGTCGAAGGAATTCCCCAGGTCGGTCGAGGGTGTGATTTTTTACCCAAACAACGACCAATTCACGGAAGACAAAATTGGAACTTCGAAGAGCTCATCAGCCTTGATTAGAATGGCGTCGCAGAAGCAAGCGGTCGAGCGACATTTCAATAAAAATATCAAAGTCAAAGCCTTTCAAGAAGGCGACTACGTCCTCCGTCGAGTGTTCCAAAACACTCAAGAGCTCAATGCAGGTAAGCTTTCCGTTAAATGGGAAGGTCCTTATCGAATCTCCGAAGTCGTGGGTTAAGGAGCCTATCGACTCCAGACCCTTGACAATCAAGAAATCCCACGTAGTTGGAATGCGACGCATCTAAAAAGGTATTTCTTTTAAAACCTCTTTTCTTTCATATTACTTTCGACTCGACAGTAACTGACTTAAGCATCGGAGGGTCGCTGGCTAGTCAGCGACCACTCTCTGACCCTATTTTATCGCAGGATCGCGCAACATAAGTTTATCGCATAACTTTCGCAAGATCGCCTAACATAAGTCAAATACATGACTCCATATGTGATTTAAATTCTTCGCACGATTCGATTACACAATCGACCCACGACTTAAGTGATTTAACTTAGAAAAATCTCATGTTCTGAACGTATACTTTAAACGCATGTGTACATGATTGCTTACACGACTTGTGTTTTAGTCGTTATCTTCTAGTAAAAAGCCTTTTTCGCACGTATTTACGGTTGTATATGACCCACAAGTGTTTTCACACGATTAGTTTTATACTCGACAATTGCTTGTAGTAGACAATGAAAAATCTTACGTTCGAAAAAAACTTCATACTTAAAAATTAATTACACCAACGAGACTCGACCCCCAACGGTTGATCGATGAAAACAAAGACAGAAGAATTTTTAGGTTTGAGGAGGAACGTCAGTCACGTCCCTGCCTGAAGCTTCGCCCTGAAGACCATCGTCTGTCTCCTCCTCAACATCCTTCTCATCATCTGAATCAAGGTCTCTCGCAGAACCGACATCCTTCAGATAGATAGCAAGCTCCTCCAATGCCGATGCAAGAGGGTCCTTCCCCAGCAGATGTCGCCTCATAATCGCCGCCCTAGCGGTCAGGCGAGCCAAAGCAAAGATGGTCATACCCTCGTCTTTGAGGTCCTTTACCTCTTTCTCCATATCCATCACTCTGGACTTAGAATCCTCAGCTTCCTTTGCGGTCGCAACCAAGAATTCCATGACCTTGTCCATCTCCTGTCTCTGGTCAGCAATCATGGACAGGGAATGTGTCAGGCGATGGTTGGCCTCATCCTTGGCACGTCTGACAACCTCTAACTATTTCAAGGCATCGTCGAGACGTTTCGACATAGCCTCTTCACGCTCCACGGCGACGTTCGCCCTAGCCAATGCCGCGTTCCCCCTCTCATGGGCAGCACACACTAGACCCTTGACCTTTGCCGTCTCGGCACGCAAAGCCAAGGAGGCTTGAAACGCCTGTGAAAACATAAACAAAGCATCGTTATTAAACGTGCGACAACGTAAACATCGACAAAATAAAACAAGTCTTGAAAGAAAGACTTACCATGAACGCCAGCCCGACGACATGGGACCCCCTCTCCTCGATTGGAAACCCCTCAAAACGCTCACTGAAAGATGGGAGCAGATATTTCCCCAGATGAGGAAATAGGTTCGTCCCGTCCAAGACATTATCGACCATAAAGTCCGACGACAATGTAAAACTAACCGTCGTGACCTTAGCCCCTCCCGTCAGGTGATCCTTGCTTTTGCCGACCGATGAAGGATCCGACGTGGCAGACAGGGACTTTGTTGTTTCCGCCGGAGGCGCATAACTGATAGGTGTCGCAACAATCGCACTAGAAGACGTCTTATTGGGCGATGCGACCTTCGCCTTCTCGGGCGTAACGACTCTAGACGAGTCATGAACCCCTAAAGACGGTTCCCTCGGGATCGTCGTCCTCGTCTTCTTCGGAACCTCAGGGGCAGTGGATAAGCTCCTTAGCCTCATTTCCTTGCCCTTACGGGCAAGCTCAAGCTGAGCTGCTCTTTTAGCAGAGACAGTCGGCATCTTGGGTTGTGATTCTCCTAGAAACCAGAAAAGAAAGAGCATAAGATAAAAATTCAGATCAAGAAGAAGGAATCAAGAAAGTACACTTATCGGTCATTTCTCTTTCTTCTCTCGACTCTTTCTATTCTCCCTCTTCTTCCTCACGTTTCTCCCCCCGATTCTCTCCTAAGTATACCAAGTCTTCATCATCGTTCACCAAGTGTCGTACGACAAACGACCGTTCTACAATGCTGAACTCCAAGAACGCGTCGATCTTTGCTTGAGAGTTCGTGTAAGGCGTCACGTCCTCAAATTTTATAGTTGTTGACATATAAATAGCAAGTTAGAGGTCAATAAAAAACTCACAAATGAAAAACGACAATGAAATTACAAAATCTCACCCGACGTATTCCAGTCGGTTCTAATCCAGCCGCTCTCAGGATCGAGAGTCGACCTACGCACGAATGCGTACCTGGTCTTGCATTTACGATCAATTACAGCGTTCTTTAGGACCAAGGTACAATCGCTTTTAAGCCTAGAGTACAAGCTACATCGATGACATCCATCCTTTTTATCTTGATAAGCCAAGAAGAGGTCGCGTACATTCATGGGAGATTCCCATTTTTTAGTGAGGCGCTCGATCACTTGTACGACTCGCCAAAATTGGGGCATTAGTTGGCTTGGTGCTAAGTCGAATTCTAGCATAAATGCCTTGGCCAGAGGCGAGTAGGGCCCTTCGAAACCTATCTTAAAGGGATACTCGTATATCACGATATACCCCCGTAGGGATTTTATCTAAACTTCTAAAGTCATCGAGGTCCGATTGTTCTTGAATAGAGCTCTCAGGATCCATCGACATTTCTAAAACAGACTTAAGAAATCAAATAATTCGTACCTTATATAGCTGCTCTAGACCGCGAAAAATCCTAACTGATTCGAAGTTTCTTGCAGGTTTAGAAAAGATTGGACGAAGATTGGTAAGAAAACCAGAAAAAAAAATCTTTGCCTAAAAACTCTCTTTGAAATCGTAAACATGAAAAGATCCATCGTGGTCTCTATTTATGCAAACGATCATGTCAGGTCGAGTCCCTTGATGATTGACACGCATCCTTGTCTCTTCGTATGACCACACGGATCGCCGACACCTGGCAATGACAGCTGCTAAGCATAATCGTGCGTCAGCATGACATCACGACCTTATCCTCCCTTCGACTTCCCATTCAGTTAGAATTGGGCCAATCCAGTTCCTAGTTAACTGAAAAGATTATTCGACACGTGTCACGACTCTGGACGTCCGACAAGCAAAATTTAAAAAACTTTTTGAATTTGCCATTCCACTTTTTCAAATTTTGGGGGCAAACTGTTTGGGCAAAATTTCACCAGTCTCGACCACGACCAAGGTAAGGAAAACACTTATTCCCCTTTGCTACAGTAAGGTAAAATCATAGTACTTTATTTCCTGATTAAAGTCAAACTCGAAAGTTATTTACCTCACGACACTCGACCATGACGTCGTCTAGTTCACACGACCGATGCGTAGAACCATTCGACCTCGACCAACTAACGTCCGAAATGACTGTTACGTGTGTTCAGTGTTTAATGCAGGAATCAATGTCATTGATGAGCAATGGTTATAACCGACGAAATTAGTTATGAAGATTTAATCCAGCGAATGTTACGACAGTTATCGAAATACTTAATGAGGCAATTAAAGCATCCGAAGACTACAAATACCAAGCTCAATCACCATTTTAAGGACACTGTCACAAGACGAACACAACGCAGATACATCACATAATCATCCGAACTCAGAAGAACATTCAAAGAAAATAACTTTCTCTCGAAGAATCGAACTCGACGCACGACATTTACGCATGATACTTAAGTTTTTACACACGACACACACTGTTTTTTTGTTCAAAACACTTGTTACTTTACATTTCGAAGTCTTTCTTTCATTTTTATTGTAATCTCTGTACGATCGACACCAGAAACATAAGGACATCGCCCCTGATTGGCGACTATAGTGCAGCGACGACTTCCACAAGTCGTCCGCGGGTTTTTTCCTCGTTGAGGGTTTTCCCGCGTCACCAAAATCTTTGTCTCTTTTTGATTTTCTGTCTCTGTCGCACGCTTTGTCAAAAGATTTCTTTCTTTAGTTGTTAAATTCCACAATCAACCTTAAGTTATCCTTTTGGGCGATTTTTGGCATTAACAGTCAGTACTCGTCGTGATGAATAAAAATCGTATGAGAAAAAAGGGGTTTAAAAGAAATACCTTTTCAGATGTGTTGCATTCCAGCTACGTGGGATATCGTAATTGTCGAGGGTTTGGAGCCAATAGGTGTTAATGCCAAAAATCGCACCAAAGGGACAACTTAAGGTCGATGTGGACTTAAACAACTAAAGAAAGAATCTTTCGACGAGACGTGCGATGATAAATAAAATAAAGAAACAAGGGATTTGATGACGCGGGAAAAACCTCAATCGAGGAAAAAACCTGCGAACGACAGGGGGTGTCGTCGCTGCACTATGGTCGCCAATCAGGGGCGATATTCTTGGATACTGGTGTCGATCGTACAGTGATTACAATACAAATGAAGAAAATGCTTTGAAATATAAAGTACAAGTGTTTGGAATGTAAAACAAGTGTTTGTCGTGTACGAAACAAAGTGTGAACTGCTGGTCGAGGGCTGTTGTCGTGCGTCGAGAGCGATACTTAGAATAATGGTTCTTCACTTCAGGTGTTCTTGAATATTGCTTCGGTTGTTAATCGCCGGATATTCGATGTGTTGAAATGTTGATTGAGCTTGATATTTATAGTCTTCGCGTCCTTAGCTTCATCCATGAATGCTCCTTTAATGGCCTTAACGGTTGGAAACGGTCGCCGGAGTAATGATCATCGTCTGTTACGGTCGCCGGCTGTTTAATGATTGCGTCGGTTATAGTCGTTGCTCCTTAATGACTTTTACTCCTGCATTAAACACTTAATAAACGGTCATGGTTAACGTTAGCTTTGGTCGAAGTCGCACGTCCTTATATAATAGTCGTGCGGATCGGGCGATGCTACGGTCGAGCGTCGTAAGGAACTCTCGACTTACCTTTTATGAGGGACGACGATGGTATTCTAGGTCTTCGTTGAGACCTTATCTTAATACAGGATATTGTCCTTAATCATACGTCTTACCTGTTCTGGTCGCGGTCGAGCGACGTGATTTTTTGCCCAAACAGTTTGCCCCCAAAATTTGAAAATTGAATGTCAAATTTAAGTTTTAAATTTTGCTTGTCGAACGCTTAGACTTGTGACCTGGGTTGAGGGACTTACCTGGTTGTCGTGGAACTAGACCGGTTTGCCTTTAACTGAACGAGAAGTTGAAAAGTTGTGACGTCATACTGACGCGCGATGATGCTTACCAGCTATAGAGGACAGGTGTCGAAGATTCGGATAGGTATGGACGCGTGTTGATCATCAGCGGACTCGACTTGTTGCGATTTCCTGCATAAATAGAGATCACAATGGGTTGTTTTCTTTAGAGATTTTCTTTAAAAGTTTTCTGTTTCTGATGAGGCCCTTCTCTAGAATCTCGACTTTGTTCAAATTTTGGGTGGTTGGAGATCTATCAAGGGTTGCGATACCCGAATCGTTGATGATGTTGGTTACGATGAACACGATGTCTGTGTATTCTGCGCACCTGTCGACGATGTCTTCTGCCACGTCAACTCTTTCGTCAACCGACAGGGGCGGGGGTGTAAAGACGGGAGAGAACGAGGAGGAACTTATGGTGATCAGCTTTGCGCTGTCGTCGTCCCTCTCGTTTGACTACGTCCTCGTCAGGATGAAGTCACTTCCGCATCTGGGGAAACATCAGCCCTTAGTTTCCGAGGAGTGTTTTCAAAAGATCTCTATTGAAGAGATAGGACTGTGTTTAGCCGAACTGGCGTTCCTTGTAAGTTTTTCTTTCAAAACTTGTGTTATCGATGTTCTTTCGTGATAAGACGATCGATTCGTGAACTTGGGCATCTATGTTGTGCGTTCCCGTAATTATCTTTCGATCCTATGATGTTTATTTTCAAGTAACAATTTGTATGAGAAAGAAGTAATCTCAAAAGAAATATCTTTTGAGATGCGTCGCATTCCAACTACGCGGGATCTCTTGATTGTCGAGGGTCTGGAGTCGATAGGCTCCCTTACCAACGACTTCAGAGATACGGTACGGGCCCTCCCACTTGATTGAATGTTTTCCCGCGTTGGGTTCTTGAGTGTTTTGGAACACTCGGCGAAGAACATAATCGCCTTCTTGAATGACTTTGATCTTGACATGTTTGTTGAAATACCGTTCGACCGCTTGCTTCTGCGACGCCATTCTGATTAAGCCTGATTCTCTGAGTTCTTCGAGGGCGTCGAGGTCGCAACTTAGATCAACCAAGTTATGTTCAATGGAAGGGTGCCTTGAGGTTGGGAGTTGGACCTCGACCGGTAGGACTGTTTTGCAGCCGTAGACGAGAGAGAAAGGGGTTTGTCCTGTGGACGTGCATGGCGTCGTGCGATTTGCCCACAGGATCGAAGGGAGTTCTTCGACCCATCTTCCCTTTGCAGCTTTCAACCGCTTCCTGATCGAAGCTATAATAGTTTTGTTACTCGATTATGCAAGTCCATTGGCTTGAGGATATCTGGGAGTTGAGGTTGTTAGCTTGATATTCCTATCATCGCAGAACTGTTGGGTCCTGTCGCTTATGAATTGGGATCCATTGTCGCAGACAATCTCGGACGGAATTCCAAACCTGCATATGATATTAGTTTGGATAAAAGGGATGACTTCTTTATCCCTGATTTGGGAGAAAGCAGCCGCTTCGACCCACTTGGAAAAATAATCAGTAAGTACGAGGAGGAATACCTTTTGTCCTGGAGCAGGTGGCAGCTTGCCGACAATATCCATTCCCCACCTCATGAAGGGACATGGGATAAGCGTCGAGTGCAAAGGTTCCGAGGGTTTATGAGACATACCTGAGTGTCGTTGACAGGGGTCGCAACTTTGGACATACTTGATGGCGTCTTGTCGCAGTGTTGGCCAAAAATATCCTTGTCGGGATATACGATTAGCTAAACTACGACCTCCTGAATGATTACCACATTCGCCGTCGTGCATCTCTTGGAGGATTTTCTGGGCTTGATTTTTGCTGATGATGCACCTTAAATTTAAGCCCGTCGATGATCGCCGATAAAGCTTATTTTCGATCATGACGTACTTAGATGCTTTGAATCTGAGTTTTTGAGCCTCCATTTTGTCTTCGGGGAGTAGGTCGTGCACGAGGAAATTTCGAATGTCGCGTGACCAATCATCTTCTTCGTCTTCGATCTGGATGACGTCTGTGTTTCCAATGGACGGCGTTGCCAGGTGAATCATAGGAATAACATCAAATATTGGTTCAACTAAAGCGGACCCAAGGTTTGCCAATGCATCGGCCTGAGTGTTCTGGTCTCGCGGAATCTGTTCAGTAGAAAAATATATAAATTTTTTGGAAATTTCTTTTGCTACGCTTAGATATGCTGTCATTTTTGAATCCTTGGCTGCGAATTCTCCATTGATCTGATTTACTACCAGCTGGGAATCGCTCTTGACATGCAGTGCGGTTGCCCCCGAGTCGTGGGCCATATTCATTCCCATGATTAGGGCTTCATACTCAGCCTCGTTATTGGTGGTTTTGAAGTCGCATCGGACCGAGTATACCATCTTCCCCCCTGTGGCGACTTTAAGACGACGCCCAATCCAGAGCCTCTAATGTTGGATGATCCATCGACTTGTAGAATCCAAGGTACGTCGTCGCGAGTCGCCACAATGGACACTTTGAGTTCTGCTTCTTTTTCTAACTCAGGACTGAAATCGGCGATACAAACTTCCAAGGCTTGCGATTTGATCGCGGTCCTGGGTTTAAAATCGATGTCATAACTGCTTAGATATATACTCCATTTTGCTAAGCGACCTGTCAACTCGGGTTTTATAATAGATCGGCAATTGCTGTTTTTCATCTTCTCGTGTCAGAACAGGACTTACTGCATTTGGGCTGACAACCAAATACAACTGTAGGATCTCATGATCGTGAGGTTTTGACAGCAGAGGAGGCGATGCCATGTATTCCTTGAGTTTTTGCAACGCTTGTTCATGATCATTGGTCCAATTGAAGCCCCTATTTTTCCTGAGGACATTATAAAATAGATGACATTTATCTGAAGATCGGGAGATAAACCTGTTTAGAGCTGTACTCGACCGGTGAGTTTCTGGACTTCTTTGAAATTTCGAGGAGATTTGATCTCAATGATGGCCTTGATTTGGTCGGGGTTAGCCTCAATGCCTCGATGAGTGACCATATAACCCAGGAACTTCCCGGCACTAGCGCCAAAGGAACATTTCGTCAGATTGAGCTTCATGTTATACTTCCGGAGGATGTCGAACGATTGCCTGAGGTGATCAATGTGATCAATCGCTTGCTTCGACTTCACTAACATGTCGTCGATATATACCTCCATCGTGTCTCCAAGATAGTCTTTGAACATCTTGTTTACCAGCCGTTGGTAGGTGTAGAACCTGCATTTTTTAGTCCGAAAGGCATAACTTTGTAACAATAAATACCTCGATCTGTCATGAAAGCGGTTTTCTCTTGGTCGTCAACGTGCATTAAAATTTGGTTGTATCCAGAATAGGCATCCATGAACGTTAATAACTCATGCCCCGCGGTTGCATCGACCATGGCGTCAATATGAGGTAACGGGAATGGAACCTTTGGACAGGCTTTATTGAGATCGGTGAAGTCGATACAGACCCTCCATTTTCCATTCTTCTTGGCTACGACCACGACGTTAGAGAGCCAATCAGGATATTTTACCTTCCGAATCTTTCCTGTCTTGAGGAAGTTGTCGACCTCATCATTTATTACTTTATTTCTTTCAGGAGCGAACTTGCGACGTTTTTGCTTGATAGGTTTGAACGATGGATCGACGTTAAGCTTATGAGCAATGACATTGGGGTCAATACCGACCATATCTTCATGTGACCAGGCGAAGCAATCAGCATGTTCCTGCAAAAAGGATATGAGTTTTTCTTTAATGTGGGGATCAAGGGATGAACCCATAAGAAACTTTTGATCGGGTTTGCTTTGATCTTGAACGATTTCCTCCAAATGATACTCATCGACAGCTGCTGGGGAGTTTTGTGCATTTTCTAAGCTTGCGTGTATTGGTATAACGGCTTGTTCTGGATTCTCGTTATCCGCCATTCTCTAGATGTAGTCCCACGGATGGCGCCAAACTGTTAATGCCAAAAATCGCACCAAAGGGACAACTTAAGGTCGATGTGGACTTAAACAACTAAAGAAAGAATCTTTCGACGAGACGTGCGATGATAAATAAAATAAAGAAACAAGGGATTTGATGACGCAGGAAAAACCTCAATCGAGGAAAAAAACCTGCGGACGACAGGGGGTGTCGTCGCTGCACTATGGTCGCCAATCAGGGGCGATGTCCTTGGATACTGGTGTCGATCGTACAGTGATTACCATACAAATGAAGAAAATGCTTCGAAATATAAAGTACAAGTGTTTGGAATATAAAACAAGTGTTTGTCGTGTACGAAACAAAGTGTGAACTGCTGGTCGAGGGCTGTTGTCGTGCGTCGAGAGCGATACTTAGAATAATGGTTCTTCACTTCAGGTGTTCTTGAATATTGCTTCGGTTGTTAATCGCCGGATATTCGATGTGTTGAAATGTTGATTGTGCTTGATATTTATAGTCTTCGCGTCCTTAGCTTCATCCATGAATGCTCCTTTAATGGCCTTAACGGTTGGAAACGGTCGCCGAAGTAAAGATCTTCGTCCGTTACGATCGCCGGCTGTTTAATGATTACGTCGGTTATAGTCGTTGCTCCTTAATGACTTTTACTCCTGCATTAAACACTTAATAAACGGTCATGGTTAACGTTAGCTTTGGTCGAAGTCGCACGTCCTTATATAATAGTCGTGCGAATCGGGCGACGCTATTGTCGAGCGTCGTAAGGAACTCTCGACTTACCTTTTATGAGGGACGACGATGGTGTTCTAGGTCTTCGTCGAGACCTTATCTTAATACAAGATATAGTCCTTAATCATACGTCTTACCTGTTCTGGTCGCGGTCGAGCGACGTGATTTTTTGCCCAAACAATAGGCCCCCTTACCCACGACTTCTGAAATACGATAAGGACCTTCCTACTTGGTGGAAAGCTTACCTGCGTTAAGATCTTGAGTGCTTTGGAACACTAGTCGTTCGACCACTTGCCTCTGTGATGCCGTTATGATCAATGCTGATTCTCTAAGTTCTTCAAGGGCGTCGAGGTCATAACTTAAATCAACCAGGTTGTGGTCGACGGAAGTATGTCTCGAGGTTGGGAGCTGGACCTCGACCGGTAAGACTGATTCGCAACCATAAACCAAAGAGAAAGGGGTTTATCCTGTGGACGTGCGGGGCGTCGTCCGATTTGTCCACAGGACCGAAGGGAGTTCTTCGACCCACTTTCCCTTTGTAGCTTTTAACCTTTTCTTGATCGAAGCAATAATGGTCTTATTGCTCGACTCTGTGAGTCCATTTGCCTGGGGATACCTGGGTGTCGAGGTCGTTAGCTTGATATTGCGGTCTTCACATAACTGTCGAGTCTTGTTGCTTATGAACTGGGATCCGTTGTCGTAGACAATTTCGAATGGGATCCCAAACCTACATATGAAGTTAGTCTGGATAAAAGAGACGACTTCCATGTCCCGAACTTAGGAAAAGGCAGCTGCTTCTACCCATTTAGAAAAGTAATCGGTAAGTACGAGAAGAAATACCTTTTGCCTAGGGACAGGTGGTAGCTTGCCGACAATGTCCATCCCCCATCTCATGAAGGGCCATGGGATCAGCGTCGAGTGCAAAGGTTCAGAAGGTTTATGGGACGTACCTGAATGTCGTTGACAGGGATCACAGTTCTGGACATACCTAATGGCGTCTTGTTGCAGTGTTGGCCAAAAGTAGCCTTGTCGAGAGATACGATTGGCTAGACTGCGACCTCCTGAGTGATTTCTACACTCCCCATCGTGCATTTCTTGAAGGATATTCTGAACTTGACTTTTGCTGACGACACAACTCACGTTTAAGCCTGTCGATGATTGTCGATAGAGTCTATCTCCAATCATGACATACTTGGATGCCTTGAACCTGATCTTCCGAGCTTCCATCTTGTCTTCTGGGAGTTGGTCGTGCATAAGGAAATTTCGGATGTCGTATGACCAATCATCTTCTTGGTCTTCGATCTGGATGACATCGTCATTTTTTATGGACGATGTCGCCAGATGGATCATGGGAATACTGTCGAATATTGGTTCGACCAATGCAGACCCAAGGTTTGCTAGAGCGTCGGCTTGAGTGTTCTGGTCTCTTGGAATCTGTTCAGTAGAAAATGATTTAAATTTTTTAGATTTTTCTTTTGCTACCTTTAGGTATGCTGTCATGTTTGAATCTTTAGCCGCGAATTCTCCATTCATCTGGTTCACGACCAGGAGAGAATCGCTTTTGACATGTAGCGCGGTTGCCCCTGAGTCGTGGGCCATATTCATCCCCACGATCAGGGCCTCATAATCGGCTTCGTTGTTGGTGGTTTTGATGTCGCATCGCACGGAATACATCATCTTGCCCCCCTGTGGCGACTTTAAGATGACGCCTAGTCCTGAACCCCTAGTGTTGAATGACCCGTCGACATGCAGAGTCCAGGGAACGTCGTCGTGAGTCGCCATAGTAGACACCTCAAGTTCTGTTTCTTTTTCTAGCTCGGGGCTGAAATCAGCAATGAAGTCTGCCAAAGCTTGAGATTTGATCGCTGTCTTGGGCTTGAAATCGATGTCGTAATTGCTGAGATATATGCTACATTTTGCCAATCGACATGTCAACTCAGGTTTCCTCAAGACAGACTTAAGAGGAAAGTTAGTCACGACAGTAATAGGATGCAATTCAAAATAATGACGCAATTTCTTTGTGGCTATAACAAGCGACAAAAGTAATTTTTCCATAGAGGAATACCTAGTTTCGGCGTCCAAGAGAGATTTACTTACACAGTAGATCGGCAGTTGCTGCTTTTCATCTTCTCGTGTTAGGATGACGCTTACTGCATTAGGACTAACAGCCAAATACAGCTGCAAGAGCTCATGATCGTGAGGCTTATAGCAAAGGCGGCGACGTCATGTACTCTTTTAATATCTGCAGTGCTTGCTCATGATCGTTGGTCCAGTTGAAGCCTTTATTTTTCCTGAGAACGTTATAAAATAAATGACACTTATCCGAGGATCGAGAAATAAACCTGTTCAGGGCTGCCACCCGACTAGTGAGCCTTTGGGTTCTTTGAAATTTCTCGGAGATTCAATCTCGACAATGGCTTTGATCTAGTCGGGATTAGCCTCGATTCCTCAACGAGTGATCATGTAGCCCAGGAATTTCCCGGCACTGACACCAAAGGAACACTTCGTCGGGTTGAGCTTCATGCTATACTTCCGGAGTATGTCGAACGACTGCCTTAAATACTCGACGTGGTCGGCTTCTTGCTTTGACTTGACGAGCATGTCATCGATATAAACCTCCATCGTGTGGCCTAGGTGATCTTTGAACATCTTATTCACTAGACGCTGGTAGGTAGAACCTGCATTTTTTAAACCAAAGGGCATTACCTTATAACAATAAATACCTCGATTTGTCATGAATGCAGTCTTTTCCTGGTCCTCGACGTGCATCAGGATCTGATTGTATCCAGAATAAGCATCCATGAACGTCAATAGTTCATGTCCTGCTGTCGCGTCAAGCATGGCATCGATATGTGGCAATGGAAATGGGTCCTTTGGACAAGCTTTGTTGAGATCTGTAAAGTCAATACAGACCCTCCATTTACCATTTTTCTTCTGAACGACCACGACATTAGCAAGCCAATCGGGGTACCTTACATTTCGAATTTCCCCTGGCTTAAATGACGGGTCGATATTGAGCCTGTGAGAAATAACACTGGGGTCTATGCCGACCATGTCTTCGTGTGACCAGGCAAAGCAATCGGCATGTTCCTGTAAAAAATATATCAACTTTTCTTTAAGGCAGGGATCGAGTGATGAACCTACAAAGACGACTTGGTCCAGCTTGCTTTGGTCCTGGACGACTTCCTCTAGTCGATAGTCGTCGGCTGTCCCATGAGCATCCTAGACCTATAATTGCTAGATGGTCTGCTTATGCGGCTTCAGGGTCGTCTTATAGCAGTCGCGGGCGACTTTCGGCTCACTTTTGATCTCCTGGACTCCCCACGACGTAGGGAACTTCATGGTCTGATGATACGTTGAGGGAACGGCTTTCATGTCATGAATCCACGGTCGCCCTAAGATGATGTTATAGGCCTACGAGCAATCAATGACGTTGAACTTTGTCGACTTGTTGATTCCTCCGGCATAGACAGGCAAGGTGATCTCTCCAAAGGTGCTCGTCGCGTCTCCATTGAAACCGACCAAGGTTGTTGAGCGTCGGGTGATTTCCGATCGATCGATTCCCATGGCCTTGATGGTATCAAGGAAGATAACGTTCGCTGAACTGCCTCCGTCGACCAAGACTCGACGGGTTAAACAGTTACCAATCGTGCGTTGAATGATCAACCCGTCATGATGTTTCTGATACGAGTCACTGAGGTCGTCTTAGTCGAATGAAATCTTCATGGCTTCTAACTCCAAATCTCCTTTTGGGTCTTGATGAATGAGGGGTACGCCGATCGTCAGGTGCCTAGCTGGCATGACTTTTGGCTGCGGAATACGTCAGACCCACCAGTGATACAGCTGAAGACCTTTGCATGATCGGGAGTCGGCAGTCCAGCGTCGTTAGCTGGAGTAACGACGTCATCGATAATATCCTTGAGGTTGCCCTTCGGGACGTGATACTCTAGCTCTTTTTTGAGAGCTATACAATCATATGTCGTATGGCCGTGGTCGACGTGGAAGTTGCACCACTTTGACTTATCTTTCTTACCGTCATCTTTGTCAGACTTCTATGGCCACCGGATGGTCGCTTGGACGGTATTCAGGGCCTCGACAAAGCCCTTAGTAGTCCCTTTGAATCCGTAGGAAGATACCTTAGTGTACTGAGGATATTTGGTCGAGGTCACGGTCTTGAACTCCGCCTTCGTCTTGAATCAGACGTTCGAGATTTGTCGTGTAGGCTCTGACTTGGATACAACCTTCGATTTGAACTCTGGTTTCTTTACACTTAGCGACCTTTTGTCGTCAGTGTGCTTTCGACGAAAAGCAGCGTCGTCTTCCACCCTCATATACGCCAGGGTTCTTGCTCGGACATCCTCGAAATTCTCTGGAGGATATTTGGTCAAGTCGGTGTATAGACCCGAACTGTCGTCTAACCCACGTTTGTAGGCTTCGATCGCGGTCTTGACGTCGCAGTTGCGGATACTGATCATATCCGCGTTGAACCTATTGAAATAGCTCTGGATAGATTCACAGGTCTTTTGCACGACATAATACAATTTGCTGGTCTGCTTCTCCATAGGGAATTGTTGGGAGAATTGGTTGACTAACTCAGCGAAAGACCCGATGGATTTGGGCTCGAGGTTAATCAACCATTGGAGGGCAGGACCCGTGAGGTTCGCCCCGAAACTCTTGAACATGCACACTTCTTGATACATATGCGGGATCGAAATCGTCCACATTAATTGCTTATACTGCGTGATTTGCTCCGTTGGATCAGTTATTCCCGAATACTTGGGCTTGAAAGCGGGGATGTTATACTTATTCGGGACGTCGACAGTCGCTATCGTGTCAACAGGTACGCCTGAAATCCCGAGAGAGGCTCGACGTCGACAGGTACGGCTGCCCCCGGTAGCTTAGCGAGTAAAGACAAGACACGCTCGTTCTGGTCTTCCAACATCTTCAATCGCTGAGCGACGGGGTCGTTAGGATCAGAATTCACCCCAGTTGTAGGGTTAATCCCCGAACTGGTGCCATTTCCGTACGACGAGCCATTGGCGTACCCATTGAAAGGGACGAAGTACGGCTGAGACCCATTATTCATGGGTGCTGGTCTCAAATGCTGAGGGGGAATCGGCCTAAATTGGGGATTGCCAACGAACGATCCCTGATGCGGATTCTGAACGAAGGGACCTTGCTGCAGATTCTGCATGAACCTGGTTTTTACCCAATGATCCTGAACCTGGATTCTGAACGAATGGTCTGGGACCGTTATGCGGTCCGAATGGATTCCTCAGTCTCGCGATTTCTTTGGCTGCCCTTCGACTTTGCTCAATAAGGGCATCTATCTGGGCGATGATCTGCTCTTGGTTCCCATGATCTGCCATTTTCCTGAAACAGAAAGAAGAGGAAACTCCAAGAAATCGTTAGTAAGACGCACGTTTGTCGAAGACTTTCTTTAGATGGGGCCCCACGGTGGGCGCCAAACTGTTAATGCCAAAAATCGTCCAGAAGGATAACTTAAGGTTGATTGTGGAGCTTAACAACTAAAGATAGAAATCGTTCGAAAAAGCAATGCGACAAAGATGAAAAACGTAAATAAGACGCAAGGAATTTGATGACGCGGGAAAAACCTCAACGAGGAAAAAACCCGCGGACGATTGTGATGGTCGTCGCTGCACTGTGGTCGCCAAACATGGGCGATGTCCTTATATTTTAGATGTCGAGAGTACAATGGTTACAATACAAATGATAGAAAGGAACTAATTTGTAAAGTAGACAAGTGTATCGAATGTAAAAACAGGTGCGTCGTGCGTGAGGACTATGCATCGTGTATAAGGACTGTGCGTCGTGCGTCGTCTGTTCGAGAGAGTACTTCTTCGTTTGAGAGCTTTTAGTGCACTGTATATGTTCTTGGGGATTCAGTTGTGCGCAAAATGATGTTGAGTCTTCATATATATAGCCTTCGAATGCTTTAATGATCTTCAAGAATGTCGGAGTAACGGTCGTAGCGGCCTTTGAGAGTTAATGCTCGTAATTACCCTTGTCGGTTATGTCCGTTGGCCATTAATGGTGTTGGTCCTGCATTTAACATAGAAATCATAACAGTAGTCTTACGTTAGTTGGTCGAGGTCGTAAGGTGTCTTACGACGGTCGAGTGTCGTGAGTAACTTTCGATTTAAACTTTGGTTAGACGATAAAATGTTTATGATTTTATCTTATCATAAGAAAGTGTAATAAATGTTTTCCCTTTTTTGGTAGTGGTCGAGACTGGTGAAATTTTACCCAAACAGTAGGCACCAAATCCCTTGTCTTCTCCATTTCGGAGTACAGAGCAAGGGAGGACTGGAACGCCTGAAAAACACAAAGGAGCATGTTAGTAAACGCTCGACAAAGTTATAAACATCAAAAAGGACAAGTCTCGAAAGAAAGACTTACCATAAACGCAAGTCCCGCGACATGGGATCCCGTTTCCTCGACCGGGACTCCCTAGAAACGCTCCCTGAAAGAGGGGAGCTGATACTTCCCCAGATGAGGAAACAACTTCGTCCCGTCTAGGACGTTATCCGCCATGAAGTCCGACGACAACGTAAAGTTAACCGTCGTGACTTCAACCTCTCCCGTCGCATGGCCCTTGCCCTTGTCGGCCGACAAAGGGGTCAACGTGGCACAGGGAGACATCACCATTTTTGCCAGAGGCGCATAGCTGACAGGTGTTGCGTCGATCGCACCAGAAGACGTCCTCGTCTTCCCAGCAGATGCGATCGACACCTTCGCCTTCTCAGGTGTGACGACTCTCGATGAGTCGCCTGCCTTTGAAGAAATCGGATATGTAATTATTGGAATAATTGTTGGAGACTCAAATGATGGATATGCAAGCATGATAACTTATATGCTGTTCTATATCTCCATGAATCGGTTCCCTCAGGACCGTCATCTTCGTCCTCTTTAAAACCGCCGACCTAGTGGTTGAGGTCCCTTTTCTCTTCTCCCCGCCCTTGCGGGCTAGTTCAACTTGAGCTGCCTTCTTGGCAGCCACAGACGACACCTTCGCCTGAGATTTCCCTGGGAAAAACAAAAGGAAAACAAAGGAACATCACGAGACTGAAAATAGTGAAAAGATCAAAGTCGAGCAGAAAGGAGTAAGGTACACTTACCAGTAGTCATATATTCTTCTTCTTCTCTCGACTCCTCTTTCTCTGTCTCCTTTTCCTCCTCCTCCTCCTCTCGTCTCTCCTCTCGATTAACTCCCAGAAAGACCACGTCCTCGTCGTCCTCGTCCACCAAATGTCGAGTGACGAACGACCGTTCGTCGATACTGAACTTCAAGAACTGTTCGATCTTGGCTTGAGAACTGGCGTAGGGCTTCACGTCCTCAAATTTGATATCTGTCGACAATCAAAAGTAAAGTAAGTAAAAACACAAGACAATAGAATACAATATAAGACGTACGACGAAACTAAAGAATCTCATCCGCCATGTTCCAGCCGGCCCTGATCCAGTCACTCTCAGAATCGAGCGTCGATACGCGCACAAACGCATACCTGGCCTTCCACTTACGGTCGTTGACCGCAGTTTTCAGGACCAAAGTACGGTCGCCCTTAAACCTCGAAAAGAGGCTATAGCGACGATACCCGTCCATTTTGACCTGGTAAGCCGTCAGAAGGTCGCGCACGTTCATGGGCGATGCCCAGTCCGTCGTAAGCCGTTCGACGACTTGTATGATGCGCCAGAATTGTGGCATTAGTTGCCCCGGCGATAGATCGAACACATAAATGCCTTGGCTAGAGGCGAATATGGCCACTGGAATCCTATTTTGAACGGGTACTCGTATACCACGAAGAACCCGTCCGGACACATCTCTGGTCGAATCTGACCAGCCCTAATCAGGGAAATCCTCGCAGGGATTTGTGCTAGTTGCCTAAGGGAATCGAGATCCTCTTGATCTCGAATGGAGCTCGCAGGTTCGGTGGACATAGCTAATCATGTGAGCCAAATTTGCAAATCGGAAAAAGCAAAAAGATGCCAATTCTTTCTAGGCTTTCTAGCGATAGACTTGCGACGCATACAAAGGATGAGAAGTCGCACCTTATATAGGCGCTCTAAACCTCGAATACTCTAAATTGGAGTAAGATTTCTACAGGTTTGGAATGTGTTCGCTCAAAAATGGCAAGATTCGCTAAGGGTCTTTATTTATACAATCGATCGTGTCTGATCGAGTCGATCGATGATTGACATGTGTCCATGTCTCTTCGTATGCACACCCGGATCGTCGACATCTGGCATTGGCAGCTGTCAAGTATAGAACATGCGTCAGCATGACGTCACGATCTTATCGCCTTCTCAACATCCATAATACAAATCAAATTGATTCGGTTCTAATGCAACTGAATCGACCTTTTTGCCACGTGTCACGACCTCTGGAATTCTTTTTCACAAAGACTTAAAAACGATTCTTTTGGGGGCAAACTATTTGGGTAAAAATTCACCAGTCACGACCACGACCAGAAAAGGTAAGACTTATGTTACTCGACAAGTTTTGGATTAAGATAAGGTCCTGATAACACCTCTAGGTCGAGAGCTCTTCACGACACTCGACCACATTGTCACTCGATTCGCAGGACCGTCGTAAGAAACCTTATGTCCTCGACCCGCTAACATACGACACAACTGTTATGATTTCTCTATTTAATGCAAGATGAACGCCATTAATGACCAACGGCTATAGCTGACGAAGATCATTATGAACATTAATCTCAGCAACCGTTACAACCGTTACTCAAGCTTTTATGGAATCATTTAAATTTACGAAGGTTATATAAACAAGAGCTCCACTACCATTTGCGCACATCTGAGAACCCCCGAATCACCTACAGCATACTGAAAAGAAGTATTCTCTCTCGAACAGACGACGCACGACACATAGTTCCTATACACGACGCACCTGTTTTTTCATACGATACACTTGTTATTTTACAAAATAGCTTAATTCTGTTTTTTGTATTGTAATCATTGTACTCTCGACAGTTGAAACACAACGATATCGCCCATGTTTGGCGACCATAGTGCAGCGATGACCATCATAGTCGTCTGCGGGTTTTTTCCTCGTTGAGGTTTTTCCCGCGTCACCAAAATCCTTTCGTCTCATTTACATTTTTTGTCTTTGTCGCATTGCTTTGTCGAACGATCTCATTTTTTAGTTGTTAAGCTCCACAATCAACCTTAAGTTATCCTTCTGGACGATTTTTGGCATTAACAGTCACCAAAGAATGTGAACCAATCAGTATTGTGGCTTCCCGACTCAGAAAATGGTTGGTGTAGAGTTCTCTTATTCTTTTAACTCTGTTCTTACACCCTCTTTCTGTTTTTAATCCGCTCACTTCTACCCAAACTCTCATTTACATTTTACCTCAACACAATGAGATACTCAACCGAATGAGTTATCTCCCCCACTCTTTGATTTCGACCCCTCACCCCTCAATCACCCAAGGATAACTTCTTGGGTAGGAAACACTGGTTAACGTGAATCCATAGAAGTACAATGTAGCTCACACACTGATCCCATGAAATTTTGTCCTAAAAATGATGTGTTGTGTAACACCCTCAAATCTGGAAAGAGTAACTAATTAAAATTTCGATAAAATAATCACTTAAGGGATAAAATTTCCTCTACAAACTATTCTTGGAATTACCTCAAGATAAAACATAACAACTCATGCAATTAATAAATCAAGTCCTACTATGAGACTGAATGAAATCGGGTGCTACTTAACATAATTACAAGTTGCTAATCCCAACCTGAGTCTATTGCACATGCCGACAAATAAAAAGGGTTAGGCTAACGCCTATTGAGTTCAAGAGTTTTATCATGACTATATAAATTCATAAATCGAGAGAGATGCAATTTAAGTCATGAGTTCAAAAGAATTTAATTTAGATGCAAATCACCCATTTTCCAACTCACACATATCCCGTGCTGAAAACTTTAATATAAAATGATTCCCAAAATGGACTCATCCCAACCCAACATGAAAGGTGAATTAGCATTTGATTTCCAAAACAATTGAATTCGTAAATAAGTCGCTATTATTCCAAACATCCCAAACATGGATGAAGCATAACCCATAACTCACATAACGTGGAAAACAATTCATATAAACATACTACGTCACCGAAAACATGGATAAAAACAAATACCCGAAGCAACACCTTTCGGTGACGGGGGAGGCCCGTTTACATTGCATGTGACGGAACACAAAAGTGGGTACATACCTTGCAACAAAACAAACACGTGGATTACTCTCGTAAACAGAGCTCAATCACTCCAGATCTATTGCCCGCGAGACTTGGGAGCCCCCAACTTCAACCACTCCAGGTCTATACATTGAGTCACTCCAAAACCACAAAACAAGCACGTTTGGGATTACACCTTACTGCCTATTAATGCCAAAAATCGCACCAAAGGGACATGTTAAGGTCGATATGGACTTAAACAACTAAAGAAAGAATCTGTCGACGAGACGTGCGACGATAAATAAAATAAAGAAACAAGGGATTTGATGACGCAAGAAAAAACCTCAATCGAGAAAAAAATCTGCGAACGACAGGGGGTGTCGTCGCTGCACTATGGTCGCCAATCAGGGGCGATGTCCTTGGATACTGGTGCCGATCGTTCAGAGATTACAATACAAATGAAGGAAATGCTTTGAAATGTAAAGTACAAGTGTTTGAACGTAAAAATAGGCGTTTGTCGTGTACGAAACAAAGTGTGAACTGCTGGTCGAGGGCTGTTGTCGTGCGTCAAGAGCGATACTTAGAATAATGGTTCGTCACTTTAGGTGTTCTTGAATATTGCTTCGGTTGTTAATCGCCGGATATTTGATGTCTTGAAATGTTGTTTGAGCTTGATATTTATAGTCTTCGTGTCCTTAGCTTCATCCATGAATGCTCCTTTAATGGCCTTAACGGTTGGAAACGGTCGCCGAAGTAATGATCTTCGTCCATTACGGTTGCCGGCTGTTTAATGATTGCGTCGGTTATAGTCGTTGCTCCTTAATGACTTTGACTCCTGCATTAAACACTTAACAAACGTAACAGTCATGGTTAACGTTAGTTTGGCCGAGGTCGCATGGTTCTATGCGACGGTCGTGCGGGACGGGCGATGCTATGGTCGAGCGTCATGGGGGACGTACGACTTACCTTTTACAGGAGACGATGGATGTTTTCTGGGTTCTTGTTGAGACCTTATCTTAATACAAGATATAGCTTAGGACATGCGTCTTACCTGTTTTGGTCGTGGTCGGGCGACGTGATTTTTTGCCCAAACAGTTTGCCCCCAAAATTTGAAAATTGAATGTCAAGTTTAAGTTTTAAATTTAGCTTGTCGAAGACTTGTGACCTGGGTTGAGGGACTTACCTGGTTGTCGTGGAACTAGACCGGTTCGCCTTTAACTGAACGAGAATTTGAAAAGGGAACGAGGTGGTGACGTCATGATGACACACGATTGTTCTTACCAGCTGTCGATGACAGGTGTCGACGATCCCTGCGGTCATACGAAGGGACGAGAGCACGCGGTGATCATCAAAGGGCTCGACCTGACATGACCGACTGCATAAATAAAGATTATGATGGATCTTTTCTTGGCGATTTCCGTTCGATTAAAACTTGCAAGAATCTTTGACCTAATTTAAGTTTTCTGAGATCATATAAGATACGACTCTCCAGTTTGCGTATGCGGCGCAAGTCTATCGCTAGAAAGCCTAGAAAAAACTGGGATATCTGGGGCCTTTCAGAAGTGCAAATCAATTTAACGGGGCTGGCAATGTCGACAGAGCCTAGAAGCACCATTAAAAACGAAGAAGATCTCGACGACTTTAGAAGTCTAGCGAGGATTCCAATGGGGATTACCGTAAGCAAGGTTGGAAAGGTTCGACCAGAAATGTGCCCCAAGGGGTACGTTGTTATATACGAATACCCGTTCAAAATAGGCTTTCACTGGCCATATTCGTCTTTAGTCAAAGAGTTCATGTGTGAATTTGATCTTTCGCCGGGGCAATTGATGCCCCAGTTCTGGCGAGTCGTACGAGTGATCGAGCGTGCTACTAAGAAATAGGATTCTCCCATGAATGTACATGATCTCCACTCGGCTTATCAAGCCAAGATGGACGGATGTCATCAATGTAGTTTACATTCTAGGTTCAAGGGTGATCGTACCCTGGTTTTAAATACTGCAGTCAACGACCGTGGGTGGAAGAAGAGGTACGTATTCGTACGGGTGTCGACGCTGGACACTGATAGTGACTGGATTAGGGAGGGTTGGAATATGACGGGTGAGCCTTTGATTGTACGTTTTCATGTTATTCTGTTGCTCGATTGTTTTTTGACTGATCTTCTTTTTTATGCGTAGATATTGATTTCGATAAGGTAGAGCCGGATGATGCTTCTCGGGCTAAGATCGAAAAGTTCTTGGAATTTAGTACTGAAGACCGGTCGTACGTCACGCGTCATTTGATAGACGAGGATGATGACACCGTTTTCTTGAGCGACAGAGTGAGGATGGGTCGAGAGGAGAAAGAAGAAGAGGAGGACTCTGAGAAGACTGAGGAGGAAGAGAAGAGTGAAGAACCAGAGGTAGAGATAATTGGTAAGTATTTTTTTGTCTTCTTTTCGCTTGACCTGGTCTTTCTCTGTTCTGAATCGTCTAATTTCTTTCTTTTACTGTACAGGTGAATCTCAAGCGCATGCGACATCTTCTGTTGCTAGGAAGATGGCCCAAGTCGAAGTAGCTCGCGAGGCGAGGGAGAAGGACGTTTCGACAATTGGGTCGGGAGTCCTGAAGAGAAAAGAGGTCCCGATAGCCGGGTCGGGCCTCTTAAAGAGGACAAAGGTGTCCGTTCTGAGGGAACCGTCTTTGAAGACGGGTAACCCATCGAGGGTTGCCTTGTCCTGGAAGGCGAAGGCGTCGGTTGCTGTGACAACTGTCAAATTCACATCTCAGGTTAGAACTGCTTTGGATACCTCATTTTTATGACATAGTTACTCAGTGCAATTTTAGCAGTAAACACGGTACGATAGGAAAAATTGAGAAATTTTGCCTAAGAAATCCTTGAATTAGGAAATTATCCATAAATCTCATAAAATGCCAACTTAATATATATTTATACTACAAGTATTTATGTAGTTGTTAATTTTTATATATTTCAAGTTTATTATATATATATAAATACTTTATTTTATACATGTATACCTTGTATTTTAACTTTAAAAGAGAATACTTGTATTTTGATTTTATTTTAAACCATGAAGTGACTAAAATACATTTGTTACACCACACCCCCCCCCCCCCCCCCCCCTCAAAGAGGCCGGCCACCCTCTCTCTCCCTCCATATGTATGCAACACTCTTCATCATTTCACCTCACTCTCTCATTTCAATCTCTCACTAAGAGAAAGTTGTCACCTCCTTCTCTCTCCATCTTCAAATCTTCATCCTCATCTTCATGTCATCTTCAAGTGTTCATCATAAACTCCAGCCCCTAAACTCTTCTTCTTCAAGAGTCCAAGGCAATCAAAGGTAAAAATAAGTGTGTTGGGTAAAATCCACACACATTCTTTCAAGACTTTTTCATCTTCTTGCATTTTAAAGTATGATCTTCATCTTTTCTACACTTTCTTCATATCTTTTAAAATCATCTTTTATAGGTCTTAATGTTTGTAGATTTACCATCATAACATCTTTTGTTAGTAAAAGATGGTGAATCCAAAATCAAACCAATGTTAAGACCAAAGATGAACATTTTAAACACATGCATGTAGTGTTCTTGGGAAATCCATCATTTTTGTTCAAGAGTCTCATGAATGGATCTTTGAAAACCATTAAAAACGTACTTAAACAAACATGCATGAGCTCAAAATACTGAATTTTTAGTTGCATGTTGATGTTCTTGGCATGAACATCAACAATCTTCAAAATGGGTCTTTTATAAAAGTTTTCCAAGTTTGCGTTGATGGATAAATTGCATGCATTTTTAATGGATCACAAATATGTTTTGGAACTGAAAATAAGTGTATGGGTGAGAGTCAAATCGGATTTTGCATGCAAAAGAATAAGAATTTTGGTTTAAAAGTCAATTGGAGAGCACATGCACAAGGTGTTGTTTGGAAAGCTTGCTGTCAGATTTCACACCCCACTTCAAAGAGTCATATCTCACTCATTTTAACTCCAAATGGAGTGATTCTTTTTCTGGAAATCATTTTATTGTGTTAAGATTCAAACCCAAGTGGTTTCATTCAAAAACTCAAAGATTTCATTTATCAAACAGTGCTCACAAAATCCGTGTACAAACAGCAAAGTCTTCTGTTGGGTTTTACGTCGTGTATTATTTCATATACTTATACTCTTTCAAAAATTATGAAACTGATGCCAAAGGTTTCCTAACTCATTGAACCAACTGGACATAAAATTTCATGATCAAATTATACCTGGAAGTTATCCAAATTTGGACACAAAGTGACATCAAATTCTGGACAGTAAAAGACAAATTATTATTTATTATTAAGGACTATTTCTAATCCCATTTCATCATTTCATTATGAAATAGTGGAGTATATAAGTATATCTTATATTTATGCAGTTTATTTATGTCTTTTATTTATGCATTTTATTTATTCTTTATCCCTTTTCATCTTTTATGATGAAATTGTGGAATGTTCATATATATAATATATTTATGTATTTTATTCTTGATCCCATTTCATCATTTTATGATGAAATAGTGGAGTATAAATATATATTATATCTATATATTTATACATTTAAATATTTGTCATTTCGTTTACGACCTCTAATTTTATCGTCGTTACGATAAAATTTCGGTTTATACATATATATGTACTATATATGTTTATGTTCTTTAAAACCCTTTTCGTTACTTATTGGGACGAAATTGTGGAAACTTTAATCTAAGAAGAACAATGTATACGTTTATTACGTTATAATATTAAAACACAACAAGGCATTTTATGATTATTTGGATAGTTAGTATCGAACCTTCGAGATTGAGAACTCACTAGTGACCTTACGTTCATAGGTTTGAAGTAGGATCATCTCGGAGTACTTGTGGGAGATTCCCGGATTCTATCGCGTATCATGTGAGTATTCACAGCCCCTTTTTCAATGTTTTACATATTTTGGGGTGAAAAGCATGTGGTTACTACAACTATTTTACACACCGATTATTTCGTTTTCTTGAAAATACGAAGCTTGCTTATTTATGCTCTATGGTATCTATGTTGTTGCAAACGTTGTAAGTTTGAGTTTCTTTTGCTATCATTCAAAATTCCCCGTTTACGTATACGTTACCCGTTAACTCATGGATTGAGCCGTTGGTAATTATGGATAACGTTATTTGGTTTGACACCCCACTCACAAGTAGCGCTTGTTTGAGTGCATAATTATTGTTGTATTGGCGTATTGTTGGTGATAGAACATGCGCGTATGTGGAACGATTCCACCACTGTAGTAGGGGCAAAGTATGTCGGTATAGGTCGGGTAACGGGCTCAATAACTTAGCATTTTACATATGATTACCTTGAGCAAGTGGTTTTTATAACAGAATTATTTTATCCCATTTGTGGATTTAAACTATTTTGCGATGGCAAACAATGTTATACTCATTAAACCTGTGAACTCACCAACTATTCATTAGTTGACACTCTCATTTACATGCTTTTCAGGAGAACGTTCTTAAGGTTGGAATTTAGGACGGCTACACATGATGAAGCTTTCTTTACTATCTTTAAATTTTATGTTCATTTCCCTTTCGTAAAGACAATTGTAAAAGACAAGGTTTAACCTTTGAATGTATTTTGATGGTTGTTGTGATCTTGTAACTTTTGCTATGAAACTTGAGCTGTACATACCGTGTTACAGATTTGGTATCAGAGCCAGGTTATAGAGAATACCGGTTTTCCTTTGGAAAACTGCAACTATAACCAAAAACGGGAATGAACACTTAAATTACTAAACATGTTGCTAGTATAACTGGTTCGGGTATTGCATAATCGGTCTTTAATTAAACAAAGCCTGATCACCTATGTTTAATTAAAGAAAGAGTGATGCGAGACCGGAAATGGATATACTAGGAATATGTGTGTTTTCACACTTGATGCTTCACGTTGTATGCCTAGTAGGAACGTAGTTATTGCCTATAATATGCAATAGTATAGTACGCTTAGCCTTTATATTGCGCGATAGTAATGTTATACACTCTTAATTCAGTATCACTATGTCAACATCCTCATCACACTCTTACTTCAGCAATACTATGTCGTCGTCATCATCATCAAGCTCACAACCTTCCTACACGCCATCAAGTGAGCGTACGTCTGACGTGGAACGAGACCCGTATGATGGGCCAAGGATGCCTCCGACTGTGGCTCCTCCACAACCCTTCCCGGTAGTAATGCCACCTAGGGGTCCACGTACGAGGCAAACCGCTAGGAAGAGCGTGCCCATACCTAGACGAGTGTCTTTTAGGTCTGATCAGCGAGACGCACCGGAACCCTCACGGGTGATCGAGGGAGTGCCGAGTAACCGAGCGCCTGGCATGACCTGGACCGAAGAGCAACGCCTTAGGGCCGTGGCAATGGACTTGCACGGATGTCAAGTGAGGGTCAGTCACCAGAGTCAAGTCATAACCGAGCTAGTGGAATTAAGTCACCTTTTGACCAATCGGTCGTCCGACGCCCTAAATGGAGCGAAAATAGCTCGGAGGATAGCTTTACAAGCCGAGATAATGAGCATAGTAGTAGTGATGTTGTTGACACTATTGGTGTTGTGGGTTTCGATTTAAAGTGTATCGGGGCGGATATTGACGTGGACGGTGGAAAAATTTAGAAAATGGAACTTTTTAATTTCTAGTTGTTTCAATCTTTAATTTCAGTTTGTAATTCTATACTGATGTGCGATGCACATCAGAAATTTTGTATCAAACGGCTATTATTAATGACTTCAATGAAAAGGCATTTTTGTGTTTTAAATATATATGTGGAACATGCAATAGTTATTTATTTATTCCCCAACACTTCGAAGTTTCAAATGTATTCTTTACAAAAACATCCGACTTTAATTACTCAAATTTTTAATCAACTCGATTTTTGCAATTGTGTTTTAGAAAAATGCCACAAAGAAGATCCACACGTCACACGGGAGGAAATCCTGATGATCAAAACACCGATATCGCCCAACTCATAGCTCAACGTATCCAAGAGGCGATACCTAACATCATAGCCCAAGTTACCGCGAGTATTAATGAGAATCAAAGGAATGTTAATGTAGGAGGAGGAACTCCTAATAACACTCAAGACAATAGAGGATGTAGCTACAAAACGTTCATGACTTACAAACCCAAGGAGTTTCATGGAACGGAAGGTGCTATAGGATTACTCTCATGGTTTGATAGTATGGAGTCAGTACTTCATATATGTAAGTGTTCGGAGGATCGCATGGTAGAGTATGCGGCCTGTCAGTTGCAAAAGCGAGCTCTAACTTGGTGGAACATTCAAGTACAAACCCGTGGAAGGGAAGATGCGTACAAACTGACCTGGACTGAGTTCAAGGAATTGCTCATGGAGGAATACTGTCCCAAGAGAGAAGTTCAGAAATTGGAAGCTGAACTTTGGGATCTTACCATGGTTGGTTCGGGGATAGATCGCTACACCGCTCGTTTTAACGAACTTGCGAAACTAGTACCTCACATGGTTACCCCGGAGAGCAAACGGATCGACCGATATTTGTACGGACTAACCCCGGAGATCCGAGGGATGGTTAAGTCATCAAGTCCGACCACGATCCAAGCCGTCGTAGCCTTAGCAACTAGTTTGACCCATGATGCGGTCAGAGCAGGAAGTCTAACTCAGAAAGGAGTCGGTATTAAGAGAAGGTCGGAGAATCAGTCGGGAAAAGCAATTGGAAGTAGTTCAAGTGAGAACAAGAAAGTAGTGGGAAATTTTGGGATGAATGCTAAGGAAGTAGGACGTTACAATAGGCCCCACCCAAAGTGTAACCAATGTGGTTCGCATCACGAGGGAGCCTGTCTCATCTGTAGCATCTGTAAGCAAAAAGGTCATTTAGCCCGATTTTGTAAGACGGTGAAGAATGTGAAAGAGGAAGGAAGGGTATGCTATGAGTGCGGAAGTCCAGATCACTTCCGAAACGTGTGCCCATGGTGGAAAAGGGGACCAAACAATAACAACGCTGGGTATCAAACAAGACAAGCTAATCAGGGAAACCAAGGAGGACAAGCTCGAGGACGGGCATTTGTTTTAGGAGCAGAAGAAGCACGTCGAGACCCCAATGTAGTGACAGGTACGTTTCTTCTAAACGATTATTATGCATCCGTATTATTCGACCCTGGTACCGATAAGAGCTTTGTTTCTTTAGAATATAGGCCTTTGATCAATCTAGAATCTAAGAAAATGCCGAATGCTTATATTGTTGAGGTTGCTAATGGATTTGAATTAGAAGCTAAGGATGTAATCTTAGGCTATACCTTGAACTTAGCTGATAAACTGTTTAGTGTTGATCTTATTCCAATTGAATTGGGGAGTTTCGATGTAGTAATAGGCATGGATTGGTTATCTGAGCAGCGAGCAGAGGTTAGTTGTTTTGAAAAGACGGTTAGGTTACCATTACAAGGCGGAGAAACCATAGTTGTCCAAGGAGATAGAGCTGGAAGGAGTCTGAAGATAGTATCATGTATGAAGGTCCATAAGTATTTGAGGAAGAAGTATGTTGCATTCTTGGCACAAGTAACTGAGAAGAAGTCTGAGGAGAGGCGAGTCCAGGATATTCCTGTGGTGAAGGATCACCCAGAAGTATTTCCAGACGATTTGCCTGGACTTCCACCATTTAGACAAGTCGAACTTCAGATTGATCTTGTACCCGGAGCAGCGCCTGTAGCCAAGGCCCCGTATCGCTTAGCACCTGCAGAAATGCAAGAGTTGTCGAATCAACTTCAAGAACTTTTGGATAAAGGATTCATTCGACCAAGTTCATCACCCTGGGGAGCCCCGATTCTCTTCGTCAAGAAGAAGGATGGATCATTTCGAATGTGTATCGATTATAGGGAGCTAAATAAGTTGACAATCAAGAACCGATATCCCCTCCCTCGAATAGACGATTTGTTCGACCAGTTGCAAGGTGCAACTTACTTCTCTAAGATTGATCTTCGACCGGGATATCATCAGTTGAGAGTCCGAGAGGAAGATATTCCTAAAACATCTTTTAAAACTCGTTATGGACACTACGAGTTTTTAGTTATGCCATTTGGATTGACGAACGCGCCAGCTGTGTTTATGGATCTAATGAATAGAGTATGTAGGCCATACCTTGATAAGTTTGTGATTATGTTCATCGATGATATACTAATCTATTCTCAGAGTAAGAAGGATCACGAGCAGCATCTAAAAGTAATTTTAGAACTTCTCAAGGAGCATAAGCTATATGCCAAATTCTCTAAGTGCGAATTTTGGATTTGGGAGGTACATTTCTTAGGTCACGTAATCGGGGAGAAAGGGATTCACGTGGACCCGGCTAAAGTAAAAGCCATTAACAAATGGGAAGCCCCTAGGACTCCAACGGAAATTCGCCAATTTCTAGGCTTGGCGGGATACTATCGACGTTTCATCGAGAATTTTTCTAAGATCGCTAAACCCCTTACCTCGTTAATCCAAAAGGATAAGGAGGAAGTTCCACAAAAGGAAGCGTTTCAACTCCTAAAGAAAAAGTTGTATAATGCACCGATTTTAGCTCTACCAGAAGGAACAGAAAGATTTTGTAGTGTATTATGACGCATCACATCAAGGATTAGGTTGTGTATTGATGCAAAATGATAAGGTGATAGCATATGCCTCGAGACAATTAAAAGTTCACGAAAAGAACTATACCACACACGATTTGGAACTCGGAGCTGTGGTATTCGCTCTGAAGATATGGAGACATTATCTATATGGTACCAAGTGTACTATTTCACCGATCATAAAAGTCTTCAACACATCTTTGATCAAAAGATGTTGAACATGAGGCAAAGAAGATGGGTAGAACTTCTCAGCGATTACGATTGTGAGATACGTTACCACCCAGGTAAGGCCAATGTGGTAGCCGATGCCTTGAGTAGGAAAGAAAGGGTAAAACCTTCACGAGTCCGAGCGTTAGGAGCATTGGTTCAAACAAGTTTGAAAACCCGGATTTTTGAAGCTCAGGTTGAAGCATTGAAACCTGAAAATCTGAAGGGAGAGACTCTTCATGGTTTAGAGTCTAGTTTTGAAACTAAGTTTGACGGAATATGTTACTTTAAGGGCAGAGTGTGGATCCCAAAGGATGACAACCTACGGGAAATGATTTTTGAGGAGGCTCATAAATCGAAGTATTCAATTCACCTAGGAGCGGATAAGATGTACAAGGATTTAAGGGAATACTATTGGTGGCCAGGAATGAAGAAGGATATTTCCATATATGTAGGAAAATGCATAACGTGTGCAAAGGTCAAGGTTGTATATCAAAAGCCATCGGGACTGTTGCAACAACCGGAAATTCCCCAGTGGAAATGGGAGCAAATCACTATGGATTTTATAACCAAACTCCCGAGAACTGCCAAAGGGCATGACACGATTTGGGTTATAGTAGATCGATTTACGAAGTCTGCACATTTCTTACCTATTCGGGAAGATTATAAGATGGAAAAGTTTGCCCAAATCTACATCAAGGAGATCGTTACGCGGCATGGAGTTCCAGCTTCCATTATATCGGATAGAGATAGTCGCTTTACATCCCGATTTTGGCAATCACTCCAAAAAGTGTTGGGTACTCAGTTGAACTTAAGCACGACTTATCATCCTCAAACGGATGGTCAGAGTGAGCGGACCATTCATACTTTGGAGGACATGCTTCGGGCATGTGTATTAGACTTTGGAGGAAGTTGGGATAACCACTTGCCGTTAGTCGAATTCTCATACAACAATAACTATCACACTAGTATTCAGTGTGCGCCATATGAAGCTCTGTATGGTCGCAAGTGTCGATCACCTCTTTGTTGGTTGGAAATTGGAGATAGACAACTATCTAGTCCAGACATTGTCCAAGAAACCACCGACAAGATCGCGATCATCAGGGATAGGCTTAAAGCAGCTCAAGATCGTCAAAAGAACTATGCGGACAATCTAAGAAAGCCTCTAGAATTTCAAATTGGTGATAGAGTCTTTTTAAAAGTATCCCCTTGGAAGGGAACAATCCGTTTTGGGAAAAGAGGAAAGTTGAGTCCACGGTATGTTGGCCCATTCAAGATCACGGAAAGAATTGGACCAGTAGCTTATAAGATGGAGTTGCCAGTGGAGTTAAGTGCTATCCACAACACGTTTCACGTGTCGAACCTAAAGAAGTGTTTAGCTGACGAAGCAGTAACCGTGCCCTTGGAAGAAGTCCAAATCAACAATAAACTGCACATCGTAGAGGAACCAATGGAAATACTCGATAGGGAAGTCAAGCGTCTTAAGAGAAGCAAAATCCCGATAGTAAAAGTTCATTGGAACACAAGGCGTGGGCCTGAATACACCAGGGAGCGGGAGGATTACATGTTACAAAAGTATCCTCACCTCTTCGCAAGCAAACCTGTTAACGCTAGTGACACTTGAATTTTGGGACGGAATTCTTCTAACCGGGGGAGACTGTGACAACTGTCAAATTCACATCTCAGGTTAGAACTGCTTTGGATACCTCATTTTTATGACATAGTTACTCAGTGCAAATTTAGCAGTAAACACGGTACGATAGGAAAAATTGAGAAATTTTGCCTAAGAAATCCTTGAATTAGGAAATTATCCATAAATCTCATAAAATGCCAACTTAATATATATTTATACTACAAGTATTTATGTAGTTGTTAATTTTTATATATTTCAAGTTTATTATATATATAAATACTTTATTTTATACATGTATACCTTGTATTTTAACTTTAAAAGAGAATACTTGTATTTTGATTTTATTTTTAACCATGAAGTGACTAAAATACATTTGTCACACCACACCACCCCCCCCCTCAAAGAGGCCGGCCACCCTCTCTCTCCCTCCGTTAGTATGCAACACTCTTCATCATTTCACCTCACTCTCTCATTTCAATCTCTCACTAAGAGAAAGTTGTCACCTCCTTCTCTCTCCATCTTCAAATCTTCATCCTCATCTTCATATCATCTTCAAGTGTTCATCATAAACTCCAGCCCCTAAACTCTTCTTCTTCAAGAGTCCAAGGCAATCAAAGGTAAAAATAAGTGTGTTGGGTAAAATCTACACACATTCTTTCAAGACTTTTTCATCTTCTTGCATTTTAAAGTATGATCTTCATCTTTTCTACACTTTCTTCATATCTTTTAAAATCATCTTTTATAGGTCTTAATGTTTGTAGATTTACCACCATAACATCTTTTGTTAGTAAAAGATGGTGAATCCAAAATCAAACCAATGTTAAGACCAAAGATGAACATTTTAAACACATGCATGTAGTGTTCTTGGGAAATCCATCATTTTTGTTCAAGAGTCTCATGAATGGATCTTTGAAAACCATTAAAAACGTACTTAAACAAACATGCATGAGCTCAAAATACTGAATTTTTAGTTGCATGTTGATGTTCTTGGCAAGAACATCAACAATCTTCAAAATGGGTCTTTTATAAAAGTTTTCCAAGTTTGAGTTGATGGATAAATTGCATGCATTTTTAATGGATCACAAATATGTTTTGGAACTGAAAATAAGTGTATGGGTGAGAGTCAAATCGGATTTTGCATGCAAAAGAGTAAGAATTTTGGTTTAAAAGTCAATTGGAGAGCACATGCACAAGGTGTTGTTTGGACAGCTTGCTGTCAGATTTCACACCCCACTTCAAAGAGTCATATCTCACTCATTTTAACTCCAAATGGAGTGATTCTTTTTCTGGAAATCATTTTATTGTGTTAAGATTCAAACCCAGGTGGTTTCATTTAAAAACTCAAAGATTTCATTTATCAAACAGTGCTCACAAAGTTACCCAAAGTTGGACACAAAGTGACATCAAATTCTGGACAGTAAAGAACAAATTATTATTTATTATTAAGGACTATTTCTAATCCCATTTCATCATTTCATGATGAAATAGTGGAGTATATAAGTATATCTTATATTTATGCAGTTTATTTATGCATTTTATTTATGTCTTTTATTTATGCATTTTATTTATTCTTTATCCCTTTTCATCCTTTATGATGAAATTGTGGAATGTTCATATATATAATATATTTATATATATTTATGCATTTTATTCTTGATCCCATTTCATCATTTTATGATGAAATAGTGGAGTATAAATATATATTATAACTATATATTTATACATTTAAATATTTGTCATTTCGTTTACGACCTCTAATTTTATCGTCGTTACGATAAAATTTCGGTTTATACATATATATGTACTATATATGTTTATGTTCTTTAAAACCCTTTTCGTTACTTATTAGGACGAAATTGTGGAAACTTTAATCTAAGAAGAACAATGTATACGTTTATTACGTTATAATATTAAAATACAACAAGGCATTTTATGATGATTTGGATAGTTAGTATCGAACCTTCGAGATTGAGAACTCACTAGTGACCTTACGTTCATAGGTTTGAAGTAGGATCATCTCGGATTACTTGTGGGAGATTCCCGGATTCTATCGCGTATCATGTGAGTATTCACAGCCCATTTTTCAATGTTTTACATATTTTGGGGTGAAAAGCATGTGGTTACTACAACTATTTTACACACCGATTATTTTGTTTTCTTGAAAATACGAAGCTTGCTTATTTATGCTCTATGGTATCTATGTTGTTGCAAATGTTGTAAGTTTGAGTTTCTTTTGCTATCATTCAAAAGTCCCCGTTTACGTATACGTTACCCATTAACTCATGGATTGAGCCGTTGGTAATTATGGATAACGTTATTTGGTTTGACAGCCCACTCACAAGTATCGCTTGTTTGAGTGCATAATTATTGTTGTATTGGCGTATTGTTGGTGATAGAACATGCGCGTATGTGGAATGATTCCACCACTGTAGTAGGGGCAAAGTATGTCGGTATAGGTCGGGTAACGGGCTCAATAACTTAGCATTTTACATATGATTACCTTGAGCAAGTGGTTTTTATAACCGAATTATTTTATCCCATTTGTGGATTTAAACTATTTTGCGATGGCAAACAATGTTATACTCATTAAACCTGTGAACTCACCAACTATTCATTAGTTGACACTCTCATTTACATGCTTTTCAGGAGAACGTTCTTAAGGTTGGAATTTAGGAAGGCTACACGTGATGAAACTTTCTTTACTATCTTTAAATTTTATGTTCATTTCCCTTTCGTAAAGACAATTGTAAAAGACAAGGTTTAACCTTTGAATGTATTTTGATGGTTGTTGTGATCTTGTAACTTTTGCTATGAAACTTGAGCTGTACATTCCGTGTTTCCGCTTTAGCGGGGTGTTACAGTTGCGTTTGACACGACCGGCGCAAAATCTGTGGATATTGCGCAACTGGCGACGATGTCTCCCGTCGTCCTATCCGGCCCTTCATTAGCCGACAGGGGCAAAGACGCGCAGAAGGGACCTGTGGGGGAAACGACGGTCAACTTTACGTTGCCGTCGGGTTTTCTGGACGATAATGTCTTGGACGAGACGAAGTTGTTCCCCCATTTGGAAAAATATTTGCTTCCATCTTTCAGGGAGCGTTTTGACGGGTTTTCTTTCGAGAAGAAAGAGTTCCATGCAGCTGGACTCTTATTCTTGGTAATTCTTTCTTTCAAGACTTGTCGTTTGTCGTTGTCGTTGTTTACTAATGTCGCTCATATTATGATTCTTTAGGCGTTTCAAGCTTCCCTGCTATTGCAGGCCGAAACGACGAATATAGAGGTTTCAACGGCTTCTGTTACCAAAGACGAAGATGCAGCGTTAGCTAAAGAAAAAGATGCTTTGGAGAATGAAAAAGCGATGTCGGTGCGCCTTGACCATGCTCTGGACGAATTGGATGCCCTTGGTCATACAAGAGACGAGATAAACTCGCGTTAGAAGGAGTCCCTGACTTTGATGTGCGACCAGAGAGAGGAGCTGGAGGGGATGAAGGAATCCGTAACCGTGAAGAGGAAGGAAGTCGAGGGAATCAAGGCTAAGGTGATAAATTTGAAGAAGAAGTCTGATGAGTTGAAGGACGAAAATAAGTCTTTCTTTTCTTATGCTCGACTTACTGCGCGTGCGGCAGTTATGCGACGTCACCTACAGGGCAAGGATCCTTTGGCTTCAACGTCAGATGAGCTGCGTCTCTTTTATGAGAGAGTCGGGACCGAGAGAGATCTCGACTTGGATGACGAGAAAGAGGTTGAGGAGGAGGTGGTTAGCGAGGGTTTTCAGGATGAGGTATCGGACAAGGTTGTGATCGATGCTCCTCCACATCCTTAGAAAAAATGTATTTGTTTGTTTGTGTTGCTGGACCGTTAGTGGTCGATTATGTACTCGATGGTTTATATAATTAACGCAACTTTTGTTTGAACTTTATGCTTTATCCAAACCATGTTTAATTATGAATTTGAACATAGGACATATAGGAAATCATGCGATTAAGGCATACATTGTAATACGATGAGTAAAACAAATATGTGAACACGCGATTAAAGCATTTTCTAAGTTAAGAGACTTAGGGGTAAAATCGTTTAGACTTTGCGATCGTACGATTAGATCGTATAATGAGTTTGTATCGTATGCCCCTATGGAGGGATGATCAAGTCACAGACCTGATCATGTATGTCGTGCGACCCTGCGAATATAATGTCATATAGTAGACTTAGTGATTATTGTCGTGCGATCCTGCGATAAAATGATGTCGGGGGTTGGTCGTTGGCTAACCAATGACCCTCCTATGCTTAAGTCAGTAAACGTTTTGTGAGAAAAAATCGTATGAAAAAGAGTTAGAGAACGTACCATTTCAGACTCTCTCTATTTGCCCCCTGTCATTTATTACCTTATTCTTTTTGGGAGGAAAAGATAGGTTTTAAATGACAGAATGACACGGAGAAATATTGTCCTGCGTTGACTATGTTGTCGTGCGACCGGGCACCATAGTAGACTTATCTCTGTGAAAAAGATATTAATTTAGGGATAAAGGAACGAACCTGTCGAGAGCCTGATCTTGTGACTTTGGTTTATTTTCGCAGCTTCAAGGTAGACTTGTAGCACTCACGAGCAACTTTTGGCTCACTCTTAATCTCCTGGATTCCCCATGGCGTAGGGAATTTCAACATTTGATGATACGTCGAGGGAACGGCTTTCATATCATGGATCCATGGTCGTCCTAAGATGATGTTATAGGCCGACGCACAATCGATGACACTAAACTTGGTCTGCTTGTTGACTCCTCCGGCGTAGACGGGCAAGATTATCTCTCCGAAGGTGCTCGTCGCTTCTCCATTGAAACCGACCAAAGTCGTCGAACGTCGGGTGATTTCCGAGCGATCGATTCCCATGGCTTTGATGGTGTTGAGAAAAATAACATTTGCTGAGTTGCCCCCGTCGATCAAGACTTGACGCATTAGACAGTTACCGACCGTGATCTGAATGATCAACCCGTCGTGATGCTTCTGATACGAGTCGCCAAGGTCGACGTGGTCGAACACAATCTTCATGGCTTCTAGCTCCAAATCTCCTTTGGGTCTAGACGAGCGAGGAATAGGCCGATCATCGGGTGCCTGACTGGCATGACGCTTGGCCGCTGAATACGTCAGACCACACACATCTGAACCACCGGTGATGCAATTGACGACCTTTGCATGCTCGGGGGTCGTCGTTCGATGTTCGTTAGCTGAAATAGCGACATCGTCGATGATATCTTTGAGATTTACTTTCGGAAAATGATATGCTAGTTCTTTCTTCAATGCGATACAGTCGTCTGTCGCATGACCATGATCGGCATGGAAGTCGCACCACTTTGATTTGTCTTTCTTAGCATCGTCCATGTCAGACTTCTTTGGCCATCGAATGGTAGCTTGAGCGTTCTTCAGAGCTCCAACTAAGTCCTTTGCAGATTCTTTGAATCCATAAGAGGATATCTTGGGGTACTGAGTGAACTTAGTCGCGGTCTTGGCCTCTGCTTTCGTCTTGAAACGAACATTTGAAATTTGGCGCGCTGGCTCTATTCTGGAAACAACCTTTGTGTTGAACTCTGGCTTTCTGACGCCTAACAACTTCTTGTCGTCAGTGTGCTTGCGACGAAAGGTGGCATCATCTTCGACCCTCATATATGCTAAAGTTCGAGCGCGGACGTCTTCAATAGTCTCTGGGGGATACTTGGTCAGATCGATATATAGACCAGAACTATCGTCCAGACCACGCTTATAGGCTTCGATCGCAGTTTTGATGTCACAATTGTGGATACTGATCATTTCGGCATTGAATCTATTGAAATAACTTCGAATAGACTCATTGGTCTTCTGCACGACATAGTACAAATCACTAGTCTGCTTTTCCATCTTACGACTGCTGGCGAATTGCCGGGAGAATTGGTTGACCAATTCGGCGAACGACCCGATAGATTTGGGTTTGAGATTGATCAACCACTGGAGAACTGGACCAGTGAGAGTCACCCCAAAACTCTTGCACATGCATATTTCCTGGTACATGTGTGGAATCGAGATTGTCCATATGAGCTGCTTATACTGCGCGGCATGCTCGGTTGGATCGGTCACACCCGAATACTTGGGAGTGAAGGCAGGAATGTTATACTTCTTTGGGACCTCGACGGTGGCGATCTCGTCGATGAAGGGAGACGTCTGATACCCCGAGCGAGGCTCGACGTCGATAGGCACGGCTGCTCCTGGCAACTTGGCGAGCAAGGACAGGACGCGATCATTTTGGTCTTCTAACATCTTCAAACGCTGGGCGACGGGATCGTTAAGATCAGGATTTGCCCCTGTCGAGGGATTGGTCCCTGGACTAGTGCCATTTCCATGCGACGAACTATTGGTGTCCCCGTTGAAAGGAACAAAATATGGTTGCGACCTATAGTGGAATAGCGGCGGTCCATTCTGAAACGATTGTGGTCCCTGCTGAAATGGCTGCGATCTCTGCTGGAAAGATTGCGATCCTTACTGGAAAGGTTGCGAACCACTTTGGAACGGCTGAGAAAACGGCTGGGATCCATTCTGAAATGGATGGGCGCCACCTTGCAATGGTTGGGATCCATTGTTCAAGGGTGGTGGTCGGATGTGCTGAGGGGGAATCTGCCCAGACTGGGGATTCGGAATGAACGGACCCGGCTGCTGATTCTGCATGAATGGACCTGGATGCTGATTCTGCGCGGATGGGCCTGGTCCCGGACCTGGATTCTGGATGAGTGGTCTAGGACCATTATGGGGTCCAAAAGGATTCCTTAGCCGCGCGATCTCTTCAGCTGCTCTGTGATTCTGCTCTGCCATTGCATTGAGTTGATTCCTGGAAACCTCGAGCTCCTGATACATCTGAGCGACGGCTTGCTGCGGATTTCCAGGCGCTGCCATTTTCCTGCAACAGAAAATAGAAGAAACTCCAAGAAACTATTAGTAGAATGCACGTTCGTCGAGGATTTTCTCTAGATGTAGTCCCACGGATGGCGCCAAACTGTTAATGCCAAAAATCGCACCAAAGGGACAACTTAAGGTCGATGTGGACTTAAACAAATAAAGAAAGAATCTTTCGACGAGACGTGCGACGATAAATAAAATAAAGAAACAAGGGATTTGATGACGTAGGAAAAACCTCAGTCGAGGAAAAACCTGTGGACGACAGGGGGTGTCGTCGCTGCACTATGGTCGCCAATCAGGGGCGATGTCCTTGGATACTGGTGTCGATCGTACAGAGATTACAATACAAATGAAGGAAATGCTTCGAAATGTAAAGTACAAGTGTTTGAACGTAAAAACAGGTGTTTGTCGTGTACGAAACAATGTATGATTTGTTGGTCGAGGGCTGTTGTCGTGCGTCGAGAGCGATACTTAGAATAATGGTTCTTCACTTCAGGTGTTCTTGAATATTGCTTCGGTTGTTAATCGCCGGATATTCGATGTCTTGAAATGTTGTTTGAGCTTGATATTTATAGTCTTCGTGTCCTTAGCTTCATCCATGAATGCTCCTTTAATGGCCTTAACGGTTGGAAACGGTCGTCGGAGTAATGATCTTCGTCCATTACGGTCGCCGGCTGTTTAATGATTGCGTCGGTTATAGTCGTTGCTCCTTAATGACTTTGACTCCTGCATTAAACACTTAACAAACGTAACAGTCATGGTTAACGTTTGTTTGGTCGAGGTCGCATGGTTCTAAGCGACGGTCGTGCGGGACGGGCGATGCTATGGTCGAGCGTCATGGGGGACGTACGACTTACCTTTTACAGGAGACGATGGATGTTTTCTGGGTTCTTGTTGAGACCTTATCTTAATACAAGATATAGGTTAGGCCATGCGTCTTACCTGTTTTGGTCGTGGTCGGGCGACGTGATTTTTTGCCCAAACACTGCCCATGGGACGCTGCCCGACCATTTAGGTCTACACCTTACTTACCATGGAACCCGATGCCTATCCTGTGCCAAGCACATCTGGAATTACACCTTACTACCCATGGGACGACGCCCAACCATATTGGCCCACGCCTTACTTACCATGGAACCCAATGCCTATTCCGTGCTACAAAACAGAAACTTACGTCCCTACCTTAAATGTAAAACTCAAGTGCCCATGGATGCATAGCTAATAAGGTCTAAAACATTACATGACCTCAAACGAACGAACAAACGCATTCAAAATGTGTAATTCTCCAATAAACATAAATCATGATCAAAACTCAACTATGAGCTATCAAAACTGGACAATTGTCCCCAAGACTTAATAACATCCATTACCGAGCCATAAGCTCGACTAACCCAAAAGACCAATCATGAAAAGTCATAAACTGAAATTAAACGTAGCAACACACACTTTTGCCCATAAATATTTCAAATCCATGAAAACCCGAAATAGAACCTTGGGTTGGGACAACCCTCTTTTCCAAAGGACTCACACCGCACATTTCCAAATCGTCCCATAATGTACTAAATGCATGTTTCCAGAATATACACAAATGCATTTTCATAACAAGTAGACTCCATTTATAACATAAATCAACAACCCATTTTCATTTATGATTCATCTATCACATTTTCTCAAAATTCCCAATGTAAGTGTTTTACAATATTTCTACAATAAATACTTCCAAAGTTAAAACCCACCAAATAACTCAACATTGATAATTTTCAAGTAAAACACATAAGTACTTGGAAAAATAACATTTTTGGCATGTACAAAGTTTTTACAAAGCAACTTGAACTCACCTTGGCTAAATCTAGATTTTTCCCAACTTGAGCTCCTTTGAAGAAATTGAATCATCAAGCCAATTCTTCCAAAAACCTAGATCCATGAGTTTCCAACCATCAATAACCACATTTAACCATTTAGAATTGTTCCCCATACATCAACCATCAAAATGTCCATTTATACCCAAAACCCCAATTTGACCTAACTTTTCTCAAAATCATCCAAACCGAAATTGGAGAAACAAAACACTAGGAGATCATCAATGGAACATTTATAACTCATAATGAAGCTTGTAAATGGAGGAAATGAACTAACTGTTTGGGTAAAATTTCACCAGCCTCGACCACGACCAGAAAAGGGAAAACATTTATTACACCTTTTTTATGATAAGATAAAATCATGAACACTTTATGGTCTGACCAAAGTTTAAATAAAAAGTTACTCACGACACTCGACCGTCGTAAGAGACCTTACGACCTCGACCGACTAACGTATGACAACCGTAATGATTTCTATGTTTAATGCAGGATCAACATCATTAATGGCCAACGGACATAACCGACAAAGGTCAATTATGAGCATTAACCTCAGCGACCGTTACGACCGTTACTCAAGGTTTTATGGAGTCATTTAAAGCCATGGAATCTATATAAACAAGGGTTCCATCATCATTTGCGCACAATCTGAACTCTCAAGAACACTCACTGAAAGAACGAAGAAAGCATTCTCTCTCGAGCAGATGACGCACGACACAGTTATCATTACACACGACACGCTTATTTTTACATTCGATACACTTGTCTACTTCACAAATTAGGTTATTTCTGTCATTTGTATTGTAACCGTTGTACTCCCGACACCTGAAACATAAGGACATCGCCCCTGTTTGGCGACTATAGTGCAGCGACGACATCCATAGTCGTCCGTGGGTTTTTTCCTCGTTGAGGTTTTTCCCGCGTCACCAAAATCTTTCGTCTCATTTACGTTTTTGTCTTAGTCGCATAGTTTTTTCGAACGAGTTCTATCTTTAGTTGTTAAGCTCCACAATCAACCTTAAGTTATCCTTCTGGACGATTTTTTGCATTAACAGTTTGGCGCCCACCGTGGGGCCCCATCTAGAGAAAATCTTCAACAAACGTGCGTCCTACTAACGATTTCCCAGAGTTTCCTCTTTTTCTGTTTTAGGAAAATGGCAGGTAATGGAAACCAAGAGCAGATCATCGCCCAGATGCATTGTAAGCTTGAAAATGTATGCCGTGAGATCGATGCCCTTGTTGATCAAAGTCGAAGGGCAGCCAAAGAAATCGCACAACTGAGGAATCCATTCGGACCGCAGAACGGTCCCAGACCATTCGTTCAGAATCCAGGTTCGGGCCCGTTCATGCAGAATCAGCAGCAAGGCCCATTCATGCAGAATCAGCAGCAAGGTCCCTTCGTTCAGAATCCGCAGCAGGGATCGTTCGTTGGCAATCCCCAGTTCGGGTCAATTCCTCCTCAGCATCTGAGGCCACCACTCATGAACAATGGGTCTCAACCGTACTTCGTCCCTTTCAACGGGGACGCCAATGGTTCGTCGTACGGGAATGGCACCAGTTCAGGAGTTAACCCTCAAGCAGGAGTAAATCCTAATCCTAACGACCCCGTCGCTCAGCGGTTGAAGATGCTAGAAGATCAGAATGAGTGTCTCCTGTCCTTACTCTCTAAGCTATCGGGGGCAGCCGTGCCCGTCGACATCGAGCCTCGCTCGGGATTTCAGGCATCGCCTTTCGTTGACATGATAGCGACTGTCGATGTCCCGAAGAAGTATAACATCCCCGCCTTCATGCCCAAGTATTCAGTGGTAACCGATCCAACAGAGCATGTTGCGCAGTATAAGCGGGTGATGTGGACGATCTCGATCCCGCATATGTATCAAGAAGTTTGCATGTGCAAGAGTTTTGGGGAGACCCTCATGGGTCCTGCCCTCCAATGGTTAAGTAACCTCAAGCCCAAGTCCATCGGGTCTTTCGCTGAGTTAGTCAACCAATTCTCCCAGCAGTTCGCCAGCAGTCGCAAAATGGAGAAGCAGACCAGCGATTTGTATTATGTCGTGTGTTTGGTCAAAAAATCACGTCGTTCGACTATGACCAAAACAGGTAAGACGCATGTCCTAAGCTATATCTTATATTAAGATAAGGTCTCAACAAGAACCCATAAAACATCCGTCGTCTCCCGTAAAAGGTAAGTCGTACATCCCCCATGACGCTCGACCATAGCATCGCCCGTCCCGTACGACCATCGCGTAAGATCACTGCACCTTCGACCAAAGCTAACGTTAACCTTGATTGTTACGTTTGTTAAGTATTTAATGCAGGAGTCAAAGCCATTAACAGCAAGCAGCCGTAACGGACGAAGAACATTATGGATAATCACTCCGACAATCGTTTCCAGCCGTTGTAGCCGTTGATCAAAGCATTAATGGAGCTAATTAATGACGCAAAGACTATAAATACCAAGCTAAGTTTTCACATCAAGGATCATCAGTTAACATCCGATACACATCAGCAATCATCATCGAATATCCGGCGATTAACAACCGAAGCAATACTCAAGAACACTCGAAGAAAAGCTCAAGTCATCGCTCTCGACGCACGACAACAGCACTCGACCAGCAGTTCACACTTTGTATTCACACGACAAACACCTGTTTTACACGTTAAACATTTGTACTTTACATTTCGAAGCATTTCCTTCATTTGTATTGTAATCATCGTATGACCGACGCCAGTACCAAGGACATCGCCCCTGCGTCATCAAATCCCTTGTTTCTTTTTTTTATCCTCGTCGCACGTTTCGTCGAAAGATTCTTTCTTTAGTTGTTTAAGTCCACATCGACCTTAAGTGGTCCCTTTGGTGCGATTTTTGGCATTAACAGTTTGGCCCCATCCGTGGGACTACATCTAGAGAAAATCCTCGACGAACGTACATTCTACTAATAGTTTCTTGGAGTTTCTTCTACTTTCTGTTGGAGGAATGGCAGCCCCTGGAAATCCGTAGCAAGCCGTCGCTCAGATGTATCAGGAGCTCGAGGTTGCCAGGAATCAACTCAATGCAATGGCAGAGCAGAATCGCAGAGCAACTGAAGAGATCGCACGGCTAAGGAATCCTTTTGGACCCCAGAATGGTCCTAGACCATTCATCCAGAATCTAGGTCCGGGACCAGGCCCGTCCGCGTAGAATCAGCATCCAGGTCCTTTCATGTAGAATCAGCAGCCGGGTCCGTTCATTCCGAATCCCCAGTCTGGGCAGATTCCCCCTCAGCACATCCGACCACCACCCTTGAACAACGGATCCCAACCATTGCAAGGTGGCGCCCAGCCGTTTCAGAATGGATCCCAGCCGTTTTCTCAGCCATTCCAAAGTGGTTCGCAACCTTTCCAGCAATGATCACAATCTTTCCAGCAGAGATCGCAGCCATTTCAGCAGGGACCACAATCGTTTCAAAATGGACCGCAGCAAGTCCACTATGGGTCGCAGCCATATTTTGTCCCGTTCAACGGGGACACCAATGGTTCGTCGCATGGTAATGGCACTAGTCCAGGGACCAATCCCTCGACATGGGCAAATCCTAATCTTAACGATCCCGTCGCCCAGCGTTTGAAGATGTTAGAAGACCAAAATGAGCGCGTACTGTCCATGCTCACCAAGTTGCCTGGGGAAGCCGTGCCTGTCGACGTCGAGCCTCGCTCGGGGTATCAGGAGTCGCCCTTCATCCACGAAATCACCACCATCGAGGTCCCAAAGAAGTATAACATTCCTGCCTTCACTCCCAAGTATTCAGGTGTGACCGATCCAACCAAGCATGTCGCGTAGTATAAGCAGCTCATGTGGACAATCTCGATTCCACACATGTACTAGGAAGTATGCATGTGCAAGAGTTTCAGGGCAATTCTCACTGGTCCAGCTCTCCAGTGGTTGATCAATCTCAAACCCAAATCTATCGGGTCGTTCGCCGAATTGGTCAACCAATTCTCCCGGCAATTCGCCAGCAGTCGTAAGATGGAAAAGCAAACTAGTGATCTATACTATGTCGTGCAGAAGACCAATGAGTCTATTCGAAGTTATTTCAATAGATTCAATGCCGAATTGATCAGTATCCGCAATTGTGACATCAAAACTGCGATCGAAGCTTATAAGCGTGGTCTTGACGATAGTTCAGGTCTATATATCGATCTGACCAAATATCCCCCAGAGACTTTCGAAGACGTCCGAGCTCGAACCTTAGCATATATGAGGGTCGAAGATGATGCTGCCTTTCGTCGCAAGCACACTGACGACAAGAAGTCGTTAGGCTTCAGAAAGCCAGAGTTCAAGACAAAGGCTGTTTACAGAATAGAGCCTGCGTGCCAAATTTCTAATGTTCGTTTCAAGACGAAAGCAGAAGCCAAGACCGCGACTAAGTTCACTCAGTACCCCAAGATATCCTCTTACGAATTCAACGGGACCGCTAAGGACCTAGTCGAAGCTCTGAAAAGTTCCCAAGCGACCATTCGATGGCCAAAGAAGTCCGACCTAGACGATGCTAAAAAAGACAAATCAAAGTGGTGCGACTTCCACGTCGATCATGGTCATGCGACACACGATTGTATCGCATTGAAGAAGGAATTAGCGTATCATTTCCCGAAAGGAAATCTCAAAGATATCATCGACAATGTCGCTGTCCCAGCTAATAGCCATCGACCATCGACTCCCGAGCAGGCAAAAGTTGTCAATTAAAATCCCATACGCCATTGGGAATCCTGAAGATCGAGAATGAGTCGAAACGTCGCTATGGTGCCCTGTCGTACGGCGACATGATCAATCACAGACAGTATCTCATCGGATCGACGTGTCGTCCTGTCATTTAAAACCTATCTTTTTTTCCAAAAAGAATAGGATAATAAATGACAAGGGGGCAATACCCCATGAAGGAGAAAGGTATGATTTCTAACTCTTTTCCATACAAATTTTTCTCATAAACAGCTAATGACTTAAGCATCGGAGGGCCGATGGCTAGCCAACGACCAACCCCCGACATCGTTTTATTGCAGAATCGCACGACAGATTATCGCAGAATCGCACAGGCAGTAATCATTAAGTCTACTAGATGACTTTAAATTCGCACGACATAAAAAATCAGGATTTTCTTCCCTGACCATCCCTCCACAGGGGCAGACGACGCAAATTCCTCGTACGATCTCGTCGTACAATCGAAAAGCCTAAATAACTTACATCTAAGTTTCTTAGCTTTTATACCCTGAATGGATGCTTTAATCGCGTGTTCTTATATGTGTTTTACGTTATTCTCATCGTATTACAATAAAGGCCTTAGTCGCATGATTTCCTATGCATCTTACATTCCATCGATGCGATATTTGCTTACCAAGTATATGAAAACACAAGTTCAAACAAAAAGTGCATTTACTGAAAAGATCGTCAGGTACATAATCGACCACTAACGGCCGAGCAGCACAAACAAACAAATACATTTTTTCTAAGGTTGTGGAGGAGCATCGATCACAACCTTGTCCGATACCTCATCCTGAAAACCCTCGCTAGCCACCTCCTCCTCGACCTCCTTCTCGTCATCCAAGTAGAGATCTCTCTCGGTCCCGACTCTCTCATAAAAGAGACGCAGCTCATCTGACGCTGAAGCCAAAGGATCCTTACCCTGCAGGTGACGTCGCATAACTGCTGCACGCGCAGTAAGTCGAGCATAAGAAAAGAAAGACTTATTTTCGTCCTTCAACTCATCAGACTCCTTCTTCAAACTTATCACCGTAGCCTTGATTCCCTCGACATCCTTCCTCTTCGCGGTTACGGATTCCTTCATCTCCTCCAGCTCCTCTCTCTTGTCGCGCATCAAAGTCAGGGACTCCTTCAAACGCGAGTTTATCTCGTCTGTTGTATGACCGAGGGCATCCAATTCGTCCAAAGCATGGTCAAGGCGCACCGACATCGCTTTTTCATTCTCCAAAGCAGCTTTCTCTTTAGCTAACGCTGCATCTTCATCTTTGGTAACAGAAGCCGTTGAAACCTCTATATTCGTCGTTTCGGCCTGCAATGCCAGGGAAGCTTGGAACGCCTGAAGAATCATAATATGAGCGACATTAGTAAACAACGATAACGACAACGACAAACCACGAGTCTTGAAAGAAAGACTTACCAAGAATAAGAGTCCAGCTGCATGGAACTCTTTCTTCTCGAAAGAAAACCCGTCAAAACGCTCCCTAAAAGACGGAAGCAAATATTTTTCCAAATGGGGGAACAACTTCGTCTCGTCCAAGACATTGTCGTCCAGAAAACCCGACGGCAACGTAAAGTTGACCGTCGTTTCCCCTACACGTCCCTTATGCGCGCCTTTGCCCCTGTCGGCCGATGAAGGGCCGGATAGGACGATGGGAGACATCGTCGCCAGTTGCGCATCATCCATCGATTTTGCGTCGGTCGTGTCAAACGCAACCGACGCCTTCGCCTTCCTGGACAAGGCAACCCTCGATGGGTTACCCGTCTTCAAAGACGGTTCCCTCAGAACGGACACCATTGTCCACTTTAAAAGGCCCGACCCGGCTATCGGGACCTCTTTTCTCTTCAGGACTCCCGACCCAGTTGTCGAAACGTCCTTCTCCCTTGCCTCGCAAGCTACTTCGACTTGAGCCATCTTCCTAGCAACAGAAGATGTCGCCTGCGCTTGAGATTCACATGTACGGTAAAAGAAAGAAATTAGACGATTCAGAACAGAGAAAGACCAGGTCAAGCGAAAAGAAGACAAAAAATACTTACCAATTATCTCTACCTCTGGTTCTTCACTCTTTTCTTCCTCCTCGGTCTTCTCAGAGTCCTGCTCTTCTTCTTTCTCCTCTCGACCCATCCTCACTCTGTCGCTCAAGAAAACGGTGTCATCATCCTCGTCTATCAAATGACGTGTGACGTACGACCGGTCTTCAGTACTAAATTCCAAGAACTTTTCGATTTTAGCCCAAGAAGCATCATCCGGATCTACCTTATTGAAATCAATATCTACGCATAAAAAAGAAGATCAGTCGAAAAAACAATCGAGCAACAGAATAACATGAAAACGTACAATCAAAGGCTCACCCGTCATATTCCAACCCTCCCTAATCCAGTCACTATCAGTGTCCAACGTCGACACCCGTACGAATACGTACCTCTTCTTCCATCCACGGTCGTTGACCGCAGTATTTAAAACCAGGGTACGATCACCCTTGAACCTTGAAAACAAACTATAGCGACGGTACCGGTCATTCTTGACCGTATACGCCGTCGAAAGATCAATTACCCCGGCGAAAGATCAGATTACCCCGGCGAAAGATCAATTACCCCGGCCAGAACTGGGGCATCAATTACCCCGGCGAAAGATCAAATTCACACATGAACTCTTTGACTAAAGGCGAATATGGCCAGTGAAAGCCTATTTTGAACGGGTATTCGTATATTACAACGTACCCTTCGGGGCACATTTCCGGTCGAACTTTGCCAACCTTGCTTACGGTAATCCCCATGGGAATCCTCGCTAGACTTCTAAAGTCGTCGAGATCTTCTTCGTTTTTAATGGTGCTTCTAGGCTTTGTCGACACTGCCAGCCCCGTTAAATTGATTTGCACTTCTGAAAGTCCCTAGATATCCCAGTTTTTTCTAGGCTTTCTAGCGATAGACTTGCGCCGCATACGCAAACTGGAGAGTCGTATCTTATATGATCTCAGAAAAACTTAAATTAGGTCAAAGATTTTTGCAAGTTTTAATCGAACGGAAATCGCCAAGAAAAGATCCATCATAATCTTTATTTATGGAGTCGATCATGTCAGGTCGAGCCCTTTGATGATCACCGCGTGCTCTCGTCCCTTCGTATGACCGCAGGGATCGTCGACACCTGTCATCAACAGCTGGTAAGCATAATCGTGTGTCATCATGACGTCACGATCTCCTTTCCTTTTCAACTTCTCGTTCAGTTAAAAGCGAACCGGTCTAGTTCCACGACAACCAGGTAAGTCCCTCAACCCTGGTCCAAAAGTCTTCGACAAGCAAAATTTAAAACTTAAACTTGACATTCAATTTTCAAATTTAGGGGGCAAACTGTTTGGGTAAAAAATCACGTCGCTCGACCATGACCAAAACAGGTAAGACACATGTCCTAAGCTATATCTTATATTAAGATAAGGTCTCAACAAGAACCCAGAAAACATTCGTCGTCTCCCGTAAATGGTAAGTCGTACGTCCCCCATGACGCTCGACCATAGCAACGCCCGTCCCGTACGACCATCGTGTAAGATCAATGCACCTTCGACCAAAGCTAACGTTAACCTTGACTGTTACGTTTGTTAAGTATTTAATGCAGGAGTCAAAGCTATTAACAGCAAGCAACCGTAACGGACGAAGAACATTATGGATAATCACTCCGGCAACCGTTTCCAGTCGTTGTAGCCGTTGATCAAAGCATTAATGGAGCTAATTAAAGATGCGAAGACTATAAATACCAAGATAAGTTTTCACATCAAGGATCATCAGTTAACATCTGATACACATCAGCAATCATCATCGAATATCTGGCGATTAACAACCGAAGCAATACTCAAGAACACTCGAAGAAAAGCTCAAGTCATCGCTCTCGACGCACGACAACAGCCCTCGACCAGCAGTTCACACTTTGTATTCACACGACAAACACCTGTTTTACACTTTAAACATTTGTACTTTACATTTCGAAGCATTTCCTTCATTTGTATTGTAATCATCGTACGACCGACGCCAGTACCAAGGACATCGCCCCTGATTGGCGACCATAGTGCAGCGACGACATCCACTGTCGTCCGCAGGTTTTTTCCTCGTTTGAGGTTTTTCCTGCGTCATCAAATCCCTTGTTTCTTTTTTTTTTATCCTCGTCGCACATTTTGTCGAAAGATTCTTTCTTTAGTTGTTTAAGTCCACATCAACCTTAAGTTGTCCCTTTGGTGCGATTTTTGGCATTAACATCATGCAGAAGGCCTGATCCATCCGGAGTTATTTCAACAGGTTCAATGCATAGATGATCAGTATCCGCAACTGCGACGTCAAGACCGCGATCGAAGCTTACAAACGTGGTCTAGACGACAGTTCAGGTCTATACACTGACTTGACCAAATATCCTCCAGAGAATTTCGAAGACGTCCGTGCAAGAACCCTTGCTTATATGAGGGTGGAAGACGACGCTGACTTTCATCGAAAGCATTCTGACATAAAAGGTCGCTAAGTGTAAAGAAGCCGGAGTTCAAGACGAAGGCGGTGTCCAAGTCAGAACCTGCGCGACAAATCTCGAACGTCCAATTCAAGACGAAGGCGGAGTTCAAGACCGCGACCGCGACCAAATTCCCTCAGCACCCTAAGATATCCTCCTACGGATTCAAAGGGACTACTAAGGACTTGGTCGAGGCCCTGAAGACCGTCCAGGCGACCATCCGGTGGTCGAATAATTCCGACAAAGATGACGGTAAGAAAGATGAATCGAAGTGGTGCGATTTCCACATCGACCACGGTCACATGACGGATGATTGCATAGCTCTCAAAAAGGAGATGGCATATCACGTCCCGAAGGGCAATCTCAAGAGTATCATCGACGACATCGTTACTTCAGCTAATGACGCTCGACCCCCGACTTCTGAGCATGCAAAGGTCGTCAACTGCATCACTGGTGGGTTTGACGTATGCGGTCTGACGTATTCCGCAGCCAAACGTCATGCCAGCCAGACACCTGACGATCGACCTACCCCTCGTTCATCAAGACCCAAAGGAGATCTGGAATTGGAAGCCATAAAGATTTCATTCGACCAAGATGACCTCGGTGACTCGTATCAGAAGCATCATGACGGGTTGATCATTCAACTCACGATTGGTAATTGTTTAACCCGACGTGTCTTGGTCAACGGAGACAGTTCACTAAACATCATCTTCCTTGATACCATCAAGGCCATGGGAATCGATCGATCGGAAATCACCCGACGCTCGACAACCTTGGTCGGTTTCAATGAAGACGCGACGAGTACCTTTGGAGAGATCACCTTGCCTGTCTATGCCGAAGGAATTAATAAGTCAACCAAGTTCAATGTCATTGATTGCTCGTCGGCCTATAACATCATCTTAGGTCGATCGTGGATCCATGACATGAAAGCCGTTCCCTTGACGTATCATCAGACCACGAAATTCCCTACGCCGTGGGGAGTCCAGGAGATCAAAAGTGAGCCAAAAGTCGCCAGCGACTGTTAATGCCAAAAATCGCATCAAAGTACAACTTAAGGTCGATGTGGACTTTAACAACTAAAGAAAAGAATCTTTTGACAAAGCGTGCGACAAAGACGAAAATGTAAACGAGATAGAGAATTTGGTGACGCGGGAAAAACGTCAATCAGGAAAAAACCCACGGACGACTGTGGAAGTCGTCGCTGCACTATGGTCGCCAAACAGGGGCAATGTCCTTGTGTTTCTGGTGTCGATCGTACAGAGATTACAATACAAATGAAAGAAAGATTTCAAAATGTAAAGTAACAAGTGTTTTGAATGTAAAACAATGTGCGTCGTGTGTTTAAACTGTGTGTCGTGCACTGATGTCGTGCGTTGATGTCGTGCGCTGATGTCGTGCGTCGAAAGCGATTCTTCTGTGAGCGATTTCTATGCTTCGAGTATTCTTCGGATTTCGAGTGTTTGCGTCTGTTGTTCGATGTCCTCCCCTGAACTAAGGATTGAGCTTGGAATTTATAGTCTTGAGGCGCTTTAATTGGCTCATTAAATACTTCGATAACTGTCGTAATGGACGTCGTCTTTAGTGCTGTAAATGGCTTTCATCAGTTATAGCCGTTGTCCATTAATGACGTTGACTCCTGCAATAAACACTAAATAAACGTAACAGTTGTATCACGCATTAGTTAGTCGAGGTCACATGGTTCTATGCGACGATCGTGTGAAACGTACGACATCGTGGTCGAGTGTCGTGAGGTAAATAACTTTTGATCTTAACTTTAGTCGGGGGATAAAGTACTAGGATTTTACCTTACCAGAAGTAACATAAGTAAGTGCTTTTACTTACCTTGGTCGTGGTCGAGACTGGTGAAATTTTGCCAAAACAGTTTGCCCCCAAAAATTGAAAGTAGAATGCTAAATTCAAATTTTAAATTTTGTTAGTCGGACGCATAAAACTATGACACGTGTCGAAAGTTACCTTGGTTGCCTTGGAACTAGACTGGTTAAATTCAAACTAGAGAGGGAAGTCGAAGAGGAGATAAGATCGTGACGTCATGCTGACGTACGATGGTGCTTAGCAGTTGTCATGGCCAGGTGTCAACGATCCATGTGGTCATACGAAAAGACAGGACGCGTGTCGATCATCTAAGGATTCGACCTGATACGATCGTTCGCTTAAATAGAGACTTTGATGGATCATTTCCTTTTATGGCTTTTGGAAAGTTGTTTAGGGTAAGATTCTTTTTCTGATTTCTTACCTCCCTTCTTCCAATTTTCTCTGAAATTGCTAGGATTTCTGACTAGCTTAATATTTCGAAGTTTTTGAGCTATATAAGGCATAGTTTCTCGCCCTTCCATTCATTCTTGACTAAGGCATTCGTGCTTTGAGTTCATCGCTTTATTATGTGATGTTCTTCTTTTGTATGTTCTCAGGAAGATTTTTGACAAAGGTGCCAACCATCTCTGCTAGGAGAATGGCACGACTTGAGCGTACCTGCAAAGGAGAGATGCAAAGGGACCATGATCGCTGCGTCGGAGTTTTACTGAAGACGGGGACAACAACTCTGAAAGGGACGCTTTCAAAGGTCAATGACTTATCGAGAGTCACTATCCCTAAAAAGGTGAAGGCATTGATCGTGGTTGACGCGATGTCCGTGGAATCTGCGCATCTGGCGATGATGTCCTCTGCAACCATGTCGACCCCTTCGTCAGTCGGCAAGGGCAAGGGTGCAAAGATGGGAGAGGGTGAGAAGAAAGTCACGACGGTCGACTTTATGTTGCCGTTGGACCTCTTTACTATCTATATCCTTGACGGGGTGGAGTCGTTTCCGCGTCTGGGGAAATATCAGCCCCTATCTTTCGAGGAGCGTTTTCGAGGGATCCCTGTTGTGAAAACGGGATCACGTATAGCCATACAGGCGTTCGTTGTAAGTTTTTCTTTCAAAACTCGTGTTTTCAATGTTTTTCTCAGTTTCCATCGGACGCTTGCTAACATATTTCTTTTGTTTTTACAGATGCTTCGATATCTCCTCGTTCGATATGCGAGGACAGAGAAGACGTTGGACCGGAAGTCGATCGTTGAGAGTGTCATATTCTTTCCTCCAACCTTAACATTAATCTTAAGAGCCGCATTCTCAAGATACTGCGGACTTACCTTCACGGTGCATCGTGGCGTAGGATACTAGGAAACAATTCCTAATTTTGTCTTTCATACTCGTTTGATCCTTGCATAAGTTCTTTAATGCGCTTCAGGGTCGACGAGGATTCTAAGGTCGAGGCTTCGGGCAAAAATGCAGCCGAAAATCTAGCCTTAGGACAAATTCTGTTTTACGAATTTTTCATACCTGATCGTTAGTGATCGAGTTGTCTAATGTAATTATGTTTAACTATGAATGAGTTTTCTTGATATTTTCATTGTTCACTGCAAGTAATTGTCGGTAGTAATTTCAATTGTATGAATACACTTGTAAATTGAATACAACTGTAGATACGTGCGACTAAGGCTTTTTATTGAAAGATAACGACCATAACATTAGTCGTGTAAAAATCAAGTATACATGCGTTTAGAGCATTCATTCAGAATATGAGGCTTTTCTAAGTCGAGACACTTAGATTGTGAGCCGATTGCATAATCGAATCGTGCAATGACTTTAAATCACGTATCCAGTCGTGTATTAGACTTATGTTATGCGATTTTAGGAAAGTCACGTGATAAACTTTTGTCGTGCGATCCTGCGATAAAATATCGTCAGAGGTTGGTCGTTGGATAACCAACGACCCTCCGATGCTTAAGTTAGTTACCGTCGAGGTGAAATAAAAAATCGTATGAAAAAGGGTTTAAAAGAAATACCTCTTTAGATGTGTTGCATTCCAGCTGCGTGGGACTTCTTGGTTGTCGAGGGTCTGGTGTCGATAGTCCCCTTTACCCACGACCTCAGATATACGATAAGGACCTTCCCATTTAATGGAAAGTTTACATGCGTTGAGCTCTTAAGTGTTTTGGAATACTCGACGGAGAACGTAGTCGCCTTCTTGAAAGACTTTGATTTTGACGTTTTTATTGAAATGTCGCTCGACCGCTTGCTTTTGTGATGCCTCCTAATCAAGGCTGATTCTCTAAGTTCTTCGAGGGCGTCGAGGTCGTATCCTAAATCAACCAAGTTGTGATCGACTGAAGTGTGCTTCGAGGTTGGGAGTTGGACCTCGACCAGCAAGACTGCTTCGCAACCGTAGACGAGAGAGAAAGGGGTTTGTCCTAATGACGTGTGTGGTGTCGTTCGATTTGCCCACAGGACTGAAGAGAGTTCTTCGACCCGCTTTCCTTTTGCGGCTCTTAGCCTTTTCTTGATTGAAGCAATGATGGTCTTGTTACTCGACTCGGCAAGTCCGTTGGCTTAGGGATATTTGGGAGTCGATGTTGTCAGCTTGATGTTTCTATCTTCGCATAATTGTTGGGTCCTGTCGCTTATGAATTGGGATTCGTTGTCACAAACGATTTCGGATGGAATCCCAAATCTGCATATGATGTTAGTCTGGATAAAAGAGATGACTTCTTTATCCTTAACTTGGGAAAAAGCGGTTGCCTCAACACACTTGGAAAAATAATCGGTGAGTACAAGGAGGAATACCTTTTGTCCCGGGGCCGGGGGTAGCTTGCCGACTATCCATTCCCCACCTCATGAAGGGCCATGGGATAAGTGTCGAGTGCAAGGGTTCAGAGGGTTTATGTGACATACCTGAGTGTCGTTGACAAGGATCGCAGTTCTGGACATATTTGACGGCGTCTTGTCGCAATATTGGCCAAAAATACCCTTGTCGAGAGATACGATTAGCCAAACTGCGACCTCCTGAAGGATTGCCACATTCGTCGTCGTGCATTTCTTGAAGGATTTTCTGGACCTGACTTTTGCTAACGACGCATCTTAGGTTTAAACCTATTGATGATCATCGATAGAGATTATCCCCAATCATGACATATTTAGATGCTTTGAATCTGATCTTCCGGGCCTCCATCTTGTCTTCTGGGAGTTGTTCGTGAGTGAGGAAATTGCGTATGTTGCACGACCAATCATCCTCTTCATCTTCGATCTGGACGACAACGCCGCTTTCGATGGACGATGTCGCCAGATGGATTATGGGAATGGCGTCGAATATTGGTTCGACCAAAGCAGACCCGAGATTTGCTAAAGCGTCGGCCTGAGTATTCTGATCCCTCAGGATCTGTTCAATAGAAAAAGATTTGAATTTTTCGGATTTTTCTTTTGCTACCTTTAAGTACGCTGTCATTTTTGAATCTTTGGCCGCGAATTCCCCATTGACCTGGTTTACCACCAGGAGAGAATCTCTTTTGACATGTAACGCGGTTTCCCCCGAGTCGTAGGCCATATTCATTCCTATGATCAGGGCCTCATACTCAGCTTCGTTGTTGGTGGTTTTGAAATCGCACTGGATCGAATATACCATCTTGCCCCCCCTGTGGCGACTTTAAGACGGCTCCTAGTCCTGAACCTCTAACATTGGATGAACCGTCAACATGCAAGATCCAAGGCACGTCGCCGTGAGTCGCCATAGTTGACACTTCGAGCTCTGCTTCTTTTTCCAATTCAGGGCTGAAATCAGCAATGAAGTCTGCCAAGGCATGCGATTTAATCGCAGTCCTGGGTTTGAGGAAAGTTAGTCACGACAGTAATAGGATGCGATTCAAAATAGTGTCGCAGTTTTTTAGCAGCTGTGACTAGCGACAAAAGCAATTTTTCCATTGAGGAATACATGGTTTCTACGTCCAAAAGAGATTTACTTACATAGTAGATCGGCAATTGTTGCTTTTCATCTTCTCGTATCAGTACGGCGCTTACTGCATTTGGACTAACAGCCAAATATAGTTGCAAGACCTCATGATCGTGAGGTTTCGACAATAGAGGAGCCGACATCATGTACTCTTTAAGCTTTTGCAATGCCTGCTCATGGCCGTCGGTCCACTCGAAGCCTCTATTTTTCCTGAGGACATTGTAAAATAGATGACATTTATCTGAGGATCGAGAGATAAACCTGTTCAAGGCTGCTACCCGACCAGTGAGCCTTTGGACCTCTTTGAAATTTCTCGGAGACTTGAACTCGACGATATCCTTGATCCGGTCGGGATTAGCCTCGATGCCTCGACGAGTGACCAAGTAGCCTAAGAATTTCTCGGCACTGACGCCAAAGAAACATTTCGTCGGATGAAGCTTCATACTATATTCTCTAAGGATGTCGAACGACTGCCTCAAGTGCCCGACGTGATCGACATCTTGCTTCTACTTGACCAACATATCATCGATGTATACCTCCATTGTGTCGCCAAGACGATCCTTGAACATCTTGTTCACCAGGCGCTGGTAGGTAGAACCTGCATTTTTTAGTCCAAAAGGCATAACCTTATAACAGTAAATACCTCGGTCTGTCATAAATGCGGTTTTTTCTTGATCCTCGACGTTCATTAGGATTTGATTGTATCCAGAATAAGCATCCATGAACGTTAACAGTTCGTGTCCTGCTGTTGCGTCGACCAAGGCATCGATATGAGGTAATGGAAAAGGATCATTTGGACAAGATTTATTGAGGTCCGTGAAGTCGATACAGACCATCCATTTTCCATTCTTCTTTGCTACAACCACGACGTTAGAGAGCCAATTGGGGTACTTTACTTCTCGAATTTTCCCTGTCTTGAGAAGGTTGTCGACTTCGTCATTTATCACCTTGTTCCTTTCAGTTGCAAATTTTCTTCGCTTTTGCTTGACAGGCTTGAACGATGGGTCGACATTGAGCTTATGGGAGATTACATCAGGATCTATGCCTACCATATCTTCATGCGACCAGGCGAAACAATCAGCATATTCCTGCAAAAAGGATATCAACTTCTCCCTAAGGCGGGAATTGGGGGATGACCCTATAAAGACTGTTTGTTCAGGCTTGCTTGGATCTAGGACGACTTCCTCCAGGGGATAATCGTTGACTGCTTCAGGAGCATCCTGCGCTTTTTCGAGCCCCTCCTGCGCTGGGACAGCGGCTTGTTCTGGGTTTCCATTATTTGCCATTTTCCTGAAATCGAAAATAGAGGAGACTACGAGAAACTGTTAGTAGGACGCATGTTTGTCGGAGATTTTCTCTAGATGGGGTCCCATGGATGGAGCCAACCTGTTAATGCAAAAAATCGCACCAAAGTACAACTTAAGGTCGATGTGGACTTTAACAACTAAATAAAATAATCTTTTGACAAAGCGTGCGACAAAGACGAAAATGTAAACGAGACAGAGAATTTGGTGACGCGGGAAAAACCTCAACGAGGAAAAAACCCGCGGACGACTGTGGAAGTCGTCGCTGCACTATGGTCGCCAAACAGGGGCGATGTCCTTGTGTTTCTGGTGTCGATCGTACAGAGATTACAATACAAATGAAAGAAAGATTTCGAAATGTAAAGTAACAAGTGTTTTGAATGTAAAACAATGTGCGTCGTGTGTTTAAACTGTGTGTCGTGCGTCGAGAGCGATTCTTCTTTGAGCGATTTCTATGCTTCGAGTATTCTTCGGAGTTCGAGTGTTTGCGTCTATTGTTCGATGTCCTCCCCTGAACTGAGGGTTGATCTTGGAATTTATAGTCTTTGCGCGCTTTAATTGGCTCATTAAATACTTTGATAACTGTCGTAACAGACGTCGTCTTTAGTGCTGTAAATGGCTTTCACCAGTTATAGCCGTTGTCCATTAATGACGTTGACTCCTGCAATAAACACTAGATAAACGTAACAGTTGTATCACGCGTTAGTTATTCGAGGTCGCATGGTTCTATGCGACGATCGTGTGAAACGTACGACATCGTGGTCGAGTGTCGTGAGGTAAATAACTTTTGATCTTAACTTTAGTCGGGGGATAAAGTACTAGGATTTTACCTTACCAGAAGTAACAGAAGTGAGTGCTTTTACTTACCTTGGTCGTGGTCGAGACTGGTGAAATTTTGCCCAAACAGCGACTGCTATAAGACCACCCTGAAGCCGCAGAAGCAGGCCATCTGGCAATTACAGGTCCAGGATGCTCCTAGGACGGCCGACGACTATCGCTTGGAGGAAGTCGTCCTGGACCAGAGCAAGCCTGACCAAGTCGTCTTTGTAGGTTCGTCCCTCGATCCCTGCCTTAAAGACAAACTGATATCTTTTTTGCAGGAACATGCCGACTGCTTTGCCTGGTCGCACAAAGACATGGTCGGTGTTAATGCCAAAAATCGCACCAAAGTACAACTTAAGGTCGATGTGGACATTTAACAACTAAAGAAACGTATCCCAAGACCAAGTAACATTATCGCGGGAAAAAAGTAAATAAGACGAGAGATTTGGTGACGCGGAAAACCCCAAAACGAGGGAAAAAACCGCGGTCGACTCTGTGAGAGTCGACAGTGCACTATGGTCGCCAATTAGGGGCGATAATCCTTGTGTTACAGGTGATTTATGTACAATAAGTTACAAATGAAGTAAAAATACACTTAGTCTTGTGTAAAAAGTGTGCGTCGTGTGTTTAAACTTGCGAAACAAACTGCTGTCGTGCGACTTGAACTGTTGTCATGCGGTGTAAACTGTTGTCGTGCGGTACTTGCGTTAGCGACGTGTGCTCGAATGCGAGAGAGAAAATATAGAAGTAGATGTGAAATGTCGTTGTATAGCTTGATGAAATTCGTCCCCCCTTGCTCGAGGTTGGAGCGTTCCTTTATATAGGTTCCGCCGGTCATTTAATGAGCTTTAATGGTTGGTCTTGTAACCGCTGTGTTCATATGATCTTGCGAGCCTGTAATGTAAAATCGGGTGTCGTCGTTGGTTTTGACCAATGATCTTTTGATGCGTAACATGGGGTCGATAAGCGCCTTTTTTCCAAGGACTTTTGAAATCGAATGTGGTATTTTTTCAGTTTGTGAAGGGTGTTCCGAGCACCCGAGTCCCTTGGATGATGCGATACATGCGATACTTTTGTCGGAGCATTTTTATCAGGGCTTGAATCTGGCTTCGAGCCGCATTCAATTCCGATTACAAAGACAATCATCAAAGTGCATTTAATGTCTGCATCGGTTACAAGACCAACCATTAAAGCTCATTAAATGACCGGCGGAACCTATATAAAGGAACGCTCCAACCTCGAGCAAGGGGGGACGAATTTCATCAAGCTATACAACGACATTTCACATCTACTTCTATACTCTATGCCTAGCTGATAGTCAATCTGTATTCTGAGATTGATGTGCTTTTGCATAGCAAATCTGACTTCTGGTAGTGCAGTTCTGGCTGGTGTGTATCTTTCTGAGAAGTTCAAGCAATATGCGTGGAGTAAGATCAGGTCATATGGGTTCAGAAGGACGAGATCATTGTCATTGAAGATTTCATTTCTGCCTTCTGTTGATTCCATAGTATACTCATGGTATTCGACCCTGTCGTGTTGAAACTTCTTGTGCTTAATGTCCAGAATTCTGCGGATACCGAAGTTTATATTGATGGCTCTGTTTTGATTTGACTTGGTTTGGATGAACTTTAGCCTTGCATCAGAAATGGTGTTTATTCTGATTGGGTTGAGGTATGGGTTAATGGGTACGGTATTTACAGGGATGATGTCTCTGTCAGCATATGGAAATGCAAATACCGTTTCTAAGGCAGGTTTTTCGGTATGAAAGGTAGAGGTTTCTGGGTTCTGTTCTGTTACCATTGGGTTTGGGTCATCATGGGTTTCTGCCATAAGAGTGTCGATGTGAGCAGATTTCTGAGTAGCTTGAGGTTGGGCTTGACTTATTTGTCCTTCAGCAGAGGATGGGTCTGTCCTCTCTGGTTCTTTTGTTGGAGAAGTAGGAGGGTTATCTAGGCAGATGATCTTTGGTGGTTCTTATGTTGACTCTTCTGTCGGTTTGATGACTCTGTCCTTGAACATGTAGTCAAATGCCACTTCAGTCATCTCTGTCATGATTTCCTCTGTTATCCCCTTTTCTCCTTTTGTAGTCTCTGCCTCAGTTGCTTCTGTGATTTTCCCTTTACCCTTGGCTTCTCTTTCTTTTTCAACCTCTTTCTCCTTCTTTGCTTCTTTCTTCTTCTCTCTCTCTCTTTCTCCTTCTCCTTCTCCTTCTCCTTCTCCCCCTTTTGTTGTTCTGAGGACTCACCCAGTTGATCGTCTGATTGACCTTCTTGAGCATCCTCAAAATCATCATCATCGCTAGAGGAGTCAATTCGAGCTTCTGGTGAGGACTGAACAACAAACTTCAGACCAGCTTTGTGTCTCTTGCTTGATGGTTCGTCTGTGGGTGTTTCTTCTGCAGGTCTTTTTGATGTAGAGGTAGCCTGTAAGATAATATCAGTAAAGTTTGAGGCTGCCTTTGTCATCACATCTTCTACCTCTGTTGCAGCACCTCTGATCTCTTTTACTTGAGCCTTGAAGTTGACCTTGTGAGTATCAAGAGACGCTTTCACATGTTGTTCTGTTGCCTTAACTTTCATTACAAATTTTGATGAGATCGTCATCATTCGGCTAAGAATTGATTTTCTGAAGTCTCCCATTTGTCCAAATGTCATGGGTAGGTCATTTGGGTTAGGGCTGGAGATGTTGAGTGGAGTAGCAGATGAGGTGGTTGCTTCTTTTATGGATTCCTTAACAGAGTTGGTAATTATCTCTGTCAAGGTTCTGACGTTAGATTCTGAAAGAATAACCGTGGGGATGGGAAGGGTTCTGTTCATCTGCGCTGTGTGGTTCTCTGTTATGAGTCGCTTTAGCTCGGCAAGATATGTCGAAGTCCTTTTAACTTCCTCTGATCTGATTGATCTTAGGTCGGCTATCTCTGTTGTCAGCTTTCCAATCTCTTCTCCTCTGACCCGTTCAGACTCTGTTCTGAGTGCTTCAGCTTCGGCATATTTTCGAGTTATTTCAACATGCTTGTTTGAGATGTTCAGCAGTTCTTCCCTAAGAGAAGCATTTTCCTTGCGGATCAGCTCCTCCTTTTGTTCATTGATAAGTTTATACTCGTTCAAAGAGTTGTTGATACTGTCACAGAAGCTTTCAAACTCTGCTCTTGTGATAGTGTCAACGGGGGTCTCCTTGGTTCCAGCACATGGATCCAATTATGCCTCGAGTTCAGAGGTGCCTCCGTCAAGAGTTGTGTTGATGTTGGCTCTTGGAGGACTTCCACCTGATCCTTGATCTTCCCTTTGAGGGGAAACAACTACAGGTGTTCTGACCAAAGTTTCCTCTTCCAACTCAGGTTCCGAAGAAGGAAATCTGGTGTGATGAGAAGCATTTGGATCAAGCAATGTCTTCCCTTGTTCTACTATGGTCTCCCATTGTCCCTGAGTCGGACAGATGCTACGTGAGATTACAAAGATCTCTGGTCTATTTTGTGTGGAGTCTAAATGAGCCACAGAGGCATCATCGTGTGGAGGTGACCTATTGATGTTCTGGGGCGAATGAACATCACTACCAAAGATAGTTTCCCTGGCTTTGTGCGTACCAGAGGCATGAAGAGGTGCCTCTGATGGTATAGGCTGGTTGGGTTTCGAGGTGTGCACCTCTGTTTCAATAATCCTTTGCTCTTGATCACCAGGATTAGATTGTGTGGAAGCACTGGGATTTTGGTTAAGGTTACCCTCAGATGTGCTCTGTTGAGCATCTTTTTCTATTCTCTCATTATCCTCGGCTCCTATGGCTGTAGAACTCTTTGGATTCTCTCTGATGTTTCCCTCTTGCTCATCACTATCAGAAGAGATAGTTTCTACCTCTGGTGTTTCTTGTACTTCCTCATGGACAGCCTCTCTAGTAGATGCTCTGTCCTCTACTTCCTCTCTTCTAGAGGAAGACCCCACTTCGGGTACTCTTGCCTCTGGTCTGTTAATTTCCTCACTCAAGCTCTCCAAGGAAGGCTCAGATCCTAAGTATGCTGGGGTTCTCACCTCAGGTTCTTGAGGTTGAGCAGCACTCTGATAGATTTGGATAGAGATGTGGTCAGGGGCGATAAGAGCAAGCATTGTACCTGGAATTCTTCTTATGAAGGTGTATTCGCCAGAAGTGGTGGGGAGGAATTTTGACATCGTCCAAACAGGTGTTGATCGACCCTGATGAGTTAGGTCCAGTCTGTCGAAGGCTCTTCTGATCACCAGACTGATAAAGCGTGGAAACTTGATCATCTTCAAGAACTTGTGAGATCCAACGACTCTCCTCTTGCGATGGATGAGGTTTTTGTGTTTACAGCCGTAAGAAGATCGTTGTAGAGAATGCTGGCGTAGTCAAAGTTTCGATTGAAGAACAATCCATACATGATTTGTAGGATTTCTGTTATGGCTTGGTCTTGACTACCAGATTTGCTGGTAAGGGTTATGTTTAAGGTGGAGAACATGAAATTCCACATAGTGGGTAGATTATGTCGCTTGAACTCTCCAATCCTATTCAGATCCTTGTTGTAACCCAGAAACTTCATGAAATCAAGAAGAACAGCTGTTTTTGGTGGTTTCTCATAGGCGTCTATTCCTAGCTGTCGTTTGGTTTTCATTCGGAAGATTCTTCTTAAGGTACTTGCTCTAATGCGGATTGTTCCCGCTCCTCCATTACTCGTGTTGACACTCCCAACTATCCCGTCTTGTTCTTCGATGTATTGGCATGTGGTCCACCATTGTTGAACATAGATCGCTGGAAGGTGGTCATCGAACTCTGTTAGGGCTCTGAAGATGTCAGAGTTTCTAAAGAACTCAATGAAAACATGATACAGGGGTAGATAGAGTCCTGGAGTGGGATCGAATCTGTAGTTGTTGTCAGCAAACTCGTATGGAAGAACAATGATATCATCGGTGGGTTCTATTCGGCTCGAATCAGCAGAGTTTTGGGGTTCCGCCATTGTTGCAGGTTTGGGTTTTCTTGAAGAACACTGAGGATTTAAATAAAAGAGGGAAAGGTGAAAGGTTTAGGAAGTTTAGAAAAGAAATGGGTCAAGGTTATGGATATTTATAGTCAGAACTTGTGGCTGGGTAATCGCCGTAGATACTGTAGGCACTCAAGTGTCAGAAGGTGGAGTGGCCTGAATTATGTATCGTGGGGACAGCTAGTGGTTTAGCTTTCAATTAGAGGGTGCCACGTGGATTTATTCTGACCACTTTTGTGCAAGTAAACCGTCGCGGTTAGAGATGTGTGGGTAACAAGTGGTTGACGCTCAGAAATAACCCGCACCTCTGATGACGTTACTTCTGATGACGTGGCATAAAACTGACAGAGTTCTGTTCGAGCTTTGCAAGTTTTTGCTTCTGATGAGTGAACCCTTTACCTTATCCCAAAAAAAAAATTTAAAATTTTGTATCTGATGAGGAAATGGTCAAAGAACAATAACATAACTGACTTTGAAAAAATTCACAGAGTTCTGGTGAGAAACAACAGAGGCTCTGGTGAACTATCAGAGTTCTGTTGGGTTCTTGACTTTATCAAAGGATTTTCATCAGAACAGGTTTTCCCTCTTTCTTCAAAAAGATTTGTCAATGATAAAAAAAAAAAAGCAAAGTCAATTTGGATTTGGAAATATGAGTACTGACTTGCTCCCGCTAAAACTATGCATTATCTTTCTTTTAAGCTCCCCCTAGAAAATTGAGCTTAAATCCAAAAAAAACTTTTGTACAAACAAAATTGTATATACAAACAGATTGTTCACCGAAAGCGTGTTGAAAAAGTATGCTTGACAGAGTTCTGGTGAACAATAGAAGCTCGGTTGAACTATCCTACCCAACTGTTTGCTGATTAAGAAGCTAAACCTCCTTTCATCAAGGGCTTTTGTAAACAAGTCAGCAAGCTGAAGATCAGTTGAAACAAAATACATTTCAATAGTCCCTTTTTCAACATGATCCTTTATGAAGTGGTACCTTATGTCGATGTGCTTAGTTTTCGAGTGTTGAACTGGATTGGCTGTTATGGCAATGGCACTCTTGGAGTCGCATAGAATAGGAATTTTACCATACTCCAAGCCATAATCTTTGAGTTGTGTTTTCATCCATATCACTTGAGAGCAACAACTAGCAGCAGCAACATGTTCTGCTTCTGCTGTAGAGGTTGAAACACAGTTCTGTTTCTTGGATGTCCAACTCACCAACTTTTCTCCAAGCAGTTGGCAGCTACCAGAAGTACTCTTTCTGTCATTCTTGCATCCTCCATACTCTGAATCTGTATATGCTACAAGCTCGAAACCAGAGTTAAGAGGATACCAGAGACCCAAAAATTGAGTCCCTTTCAGATATTTAAAGATACGCTTGACAGCTGTAAAATGAGTTTCTGTAGGATTTGCTTGAAATCTGGCACAGAGACAGGTTGCAAACATTATATCAGGTCTGCTGGCAGTTAAGTACAGAAGTGACCCTATCATGCCTCTGTAGTACTTGACATCTGTTGGTTCATCATTAAGATCAGAGTCAAGCTTAACTCCAGTGGCAATAGGAGTTTTCATTGGTTTTGAATCATTGAGCTTACACTTTTTCAACATATCAGAGATGTACTTAGACTGACTTATGAAAGTCCCTCTGTCTGATTGTTTAACTTGTAAACCAAGGAAGAAAGAAAGTTCTCCCATCATGCTCATTTTGAATTCGCTTTTCATTAAACTTTCAAACTTATCACAGTACTCCTGCCTTGTAGACCCAAAGATAATATCATCAACATATATTTGTACCAGAAGTATATCATTCTTATATCTTCTAAAGAATAGAGTTTTATCGACTGTACCTTTCTCGAAGTGATTGACCAACAGAAATTTGGACAGAGTTTCATACCAGGCTCTGGGAGCTTGCTTAAGGCCGTACAGAGCTTTGTCTAACTTGTAAACATGGCCTGGAAACTCTGAACATTCAAAACCAGGTGGTTGCTGGACATAAACTTCTTCTTGCAGTTTGCCATTCAGAAAGGCAGACTTGACATCCATTTGGTAGACCTTAAAACCCTTATGAGCAGCATAGGCTAGGAAGATTCTGATGGCTTCTAGCCTAGCCACAGGTGCAAAGGTTTCGTCATAGTCAATTCCTTCTTCCTGTCTGTATCCCTTTGCAACCAGACGGGCTTTGTTTCTGATGATAATCACATCTTCATCCTTTTTGTTTCTAAACACCCACTTGGTTCTAATGGCCATTTTGCCTTTTGGGAGTGGAACCAAGGACCAAACTTTATTTCTTTCGAATTCCAGAAGCTCTTCTTGCATAGCTTCGATCCAATTTGGGTCCTCTAGGGCTTCAGAAATCTTCTTCTGCTCAATCATGCTTAAAAATTTTACAAAGAAGGCTTCATTGATTGTGGCCGATCTTGTCTTCACACCATCTTCAGCAGCACCAATGATAAGATGATGAGGATGATCCTTTGTCCATCGTGTCATGGGAGCATGGACAACAGGCGGGGTTTGTGCTTCTGATGTGAAACGACGAACTTCAGCATCAGAGCTCTGTTGATTGGGACCAGGGCTCTATGGCACACGACTTTGGAGAGTGGCCTCATTGCTCTGAGAGTCATTAACAAGGCTCTGTGAAGGTGAGCTTTCAAACAAGGAGTCTTTGCCAATATTAGTTAGCAAAGGTGATGATGGCTCTTGTTCAGGTCCTCTCTCGTTCTGATGTGGTTCCTCATTTCTCTGTATCACTCCTGTAGACAGAGAAGTAGATGGTGAAATATTGGAGGGACCAGTGAGAGATGTACCTGTCAGATTCTGTTCTGATGAGTTCTGAGCTTGATCTCCTCTGTTGATGTTATCAGAGGAATCATCATCATTGAAGAAATCGTTGAACATGAGATTGATATCTTCTTCCCTTGTCTTTGAAGAACTTGTCTTTTTATGTTCTGTCTTTGTCCCCTCTGTTGATTTACGATCAGAGGAGCTCGATGTGCTTTCATCAAAGGACACGTTTACACTTTCTTGAATGACCCGACATCTGGAGTTGTAGACTCTGTAGGCTTTAGAGGTTAAGGAATAACCAATAAAGATTCCTTCGTCTGCTTTCTTATCAAACTTTCCCAGCTGATCTCTGTCATTCAATATGTAGCACTTGCAACCGAAAACATGAAAGAATTTCACGTTTGGTCTTCTATTGTTGATGAGTTCATAAGGAGTCTTCTTAAATCTCTTTACTATCACAACTCTGTTTTGGGTAAAACAGGCTGTTGAGACTGCTTCTGCCCAGAAGGTTATTGGAAGGACAGAGCCAGCCAACATGGTTCTGGCGGCTTCTACCAGCGTTCTGTTCTTTCTTTCCACAACTCCATTTTGTTGTGGAGTTCTTGCAGCTGAAAAGTTCTGGGAAATACCTTCCTCTTATAGGTAGGTATCGATTTTGGCATTCTTGAATTCTGTCCCATTATCACTTCTCAACTTTTGCACTTTTAATCCTAACAGAACCTGTATCCTTCTCAACAAACTTATCAAAATTTCTGGGACATCAGATTTTACTCTGATGAACTCAATCCAAGTATATCTAGAATATTCATCAATTAAAACAAGGATATACTTCTTGCCCGACAGACTTTGCACAGAGATTGGACCACAGAGATCCACGTGAAGCATATGCAAAGGTCTGGGACAACTATGATCACTCTTTGTTCTATGTGAAGATCTTTTCATCTTACCCAGTTCACAAGCAGAACAGAGATGGTCTTTGTCAAACTTCAGAGAAGGTAGTCCTTTTACTAATTTCAGTTTCACGAGCTTGTCAAGGTTTTGAAAGTTCAAATGGGCAAATCTTTTATGCCAGAGCCAGGCATCTTCATTTTTCAAAGACACTAAACAGAGTTTCTCTGTTGTAGAGTTTTGGTTTGGTTTAAAATTCATTTTGTAAAGATTGCCTTTTCTGTCAGCTCTTAAAAGTTCTTGACCAGACTCGGAAAGTAACAAGGAACAATATTTCTTCCTGAAATTGACATCAAAACCGTGATCACATAGTTGACTTATACTGAGAAGATTATGATTTAATCCTTCAACATAAGCAACTTCAGAGACTGAAACACCACCATTTACTAATGTACCATAACCTTTAATTTGTCCGCCATTGTCTACTCCGAAGGTTACTGCACTCCCCATCTTGTGTTTTAAAAGAAGTTAACAGCTCCTTATTCCCCGTCATGTGCTTGTAGCATCCAGAATCCAAGTACCAGATCTGCACATGAGGTTTCTGCAAGACAGATTAGTTCCTTTTAGGTACCCATTGCATAATGGGTCCTTTCCTGTTAGGCTTAGGTGGGTTGACAGACTTTCTTTTGGGCTTTCCATACTGTGATGGTGTGCCAGAGGTTTTCCTCTATGTATTCTGAACAGTCGTGGGATTTTTCTTTTGAACGTACTGATTCAGAACACAGTGGGGACCATTCAGATGATTTTGCAATTTTAGTAACAGTTGAATACAGTTGCAGTTGATGGAACATGACTGATGCACATTGTTTTTATTCAAAAACTATTTGAATGGAGCTTGATTCTGAAAGATTTTAGGACCAGATGTCTTTGCATACAATCTGTCCTGGTTCTGTTTCTTAAAACTGTTATTCCTAGAAACAACCTCTGTTGACACGAAGCTCTTTGGAATAGATTCATTTGACCAGAGAGGATTTCCCTTTTGATTTACACTAGAATTTGGAATAGATCTGTTGTTTGCTATCCATTTTCCCTTCTGTTCTGGTGTGAATTTTACAGGTTTGAAAGCAAGAGGAACATTTTGGTTTACAAAAACACTTTTGTTTTTCTCTCTCTTCTCCACTTCTACTGCATTAGAAGCAAGAATTTTAAAACCTTTGTTGTTAAACTCAGTTACCGGTATAAACCTTGATTGTTTCTTGAAGAAAGAAACATCATCTTTTAGATCCGTAGATTCTATCGGTATCTGCTTTAACTTGTGTAAAATTTTCTTTTGTCCACAAAAAATCTGTTCATCTACTTCAGAGTCAGAGTCACTGTCAGAGCCTAGAAAGTCTCTAGTGGCTCTGTCGGAGGTTTTTGTTTCAATGGGTATGACAGAGATATTTGTTTTGAAAGTTCTGAACCTTCTCAACTTTGGCTTTAAAGAATCTGAAACAACATTTTCCTCGATAACTTTCAACAAATCTTCCTCAAAAGATGTTCTTATGGATTCAGGGGTAGAAGAGAAGACGGGAGCTTCTGGATTGAGTTTGCTCTGTGGGATTTCAACAGAGGACTCAGTCACAGAAGTAACAGACTTCTGTCCTTTGAATGAGTTGAAGTTAAAAATCTCTTTTGTATCCAAATCCTTGACAAAGTTAGGAAGTATGATTCTAGCTCTTCCTTGATCAAGATTAAATTCTGAGGATGGTTTTAAAACCTTTTGATGATCAGAGGAATCATAGCTGACGTTCCTAAAGTCAAGATTTCTTTGTTTTGAGAAAGCATCTGAAGTTTTGGTTCTTTTGAAAACAGCATTACCAGATATCACGTCCTCTTGTATTTTCCCAACACAAAAGGCAGAGGACAGAGATGTCTTCTTCCTTTCGTCATAGGGAGCAAGGTCAGAGAAACCAAGACCTTGCGTATCCATCTGGGAATTTATCTTGATGTGCACATCTTGTGCATCCTGGTACTTTTTAATCTGAATTTCTTTTCTCTGTAGAGATTGATGCATAATTTCCCTTTCTCTTTGAAAATAATCAGTTAGAGCAACAGAATTAAGTCTCTCTGTTTCAGACTTTTTCAATTTTCAGACTTCTGTTTCAAAATGTTTTCATATTCGTTAATTCTGTCAGAAAACATGCTCTCTTTCTTCTTTTGCAAAATTTCTAGCTCAGATTTTTCTTTGAGCTAGTTTTCTTAGCTCTTTTTCTTCAGAAAGTTTTTGTTTAAGAAGTTGAAATTCCTCATTCAGCATAGAAACATGCATTTCTAATTCTGAGTCAGACTTGGATTCAGATGAGCATACCTTGGCACTGGATCTGGTGGTCTCCAGCGCTATGTCGTTAGACTCTGTCGTAGTAAGAGCGAATGCATGAGCTAGATCTTCTTCTTCTGCTGTTCCCTTCGTTATTTCTGGTTCTCCAGTCATCCAGTCAACAGCTTCTTCTAAACTTTCATCATCTACAGCAACTCCACAAAAGTTGGCTTGTTCTGGTTCATCATCAGAGGATGAATCAGAAACCCAGTTCTCCATTTCAGCCACGTAGCTTCTTTATCTGTAGTTGTACTTGTATTTGTTCTTGTAGTAGTCCTGGTCTTTTACCAGTTTGCCTCTACAATTAACAGAGAAGTGCCCAGGTTTGTCACATCTGAAGCAACGTCCATCATTCTGATTGATGGGTTGAGCAGCATCGGCCTTCTGTTGTGCTGGTGGATTTTCTCTTCTGTTTTGTGGAGGTTGTCTTTGTTCTGTGGTAACTATGTTGTTACTTTGTTCTGGTGCAACGTATTCTCTTCTGTCTTCTTTTCTCTCATATCTACCTCTTCTGTCAAACTTATTGCCAAATCTCTTGTTAAATTGTTGAGTTATTAGAGAAAGAGATTGAGCAAAAGCTTGAATGTCATCATCCTCTGATGAGCTTTCCTCTGTATCACTCTCTGCAACTAAACTTTTCTTTCCTTTCTTTTTAACTGACTTATCTTTCTTTCTCTCTCTGATTGAACTCTCTTTGTTGGACTTTTCTGATGTGGTTTTCTTAGAATCAGAAACTAAAGCGATTGGTCCTGCAATGGTGGATTTGCCTTTTTGCTTGACAACATCCTTCTCTTGTGCGGCCAAAGTGCCATACACATCTGTTAGAGACCATGCATCTAAGTCCTGGTTGGCTTGTAAAGACATGGACAAATTTAACCATTCATCATTCAAACTTTTCAAAAACAGAACATTGTTATCTTCCTTCGACCTAACAACCCTACATTTTTTGCATTTGTTGATCAACACATTAAATCTGTTGTAGGTTTGTTGTAAGGTTTCCTCAGGAAGTGCCTTGAAATCGTTGTATTCATTTATACATTAGGTCCTTCTGTTCTTTTGGGTCTTGATACCACCCTCAAGTTGGTTAAGAAGTTGATCCCAGATTTCCTTAGCAGTAACACATGAATCTAGTTCTTGAAATATTTCGTTTGGAATGGCCATTATCAGTAGTCTAACTGCTTTAAGATCATTTTCCATTTTTAGATTTTCCTCATCAGTAAAACCTGTGGTTTTAATCTCATAATGAGCTGGAATCTCAGCAGTAGTTCCTGTTGCGGGTACATGAGGAACAAAAACCATGGGTTGGTATGGTCCGTCCGTGACAGATCGCATTAAGTCTTTATCCATACCATCGAGAAAGTTAACCATCCTGATCTTCCACTGAGCATATTCATTTCTCATAAGAGTAGGAGGTTTTGTTAAAGAACCAGCAGTATAGATAGCATTTATACCGTTGTTCGCCATTTTTAAAAAAAACAGAGTATAGTTGTTACAAAAAGATTTTCAACTCAGAGATGAGTTTTAAACAGTAACTAATGGAACAGTAACTTCTAAGAGAAACGTTTAAACTAAGCTAGAAAACTTTAAACACAGTTATATGAGCTATGAAAGCTTGTTTAGACTAGGAAGCAGTAAAAACAGAGTATGTAATGAAGCCTTTAAAGACACACAAACACAATCAACAACAGTGAGTCAACCTTGGTAGATTGGATCGTTTGGTTTAAGAAAACCAAAGAAGCTCTGATACCAATTGTAGGTTCCCAGATTCACTTTGTATCATATTAATGGTAGTGAAATAGACAGCGGAAGCAAATTAAATAAAGCCATTAAAATGAGTGATTGTGTAAACGATAAATGAACTATGAGAATCAAATATTGAACAGTAAAATGATAACAGGATCAGATATAAAAGCTGCTCATATATTGATAATGAATCACACCAAGAACATGTTCAAGTGTGTTCGGAAATCTCATAGGACAACAATATCGTACGGAGGTAGTGCTCGGGATTGCTGCAGTGTGTGCTTAAACAATTGTGGAAAAACTACTCTTCCAAAAGCTTACAATTGTTTGTTCCACTACCTCTCTATTTATAGCCCTGGAAAAGTGAAGGCAGTGTACTATCGTACCCTAGAATGACACGTGGAAAGTGTGTCTCCTATTTTTAGGGCATACGTGGAAAGTATGGACACTTGTCTAACACTTGGGATTTCCTACGAGACTTAGGCTGACAGAGGTCTTCACTTCACCAGAGCTCTTTCGCAAGAGCTCTGTTGGTCTTTTGTTAAACACTTGTTCTTCTGTTGGAAGTCTTCGACAGAGCTCTGTTGAGCTCTGTTGGTCTTCTGACTTGAACTTCTTCCGAATCTTCTGTCTGGTCTCTGTTGGTCTTCTGACTTGAGCTATTTTCAATACTTTTACATAACAGATACTTGGGGCCAACAAATAGTATGTTAGAATTTCAAAAGGAGTTGGTAAGGAATATGAATGATATGAAATCTTCATTGATACAAGCCTTCAGTTCAATATTGGCTAGTGTTTCAAAGCCATTAGCCATCATGCCTATGTCTGTAGCTGAACCTGAAGAAGAATCAACTCATAATTTAAAAAGGAAGTTTGATGATAATGGTCCTCATGATCATCAAAAGGGGGAGAAAAGGCAAAAGCATAATTCTGAGGTTGATGAACAAAGCACTGATAAGTTAGAAAAGGTTGAAAAGTCAGCTGATATTGACTTAGTATATTTTGAGATTTCTGATATGCAGTTAGCAGTTGCAGAGCTTCAAAATTCAGAAAATATTCAAGTAGTTGATGAATCAGCTGAAGTGGAAAATCAACAGAAGTTGAGAAGTTGGTTGAGGTTCAGACTATTAGTTCAGATACTGAGGAAGAGATGGAAATGGAAAAGATGGGAAGTGACAACTCAAGTAAAACAGAGGAATTGGTGTTGAATACAGAGATGGAGATTAATTCTGATGAAACTGAAATTCTTATGGCAGATACTGATCAGAATGATGAGACTAAAAAGATGGATATTTTTGGATCAGATAAGGTTATATCAGATCAGAATGATGTTATAGAAGAAATGACAGATTCTTCTGAAGAATGGTGTGAAATAACTATGGCAGATATCTCTGAAGAAAGATTGATTGAAAGTTCTGAGATTAACACTTGTTTAGAGATAGTTCCTTATACCAGTTATGAACTTGAAGAGAAAAGACTGAATGATATTTTGATAAGGAGAATGCATAGTGAGTTGCTCAGAGCTCTTAACATTCAGAATGTTCAAAGAGTTATCAGATTGGTGAGGCCAATTGATTTGTTGGGAGAAGAAGATCACTCTGTAAGATACACAAAGCAGTTTGTAAAAGACATTGTAGAATTTTTCTTTGAAGATGTATCAGAAGAAGATCTTGTGAAAGTTGAAGACTTCTTTATGCCTTGCTACACTTACAGAAGGCCAATTGTGATTCCCAGAATTGATTTACCCATTCTTGAAGAACCTTTGTGTGACTTTATTGTTGAAAGAGAAGATACACCATTGGCAAGAAACTTGGATGTTAGTATTTTCCCTGAAGACAATTATGAGTCTGTCTACTGCAAAGATGATGAATTTGTTGGCATTGAGAATTTTATTGATGGATTCTTGGATGAGAGGATTCAGATGACATATGTGGAAGCTTCAAACAGGTTAAGAAAGACTGATGAAAAGCTACATGTTCAGAAAAGAATTGTGAAGGTGGTAGACTTTCTAAGTGAAGAATTTGATGGTCTGAGATATGTTAATCTGAATGTATTGAAAGAAGGAAACTTAAAGGTGAAAATGACAAGTTTTGATTTCCACAGATTGTTCTTGGAAGATCAAATTTTCTTGGTGAAATTCTTTGCTGGTACTGAAGATGCTTGGATAGAACTTGAATGCAGAAGAGTTTTGGGAATATATGTCAAAAATTTGTATTTGTATGATTTTCAATTGGCAATTGAGTCAAGGAAAGAGAAATGTAACTTGACAAGTCCAATCAGAACTCTTGAAGGAATAAGAAACTTTGATGGCTTTGTGAGTGAAGAAGTTGGAAATGAAAGATTCATTCATTCAGAATTCAACGAAGTCATTCTATTCAGATTGAATGATCTAGTAAAGTATAGTGATGCTACTCTGAAGAAGACAGTAATGAAGATACAAGCTTATGTTGAGAATGTCAGAGTTTCTGTGAGAGAAAAATGTATAAGATGTGTCACTAAAAGACTTGAACTCAGAAACAAAATCAGAAATTGCAATGAATGGTTACTTTCAGAAGTAAATCCAAAGAAGATCTTACACAGAGATTTTGTTTTTCCAGCTGAATATCAAGTAAATGGTGTTTACTCAGAAGAAGTTGAAGAAGATATTCCAGATGTGTCTTCACAAGATGTTCAAATGAAAAATGCAGATCAACCAGAAAAGTCTGAGGCTAATGAAGAAGAAATACCTGTTGATGTTAATGGTTACTTTCTGTAGTATGCTCTTCCTAACTTCTTTCAGCCAAGAGAAGTCAATTTTCTAAGTGTTTATCATGACAGAACAGAGATACATCAATGTCTTCGGGGTGAAATGTCACAGCGCTTAGGAAAACCAAAAGAATCAGTGTATTCAGATTTCTTAATCACAGGGATTAGAGAATTGAAAGAGAAGAAGTTCATGAAACATGAATATTACTCATTTGAAGTCTTAAGAGAAGATGGAAAAGTCTACTACTTTACTGAAGCAAATTTTGAAAAAATCTCAGTAACAGATGTGTACAGATTGTATAGTCTTTTGTCAAATAAAGACTGCAGTAAACTGAAAAAGGAGAGAGGAGCATTGGCTGCAGTGAGAGAGGATATGTTTTATATTCATAGATGGCATGCATACACAGATTTTCAGATTGCACTATATTTATAAAGGCCATGTGTATATCTCTCAAAGCCAAATAATGAGCATGAAAATTTGAACCTTCTGAAAAGTGGAAATGTTACAAGATATCCAGAGTTGGGAGTTTTCTTAAGAAATGACAGAAATGAAAAGATTTTCTTCAGATCAGAGGAAGTGGCAAAGTATTGTTCAGGAACTTTAAGGTTCATCAAACACAATCTGGAGAAAACGTTACAAAAGGGAAAGCAAGTTGAAGAGATTCAAGAGATCATAGAAAAGATTAACAGAACGCTTACTCTGAGAAATGTACTGGTTTTGAAGATTGTTCCAGCACTAAAAGAATATGATGATGAGAAGTACATAACTATTTGACAAAAAGGGGGAGATTGTTAGATCTGAAGTTTTGTCAAAAGTTACAAGTGTTGGATCTGAATAGAAGACTCAGAGTTCTGAGTTAGAAGACTCAGAAGTTCTGATCTGAGAAGTCTCGAAAAGATTACAAGTGTGGAATCTGAATAGAAGGGTCAGAGTTCTGAGTAGGAGACTCAGAACTTCTGATGATGAAGATAAAAATATCACAAGTGCTTGAAGGAAGTTCTGAAGTGCTTGATCAGAAGGATGTTTAGAAGTTCTGAACATGTTGTTCAGAACTTATGTCTTAGGATATTTTCAGTTATATTCAGTTACTAATTAGGACACGTGTAATTGTTCTATTAGTCTGTTTCTCATATGTACTATAGCTTTAGCTTTTCCTTACAGTATATATATAGCAGTTAGGAACTGTAAGCTAACTAATCTTTGGCATAATCTTCCGCATAACATTGTATTCAACTTTTGTAATCTTTGAGAGATTCTCTCTCTAGATCTGTAATCTGTTCTTAATCGAATACAAGTGCGTTGATCCAAATCTCTATCATTCTACTGTTTGATTGTGCATATTGATTGTAAGATTGAATCCTGGTTTCTACAGGTTTGTTCAAAAAACAAATAAGAAAACTTACCTTGATGTCTTCATGTTGAATTCTCATGATGTCTACACTCACTATATAAGTCAGTTATACATACTCCCCCTAAAATTATGCATGTAAATTCTAACAACTCTCCCTGAAATCATAAACACACCTCAAACAGAAACATATATCTTAAAAAAAAGACAAGAAAGAAATGTAACAAATTGAACACAAATTTGTAAAGCAACTAAATCATGAAAATTTAAAGAACATATATTCAGCATATAATATGATGAACAATTTATGTTTATCAATCTGTATAAACTATCTAGATTGAGATAAATAAATTTCCATCTATTAAATGGACAATATAGATACTTTAAACCTTCAACATGCTAAGCTTTGAAACCAAGAAATGAAAACGTTTTTCATCCAAAGCCTTTGTGAACAAATCGGCAAGTTGATATTCAGTTGTGACAAAATAAAGTTCAATTGTACCTTTCTCAACGTGATCTTTAATAAAATGATACCTGATATCAATGTGTTTCGTCTTTGTGTGTTGGACATGATTAGTTGAGATTGCAATAACACTCTTGATATCACATTAGATTGGGATTTTCTGGTATTTAAAACCGTAGTCCATGAGTTGAGTCTTCATCCACAGAACTTGTGAACAACAGCTCGCCGCGACAACATATTCAGCCTCCACAATTGTGTTGAAACACAATTCTGTTTCTTCGACGCCCAACTCACAAGCTTGTCTCCCAAGAACTGTATATGGCTAGAGGTGCTCTTTCTGTCTAGTAGGCTTCCTCCGTGATCAACATCAGAATAAGCAGTGAGTTCGTAGCCTGTCCCGTTGGGATACCCCAGACCAAGATATGGTGTGCCTTTTACGTATCGAAAGATGCGCTTGACGGCTCCAAGGTGTGACTCTTTCGGTTTAGCCTGAAATCTAGCACAAAGACATGTGACAAACATAATATCCGGTCGACTAGCAATTAAATACATTAATGACCCTATCATATATCTATACGTCCTAAGATCAACGTCCTTACCATCGGTATCCAGACCGATCTTGGATTCTGGTGCCATTAGAGTTCCAATCGTCGTACAGTTTTCCATCTTGAATTTCTTCAAGATATCAGACACATACTTCGACTGATTTATGAAAATTCTAGTTGAGAACTGTTTGACTTGAAGTCCAAGGAAGAAGTTGATTTCTCCCATCATACTCATTTGGAATCTGGCCACCATTAGTTTAGAGAACAAAGTACATAATGAAGAGTTAGTAGAACCAAATATTATATCGCCAACATAAATTTGAACAAGAAGAATATCACCTTGTTCACGTTTAGTGAAGAGAGTCGTATCGATTTAACCCTTTTCAAAGCCGGATTCAAGTAGAAAAGTGGATAGAACCTCATACCATGCTTGAGGGGCTTGTTTCAGTCCATAAAGTGCTTTGTCTAAAATATAAACGTGGTTTGGTTTGTCTTTGTCCACAAATCCTTCAGGTTGAGACACGTACACTTCTTCTTTCAAGATGCCATTCAAGATTGTTGTATTGACATCCATTTGGTAGACGGTGAAATTCTTGTAGGTCGCAAATGCTAAGAACATCCAAATTGATTCTAATCGAGCGACCAGAGCGTACGTCTCATCGTAATCAATACCCTCTTGTTGTCGGTAACCTTTTGCTACTAGCCTAGCTTTGTTCCTTATGACTATTCCGTCTTTATCTTTCTTCTTTTTAAATCCCCACTTGGTGCCGATAATACTTTTTCCTTTGGGTCGAGGAACTAATCGCCACAGTTTCAATGCTTCGAACTGATTTATCTCTTCCTGCATAGCAATTACCCAGTCCGGGTCTTCCAAAGCTTGTGGAACTGTGGTTGGATCAACATTACTCAGAAAAACCACGAACCAACATTCATTGGCAGTTGCATATCTGGTTTTCACTGGATCAGACAATTCTCTTATTACTTGATGTAAAGGATGACTTCGCGTCCACTTTTTCGAATGCGGGCGTGGGGAAATTGTATCTTGATTAGGGTCTACTAATGACTGATCTTCTTCCGGAATTGGTTCACTTGTTAATGTGGGTTCTGGTTGAGGCACAAATTGTTCATTATTTGAAATAATTTGTACGACCTCAGGAACCTCTTCAGATGATACCTCAGGAAATCGTTCTGCTCATTAACATTTGAAACATCCTCAGTTGAAGAAACATCATTAGGAGATTCTTTTTGTACTGTTTGTGTAGAATTCATGACTTGAGTATTTGGTGAAGACTCTGGAATTATTGCGTCAGTATCATTTGATATTTTTTCCATAGATGGACCAGACATGGTGGCTTGTACAACATTCTGAGCAACCGTATTCCTGTCAGAAACATTAGAAGATGAGTTATAACTACCAAAATACTCATCATAAAAATTCTTGAAAAGTTGATCAAGTTCATTTAAGTGAGATTTAGAAGTGGAAGCTTGATCTTTATCAGATTTAGTGGAAGCTGGACTGATTTGTCCAACGTCGGTAATCCCGGGTTCTGTACTGCATTGTACATAAGCCAATTCCTCCGTCTCATCAAATTCGACATTGATGCTCTCAATCACTGTTCTTGAAGACTTGTAATAGATTCTGTACGCCTTTGAGGTGGATGAGTATCCGATGAACACACCCTTGTTCGCCTTAGGACTGAATTTGTTCAAGTTGTCCTTGTCATTCAGAACCATAGACCTGCAACCAACAGAACGAAAGTATTTAATATTTGGTTTTCTATTGTGTATTATCTCATATGGAGTTTTGCCAAAACGTTGGTGTATGATGGAGCGATTTTGTGTATAGCAAGCTGCTGACACTGCATCAGCCCACAGAAATAAAGGAAGATTAGAATACGATAACATCGTTCTTGCGACCTCAACTAGAGTACGATTTCGTCGTTCAACAACTCCGTTCTGTTGTGGTGTTCTTGCCGCTGAAAATTGATGAGTCGCTCCCAACGATTACATGAAATCATCCATTGTTTTATTCTTGAACTATGTGCCGTTATCTGACCTTATTGTTTGAACCGCCTATTGTAGATTAACCTGAAGCATCTTCACTAAGGAAATGACTACCTCGGGTGTTTCATCTTGGGAGCATAGAAACTTTACCCACGTGTACCTCGAGTAATCATCAACGACCACTAGAACATACCGTTTGGCACTGATACTTTGAGTCCTCATAGGCCCACAAGGATCCATATGTAAGATTTCTAATACATTCTTCGTGCTTGGTTCAGGTTTCGGTGGGTGAGGAACTCTCTTCATTTTACCCTTCTTGCAAGCAGTGCAAAAATTCTCTCTTTCAAACTTCAATACAGGTAGACCTTTGACTAAATCACCTATGATGAGCTTTTGAATATATCTGAAGTTTAGGTGAGATAAGCGTTTATGCCATAACCAACTCTGTTTGACGGAAGCTCTAGATAACAGACACACATCATTGTTGGGCTTGATTGTTGAAAGATCAATCGTATACAAATTTGACTTTCAAGTGCCAACTAGAAGTTCTTCTCCTCCTTCAGTCCGAACTGGACATCTTTTCTTTTTGAAGTTGACTTCTAAGTCTTTGTCACAAGATTGACCAATATTGAAAAGATTGTGCCCCAAACCCTCAACATAGTTGACTTTGGTTATTCCGACGTTGTCATTTACAAAATCTCCATAACCCAATATAGGTGAGTACTGATCATTACAAAACTTTACTCGACCACCGTTTTTCTCTACATATATAGTGAGCAGCTCTTTTCTTCCAGTCATGTGTTTTGAGCAGCCCGAATCTAAGTACCATACATGACTGGTCTGCAAACAATCAAATCAAGTGGCTTTAGGTACCCATTTGTAGATGGGTCCTTTTGGGTTTGGAGTCGGTACATTTTTAACGTTTGTACCATTTTTGAAAGTTCTTTTATGATTTCCTTTGAAATAAAACCTTTTAACACCAGGAATAGCATAACCAAACCAGTTAAAAGAATCACTTTTATCGATAAAATCATCCACACCAGAAAATGAACAACAAATCTTTTTATGTGCAAAACTGATCAATTGTTGCAAAGTGTAAATCTTGTATGGAACAAGTTTTTGTTTATGGCAAACAACATGATTTATTATAGTAGAATCAGAATTGTTTTTCATCGTATCAAAAGGAACATCGGATGATTTTGTCTGATCCACATCCTGTGTGGACTCCTTAACTCTCCACTCAAGCTTTTTGTTGTTTCTCAAATAACGATCTGAAACACCAGAAAAATAAGAGTCATAAGTTTTAGAATTTGAAGTTTGAAAAGATTCAGATCTTTTTGCTTTTCTTTTCTTTTTCTGTAACGACCTTTTAGATTTAGATTTAGATTTAGAGTAATAATCGTTATCAGAAGTTTTCTCAACAGATTTTGAAGATTCACCTTTGAAAAAGTTCCTATTTGGTTCATCTTCTTTAACTAAAAATTCAGTATGATCTGGAGGTTTAGCATTGATATCAAATTGAACAGGTGTTTCATCTACACCTTTATTTTTATCTTCACAAGGATTTTCAATATCACGATCAGAATGGCCGTCATCGGTGGTGTGAAAAATAACATAAGACTTTGGATACATAAAATCATTGAACTTTTTACAACTTTCTTTTTCAGCTTCCGATGGAATGAACATTTAAGAAGTTATATCAACAGATTGATTTTCCAAATCCCAAGATTCAGAATCCTCTTGAGATCCATAGGCATGCTTTTAAAGAAAGTGTTTCCCATAAAAGCCTTGCATGAAGAAACATCTGAATCTGAAGAATGTTTTTCTTTTAAAATTTTCTCTTCAGATTTTTCTTCATGTTTTGTTTTTATCTCATTTAAATTGTTTGAAAATACAGTAAACATAACATCCTTCTCAAAACCCAAAACCCCAATTTGACCTAACTTTTCTCAAAATCATCCAAACCGAAATTGGAGAAACAAAACACTAGGAGATCATCAATGGAACATTTATAACTCATAATGAAGCTTGTAAATGGAGGAAATGAACTAACTGTTTGGGTAAAATTTCCCCAGTCTCGACCACGACCAGAAAAGGGAAAATATTTATTACACCTTTTTTATGATAAAATAAAATCATGAACACTTTATCGTCTGACCAAAGTTTAAATCAAAAGTTACTCACGACACTCGACCGTCGTAAGAGACCTTACGACCTCGACCGACTAACGTATGACAACCGTTATGATTTCTATGTTTAATGCAGGATCAACATCATTAATGGCCAACGGACATAACCGACAAAGGTCAATTATGAGCATTAATCTCAGCGACCGTTATGACCGTTACTCAAGGTTTTATGGAGTCACTTAAAGCCATGGAAGCTATATAAACAAGGGTTCCATCATCATTTGCGCACAATCTGAACTCTCAAGAACACTCACTGAAAGAACGAAGAAAGCATTATCTCTCGAGCAGACGACGCACGACACAGTTATCATTACACACGACACACTTGTTTTTACATTCGATACACTTGTCTACTTCACAAATTAGGTTATTTCTATCATTTGTATTGTAACCATTGTACTCCCGACACCTGAAACATAAGGACATCGCCCCTGTTTGGCGACTATAGTGCAGTGACGACATCCATATTCGTCCGTGGGTTTTTTCCTCGTTGAGGTTTTTCCCGCGTCACCAAAATCTTTTGTCTCATTTACGTTTTTTATCTTAGTCGCATAGTTTTGTCGAACGAGTTCTATCTTTAGTTGTTAAGCTCCACAATCAACCTTAAGTTATCCTTCTGGACGATTTTTGGCATTAACAGTTTGGCGCCCACCGTGGGGCCCCGTCTAGAGAAAATCTTCGTCAAACGTGCGTCCTACTAACGATTTCCCGGAGTTTCCTCTTTTTTCTGTTTCTGGAAAATGGCAGGTAATGGAAACCAAGAGCAGATCATCGCCCAGATGCATTGGGAGCTTGAAAATGCACGCCGTCAGATCAATGCCCTTTCTGATCAAAGTCGAAGGCCAGCCAAAGAAATCGCACGGCTGAGGAATCCATTCGAACTGCAGAACGGTCCCAGACCATTCGTTCAGAATCCAGGTCCAGTGTCGTTCGGTCAGAATCCATGATCTGCTCCGTTCGGTCAGAATCCATGTTCGGGCCCGTTCATGCAGAATCAGCAGCAAGGCCCGTTCATGCAGAATCAGCAGCAAGGTACCTTCATTCAGAATCCGCAGCAGGGATCGTTCGTTGGCAATCCCCTGTTCGGGCCAATTCCTCCTCAGCATCTGAGGCCACCACTCATGAACAATGGGTCTCAACCGTACTTTGTCCCTTTCAACGGGGACGCCAATGGTTCGTCGTACGGGAATGGCACCAGTTCAGGAGTTAACCCTCAAGCAAGAGTAAATCCTGATCCTAACAACCCCGTCGCTCAGCGGTTGAAGATGCTAGAAGATCAGAATGAGTGTCTCCTGTCCTTACTCGCGAAGCTACCGGGGGCAGCCGTGCCCGTCGACGTCAAGCCTCGCTCGGGATTTTAGGCATCGCCTTTCGTTGACACGATAGCGACTGTCGACATCCCGAAGAAGTATAACATCCCCGCCTTCACGCCCAAGTATTCAGGGGTAACCGATCCAACGGAGCACATTGCGCAGTATAAGCAGCTGATGTGGACGATCTCGATCCCGCATATGTATCAAGAAGTTTGCATGTGCAAGAGTTTTGGGGCGACCCTCATGGGTCCTGCCCTCCAATGGTTAATTAACCTCAAGCCCAAGTCCATCCGGTCTTTCGCTGAATTAGTCAACCAATTCTCCCAGCAGTTCGCCAGCAGTCGCAAAATGGAGAAGCAGACCAACGATTTGAATTATGTCGTGCAGAAGGCCGGTGAATCCATCCGGAGTTATTTCAAGAGGTTCAATGTAGAGATGATCAGTGTCCGCAACTGCAACATCAAGACCGCGATCGAAGATTACAAACGTGGTCTAGACGACAGTTCAGGTCTATACACTGACTTGACCAAATATCCTCCAGAGAATTTCGAAGACGTCCGTGCAAGAACCCTTGCTTATATGAGGGTGAAAGATGACGCTGACTTTCGTCGAAAGCATTCTGACATAAAAGGTCGCTAAGTGTAAAGAAGCCGGAGTTCAAGATGAAGGCAGTGTCCAAGTCAGAACCTGCGCGACAAATCTCGAACGTCCGATTCAAGACGAAGGCGGAGTTCAAGACCGCGACCGCGACCAAATTCCCTCAGTACCCTAAGATATCCTCCTACGGATTCAAAGGGACTACTAAGGACTTTGTCGAGGCCCTAAAGACCGTCCAGGCGATCATCCGGTGGCCGAAGAAGTCCGACAAAGATGACGGTAAGAAATCGAAGTGGTACGATTTCCACATCAACCACGGTCACATGACGGACGATTGCATAGCTCTCAAAAAGGAGCTGACATATCACGTCCCGGAGGGAAATCTCAAGAGTATCATCGTTGACGTCGTTACTCCAGCTAACGATGCTCGACACCCGACTTCTGAGCATGCAAAGGTCGTCAACTGCATCACTGGTGGGTCTGACGTATGCGGTCTGACGTATTCCGCAGCCAAACGTCATGCCAGCCAGGCACCTGACGATCGACCTACCCCTCGTTCATCAAGACCCAAAGAAGATCTAGAATTGGAAGCCATAAATATTTCATTCGACCAAGATGATCTCGGTGACTCGTATCAGAAGCATCATGACGGGTTGATCATTCAACTCACGATTGGTAATTGTTTAACCCGATGTGTCTTGGTTGATGGAGGCTGTTCACTAAACGTCATCTTCCTTGATACCATAAATACCATGGGAATCGATCGATCGGAAATCACCCGACGCTCTACAACCTTGGTCGATTTCAATGAAGACGCGACGAGTATCTTTGGAGAGATCACCTTGCCTGTTTATGCCGGAGGAAATAACAAGTCAACCAAGTTCAATGTCATTTATTGCTCGTCGGCCTATAACATCATCTTAGGTCGATCGTGGATCCATGACATGAAATCCGTTCCCTCGACGTATCATCAGACCATGAAATTCCCTACGCCGTGGGGAGTCCAGGAGATCAAAAGTGAGCCAAAAGTCGCCCGCGACTGTTAATGCCAAAAATCGCACCAAAGTACAACTTAAGGTCGATGTGGACTTTAACAACTAAAGAAAAGAATCTTTTGACAAAGCGTGCGACAAAGATGAAAATGTAAACGAGACAGAGAATTTGGTGATGCGCGAAAAACATCAACGAGGAAAAAACCCGCAGACGACTGTAGAAGTCGTCGCTGCACTATGGTCGCCAAACAGGGGCGATGTCCTTGTGTTTCTGGTGTCGATCGTATAGAGATTACAATACAAATGAAAGAAAGATTTCGAAATGTAAAGTAACAAGTGTTTTGAATGTAAAACAATGTGCGTCGTGTGTTTAAACTGTGTGTCGTGCGCTGATGTCGTGCGTCGAGAGCGATTCTTCTGTGAGCGATTTCTATGCTTCGAGTATTCTTCGGAGTTCGAGTGTTTGCGTCTGTTGTTCGATGTCCTCCCCTGAACTGAGGATTGAGCTTGGAATTTATAGTCTTTGGGCGCTTTAATTGGCTCATTAAATACTTCGATAACTGTCGTAATGGACGTCGTCTTTAGTGCTGTAAATGGCTTTCATCAGTTATATCCGTTGTCCATTAATGACGTTGACTCCTGCAATAAACACTAGATAAACGTAACAGTTGTATCACACGTTAGTTAGTCGAGGTCGCATGGTTCTATGCGACGATCGTGTGAAACGTAGGACATCGTGGTCGAGTGTCGTAAGGTAAATAACTTTTGATCTTAACTTTAGTCGGGGATAAAGTACTATGATTTTACCTTACTAGAAGTAACAGAAGTGAGTGCTTTCACAGCACCATCGTACGGTTACAAGACCAACCATTAAAGCTCATTAAATGACCGGCGGAACCTATATAAAGGCACGCTCCAACCTCGAGCAAGGGGGGACGAATTTCATCAAGCTATACAATGACATTTCACATCTACTTCTATATTTTCTCTCTCGTATTCGAGCACACGTCGCTAACGCAAGTACCGCACGACAACAGTTCACACCGCATGCCAATAGTTCAAGTCGCACGACATCAGTTTGTTTCGCAAGTTTAAACACACGACGCACACTTTTTACACACGACTAAGTGTATTTTTACTTCATTTGTAACTTATTGTACACAAATCAACTGTAACACAAGGATTATCGCCCCTGATTGGCGACCATAGTGCACTGTCGACTCTCACAGAGTCGACTGCGGTTTTTTCCCTCGTTTTGGGGTTTTCCGCGTCACCAAATCTCTCGTCTTATTTACTTTTTCCCGCGATTATGTTGCTTGGTCTTGGGATACGTTTCTTTAGTTGTTAAATGTCCACATCGACCTTAAGTTGTACTTTGGTGCGATTTTTGGCATTAACAGTCGGCATAGACCCCAACGTCATTTCCCATAAGCTCAATGTCGACCCGTCATTTAAGCCAATCAAACAAAAGCGACGAAAATTTTCTCCTGAAAGGAATAAGGTGATAAATGACGAGGTCGACAACCTCCTAAAGACAGGGAAAATTCGTGAAGTAAAATACCCCGACTGGCTTGCCAATGTCGTGGTCGTACAGAAGAAAAATGGCAAATGGAGGGCCTGTATCGATTTTACAGATCTCAACAAAGCTTGTCCAAAAGATCATTTTCCATTGCTGCACATCGATGCCATGCTCGACGCGACAGCAGGGCATGAACTATTGACGTTCATGGATGCTTATTCTGGATACAATCAGATCCCGATGCACGTCGAGGACCAGGAAAAGACTGCATTCATGACAGATCGAGGTATTTATTGTTATAAGGTTATGCCTTTTGGACTAAAAAATGCAGGTTCCACCTACCAGCGTCTGGTGAATAAAATGTTCAAGGATCACCTTGGCGACACGATGGAGGTGTATATCGACGACATGCTTGTCAAGTCAAAGCAAGCAGTCGACCACGTCGATCATTTAAGGTAGTCGTTCGACATCCTCCGGAAGTATAGCATGAACCTCAACCCGACGAAGTGTTCCTTTGGTGTCAGTGCCGGAAAATTCCTGGGTTACATAGTCACTCGACGAGGAATCGAGGCCAATCCCGACCAAATTAAAGCCATCATCGAGATCAAATCTCCAAGAAAATTCAAAGAGGTCTAGAGGATCACTGGTCGGGTGGCAGCTCTGAACAGGTTTTTCTCCCGATCCTCAGATAGATGTCATTTATTTTATAATGTCCTCAGGAAAAATAAAGGCTTCAACTGGACCGACGATCATGAGCAAGCATTGCAAAAATTAAAAGAGTATATGACGTCGTCGCCGTTACTGTCGAAGCCTCACGATCATGAGGTCTTGCTGCTATATTTGGTTGTTAGTCCTAATGCAGTAAGTGTCGTCCTGACGCGAGAAGACGAAAAGCAGCAACTGCCGATCTACTATGTAAGTAAGTCTCTCTTGGACGCCGAAACCAGGTATTCATCTATGGAAAAATTGCGTTTGACGCTAGTCATAGCTGCTAAAAAATTGCGACACCATTTTGAATCGCATCCTATTACTGTCGTGACTAATTTTCCTCTTAAGTCTGTCTTGAGGAAACCTGAGTTGACAGGTCATTTGGCAAAATGGAGCATATATCTCAGTAGTTACGACATCAATTTTAAGCCCAGGACCGCGATCAAATCGCAAGCTTTGGCGGATTTCATTGCTGATTTTAGCCCTGAGCTGGAAAAAGAAGCAGAGCTCGAAGTGTCTATTGTGGCGACTCACGATGACGTACCCTGGACTCTGCATGTCGACGGATCGTCCAACACTAGGGGTTCAGGACTATGCGTCGTCTTAAATTCGCCACAGGGGGGCAAGATGGTGTATTCCGTGCGATGCGACTTCAAAACCACTAACAACGAAGTTGAGTACGAAGCCCTGATCGCGGGAATGAATATGGCCCACGACTCGAGGGCAACCGCGCTACATGTCAAAAGAGATTCTCTCCTGGTCGTGAACCAGATGAATGGATAATTCGCGGCTAAAGATTCATAAATGACAGCGTACCTAAAGGTAGCAAAAGAAAAATAAAAAATGTTTAAATCATTTTCTATTGAACAGATTCCAAGGGACCAGAACACTCAAGCCGACGCTTTAGCAAACCTTGGGTCTGCATTAGTCGAACCAATATTCGACAGTATTCCCATGATCCATCTGGCGACGTCGACCATCAAAAATAACGACGTCGTCCAGATCGTAGACCAAGAAGATGATTGGTCGTGCGACATCCGAAATTTTTTTATGCACGACCAACTCCCAGAAGATAAGATGGAAGCTCAGAAGATCAAGTTCAAAGCATCCAGATATGTCGTGATCGGAGATAGACTCTATCGAAGATAAAATGTAGGAACATGTCGACTGCTTTGCCTGTTCGCACGAAGACGTGGTCGGTGTTCATGCCAAAAATCGCACCAAAGTACAACTTAAGGTCGATGTGGACATTTAACAACTAAAGAAACGTATCCCAAGACCAAGCAACATAATCGTGGGAAAAAGTAAATAAGACGAGAGATTTGGTGATGCGGAAAACCCCAAAACGAGGGAAAAAACCGCGGTCGACTCTGTGAGAGTCGACAGTGCACTATAGTCGCCAATCAGGGGCGATAATCCTTGTGTTACAGGTGATTTGTGTACAATAAGTTACAAATGAAGTAAAAATACACTTAGTCGTGTGTAAAAAGTGTGCGTCGTGTGTTTAAACTTGCGAAACAAACTGCTGTCGTGCGACTTGAACTGTTGTCATGCGGTGTAAACTGTTGTCGTGCGGTACTTGCGTTAGCGACGTGTGCTCGAATGCGAGAGAGAAAATATAGAAGTAGATGTGAAATGTCATTGTATAGCTTGATGAAATTCGTCCCCCCTTGCTCTAGGTTGGAGCGTGCCTTTATATAGGTTCCACCGGTCATTTTATGAGCTTTAATGGTTGGTCTTGTAACCGCTGTGTTCATATGATCTTGCGAGCCTGTAATGTAAAATCGGGGGTGGTCGTTGGTTTTGACCAATGATCTTTTGATGCGTAACATGGAGTCGATAAGCGCCTTTTTTGAGGACTTTTGAAATCGAATGTGGTATTTTTTCAGTTTGTGAAGGGTGTTCCGAGCCCCCGAGTCCCTTGGATGATGCGATACATGCGATACTTTTGTCGGAGCATTTTTATCAGGGCTTGAATCTGGCTTGGAGCCGCATTCAATTCCGATTACAAAGACAATCATCAAAGTGCATTTAATGTCGGCAGCGGTTACAAGACCAACCATTAAAGCTCATTAAATGACCGGCGGAACCTATATAAAGGCACGCTCCAACCTCGAGCAAGGGGGGACGAATTTCATCAAGCTATACAATGACATTTCACATCTACTTCTATATTTTCTCTCTCGTATTCGAGCACACGTCGCTAACGCAAGTACCGCACGACAACAGTTCACACCGCATGCAAACAGTTCAAGTCTCACGACATTAGTTTGTTTCGCAAGTTTAAACACACGACGCACACTTTTTACACACGACTAAGTGTATTTTTACTTCATTTGTAACTTATTGTACACAAATCACCCGTAACACAAGGATTATCGCCCCTGATTGGCGACCATAGTGCACTGTCTACTCTCACAGAGTCGACCGCGGTTTTTTCCCTCGTTTTGGGGTTTTCCGCGTCACCAAATCTCTCGTCTTATTTACTTTTTCCCGCGATTATGTTGCTTGGTCTTGGGATACGTTTCTTTAGTTGTTAAATGTCCACATCGACCTTAAGTTGTACTTTGGTGCGATTTTTGGCATTAACAGTCGGCATAGACCCCAGCGTCATTTCCCATAAGCTCAATGTCGATCCGTCATTTAAGCCAATCAAACAAAAGCGACGAAAATTTTCTCCTGAAAGGAATAAGGTGATAAATGACGAGGTCGACAACCTCCTAAAGACAGGGAAAATTCGTGAAGTAAAGTACCCCGACTGGCTTGCCAATGTCGTGGTCGTACAGAAGAAAAATGGCAAATGGAGGGTCTGTATCGATTTTACAGATCTCAACAAAGCTTGTCCAAAAGATCATTTTCCATTGCTGCACATCGATGCCATGCTCGACGCGACAGTAGGGCATGAACTATTGACGTTCATGGATGCTTATTCTGGATACAATCAGATCCCGATGCACGTCGAGGACCAGGAAAAGACTGCATTCATGACAGATCGAGGTATTTATTGTTATAAGGTTATGCCTTTTGGACTAAAAAATGCAGGTTCCACCTACCAGCGTCTGGTGAATAAAATGTTCAAGGATCACCTTGGCGACACAATGGAGGTGTATATCGACGACATGCTTGTCAAGTCAAAGCAAGCAGTCGACCACGTCGATCATTTAAGGCAGTCGTTCGACATCCTCCGGAAGTATAGCATGAACCTCAACCCGACGAAGTGTTCCTTTGGTGTCAGTGCCGGAAAATTCCTAGGTTACATAGTCACTCGACGAGGAATCGAGGCCAATCCCGACCAAATTATAGCCATCATCGAGATCAAATCTCCAAGAAAATTCAAAGAGGTCTAGAGGATCACTGGTCGGGTGGCAGCTCTGAACAGGTTTTTCTCCCGATCCTCAGATAGATGTCATTTATTTTATAATGTCCTCAGGAAAAATAAAGGCTTCAACTAGACTGACGATCATGAGCAAGCATTGCAAAAATTAAAAGAGTATATGACGTCGTCGCCGTTACTGTCGAAGCCTCACGATCATGAGGTCTTGCAGCTATATTTGGCTGTTAGTCCTAATGCAGTAAGTGTCGTCCTGACGCGAGAAGACGAAAAGCAGCAACTGCCGATCTACTATGTAAGTAAATCTCTCTTGGACGCCGAAACCAGGTATTCATCTATTGAAAAATTGCTTTTGACGCTAGTCATAGTTGCTAAAAAATTGCGACACCATTTTGAATCGCATCCTATTACTGTCGTGACTAATTTTCCTCTTAAGTCTGTCTTGAGGAAACCTGAGTTGATAGGTCGTTTGGCAAAATGGAGCATATATCTCAGTAGTTACGACATCGATTTTAAGCCCAGGACCGCGATCAAATCGCAAGCTTTGGCGGATTTCATTGCTGATTTTAGCCCTGAGCTGGAAAAAGAAGCAGAGCTCGAAGTGTCCATTGTGGCGACTCACGACGACGTACCCTGGACTCTGCATGTCGACAGATCGTCCAACACTAGGGGTTCAGGACTATGCGTCGTCTTAAAGTCGCCACCGGGGGGCAAGATGGTGTATTCCGTGTGATGCGACTTCAAAACCACCAACAACGAAGCTGAGTACGAAGCCCTGATCGCGGGAATGAATATGGCCCACGACTCGAGGGCAACCGCGCTACATGTCAAAAGAGATTCTCTCCTGGTCGTGAACCAGATGAATGGATAATTCGCGGCTAAAGATTCATAAATGACAGCGTACCTAAAGGTAGCAAAAGAAAAATAAAAAATGTTTAAATCATTTTCTATTGAACAGATTCCAAGGGACCAGAACACTCAAGCCGACGCTTTAGCAAACCTTAGGTCTGCATTAGTCGAACCAATATTCGACAGTATTCCCATGATCCATCTGGCGACGTCGACCATCAAAAATAACGACGTCGTCCAGATCGAAGACCAAGAAGATGATTGGTCGTGCGACATCCGAAATTTTCTTATGCACGACCAACTCTCAGAAGACAAGATGAAAGCTCAGAAGATCAAGTTTAAAGCATCCAGGTATGTCGTGATCGGAGATAGACTCTATCGACGATCATCGACAGGCTTAAACCTAAGATGTGTCATCAGCAAGAGTCAAGTTCAGAAGACCCTTCAAGAAATGCACGATGGAGAGTGTGGCAATCACTCAGGAGGTCGCAGTTTGGCTAATCGTATCTCTCGACAAAGTTATTTTTGGCCAACATTGCGACAAGACGCCGTCAGGTATGTCCAAAACTATGATCCTTGTCAACGACATTCAGGTACGACCCATAAACCTTCTGAACCTCTACATTCGACACTGATCCCGTGGCCCTTCATGAGATGGGGGATGGACATTGTCGGCTAGCTACCACCTGCCCCTAGGCAAAAGGTATTTCTCCTCGTACTTACAGATTATTTCTCTAAGTGGGTAGAAGCAGCTGCTTTTTCCCAAGTTCGAGATAAGGAAGTCGTCTCTTTTATCCAGACTAACATCATATGCAGGTTTGGGATACCATCCGAAATTGTCTGCGACAATGGATCCCAATTCATAAGCAACAGGACTCGACAGTTCTGTGAAGACCGCAATATCAAGGTGACGACCTCGACCCCTAGGTATCCCTAGGCAAATGGACTTGCTGAGTCGAGCAATAAGACCATTGTTGCTTCGATCAAGAAAAGGATAAAAGTTGCAAAGGGAAAGTGTGTCAAAGAACTCCCTTCGGTCCTGTGGGCAAATCGCACGACACCCCGCACGTCCACAGGACAAACCCCTTTTTCTTTGGTCTATGGTTGTGAAACAGTTTTGCCGGTCGAGGTCCAGCTCCCAACCTCGAGGCATACTTCCGTCAACCATAACCTGGTTGATTTAAGTTATGACCTCGATGCCCTTGAAGAACTTAAGTAATCAGCATTGGTCAGAATGGCGTCGCAGAAGCAAGCGGTCGAGCGACATTTCAACAAGAATGTAAAAGCTAAAGTCTTTCAATAAGGCGACTACGTCCTCCGACGAGTGTTCCAGAGCACTCAAGAGCTCAATGCAGGTAAGCTTTCCACCAAGTGGGAAGGTCCTTATCGTATCTCAGAATTCGTGGGTAAAGGTGCCTATCGGCTCCAAACCCTCAACAATCGAGATGTCCCACGTAGCTGGAATGCAACACATTTGAAAAGGTATTTCTTTTAAACCCCTTTTTCTCATACGATTTTTATTCATCACGACGATTACTGACTTAAGCATCGGAGGGTCGTTGGTTAGCCAACGACCAACTTCTGACATTGTTTTATCGCAGGATCGCATGACATAAGTCACTGAGTCTATTACACGACTCCAATACACTTTCGTAGGATCGCAGGACATAAGTTCGTCGCACGTTTTAATCATACGAACATAAGGCCTAACGACTTCATGATCTAAGTTTTTTGACTTAGAAAACTTTTCATGTTTTGGATAAGTGCCTAATTCGCACGTACTTATGTTTGCTTACATGATTTAAAAATATAAAAGTCTTACGACTTATGTTCTAATCGTTGTATTACAGTGGATGCCTAAGTCGCACGTCTTCTTGTTCATTTTGTACTTAATGAATTTCATGATTGATATTGTATCTATTCACGAAATGTATAAGTCGGAATAATGCACAAGTTCAACAGAAATGTAAATTTCATTCATTAAATGATCTATTACATCCAAGTGGCTCGAACACCAACGGTCGAGCGGTAAAAGCAAAACTAAGAATAAAATTTTCTAAGGATGAGGAGGATCGTCGGTCGCATCCTTGCCCGAGGCTTCGCCCTAGAAGCCCTCGTCCATCTCTTCCTCCTCGACCTCCTTCTCGTCGTCTGAGTCGAGGTCCCTCTCGGTCCCGACAGTCGACAAGAAGAACGCCAACTCGTCCGACGCTGAGGCGAGAGGATTCTTCCCCGACAGATGCTGCCTCATTATCGCCGCATGAGCGGTCAATCGAGCCAAGGCGAAGACTGACTTAGCCTCATCCTTCATCTCCTTCACCTCTTTCTCCAGACTCACCACCTTGGACTTGGACTCCTCGGCTTCTTTTTCACTCGCAGCCAAGGATTCCTTAGACTTGTCCAGCTCCGCCCTTTGTTCAGCGATCATGGACAAGGATTGCTTCAGATGATAGTTCGCCTCATCCCTTGCACGCCCGACAGCCTCCGACTCGTTCTGGACGTCGTTGATCCGTATCGACATGTCCTCGACGCGCGCCAGAGCCGCCTTCTCCCTGTCCAGTGCTGTATTCTCTCTTTCGAGAGCAGAGGACACAAAACCTTCTATCTTCTCCGTTTCGGCGTGCAGAGCCAGGGAGGACTGGAACGCCTGTAAAACATAAAGGAGCATGTTAGTAAACGGTCGACAAAGTTATACAAAACAAAAAGACAAGTCTTGAAAGAAAGACTTACAATAAACACCAGTACGGCAACATGCGATCCCGTCTCCTCGACGGAAACCCCTTAGAAATGCTCATTGAAAGACGGGAGCTGATATTTCCCCAGATGGGGGAAAAGTTTCGTCCCATCTAGGACATTATCCGCCATGAAATCTGACGGCAACGTAAAGTTGACCGTCATGACCTCAGCCTCTCCCGTCTTAGGACCCTTGCCCTTGTCGGTCGACGAAGTGGTCGACGTGGCAGCAGAGGACACTGCCGTTTTCTCCGGAGGCGCAGAGCTGACAGGTGTTCTCATCTTCTCAGCGGATGTGATCGACACCTTCGCCTTCTCTGGTGTGATGACTCTCGACGAGTCGCCAACCTTTGAAGACGGTTCCCTAGGGACCATCATCCTCGTCTTCTTTAAGACACCTGACCCAGTAGTCGAGGTCGCTCTCCTCTTTTCTCTCTTCTTACGAGCCATTTCGGCTTGAGCCGCCCTCTTAGCCATCACAGACGACGACTTGACATTGAATTCCCCTGAAAAAATAAGAGAAGAAAACGTCATACGATTGAAACATGGAGAAGAGTAAGTCGAGTAGAAAGATTGTTGGTCCCGAAGGCCTATACAAGTTTGTAGAAGGGGGGGGGGGTGAATACAAACACACAGATTTTACTTTTCTAAATTGTTTATTGATAATCATTAACAATTTACAGCTTGTTGCGGAAACAAGATTAAGGAAAAACATAAATCTAAACAAGTTGGAACACTAAGGTTTCTTGCACTAAGAAAGATAAGGAAATTACTAATAATAACCTATCTTGAGATAAGAGATTGAACTTGTCCAGAGTTAGCAAGTTACTTCAAATGAAGTGGGTTCATCTCTTTATATACTGCATGCATTTAATGCAAGTCAGTATACACTTTACACGTGTCATCAGCTGGTTGGTTGCATGTCATTGACCTTGGTCGACAACCTTAGTAGCCACATGGATGAACAGTGTAGTATCAGAGTGGTTGTACGATTTCAGACAGTCGGAGGTTCTTTTCTGACATTTCGTACGGAGTCGTGCAAGGGAGGTTAAGACAAAAGTACTTTGTACGGAGGACTTCATGATCAGCTTTCGTTGATTCAGCGATCTATCATTTCATATCAGCGAATGATAGAGTTCAGCGATAGCTGAAGTCTTGTACTTGATACTTCACGTTGAGTGGACAAATCTGAGTCTTCGCTGATCCGCATCAGTTCATTAGGAGACTTGTCGCTGGTTCTTGAGCTTGATCTTCGACTTCAGCGTAGAACCTTTGTTGACGTGAAACTTGTCTTCAGGGATCATAAGTAAACAACTAATTTATCAGCGATCATCATAATGACTGAACAGACTCAGAGCATTAATGATGAATAGTGTTCGCTGAATGTTTAATTTAAAAGAGCGAGAGTTCCTATCAGCGGTACTGTAAGATCTTAGTACTTATCAGCGATAGTGAAACTCTAATACATATTGTTTACTTACAATTTTCACTAAGTATATAAGAGAGGGTCATTATCAAATCACTGAGGGTTTGGATCAACAATCTCCCCCTATTTGATTATGACATAGCAACAAGAAAAATTGCTATTAAATGAAAACATAAGGATAAAAAGAACTCATAAAATATTTGTCCCTTTTACTGTTTTCTGGGATCTTTTCAGTACTGATGGAGTAAAGTTCATTCGCTGAAATCTTTCTTTAAAACTTTGAATCAGGATACAAAGAGAAATGAAAAGATTACAAGTACAAGCGAAATAAATTACAAGTACAAAGGGATAACTGATAAAATAGATGAAAAATGCGATCCTATCAGCTTACAAAGGTTCTTCCTTAATGAGAAGTTCATCAAGGGTCATTGATGTGGTGGGAATCATCCAGTCAGGAACGGTTACACCTTGTTTTCTTTTGATCAGCGCTTCTTCAAAAATCAAGGGTTTCAGATGTCGTGCCTGAGGGTCATTTCTGAAGTCACACCAGTAGACGAGATCTCTGAGCTGTTCGATTGGAGTGATTGGAAGCTCAGCGATCCGTTGAAAACGCTTTCCACCATCGTAGTCATGAAAAAATATCCCGTAGGGTTCGCTTATGACTTTGCCAGGGATGAAAGTCTCACCGGGAGGAAGAGATGTGTCAAGCATGGAAAGATCAGGATCAGGACCAAGGACTTCAGCATGTGAAAAAACAATACCTGTTTCATTTCGAATGACAGGGCCATCAGTTGAAGATATAGATTTCTTCTTCTTCTTTGCTGAGGCCTTTCTTTTCTGACTTTCGAGAGGAGGAGGAGGAGGAATATCCACACAGGAGTAGACTAAGTCGATTTGTTTGTTGATCAGCTTTTCAACATGTTCCTTGTATTTCGACTTGGACTTCTGGATGGCTAACCTGATCTCCAACCATTCAGAGAGACCGTACTTCGTTATGGCTTCAGCATAGAATTTTTCAGACTTCTTATCTTCTCTGAATATCTCAATTTCAGCGATTGAAACAAGGGTTGTTCTTCCAGAGATGAATACCTTGTTGATTTTGGCAGGAGAGTCTCTGTAGTTGACCTTTTCTTTGCACCAGGCTAAAGTTGACTGAGACACAGTTCTCTTTTCTTCAGTTATCTTCTTGGCGTTTTCCCAGAGCTGACGTTGAACATCAATGGGAACTCTTTTCAGCTTGGGGTCTTTTATTGAACGTTTAGAAAGCTGGATGGCGTATTCTCTGTCTTTTTCTTCAACTTCTTTTCTTTCAGCTATTAGACGTTCAGCTCTGAGATGTTCCTTGTATTCCTTTTTGGAAATTCTGAACTTTGGAGGAACTGAAGGAAGTTGATCACGCCTCATAATGATTCGCTGATCCTCGAATCGCTTTATTATCTCCTCTCTTCTTTTCTGATCCTCTTCACTTAGTTTTTGAGGAGCTAAGGAAGGTCTGCCTCTGTGCGAGAGTAATTGTTCTTCTGGTTCATCAATCTCAGAGATTAAATCTAAGACTGGGATTATTTCTTCAGCAGCAGCTGGTATTTTTGGTGAAGTCGCAGTTGTGGAGCCTTCAACGATATCCTCAAACAGGGGAGAGGACTAGCTGAAACACAGTGATCTTACAAGTAAGAACTTGGGTAGAATCAGATAGAGAGAATTGGTTCAAGTGTATAGGCTTGGGTAAAGGAACTGATAGTGTATGATAGAGGAGGGATGGAGTGAGAGATGATTAGTGTACCTGACAAACCGGCTTTTCAAGCAAGATCATCAGATTGTCATCTTCAGCGACGCTTTTGCCTTTGCCTTTCTCAGCTCCAGAGGCTGAGGGCTTTGTCTTTGTCCGCTCCCCTGAAGGTTCATTTATCGAGATTCCCTTAAGAGCTTTGATCTTTTGAGCAGGTTTGACGATAAAGAAGTCATCGTCATCTTCGTCATCATCATCATCATTCTTTGGAGAAGAAGATGGTTCATCATCAGGGATGTCGACGGCTTCATCATCTTCTGCTTCGGATTCAGTTTTCTCAGCTTCTTCTTCGAGTTGCTCCCCCTCAGATACATAGACGAGCTTCTCGGTTTCCTCAGGGTTTTCATCTCCCTGAGGTCCAACAGTGGTTTCTTCAGTATTCGTCTTCTCTCCCCTGATAGATTCATCATGGGAAAGGTCAGCGCTCTTGGCGAGATCTTCAGCGCTCTTCTCCCCCTCCTTTTCATGATGACTGGAGGAGGAATGGCTAGATTCAGCAGCGTTGGTAGGTTTTCTGTCTTCTTGGCCAGAGAGACCTACACAAACTTCAATCTTTGCTAATCTGTCTTCAAGGCCAGAAATAGCAGGATTGATCTTCCCGAGCTCAATGCGATCCGCCGCTGTAAAATGTTCAGATTCAGGGACAGGGGCAGGAGCAGGAGCAGGAGTATTCGCCTTGAGCAGCAGCTGTTCGTTCATAGTCTTCATCGAACCAACGTCAGTCTTTACAGAGCCTAAGTCAGTCGTCAGAGTGTTGACATTTGTCTTCACAGCAGACATATCTCCCTCTAGTGTTCCAACCGATGTCTTCAGCGTTGTTACCTCGCTGGACATGGATGAAACTGAATTTTTGAGAGTGGTGTAGTCTGTGTAGATATCAGCGAGCACCTTGGCGAAGTCGCTGAGAGTTTTATCAACTTGCTTCATGTCATCTATGGAAGCCTTCTTCTCTACCACTGTTGTCAGCTTGTTCAGATTCTCTCCAGCGTTTGTTACAGCTGTAGAGTTATTGGAGAGAGTAGTGGTGAGACCTGTCAGCTTTGTCTCCACGGACTTCAGAGAGGCGTTGATATCTCCCAAATTAGGACCTGTAACATATAAAAACTTGTGAACAGAGGAAAGCTCAGAAGTTTGGGGTTTAGTCACAGTGTTTATGGGTTATTGTTTACCTGCAGGAGGATTGGTGAATTCATCGAAATCACGGGTTCCTGAGTAAAGTTCCATGTCATCTTCAAAAGTGCCCATGGATTTTTCTGTAGATCATGTCTTCATCATTCCTGGAGAATCAGCTTTATGTTCCGAGGAAATGATGGCAGCTCCAGCTAGATCTGGAGTAGAGACCAAATGAGTGGAGGGAGGAGCAAAGGATAAGAGTGGGGGTTGGGTTATGAGTTCAGCGTTGGATTCGCTGACAATCACTTCATCAGTCTTTTGAGAGACTGAAGGAGGTTGGGTCGGTTCCAAGTTAGTAACCTCAGCGTTTAGAGACGCTGAAGTTTGGATAAAAGGGATGGCTTGTTCAGGTGTGGCAGAGCGTACCACTGAACGTTCCTTCAGCTCTGCAGAAAGAGCTAAGGAGTCTTCAGCATGAGATTGCTGGGGTTGCTCCTTTGTTTTCTTGATCCTTTCAGAATCAAGTGGGGTAGATGAATGTTTCCTTTTCTTAGGAGAGGATTTTGTGGCCAGGGAATCAGCGATGGGTATTGTCGCTGAAAGAGCCACAGAAGTAGAAGAAGGGTTGAGAAGAGTTAAGAGGGTAGAAAGACGTACCTCATTTTCAACAGGTTTGAAGTCGAGTACCTTAGGGCCAATCTGAGAGAGTTTTAGATCGCCCTCTTGCGGGTAGCTGTCCTTCAGGCCATATTGAAAGATAGCGCTGATGAATCGGGGGTAGGGAACCCAAGCAGGCCTGTCAGCGGCAGAGTCTACTCTTTGCAGCAAGTCATCATAGATGAGAGATGCCCAGTCAATGTGTAGACCTTTCAGCAGAGCGTATCCCATAGGTTGCTGAGGTTGAGCGGCTTGATCAGAAGAGCCGGTCTTGGCAGTCATGCAGCTGATAAGGTGAGCGAAGATGAAGTTCATCTCGCTGGGCATTTTCGATTTCTTCAGCAGTGTTAGCTTCTTCTCAGGCTTCTTGTCTCTGCCCATTTCCCATACATAGCCTATTGCATCAAAAAATGCAATAAGAGCTTCTTTGTCAGCGATCTTCTTATGGTCAGGGAAAGGAACAAAAGGTTTTTCTTTTGTAGCGATGGGAAAGTTCAGAGCTTTGCGAATGATGGCGGGTGTGATCTTTATCGTGCCATATTCAGTATCGCAGAGGATACAATCAACTGTTTTGGAGGGATCTTTTGCGGATGGTAGCTGAGAGTGTCTGGCAGAGTACCAGAACTGAGATAGTAGCAGCTGACTTGCAGGGGGTGAAATGGTCAGGGCTGTTGAAATGCAGCAATTCTTAAGGAAATTCACAGCATCTGTCAGATGTGTGACTTGCTTTCGAGGAGGAAACTCGAGAAGTGCAGAAAGGTTGTTTATCTTAGTCCAGTCTAGTTGATTAAGATTGAACTTAACCTGAGGAGCCTTGATGATTTCCACTTCCTCAGAGTCAGTAGAGAAGTTCTCAGCGGTAGTAGGAATGTTAGATGTTGCCATTTCCTGTATTAACAGTTCAACCAAAGATTAACAAATAAGAATAATCTTAATGTGGAAAGAATTTCCAATAAGATGTTTCGAATTTTATCCATTTCATTCAGACACAAATGTCTTAATGAAGATTAGGGTTTTTCATGATTTTTGAAACGAAATGTAAAACCCATTTTCTTGTTTTCCAGTTTTCTATGAAGAAATAGATTCTGGAAACGAATGAAGAACAAGTTTAAGATTTGTATTTAAACTTGAAGAACAACCATGAGATGGTTGTGTTCATAAAACCACGACAGAAAATGATTTCATTTTACGAAGTTCTTTTGTTTGATCTTGTTAAAACAATGAGAAGATCGGAAACAAGTTATACGCATTCGGTAATAAATAAGAACATATTAACCTTGATGTTTGATGAAGAAGATGATGAACAGTTCTTGAAGTTTTTGAAATCACAAATGCAACAGTGAATTCTTTCTTGCGGAGGAAGATTGATCGCGTAAAAGAAAAATATAAACAAAGAATTTGTTTATATAGAGATTTTAGAAAGAGAAAATCTTGAGCGGGAAAAGATTTTCATCATGACACGGACACGTGTTTGCATTTGATTGGAAGTATGAACGAGACGTGCAAACGTGTGTCAGGAAGAGAAAACGTGTCGGGGTTTTATCCGTTGTAATGACGTCACAACTGTCCTTTCATATTCTTGGTTGTCTCTGAGGTTTTGAAAAACTCAGAGATACTTTTGAAAACATGAAGCACTGAATGAAAATATTCAGTGAAGGTTTTAAGAAATTTCAAAATATCGTTGTTAAGGAAGAGATATTCAGCGATGCATTTTGTTTTGAAATCTTGCATTTTCATGCGATTGTTAGTGAGAGAGAGAACATACCTTGATATCAGTGAATCAAGTTTATTCAGAGAGAAGATGATAGAATAGGTTATACAAGTTTATTTTATCCTTTCGCTGATCAATGTGAAACGCTGAAGATTTTATCCTTCAAAGTTCAGCATTCCAAGCTCGCTGATGAGAAAGTTGAATCTTGTCTCATCAAGAGGTTTGGTAAATAAGTCAGCTAACTGATAATCAGTTGGGATAAAATGAAGTTCTATATCACCATTCATCACATAAGTTTGGTAAATAAGTCAGCACTTCAAAGTTAGAATATTCCTTACCAACAGTTTTCAAATCTATAATTAAACAATTAAAACGTTGGTGAACTTCAGAGAGAGTTTCATTCTTACCAGAAATGAAGCTTTCGTATTGTCTTACCAGGTTGATCTTTCTTGAGTCCTGGACTTCAGACGTTCCTTCATACTGAACACATATTGTGTCCCACATGGCTTTTGATGTTTTCAGATTCATGACGGAATGGTAGACTTTGTCAGGAAGAGCCATGGATAGTATCGATCTGGCTTTTGTATCTATAGCCACTTTCTTCTTATCTTCGTCAGTCCATTGAAGGATTTCCTTAGGTACCAGCCTTTCTGGAATAGCAGGTCTATTCTCAGCGCCTGGAACTGCAACATCAATTCTTACAGGGATGAATGGACCATTCTCGAGATAGTAAGGCATAGTAGGGTCCACACCTTCTAAGAAGAGTGTCATCCTATTTTTCCATAAGTTGAAGTTATCTTTGGAAAATCTGGGAGGTTTAGCAAGAGAACCATTGTCTATATAATTTGTGTTTGTGTTGGTGGCCATTTTCAGATAATAGCAAGGAAGAGAAATATCTTAGATTGGATCTTGTTTATGAGATTAAACAAATCCGCTCTGATACCACTTGTTGGTCCCGAAGGCCTATACAAGTTTGTAGAAGGGGGGGGGGGGTTGAATACAAACACACAGATTTTACTTTTCTAAATTGTTTATTGATAAATCATTAACAATTTACAGCTTGTTGCGGAAACAAGATTAAGGATAAACCTAAATCTAAACAAGTTGGAACACTAAGGTTTCTTGCACTAAGAAAGATAAGGAAATTACTAATAATAACCTATCTTGAGATAAGAGATTGAACTTGTCCAGAGTTAGCAAGTTACATCAAATGAAGTGGGTTCATATCTTTATATACTGCATGCATTTAATGCAAGTCAGTATACACTTTACACATGTCATCAGCTGGTTGGTTGCATGTCATTGACCTTGGTTGACAACCTTAGTAGCCGTATGGATGAACAGTGTAGTATCAGAGTGGTTGTACGATTTCAGACAGTCGGAGGTTCTTTTCTGACATTTCGTACGGAGTCGTGCAAGGGAGGTTAAGACAAAAGTACTTTGTACGGAGGACTTCATGATCAGCTTTCGTTGATTCAGCGATCTATCATTTCATATCAGCGAATGATAGAGTTCAGCGATAGCTGAAGTCTTGTACTTGATACTTCACGTTGAGTGGACAAATCTGAGTCTTCGCAGATCCGCATCAGTTCATTAGGAGACTTGTCGCTGGTTCTTGAGCTTGATCTTCGACTTCAGCGTAGAACCTTTGTTGACGTGAAACTTGTCTTCAGGGATCATAAGTAAACACCTAATTTATCAGCGATCATCATAATGACTGAACAGACTCAGAGCATTAATGATGAACAGTGTTCGCTGAATGTTTAATTTAAAAGAGCGAGAGTTCCTATCAGCGGTACTGTAAGATCTTAGTACTTATCAGCGATAGTGAAACTCTGATACATATTGTTTACTTACAATTTTCACTAAGTATATAAGAGAGGGTCATTATCAAATCACTGAGGGTTTGGATCAACAAAGATCAAAGGTACACTTACCAGCCATCACTTCTTCTTCTTCTCTCGACTTCTCTTTCTCTTCTTCCTCTTTCTCTTCTTCCTCTCGTCTCTCCTGACGATTTTCACCCAAGTACACCACGTCCTCGTCCACTAGATGTCGTGTGACAAACGATCGATCGTCGGTGCTGAGTTCCAGAAACTTGTTGATCTTAGCCTTGGAGTCGTCGTTAGGCTTCACGTCTTCGAATTTAATATTTGAGGGCATGAAAAAGAAGATAAGTAAAAAATAAGTCAATAAAATATACACAGGATGCTCGACAAAAGCTAAAAACTCACCGGTCATGTTCCATCCAGACCTAATCCAGTCGCTGTTAGGGTCCAACGTCGACACACGTACGGATGTGTAAATGGTCTTCCACTTACGGTCGTTAACCGCAATCTTCAGGACCAGGGTACGATCGCCTTTATGCATAGAAAATAGGCTATATCGGCGATACCCGTCCATCTTGACCTGATAAGCAGTCAAGAGATCGTTCACGTTCATCGGCGACTCCCAATTCCCGGTAAGTCGCTCGATGACCTATATGACGCGCCAAAATTGGGGCATCAACTGCCCCGGCGACATGTCAAACACGCACATAAACGCCTTGGCTAAAGGTACTCGTATATCACGACGTACCCAGCAGGACACATCTCCGGTCGAATCTGACCGGCCCTAGTCAGAGTAATCCCTGCAGGGATTTTTGCTAAACTCCTAAGGGAATCGAGATCCTCTTGATCTTGAATGGAACTTTGGGGCTCGGTTGACATTGCTAATCCTTTTGGCCAAATGTGCTGGTCTGAAAAACCCTAAAGATCCCAGTTTTCCTAGGTTTTCTCGCAATAGACTTACGACGCATACAAAGGATGAGGAGTCGTACCTTATATAGTCGCTCTAAAACCTCGAAAACTCTAAGTCTAATCAAGATTTTGCAGGTTTGGAAACGATTCGCTAAAAGAAAGCAAAGATCGATGGAGGAAATCTCGCTCTAAAACTCTTAGAAATCGTAAACTGGAAAAAGATCCACTAAGGGTCGCTATTTATGCAAATGATCGTGTCAGGTCGAGTCGATCGATGATCGACACGTGGTATCTCCTTTTCGAAAGCTCGACAAATCGTCGACACCTGGCAATTACAGCTGTTAGGCATGATCGCATGTCAGCATGACGTCACGATCTTATCGCCTTCTCAACTGCCATAGTTCAAATCGAACTAATTCAGTTACCAAACCAACGACTTTCGACACGAGTCACGCCCCTTGACATTCCCTTAGAAAAGAATTATAAAATATTTTCTTCTGACAAAAATTCAAAATTTGAAATTGCTTTTCCATTTTAAATTTTGGGGGCAAACTGTTTGGGTAAAATTTCACCAGTCTCGACCACGACCAGAAAAGGGAAAATATTTATTACACCTTTTTTATGATAAGATAAAATCATGAACGCTTTATCGTCTGACCAAAGTTTAAATCAAAAGTTACTCATGACACTCGACCGTCGTAAGAGACCTTACGACCTCGACCGACTAACGTATGACAACCGTTATGATTTCTATGTTTAATGCAGGATCAACATCATTAATGGCCAACGGACATAACCGACAAAGGTCAATTATGAGCATTAACCTCAGCGACCGTTACGACCGTTACTCAAGGTTTTATGGAGTCATTTAAAGCCATGGAAGCTATATAAACAAGGGTTCCATCATCATTTGCGCACAATCTGAACTCTCAAGAACACTCACTGAAAGAACGAAGAAAGCATTCTCTCTCGAGCAGATGACGCACGACACAATTATCATTACACACGACACACTTGTTTTTACATTCGATACACTTGTCTACTTCACAAATTAGGTTATTTCTGTCATTTGTATTGTAACCATTGTACTCTCGACACCTGAAACATAAGGACATCGCCCCTGTTTGGCGACTATAGTGCAGCGACGACATCCATAGTCGTCCGTGGGTTTTTTCCTCGTTGAGGTTTTTCCCGTGTCACCAAAATCTTTCGTCTCATTTACGTTTTTTGTCTTAGTCGCATAGTTTTGTCGAACGAGTTCTATCTTTAGTTGTTAAGCTCCACAATCAACCTTAAGTTATCCTTCTGGACGATTTTTGGCATTAACACTTACCACTTAGGTTTTGATGAAAACCTAGAAAACCCCAAAAATCTCAAGTGTTGGAGATGAAAACTTTCTCTTGCATCAATAGATGAAACCACTAACATATGATGGATAAGGAACACTTTAATCTCCATGAAAAGCTTCAAAATTAGTTAGGGTTTGAGGGAGAAGAAGAGGAAATGATTTGGGAGAGAAGAGATAGAGGTTCGGAGTGAGAAATGAGAATCTTACCACCACCAAATGCTCTTGAATCGTCCAATAAACTTCCAAACTCTTTCTAGATCCTTGAATATCTCTCAAAAACGGAACCATAGCAACTTGAATCACCAAAATCGGAGTTGAAATGAGAAAGATATGAAGAAATGAAGTTTAGGGGGTGATATTCGTGTTTTATGCTCACCAGACGCGATGCGGACGTCCGCGTGGAGTATGCGGATGTCCACGAGCACCCGGCCAACTTTCTGCTGCTTCCGCGGATGCATACACAGACTTCCGCACAATGCGGACGTTCACGAGCACCATGCGGACGTCCACATGACCCTGGTTTCCCGATTTATATCCCGATCACTGTTTTGGTCATAACTTCTTCGTTTTAGCTCCGTTTTCGCTCCGGAAAGGCTCGTTGGATTCGTATTTGAATTCTCCATCCAACAAGACCATAAAATCTAGGATTCAATCCAAACTCCTATTTTTCTTATTTATCATAAAAGACCGATACCTTCCAAAAATCGGGGTGTTACATGTTGTTCAACCGTTTAGCTTGAACAAATATGAATATCGGCATTTGATTAACATTGCCATCAGAATGTATGCTCCTCAATAATCATGAAATATTTGAGCATTTGAGCTTTGAAGATTTCTCAAAACAAAGATAAAGAATGAATGAAATGAATTCGAAGAACTTGTTTGAGAATCTGACAATGTATTAATCAGATCAAATATGAAAGATAAGCATGTAAGGTTTAGGGTATCAAAGAATGAATTTTGTTTATATGAACAAATATAAACAATATTTGAATGAAACATTTAAGTTCTCACGTTGAAATGAATGTATGATGCTCAACAAAATTTGAAGTACAAACCGGAGTATTACCATCGAAAAATTGTTTCGTTTTGAAACATGGTAATAACAAAGTCAATAAGAAGCTGAACCGGTGTGTATGAATACTTGAAAGTATAGAAAAGATAATACACAAGTATTAATCTTTAGAAACACACGGTCAAAAATGATGATGTTGCGATAATCCGAGATCTATATATGTATATATATATATATATATATATATATATATATATATATATATATATATATATATATATATATGAAAAACATTTAAAATCACACGTCTAAACTCATAAAATCTGTTTGAGAATAGAGAAGTGGTTTGAACATCTAAGAAATCATTTTTCATGCTTGAAAGTCGTTCTTCTTTCAAACAATCAAAGATTAAGATCAGAAGATACTTACATTCATAAATGTTTGAGTTCCCCCTCAAATCACGATAGAATGATTTAAAATCTTATAAGCTCCCCCTTAACATGTAAAAAAGATCTTTATGTGTACAAAATCTACACAACTAACAAGACTTGGATTAAAATATCCTTAATCATTAAAAACGAGTTCTGAATTACCAGGATTGAAGTAAATTCAGAAGTCATAGTCGTTGAAGAACGAGTCCTGATCTGAAATAATCAGAAGTCATAATCATTGTAGTACGAGTCCTGAGCTGATTTACTCAGAAGTCAAAATCTCTTTGAAGTACGGGTCCTAAACTGTTATGTTTAGAAGCCCATTATCTTTGTAGAAAGGGTTCTAAACTGAGATGTTTAGAAACCAATTATCTCCTGTGCTCCCCCTTGATAGCACATGTATTCTTTTTCAAAATTCTGCACAGCTTCTCTTCTGTTTTCCAGTCATGTGTTTGTTATACTTATAGCATTTAGCATTACACATGATGAACCTGCAAAACAGATTAAGTAGATTTTGCTACCCAACGGAACTTGGGTCCTGGCTTGTTAGATGCAGTTTTATTTGAAGAAACTCTATAAGTACCATACCAATATTGAGCAAAATCTTTGTGAACAAAATCATTAGTTCCACAGTAAGAACAACAAATTTTCTTTTGAGCTAACCTGATTAATTGATTTACAGAGTAAACTAAATCAGGTTTAACAAAAGATTTACCTTGATAAGCATTGTTCTTGTTGACATTTGGAGTGGGAACCTTTGATTTTGGAACCACTTTCTCAGGAGTTGTGCCTTTAACTCTCCATTCCATCTTTACCTTCTTGAAGATAAGATTTTCTGTAGACTTTGAAATAGAAGCATTAACTTTAGGCACATGCAAATCATTATCTGATTTATCAAACAGAGAATTATAAAAGAGATTGGAAGGGTGAATCTGATCTTTTGAGAAATCATTTGATCTATCAATTTTTTTTGAAAAAATGTTTTTAAAGATTGAACTTGAAGCTGTCTTGAACGAGCATTCAGAATCAGTTGAGTCAACAAGCGGAGTCTGAACAACTGTGTCAGGACTAACTTGTTTTGAAACATCAACTTTAAAAACGAAGTCTTCAAGTTCTTTAACTTTGTTAAGTAAAACATTATTTTCTTTAAGGATCAGATCATATTTCTTTTGAATATCAGATTTTACCTTTTGTTCATTCATAATATCTTTTGATAAACCAGATAAATTCTTTGTTGGCTTCTTTATTTCATTTTGAAAAATCTTTCTTTCCTCAGAAAAATCATCTTTCACACTTTTTGCTCTAAAACTGTCAACTTTCATCTTTTCAAGCTCGTTTCTGTCTATATCTAATTCTTTTTTCTAAATTATATATCTTTTGTGATAGTTCAGAACTTTTAGCTTCAAAAGACTTTTTTCAAAATCAGATAACTTCATGGAAAGCTCAACACTTTTTGTTTCAAAAGATTTTCTTTCTTCATTGAATTCCATCCTTTCTTTTTCAAGAAATAAAACTTTTTCAAAATCAGAGACTTGTTTTGAAAGTTTTATACATTTCAGTTCAATCTCTTTCTTTTCTTCAAAAGATTTCTTAGAAAAATTTGATAACTTTTGTACACAAATCTTTTCTAATTTTTCTTTTTCTTTTGTAAAGTCATATATGAATTCAGAAAATTTTCCTTTTAAAACAGTATTTTCACTTTTCAAATCAGAAATCCTTTTTGAAAGTTTAAATGATTTTTCTTTGAAAGATTTTCTTTCAGCTTCGAAAGATTTTTTCAAACAAATATTCTTGTCTTGAAAACCAGTGTTGTCAAAAATGAGTTTCTTGGTAACTTTAAGATCTTGTAGCTCCCTTTCAAGACCAGAAATCTTCTTCTTCAATTCAGCATTTTCAGATTCCATAATTGTTTCTTTGTCTTGAAGCATTTTCAATTGATCCCGAAGATTTGAGTTATTTTTCTTTGCTTCAAGATCTGCAATCTTCCTTTTTAACTCTTCTATCATCAAATATTGTCGATAAATGTAATCATTGTCGGATGTAGCCATTGTTTTTTTTGGAAGGGTATCCGAGGACATTGCCCCGACTAATCCCGGCAAGGTGAGACAATTGCCCCAGCTGCTAAAGCACGCAGCCCTGAGTTTATCCCCAGTGGCGACAAGTTGGAAGCGTCTGAATTCGAAACTTGGGGTAGATGGGTTACTAGCCACATCCCCCACAAGCCTTAACCAGTACACCACAAGCCTTGTGGTTGATGTAGCCATTGTTGTAAGAGTATATCTTGAAAGAATCCTGAAAAATTGAACACAAAAAAAATAAATGAAAAATATCAAAATATTAGCAAAAATATACCTAATAGAGTGATTGTCAAGAGAAACTTCGCTTACAAGTTGAATTATGTGTACACTCGTAAAAATCAGGAAAAAACACAATTAAAGTCAGAATTTTTTTCAAAATTAAAGTCTGAAAAACAATTTATAAATTTGTTTTCCAAAAATTAAATCTGAAAAATTTATGCGAAAATGTTGCACTTTAATTGATAAACCTGCAAAACAAGAGAAAAGTTTATCAGTTACGAGCAATTACAAGTAAAAATTGATAAAAACGACAAACAAATGACTAAAACAAAATTAAACGAAAAACAAGGACTAAAAAGTTACAAAAATGACTAAAAATGTCAAAAATACAAAATATAGGGACTAAAACTGACAAACCCTGAAACTACAACTACAGGGACCAAATTTGACAGACTCTCAAACTATCTAACAGACTTAACTGGAGAACTTAACCAAGGACCAAATTTGTAAGGAAACTAACGGAAAAAACTAACAAAACGTTAACTAATAAAAACTAACCTAACTAAATGACTCTAACAAGAATAGGACTAAAATTGAAACCATTTTAACAAAAATAACTAAAGAAAACTAACGAATCTGACGGAACCTAACAGAAAAGGACCAAAAATGTTAGAAAACTAACGGAACTAACGGAGTTTCGTTAGTTTACTATTCATCATCATCAACGTGAAATGGGTTTTCAATCTGAAAATTTCAATTGATGATATCTCCTTCGTTTCTCGACTAAAATCGATGACTTTTGTTTCGTTGCGATCCTTAATCGAATACCAATCAAATGCAAGCAAAAAATCTCGATCATGCGACGTTTTCTGAAGACCCACTTTGGATCGGAGTTCTTGCTTGAATGTTGCGAGTTCTTGATGCAGGTTGCGAGAAGTTCAAAAAGTACAAACTCCGGTGAACTTTTCAAGATTCCGGCGAGTTTTCCGGCCAACCCGTTTTTCCGGCAAGTATTCCGACGAGGTTGAAACTTGCAGATTTCTTCTCCTTTTTCAGATCTAAAAATTGCAGAATGATCCAAGAACCAAATCGAATTAATCTGTGGAAGTTACATCAACCAAAATACAATACAAAAAAAATGAAATGGAAGAAGGATACGAGAAGTTGATACGAGATGTTCTTAGATGTGAACACTTTCAGTGTAGGATACGAAAAGTTCCTGTAGATGCGAAAAGTTTCTGAAGAGAAGGATGCGAGTTCTTGAGTTGTAGGATGCGAGTTCTTTGGTCAAGCATACGAGTTCTTGATAATAGAAGTTTATATACACACACTGCAGCTTATGGACACATAGTACAAGCACACTCACAATACATGCACACACACATACATCTTAAACACACACACACACAGCACACACTTAAACACACACAGCTCACATTCATACAGTTCACGCACACATGATAATCTCACACACACACAGCTGATTAAAAAAAAATATGTTTCTTGTTTCTTCTTCTTGTACACTGTTGGCTTTTCTGCAAAACCAAAAATTCAACAAAACTAATAATTCTTTGAACTATGGATCAAAACTTATTACAAACACATTTTAATAACATTTCATCAACAAAAATAGATCAAAACTTCAGATCTACTCAAGAACATTAAGAACACCTCATGAACATCATCAACCCAAAAATTTGAAAAATGGAATTTTATGTAACAAAATTTGAGATTTGTGATTCATTCATGTCTAAAACATGTTTTAAGAAAGAATTTTGCACAAAAATGAATCAAATCACCAACAAATTGCAAAATCACTCTTTAAAAGATTTCGAAGAACATTTTTTCTAAAGAACACCAAATTCTTCAAATCTTGTTGTGTTTTTGTAAATCTTTTGATGCAAAACTGATTTATATCAACGGAGAAACACTTTGCAATCAAAATCAAAACAAAAAACAGACAAGAAATGCACAATCCATTTGTGTTCTTGAAATCTTCAAAATTGGTGAAATTCTTCAAAAATCTTCAATTCCTCATGAAATCTTCATCAAATTGGACAAATTTGTGCACATCTTGATCTCCCAAAGCTCTGATACCAATTGTTAACACCATATCTATTAGGTAAACATGAAATCATCCATTGATATTCAAGAATCTAGAGTTTTACATAAGAATGTGGAACTTTCTTTCTCTAGATTCTTTCTCTAGAATCTCTCTTGATATTACAATTAAGATCATTCTATTGACTTTCTTTCTAATCACTTTGACTTTGACTACTTTGACATTTACTTTGAATTTACAATGTTTGACTATTACAAGACTTTACAATAAATCTTAAATACAATATAATGCTCTAACAAACGGTCAATAAAACCGGTCACAATTTGTCCCACACGATTTCCTCCTCTCGAACCTACGTCGTAAAGGTTGCAATAACGATTGTATTATAAAGTTTCCACACAAATTGACTTTCGGTTTACCAATCTCACTAAGTAGATCTCGAAGATCTTAGTTCCGTCGGAAATGGAGAGATGCGCATATTTCTATGTCACACCTACTCGGCGAACATCTGGACTTTAGTTTGATTATGCAACAACCTATATCTCTATATGATTATTGAAGATTTTCTCAAACCTTCTTGCATCATTCAAGCCGTATTTTGGATCCGCCCCTCTTGAGGTCTAAGATATAATATTAACACGCACACGTGATCAGCTTGTCCACGTTTAGTTATGCTTCGACTTGAATGACTAAACCGAAAAATTAATTAAATGTGGTAACACCCGAGTGTTAAATTTTTACCCTCTCAGGTGTGGCTTACAACCGCACCCAAATGGGAGTTTAGCTACTAATCATAAGTAGAGACATAATGATGTAGAAAAAATACCAAAACATAAATTGCATTAAACTGGAAATGGGTCACTGTGGTCACAAGTCTCACCACAGTGGCGACGAAAATTAAAAGTTGCTAAACTACAATTACAAAGAAACTAAACTCAGTTGAAAGTTATAAAATGGTTGTAAAACTTGATGCCTCAAATGTCTTGGACTAGGCTCCTTTATATATGTGAAGAGGTGAAAGAGACATGAGAGTGTGATAGGGACTTGACCATGCTTGTCCTCATCCTCTTTTGTCTTGAGCCCTTCACGAATTTGGCAATAAAATCCCCAATATGATTTTCCAGCCACTGCCTTACAACTGTGGTGACTTACCACAATGACTTTCAAATTCAACTTTTTAGACATTTCTCAACTTTTAAACCGATTTAGACCAAAGAAATAATAGAAGGCTCAAATGGGTATTTAGAGAGGTAAAATGAGTAAAAATGGGTTTGAAAAGAGTATAAATAATATTAAGAAATGAGGGTTATCACACCCCCAAACTTAAGATATTACTTTTCCTCAAGTAATGAAAAAGACAAAAAGGGTTGACCCGAATTTTGAACGTGACGAAATTGAATGTAGAAATAGTTTAACGATTGCATTTGGACTTACAATGATGTATGCTTCTCCTTTGCCTGCGTGAATCTAGGTTTGATCGGTATGTCTTGATTGGGTAGGTGTTTGTGGGTTGAGTGTTGTTAGCTCCATTTCATAATGTAAAAGTATTGAAAAAGAAGCTAAGGATAGATCGCAGAAGACTTCTGCCGTAACAAATGCCAAGACCTCTCCACACAAGCTCCAATCCTTTGCCGATTATTCTTCCGAAAGACCAAGCCTAACCTGAAGATCATTTTCGGACCACATAGCCTCTGTGAAGCCTCCCAGAGCCTCTGAAGCAGCCAACCTCTGTGAAGAATAAACTTATGCATTTCATGATCAAGGAGCTCGTGCCTCTCACATGGATAAAGTGTACAAAGATTCTATAGTACAAATTTGTTGATTTCCTTTCCAGGTGTCACCATTCTATTGGTCACAACCTTGACTTAGTACACACCACACCACTACATGTAATGCGCGCACACACAAAAATTTCACCATATTTACAGATAGTGAGAGAAAACCTTGGAGAGCAATTCACAAACCACTGTGCGTTCTTGGTGTAAATAATGTTATGAAGATTAATGAGACATGCCATATTGAAATCATTACATTCTGTGTTATTCTTCCATTTTCTGTGTTGTTAATATACCATTATAAACTCAAACTTTAATACTTACAAAGCTTTCGCGTATTTATGCTTTCATACTCTGTTTTATATTATTGTTTGAGTTCATCACATTATTGAGATATACTAGGATCAACAATTGGTATCAGAGAAACTTTGATTTCTTTTAATCAAAGGATCATCTATGCAATTGATCTTATCTCATTTGGTAGATTTTCAGTCTGATTTCTAAGCTTGTTCATCATTTTTAAAACAATCCATGTTTTGAGCTATTTTTCAACCATTTTGAACTTTGCTTACTTCCAGGATCTGTTTCTTTATGGAAATCATTATTAAGTGTGCTATCTACTACACAAATCATTTTCAAGGTTAATCTCCACGTTATTTAGCCTTTACCTTGTTCAAAGTCTTTTAATATCTATTCCCTGTTTTCATCGTTTTTCTTCAAAACTATTAATATCTTCTTCTTCCGGTTATACAAAACTATTTTATGAAAAATGGAAAATCTAAATGCTATATATACTGCTGGATCTCAGACCAAAGCTCTAACCCTATTAAGGGATGAATATGCACAATGGAAAATCAGAATGGTGCATTTTCTTGAAGGAGTTGAAAAGGGTCTTGTGGAGGCTGTTAAAAACAAACTCTATGTACCTATGGTTATTGTTCCTAGGGTCCCTGCAACAGATACATCTCCTGAAGTTCTTGAGTATGATAATGTTAGCCCAGAAACAAGTATAACAAAGAGATTCAATATCAAAGAGTCATCTCTATATTGATATTGTGTCACAACTTACAATAGAGAGAATCTATGAACTGATACAATGAAAGTTCTTACACAAAATGAATTAGACTAGACTATTTATACCTAGGAAGAATATTACAAAAATAGTCCTTCAACTTTGATACAACATAGAAATAAATCACTAACATTCTCCCCCTTCGTATCAAAAGTTGAACAAGCTATACAAACTGATCAGGTGAGATGTACTTCTTCCTTATGCCAAAAATGATCTCAAACCTTCTCAATGCATTTCTGTACTCCAGTCTCTTATCAATATCTTCCAGAGCACACATAATCAACTTCTTTTCTTTTGGTTCCAGAGGTACCAGCTTCTTCTCATCCAATCTTAGCTTTCCATTTAACTGAATCTTTAACAACTTGAAGGTTCCATCACTGTACTTATTGACTTCAGTAAATCTTAGGAACTTCTTCTTCTTTACATTAAAGTACACAATTCCGAACTCAGGCTTTTCAAGGATTTTATAAGCAGGAATACCTTGAATATCAGAAAGTCTTTGGTTGGGTTTCAAAATGTTTACTCTAATCTGCCCAGCTTCTAAACGCATTTGGAAATCAGTCAAGTAAGAAAACTTCACCAAATTCTTCATAAACCGCTTCACTGACTGATAAGCCTCATACCAGTCTTTCTTTTTCTCTGGAGCTCTAGCAAGAATATCATATAGTCTTAAAAGATCTTCACTGGTCAAGTATTTGGAATCTGCTTCAGTAAACGACCACTCCTTTCCATCAGTTCTAAACACCGTGAACTTTGGATACCAAACGTTCAACAGATTTTGAGATTCTATCCTGACAATCTTCACTACCTCCTTGTCTGTCCTCACCCATTCCATATTCTGGTCTTTATTCTTCATTATGAATGAACTCTATCTGATGTAGAGACGACATCTTCTCAATGGAATAAAGCTTGACAAGGTTGATAGGTTGAACAACTTTCACAAAAAGATCTCTCCTGATATCTTCTTGGAAAGGTGTCATAATACGAATCTTGTGCCACTGTCTCTCCATATTAGGTTTTTTGTCTATGAGTTATTGGAACATACGGATTTCAGCTTCAGATACAGGATCTTTAATGGTACCTCCAGGAATCACTAGAATGTTTAACTCTAGAATACCAATGACTGGATCATCATGTTCTGGCTCATCATCATCAGTATCATTAGATTGAGCATTAACTGCATCAAACACATCATATAATTTCTCATTTATCTTTGTCATAGTTTTTTCTAGCTCATCCTCAGAATCTATATAGATGATGTCTTGAATCAAGCTATCAGCCAATCTCTCCTCATCTGTTCTTTTATCACTTTCCTCAGGCTTTTCAACCGTCGGAATGATATCATCAAGAACATTATCAAAATTACCGTCAGACTGCTTTTCACCTTCAGTTCTCAAGCCTTGTTCCGATTCAACATTTTTAGTATTAATACAAGAACCACCAGCTTCATCAACTCTCTGTCTCTTACCACTCTCCCCCTCATGATGATCAGGATACTGGTCATCATGTCTTTTTTTGGAACCTTGGGCTTGAGATTTGCAGGATTGTTCAAGAACTGCAACTCTGACAGAAAGGGTTTGTAAGCCAGAAGTCATGGCTTGGGTTAATTGCTGAATTGATTGACGAATAGCTTGTATCAGATTTGGTAGGTAACTGAGACTGAATTTCAGTTTGTCTCCTCAATAGGCCAACAAGTTCAACTTCTTCTGAATCATTGTTATATTCTTGCTCCAGTAACTGTGCAAGTAATCGGGATTTAAACTCATGAATTGGAATGGTTTGTTCGGGTTGAGTATTTGATTGTGGTTGAGATTTTGGTTGTGTTTCAGGTTGAGAGTTAGGTTGGATTGTGGTTGTTTCCATCACAGATTTTATTTTCAAAGCATGTTGTATATCCTCCGTTAACTTTCCAACTATTTTCTGCATCCCCACCGTCTGATTCTGGTAAGAAGTATTCAGAGAATCCAACGCTACTTTCAACAAATCCATCGTCACATAATATGTTGGCGGTCCCATCATAGCACGTAATTGTTCTTCTCGCACCTAGCAAACCTGGGAACCCGGTCCACATAGGATACCGGTTGTCATGACAGTTTGTTGATCCCAGATTTAACTCAGCAATGATATATTCAAACTAAATGCATAAAATAGAGTATATTCTTTAAAGAGTACGGAAGCTTGAAATAAACACAAATAGTTTGAATACAGGTAGATTAGACACAAATAAAATGATTAAGGACAACAGAACTAGAATGCTAAACAAGTCATCTCATTAATCATTTTTGAAATACACCAAGAACACACACTACTGTGTGAAATGCTCTCCAAGTTTTTATTTGTCTCTACAAATTAGAATCTCTATGTATGTGTCTCTGTTATGGCAGTGTAGTGCTCACAACATATAGTGAAGGTGAGATGTGAATAGTAGAAGCAAAAGGTTGTCACCAATGAGAAGGTGACACCTGGAAAAAATAAGAACGTGGTGTACTATCTTGATCTTTAAAATCTTCGTACAAGTGAAACATGTGAGAGGCATAGGCTCCATGGGTCTTGAAATGTATAAGTCTTGATCTTCAGGAACTTTGGCCACACAAGGGCTCTGTGGAGTTTCACAGAGGCTCTGTGGTCCGATGATTATCTTCAGGCTTGGCTTGTGTTCTCGGAGGATGGTCGACAGAGGCTTGGGACTCGTGCGAAGAGTTTTTGGTGTAGGCGACAGAGGTCTTCTGCAATCTTGTCCTTAGCAAACTTTTCCAATACTTCTAATTCTAATCTAACGGACCTAACAATCTCCCCCTAAGTATTGAAAAAGGAATGTTGACAGAAGTAAAATAAAGCTTAGGCTAAAAGAACAAGAGGTGTAAATTTCAACCTCTATAAAAAGGATAATTTCATTTAAGTACTTGTCAGAGGCATCACAGAGATAAAAAGAATTTACACGATAAAAGGGAAACAAAATGAATTACAAAGAGGGCTAAATCTTTGCATCAGGGAAATCGGTAATCTTCTTGCCAAAGCCACTTTTCTTCTGCTCCTTGTAGAAGAAAGCGGCAAGGTCTCTGAGTCGCAGAGCTGCATCAATGGTGTTGATTAGTTGATCTGTGGCTTCTTTGTTGACGTATTCTGTGCCTCTACGCTTGATCAAGGACTTTCTGAATTTAAGGAGTAACTTTGGGGCGTACTTCTGGCAGTCATAGCCCACAAAAAAGCTTCTTCTGTCCTTGCTCGTTCAGGTAGACATAGCCAAATCTTGAGTGGGTGATGATGGTTTTGGGCATGATTTCCGCAGAGGTTGGGCAATGGTCATCTGGGACTGTTAGCTTGATCTTCCTTACTCCCAAGTCCAGAGCAATCTGGATATAGAGTAGACTGAAGTATATGTGCTTTTCTCTCATTACATCTTTAATCATCAAATGTGCCTTTCTGTTTTCTTGTCTCCAACCTGTGATACCAGAAACAAGTAATCAATAACACATGAACATGCCGAATGTCATCCTTCTGTTAATCTCCAAAATGTAAGTACAATGTGTACAGAGAGTTTACAGTGAAAGGCTTAGCATGAACTAGTTAGGAAATAAGCTAACAATGGCTATTTAAACCTATTCTAAGATATTACAAAATAGGTCCCTCAACTTGATACAATTAGATATTTTTGGTACTAACATTCTCCCCCTTTGTATCAAAAGTTGATGCAGCTAGTGGGCTTGAACATTAGCAATGTACTTCTTTATGATTCCAAAGATGATCTCAAAATGTCCCAGTGCATTCCGATACTCCTTTCTTTTGTTGATGGCTTCCAATGCTCGGTCAATCAGCTTTCTCTCTTTTGGCTTCAGTTTAACATGACCCTTTTCATCCAGTCTGAGTTTGCTTTCAAGCTGAATCTTAATTAGTTTGAACATCCTGTCACTGTATTTGTTTACTTCAGTAAATCTTAAGAACCTCTTCTTCTTTTGTCCATTAAAATAAACAATGCCAAATTCCGGCTTCTCAAGGATAGTGTAGATCGAGATACCTTGAATATCAGACAATCTTTTGTTGGGTTTTAGCACATTAACTCTCTCTTGACCTGCTTCTAGTGCCATCTGAAAATCAGTGAGATAGGAGAATTTTACCATGTTTTTCATGAATCTTTTGACTGACTGGAATGCTTCTGACCAATCTTTCTTCTTATCCGGGGTACGGGCCAATATGTCTTATAAGCTCAAAAGATCATCAAGGTTTAGCCTCTTGTGATCAGCTTCAGTGAAGAACCATTCTTTCCCATCAGTTCTGTACACGGTAAATTCAGGATACCACACATTTAGAAACTTCTGAGATTCAATCTTTACAATCACAATCCTCTTATCTGTTCTAACCCAATCAATGTCTTAATCCTTGTTTTTCATAACATGCAGAAACTCGGTTTGATGAATTAACGGCCACTTTTCAATGGAGTATAGCTTCACCAGATCAATTCTTTAAACATTTCTCACAAACAAGTCTCTTCACACAACTTCTTGGAACGGAGTCAGAATCCTTATCATGTGCCCTCTTCCAACTAGATTAGGTTCATTATCAACCAAACTTTGATAATATCTGATTTCAGCTTCTGACACTGGGTCTTTAATTTTACCATCAGGAATGAAAGGCATGTTGAGTTCAGGAATACCTATCACCGGAGCATCTTGTTGTTGTTGCACCTGATCATTATCATCATCTGAATCAGAATCAACAGTTTGCACGTTACCAGTAGCATTAAAAATTTCATCCATTTCTTTCTTGATCTTAGAATTAGTTCTATTTGGTTCATCCTCCGAGTCAATATACACAATATCTTGGAGCATATCATCTGCCATTCTCTCTTCATCAGTCCTATTGTCACCACCTTGAGGCTTTTCAACCCTATGTGTGACATCATCTAGAGCTTGCTGGACAGTATCATCAGCCTGTCCATCCGGTATATCAGTAACTACCTGATCTGTACCCTCAGTGTTAACATTTTCAGCTTCAGCATTTGATTCAACTCTGGCCCTCTTCTCCCCCTCATGGTGATCAGGATCATCCTGATCATCATGCTTTCTCTTGTTCGACTGAGCTTGAGCTTTACACGACTGTTCCAACACTGTAACCCTATGAGAGATTGCCTTGAAACCTGAAGTCACAACTTGAGTAGTTGGTTCATAGATTGTTGAAGAGTCTGAATATCTGACTTTGTTGCCATCTGGGATTGAACTTCAGCATCTTTCCGTAATAATCCAACCAAGTTAACTTCTTCGGCATCAATGCTCTCTCCTTGTGGAAGTAATCGGGCTAATAATTGGGATTTAAGATCATGTGTACGGATTTGGGGTTCGGATTGAGTTAAAGAACCAAGAGTTAATCTGGCAATATTAGGTATAGGTTGAGTGTTTGAGAGTGGTTGGGAAGGATTTCTAGTTTCAGGCATGAAAGTAGGTGTCTCCAATATAGATTTTCCTTTTACTGCTCTTTGTACCTCCTCAGACAACTTACTTGCGATTTTCTGCATCTCCGTCGTCTGTTTTTGATAGGAAACATTCAAAGAGTTCAATGTCTAACGGCGACGAACGCACGTTGACAGTATATGTGGCTACCCGACTAGACACGGTTTGGGAAGGGTCTATCATTATTTGTTTTTCAGACCCTGTCTCACGCTCTACATTTTCTTTTCTCCCCTCCTCACGGCTTAAAACGCCCTCATCCATCCTTATTCCACCAGAAAAGTCAAAGTTCTCGATGTTCCAATTGGAATCAGCATTAGAACTTTCCACATGTGGTCTCGGCCCAACATGTTTAGGATTTTTAGACACATCTAGATCATGGTCTGAGTCAGAGTCACTATCAGAATCACCATCTCTTTCAGTTGTTTTAGGAGCCTCGTCATCGGAAGTAGAAGATGCATATATGACTTTAGAAGCATCGTATCTAGAATCGGAAGAAGATTCATCATCATCATCATCATCATCCGCAGCAGCAAGAGATTCTTCGTCAGAGAATATTGCCACATATGCATGACCAGCAACACCCCTTCTCCAGATCACCTCACATCAACATTTTCTCTCAACTCTTCCCGATCAATAACCCCTTGTTCTTGACCCTGCTCAATATTTTGAACCTCACCACCTAATTGGTTTGCACCCTGGGCAGGTCCCTCCAGTCCTGGCTGGACCATAGGTGCATGTTCTAACCTATACTCAACTATGAATGATGACTGCTGGTCAGCATAGGCCAAAACAGCCTCAGGTAAAACTGCAATATGAGCAAAGTTAATAGGTGCAGGCAACTTTAGAAAGTGCATCCACTGTTGCGGGCCATGAACAACATCAGAACGTCTAGGAATCTCTTGATTTGATTCCATAATACCATGAATGAGAACCTGTAGGAATCTCTGAAATGGTACAAATGAGCAAGCTTTGGCAGGTTTTGACTTATCACCAACTAACTTGATCAGTTCATTCCAAATTAACACTGCATAATCTATCCTTTAGTTAAAAGCCACAACATGAAATAGTCTGAGAATCCTGATGTTGCACTTATCCAGACCGATATGCTTTGGAGTCATACACCTATTCAGAATACTGAATAACGTGTACCAGATTCTCGGCATATACTTTAGTTTGAATTGGGATGAACGGGTTAGAACTCCAGCACTAGCGTCTTGATAACCAAGTGACATAATATCTCTGCACAAGTCGTCTTCAGAGATAAGGTCTTCAAAATTGGGTTGTCTTGGCAGATCTAAGGCATTTCAGAGTCTCTTCAGGGTGATCTTTGCATCAAAATGATCAACCTTGGCCGTGAAATATTGGATCCTCTCATTTACAGGGTGAAACTGGATGGTATTCCAGAATTGCTGAAGGTAGATGACTGGCACATTGACTGTCTTTGTAAGAGTTGTACGTAAAGGATGACCTTTCAGAACTTCAAGGATAACTCTATAATCCAGATTAACACTCATGTCAAGAGTGTAGTTGTTATCCTTAAATTGCAAATGTTTGGATGTGGGCAAAAGTTCTTCATCTAGGTTCCATGCATTCACAGATGGATGGGAAGATCTGTGCGATGGCATTGGATTGCCTTCATCTGATGAATTGCCATCATTTCTTTCAACGCGTGCCATCTGATATCCTGTGCTAGGACAAATTAGCCAAGGTGCTCAAACTGGGATTTTGGAAAAATTTCCAAAAATTTACCTAACTCTGGGTTTTATCGCACACCACTTCAAATAAGTCATCGCATGACTTTATTATCGCATGAAACATGTGCGACAAAAGTTTGTCGCACGAGGCATGCCCGATAATGATGAACAAAGAAGCATGCAATAATGATGAATTTTATGAATACAAGTTATGTGCGATAATCTTGAACACTTGAAGATAAACTAAGTGTTCAAGCCCGGATTTCTATGGAATGCAAAATCAGAATTTAAAATTGAAACCCTAGACTCGTTTTACTCACATAATCCTACCTTATCATTTTCAGACCCAAATATTAACACAAAGAATGATTTTTAATGAAGAATATGAACTGATACTTAAAACCCATCGAAGAAAAAACTCTAAATCACATACCAGGCTATAAAATACTGTAAAAATCGATGAAAGAATCAATATAAAACCAACCTTGATTGAAGAACGAGTGGAATGCAATGAAAATATCTTCAATCCTCGAAGAACTTGCAAAGATCTTTGAATGCATAAAGGTTTCTTCAGGGTTTGAAAAAATTTAATGTTTTGAAAAACCGCTCTATATGTAGAACCGTGGGGTTGATGACACGTGGCACAAAAGAATTGGTCCAACGGTTGACCTGCCAACATGTCAGAGTCATCGTACGAACAAGGAACGATAACCCAGATTTTATCGTGCAACACACGCGCGATAAAATGGGTAAAGGGTAATCGCACACGTGGCGTGCCATAACCACTGTTCACAGAGTTTTATCGCACAACACATGCGCGATAAAAAGCTTATCGAGCTTTTATCGCACAACACATATGCGATAAAAATTTGGTGTCTTTGTTATCGCATAAGGTACGTGCGATAAAATATGTTTATCGTGCAAGGCATATGCGATAACACCAACACTAAGACATTTTAAAAAAATCAATAATTCCAAAAAAAATTATCACATTAAAAGATGTCAAACTTTTAATTGATTAAGCTCTCATGGGTTAAAAATCAAGGTTTTCACTCCCCCTAAAATGATGCAAATAATTTTAAAATTGATTTTTCATCATTTAAGAGTTGTTCAAAAAACAAATAAAAAACTTACCTTGATGTCTGTTAATGCCAAAAATCGCACCAAAGGGACAACTTAAGGTCGATGTGGACTTAATCAACTAAAGAAAGGATCTTTCGACGAGACGTGCAACGAGGGAAAAAATAAACGAGACAAGGGATTTGATGACGCAGGAAAAACCTCAAACGAGGAAAAAACCTGCGGACGACAGTGGGTGTCGTCGCTGCACTATGGTCGCCAATCAGGGGTGACGTCCTTGGTACTGGCGTCGGTCGTACAGTGGTTACAATACAAATGAAGAAAATGCTTCGAAATGTAAAGTACAAGTGTTTAAATGTGAAAACAGGTGTTTGTTGTGTGTGAATACAAAGTGTAAACTGTTGGTCGAGGGCTGATGTCGTGCGTCGAGACTGAATCTTCGAGAGAAAGCTCTTCACCGCTGTTATTCTTGAATTCCTTGTAGTATTCTGGCTTTCATTACTTAATCTCCAGAGTTTGAATGTTCTTTACTATGAGTTTGGATGATTTTCTCTGCTGTTTGGTTATGTTCGCTGGAGTGTATTGGATGTTAACCGATGTCCCTTAAAATGAAGCTTTAGCTTGTCTTTTATAGCCTTCGCGTCATTAATTAACTCCATTAATGATTCGATCAACGGCTACAACGACTGGAAACGGTCGCCGGAGTGATTATCCATAATGATCTTCGTCCGTTACGATCGCTTGCTGTTAATGGCGTTGACTCCTGCATTAAATACTTAACAAACGTAACAGTCAAGGTTAACGTTAGCTTTGGTCGAAGGTACAATGATCTTATGCGATGGTCGTACGGGACGGGCGATTCTATGGTCGAGCGTCGTGGGGGACGTACGACTTACCTTTTACGGGCGACGACGGATGTTTTCTGGGTTCTCGTCGAGACCTTATCTTAATACAAGATTTGGATTATGACGTTCGTCTTATCTGCTCTGGTCGTGGTCGTACGACGTGGTTTTTTGCCCAAACAGTTTGCCCCCAAAATTTGAAATAAGGATAGCAAATCCGAGTTTTAAATTTTGTCAGTCGAAAAAATATGACAAGTGATTGGAATTACCTTTGTTACCTTCGAATTAGGCTGGTCTGCTCTTAACTGAACCAGAAGTTGAAAAGGAAACGAGGCCGTGACGTCATACTGACACACGATGATGCTTACCAGCTGTCGAGGACAGGTGTCGACGATCCCTGCGGTCATACGAAAGGACGGGGACGCGCATCGGTTATCCAGGGATTCGACCTGACATGATCGACTGCATAAATAAAGATTACGATGGATCTTTTCTTGGCGATTTCCGTTCGATTAAAACTTGTAAGGGTTCTTTGACCTAATTTAAGTTTTTCTGAGATCATATAAGATACGACCCTCCAGTTTGCGTATGCGTCGCACGTCTATTGCTAGAAAGCCTAGAAAAAACTGGGATATTTGGGGCCTTTCAGAAGTGCAAATCAACTTAACGGGGCTGGCAAGGTCGACAGAGCCTAGAAGCACTATTAAAAACGAAGAAGATCTCGACGACTTTAGAAGTCTAGCGAGGATTCCTATAAAATAGGCTTTCACTGGCCATATTCGCCTTTAGTCAAAGAATTTATGTGTGAATTTGATCTTTCACCGGGGCAATTGATGCCCCAGTTCTGGCGAGTTATCTTGATCATCGAACGACTTACCTCCAACTGGAATCCACCGATGAATGTGAGGGACCTTCTGACGGCGTATAAGGTCAAGAATGACCAGTACCGTCGCTATAGCTTGTTTTCAAGGTTCAAGGGTGATCGTACCCTGGTTTTAAATACTGCGGTCAATGACCGTGGATGGAAGAAGAGGTATGTATTCGTACGGGCGTCGACGCTGGACACTGATAGTGACTGGATTAGGGAGGGTTGGAATATGACGGGTGAGCCTTTGATTGTACGTTTTCAGGTTATTCTGTTGCTCGATTGTTTCTTCGACTAATCTTTTTTTTTTGTATAGATATTAATTTCGATAAGGTAGAGCCGGATGATGTTTCTCGGGCTAAGATCGAAAAGTTCTTGGAATTTAATACCGAAGACCGGTCGTATGTCACACGTCATTTGATAGACAAGGATGATGACATCATTTTCTTGAGCGACAGAATGAGGATGGGTCAAGAGGAAAAAGAAGAAGAGGAGGACTCTGAGAAGACTGAGGAGGAAGAGAAGAGCGAAGAACCAGAGGTAGAGATAATTAGTAAGTATCCTTTTGTCTTCTTTTCGCTTGACCTGGTCTTTCTCTGTTCTGAATCGTCTAACTTCTTTCTTTTACCGTTCAGGTGAATCTCAAGCACAGGCGACATCTTCTGCTGCTAGGAAGATGGCCCAAGTCGAAGTAGCTCGCGAGGCGAGGGAGAAGGACATTTCGACAATTAGGTCGGGAGTCCTGAAGAGAAAAGAGGTTCCGACAGCCGGGTCGGGCCTCTTAAAGAGGACAAAGGTGTCCGTTCTGAGGGAACCGTCTTTGAAGACGGGTAACCCATCGAAGGTTGCCTTGTCCAGGAAGGCGAAGGCGTCGGTTACGACCGACGCGGAATCTGTGGATACTGCACAACTGGCGACGATGTCTCCCGTCGTCCTATACGGACCTTCATTGGCCGACATGGGGAAACGACGGTCAGCTTTAAGTTGCCGTCGGGTTTTCTGGACGACAATGTCTTGGACGAGACGAAGTTGTTCCCCCATTTAGAAAAATATTTGCTTCCGTCTTTCAGGGAGCGTTTTGACAGGTTTTCTTTCGAGAAGAAAGAGTTCCATACAGCTGGATTCTTATTCTTGGTAAGCCTTTCTTTCAAGACTTGTCGTTTGTCGTTTTCGATGTCGTTGTCGTTGTTTACTAATGCTGCTCATATTATGATTCTTCAGGCGTTCCAAGCTTCCCCGGCATTGCATGCCGAAACGACGAATATAGAGGTTTCAACGACTTCTGTTACCAAAGATGAAGATGCAGCGCTAGCTAAAGAGAAAGCTGCTTTGGAACATGAAGAAGCGATGTCAGCGCGCCTTGACCATGCTCTGGACGAATTGGATGCCCTCAGTCATACAAGAGACGAGATAAACTCGCGTTTGAAGGAGTCCCTGACTTTGATGCGCGACCAGAGAGAGGAGCTGGAGGGGATGAAGGAATCCGTAACCGCGAAGAGGAAGGAAGTCGAGGGAATCAAGGCTAAGGTGATAAGTTTGAAGAAGGAGTCTGATGAGTTGAAGGACGAAAATAAGTCTTTCCTTTGTTACGCTCGACTTACTGCGCATGCGGAAATTATGCGACGTCACCTGCAGGGTAAGGATCTTTTGGCTTCAGCGTCAGATGAGTTGCGTCTCTTTTATGAGAGAGTCGGGACCAAGAGAGATCTCGACTTGGATGACCAGAGGGAGGTCGAAGAGGAGGCGGTTAGTGAGGGTTTTCAAGATTAGGTATCGGACAAGGTCGGGATCGATGCTCCTCCACAACCTTAGAAAAAATGTATTTGTTTGTTCATGCTGCTCGACCGTTAGTGGTCGATTATGTATTCGATGGCTTATATAATGAACGCAACTTTTACTTATGCTTTATCCAAACCATGTTTAATTATGAATTTGAACATAGGACACACAGGAAATCGTGCGACTGAGGCATACATTGTAATACGATGATAAGAACGTAAAACAAACACGCGATTAAAGCATCCATTCAATGTATGAAAGTTAAGAAACTTAGGGATAAAGTTGTTTAGACTCGGTGATCGTACGACCGGATTGTATAGCGAGTTTGTGTCGTATGCCCTGTCGTGCGACTCTGCGATAATCTGTCGTGCGATTCTGCGATAAAACGATGTCGGGGGTTGGTCGTTGGCTAGCCAACGACCCTCCGATGCTTAAGTCAGTAAATGTTTTGCTAGAAAAATCGAGAAAAAATCGTATGAGAAAGAGTTAGAGAACGTACCATTTCAGACTCTCTCTATTTGAAAGAGTTAGAGAACGTACCATTTCAGACTCTCTCTATTTGCCCCCTGTCATTCATTACCGTACTCTTTTTGGGAGGAAAAGACAGGTTTTAAATGACAGAATGACACGGAAAAATATTGTCCTGCGGTCGACTATGTTGTCGTGCGACGAGGCACCATAGTAGATTTATCCCTATGGAAAAGATATTGTTAATTTAGGGATAGAAAAATGAACCTGTCGAGAGCTTGATCTTACGACTTCAGTTTATTTTCTCTTTTGATCTCCTGGATTCCCCATGGCGTAGGGAATTTTAATTAATAACTTTTGCATGCTCGGGAGTCGACGGTCGATGGCTATTAGCTGGAATAGCGACATCGTCGATGATATCTTTGAGATTTCCTTTTGGAAAATGATATGCTAGTTCCTTCTTCAATGCGATACAGTCGTCTGTCGCATGACCATGATCGGCATGGAAGTCGCACCACTTTGATTTGTCTTTCTTAGCATCGTCCAAGTCGGACTTCTTTGGCTATCGAATGGTAGCTTGGGAACTTTTCAGAGCTTCGACTAGGTCCATTGTAGGTCCTTTGAATCCGTAAGAGGATATTTTGGGGTACTGAGTGAACTTAGCCGCGGTCTTGGCCTCTGCTTTCGTCTTGAAACGAACATTTGAAATTTGGCGCGCTGGCTCTACTCTAGAAACAGCCTTTGTCTTGAACTCTGGCTTTCTGACGCCTAGCGACTTCTTGTCGTCAGTATGCTTGCGACGAAAGGCTGCATCGTCTTCGACCCTCATATATGCTAAGGTCCGAGCTCGGACGTCTTCGAAATTCTCCGAGGGATATTTGGTCAGGTCGGTGTATAAACTCGAATTATCGTCCAGACCACGCTTATAGGCTTCGATTGCGGTTTTTACGTCGCAATTGCGGATGCTGATCATTTCGGCATTTAATCTATTAAAATAACTTCGAATAGACTCATTAGCTTTCTGCACGATGTAATATAGGTCGCTGGTCTGCTTCTCCATCTTACGACTGCTGGAGAATTGCTGGGAGAATTGATTAACCAACTTAGCAAACGACCCGATGGATTTGGGTTTGAGATTGATTAACCATTGGAGAGCTGGACCAGTGAGAGTTGCTCCAAAACTCTTACACATGCATACTTCCTGGTACATAAATGGGATCGAGATCGTCCACATGAGCTGCTTATATTGCGCGACGTGCTCAGTCGGATCGGTCACACACGAATACTTGGGAGTGAAGGCAGGAATGTTATACTTCTTTGGGACCTCGACGGTGGCGATCTCGTCTATGAAGGGCGACGCCTGATACCCCGAGCGAGGCTCGACGTCGACAGGCACGGCTGCCCCAGGCAACTTAGCGAGCAAGGACAGGACACGCTCATTTTAGTCTTCTAACATCTTCAAACGCTGAGCGACAGGATCGTTAAGATCGGGATTTGCCCCTGTCGAGGGATTGGCCCCTGGGCTAGTGCCATTACCATGCGACGAACCATTGGTGTCCCCGTTGAACGGGACGAAATATGGCTGTGACCCATAGTGGAATTGCTGCGGTCCATTCTGAAACGGCTGCGATCCTTGCTGGAAAGGCTGCGATCCACCTTGAGGTCCATTCTGAAATGGCTGCTGAAATGGTTGCGACCCTTGCTGGAAAGGCTGCGATCCACCTTGATGTCCATTCTGAAATGGCTGCTGAAATGGTTGCGACCCTTGCTGGAAAGGCTGCGACCCTTGTGATGGCTGAGACCCATTATTCACGGGTGGTGGCCTTATGTGCTGAGGAGGAACTGTCCCAAACTGAGGATTTGGGTTGAACGACCCTGGCTGTTGATTCTGCATGAATGGGCCTGGATGCTGATTCTGCGACGATGAACCTGGATTCGGGACAAATAGTCTAGGGCCATTCTGATCGAACGATCTTGGAACTGGGTTCTGCACGAATGGCCTAGGACCATTTTGAAGCCCGAGAGGATTTCTTAACCGCGCAATCTCCTCAGCTGCTCTGCGATTCTGCTCCGCCATTGCATTGAGCTGATTCCTGGCGACTTCGAGCTCCTGATACATTTGAGCGACGGCTTGCTGCGGATTTCCAGAGGCTGCCATTTTCCTGCAACAGAAAATAGAAGAAACTCCAAGAAACTATTAGTAGGGTGCACGTTCGTCGAGGATTTTCTCTAGATGAGGTCCCACGGATGGCGCCAAACTGTTAATGCCAAAAAACGCACCAAAGGGACAACTTAAGGTCGATGTGGACTTAATCAACTAAAGAAAGGATCTTTCGACGAGACGTGCAACGAGGGAAAAAATAAACGAGACAAGGGATTTGATGACGCAGGAAAAACCTCAAACGAGGAAAAACCCTGCGGACGACAGTGGGTGTCGTCACTGCACTATGGTCGCCAATCAGGGGCGACGTCATTGGTACTGGCGTCGGTCGTACAGTGGTTACAATACAAATGAAGAAAATGCTTCGAAATGTAAAGTACAAGTGTTTAAATGTGAAGACAGGTGTTTGTCGTGTGTGAATACAAAGTGTAAACTGTTGGTCGAGGGCTGATGTCGTGCGTCGAGACTGATTCTTCAAGAGAAAGCTCTTCACCGCTGTTATTCTTGAATGCCCTGTAGTATTCTGGCTTTCAGTACTTAATCTCCAGAGTTTGAATGTTCTTTACTATGAGTTTGGATGATTTTCTCTGTTGTTTGGTGATGTTCACTGGAGTGTATTGGATGTTAACCAATGTCCCTTAAAATGAAGCTTTAGCTTGTCTTTTATAGCCTTCGCGTCATTAATTAACTCCATTAATGATTCGATCAACGGCTACAACGGCTGGAAACGGTCGCCGGAGTGATTATCCATAATGATCTTCGTCCGTTACGGTCGCTTGTTGTTAATGGATTTGACTCCTGCATTAAATACTTAACAAACGTAACAGTCAAGGTTAACGTTAGCTTTGGTCGAAGGTACAATGATCTTACGCGATGGTCGTATGGGACGGGCGATACTATGGTCGAGCGTCGTGGGGGACGTACGACTTACCTTTTACGGGCGACGACGGATGTTTTTTGGGTTCTCGTCGAGACCTTATCTTAATACAAGATTTGGATTATGACGTGCGTCTTATCTGCTCCGGTCGTGGTCGTACGACGTGGTTTTTTGCCCAAACAATGTCTTCATGTTGAATTCTCATGATGTCTACACTCACAATACAAGTCAGTTATGCATACTCCCCCGAAAATTATGCATGTAAATTCTAACAACTCTCCCTGAAATCATAAACACACCTCAAACAGAAACATATATCTTAAAGAAAAAAATAAAGACAAGAAAGAAATGTAACAAATTGAACACAAATTTGTAAAGCAACTAAATCATGAAAATTTAAAGAACATATATTGAGCATATAATATGATGAACAATTTATGTTTATCAATCTGGATAAACTATCTAGATTGAGATACATAAATTTCCATCTATTAAATGGTCAATATAAATACTTTAAACCTTTAACATGCCAAGCTTTGAAACCATGAAATGAAAACGTTTTTCATCCAAAGCCTTTGTGAACAAATCGGCAAGTTGATATTCAGTTGTGACAAAATAAAGTTCAATTGTACCTTTCTCAACGTGATCTTTAATAAAATGATACCTGATATCAATGTGTTTCGTCTTTGTGTGTTGGACATGATTAGCTGAGATTGCAATAACACTCTTGATATCACATTAGATTGGGATTTTCTGGTATTTAAAACCGTAGTCCATGAGTTGAGTCTTCATCCACAGAACTTGTGAACAATAGCTCGCCGCGACAACATATTCAGCCTCCGCAATTGATGTTGAAACACAATTCTGTTTCTTCGACGCCCAACTCACAAGCTTGTCTCCCAAGAACTGTATATGGCCAGATGTGCTCTTTCTGTCTAGCAGGCTTCCTCCGTGATCAACATCAGAATAAGCAGTGAGTTCGTAGCCTGTCCCCTTGGGATACCCCAGACCAAGATATGGTGTGCCTTTTAAGTATCGAAAGATGCGCTTGACGGTTCCAAGGTGTAACTCTTTCGGTTTAGCCTGAAATCTAGCACAAAGACATGTGACAAACATAATATCCGGTCGACTAGCAATTAAATACATTAATGACCCTATCATACCTCTATACGTCCTAAGATCAACGTCCTTACCATCGGTATCCAGACCGATCTTGGATTCTGGTGCCATTAGAGTTCCAATCGTCGTACAGTTTTCCATCTTGAATTTCTTCAAGATATCAGACACATACTTCGACTGATTTAAGAAAATTCCAGTTGAGAACTGTTTGACTTGAAGTCCAAGGAAGAAGTTGATTTCTCCCATCATACTCATTTGGAATCTGGTCACCATTAGTTTAGAGAACAAAGTACATAATGAAGAGTTAGTCGAACCAAATATTATATCGTCAACATAAATTTGAACAAGAAGAATATCACCTTGTTCACGTTTAGTGAAGAGAGTCGTATCGATTTAACCTTTTTCAAAGCTGGATTCAAGTGGAAAAGTGGATAGAACCTCATACCATGCTTGAAGGGCTTGTTTCAGTCCATAAAGTGCTTTGTCTAAAATATAAACGTGGTTTGGTTTGTCTTTGTCCACAAATCCTTCAGGTTGAGACACATACACTTCTTCTTTCAAGATGCCATTCAAGAATGTTGTCTTCACATCCATTGGGTAGACGGTGAAATTCTTGTAGATCGCAAATGCTAAGAACATCCAAATTGCTTCTAATCGAGCGACCAGAGCGTACGTCTCATCGTAATCAATACCCTCTTGTTGTCGGTAACCTTTTGCTACTAGCCTAGCTTTGTTCCTTACGACTATTCCATCTTTATCTTTCTTGTTTTTAAATCCCCACTTGGTGCCGATAATACTTTTTCTTTTGGGTCGAGGAACTAATCGCCACAGTTTCAATGCTTCGAACTGATTTATCTCTTCCTGCATAGCAATTACCCAGTCCGGGTCTTCCAAAGCTTGTGGAACTGTGGTTGGATCAACATTACTCAGAAAAACCACGAACAAACATTCATTGGCAGTTGCATATCTGGTTTTCACTGGATCAGACAATTCTATTATTACTTGATGTAAAAGATGACTTCGCGTCTACGTTTTCGAATGCGGGCGTAGGGAAATTGTATCTTGATTAGGGTCTACTAATGACTGATCTTATTCCGGAATTGGTTCACTTGTTAATGTGGGTTCTGGTTGAGGCACAAATTGTTCATTATTTGAAATAATTTGTACGACCTCAGGAACCTCTTCAGATGATACCTCAGGAAATCGTTCTGCTCATTAACATTTGAAACATCCTCAGTTGAAGAAACATCATTAGGAGATTATTTTTGTACTGTTTGTGTAGAATTCATGACTTGAGTATTTAGTGAAGACTCTGGAATTATTGCGTCAGTATCATTTGATATTTTTTCCATAGATGGACCAGACATGGTGGCTTGTACAACATTCTGAGCAACCGTATTCCTGTCAGAAACATTAGAAGATGAGTTATAACTACCAAAATACTCATCATAAAAATTCTCGAAAAGTTGATCAAGTTCATTTAAGTGAGATTTAGAAGTGGAAGCTTGATCTTTATCAGATTTAGTGGAAGCTGGACTGATTTGTCCAGATGCTAGAACGTCGGTAATCGCGGGTTCTGTATTGCATTGTACATAAGCCAATTCCTCCGTCTCATCAAATTCGACATTGATGCTCTCAATCACTGTTCTTGAAGACTTGTAATAGATTCTGTACGCCTTTGAGGTGGATGAGTATCCGATGAACACACCCTTGTTCTCCTTAGGACTGAATTTGTTCAAGTTGTCCTTATCATTCAGAACCATAGACCTGCAACCAACAGAACGAAAGTATTTAATATTTGGTTTTCTATTGTGTATTTTCTCATATGGAGTTTTGCCAAAACGTTGGTGTATGATGGAGCGATTTTTTGTATAGCAAGCTGCTGACACTGCTTCAGCCCACAGAAATAAAGGAAGATTAGAATACAATAACATCGTTCTTGCGACCTCAACTAGAGTACGGTTTCGTCGTTCAACAACTCCCTTCTGTTGTGGTGTTCTTGCCGCTGAAAATTGATGAGTCGCTCCCAACGATTACAAGAAATCATCCAAAGTTTTATTCTTGAACTATGTGCCGTTATCTGACCTTATTGTTTGAACCGCCTATTGTTGATTAACCTGAAGCATCTTCACTAAGGAAATGACTACCTCGGGTGTTTCATCTTTGGAGCATAGAAACTTTACCCACGTGTACCTCGAGTAATCATCAACGACCACTAAAACATACCGTTTGGCACTGATACTTTGAGTCCTCATAGGCCCACAATGATCCATATGTAAGATTTCTAATACATTCTTCGTGCTTGGTTCAGGTTTCGGCGGGTGGGGAACTCTCTTCATTTTACCCTTCTCGCAAGCAGTGCAGAAATTCTCTCTTTCAAACTTCAATACAGGTAGACCTTTGACTAAATCACCTATGATGAGCTTTTGAAAATATCTGAAGTTTAGGTGAGATAAGCGTTTATGCCATAACCAACTCTGTTCGACGGAAGCTCTAGATAACAGACACACATCATTGTTGGGCTTGATTGTTGAAAGATCAATCGTATACAAATTTGACTTTCAATTGCCAACTAGAAGTTTTTCTTCTCCTTCAGTCCAAACTGAACATCTTTTCTTTTTGAAGTTGACTTCTAAGTCTTTGTCACAAGATTGACCAATATTGAAAAGATGGTGCCCCAAACCCTCAACATAGTTGACTTTGGTTATTCTGACGTTGTCTTTTACAATATCTCCATAACCCAATATCGGTGAGTATTGATTATTACCAAACTTTACTCGACCACCGTTTTTCTCTACATAATTAGTGAGCAACTCTTTTCTTCCAGTCATGTGTTTTGAGCAGCCCGAATCTAAGTACCATACATGACTGGTCTGCAAACAATCAAATCAAGTGGCTTTAGGTACCCATTTGTAGATGGGTCCTTTTGGGTTAGGAGTCGGTACATTTTTAACGTTTGTACCATTTTTGAAAGTTCTTTTATGATTTCCTTTGAAATAAAACCTTTTAACACCAGGAATATCATAACCAAACCAGTTAAAAGAATCACTTTTATCGATAAAATCATCCACACCAGAAAATGAACAACAAATCTTTTTATGTGCAAAACCGATCAATTGTTGCAAAGTGTAAATCTTGTATGGAACAAGTTTTTGTTTATGGCAAACAACATGATTTATTATAGTAGAATCAGAATTGTTTTTCATCGTATCAAAAGGAACATCGGATGATTTTGTCTGATCCACATCCTGTGTGGACTCCTTAACTCTCCACTCAAGCTTTTTGTTGTTTCTCAAATAACGATCTGAAACACCAGAAAAATAAGAGTCAAAAGTTTTAGAATTTGAAGTTTGAAAAGATTCCGATCTTTTTGCTTTTCTTTTCTTTTTCTGTAACGACCTTTTAGATTTAGATTTAGATTTAGAGTAATAATCGTTATCAGAAGTTTTCTCAACAGATTTTGAAGATTCACCTTTGAAAAAGTTCCTCTTTGGTTCATCTTCCTCAACTAAAAATTCAGTATGATCTGGAAGTTTAGCATTGAAATCAAATTGAACAGGTGTTTCATCTACACCTTTATTTTTATCTTCACAAGGATTTTCAATATCACGATCAGAATGGCCGTCATCGATGGTGTGAAAAATACCATAATACTTTGGATACATAAAATCATTGAACTTTTTACAACTTTCTTTTTCAGCTTCCGATGGAATGAACATTTAAGAAGTTATATCAACAGATTAATTTTCCAAATCCCAAGATTCAGAATCCTCTTGACATCCATGGGCATGCTTTTAAAGAAAGTGTTTCCCATAAAAGCCTTGCATGAAGAAACATCTGAATCTGAAGAATGTTTTTCTTTTAAAATTTTCTCTTCAGATTTTTCTTCATGTTTTGTTTTCATCTCATTTAAATTGTTTGAAAATACAGTAAACATAACTTCCTTCTCAATCTCAAAAGCGATTTTGTCATCATTTCTGATGTCTTTAATTTGGCTTTCGAGTTTTATAAGTTTTTGTTCAAGAACCAATGGTGGAAAATAGGTTATTCCTTCAAAATCAGATTTTGTTTCATTTTTCTTTGGATTTTCAACAACATAACTTTGGAAATAGTCATTAGGCAAAGTTTGTTTCCAATTCCAAACTAAAGTCTTCCTATTTTCAGAAGTATAACAAAACAGAAGTTGCATTTTAACTGTTGTTTTTCTTTTCTCTTCTTCCTCAGCTTCATAATCAACACCATCCATTTTAAGCCAATTGATCTTATATTTAGGATATGTTGGGATTAACATCTGATTGAATGGATGTTCAAGGGAATAAAATGTAACTTTGTATTTGGGCTTATATCTTGTAATGGGCCATGAGCCTTGTTAGTTTAGCCTAGATATAAATAGCTTGTTTAACCTTTAGTTTAGGTTAATCGTCATTATTCGTAATTGCTATACATTGTAAACACTCTGAAAGGTTTATGAATGTTACATGGATGACGAGTTGAAATCATATTGATCGTTGTTTATTCTATTGATTTCATACTGTTTGCACTAATCTGGGATCCACAAGTGGTATCAGAGCGTACAAATTGGTTGATTCAAGGTTTCTGGTAAGTTTCTGGTTAGTTTTTGTCGACTGTGTTTTTGAGTTCTATAATATCATCTCTTGATTCTTACAAAATTGTGTGTTTTTTATTACTCCATTCGATTAGTATTGATATAGTTAGTGTTTCTGCGAAGTTTCACAATCTAATTCGTCTGATTAAGTGGTTTTCTAGAAAAATCAAGTTTCCAAAGTTTTGTCTCTGTTCTTATTAAAAGCAAAAAAAAATCATCAAAATCATGAATTTTTGCTTAGAAACCGTTTAGGGTGTTGTTATTTTGGTGTTTTTGTTTGTTTCCTAACCTTTCAGGAACAAAAATCAAGCAACCCTAATTCACTATTCGATCCGATTAAGTAGCCAACGGCACTGTCCGGACGCCATTACAATTTTCGGGTAAGTAAATTTTTCTCGCAAGTTTCCGGACAACATATGTCCGGATTGTGCTTGTATCCGGTAATCCGAGTATCCGGTAACTATCCGGGTTGTTCAATATATCCGGTATTTTTCCTGGATACAACCTGTTCGGACAATTCATCTTTCCGGATGCAATTTACCCGATAAGTCTCACTTCCCGGACCACTATTCGGACACTCCTAGTTTCCTGTAAGTTTTCTTTTATTCGGTATCCCTATAGTTTTTACGGTAAGCTGACTTCATTCGGTAACCTAGTGTTATCCGGTAACCTCAGTATTATCCGGTTACTTTGCTATCTGAACACTTTACACACCCGGATCCGGTCACTACCAGATCTGGACACCTCATTGTATTCGGATTCCTATCCGATAAGCTTGTGTTCTATTCCTTACCAGTATTTTACCTTAGAATCACTCTTAGAACCTGCGTTAGGACTTTCACACGTAGTGACTTGCGTTAGAATTTCACTTTGAATCAACCCTACCGTCTGACGATCACTTTAGTGCACACTTCAAAGATGTCTCGCGACGAGCTAGCAATCGGTACCGACGCCAAGCCTCCGACTCTCTATCGGGGTGAATACAGTCAATGGCGAGACAGATTCATCATCTTCATCGAAGCTAAAGATAACTTCGACTACATCTGGCAAGCTCTCTCTGAAGGCCCATAAGCAACTACAATGACTAAAGTACCAGCTCAAGCAGAAGGTCCTGCAGCTCGACCTGAGCCTAAGACATACTTGCAGATGACCGAAGAAGAAAAGAACAGATTTGATGGTGAGAAACATGCCAAGCGATATCTAGTCCAGAGTCTACCGAATGAGATCTACATGGCCATAGACAGGTACAAGGATACTTCCAAAGGCATGTGGGATCAAGTTGAGAAGATGATGAGCAGGAGTAAAGTAGGAAACCAATTGAAGGTCAACAACTGCATCACCAAATTTGACGGTTTCAAGCAGCGCAAGGGCGAATCAATCACTCAGGCATATGAACTGTTGATCCAAACCCTCAGTGATTTGATAATGACCCTCTCTTATATACTTAGTGAAAATTGTAAGTAAACAATATGTATCAGAGTTTCACTATCGCTGATAAGTACTAAGATCTTACAGTACCGCTGATAGGAACTCTCGCTCTTTAGATTAAACATTCAACGAACACTGTTCACCATAATGCTCTGAGTCTGTTCAGTCCTTATGGTGATCGCTGATAAGTTAGTTGTTTACTTATGATCTCTGAAGACAAGTTTCACGTCAACATAGGTTCTACGCTGAAGTCGAAGATCAAGCTCAAGAACCAGCGACAAGTCTCCTAATGAACTGATGCGGATCAACAAAGACTCAGATTTTCCCACTCAACGTGAAGTATCAAGTACAAGACTTCAGCTATCGCTGAACTTTATCATTCGCTGATAAACAATGGTAAAGCGCTGAATCAACGAAAAGTTGATCATGAAGTCCTCCGTACAAAGTACTTTTCTCTTAACCACCCTTGCACGACTCCGTACGATATGTCAGAAAAGAACCTCCTTATTGTCTGAAATCGTACAACCACTCTGATACTACACTGTTCAAACATGCGGCTACTAAGGTTGTCAACAAAGGTCAATGACATACAACCAATGAGTTGCTGCCATGTGTAAAGTGTAAACTGGCATGCATTAAATGCATGTAGTATATAAGAAGAAGAACTCACTTCATTTTGAAGTAACTTGCTAACTCTGGAGAAGTTCCTCTTTCTTATCTTGAGATAGGTTATTATTAGTAATTTCCTTCTCTTTCTTAGTGCAAGAAACTTAGTGTTCCAACTTGTTTAGATTTAGGTTTATCCTTAATCTTGTTCCGCAACAAGCTGTAAATTGTTAATGATTTATCAATAAACAATTTAGAAAAGTAAAATCTGTGTGTTTGTGTAAAGCCCGTATCCCGGTATGTTTTATTTAATTAATCTAAATTTTCATTAACGTTGTTTTGTTAACGGGGTTAGGCGGCAAGGACCAAAAATGTAATCTTTCTAAAAACTCTATTGTTGTTTTGAAAGGGTAAGGAAGTGCAGGGGTGAAAAGTGTCGTTTGGGCAAAGTTGTGCATGTGGTCGGCTTAAAGACCGACCCCCTCCCCTCTTTATTGTGTTTTTTTCCTTCTTCTCTCGCAAGTAACATCGACAAAACCCTAAACCCCCCCCCCCCCCCTTCGCTGCTGCCGTCGACCATCAGACCACCACCGCCACCGTTGCTCGCCGCCGGCGAGAGAGAGAGAGAGAGAAGAGAGAGAGAGAGAAAGAGATAGAGAGAGCCAGAGTTGCGTCGCCGCTGGATCGCCGTCTCAAGTAAGTTCTCTCCCTTTCATTTCTCCTTTCGTCGCCCAAAACCGCAGAACCACCCCACCACCGCCGCAGCCATGGCTGCCGGCGGTGTGGCCGCCGCCGTGCGCCACCACGGGTGCTGGCAGTGAGTGTGGGTGTGTGTGTGTAATCGGGAATGTTCAGGTCGAGCGCGGGAAAAGGGTGTGGACGTTATAGGATTGGTCGGGATTTTCGTTGGGTCTCGTCGGATTTCCATAAACCACGATCGCCGCCGCCGCCGCCGGCGACCACCACTGCCGGAGGTGGCAGTGGGTGGTGCGCGGGTGAGCCCAGACTTTAGTAACCTAAAACCCTAATCCGTGACCCGATCGCGTAAATCCGAAACCCGAAAACCATTAGCTTGAAAGTTATCATTTTATGTGATGATACCGGTTCTGCCCCTGTTTTGAATCAGCCATAACTTTTCCGTCATAGCTCGGATTGAGACGAATCTGGTGCCCACGGTTCACATTCTGTGTCGGGCACGTTTTTCGGGTTTTGTCGAAAGCCTGGTTCGGACTCTAGCTAAGTGAAAAATAGCCGTTTTTGCAGCAGGTCCGAATCTGCCAGCTTTACGTTTCAATCTTAGAATAATTGTATAAAATTATAGGAAAATCGTTAGAACGCGTATAATATGTCCTTGGAAAGCTAAGACCTAGACCCTCCTGTTTGTGGGACTTAATCTCTCGATTAGTGGGTCTAGAGGGGGATAAGCAGGTCCCGAACAGACCTGCAGTTTAGAGCGAAAAGCTGAAATGTCACTCTTTTAGTCTTATGTTTACTTTCGAGGGTTGGGGCTTCGTGTTGACACTTGGTAGCACTTCTTTAGGTGGAAAGAAGTGAGTTGGAGTGGCGGGCTCGTATTGCTGTTTGTGGATATCTGCGTTGCTTATCGAGGTGAGTTCTCTCACTGCGTAGAATAAGGATTATATGTACATTACGGTAGTTTGTGTTTATTAGCTGAATTGTTGTGTGTGCTAGCTGAATTGTGGTGCGTAGTACTAGGTTGAATTAATGCCTAGTATAAATGAGTGTTATATACATCTCGGTGGGACCGAGGGCTCGGTGGGACCGAGGGCTCGGTGGGACCGAGGAATTGTGTACAAGTAAATGAGTGTTATATACATCTCGGTGTGACCGAGGGCTAGGTGGGACCGAGTAATCGTGTACAAGTATTGTGTGAACTCGGGGAGACCGAGTACTCGGTGGGACCGAGGGATTGTGTACAAGTGTGGGATGAACTCGGGGAGACCGAGGGATGCCTACACGAGTGTTGTATAATCGGGGAGACCGATGGTTTTATATATATACAGTTGTTGTTGTATGATCGGGGAGACCGATGGTTTTATATATGTACAGTTGTTGTTGTATGAGTTGCCTGTTTAGGATATGTTCTTGAACTGGCATGTGTGGATTAATTGTATTTATCTGTGTTTAGGGGTAGTGTTCATATGATTGCTATCCTATGTTAGTGTTTGAATTCACTAAGCTTCGTGCTTACCGTTTCCCCTATAAAATTACTGTTTCAGGTGCGAGTGGCAGTAAGGCGTGACGGTACACACTGGCGCGTTGAGAAGACCTTCGTAATTATTTATTTTTAAACTTAGTACAGTTCCGCTGTTTTAATTGAGATGATCGTCTAACTTAACGAGGTTTTGTTTAAACGTGTATTTGGAGTTAAACGCTTGTGATTTAATCTATTAAAAATGGTATTTTAAAAGTTCAAATTTATTGTAATTTTTGGGACGTTACAACTTGGTATCAGAGCACAGCTTGAGTGAATCAAACACATCTTGGTGTGTTTGATCTCAAGTTTGCGGCTATAAAATTCTTCTCTTAAAATTTTTGGGAAATAAAAAAAAAGGAAAACCCGTTTGAGAAACGGTGATCGAGGGCGCAATGTGTACAGTCAGCCGGAGCCAAGGGAAAAGGTACAGTACTTAGTGTATTTATTACTTTCTAGATCATAGGGTATGCATGCTAGATTGCTTGTGTTGGTTACACTGTACTGTAGGGTTATTGCTTGCTAGTAGGAATTAATGATGGTCATATTAGGTTGTTAAGTGAATGCCCTATAGGTTGTATGCAGTAAGAATCACATAGCCTTAGAATATTTGATTTAGTTCTATTGCGCAACTCTTGTTTGAGTCCAACCGTTCTAGGATAGAATCTTGTATTCGAATGTCTATTTGTTTCACGCTGCATGTGACGGGGTATTCGCGAGGCAACTCGTTATGGCTAGTAGGGATTTCGTTGTAGCAAGGGTAGTGTTCTGGGGTGGAATTCCTAGGGAGCTAGGAAGAGTGTACATATGCTGGTGCGGGCACATGGGTATAGTTATCGGCGATAAACTACTTGGGCACTTCGGGATGGGACTCGGAACGAGCAATGATAGGTGTGGAAGGTAGTAGTAGAGCTCCTACTACCGGAAACACATGATCAATGCTTGAGTCGGGGAAAGTCATGAGGAATCCAAGGAGTTGAGCGAGAGCGTTGTTAGTGTGAGTTATTGGGTGCTAATAACTCGTTGTAATATCTACCCAGAATAGCCATCACAAGGAGGAACAACTATAGTAAACCTGCTAGTACAGGTGTGTACTTGATTTGCTTTGATGTGATGATCGTTGAGGGTAGTGATAAAGGTTCTAAACTAGTAGTCGTTGGAATAGAAGGACGATTCTAGTATTAATCACTTGGAGTGACGATAAGGATGAGGTTTGTTTTAAGTAGGCCATTTCGGGTCAAGATTGATGGTTGTGCTAGAAGCATAGGCTTATTAAGCCGACTTTAAATTGAGGAAAAACCGTAAGGATTATCTGACGTAATTTCCCAACTTGCCTAAGAGGTTTAAATGTCTGAATGACGATTGTGGATCGGGGAGTTTTGGAGGGGTATGAGTCGAGACGTCGAATGCCGACTGAGTCATGCACAAAGTTTATTTTGAAAATAAATTGCATTAACTAATTCTTGTGTTTCCAATCCTTTTATGGATTGTGTTTTGGAATTTTGGGAAATGTTCAGCACACACACAAGATTTCGAATTATGGTTTTGAAAGTAGATGAAACCGTTTTATCGCGGGAGTTGCAAACTTTGTTAGAATTTGTGTCATTTCGTTAGTTTCCAACGGTTCTTTCGGGTAAGATGATATCCGTGTTTTGTGGTGTTTAAAATGTTGGGCAAGTGACTACGGCTTGTGACTTTAACATTGGAACTCCTCCACATATTATAGAGTTGAGACGAAAAGTTACATTCCACGATGTCTATATAAAACTATTTGAGTGATTTGGTTAAAAGAAGTTTGTTAAACAATGTTGTTTTATGGTTTTACCGTGGAAAGAAATTTTTGGGATTTTGGCGTCTCATTCATGTTTTTGCTTTTAGCAATTTGACTTTGGGGGCACAATGTATGGTGCTATTTTATTGACTTAGAGTCATTGAGTTCTTTAAGGTTCATGAAGTTTTGTTTTACGGTATGTTGAGTCGTGTGGGTTTACTTTCACGAGGTGCATATTTTATTTGTTTATGTGACCATTTGGGGAAATTTTGGAAATCAATTTAAAGAACCCCACCTTTTGAGATTTGTTGTGAGTTAATTGGAGCATGTGTGTCATTGCAAGAAAATTTTAAAGAAGTGTTACAAGCTTGCATGCCTACCCCCAGTTTGAGATTTTATGAGATCTTAGTCGATATTTTCAAATGATGGAGGCGGATTGGTTTCTATCTTTAAGTTCGAAACATACACGAGACAGTTGTGTTTTAACAAAAATATATTTGTAAACTGTTTCATCGTTTTGTATGACTAGCTGACGCGCGTAAAAATTTGTTGGTGAACCCTGTGCCACGACATTTTATGATTAAAAAGAGAAATTTTGGGGTCAAATGTCGTGGAACTGATTTTGAAATTATGTGCACCCTTTTGTCGCACCCTGTGTAAGGTCGAGCGGTTACTTTAAGTACATGTCATGAGTCAATCCATACTAGAACCGCGGCGGTTCATTTTTAAAGAAATTATTTATTTCGCTTTGCGTTTTGTGAGTAAACTGAGCTGCAATGGAATGATTTTCATATGTGGGACGAGCGTGTCCACTTTTGCGTAACTACCGACCTGGTAATAGTAGTTTTATTGCATATGATCTTTTTGAGATGAAAAATCTTGGTGTTGAAAATATTTTGTAAACGATTTTGTAAACCATTTGGGAAATGCACTTTTAAGTGTTATGTGTTATTTTGAGAATTATAAGGGTGTGAGTCCTTTGGGAAAAACTTTTTTGTTTAAAACCCGTGATGAGTTTTGGGGTTAATTTTGATTTTAAAGTATTGCTTGCTTAAACTTTATTTAAACGCGTTTTTGACCGACTTATGGGTCTAGCAAGCGTGGAGCATTTTGCTCGGTTTTGACTTTGAGATAGTCATGGGTCAATTGCACGGTTTTAATGGCTCGATGTGGAGTCTTGTTGATGGGTCATTTTGTTGCACAGTTTTGTATTTATTGCACGTTGAGTATTTACATGTTTGGGTGAGTGAGTCATTCCGGGATAGGCATGTTGTTGGTAGACTGTTTTGCTTTGGATCCTTGGACACGTTAGTCAGTCATTGGTAATGGTCGGTTGGGTATCTCGGGGTGGGACCCCGGTATTCATGTGTTATGACCTTGACTTTCCAGTAGGCACTAGGAGGATATAGTCTTGAGCACTTACCTGGATGGTAGATCCGATGTGCCAGGCCTTGAGGCGTTACATGAGGGGTAGACGTCAAGGTGTATCCTCGATTCGGTGTAACTTGGCTTCGTAAAGCGAGTGTGGAGGATACGTAGATGGTGGAAGGTAAGGTATTCCACGCGTATTGGTATTGTAGGTCGAATGGTTACGATTAAGGGAATGGTGCCCTTTATAATTAAGAGAATAAATAAATGCGCAGTAACCTTTTGAGGTAAGTGGTATATTTAGGTGTCGACTTTTGGGTTTGAGGCCAAACGCCTTTAGTGTAAGCGGAGATTTGTAGCCGATTTTAAAATAATCATGGTGATGGTAGTAGTAACCCTGAGATGCTTACTTGTGATGAATGGTTATGGTGGAATGACCTTCGTGTGTGTTTATAAATCTGCTGATTTGATGATTCGTGTGAGGTAAATTTTGGGAGTCTATTTGAACTCGTGGAAGTTAATCGACAGTTAATGGTAGGAATGATCGGATTCGAGTATCCTGTAGGGTATATTGGAGAGCAACTTTAGAATGATTAGAGCTTGAAATTTGAATCGGGATGTACGGAATATCTAAGGTTGGGAGACAACCGAAGTCATTTGACTAGGAATGATTCCAGTTGTTGGAGTGTTCTTCCGATCATAATTTCAGTGTTCTTGAAAGAGTTTTGTTGGTAAGAAAAGTATTCGAGAAATTTTTAGACGGTGTGGGAAATTTAGATTCCAGTTAGTGAAAGTCCAGTGGCAACACCGAAAGGGTTCCGAGTGGACTTGGGAACCTGAGGTTGAGATGAGGGAGAACTATCCGGAGCTATTCGTGGGCAGAGACTTCGAGGACGAAGTCTAATTCAAGCGGGGGAGAGTTGTAAATCCCGTATCCCGGTATGTTTTGTTTAATTAATCTAAGTTTTCATTAACGTTGTTTTGTTAACGGGGTTAGGCGGCAAGGACAAAAAATGTAATCTTTCTAAAAACTCTATTGTTGTTTTGAAAGGGTAAGGAAGTGCAGGGGTGAAAACTGTCGTTTGGGCAAAGTTGTGCATGGGGTCGGCTTAAAGACCGACCCCTCCCCTCTTTAGTGTGTTTTATTTTTCCTTCTTCTCTCGCAAGTAACATCGACAAAACCCTAAACCCCCCTCCCCCACTTCGCTGCTGCCGTCGACCATCAGACCACCACCGCCACCGTTGCTCGCCGCCGGCGAGAGAGAGAGAGAGAGAAGAGCGAGAGAGAAAGAGATAGAGAGTGTCGGAGTTGCGTCGCCGCTGGATCGCCGTCTCAAGTAAGTTCTCTCCCTTTCGTTTCTCCTTTCGTCGCCCCAAACCGCAAAACCACCCCAATACCGTCGCAGCCATGGCTGCCAGCGGTGTGGCCGCCGCCGTGCCCCACCACGGGTGGTGGCAGTGAGTGTGGGTGTGTGTGTGTAATCGGGAATGTTCAGGTCGAGCGCGGGAAAAGGGTGTGGACGTTATAGGATTGGTCGGGATTTTCGTTGGGTCTCGTCATATTTCCATAAACCACGATCGCCGCCGGCGCCGGCCGTCGCCGGCGCCGGCGACCACCACTGCCGGAGGTGGCATTGGGTGGTGTGCGGGTGAGCCCAGACTTTAGTAACCTAAAACCCTAATCCGTGACCCGATCGCGTAAACCCGAAACCCGAATACCTTAAGCTTGAAAGTTATCATTTTATGTGATGATACCGGTTCTGCCCCTGTTTTGCATCTGCCATAACCTTTCCGTCGTAGCTCGCATTGAAACGAATCTGGTGCCCACGGTTCACATTCTGTGTCGGGCACGTTTTTCGTGTTTTGGCGAAAGCCTGGTTCGGCCTCTATCTAAGTGAAAAATAGCCGTTTTTGCAGCAGGTCCGAATCTGCCAGCTTTACGTTTCAATCTTAGAATAATTGTATAAAATTATAGGAAAATCGTTAGAACGCGTATAATATGTCCTTGGAAAGCTAAGTCCTAGACCCTCTTGTTTGTGGGACTTAATCTCTGGATTAGTGGGTCTAGAGGGGGATAAGCAGGTCCCGAACAGACCTGCAGTTTAGACCGAAAAGCTGAAATGTCACTCTTTTAGTCTTATGTTTACTTTTCAGGGTTAGGGCTTCGTGTTGACACTTGGTAGCACTTCTTTAGGTGGAAAGAAGTGAGCTGGAGTGGCGGGCTCGTATTGCTGTTTGTGGATATCTGTGTTGCTTATCGAGGTGAGTTCTCTCACTGCGTAGAATAGGGATTATATGTACATTATGGTAGTTTGTGTGTATTAGCTGAATTGTTGTGTGTGCTAGCTGAATTGTGGTGCGTAGTACTAGGTTGAATTAATGCCTAGTATAAATGAGTGTTATATACATCTCGGTGGGACCGAGGGCTCGGTGGGACCGAGGAATTGTGTACAAGTAAATGAGTGTTATATACATCTCGATGGGACCGAGGGCTCGGTGGGACCGAGGAATCGTGTACAAGTATTGTGTGAACTCGGGGAGACCGAGTACTCGGTGGGACCGAGGGATTGTGTACAAGTGTGGGATGAACTCGGGGAGACCGAGGGATGCCTACACGAGTGTTGCATAATCGGGGAGACCGATGGTTTTATATATATACAGTTGTTGTTGTATGATCGGGGAGACCGATGGTTTTATATATGTACAGTTGTTGTTGTATGAGTTGCCTGTTTAGGATATGTTCTTGAACTGGCATGTGTGGATTAATTGTATTTATCTGTGGTTAGGGGTAGTGTTCATATGATTGCTATCCTATGTTAGTGTTTGAATTCACTAAGCATCGTGCTTACCCTTTCCCCTATAAAATTACTGTTTCAGGTGCGAGTGGCAGTAAGGCGTGACGGTACACACTGGCGCGTTGAGAAGACCTTCGTAATTATTTATTTTTAAACTTAGTACAGTTCCGCTGTTTTATTTGAGATGATCGTCTAACTTAACGAGGTTTTGTTTAAACGTTTATTTGGAGTTAAACGCTTGTTATTTAATCTATTAAAATGGTATTTTAAAAGTTCAAATTTATTGTAATTTTTGGGACGTTACAGTTTGTATTCAACCCCCCCTTCTACCAACTTGTATAGCCCTTCGGGACCAACAAGTGGTATCAGAGCAGATTTGTTTAATCTCATAAACAAGATCTGATCTATACTAAGATTTCTCTTCCTTGCTATTTCTGAAAATGGCTACCAACACAAACACAAACTATATTGACAATGGTTCTCTTGCAAAACCCCCTAGATTCTTCAGAGATAATTTTAATCTATGGAAAAATAAGATGATTCTCTTCTTAGAAGGTGTAGACCATACTATGCCTTATTATCTTGAAAACGGCCCATATATTCCTGTAAGAATTGATGCTGCAGTTCCAGCCGCTGAGAATAGACCTGCTATTCCAGAAAGGCTGGTTCCTAAGGAAGTTCATATGTGGACTGATGAAGATAAGAAGAAAGTGGCTATCGACACCAAAGCCAGATCCATACTATCCATGGATCTTCCTGACGAAGTCTACCATTCCGTCATGAACCTGAAAACCTCAAAAGCTATGTTGGACACAATATGTGTTGAGTGTGAAGGTACTTCTGAAGTCCAGGACTCTCGAAAGATCAACCTGGTAAGACAGTACGAAAGTTTCTTTTGTGATAAGAATGAAACTCTCTATGAAGTTCACCAACGTTTTAACTGTTTAATAATAGATCTGAAAACTGTTGGTAAGGAATATTCTAACTTTGAAGTGCTGACAAAGTTTTTAGAATGTTTACCTGAAAGCTGGGACAATTATTCTATGTGTCTCAAGCTGTCAAAGGATCTATGATCAATGACCCTTTCTACCTTATATGGCACGATGCTGAATCATGAGCAATCGAGTCATCTTAAGAAGAATCTTGTTAAAGATTCCAAAAGCACCCCTGTTGCTTTAATCTCAGAGGAACCTTCTACTCAGCGACCCTCGGTCACTATCACTGAGTTGGAAAGTAACTCTGAAAGGTCATCAGATTCTGACTCTTCAGATGATGATGAATCTTTGGCTCTCCTCACTAAAAAGTTCAGGAGATTCGCCAAAAAGAAAATGTTCAGAAAGAATAAACATCTTTCCATTACTGACAAGCCAAGATCATCAGCTCCTGTTGATAAGGCTACTGCTACTTGTTTTAACTGTGAAAAGATAGGACATTTCGCTAACGAGTGCAGGTCAAAGAAAGTTTTGAGAAACACAGCGTTTCCCAAGAAATCCTCTAACCTCAGGTCTAGAGATGACAAATACGCCAAGCTGAAAGAAAGGTATGCGAAGCTGAAAAGCTTTAAGAAGAAAGGCAAAGGCATGATGGCTAACTATGATTGGGCTGCCTCTGATGAAGAAGAATCATCATCTGACTCTGAAGATGATGAAGCCAATCTCTGTCTTATGGCCAAGATTGAAGATGAGGAAGAAAGTTCAGACATTCCCTCCACTTCATTCTTTACTAATATTGCAAATATTGATGAAGCTGATAGTCTTCGTAAAATCGATCTCTTACTAGAAGTTTATATGAAGCCATGAATGGCAAAACTGTAGTTGAAAATCAAAACCTTGATCTCGCTGAACAGCTTAAAAACTGTCACCTTCAAATAGAAAATCTTTCTAAAATTGAAGAAGATTTTAAAGATCAAGTGCACTTAAATCAGCTAGTCAAAATCGATCTCGAAGAAGCTATCGCTGCATTAAGAGCTGAAAAAGATACTGTTGATGGATGGTATAATTCCTCAACAAAGATCACTGAGATAAATAAGTCTCAGATTCCCCTGAATGATAAACGTGGTCTTGGTTACAAAGCTGATACTGTAGAACCAACCACTGATGGTTCCATGCTCTTATTTGGAACTTTCGTATCCTCAGTCACTGATACTTCATCCTCTCAGTATTCCTCTTCCAGACCGCCTATCCCTGAGGAAATCTCTACCTCTTCAAAAGGTAAAGAGAAAATGATTTATCTAAAACCTACTTCTGTCTTTAAAGATAAAGGTAAAGGAATTGCTTTTAACCAAAATCCTCAGAAGGGTACCTTAGTACCTAAGCTGAATGCTTCTAAAGCTTTAGTGATTCATCCCTCTGGATCAAGGAATCAGATCTCTGGATCTACTCAGCGTGGATCTATTCAGGGATCTAGTCCTAGAATCAGAGTCGATGTCTCTGGTAAGAAATCCGAAGAACTGAATGTTTCTCCCATTTCAAAAGCCAATAGCTTACTTGGTGCTGGTACTTCTAATTCAAAATCTAAAACTCAGCATTCAAATGGTCCTAGAACTACTTTTAGTTATAGGAAATGTTATCACTGTGGACTTAGTGATCATATTGCAAGTAAGTGCCCTACAGCCACCAAAGCTGAAAAGATAGCTAAGGTGAAGATCATTGCCCCCAAGGCAAAGAAGACCACTGAGGTTAAGAAATTAACCAAAGTGAAGACTAACAAAGCTGAATCTTCAAATGCTGCGAAGATTGCTGAACCTTCCATTCCAACTACTTCCACTGACAAAAGAGTACACATGGTTAAGTGGGTACCCAAGAAAAACTAATCTTCCTTTGTAATGCATGTTAAGAAGGGTATCTGGTATCTCAATAGCGGATGCTCTAGACACATGACTGGAAAGAAAAGCCTGCTCGCTGAATACAAGGAAGAGAAGGGTCCCTCTGTGATTTTCGGTGGAAATGGAAAAGGACATACCCGAGGGTTTGGTGTACTCTCTAATGGTACAACAACCTTCAGAAGGGTCGCATATGTTGAAGGGCCGAAGCATAATCTTTTAAGCATCAGTCAGCTTTGCGACAAGGATAACAAAGTAATCTTTACTAAGGAATCCTGCTTTGTCACTGACAAAAAGGAGAAGATAGCTCTCAGCGGTTATCGTTTGGAAAATGTTTATGTAATAAACATAGACTCAACAACCACTGAGAACTCCTGTTTCTTCTCAAAAGCCTCATCTGATGTCAACTGGCTATGGCATAAGAGGCTCTCTCATCTGAATTTCAAGACAATGAACACTCTTTATTCAAAAGAGTTAGTCACTGGTCTACCTCATCACTCATACGCCAAATAGTCTTTATGTTCAGCGTGTGAGAAAGGGAAGCAGACCAAAGCAAGCTTTAAGTCAAAGCAAATCTCCTCAGTGTCATCTCCTCTGCAACTTCTCCATATGGATTTGTTTGGCCCTGTTAACAAACAATCCATCGCTGGAAAGAAATATACACTGGTCATAGTTGATGAATTCTCTTGTTATACATGGGTTATTGTTGGTTCCCGTTTTTGCTTTAAACAAGATTATCTGATATGTTAGTTCGAGTTTATGTTTGATGCGGAAGCGTATTTGAAGAACTAACAGATATGTTTGATAGATATAGAACACAATATAAATAAACAGTGAACAGGAAATAATATCTCAAAGTTTACTGAATCAAGAACAGATTTAAGAACAGTGAGTATGCAAAGCTTTAAACAGATATGACTGTAAATGTGCATAAGCTATGTGTTCTTGATGTTCGATTGAAATGTTCTTGTTTTTCTGTGTTGTTGTGTTGTTCTATTGTCTTAGGAAGAACTCAACATGAGTCTTCCTTTTATACTACTCTTAGAAGACTATGAAGTAGGTCACTGTTCCTTTTACGGCATGAATAGTAAACTGGATGGTGTGAACAGTTGTTTGAGCCATGCGTATTTAATGGAGCAGATGTACTTTTGGTAAATGCATTAAATGGCGCAGACGTCTATTTTGTACCTTGCCCTATTGAGTCCACTCAGAGCTTGACACGTGTTTTTACAATACTTTTCCATGCAAGTTGATGAACAGGTCTTGGAACAGTAGCAAGATATTATAAATATCTTCCTAGTCTTTTGAGGACCATAGAGGCTCTGTAATGTGTTACAGAGGTTCTGCGGTCTGGTTCCTCTGTAAAGTAGTCTTCACCGGATTCCGAGTCTTTGGTTGTTTACTTCTGCAGAGCTTCTGTCAAGGGTGGCAGAGGTTCTGTGGCTCGGTCCTCTTGTGAGAAGTCTTCTTGGTTCCTTGTCTTCTGATGTTGTCCGCAGAGGCTCCGTTATTGGTAACAGAGGTTCTGCGGTCTTGGTCTTCTGAAAGCGTCTCTGTAGTTTCCTCGGTCTTTGATCACTCTTGATCAAACTTCCTTTGATTCTTCTGAGATGCCCGGTAGAGCTTCTGTTGCACTCAGCAGAGCTTCTGTGAAAGTTCTTTTGTACTTGGCCATTTTTCAATACTTCTAATATTTCAGAATATTGGAGCTAACAATCTCCCCCTAAGTATTGAAAAACAGAAGGTTGAATTTATGCATTTTAACCTAAGTAAAGAAGAGGTTAAACAATACCTCAGAAGATTATTTCATTCATTTTGGAATTTATGCCAGAGGCATTTACATTTAAGTACACAAAAATAAACATTGACAGAGATTCTTTGAAGAGACTCAGATTTTTGCATTTGGGAAGTCGTCGAACTTTCTGTTGTCTTTACCTACTTCCTTGAGTTCTTCATAGAATTTGTGACAGAGATTTCGTAAGCCGAGTGTAGCATCAATCTCTTTGATCATCATCAGAGCAGATTCTTCGTTCATAAGCTCTGTTGCTTTATTCTCCTCTAGTATCTTTCTGAACATGTTCAGAGTATGGGTTGTGTACTTCTGACAGTCCATTGTCACAAACAGTTTCAGTTGATCAGCAGGATTCTTGAATACTAACCCGTACCTTGGAGTTTTGATGATTGAATTGGGTATGGCATTGGGTGGGCAGAAATCCTCTGGTGGTCTGATACTTAGAGTAGTTATGCCCAGATCGATGGCTAGTTGAATGTCGAGCATGCTGTAGATTAGGAGCTTTTCACGCATCGCCTTTCTGAGAACTCGATAAGACCTTTTGTGGCAGTCGTCATTGAAGTTGTCTTTCGTCCATTGCAGAAGGTCAGGTAAGTCATAGGGATTGAGGTTTCGGATATCGGCATCAGAGAATTGATTCTCTGATCTGTCAGACCTTTTGACTTTCCAGATGGTATACACCGTATGAGGATAGGTTCTCATTTTGGAGTATTTGCAATAGATTACCTTCTTTATTTTGTGAATGGAGTAAACTTGATTGACTGGTTTTGACTTTGTAGAGGTGAAGATTGCATCGAATTCCTCTCTTAGCTTCTGATCTCGGACATGGGCTGGCAGATCGCTCTGGAAGTGCTGTCTATAGAGATAACTGTAGACTTGTTCTTCCATTTGTTCAATGGTTGAAGTAGATCTTGGAATTGGTCTCCTTAGCTCATCCATCTTTCGAGTGATGTCTACTACTTTACCTTCTGTTACCTTAGCTGTGGGATTCAGGGATGGGTTTTCTGACAGAGGATTCAAGTTGAATGCCCAGTCTTCCTCTTCGGGTTTAGGAGTGACGAAGGCATTAAATGCACCTTTCATCAATTTCTCTGTAGCAACTGGCATCTTCTTCTTTGGCTCTTCTTCTGTCATTATTCCCTTGCCTTTATCTTTTGGTTTTGAGGTTTCAGATATTGGGTTTTGGATTTGTGTGGGTGGAACCTCTGTTGATTTGACAGTTGGAGGTTCTGTGGGTTTTGGGGTTGTATGCTCTGATGTTTTGGTTGTTGCCTCTGAAGGTTTTGATACTTCGGGTTGTGAGGTCTCTGTTGGTGAGGAGTCTTCGGGTCTTGGAGGTGGAATGTCAAAACGCTTTGCTGATTGAAAAGCAGATACAAATTCCATTCTGCGAAGAATGAACTCTGCAGAGCGTTTTGGTCTTTGGGGTTTTCGAGCTATGGTTTTGACTCTAGTTTTGTGCGGGATTGTTTGTGAGGTTGGTGTTGGTTCTTTGGGTGAGGGTGGAGTTTGTTCTGAGGATGAGGATGCAAGATTTATTACCTTAGGTTCTGTGGTTGGTGCATCCTTTGGTGAGATAGAGGTGTTTTGCCTCTGTTGTTTTCCCTTCTGGGTTTCTGTTGTAGAGGGTTCTGCTGATTTCTCTGTAGTTTTTGCAGAAGCAGCCTCTGTAGTTTCCTTTGTTTTCTCCCCCTCGGGATGACCAGATGCTCCATCATCAGGATCATCCTGCCTTCTTTTAGCAGTAACTTCTGTTCTGCAGGTGTCTTGAGCTGCTTGCCTTGCTGCATTTTTCTTCATTGTTTCAAAGTAGATTGCGATCGAAGTTTTGAAGGCTTTGGTCGCACTTTTCTCGAACTCTGCAGCGATTGTTTTGGCAATGTTAGTGGCAGAGGCGATGGCAGCAGCAGCAGAAGTTTCTGTAGTTGACTTCATTTCTGCAAGGGCTGCTTTAACCTCTGTGGATAAGGTATCCACTTTGGTATTTAATCCTGTAAGCGCGCCTGAAGTTGACTCTGTAAAAGACGTGAATGAGCTTTGCAACTCATTCAATGTTTGAGTTACAGAGGTTACAAAGGCTTGGAACTCATCCTTCGTAACATGTTCCTCTTGGGTAACCTCTGGAGGAACAACTCCTGCTCCAGAGTGAGTCCCTGTTCCTGGGACACCTTCGTTCACCCTTGTTTGTACGTTGGGGGTGGAAGGATTTCCATCTGATCCTCGAGAAGAAACCTGAGTTTCAGTCTCTACAGAAGTTCTGTGAAGAATATTGTCTAAATCCACTCCAGAGGTGGGTATCGTAATATTCTTCTGTTGACTTGGAGACTTGTCTAGAGTCTCTTCGTCATGGTGCTCTCTACTTCTCTCTGAAAGAAGTTTTGGCCCTATATTGTGCGTGTCAGAGGAAACGAATTCCTCTGTAGGGTGTTCTAGTGTGATCTGGGGTGATTGATCACGAACTATAGGTGAGTCTCTTTGAGGAGACTCCCTAGGAATGGATTCCCCGTCTTCTGTGGGCACAGAGGTTGAAAGAGTAACCTCTGGCTTGATGGGTTGGGTGAGGTTCGAGCTGTGCTGCTCTTTTTCAATGACACCTTCTGCAGCTAGACCTGCGGTGTCAGATGTGTGGGTTGCACTGGGAGGGGTTGAGGGATGTGTGCCTTCTGCAACTTCGGCATCTTTTCCTTTCTCATTTTCTTTTCCTCCAGACGTTTCTACCCTATCCTCTAAACCTATTTGCACCTCTTCTTCTGCAGTCTCTTGTCTTGGCAGAAGTGAATCAAGAACCTCTGTGAAGATTTGAGTTTGCAGAGGTGGTTCGATTCCTTCTTTTATTGTTTGCAGAGGAGAAGATGGTTTCTTCTTCTTTGATTTCCTCTTCTTTGGTTTTGGTGCTCCCTCCTCTGTAGATTTTGACTTTCTTTTTCTTTTGGAAGAGGGAGGGGCAGAGGGACCTTGGATTTGTGGTGGAGATGAGGGTTCTGTGGGATGTTCAGTGGGTGGAGAAGATGGTTCTGCAGGAGTTTGTTGGATAGTAGAAACAGAGGCAAGTTGTTCCTCTGTAGGGGTCTTGGTTTTCTTTCCCTTTTTCTTCTTCTCTTTAGATCCCTCAGAAGACTTCCACTTTGAAGAATAGAGGTCTTTCCTTATATCTCTGAAGTTCTTCTGGTTGGCCTTGTGTTTAGCCAACTTTATCTTCCATTCTTCTTCTGTAAGTCTCTCTAGGATGTTTAGCAGGATGGCATGTTCTTTGCCAAATGTCGTAGGAGAAGGAACAAGATAACAGTTGTTCGATTTAATGGGAAGGGTTTGCTCGAAATGGTCATTTGAGAAAAATTGTTGCAGGTGGGTAGTGGGTACGAAGGATGCCTCGTCGCCGGAGTCGTGTCTGTCGGCATCGGTGGCGATGTGTGGGTTGTGGGAGTGCTCAGAATGCACTGGAGAGGATGTCGGAGAGTTCGTTGGTGAAACGTGAGCAGATTTGGAACTGGAAGCCATTTGTAGGTTTGAAAGTTCTAGATTTTCAGAAAGAAATAAGAAAGTTCGCCGGAGAAGATGAGAGAATAGTAAAGTTTTGAAAGTGATTTTAACTTGGGTTTTATACTGTGGTAACGGATAGAATTCGGAACGGTGAAAATGTGAGAAAGTTAATAAAATTTGAGGTCGACACTTGAGTTCATTCGGCGTGGTGCATGTTTCTAGGACGACGTGATATGTACGTCAATGAAAACTTGACACGTCATCAATGTCAGTGACGACGAGACGTCGTGGGCGGCCACATTAAATGAAAAACGCGTGGGTTTTAAATTTTCACCACAGAAAAGTTACCGTTACAGATACAGAAATTCCCAAGTGGAAATCTTTACAGAAGCACTGTGGGTACAGAAGCTCTGTGATTTTGAAAAACGTTTATCTCTGTAGATTGTATCTTTAATGAAAATCGTTTGAAAAACACGGAGAGGATCAATAAATTTTTAGTAGAGAGAAATTATCCTACAGAGGTTTTTGGACCTCTGCCAGAGCCAGCAGAGGCTCTGTGACAGGAAATTTCTAATAACTAATAATTTATAAACATTTTTAATCATCCAAGTTTTTGATCAGTTTTAACAATGTATTTAGGACTTATTTGAAAGTTGGTGTCCTAGAAAATTGTAAATCTCAAAGATTTTGTGCAGCAGAAGTCATTTGAATGATTTGAGTGATCTACAGAGGTTCTTTGTTTGAAAGAACTCTGTGGCTTATGACTTCTGTGGCAAGATACCAACCTATTTCCTTTTGATCGGCGAATGTGATCTCTTCTGTCGCATTCTTTGCTCCCCCTTGACTTATGAATCTCTGTAGATTCAGCAAGGTCTCCTTTTCCGCTCCTTCTTGATCTAACAACCTCTTTTAGAGTGTCTAGTTTGGACAACAGAAACTCTTGTTGATCATAATCCTCCTTTGGCTCCCCCTTGAATGATCAACCTCTGTAGATTAATTTGAGGTCTCCTTCTGCTCCCCCTTGACCTATGCTTGAATCAATAGAGATAAATAATGCACAGTACATAGGTCAACCTCATCAGAGGTTCTGTGGAGATTGTCATAGGTTCTGAGCAATTCAACAGAGGCTCTGTGAAGTATAGAATCTTTGAAGGATGAGTCTTAAACAAAGTGTTTAAGAGTCATAGTGTATTTTGAAGCCTGAGTCCTTAATAGAAGTATTAAGGAGTCCATTGTTTGCTGAAGAGTGAGTCCTGATCTGTAATGATCAGAAGTCCTTGTACCTGCAAGACAGATCAAAGAACTTTTGGTATCCATATCCAAATGGGTCCTTTTTTGTTAGGATTTGGAGCTGTCTTTAGGTCCTCTGGTTTGCCAATCTCTGTTGGTTTGCCAACTTTCTTTCTATGACCTTTCTCATTTTGGGTCTTTAGATTTTTCTTTTGAAATGACCCATTTTGTACACAGAAAGATTTAGAGAAAAGGTTTCTTAATTGAAGCAGAAGATCAAAGCATTTATATGAATGAAAAGATGAAGGCTTTGTAGAAACAAATGGCTTTGGAGCATTTTTGTCAGGAATAGAGTTTTTGACTTTCCAAACCATTTTCATCTTTTTGTAAACAGGATTATTTGAATTTTTAGCACAAGAGTTTGCTAAGACAAGGTTTTTAAGCCTTTTAGCTAAAATATCTTTTTCTTTCAGGTTTAAATCAATTTTTCTTAGAAGATCTGATTTATACCTCTTCTCCAACATAATCTTGTTTGACAAATCGGATAGTCTCTTTGTTAAATTTGACATTTCAGCTTTAAAGACCTTTCTTTCTTTCTCAAACTTGTCTTTCAAACACTTTGTTTGAAATCCTTCTTTCTTCACCCTTTCAGACTCTTTTCTTTCAAAATCCTGCTCTTTCCTCTCTTTTTCAAGAGATTTCTGTAATTTTGAGATTTTGAAAGAAAGTTCCATATTCTTTGTCTCAAGAAAGGTTTTCTCTTTTCCAAACTTTTCATTTTCACTGATTATTAGTTTTTCAAAATTGGAAACCAGTTTAGAAAAGTTTAGACATTTAAGTTCAAGACTTTTCTTTTCTTCTTCAAAAACAATCTTAACTTCCTCAAACTTCTCTTTCTTTTTTTCACAAAGCTTTTCAGACTCAAAAAGTTTTCTTTTTAGTTCAAGATTTTCACAGTTTAGAAGTTTACCTGATTCTTCAAGCTTGGCAATTTTGTCTGAGTCACTAAGAATTCTCTTGTTTCTTTCCTCTAATTCTTTCTCGAGAGTAGGAATTATTTTCTTAAAATTTGTACTGAGTTTCGAATAATAATGAAAATCAGCATCAGCACTAAATTTTAGTCTTGACATTTTGAATGAGGTTTTTAACGAAAGAAACAGTTTCTAGGATGTTACCAGATTGAATTAAATCGAAAATGGCAGTAAAACAGAATCTGTTTGTAGGAATGAAGAACATGTTAAAAACAGACAGTTTCTATCACAAATCTTGTAAAAACGAGGATCACTTGATATTGAAAATCAAGCTTTGCTCTGATACCAATTGTTGGTTCCCGTTTTTGCTTTAAACAAGATTATCTGATCTATTAGTTCGAGTTTATGTTTGATGCGGAAGCGTATTTGAAGAACTAACAGATATGTTTGATAGATATAGAACACAATATAAATAAACAGTGAACAGGAAATAATATCTCAAAGTTTACTGAATCAAGAACAGATTTAAGAACAGTGAGTATGCAAAGCTTTTAACAGATATGACTCTAAATGTGCATAAGCTATGTGTTCTTGATGTTCGATTGAAATGTTCTTGTTTTTCTGTGTTGTTGTGTTGTTCTATTGTCTTAGGAAGAACTCAACATGAGTCTTCCTTTTATACTACTCTTAGAAGACTATGAAGTAGGTCACTGTTCCTTTTACGGCATGAATAGTAAACTGGATGGTGTGAACAGTTGTTTGAGCCATGCGTATTTAATGGAGCAGATGTACTTTTGGTAAATGCATTAAATGGCGCAGACGTCTATTTTGTACCTTGCCTTATTGAGTCCACTCAGAGCTTGACACGTGTTTTTACAATACTTTTCCATGCAAGTTGATGAACAGGTCTTGGAACAGTAGCAAGATATTATAAATATCTTCCTAGTCTTTTGAGGACCATAGAGGCTCTGTAATGTGTTACAGAGGTTCTGCGGTCTGGTTCCTCTGTAAAGTAGTCTTCACCGGATTCCGAGTCTTTGGTTGTTTACTTCTGCAGAGCTTCTGTCAAGGGTGGCAGAGGTTCTGTGGCTCGGTCCTCTTGTGAGAAGTCTTCTTGGTTCCTTGTCTTCTGATGTTGTCCGCAGAGGCTCCGTTATTGGTAACAGAGGTTCTGCGGTCTTGGTCTTCTGAAAGCGTCTCTGTAGTTTCCTCGGTCTTTGATCACTCTTGATCAAACTTCCTTTGATTCTTCTGAGATGCCCGGCAGAGCTTCTGTTGCACTCAGCAGAGCTTCTGTGAAAGTTCTTTTGTACTTGGCCATTTTTCAATACTTCTAATATTTCAGAATATTGGAGCTAACAGTTATGTTTCTCCGTTCCAAGAGTGACACCCCTGAAGAACTCATCACCTTTGTTCGGAAGATGGAAACCCTGAACAACTTGACCGTTCGCTCAATAAGGAGTGATCGTGGGACTGAATTCAAAAACAGTTCTCTTGATTCCTTCTTTGAAAGTAAGGGTATTTCTCACAACTTTTCATCAGTGAGAACACCGCAACAAAATGGAGTCGCTGAAAGAAGAAATAGAACAATTATTGAAGCTGCACGTTCAATGCTCAGCGATTCTCACCTGCCTACTCAGTTTTGGGCAGAAGCTGTCAACACTGCGTGTTTTACGCAAAACAGGTCGCTGATAGTCAAAAGATTCAATAAGACAGCCTATGAACCTTTTCATGGGAGAAAGCCTTCAATTAGCTTTCTTCACATCTTTGGATGTCAGTGTTTCATACTGAATAACAGAGATGCCCTTGGAAAGTTTGATCCTAAGGCTGATGATGGAATCTTTCTTGGATATTCTTCAATCTCCAAAGCCTTCAGAGTCTTCAATCGAAGAAGACAAACTGTAGAAGAAACTATTCACGTCACGTTTGACGAATCCCGTTCAGCGAACTCTAAACCATCCGCTGATACTGAAGAACTGAATCAATGGATGTTTTCTCATCTTGGTGATTCAGAAGATATTCCCACTCCTCATACTCATACAGTTGAAGATGATAGTCCTACTGTCATTCCAAACATACAGAATAGTGAAGCTGAAACATCATGGGTCTCAGCTGTTCCTTTAAACACTATACTTACTTCTGAACCAAATGTCTCAGACATTCCATCAACCTCTAAGCAATCAGTGAATGAAATGACATCTGTACCCACTCCTCTCTTAGCTGATATTCCAGAAGTTATTGAAGCCTCATCTTCAGCTTCTCCAGTTCAGGTTGAGTCAGCGTCTCACGCTCCGGCTCAGCGATGGACTGTAAATCACCCAATTGATCAAATTCTTGGTGATCGAAACGCTGGTGTTCAGACTCGACGAAGTGAAGGTAATATTTGTTTATTTGTTAACTTTATTTCTCTGACTGAACCAAAGAAAGTAGATGATGCCCTCAAAGATCCAAACTGGGTCAGCGCCATGCAAGAAGAGCTGACTGAATTCGAAAGAAACAATATTTGGAAACTTGTTCGAAGACCAACTGACAAGACAGTGATAGGCACTAAATGGGTCTATCGAAACAAGTTGGACGAACATGGAACTGTAACCCGCAACAAGGCTCGTCTTGTTGCCCAGGGATACAGACAAGAGGAAGGCATAGATTACGACAAAACATTTGCTCCAGTAGAAAGACTAGAATCTATTCGTCTATTCTTAGCATACGCTGTACACAAAGACTTCAAAGTATATCAGATGGATGTTAAGTCAGTGTTTCTAAATGGAAAGCTGAATGAAGAAGTCTATGTGGAAAAACCTCCAGGATTCTCAGATCCTAAGCGTCCAGGTTATGTTTATAAACTGGATAAGGCACTTTATGGCTTAAAGCAAGCTCCACGTGCATGGTATGACACTCTATCTACTTATCTCCATATTGAAAAATTTGAGCGTGGTAAAATCGATAAGACTCTATTTTTCAGGAAAGTAAAAGGTCATATTATTCTTGTTCAAATATACGTTGATGACATTATATTTGGTTCTACTAACCCTGATTTTTGTACTCGTTTCACTGATAGAATGAAAGATGAGTATAAAATGAGCATGATGGGTGAGCTAACATATTTCCTTGGTCTTCAAATAAAGCAAAATGAAAAAGGAACTTTCATTAATCAGGGAAAGTATGTTAAAGATATGCTGAAGAAATTCGATTTAACTCAGAGTTCAGCTATGAAAACCCCTATGGCACCACCGCTGACACTAGATAAGGATACTAATGGTATTCCTGTTGATGTCACGCTGTACCGTGGGATGATCGGCTCTCTTTTGTATCTTACAGCTAGCCGACCCGATATTATGTACGCAACCTGTTTGTGTGCACGATATCAAGCTGAACCTAAGATATCTCATATGACCGTTGTAAAGCGAATTTTTCGATACCTTAAGGCTACTGCGAACCTAGATATTTGGTATCTTAAAGACTCAGGGTTTGATCTAATCGCCTATTCAGATAGTGATTTTGCAGGTTGCAAATTGGATAGGAAAAGCACCACAGGAGGCTGTCAGCTCTTGGGTGGAAAGCTAGTGAGTTGGACAAGTAAAAAGCAAAACCCAGTGTCCACCTCCACAGCTAAAGCTGAGTATGTAGCCGCTGGAAGATGTTGTTCTCAGGTCTTGTGGATGAGAAATCAACTACTGGACTATGACCTACAACTCTCAAATATTCCAATCTATTCCGACAGCACAAGTGCCATCGCTATAGCCAACAATCCAGTTCTTCAATCAAAGACAAAACACATCGAAATCAGGTATCATTTTATCAGAGATCATGTGATGAATGGTGATATAGAACTTCACTTTATCCCAACTGATTATCAGTTAGCTGATCTGTTCACCAAACCTCTTGATGAGACAAGATTCAACTTTCTCATCAGCGAGCTTGGAATGCTGAACTTTGAAGAGTAAAATCTTCAGCGGTTCACATTTGATCAGCGCAAGGATAAAATCAACTTTTATAACCCATTCTATCATTTTCTCTCTGAATAAACTTGATTCGTTGATATCAAGGTATGTTTTTTCTCTCACTGACAATCGCATGTGAATGCAAGATTTCAAAACAAATTGCATCGCTGAATATCTCTTCCTTAATCAGCGATACTTTGAAATTTCTAAAACCAACTGATATTTCTATTCAGTGCTTCATGTTTTCAAAAGTGTCCCTGAGTTTTCAAAACCTCAGAGACATCCTAGAATATGAAAGGACAGTTGTGACGTCATTATAACGGATAAGCCCCGGCACGTTCTCTTTCTGACACACGTTTGCACGTTTAGTTTACCTTCCAATCAAATGCAAACATGTGTCCGTGTCATGATGAAACACTTTCCCGCTCGAGTTTTTCTCTCTCTCTACTCTCACTATATAAACACTTTGTGGGTTTATATTTTTTCCTTTACGCGAAAAACTTCTCCTCCAAGCAAGAAAAAGAAAATTACTGTTGCATTTGTGCTCTCAAGTTTTCAAGAACTTCTTCTTCTTCAACGAACCAGGTTAATAATTCTGTTATTCACCTATTTCTTAAACTTATTAATGATCTTCTCATTGTTTTTACAAGATCAAAGAAAAGAACTTTTTCAAATGAAATCATTTCTTTCATGGTTTTATGAACACAACCTTTCATGGTTGTTCTTCAAGTTTAAACGCAAAATCTTAAACTTGTTCTTCATACGTTCGTTTCCAGAATCCTAATCCTCAAAGGAAAATGGAAAACAAGATTTTTATTGGGTTTGCATTTCTTTTTTAAAACCAAGAAAAACCCTAATCATCATTAAGACATTTTTGTTTGAATGAAATGGACAAAATTCGAACCATCTTATTGGAAAATCTTTCAACATTAAGATTATTCTTATTTGTTATATCTTTGGTTGAACTGATAATACAGAAATGGCATCTACTGACATTTCCACTGCTAAGAACACCACTGCTGAGAACACTGCTGCTGTTGAGGAATTGGAAATCATCAAGGCTCCTCATGTCAAGTTCACTCTTGAAGAACTAGATTGGGGAAAAACCAACAACCTCTATGCGCTTCTCGAGTTTCCTCCTCGAAAGCAAGTCACACATCTGAATGATGCTGTGAATTTCCTGAAAAACTGTTGCCTCTCTACAGCCCTGACCATAACACCTCCTGCACATCAGCTACTACTATCTCAGATCTGGTATTCTACCAGACACTCTCAGCTACCATCAACCAAAGACTCCTCAAAGACAAATGATTGCATCCTCTGTAATACTGATTTTGGCACTATAAAGATCACCCCTGCCATTATCCGCAAAGCCCTGAGCCTTCCTATCGCCACAAAAGAAAAACCTTTTGTTCCCCTCCCTGACCACAAGAAACATTCTGATAGGGAAGCCATCACTGCATTCTTTGATGCAATGGGCTATGTATGGGAAACTGGGAGGGACAAGAAGCCTGAGAAGAAGTTGACCCTCATAAAGAAGTCAAAAATGCCCAGCAAGATGAACTTCATCTTCGCTCACTTAATAAGCTGCATGACTGCAAAGACCGGCTCCTCTGATCAAGCCGCTCAACCTCAGCAAGCAATGGGATATGCTTTGCTGAAAGGTCTTCATATTGACTGGGCATCGATAATCTACGATGACCTTGTACTCAGAGTAGACTCCGCCGCTGACCGATCTCCATGGGTTCCATATCCTAGATTCACCAGTGCCTTCTTCCAAACAAGCCTGAAGGACAACTACCCACAAGTAGGAGACCTGAAACTCTCTCAGGTTGGTCCTAAAGTACTCGACTTCAAGCCAGTAGAAAAGAGGTACATCTCTCTACACTCTTAACCCTTCTCAGTCCTCCTTCTTCTTCTACTTTTGTAGCTCCTTCAGTGGACAAACCCACCGCTTATACCCCAGCTGCAACATCCTCTACTTCAAGAAAAAGGAAACAGTCTTCTACCCAACTTAGTTCCAAAAGAACTAAGAAAACCAAGGAGAAACCCCAGCAATCTCTTGCTGAAGACTCCTCAGCTCATCTCGAAGAGCTGAGGGAAAGTTCAGTGGTACGCTCTGCCACAGCTGAACAAGCCACCCATTCCATCCCAGCTTCAGCGTCTCTAAACGCTGAGGTTATAAACTTGGAATCTACCCAACCTCCTTCAGTCTCTCTACAGACTGAAGAAGTGATTATCAGCGGATCCAACGCTGAACTCCGCACCCAACCAACATTCTCAACCTTCGCTTCTCTATCTACTCCATTGGTCTTTAATCCAGTTTTCACCACGACCACTGGATCACCCGTCATTCCTCCAGAAGCTAAAGCTGATACTCTTCAAGGAGTGATGGATGTAGGACCTGCAGAAATGACCATGCGTACACGCACTCTAGCTGACGACATGGAACTCTTTTCAGGACACAGAGGTTTTGACGAATTCATCAATCCTCCTACAGGTATACACCAACCCATATACACTGTAACTGAACCCCAAACTTCTGAGCTTTTCTCTGTTCATAAGTACTTATATGTTACAGGTCCTAATTTGGGAGACATCAACGCCTCTTTGAAGAACCTGTATACGAAGCTGACAGATCTCACCACTACTCTCTCAGACAACTCTTCAGCTGTAACAAACGCTGGAGAGAATCTCAACAAGCTGACGACAGTGGTTGAACAGAAAGCCTCCAAAGCTGACTTAGAGAAGGTTGATAAAACTCTTGGTGACTTTGCCAAAGTTCTTGCTGACCCCTACACAGACTACACCTCCCTCAAAACATCAGTTCAATCCATGTCCAGCGAGTTTACAACGCTGAAGACATCGGTTGGAAATCTTCAGGGAGGGATGACTGCTATAAAGACTAACGTCAGTTCAGTAAAGACTGACATGAGTTCTGTAAAGAATGACGTCAATTCAATGAAGACTGACGTCAATTCAATGAATATAATGATGCAACAGATCCTGAATAACCTGACCGCCCCTGCTCCTGCTCTTGCACCGATGCATTTTACTACGGCGGATCGTGCTGAACTTTTGAAGATCAATCCTGCTATTACTGGCCTAGAAGACAAAGTAGCAGTGATTGAAGATTATATGGGGATCCCTGGCCAAGAAGACAGGGAACCAAAACCAACTACTGAGTCATCCCATTCCTCCCCACTCATCATGAGGAAGGGGGGAGAAGAACTCTGAAGACCTTCCCCATGATGAATCTATCAAGGGGGAGAAGACTGAAGACCTTACCCTTACTGAAGAGGATGAGAAGACAAATGAAGAAACAACCGCTGGACCTCAGGTAGACAAAAACCCTGAGCAACTCGAAGAAGATGGTGAAGAATCTGAATCTGAAGCTGAAGATGAAGAAGCCATCGAATTATCTGATGATGAAACATCCTCTTCTCCAAAGAATGATGATGATGATGATGATGATGACTCCTTTATCGTCAAGCCTGCTCAAAGGACTACAACTCTTAAAGGGATCTTGATAACAGAACCTTCAGGGGAGCGGACCAAGACAAAGCCTTCAACGTCTGAAGCTGACAAAGGAAAAAATAAAGGCCTCGCTGAAGAAGACAATCTGACGATCTTGCTTCCAAAGCCAGTTTGTCAGGTACACCAAACCTTCCTTACACTACATCCCTCCTCTATCTATACACATTATCAGCTCTCATCTCCATAAAACCTCTATACACAACCACATTCTTTCTCTCTCTGTTCTACCCAAGTTCTTACTCGTACAATCGCTGTGTTTTAGCTAGTCCTCTCCCTGTTTGAGGATATCGCTGAAGTTTCTACAGCTGCGACTTCACCAACAATAATCCCAACTCCCAACGCTGAAGAAATAATCCCGGTCTTAGATTTGATCTCTGAGACTGATGAACCTGAAGAACAGATGCTCTCTCACAAAAACAGACCTTCCTTGGCTCCTCAAAAGCTAAGTGAAGAGGATCAGAAAAAGAGAGATGCAATGATAAAGAAGTTCGAAGATCAGCGAATCATTCTGAAGCGTGATCAACTTCCTTCTATTCCTCCAAAGTTCAGAATTTCACAAAAGGAATACAAGGATCACCTCAGAGCTAAACGTCTAATCGCTGAAAGAAGGGAAGCTGAAGAAAAAGTCAAAGAACTTGCCATCCAGCTTTCTCAACAATTGGTGAAAGACCCCAAGCTAAAAAGAATTCCAATCGAAGTTCAACGTCAGCTATGGGAAGACGCCAAGAATATCGTTGAAGAAAAGAGAACTGTGTCTCAATCTACTTTAATCTGGTGCAAAGAAAAGGTACACTTCAGATATCGAACTGCCAGAATCAACAAGGTACTTATCACGGGAAGATCAACCCTCAAAGTTTCAATCGCTGAAATCGAGATATTCAGAGAGAATGGACAGTACGAAAAATTTTATGCTGAAGACATCATGAAATACGGTCTCTCTGAATGGTTGGAGATCAGATTAGCCATCCAGAAGTCTCAATCTAAGTACAAAGATCATGTTGAAAAGCTGATAAATAAATAAATCGACTTAGTCTCTTCTTGTGTGGATATTCCTCCTCCCCATCCTCTCGCAAATCAGAAAAGAAGGGCATCTGCAAAGAAAAAGTCTAAACCTTCAGACTCAGGTCCTCGTATACAGAACAAAACAGGTATTGGTTTTTCTCTTGCTGAAGTCCTTGGTCCGGAACCTGACCTTTCTGCACTTGACACATCTCTTCCTCCTGGTGAGACTTTCATACCTGGGAAAGTCATAAGCAAACCATATGGGATATTCTTTATTGACTATGATGGACGAAAACGTTTTCAACGTATCTCTGAGCTTCCCATCACTCCCATCAAACAACTGAAAGATCTCATCTACTGGTGTGATTTCAAAAACGACATTCAGGCACGACATCTTAAACCCTTGATTTTTGAAGAAGCTTTGAACAAAAGGAATCAAGGAGTAAATGTCCCTACCTGGATGATTCCCACATCAAAGACCATTGATGAACTTCTCATTAAGGAAGAACCTTTATAAACTGATAGGATAGCCTCATTCTTCTATTGTATCAGTTATTCTTTTGTACTTGTAATTTATTTCGCTTGTACTTGTAATCTTTCCACTTCCTTTTGTAAACTGATTCGAAGTTTAAAGAAAGATTTCAGCGAAAGTACTTTACTCCATCAGTACAGAAAAGATCCCAGAAAACAGTAAAAGGGACAAATATTTTATGAGTTCTTTTTATCCTTATGTTTTCATTAAATAGCAATTTTCTCTGTTGCTATGTCATAATCAAATAGGGGGAGATTGTTGATCCAAACCCTCAGTGATTGTATAATGACCCTCTCTTATATACTTAGTGAAAATTGTAAGTAAACATTATGTATCAGAGTTTCACTATCGCTGATAAGTACTAAGATCTTACAGTACCGCTGATAGGAACTCTCGCTCTTTAGATTAAACATTCAACGAACACTGTTCACCATAATGCTCTGAGTCTGTTCAGTCCTTATGGTGATCGCTGATAAGTTAGTTGTTTACTTATGATCTCTGAAGACAAGTTTCACGTCAACATAGGTCAATAAAGACAAGTTTCAAGCTCAAGAACCAGCGACAAGTCTCCTAATGAACCGATGCGGATCAGCAAAGACTCAGATTTGTCCACTCAACGTGAAGTATCAAGTACAAGACTTCAGCTATCGCTGAACTTTATCATTCGCTGATAAACAATGGTAAAGCGTTGAATCAACGAAAATCTGATCATGAAGTTCTCCGTACAAAGTACTTTTGTCTTAACCACCCTTGCACGACTCCGTACGATATGTCAGAAAAGAACCTCCTTATTGTCTGAAATCGTACAACCACTCTGATACTACACTGTTCAAATATGCGACTACTAAGGTTGTCAACAAAGGTCAATGACATACAACCAATGAGCTGCTGCCACGTGTAAAGTGTAAACTGCCATGCATTAAATGCATGCAGTATATAAGAAGAAGAACTCACTTCATTTTGAAGTAACTTGCTAACTCTGGACAAGTTCATCTTTCTTATCTTGAGATAGGTTATTATTAGTAATTTTCTTCTCTATCTTTGTGCAAGAAACTTAGTGTTCCAACTTGTATAGATTTAGGTTTATCCTTAATCTTGTTCCGCAACAAGCTGTAAATTGTTAATGATTTATCAATAAACAATTTAGAAAAGTAAAATCTGTATGTTTGTATTCAACCCCCCCCCCCCTCTACAAACTTGTATAGCCCTTCGGGACCAACATGAATGATTTTGCCTTCTTCTGAACGAGCTCCACAAGAACAAGATCACTCGATCTAACACGGAGAATGCCCTCAATTTCCTGAACAATCTCCTACCAGAATGGAAAGTGTTCGTTTCTCACATCAAACACAACAATCTGGTTGAGAACGTTCCAATCCATGAACTCTACGAGATGCTCATGCAGGACGAGGATGAAGTCATGGAGATAATGAGCAGTCAGAAATCCTCTTCCAAGTCACATGCCGATCCATTCACTCTTGTATCTTCAAAAAGCGGCAAATCTTCCAGCCGTCACTCTAAGAGAACCCAAGAGTCCAGCGAATCAGAACCAGAATCTGAAGAATCAGAGGAAAGCGACTCTGACCCTGAGCTGACTTAAATGAAGAAAGCAATGGCCCTCATCACCAAGTCATTTCAGAGAAACATGTTCTTCAAGAAACCTTCCTCTAATAATCAGCGCTACTCCACTACTCCCAATAATCGCAATGATTATAAGGACAAATATGAAGGAAAGAGAAAGTCTGATGAGCACAAGCAATCTGATCACAAGGAGAAGAATGAGAAGAACGATCGAAAGACCGAGTCAAATAAGAAGGACGAGCTTGTCACGTGCTACAATTGCGGAAAATTAGGCCACTTTGCCAAGGACTGCCGAAAGCCAGTTGTGCGTAATGTGGAATACTACAAGGCGAAACTTCTGTTAGCAGAACAGAAAGCTGCATGAAAGGCACTGTTAGTCGAAGACGACCACTGGCTAAATCGTTCCGATAGTGAAAGCGATTCTGAAGATGCTGATGCTTTCATGGGTGTTGGTTCCGTTTTTACTTAAACAATGATCTTTCTATCTATTAGTTCAAACAGAGTATGGCGTGGAAGCGTTTTACGAACTAAAAGATATAATAAGGTAGAAAGACACACGATATCAAATACACAAAGTGGAAATAACTCAGGTAATTAGCTCAATAACCCACTGTATATTGATATGAATGAAACACCAAGAACACCGAAAGTTATACAAGAGTATGTGTGTCGTGCAAAGCTTAATAGAAGAGCTCAACATGAGTCTTCTATTTATACTATTCATTAGGGGACAGGTTCTAGACATAAAGGACTAAAGGTACAAGACACGATCGTGGAACTGCTACTGGTACAACATTAATGTAGTGCCCCGTTTTCTACTAAAGCTGAAACCCATCAGAGTTTGACACGTGGAGTTGTCAGGGCACACTTTGTACGAATGATCTTCAGAATCTTCGTACAACAGAGATCGTGAGAAGCACGATGGTCTTTGTCTTGATAATCTTCTAAGTCTCCAGTCTTCTTACCACAGAGGCTCTGTCAAGTATGGCAGAGGCTCTGTGGCCTTGTCCTCTGTGAACGACTTTAGTCGAGTCTTCACTTGGTCTTCTATCGGTGTCTTGGCAGAACCTCTGTCGGAGTCTATACTTAGCCGATTTCTCAATACTTCTATAGACAGTAGAAGTTGGAGCTAACAATCTCCCCCTAAGTATTGAGAAATAAAAATTTGAAAGATGCGAGGTTTTCTAAGCTAAGTACATGCCAGAAGGTAATTGTCCTCTGTTCAATCTTTACTTTTCATTTAAGATTATGCCAGAGGCACGTACATTTGATTACATGATGAATATGAAAAGTAAGCAAAAGAAGATTATGGATATCAAACTCTTGCATCTGGGAAGTTATCGAACTTTCTGTTGGCGAATCCCAATTCTTTAAGCTCATGATAGAATTTGATGCAGAGGGTTCTGAAGTTGATTACTGAATCGATGACCTCTATCAATCTATCTGCAGAGGCTGTATCCATTAGTTATGTTCCTCTGTGCTCCACAAGGTTGGCTCTGAACTCTGTGAGAGTACTTGTTGCGTACTTCTGGCAGTCCATCTCCAGAAACAATCTTGATTTTCCAGCAGGGTCTTAGAAGACATACCCAAACTTTGGAGATGTGATGATCGAGTTGGGTATTGCAGAGGTTGGGCAGTCGTGTTCTGGTGGTTTAAGGCTTAGGTTTCTTACACCAAGATCTCGTCCTAATTGGAAATCAATTAGGCTGTATAGCAGAAGTTTCTCATGGCTTTTCTGATCACCCTATATGCCCTTCGATTTGCATCTGTTGTGAAGTTCTTTTTGGTCCAGTCCAGAAGGTCAGGTAGGTCGTAGGGGCTCAAGTTTCTAAGGTCAGCATCTGAGAACTGATTATCGCTTCTGTCTGCTCTTTTGAACTTATTAATATTGTAGAAAACTCTTGGTGTGGTTCTGGTATGAGAGTACCTACAGTAATTGACCTTGTTGATCTCGGATGTTGAGTAGACTTGACTGACAGGCTTGGGTGTTGTTCTGGTGAAGGTATTTTCGAGGTCAGCACGAAGTTGGGGTCTTGAATGGATGGTGGCAAAGGATCTCTGATCGTTCTGTTGTATAGGTACTTGTACACCAATTCTTCCATTTGTTGTGGGGGTGCACCGGGTAGAGGCATGGGTCTGCGCAGAGCATCCAATTGCTTCTTAATTTCTTTCAGTCGATCTTCTGTGAGCTTTACCTTCGGATCCAGAACAGGTATGTTTGACAGATGGGGTACACCAAAGGCCCAATCTTCTTCTTCTGGTTTTGGTGTAACATAAGCATCGAAGGAGCTCTTTATGAGTTTCTCTGTAGGTTGATGCTTATGTTTCTTCTGTTGTGGTTCCTCTGTCATTATTCCATTGCCTTTGTCTTTTGCCTTCGGCTGTAGATCTTTAGCTGTAGATGGGGTTGCCTTTGTAGGGTTTGACTTTTGGATTTCTGAGGGCTTAGATGCAGATGTGGGTTTGGTTGGTGAGGATTCTGCTGATTTGCTCAGATATTTTATTTTGTGAGCAATGGATTTGGTTCTGGTTTTGGGTGTGGGAGATGGAGGTTTCGTTGTTTCAGCTTCTGGTGTAGGGGATGGTAGTTTTGGTTCTTCTGGTGTTTTTGGTGTTGGAGAAGGGGGTTTATCTTCTGTTGGTATGGGTGAGCTGTGTGGTTGGTCTTCTTCGGAAGATGTCAAGATTTCAAATTGTTCATGCATCGGTACATCTTCTCCGAATACAGAGGTTGGTTCCACAGAGGTGGGTGTTGCCTCTGTGGTTTGTTACTGTTGTTGGTTTTCAGTGGTTTCGGGTACTTGGGTTTGGTCTTGGGTTTCTTCATGGGTTGCATTCACAGAGGTGGTTGTTGCCTCTGTGGTCTGTTGTTGTGAGGTTCCTCCTTGGGTTTGAGTTGGAGGAGCTTGGGATATGGGTTCTGCGGATATCGGTGTTGGTGCAGGTAAACCTCTGGATGCAGCTTTTTCCTTTCTCTTCTCCCCCTCAGGATGATGTGATGAATCGTCAGAGTCATCATCAGAGCCATCCTGACCCTTGTCTTTGGTACCCTCTGCTCTGCACGATGCTTCAGGATTTTTCGGTGGAGTGGCCCTTGCGGCTATTAGTTTTGCGCATACGTCGTCACAGAGACCAAGGAGACTGTGAACCTCTGCCTCTGTGTTGTAGCGCATTTTGCCGACGCTCTTTCTGAAGTCCTTGACATAATTTCCGTTGGCGGCAGTGAAGGCTTTGATGAGCTCTGTGACTTTGTCGATTACCCCTTGGCCAAGTTCTATGAGTTGAGCTCTGGTCATGTAGTCGGATGGCTTCATGGCCAGAGTCTCCCTTGTTATTTTTTCTTGAACTTCCTCTAAGGCCTTCTTCAAGTCTTCTGGTGTAAGGCCTGCAGGAGTTGAGGATTGTTCTTTCAGCTTTTCAAGCAGGTCTTTCACAGAGCTTTGAAAGGCCTATGTTGTAGCTTTCTCGAACTCAGAAGCGGTGGTGGTAGCAGAGGTTGATGCAGCTTCTTTCATTTGAGCACATGCCTGTTTCACCTTTGTGGATAGGTTATCCACTTTGGTGGTCTGTTCAGAAATGGCCTTCTTGTTGTTTTTGCAAGAGCATCAAGAGAGCTTTTCAACTCACCCAACGAGGTGGTCACAGAGGTTACAAGGGTTTGGAACTCATCCCTTGCGACATGTGAGCCTGGTGTAACCTCTGGGGGAACACATTCGTCCCCAGAGTGAGTTCCCGTTCCTGGAACACCTTCTTTCGCCCCTGTTTGTACGTTGAGGGCGGAAGGATTTCCTTCTGATCCTTGAGCAGAGGTTTTTGAGGCCACATTCTCTACAGAAGTTCTGATAAGGACATTGTATTGATCCACTCCAGAGGTGGGTACAAGAGTATCCTTATGTTGACTCGGAGACTTGTCTAGAGTCTCTCTGTCTTTGTGTACTCTAAGCTCCTTTGAAGAGCTATATGGACCTATAAGTGTATGCGTGTCAGAGGAAACGAATTCCTCTGTAGGGATTTCTGTTGTGATCAGGGGCGATAGATCACTTACTAAGGGCAAGTCCTTATGAGAGGACTCCCCTGGAATGATTTCCCCGACTAAGATGGGTACAGAGGTAGAAAGAGTTACCTCTGCCCGGTCAGTTTGGGTTGGGGTCGAGCCGTGCTGCTCTTTTTCAATAACATCATCTGCCACTAGACTGGCGATGTTAGATATGTGGGTTGCACTGGGAGTTGGTTGGAGTTGTGTGCCTTCTTCAACTACGACATCTTTTTCTGTTTCACCCTCTATGGATCCTCCTAATTCTACTTCATTCCTAGTAGCTTCGGCCTCTATTGCCTCATGTTCAAGTGAGGCGTACATGGGATGGAAAGAGGACAGATGTCTTAAATCTGGATGCAGAGGTCCTTCGTTTACCTGTTCATCTTCCTCTTCACCAGTTTCCACCATATCCTATGTGGATTCTCCTAACATGGTTTCCATCTGATTATCTTCTGCCGCTACCTCTTTCTCTAGACTCTTCCTTAGGACATCATATCCGGGTTGGGTGAAGGGGTTCTGTAGTACTTTCGAAGTCGCAGACTGAATATTTTATGGGGTTTGGTCATCATCATCCAAGTCAGAAGAGATTCGAAAGTCTGGTGCTTCTGTGGAATGATGAGATAGGGCTTCTACGGTCCATCCATAAGGGTCTAAAGAATGTGCAATCCCGGGTTGTTGGAGGAAGGCAAAAAAGTCACCCTGATCTTCTGCATAATTGATTAGCGTTGGGGAGCGCAGAGGTTGTTCACGGGTTTCTTCCATTTCAGCTCCCTCTGCGATGGTTTACAGAGGAGTGTGTGGCTTTTTAGACTTCTTCTTGCTCTTTTTCCTCGGGGGTTTGGGGGCACCCTCCTCAGAAGATTTATGTTTTTTTTCTTCTTTTCTTTTGTAGGAGGAGGTGCAGAAGATCCAACCACAGTTTTGTGTGGTGGAGACTGTTGGGTTTGGGCAGCACTGGTATAGGTGCCTTCTATAGTTTCCTCTTCTTGTGGGCTTTCTTCTTTTTGGAAGTGGTTGCAGAGGGTTTGCTCTTAGGAATTGTATTTCTCAGAGCATGAAATTTCTCTTGTACTTGTGCATGCTTAGTCAAGGCCACTGCCCATTCCTCATCTGTCATCCGCTCAACTACCTGATCTCCAATAGAGGCTCCTAGACACGGGGGTGTCACAGGACTCGGTTCTGGAGTCCAATGATCGCGTATGTATTCTAACTTAAGGGTCTCGTCTGTAGCATATCCCAGAAGCTTGGTTGGCAGAGGTCTGGAGAAGTTGTATCCATCTTCGTGCTTTGTTGGGGAGTTCTTTGTCATGTGATACATTCTAGCCGTTAGACCCTCCATTGGCCATTTTTGTAGTAGAAGCAGAGGCTCTAGAAGAACACCCAGAATTCGTTAATATTGTAGAGGAGGTAGAGCTTCGGTTGAGCGACCTTTGGCCTTCTGGGAAGAGATTCTGGGATCAATAGTGTTAACCATTTTCTGCATCATGAGGGTGGCGTAGTCCAGAGGTAGATCGTAGTACACCCCGTACATAATTGCCAAGATTTGCTGAGAAGATTGATCTGGACTACCCACTTTCCCGGTTAGACACCTGTTGAGAATTGAGAAGAGAGTATTCCATAGAGGGGGAAATCGATTTCTTCTGAAATCATTCCTTTTCCTTAGGGTTGTGTTGTACCCCAACATCTCGACAAATCTGCAGAGCTCGGTGTCTGTGGGTTCCTCTGTGTATGCCTTTATCCCTAGAAGACCTCTTGTGGGTAGACTGAACTCAAGTAAGAACATGGTTCTTTTGAACTTGAGTTCAAGGTGCTCGGATTTGTCTGGCAGGGATTTTATTGACGATTTTGGTTAATAGGGGGTAAAGATAATGGTTTTCCAGAATGTGAAGAAGGATGGCATGTTCTTCCCCAAATGCGGTTTTTGAGGGAACCAGGTACTGATTATTGGGTTTTAAAGGAAGAACACGTTCGAAGTGTTCATGAGCGACGAAGTTTAGAAGGTGAGTTGTCGGAGAAAAATCTGCTGTGTCACCGGAGTTGTCCTGTTCTAGGTTTCCGGCCATTTCTGGGTTCTCAGAATGCTTAGAGTGAGTTGGGGAGTTCGCCGGAGTATTGGAAATGGAAGCCATTTGAGGTTTCTTGAATAATGGAGTAGGATGGAGAAGTTGCAGGTTTTTGCAGGGTTCGACGGAGAAGAATGTAATAGTAAATTCGTGAAAGGATTAAGGAGGAATGGGAATGGGGTTATATAGTGAGGGTTGAAACGGATAGAATTCCGTGGTAAAAAGTGAATTCAATAAACATTTGGGGTTCGCACTTGAGTTTTACAGCTGGGCATAAGTTTCAGAAGGTCGTGTGGCACGCACGTCCAATAAGAATTTGCCACGTCATATGTGTCAGAGTACGATTAGACGTCGTGCGCGGCCCATTAATGCTAGGCGCGTGGGTATTTCTTCTGTGTGGGGTCTGTCACTCGCGGTAAATAACTCCCTTTTACAGAGTTTCCATAAAGAGTAAAGTGTCAGAATCAACAGAGGCTCTGTAGTGGAGTGAGCTCTGTGATTCTGAAACCTACCTTTAATGTCTCCTCTGTGCTTGCAACTTTACCAAAAACGTTTGAAAATTCATTGGAGAGGATCGATGGAATCTTTAGTACAAAATTTTCATCCACATAGGCTTTGGGGCTCTGTCAGGGCCAGCAGAGGCTCTAAGAGTGAAAATTTCTCATAACTAAAGATTTATAAACCTTTTTGATCATCCAAGTTTTTCACTGTTTTTAGGACATATTTGAAAGTTGGTGTCCTAGAAAATTGTTTTGGAAAGTGGTTTTGTGCGAGACATTCCTCTTTTGGTTTACTTTTGTTCTGTCAGCATAGGTTCTGTAATGTAGTGAACCCTGAGACTTGAAATCTTGTTTCTGTATCTTAGAGCTCGAACTTGTACAAAAAGATCTTTGAAGACATTGATGTTGATCAATAGAGTTTACGTATGAAATTTACCGTCATAGAGAATCTGACTTACAGAGGCTCTGCGGAGCTCAGCAGAGGCTCTATGGCCTTAAATTTCTAATAACGGAAAGCTCAAAACTCTTTTTGATCATTAAAGGTTTGGAATGTCTTAAGTAGAGTTTCTAGGACATATATGGAATTTGGTGTCCTAGAAAACTGTTTTCAATGATGATTTGTACGAGATACTTACCCTTTGATTCTCCTTTTCTCGGCAGAAACTTTTACTTCTGTGGATTGATTCAAGGTCTCCTTCTGCTCCCCCCTTGACCTATGCTTGGATCAAAATAGATAAGCATTGCATAGAGCACAGGTCAAACTCACCAGAGGTTCTGTGGAGATCGACAGAAGATTTGAATGATCCCACAGAAGCTCTGTTGGGTACAGAACTTTTGGTGATTAAGAATTTACATACAGAAGAGTTTGAGTATATACATAATCACAAGAGGATCAAATCTTACTTACAGAGGATTTCAACTCATGTTGATCATACCCAACTTACTTACCAAGAAAAGGAATCTTTTCTCATCTAGTGCCTTGGTAAATAAGTCTGCAAGCTGATATTCAGTGGTCACGAAGTGCATTTCGATTGTGCCATGTTCAACATGATGCTTCAGAAAATGATAACGAATATCGATATGCTTTGTTTTTTAGTGCTGTACTGGATTGGCAGAGATGGCTATGGTGCTTTTGGAATCACAGAGGATGGGTATCTTGTATATGTTGTAACCATAGTCCTTAAGCTGAGTCTTCATCCACAAAACCTGAGAACAACAGCTAGCAGCAGCAACATATTCAGCTTCTGCTGTAGATGTAGACACACAGTTCTGCTTCTTCAAGGTCCAGTTGACTAGTTTACCACCCAGGAATTGACAACTCCCAGAGGTACTCTTTCGATCAAGCTTGCATCCTCCATAATCTGAATTTGTGTATGCTTTAAGACCAAAACCAGTGTTCTTCGGATACCAGAGCCCAAGGTTTTTGGACCCTTTAAGGTATCTGAAGATCCTCTTCACAGCAATATAGTGGGATTCTTTTGGGTCAGCTTGATACCTTGCACAATGGCATGTGGCATACATTATATCAGGTCTACATGCGGTTAAGTATAAAAGTGACCCAATCATGCCTCTGTAGAGCTTGCACTCTACAGATTTGCCATATGGATCTGAGTGTAGCTTATTTCCAGTGGCCATGGGGGTCTTCATTACAGAGGCATCAGATAGACTGAATTTTGAAAGAATGTCAGAGACATATTTAGCTTGATTTATGAAAATTCCCTCTGATGATTGTTTTACTTGGAGTCCTAGGAAGAAGTTTAATTCTCCCGTCATACTCATTTCAAACTCACTCTGCATGAGTTTTTAAAAATCTTTGCACTGTAGTGCATTTGTAGACCCAAAAATAATGTCATCCACATAAATCTGTACAAGTAGAATCTCATCACCTTTTCTTTTATAAAACAAAGTAGTATCGGTTGTACCTCTGTCGAAATCATTATTGAGAAGGAAGGTTGAAAGCCGTTCGTACCATGCTCTTGGAGCCTGTTTCAGTCCATACAGAGCTTTGTCGAGATAATAGACATATTTTGGGTACTTGGAACTTTCAAACCCTGGTGGCTGCTGGACGTATACTTCTTCTTGAATTTCACCATTCAGAAAGGCAGATTTTACATCCATCTGAAAGACATTGAAACCTCTGTGGGCTGCGAAGGCTAAGAAGATTCTTATTGCTTCGAGCCGTGCGACAGGGGCAAAAGTTTCATCGTAATCAATGCCTTCTTCTTGGCGATATCCCTTGGCCACCAATCTCATTTTATTTATGATAACCACCCCATCATCATCCTTCTTGTTTCTGAAGACCCATTCAGTCCCTATTGACTGTTTCCCTTTCGGCAGAGGGACTAGGGTCCACACCTTGTTTCTCTCAAACTGCAGAAGTTCTTCTTGCATGGCATCTACCCAGTTTGGATCATCTAAGGCTTCAGAAATGCGTTTTGGCTCGATCACACTGATGAATTTTGTGAAGAAATAGAAATTTGCAGTGGCTGATCTTGTCTTGACTTTATCAGAAGGATCGCCAATGATTTGGCTCTGAGGATGACTCATAGTCCATTTGGTAGTCCTGGGGAGGTGGTCATTCGCATCATCTAAGTGAACTTCTGTGGTTGCACTTGTTGGTTCTTGTGCAACCTCTGTAGTTGATGGCACTTCTGTTCTTGAACTTGGTATTTCAGCTTGTGGGATTATTGGAATAGTAGTTGGAATTTGTTCCTCTGAGGAAGTTGAGACTGAATCCTCATTTTCCTCTGGTATCGCCTCCTCCGTTGTAGCTGGTGTTTCCAGTGCCTCTGTGGTAGAATCTTTGCTTGTGTCATCTTCTGTTGGCTCCCCCTCAACACGTGCATCTGCATGATTCACAGAAGAGGATGAAGTATTCAATGGACCAGTTAGAGATATACCTGACTTAGTTTGGTTCGTAGAAGATGTTTCTCCAGAGGCTCTGGAAGCTCTGGCAGAAGGATCAATATCGTTGTGGAACATCTCTTCAAATAGCAGATTTAGGTCCGCTTCTCTTGTTTTTGAGATGCCAGAGGATTCCTTCTTTAGACCGAGTTCTGAACTGACTTGTTCAGAAGTCTTCTGAAAGGAATCGTCAAAAGAAACATTGATGCTTTCCATGATGGATCGAGACTGCAGAAGATACACTATGTAGGCTTTTGAAGTGGCAGAGTATCCTATGAACTTTCCTTCATCTGCTTTCACCTCGAACTTCCCTCTAGCTTCTCTGTCGTTTAAGATGAAGCATTTGCATCCAAAGACATGAAAGAACTTGATGTTTGGTCTCCTCTGATTGATCAATTGATAGGGGGTCTTGATGTATCTTTTAACTATGGTTGATCGATTTTGAGTGTAGCATGCGGTTGATACAGCTTCTGCCCAGAAAGAAATAGGCAATCCAGATGCTGTTAGTATAGTTCTGGCAGCCTCCACGAGCGTTCGGTTCTTTCGTTCGACAACGCCATTTTGTTGTGGGGTGCGTACTGCAAAGAAGTTATGTGAAATGCATTCTTCTGTGAGATAAGCTTCAATGACAGAGTTTTTGAATTCTGTGCCATTGTCGCTCCTCAACTTTTGAACTTTGCACTCGTACAGAACCTAGATCTTCTTCATTAGGTTAATCAGAATGTTAGTAACATCTGATTTCTTTCTGACAAACTCCACCCATGTATATCTTGAGTATTCGTCGATCACCACAAGTACGTATTTCTTGCCTAATAGGCTCTGCTTAGCAATCGGACCACAGAGGTCGACATGAAGCATGTGCAGAGGCCTAGGACAAGACACATCAGTCTTTCCTTTGTGGGAAGCCTTCTTAAGCTTGCCCATTTCACATGCTGAGCACAAATGATCTTTGTTGAATTTTACGTTTGGCAGACCTTTCACAAGATCAAGTTTTACCAGCTTGTCTAGAGTTTGGAAATTCAGATGGCAGAATCTGTTGTGCCACAACCAGCCTTCTTCATTTTTACAAGCAACAAAGCAGAGCTTGTCTTTCTTGTTTTTGACGCTGAAGTTCATAAGATATAGGTCTCCTCTTCTTTCAGCTCGCTGAAGTTCAACTCCTGTGTCTTCTCCTTGCAAAGAGCAGAAAGTTCTTTTGAACATTACATCGAAGCCAGTATCGCAAATTTGGCTAACACTTAGAAGATTGTGCTTTAGGCCATCCACATATGCAACTTTGCATACTTCGATCTTTTCCTTTTTGATGACTCCGTAGCCTTTGATATATCCTTTCTTATTGTCTCCAAAGGTTACAAATCCTCTATTTAGTTTTTCTTTGGAAGAGGATAGTAAATCTCTGTCGCCAGTCATGTGCCGCGAGCACCCAGAGTCAAGATACCAGATCGGCACATACTGCTTCTACAAGACAACTAGAGATTTTTAGATACCCATATCCAAATGGGTCCCTTTTTGTCAGAGGTCTTCAAGGTTGCCTTAGCATCCTTGGGTTTGGTTTTAGCTTCTGTTGAAGAACCATTTTGTTTCTTCTTTCCCTTGAATTTTTCATTCTTTTTGGGCAAAGAGAGGAAACAGTGAGGACTTGAGAAATGTTGGTTCAATCGAAACATAAGATCAAAACAATGACAGTAATGAATGTGCGAAGAGATTTGCTTGAACTTTTCATTAAAATCATTAAAATAGGGTACAGAGGCTTTATTTTTACAATCTACCCTAGGACTAGAGTTCCTATTACAAGAAGACCTATGCTGACTAGACTGTTCTTTTGAAAATTCTCTGGTTGGAGTAGCCTTCTGTGGTCCCCTTCTTCTGTGTTGAACTTCTGCAGGTTTCACTGTCACAGAAGCAAAAGACTTGTTATTTTCAACCCACTTACCTTTTTGTTGCCAAGTTAGTTTTTCTTTGAAAGACCCAAAAGGTTTAGCTTCTTTTAAATAAAGAGAGGAATTTTCCTTTTCAAATTTGGTATTTTCAGGCTCCAGAGAGGTTTTGGCTTGTATACATTTGTCCACAAAATTCGGGCAAATAGGTGCACTTGTGATTTTCTCCTTAGGAGTAATTGTTCTGTTAAGAATTTCAGAGGGAATTTTAAGTTCCTCTGCTTCACAAGGATCTATTCCTGATTCAATTGAATCAGTCTCAGAATCGTCAGAAGATGAGTCATCCTCATATACAGAGGTTGAGTCACTTAGGTCTCTGTCGACAGAGGCTGGATTTTCTGAACAAGTGCTATACTCGCTTTCTTCCTTTCTTTTGGGGTTATCTTCTAAGTCAACAAAAGTTTTCATCAAGGATTCCTCAGAGAGGTTTTGGTTGTTAGAGGATGTACAGTGGTTTTCATAAAAGTTGTTTTTCCCGATTTCCATTAACTCTTTAGCAGAGATATTTTTAAGATCTTATTCTGTGGAAGCAGGTATGTACTCAGGTGCCTCTGCCGATAGTTTCTTCTCAGAATCTATAGTGCAGACAAAAGCAACCTGGGATTGAGTCTTGGGTTTACCAAACTTAAAGATTCTTATATGATCTTGTGTTTTCAGATATTTCTTAGGTTTGGAAGCCCTTTTGACAGAGGCTGATGATGGTAGATCTGTGTTTTCAAACCACACATTTACCATCTTCAGAGGTTTCCTTACGTGAGGTTCCCCATAGACTTTTCGCCTTTTGCTTATAGAGAGTAGGTTTGGAAATCCAGGTTTTCTTGTATCCCCTTTACAGAACAGAGACGACAGAGGCTTGTTTCTTTTTGTTCCAGTATATGGATCTATATCACAGAAGCCAATTCCCCGTCTCCCTATTTGTGTGTTGATCTTTTCATAAACCATCTGAGCATCTTGATATTTTTTCATTAAAAGGTCTATTATGAGTAAGTCTTGATGAAGGACTTCTCTTTCCTTTTGAAAATAATTTTTAAGAGCAAGAATATTCATTCTGTCGCTCTCAATATCCGTAAGTTCTTTAGACTTAGCTTTTAAGGCTGAGTTAAGTTCTGAGATCTTTTCTGTCAAAGGATTTAGATGTTTGTTCCAATTTATCACAATTTCTTCCTTTTCTTGAAATATTTTTGCCTTTTCTTGAGTGAGAAGTTTTGTTTCTCTCTCAAAAAATGCAAGTTTCTTTTGAGTACTTTCGCATGTCTTTTTGAGATTATCGTATTCAATGGTCAGTTTAAACAAATAAGCCTCATGATCGTTAGAGGAAGAGTTAGAAGTGGATACCTCACTATCGGAATCTGATGAGCTGACCTCTGCCATTCCACAGAACAAGGCGTTCTTGTCGCCTTCATCAGATGATTCGTCTGACAGCCAGTTCTCCTGATTCACCATTAGTGACTTCTGAGCATAGTAGTCCGCTTTCATTTTATAGTAAGCAGAATCCCTCTGAGGGCGGTTTGGTTTGCTCCTGCAGTCAACGGCATCGTGGCTTGGCTTGCCACAATTGAAACATCCCTGGTTCTGGGAACCATTGCCAACTCTGTCGTCCAACCTCTGTCGGTCACCACCTCTTTCTCCTCTTTCACTTCTGTCATTCGAACCATCTCTTCCTTGGTTCCTTGGCTCATACTTCTCTCCTCTGTCGTCCTTTCCATCACGTTCATACCACTTCTTCTTGTATCCTCCTCTACCAAACTCTTTTGTTAGCAGAGCTAATGATTTAACTATAGAGGCCATCGTTGCCTCCTCCTCTCCCACCACCTCATCCTCAGAGCTATCAACTATTATTACTTTCTTCTTTTTCTCCTTTTTCTCCTTCTTTTCCTCCTCTTCCACATATTTCTTAGGCTTCTCCTTTGCCTCTGTAGTCTTCCCGACAAGTGCCAGAGGCCCAGCAGTGTGAGTTTTTGCCTGGGCAATTTGGGATTCTTGAGCTGCCAAAGTTCCATAAAGGTCTGATAGGCTCCAGGTGTCTAGGTCCTGATTTGTTTGTAATGACATAGACAGTTGGAGCCATTCTTCGTTGAGACTTTTTAAGAACATGACATTGTTTTCTTCTGAATTTCTGTGAATTCTAAACTTCTTGCACTTGTTTATCAAGGAGTTAAACCTGTCATACGTAGACTGCAGAGACTCTGTCGGCAGAGCATTGAATGAGTAGTACTCATTGATACATTGGGCTCTGCGATTTTTCTGAGTTTTAACCCCTCCTTCCAATTGTTTCTCCAGTTCCTTCCACAGATCGTATGCTGATTCACACGCACCTTGGGATTGGAAGAGGTCATTGGGGATGGCCATTATCAGAATTCGTTTTGCCTTCTGTGCCAATTCGTATTTAGCCTAGTCAGGATCAGACCATTTGTCTTTTGACTTAGGTTTCTCGTGAGCAGGAATCTCTGGAGTATCGTCTGTTGCAGGTACACGTGGTACAAAGAGCATAGGAACGAAAGGAGGGTTGTTGATATAGTGAAAAGCTTCTTTGTCAGTACCCTCGAAGAAATGAATCATTCGTATTTTCCACTGAGGGTATTCATCTCTGAGCAAAGTGGGTGGTTTAGTCAAAGAGCCGACAGAGAAATAGTTGTTGGTGTTTGACATTTTTGAAACGGTTTTGAAATACCAGAAAACAGAGTATGAACTTTAACTTTTCAGATAATGGGTCAGATCTTTAGAAAAGAGATTGTAAGCTTGAAAAACCTTAAGCAATGCACTAAAATGGAGTTTTAACCTAGAAAATAGATTCTGCAGATTTACCAAAGTCGAACAGGTCGAGAATGGCAGAAAAACATAGTCTATTTGAAATATTCTAAGAACAGGTCAAAATCTAACCAAGTTTCTACCAAAAATCATTGTAAGAGAGGATCTCTTGATATAGAAGATCAAGGACTGCTCTGATACCAATTGTTGGTTCCGTTTTTACTTAAACAATGATCTTTCTATCTATTAGTTCAAACAGAGTATGGTGCGGAAGCGTTTTACGAACTAAAAGATATAATAAGGTAGAAAGACACACGATATCAAATACACAAAGTGGAAATAACTCAGGTAATTAGTTCAATAACCTACTGTATATTGATATGAATGAAACACCAAGAACACCAAAAGTTATACATGAAATCTGCTCTAAGAGTGTGTGTGTCGTGCAAAGCTTAATAGAAGAGCTCAACATGAGTCTTCTATTTATTCTATTCATCAGGGGACAAGTTCTAGACATAAAGGACTAAAGGTACAAGACACGATCGTGGAACTGCTACTGGTACAACGTTAATGTAGTGCGCCGTTTTCTGCTAAAGTTGAAACCCATCAGAGTTTGACACGTGGAGTTGTCAGGGCACGGTTTGTACGAATGATCTTCAGAATCTTCGTACAGCAGAGATCGTGAGAAGCACGATGGTCTTTGTCTTGATAATCTTCTAAGTCTTCAGTCTTCTTACCACAGAGGCTCTGTCAAGTATGGCAGAGGCTCTGTGGCCTTGTCCTCTGTGAACAACTTCAGTCGAGTCTTCACTTGGTCTTCTATCGGTGTCTTGGCAGAACCTCTGTCGGAGTCTATACTTAGCTGATTTCTCAATACTTCTATAGACAGTAGAAGTTGGAGATAACAATGGGCAACCACTCTCCTCTGTCAGAAAAAAACAAATCTTTGTCAGGTATGCGCCCTATCCATCCAAACTTAGTCGAACAGATGCAACCACTTTTTCAAAGAATAGAATCCTATAAGGCATCCACTAATGAACAACTGCTTGAAATTAACTCATTAAAAGAAAAGCTAGATGTTCAAAAGCGTATCACTGAAAAATACAAGTCCGATAATGCTAACCTACAAGAAAAGTGTGCAAACCTTTCAGTAGCACCAAAGGACTTAAGGGCCAGGATATCTTATTTGAATTTAAAGCTTGATCAGTGTGAGGATGAAAAAGAAGAGACTATCTATCAATGCTCCTCTCTTCAAATCCAACACATAGAGTTTGTTGCTAAAATAACTGATCTTGAAACTAAACTTCACAAAAGAGGTCAAACTGATCAGACAATTCACATGAACAAACCTAAGCAATTCACGTATTTTAACAAGGAATGGGGAATTGGGTACGACAATCCACATTACTTGAAAAAGATTTTGACGATGAGACCTACTCTTTACGAATTTAATTTTCTTGGTCTCAACAAAAAGTACCCCGAATACAAAATCAAATGGACTAGACCTCTCGAAAAGGAAAAGGAAGAGGAAACCGAGGAATACAAACGCAAACATACTTCGAAAATGCAATTACCTTTTGCGTATGAACCTCTTAACTATTCCTACAAGAAAAATAAATCTATGTATCTTTCGAATGACTACTTTGACGGCTATAAGGTTGCGAAGCCCAAGGATTCCTCGACAAAGGATGAGGCCCTAGCACCTGAACCCAAAACTGAGATGGATGACTTTAAACTCTATGTTCCTCCTCTCATTTTGAAATAAAAAATAGTCGAGTTAGAGGAGACACTCGAAAAGGAATGGACAAATTTTCAAAAGGAAAAACAAGAGTTTTTAACTGAGCTTGAGAAACTCAAATCCTCCAAAACCGAATCTGTGTCGGGTAAGGAACAGGAAATCCTTCGGAATGAAATCAATCAGCTCACATCAAAACTATCTGCTTTGGCAACAGAAGTGATGCAAGAGCAAGTGAGCAAGTTTCAAATTCAATAAAAACTCGACCAACTCCAAAACGAAAAGATGATTTCACCCGAACCTTCCTTGGACTCCTCCGATACATCTTCGTGTAAAGTCTTTATTGGCAAAACTTCCTCGCGAAAAGGAAAAGAGTCTCAAGCTGACTGTGTTAAAAAGGATCTTAACTCTGAATTTAAAAAGCTTCTGCACCAGATTTTTTCAAAAACACAGACACAAAATGTTCCTCACCTCCCTCAACCCATCCTAGTCCATCTGCACCTGATATTGATTTTTCTGCATATATGAATTCCGATGATAGTTCAGACGAAGAGTTTACTAAGTTTGAGTTTGACAAACCTCTTCCGAATCACACCAACTTTCTTTCTAAAGCAGTAAATCGCCCGGTCAAATTTCTTAAAGGCGAGAGTTCTTCAAAAGTCAAGACCTCGGTTGTGAACAAAGTTTCTAAAACGGATTCTCATTCTCAAAACCGCTCACAACCGGGGAAAAAGACCAGTCGATCAAATGATATAAATCCTTCCTACTCAAGCTCTGCTGCCCATGCCATTAAGGAATTTTCAGATAAAAATGGTCGGGCAAAACAAGACAAACCAAAGTGGGTAGCCAAAGGATCTAACAAGAATAAGTCGGAGTCGAAGTTATTTTATTATGCTTTCAATTCTAGGAAAAAACATTAATGATTGTGGTTTTCATAATTTGAATGATTCTGTTGATCAAAGTATTAAATTTCGATTAAGACTTTATTCTATACAACAATTGCTTCAATTATCCCATGATTGTTTGTGTTGTTCTAACTATGGATTGAATGATTTTCATGATAATAGTTATGCATCTGATTGGTTTGGTTCTGTGATCCCAGAAACAAGTAAACAATCTATGAATCAAGCAACACTTAAGTCATCTCTCATTAATCTCCAAAGATGTGAATACAAGGTAGAGAGAAAAACTTCAAGTGTCTTGAAGTAATAAGCATGTAAGGTTATGAAATCTAACTCTATCTAGGCTATTTATACCTAGACTAGAATTTTACATTTAAGCCCTTCTACTTGGATACAACTAACAATTTCAACACTAACATTCTCCCCCTTCGTATCCAAGAAGAAAAATACAAAAGATTATCTCAGCTTCTCTGGAGGTATGTATCTCTTCCTTATCCCGAAGATGATCTCGAATCTTCTAAGAGCATTCCGATATTCCAGTCTGTCTTCAATTGCTTTCGGAGCTTTGTTAATCAACACCTTCTCTTTCTCTTTCAGAGGCACTTTATTCTGTTCATCAAGTCTGGTTTTCTCTGTCAACCGAATCTTTATCATATTCAAGGGACCCTCACAAAATTTGTTGGTTTTAATCAACCTCAGAATTTCTTCTTTTTCTGCCCATTGTGGTAGACAACCCCAAATTTTGTTTCTCTAACACTGTGTACAATGGAATACCTTGAATATCTGGCAAATTTCTGTTTGGCCTCCTGACATTTACTCTGATCTGATTTCCCTCCAATGCTAATTGAAAATCAGTCAAATAAGCAAGTTTGATCAGATTTTTCATGAATCTCTTCACCGCTTGATAAGCCTTAGACCAAGTCTGATTCTTATTTGGAAGCCTTGCAAGTATGTCATACAATCCGAAGAAATCTTCACAAGTTAAGGATTTAAAATCTGCCTCACTAAAAGACCATTCCTTGCCATTTGTACGGTAGACTGTGAATCTTGGATACCATACGTTCAGAATTTTCTCAGATTCTATCTTTGAAATCTTCATAATCTCCTTGTCAGTTCTAACAAACTTTCGCTCTCTATCTTTGTTGCTCATCAAGTGAAGATAGTCAATCTGGTGAAGAGGTGGAAACGTCTATGTGGAATACAACTTTATTTTGTCAATCGGTTGAACTTGCTTCATAAATAAATCACTTCTGATATCCTCCTAGAATGGAGTCATAATCCTTATCCTGTGCCCTTTTCTTTCAATCAAAGATTCTCTATCAATTAACATCTGAAAGTTTCTTATTTCTGCCTCGGATACCAGATCTACTATCTTGCCTTCCGGTAGATCAGGTATAACTGGAACATCAATCACTGGATCAGTTGGTCTAGAAGAATCAGGAACATTTTCATCATCTGAATATGGACCTACAGGTTGTACATTAACTGCATCAAAAACATCATCAAGTTCCTCCTTTATCTTGATGACTGTAATTTCTGGTTCATTCTCTGAATCCACATATAAAATATCCTGTATCGGTTCATCAGCCATTCTTTCCTCTTCCGTTCTGTTATCACTTCGACCAGGATTTTCTACTGTGGGAACGATATCATCCAGAACTCCCAAAACATCACTTTCTTGTACATTATCAGCACCACCAGTACCAGTACCAACATCAACATCAATAATGTCAGTTTGAACGTCCGAACCACTAGCTTCTCCAACTTTCTGCCTCTTACTCATCTCCCCCTCACGGTGATCAGGATCAGGATCTTGATCCTCATGCTTACGCTTACAAGTTTGGGCTTGAGCACCACAAGATTGTTCTAACACTTTGATACAGTCAGAAATGGTTGTAAAGCCAAAGGAAATAGCTTCGATCATGTCAGCGATTGACTTTTGTAGGGTTTGGATATCAGCTTGGGTTGGTAGGCTGGTTTGTTGTTTGGTTTGGCGTCTAAGAAGACCAATTAAATCAACTTCTTCTTGAGAGTTATTGTCACCTTGTTCTAACAATCTGGTAAGTATTTGAGATTTAAGTTCATGTAAGGGTAGGTTAGGTAATACCTTATTCGGTGGAATAGGCTGAGATTGTGTATCAGATTGAAATTCAGTTGCGGTGGATGAAGATTCCGTGACATACTTTTCTTTTATAGCTCTGCTCACTTCCCGAGATAACTTGTCAACAACTTCTTTTAATTCCGCAGTCTAAGCTTTATACGAATTATTCAGTGAACTAATAGCCAACTCCAAGAGCTTCACCGAGACAAAGTTGTGGGGAGGAGGACCCATCAATGATCTGGTCTGTTGTGCACGAACCGGGGAAAAACACAAACCAGTTAGGTTACTGGTTGACATGACAGTCGAAGAGACTGCATGGCATGTATTCAATGTTGGAATGGTGTTAACATTGATAGGACTTCCACCCTGTCCTCGTAAAGCACCAACGAATGGCGACAATACACTGGGTGTTCCGGTTGGGTCACGAAGAACTCCAACATTTTGTGTCACCAATGATGATGTGACTGGCGGTCGTTGTGTCCTAGGAAATGAAGTAGTTCCAAAGGGCTCTAGACTCGATGTGCGTACAAATGAAGGCGGTGGCCGGGGCAACTGCCTACCTTGTTCAATACCAGCAAACACCGAGTGTATTGCCGATAGACTTTGGGCTAATCCCCTGTGAGAAGATAAAACACCAACTTGTAGAGAAGTTGATGAGTGGCCGAGTGGGGTTGTGCATTCATAACTGGGTTCACTATGTCTTCTTCAATGTCTTGTGGTGACGGACACTCACTGACAGTAGATGTGGCTACCCGGATAGACTCGGTTTGGATATGATCAGTAGTTAAAACTTTGGTTGATCTTGTCACACACTCACCATCTTTTTTTCTTTCCATCTCACTTGACCTCACTTGTATTTCCGTTTCAACTAAAGCTCCCTCAGAACTCCTTATACCTCCTCGAGCACCAGTCTTAAGCTCGGAATTAACAACAATTTCAAAATCCGCATGATCATCGGGTTGATCATCATCATCATCATCAGAATTATCCTCCTCAGCTTCTGCCTCGTCATCAGCTTCATCAGAGCTAGAATTAGCAGAGTATACATTTGCTGGATCATCAATATCATCAAAAAGATCAATGATATCTTCCTCGGAATCAGAAGAACCAAGGCTTTCTTCATCAGCAACATTCGCACGAGACGACTGACCAGGAGCACCCCCTTCTCCAGTTACCCTCACTATGTTTTTACTGCTCCTCTCACCCTGTTCAGGTACCCCAGTAGCCTGAACTCTCTCTCTAACAACTATACCCTCACTCCTCTCTCTAAGTGGGATGGCACTTTGGGTAGGCCCCTCCGGTCCTGGCCGGGCCATAAGTGCGTTTTCTTCTCTATACTCATTCACGAATGGTGACTCCTAGTCAACATAAGCAAGTACAGCTTCAGGTAAGACCATATAACGATCAAAGTTCAAATCTTTGGGGATTCTGATGTAATGCAACCATTGAGCTGGACCAAGTAAAGCTCCTTCTCGTCTCATAATTTGTTGATTCGCCTTCATTATTTATCAGATTACTATCTGAAGAAACCTCTGAAATGGTACAAAGGTTCTTGCCTTGGATGGTTTGGACTTGTCAGTAACAACTTCTATCAGCTCATTCCAAACCAGAACAGCAAAATCTATCTTTCGATCAAATACCACAGCATGAAACATTCGTAGCACAGAAATGCTATGGCTATCGAGCCCCGTATGCTTTGAAGTCATACACCTGTTGATGATGCTGAACAGTGTATAATAAAGTGGTGGTAGATACTTCCTTTTGAAATTAGAGGCACGAGTAAGAACTCCATCTTTAATGTCATTGTATCCCAGTTCCATAATATCATGGCACAAATCCTCCTCAGATATCATATCAGCAAAGTTGGTGGAGAATGGTAGATCCCAAACGGTTCTGAGTCTTTTGAGTGTGAACTTCGCATCAAAATGGTCAACTTTCAGAGTGAAAAACTGATTGGTTTCTGACCTAGGCAAAAATTGAATGGTGTACCATGCCTGTTGCAAATAGATTTCCGGTACCAACTGAGTCTTTTCAAGAGCGGTGCGGAGCGGATGACTTTTAAGAATTTCCACCACAATGTGATAGTCCATTCCCACATTGGTGTCAAAGGTGAAATTATTGTGCTTAATCTTCAGTTTGTTCTTTGGAAGAATAAGATCGTCATCCGGGTTTCACGCATTTACCGAAGGATGTGAAGAACGGTGTGATGGAATGATCGTGTTTTCATCGGAGGAATTTCCATCACCATGCTCAAGAATGTGTTCCATTTGATCTGTTTTAGAACATGTTAGATCACTGGGATAATGATTGCATGTAACCACTTTTTGAGAAAAAATCCTCAAAAATTTCCTAAGTTTGGGAGGTTGTCGGAAAAAGCATCAAGCCCTAATCGCATGACACTTCTAATCGCACGACACTTGTGCGATGAAAAAGTTATCGCATAAGGCGTGTGCAATCAAGATGAACTCTTGTTTTGTGCGATTACTATGAATGTTTGAATACATTCTTTGTACGTCAACTTTGAGTCCTTTGAATGTAGAACAAGTTCTCAACCCAGATTCTAAGAAAGTCAATGAAAGCTCATAAAAAACAAATCCCTATAGGCGTTTTACTAACATGAACCTATCCTATCATGTTTTATCATATAAACTAACACAAAGAATGAGTTTTGATTCGGGAATATGAATAGTCTAATAAACCCGACTTTTTGCAACACAAACTCGATCGTAACATACAATGTATTGGATGAATGAGATTAAAACATATAGAATCATGTACCTGATACGATTACGAACTGAAAGTAACAAGAAAAAACAACAAACTCGAAGTTTTCAAGAATCACAGGTTTGAAAGAGAATAAGGATAGGCGAGAAGTCAGAAAAGTTTATTTGTTCGAAAACCGTTCTATATATAGACCCTAGGGATGAGTGACACGTGGCACACAAGGATTGGTCCAAGGTTTGACCTGCCACCTGCCAACTAATCGCATGAACGATGTGCAATCAGTTCATCTTCATCGCCTGAAACATATGCGATGAAGGATTCAATGTTAATGGGCAAAGGTTGTACGATGAGCACTAATGAACAGTGCTTGTCGTATGAGTCATGTGCGATGAAAGCTCTGATCGCATGAAGCTTATGCGATGAACAGTTGTTATCGCATGAAGCTTGTGCGATGAGGATATTTGTCTTACAATGCTTGTGCGATTAAAAGCCTTGATCGTATGAGCTTTGTATGATAACTTCCTATACTTGGACATTTTTCAAAAAAATCTGACTTTTTAAAAAATTTGCTTTTCCAAGTTAAAAGATGTTCAACTTTTAACTTGTTCTCTCCAACTGTGTTTCCAAATCCATTTTGCTCCCCCTACAATGATGCATAAGAATTTGAAAAATAAATTTCCATCAAGTAAAGTTTGCTAAAAAAACATTGAATTTAGAAGACTTACCTTGTCTTCAATGATTTACACACGTATAGATATGATTACATGCTCCTGTTAGATCTGAAGTTCTGTCAAAAGTTACAAGTGTTGGATCTGAATAGAAGACTCAGAGTTCTCAGTTAGAAGACTCAGAAGTTCTGATCTGAGAAGTCTCGAAAAGATTACAAGTATGAAAGTCTGAACTGAAGGGTCAGAGTTCTGAGTAGGAGACTAAGAACTTCTGAGAATGATGAAGAAAATATCACAAGTGCTTGAAGGAAGTTCTGAAGTGCTTAATCAGAAGAATGTTCAGAAGTTCTGAATATGTTATTCAGAACTTATGTCTTGGATACTTTCAGTTGTATTCTGTTACTAATTAGGACACGTGTAATTGTTCTATTAGTCTTTGATGTATATGTACTGTAGCTTTAGCTTTTCTTTACAGTATATATAGTTGTTAGCAACTATAAGCTAACTAATCTTTGGCATAACTTTCCCGCATATCTTTGTATTCACCTTTTGTAATCTTTGAGAGATTCTCTCTCTAGATCTGTAATCTGTTCTTAATTGAATACAAGTGCGTTGATCCAAATCTCTATCAATTTACTGTTTGATTGTTCATATTTGATTGTAAGATTGAATCCTGGTTTCTACAATTGGTATCAGAGCTAATCAACAAACAAGTTTGTTCAAGATCGTGTTCTTGAGGGTTTCTTGATCGCATTCTTGAAGATTTCTTGATCAATTCGTCAATTGATTCCGCTGCTACTCACAATTCTTGAATTCTTTGTAATTCTTGAATTTGTTTCACGTTTGTTCAAGAAATTCGATTTGTCTTGCTGTTGAATTATCTTACAATCATGTCTTCGAAAGAATTTCTCTCAATGGGATCTGAGACGAAACCCCCTGTTCTTATTCCTAACGAATATCAGCAATGGAAGATTCGTATGATACAATTCTTGGATAATATCGATGAGAATTTGATGATCTCAATACGAGAAGGTCCAATTGAAGTTTATGTCGATGTTGTTGCTACACCTGCAACTGATACAACTCCAGAGATTCCTGCTACTAGGGTGAAGAAGAATTTTTCACAGTACTCAGAAGCACAGAAAACCAGACATGCAATTGACAAAAGAGCTGTTACGCTGTTGACTTTGGCAGTTCCCAATGAGGTTTTTAATAGAATTGATAGTGGAACATCAGCAAAAGAAATGTGGGATGAACTTGAAAAGAAAATGCTTGGCACTGCAAAATCAATTCAAGCAAAGTTAAATCAATGCATCAATGCTTATGAAAGATTCAAAGCAAGAGAGTGTGAAAGTTTAAATCAAACTTATGAAAAGTTTTGCACTATTTTGAATGACCTCAGGAGGAATGGGTTGAAAAAGACAAAGTCTGAGATTAATTACAAATTTCTGAATTCTCTTAATTCAGAATGGTCACCTTTTGCAATTAGTCTTCAAATGAATAAAGACATGTGTGAGGAAGATTTAAATGATCTGTTCTGTGTTCTGAATCAACATGAGGATTCGGTTAAGCAAGTAGTGGAGGAGAAGAAAAGTGTTTCTGATCAACTAGCCTTACTTTCAGAAAGAAAATCTAAGGTGATCAAAACAGCAAAGAAATCGGTATTTTTGTCTGAAATACCAAAGTTAGAAGAAGAATCTGATGAGGAGGAAGGATCAGAGGAAGATGCTGATATCAAGCTAATTGCAGAAAAATTGGCCTTGTTGACTAACACGTTCAATAAAAGATATGGAAAGAATAAGTTTCAGGGTAAGTACAGAAGGGAACAGGGGAGTTCAGAAGAGAAATACAAGAAGAAAGAAGATAGAGAAGAAAGTAAGTTTGAGAAGAAAGAAGAGAAGGAAGAAAGAAAAGAGAAGGATTTGTGTTTTAAGTGTGGAAAACCTGGTCACTTTGCCAGAGAATGCAGAGTGAAAGTAGTAAAAGATTATGAATACTACACAAAGAAGGCTCAGCTGGCTAAGAAAAGAGATAATGAGATTGCAATGTTAGCAGAACAAGAGAACTGGCTGTATTATACTTTAGATGAAGAGGATTGCATTTACTTTTCTCAAATGCAAAGTTATATGGCCAAGATGAAGAATGAGGATAATTCTGATTATGAAGATGTTGATTCTGAATCTTCTGCTGAGGTACATTCTGCACTTGAAATTGATTTAATGACTCAAATTGGCAATATGAATTCTGAATTTGTTAAACTCAGAAAACAAATAAAAGGTGAAAGAATTCTGGTTAACAAGTTCAGAATAGAAAAAGAGATAATTAAAGAACAGTTTGAGGAATCTGAAGTTGAGAAACAAAAAGTCAAAAATGAGAATTCTGATCTTTTAAAGAAGATTTCTAAATTAAAAACTCAATTTTTCAGAAATAAAAGATGAAAAGGTTGATTTACAAATTAAATATGATATGTTACTTGAGGAAACAAAGAAGTTGTACACAAAAATCAAAGAGTTGGAAGACCTTAATTTGAAAAGAGGTCAAACTCAACAAACCTTGAATCTTCTCACTAGCAATGTTAAAGATACAAGATTTTATAATCCTAAAATGGGATTAGGTTTGGAAGAAAATGTTGTTTTGAAAAGAGCTCCAACAAATCTTTATGATTTTGATAAACTACAGGTTCCTAAACCAAAAATCCCAGAAATTGTTAAAGTTTTTGTAAGACCTGCTAGTTCTATAACAAATTCAGATAGTTTACAAAAATCAAGTCCTGTAAAAGCAAAGGAAACAATTCCTGAGCCAAAAACTGAGAAGTCAGAAGCTTCAGAAGACAAGGTTAAGAAAGAGATTTCTAAACCAACAGAAGAGAAACCAAAATATAATGATGCTAAATTCAAATATGATTCTTTGAATGTCAGTTACAAAAATAAACAACCAAGTTTTTCATATCCTGACATTGAAAGTATATTTGATGCAAGTAAGGTTTCTGAAACAGTCAGTCAGAAGTCTCAGTCTTCTAGTCATAATTCTGACTCCACAAGTCAGAACTCTGAGTCTGAAGGTCAGAATTCTGAAACTGTTAGTCAAAGTTCTGATTCAACTGATAATTCTCAATTCACATCAGAAAGCTTTTCAGAACTTGAAAAGAGATTTACTTCTTAGTTAAGAACTTGAGGACTTAAGAAAAACTTTTGATGATCTTGAAATTGATTATTGTGATGTAGATTTTAAACTGGACCAAGTTTTAAAAGAAAACAACACTTATGTCCTGAAAATAACAGAGCTTGAGAAGTTAAAGGTTGAATATGATCTTTTCAAGATTAATGCCTTAAAAGAACATAAGAAATTCTTTGATGAATCAAGTACATTTGAAAATGGTGAATCATCCAAATCATCTGCTAATTCTGTGAAATTCAATGTTTCAGAAAAGGAGGAAAGCAAAAGGAAAGATGATCTGAAAAGAGTTTCTGAGGAGATTGGATTAAATACTACTTCTGAACCTAGAGTCAATAGTTCTTGTATGAAATGCAATTGTAATCTGAAATCTTGCAATAAAAGTGAAAAGACTTATGTTTCAGATCTATTGTTTCCTGCAAGAAAGAATCTCATATGTGTTCAATGTGGTAGTCATTCATTTCAATCATCTTAGAAAAGTTCAATTTTAATAACATTTGTTTCTTATATAAACAAACCATATCAGAATTCAGAAAAGAAAACTGTTTTGATTCCTCAAACTCAGATAAAAGGAAAGAAGATTGAAAACATTTCTCAATCTAATTCAAAAGAAAAGAAGAAACAAAATATCTTTAAAATTGAAGAAAAGAAGACTGAAAATGTTTCTCAGTCTCAACCAAAAGTTTTCAAAAAGAAAAGAAACAATTTTGTGAACAGAAAATGTTCTGACTTCATAAAAGTAAAAGGAAAGTGGTGCTTAAAAGAAGATTTTGAATGGAAAGTCAAAGGAACTTTTGTTAAATCAGATACCAAAGCTAACAAAGTTGGACCCATTCCAGAATGGGTACCTAAATCTAACTGATTGTTTTTGCAGGGCTGTCATGTGTGGTTTTTAGACTCTGGAGCTTCAAGACACATGACAGGTCAGAGGTTTTTAGACTCTGGAGGTTCTCTGACAAACTTCTCAGAAAAGGCTGAAGGAGTAGTAAATTTTGGTAATAACAGCAAAGGACAAGTCAGAGGTTTTGGAGATTTAACAAAAGGAGATCTAACCATTCAGAAGGTTTTCTAACTTGAAGGATAACAACATAATATGTTCAGCATAAGTCAGTTTTTGGATAGTTTCTGTCAGATTAAGTACAGCATTACAGGTTGCATGATTTTAATTGAGAATGACATAAACGTTTTCTGGGCCAAAAGACATATGGACTTATTTGTGGTTAACTTTTCAAAAATTCAAGCTTCAACCCCTGTTTGTCTATTATCAAATGCAACAGCAAATGAATGTTGGCTTTGGCATAGAAGATGTTCTCACTTAAATTTCAAGGATCTGAATAATCTGGTTGGCAAACATCTAGTCAAAGGATTACCAAAGATCAAGTTTGAAAAGGAATCATTATGTTCAGCATGTGAAATGGGCAAGATGAAGAAAAGTTCTCATAAGATAAAAATGGACTCATCCTGCAAATCACCATTAGAAATGCTACATACAGATCTTTGTGGTCCTATTTCAGTTCAATCTATGGGAGGAAAGAAGTATATGCTAGTTATTATGGATGAATATTCAAGATACACATGGGTTGAATTCTTAAGAGCTAAGTTAGAAGCTGCTGAAACATTGATTAACTTCATCAAAAGAATTCAAGTCCTTTTGCAACTTCCAGTTCAGAAAATCAGGAGTGACAATGGAACAGAGTTCAGAAATGAGATTTTTCAAAACTTTTTACAAAGTCTTGGAATTTCTCATAACTTTTCTACTGTTAAAACACCTCAACAAAATGGTGTTGTTGAAAAGAAGAACAGAACTTTAGTTGAAGCTTCAAGAACCATGTTGGCATATTCAAATATTCCAACCTTCCTATGGGCTGAAGCAATAGCCACTGCTTGTTTTACACAGAACATAACTTTAATCAATAAAAGACTAGATAAAACTGCTTATGAACTGATTAACAAGAGAAAACCACTGATTAAATTCTTTCATGTTTTTGGTTGCAGATGCTATGTTCTCAAAGATAGAGAAAATCTTGGTAAATTTGATAAAAAGGCAGATGAAGGATACTTTGTTGGGTATTCACTAACTTCCAAAGCATTCAGAATCTACAACAGAAGAACCAAGAGGATAATGGAGAGCATAAATGTCACATTTGATGAGTCAAAAATGAAGACTTCTGAACAAAATAGTTCAGAACTCGGACAGAATAAGACAAAAATGACTTCTGAAACAGCTTCTAATCCTAACTGTTCAGAACTCAATATATTGTTTAAGGATGCATTTCTGGAACTAACTTTTGAATCTTATGCAGATTTTGAAAATCCAAAAATGGTTCAAGAAATGAAAAAGGGAACTTCAGAAGTGGTTCAAACAACTGTAATTTCTGATACAGGTCCATCTGAGGAATGTCCAACTTTGATCAATACAAGTAATGAAACTTCTGATTCTAGTACTCAGAATTCTGGACAATCCAATCAGAATTCTGACCAAGTTACTCAGATTTCTGAACAAGTGTCTCAGAACTCTGAACAAGTCATTCAGAATTCTGACTCTACTACTCAGAATCCAAACTTGGATGTTTCACCTCAACAAGTATCAGAACAAGGGGACAATTCAGAATTACAAGCAATCATTGATGAGAATGATACAAACAACAATTTTTCAGAAATTGATGTGCTTCCTAGTTCAAACAAATGGACTAAAGACCATCCTATTCATCAAGTGATAGGAGATCCATCAGTAGGAGTTAAGACCAGATCAGCAACAGCAAATGAAGCAATGTTTGCAGGATTTTTAAGTGTGATTGAACCTAAGAAAGCCAATGAAGCCCTAGCGGATCCAGATTGGATTTTAGCAATGCAAGATGAATTGCTACAGTTTGAAAGAAATAAAGTCTGGAGACTAGTTCCAAAACCTGAAGGAAAATCTGTTATTGGAACTAAATGGGTATTCAGAAAAAAGAAAGATGAGTCAGGTGTTGTAGTCAGAAACAAGGCAAGATTGGTTGCAAAAGGATATTCTCAACAAGAAGGAATAGACTATGATGAGACATTTGCACCTGTGGCAAGAATAGAAGCAATCAGAATATTCTTGGCCTATGCTGCACATAAGAACTTCAAAGTATACCAATGGATGTCAAATCAGCATTTTTGAATGGTATACTTAATGAAGAGGTTTATGTCTATCAACCAGAAGGTTTTGTTGATCCTGAATTTCCTGATCATGTTTATGTTTTAGATAAGGCATTATATGGTCTAAAACAAGCACCAAGAGCCTGGTATGACACTCTTACTCAAGAGTTATTAAAATATGGTTTCAAGAAAGGTAAGATTGACACTACTTTGTTCTTAAAGAAAAAGGATGATGATTTAATTTTGATTCAAATATATGTAGATGACATAATATTTGGTTCTACAAGTGCAGAGTTATGTACTGAATTTTCAAAAGTAATGGAATCAGAATTTGAAATGAGCATGATGGGAGAATTGAACTTTTTCCTTGGTCTTCAAGTAAAACAATTACCAACTGGTATTTTTATAAATCAAGGAAAATATGTTAAAGATATTTTAAAGAAGTTTAAAATGTCTGATTGTGCTTCTATGAGAACACCTATGGCAAAAAATATCAAGTTAGATGTTGATCTCAATGGAGTTCCAGCAGATAACAAGATTTATAGAGGCATGATAGGATCTATTCTTTACCTAACTGCTAGTAGACCAGATATTATGTTTGCTACTTGTTTTTGTGCTAGATTTCAATCAAATCCAAAAGAATCTCATTTGCTAGCTGTTAAGAGGATCTTAAGATATCTGAAAGGTTCACCAGAATTGGGACTTTGGTATCCAAAAGAGACTGATTTCAAATTAACTGGTTTTACTGATGCTGATCATGCAAGAAGCACATTGGACAGGAAAAGTACATCTGGTGCTTGTCACTTTTTGGGAGATAAGATTGTGAGTTGGGCTTCAAAGAAGCAAAACTGTGTATCGACATCCACTGCTGAAGCAAAGTATGTTGCTGTTGCTGCCTGCTGCTCTCAAACTTTGTGGATGAGAACACAACTCATGGATTATGGATATCAACTAAACAAAATTCCCATATATTGTGATTCAGAAAGTGCCATTGCAATAACTCAGAATCCTGTTCAGCACACTCAAAGACCAAGCATATTGATGTAAGGTATCATTTTATTAAAGACTATGTTGAAAAGGGAACTATAGAGATGCATTTTGTGCATACAAAGTATCAATTGGCTGACTTGTTCACAAAGCCTCTTGATCACAAAAGATTTACATTTCTTATATGTAAAATAGGAATGCTTAATCTGACAAATTGATTACATTTGCTATTTTTTAGAAATGATAAAGTTTTTCTAAGTAAGATTCTCTGAGTAGTGTACTCAGAACTCTGAGTCTCTTATTCATAATTCTGACCTTAAGTTCAGAACTTCTGAGTCTTGAGTTCAGATCTTCTGAGTCAATACTTCAGAAATCCAACCTTAAATCTTTTTAAATTTTGATTAGGTTATTCAGAACTTCTGACTATCTTTCAAAAATTCATTTATGAGAAATACAAGTATTTCGATTCTGTAGATTATTTTTTTCTGATTATTTTTTCTACCTTTATGTCTAATATGTATTCAAGGGGGAGCATTGATATTCTTCAGAAATCATTCCAAGATGATTAAAAGGTTTGTATTCTTCTCTTATCACTAATCATTCTAAGGAGAACAAGCTTTCAATGATAAAATATTTTTATACTTGTTCAAAACTACTTCTGAATGTTTCAAAAGTTTTCAAATTCAGATGTTAGATTTTAAATGATTTTTCAGAAATCACAAATCATCATTAAAAGAACAGAATATTGATGATAAAATAATTTTCTATCTGTTCAAACTGCTTCTGGATGATTAAATGTTTTATATTAAGTCAGAAGTTGTTTTTCTAAATGAATTTTGTTTCCAAGGGATTTTCTCTGAACTATATACTCAGAACTTCTGAGTATGCTTTCTAAAAACTCTGAGCGTGTTACTCAGAACTTTTAACTTGTGTTAATTTCTATCAAGTAACACGTGTCAGCTTCTTATTCAATTGAAAATGCCACGTCTTTTCATTTTAATATCCTTTGTGGCATTTCACAGTGTTTGAATCTGTTATAACTTTGACAAAAAGCGCCTTTTCACCGTTAAATCCTTTCAGCTTCACGGATTTTAAATAGACCTTAAAATCCCTCTTTCAAATTTTATTTGAAATCCAAGAGTGAAAAGTGAGAAACGCACAATTCCTGAGTTCATTGATCTTGTTTTCTTTCAAAATTCCACTTTACGATCATGTCTGGTTCAAGGAGAAATAGAGCCATTTCATTACATTCATCAAAATCATTGTTTGAATCAGAATCAGATGATGATGAAGTTCAAAGACCTGAAAATAGAGCCGTAGATGAAGGGGTAATAGGAGATAACATTGTACAAGGTTCTTGGATGAGAAGCAGGGGATGAACATATGGATGAATCAGAGGGAAACGCAGATCAGGAAAATGAGAACGTTCAACACGAACAAAGTGCAGTTAGGTCAATCATGTCAGGAAGACCTAATCATGGCGAAAGGATTGTTCCTGAGAGAGAGTATTTGAGGCTATTGGAAAACAATTGTGTGTTATTGTTTGATGAAAGCAGATTTAAAGAACATATGATAATCATGGAGTTATTGAAGTATCATCCATACAAAAAGTGGTTTACAAAGAAGAAATCGGTTCCTGTTCAGTATATACAACAATGGTGGAAGCATCTAAGGCTAGAGGGAAATAAATTTGTATCTGAAGTTGGTGGAGTTTCTTTGACTTTGACTATACAAATTTTAAGAGATATGCTGAATTTACCAGATAAAGATGATTTAGAAGGAAGATTAGATTTTGAAGATTCTCCATTGACAGAAAAATTAATTGCTGAATTTATGAGATTGGGGTATAATGAAGAGTTGAGGGCCCTAAGTTTGTTCAGAAGAAACAAATTACCACCAATTTGGGCTTGTTTGTTCAACATTGTGAATAAATGTTTATCTGAGAAGAATAGTTCTCCTGATCAAGGCTCAAGGCAAATTCTGCAAATATTTCATGGGTTGGTGAAAAACAGACATTATGATTATATTGCAATTCTTTGGGAAGATATGAAGAACACCTTTGAGAAGAATCAGAAGGCCATAGAAAAGAAGACAAGGGATACTCCACTTACATATATACCTTATCAAAGGTATTGGCAGATTGTGATTTGGTATGCTATGAGAGAAAACAGAAATATTCCAAGAAGAACAAATGAGGAGCATGGTCGAATTTTTTATATGGGTAAGATGATTTCTAGTTCTAAAAATCAGAGTTTTCCAAATCAAAGACTTCTTCCAAGGTCTCTTAGGCAGTACATTCCAAGGGACAGTGAGATTTTAAAAGCTTATTGCACCTCAATGGGACTTGAACAACCTCAAGACCCTACCCATGAGGAACAACCTGAGATGAGAGGTGAGGGGTCAAATAAAAATAGAGAGGGGGAGAATGTTCAAGGGGGAGAACATTCTGAGAGAATAGAGAGGGAAAATTCAGAGAGATTGGTTAGTATGGGAGTTGAAAAATAGATAGAGTGTGGTGAGGATGAGAGATTGTTAACAGAATCTCAAACAGAAAGAGATGGTTCTGATCCAGCTGAATAAATCCGGGTAGCCACATCTACTGTTGGTTCACAACTCTTGGTGACTAACATTGAAGAAAACACCATGGACCCAATGGTGGAACTTGAACAACCCATCCCTAGCCACTCAGAAGTATTTCAACATACTACTGTTTTAATTCAAACAGGGGAACCATCCCAAACTCATTTGGAGGGAGGTGATAAATCCCAACCTATTCTTGAACACTTTGAGTCTGGATTACACAGTAATATCCAATTTGGCCCTGAATTTTTTTTCAACACTAGCACATCACAGGAATTTCGTATTCCTGTAACAACATCCATAGACACTCCTAATATTGGTTGTCAAGGATTGGATGGAAGTCCTGGTGAAGTGAACATCTCAAAAGCTTCATTACATAGTGCCTCTGTGGTACATGGTGTCTTTGTGGCACCTACAGGCCAAGAGTTCTCTGAGCACTTGAAAAATGGACCATTTGTTGATCCAGGTTCACTGTTAGAACCTTCTAAATTTGAAAAGATTCAGAAACAAAATCAATTGTTGGGGGAGAAAGTTGAAAAGTTGGAGAGTACTGTTGACTCCTTAAAAAATGAGGTGAAGGAGCTCAAGATTTCGTTGGAAGGGAAAGCAAAATCTGTTGAACAAAAGGTGGATGGAATGAAAGTGTCCTTGGAATCTCACAAAAAGGAGATCAAGGATAGTATGTCAGAATTTCAAAAGGAGTTAGTAAGGAATATGAATGATATGAAATCTTCATTGTAACAAGCTTTCAGTTCAACATTGGCTAGTGTTTCAAAGCCATTAGCCATCATGCCTATGTCTGTAACTGAACCTGAAGAAAAATCAACTCAGAATTTAAAAAGGAAGTTTGATGATAATGATCCTCATGATCATCAAAAGGGGGAGAAAAGGCAAAAGCATAATTTTGAGGTTGATGAACAAAGCACTGATGAGTTAGAAAATATTGAAAAGTCAGCTGATATTGACTTAGCGGATTTTGAGATTTCTGATATGCAGTTAGCAGTTGCAGAGGTTCAAAATTCAGAAAATATTCAAGTAGTTGATGAATCAGCAGAAGTGGAAAAATCAACAGAAGCTGAGAAGTTGGTTGAGGTTCAGACTATTAGTTCAGATACTGAGGAAGAGATGGAAATGGAAAAGATGGGAAGTGAAAACTCAAGTAAAACAGAGGGATTGGTGTTGATTACAGAGATGGAGATTAATTCTGATGAAACTGAAATTCTTATGGCAGATACTGATCAGAATGATGAGACTGAAAATATGGATATTTTTGGATCAGATAAGGTTATATCAGATCAAAATACTGTTATAGAAGAAATGGCAGATTCTTCTGAAGAATGGTGTGAAATAACTATGGCAGATATCTCTGAAGAAAGATTGATTGAAAGTTCTGAGATTAACACTTGTTTAGAGATAGTTCCATATACCAAAAGGGAACTTCTTAATTCTGAACTTGAAGAGAGAAGACTGAATGATATTTTGATAAGGAGAATGCATAGTGAGTTGGTCAGAGCTCTTAACATTCAGAATGTTCAAAGCAGTTTGTAAAAGACATTGGAGAATATTTCTTTGAAGATGTATCAGAAGAAGATCTTGTGAAAGTTGAAGACTTCTTTATGCCTTTCTACACTTACAGAAGGCCAATTGTGATTCCCAGAATTGATTTACCCATTCTTGAAGAACCTTTATGTGACTTTATTGTTGAAAGAGAAGATACACCATTGGCAAGAAAGTTGTATGTTAGTATTTTCCCTGAAGACAATTATGAATCTGTCTACTGCAAAGATGATGAGTTTGTTGTCATTGAAAATTTTATTGATGGATTCTTGGATGAGAGGATTCAGATGAAATATGTGGAAGCTTCAAACAGGTTAAGAAAGACTGATGAAAAGCTACATGTTCAGAAAAGAATTGTGAAGGTGTTAGACTTTTTAAGTGAAGAATTTGATGGTCTGAGATATGCTAATCTGAATGTATTGAAAGAAGGAAACTTAAAGGTGAACATGACAAGTTTTGATTTTCACAGATTGCTCTTGGAAGATCAAATTTTCTTGGTGAAAGTTTTTGCTGGTACTGAAGATGCTTGGATAGAACTTGAATGCAGAAGAGTTCTGGGAATATATGTCAGAAATCTGTATTTGTATGATTTTTCAGTTGGCAATTGAGTCAAGGAAAGAGAAATGTAACTTGAAAAGTCCAATCAAAACTCTTGAAGTAATAAGCAACTTTGATGGATTTGTGAGTGAAGAAGATGGAAAAGTCTACTACTTTACTGAAGCAGATTTTGAAAAAATATCAGTAACAGATTTGTACAGATTGTATAGTCTTTTGTCAAATAAAGACTGCAGTAAACTGAAAAAGGAGAGAGGAGCATTGGCTGCAGTGAGAGAGGCTATGTTTTATATTCTTAGATGGCATGCATATACATATTTTCAAATTGCACTGTATTTACAAAGGCCATGTGTATATCTCTCAAAGCCAAATAATGAGCATGATCTGAATCTTCTGAAAAGTGGAAATGTTACAAGATATCCAGAGTTGGGAGTCTTCTTAAGAAATGACAGAAATGAAAAGATTTTCTTCAGATCAGAAGAAGTGGCAAAATATTGTTCAGGAACTTTAAGGTTCATCAAACACATTATGGAGAAAAAGTTACAAAAGGGAAAACAAGCTGAAGAGATTCAAGAGATCATAGAAAAGATTAACAGAAGGCTTACTCTGAGAAATGTACTGGTTTTGAAAATTGTTCCAGCACTAAAAGAATATGATGATGAAAAGTACAGGACTATTTGACAAAAAGGGGGAGATTGTTAGATCTGAAGTTTTGTCAAAAGTTACAAGTGTTGGATCTGAATAGAAGACTCAGAGTTCTGAGTTAGAAGACTCAGAAGTTCTGATCTGAGAAGTCTCGAAAAGATTACAAGTATGAAAGTCTGAACTGAAGGGTCAGAGTTCTGAGTAGGAGACTCAGAACTTCTGAAGTGCTTAATCAGAAGAATGTTCAGAAGTTCTGAATATGTTATTCAGAACTTATGTCTTGGATACTTTCAGTTATATTCTGTTACTAATTAGGACACGTGTAATTGTTCTATTAGTCTTTGATGTATATGTACTGTAGCTTTAGCTTTTCTTTACAGTATATATACTTGTTAGCAACTGTAAGCTAACCAATCTTTGGCATAATCTTTCGCATAACTTTCCCGCATATCTTTGTATTCATCTTTTGTAATATTTGAGAGATTCTCTCTCTATATCTGTAATCTGTTCTTAATTGAATACAAGTGCGTCGATCCAAATCTCTTTCATTTTACTGTTTGATTGTTCATATTTGATTGTAAGATTGAATCCTGGTTTCTACAGCTCCCCCTAGACAAATGATCAACTCTTTTTCTTTTCTCCCCCTAAACGCATGCAAACACACATCAAACTACACAAAGAATATGAAATGATAGAAATGAAGTGTATACGGTAAAGAAAAAATAAAATTGAAATAAACTTTGTAGAATACTGAAAAACATAAAATTTTGAACTAATCATAATAAAGATTCAATAAGATGAAAATTATTATTTTTCAATCAAGTTGTAAAACTTGAATGATTAATAAAAAATTTCAAACTATTGTATGAAAATTATGAATAATCAAACTTTCATGTTTAACATGCCTAGCTTTGAAATCAGAAATTTTAAACGTTTCTCATCCAAAGCTTTTGTGAAAAGATCGGCAAGTTGAAATTCAGTAGATACAAAATAAAGTTCAACTGTACCTTTTTCAACATGGTCCTTGATAAAATGATATCGTATATCGATGTGCTTTGTCTTCGTGTGTTGGACCGGATTCACTGAAATATCAATTGCAGATTTAATATCACAATAAATGGGAATTTTATCATACTTACAATCAAAATCCATTAGTGAGTCTTCATCCAAAGAACTTGCGAACAACAACTTGCGGCAGCAACATATTCAGCCTCCGCCGTAGGTGTCGATACACAGTTTTGTTTCTTTGAAGCCCAACTCACTAATTTTTCTCCCAAGAATTGTACATGTCCGGTTGTGCTTTTCCGATCCAATAATCTTCCATCATGATCCGTGTCAGAATAAGTTGTTAGCCCGTATCCCGTGCCTTTCGAATACCATAGTCCAAGATAAGTCGTGCCTTTCAAGTAACGGAAGATGCGTTTGACTACTCCGAGATGAGATTCCTTCGGATTCGCCTGAAATCTTGCACACAAACATGTAGCAAACATAATATCTGGACGACTAGAAATTAAGTACATGAGAGATCCTATCATACCTCGATAAGTCCTTATATCTATTTTCTTACCATCTTCGTCTGGACCAATCTTGGAACCTGGTGCCATAGGTGTTCCGATTGATGTACAATTCTCCATTTTGAATTTCTTCAAAATATCGAATATGTATTTGGATTGATTGACGAAGATTCCCGTTGAGAATTGCTTCACTTGCAATCCGAGAAAGGAGTTGATCTCTCCCATCATGCTCATCTGGAACCTAGTCACCATAAGGTCAGCAAACCATGTACACAAACCAGGGTTAATCGAACCAAATATAATGTCATCTACATAAATCTGTACGACAATGATTTCACCTTCTTCGCGCTTAATGAATAATGTCGCATCGATGTTACCTTTGTCGAATCCTGACTCAAGTAGAAAGGTTGAAAGAACTTCATACCATGCGCGAGGGGCTTGTTTCAGTCCATACAAGGCTTTATCCAGAATATAGACATGATTTGGATGTTCCTTGTCGACAAAACCTTCTGGTTGACACACATATACCTCCTCCTTAAGAATGCCATTCAGAAAGGCTGTTTTCACATCCATCTGATAGACTGTGAAATTCTTGTAAGCTGCAAAGGCTAGAAAAATCCTTATAGCTTCAATTCTTGCGACCGGAGCATATGTCTCATCATAGTCGATGCCCTCTTGCTGACGATATCCTTTTGCTACGAGTCTGTCTTTGTTACGAACAATTATTCCATCTTCATCCTTTTTATTTTTAAAGACCCACTTGGTTCCTATGATGCTTTTATCCGCAGGTCGTGGAAATAGCCTCCAAACTTTCAACGCTTCAAACTGGTTAAGCTCATCTTGCATGGCTAACACCCAATATGAATCATTTAGAGCCTCAGAAACCGTTAAAGTTTCAATATTGCTCAGAAAGATCGAAAAGAGACAATCATTTGTCGTAGCCATAAGAGCTAACGAACGCGTCTGAACTGGTGAATCTGGATCACCTATTATTTGATGAATAGGATGAGCCTTCGTCCACTTTGTTGAGTGTGGGTGTGGAACATACGATGTTTGAGCATTGTCAAGAGAAGCATTTGTCTCTTCATCAGCTAATGGTACTTCTACTTCAGCACTCGAAATTTCTAGAGAATATCGGTAGACGGAATTGGTTCTCCAGAAGATTCAGGTGGTTGCTGAGGAGTAGTTGTAACATTTACTGAAGAGCTAGCATTATGTGTTGAATATTCCACATTTGTAGGAACAAATTTTTGTGTAGCATTGACATTTGCTACAAAAGTTTCTTAAACAAGAGTGGAAACATCAATCGTTGTTGATTAAGTTGCATCTATATCAGTAGTAGGAACGGCAGCGGAAATTGTTGTAGATGCAGGTTTCTTCCTGTTAAGAACATCAGAAGGTTTGTAAGTACCAAAATATTCATCATAGAAATCTTCAAACAAATAATCAAGATCAGTTAAATGAGATTTAGAAGTTGAAGGTTGATCCTCATTCGATTTTGGAACAGGTTATGAACTGTTGGGATCAGAAGCCGTCTCGTTATTTTCATCAAACTTCACATTCATGCTCTCAATTATGGTTATGGACTGCTTCAGATAGATACGATATGAAGCTGTGGAGAAAGAATATCCAACAAAGATTTCATCAATCGCTTTCGGACTGAACTTGTTCCGATTCTCCTTGTCGTTCAATACAAAGCATTTGCAACCAAAGACACGAAAGTTCTTTATGTTTGGCTTCCGGTTGTTCATTATTTCGTAGGGAGTTTTACTAAACCGGCGATGAATGACAGAACAATTCTGAGTGTAACATGCAGTTGCGACAGCCTCAGCCCAAAGAAATAATGGTAGATTCGAGTAAGCCAACATAGTTCTTGTGGATTCGACTAACGTTCTGTTTCGTCTTTCCACAACACCATTATGTTCAGGAGTTCTGGCCGCAGAAAATTGTTGAATAATCCCGTTCGATTCATAGAAATCTCCCAAGATTCTGTTCTTGAATTCTGTGCCATTATCCGAACGAACAATTTTAACTGATATTTGCAGATTATTCTGTGCCGACTTGATGACGTTGAGTAAATGGTCAGAAGTTTCATCTTTTGAGCGAAGAAACTTGACCCACGTGTAGCGTGAAAAGTCATCAACAATCACCAATACATACTTTCTACCACTAATACTTTCAGTCCTCATTGGGCCGCACAAATCGACATGAATTAATTCCAATACACTGTTAGTCGTAGGTTCAAGTTTTGGCTTATGAGAAACCCTTTTCATCTTACCTTTCTCGCAAGCATCACAAAGATTTTCAGCACCAAACTTCAACACTGGAAAACCCCAAACTAGATCACCTAGAACTAGCTTCTGAATATATCGAAAATTCAGATGTGACAGTCGTCGGTGCCATAACCAGCTTTGTTGAACTGAAGCCTTTGATAGAAGACACACTTCACTTTCTGGTTTTACCGCAGACAGATTGACTGTATAAAGATTTGACTTTCGCATGCCAACCAAGAGTTCTTTCCCTTCTTCAGTTCTGACACAACACCTTGTTGCATTGAAATTAACTTCCAAATCTTTATCACAAAACTGTCCGATGCTAAAAAGATTGTGTCCTAGTCCTTCAACATAGCTCACTTTCTTAATCGTTAGCTTGTCTTGTACAATGTCTCCAAATCTGTTAATTGGAGCAAAAGGGTTATTACCAAATCTTACTCGGCCGCAATCCTTCTCAACAAAATTTGACAACATATCTCTTTGGCCGGTCATATGCTTTGAACATCCAGAATCTAGATACCATAAATTATTTTTCTGCAACCAACCAGATTATACATTTTTAGGTACCCATTTAAAGACGGGTCCTTTTTTGGTTAGTTGTTTGAGATACCTTTTTGGAAACTGGTGATCTCTTTTTCTTTAAAGCACTGGTTTTATCAAAATCATTTGGAATATTATAGGAATTAAACCAACAACGAGAACCAGGTTTAGCAAACAGATTTTTAGAACCACAAGCAGAACAAAAACATTCTTCATTTGAAATTTTCAACTATTGGTTGTTTGAATAACGCTTGTAAGGAGTTACAAGATGTCGTTTATCACTAGCAATAAATTGTTTCTTATTTGAAAAAAATCTTATTTTTGACTTTCTGCTTGGTCGGTAAAGAATTTTTTTGCTTTACCCGCCATTCTCGCTTTCCATTCTTCTCATTCACATAATTATCTGAAAAATAAAAAAAATTAGAGTCAGGAAATTTAGAACTATGAGAAGTGTTTTTCTTTGACTTGTTATTCTTCTTTCTTTTCTTTAAGGGTAGTTCAGAAATAGGTTCTTTCTTCGTGTTTGAACACTCTCCCTTACAGAAATTACTTGAAGTTTTTCATCTTTCAAAACAAAGGCTTTACGGTCTGGAAGTTTCATTGAAAAATCAAACGAACAAGCCTTTCCTTTTTCACTAACCGCGGGCTTTGACTTCTCTTTGGAAACAGGTTAGGTTGAAAATCCTCAGAATCTTAATCTGAATCAACATTGTGCACTTCAAAATCCTTTTTAGAAGAAGAAGATTTTTCAGGAGTAAACCACGACTGAGATGCAAATTCTTTTCATTCTTTTTCCAAAGCAATTTCCAATTAATTTACTTCTTGAGAAAGCTCATTTATTTTCTCTTCAAAAGATTGTCTTTCAATTTCATAAACGACTTTCTCGTTCTCGAATTGTTCACGCTCAAGATTGAAAACTTTCTTAAAATCAGATATTTTCTTTCATTTGTAAAAGAATTTTTTTCTTTTTCTAAAGCATTTTCCAATGTCTTCACGTTCTGAGAAATATCACTAATCTTTTCTTCCAGAAGTTTGCTTTCCTTTATAAAATTTGTTTTTTCACTTTCAAATTGATTATGCTCAGAGAGTAAAAGTTTCTCATGATCCAACACTTGCTTAGAAAGCTGGAAACACTTTTGATTGACTTTTTGTTTTGCATCAAAAGCCCTCTTAGATGAATCTGAAATTATTTTAATTAAAGATTTTTCATGAATATCGTTTTCTTTTTCCAATTCGGTCTTGAAACTAGAAGATAGTTCCTTAAAACTATTTGAGTAAATAGTTGAAAGAAAGTCATTTTCAAGCTCAAATTTCACCCTGTTCTAAAACAAAATCTTTATGTTCACAGATCCTCCCTTCTAAAATCAAAGGTAGAACATATCTTTTTGCTTTAGTAGCAAAAATGTCTAAATAGTCATTCGAAAGTCTTCCATTCGGATTCTTTTGATATTTTTCATTCTCTAGAGTATAACAAAAAGGAAGTTGCATTTTAGTTGTAGTGGTTCTTTTGCTTATTTCTTCCTTTTCAATTTCATAAACATTGGTCCATTTAATTGCACATTCAGGAAAATATTTGGCATAACGCAAAAATTTCAATTCATACAACGTTGGAAGATAAGTGATTGCTTTTACCAGATGTTTTGGATTTTCATAACAAAGTCTCCAATATTTATTTAAAGAACTCACAAGCCTTGGTTTGTTCATTTGGATAGTTTGATCCATTTGACCCCTCAAATAAAGTTTCTTTTCCAAATCCTTGATTTTGTCTAAAAATTCAGTATTTTGATTTGAAAAAAAATTCTAAGAAATCTCACTTTCATTATTCTTTTCTTCTAACTCTTTGATTTTCTTGGTTAGTTCAGAAATCTGAGAGTCAAATAATATCTTTTCCTTTTCAAGCTGTTCATGTTGATCCTTGAGAGTTTTAACCTCCACATATCTCTTTTCTTTCTCAAGGTTATCAGCAAGAATAGTTTGATTTAAAGCTTCGTTTTGTTCTTTTTCTTTTCCTAACTTAGCTCTTAAATCTTGAACTCCTGATGTCATAACTTCTACTTCACGAAATAAATTAGCTGAAACCTTTTCTGATTCAACTAATTTATTACGTGTTCTTTCTAATTTACTACGTAAAGTAGTCACTTCATGATCATCCAAGGGAAGTATAGGAAAGGAATTTACCTGAGAGTCATTATCCGAAGTATCCTCCTCATCTGAATTGAACTCAGCCTGGCACATGTTTGCATGTTCCTCATTCTCCGCTTCATCATCAGTCTGATCTAGCCAATATTCTTCTTCCACAAGTAAAGCTTTCCCAGCTTCTTTCTGTTTGGCTAATAACATCTTGTTTTTGTACTAGTTAGAGTTCCTAACTACTTTCTTTCGACAATCTTTGGCGTAATGACCAGGCATACCACGGTTGTAACACTTCGGTGCCTCAGTAGGTTTCTTATCCTCAAACCTCTTCTTACTATCAACCTTCTCTGTCTTTTTCTCAACATTCTCAAACCTTTTCTCCTCAAACGGTTTCCCCTCACAACTGTTGTTATTCTCAAACTTTCGAGAGCCAGACGTGTACCTCAGATTATTTGAAGACGGTGTCTTATAGAATCTCTTTTGAAAATGCCTAGTTAGCAAAACCATTGCTTGTTCTAACTCGACTCCATCATCTGAGGTGTTTCCTTTATAGCCAGTTTCAAACATGTCTGAACCTTCAGTAGAATAGCTTTTAGAGTACATATCAGCTTTAAGTGCCACCGAATTGGGAATAATCTTCTTCTTCTTCTTCCTATTCTTTTTCTCCCTCTTTTCTTCCACTTTCTCTTCATCCTGTTGAATTGTTTCAAAAAACTCATGCAAGGGCATTGAAGAGAGTCTTGGATTCTATTTCATACGTCTTGCCACACTTTTCCACTCCGGTTGCAAAACACTTAAGAACTTCACATTTACCTCTATCGATGGTTTGTTTATCTTACTCTTATTGAGCTCGTTCAGTAGGGTGATAAATCTATCATAGGTTTGACTTAAACTCTCGTCTTCTTTGGCTCTGAATTCCTCATATCGATTTATGCACAAAGTTGTTTTGATCTGATTTCCGATCTGAGATCCTTGTAGCAATTTCTCCATTTGAAGCCACATATTTTGTGCAGTATCTTTGAAGCTGTCAATCTTGTTGAACACCTCATTTGGAATTCCCATGATCATAAATGATCTGGCCTTTTTATCAGCTTCGTATCTTGCTTTCTCTTCTGGTGTATATTCATTTAAAGGTTTCACCTTACCATCTATAACACCTTCTTGTCCAATCGGAACTGCAGCTACAGGTGGTTTCATGGGTCCATTTCTCAAAGAGTCTAACAAATTTTCTCCATTTTGTTGTCTCTCTAGGAAATCCTGAAATCTTTCTTTCCATTGTTCGTACTCGGTTTCAATCAAAATCGGAGGACGAGATTCGATTCCCAATGACATCATTATATCGTTCTTCATCATTTTGTCACGTTTACTTGTATACGGTCTTTAAACAGATAAGCAAAAACAGTGAACAGTAGCAAGTTATCGCTCAATACTAAGCGATTAACAGTACTTAATCGCACGACCCGTGTGCGATGAGGAATGAACAGTAGTTATCGGAAAATATCTGTGCGAATAGAAAGTTCTCGGTCAAAATAACATGCGATTAAAAATGTTATCAGACACTATCTGTGTGATCAGGGGTGGTCCTCGGTCAAAATATGTACGATCAGGACAAGTTCTCGGTCAATGAAGACAGTGAACAGTAAGTTCTCGGATAACACATGTACGATCAGACTTCGTGAATAGTAGTTCTCGGACAACACTTGTACGATCAAAATTTCTAATCGCCAAAGTTTTGTACGATAACTATGAATCTCAGGTTCGTGCGACTACTTTGAATATTTGAAGATCTGTTTCGTGCCACTTAATTAAACACCGAACGAAAAAACTTTGTAAGTCCAATTACTCACTCAAAAACCCTCCAATCGATGCCAAACTTTGCAGGAACGTTCGAAATACTAATCTGAACACTTCTTGTTTAGAACATAGTACCAAAAACTCACTGGATCAACGATTTTCGATCCAAAACAGTAAGTTCTCTAAAGCTTAGATAATCCACCAAGAAATGCTCAAAACATGTTCCTTCGATCCAATTTCTTGCACAGACTAATCCAATTATCTAAAATGAACACCTCTGTATCACAAATCACACTCAAATCATCCTAAATCTGCCAGAATGATTCTAAGTCCAGAAATACAAAACAAATGCCTAAAAATTCCTCAAAATTCACTCAAATTGCTTGAATCTGCTTGCTCTGATACCACTTGTGATCCTAGAAACAAGTAAACAATCTATGAATCAAGCAACACTTAAGTCATCTATCATTAATCTCCAAAGGTGTGAATACAAGGTAGAGAGAAAAACTTCAAGTGTCTTGAAGTAATAAGCATGTAAGGTTATGAAATCTAACTCTATCTAGGCTATTTATACCTAGACTAGAATTTTACATTTATGCCCTTCTACTTGGATACGACTAACAATTTCAGCACTAACAGGTTCTTATCATGTTTTTAACTCAAAGCATAAGAGCAAATCTCGTAAGCCCAAAAGGAAGCCCAATTCAAAATGGGTTCCCTAGTCAGGTGTTAAACCTAACCCTCCAGGACCCATTTTCAAATGGGTACCTAAAAATCCTTAATCTTGTTTTTGCAGGATGGTCATGTGTGTTACTTAGACTCAGGATGATCTAAACACATGACCGGAAGGATGGAGCTGCTCATGAACTTCACAGAGAAATACTGCAGAGACGTGAGGTTTGGGAACGATGAAGATTCGTCCTCACCAACTCACAAGGATCAACCTCTGGATTCCCGGGAACAAGAAGTTGCGCAACCAACGACGAATCCCGTTCTATCCCCTCCGAGGAACCGTCTGTCTTCTCTTGAAGTAGTTCAAGATCTTCCCGCCGGTGAGTATGTGGACCCGGACAACTCTCACGTGACTCATCAGCCGCTTCCACACACCACCAAATGGACCAAAGCACACCCTCTCCACCAGATCATAGGTGATCCTTCCACTCCGGTTCGGACGCCAGGTGCATCTGCCAACTTCTGCTTGTTCTCCGGCTTTTTAAGCAAAATCGAGCCAAACACTTTCTCTGAAGCTCTCAATGATCCGGACTAGGTCATGGCGATGCAAGAGGAACTAAACCAATTTGAGGCCCTCAAGGTATGGCGACTCGTCCCACGTCCAGCTAACAGGACGGTCATTGGCACGAAGTGGATCTTCAAGAACAAGAAAGACGAAGATGGCATCGTTGTTTGTTAGGACCATAAATGTCCTACATATTAAAAAGTTATATAAAGAATTATATAGAGTTTAATTAGTTTAATTAATTGTTTGTAAAAGCCTCATAATGATAAATGGGCTTTAGTGCTTAATGGGATTGGGCATTATCTGTCATAGGCCTAAGTATAAATAGTATTGTTAGCCTTAGAAACTAGGTTAATCGAAAATCGTTTCATTAGTCATCATTGTTATTTTCTAAATTGTGTAAACACTCTGAAAGGTTTATTAAATATTATATGGATGACAGTTGGAAATCATATTGATTGTTCTATTTATTGTTGATTACCTGTTGTATGCACTAATCTGAAACTCACAATTGGTATCAGAGCCATACGGACGATTTGATTCAAGGTATTCAAAAGGTTTCTGGTAAGATATCTTGATAGGTTTGTCGACTGTGTTCTTAAATCTAATTGTATCATATTTTGATTTCTGATAAATTGTTTGATACTGTGCAATCCATTCGATTCGTATTGATTTCGTTAGCGGTTCTACAAATTTTTAGAATCTAATTCGTATGTTTAAGTGCTTTCTGGCAAAATCAAGTTTTTCAAAGTTTGTAACTGTTCTTGAAAAAAGCATCAATTTTTCCTCAAAATCGTGATACTTTGCTTAAATTCGATTAGGGAGTTGTTAGTTTTGTGTTTTGGTAGTTTCCTAATCGCATACGAGACAATTTTTTGAACACAGCTGCCGTGTCCGGACCCTGCTCTTCAATCCGGTAAGTTTCCTAATTTACGCCACTGTCCGAACGCCTTGTGTCCGGATTGCATTGTTGTTTCCGGTAAATCCATAGTTCTGGAAGTTTTCGGTAATACCCGGTGTCCGGATCTATCTGATCAATTCCTTTCGGATTCCATCTACCCGGTAACCTATCAGCTTTCCGGACGTCTGCTACCCGGACTCCTCTCCCGGACACTGTCTGTCTTCCCGGATCAAATCTATCCGGTCACACGAGTTTCCGGTAAGTCACACTAACTTCCATCCGGTAAATTTATTCTACCCGGTAACTCTAAGTTATCCGGTAAAATCATATTTATTCGGTTTCTATTATTACCCGGACACTTACACTTTTCCGGATTCTCTATCCGGAAACCACCCGGTTTGCATATCCAGGACCCCGGTGCTAAGTCGCATGAGGGGGACATTTGAGTATTCTTGAGATTATCTGATTTTTCCATGAATCGATACTTTCAACTGTCTGACGATCATCTAAGTGCAATAAAGATGTCTTGCTCATCTCAATCTGCAGCAACCTGTCAGGTATGTCTACCAACTCATAATGCTTTAGTTGATAAGATTCAACTGCTTGGTCAAAAGGTAGAGTCCTATATGCTTACCTCTAATGAACAACTCCTTGAAATTAACTCTTTAAAAGAAAAGCTAGATGTTCAAAAGAGGGTCTCAGAAAAGCTGAAGTCCGACAATGCTAATCTTAAAGAAAAATGCACAAATCTTTCTATAGCACCAAAGGACCTTAGAGCTAAAATATCTTAATTGATCTTAAAGCTTGATCAGTGTGAGAAAGAGAAAGCAGAGATTGTCTATCAATGCTCTTCTCTCCAAATCCAAACACAAAGAGTTTGTTTCGAAAATAACTGATCTTGAAACTAAACTTCACAAAAGAGGTCAAACTGATCAGACCATTCACATGAACAAACCTAAGGAATTCACATACTTTAACAAGAAGTGGGGAATCGGATACGATAACCCACAGTACTTGAAAAAGATTTTGTCCAAGAGACCTACTCTTTATCACTTTGGTTTTCTTGGTCTGGACAAAAAGTATCCCGAGTATAAAATCGATTGGACTGGTCCTCTTGAAGAGAAAAAGGAAGATGAAACTGAGGAATACAAACGCGCACATACCACTAAAATGAAATTACCTTTTGCGTATGAGCGTATGAATTACTCGTACAAGAAAAATCCAAAGAAATACCTTTCGAATGACTACTTTGACGGCTATAAGGTTGTTGAGCCCAAGGATTCCTCCAAAAAGGATAAGGCCCCAACACCTGAACCCAAAACTGAGACGGACGTGTTTAAACTCTATGTTTCTCCTCTCATTTTGGAAGCAAAAATCGTCGAGTTAGAGAAGACACTTGAAAAGGAAAGGACCATCTTTCAAAAGGAAAAGCAAGAGCTTCTAACTGAACTTGAGAAACTCAAATCCTCCAAAACCGAACCTGCATCTGTTGAGGACAAGGAAGTCCTTCAGGTAGAAATCAATAGCCTCATATCCATACTGGCTGCCTTGGCAACAGAAGTGATGCAAGAGCAAGTGAGTAAAAGTCAACTTCAAGAGAAGTTTGACCAACTCCAAAAAGAAAAGGTGAATCTACCCGAACCTTCCTCGGACTCATCGGATACATCTTCGTGTAAAGTGTTTATTGAAAAAAAAATTCACGAAAAGGAAAAGAGTCTCAAGCTGACTGTGTTAAAAAGGATCTCAACTCTGAATTTCAAAAAGCTTCCGCACCTGATTCTTTCAAAAACACAGACACAAAGTGTTCCCTCAACCAATCCTAGTCCATCGATTCCTGATATTGATTTTTCTGAGTTTATGAATTCTGAAAGTTGTTCAGATGAGGAGTTTCCAAAGTTTGCATTCAATAAACCTCTTCCAAACCACACTGATTTTCTTTCAAAAGCAGTAAATCGACCGGTCAGATTTCAAAAAGGCGAATTTTCTACAAACATCAAAAACCGGTCTGTGAACGATGTTTCCAAAACCAATTCTGATTCTCAAAAAACGTTCACAGACGCAGCAACAGACCAGTTGACCAAATGATAGAAATCCTTCCCAGTCAAGCTCTACTGATCATAATTTTAAAGATATTTCAGATAATAATGGTCGGAGAAAAAGGTTCAAACAAGTTTGGGTGGTGACAAAGTCTAATGAAAGCAAAGCGAATACAAAGTCATTTAAGCCAGTTTCACATGCTAGGACATATAATCGTAATCATGATGCTTTTATTCTAGTACTTATGTCGAACAAAATGTGATATTTCCTTTAAGAGTTTACTCAATTCAACAGTGGCTTCAACTTTCTCAAGATTGTATCGGTTGTTCTACATGTGGTTCAAATGATTTTGTTGATCGGAAATACGCATCTCATTGGTATTACTTATAGTATCCCTGGTCCTTATAGGGCATCTAACCATCAAGGATCCATCAATGGATGGATACCAAAATCCTTCTAATTTATTTTGCAGGAATGTCATGTGCGCTTAGTTCAGAACATTCTTTTCACATTTGAGGGGGAGTACTATTCTATGAAAGGTAAGTGAACATTAACTGAATTCAAAGACTGTGGTAATTCATTCTGAATAACTAACTTGTGTTTGTTATTCTCAAATTTTAACTTCCATGATTGCCACGTGCCATTTTTCTTGCTTAGTTATTTCCATGTCTCACATATTGTTGATTTTCGATGGAAATACACTCGTTTGAATTCCTATTTGTTTTTCAAAGTTCGTCATTTCATGTTAATGATTCAACTCTTTTCTGATATATTAATTGTGACTTGTTCTTCACAATTAAACTTTCTAATCATTGTTTCATTTTTGAACATAATGTGCTTACTGAGTCATTCTATTTAGCACTTGATTTTGTTTCTTGAAATTCTGGTATTTCAACTATGACTTCTGATTACCTCAGATCAGAACTCGAACTTCATTTTATGACTTATGATTACCTCAGATCAGAACTCGGACTTCATTTTATGACTTCTGATCATCGCAGATCAGGACTCGTTCTTAAATGTTTTGACTTCTAAACATTTCAGTTTAGAACTCGTTCTTCATAATTTTACTAAACTGTTCTACTCGATGCATGAAAGGAGTGTCCGGTTATACATTGTTTCTATGGTCTATCCAGAACTGGAAGAACCTACCCAAGAAACACATCCCTTATAGACAACAGTAAGGGGTCTAGATTGATAGATGAGTTCAGAGTGAAAAGATTTGGTTGAGGATGTGACAGGACTTAAAAGAATAAATTGGTCCTTACCAAACTGAGTCAGTTATCCGGGTAACCATACATTCTATTCATTCTCATTCTTTGGAGATGAATATTGAAACATACTTGGACCCAATGTCGATAACTCGTGTCACCCCACCTAGCCACTCAAGTATCTCATAACATATGCTTGTTTCATATATGCACGGAGATTTAGCACATAATCTATCTATTCCTCACTCGGAGGTCTTAGATATTGAAACAGGAAGACATCACCTCTGGTCTCCGAACTTCATATTCTAATCACTGTGTCAATTGATTTTTAACTTGCGTCCCAGGTTAAATCAATATTTGAGCCTAATAGATATAATTTATTTCTTTCACACAAGGACGAGTCTTTGTGATTCCAATTGCATATCTTCGTGATATTGCCGGAACAGTTTGAGGAGTAATTTTTAATATGATACTTCAGTGATAACTGGAAGTCCTATCAGAGATACCCCATTGCCAACTATGAACATAGGCCACACAATTATTTTAATTGTTGTGATAACAGTTACTAATGTGTTTCTGTGTTAGTTGATTACCCCTTCTTGGTTACTTAAACATTTGATCTGGAAATTTGCTACTCACCAGTATTGTCTTTGAAATTACATGATGCTTCAGATTCTCCTACTCATCATGAGGGGGAGAAAGGGTACATATTCAAAGACACCGATTATCAAGTTGAGGGGGAGTTAGCAAAGGCCGAGGGGGAGTAATTGTGCTTTGATTGAATGTGAAAAAAATTGCAAATCCAAGGTTGAAAGGCCATGGGATTCACACATTGAAGTATTTGATCAATTCTTCTCATCAGTATCAAGTGTTGTTCGCTACAAATTATTATTTACTCTTTCAAGCATTTTGGTTCTACAAGTTCTTAAAGCTAAAAGCAAATTCAACTCGCGGTTCAAAGACAAATTCGTTGTTCACTGAATCTGGTGACAAAGTTGAAACTGAAGATAAGAGCTTAATTCAAGGGGAGCCCTGAAAGACGTGAAGACAAGCAACACCAAAGAGTCTTTAAAGATTTAAGAGGGAGAGAAGATCAAGACTTGAAGATTTCAAGACCGTTTTTTCTTTATATAACTTTAGGGGGAGATTGTTAGGACTATAAATGTCCTGCACATTAGAAAGTTATATTAAGATTTATATAGAGTTTAATTAGTTTAATTAATTGTTTGTAAAAGCCTCATAATGATAAATGGGCTTTAGTGTTTAATGGGCTTGGGCCTTGTCTGTCACATGCCTACGTATAAATAGTATTGTTAGCCTTAGAAATTAGGTTTATCGAAAATCGTTTCATTAGTCATCATTGTTATTTTCTGAATTGTGTAAACACTCTGAAAGGTTTATTAAATATTATATGGATAACTGTTGGAAATCATATTGATTGTTCTATTTACGGTTGATTTCCTGTTGTATGCACTAATCTGGAACTCACATTGTTCGCAAGAAGGCGCGCCTCGTGGCCAATGGTTACCGCCAGCAAGAGGGAATTGACTACGACGAGACATACGCCCCGGTAGCCAGAATCGAGGTCATTAGTATGTTCCTTGCATACGCCGCGCACAAGAACTTCACGATCTTCTAAATAGATGTCAACACCGCCTTCCTCAACGGCGTGATTAAGGAAGAAGTGTACGTATCACAACCGGACGGGTTCGTGGATGACTCCAAGCCAAACCATGTGTATATCATTGACAAGGCTATATATGGTCTCAAACAAGCTCCACGTGCATGGTATGATGCTCTGTCTAAATTCTTAATCAAAGCAGGATTTTCAAAAAGGTAAAATTGACACTACTTTGTTTAATAAGAATGAAAAAGGTCACATTTTTCGGTTCCACTAACCCTCAGTACTGTTAGAATTTTTCAAAACTCATGGGAGAATATTTTCAAATGAGCATGTTAAGTGAGATGAATTTTTTCCTCGGTCTTCAAGTTAAGCAACTATCCACTGGGATATTCATAAACCAGGCTAAGTACATCCGGGATATTCTTCGGAAATACCAGATGGAACAGTCCTCACCCATGAAAACTCCCATGACCCCCGGTACGCGGTAACACGCCGATCCTAACGGAAAGGATGTGGATACCAAAATATACCGAGGAATGATCGGTTCTTTGATGTACTTGACGTCGAGAAGACCGGATATCATGTTCTCAATATTTCTATGCGCCCGTTTTCAGTCAAAACCAAAAGAGTCTCATTTAATTGAGGTCAAACGAATTTTTTGTTACTTAAAAGGTACTACTGATCTTGGCTTGTGGTACCCGAAATAGACAGGTTTTGAGCTCACGACGTACTCAGACGCGGACCACGCGAGAAGCATGTTGGATAGGAAAAGCACACCGGGACACGTGCAGTTCCTGGGCGATAGCTTGGTCAACTGGGCATCCAAGAAGCAGCATTGCGTCTCCATATCGACTGTTGAGGCAGAATACGTAGCCGCCGTGAGCTGCTGTTCTCAAGTCATCTGGATGCGCACGCAGTTCAAGGATTACGGCTTCACCTACTCATAAGTGCCCATTTACTATGACTCGAAGAGTGCAATTTCCATTTCCAGCAACCCGATCCAGCACACTAAAATGAAGCACATAGACGTTCGGTACCATTTTATTAAGGATCACGTCGAAAGAGGTACAATCGAACTCTACTTCGTTATTATTGAACATCAGTTAGCAGGCCTCTTTACAAAACCCTTGGACGAAAAACATTTTAACTATCTTGTGTCCAAGCTTGGTATGCTAAATCTGAAGATTTAACCGACTCGTGTGCCCGATACAAGTTCCATACACCTATGAGGAACTGCCTATTCATCATCTATTGTCTAAACTCCAGATGATCGAGTACACACTTCCTCGCATCTGTATTCTACTTGTATTGTACACATTTTTCTGTTAAATCTCTGTATTAATTCGGTAGATTTCGTTTGCTTGCTTTATTTCGTTTGTGTTTTTTTCCTTTTCTTCCAATTACTGTCATCTAAAAATTACTTTTTCGATTCATCTGTGCATTTCACAACGTTGTTCATGTGTTCAGGGGGAGGACATTAGCCTAAATACCACCAAGTAAGTCGGTTCAACATTTAAGGGGGAGCGTCACACATTTTTTTCTTAAAAGTAAAAAGTTTTTTGTATGTGCACGTTCAACGTTGTTTTTTTGCTAAAAAGGCACATTCCGAGGGGGAGCTCTTTCATCCCATGCAAAGTTCGAGGGGGAGCAGTGAATCTGCATGTTTAAAATATTTTGAGGCTTGAAAAATGATCTTACCAAAGTCCAGGGTCATTTTCAATCAATTTCAAAATTTCCGGAAAGTTACCTGGACAAGTTACCCGGATACCTCCCCTATCCGGATAAGTATCCGGAAGTTCCCGGACAACCTATCCGGACTGTACGAGTTTCCGGATAACTCATCCGGTAACCTAGTCGAGTATATAAACAACCCGGATCCCATATTTTTATTTTTTCCGGATTCTCTCTCGCAAAAACCCTCTCCAACATTCTCTCTCGGATACTCTCGTACTTTGCTTATTTTCGGTCGGATTTCATCTCAAATCACAGGTATGTACTACATTTCGTATCTCCTATCATTTTCTCACACATACACACTCAAATCGATGCCTAAATCGATACAAATGCCTAAATCCATCAAAGTCGATTTCGGGCTGATTCATAGTGATTTGTTGATTATATTATCAATTAGACTTGCATAGAATAGATAGATCTTTGTTTTGTTTTCGATTTTGGCTAATTTGTGTTGACCGGATGTCGTCCGGATAGTCTAGAACTGTCCGGACACATTCAAGTTTCCCGGAAACCATCTTTACCCCATTAAGTGTTCTTACCCGGATAGTATCTCGTCCGGACATCCATTTTTGCCCGGTCACCTATGTTACCCGGTAACCCAAGTTGTCCGGATACCTTCCCGGTATCCTGTAAGTTCAACTATCCGGGTACCCCCACTTGTGTCCGGTAATATGTACTTTGTCCAGTAAGTCATATTTTGTCCGGCATTGTAACAACCCGGTTCCTAAACATACAACAAATAACATAAATTGCATAACGTCGTTACATAACAAGATACATCATATTGCATTTACGGTCCCTTAGCTTAACAAAATAAGTCTTTCAGTACAAACTTTAACATAACAACTACTGAACATGATAGTTACAAAGCACTTCATGAGTCTTCAAAATAAATTTCTAGATCTTTCCTATCACTTGTCCTTATTTGCTCCATGACCTGGAATACATATTTAAAACAAAATGAGGGTTAGACCTAATGGTCTAAGTGAGAAAATCCCTGTCATTTTTAAAACCATTTGCACAAATACCATATATATATCACAAAAGATAAATACCAATCATAACTCACGCATCGTGTACTTTTCCTGTCTCATTCCCATGGCCATATTAGTTGGTTGCAAGCCAACTAATAAATTAACTCCGCTGTACGACAATTACAGCCAACACCGTTGTACGAATATTACAGCCAACACAACCGGTCCTAAACCCGGCCAACACACTCTCGTATAGTGTAATACTCATGCAATTATAATATACATCTCCACATATTATATTTCAAACATAAGCACATAATCACATATCCAATACACACATATGTGTATTCCAGTTTGAAAACATTTTGATGTAAAACTCACCTGTTAGTCTATCAAAACGTTCTCCAAGCTTTTCTCAAAACGACTCTGCTTTCACTTCAAATTCACAGAATCTGTACAAATCAAATACTTACTTACTCCTCTTTACCAAATGAACACATAAGGCTTACTTAATAGTCTAAGAACTTAGAATAACTTAATTCATCAAATATCTTCCCCAAACCCAAACATAAGTCAAGTCCATAGTATTTTCAGTCTTCATTTATACTCTATCCAAAGTCCAACAAAAACACAGTATTACTGGACACTTAAAAGCATCAAAATCTCAAAAATAACCAAAACAGCTCAAGTTTCCGGATCCAAACAGAACTTTCCAGACGGCTAGGACAATCTAGACAGCATGCCCATTCCGGACAACCATAACAATCCGGACAACATCCGGACACCAAGGTAATCCGGATACCATCCGGTATCTTATTTCATCCGGAAACATAGAAAAGAGGAACTTACCGGGTAATAGCTTGTCCGGACACCTGCAATCAAAACTACCGGACACTACCAACGAGACTACGAGACACTACCAACGAGACTACCGGACACTTTCATACTGTGTCCGGAAACCTCTGTCGGTTTGTTCCATTTTACCCAGAAATCGACAGAATTCAACCCTAGATATGAAATCAACAATTCTACTCCAATAGGAACCATCTACTAGCAATTACAAACATAAATTATAAAGGAACATACCTTCACATCACTTCTAAGTAGACCAAATGGAGCCTTAACCCTCTTCCTTTTCTTCTTCTTCTTTTTCTCTCAAAACACACACTTACACACACTAATTTTACTGATTATGAAAATATTTGAATATCTTTTATATAATATCCACCCATATTTACTATTTCAGCCCTTAAAATCTTCACTAATGACCATGATACCCTTAACTTATAAATTGAGCCAAACTTACCCTAAACACATTATTATAAAGTTAACTAATTTTAACGGAAAAAGGGTTTAACTAACGAACTTACCCGGGGTATTACATCATCTCCCCCTCAAAAGAATTGCGTCCTGGAATTCGATTAGGCAAAGAGGTACGGGTACTTAGTCCTCATTTCTGATTCTGATTCCCATGTAGCATCCTGACCTTTGTGATGTCGCCACTGTACTCTCACTTGTTTAATCTCTTTGTTCCGCAACACTTTTACTTTTCGATCCACAATTACTTCAGGTTCTTCTACATAATTCAGCTTTTCATCAATTTGTATATCTGGTAGAGAAACTGCTTGATCTGGCGTAACTAAACACTTTCAAAAATTCGAAACGTGAAAAGCATTGTGGATACTGCTCAATTCTGGCGGAAGATCCAACCTGTAGGCTACTTCACTAGTCCTTTCTGTAATTGCAAATGGCCCGATGTATCTCGGACTGAGCTTACCTTGCTTGCCAAATCGAATGACTCCTTTCCAAGACGAGACTTTTAACATTACGAAATCTCCAACTTGGAATTCTAACGGCTTTCGACGTCGGTCAGCGTAGATTTTCTGTCTATCTTGAGCCACTTTCAATCGTTCCCGAATCTGAGTAATCTTATCCGCGGTTAACTGAACTATATCTGGTCCCGCTAACTGTTTCTCTCCCACTTCGTTCTAACACAGAGGAGTCCGACATTTTCTACCATACAGAACTTCAAACGGTGCCGCTTGTATGCTGGAATGATAACTGTTATTATAGGCAAATTCAATCAACGGTAAATGCTTATCCCATGATCCCCCAAAATCAACAATGCAGGCCTGTAACATATCTTCTAAAGTCTGAATCGTTCGTTCACTATGACCGTCAGTTTGAGGATGATACGCTGTACTTAACTTTATTTGTGTCCCCATCTCTCTTTGAAAACTTCTCCAGAATCTTGAAGTAAAACAACTATCACGATCAGAAATAATCGAGATTGGAACTCCATGTCGAGTTACTATTTCATCAACGTACAACTTAGCTAATCTTTCAAACGGATAGGTTTCTTTTATCGGTAGAAAGTGAGCAGACTTCGTCAATCTGTCAACGATCACCCAGATGGCATCAAATCCCTTCGGAGTCCTTGGTAACTTCGTGATGAAATCCGTAGTAATTTGCTCCCATTTCCACATAGGTATTTCTAATCGCTGCAACTGACCAAACGGCTTTTGATGTTCAATCTTTACCTTCTTACAAGTAGTACAACCTTCCACATGCTGAGCAATACTCCTTTTTATTCCCGGCAACCAATAAAATTGTTTTAAATCTTTATACATCTTATTCGTACCTGGATGAATAGAGAAACAAGATTGATGAGCTTCCTGTAATACCCGATCACGTAAACCACCCAAACGAGGCACCCAGATTCTGTTTGCCAAACACAACAATCTACGATCATCTTTTACAAGCAATGCTGATACACCCACTAACCGTTCTGGTTTCAAATGTTGTTTTTGAAAAGCTTCTATTTGACACTTCGGAAATTCGTCAAAGATGTTAGGTAGGAGTTCAGCTCGTAGTGAAATAGCTTTTATTGTTCCACTCCTTTCTTGACGACTTAGTGCATCAGCTACCACATTTGCCTTTCCCGGATGATAAAGAATTTCACAGTCGTAATCATTCACCAATTCTAGCCATTTTCTTTGCCTCATATTTAGTTCCTTCTGATCGAAAAGATGTTGGAGACTCTTATGATCAGTATAAATTTGACATTTAGAGCCGTAAAGATAATGTCTCCAAATCTTCAACGCGAAAAAAACTGTTGCAAGTTCCATGTCGTGTGTAGGATACTGTCTTTCATGATCTTTTAACTGAACGAGAAGCATAAGCAATAACCTTTCCACGCTGCATTAGTACACAACCCAATCCCAGTTTGGAAGCATCACTGTAAACAACAAAATCATCGGAACCTTCAGGTAATGCTAGTATCGGTGCGCTACAGAGTTTCTCTTTCAATATTCGGAATGCTTCATCCTGCTCTGCTTTCCATTCGAACTTTAGATTCTTCCGGGTCAGCTTAGTGAGAGGCGTAGCGATACGAGAAAAATCTTTTATAAACATTCGATAGTAACCGGCTAAACCCAGAAAACTTCGTACTTCCGTTGGCGTCTTCGGCGGTTCCCACTTTTCAATTTCTTCTACCTTCGTCGGATCAACTTGGATACCTTTCTCGGAAACTACATGCCCCAGAAACTGAACTTCCCGTAGCCAGAATTCACATTTAGAGAACTTAGCGTATAACTGTTCCTTCTTTAACAATTCCAGAATTAACCGAAGATGTTGTGCGTGATCCTCTTTGGATCGGGAGTAGATAAGGATATCATCGATAAATACAATAACAAATTTATCGAGATATGACCTACATACCCGATTCATTAGATCCATAAAAGCAGCTGGAGCATTCGTCAATCCAAACGGTGTCACACCCCGCTAAAGCGGAAACACGGGATGCCACAGTTCAATGTTTCAATGCGTAAGGTAGAAGACAACACACAATCATCACATTACAAAAGTTTACAAAAGTACATCATGTTTTCCAAAATACAAATTGTCCAAAACGGAAAATGACATGATAAGGAAAAACATTGGATGCCGCTACTTGTGGTGTCGTCTAAGATTCATCCTTACTTGGTATTTCCTGAAAAGCATGTAAATGAGAGGGTCAACTATAAAATAGTTGGTGAGTTCACAGGTTTACGGTATGCATAACAGTTTTAATGCAAGTTTGTAAATCCGCACCGTGGATTGAGTATTCGGTTGTAGTAAAACACATTTTTGTAAATCCGCACAACGGATTACGAGTTCATTTGTCAACATGCGCAAGGTATGGTATCGTATGCAATTACATGTTAAAGTAATGAGCCCACTACCCAAACCTAATTACGGAATGCCCCAAACTGCATGTTCCTCACAAACATGGTTACGGAATTACGGAATTACGGAGTTACGGAAAATAGTAATTATGCACTCGCGAGGTGAGTGGGTGTCAACCAAATAACATTATCCATAATACTAACGGCTCAAAACATGAGTTAATGGGTAATGTAGAGTAAACGGGGACTTAATAGCAAAACTCAGAATCAACTAACATAAGCATACGTACCATAGCTCATAAGTATACGGAGCAATATTCAGTATTTTGAGTAAACAGTACAATAGATGCGTAATAAAATCGTGACATGCTTTTCACCCCAAAACATATAAAATAGTAAAAAGGGGCTGTGAAAACTCACCGTGATAAGCGAAGGTGTTTCCGAGATGCTCACCAGCTAACTTGTACTTTGATCCTACTCCGATCCTACGAATCGTAAGGACACTAGTAAGATTCTATGTTCTAAACCTTAGTCCTTGGTATCGTGTAATTATCCAAATCAAATAAAATGCTTTTGTTGAGATTAAGTTTGTATGTTGTTATAAGCTCATCGATATTAGTAATTAATATTTCAAACATTACATATGATAATTCGAGATTACCGCAATTTCGTCATGACGTTTGACGAAAAGGGGGGTCAATAATTAGGAGTCACATGTATAGTATATATAAAGTTAGGAGTTAGGTTATAAATACATATACCGCAATTTCATCATAAAATGATGAAAAGGGTTCAAAATGAAATGTTAGATGTTAGAGTATAAATAAAATGAGTAAGTAAATATATATAGATATATTCCACAATTTTATCATACAAATGATGAAACGGGTAAAGTTAAGATAAATAAATACGTATATATATAGTACATATATATATACCACAATTTCATCACCAAAGGTGAGGAAAAGGGTCAAGAGGTAGCATATAGCTATAATATGATATAGTTGTTAGCTGTCCAGAATATGTAGTCACTTTCAGTTCATTTTCGGATGACTTCCAGAGATTGTTAGGTTATGATATTTTATGACCAGTTACTTTCATGTGTTAGGAAACTTTTGACATAAGTTTCAGGATTTTTAGAGTAGTTTTAGTGCATGAAATAATACCCGACGTAAACTGTGACAGAAAAACGTTGCTGCTGCGCACTGTTTTTGTGAAAAATGTTTGATGGTCGAAATATTAATATTTTTCAAATATTCCAGTTGGGTTTGATTCATAACTCATAAAAGTGAACTCTAGAAAAAGACTCACGTAATTTGGAGTATTATTGAGTGAGATATGACTTTTTAAAAAGGGAAGAAAATCTGACAGAATGCTGATAAAATCAAACTTTAAGCATGTGCACTTTTTTTTGTCTTTTTTACCAATATTCCTTTCTTTTTGCATGCAATCCGATTTGACACATCCCCATACATATATTTTCAGTTTAAAAATATATTTCTCAGCCATTTAAAATACATGCAATCTATTTATAAATCTCCTTTTTGGAAACACTTGCAAATTGGTATTTTTGAAGGTTCTTGGGTGTTTATGTCAAGAACACTTTCATGCAACTTAAAATCGTAACTGTTTAGCTTACGCATGTTAGTTCAAACATGTTTTTGGTGGATTTAAAGAGTTGTTCATAAAAGTTTTGAACTCAAAAGTTTAGATCTTTTAAGAAAGTTACATGCATGCTATATAAAACTCTTCTTTGTTCTTAACATGGTTTGATTATGGATTCATCACCTCTTTAATAACATATAAGGTGTTATGGTGATGAAACTACAAACATTAAGATGATCAAAGAAGTATTTAAATAAAACAAGTGTAAAACTACAGCTAGTTAGTGGAAAAACTTCAAAGAAAATAAGAAGATGAAGAATACTAGTGAATGTATGATTTGTACTACATAAGAAGTTTTTACCTTGATGTTCTGGAGGCTTGAACTTGTGGATTTTTGGGCTGAACTTTGAGAGCTTTTGGGGTGCTCTTGGGAAGAAAAAGGAAGCGAGTTGAAGAGAGAAATTTGTGAAGAAAAGAGAGAGAGAGATGGAAATGAGAAAAGGTAGTCAAAATGAAAGTGAGAGGGGGTTATATGGGGGGAGGGGGCCGGTTTTGGGAGAGGGGAAAGAGAGTGAGATGGAGTGTGGTTTTGGTGAAAATTATTGTGTCTAATTTTTATTTTTCATTTTCTTTTTGTATTACTTTTGTTTTGTCAATTATTTGAATTATGTAAGCTTCACTAATTTAATTAATTATAAGGTTACTAGTTAAATTCACTAGTATTATTTTAGTAGGGTTTATATATATAAACATATATATGTAAGATATTTTTGGTTGTCATTTTATGAGATATATGGATAATTCCCTAATTTGAGGGGTTTTAGGCAAAAATTCTAAATTTTTCCTACTGTATCGGGTTTACTGCTAAAATTGGACAGTGTGACATATAGTATCAGTATCTGATATGTTTAGTGCAGTTCTAACCTGAACGCAAAATTGACGGTTGTCACAGTCTCCCCCGGTTAAAAGAATTTCGTCCCGAAATTCAAGAACTTTCGTATGTAACCGGTTCTTTAGCAAATAGGTGAGGATACTTAAGTTTCATGTAATCCTCTCGTTCCCATGTGTACTCAGGCCCACGCCTTGTGTTCCAGTGAACTTTCACTATTGGAATCTTGCTTCGCTTAAGACGCTTGACCTCTCGGTCAAGCATTTCGATTGGTTTTTCTACAATGTGCAGTTTATCATTGATCTGGACTTCTTCCAAAGGCACGGTTATCTCCTCGATGGCTAGACATTTCTTCAAGTATGAAACGTGTTATGAATAGCACTTAGTTCTGTTGGCAACTCCAGTCTGTAAGCTACTGGTCCAATTCTCTCGGTGATTTTAAATGGTCCAACATATCGAGGGTTCAACTTTCCTCGTTTTCCAAATCGGACGGTTCCCTTCCAAGGGGATACTTTTAGAAAAACACTATCTCCAATCTGAAACTCTAACGGTTTCCTACGACTGTCCGCATAGCTCTTTTGACGATCTTGAGCTGCTTTAAGTCTCTCCCTGATGATTGCAATTTCGTCGGTGGTTTCTTGTACAATGTCTGGACTAGACAACTGTCTATCTCCAATCTCCAACCAACAAGGAAGTGATCGACATTTGCATCCATACAGTGCTTCATATGCCGCACACTTAATACTGGTGTGATAGCTATTGTTTTAGGAAAACTCGACTAACGGTAAATGGTTATCCCAACTTCCTTCGAAATCTATTACACATGCTCGAAGCATGTCTTCTAACGTTTGAATAGTTCGTTCACTTTGCCCATCCGTTTAAGGATGATAGGTTGTGCTCAAATTCAATTGCGTGCCTAACGCCCTTTGAAGTGACTGCCAAAACCGAGATGTGAAACGGCTATCTCTATCTGAAATGATGGATACTGGAACTCCATGACGTGTAACAATTTCCTTGATGTAGATCTGAGCAAGCTTCTCCATCTTGTAATCTTCTCGAATCGGTAGGAAATGTGCAGATTTCGGGAATCGATCTACTATAACCCAAATCGAGTCGTGTCCTTTGGCAGTTCTCGGCAGTTTGGTTATGAAATCCATGGTTATTTGTTCCCATTTCCACTGGGGAATCTCTGGTTGTTGTAGCAAACCAGATGGTTTCTGATATACAGCCTTGACCTTTAAGCAGGTTACACATTTTCCTATGTATAGGGCGATATCTTTCTTCATTCCTGGCCACCAATAATAATTCCCGTAAGTCCTTATACATCTTATCCGCACCAGGATGAATTGAATATCGTGACTTATGGGCTTCATTCAGGATTGTCTCTCGTACTTTGCCAGCTTTTGGAATCCAAACTCTGTCCTTGAAATAACGTACCCCATCAACCTTAGTTTCAAATCTGCTTCTATGCCGTAAAGGGTTTCGTCCTTCAAGTTTTCCGCTCTCATTGCTTCGGTCTGCGCTTCAAGAATTTGAGTCTTTAAACTTGTTTGTACAAGCGCTCCCATTGCTCGTACACGTGAAGGTTTTGTCCTTTCCTTCTTACTCAGGGCATCAACCACTACATTGGCCTTACCTGGATGATAACGAATATCACAATCGTAATCACTGAGTAGTTCCACCCATCTTCTTTCCCTCATGTTGAGCATTTTCTGGTCTAGAATGTGCTGAAGACTCTTATGATCGGTGAAGATAGTGCATTTAGTGCCATACAGATAATGTCTCCAAATCTTTAAAGCGAATACCACTGCTCCGAGCTCTAAGTCGTGTGTAGTATAGTTCTTCTCATGAACCTTTAGTTGTCGCGAGGCGTATGCTATAACCTTGTCCTTTTGCATCTATACACAACCCAAACCTTGATGCGATGCGTCACAATACACCACAAAGTTATCGGTTCCTTCCGGTAGAGCTAGAATTGGTGCATTGCACAGCTTTTTTTTTCTTCAACTGCTGGAACGCCTCCTCTTGCGGTTCTCCCCAAATGAATTTCCTATCCTTTTGGGTCAGTGCTATGAGGGGTTTAGAAGTTCTCGATAAATCGCCCATAATAACCCGCCAAACCCATAAATTGACGAATTTCTGTTGGGGTTTTTGGAGCTTCCCACTTCCTAACGGCTTCCACTTTAGCCGGGTCCACGTGAATTCCGTTCTCTCCAATCACGTGACCAAGAAAGTGCACTTCTCGAATCCAAAATTCGCACTTTGAGAATTTGGCGTACAATTTCTGTTCCTTAAGAAGTTCTAGAATTAATCCTAAGTGCTGCTCGTGATCATCCTTATTTGTCTAAACGGGGGAAGTCCAGGAAAATCGTCGGGGAACACCTCCGGGTGATCCTTCACCACAGGAATGTCTTGGATTCGCCTTTCCTCGGACTTCTTCTCAACTATGAGTGCCAAAAATGCAACGCACTTCTTCCTCAAATACCTATGTACTTTCACACTTGATACTATCTATAGGCTTCTTCCGACTTTGTTTCCTTGTATGACTAGGGTTTCTCCATCTTGTAAAGGTACTCTAATCGTCTTATCAAAACAACCGATCTCCGCTCGATTCTTGGATAACCAATCCATGCCCATTACTACGTCAAAACTCCCCAATTCAATAGCAATAAGATCAATGCTAAACAATTTATCGGCTATGTTCAAGGTACAATCTAGAATTACATCCTTAGCCTCAAATTTAGGACCATTAGCAACCTCGATAATATAGGCATCCAACATCTTCTTAGATTCCAAGCTAATTAGTGGCCTAAATTCTAATGATACAAAACTTCTATCCGCCCCAGTGTCAAATAATACTGATGCATAGTGGTTGTTTAGAAGAAACACACATGTCACCACATTAGGGTCGCGACGTGCTTCGTCAGCTCCAATGACGAATGCCCGTCCTCGAGCTTGACCTCCTTGGTTTCCTTGATTGGCTTGCCTAGCATGATTCTCACTGTTGCTATTGCTTGGCCTTTTACCCAATCTCGGGCACTTACTCCGGAAGTGATCCTGACTTCCGCACTCGAAACATACCCTTCTCCCATCAATGACACCCCTTTCCAACCAACAGTACTTGGTGTAATGACCCGCTCGCTTATAATTGCTACAAACAGGGCAAGCTCCCTCATGATGATAGTTGCAATTGTTGCATTTTGGGAGTGGACCACTGTATTGTCCAGGGTCCTGAGTCTTCAATCCAAAGTTTCTCGCCACTTTCTTATCCTTGCTTGCACTACTAAAGACTTTCCTTCCTGTCTGATACTCTGGCTTCCTCTTATTGTTTGCAGTTCCTGATGTCAGAGTTCCTGCTCTAACTGCATCATTCGTTAAAGTAGTTGCCAAGGCCACAACAGCTTGGATGGTGGTCAGATTTGCCGAGGTGACCATTCCTCGGATCTCTGATGCTAATCCCCATAAGTATCGGTCGATTCTCTTGCTCTCGGGAGTGACCATGTGAGGTACCAGTTTTGCAAGTTCGTGAAAACGAGTTGTTTATCGGTCTATGTCAGCTCCGACCATGGCATGATTCCAGAATTCAGCTTCTAGCTTCTGAATTTCACTCTTAGGCAGTACTCCTCAATTAGCAACTTTTTGAACTCCTCCCATGTGAGTCTGTATGCATCTTCCCTTCCACGGGTTTGAACCTGGATGTTCCACCATGTTAGTGCCCTGACATGCCGCATACTCCACCTTGCGGTCTTCTGAGCACTTGCTAATATGGAGTACCGACTCCATGCTATCGATCCAAGATAGCAATCCTACAACACCTTCCTTTACGTAGAATTCCTTGGGTTTCCAGGACATGAAGGACTTGTAGTTGCATCCGGTACTGTTATTGCCCGGATTTCCTCCACTACCTCCTTCATTCCTGCGGTTAGCATTGATGCCAGCGGTTACTTGTGTGACTATGCTGGGTATTGCTTCATGTATGCGTTGTGCTATGATCCGTGCGAGGTCGGGTGTTTGGTTTTCAGGATTCTCTCCCGTGTGGCGTGTAGATCTTCTTGGAGGCATGATTCTAAAACACGTTTGCAAAAATTGTTTTGGTTAAAAATTTTACAAATTCTTGTACTGATAGTTTCCAAAAGTTTATGCTACTACTTGAAATTTTGAAACAGTAAGGTTAAGTATAAGTCAAACGACTATATTACTTAACATGCGTGAATCGAAAATGACGAGTAAATAAAATGTTTTTCAAAAGTTCCTCCCACATGCTACAATCCATCCGTCCAACGTTGCATTAGTACCATCCCGAGTGTGCACCAAACAGAATTCCAAGCACCAACAGCAACAATACAACACCCGCAACTACACACGCCAACTCTGCCCTCCTTGCCACCCTTCTAGCCATTCTTGTACCTTCTAAAGCTTGAGTCGACATGTGGGTCAATTGATGTGTTAGCTCTACCAGCTCTGTCAAGACATGGCTTTGATGAGTCATCCACATCTGACAATCGTGTAGCTCGGTCGTCATCGCCCTTATGTGATGATCTCGTGTCCAAGTCATACCGGACACTTGTCCGATTGGCACACCAGTGACAACTTATGGCGGCTCCGGCGCTTCCGGACGCTCAGGCCTAAACGTCACTCATCTAGGGATTGGGATGCTCTTCCTTATCGTTTGTCTTATACGTGGCCCTCCAAGGCTTGGTTGAACAGTTATGGGAGTTGGTCGAGGTAGTACCAAGGTCGGTGGCACTCTTGGTTCATCTCAGGGGTCTCGTTCACTTGACACTTCTTGTTCCGACTCTGTGCTACTAGAATCTTCATCTTCCCGGATGTCGGGTGGGTTGACTTGAGGTTGACCAGTGACGTGATCCGACACATAGGTCGAGTAAGAATTAGGAGTGTAGGATGGTGACAATGTTGACATAGTGAATACTGAAGCAAAAGTGTACTTAGTTACTAATCGCATAAGTGGTATGTCTATCCTATGCAATGTCTACGCACTAAGCATGCTTCTAGAGAGTGCAAGTAAAAAAATCGACATACTCCTACTATAACCATTTCTAGTCTCGCATTAACCTTCCTTAATCGAACATAGGTGATCAGGCTATGTTTAATTAAAGTCTGTTAATACCATTCTAGACTTAGTTATACTAGTAGTAGGTTTAGTTATTTTCATGTCAGTTTTGGACTTTTGGTTATAGTTGGGGTTTTCCAATGAAAGACCGGTATTCTCTATAACCTTCGGCTCTGATACCATTTCTGTCACACCCTGCTAAAGCGGAAACACGGGATGTCACAGTTCAATGTTTCAATGCGTAAGGTAGAAGACAACACACAATCATCACATTACAAAAGTTTACAAAAGTACATCATGTTTTCCAAAATACAAATTGTCCAAAACGGAAAATGACATGATAAGGAAAAACATTGGATGCCGCTACTTGTGGTGTCGTCTAAGATTCATCCTTACTTGGTATTTCCTGAAAAGCATGTAAATGAGAGGGTCAACTATAAAATAGTTGGTGAGTTCACAGGTTTACGGTATGCATAACAATTTTAATGCAAGTTTGTAAATCCCCACCGTGGATTGAGTATTCGGTTGTAGTAAAACACATTTTTGTAAATCCGCACAACGGATTACGAGTTCATTTGTCAACATGCGCAAGGTATGGTATCGTATGCAATACATGTTAAAGTAATGAGCCCACTACCCAAACCTAATTACGGAATGCCCCAAACTGCATGTTCCTCACAAACATGGTTACGGAATTACGGAATTACGGAGTTACGGAAAATAGTAATTATGCACTCGCGAGGTGAGTGGGTGTCAACCAAATAACGTTATCCATAATACTAACGGCTAAAAACATGAGTTAATGGGTAATGTAGAGTAAACGGGGACTTAATAGAAAAACTCAGAATCAACTAACATAAGCATACGTACCATAGCTCATAAGTATACGGAGCAATATTCAGTATTTTGAGTAAACAGTACAATCGATGCGTAATAAAATCGTGACATGCTTTTCACCCCAAAACGTATAAAATAGTAAAAAGGGGCTGTGAAAACTCACCGTGATAAGCGAAGGTGTTTCCGAGATGCTCACCAGCTAACTTGTACTTTGATCCTACTCCGATCCTACGAATCGTAAGGACACTAGTAAGATTCTATGTTCTAAACCTTAGTCCTTGGTATCGTGTAATTATCCAAATCAAATAAAATGCCTTTGTTGAGATTAAGTTTGTATGTTGTTATAAGCTCATCGATATTAGTAATTAATATCTCAAACGTTACATATGATAATTCGAGATTACCGCAATTTCGTCATGACGTTTGACGAAAAGGGGGGTCAATAATTAGGAGTCACATGTATAGTATATATAAAGTTAGGAGTTAGGTTATAAATACATATACCGCAATTTCATCATAAAATGATGAAAAGGGTTCAAAATGAAATGTTAGATGTTAGAGTATAAATAAAATGAGTAAGTAAATATATATAGATATATTCCACAATTTCATCATACAAATGATGAAACGGGTAAAGTTAAGATAAATAAATACGTATATATAGTACATATATATACCACAATTTCATCACCAAAGGTGAGGAAAAGGGTCAAGAGGTAGCATATAGCTATAATATGATATAGTTGTTAGCTTTCCAGAATATGTAGTCACTTTCGGTTCATTTTCGGATGACTTCCAGAGATTGTTAGGTTATGATATTTTATGAACAGTTACTTGCATGTGTTAGGAAACGTTTGACATAAGTTTCATGATTTTTAGAGTAGTTTTAGTGCATCAAATAATACCCAACGTAAACTGTGACAGAAAAACGTTGCTGCTGCGCACTGTTTTTGTGAAAAATGGTTGAAGGTCGAAATCTTAATATTTTTCAATGATTCCAGTTGGGTTTGATTCATAACTCATAAAAGTGAACTCTAGAAAAAGAATCACTTAATTTGGATTATTATTGAGTGAGATATGGCGTTTCAAAAAGGGAAGAAAATTTGACAGCATGCTGATAAAATCAAACTTTAAGCATGTGCACTTCTTTTTGTCTTTTTACCAATATTCCTTTCTTTTTGCATGCAATCCGATTTGACACATCCCCATACATATATTTTCAGTTTAAAAATATATTTCTCAGCCATTTAAAATACATGCAATCTATTTATAAATCTCCTTTTTGGAAACACATGCAAATGGGTATTTTTGAAGGTTCTTGGGTGTTTATGTCAAGAACACCTTCATGCAACTTAAAATCGTAACTTTTTAGCTTATGCATGTTAGTTCAAACATGTTTTTGGTGGATTTAAAGAGTTGTTCATAAAAGTTTTGAACTCAAAAGTTTAGATCTTTTAAGAAAGTTACATGCATGCTATATAAAACTCTTCTTTGTTCTTAACATGGTTTGATTATGGATTCATCACCTCTTTAATAACATATAAGGTGTTATGGTGATGAATCTACAAACATTAAGATGATCAAAGAAGATTTAAATAAAACAAGTGTAAAACTATAGCAAGTTAATGGAAAAACTTCAAAGAAAAGAAGAAGATGAAGAATACTAGTGAACGTATGATTTGTACTACATAAGAAGTTTTTACCTTGATGTTCTTGAGACTTGAACTTGTGGATTTTTGGGCTGAACTTTGAGAGCTTTTGGGGTGCTCTTGGGAAGAAAAAGGAAGAGAGTTGAAGAGAGAAATTTGTGAAGAAAAGAGAGAGAGAGATGGAAATGAGAAAAGGTAGTCAAAATGAAAGTGAGAGGGGGTTATATGGGGGGAGGGGGCCGGTTTTGGGAGAGGGGAAAGAGAGTGAGATGGAGTGTGGTTTTGGTGAAAATTATTGTGTCTAATTTTTATTTTTCATTTTCTTTTTGTATTACTTTTGTTTTGTCAATTATTTGAATTATGTAAGCTTCACTAATTTAATTAATTATAAGGTTACTAGTTAAATTCACTAGTATTATTTTAGTAGGGTTTATATATATAAACATATATATGTAAGATATTTTTGGTTGTCATTTTATGAGATATATGGATAATTCCCTAATTTGAGGGGTTTTAGGCAAAAATTCTAAATTTTTCCTACTGTATCGGGTTTACTGCTAAAATTGGACAGTGTGACATATAGTATCAATACCTGATATGTTTAGTGCAGTTCTAACCTGAACGCAAAATGGACGGTTGTCACAGTCTCCCTCGGTTAAAAGAATTTCGTCCCGAAATTCAAGAACTTTCGTATGTAACCGGTTCTTTAGCAAATAGGTGAGGATACTTAAGTTTCATGTAATCCTCTCGTTCCCATGTGTACTCAGGCCCACGTCTTGTGTTCCAGTGAACTTTCACTATTGGAATCTTGCTTCTCTTAAGACGCTTGACCTCTCGGTCAAGCATTTCGATTGGTTTTTCAACAATGTGCAGTTTATCATTGATCTGGACTTCTTCCAAAGGCACGGTTATGTCCTCGATGGCTAGACATTTCTTCAAGTATGAAACGTGTTATGAATAGCACTTAGTTCTGTTGGCAACTCCAGTCTGTAAGCTACTGGTCCAATTCTCTCGGTGATTTTAAATGGTCCAACATATCGAGGGTTCAACTTTCCTCGTTTTCCAAATCGGACGGTTCCCTTCCAAGGGGATACTTTTAGAAAAACACTATCTCCAATCTGAAACTCTAACGGTTTCCTACGATTGTTCGCATAGCTCTTTTGACAATCTTGAGCTGCTTTAAGTCTATCCCTGATGATTGCAATTTCGTCGGTGGTTTCTTGTACAATGTATGGACTAGACAACTGTCTATCTCCAATCTCCAACCAACAAGGAGGTGATCGACATTTGCATCCATACAGTGCTTCATATGGCGCACACTTAATACTGGTGTGATAGCTATTGTTGTAGGAAAACTCGACTAACGGTAAATGGTTATCCCAACTTCCTTCAAAATCTATTACACATGCTCGAAGCATGTCTTCTAACGCCCTTTGAAGTGACTAACAAAACCGAGATGTGAAACGACTATCTCTATCTGAAATGATGGATACTAGAACTCCATGACGTGTAACAATTTCCTTGATGTAGATCTGAGCAAGCTTCTCCATCTTGTAATCTTCTCGAATTGGTAAGAAATGTGCAGATTTCGGGAATCGATCTACTATAACCCAAATCGAGTCGTGCCCTTTGGCAGTTCTCGGCAGTTTGGTTATGAAATCCATGGTTATTTGTTCCCATTTCCACTGGGGAATCTCTGGTTGTTGTAGCAAACCAGATGGTTTCTGATATACAACCTTGACCTTTGAGCTGGTTACACATTTTCCTACGTATAGGGCGATATCTTTCTTCATTCCTAGCCACCAATAATAATTCCCGTAAGTCCTTATACATCTTATCTGCACCAGGATGAATTGAATATCGTGACTTGTGGGCTTCATTCAGGATTGTCTCTCGTACTTTGCCAGCTTTTGGAATCCAAACTCTGTCCTTGAAATAACGTACCCCATCAACCTTAGTTTCAAATCTGCTTCTATGCCGTGAAGGGTTTCGTCCTTCAAATTTTCCGCTCTCATTGCTTCGGTCTGCGCTTCTAGAATTTGAGTCTTTAAACTTTTTTGTACAAGCGCTCCCATTGCTCGTACACGTGAAGGTTTTGTCCTTTCCTTCCTACTCAGGGCATCAACCACTACATTGGCCTTACCCGGATGATAACGAATATCACAATCGTAATCACTGAGTAGTTCCACCCATCTTCTTTGCCTCATGTTGAGCATTTTCTGGTCTAGAATGTGCTGAAGACTCTCATGATCGGTGAAGATAGTGCATTTAGTGCCATACAGATAATGTCTCCAAATCTTTAAAGCGAATACTGTTAGGACACTGAAGTTGTCCTTTATAATAGAAAGTTTTGTAAAGCAATAGCTGTGTTAAAGGGCTTATGCTTAATTGTTGTAGCAAGTGATGAATACTATAAATAGGTCTTTACTTGTAGTTTGTAAGAAAAGAATTCATTAATACAAGATGTAGATCTCTAATCACTTTGTGTTCTCTCTAGGTTAGATTTCCTTTTCAATAATGTTCTTCATCTTCTTGTTACACAATAGTTGGATTGTATGAAGATCATGGACCTAACAAATACCACTGCTCCGAGCTCTAAGTCATGTGTGGTATAGTTCTTCTCATGAACCTTTAGTTGTCGCGAGGCGTATGCTATAACCTTGTCCTTTTGCATCTATACACAACCCAAACCTTGATGCGATGCGTCACAATACACCACAAAGTTATCGGTTCCTTCCGGTAGAGCTAGAATTGGCGCATTGCACAACATTTTTTTTCTTCGACAGCTGGAACGCCTCCTCTTACGGTTCTCCCCAAATGAATTTCCTATCCTTTTGGGTCAGTGCTGTGAGGGGTTTAGAAGTTCTCGATAAATCGCCCATAATAACCCGCCAAACCCAGAAATTGACGAATTTCTGTTGGAGTTTTTGGAGCTTCCCACTTCCTAACGGCTTCCACTTTAGCCGGGTACACGTGAATTCCGTTCTCTCCAATCACGTGACCAAGAAAGTGCACTTCTCGAATCCAAAATTCGCACTTTGAGAATTTGGCGTACAATTTCTGTTCCTTAAGAAGTTCTAGAATTAATTTTAAGTGCTGCTCGTGATCATCCTTATTTGTCTAAACGGGGGAAGTCCAGGCAAATCGTCGGGGAACACCTCCGGGTGATCCTTCACCACAGGAATGTCTTCGATTCGCCTTTCCTCGGACTTCTTCTCAACTACGAGTGCAAAAAATGCAACGCACTTCTTCCTCAAATACCTATGTACTTTCACACTTGATACTATCTCTAGGCTTCTTCCGACTTTGTTTCCTTGTATGTGACACCCGTCAAACCAAAACACTCAGGTTAGCAACTGAATAGCATAATACACGTCTTAACAAGTAGAAATAACTCATTTTGACTTAATTATGATGGCTAAGGTTTAGTTTCCTAAGAATTCCGACAGTACGCTTAGAAAATCCTGTTACCGCACGCAACTGCTTAAGTTGTCTTATAAAATGCCGATTGGAACAGTTAACATTTAATTATAACAATATTAATAATAAGAGGAGTAAATATATAGTTTATATATACCCAAATCTAAATTTTAAAACTTTAAATAACCAAACCAAAAATTAAGTAGATAAATGAGGTTTTAGCTACTTTAAATCAAGCTCTTTATAAAATTCATAATATATATACTTATACAATATTAATTAACACTTAATAAAAAAAATTAATTAAATTAAACCAGAAAATTGGCCCAAAATTCGGCCACCTTTCATTTGGCCCAACTCACATCAATTAAAACTTTCTTTTCTCAAGAAAACTCCTCATTTTCCCACTTCTCTCTCTCTCTACATTCAAACCTTGAACATTCTCTCTTCCCTCTCTATCTCCTGCCGAATTCAACCCAAAAACAACACAAAAAGTTCAGTTCTTGAAGATCTTTGAAGGTAAACAACAACTCTAGAGTGGGTAAACTCATCTCCCTTGTGTTCTTCTTCACTTTCTTCCTTCTTCTTGTAATTTTTCCTTATTTTTCTTACTTAATCTTCATGACTCTTAAGTTCTGGAAAATAGGACCTTGATGGACCATTTAATGGTAGATTAATCACCAATGACATATTAAATGTCAAGCAAATGGTGATAATCCATAATCCATACAACTAGAACTCAAGAAAATGAAGTTTTGACTACATGCATGTGGATTTTGCTATAATCTGAGATGTGTGAGTTCATGCATGTGTTCATACAAGTTAAAGGATGATTTTGACCTAAAAATCTATGATAAAGTAATGGTAAATAAGTTTTCAAATCAAAGAAAATCATATGAGTGAAAATAAAGAACTAAAAACGCTCATTCTTCATGAAATAGCATTTTTAGTTTCTGGCAGATTACATGCATGAACTTCATCCGACCATATCTTGTAAAATAATTAACTAAATGATATGATTCTTCTTCTGGAGCTTTTTCTATTGAGTTATGTTTCACACCCAAGTGGTTTCATGTAAAAACTCGGAGATTTGACCCTTCATCTACCCATATCAAATAAAGAGTGCAAAGACAATCTGACAGAGAAAAATCTCTACTTAAATCACTCATAACTCTCTTATTATTCCACTAAAATTATTGATTCTTCTTTTGGAAATTATTTTAATGAGTTATAGTTCAAACGAAAGTGGATTGACAAAAGAATATTAAGATTTGAGGTCTCAACCATTCAAAACAAGATAAGTGTGCAAGAAACTAGAATCTGGCATGGTAAAGTCTCTATCTTAAAACAGTCATAACTCCCTTAATATATAACCAAAAATGATGAAATTTTTCTGGAAGATACATCTGTGAGTTAAGTTTAAAACCCAATTTGAATCACTGAAAAATGTTGAGATTTGACCCTCCAAATGGACGTGAAAAAAAGAATGTGCTGACTGTTTTGGTAACTGTGACACTTAAACTTAAGTGTAATGATTAAAATAGCTAACCAACTCTAAAAATGATGGTAATCCTGTCAAAAGTTCCCTAGGACATTAAATTGATACATATAAAAAGTTGGACTAATAAACATTTCCAGAGGATATTTAAAAATGACCATAAGTGGACTTAATATTCTGCCACCAGAAAAGGCAAAACTCTAATTCAAAAGAAAAAGGGATTTGTAGAGTTATTAAAAGATAAAAAGCTTATAAATTGTAGAATTTGTCAAAACCATAAATAAAAACTATATATATACATGTATATGAAGGTATAAATAATACCCTAACAAATAATAGAATTATAACAAACCGAACAATTTTAAACCACAAGGTAAATGAGAAATACAATTACATAGGTAATTAATGAAAGTTTCGTCATGAAGAAAATATAAAACGTGGTAAATTGGTGTAAATACTACTTATAACCTATAAAGTTTATTATGTAACAACAAAATCCTACAAACCGTTTAAAACCAATAAATTACTAGAAATCGTCGACAGAAAATAATACTTAAACTTAAGGCATTTTATAAGACATGATGGGCTAAGAAATGCTTTAGCCATAAGAGTTAGCAGAAGCTGATAATGTGTTTCACTCCATAGGAAGGACCTAGAACCGGGCATTTGGGCAACCGTGCGGCGACACTTGAAAATCCATGCTGAACATTGTGAGTATTCACAGCCCCTTTTTACTCTTTTGTTACAATTTGGGGTGAAAAGCATGATATTGAATTTCAAATTGCTTGAGTTATGCTATGAAATGTTGAATTTTAACTTTAAAATGTTTGTGCACTAAAGTATGTATACTTTCTGATGTGCTTGAGTTTTAAATGAAAAAGTCCCCACTTGTTAGACACTACTTATTAACTCATTACGAGCCGATGGTATTTGTGGGTAGCGCTATTTGGTTTGACAACCCCACTTTAAGCTGACGAGCTAGAAGTGCACTTTACCAGTAATAATAATGGTCTTACCCATGTGGAATTAATCCACCGCTGAGATAGGGCGTGAATAATTTAAGGGGCGTTGGTTTGTCGGAAGGTTTGGTAGTGGCTCAATGCGATGACATTATTGTATACGTTATACCTCGTGCAAATACTCGAACCACTGGTTACATAAACTTCGTGTGAACAAACGTTTCACAATATCAGTTTTTGCATACAAATTATTTTTAGTGCATATGAAAACCTGTGAACTCACCAACTCTTTGTAGTTGACCCTTTCTTTTATCATGCTTTTCAGGTGTTAATAAGTAAGTGAAGGCATGTAGGGTGCATTTTGCGTGATGACATCAACATCAAGAACATTAAAACTTCTATTGTTAATTTCTGTATCCGACGCCTTCTTTTTGGAACAATTTACTTAAGACGTTGTAATGTAATATTTTGAATTACTGTATTAAATGTTGTGGTTGGTGTTGTCTGTTACCTTTTGAATGAAACCCTACGCTGTTATACCTCGTGTTTCCGCTTTAGCGGGGTGTGACAGATTTGGTATCAGAGCCTAAGGTTATAGAGAATGCCGGTTTTCTTATGGAAACCACAAACTATAACCCAACTATAACGCAAACTATTTTCAAAACGGTTTTCGAAATGATTGTCAAAAATCTGAGGCATATTGCTAAAATAATTAAGTTGAGTGCCACATTATTATACCTCAATTAAACAAAGCCTGATCATCTATGTTTAATTCAGGCATGTATAATGGGAGACTCGAATTAGTTATACTGGAAGTATGCTTAAAATAAATTTTCTACTTAAACACGGAAGCATGATTTTTGTGTGTGCATGCATAAACATTGCATATCCTAGGCACTTACAATAACACGCTTAGTAACTATGCATTAGGGATAGTTGTGAAGAAATGGTTCCAAGAAAGTGGCGTTAGTGAAAGAACTTTTTTACTACTTTCGATGATTAAAGTTGGAAACTTATTTTGGTGGCATGTAGCTGACTATTAGAACTCTAAGTACTAGGTATCTTTCAGAGAAAACATTTTGTTGTTTATTGAACCTATGTGATGGTTGAACCGTGTTTGTTTGAACCAAGTGTTTTGAAATCCATGATTATGAAGTTACTGTATGTTGCTCTATTTATGTGCTCAAATGATTAGTTGTAGACATACCATATGATATTCATAACCTAGTTAAGTAGAACTTGTATCAAAAGTATGACCAAATTCCTATTTGATTCTAGAGCGGATAGAAGCTTTGTATCACTAGAGTTTAGGCCAAAAATTAATTTGAAACCCCAAAAGTTGAAAGAGGTCTACGTTATCGAATTTGCTAATGGGCAGGAAGTTAAGGTCAGAGATGTAATTACGGATTGTACTTTAAACTTAGCTAATAAGAGCTTTAGTATAGACCTTATTCCGATTGAGCTAGGAAGCTTTGACATAGTCGTGGGCATGGATTGGCTATCCAAAAACCGGGTAGACATATGTTGTTCCGAAAAGATCATCCGAATTCCGCTACCAGAGGGTAAAACACTCGTCGTACACGGAGAGAAGTCCGGAAAGAACTTTAAGTTAGTGACGTGTATGAAAATGCGGAAGTACTTGAAAAAGGAATGCATCGCATTTTTGGCTCATGTCATAGTCAAGGAAATCGAAGAAAAACGCATTCAGGATTTTCCTGTAGTTCGGGATTTTCCCGAGGTATTCCCGGATGAGCTACCAGGATTACCCCCGTCAAGACAAGTCGAATTCCACATCGACTTTAAAAAAAAGAATTCCACATCGACTTAGTTCCTGGAGCTGCACCTGTGGCAAAATCACCGTACCGTTTGGCCCCATCAGAAATGCAGGAATTGTCAGGACAACTCCAGGAGCTGCTCGACAAAGGACTTATAAGACCTAGCTCTTCACCGTGGGGAGCTCCAGTTCTCTTCGTTAAAAAGAAAGATGGATCCTTGCGGATGTGCATCGATTATAGAGAACTCAATAAGTTGACTATCAAGAACCGATACCCTCTTCCCCGAATCGACGACCTGTTCGACCAACTTCAAGGTGCTACCTACTTTTCAAAAATTGATCTTCGATCTGGATATCATCAAATGAGGGTCCGTGAAGAGGATGTTCCCAAGACGGCGTTTAGGACTCGATACGGCCATTACGAATTCCTGGTTATGCCTTTCGGGTTAACCAACGCACCTGCTGTCTTCATGGACTTAATGAACAGGGTTTGTAGACCGTACCTGGACGAGTTCGTGATCGTGTTCATAGAAGATATACTAATTTACTCCTAAAGCAAGGAGGATCATGAGCGACATCTAAAGTTGATACTAGAATTGCTCAGAGACCAGAAATTGTATGCAAAGTTCTCCAAATGCGTATTTTGGATTCGAGAGGTACAATTTCTTGGCCACGTGATTAATGAGAAGGGAATTCACGTAGATCCGGCAAAAATTGAGGCCATCAAGAAGTGGGAAGCCCCGAAAACCCCGACAGAGATTCGCCAATTTCTCGGTTTAGCAGGCTATTATCGGCGATTCATTGCGAATTTCTCAAAAATTGCGCAACCACTCACGACATTAACCCAAAAGGATAAGAAGTTTATTTGGGGAGAGAAACAAAAAGAAGCATTCCAAACCCTTAAACATAGGTTATGTAATGCACTAATTCTGGTACTGCCAGAAGGCGCAGAGAATTTCGTAGTCTACTGCGATGCGTCACACCAAGGTTTGGGGTGCGTGTTGATGCAACAGGACAAGGTCATTGCATATGCTTCAAGGCAACTTAAGGTTCACGAGAAGAACTATACTACTCACGACCTTGAGTTAGGAGCCGTAGTGTTCACACTTAAGATCTAGAGACATTATCTTTACGGCACGAAATGCACCATCTACACCGATCATAAAAGTCTTCAACATATCTTTGACCAGAAAATGCTTAACATAAGGCAAAGAAGATGGGTTGAACTGCTTAGCGACTATGACTGTGAAATAAAGTACCACCCAGGCAAGGCTAATGTGGTAGCCGACGCACTAAGCAGGAAGGAAAGGGTGAAGCCGTCAAGAGTGCGAGCAATGGGTGTGTTCGTTCAGACGAGTCTAAAGACACAAATTCTTGAAGCTCAAGAAGAAGCATTGAAAGCAGAGAATTTAAAGGACGAGACCCTACATCATTGGGAACTTAGATTTAAAACAAAGGCAGATGGGGTACGTTACTTTGAAGACAAAGTTTGGATACCAAAGGTTAATAACCTACGATCAACAATTCTGGATGAAGCCCATAAATCAAGATATTCGATTAATCCAGGAGCTGATAAGATGTACAAAGATCTAAAGGAATACTACTGGTGGCCGGGTATGAAGAGAGACATCGCTTTGTACGTAAACGAGTGCTTAAATTGTGCAACAGTTAAGGCCGAACATCAGAAACCATCTGGTCTATTACAACAACCCAAAATTCCCCAATGAAAATGGGAACAAATAGCTATGGATTTCGTAACTAAGCTACCCATGACTAGGAAAGGGCACGACGCAATCTGGGTTATAGTGGATCGACTTACAAAATCTATGCATTTCCTTCCTATTCGGGAAGACTTCAAGATGGAAAAGCTTGCACAAATTTACATCAATGAAATCGTTACGTGTCATGGAGTGCTTATTTCCATCATCTCGGATAGAGATAGTCGTTTTACGTCACGGTTTTGGCGATCACTCCAGAAAGCGTTGGGTACGCGTTTGGATTTGAGCACTTCCTACCATCCTCAAACGGACGGTCAGTCAGAAAGAACTATACAGATGCTAGAGGATATGCTGCGTACATGTGTGATAGATTTTGGTGGAAGTTGGGATACCCACCTACCATTAGTGGAGTTCTCCTACAACAATAGTTATCATACCAGCATTCAGTGTGCACCGTATGAAGCCTTATATGGACGCAAGTGTAGATCCCCACTTAGTTGGCTGGAAATTGGCGACAGACAATTGACTAGGCCTGAAATCGTTCAAGAGACTACTGACAAGATCGCAATTATTAAGGACAGAATCAAGGCCGCAAGAGATCGTCAGAAGAGTTACGCAGATAACCGCAGGAAGCCATTAGAATTCCAAGTGGGAGACAAAGTGGTTTTGAAAGTATCGCCATGGAAAGGATTAGTACACTTCGGAAAAAGAGGCAAGCTAAGTCCGAGGTATATTGGCCCATTTGAAATAGTTGAAAGGATTGGTCCAGTAGCATATAAACTCAATTTACCGCGAGAGCTAAGTGCCATCCACAATACGTTCCATGTGTCAAACCTTAAGAAATGCCTAACTGACGAATCATTGGTTCTACCCCTAGAACACGTTCAGATCAACGATCGGTTACACTTCATAGAAGAATCGATTGAAATCCTTGACCGAGAAGTCAAACGAACAAGGCGTAGTAAGATCCCGATTTTAAAAGTTCGCTGGAATTCGAGGCATGGACCTGAGTACACATGGGAACGAGAAGATTACATGAAACGTAAGTACCCTCACCTATTTGCAAAGGATCAGACGGGGAATGGCAATCATCGAATTTCGGGACGAAATTCTTCTAACAAGGGGAGACTATGACACCCGTCAAACCAAAACACTCAGGTTAGCAACTGAATAGCATAATACATGTCTTAACAAGTAGAAATAACTCATTTTGACTTAATTATGATGGCTAAGGTTTAGTTTCCTAAGAATTCCGACAGTACGCTTAGAAAATCCTGTTACCGCACGCAACTGCTTAACATTTAATTATAACAATATTAATAATAAGAGGAGTAAATATATAGTTTATATATACCCAAATCTAAATTTTAAAACTTTAAATAACCAAACCAAAAATTAAGTAGATAAATGAGGTTTTACTACTTTAAATCAAGCTCTTTATAAAATTCATAATATATATACTTATACAATATTAATTAACACTTAATAAATTTTTTTAATTAAATTAAACCAGAAAATTGGCCCAAAATTCGGCCCCCTTTCATTTGGCCCAACTCACATCAATTAAAACTTTCTTTTCTCAAGAAAACTCCTCATTTTCCCACTTCTCTCTCTCTCTCTACATTCAAACCTTGAACATTCTCTCTTCCCTCTCTATCTCCTGCCGAATTCAACCCAAAAACAACACAAAAAGTCCAGTTCTTGAAGATCTTTGAAGGTAAACAACAACTCTAGAGTGGGTAAACTCATCTCCCTTGTGTTCTTCTTCACTTTCTTCCTTCTTCTTGTAATTTTTCCTTATTTTTCTTACTTAATCTTCATGACTCTTAAGTTCTGGAAAATAGGACCTTCATGGACCTTTTAATGGTAGATTAATCACCAATGACATATTAAATGTCAAGCAAATGGTGATAATCCATAATCCATACAACTAGAACTCAAGAAAATGAAGTTTTGACTACATGCATGTGGATTTTGCTATAATCTGAGATGTGTGAGTTCATGCATGAGTTCATACAAGTTAAAGGATGATTTTGATCTAAAAATCTATGATAAAGTAATGGTAAATAAGTTTTCAAATCAAAGAAAATCATATGAGTGAAAATAAAGAACTAAAAACACTCATTCTTCATGAAATAGCATTTTTAGTTTCTGGCAGATTACATGCATGAACTTCATCCGACCATATCTTGTAAAATAATTAACTAAATGATATGATTTATCTTCTGGAGCTTTGTTTATTGAGTTATGTTTCACACCCAAGTGGTTTCATGTAAAAACTCGGAGATTTGTAGAATTCCTTGGGTTTACAGGACATGAAGGACTTGTAGTTGCATCCGGTACTGTTATTGCCCGGATTTCCTCCACTACCTCCTTCATTCCCGCGGTTAGCATTGCTGCCAGCGGTTACTTGTGTGACTATGCTGGGTATTGCTTCTTGTATGCGTTGTGTTATCATCCGTGCGAGGTCGGGTGTTTGGTTTTCAGGATTCTCTCCCGTGTGGCGTGTAGATCTTCTTGGAGGCATGATTCTAAAACACGTTTGCAAAAATTGTTTTGGTTAAAAATTTTACAAATTCTTGAACTGATAGTTTCCAAAAGTTTATGCTACTACTTGAAATTTTGAAACAGTAAGGTTATGTTTAAGTGAAACGACTCGAATACTTAACATGCGTGAATCGAAAATGACGAGTAAATAAAATGTTTTTCAAAACTTCCTCCCACATGCTACAATCCATCCGTCCAATGTTGCATTAGTACCATCCCGAGTGTGCACCAAACAGAATTCCAAGCACCAACAGCAACAATACAACACCCGCAACTACACACGCCAACTCTGCCCTCCTTGCCACCCTTCTAGCCATTCTTGTACCTTCTAAAGCTTGAGTCGACATGTGGGTCAATTGATGTGTTAGCTCTACCAGCTCTGTCAAGACATGGCTTTGATGAGTCATCCACATCTGACAATCGTGTAGCTCGGTCGTCATCGCCCTTATGTGCTGATCTCGTGCCCATGTCATACCGAACACTTGTCCGATTGGCACACCGGTGACAACTCATGGCGGCTCCGGCGCTTCCGGACGCTCCGGCCTAAACGTCACTCGTCTAGGGATTGGGATGCTCTTCCTTGCCGTTTGTCTTATACGTGGCCCTCCAAGGCTTGGTTGAACAGTTATGGGAGTTGGTCGAGGTAGTACCAAGGTCGGTGGCACTCTTGGTTCATCGCAGGGGTCTCGTTCACTTGACACTTCTTGTTCCGACTCTGTGCTACTAGAATCTTCATCTTCCCGGATGTCGGGTGGGTTGACTTGAGGTTGACCAGTGACGTGATCCGACACATAGGTCGAGTAAGAATTGGGAGTGTAGGATGGTGACGATGATGACATAGTGAATACTGAAGCAAAAGTGTACTTAGTTACTAATCGCATAAGTGGTATGTCTATCCTATGCAATGTCTACGCACTAAGCATGCTTCTAGAGAGTGCAAGTAAAAAAATCGACATACTCCTACTATAACCATTTCTAGTCACGCATTAACCTTCCTTAATTGAACATAGGTGATCAGGCTATGTTTAATTAAAGTCTGTTAATACCATTCTAGACTTAGTTATACTAGTAGTAGGTTTAGTTATTTTCATGTCAGTTTTGGACTTTTGGTTATAGTTGGGGTTTTTCCAATGAAAGACCGGTATTCTCTATAACCTTCGGCTCTGATACCATTTCTGTCACACCCCGCTAAAGCGGAAACACGGGATGTCACAGTTCAATGTTTCAATGCGTAAGGTAGAAGACAACACACAATCATCACATTACAAAAGTTTACAAAAGTACATCATGTTTTCCAAAATACAAATTGTCCAAAACGGAAAATGACATGATAAGGAAAAACATTGGATGCCGCTACTTGTGGTGTCGTCTAAGATTCATCCTTACTTGGTATTTCCTGAAAAGCATGTAAATGAGAGGGTCAACTATAAAATAGTTGGTGAGTTCACAGGTTTACGGTATGCATAACAGTTTTAATGCAAGTTTGTAAATCCGCACCGTGGATTGAGTATTTGGTTGTAGTAAAACACATTTTTGTTAATCCGCACAACGGATTACGAGTTCATTTGTCAACATGCGCAAGGTATGCTATCGTATGCAATTACATGTTAAAGTAATGAGCCCACTACCCAAACCTAATTACGGAATGCCCCAAACTGCATGTTCCTCACAAACATGGTTACGGAATTACGGAATTACGGAGTTACGAAAAATAGTATTTATGCACTCGCGAGGTGAGTGGGTGTCAACCAAATAACGTTATCCATAATACTAACGGCTCAAAACATGAGTTAATGGGTAATGTAGAGTAAACGGGGACTTAATAGAAAAACTCAGAATCAACTAACATAAGCATACGTACCATAGCTCATAAGTATACGGAGCAATATTCAGTATTTTGAGTAAACAGTACAATCGATGCGTAATAAAATCGTGACATGCTTTTCACCCCAAAACGTATAAAATAGTAAAATGGGGCTGTGAAAACTCACCGTGATAAGCGAAGGTGTTTCCGAGATGCTCACCAGCTAACTTGTACTTTGATCCTACTCCGATCCTACGAATCGTAAGGACACTAGTAAGATTCTATGTTCTAAACCTTAGTCCTTGGTATCGTGTAATTATCCAAATCAAATAAAATGCCTTTGTTGAGATTAAGTTTGTACGTTGTTATAAGCTCATCGATATTAGTAATTAATATCTCAAACGTTACATATGATAATTCGAGATTACCGCAATTTCGTCATGACGTTTGACGAAAAGGGGGGTCAATAATTAGGTGTCACATGTATAGTATATATAAAGTTAGGAGTTAGGTTATATATACATATACCACAATTTCATCATAAAATGATGAAAAGGGTTCAAAATGAAATGTTAGATGTTAGAGTATAAATAAAATGAGTAAGTAAATATATATAGATATATTCCACAATTTCATCATACAAATGATGAAATGGGTAAAGTTAAGATAAATAAATATGTATATATATAGTACATATATATACCACAATTTCATCACCAAAGGTGAGGAAAAGGGTCAAGAGGTAGCATATAGCTATAATATGATATAGTTGTTAGCTGTCCAGAATATGTAGTCACTTTCAGTTCATTTTCGGATGACTTCCAGAGATTTTTAGGTTATGATATTTTATGACCAGTTACTTGCATGTGTTAGGAAACTTTTGACATAAGTTTCATGATTTTTAGAGTAGTTTTAGTGCATGAAATAATACCCGACGTAAACTGTGACAGAAAAACGTTGCTGCTGCGCACTGTTTTTGTGAAAAATGTTTGAAGGTCGAAATCTTAATATTTTTCAATGATTCCAGTTGGGTTTGATTCATAACTCATAAAAGTGAAGTCTAGAAAAATAATCACTTAATTTGGAGTATTATTGAGTGAGATAAGGCTTTTCAAAAAGGGAAGAAAATCTGGCAGCATGCTGATAAAATCAAACTTTAAGCATGTGCACTTCTTTTTGTCTTTTTACATGCAATCCGATTTGACACATCCCCATACATATATTTTCAGTTTAAAAATATATTTCTCAGCCATTTAAAATACATGCAATCTATTTACAAATCTCCTTTTTGGAAACACTTGCAAATGGGTATTTTTGAAGGTTCTTGGGTGTTTATGTCAAGAACACCTTCATGCAACTTAAAATCGTAACTTTTTAGCTTATGCATGTTCGTTCAAACATGTTTTTGGTGGATTTAAAGAGTTGTTCATAAAAGTTTTGAACTCAAAAGTTTAGATCTTTTAAGAAAGTTACATGCATGCTATATAAAACTCTTCTTTGTTCTTAACATGGTTTGATTATGGATTCATCACCTCTTTAATAACATATAAGGTGTTATGGTGATGAATCTATAAACATTAAGATGATCAAAGAAGTATTTAAATAAAACAAGTGTAAAACTACAGCTAGTTAGTGGAAAAACATCAAAGAAAAGAAGAAGATGAAGAATACTAGTGAATGTATGATTTGTACTACATAAGAAGTTTTTACCTTGATGTTCTTGAGGCTTGAACTTGTGGATTTTTGGGCTGAACTTTGAGAGCTTTTGGGGTGCTCTTTGGAAGAAAAAGGAAGAGAGTTGAAGAGAGAAATTTGTGAAGAAAAGAGAGAGAGATGGAAATGAGAAAAGGTAGTCAAAATGAAAGTGAGAGGGGGTTATATGGGGGGAGGGGGCCGGTTTTGGGAGAGGGGAAAGAGAGTGAGATGGAGTGTGGTTTTGGTGAAAATTATTGTGTCTAATTTTTATTTTTCATTTTCTTTTTGTATTACTTTTGTTTTGTCAATTATTTGAATTATGTAAGCTTCACTAATTTAATTAATTATAAGGTTACTAGTTAAATTCACTAGTATTATTTTAGTAGGGTTTATATATATAAACATATATATGTAAGATATTTTTGGTTGTCATTTTATGAGATATATGGATAATTCCCTAATTTGAGGGGTTTTAGGAAAAAATTCTAAATTTTTCCTACTGTATCGGGTTTACTGCTAAAATTGGACAGTGTGACATATAGTATCAGTATCTGATATGTTTAGTGTAGTTCTAACCTGAATGCAAAATTGACGGTTGTCACAAACGGCATCACCAGGAATTCATAGTGACCGTACCTTGTGCAAAAAGCAGTTTTCAAAACGTCTTCTTCTTTAACCTTCAGCTGATGATAACCAGATCTTAGATCAATCTTGGAGAAATAACAGGCTCCAACTAATTGATCGAAGAGGTCATCAATTCTGGGAAGCGGATACTTGTTCTTGATCGTGCGCTTGTTCAGTTCCCGATAATCAATACACATTCTCATCGAACCATCCTTCTTTTTCTAAAATAGAACTGGTGCTCCCCAAGGCGAAGAACTGGGTCTGATGAAGCCCTTATCGGAAAGATCTTGTAGTTGCGTCATCATTTCTTTCATCTCTGGTGGCGCTAAACGATACGGTGCACGAGCAATAGGAGCGGCTCCAGGAATCAGATCTATACCAAACTCTACTTGTCTAATGGGAGGAAGACTATTCAAGTCTTTGGGAAAAACTTCTGGAAATTCACTAACAACGGGAATATCCTCCAACGTATTCTTTTCTAGCTTAGTATCTATCACATAAGCTAAGTAACTCGGGCAACCCTTGCTGACACACTTACGAGCTTTTATCATAGATATAAGGCAAGACTATTGATTTCTATGATCACCATAAATCACTACCGGTCCCCTCTCAGGTAAGACAACATTAATTATTTTCTTATCACAAACTATGTTAGCTTGATTTTTGGCTAACCAATCCATCCCCACTAAAACATCAAACTCGATCGAAGATAATATTTATCACACAACTATCAAAAACTTCTTTAACCGATACATGGTTATCATTTGCAGTATCTACCGTCAAAGCATGATCTAACACTTTAGACTTTAAATGCATGTAAGCAGCAAATGAAGGAGATACGAACGATCGGTTTGCACCGGAGTCAAATAACACTTTAGCACGTGTAAAGTTTATGAAAAATGTACCGGTAACCGCATCCAGAGTTTCCTCCGCTTCTTGAGCTGTAATCTGAAATGCACGGCCCCTTGCTCTTGGTTGCTCTGGCCTTTGCACTACTGGTCTAACACCTGCTGGTTTCCCCGACGTACCCCCTTGCTGTACTCTTCCCCTTGGACAATCAGACAGAATGTGATCCGGAGAATTACATGAGAAACAAAACCGCGTTACTCGACCGTCTTTAGCAACATGTCCGGTCTTCCCACACATATAACAAACCCGAGTATCAACTTGACAGTTTCCTTGGTGGATACGATTGCATTTCTGACAAGGTCTTTCCGCTGGTCGGAAAGGCGGGCGGTTATCAAACCTCTGAAATCTGGATTTCTTTGGATCATACTGTGGTCCTTCCCACTTTCTTTTTCCCATACCTTTATCACTAACGTTTCTCCCTTTATCCCGTTCCACAGTTTTCGCGGTGTCTACTGCGGCTGAGAAAGTTTCTGGTCCTTTAGCAATCACTAAACTTCTGACTCCTGAATTCAACCCAAAGATAAACCTTTCAATCTTCATTGCCTCCGTGGCAACGTAGTATTCCGCAAAACGAGACTTTTCCAGAAAACGAGCGGTGTAGTCCCGAACTGACAAATTCCCTTGCTGCAAGTTCATAAACTCCCCTTCCAATTGTTTAACTGCGGCTTGAGGACAAAACTGTTTCCTGAAAGCTATAACAAATTCTTCCCAATAGAAGGTAGAATATATGTCAGACCCTCCCGAAGAAATATGAGCTTCCCACCAGTATAAAGCATCGCCTTTTAACATTGCGGTTCCATAAAGTACTCTATCCTCTTCAGCGCATTTACTAGTCTTGAAGATAGCTTCTATTTCCTTCAGCCACTTCATAGCTTTCACTGGATCCCGATCTCCTGAGTACGTAGGAGGCTTGCAACTGAGAAACATTTTATAATCACACTTTTTCATCACTGGTACGACAGTAGGTGTGATAGGCATCACCGTTTAAGTATTACGAGTCTGGTTAAACATGGCTTGAATATTTGCTTGTAACTTTCCCATTTCAGCTGTTAGATCGTCCCTTGTTACAAATGCAGTACCTCGCGGCTGAACTCTGCCGCCTGTTCTGCCTCTACCTCTTTCTCCCTCTCTTCCTCTTACCCCAACTGTTGGATTTGTTCTATCATGATCTCCTCTTCCCCCTCGATTCGTTTGTCTAGTACCACTTGCCATTATGTTGATTCAAACAAGGTTAATATACACATAAACACATACTCCATATAACAAGGTACTCCGATTCAAACATGTACCTGTAAGATCATAATTACACTGGCCAGGTGTAATCTGAAATTACCTTACATGATGTTCCTTCTACCTTTTTATATTTAATATCCCAAGGTTCTAAAATAATAGGGTTATCCTACTTCACATGCAGTTTAAGTCTAGGTACAGATACGAATACCTAAATCCCTTAAACTAGGGCTCTGATACCATCTTTAACAACCCGGTCCCAAACATTCAACAAATAACATAAATTGCATAATGTCGTTACATAACAAGATACATCATATTGCATTTACGGTCCCCTAGCTTAACAAAATAAGTCTTTCAGTACAAACTTTTACATAACAACTACTGAACATGATAGTTACAAAACACTTCATGAGTCTTCAAAAGAAATTTCTAGATCTTTCCTATCACTTGTCCTTATTTGCTCCATGACCTGGAATACATATTTAAAACAAAATGAGGGTTAGACCTAATGGTCTAAGTGAGAAAATCCCTGTCATTTTTAAAACCATTTGCACAAATACCATATATATATCACAAAAGATAAATACCAATCATAACTCACACATCATGTACTTTTCCTGTCTCATTCCCATGGCCATATTAGTTGGTTGCAACCCAACTAATAAATTAACTCCGCTGTACGACAATTACAACCAACACCGTTGTACGAATATTACAGCCAACACCACCAGTCCTAAGCCCGGCCAACACACTCTCGTATAGTGTAACACTCATGTAATTATAATATACATCTCCACATATTATATTTCAAATATAAGCACATAATCACATATCCAATACACACATATATGTATTCCAGTTTGAAAACATTTTGAAGTAAAACTCACATGTTAGTCTATCAAAACATTCTCCAAGCTTTTCTCAAAACGACTCTGCTTCCACTTCAAATTCACAGAATCTGTACAAATCAAATACATACTCCTCTTTACCAAATGAACACATAAGGCTTACTTAATAGTCTAAGAACTTAGAATAACTTAATTCCTCAAATATCTTTCCCAAACCCGAACTTAAGTCAAGTACATAGTATTTTCAGTCTTCATTTATACTCTATCCAAAGTCCAACAAAAACACAATATTACTGGACACTTAAAAGCATCAAAATCTCAAAAATAACCAAAACAACTCAAGTTTCCGGATACAAACAGAACTTTCCGGACGGCTAGGACAATCCGGACAGCATGCCCTTTCCGGACAACCATAACAATCCGGACAACATCCGGACACCAGGGTAATCCAGATACCATCCGGTATCTTATTTCATCTGGAAACATAGAAAAGAGGAACTTACCGGGTAATAGCTTGTCCGGACACCTGCAATCAAAACTACCGGACACTACCAACGAGACTACCAGACACTACCAACGAGACTACCGGACACTTTCATACTGTGTCCGGAAACCTCTGTCGGTTTGTTCCATTTTACCTAGAAATCGACAGAATTCAACCCTAGATATTAAATCAACAATTATACTCCGATAGGAACCATCTACTAGCAATTACAAACATAAATTATAAAGGAACATACCTTCAAATCACATCTAAGTAGACCAAATGGAGCCTTAACCCTCTTCCTTTTCTTCTCCTTCTTTTTCTCTCAAAACACACACTTACACACACTGATTTTACTGATTATGAAAATATCTGAATATCTTTTAGATAATATCCACCCATATTTACTATTTCAGCCCTTAAACTCTTCACTAATGACCATGATACCATGAACTTATAAATTGAGCCAAACTTACCCTAAACACATTATTATAAAGTTACCCGGGGTATTACAGGAATGTCCTATTGTGTCCGGTAACTGTAACAGGAATGTCCTATTGTGTCCGGTAACTGTAACAACCCGAAAATTGGAGAACCAAAATTGGGGCCACGGACGTCCGCAAAGGGCATGCCGGACGTCCGCGAGGTGCGGAAGCCCGCGGGTCGTCCGCGGAAGCAACAGAGATTTAGATGGTTTTTGGTTCGGCCGAGGCCGGACGTCCGCGAAGTGCCATGTGGACGTCCGCGACCTGTCTGATGGATTAACTTAGGTATTTTAAGCCATTTTTCTACCTGTCTCCTCATTTTCACTCTCAAACCCAACTCAATCTCTCTCTCTCTCTCCCTCTCTCAGCCGATTTTCCTCAAGAACACAACCCTTCTCCTCTTCTTCCTCATTTCTTCACCAAACTAAACCCACTTTCCACCATTATTGAAGATATGGAAGCTTGGAGCTTTTGTGGGTGATTAGGAGGTTTTGTTTGGAGATTCATGTGATAAAGGTAATATTCCTCTACCCAAATGCTAGGTGATTGTTGATTTCATCTTCTTTCTATTTTGTGGTTTTGTTGGATGATTTTGGTGGTGGTTGGTTGAGGTGATCTTTTCCTTCTTCATTTATGAAGATTAGGGTTTGGTATTTTTGGAGAGAGATTTGTACTTCGAGTATTTTAATGAGTAAAATTCAAGTGTTGACATCTCCGTGTTTTATATTAAAAGTGTAAACTTTGGAGTAAATGCTCTGTGATGGGGATTTTGGAAAATTATTTGTCCTAACCTAGAGTGCGTGGAATTGCTTAAATTTTTGGAACGTTAATACGCACTGTTTGTACGATTCGAAATTGAAGTCGATTTAAACCCTTTTCGGTGCCAACCAATTAAAAACGCTTATTTTCTCCCAAGTTTTGGGGAAACACGTTAATGTATGGTTATGGTAAAAAATGTTTTACTCTTATGTCATTATATGACTAGATGAGAACATTTTGAATATTGATTTAAAGAATTGCATCTTTTGAAATTTGTTACGAATGATTTGATACATGTGATTTCGTTTCAAGAGAACCACTAAGAGAGTGTTACAAGCTTGGCTACTTTTTCCAAATTTGAAATTTCATCTTGACATTTTAGTCGACATCTTTGAATGATGAAAACGTATTGAATTTGACTATAAACTTAGAACCGACGCAAATCATTTTTTTTACCAAAGTACATTTATGGGATTGTTTCACCGATTGTGAAATAAACTGACGTGTGTGTACCCTAGTGTTAAATTTTGTTTCATGCTATTCATGATTTGAAAAGGAAAATTTTGGAATCGGGTGACATTCAAACCATTTTTGTGGCACGTATAGACCTTTTGGTTGCACAATATTTAATGTGGGAAATTACCTTACGTGCATGACATAGATCAATCCATGCTAGGACCGTATCGATTTCTTTCAGAGAAGTTGTTTGTTGTGCTTTTGCGCTTTGTTAACGATATAAATTTCGGTGAAATGGTTCTCAAGATGATTTTCATAAGTGGGATGAGCATGTCCATTTTTACGCGACTACCTAAATGATAGTAGTAGTTTTTATGCGTACGGTTAACTTGATATGAAAATCTTTGTGTGGAAAACTTCTGTTAAAAGTTTCTACAAACATTTTTGAATGGCATATTTGTTAAATATTTCGCTTGAGAAGCCTTGAACTCATAGGAACCTTGGAAAGGTTAAGTAACCCAGTTAAGAGTAAGTGTGTGTAGCACTTTGAAGGTGGAAGGTTGGGTATTCCAGACGTGATAGTACTGTAGGCTGAATGGTATCGGCTGCGGGGATGATGCACCTTGTAACTAAAGTATTTGATTCGCAGTATCTTATATTGAGGTCGGTGGTAACCATTCGTGTCAGAAATCTTATTTTGAGCTCTTGGTCAATTTTCGTAGGTGGGACCCTTTAGACATCATATCAATAACTTCGGTTTTGTAAGAATGCTCGACGAGTGAAACTCGGATGTTGAGTATGTTGTGACTCAAAGTTTGGTGGTATATCTAGGTGTCAACTTTTGGGCTTGAGGCCAAGCACCGTTAGTGTAATCGGGGGATTGTAGCCCGATTTTAAAGGAATGATGGTAATGGTTGTAGTAATCTTAAGCTGCTCATTTGTGATAAGAGGATTTAGGGAAATGACTTCCCTTGTGTGGTAAGAGAATCTGTCGATTGGATTGGACACATCTTTGGGATTGTGTAATTGATGAGTCAGTAATGACCGTTGGTGTTGGAATTGATGGAATCCGTTGAGAGTAAATACTAGTTCAGTAGCGGGATTATTTGGGGATTCTGAAGTTTTGGTTGATGTTGGTAGTGATTAAACGTTGGGCTGGTTTGGAGGGAAAATTTAAGAATGATTGGGGAGTTCGGATCTGCCATTTGGAAAGTATGGATCACTTAAGGTTGGGAGACAACTTAAGTCTGGTGGTCGAAAGCCACACTAGTAAATTAGGTCTTCAATTGGATGTAAGTGTTTTATTCCTAAGCGAGGAGTTGTTGTGAGTAGCACCAAGAAGCCGTTGTGGGCAATTCTATGGGAAATAAATTGGAACCTAGTTGTAACCGGGGGAAATTGGAATGTTTGGGCGTGGTGGCCATTAACTGTGTGAGAATTAGATTTCGAAAATGAAATATCTTTAAGGTTGGGAGGATTGTAACACCCTAAAAATTGGAGAACCAAAATTGGGGCCACGGACGTCCGCAAGGGGCATGTCGGACGTCCGCAAGGTGCGAAAGCCTGCGGGTCATCCGCGGAAGCAACAGAGATTTGGATGGTTTTTGGTTCGGCCGAGGCCGGACGTCCGCGAAGTGCCATGCGGACGTCCGCGACCTGTCTGATGGATTAACTTGGGTATTTTAAGCCCTTTTTCTCCCTCTCTCCTCATTTTCACTCTCAAACCCTAACTCAATCTCTCTCTCCCTCTCTCAGCCGATTTTCCTCAAGAACACAACCCTTCTCCTCTTCTTCCTCGTTTCTTCACCAAACTAAACCCACTTTTCACCATTGTTGAAGATATGGAAGCTTGGAGCTTTTGTGGGTGATTAGGAGCTTTTGTTTGGAGATTCATGTGATAAAGGTAATATTCCTCTACCCAAATGCTAGGTGGTTGTTGATTTCATCTTCTTTCTATTTTGTGGTATTGTTGGATGATTTTGGTGGTGGTTGGTTTAGGTGATCTTTTCCGTCTTCATTTATGAAGATTAGGGTTTGGTATATTTGGGGTTTTGGATGATTAATGTTTTGGGAATGATTGTACATGGTTGGATCGGGTTATTGATGGTTGGAAAAATATGGATCTAGGTTTTGGAGATTTTGGCTTGAAGATGCAAGTTGCTTCAAAGGAGCTTACGTATGGGAAAAAATCTAGATTTAGCCTAAATCTAGCAAGGTGAGTTCAAGTTACATTGTGAAAACTGTGTACATGCCAAAAGGTTATTTTTCCAAGTAATTATGTGTTTTACATGAAAATTATCAATGTTGAGTTATTTGGTGGGTTTTAACCTTTGAGATATTTATTGTGGTAAATATTTTAAAACACTTACATTGGAATTTTTGGGAAAATGTGATACATAAATCATACATAAAAATGGGTTATTGATTTATGTTATAAATGGAGTCTACTTGTTATGAAAATGCATTTTGTGTATATTTTGATAACATGCATTTAGTACATTATGGGACGGTTTGGAAATGTACGCTGTGAGTCCTTTGGAAAAGAGGGTTGTCCCAACCCAGGGTTCTATTTCGGGTTTTCATGGATTTGAAATATTATTAGCAAAAGTGTGTGTTGCTACGTTTAATCTCATGTTATGACTTTTCATGAATTATCTTTTGAGTCAGTTGAGTTTATGGCTCGGTATTGATTTTGTTAAGTCTTGAGGACAATTGTCCAGTTTTGATAGCTCAAAGTTGAGTTTTGATCATGATTTACGATATGCATGTTTTATATGCATTTGTTTATTCATTTGGGGTCATGTAACGTTTTAGACCTTGTTAGCTATGGATCCATAGGCATTTGAGTTTCCCCAGTCTTGCGGGCAAGAGATCGGGATTGATTGAGCTCAATTTACGGGGCGTTAGTTTCTCCTTTGTAGCACGGAATAGGCATCGGGTTCCATGATAAGTAAGGCATGGGCCTATATGGTCGGGCATCGTCTCATGGGCAGTAAGGTGTAATTCCATATGTGCTTGGCACGGGATAGGTATCGGGTTCCATGATAAGTAAGGCGTGGTCCTAAATGGTCGGGCATCATCTCATGGGCTGTAAGGTGTAATCCCAAATGTGTTGTTGTGGATATGGAGTGACCCAATGTATAGACCTGGGGTGGTTGAAGTCGGGGGCTCCCTGGTCTAGCGGGCAATAGATCTGGAGTGATTGAGCTCAGTTTACGAGAGTAATACACGTGTGTGTTTTATTGAATAATAGGTGACCCACTTGTGTGTTCCGTCACGTGCAATGTATACGGGTCTCCCCCGTCACCGAAAGGTGTTATTTTGGGTATTTATGTGTATCCATGTTTTCGGTCACGTATCTTATTTATGTGAAATGTTTCTCCACGTTATAGGAGTTATGGGTTATGTTTTATCCATGTTTTGGAGGGTTTGGGAATAATGGCGAGTTGAATTGTGAATTTAATTGTTTTGAGTATCAAATGCTATTTTGCCTTTCACGTTGATTTTGGAAATGAGTCTATTTTGGAAATCATGTTATATTAAAGATTTCAGCATGGAAATTGTGTGAGTTGGAAAACGGGTGATTTGCATTTAAAGTAAACTCTTTTGAAATCATGACTAACACTACATTCCTCTCGATTTATGAATTTATATGGTCATGATAAAACTCTTGAACTCACTAGGCGTTAGCCTAACCCTTTTTATTTGTCGGCATGTGCAACAGGCTCAGGTTGGGAGTAGCTTTAGCTACACTGTAAAGTGGCGAATGCTAGTAGAGTGCACGAGAGGTGATTTGATTAGTGAAACCTTCCGCATTTATTTGGGATTAGCAACTTGTGTTGTGTTGTGTTAAGTAACGCCCGTTTTAAGTTATTAATTGTGGAAATTATGATGTTTAAATTCCAAGGTATTTTCAGGGATGATCCGTAGAAATAATTTTATCCTCGTTTGGTTATTTTATTGAAATTAAAGTTAGTTGCTCGTTCCAATTTTGAGGGTGTTACAGTAACCTCAATTTGTCCGGACACTCTGTCATTCCAAGTGCCCTGTTCCTCACCGCCAAGACTCAATCCGATCCCGACTGCACCGAATCTCGCCAAGGTACGTATAGTTTCCGTTCAAACAAATGTAGACTAACATCGTCTCTATCAGGTACACATGGCGGATCAACAAAACATCGGTAACCAACCAAATGAGGAGTTCATTGACGAGGCGGCTGATAACGCACTCATTGACCCGGACCACATCTCTGAAATCAAGGGGAACAACCACCACCTCGACGCTGCTGAGTTCCGACCACAACACCGTGTGGTCGTGGACATTTTACTTGGTCACCCCTTTCGACATGCGCTCAACGACACCACCGACGTTCCAGAGATCTATCTCCAACGAGTCTGGAACACCATCTGTGTTGCCACTACTCACAACTCCCAGTCCATTCAAGCGCAAATCGATCATCATCCGTTCGCTCTCACACCCGACACGTTCCGACGCCTACTCTCACTACCAGAGACCACTGGCGACGGCCGAGCAGCGTTCGACCCTGCAATCGACGACGACACTGTATGTGCCGAAATCTGTGCACTCGGATACAACCACGCACTCAACCGCTCATCCGCTTTCAACTGGAAATACTTGGCGCGAATCTGGAACACCCTGGTCACCATCTTGAACAGGTGTCTCTCCTCCCAATGGAAGGGCATCGACCAATGCACCGCAAACTTCCTGCTCCTTGTGCATGCGGTCATCTACGATCGCCACGTGGACTTCTCCACTATCATCTGGCACGAGCTTGTCAACACCATCCGGACCATCAGCGGCACTAAAGAGGGAAAGTTCATCCCTTACATGCGGTTTCTATCGCTGGCCATCCGACAACATATGGACACAAACATGGCCATCCCTCGCCGAACGAACCACCTGGTATGTCCTCCCTTCAGCTTACACTACTTAGTGATCCCCAACCCAGCATACACACAAGCCATGCGTATACCCGACGCCCTACTGGCATACGCGGATCCCAATGCACCGAGTGTGGTAGAATATAAGAGAGCGATAGGTCTAGGTGCTCCTATGGTCCAGCCAGAGCCGTAGGGACCTCCCCAAGGAGTTAGACCCGAGCGACGTGAGGGTCCAAGGACACGAGGAGGTAGAGTCCAGGTAGCTGGGGCTCCCGGACGGGGCGCGCTGAGAGTACACTCTGTGAGGGGAAATGAAGTGGGCGGAGCAGAGGATTTGCGTGCCAGTACAAGCCATACCACCCGACCCTCTAAAAGCCAACCTTCCCGACCGTCTACAAGTAGACCAACTACCCCTCCACATACTATCTCGACCACCCGTACCACCTCTGAGGTCGGACCGTCGACTTCCCTACACAAGGTCCCGGTCGTCCAAGCCCCTATACTAGACCAAGATCCCGACTTCGATACAGATGAACCGATCTCACCGAAGATACAAACCGGAGTCTTGGACTTTGAAACCACCGACTCCGATACGGACCGCACTATCCGTTTATCCATGATGCCACCTCGTATCGGACGTCACCCGCCCATGACTGAAGAAACTCCATCCGACTCGCCCACACCCTCCGAAATCCCTTCATCCGAGCATATTACGGGAGACATAAGGAGAGAGGAGGGACACTTAGTTGAAAATTTAGAACAAGTGAGACGAAGAGAATGAAGATCGAAAAAGAATCATGAGAGGGCGAGCTTACAAAATAGAGCGGAGAATGAGCGAATCCGAGCCTGTGTCGCCCAGGTAGCCACATCTGCTGTCTCGTCTCATCCGTTGGGACGAGACATTGAAGAAGCCATCGTGGACCTAGCGACGCAAATGCACAACCTCCCTAGCCACTCAACTAGCTCTCAATAGCTAGTTGTTTCAATTTCTCACGAGGACATTATTTGGGCAAAATTTCACAGGTCTCGATCGCGACCAGAGAAGGTAAGACGTATGTCAAGAGCTATACCTTGTATTAAGATAAGATCCCGACGAAGACCCAAAGAACCTCCGCCATCCCTCCTAAAAGGTAAGTCGAGAGTTCCTCACGACACTCGACCTCGACGTCGCCCGTTCCGCACGACCATCGCATAAAACCGTACGACCTCGACCGACTAACGCGTTAACAATTGTTATGTTTGTTTAAGTGTTTAATGCAGGAGTCAAAGTTATTAATAGACAACGGCTATAACCGACGAAATCAGTTATGAGCATCAAAACTCATATTGAAGACGAAGACCGTTACAACAATCATCAAAGATCTTAATGATTCAATTAAAGTCATTCGAATACTATAAAATCCCAGCTCAATCATCAGTTCAGGACACCTGATCAACACCAAAGCATCAGAGAACATCAAACACATAAGCTAAACATCCGAGCTCAAAAGAACACTACAAGCGAAAGGCTCTCACTCGAAGAACTGCACTCGACGCACGACTTTCGCTCTCGACCAACAGTTTTACATATTGTTTTCACACACGACATACACTTGTTTTACATTCCATACACTTGTACTTTACATTTCGAAGTCTTTCCTTCATTTGTATTGTAATCTTTGTACTATCGACACCCGGAACACCAAGGACATCGCCCCTGAGTGGCGACCATAGTGCAGCGACGACATCTACTGTCGTCCGTAGGTTTTTTCCTCGTTGAGGTTTTTCCTGCGTCATCAAATCCTCTGTCTCATTTACATTTTTATCTTTGTCACACGCTTTTGTCGAGAGATTCCTTTCTTTAGTTGTTAAAGTCCACATCGACCTTAACTTGTCCCTTTGGTGCGATTTTTGGCGTTAACAGTTTGGCGCCATCCGTGGGACCCCATCTAGAGAAAATATTCGACAAGCGTGTGTGGTACTAACAGTTTCTTGGAGTTTTCTCTTGTTTTCTGTTACAGGAAAATGGCAGCCCCTGGAGATCAGCAGCATGTTATTGCCCAGATGTATCAGGAGCTTAAAGTCGCCCGAAATCAAATCAATTTCATGGCCGAGCAGAGTCGCAGAGCAGCTGAAGAAATTACGCGGCTGAGAAATCCTTTTGGACCTCAGAATGGTCCTAGACCATTCGTCCAGAATCCCAGTCCAGGGTCATTCGGCCAAAATGGTCCTAGGTCATTCGTGCAAAATCCGGGTCCATGATCAGGTCCGTTTGCTCAAAATCAGCATCCAGGTCCGTTCATGCACAACCCGCAGTCGGGGCCGTTTAACCCAAATCCCCAGTTCGGGACGGTTCCTCCTCAGCACATAAGGCCATCCCCATTTCAGAATGGATCGCAGCAGTTTCATTAAGGGTCGCAACCATATTATGTCCCTCTCAACGGGGACACCAATGGTTCGTCGCATGGCAATGGCACTAGTTCAGGTGTCAATCCGCAGACGTGCGTACCTCCTGATCCTGTCGCCCAACGGCTGAAGATGCTAGAAGATCAGAACGAGCGCGTCTTATCTTTGCTCGCCAAGCTACCTGGGGCAGCCGTACCCGTCGAGGTCGAGCCTCGATCAGGCTTTCAGGCGTCACCTTTCATCGACGAGATCGCGACCGTCGAAGTTCCGAAGAAATATAACATTCCCGCTTTCACATCTAAGTATTCAGGTGTGACTGATCCGACAGAGCACTTCGCGCAGTATAAGCAACTCATGTGGACGATCTTGATCCCACACATGTATCGGGAGGTCTGCATGTGCAAAAGCTTCAGTGCAACACTCACCGATCCTGCTCTCCAATGGCTGATCAACCTCAAACCCAAATCCATCGGGTCGTTCGCCGAGTTGGTCAACCAGTTCTCTCAGCAGTTCGCCAGCAGTCGCAAGATGAGGAAGCAGACCAGCGACCTATATTATGTCGTGCAGAATACTAATGAGTCTATTTGAAGTTATTTCAATAGATTCAATACGGAGATGATTAGTATCTGCAACTGCGACATCAAAACCGCGATCGAAGCCTACAAGCGTGGTCTGGACGATAGCTCAGGTTTATAAATCGACCTGACCAAGTATCCTCCAGAGAATTTCGAAGACGTCCGAGCCCGAACCCTAGCGTATATGAGGGTAGAGGACGACGCTGCCTTTCGTCGCAAGCATACCGACGACAAAAGGTCTCTAGGTGTGAGAAAGCCAGAGTTCAAGACAAAGGCAATTTCCAAAGCAGAGCCAGCGCGCCAGATTTCAAACGTCCGATTCAAGACAAAAGCGGAGGCCAAGATCGTGACCAAGTTTCCCCAGTACCCCAAGATATCCTCTTATGGATTCAAAGGGTCTACTAAGGACTTGGTCGAATCTCTGAAGACCGCCCAAGCGACTATTCGATGGCCAACGAAATCCGATCAAGACGATGCCAAGAAAGACAAATCCAAGTGGTGCGACTTCCATGTCGACCATGGTCACACGACAGACGATTGTATAGCTCTCAAAAAGGAGCTAGCATATCACGTCCCGAAGGGCAATCTCAAATATGTCATCGACGACGTGACCTCAGCTACCCACCATCGACCGTCAACCCCCGAGCATGCGAAGGTCGTCAATTGCATCAATGGTGGCTCCGACGTATGTGGCCTAACGTATTCCGCAGCCAAGCGACACGCCAGTCAAGTGCCCGACGATCGACCTATTCCATGTTCATCAAGACCCAAAGGAGATCTAGAGTTGGAAGCTATGAAGATCGTATTCGACCAAGACGACCTCGGCGACTCATATCAGAAGTATCATGACGGAATGATCATTCAACTCACGATTGGTAACTGTCTGACCCGACAAGTCTTGATCGATGGGGGCAGTTCAGCGAATGTTATCTTTCTCGACACCCTCAAGGCCATGGGAATCGATCGTTCGGAAATCACCCGGCGCTCGACAACTTTGGTCGGTTTCAATGGAGAAGCGACAAGCACCTATGGAGATATTATCTTGCCCGTCTATGCCGGAGGAATCAACAAGCAGACCAAGTTCAGCGTCATCGATTGTGCGTCGGCCTTTAACCTCATCTTAGGTCGACCATGGATCCCTGAAATGAAAGCCGTCCCCTCGACGTATCATCAGATCCTAAAATTCCCTACGCCATGGGGAATCTAAGAAATCAGAAGTGAGCCGAAAGTCGCTCGAGAATGCTACAACTCTACCTTGAAGCCGCGAAAATGAACTATCCAGCAGACGCAACACGACATTAAGGTCTCGACAGGTTTGTCCTTCTATCCTTGAGCACGAACTGATGCCTGTCCTACAGGAATAAAACGACCGTCTTGCCTTGTCGTGCGAAAACACGGTCGACCAGACGTAAATGATACTTCCCAAAATCTCTGTATCAATCCGTCATTCATAATCTATTTTTTCCCGAAAAAATAATAATAAATGACGGGGGCCAAATACCAAGAAAAGAAGAATTCAAACAGGTATGTTTTCTAAAATCCTTTGTTCTTTCATACGGTTTATCATCACGAATGACTACTGACTTAAGCATCGGAGGGTCGTTGGTTAGACAACGACCAACCTCTGACATTGTTTATTCCGCAGAATCGCACGACAATAGTCAAACGACTCTAGTTTCGCCTGGTCGCACGACATAAACGACCAAGTCTATGACTTGATCACCCTTTACAGGGACGCACGATTCAAATTCATCGCAGGACTCAGTCATACGATTGCAAAGTTTAACGATCTCATGATCTAAGTTTCTTGACTTAGAAAATTTTAATACTCTGAATATACACTTTGATCGCACGAATACATGTTTGCTTGCATAGTTCGTGTTTTAGCTATTCTTCTTCTAAAGCCTTTGTCGCTTGTATCTACTGTAATGCATGACAAAATCACTGTGTATTACGTTCTCAGTTGTTATACCTCAGTCGTATAATTTCCTATGTTTCACAAATATCGTGGCATTTACCGAATATACAAAGCATAAAACAAAAGTTCAAAGTTTTATTTACAAAATGTCAATTACATACTTGACCACCAACGGGGTTGTTAATGCCAAAAATCACACCAAAGGGACAACTTAAGGTCGATGTGGACTTAAACAACTAAAGAAAGAATATTTCGACGAAACGTGCGACGAGGATAAAAATAAAGAAACAAGGGGTTTGATGACGCAGGAAAAACCTCAATCGAGGAAAAAACCTGCGGACGACAGGGGGTGTCGTCGCTGCACTATGGTCGCCAATCAGGGGCGATGTCCTTGGATACTGGTGTCGATCGTACAGTGATTACAGTACAAATGAAGAAAATGCTTCGAAATGTAAAGTACAAGTGTTTGAACGTAAAAACAGGTGTTTGTCGTGTACGAAACAAAGTGTGAACTGCTGGTCGAGGGTTGTTGTCGTGCGTCGAGAGAGATACTTATAATAATGGTTCTTCACTACAGGTGTTCTTGAATATTGCTTCGGTTGTTAATCGCCGGATATTCGATGTCTTGAAATGTTGTTTGAGCTTTATATTTATAGTCTTCGTGTCCTTAGCTTCATCCATGAATGCTCCTTTAATGGCCTTAACGGTTGGAAACGGTCGCCGGAGTAATGATCTTCATCCGTTACGGTCGCCGGCTGTTTAATGATTGCGTCGGTTATAGTCGTTGCTTCTTAATGACTTTGACTCCTGCATTAATCACTTAACAAACGTAACAGTCATGGTTAACGTTAGTTTGGTCGAGGTCGCATGGTTCTATGCGACGGTCGTATGGGACGAACGATGCTATGGTCGAGCGTCATGGGGGACGTACGACTTACCTTTTACGGGAGACGATGGATGTTTCCCTGGTTCTTGTTGAGACCTTATCTTAATACAAGATATAGCTTAGGACATGCGTCTTACCTGTTTTGGTCGTGGTCGAGCGACGTGATTTTTTGCCCAAACAATTTGCCCCCAAAATTTGAAAATTGAATGTCAAATTTAAGTTTTAAATTTTGCTTGTCGAATGCTTAGAGTTGTGACCTGTGTTGAGGGACTTACATGGTTGTCGTGGAACTAGACCGGTTCGCCTTTAACTGAACGAGATGTTGAAAAGTTGTGACGTCATACTGACGCGCGATGATGCTTACCAGCTGTCGAGGACAGGTGTCGAAGATTCGGATAGATATGGACGCGTGTTGATCATCAACAGACTCGACTTGTTGTGCTTTCCTGATTTTCTTTAAAAGTTTTCTGTTTCTGATGAGGCCCTTCTCTAGAATCTCGACTTTGTTCAAATTTTGGGTGGTTGGAAATCTATCAAGGGTTGCGATACCCGAATCGTTGACGATGTTGGTTACGATGAACACGATGTCTGTGTATTCTGCGCACCTGGCGACGATGTCTTCTGCCACGTCAACCCTTTCGTCAGCCGACAGGGGCGGGGGTGTAAAGACGGGAGAGAACGAGGAGGAACTTATGGTGATCAGCTTTGCGCTGTCGCCGTCCCTCTCACTTGACTACATCCTCGTCAGGATGAAGTCACTTCCGCATCTGGGGAAACATCATCCCTTAGTTTCCGAGGAGTGTTTTCAAAGGATCTTTATTGAAGAGATAGGGTTGTGTTTAGCCGAACTGGAGTTCCTTGTAAGTATTTCTTTCAAAACTTGTGTTATCGATGTTCTTTAGCTGAATGTTTTGCTAACGTGTTCCTTCTGTTTTTGACAGATATTCTTGTTTCTTCTCATCAAGTGTGTGAAGGCAGATAAAATGTTGGAGTGGAGGTCGATCGTCGAGAAGAATATATTCCTTCCTCCAACCTTAACATTAAACTTAAGAGCCACATTCTCAGAGTGTCGAGGCGTAAGGAGTTGGAAGATAACTCCTAATATACTCGTTTGATCCTTGCATCAGTTCTTCAGGATTGATAGGATTTCGAAGATCGAGATTTTTGAACAGAGCTTGCCATCGACGTGCTTCTTTAGTTCTAGGGTAGATTTTTGGGTTTACGAGCTAGACTTTTTATGTTCGATCATTGGTGGTCGGGTTGTTGGTATGCAACGACTTTTGACTTTGTAGTTACTTGTCCGACTATCAGTCGTTCATATGTAATCGTTCAATGAAGATCCTTCTTTTGCTGAACTCGTGTTTTTAATTACATATGTCGTGGATAAATGTAATATTGATCATAAAATTCGTTAAGTATGAAATAAACGGAGGATCGTGCGACTTAGGCTTTTATTGCAATATAACGGTTGAAACATAAATCATGTATTTGGACTGTAATAATAAACACAAATATATATCATCGATGTGTTAGAACATACAAAGTTTTTCTAAGTTCCAGAAACTTAGATCGAGGAATCATTTAGACCTTACATGTGACTGTATCGTATGATGAAATTCCAGAATGTATGCCTCTGTGGTAAAACAATTAAGTCACACACTCGGGTACTCATGTCGTGGGTACCTGCGACAAAGTTCGTTAGAGGTCGGTCATCCAACGATCTCACGACGTTCACTGTCGTGTTAAAAAAAAACTCTGCATGAGAGGAAGGAGACTCTAAAAGAAATACTTTTTCAGATGCGTCGCGTTCCAACTTCGCGGGATTTCTAGATTGTCGAGGGTCTGAAGTCGATAGGCTCCTTTACCAACGACTTCGGAGACGCGGTAAGGTCCTTCCCACTTAGTAGAAAGCTTACCTGCGTTGAGCTCCTGGGTGTTTGGGAATACTCGATGGAGGACGTAATCTCCTTCTTGAAAGACTTTAATTTTGATGTGTTTATTGAAATGTCGCTCGACTGCCTGCTTCTGCGACGCCATCCTGATCAAGGCGGATTCTCTGAGCTCTTCTAGGGCGTCGAGGTCATGACTTAAATCAACCAAGTTGGGGTCGATGGAATTGTGCCTCGAAGTCGGGAGATGAACTTCGATTGGTAGGACGGCTTCACAACCGTAGACGAGAGAGAAGGGGGTTTGTCCTGTGGACGTGCGGGGTGTCGTGCGATTTTCCCATAGGGCTGAAGGGAGCTCTTCAACCCATCTTCCTTTTGCAGCTTTTAATCGTTTCTTGATCGAGGCTACAATAGTCTTATTACTCGACTCAGCAAGTCCATTGGCTTGGGGATATCTGGAAGTCGAGGTCGTCAGTTTGATGTTCCTATCTTCACAGAACTGTTGGATCCTGTCGCTTATAAATTGGGATCCATTATCGCAGACAATTTCAGATGGAATCCCAAACCTGCATATGATGTTAGTCTGGATAAAAGAAATAACTTCTTTATCCCTGATTTGGGAGAAAGCAGTCGCTTCGACCCACTTGGAAAAATAATCAGTAAGTACGAGGAGGAATACCTTTTGTCCTGGAGCAGGTGGCAGCTTGCCGACGATATCCATTCCCCATCTCATGAAGAGCCATGGGATAAGTGTCGAGTGCAAAGGTTACGAAGGTTTATGAGACATACCTGAGTGTCGTTGACAGGGGTCGCAATTATAGACATACTTGATGGCGTCTTGTCGCAGTGTTGGCCAAAATATCCTTGTCGGGATATACGATTAGCTAAACTACGACCTCCTAAATGATTACCACATTCGCCGTCGTGCATCTCTTGGAGGATTTTCTGGGCTTGATTTTTGCTGATGACGCACATTAAATTTAAGCCCGTCGATGATTGCAGATAAAGTTTATTTTCGATCATGACGTACTTAGATGCTTTGAATCTGAGTTTTCGAGCCTCCATTTTGCCTTCGGGGAGTTGGTCATGCACGAGGAAATTTCGAATGTCGCGTGACCAATCATCTTCTTCGTCTTCGATCTGGATGACGTCTGTGTTTCCAATGAACGACGTTGCCAGGTGAATCCTAGGAATAACATCAAATTTTGGTTCAACTAAAGCGGACCCAAGGTTTGCTAATGCGTCGGCCTGAGTGTTATGGTCTCGCGGAATTTGTTCAACAGAAAAAGATTTAAATTTTTTGGAAATTTCTTTTCCCACGCTTAGATATGCTGTACTTTTTTAATCCTTGGCTGCGAATTCTCCATTGATTTGTTTTACTACCAACAGGGAGTCACTCTTGGCATGCAGTGCGGTTGCCCCCGAGTCATGGGCCATATTCATTCCCATGATCAGGGCTTCGTATTTGGCTTCGTTGTTGGTGGTTTTGAAGTCGCATCGGACCGAGTATACCATCTTACCCCCCTGTCGCGACTTTAAGACGACACCCAATCCAGAGCCTCTAATGTTGGAGGATCCGTCGACATGTAGGATCCAAGGTACGTCGTCGTGAGTCGCCACAGTGGATACTTCGAGCTCTGCTTTTTTCTCCAACTCAGGGTTGAAATCGGCGATAAAGTCTGCCAAGGCTTGCGATTTGATCGCGGTCCTGGGCTTGAAATCGATGTCATAACTGCTGAGATATATGTCAACTCAGGTTTCCTCAAAAGAGACTTAAGAGGAAAGTTAGTTACGACAGTAATAGGATGCGATTCAAATCAGTTTTTCCATGGAAGAATACCTGGTTTCTGCGTCCAAGAGAGAATTACTTACGTAGTAGATTGGCAATTGTTGCTTTTCGTCTTCTCGTGCTAGTACGGCGCTTACCGCATTTGGACTGACAGCTAAATACAACTGTAAGACCTCATGATCGTGAGGTTTCGACAGCAGAGGAGGCGACGCCATATATTCCTTGAGTTTTTGCAATGCTTGCTCATGATTATTGGTCCAGTCGAAACCTTTATTTTTCCTGAGGACATTATAAAATAGATGACACTTATCTGAAGATCAGGAGATAAACCTGTTTAGAGCTGCTACTCGACCGGTGATTTTCTGGACTTCTTTGAAATTTCGAGGAGATTTGATCTCAATGATGGCCTTGATTTGGTCGGGGTTAGCCTCAATGCCTCGACGAGTGACCGTATAACCCAGGAACTTCCCGGCACTAACGCCAAAGGAACATTTCGTCGGATTGAGCTTCATGTCATACTTCCGGAGGATGTCGAACGATTGTCTGAGGTGATCAATGTGATCAATCGCTTGCTTCGACTTCACTAACATGTCGTCGATATATACCTCCATCGTGTCTCCAAGATGGTCTTTGAACATCTTGTTTACTAGCCGTTGGTAGGTAGAACCTGCATTTTTTAGTCCGAAAGGCATAACTTTGTAACAATAAATACCTCGATCCGTCATGAAAGCGGTTTTCTCTTGGTCGTCAACGTGCATTAAAATTTGGTTGTATCCATAATAGGCGTCCATGAACGTTAATAACTCATGCCCCGCGGTTTCATCGACCATGGCGTCAATATGAGGTAACGGGAATGGATCCTTTGGACAGGCTTTATTGAGATCGGTGAAGTCGATACAGACCCTCCATTTTCCATTCTTCTTGGCTACGACCACGACGTTAGCGAGCCAATCAGGATATTTTACCTCTCGAATCTTTCCTGTCTTGAGGAGGTTGTCGACCTCATCATTTATTACTTTATTTCTTTCAGGAGCGAACTTGCGACATTTTTGCTTGATAGGTTTGAACGATGGATCGACGTTAAGCTTATGAGCAATGACACTGGGGTCAATACCGACCATATCTTCATGTGACCAGGCGAAGCAATCAGCATGTTCATGCAAAAAGGATATGAGTTTTTCTTTAATGTGGGGATCAAGGGATGAACCCACAAGAATCTTTTGATCGGGTTTGCCTTGATCTAGAACGATTTCCTCCAAATGATACTCATCGACAGCTGCTGGGGAGTTTTGTCCATTTTCTAAGCTTGCGTGTACTGGTATAACGGCTTCTTCTGGATTCCCGTTATCCGCCATTTTCCTGCGACAGAAAACAGAAGAAACTCCAAGAAACTATTAGTAGAATGCACGTTTGTCGAGGATTTTCTCTAGATGTAGTCCCACGGATGGCGCCAAACTGTTAATGCCAAAAATCGCACCAAAGGGACAACTTAAGGTCGATGTGGACTTAAACAACTAAAGAAAGAATCTTTCGACGAAACGTGCAACGAGGATAAAAATAAAGAAACAAGGGGTTTGATGACGCAGGAAAAAACTCAATCGAGGAAAAAACCTGCGGACGACAGGGGGTGTCGTCGCTGCACTATGGTCGCCAATCAGGGGCGATGTTCTTGGATATTGGTGTCGATCGTACAGTGATTACAACACAAATGAAGAAAATGCTTCGAAATGTAAAGTACAAGTGTTTGAACGTAAAAACAGGTGTTTGTCGTGTACGAAACAAAGTGTGAACTGCTGGTCGAGGGCTGTTGTCGTGCGTCGAGAGCGATACTTAGAATAATGGTTCTTCACTTCAGGTGTTCTTGAATATTGCTTCGGTTGTTAATCGCCGGATATTCGATGTCTTGAAATGTTGTTTGAGCTTGATATTTATAGTCTTCGTGTCCTTAGCTTCATCCATGAATGCTCCTTTAATGGCCTTAACGGTTGGAAACGGTCGCCGGAGTAATGATCTTCGTCCGTTACGGTCGCCGGTTGTTTAATGATTGTATCGGTTATAGTCGTTGCTCCTTAATGACTTTGACTCCTGCATTAAACACTTAACAAACGTAACAGTCATGGTTAACGTTAGTTTGGTCGAGGTCGCATGGTTCTATGCGACGGTCGTATGGGACGGGCGATGCTATGGTCGAGCGTCATGGGGGACGTACGACTTACCTTTTACGGGAGACGACGGATGTTTCCTGGGTTCTTGTTGAGACCTTATCTTAATACAAGATATAGCTTAGGACATGCGTCTTACCTGTTTTGGTCGTGGTCGAGCGACGTGATTTTTTGCCCAAACAGGGGTCAAGCGCCAAAACAAAGAGAGTAAATTTTTTAAGCTACTGGAGGAACATCGGTCGCATCCTTGCCCGAAATCCCGTCATGAGGGCCCCCGTCTGCCACCTCCTTCACGCGATTTGCGACTTCTAGTTCATGCAAATCGTCAAAAAACTGAATGGCCAACTCGTCGGCGCGTGCCAAGGCCGACTTCTTCCGGTCCAGAGCTAACCTTTCCCTTTCCAACGCCGCACCTTCTCTTTCAAGAGCAGAAGCCACCAGATCTTCGACTCTCGACATCTCGGTGTACAACGCCAAAGACGACTGAAACGTCTAAAAACATATAAGAATACATTAGACAAACAGCGACGAATGAAACGAGTCGTAAAAAATTGAGGCTTATTGTGAACGCCAGACTGGAAACCCGAGATCCCATCTCTCCGGTCGGAACTCCGTGAAGACGCTCCCTGAAAGACGGAAGCAAATATTTCTCCAAGTGAGGAAACATCGTCGTCCCGTCATGGACCCCATCCGCCATAAAGTTAGACGGCAACGTAAAGTTAACCGTCATAACTTCGGCCGAAGACCCCTCGCCCTTGTCAGCAGACTTTGGGGTCGACACCTTGGACGCCGGTTTCGTCACTGTCGCCAGAAGCGCCGAACTTGCCGGTGTCGCGTCCATCGCGCTAGGACGGCTGAATGACGCCCTCGCCTCCTTAGGCGTAAGAACTCTCGACGAGTCGTCAACCCTCGAAAATGGTTCCCCCGGGACTACCATCCTCGTCCTTTTTAAGATTCCCGACCCAGCTGTCGAGGCATTCTTTCTTTTTTCCCTACCTCGAAGGGCAGACACAACTTGCGTCGCCTTCTTTCCAGATACCGACTTCTTCACGGTCAGCACTGCTGAAGAAACGCATAAAGCATCAGACAAGACAGAATAAACGGGAAAAATAAAGACTATGGTACGCTTACCAGTCGCCTCTTCTTGCTCGTCCTCTCCTTCCTCATCTTCTTCTTCAGAGCCTTCCTTGTATGCCACGTCCTCGTCCTCGGCTGCCAGTTGTCGCACGACGAAATATCGATCATCGATACTATGATCCAGAAACCTCTCGATCTTGGCTTGGGAACCTGCGTTCGGCTTCAAAGCATCGAACTGAATCTCTGAAGACAACAAAAAGCAGAAAGTAAGTGGAAAGTAGAAAAACCAAACAGTAACGTATGTTAAAATCGAAGAACATACCTCCCATGTTCCAGTCAGGACGAATCCAGTTGCTGTTGATATCAAGCGAATTAGTACGTACAAATACGTACCGAGACCTCCACCCATGATTGTTGACCCCGCTTCCCAAAACCAGGGTACGGTCACCCTTGTATTTGGAATACGGGCTATAACGCCAATTCTTGTCTCTTTTGATGTGATAAGCCAGCCAAAAATCATTCAGGGTCATAGGCGACTCCCACTTTGCAGACAATCACTCGATAACTAAAAACACTCGCCAGAGTTGGGGCATCAACTGCCCTGGTGACAGTCCAAAGTATCGCATGAAATTCTTGAATAAAGCCGAATACGGCCATTCAAATCCTATTTTGAAGGGGTACTCATATATTACAAAACATCCCTCAGGACAACTCCCAGGACTTGTATTCCCTGGACAAACCAGCTCTATCCCCGCAAGAATCTTCGCTAGACGCCTAAAAGTATTTAAATCCTCCTGACTCACGATAGAACTCTCTGGTTCAGACGACATTGTTTATCAAGGAAAAGGGAGAGAGCAATGAAAACAAAGGGGGGAAGATAAAGCTTTATAAAAATTCCTCTAGACCTCGAGTAAACCCCACTAAGTCGAAGATTCTCAAAGATTTGGGTAAATTCTGAACGAAGAAAGGTAAAAAATCGGGGCAAAATCTCTCCTCAAATGAGCACTTCAAATCATAAACAAAAGAAGATCAATCCTGATCTCTAATTATGCAAGAAATCAAAACGTATCGACTTCCCCGATAGTCGCCACGTGTCCCCGACCTTTGGTATAACTGCACGGATCGTCGACACCTGTCAAAGACAGATGGTAAGCACAAACGTATGTCAGTATGACGTCACGACCTTGTTCCCTTTCCGACTTCCCTTTCAGTTAGAATCGAACCAATTCAATTCCGAAACAATCAAGGTAATTTTCAACACAAGACCCTGAGCACCCGACAAGCAAAATTTAAAATTCGAATTTGCCATCCTACTTTCAAAATTTGGGGGCAAACTGTTTGGGCAAATTTTCACAGGTCTCAACCGCGACCAGAGAAGGTAAAACGTATGTCATGAGCTATACCTTGTATTAAGATAAGGTCCCGACGAAGACCCAAAGAACCTCCGCCATCCCTCCTAAAAGGTATGTCGAGAGTTCCTCACGACACTCGACCTCGACGTCGCCCGTTCCGCACGACCATCGCATAAAACCGTACGACCTCAACCGACTAACGCGTTAACAACTGTTATGTTTGTTCAAGTGTTTAATGCAGGAGTCAAAGTTATTAATGGACAACGGCTATAACCGACGAAATCAGTTATGAGCATCTAAACTCATATTAAAGACGACGACCGTTACAACAATCATCAAAGATCTTAATGATTCAACTAAAGTCATCCGAAGACTGTAAATTCCCAGCTTAATCATCAGTTCAGGACACCTGATCAACACCAAAGCATCAGAGAACATCAAACACAGAAGCTAAACATCCGAGCTCAGAAGAACACTACAAGCGAAAGGCTCTCACTCGAAGAACTGCACTCGACGCACGACTTTCGCTCTCGACCAACAGTTTTACACATTGTTTTCACACATGACATACACTTGTTTTACATTCCATACACTTGTAATTTACATTTCGAAGTCTTTCCTTCATTTGTATTGTAATCTTTGTACTATCGACACCTGGAACACCAAGGACATCGCCCCTGATTGGCGACCATAGTGCAGCGACGACATCTACTGTCGTCCGCAGGTTTTTTGCTCGTTGAGGTTCTTCCTGCATCATCAAATCCTCTGTCTCATATACATTTTTATCTTTGTCGCACGCTTTTGTCGAGAGATTCCTTTCTTTAGTTGTTAAAGTCCACATCGACCTTAAGTTGTCCCTTTGGTGCGATTTTTGGCATTAACAGACATAGCACAAAATCTATCGTTCTCTCACTCGGAGAGCTTCGATATTGAACCAAGAGAACAGCCTCCCCCGTTCTCGACTTCATTCTGTGCACCATTGAGTGTAGAGCCCTTTGATATTATAACATCTTCCTTGGCTAGGACACAGTTCGAGACTGCTACAATCGGTGAATTAAGTGAATCGATCGGAACATCCGTAATATGTCTGCCCTTGAGCGGAATACGAGGATCGGATGGAAATCCTACCATAGCCAATGTCACGCCAGCTATGAACGTAGGTGGCACTTCTGTTGATTCAACAGTCGTGACCTCAACGGGTAATCTAAGTGATCCCGGCGGTGATTTACTTGACTTTGTGTCAAGGAAATATCTGGACGGCGCCTTAAAGGCTATCCGCGAAGCAATGGAAAAGGAATTCAGAACGGAGCTTGATAAAGTCAAGAGCCTACTCAAAGGGAGGGAGAAGGTGGTAGAAACCGAAACCGCACCAACACCTCCACCGGCACCTGCTCATCAATCATATTCGGTGGATGACCTAAAGACCATGCTCCTCTCCCAACTACTACACCACACCAACACTGACTCCTCGACTGAAGCAGATCTAATCTCATTACTCCGATTACAAGCATCTTCTCAGCCGTAATCCATCAACATCCGATTGGATCAACTTGACACGACCCTGAAGGACGTTCAGAACGCCCTTACTACTTTGTCCGACAGGGTCGCCACTCTCGAAAATACCTGCAAGAGTCAAGTTGGCGGACTCAAACGCTCCCACGATGACCAGGACGATCTTGATCACCGTGAGGGGGAGAACAAGCGACAGAGATTAACAAAGTCCGAACCAATCAACCCCGAAACAACTCCAACGGTTCAACCGGAACCATTAGCTGGGGTACAATCCGATGAGCAACCCCAAGCCCAGCTGAGTCTAGCCGAGACGGTCATCGATATGGATATCTCAGATGACGAAGACCCAACGGTTGAAAAAGTCTGAAGGAGAATCCCAAGCACTGATCGTCTACACCGCATCGGAAAGGCCAGAATTTGAATTGATAGATCTCGACTCGGAGATTGACCCAAAAATGGAAAATGCAAGGTATGAAAAAGCCCCCAGTGCCATTAACTCCGAGGTAAACCTAATCTTCCCTACCGATGCCGAATATGATTTTGATTACGATTAGTTCTTGCTTCAATCCATTCAGAGTACACCTGCTTATGCTAATCTAATTCTCGAGACTTCTACGCCAACACATCTGACATCTCCTCAACAAACTGCTTCTGATCAACCACCACAACCTGTCAGATGGGAGAAAATCATTATCCTCATCCCCTTCCTAGAGGATTCCCTGAAAAGGTTGTTCGTACACAAACTGCGTGTGCTTGACCCAGCTTTCTGCCTCGGATTAGCAAAGTTCGACGACGTTTACAAGAAACAATATCTAGAGGTAATGAAAAGGTGTCTACCATTCAGTCAGGTTAGAACCAAGCACATGTAAAGCCCGTATCCCGGTATGTGATTTATTAGTATTAATTCTTTTCTTTTAAGTTCGATTTGATGTGGTTTCCATTAACGGGGTTAGTCGAGTTGGACCTAATCGTTAAAATGTCGGAATTTCGATTAGTTGCAAGAAGGCTTTTAGTTGAGGGGCCATTTGTGTCAAGGGCCAAAACTTGCATAAGTTTTTGGCCCATGCTTTCATAAATCAAATCCATGTTTTCTTTTTATGTTTGGTGGTGTCGTGAACTTCAAGCAAAGGAGAAACAAGGAACAAAAAAATACAAAACCCTAAGGCCCTTCTTCTTTTTTTGTTTGTTGTCGTGGCTTGCAAGAGAAAAAGAGAAATTATAGAAAAGAACCCTACGACCTCCCTCCCTCATGTTTCTCTCGACCGAGACCCCCCATTCGGTCTTCTTCGCCGCTGCCGTGCAACCCCACCGCCGCCGCCGGCGTTACCGATCGCCGGAGAGAGAGAGGAACAGCGAGAGAGGAAGTAGGAGCCGACCGTTTGCTGCTGCGTTTCCGTTGTAGAGGTAAGACCGTCTCTCTTTCTTCTCGTTTTTATTCGTCGCCTTCAACCGTTAAACCACCGCCGTCGGGTCTGCTGCCGCCGCTGCCGCCGTCTACCGCTGCCGGAGGTGGCAGTGGGTGGTGATGGTAGTAGTCTAGCCGTGACTACCTAACACCTGAACCTGATTAGCCAAACCCAAACCCGTAACCGAACACGTAAACCGTTTCAAAATCGTCATTTTATGTGTTTTGTCTAAATCTGCCACTGTCTTGCGTTAATCATAACTTTTTCTCTGTAGCTCGGTTTGAGGCGAAACTGGTGCCCACGGTTCACGTTCTGGGTCGGGCACATTTTCCGTGTTTTAGCGGAAATCTGGTTCGGCCTCTAGCTAGGTGAAAAAGTGGTCGTTTTTACTGCAGTTCGTCATTTTATGTAAAAAAAAAACTGCAGTTTCTGTCCCTGTCTTACGTTAGCCGTAACTCTTTACTCGTAACTCGGATTGGGGTGAAACCGGTGCCAAAAGTTCCCTTTCCGAGTCTAGTAACTTTTCTGTGTTTTGTGTAAGATCCAGTTCGGAACGTAGAATAGGACAAATCGTCGTTTTATACCGATAGCTGCTGTTTTTCACTGTTCTGCGAACCATTCTTATAAAATCCGTATTTAATTGTAGAAAAATCGTTAGTAGGTGTATAATATGTCCTTGGAACCCTAACTCAGAGTACTTTCTAGTTATGTATTTTAATCGAGGATTTTCTGGGTTTAAAGAGGTCGGATCAGGTCCCGAACAGACCTGTTTGGTTAAACCGAAAAGTCGTTTAAGTGACGGTTTAAGCGTGTGTCGTGTCATAGGGTCCGGGTCTCGTATTGACACGTTTTAACATGCATTTAGGTGCTGGGAAGTGACCGTAATTGTGAAGCTTGAATTGTGTTATTAAGCTGGGCGCGCATTCGAGGTGAGTTCTCTCACTGTGTAGTTAGGGGTTGTATGCATGTCATAATAGTTTGTATGTACTATTGTCTTTGTGGTGTGAACTAGTTGTTTGTGGTGTGTAATATTTGATTGGTTTGAATGCTTAGTATAAATGTGATACATTACAATTCGGTGGGACCGAGGCCTCGATGGTACTGAGGTGTTGATACGTTACAATTCGGTGAGACCGAGGCCTCGATGGTACTGAGGTGTTGGATACGTTACAATTCGGTGAGACCGAGGCCTCGATGGTACTGAGGTGTTGGTTACATTACAATTCGGTGAGACCGAGGCCTCGATGGTACTGAGGTGTTGGTTACATGACAATTCGGTGGGACCGAGGCCTCGATGGTACTGAGGTGTTGGATACATAATTACTTGTAGACGTTTACTCGTTTTATGTAACTGTGATGTTGTTGCTTATGTGCGGATAGGGGTGATGTGTATATAATTCCTATCTGCGCATGTGTTGGAATTCACTAAGCTTCGTGCTTACCCTTTCCCCAATAAACTGTGGTTTCAGGTACGGGCGGCTCCAAGGCGTGACGAGTACACACTGGCGCGCGGGAAGAGCTGGTTGCTTTATGATTTTAATAATTAAACATTTATTCCGCTGGTTCTATTTTATAAAGATATTAATTATGTGTTTGTAAACGAAACGTTGGGATCATTTAATGAGTTGTTATCAATGAAATGTTTATTTTAAAAATTTAAATTTGCTTGTAATTTTTGGGACGTTTCAGCACAAGATCACCGAAGTTGTCAACATCCAATCTGGCCAAATTCTGAAGAGCTGGTACCCAGTCTTTACCGTCAAAAGAGAATATGGGAAAGAATGGAAATTATCCGAAGCCGACTTCAAGAATCTCCGACTGAATGACTTTCATGCCTTACTCAAAGACCTCCGAACTCGAACGATCCGACCGCTCCACATCACCAAAGCACTTGAAGCTGTAAAGTGATTCCTGAAACATAAAGTAATGATGTCATACATTACTGATTTTCAGATGGGAGTCGAACACCGAACGAAAAAGATCAACCTACTGAAACCTGATCAGAAAACCCATGAATTGAAGATGTTTCCAGTCAACAATATGCTTCTACAACCAGAATTCGGAATCGTTTATCTCAACGAACAGAACGAGAAAAAGTTTCTCCGCTTCAGTCAAGTCGAAAGATTTTATGACGAAACTCTGTTAAAGGTCATAGATGTTAGCTTCAATCTTCCTAATAGTAGAAGTATTTAGAAGTAGTGAAAAATAGGCCGAGTGAAGAAAGCCTCTTACAGAGGCTCTGCCGAACTTACCGAGAGATCAAGGTCAAGAAGCTACAGAGACGTCCTACAGAAGCTTTGTCATACGCGCAAAGAAGACCAAAGACTCAGAATCCGGTAAAGACTGATCTACAAAGGACCATACCGCAGAACCTCTGTAACACTTTACAGAGCCTCTACGGTCCTCATTAAAGACTTGGAAGATATTTATAATATCTTGCTACTGTTCCTAGACCTGTTCATCAACTTGCATGGCAACGTACCCTGTCCAACTTCAACGTGTCAAACTCTGAGTGGACTCAATAGGGCTTAGTACATAATAGACGTCTGCGGCATTTAATGCAATACTATACGTACAACTATTCATGCCGTCCGATCAATAGTAGCTTATGCTTTATGGTCCCCTTGTAGTAGTATAAAAGGAAGACTCATGTTGAGTTCTTCCTAATCAAGAATCAAGAGATAAAAACATCACAAGAACACATGGCTTATACACTTTAAGAGTCATATCTGTTTTAAAGCTTTGCTTACTCACTGTTCTTAAATCTGTTCTTAATATATATATATTCAGTAAACTTTGAGATATTATTTCCTGTTCACTGTTTATTTATAGTGTTCTAAATCTATCAAACATATCTGTTAGTTCTTCAAATACGCTTCCGCATCAAAACATAAATTTGAACTAATAGATCTGATAATCTTGTTTAAACAAAACGGGAACCAACAATTGGTATCAGAGCATAGCTTGATTTTTAATATCAAGTGATCCTCGTTTGACAACATTATTGATAGATTTCATTCTGTTTTTAACCTACTCTTCATTATAATTAAAAAGGTTTCTGTTTTCCTCTCACTCTTTGATTCATTTGATAGAAACCATTTTTCCAGGTTAGAACACCAGTAAAGTAATTCCGGATATTAGTTATTACCCATAAATCCTTCCAGATCTTCATACTCATAAATCTTTCATCATATTATCCTTTCTGAACCCCTGAAAAACTCTTACAATGACAAATACCAATAACTTTTTCACTACTGGCTCATTAACCAAACCTCCTACTCTCCTTCGAGATGAGTATCCTCAATGGAAGATAAGAATGGTTCATTTCTTTGAGGGTACTGAAAAAACTCTCAAACAATATCTTTACAATCCTCCTCCGGTCCCTATGATAACTATAACACGTGTACCAGCTACTGCTGAATCTCCTGAAATCCCTGAACATCAAAAACCTAAGCCAAAAGGAGAATGGTCAAATGAAGATAAGGCAGAAGATGAAATTGCACAGAAAACAAAAAGAATATTGATCATGGCTATCCCCAATGAACTTTTTCAATCCTTAGATGCATGCGAAACAGTGCACGATCTTTGGAAAGAATTAGAAAGACAGTTGGAAGGGGGTGCTAAAACACAGAAGAACCGAAGGGCACAATACATAAATGAATATCATGCCTTCAGAGCCTCTGCAACAGAATCTCTGCAAACAACATACGACCGGTTCAACTCCCTCATAAACAAATGCAGAAAGTCTGGCAATCACAGAACCTCGGAAGAAAATAACGTCATGTTTCTAAAGAGCTTGAATGATGAGTGGCTTCAATTGTCTATGTCTTTACAAACAAACCAAGATCTAGACTCATGGACACTCTCTGATCTCTATGGAACACTAGCTGCACAAGAGCCTCAAATAGCACAGTCTAAAACATTAACCATTGCACCATACGCATTGGTTAGTAAATCATTAGAGGCTACAGAAAGACCGAGAAATGAGAGAGCAACAGAGGAGAAGAAGAAGGAGAAGAAGAAGATAGTGATGGTTGATACCGAAGAAGACGAGCTGATAGAGGAAGAGATAACTCTTGCGTCATTAGCTAAATCATTGGCTCTATTGACAAGAGAGTTCAGAGGTAACCAAAGGAATTCTGGAAATGACAGATATAGCAGAGACAACCAGAGCGGTAGAAGAGATGATGGAAGAAGAGAAGATTCGAGTGACCGACAGAGGTCAGACTACAGAAATGATGACCAACAGAGGTCGAGCGACAGAAACTACAGAGGAAATGACCGACAGAGGTCCGATGACAAGGTAGGCCACACACAAGAATGCTACAAATGTGGTAAGCCTGGTCATTACGCAAACGAATGCCGAACAGAGAAAGGTGGAGATCAACAGAAGTCCGACGATCGAACTGGAAACACCTCTCAAGATTGTTTCAACTGCGGCAAGCCAGGCCATTTCGCAAAAGAATGCAGAAGTAGGCAAAATCGCCCACAGAAGGACTCAACTTTTTACAAAAAGAAGGCTGAATATTATGCGCAAAAATCCCTAATGGCGAACAAAGGGCATTCTGAAGAAAACAAGGAGGACTTCGAGTCAGACTCTACCTCTGATGATGAATTCACCACCAATGCCCTGTTATGTGGCATGGCAGAAGTCGACTCCGACCCTAACACTGAGGTATCCATTTCAAACTCTACCTCTTGTACTAAATCCGTAGATAATGATTCAATTAAACTTAACATTGAACTGATTGAACTAAAAGAGATAAACGAAAGCATTCAGAAACGACTCACCTTTAATGAGAGAGAAAAAGCCAAAATTTTTGAAGAAAAGGAAAGAGTAGAAAAATATTGGAGCAAAAATATAGATCCTTTAAAAGGGTAAATTTCTGAATTAACCTCTACTTTAAAAATCAAAACAAAAGAGCTTTCAGTTTCTAGGAGTGAAACAACTGACATAAGAGCTCTCAAAGAATACTTTCAAAGAGAGAGAGAGAGGTACTTTGGCAAGATCTTCTAAGAAGAGTAGTTTTACTTAAAACCTATAAAGATGCACAGAAGGTGTATGAAAAGGTAAACTCCCAAATAGCAAGACGAGGTATAGGGTACAGTGATATTACCTTAGGTGTTGAAAATAAAAGACTAAAACCTCTGTCCTCTCTATTTGTTTTGGGAAAAACAAATAAACCAAATTTTCCAAACTTACTATCTGTAAGTAAAAGGGTTAAAATCTCTGCAGAACCTCACTTGAGGAAACATACGAAGATGATCAATGTGTGGTTTGAAAACACAGATTCATCATCTTCAACCTCTGTCAATAGAGGAATCAAACCAAAGAAATATCTGAAAACACAAGATCAGATTGGTATCTTTAAGTTTGGTAAACCAGAGACTCAAACACAGGTCGCTTTTGTCAGTATGATAAATGTCGAAAAGAAATTATCTGCAAAAGCTCCTGAGTTTAAACCCATATTTTCAGAAGAAAAACTTAAAGAATCAATTGAAAAATAAAATTTGGAAGTTTTTAAATCAAATGTTTTAGAAAATCTCTGTACATCTTCTATAGATCAAATTCTCGTTGAAGAGATCTCATCAGAAACCTCCGATATCCATGAAAGTTATTCTACAGAGGAAGAAAGCTCGTACGATACATACTCAGAAAATCCAGCATCTGTCGAAAGAGATGACTCAACCTCTGTATATGAGGACGATTCATCCTCTGACGACTCAGAGACTGATTCTAAATCAGGGATAGTTCACTGTGACACAGAGGATGTTAAATTCTCCTCTGAGGTTCTTAACAGAACAAGTCAAAACCTCTACAGAGCTTGATAATCTGAAAAAGGCCTCTGAAAATCCTAAAAGCTCAAAATTTTCAAAACCTTTAAAGCAAATTGAAGAGAATCCCACTTGGCAACAAAAAGAAAAAAGGCCTGAAGCTAACAAATATTTTTCCTCTGTGACAGTGAAGAAAGATGTTCACCACAGAAGAGACTCACAGAAGGCAGGACCTAAACAAGACTTTTGCAAACAACATTCTAGTATTCATAGATCTTCTTGTAATATGAAATCTAATGTTAAGAAAGAATGTAATGCCTCTGTGGTTCAGTTCAATAAATTCAATGAAAAGTTCAAACAAATCACGTCTCATATCAAATACTGTCATTGCTTTGATCTTATGTTCAAATTGAATAATCACTTCTCAAGTCCAGATTGCTTACTCTCCACTAAAATTCAAACTCCAAAGTCAGAACCAAGGGAGAAACAATCTGATTTTTCTACAAAAGATAAAATGTATTTCAAGAATGCTAAGGCAAACTTGAAAAATTCTAACAATATTGGACCTATATGGATATGGGTACCTAAGTCTCTGTGATTGTCTTACAGAAGCGGTTTGTGCCAATTTGGTATCTTGACTCCGGATGCTCAAGGCACATGACTGGCGACATAAGTTTACTATCCACGTACAAAGAAACACACGATGGTGGATCTGTAACTTTTGGACAAGACAAGAAGGGACACATCAAAGGCTATGGAGTCATACAGAAGGAAAATGTCTCTGTATACAAAGTTGCATATGTGAATGGCCTTAAACACAACCTACTCAGTGTAAGTCAATTCTGTGATACAGGATTCGATGTGTTATTCAAAAGAACTTTCTGCTCTCTGCAAAGTGAAGACACAGGAATGGAACTTCTGCGAGCCGAAAGAAGAGGTGATCTGTATCTGATGAATTTTTGTTCCAAGAACAAGGACAAAGTTTGCCTTGTAGCCTGCAAAAGTGAGGAAGCCTGATTATGGCATAACAGGTTCTGTCACTTGAACTTTCACACCTTGGATAAACTGGTCAAAGTTGATCTAGTTAAAGGTTTGCCTAATGTTAAATTTAATAAGGATCATTTGTGTTCTGCCTGTGAAATGGGAAAACTCAGAAGAGCTTCTCACAAAGGCAAAACAGATGTGTCTTGCACTAGGCCTCTGTACATGCTTCATGTCGACTTCTGCGGTCCCATTGCCATACAGAGCCTAGGTGGCAAGAAATACATACTTGTCTTAATTGATGAGTATTCGCGATTCACATGGGTTGAATTTGTCCGAAAGAAATCAGATGTTCCAGTCATCTTGATTAATCTAATGAAAAGAATCCAAGTTCTTTATGAATGCAGAATACAGAAGTTAAGAAGTGACAATGGCACAGAATTTAAAAACTCTGTCATTGAAGTCTATCTTTCTACAGAAGGAATATCACAAAATTTCTCTGCCGCACGCACTCCACAGCAGAACGGCATAGTCGAAAGAAAGAATCGAACGCTCGTGGAGGCCGCAAGAGCTATGCTATCAGCATGCGGATTACCGATGAACTTTTGGGCAGAAACGTTTTCTACCGCTTGTTATACACAGAACCGTTCAACCATTGTCAAAAGACACCTCAAGACTCCTTACGAATTGATCAACAAAAGGCGGCCAAACATCAAATTTTTCCATGTGTTCGGATGTAAATGCTTTGTTTTAAACGACAGAGATTCCAGAGGAAAGTTTGAGGTAAAAGCTGACGAAGGCAAATTCATTGGATACTCTGCCACTTCCAAAGCCTACAGAGCATTCCTTACAAGGTCTCGCAAAATCGTAGAAAGCATCAATGTTTCTTTTGATGATTCATTCCAAAAGACTTCTGAGCAAATCAGTTCAGAACTCGGACTTAAAAGGGAAACCTCTGGCATCTCGCAAACGAAAGAAGACTTAAATATTCTATTTTTAGAGATGTTCCACGACGACATTGATCCCTCTGTTGGAACAAACAGAGCTTCTGAAGAACCATCTTCCATCGGTCAAAATCCTACTGGTATGACTCTAACTGGTCCAAATAATGCTTCATCTTCCTCTATAAATACTACAGATGCAAATGCCGAGGTAGAGACCGCAGAAGATGAAACAACGAGGAAAACGACCACAGAAGCTGCTGAAAATCAAACTTCACAATCCACAGAGGAACCAATTACAGAGGATATAGAGGACCAAGTCTATACGTCCTCAGGGGAACAAACTCCACCACCTCTCATACCAATCATTCCACAAGCTGTAGGATCAACTACAAAGGCATGCACTACTACAGAGTCTATACAAGAAGAAGAAGAAGAACAACAACAACAACAAGAAGCCTCTGAAGAAAGATTCGAGGACATTGGTGACCACCTTCCACGCACAACTAAGTGGACAAAAAGCCATCCTCCAAGCCAAATAATCGGCGAACCTTCTGACACAGTAAAAACCAGATCTGCCACTGCTAATTTTTGTTTCTTTACAAATTTTATCAGTATGATAGAACCAAAGAAGATTTCTGAAGCCCTAGATGACCCAAACTGGGTAGACGCCATGCAAGAAGAACTTCTACAGTTTGAGCGTAACAGAGTATGGACTTTAGTACCTCTGCCATGAGGGAAACATGCCATTGGGACTAAGTGGGTCTACAGAAATAAGAAGGAGGAAGATGGAGTGGTCATCAGAAACAAAGCACGATTAGTGGCCATGGGATATAGACAAGAAGAAGGCATAGACTACGATGAGACTTTTGCCCCTGTCGCACGGCTCGAAGCAATAAGAATATTATTAGCATTCGCAGCCCACAGAGGATTTAAAGTTTATCAGATGGACGTAAAATCAGCTTTTCTCAACGGTGAAATCCAAGAAGAGGTTTACGTAAATCAGCCACCAGGGTTTGAAAGATCAAAGTTCCCAAGGCATGTATACTACCTTGAAAAGGGTCTGTATGGACTGAAACAGGCTCCAAGAGCATGGTACGAACGACTTTCTACCTTTCTTCTCGTCAATGGGTACGACAGAGGTACAACAGATACAACCTTATTCTATAAACGTAAAAACAGTGAAATAATGCTAGTACAAATCTACGTGGACGACATAATTTTTGGGTCTACTAATACAGAAGAGTGCAAAAGTTTTGTAAAACTCATGCAAAGTGAGTTTGAGATGAGTATGATGGGAGAATTAACATTCTTCCTAGGACTCCGACTCAAACAATCATCAGAAGGAATTTTTATAAATCAGGCCAAATGTCTCTGACATTCTTTCCAAGTATAGCCTCTCCGATACCTCTGCAATGAAAACTCCAATGGCCACTGGAAATAAGTTATTCTTAGATCCAGATGGCATCTCTGTAGAATGCACTCTTTACAGAGGCATGATTGGATCTCTATTATACTTAACTGCAGGCAGACCTGACATTATGCATGCCACATGTCTTTGTGCACGTTATCAAGCTAATCCTAAGAAATCACATTATGATGCTGTAAAGAGAATCTTTAGATACCTAAAGGGGACCAAAAGTCTTGGTCTCTGGTATCCACAGAACTCTGGTTTTTGTCTTAAAGCCTATACAGATTCAGACTATGGAGGATGCATGCTCTACAGAAAGAGTACCTCTGGGAGTTGTCAATTCCTAGGTGGTAAACTAGTCAGTTGGACCTCCAAGAAGCAGAATTGTGTCTCAACATCTACGGCAGAAGCTGAATACGTTGCTGCTGCTAGTTGTTGTTCTTAGGTTCTATGGATGAAGACTCAGCTAAAAGACTACGGCCACATCCTACTCAAGATACCCATCTTCTGTGATACCAAAAGTGCCATTGCCATCTCTGCCAATCCAGTGCAACATTCAAAAACCAAGCATATCGATATAAGGTACCACTTCTTGAAACATCATGTTGAATACGGTACAATCGAGATGCATTTCGTGCCCACAGAATATCAACTCGTGGGCTTATTCACCAACGCTTTAGATGAGAAAAGATTCAATTTCTTGGTGGGTAAATTAGGAATGATCAATATGACGTGAAAATCCTCTGTAAGTATAGCTTATCTTCTGTAAATATGTGTATAAATATATTGCTTTATTTTATTATCTTGATTGATTTCTTTCTGTATGTAAATTCTCAATCTTAATATAGTTCTTGATATCACAAAGCTTATGTGGGTCTGCTCAGATCCTCTGACGACCCCTACAGAACCTCTGGAAAACATGACCTATGTTCTATGCAAAACTTATCATTCTTTGATCCAAGCATAGGTCAAGGGGGAGCAAAAGGAAATTACTTGATCTACAGAGGTGATTAGATCAAGGGGGAGCAAAAAGGGACCCTGAAATGATCCACAGAGGTAAATCTTTCAAGACGGAGCCAAAGAAGAATGTCGATGAATCTATATTAACAGAAGTCAGACATCACTGCCGAGAAAAGGAGAACCAAAAGGTATGTCTCTAGTACAAAAGATTTTTGAAAATAGTTTTCTAGTACACAAATTGTCAAATATGTCCTAAAAATACTGTGAATAACATGTCAAAAATCAAAAGATCAAAAAGTTTCATAAAATTCGAGTTATGAGAAATTTAAGGTCATAGAGCTTCTGCTGAGCTCAACAGATGTTCTGCAAGAAATATGCTCTGTGATCGCAAATTTAGCCTCTATCGATCTTTTGGAATGCTATCTCGGAAACCGAATACACACACCATGACCTTCTCGAACAAAACTTTTTTCATAACAGTTTTCTTGGACACCAACTTTCAAATATGTCCGAAAAACATCTCTTAAAACAGATCAAAAATTGGATGATCAAAAAGTTTAATAGAATTTTAGTTATGAGATTTTTTTCCCTCACAGAGCTTCTGCTGGCCCTGACAGAGCTTCTGCAAGTTCCAACAGAGCCACAAAACCTCAGAGTAAAAATTCTTCACTAAAATCCTATCGATCCTCTCCAATGCCTTTACAAATGTTTTGGTTAAAGAAGAACCTACAGAGTCATGATAACAATGAGATGAGGCATGAACTTCAAGTTTTTCAAAATCACAGAGCTTCTGTAAACCACAGAGATTCTGTCAATCTGCAACTTGGGCATTTCTGTAATAATAACGATTACTTTTACTGAGAGTGAAATTCATATGGCTAAGAACAACCCCACGCGCCTAGCATTAATGGGCCGCGCATGACGTCCTGTCATCCTCTGACATGGCCTACGTGTCTCTTTTTCATTGGGCGTACATGGAACGTTTTCTATGGAAAGTTGAACCCGCCGTTCTAACCCGAGTACGGATTCCAAATATTTATCCATTGCTATATATTTTTACTCTTTCGAATTCTACCATTTTACACTCATATAAAACCCAAGCTTACCTTCTCATAAAACCTTTACAAACTCTCATTCTTCTCCGGCGAAACCCTGCAAAAGCTTGAAAGAATCCTATTCTTCTTACCAAATGGCTTCATCTTCTCAAGTTATCTCCCCTGCACACTCTCCGGCGAACTCACCAGAACATTCACCTGCTCATTCGGAACATTCAGAAAACCCCCATCTCGCCAAAAATATTGAACAAGAAGATTCCGGCGACACAGCTGACTTTGCTCCGACCACACATCTTCAAAACTTTATAGCAAAGGATCATTTCGAAAAGGTACTGCCAATCAAATCAAACAATTGCTACTTGGTCCCCTCACCCACTGCTTTCGGCGAAGCCCATGCCCTTCTTCTAAACATCATGGAAAATCATGTCCTCTTCCCTTTACTTTCAAGAACCCCAAACAAAATACCTGTTAGGTATTTGAACCAGTTTTGGCAAAGTTGCCGATATGATAAAGATGATTCTCTTATCAAAGGGTACATCTCCAAGCCTGACAAATCTGAGCATTTGGAAATCAAGTTTAATAGAACGATGTTCTCACTTGAGTTCAACCTACCAACAAGGGGTCTTCTTGGACTGAAGAGATATGCAGAACAACCAACAGACGACGAGCTCTGTCGTTTTGTAGAAATGCTTGGGTACAACACCCAACTTAGGAAGAGAAATGACTTCCGCAGAGGCAGACTACCACCTCTGTGGAACACCTTGTTTTCAATCCTCAACAGATGCCTTATAGGGAAGATAGGCAGCATTGACCAGAGCTCGCATCAGATCTTAACCATCATGTATGGGGTCTACTACGATCTCCCACTCGATTACTCGACCATCATGATGCAGGAGATAATCAATACAATCGACAGAAAGAACAACACCGGAAGGGTAAAAGAGAACGATCCTAAGTTTATACCACCTCTGCAATTCCAAAGGATATTGGGAGTCCTGTTCGAACCTCTGTTGATGATACAGAACTGGCCAATGGAAGGGCCGACTCCCAAATAGTTCCCAATGAACAAAAACATCCCCACCGATCATATAGATGGCTACACCCAGTGCAGACCTCTGTCAAAGAAGCTTCTAAAATATGCCACGAACAAAACCCTTGAGTTAGAGTATATACGCGATCACAGGACTCCAAAACCGAGCCCTGTGACACCCCCGCGTTTAGGTGTCCCCCTAGGAACAATGGTTGTAGAACCCCTCTGTACAGAAGCGAAGAAGCAGAAACTAGCAAAACACTTGGCAATCCAACTTAGTTTTATGGCCAAACGTGACGAGCTCATGTTAAAAAGGTCTTCTTCGAAAACCTCTTCCTCTACCCAAAAGACAAAAAGGAAAACTGCAGAAGGCACCTCCACAAGCGCTGCAGAAGATCAACCTTCACCTCCTCATGCCACAAAAATTGGCTCCACTGCTCCTCCCTCTTCTCCAGAACAGAAGAAGAAAAGAAAATTGAAAACCACAGAGGAAGGGGCACCAAAACCAAAGAGGAGGAAAACCAAAAAGAAGCTTGATAAATTGGTTACCATCGCAGAAGAGGAAACTGCAGAAGAAGGAACTGCAGAAGAAGAGGTCGCAGAAACCCGGGTCGAAGAAACTGCAGAAGAAGAAGTTGCAAAAGAGGGATATCAATCACCTTAGCAATCCCCAGATAGATTCGCTCATCAAGGCAGCTTAAATGAATTTCTTCAAAACCCTGAAATTGCCAACACCCTAAATACAGCTGGGTGGACGGCACAACCACTTGACCACCACACCACAGAAGAACAAGACTTCTCTATCTCTAGAATTGACACCAATCTACAAGAAGATGATCAAACCCCCAGAGATCAACCATCTGAAACCCCTAACATTCTACAGAACCCATTCATCCAACAGGGACTGGACGTCCGCAGAAGGAGTCCAAACCAGGCCTCAGAAGCTGAGTGGAATAGTGATGAGGTTACAGAGGTTTTAGAAAGAATGGGAGGAAAAGAAAAAGAAAAGGAAAGAGATGTCGAAGTTGTAGAGGTCTCAGAGGTAGATTCAGATGAAGAAGAAGCTGACCAAATACGAAAAGGTCTCTATCATCCACATATCATGCAATTATACGGCTCTCATCCAATCTATGACTTCTTAGTCACAGAGGCAGGAACTACAACAGAAGTTAGGGAAGAAGCACCAAGCCATAGGATAGCGACAGAGACTGAAATGATAGATAATGAAGTAGTGATTGGATGCCTAACAGAGGAAGAAACAAGAAAAGATGCCATAGAAGCAGAAGGCACACATCCCTCACCCCCTCCCAGTGCAACCCACACATCTAACTCCGCAGGTCTAGCTGCAGAAGGAGTTATTGAAAAAGAGTCGCACAACTCGATCCCCACCCAAACCAAACAGCCAGAGGTTATTCTTTCAACCTCTACGCCCACAAAAACCGGGGAATCCATTCCAAGGGAGTCTCCTCAGAGAGACTCACCTATAGTTCGTGATTCATCTCCCCAGATCACACTAGAACACCCTATAGAGGAATTCGTTTCCTCTACCACGCACAATTTAGGGCCAAAATTTCTTTTAGAGAGAAGTAGTGAGCACAAAGACGAAGAGACTCTAGACAAGTCTCCAAGTCAACAAAAGAACATTCCGATACCCACCTCTGGAGTGGATTTGGACACTGTTCTTCACATAACTTCTGTAGAGATCGAAACTCAGGTTTCTTCTCGAATATCAGATGGAAATCCTTCCACCCCCAACGTACAAACAAGGGTGAACGAAGGTGTCCCAGGAACAGGGACTCACTCTGGAGAAGGGGTTGTTCCTCCAGAGGTTACACTAGGGACACAAGTATCAAGGGATGAGTTCCAAACCCTTGTCACCTCTGTGAACCAAACCATGAAAGAGTTGCAAAGCTCTTTCACATCTTTTACAGAGGCAACATCAACGGCCTTGCTAAATCTGAACACCAAAATGGACAATCTGTCCACAGAGGTGAAATCCGTCATCACAGAGATGAAGTCTTTTGCTCAAACAACTGCCACAACTACAGCCACTTCTGCTGCTAAAGATTTCGGAATAGCCGCAACATCTGCATTCAAGGAATCAGTCAAGCATTTCCTTGAACAAATGAACAAGCAATCCAACAAATCAAAGGGCATTACACCTACAGATCTACAGAACGGCCCCAAACACGTACAAGAAGAGGCAATGCGCAACACTACAATGATGCAGCCAAAAGACTACATGACCAGAGCACAGCTAACAGAGCTCGGGCAGAATGTCATAAACCAGGTCACAGAAGTCATCGTCTCTTTCACTACTGCAAATGGCAACTACGTCAAAGAATTCAGAAAAAGTGTCGGCAGGATGCGCTTCAATACAGAGGCAGAGCTTGCAACTCTAATCGGCCTCTGTGATGATGTATGTGCGAAGTTGATGGCCGCAGGAGCAGAACTACCAAAGAAACCCAAAGCTTCCTGCAGAGTAGAGGGTACTTCAGATAAGAGTCAGGATGACTCTGATGATGACCATCCTGGTCCATCAGATCATCCTGAGGGGGAGAATATAAGGGAGAAAGCTACGACCAGAGGACTACAAGCTCCACCAATCGCAGCAGAACCAATCAGCCAAGCCCCTCCACAACAAACCAAAGATCAACAAACTCAACAGACCACAGAGACAACACCCATCTCTGTGGAATCAACCGCTGAAGAAACCCATGTACCAGAAGCTCAAAAGACCATATAGGCAACACCCACCTCTGTGGAATTCCCTACAATGTTTGGAGTAGATGTTCAACATCTGTCATCCTCCACAGAAGAAGATCTTCCCTCCCAAACCACAAAACCAAAAGAAAAACCCCAATCCATCCCAAGAAGAAAGTCCATTGCCCACAAACCAAAAAGAGCAAAGACCTCTGCTTCTTCTGTTCTAAGGAATATGCACAAAACAATGACTGAACGAATGGCGCAGAGAGAAGAAGAAAGGCACAGGTTCACATTAGCTTTCAAAATGGTAAGAAGATTTGATATCCAACCTTCACCAACAGAAACCGAGCTCACAGAAGAAGTCACCAAAGAACCTCCAACAGAGGTTACAGAGCAAATCAAACCAACAGAACCAACGCCACAAAAGTCCTCTCAAACACAAGTGTCAACACCTACAGAGGCAACCCCCATCATTCCCACAGAAGAACCAACAACCAAACCTACAGAAGCAACATGTTCTGCACCTCTAAAAGCCAAAGACAAGGGCAAAGCAATACTGACAGAAGAGCCCAAGAAAAAGAAATCATTGCCTAAGCCTACAGAGAAATTGATGAAAAGGGCTTTTGATGCCTTTCAAACTCCAAAGCCTGAAGAAGGGGACTGGGCATATGGATTGAAGCCTCTGTCAGACATTCCTCTATCAGGAAGAGCTGCAGAAGTTGTTAAAAAGATAGAAAGTCTCAGAAGACAAGTACCACAACCTGGTCCAACACAAGAAGAAATGGAAGAAGTGGTATACAAATACCTCTATAAACAATCTTTTCAGACCAATCATCCAACAGATCATGTGACAGATCCAAAGATCAGAGAAGAATTTGACAACGTCTTCACCAAGACAAAGCCAAGAAACAAAGCAGACGTCTTCTCAATCCACAAGATCAAAAAGGTAATCTTCTGTAGATACTCCTTCACCAGAACCTATCCAAGGGTCAGGTACATTATTTACAGAGTGAGGAGGGTAAACATTTCAGAAACCACCTTCGCTGATGCTGACCTAAGGAATCTGAATCCCTATGATCTACCTGACCTTCTGCAATAGACGAAGGACAACTACAACACAGAGCCAAACACCAGAGTCTATCAAGTGTTGAGAAAAGCAATGAGGGAAAGGCTTCTGATCTACAGTCTGACAGACTTTCAGCTGGGAAAGGATCTTGGTCTCTGACATCTGAACCTACGACCACCAGAGGATCGCTGCCCACCTGACGCCGTGCCCAACTCAATCATTATAGAACCAAGGTTCGGGTTAGTATTTCAAAACCCACAAGGCGAAGTCAAACTTTTTGTGAGCATGGACTGTCAGAAGTACGCAACTAGTACTCTGAACAAGTTCAGAGCAAACCTTGTAAAATACAGAGATACCGAGCAAATGGATAGAGACGCTGCAGATACCTTCATCAGAGAGATTGATGCTAGAATACGCTTAAGAGAACTCTGTATCAGTTTCTACAAAGAGATAAGAGAAGTCGGAAGAGAACACAGAAGCTTCAACGATTTCAAAGACGCCAAAATCTGATTCTCAAACAACCAATCTCTGCAAACCATGTTAAAGTTTATCTCATTGTACTCAAATGTAAAATGCCTCTGGCATATCTCTGAATGAAAGAACTTTCGAGGTATTGTTTAACCTCTGTCTAAAAATACTTAAATGTCAAATTTTTATTTTTCACTACTTAGGGGGAGATTGTTAGCTTCAATCTTCCTAATCGTAGAAGTATTTAGAAGTAGTGAAAAATAGGCCAAGTGAAGAAAGCCTCTTACAGAGGCTCTGCCGAACTTACCGAGAGATCAAGGTCAAGAAGCTACAGAAGCTACAGAGACGTCCTACAGAAGCTCTGTCATACGCGCAAAGAAGACCAAAGACTCGGAATCTGGTAAAGACTGATCTACAAAGGACCATACCGCAGAACCTCTGTAACACTTTACAGAGCCTCTGCGGTCCTCATTAAAGACTTGGAAGAAATTTATAATATCTTGCTACTGTTCCTGGACCTGTTCATCAACTTGCATGGCAATGTACCCTGTCCAACTTCAACGTGTCAAACTCTGAGTGGACTCAATAGGGCTTAGTACATAATAGACGTCTGCGGCATTTAATGCAATACTATACGTACAACTATTCATGCCGTCCGATCAATAGTAGCTTATGCTTTATGGTCCCCTTGTAGTAGTATAAAAGGAAGACTCGTGTTGAGTTCTTCCTAATCAAGAATCAAGAGATAAAAACATCACAAGAACACATAGCTTATACACTTTGAGAGTCATATCTGTTTTAAAGCATTGCTTACTCACTGTTCTTAAATCTGTTCTTAATATATATATATTCAGTAAACTTTGAGATATTATTTCCTGTTCACTGTTTATTTATAGTGTTCTAAATCTATCAAACATATCTGTTAGTTCTTCAAATACGCTTCCGCATCAAAACATAAATTTGAACTAATAGATCTGATAATCTTGTTTAAACAAAATGGGAACCAACAATAGATAATTTAAAAGACATCATAACCAAGGAACAGGAACTGCGGATTTCGTCTGCCACCTCCTCCGTCTCTTCTATCTCTCCTATCTCTTCCATCTATCCCTCTGTCGTAGCTCGGCTTCTTCCGGAACCCTCTATTCCCAAATTCCTTGGTCAACAAAGCTAAAGATTTAGTTATTGAGGCCATTGTTGCCTCATCCTCATCCGTTATCTCATCTTTATCACTGTCAACAACCAAGACCTCCTTTTTATTTTTCTCTTTCTCCTCCAGAGCCTTATCCTTTTTTGGCTTGTCTTGCACCTCTGTGGCTTTGCCTACAAGTGCAAGAGGTCAGCCCTGCTGGACTTTGGTTTGAGCTATTGGACTTTCTTGTGCAGCCAGGGTGCCAAAAAGGTCTATGAGGGTCCAAGTGTCCAGATCTTGGTTTGTTTGTAGAGACATGGACAGTTGAAACCACTCTTCATTAGGCTCTTGAGGAACATTACATTGTTTTCCTCTGAAGTTCTGTGGATTCCAAACTTTTTTCACTTGTTGATCAAGGAGTTGAAACTGTCGTACGTGTTCTGCAGAGTTTCAGCCGGCAGAGCTTTGAATGCATAATACTCATTTATGCACTGAGCTCTTCTATTTTTTTGAGTCTTGGCTCCACCTTCTAGATGCTTTTCTAGCTCTTTCCACAAGTCATATGCAGATTCACAGGCGTCTAATGACTGGAAGAGATCATTTGGTATTGCCATAATCAGAAGTCGCTTGGTTTTCTTTGCCCACTCGTATTTTTCCTAATCTTGTGGGGACCAATTGGCGATATCCTTGGGTTTGTCATACTCTAGCACCTCTGGCATAGTGGTTGTTTAAGGTACCCTAGGGACAGTGACCATGGGGACATATGGGGGGTTGTGAATATAAGTTAGAAGCTCTTTGTCAACACCTTAAAGAAAATAGATCATTTGAATTTTCCATTGTGGATATTCGTCAAGGGTTGGTGGCTTGGTTAAAGAACCAGCAGTGAAGAAGTTCGCTGCATTTGCCATTTTTGAGGAAGATGGAGTTTTAAAAAAGAAGCAGAAAAACAGAGTAAGGTACAGAAACTTTTAATCGATGGAGTTAATCTTGAAGTATGAGTTGGAACTTAGAAAGAACTGAACAAAGCACCAAATGGAAAGATTTTAAGAAGAAAAACAGTTCCTATTAGTGTGTCGAAATCAAACTAGTTGAGATTAACACAAAACATGGGTTGTTTATTGAAACTGAAGGATAGTTCAAAAATCAGTCCATAAATCTACCAAAAACAGATTGAAATCATTGCAGAGTGGATCCTTCGATATTGAAAATCAAAGACTGCTTTGATACCAATTGTCGATCCCTGATTTGATCTCAACAATGATATTTAAACCACAAACAATCAAAAATATAATATCATAAGAGTTAAGTGCGGAAGCGTTTCAATAATATATTTGGGTTAAACTGTTTTGGTATAAAACACTCAAAAGAATAACGAAGGAAAGCTAAATAACAACAAATATGCTCAAACATTAATCTTCATTGATTCACCACTGTTTACACCAAGAACACCACAATGTGTGTGTTTCTCTCTCTTAAATGATATATTTCTAGGTGTGAGTGGGTGTGCTTCGTTATCAAAAAAGGTCTGGTTACACTACTTATTTTTACAAGACAAGGGGACAAGATGTACAAAAGACATGATCATGGAACGCATTCTGGTATAGGTTAACTTTGTACGCCCATAATCGTACACAGTAAAGGCTGCTCTCTCTCAGAGGATGACGCATGGAAAGTGGAGGGACAAGTCTTGTACGATCTGATCTTCAGTATCTTCGTACATCAGAGGCATGTGAGCTGCACACTTGTCTTTGTGTTTAAGAGCTTTGATCTTCATCTTCAGTCTTCAACTCCACAGAGGATCTATCAGGTTTGACAGAGGCTCTGTGGCCTTGGTCTTCGTTCTTCTTAGATGATGGATCGACAGAGGCTCTGTGGCCTCTTGGTGTGTCCGGCAAAGGATTCTGCTAGTGTTTTCCTTAGCGTATTTTTCAATACTTCTAAGATTTACATTTGGAGTTAACAATCTCCCCTAAGTATTGAAAAATTAATAATTTGAAATGTGCACGGGTCTTAGGGTAAAGGAACAAGAGGTGAAAGGTTCAGCCTCGGTAAAAAGGATAATATCATTAAATTCTATGCCAGAGTCATTTACAGAAGTTGAATGCAAAAATTACAAGACTTGAAAGATAAAAACAAGGTAAGTAAAAAAGTGGATGACAGAGTTCATATTCTTGCATCAGGGAAGTCATTTATCTTCTTTCCCCATCCTCCTTCCTTTTTGAGTTGTTGATAGAAGAACACACATAAATCTATGAAGCAAAGTGTTGCGTCTATTGTCTCTATCAGTCTGTCCGCATCCTCAAGGTTAACAAATTATGAACCTCTGTTGTTGAGTAGATCCATCTTGAACTGAAGAAGAGTGTTTGTTGCATACTTCTGACAGTCATACTCCACAAGCAGCTTCTTTTTTCCTTGAGGATCAAAGAAGACATATCCAACTCTAGGGTTACGAATGATGGTGTGCGGTTGAATGTCGGCAGAAGAAGGGCATATGTCATCTGGGGGTGTAAGGGTTATCTTTTTTACTCCAAGATCCAGAGCCACTTAGAAGTCAAGTACACTGAAGAGCAGAAGTCTTTCTCTCATAAACTTACTGACAGCGTCATAGGCTCTTTGGTATTCAAGTCTGTGCATGTAGTGACTCTCTGCCCAAATGTAAAGTTCTGCGAGGTCGAACGGGTGAAGGTTTCTTAGATCTGCGTCTGTAAACTTTATTTTGGACCCGTCCTCTCGCATCACATAATATATATTGTACCCGAAGTTTTTGCAGGTTGTGTGCGAGATTTTGACGCTCAGAACTTGTTTAATCTTGGAATTGGAGAATACATGCTTGACACTCTGAGCTTTCTCTCTGTAGAACTTGTCATTCTGTTGTTTAATGATGTCCATGCTTAAGGTAGGCTTTGGCAGAGGGTCATTGATGGCTCTGCTGTATAAGTAGTTGTATACTACTTGTAGGTTCCCAGATTCACGTTGTATCATATTAATGGTAGTGAAATAGACAGCGGAAGCATATTAAATAAAGCCATTAAAATGAGTGATTGTGTAAACGATAAATGAACTATGAGAATCAAATATTGAACAGTAAAAATGATAACAGGATCAGATATAAAAGCTGCTCATATATTGATAATGAATCACACCAAGAACATGTTCGAGTGTGTTCGAAAATCTCATAGGACAACAATATCGTACGGAGGTAGTGCTCGGGATTGCTGCAGTGTGTGTTTAAACAATTGTGGAAAAACTACTCTTCCCAAAGCTTACAATTGTTTGTTCCACTACCTCTCTATTTATAGCCCTAGAAAAGTGAAGGCAGTGTACTATCGTACCCTAGAATGACACGTGGAAAGTGTGTCTCCTATTTTTAGGGCATACGTGGAAAGTATGGACACTTGTCTAACACTTGGGATTTCCTACGAGACTTAGGCTGACAGAGGTCTTCACTTCACCAGAGCTATTTCGCAAGAGCTCTGTTGGTCTTCTGTTAAACACTTGTTCTTCTGTTGGAAGTCTTCCACAGAGCTATGTTGAGCTCTGTTGGTCTTCTGACTTGAACTTCATCCGAATCTTCTGTCTGATCTCTGTTGGTCTTCTGACTTGAACTACTTTCAATACTTTTACATAACAGATACTTGGGGCCAACAATCCCCCCCTAAGTATTGAAAATAAAAATTTACAATTGACAAGAGATTAAACAAAAGAACAGAGAACTTTTACCTCTGTCGAAGCCTTGCACTAATCTTTTGGAATGTTACATTGAGATTTAAAAGACCAGTACATTTAAGCATAATTATCTCCCCTAAGAATTCTGTCAAATCTTCTGATTAGAGTGCGGAAGTCCAGCATCAGGTCAATCTGGTCGATGAAGAGTTTCTGCTGTTCTTCTGGACACTTGTTTCTTGGGAGATCTTGGATTATGTTCTTGAGGTATACTAGCGACTCACTTGAGTACTTATGGGCTTCAGCTGCTCTGATGGCCTTCTTTGTGCCCTTCTGTCGGCAGACAAATACTGGAGGATCTTCTACTACGGTTCCATTTCTGTGATGGCCATAACCCTCAAGGTTTTCATTTGGTGGTGCAATCGCTAGTTTCTCTACTTCAAACTCTATGCCTAGCTGATAATCAATCTGTATTCTGAGATTGATGTGCTATTGCATAGCGAATATGACTTTTGGTAGTGCAGTTTTGGCCGGTGTGTATCTTTCTGAGAAGTTCAAGCAATATGCGTGGAGTAAGATCAGGTCATATGGATTCAGAAGGACGAGATCATTTTCATTGAAGATTTCAATTCTGCCTTTTGTTGATTCCACAGTATACTCATGGTATGTGACCCTGTCGTGTTGAAACTTTTTGTGCTTGATGTCCAGAATTCTGCGGATAACGAAGTTTATATTGATGGCTCTGTTCTAATTTGACTTGGTTTGGATGAACTTTAGCCTTGCATCAGAAATGGTGTTTATTCTGATTGGGTTGAGGTATGGGCTAATGGGTACGACATTTACAGGGATGATGTCTCTGTCAGCATATAGAAATGCAAATATCGTTTCTAAGGCAGGTTTTTCGGTATGAAAGGTAGAGGTTTCTGGGTTTTGTTCTGTTACCATCGGGTTTGGGTCATCATGGGTTTCTGCCATAAGAGTGTCGATGTGAGCAGATTTCTGAGTAGCTTGAGGTTGGGCTCGACTTGTTTGTCCTTCAGCAGAGGATGGGTCTGTCCTATCTGGTTCTTTTGTTGGAGAAGTAGGAGGGGTATCTAGGCAGATGATCTCTGGTGGTTCTTGTGTTGACTTTTCTGTCGGTTTGATGACTCTGTCCTTAAACATGTATTCAAATGCCACTTCAGTCATCTCTATCATGATTTCCTCTGTTATCCCATTTTCTCCCTTTGTAGTCTCTGCCTCAGTTGTTTCTGTGATTTTCCCTTTACCCTTGGCTTCTCTTTCTTTTTCAACCTCTTTCTCCTTCTCTGCCTCTTTCTTCTTCTCTCTCTCTTTCTCCTTCTCCTTCTTCTTTTCCCCCTTTTGTTGTTCTGAGGACTCACCCAGTTGATCATCTGATTGACCTTCTTGAGCATCCTCAAAATCATCATCATCGCCAGAGGAGTCAATTCGAGCTTCTGGTGAGGGCGGAACAACAAATCCTAGATCAGCTTTGTGTCTCTTGTTTGAAGGTTCTCCTGTAGGTGCTTCTTCTGCAGGTCTTTTCAATGTAGAGGTAGCCTGTATAATGATATTAGTAAAATTTGAGGCTGCCTTGGTCATTACATCCTCTACCTCTGTTGTGGCACTTCTGATTTCTTCTACTTGAGCCGCAAAGTTGACCTTGTGTTTATCAAGAGATGTTTGCACATGTTGTTCTGTCTCCTTAGCTTTCATTACAAATTTTGATGAGATCGTCATCATTCGGCTAAGAATTGATTTTCTGAAGTCACCCATTTGTCCAACTGTCATGGGTAGTTCTTTTGGGTTAGGGCTGGAGATGTTGAGAGGAGTAGCAGATGAGGTGGTTGCTTCTTTTATGGATTCCTTCACAGAGTTGGTAATTATCTTTGTTAAGGTTCTGACGTTAGATTCTGAAAGAATAATCGTGGGGATGGGAAGGGTTCTGTTCATCTGCGCTGTGTGGTTCTCTGTTATGAGTCGCTTTAGCTCGGCAAGATCTGTCGAAGTCTTTTTAACTTCCTCTGATCTGACTGATCTTAGGTCGGCTATCTCTGTTGTCAGCTTTCCAATCTCTTCTCCTCTGACCCGCTCAGACTCTGTTCTGAGTGCTTCAGCCTCGGCATATTTTCGAGTTATTTCAGCATGCTTGTTTGAGATGTTCAGCAGTTCTTCCCTAAGAGAAGCATTTTCATTGCGGATCAGCTCCTCCTTTTGTTCATTGATAAGTTTATACTCGTTCAAAGAGTTGTTGATACTGTCACAAAAGCTTTCGAACTCTGCTCTTGTAATAGTGTCAACGGGGGTCTCCTTGGTTCCAACACATGGATCCAATTATGCCTCGAGTTCAGAGGCGCCTCCGTCAAGAGTTGTGTTGATGTTGGCTCTTGGAGGACTTCCACCTGATCCTTGATGTTCCCTTTGAGGGGAAACAACTACAGGTGTTCTGACCAAAGTTTCCTCTTCCAGCTCAGGTTCTGAAGAAGGAAATCTGGTGTGATGAGAAGCATTTGGATCAAGCAATGTCTTCCCTTGTTCTACTATGGTCTCCCATTGTCCTTGACTCGGACAGATGCTACGTGAGATTACAAAGATCTCTGGTCTATTTTGTGTGGAGTCTAAATGAGCCACAGAGGCATCATCGTGTGGAGGTGACCTATTGATGTTCTGGGGCGAATGAACATCACTACCAAAGATAGTTTCCCCGGCTTCGTGCATACCAGAGGCATGAAGAGGTGCCTCTGATGGTATAGACTGGTTGGGGTTCGAGGTGTGCACCTCTGTTTCAATAATCCTTTGGTCTTGATCACCAGGATTAGATTGTGTGGAAGCACTGGGATTTTGGTAAAGGTTACCCTCAGATGTGCTCAGTTGAGCATCTTTTTCTATTCTCACATTTTCCTCGGCTCCTATGGCTGTAGAACTCTCTGGATTCTCTCTGATGTTTCCTTCTTGCTCATCATTATCACATAGTTTCTACCTCTGGTGTTTCTCACATAGTTTCTACCTCTGGTGTTTCTTGTACTTCCTCATGGACAGCCTCTCTAGGAGATGCTCTGTCCTCTACTTCCTATCTTCTAGAGGAAGACCCCACTTCGGATACTCTTGCCTCTGGTCTGTTAACTTCCTCACCAATCTCCTCACTTAAGCTCTCCAAGGAAGGCTCAGATCCTAAGTATGATGGGGTTCTCACCTCAGGTTCTTGAGGTTGAGCAACACTCTGATAGTTTTGGATAGAGATGTGGTCAGGGGCGATAAGGGCAAACATTGTACCTGGAATTCTTCTTATGAAGGGGTATTCGCCAGAAGTGGTGGGGAGGAATTTTGACATTGTCCAAACAGGTGTTGAGCGACCCTGATGAGTTAGTTCCAGTTTGTCGAAGGCTCTTATGATCACCAGACTGATAAAGCGTGGAAACTTGATCATCTTCAAGAACTTGTGGGATCCAACGACTCCTCCTCTTGCGATGGATGAGGTTTTTGTGTTTACAGCCGTAAGAAGATCGTTGTAGCGAATGCTGGCGTAGTCAAAGTTTCGATTGAAGAACAATTCATACATGATTTGTAGGATTTCTGTTGTGGCTTGGTCTTGACTACCAGATTTGCTGGTAAGGGTTCTGTTTAAGGTGGAGAACATGAAATTCCACATAGTGGGTAGATTCTGTCGCCTGAACTCTCCAATCCTATTCAGATCCTTGTTGTAACCCAGAAACTTCATGAAATCAAGAAGAACAGCTGTTTTTAGTGGTTTCTCATAGGCGTCTATTCCTAGCTGTCATTTGGTTTTCATTCGGAAGATTCTTCTTAAGGTACTTGCTCTAATGCGGATTGTTCCCGCTCCTCCATTACTTGCGTTGACGCTCCCAACTATCCCGTCTTGTTCTTCGATGTATTGGCATGTGGTCCACCATTGTTGGACATAGATCGCTGGAAGGTGGTCATCAACCTCTGTTAGGGCTCTGAAGATGTCAGAGTTTCTAAAGAACTCAATGAAGACGTGATACAGGGGTAGATAGAGTCCTGGAGTGGCATCGAATCTGTAGTTGTTGTCAGCAAACTCGTATGGAAGAACAATGATATCATCGGTGGGTTCTATTCGGCTTGAATCAGCAGAGTTTTGGGGTTCCGCCATTGTTGCAGGTTTGGGTTTTCTTGAAGAACACTGAGGATTTAAATAAAAGAGGGAAAGGTGAAAGGTTTAGGAAGTTTAGAAAAGAAATGGGTCAAGGTTATGGATATTTATAGTCAGAACTTGTGGCTGGGTAATCGCCGTAGATACTGTAAGTATCGTGGGGACAGCTAGTGGTTTAGCTTTCAATTAGAGAGTGCCACGTGGATTTGTTCTGACCACTTTTGTGCAAGTAAACCGTCGCGGTTAGATATGTGTGGGTGACAAGTGGTTGACGCTTAGAAATAACCCGCACCTCTGATGACGTTACCTCTGATGACGTGGCAAAAAAAATGACAGAGCTCTGATGGAGCTTTGCAAGTTTTTTTTGCCTCTGACGAGTGACCCCTTTTTTTATTCTTTTCAAGTATTCCTTTGGAGTTTCACCTTAACCCAAAACCATTTAAAATTTTGTATCTGATGAGGAAATGGTCAAAGAAAGAGAACATAACTGATTTTAGAAATTTCATCAGAGGTCTGGTGAATAAACAACAGTGGCTCTGGTGGAATGTCAGAGTTCTGACAGGTTCTTGACGTTATCAAAGGATTTTCATCAGAACAGATTTCCCTCTTTCTTCAAAAAGATTTGTCAATGAGGATCAAAAGGCAAAGTCAATTTGGATTTGGAAATATGAGTACTGACTTGCTCCCCTTAAAACTATGCTCAAAATCTTATAAACTCCCCCTTAAAATATGAGCAATTTTTTTTTCACCAAGCTTGTTGAAAGAGTATGCTTGACAGAGTTCTGGTGAAAGACAGAGACTCTGTTGAACTATCCTTCCTAACCTTTTTAACAGAGCTCTGTTGGAACAACAGAGGCTCTGTTGAGTTTTGAATAGAATTAAGAGGACATGTTCAGCATACCCAGTTTGCTGATTAAGAAGTTAAATCTCCTTTCATCAAGTGCTTTTGTGAACAGGTCAGCAAGCTAGAGGTCAGTTGAAACAAAGTACATTTCAATAGTTCCTTTTTCAACATGATCCTTAATGAAGTGGTACCTTATGTCGATGTGCTTAGTTTTCGAGTGTTGAACTGGATTGGCTGTTATGGCAATGGCACTCTTGGAGTCGCGTAGAATAGGAATTTTACCATACTCCAAGCCATAATCTTTGAGTTGTGTTTTCATCCATATCACTTGAGAACAACAACTAGCAGCAGCAACATATTCTGCTTCTGTTGTAGAGGTTGAAACACAGTTCTGTTTCTTGGATGTCAAACTCACCAACCTTTCTCCAAGCAGTTGACAGCTACGAGAAGTACTCTTTCTGTCATTCTTGCATCCTCCATAGTCTGAATCTGTATATGCTACAAGCTCGAAACCAGAGTTAAGAGGATACGAGAGACCCAAAAATTGAGTCCCTTTCAGATATTTAAAGATACGCTTGACAGCTGTTAAATGAGTTTCTGTAGGATTTGCTTGAAATCTGGCACAGAGACAGGTTGCAAACATTATATCAGGTCTGCTGGCAGTTAAGTACAGAAGTGACTCTATCATGCCTCTGTAGTACTTGACATCTGTTGGTTCACCATTAAGATCAGAGTCAAGCTTAACTCCAGTGGCAATAGGAGTTTTCATTGGTTTTGAATCATTGAGCTTATACTTTTTCAACATATCAGAGATGTACTTAGACTGACTTATGAAAGTCCCTCTGTCTGATTGTTTAACTTGTAAACCAATGAAGAAAGAAAGTTTTCCCATCATGCTCATTTTGAATTCGCTTTTCATTAAACTTTCAAACTTATCACAGTACTCCTGCCTTGTAGACCTAAAGATAATATCATCAACATATATTTGTACCAGAAGTATGTCATTCTTATACCTTCTAAAGAATAGAGTTTTATCGACAGTACCTTTCTCGAAGTGATTGACCAACAGAAATTTGGACAGAGTTTCATACCAGGCTCTGGGAGCTTGCTTATGGCCGTACAGAGCTTTGTCTAACTTGTAAACGTGGTCTGGAAACTCTGAACATTCAAAACCAGGTTGTTGCTGGACATAAACTTCTTCTTGCAGTTTGCCATTTAGAAAGGCAGACTTGACATCCATTTGGTAGACCTTAAAACCCTTATGAGCAGCATAGGCTAGGAAGATTCTGATGGCTTCTAGCCTAGCCACAGGTGCAAAGGTTTCGTCATAGTCAATACCTTCTTCCTGTCTGTATCCCATTGCAACCAGACGGGCTTTGTTTCTGATGATAATCCCATCTTCATCCTTTTTGTTTCTAAACACCCATTTGGTTCCAATGGCCACTTTGCCTTTTAGGAGTGGAACCAAGGACCAAACTTTATTTCTTTCGAATTCCATAAGCTCTTCTTGCATAGCTTCGATCCAATTTGGGTCCTCTAGGGCTTCAGAAATTTTCTTCGGCTCAATCATGCTTAAGAAATTTACAAAGAAGGCTTCATTGATTGTTGCCGATCTTGTCTTCACACCATCTTCAGCAGCACCAATGATAAGATGATGAGGATGATCCTTTGTCCATCGTGTCATGGGAGCATGGACAATAGGCGGGGTTTGTGCTTCTGATGGAAAAAGATGAACTCCAGCATCAGAGCTCTGTTGATTGGGATCGGGGCTCTGTGGCACACGACTTTGGAGAGTGGCCTCATTGCTCTGAGAGTCATTAACAGGGCTCTGTGAAGGTGATCTTTCAAACAAGGAGTCTTTGCCAATATTAGTTAGCAAAGGTGATGATGGCTCTTGTTCAGGTCCTCTCTCGTTCTGATGTGGTTCCTCATTTCTCTGTATCACTCCTGTAGACAGAGAAGTAGATGGTGAAATATTAGAGGGACCAGAGAGAGAGTACCTGTCAGATTCTGTTCTGTTGAGTTCTGAGATTGATCTCCTCTGTTGATGTTATCAGAGGAATCATCATCATTGAAGAAATCGTTGAACATGAGATTGATATCTTCTTCCCTTGTCTTTGAAGAACTTGTCTTTTTCTGTTCTGTCTGTGTCCCCTCTGTTGATGAAAGTACAGGATCTAATCTTACAATCAATATAGAAAGCAGTAATTGAGAAGTTGTATGATCAAGCTCAATTGTATTCAATGATGAACATAATTACAGATCTAAGAGAGAGAGAATCTCAAAGATTACAAAGAATGAATACAAAGATATACGGGAAAATCAATCAGTTTTCAATGTAGTGCTAACCACTCTATTTATACTGCAACGGACATGTTAAAGCTACAGTACAAATAAGAAAGACTAATAAGAACATAACACGTGTCCTAATTAGTTTACTAAATACTAAGTAAAGTATGTAGTCATAAGTTCTGAACAGGTTGTTCAGAACTTCTGAACATTCTTCTGATAACGCTTCTCAGAGCTTCTGACTCTTTCTCTCAGAACTCTGACTTCTCTTCTCAGATCTCTGACTCCTCTACTCAGAACATCTGAGTCTTCTTATCAGATCTTCAACACTTGGTTTATTGACAAAACTTCAGATCTAACAATCTCCCCCTTTTTGTCAAATAAAGTTGAATTTTGCATCATCCAGTTCTTTCAGAGCAGGAACAATTTTCTGAAGTAGCACATTTCTCAGATTAAGCCTCTTGTCAATTTTGACAATGATTTCTTGAATAATTTCAACTTGCTGATTGATTACTTCTTGAGTTATGTTTGCTTCCTTCACTTTCAGCATCTTTTTCTCCAAATTGTGCTTTATGATTCTTAAAGTTCCAGAACAGTATTTTGCAGTTTCCTTTGCTCTGAAGAAGATCTTTCCACTTTTGTTTTTCAAAAATACTCCCAAATCTGGATATTTGTGAACACTTCCAGTCTTTAACATCTTTTTCTGCTCATGATCTGTATTGGAATTTTCCAGATAAACACATGACTTTTGTAAATACAGAGCTATTTGGAAATCTGTATAACAGTGCCACCTTAAGATATAGAACATGGCCTCAATCACCACACTTCTTGCCTTCCTTTCATTTCTGTCTTTGCTTGACTCTTTGAAGCATAGAAAGCTGTGTAATCTGTAGAAGTCAACCACTGATAGTTTCTCAAAATCTGCATCAGTGAAGTAATAAACCTTGCCATCTTCTCTCAGAACTTCAAAGGATAAGTACTCCATCTTTCTGAATTTCTTAACCTTCAATTCTCTGATTCCAGTGATTAGAAAATCTGAGTAAACAACTTGTTTTGTTTTGCCAAGACATCTTGATTTTTCAGCCAACCAGATCTGAGTCTCCTTAGGTCTATCATAATACACGTCCAAGAATTGTACTTCTTTTGGTTTGAAGAACTCAGGCAGATCAAATTCAAGAAAGTATCCATTTAGATCAATGGATATTTCATCTTCTTTGGGTTCAGACTGTTCAGCTTGATCAAAACTAGTTATCTGCACATTCTAAGGTGTTGTGTCCTGGACTTCTTCAACTTCATCTGACAGAATTTCATTCACTTCATACTCGGCAGGAAACACAAAATCACTATGTAACATCTTCTTGGGATTAACTTCAGATAGCAACCATTCACCACAACTTCTGATCTTTCTTCTGAGATTCAACCTTCTTTTCATAGAGTTTACACACCTTTTCTTTAAATTCTTTCTTTCAGTTTTAGCACTTACTTCCATTTCAATCAGTAACCAACTCAGAGTTGCATCACTATATTTTACCAGTTCTTTCAGTTTGAACATTTCAAGTCTCTCTTGAACTTTATATGCAAACCCTTCAGATTCCATTCCTTCATTTACAAATCCTTTCATACACACATCAAATCCTGCAATATTTGTTGCACACCTCAGATTGCACCTCTCTTTTCTTCCTTCAATGGCTAGTTGAAAATCATATAAGTACATGTTTCTGACATAGATACCCAGAAGTCTTCTGCATTCAATTTCTATTAAGGCTTCTTCAGTACTAGAGAAGAACTTGACTAGAAAGATCTGATCATCAAGTGTTAGTCTGTGGAAATCAAAGTTGGACATGAAAACCTTTGTATTCCTTTCTTTCATCACTTCCATTCTTACAAATATCAAACCATTGAATTCTTCTTGTTGGAACATTAGAACTTTCTCAATTCTTTTCTGGATATGCAGTCTTGTGTCAGGAATTCTAAATCTGGTTGAGGCTTCTGTATAAATCATCTAAGCTCTTTCATCCATGAAACCATCAACATTGCTCTCTAAAAGCTCATATTCTCCTTCTGTGTGGTAGAGGTTTTCATACATTTCCTCAGGAAAAATGTCATCATGAAATTGTCTGGGCAAAGGTACATCACTTAATTCCATGATAAAATCACAGATAGGTTCTTCTAAAACCTGTAAGTCAATCTTGGGAATCTCAATTGGTTTTCTGAATACATACTTAGAAGGCATAAAGTAATCTTCTAATTTCTCATATTCTTCTTTTGTGTTCATCTCATCAGCATAGTTATATCTGAACTCATGCTTAAAATTCTGAGAATAATCAACAGTTCTATCTTCTTCTCCCAACATATCAATAGGCCTTATCAGTTTTAACCCTTGTTGAATTTTCTGAACATTAAGTGCTCTGACTACCTTACTTTGCATTCTTCTTATCAATTCTTCACTCAACCTCCTTTCTTCTGATTCAGAATTCATCACATTTTCTTTGTTATACATCACAATATCTGTACACATGTTGACCACTTCACTTTCCACTGTCTTTTCTGATTTCAATACAGATTCCTCAATAGCTTCAGTTTCATCTGAGTTTTCTTCCATCTCTGTGTCTAAGTTTAATTCCTCTGTTTTATCTGAATCACCACCATCTGTACTTTCCAACTCCATTTCCTCTATATCTGAGCTATCAATCTGGACTATCTGAGTCATTGCCTTTAAATTTTTTGTGTCTGATCTTCTGAACTTTTTGTACTGGCTAAGTGCATATCTGCTATCTCAAAATCTTCTATGCCAATGTCATCATCAGAACTTAACCTCTGTCTTTTCTCCCCCTTTTGATGATCATGAGGCTCATTATCATCAAACTTTCTCTTTAAGTTCTGATTAGAAGTACCTTCAGGTTCAGCTTCTGCAATAGAAATAGGATCAAGAGGCTTTGAAGTAGAAGCCAGTGATACACTTAGTGCTTTTAGTATAGATTCCTGCAAATCTTGCATTTGTTTTAACATATCTTTTTGAAAACCATACATTGTATCCATGATCTCCTTTTTGTGAGAATCCAAGGATTTCTTTACATCATCTACTTTGGTTTCAAAAGAAATCAACTTTTTCTCCAACACAACTTTCAAATCTGACATCTCATCATTCAAATCCTCCACCTTCTTCTCCAAATTTTCTACTTTTTCCCCCATCTCCTTGTTTTGTTTCTGAATCTTTTCAAATTCAGAAGTGTCGAACTGTGAACCTGAACCAACAGATGGTCCTGTTTTCATGTGCCCAGAGGGCTCATGGCCTGTAGATAACACAAAGTCATCTTGTACAACAGATGCACGTTTGAATGAGGCTTTTGTAATGTTCACCTCACCAGGACTTCCATCCAATCCTCGACACCCAACATTAGGTATGTCTATGAATGTTGTCTCAGGAATACGAAATTCCTGATTTGTGCAAGTGTCAGAAGGAATTTCAGGCTCAATATGAATAGGACTGTGATATTCAGACTCTATGTGTTGGAAAATAGGTTGGGATTTATCACCTCCCTCCAAATGAGTTTGGGATGGTTCCCCGAATTTGTGTGAAACAGTAGCATGTTGAAATGCTTCTGAGTGGGTATGGATGGGTTGTTCAAGATCCACCACTAGGTCCATGGTGTTTGTTTCAATATTGGACACCAAGAGATGTGAACCAATAGCATTTGTGGTTACCTGGCCAAGATTAGCTGGTGCAGAGGCATCTCTTTCTGTTTGAACCTCTGTTGACAATCTCTCATCCTCACCACTCTCATTCTGTTTTTCCTCACCAAGTCTAACCAAGCTCTCATAATTTTCCCCCTCAAGTCTCTCAGAATGTTCACTCATCTGAACATCCTCCCCCTCTCTAATTCGACTAGACCCCTCACCTCTCTTCTCAGGTTGGTCCTCTTGGGTAGGGATTTGAGGTAATTCAATTCTGAAAGTTCAGGATTCACTCTTACAATCAAATATGAACAATTAAGATCGTATTCACATCAACTGGTCATATGATTTATTAACAATCTGTGAATTACAAGATATTACAATGAATTTCTCTCTCAATAGATCTAACAAATTTATGCGTAAAGAGTTATCTAAAAGGTTAGCCAAAAGATTCAGTTAGCTACAGTTGCTAACTCCTATATATACTGTAGAGAATAGCTAAAGCTACATTACATATGAGAAACAGACTAATTGAACAATTACACGTGTCCTAATTAGTAACTGAATATAACAGATAATATCCCAAGATATGAATTCTGAACATACTTCTGAATAAGCGCTTCAGAACATTTGTCTTCATAGTCAGAAGTTCTGAGTCTCCTACTCAGAACTCTGAACCTTCTAGTCAGAATCCAACACTTAGAATCTTTTTGAGATTTCTCACTCAGAACTTCTGAGTCTTCTACTCAGAACTTCTGAGTCTTCTGAGTCTTCTTTGGTCTTCTTACTCAGAACTCAACACTTGTGTTTTTGACAAAACTCTAGACCTAACAAATTCCCATAGAGGTGCAATAAGCTTTTAAAATCTCACTCTCCCTTGGAATATAATTCCTAAGTGATTTTGGCAACAGTTTATGATTGGGATAGTTTTCAAGTCTTGTTACTGAGGTCATCTTACCCAAATAAAATGTGGGACCATGCTCTTCATTTGTTCTTCTTGAGATTGTTCTGTTTTCCTGCATGGCATACCAAATAACAATTTGCCAGTACCTTATATAAGGAATGTATGTCAGTGAAGCATCCTTTGTTTTCCTCTGAATTGCTTTCTGATTCTTCTCAAATGTATTCTTCATGTCTTCCCAAAGTATTAAAGTATAGTCATAATGCCTATTCTTCACTAAGCCCTGAAAGATCTGAAGAATTTGTTTAGAACCTTGATCAGCAGAACTATTCTTCCCTGACAAGCATTTATTTACCACATGAAAGAAGCAAGCCCAAATAGGTGGTAATTTGTTTCTTCTGAACAAACTGAGAGTCCTCAATCCTTCATTGTATCCCAATTTCATAAATTCAGCTATTAATTCCTCTGTTAGGGGTGAGTCTTCAAAGTCTGTCCTTCTTTGTACATCATCTTTCTCTGGTAGATTCAGCATTTCTCTTAGTGCAGAGATAGATAAGGCAAATGTCACTCCTCCAATTTCAGACACAAACTTATTATCTTCTAACCTAAGATGTTTCCACCATTGTTGTATGTATTGAACAGGAACATTTTTGCTTCTTGTAAACCATTTTCTATAAGGACGAGGTTTGAATAACTCCATGATAATTCTGTGTTCTGGTTTAAATCGACTTTCCTCAAACAATATAACACAGTTATTTTCAGATAATTTCAACCATTCACTCTCAGGAACAGCCTTTTCCACGAAAATAGGTCTATCTGACATAATCGACCCTGCAGCACTCTGTTCATGTTCAATATTAATGTTTACCTCATCTGCATTTCCTTCTGATTCATCCATTTGTTCATCTTCTTCATCATTTCTTATTGCCTCTTCCTCTACAGCTCTATTCTGTACTTCATCATTATCCGAATCAGATGAATCCATTATCGATTTTGTAGAATGTAGCGAAATTGGACCACTCCTTCGTATTCCAGACATGATTTAAGAAGAAAACAAACTCAAAGAACTCTGGATTTGATTCGTATCTCACTTTTCGCTCTGGAATTTGAAAAAAAAAATTGAAATAGGGATTTTAAGACCTATTTAAAATCCGCGAAGTTGAAAGGTTTAACGGAAAAGCGAAATCAATGTTATAATGGAGTCAACACATTTGAAATGCCACAGAGGATTTAAATGAAATGCGTGGCATAATCAAACAAATATGAAGCTGACACGTGTTAGTGGATAGAAATTTGACTCAAGTCAAAGATCTGAATAACACGCTCAGATGTTTTGACTTTCCTTTATCAGATTTGTGATTGTTCTACTCAGAGTTCTGATTCCATAACTCAGAAGAATTTTGCCTTGTAACCAAAATGTCATTTAAAATCAACTTCTGATAAATATAAAACATCTTGATTATTCAGAAGAGGTTTGAACAGATAGAAACCCTTTTTATCATCAATATTCTGTTCATATTATGATGATTTTCAAAAAAAAATCATTTAAAATCTTATATCTGAATATGAAAACTTTTAATTCAGATATACTTTGAACAACAAAAAATTTATCATAAAAAGCTTGTTCTTCTTAGAATGATCAGAGATAAGAAATGAAAACAAACCTTTTAAGCATCACAAAATAATTTCCAAACAAAAATTTTGATGCTCCCCCTTGACTTGAGCATGCAATTGACTATTTATGATACAAAAAGTTGAGATAAAAAGATAATAGAAGAAGCATAATCCATACAATTGATGTATTTGTATTTCTCAAAAATACATTTTTGAAAGTTAGATTGCTGAAGTATTGACTCAGAATCTCTGACCTTAAGACTCAGAAGTTCTGAACTCAAGACTCAGAGGTTCTGAACTCAAGACTCAGAAGTTCTGAACTCAAGACTCAGAGTTCTGAGTACACTACTCAGACAATTTTACTTAGAAAAATTTAGCATTTTTAAGAAAAACAAATATTTTCAATTAGTCAGATTAAGCATTCCTATTTTACATATGAGAAAGGAGAACCTTTTGTAATCAAGAGGCTTTGTGAACAAGTCAGCCAATTGATACTTTGTATGCACAAAGTGCATCTCTATAGTTCCTTTTTCCACATAGTCTTTTATAAAATGATACCTCACATCTATATGCTTAGTCTTTGAATGTTGAACAGGGTTCTGAGTAATGGCAATTGCACTTTCTGAGTCACAATAGATGGGAATCTTGTTAAGCTGATATCCATAGTCCATGAGTTGTGTTCTAATCCACAATGTTTGAGAGCATGAAGCAGCAGCAGCAACATACCCTGCTTCAGCAGTTGAAGTGGTCACACAATTCTGCTTCTTTGATGCCCACCTCACTATTTTATCTCCCAAAAAGTGACAAGCACCAGATGTACTCTTTCTGTCCAACCTACTTCCTGCATGATCGGCATCAGTGAAAGCAGTCAATTTGAATTCAGTTTCTTTTGGATACCATAAACCTAGATCAGGTGTTCCTTTGAGATATCTTAAAATCCTTTTGACAGCCAACATATGTGATTCTTTTGGGTTAGATTGAAATCTAGCCCCAGAAACATGTAGAAAACATGATATCTGGTCTACTTGCAGTCAGATAAAGTAATGATCCAATCATGCCTCTATAGAGTTTGATATCTGCTGAAACACCTGTGAGATCAGCATCTAACTTTATGTTAGTTGCCATAGGTGTTCTCATAGAAGCACAATCAGACATTTTGAACTTTTTCAGAATGTCTCTGACATATTTTCCTTGATTTATAAAAATACCTTTTGGTAATTGTTGGAACCCATATACACTTAATCAAGATTAACAATCTGTTAGTGGAGTTTAGAGTTTGATGCGGAAGCGTATTAAACTAACAGATATGTTTGATAGATATTAGAACGCACATATATAAAGAAAACAGTAAGGAATAAAAAGGATTTTTTGAACAGTTACTGTTATTCAATATATAATAAGAACACGAAGAACAGATTAAGAACTGTTGGTGTGTGTGAGAATATAACACTCAGATATTTGACAATAAAGCTTGAGAGTATTAGTGATTCCTTGTGTTTTCGTCGTTAGGAAGATCTCAACATGAGACTTCCTTTTATACTACTCTTAGAAGACTATGAAGTTGGTCACTGTTCCTTTTACGGCATGAATAGTAAACTGGATGGTGTGAACAGTGGACTGGATGGTGTGAGCAGTTGTTTGAGCCATGCGCATTTAATGGAGCAGATGTACTATTGGTAAATGCATTAAATGGCGCAGACGTCTATTTTGTACCATGCCCTATTGAGTCCACTCAGAGCTTGACACGTGTTTTGACAGTACTTTTCCATGCAAGTTGATGAACGTATCCAGTAATATCTTCCAAGTCTTCATAGCAGACCACAGAGGCTCTGTAAGGCATTACAGAGGTTCTATGGTCTGACCTTCTGTGGAGCAGTCCACTTGTTTCCGAGTTGATCTTCTTCTTGCGCACTACAGAGGTTCTGTGATTACCTCTGTAGCTTCTGTGGCTTTCTGGACTTGATCTTCTGGAAGAAGTGGCAGAGCCTCTGTGAGAGGCTTTTCTTATACTTAGCCTATTTTTCACTACTTCTAAGTATTTCTATGATTAGGAAGATTGAAGCTAACAATCTCCCCCTAAGTAGTGAAAAATAAAAATTTGACTTTGTGTTTAGTTAGGCTAAGTTAGATAAGACAAAGGTTAAACAATACCTCGAAATTTCTTTCATTTTAGAAATATGCCAGAGGCATTTTACATTTGAGTACAATGAAAGATAAACTTTTGTTTGCAGAGATTGGAGGTCTGAGAATCAGATTTTGGCATCTTTGAAATCGTTGTAGCTTCTGTTGTCTCTGCCGACTTTTCTGATCTCTTTGTAGAATCTGATGCAGAGTTCTCTTAGGCGGATTGTTGAGTCTATTTCTCTGATGAAAGTATCTGCATCATCTCTATCCATTTTCTCTGTACCTCTGTATTTTACAAGGCTTGCTCTGAATTTGCTCAGAGTACTGGTTGCGTACTTCTGACAATCCATGAGTACAAAAAGTTTAACCTGGTGTTGTGGGTTTTGAAATACTAACCCAAATCTTGGTTCTCTGATGATTGAGTTGGGCACAGCGTCTGGTGGGCAGCGATCTTCTGGTGGTCGTAGATCTAGATGTTTGAGACCAAGATCTTTTCCCAGCTGAAAATCTATCATGCTGTATAGCAGAAGCTTTTCCCTCATCGCTTTTCTCAATACTTGATAGGCTCTGGTGTTTGCCTCTGTGTTGTAGTTGTCCTTTGTCCATTGCAGAAGGTCAGGTAGATCGTATGGATTGATGTTTCTTAAGTCAGCATCAGCGAAGGTAGACTCTGAATTGTTCTCTCTTCTGACTTTGTAAAGATTGTACCTGACCCTAGGATAGGTTCTTGTTAAGGAGAATCTGCAGAAGATCATTTTTTTGATTTTGTGAATTGAGAAGACATCTGCTTTGGCTCTTGGCTTTGTTCTTGTGAAGATGTTCTCAAATTCTTCTCTGATCCTTGGATCTGTCACATGATCTATTGGATAGTTTGTCTGAAAGGATTGTTTGTAGAGGTATTTGTATACCACTTCTTCCATTTCTTCATGTGTTGGACCAGGTCGTGGAATTTGTCTTCTGAGACTCTCCATATGTTGAACAACTTCTGCAGCTCTACCAGTTAAAGGAGTTTCTGACAGAGGCTTCAATCCATGTGCCCAGTCAACTTCTTCGGGTTTTGGGGTTTGAAAGGCGTCAAACGCACTTTTCATCAGTTTCTCTGCTGGCTTTGACAATGTTTTCTTCTTCTTAGGTTCCTCTGTCAATATCCCTTTGCCTTTATCTTTTGTTGTCGTGGCATAACCTGTTGCTTCTGTGGGATTTGAGGTTTGTACTTCTGTAGGTTTGATGGAGGTTGCCTCTGTGGATTTTGACGATTGTGATTTAGAGGACTTTTGTGGCGATGGTTCTGTTGGCTTGACTTGCTCTGTAACCTCTGTTGGAGGTTGTTTGGTGACTTCTTCTGTGAGCTCAGTTTCTGTTGATGAAGTGTTTTCATTGAATCTTCTTGCCATTCTGAAGGCTAAGGTGAACCTGTGCCTTTCTTCTTCTCTCTTCACCATACGATCACTTATTGTTGTGTGCATCCTTTTCAGAATGTCAGAAGCAGAGGTCGTTGCTCTTTTTGGTTTGGTGGCAATCGACTTTCTTCTGGGTATGGTTTGGGGTGTTTCCACAGAGGTGGGTGTTTTCTCTGTGGTTGGTTCATCTGTTTCTTCTAAAATGATTACCTCAGGGGCGGTTGTTGCCTCTGAGGTTTGCTTATCTGCTTCTGTAGTGTTGGGTTCTTCAGAGGTTGAATCCACAGAGATGGGTGTATTCTCTGTGGTTTGTTGAGTTTGTTGTTGTCGGGTCTGTTCTGGAGGTTCTTGACTCAGAGGTTCTGCGGCTATTGGTGGACCTGTAAGTTCTCTGCTTGCAGTTTTCTCTGTAGTTTTCTCCCCCTCAGGATGATCTGATGGACCAGGATGGTCATCATCATCAGAGTCATCCTGACCCTTGTCTGATGTACCCTCTGCTCTGCAGGAAGCATCAGGTTTCTTTGGCATTGTGGCTCCAGCAGCGATCAGTTTCGCGTAGACATCATCACAGAGGCCAAGAAGAGTTGCTAGCTCTGCCTCTGTTTTGAATCTCATCCTTCCTACACTTTCTCTGAAATCTTTGACGAAGTTAGCATTGGCAGTGGTGAAGGAAAGGATGACTTCTGTCACTTGATTAATCACGTTCTGCCCAAGTTCTGTCAGCTGTGCTCTTGTCATGTAGTCTTTGGGTTGCATCAGCATGGTATTTCGCATGGCTTCTTCTTGAACTTTTTGTAGGGCCTTCTGTAGATCTGCAGGAGTGATGCCCGTTGACACTGAAGTCTGTTTGTTCAATTGATCAAGGAACTTGTTGATGGAGTTGTCAATCGAAGGAGTAGTTGTTGCGGCAGAAGTGGTGGATGCGGTAGCAGCAGACTTCATCTGTGAGATGGCAGTTTTCACCTCTGTGGACAGGTTGTCCATTTTGGTGTTCAGGTTTAGCAGTGCCAGTGATGTTGTCTCTGCAAAAGATTTGAAAGAGCTTTGCAACTCTTTCAAGGTTTGGTTCACAGAGGTCTCAAGGGTTTGGAACTCATCCCTTGTGACTTGTGTTCCGGTGGTAACCTCTGGAGGAACACATTCGTCTCCAGAGTGAATCCCTGTTCCTGGGATACCTTCTTTCATTCCTGTTTGTATGTTGAGAATGGAAGGATTTCCTTCTGATCCTTGAGAAGAAACATGAGTTTCAATCCCTACAGAAGTTCTGAGAAGAACATTGTCCAAATCCACTCCAGAGGTGGGTATTGGAATATCCTTCTGTTGACTAGGAGACTTGTCTAGAGTCTCTTTGTCTTTGTGCTCTCTACTTCTCTCTGATAGAAGTGTGGGTCTTAATAAGTGTGTGTCAGAGGAAACAAATTCCTCTGTAGGGTGTTCTTGTGTGATCTGGGGCGATTGATCACGAACATTAGGTGAGTCTCTTTGAGGAGACTCCCTAGGAATGGATTCCCCGGTTTCTGTGGGCACAGAGGTTGAAAGAGTAACCTCTGGCTGGATGGGTTGGGATGGGATCGAGCTGTGCTGCTCTTTTTCAATAACTCCTTCTGCAGCTAGACCTGCGGAGTTAGAAATGTGGGTTGCACTGGGAGGGGGTGATTGATGTGTGCCTTCTTCAACTTCGGCATATTTTCTTGTTTCTTCTTCTGGTTCTGTGGAAGTTCCTTGCTCTGTGCGCAATGAGTCATACATGTGATGAGATCCGTATAATCTCATGATATGAGGATGATAGAGACCTTTTCGTATCCAGATAGCCTCTTCTTCATCTGAATCTACCTCTGAGATTTCTATCCCTGTTTCTGTGGTTTCTTCTACAACCGTTGCCTCTGTAACTTTAGTTGTATTCCACTCAGCTTCGATTTGTTCTGTTTCTTCTGAAGCTTGGTTTGGACTTCTTCTGTGGACGTCCAATCCTTGAATGAAAGGGTTTTGTAAAATCACAGGGGTTTCGGCTGGTTGATTTCTGGGTGTTGTGTCATCTTCGTGTAGATGTGTGTCAATGCCAGAAATGAAGAAATCTTGTTCTTCTGGAGTGTGGTGGTCGAGAGGTTGTGCCGTCCACCCTGCTGTATTAAGGGTGTTTGCAATTTCGGGGTTCTGTAGGAAATCATTCAGGTCTCCTTGGTGAGCAAATCTATCTGGAGATTGATAGGGTGATTGATATCCTTCTTCTGTCATTCCTACTTCTGCATCTTCTTCTTCTGCAGTTTCTCCCTCTATGATTTCCTCTTCTGCAATGGTAAACAACTTTTTAAGTGTTTTACCATGCTTCTTTTTGGTTTTCCTCCTCTTTGGTTTTGGTGCCCCTTCCTCTGTTGATTTGGATCTCTTCTTTTTCTGTTTTGTGAAAAGGGGAGGAGCAGAGGAGCCAATCTCTGTGGCATGGGGAGGTGAAGGTCGATCTTCTGTAGTGCTTGTTGAGGTGCCTTCTGCAGTTTTTCTCTTCTTTGCTTTTGGAGTGGATGCAGAGGTTCTTGATGAAGACTTCTTTCCCATTATTTCTGCGCGTTTGGCTATGAAGCTGAGCTGAATAGCCATGTGTTTTGCTAACTTTTGATCCTTTTCTGCTTGAGTGGAAAGAGGTTTTGCTATCATTGTTCCTAGGGGGACACCTAAACGCGGGGGTGTCATAGGACTCGGTTTTGGAGTTCTATGATCGCGTATATACTCTTTCTTAAGGGATATGTTCGATGCGTAGCGCAGAAGTTTCTTTGACAGAGGTCTGCAGTGTGAGTAGCCATCAGCATGATCAGTGGGGGTATTTTTGTTCATCGGGAACTGTTTGGGAGTTGGCCCTTCCATTGGCCAATTTTGGATTAGCAGCAGAGGTTCGAACAGTACTCCCAATATTCTTTGGAATTGCAGAGGTGGTAGAAAGTTGGGATCGTTCTCTTTGACCCTTTTCGAGTTGTTCTTTCTGTCGATGGTGTTTATGATCTCTTGCATCATTATGGTCGCATAATCTAGTGGAAGATCATAGTAAACCCCATACATGATGCTCAAGATTTGATGTGAGCTCTGGTCAATACTCCCTATCTTTCCTGTCAAGCATCTGTTAAGAATAGAGAACAAAGTGTTCCACAGAGGTGGTAATCGGCCTCTGCGGAAGTCATTTCTCTTCCGTAGTTGGGTGTTGTACCCAAGCATTTCCACGAATCTACAGAGCTCTTCGTCTGTTGGTTGCTCTGCATAACTTTTCAATCCCAGAAGACCCCTTGTTGGTAGGTTGAATTCAAGTGAGAACATTGTTCTGTTGAACTTGATTTCAAGATGCTCAGTTTTATCAGGTCTTGAAATGTACCCTTTGATAAGAGAATCGTCTTTATCAAATCGGCAGCTTTGCCAAAATTGGTTCAAATAACGAACTGGTATTCTGTTAGGGGTTCTTGATAGTAGAGGGAAAAGGATATGGTTTTCCATGATGTTCAGAAGTATGGCATGGGCTTCGCCGAAAGTAGTGGGTGAGGGGACCAAATAGCAGTTGTTGGATTTAATAGGAAGAGTGGCTTCGAAATGATCCTTAGCTATGAAGTTTTGCAAGTGTGTCGTCGGAGCAAAGTCTGCGGAATCCCCGGAATCTTGTTGTTCAATATCTCTTGCAAGGCTGGGGTTTTCAGAATGTTCTGAATGAGCAGGGGAGTTTTCCGTTGAGTTCGCCGGAGAGAGTTCAGAGGATGTAGCTCGAGAAGATGAAGCCATTTGCAAGTGTTTTGCAGGGTATCGCCGGAGAAGAAGATGAGAGTTTGTAAAAAGTTTTATGAGAGGGTAAGGTTTGTTTTTATAGGATAGTAAAACGGTAGACTTCGAAAGGGTAAAATATATGGCTATGGATTAAAGTTTGGAATCCGCACTCGAGTTTGAGCGGCGGGTTCAACTTACCAAAAAAAACGTTCCATGTTTGCTCAATGAAAATGGGACACGTAGGTCATGTCAGAAGATGACAGGACGTCGTGCGCGGCCCATTAATGCTAGGCGCGTGGAGTTGTTCTTAGCCATATGAGTTTCACTCTCAGTAAAAGTAACCGTTATTACCACAGATAACAAAATGGCAGAACTTTTGTGTTTTACAGAAGCTCTGTGATTTTGAAAATCTTAGAGTTTTAACCTTCTCATATATCTCATTGTTATCATGACTTTGAAGATTCCTCTTTGAACGAAAACGTTTGTAAAAATATTGGAGAGGATTAATAGGATTTTGTCAAGAAATTTTACTCACAGAGGTTTTGTAGCTCTGATGGAACTTGCAGAAGCTCTGTGAGAGCCAGCAGAAGCTCTATGAGAGAAAAAATCTTATAACTTGATTTCTATTAATTTTCTGATCATCCAATTTTTGATCTGTGTTAAGAGATGTTTTTCGCACATTTTTGAAGGTTGGTGTCCGATAAAACTATATTGATAAACGTTTTGTTCGAGAAGGTCATGGTGTGTGTTGTCGGTTTTCGAGATAACATTCCAAAAGATCGACAGAGGGTTAATTTGTGATCACAGAGCATATTTCCTGCAGAAGCTCTGTTGAGCTCAGCAGAAGCTCTATGACCTTAAATTTCTCCTATTTCGAATTTTGTTGAATCTTTTGAACTTTTGATTTTTGAAATGTTATTCACAGTATATTTAGGACATATTTGACAATTCTTGTCCTAGAAAACTGTTTTCTAAAAACCTTTCATGCGAGATACATACCTTTTGGTTCTTCTGTTCTCGGCAGTTTTGTCTTTCTTCTGTCGATGGAGAATTATCGACATTCTTTTTCGGCTTTCCTTTGAGAGATTTTACCTCTGTAGATCATCTCAGGGCCCCTTTTGCTCCCCCTTGATCTAATCACTTCTGTAGATCAAGAATTTTCCTTTTGCTCCCCCTTGATCTAATCACCTCTGTAGATCAAGTAATTTCCTTTTGCTCCCCCTTGACCTATGCTTGGATCAAAGAATGATAAGTTTTGCATAGAACATAGGTCATGGTCTTTCAGAGGTTCTGTAGGGGTCGTCAGAGGTTCTTAGTTGACTTACAGAAGCTCTGTGATTTTAAGAACTATTTAAGGTTTTAAGAATTTACATACAGAAGTAGAATCGATCAAAGCAATAAATTAAGCAATGTATTTACTTATTATTTACAGAATATAAAACTATACTTATTGAGGATTTTCACACCATGTTAATCATTCCTATCTTACCTACCAAGAAGTTGAATCTTTTCTCGTCTAGTGCTTTGGTGAATAAGTCAGCGAGTTGATATTCTGTGGGCACAAAATGCATTTCGATTGTACCGTATTCGACATGATGTTTCAAGAAGTGATACCTTATATCGATATGCTTGGTTTTTGAGTGTTGCACAGGGTTGGCAGAGATAGCAATAGCACTTTTGGAATCGCAGAAGATGGGTATTTTGAACAGAATGTGGCCGTAGTCTTTTAGCTGAGTCTTCATCCATAGAACCTGAGAACAACAGCTAGCGGCAGCAACGTATTCAGCTTCTGCAGTGGATGTGGAAACACAATTCTGCTTCTTGGAGGTCCAACTGACTAGTTTACCACCTAGGAATTGACAACTCCCAGAGGTACTCTTTCTGTCGAGCATGCATCCTCCATAGTCTGAATCTGTATAAGCTTTAAGACCAAAACCAGAGTTCTGTGGATACCAGAGACCAAGATTTTTGGTCCCTTTTAGGTATCTAAAGATTCTCTTTACGGCATCATAATGTGATTTCTTTGGATTAGCTTGATAGCGTGCACAGAGACATGTGGCATGCATAATGTCAGGTCTGCTTGCTGTTAAGTATAACAGAGATCCAATCATGCCTCTGTAGAGAGTGCATTCTACAGAGATGCCATCTGAATCTAAGAATAACTTGTTTCCAGTGGCCATTGGAGTTTTCATTGCAGAGGTATCAGAGAGGCTATACTTGGAAAGAATGTCAGAGACATATTTAGCTTGATTTATAAAAATTCCCTCTGATGATTGTTTGACTTGGAGTCCGAGGAAGAAAGTTAATTCTCCCATCATACTCATTTCAAACTCACTCTGCATGAGTTTTTCAAATCTTTTACACTCTTCTGAATTAGTAGACCCAAAAATTATGTCATCTACGTATATTTGTACAAGCATTATCTCACTACTTTTGCGTTTATAGAATAAGGTAGTATCTGTTGTACCTCTGTTGTAACCATTGACTAGAAGAAAGGTAGAAAGTCGTTCATACCATGCTCGTGGAGCCTGTTTCAGTCCATATAGAGCTTTTTCAAGGTAGTATACATGCCTTGGAAACTTTGAGCTTTCAAATCCTGGTGGCTGATTAACGTAGACCTCTTCATGGATTTCACCGCTGAGAAAAGCTGATTTTACGTCCATCTGATAGACTTTAAAACCTCTGTGGGCTGCGAAGGCTAAGAATATTCTTATTGCTTCGAGCCGTGCGACAGGGGCAAAAGTTTCATCGTAGTCTATGCCTTCTTCTTGTCTATATCCCTTTGCTACTAATCTTGCTTTGTTTCTGATGACCACTCCATCTTCATCCTTCTTATTTCTGTAGACCCATTTAGTCCCAATGGCCTGTTTTCCTCTTGGCAGAGGTACTAGAGTCCATACTCTGTTACGCTCAAATTGCAAAAGTTCTTCTTGCATGGCGTCTACCCAGTTTGGGTCATCTAGGGCTTCAGAAATCTTCTTTGGTTCTATCACACTAATAAAATTTGTAAAGAAACAAAAGTTAGCAGTGGCAGACCTTGTTTTTACTGCGTCAGAAGGTTCTCCGATTATTTGGCTTGGAGGATGGCTTTTTGTCCATTGAGTTGTGCGTGGAAGATGATCATCAATGTCATTCAGACTTTCTTTAGAGACTTCTTGTGTTTCTTCTTGTGTAGCCTCTGTTGTTCTTCGTGCCTTGGTAGTTGATTCTACCGTTTGTGGAATGATTGGTATGAGTGGTGGTGGAGTTTGTTCCTCTGAGGACGTATAGTCTTGGTCCTCGATTTCCTCTGTAATTGGTTCTTCTGTGGTTTGTGCAGCTTCTGTGGTCGTTTTCCTTGATGTTTCATCTTCTGCACTTTCTTCTACTTCGGCAATTGCATCTGTAGTATATACAGAAGAAGATGAAGCATATTTAGGACCAGTTAGAGACAAACCTGTAGGATTTTGTCCGACAGAGGATGGTTCTTCAGAAACTATGATTGTTCCAACAGAAGGATCAATGTTTTCGTTGAGCATCTCTAAAAATAGAAGATCCAAGTCTTCTTTTGCTCGTGAGATGACAGAGGATTTCCCTTTAATTTCGAGTTCTGAACTGATTTGTTCAGAAGTCATTTGGAATGAATCATCAAAAGAAACATTGATGCTTTCTACAATCTTGTGAGATTTTGTAAGGAATGTTCTGTAGGCTTTGGAAGTGGCAGAGTATCCAATGAATTTGCCTTCATCTGCTTTTACATCAAACTTTCCTCTTGAATCTCTGTCGTTTAAGACGAAGCATTTGCATCCGAATACATGGAAAAATTTGATGTTTGGCCGCCGTTTGTTAATCAATTCGTAAGGCGTCTTGAGGTGTCTTTTCACAATGGTTGATCGATTTTGAGTATAACACGCAGTAGAAATTGCTTCTGCCCAAAAGTTCATTGATAATCCGCATGCTGACATCATAGTTCTTGCGGCTTCCACAAGTGTTCGATTTTTTCTTTCGACAACACCGTTCTGTTGTGGAGTGCGAGCTACAGAGAAGTTCTGTGATATTCCTTCTGTTGAAAGATAGGCTTCAATGACAGAGTTTTTAAATTCTGTGCCATTGTCACTTCTTAACTTCTGTATTCTGCAATTATAAAGAACTTGGATTCTTTTCATTAGATTTATCAATATATTTGGAACATCTTATTTCTTTCTAACGAATTCAACCCATGTGAAACGCGAATACTCATCAATTAGGACAAGTATGTATTTCTTGCCACCTAGGCTCTGTATGGCAATGGGACCGCAGAGGTCGACATGAAGCATGTACAGAGGTTTAGTGCAAGATACATCTGTTTTGCCTTTGTGGGAAGCTCTTTTGAGTTTTCCCATCTCACAGGCAGAACATAAATGATCCTTATTGAATTTAACATTTGGCAAACCTTTAACTAGATCAAGTTTGACCAGTTTTTCCAATGTGTGAAAATTTAAGTGACAGAACCTGTTGTGCCATAACCAGGCTTCTTCACTTTTGCAGGCAACAAGGCAAACTTTGTCTTTGTTCTTTGAGTTGAAGTTCATTAGATATAGATCACCTATTCTTTCAGCTCGCAGAAGTTCCATACTTGTTTCTTCACTTTGTAGAGAGCAGAAAGTTCTTTTGAACAACACATTGAATCCTGTATCACAAAGATGACTTACACTGAGTAGGTTGTGCTTAAGGCCATCCACATATGCAACTTTGTATACAGAAACGTCTTCTTTCCTTATGACTCCATAGCCTTTTATGTGTCCTTTCTTGTTGTCTCCAAAAGTCACAGATCCACCATCTTGTGTTTCTTTGTACGTGGATAGTGCACTTCTGTCACCAGTCATGTGCCTTGAGCATCCGGAGTCTAGATACCAGATTGGCACATACTTCTTCTGCAGGACAATCACAGAGATTTAGGTACCCATATCCATATGGGTCCAATATTGTTAGAATTTTTCAAGTTTGCCTTGGCATTCTTGAAATACATTTTGTTCTCTGCAGAAGAGTCAGATTGTTTCTTTGTGGGATTTGACTTTTGAATTGTCGTAGAGAGTAAACAGACTTGACTTGATAAATGAATATTAAGTTTAGACATAAGATCAAAGCAATGACAGTATTGAATATGAGATGTAATTTGCTTGAACTTTTCATTGAACTTTTTGAACTCAGCCACAGAGGCATTACATTCTTTCTTTACATTAGATTTCCTATTACTAGAAGATCTATGAATACTCGAATGTTGTTTGCAAAAGCTCTGTTTAGGACCTGCCTTCTGTGGGTTGCTTCTGTGGTGAACTTCTTTCATCACTGTCACAGAAGAAAAAGATTTATTAACCTTAGGTTTTGAAAATCTAGAACTTATAGGATCAATAGAGGTCTTCTGTAACATTTTAAGCTCAGCAGAGGTTTTGATATGTAGATTCAATTTTAGAAAATCTTGGCAGATTGGAATCTCTGTGAGTTTCTCTTTTGGAGAAATAGTTCTGTGAGGAACTTCAGAGGAGAATTTGACATCCTCTGTGTCACAGTGAATTATCCCTGATTTGAAATCAGTCTCTGAGTTGTCAGAGGATGAATCGTCCTCGTATACAGAGGTTGAGTCAATTCTTTCAATAGAGGCTGGATTTTCTGAGCATGTATCGTACGAGCTTTCTTCCTCTGTAGAATAGTTTTCATAGATTGCAGAGGTTTCTAATAATATTTCTTCAGTGAGAGTTTTATCTATAGAAGATGTACAGAAATTTTCTAAAACGCTTGATTTCCATATTTCCAAAATTTATTTTTCAATTAAATTTTTAAAGTTTTCTTCTGAAAAAATGGGTTTAAACTCAGGAGCTTCTGCTGACAATTTCTTTTCAACGTTTATCAAACAGACAAATGCAACCTGTGTTTGGGTCTCTGGTTTACCAAACTTGAAGATACCAATCTGATCTTGTGTTTTCAGATATTTCTTTGGTTTGATACTTCTATTGACAGAGGTTGAAGATGATGAGTCTGTGTTTTCAAACCACACGTTAATCATCTTCTTATGTTTCTTCAAGTAAGGATCCACAGAGATTTTCGCCCGTTTGTTTACAGAGATTAGATTTGGAAAATCTGGTTTGTTTGTTTTTCCAATCACAAATAACGAGGGCAGAGGTTTGTTTCTTTTGCCTTCAACACCTAGGGTGATATCATCATACCCTATACCTCGTCTCCCTATTTGTGAGTTTATTTTTTCATAAACATTCTGTGCATCTTTATAGTTTTTAAGCAAAACTTCTCTTCTGAGTAAATCTTGCCATAATACCTCTCTTTCTCTTTGAAAGTATTCTTTAAGAGATCTTATGTCAGTAGTTTCGCTCCTTGAAACTGAAAGTTCTTTTGTTTTATCTTTTAAAGTATTGGTTAATTCAGAAATTTGATTTTTTTAAAGGATCTAGAGTTTTGTTCCAATTCTTTTCTATTCTCTCTTTTTCCTCAAAAATCATTGCTTTTTATTGAGTGAGAAGCCGTACTTCTCTCTCATTGAAAGTGAGTCTTTTCTGAATACTTTGATTTATCTCTTTCAGTTCAATTAATTCAATGTTAATTCTAAGTGTATTATCATCTACAGAGGTAATACAAGAGTTGGAATTTGAAGTAGATACCTCAGAGTCAGTGCAGGAGTCGACTTCTGCCATGCCACAGAAGAGGGCATTAGCGGTATGTTCATCGTCAGAAGTAGAGTCTGACTGGAAGTCTTCTGTGTTCTCCTCAGAATGTCCTTTTGCCATTAAGGATTTTTGAGCATAATATTCGGCTTTCTTTTTGTAGAAAGCAGAGTCCCTCTGTGGGCGATTTGATCTGCTTCTGCATTCATTCGCAAAATGGCCTGGTTTGCCGCAGTTAAAACATCCTTGAGGAGTGTTTCCTGTTCGATCATTGGACTTCTGTAGGTCTCCGCCTTTCTCTGATCAACATTCATTTGCATAGTGACCAGGTTTGCCGCATTTGTAGCATTCTTGTTGTGTGTGGCTTACCGAGTCATCTGACCTCTGTCGGTCATTCCCTCTGTAATTTCTATCGTTTGACCTCTGTCGGCCACTTGATTCTTCTCCTCTTCTGTCATCTCTTCTGTTGTCTCTTTTGTCATCCTGGTTTTCTCTATCATATCTTTCATTTCCGGAACCTCTTCTGTTTCCTCTGAACTCTTTTGTCAATAGAGCTAAAGATTTAGCTAGTGACGCAAGAGTTGTTTCCTTTTCTGCTTGCTCTTCTTCTTCACTGTCAATTATCACCATCTTCTTCTTCTCCTCTGTGGCTTTATCATTTCTTGGTCTCTGTGCATCCTCTTTAGTTTTACTAACCAATGCATATGGTGCAATGGTTAGTGTTTTAGCCTGTGCTATCTGAGGTTCTTGTGCGGCTAATGTTCCGTAAAGATCAGAGAGAGTCCAGGTGTCTAGATCCTGATTTGTCTGTAGGGACATAGACAGCTGGAGCCATTCTTCATTTAGACTTTTTAAAAACATGACATTGTTTTCTTCAGAAGTTCTGTCAATGCCTGATTTTCTGCACTGGTTGATTAGAGAGTTGAATCTGTCGTATGTTGTTTGCAGATATTCTGTTGCAGAGGCTTTGAATGCATGATATTCATTGATGTACTGTGCTCTTCGGTTTTTTTGTGTTTTAGCACCTCCTTCCAACTGTCTTTCCAGTTCTTTCCACAGATCATGTGCTGTTTCACATGAATCCAAGGATTGAAAGAGTTCGTTGGGTATTGCCATAATTAATGTCCTCTTGGTTTTCTGAGCAACTTCATCTTCTGCTTTATCTTCGGTTGACCACTCCCCTTTTGGCTTTGGTTTTTGATGTTCGGGGATTTCGGCAGATTCAGCAGTAGCAGGTATACGAGGTACTACTGTCATGGGAATAGGAGGAGGATTGTACAGATATTGTACTTGATTTTTTTCAGTACCCTCGAAAAAATGGACCATTCTTATTTTCCACTGAGGATACTCATCTCGAATGAGAGTAGGAGGTTTAGTGAGAGAACCAGTAGTAAAGAAATTATTTGTATTTGTCATTTGAAGATTTTAGAAAGAAAGTATGACTAAAGAGTTACTTCGATGAGCTTGAAGATTTTCTGGGTTTAAGCAGTTTCCAGACACAATTTTAAATCTCAGTAATATCTATCAAGAGTCTTGATAAGTGGATCACTTGATATTGAAAATCAAGGAAGGCTCTGATACCATTTGTTGGAACCCATATACACTTAATCAAGATTAACAATCTGTTAGTGGAGTTTAGAGTTTGATGCGGAAGCGTATTAAACTAACAGATATGTTTGATAGATATTAGAACGCACATATATAAAGAAAACAGTAAGGAATAAAAAGGATTTCTTGAACAGTTACTGTTATTCAATATATAATAAGAACACGAAGAACAGATTAAGAACTGTTGGTGTGTGTGAGAATATAACACTCAGATATTTGACAATAAAGCTTGAGAGTATTAGTGATTCCTTGTGTTTTCGTCGTTAGGAAGATCTCAACATGAGACTTCCTTTTATACTACTCTTAGAAGACTATGAAGTTGGTCACTGTTCCTTTTACGGCATGAATAGTAAACTGGATGGTGTGAACAGTGGACTGGATGGTGTGAGCAGTTGTTTGAGCCATGCACATTTAATGGAGCAGGTGTACTATTGGTAAATGCATTAAATGGCGCAGACGTCTATTTTGTACCATGCCCTATTGAGTCCACTCAGAGCTTGACACGTGTTTTGACAGTACTTTTCCATGCAAGTTGATGAACGTATCCAGTAATATCTTCCAAGTCTTCATAGCAGACCACAGAGGCTCTGTAAGGCATTACAGAGGTTCTATGGTCTGACCTTCTGTGGAGCAGTCCACTTGTTTCCGAGTTGATCTTCTTCTTGCGCACTACAGAGGTTCTGTGATTACCTCTGTAGCTTCTGTGGCTTTCTGGACTTGATCTTCTGGAAGAAGTGGCAGAGCCTCTGTGAGAGGCTTTTCTTATACTTAGCCTATTTTTCACTACTTCTAAGTATTTCTATGATTAGGAAGATTGAAGCTAACAGTAATTGTTTGACTTGAAGGCCAAGGAAAAAATTCAGCTCACCCATCATGCTCATTTCAAATTCAGATGACATGATTTTTGAAAAATTATCACATAATTCTGGACTGGTAGAACCAAATATTATGTCATCAACATAAATCTGAATCAGAATTAAATCATCACCCTGTTTCTTTAAAAAACAAAGTTATGTCAATCTTACCTTTCTTGAACCCTGAATCTAACAAGTGTTTAGTAAGAGTGTCATACCAGGCTCGTGGTGCTTGTTTTACACCATATAAAGCTTTGTCTAAAATATAAACATGATCAGGGAATTCTGGATCAACAAAACCTTCAGGTTGATGAACATACACCTCTTCATTAAGTTTGCCATTTAGAAAGGCTGATTTGACATCCATCTGATACACCTTGAAGTTTTTGTGTGCAGCATAGGCCAAAAATATTCTGATTGCCTCTATTCTTGCCACTGGTGCAAATGTCTCATCATAATCAATTCCCTCTTGTTGACAGTATCCCTTAGCAACCAATCTTGCCTTGTTTCTGATGACAACACCTGACTCATCCTTTTTGTTTCTAAACACCCATTTAGTTCCAATAATAGATTTACCTTCAGGCTTTGGAATGAGTCTCCAAACTTTATTTCTTTCAAATTGAAGCAATTCCTCTTGCATTGCTGAAATCCAGTCAGGATCCTCTAGGGCTTCATTAGCTTTCTTTGGTTCAATCACACTTATGAAACCAGCAAACATTGCTTCATTTGCTGTAGCTGATCTGGTCTTTACTCCTGCCGATGGATCACCTATTACTTGATGAATAGGATGATTTTTAGTCCATTTATTTGCACTAGGGAGTACATCAATCTCTGAATAATTGTTGTTTGCATCATTCTCATCAATGATTGCTTGTAATTCTGAACTGTCCCCTTGTTCTGATATATGTGTAGGAGTTCCATGTGTGTTTGTATTCTGAGTAATGAAGTCAGACTTCTGAGTAACTTGACCAGAGTTCTGACTACAAGGTTCAGAATTCTGATTACAAAGTTCAGAATTCTGAATACACGGTTCAGAATTCTCACTACTTGTATTTATCAGATTTGGACATTCCTCAGATGGACCTTTATCAGAAATTACAGTTGATTGAACTATTTCTGGAGTCTTATTTTTCATCTCTTTGACCATATTTTGGTTTTCATATTCTGCATAAGAATCAGACATTAGTTCAATAAAAGCATCCTTAAACAGTAAATTGAGTTCTGAACAAATAGGATTAGAATTTGTATCAGAAGTCATTTTTGTCTTATTCTGCATGAGTTCTGAACTGTCTTGTTCAGAAGTCCTCATTCTGGCTTCATCAAAAGTTACATTTATGCTCTCCATCATCCTCTTGGTTCTTCTATTGTAGATTCTGAATGCTTTGGAAGTTAAAGAATAACCCACAAAGTATCCTTCATCTGCCTTTTTATCGAATTTGGCAAGATTTTCTCTGTCTCTAAGAACATAGCACCTGCAACCAAAAACATGAAAGAATTTGATAAATGGTTTTCTTTTATTTAACAGTTCATAAGCAGTCTTATTTAATCTCTTATTGATTAAAGTTCTATTCTGTGTAAAACAAGCAGTTGCAATTGCTTCAGCCCATAGGAAGGTAGGAAGATTTGCATAAGCCAGCATTGTTCTCGCAGCTTCAACTAGAGTTCTGTTTTTCCTTTCAACAACACCATTTTGTTGAGGAGTTCTGACAGCAGAAAAATTGTGAGAAATCCCAGAACTTTCTAAAAAATTTTGAAGAGTCTCATTTCTGAACTCTGTTCCATTATCACTTCTGATTTTCTGAACTGGAATTTGTAAGAGAACTTGAATCCTTTTGATAAAATTTATCAATGTAGTAGCAGCTTCTGACTTAGCTCTTAGGAACTCAACCCATGTGTATCTGGAGAATTCATCAACAATCACAAGCATATATTTCTTTCCTCCCATAGATTGAACTGAAATTGGACCACAAAGATCAGTATGAATCATTTCTAATGGTGCTTTGCAAGATGAGTCCATTTTTAATTTGTGAGAACTCTTTTTCATCTTGCCCATTTCACAAGCTGAGCATAATGATTCTTTTTCAAATTTAAACTTTGGTAAACCTTTAACCAGATGTTTTGCAACAAGATTATTAAGATCTTTGAAATTTAGATGAGAACATCTTCTGTGCCAAAGCCAGCATTCATTTGCAGTTGAATTTGATAAAAGACAAACTGTATTTAATGTTTTCAATTTTGAAAAATTAACTACAAATAAGTCCATATGTCTTTTGGCCCAGAAGACTTTAACATCATTTTCAGTTAAAATCATGCAACCTGTTATTTGAAACTTGATTTGACAAAGACTGTCTAAAAACTGACTTATGCTGAAAAGATTATGCTGTAATCCTTCAACATAGAAAACCTTTTGGATAGTCAGATCCCCTTTAGTTAAATCCCCATAACCTTTGACTTGTCCTTTGCTATTATTTCCAAAGTTTACTTCTCCTCCAGCCTTTTCTGTGAAGTTTGATAGAAAAGACTTCTGACCTGTCATGTGTCTTGAAGCTCCTGAATCTAAAAACCACACATGACAGCCCTGCAAAAGGATCAGTTAGTTTTAGGTACCCATTTTGGAATGGGTCCATCTTTGTTAGCTTTGTCATTGGATTTAACATTAGTACCTTTTACTTTCCACTCAAAATCTTTCTTCAAACACCACTTTCCTTGAACTTTTATGAAGTCAGAACATTTTCTGCTTATAAACTTGTTTAATTTCTTTTTGAAAGTTGTAACTTTTGATTTTGCAACATTTTCAACTTTCTTTCTTTTATCTTTTCTTTCTTCTGAGTCTGAGGAACATAAACTTTCTTCTTTTCTTTATTCTGAGGAATAGAAACATTCTTCTTTTCTGTTTTCTGAATATCTTTTCTTATAAAAGAAACAGATGTTATTGTGATTGGACATTTCTGAGAATATTGAAAAGAATTACTTTTACATTGAACACAACTAAGATTTTTCTTTGCAAGTAACAGCAGATCTGTACCATAAGCTTTTTCATTTTTATTGCTGTTTTTCAAAGTACAAGTACATTTATCACAATAACTATGTGCCTTTGGTACAGTTGCAGGAACCTCTTCATTCATCTCAGAAATTCTTTTCACACCATCTTTCCTTTTGCTTTCTTCTTTTTCTGAAAAATTCAACTCCTTTTTGTTAGAAGAATTAGATGATTCACCTTTTTCATATGTACTTGATTCATTAAAGAATTTATCATTTTCTTTTAGAGCATTAATTTTAAAAAGATCATACTCAGTCTTCAGTTTTTCAAGCTCTGTTATTTTCTGAATAAAGATATTCTTTTATTTCAAAGCTTCTTCAAGTTTAGTATCCACCTCACAGTAATCATTTTCAAGTTCATCATAAGCTTTCCTTAAGTCCTCAAGTTCTTGACTTACAAGATTAAACCTCTTTTCAAGTTCTAAAAATTCATCTGGCTTTGTTTCAGAAAGTCCAGTTGAATCAGACTTCTGACTACCTGAGTCAGAGTTCTGATTTACAGACTCAGATGTCTGATCATTAGACTCAGAGTTTTGACTACAAAGTTAAGAATTCTGACTAGAAGTTTCAGACTTCTGATTGACTGTTCCAGAATTTTTACTTGTGTCAAATATGTTCTCAATGTCATGATATGAAAAACTTGGTTGTTTATTTTTGTAGCTGACATTTAAAGAATCATATTTGAATTTAGTATCATTATATTTTGGCTTTTCATCTATTGGTTTAGAAACTTCTTTCTTAACCTTTTCTTCTGAAACATCTGACTTTTTAGAGTTTGGTCTTTGTAAATTGTCAGAACTTGTTATAGAACTAGCAAGTCTTATGAAAACTTCAACAATTTCTGGGATTTTTGTCTTAGGAGCTTGAAGTTTTTCATACAAGTTGATTGGAGCTCTTTTTAAAATGACATTTTCTTCCAATCCCAATCCCTTCTTTGGGTTGTAAAATCTTGTATCTTTAACATTGCTTAATAAAAGATTTAATGTTTGCTGAGTCTGACCCCTTTTCAAATTTAGATCTTCCAATTCTTTGATTTTGGTGTATAAATTCTTTCTTTCCTTAAATAACATATCAAATTTTATTTGTAAATCACCTTTTTCATCCTTTATTTTTGAAAACTCAACTTTTAGTTCAGAGATGATTTTCAATAATTCAGAATTTTCATCTTTAACTTTCTGTTTCTCAGCCTCAGATTCTTCATATTGTTCTTTTATTACTTCTTTTTCAATTCTGAATTTGTTAACCAAATTTCTTTCTCCTTTTATCTGTTTTCTTATATTAGCAAATTCATTTTTCATTTCACCAATCTGTGTCATTAACTCTATTTCAAGTGAAGAATGTACCCCAGCAGATGACTCAGAATCAGCATCTTCAAAATCAGAGTCATCCTCATTCCTCATTTTTGCCATATAGCTTTGCATCTGTGGAAAGTTGATATGATCATCTTCATCAGAAGTGTAGTACAACCAATTCTCCTGTTCAGCTAATAAAGCAATTTTATCATCTCTCTTCTTTGCAAGTTGAGCCTTCTTGGTGTAGTACTCATAGTCTTTCACAATTTTAACTTTGCAATCCTTAGCATAGTGGCCAGATTTTCCACACTTGAAACACATATTCTTTTCTTTTCTCTCTTCCTTCTCTTCTTTGTTTTCTTCACTTCTCTCTACTCTCTTTTCAAACTTATTTTCTTCTCTATCTTCTTTCTTCTTATAATCTGAACTCCCAACTCTCTTATAATTTCCTTGAAATTTACCCTTCCAATACCTCTTGTTGAAAGTATTTGTCAGCAAAGCTAGCTTCTCAGCCATTATTTTGATATCTTCATCATCTTCTGATCCTTCTTCCTTGTCAGATTCCTCCAGATTAGGTATCTCTGATAGATATGCAGTCTTTTTGGGTGCTTTGATTGCTTTGGACTTTGATAAGAATGCTAACTGATCAGCAACATTTTTCTTCTCTTCCACAACTAACTTGACAGAGTCTTCATGTTGATTAAGAACACAGAACAAATCATTTAAATCTTCTTCACACATATCCTTGTTCATTTGCAGACTTATGGCAAATGATGACCATTCTGAATTTAGACTGTTCAGAAATTTGTAATTTATTTCTGACTTCGTTTTCTTCAGTCCATTTCTTCTCAAATCGTTTAGAATAGTACAAAATTTACTGTATGTCTGTGTCAAACTTTCTGACTCTTTTGCTTTGAACCTTTCATAGGCATTTATGCTTTGATTTAACTTTGCCTGAATAGATCTCACAGTTCCTAACATCTGCCTTTCCAATTCGTCCCACATTTCTTTAGCTGATGATCCACTATCAATCCTGTTAAGAACCTCATTTGGGACAGCCAAAGTCATCAAAGTAATTGCTCTTTTGTCGATAGCATGCCTATTCTTCTGTTCAGCTGTGTATTGGGAATAATTCTTCTTCACCCTGGTCGCTGGAATTTCTGGAGTTGTCTCTGTAGCAGGGGTTGCGGCAACATCGATATACACTTCAATTGGACCTTCTCGAATAGAGATCATAAGATTTTCATCAATGTTGTCTAGTGTTAGGTCTAGAGTTTTGTCAAAAACACAAGTGTTGAGTTCTGAGTAAGAAGACTAAAGAAGACTCAGAAGACTCAGAAGTTCTGAGTAGAAGACTCAGAAGTTCTGAGTAGAAGACTCAGAAGTTCTGAGTAGAAGACTCAAAAAGATTCTAAGTGTTGGATTCTGACTAGAAGGTTCAGAGTTCTGAGTAGGAGACTCAGAACTTCTGACTATGAAGACAAATGTTCTGAAGCGCTTATTCAGAAGTATGTTCAGAAGTTCTGAACAACATGTTCAGAACTTATGACTTGGATTTTCTGTTATATTCAGTTACTAATTAGGACACGTGTAATTGTTCTATTAGTCTGTTTCTTATATGTACTGTAGCTTTAGCCTTTCTTCTATAGTATATATAGGAGTTAGCAACTGTAGCTAACAAAATCTTTGATATAATCTTTGGTGAATCCATTTAGAGAAATTCATTGTAATATCTTGTAATTCACAGATTGTTAATAAATCATATGACCAGTTGCTGTGAATACAATATTGAATGTTCATATTTGATTGTAAGAGTGTATCCTGAACTTACACTTGGTATCAGAGCCACATCGAATCAATTTACATTCGATACGATTATCTTTGCAACAATTCAAGAATTCAAGATCTAATTCGAAGAATTGGTGATTCAAGATTGTTCTTAATCGTGTGCTACAATTCAAGGTAATATTCTGTGATTTCTTTCATCTTGAAGATTGATTTTAAGTTTTGGGAGAAGATTTTATATATCTTGATAATTCTTGGAGAAGAGAAGAAGTTAGATGTTCATGATCTACTTCTAAATCAGTTTCTGCACACAATTTGCTCGATGAAATGTCTGAGAAAGAATTGGTACTGCATTTCATGGTGAATGTCAGATCTGAAACGAGTTTTAGATCTTTGATTGCTTAAATTCAACTTTCTGAATTGATCAATCAGAAACTTAAGTTTCTGCAATCCTTGTTCTAAGAAGATTTATGGAGATCGGCTTATTGTTCTACATCAAATTAAATTGGTGGGCATTTGATATGAATGAAGGAATTATAAGTGATTCAAGATCGACTCAAGTTGTAATTTAGAGATGAGAAGTTAGTATGGGAAGTGTTTGCAATAGATTGTATAAATTTGTGGAGATTGTAAGATGTTGCTAAAATTTGTTCAAGGCTGTCCAAAATTAGAGAAGTTTGCAACAATTCGCTGCTGTGTTTGATGAACAAAAACAGATTAGTGTTGTCCACAGAAAGCCGTTCAAAACAGCAAGTTCATAAAGTTTTAATTTGACAGCTTATTCGGTGTTGTGAGCGCATAATAGTTTGCTGTTTGGTGCTGTTTGTTGCTGTCAAAACAGAAAATAGCAAGCTGTTGGGGCTATTTCTTTGCTGTCAAAACAGCTTAATAAAGATGCTGTAACAGATTTGGAAGTTTGAAAACATGAAATTAAGTTGAAAACATGAAATTAAGTTGAAAACAGAAAGCTGTTAACAGAAAGTTGTTGCTGAATTCGAGCAAGGTGCAATCAAGAAAGAAGTTTAGATTGTGGGCTGTCAAGTTTATAATCAGAGTTTGATTATTAATGTTCTGAATTAGATCTCACGTAGTTCAGAATTACAAGGCTATTCAAAATTCAGAATCAATTTGTGAGTTGTCAGAAGTACATTCAGAGCTTGTTCAAGAGATTTCAACGTTGTGCTTAATCAGAATTCTGACTCCAATAGTCAGAACTTTACCTTGTGTAGTCAGAACTTCAGAGTTGGAATTTTTTTCAGAGTTCTTAAGGATCAGAAAATTCTGATTGACTTACTCAGAATTTTGATTGGCCTACTCAGAACTTTCACTTAGACTTCTCAGAACAAAAGTGCAATACTTGAAAGATTTGCACAGCTGTCGTATTTTGTTCAGAACTCACTCCTCGAAGCTCCAAATTTGACGATTTCAGATGCCCTGTATTCCTAAGACACAGATGAACATTTTTTATGTTTTGAGTTTGTTCTGAATCGATGTGCTTATTGGTCAGATTCTGTGTCAAAGTCAGTGTATAGCTGCTGGACCGAAGCAACGTTTTTCACGATATTTCTCCCAATTTTCAGAAAGGTGTTCTATCTTCTATTTTTTGTGGATCCAAGCTGAGTTTGTGAAGTTTGTTGTGACACTCCCTCCTTTGATCTTAATGGATTAAGCTCTTGAGCTTAATGGTCATACAACTCGAATTTCAAGGACGAATTCTTAATTATAAACTGAGGTGGTTTCAGTCGAGCTTATTGCCATTGGATTCGATTTTAAAGTTGTAATTGGTGAAGAAGAAGAGCAAATTTTGAGGGGGAGCTTGGATAGATTTGCAAGGCGTGAAGATATGCAACACTAAAGTTTTCAAAGAAATCAAGGGGGAGATCATTTGAAGATGCTTTCTTTATAAAACTTTAGGGGGAGATTGTTGGGTCTTGAAAGCCCCATTTATATGGAAAGTTTTATAAAGTCAAAGATGTCCATGTAAAGTCAATGAAAGTCAAATGTATTGTAATTAGCTTTATTAGTCTTTTGGGCTTTGGGAGTTTAATGGGAGTTAAATGGGCTTGGGCCCATGTCATGTAATTAGACACTATAAATAGGTGTCTTGGGCTTACATTGTCATTTGAGATATTTTGTGATCACACACACTTTACAGTGAGTTGTGAGATACGTTTGTAATTGAGAAATTCTCCCTCCATTGTACTGTAAATCATATGAGTAGAGATCTTCAATAATATGATCTACTTTCCTATCTCTATTCTACATTTATGGAGTATTCTTGATTGTTGCTTCAATTATGGGACTTACACTTGGTATCAGAGCCAATCAACAAACAAATTCGTCCAAGAGTGTGTTTGATCGCGTTCTTGAAGTTTCTTGATCAATTCGACAATTGATTCCGCTGCTGCTAATAATTCTTGAATTCCTAACAATTCTTGAATTCGTTTCTATCATTGATTCAAGAAATTTGAATTTGTCTTTCTGTTGAATCGATATCTTACAATCAAGTCATCCAAAGATTTTCTCTCTATGCTGATTAATTCTCGAAATTAAACAGAGATCACCGGTATGTTTTCGAAATTCTTGATTGGTTTCTTGATCAAAGTGATTATATCTGCTGCATGTTGATTAGTATTCATATTTTTTGTTGAAAAGAAGATTTCATTAATTCATGTACTCTAACTGTTTGATGAAATGCATGTGACAGATTTGATTAATTCTTGCATGTTCTAGATTTGTGTTGATTCTCATTTTTGATCATAATTGATATTTAAATTTGTCATTTCATCATGCTTGAGATTGTTGAAGTTTTTGTGAGACCTGCAATTTCTATAACCAGTTCAGACAATTTACAAAAATTAAGTCCTGTAAAAGCAAAAGAAATAATTTCTGAACCAAAAACTGAGATTGTTCATTTTGAAAGCAAGATTGCTAATCTTCAAGCAAAACAAGACGAAAATGCAAAAGTTATAAAGATTTTGCAAAAAGAGAAATCTGATTTTCTAAAGGATTTTGAAAAGGTTCAAGAAAACATAAAATTGTTAGAAAAAGAGAATGTTGATTTGAAAGAGAAAGGAAATTTTAGAAGAAAGATGTTGACAGAGTCTGAAAATAGAATCAAATCATGTGAAATGAAAAATTGTCAACTCTTGAAACAGATCTATGATTTTGAACAAGTACTTATACTTGAAAGAGTGAAATTTGAGAAAGAGAGAAGAGACTTTCAAACTGAGAGGAAAGGTTTTGAAACAAAGTCTGTTGAATTATCTTTGAAAATTTCTGATTTGGAGAAAATTCTTGCAAAAGAAAGAAAAGAGTTTGAATGCAAGAAAAATGTTTTTCAAAAAGAAAAGAATGGTTTTGAGAAAAAGAAAACAGGAATGTTAAATGAGTTTTCTGTAAAAATAAATGAGTTGGAGAAAGAGTTAGAAGATGGAAGGAAAGAGACTGAAAAGAAGAAGGTAAATGACTTTAAAGAAAAATGCTTAAAAGATGAGTTTGAGAAGGAAAAGACAGTTTTTCATTTGGAGATAAGGAGGCTTATTAAGAAATTATCTGATTTATCAACTAAAATCATGATAGAGAGGAAGTCCAAATCTGATTTGCAGTCAAGGTTTGATATGTATGTTAAAAAGTTTAAAGAATTTGAAACAAAAGTTGTTGACAAATCAAATCATAGTTCAAAAGATCAGATTCGTTCTTCTAATCTGTTTTATGATTCTCCTATTGATAAATCTTATAATTGTTCTTTTAAAAAGATAAAAATGGAATGGAGAGTTAAAGGAACTACTTCCAAGAAAGAAGTTCTAAAATCAAAGGTTCCTAATTCAAATGTCAAGAAGAACAATACATTTCAAAGAAAATCTTTTGTTAAACCTGATGTGATTTATTCTGTAAATCAATTAGTCAGAACTGCACAAAAGAAACTTTGTTGTTCATATTGTGGGACTGATGATTTTGTGAACAAGAATTTTATTCAGCACTGGTATGGTTCTTATAGAATATCTGCATATACCACTGCACCTAACAAACCTGGACCCAAGTTCATATGGGTACCAAAGACAACTTAAACTGTTTTGCAGGTTATTCATGTGTAGAGCTGAATGATAATACTGACACATGACTTAAAACAGATGATGTGCTTAAATTGAGAATTTTGACTTTTGGATAATTCAGTCCAAAACTCGATCTGAATGTGATTATGGATTTCTGATTCATACAGATCAATTTGTTGATTTTGAAGATTTTTTTTAAAAAGTTCTGTTTACTGTGGGGTTATCGAACTCATATATGTGAGTGTTTTTAGTAGAAAACATTTCCAGAGAATGTGTTCAGAATCACATTTTGAGCAACCCTGCAAATTTTGGTTGAAAAATTCTGATTTTGAGCAAGTTATGGTGATTTGAAGTTCAGAATGTTCAAAAATCACAAAATCCAAACATTTTTCTAAGGCATTTTCTCTGGATAGTTTTATCAGAATTCTGACTCTGTTACTCAGAAGTTCTGACTCTACTACTCAGAATTCTGACTCAACTAATCAGAATTCTGACTCTGATACTTAGAATTTTGAACAAGTTACTCAGACTTCTGACTATACTACTCAGAATTCTGACTCAACTAATCAGAATTCTGACTCTGATACTTAGAATTTTGAACAAGTTACTCAGAATTATGACTTTTCAACTCAGAATTCTGACTCAACTACTCAGAATTTGGATTTTTTATATCTAATGAGGAATCATCGAAGATGATTACCAAGATCTCTTGATTTTGCAGGATTATCTTGATTTGAGAGGGAATATTGTCTCAAAATTTGATCTGATTGTTTCAAGATAAAGTTCAAAACCCGTGCTTCAACGTTTTAGGCTTTTGAACATATCAGTTCAAAACCCGTACTTAAATGACAATGGCTTCTGAATAATTCAGTTCAGGACCCGTACTTCAGAGACTAAGACTTCTAAACAAATCAGTTTTGAACTCATACTTCTCAGGTGATATCCTTAACTGTCATATTTTTATGTTTCAAGGAACAAGTGGTGAAAGGTAACATTGCATTACGTTTATTTCTATTGCTTTGAATGTTTGAATCTTAACAAATTTAATTCAATGATATGAATTTTTTTTTCATTCAATGAATAAATGTGTGTCAAAGAGTGATTTTACAAGTATTTTGTATTATCTGAGCTATATTTGTTTCAACTTTCACTTCTGAATTAAATCAAAAGGTAAGCAAAACATGAATGAAATTATGCTGAATGCTCAATGTTATGAAATCTATACTTATATAGAATATAATGCTCAAAAAGCCTAAATGTCAGAATGATGGATGGAAACGAAAATATGGGGGAAGTACTACGTTTTAGAACCAAGTGATTGAGATGAAATAAATATATATAAAAAAAATCATTTAGTTTGAAAGTTTGTACCTGTGGCCTTTCTGGTTTGGGAGAGTAAGTCCTAAGGGGTGCTCGACACCTAGTCCCTAAGGCCAACTGGTCTGGGATCGGCTGACCCAAATCCTTCTATAGAACCAGATAGAAAGCCATGTTCTACTGGTACAGATGGGTTTAAGATATATTGATGTGGCCTTTCTGGTTTGGGAAATTAAGTTCCAAGGGGTGCTTGTCACCTAGCACCTAAGACCAACTGGTCTGGGATATGCTGACCCAAATCCTGCTATAGAACCAGATAGAAAGTCATGTTTAACGATGTATCTTATTCTTACTAAACTTTTTGATTAAAAGATGCCAATGTGCACAAAATTAAAAGATGTCAATGAGCACAAAATTAAAAGATGCCAATGAGCACACATCTCTTGAAACTTTGGGAAAATTCAAAGTCACAATAAACCTGTAAATTTGTGAAAATCCTGTTTTTGGACAAATAGTGTAAGTAGATCAAAGTATTCTTATATGTTTTAGAATTGCATATTCTTGAAGCTAATCATATTTCGCATGCTAAGCACACCAAATAGATTTAATAAAGAGATTGAAATTGAACATTTTTAACTCGATATGCAATGATGACTTGTATTTGAATCCAAACACATGCATTTGATTTCATTTGATTGAAAAATCTGATAAATTTCATTAAGTTGGATTTCTTTTTTAAAGTTTTCAAATGATCAAATGTTAGTAGTTATCAAGTGTAGTTCAGTAAATCTTATTCTCCTTGTATAAATGTCTTCATTAAAGCACTATATTTGAAATGAATAATTTTAATGAAATATATGTATACTTTCAGGGGGAGAAAACAAATTGCTCCATAATTCTTATTTTGAGGGGGAGCAAGGTTATTCATTAAGGAGGAGAAAAAGCATAGACTTCATTCGAAGAAAAAGCATCGCTAAAGTTTTGAAAAACAAGGGGAGAAAAGCTAAAGATTTTGAAGATGAATTTGCTTTCCAAAACTTTAGGGGGAGAAAAGCTAAAGATTTTGAAGATTGATATGGTTTTTGTACAGAAATAACAAAAGAGAGAAATGTTATTTTAAGAAGGAGAAGAGGAAAAGAAAACTGATCTGTTGTTTCTTATAAAGAAATCTTATGAAAGCTGGAATGAAGATGAGAATTGTCATTTCAAGGGGGAGCAAAGAAAAAGCAAATATATAACAGAAATCAATTTGGAAATCGTTGCTGCTGCTGATTAAAGACTGACCAAAAGTTGTTAACTCAGATCATTCAGAATTCTGAGCAAAAGTTGTCAAAGCATTCAGAAGAGCTCCTTCTGAAGATTGTTCCTGCTCTAAGAATTTGATGATGAAAAGTACAAGTGTGTTTGACAAAAAGGGGGAGATTGTTAGGTCTAGAGTTTTGTCAAAAACACAAGTGTTGAGTTCTGAGTAAGAAGACTAAAGAAGACTCAGAAGACTCAGAAGTTCTGAGTAGAAGACTCAGAAGTTCTGAGTAGAAGACTCAAAAAGATTCTAAGTGTTGGATTCTGACTAGAAGGTTCAGAGTTCTAAGTAGGAGACTCAGAACTTCTGACTATGAAGACAAATGTTCTGAAGCGCTTATTCAGAAGTATGTTCAGAAGTTCTGAACAACATGTTCAGAACTTATGACTTGGATTTTCTGTTATATTCAGTTACTAATTAGGACACGTGTAATTGTTCTATTAGTCTGTTTCTTATATGTACTGTAGCTTTAGCCTTTCTTCTATAGTATATATAGGAGTTAGCAACTGTAGCTAACAAAATCTTTGATATAATCTTTGGTGAATCCATTTAGAGAAATTCATTGTAATATCTTGTAATTCACAGATTGTTAATAAATCATATGACCAGTTGCTGTGAATACAATATTGAATGTTCATATTTGATTGTAAGAGTGTATCCTGAACTTTCATCTAGGAATTGGATCATACGAATTTTCCATTGCTGATACTCTTCTGGTATAAGAACAGGCGGTTTGGTTTCAGATCTCATGGCTAGATATTCTTTAGAAGACATGATTGTAAGAAAATTCAACAGAAAGACAAATTCGAGTTTCTTGATCGAAATATAACAGGTAATTCAAGAATTGCCAAGAATTCAAGAACTAGCCCTAGCAGCGGAATCGATTTTTGAACGAGTCAAGAAATCTTCAAGAAATTGATCAATCGATCTTCGCAATCACAATCTTGAAAGAATTTGTTTGTTGATTGGCTCTGATACCAATTGAAAGTACAGGATCTAATCTTACAATCAATATAGAAAGCAGTGATTGAGAAGTTGTATGATCAAGCTCAATTGTATTCAATGATGAACAAAATTACAGATCTAAGAGAGAGAGAATCTCAAAGATTACAAAGAATGAATACAAAGATATACGGGAAAATCAATCAGTTTTCAATGTAGTGCTAACCACTCTATTTATACTGCAACGGACATGTTAAAGCTACAGTACAAATAAGAAAGACTAATAAGAACATAACACGTGTCCTAATTAGTTTACTAAATACTAAGTAAAGTATGTAGTCATAAGTTCTGAACAGGTTGTTCAGAACTTCTGAACATTCTTCTGATAACGCTTCTCAGAGCTTCTGACTCTTTCTCTCAGAACTCTGACTTCTCTTCTCAGATCTCTGACTCCTCTACTCAGAACATCTGAGTCTTCTTATCAGATCTTCAACACTTGGTTTATTGACAAAACTTCAAATCTAACAGTTGATTTACGATCAGGGGAGCTCGATGTGCTTTCATCAAAGGACACGTTTACACTTTCTTGAATGACCCGACATCTGGAGTTGTAGACTCTGTAGGCTTTAGAGGTTAAGGAATAACCAATAAAGATTCCTTCGTCTGCTTTCTTATCAAACTTTCCCAGCTGACCTATGTCATTCAATATGTAGCACTTGCAACCGAAAACATGAAAGAATTTCACGTTTGGTCTTCTATTGTTGATGAGTTCATAAGGAGTCTTCTTAAATCTCTTTACTATCACAGCTCTGTTTTGGGTAAAACAGGCTGTTGAGACTGCTTCTGCCCAGAAGTTTATTGGAAGGACAGAGCCAGCCAACATGGTTCTGGCGGCTTCTACCAGCGTTCTGTTCTTTCTTTCCACAACTCCATTCTGTTGTGGAGTTCTTGCAGCTGAAAAGTTTTGGGAAATACCTTCCTCTGATAGGTAGGTATCAATTTTGGCATTCTTGAATTCTATCCCATTATCACTTCTCAACTTTTGCACTTTTAATCCTAACAGAACCTGTATCCTTCTCAACAAACTTATCAAAATTTCTGGGACATCAGATTTTACTCTGATGAACTCAATCCAAGTATATCTAGAATATTCATCAATTAAAACAAGGATAAACTTCTTGCCCGACAGACTTTGCACAGAGATTGGACCACAGAGATCCACGTGAAGCATATGCAAAGGTCTGGGACAACTATGATCACTCTTTGTTCTATGTGAAGATCTTTTCATCTTACCCAGTTCATAAGCAGAACAGAGGTGGTCTTTGTCAAACTTCAGAGAAGAAAGTCCTTTTACTAACATCAGTTTCAAGAGCTTGTCAAGGTTTTAAAAGTTCAAATGGGCAAATCTTTTATGCCAGAGCCAGGCATCTTCATTTTTCAAAGGCAATAGGTTCTGAACCTCCAAAGGCCAAAGACAAGGGAAAGGCGAAACTGACAGAAGAGCCCAAGAAAAAGAAATCATTGCCCAAGCCTACAGAGAAATTGATGAAGAGCGCCTTTGATGCTTTGAGCCAGGCATCTTCATTTTTCAAAGACACTAAACAGAGTTTCTCTGTTGTAGAGTTTTGGTTTGGTTTAAATTTCATTTTGTAAAGATTACCTTTTCTGTCAGCTCTTAAAAGTTCTTGACCAGACTCGGAAAGTAACAAGGAACAATATTTCTTCCTGAAATTGACATCAAATCTGTGATCACAGAGTTGACTTATAATAAGAAGATTATGATTTAATCCTTCAACATAAGCAACTTCAGAGACTGAAACACCACCATTTACTAATGTACCATAACCTTTAATATGTCCGCCATTGTCTCCTCCGAAGGTTACTGCACTTCCCATCTTGTTCTTAAAAGAAGTTAACAACTCCTTATTCCCCGTCATGTGCCTGGAGCATCCAGAATCCAAGTACCAGATCTGCACATGAGGTTTCTGCAAGACAGATTAGTTCCTTTTAGGTACCCATTGCATAATGGGTCCTTTCCTGTTATGCTTAGGTGGGTTGACAGACTTTCCTTTGGGCTTTCCATACTGTGATGGTGTGCCAGAGGTTTTCCTCTGTGTATTCTAAACAGTCGTGGGATTTTTCTTTTGAACGTACTGATTCAGAACACAGTGGGGACCATTCAGATGATTTTGCAATTTTAGTAACAGTTGAATAAAATTGCAGTTGATGGAACATGACTGATGCACATTGTTTTTATTCAAAAACTGTTTGAATGGAGCTTGATTCTGAAAGATTTTAGGACCAGATGTCTTTGCACACAATCTGTCCTGGTTCTGTTTCTTAAAACTGTTATTCCTAGAAACAAACTCTGTTGACACGAAGCTCTTTGGAATAGATTCATTTGACCAGAAAGGATTTCTTCTTTGATTTACACCAGAATTAGGAATAGATCTGTTGTTTGCTATCCATTTTCCCTTCTGTTCTGGTGTGAATTTTACTGGTTTGAAAGCAAGAGGAACATTTGTGTTTACAAAAACACTTTTGTTTTTCTCTCTCTTCTCCACTTCTACTGCATTAGAAGCAAGAATCTTAAAACCTTTGTTGTTAAACTCAGTTACCGGTATAAACCTTGATTGTTTCTTGAAGAAAGAAACATCATCTTTTAGATCCGTAGATTGTATTGGTATCTGCTTTAACTTGTGTAAAATTTTATTTTGACCACAAAAAGTCTATTCATCTACTTCAGAGTCAGAGTCACTGTCAGAGCCTAGAAAGTCTCTAGTGGCTCTGTCGGAGGTTTTCGTTTCAATGGGTATGACAGAGATATTTGTTTTGACAGTTCTGAACCATCTCAACTTTGGCTTTAAAGAATCTGAAACAGCATTTTCCTCGATAACTTTCAACAAATCTTCCTCAAAAGATGTTCTTATGGATTCAGGAGTAGGAGAGAAGACTGGGGCTTCTGGATTGAGTTTGCTCTGTGGGATTTCAACAGAGGACTCAGTCATAGAAGTAACAGACTTCTGTCCTTTGAATGAGTTGAAGTTAAAAATCTCTTTTGTATCCAAGTCCTTGACAGAGTTAGGAAGTATGATTTTCCTTGATCAAGAATAAACTCAGAGGATGGTTTTAAAACCTTTTCATGATCAGAAGAATCATAACTGACGTTCCTAAAGTCAAGATTTCTTGGTTTTGAGAAAGCATCTGAAGTTTTGGTTCTTTTGAAAACAGCATTACCAGATATCACGTCCTCTTGGATTTTCCCAACACAAAAGGCAGAGGACAGAGATGTCTTCTTCCTTTCGTCATAGGGAGAAAGGTCAGAGAAACTAAGACCTTGCGTATCCATCTGTGAATTTATCTTGATGTGCACATCTTGTGCATCTTGGTATTTTTTAATCTGAATTTCTTTTCTCTGTAGGGATTGATGCAGAATTTCCCTTTCTCTTTGAAAATAGTCAATTAGAGCAACAAAGTTAAGTCTCTCTGTTTCAGACTTTTTCAATTTTTTAGACTTTTGTTTCAAAACATTTTCATATTCGTTAATTTTGTCAGAAAACAGGCTCTCTTTCTTCTTTTGCAAGATTTCTAGCTCAGATTTTTCTTTGAAGATTTATTCCTTTTCTTGTTCCAATAGAGTTTTCTCTCTCTCTTGTAAAAGGAAAGATCCTTCTGAGCTAGCTTTCTTAGCTCTTTTTCCTCAGAAAGTTTTTGTTTAAGAAATTGAAATTCCTCATTCAGCATAGAAACATGCATTTCTAATTCTGAGTCAGACTTGGATTCGGATGAACATACCTTGGCACTGGGTCTGGTGGTCTCTAGCGCTCTGTCGTCAGACTCTGTCGTAGTAAGAGCAAATGCATGAGCTAGATCTTCTTCTTCTGTTGTTCCCTTCGTTATCTCTGTTCTCCAGTCATCCAGTCAATAGCTTCTTCTAAACTTTCATCATCCAAAGCAACTCCACAAAAGTTGGCTTGTTCTGGTTCATCATCAGAGGATGAATCAGAAACCCAGTTCTCCATTTCAGCAACATAGCTTCTTTCTCTGTAGTTGTACTTGTATTTGTTCTTGTAGTAGTCCTGGTCTTTTACCAGTTTGCCTCTACAATTAACAGAGAAGTGCCCAGGTTTGCCACATCTGAAGCAACGTCCATCATTCTGATTGATGGGTTGAGCAGCATCGGCCTTCTGTTGTGCTGGTGGATTTTCTCTTCTGTTTTGTGGAGGTTGTCTTTGTTCTGTGGTAACTCTGTTGTTACTTTGTTCTGGTGCAGCGTATTCTCTTTTGTCTTCTTTTCTCTCATATCTACCTCTTCTGTCAAACTTATTGCCAAATCTCTTGTTAAATTGTTGAGTTATTAGAGTAAGAGATTGAGCAAAAGCTTGAATGTCATCATCCTCTGATGAGCTTTCCTCTGTATCACTCTCTGCATCTAAACTTTTCTTTCCTTTCTTTTTAACGGACTTATCTTTCTTTTTCTCTCTGTTTGAACTCTCTCTGTTGGACTTTTCTGATGTGGTTTTCTTAGAATCAGAAACTAAAGCGATTGGGCCTGCAATGGTGGATTTGCCTTTTTGCTTGACAACATCCTTCTCTTGTGCGGCCAAAGTGCCATACACATCTGTTAGAGACCATGCATCTAAGTCCTGTAGGTTTGTTGTAAGGTTTCCTCAGGAAGTGCCTTGAAATCGTTGTATTCATTTATACATTGGGTCCTTCTGTTCTTTTGGGTCTTGATACCACCCTCAAGTGGGTTAAGAAGTTGATCCCAGATTTCCTTAGCAGTAACACATGAATCTAGTTCTTGAAATATTTCGTTTGAATGACCATTATCAGTAGTCTAACTGCTTTAAGATCATTTTCCATTTTTAGATTTTCCTCATCAGTAAAACCTGTGGTTTTAATCTCATAATGAGCTGGAATCTCAGCAGTAGTTCCTGTTGCGGGCACACGAGGAACAAAAACCATGGGTTGGTATGGTCCGTCCGTGACAGATCATATTAAGTCTTTATCCATACCATCGAAAAAGTTAACCATCCTGATCTTCCACTGAGCATATTCATCTCTCAGAAGAGTAGGAGGTTTTGTTAAAGAACCAGCAGTATAGATAGCATTTATACCGTTGTTCGCCATTTTGAGAAAGACATAGTACAGTTGTTAAAAAGATTTTCAACTCGAAGATGAGTTTTAAACAGTAACTAATGGAACAGTAACTTCTAAGAGAAATGTTTAAACTAAGCTAGAAAGCTTTAAACACAGTTATATGAGCTATGAAAGCTTGGTTAGACTAGGAAGCGGTAAAAACAGAGTATGTAATGAAGCTTTTAAAGGCACACAAATACAATCAACAACAATGAGTCAACCTTGGTAGATTGGATCGTTTGGTTTAAGAAAACCAAAGGAGCTCTGATACCAATTGTTGGTCCCATTTAGGACAAGCAAACAATAGAAGAAATAAAATTCACATAGAAAATGTAGAGATAAGATGAAATATAAAGTACATAAATAACTCATCTCATATTCATTGATGAATTATATGGAGGAGTAAAATGAAGAACACCACACTTTGCATTTTAGATGACTCTCATGAGAATAGTTTGTGTGTTTTTGGTGTGTATCTTCAACTATGACCTTAATGATAAATGAAACCCTAAACTTCTATTTAAAGGGTCCATTTATATTAAAAAGGCTCAAGCCCATAAATTTAACTAAAAAGCTAACTAAAAAGCCCATACACTTTTCTTTATAAAACATTTAATTAAATTAGGAGCTAATTTAATCTAACAGTTATTGTTGGTCCCATTTAGGACAAGCAAACAATAGAAGAAATAAAATTCACATAGAAAATGTAGAGATAAGATGAAATATAAAGAACATAAATAACTCATCTCATATTCATTGATGAATTATATGGAGGAGTAAAATGAAGAACACCACACTTTACATTTTAGATGACTCTCATGAGAATAGTCTGTGTGTTTTTGGTGTGTATCTTCAACTATGACTGTTAGCTTCAATCTTCCTAATCATAGAAATACTTAGAAGTAGTGAAAAATAGGCTAAGTATAGAAAAGCCTCTCACAGAGGCTCTGCCACTTCTTCCAGAAGATCAAGTCCAGAAAGCCACAGAAGCTACAGAGGTAATCACAGAACCTCTGTAGTGCGCAAGAAGAAGATCAACTCGGAAACAAGTGGACTGCTCCACAGAAGGTCAGACCATAGAACCTCTGTAATGCCTTACAGAGCCTCTGTGGTCTGCTATGAAGACTTGGAAGATATTACTGGATACGTTCATCAACTTGCATGGAAAAGTACTGTCAAAACACGTGTCAAGCTCTGAGTGGACTCAATAGGGCATGGTACAAAATAGACGTCTGCGCCATTTAATGCATTTACCAATAGTACATCTGCTCCATTAAATGCGCATGGTTCAAACAACTGCTCACACCATCCAGTCCACTGTTCACACCATCCAGTTTACTATTCATGCCGTAAAAGGAACAGTGACCAACTTCATAGTCTTCTAAGAGTAGTATAAAAGGAAGTCTCATGTTGAGATCTTCCTAACGACGAAAACACAAGGAATCACTAATACTCTCAAGCTTTATTGTCAAATATCTGAGTGTTATATTCTCACACACACCAACAGTTCTTAATCTGTTCTTCGTGTTGTTATTATATATTGAATAACAGTAACTGTTCAAAAAATCCTTTTCATTCTTTACTGTTTTCTTTATATATGTGCGTTCTAATATCTATCAAACATATCTGTTAGTTTAATACTCTTCCGCATCAAACTCTAAACTCAACTAATAGACTGTTAATCTTGATTAAGCGTATCTGGGTTCCAACAATTGGTATCAGAGCCTTCCTTGATTTTCAATATCAAGTGATCCACTTATCAAGACTCTTGATAGATATTATTGAGATTTAAAATTGTGTCTGGAAACTGCTTAAACCCAGATAATCTTCAAGCTCATCGAAGTAACTCTTTAGTCATACTTTCTTTCTAAAATCTTCAAATGACAAATACAAATAATTTCTTTACTACTGGTTCTCTCACTAAACCTCCTACTCTCCTTCGAGATGAGTATCCTCAGTGGAAAATAAGAATGGTCCATTTTTTCGAGGGTACTGAAAAAAATCAAGTACAAGAGGACATTAAAGCAGAAGATGAAGTTGCTCAGAAAACCAAGAGGACATTAATTATGGCAATACCCAACGAACTCTTTCAATCCTTGGATTCATGTGAAACAGCGCATGATCTGTGGAAAGAACTGGAAAGACAGTTGGAAGGAGGTGCTAAAACACAAAAAAACCGAAGAGCACAGTACATCAATGAATATCATGCATTCAAAGCCTCTGCAACAGAATCTCTGCAAACAACATACGACAGATTCAACTCTCTAATCAACCAGTGCAGAAAATCAGGCATTGACAGAACTTCTGAAGAAAACAATGTCATGTTTTTAAAAAGTCTAAATGAAGAATGGCTCCATCTGTCTATGTCCCTACAGACAAATCAGGATCTAGACACCTGGACTCTCTCTGATCTTTACGGAACATTAGCCGCACAAGAACCTCAGATAGCACAGGCTAAAACACTAACCATTGCACCATATGCATTGGTTAGTAAAACTAAAGAGGATGCACAGAGACCAAGAAATGATAAAGCCACAGAGGAGAAGAAGAAGGAGAAGAAGAAGATGGTGATAATTGACAGTGAAGAAGAAGAAGAGCAAGCAGAAAAGGAAATAACTCTTGCGTCACTAGCTAAATCTTTAGCTCTATTGACAAAAGAGTTCAGAGGAAACAGAAGAAGTTCCGGAAATGAAAGATATGATAGAGAAAACCAGGATGACAGAAGAGACAACAGAAGAGATGACAGAAGAGGAGAAGAATCAAGTGGCCGACAGAGGTCAAGCGATAGAAATTACAGAGGGAATGACCGACAGAGGTCAAATGACTCGGTAAGCCACACGCAGCAAGAATGCTACAAGTGCGGCAAACCTGGTCACTATGCAAATGAATGTAGATCAGAGAAAGGCGGAGACCTACAGAAGTCCAATGATCGAACAGGAAACACTCCTCAAGGGTGTTTTAACTGCGGAAAACCAGGCCATTTTGCGAATGAATGCAGAAGCAGATCAAATCGCACACAGAGGGACTCTGCTTTCTACAAAAAGAAAGCCGAATATTATGCTCAAAAATCCTTAATGGCAAACGGACATTCTGAGGAGAACACCGAAGACTTCCAGTCAGACTCTACTTCTGACGATGAACATACCGCTAATGCCCTCTTCTGTGGCATGGCAGAAGTCGACTCCTGCACTGACTCTGAGGTATCCACTTCAAATTCCAACTCTTGTATTACCTCTGTAGATGATAATGCACTTAGAATTAACATTGAATTAATCGAACTGAAAGAGATAAATCAAAGTATTCAGAAAAGACTCACTTTCAATGAGAGAGAAGTACGGCTTCTCACTCAAGAAAAAGCAAAGATTTTTGAGGACAAAGAGAGAATAGAAAAAAATGGAACAAAACTCTAGATCCTTTAAAAAAACAAATTTCTGAATTAACCAATACTTTAAAAGATAAAACAAAAGAACTTTCAGTTTCAAGAAGCGAAACTACTGACATAAGAGCTCTTAAAGAATACTTTCAAAGAGAAAGAGAGGTATTATGGCAAGATTTACTCAGAAGAGAAGTTTTGCTTAAAAACTATAAAGATGCACAGAAAGTTTATGAAAAAATAAACTCACAAATAGGGAGACGAGGTATAGGGTATGATGATATCACCCTAGATGTTGAAGGCAAAAGAAACAAACCTCTGTCCTCGTTATTTGTGATTGGAAAAACAAACAAACCAGATTTTCCAAATCTAATCTCTGTAAGCAAACGGGCGAAAATCTCTGTGGATCCTTACTTGAAGAAACATAAGAAGATGATTAACGTGTGGTTTGAAAACACAGACTCATCATCTTCAACCTCTGTCAATAGAGCTATCAAACCAAAGAAATATCTGAAAACACAAGATCAGATTGGTATCTTCAAGTTTGGAAAACCAGAGACCCAAACACAGGTTGCTTTTGTCTGTTTGATAAACGTTGAAAAGAAATTATCAGCAGAAGCTCCTGAGTTTAAACCCATTTTTTCAGAAGAAAACTTTAAAAATTTAATTGAAAAAGAAATTTTGGAAATATGGAAATCAAGCGTTTTAGAAAATTTCTGTACATCTTCTATAGATAAAACTCTCACTGAAGAAATCTTATTAGAAACCTCTGCAATCTATGAAAACTATTCTACAGAGGAAGAAAGATCGTACGATACATGCTCAGAAAATCCAACCTCTATTGAAAGAATTGACTCAACCTCTGCATACGAGGACGATTCATCCTCTGACAACTCAGAGACTGATTTCAAATCAGGGATAATTCACTGTGACCCAGAGGATGTCAAATTCTCCTCTGAAGTTCCTTACAGAACTATTTCTCCAAAAGAGAAACTCACAGAGATTCCAATCTGCCAAGATTTTCTAAAATTGAATCTACATATCAAAACCTCTGCTGAGCTTAAAATGTTACAGAAGACCTCTATTGATCCTATAAGTTCTAGATTTTCAAAACCCAAGGTTAATAAATCTTTTTCTTCTGTGACAGTGATGAAAGAAGTTCACCACAGAAGCAACCCACAGAAGGCAGGTCCTAAACAGAGCTTTTGCAAACAACATTCGAGTATTCATAGATCTTCTAGTAATAGGAAATCAAATGTAAAGAAAGAATGTAATGCCTCTGTGGCTGAGTTTAAAAAGTTCAATGAAAAGTTCAAGCAAATTACATCTCATATTCAATACTGTCATTGCTTTGATCTTATGTCTAAACTTAATAATCATTTTTCAAGTCAAGTCTGTTTACTCTCTACGACAATTCAAAAGTCAAATCCCACAAAGAAACAATCTGACTCTTCTGCAGAGAACAAAATATATTTCAAGAATGCCAAGGCAAACTTGAAAAACTCTAACAATATTGGACCCATATGGATATGGGTACCTAAATCTCTGTGATTGTCCTGCAGAAGAAGTATGTGCCAATCTGGTATCTAGACTCCGGATGATCAAGGCACATGACTGGTGACAGAAGTGCACTATCCACGTACAAAGAAACACAAGATGGTGGATCTGTGACTTTTGGAGACAACAAGAAAGGACACATAAAAGGCTATGGAGTCATAAGGAAAGAAGACGTTTCTGTATACAAAGTTGCATATGTGGATGGCCTTAAGCACAACCTACTCAGTGTAAGTCACCTTTGTGATACAAGATTCAATGTGTTGTTCAAAAGAACTTTCTGCTCTCTACAAAGTGAAGAAACAAGTATGGAACTTCTGCGAGCTGAAAGAATAGGTGATCTATATCTAATGAACTTCAACTCAAAGAACAAAGACAAAGTTTGCCTTGTTGCCTGCAAAAGTGAAGAAGCCTGGTTATGGCACAACAGGTTCTGTCACTTAAATTTTCACACATTGGAAAAACTGGTCAAACTTGATCTAGTTAAAGGTTTGCCAAATGTTAAATTCAATAAGGATCATTTATGTTCTGCCTGTGAGATGGGAAAACTCAAAAGAGCTTCCCACAAAGGCAAAACAGATGTATCTTGCACTAAACCTCTGTACATGCTTCATGTCGACCTCTGCGGTCCCATTGCCATACAGAGCCTAGGTGGCAAGAAATACATACTTGTCCTAATTGATGAGTATTCGCGTTTCACATGGGTTGAATTCGTTAGAAAGAAATCAGATGTTCCAAATATATTGATAAATCTAATGAAAAGAATCCAAGTTCTTTATAATTGCAGAATACAGAAGTTAAGAAGTGTCAATGGCACAGAATTTAAAAACTCTGTCATTGAAGCCTATCTTTCAACAGAAGGAATATCACAGAACTTCTCTGAAGCTCGCACTCCACAACAGAACGGTGTTGTCGAAAGAAAAAATCGAACACTTGTGGAAGCCGCAAGAACTATGATGTCAGCATGCGGATTATCAATGAACTTTTGGGCAGAAGCAATTTCTACTGCGTGTTATACTCAAAATCGATCAACCATTGTGAAAAGACACCTCAAGACGCCTTACGAATTGATTAACAAACGGCGGCCAAACATCAAATTTTTCCATGTATTCGGATGCAAATGCTTCGTCTTAAACGACAGAGATTCAAGAGGAAAGTTTGATGTAAAAGCAGATGAAGGCAAATTCATTGGATACTCTGCCACTTCCAAAGCCTACAGAACATTCCTTACAAAATCTCACAAGATTGTAGAAAGCATCAATGTTTCTTTTGATGATTCATTCCAAATGACTTCTGAACAAATCAGTTCAGAACTCGGAACTAAAGGGAAATCCTCTGTCATCTCACGAGCAAAAGAAGACTTGGATCTTCTATTTTTAGAGATGCTCAACGAAAACATTGATCCTTCTGTTGGAACAATCAGGGTTTCTGAAGAACCATCCTCTGTCGGACAAAATCCTACAGGTTTGTCTCTAACTGGTCCTAATAATGCTTCATCTTCTTCTGTACATATTACAGATGCAATTGCCGAAGCAGAAGAAGGTGCAGAAGATGAAACATCAAGGAAAACGACCACAGAAGCTGCACAAACCACAGAAGAACCAATTACAGAGGAAATCGAGGACCAAGACTATACGTCCTCAGAGGAACAAACTCCACCACCACTCATACCAATCATTCCACAAACGGTAGAATCAACTACCAAGGCACGAAGAACAACAGAGGCTACACAAGAAGAAACACAAGAAGTCTCTAAAGAAAGTCTGAATGACATTGATGATCATCTCCCACGCACAACTCAATGGACAAAAAGCCATCCTCCAAGCCAAATAATCGGAGAACCTTCTGACGCAGTAAAAACAAGGTCTGCCACTGCTAACTTTTGTTTCTTTACAAATTTTATTAGTGTGATAGAACCAAAGAAGATTTCTGAAGCCCTAGATGACCCAAACTGGGTAGACGCCATGCAAGAAGAACTTTTGCAATTTGAGCGTAACAGAGTATGGACTCTAGTACCTCTGCCAAAAGGAAAACATGCCATTGGGACTAAATGGGTCTACAGAAACAAGAAGGATGAAGATGGAGTGGTCATCAGAAACAAAGCAAGATTAGTAGCAAAGGGATATAGACAAGCAGAAGGCATAGACTACGATGAAACTTTTGCCCCTGTCGCACGGCTCGAAGCAATAAGAATATTCTTAGCCTTCGCAGCCCACAGAGGTTTTAAAGTCTATCAGATGGACGTAAAATCAGCTTTTCTCAACGGTGAAATCCAAGAAGAGGTCTACGTTAATCAGCCACCAGGATTTGAAAGCTTAAAGTTTCCAAGGCATGTATACTACCTTGAAAAAGCTCTATATGGACTGAAACAGGCTCCACGAGCATGGTATGAACGACTTTCTACCTTTCTTCTAGTCAATGGTTACAACAGAGGTACAACAGATACTACCTTATTCTATAAACGCAAAAGTAGTGAGATAATGCTTGTACAAATATACGTAGATGACATTATTTTTGGGTCTACTAATTCAAAAGAGTGTAAAAGATTTGAAAAACTCATGCAGAGAGAGTTTGAAACGAGTATGATGGGAGAATTAACTTTCTTCCTCGGACTCCAAGTCAAACAATCATCAGAGGGAATTTTTATAAATCAAGCTAAATATGCCTCTGACATTCTTTCCAAGTATAGCCTCTCTGATACCTCTGCAATGAAAACTCCAATGGCCACTGGAAACAAGTTATTCTTAGATTCAGATGGCATCTCTGTAGAATGCACTCTCTACAGAGGCATGATTGGATCTCTGTTATACTTAACAGCAAGCAGACCTGACATTATGCATGCCACATGTCTCTGTGCACGCTATCAAGCTAATCCAAAGAAATCACATTATGATGCCGTAAAGAGAATCTTTAGATACCTAAAAGGGACCAAAAATCTTGGTCTCTGGTATCCACAGAACTCTGGTTTTGGTCTTAAAGCTTATACAGATTCAGACTATGGAGGATGCATGCTCGACAGAAAGAGTACCTCTGGGAGTTGTCAATTCCTATGTGGTAAACTAGTCAGTTGGACCTCCAAGAAGCAGAATTGTGTTTCCACATCCACTGCAGAAGCTGAATACGTTGCTGCCGCTAGCTGTTGTTCTCAGGTTCTATGGATGAAGACTCAGCTAAAAGACTACGGCCACATTCTGTTCAAAATACCCATCTTCTGCGATTCCAAAAGTGCTATTGCTATCTCTGCCAACCCTGTGCAACACTCAAAAACCAAGCATATCGATATAAGGTATCACTTCTTGAAACATCATGTTGAATACAGTACAATCGAAATGCATTTTGTGCCCACAGAATATCAACTCGCTGACTTATTCACCAAAGCACTAGACGAGAAAAGATTCAACTTCTTGGTAGGTAAGATAGGAATGATTAACATGGTGTGAAAATCCTCAGTAAGTATAGTTTTATCTATACTATATTATAAAGCATTTAACCACTTAACTCTTAAAAACAACTATTAAAACACATGGTACTGCTGTTTCATGCATACAAGTTAAAAAACTCTTAAAAACTGTTTTTTATGCATAATGTACAAGTGAATGCTGCTTCCTTTACACCTCTCTCACTATTCAGTTTTCAAACGATTGTTCACGTCTACACGCTTCAACTTCCAAGACTCTCAAGATATTATCTTCCCAATACTTGCATACACGCTCATCCCTCATCCCAAAGTGACAGATTCAGTCTCTCATCAATTCAACGATTCAAATTCTGATTCCTGATATGTATATGGTTAGGGTTCACTATGTATTCATTCTTCATTCACGCTTCTTGCATGTGGTTGTCGGTTTGCCGCCCTTCCTCCGTTGTACACCATCTTTCACCTTATTCTGAAACAAATCTACAATATTTTTATGTTTTTCTTTGTGTTCCTTAAATTTCTTACTTGAATGCAATTGATTTCGGATTCAAACTCCCTGTTTTAGTTTTTTATATTTGCTGCATAGAACATGTTCGAGGAAATGCCTCAAAGGGATTTGTTTGCTTTTTCTACCGGTGGTATACATCTCTGTAGCTTTCTCACTTTCTCATCACTTGTGCTGCTCTGTTTTGATTTATTGAGTTGAAAGATCCAGGTTTTGAGTTTGAAAGCTCTCGGTTTTCCTCTTCATCCTCTTCTGATTGTTAACTTCTGCTGCAATTTGATTCTTTAAATGCCTAAACAAAACAAAATGACAAAACAATATTTGTGTTAAGTGTCATTTAGAATGATACAAGTTACTCTGTATCATGTGCTAATTTTGCTCTAGGAAATTTAAGTTTTTATACATTCCTTTTCTTTCTTGTTCTACATCAAATCAACTTACTTTTTTCTTTATCAACAAAAGTTAATGAACATGAGAAAACTTATCTGATCAGCATGCTCAAGATGCTTGAAAGGTATCAGAATTGCACTTATGGTTCAATGGAAGTTGACAGATCAGCCACCAATGCTGAGGTACATAGCTAGCTTTTAGTTTCTTCATAATTTCAAATATCACTCAACTCATATAAATTAAGCATTGGTTCTTCCTTTCTTTAGCAAAACAGCTACAAGGAGTACATGAAACTGAAAGCCAAATACGAGTCTCTTCAGCAGTACCAAAGGCAAGTTTCATACGGTTTTTAATTACACATGCATAACATATAAAGATACTTTAATGAGGCTTACAAGATTGGTAATTTGGTATCTATATATATCGCAGACAAATCTTTGGTGAAGACCTCGGGCCACTGAGTCTTAAGGAACTTGAACAACTAGAACGACAACTAGACTCTACTTTGAAGCAAATCCGGTCTATGAGGGTAAGCATTCATAGTTTTTGCATTTTACTAGCTAGCTTTGCTAGCTTTAAACTAATGAAATTGAAGTTTCTTAGATCTTCAATATGATCATTTGTTATTCCTATTGTCTAATGAACCCAAAAATGAAGATTTCTAAAAAACTTGGTTTTGTGGGTATATTTTCTTTTTATGCTTTGGATTGAAGTTCATATGATCTTGTAAATGCCTATATATATCACAGACACAATCAATGCTGGATCGGCTTTCTGAACTTCAAGTTCAGGTATACTTTTCAAGCTCTCTTTGAGTTTATATGCTCCTCGATCGCCAAGATGATTATTTACTCGTGAATTGGTGCAATGACAGGAAAGGATGTGGCTTGAAGCTAACAAAGCTTTGCAGAATAAGGTAACAAGACCATATGGCACATTCGATAGGAATAAAATTAAAAGATTACCGTAAACGATCATAAAGATAAGTTTTTTAATGTATAAAATCAACTGTTGTTTTAGCAGCTGGAAGAAGTTTATGCAGAAAATCAAGCAGGACCATCATGGGCAGCAGGTGAACACTGTTGTTCATATCAACAACATGATCAGCATCCTCAATCTCAAGATTTCTTTCAGCCTTTAGATTGCAACTCCAATCTGCAAATTGGGTAATTATCCTTGGATCAAAATTTGGTTTCATCTGTGGGGTCTAATTTTTGTCTTTCTTACCCACAAATATATGTAATTACAGGTATAATGCAGTTGGTTCAAGCCAGTTAACAACTTCCACAAATGGGCAGAATCTGAATGGATTAGATTCTGGATGGATGCTATAACTTTGACATGGTCAACCTTGTCCATTTTTGGTGATAGAAATCTACCTTATATTGTCATGAATTTCAATAATATTTTTGTCTGGGAGTTATATACAAATTAAAGGCTTGTAAGAACCTAGCTAGCATTGATATAATATATATATATATATATATATATATATATATATATATATATATATATATATATATATATATATATATATATATATATATATATATATATATATATATAATATATATAAGAAGAACAATGTATTTGTTTATCTTAATCTCATGAAGATATATGGTGGATGATCATATATATATAGGATGTATTCGGCACCAGGTGATACTTGACCCTATCTTGGTAAGGCAACTTGAATTTAGTTACAATTTTGATCTCAAGTTAACAATGGAGGAAATCGATTTTGCAAATGAAGAATTGGGAATGGTATAATGATCAGTACAGGTCTTTCGTAAATCTTTTAAGACTATCGTTGCCCTATGATTGAACTTGGTTTTTTGGTATAGCGCTTGATGCGATGAAGACTGGGTTTCGGGTCCATGATCTTCAACAGTTTAAGGTGGAACAGTTAAGGCAACGTAAAGTCTGTAAGCCTTTTTTAATCTTATCTCAAGATTTAATTCTTTAAATGCCTAAACAAAACAAAATGACAAAACAATATTTGTTTTGTTTGCTATTGTAATGTAATGCAACATGTTTTCACATTCTAATATTTTCATATTGACATATGGTTTTTGTTCTTCTGACCCTTTTAGTAGTTAATGTTGTAACAGGGATTTGGGTTATTTGTTCATATTTTTACATTGATGGATGATGGTTTCATCATTGCTTGTGAAACATTTGCAATCTTGTTATGCAAGTTCTTGTGATTGTGGCTTTCAATTGATAACATATGTTCTCTTCTTGATCAACTTAAGTCATTTCACATTTTTCTTTGTTATGATGTCTACTACTGTAGGGGCTTAGGCACAAGAGGTGCTATGCATTATTACAAAAGATCTACTAAGAATATTATGCAGGTGCTTTGTATGTTATCAATTGAGTCTTGATTTCTCATAATTTACATTTTAAGAGCAATTATTTCAGAAAACTTACCATAATATTTATGGTGTAAAATATGATTAAAATATACATACATCACATAATCTATTACATGCAAGTGCATAGACATATAAACAACAGTAAGTTTTCATACTCTATATTTATTAATGTGTGTTAAAAAATAGGTAAGCATCGTGTTAAATTAGAAATACTAAAAGTGATAAAAAGCCTCTGGTCAAAATCTAGATACTACCATTTGACACCTTGATTTTACTTGTTCTATGTAAACAGCCTCTGGTCAAATGTGTTTTTGTTTTATTTTTTCATATTTTCATATATGGTTTCAAACATATATTTGGTTATCCAACCATGCCATTTAACAATTAATCTGTTTGTTTTTATTTTCCCATTTGAAGATAAACCGGAGGTCGTTACCAAAATATAATCGAGGCTGACAGGCTGTGATGGAGTTCTTTTGCATTTTACATTTTCGAGCATAGGTTTTCGGCACCAGGTGATACTTGACCCGTCTCTTGGTAAGGCAACTTGAATTTAGTTACAATTTTGATCTCAAGTTAACAATGGAGGAAATCGATTTTGCAAATGAAGAATTGGGAATGGTATAATGATCAGTACAGGTCTTGTGGCACCACTTTGGTCTTCTTTGACGTGCAAATCAGATAGAGAAACAATCTGCAGGGTTGGTTGCGGTTTATGCCTAAATCACAGTGTATTAGTTATGGTTTTATTTTGAATTGAACACGTGTGGAGATTTTATTAGAAATGTGTGTTTGTTTCAAATGTGTGTTTGTTTTATTTTTTCATATTTTCATATATGGTTTCAAACATATATTTGGTTATCCAACCATGCCATCTAACAATTAATCTGTTTGTTTTTATTTTCCCATTTGAAGTTAAACCGGAGGTCGTTACCAAAATATAATCGAGGCTGACAGGCTGTGATGGAGTTCTTTTGCATTTTACATTTTCGAGCATAGGTTTTCGGCACCAGGTGATACTTGACCCTATCTTGGTAAGGCAACTTGAATTTAGTTACAATTTTGATCTCAAGTTAACAATGGAGGAAATCGATTTTGCAAATGAAGAATTGGAAATGGTATAATGATCAGTACAGGTCTTTCGTAAATCTTTCGTAAATCTTTGCATCAACAACAACATAAAGAGTACTTCATTAGGAATTTGGACACCTGCTCATGTTTTGGAGTTTCTGTGCTCTCAATGTTGGGTTTAAAATTGGTCCTAAAATCTGGGTGATTGTGATTTTTTTTACTCTGGGCTGAAAGTTGAATTTGAGTTTCTGTTTCAGGTCTCAAAATTTCTCAAGTTGGTGTCAAAACTTCGCATTTTGGGCTCAAATTCTCTCAGTGTGCTTTAACTATGTTTTGATCTCTGTGTTATGGTTTGCAACGGCCATTGGCCAAATGGACTGTCAAAAGGTTTTCAAAAATTTCAGTTTTGATCTCATGTCAGGAGTAATGGTTTTCATTTTGGTTCATCACTTATTGTTTCTCAAATTTGCCACTGATTTATCTTGCCAATAAGATAAATCAACAGTGAAGGATTTAAGAGTGGAAGAAATTGTTGGGCTTGGCCTCTTTATAGTGATCTGATTAGATTGGATAGAATTGGAGGTATAAGGGGTGTGTGACTAAGTTTTTGATGGTTTCTTGGGCTACCAAGAGCAGATTTTCATCAGCCATACTTCTTATATTTTGTGCCGGCTAGATTGCCTTTAGTTTTTCTTTATAGGCTTGTAGTCTCTTTTGTATCCGGGTCCTTTTCTCTATCATTGATTTTAGAGTTAGACCCTTGTGTTTTTTACAAACCATTTTGTTGGTAGGTGGTTCGTGCGGCAATATCCTCAACAACAAATATGTTGTGGTTTTTGTGCTATTGAACACTTGATTGAATTGTTTTTTATCTGATGAATTACACCACTTCTATCTAGATCAAAGATTTAAACTCCTATGTTGCACTAAAGCAGGAAGTCCTAATGTCCAAATTCTACTTCAAGCTGTTCTTTAGGATTTTACACTAAAATTTAGATTTCTTTATCAGTATATTAAGGGTAATTTTGGGCAAATGGAAATGGGATTTTCCTATGTAGAAGTAAACTTAATATAGAAGTTTCATAATGGAAATGATGACTCTTTTGGGGTGCTGAGATCGGTTTTTATAAACACTAGATTTCAGTCAATTTAGCTCAAGTCTTCAAAGACCATCATAGCTACTATAAATCAGATAGTGGAGTGAAACATTGGAGTTTGGATTTGCGTTTCAAATAATCAATTGAGCTTCTCTACTTTGTACATTTTATACGATGGGTCATTTACTACTACGTACTTTATAAAACAGTGTACTCTCATGCAGGTTACTAATCACATCTTACCAGTCACCTACCATTATTTGATAATTACATGGCACTTACAAGCAATCACGAAAATGTTTTATTTTCTAATGTATTCTTGCTTTTGTTTCTACTTACTTAATCATGTAAAGTAATTATAACTTCATTTTTCTACATGGTATTTCTGTTTTACATGTATTCCTTTTCAACCATGTGTTGTTGATTCATCTCTGTGTTTGTTGGGTGATCTAGATATGCAAACAACATTGAAAACAAATGAGTTGAGCTCTTTGAAGGGCATGGTGAAGGATTTGCAGAAGATAATAGACAATAAGGCGTTCCTATGCGGCATGTACATACAAAATTACCAAACTAACCCCGTAAATCTCATCTCAAGCAGAGGTAGAGGTAGAGGTAGAGGTAGAGGTAGGATGTACACAGACAGATCTTGCCTCTGACCCAAAGGGCAAAAATACAAGACCGCTGACTTACAAAGCACATAAACTAAAAGAAAGAAGCAAAGATGAGCATAAAAGGTTGCTATTATGGGTCAGGTCAAAATCCAGCCCTGCTGAGAAAGGAGTTCCCCAAAGTCGATAGGCTGTTTAGCGATCTCAAAGGAATTTGATTTTTGGTTTCCATGATGCCAAATCATTTGCTGACTTGATGTAGAAACCCTTAATGTCTCCTTCTCCATGAATAAAACTTTAATTCATTTAAGTGCTTGCATGGTTAAAGGACAAAAAGTTATCATCTTAGTTTGGTCTTCAACCTGCATAACATTCTATTTTAATATTGGAGATAAAATATGATCATGATAAATAGGAATACTAAATCAGCTCAATCAACTGCTAATTGGAACGAAAGGTATCAACAAATCAGGCTTGACTAATTGTTTATTGGCTAAAATTTGGCTCCAGTGAACTCAACCTCAGACTCTCATGATACAAGGCATATACATCCATTGGCCTTTTGTATTTGTGTATCTTATAGTTAGTTAATATATGTATCTTATAGTTGCTGCTCAATAAGATTTTGTAAAAAAAAAAATCAAACAAGATTTTTTTATATATTAAAAATTGATTTACGAAAAAAACTTGGGGCCGATTTAGGCTCGAAATGGGATCGATTCGAAACTGCATGTACCGAAACAAAAACATCCCTAATTTATACCTCCACAATTTTCATACGTTTATTTAATTAGTATTTCCCGCAGTATTGCGTGATATAATCTATCTATAAAAAGCTAATACCTTGAAAGGCTAATACTTTCAAGGTTAATGGTCAAAGGGTAAAACCTTACTATGGAAGAGAAAACAGTTCCCGGTCCGACTTAGCTTTTCTATGACAATCAACAAAGCTCAAGGACAGACCATTCCTAACGTGGGTGTATATCTACCAGAATCAGTATTCTCTCACGGCCAACTTTATGTGGTGTTGTCAAGAGGGACATCACGCAAAAATACAAAGGTATTAGTAAAGTCTGCCAAAAAATTCAATCGTGTTGGAGTCTACACATCAAACGTGGTGTATAAGGAAGTCTTACGCGACTAACAAGGTACGAGTTATTATTAAACATTTTTTACAACTATTTGTATAGATTATAATCATAAAACTTTTATTACAGGGCATGTCTTCATATGGATGCTTCAAGTGATACCTTGGCGTATTTTGTATGTATCGATTTATATTATAAAGATTATTATATTTTCATTTTGTGTAAACATGAATTTTGGTTTTTTGGTTAATTATGAATTGCAGTAATCTAATAACAACAAAAACTTTTTGGTCAATAAACCATTATGAACTTTAAAGTTTATAAAGATCATAAACATCATACTCTCAATTTACAAAAAAAATGGCATCCCGCCGCATTGCGCGGGTAGCCAACTAGTATTCTATAAATAATAAGTAAATACATTGCTTAATTTATTGCTTTGATTAATTCTACTTCTGTATGTAAATTCTTAAAACCTTAAATAGTTCTTAAAATCACAGAGCTTCTGTAAGTCAACTCAGAACCTCTGACGACCCCTACAGAACCTCTGAAAAACCAAGACCTATGTTCTATGCAAAACTTATCATTCTTTGATCCAAGCATAGGTCAAGGGGGAGCAAAAGGAAATTACTTGATCTACAGAGGTGATTAGATCAAGGGGGAGCAAAAGGAAAATTCTTGATCTACAGAAGTGATTAGATCAAGGGGGAGCAAAAGGGGCCCTGAGATGATCTACAGAGGTAAAATCTCTCAAAGGAAAGCCGAAGAAGAATGTCGATAATTCTCCATCGACAGAAGAAAGACAAAACTGTCGAGAACAGAAGAACCAAATGGTATGTCTCTCGCATGAAAGGTTTTTAGAAAACAGTTTTCTAGGACAAGAATTGTCAAATATGTCCTAAATATACTGTGAATAACATTTCAAAAATCAAAAGTTCAAAAGATTCAACAAAATTCGAAATAGGAGAAATTTAAGGTCATAGAGCTTCTGCTGAGCTCAACAGAGCTTCTGCAGGAAATATGCTCTGTGATCACAAATTAACCCTCTGTCGATCTTTTGGAATGTTATCTCGAAAACCGACAACACACACCATGACCTTCTCGAACAAAACGTTTATCAATATATTTTTATCGGACACCAACCTTCAAAAATGTGCGAAAAACTTCTCTTAACACAGATCAAAAATTGGATGATCAGAAAATTAATAGAATTCAAGTTATAAGATTTTTTCTCTCATAGAGCTTCTGCTGGCTCTCACAGAGCTTCTGCAAGTTCCATCAGAGCTACAAAACCTCTGTGAGTAAAATTTCTTGACAAAATCCTATTAATCCTCTCCAATATTTTTACAAACGTTTTCGTTCAAAGAGGAATCTTCAAAGTCATGATAACAATGAGATATATGAGAAGGTTAAAACTCTAAGATTTTCAAAATCACAGAGCTTCTGTAAAACACAAAAGTTCTGCCATTTTGTTATCTGTAGTATTAACGGTTACTTTTTCTGCGAGTGAAACTCATATGGCTAAGAACAACTCCACGCGCCTAGCATTAATGGGCCGCGCACGACGTCCTGTCATTTTCTGACATGGCCTACGTGTCCCATTTTCATTGGGCAAACATGGAACGTTTTTTTTGGTAAGTTGAACCCGCCGCTCAAACTCGAGTGCGGATTCCAAACTTTAATCCATTGCCATATACTTTACCCTTTCGAAGTCTACCGTTTTACCATCCTATAAAAAAACAAACCTTACCCTCTCATAAAACCTTTTACAAACTCTCATCTTCTTCTCCGGCGATACCCTGCAAAACACTTGCAAATGGCTTCATCTTCTCGAGCTACATCCTCTGAACTCTCTCCGGCGAACTCAACGGAAAAATCCCCTGCTCATTCAGAACATTCTGAAAACCCCAGCCTTGCAAGAGATATTGAACAACAAGATTCCGGGGATTCCGCAAACTTTGCTCCGACGACACACTTGCAAAACTTCATAGCTAAGGATCATTTCGAAGCCACTCTTCCTATTAAATCCAACAACTGCTATTTGGTCCCCTCACCCACTACTTTCGGCGAAGCCCATGCCATACTTCTGAACATCATGGAAAACCATATCCTTTTCCCTCTACTATCAAGAACCCCTAACAGAATACCAGTTCGTTATTTGAACCAATTTTGGCAAAGCTGCCGATTTGATAAAGACGATTCTTTTATCAAAGGGTACATTTCAAGACCTGATAAAACTGAGCATCTTGAAATCAAGTTCAACAGAACAATGTTCTCACTTGAATTCAACCTACCAACAAGGGGTCTTCTGGGATTGAAAAGTTATGCAGAGCAACCAACAGACGAAGAGCTCTGTAGATTCGTGGAAATGCTTGGGTACAACACCCAACTACGGAAGAGAAATGACTTCTGCAGAGGCCGATTACCACCTCTGTGGAACACTTTGTTCTCTATTCTTAACAGATGCTTGACAGGAAAGATAGGGAGTATTGACCAGAGCTCACATCAAATCTTGAGCATCATGTATGGGGTTTACTATGATCTTCCACTAGATTATGCGACCATAATGATGCAAGAGATCATAAACACCATCGACAGAAAGAACAACTCGAAAAGGGTCAAAGAGAACGATCCCAACTTTCTACCACCTCTGCAATTCCCAAGAATATTGGGAGTACTGTTCGAACCTCTGCTGCTAATCCAAAATTGGCCAATGGAAGGGCCAACTCCCAAACAGTTCCCGATGAACAAAAATACCCCCACTGATCATGTTGATGGCTACTCACACTGCAGACCTCTGTCAAAGAAACTTCTGCGCTACGCATCGAACATATCCCTTAAGAAAGAGTATATACGCGAACATAGAACTCCAAAACCGAGTCCTATGACACCCCCGCGTCTAGGTGTTCCCCTAGGAACAATGATAGCAAAACCTCTTTCCACTCAAGCAGAAAAGGATCAAAAGTTAGCAAAACACATGGCTATTCAGCTCAGCTTCATAGCCAAACGCGCAGAAATAATGGGAAAGAAGTCTTCATCAAGAACCTCTGCATCTACTCCAAAAGCAAAGAAGAGAAAAACTGCAGAAGGCACCTCAACAAGCACTACAGAAGATCGACCTTCACCTCCCCATGCCACAGAGATTGGCTCCTCTGCTCCTCCCCTTTTCACAAAACAGAAAAAGAAGAGATCCAAATCAACAGAGGAAGGGGCACCAAAACCAAAGAGGAGGAAAACCAAAAAGAAGCATGGTAAAACACTTAAAAAGTTGTTTACCATTGCAGAAGAGGAAATCATAGAGGGAGAAACTGCAGAAGAAGAAGATGCAGAAGTAGGAATGACAGAAGAAGGATATCAATCACCCTATCAATCTCCAGATAGATTTGCTCACCAAGGAGACCTGAATGATTTCCTACAGAACCCCGAAATTGCAAACACCCTTAATACAGCAGGGTGGACGGCACAACCTCTCGACCACCACACTCCAGAAGAACAAGATTTCTTCATTTCTGGCATTGACACGCATCTACACGAAGATGACACAACACCCAGAAATCAACCAGCCGAAACCCCTGTGATTTTACAAAACCCTTTCATTCAAGGATTGGACGTCCACAGAAGAAGTCCAAACCAAGCTTCAGAAGAAACAGAACAAATCGAAGCTGAGTGGAATACAACTAAAGTTACAGAGGCAACGGTTGTAGAAGAAACCACAGAAACAGGGATAGAAATCTCAGAGGTAGATTCAGATGAAGAAAAGGCTATCTGGATAAGAAAAGGTCTCTATCATCCTCATGTCATAAGATTATACGGATCTCATCACATGTATGACTCATTGCGCACAGAGCAAGGAACTTCCACAGAACCAGAAGAAGAAACAAGAAAAGATGCCGAAGTTGAAGAAGGCACACATCAATCACCCCTCCCAGTGCAACCCACATTTCTAACTCCGCAGGTCTAGCTGCAGAAGGAGTTATTGAAAAAGAGCAGCACAGCTCGATCCCAACCCAACCCATCCAGCCAGAGGTTACTCTTTCAACCTCTGTGCCCACAGAAACCGGGGAATCCATTCCTAGGGAGTCTCCTCAAAGAGACTCACCTAATGTTCGTGATCAATCGCCCCAGATCACACAAGAACACCCTACAGAGGAATTTGTTTCCTCTGACACGCACTTATTAAGACCCACACTTCTTTCAGAGAGAAGTAGAGAGCACAAAGACAAAGAGACTATAGACAAGTCTCCTAGTCAACAGAAGGATATTCCAATACCCACCTCTGGAGTGGATTTGGACAATGTTCTTCTCAGAACTTCTGTAGGGATTGAAACTCATGTTTCTTCTCAAGGATCAGAAGGAAATCCTTCCATTCTCAACATACAAACAGGAATGAAAGAAGGTATCCCAGGAACAGGGATTCACTCTGGAGACGAATGTGTTCCTCCAGAGGTTACCACCGGAACACAAGTCACAAGGGATGAGTTCCAAACCCTTGAGACCTCTGTGAACCAAACCTTGAAAGAGTTGCAAAGCTCTTTCAAATCTTTTGCAGAGACAACATCACTGGCACTGCTAAACCTGAACACCAAAATGGACAACCTGTCCACAGAGGTGAAAACTGCCATCTCACAGATGAAGTCTGCTGCTACCGCATCCACCACTTCTGCCGCAACAACTACTCCTTCTTCGATTGAGAACTCCATCAACAAGTTCCTTGATCAATTGAACAAACAGACTTCAGTGTCAACGGGCATCACTCCTGCAGATCTACAGAAGGCCCTACAAAAAGTTCAAGAAGAGGCCATGCGAAATACCATGCTGATGCAACCCAAAGACTACATGACAAGAGCACAGCTGACAGAACTTGGGCAGAACGTGATTAATCAAGTGACAGAAGTCATCTTTTCCTTCACCACTGCCAATGCTAATTTCGTCAAAGATTTCAGAGAAAGTGTAGGAAGGATGAGATTCAAAACAGAGGCAGAGCTAGCAACTCTTCTTGGCCTCTGTGATGATGTCTGCGCGAAACTGATCGCTGCTGGAGCCACAATGCCAAAGAAACCTGATGCTTCCTGCAGAGCAGAGGGTACATCAGACAAGGGTCAGGATGACTCTGATGATGATGACCATCCTGGTCCATCAGATCATCCTGAGGGGGAGAAAACTACAGAGAAAACTGCAAGCAGAGAACTTACAGGTCCACCAATAGCCGCAGAACCTCTGAGTCAAGCACCTCCAGAACAGACCCGACAACAACAAACTCAACAAACCACAGAGAATACACCCATCTCTGTGGATTCAACCTCTGAAGAACCCAACACTACAGAAGAAGATAAGCAAACCTCAGAGGCAACAACCGCCCCTGAGGTAATCATTTTAGAAGAAACAGATGAACCAACCACAGAGAAAACACCCACCTCTGTGGAAACACCCCAAACCATACCCAGAAGAAAGTCGATTGCCACCAAACCAAAAAGAGCAACGACCTCTGCTTCTGACATTCTGAAAAGGATGCACACAACAATAAGTGATCGTATGGTGAAGAGAGAAGAAGAAAGGCACAGGTTCACCTTAGCCTTCAGAATGGCAAGAAGATTCAATGAAAACACTTCATCAACAGAAACTGAGCTCACAGAAGAAGTCACCAAACAACCTCCAACAGAGGTTACAGAGCAAGTCAAGCCAACAGAACCATCGCCACAAAAGTCCTCTAAATCACAATCGTCAAAATCCACAGAGGCAACCTCCATCAAACCTACAGAAGTACAAACCTCAAATCCCACAGAAGCAACAGGTTATGCCACGACAACAAAAGATAAAGGCAAAGGGATACTGACAGAGGAACCTAAGAAGAAGAAAACATTGTCAAAGCCAACAGAGAAACTGATGAAAAGTGCGTTTGACGCCTTTCAAACCCCAAAACCCGAAGAAGTTGACTGGGCACATGGATTGAAGCCTCTGTCAGAAACTCCTTTAACTGGTAGAGCTGCAGAAGTTGTTCAACATATGGAGAGTCTCAGAAGACAAATTCCACGACCTGGTCCAACACATGAAGAAATGGAAGAAGTGGTATACAAATACCTCTACAAACAATCCTTTCAGACAAACTATCCAATAGATCATGTGACAGATCCAAGGATCAGAGAAGATTTTGAGAACATCTTTACAAGAACAAAGCCAAGAGCCAAAGCAGATGTCTTCTCAATTCACAAAATCAAAAAAGTGATCTTCTGCAGATTCTCCTTCACAAGAACCTATCCAAGGGTCAGGTACAATCTTTACAAAGTCAGAAGAGAGAACAATTCAGAGTCTACCTTCGCTGATGCTGACTTAAGAAACATCAATCCATACGATCTACCTGACCTTCTGCAATGGACAAAGGACAACTACAACACAGAGGCAAACACCAGAGCCTATCAAGTATTGAGAAAAGCGATGAGGGAAAAGCTTCTGCTATACAGCATGATAGATTTTCAGCTGGGAAAAGATCTTGGTCTCAAACATCTAGATCTACGACCACCAGAAGATCGCTGCCCACCAGACGCTGTGCCCAACTCAATCATCAGAGAACCAAGATTTGGGTTAGTATTTCAAAACCCACAACACCAGGTTAAACTTTTTGTACTCATGGATTGTCAGAAGTACGCAACCAGTACTCTGAGCAAATTCAGAGCAAGCCTTGTAAAATACAGAGGTACAGAGAAAATGGATAGAGATGATGCAGATACTTTCATCAGAGAAATAGACTCAACAATCCGCCTAAGAGAACTCTGCATCAGATTCTACAAAGAGATCAGAAAAGTCGGCAGAGACAACAGAAGCTACAACGATTTCAAAGATGCCAAAATCTGATTCTCAGACCTCCAATCTCTGCAAACAAAAGTTTATCTTTCATTGTACTCAAATGTAAAATGCCTCTGGCATATTTCTAAATGAAAGAAATTTCGAGGTATTGTTTAACCTTTGTCTTATCTAACTTAGCCTAACTAAACACAAAGTCAAATTTTTATTTTTCACTACTTAGGGGGAGATTGTTAGCTTCAATCTTCCTAATCATAGAAATACTTAGAAGTAGTGAAAAATAGGCTAGATATAGAAAAGCCTCTCACAGAGGCTCTGCCACTTCTTCCAGAAGATCAAGTCCAGAAAGCCACAGAAGCTACAGAGGTAATCACAGAACCTCTGTAGTGCGCAAGAAGAAGATCAACTCGGAAACAAGTGGACTGCTCCACAGAAGGTCAGACCATAGAACCTCTGTAATGCCTTACAGAGCCTCTGTGGTCTGCTATGAAGACTTGGAAGATATTACTGGATACGTTCATCAACTTGCATGGAAAAGTACTGTCAAAACACGTGTCAAGCTCTGAGTGGACTCAATAGGGCATGGTATAAAATAGACGTCTGCGCCATTTAATGCATTTACCAATAGTACATCTGCTCCATTAAATGCGCATGGCTCAAACAACTGCTCACACCATCCAGTCCACTGTTCACACCATCCAGTTTACTATTCATGCCGTAAAAGGAACAGTGACCAACTTCATAGTCTTCTAAGAGTAGTATAAAAGGAAGTCTCATGTTGAGATCTTCCTAACGACGAAAACACAAGGAATCACTAATACTCTCAAGCTTTATTGTCAAATATCTGAGTGTTATATTCTCACACACACCAACACTTCTTAATCTGTTCTTCGTGTTGTTATTATATATTGAATAACAGTAACTGTTCAAAAAATCCTTTTCATTCTTTACTGTTTTCTTTATATATGTGCGTTCTAATATCTATCAAACATATCTGTTAGTTTAATACTCTTCCGCATCAAACTCTAAACTCAACTAATAGACTGTTAATCTTGATTAAGCGTATCTGGGTTCCAACAATGACCTTAATGATAAATGAAACCCTAAACTTCTATTTAAAGGGTCCATTTATATTAAAAAGGCTCAAGCCCATAAAGTTAACTAAAAATCTAACTAAAAAGCCCATACACTTTTCTTTATAAAACATTTAATTAAATTAGGAGCTAATTTAATCTAACAATATCCCCCTAATGTCTTATAAAGAAAACATCATCTTGTAGTCTCCCCCTTGCTTTTTTTAGAAACTTTGGCGTTCCATTCTTCGATTCTTCAAAGCATCACGAGCTCCCCCTCAAATGTAGGCTCATCTTCTTGAAAAACCGAGACAATTAACCCCATTTTGTCTAGTTTTCATGATTCAACTTCACTGTTGAGTAAGCATTCAGTACCGAGCATTAAACATGAATAACAGAGGAGTGAGTGACAATCAGTATGTCACAATAGCTGTATGAAACCGTGAAGAAACGTCGAGAGAACACCGTTCTTGAAAGCGGAAAGAGCATGAATTAAATGCAATGCTTTCGGTCTAGCACCTTACAGCAGACTTTGAGGCTGGTTTTGGCATATTAGCTCACATAATTTGAGAAAACTCAGAACATCAAAGTCGTGCGTCTGTGAATTATCTTTCTAATGCAACTGGACTCGTGTCAATTGGAGCACCGAGTAAAAAGTTGTACGTATATTTCTGAAGCAGCGCAAAGCTGTCAAACAAACTGAAAAATTTCGGGCTCTGGGCTTTTGGCTTGATTTGATTTCTGGACCAACGAACTCTAATAAACATGCTTGAGTCTGCTTTTGGTCCCTTCTGGTCATTCCTCTTATTTCTGAAAAAAAAAATTGATCCATATAGCCTCTGACGAATCAACAGAGCTCTGGTGTCCCAAAAAAATCAACAGAGCTCTGGACAACTTCTGTCGATGATCAGAGCTCTGGTAAACTCTATCAATTGCCTCTGATCTTTTCAATAACCTCTGATAAATCAACAGAGCTCTGGTAAGCTCAACAGAGCTCTGGTAAGCTCTGATGTCTGAAAAATCAACAGAGCTCTGTTGAGAGAAACTTTCTGTCCAACAGATATATAATGACTTTAGAAACTATTCTGACCAAGAAGAACACTGATTCAGACCTAGCTCAAAACATCAAAATTGTTCTTCGTTGTCTTAGGAATCCAACGCATCTGGACTTATCAAATTTGGAGCTTCGAGGGGGGAGTTCTGTTGAAAATACGACAGGTGTGCAAAGCTGACAGCAAGTACCTCTGCTCTGGTGCTTCTGCTCTGGTGAACAGTTCCTCTGTTGTGAACAGTGCCTCTGTTGTGAACAGTGCCTCTGTTGTGAACAGTGCCTCTGGTGGAACAGAAGTTTTCTGACAGAGCTCTGATGAGGTCTGACAGAGCTCTGGTGAACTCTTGCTGATTTCTTCTAAGTCCTTTGCCAGCAGTTTTACACCAACTTCGACACTACTTTACACCATGGTAGCTCTAGAGCTTGCAAAAACTCAAAACATAAAGAGTGTGCATTGGTTTGTTATATTTTCAGATCATCTAGAATCACCTCTCTTGGAGCTCGGACGAATAAGATACGGTTGATTTACCATAGTCGCGCAGACTGTCCAACAGCTTTGTATCAGCACACTGTTGTCTACTTTAACAATGCATATGACCCTTATAAATTTCGAATCTCTGAAATCTCAAAACACAAAAGCTGTTCATCAATGTGCTTTAAATCCAGGGCCTTTTGAATCGCATCAATTGGTGTCCCGATCAGTGAGATATGATCACTTTACTACAGCATCGCAAATCTGTCAGCATGCTGTCATTAAATATGATTTGATGTAGAAAATAAGACGATCTCCATATAACTTTTAGAACCGTGAGTGCAAATAATTAGATCTCTAATTGATCAGGTCAGAAAACTAATTAGAAACACTCATAGTTATAAAAACTTTTCAGATCAGACTTTGAATACATAGCAACAACACCAAATCTTTCTCATTCAACTTTTTTTCAAGACCCAAATGATTTTGTTTTCATTTAAATGATTATGAGCAGCGGAATATAAACAAAATCTGGATCAAAGAGAGTCCAATCTTGGATTTAAATAAAGGTCAGATCAAAGATCAACAACCTTACTACCAAGATGCCAAAAAAATGCTATGGACTCAAGCACATACAAGGATGAGATCATAGATCAACCATCTACTTAGTGCTTATCAAATAAGACCAATGAATGAGAAAGAATCAAAACACACACATGTATTAAATCTGATCAGATTTGATCCAAACAGAACCAAATCTTCACTTAGGCATTTTATCAAACATGTGGTGTGCAGAATCAGATTTTGTGAAGAGAAACACTAATTTTCTGTCAAAAGTTATCCAAATCTTATTGAAATCAAAGATTGGATTTCCAATAAGCACAAAACAGAAAATAAGTATCAGATATGATATTTGTGTTTAGGCTTATGTGATTGAATCAATCTAAGCACCAAAACAACAAATAAATCATCTAATCTTCTATTGTTGCATAGATGACCGATTGAAGAAGAGTTTCTTCAATCCAGCTCTGATACCAATTGTAGGTTCCCAGATTCACGTTGTATCATATTAATGGTAGTGAAATAGACAGCGGAAGCATATTAAACAAAGCCATTAAAATGAGTGATTGTGTAAACGATAAAGGAACTATGAGAATCAAATATTGAACAGTAAAAATGATAACAGTATCAGATATAAAAGCTGCTCATATATTGATAATGAATCACACCAAGAACATGTTCGAGTGTGTTCGAAAATCTTATAGGACAATAATATCGTACGGATGTAGTGCTCGGGATTGCTGTAGTGTGTGTTTAAACAATTGTGGAAAAACTACTCTTCCCAAAGCTTACAATTGTTTGTTCCACTACCTCTCTATTTATAGCCCCGGAAAAGTGAAGGCAGTGTACTAGCGTAACCTAGAATGACACGTGGAAAGTGTGTCTCCTATTTTTAGGGCATACGTGGAAAGTATGGACACTTGTCTAACACTTGGGATTTCTTACGAGACTTAGGCTGACAGAGGTCTTCACTTCACCAGAGCTCTTTCGCAAGAGCTCTGTTGGTCTTCTGTTAAACACTTGTTCTTCTGTTGGAAGTCTTCGACAGAGCTATGTTGAGCTCTGTTGGTCTTCTGACTTGAACTATTTCCGAATCTTCTGTCTGATCTCTGTTGGTCTTCTGACTTGAACTATTTTCAATACTTTTACATAACAGATACTTGGGGCCAACACTACTTCTTCCATATCTCTTCTTAGGGCACGGGGATGAGGCATGGGTTTCCACAGAGCATACATGTCTATAAGGACCTAAGCGACTCTGTATTCAGAGGGCTTGGCTTTAGGGTCAAGGAAAGGAATGGCTGATAGAGGAGGTCCAAACGCCCAATCCTCTTCCTCTGGTATGGGAGTGATGAAAGAGTCAAAAGCACTCTTCATTAGTTTTTCCGTTGGCTAAGGCTTTGGCTTCTTGGGTTTTGGGTCCTATGTGGCAATTAATTTGCCCTTGTCCTTGGTTGAAGGTTTGGATTTGGGTGCCTCTATTGAGCTCTTGTTGGTTGGAGGGGGTACTTCTGTAGTTGGTTTGGTTGGAGGTTTGGGGGTTGCTTCTGTGGCAGTTGGTTTAGTGATTGCCTCTGTTGTGGGTACTTCTGTCGGTTTTAAGGTTATTGTGGAGGGTATCTTTAAGTAGGTTCTGGGCTTTTGGGCTGTAGTTTTGACTCTAGGTGTTTTGGGTCGTTGTTTAGGAGGTGTAGGTGATGCTAGGTTGGGTTCTGCTAGAGGTGATTGGGGAGTTGGGGATGGGAGATCTTCAGATTCTTTAGTTTCCACAGAGGTGGGTGTTGCCTCTATGGTCTTCTTAGGTGATTGGGATGATTGTTGTTGAGGGATTTGCCGAAGAGGTTGGATTGCCAGAGGTTGCCTTGTTGTTGCTCTGCCCTTTTTCTCCCCTTCATGATGATCTGAGGGTCCATCAGAATCACCCTCAGAATCGTCATGCTACCCCTGATCCTTTTTGCCCTCAGCCTGACACGAGGTCGGAGGCTTCTTAGGCTGACTTTCCCCTGCAGCTAACATCTTAGGACACAAATCATCACAAATACCTAGTAGGTAGGCTACCTCTGCTTTTGAATTAAACCTTAGCCGACTCATGTTGGCTTGGAATTCCTTGACGTAGGAGGTGTTGGCAGTCGTGAAAGCTTTGATGAAACCTGTTATGTCGTTCAAAATACTATGCTTGAGTTCTGTCAATTGGGCTCTGGTGATGTAATCCTTTAGCTTCAGAGCTTGCATCTGCTCTGTTGTGGTCTCTTGTACCTGTTCCAAAGCCTTTCTAAAATCTTCAGGAGTTAAGGTTGGATGGGTTGACGTTTGTGGTTTCGACATAGCTTCTGCAATTGCTCTAGCTTCCATAAGTTCAATTAAGAGTTGATCGATGGCATAGGGACTGGGGCTCTATGCAGAATTGTTGTGGAGGGAGTTCAGCGTTGAAGTGTGACCCTGAAGTCATTTCTCTTGGTCAGGTTTTCATTGTACCCAAGCATAAGGGCAAAGTCACAGAGCTCTGCGTCTGTTGGTTCTTCAGCGTATTGCTTGATTCCTAGCGCACCTCTGGTAGGTAGTTCAAACTCGAATGAGATCATAGTTCTGTTGATCCCAATGGTTAGGCTTTTGGAGTTATCAGGATTGGACATGTATCCAATCACAGATTTTATGTCCTCATCAACACGACAACTCTGCCAGAACTGGTTCAGGTATCGTCCAGGGATGTTCTTGACATTCTTTGTCAAGATGTGTCTCAGGGGATGGTTTTTCAGGAGATTTATCAAAATGGCCTGTTCTTGACCGAATTTATTTTGATTTAGAACCACATAGTGGTTGTTTGGTGTTAAGGGTAGGGGGTTCTCAACCCACTGATTGTTAATGAAGTTCTGCATATTTCTGGAAGGGAGATAATGAGTTGAGTCACCACTGTTTGATTTCTCAGGATGGTTTCTTGCCGCTGATGGGTTTTGAGAGTGCTCAGATAGAGCAGCGGAGTTAGCAAGTGAGGTATTGGAAGCCATTGAAGGTTCTTGTGGAAAACTTGAAGAAATATCGAAAAGTTGCAGGTTTGCACTTGTAGTTGCATGTTCGCTGGAGAGAAAATGGTTGGAATGTTTGAAGAAAAAGGGTAAATTGGGGTTTTATAGTGGGTAAAGACGATAGAATTTGGGTAGTAATTAATTAATTACATAAACCTTTCAAACCCGTACTCGAGTGGAAGCCGTTTGAAAACGTTTCAATTCTGATGGTACGGTGCACGGCCAATGGCAGAGTGCCACGTCAAAGAAGGCGGTGCACGATGGGACGTCGTGCGCCTCCCATTAACTCCACGCGCGTGGCAGTTACTAAACCCATATGTCTGTGATTTTCAAAATAACCCGCACTTCAGAAGATTTCAAAATACATAAGTGTTTGAAGTCACAGAGGCTCTGTGGTGGAGTGAGCTCTGTGGTCTGAGGTCTTCTTCAACGTTCACAAGATTGTACCTTTACCAAAAACATTTGAAAATACAGTGAAATGATCGATGGAGTTTCCATAAGAGTTTTCTAACCACAGAGACCTCTATGGCTCAGAGGCTCTGCCAAACGTCACAGAGGCTCTATGATAAAAAAATTCTTTTTATGGAAAGCTCACAAAAGATTTTGATCATTCAAAGTTTTGACTAGTTTGGATGGTTATTCTGGGACATGTTTTGAAAGTGGTGTCCGAGAAAAATGTTTTGGAAAGTGCGTTTGGCGATGAGCTTACCTAAGGTTGTCTTCTCTGTTCGGCATAGTTACTTGCTTCTGTGGATTTGTTCGGACAAATAACTTCTTTGGCTCCCCCTTGAATGATCAACTTATGTAAATCATGTCAAGGTCTCCTTCTGCTCCCCCTTGATCTATGCTTGGATCAGATAGAGATAAGATGTGCACAAGTCATAGACCAACTAAAAATTAGAGGCTCTGTAACAATTATCAGAAGTTCTATTGATTGTCACAGAAGCTCTGTAGTATGAAACTAGTGAAAGAACAATATACAAGACCTATTTACACTTACATAGGGTTCACCAATCAACTCATTATTAGCATGCCCAACTTACCAACAAGAAATATAAACCTTTTCTCATCTAGTGCCTTGGTGAAAAGGTCTGCAAGTTGATATTATGTGGGCACAAAGTACATTTGGATTGTACCTTGTTCAACATGATGCTTCAGAAAATGGTACCGTATGTCAATGTGCTTTGTTTTTTAGCGCTGAACAAGATTGGCTGAGATGGCTATGGCACTTTTGGAATCGCTGAGGATGGGTATTTTATCAATACTTAGACCATAGTCTTTGAGTTGGGTTCTCATCCATAGAACTTGTGAGCAACAGCTTGCAGCAACAACATATTCAGCTTCTGCTGTAGATGTGGACACACAGTTTTTCTTCTTTGAAGTCCAGCTTACTAATTTACCACCTAGGAATTGGCAACTCCCAGAGGTGCTTTTTCTGTCTAACTTGCATCCTCCATAGTCTGAATCTGTGTAAGCCATTAGATCAAAGCCAGAGTTCTTTGGATACGATAGACCAAGATTCTTGGTGCCTTTAAGGTATCTAAAGATTCTCTTGACAACATGGAGGTGAGAATCCTTGGGATTTTCTTGAAATCTTGCACAAAGACACGTAGCACACATGATATCTGGCCTACTAGCAGTTAAGTAGAGAATATACCCGATCATGCCTCTGTAGAGATTGCACTCGACAGAGTTTCCCTCTGAATCTGAGTGTAACTTAGATCTAGTGGCCATAGGGGTCTTCATGACAGAGCAATCAGTGAGTTTGAATTTTGTAAGAATGTCAGAGACATATTTTTGATTGATTGATGAAAGTTCCCTCTGATGATTGTTTGACTTAAAGCACGAGGAAGAAGGTCAATTCTCCCATCATGCTCATTTCAAACTCACTATGCATGAGTTTTTCAAATTCTTTGCATTGGTTTGAATTTTTAGAGCCAAAAATGATATCATCCACATATATTTGAACAAGTAGGATCTCATCACCTTTCCTTTTATAAAACAAAGTGGTGTCAGTAGTACCCCTTTCGAAACAATTGACAAGAAGAAAGCTTGAGAGTCTTTCATACCATGCTCTTGGGGACTGTTTAAGTCCATACAGAGCCTTGTCTAGATTGTAGACATAATTAGGGTATTTTGCACTCTTAAACCCTGGTGGTTATTGGACGTAGACCTCTTCTTGAATCTGTCCATTTAGGATGGTAGATTTGACATCCATTTTATATACCTTAAATCCCCTGTGGGCTGCGAAAGCTAAGAAGATTCTTATGGCTTTGAGCCGTGCGACAGGGGCAAAGGTCTCATCATAGTCAATGCCTTCTGCTTGACAGTATTCTTATGACCACTCCATCCTCATCCTTCTTGTTTCTAAAGACCCATTTGGTCTCTATAGTTGTTTTGCTTTTTGGCAGAGGTACTAGGGACCATACTTTGTTTCTCTCAAATTGAAGAAGCTCCTCTTGCATCGCTTCTACCCAATTTGGATCGTCCAGGGCCTTTGAAACTTTCTTTGGTTTGATCATACTGGTAAAATTTGTGAAGAAACAAAAGGTGGCAGTTGCTGATCGAGTATTGACATTGTCAGAAGGACTTCCAATAATCTGGCTTTGAGGATGATCCTTTGTCCACTTGGACATTCTTGGAAGATGGTCATTTGAAGCATCGAGTTGAACTTCTGTTGGAATGCATGAGGGTATGTGTAGCTTCTGTCGTTAAGGGAACTTCATCTGTACTTGTTGGAGTTGGTGTTTATTCTTGACTTGGGATAAGAGTTGGTATGGAATCCTCTGTAGATGTAGAATTTGAGTCCTCGTTTTGCTCTGGTGTTGATTCTTCTATGGTCACAGGAGTAATATTATCCTATTGTTCTGTGGTGGTGTACATGCACAACTTATGGAGGAGGGTGAAGTATTCGATGAACCAGTTAAGGATATACCTTGAGTTGCTTGGTCGACAGAGGATGGATCTCCAGAAGCTTTGTAACCATCCGCAGAGGGTTCATTCTCATCATTGAACACGTCTTTAAATTGTAGATTGAGCTCTGTTTCTCTAGATATAGACACGCCAGATGCTTGATTGTTTTGTCCGAGTTCTGAGCTGATTTGTTCAGAAGTCATTTGGAATGAATCATCAAACGAAACATTAATGCTTTCAACAATGGTTTGAGTCCGCAGAACATAGATCCTGTAAGCTTTGGAAGTGGCAGAGTACCCAATGAATTTACCTTCATCTGCCATGCGATCGAACTTCCCAAGGTTTTCTCTGTCGTTTAAGACAAAACACCTACACCCAAACACGTGAAAGAATTTGATGCTTGGTTTTCTCTGGTTTATCAAGTGATGATGTGTCTTGATGTGCCTTTTCACTACTGTTGATTGATTTTGAGTGAAGCATGCAGTAGAAATAGCTTCTGCCTAGAAAGATGTTGGTAATCCAGATGCAGTGAGCATAGTTCTTGCAGCCTCTGCAAGCGTACGATTTTTGCGTTCAACCACGCCATTCTGTTGTGAAGTTCGTGCAACAGAGAAGTTTTGTGAGATTCCTTCTTCTGTGAGATATGCTTCAATGACAGAGTTTTTGAACTTTGTGTCGTTGTCGCTTCTCAGCTTCTGTACCCTGCACTTATAGAGAACCTGGACTCTTTTCATTAGATTAATCAAGATGTTTGGAACATCTGACTTCCCTCGGACAAATTCTACCCAAGTATATCTTGAGTATTCATCAATCAATTCAAGCAAATACTTATTGCCACCTAGGCTCTGTGTAGCAATAGGACCGTGTTGGTCCCGAAGGGTTACACAAGTTTGTAGAAGGGGGGGGGGGGGTTTAATACAAACACACGATTTTTACTTTTCTAAAATGTTTATTGATAAATCAAGACAATTTACAACTTGTTGCGGAACAAGAAGGATTAACCTAATCTAAACAAGTTAAGAACACTAAGTTTCTTGCACTAGAATAAGATAGAAAGGAGGTAAGAATATTAAGTATAATATTCTAACACACAGATAGAAAGAAGAAGATGGTCCGAGCACACTTAGTAGGGTTCTTCTTATATACTGCATGCATTTAATGCATGGCAGTATGGCTTTACACGTGGCAGCAGCTGAGTGGTTGCATGTACTTGACTTTTGTAGACTACCTTAGTAGCCACATGGTGCACAGTGTAGAATCAGAGTTGGTGGTAAGATTTCAGACAAAAGGGATGTCTGTTCTGACAATTCGTACGGAGACGTGCAAGGGAGGTAAGACAATAGTAACATGCAGGGAGACTTCATGATCAGCTTTCGTTGAAACAGTTCTTTATCAGCGAATGATAAAGTTCAGCGATTGCTGAAGTCTTCTACTTGATACTTCACGTTGAGTGGACAGGTCTTGCTTCACTGATATCCACATCAGTTCATTAATAGACTTGTCGCAGGTTCTTGAGCTTGATCTTCGACTTCAGCGTAGAACATATGTTGACGTGAAACTTGTCTTCAGGGATCATAAGTGTTAGTCCCAGATGGCTTAACAAGTATTGTAGAAGGGGGGGGGGGGGTTGAATACAATACACAAAAATTTCACAATTTTAATTCTTATATTTGAAAAACTTTCAAAAGAATTACACACAGAAAACTTAAGATTGTTGCGGAAAAGAACAGATAAACTATTCTAACAATCTTACACAAAGTATACAACAAAACAACTAAGAACACTAAGAGCAAAGCTATTGAGTTTTAAGGCTTAAAAGAAGGTTTCTTGCACTGAGAGAATTTCTTGAAAGCGTGAGAATTGCATGAAGAGCACTTCTCCTTTTATAGTGCCAAGGAGTGCCCAAGCATTAAATGCTTGGGACACTTGTCATCTTCACATATGTTGATAATGTTGACTTCAGGAGAACTGTGAAGTCCTTGTCACTTTTCACTAGGTGCAGACAGAGTAGCTTGAGCAGATAATAGGGACCTTAACTGAAGGTGGATAAAGAGACAAACTGTCACTTTTCTCTGCTGGAGGATATTGTCCCATAATAAATGATCTTCTGTCTTGAGCCTTTAGCACCGAAGTGGTTTCCACCGAGATTGAGAAATCTTCGGTGGAAAGAAGACTAGTCCACCGAAATTTCAAGCATGTTTCGGTGGTAACTAGTCCACCGAAATTGCGAGCATGTTTCGGTGGTGAGAGGACCACCGAAATTACAAGTATATTTCGGTGGTGAGAGGACCACCGAAATTACAAGTATATTTCGGTGGTGAGAGGACCACCGAAAGGGTCATCGGTGGTGGATGGGGCCACCGAAACTGTCCATGCACTTCGGTGGGAGAAGGCCACCGAAAATGTCCTATAAATTCGGTGGAGAGAAGGCCACCGAAATGTCAAGGAATTTCGGTGGTGATGACTTGTTTGAATGTTGCCGAGAGTCTTCTATTTTCCACAAGTAGAGAGTCTTCAAGCTTGGTTTCGGTTGATCTTCGACTTCACCGAACATTTGATATCTTGTACAAGTCATTCAAAGAACTGAACTAAAATATTCTAAGTAGGAGTTTTAGGGAAAACATCGGTGAGTCAATTTCAAATCCTTGGTGACCCAACAATCTCCCCCTATTTGAATTTGAGCTCCTTATCTTAGAATATTCAAGAGTAAATAAAAGTAAGTGCGTTTTTGACCCTTTTTACTCTTTTGGGTTCTTTTCACATAGACCTTTCTTTTTGTTCTTTTTGATCTTTTTCTTTTGTATGCGTATGTATACTATGTACAGTATTTACAGGTAACGAAAGATAAAGTATGTACAGAAATAAAATTCAAATAGAGATACTTGTATTAAGATAAGTTCTCGTACAATTTACAAAATGAGAAACTAACTTTTACAAGTACCAAATGGAGAGAACTTACTTCTTTGAGGTTTTGCGGCGCTTGATTTCATCCAGTAAGTTTCTATAGAACGGTTGAGCTTCGGGGATGTTCGGAAAGAGGTTGTGAATGCCTTCCAGAAATATAGTATCGGCGATGGACATCTGGGCAAATCTGAAGAATGCCCGACGACCGAGACCGTCGTTGAAGAACAATCCTGGTATTGGTGAGAGGCTTAAGGTTGTGGTAGGATAGGGAACAGAAGTGGGAATGGTAAGGTTAAGATTGTTTACATTCGGGATTTTACCTTCTCTTGCCATTTCCTTGAAGACTGAGTCAGGAGGATTTTTGACTTTGGGGAGGATGATCTTCTCTTTCAGAGACAGCAGTTTGGCTCTTTCTTCGGTGGAGAGGATGATGTTATGTTTTCTTTTGATCTCCTTCATTTTATTCATTAGACCATCAATGTATTTGACAAATATGTCTTTCCTTGGATTTGGACTCCTGACAAGGTGTTGAGTGATTTCATACCATTCCGAGAGACCGAAGAGTTGGAGATGGCTTTCTTTCACACTTTTCATAGAACCATCTTCCCAGTTAATAATCAATCTGATGTCTTGAGGGTTTGCTTTGGAGGTGGCAATTTTTACTGAAGAAATTTGTGACCTATAGCTTCGGTGGTGCATGGTCTTTTTGTACCAACTAATTTCTTCATTCTTTTGTTGTTCCAAGGCACTGAGCACCGATTTCTGTGTTTGGATGGCATCGGTGGACTTGACTTTTGTAGCTTCTTCTGCGGCAGCTTTGAGAGACAGATCTCTGGATTTGTCTAAGTCGATTTGAGCTATTCTTGCTTCCTCAATTTCTTGAGCAGAGAGGCCAAGTTCGGTGGTGATAGGTTGAGAAGCAGGCTTGAGTTTGAGAGTTTCAGCGTCCTTCGGTCGAGCCCCATATCTTGCCAGATCCTTTTTCTTCTTTGCTTCTCTGGCCAATTCTTCGGCCGAAAGAGTTCTTTTTCCTTTGTCTTTGGGAGTTTTGCTGGACTGCTCCCCCTCAACTGATGCATTAAGGTCAAGAGCTTCGGTGGAGCCAGTATGGGTCGGTGAGAGTGAGACATGTTTCGGTGGAGAAGAGGGTTTCGGTGAGGAGATAGAGAGTTTCGGTGGAGAGGAGGATTTCGGTGGAGAGGAGGATTTCGGTGAAGAGGGTTTCGGTGGAGGAGAGGAGGATTTCGGTGAAGAGGGTTTCGGTGGAGGCTGGTTACTGGAAAGTTTCTTGATGGATGGAAGTTTCGGTGGAGCCGTGGTTTTCTCCCCCTCAGGAACAGCCGGTAACTTGAAACCCAACTCATAGAAGGCCTTATCAAACTTGGAGTGTAGGAAGGCCAGACTCGTTTCGGTGGTATGGGGAACCAAGGCAAAGTCACCGAGATCCATTTCCCACTGGGAACGTTCAGGACTGGGTGAGTCGGTGGAAGGTTTGGAGAGGGACTCCACTGTGGTAGAAAGGGTAGATAATTTTTCTTGAATGGGGCGTAGGGCTTCGGTGATGGCATCAAGAAGAAGATGCGGTAGCTGAGACTCGAGGTTAGAGATGCAGGAATTGGCTTGGGAGATTAAGGTGATGGTAGATTTAAGAAAGGTAGAGGTGCGGTCGATGTGCGGGGAAGTTTGGCCACCGATTTCGGGGAACGAACAGTGCCATCGAAGGGGATCTGCTTCGGGAAGAGGATGTCGTAAGTGAGGCACGAGTGCGTCGATGTAGAGGGTTCGGGGAGGTGAGGGTGTACGTTGTGGAGAGTGTTGCCTCGGCGAGGGAGGCTCGATGGGATGTTCTTCGGGGGACGGGATGGTTCGGGGGGAACCAGTGTCCGCTAAAAGAAATGCAAAGAAATCATGTGGGGGTGAAGATTGTGGGGGGGAACCCTGATTGGGTTGTGCAATCTCATCGATCACAAACTGATCGGGTGAAAGGCTGTGAAGTGAAAAGTCAGAACCCTCGAGAGGAGAGACCTCGAGGTCATCTCCACCACCCAAGGAATCGAGAGGGGAGGTTTGTTTAGGGTTCTCCAAGTGTACAACTGAGGCCTTTTGAGAGGCAACAGAGGAGATGGTGGGGTTCGAAACGGATACCCTTGGCCCGGAGGGATGAAGTTCAACAACCGGCGATTTGTTGGTGGGGCCGATGGTGTCCGGGACCTCTTTGGAAGAGATCCCGAAGGGGAAGATGAGTGCCTCCACTTATGAGAAGGGGTGTGAACCGGGGAAGTCTCCGAGGGATCTCTCGGTGACGTGGTTCGAGAAGCGGGAGCGGAGGTGTCGGTGGCCTTTTGTCGTTTCTTTTGAGTGCCACCCGACGTCACTCGGGAACGGGGAGAAGGGACCACAACATTTGGAGTGACCTCGGGAATTTCCAGGTGGCGAAACCCGGGAATTTACGCATCACCCCAATGAAGTTCGGGAGATAGAGCGAAGGAAATCATACCTGGGCGTAATGGGCGATCGGTGGCGAGCGGCTTGACGTTGAGGGTTTTGGCGCCCACAACGGGAGATGACCATTCATAAGAGAACCGGGGCGAGGAAGAGCGGCGATCGGTTTCCAAAGCTTTGGAAAGTTTGTGTTGTAAGATCATGGAGATGAAGCGGGGAAAAGCAACGTAACACTTCTTGGGAGTTTTGATGACCTCGACAAGCTCTGAGAAGAAATATTGGGCGAAGTCAACTTTCCTTTGGAAGATGAGGGCATGAGCGAGTTTGTTGACGTGTGAAGGCGATTGATCATGCCCACTTGTTTTGCGTGAGAGGCAATGGATAACGTGGGCAAAGAAGAAATTCCAAATGCCTCCCATTTTGCTGCGAAGAAGAGTACCGGGGCCTTTGGAGCTTTTGGAGGAGTCGTCGAGCACATAACCGGTGGTAAGGACAATGTCTTCATGTATGGTGTCCAAATACATGTCTTCATAGTCGGAAAAGGCGTCGATCTTGAGAGCGAGACGAACATCATCGACCCCAAACGTGAGGTCGTGATCACCTTCGGCATTGGTGAAGATGGAGGCGTGAATGGCCTCATTGGAGGGATCGTACACGGAGGTGAGCCAGAACTGTCCAATAAGCATTTTGCTCATCTTGGGGTTGCATGTGAAGGCATGAAGAAGAGGAGAGCGAGACAGAAATTTAGCAATAGTAGAGAACTCGGGATGAGCGGGATCGGATTCGAGACGGGCAACGTGATTGCACTGGTTGAAGCGGAGGTCTTCAAAACGTGTAGGAATTGGATAACGTGAGGATGCCATGAGAGAGATATGTTTGAAAGAGAAGAGAGAGTTGCAGGTTTGAATTGTGAGAAAGGAGTGGGGAGGAAGTAAAGGGAGGTATGTATATATAGGGAAAGGATAAGGCACTGTGATGATGATTTTGTATGGGGAGAGGGGACATGCGGCTCATGAGGTGAAAGGGTTATTGGGAATCGGGACACGGAACGGCGGATAGGCGAAGGGTCTGACGCAAATGCAATTGAGTGGTCACAAGTGGGCTTTGGGAACCGTGTGGATCGGTGTAGGCTCGGTGATGCTTCGGTGGAGGATTCGGTGTTCGTTCGGGAGACGATCGGTGGAAGTTCGGTGGAAATGGGACTTCGGTGGTAGAATGGTTTCACCGATTAGGATGAGGTCCACCGAAATGGGACTTCGGTGGTAGAGTGGATTCATCGAATTTTGAAAGTACCACCGAAATGGGACTTCGGTGGTAGAATGGTTTCACCGATTTGGATGAGGTCCACCGAAATGGGACTTCGGTGGTAGAGTGGATTCATCGAATTTTGAAAGTACCACCGAAATGGGACTTCGGTGGTGGAAAGTTTTCACCGATTGGAGATGACCACCGAAATGAGACTTCGGTGGTGGACAGGTTTCACCGATTTTGAAAAATTTCCACCGAAATGGGCTTCGGTGGTAGACACGCTTCACCGATGCAGGAGATTATCACCGAAATTGGACTTCGGTGTTGGAAAAGAGAGATAGAAATGATTTAACACATAGATTTGTCCACATATGAGAGATCGGTGGAGAGAGAGAAGTAGATAAGAAGGTGTCCACCGATGTGAGATCGGTGGAGCATGAACACATGTTTATTCTTGGAAATTGCACATCCCAAGTTCACTGATGAGAAAGTTGAACCTGGTTTCATCAAGAGGTTTGGTGAAAATATCAGCAAGCTGCAAATCGGTGGGAATGAAGTGCAGTTCAATGTCACCTTTGGAAATGTGATCCCTGATGAAATGATACCTGATATCGATGTGTTTAGATCTAGAGTGAAGAACGGGATTATTTGCTATAGCTATAGCACTGGAATTATCACACATAATTGGGACTTTAGAAAAGAATTGATTATAGTCCCTTAGTTGGTTTCTCATCCATAGAATCTGAGCACAGCAGCTCCCAGCAGCTACATATTCAGCCTCAGCAGTAGAGGTTGATACAGAGTTTTGTTTCTTGTTGGACCAACTTACCAATTTTCCCCCAAGGAGCTGACAGCTTCCTGTAGTACTCTTTCTATCAATCTGGGAACCTGCATAGTCTGAATCTGAATAACCAATTAGTTCAAAACCCGAGTCTTTGGGATACCAAAGACCCAAGTGCAGTGTGCCCTTAAGATACCGAAAAATTCGTTTTACAGCCTTTAAATGTGATACTTTAGGATTGGCCTGATAACGAGCACATAGACAGGTAGCAAACATTATATCCGGTCTGCTAGCAGTTAGGTAAAGAAGAGAGCCTATCATACCTCGGTAAAGAGTAACATCCACAGATTCACCTTTTAGATCGGCACACAGTTTCAAGGGAGGTGCCATGGGAGTTTTCATAGGAGAGTTATCTAGAAAATTAAATTTCTTCAGACGGTCACGAATATATTTGCTTTGATTTATAAAAATCCCTTCTGAAGATTGTTTGACTTGAAGGCCCAAGAAAAATGTAAGCTCTCCCATCATGCTCATCTCATATTCACTCATCATGAGAGAAGCAAACTCATCACATAGGCATTCATCAGTGGCACCAAAGATGATGTCATCAACATAGATTTGAACAAGAATGATATTACCTGAGGTTTCTTTAATGAAGAGAGTATTGTCAATTTTACCTCTGGAATATCCATGCTTGAGAAGAAAGTTGGCAAGAGTGTCATACCAAGCACGTGGAGCTTGCTTGAGACCATACAATGCTTTGTCAAGCCTGTACACATAGTCTGGATGAGCTGGGTCTTCAAAGCCAGGAGGTTGTTTCACATAGACTTCCTCTGCAAGTTCCCCATTGAGAAAGGCACTTTTAACATCCATTTGAAAGACCCTAAAATTTCGGTAGGCAGCATGAGCCAGAAAGATCCTTATAGCTTCAAGTCTTGCAACAGGGGCAAATGTTTCATCATAGTCAATGCCTTCTTCCTGTCTGTATCCTTGAGCTACTAATCGGGCCTTGTTCCCGATAACAGTACCATCTTCATCCATTTTGTTCCTGAATACCCACTTGGTTCCAATGATTGTCTTGTTTCTGGGTTTGGGAACCAATCTCCAAACTTTATTTCTCTGGAACTGAGAAAGTTCTTCTTGCATGGCAGTGATCCAACAAGGATCTGATAGAGCTTCATCCACTTTCTTGGGTTCAGAGAGAGAGAGGAAATTCACATAGAGACAAATATTTCCAACTCCTCTGCGGGTTTGGACACCTGCTTGTTGATCACCAATAATTTGATCTATGGGGTGATCTTTGGTCCATTTTAGAGCAGGGGGTAAAGGTGATGGGGTATGAGGAGTAGAGTGAACTGGAGTAGTGGGATCAGAGGTTTGGTGTAAGATGGGATTTTCGGTAGTGGAAGCCATGTGATTTTCGGTGGGATTAGGGATGGAAGAAGGGCTTCGGTGTGGAGTTTCGGTGGGAATAGGAAAATCGGTGTGAGAGATGGGTTGATCAATTTCGGTGGGAGAGAGTGATCCAGCTGGGTTTTTTGAGGTAGATGGATTTGAGGGAACTGAGGAGATATCGGTGGAAGTGACTAAGGGGGTATCACCAATACATGATGAGATCCATCTGTGTAAATCATCCTCATCACTTGAAAGGGATGAACATCTGAGATCATCAAACTTGACATGAATGGACTCATCAATGCATTTTCTTCTGAGATTGTATACCCTATAAGCTTTGGAGGATAAGGAGTACCCAACAAATATTCCCTCATCTGCCTTGGGATCAAACTTCCCAAGATTTTCACGATCATTAAGAATAAAGCAGATACACCCAAAGACATGAAGAAAGCCAATATTTGGTTTTCTGCCATGAAAAACTTCATACGGGGTTTTATCATGTCTTTTGGATATTACTGACCTGTTTTGAGTGAAGCAGGCAGTATTCACAGCTTTGGCCCAAAAATAGGTGGGGAGATTTGATTCACTCAGCATAGATCTAGCGGCCTCACACAGTGTTCTGTTTTTCCTTTCCACCACTCCATTTTGATGAGGAGTACGAACAGTAGAGAAGTTCTGAGAGATCCCTTTCTCGGTGAAGAAGTCTTCAAGAGCACTATTTCTGAATTCAGTGCCATTGTCACTCCTTACCGAGCGGACAAGCTGGCCATTGAGAACTTCATTTTTCTTGACAAAGTTGATGAATTCTTCAGTGGCATCACTTTTGTACCTGAGAAAGAACACCCAAGTATATCTGGTAAATTCATCAACAATAACAAGAATATACCTTTTGCCTCCAAGACTTGGAGTGCTGACTGGTCCACATAGATCCATGTGCAGCAATTGAAGAGGAAGAGTGATGGAAGAGCATTGCTTCGTCTTGAAGGATGTTTTGGTGAGCTTTCCCTTTTCACATGCATCATACAGCTTCTCTTTGACAAAGTTCAACTTTGGCATGCCCGTCACCAGCTCTTTATTGGAGATTTTATGCAAGGTCTTGAAGTTTAGATGAGAGAGACGTTTGTGCCACAACCAGTTTCTTTTGGATGCATTATTTGACACAAAGCAGACATTTGATGAAGAATTGGATTGTCCCATATCTATGACGTAGACATTTTCCATCCGTCTTCCCGATAACACCACATTGAATTGTTTGTCTACCACGGAGCAGACACAAAGTTCAAAGATAACTTTGTATCCAAGATAACACAGTTGGCTAATGCTGAGGAGGTTATGCATGAGGCCGTCCACAAAAGCCACTTTATTGAAGGTTACAGATCCATTAGAGAGAGTTCCGTATCCTTTGGTGTAACCCTTAGAATTATCACCAAAAGTTACAGATGGACCTTTTCCCGACACATAGTTGATGAGAAGAGACTTGTTTCCCGTCATGTGGCGTGAGCACCCGCTGTCTAAATACCAAATTCGATGGTGCTCAAAAGCCTGCATGCAAACACATATTAGTTCTTTGGTACCCATTTTGTAATGGGTCCTTTGGGGTTAGAAGAGCATGATTCCTTAAGCTTGGATCTATCAATCCTATCCTTGGGACAGTCCTTAGCCATATGAAAAGTGTCACCACAGTTATAGCATTTTCTATAGATAAACACCTTTTTAGCATTTTTCATGTTTTGGCTTTTATCATTTGTTCTTATAACCTTGTTAGAGGAGAACAGAGCAGGAGGCTTGGACCCAAGGATTCCTTTGGATAAATCTTTGGAGGTTGATTTTCTTAAGAGCACAGATCTAGGAATTTGATGAATAGTGTTGTTAGAAGGAATGCTTGGGGTAAAACTTTTAGGATGGGAGCTTGCCATGCAGTTGACCACCGATTTTCCTTTGTCGGCACAGGAGATCCTTTTTGAGTGAACAGGAGTTTCTCTTTTGGGGATCTTTGAGGGCTTAGGTTCGGTGTAGGTATCTATGTGAATAGATTTTAACACTTCATGAAGAGGAATTGGAGGGTCATAGATTGAGGGATCGGTGGGCACAAAGGGGATAAGATCGGTGGGTTTAGATCTTTTGGAAGGATTAGCTTTTGAAGAGTTTGAGGAGGAGGCTTCATCCATGGCCGAAATTTTGAGCTGATCATGGATGGGTTTAGAAACGTCATTTGAATCTTGCTTCTCAATGATTTGCAATGAGGAGTCTTTGGCCTTTAAGGATATACCATACTTTAAGGCTTCACACAGATCTAATGAGTTCAAAGAGATGGAATCACAAGAGCTAGAATCAGAGAGATCATCACATGCATTGGTGGGGGGGAACAAGAGCATGAGTGGACTCACAAACATCAGTTTTTCCAAATCCTAGACCGAACTTGTTTGAACTACAGATTTGACTTTGAAAGATTTGTTCAAGATTTTTGGAAGAGCTTGACCATTTTTTGATGACTTCTTGTTCCCTTTTTAGTTTCTTAAACAGAGAGTTCTTTTCTTTTGAGATCACATGATTTATTGTTTTCAAGTCCTCAAGCTCATTTTTGATTTCCTCAAACCTTTTAAGCTTAGACATGCAAATTTCAAGTTCAGCTTTGAGCTCTTTCACTTGAGCAGATTTTCTATTCTTACTGTCTTTAACAGAATAAAAATCTTGAGTTAAAGATTCATAGGCATTGATCTTTTCAATATCAGACATATTATTGAAGGGATGTACCTGAGCGTAGGCTGTGGAGCACCCAGTTGCCACTAGATCCATAGGTGAAGTGGCCTTTTCGGAAACTTCCATTTCTTCTGAGATGGCCACGAAGCATCTATTCTGAGAATCACTGTCGGAGGTGTCTTCGTCGTCCCAATCGTGGGTTTCTGCCATGAGACCCTTCCCTTTTCTCTCTAGACCCTCACTCCTTTCCTTCTCTTTCTTGTACTTGGCCTTGTATTTCTCAGCACGCTCCTGATGATTTAAGAAGGATGGTGGGGACTCCTTTTTGGGAAAGGTTGATTTGAAAGGCATGTGTTTGGATTTTTCCCTTTTTGAAGAGGGATTGTCAGAAGAAGTAAATCTGGACTTGGAGATACGCTTGCTTCTACACTCAGATGCAAAATGTCCTTTCTTGCCACAGTTGTAGCATTCCTCATTAGACTTGTCAGAAGAAGTTTTGAAAGATGAAGTTTTTCTAAGACTTCGAGATTTGTTGAAGGGACGAAACTTGTGTTTAGAACCGGCCATCATTGCCATCTCATCCGACAACTGTTCAACCATGATATCCTCACCTTCATCATCAGCATCACTAAGATATGCTTCCGTTTGGTGGGTTACATTTGTTTGGCTGTCATTGTCAGAGTCAGATGAAGGATAGGTGATTCTAGGAAGATTTTGAGAATTCTTGGAACTTTCACTAACAAGAGCTATAGAGGAGCTCTTTATTTCTTTGATGAAAGATTTCCGTTGAAGCTTGGTTTGCTCAAAATTGAAAAGAGTACCATATAAAACAGTTAAGGGCATGAACTCAAGGTCCTTGGTAGTTTTGATGCAAGTACATATATTTTCCCAAAAATCTGGGAGACAATCCATGAACTTGCACAAGACTTCCTCATTATCATAGACTCTGCCCAACAGCTTAAGATCATTTAAAAGAGAGTTGAAGCGGTTATAGAAGCTAGGAAGAGATTCTCCTTTTTCAAAAGAAAATAGTTCATACTTTCTGATAAGACCAATCTTTTTACATTTCTTGACTTCCTCTGTACCTTCGTACAGAACACATAGAGTGGTCCACATTTCTTTGGCAGTTTCAAAGTTCACCAAAGAGTGGTAGACCTCATCAGGAAGAGAGAGAGCAATAATAGCTCTTACCTTGGAGTCAAGAGTAACTAAACGTTTTTCCTCATCAGTATACTTTTTAGGATTTTTGAGAATATACCGACCAGTAGCACTGGATTTTTCCTCATCAGAATCACTAGAGATTTCCTTTTCAAAGGTCTCTTTACCTGGCCTCTGCGTGTCATAGCGAGCCCAAACTCTGGGGATAATGGGTCCCTCGTTGAGAATGGTTGGATATCTAGTATCCACTCCTTCCATGAATAGCATCATGCGGCTTTTCCACAAGGAGAAGTTGTTGGCATTAAACTTAGGAGGTTTTGAAATAGACCCATTTTCTGAAAAGTTGTTTTGAAGAGAGTTTTCAACAGTAGAAGAAGAAGAGGCAGCCATCGCAGATCAAGTTTATGGGATTAAACTTTCTGCTCTGATACCACTTGTTAGTCCCAGATGGCTTAACAAGTATTGTAGAAGGGGGGGTTGAATACAATACACAAAAATTTCACAATTTTAATTCTTATATTTGAAAAACTTTCAAAAGAATTACACACAGAAAACTTAAGATTGTTGCGGAAAAGAACAGATAAACTATTCTAACAATCTTACACAAAGTATACAACAAAACAACTAAGAACACTAAGAGCAAAGCTATTGAGTTTTAAGGCTTAAAAGAAGGTTTCTTGCACTGAGAGAATTTCTTGAAAGCGTGAGAATTGCATGAAGAGCACTTCTCCTTTTATAGTGCCAAGGAGTGCCCAAGCATTAAATGCTTGGGACACTTGTCATCTTCACATATGCTGATAATGTTGACTTCAGGAGAACTGTGAAGTCCTTGTCACTTTTCACTAGGTGCAGACAGAGTAGCTTGAGCAGATAATAGGGACCTTAACTGAAGGTGGATAAAGAGACAAACTGTCACTTTTCTCTGCTGGAGGATATTGTCCCATAATAAATGATCTTCTGTCTTGAGCCTTTAGCACCGAAGTGGTTTCCACCGAGATTGAGAAATCTTCGGTGGAAAGAAGACTAGTCCACCGAAATTTCAAGCATGTTTCGGTGGTAACTAGTCCACCGAAATTGCGAGCATGTTTCGGTGGTGAGAGGACCACCGAAATTACAAGTATATTTCGGTGGTGAGAGGACCACCGAAATTACAAGTATATTTCGGTGGTGAGAGGACCACCGAAAGGGTCATCGGTGGTGGATGGGGCCACCGAAACTGTCCATGCACTTCGGTGGGAGAAGGCCACCGAAAATGTCCTATAAATTCGGTGGAGAGAAGGCCACCGAAATGTCAAGGAATTTCGGTGGTGATGACTTGTTTGAATGTTGCCGAGAGTCTTCTATTTTCCACAAGTAGAGAGTCTTCAAGCTTGGTTTCGGTTGATCTTCGACTTCACCGAACATTTGATATCTTGTACAAGTCATTCAAAGAACTGAACTAAAATATTCTAAGTAGGAGTTTTAGGGAAAACATCGGTGAGTCAATTTCAAATCCTTGGTGACCCAACAATAAGTAAACAACTAACTTATCAGCGGTCATCTCATAGACTGAACAGGCTCAGAGCTACTTGATGAACAGTGTTCGCTGACTATTTAACTTAAAGAGCGAGAGTTACTATCAGCGGTACTGAAACAGTCTTAGTACTTATCAGCTATAGTGTAACTCTAACACATATTGTTTACTTACAATTTTCACTAAGTGTTTTAAGAGAGGGTCATTATCAAATCACTGAGGGTTTGGATCAACAATCTCCCCTATTTGATTATGTCATAGCAACAAAGAAAATTGCTAAGTATGAAAACATAAGGATAAAAAGAACTCATAAAATATTTGTCCCTTTTACTGTTTTCTGGGATCTTTTCAGTACTAATGGAGTAAAATACATTCGCTGAAATTTTTCTTTAAACTTTGTAAAGGTTACAGAGGGAAGTGGAAAAATCACAAGTACAACAAATAAAATTACAAGTACAAAAGATATATGCTGATAAAGATAGAAAAATTTCAAGGCGATCCTATCAGCTGTCATAAGGTTCTTCCTTGATGAGAAGTTCATCGAGGGTCTTTGATGTGGGAATCATCCAGTCAGGGACCGTTACACCTTGATCCTTTTTGTTCTTTGCTTCTTCAAATATCAGGGGCTTGTGGTGACGTGCCTTAAGATTGCGTCTGACTTCACACCAGTATATGAGGTATCTGAGCTGTTCGATGGGAGTGATTGGAAACTCATAGATGCGTTAAAAGTGTTGTCGTCCATAGCAGTCTAGAAAGAAGATGCCATAGGGTTCACTTAAGACTTTGCCAGGGATGAAAATTTCACCAGGAGGCAGGGAGGTGTCAAGTACTGAGAGGTCAGGGTCACGACAAGTACTTCTTCGCGTGAGAAACCTTTACCTGTTTCATTCCGTATATGAGGACCTGAGTCTGAGGTTTTCTTTTTCTTTGCAGAGGCCCTTCTTTGTTGAGGAGGAAGAAGAGTGGAGGGAGGAATATCCACAACAGAAAAAAACCAAGTCGATCTGAGAATTTAAAATTTTCTCGACATGGCTCTTGAACTTTGAGCGAGATCGCTGAATGGCTAATTTCACTTCCAACCATTCAGAGAAACCAAAATTCTATAAAGTAGTAGCATAGAAGGTTTGCTTGGTTTTGTCTTCTCTGAATACGTAAACTTCAACAACAGGAACGTCTACGAACAGTTTTCCTCTAATATTTACCTTGATGATTTTGGATGGTCGAGATCGATAGTTCAGTCTTTCTTTACACCATACCAAAGTAGAGACAGATACCTTAGTCTTTTCTTCAACGATCCTTTGGGCATCATCCCATAGCTCACGTTGGACATCAATGGGAGTTCTTTTCAGCGCGGGGTCTTTCACCGATTGTTGGACAAGCTCGCTGATGAGAAAGTTGAATCTTGTCTCATCAAGAGGTTTGGTAAATAGATCAGCTAACTGATAATCAGTTGGAATAAAATGAAGTTCTATATCACCATTCATCACATGATCTCTGATAAAATGATATCTGATTTCTATGTGTTTTGTCTTTGAGTGTAGCACTGGATTGTTTGCTATAGCGATGGCACTTGTGCTGTCGCAATAGATTGGAATTTTGGAGAGCTGAAGATCATAGTCTAGTAGCTGATTTCTCATCCACAAGACTTTAGAACAACAGCTTCCAGCGGCTACATACTCAGCTTCAGCTGTGGATGTGGACACTGAGTTTTGCTTCTTACTTGTCCAACTTACCAGCTTTCCACCCAGGAGCTGACATCCTCCTGTGGTGCTTTTCCTATCCATTTTGCAACCTGCAAAATCACTGTCTGAATAGGCGGTTAGATCGAATCCTGAGTCTTTGGGATACCAAAGGCCTAGATTCGCTGTACCCTTAAGATATTGAAATATTCGCTTTACAGCTTTCATATGAGATATCATAGGTTCAGCTTGATATCGTGCACACAGACATGTTGCAAACATAATATCGGGTCGCTAGCTGTAAGATACAATAGTGAGCCGATCATCCCACGGTACAGCGTGACATTGACAGGAACACCCTTTGTGTCCTTATCAAGTGTCAGCGGTGGTGCCATAGGGGTTTTCATAGCTGAACTTTCAGTTAAGTCGAATTTCTTCAGCATATCTTTAACATATTTTCCTTGATTAATGAAAGTTCCTTTTTCAGTTTCCTTAATCTGAAGACCAAGGAAATATGTTAGTTCACCCATCATGCTCATTTTATACTCATCTTTCATTCTATCAGCGAAACGAGTACAAAGCTCAGGGTTAGTAGAACCAAATATAATGTCATCAACATATATTTGAACTAGAATGATATGACCTTTCACTTTTCTAAAAAAAGAGTTTTGTCAATCTTACCTCGCTCAAATTTTTCAATATGGAGATAAGTGGAAAGAGTGGCATACCATGCACGTGGAGCTTACTTTAAGCCATAAAGTGCCTTGTCCAGTATATAAACATAACCTGGACGCTTAGGATCTGAGAATCCTGGAGGTTGTTCCACATAAACTTCTTCATTCAGCTTTCCATTCAGAAACGCTGACTTAACATCCATCTGATGTACAGTGAAGTTTTTGTGTACAGCATATGCTAAGAAAAGACGAATAGATTCAAGTCTTGCTACTGGAGCAAATGTTCGTCCAACTTGTTTCGATAGACCCATTTAGTGCCTATCACAGTTTTGTCAGTTGGTCTTCGAACAAGTTTCCAAACTTTGTTTCTTTCAAATTCAGTCAGCTCTTCTTGCATAGCGCTGACCCAGTTTGGATCTCTGAGGGCATAATCTATTTTCTTTGGTTCAGTTAGAGAAATAAAGTTAACAAATAAACAAATATTACCTGCACTTCTACGAGTCTGAATACCAGCGTTTGGATCACCAAGAATTTGATCGATTGGGTGATTTACAGTCCATCGCTGAGCCGGAGCATACGTCGCTGACTCAGTCTGAACTGGAGAAACTGAAGATAAGGCTTCAGCTACTTCTGGATTATCAGCTAAGAGAGGAATGTTTGCATTTGTCACTTCATTCACTGATTACTGAGAAATTGATGGAATTTCTGAGACATTTGGATCAACTGCAGGTATAGTGTTTATAGGAATAGCTGAGACCCAAGATGTTTCAGCTTCACTATTCTGCATATCTGGAATGATAGTAGGACCATCATTTTCTACTGGATGAGCATGAGGAGTGGGAGTATCTTCTGAATCACCAAGATGAGAAAACATCCATTGATTCAGTTCTTCTGTATCAGCGTTCGGTTTAGAGTTCGCTGAACGGGATTCGTCAAATGTGACGTGAATAGTTTCTTCTACAGTTTGTCTTCTTCGATTGAAGACTCTGAAGGCTTTGGAAACTGAGGAGTATCTAAGAAAGATTCCATCATCATCCTTAGGATCAAACTTTCCAAGGGCATCTCTGTTGTTCAGTATGAAACACTGACATCCAAAGATGTGAAGAAAGCTGATTGAAGGCTTTCTCCCATGAAAGAGTTCATAGGCTGTCTTTTTGAATCTTTTAACTATCAGCGACCTGTTTTGCGTAAAACAAGCAGTGTTGACAGCTTCTGCCCAAAACTGAGTAGGCAGGTGAGAATCGCTGAGCATTGAACGTGCAGCTTCAATAATTGTTCTATTTCTTCTTTCAGCGACTCCATTTTGTTGTGGTGTTCTCACTGACGAAAAGTTGTGAGAAATACCCTTACTCTCAAAGAAGGAATCAAGAGAACTGTTTTTGAATTCAGTCCCATGATCACTCCTTATTGAGCGAATGGTCATATTGTTCAGAGTTTCCATCTTCCGAACAAAGGTGATGAGTTCTTCAGGGGTGTCACTCTTAGAACGGAGAAACATTACCCAAGTGAAGCGATAGAATTCATCAACTATGACTAGCGTATATTTCTTTCCAGCGATGGATTGTTTGTTAACAGGGCCAAACAAATCCATATAGAGTAGTTGTAGAGGAGATGACACTGAGGAGACTTGCTTTGACTTGAAGCTTGCCTTGGTCTGCTTCCCTTTTTCACACGATGAACATAAAGACTCTTTGGCGTATGAATGCTGAGGTAGACCAGTGACTAACTCTTTGGAGGAAAGAGTATTCAGTGTCTTGAAATTTAGATGCGAGAGCCTCTTGTGCCATAGCCAGTTAACATCAGAAGATGCCTTTGAGAAAAAACAGGAGTTCTCAGTGGTTGTTGAGTCCATGTTTATTACATAAACATTTTCCAAACGATAACCACTGAGAGCTATCTTCTCCTTTTTGTCAGTGACAAAGCAGGATTCCTTAGTGAAAATCACTTTGTTATCCATGTCGTAAAGCTGACTGATGCTTAGAAGATTATGCTTCAGCCCTTCAACATATGCGACTCTTCTGAAGGAGGTTGTACCATTTGAAAGTACACCATACCCTCGGGTGTGTCCTTTTTCCATTTCCACCGAAAGTCACAGAGGGACCTTTCTCTTCCTTGTATTCAGTGAGCAGGCTTTTCTTACCAGTCATGTGTCTAGAGCATCCGCTATCGAGATACCAGATACCCTTCTTAACCTGCAATACAAAGGAAGATTAGTTTTTCTTAGGTACCCACTTAACCATGTATACACGTTTGTCAGTGGAAGTAATTGGAATAGAAGGTTCAGCAGTCTTCGCAGCATTTGAAGATTCAGCTTTGTCTTTCTTCACTTTGGTTAATTTCTTAACCTCAGTGGTAGAATTCACCTTGACCTGATTTTCACCAGGGTTGGTCTTCTTTGCCTTGGGGGCAATCTTCACCTTAGTTATCTTTTCCGCTTTGGTGGCTGTGGAGCACTTACTAGCAATATGATCAGTGGGTCCACAGTGATAACATTTCATATAGCTAAAAGTAGTTATAGGACCATTTGAATGCTGAGCTTTTAATTTTGAATTAGAAGTGCCAGCACCAAGTAAACTATTGGCTTTAGAAATGGAACGAACATTCAGTTCTTCAGATTTCTTACTAAGGACATCCACTCTGAGTTTAGGAGTAGATCTCTGAATAGATCCAGAGATCAGCTTCCTTGATCCATAGGGATGGGTCACTGAAGCTTTAGAAGCATTCAGCTTTGGTACTAAAGTACCCTTCTGAGGATTTTGATAAATAACAATTCCTTTACCTTTGTCTTTAGAGACAGAGGTAGATTTTGAATAAACCATTTTCTCTTTGCCTTTTGAGGAGGTAGGAGTTTCCTCATGGATTGGTGTAAAGGACGAGAAGCACTGAGATGATGAAGTGTCAGCGACTGAGGATACGAACGTTCCAAATTTAAGCATTGAACGTTCAGTGGTTGGTTTTGGAATATCATATTTATAACCCAGACCACGTTTATCACTCAGAGGAATCTGAGCCTTAATTATCTCAGTGATCTTTGTTGAAGAATTACACCATCCTTCAACAGTAGCTTTTTCAGCCTCTAATGCAGCGATAGCTTCTGCTCGTTCGATTTTGACTAGCTGATTTAAATATACTTGATCTTTAAAATCTTCTTCAATTTTAGAAATTTTTCTATTTGAAGGTGGCAGTTTTTAAGCTTTTCAGCGAGATCAAGATTTTGGTTTTCAACCACATTTTTGCCGTTCATGGCTTCGTATAAACTTCTAGTCAAGAGATCGATCTTACGGAGACTATCAGCTTCATCAATATTTGCAATATTGGTAAAGAAAGAAGGTGATACCTGAATAGCAGAGGTTGAAGTGGAGGGAATGTCTGAGCTTTCTTCCTCTTCTTCAATCTTGGCCATGAGACATTGATTTGCTTCACCATCTTCAGAATCAGATGATGATGCTTCTTCATCAGAAGCAGCCCAATCATAGTCAGCCATCAGGCCTTTGCCTTTCTTCTTAAAGCTTTTCAGCTTCGCATATTTGTCTTTCAGCTTTGAGTATTTGTCATCTTTATTCCTTGGAACAAATGATTTCTTTGTAAAAGCTGAGGGTCTAGAAACTTTCTTAGACCTGCACTCGTTAGCAAAATGTCCTATCTTTTCGCAGTTAAAACAAGTAGCAGTAGCCTTATCAACAAAAACTGATGATTTAGGCTTGTCAGCTACGGAAAGAGGTTTGTTCTTTCTAAACATTTTCTTCTTGGCAAATCTCCTGAACTTTTTGGTTAGGAGAGCCAAGGATTCATCATCTGAAAAATCAGAATCTGATGAACTTTCAGAGTTACTCTCTAACTCAGTGATAGTGACCGAGGGTCGCTGAGTAGAAAGTTCCTCTGAGATTAAAGCAACAGGGGTGCTTTTGGAATTTTTTACAAGATTCTTCTTAAGATGGCTTGATTGCTCATGATTCAGCAACGTGCCATATAAGGTAGCAAGGGTCATTGATCTTAGATCCCTTGACAGCTTGAGACACATGGAATAATTGTCCCAGCTTTCAGGTAAACATTCTAGAAACTTTGTCAACACTTCAAAGTTAGAATATTCCTTACCAACAGTTTTCAGATCTATAATTAGACAATTAAAACGTTGGTGAACTTCAAAGAGAGTTTCTTTCTTACCAGAAATGAAGCTTTCGTATTGTCTTACCAGGTTGATCTTTCTTGAGTCATGGACTTCAGACGTTCCTTCATACTGAACACATATTGTGTCCCACATGGCTTTTGATGTTTTCAGATTCATGACGGAATGGTAGACTTCGTCAGGAAGAGCCATGAATAGTATGGATCTGGCTTTTGTATCTATAGCCACTTTCTTCTTATCTTCATCAGTCCATTGATGGATTTCTTTAGGTACCAGCCTTTCTGGAATAGCAGGTCTATTCTCAGTGCCTGGAACTGCAACATCAAATCTTACAGGGATGAATGGACCATTCTCAATATAGTAAGGCATAGTAGGGTCTACACCTTCTAAGAAGAGTGTCATCCTATTTTTCCATAAGTTGAAGTTATCTCTGGAAAATCTAGGGGGTTTTGCAAGAGAACCATTGTCTATATAATTTGTGTTTGTATTGGTGGCCATTTTCAGATAATAGCAAGGAAGAGAAATATCTTAGATTAGATCTTGTTTATGAGATTAAACAAATCTGCTCTGATACCACTTGTTGGTCCCGAAGGCCTATACAAGTTTGTAGAAGGGGGGGTTGAATACAAACACACAGATTTTACTTTTCTAAATTGTTTATTGATAAATCATTAACAATTTACAGCTTGTTGCGGAAACAAGATTAAGGATAAATCTAAATCTAAACAAGTTGGAACACTAAGGTTTCTTGCACTAAGAGAGATAAGGAAATTACTAATAATAACCTATCTGAGATAAGAGATTTGAACTTGTCCAGAGTTAGCAAGTTACTTCAAATGAAGTGAGTTCATCTCTTTATATACTTCATGCATTTAATGCAAGTCAGTATATACTTTACACGTGTCATCAGCTGGTTGGTTGCATGTCATTGACCTTGGTTGACAACCTTAGTAGCCGTATGGATGAATAGTGTAGTATCAGAGTGGTTGTACGATTTCAGATTTTCGGAGGTTCTTTTCTGACATTTCGTACGGAGTCGTGAAAGGGTGGTTAAGACAAAAGTACTATGTACGGAGGACTTCATGATCAGCTTTCGTTGATTCAGCGATTATCATTTTCTATTCAACGAATGATAAAGTTCAACGATAGCTGAAGTCTTGTACTTGATACTTCACGTTGAGTGGACAAATCTGAGTCTTCGCTGATCCGCATCAGTTCATTAGGAGACTTGTCGCTGGTTCTTGAGCTTGATCTTCGACTTCAGCGTAGAACCTTTGTTGACGTGAAACTTGTCTTCAGGGATCATAAGTAAACAACTAACTTATCAGCGATCATCATAATGACTGAACAGACTCAGAGCATTAATGATGAACAGTGTTCGCTGAATGTTTAATCTAAAGAGTGAGAGTTCCTATCCGCGGTACTGTAAGATCTTAGTACTTATCAGCGATAATGAAACTCTGATACATATTGTTTACTTACAATTTTAACTATGTATATAAGAGAGGGTCATTATCAAATCACTGAGGGTTTGGATCAACAGAGAGCCTTATCTTTTTCTTCAGCTTCCTTCTTTTCGGCGAGTAATCTTTCAGCTCTTAAATGATCCTCGTATTCTTTCCTTGATATCCTGAACTTTGTGGGAACAGGGATTTTGGAGCGAGGGAGGATGATTCGCTGATCTTCGAATTTCTTTATTATTTCTTCTCTCCTTTTCTGATCCTTTTCACTTAGCTTTTGAGGAGCTAAGGAAGGTCTGTTTTTGTGAGAGATAGAGATGGTTCTTCAGGTTCATCAGTCTCAGAGGTCAAATCTAAGACTGGGATTATTTCTTCAGCTCTTGTGGCTGGGATTATTGTTGGTGCAGCAGTGGGGACTTCAGCTGGATCCTCAAACAAGGGAGAGGACTAGCTGAAACACATCGATTGTTTAAGTAAGAACATGGGAAGAAAGAGATAGAGAAAACAATGTGGTTAAGTGTATAGAGGTTTTATGGATAGAAGGATTGAGATTGAGAAGGGATAGAGGAGGGATGCAGTGTAAGGGAATAGAAGGTAGTGTACCTGATAAACTGGCTTTTGAAGCAAGATCGTCAGATTGTCTTCTTCAGCGAGGCCTTTGTTTTTGTGTTTTTCAGCTTCAGACGCTGCAGGCTTTGTCTTGGTCCACTCCCCTGAAGGTTCTTTTATCTCGATCCCTTTTTGAGCTGGGGCTTTTGCAACAGACTGGATGTAGAAGAAATCGTCATCATCATCGTCGTCATCATCATCATGTTTAGGGGATGATGATGGTTCTTCATCAGAGATGTCGACAGGTTCATCGTCTTCAGCTTCTTCTTCAGACTCGACATCTTCAGTCTAAGGTTCGGTCACGTCAGCAACGGCTTCTTTGTGTTGCTCTTCGAGTTGCTCCCCCTCAGATACAAAGGGAGGTTTCTCGGTTCCCTCATGGTTTTCAACTCCCTGAGGTCGTGAAGTAGAAGCAGCAGCAGCAGTATTTTCATTTATCTCCCCCTCAGCATTATGGGGAAGATCTTCAGCTTTCCTCTCCCCGTCTTCCACATCATGGTTGGGGGAGGATACAGATCGTTCAGCAGCAGCAGCATTCAAGGGAACACTGTCTTCTAGGCCAGTGAGACCCATGAAAGTTTCAATCACTACGATTTTGTCTTCGAGGCCAGTAATCGCAGGACTGATCTTTTGGAGATCATCTCTATCAGCCTGAGTAAAATGAGACTTTGGGGTGTCTAGGCGATTGAGTATCTGCTGAAGTAGATCTTTGACCGTCGTAACCTCACCCTTAAGAGTACCAACCTCTGTCTTCAATGATGTGACTTCATTGGACATAGTGGTGAAGTTTGTTGCGAGGGTGGTGTTGGTAAGGTTGAGATTGTTGACATATGAGGAAGTTTCAGCGAGGGTGGTAGCAAAAGTTGCAATGCTGCCATCCACCTTCTCCATATCATATTTGGAGGTTTCGTGTCAACAACCTCGGTCAACTTCTTTAGATTCTCTCCAGCGTCTGTAACCGCTGAACAGTTGGTGGAGAGAATGGTGTTGTATGATTCCATCTTTGTTTCCAGGGCCTTCAGGGAGGTGTTGATATCCCCCAAATTAGGACCTGAAAAAGTTGAGAACTTATGAACAAAGGAAAGCTCAGAAGTTTGGGGTTGAGAGAGAGGAGTGTTTAGGATTTTGTGTATAACTGCAGGCGGGTTGGCGAAGTTGTCGAACCCTTGTTGTCCTGTATGATATTCCATGTCGCCTTCGAGAGTGCCTTGGCACATGGAGGTGCCTGCAAATCCTAAGTTTGCATTCATCATCGTATTTAGAGTGTCTGCAGCTGAGTCATGTACGATGAAGGGTGTTCCTGATAAAGTTGGGAAAATTGGTGGAGAGACCAAAGATTGAGTAGGAGGAATGAAGGATGAGAATGATGGTTGGGTGGGAGGTTCAGCGTTGGATCCGCTAACAATCACTTTAGTCTGTAGAGAGGCTGAAGGAGGTGGGTTCAATTCCATGTTTATAACTTCAGCGTTTAGAGACGCTGAAGCTGGGATGGAAGGGGTGGCTTGATCAGCTATGGCAGAGCGTACCACGGAACTATCCATCAGCTCTTCAAGATGAGATGTGGAGTCTTGAGCATGTGGATGCTGGGGGGGTTGCTCCTTGGTTTTCTTGATTCTTTTGGAACCAAGTTGGGAAGTAGATTGTTTCCTTTTTCAAGAAGGAGTGGAGGGTGCAGCATGGGTATCAGCGGTGGGGATTTCCGCTGAAAAGCCGCAGAAGTAGAAGAAGGAGGATTAAGAATAGATAAAAGAGTAGTAAGACGTACCTCGTTCGGCATGGGGCTGAAGTCGAGCACCTTAGGGCCAACCTGAGAAAGTCTCAGATCACCCTCTTTCGGGTATTTATCCCCAAGTCCTATGAGGAAGACGGCGCTGATGAATCGGGGATATGGAACCCCTGTTGGTCTGTCAGCGTAATCTATTCTGAGCGTAAGATCGTCATAGATGATCGAGGCCCAATCGATATGGAGACCCTTCAACAATGCATAGCCCATGGCTTGCTGAGGTTGAGTAGCTTGATCTGAGGAGCCACTCTTCGTTGTCATGCAGCTTATCAGGTGTGCGAAGATGAAGTTCATCTCGCTGGGCATCTTTGACTTCTTTATGACAGTCAGCTTCTTCTAAGCTTTTTCATCTTTCCATATTTCCCACACGTACTTCATTGCATCAAAGAATGCAATGATTGTTTCTTTATCAGCATGCTTCTTGGGGTCTGGAAGAGAAACAAAAAGTTTTTCTTTGGTAGCGACGGGGAGGTTCAGTGCACGTTGAATGATGGCAGGGTTGATTTTTGTGGTGCCAAATTTTGTGTCGCGGAGAATGCAATCAATATACTTTGTTGGGTCTTTGGCAGTGGCAACCTTAGCTGTTCTGGCAGTATACCAGAATTGAGAGAGAAGGAATTGATGAGCAGGGGGTGTAATGGTTAGGGCTGTAGATAGGCAACAGGTTTTGAGGTAATTCACAGCATCATCCAGATGCTTGACTTGCTTTTTCTTGGGAAAGTCGAAAAGCGCATAGAGGTTATTTGATTTTGAAAAATTTACTTCCTCCAGCGTGAACTTGACCTGAGGAGCCTTTATGAATTCAGTGATCTCAGTAGTAGGCATTTTCTCAGTGGTAGGAGCAGCACTAGAAGATGCCATTTCTGTTTAACAAAATGTAAACATGAAGAAGAGATAAAGAACAACGTCTTAATGTGGAAAGATTTTCCAATAAGATATTGTCGATTTTTGTCCATTTCATTCAGACACAAATTGTCTTAATGAAGATTAGGGTTTTCTTGTTTTGAAATAGAAATGCAAACCCAGTAAAAGTCTTGTTTTCCAGTTTCCTTTAGAGATAAGGATTCTGGAAAAACGTATGAAGAACAAGTTTAAGATTTTGAGTTTTAAACTTGAAGAACAACCATGAAAAGGTTGTATTCATAAAACAATGAAAGAAATGATTTCATTTTTAGAAAGGTTTCTTTTGTTTGATCTGTTAATAGCAACTAGAAGATCAGAAACAAGTTAAAAAGGTAAATAATAAAAATATTAACCTTACAAACGTTGAAGAAGATGAACAGTTTTCTGGAAAACTTGAGTTCAAAATGCAATAGTAAAACTTTGCCTGGAGAGAAAGATGTTCGCGTAAAGAAAAAATATAAACTCAGAATAGTTTATATAGAGAGAGAGTAGAAAGAGAAAATCTTGAGCGGGAAAAGATTTTCATGATGACACGGATACGTGTTTGCATTTGAGTGGGTGGTAAACGAAACGTGCAAACGTGTGTCAGAAACAGAACGTGCTAGGGGTTATCCGTTTGACTTACGTCACAAACGTCCTTTCACATTTTAGGATGTCTCTGAGGTTTTGAAAGCTCAGGGACACTTTGAAAACATGAAGCACTGAATAGAAATATCAGTGTTAGTTTAATAAATTTCAATGCATCGCTGTTAAGGAAGAGATATTCAGCGATGTAATTTATTTTGAAATCTTGCATTTACATACGAACGTCAATGAGTAAAGGGAGAAAACATACCTTGACATCAGCGAATCAGTTATGTTCAGAGAGAGAATGATAGAATGGGTTATATAAGTTGGTTTTATCCGGTCGCTGATCAAATGTGAACCACTGAAGATTTTACTCTTCAAAGTTCAGCATTCCAAGCTCGCTGATGAGAAAGTTGAATCTTGTCTCATCAAGAGGTTTGGTGAACAGATCAGCTAACTGAAAGTCAGTTGGGATAAAATGAAGTTCTATATCGCCATTCATCACATGATCTCTGATAAAATGATACATGATTTTGATGTGTTTGGTCTTTGAGTGTAGCACTGGATTGTTGGCTATAGCGATGGCACTTGTGCTGTCGCAATAGATTGGAATTTTCGAGAGCTGAAGGTCATAGTCCAGTAGTTGATTTCTCATACACAAGACTTGAGAACAACAGCTTCCAGCGGTTACATACTCAGCTTCAGCTGTAGAGGTGGACACTGAGTTTTGCTTTTTACTTGTCCAACTCACCAGCTTTCCACCCAGGAGCTGACAGCCTCCTGTGGTGCTTTTCCTATCCAATTTGCAACCTGCAAAATCACTATCTGAATAGGCGATTAGATCAAACCCTGAATCTTTGGGATACCAAAGACCTAGGTTCATAGTACCCTTAAGGTAACGAAAGCTTCGCTTTACAGCGATCATATGAGATTCCTTAGGTTCAGCTTGATATCGTGTACACAAACAAGTTGCATACATAATATTAGGTCGGCTAGCTGTAAGATACAGGAGTGAGCCGATCATCCCACGGTACAGCGTGACGTTAACAGGTATTCCATTTGAATGCTTGTTTAGTGTCAGAGGTGGTGCCATGGGGGTTTTCATAGCTGAACTCTGAGTTAAATCGAATTTCTTCAGCATATCTTTAATATACTTTCCCTGATTTATGAAACTTCCCTTTTCATTTTGCTTTATCTGAAGACCAAGGAAATATGTTAGCTCACCCATCATACTCATTTTATACTCTTCTTTCATTTTATCAGCGAAACGAGTACAAAGGTCAGGATTAGTAGAACCAAATATAATGTCATCAACATATATCTGAACAAGAATGATATGACCTTTCACTATTCTGAAAAATAGAGTTTTGTCGATTTTACCTCGCTCAAATTTTACAATTAGGAGATAAGAGGATAGAGTGTCATACCATGCACGTGGAGCTTGTTTTAAGCCATAAAGTGCCTTATCCAGTTTATAAACATAACCTGGACACTTAGGATCTGAGAATCCTGGAGGTTGTTCCACATAGACTTCTTCATTCAGCTTTCCATTTAGAAACGCTGACTTAACATCCATCTGATAAATTTTGAAGTCTTTGTGTACAGCATAAGCTAAGAATAGACGAATAGTTTCTAGTCTTGCTACTGGAGGAAATGTTTCGTCGTAGTCTATACCTTCCTCTTGTCTGTATCTGATAACTCTATTTTTAGAGTTATTATTTCCATTTATTTTCCACTTTATTTTGTCAATTTTAGCCATTTCACTTCTAAAAACCCCCATTCTTGGTATGATTTACGAAAACGAGCAAAATGAGTGAACTATGGTCTTTAATAAATTATTTGGGGAAGTTTTGGGTGTTTTCACGATTTTTCATCCGCAGTGACGTATACAGTGCCCACTCCGGTTCCCCACTCTTCGAGCTGATCAAAAAGAAATCAAAAAGAAACTTTTAGTTGGGATCTAATTTTCTGGAGGAGGAAGGTTCATATGGCAGAGAAATGGCTGGAGAAGTACAAGGTAGTTCTCATTGAAGATAGCATCAAGTACACCTCTTTGTACTTGGAGATTGACTTGGAGAAGGGACCATTGGATAAAAGAATTGCACAAGGAGCTGAATTCTGCCACAACTCAGCAGTCTTTACCCATTGGAAGACCCACCTCTTTTGTGTAATACCCAACTCCTTCTCCTAGTATATAAAGGAGCACTTGGGTGCCATTAAATGCATGCTTGGTTATCATCCTTGAATACTTTTAGTCTCAAATTCTCTCAACTACCACATTAGCTTTAGTCTTTTATTTACTGCAGTAACTAGCTTTAATTTTCAGTAATTTACTTTCTTAGTTTAAATTGTAGTTCGTATTACACAGTGCAGGGACGACTTCTCGTTCCCCACTGTGAGCAGTTAATTCAAGTCACTTTCAGTTCTATTATGTGCAAATCTTCATCTTTTGTTTTCTTTACTTCGGAAATGTTAGGCTAAACATCCTTTGGGATGTAGGAAGGAGAAGTACCTGGATTTTATCAAAAATGCTTGAGTAATCTTTATACTTAGAATATTTGTTGTTTTGGTCTTTCATTCTCGATATTTACCCAAGGATGCGAACAAGCTGATCACTTGCAAGGATCTAAAGTCTAGTTCTTAACTTAGAAATAAGTAGAGCGCAGTGACACGAGCTTGAATGATGCTAGGGGATTCGAAAGAATTCTTTTGACACTTACGAAAGTGAGGTCGGCACAGTGAGCTAATCTCTGCCCACTGGAGTAGTAGGCAAGCTAATTTGTGTATTAAAAACACTTAGAGTATTTGTCTCTACACATTCCATCGAGGCCTGAAAAGGTCCATTTAGAGATTACCATTGACAAAACAACAAGTACTAAGAGTATGGGATTTTTATCTAACGGTGTGAGTATTTTGTAACCGGGATTTTCTAGCGAAAATGTCCACCACGAATACGAGGATCACTCTAAGGACCGAGTATTTGAGATAAAATTTAGGGAAAATCCAACCTACATTCCTCCTTTTTAGCATTTAGTAAATCGTTTCAAGTAGCTATTTTACCAAACCAAACCAAAGTATTATTTTCCTTTCTAGTTGAAACTTGTAAAAGGAGCTCATGAGAACCGTATTGTCTTGATTGTCCAGTCTCTGTGGATTCGATTCTGGTATTTTACCAACTATTACTTGCTGTGACGATCATAGTGGACAGTGTACACTTGCACTTCCCACTGTGGACAGTTTGCAACCCACTGCGATTAAAACACACATTTCGCACGTAACAGTATCCCTGAGCAACAAGACGAGCCTTGTTGCGTATTACAGTTCCATGTTCGTGCAACTTGTTTCAATAGACCCATTTAGTGCCTATCACTGTCTTGTCAGTTGGTCTTCGAACAAGATTCCAAACATTGTTTCTTTCAAATTCTGTCAGCTCTTCTTGCATAGCGCTGACCCAGTTTGGATCTTTAAGGGCATCATCTATTTTCTTTGGTTAAATCAGAGAAATAAAGTTAACAAATAAACAAATATCACATGCACTTCGTCGAGTCTGAACACCAGCGTTTGGATCACCAAGAATTTGATCAATAGGGTGATTTACAGTCCATCGTTGAGCCGGAGCATGAATCGCTGACTCAAATTGAACTGTAGGAGCTGAAGATGAGGCTTCAACAACTTCTGGAATATCAGCCAAGAGAGGAGTAGGTGCAGATGTCATCACATTCACTGATTGCTGAGAAGTAGATCGAATGTCTGAGATATTTGGTTTAGAAGCAGGCATAGTGTTTAAAGGAATAGCTGCGACCCATGATGTTTCAGCTTCACTAGTCTGCATGTTTGGGATGATAGTAGGAACATCATCTTCAATGGTACGAGTATGAGGAGTGGGAATATCTTTTGAATCACCAAGATGTGAAAACATCCATTGATTCAGCTCTTTAGTATCAGCAGAAGGTCAAGAATTCGCTGAACGGGATTCGTCAAAGGTGACGTGAATAGATTCTTCAATAGTTTGTCTTCTTCGATTGAAGACTCTGAAGGCTTTGGAGACTGAGTATCCAAGAAAGATTCCATCATCAGCCTTAGGATCAAACTTTCCAAGGGCATCTCTGTTGTTCAGTATGAAACACTGACATCCAAAGATGTGAAGAAAGCTAATTAAAGGCTTTCTCCCATGAAAAAGTTCATAGGCTGTCTTGTTGAATCTTTTAACTATCAACGACCTGTTTTGCATAAAACAAGCAGTGTTGATAGCTTCTGCCCAAAACTGAGTAGGCAGGAGAGAATCGCTGAGCATTGAACGTGCAGCTTCAATAATAGTTCTATTTCTTCTTTCAACGACTCCATTTTGTTTCGGTGTTCTCACTGAAGAAAAGTTGTGAGAAATACCCTTACTCTCAAAGAAGGAATAAAGAGAACTGTTTTTGAATTCATTCACATGATCACTCCTTATTGAGCGAACGTTCAAGTTGTTCAGGACTTCCATTTTCCTGACAAAGGTGATGAGTTCTTCAGGGGTGTCACTCTTAGAACGGAGAAACATAAGCCATGTATAGCGAGAGAATTCATCAACTATGACCAGCGTATATTTCTTTCCAGCGATGGATTGTTTGTTAACAGGGCCAAACAAATCCATATGGAGAAGTTGTAGAGGAGATGACACTGAGGAAACTTGCTTTGACTTAAAGCTTGCTTTGGTATGCCTCCCTTTCTCACACGCTGAACATAAGGACTCTTTGGCGTATGAGTGTTGAGGTAGACCAATGACTAACTATTTAGAAGAAAGAGTGTTCAGTGTCTTGAAGTTTAGATGAGAGAGCCTCTTATGCCATAACCAGTTGACATTAGATGAGGCTTTTGAGAGAGCCTCTTGTTGAGTCCATGTTTATTACATAAACATTTTCTAAACGATAACCGCTGAGAGCTATCTTCTCCTTTTTGTCAGCGACAAAGCAGGATTCCTTAGTAAAGATTACTTTGTTATCCATGTTGCAAAGTTGACTGATGCTTAGAAGATTATGCTTCAGCCCTTCAACATATGCGACTCTTCTGAAGGTTGTTGTACCATTAGAGAGTACACCAAACCCTCGGGTATGTCCTTTTCCATTTCCACCAAAAGTTACGTAGGGACCCTTCTCTTCTTTATACTCAGTGAGAAGGTTCTTCTTACCAGTCATGTGTCTAGAGCATCCGCTATCGAGATACCAGATACCCTTCTTAACCTGCATTACAAAGGAAGATTAGTTTGTCTAGGGTACCCACTTAACCATGTGTACACACTTGTCAGTAGGGGTAGAAGAGGAGGTGGAAGGTTCAGCAGACTTCGCAGCATTTGAAGATTCAGCTTTGTCAGTCTTCACTTTGGTTAATTTCTTAACCTCATTGGTCTTCTTTGCCTTGGGGGCAATGATCTTCACCTTAGCTATCTTTTCAGCTTGGGTGTCTGTGGGGCACTTACTAGCAATATGATTGGTAAGTCCATAATGATAGCATTTCCTATAACTAAAAGTAGTTCTAGGACCATTTGCATGCTGAGCTCTTGATTTTGAATTAGAAGGACCAGTACCAAGTAAACTTTTGGTATTTGAAGTAGGAGGAATATTCAGTTTTTCGGATTTCTTACCAATAGTATCCACTTTGATTCTAGGAGTAGATCGCTGAATGGATCCACGCTGAATAAATCCAGGGATCTTATTCTTTGAACCAGAGGGATAAGTCACTGAAGCTTTAGAAGCATTCAGCTTTGGTACAAAGGTACCCTTCTGAGGATTTTGGTTAAAAGCAATTCCTTTACCTTTGTCTTTAAAGACTGAGGTAGGTTTTGGATAAACAATTTTCTATTTACCTTTAGAAGTTAAGGTAGAGATTTCCTCAGGGATAGGAGGTTTTGAAGAGGAACACTGAGAGGAGAAAGTATCAGGGATAGAGGATACGAACATTCCAAACGTAAGCATGGAATGGTCAGTGGTTGGTTCTAGAGTATCAGATTTGTAACCAAGACCACGTTTATCACTCAGAGGAATCTGAGACTTAATTATCTCAGTGATCTTTGTTGAGGAGTTATACCATCCATCAACAGTAGCTTTTTCAGCTTTTAATGCAGCGATAGCTTCTTCGCGCTCGATTTTGACTAGATGATTTAAGTGAACTTGATCTTTAAAATTTGCTTCAATTTTAGAAAGATTTTCTGTTTGAAGGTGACAGTTTTTAAGTTGTTCAGCGAGATCAAGGTTTTGATTTTCAACAACAGTTTTGCCATTCATGGATTCATATAAGCTTCTAGTCAAGAGATCGATCTTTCGAAAACTATCAGCTTTATCAAGATTTAAAATATTGGTAAAGAAGGAAGGTGATACCTTAATAGCAGAGGTTGAAGTAGAGGGAATGTCAGAATTTTCTTCCTCATCTTCAAGTTTGGCCATGAGACATAGATTGGCTTCATCATCATCTTCAGAGTCAAATGATTCTACTTCGTCAGAGGCAGCCGAATCATAGTCAGCCATAAGGCCTTTGCCTTTCTTCTTAAAGGTTTTCAGCTTTGAATACCTTTCTTTCAGCTTTTTGTATTTTTCATCTCTAGCCCTGGGAGTAAAGTTTTCTTGGGAAAAGCTGAGGGTCTAGAGACTTTCTTTGACCTGCACTCGCTAGCAAAATGTCCTATCTTTTCACAGTTATAGCAAGTAGCAGTAGCCTTATCAACAGGGGTTGATGATCTTGGCTTGTCAGTATTAGCAAGAGGTTTGTTCTTCTTGAAATTACTCTTTCTAGCAAATCTCCTGAACTTATTAGCCAGGAATGCCAGAGTTTCATCATCATCTGAAGCATCAGAATCTGATGAATGTTCAGAGTTAGTTTACAACTCGGTGACAGTGATAGTAGATCGTTGAGTGGAAGGTAACTCTGAGAGTAAAGCAACAGGGGTGCTTTTGGAATCTATTACAATATTCTTCTTAAGATGACTCGATTGCTCATGATTCAGCATCGTGCCATATAAGGTAGAAAGAGTCATAGATCATAGATCTTTTGACAGCTTGAGACACATTGAATAACTGTCCCAGCTTTCAGGTAAACATTCTAAGAACTTTGTCAGTACTTCAAAGTTAGAATATTCCTTACCAACAGTTTTCAGATCTATTATTGAGCAGTTAAAACGTTGGTGTACTTCAGAGAGAGTTTCATTCTTACCACAAATGAAGCTTTCATACTGTCTTACTAGGTTGATCTTTCGAGAGTCCTGGACTTCAGAAGTACCTTCATACTGAACATAGATTGTGTCCCACATAGCTTTTGAGGTTTTCAGGTTCATGACGGATTAGTAGACTTCGTCAGGAAGAGCCATGGATAGTATGGATCTAGCTTTGGTGTCGATAGCCACTTTCTTCTTATCTTCATCAGTCCACATATGAATTTACTTGGGAATCAGCCTTTCTGGAATAGCATGTCTATTCTCAGCGGCTGGAACTGCAGGATCAATTCTTATAGGAATATATGGGCCGTTTTCAAGATAGTAAGGCATAGTAGGGTCTACACCTTCTAAGAAGAGAATCATCCTATTTTTCCATAGATTAAAATTATCTCTGGAGAATCTAGGGGGTTTTGCAAGAGAACCATGTCAATATAGTTAGTGTTTGTGTTGGTAGCCATTTTAAGAAATAGAAAGGAAGAGAAATCTTAGTATATATCAGATCTTGTTTATGAGATTAAACAAATCTGCTCTGATACCACTTGTTGGTCCCGAAGGGTTATACAAGTTTGTAGAAGGGGGGGTTGAATACAAACACACGATTTTTACTTTTCTAAATTGTTTATTGATAAATCAAGACAATTTACAACTTGTTGCGGAACAAGATTAAGGATTAACCTAATCTAAACAAGTTAAGAACACTAAGTTTCTTGCACTAGAATAAGATAGAAAGGAGATAAGAATATTAAGTATAATATTCTAACACACAGATAGAAAAAAGAAGATGGTCCGAGCACACTTCAAAACTAAAGTAGGGTTCTTCTTATATACTGCATGCATTTAATGCATGGCAGTATGGCTTTACACATGGAAGCAGCTGAGTGGTTGCATGTACTTGACTTTTGTAGACAACCTTAGTAGCCGCATGGTGCACAATGTAGAATCAGAGTTGGTTGTACGATTTCAGACAAAAGGGATGTCCGTTCTGACAATTCGTACGGAGACGTGCAAGGGAGGTAAGACAATAGTAACATGCAGGGAGACTTCATGATCAGCTTTCGTTGAAACAGTTCTTTATCAGCGAATGATAAATTTCAGTGATTGCTGAAGTCTTCTACTTGATACTTCACGTTGAGTGGACAGGTCTTGCTTCGCTGATATCCGCATCAGTTCATTAGTAGACTTGTCGCTTGTTCTTGAGCTTGATCTTCGACTTCAGCGTAGAACATATGTTGACGTGAAACTTGTCTGCAGGGATCATAAGTAAACAACTAACTTATCAGCGATCATCTCATAGACTGAACAGGCTCAGAGCTACTTGATGAACAATGTTCGCTGACTATTTAACTTAAAGAGCGAGAGTTACTATCAGCGGTACTGAAACAGTCTTAGTACTTATCAGCGATAGTGAAACTCTAATACATATTGTTTACTTACAATTTTCACTAAGTGTTTTAAGAGAGGGTCATTATCAAATCACTGAGGGATTGGATCAACAGACCGCAGAGGTCTACCTGAAGCATGTACAGAGGACTAGTGCAAGACACATCAGATTTCCCTTTATGGGAAGTTCTTTTGAGTTTTCCCATTTCACAGGCAGAGCAGAGATGGTCTTTGTCAAATTTACCATTTGGAAGACCGCTTACCAGATTAAGCTTTACGAGTTTATCGAGAGTGTGGAAGTTTAGATGACAGAACCTATTATGCCATGACCATGCTTCTTCTTCTTTGTTTGATACAAGACAGAGCTTGTCGCTTTGGTTTTTGGCCTTAAAGTTCATGAGGTACAGGTCACCTCTTCTTTTAGCTCGCAAAAGCTCTATGTATGTGTCCTCTCCAAGCAGAGAGCAATAAGTTCTTTTGAACTTAACGTAGAAACCTGTGTCGCAGAGTTGGCTTACACTGAGTAGGTTGTGCTTGAGGCCATCCACATACGCAACTTTGCACATGGTTACATCTGCCTTTTTGATGACTTTGTAGGCTCTGATGTACCCCTTTTTATTGTCTCCAAAGGTTACAGGTCCTCCTTCAAGTTTATCTTTATACGTGGATAGTAAACCTATGTCGCCAGTCATATGCCTAGAGCACCCAGAGTCTAGGTACCAAATAGGCACATGCTGCTTCTGCAATACAATTAGAGAGATTTAGGTACCTATTTCCAAATGGGTCCAATCTTGTTAGGGGTCTTTAAGGTTGCCTTAGCATCTTTAGGTTTGGTTTTAACTTCTTTAGAAGAACCATTTTGTTTCTTTCGACCCTTGAATTTGGCATTCTTTGCTTTGGTTCTTGAGAGGAAACAGTGAGGGCCAGAGAAATGTTGATTTAATTGATACATAAGTTCAAAGCAATGACTATAATCAACATGTGAATAAACTTGCTTAAACTTCTCATTAAAAACATCAAAAATGGGTACAGAGGCTTTATGATTTCAATCTCTCCTAGCATTAGTCTTCCTTTTACAGAGTGACCTATCTAGGCTAGATTTAGTTTTTGAAAAACCTCTCTCAAGAGGAGCCTTCTGATGTACCCGTCTTCTGGGGTGACCTTCAACTGGTTTCACTGCCACGGAAGAAGAAAAAGATTGATTATTTTGAATCCATTTCCCTTTTTGTTGCCATGTAAGTTTTACTTGATTTGGCCTTAAAGGTTTTGGATATTTTAGATTCTGATAGGACTTTTCCTTTTGTTCTTTAATTTTCTCAAGATCAAGAGAGGTTTCAGCTTGTATACACATGTCTAGAAAATCTGGACCGATAGGGATTCTTGTGAATTTTTCCTTTGGAGGAATAGTTCTGTTAAGAATGCCAGAGGGAAGCTTAAATCCCTCTGATTCACAAGGAACTATCACTAAATCGTCCGAGTCAGTCTCAGAGTCGACAGATGTTGAGTCGTCCTCATATTCAGAGGTTGGACCACAAGAGTCTCTGTCGTCAGAGGCGGGATTTTCTGTGTATGTGTCATACTCACTTTCTTCCTTGTGTTTGAAACAATCAGTGTCTTTTGAAATGCAAGGAGCAACCTTTGTGGTCTCTAAAGAGTTCACAGAGTCCTTTTTACCCAGATCATGTTCGACAGAGGATTTCTCATGATTTTCAACAGATTGATTTCCACAGGATTCCTTTAAGTCATTTTGCATCATATCCTCTGTGGATGAAGGTATGAACTCAGGAGCCTCTGCGCATAACTCCTTTTCATGGTTCATCATGCTTACAAAGGCAACTTGGGTTTGTGTCTCTGGATCCCTAAACTTGAAGAGACCTATCTGATCCTGAGTTTTCAGATATTTCTTTGGTTTGGATACTCTTTTGACAGAGTCCGAAGATGGTAAATATGGGTTATGATACCACACATTGATCATCTTCAAAGGTTTCCTCTTGTGAGGTTCCCCAGATGTTTTTCGCCTTTTGTTCACAGAGAGTAAGTTAGGAAAACCTGGTTTTATAACATCCCCAACGCAAAATATGGAAGATAAGGACTTGTTTCTTTTGGTTCCGGTGTAGGGATCCAAATCGCAGAAGCCAATCTCTCTTCTGCCTATTTGAGTATTTACCTTTTCATGCACCTTCTGTGCGTCTTAATATTTTTTAATCATGAGGTCTTTGTCGAGTAGGTCCTGGTGAAAGACTTTTCTTTCTTTTTGGAAAAAGTTTTTGAGAGCAAGTATATTCAGCTTGTCACTCTCATTATTCATAAGCTCCTTTGATTTGCCTTTCAAGGATGAATCAAGGTCAGAAATCTTTTCTTTTAAAGGTTTTATTTCTTTATACCAATTTGTTTCAAGATTTTCTTTTTCCAAAGTTATCTTAGCCTTTTCCTGAGAGAGAAGTTTGGCTTCTCTCTCATAGAAGGCAAGTTTTTTCTGTATAGCAGCACATGTCTTTTCTAGTTCGTTGAAATCTTCTGTTAGTTTAAGCAAATTAGCTTCTGTGTCATTAGAGGAGGATGAATTTGAATTTGAAGTGGATACCTCAGAGTCTGAGTCGGAACCGCTGACCTCTGCCATCCCACAGAACAATACATTCTTCTTCTCTCCTTCATCAGACACCCAGTTTTCCTGTTCTACCATAAGAGATTTTTTACCGTAGTACTCTGCCTTTTTATTGTAAAAAGCATAGTCTCTTTAGGGTTGGGTTCTGTTGAGCTTGCTTCGACATTCAGATACATAGTGCCTTGGTTTCCCACATCTGAAGCACCCATTGTTCAGCTGGGCTTGTGTTGGTGCCTGGTCTTGAGCTCTGTGCTCCTCTCTGGGTGTACCCCTCTATTGCTCGTAGGACTCACCTTTCTCATTTCTCTGTTCATATCTGCCACCTCTTCTGTCTCTTCTATCTCTCCCATCTCTTCCATCTTTCCCTCTGTCGTAGCTCGGCTTCTTCCTGAACCCTCTATTCCCAAATTCCTTGGTCAGCAAAACTAAAGATTTAGCTATTGAGGCCATTGTTGGCTCATCCTCATCCGTTATCTCTTCTTCATCACTGTCAACAACCAAACCCTTAATTTTCTTTTTCTTTTTCTTTTTCTCCTCCAGAGCCTTATCCTTCTTTGGCTTGTCTTGCGCCTCTGTGGCTTTTCCTACAAGTGCAAGAGGTCCGTCCTGCTGGAATTTGTTCTGGGCTATCTGACTTTCCTGTGCAGCCAGGGTGCCAAAAAGGTCTGTGAGGGTCCAAGTGTCCAGATCTTGGTTTGTTTGTAGAGACATGGACAGTTGAAGCCACTCTTCATTTAGTCTCTTGAGGAACATAACATTGTTTTCCTCTGAAGTTCTGTGGATTCCAAACTTTTTGCACTTGTTGATCAAGGAGTTGAATCTGTCGTACGTGTTCTGCAAAGTTTCAGCCGGCAGAGCTTTGAATGCATAATACTCATTTATGCACTGAGCCCTTCTATTTTTCTGAGTCATGGCTCCACCTTCTAGCTGCTTTTCTATCTCTTTCCACAAGTCATATGCAGATTCACAGGCGTCTAAGGACTGGAAGAGATCATTTGGTATTGCCATAATCAGAAGTCGTTTGGTTTTCTTTGCCCACTCGTATTTTTTCCAATCTTGTGGGGACCAATTGGCGATATCCTTGGGTTTGTCATACTCTAGCACCTCTGGTGTAGTGGCTATTTGAGGTACCCTTGGGACAGTGACCATGGGGACATATGGGGGGTTATGGATATAAGTCAGAAGCTCTTTGTCAACACCTTAAAGAAAATGGATCATTCAAATTTTCCATTGTGGATATTCGCCTCTAAGAAGGGTTGGTGGCTTGGTTAAAGAACCAACAGTGAAGAAGTTCGATGCATTTGCCATTTTTTATGAAGATGGAGTTTTCAAAAAGAAGCAGAAAAACAGAGTAAGGTACATAAACCTTTAATCGATGGAGTTAATCTTGAAGTATGAGTTTGAACTTAGAAAGAACTGAACAAATCACCAAATGGAAAGATTTTAAGAAGAAAAACAGTTCCTATTAGTGTGTCGAAATCAAACTAGTTGAGATTAACACAAAACAGGGGTGGTTTCTTGAAACTGAAGGATAGTTCAAAAATCAGTCCATAAATCTACCAAAAACAGATTGCAATCATTGTAGAGTGGATCCTTCAATATTGAAAATCGAAGACTTCTTTGTTACCAATTGGTGATCCCTGATTTGATCTCAACAAGGATATTTAAACCACAAACAATCAAAAACAGAATATAAAAAGAGTTAAGTGCGAAAGCGTTTCAATAATCTGTTTGGGTTAAACTGTTTTGGTAGAAAACACTCAAAAGAATAACGATGGCAAGCTAAATAACAACAAATATGCTCAAACGTTCATCTTCATTGATTCACCACTGTTTACACCAAGAACACCATAATGTGTGTGTTTCTCTCTCTCAAATGTTGTCTTTCTAGGTGTGAGTGTGTGTGCTTCGTTATCAGAAAAGGTCTGGTTACACTACCTATTTATACAAGACAAGGGGACAAGATGTACAAAAGACATGATCGTGGAACGCATTCTGGTATAGGTTAACTTTGTGCGCCCATAATCGTACCCTGTAAAAGGATGCTCCCTCTCAGAGGATGACACGTGGAAAGTGGAGGGACAAGTCTTGTACGATCTGATCTATAGTATATTCGTACAGCAGAGGCACGTGAGGTGCATACTTCTCTTTGTGTTTAAGAGCTTTGATCTTCATCTTCAGTCTTCAACTCCACAGAGGCTCTGTTAGGTTTGACAGAGGCTCTATGGCCTTGGTCTTCGTTCTTCTTAGATGATGGATCGACAGAGGCTCTGTGCTCTTGGTGTAAGTTCAATATTTATATCTTTGTAATCATTTAAAAGTTTTTCAAGCTCAATTCTCTTATCTTCTGAACTTTCTAGTTTTTCTGATAATTCAGCCATTCGTTTTCTAAAATAAGCTTGACTCTCATCAAATTCAGTTTTGCTCTTTTTCAACCCTTCACTTAACTCATTGTGTTCTTTTATTCTTTGCTTTTGAAAATCTATGGTTTGATGAGCTTTGTTTAGTTTTACCGTTAAATCATCTAACTTTGTTTGCATGAATTCCAGTTGTTTGAAGAAATGATTAACAATATAGGAATCTACCTCATGTGTCTCAGATGTTGTTCCACATTCAATCTCCTCAACATCCTTGATCATTAGACACATCTTGCTAAAAGCAGTAGATTCCTCTTCATTCTCATCATCTGTCTCGTCTAAGCAATACTCTTCCTCTGCCAATAGTGCCTTGCCAAATTCTTTCTGCTTTGCCAATAACATTTTATTTTTTTTATAATCAGAATCTCTCACTTTCGGTTTCCAACATTCTTTGGCGAAGTGTTCGATCTTCCCACAACTGTAGCACTTCTGCTCTTCACTCGTTTTCTCAACAAACTTCTTCTCATCAAACTTCTTACTCTCCTTTTTTCTATCTTCGAATCTTTTCTTTGACTCTATATGATCCTTATGCTCAAAGTTCTTAGACCCTGAAGAATATCGTTGATTGTTGGACCCTGTTTTTTTAACAAATCTCTTCTGAAAAGCTCTTGTCGGTAGAATCATGGCTTGTTTTAAACTTTCGGCCTAATCCAAATCATCACTATCCAGTCCACCATCTTCTGAATCTTCACACTTACTTTCCCTTTTAACTGTACGCCTCCTAGATTTGCTAGTTAACAGAGCAATAGGATCATCTACAATTGTCTTATCTTTCATCTCTTTCTTTTGCACTTTCATGTCCTTCTTCTCTTTCTTCTTTTTCTTCTCTCTTTTTTCCTCAGCATCATCCTCATCTTGTTTGAGTATCTCAAACATTTCTTGCAAAGGTAGTTCACTCAGTTTTGAATGTTGTTTCATCCTGTGATAATATTTCTTCCACTCAGGTTGGAGAACACTCAAAAACATCACATTATTTTTAGTTACACTCTTTGTGATCGTATGGCTGTTCAACTCATTCAAAATTGTTGTGAATCTATCATAAGTGTTATCAAGTGTTTCACCTTCATTCTTCTTAAAATTCTCATACTTGTTTATCACATTTGAAACCCTCATCTGATTCTCAACTGTTGAACCTTGATACAACTTAACCAATTCATCGAACATTTTCTTTCCTGTCTCATTCAGACTATCAACCTTCAGATAAATGTCATTAGTTAAAGCTTGCATCACCAGTGATCTTGTTGCTTTGTCAACATTGTATCTCTTTAACTCATCACCAGAGTACTTGTGAGGAGGTAAAAGTACCTTTTCAGCTTCTTCTTCTCCTTCTGGAGTTTCTTCATAAAGAGGTTTCATTGGCCCATTCATCAAGGAATTATTAATCAGACTTCCATTTTCTTGTCGTTCTACATAATCCAAGAATCTATCTTTCCAAATTTTAAAGTCCTTTGGAAATAGAACGGGTGGTTTATCCTTTGATCCAATTACCAACATGTTCCTAGTCGTCATTGTGTTTTTACTTGTCAACGATCTTTAAACAATCTCGATCAGAAAGAAATATTACCAACCCACTGTTTTTATCGCACACCAACTCTTTCAGAAATTTTTATCGCACAAAACACCCATGATAAAAAATTTGTCTCAAGGTTATCGCTCACCACACGCGCGATAACTAATGTTCACCTAGTTTATCGTACACCAATGGTACGACAAATAATATTCACTAACTTTTATCGTACATCAAAGGCACGATAAAAAAATCTCAGAGTTTTATCGCACGATAAGGGCGCGATAAAAATGCTTGCGATAACAACCAAACAGTATCGTACGATAATGATGAACACCTTAGTCTGCGTTAACAATGAACTCAGAATCAAAATCTAAGTTTTTCTTCAAATCGATACCAAACTTTCTGAAACTTGGAAGGGTTGTACGCTAGGTGTATCTGAACACTTTTAGTTCTTTGTGTAGGGCCAAGAAACCAACAGAATACATACTTTAATCCCAAAACAGTAGTGTAACATCCCGCAAAACGAAACATACATATAACATACATTCCATAACATGTTTACAACAATGTACTTCATTTTTCACATTTGGTCCCATCTAAAGTCTGAACATAAAAATTCATTACAACTTGATCCACTTTGAATTACATAGTAATAACAAAAATTATAACTACAAAAGCATCCGTAGCATCATGATGATAATCTTCTCCAAAGCTAGCCAACAAGTATTCTATTTACTTGTTCTTACTGGAATCACCACCTGGAATACATAATTTTTAAAACAGAAAATGAGGGTTAGACCTAAGGGTCTAGTGAGTAAATCCCTGACATTTGTAATTCATTAAAAACTCATTTATATAAAACACTATTTATATAAATACACATACCACACACGTAAGTTAATACCAACTAACAATTATTCATCATACCTGTCTCATTTCACCTTATCCCTCCACCAATGGCCAATATCAATTGGTTACGAGCCAATTTATCACACCGGTCCAAAGCCCGGCCACGTATTATATTATCATATAATACTCACGTAATTATAATATCTCAATATATTATAATCACCCACGTATGACATATTCATACCACATATCAAATATTTGTTATTCACATAATGCATTCCAGTAAAATACTTTTTAAAGTAAAACTCACCTGATCTTTTAAGCAAAGGTCCTTCAAACTTTCCTCAATTTAGATTATCTTTTAACCCAGATCCTTAGTATCTGAAACAAATTAAAGTATACATACTCTTTAACACATAAACAGGAAAAACCCAACTTTTTGCAACCCACTATTACGAAAAGTTTACTTTTCGCAACCTACAGTTGCGAGTTCCTCACTTTTCGCAACCAACAGATGCGAAAACCTCACTTCTCGCAAACCACAGTTGCGAGTTCCCTACTTTTCGCAACCAACAGATGCGAAAACCTCACTATGCGTTTTAGCTGCTTGCGAAAAGTGAACTTTTCGCAACCAAGACTTGCGAATTCCTACTTTTCGCAAAAACACTGTTCATCGTCTTTATCAGATAAGTTCAGTTTAATTGCAGGAATTTCATCTTATACCCAGATTGTACAGAAGTGTTCTAAACCCCTTTTAACACTCTAAATTGCAACTAAAATTCACAAATTCATCTAAAATTACCTAAACCCACCTCAAAATCCAAAAAAAACCTAATTCTTATAAAGGAGAGTTAAATAAGAAGATTACCTCTTGGATTTACTGCACCAAACAAAAATCCCAGCTGAGTATCTTTCTTCTTCTTCTTCTTTTTCTACGGTTCTTCTTCTCTCTCTCTTTCTCTCTGTCGTGAACAATTTCACACACACACTCACTATTTGGGTTTTTGCTATTAAATCTCAAATGAGATATTTCCTATACTTAAACTACTGAGTCGGTTTGTGAGTTAAAGAGATTGGGTAAAATACCAACTAAACCCTAAACTTGCTTCACTTGACAAAACACACCCCTAAGCTTCTATTATACAATAAAAACTTATCCCTTAATTTCTTAACTTCATAAAACGCTACATAAAGGCTTATAAAATTCCTATTTTAAATTAGATAAAATACCTGGTTATTACAACATCTCCCCCTTAAAAGAATTCCGTCCCGGAATTCAGTTAAGAGAACAGATGAGGGTATTTGGCTCTCATTTCCGACTCCGATTCCCACGTCGCATCCTGACCTTTATGATGGTTCCACTGAACCTTTACCTGTCTGATCTCTTTGTTCCTCAATACTTTGACTTTATGATCAACTATAGCTTCCGGTTCCTCCACGTAGTTTAGCTTTTCATCAACTTGGATATCTGGTAAGGAGACTGCCTGATCTGATGTCACCAAACACTTTCGAAAATTCGATACATGGAACGCGTTGTGAATTCTGCTTAATTCCGGTGGAAGATTCAATCTGTAAGCTACTTCACCAATTCTTTCCGTAATTTCAAATGGCCCAATATATCGCGGACTGAGTTTACCTTGCTTCCCAAAACGTATAACTCCTTTCCAGGGCGAAACTTTCAACATCACAAATTCCCCGACTTGGAACTCTAACGGTTTCCGGCGTCGATCTGCATAACTTTTCTGTCTGTCTTGAGCCGTTTTCAATCTATCCCGAATCTGAGTAATCTTATCCGCTGTTAACTGTACTATTTCTGGCCCTGCTAATTGTTTCTCCCCCACTTCATTCCAACACAGAGGCGTTCGGCATTTTCTACCATACAGTACTTCAAACGGTGCCGCTTGAATGCTGGAATGATAACTGTTGTTGTAGGCAAATTCTATCAAAGGCAAATGTTTATCCCACGATCCCCCAAAATCAACTATACAAGCCCGGAGCATATCTTCTAAAGTCTGAATGATTCTTTCACTCTGTCCGTCAGTCTGAGGATGATATGATGTACTCAACTTTATTTGTGTTCCCATCTCTTTTTGAAAACTTTTCCAAAATCTAGAAGTAAAACGACTATCTCGATCGGAAATAATCGAGATTGGAACTCCATGTCGAGTCACTATTTCATTAATGTACAACTTGGCCAAACGTTCCAAGGAATCAGTTTCCTTTATCGGCAAGAAATGAGTAGACTTCGTCAATCTATCTACAATCACCCAAATAGAGTCGAATCCCTTTGAAGTTCTAGGCAACTTGGTAATAAAATCAGTAGTGATCTGATCCCATTTCCACATTGGTATATCTAGCCGTTGCAATTGACCAAAAGGCTTCTGATGTTCAATCTTTACTTTCTTACAAGTAGTACAACATTCTACATACTTAGCAATACCTCTTTTCATTCCCGACCACCAATAGAATTGTTTCAAATCTCTATACATTTTATTTGTACCTGGATGAATAGAAAATCGAGATTGATGAGCTTCTTGTAGTACCCGATCACGTAATCCACCCAAATGAGGCACCCAAATTCTGTTTCCCATACGCAATAACCCACGGTCATCTTTCTCAAGCAATGCTGATATTCCCACTAACCGTTCTGACTTCAAACTTTCTTCCTGATAAGCATCTATTTGGCACTTCAGTAGTTCGTCAAAAATGTTTGGAAGAAGTTCAGCTCTTAACGAGATAGCTTTTATTGTTCCACTTCTTTCTTGGCGACTTAGGGCATCTGCTACCACGTTCGCTTTCCCAGGGTGATATAGAATTTCACAATCATAATCATTTACCAATTCCAACCATCTTCTTTGTCTCATATTCAGTTCCTTCTGATCGAAAAGATGTTGGAGACTCTTATGGTCAGTGAAAATTTGGCATTTAGAACCATAAAGATAATGTCTCCAAATCTTCAATGCAAAGACAACTGCTGCAAGCTCCATATCGTGAGTAGGATATTGTCTTTCATGATCCTTTAGCTGACGAGAAGCATAGGCAATCACCTTTCCACGTTGCATAAGTACACAGTCCAAACCCAGCTTAGAAGCATCACTGTAGACCACAAAATCATCGGAACCTTCTGGCAATGCTAATATCGGCGCGCTGCAGAGTTTCTCCTTCAGTATTCTGAATGCCTCGTCCTGTTCTGCTTTCCATTCGAACTTTAAATTCTTACGAGTCAACTTGGTCAATGGCGTCGCGATTCGAGAAAAGTCTTTTATAAATTTCCGGTAATATCCAGCTAAACCCAGAAAACTACGTACTTCGGTTGCCGTCTTTGGCGGTTCCCAATTTTCAATTGCTTCCACTTTTGCTGGATCAACTTGTATACCCTTCTCTGAAACTGCATGCCCCAAAAACTGAACTTCCCGCAACCAAAATTCACATTTAGAGAACTTAGCGTACAACTTTTCTTTCTTCAACAACTCCAAAATCAAACGAAGATGTTGCGCATGATCCTCTTTGGATCGGGAATAAATAAGTATATCATCAATAAACACAATGACAAATTTATCGAGATAAGGCTTACATACCCGATTCATTAGATCCATGAAAGCGGCTGGAGCGTTCGTCAATCCGAAAGGCATTACCAAAAATTCGTAGTGGCCGTATCTTGTGCGAAAAGCAGTCTTTAAAACATCCTCCTCCTTCACCTTTAACTGATGGTAGCCAGATCTGAGATCAATCTTTGAGAAGTAACAAGCTCCAACTAATTGATCAAAAAGGTCATCGATTCTTGGAAGTGGATACTTGTTCTTGATCGTGCGTTTGTTCAGCTCCCGATAATCAATACACATTCTCATTGAACCGTCTTTCTTCTTCACAAATAAAACTGGCGCACCCCACGGCGAAGAGCTGGGTCTGATGAATCCCTTATCAGATAAATCTTGAAGTTGTGCCATCATTTCTTTCATTTCTGGTGGTGCTAATCGGTACGGCGCGCGAGCAATAGGAGCGGCTCCAGGGATTAAGTCAATACCAAATTCTACTTGTCTAACAGGATGAAGACTATTCAAGTCTTCAGGAAAAACTTCTGGGTATTCACTAACAATGGAAATATCTTCCAGCTTACACTTTTCAGGCCTACTTTCTATCACATAGGCTAGATAACTAGAGCAACCCTTATTAACACATTTACGGGCTTTTACCATAGATATAAGACTGGACTGATGATTCCTACGATCTCCATAAATCACTACCGATCTCTTATCAGGCAAAACGACATTGATTATTTTCTTATCACAAACTATGTTAGCCTGATTCTCAGCTAGCCAATCCATTCCTACTACCACATCAAATTCAATCAAAGCTATTGGGAACAGTTGTATCAGTACTCCACATCCCTCTATATCTATCATGCAACGATCAAAAACCTCTTTAACTGTCACTTGGTTATCATTTGCGGTGTCTACTAATAAAGCATGTTTTAACAATTTAGGCTCTAAATGCATGTGAGCAGCAAAGGAGGGAGACACAAAAGATCGGTTTGCACCGGAATCAAATAACACTTTAGCACGCGTGGAGTTTATGAAAAATGTACCTGTGACCACATCTGGAGTTTCCTCCGCCTCTTTAGTTGTCATTTGAAATGTACGACCCCTCGTTCTGGGCGGTTCTATTCTTGGAACCACTGGTCTAGTAATGGCTGGCTTCCCGGATGTACCCCCTTGTTGTATTCTACCTCGCGGACAATCAGATTGGAGGTGATCCGGAGAGTTGCACAAAAAGCAAAACCGTGTTACTCGACAATCTTTAACAACATGACCGGTTTTCCCACACTTAAAACAAACTCGCGACTCCACTTGACAATTTCCCCGATGTTAGCGATTACATCTCGGGCATGGTCTTTCCGCTGGTCGGAACGACGGACGGTTATCAAACCTCGGGAATCTAGACTTCTTTGGATCTTGTGGTGGTCCTTCCCATTTCCTTTTCCCCATGCTCTTATCACCGGCATCCCTTTTATTGTCTCGTTCGACATTTTCTGCAGCATCTACAGCAGCGGTAAACGTATCTGGCCTTGTTGCAGTCACCAGTCTTCGAACTTCTGAATTTAACCCATAGATAAATCTCTCCATTTTCTTCTTTTCTGTAGCAACATAATATCCTGCAAAACGAGATTTTTCTAAAAATCTAGCAGTATAATCTCTGACTGACAAATTCCCTTGCTGTAGATGCATAAATTCTTCTTCCAATTGTCTGACAGCAGCTTGTGGACAGAAGTGTGTTGTGAAAGCTAACACGAATTCCTCCCATGAAAAAGTAGTATATACATCCGCTCCTCTCGATTCTGTATGAGCCTCCCACCAGTACAGAGCATCACCTTTTAGCATTGCTGCTCCATAAAGCACTTTGTCTTATTCAGAACACTTACACGTCTTGAAGATGGCTTCTATTTCTTTTAGCCATCTCATTGCCTTGACAGGGTCCCGATCTCCTGAATAGGTAGGGGGCTTGCAACTAAGAAACATTTTATAGTCGCACCTTTTCATCACCGGTAAGATAGTAGAGGTAAGTGGTATTTCAACTTCGTGTTCCGGATTTGATTTTTCAGTTTCGTTGTGGCGATTATGTTCAAACATAGCTTGTATGTTATCTTGTAACCTCCCCATTTCTGCCATCAAATCGTCCCGTGTAACAAACTCTGTGCTCTGTGGTTGTGTTCTTCCTCCAGTTCGGCCCCCAGTTCCCCTTCCGGTCCTGCCTCTACCACGATCTCCTCCTCTTCCCCCTGTTCCTATTGGTGGATTCTCTCCACCCGAATTCCTTCCTCCTCTTTGATTCCTTTGTCTAGTGCCACTTGCCATTCTGTAGATTCAAACAAAGTTAATATACACATAAGCACATACCCTATATAACAAGGTATTCCAGTTCAAACATGCACCTGTAAGATCATAATTACACTGGCCTGGTGTAATTTGAAATTACCTTACATGATGTTCCTTCTACCTTTTATACTTAGCATCCCCAGGTTCTAAAATAATAGGGACATCCTACTTCACATGCAGTTTAAGTCTAGGTACAGATACTAATACCTAAATCCATTAAACTAGGGCTCTGATACCATCTATAACATCCCGCAAAACGAAACATACATATAACATACATTCCATAACAAGTTTTCAACAATGTACTTCATTTTTCACATTTGGTCCCATCTAAAGTCTGAACATAAAAATTCATTACAACTTGATCCACTTTGAATTACATAGTAATAACAAAAATTATAACTACAAAAGCATCCGTAGCATCATGATGATAATCTTCTCCAAAGCTAGCCAACAAGTATTCTATTTACTTGTTCTTACTGGAATCACCACCTGGAATACATAATTTTTAAAACAGAAAATGAGGGTTAGAGCTAAGGGTCTAGTGAGTAAATCCCTGACATTTGTAATTCATTAAAAACTCATTTATATAAAACACTATTTATATAAATACACATACCACACACGTAAGTTAATACCAACTAACAATTATTCATCATATCTGTCTCATTTCACCTTATCCCTCCACCAATGGCCAATATCAATTGGTTGCGAGCCAATTTATCACACCGGTCCAAAGCCCGGCCACGTATTATATTATCATATAATACTCACGTAATTATAATATCTCAATATATTATAATCACCCACGTATGACATATTCATACCACATATCAAATATTTGTTATTCACATAATGCATTCCAGTAAAATACTTTTTAAAGTAAAACTCACCTGATCTTTTAAGCAAAGGTCCTTCAAACTTTCCTCAATTTAGATTATCTTTTAACCCAGATCCTTAGTATCTGAAACAAATTAAAGTATACATACTCTTTAACACATAAACAGGAAAAACCCAACTTTTTGCAACCCACTATTACGAAAAGTTTACTTTTCGCAACCTACAGTTGCGAGTTCCTCACTTTTCGCAACCAACAGATGCGAAAACCTCACTTCTCGCAAACCACAGTTGCGAGTTCCCTACTTTTCGCAACCAACAGATGCGAAAACCTCACTATGCGTTTTAGCTGCTTGCGAAAAGTGAACTTTTCGCAACCAAGGCTTGCGAATTCCTACTTTTCGCAAAAACACTGTTCATCGTCTTTATCAGATAAGTTCAGTTTAATTGCAGGAATTTCATCTTATACCCAGATTGTACAGAAGTGTTCTAAACCCCTTTTAACACTCTAAATTGCAACTAAAATTCACAAATTCATCTAAAATTACCTAAACCCACCTCAAAATCCAAAAGAAACCTAATTCTTATAAAGGAGAGTTAAATAAGAAGATTACCTCTTGGATTTACTGCACCAAACAAAAATCCCAGCTGAGTATCTTTCTTCTTCTTCTTCTTTTTCTACGGTTCTTCTTCTCTCTCTCTTTCTCTCTGCCGTGAACAATTTCACACACACACACACTCACTATTTGGGTTTTTGCTATTAAATCTCAAATGAGATATTTCTTATACTTAAACTACTGAGTCGGTTTGTGAGTTAAAGAGATTGGGTAAAATACCAACTAAACCCTAAACTTGCTTCACTTGACAAAACACACCCCTAAGATTCTATTATACAATAAAAACTTATCCCTTAATTTCTTAACTTCATAAAACGCTACATAAAGACTTATAAAATTCCAATTTTAAATTAGATAAAATACCTGTTTATTACAAGTAGGTAGAATGCTTTTTCACGGAAAATTCAAATTCTCTTATATTTGATCGAATTCTGATGAATTGGCGGAATCAATTCACTCAGAATCACTCCAGAAACAAAACCTAATCAATTCTTATCCATCTTGAACAGAGAATCGATCAAAATCAACGAAAATGGCTCCCAAAGTGTCGAACTCTCTAAAATGGTAAGAATCGTGAAAAAACTATGAAATATGATCTGATTGCTTGCTCTGATACCAATTGTGATCGCAGAAACAAGTAATCAATAACATATGAACATGCCGAATGTCATCCCTCTATTAATCTCCAAAATGTAAGTACAATGTGTAGAGAGAGTTTACAGTGAAAGGCTTAGCATGAACTAGTTAGGAAATAAGCTAACAATGGCTATTTATACCAATTCTAAGATATTACAAAATAGGTCCCTCAACTTGATACAATTAGATATAACTCCTTATAGTGAGTGTGCAGAAGCTTTATGCCCAGAACTTCTTTGATCTTTGAATCTGACCATACCACATCTACCTTATATATCTTGGTCTTGAAGAACTCTAGTGCCATTTGCTCAATTACGTCTGGTTGGAGGGTGGGGTCTGGGATAGTGTCATTTATTCCCAAACTATATAGGTATTTGTAGACTACTTCTTCCATGCTCTTCTGTGGCTTGGGGTAAGGAACAAGTCTTCTTAGGGCATCGATTTCTTTAAAAACCTGAGCAACCCGATCTTCTGATGTTTTCTGAGTAGAGGGATCTAATGGAGGAATGGATGATAGAGGTGGTCCAAAATCCCAGTCTTCATCTTCAGGTTAAGGAGTTATAAAGGCACTACGCATGAGTTTGTTTGGGTTGGGGTTTGGTTTTGGCTTAGGCTCTGTGGTAGGTTTCATTGGCTCTTTTCTTTTCTGTTATGTCGTTGGTTTCTTGGGTGTTTTTCCCTTGTCTTCTATGGGTGGTGTGACCTTAATTATCCTTGGGCTCTATGGAGGTTGGGTTAAAGCTTGTTGAGTTTCAGGCTGTTGGGGAAGTTCTATGGCTTCTTCCACTGATTTGTCTTGAACATTTAGGTCCTTCTTTGGTTTTGTGGGTTTTGAGGCCAAAGTTTTGATCCTTGAGGTTTTTGAGACATGTTGGGGTGAAGATGGGGGTTGTTTTTCAGAGTTTGGTGTGGTGGGAGGTAGATATTCTTCTGAGATATTTGTATCTACAGAGGTGGGTGTTGCCTCTGTGGTCCTCTGCGTGTGAGATCCTTGGGTTCCTTGGGTTGGTTGCATTATGGTTAGGGGTTGAGGGTTTGTTTCTGTCATGTTTGGCTCTGTTGGATTCTCCCCCTCATGATGTCCCGATGGCCCAGTTTCATCATCAGAGGGGTCATCATGCTTCTTATGCTCTGATGCTTCTGCCCGATATGATGTGGGAGGTTCCTTTGTCTTTGTCAAATTCATTGCAGTGGCCTGTAATTTATCGCAGACATCGTCATAGATCCCCAAAATGTGTGCCACTTCGGCCTCTGATTTGAATCATAACATCCCAACGCTAGCCTTGAACTCTTTAATGTACGTTGAATTTGCCTCTGTGAAGGCCTTGACAAACCCACAGATCTCGTCGATCACCTTCTGCCCAATATTGATGATCTGCTCCCTTCTTATGTAATCAGTGGATTTCAGGGTCTGGAGTTGGTCTATCGTTGTTTGTTGCACCTGTTTCATTGCCTTCCTCAGGTCTTCTGTGGTAATTGAGGTACAAGGTTGATCATAGTGCTTTTTGGCTAGGACTTCTTCAAAGAAGCGTGTAGATTGTAGTTCATTTGTGAGGGTTGTGATGACGTTCCAAGCTTCTGAGGGGATGGTAAATGAGGAGCTCTGTGGTGGATGGACTTGTATTTCTCCGAGCCTTGTTTAGTTGGCCTTTACATCTGTTGATAGACCATCGAGCTTTGAGTTCGGAGTGGAAATGGTATTTTGGGTGGCATTTGCAGAAGATTTCACCAAGCTTTTCAACTGGGTGAAATTTTAGCCATATAGGTGAAAAAGGCTTGGAACTCATCCATTGTCACATATGGACCACGGGTAACCTTTGGGGGAACACATTCATCCCCAGAGTGTACTCTTGTTCCTTGAGTGCCCAATTTTGACCCTGTGTTGATGTTGAGGTCAGTAGGACTTCTTTCCGATTCTCGAGGGGAGTCAACCTTGGGTGGCTCTTCCTCTACAGAAGTTCTGTTACCTCCCTTCTTCTGTGCCAATCTAGAGTTGGACACAGAAGGGGAGGCTAGTTGACTCGGAGGCTTGTCTAGAGCCTCTTCACCATTGTGCGCACTAATTCCCTCTAAAGGAATGTTTGTTGCTAATGTGTAAGTGAGAGAGACAACGGATACCTATGTGAGGGTAGGTATCGTGTTCTTGGGCAATGGAACCCTTATATGTTCAATGACTCTATCCTGTTGAGAGGATACAACAGAGGTGAGGCTGCTCGGCTAAGAATTGGCATAGAGGATGAAAGAATTTCCTCTGTCCGGCTGGCTAGGGTAGGGTTTGAGTTATGCAACTCTTTTTCAATATTCTCTTCTGCTGCTAGACCAGCGAGAATAGATGGGTGGATAGCACACGGGGGAGTTGGGGATATGTGCCAGAGGCATCTTTTCTCTCACTTATCTCCTCCTCCGTTTGTTTTCCTAGGGCCTCTCCTTCTTTTTCCCACCTAATCTCTTAATTATCATCTTCTACGTCCATATCAAAATCGGAGTCTTCGTCACCCTCTGTAATTTTTGGCTCTCTGCCATTATTGGGATATAAGAGGTTCCAGCCAGAGGTATCCAAGGAGTCATTTAGGTCTCCAACCTCTAAAAAAGTGTTGAAAGACACTTGGTCTTCTTCAGGTTGGGCTTCTTCGGGTTGGTTTTCTTGTGGGATGGCGAAAGATTGAGGGACAGAGGTGTCTTGGGGTTCTGCGTAGGAAATGGGTGTAGGGGTCGATCTTCTGTGGTGATAGGTTTCGCTTCCTGTATCGTTTGTAGGGGTGTAGAGGGTTTCTTTTTGGTTTTCCTCTTCTTTGTTTTAGATGCTCCTTCCTCTGAGGATTTGGTTTTTCTCTTTTTCTTCTTTTCTATTGGTGCTTCTGTGGTTTGGATGATAGAGGGATCGACTTGGGGTACTTATATGGATGGGGGTAGTTGGACTTGTTCTTCGGTGTGTTCCACGGTAGGGATTTCAAGGATTTGATCCTCTGTAGGTTTGGTAGGCTTGGTTTTCTTCTTCTTACTCTTATGCTTGGGTGGGGAAGGTTCTGCAGCTTGTGGGATGGTTTCTTCTGCGGTGTGGTTGCTGGCAGAGTCTTGCTCCCTAGGTTTCCTAAGACGTTCTAGAGCTACCCTCCACTCTTCTTCACTCATACACTCAACTGACATACCTATGCGTAGTGGGGTTTCTAGACTCAGTTTGGGAGTCCTAAATTCACGCTTACTATATCCCTGTCGCTTACATACTCTAACATTTTTTCTGATAGAGGACGGCAGAAGGCATAGACGTTCGGGTGATTGGTTGGTCTTATCGTGGTCAATGGGTATGTTTTTACTCTTGGTCCTTCGAATCTCCATTTTTCCTCCATCAATAGAGGCTCCAAGATAATGCCAATTATCCTCTGAAACGGGAGTGATGCAGAGGGGTTCCTACCGCTTGGACACCTTTCTTCTTCTCCACTGTAGAGGCCATTTCCTGTAGGATGAGTCTATCAAAGTCCAAAGGAAGGTCGAAGTACACCCCGTACATGATCGACATAATTTGGTGTGAACTCTGATCAGGGCTACCAGTCTTGCCAGTTAGGCATCAATTCAAGATGCTGAATAGGACATTCCATATAGGTGGAAGCCTATTCCATCTGAAGTATGTCCTCTTTGACAGAGGCTCGTTATAGACTAGCATGGTTACGAAGTCCACAAGCTCTTGGTCAGTAGGTTTTGCGGCATATTTCTTTATTCCTAGAAGGTTTCTGGTGGGGAGGTCAAACCTCTATGATATCATAGCTTTGTTGATACCCACAGTTAGGTTTTCAGAGTTATCAGGTTTAGACATGTACCCTACAACGGATTTGAGTTCTTCATCGAACCTTGCGCTCTGCCAAAACTGGTGAACATACCTGTTTGGTATGTTCTTGACATTCCTGGTCATGATCTTGTTTAGAGGGTGATTTTGTAGTAAGTTTATCATTAGGGCATGTTCTTGGCCAAAAGATTCAGGGTTAAGAACAACATAGTGGTTGTTTGGTTTCAACGGTAGTGGGTTTGGGTACCAGTTGTGGTTGATAAAGTCTTGCAAGTTCGTGGATGGGAGATGGTTAATGGAGCCTTCAGAATCAGAATGAGCTTGGTCATCGTTCCTAGGTGGAACAGGGTTATCAGAATGGTTGGAGGTTGCAGGTGACGCCGTTGTTGTTCTTGAGAAGGTTTTGTGATGAAAAAGATGAAGTTTCAAGGTTTGAGAGCAAAGATTTGAAGGTTCGCCAGAGTTCTTGAGAGTGAATGAAAGTGAAAACGGTGAAGAGAAAGGGTAAAATGGGATTATAAAGGGGTAAATTGGGCGGTAAGAAGTTAATTTTGATAAGTTTTGGGGTCCGTACTCAAGTAGTGGGACGTTTCAAAGCAACGGTACAGTACACCCCCAATGAGAAGATGTCACGTGGTTTCTGACAGTTCAGGGTGAGAGGACGTGCGCTCCCATCACCGCCCACGCGCATAAGGTTATGCTAAAAATTAATGTCTGTCATTCTCAAAAGAACCCGCACCCCAAAATTCATTTCAAAAACACATAAGTGTTGAAAAGGACAGAAGCTCTGTGGTGGATTGAGCTTCTGTGAACTGGGGTCTAACTTATCTCGTACAAAGATTTCACCTTTTCTTTACCTAAATCGTTTGAAAATCAATGAAATGGTCTAGAGAATTACCCTTAAGAAACTTAAGGTCTTAGAGACTTTTGTGGCATAGAGGTTGTGTGAAACATCATAGAGGCTCTTTGACCAAAACTTTCTAATAAAGGAAATAGCTCAAAGGTTTTTGACCAAACAAAGTTTTGATTTGTTTAAATAGGTATAATGGGAAATATTTCGAAAGTTATGTCCGTGAAAAGTGTTTTTGAAAATGGGTTTGTGCATTATCCTTACCCAAAATGGCTTGCTTCTCCCTGAATAATCACCTTCTTCGATATTTGCTCGAACAAAGAGCTTTTGTTGCTCCCCCTTGAATGATTACCTTATGTGGTTCTCATGAAGGCTTACTTATGCTCCCCCTTGATCTATGATTGGGTCAAATATGATAAGTAGTACACAAGACATAGATCAACCACTCTTAGGAGATTTTGTGACTAGGGCAAAGGGCTCTGTGCAATGTCACAAAGACTCTGAAATGATAAAGACTTTTCAAAGAAACAACTATACAAACTAAAATAAGAGAATATTTACAAGATGAAGAATTTGTACCAAAGTGCATAGACTTTGTGGGCCAACTAATGTTTAACATCCCCAACTTGCCAACCAAAAATAAGAATCTTTTCTCATCTAAGGCTTTGGTGAAAAGGTCGGCAAGTTGATACTCTGTGAGCACAAAATACATTTCAATCGTACCTTTTTCAACGTGATGCTTCAGAAAGTGGTACCTTATATCGATATTCTTTGTTTTTTAGTGTTGTAGGGGATTGGCAGAGATAGCAATGGCACTCTTTGAGTCACAGAGGATGGGTATCTTCTCGATGTCTAGACCATAGTCTCTAAGCTGAGTTCGCATCCACAGAACTTGTGAGCAACAGCTAGCAGCAACAACATATTCTGCTTCTGCCGTGGATGTAGACACACAATTTTGTTTCTTAGATGTCCCGCTCACTAGTTTACCACCTAGAAATTGACAACTTCCAGAGTTACTTTTCCTGTCTAGTTTGCATCCTCCATAATCTGAATTTGTATAAGCCAATAGATCAAATCTAGAGTTCTTTGGATACCAGAGACCAGGATTTTTGGTTCCTTTGAGGTATCTGAAGATTCTCTTTATAGCATAAAGATGAGATTCCTTGCATAGAGGCATGTGGCATACATAATATCTGGTCTACTAGTTGTTAAGTGTAGAAGAGACCCTATCATGCCTCCGTAGAGTTTGCACTCGACAGATTTTCCCTCTGGGTCTTAGTGTAACTTAGATCCAGTGGCCATAGGGATTTTCATCACAGAAGAGTCAGAGAGTTTAAATTTTGACAAAATGTCATAAAGATATTTTGATTGATTTATGAAGATACTTTTGTTGTTTGTTTGACTTGAAGTCCGAGGAAGAAGTTTAATTCTCCCATCATGCTCATTTCAAATTCACTCTTCATGAGTTTCTCAAATTTTATACAATACTCTTCATTTGAAGAACCAAATACAATGTCATTTACATATATTTGCACAAGCAAAATCTCAGCTTTTCTTCTTTTGTAAACAAAGTAGTATCTGTTGTACCTCTTTCAAATAAATTCTCAAGCAAGAAATTTGAGAGTCGTTCATACCAAACTTTAGGGGCCTGTTTGAGTCCATACAGGGCCTTGTCCAAGAAATCGACATGATTTTGGTACTTGGAACTCTCGAATCCTGGTGGTTGTTGAACATATACTTCTTCTTGTATTTGGCCATTGAGGAAAAGAGACTTCACATCCATTTGATACGCCTGAAGTACTATGTGGGCGGCAAAGGCTAGAAAGATTCTGATGGCCTCCAGGCATGCGACAGGGGCCAAGGTTTTCTCGTAATCTATTATTTCCTCTTGGAAATATCCCTTAGCCACCAATCTTGCTTTGTTTCTAATGACCACTCCGTCTTCATCCTTTTTGTTCTTGAAAACCCATTTGGTCCCTATTGCAGTTTTGCCTTTTGGCATAGGTACAAGGGACCATACTTTGTTGCGCTCAATTTGTAAAAAGATCCTCTTGCATAGCGTCTACCCATTTTGGATCTTCTAGGGCTTCAGAGACCTTCTATGGTTCAATCATACTGATAAAGTTTGTGAAGAAGCAAAAATTAATAGTGGCTGATTAAGTTTTCACTTTGGCAGAAGGAACACCAATGATTTGGCTCTGAGGATGACTCTTCGTTCATTTGGTCATCCGAGGAAGATGGTCATTTGCAGCATCAAGCTCTACTTCTGTGGGTACATTGGTTGGTTCATGCACTGCTTCTGTCGTAGAATGTATGTCATTTGTGCTCATCACAGAAGTTGATGTTTCAGCCTGAGTTGGGGTTGAGACCTCTATAGTGATTGGTGTAGAGTTCTCATCATGCTCTGGTGGGGAATCCTTTGTGGTCACAAGTATAGGATTTTCTGCTTGGTTTGGTGTGGAATCCTTGTTGGTTGTATCTTTTGCTTGCTCCCCCTCAATTGTTGGACCTACACATGTAGTTGAAGAGGGTGAAGTATTAGAAAGACCAGTAAGAGATATACCTTGTGGTGCTTGGTCCACAGAGATTTGGATTTCAAAGGCTCTGTGACCATCCACAGAGGGTTCATCATCATCATCAAACATATCCTCGAACAAGGGATTCAATTCTGCTTCTCGAGAAAGTGATGCGCCAGAGGCTTGCTTGTTCTGCCCGAGTCCTGAGTTGATTTGCTCAGAAGTCTCTTGGAAAGAGTCATCAAAGGATACATTGATACTTTCCAATATCATTTTTGATTTTAAAATGAAGACTCTGTAGGCCTTGGATGTGGATGAATATCCAATAAACTTTGCTTCATCGGCCTTTTTATCAAATTTTCCAAGTTGTTCTCTGTCGTTCAGGACAAAACATATACACCCAAACACATGAAGAAACATTATGTCGGGTTTCCTTTGGTTGATCAAGTGGTATGGAGTTTTCGTGTGTCTTTTCACAATTAATGATATATTTTGAGTGAAACTTGCGGTTGAGATTGCTTCTGCCTAAAAAGAAGTAGGTAATCCAGATGCATTGAGCATGGTTCTGGCAGCCTCCACTAGCGTTCGATTTCTTCTTTCTACAACGCCATTTTGTTGTGGAGTTCGTGTGGCAGAGAAGTACTGTGAGATCTCTTCTTCAGATAGATAGGCCTCTATGGTTGAGTTTTTGAACTCAATGCCATTGTTACTTCTCAATTTCTACACTTTACAATCATACGGAACCTGGATGTTTCTCATTAAGGTGATTAGTATTTGGGGAACATCAGACTTCTTTTGGACAAACTCAACCCAAGTATATCTTGAAAATTCATCAATGAGGACAAGGATATACTTTTTGCCACCAAGACTCTGCACAGAAATGGGACCGCAGAGTTCGACATGGAGCATGTAGAGAGGCTTAGTGAAAGACACATCTAACTATGATGTTCTCAGCATTTGCTCTTGCTGTTTTGCCATGGCCTTGTTCATGGCCTTTATCATTCGATCCATCATCCTCATCTCGGCCGTTACCTCTTCTATAACGGGATCGGACGTTTCCAGATCATGTTGGGGAATGTGCTCAGTTCCTCTACCCAACACAATGTTAATCGGTGGAGGCATTGTTGTCGCCGTCACTCTTGGTTGGTCGGTCGTGGATGCCATAACTTCATGGTCATCCAGCCTACTACGAGTGTTAACCATTGAAGTATGTCACACATTCGAGAATGGGGGTGAGGATTAGACTAAAAGAATTAAACATAAGGAACCATACTATTACATGCATCAATCACTATAACAATAGCAATCTAAGCATGCTCACGTAACAATATATTCATAATAGAAGTAGCTAATTGAAATTATGAGAATACTTCACATAAGAATTCTCATTACCATAGTCACAACATAAGAATTCGCGTTACCATCCTATCTTAGGAGTTCTACCCAAAACTCACCAATCACCACTTAGTCGTTTCAGCTTAAGTTAGGGCGTCTTAACAACATACCTAGTTCACTTAAACTACTGGTCTGATACCAACTTGTAACACCCTAAAAATTGGAGTAAATTTAAATTTGAAAAAAATGTGGAAATAACATACTAACCTAAGGCCATCACCCAAAAAGGGAAATAGTATAGCGTATATAAGCCAAATTTTGAGAGATTAAAGTAGACAACCTACTAATCTAAACTGATCTAATTTAGGTTAAAGACAGCGGTCCTCATCTCACAAGAAAATAATATTTCCAGTCAACAAAAGTATCGCCATGGCTATCAAACTTCAAAAATTATGTCTCTCGACCCTTGACTCTCCGCTCAAGCCCGATGAGCCCCGCTGCTAGCATAACCTGACATACATGCCAATTTAAGAAGAAGTGCTAGGCTAGAGTCTAGTGAGAACAAATAAATAAAGTAAAATGATAACAACTGAAGGATTAAATGATCTCAAATACTTCCTTATATCTTTTAAACCTCTTTATTTCCAAAGGAACATCTTTAGTCCAAAACATACATTACCATGACGGGGGAGACCCGGTTTCCATGGAACTTGGCAGAACACAAAAGTAGGCCACGATTATATGTTTAGAGCTACACGAGTAGGACATTGGTCATTGAGTTCAACCACCCACGATCTATAGTTCAAGTCCTCCAATATGCTACTATAGGCTCCTTGTTAGAACCATATGCTATGGGTCTTACGGTCATCAAATTCAACCACCCACGGTCTATAGTTTGAGTCCTCTAGAGATTCTTACCCATATCTAGCCAAAAGAGAGTGGTAAACCAACCACCTCCACCTCCAACAACAACAACTATATAATATTTACATTTGAGCATATGGATCAATCGCACTATAACAAATAAGTCACTAGTTTCAAACATAACAAAGTAGTATCTCCATAAGGCAATTAAGCTTAAGCACAAGTTTGTATACATAATAGGTTTCCTCATCACCAATCTTGTTTAAAAAATGTATGACTTAGTCATAGAAGTTCCAATATGCACAAAATACCCATTTCCATCATCATATCGACATGTTAGACCCATAGCAATAAAGTTTATATCAAAATCATTTAGTTTTCCAAAACCCTAGATTTTGACCCAAAATCAATAAACTCATAAAATGGTAGCATAAACAAGCCACACATATAAAAATCATGAATCATGCATATATCACATGTACCTATCTGTTGGTTCCCGTTTTGCTTATACAAGATTGTCAGATATGTTTGATAGATTTAGAACATAATATAAAGAAACAGTAGTTTAAGAATAAGTGTTTATCTCAAAGTTTACTGTATTTCGATATATATCAAAGAACACCAAGAATAGATTAAGAACTGTTTTGGTGTAAAGTTTAAACAGATTTGACGATATAAAGCATAAGAATGAAACTCAGATTCTTGTGTTTTTTCTTGATTAATTTTCACTTAGGAAGAACTCAACATGAGTCTTCCTTTTATACTACTCTAGAAGACCATAAAGCATGAGCTACTGTTCTTCCGACGACATGAACAGTAGAACGGATGGTGTGAGCAGTTGTTCATGCTGTTTTGCATTTAATGGAGCAGACGTCTATGTTGTACTAAGCCCTATTCAATCCACTTAGAGCTTGACACGTGTTGAGGTTTGACAGGGCACGCTTCTATGCAAGTTGATGAACGGATCTAGTAACAGTAGAAAGATATTTTATAAATATCTTCCAAGTCTTTAGTTTGAACCACAGAGGCTCTGCAAAGGATTACAGAGGTTCTGGGTCTGGTCTTCTATAGAGCAGTCTTCACCGGGTTCCGAGTCTAGTCTTCTTTGTGCGTATCACAGAGGTTCTGTGATCTCCTCTGTAACTTCTGTAGCTTCTTGACCTTGATCCTTCGGAAACGGCAGAGCCTCTGTAAGAGGCTTTCTTCACTTGGCCTATTTTTCACTACTTTCAAATACTTCTATGATTAGGAAGATTGAAGCTAACAATCTCCCCCTAAGTAGTGAAAAATAAAAATTTGACATTTAAGTATTTTTGGCTAAGTTAGATAAGACAGAGGTTAAACAATACCTCGAAAGTTCTTTCATTCAAAGATATGCCAGAGGCATTTTACATTAGAGTATAATGAAAGATAAACTTTAACATGGTTTGCAGAGATTGGTTGTTTGAGAATCAGATTTTGGCGTCTTTGAAATCATTGTAGCTTCTGTTATCTCTTCCGACTTCCCTGATCTCTTTGTAGAAACTGATGCAGAGTTATCTTAAGCGGATTGTTGCATCATATTCTCTGATGATTTCATCTGCAGCGTCTCTATCCATTTGCTCAGTATCTCTGTATTTTACAAGGCTTGTTCTGAACCTGTTCAGATTATTGGTTGCGTACTTCTGACAGTCCATGGTCACAAAAAGTTTAACTTTGCCTTGTGGGTTCTGAAATACTAACCCGAACCTTGGTTCTGTAATGATTGAGTTGGGCACGGCGTCAGATGGGCAGCGATCCTCTGGTGGTCGTAGGTTCAGATGTTTGAGACCAATATCCTTTCCCAGCTGAAAGTCTGTCAGACTGTAGATTAGAAGTCTTTCCCTCATTTCTTTCTCAACACTTGATAGGCTCTGGTGTTTGGCTCTATGTTGTAGTTGTCCTTCGTCCATTGCAGAAGTTCAGGTAGATCATAGGGATTCAGATTCCTTATGTCAGAATCAGTGAAGGTGGTTTCAGAATTGTTTACCCTTTTTACTCTGTAAAGATTGTACCTGACTCTTGGATAGGTTCTTGTGAAGGAGAACCTGCAGAAGATTACCTTTTTGATTTTATGAATTGAGAAGACTTCTGCTCTGGTTCTTGGCTTTGTTCTACTGAAGATGTTCTCAAATTCTTCTCTGATGTTCGTATTTGTGATTTGATCTGTTGGATGGAGGTTCTGAAAGGGTTGTTTGTCGAGATATTTGTACACCACTTCTTCCATTTCTTCATATGTTGGACCATGTGGTGGCACTTGTCTTCTGAGACTCTCCATCTGTTGAACAACTTCTGCAGCTCTGCCAGTAAGTGGAATGTCTGACAGGGGCTTTAATCCATATGCCCAGTCCTCTTCTTCAGGCTTTGGAGTTTGAAAGGCATCAAAGGAGCTCTTCATCAGTTTTTATGTAGGATTGGGCACTGATTTCTTTTTCTTGGGCTCTTCTGTCATTTTTGCCTTTCCCTTGTCTTTGGCTTTTGGAGGTGCAGAACCTGTTGCTTCTGTAGGTTTGGTTGTTGGTGCTTCTATTGGAATGATGGGGGTTGCCTCTGTAGATTTTGACACTTGTCTTTGTGAGGACTTTGTGGTGTTGGTTCTATTGGCTTGATTTGCTCTGTAACCTCTGTTGGAGGTTCTTTGGTGACTTGTTCTGTATGCTTGGTTTCTGTTGGTGAAGGTTGGATATCAAATCTTCTTGCCAATTTGAAAGCTAATGTGAACCTGTGCCTTTCTTCTTCTCTATGCGCCATTCGTTCAGTCATTGTTTTGTGCATATTCCTTAGAACAGGAGAAGCAGAGGTCGTTGCTCTTTTTGGTTTTTGGGCAATAGACTTTCTTCTTGGTATGGTTTGGGGTTTTTCTGTTGATTTTGTAGTTGGAGAGTGAAGATCTTCTTCTGTGGAGGATGACAGATGTTGAACATCTACTCCAAACATTGTAGGGAATTCCACAGAGGTGGGTGTTGCCTCTGTGGTCTTTTGACCTTTTTCTCTAGGTTGTTGGTTTGTTAGATTTTCTTCCAAGATTATTACCACAGGGGTGGTTGTTGCCTCTGTAGTCTTTTGAGCAGTTTCTGGTACATGGGTTTCTTCAGCGGTTGATTCCACAGAGATGGGTGTTGTCTATGTGGTCTGTTGAGTTTGTTGATCTTTGGGTTGTTGTAGAGGGGCTTGGCTGATTGGTTCTGCTGCGATTGGTGGAGCCTGTAGTCCTCTGGTCGTAGCTTTCTCCCTTATATTCCCCCCCTCAGGATGATCTGATGGACCAGGATGGTCATCATCAGAGTCATCCTGACTCTTATCAGAAGTACCCTCTGCTCTGCAGGAAGCTTTGGGTTTCTTTGGTAGTTCTGCTCCTGCGGCCATCAACTTCGTACATACATCATCACAGAGGCCGATTAGAGTTGCAAGCTCTGCTTCTGTGTTGAAGCGCATTTTGCCGACACTTTTTCTGAATTCTTTAACGTAGTTGGCCTTTGCAGAAGTGAAGGAGACGATGACTTTTGTGACCTGGTTTATCATATTTTGCCCGAGCTCTGTTAGCTGTGCTCTGGTCATGTAGTCTTTTGGCTGCATCAGTATTGTGTTGCGCATTGCTTCTGCTTGAACGTTTTGCAGAGCCTTCTGAAGATCTGTAGTTGTGAGGCTCTGTGACTTGTTGGATTGTTTGTTCATTTGTTCAAGGAAATACTTGACTGATTCCTTGAATGTAGATGTTGCGGCTATTCCGAAATCTTTAGCAGCAGAAGTGGCTGTTGTTGTGGCAGTTGTTTGAGAGAAGACTTCATCTCTGTTATGGCGGATTTCACCTCTGTGGACAGATTGTCCATTTTGGTGTTCAGATTTAGCAAGGCCGTTGATGTTGTCTCGGTAAAAGATGTGAAAGAGCTTTGCACCTCTCTCATTGTTTGGTTCACAGAGGTGACAAGGGTTTGGAACTCATCCCTTGATACTTGTGTCCCTGGTGTAACCCCTGGAGGAACAACCCCTTCTCCAGAGTGAGTCCCTGTTCCTGGGACACCTTCATTCACCCTTGTTTGTACGTTGGGGGTGGAAGGATTTCCATCTGATCTTCGAGAAGAAACCTGAGTTTCGATCTCTACAGAAGTTCTGTGAAGAACAGTGTCCAAATCCACTCCAGAGGTGGGTATCGGAATGTTCTTCTGTTGACTTGGAGACTTGTCTAGAGTCTCTTCGTCTTTGTGCTCACTACTTCTCTCTGAAAGAAGTTTTGGCCCTAAATTGTGTGTGGCAGAGGAAACGAATTCCTCTGTAGGGTTTTCTAGTGTGATCTGGGGCGATGGATTACGAACTATAGGTGAGTCTCTTCGAGGAGACTCCCTAGGAATGGATTCCCCGGTTTCTGTGGGCGCAGAGGTTGAAAGAATAACCTCTGGCTGGATGGGTTGGGATTGGATCGAGCTGTGCTGCTCTTTTTCAATAACTCCTTCTGCAGCTAGACCTGCGGAGTTAGATGTGTGGGTTGCACTGGGAGGGGGTGAGGGATGTGTGCCTTCTGCAACTTCGGCATCTTTTTCTTTTTCATTTTCTTTTCCTTTCATTCTATCTAAGGCCTTTTTAACTTCATCTCTGTTCCACAGAGCTTCTGCTTGTAGCCTAAGCCTTTCCCTAGTTTTATCATCTGACAAGTCGATTTCTTCTATTCCTTCTTCTGAAGCTTGGCTTGGACTCCTTCTGTGGACGTCCAGTCCCTGTTGGATGAAGGGATTTTGTAGAATGTTAGGGGTTTCAGACAGTTGATCTCTGGGGGTTTGATCATCTTCTTGCAGATTGGTGTCAATGCCAGAGATAGAGAAGTCTTGTTCTTCTGTGGTGTGGTGGTCAAGTGGTGGTGCATTCCACCCAGCTGTATTTACGGTGTTAGCAAAGTCAGGGTGTTGAAGGAAATCGTTTAAGTTTCCTTGATGAGCGAATCGATCTGGGGATTGATAAGGTGATTGATATTCCTCTTCTGCAACTTCGACTTCTGCATTTTCATCTTCTGCAGTTTCTTCGACCCGGGTTTCTGCGATCTCTTTTTCAACATCTTCTGCAGCTGCCTCTTCTGCGATGGTAACCATTTGATCAAGTGATTTCCCATGCATCTTTTTGGTCTTCCTCCTCTTGGGTTTTTGTGCCCCTTCTTCTGTGGGTTTTTATTTTCTTTTCTTTGGTTTTGGAGAAGAGGGAGAAGCAGAGGAGCCAACTTCTGTGGCACGAGGAGGTGAAGGTTGATCTTCTGTAATGTTTGTAGAGGTGCCTTCTGCAGTTTTCCTCTTCTTTGTTTTTTGGGTTAGAGGCAGAGTCTTTAGAAGAAGACTTCTTCCTCATGTGCTCATCACGTTTGGCCATAAAACTACGTTGGAATTCCAAATGTTTTGCCAGTTTCTTCTTCTTTGATTTTGTAGAGAGGGGTTCTACAACTATAGTTCCTAGGGGGACACCTAAATGCGGGGGTGTCATAAGGCTTGGTTCTGGAGTCCTGTGATCGCGTATATACTCTCGCTTAAGGGTTTTGTTCGTGGCATATTTCAGAAGCCTTTTTGAAAGAGGTCTGCAGTGGTTGTAGCCTTCAGCATGATCGGTGGGGATGTTCTTGTTCGTCGTGAACTGTTTGGGAATTTGTCCTTCCATTGGCCAGTTCTGCATCATTAGCAGAGGTTCGAACAGAACTCCCAAGATTCCTTGGAATTGCAGAGGCGGTAGATATGTGGGATCAGTCTCTTTAGCCTTTGGCCAGTTCTGCATCATTTCTGTCGATTGTATTGATGATCTCCTGCAACATGATGGTCGAGTAATCGAGTGGGAGATCGTAGTAGACCCCATACATGATGGTTAAGATCTTATGCGAGCTCTGGTCAATGCTGCCTATCTTCCCTGTCAGGCATCTGTTGAAGATCGTAAACAAGGTGTTCCACAGAGGTGGTAGTCTGCCTCTGCGGAAGTCATTTCTCTTCCTCAGGTGGGTGTTGTACCCAAGCATTTCTACAAAACGACAGAGCTCGTCGTCTGTAGGTTGTTCTGCATATGTTTTCAATCCCAGAAGACCTCTTGTTGGTAGATTGAACCCCAGAGAGAACATTGTTCTATTAAATTTGAGTTCCAGATGCTCTGAGTTATCCGGCTTTGAGATGTATCCTTTGATCAGTGAATCATCTTTATCATATCTGCAACTCTGCCAAAATTGGTTCAAATACCTAACAGGTATTTTCTTTGGGGTTCTTGAGAGTAAAGGGAAGAGTATATGATTTTCCATTATGTGCAGAAGAATGGCATGGACTTCGCCGAAGGCAGTGGGTGAGGGGACCAAATAGCAGTTATTGGATTTGATTGGCAGTATTTTTTCAAAATGATCCTTTGCTATTAAGTTTTGAAGATGAGTGGTCAGAGCAAAGTCCGTTGATTCGCCGGAATCTTCTTGTTCGATATTTTTGGCGAGGTGGGGGTTTTCTGAATGTTCAGAATGAGCAGGTGAATGTTCCGTTGAGTTCGCCGGAGAGTGTGCAGGGGAGATAGCTTGAGAAGATGAAGCCATTGGTAATTAGAATATGATACTTGCAGGTTTTCGCAGGGTTTCGCCGGAGAAGAATGAGGGTTCGTAAAGGTTTTATGAGTGGTTAAGCTTGGGTTTTATATGAGTGTAAAATGGTAGAATTCGAAAGAGTAAAAATATATGGCAATGGATAAATATTTGGAATCCGTACTCAAGTTAGAACGGCGGGTTCAACTTTCCATAGAAAACGTTCCATGTACGCCCAATGAAAAAGAGACACGTAGGCCATGTCAGAGGATGACAGGACGTCGTGCGCGGCTCATTAATGCTAGGCGCGTAGGGTTGTTCTTAGCCACAAGAATTTCACTCTCAGTAAAAGTAACCGTTATTAGTACAGAAATGCCCAAGTTGCAGATTGACAGAACCTCTGTGGTTTACAGAAGCTCTATGATTTTGAAAAACTTGATGTTCAGGCCTCATATATCTCATTGTTATCATGACTCTTTAGGTTCTTCTTTAACCAAAACATTTGTAAAGGCATTTGAGTGGATTAATAGGATTTTAGTGAAGAAATTTCGTTCAGAGGTTTTGAGGCTCTGTAGGAACTTGCAGAAGCTCTGTCAGGGCCAGCAGAAGCTCTATGAAAGAAAATTTCTCATAACTAAAAATCTATCAACGATTTTGATCATCCAAGTTTTGATTTGTACTAAGAAACATTTTTCGGACATATTTGAAAGTTGGTGTCCAAGAAAACTGTTATGGAAAAAGTTTTGTTCGAGAAGGTCATGGTGTGTGTGTTTGGTTTCCGAGATAACATTCCAAAAGATCGATAGAGGTTAAATTTGCGATCACAGAGCATATTTCTGGCAGAACCGCTGTTGAGCTCAGCAGAGGCTCTATGACCTCAAATTTCTCATAACTCAAAATTTATGAACCTTTTTGATCTTTTGATTTTTGAAATGTTATCCACAGTATATTTAGGACGTATTTGACAATTTGTGTCCCAGAAAACTGTTTTCAAAAACTTTTTGTACGAGAGACGTACCTTTTGGTTCTTCTTTTCTCGGCAGTGATGTTTGACTTCTGTCGATATAGATTTATTTGACACTTTTCTTTGGCTCCCCCTTGAAAGATTAACCTCTGTATATCATTTCAAGGTTCCTTTTTCTCCCCCTTGATCTAACCATCTCTGTAGATCAAGTTATTTCCTTCTGCTCCCCCTTGACATATGCTTGGATCAAAATAGGATAAGTTTTGCATAGTACATAGGTCAATTTTTTTTACCAGAGGTTCTGTGGTGGTCGTCAGAGGTTCTGAGCAGACCTACAGAAGCTCTGTGATTTCAAGAACTATTTAAGATTGAGAATTTACATACAGAAAGAAATCAATCAAATCATTTAAATAAAGTAGTAAAAATATATATTTATTCATAAAAGATAAAGCTATACTCTACAGAGGATTTTTATGTCATATTAATCATTCCTAACTTACCCACCAAGAAATTGAATCTTTTCTCGTCTAAGGCTTTGGTGAATAAGTTCGCAAGTTGGTATTCTGTGGGCACGAAACGCATCTCGATTGTACCGTGTTCAACATGATGTTTCAAGAAGTGGTACCTTATATCGATATGCTTGGTTTTGGAATGTTGCACCGGATTGGCAGAGATGGCAATGGCACTTTTGGAATCACAGAAGATGGGTATTTTGAATAGAGTGTGGTCGTAGTCTTTTAGCTGAGTCTTCATCCACAGAACCTGAGAACAACAGCTAGCAGTAGCAACGTATTCAGCTTCTGCCGTAGATGTTGACACACAGTTCTACTTTTTGGAGGTCCAACTGACTAGCTTACCACCTAGGAATTGACAACTCCCAGAGGTACTCTTTATGTCGAGCATGCATCCTCCATAGTCTGAATCTGTATAAGCTTTAAGACAAAAGCCAGAGATCTGTGGATACCAGAGACCAAGATTTCTGGTCCCCTTTAGGTATCTAAAGATTCTCTTAACAACATCATAATGTGATTTCTTAGGATTAGCTTGATAACGTGCACAAAGACATGTGGCATGCATAATGTCAGGTCTGCTTGCAGTTAAGTATAACAGAGATCCAATCATGCATCTGTAAAGAGTGCATTCTACAGAGATGCCATCTGGATCTAAGAATAACTTATTTCCAGTGGCCATTGGAGTTTTCATGATAGAGGAATCAAAGATGCTATATTTGGAAAGAATGTCAGAGACATATTTAGCATGATTTATAAAAATTCCCTCTGATGATTGTTTGACTTGGAGTCCGAGGAAGAATGTTAATTCTCCCATCATAGTCATTTCAAACTCACTCTGCATGATTTTTTCAAAACTTTTGCACTCTTCTGCATTAGTAGACCCAAAAATTATGTCGTCCACATAGATTTGTACAAGCATTATTTCACTGTTTTTACGTTTATAGAATAAGGTTGTATCTGTTGTACCTCTGTCGTAGCCATTGACTAGAAGAAAAGTAGAAAGTCGTTCGTACCATGCTCTTGGAGCCTGTTTCAGTCCGTACAGAGCTTTTTCAAGGTAGTATACATGCCTTGGGAACTTTGAGCTTTTAAAACCTGGTGGCTGATTTACGTAAACCTCTTCTTGGATTTCACCGTTGAGAAAAGCTGATTTTACGTCCATCTGATAGACTTTAAAACCTCTGTGGGCTACGAAGGCTAAGAATATTCTTATGGCTTCAAGCCGTGCGACAGGGGCAAAAGTCTCATCGTAGTCTATGCCTTCTTCTTGTCTATATCCCTTGGCCACTAAACGTGCTTTGTTTCTGATGACCACCCCATCTTCATCCTTCTTATTTCTGTAGACCCATTTAGTCCCAATGGCCTGTTTCCCCCGTGGCAGAGGTACTAGATTCCAGACTTTGTTGCGTTCAAACTGCAGAAGCTCATCTTGCATGGCGTCTACCCAGTTTGGGTCATCAAGGGCTTCAGAAATCTTCTTTGGCTCTATTACACTAATAAAGTTTGTAAAGAAACAGAAATTAGTAGTGGCAGACCTTGTTTTTACCGTGTCAGAAGGTTCTCCAATTATCTGGTTCAGATGATGGCTTTTTGTCCACTTAGTTGTGCGTGGAAGATGGTTACCAATGTCATCTACTAGTTCTTCAAAGGCTTCTTGTTGTTCTACTTCTTCTGGTGGAGCCTCTGTCGTAAAGCGTGCCTTTGTAGTTGATCCTACAGTTTGTGGAATGATTGGTATGAGTGGGGATGGAGTTTGTTCCTCTGAGGACGTATAGACTTGGTCCTCTATTTCCTCTGTAATTGGTTCCTCTGTGGATTGTATAGTTTGTTCTTCAGCAGCTTCTGTGGTCGTTTTCCTTGGTGTTTCATCTTCTGCAGTCTCTTCTTCGGTATTTGTATCTGTAGCATTTATAGAAGAAGATGAAGCATTGTTTGGACCTGTTAGAGTTATACCTGTGGGATTTTGATCGACAGAAGATGGTTCTACAGAAGCTCTGATGGTTCCAACAGAGGGATTAATGTCGTCGTGGAACATCTCTAAAAATAGAATATTTAAGTCTTCTTTTGCTTGTGAGATGCCAGAGGATTCCCCTTTAAGTCCGAGTTCTGAACTGATTTGTTAAGAAGTCCTTTGGAATGAATCATCAAAAGGAACATTGATGCTTTCTACGATCTTGCGAATTTTTGTTAGGAATACTCTGTAGGCTTTGGAAGTGGCAGAGTATCCAATGAATTTTCCTTCGTCTGCTTTTACCTCAAATTTTCCTCTGGAATCTTTGTCGTTTAAGACAAAACATTTACCTCCAAACACATGGAAAAACTTGATGTTTGGCCGCCTTTTGTTGATCAGTTCATAAGGAGTCTTGATGTGTCTTTTCACAATGGTTGACCGATTATGTGTGTAACAAGCGGTAGAAAACGCTTCTGCCCAAAAGTTCATCGGTAATCCGCATGCTGATAGCATAGTTCTTGCGGCCTCGACGAGCGTTCGATTCTTTCTTTCGACTACGCCATTCTGCAGTGGAGTGCGTGCGGTAGAGAAGTTCTGTGATATTCCTTCTGTAGAAAGATAGGCTTCAATGACAGAGTTTTTAAATTCTGTGCCATTGTCACTTCTTAACTTCTGTATTCTGCTTTCATAAAGAACTTGGATTCTTTTCATTAGATTTATCAAGATGATTGGAACATCTGATTTCTTTCGGACAAAATCAACCCATGTGAAACGCGAATACTCATCAACTAAGACAAGTATGTATTTCTTGCCACCTAGGCTCTGTATGGCAATTGGACCACAGAGGTCGACATGAAGCATGTACAGAGGCCTAGTGCAAGACACATCTGTTTTGCCTTTGTGGGAAGTTCTTCTGAATTTTCCCATCTCACAGGCAGAACATAAATGATCTCTATTGAATTTAACATTAGGCAAACCTTTAACTAGATCAAGTTTGACCAGTTTATCCAAGGTGTGAAAGTTCAAGTGACAGAACCTGTTATGCCATAACCAGGCTTCCTCACTTTTGTAGGCTACAAGGCAAACTTTGTCCTTGTTCTTGGAACTGAAATTCATTAGATACAGATCACCTCTTCTTTCAGCTCGCAGAAGTTCCATTCCTGTGTCTTCACTTTGCAGAGAGCAGAAAGTTCTTTTGAATAACACATTGAATCCTGTATCACAAAGTTGGCTTACACTCAGTAGGTTGTGTTTAAGGCCATCCACATATGCAACTTTGTATACAGAAACGTCTTTCTTCATTATGACTCCATAACCTTTGATGTGTCCCTTCTTGTTATCTCCAAAAGTTACAGATCCACCATCGAGTGTTTCTTTGTACATGGATAGTGAACTTTTGTCGCCAGTCATGTGCCTCGAGCATCCGGAGTCTAGATACCAGATAGGCACAGACCGCTTCTGCAAGACAATCATTGAGATTTAGGTACCCATATCCACATGGGTCCAATATTGTTAGAATTTTTCAAGTTTGCCTTAGCATTCTTGAAATACATTTTTTCTTTTGTAGAAGAATCAGATTGTTTCTTTGTGGGATTTGACTTTTGAATTTGGGTAGAAAGTAAACAATCTTGACTAGAGAAGTGATTATTTAATCTGAACATAAGATCAAAGCAATGACAGTATTGAATATGAGACGTGATTTGCTTGAACTTTTCATTGAATTCATTGAACTGAGCCACAAAGGCATTACATTCTTTCTTAACATTAGATTTCCTATTACAAGAAGATCTATGAGTACTATAATGTTGATTGCAAAAGTTTTGTTTAGTTCTTGCCTTTTGTGAGTCTCTTCTGTGGTGAACATCTTTCTTCACTGTCACAGAGGAAAAAGATTTGTTAATTTTAGGCCATTTTCCCTTTTGTTGCCAAGTGGGATTTTCGTTAATTTGCCTTAAAGGTTTTGAAAATTTTGAACTTTTAGGATCTACAGAGGTCTTCTTTAACATATCAAGCTCAGCAGAGGTTTTGACTTGTAAAGATATGTTCAGAAAATCTGGGCAGATAGGTATCTCTATGATTTTCTCTTTGGGAGAAAAAGTTATGTTAAAAACTTCAGAGGAGAATTTAACATCCTCTGTGTCATAGTGAACTATCCTTGATGTAACATCAGTCTCTGAGTCGTCAGAAGACGAATCGTCCTCATATACAGAGGTTGATTCATCTCTTTCGACAGAGGCTGAAGTTTCCGAGCATGTATCATACGAGCTTTCTTCCTCTGTAAAATAATTTTCATAGATGGTAGAGGTTTCTGATAAGATCTCTTCAGCGAGAATTTTATCTACAGAGGATGTACAGAAGTTTTCTACAACGTTTGTTTTCCATACTTCCAAAATTTCCTTTTCAATTGTTTTTGTAAGTTTTTTTTCTGAAAAAGTGGGTGTAAACTCAGGAGCTTCTGCTGATAATTTCTTTTCAACATTTATCATACAGACAAAAGCAACCTGCGTTTGAGTCGCTGGTTTACCAAACATAAAGATACCAATCTGATCTTGCGTTTTCAGATATTTCTTTGGTTTGATTCCTCTATTGACAGAGGTTGAAGATGATGAATCTGTGTTTTCAAACCACACATTGATCATCTTCGTATGTTTCCTTAAGTGAGGTTCCACAGAGATTTTAGCCCTTTTACTTACAGAGAGTAAGTTTGGAAAATCTGGTTTGTTTGTTTTTCCCAACACAAACAGAGAAGACAGAGGTTTAATTCTTTTGCCTTCAACACCTAGGGTAATATCATCGTACCCTATACCTCGTCTTCCTATTTGTGAGTTTACTTTTTCATAAACCTTATGTGCATTTTATAGTTTTTGAGTAAAACTTCTCTTCTGGGTAGATCTTGCCAAAGTACCTCTCTCTCTCTCTCTTTGAAAGTATTCCTTGAGAGCTCTTATGTCAGTAGTTTCACTTCTGGAAACTGAAAGTTCTTTTGTTTTGATTTTTAACTCAGAGGTTAATTCAGAAATTTGTTTTTTTAAAGGATATAGATTTTTGTTCCAATTCTTTTCTATTCTCTCCTTTTCTTCAAAAATTTTGGCTTTTTCTTGAGTGAGAAGTCGTACTTCTCTCTCATTAAAGGTGAGTCTTTTCTGAATGCCTACATTTAATTCTTTTAGTTCAATCAGTTCAATAAGTTTAAGTGAATCATCATCTACAGAATTAGTACAAGAGGTAGAGTTTGAAGTGGATACCTCAGTGCCGGAGTCGATTTCTGCCATGCCACAGAACAGGGCATTGGTTGTGTATTCTTCGTCAGAGGTAGAGTCTGACTTGAAGTCCTCTTTGTTCGCCTCAGAATGCCCTTTGTTCGCCATTAGATATTTTTGTGCATAATACTCAGCCTTCTTTTTGTAAAAAGTTGAGTCCTTCTGTGGGCGATTTGGTCTGCTTGTGCACCCATTTGCGAAATGACCTGGCTTCCCGCAGTTGAAACAACCTTGGGAAGTGTTTCCAGCACGATCGTCGGACTTTTGTCGGTCTCCACCTTTCTCCGATCGGCATTCGTTTGCGTAATGACCAGGCTTGCCACATTTGTAACATTCTTGTTGTGTGTGGCTCACCTTGTCATCTGACCTCTGTCGGTTACTACTTCTGTAGTTTCTGTCGCTTGACCTCTGTCGGTCACTTCTATCATTTGACCTCTGTCGGTCACTTGATTCTTCTCTTCTTCCGTTATCTCTGTTGTCACCTTGGTTGTCTCTGCCATATCGATCATTTCCTGAACCTCTTTGGTTTCCTCTGAACTCTCTTGTCAATAGAGCTAAGGATTTAGCTAATGACGCAAGAGTTATCTCTTCTTCTATCAGCTCGTCTTCTTCGCTATCAACCATCACTATTTTCTTCTTTTCCTTTTTCTTCTCCTCTGTTGCTCTCTCATTTCTTGGTCTTTTTGCAGCCTCTGTAGAATTACTAACCAATGCATATGGTGCAATGGTTAGTGTTTTAGCCTGTGCTATTTGAGGCTCTTGTGCGGCTAGTGTTCCATAGAGATCAGAGAGAGTCCAGGAGTCTAGATCTTGGTTTGTTTGTAAGGACATAGACAGCTGGAGCCATTCATCATTCAGGCTTTTTAGAAACATGACATTATTTTCTTCTGAGGTTCTGTGAATGCCAGACTTTCTACATTTGTTTATGAGAGAGTTGAACCTGTCGTACGTCGTTTGCAGAGATTCTGTTGCAGAGGCTCTGAATGCATGATATTCATTTATGTACCGTGCCCTTCGGTTCTTCTGCGTTTTAGCACCCCTTTTCAACTGTCTTTCTAATTCTTTCCAAAGATCGTGCGCAGTTTCGCATGCATCTAAGGATTGAAAAAGTTCGTTGGGGATAGCCATTATCAATATTCTTTTTGTTTTCTGTGCAACTTCATCTTCTGCCTTATCTTCATTTGACCATTCTTCTTTTGGCTTCGGTTTTTGATGTTCAGGGATTTCAGGAGATTCAGGAGTAGCTGGTACTCGTGGTACAACTATCATGGGAACAAGAGGAAGGTTGTAAAGATATTGTACTAGATTTTTTTCAATACCCTCAAAGAAATGGACCATTCTTATTTTCCATTGAGGATACTCATCTCGAAGGAGAGTAGGAGGCTTGGTGAGTGAACCAGCAGTAAAGAAGTTATTTGTATTTGTCATTGTAAAGGTTCTGAAAAGATAGTATGATTAAAGAGTATGAGTCTGATGATTTGGAAAGTTTTCTGGGTTTGAACAGTTCCCAGAGTACACTTTAATGGAGTTTTAACCTAGAAATGAGGAATAGGTTAAAAAGGAATGATGTCTATCACCAATCTTGTAACAAAGAGGATCACTTGATATTGAAAATCAAGGTTTGCTCTGATACCAATTGTTGGTTCCCGTTTTGCTTATACAAGATTGTCAGATCTATTAGTTCGAATTTATGTTTGATGCGGAAGCGTATTTGATGAACTAACAGATATGTTTGATAGATTTCGAACATAATATAAAGAAACAGTAGTTTAAGAATAAGTGTTTATCTCAAAGTTTACTGTATTTCGATATATATCAAAGAACACCAAGAATAGATTAAGAACTGTTTTGGTGTAAAGTTTAAACAGATTTGACGATATAAAGCATAAGAATGAAACTCAGATTCTTGTGTTTTTTCTTGATTAATTGTCACTTAGGAAGAACTCAACATGAGTCTTCCTTTTATACTACTCTAGAAGACCATAAAGCATGAGCTACTGTTCTTTCGACGACATGAACAGTAGAACGGATGGTGTGAGCAGTTGTTCGTGCTGTTTTGCATTTAATGGAGCAGACGTCTATGTTGTACTAAGCCATATTCAATCCACTTAGAGCTTGACACGTGTTGAGGTTTGACAGGGCACGCTTCCATGCAAGTTGATGAACGGATCTAGTAACAGTAGAAAGATATTTTATAAATATCTTCCAAGTCTTTAGTTTGAACCACAGAGGCTCTGCAAAGGATTACAAAGGTTCTGGGTCTGGTCTTCTGTAGAGCAGTCTTCACCGGGTTCCGAGTCTGGTCTTCTTTGTGCGTATCACAGAGGTTCTGTGATCTCCTCTGTAACTTCTGTAGCTTCTTGACCTTGATCCTTCGGAAACGGCAGAAGAGGCTCTCTTCACTTGGCCTATTTTTCACTACTTTCAAATACTTCTATGATTAGGAAGATTGAAGCTAACACTATCTTTGTAAAACCCTTATTATTCCAACAAAACCCTAAAATCCCCAAAGTTAGGTTTTTGATGGAAATTCATCCAAATCAAGAACAAGAAGGGAGGAGATGTTTAAAAGGTTAGAAATACATAATTCCACTTATATAAGTTTACGAAAATGAGAATGAACTCACCTTGGGGTCAAAAGATTGAAACCCTAGAACCTTAGATGAAGTGAGATGGAATGCTTGAGCTTGGATGAGTGCTTGAAACCCTTACACTTGAGATTAATGTAGCCAAAGATGAGCAATAATGATCAAGATAGTGATAGGTGGAAGAAACTAATGAGGGAAGATGGTTGGGTGAAAACCCACCAAGAATTGAGAGAAAAACGAGCTCCAATGCTTCCAAAATAAGTGACAAATGATTACAAAATCGGGCTTCCAATTTTTATACCCAGATCGCCGACCGTGATTGTGCCATGCGATAGTGACACGACCACTATTGCTGGTCACCATCGCTCAAGATGTACCGCGGCTCCAAGCCTTCCCCACTATAGTGCCCCGCGAGAGTGACCCTGTGTCACAATCGCGGGCACCGAGGGTTTTCCTTCCCCGCGGCGATGGTGCCACGCGATCTTGACATCTTTTCACTATCGCTGGCATTATCACGAGCCCTGTACCGACCCTCCAAAAGTCCAATTTCTTCCAAAACAACCATCCTCTAGCGCTAGTACTCAAATTAAGTAAGCGTTTAGATCTGAATTATAAACCATGCCTCAGATTTTGCTTTAAAATATAAGAATCTAACACTTACAAATTTCGGAGTGATACAGGATCACCACTCATACACATGCTAATTACACCTACTCGATATTAGCTGGAATGAATGTTGGCATTGACATAGTTTGTTTTCTCCTACCTTTATGTAAGCATTTAGTACTAGATTGTCTTTATGTAAATCTAGTTGTCTATTTTGTGTTTTGCACTCATGTTCACTTGTTTGTGTAACGTATTATCATTCCTCTATTTTCTTGGATCATTTTGGAGGATATTAGAAATTTGTTTTGGGCTTCTGTTCATTATTTTTTTGGTTAATGGATTGGGCATATTTCGTTTCTAGTCGCAGTGTGGACTGGATTAATTGTTGGACGTGGGAAATGCTTCAATTAAAAAGTTAGGCGACAACAAAGATTTTGTATATTAATGTTTGGTCCTGTTGATTTGATGGATGATCGGGCAGCTTATTCACGAATCACAATCTTAAATCTCGATTAAAATGACCCACATTTAGGGTTAGAGTCTTAGAGATGGCCAAATGGGCCCGACCCGGTCCGAGATCGACATTTAAGGATCGGTTACGATATTGTACCGAAAAAAAGGCCCGACCCGGGACATGCCGAATTTTTTTAAAATTAACTTATAAATGTATTTTTAAATGTATTTTTAAAAATATTACAAATTCCAAATTTCTTAAATACTTGAACTAATGCTTTAAAAGATTGCACATTCCAAATTTTTACTTATAGTGATTTAAAACAATAATAAATTATTTATAAAGATGACATGTCGATATTTTGTTCATGGTAAAAAATAACACATCGGTGGTACTTTATAAAAAAGAGTTATGTAGACAATTTTTAAGAACCAACTAAGTTACCTGTTTAAATGACCTTAAGTATGGTCATGGTGAATTTGTAGCACTTTGACTATTGGTTACATTAATGACATAAAAAATAAATAAAGCCATTGTCGTACCAGTTTTAACATGGCCATTCATTACCCTAAGGCCATAGATATTTAATTTAACCGTGGCATTAGCTATATTTACAGATACACAAATTTCATATTAACCATGATCAATTCGTTACATACGATTACATTTAATCCTTAGAACTATGATTGTTGCTTTCATTTTGGTCACACAGAATAATAAAAAATGTGGCAAATTATGACTTATGCTTAATGTTTAGAATTCTTTCTATTGGCTGCGATAATAAAAAGACCATGGCTATCGGTTATCATTTAGTCACACAATAAAGTTATAATTGTGGCCATAAGTTATATATTAGCCTTACAAAATGAATTGTTAGAACTGTGGCTAACCGTGACATATACTTACAATCATGCAAATTTTGTGTTAACCATAAGCAATTCATGATACATAGTTACACTTAATTATATATCCATGCCTATTGGTTACCTTTTGGTCATACAAAATTAAAAAAAAATCATGGCTAATGCACGACATACAATTATGCTTAATATAAAAGTTATGGCTACCAATTACCTTTTGGTCACACAAAAATATTAAAAACTATAGCCAAATTAAAGACATGTGTTATGATTAATTTTATAACCATGACTATTGGTTACCTTTTGGTCACACAAAATAATAATAAATTGTGGTGGCTAATTCACAGCATACAATTACGTTTAATATAAAAAGTTATGGCTACCGGTTCCCTTTTGGTCACACGAAATATTAAAAACCATGGTCAAATTCATGACATATAGTTACGCTTATTTTTTAGAAATGTGGCTATAGGTTAACTTTTGGGCACACAAAATAATAAAACACTAGTCAATTCAAGACATATAGCTACACTTAAATTTTAAAACCATGACTATTAGTTACCTTTTGGTCATGCGAACTATTAAAGATAAACCGTTTATTAGTCATACAATTGATTCGTTAGAATCATGACTATTGGTCAGCTTTTAGTCAAAATAAAATATTTTAATCGTTGTTTTAGCTATACTAATGGCAACACATATTTCATATTAATTGTGGCGAAATCACCACATATTAGTTACACTTCATATTTATAAGTGTGACTATCGGATACCTTTTGGTCACGCAAAATGACATAAACCATGGCTATTGACATCTGTGACTTTTGGCCACGTTTTATGAATTTTCGTGGCTATATATATTCTTTTGGTCACCGAAAATTGGCTTCATGTGGCCATATGTCAGTCTATGGACACAGATAATAACTATCACAATATAAAATCATGGTTTAGACAAAAACCATGGCTATAAATTTGTTTATGGACACAGTTTTTATTCATTAATTGCAACGGGAAAAAAATTGTAGCCATAGAGAACCATTTAGTCACGGTTTTATCTTAACCATGGCATTATGTGTAAACATTTTTTGTAATGGTCAAGTTTATTGAGTTAAATCGTGGCTATCCCAATACTCAAATTTTATTTATGACTTTTAGTCACGGTTCTAAACCCAACCGTGACTAACTTCTATTTTCAAAGTCGTGGAAAAAGACCGTTTTTGTACTAGTGGATTGATTTTGTGTTACTCGCTTGCACAAAAGGACGAATGTACAAAGTATGATTGCTTTTCTGTCCTCAATCATGCTTACCAACTACTTAGCCTTACTGTTCTTATGCAGCCAAAACTATGCCATATTAAAAGGACATGCATTCCACTCATTTCTTGACACATGGATTATACCCTCTGAGGTGCATTAAATGAAGTGAGTATATATAGCAATGATGACCCCTCTTCCATGTTATGATTTCATCTTCTTTCTTACTCTCTCCTCTCGTGTTCTTATCTTTCTTATGCAAGAAAAGCTTACATATTTGTAGCAGAAGCTAGGAACAAAATACGTTATATTTTGATACACTTTGCTTTCTATAAAATTATAAGTAGTTAGATCTTTATAATTTGATTATATATGTGATTGTGGAGCCGAGATTAGTGCAATAATGTAGAAATCAATGAATAATAATCAATAAACACGATTTGATATCAAGTTGTCATCCATCTATTTCATTCAATGATAAACCATTCAGAGTGTTTACAATATACGGTTACAATGGCATGAATGAATTAACCTACAAAACAAGGCTAACACAACATTATATACTAAGGCCTAAGCCTAAGGCCCACGACCCATTAACACATTTAAGCCCAAATAAGAAAGTTACAAGATTAACCCATGAACTTCTATTCAATACAATTTATTCCCAACAATCTCCCCCTTTGAATCGAAGTTCAATGTCGCGCCAGTTCGGAACATATCTCTTTCGAAGTGCAAAGAGGATCTCGAAGCTTTAGATGGATTTGCGGAACTCGAGACGGTCTTCGATTATCTCCAAGGCTTCTCGGGCATTTGTCTCATTGAGGCTAACGAGAAATGTCTTCGGCATCTGTTCTTCCTTGGCAATAATATCTTTCAGGGCGTCTCTAACCTTCATCAGTGTTCCATCGCAAAATCTGTTTACATGGCTGAAACGGAGAAATCTCTTTTCGTTTTGTTCATTCAGATAGATGATTCCGAATTCTGGTTCTAGCAGCAAAGTGTTGACGAGGTACATCTTCAATTCAGGAGCTTTCTGATCAAGTTTCAGCAGATTGATTTTCTTCGTTCTGTGTTCGACTCCAATCTGAAAATCGGTAATATAAGACATGGTTACCGTGTATTTCAGGAATCGCTTGACTGCTTCGAGGGCTTTGGTGATGTGGAACGGTCGGATAGTTCGGGTTCAGAGCTCTTTGAGGATGGCATGGAAGTCGTTCAGTTTGAGATTCTTGAAGTCGGCTTCAGAAAATATCCATTCTTTCCCATCTTCTCTTTTGACGGTAAAGACTGGGTACTAGATTTTCGGAATTCGGTCTGACCTGATGTTGGTGACTTCGATTATCTTGTGCTTTGTTCGGACCTGACTGAACGGTAAACACCTTTTCATGGCCTTTAAGTATTGCTTCTTGTAGACGTCGTCGAACTTAGATAATCTGAGGCAGAAGGTTGGATCGAGCGGTCGTAGCTTGTGGATGAATAATCTCTTTAGGGAGTCCTCTAGGAAGGGAATCATGATTATGATTTTCTCCCATTTCACAGGTTGGGGTTGATCAGAAGCTGTATCGGGTTGCGAAGATGTCGGTTGTGCGGATGTAGAAATTTTGGGTAGAAATTGAGCATAAGCAGTCGTACTCTGAACGGATTGAAGAAGAAACTGATCGTAATCGAAGTCATCATCAGCTTCAGTCGGGAAGATCAAGTTTACCTCGGAGTTTATTGCACCGGCGACTTTTTCGTACCATGCATTTTCGGTTTCCGGGTCAATCTTTGATTCAAGGTCTATCATTTCAAACTATGGTCGTTCCATAGCTGTAAATTCGATCAGTGCTTGATTTTCTCCCTCGGGATTTTCAATCGTTGGGTCTTCTTTATCGGATATATCCATATCGACAACCATGTCGACTAGACTCAGTTGGGTTTGTGGTGGATCTTCTGATGGTGCCACATGTGATGGTTCCAGTTGAACCATTGGAGTGGTGTCGACGTTGATTGGCTCAGACTCTGATAATTTCTGACCCGTGTACTCCCCCTCACGGTGATCAGGATCATCCTGGTCATCGTGCGAGAGTTTGAGTCCGCCAGCTTGGCATTTACAAGGTTGAAAGGGCGTTTCGAACGTCCTTCAGGGTCGAGTCAAACTGGTCCAATCTTGTAGAGATGGAGGCCGGTGTAGCGGATACCTGAAGAACGGAGCACAGAAATAAGATCAGTTTCGGTTGATGAGTCGGAGTTAGTTTGTTGTAGTTGTTGGGCGAGAAGCATAGTCTTTAGGTCATCCACCGAGTACGATGGCTGAGCCGGTGCCGGTGTAGGTGTTGGTACGGTTTCAGGTTCGACTACTTTCTCCTTCCCCTTAAATAAACTCCTGACTTTGTCAAGTTCCGTCTTAAACTCCTAGGTCATTGCTTCGTGGAAAGCCTTTAAGGCGTCGTCCAAATAATTCCTCGACACAAAGTCGGGTAAATCACCACCGGGATCACTTAGATTACCCGTTGAGGTCACAACTGTTGAAGTAACAGAAATGCCACCTGCGTTCATAGTTGGCGTGATGTTAGCTATGGTAGGATTTCCATCCGATCCTTACAATCCACTCGAGGTCAGACTTGCTACGGATGTTCCAATCGGTTCACTAAATTCACCGATAGTAGCAGTCGAGATCTGTGTCCTAGCCAAAAAATTTAATAATATGTCAAGTGGGTCTAGACTTGATGGTACACAGAAAGAAGTCGAGAACGGGGGCAGCTGTTCTCTATTTTCAATATCAAAACTCTCTGAGTGAGAGAACGATAGATTGTGTGCTAAATCCCCGTATGAAGTTGAAACAAACAACTGTTGAGAGTCGTTTGAGTGGCTAGGCAGGTCGTGCAATGGCGTCGCTATGTCCATGACGTCTTCTTCAATATCTCGTCCCAACGGATGAGACGAGATAGTAGATGTGGCTACCTGGGCGACACTGGTTCGGTTACGCTCATTTACCTCTCTATTTAGTGGGCTTGATCTCTCATGATTCTTTTTATATCTCTACTCTCTCCGCCTCACTTGTTCAAAATTTTCAACTAAATCTCCCTCGTCTCTCCTTATGTCACGTATTAGGCTCGGGGTTAGGTGTTTCGGAGGGTGTGGGTGAGTTAGATGGAGTTTCCTCGGTAATGGGTGGGCGATATACGATACAGGGTGGTATCAGGGATAAATAGATGGCTTGATCCGTATCGGAGTCGGTGCTTTCGGAATCCAAGGTGCCGGTTTGGGTTAACGGAGAAATCGGTTTAGTGGTGTCGGTTCCAGGGTCTTGGTGTAGTAGGGGGCATTGACGACCGGGACCTCGTGTAGAGTAGTCGACGGTCCGGCGTCATCAGTGGTACGGGTGGTTGTGGTAGTAAGTGGGGGAGTAGGTGGTCGGCTTGTGTATATGCGGAAAGGTTGGCCTGAAGAGGGTCTAGTGGAATGGCTAGTACCGACACGCGAATCCTCCGCACTGCCCGCTCCAGTTCCCCTCACTTGATGTTCTCTCAACACACCCCGTCTGGGAGCCCCAGCTACCCTAACTCTACCGCCACTAGTTCTAGGACCCTCACGCCGCTCGGGCCTAGCTCCCCAGGGAGGTCCCTCCGACTCTCGCTGGACCATAGAAGCACCTACACCTAACGTTTGTCTATACGCTATCACACTCGGTGCTTGCGGATTCGCATATGCCAGTATGGCTTTGGGGATACGCATGGCTTGTGCGTTGGACGGGTTATGAATAACAGGATAGTGAAGGCTGAAAGGTTGACATACCGGGTGGTTGGCGTGACGTGGAATGTTCGGGTTGGCGTCCATGTGTTGGCGGATAGCAAGTTGCAGGAACCAGATAAATGGGATGAACTTGCGTTCTTTCTCCCGCCATTGTCACAAATGTTCTTCACCAGCTTATGCCAAATGATTCTGGAAAAGTCCACGTGGCGGTTGTAGATGACGGCATGGACTAGGCGAAGGAAGTTGCTGGTGCACTGGTCTATTGCTTTCCACCTTGAGGATAGACACCTGTTCAGGATGGTGAAAAGGGTGTACCATAGTGGTGCCAGATAATTGCGGTTGAAGGCGGAGGGACGGTTCAGCGCGTGGTTGTATCCTAGAGCCCGAATTTCGGCACAGAGGGTGTCATCGTCAATTGTTGGATCAAAGGCAGCTCGGCCTCCATGGGTGGCTTCAGGTAATGACAGGAGTTGGCGGAAGGAAGCTGGCGTGAGTACGAACGGGTACTGGTCAATCATGGCTTCAATCCTTTGGGTATTGTCGTCGGTGACTACTCAGATGGTGTTCCAGACTTGCTGTAAGTATAGAACTGGGACGTCAGTGGTCGAGGTGAGTGCATAACGGAGTGGCTGGCCGAGGAGGATGTCCACGACTACTCGATTTTGGGGTCGGAATTCAGCAACATCGAGGTGGTGGTTGTTTCCCTCGATTTCAGAGATATCATCGGGTGAGACTAAGGCATTTTCGGTGGCCTCGTCAATGAATTCCTCTTGGTGTGGGTTGCCTTGGTGTTGTTGGTCAGCCATTTGAGTACCTGAAAGACAAAGTGTTAGAATACGGCAGTTTGTGAAGTGTTAGTGCGTACCTTGGCGAGAATCGGCTCAATCTGAAAGTGTTTGAGGAATGGCAGTGTGAAATAGGGTATTCGAATGGCTCAAAGTATCCAGAACCAAGTTACTGGATGATAATAGTAACTGGATACACCAAGTTACTGGATGATAAACAAAATCGGTTACCGGATACTTATTAGAGAAAAAACAAACTTACCGGTTGTATATGGGTTACCGGATAACCTGAGGTTACCGGATGAAATAGGACATTCCGGATAAGCATAAATTACCGGAAGCCACTTACCGGATGAAATGCTTACCGGAGACTATGGAGGTGTCCGAATGACATGCTTCCCGGGTGAAAGGTATCCGGATAGTTCGGAAGTGTCCGGATAGTTTGGAAGTGTCCGGATAGTTCTAAACTATCTGGGCGACATCTGGGTCGGCCAAATCGCATAAAATACCGATTAAATGAAGAATCTAGGCTAATAGACGTGATCTAATCATGATCTAGAAGTATGTGGAGGCACATATTTTCGAAATGAAGCCGAAATGAACCGAAAATCCATTGGAAGTCGAACCGTCAAGGGTTTCGACCGAACGAACTCGGAATCGATCGATTAATCGTTCGATTTGTGATGTGAGTGTGTGTGATACTATATTAAAAGCGATTAGGAGAGGTTTTGATTAACTTACCTTGAGTTTGGAGAGCAAAAATCGAGCAAAAGGAGCAATTTGAGTGCTGTCCGAGAGTGTGTGTGATGAGAGGGTTTTAGACGCGAGTATCCGGGAAAAATGAGAAATGGAAGGAGTCCGGATATTTATATGGTGGGTCAAGGTTACCGGGTGGGACGTCCAGAAACCTACCCGGTCCGGATATGGTGTCCGGATACCAGTCCGGGAACTTAGAAAAATTTTCCAAAATGGACCCTGCTATTTGCAAAATTGACTTTTTCTATTCCAAAACAGTTGGTGAATAAAAAACGCTCCCCCTTGGATTGTGCACAAAAAGTTAAGATTTCTCCCCCTCGGATTGTCCATGAGAAGTGCCTTTGAAACAAAATTTGAGATAGAACACACACACAAAAACAAACTTTATGACTTGGAAGGGAAAAAAATTGTGTGACGCTCCCCCTCAAATAAAGAACGAACTTGCTTGAACGGACTTAATCGGATGTCCTCCCCCTGAACACATGAACAGTCTTGTGAAACGCACGGGTATTAAGAAAAAATATAGTAGACGCGAGTAAGAAATGAAAGGAAATCACAAACGAATTTAAAGCAAACAAGAAAAATCTAACTAGTTAATACAGAGATTTAATTTGAGATGTGTGTGATACAAGTAGGATACAGATACGAGGAAGTGTGTACTCGATCATTTGGAGACCAGGAACCAGATGATTAAGACACAGTTTCACGTAAGTGTATGGAACTTGTATCGAGCGCATACACAGGTTAAATCTTCAGGTTAAGCATACCAAGCTTGGACACTAGATAGTTAAAGCGTTTTTCGTTCAAGGGTTTTATGAAAAGGTCTGCTATATGATGTTCTGTATTAACAAAATAGAGTTCGATTGTACCTCTTTCGACATGATCCTAAATAAAATGATACCGAACATCTATGTGCTTCGTTTTAGTGTGCTGAATCAGATTGCTTGATATCGCGATTGCGCTCTTCGAGTCGTAGTAGATAGGCACTTGAGAATAGGAGAATCCATAGTCCTTGAGTTGGGTGCGCATCCAGATCACTTGAGAAAAGCAGCTCGCGACGGCCACGTACTCCGCCTCAGCAGTAGATGTGGAGACGCATTGCTGCTTCATGGATGCCCAACTGACTAAACTGTCACCCAGGAACTGCACGTGTCCTGAGGTGCTTTTCCGATCCAGCATGATACCCGCATGGTCCACATCCGAATATGCTGTAAGCTCGAAACCTGTGTCTTTCGGGTACCACAAGCCAAGATCAGAAGTACCTTTTAAATAGCGAAATATGCGTTTTACAACAATTAAATGAGACTCTTTTGGTTTCGACTGAAAACGAGCGCATAAAAAGGTTGAAAACATGATATCTGGCCTACTAGCCATCAAGTACATTAAAGAACCTATCATCCCACGGTAGGTCTTGGTGTCCACATCCTTTCCAGTAGGATCGGAGAGTAACCGCGTACCAGGGGACATGGGAGTTTTCATAGGCGCAGACTATTCCATCTGGTATTTCCGAAGATTGTCCCGGATGTACTTGGCCTGATTAATGAATATTCCGGTCGACAGTTGTTTAACTTGAAGTCCGAGAAAGAAATTCATTTCACTCAGCATACTCATTTGAAAATATTGTCCCATGAGTTTTGAAAAGTTCTTACAGTACTGAGGGTTTGTTGAGCCAAAAACAATGTCATCAAGATATACTTGGACTAAAATAATATGACCTTTTTCATTCTTATTAAACAGAGTAGTGTCTATTTTACCTTTTGAGAAACCTGCGTTTACTAAGAATGTGGACAGAGCGTCATACCAGGCATGTGGAGCTTGTTTGAGACCATACAGAGCCTTGTCTAAGATGTATATATGGTTTGGCTTGGAATCATCCACGAACCCGTCCGGTTGTGAGACGTAAACTTCTCCTTGAGTATGCCGTTGAGGAAGGAAGTCTTAACGTCCATCTGGAAGACCGTGAAGTTCTTGTGTGCGGCGTAGGCAAGGAACATACGTATGGCTTCAATTCTTGCTACCGGAGCGTATGTCTCGTCGGAGTCTATTCCCTCTTGTTGGTGGTATCCTTTGGCCATGAGGCGTTCCTTGTTGCGTACTACGATGCCATCTTTGTGTTTCTTGTTTCTGAACACCCACTTGGTTTCGATGACCGTCTTATTTACCGGACGGGGAAGCAGTCTCCAGACTTTGAGGCTCTCAAATTGATTGAGCTCCTCTTGCATGGCTATTACCCAGTTTGGGTCATTGAGTGCTTCAGAGACGGTAGTGGGCTCGATTTTGTTTAAGAAGCCAGAAAATAGACAGAAGTTGGTGGAGGCACCTCGCGGCTGAACGGGAGTAGAAGGATCGTCGATAATTTGATGGAGAGGGTGTGCTCGTGTCCATTTCGTGCTATGTGGAAGTGTTTGAAGAGTTGCATGGGAAGTATCAGGGTCCACATACGCACCGGGGGGAAGATCTTGAACGGCTTTAAGAGAGGAAGGACGGTTCCTTGAAGGAGATGGTGCAGGATTCGTCATTGGTTGAGCAACTTCCGGGGAATCCAGAGGTTGAACCTTTTAAGTTGTAGAGGACAAATGTTTTGGAATGAGCTCTAGTATGGGCACAGGTTCCTCCGAAGAGATGGCTGTCTCAGTAGTCGTATCAGTTGAGCTTTAAGGGGTTTCCGTAGTCATCGTTGGAATGCTTGTAGAAGGAGGCGGACCGAAGAGGGTCGCTGAGTTTTCGAGGATTAGGCAAATTAAAAAATTCATCATAAAAATGCTCAAACAGTAAATCTAAATCAGAAAGATGTGATTTTGACGTAGATGCGTGATTTGGATTTACTGGGGGTTGTGTAGATCCCACACGAGAGTGTTCGGAAGCTAACACGCCAGTTAATGCGGGTTCTGAACTGAGTTGTTCAGAAGCCAAATCCACGGCTTCGTCAAACGTCACGTTTACGCTTTCGAAGACGGTTTTAGTCCGTTTGTTGTAAACGTGGTATGCTTTAGCCTTGTGGAGTATCTGGAGAACACTCCTTCATCTGCCTTGGGGCTGAATTTGCCGAGGTCATCTTTGTCGTTCAAAACATAGCAAGTGCACCCGAACGTGTGGAAATATTTGATGTTCGGGATTCTGTTGCTGATGATCTCGTACGGGGTTTTGTTGAACCGTTTGTTGACGATGGAACGATTTTGCGTGAAGCAAGCGGGTGCAACAACTTCAGCCCAGAGAAATAATGGCAGCTTCGATTAAGACAGCATTGTGTGGGCGGCTTCGACTAGGGTACAACTCCGCCTTTTCACGACTCCGTTCTACTGAGGAGTCCTTGCGGCAGAGAAATTGTGAGAGATACCTACCGAGGTGAGGTATTCGTCTGGAGTGTGATTCTTGAATTCCGTCCCGTTGTCGGTCCTGATGGTTTGAACCAGCTGGCGAAGGTTTAGCTGGATGGATGGTCTTCAGGTGGGTGATGATCAGCTCCGGGGTTTCGTCTTTCTAGTGTAGGAACTTCACCCATGTGTATCGCGAGAAATCGTCGACCATAACCAGGACATACTTCTTTTGATTGATGCTCGGAACACGCATAGATCCACACAAATCCATATGGATGAGTTCGAGGGACCAGGACGTGCTCGGGGCGGCCTTCGGCTTGTGAGTGGCTCGCTTCTTCTTTCCTATTTCACACGCCCCGCAGAGTCTTTCTTTCTCGAATTTGAGCTTGGGAATGCCTTTGATGTTCTTGAAGTTGAGGTACGAAAGTCATCGATGCCAGATCCATGCTTGTTGTGTGTTGGCCTTCGACATTAGGCAGACAGAGTCATCAGTCTTTAGTAAGGAGAGGTCAATGGTGTAGAGGTTGGTTTTTTGCGTGCCAGCTAACAACTCCTTTCCGTCTTCAGTGCGGACACTACACCTTCTTGCTTTAAAGTTGACATCGAGATCTTTGTCGCAGAATTGTCCGATGCTAAACAGGTTGTGTCCCAATCCCGCGACGTATGACACCTTCTTGATGGTGATCTTGTCTTGAACAATGACGTCGTAGCCCAAAATCGGTGCTTTGTCGTCGTTCCCAAATCTCACGTCTCTGCAGTATTTCTCGGTAAAGTTTGTGAGCATCTCCCTCCTTCCGGTCATGTGCTTGGAGCATCCTGAGTCTAAGTACCACACATGACCATTCTGAAAAAATGAGTTTAGGCATTTTAGGTACCCATTTGAAAATGGGTCCTGGAGGGTTAGGTTTATCACCTGTCTTGGGAACCCATTTTGAATTGGGCTTCCTTTTGGGCTTATGAGATTTACGCTTAGGTTTAGAATTAAAAACATGATAAGATCCAAACCAATCAGATGCATAACGATTATCATAAAAGTCATTCAACCCAAAATTAGAACAACACAAACAATCATGGGATAACTGAATCAATTGTTGTATTGAGTAAAGTCAACTGAAAATTAATACTTTGTTCAACAAAATTATTCGTATCATGCAAACCACAATCATTAATGTTTTTCCTAGAATTGAAAACAGGATTAAAAGACTTTGGCGTGGACTTGCTCTCAGCAGATCCTTTGGCTACCTACTTTTGTTTATGATGTTTTGCCCGACCATTTTTATCTGAAAAAGCATTAAAGGTATGATCAGTAGAGTGTGAGTAGGAAGGATGTCTATCATTAGGTTGACCGGTCTGTTTCCGTGTCTGTGAACGTTTTTGAGAATTTGAATCATTTTTGGAAACTTCGTTCACAGATCGGTTTTTTAGTTTTGTGGAACAATCTGTCACACCCCGCTAAAGCGGAAACACGAGATGTAACAGATAGAGTTTCATAGCATTAGGAAATAAACAACACCAACCATACAATTACATAAAGTATTAAATCGTGAAGTTCCAAAAATTACAAGTTGCAATCCATTGTTTGCAAGCAACCGAGATGGTGTTTTTAACAAAATAGAGCAAAAGAAAAGAGCTTGGTTGATGTCGTCATGCATGCTAAACTTAGACTTTGTCGTTTACCTTCTTAGTCCCTAAAAAGCATGTTTAAAAATAAAAGGGTCAACTACAAAGATTTGGTGAGTTCACAGGTTTTCCATATACACAACAGTTTTTCATCCAAAGGTTACTCTCATGAAACGTTTGTTCATGACAAGCTTTAAGTTTAAAAAAAAATTATGAGTACAATTTACAACGAATGACTTTTGCAAGATATATAAGTGTTGAGCCACTACTAAGCCTCCGACAACCTACGCCCCGCGAACTACCTCAGAGGTGGTATGTTGGCCACATGAGTACAACATTATTAACAGATAAAGTGCACCCCTACTCGTCAGTCAAAGGTGGGTTTGTCAAACCAAATAGCGCTATCCACAAATATCACCGGCTCGTTATGAGTTAATAAGTAGTGTACCTATTCGGGACTTAACATTTTCATTATAACTCAACATATCTTTATCACTTATGTAAATTCGTCCATTCATTAGTACTCATTTCTCAAATCATAAATATCCACAATTTAATATCATGAATCATTTAGCATTTTAAAATCATAACATGCTTTTCACCCCAAACATTAAACAAGTAAAACGGGGCTGTGAATACTCACGATGTTCACCAAGAATGTCCAAGTGTTGCCGCACGGTTGCACAGTTTCTCGATTCTAGGTCCTTCCTAAGGAAGTGAAACACATTATCAGTTTCGGTCTAACTCTTATGGCTAAAGCATTGCTTAGCCCATCATGTCTTATAAAATGTCTTAGTGTTAGTTATTAAGTTTAAGTATTATTTAGCGTTGATGATTACAAGTAAATTATGGGTTTTAAAAGGTTTATAGAATTTTATTGTTACATAATAAAATTTATAGGTTATATATAGTATTTAATCCATTGTACCATGTTTTATAATTCCTTATTTACCTTGTGTTTTATTCCAAGTTCAAATTCTTATGAATCTCTTACTTATTAGGGTATCATTCATACATTCATATACATGTATATATTTTTCTTATTTGGGGTCTTGACAAAATCTACAATTTATATGTTTTTTATCTTTTAATATTCCTAAAAATCTCTTTTTCTTGAATTAGGGTTTTTACTTTTCTGATGGCAGAAATATAAGTCCACTTATGGTCATAATTAAATGTTTTCTCGAATTCTTTATTTAATCAAATTTTTATATACTTAAATTTAATGTCTTAGGGAACTTTTGACATAAGTATCACCAGTTTTAAAGGTGGTTAGGTATTTTAATCATTATGATTAAGTTTAAGTGTCACAGTCACCAAGACAGCCTGCACGTTCTTTTTGTCACGTCCATTTGGAAGGTCAAATCTCAACATTTTTCAGTGATTCAAATTGGGTTTTAAACTTAACTCACAGATGTATCTTCCAGAAAAATTTCATCATTTGTGGTTATATATTAAGGGAGTTATGACTGTTTTAAGATAGAGACTTTACCATGCCAGATTCTGGTTTCTTGCACACTTATCTTGGTTTGAATGGTTGAGACCTCAAATCTTAATATTCTTTTGTCAATCCACTTTTGTTTGAACTATAACTCATTAAAATAATTTCCAAAAGAAGAATCAATAATTTTAGTGGAATAATAAGAGAGTTATGAGTGATTTAAGTAGAGATTTTTCTCTGTCAGATTGTCTTTGCACTCTTTATTTGATATGGGTAGATGAAGGGTCAAATCTCCGAGTTTTTACATGAAACCACTTGGGTGTGAAACATAACTCAATAAACAAAGCTCCAGAAGAAGAATCATATCATTTAGTTAATTATTTTACAAGATATGGTCGGATGAAGTTCATGCATGTAATCTGCCAGAAACTAAAAATGCTATTTCATGAAGAATGAGTGTTTTTAGTTCTTTATTTTCACTCATATGATTTTCTTTGATTTGAAAACTTATTTACCATTACTTTATCATAGATTTTTAGGTCAAAATCATCCTTTAACTTGTATGAACACATGCATGAACTCACACATCTCAGATTATAGCAAAATCCACATGCATGTAGTCAAAACTTCATTTTCTTGAGTTCTAGTTGTATGGATTATGGATTATCACCATTTGCTTGACATTTAATATGTCATTGGTGATTAATTTAGCATTAAAAGGTCCATGAAGGTCCTATTTTCCAGAACTTAAGAGTCATGAAGATTAAGTAAGAAAAAGAAGGAAAAATTACAAGAAGAAGGAAGAAAGTGAAGAAGAACACAAGGGAGATGAGTTTACCCACTCTAGAGTTGTTGTTTACCTTCAAAGATCTTCAAGAACTGAACTTTTTATGTTGTTTTTGGGCTGAATTCGGCAGGAGATAGAGAGGGAAGAGAGAATGTTCAAGGTTTGAATGTAGAGAGAGAGAGAGAAGTGGGAAAATGAGGAGTTTTCTTGAGAAAAGAAAGTTTTAATTGATGTGAGTTGGGCCAAATGAAAGGGGGCCGAATTTTGGGCCAATTTTCTGGTTTAATTTAATTAATTTTTTTATTAAGTGTTAATTAATATTGTATAAGTATGTATATTATGAATTTTATAAAGAGCTTGATTTAAAGTAGCTAAAACCTCATTTATCTACTTAATTTTTTGTTTGGTTATTTAAAGTTTTAAAATTTAGATTTGGGTATATATAAACTATATATTTACTCCTCTTATTATTAATATTGTTATAATTAAATGTTAACTGTTCCAATCGGCATTATATAAGACAGCTTAAGCAGTTCCGCGCGGTAAAAGGATTTTCTAAGCGTACTGTTGGAATTCTTAGGAAACTAAACCTTAGCCATCATAATTAAGTCTTAATGAGTTATTTCTACATGTTAAGACATGTATTATGTTGTTCAATTGCTAACCTGAGTGTTTTGGTTTGACGGGTGTCACACAATCGCCTTTCAGAAATTTGATAGGTCGGTCTACTGCTTTTGAAAGAACATCGGTGTGATTTGGCAGAGGTTTGTCGAATTCAAACTTAGGAAACTCCTCATCTGAACATACATCGGAATTCATAAAAGCTGAAAAATCAATTTCAGGAACAGATGGAACAGTAGTGTTTGAGGAAGGTGAGGAGCACTTTGATTCTGTGTTTTTGGAAAAATCTGTTGAGGAATATTTTTGAAGTTCAGGGTTAAGATTCTTTGGAACACAGTTTTCTTGAGACTCTTTTCCTTTTCTTGAAGATGTTTTGCCAATAAAAGCCTTACACGAAGATGTATCTGAGGAGTCCAAGGAAGGTTCGGGTAGATTCACCTTTTCTTTTTGGAGTTGGTCAAACTTCTCTTGAAGTAGACCCTTACTCATTTGCTCTTGCACCACTTCTGTTGCCAAGGCAGACAGTTTGGATGTGAGCCGATTGATTTCTTCCCGAAGGAGTTCCTTTTCCTCTCTCCAGATACAGATTCGGTTTTGGTGGATTTGAGTTTCTCAAGTTCAGTTAAAAGCTCTTGTTTTTCCTTTTGAAACTTGATCCTTTCCTGTTCAAATGATTCCTCTAATTCGACTATTTTCATTTCCAAAACAAGAGGTGGAACATAGCGTTTAAACTCATCCGTCTCTGTTTTGGTTTCCGTTGCAGGGACCTCATCCTTTTTGGAGGAATCCTTGGGCTGTACAACTTTGTAGCCGTCAAAGAAATTTTTTGATAAGTACTTGGATTTATTTTTCGTATAAGAATAGTTAAGAACTTCATACGCAAAGGGTAATTGCATTTTAGTGGTATGCTCGTTTGTATTCCTCGGTTTCCTCTTCCTTTTCCTTGAGAGGTCTAGTCCATCTGATTTTATATTCGGCGTATTTTCTATCAAAGCCAAAAAGGTTAAACTCGTATAGAGTAGGCCTTAATGATAGAATCTTTTTCAAATACCGAGGGTTGTCATACCCAATTCCCCATTCTTTATTAAAATAAGTGAATTCCTTAGGTTTGTACATATGGATCGTTTGATCAGTTTCACCTCGTTTATGAAGTTTGAGTTCGAGATCAGTTATTTTAGAAACAAATTCTTTGTGTTGAATTTGAAGAGAGGAGCATTGATAGATAATATCTGCTTTCTCATCCTCACGCTGATCAAGCCTTGATTGTAAATCATATATCTTGGCCCTAAGGTCTTTTGGTGCTATTGAGAGATTTGAACACTTTTCTTTAAGATTAGCATTGTCGGGCTTATACTTGTCAGTGATTCTCTTTTGAACATCTAGCTTTTCCTTTAAAGAGTTAATTTCAAGCAGTTGTTCATCAGTGGAAGCCTTATAGGAGTCTATTTTTTGAACAAGTAATTGCATCTGATCGACTAAACCTTGATGGATAGGGATACATACCTGGCATAGATCTCCTTGATCTGTCGGAGGGGATTGCTTGCCCATAAAGCACAGGTGAGCATCGGCATCTTCAGTATCACTTTCATCGTCGGAACGTTTAGCCAGAAGTTGTCTTCAACCAACAGTGCCTTTTTTGCTTCTTTCTGTTGTGCTAACAACAACTTTGCCTTTTAGTATTCCACGTTAGGTACAACGGGCTTTCGACCGTCTTTGGCAAAGTGGCCCAATTTGCCACAGTTATAGCATGTGACTGGTTCATCTTTGTTCTTTGACTCGGGCTTTCGTTCGTGCTTCTCCTTATGATCTGAATGCTTGTGCTCGTCAGACTTTCTCTTCCCTTCATACTTCTCCTTATAATCATGGCGCTTGTTAGGAGTGGTAGAGTAGCGCTGATTATTAGAGGAAGGTTTCTTGTAGAACGTCTATTTTTGGAAAGACTTGGTGATCAGGGCCATCGCTTTCTTTATCTCAGTCAGCTCGGGGTCAGAGTCGCTTTCCTCTGTTTCTTCAGCTTCTGGTTCTGACTCGCTAGACACTCGTGTTCTCTTGGATTTACGGCTGGATGACTTGCCGCTTTTTAAAGATACAAGGGCGAGGGGATCAGATTGTGGTTTAGAAGAAGATTTCTGAGTGCTCAATGTCTCCATGACTTCGTCTTCGTCTTGCATGAGCATCTCATAAATCTCATTGATTAGAACGTTCTCAATAATTTAGTTGTGTTTGATATGAGAAGCAAACACTTTCCATTCTGGCAGGAGATTATTCAAGAACTTGAGGCCATTTTCCGTGTTAGATCGAGTTATCTTGTTCTTGTGAAGCTCGTTCAGAAGAAGGCAGAATCGTTCGTATGCTTGAGTTATCGATTCACCCTTTCGCTGCTTGAACCCGTCATATCGAGTAATGCAGCTGTTAACCTTCAACTGATTTCCCACTTTACTCCCGCTCATCATTTTCGCAATTTGATCCCACATGCCTTTGAAGGTGTCCTTGTAGCTGTCAATGGCCGTGTAGATCTCGTTTGGCAAACTCTAAATCAAATACCTCTTTGCATGTTGCCCCCTAGTGAATCTGTTCTTTTCATCATCAGTCATCATGGCAAACGTCTTCGGTTTTGCCTGTTGTGGAGGACCACCTTCGGCTTCGCCAAGAGGCAAGAACAACTTGCTTTGGGGTTTCTTGTGTGCCTTCAGTGAGTGCTTGCCAGATTTATTCAAAGTTATCCTTGGATTCGATAAAGATTAAGAACCTGTATTTCCATTGGGTGTATTCGCCTCGATAGAGAATCGGAGGCTTGGAGTCGGTACCGATGGCTAAGGCGTCGCGAGACATCTTGAAGTATGCACTAACGTGATCTTCAGACAGTAGGGTCGATTCAAGGTGGAAATCCTAACGCAAGGCACTACGAGTGATAGTCCTAACGCGAAATCTAGGGGTGATTTTAAGTAAACTGACAAAACAATCAAATTTAAGAGTACTGCAAGCTTACCTGGATAGGAATCCGGATAATGTGTCCGGATCAGGAAGTGTCCAGATCCGGAGTGTGTGAAGTTACCGAATAGCAAAAGTAACCGGATAAAGCAAAAGTTCTCGAATAGCACAGAGTTACCGAATAAATGTAAGTGACTGGAAATAAAAGAGGTTACCGGAAATAAACACTAACCAGATAGGAGAGAGTGTCCGGATGATAAGCAAACCGGACACGGAATCCGGAAACTAGCCTCCGGGAAAGTTCTGGATAGCTTACCGAAAATCCGAGTAATCCGGATGGGAGTCCGGATAAAATCGAGTCCGGATACAGGTCTTCCGGAAACTCTTGTCTGGGTAGGGATTTACCGAGAATAAGTGGGCAGTCCGGACAAATAGCTTCCGGAAAGTGACGAAAATAAGGAACTTACCCAGAAACCAATTGAGAACTTCCGGATAGAGCGGTTGTGCTGAAAAATCGGATCGAGGAATATGCTAGGTTTCTTGTTTTTTATCCTGAAAGATTAGAATACTACCAAAACACAAAAACAAACAATCCCAAATCGATTTTGAACAAAATAGCAAGATTTTGATGAAAATCGATGCTTTTACCAAGAACAGAGACCAAAAACTTGAAAACTAATTTTGCTTAATTACTCACTCAAACAATCGAATTTAGATCTGAAAAGTTGTAGAAACTCTAATCTCACTAATGTGAATCGAATGGAACAAGCAGAATCAAGTGATTTTAACGAAAACAAAATAATGAGATTTTAATCAAACTAACAGTCGACAGAAACCTATCAGAAACTTACCAAAAACCTTGAATCGATTCGTCTGTATGCTCTGATACCAATTGTGGAACCCAGTTTAGTGCAATAATGTAGAAATCAATGAATAATAATCAATAAACACGATTTGATTTCAAGTTGTCATCCATCTATTTCATTCAATGATAAACCATTCAGAGTGTTTACAATATACGGTTACAATGGCATGAATGAATTAACCTACAAAACAAGGCTAACACAACATTATATACTAAGGCCTAAGCCTAAGGCCCACGCCCCAGTAACACATTTAAGCCCAAATAACAAATTTACAAGATTAACCCATGAACTTCTATTCAATACAATTTATTCCCAACAGTGATAAGACTTGTGATGCTAAACAATCTGACTTGTGACAAGTTTTCTATTAATGAAAGAAAGTTCTATTTCAAATCTAAAGAACTAAGATAGTCTTTAGAGATAAGTTCTTTCAAAACGGGTGAGTTGCAACTAATGACAAGGGTGACCTTTTATAGCAACCATTACATTAAATTAAATCTTTCAACTTTAACACGTACTTTCATCTAATTTGTTGATCAATGCATTCTCGTACTTTTTACTCTATCATTTGTAGTTGATGTAGACATTTATTAACCTGTCACATCCTTTCATATGCAGATGGAACAATAAAGAAAGTATGACACTAATAAAATAGTAGTTTAGAACTTACTTTGTTTGACATGCTTTTGCATATTCCCATACAAGAACGAGAGTCTGGGAGAGTTAGTGAGCAAAACCCTGTTGCACAAGTTAGCACTCCAAAATCCGACTTACCAATAGTAGTATTTTTCATACTACTAGTTGACTTTTTCTTGTATTGATCTTTTTAAAGCTATATGACAAACCATTGGTGACTATATTGACCTCTCTTCAACTAATATTCAATTTTGTTGAAGGCTTTTTTTCTCTTTGAATCAACACAGATAGTGAAAACTGAAAGGTGATTAACCTCTCAAAAAGGAGAATATCACTGATGTAACCATGTATGGAAGAATGAAGGGGAACTTCACTATGGTTACCACGACGATCTACAGGGACCACTTCTCGACTGTCACTTTATCCTTCATTCTTGGAAAGATATGACTACATTGAATGGGTGGAAGTAATGGATGTGATACAGAAGTCCAAGTCTAAGGACATGAGTCATGTCGAATAAGCACTAAATAGGTTTTTCGAAAGAATGAGTGTAGCATTGATGATTTATTTGAGCCACTGAATGTTCAAAAAAGTAGAGTTGCTGAAAGCGGCCCTTCTAGAAGAAACACGCTTGAAACCAAGTTCTCTCGAGTTACATTCTCTTAAAGCCAATTATGCCTAATCTATCCATGTTAAATCTCTCTCCCTACTCAAGGCTCTTAGATTCTTGGAGACATCCTTCTTAAACCTGGCCATTGAATCTTCTACCACTCTCTAGAAGGTGAAATTCACTTCTAGAGAACTGTTGAGCTATCAATTCCCTAGTGGAACATCTTGTTTTGCTCTTCAACTATTGTGATATGAAAAACCATGTTGGTAATGCCTATCACAGGAAGATCTAGATAAAGCTGAAGAAAAGAAAAGATAAATAGGCGCTTTAATACCAACTTTTGTAGAACTTTTGATGATTTACCACCTTAGTATAGAAGTTTATCTTTTTTCTAGAATACTTCTTTACTACCAATTATTATACATTTCTTTTCAGTGTATGTAACTCTGAGTTTATATTGGAAGGTTCTAACTGAAGTACTTTAGAAAGAAACTCTCTATGTTCTTAAAAGATCCCTAAAATAGAAAATGGGAAAATGAATTTATGAATTCTATTTCTCTAAGTGACTTAACGTAGTGTGTCAAAGTGATAGTTTTGTCATCATCAACTGGGGGGGAGGGGATTGTTGATCATTCTCAGTTCTTGATTATGACTCACTTAAACACTTAGTAAATTATGTTGCACTTCGATTTGTTAGTGTGTTCAATGCTTAAGTATGCTCAATGTCCACTGAATGTTCACTCAGTGGTTGGTCTTTCAATGTTTACTCAGTTACCCTAAATCCAACTCTCACACTTCAAAACAAAGAAGATTATGTTATGTCAAAGGCGTAGCTGAAGATATATAAAGATTAGAGGAATTGAAGCGGTCTTAGAAGATATACCTATCTAATAAAGTGATAATTTATCAAGCATGAAGTTTAGGAAGCACTAAAGAAGTATCTACCAATTCTCTTCTAGTTAAATTAGAACATAGCAGATCAAGTCTTTCTTTCTATCTCTTTGCAAAAATCAGAACCATGCAACTACTTGACAAATGTATAGTACGACTTTTGCTTTATTCTCTCCCTTTTTTTCATGGCAACTATCGTGGTACACTATTCTCAAGCAGCCAAGGTTGTCCAGATCTAGGACATACAGACTCTGCTATCCTCTACCTTGATGACATGTGTCATGTACCTTTACATTGAATTAAATGTTCCAAAGTATAAATTGTTAGTATGTATGCCCAGAATCCAATTATTAGATGATTATGTTTAGATATTGTGTCGTAATATTAATAAATAAAAGGCATTGAACAATTGTAACGTTTATAGCATATTCTGTGTTATATCTAAACGTAATAATAACCTTAGAATAATGTATTCTAAAATGTCCCTAGTCAAGTATTAAATTGGGTTTAGGTTGAATTAATACACTACGACTAGTATATGCATGGATGCGTATATAGATACATAATCCACATATGGGTACGAGATGGGATCTTGTATCGGACGTGACTTGCTATGAGAACATTTCATTGAATGTCATATGAGTGCCATATATAGTTCCCATGTGTTCTTTGTACAATTAGTCATTTGACTTAAGATCATGAAGTTTGCTTTGTGTGAGTGGTGTACTTTGATAACTGATTCCAATCATTCCGTAACTGGGTGACAGAACCGTTGTTGGATATATCGTGTATCACCTAGTCATACTAGTATGGATCAAGATAGGATTTGTTCCTCTTGTATGTCGAGAGTGATATTGCGTGGCCCCTCGATTGAATAGTATTGTGGAAGTGCATGCATGCTTATATGATCAATATATGATATTGATAATCAGTATATGATACTGATATATGTCTTTTCAGTATATTATGGAATCAAGAAACTAAGGATCAAAGATAATGAGGATGACACATTCATGCCTCGTGTTCGATCTGGATATCTGAACAAAATGACATAAATATGTACACCGGTAATAATCACACAGTTTGCTGATTGGTTGAATCACCAAACTTTATCATTTGGATAACGATGATGTATTTCTGGATGCCGCTCTTCGTTGGTAATTAAAAACAAGATTTATAAGTATTGCCAACGTGATAAATTTCCAATGCGTTGCACAAATTAAATGTATATCTGAATAAGGAGAATAAATAATTAAATAATAATTTAATTATTATATATATAAATATATACATCCTATTTATTGAGATAATTTCGTATATATATACATACGTATGTAAATTCATTGATTAATTCTTCCTTGTAATCAATAAGGTTTTAAAAAAGTACAAGTATGTGTTTGTATTCAACCTTCCACTCTAGAAACCCTAGCAACCTAGTTTACTCCTTTGGGTCCAACAAAAGTCAAATCCATACACAAGTACGAATATAAAAAGGATTTAAACATGAGTGAATAAAACAAGACGAATAGGGAGAAAGACGGTGAAATAGATGGCGGATGACAATGCTTCAAAAATATGATTTATTGGCATCAAATGATTTATTTATGGTAAGCTTTTATGCTTAAGTTTGATTTTTGTTATATTTGATTATTAGAATGGCATTAGGGTTGATATTTGGAAATTTAGGTCACAAAAAGGGAGACTAACCATGTTTTGTGTTTTCTGTAAAAAAAAATACAATTTTTGATGTATATTATGTTGGAATATGGGAACCATACACTCATCGGATATTAATGATATTTTTCCAAAAATCCATACTAAATGGAGTAGAAACAGCAACATTTGATGTCGTTTCTGAATTGAGCAACAAACCCAACCCATTGCGTCCATGGTATCCACGCATATATATATATATATATATATATATATGTGTGTTCTAAATCCTATTGACGTCCTACGCCGAGAGAGGAGACCTCACTGTCTTCCCTAATGCAAGATACGATTCTCCAACTCTTTGGAGGAAAGGAGGTGAGAACGTTTCTAGCATGTATAAAGAGAGAACCCATTGAACAATTTTTAATCTTTCAAAATTCTCATCCGATATACTCTATTCATTCTCACAATAGTTTCTTTACCTTTTTATATAAGAGAGTGTAAATGTGATGTCTATCCTATAGGTGTGTGATAGGATGAGATTGGTACAATCTTTTTGAAGATCTCATTTCGTCAAAATTATTACTTTCTACTTTTACACTAGCAAAAAGTAATGAGATGACAAGTCACTGCTTGTCATATCCGTCACATGCTTGTCCAACAAGCTAGTATATAATACAAATTTATCTCAATAAATGGGATATATATACACAAATATATTCATTAGATACTTTATTTAATTATTTATTCTGTATTCAGATATAAATTTAATATGTCTAGCCCATTGGGACTTTATCACGTTGGCGATAAATATAAATCCTATTTATGTTTATAAACGAAGAGCAGCATCTAGCAATACATCATTGTTACCCAAATGATAAAGTTTGATGATTACCAAAGGGCATTTGGCCTAGCGTTATGTGAGACTTCGGCCTCCTAGGACGTCAGGGATTCAAACCTCACCAAAGGTAATGAGGGTGTGTGAGTTTACTTGTTGCATTTGCCATATATAATTATTATATACTCCAAAAAAAAGTTTGGTGATTCAGCCAATCAACAAACTGTGTGATCATTATTAGTGTACACATTTATGTCCCCTTATTCAGATATCCAGATCGAACACAATGCATGGACGTATCATCCTAGTTATGTCTGATCCTTAGTTTCTCGATTCCCGAATATACTAATAAGACAGATATCAGAATCCTATATTGATTATCAGTATCCTATACTGATCATTTGAGCATGCATGCACTTTTTAGTACCATCCAATCAAGGGTCTAAGGATATCACTCTCGATATACAAAAGTAACAAATTATATCTTAATTCATACTACGTGATACGCGGTATACCCAACAACCGTTCTATCACCCGGTTATAGAATGATTAGAATTAATTATCAAAGTACACCACTCACACAAAGCAAACTTCATGATCTCAAGTCAAAGGGCTAATTGTATAATGATAACATGAGAAACACGTATGACACTCATATGACCAATTGAAACGTTCTTAGAGTGATTCATGTCTGATATACAAGATCTGATCTTGTACCCATATGCGGATTATTTATCTCTATACGAATCTCTGCATATACTAGTCGTACTATATTAATTCAAGTTAAACCCAAATTAATACATGATCAGGGACATTTTAGAATACATTATTTCAAGCTTATTATTACATTTAAATGTAACACATGATATTTCATAAAGATAGTAATTGGGCAACGCCTTTTATTTAAATTATTATCACGGCACATTGTCGAAACATAATCATCTAATGATTTCTTTTAGGCATACACACGAACATATTAAGCTCCAACTGAGTCCCAATATGATATATGTTGATTTTGTTGCTTTAGAACCTACAATCATCTACAAGGAATGGAACAAAATTAGTATTATAAATGTTGTTAGTAGATGTAATTTGATGGATTAGTTTATTTCATGCTTTGAATTGTTTTGATTCCATCTAAGGTGTTCAATCAAGAGTTAAACTTGAAAAGTATAACCTTTGACGGTGTTTAAAAAAAAAGGCAAAGCATGATGATGAACTTTGAGACATTGAAACCAACATCAAAATGTAAGATGTTGATATGGTTTGTTTCTTAGAAACATTAAGATGATATTATATGTAATCAAGAAAAAAAAATCCACCCAAACATGTTTTTGATGGTATATTAAAGGTTATATTCAAAATGGTTGACTTTTTTTCCAAAAAGTCGAAATGTTTTGCTTAATACTAAAATCTAGTCATTTTATTCAAAATTAAGGATTGAAATTCGGTGGATATTGTTGTGAAAAGTATATAAAGGTGTTACAGTGATCAAATCAATATTTCATATGGGTTTTGATGGATTTACAAAGTTAAAGATTGTTCATGTTTGGTTTAAACTAAAATATTAAAATTTATGCAATAGTTAGGCTTTAAGTAAAAAACGAATGTGTGAACCTTCAACGAGTATTTTAAAGTGTATAGTAAGCATGCCTTAAATGTTAGAATGTAAGCCATGAGCCTCATAAGAAATAAGAGTAAGTGATCAGGTTGAGTTATATTGTTATCATAATAAACCACTTGTAACTCGGATTGGGTGTGTAATACCTTTTTGAAAACCTTAGGATGTCCATTACAAATCATTATAAGATTAAATTCTATAATTAGACTCGTATAAGGTCATATTGGAATTTTACATATTTGGACCGTTTAGAGATGCTAAAAAGATTGTTTTCTTTTGCTTTAACTCGTAAATAAAAGGGGCATAATTTTTTTTATGTGTTTGTTTCAATAGTATGAAAAAAATAAGAAAAGGTAATCTAAATTGTTGTTTATAGTTTTGTATTGATATAAGATTTTATAGGGGTTGTTTAGGTATTAAAGCGGGTAAACAAGTAGAGCACCAAGGGGATATTAACTAAAAGTGCTAAGGTTAGTTCAATTAGTTTTAAAACCGGGTACACGTCAAACATATATATTTTGCATAAACGATTCATTTCTCTTATGTTGGAATGTGTGTCCTGGAAAAAAGCATAATTTAAGTGACTTTTATGAAATCTGGTTACTAAATGTTTTACATTAAGTGAATTTTAAGGTGAAACAAGCATGCTAATTATTATGGAAAACTATGTGCAACATTATTTTGATGTTTTGATACTTGTTGTTGGCATAACATGTTATTGACATAAATAAATACACTTCGCCTAAATGAAGTATTGTGAGTTATTTGTTTGTTCATTGACGATGTATTTAGTTCCAGATGTTGGTTCCCGTTTTGCTTATACAAGATTGTCAGATCTATTAGTTCGAGTTTATGTTTGATGCGGAAGCGTATTTGAAGAACTAACAGATATGTTTGATAGATTTAGAACACAATATAAATAAACAGTGAACAGAAAATAATATCTCAAAGTTTACTGAATATATATATATCAAGAACAGATTTAAGAACAGTAAGTAAGCAAAGCTTTAAAACAGATATGACTCTTAAAGTGTTTAAGCTGTGTGTTCTTGTGATGTTTTTCTCTCTTGTTTTCTTGTTTTTATATTTCTTGATTCTTGATTAGGAAGAACTCAACATGAGTCTTCCTTTTATACTACTCAAAGGGGACCATAAAGCATGAGCTACTATTCAGAACGGACGGTATGAATAGTTGGAAGGATGGCATGAACAGTTGGATGTGTTGAATTGCATTTAATGCAGCAGACGTCTATTATGTACTAAGCCATATTGAGTCCACTCAGATTTTGACACGTTGAAGTTGGACAGGGTACGTTGCCATGCAAGTTGATGAACAGGTCCAGGAACAGTAGCAAAATATTATAAATATCTTTTAAGTCTTTGTTGAAGACCGCAGAGGCTCTGTGAAGTGTCACAGAGGTTCTGCGGTTTGGTCCTTAGAAGAGCAGTCTTCACCGGATTCCGAGTCTTTGGTCTTCTTTGAGCGTATGACAGAGCTTCTGTAAGACGCCTCTTTAGCTTCTGTAGCTTCTCGACCTTGATCTCTCGGTAAGTTCGGCAGAGCCTCTGTAAGAGGCTTTCTTCACTTAGCCTATTTTTCACTACTTCTAAATACTTCTATGATTAGGAAGATTGAAGCTAACAATCTCCCCCTAAGTAGTGAAAAATAAAAAATTAAACTTGAGTTTAATTAGGCTAAGTTAGATAAGACAGAGGTTAAACAATACCTCGAAAGTTCTTTCATTCAGAAATATGCCAGATGCAATTTACATTTGAGTACAATGAAAGATAAACTTTTGACTTGGTTTGCAGAGATTTGAGGTTTGAGAATCATATTTTGGCATCTTTGAAATCGTTGTAGCTTCTGTTGTCTCCTCCGATTCTTCTGATCTCTTTGTAGAAACTGATGCAGAGTTCTCTTAGGCGGATTGTGGCATCAATCTCTCTGATGAAAGTATCTGCGGCATCTCTATCCATTTTCTCTGTACCTCTGTATTTTACAAGGCTTGCTCTGAACTTGTTCAGAGTACTAGTTGCGTACTTCTGACAATCCATGCACACAAATAGTTTGATTTCGCCTTGTGAGTTTTGAAATACTAACCCGAATCTTGGTTCTGTAATGATAGAGTTGGGCACGGCGTTGGGTGGGCAGCGATCTTCTGGTGGTCGTATATTTAGATGTTTGAGACCAAGATCCTTTCCCAGTTGAAAATCTATCATACTGAAGATCAGAAGCTTTTCCCTCATTGCTTTTCTTAACACTTGATAGGCTCTGGTGTTTGCCTATGTGTTGTAGTTGTCCTTTGTCCATTGCAGAAGGTCAGGTAGATCATATGGATTGATATTTCTTAGGTCAGCATCAACGAAGGTGGTTTCTGAATTGTCTTCTCTTCTGACTTTGTAAAGATTGTACCTGACCCTTGGATAGGTTCTTGTAAAGGAGAACCTGCAGAAGATTACCTTTTTGATCTTGTGGATTGAGAAGACATCTGCTTTGGTTCTTGGCTTTGTCCTTGTGAAGATGTTCTCAAATTCTTCTCTGATCCTTGAATCTGTCACATGATCTGTTGGATGATTGGTCTGAAAGGTTTGTTTATAGAGGTATTTATATACCACTTCTTCCATCTCTTCATGTGTTGGACCAGGTTGTGGTACTTGTCTTCTGAGACTCTCCATCTTTTGAACAATTTCTGCAGCTCTGCCAGTTAGAGGAATGTCTGTCAGAGGCTTTCATCCATATGCCCAGTCCTCTTCTTCAGGCTTTGGAGTTTGAAAGGCATCAAAAGCGCTTTTCATCAATTTTTCTGTAGGCTTGGGCAATGATTTCTTTTTCTTGGGCTCTTCTGTCAGTATTGCTTTGCCCTTGTCTTTGGCTTTTGGAGGTGCAGAACCTGTTTCTTCTGTAGGTTTGGAGGTTGGTGCTTCTGTTGGCTTGATGGTTGCCTCTGTAGGTTTTGACACTTGTGTTTTAGAGGACTTTTGTGGCGATGGTTCGGTTGGCTTGAGTTGCTCTGTAACCTCTGTTCGAGGTTCTTTGGTGACTTCTTCTATGAGCTCTATTTCTGTTGACGAAGATTGGACATCGAATCTTCTTGCCATTTTGAAAGCTAATGTGAACCTGTGCCTTTCTTCTTCTCTCTGCGACATTCGATCATACATTGTATTGTGCATCTTTCTCAGAATAGAAGAAGCACAGGTCGTTGCTCTTTTTGGTTTGGTGGCAATCGACTTTCTTCTTTGTATGGTTTGGGGTTTTTCTGTTGATTTTGTTGAAGGACTCTTTTCCAATTTGATTACCACAGGGGTGGTTGTTGCCTCTGTGGTATGCTGATCAGCTTCTGGAATATTGGTTTCTTCAGGAGTTGATTCCACAAAGATGGGTGTTGTCTCTGTGGTCTGTTGATTTTGTTGTTGATCTTGGGTTTGTTCTGGAGGGGCTTGACTGATTGGTTCTGCTGCGATTGGTGGAGCTTGTATTCCTCTGGTCGTAGCTTTCTCCCTTATATTCTCCCCCTCAGGATTATCTGATGGACCAGGATGGTCATCATCAGAATCATCCTGACTTTTATCAGAAGTACCCTCTGCTCTGCAGGAAGCTTTGGGTTTCTTTGGTAGTTCTGCTCCTGCGGCCATCAACTTCGCACATACATCATCACAGAGGCCAAATAGAGTTGCAAGCTCTGCTTCTGTGTTGAAGCGCATTCTGCCGACACTTTTTCTGAAATCTTTGATGTAGTTGGCATTTGCAGTAGTGAAGGAGACAATGACTTCAGTGACCTGGTTTATGACATTTTGGCCGAGCTCTGTTAGTTGTGCTCTGGTCATGTAGTCTTTTGGCTGCATTATTGTAGTGTTGCGCATTGCCTCTTCTTGAACATTTTGCAGAGCCTTCTGTAGTTCTGCAGGTGTGATGCTCTGTGATTTGTTGGATTGCTTGTTCATTTGTTCAAGGAAATGTTTTACTGATTCCTTGAATGCAGAAGTTGCAGCTATTCCAAAATCTTTAGCAGCAGAAGTGGCTGTAGTTGTGGCAGTTGTTTGAGCAGAAGATTTCATCTCTGTGATGGCTGTGTTCACCTCTGTGGACAGATTGTCCATTTTGGTGTTCAGATTCAGCATGGCCGTTGATGTTTTCTTTACAAAAGATGTGAAAGAGCTTTGCAGCTCTTTCATGGTTTGGTTCACAGAGGTGACAAGGGTTTGGAACTCATCCCTTGATACTTGTGTCCCTGGTGTAACCTCTGGAGGAACACATTCGTCTCCAGAGTGAGTCCCTGCTCCTGGGACACCTTCGTTCACCCTTGTTTGTACGTTGGGGGTGGAAGGATTTCCATCTGATCTTCGAGCAGAAGCATCTAGTGCTTCAAACTCTACAGAAGTTCTGTGAACGACATTGTCTAGATCCACTTCAGAGATGGGTACTAGATTATCCTTCTGTTGACTCGGAGACTTGTCTAGAGTCTCTTCGTCGTTGTGCTCACTACTTCTCTCTGAAAGAAGAGTTGGCCCTATTTCGTGCGTGGCAGAGGAAACGAATTCCTCTGTAGGGTGTTCTAGTGTGATCTGGGGCGATTGATCACGAACTATAGGTGAGTCTCTTTGAGGAGACTCCCTAGGAATGGATTCCCCGGTTTTTGTGGGCGCAGAAGTCGAAAGAGTGACTTCTGGCTGGAAGGGTTGGGTTTGGATCGAGCTGTGCTGCTCTTTTTCAATAACTCCTTCTGCAGCTAGACCTGCGGAGATAGATGTGTGGGTTGCATTGGGAGGGGGTGAGGGATGTGTGCCTTCTTCATCTTCAGCATCTTTTTCTTTTACATTTTCTTTTCCTCCAGATGTTTCTACCCTATCCTCTGTTGAAGTTCCTGTGCCTAAGAAGTCATACATTTGATGAGAGTCGTATAACTTCATGACATGTGGATGATAGAGACCTTTTCGTATCCAGACAGCTTCTTCTTCGTCTGAATCTACCTCTGAGACCTCCATTCTTGTCTCTGTTACTTCATCTCTATTCCACTGAGCTTCTGTTTGTCCTATTTCTTTTGAAGCTGGGCTTGGACTCCTTCTGTGAACGTCCAATCCTTGCTGAATGAAGGGGTTCTGTAGAATAACAGGTGTCTCAGCTGATTGATCTCTGGGTGTTTGATCATCTTCTTGCAGATGTGTGTCAATGCCGGAAATAGAGAAGTATTGTTCTTCTGGGGAGTGGTGGTCGAGAGGTTGTGTCGTCCACCCTGTTGTATTTAAAGTGTTGGCAATGTCAGGGTTCTGTAGGAAATCGTTTAAGTTTCCTTGGTGAGCAAATCGATCTGGGGATTGATGGGGCGATTGATATCCCTCTTCTGTCATTTCTACTTCTGCATCTTCTTCTTCTGCAGTTCTTTCTTCTGCGATTGCTTCCTCTTCTATGGTAACCAATTTCTCAAGTGATTTACCATGCTTCTTTTTGGTTTTCCTCTTCTTAGGTTTTGGTGCCCCTTCCTCTGTAGTTTTCGATTTTCTTTTCTTCTTTAGTTTTGGAGAGGAGGGAGGAGCAGAGGAGCCAATTTCTGTGGCACGAGGAGGTGAAGGTTGATCTTCTGCAGCGCTTGTAGAGGTGCCTTCTGCAGTTTTCCTCCTTTTTGATTTTGGAGTATAGGCAGAAGATTTTGAAGAGGATTTCTTTCCCATGAGCTCTGCACGTTTGGCTATGAAGCTAAGTTGAATAGCCATGTGTTTTGCTAATTTGTGATCTTTTTTTCTTGAGTGGAAAGAGGTTCTGCAATCATTGTTCCTAGAGGGACACCTAAACGCGGGGGTGTCATAGGACTCGGTTTAGGAGTTCTATGATCGCGTATATACTCCTTTTTAAGGGTTTTATCCGAGGCATACTTCAGAAGTTTCTTTGACAAAGGTCTGCAGTGTGTGTAGCCATCTACATGATCAGTGGGAATATTTTTGTTCATTGGGAACTGTTTGGGAATTGGCCCTTCCATTGGCCATTTCTGTATCAGCAACAGAGGTTCGAACAAAACTCCCAGTATTCTTTGGAATTGCAGAAGTGGTAGAAACTTAGGATCGTTCTCTTTGACCCTTCTTGTGTTGTTCTTTTTGTCGATGGTGTTAATGATCTCTTGCATCATTATGGTCGCGTAATCCAGTGGGAGATCATAGTAAACCCCATACATGATGGTTAATATCTGATGTGAGCTCTGGTCAATACTGCATATCTTCCCTGTCAGGCATCTGTTAAGAATTGAGAACAAGGTGTTCCACAGAGGTGGTAATCTGCCTCTGTAGAAGTCATTTCTCTTCCTCAGTGGTGTGTTGTACCCAAGCATTTCTAGGAAACGACAGATCTCGTCGTCTGTTGGTTGCACTGCATACTTCTTTAATCCAAGAAGACCCCTAGTTGGTAGGTTGAATTCAAGTGAGAACTTTGTTCTATTGAACTTGATTTCCAGATGCTCAGATTTGTCGGGTCTTGAAATGTATCCTTTGATAAGAGAATCATCTTTATCAAATCGGCAACTTTGCCAAAACTGGTTCAAATATCTAACTGGAATTTTCTTTGGGGTTCTTGAGAGTAAAGGGAAGAGGATATGATTTTCCATTATGTTTAGAAGAATGGCATGGGCTTCGCCAAAAGCAGTGGGTGAGGGGACCAAATAGCAAATGTTGGATTTGATTGGTAGTATCTTTTCGAAATGATCCTTTGCTATGAAGTTTTGAAGATGTGTGGTCGGAGCAAAGTCTGCTGAATCGCCGGAATCTTCTAGTTCAAAATTTTGGGCAAGGTTGGGGTTTTCTGAATGTTCAGAATGAGCAGGTGAATGTTCTGGTGAGTTCGCCGGAGAGTGTGCAGGGGAGATAGCTTGAGAAGATGAAGCCATTGGTAATGAGAATAAGATACTTGCAGGTTTTTGCAGGGTTTCGCCGGAGAAGAATGAGGGTTTGTAAAAAGTTTATGAGAGGGAAAGCTTGGTTTTTATAGAAGGGTAAAATGGTAGATTTTGAAAGAGTAAAATATATGGCAATGGATTAAAATTTGGAATCCGTACTCAAGTTAGAACGGCGGGTTCAACTTTCCACAGAAAACGTTCCATGTACGCCCAATAAAAATGGGACACGTAGGCCATGTCAGAGGATGACAGGACGCCGTGCGCGGCCCATTAATGCTAGGCGCGTGGGGTTGTTCTTAGCCACATGAGATTCACTCTCAGTAAAAGTAACCGTTATTACTACAGAAATTCCCAAGTAACAGATTGACAGAACTTCTGTGGTTTACAGAAGCTCTGTGATCTTGAAAATCTTTGATGTCTATCCCTTTCTCATATATCTCATTGTTATCATGACTTCTGTGGGGTTCTTCTTTAACCAAAACGTTTGTAAAGGCATTGGAGATGATCAATTTTTTTTACTCGCAGAGGTTTTGTGGCTCTGTTGGAACTTGCAGAAGCTCTGTGAGGGCCATCATAAGCTCTATGAGGGAAAAAATCTCATAACAAAAGTTCTATTAAATTTTCTGATCATCCAATTTTTGATCTGTTTTAAGAGATGTTTTTCGGATATATTTGAAAGTTGGTGTCCGAGAAAACTGTTATGAAAAAAGTTTTGTTCGTGAAGGTCATGGTGTATGTATTCGGTTTCCGAGATAACTTTCCAAAAGATCGATAGAGGGTTAATTTGTGATCACAGAGCATATTTCTGGCAGAACCTCTGTTGAGCTCAGCAGAAGCTCTATGATCTTAAATTTCTCCTAATTCGAATTTTATGAAACTTTTTGAGCTTTTAATTTTTGAAATGTTATTCTCAGTATATTCAGGACATATTTGACAATTTGTGTCCAAGAAAACTGTTTTCAAAAACCTTTTGTGCGAGAGACATACCTTTTGGTTCTTCTTTTCTCGGCAGTGATGTCTGACTTCTGTCGATATAGATTCATTGACATTTTTCTTTGGCTTTCCCTTGAAAGTTTTACCTCTGTAGATCATTTCAGGGTCCCTTTTTGCTCCCCCTTGATCTAATCACCTCTGTAGATTAAGTAATTTCTTTTTGCCCCCCCTTGACCTATGCTTGGATCAAAGAATGATAAGTTTTGCATAGAACATAGGTTATATTTTCCAGAGGTTCTGTAGGGGTTGTCAGAGGTTCTGAGTAGACTTACAGAAGCTCTGTGATTTTAAGAACTATTTAAGATTGAGAACTTACATACAGAAATAAATTAATTAAAGCAAAAATAATTAGAAATGTATACATATTTACAGAAGATAAAGCTATACTTACAGAGGATTTTCACGTCATATTGATCATTCCTAACTTACCCACCAAGAAATTGAATCTTTTCTCGTCTAAAGCTTTGGTGAATAAGTCCGCGAGTTGGTATTCTGTGGGCACGAAATGCATCTCGATTGTACCGTATTCAACATGATGTTTCAAGAAATGGTATCTTATATCGATATGCTTGGTTTTTGAGTGTTGCACAGGATTGGCAGAGATAGCAATGGCATTTTTGGAATCACAGAAGATGGGTATTTTGAATAGGATGTGGCCGTAGTCTTTTAGCTGAGTCTTCATCCATAGAACCTGAGAACTACAGCTTGCAGCAGCAACGTATTCAGCTCCTGCAGTGGATGTTGAGACACAATTTTGCTTCTTGGAGGTCCAACTGACTAGTTTACCACCTAGGAATTGACAACTCCCAGAGGTACTTTTTCTGTCGAGCATGCATCCTCCATAGTCTGAATCTGTATAAGCTTTAAGACTAAAACCAGAGTTCTGTGGATACCAGAGACCGAGATGTTTGGTCCCCTTTAGATATCTAAAGATTCTTTTCACAGCATCATAGTGTGATTTCTTTGGATTAGCTTGATAACGTGCACAAAGACATGTGGCATGCATAATGTCAGGTCTGCTTGCAGTTAAGTATAACAGAGATCCAATCATGCCTCTGTAGAGAGTGCATTCTACAGAGAAGCCATCTGGATCTAAGGATAACTTATTTTCAGTGGCCATTGGAATTTTCATTGCAGAGGTATCAGAGTGGCTATACTTGAAAAGAATGTCAGAGACATATTTGGCCTGATTTATAAAAATTCCCTCTGATGTTTGTTTGACTTGGAGTCCGAGGAAGAATGTTAGTTCTCCCATCATACTCATTTCAAACTCACTCTGCATGAGTTTTTCAAAACTTTTGCACTCTTTTGTGTTAGAAGACCCAAAAATTATGTCGTCCACATAGATTTGTACAAGCATTATTTCACTGTTTTTACGTTTATAGAATAAGGTAGTATATGTTGTACCTCTGTCGTAGCCATTGACTAGAAGAAAGGTAGAAAGTCGTTCGTACCATGCTCTTGGAGCCTGTTTCAGTCCGTACAGAGCCTTTTCAAGGTAGTATACATGCCTTGGGAACTTTGAGCTTTCAAACCCTGGTGGCTGATTTACGTAAACCTCTTCTTGGATTTCACCGTTGAGAAAAGCTGATTTTACGTCCATCTGATAGACTTTAAAACCTCTGTGGGCTGCGAAGGCTAAGAATATTCTTATTGCTTCGAGCCGTGCGACAGGAGCAAAAGTCTCATCGTAATCTATGCCTTCTTCTTGTCTATAAACCTTGGCCACCAATCGTGCTTTGTTTCTGATGACCACTCCATCTTCATCCTTCTTATTTCTGTAGACCCACTTAGTCCCAATGGCCTGTTTCCCTCGTGGCAGAGGTACTAAAGTCCATACTCTGTTACGCTCAAACTGCAGAAGTTCTTCTTGCATGGCGTCTACCCAGTTTGGGTCATCAAGTGCGTCAGAAATCTTCTTTGGTTCTATCACACTAATAAAATTTGTAAAGAAACAAAAATTAGCAGTGGCAGACCTGGTTTTTACTGAGTCAGAAGGTTCTCCAATTATTTGGCTTGGAGGATGGCTTTTTATCTTTTGTAGAAAGATCAGATTGTTTCTCTCTGGGTTTTGACTTTGGAGTTTGAATTTTAGTGGAGAGTAAGCAATCTGGACTTGAGAAGTGATTTTTCAATTTGAACATAAGATCAAAACAATGACAGTATTTAATATGAGACGTGATTTGTTTGAACTTTTCATTGAATTTATTGAACTGAACCACAGAGGCATTACATTCTTTCTTACCATTTGATTTCTTATTACAAGAAGATCTATGAATACTAGAATGTTGTTTGCAAAAATCTTGTTTAGGTCCTGCCTTCTGTGAGTCTCTTCTGTGGTGAACGTCTGTCTTCACTGTCACAGAGGAAAGATATTTGTTAGTTTCAGGCCTTAAAGGTTTTGAAAATTTTGAGCTTTTAGGATTTTCAGAGGCCTTTTTCAAATTATCAAGCTCTGTAGAGGTTTTGACTTGTATACACATTTTGAGAAAATCTGGACAGATAGTTATCTCTGTGATTTTCTCTTTTGGAGAAATTGTTCTGTTAAGAACCTCAGAGGAGAATTTAACATCCTCTGTGTCACAGTGAATTATCCCTGATTTAGAATCAGTCTCTGAGTCGTCAGAAGATGAATCGTCCTCATATACAGAGGTTGAGTCATCTCCTTCGACAGATGCTGGATTTTCTGAGCATGTATCGTACGAGTTTTCTTCCTCTGTAGAAAAACTTTCATAGATGGCAGAGGTTTCAGATGAGATCTCTTCAGCGAGAATTTGATCTATAGAAGATGTACAGAGAATTTCTAAAACATTTGATTTCAAAACTTCCAAAATTTCTTTTTCAATTGATCTTTTAAGATTTTCTTCTGAAAAGATGGGTTTAAACTAGGAGCTTTTGCAGATAATTTCTTTTTGACATCTATCATACAGACAAAAGCGACCTATGTTTGAGTCTCTGGTTTACCAAACTTAAAGATACCAATCTGATCTTGTGTTTTCAGATATTTCTTTGGTTTGATTCCTCTATTGACAGAGGTTGAAGATGATGAATCTGTGTTTTCAAACCACACATTGATCATCTTCGTATGTTTCCTCAAGTGAGGTTCTTCAGAGATTTTAACCCTTTTACTTACAGAGAGTAAGTTTGGAAAAATTGGTTTATTTGTTTTTCCTATCACAAACAGAGAAGACAGAGGTTTGAGTCTTTGGCCTTCAACACCTAGAGTAATATCATCGTACCCTATACCTCGTCTTCCTATTTGTGAGTTTACTTTCTCATACACCTTCTGTGCATCTTTATAGTTTTTAAGTAAAACTTCTCTTCTGAGTAGATCTTGCCAAAGTACTTCTCTCTCTTTTTGAAAGTATTCTTTGAGAGCTCTTATGTTAGTTGTTTCACTCCTAGAAACTGAAAGCTCTTTTGTTTTGATTTTTAAAGCAGAGGTTAATTCAGAAATTTGCCTTTTTAAAGGATCTATATTATTTCTCCAATATTTTTCTACTCTTTCCTTTTCTTCAAAAATTTTGGCTTTTTCTTGAGTGAGAAGCCTTACTTCTCTCTCATTAAAAGTGAGTCCTTTTTTAATGCTTTCATTTATCTCTTTTAGTTCAATCAGTTCAATGTTAAGTTTAATTGAATCATTATCTACTGATTTAGTACAAGAGGTAGAGTTTGAAATGGATACCTCATTGTTAGTGTCGGAGTCGACTTCTGCCATGCCACAGAACAGGGCATTGGTGGTGAATTCATCATCAGAGGTAGAGTCTGACTCGAAGTCCTCCTTGTTTGCTTCAAAATGCCCTTTGTTCGCCATTAGGGATTTTTGCGCATAATATTCAGCCTTCTTTTTGTAAAAAGCTGAGTCCTTCTGTGGACGATTTTGTCTACTTCTGCATTCTTTTGCGAAATGGCCTGGCTTGCCGCAGTTGAAACAACCTTGAGAAGTGTTTCCAGATCGATCGTCGGACTTCTGTTGATCTCCACCTTTCTCTGTTCGGCATTCGTTTGCGTAATGACCAGGCTTACCACATTTGTAGCATTCTTGTGTGTGGCCTACCTTGTCATCTGACCTCTGTCGGTCATTTTCTCTATAGTTTCTGTCGTTCGACCTCTGTTGGTCACTTATGTAGTCTAACCTCTGTCGGTCACTTGATTCTTCTCTTCTTCCATCATCTCTTCTATCTCTCTGGTTGTCTCTGCTATATCTGTCATTTCCAAAATTTCTTTGGTTACCTTTGAACTCTTTTGTCAATAGAGCCAATGATTTAGCTAATGACGCGAGAGTTATTTCTTCCTCTATCAGCTCGTCTTCTTCGCTATCAACCATTACCATTTTCTTCTTCTCTCTTTTCTTCTCCTCTGTTGCTCTCTCTTTTCTCGGTCTTTCTTTAGCCTCTGTCGATTTACTAACCAATGCGTATGGTGCAATGGTTAGTGTTTTAGCCTGTGCTATTTGAGGCTCTTGTGCAGCTAGTGTTCCATAGAGATCAGAGAGTGTCCATGAGTCTAGATCTTGGTTTGTTTGTAAAGACATAGATAATTGAAGCCACTCATCATTCAGGCTCTTTAGAAACATGACATTATTTTCTTCCGAGGTTCTGTGAATGCCAGACTTTCTGCATTTGTTTATGAGAGAGTTGAACCTGTCGTACGTCGTTTGCAGAGATTCTGTTGCAGAGGCTCTGAATGCATGATATTCATTTATGTATTGTGCCCTTCGGTTCTTCTGTGTTTTAGCACCCCCTTCCAATTGTCTTTCTAATTCTTTCCAAAGATCGTGCGTAGTTTCGCATGCATCTAAGGATTGAAAAAGTTCGTTGGGGATAGCCATTATCAATATTCTTTTTGTTTTCTGTGCAACTTCATCTTCTGCCTTATCTTCATTTGACCATTCTTCTTTTGGCTTCGGTTTTTGATGTTCAGGGATTTCAGGAGATTCAGCAGTAGCTGGTATACGTGGTACTATTATCATGGGAACATGAGGAAGGTTGTAAAGATATTGTACTAGATTTTTTTCAGTACCCTCGAAGAAATGAACCATTCTTATTTTCCATTGAGGATACTCATCTCGTAGGAGAGTAGGAGGCTTGGTGAGTGAACCAGCGGTAAAGAAGTTGTTTGTATTTGTCATTGTTAAGGTTATGAAAAGATAGAATGATTAAAGAGTATGAGTCTGATGATCTGGAAAGTTTTCTGTGTTTGAACAGTTCCCAGAGTACACTTTAATGGAGTTTTAATCTAGAAATGAGGAATAGGTTAAAAGAGGAATGATGTCTATCACCAATCTTGTAATAAAGAGGATCACTTGATATTGAAAATCAAGCTTTGCTCTGATACCAATTGTTGGTTCCCGTTTTGCTTATACAAGATTGTCAGGTCTATTAGTTCGAGTTTATGTTTGATGCGGAAGCGTATTTGAAGAACTAACAGATATGTTTGATAGATTTAGAACACAATATAAATAAACGGTGAACAGGAAATAATATCTCAAAGTTTACTGAATATATATATATCAAGAACAGATTTAAGAACAGTAAGTAAGCAAAGCTTTAAAACAGATATGACTCTTAAAGTGTTTAAGCTGTGTGTTCTTGTGATGTTTTTCTCTCTTGTTTTCTTGTTTTTATATTTCTTGATTCTTGATTAGGAAGAACTCAACACGAGTCTTCTTTTTATACTACTCAAAGGGGACCATAAAGCATGAGCTACTATTCAGAACGGACGGTATGAATATTTGGAAGGATGGCATGAACAGTTGGATGTGCTGAATTGCATTTAATGCAGCAGACGTCTATTATGTACTAAGCCCTATTGAGTCCACTCAGATTTTGACACGTTGAAGTTGGACAGGGTACGTTGTCATGCAAGTTGATGAACAGGTCCAGGAACAGTAGCAAGATATTATAAATATCTTTTAAGTCTTTGTTGAAGACCGCAGAGGCTCTGTGAAGTGTCACAGAGGTTCTGCGGTTTGGTCCTTAGAAGAACAGTCTTCACCGGATTCCGAGTCTTTGGTCTTCTTTGCGCGTATGACAGAGCTTCTGTAGGACGCCTCTTTAGCTTCTGTAGCTTCTCGACCTTGATCTCTCGGTAAGTTCGGCAGAGCCTCTGTAAGAGGCTTTCTTCACTTAGCCTATTTTTCACTACTTCTAAATACTTCTATGATTAGGAAGATTGAAGCTAACACCAGATCTGGCGACAAGGGTCACCCCTTTGTTCATTTGTAGTGAGGTCATTGTAAGAACCCAAAAACCATAATTTAACATTCATAAAATAAAGCCCACAAAGGGCCCCAATAAATCTCAAATCAATACAAGAGTTTTCAAAATTAGGCAGCGGATACACACATCCACAACCGAGATATCTAAACTAAACGGAAGTACTATAGCGGTCTATTTGGTAGTCCTCAACTCAATGCCTTCAGACCTTCTTCTTCCCTTTGGAAGAAGCTCCACTAACTCCCATACCTAAAAATGGTTTTAGTTTTGAAAAAACGAGGGTTAGATCATGATGTCTAGTGATTTCCCTCTCAAAAACAGTTTAAACAATTTTCATAAATAAAGCAACAGTCAAAGTCCACCATAAGGCATATCGAAACAATTCAAATCCACGCATGAGTATTTGCACAGTGTTCATAGACTAATCCCACCAACGATAGCATCTGCAATCGGGGCCTAGGCAGACTCCCCTTCTCCTCCGGGGCCCAAGCAGACTCCCCATTCCCGCATATACAGGACACTTATTCCATGCATACTGGGTATATAATCCAACTCTCAGAGATTTAAGGAATCCCAAGGTACAGTAATCCCATTATGCAACCCGACTCCAAATAGGCATGCCAACTATTGATAAAATCATGTAAACAATGCATGAGCATTTAGAAACAATTATGTAACATGCGTGATCAAAGTTCTCATAGGAATTCATTTCGTGCAAGGAAATATTTAAGCATTAGTGAATAAAAACCATGTTCATACATCATACAACCAATGTTTAAAATATTAATAGTCACGTAAAAAGGTTTGAGGGAACTCACCTGAGCGTTGACAATCTGATACACACACCAAACCACGCTTCCGATCAAACTGAACACCTACATTCCAGCTAAACATACAAGAGTGATAAGTCACTTAAATATCCCCTAAAGTTGTCTCTCAACTCAGGCCTAGCTCGAAGAAATCGACGAACAACCTGGAAAGAACCACAATGAGCCTGGATAATACTGTCCGGATACGAGACTCCCGACTAACCCTATCCGGGTTTCCCGATTTCCCGGTTAAAACCTATCCGGCTATTCCCCGGTTCCCGATCAAAACCTATTTGGTATTCACCGGATCCCGATCAAAACTTGTAATAACCGGGTCATTTTTGTAAATAAGGAAGTTTGGTGTGTGTGTGTGTAGTGTGAAGGAGGAAACATTGGTGGCCCTTGTGTGAATAAAGGAAATAGGGTTAAATCCCTAAAACCCTTCATTTTCCTTGTTCAGTATTGTGCAGCTAGGGTAAGGAAACCTGTGTGGAGCAACATTTCAATTTTGGAAAGGAAAGCTTGGATTTGGGGAGCTAAGGTTTGGAGAATCATCATCCTTTTCAAGGTAATCTTCTGCTCTTTCATCTCTTCAATTTAATCAGGAATGTTGGGAGTGGTTGAGACTTAGTAACTATTATTTTTCACTCAAATTGGAGAAATTATGGTCTGGGTATTTTACCTAACTAAATCTGTGTGGGAAATCGGATGAAGTAACTTGCTAAATCTCTTAGAAATGATATCTCTTTGATTGTTATGGCTTAACACCAAGTTTGGAGTTGTGTGGTGTAATCAATTGAGGTTTTCGAAAGGAAATCGTTCGATAAAAACCCCCAGTTGTCCGGAAACCTTTGGGAATCCGGAAGAAGTCCGGAATGGTACCGGGACCGGGAGGAAGTCCAGAATGGTACCGGGACCGGGAGGAGTTCAGAATGGTATCGGGGCCGGAAGGAGTCCGGAATGGTACCAGGATCCGGATTGCTTGTGTCGGGACTCCGGTTGTCAGTTGCTTTGTTTGAGTGCCTATAGAGTCGGAGTGATATGTGGGTAGTTGAGTGACTTATTCACTCCTGTGTGTTGTTGCAAATGTAGGTTCGGGTAGAGGATAGTAGTGCAAGTGAGAACATCTAGCGTGGACGTCAGGTGAGTCTTTCTAAACCGAAGCTTGGCGATATTTGATTTGATTACTTGTTCATTTATACATTGAACTGCATGTTTGTACGTAGCTTATTTATGAATGCTAAAGAGGCAATATTGTGATTGTTATGGGGAGTGTGTCCCAAACGGAATGAACGAATAGATTCCGACTAATTATTGGGGGCGGGTATGTGCCCTAACACTATGTCACTAGTGTGTACGTAACCAAGAGTGAAACATCGGTATACGTGTGTTTGTTTTAACTGTTAAGGGTGTAACTGTTTATTACTTCTTGTAAACTCTTTTAAATTGTTATGTGTGATGCGATAGTTGTTATTTGAGGGATCTCACTAGACCTCGTGGTCTAACCCTCGCTTTTCAAAAGTAAAACCCTTTTCAGGTAAGCAGACTTTAGAGGGCTCGTCTAAAGGAAAGGGCAAGATGTGAGCTGGAGCTTGCGTCTAGTGGAACTAGAAGACCTTCCCATTATTTATTTAATTTAGATACATTTCTCAGCTGTAACTAGGGTTGTTTCCGCGAACACAAATTTTGAATTTTGATATTGAGGCACTGTGGGCCATTTTGACAGTTTATTTTAATTATTGTAGGTGCTGGTTGGCTTAATTTTAGTGAGGGTTGTTACAAAACCTATCCGGGTATTCCCTGGTTCCCGATCAAAACCCTATCCTGGTTATAGCAATTCCCGAACGTAGGGTTCATTGCACCAACAGATCTTTCTGGCACTATTTTTAGCTAAGGGTCCCCCCCCCCCCCTTTCAAACCCAATACAGATAGGATCAGTATCCTAACCAAAATCAGTATTAAAACACTAACATTCATCCATTGAATCAAATCCCATAAATCCCATAGAAATTATGCAAACTTTAGGAAAACACTACAGCTCATTGGATTTCCCAAATCATAACATACACAAGAAAAAATGGAAAGCAATAAAGGAAGAAGACGAGGCTTACCTTGAAGAAGATGAATCCTCAAGAAATCTATCGCACCAACACTTGCAAAACCCTCCCAGCCTCCTCCTCTCTTCTCTCTTTCACGATGCAGCCACCAGAATGAAGGGATTACGGGTTTCCCCCTTTTTTTACCTTTTAGATTTTTGCATCAAAATCCCTAATTTTCCTCTTTTCATACATTGACCCTTAATTTTGGAAAGAAAACAAATATTAAGGACAAGGGTTTTTACAGTCGCTCCCTTTACAACTAGATGGGTTGCTGAGTTGCTCCCATTGGGTGTTTTATGGAGTACCATGTACTATTGGTGCCAGATATTCAGCTAATAGGCATTATGTCTATAACGTGCACATGGTCCTTATGTCAAAATTAGTCTAATAGATAAGTGGATTGTTGGGTAATGCTCATTTTTTAATTTCGGTTTTGTTGTGGGTCACCTCCACATGGTTTGATGTTTATTACGTCATTATTAAAATAATAACCACACATTTATATATTTTAAGTGAAAAGATATGTGTTGATTTGGCTTCACTGTTTTCGTTTTCATATATAATTTCCCTAAGGGCTAAATGCAAGATAAATTGTGATCTACAAGTTTTCTTAATATTGTTATACTAACGAATAATTTAGTTTCTTTAATTAGTTTAATATATTTATTAAATAATATATAAAGTAAAAGCTTTTAAAAGTACAATGTTGTAATAAAAAAATGTCACATCAGCAATATGTTACACGTTGACTATGATATGGTATGAAGATATGGTAAACTGTGTCATGTCATCTTAATACAAACTAAGAGCATCTACAACTGCATTGCTATTTTAGAGATTTTAACACAAATTGTATTAATATAATAATCTCTAATTTATATTTCCAATACACTTTAAAATAAAAAGTTAATATAACATGATAAAAGATTTATGTTATTGGTGGGTTGAATAAAAAAATTATTTCTCTCTCCTACTTAGAGAATTATAGAGAGTTCTCTATATTTAGAGATTTTTCCATGAATCTCTATTTTGGCAAACAAGATAGCAATGTTGTTGGAGAAGAATAGTAAACAAAAAAGATAGCAATGCTGTCAAGTTAACTCTTTTTAGAGATTTAAACTTTTGATTCTCTATTATAGAAAAATTATAGCAAACATGTTGGAGATGCTCTAAGAGGTTACTCAATGCTATAATAAGTAAAAAAAAAATAAAGTAAAATGTATTAATAAAAATAATTTGAAAGTATGTTGTCAAAATAAGATGAAATGAAAATATAATGTTATAATAAGAAAATTTGTGTATGTAGGTTGTTATTTCGTGCATTTAAGTATTTAACCCTTTCTTTAATTCCATTTTTATTATAACTAGTGTGGGGCCCACGCGTTGTGCGGTAGCGAGAAATATTTTAAGGAATTACTTAAAAACATTAAGATAAAAGATAATTCTTCGGTTAATACTAATAAGATACGATTTAAAAAGAAAAATGTATTTCCATAAGTGGTTCATTTTCATCTACCGATTATCATTTGTTGTTACGAATAAATTGAGATTTATTGGTTATAATTTTGTAGTTATACTGTTTAAAACTCAAACGACACACCGCACAACCATACGACTATTTTTCTAAAAAAGGGTTTAACTAAAATGTGTGAACTCTATGAGTTGCCACAAACATAAATCCTCTCTTGTTGCCAATATATGTTAACATGTTTCATAAAAATGTTAATCTTCTTATCAATGGGGGATTACCAAACTCATTTCAAATGTATATACAACTTTCCTTCATCATTTCTTGTAGTCCATTTCATTCTCCAATCTAGCATTCCTTCATCAACGTGGGATGACTAAAACAATACCACAATGCAAGATTTGAGATCAAAAAATATTACAATGTCACTTCAAATACCTTTGGTTATTTCTTTTACACATATAAAATAAAAAAGATAGAAAATATAAAGATTTTTCTATGGAAAACCCTAAATAACCGGAAAACCGAAAAACCACAAAAATACGAAGGAAAAAAGTATATTAATATGGATGTCAAATTAACGAGAAAAATATGATCATTTATTTGGTGTAATTTATTTCGTTCGAATTTTGTTTATTTTTCGTCTTTTAGAATAAAAAATAGGGGGTGAGTTTTTTTATTTAATTAATATTGTTGTAACCGCCCGTCTAATCACATCCATCAGATCATCTGATCTAACGGTTGATAAAGTGTTTTTTAGTTTTCCATTTATTTGAGGTTTTCCCTTGAACCTCCCTATATATATATATATATATATATATATATATATATATATATATATATATATATATATATATATATATATATATATATATATATGTTATATAAATATTTATGTTATGTTTTGTAAAATATCTATTGAGGTATTGGTCAAAAGATGTTTCACAATTGTACCTCAAATTCTTTTGGTTATTCTTATATATATATATAGATACATTGTTTTATTCAATATTTGACAATACTAAAATTTTATGGCTTTTAGGTCGTACCTTATTGATTGTTTATTGTTTTTGTAAACACACTTCGTTATACTACAATCATTAATCTCTTTTTAATTTTAATGACACCTTCTCTATTATAAACACTCTCAAAATATATCACAATTCACTATTTGATAGTACTAAAATCTTATGGCTTCATGCCATGTTACATCTTTGTTTTATATAAATATATTTATTGATATTTGTATAATCAAACTTTATTCCAGCAATCATCAACCTCGTTTTAATTTTGCATGCCACCTTCTAAATTTATATACTTTCATCTTCTAATATTTGACTAACGTGGGATAACCAAAACTCATCCACAATTCAATATTTGAGAATACTCAAATCTTACCGTTGTTCCATTAATATATATATATAAAGATGGGTTTTTATGATCAATTTTTCCAATTGATTTTTATACGGGTTTTTTTTTTTGCAAAATGAGGGTTCTCAAAATAAGACAATCTTATGAGTATGAGTTGACACACAGACATCTCATCCTCCTTTCTTATACAACTTTAATTATTCCAAATTTTCAATTATTCATCAATGTGGGACAACTTAATCTCAACCATAACCGGGAATACTTCATTATCAAAATGTCACCTCAAATGCCTTTGGTTGTTCCAAAGTAAGACAACTCTATGAGAATTGACACAATATCATTACATCTATCTTTCTTATACAAACATTTTTATTCCAATGTTTCAACTTCTCACCCATGTGGGATAGCTACAACAAAACCACAATCCACTATTTGAGAATACTCAACTCTCATGGTGCCAACTCATTATCTTTTGGGTTTTCCTTTTATCTTTAAAGACATAAAATGTTTAACTATTACATGAAATGTTTTGTCATGTAAATAAGAAATAACTATTTAACCCAAAATTGGATGAAATTTTGGATGAACCTTCAAGCCATATCTTATCCTTTATATAGTCACTTACACTTCCAAATTTTCACTTTTGTCACCAATGTGGGACAATGAATAGTCAACAATTCACCATTTGATGAATACTTGATTCTCATTGTGCCATGTCAACATCTTAAGGTTTTACCTTTATATATATAAAGATTGTGATTGATTGATGTGTGATATATAAAAAACAACCACGGCTAACTTTTTTTTTACTTTTTAATAAGATTTATTTTGCAAAAATAGGGTCATCAAAATAAGATAACCTTATGACTCAAACTCCATGAGATGACACAATGGTATCCTATCATTCTCTTTTATACATGTAACAACCCAACTCAAAGATAGCACTTGAACAACAAGAAATAAACAACTCGCCAAAAAGGCTCCGGAATACAACATAAACATACGAGTACAAAACAAGGTTTGCGGAAACAACCCAATACACAGCTGAGATTTCTAGAATACTAAGCATGTCATACTATACTACGTTGCCTTCCTTCTAGTCCCCAGCTTCATGCTCACGCCTTCTCTTCGCCCTTACCAGTAACTCCTACTAAGCGCTTTCCTGAAAATGGTTTAGTTTTTGAAAAGCGAGGGTTAGACCATAAGGTTTAGTGAGCTCCCTCTATTGGCACAGTTTCATCAACAAATATAAAAAATTCATAACCATTATAACAACAACTTTAAACAATAAGCTTTCACATAAACTGCACATGTAAATGGCACACTGAAGTCCCGCAATGGCGATAACGTGTCAGTCTCACACTGCCTTACTGTGTCAAATCTCTCATGGCAAAAACGGGACACCCCCCCAGTATGAGTACTGGTGGGCCACCCCCCCCCCCCCCGACTTATCCACTTTACATCTATCAACAATGTATGCATACATATCAAGTAAACTTCCATACACGCATTTTCATCTAATAAAACATATCAATTCATATTCATTTACTTACTTCAGAAAACACGTTTAAAAATACGTATTTAGTTAGAAAAACTCACCTGTCGTTTTAGCACAATACTTCTCACGTAAGCTTCAAATTTCTAGATGGCTCACCTATGATATTAAAGAGAATAAGGATAATGAGTCTTAAGTTGATACTCACCACATTCTGAACAGATCCCCAAGTAAACTTGGCTCCAAAACAAACTATGAATCCGAAACCAGAGTTCTGGACTCCACCCCACTTTCCGAATCCAATCCGGATTTCAGCCCAATTCGGATTCCCCTTCCGAATTCCGGACCCATTTCGGATCTCACTCCGGATTCCAGACCCATTCCGGATTCCGGTCCTATTCCGGAATTCACTTCCGGATTCTGGTCCATTCCGGATCCCTCTTCCGGATCCGGATTCTGCCAGTCCCGGACTAATCAGAACCTCCACTCAAATCGCTCTGGACGACTAAAAATTCAATCCAACTGATGTTCACTATTCGATAACATTACAACTAATTTCAGGGAACAATAAGACATTACTAAATAACAGAACCAAGTTCTTACTCCAAGGTAAACCTCGATTAAGCCACATTTATTCTAGAACTCCTTAAACATACAAACCCATTGCACAAACACTATAAGAGCATGAGATTAGAAGATTACCTTTCCAAATTGATGCTAGAGTTACTCTGATGCAACACTCTCCTTGCCTTCTTCCCAAAAATCACGAATGATTGCCTGATTTCTTCCTCAGCTCCCACACACACAGCCGCTCACAATCTGGAAGAATACCTAGGGTTTTGTGCCCAAAATGAGAGTTTTATACCCTTTACCACAATTTACACTCCGGTCCCTAAGCAACAAAAGGTTCCACTTTACCCCCACATATCTTATTTTCTTTAAACTTGAAACTTGGTTATTACAATACCTCCCCCTCAAAAGAATTCTGTCCCCAGAATTCCATCGTCAGACAAGCTTGGGTACTTGGACCTCATGTCCGCCACTACCTCCACAGATGCCTCTTGTCCTTTGGAATTACTAATGCATCTCCACGCGGTCAAGCTCCTTGTAACTCAACTCCTTGACTTGACTTACGGTCAAAGATTGCCTCCAACCCTAAGACAAAGTTTCACTTCTCATCCACCCGTATCCTTGCTAATGTATCGCCATATCAACTTCCAACAAGCATCCTTGAATATAGAGACGTGATACACATTATGACTTCCCCATAATCTCATTAGGTACAATCAATTTACACCCAAATCTCCAACTCATTCAACAATTTCAACGGACCCAAAATATGGCCCAATTTCACCTTTTCTCGGACGCACCACCCCATGCTCTTGTGTGTCTCCCGCATTAAGTTGTCTCCCAATTTCGATTCACAAGACTCGTGCGTTTTAGCCTAATCAACTTGGTTCCACCCAGCTGCCCAAACCATTCTGATTGAAATCATAGTCGCTCCCAATCCTTGGGATCCACCCCTCGGTTAACCACCACTTTCTTACGTTGGGTTATTTCATATGATATACTTGTAACGTCCCTCATCGACTGCACTGCATTAGATATCATCTGTAACATCCCAGGCCAACCGTTCCAGATATTGTCCGCTTTGTCCACACACCTGGACTCACGGTTTTAAAACGCGTCTCACCAAGGTTTTCCTCGAGTAACTCCACTTCCTTAAAAGAAAGAACTTTGCTGAATTCCATGCCACAATAATGTCAATTCTCTACCAAACGTAACCACTCAACTTGTCAACTTGGCACAAGGCTAACCTTGAATATCCCAACAAACTCACCGCCAAGAGTTCCCTCATCGAATAATATGCAATTCTAGATTATTTACCCAGTGCGACTTATGTCCTACGAAAATAGTGCTTCCCCTCCCGAATCACTTTGACTACACCTCATCAGTGTAGATATATTCATACGCTCCCACCACGTCATCACCCCACACATACATATCTAAAAGAAGGAAACCTCCACAATCCATCGTCTGACGTGTCTACCAATCCTGAAGACACACATTCAAACTCTCGTTGCATCCGACAATCTTCCAACCATACACGACATAAGTTCAAGTTTTACTCACTCAACGAGGAACGACCATGCTCATCCGAAACTACTCCCATTAGCTTAGCACTGAACAACAAGTTTACTTGAAACATCTATCACAATCACACCAAGTCAAATCCAGTGGTCATTCATTCCGAGTACTACGTTAGTCTACCTTTTTCCTCTTCCTTCTCGAAACATAATGCCTTCAATGAACAGGTCACTAGAAGGTGTATGCTTTCGAACAGTCACCTAAGTTAGTTTTCCACCGCCCTTGAACCATAACACATCCAAAACCCCTTCCTCCATACTTTTACCAGGAGTTCGTATACCCACTAATGACAATCTATACACACTACTCCACCCTTTTCGATGTCTCTTGCCAAACTTTCTGCTTCCAACCTACTCACTTATTCCGACATACTATCTTCACCTCCCCACGTTAGCATGGAGCACCGCTCACCGAACATTACTCGCCCCCTCTTCCGACCTTTCTACCTGCACCGATAACACCTCCTCATTACTATACATAACCAAACGGTTTCACCAAAATTCTAACTTGAGGTATCCTACCAAGTCATTGCAAAATGACACCGGTATTCGAAGCCACCACACACTTCTTGATCTCCAAACTGTTACCTTCTCAGATAATTCTTTCGTACACAAGAAACAATTCACATTCCTTAAAGATTATGCGTCTACTACACCACATCGTAAACTAACCAATCCAACATATTCTTTAAACTTTCAATGATCCCAAAATATACTCATCCAACGACTCACATAACAAAAAACACCTGGTTCCTCATTTGGGTAACCACCTACTACCGCTCCGTCTTTTTATTCCGAGAATAGTCATATCATAACGCCAACTTACAACTCACGCGTCCCAACAACTTGCTTAACAAATTGTATAACTTATCCAAAATTTCTGAAAAGAACTTCCATTTAATACTTAACCTCCTTAATCAACACATTACCATAACACTGACTTGCATAACCACTTTGGCAAAAGATGCACTAACTTGTCTGTCCGTTCTCCACCCACAACACCCCACCACATACCAGCTTCTCACGGTTACTTGTACACATACTCGACCTTGCCTTCATAATCTTTTGCATAAATGTAACCAAGTGTATCCCACGACTTCGTCTTTTTCCACATCTAGATGAACCACAATTCGCGATTCCCCAACAAACCATTCCTAATTTATAGGGCACATTCTCTCTCAGATCAATATAATCAATGCATCCACTTCCGTCGCGCTAACTACCTTCTCCTTTTACGAATCATCAAACCTCGTAGGGAAAACACTCATCCAAATAGAAATCTTTCACAATCACAATGCCCCCACAAGGTGATCCACCATCATGCAAGTATACATCTTTCCTGGAAGACCTATTACGTCTACACACACCAGGGTAATTTTCTCAACTTTCAACCTCCTGATCCAAGGCTTCTGCTTCAAACATCTTAAACAGTTGTCAACTTCAACATCAATAGACAACATGATGATGCTTCCAAAATCTTCCCGTCAACAAGGGTTCCTAACGAGACCTACTCCTTCCAACATATCATAATCAACTTTATACTCTGTCGTCCTTACTTGAAGAAAATTCAAGACTCACCTGGTGCGAGGTCACATTACAAGGCCACTCCCAAATTCTCAGGCTCAACGCCGACAATATCATCAAAGAGTCTCGATGCTACATAAAACGAGTTACTACAATAAATATCTTGACGACTTCCAGTCCTTCCCCCCTGGGCACAACCGTCCCTCGACGACCGCATCTCAAGCTACCGAACAAGAGTACAAACTACCACCACACAACCAATCACCAAAGTCCATTTCTGACCTTTCCACTATTCACCTCTCTTCCTGAACACGAATACCAAAGTTACAAAACACTCGCGACCGGCTTGACTGGCACATCTCCACTTTCGAAACCCTTCCTTATCTTCGAATGTAATAATCTCTACGACCTAGTGAGTTCATAGCCTTCATGCATGATGACATGATAATTTAAATCATTTCGCACATTTTAACACTTAAAAAGAAAACAAAACTTGGACACAACTTGGGTACACATGACCCAACACTCTCATAACTACAAAGTCATGCACAACGATCTCGAGAATCGTTCGCACACAACTCTTCAGTGAACACAACCTTAACCATTCAAAATGATGTCGTTACATCAGAACAATTTGAATGAAACTTTTCCTATACGGCTAGAAAGGTTCTGTATGAAATCACTGACACGAAGTAAACCAGTCGGCTCCCATACTCATTTATATGATATCGACATGTCAATACTCATTTTGATTATAAAATCTTTACGGTCACATGCTTTAATGATTTTCGCAATGAAGATTTTCTCAACATGAAAAAATAGCGATATAATTCGCAAATCACTAAGTTCAAAAATTTTATTGTGCAACGTAAATAGTTCTGTCTTTTCCTTTAAACACACACTTGTACGCGTCGACTCATTTCCAAACAAGAAATTTGTTATTTATGCAATTACTTTTAATCATGAAAATCTTATGTAACACTTATAAGGACACAATGCATGAAACTCAACTTGCAATTGAAGGCTATTCACTCTAACAAGGTCACCCGTTGTACTCACACAACTTATCATTGGCACTCTACCTTAACCAACGGTCGCCCTCTCATCCTTGCAACAACTTGATGTACATGCGTTTCACCGCCTACCTACTCAACCATCCCATACAGTTTTTGTCTTGACCAATTACTTCACATTCTACCCCTACATGTATTTCAATCCAACACTGATATCTTCCCTTCATTGATCCTGCCACCAAAAAGCTCGACTAAAGAGTCAGGGCTCCAATCCTCCACTCACTCTTGAATTGAAGCTTTCAAGATTCTGACACCGTCCTTCCTTACCATCCCAACTGATCTACACAATAATTTCGAGAACGAGGACCCATAAGAAACCAGTAGTTTTACCCTTAATCAGTCGTTCACTCTTTTCGAACCTAGGAAGTTCTTCCTCTAGACGCCTCATAACATTCCAAACAACACTTCTTCTAGAAGATATAAACATTATATCAAGCGCGATCTCTCACGATACCTCAACCCTTTGCTATCATTGCAAGGTCAAAACTTACTACATACTACCACACCCCTCGACCTTCTCAACAAGAGCAATTAAGCACACTCATGTACCTGTAAATTCGCGATTACATTGGCCGGATGTAATTCCAAATTTACCTTACATGACGGTCCTTGATACTCTATCACTAGAGCACTTAAAGTGATCTTTCCTACAGTATCCTATATCTCAGTTGTGCTCCCCTCTGTTGGGTACCTTTCGCCAAGTCCTTGTTGAAAGACGGCGCTGATGAATCTGGGATAAGGAACCCATGCAGATCTTTCAGCCATATCCACTCTGAACGCAAGGTCATTGTAGATGATTGAGGCCCAGTCAACATTTAGACCTTTCAGCAATACATAGTCCATTGCTTGCTGAGGTTGAGCAGCTTGATCAGAGGAGCCACTTTTCGCTGTCATGCAGCTTATCAGATGTGCGAAGATGAAGTTCATCTCGCTGGGCATTTTGGACTTCTTGATCATTGTCAGTTTCTTCTCAGGCTTCTTGTCTCTTCTAGTGTCCCATGTGTAACCCATTGCATCGAAGAATGCAATGATAGCTTCCCTATCAGCATGGTTTTTGTGGTTTGGGAGAGGGACAAAGCGGTTTTCTTTGGTAGAGGTAGGAAGGCTCAGTGCTTTCCTAATGATGGCAGTGTTGATTTTGGTGGTGCCAAATTTTGTGTCACACAGAATGGAGTCAACGATCTTCGTTGGGTCTTTGGCATGGGGTACCTGAGCTCTTCTAGCAGTATACCAGAACTGGGAAAGTGGGAATTGATGAGCAGGGGGTGTAATGGTCAGGGTTGTGGATAAGCAACATGTTTTTAGGTAGTTCACAGCATCATCCAGATGTGTGACTTGCTTTCGAGGAGGAAACTCGAAAAGCGCATGTAGGTTGTTCGATTTTGAAAAATCGATTTCCTCAAGCTTGAACTTGACCTGAGGAGCTTTGACAAGAGTCAGTTTCTTTGCAGCCGTGGATTTCTCAGCGGTAGGAGCAGGAGTAGAAGATGCCATTTCTGTTTAACATATCAACCATGAACATAGATAAAGAATAGTCTTAATGTTAAAGATTTTCCAATAAGATGTTTTCCGATTTTTGTCCATTTCATTCAGACAGAAATGTCTTAATGAAGATTAGGGTTTTCTTGTTTTGAAAAAGAAAAACAAACCCAGTAAAAGTCTTGTTTTCCATTTTCCTTTAGATGATGATTCTGGAAAAACTAATGAAGAACAAGTTTAAGATTTTGAGTTTTAAACTTGAAGAACAACCATGAAAAGGTTGTGTTCATAAAACCATGAAAGAAATGATTTCATTTTAGAAAAGGTTTCTTTTGTTTGATCTTTTAAAAGCAATAAGAAGATCAAAAACAAGTTATGCAGGTAAATAATAAGAATATTAACCTGGTAATCGAAGAAGAAGATGAACAGATTTCTGGAAATAAGCAACAGTAAATCTTTTCTTGCTTGAAGAAGAAGTTCGCGTAAAGAAAAAAATATAAACCCGAAATAGTTTATATAGAGAGATTTGAGAGAGAGAAAAACTCGAGCGGGAAAGTTTTTCATCATGACACGGACACGTGTTTGCATTTGATTGGAAGGTAAACGAAACGTGCAAACGTGTGTCAGAAAAAGAACGTGCCAGGGTTTATCCGTTGTGATGATGTCACAAACGTCCTTTCATATTTTAGGATATCTCTGAGGTTTTGAAAGCTCAGGGACTATTTTGAAAAACATGAAGCACTGAATAGAAATAACAGTGTTAGTTTAAGAAATTTCAAAGTATCGTTGTTAAGGAAGAGATATTCAGCGATGCAATTTGTTTTGAAATCTTACGTTCACATGCGAACGTCAGCGAGCAAGAGAGAAAACATAACTTGTTATCAGCGAATCAATTATGTTCAGAGAGAGAATGATAGAATGGGTTATATAATTGTTTTATCCTATCGCTGATAAAATGTGAACCACTGAAGATTTTACTCTTCAAAGTTCAGCATTCCAAGCTCGCTGATGAGAAAGTTGAATCTTGTCTCATCAAGATGTTTGGTGAACAGATCAGCTAACTGATAGTCAGTTGGGATAAAATGAAGTTCTATATCACCATTCATCACATGATCTCTGATAAAATGATACCTGATATGTTTGGTTTTTTAGTGTAGCACTGGATTGTTGGCTATAGCGATGGCACTTGTGCTGTCGCAATAGATTGGAATTTTCTAGAGCTGAAGGTCATAGTCTAGTAGTTGATTTCTCATCCACAAGACCTGAGAACAACAGCTTCCAGCAGCTACGTACTCAGCTTCAGCAGTTGAGGTGGAGACTGAGTTTTGCTTTTTACTTGTCCAAGTCACCAGCTTTCCACCCAGGAGCTGACAGCCTCCTGTGGTGCTTTTCCTATCTAATTTGCAACCTGTAAAATCACTATCTAAATAGGCGATTAGATCAAACCCTGAGTCTTTGGGATACCAAAGACCTAGGTTCATAGTACCCTTAAAGTAACGAAAGATTCGCTTTACAGCGATCATATGAGATTCCTTAGGTTCAGCTTGATATCGTGCACACAAACAGGTTGCGTACATAATATCGGGTCCGAGTATGAGGAGTGGGAATATCTTCTGAATCACCAAGATGAGAAAACATCCATTGATTCAGTTCTTCAGTATCAGCAGAAGGTCGAGAATTCGCTGAACGGGATTCGTCAAAAGTGACGTGAAGAGTTTCTTCAACGGTTTGTCTTCTTCGATTGAAGACTCTGAAGGCTTTGGAGACTGAGGAGTATCCAAGAAAGATTCCATCATCAGCCTTAGGATCAAACTTTCCAAGGGAATCTCTGTTGTTCAGTATGAAAAACTGACATCCAAAGATGTGAAGAAAGCTAAATGAAGGCTTTCTCCCATGAAAAAGTTCATAGGCTGTTTTATTAAATCTTTTGACTATCAGCGACCTGTTTTGCGTAAAACAAGTAGTGTTGATAGCTTCAGCCCAAAACTGAGTAGGCAGGTGAGAATCGCTGAGCATTGAACGTGCAGCTTCAATAATAGTTCACTGAAGAAAAGTTGTGAGAAATACCCTTACTCTCAAAGAAGGAATCAAGAGAATTGTTTTTGAATTCAGTCCCATGATCATTCCTTATTGAGCGAATGGTCAAGTTGTTCAGGGTTTCCATTTTCTGAACAAAGGTTATGAGTTCTTCAGGGGTGTCACTCTTAGAACGGAGAAACATAACCCATGTATATCGAGAGAATTCATCAACTATGACCAGGGTATATTTCTTTCCAGCGATGGATTGTTTTTTAACAGGGCCAAACAAATCCATATGGAGAAGTTGTAGAGGAGATGACACTGAGGAAACTTGCTTTGACTTAAAGCTTGCTTTGGTCTGCTTGCCTTTCTCACACGCTGAACATAAGGATTCTTTGGCGTATGAGTGTTGAGGTAGACCAGTGACTAACTCTTTTGAAGAAAGAGTGTTCAGTGTCTTAAAGTTGAGATGAGATAGCCTCTTATGCCATAACCAGTTGACATCAGATGAGGCTTTTGAGAAGAAACAGGAGTTCTCAGTGGTTGTTGAGTCCATGTTTATTACATAAACATTTTCCAAATGATAACTGCTGAGAGCTGTCTTCTCCTTTTTGTCAGCGACAAAGCAGGATTCCTTAGTAAAGATTACTTTGTTATCCTTGTCGCAAAGCTGACTGATGCTTAGAAGATTATGCTTCAGCCCTTCAACATATGCGACTCTTCTGAAGGTTGTCGTACCATTAGAGAGTACACCAAACCCTCGGGTATGTCCTTTTCCATTTCCACCAAAAGTTACAGAGGGACCCTTCTCTTCTTTGTACTCAGTGAGCAGGTTCTTCATACCAGTCATGTGTCTAGATCATCCGCTATCGAGATACCAGATACCCTTCTTAACCTGCATTACAAAAGAAGATTAGTTTCTTGGGTACCCACTTAACCATGTGTACACACTTGTCAGTGGGGGTAGAAGAGGAAGTGGAAGGTTCAGCAGTCTTCGCAGCATTTGAAGATTCAACTTTGTCAGTCTTCACTTTGGTTAATTTCTTAACCTCAGTGGTCTTCTTTGCCTTGGGGGCAATGATCTTCACCTTAGCTATATTTTCAGCTTGGGTGGCTGTGGGGCACTTACTAGCAATATGATTGGTAAGTCCACAATGATAACATTTCCTATAACTAAAAGTAGTTATAGGACCATTTGCATGCTGAGCTTTTGATTTTGAATTAGAAGGACCAGCACCAAGTAAACTATTGGTTTTTGAAATGGGAGGAACATTCAGTTCTTCGGATTTCTTACCAATAATTTCCACTTTGATTCTAGGAGTAGATCGCTGAATAGATCCACGCTGAATAAATCCAGGGATCTTATTCTTTGAACCAGAGGGATAAGTCACTGAAGCTTTAGGAGCGTTCAGCTTTTGGTACAGAGGTACCCTTCTGAGGATTTTGGTTAAAAGCAATTCCTTTACCTTTGTTTTTAAAGACTGAGGTAGGTTTTGGATAAATAACTTTTTCTTTATCTTTAGAAGTTAAGGTAGAGATTTCCTCAGGGATAGGCGGTTTAGAAGAGGAACACTGAGATGAGAAAGTGTCAGGGATAGAGGATATGAACATTCCAAACTTAAGCATGGAACGGTCAGTGGTTGGTTCTAGAGTATTAGCTTTGTAACCAAGACCACGTTTATCACTCAGGGGAATCTGAGACTTAATTATCTCAGTGATATTTGTTGAGGAATTATGACATCCATCAACAGTAGCTTTTTCAGCTTTTAATGCAGCGATAGCTTCTTCGCGCTCGATTTTGACTAGCTGATTTAAGTGAACTTGATCTTTAAAATCTTCTTCAATTTTAGAAAGATTTTCTATATGAAGGTGACAGTTTTTAAGCTGTCCAGCGAGATCAAGGTTTTGATTTTCGACCACAGTTTTGCCATTCATTGCTTCATATAAACTTCTAGTCAAGAGATCGATCTTTCGAAGACTATCAGCTTCATCAATATTTAAAATATTGGTAAAGAAGGAAGGTGATACCTTAGTAGCAGAGGTTGAAGTAGAGGGAGTGTCAGAATTTTCTTCCTCATCTTCAAGTTTGGCCATGAGACATAGATTGGCTTCATCATCATCTTCAGAGTCAGATGATTCTTCTTCGTCAGAGGCAGCCCAATCATAGTCAGCCATAAGGCCTTTGCCTTTCTTCTTAAAGGTTTTCAGCTTTGTATACCTTTCTTTCAGCTTTTTGTATTTTTCATCTCTAGTCCTGTGAGTAAAGTTTTTCTTGGGAAAAGCTGAGGGTCTAGAGACTTTCTTTGACCTGCACTCGCTAGCAAAATGTCCTATCTTTTCACAGTTATAGCAAGTAGCAGTAGCCTTATCAACAGGGGTTGATGATCTTGGCTTGTCAGTAATTGCAAGAGGTTTATTCTTCTTGAAATTACTCTTTCTAGCAAATCTCCTGAACTTATTAGCCAGGAATGCTAGAGTTTCATCATTATCTGAAACGTCAGAGTCTGATGATCTTTCAGAGTTAGTTTCCAACTCAGTGACAGTGATAGTCGATCGCTGAGTGGAAGGTGACTCTGAGATTAAAGCAACAGGGGTGCTTTTGAAATCTTTTACAAGATTCTTCTTAAGATGACTCGATTGTTCATGATTCAGCATCGTGCCATATAAGGTAGAAAGGGTCATTGATTTAGATCCTTTAACAGCTTGAGACACATAGAATAATTGTCCCAACTTTCAGGTAAACATTCTAAGAACTTTGTCAGTACTTCAAAGTTAGAATATTCCTGACCAACAGTTTTCAGATCTATTATTAAGCAGTTAAAACGTTGGTGTACTTCAGAGACAGTTTCATTTTTACCATAAATGAAGCTTTCATACTATCTTACCAGGTTGATCTCTCGAGAGTCCTGGACTTCAGAAGTACCTTCATACTGAACACAGATTGTGTCCCACGTAGCTTTTGAGGTTTTCAGGTTCATGACGGAATTGTAGACATCGTCAGGAAGAGCCATGGAGAGTATGGATCTGGCTTTGGTGTCGATAGTCACTTTCTTCTTATCTTCATCAGTCCACATATGAATTTCCTTGGGAATCAGCCTTTCTGGAATAGCAGGTCTATTCTCAGCGGCTGGAACTGCAGCATCAATTCTTATAGGAATATATGGGCCGTTTTCAATATAGTAAGGCATAGTAGGGTCTACACCTTCTAAGAAGAGAATCATCCTATTTTTCCATAGATTAAAATTATCTCTGGAGAATCTAGGGGGTTTTGCAAGAGAACCGTTGTCAATATAGTTAGTGTTTGTGTTGGTAGCCATTTTAAGTAAGCTTCGAAGACTTAGTTCTGAACCATCATTTGAGCATTGATTTCTGATTAACTTTTGACATTTCACGATCTAACTTCTGAATTCTGAATATCCTCAATAAACATGATCAGAATTCTAAACTTGAACACTTCTGAATGGTCTGAGCAAAACTCTTCTGAATAACATGATCAGAAGTTCTGAATAGTCGTTTGAACAAGTTCTGAGTTGTTTTGAACGAATTTCTGATCACAAACAATCTGATTTTAAGCAGCCGAAAATATGTCTCAACACAACAATCCCTTAATAACTTTGACACTCCATGATCTGAACTGCTGCACATTAAATCTTACACAAACTCTGAATTGAATTCGAATTTAGCATAACTCTGATTAATCAGATCTTAAACTCGCACATCAGCAACATTTTTGAACTGAAACACTGCATCTTTCTTGAATTGTAGCACACGATTAAGAACAATCTTGAATCACCAAATCTTGAAACTAGATCTTGAAATCTTGAATTGTTGCATAAATGATCGTATCGAATTAAAATTGATTCTCATCTCCATGTGATCAAATCAAATTTCTGTCTTTTTATGACTTTCTGACTTTCTTCTCCCTTTTGAATCAATCAATCATCTTTCATAAATCAGCTTTCATAACATTTCTTTATAAGAACAACAGATCAGTTTCCTTTTCTTCTTCTCCCCCTTAAAATAACATTTCTCTCTTTTGTTGTTTCTGTACAAATCATTCTCTGTTTTCTTCTCCCCCTAAAGTTTGGGAAAGCAAAATCATCTTCAAATCATTAGCTCCTCTCCCTTGATTTTCAAAACTTTAGCGATGCTTTTTCTTCAAATGAAGTCTATGCTTTTTCTCCTCCTTAATGAATAACCTTGCTCCCCCTCAAAATAAGAATTATGGAGCAATTTGTTTTCTCCCCTGAAAGTATGCATATATTTCATTAAAATTATTCATTTCAAATATAGTGCTTTAATGAAAACATTTATACAAGAAAAATAAGATTCACTGAACTACACTTGATAACTATTAACATTTGATCATTTGAAAATTTTACAAAAGAAATCCAACTTAATGAAATTTATCAGATTTTTCAATCAAGTGAAATCAAATGCATGTGTTTGGATTCAAATACAAGTCATCATTGCATATCAAGTTAAAAATGTTCAGTTTCAATTCCTTTATTAAATCTATTTGGTGTGCTTAGCATGCGAAATATGATTAGCTTCAAGAATATGCAATTCTAAAAACATATATGAATACTTTGCTCTACTCACACTATTTGTCCAAAATCGGGATTTTCACAAATTTACAGGTTTATTGCGACTTTGAATTTTCCCAAAGTTTCAAGAGATGTGTGCTCATTGGCATCTTTTAATTTTGTGCACATTGGCATCTTTTAATTTTGTGCACATTGGCATCTTTTAATCAAAAAGTTTAGTAAGAATAAGATACATCGTTAAACATGACTTTCTATCTGGTTCTATTGCAGGATTTGGGTCAGCATATCCCAGACCAGTTGGTCTTAGGTGCTAGGTGACAAGCACCCCATGGAACTTAATTTCCCAAACCAGAAAGGCCACATCGATATATCTTAAACCCATTTGTACCAGTAGAACATGGCTTTCTATCTGGTTCTATTGCAGGATTTGGGTCAGCCGATCCCAGACCAGTTGATCTTAGGGACTAGGTGTCGAGCACCCCTTAGGACTTACTCTCCCAAACCAGAAAGGCCACAGGTACAAACTTTCAAACTAAATGATTTTATATATATTTATATTTCATCTCAATCACTTGGTACTAAAACGTAGTACTTCCCCCATATTTTTGTTTCCATCCAACATTCTGACATTTAGGCTTTTTGAACATTATATTCTATATAAGTATAGATTTCATAACATTGAGCATTCGGCATAATTTCATTCATGTTTTGCTTACCTTTCGATTTAATTCAGAAGTGAAAGTTGAAACAAATATAGCTCAGATAATACAAAATACTTGTAAAATCACTTTTTGACACACATTTATTCATTGAATGAAAATTAAAAAAAAAATCATATCATTGAATTAAATTGTTAAGATTCAAACATTCAAAGCAATAGAAATAAAACATAATACAATGTTACCTTTCACCACTTGTTCCTTGAAACAGAAAAATATGACAGTTAAGTATATCACCTGAGAAGTATGAGTTCTAAACTGATTTGTTTAGAAGTCTTAGTCTCTGAAGTACGGGTCCTGAACCGAATTATTCAGAAGCCATTGTCATTTAAGTACGGGTTTTGAACTGATATGTTCAAAAACCTAAAACGTTGAATCACGGGTTTTGAACATTATCTTGAAACAATCAGATCAAATTTTGAGTCAATACTTCCTCTGAAATCAAGATAATCCTGCAAAATCAAGAGATTTTGGTAATCATCTACGATGATTCCTCATTAGTTATCAAAAAAAAATCTGAGTAGTAGAGTCAGAATTCTGATTAGAAGAGTCAGAATTCTGAGTAACTTGCTCAAAATTCTAAGTATCAGAGTCAGAATTCTGATTAGTTGAGTCAGAATTCCGAGTAGTAGAGTCAGAAGTCTGAGTAACTTGTTCAAAATTCTAAGTATCAGAGTCAGAATTCTGAATAGTTGAGTCAGAATTCTGAGTAGTAGAGTCAGAACTTCTGAGTAAGAGAGTCAGAATTCTGATAAAACTATCCAGAGAAAATTCCTTAGAAAAATGTTTGGATTTTGTGATTTTTGAACATTCTGAACTTCAAATCACCATAACTTGCTCAAAAATCAGAATTTTTCAACCAAAATTTGCAGGGTTGCTCAAAATGTGATTCTGAACACATTCTCTAGAAATGTTTTCTAGCAAAAATATCCACAACTATGAGTTCGATAACCCCATAGTAAACAGAACTTTTTCGTAAAAAATATTCTTCAAAGTCAACAAATTGATCTGTATGAATCAGAAATCCATAATCACATTCAGACCGAGTTTTGGACTGAAGTATCCAAAAGTCAAAATTTTCAATTTAAGCACATCATCTGTTTTCAGTCATGTGTCAGTATGATCATTCAGCTTTACACATGAATAACCTGCAAAACAGATTAAGTTGTCTTTGGTACCCATATGAACTTGGGTCCAGATTTGTTAGGTGCAATGGCATATGCAGATATTCTATAAGAACCATACCAGTTCTGAATAAAATTCTTGTTCACAAAATCATTAGTCCCACAATATGAACAACAAAGTTTCTTTTGTGCAATTCTGACTAATTGATTTACAGAATAAATCACATCAGGTTTAACAAAAGATTTTCTTTGAAATGTATTGTTCTTCTTGACATTTGAATTAGGAACTTTTGATTTTGGCACTACTTTCTTGGAAGTTGTTCCTTTAACTCTCCATTCCATTTTTATCTTTTTAAAAGAACAATTATATGATTCATCAATAGGAGAATCATAAAACAGATTAGAAGAACGAATCTGATCTTTTGAACTATGATTTGATTTGTCAACAACTTTCGTTTCAAATTCTTTAAACTTTTTAACATACAAATCACACCTTGACTGCAAATCAGATTTGGACTTCCTCTCTATCATGATTTTAGTTGATAAATCGTATAATTTCTTAATAAGTCTCCTTATCTCCAAATGAAAAACTTTCTTTTCCTTTTCAAACTCATCTTTTGAGCATTTTTCTTTAAAGCCATTTACCATCTTCTTTTCAGTCTCTTTCCTTCCATCTTCTAACTCTTTCTCCAACTCATTGATTTTTACAGAAAAATCATTTAACATTCCTGTTTTCTTTTTCTCAAAACCATTCTTTTCTTTTTGAAAAACATTTTTCTTGCATTCAAACTCTTTTCTTTCTTTTGCAAGAATTTTCTCCAAATCAGAAATTTTCAGAGAGAATTCAACAGACTTTGTTTCAAAACCTTTCCTCTCAGTTTGAAAGTCTCTTCTCTCTTTCTCAAATTTCTCTCTTTCAAGTATAAGAACTTGTTCAAAATCAGATATCTGTTTCAAGAGTTGACCATTTTTTATTTCACATGATTTGATTCTATTTTTAGAATCTGTCAACATCTTTCTTTCAAAATTGATTTTCTCTTTCAAATCAACATTCTCTTTTTCTAACAACTTTATGTTTTCTTGAACCTTTTCAAAATCCTTTAGAAAATCAGATTTCTCTTTTTGCAAAATCTTTATAACTTTTGCATTTTCGTCTTGTTTTGCTTGAAGATTAGCAATCTTGCTTTCAAAATGAACAATCTCAGTTTTTGGTTCAGAAATTGTTTCTTTTGCTTTTACAGGACTTAATTTTTGTAAATTGTCTGAACTGGTTATAGAACTTGTAGGTCTCACAAAAACTTCAACAATCTCAGGCATGATGAAATGACAAATTCAGATATCAACTATGAATTATGATAAAAAATGAACGAGGACCAACACAGATTTAGAACATGCAAGAATAGATCAAATCTGTCACAGGCATTTCATCAAACAGTTAGAGTACATGAATTGATAAAATCTTCTTTTCAAAAAAATTAGAACACTCATCAGAGAAATTACAAAGAATCTTCAAGAATGAATGAATGAATTAATTAATCAAGAATTAAATCATCCAATTGAAAATGATCTTGAAAACTTGAAAATCTTGAAAATTAGTGAAATGCGATCTTTTCAACAATAAAACCCAATAATCTCGATCAAATTGAATTTGAAATCAACATGCAGCGGAAAGAATCACTTTGATCAAGAAACCAATCAAGAAATTCGAAAACGTACCTGTGATCTCTGTCTAATTTCGAAAATTAATCAGCAGATCAGAATGTTCTTGATTCTGTCGAGTTCTTGGAATAACTAGGGTTTTTGTTGTTCGGCTCTGATACCAATTGAAAGTCCCGTAATCATCACTGATAATCAAGATTCAATATAGAATGAACATTCAAGATCGTATTCACAGCAACTGGTCATATGATTTATTAACAATCTGTGAATTACAAGATATTACAATGAGTTTCTCTCTAAATGGATTTGTCTATCAAAATCACTGCTTACAAATGAAGCCCAACACACTTATTTATAGTGTCTAATTACATGACATGGGCCCAAGCCCATTTAACTTCCATTAAACTCCCAAAGCCCAAAAGACTAACAAAGCTAATTACAATACATTTGACTTTCATTGACTTTACATGGACTTTATAAAACTTCCCCAACAGTGTTGCTCCTCTTGTGTCCTAGCCAAAGGATTTTCAATAGCAAATGGCTCTAGACTCGATTGTGCACGAAATAAAGTCGTGACCGGGGGCAGCTGGTCGCTTATTTCAACACCAGTACTCTTCGAATGAGAGACCGGTGGAAGTTGTGCTATATCCCCGTGTGAGACTGAAACATCCGTCTTTTGAGAGACGGATGAGTGGCTGAGAGGGTCGTGCAATTGCTCCGCTAGGTCCACGGAGGCTACTTCAATACCCCGTCCTAACAGATGAGACGGGATAGCAGATGTGGCAACCCGGATATCACTCGGTTGGGGTCGCTCAAGAGCCTCGTTATCTTGACGGCTCAATCTTTCCTGGTTCGACTTCGAATGCAGTTCCCTCCGTCTCACATGATCTAACTCATCTAAAAATCCCTCGGGTGACCTAGATTCTTTCATAACAGGTATAGAAGTATGGGGAGGTGAGTCTAGTGGGAACTCGACATTGAAATCTGGATTGGGTCCGATACCGTGAGGTATGCTTTTCAGGCGTATGGTACGGTCGGTATCGGAGTCCGTGGAGTCAGATTCCACGTTCTCAATATGTGGAGTGGGTGAAGGGGGTTCGGTAATATATGGTTCGGTTGAGTGATGAAGTATAGGTCTAGAATATGGACCGGCTTGGGCTTGGCTAGAACTGGGTCCCGGTTCCGCTGCACCACTCACGCTCGTTCCCCTTCCTCTTACAACTAACACACCACGCCCGTCAGCACCTGCTCGTCGGGCTCTCCCACCTCACATTCTTGGACCCTCTCATCTCTCGGTTCTAGGTCCCTGGGCAGGTCCCTCTGGCGCTGGCTAGACCATGGGATTCCCTAACTCTCGTCTATATGCTGGCACACTCGGTGCAGGTAGGGTTTCAAGTATATGACAAAAAATGAAAGATTTTATGCTCCCCCTCAACTCTAGCACGGATATTATCCTGCTCCCCCTCAAAACATGCATGGGGATTGACTGGCTCCCCCTCAGAGTGAGAGATTGTTGATCCGCCATGGAATATCTGTAAGAGACCCAAAGTTAGTAGACAAGACGGATAAACAAGTTCCGGCGCATACCTTTGCTATAAATTGATCAATCTGAGACAGATTGAGGACTGGCAGTGATGAAACAGGTATTGGACTGACAAACACAGAGGTGTCCGGACAACATATTGGAAAACAACAGTTTCTTGACAAGCCATTGTATCCGGACAAAAGGTATCCGGACAGCAACAGTTTCCGGATGGCAAGATAGTTTCTGGATAACGAGGAGCATTCCGGACAAGAATAGGACTGTCCGGATACTTTGGGATTTTTACAAAAATTTCTCTGGCCTTGTAGATTTTGCCAAATTAGGACTGTTTGGATTTAAAAATGAACCTTCTCCAGGTCCCCCTCAAACTGAGCATAGGGATGACTTTGCTCCCCCTCAGAATGTGCGCGTAGAGGAAATGCACACGGGAATGTCCACACACAAAAAAACTTTTTCGAACATTTAAAGAAAAACGTGTGTGACACTCCCCCTCAATAGTAGAGTAAACTTACCTGATGGCTGATCATGCTCCCCCTAAACACATGAGCAGGTTGTGAAAGCACAGGTATAGACAAACCTCACGTCTTCGTAATATTGTTCCTTGTAGATCGTGAGCAGCTCCCTCCTTCCGGTCATGTGCGTGGAGCATCCAGAGTGTAAGAACCACACATGACCGTCCTGCAAAACAAGATTAGCGGACCTTTGGTACCCAGATTTGCCTGGGTCCGGGAGGGTTAGGTTTTGCACCCCGTGGAGGAACTTGCTTTGACACAGACTTCCCCTTAGGTATAGATTGTACTCTGTTTGGAGTAACTGGTTTTGGCATATGTTGCCTCTTAGGTGTAGAATTTACACCTTTTGGAGGAACAGGTTTTGTAGCAGGTTGCCTCTTAGGTGCCGGTCTAACCTCAGTAGGAGAAGCCCGTTTTGGAATGGGTTTGGTCTCCCGTTGTGGTTTAACCTCTGATTGGAAACCCCGTTGTTTATAGTATTTTCTTTTGTTATTACGGGGTTTGCGTTTGGGTGTCGAATTATACATGTGATACGACCCAAACTAATCATTATTCTGAATATCATCAAAATCATTCCAACCACAATTAGAACAACCTAAACAATCACGCGATAACTGAATCAATTGATTAAGAGAATTAAGTTTAATTGGAAAAGAAACTTCAACATGATTCCAATGATTCCAAGCATAATTGTCTTTGTTTATCCTAGAATTAAAGACAGGAGGGAAAGACTTTGATGCATCATTCTTGACAGGTTCCTTCTTTAGCCACTTTGGGTTTTCTTGTTTAGCGCGACCGGTTTTATCCGAAACAACAGGGACAGTGCGGTCAGTGACTTTTGAGGAACCAGGAATTTTGGCAGGTAATCGCTCGGTCTTTTGCCTCGGCTGTGATTGTTTTTGAGAAACAGGCTTCGTTTTAGAAATTGTAATCACAGCTGGGGTCTTTGTTTTAGAACAATCACCCTTTTGAAAGTTGACCGGTCGATTTACCGCTGGTGACAGAAAATCACTATGGCTCGGAAGAGGTTTATCGAAAGGGAACGACTCAAACTCTCCATCAGAATTGCCTTCGGAGTTCATATATTCTGAAAAATCGACTTCCGGAATTACAGGACTTGGATCAGTCGAGGAAGGCGAGGAACACTTAGTGTTAGTGTGCTTTGGGGAATTCGGTGCGGAAGCTAGGAAAAAATCAGAGTTTAAATTCCTTTTAACACACTCATCTTGAGAATCTTGATCGTCTTGTGTTGAAAAAGTTTTTCCTAAGAAAGCTTTACACGAAGACGTGTCCGATGAGCTAGAGGAAAGTTCGGGTGAAATCTTCTTTTCAGATTGGAGTTGGTCAAACTGCTCTTGGAGTTGACCTTTACTCACTTTCTCTTGCATCACTTCTGTTGCCAAAGCAGACAGTTGTGACGTGAGTCGATTTATTTCAAACCGAAGGATCTCTGTCCCTCATCCGACACAGTTTCGGTTTTGACCGGTTGTGGATTCTCAAGTTTCTCAAAATTTAGTTTCTCAATCTCAGATATTAGCGCTTTCTTTTCATTTTGAAAAACAGACCTTTCTTTCTCAAACGACACCTCCAACTCGACAATCTTTGCTTCCAAGATGAGAGGGGGAACATAGAGTTTAAACTCATCCGTCTCAGTCTTGGTTGCGGTTACTTGGACCTCATCCCTTTTGGAGGAATCCTTGGGCGTAGCAACCTTGTCTGGGTCGAAGTAGTCATTTGAGAGATACTTTTTGTTCTTTTTATAGGAATAATTTAAAGGTTCATAACAAAACGGAAGTTGTATTCCTCGTTTGTGTGCGCGTTTATATTCCTCGGTTTCCTCTTCCTTTTCGGGTTCAAGAGGACCATTCCATTGAATGGCATATTCCGGATAATTTTTATCTAAACCAAGACAAGCAAAATCATACAAAGTTGGTGTATACCATCTTCCCTTTTTCAAATAATGTGGGTTGTCATATCCGATACCCCATTCTTTGTTAAAGTACGTGAACTCTTTGGGTTTATTCAAAAAGATGGTTTGATCAGTTTGACCCCTTTTGTGGACTTTGGTTTCTAGATCAAGAATTTTAGCAACAAACTCCTTGTGCTGAATCTGAAGAGAGGAACATTGATAAACAATTTCTTCTTTCTCATTCTTGCACTGATCAAACTGAGACTGAAGATCAAATAATTTGGCCCTTAAGTCTTTAGGTGCTATTGAAAGATTTTTGCATTTCTCCTTTAAAATAGCATTTTCAGACTTATATTTTTCTGTTATTTGCGTTTGAACATCTAGCTTTTCGGTTAGTGAACTAATCTTAAGCTTTTGTTCTTTAGTGGTGGCCTTAAAGGAATCTGCCTGTTCAACAAGTGATTGCATTTGATTCAAGAAATCTTGTTGGCTAGATTTACATACCTGACTTGATTCTTCAGCGGCTGTAGACGTGGTGCCGATAGCAGAAGCGTCGCGTGAAGACATCTTTGGTTGCAACGGAGTGATCGTCAGACGATTGTTCGATTCAAAGTGGAACAATATCAAGGATACTTAAATGTCCCCCTCCTGCGACAGTATCAAGGATACTTAAATTTGAAAATTGAGGTTTCAGAAAGCTCCCGGATTATGGAATCCGGGTGGTTTCCGGATAAAGAATCCGGAAAAATAAGGTTACCGGGTGAACAAAAGTTTTCGAATAAAAGATCAGACACAAAACTTACCGGATGCGAATACAGAACACAAAAAACTTACCGGGTGATTGGAGTTTCCGGATGAAAAAGCTTTCCAGATGATAGGCTTTCCGGATGAACTGGTCCGGAAAGAATCGGATTGACTGGAAACTTCGAGTTGTCCGGATAAAATATTTTTACCAGAAACTTTGGGTTTCCGGAACAATTTACCCGGAAAGATTGGAATTAGAGAACTTACCCGAAAAGTTGAATCGTGTCCGGAAAGAGTTAGCGAAGTTCCGGAAAGTCGCGTGTTGTCCGGAAACGGCTGTTGTTTTATCCGGAAAGGACGGCTGGAATGTCAAAATCGATTGGGAATCGTCTAGGATTGCTCAAGATCGTTCCTGAAGGTTAGGAACTCGAACAAACACAAAAATAACACTACCCAAATCGATTGTAAAGCAAAACAACAAGTTTTGATGGCTAAAAATCCGATTTTTATCAAGAACATAACTAAAACTTTTGAACTTAAAATCGCTTAAAACTCACTCAGATGATCGAATTAAGATGTGAAAAATTGCAGAATCACTAATAACAATGATACTAACAATACCTAATAAGCGAAATCGGTCAATTTTACCAGAATCAAAAAATTGATTGATACCTAAGAACACAGCCGTGAAAAAGTAGAAATTTACCAGAATTCGAATTGAACACTTTGAATCGATGTAGTCCGTTTGCTCTGATACCAACTGTTAGTTCCAGATCCGTGCAAGGATTATGAAATCAAACAGATAAGCAATGAAGAACAATGATTTCAACTGGTCATCCCTGTATTAGATTTTCAATCAGAGTGTTTACAATACAATTCAGAAAAGCAAATGAGACAACTAGCCTATTTTCTAAGGCTAAGCTATCTATATATATGGTGGGCCCGTGGTTAACAAGCCCACGGCCCGTTCACTAATAGGGCTCAAATTAAACAATTACAATTTAAACCCTGAACTTTAAATCAACATAAATTTACCCTAACATACAGTTATTCAATGTGTCTCAAGCTGTCAAAAGATCTAAGATCTATGACTCTTTCTACCTTATATGGCACGATGCTGAATCATGTGCAATCTATTCATCTTAAGAAGAATCTTGTAAAAGATTCCAAAAGCACCCATGTTGCTTTACTCTCAGAGTTACCTTCCACTCAGCGATCTACGATCACTGTCACTGAGTTGGAAACTAACTCTGAACGTTCATCAGACTCTGACACTTCAGATGATGATGAAACTCTGGCATTCCTGGCTAATAAGTTCAGGAGATTTGCTAGAAAGAGTAATTTCAAGAAGAACAAACCTCTTGCTATTACTGACAAGCCAAGATCATCAACCCCTATTGATAAGGCTACTGCTACTTGCTATAACTGTGAAAAGATAGGACATTTTGCTAGCGAGTGTTGGTCAAAGAAAGTCTCTAGACCCTCAGCTTTTCCTAAGAATAACTTTACTCACAAGACTAGAGATGATAAATACAAAAAGCTGAAAGAAAGGTATTCAAAGCTAAAAACCTTTAAGAAGAAAGGCAAAGGCCTTATGGCTGACTATGATTGGGCTGCCTCTGACAAAGAAGAATCATCTGACTCTGAAGATGATGATGAAGCCAATCTATCTCTCATGGCCAAACTTGAAGATGAGGAAGAAAATTCTGACATTCCCTCTACTTCAACCTCTGCTACTAAGGTATCACCTTCCTTCTTTACCAATATTTTAAATATTGATGAAGCTGATAGTCTTCGAAAGATCGATCTCTTGACTAGAAGTTTATATGAAGCCATGAATGGCAAAACTGTTGTTGAAAATCAAAACCTTGATCTCGCTGAACAGCTTAAAAACTGCCACCTTCAAATAGAAAATCTTTCTAAAATTGAAGAAGATTTTAAAGATCAAGTTCGCCTAAATCAGCTAGTCAAAATTGAGCGCGAAGAAGCTATCGCTGCATTAAAAGCTGAAAAAGCTACTGTTGATGGATGGTATAATTCCTCAACAAAGATCACTGAGATAATTAAGTCTCAGATTCCCCTGAGTGATAAACGTGATCTTGGTTACAAAGCTGATACTCTAGAACCAACCACTGACCGTTCAATGCTTAAGTTTGGAATGTCCGTATCCTCTATCCCTGACACTTTATCATCTCAGTGTTCCTCTTCTAAACCGTCTATCCATGAGGAAATCTCTACCTTAACTTCTAAAGGTAAAGAAAAAGTGGTTTATCGAAAACCTACCTTAGTATTTAAAAACAAAGGTAAAGGAATTATTGTAACGTCCCAAAAATTTTAATAAATTTGAACTTTTAAAAACAATAATTTATTTAATTAAACCACATCATTAGTTCCCAAAATAACCGTTTCAACTGAAATCTCGTTAAGTATTCAACCACAAAAGTCTAAACAGCAAAAAAAAATAATTAATTCAATTCTAAAGTTTGAAATCATAAATACGGGGAGTCTCTCGCATGCACCAATGTGTACCGTCATGCCTTCGAGCCACTCGTACCTGAAACAACATTTTATAGGGAAAAGGGTAAGCACGAAGCTTAGTGAATTCAACACCACATACGATAGCAATCATATTAACACTACCCCTAACACAGGTAGATACACATAACCAAGCATGCAAGTTTAAGAACGCATCCTAAACTAACATACTCATGCAAGACAACCTAAGCGGGTATCCATCGGTCTCCCCGATATCACACGATCACCATGCACGTATCCCTCGGTCTCCCCGAGTTCCTACGTCACTCGTGTACATCCTCCTCGGTCTCCCCGAGTCCTCGGTCTCCCCGAGTTTTATACGATACCCAAGGTCCATACTAGACACGACACGATCTAGTACCACACAACACATAAGATTACTAGCACACACGAGCTACGGTAATGCACGTACAATTATTATCCTACGTAGTGAGTGAACTCACCTCAAAAGCAGTGCAGAAAATTCCCGAATGGCCACAAGAGCTCGCCAACTTCAATCTCACTTCTCTTCACCTAAAGAAAGGCTACAAAGTGTCAAAACGAAATCCCAACCCTCAAATAACCATAAGGCTAATAGAGTGATTTTTTCAGCTTTTCGGCCTAAACTGCAGGTCTGTTCGGGACCTGCTTAGCCCCCTCTAGACCCGTTAATCCAGAAGTTAAATTCCCCAAACAGGAGGACCTATGTCTTAGCTTTCCAGGGACATATTATATGCGTTCAAACGAGACTCCTACGATTTTATACGAATTTTCTACGGTCGACGGTCAAAGCTGGAATATTCCGGTCAGATTGCAAAAACGTCCGAATTCGACCTAGCTAGGGGCATAATCAGGTTTTCGCTAAAACACGAAAAACATTCACGACACAAAATGTGAACTGTGGGAACAGATTTCACTTCAAACCAAGTTACGATGGAAAAGTTATGAACGAAACAAAACAGCGGCAGAACGGCGTTTTTTCACATAAAATGATAACGTTGAAAACGGTTTTCGTGATAGGGTTAAGGTTTCGACATTGAGTTTAAGGACATAGGGTTTGCAACCAGGGCTGGACAACCCACGCACCACCCACTGCCACCTCCGGCATGGTGGTTGGCGGCGGCGGCAGCCACCGCCGACGGTGGTGGTGTTTTCTTGGATGATTGATGAAGAAGAGAAAAGAAAGAAGAGGGTACTTCCCTCTTGCGAACAACACTGTAACACCCTGGTCGCAATCCGACAACACAGCCACCGGTTGGTGGTGCATGGCGGCACAACCGTCGGCAGCCAAGACTGCGGCGCCGGCGGTGGTGGTTTTCGCGGCGGTTTAAAGGCGACGAAAGAAAGAAAGCAAGGAGACTAAGAAACTTACCTCTTGACGACAATGTAACCGCAACACCTCGAGGTCTCGACTTCCTCTCGATCGACGGTTCTTCCCTCTCTCGTGCTCTCTCTCTCTCTCGCTACACTTCTCTCTCTCGCTGCACCTCTCTCTCTCTCTCGCCGGCAAGAATGGCGGCGGTGGTGCTGGTGGTTTAGGGTGGCACGCGGTGGCAGGGGAATGGGGAGGGGTGTTCGACGGCAGCAGCAAGGGGAAAGAAAAGGGAAATGGGGTTTTGTGGTTTGTTTTCTTGGGACTCAAGGTGAACGAGAAAAGGGAGGGGAAATGGGGTTTTGTGGTTGAATACTTAACGAGATTTCAGTTGAAACGGTAATTTTGGGAACTAATGATGTGGTTTAATTAAATAAATTATTGTTTTTAAAAGTTCAAATTTATTAAAATTTTTGGGACGTTACAACTTGGTATCACCTTGAGTCTAAGAAGACTAAGAAACTTACCTCTTGACGACAATGTAACCGCAACACCTCGAGGTCTCGACTTCCTATCGATCGACGGTTCTTCCCTCTCTCACGCTCTCTCTCTCTCGCTGCACTTCTCTCTCTCGCTGCACCTCTCTCTCTCTCTCTCGCCGGCAAGAATGGCGGCGGTGGTGCTGGTGGTTTATGGTGGCACGCGGCGGCAAGGGAATGGGGAGGGGTGTTCGACGGTAGAAGCAAGGGGAAAGAAAAGGGAAATAGGGTTTTGTGGTTTGTTTGCTTGGGACTCAAGGTGAACGAGAAAAGGGAGGGGAGGTCGGTCCTTATGGGCCGATATCTCCATGCACTTAAGGGGAATTACATAATTGGTCCCTATCATCCATTTCCCTTACAAAACTTTAAGAACTTAACCACATTAGTCCCTCCTCCTAACGCCTTAACCTTTTTGGTCTTTCCCGTCAATCCCATTAATAAACATTTATTTAAAGAAAACAATAAACAAAAATAAAAATATCCAAACCGGGACACGGGCTTTACAATTATTTTTAATCAAAATCCTCAGAAGGGTACCTATGTACCAAAGCTGAATACTTCTAAAGCTTCAGTGACTTATCCCTCTGGTTCAAAGAATAAGATCCCTGGATTTATTCAGCGTGGATCTATTCAGCGATCTACTCCTAGAATCAAAGTGGAAATTATTGGTAAGAAATCCGAAGAACTGAATGTTCCTCCCATTTCAAAAGCCAATAGCTTACTTGGTGATGGTCCTTCAAATTCAAAATCAAAAGCTCAGCATGCAAATGGTCCTAGAACTACTTTTAGTTATAGGAAATGTTATCATTGTGGACTTACCAATCATATTGCTAGTAAGTGCCCCACAGCCACTCAAGCTGAAAAGATAGCTAAGGTGAAGATCATTGCCCCCAAGGCAAAGAAGACCACTGAGGTTAAGAAATTAACCAAAGTGAAGACTGACAAAGCTGAATCTTCAAATGCTGCGAAGACTGTTGAACCTTCCACCTCCTCTTCTACCCCCACTGACAAGTGTGTACACATGGTTAAGTGGGTACCCAAGACAAACTAATCCTCCTTTGTAATGCAGGTTAAGAAGGGTATCTGGTATCTCAATGGAATCCTAAGCGTCCAGGTTATGTTTATAAACTGGATAAGGCACTTTATGGCTTAAAGCAAGCTCCACGTGCATGGTATGACACTCTTTCCTCTTATCTCCTAATTGAAAATTTTGAGCGAGGTAAAATCGACAAAACTCTATTTTTCAGAATAGTAAAAGGTCATATCATTCTTGTTCAGATATATGTTGATGACATTATATTTGGTTCTACTAACCCTGACCTTTGTACTCGTTTCGCTGATAGAATGAAAGAAGAGTATAAAATGAGTATGATGGGTGAGCTAACATATTTCCTTGGTCTTTAGATAAAACAGAATGAAAAAGGAACTTTCATTAATCAGGGATAGTATGTTAAAGATATGCTAAAGAAATTCGATTTAACTCAGAGTTCAGCTATGAAAACCCCTACGGCACCACCGCTGATACTAAACAAGGATTCAAATGGAATACCTGTTAATGTCACACTGTACCGTGGGATGATCGGCTCTCTCTTGTACCTTACAGCTAGCCGACCCGATATTATGTACGCAACCTGTTTGTGTGCACGATATCAAGCTGAACCTAAGGAATCTCATATGATCGCTATAAAGAGAATCTTTCGTTACCTTAAGGGTACTATGAACCTAGGTCTTTGGTATCCCAAAGATTCAGGGTTTGATCTAATCGCCTATTCAGATAGTGATTTTGCAGGTTGCAAATTGGATAGGAAAAGCACCACAGGAGGCTGTCAGCTCCTCGGTGGAAAGCTGGTGAGTTGGACAAGTAAAAAGCAAAACTCAGTGTCCACCTCAACTGCTGAAGCTGAGTATGTAGCCGCTGGAAGCTGTTGTTCTCAGGTCTTGTGGATGAGAAATCAACTACTAGACTATGACCTTCAGCTCTCGAAAATTCCAATCTATTGTGACAGCACAAGTGCCATCGCTATAGCCAACAATCCAGTACTACACTCAAAGACCAAACATATCGAAATCATGTATCATTTTATCAGAGATCATGTGATGAATGGTGATATAGAACTTCATTTTATCCCAACTGACTATCAGTTAGCAGATCTGTTCACCAAACCTCTTGATGAGACAAGATTCAACTTTCTCATCAGCGAGCTTGGAATGCTGAACTTTGAAGAGTAAAATCGTCAGTAGTTCACATTTGATCAGCGATAGGATAAAACAATTATATAACCCATTCTATCATTCTCTCTCTGAACATAATTGATTCGCTGATATCAAGGTATGTTTTTTCTCTTGCTCACTGACGTTCGCATGTGAATGCAAGATTTCAAAACAAATCACATCGCCTAATATCTCTTCCTTAACAGCGATACTTTGAAATTTCTTAAACTAACACTGATATTTCTATTCAGTGCTTCATGTTTTTCAAAATAGTCCCTGAGCTTTCAAAACCTCAGAGACATCCTAAATTATGAAAGGACGTTTGTGACATCATCACAACGGATAAACCCTGGCACGTTCTTTTTCTGACACACGTTTGCACGTTTCGTTTACCATCCAATCAAATGCAAACACGTATCCGTGTCATGATGAAAAACTTTCCCGCTCTAGTTTTTCTCTCTCTCAAATCTCACTATATTCTTGATTTCTCAAATCTTTGATTCTGAGAAAATTGTTCAATTCTGTTTATTGAGTTGTGTTAGCATTATACTTAATAGTGTTTCTGCAAGTTTTCTCATCCCAATTCGTCCATTTGAGTATTCAATTAAGCAAATCAAAGTTCAAAATTTTTGGTAGTGTTCTTCATCAAAAATCGAATTTTTATCATCAAAACTTGTTGTTTTTGCTTCAAAATCGATTGGGTTAGTGTTAGTTTTGTGTTTGGTAGGGTTTCTAATCTTTCAGGAACCTTCTTGAGCAACCCTAATCGAAAATCGATCGAATTGGAAAAGGCAGCCGAGGTTTCCGGACAACACAGCCGTGGTTTTCGGACGTTTGTGTTATTCCATCCGGACTCGTCATCTTTCCGGGTACATCATCCTTTCCAGGTAAGTTCAGCATTCCGGGTAAGTATACTAAACTCCAATCTATCCGGGTAAAATTTGTTTCCGGAAACCCAAAGTTCCCTGTCATAATCTTTCCCGGATATCCTTGCATCCGGTAAGTACTTCTTCCGGAAACTCTTGTTATCTGGAAATCTTAAGCTATCTGGTAAGTATTGCATTGTTATTAATCTATTCGGACACTCATACTTTCCGGTAACCTTTGTTATCCGGAAAGCTGATTCTATCCGGATTCTATTAGCTATCCGGATTCTTTTGCATTTTTGAACTGTTTTCACGAATTCTGATCCGGTCACTTCCAGATCAGACCCTTATTCGGATTCCTATCTAGTAAGATCACTCTTAGTTCATATCAGTCGTAGAACCTGCGTTAGGATCCCACTGTTAGTGCCTTGCGTTAGGTTTACTATTTGAATCAATCTACACGTCTGACGATCACTCCGTTGCAACCTACGATGACTTCACGTGACGCACTTGCTATTGGAACCGACTCCAAACCACCTTGTCTCTATCAAGGTGAGTATAGCCAATGGCGAGACAGATTCATGATTTTCATTGAATCTAAGGACAACTATGTGTACATCAAGAAAGCTCTTGACGAAGGCCCGATTCAATGGCCGAAGAAGACCATTGCACCAACTGCAGCAAATCCTGAGACAAGTTATGAGGACAAGACTGAAGCCGACCTGACCGTAGAGGAAAGTGGCAGAATAGAAGGCGAAAAGCATGCCAAGAGATATATTATCCAACCACTTACAAACTCAATCTACCAAGCTATCGACAGCTACAAAGGTACGGCAAAAGGCATGTGGGATCAAGTGGCTAGAATGATGTGTGGGAGTGTTGTTGGCAATCAACTGAAAATCAACAGCGCAATAACCAAGTTCGATGGTTTCAAGCAGCGCAACGGTGAGACTCTCACTCAAGCATATGAACGTTTCTGCTCACTTCTCAATGAACGGAAAATGCGCTCAAATTTCTCAACAATCTGCTACCAGAATGGAAGGTGTTTGCTTCTCATGTCAAGCATAACAACTTGATAGAGAACCTCAGTATCAACGACCTGTATGAGACGCTTCTTCAAGACGAAGATGAAGTAATTGAACTTCTGGGTGAGAAGAAGACTGAAGCAAAGCCAGTTGCTGATCCTATAGCACTCATATCCTCAAAGAAAGGGAAATCTTCGGGCCATCATTCTAAACGTGCTCAAAGGCAAAGCTCTTCCGAATCTGAAAAGGAAGACAGCGACTCGAATGATGAAGTAGCTGAATTCAAGAAAGCTGTTGCTCTACTCACTAAATCTTTTCAACAACGGCGATTTTATAAGAAGCCAACGTCTAATAATCAGCGCTACTCCACCGCCTCCAACAAGCGCCATGATTATCAAGACAAGCACGAGGGAAAGAAGAAAGTTGATGAGCAGGACACGTCTGATAAGAAGGAGAAGAAGGAGAAGAAGGAGAAAGATGATAGAAAGAAGAGAGATGAACCAGTGACCTGCTACAACTGTGGAAAGCTTGGTCATTTTGCTAAAGACTGCAAAAGGCCTGTAGTAAAGAATTCTCACTACTACAAGGCCAAACTGGCACTGGCTGAGCAGAAGGAAGCTGGAGAAGCTATGTTTGTGGAAAACGACTACTGGTTGAGTCGTTCTGATGATGAAAGCGATTCAAACTGTGCAAATGCTTTCATGGGCTATCACTCTCCAGCTGATGAAGAGAAGACAAGTCAGGTATGTGAATTTCCTCAACAAGAGTTTCTGAATAAAATGCAATCTTTTAATGATCAGGCAAATTCCTTTAAGGTCACCACTAAAGAACAAAAGCTTGAGATTAGTTCACTAACCGAAAAGCTATATGTTCAAACGAGATTAACTGATAAACATAAGTCTGAAATTGCTATGTTAAAGGAAAAATGCAAAATCCTTTCAATAGCACCCAAAGACTTAAGGGCCAAATTATCTGATCTTCGGTCTCAGTTTGATAAGTGCATGAATGAGAAAGAATAACTTGTTTATCAATGATCCTCTCTTCAAATTCAGCACAAGGAGTTTGTTACAAAAATTCTTGATCTTGAAACCAAACTCCACAAAAGGGGTCAAACTGATCAAACCATCTTTCTGAATAAACCTAAAGAGTTCACGTACTTTAAAAAAGAATGGGGTATCGGATATGATAACCCATATTATTTGAAAAAGGGAAGATGCAATGTACCCACTCTGTACGATTTTGCTTGTTTTGGATTAGATAAAAAGTATCTGGAATATGTCATTCAATGGACTGGTCCTCTTGAACCTGAAAAGGAAGAGGACACCGAGGAATATAAGTGCACACACAAACGAGGAATTCAGCTTCCGTTTTGTTATGAACCTTTGAATAATTCCTATAAAAAGAACAAAAAGTATCTCGCAAATGACTACTTCGACCCTTACAAAGTTGCTAAGCCCAAGGATTCCTCCAAAAAGGATGAGGACCATGCAACAGCAACCAAGACTGAGACGGACGAGTTTAAACTCTATGTTCCCCCTCTCATCTTGGAAGCAAAGATTGTCGAGTTGGAGGAGTCGTTTGAGAAAGAAAGGTCTGTTTTTCAAAACGAGAAGAAAGCGCTAATTCAGGAACTTGAGAAACTCAAATCTGAGAAAACCGAAGGTGTGTTAAATGAAGGACGGGAAATCCTTCGAGGTGAAATAAATATGCTCACATCGAAACTGGCTGCTTTGGCAACAGAAAAGATGGAGGAGTATGCAATAAATGGTCAGCTCCAAGAGCAAATTGACCAACTCAAATCTGAAAAACAGATTTCACCTGATCTTTCCTCTAACTCATCTGACACGTCCTCGTGTAAAGCCTTCATCGGAAATATCTCTTCGCAAGAAAATAAAGTTTCTCAACATGAGTGTGTTAAAAGGAATTTAAATTCTGATTTTTCAAACGCTTCCGCACCGAATTCCCCAAAGCACACAACCGAAAGCACAGCGTGTTCCTCGCATTTCTCGACCGGTCCAAGTCCAATAATTCCGGATGTCGATTTTTCAGCATTCATGAACTCTGAAGGCAATTCTGATGGAGAGTTTGAGTCGTTCCCTTTCGACAAACCTCTCCCGTGTCAAACTGATTTTTTGTCTCCAGTAGTCAATCATCCGGTCAATTTTCTAAAGGGTAGCAGTTCTCAAACAAAGGCCCCAGCTGTGATCAAGATTTCTCAATCAAAACCAACTTCCAAACCTGTTTCTAAAAAGCAATCACAGCCGAGGCAGGAGACCGGACCATTGCCTACCAAAAATAATGTTCCTTCTAAAGTCACTGATCATTATGTCCCTCTTGTTTCAGATAATAATGGTCGAGCAAAACCAGAAAAACCAAAGTGGCTAAACAAGGAATCTGTCAAGGATGCAGCGTCAAAGTCGTTCCCTACTGCTTTCAATTCTAGAATAAACAAAGACAATTGTGTTTGGAATAATTGGAATCGTTTTGAAGTTTCTTTCCCGATTAAACTTAATTCAGTTCATCAATTGATTCAATTATCGCGTGATTGTTTAGTTTGTTCAAGATGTGGTTGGAATGATTTTGATCAAATTAACTTAAATGATTGGTATGGGTCACATCACATGTTTAATCATACACCCAAACGAAACCCTCGTAAAAACAACAAGAAACACCATACTCAACGAGGGTACCAATCAGAGGTTAAACCACAGTGGGAGACCAAACCCAATGCAAAGCGGGCTGCTCCTACTGAGGTTAAACCGGCACCTAAGAGGCAACCTGCTAAAAATAACTTTCCTCCAAACGGTGTAAATTCTACACCAAGGAGGCAACATGTGCCAAAACCAGTTCCCGCTAAAGGTGTACAACCTACATCCAAGGGGAAATCTGTGTCAAAGCAAGTTCCTCAACGAGGTGCCAAATCTAACCCTCCAGGAACCAAACAAATTTGGGTACCTAAACTCCGTTAATCTGTTTTTGCAGCATGGTCATGTGTGGTACTTAGATTCTGGATGCTTCAAGCACATGACCGGAAGAAAGGAGCTTCTCACGAACTACAAGGAAGAATACGATGGACACGTGAGATTTGGAAACAATAACAAGGCGCCGATCGTGGGCTATGGCGACATTGTTCAAGATAAGCTCACAATCAAGAAGGTATCACACATCGCGGGATTGGGACACAATCTGTTCAGCATCGGGCAATTCTGCGACAAAGATCTCGAGGTCAGCTTCAAAAAGACACGGTGTAGAATCCTCAACGATGATGGAGAGGAGCTATTGGTTGGAAAACGCGAGACCAATCTCTACACGATCGACCTCGCAACTCTGAAGCCCGATAACCCCGTCTGCCTCACGTCAAAGGCCAATTCCCAACAAGCTTGGATTTGGCATCGGAGACTATCGCACCTAAATTTCAAGAGTATCAACAAGTTGGTGCTAGGCAGACACGTAAAAGGCATGCCCGACCTTCAGTTCGTGAAGGATCGTCTCTGCGGGGCATGTGAGATGGGAAAGATGAAGCGAGTGCAGCACCCGCCGAAGGCAACTCCGAGCACGACCCGGACCCTAGAACTTATTCATATGGATCTGTGTGGGCCGATACGTGTTCCAAGCATAAACAAGCGCAAATATGTTCTCGTGATGGTGGACGACTTCTCGCGCTACACCTAGGTGCTGTTCTTACGTTCGAAAGACGAAACTGCGGAGCTAATCATCGACCACCTGAAGACTGTCCAACTGAACAAAATGCAGCAAGTTCAGTCTATTAGAACCGACAATGGGACGGAGTTCAAGAATCAGACAGTCGATAATTATCTGACTTCAGTCGGCATTGCTCACACTTTCTCGGCTGCACGCACTCCTCAGCAAAACGGAGTGGTGGAACGACGCAACCGCACTCTTGTCGAGGTTGCTCGCACTATGCTTTCCTAAGCCAACCTGTCGATATTTCTGTGGGCCGAAGCGGTGTCTACGGCTTGTTACACTCAAACCCGCTCCATCCTCAACAAGCGGTTCAACAAGACGCCGTACGAGATCATGAACAACCACGTTCCGAACATCAAGTACTTTCATGCGTTCGGATGCACGTGCTACGTTATGAATGACAAAGATGATCTTGGCAAATTCAACCCCAAGGCGGACAAAGGAGTCTTCATTGGATACTCCATGCAGGCTAAGGCGTATCGCGTTTACAACAAACGGACCAAATACGTTGTTGAAAGCATAAACGTGACATTCGACGAAGCCGCAGACTTGGCTTCTGAACAACTCAGTTCAGAACCCGGTTTAACTGGCGTGTTAGCTTCCGGACCTCCAAGTTCGGGATCTACACAAGCGACAGTAAATCCGAATCATGCATCTTCATCGAATGATAACTCTTCTGATTTAGATTTATTGTTTAAGTATTTTTATGATGACATCTTTAATGTTTCCCTTACTGTCTCAGCACAACATCGACTTGAAGCTGCTCGTATTGAGGACTCGTCGCACATATCTGGTTCACCGCCTTCTACAAGCACGCCATCCATCACTGTGGAGACAGCACAACCGTCGTCATCAACATCTACTGATACTGTTATCCCCCCGGAGGAACCTGTTACAAATCCGGAGATCACTCCTGGTGCTTCGTCTTCTGCTACAACCGACGATCAACTTCTGAACTCCTCGGAATCGGGAGTTGACCAACCATCGACGAATCCTCCCCCACCTCCTCCGAGAAATCAACCTGCAACACTCGAGGCGGTACAAGACCTACCTTCTGGTGGTTATGTGGATTCGGACGCGTCTCACTCTACTCAGCAACCGCTTCCGCATACCACCAAATGGACGCGAGCTCATCCCTTACACCAAATCATCGGTGATCCCTCCACACATGTTCGAACACGAGGTGCATCCGCCAACTTCTGCCTATTTTCCGGTTTCTTAAGCAACATCGAGCCGACGAACGTACGCAAAGCGCTTGAAGATCTGGACTGGATCATTGCTATGCAAGGAGAGCTCAACCAATTCGAGGCTCTGAAGGTATGGAGACTGGTTCCACATCCAAAGAACAAGACGGTGATAGGAACCAAATGGACCTTCAAGAATAAGAAGGATGAAGACGGAATCGTCGTACGCAACAAGGCGCGTCTCGTGGCCAAGGGGTACCGTCAATAAGAAGGGATCGATTATGATGAAACCTATGCTCCGGTAGCAAAAATCGAGGCCATCCGAATATTCCTTGCTTATGCAGCACACAAGAACTTCACAGTCTTCCAAATGGATGTGAAGACCGCGTTTCTCTACGGCAATATCGAGGAAGAAGTTTATGTGTCGCAGCCAGATGGATTCATGGACGACTCGAAGCCTGATCACGTCTACATTTTAGACAAGGCGCTTTACGGTCTAAAGCAAGCTCCGCGAGCATGGTACAAAACACTATCCGAGTTTTTGATAAAGTCCAAATTCACACGAGGTAAAATCGATTCGACTTTATTCATCAAAAACGAAAATGGTCACATACTCCTCGTTCAAGTGTATGTAGATGATATAATATTCGGCTCTACCAGTCCTCTATATGCTAAGAACTTTGCCACTCTTATGGGAAAAATTTTCAAAATGAGCATGCTTTGCGAGATGAATTTCTTCCTTGGTCTTCATGTTAAACAACTGTCGACCGGGATATTCATAAACCAGGCTACGTACATCCGGGATATTCTTCGGAAATTCCAGCTGGACCAGTCCTCGCCAATGAAAACTCCCATGGCGCCCAATACAAAGATTCACGCCGATCCTCACGGAACGGATGTGAATCCTAAATTGTATCGCGGGATGATAGGTTCTCTAATGTACTTAACTGCAAGTAGGTCGGATATTAGGTTCTCAACTTTCTTGTGTGCCCGATATCAATCAAAACCTAAAGAGTCCTGTATGACAGTTGTCAAACGAATCTTTCGTTATTTACGTGGTACTGCTGATCTTGGTCTGTGGTACCCAAGAGAGACAGGTTTTGCACTATCCGCCTATTTCGACGCGGATCACGCGGGCTGCATGCTGGACCGGAAGAGCACGTCGGGTCACATTCAATTTTTGGGAGATAGACTGGTAAGTTGGGCATCAAAGAAGCAGCAATGCGTTTCAACATCAACTGCCGAGGCAGAGTACGTGGCTGCCGCGAGCTGTTGTTCCCAAGTCATCTGGATGAGGATGCAACTCAAAGACTATGGTTTCACGTACGTCAAGGTCCCGATTTATTGTGACTCTAAGAGCGCCATCGCTATATCAAGTAACCCGGTTCAACACACCAAGACGAAGAACATCGACGTTCGGTATCACTTCATTAAGGATCACGCCGAAAGAGGTACCATCGAACTCTACTTCGTAAATACTGAACATCAGCTAGCAGACCTATTTACCAAAGCATTGGACGAAAAACGTTTTAACACTCTAGTGCAAAAGTTAGGTATCCTAAAACTGACGACGTATTCCGATTGTGTGCCTGTAACAAGTTCCATACATATACGAGTAACTGTCTACTCCTCATCCGGTGTTTACCCTCCTGATGAATGAGCACACACTTCCTCGCACTTGTATTCTACTTGTTCCAGTTACACCGTTAGATTTAGTCTCTGTATTTATTTCGTAGATTTTGTTTGTTGTTCTTTCTTTCTTCGTGTGTTTCTTTTATTTCATACTGTCGTCTATATCTGTGTATCTATCTATCTTTGTGCTTTCAAAGTGTGTTCATGTGTTCAGGGGGAGCACAAAGAAGTATCGGGTAAGTTTACTTATCCTTTGAGGGGGAGAGTCACACACAGTTTTTCTTTAATGCTAAAAAGTTTTTTTGGTGTGTGGGCACTCCTGTGAGATTCTCAAGTTACGTTCATCAATTGAGGGGGAGCGACACAATTTTTCTTTAAAATGCTACACGTTGTTTTTGGTGTCGGACTCCTCACTGCACTCTACTGCACATTCTGGGGGGGAGCAATGAAATCCCCATGAAAAATTCCAAGGGACAGGACAACTGTCGAAGTATCCGGACAGTATTCGGACAACCCACGGAGTCCGGACAGTATCCGGACAGTACCCGGACCGGGTCTCTAGCCGGGTTGGGTAAGAACCCGGAAACGCCATCCGGGTATATATACCATCCGGGCTTCTCTTTTTCATTTACCCGGATTCCCCTGCTAAAACCCTAAACCCTCTCGTTTTACTCTCTCTCGCTCGGACTCCATCTCACATCCTCGATTCTCGATAGTTTTTCGTCCAGATTCAGGTATGTTGTTCGTCCTTTTTTTCCGATCACATTGATCCTTAGTTCACACACTTCGGCACACATCTCGACCATCGATTTAATCGATTGGCCAGGTCCGAAAACCCCATGTGCGTCTCGTCAATTTCGGGTCGTTTGGCACTGCTTAGCACGATTTAGATGCCTCTGTGTGATCATTTCCTCATGTCGACACTACCTAAATGATTTCCACAGTGATTAAATCGATGTAGTGTTAGTTTGGAAATCTTGAATATCGTCCGGAGACGTTCGTCATATCCGGACACATTCAAGATTAGGGTAGTTTATCCAGTAACGTTCAAACTTCAAGATATTTTGTTCGGACTCTCACATCACCCGGAAACCCTAGTTGTCCGGGAACCTTCGGGTTTCCGGTAAGTTCAACTACCGGGAAGATTGTGTGACCAGACTCCTTTGACCGGAAACTTCTATCATCCGGACTCTTCAGTGTCCGGAAACTATGCTATCCGGACTCTTGGGTATCCGGAATTCCTATGCTATCCGGACTCTCTTTGTCCGGGGTCCCACTTTTACCCGGGAACATTCTACCGGTCCGGACACCATGTGTTGTCCGGAAACTATTGCTGTCCGGAAAGTTTGGCATTCCCATCTTTGTCCGGACACCCATGTTGCTGGTCAATTCAGTACCTGTTTTGTCACTGCCAGTCCTCAATTCGTCTCAGATTGAGCCATTTAATGCAAAGGTACGCGCCGATACTTGTTCATCCATCTCTGTGACTAACTGTGCCTTCTTTTACAGGTACTTCAATGGCGGATCAACAAAATCCACAACAACCTCCGAAAGAGCAAATTCCTCAAGAGGATTTTATAGATGAGGCAGCGGATAATGCCTTGGTCGAACCTGACCATGGCACGGAGATAGATCCGAACAATCATCATCTGGACCCGGCTCAGTTCCGTCCACAGCCACAACATCGTGTTCTGTTGGATATACTTACCCGTCACCCTCTCCGTGAGGCACTCACTACCACAGCTGACGTTTCGCTCATCTATGTCCTTCAGGTATGGTTCAGTGCCCGAGTTGTCACTGCTGGGAATACACAGACAATCACCGCCCAGATTGACAACCAACCTTTCACGATGACACCGGACTCCTTCCGTCGCCTTCTTTCACTTCCGGAAGCCACCGCTGGCGGACATCAAAGATACGACCCAGCGGTCAATGACCAAACGATGTGCGAACAAGTCCGCGCGCTAGGGTACAATCATGCTCTCGACCGCCCATCAGCGTTCAACCGTAAGTACCTGGCCCCCATCTGGTATACTCTGTTCACAATTTTGAACAGATGTCTTTCATCGAGATGGAAGGGCATCGACCAGTGCACCGGCGATTTTCTACGCCTATTCCATGCCGTGTGCTACAACCGCCACGTCGACACAGCAATGATTATCTGGCGTGAACTAGTACAAGCCATTCGCCAAATCGGAGGTTCGAAACAGAAGAAGTTTCTCCCCCACCCGCGTTTCCTTTCGCTCGTTGTCCGACATCACATGGATGCCAATCCCTCCATACCGCGACGCCTAACCCATCCGGTTTGTCCCCACCACCATCTACAATACATGGTCATCCGTAATCCATCCAATGCGGTGGCCATGCCTATCCCTGACGCCTTTTTAGCTATCGCCGATCCCGCTGCACCAGGGGTAGTAGCATATAGGGAAGAGATAGGGAATCCCATGGTCCAGCCAGCACCAGAGGGACCTACCCAGGGACTTAGACCCGAGAGACGTGAGGGTCCAAGAATGAGAGGTGGTAGGGCCCGGCAAGCAGGTGCTGCCGGGTGGGGTGTGTTGATTGTTAGGGGAAGGGGAACTAGTGTGAGTGGTGCAGCGGTATCGCAACCCAGTTCTAGCCAACCCCGTCCATCAGGCGAAGCCGGAGCATCGTCCTCACGACCGATGCTTCAACATGACTCCACACCATATCTTTCCGACTCGCCTTCACCTACCTTCCAGGTTCATAATGTAGAATCTGACTCCGATACGGCATCTGACACGACCCGTGCCATTCGGCTATCTAAAATACCTCCCCGTATCGGACCGAACCCCGACTTCACCGAAGGCATCTCACTTGACTCACCTACCCATGCTTCACCTAGGATTGAGGGAGTAGAAGGAGTTGAGTTAGAAACTGCGAGCCGGAGAGAACTGCGTTCGAAAGCGAACCAGGAAAGATTGGGCCGTAAAGATAACGAGGCTCCTGAGCGAACCGAACCGAGCGATATCCGGGTAGCCACATCTACTATCCCGTCTCATTTGTTGGGACGGGGTATTGAAGAAGACTCCGTGGACCCAGTGGAGCAATTGCACGACCCCCTCATCCACTCATCCGTCTCTCAACAGACGGATGCTTCAATACATCACGGGGATATAGCACAACTTCCACCGGCCTCTCACTCGGAGAGTGCTGGTGTTGAAACAAGGGACCAGCAGCCCCCGGTCGCGACTTCTTTTCATGTACAATCGAGTCTAGAGCCATTTGCTATTGAAAATCCTTTGGCTAGGACACAAGAGGAGCAACACCAAGTCGAGAATCTTCGTGACTCTACCGAAACCACCGTAGTGTCTTCACCTCTAGGTGGAACACAAGGATCGGAGGGAAATCCTACCATAGCTACCGATATGCCAGCTGTGAACTTAGGTGGCTCTACCCCCGCGGTAGATGCCTCAACGGGTAATCTGAGTGAACCCGGCGTTATTTTTCCCGACTTTGTGTCACAAGGGTCCCTGGATAGCACCTTTAAGGCTGTCCGCGAGGCTATGGAGCAGCACGTCGCCGATCAACTCAAACGCTTATTCAAAGGTAAAGGGCATCTCGTCGAACCGGAAACCGCACCTACACCTCCACCGGCACCTACTCAAGCTATCTACTCGGTGGAAACCCTCAAGGCGATGCTACTGGCCCAACTGCTCCAAGAATCCGAAACCAACGCCTCAACAGAAGCAGACCTGATCTCCGTTCTAAAATCCCAGGTCACTGCTCCTTCATCATCTATCATCACTCGTTTAGACGTCATTGACTCAACCCTCAAGGACTACAACCTAGCGCTCACCACGCTGTTTGAGAGGGTCCGCTCGCTCGAAGAAACCTGCAAGAGTCAAGCAGGCGGTCTGAAACGTAAGCACAATTACTAGGATGATCCTGATCACCGTGAGGGGGAGAAACGACAACGCCTAACCTATACCGCCCAGATCCTAACTGCTGAAACTACAACTGTGGTTCAACCGGAACCTTCAACTACGTCTACTACAACCGGAACAAATCCTGAAGCCGAGTTACCGTTAGCAGATATGGTAATTGATATGGATATATCAGATGATGAAGCCCCGACGGTTGAAAAGCCCGAGGGTTCAACACAGGAACTGATCGAACTCGATTCATCAGACAGACCTCTACTGGATATGATAGATCCAGACTGTGAAGCCAACCAGGAGACCGAAGATGCATGGTGTCAAAAAGCCGACAGTGCCGTAAATCTCCAGGTAAATTTGGTATTCCCTACTCATGAAGACGATAACATCGATTATGATCAGTTCCTGCTCCAGAATTTTTATGGTACTTCTCCCGTTCACTATGCTCAACCCACTGGAACTTCAACAAGACCTGAACCTACTTCTGCAAACATTCCAACAACTCCTCTGCAAACGACAGCTTCTTATCTTCCTCCCCCTCCTCAGCAACAAATCCGTTGTGAGAAGATCATGGTACTTATCCCTCATCTGGAGGAATCTTTGAAGAAGTTGTTCGTCCACAAGCTTCGCCCGATCGAGCCGACCTTTTGCCTTGGTATTTACAACCTCAACCCCGAATACCAACGGCGTTATATCAGCACAATGCAGCGGTGTGTTCCAGTCAGCCAAGTCAGAACCAAGCATCAAATCACAGAGGTACTTAACATCCATTCACGCCGCATCATGAGGATCGTCTATCCAGTCTTCATCGTTCGCCGCAAAGATGGTAATGAATGAAGATTCTCTGAAGCCGACTTTCAGCACCTCCGACCGTTCGACTTCCTGGCTATTCTGAAAGACCTCCGTACAAGAACCGTCCAACCGCTTGAAGTTACAAAGGCGCTCGAAGCTGTTCGTCGATACCTGGTTCGTACCATCATGATGTCATATCTAACAGATTTTCAAATGGCTGTCGAGAACAGGGCGAAGAAAGTCAATCTGATAAAGCCGAATCTGAAAGCTCCTAAATTGAATATGTATCCCGAGAACGCTATGCTTCTAGAACCAGAATTTGGGATCGTCTTCATTAATGAACAGAAAGAGAAAAGATTTATGCGGTTCAGTCAGGTAGAAAGATTCTGCGACGGCACACTCCTCAAAGTTCGAGATGCTCTTCGAAAGATCATTACACACGAGTCTGAAAATCCAAGGTATTCATATGTTCCGAATCCGAATGAAACAAATGCTCGGAATGCTTTGGAATTGGTTGAAAATCGCATCGACTACCGCCGTGCTATCAGATGGTTCGAGATTCACTTCGTACTTCGCAAAAGATATGTCTTCAACCGGCGAGAGCTAGAGCGCGAACTCAAACTTCAAATCAAAGGGGGAGATTGTTAGGGTCAATTTAATGTTGATTTAAAGTTCAAGGGTGTAATTTTTATTTCCTTATTTTGAGCCTATTAGTGAACGGGCCGTGGGCTTGTTAACCACGGGCCCGCATATATAATGTTCTTCTAGCTTGGAAAAACGAGTTAGTTGTCTCATTTGCTTTCCTACTCGTATTGTAAACACTCTGATTGAAAGCATAATACAGGGTTGACCAGTTGAAATCATTGTTCTTATTGATTATTATTTCGATTTCATATTTGTTGCACGGATCTGGATTTAACAATAAACTATTTCGAGTTTATATTTTTTCTTTACGCGAACTTCTTCTCCAAGCAAGAAAAGATTTACTGTTGCTTATTTCCATAAATCTGTTCATCTTTTTCTTCGATTACCAGGTTAATATTCTTATTATTCACCTGCATAACTTGTTTCTGATCTTCTTGTTGCTTTTAATAGATCAAACAAAAGAAACCTTTCTAAAATGAAATCATTTCTTTCATGGTTTTATGAACACAACCTTTTCATGGTTGTTCTTCAAGTTTAAAACTCAAAATCTTAAACTTGTTCTTCATTCGTTTTTCCAGAATCCTTATCTAAAGGAAAATGGAAAACAAGACTTTTACTGGGTTTGCTTTTCTTTTTCAAAACAAGAAAACCCTAATCTTCATTAAGACATTTATGTCTGAATGAAATGGACAAAATTCGAAAACATCTTATTGGAAAATCTTTCACATTAAGACTATTCTTTATCTGTGTTCATGGTTGATATGTTAAACAGAAATGGCATCTTCTACTCCTGCTCCTACCGCTGAGAAATCCACTGCTGCAAAGAAACTGACTCTCGTCAAAGCTCCTCAGGTCAAGTTCAAGCTTGAGGAAGTCGATTTTTCAAAATCGAACAACCTCCATGCGCTTTTCGAGTTTCCTCCTCGAAAGCAAGTCACACATCTGGACGATTCTGTGAATTACCTCAAAACATGTTGCTTATCTACAGCCCTGACTATTACACCCCCTGCTCATCAATTCCTACTATCTCATTTCTGGTACACTGCCAGAAGAGCTCAGGTACCCCATGCCAAAGACCCAACGAAGATCGTTGACTCCATTCTGTGTGACACCAAATTTGGCACCACCAAAATCAACCCTGCCATTATCAGGAAAGCACTGAGTCTTCCTACCTCTACCAAAGAAAACCGCTTTGTCCCTCTCCCAAACCACAAAAACCATGCTGATAGGGAAGCCATCACTGCATTCTTCGATGCAATGGGTTACGCATGGGACACTGGAAGGGACAAGAAGCCTGAGAAGAAACTGACCATGATCAAGAAGTCCAAAATGCCCAGCGAGATGAACTTCATCTTCGCACATCTGATAAGCTGCATGACAGCGAAGAGTGGCTCTTCTGATCAAGCTGCTCAACCTCAGCAAGCAATGGGCTATGCATTGCTGAAAGGTCTAAATGTTGACTGGGCCTCAATCATCTACAACGACCTTGCGTTCAAAGTGGATATGGCTGAAAGACCTTCATGGGTTCCTTATCCCAGATTCATCAGCGCCGTCTTTCAACAAGGACTTGGCGAGAAGTACCCAAAAGAGGGTGATCTGAGACTCTCTCAGGTTGGCCCTAAGGTGCTCGACTTCAAGTCACTGGAAAACGAGGTACGTCTTTCTACTATCTTATCTCTTCTCAATCCTCCTTCTTCTACTTCTGCAGCTCATTCAGTGGAAATCCCCACCGCTGATACCCACGCTGCACCCTCCACTCCTTCTCGAAAAAGGAAACAATCTACTTCCCAACTTGGTTCCAAAAGAATCAAGAAAACCAAGGAGCAACCCCCCCAGCATTCACATGCTGAAGACTCCACAGCTCATCTTGAAGAGCTGATGGATAGTTCAGTGGTACGCTCTGCCACAGCTAAACAAGCCACCCCTTCCATCCCGGCTTCAGCGTCTCTAAACGCTGAAGTTATAAACTTGGAAATGAACCCACCTCCTTCAGCCTCTCTACAGAATGAAGTGATTTTCAGCGAATCCAACGCTGAACCCCGCACCCAACCCACTTTCTCAACCATCATTCCTCTCCTTTGGTCACTCAATCTATTCCCCTATTCTCCTCAACAAACATCGTCCTCAGCGACACTACTGCTGAACATCTTCAGAGGATGATAGAACAAAACACAGGACCTGCAGGTACTTCCAATCGTCAGGGAACTATTGAAGACGACTATGAAACCTACTCAGGGTTATGAGGCTTCGACAACTTCGACAACCCGCCTGTAGGTATACACATTATCCCAAACACTTCTTGCTCTCAACCCCAAACTTCTGAGCTTTCCTCTGTTCATAAGTTAATAACTGTTTCAGGTCCTAATTTGGGGGATATCAACACCTCCCTGAAGGCCCTGGAAACAAAGGTGGAAAATTACAACACCATTCTCTCCACGAACTCTTCAGCGGTTACAGACGCTGGAGAGAAACTCAAAAAGTTGACCGAGATAGTTGATACGAAAGCCTCTAAAGCTGATCTGGAGAAGGTGGATGGTAGCATTGCTCAATTTTCTACCACACTCACTGACAATTCAACCGCCACCACCTCTCTTTCAACAAACTTCACCACTCTGTCCAATGAAGTCACATCATTGAAGACAGAGGTTGGTTCTCTTAAGGGTGAAGTCTCCACGATCAAGACTGAGGTCTCCGTCGTCAAAGAAATTATTCAGAAAGTACTCGATCGCCTGAACGCCCCAACTTCTCATTTTACTCAGGTCGATCGAGAGGATCTTCAAAAGATCAATCCTAATATAACTGGCTTGGAAGTCAGATTAGCAACGATTGAGAACTATGTTGGGATCTCTGGCCTAGAAGACAGGGACCAAATACACACTACTGCTGCTGAACAATCTGTTACCTCCCCCAACCATAATGTGGTGGAGGGGGAGAAGACTAAAGAAGACCTTCCCCATAATGCTGAGGGGGAGGGTATTGAAACTGCTGCTGCTGCTACTTCTACCTTACAACCTCACGGAGTTGAAAACCCTGAGGAAACCGAGAAACCTCCCTCTGTATCTGAGGGGGAGCAACTCGATGAGCAACTTAAGGAAGCTGCTGCTGACGTGACCGAACCTTATGCTGAAGAGGTCGAGTCTGAAGAAGAAGCGGAAGACGATGAACCTGTCGACATCTCTGATGAAGAACCATCATCATCCCCCAAAGATGATGATGATGACGATGATGATGACGACTTCTACTACGTCCAGCCTGTTGCCAAAGCCCCAGCTCAAAAAGGGATCGAGATAAAAGAACCTTCAGGGGAGCGGACCAAGACAAAGCCTGCAGCGTCTGAAGCTGACAAAGGCAAAAACAAAGGCCTCGTTGAAGAAGACAATCTGACGATCTTGCTTCAAAAGCCAGTTTGTCAGGTACACTACCTTCTATTCCCTTACACTGCATCCCTCCTCTATCCCTTCTCAATCTCAATCCTTCTATCCTTAAAACCTCTATACACTTAACCACATTCTTTTCTCTATCTCGTTCTTCGCATGTTCTTACTTAAACAATCGTTGTGTTTCAGATAGTCCTCTCCCCTGTTTGAGGATCCCGCTGAAGCTCCTACGACTACACCAGAAATAATCCCAGCCACAAGAGCTGAAGAAATAATCCCAGTCTTGGATTTAACCACTGAGACTGATGAACCTGAAGAACAGCTGCTCTCTCACAAAAACAGACCTTCCTTGGCTCCTCAAAAGCTAAGTGAAGAGGATCAAGAAAAAAGAGATGCAATGATCAAACAGCTTGAAGATCAGCGAATCATTCTTCTTCGTGACAAAATCCCTGCTCCCACAAAGTTCAGGATATCAAGGAAAGAATACGAGGATCATCTAAGAGCTGAAAAATTACTCGCCGAAAAGAAGGAAGCTGAAGAAAAAAATAAGGCTCTCGCCATCCAGCTTGTCCAAGAATCGGTGAAAGACCCCACGCTGAAAAGAACTCCCATTGATGTCCAACGTCAGCTATGGGATGATGCCCAAAGGATCGTTGAAGAAAAGACTAAGGTATCTGATTCGACTTTGGAATGGTGTAAAGAAATGATGAACTATCGATCTCGACCATCCAAAATCATCAAGGTAAATATCAGAGGAAAAACGTTTGTAGACGTTCCTGTTGTTGAAGTTGACGTATTCAGAGAAGACAAAACCAAGCAAACCTTCTACGCTACTTCATTAGAGAAGTTTGGTTTCTCTGAATGGTTGGAAGTGAAATTAGTCATTTAGCGATCTCGCTCAAAGTTCAAGAGCCATGTCGAGAAAACTTTAAATTCTCAGATCGACATGGTTTCTTCTGTTGTGGATATTCCTCCTTCCACTATTTTTCCACCTCAACAAGGAAGGGCCTCTGCAAAGAAAAAGAAAACCTAAAACTCAGGTCCTCCTATACGGAATGAAACAGGTATAGGTTTCTCACGCGAAGAAGTACTTGGTCGTGACCCTGACCTCTCAGTACTTGACACCTCCCTGCCTCCTGGTGAAACTTTCATCCCTGGAAAAGTCGTAAGTTAACCCTATGGCATCTTCTTTCTAGACTGCTATGGAAATCAACACTTTCAACGCGTATCTGATCTTCCAATCACTCCCATCGAACAGCTCAGAGACCTAATACACTGGTGTGAAGTCAGACACGACATTCAGGCACGTCACCTCAAGCCCCTGATCTTTGAAGAAGCAAAGAACAAAAAGGATCAAGGTGTAACGGTCCCTGACTGGATGTATCCCACATCAAAGACCCTTGATGAACTTCTCATTAAGGAAGAACCTTTTGACGGATAGGATCGCCTTGTAATTATTTCTATCCTTATCTGTCTACATCTTCTGTACTTGTAATTTTATTTGCTGTACTTGTAATTTTTCCACTTCCCTATGTAATCTTTACGAATTTAAAAGAAAATTTTCAGCGAATGTACTTTACTCCATCAGTACTGAAAAGATCCCAGAAAACAGTAAAAGGGACAAATATTTTATGAGTTTTTTTATCCTTATGTTTTCATTAAATAACAATTTTCTCTGTTGCTATGTCATAATCAAATAGGGGGAGATTGTTGATCCAAACCCTCAGTGATTTGATAATGACCCTCTCTTAACACTTTGTGAAAATTGTAAGTAAATGATATGTATTAGAGTTTCACTATCGCTGATAAGTACTAAGACTTTACATTACCGCTGATAGGAACTCTCACTCTTTAGATTAGATATTCAGCGAACACTGTTCATCATCATATAGCTCGGAGCCTGTTCAGTTCTATTGATGATCGCTGATAGTTTAGTTTGTTTACTTATGATCTCTGAAGACAAGTTTCACGTCAACCAAAGTTCTACGCTGATGTCGAAGATCAAGCTCAAGAACCAGCGACAAGTCTACTAATGAACTGATGCGGATATCAGCGAAGCCAAGATTTGTCCATTCAACGTGAAGTATCAAGTAGAAGACTTCAGCAATCGCTGAACTTTATCATTCGCTGATAAAAATCTGACTCAACGAAAGCTGATCATGAAGTCTCCCTGCATGTTACTATTGTCTTACCTCCCTTGCACGTCTCCGTACGAACTGTCAGAACGGACATCCCTTTTGTCTGTAATCGTACAACAACTCTGATTCTACACTGTGCACCATGCGGCTACTAAGGTTGTCTACAAAGGTCAATGACATGCAACCACTCAGTTGCTGCCACGTGTAAAGCCATACTGCCATGCATTAAATGCATGCAGTATATAAGAAGAACCCTACTTCAGTTTTGAAGTGTGCTCGGACCATCTTCTTATTTCTCTCTTATTGTTAAGTTATTATTTGTAATTTGTTTAACTCTTTCTAGTACAAGAAACTTAGTGTTCTTAACTTGTTTAGATTAGGTTTTTCCTTAATCTTGTTTCGCAACAAGTTGTAAATTGTCTTGATTTATCAATAAACAATTTAGAAAAGTAAAAACGTGTGTTTGTATTCAACGCCCCCCCCCCCCCTTCTACAAACTTGTATAACCCTTCGGGACCAACACCAACAACGTGAATTTACAGGTTTAGCCAAAAAGGCTAACCCAATGAGTTGCCACAAAGGCATCTCAACCTCCCTTCAGGCCATGAGTACCGATACCCAATGAACCCAGTTGCCACCTCAACGCCGCATCAGCTTTTCTCTTTCCTACCCTCCTTACCCAATCCTTACCCAAAAGTGGAGTACCGCCTACCCACCGAACCCAATACTACCCAATACACACAAACCCTTACCCGCTACCTATCCCCACACCCACCCTCCTCTCACATACCCCCCTCGGGTTCACCGGGTTCACAAACCCGCTCCCCCCCCCCCCCCCCCCCCCGTGTATGGCTACCCGATCCAATCCCTCCTTACCCGCTGTGCCACCTCACCTTACCCGCTCCCGTACCCGCTACCGGTACTCATGGCCTCATACACCAACAATTCATTTTCAATTTTTCATCTCTCCATTAATGTGGGATATACAAAATTCAAGCACAACTCAAGAAATGAAGACTACTCATTCCTTAGAATGTCACCCCATTCTTTGTAGGTGTATTATATATATATATATATATATATATATATAATGAAAATAAATTTTTTACTATTAGGTGAAATGTTTTGTAATGTAAATAAATACTAACTTTTTAACCCAAAATTGGATTAAAATTTTGATCAACATTCAAGATTTCAAGTTATCGTATTCTCCTTTATATAGTCATTTTCTCTTCTAACTTTTCACTTCCTCACCAATCTGGGACAACCAACTTCAACCACAATCCAAAACTTGAACAATTCTCAAACCACATTGTGCCACATAATTCACTTTGATTTTTTCTTTAATATATATTGATATTGATTTAATTTAACTTTTATAACAATGTAATTTATTTTAAGTTTAACAGTGTAATTTTTTTAATAATATAATAATTAAATACTCCTTTAGAACTCAATGATTATTATAATTATAATTTTGATTTCTTATATTTAAATTGAGATGTTCATTCTATTTTGATTATGCATATCAGTTAGTTATATAAATTTAAACATTAAGTTTTAAAAATTTATACTTATGTACCATTTATTTGGAATCTTGAATGTTAGGTCATATGTTTCAATAACAATACTTGATACCTAAAAAATGAGTTTTAAGACTATCACAAATACTTTATAAGATACTATAGATATATTTATTCATCATATCAATATATAAACGATAATATTTATCCTCTCTACTTTAAAATTTAAAATGATGAATATAAAGATTATTAAAAGAAGTAGTTTAGGTATTGCCCCATAAAAACACTTTAATGTTTATGGAATTTGGTGAAATTTGGTATTTTATTACATTCCAATTTTATGTGTGGTTTAAAGGAATGTTAGGACTTGAAACTCTGAAATGTCATTAAAATCCAGAAACATAGGATTTAAAAATTAAAAATTCTACGAGGATAGTTGGTATTTAGCAAGATTTTATAAAATTTGTTTGTAATAACATCTTAGAATATATTAAAAACACTTGTTCGTAATAATTAATTAATAAAAACGTAATTTAGTTATTTTTATGATTTATTTAGAAAATGGAATATAATTTCATTTTAAACTCCAAAATTTTACCCACAAACACAGAATTTGAAAATCTATAGGATTACTGGTAGTGTGATTTCATATAATTTATTTATAATAATATTAAAAAAAATATGTCAAAAACACTTATTTCGTATTAATCAATTAACAAAAAGTTAATTTAATTATCTTTATAATTTTTTTAATTTTTTTTTTAAATTCGGTTCTGTTTTAAATTCCACATATCAGACTCATAAAAGCTTTATAAATCTTTTCAATTCTACATTTTTTCATAAAATCTAAATCTTTTCAATTCTACATTTTTTCATAAAATCTAAATCTTTTAAAAACGTTAATATACAAAACTCTATTTTGAGAGAGAAGCATCGAGGAAGAAGTCGTGTTGCATCCCCTTTAACCCTCCTCCCACCCATTTCAATTTAAAATTCTTTTCCTCGCTCTCACCTCAGAACGTGCATATTGTGCAGCCTACTTTATTCCTTTTTTTAACGAGAGTATGAGACTACTTTATTCTATAAGACCATCCATACCGCCATCGGGTACGGGATCGGGTTCATCGACGTGGCACAGCGGGTAAGGGAAGGGTTGATCGGGTAGGGGTATGGGGGGGGGGGATCGGGTAGCAATCGGGTTCGGCTACCGGGTTCACTAACCCGATGATACCCGTTGCATATTTAATTTTTTTTTAATTTTTTTTTTAATTTTTTTAAACAATACCGTTTACCAACGGCTATTTTACAATTTTTTTTTATTTTTTTTTTATTTTTTTTTCAAATTATACACACTATATATTAACCTATACCATCTTATTTTTTCATACCAAAACATACCTTCTTCCATTTCTCTCAAATTCCTTACCTTCTTCCATTTTTTTCAAATTCCATCATGAATTCAAAAATCACACCTACATCCCGTCGTAACCGATCGGATACACCGAAACAAGACCCGGATCTTGGCTTCCAAGCGTTTCCTCAACAAGGTTATATTCCGCAACCGGGCCCGAACGTTGATTTCCAACAATTTCCGCAACACCCGTATATTCCTCATCAATTTACATATCATGGTTTGGTTCAACAAGGTTTTACTTCTGCCAATTACCAACTTCCTCAACCCACGGCTTTCAACGCCGCAATCGATCTCGAAGAGGACTTTGTTCCTGAAACCCAACAACAGCAAACACCACAATCGATCTCCACACAACGATCAATCCCAGAACCATCAAACCCGACACCAACGCAAAAAAGAAAAAAGTAAAAATTTGAAAGAGAGAATTAGAAAATTACATAATTTTTAGTGTTTTGTATTTTGAAATTTTTAATTTTTTAATGAATGATATGATTTTTTATTTTTATTATTTATCTTATTTTTATTTATTAAAAATATATATAAATATTTTTATTTTGTTAAATAATTAAATGTATAAATAAAAGAATTAAAAAAGATGAGGTGGCAATTGGGTTCAGTGGGTTCAGTGGGTTAGCGGTACTCCACTTTTGGGTAAGGAGGGTAAGAAAGAGAAAAGCTGATGTGGCGCTGAGGTGGCAAGTGGGTTCATTGGGTTCATTGGGTAGTGGTACTCATGGCCTAACAATATTTATTTGACATTCTTTATCATATTTTATTTTCAATTTTTCTAATACTTTATGTTAATAGTTTTAATTGCGATTCACACTTTTGGTATCTCCTTTTACCGTAAATATTTGATACTAGATAAGTACATGCGCGCGATGAGGCGCGAAGTATCTCAAATCTAAAGCCGATAATTCGAAAAAATAATTTTGTTTCATGTTCATATTTATACGCTTTTAAATTGCATGTCAGATGTATAAAATTAAAGGCCGGACTTGTTCTAACCATTTTTGGATGGTGTTGACACAAAAATTTGTTGTTTCGTTTACTTTCAGGCTAGGATGGTGTATGGTTATCTCGCCGTGGACATAATATAACCTTTTTCCTTTGTCTTCTTTATATGAGCTTCAATTGGTGGATATTGCAACTAGAGTTAACAAGGTGCTGGTTCGATCAATTGACCGAGGTGCTGGATTGATCAATTGACAAAACTAACGAGGTATTGGTTCGATAAATGGATGGAAATTTACAAGGTGTTGGTTTGATCAATGGCCGGAAACTAACAAGGTGTGGGTTTGATCAATGGCCGAAAATTAACAAGGCGTCGGTTCAAGTCATTACAATATTGTTTAGTCCGGTATGCTACAACACACTTGGTCATTAGGTTCCATTTCTTGAGCAGTTTAACAAGTTGTTTCATGATTTTATTTACAAAATGATTTCTTGAATTATCAACAAATTATTGCATGATCTACTTACAATATGGTTTCATGAATTGAAAGCAAATCACTGGGAATTAGTTATGGTATTTCTTTTTTGATTGAAAGCAAAGTGGTTAAACTATTTAACCATGTTATTTTTGTTTCCAAACCTGTAATTAACTTTCGTGTACTATTTCATTGGCTGCATATACTTTCAAAACAGAATTGTCTATTCTCTTGGTGTCACTACTCACCAAGAAATAATTTTCTATTGTTGGTTAATTACCTATTATTGTAAAGTATAATATTGTTAGTAGTAAGTGACGGTGATTGCATTTGTGCATGGGATTCCCATTAAAAATATAGACATGTGAATATTGAAGATTTGATCTTAGCATGTAAATTAACTGCATATTGCTTTCCTTGAATCTGAGTTATGGGTCAGATTGACTTTGCAGTTGACTTTTCCAATTTGATACCCACACTCTGTTTATGCACATTACATTAGTATAATCTAAATCTACTCTCTATATTTAAAGATTGGTTTTCTCATTTATACATTTTAGCATTATATTTTTGTTGATTTGGTCCCAGTTCTAGACCAGATACTTTTACAATTGACACTTTGCAATTCATATTTCTTCTCCTCAACTGTGTCGTATTTCACTATTTTGTATAATACTTGTCTTTTTTCTTAAAAAAACCTTGGGTCTTCACAGATTTATGCTAATGTTAACTGTCTGTCTCATTATTATATTGCGTTTGGCCACTGAAAGGAACATATATCTAAACCACTTTCTGTAAAAAAAAGGTCTTTAATTAATATAATCAGTGTCAACAATGTTATCGTCTTCTTGGTGGTTTAGAATATTACAAAAATGCAGCATCGTTGCTGATGTTAGAAGTAATCACATGGGTCCAACCACTTGATTAGAATTTTTTTATACTTATGATTTTAGAACCCAACTACAAGTTACTTACCTGGCTACTAAATAGGTTAAAATTACTCATATTGATTTTTCAATTTTCCTGTTGTAGCAACTTGTACATTTTAAATTAACAGAGTCTGAGATCTGCACCGATGACTTAAAACGTTGAGGATTTTTGACTTGGTTATCTAGTGACAAGGCCAATCCTTCAATCAGCATATACATATATATGTATATGTATATCTCTCTCTTTGTCCCTTCATATATATATATATATATATATATATATATATATATAGGTATATAGAAGAAGGTTCAAACGAGAACTAGTGATTTTGTACGCGAATCACCAGTGATTTTGTATATGGGCGGCCGTTCTCGTAATTAGTTAGCGTTCTCGTTTGAACCCACCTCTAGGTATATATGTAATATATGTGTGATCATTATATTTTACACCTTTTCTATTTGCTCAAGGGGGTTTGCATATGGAGATCAAAGAGGATAAAGATTTGAGGTGGTTCGACGTGGAGTTTGTACCTGAGGATTACATATTCTCGAAGGAAGAAAGACCTCAGAATCTTGATATTCCTGTTTGTGATTTTCTTCCTGTTATAGATCTTGCAAAAGCAGCAGCTTCAAATGGACACACCCAGCCAATTGAAGCAGTCTTGACAGCTTCTCAAGAATTTGGTCTCTTTCAGGTACTGTTACCCATAAAAATTCATTCTTTTATTCGCTCTGAGGTGGGCTTCTAATTTCTAAAGTTCATTGCTTTGTTATGCGTAGCATCTTAAACTTTCTTTTTCTCGTGAATCATGAAACAGGTTATCAATCATGGAATCCCAGAAAAGACGTTGAACAACGCAATGAGTGTTGTTACAGAATTTTTCGACATGCCATCCAAAGATCGAACTGGGATCGTCCCACATATGAAGAATTGGATTTACACAAATGGCACTGATTATGCGAAAGATGGGGTACATTTGTGGACGGAAAATCTTAAGCACCCTTGTCATCCTTTGGAGAAATCCGTTCCACTATGGCCCCATAAACCAACCAGATATCAGTAAGTTCCAATATTTCAACTTCATCATATATATACATATATATATATATATACATATATATATATATATACATATATATATATATATATATATATATATAGAGAGAGAGAGAGAGGTTCAGGAGAAAACCTAAAAAAATGAAAGAATTTGTCCTTTCACCATTAGAAACCATGTTGTTTAAAGTGGTAAAAATTAAGACATTGAGTTATTGTATTCTAAATGGGATGCCCATCTTGGAGCTATTTTCATTTAAATTGCATTTAGTTTCATTATTATTGCAAATGTATTTTGATCTAAAATTTAAGTTGCATTTAGTATCAAATTCTTTTTCTCTCAAGTGTGACCGGACAATGAGATTGCTTATGGTAAATAGGAGTGGGATGATTTTTTTTGTATAGGGATTAGTTTTGTTTACTAATAATTTGATTCTCTTAATTACATGGACTTATGGAACTCCTATGATTCTAAGTTTGGACCTCTATCAAAACTGAAATATACTTTGGTGTGACTAATTATGCATTACATGTGCCAACAGAAATACGATGATGCCTCAAGTGTGATTGATGCTTTGGATGATCTACTTAACCGAGTATATGCAAGAGAAAGTACATTATCAAAGACAATGATACCAACAATTGATCACATGTTTGATAATAGATTGCAAATGTCAAATAATTTCAACGTGCTATTTAATATGTTAATTAAGCTACTTCTCTTATTTTAGATGCATGGACGTTTAATAAACCAAAATTGCCGAGACGATTAGTTACAAACGCTTTTTGACAAGCTATTGCCGCAACAGGTCGTGTGAACACCTTAATGTATGGTTACCTGATTCAATGGAACAGAACGGCCGACTCCTATTTCACAGTACCAAAATTATTTGCATTAATGCGCGAAGCACCACTTTGAACAGTTAATTACTTTGTCTGTATTTGTTTGATAATCATATTCATTTAGTAATGACAATTATAGTAGGTACCAAACTTCCCTGTATATATCACACATTCTTGTAGATATCACACATTCTTCTGGAGAAAGAGATGTGCATGTAAAACACTAGAGAAGTGAATCATTTTCTTGGAAACATGGTTTGGATAATAACAAGGGAGGCGATATCTTTATATGTATACCCGACCAACGGACGGGTATAACACTAGTTTCGAATATGGATGTTAAGTTGTACATATACTTAATAGGGAAATTAATTTAAATACCCTAAGTCAAACCAAGTGTTACCAAAATGCCCTAAATCTCTCCCAGATTGCAAAAATACCCTTTTTCCGCGATTAGAGCCCGCGATCGCGGGCCAGGGACCATTTCTGACACTTTTTTAAACTTGCAGGGACCATTTTTGAAAAATGGAATCTCGCGATCGCGGGCTCATGTTGATCCAAACCCTCAGTGATTTGATAATGACCCTATCTTAAATACTTAGTGAAAATTGTAAGTAAACAATATGTATCAGAGTTTCACTATCGCTGATAAGTACTAAGATCTTACAGTACTGCTGATAGGAACTCTCGCACTTTTAGATTAAACATTCAGCGAACACTGTTCACCATATCGCTGAGTCTGTTCAGTCCTTATGGCGATCGCTGATAAGTTAGTTGTTTATTTATGATCCCTGAAGACAAGATTCACGTCAACAAAGGTTCTATGCTGAAGTCGAAGATCAAGCTCAAGAACCAGCGACAAGTCTCCTAATGAACTGATGCGGATCAGCGAAGACTCAGATTTGTCCACTCAACGTGAAGTATCAAGTACAAGACTTCAGCTATCGCTGAACTTTATCATCTGCTGAATAGTAAATGATAATCGCTGAATCAACGAAAGCTGATCATGAAGTCCTCCGTACAAAGTACTTTTGTCTTAACCTCCCTTGCACGCCACCGTACGAAATGTCAGAAAAGAACCTCCGAAAATCTGAAATCGTACAACCACTCTGATACTACACTGTTCATTTATGCGGCTACTAAGGTTGTCATCAAAGGTCAATGACATGCAACCAATCCGCTAATGACACGTGTAAAGTATATACTGGATTGCATTAAATGCATGCAGTATATAAAGAGATGAACTCACTTCATTTGAAGTAACTTGCTAACTCTGGACAAGTTCAAATCTTTCAAGATAGGATTTTATTAGTAATCTCCTTATCTTTCTTAGTGCAAGAAAACCTTAGTGTTCCAACTTGTTTAGATTTAGGTTTATCCTTAATCTTGTTTCCGCAACAAGCTGTAAATTGTTAATGATTTATCAATAAACAATTTAGAAAAGTAAAATAGTGTGTTTGTATTCAACCCCCCCTTCTACAAACTTGTTTAAGCCTTTCGGGACCAACAAGTGGTATCAGAGCAGATTTGTTTAATCTCATAAACAAGATCTAATCTAAGATATTTTCTCTTCCTTGCTATTATCTGAAAATGGCCAACTCAAACACAAACACTCACTATATCGACAATGGTTCTCTTGCAAAACCCCCTAGATTTTCCAGAGACAACTTCAACTTATGGAAAAATAGGATGACACTCTTCTTAGAAGGTGTAGACCCTACTATACCTTACTATCTTGAAAACGGTCCACACATCCCTGTAACGATTGATCCTGCCGTTCCAGCCACTGCAACTAGAGCTGCTATTCCAGAAAGGCTGATTCCAAAGGAAATCCATCATTGGACCGATGAAGACAAGAAGAAAGTGGCTATAGATACAAAAGCCAGATCCATACTATCCATGGCCCTTCCTGACGAAGTCTACCATTCCGTCATGAACCTGAAATCCTCGAAGGCCATGTGGGACACAATATGTGTTCAGTATGAAGGAACGTCTGAAGTCCAGGATTCAAGAAAGATCAACCTGGTAAGACAATACGAAAGTTTCATCTCTGGTAAGAATGAAACTCTCTCTGAAGTACATCAACGTTTTAACTGCTTAATTATAGATCTTAAAACGGTTGGTAAGGAATATTCTAACTTTGAAGTTCTGACAAAGTTTTTAGAATGTTTACCTGAAAGCTGGGACAATTATTCCATGTGTCTCAAGCTGTCAAAAGATCTAAGATCAATGACACTCGCTACCTTATATGGCACATTGCTGAATCATGAGCAATCTAGCCATCTTAAGAAGAATCTTGTAAAAGATTCCAAAAGCACCCCTGTTGCTTTAATCTCAGAGGAACCTTCTACTCAGCGACCCGTGGTCACTATCACTGAGTTAGAAAGTAACTCTGAAAGATCATCAGATTCTGATTCTTCAGATGATGAATCCTTGGCTCTCCTAACTAAAAAGTTCAGGAGATTCGCCAAGAAGAAAATGTTTAGAAAGAACAAAACTCTTTCTATAGCTGACAAGCCTAAGTCATCAGCTTTTGTTGATAAGGCTACTGCTACCTGTTTTAACTGCGAAAAGACAGGTCATTTCGCTAACGAGTGCAGGTCAAAGAAAATCATGAGACCTTCAGCCTTTACAAAGAAATCCTTTGTTCCAAGGAATAAAGACGACAAATACTTAAAGCTGAAGGAGAAGTATGCAAAGCTGAAAAGCTTTAAGAAGAAGGGAAAAGGCCTAATGGCTGACTATGATTGGGCTGCTTCTGATGAAGAAGCCTCATCATCTGATTCTGAAGATGATGAAGCAAATCAATGTCTCATGGCCAAGATTGAAGAAGAGGAAGAAAGTTCAGACATACCCTCCACTTCAACATCTGCCATTCAGGTATCACCTTCCTTCTTTACCAATATTGTAAATATTGATGAAGCTGATAGTCTCCGTAAAATCGAACTACTGACTAGAAGCTTATACGAAGCCATGAACGGCAAAGCTGTGGTTGAAAACCAAAATCTTGATCTCGCTGAAAAGCTTAAAAATTGCCACCTTCAAATAGAAAAGCTTTCTAAATTTGAAGAAGATTTTAAAGATCAAGTCCATTTAAATCAGCTAGTCAAAATTGAACGAGCGGAAGCTATCGCTGCATTAAAAGCTGAACAAACTACTGTTGAAGGATGGTGTAATTCTTCAACAAAGATCACTGAGATAATTAAGGCTCAGATTCCTCTGAGTGATAAACGTGGTCTGGGTTATAAATATGATACTCCAATACCAACCACTGAACGTTCAATGCTTAAATTTGGAACGTTCGTATCCTCAGTAGCTGACACTTCTTCATCTCAGTACTCCTCGTCGATTACACCAATCCCTGAGGAAACTCCTACCTCCTCAAAAGGTAAGGAGAAAATGGTTTATTCAAAACTTACCTCTGTCTCTAAAGATAAAGGTAAAGGAATTGTAATTTATCAAAATCCTCAGAAGGGTACTTTAGTACCTAAGCTGAATGCTTCCAAAGCCTTAGTGATTCATTCATCTGGTTCTAGAAATCAGACCTCTGGATCAGTTCAGCGACCTACTCCTAGACTCAGAGTAGATGTCCTTGGTAAGAAATCTGAAGAACTGAATGTTCGTCCTATTTCAAAAACCAATAGTGTACTTGGTGCTGGCACTTCTAATTCCAAATTAAAAGCTCAGCACACAAGTGGTCCTAGAACTAATTTTAGTTATAGGAAATGTTATCACTGTGGACTTACCGATCATATTGCAAGTAAGTGTCCCACAGCCACCAAAGCTGATAAGATAGCTAAGGTGAAGATAGCACCAAAGAAGACCAAACCAGTTGCAAGTCAGGTCAAGGTGACTCATACCGCTGAGGTCAAGAAATTGACCAAAGTGAAGAAAGACAAAGCTGAATCTTCAAATGCTGCGAAGACTGCTGAACCCATTCCGACCACTTCCACTGACAAACGCGTATACATGGTGAAGTGGGTACCCAAGCAAAACTAATTTTCCTTTGTATTGCAGGTTAAGAAGGGTATCTGGTATCTCGATAGCGGATGCTCTAGACACATGACTGGAAAGAAAAGCCTGCTCGCTGAATACAAGGAAGAGAAGGGTCCCTCTGTAACTTTCGGTGGAAATGGAAAAGGACACACCCGAGGGTATGGTGTACTTTCAAATGGTACAACATCCTTCAGAAGAGTCGCATATGTTGAAGGGCTGAAGCATAATCTTCTGAGCATCAGTCAGCTTTGCGACATGGATAACAAAGTGATTTTCACCAAGGAATCCTGCTTTGTCTCTGACAAAAAGGAGAAGATAGCTCTCAGCGGTTATCGTTTGGAAAATGTTTACGTTATAAACATGGACTCAACAACCACTGAGAACTCCTGTTTCTTCTCAAAGGCATCTTCTGATGTCAACTGGCTATGGCACAAGAGACTCTCACATCTCAACTTCAAGACACTAAATACTCTTTCATCCAAAGAGTTAGTCACTGGTCTACCTCAACATTCATACGCCAAAGAATCCTTATGTTCAGCGTGTGAAAAAGGGAAGCAGACCAAGGCAAGCTTTAAGTCCAAGCAAGTTTCCTCAGTGTCATCTCCTCTTCAACTACTCCATATGGATTTGTTTGGCCCCGTTAACAAACAATCCATCGCTGGAAAGAAATATACGCTGGTCATAGTTGATGAATTCTCTCGTTATACATGGGTAATGTTTCTCCGTTCTAAGAGTGACACCCCTGAAGAACTCATCACCTTTGTTCGGAAGATGGAAACTCTGAACAATATGACTGTTCGCTCAATAAGGAGTGATCATGGAACTGAATTCAAAAACAGTTCTCTTGATTCCTTCCTTGAGAGCAAGGGTATTTCTCATAACTTTTCGTCAGTGAGAACACCACAACAAAACGGAGTCGCTGAAAGAAGAAATAGAACAATTATTGAAGCTGCACGTTCAATGCTCAGCGATTCTCACCTGCCTACTCAGTTTTGGGCAGAAGCTGTCAACACGGCTTGTTTTACGCAAAACAGGTCGCTGATAGTCAAAAGATTCAAAAAGACAGCCTATGAACTCTTTCATGGGAGAAAGCCTTCAATCAGCTTTCTTCACATCTTTGGTTGTCAGTGTTTCATACTGAACAACAGAGATGCCCTTGGAAAGTTTGATCCTAAGGCTGATGATGGAATCTTTCTTGGATACTCCTCAGTTTTCAAAGCCTTCAGAGTCTTCAACCGAAGAAGACAAACTGTAGAAGAAACTATTCACGTCACGTTTGACGAATCCCGTTCAGCGAACTCTAAACCGAACGCTGATACAGAAGAACTGAATCAATGGATGTTTTCTCATCTTGGTGATTCAGAAGATGTTCCCACTACTCATACTCATACAACTGAAAATGATGGTCCTACTATCATTCCCAATATGCAGAATAGTGAAGCTGAAACATCTTGGGTCTCAGCTGTTCCTATAAATACTATACCCGCAGTTGATCCAAATGTCTCAGAAATTCCATCTTTTTCTCAGCAATCAGTGAATGAAGTGACAAATGCAAGCATTCCTCTCTTAGCTGATTATCCAGAAGTAGCTGAAGCCTCATCTTCAGTTTCTCCAGTTCAGACTGCGTCAGCGACGCATGCTCCGGCTCAGCGATGGACTGTAAATCACCCAATCGATCAAATTCTTGGTGATCCCAACGCTGGTATTCAGACTCGTAGAAGTGCAGGTAATATTTGTTTATTTGTTAACTTTATTTCTCTAACTGAACCAAAGAAAATAGATGATGCCCTCAGAGATCCAAACTGGGTCAGCGCTATGCAAGAAGAGCTGACTGAATTCGAAAGAAACAAAGTTTGGAAACTTGTTCGGAGACCAACTGACAAAACAGTGATAGGCACTAAGTGGGTCTATCGAAACAAGTTGGACGAACATGGTACTGTAACTCGCAACAAAGCTCGTCTTGTTGCTCAGGGATACAGACAAGAGGAAGGTATAGATTATGACGAAACCTTTGCTCCTGTAGCAAGACTTGAATCTATTCGTCTTTTCTTAGCATATGCTGTACACAAAAACTTCACTGTACATCAAATGGATGTTAAGTCAGCGTTTCTAAATGGAAAGCTGAATGAAGAAGTTTATGTGGAACAACCTCCAGGATTCTCAGATCCTAAGCGTCCAGGTTATGTTTATAAGCTGGATAAGGCACTTTATGGCTTGAAGCAAGCTCCTCGTGCATGGTATGACACTCTTTCTACGTATCTCCACCTTGAAAAATTTGAGAGAGGTAAGATTGACAAAACTTTGTTTTTTAGAAAAATAAAAGGTCATATCATTTTAGTTCAAATATATGTTGATGACATTATATTTGGTTCTACTAACCCTGAGCTTTGTACTCGTTTCGCTGATAGAATGAAAGATGAGTATAAAATGAGTATGATGGGTGAACTAACATATTTCCTTGGTCTTCAGATTAAGCAAACTGAAAAAGGAACTTTTATAAATCAGGGAAAGTATGTTAAAGATATGCTGAAAAAATTCGACTTAACTGAAAGTTCAGCTATGAAAACCCCTATGGCACCACCGCTGATACTTGATAAGGACACAAAGGGTGTTCCTGTCAATGTCACGCTGTACCGTGGGATGATCGGCTCACTACTGTATCTTACAGCTAGCCGACCCGATATTATGTTTGCAACATGTCTGTGCGCACGATATCAAGCTGAACCTAAGATATCTCATATGAAAGCTGTAAAGCGAATCTTTCGATATCTTAAGGGTACAGCGAATCTAGGTCTTTGGTATCCCAAAGATTCAGGATTCGATCTAACCGCCTATTCAGACAGTGATTTTGCAGGTTGCAAAATGGATAGGAAAAGCACCACAGGAGGATGTCAGCTCCTGGGTGGAAAGCTGGTAAGTTGGACAAGTAAGAAGCAAAACTCGGTGTCCACTTCCACAGCTGAAGCTGAGTATGTAGCCGCTGGAAGCTGCTGTTCTCAAGTCTTGTGGATGAGAAATCAACTACTAGACTATGATCTTCAGCTCTCCAAAATTCCAATCTATTGCGACAGCACAAGTGCCATCGCTATAGCAAACAATCCAGTGCTACACTCAAAGACAAAACACATAGAAATCAGATATCATTTTATCAGAGATCATGTGATGAATGGTGATATAGAACTTCATTTTATCCCAACTGATTATCAGTTAGCTGATTTGTTTACCAAACCTCTTGATGAGACAAGATTCAACTTTCTCATCAGCGAGCTTGGAATGCTGAACTTTGAAGGATAAATCTTCAGCGGTTCACATTTAATCAGCGATACGTTTATACATTCTTGTATAGGCTCTGGATAAAATAAACTAGTACAATCCATTTCATCATCTTCTCTCTGAATAAATTGGGTTAAACTGATATCAAGGTATGTTTTCTCTGACAAAACGCATGAAAATGCAAGATTTCAAATTCTTTCATCGCTGAATAATATTTTGAAATTTCTTAAAACCCTCACTGATATTTCTATTCAGTGCTTCATATTTTCCAAAGAGTCCCTGAGTTTTTCTTTCAAAACCTCAGAGACAACGAAAGAATGTGAAAGGACAGTTGTGACGTCATTGCAACGGATAACACCAGGCACGTTTCTTTTTCTGACACACGTTTGCACGTTTCGTTGTCTATCCAATCAAATGCAAACACGTGTCCGTGTCATGATGAAAAACTTTCCCGCTCAAGTTTTTCTCTCTCTACTCTCTTCCTATATAAACTCTCTCAAAGTTTATATTTGTCTTTTATGCGAATCAATCTTTCTCCGCAAGAAAAGAACACTGTTGCATTTTGTGCTCTCGATCTTCAAGAAATGTTCATCATCTTCTTCATCAAACTCAAGGTCAATATGTTCTTATCTTTTATCAAATGCAAATAACTTGTTTTCGATCTTATCATTGTTTTACACAAGATCAAACAAAAGAACTCAAAAATAAAATCATTTTCTTTCATGGTTTTATAAACACAACCATTTCATGGTTGTTCTTCAAGTTTTAAATCTAAAATCTTAAACTTGTTCTTCTTTCGTATCCATTTTTTTAAAAAAACTGGAATACAAGGCTTATAGGTGTTATATTCGTTTTTTTTTTTAAAAAAAACAAGAAAAACCCTAATCTTCATTAAGACTTTTTTGTCTGAATGAAATGGACAATATTCGAAAAATCTTAATGGAAATTCTCTTTCCACATTAAGATATTTCTTATTTGTTAACATCTTTGGTTGAACTGATAATACAGTGAAATGGCAACTTCAAAGCTGAATGTTACCGCTGAGTCCATCTCCAGTGATTCTGAGGAACTGGAAATCACCAAAGCTCCTCAGGTTAAGTTTGAGCTGGATCAACTAGACTGGACTAAGGCAAACAACCTTTCAGCGCTTCTCGAGTTTCCTCCTCGGAAGCAGGTATCCCATCTAGACGACGCTGTGATTTTTTTGAAGAATAGCCCCATATACACAGCACTGACAATCACACCTCCTGCCAGTCAGCGTCTATTATCCCAATTCTGGTACTCTGCCAGACACACCAACCTACCCTCAGCCAAAGATCCATCTAAAACCATCGACTGCATACTCAGCGATACTGAGTATGGCACCATCAAGATAACCCCCGCAATAATCCGTAAAGCTCTGAAATTCCCTAACGCTACCTCAGAAAATCCTTTCATTCCATTTCCTGACCACAAGAAGCACGCTGACAGGGAAGAAATCATTGCTTTCCTTGATGCGATGGGTTACATCTGGGAGACTGGAAGAGACAAGCTACCTGAGAAGAAGCTGACGCTGATAAAGAAATCCAAGATGCCCAGCGAGATGAACTTCATCTTCGCTCACCTGATCAGCTGCATGACAGCGAAATCCGGATCTTCTGATCAAGCCGCTCAACCTCAGCAGGCCATGGGTTACGCACTGCTGAAAGGTCTCAACATTGACTGGGCCTCCATCATCTATGAAGACCTCATTCAACGTGTTGATTCTGCCGCTGACCGACCAGCATGGGTTCCTTACCCGCGATTCATCAGCGCCATCTTTCAATATGGCCTGAAGGACAGCTATCCTGAAGAGGGTGATCTGAAACTCTCTCAGATTGGCCCTAAAGTTCTCGACTTCAAGCCTGTCGCCAACGAGGTACGTCTCTCTACTCTTCTCACTCTTCTTAACTCTCCGCTTTCTGTGGCTCCTTCAGCGACAATACCCATCGCTGATACCCCGGCCACAAAATCCATTCCTTCTAAGAAAAGGAAACAATCACTTACCCCTCTTGATTCCAAAAGGATCAAGAAAACCAAGGAGCAACCCCAGCAGTTGCATGCTGAAGACTCCTCAGCTCATTCTGAAGAGCTGAAGGAAAGTTCCGTGGTACGCTCTGCCACACCAATTCAAGCCATCCCTTCTAAACCTACTTCAGCGTCCCTAAACGCTGAGGTTAGAACTTTGGAATCTACCCAACCTTCGTCAGTCTCTCAAAAGACTGATGAAGTACTTCTCAGCGAATCCAACGCTGAACTTGAACCCCAACCCCAATTCTTATCCTTCGCTCCTCCCTCTACTTCTTTGGACACTCCTCCAGTCAAAACTGGAGATGCCATCATTCAAGAAGCCGTTGAAGCTTCTCAGCGAATGACGAAGAAAGGACCTGCAGAGATCTCCATTCCTCACGGAACTTTTGAGGGAGATATGGAACACTATGGAGGGACTCGAAACTTTGATGAGTTCGTCAACGCTCCTGCAGGTACAGATCCCACCTTAAACACTGTAACTAAACCTGAAACTTCTGAGCTTTCCTTTGTTCACAAGTACTTATATGTTACAAGTCCTTTTTTGGGAGATATCAACCAGTCTCTGAAGTCTATGGAGATGAAACTTACGGATCTCACCACCGGTCTATCAAATAACTCTACAGCTGTAACAAACGCTGGAGAGAATCTGACGAAGCTGACTACTGTGGTGGAAAAGAAGGCCTCCTCTGATGACATCAAAGATCTTGATAAAACTCTCGCCGACTTTGCCAAAGTGCTCTCCGACATCTACACTGACTACACCAACCTCAAATCATCAGTTTCCACCATTTCCAGCGAAGTTACAACGCTGAAGAAATCGGTTGGTACACTCGAAGGTGATATGTCAGTGGTCAAGACCGACTTGGGCTCAGTGAAGACCGACCTTGGTTCCGTCAAGACAATGATCGAGACGCTGGTGAACAAGGCAAATAATCCAGCTCCTGCTCCGGCCCCTGCACCTGTTTTGGACTCATTCACCGCAGAGGATCGCCAAGAGCTGAAGAAAATCACGCCTGCTATTTCTGGCCTAGAAGACAGAATAGCTAAGCTTGAAGGTTGTGTGAAAATCTCTGGCCCAGAAGACAGAGACAACACCAATGCTGAATCTACCCATTCCTCCCCCGCCCATCATGAGAAAGAGGGGGAGAAGAGCGCTGAACAGGAGAAGAGCGCTGAAGACCTTTCCCATGATGAATCTATCAGGGGAGAGGGTAATGAAGATCGGATTACTGGACCTCAGGGAGATGAAAACCCTGAGGGAACCGAGAACCTCGCCTCTATATCTGAGGGGGAGCAACTCGATGAAGATGCTGAGGAATCTGAAGCAGAAGAAGACGAAGACTTCGACATCCCTGAAGCTGAACCATCCTCCTCTCCAAGGAACGATGATGATGATGATGAAGATGACGATGATTTCTTTGTTGTCAAACCTGCTCCTCGAACCAAAGCTCTTAAAGGTATTTCAATAAAAGAACCTTCAGGGGAGAAGACAAAGACAAAGCACTCAGCCTCTGGCGCTGAGAAAAGCAAAGACAAAGGCATCGCTGAAGATGATAATCTGGCGATCCTACTTGCAAAGCCGATTTGTCAGGTACACTAAACTTATTTTTCCTTCCCTGATCATCTATGAAAAATCAGTTATCCATTCCACAAACACCATACACATCCACATTTTTTTCTATCTTTTCTACCCAAGTTCTTCTACCCAATTCTTATTTGTAAGATCGCTGCGTTTCAGCTAGTCCTCTCCCCTGTTTGAGGATATCGCTGAAAGATCTGTTGCGACTTCACCAATAATTCCAGCTAACGCTGAAGACATAATCCCAGTCTTAGATTTAATCTCTGAGACTGATGAACCAGAAGAACAACCTCTCTCGCACAGAAACAGACCTTCCTCAGTTGATCAAAAGAGGAGAGAAGAAATGATAAAGCGATTCGAGGATCAGCGAATCATCCTAAGGCGCGATCAACTACCTTCAGTTCCTCCTAAGTTCAGAATTTCAAAAGCTGAATACCAAGATCATCTCAGAGCTGAACGCCTCATCGCTGAAAGGAAGGAAGCTGAAGATAAAGACAGAGAATACGCCATCAAGCTCACTCAAGAATCTGTCAAAGACCCCAAGCTGAAGCGTATTCCCATTCAAATCCAACGAAAGCTTTGGGAACAAGCCCAGAAGATCGTGGAAAAGAAAGCTGAAGTTTCTCAGACCACCCTGATCTGGTGTAAAGAGAAAATCCACTTCAGATATCGTCCAGCGAAGATCAACAAGGTATTCATCTCTGGAAGAACCTCCGTCGGAGTACCTATTGTTGACATCAAACTGTTCAGAGAAGATGACTCATCTGAAACCTTTCGTGCTGACACTGTAAAAAGGTATGGTCTCTCTGAATGGCTGGAGATGAGGTTAGCTATCCAACCGTCAAAATCTAAGTACAAGGATCATTTTGAAAAGCTGATAAACTGACAGATCGATTTGATATCTTCTTGTGTGGATATTCCTCCTGTTCCTGATCTAAAGCCGAAAAGAAAAAGGACTCTCCAAGGAAGAAACGTCAAGATTCAAACTCAGGTCCTGTCATACGAAATGAAACTGGAATTGGTTTCTCTCGCGCTGAAGTACTTGGTCCTGATCCTGATCTATCTGCCCTTGATGTCTCTTTGCCACCATGTGAACTTTTCGTCCCTGGTAAAGTCATCAGTAATCCTTATGGAATATTCTTTCTTGACTACGACGGACGTAAATGCTTTCAACGGATCGCTGAGCTTCCAATCACTCCAATCGAACAGCTCAAAGATCTCATCTACTGGTGCGACTTCAGAAAAGACATTCAGGCACGACACCTAAAACCCTTGATTTTTGAAGCTGCTCTGAAGCTAAAGAATAAAGGAGAAAAGGTTCCTGACTGGATGATTCCAACTGAAAAGACAACCCTTGATGAACTTCTCATTAAGGAAGAACCCTTTGAAGGCTGACAACAATCACCATTTTCTCTATTGTATCAGTCATCCTTCAGTACTTGTAATTTATTTCGCTTGTACTTATAATCTTTCTTATTCATATTGTAACCTGATTCAAAGATTTAAAGAAAGATTTCAGCGAATGTACTTTACTCCATCAGTACTGAAAAGATCCCAGAAAACAGTAAAAGGGACAAATATTTTATGAGTTCTTTTTATCCTTATGTTTTCATTAAATAGCAATTTTCTCTGTTGCTATGTCATAATCAAATAGGGGGAGATTGTTGATCCAAACCCTCAGTGATTTGATAATGACCCTATCTTAAATACTTAGTGAAAATTGTAAGTAAACAATATGTATCAGAGTTTCACTATCGCTGATAAGTACTAAGATCTTACAGTACTGCTGATAGGAACTCTCGCACTTTTAGATTAAACATTCAGCGAACACTGTTCACCATATCGCTGAGTCTGTTCAGTCCTTATGGCGATCGCTGATAAGTTAGTTGTTTATTTATGATCCCTGAAGACAAGATTCACGTCAACAAAGGTTCTATGCTGAAGTCGAAGATCAAGCTCAAGAACCAGCGACAAGTCTCCTAATGAACTGATGCGGATCAGCGAAGACTCAGATTTGTCCACTCAACGTGAAGTATCAAGTACAAGACTTCAGCTATCGCTGAACTTTATCATCTGCTGAATAGTAAATGATAATCGCTGAATCAACGAAAGCTGATCATGAAGTCCTCCGTACAAAGTACTTTTGTCTTAACCTCCCTTGCACGCCACCGTACGAAATGTCAGAAAAGAACCTCCGAAAATCTGAAATCGTACAACCACTCTGATACTACACTGTTCATTTATGCGGCTACTAAGGTTGTCATCAAAGGTCAATGACATGCAACCAATCCGCTAATGACACGTGTAAAGTATATACTGGATTGCATTAAATGCATGCAGTATATAAAGAGATGAACTCACTTCATTTGAAGTAACTTGCTAACTCTGGACAAGTTCAAATCTTTCAAGATAGGATTTTATTAGTAATCTCCTTATCTTTCTTAGTGCAAGAAAACCTTAGTGTTCCAACTTGTTTAGATTTAGGTTTATCCTTAATCTTGTTTCCGCAACAAGCTGTAAATTGTTAATGATTTATCAATAAACAATTTAGAAAAGTAAAATAGTGTGTTTGTATTCAACCCCCCCTTCTACAAACTTGTTTAAGCCTTTCGGGACCAACAGCTCATCCCGCGATGGGATACTTTTTGTGACTTTTCAATTGCAAGGGACCATTTTTGAAAAATTCCAGGGACCATTTTTGAAAATTTGAACCGCGATTTGACCACTGTTCACCCGCGTTTGTCGAATTTTATGAATTTAAAATGAAATGTTACACTTTCAACCCCTATACTTATTTACTAAATTTACTTTATACCTTTTAGTTTCATTATTTTAATTTTACATTTAACACATATAATCGTTTATTAACTAAAAAACGTTAAAAAATACGTTTTAATTTTAACAAGTTACACCATTATAATCGTCTCTTCGATACGTTCGAAATGAGCCCAATCTTGAATTTTTTTGGATATATATATTTTAATATATATCATATACACTACATAAAAAATATTTTATATTTAAAATTCATACTCTTATAGTTAATTATTTAATTTATGGTACTCTTAGGTAGCGTTTGGTACGCATACTAGATGGGACGGGATGGAACTAGACGGGACTGAACTGGATGGGACGGGACGGGACTGAACTGAAGGAGATAATTTTAACCTAAGTTACGTTGGAAATACATCGATCCTTTTGTGCATACTCTGTAACTGCAAATACTTCAGCTCCAAACACACATGAATCATCATTCGTCAAATACCCATTTTCACAATTCTTAAATGAGTCCAGTGATACCAACTTGTCAAAACCCCATTTAATATTCTTCACGTGAAACCTTCTCCTATTGCCATTCACGATATCTATAAACACATTCAAATAATAATAATTTAAAACAATTTAATGAATTAGTTAATATATGATTATTATGTTAATGCGATAGGAGTGTAAAACAAAATTGAAAAAAAAATAAGAGATGTACCATAAATTAAATAATTAACTATAAGGGTATGAATTTTAAATATATAAAATATTTTTTATGTAGTGTATATGATATATATTAAAATATATAAATCCAAAAAAATTCAAAATTGGGCTCATTTCGAACGTATCGAAGAGACGATTATAATGGTGTAACTTGTTAAAATTAAAACGTATTTTTTTAACGTGTTTAGTTAATAAACGATTATATGTGTTAAATGTAAAATTTAAATTATGAAACTAAAAGGTATAAAGTAAAGTAAGTAAATAAGTATAGGGGTTGAAAGTGTAAATTTCAATTCCAAATTGTGATTTTGATTTCATATTTACACTTTCAACCCCTATACTTATTTACTAACTTTACTTTATACCTTTTACTTTCATAATTTAATTTTACATTTAACACATATAATCGTTTATTAACTAAAATATGTTAAAAAATACGTTTTAATTTTAACAAATTACACCATTATAATCGTCTCTTCGATACGTTCGAAATGAGCCCAATCTTGAATTTTTTTTGGATTTATTGTTGGTCCCGAAGGCCTATACAAGTTTGTAGAAGGGGGGGTTGAATACAAACACACAGATTTTACTTTTCTAAATTGTTTATTGATAAATCATTAACAATTTACAACTTGTTGCGGAAACAAGATTAAGGATAAACCTAAATCTAAACAAGTTGGAACACTAAGGTTTCTTGCACTAAGAGAGATAAGGAAATTACTAATAATAACCTATCTGAGATAAGAGATTTGAACTTGTCCAGAGTTAGCAAGTTACTTCAAAAGAAGTGAGTTCATCTCTTTATATACTGCATGCATTTAATGCAAGTCAGTATATACTTTACACGTGTCATCAGCTGGTTGGTTGCATGTCATTGACTTGTGATGACAACCTTAGTAGCCGTAAGGATGAACAGTGTAGTATCAGAGTGGTTGTACGATTCAGATTTTCGGAGGTTCTTTTCTGACATTTCGTACGGAGTCGTGCAAGGGTGGTTAAGACAAAAGTACTTTGTACGGAGGACTTCATGATCAGCTTTCGTTGATTCAGCGATCTATCATTTCATATCAGCAAATGATAGAGTTCAGAGATAGCTGAAGTCTTGTACTTGATACTTCACGTTGAGTGGACAAATCTGAGTCTTCGCTGATCCGCATCAGTTCATTAGGAGACTTGTCGCTGGTTCTTGAGCTTGATCTTCGACTTCAGCGTAGAACCTTTGTTGACGTGAAACTTGTCTTCAGGGATCATAAGTAAACAACTAACTTATCAGCGATCATTATAATGACTGAACAGACTCAGAGCATTAATGGTGAACAGTGTTCGCTGAATGTTTAATTTAAAGAGCGAGAGTTCCTATCAGCGGTACTGGAAGATCTTAGTACTTATCAGCGATAGTGAAACTCTGATACATATTGTTTACTTACAATTTTCACTAAGTATATAAGAGAGGGTCATTATCAAATCACTGAGGGTTTGGATCAACAATCTCCCCCTATTTGATTATGACATAGCAACAAAGAAAATTGCTATTTAATGAAAACATAAGGATAAAAAGAACTCATAAAATATTTGTCCCTTTTACTGTTTTCTGGGATCTTTTCAGTACTGATGGAGTAAAGTACATTCGCTAAAATCTTTCTTTAAAACTTTGAAAAAGGTTACAATGAAGAATAGAAAGATTATAAGTACAAGCGAAATAAATTACAAGTACAGAAGGATAACTGATACAATAGAGAAATAGGAGATCATATCAGTTTTCAAAAGGTTCTTCCTTAATGAGAATTTCATCAAGGGTCGTCTTTTCAGTGGGGATCATCCAGTCAGGAACCGTTACGCCTTGTTTTCTTTTGTTCAACGCTTCTTCAAAGATCAAGGGTTTTAGGTGTCGTGCCTGAATGTCTTTTCTGAAGTCACACCAGTAGATGAGATCTCTGAGCTGTTCGATTGGAGTGATTGGAAGCTCAGCGATACGTTGAAAACATTTACGTCCGTCGTAGTCGAGAAAGAATATTCCATAAGGATTACTGATGACTTTACCAGGGACGAAAAGTTCACATGGTGGCAAAGAAATGTCAAGGGCAGATAGATCAGGGTCAGGACCAAGCACTTCAGCGCGAGAGAAACCAATTCCAGTTTCATTTCGTATGACAGGACCTGAGTTTGAATCTTGACGTTTCTTCTTTGGAGAGGCCCTTTTTCTTTTCAGCTTAAGATCAGGAAGAGGAGGAATGTCCACACAAGAAGATATCAAGTCGATCTGTCTGTTTATCAGCTTTTCGAAATGATCCTTGTACTTAGATTGTGACGAATGGATAGCTAACCTCATCTCCAGCCATTCAGAGAGACCATACCTTTTTACACTGTCAGCGCGAAAGGCTTCAGATTGGCCATCTTCTCTGAAAAGTTTGATGTCAACAATAGGTACTCCGATAGAGGTTCTTCCAGAGATGAATACCTTGTTGATCTTCGCTGGACGATATCTGAAGTGAATTTTCTCTTTACACCAGATCAGGGTGGTCTGAGAAACTTCAGTTTTCTTTTCCACGATCTTCTGGGCTTCTTCCCAAAGCTTTCGTTGGATTTGAATGGGAACACGTTTCAGCTTGGGGTCTTTGACAGATTCTTGAGTAAGCTTGATGGCGTATTCTCTGTCTTTTTCTTCAGCTTCCTATCTTTCAGCGATTAGGCGTTCAGCTCTGAGGTGTTCCTCGTATTCATCTTTTGAGATTCTGAACTTAGGAGGAACTGAAGGAAGTTGATCACGCCTCAGAATGATTCGCTGATCCTCGAATCGCTTTATTATTTCCTCTCTTCTCTTTTGATCCTCTTCACTCAGCTTTTGAGGAGCTGAGGAAGGTCTGTTTCTGTGCGAGAGAGGTTGTTCTTCTGGTTCATCAGTCTCAGAGATCAAATCTAAGACTGGGATTATTTCATCAGCAGCAGCTGGCTTTATTTGTGAAGTCGCAGTAGTAGAACCTTCAACGACATCCTCAAACAGGGGAGAGGACTAGCTGAAACACATCGATCTTACAAATAAGAACATGGGTAGAAGAACTTGGGTAGAAAGAGAAAGAAAAATATGTTCAGGTGCAGGCTAGGGTAGTAGAACTTATAGAGGAGGGATGGAGTGAGATATGATTAGTGTACCTGACAAACCGGCTTTTCAAGCAAGATCGTCAGATTGTCATCTTCAGCGACGCTTTTGCCTTTGCCTTTCTCAGCTCTAGAGGCTGAGGGCTTTGTCTTTGTCCGCTCCCCTGTTGGTTCATTTATTGAAATCCCCTTAAGAGCTTTAATCATTGGGGCAGGTTTGACGATAAAGAAGTCATCGTCATCTTCGTCATCATCATCATCATTCCTTGGAGAGGAGGATGGTTCATTATCAGGGATGTCGATGTCTTCATCATCTTCTGCTTCGGATTCTTCAGCTTCGTCTTCGAGTTGCTCCCCCTCAGATACAGAGGCGAGCTTCTCGGTTCCCTCAGGGTTTTCATCTCCCTGAGGTCCAGCGATAAGATCTTCATTCTTCTCTCCCCTGATAGATTCATCATGGGAAAGGTCTTCAGCGCTCTTTTCAAGATCCTCAGCGCTCTTCTCCTCGGTATGTTCAGCGCTCTTCTCCCCCTCTTTCTCATGATGACTGGGGGAGGAATGGGTAGACTCTTCAGTTGTGGGAGGCTCTCTGTCTTCTTGGCCAGAGATACCCACACAGCTTTCAATCTTTGCTAATCTGACTTCTAGGCCAGTTATAGCAGGATTGATCTTTTCCAGCTCTTTGCGATCCGTCGCTGTGAAAGTTTCCAATGCAGGGGCAGGGGTCGGTTCAGGAGCTGGAGTATTTGCCTTGTTGAGTAGCTGCTGGATCATCGTTTTCATCTCACCAACGTCGGTCTTTACAGAGCCTAAGTCAGTCTTTACAGCTGACATATCACCCTCTAAGGCTCCAATCGATGTCTTCAGCGTTGTGACTTCGCCAGACATGGAGGAAACAGAGTTTTTGAGTGAGGTGTAGTCAGTGTAGATGTCAGCGAGCACTTTGGCGAAATCGCTGAGAGTCTTATCAACAATCTTGATGTCGTCTGTGGAAGCTTTCTTTTCCACCACCGTTGTCAGCTTTGTCAAATTCTCTCCAGCGTTTGTTACAGCTGAAGAGTTGTTGGAAAGAGTAGTGGTGAGATCTGTCAGCTTGGTTTCCACAGACTTCAGAGAGGCGTTGATATCTCCCAAATTAGGACCTGTAACAGATAAGTACTTGTGAACAAAGGAAAGCTCAGAAGTTTCAGGTTTAGTTACAGTGTATAGGATTTTATTTGTACCTGCAGGAGGATTGATGAACTCGTCAAAGTTGCAAGTTCCTGAAAAATGTTCCATATCCTCTTCGAAAGTACGGTGAGGTATGGTGATCTCTGCAGGTCCTTTCTTCATCATTCTTTGAGAAGCTTCAGCTGTGGGTTCTGGAATGATGGCATCTCCAGTGTTCTTTGGAGGAGTGTCCAAGTGAGTGGAGGGAGAAGCGAAGGATAAGAATGGGGTTCGGGTTCTGAGTTCAGCGTTGGAATCGCTGAGAATCACTTCATCAGTCTTTTGAGAGACTGAGGGAGGTTGGGTAGGTTCCAAGTTTCTAACCTCAGCGTTTGGAGACGCTGAAGTCTGGATTGGAGGGATGGCTTGCACGGGTGTGGCAGAGCGTACCACGGAACTTTCCTTCAGCTCTTCAGAATGAGCTGAGGAATCTTCAGCATGGGATTGCTGGGGATGCTCCTTGGTTTTCTTGATCCTTTTGGAACCAAGTTGGGTTGTAGAGTGTTTCCTTTTCTTAGAAGGAGAGGATTGTGTGGCCGGGGAATCAGCGATGGGTATTGTCGCTGAAGGAGCCACAGAAGTCGAAGAATTAGGGTTAAGAAAAGAGAGAAGGGTAGAGAGACGTACCTCATTGTCGACAGGTTTGAAATCGAGCACCTTAGGGCTAACCTGAGAAAGTTTCAGGTCACCCTCTTGAGGATAGCTGTCCTTCAGGGCATATTGGAAGATGGCGCTGATGAATCGGGGGTAGGGAACCCATGCAGGTCTGTCAGCAGCAGAATCTACTCTTTGTACTAGGTCATCATAAATGATAGATGCCCAGTCAATATGTAGACCTTTCAGCAGTGCGTATCCCATAGCCTGCTGAGGTTGAGCGGCTTGATCAGAGGAGCCGGTCTTCGCTGTCATGCAGCTGATCAGGTGTGCGAAGATGAAATTCATCTCGCTGGGCATTTTGGACTTCTTTATCAGTGTCAGCTTCTTCTCGGGCTTCTTGTCCCTTCTAGTTTCCCAGATGTAACCCATTGCGTCGAGGAAAGCAATGATTTCTTCTCTGTCAGCATTCTTCTTATGGTCAGGGAATGGAACAAACGGTTTTTCTTTGGTAGCATTGGGAAAGTTCAGGGCTTTTCGAATGATTGCGGGGGTTATCTTTATTGTGCCATACTCAGTATCGCTGAATATGCAATCAATAGTTTTGGAGGGATCTTTGGCGGATGGTAGCTGAGAGTGTCTGGCAGAGTACCAGAACTGGGATAGTAGCAACTGACTTGCAGGAGGTGTGATGGTCAGGGCTGTTGAAATGCAGCAGTTTTTCAGGAAATTCACAGCATCATCCAGATGTGTGACTTGCTTTCGAGGAGGAAACTCGAGAAGCGCAGAGAGGTTGTTGACCTTGGTCCAATCTAGTTGATCCAGCTTGAACTTAACCTGAGGGGCTTTGATGATTTCCACTTCCTCAGAGTCAGCGGAGATGTTCTCAGCGGTAACATTGATATTTGAAGTTGCCATTTCTCTGTATTATCAGTTCAACCAAAGATGTTAACAAATAAGAATTGCCTTGATATGGAAAGAATTTCCATTAAGATGGTTCGAATTTTGTCCATTTCATTCAGACATAAATGTCTTAATGAAGATTAGGGTTTTTCATGATTTGAAACGAAATGTAAAACCCATAAAGTCTTGTATTCCAGTTTCAAAAAAAATGGATACGAATGAAGAACAAGTTTAAGATTAAGATTTAAAACTTGAAGAACAACCATGAAATGGTTGTGTTCATAAAACCATGAAAGAAATGATTTTATTTTTAAGAAGTTCTTTTGTTTGATCTTGTTTAAAACAATGATAAGATCAGAAACAAGTTAAGCATTTGGTAATAAATAAGAACATATTAACCTTGATGTTTGATGAAGAAGATGATGAACAGTTCTTTGAAGATTTGAGAGCACAAATGCAACAGTAATTCTTTTCTTGCGGAGGAAGATTTGATCGCGTAAAAGATAAAATATAAACCAAGAGTTGTTTATATAGAGATTTTAGAGAGAGAAAACCTTGAGCGGGAAAGGTTTTCATCATGACACGGAAACGTGTTTGCATTTGATTGGAAGTTTGAACGAAACGTGCAAACGTGTGTCAGAAAGAAATCGTGCCTGGTGTTATCCGTTGCAATGACGTCACAACTGTCCTTTCATATTCTTGGTTTTCTCTGAGGTTTTGAAAAACTCAGGGACTCTTTGAAAACATGAAGCACTGAATAGAAATATCAGTTAAGGTTTTAAGAAATTTCAAAAAGTCGCTGTTAAGGAAGAGATATTCAGCGATGCATTTGTTTTGAAATCTTGCATTTTCATGCGTTTGTCAGAGAGAGTAAACATACCTTGATATCAGCGAATCAAGTTTATTCAGAGAGAGAATGATAGAATGGGTTATACAAGTTGATTTTATCCTATCGCTGATCAATGTGAACCGCTGAAGGTTTTATCCTTCAAAGTTCAGCATTCCAAGCTCGCTGATGAGAAAGTTGAATCTTGTCTCATCAAGAGGTTTGGTAAATAGATCAGCTAACTGATAATCAGTTGGAATAAAATAAAGTTCTATATCACCATTCATCACATGATCTCTGATAAAATGATATCTGATTTCGATGTGTTTTGTCTTTGAGTGTAGCACTGGGTTGTTGGCTATAGCGATGGCACTTGTGCTGTCGCAATAGATTGGAATTTTGGAGAGCTGAAGATCATAGTCTAGTAGCTGATTTCTCATCCACAAGACTTGAGAACAACAGCTTCCAGCGGCTACATATTCAGCTTCAGCTGTGGAAGTGGACACTGAGTTTTGCTTCTTACTTGTCCAACTTACCAGCTTTCCACCCAGGAGCTGACATCCTCCCGTGGTGCTTTTCCTATCCATTTTGCAACCTGCAAAATCACTGTCTGAATAGGCGGTTAGATCGAATCCTGAGTCTTTGGGATACCAAAGGCCTAGATTCGCTGTACCCTTAAGATATCGAAATATTCGCTTTACAGCTTTCATATGAGATATCTTAGGTTCAGCTTGATATCGTGCACACAAGCATGTTGCAAACATAATATCGGGTCGGCTAGCTGTAAGATACAATAGTGAGCCGATCATCCCACGGTACAACGTAACATTGACAGGAACACCCTTTGTGTCCTTATCAAGTGTCAGCGGTGGTGCCATAGGGGTTTTCATAGCTGAACTTTCAGTTAAGTCGAATTTCTTCAGCATATTTTTAACATATTTTCCCTGATTAATGAAAGTTCCTTTTTCAGTTTGCTTAATCTGAAGACCAAGGAAATATGTTAGTTCACCCATCATGCTCATTTTATACTCATCTTTCATTCTATCAGCGAAACGAGTACAAAGCTTAGGGTTAGTAGAACCAAATATAATGTCATCAACATATATTTGAACTAGAATGATATGACCTTTCACTTTTCTAAAAAATAGAGTTTTGTCAATCTTGCCTCGCTCAAATTTTTAAATATGGAGATAAGTGGAAAGAGTGTCATACCATGCACGTGGAGCTTGCTTTAAGCCATAAAGTGCCTTATCCAGTTTATAAACATAACCTGGACGCTTAGGATCTGAGAATCCTGGAGGTTGTTGACACGGGGTTTTGACACCCCGCGAAATCTAACCGCAAGTGTACGGTGTCGAATCAAGTAATAACGTACGGAAGTACGAGTATCGAACCAAAGGAACTAGGAACTAAATATCACAATTACTATAAGAACTATTAATTGGACTGTCGAAATTGAAGATTGGTTTTATAACTAATTAATTGCGGAAATTAACATCAAACAAACACAAGACAACTAGTAAGCAGCTTTGGAATTCAGATGGAGAAAACAGTTGAGGGTTGGATATCCTTAGGTTGTCACATATAAACATCAGACTACAACACATACCAGTTAATTCCGTTAATGAATACTCAACCTTAATCTAACCATTGCTCTCTCTCAAGTAACAACAACTATATTTGTAAAACGTGGTGATTTCTCAAGCTACCCTGAAGTTTATTTCGAAAACAAACACAAGATTAATCTCTCGATCTCACCTTATGTAGTTCAAAACACAGTAAGCGTAGGTTATTATGAGACTAAAGTTTACTCGGTATATCTCTATCCTTTCTTACTTTAGACATGTGATTCCTAATTCTAGATCTCAATTAATTCTCTCGAACATAATTGATGACAATAAAACAATTGCAAGTTAGCTACGCTCACAAAGGCATTAAGAACAAAATCACACGCATTCATTATATCGGAAAACTGATAAAGATCATTCGTCATCCATCTATGTGTTCAATCCTAATTCAATCCAACCCCCAACATCTTAAAGTTAGTTCATGATGTTGGGGAATTCAAACACAAAAGGAAAAGAAACGAAAGTGTAAATAAACATGGTAAACGTGATCGTGGTGACGGTGTAAGATGAATTGATGTACTCCCTTTTCCCGTGATGAAATCTCCTTCGCGTTTTGAACGTTCCTTCGATTGGTTCTCGATCTTGGCTCCAAACGGTGTCACTTGGCTCTGGAAATCGCCCCCGAACTGCTCCCAATCGTCTGCCGTATGTTAGATACCGAAAAAGTGACCTAAAACCCGAAATATAAAGCTGAATTCGACCAAACAGTGGGATATGCGACTTCTGGCGTGACTTGCAAGTCGCGCAGAAGGTCGCGCGCTATTCTGATGTCTTTCTGGGTCGGGTTTGGTTCGCGGATCGGGTCCTGGTTCGTTCACGGGTCTTGGGCTTGCCTTTTGGGCTTCCGTTAGGCTTCGTTTTGACTCGTTTTGGGCTCTTTTTAGCTTCTATTTCCGAGGAATGCCGCTTTTTATAAAACCTGTGTAAATCACTAGATAAACCATGAAATATACGCCTTTTTACTTGAGTCCAAGCCAATCTCATTGGTTTGAGAACCGAAAATAACGCCAAAAAGTGGCGTTATCAACAACCCCAATCCGAGCGTTGCTTGTCCCCAAGCAAATTAGCGATAAAAACAGGATAAAAGCATATATCTGTGAAAGAATAATAACTGCACAATTCCCAATCGGTACCAAGTGATGCATCGGTGATTTCCCATACCCGTGAATATCTATCTCACTCTCGCCTCATCCTTATTTTGTTTTACCTATGACCTTCCATTGGGAGTTGAACTCGTGACTGTTCCGATTACGTTCGGGTTAGACTAGGTCCAAACATACTAGGGAAAACATTTCGCCTCGACCCTACCTTACGGGATACTCTCTTTGCACTCGAACCTAGGTTATCGCTCGTGTTGTCATGTTTTGGAGGTTATGTACAAGAATACTCAAAATTGCATGACAACTCTATTGAAAGACGCACAAATGTCCAAAAATGGATCTCAGAAAGGGATCAAGTAGCAAGACAGGGAATATCGGTAAAGGTAGGCATAGACCGTAATCATATTTTCCAAAAGATCATCCAGGTCTTTACAAAGGTTGTAATGGGGCTAAGGTTAAGGCTATGAAACGAAGGGTAAATTGGTTCAAAAATCCTTGGCGTGTCAATCAATTGCAGTTCCGAACTCTATAGCTTTTCGCTCTATTATTTGGCCCTTTTCTTCACTATTGGAATCGCTTTGACTCTCTTATTTTTCTGCTATAGCTGATATCTAAATAAGTGTATTATAATTTTTTTTTGGGACTTCATTGGTCCTCTTGTCTACTTCTCGGGTTACTTTGACCCGTTTTATTCTCATTGCTGGCCGGAATTCTTCTTTTATGCTCTCGCTCTATTGGTTCATTACTGCTTCTGATTGACACACTTTCGGATTGGGTTGGCTAAGGTTTATGGCTAACGGGTAATTGATGGGTTTAGAAAGAAATAGGATGAGTGTTTGGCTGCAAGATGGCTATAGATACACAAAGGGGTGAAAGGGGACGATAGCTAAAAATGGTTTAAAATAAAACACATAATGCCTGGAATCATATCTTAAGGTCCACACGATATAGTCTATTATACCCTTACCTAATATCCCGATGTTCGTCTTTGCTACTCAATGCAATAATGTAGCGAGATCATTCTACATTCACGACAAGGAACTCGAAAAAGTGTATATGAATTTAGTGTATGAATCCCTCGAAATGAAAAAACGTCTTTTAGGCTCAAAATCTCACTATCGGGTGGTCTCCACTAATGTCCCTAGTCATGTCTTTTCCCGGTCCTTCCCTAACGGTCACGTCACTATCATAAAGTTCTTCCCACAATGGTTGGTCTCAATCATTCAAAAATAAAAAAATTTAGCTATTGTGATCTAGACACTCAGAAATGTAGGAAATCTACGTGCATAAGCTTGGGCCCGATTGGGCAACCCCAAACCTTACCCACACATTGTCCCCAATGTGAAAGCAAAGTCGTAGGTGATGCGACTCGATCATTGTGCAGTTATTTACAAGTATAAAAAAAGACGGGTAAAACATTAACATAGCATAGCAAAAAGAAAAACCCAAAATTTCTAGACTGGGCACCCCAAACCTAGGCCGTGGCCTAGGTTTGCCAAATAAAAGCCAACCCCAAACCTCGGTGAAACCGAGGTTTGCACAGGGTCAAAAGTGAGTGTGTAGGTGTGAAAGATGAGGTACCCCAAACCTAAGTGAAACTTAGGTTTGTTGCATCTCGTGTAATTAAAATAGAACAACACATCAAACACCACTCTTTTAGCAGAAAGATTTAGAACATACCTGTTTTGCCCGGCCGGAGGATTCTTGACTGGTTGAGCAACGATCAGAGAAGATAGGGAGAACATGCAAGACAAGGGAAAGACACAAAACAAAAACAGGAAACACACAAAGCAAGAAAGGGAACACAAACTGCACGAAAAATGAAAAACGGGGCAAATGGGATTCACGCGGTTTAGCCCGCGACTTGCAAGTCGCGTGGAAAACCGCGTAACCCTCTGTTTCAGAAAACTAACAGAGGGCCCCACGACTTTCTGCGCGGTATGCAAACCGCGTGTAAAGCCGCGTATGTCCCTGTTTCAAAATATTTTTGGCTTTTTTCGATTTTTCGATTTTTATGGTTTTTCTGGAATTTAAAATACACACAAGAAAAAATAATAAACGGAAACTAACCTTGGTGGGTTGCCTCCCACCCAGCGCCTTATTTAAAGTCGTGGCACGACTATGTGGTTTCAACTTGGCTTAGTGTCCGCGGGATTGTACCGTCCACACTTACGGTTCTTCGCGTCCCTGCTTATTCCTCTCTTTCACCACTTCTTCTATCCAGCAGCTTGAATCTCACGTTCTCACCGCCAACTCGGAACGTGATCTCACCCTCTTCCATATCAATTAACGCCCGACTCGTGGCCAGAAAGGATCGTCCCAAGATCATCGGGACCTCTTCGTCCTCATCTATGTCTATTACTACGAAGTCGACAGGAAAGTAAAACTTACCTACTTTGATGAGCACGTCCTCAATTACCCCGTATGGGTACCTTATCGATCGATCAGCCAGCTTCAATGTCATATATGTTGGGCTTACCTCACCCAGGCCAAGTTTCCTGAAAATTGATAGGGGCATCAGATTAATACTATCCCCTAAATCACATAAAACTTTATTAAAATTAAAACTGCCAATTTGAATAGGGATCGAGAAACTCCCTGGATCTGTACGCTTTTGGGGCAGCTTATTCTGGAAAATTGCGCTGTACTCTTCAGTGAGTGCAACGGTGCCCTGGTGATCAAGTGCCCTCTTTTTGGAGAGGATCTCTTTCATGAACTTTGCGTAAGAGGGCATTTGTGTAAGCGCATTTGCAAACGGGATATTAATGGTTATCTTTTTAAAGACATCAAGAAATTTAGAAAAATGAACCTGGTCCTTATTTGCTTTCAGCCTGCTTGGGTAGGGTACTCACGGGATTTCCGGCTTGACCGGTGGTGTTTCTTCTTTCTTCTTCTCTTCACTCTTCTCGCTCTCTTCAACCACGACCTCTTTTTCTTCATTCGAACTCTCTCTATCGGGCTCGGTCTCTTCAGATGACGGTTCTCTATTCAGCCCCTTTCCGCTTCTCAGATAAATGGCGCTACAGTTCTCTTGGTTCCTCTTTTCCGCCATACTCGGGAATGCTCCGGGAGGTCGGGTTTGTAGGGCTTCATAAATCTGCCCCACTTGCCTCTCGAGAATCTTTATTGCCGCGGTGTTTTGATCAGTTGCGGCTTTCACCGTATTCACCGTGCTCGCTAGCTCTTCGACCGTGCTGTCCATTTTTGCCATAAACTTCATCATCATATCTTCTAATCCCGGCTTCTTCTCCCCGGATGGTCCCTCGTTCCTTTGCTGAAAACCTGGAGGGCGGTGCACACTGTTAGTATTAAATGAATTGGAAGAGTTAGAAAAATTACCTGGTTGTGGATGACCCGGCTGACTCCATGAAAGATTGGGGTGTCTTTTCCACCCCTAGTTATACGTATTCGAGAAAGGATCGTTTCTCGGTTGGTTCCGGTTTGCCACAAAATGAACCTGATCAGGTTCTTGAAGATTTCCCCCATTCAGCCTATTTGTGATGACAGCCAGTTGAGCTTTCAGTTCGTTTAGCTCGTTACTTTCTTGGACACTTGCTACTCTTCTTACAGCTGATCGTGGAGTAGAGAAACTGTGCTCGGCCAAGTTCTCGATCAGCTCACATGCTTCCTCATAAGACCTATCCATCAATGCTCCATCCGCCGCAGCTGTGATATCATTCTTGAATTGTGGGTGGAGCCCACTAAAGAAGGTCTGGATGATGACCCAGCCTTGTAGCCCATGATGAGGACACTTCTTGATCATGTCCTTGTAACGTTCCCACGCCTCATAAAGCGTTTCTTGATCCCATTGAGCAAAATGGGTGATCTCCGCCATTAGTTGGGCGGTCCGACTAGGTGGGAAGAACTTTTGAAGAAAGGCTGCTTTCAACTGCGCCCAGGTAGTGATCGAGTCAGGTGAGATGCTTTCAGTCCATGTTTCAGCTCGGCCCTTCAGTGAAAATCCAAATAGCCTCAGTTTGATGGCGTCTTCACTCATGCCATTGATCTTAAAAGTATTGCAGATCCTCTCGAATGCACGAAGGTGTGCGTGAGGATCCTCGGTTGGCGTCCCTCCGTATTGGTTCTGTTGCACCATCACGATGGTGCTCGGTTTCAGCTCGAAATAGTTTGCCCCAGTGGTGGGCGCTTGAATGCCTATCCGTGCGGCCGCCACATTAGGATCGGCAAACGACCGCATAGGCACCCTTTCCAGAGGTGGTGGTGGTGGATTATTGTGGCGAGGTGGTCTCTCGTCGTCTGACATTTCGAATTTAAGATTCCTTTTCTCTTTTGCTTCTTTTCGTAAACGACGAGCGGTTCTTTCGATCTCCGGATTAAATTCTTCAATCTCTTTCCCTCAGGTCGTCCTTGGCATAAACCAAGTGGTACCTGAAAAGAAGGAAAGCAACGTCAATGATCTAAAAACTGAAAGTGGTGGAATAAAATAACAAGAAAAGAAAATGCCCAATCTAATAGCGCGTATAGATAGTAGTGCTATTAGTTGCAACTAGTTCCCCGGCAACGGCGCCAAAAACTTGACACGGGGTTTTGACACCCCGCGAAATCTAACCGCAAGTGTACGGTGTCGAATCAAGTAATAACGTACGGAAGTACGAGTATCGAACCAAAGGAACTAGGAACTAAATATCACAATTACTATAAGAACTATTAATTGGACTGTCGAAATTGAAGATTGGTTTTATAACTAATTAATTGCGGAAATTAACATCAAACAAACACAAGACAACTAGTAAGCAGCTTTGGAATTCAGATGGAGAAAACAGTTGAGGGTTGGATATCCTTAGGTTGTCACATATAAACATCAGACTAAAACACATACCAGTTAATTCCGTTAATGAATACTCAACCTTAATCTAACCATTGCTCTCTCTCAAGTAACAACAATTATATTTGTAAAACGTGGTGCTTTCTCAAGCTACCCTGAAGTTTATTTCGAAAACAAACACAAGATTAATCTCTCGATCTCACCTTATGTAGTTCAAAACACATTAAGCGTAGGTTATTATGAGACTAAAGTTTACTCGGTATATCTCTATCCTTTCTTACTTTAGACATGTGATTCCTAATTCTAGATCTCAATTAATTCTCTCGAACATAATTGATGACAATAAAACAATTGCAAGTTAGCTACGCTCACAAAGGCATTAAAAACAAAATCACACGCATTCATTATATCGGAAAACTGATAAAGATCATTCGTCATCCATCTATGTATTCAATCCTAATTCAATCCAACCCCCAACATATTAAAGTTAGTTCATGATGTTGGGGGATTCAAACACAAAAGGAAAAGAAACGAAAGTGTAAATAAACATGGTAAACGTGATCGTGGTGACAGTGTAAGATGAATTGATGAACTCCCTTTTCCCGTGATGAAATCTCCTTCGCGTTTTGAACGTTCCTTCGATTGGTTCTCGATCTTGGCTCCAAACGGTGTCACTTGGCTCTGGAAATCGCCCCCGAACTGCTCCCAATCGTCTGCCGTATGTTGGATACCGAAAAAGTGACCTAAAACCCGAAATATAAAGCTGAATTCGACCAAACAGTGGGATACGCGACTTCTGGCGCGACTTGCAAGTCGCGCAGAAGGTCGCGCGCTATTCTGATGTCTTTCTGGGTCGGGTTTGGTTCGCGGATCGGGTCCTGGTTCGTTCGCGGGTCTTGGGCTTGCCTTTTGGGCTTTCGTTAGGCTTCGTTTTGACTCGTTTTGGGCTCTTTTTAGCTTCTATTTCCGAGGAATGCCGCTTTTTATAAAACCTGTGTAAATCACTAGATAAACCATGAAATATACGCCTTTTTACTTGAGTCCAAGCCAATCTCATTGGTTTGAGAACCGAAAATAACGCCAAAAAGTGGCGTTATCAGTTGTTCCACATAAACTTCTTCATTCAGCTTTCCATTCAGAAACGCTGACTTAACATCCATCTGATGTACAGTGAACTTTTTGTGTACAGCATATGCTAAGAAAAGACGAATAGATTCAAGTCTTGCTACTGGAGCAAATGTTTCGTCATAATCTATGCCTTCCTCTTGTCTGTATCCCTGAGCAACAAGACGAGCTTTGTTGCGAGTTACAGTACCATGTTCGTCCAACTTGTTTCGATAGACCCATTTAGTGCCTATCACCGTTTTGTCAGTTGGTCTATGAACGAGTTTCCAAACTTTGTTTCTTTCGAATTCAGTCAGCTCTTCTTGCATAGCGCTGACCCAGTTTGGATCTCTGAGGGCATCATCTATTTTCTTTGGTTCAGTTAGAGAAATAAAGTTAACAAATAAACAAATATTACCTGCACTTCTACGAGTCTGAATACCAGCGTTTGGATCACCAAGAATTTGATCGATTGGGTGATTTACAGTCCATCGCTGAGCCGGAGCATACGTCGCTGACTCAGTCTGAACTGGAGAAACTGAAGATGAGGCTTCAGCTACTTCTGGATTATCAGCTAAGAGAGGAATGTTTGCATTTGTCACTTCATTCACTGATTGCTGAGAAATAGATGGAATGTCTGAGACATTTGGATCAACTGCAGGTATAGTGTTTATAGGAACAGCTGAGACCCATGATGTTTCAGCTTCACTATTCTGCATGTTTGGAATGATAGTGGGACTATCATCTTCTACTGGATGAGCATGAGGAGTGGGAATATCTTCTGAATCACCAAGATGAGAAAACATCCATTGATTCAGTTCTTCTGTATCAGCGTTCGGTTTAGAGTTCGCTGAACGGGATTCGTCAAACGTGACGTGAATAGTTTCTTCTACAGTTTGTCTTCTTCGATTGAAGACTCTGAAGGCTTTGGAAACTGAGGAGTATCCAAGAAAGATTCCATCATCAGCCTTAGGATCAAACTTTCCAAGGGCATCTTTGTTGTTCAGTATGAAACACTGACATCCAAAGATGTGAAGAAAGCTGATTGAAGGCTTTCTCCCATGAAAGAGTTCATAGGCTGTCTTTTTGAATCTTTTAACTATCAGCGACCTGTTTTGCGTAAAACAAGCAGTGTTGACAGCTTCTGCCCAAAACTGAGTAGGCAGGTGAGAATCGCTGAGCATTGAACGTGCAACTTCAATAATTGTTCTATTTCTTCTTTCAGCGACTCCATTTTGTTGCGGTGTTCTCACTGACGAAAAGTTGTGAGAAATACCCTTACTCTCAAGGAAGGAATCAAGAGAACTGTTTTTTAATTCAGTTCCATGATCACTCCTTATTGAGCGAACAGTCATATTGTTCAGAGTTTCCATCTTCCGAACAAAGGTGATGAGTTTTTCAGGGGTGTCACTCTTAGAACGGAGAAACATTACCCAAGTGAAGCGAGAGAATTCATCAACTATGACCAGCGTATATTTCTTTCCAGCATTGGATTGTTTGTTAACAGGGCCAAACAAATCCATATTGAGTAGTTGTAGAGGAGATGACACTGAGGAGACTTGCTTTGACTTGAAGCTTGCCTTGGTCTGCTTCCCTTTTTCACACGCTGAACATAAAGACTCTTTGGCGTATGAATGCTGAGGTAGACCAGTGACTAACTCTTTGGAGGAAAGAGTATTCAGTATTTTGAAATTTAGATGCGAGAGCCTCTTGTGCCATAGCCAGTTAACATCAGAAGATGTCTTTGAGAAAAACAGGAGTTCTCAGTGGTTGTTGAGTCCATGTTTATTACATAAACATTTTCCAAACGATAACCGCTGAGAGCTATCTTCTCCTTTTTGTCAGAGACAAAGCAGGATTCCTTAGTAGAAATTACTTTGTTATCCATGTCGCAAAGCTGACTGATGCTTAGAAGATTATGCTTCAGCCCTTCAACATATGCGACTCTTCTGAAGGAGGTTGTACCATTTGAAAGTACACCATACCCTTGGGTGTGTCCTTTTCCATTTCCACCGAAAGTCACAGAGGGACCCTTCTCTTCCTTGTATTCAGCGAGCAGGTTTTTCTTTCCATTCATGTGTCTAGAGCATCCGCTATCGAGATACCAGATACCCTTCTTAACCTGCATTTACAAAGGAAGATTAATTTTTCTTGGGTACCCACTTAACCATGTAAACACGTTTGTCAGTGGAAGTAGTTGGAATGGAAGGTTCAGCGGTCTTCGCAGCATTTGAAGATTCAGCTTTGTCTTTCTTCACTTTGGTTAATTTCTTAACCTCAGTGGTAGAATTCACCTTGACCTGATTTGCACCAGGGTTGGTCTTCTTTGCCTTGGGGGCAATCTTCACCTTAGCTATCTTTTCAGCTTTGGTGGTTGTGGGGCACTTACTAGCAATATGATCAGTGAGTCCACAGTGATAACATTTCCTATAGCTAAAAGTAGTTCTAGGACCATTTGAATGCTGAGCTTTTAATTTTGAATTAGAAGTGCCAGCACCAAGTAAACTATTAGCTTTAGAAATGGAACGAACATTCAGTTCTTCAGATTTCTTACCAAGGATATCCACTCTGAGTCTAGGAGTAGATCTCTGAATAGATCCAGAGATCAGCTTCTTTGATCCATAGGGATGGGTCACTGAAGCTTTAGAAGCATTCAGCTTTGGTACTAAAGTACCCTTCTGAGGATTTTGATAAATAACAATTCCTTTACCTTTGTCTTTAGAGACAGAGGTAGATTTTGAATAAACCATTTTCTCCTTGCCTTTTGAGGAGGTAGGAGTTTCCTCAGGGATTGGTGTAAAGGACAAGGAGCACTGAGATGATGAAGTGTCAGCGACTGAGGATACGAACGTTCCAAATTTAAGCATTGAACGTTCAGTGGTTGGTTTTGGAGTATCATATTTATAACCCATACCACGTTTATCACTCAGAGGAATCTGAGCCTTAATTATCTAAGTGATATTTGTTGAAGAATTACACCATCCTTCAACAGTAGCTTTTTCAGCCTCTAATGCAGCGATAGCTTCTGCTCGTTCGATTTTGACTAGCTGATTTAAATATACTTGATCTTTAAAATCTTCTTCAATTTTAGAAAGCTTTTCTATTTGAAGATGACAGTTTTTAAGCTTTTCAGCGAGATCAAGGTTTTGGTTTTCAACCACAGTTTTGCCGTTCATGGCTTCGTATAAACTTCTAGTCAAGAGATCGATCTTTCGGAGACTATCAGCTTCATCAATATTTGCAATATTGGTAAAGAAAGAAGGTGATACCTGAATAGCAGAGGTTGAAGTGGAGGGAATGTCTGAACTTTCTTCCTCTTCTTCAATCTTGGCCATGAGACATTGATTTGCTTCATCATCTTCAGAATCAGATGATGATGCTTCTTCATCAGAAGCAGCCCAATCATAGTCAGCCATCAGGCCTTTGCCTTTCTTCTTAAAGCTTTTCAGCTTCGCATATTTGTCTTTCAGCTTTGAGTATTTGTCATCTTTATTCCTTGGAACAAAGGATTTCTTTGTAAAAGCTGAGGGTCTAGAAACTTTCTTAGACCTGCACTCGTTAGCAAAATGTCCTATATTTTCGCAGTTAAAACAAGTAGCAGTAGCCTTATCAACAAAAACTGATGATTTAGGCTTGTCAGCTATGGAAAGAGGTTTGTTCTTTCTAAACATTTTCTTCTTGGCAAATCTCCTGAACTTTTTGGTTAGGAGAGCCAAGGATTCATCATCTGAAAAATCAGAATCTGATGAACTTTCAGAGTTACTCTCTAACTCAGTGATAGTGACCGAGGGTCGCTGAGTAGAAGGTTCCTCTGAGATTAAAGCAACAGGGGTGCTTTTGGAATCTTTTACAAGATTCTTCTTAAGATGGCTTGATTGCTCATGATTCAGCAACGTGCCATATAAGGTAGCAAGGGTCATTGATCTTAGATCCTTTGACAGCTTGAGACACATGGAATAATTGTCCCAGCTTTCAGGTAAACATTCTAGAAACTTTGTCAGCACTTCAAAGTTAGAATATTCCTTACCAACAGTTTTCAGATCTATAATTAAACAATTAAAACGTTGGTGAACTTCAGAGAGAGTTTCATTCTTACCAGAAATGAAGCTTTCGTATTGTCTTACCAGGTTGATCTTTCTTGAGTCCTGGACTTCAGATGTTCCTTCATACTGAACACATATTGTGTCCCACATGGCTTTTGATGATTTCAGATTCATGACGGAATGGTAGACTTCGTCAGGAAGAGCCATGGATAGTATGGATCTGGCTTTTGTATCTATTGCCACTTTCTTCTTATCTTCATCAGTCCATTGATGGATTTCTTTAGGTACCAGCCTTTCTGGAATAGCAGGTCTATTCTCAGTGCCTGGAACTGCAGCATCAAATCTTACAGGGATGAATGGACCATTCTCAATATAGTAAGGCATAGTAGGGTCTACACCTTCTAAGAAGAGTGTCATCCTATTTTTCCATAAGTTGAAGTTATCTCTGGAAAATCTAGGGGGTTTTGCAAGAGAACCATTGTCTATATAATTTGTGTTTGTATTGGCCATTTTTAGATAATAGCAAGGAAGAGAAATATCTTAGATTAGATCTTGTTTATGAGATTAAACAAATCTGCTCTGATACCACTTGTTGGTCCCGAAGGCCTATACAAGTTTGTAGAAGGGGGGGGGGGGGGGGGGGGGTTGAATACAAACACACAGATTTTAATTTTCTAAATTGTTTATTGATAAATCATTAACAATTTACAGCTTGTTGCGGAAACAAGATTAAGGATAAACCTAAATCTAAACAAGTTGGAACACTAAGGTTTCTTGCACTAAGAGAGATAAGGAAATTACTAATAATAACCTATCTGAGATAAGAGATTTGAACTTGTCCAGAGTTAGCAAGTTACTTCAAAAGAAGTGAGTTCATCTCTTTATATACTGCATGCATTTAATGCAAGTCAGTATATACTTTACACGTGTCATCAGCTGGTTGGTTGCATGTCATTGACTTTTGATGACAACCTTAGTAGCCGTAAGGATGAACAGTGTAGTATCAGAGTAGTTGTACGATTTCAGATTTTCGGAGGTTCTTTTCTGACATTTCGTACGGAGTCGTGCAAGGGTGGTTAAGACAAATGTACTTTGTACGGAGGACTTCATGATCAGCTTTCGTTGATTCAGCGATCTATCATTTCATATCAGCGAATGATAGAGTTCAGCGATAGCTGAAGTCTTGTACTTGATACTTCACGTTGAGTGGACAAATCTGAGTCTTCGCTGATCCGCATCAGTTCATTAGGAGACTTGTCGCTGGTTCTTGAGCTTGATCTTCGACTTCAGCGTAGAACCTTTGTTGACGTGAAACTTGTCTTCAGGGATCATAAGTAAACAACTAACTTATCAGCGATCATTATAATGACTGAACAGACTCAGAGCATTAATGGTGAACAGTGTTCGCTGAATGTTTAATTTAAAGAGCGAGAGTTCCTATCAGCGGTACTGGAAGATCTTAGTACTTATCAGCGATAGTGAAACTCTGATACTTATTGTTTACTTACAATTTTCACTAAGTATATAAGAGAGGGTCATTATCAAATCACTGAGGGTTTGGATCAACATTTATATATTTTAATATATACCATATACAGTTGTAGTTGTACTTTTAGGTAGCATTTGATACGCATACTAGATGGGACGGGACGTAACTGGACGGGACTGAATTGGATGGGACAGGACGGGACTGAACTGGAGGAGATAATTTTAATCTAAGTTACGTTGGAAAAAAGGGTATTTTAGTAATCTGATGTTTTAGTCCCATGTTGTTCCACCTATTTTGGTGGAACAAAAAATCTTATGTTTTGTCCCATTAAAACTTGTTTTTGTTCTATGTTGTCCCATCTGATTTTTGTCCCATGGCATACCAAACATGAAACTATTTTTTTTTGTCCCGTCCCGTCCCATCCAGTCTGCGTACCAAACGCACCCTTGTAGTTAAAATACGTTTTATTTATTTTATTATCGATCCTTTTATGCATACTCTGTAACTGCAAATACATCAGCTCCAAACACACATGAATCATCATTCGTCAAATACCAATTTTCACAATTCTTAAATGAGTCCAGTGATACCAACTTGTCAAAACCCCATTTCATATTCTTCTCGTAAAACCTTCTCCTATTGCCATTCACGATATCTATAAACACATTCAAATAATAATAATTTAAAATGATTTAATGAATTAGTTAATATATGATTATTATGTTAATGCGATAGGAGTGTAAAACAAAATTGAAAAAAAAAAAGAGATGTACCATAAATTAAATAATTAACTATAAGGGTATGAATTTTAAATATAAAAAATATTTTTTTATGTAGTGTATAACTGTATATGATATATATTAAAATATATAAATCCAAAAAAATTCAAGATTGGGCTCATTTCGAACGTATCGAAGAGACGATTATAATGATGTAATTTGTTAAAATTAAAACGTATTTTTTTAACGTATTTTAGTTAATAAACGATTATATGTGTTAAATGTAAAATTAAAATAATGAAACTAAAAGGTATAAAGTAAATTTAGTAAATAAGTATAGGGGTTGAAAGTGTAACATTTCATTTTAAATTCATAAAATTCGACGAAACGCGCGTGCGTCAAACGCGGTTCAAATTTTAAAAAATGGTCCCTGGAATTTTTCAAAAATGGTCCCTTGCAATTGAAAAGTCACAAAAAGTATCCCATCGCGGGATTCCATTTTTCAAAAATGGTCCCTGCAAGTTTAAAAAAGTGTCAGAAATGGTCCCTGGCCCACGATCGCGGGCTCTCATCGCGGAAAAAAGGGTATTTTTGCAAACTGAGAGAGATTTAGGGCATTTTGGTAACACTTGGTCAAACTTAGGGTATTTTAATTAATTTCCCTACTTAATAAGTTATAAATTTGAACTGTAAAATATTTTAATAATACATGATAACTATACAATATATTAAATATATAAGTTTCTAGAATATAAAGATATCTAACCGCTTGTTTGGTGAAACTAAAAGTCGGAATGTAATTGGAACAGGACAGAAAGAAAAAAAATGCACATTTTTAAGCATAATTAACCTTTTTCTATTTTTTTTGACCAATTAACCTTTTTCTATTAAAAAATTTTATTTAAACTTTTTTCGTTGGTTATTAATTCATTGGAGTATTATGACGAAGTCAATGTTTATCATGTTTATGAACATCTATCAATTGGTTATTAGTTTTAAATATGTCTTTTTAAAAATTATATCTATGTTTAAAATTTTAAATGCTTTATAATACGATAAGTATACCAATATTGTATAATGAGATGTATAACTTTATTGTCAAATAAGAAGGACAAATTATACGAATGCTTTGATTAAAAGTGTAAAATGATTTCCAGTCTCAGTTTTTTGGAATATGTTGATGGATAAAGAATTACACAACATATGAATATCACTAAACTTTATTGAACAACATCAGTAGCGTTACATTTGCTGTACACATACATATATAAATACATTGAAGAGTTGTGACTCTTCACCAAACGACACAACCTTTGATGGTTGACAGTTTATTAACTGTCAACTACATGGTTCATCCGTAACTAACTTACCTACGAGTTACTAGCTTATACTTTAACACACCCCCTTAAGCTAGTAAATGTAAAACTCCCAATCTTCCTTGCATGATCTTAAAACTTCCAATCTGCAGAGCCTTTGTCAAACAGTCTGCCAACTGATCTTTAGTACCACAGAACTCAATCTTCACCTCTTCATTTGCAACCAACTCCCTAATAAAATGAAACTTGATCCTTATATGTTTACTCTTCCCATGAAACACAGGATTTTTAGTGAAAGCAATGGCTGATTTATTGTCACGGTAGATAGTAGTAGGATGACTATGTGGGTGTTCCAATTCATCCAAGATTGATCTTAACCATAGAGCCTGACAACCTGCAATAGATAGGGACATATACTTTGCCCCAGCAGAGGATATGGCCACCACACTTTGTTTCTTGGATTGCCAAGAAACAGCCCATGATCCCATATTGAAAATATAACCTGGTGTGCTTCTTCCATCATCCATATTGCCCCCAAAATCACTATCACTATATCCTGTAAGTTTAAAATCTTTACATTTGGCATAGACTATCCCATGATGTAGAGTACCTTTCACATATTTGAGTATTCTCTTCCCTGCCTCCCAATGACTTGTTTTGGGTGAATCCATGAATCTGCTAACTATACTGACAGAGAAAGCCATGTTTGGCCAGGTTGCAGTTAGGTACATAAGATTGTCAACCATACTTCTGTATAGGCTAGGATCTACATCTTTCTTTTTTCTTTTTTTGATAACTTTAATCCAAACTCCATGGGAGTGCTTATTGAATTAGCTTGTCCCATGTTGAATTTATCTAATAGAGTTTGAGCATACCTTTGCTGTGAGATCTTGATCTGCTCATTCTCTTACTTCACTTCAATTCCCAAGAAATAGTGAAGCAATCCCATGTCAATCATATCAAAACTCCCTTTTCATGGAATCTTTAAATGCATTTATCATCTTCTGTGAATTACCTGTGAATACAAGGTCATCCACATAAATACAAACTATGAGCATCATACCTGCAACTTTATGTGTGAATAGAGTATGTTCATGAGGGCCCTTCTTGAAACCATTTGACATAAAATATCCCTCAATCCTGCTATACCAAGCCCTTGGGGCTTGTTTAAGGCCATATAAAGCCTTCTTTAGGTGATAAACCTTGTGCTCCTATCCCCTCTTTGCATATCCTTCAAGTTGTTCAATACAGACATCTTCCTCAAGGCTTCCATTTAAGAAAGATGATTTTACATCCATTTAGTGCACTTTCCAGTTGTGTTGTGCAACAATTGCAAGTACTAACCTGACTGTCTCTAGCCTGATAACAGGAGCAAAGACCTCTTGATAATCAATCCCATACTTTTGCTGGTACCCTTTCACTACAAATCTTGCCTTGTGTCTGTCAACCTTTCCTCTTTCATTTAATTTAGTTTTATAAATCCATTTAACTCCAATGGTTGTGTGGTTCTTTAGGAGATTAACCAATTCCCAAGTATTGTTCTTCATGATTGCCTCTATTTCCTTGTCCATTGCAACTCTCCACTTCTCATCTTGACATGCTTCTTCATAAGTGATAGGGTCTGCATAAAAAAAGAGTGCAAAATATGCCACTTCATCCAAGTCAATTCTTCTTGTGTTGTCATAAATGCTACTCAGACTTCTATAACCCCTCTTTGGTGGACTTTCTGAGTTTGTTGATGATGGTGTTCTTGATCATTGTGTCTAACATTGAACTTACAGGAGTGACGTTGTTTGTTGGAGTCACAATATGATCTTCTTGATCAATTTCAAATTCCTTTATTGGTTCTATATCACTTGTGACCTGAGTTACATTACCATCATCATGTACATCTGATGCATCATCCCAAGCCTTATTTTCTTCAAATACCACGTCTCTACTAATGATGGTCCTTTTGGGAACAGGATTGTACAACTTATATGTCGTTGACCTTTCACTATATCCTACAAAGATAGTGTTTTCAGACTTGTTTTCCAATTTGCTCCTCTTTTTTCTGGTATAAGTGAATAAGCTATACATCCAAATGTCCTTAGGTGAGCCATAGTAGGTTTGTAGCCACTTCATGCCTCTTGGGGTGTCATGTTAGAAAGGATCTTAGTAGAGGTACTGTTCATCAAATAACAAGCACAGGCAACAGCTTCTGCCAAGAAACAATTATCTAACTTTTTGCTTTTCATCATGCTTCTTGCCTTCTCAATGATGGTTCTATTGATTCTTTCTGCTACCCCATTCTGTTGGGGAGTATACCTAGTGGTCAATTGGTGGTGTATGCCATTTTCCTTTAAGAATTCTGAAAAATATGTTGAGTTGTACTCCCCCCCCCCCCCAGACCTTAGTGTTTTAATTTGGTGACCACTTTGATTCTCAACCAATGATTTAAATATCTTAAAGGTATTAAATACTTATGACTTTTCTTTTAAGAAGTATACCCATAACTTCCTTTTGTAATCATCAGTAAAAGTTAGTGAATACATGTTCCCTGCTATAGATGGAGTGTTCATGGGTCCACACACATCTGTGTGGATAAGTTCAAGTGGCTTTGTAGCCCTCCAAGCTTTCTCCAAAGGAAATGACTCTCTTGCTTGTTTGCCAAACATGCAGCCTTCACAAATTTCTTCCATTGTATTGTTGATGTTGGGAATTCCTCTTACAAGATTGTGTCTATACATGAAATTTAAATAACCCAAGTTTGCATGTCCAAACCTCTTATGCCAAGTATGCTCCCATGTGGGTTTATTTTTATTTCACATGCACCATCTTTAAAATGAATATCATATTTCTTCTATGGTAACTGTCCCACATAAGTAAATTATGCTTCAGGCTAGGGACAAAATAGACATTGGATATCTTCTTTTCTCCCATCTTAGTGTTGACCAAGATCTCACCAATACCATGCACAGTCAACCTTTTGTCATCTCCAGTTCTTACCTCTCTCTTTTGAGATTCATCAACTTGAATGAACATGCTCCTGTTTCCTATCATGTGGTTACTACAAACACTGTCTATATACCAAGTATCATTAAACAAGACTTCTTGAGTGCTTAAAATCATGAACATAGTATCAGTATCACTTTCATCTTCCATATTTATGAAAGTAGATCCCTTTTCCTCTGCAATCCTTCTTCTACAGTATTTGGCTATATGGCCAAACTTTTGACAGTGATAGCACTGTAAAGAAGAAGTATTATTTCCTCTGAATTTACCTTTGTTTTCTTTCTGTTGATCCAGGCTTCTGTTCCTTTCTTATATAGTGGAAGATTGTGTTTGAAAAGCTTGTTCTAAGGGTGAGGAATCAAATTGCCTCATCCTTAATTCATGAGATTGTAAGGTTCCAAGTAATCCTTCTAGAGATAACACTGATAGATCTTTTGATTTTTCAATTGCCACTACTATGTATTCAAATTTTCTTGTCAAACTCCTAAGGATCTTCTCAACGACCCTTCTGTCCTCTATTATCTCTCCATTCAATCTCAATTGATTGAGTACCAATATTACACGATTGTAGAATTCCTCTACGGTTTCTGAGTCCTTCATTTTAAGTGAGTCAAATTCACATCTCAAGGTCTGTAGTTTCACCACTTTAACTTTATCTTCCCCACGATATGTTCTATACAACATATCCCATACTTCCTTGGAAGAACTTGTGGAGGAAATACGTTCAAAGATGATTTCATCAACCGCCTGATAAATTGTGTAGAGTGCCTTCTTATCTTTCTTCCTTAGATCTCTTAGTTCATCCTCTTGTTCTTGGGTCAATTCGTCAATCTCAATGGGTTCATCAAAACCTTGTTCGATAATATCCCATAATTCTTGGGATTCAAACAACACCTTCATCTGAATGCTCCAATGATAGTAATTTCTCCCATTCAATTTTGGGAGTTGTGTGTGTAACAGATTGTTCGATGTGGAAGCCATGTTTGATCGTGGCTCTGAGTTGGATCAAGAATTATACAAAATATGAATATCACTGAACTTTATTGAACAACATCAGTAACGTTACATTTTCTGTACACATACATATATAAATACATTGAAGAGTTGTGACTCTTCACCAAACGACACAACCTTTGATGGTTGACAATTTATTAATTGTCAACTACATTAACTATCAACTACATGGTTCATCCGTAACTAACTTAACTACCATTTACTAGCTTATACTTTAACATATGTTGTATTAGTAATGTTGATAGCTTAATTTGTATGTAATCATGTATATCACCTGGTTTTATAAAATACACACATGAATACGTGATATATATAAGATGTGTTTCAAATTGCAAGTGAAGTGACTCCAACAAACTTCGCAAACCCCGATCATAGCCATCCATTTTAAATAAAATTATATTTTCCTTATTTATTAAACTTAAATCTCTAAAGCGCACTTGCGACTTTTGTAAAGCAATTATTACTTGTAATTATTTTAATTGTATTTTTATTTTATGTATATCTGATTTTGAAGGGATATAATGAGGATGTTATTAAGTTTTAGGGTTATGGATATCATCTTCCTCACCACGTTATTGTTTTTCCAGATCGTTGGTTCGTCGGCGGAATGAGAATGTGATTCAAGTCTTTACGGTTATGGATATCGTCTCCAGTGGCGGATCTAAGATTTTTGCATAGTGGGACACTTTCAAGGTAGGTTAAAGGCCCGCAAAGTCGTTCGATGTGTTTTTAGCCTAATTTTATGGTTTCGATATTTTTTTTGAAGTTTTTCGGTTGATTTCGAGGGATTTTTAAGTTTTCTTGCCGATTTCGAGAGACTTTTTCGATTTTTTGGTTGATTTCAAAAGAGTTTTTTTGTTTTGTTTTTTGGTTGATTTAGGTACTTTCTTTGGTTCTTTGTTTGGTGGGGGGGGGGGGGGGGGCATGCAGAAAATCAATGGGAGGAACCATGATAGAATGTTAACAAAATTTTATTTTTAAGCTAGAAAAATCATGTTTTTTTGTTTTAGCGGGGGATGGCCCCCCACCTTTATACAACTCCATCCGCCCCTGATCGTCTCCTTCATCAAGTTTTTATTCTTGAGGATTTTTTTATGTGATTGATGCCGTTTGTTTGTCGGCCAAATGAGGACGTGATTAAGTCTTTAGTTCTTTACGGTTATGGATATCGTCTCCTTCATCAAGTTATTGTTTTTCGAAGATTTCTTTATGTGATTGATATCGTTGGTTCGTTGACCGAATCGAGTTCCAAGATGTTGACAAGCGGCGCAGATGGTTGATGTGGCAAAACACCAGATTTTGATGCAGCAGTCGGAAAAGAACGGGATGTATGCGTTCATTATTTTATGCTGAGGAAGGTAAGTGTGGTGTATTTCTTTCTCTCGAAACCATTGACTTTTTGTTATTTCCATATGGGTTATGAATAAGAGGGTTGGATGTTCATGAATTTCATGGTTTCTTTCCTAAGAATCGGATCAGAATGGACCTGTTGGTGAACCAAGTCTTCAACATGGACTTGTTCATGATTACAGTTTCATGAAACAGGCTTCGTGTTTGCAACGAAACAGGCTTTGTGATGACAAGCTTCGTGATTGAAATGAAACAGGCTTCGTGATTGCAACGAAACAAACTTCATGATGAGAGGCTTCGCTGAGAAGAAACTGTGTCAACGAAACAGGCTTCGTGATTACAGGCTTCTTGAAGGTCTGGGTTTCATGATTACAATTTCATGAAATAGGCTTCGTGATGACTGACTTCATGATCACAGGCTTCACCGAGAAAAAACCGTGTCGACGATTCATGCTTCGTGATTACGGACTTCTTTTTGTACCGGTGTTTTTTTTTTCCGATGAGCATTTGGAAACATCGTCGTCGTTGGAATTAAAATATGTTCAGCTAATTAATAAGGAGAGTAAATTAGGACACTATCACTAGAGAATGTTAAACTAGAGTGATAAAATTATAATTTATATTCCAGATTTACCCCTACATGTCATCACCATCCATTGAAAATTAATACAGATGTCAATTTATTTACCTTAATGCCACCGCTTCATTGATGGCTATAAATGAAAATAATGGTTGGTGTAGTTCTGTTTACGAAGTTTGTTTGAAACCACCCCTCTCTCTCTCTCTCTCTCTCTCTATACTACATATATAAGCATATAGACATAATGTCTTAAAGACAACCTATAAAGCATAAGATACAACCCTTTAAAGCTTAAAGTCAGAAAATCTCTTAATTACAAACATATGTGCATAATGTACAAGTATTTTTAACATGATACCACCTGTACCACCCATTTTGGTTAGACACGGTTTTATTTTTCCTCTGATTTTTTCTCCATTAATGATTATTCCTACTTCTTCCACACCCATACCCTACTTCTACAGCCATACCCATCTAATGACTTATTCCTACTTCTTCCATGCCCATACCATCTGATGACTTATTCCTACTTCTTCCACACCCATACCCATCTAATGACCTATTCTTCAGAGGCATACCTCTCATCCCCAAGTATTTATCGACCCTATGAAGATTCAAATTTTCAAATGCTCTCGCTTTCCTTTTCACTCTGTCTCTCTCTTGGTTTTATGCAGCGGAGACGGTGGCAGCGGAGGAAAAACCTTTGGTTAAACCTCCGATTATCATTTTTTAAGCTATCTGTTTCCTCCCCCACGATTCCAAGATGAACCTCCGATTTCTGGTTACTCCCCCATCCCACGTCCTGTAAACCCTAAATTTTCTCAGCCCCTCCCCCACGATGACACTCCGATTTCTATATATTTCTATAGATTTCTCCCGTTCCCAACCACATCCTTGTTATCTCTGCTTAATGTTATCATTATTCACATCAGAGCTCCACCGGCGGCAAACACTTCCATCTCCATTGGCTTCTGTAAACTTATCAGTATCAAGGTATGTTACTGTTTTGTATGCTCTTTTGGTGTGTTGTCTCGATTTTGGTGTTCTAGGGTTTTCTTTCGATCAAAATTTTCAACGTTTCGGTCTGGCTCTGCATAATTGATCAGTCCTTGGACGATTGTTCCAATATGACTTGTAAATCATCAGCCTCGCCTCTCTGATGATTCCGCTCGATCGATTCCTTCTTCTCAAAATTCAGAAGGTCTCGAACCCTAGAACCTCTTTTCTACCGTTAAATTTGCAGGTTGTGTTTGGAGAAAAACAACAGACCAGACTCTCAAGTAACTTGTTTTTGTTTAATTTCTCTTTGACATGAATGGAGGTTTTTTTTCTTACAGGGATTATGATGTTGAGAGCGAACGGCAGAAGCAAGTTGAAGAGTTCTACAAGATGAACCATATTAACCAAACATGTGACTTTGTAAGCATCATGATTTCTTAGTTTCTTTTTTGTTCTTTTGTGTAGTGTGAAATTATGTTGAGGTTTTTTATTTGGGGGTGTATGGAAAATAAGAGAAGGTTGGAATAATTAATGCAGGTGAAGAGGATGAGAGAAGAGTATAAGAAATTGGATAAGTTGGAGATGAGCATTTGGGAATGTTGTGAACTATTAAATGAAGTTGTTGACGATAGTGATCCTGATTTGGATGAACCCTAAATTGAGCATTTGTTACAAACAGCTGAAGCCATTAGGAGCTGAAGCCATTAGGAAGACTATCCAAATGAAGATTGGCTGCACTTGACTGCCCTTAATTCATGGTATATATGAATGTCAATCCCATATATATACATATTCATACTGAATCATGTTTCTTATGATAATATTTTTTATGGGTTGTAGACCTTGGGAAAGTTCTTCTCCTTCCAAGATTTGGAGAGCTTCCACAATGGGCTGTTGTGGGTGATACACATCCTCTTGGTTGTACTTTCGACGAATCAATTGTTCACCACAAGGTATATTTTTTAACTACCTAATAATAACCAATTTATATCCTAACACATGAAACCTATAAAATTGACCAACAAATGATTAAATCTAAGGGTATCTTTTGTTTTTATTTTACTAAGGGTTAATGTTTTTATGATGCAGTATTTCAAAGAAAACCTGGACAGTAACAATCCTGCTTATCAAAAACGGAATCTATCCCGAAGGATGTGGACTATACAATGTGATGATCTCATGGGGTCATGATGACTACATGTACTTGGTATGTTAATTATCGAAGAAAAATTTAAATAAAAAACATACCTGTAGTTATTTTTAGCCTTCGGACCGTTGTGGGTATATATCAAGGTTCTAAATAGCGTGAGGCGTGGCGTGGCGGCGAGGCCAAGCCTTAAGCCTTAGGAGCCACAGCGAGGCCACGGCGTTTATCAAGGCGTGACTTATGGCGGCAAATCTCTATATCATATATAATATTATATATGAAAACATGTGTTTTGTGCTATTACTCGATTAGGCAATCATAATAAACAAGTTAAATTAGGTTATATATTAAAACTAAAAACTATGACATCAAAAACGTAAATAAAAATCAAATATCACGTCACAAAAGACCGCACATTAGGCCATGGTGTGTCGCAGCCATAGCGTGGCGTGAGACACAAGCCTTAAGCCACGGCGCGCCATGGCGGCTGTTGCGGCGAGCCTTTTAGAACAGTTATATATGTAGCCTTCAATGTAGGTCCCTATGGGCACACAAGAAAGATGATGACAATCGATAAGTTCCATGTAAACTAAACTCAAATTTACATTCTAAATTTGCAGGTGGCCAAGGAAAATGGAACCACTCTGCCTCAAGCAGGATTATTTATTATTCGTTACCATTCTTTTTATCGTAAGCTGCTACAACCTTAATTTACACAAAACAATAAAATAAAGTTTGTAGATTTCAATATTGAATCTTACCGTTATGAATTTTGCTTCCAATTGTGCCAGCATTGCATCGGGCTGAAGCCTATAAGCATTTGATGAATGAGGAGGATGTTGAGAACTTGAAATGGCTTCAAATCTTCAAGTAAAGCCTGCTAACTTATTTGTAGTTAAGGGAATATAAGCGTAATAGTATGAAAAACGTTTAATTTAACATTTACGTTTGGTTGCAGCAAGTATGACCTTTACGGTAAAAGCAAAGTCCGTGTTGATGTCGAAAAGGTCAAGCCCTACTATCTATCACTCATTGAAAAGGTGAGGAACCATTTGATGAGTTATCCTCCTGCAAAGAAATTCGTAAGGATCTTACTGTAACTATATTTAATTGAATTTTCTCTCTGTTTCTTTTTTTTTTCAGTATTTCCCAGAAAACTGAGATGGTGAAAGTTTGAACAAGATTTGAGGTGATTGAGAAAACATTCAGGGTCTATTGTGGGATTATTGATGCAATTTATATCTAGAGTTTCGTTGTTATTTATAATGGGTATAGAGATTTTGGTTTCCAAATCGTCCTCTTTTTAGAGTTTTGTTTCGTTAAGGATGTTTTATTGTATTTTATCGATGAACTTTTCCATAAATAAGCTAATGTAGTGATTTTGTATGAGGTTGTTATATTTAAGAACTAAAATGCTTCTTAAGCTGAAGCTCTGGTGAGTCCTACTTGGTTACTCTCTTTTAGTAGGAATCGGCAAGCACCAAGGATTTAGTAAAATGCCTTGCTTTTTGTGGGATTATCACATATATATGTACATTAATTGATGCTTTAATTTTCCTGCAAAGGATAGCTAGGAATGGTCGAGCATATTGTTAAAAGTTGCTTGGGTATAATGAAATGAACAACTCATCTTGATTTCATATTGTGTTTTAGTTGGGTTTTACTGCTCCATAATAGACGTGCTTGATTTCATATTGGGTTTTAATTGGGTTTTACTGCTCCATAGTACATGTGTCTGCTTTTAGTTTGGGTTTTAATTAATGAATTGAATTGAATTTATAGAATGTAGCCAATTGATTTGATGAATTATTTTTTGTTGGTTGGGATAGATGAAGAGATTATGAAAGCCATGACCAACTACTTTTTTATGGTGCCAGATCAATGCTCTGCTCCTGCTGTTTTACCAAGAAGGGATCCCTATGAAGACAAGACAAGGCCCAAGACTTGATGGTTTGCATTGTAGTAGTATATTTTGATGATTATATTTTCAATATTGTTTAGAATTCATTTTTGAGTCGTAAAAAACATGAGATAGATAGAGAGAGGATTTGGAGAGACATTGTATGTCTTTGAAAACTCTACTGATATATTCCCATTTTATTTTTTTCTAATTGCGTAAAGATATTGCGATTTAACAAGTTGGTAGGTTGGGTTTATTTGGGTTGTTTAGCGGTTGGTGGTTTTGTACAACCATGAACGTCGAGGATTTTGTTCAAGCATATCGTCAGGCCCTTCAAAGTAAGTTTCTGAAACCATGCCTTATGTCAAATTGTATTTTACTGAGTTCTCATTGTGGGTAAAATTTTAGTTCATTAAAACGACTTCGATTCAAGCACCAGAATTAACATACACAGGCAATGCTGGTAAATACAGCTTTACATTCAGAATTATATTTTCTTAATGCTGGTAGAATGATGCAGAACTCATAAACTAATTCACCCTCCACCCTTATGGCCTTATCTTCACATAACTTCCATTTCAAAATATGCATCTGAATTCACGAGTTAGTCTTACACGAAATAGTCTACACTTTCACTAAACTTACTGGGCAAGACTTTAATCCATTAAAACGACATCGTATATAACATTTTTTATATGGTAGATGCTTACCGGGTAAGAGCCATGCTATCATTTACCGGGTAAGACTCCCGGTATTTGTCATCGCTCTTACCGGGTAGGATTCTCAATTTTTTTCATGTTCATCCGATAAGGTAAAGTAAGTCGGTAAGCACTTAGCGGGTAAGCGTTTAGTAAACGACACCTTATTGTATGTGTTGAAGGAACTATAGGATAACGTTTCTTTGAAATGAGCCTTTAAGATCGATACAAGCCACACTATCCCAGTTGCAGGATAGTGGACTTAAATCACAATTAGCTGTTGAAGAATCAAACAAATTTTGCTTAAAGATTAAAAGCGTACTCGTCATCAAGAGTTATTTAAAGAATCTTTATTATTTCAGCTTTTTAGTGCTTTGCATGCTTTTTACTATGTCTGAATGAGTTTACTCAACATGTAACAAAATAAGGCCCCTGTTTGTTTTATGTTCCCGATATTTGTTCCTGATTGTACAACCTTTTCGTCTTTCCCGTTTATACTACAAACCTTCCCATCCAGATGGTAAAGACATTCATCTCCACGTAAAGGCATTCAAACATTTTCGTATATGTTGTTCATAGTTCAAACCTCCGGGTAAAAGACATTAATCTTCACCAATTTGGTTTTCTTTTGCAGGCTCGAAGCTTTTCAAACAGCTTTGTCTTTGAAAACCGAATCCCCTTTGTCTTCTTCCTTTTATACTACAGCAGGTATGCCATTTTTTTACAGTCAATTGAAAATCAAATCCTCTTCGTCTTATCCCTATCATACTGTTGTTTGTAGAAACCCATATCCCCTTTTTTATGGCCATCTTTAAATCTTCACCCTTTTTTTGTTCACAAAAATCTTGAAGGCAAACCTCCAAAACTCTTCTCAAGTCAAGCAACGATTCAAATTATAAAACGTCGGCCACCTATATAAGATCCATCTATTAATGTTCATGGGTTGGAAACGACTATTGGGAAATATACAAATGTGCATCTATATGTAACCTGAAATATCATATAAAAAACATGTCTAACAATGATGCAATATGGATTTGCTCAAAACATATGAACAAAAAACAATTTATACTAAAAGTCATGCCTCCAAAATTGATGGTAACGTGTACAACAACGTGGCCTACCACTAAGGCACTAAAAGAAAATGTGGTTATTAACAGTAAATGGATAATCCTTCTTACACACAAACCCACCAATAAGAAGTTAAAAGATAATCCTTTCTACCCGGCCCCTCCACACACAAACACACATACACACAAATCATGCACAAACAGACTTATTCCATCCGAAATTTTGGTAGATTTGATGTAGTACCAATTACCAAACAGCCCAATCAGTAATCACGTGGATTCATCCTCTTCGCCCTCCAATGCTAGCTAGATCCATTCAAGTTTCATGTTCTTATTCTTCCCTCATTTATATAATGGAGGTACATGGTTGATTGCCACTGTTGAAAAACTAAATAGATTTAAAATAGAAAAAGAATACACAAAAATGTTAGATTTATGCATTCTCGTAAATCTTAACTTTGTATTCAGTTTTTTGCAATTTCTATATTAAAGGCAAAATTTGGTGCAACCACATGACCATATTGTTCTTTTTTCATATAAAAGTAGGAACAACTATTGGAGTAAAGAGAGGTGCCTTACTATGCAGAGTAGAGGAGAGCAACTTCAACCAATCTACTCGAGCATCACTGATGTAGAGCCGAGGTTTCCTGTAAAAATAAAATAAAATAAAAAATGAAACTAAAACTCAACTTGTTACTGGAGCTGAAGAATTTTAATGCTTGGAAGCTTACAAATTCAACGTGTTATATACTACAAATGGAGAAAGTTCAACCAGGAAACACCATACTTGTGAAAGGCAACACCCATACTTGTGAAGGAAAACTATTTTTGTTTCTTAAAATATTGCGCGGGTACACTGCTAGAATTTGGCATTCCGCCGCATTGTGTATTTGAGAAAAAAAGTCACTCAACCCCTTTGTCAAACTTGAGAGCTTTTCATTTTTCATTTTGTGATAAAATTTTAACACCTTTCTCACTCCGTGCATTGCACGGTTACTCTACTAGTATATATATATATATTACTGTTGAAGAGAATCGAAACAGAACAACAAAAGAAAAGAGAGAATGAATCGTAATTCTCATTAATCATAAGCCCTTTAAATAGGGATGGTTTACAAAGAGATAATCATGAGATACCAAGTTCTAATCTAACTATAATGCCTCTATCTCTATCTCTATCTCTAACTTTATCATTATCGTCTTATACTTTGACGATGACACATTTATCCTTCAACACTCCCCCTTGTGCCGAGTCAAAGGAGTGAAGGTGCACAATTGTTGCCTCGTTAAAACCTTACGCCAAAATAAAAACCCAGTGGGAAAAAATAAAAATATGACGAAGGAAAGAGTACAACGCACTAGTTTCTTTGCAACACATAGACTTTTACTTTAGTCTAATTTTCTCTTAGATTCGTACATTAATCGTGAGAGTTAAGAAAACATGATGGTATATAAACCGTTGCCTCACTAAAACCTTACACCAAGGAACAAAACCCAATGGAAAAAAAAAACCTTGGTTGAAGGAAAGAGCACAACATACCAATATTACATATATAGTAGACTCCCCCTTTTGTCTACCACTCCCCCTGATTCGTGCATTAATCAAAGGAGGTTTAAAATATTTCCGTTTTAATACTTTCTACATGTTTCCCAAATATGGTTTTACGTATTGATTTGGTAAACAAACATGTCACATTTTCCTCGCATCTTATTCAATTCACTTGAATCTTGAGGATAATTGATTATATGAAAACTTAAGCAAAATATGCTTTGTGTTATAACTCTTGATATATCTTACTTTCATTTCTTCGATACATGATGCACTATTTTCATACATGCAAGTTGTATAGTGGTTAAACTCAAAATTACTAGCTCCTCTTATATGTGTAATGATAGTCCTTAACCATATACACTCTTGAATAGTCTCATGGAGAGTAAGATTGTTGATAATTTAGGGTTTGCTTAGTTTACTTTCAAGCAATCGGCATGTTTCATATGATAACTCCTTATCCAAGGAAAGCCTTTATATGAGTCAAACATATACTTAATATTAGCAAATATATACCAAGGCATTGTTTGGTGCTTTTCTGTAAGAGCCAGTACTTTTGTTGCTCACAATCTAAGTAGGTATTGAAGTTACATTATCAATCCATTTTTCTCCGTAGGGAATTTATAAGCCCACGTCAATGGTGCCAAAAGATTAATTTGAAATCATTCCAATGACGCTGCGTTGGCGCTGAGCTAAATCTAGCTGACAAGTTCTGTGAGAAGTACAATATACGGTCAAGTGTATTATGTTGAGTACAATAATGCGCCTATTGTACTTAGGTATGGAATTCCAGCTCCTAACACCTCTTCGTCCTCATCCTTTAGACGAATGGATCTTTCCTTATATCCAACACTTTGACCGATCATGGGAGTGCTAATCGGATGCGCTTTATTCATATTAGGTCGCCTGATCATTTTCTAAACATATGCGGATCGATGGATTAATATTCCACAAACTCTGTGTCGTAGCTCAAGTATCTAGACAAAACCAAGTTTTCCCACGATCTTTCATCTCAAATTCAGATTTCAAGTAGCTTGCGTTTTCTCTTATTTCATCAAGAGTGTCTATTATAATTCATAACATCGGCATATAGAGCTACTATGAAAATCTGGGACTTGTTTTCTTATATAAATACGCAAGGGCACAGTTCATCGTTCTTGTTTATCGTTTCCCAATCAAGTATTCACTCAGGCGGGTATACCACATCCGCATAGATTGCTTTAATCTATAAAGTGAGTATTTCAATTTTATTGTAAACGCATTTCATGGTTTAGAGTTACTTGATATTGGTATAATGTCATCAAGCACTTTTATATCTTTGAATTTAGATCCCCATAGAGATATGTAGTAAATACATCGTTGAGCTGCAATTTCCAGTCCTTCGGAAACTACTTGGCTAATTAATAGCAGAACGTTCTCCATCGCGAGAGAGTAAGTCTTATCGTGGTCAATCCAGTGCGTTGTGAGAAACCTTACGCCAAAGGAGAGCCTTATATATTATGACTTAATTATTCTCACTACGCTTCCCTGACAAATGATTTATCTATGTCCTACAGGCTTTACACTTGGTCGGTTAGCACTATCGAACCAAATACCTGTTCATTTGTCAAATAATTATCCTGGATTGCTTCTTTTCATTTAGGCCAATTTGCTCTTTGTTGACATTCTTCAACTGAGCATGGTTCGATGACATCGTGCTCTATTATCTCATAAGCAACGATATATGCAAATATATCATCATTTAGTATTTATGATCTGTCCATCGACTCATATTCATTTGAGATTTCTTTGATCTCTGGAATCAGTATAACTTCGGAGCGTCCTCCAGTAATGATTCATAGACATAGATTTAATTAGAGATAATCTCATGTATTGATGATATATGGTTGTGCCATACTCTTCTCTTCCTTTAGATGAGTATCTATCGAACCAAGTAGCTTCCCCCATTTCCTTTTGGGAGCTACGACCTCAACCACACCTCCACCATGTGTGATTGCAACGTACTTCCAGTGACGTTGTGCCCTTGTTTGGGGACTTGCGAGTATGTTTGCAGCTCGTATATGTGATCTTGTCACTCTAGATAATATTAAACATATCACGTATCGAGTCTGATTCGTTTGACTTCAACTTTACATTGTGAAGTTTTTGGGGATCAAAATGAGACACAATTGAAATATTCAATGACACTTCCTGTCGTTCCCATGGAAAATCCTTTTTCCTATCTCCCCCTAACGACAGGAAGGTTGTCTCATCAAAGTGACAACCCGCAAATCTAGCGGTAAAGGGATCACTCGTCAAGGGTTCTAATTAGCGGATAATTGTTGGGGGTTCATATCCAACATTTGATGACTCGTCTTTAAGACCCATTTTGGTACGCTGTGGGGGCGTAATTGGCACATATACAACACAACCAGACATGTGTAAATGTTAAATATCAGGCTTATATCCAGTTACCAACTGGTACGCATAAGGTTAGTTGGTTGGTTGTGGGTCTAATAACGAATAAGTAAAGTTGCATGTAATATTGCATAACCCCATGTAGATTTGGATAAATTGGTGCGCATAACATGCCCTAGCTACCATCTATATTCTTTTGATGGTCAACTTTTATCATTCTACGAGACCATTATATATACACATGGGGTATAGGTAACTTTACATTAATCTCTATACACATGCAATAATCATCAAATCCTTATGATGTAAATTCTCCAGCATTCTAAGTCAGGGTGGTGAGTCCTTAAATGTATAACTAGTGCTAGGAGTGCAACATTTCATGTGGACAATAATATTACACGTGTTCATTGTGTCAAAACCAGAACCATAAAGTACTTTAATGGTCCGCATTTTGGATGTTATTGTCTATAAATATCACCTTGTATTTGTGGTAAGCATGGAATTTATTGGTATTATCTCCTTAGATTTAGGATGGTCTCATTTCTGTCTTGGCTAAGAATCAGGGTATACAAAAGTTCAAGGTATTGGAGAGGGCATATTATGATGGTGGTGTTGCTTCTTGTGCAGTAGAAGTCAACAGTTACAAATTGGTTAATTCCCTCGTTTTATCTTTCACTCGAAAGAGAATGTGTCAATGTGTATTTTCCAATACATAGATCACTATGTCATGACCATGGTGTCCCACGTGGTCATGCCGAAACATATATGTGTCATTGTCCCAAAGTTCTTTATTGGTGACAAAATATGATTTAATGACATAGATAATCCATTAATTTGATACATTAATTTCTCTAATGTATGTTTACTTTCATATCATTAGAGTTGATGTACATATACCCATTTCCATTCTTATAATATGATTTCTCATTGGTACGAATATCTTAACAAGGTTTCTATTAATATAGTGCTTTAGTGATTGATCTTGTGTCATTAAGCAACAAGTGACAGTCCATCGTCTAAGTGTTTGGAGGAATTAAAAATTATTAATTCAATGAATAACAATCTATTTCTTATGATTGTATGATATGTCACAAAAAACAATCAAGTTCTCCTCGATACATTCCTACATGGAACGAAGAACATTGAGAGTTTTGCATGTGTTCTTTTATGTGTTCATTTACACCTCTAATGGTTATAAACGCATGTGTATATATACACAAATGCAATTAATTTGATAGTTAAAGTGTATTCAAATAAACTTATACTTAACCAATCTTAGATATGACATAGTTCATTTATAACTTGTCCCATTTTCTATTAGGAGTTCGTTCCCGACTCTTGCCATGATCAATTTGACCCTTTCCATAACCTTGTCCATATGGTACATATTTAGCATATGTGTGTGGATTAATATGTTCAACTCACTATCCTTTGGAGTTCTTTCCACCTTCAACGCTTGCCTTATTAACCCCAAGAATTTTCTTTATCCGGGTATGTCTAGCGTTGTTAAAAAAACATTGCTACAACTCTTAACCATTTGCATTAAGTTAATGAGTTTGTTAAAGGTTATATTGCAGCTTATATTGTTTCATTAATATGATTGGTGATATAGGAAAGATGAAAAGATGTTATGATTCGCATAATCTTTTGTGAGTTCCTTGCCACAAAGATTGAGATGCATTTTGAGACATGACATTTCTTTGTCAAAATCAGTTACCTTCTTGTAATCAAGTAAGTAGGTTTCTTTCCACTGTATGATTAGTTTGAGAAGTATATGGAACTGAATATTCCCGAATTTCCTTTTTGGGACTACCCACGGTTCTTGGGGGTTTCTAGTTATTCTCTCTGAAGGTTGTGACTGATTTATCGTCTCAAAAGTTTTAAAATATTTACTTGTATCTTAACATCTAGTGTTTTTTCTTTAGGGTCAAAATGGTTCGATGACTTTTGAGTATTATCTTGTGTTTTTCCGAACCTATCTTATGGTAATCAAGTACTTTTGATTCAAAGATGTCTAAGAGAACGGATAACATATTATTTTCTAAAATAGTGAATTATGGTTTATACTTATTATGTTATGCATGAAATTTCATTATCATAATAATATTGGATTTTTGTATTCTTACATTTTGTTGATAATACTTCATCAATATTTCAATTTGCAACAAGAAATCACTCAATCTATTGGATTTCCAGGTAGCAGGGGAATCACATGGATTACTTGAATCCCTACAAACCTTAGGGCTATTTACACCCGTTTGACAAAATCCAAATCGATATCTTGCGATTTAATTAATTTGAATATAACATTGTTAATTATAAAGCTTTTGGTAGGAGGCCGAAAAGAATAAGGGTTTGGCATATGAAGCCAATTTCAATGTTTTAATATCTTAATAGTGTTTTTCGAGATTTTTGTCATTAGACAAATCAATATTAGTTTTGACATAAAGTCAAATTCAAACTTATAACATCTTATTGGTATTTATGGATCTTTTGGTAAAATACCAAATATAAGGGGGGGTGGAAGTGTAACTTCCAAAAATTATTTATAAGATTTGAATTAATGAGTAGGAACTCATAATCAGGATAAATATTTGAATAATATTTTAACATTTTCATGCTATTTTTGAAGTTGTATTGAAGTAGCAAGATCCAAGTCGTTTGAGCTTTCGTGCTGATAACGTGTTGAAGAGAATCGAAACAGAACAACAAAAGAAAAGAGAGAATGAATCGTAATTCTCATTAATCATAAGCCCTTTAAATAGGGATGGTTTACAAAGAGATAATCATGAGATACCAAGTTCTAATCTAACTATAATGCCTCTATCTCTATCTCTATCTCTAACTTTATCATTATCGTCTTATACTTTGACGATGACACATTTAACCTACAACACATTATAGCTTTTTAGTTTTAAAAATATTAAGAGAAATACTGAAATACTTAAGACTATTTTAATAAATTACAAATTTGGTCCCTATAATTTGCCGATTGTAACGGTTTTTATTACAACAGTTTTGAATCTATAGGTCGGTCACCGTGTTTTGTAAAAACGCTATGATTTCGTTCATTCTACTAATACTGTTAAAAGAACTGTTAAATGATGGGTATTTTAGTCTTTTTACATTTTCACTAATCTATATATAGCTAAAAGCAAAATTTAGGGTTGCTTAGGTGACACAATGAGAAAACTCCATTCATCTTTTCATAATTTCTCATAATTTTGAATTTCTTTTAAATAAAAATCTTCTCAATAAATGATTTTAACTTTTCATCTAACCTCTAATTTTTTTATTATTATATAGTAGTTTTATTTACACAATATAAATACATTATCAAATATACTTTATATTTCTCTTACATTTTTTAATTTAATAAATCCAACAACTTTTTAATTAAATTTATAAGATTATAAATCATTATATATATATATAAGTAAAACTCAAACACACTGACATGACATTGTTATAGTAGAATTGTTTACAAGTTTTTGAGTGAATTGCATTTTTGGTCCCTGTGGTTATAGTATTTCTTTGAAAGATGGACCTAAACTTCAATATCTAAAGAAGTGGTCCCTCAGTTTCCAATTTTGCTCCAAAATCAGGACCCAACACTAACAACGTTTATTTGATCCGTTAGTGCCAGGGGTAGTTTCGTCCATATAACCACACGGACTCCTTTCAAAGAATTCATATAACCACAGGTACCAAAAATGCAATTTACTCGAAAATTTATTAAAATGCCTCAAGTTCAAAATTAAGTTACCAAAATGCCCCAAATCTCTTTGGTTTTGCAAAAATGCCCCGTTTTTCGGTGATTGGGCCCGCGATCGCGGACCCGGCCAATTAGCCATCGATTGGGAGGTCGCGTATGGAACATATTTGTCCGCGATGGTACCATTTTTCCTCAATTTGTTATATTTTGATTTCAAAGTTACATTTCATACCCCTGTAATTATTTACTTAGTTTACTTTATACCTTTTACTTTTCTAATTTTAATTTTACACTTTCATCATATTAACACATATAATCGTATATTAACTAAAATACGTTAAAAACACGTTTTAATTTTAACAAGTTACACCATTATAATCGTCTCATCGATACCTTCGAAATGAGCCAAATATTGAATGTTTTTGGATTTAATTATGTTAAAAAATACGTTTTAACATATCATATTAACATACATAATTACGTTAAAATATGTTAAGTAGTTCGATATATATATATATATATATATATATATATATATATATATATATATATATATATATACTAGTTATTTACCCGCTGTAATGCAGCAAGACGTATAATTCAAATAATTTGATGATTTAATCAATTAAATAAAAAAATATTCTATATTGGGCCCATTTCGAAGGTATCGACGATAGATTATAATGGTGTAACTTGTTAAAATTAAAAAGTATTTTTTTTAATAGATTATTTTATAGGACTTATTTAAGATCAAATGATTTGCATTTTAAATTTATAGAATCAAACGATTTTACCCGCTGCAATGCAGCGAGACGTATAATCCAAATAATTTGACGATTTAATCAATTAAATAAAAAAATATTCTATATTGAGCTCATTTCAAAAGTATCGACGATACGATTATAATGGTGTAACTTGTTAAAATTAAAAGTATTTTTTAACATATTTTAGTTAATATACGATTATATGTGTTAATATAATAAAAGTGTAAAATGAAAAATAGAAAACTAAAAGGTATAAAGTAAATTAACTAAATAAGTATAAGAGTGTTAAATGTAACATTCAAATCCTCGATTTTTTATTTTTTGATTTGAAAGTTACATTTAACATAATTAAAAAATACGTTTTAATTTTAACAAGTTACACCATTGTACTCGTCTCTTCGATACCTTCAAAATGAGTCCAATATCATATATACTACATAAACATATTTTTATGTAATATTCAATATTTGGCTCATTTCGAAAGTATCAAAGTGACGAGTACAATGATGTAACTTGTTAAAATTAAAACGTATTTTTTAACGTATTTTAGTTAATATACGATTATATGTGTTAATATGATGAAAGTGTAAAATTAAAATTAGAAAAGTAAAAGGTATAAAGTAAACTAAGTAAATAATTACAGGGGTATGAAATGTAACTTTGAAATTAAAATATAACAAATTGAGGAAAAATGGTACCATCGCGGACAAATATGTTCCATACGCGACCTCCCAATCGATGGCTAATTGGCCGGGTCCGCGATCGCGGGCCCAATCACCGGAAAACGGGGCATTTTTGCAAAACCAAAGAGATTTGGGGCATTTTGGTAACTTAATTTTGAACTTGAGGCATTTTAATAAATTTTCGAGTAAATTGCATTTTTGGTACCTGTGGTTATATGAATTATTTGAAAGGAGTCCCTTGGTTATATGGACGAAACTACCCCTGGCACTAACGGAGCAAATAAACGTTGTTAGTGACCAGGGACTGGATTTGGAGCAAATACGGAAACTGAGGGACCACTTCTTGAGATACTGAAGTTTAGGTCCCTCTTTCAAAGAAATCAGATAACCACAGGGACCAAAAATGCAATTCACTCTAAGTTTTTTAAATATCTAAAAGCAAAATCTAGGGTTGGTTAGGTGGCACCATGAGAAAACTTCATTCACCTTTTCCTAATTTCTTATAATTTTGAATTTTTTCTAAATAAAAATCTTCTCAATAAATGATTTTAACTTTTCATCTAGGGAAATTAATTAAAATACCCCAAGTTTGACTTTGACTTACCAATATACCACAAATCTCGCTCAGTTTACCGAAATGCCACAAATTTCCGCTGTGGGCCCCGCGATCGTGGGCCCAGCCCACGTGTCATACGAGTTTGGCCAAAAAGTCCCGCGGAGGTTCCTAAAGAATGCCCGCGGTACAGGTTTGGCCCCTCAAGAATGTCCGCGTTTACACTTTTGGCCCCTGTCCCGCGAGGGTACCCCGCGGTGGTCCCGCGATATGCCGAAATTACAGTTTTGGCCCCTGAAGTTTGTGGCAATATTAAAAAAACATTAATGGTCCCTATAGTTTTTAGGTTATCATTTTATGTGGTTTTTAATGTATTGTTTCCTTTCCATTTTAATGTTTTAATATAGAAATTAACTTAAGAAAATGTTTTCCCCATTTTAAGTTATTTAACAAGAAAATTAATTAACAAGATCATCTAGAAATTATTGCAAATCATCTTCCCAACTGAAACGGATACAGTGCAGGTAAACAAAGAAATCTATTACTGGAATGCGTCCTGGAGTCCAGTGATCAAGTTAACCTTTTCCTTGATCACGTCCTCCATTCCCATGTAGTCCGATTCGAGTTCTTCTAGTTCCTCTTCAGCTTCCTTAATCTCTCGTTGCAGCTGCCGAACGTGAGCCCTAGTAATGGCGGTTCTCGTTTCTTCTCCGCTAGATACTCCATTTTCCCCTGCTGAATCCTCCTGTTATGGTTCCACATACCCTTTACCTTTTCGATATCGGCGTTCGCCTCATCAATGGCTTTTTGCATTGCGGGAGTAATTCGTTGACTTTGTCGAAGAACCGTCGGCATAAAATCATACATTGGTGGGGTTCTCATGCCATTATCGAAGTAGTAATTGTCGGATGCCATCTCCCAGTCTACTTCCTCCTCAGGCGTGAATGGAAAATCGGTCGTAGTTCGCCCACAGTTTGTCCACTCCTCGTCTGTTTCCGGTACCTTCCAGGTACTCCGGCGAGCTCCATCGTTCAGTGGTTGGTAGGCTCCCGAACGTGAAGTTCCAGCCACATTCGCCAACCTGTTCCCCCTTGATCTTGAACCTCCAGCCATGGTGTTAAGAAAAGCGAGAGTGTGTTTGTAAACGGTGAGGAGAGAATGTATAAAAGATAGATAGGAAGTTGTGAATTACTACTTCATCATGCCATCTACTTATAGCTGTGAAAATGTATGTTCTTCATCAGATACGGTCAAAGATTTCGTCTGAAAAAGTTGCCTGCATGATTCGTCTGAATAGTTCACTACAAGATTCGTTTGAAAAGAGTCTGTAAGATTCGACTGAAAAAGTAACTGCAATATTCGTCTGCTCTTGAATAAAGGTCTTTCATTAGGCAGAAAATAATCTTTAAGTAGTCAAACATAGCTAATTAATGAGAATTTAGATCAGATTTATATGGTACTGTCAAATGCAAGTTTCTATAATATAGATACTGTTCTACATTACATAATACCAATTTTTGCATCATATGAATCACTTCCAGACAACAAGAACCAATACACCAATAATCAAGAAATAAATGCTTGTTCATCCAATAATCTCCGTATTAGGATTATCGCAAGTTTCATAAACCTACTTACTAGGTGTTGGAAAAACCTAACGTTGCACTATTTGACAACCTAACGTTGCACTATTTGACAATGCTCATAAATGGACTCCGCCATATGTTGGCGAAATTTATTGGCCTCGTCCTCGGTGTGGTCAGGGTGTACCCATACCACATCGTTATTTATCAACATCCTGGCATTACGGCATACCCAGACACCGCAATCCGCATTAATCCCGGCCTGCTGGGGTGTATTGTTGGCGAACTTATGGCGAAAGACATGTGTCCTATCGCGACGCCTCGTGTCCTTGACCCAGCAAAAGAAATCATATAGCACAGCTTTAAACCTTCTCATCTGGTCATCCAATTGGTCTCTGAAGAGACTGGCACTATCGCTGTCATATATGGTCATGGTCATAGCGTCAAGCTCAAACACTTCGAGCAGCCAATGTTTGGGATGAATGCATATAGGCATGTACACCTGAAATATTACAATATTAGACAACTTAGTTAGCAACAAAACAACTTAAATAAAATAAGAGTAAAACGATTTACATACCACATCGAGGAGAGCCCAAGAAACCCCTTCCACGCCATTGCATGAGCTAGCCACGGAGACGGGACCTTGATGCTCAAGCACCATGTAGTGAAAGAAAATACTGAGCATCATGGTCCACCTCGTGTCTGTTCCACGATATTTTTGCAGCAGCGAGACCCAACAATCGATGTGCTATACATAAAAAATAGATGGTTAGACATGTAATATAAATATATTTGATTATATGACTATAGTTAAACTTCATACTAACCACATCCTGTAAGTCAGACTCCAAAGGGTCATCCGCCAACAATACTTTGAAAAACGGGGGGGTGATTTCCAGGTTCAAGTAAGGGATGAACTTCAAGCGGGGGAGGCCACCAGTCCAGCACATCCTTAATATATCCGATGCCGGTTGACGCTCCGGTGAAGGCACCTTTTCCTTTCTCTTTCCCGCCTTCTTTCCTCCCTTGTTTCCCCCCGCTTTCTTTGCTTGATTTTTAGGGGGCAGTGGTGTCGTAGATTCTTGTTGTCTAAACGGGTAACTCAACAATTTTGAAAGTTTATGATGCCGCTTTTGAGGGAGCGGGGTCACCTGTGGATCTACAACATCCATCGGGTCATCTTCCGGCTCCGAAAAGTGCTCCTCGAGAATAGGAGACCCCATCGTCTGAAAATTAAGTTATTAGATGTTTCAAGTACAATTTAGGAAATGTTCACAATTAAACCAAAACTACCAAAATAACTTACAGTATGCATGGATGCTGGCGGTGTGACGTACGACGACCCCGACATTTCCGACCTGTAATACTCTCCGGCCGAACCGCCAAAGATGTCCATGAATGCTGTGGTGGCGAACGTCGTTTGGGAGGTGTATGCCCCCGACATCCCGACCCCCGACATCCCGGCCTGCGTGACATTGATCATTATAAAAGTTACAAAATTAGGAACTAACATATAACTATAATGGTTACTCAGTGTCACTTACACACTCCGGGATAGTAGAATAGGATGTGTGGCGAACGTCGTTTGGGAGGTGTATGCCCCCGACATCCCGGCCCCCGACATCCCGGACCCCGACATCCCGGCCTGCGTGACATTGATCATTATAAGAGTTACAAAATTAGGAACTAACATATAACTATAATGGTTACTCAGTGTCACTTACACTCTCCGGGATAGTAGAATATGATGTGGTGGCGAACGTCGTTTGGGAGGTGTATGCCCCCGACATCCCGGCCTGCGTGACATTGATCATTATAAGAGTTACAAACTTAGGAACTAACATATAACTATAATGGTTACTCAGTGTCACTTACATTCTCATGGAATGACGGATAGGATGTGGTGGCATACGCCTCCTGTGCCCCCTGTCCGAACGGAGCGGGGATCTGCGTCGTACTCGACAGCTAAAACAAATTTAGAACGTAATATTAGTATACAAACAAAAAGATCATGGCCGACAAATTAAGTTACACACTAACATTTACAGCGCGAAACTGTCTGTAGAGGCCCTCCAGATTATCAATACGCGTGTGTATTGGCCCCCGAACGTAGTCCCACAGGTCGTGTAAGGTGCCATAAGATGGCTCGGTGGAAGTCGGATCTTGATGGGAGGAGGAAGGGGGCGGCTGATAGGAGGAGGAACAGGCCGGCTGATAGGAGGAGGAACGGGCCGACTGATAGGAGGGCCTCGCGTCGTCTTCCTCATCTTCGTCAGATGTGGAAGGAGAGGGACGTCGAGCCCTTGCCGCCTCTGCGTCAAAAAAGGCTACGCTGTTTCTGTACCAATGCGTTTCCCTCTCGTCGGCAGTAGGCTCAAGGTGAGCGAAAGGCGCATGCGGCGGCTAAATATATGATAAAACATAAAAAATTTAATAAGCGGGACTAACGTATGCAACATTGTAAACATAGTAAAAGAACTTACATGTCTAGATTGACTGAAGAACTGAAGCCAAAGCGCCCTATTTAGGGAAATAAGGCCCTTGTCCCAACGGGTTCCCCTAAGTAATATGTCGTCGCGCTTGACGAAATATTGGACGGCTGGGGGAAACATCTCCAAGATCCATATCTGGAATTACACAAGAAGAGCAAGTACGTAAAAAGGAAAGCCAAACAGTTTGTATGTATTATTATTTATGTTATACTACGTATCTAACCTTGAAGGCGTATGTAAAACCACAAAGATTCATCTTTGCATGTCGATCGGCGCGTCTGGCTATGGCTCGGTGCAGAATAGAGTAGCAATGTGTCCAGATATGGCTACCCCACGGGTACCTGTTAAACACATCAAAGTCCTCGACGACCCTAATGACCGTCTCGGAAGCAGTCTGGCTATACTCACGGTCCATGAATCCCATATCCACGATCACCACCAAGCATACACGGACAGCATCGGCGTCGCTTAGGGCACTAAGGCCCTCTTTCATCATGTCCCGGGCTACCTTCAGCTTCAAACGAGATGCTGAAATGCCCCAAACCCTAGGAACGAAGGACCAGTTTGCTAAGGGAGGAAGGGGGGAGCCTCTCCAAAATGTAGTCCTGTAATTAGACAGAACTCACGACGCCCAAAATACAATCGATGGCCGAAGAAATCAAAATGCATCTCCTCCGGCTCAGCGTTGGAGTTTTCGACCTCCAACTGTAGAAACATGTGCACTAGCGTAGGGTCGCCACCAGAGTAAGACACATCCATCCATGGCCCGAAAGGTGTCCCTCTATAGATGGACTGAACGGTATCTACATGATCACCTAATCCCCTAAAGCGCTCTCTTAACTCCTCGATGTAGCCAACTTTGCACTTTAGCGTCAAGTCAGCGTTAAAGAAATCCCTCTACATAGTCATTCACAGATGTTATAGTTAGTGTTATATATAGATGTTTTTGCTTGTTTGGTTTATTGTGTTGATAATTATTCGTTTATTTTAGTTTTAGAAAAGAAACCACTCAATCTATTGGACTTCCAGGTAGCAGGGGAATCACAAGGATTGCTTAAATCCCGACATACCTTAGGGCTATTTACACCCGTTTGACAAAATCCAAATAGATATGTGGCGGTTTATTTTATTTCAATATATAATAGTGTTATATATAGATGTTGCGGTTTATTTTATTTCAACATATAATAGTGTTATAAATAGATATGTTGCGGTTTATTTTATTTCAACATATAATAGTGTTATAAATAGATAGGTTGCGGTTTATTTTATTTCAACATATCATAGTGTTATATATAGATGTTGCGGTTTATTTTTTTCAACATATAATAGTGTTATATATAGATGTTTTTTAGTGTGGCATGTGAAGTTTAGGGACCTAAGTTGTCATTCTTAAAAGTTTAGGGACCTAAGTTGTCATTCTTAAAAGTTTAGGGACCTAATTGTCATTCAAGTTTAGGGACCTAAGTTGTCATTCTTAAAAGTTTAGAGACCTAAGTTGTCATTCTTAAAAGTTTAGGGACCTAAGTTGTCATTCTTAAAAGTTTAGGGACCTAAGTTGTCATTCTTAAAAGTTTAGGGACCTAATTGTCATTCTTAAAAGTTTAGGGACCCTAGTTGTTATTCTTAAAAGTTTAGGGACCTAAATTGTCATTCTTAAAAGTTTAGGGACCTAAGTTGTCATTCTTAAAACCCTAGGGACCTAAGTTGTCATTCGTAACATTTTTATAAAAACACACTCTTAATAATTATTTTTATAAAAAACACCATTTTAACAATTTTTTTATAAAAAACACATTCTTAACAATTTTTTTATAAAAAACATCATCTTAACATTTGTTTTTATAAAAACACATTTTTAAGAAATATTTTTATAAAAAACACCATCTTCACATTTTTTTTATAAAAACACACTCTTAATAATTATTTTTATAAAAAACACCATCTTAACAATTTTTTTTATAAAAAACACATTCTTAACAATATTTTATAAAAAAACATCATCTTAACATTTTTTTTATAAAAACACACTTTTAAGAAATATTTTTTATAAAAAACACCATCTTCACGTTTTTTTATAAAAACACACTCTTAATAATTATTTTTATAAAAAACACCATCTTAACAATTTTTTATAAAAAAACATCATCTTAACATTTTTTTATAAAAACACACTTTTAAGAAATATTTTTATAAAAAACACCATCTTCACATTTTTTTTTATAAAAACACACTCTTAATAATTATTTTTATAAAAAACACCATCTTAACAATTTTTTATAAAAAACACTATCTTCACATTTTTTTTATAAAAAACACATTCTTAACATTTTTTTATAAAAACACACTCTTAAGAATTATTTTTACAAAAACACACTCTTAACATTTTTTTTATAAAAACACACTCTTAACATTTTAAAAAAAAAATACTCTAACATCTATAACAACATACACATTATAACATAGAAATATCGCATTCAAACATAAAAACATACATATCATATATTTTAAAATTTAAACATAGAACAAATATCATATTCAAACATATAACAAGTTATAAACACTCTAACAACATACATATCATATATCTTAACTTAAAATAACAACATATAAAAAAGAATAAAAAACTTAAGAAAAACTTACCAACTGAGTAATACGAGCCATCTTCAAAAAACCCGAGCGCGTATTCCACACGACAAAATTGAGAGAGTTTGGGAGAGGAGAAGAGAGAATTTGATTAAAAAAATGAGGTGTGGCCGGTTTGGTCACCCCACCTCTCTTATATAGTTGCGGCGATGAGAAAGAGATTAGGGTTTGTGTCTCACAAAATTTTTTAGGGTTAAACCCATGCTGACACGTAGCGGGGTATCCCGCGATCGCGGGCATCCTCCGCGGGCAGGGGCCAAACTTGTACCGCGGGCATTCTTGAGGAACCTACGCGGGCTGTTTGGCCAAACTCGTATGACACGTGGGCTGGGGCTGTTGGTCCCGAAGGGCTATACAAGTTTGTAGAAGGGGGGGGGTTGAATACAAACACACATATTTTACTTTTCTAAATTGTTTATTGATAAATCATTAACAATTTACAGCTTGTTGCGGAACAAGATTAAGGATAAACCTAAATCTAAATAAGTTGGAACACTAAGTTTCTTGCACTAAGAAAGAGAAGGAAATTACTAATAATAATCTATCTCAAGATAAGAAGGATGAACTTGTCCAGAGTTAGCAAGTTACTTCAAAATGAAGTGAGTTCTTCTTCTTATATACTGCATGCATTTAATGCATTGCAGTTTACACTTTACACGTGGCAGCAGCTCATTGGTTGTATGTCATTGACCTTTGTTGACAACCTTAGTAGCCGCATGTTTGAACAGTGTAGTATCAGAGTGGTTGTACGATTTCAGACAATAAGGAGGTTCTTTTCTGACATATCGTACGGAGTCGTGCAAGGGTGGTTAAGACAAAAGTACTTTGTATGGAGGACTTCATGATCATCTTTTCGTTGATTCAGCGCTTTACCATTGTTTATCAGCGAATGATAAAGTTCAGCAATAGCTGAAGTCTTGTACCTGATACTTCACGTTGAGTGGACAAATCTGAGTCTTCGCTGATCCGCATCAGTTCATTAGGAGACTTGTCGCTGGTTCTTGAGCTTGATCTTCGACTTCAGCGTAGAACCTATGTTGACGTGAAACTTGTCTTCAGAGATCATAAGTAAACAACTAACTTATCAGCGATCACCATAAGGACTGAACAGGCTGAGAGCATTATGGTGAACAGTGTTCGCTGAATGTTTAATCTAAAGAGCGAGAGTTCCTATCAGTGGTATTGTAAGATCCTAGTACTTATCAGCGATAGTGAAACTCTGATACATATTGTTTACTTACAATTTTCACTAAGTATATAAGAGAGGGTCATTATCAAATCCCTGAGGGTTTGGATCAACAATCTCCTCCTATTTGATTATGACATAGCAACAGAGAAAATTGCTATATAATGAAAACATAAGGATAAAAAGAACTCATAAAATATTTGTCCCTTTTACTGTTTTCTGGGATCTTTTCTGTACTGATGGAGTAAAGTACTTTTGCTGAAATCTTTCTTTAAACTTCGAATCAGATTTCAAAAGGAAGTGGAAAGATTACAAGTACAAGCGAAATAAATTACAAGTACAAAAGAATAACTGATACAATAGAAGAATAAGGCGATCCTATCAGTTTATAAAGATTCTTCCTTAATGAGAAGTTCATCAAGGGTCTTTGATGTGGGGATCATCCAGTCAGGGACCTCTACTCCTTGATTCTTTTTGTTCAGCACTTCTTCAAAAATCAAGGGTTTAAGATGTCGTGCCTGAATGTCGTTTTTGAAATCACACCAGTAGATGAGATCTTTCAGTTGTTCGATGGGAGTGATGGGAAGTTCAGAGATACGTTGAAAACGCCTTCGTCCATCCCAGTCAATAAAAAATATCCCAAAGGTTTTGCTTATGACTTTCCCAGGGATGAAAGTCTCATCAGGAGGAAGAGATGTGTCAAGTGCAGAAAGGTCAGGTTCTGTACCAAGGACTTCAGCTAGAGAAAAACCAATACCTGTTTTGTTCCATATCTGAGGACCTAAGTCTGAAGATTTAGACTTTTTCTCTGCAGAGGCCCTTCTTTTCTGATTTTCGAGAGGAGGGGGAGGAGGAATATCCACACAAGAAGATACTAAGTCGATCTGTTTATTTATCAGGTTTTCGAAATGATCCTTGTACTTAGATTGAGACTTCTGGATGGCTAATCTGATCTCCAACCATTCAGAGAGACCATACTTCGTGATGGCTTCAGCATAGAATTTTTTGTACTGTCCGTTCTCTCTGAATATCTCGATTTTAGCGATTGAAACTTTGAGGGTTGATCTTCCAGTGATAAGTACCTTGTTGATTCTGGAAGGTCGATATCTGAAGTGTACCTTTTCTTTGCACCAGGCTAAAGTAGATTGAGACACGGTCCTCTTTTCTTCAACGACCTTCTTGGCGTCTTCCCTTAGCTGACGTTGAACTTCGATTGGAATTCTTTTCAGCTTGGGGTCTTTCACCGATTGTTGAGAGATCTGGTTGGCGAGTTCTCTGTCTTTCTCTTCAGCTTCCCTTCTTTCAGCGATTAGACGTTCAGCTCTGAGGTGATCCTTGTATTCCTTTTGTGAAATTCTGAACTTTGGAGGAATAGTAGGAAGTTGATCACGCTTCAGAATGATTCGCTGATCTTCGAACTTCTTTATTATCTCTTCTCTTCTTCTCTGATCCTCTTCACTTGGCTTTTGAGGAGCCAAGGAAGGTATGTTTGTATGAGAGAGCATCTGTTCTTCAGGTTCATCAGTCTCAGAGATCAAATCCAAGACCGGGATTATTTCTTCAGCGTTGGGAGCTGAGATTATTGTTGGTGAAGTCGCAGCTGTAGGAACTTCAGCGATATCCTCAAACAGGGGAGAGGACTAGCTGAAACACAGCGATCGTACGAGTAAGAACTTGGGTAGAACAGAGATAGAGAAAGAATGTGGTTGTGTATAGAGGTTTTATGGAGAGGAGAGATGATAATGTGTATAGATAGATAGAGGAGGGATGAGTGTAAGGAATGTTAGGACACTGAAGTTGTCCTTTATAATAGAAAGTTTTGTAAAGCAATAGCTGTGTTAAAGGGATTATGCTTAATTGTTGTAGCAAGTGATGAAGACTATAAATAGGTCTTTACTTGTAGTTTGTAAGAGTAAATTCATTAATACAAGATGTAGATCTCTAATCACTTTGTGTTCTCTCTAGGTTAGATTTCCTTTTCAATAATGTTCTTCATCATCTTGTTACACAATACTTGGATTGTATGAAGATCATGGACCTAACATGTTGGTTCCTATTTTACTCAACAATGATTTAAGTATCTATTTGTTCAAACAAATAAGGGTGCGGAAGCGTTTTAGCGAACTAACAAGATATTACTTGGTAGAAAGACACACAATATCGAATACACAAAGTATAAATAACACATATATTTAACTCAATGATTCACTGTGTATTGACAATAAAGAACACCATGAACACCGAATGTATTACAAGAATTCTGCTCTAAGGGTGTGTGTGTCGTGCAAAGCTTAATGGAAGAGCTCAACATGAGCCTTCTATTTATACTACTTCTACAAGGGACAAGGTGGCGACAAGAAGTACTAAGGTACAAAGACACTGTTGTGGAACAGTAACAGGTACAACGTTACTGTAGTGCGCCGCACTCTACAAAGGCTGCAACCCATCTGAGGTTGACACGTGGAGGCAGCAGGGCGAGCCTTGTACGAATGATCTTCAGGATCTTCGTACAGCAGAGGCATATGAGAAGCACGAGTGTCTTTGTCTTGATCTTCATTCTTCAGATTCTTCTAAGTCTTCAATACCACAGAGGCTCTGTCAGGTGTGACAGAAGCTCTGTGGCCTTGTCCTCTGTGAATATCTTCTTCTGAGTCTTCTTGTGGTGTCTTGGCAGAGGCTCTGTCAAAGTCTATACTTAGCCTATTTTTTAATACTTCTTTAGACATAAAGATTGGAGCTAACAGATCTTGAGAAATCTAGAAATTTATATATGAATGTGGAACTTTCTCTCTCTATATTCTCTCCTAAGATATTACTGTTGGTTCCCGTTTTGCTTTAAACAAGATTATCAGATCTATTAGTTCAGGTTTAAGGTTTGATGCGGAAGCGTATTTGAAGAACTAACATATATGTTTGATAGATTTAGAACACAATATAAATAAACAGTGAGCAGGAAATAATATCTCAAAGTTTACTGAATATATATATATCAAGAACAGATTTAAGAACAGTGAGTATGCAAAGCTTTAAACAGATATGACTCTAAATGTGCATAAGCTATGTGTTCTTGATGTTTGATTGAAGTGTTCTTGTTTTTCTGTTTTTGTGTGTTGTTCTGTGTTAGGAAGAACTCAACATGAGTCTTCCTTTTATACTACTCTTAGAAGACTATGAAGTAGGTCACTGTTCCTTTTACGGCATGAATAGTGTACTGGATGGTGTGAACAGTTGTTTGAGCCATGCGCATTTAATGGAGCAAATGTACTATTGGTAAATGCATTAAATGGCGCAGACGTCTATTTTGTACCATGCCCTATTGAGTCCACTCAGAGTTTGACACGTGTTGAAGTTGGACAGGGCAAGTTGCCATGCAAGTTGATGAACAGGTCTTGGAACAGTAGCAAGATATTATAAATATCTTCCTAGTCTTTTGAGGACCATAGAGGCTCTGTAATGTGTTACAGAGGTTCTGCGGTCTGGTTCCTCTGTAGAGTAGTCTTCACCGGATTCCGAGTCTTTGGTTGTTTACTTCTGCAGAGCTTCTGTCAAGGGTGGCAGAGGTTCTGTGGCTCGGTCCTCTGTGAAGTCTTCTTGTCTTCTTGGTTCCTTGTCTTCTGATGTTGTCCGCAGAGGCTCTGTTATTGGTAACAGAGGTTCTGCGGTCTTGGTCTTCTGAAAGCGTCCTTCTGTAGTTTCCTCGGTCTTTGATCACTCTTGATCAAACTTCCTTTGATTCTTCTGAGATGTCCTGCAGAGCTTCTGTTGCACTCAGTAGAGCTTCTGTGGAAGTTCTTCTGTACTTGGCCATTTTTCAATACTTCTAATATTTCAGAATATTGGAGCTAACAATCTCCCCCTAAGTATTGAAAAATAAAAGGTTGAATTTATGCATTTTAACCTAAGTAAAGAAGAGGTTAAACAATACCTCAGAAGATTATTTCTTTCATTTGAAATTTATGCCAGAGGCATTTACATTTGAGTTCACAGAAATAAACGTTGACAGAGGTTCTTTGAAGAGACTCAGATTTTTGCTTTTGGGAAGTCGTTGAACTTTCTGTTGTCTTTTCCTACTTCCTTGAGTTCTTCATAGAAATTGAGGCAGAGATTTCCTAAGCCTAGAGTAGCATCAATATCTTTGATCATCACTTGAGCAGATTCTTCGTCCATAAGCTCTGTTGCTTTATTCTCCTCTAGTATCTTTCTAAACATGTTCAGAGTACGAGTTGTGTACTTCTGACAGTCCATTGTCACAAACAGTTTCAGTTGATCAGCAGGATTCTTGAATACTAACCCGTACCTTGGAGTTTTGATGATTGAATTGGGTATGGCATTGGGTGGGCAGAAATCCTCTGGTGGTCTGATACTTAGAGTAGTTATGCCCAGATCGATGGCTAGTTGAATATCGAGCATGCTGTAGATTAGGAGCTTTTCACGCATCGCCTTTCTGAGAACTCGATAAGACCTTTTGTGGCAGTCGTCATTGAAGTTGTCTTTTGTCCATTGCAGAAGGTCAGGTAAGTCATAGGGATTGAGGTTTCGGATATCAGCATCAGAGAATTGATTCTCTGATCTGTCAGACCTTTTGACTTTCCAGATGGTATACACCGTATGAGGATAGGTTCTCATTTTGGAGTATTTGCAATAGATTACCTTCTTTATTTTGTGAATGGAGTAAACTTGATTGACTGGTTTTGACTTTGTAGAGGTGAAGATTGCATCGAATTCCTCTCTGAGCTTCTGATCTCGGACATGGGCTGGCAGATCGCTCTGGAAGTGTTGTCTGTAGAGATAACTGTAGACTTGTTCTTCCATTTGTTCAATGGTTGAAGTAGATCTTGGAATTGGTCTCCTTAGCTCATCCATCTTTCGAGTGATGTCTGCTACTCTACCTTCTGTTACCTTAGCTGTGGGATCTAGGGTTGGGTTTTCTGACAGAGGTTTCAAGTTGAATGCCCAGTCTTCCTCTTCGGGTTTAGGAGTGACGAAGGCATTAAAGGAACCTTTCATCAACTTCTCTGTTGCAACTGGCATCTTCTTCTTTGGCTCTTCTTCTGTCATTATTCCCTTGCCTTTATCTTTTGGCTTTGAAGTTTCAGATATTGGGTTTTGGATTTGTGTGGGTGGAACCTCTGTTGATTTGACAGTTGGAGGTTCTGTGGGTTTTGGGGTTGAATACTCTCATGTTTTGGTTGTTGCCTCTGAAGGTTTTGATACTTCGGGTTGTGAGATCTCTGTTGGTGAGGAGTCTTCGGGTCTTGGAGGTGGAATGTCAAAACGCTTTGCTGATTGAAAAGCAGATACAAATTCCATTCTGCGAAGAATGAACTCTGCAGAGCGTTTTGGTCTTTGGGGTTTTCGAGCTATGGTTTTGACTCTAGTTTTGTGCGGGATTGGTTGTGAGGTTGGTGTTGGTTCTTTGGGTGAGGGTGGAGTTTGTTCTGAGGATGAGGATGCAAGATTGATTACCTTAGGTTCTGTGGTTGGTGCATCCTCTGGTGAGATAGAGGTGTTTTGCCTCTTTTGTTTTCCCTTCTAGGTTTCTGTCGTAGAGGGTTCTGCAGTTTTCTCTGTAGTTTTTGCAGAAGCAGCCTCTGTAGTTTCCTTTGTTTTCTCCCCCTCAGGATGACCAGATGCTCCATCATCAGGATCATCCTGCCTTCTTTTAGCAGTAACTTCTGTTCTGCAGGTGTCTTGAGCTGCTTGCCTTGCTGCATTTTTCTTCATTGTTTCAAAGTAGATTGCGATCGAAGTTTTGAAGGCTTTGGTCGCACTTTTCTCGAACTCTGCAGCGGTTGTTTTGGCAATGTTAGTGGCAGAGGCGATGGCAGCAGCAACAGAAGTTTCTGTAGTTGACTTCATTTCTGCAAGGGCTGCTTTAAACTCTGTGGATAAGGTATCCACTTTGGTATTTAATCCTGTAAGCGCGCCTGAAGTTGACTCTGTAAAAGACGTGAATGAGCTTTGCAACTCATTCAATGTTTGAGTTACAAAGGTTACAAAGGCTTGGAACTCATCCTTCGTAACATGTTCCTCTTGGGTAACCTCTGGAGGAACAACTCCTTCTCCAGAGTAAGTCCCTGTTCCTGGGACACCTTCGTTCACCCTTGTTTGTACGTTGGGGGTGGAAGGATTTCCATCTGATCATCGAGAAGAAACCTGAGTTTCAGTCTCTACAGAAGTTCTGGGAAGAATATTGTCCAAATCCACTCCAGAGGTGGGTATCGGAATATTCTTCTGTTGACTTGGAGACTTGTCTAGAGTCTCTTCGTTATGGTGCTCTCTACTTCTCTCTGAAAGAAGTTTTGGCCCTATATTGTGCGTGTCAGAGGAAACGAATTCCTCTGTAGGGTGTTCTAGTGTGATCTGGGGCAATGGATCACGAACTATAGGTGAGTCCCTCTGAGGAGACTCCCTAGGAATGGATTCCCCGGCTTCTGTGGGCACAGAGGTTGAAAGAGTAACCTCTGGCTGGATGGGTTGGGTGAGGTTCGAGCTGTGCTGCTCTTTTTCAATGACACCTTCTACAGCTAGACCTGCGGTGTCAGATGTGTGGGTTGCACTGGGAGGGTTGAGGGATGTGTGCCTTCTGCAACTTCGGCATCTTTTTCTTTTTCATTTTGTTTTCCTCCAGACGTTTCTACCCTATCCTCTAAACCTATTTGCACCTCTTCTTCTGCAGTCTCTTGTCTTGGCAGAAGTGTATCACGACCCTCTGTAATTATTTGGGTTTGCAGAGGTGAAGGTTGAGGTTGTGATTTAGGTTGTTCTTCTTCGATTCCCTCTGAAATTGATTGCAGAGGAGAAGATGGTTTCTTCTTCTTTGATTTCCTCTTCTTTGGTTTTGGTGCTCCCTCCTCTGTAGATTTTGACTTTCTTTTTCTCTTGGAAGAGGGAGGGGCAGAGGGACCTTGGATTTGTGGTGGAGATGAGGGTTCTGTGGGATGTTCAGTGGGTGGAGAAGATGGTTCTGCAGGAGTTTGTTGGATAGCAGAAGCAGAGGCAAGTTGTTCCTCTGTAGGGGTCTTGGTTTTCTTTCCCTTTTTCTTCTTCTTCTCTTTAGATCCCTCAGAAGACTTCCTCTTTGAAGAGTAGAGGTCTTTCCTTATATCTCTGAAGTTCTTCTGGTTGGCCTTGTGTTTAGCCAATTTTATCTTCCATTCTTCTTCTGTAAGTTTCTCTACTACATTTCCTCCTATGGGCATTCCTATACGCGGGGGTGTTACAGAACTGGGTTCAGGAGTTCTGTAAACGCGTGTGTACTCACTAACTAGTTCTTCATCACTAGCATAACCTAACATTACCTTTGATAGTGGCCTGATGTGTGGGTAGCCATCCTAATGTTCTGTAGGGGGTGTTCTTGGACATAGGAAATTGCTTAGGTTTGGGACCGTCCATTGGCCATTTTTGGATAAGGAGTAGGGGTTCGAAAAGTACACTGAGGATTCACTGGAACTGTAGAGAGGGTAACCAGTTGTGATCAGACATTTTGGCTTTCTGGGAGGCGATTTTGCGATCGATGGTGTTGATGATCTCTTGCATCATTATGGTGGCATAATCTAAGGGTAGATCATAATACACACCATACATGATTGAGAGAATTTCAGATGAGCTTTGATCGATGCTTCCGATTTTGCCCGTGAGGCAACGATTTAGGATGGAGAATAAGGTATTCCACACAGGGGGTAGTCTTGCTCTGCGGAAATCGTTCCTCTTTTTCAACTGTTGGTTGTACCCTAACATGTGCAGAAAGTCGATAAGTTCTTCATTTGTTGGTTGGGGTGCATACTTTTTGATTCCCATGAGTCCTCTTGTTGGAAGGCCAAATTCTAATGAGAACATGGTGCGATTGAACATTAGTTCAAGGCTCTTACTTTGGTCAGGTTTAGAAATGTAGCCTCTGATCAAATCGGTGTCAGCGTCATAACGGCAAGATTGCCAAAACTGATGTAGGTAACGTACTGGTATTTGTTCAACGGTTTTGCTCAGAAGAGGGTAAAGAAAGTGGTTCTCTAGGATGTTTAGCAGGATGGCATGTTCTTTGCCAAATGCCGTAGGAGAAGGAACAAGATAACAGTTGTTCGATTTAATGGGAAGGGTTTGCTCGAAATGGTCATTTGAGAAAAATTGTTGCAGGTGGGTAGTGGGTACGAAGGATGCCTCGTCGCCGGAGTCATATCTGTCGGCATCGGCGGCGATGTGTGGGTTGTGGGAGTGCTCAGAATGCACTGGAGAGGATGTCGGAGAGTTCGTTGGTGAAACGTGAGCAGATTTGGAACTGGAAGCCATTTGTAGGTTTGAAAGTTCTAGATTTTCAGAAAGAAATAAGCAAGTTCGCCGGAGAAGATGAGAGAATAGTAAAGTTTTGAAAGTGATTTTAACTTGGGTTTTATACTGTGGTAACGGATAGAATTCGGAACGGTGAAAATGTGAGAAAGTTAATAAAATTTGAGGTCCACACTCGAGTTCATTCGGCGTGGTGCAAGTTTCTAGGACGACGTGATATGTACGTCAATGAAAACTTGACACGTCATCAATGTCAGTGACGACGAGACGTCGTGGGCGGCCACATTAAATGAAAAACGCGTGGGTTTTAAATTTTCACCACAGAAAAGTTACCGTTACAGATACAAAAATTTCCAAGTGGAAATCTTTACAGAAGCTCTGTGGGTACAGAAGCTCTGTGATTTTGAAAAACGTTTATCTCTGTAGATTGTATCTTTAATGAAAATCGTTTGAAAAACACGGAGAGGATCAATAAATTTTTAGTAGAGAGAAATTATCCTACAGAGGTTTTTGGACCTCTGCCAGAGCCAGCAGAGGCTCTGTGACAGAAAATTTCTAATAACTAATAATTTATAAACATTTTTAATCATCCAAGTTTTTGATCAGTTTTAACAATGTATTTAGGACTTATTTGAAAGTTGGTGTCCTAGAAAATTGTAAATCTCAAAGATTTTGTGCAGCAGAAGTCATTTGAATGATTTGAGTGATCTACAGAGGTTCTGTGGTTGAAAGAACTCTGTGGCTTATGACTTCTGTGGCAAGATACCAACCTATTTCCTTTTGATCGGCGAATGTGATCTCTTCTGTCGCATTCTTTGCTCCCCCTTGACTTATGAATCTCTGTAGATTCAGCAAGGTCTCCTTTTCCGCTCCTCCTTGATCTAACAACCTCTGTAGGATTGATCTCTGTGGTTTGAAACCTGCCTTTTTATCTCTTGAAGCTTGTACTTTTACCAAAAACGTTTGAAAAACATTGGAGAGGATAGATAAATCTTTAGTAGAGAGAAATTATCCTACAGAGGTTTTTGGACCTCTACCAGAGCCAGCAGAGGCTCTGTGACAGGAAATTTCTAATAGCTAATAATTTATAAAACTTTTTGATCATCCAAAGTTTTTATGGTTTTAAACATTGTTTTTAGGACATATTTAGAAATTTTTGTCCTGGAAAATTGTTTTTGGAAAAAGATTTTGTGCGACACATACCTTTTAGAGTGGCTAGTTTGGACGACAGAAACTCTTGTTGATCATAATCCTCCTTTGGCTCCCCCTTGAATGATCAACCTCTGTAGATTAATTTGAGGTCTCCTTCTGCTCCCCCTTGACCTATGCTTGAATCAATAGAGATAAATAATGTACAGAACATAGGTCAACCTCATCAGAGGTTCTGTGGAGATTGTCATAGGTTCTGAAGAATTCCACAGAGGCTCTGTGAAGTATAGAATCTTTGAAGGATGAGTCTTAAACAAAGTGTTTAAGAGTCATAGTGTACTTTGAAGCCTGAGTCCTTAATAGAAGTATTAAGGAGTCCATTGTTTGCTGAAGAGTGAGTCCTGATCTGTAATGGTCAGAAGTCATTTTCTGATGAAGCTCGAGTCTTAAACTGATTTGTTTAAGAGTCTATTTCACTAAAGTGCGAGTCCTAAACTGATGTGTTTAGGAGTCCTTTATCTACTGAAGAGCGAGTCCTGATCTGTAATGATCAGAAGTCCTTTTCTCCTGCAAGACAGATCAAAGAACTTTTGGTACCCATATCCAAATGGGTCCCTTTTTGTTAGGATTTGGAGCTGTCTTTAGGTCCTCTGGTTTGCCAATCTCTGTTGGTTTGCCAGTTTTCTTTCTATGACTTTTCTCATTTTGGGTCTTTGGATTTTTCTTTTGAACTGACCCATTTTGTACACAGAAAGATTTAGAGAAAAGGTTTCTTAATTGAAGCAGAAGATCAAAGCATTTATATGAATGAAAAGATGAAGGCTTTGTAGAGACAAATGGTTTTGGAGCATTTTTGTCAGGAATAGAGTTTTTGACTTTCCAAACCATTTTCATCTTTTTGTAAACAGGATTATTTGACTTTTTAGCACAAGAGTTTGCTAAGACAAGGTCTTTAAGCCTTTTAGCTAAAACATCTTTTTCTTTAAGGTTTAAATCAAATTTTCTTAGAAGATCTGATTTATACCTCTTCTCTAACATAATCTTGTTTGACAAATCGGATAGTCTCTTTGTTAAATTTGACATTTCAGTTTTAAAGACCTTTCTTTCCTTCTCAAACTTGTCTTTCAAACACTTTGTTTGAAATCCTTCTCTCTTCACTTTTTCAGACTCTTTTCTTTCAAAATCCTGCTCTTTCCTCTCTTTTTCAAGTAATTTTGAGATTTTGAAAGAAAGTTCCATATTCTTTGTCTCAAGAAGAGTTTTCTCTTTTCCAAACTTTTCATTTTTACTGATTATAAGTTTTTCAAAGTTGGAAATCAGTTTAGAAAAGTTTAGATGCTTAAGCTCAAGGCTTTTCTTCTCTTCTTTAAAAACAGTCTTAATTTCCTCAAACTTCTCTTTCTCCTTTTTACCAAGCTCTTCTGACTTAGATAGTTTCCTTTTCAGTTCAAGATTTTCCCAGTTTAGGAGTTTACCTGATTCTTCAAGCTTGGCAATGTTGTCTGAGTCAATAAGAATATTCTTGTTTCTTTCCTCTAATTCTTTCTCAAGAGTAGGAATTATTTTCTTAAAATTTGTGCTGAGTTTGAAATAATAATGAAAATCAGCATCAACACTAAATTTTAGTCTTGACATTTTGAATGAAGTTTTTAACGAAAGAAACAGTTTCTTGGATGTTACCAGATCGAATAAATCGAAAATGGCAATAAAACAGAATCTGTTTGATGGAATGAAGAATAGGTTAAGAACAGACAGTTTCTATCAAGAATCTTGTCTAAACGAGGATCACTTGATATTGAAAACCAAGCTTTGCTCTGATACCAATTGTTGGTTCCCGTTTTGCTTTAAACAAGATTATCAGATCTATTAGTTCAGGTTTAAGGTTTGATGCGGAAGCGTATTTGAAGAACTAACAGATATGTTTGATAGATTTAGAACACAATATAAATAAACAGTGAGCAGGAAATAATATCTCAAAGTTTACTGAATATATATATATCAAGAACAGATTTAAGAACAGTGAGTATGCAAAGCTTTAAACAGATATGACTCTAAATGTGCATAAGTTATGTGTTCTTGATGTTTGATTGAAGTGTTCTTGTTTTTCTGTTTTTGTGTGTTGTTCTGTGTTAGGAAGAACTCAACATGAGTCTTCCTTTTATACTACTCTTAGAAGACTATGAAGTAGGTCACTGTTACTTTTACGGCATGAATAGTGTACTGGATGGTGTGAACAGTTGTTTGAGCCATGCGCATTTAATGGAGCAGATGTACTATTGGTAAATGCATTAAATGGCGCAGACGTCTATTTTGTACCATGCCCTATTGAGTCCACTCAGAGTTTGACACGTGTTGAAGTTGGACAGGGCAAGTTGCGATGCAAGTTGATGAACAGGTCTTGGAACAGTAGCAAGATATTATAAATATCTTCCTAGTCTTTTGAGGACCATAGAGGCCCTGTAATGTGTTACAGAGGTTCTGCGGTCTGGTTCCTCTGTAGAGTAGTCTTCACCGGATTCCGAGTCTTTGGTTGTTTACTTCTGCAGAGCTTCTGTCAAGGGTGGCAGAGGTTCTGTGGCTCGGTCCTCTGTGAAGTCTTCTTGTCTTCTTGGTTCCTTGTCTTCTGATGTTGTCCGCAGAGGCTCTGTTATTGGTAACAGAGGTTCTGCGGTCTTGGTCTTCTGAAAGCGTCCTTCTGTAGTTTCCTCGGTCTTTGATCACTCTTGATCAAACTTCCTTTGATTCTTCTGAGATGTCCTGCAGAGCTTCTGTTGCACTCAGTAGAGCTTCTGTGGAAGTTCTTTTGTACTTGGCCATTTTTCAATACTTCTAATATTTCAGAATATTGGAGCTAACAATTACAATTAAGATATTTTCTAATAACTTGCTTATGACTTACTTACTTAACAACTAAGCTTAACTAATCCTATTTATACCTAGGATTACTCAACATTAAATCTAATTACATTGACTTTTACTAAGACTACTTTGACTTTGACTCTTACTTTGACTTTACACTATTTGACTATTACAAGACTTTTACAATAAATCTTGAATACAATATAATGCTCTAGCATTCTCCCCCTTTGGATTCAAGATTTAAAAAATATGACAGCAGTCTTCAGCACTTGATCTTCAAAACTTTAACTATGACCGCTTTAAACTTTGATGCTATAACAATCTTCAAGCAGCTGTATCTTCACAAGTTCACGGCGAACTAGATACGTTGGTAGTCTTTACAAATTCAGATTTGAAGAATCTTCAGTCAAACTTGAAAAGTCTTTGTCATTCTCTTTGAAAAGTCAATCTTCATGAATATAATCTTCAACCAATTTTTTTCAAGTCTTGAACACGAATTTCAGATCTTTGCATCTGTAAAATCTTTGAAAGCTTTAGTCTTGGAAGCTTTGAACTCAAACTTTGAATGATTTCTTGAACTTTGTATCTTCATCTCTTTGACCTTGAAATTGTTTTTGAATAACGAACTCTCTTGAAACATCTTCTTGACTTTAATTCATCATTTCTCCCCCTTAATCTGTCATTGACCAGTCTCCCCTTTTCTTCAGAATATTATTTCTCCCCCTGTTCTTCAATATACTATTTCTCCCCCATTTTGATGATTGTGAGCATCATGATCATCAAAACCTTTATCAATTCCAACACGCACTTTGTTCACCACAAGTAACATACTCGTCCTTTTTTACTTGATAAACCGCCTCCAAAAGAATTTTTCCGAATCTTTTCAGATTCAGACAAAAGAATGTGGTAACCTTGAAACAACAGATGAATCAGTTAAAATGCATGTAAGCAGCACGAAGCTACTTAGCAAATGATGTGTTTAGAAACCATTATCATTGAAGTCCGAGTTCTGAACTACTTTGTTCAGAAGTGTAAATCATTGAAGTACGAGTCCTGAGATGAGTTACCCAGAAGTCTAAATCGTTGCTCCCCCTTAATGGCACATGTACTCTTTTTGAAAATTCTGCACAACTTCTCTTCTGTTTTCCAGTCATGTGTGTGGTATACATATAGCATTTAGCACTACACATGATGAGCCTACAAAACAGATTATGTAGATTTTGGTACCCAACTGAACTTGGTTCCTGGCTTGTTAGGTGCAGTTTTCTTTGAAGAAACTCGGTAAGTACCGTACCAGTATTGAGCAATATCTTTGTGAACAAAATCATTAGTTCCACAGTAAGAACAACAAATTTTCTTTTGAGCTAACCTGGTTAATTGATTACAGAGTAAACTAAATCAGGTTTGACAAATATTTACCTTGAAATGCTTTGTTCTTATTGGCATTTGGCGTGGGAACCTTTGATTTTGGAATATCTTTCTTCAGAGCTGTTGTGCCTTTGACTCTCCATTCCATCTTCACTTCCTTGAAGACTAGAGTTTCATGAGGCTTGGAAGGAGTATCAACTTTGAGCACATTAGGATTATCATCTGATTTATCGAACAGAGGATTATAGAAGAGATTTGAAGGATGAATCTAATCCTTTGAGAAATCATTTGATCTGTTAAATTCTTTTGAAAAAATGTTTTTAAAGATTGAACTTGAAGCCGTCTTAAACGAACATTCAGAATTAGTTGAGTCAATAAATGGAGTCTGAACAATCATGTCAGGACTAACTTGTTTTGAAACCTCAACCTTAAAGACAATCTCTTCAAGTTCTTTAACTTTGTTGAGTAAAACATTATTTTCTTTAAAAATCAGATCATATTTCTTTTGAAGATCATATTTTACCTTTAGCTCCTTCATAATATTTGTTGATAAACCAGATAAATTCTTTGTTAACTTCTTTGAAAAATCTTTCGTTCATCTGAAAAATCATCTTTCACACTTTTTGCTCTAAAACTTTCAATTTTCATCTTTTCAAGCTCGTTTCTGTCTATATCTAATTCTTTTTCCAAATTAGATATCTTTTGTGACAGTTCAAAAATTTTAGCTTCAAAAGATTTTCTTTCAGCATCAAAAGCTATTCTTTCTTTCTTTAAGACATTTTCATGATCAGATAACTTCATGGGAAGTTTAACACTTTTTGTCTCAAAATATTTTCTTTCTTCATTGAATTCCATCCTTTCTTTTTCAAGAAATAAAACCTTTTCAAAATTAGAGACTTGTTTTGAAAGTTTCATACATTTCAGTTCAAGCTCTTTCTTTTCTTCAAAAGATTTCTTAGAAAAATTTGATAACTTTTGTGCACAAATCTTTTGTAAATTTTCCTTTTCTTTTGTAAACTCATATGTGAATTCATAATTTTTTTTCTTTTAAAACAGTATTTTCACTTTCCAAATCAGAAATCCTTTTTGAAAACTCAAATGATTTTTCTTTTAATGATTTTCTTTCAGCTTCGAAAGATTTTTCCAAACAGATTTTCTTGTCCTGAAAGTCACTGTTGTCATAAACGAGTTTCTTGGCAACTTTGTCTTTTTCAGCACGAGCTCCTTTCGGATCTTGTAGCTCCCTTTCAAGATCAGAAATCTTCTTTTTCAACGTCGCATTCTCACTTTTCACAATTGTTTCTTTCTCTTGAAGCATTTTCAATTGTTCCCGAAGATTTGAGTTGTCTTTCTTTGCTTCAAGATCTGCAATCTTCCTTTTTAAATCTTCTATTACCAAATATTGATGATAAAAGAATTGATCATCAGACATTGTTGGACACCTAAAAAAATTATCAAACAAAAGAATTAGATGTAATATATCAAAATAATAACAAAAATATACCTAATAGAGTGATTGTCAAGAGAAACTTCGCTTAGAAGTTGAATTATGTGCACACTAGTAAAAATCAGAAAACACAATTAAAGTCAGAAATTTTTTCAAAAATTAATATCTGAAAAACAAATTATAAATTTGTCTTCCAAAAATTAATTCTGTAAAATTTACGCGGAAATGTTGGACTTTAATCGATAAACCTGCAAAACAAGAGAAAAATTTATCGGTTATGTGCAATTACAGGTAAAAATTGATAAAATTGACAAACAAATGACTAAAACAAAATTAAACGAAAACAAGGACTAAAAAGACACAAAAATGACTAAAAATGACAAAAATACAAAATATAGGGACTACAATCGACAAAAATGAAACTAATACAAAAAACAAGGACTAAAAGTAAAAAATACTAAGACTCGACAAAAACAAGGACCAAAAATGACAAAAACTGAAAATTAATACTCAAAGGACTAGAAATGTAAAATTCTAAAACTAACAAGTCAAGGGACTAAAAGTGTAAAAATCTAAAAGATTAACTACATGGACTGAAAGTGTAAAAACCTAGAACTTAAAACTAGAGGGGCTGAAACTGACAAAATATGAAACTACAACTACAGGGACTAAAAATGGAAATTCTTTAACTATCTAATGTACTTAACGAACTACTAACAGAAAGGACTAAAAATGTAATAAAACTAACGGGAAAACTAACAAAAACGTTAACAAAAATCAAATAACCTAACTAACTGACACTTATCCTAAAAAGGACTAAAATGAAAAACAAATTAACAAAAATAACGGAAAAATAAACGAAACTAACGGAGATAACGGAAAAAGGACCAAAAATGTTAGAAAACTAACGGACTTAACAGAGGTCCGTTAGAACTGTTCATCATCTCGGATGAAGTTGGAACCGAAAAAACTTTTACTTCTCGGATGAAGTTGGGTCCAAGAAGCTCAGGTGATGCAGGTTGCGAAAACTTTCAAAAAATAAACTCCGACGAACGTTTTCGGTGAAAAACGTTTTTCCGACGAGAAAGTTACAGCAGCTCAAAACAACCTTCTTTTCTTACTGTTTTACAATGAAAATTGTTGCAACGTAATCAAATATCAAAACAAGTTGATCTGAAGAGAATTAACTCTATTAAAAGCTTATAATCTGAAATTTATTATAACAAAACTCACATATTACATATAAAAGATATCAACTACAAAGAAACAATACCTAACCCTAATGTAAACTTCTGAAGAATACTAGAGATAGATCTAGAGAAAGAATATGAAAGCTAACAATTTTAGTGTGTGAGAACTTAAAATGACCGAATGAATTAAAAAACTGAAGAAACACACACTTAAATACTGCAGTTTCTTATTTTACGTTTCAGCCCCTTCAGTATGCAATAAAGACTCCGCTACCCTTTAAGAACATTCCAATGTGAAGTGCAGCCCATGTACATTAGCACATCTACAAAATCTGCCCAAATATCTCAAAACAGCTTTTCTTTATAACACCCTGAAATATCGAACATTTCAAGTTAATACCCTTTTTCAATAATAAATGTCAAGATTGTCTATTTAAAACATATCTTTTAACACCCTGCCTCAATCTTGACATTTGAACAAGTCTACCATTTTTAATTTTTCACACAAATAATCATGCTGATGAAGAGAAAGAGACTTTGTAAAAATATCAGCTGCATTTTCTAAAGACTCAACTTTAACAGTTTTCAGAACACCACTATACACTTTATTCCTTACTTGATGAACATCAATTTCTATATGTTTAGTTTTCTCATGGAAACTGGATTATTAGCAATCTGAATTGCTGACTTATTATCACATAAAATGTTTACAGGAAGTAAATCTGTGATATTAAGACTAGTCAAAACTTCAAGAACCCAAAGAATTTCACAGGTGGCAGATGCCATGGCTCGATATTCAGATTCGGCTGAAGATCAAGACACGGCAGTTTGTTTTTTACTTTTCCAAGAAACAAGACAATTTCCCAGAAACAAGCAATACCCAGTTACAGACCTACGAGTAGATAAACATTTACCCCAGTCTGCATCCACATAGGCAGATAATTTAAAACAATCTGAAACAGAGAATAAAATACCTTTTCCTGGTGACCTTTTCAGATATCTCAGAACTCTAAGGGCTAAATTCAAATGAGAACGCCGAGGTGCATGTATGAACTGACTAAGACAATTCACTGCAAAAGCAATGTCTGGTCTAGTTGCCAACAAGTAAATAAGACGCCCAATTAACCGTTGAAAACCAGAAATATCTACTAAAACAGGATCAGAAGTGGAACTAGAAGACTCGGTTACTGTTAAATTCATATCCATTGGAGTATTAATAGGCTTACACCCTAAATACCCAAAATCATTTAATAGTTCCAAACAGTATTTTCTTTGACTCATGCATAACCCATCTTTAGACTTTAAAATTTCAATTCCTAAAAAGAATTGTAAATTTCCAAGATCCTTAATCATAAAATTCGTTTGTAAATGCTTTTTCACTCTGTGAATCTCACTATTATTATTTCCAGTTATAACAATATCATCTACATATACAAGTAGAATAATAAAAGTATTTCCAGATTTAAGAGTGAACAAAGAATAATCACTACTGTTTTGATTAAAACCAAAATCAAATAAGCAGTTAGAAAGCTTCTCGTACCACTGACGAGGATCCTGTTTAAGACCATACAGAGATTTCACAAGTTTACAAACATGATTATCATCATTAGAAAAAAAACCTTCTGGAAGAGTCATGTAGACTTCTTCAGTCAAGTCACCATACAGAAAAGCATTGTTTACGTCAAGTTGATGTAAAGGCCAATTAAACTGAACAGACAAGGCTATAACACACCTAACTGTTACCATTTTAACAACATGAGAGAAGGTTTCTTCATAATCAAGACCTTCTCTCTGACTATAACCTTTGGCTACTAACCTAGCCTTATATCGTTCTATTTCGCCAGTGGACTTATATTTAATCTTAAAAATCCATTTACAACCAATAGGTTTTCTTCCTGGTGGAAGATCTGTTATAACCCATGTACCATTCCTATTAAGAGCCTCCATTTCATTATTCATTGCAATTACCCAATTAGGATCTTTGCAAGCTTCAGAAAAACTACTTGGTTCAACAGACTTATTTAGATTTGACACAAAACAAAAATTTTCTTTTGTGAGATGAGAGTAATTAACTACCCTTTCAATACCATATTTTACTTTGCCCTCTACTACAAAGTCATCAAATTTCCTAGGAAACCGAGGCATTCTACTAGACTGTCTTATAGATTGAGGAGAAGAAGAATCAATGGATGAGTTTGGAAGATTTGGACCCTCAGGAGGGGAGTCTACAACAACATGATTATCATGCTAAATATCAGTTTCTAAATTTCCTTGATTCCTAGCAGACGAGGTAGTGTCAACACCACCTATACTACCAGAGGAATCAGGGTGAGTATCTTGAGTTGTAGACCGAGCCCTAAATTCCTCATTGGGCAGGTTATCAGAAAGATCATCAGTAGAACTAGTAACAATATCAAAAAAATTCAAAGTATTCAAATTTTCAGAGTAAGATTCCAGATTTTCACTCATTTTGAATGGAAAAACGTTTTCGTAAAAAGTTACATCTCTAGATACTAAGTATTGTTTAGTATCTAGGATGTAAAGTCTATAGCCTTTCTTGTTATTTGAATATCCAAGCAAAATACATTTTTCAGCTCTAGAACTGAACTTATCAAGGTTATTTTGTTTCACTGCAAAGCATAAACATCCAAAATTTCTTAAATGAGTGAGAACTGGAGGAAAACCATAGACAATCTCATAAGGACTTTTACCATTCAGAATAGAGGATGGAGTTCTGTTTATTAGATAGGTGGCAGTGAGAATACACTCAGACCACATGTACAATGGAACTCCAGCCTGAAACATTAAAGCCCTAGCCATGTTTAGTAAATGCATGTGTTTACGCTCCACTACTCCATTCTGTTGTGGAGTGTAGACACAAGATGTTTGATGAACAATGCCATGAGAATTAAAGAAATTTGAAACTTTGTGATTTAAAAACTCAGTTCCATTGTCACTTCTAACAGTTTTAATGGTTTTGTTAAACTGAGTTTGAATGAGCTTGAAAAGAGAGACAATATTGTCATAAACTTCATCCTTTCCCTTTAAAAGATAAACCCAAACAGATCTGGAGAAATCATCCACAACAGTTAAAAAATATTTAAAACCATCCTTACTAGATACTTTGTACGGACCCCAAACATCTAGGTGAATTAATTCTCCTATTTCTGTTGACTTATGATCACTAAAGTCAAACTTTGTACGGGACTGTTTTGCCTTGTGACATATTTCACAAGGAGAAGAAGAGCCTAATTTTATGTTTAACTTTTCCTTTAAAACATTTAATACAGGGTCAGCCGGATGTCCTAACCTACTATGCCATAACTGATATGATATATAACAGCTAATGGTAGAGTTAGAACAAGTGGACTTACCATTTTGCAAGTTAAGGAGATATAGTCCTCCAGCCTCATTACCAATCCCCATCAACCTCGTTCGTTGACAGTCCTGAATATAACATTTATGCTCATCAAAGCCAATAAACACTTTATTATCTCTAGCTAACTTGTGAACAGACAACAGATCCACATTAAAGTCAGGAACAACTAAGACATCAAACAGAACCAAATCTCCAGTGAGTTTCATATTCCCAATTTTATTTATTTTTGCTTTGGATCCATTAGGGTGATTAACAATAAGATTCAAATCTGACACATCTACAATGTTACTTAGGCTACTGAGAGATGAGGTCATATGTTGAGTAGCCCCAGAATCTATAATCCAACTAGGTATAGAAGAGAGTGACATACCTGCCATATTGGAGGAAGCCACACTAGAGGTGTTGGAATCAAGAAGATCCAGAAGTTTAGAGACTTGCTCTTGAGTCAAATGTTGAAAGGGAGAGGATCCTTGGAGACCAGAAGAAGGATGACTAGTATTGGGAGTTCTAGATGTCTCTACATTGTTGGACGAGGGTCTGAAATTGCCATTTACATTTGGTTTTCTTTGAAAATCCTTTGGAGGAAATCCAATGAGTTTGTAACACCTTTCAATGGTGTGACCAATCATGCCACAGTGTTTACATAAGAGATTTGGATTTGGTGGTCTTATAGGCTTACGTTTGTTATCCGATGCCTTACCAAAGTAGGCAGAAGATTGAGTTTTACCAGAAGAGAGGCTAGATGTTCCTCTGTGGGACTCTTCCCTTGAGATAATAGAAAAAGCGGTTTTTACAGAGGGAAGAGGGTCAGAGGTGAGAATAGTACTTCTTACAGGCTGGTAAATGTCATCAAGACCCATTAGAAATTGCATGAGTTTTATAAGCTGGTTATGTTCGCAAAAATCGTGGGAAGCATTGCAGGTGCAGGCAGGAAGTTTGACTAAGGCGTCAAACTGCCTCCATAAGGAGTTTAACCTATGATAGTAATCAGAGACGGATGACCCGTTTTGTATTAGAGAATTAATTTTCTTATGTAGATTAAAGGTAACTGAGCCATCCACCTTATCATAGGTTTCCTTAAGTTCAAGCCAGACATGAGAAGCAATTTTAGAAAAAACTTGTCCAAGAAACAGCTCTTCAGTAACAGAACTTAAGATCCAAGATAGAACAACAGAATTACATCTGTCCCATTGTTTAGCCAGGACAGGGTCAGTGGTAGGTCTAAGGCACGAACCATATATGAATCTGAGTTTATTTTTTGTTTCAAGAGCAAGGATCATAGCGCATGACCAAACCTTGTAATTATCAGTCCCATTAAGCTTTAGGCTAAGAATAGAAGCCCCAGTAGTATCGCTGGGATGTAAGTATAGAGGATCGCCAAAGTCACGTTTAGCGATCTGAGATGTCCCAGCATTACCATTGGGGTTTATTAAAACTTCTTCTTCGCCAGGCATGACGAAACAAACAAGAAGAAATCTGAGGTGATCAAAAGCAGGATTCCTAAAACACTCAGGGTGCTAGGTCAAGCTAAACCTCAAAAAACTTTCAAGTTTGATAAGAGAGACCTGACAAAGGAGAAACAGCGGAAGCAAACAAAAAAAAATGCAAACAAACAACACAAGGAGGGGGGGGGGGGGGGCGAGAGAGGCCACAGATCTCACCTGAACAGAAGAAGTAAGAAGAAGTAAGAAGAAGTAAGTACAACAGATTTATTATTATTGTTACAGAACTTGAAAACTAAACAAAATACACATAACAAACTCCAGAACTATATATGGTTTTGACATACACATAACAGATAACACATCTCCAACAGTTATATGAAGAAAGAAGAACAAACTCTATATCTATAAAAGATAAGTACGTATATTAGTAAACGAAAGAAGATCTCGATGTCTCGGTACTTTGATCTTAGATCTATAAGAGATAAGAATGAAGGTACCACATAATCTCACAGATCAGGAAAAAAACAAAGTAAAAGAAAATGAGACACAACTAGTTTTGTTCATATTTGCGAGAATAAAAGTAGAACCGAAAGAGGATCTCGATGTTTGGGTACACGTTTCTCAGATCTATAGGAGATAAGAGCGACGATACCACTAAATCTCACAGATCTGACACCAAAAAAAACGGATTCTGTTTGAACGCAAGGAGATCTTACTCTGATCTAAGATGTTGATAGGAGTAAGATGTCGATGTTCGAGAAAAAGAACAAACCAATCTGCAGAAACGATACAAAAAACATATTTGAACCTTGTTACTTTTGTTAACAGATTTACATAACAGTCTTTGTATGTGAACAGATTTACAAGACAGATTGAAACAGATTTACAATTCAGATTTGAAACAAAGATTTGTAAAAGGTTTACGTGAGCAGATTTAGAAAACAGATTGAAACAGATTTACAAATCAGATTTGAAACAAAGATTTGTAAAAGGTTTACATATACAAAACAGATCTAGATAAACAGCCACACATTTGTCCAAGACTCAAAAGAGTCGTTCAATGTACCAGATCTGGAATCAGAATAAGATCCAGGAAAACGAACCAGATCTGGATCTTCGAAAACGTTTTTGTTCATGAATCAGAATAAGATCCAGGAAGCAAAAATAAAACCGAACGATGAATGCAAGAAAAATAACCAGATCTGGAATCCAGAACTAGTACCAGCCCAGAAACAAACGTAGCAAAAAAAACGGTCAAGAAAGAATAAACCAGATCTAAACGTTTGAGAAGGAGGCTCACAGTACCGTCCTTGTTGCGTTATATGAACACAACTCTGGTAGGGAAGAAGATGCACACCATCGATCAAACGAGATGATAACAGAAAGGATTAACAAGCAAACCAAGAACAGACACTGGATCGACACAACTCTGATACCATATTAAAAGCTTATAATGTGAAATTTATTATAACAAAACTCGCATATTACATATAAAAGATATCAACTACAAAGAAACAATACCTAACCCTAATGTAAACTTCTGAAGAATACTAGAGATAGATCTAGAGAAAGAATATGAGAGCTAACAATTTTAGTGTGTGAGAACTTAAAATGACCGAATGAATTAAAAAACTGAAGAAACACACACTTAAATACTGCAGTTTCTTATTTTACGTTTCAGCCCCTTCAGTATGCAATAAGGACACCGCTACCCTTTAAGAACATTCCAATGTGAAGTGCAACCCATGTACTTTAGCACATCTACAAAATCTGCCCAAATATCTCAAAACAGCTTTTCTTTATAACACCCTGAAATATCGAACATTTCAAGTTAATACCCTTTTTCAATAATAAATGTCAAGATTGTCTATTTAAAACATATCTTTTAACAAACTCGACCAACTCAACATCTCTGGTGAATTTTCCAGATTCCGGCAAGTGCACCGGTAAACTCGTTTTTCCGGCGAGGTCGATTTTCCGGTGAGAAATAACTCTACTTTTCGGATAAAGAGGATTCGAGAACCTCACTTTTCGGATTAGAAGGATCCGAAAACCTTGGATAGAAGGACCCGAGAAGTTTGTTTCTTTGTGATCCGAAAACTTTCGATGAACTGATCTGAAAACTCTCGATGAATAATTTCGATGATACTCAACAAACACACACACACACAGCTCATACACACACATACAGTTCAGACATATAGTAAATACACACACATACAGTTCAGACATATAGTAAATACACACACAGTACACACACTCACATTAAACACACACGCACACAACTCATAAATACACACTGCACACACATCTCATACACACACACAGCATACTCACACAACACACATATTCAACATTGCATCCGAGAAGTTTTAAAGCATGTGATCCGAAAAGTGATTTTAAAGGAGCATCCGAGAAGTTATTTTAACAGAGGGATCCGAATAGTTCACAAAAGTGATCCGAAAAGTTTGCTGGATTTTGTCTCTATTGACTTTGGATTAAATGAAAGTCAATTCAGTTGACTTTTTCTTTCTTTTCCTTCTAATTCACATTTGTTGATTTTCTGCAACCAACAAAAACTGACAAACAAAAGTTAAAATTTGATTTTTTTTAAGATCAAACCAATCACAAACACATTTTAGTAACAACTCAACAATTAATTTGGATAAAAAACCAAGATCTAACAAGTTTTCTCAAGAACACCTCAAGAACACTAAGAACTCAAAATTTTCAAAAACGAGATTTAGACATTAAAACTTGAAACAAATTAATCATGTCTAAAACTTGTTTTTGAATACAAATTCACACAAAAATGATCAAAACACTACTAAATAATACTTACCGGTAACTACTTATTCAGAAACTCAAATACTTACCGGATGTTTTCACTACCGGACACCACTGAAATGGAATTACTGGACACTATCAAAATCATCCGGTAACTTCGACATGCACACCAGATTCCAACCCAGATCGATCTTTGTTCCACCCAACTTATTTACAACTATCCCTTCATTTCCAATCCTCATAACAATACAAATTTATTGCTTATTTTGAAAGAAAACATCGATTTAAAGGGAAGGATGAACTCACCTGAGATTTCACAGTCGACTTCAACATGTGCAAAATTGATCCAACCCAGCAACACCAACTTCCAAAATTGGTTCACCACAGATTCAAAATCTAATCAAAAACAATTTTAAGCTTACAACGTGTATCCTTAATCAGATAATTGACAAAACCAAGCTCAAGTTCTTACCAAAAGCAAGCAGAGTTTTTTCTTCTTCTCTTTTCTTTTCCTGATCGACACCGACTCTAGTGAAAACAATTGAGATAACTTCTCAATTCATTTGCCGACTCAACACTTACATACCAACCAACTTTCAACAATTAACAAAATCTACCCTGAAGTTTTACAATACACAGTTAGTGCTCAACTTTGACTTAATCTCTCTTTTCAACCTCCTTTATATCGAAACATTACATAATGGAAATTTCGAGGTGTTACATTGAGCCTTATATGTATTCTACAATGCACGAACTCTTCAAGAAAGAGTATCAATTGAGCTTTTCGTATCTGCAAGACTGGATAGGATCTTTGACTTGAAATCAAAGAATTCAGAAGAACCGAGTAATGTTGAGGCTGATGGTTGAGGTTGAACAAGTGGGTTAGGTTGAAAGTTCCGTAGTAGGGAAATCAAGGTTTGATTTTGAGGATCATCAGGTGAGATAGATAACAGCTTGGCAAAGAGCATATCCTTCAGTTCATCTATTGAAGGATCAAAGACAAGTGGTTGAACAGGGGGAGGTGTTGGTGTTTGATCAGGTTCTCTTTCCATTATTGGATCTTTCCCCTTCAATAAGAGTTTGATCCCATCCAACTCCTTCAACATACGATCCTCAACGGCCTTAAAGGCGACCTTGACAAATTCCTTTGACACGAAGTCAGGTAAAGTAACACCAAGGTCACTTGGAGCACCTGTTGACACTATAGTTGAATCAACAACTGTGTGGCCTACATTCAACACTGGAATATCGTTAACATTGGTATGACTTTCACTCTGTTTTGTAGCCCAGAAGTAGGATCTACTCGGAGTGTTCCGGTCGGGTAACCAAGACTTTCAACATTAGCAGTAAAAATTGGTAGTGTCCTAGTCAAAGAATGTAAAAGATTAGCAACTGGATCTAGACTCGATTGTGCAATGAAAGCAGTTGAAGACTGGGGAAGTTGACTTTCTATTTTAATATCTAAACTCTCCAATTGAGAGATAGATAGATTATGTGCTTCATCCTCATGAGAAACTGAAACAACTTCCTGTTGAGAGGAAATTGAGTGGATGGCTTGGGTGTGCAAATGCGTTAGTGGGCTACTAACGTCTTTTTCAATACATGATCCCAACTGATGAGATCTGGTAGTGGATGTGGCCGCCCTTCTGGAATAGTAAGTTATGGTGGCACTCACACTCGCATTATTCTTTTCTTTCCCATCACACGCAGACTCACTTACATCTTCCACTAATACTCCCTCTGTTCTCCTTATACTCCCTCTGTTCTCCTTATACCCCCATGATATTAGATACAACAGTATCTAATTCAGGAGTTGTGAACTTCGACTTTTCCTAGCCTATGCAGTTCACAAAGACTTCAATGTTCACCAAATGGATATTAAGTCAGCATTCCTCAATAGAAAGCTGAATCAAGAAGTTTATGGGGGTGTTTGGGAGTGTTTTTTAGTCCCAAAAGTGCTTTTGGCCAAAAGTGCTTATTGACTTATGGTGGTGAAAAAAGAAGTTTTTAAAAAAGTGTTTGGATTAGCTTTTGTGGTAGGAAAAGCCAATAAGTCAATAAGTTATTTTTTTAAAAAGTGTTTGGCTTTTTTTAGTTAACAAAAATGACTTTTTGAATCAAAAAGCACTTTTGGGATCAAAAAGTCAGGAATTTGTGACTTCTTCAAAATGGCGTTTTCAAGTTAATCAAAAAGGAGTTTTAAAAGTGCTTTTGAATTTGCCAAACATTAATTTTAACTTATTGGCTTCTTGAAAAGCCAATAAGTCAATAAGCAGTTTTATAACGCACATCCAAACACCCTCTATGTTGAACAACCACTTGAAATTTTTGATCCTAAACATCCAAGATATGTCTATAAACAGGATAAGGCCCTTTATCGTTTAAAACAAACACCTCGTGCATGGTATGATACTTTGTCCTCCTTTCTTATCGCTGAAAGGTTAAAGGTCGTATTCTTCTTGTTCAAATATATGTCGATCCTATTATACTTGGTTCTACTAACCCATCTGTATGTACTCGATTCGCTGAAAGAAAGAAAATTGAATATATGATGAGTATGATGGGTGAGCTAACATACTTCCTTGGACTTCAGATCAAGCAAGATGATAAGGGTACGTTTATCTACCAAGGTAAGTACGTTAAAGATATGCTGAAGAAACCCGATCTTACTCAATGCTCAGCTATGAAAACTCCTATGGCACCACCGTTGACACTTAACAAAGATCCCTCTGAAAACCTGTTAATGTCACTGCCTACAGCGGAATGACCGGCTCTCATCTCTATCTTACAGTGATTCGTCCTGATATCATGTATTCTACTTGTCTTTGTGCACGATATCAATCTGAACCCATAGAATCACATCTAATCGTTGTAAAGCGGATTTTCAGATATCTGAAGGGTACACCCAACCTAGGTAATTGGTATCCCAAAGAATCTGGGTTCGATCTAGCTTCCTATTCAGATAGTGATTTTGCAGGTTGCAAACTGGATAGAAAAAGCACCACAGGAGGCTGTCAGCTCCTTGGTGGAAAGTTGGTAAGTTGGACAAACAAATAGCAAAACTCAGTGTCCACCTCTACCACTGAAGCTGAGTATGTAGTTGCTGGTAGTTGTTGCGCTCAGTTCTTATGGATGAGAAATTAGTTATTAGACTATGACCTTAAGCTATAAAAAATTCTAATCTATTGCGACAGCACTAGCGCCATCGCTATAGCAAACAACCCAGTGCTACACTCAAAGACTAAACACATCGAGATCAGATATCATTTTATCAGAGATCATGTGATGAATGGACGTATAGAACTACATTTTATACCAACTGTCTATCAGTTAGCTGATCTATTTACCAAACATCTTGATGAGACAAGATTCAACCTTCTCATCAGCGAGCTTGGAATGCTGAACCTTGAAGAATAACTCTTCAGTGGTAACGTATTATGTCAACGATAAAATTCCATCTCTCCTATTCATCATCTAATCTTTGAGTAAATGTTCTTTGATACCAATGTATATTTCTTTATCTCTGATCACTGAAGATTTTCTTCAGTAAGATGTATTTCAAAAAGAAGATTTGATCACTGACATTTTCTTATCAGTTATCCTTTTGAAAACAATGAAATCTCATCACTTATATTTATCATCAGTGATTCTTCTAAAAACAAATGAATCCTAATATTTTCAAACACTATCAGGACTGCCTTTTAAAAATGAAGGACGGTTTTTATCTATGACGTCATCATAAGAGGATAAACCCTGGCACGACTTTTCGTCTGACATGTTCCTCCGCTACACTTCCTTTCCAATCAACTTCGTGGGACGTGTCACATGTCATGATGAGCTTTTCTTTTCCCGCTCATCAACCTTTCTCTCTCCTCTCACACTCCTATATAAACAACCCTTGTTTATATTTTCTTCTTTTACGCGCTCATAACTCTCCTAAAGCAATAAAAGATTTCCTTTGCATTATTACTTGGATTTTGTGAAACTTAAGACTTGACTGTCAACCTTCAACCACAAACAGGTTCTTATTTCTTCTTTAATGTATTCTGGAACTTCAATAACATGTTTTTGATCCTAAATCCTTCTTTTTAAGGATCAAAACACACATTTCTTCTCACAAATCATCTTCATTCATGAGTTTCTATCTAAAACTTTCACAAGTTTTCTAAAAGTTTAAAAATAATCTTTAATCTTTCTCTTTCTTCTTTAAATATGTTTTTCCAGAATCCTTCCTAAAAAGGAAAACTGGTAAAGCATTGTTTTATACTAGGTTTGGTCTTCGTCAAAACTGGAAAATCACTTTTTCAAGTTTCTTTCCCAACAAGGAAAGTGGTAAAACCCTAAACTTTTATTTTGGAATTCTTTCCCAACTAAGAAAGTCTTTTCTTCTTCCTTTCTATTTTTCTATTTTCTCAGAAATGGCACCCCCAGCTATCACCGTGATCAAATCCAAAAACATTAAGGGAGAACTACACCAAATCACCTTCGGATCCAACAACCACATTGCAATTATGAAATTCCCAGAAAAGAAGCCCTGCCTACATCTCGCTGATGCTGTGACCCTCTTTCACAACTCTCCTATCTTCAAAGCTCTCACCATCCCTCCCCCGACCCATAAACACCTACTCCAACAGTTCTGGTACACTATTGAGAAGCCTGAGAAAACCACCAAATCAGGGAAGGCAATAACTCTGATTGCCTTCCAAACTCAGCTAGAGGAAGGATCCATCGCTACAATGGGATCCGCTCAGCACTCGAACTACCTACTGAACCCTTTGAAGAACCTCCCACTAATGAAGAACTTATCAGGTTCCTAGACTTGATGGAATATACATGAGACCCTAAGCTCCGATGCCCTGATGAGCCTGACAAGAAGCTGACCAAGGTGCTCAAGGCAAAGATGCCTTCTGAGCTCAACAACCTCTTCTCCCACATCATCTCCTCGATGAGTGGCAAGACTGGTTCGCTGGACCAGGCGAGCAAATACCAGCTTCATATGGTGTACTCGCTGATAACCGGGCGAAAGATCGACTATGCCTGCATGATCTTTGACGGACTTCATGGTCAAAGTTGAAAAAGAAAAGAGGGAAATGAAGCTCCCTTATGTCCGATTCTTTTTAGCATTCCTTGCCTTCTTCCTCAAGAAGGATTACTCATAAAAGGGAGACTACCAACTCCCTCAGCTAGGGTGGGGTCCGCATCCTCGACTTCGAGCCCACTGCAAACGAAAACGTCTCTCTACTCTCAAACTACTTCGTCTCCCTCTTTCTTCGCTTTCAGCGGCAGCTACATCAGCGGTTCAACCCTCCGCTGCTACCAGGCTGCCACCACTTCATTCTCGTTGAAGAGGTGTGATCCCAGAAATCATCAACAATTCAAGTAATTAAGAGAGAGATCGAGATACGGAAGTCATCCTCATATTAGATTTAACATTTTAGTACAATTGGATGACTCTCTCTCTCTAGAGTTAAGCTCTCTAAATTGTGCTCTATTTACAAATGAGCTACTCAACACATTATATAGCCGAGCCCAAGGCCCACTAAGCACTAAGCCAATTCCATTTACAAACACAAGCCCTTTAAAAAACTTTCATATATTTAGGACATTTTCGGTCCTAACAAGAGGAAACAATCAGACACCAACCTTGGTTCTAAAAAGACCAAGAGGATCGCAAAGGAGAAACCCGATCCCCCAAAGGTTACTGACTCATGGCTTGCTTCTTCACAAGCAACGCTACATGCCTTCGTGGTCCACTCCACCACATATGCTCCCGCATCAACAACTACTTCAGCGCCTTCTGCCGCCAGTGCCATATCCGCACATTGCACGGCCTTCTCTACAATCGCTTCTACTACTCCTTATTTCGTCATCACCTCAGCACCAACGACGTCTATCGCTGACGTTCACGAGCCTATGCTGCAAAATCTGATGCAGCAAAACGCAACAGGACCCGATGGTCTCCCTCTCGGAGGAACTCAAAGTATGCCTTTCACATCCGTGTCTGAAATGGAACAAGACATGGAATACTACGGTGGAAGTAGGGACTTTGATATTTTCTCCCGACCATCAGGTATTCCAACCACCACACCTCCTTCTTCTCAACCCACTCCTACTTTTGAGCTTTCCTTTGCTCAAAATGTTTATTTTCTTACAGGTCCTAATTTGGGCACGATCACTGCCTCTATCAAAGAAGTACATGATTAGGTGGAATACCTTTCAAAGGATCTCACCAACAACACTAACGCCGTGAACAACGCCGACGACTCACTGAAGGATATCTCCACATCTCTCACTGCCAAAGTCGGTAACACTCATCTATCAGTACTGACCAAGGAAGTGAAGATCTTGCAATGAGACGTGGTCCACAACTCCTCTTCTCTCCAAACGCTGAACTCCACCGTCTCCTCCCTCAGCACCACCATAGGGACTCCACAAGGAACGGCTGATGATCTCGGCACATAGGTGGACTCCCTTAGGGGTCAGGTGAGTAATCTCATCATTAAGGTCGACTCTATCAACTATCTTCTCTCCTCCCTCCTCGACCGCCTGAATGAACCGGTGGCTCCCGCCCCATCCTTCACAGCTAACGACAGGACAAAGCTGGGGATGTCGCCTGAATTCATTCTACAAGCCACTGCAGCGATCAAAGGCCTTGAAGCCAGGGTGGATGAACTTGAGGCTGCTCGTGCCTCCGCATCAGCTGCATCTGGCCTTGAAGACAAGTACGCTAACATTGTTGCTGCTCTTGAAAATCCTCCCGCTATTGATGATGACAAAGAGAGGGAGAAAGATGCTGAAGAAGACCTCCCTCAAGCTGAGGGGGAGGGATTAAATATAGACCCCTCTCACTCTGAGGGGGAGCAAGAGAAAATCCCAACACCTCCATCTTCTCCATGGGGCAAAACGGTAGATATTGCTTCTGATGAAGAAGAAGAAGAAGAAGACGAGGAGGAAGTGGAAGTTCTCGAGGACGAACCCTCAAATAGCCCTGATGGTGGAGATGATGATGACGATGAAGAACAAGATTTTTGGTTCAAGCCAACTAACATCAGGGTCCCTGAGCCTAAAGGGGTTGTGTTCAACGAAGTAGGGGAGAAGACTAAGAAGTCTTATGCAACGAAGACCTACCATGGTAAACAAAAGGAAGTAGCTTCTTTAGGAAACCTGAAGATCCTCTTAAATGTTGAGAAAGTCCCAACTTCTCAGGGATGCCTCTCACAAATCCCCTTCTCCGCTTCTATCCATTTTCACCTTAAACTCCTCTTATACACATAGCCTATTTTTCTATCTTTTTTCCTTCCTTCAAAAGAAACTAACTTAAAATTCTTTTGATTCAGCTAGTCTTCTCCCCTGCTTGAGGGACCTGCTGAAGAACCCTTTCCATCTCAACAAATAATCCCGACTTCCAAAGCTGATGATCTGCGAATAATCCCAGTCTCAGTCCTTGAGTCTGATGAACAACAAGAAGAAGAAGAATTGCTGGCTCATTCATCGAGACCCTCTCGACCTCCTCAAAGGTCAGAGGATGAAGAACATAAAAGAATAGAGCAATGACAAATCAGCTAGAGAGTCAGTGCTTAAGAATCATTCCTACTTCTCGCCTAGAGTTTTTGTCACCCGAAGAACTTGAAGAATCTATTAGAGCTGAGCAAATCCTCAATGAGAACCAAAAGGATGCTAGATTTGCCCATAAGGTTGCTCAAAGCTCAGTCTCTGATAGGAAGCTGAAGAAATTTCCAATACGGGTTCAGGAGCAACTACTCAAGGATATTGGAAAAGAATCTCAGAAAAAGAAAAAGGTCAGTTACTCAATGTTGAATTGGTGTAGAGGGAAAGTGGACTACAGATACCATCCAAGTCGGATCATCAACATGTGCCTGAAAGGAAAGACGGTAAAGAAATCAGCAATGGTGGAATTCTCAATCACCAGAGAAAATGGGGAATCATAGATATTCTACATGTCAAAGCTTGAGCTCTACGGGTTTGATAAATGGCTAGAAGTCAAGAGTGCCATTCAGAAGTCAAAGATGAAATTCAAGACTCATGTTGAGAAGTTCCTAAATGCTCTGATCAACAGAGTTACATCTAAGATAGACTTTCCTCCTCCTCCAGCGCTTCTTCAAAACCGAAGACCTGCTCCTGCCAATAGAAAGCAATCCTCCATCTCTGATGGGCCTGCTCTCTGAAATGAAAACGACATCAAATTCTCAAGAGAAACAGTGCTCGGTCCTCCTCCTGATCTCTCAACCTTAAGCCTATCACTGCCACTGGGTGGACCTTTCATCCCTGGCCAAGTGATCAGTGATCCCTACGACATTATCTTCTTGGATTGGAATGGTGTCCTTTGCCTTCAGATATTTCAGAGTTTCCCATCTTCCCTGTCAACCAACTTAGAGATCTCGTCTACTGGTGTAATAAATCAAGACCAGGACTCTTCCTCAAAACCAATGTGCTGAATGAAGCCAATCTCATAAGACAACAGGGTGAAGTAGTTCATGATTGGATGATCCCAGAAACTGCCTTTGACGAAATGCTCTTCAAAGATGAACCTCTATAGCTTATAGATCCCATTTTGTATTCGCTTCTTGTATTTATCAGTAGTATCTCTTTGTGCTTGTAATTTAATTTCACTTGTACTTGTAATTTTCAATCTTCCCTTGTAAAAATATTTACGAAGTTAATGAAAATTTCAGTGAAGTACTTTACTCCATCAGTACTAGAAAAGATCCCTGAAAACAGTAAATAGAACACGCATCTATGAGTCACATTTAACCATATGCTTTTCAACAGTTGGCAATTTTCTTTTGTTGCTTTGTCATCATCAAATAGGGGAGATTGTTGATCCAAACTCTCTCAATGATTTGATGATGACCGTTAGAATTACTTAGTAAAATTTACAAAGAACATATGTATGTATTAATGTTTCACCATCAAGGATAAACTCACTGAGTCTATTCAGTATCACTGAAGGTGTCCACTGTTTCTTAAACGTTTTCCTCAGCGATAAATGTATATCAGTGATAATATGAGTTTGTTCAGTATCACTGATGATCGCTAGTATATCATATGTAATCAATGTTGTTTGTAATCCTAGAGGACAAGTTTCGTGACATAGATTTCATCGTTGACATCGAAGACAAAGCTGATGAACAAGTGACAAGTCTAACAATGATCTGATACGGACATCAGTGAAACCAAGACAAGTCCACACACGCGACATTTCAAGAAGAAGACTTCAGTGATAGCTGACTTACATCAGGTCTTCACTGATGGAAGTTCAACTCAGCTATCGCTGATCATGAAGCGTCCACTCCAAGAAATGTTTGTCTTATCCTCTTGCACAACTCCATACGATTGGTCATACGGGACATACCTTTGTCCAGAATCGTACAAACCACTCTGCCGCTACACTGTTCACCAGGCGGCCCAAAGCATGTTTGTAAAAGTCAGAAGCGTGCGGCCAATCAGATGCTGACACGTGTAATGTCCTCTTGCCATGTATTAAATGCATTGGGTATAAATAGGAGGAATGCCCCTTCAGTTTGAAGGTGGTCATCCCTTAACCTCTTAGTGCCTTAGAAAATTATCCTTAATTTTCTATCTTCTCTTTTCTCTCTATTTCTTAGTGCAAGAATACTTAGTGATTCTCAAGTTTGTTTAGATTAGGTATTGTACTTAATCTTATTCCGCAACAAGTTGTAAATTGTTTGATTATCAATAAACAATTTAGAAAACCATAAATCGTGTGTGTTTGTATTCAACCCCCACCCTTCGGGACCAACATCAAAAATTGTTTAGGAATGTTAACATTGAAAGGCAGGTGTATGTGTGTCGCAACCTCAACCTCATCTCAACTCATCTATAACCTCTGATGGTTGTGGAAACGAAATATCTTCTTTGCTTTAATTTAAGGAGTTCCCGAGTAACACATATGGATTCTTCGGTGGACAAGAAAGACAATTCTCCCATCGGATGTGGCACTTTAATGGCTCATATTTGGGTTTTGCTTCAGACTTGCGCTCATACTACTCTTTGTGATCAGATTGTTTGGCCTCTTCAGATCTCCTTTTGCCTTCATACTTCTCTTTGTAGTCAAGGTTGTGAGTCCATGATCTTCAACACTTCAAGTAATTGTAACAAGATGAGGAAGGAAAGAACAATTTATTATTGAAATGTAAACCTAATCTAAAGAGAGAACACAAAGTGTTTAAGATCTACATTGTGAATTATGAACTTGTTATTACAACAATACATGAAATAACCTATTTATAGCCCTTCCCCCTTGTTACAACAAGTAAGACCAAGCCCATTTACATGTCAAAGCCCATTAGTCCCAAATCCATTACTTTACAAAACTTTATAATTAATTAGGACAACTTAAATGTCCTAACAAAAGCGCTTGTGGGGAGTGGTTGAGTAGCGCTGATTGTTAGAAGACCGTTTTGTTGAATAATGCCTTCTTAAGAAAGGACATGGAGATGAAGGCCATGGCTTTCTTGATCTCATTCAGTTCGGAGTCTGAATCACTTTCTTATGGTTCCTCCTCTTTAGACTCACTTGATGTTGGTGTACGTCTTGAACTATTGCTAAAATGCTTGCCTCGTTTGTCAAACACCAGGGTCGGGGGATCAACTTGATGTTTTGCAGTTGACTTTTGTGTGCTCATCATCTATAGGACCTCGTCCTCATCTTGCATCAGCATCTCATAGAGTTCATTGATAGGAACATGCTCCATGATGTGGTTGTGGTGGATGTGGGAGGCAAAAGTTTTCCATTCGGGCTGGATATTGTTCATAAATTTGATGTTGTTCTCAGTATTTGACCTCGAGATGTTGTTCTTCTGAAGATCGTTCAGGAGCAAACAGAACCTTTCGTAAGTCTAAGTCAGAGATTCTCCATTCCTTTGCTTGAAGCTGTCGTATGGAGTGATACAGCTGTTGACCTTCAGTTGATCTCCAATCTTGTTGCCCTTTATCATTTTCGCCACTTGATCCCACATGCCTTTTGACGTTTCTTTGAAGTAGTCGATCGAAGTGTAGATGCCATTTGGTAGACACTGAACAAGATAACGCTTTGCATGCTTTTCACCATTAAATCTGTTCTTTCGTCTTCGGTCATTTGAGCATATATGTTTGGTACTGTAGTTGCTGGAACACTGTTAGCTTAGGCTGGGACATCCGCCATTGGAGTCGGCGGTGGGCCATCTTTCAAGGCTTGAAGGATGTATTCATAATTGTCCTTGGACTCTATAAAGATCATAAATATGTCCCGCCACTGAGCATATTCACCTCGGTATAGGATCGGAGGCTTAGAGTCGGTGTCGATAGCAAGAGCGTATTGAGACATCATAAATTGCACTAGGTGATCGTGAGATAGTAAGGTGATTCAAGGTGTAGTGATCTAACGTAAGGAAACCTAAGGAGTGTCCTAACGCAAGTCTAAACAGAATAAAGTAAACACAGGAAAAATAATCACTGGACAGTAGAAGTCCGGATAGGAATCCGGAATAGAATTGTCCGGGAAAAATTGGAATCTGGATGGAAGATTACTGGAAAAAAATGTGTAAGTCTGAAAGAAACCAAGTCCGGGATCCGGATGTATATGTTGATCCAAACGCTCTTAGTGATTTGATAATGACCCTTAGAATCACTTAGTGAAAAATACAAATGACATATGTATGTATTAATGTTTTGCCATCAGTGATAAAGATACTAAATGTATCACTGATGGTGACCATTGCTCTTAATAGTATTCACTTAGCGATAAATGTACATCAGTGATATCTGAGCCTGTTCGCTTATCACTGATGATCGCTAATAGTTTCAGTTGTAAGAAACGTTGTTTGTAATCTCTGAAGACAAGTTTCGCGACCAAGGAGTTCATCGCTGAATCGAAGACAAAGCTGATGAACAAGTGAAAAGTCTACTAATGATCTGATGCGGATATCAGTGAAACCAAGACAAGTCACGCTATATTTCAAGTAGAAGACTTCAGCGATAGCTGACTTACATCAGGTCCCATTGAGGAAGATCAACTCAGCGATCGCTGATCATGAAGCCTGATCTACAAGAAATGTTTGTCTTATCCCCTTTCACACTTTTGTACGATTTTTCAGAAGGACATACCTTTGTCCAGGATCGTACAAAGCACTCTGCTACTACGCTGTTCACCATGCGGCCCAAAGCTTGTTTGCAAAAGTCAGAAGCATGCATCCAACCAAATGTTGACACATGTAAAGTCCTCCTGACATGCATTAAATGCATGTGTACAAATAGGAAGAATGCACCTTCATTTCGAAGGTGGTCATCCCTGAACCTACTTAGTGCTTTAGAAAATTATCCTTAATTTTCTAACTTCTTTTCTCTCTATTTCGTAGTGCAAGAAATATGTGTGATTCTCATAGTTTGTTTAGATTAGGTCTTGTACTTAGTCTTATTCCGCAACAAACTGTAAATTGTTTGATTTATCAGTAGTATCTCTTTGTGCTTGTAATTTAATTTCACTTGTACTTGTAATTTTCAATCTTCCCTTGTAAAAATATTTACGAAGTTAATGAAAATTTCAGTGAAGTACTTTACTCCATCAGTACTAGAAAAGATCCCTGAAAACAGTAAATAGAACACGCATCTATGAGTCACATTTAACCATATGCTTTTCAACAGTTGGCAATTTTCTTTTGTTGCTTTGTCATCATCAAATAGGGGAGATTGTTGATCCAAACTCTCTCAATGATTTGATGATGACCGTTAGAATTACTTAGTAAAATTTACAAAGAACATATGTATGTATTAATGTTTCACCATCAAGGATAAACTCACTGAGTCTATTCAGTATCACTGAAGGTGTCCACTGTTTCTTAAACGTTTTCCTCAGCGATAAATGTATATCAGTGATAATATGAGTTTGTTCAGTATCACTGATGATCGCTAGTATTTCATATGTAATCAATGTTGTTTGTAATCCTAGAGGACAAGTTTCGTGACATAGATTTCATCGTTGACATCGAAGACAAAGCTGATGAACAAGTGACAAGTCTAACAATGATCTGATACGGACATCAGTGAAACCAAGACAAGTCCACACACGCGACATTTCAAGAAGAAGACTTCAGTGATAGCTGACTTACATCAGGTCTTCACTGATGGAAGTTCAACTCAGCTATCGCTGATCATGAAGCGTCCACTCCAAGAAATGTTTGTCTTATCCTCTTGCACAACTCCATACGATTGGTCATACGGGACATACCTTTGTCCAGAATCGTACAAACCACTCTGCCGCTACACTGTTCACCAGGCGGCCCAAAGCATGTTTGTAAAAGTCAGAAGCGTGCGGCCAATCAGATGCTGACACGTGTAATGTCCTCTTGCCATGTATTAAATGCATTGGGTATAAATAGGAGGAATGCCCCTTCAGTTTGAAGGTGGTCATCCCTTAACCTCTTAGTGCCTTAGAAAATTATCCTTAATTTTCTATCTTCTCTTTTCTCTCTATTTCTTAGTGCAAGAATACTTAGTGATTCTCAAGTTTGTTTAGATTAGGTATTGTACATAATCTTATTCCGCAACAAGTTGTAAATTGTTTGATTATCAATAAACAATTTAGAAAACCATAAATCGTGTGTGTTTGTATTCAACCCCCACCCTTCGGGACCAACATCAAAAATTGTTTAGGAATGTTAACATTGAAAGGCAGGTGTATGTGTGTCGCAACCTCAACCTCATCTCAACTCATCTATAACCTCTGATGGTTGTGGAAACGAAATATCTTCTTTGCTTTAATTTAAGGAGTTCCCGAGTAACACATATGGATTCTTCGGTGGACAAGAAAGACAATTCTCCCATCGGATGTGGCACTTTAATGGCTCATATTTGGGTTTTGCTTCAGACTTACGCTCATACTTCTCTTTGTGATCAGATTGTTTGGCCTCTTCAGATCTCCTTTTGCCTTCATACTTCTCTTTGTAGTCAAGGTTGTGAGTCCATGATCTTCAACACTTCAAGTAATTGTAACAAGATGAGGAAGGAAAGAACAATTTATTATTGAAATGTAAACCTAATCTAAAGAGAGAACACAAAGTGTTTAAGATCTACATTGTGAATTATGAACTTGTTATTACAACAATACATGAAATAACCTATTTATAGCCCTTCCCCCTTGTTACAACAAGTAAGACCAAGCCCATTTACATGTCAAAGCCCATTAGTCCCAAATCCATTACTTTACAAAACTTTATAATTAATTAGGACAACTTAAATGTCCTAACAAAGGCGCTTGTGGGGAGTGGTTGAGTAGCGCTGATTGTTAGAAGACCGTTTTGTTGAATAATGCCTTCTTAAGAAAGGACATGGAGATGAAGGCCATGGCTTTCTTGATCTCATTCAGTTCGGAGTCTGAATCACTTTCATATGGTTCCTCCTCTTTAGACTCACTTGATGTTGGTGTACGTCTTGAACTATGGCTAAAATGCTTGCCTCGTTTGTCAAACACCAGGGTCGGGGGATCAACTTGATGTTTTGCAGTTGACTTTTGTGTGCTCATCATCTATAGGACCTCGTCCTCATCTTGCATCAGCATCTCATAGAGTTCATTGATAGGAACATGCTCCATGATGTGGTTGTGGTGGATGTGGGAGGCAAAAGTTTTCCATTCGGGCTGGATATTGTTCATAAATTTGATGTTGTTCTCAGTATTTGACCTCGAGATGTTGTTCTTCTGAAGATCGTTCAGGAGCAAACAGAACCTTTCGTAAGTCTAAGTCAGAGATTCTCCATTCCTTTGCTTGAAGCTGTCGTATGGAGTGATACAGCTGTTGACCTTCAGTTGATCTCCAATCTTGTTGCCCTTTATCATTTTCGCCACTTGATCCCACATGCCTTTTGACGTTTCTTTGAAGTAGTCGATCGAAGTGTAGATGCCATTTGGTAGACACTGAACAAGATAACGCTTTGCATGCTTTTCACCATTAAATCTGTTCTTTCGTCTTCGGTCATTTGAGCATATATGTTTGGTACTGTAGTTGCTGGAACACTGTTAGCTTAGGCTAGGACATCCGCCATTGGAGTCGGCGGTGGGCCATCTTTCAAGGCTTGAAGGATGTATTAATAATTGTCCTTGGACTCTATAAAGATCATAAATATGTCCCGCCACTGAGCATATTCACCTCGGTATAGGATCGGAGGCTTAGAGTCGGTGTCGATAGCAAGAGCGTATTGAGACATCATAAATTGCACTAGGTGATCGTGAGATAGTAAGGTGATTCAAGGTGTAGTGATCTAACGTAAGGAAACCTAAGGAGTGTCCTAACGCAAGTCTAAACAGAATAAAGTAAACACAGGAAAAATAATCACTGGACAGTAGAAGTCCGGATAGGAATCCGGAATAGAATTGTCCGGGAAAAATTGGAATCTGGATGGAAGATTACTGGAAAATAATGTGTAAGTCTGAAAGAAACCAAGTCCGGGATCCGGATGTATGTGTTGATCCAAACGCTCTTAGTGATTTGATAATGACCCTTAGAATCACTTAGTGAAAAATACAAATGACATATGTATGTATTAATGTTTTGCCATCAGTGATAAAGATACTAAATGTATCACTGATGGTGACCATTGCTCTTAATAGTATTCACTTAGCGATAAATGTACATCAGTGATATCTGAGCCTGTTCGCTTATCACTGATGATCGCTAATAGTTTCAGTTGTAAGAAACGTTGTTTGTAATCTCTGAAGACAAGTTTCGCGACCAAGGAGTTCATCGCTGAATCGAAGACAAAGCTGATGAACAAGTGAAAAGTCTACTAATGATCTGATGCGGATATCAGTGAAACCAAGACAAGTCACGCTATATTTCAAGTAGAAGACTTCAGCGATAGCTGACTTACATCAGGTCCCATTGAGGAAGATCAACTCAGCGATCGCTGATCATGAAGCCTGATCTACAAGAAATGTTTGTCTTATCCCCTTTCACACTTTTGTACGATTTTTCAGAAGGACATACCTTTGTCCAGGATCGTACAAAGCACTCTGCTACTACGCTGTTCACCATGCGGCCCAAAGCTTGTTTGCAAAAGTCAGAAGCATGCATCCAACCAAATGTTGACACATGTAAAGCCCTCCTGACATGCATTAAATGCATGTGTACAAATAGGAAGAATGCACCTTCATTTCGAAGGTGGTCATCCCTGAACCTACTTAGTGCTTTAGAAAATTATCCTTAATTTTCTAACTTCTTTTCTCTCTATTTCTTAGTGCAAGAAATATGTGTGATTCTCATAGTTTGTTTAGATTAGGTCTTGTACTTAGTCTTATTCCGCAACAAACTGTAAATTGTTTGATTTATCAATTAAACAATTTAGAAAGACAAAAATCTTGTGTTTGTATTCAACCCCCCCCCCCCCCCTCCCCATCTACAAACTTAATACTTCTATAACCTTTCGGGACCAACAAGTGGTATCAGAGCAGATTGTTTAATCTTCAAAACAAGATCTTGCTTATACTAATCTCTTCCTTGCTATTCTTCATATGGCAAATAATACAAACACAAACTACATTGATAATGGTTCTCTTGCCAAACCTCCTCGATTTAGTAGATACAACTTCAATCTCTGGAAGAATCGAATGGCGCTTTTCCTAGAAGGCGTAGATCCCACTATACCTCACTATGTGGAAAATGGACCTTATATCCCATTCATTATCGATGCTGCTGTTCCTGCCACTGCCACCACTCCCTTCATTCCTGAGAGACAACTTGTCAAAGAAGTTTCTTAATGGACTGAAGAAGACAAGAAAAAGGTGGTCATCGATACAAAGGCCAGATCAATCATTTCTATAGCCCTACCTGATGAGGTCTACCATTCCATAATGAACCTAAAATGCTCCAAATCCATGTTGGACACAATCTGTGTTCAATATGAAGGTACTGCTGACGTACAAGAGTCCAAAAGAATAAATCTGGTAAGACAGTACGAAAGTTTTATTTGTGGTAACAATGAAACTTTATCTGAAGTTCACCAACGTTTTAACTGCTTACTCATTGATTTGAAAATTGTTGATAAGGTCTATTCTAACTCCGAGACTCTGACAAAGTTCTTGGAATGTCTTCTCGAAAGTTCAGACAATTACACCATGTGTCTTAAACTTTCAAAGGATCTTAAATACATGACCTTAAGTACTCTTTTTTGCACTATGCTCAATCATGAGCAGTCGTGTCAACATAAGAAGATTCTTGTCAAAGATTCCAAAAGCACACATGTTGCTTTACTCTATTCAGAGTTAATTCCCACTCAGCGATCTTCTGTCACTATCACTAAGTTGGAATCTAACTCTGATGATTCATCAGAAACGGATCCTTTAGAGCTTGATGAATCTCTAGCTCTCCTGACTAACTCTTTCAAGAGATTCGCTAGAAAGAGTAACTTCAGAGTAAATAAACCTCTCACTATCACTGATAAGCCTAAATCATCTCCTATTTATAAGGCTACTGCCACTTGCCATAACTGTGAAAAGATAGGTCACTTTGCTAGTGAGTGCAGGTCAAAGAAAGTATTGAAAACTTCTTCATCCTTCAAGAAATCCTCTACTTCTATGACTAGAGATGACAAATACTTTAAACTCAAAGAAAAGTATGAAAAGCTGAAAAACTACAAGAGAAAAGGTAAAGGTCTAATCGCTGAAGAACACGATTGGGCTGAATCTGATGAAGAATCAGATTTTGATGAAGAAGATGAGGCCAGTCTCTGTCTTATGGCCGAAATCCAAGAAGTAAAGGAAGAACCAGTTGAAATTCCCTACTTTTACGTCTCAGGTATCTACTTCTCGTTCTCCAGCTATTATTGACGCTGATAGACGTCGTGCTATCGATGTACTGACTATTGATTTATATGACACCCTGAATGGCAAGACCAACGCTGAAAAACAAAATCTAGATTTATCTGAACAACTTAAAAATTGTCATTTAAAAATACAAGAGCTTTCTAAAATAAGAGAAAATCTGAAAGATCAGGTCTATGTAAATCAAGTCATCAGCATTGAACGCGAGCAAGCTATCGCTGAACTAAAAGCTGAGAAAGCTATTTTTGAAGGATGGTGTAAGTCCTCAACAAAGATCAATGAGATAATCGGTGCTCAGATTCTTGTCAGTGACAGAAGTGGTCTAGGTTATAATGCTAACGCTGAAGAACCAACCAAAGATTGTTCCATGCTTAAGTTTCGAATGTTTGTTTCTTCAACGCCTAACACCTCATCATCTCAATGCTCTTCTTCTAATAATCTTATCCCTGAGGATAAATCCACTTTAAGCCCCAAACTTAAAGATAAAGGAAAAAATATTTACTAAAACCTCAGAAGGGTACCAAGGTGCCAAAGCTGAAGAAATCTGTTAGGACACTATTGTTGTCCTAAATATATTAGAAAGTTTTGTAAAGCAAAGGCTTTGTATATGGGCTTAGGCTTAACTGTTGTAACAAGTGAGGAAGCATAAATAGCATTTGTAATGTAGTTTGTAATAACACTTTCCATAATTCAAGATGTAGCCATTAAACAATCTTGTTCTCTCTAGATTAGTTTTCTCTCTATAATAAATTGTTCTTCCTCTTCTTGTTACATAATTCTTAGATTGTTGAAGATCATGGGCCTAACAAAATCTATACCTTCAGCTAATCAACCTTCTACTTCCACGGACATGATCCCTAAATTTGTTCAGCGATCAACTCCAAGGATAAGAGTTGATATTATAGCTAAGAAATTTGACGAACCTAAGGTTCCTCCGAAATATGATGCTAAAGGCATTCTTGGTACAGGCCCTGCTCATTTAAAAATATCAAATGATTATGCCTATGGTCCTAAAGCTACTTTCAGCTATAGGAAATGCTATCACTGCGGACTTACTGATCATATTGCTAGTAAGTGCCTCACAACCACCAAAGCTGAGAAATCAGCTAAGGTGAAGATGACTACCTCCAAGGCAAAGAAGATCACCCCAGTTGAAAAACAAGCCAAGGTGAAAAATGCAACTAAGGTTAAGAAATTAACCAAAGTGAAGGTTACCACTGGCACTGAATCATCAGATGCTGTAAAGACCGATGATACTTCTACTTCCTCTACCACTGACAATTTCGGACCCATAGTTAAGTGGGTACCAATTCAAAATTAATCTTCCTTATGTTTGCAGTCTCGAAGGGTACTTGGTATCTTGATAGTGGATGCTCTTAACACATGACTGGAAAAAGAAACCTGCTCACTGAATACAAGGAAGAAAAAGGTCCCTAGTGACCTTTAGTGGAAATGGAAAATGATATACCCGAGGGTTTGGTGTACTTTCTAATGGTACAACCACCTTCAGAAGAGTCGCTTACGTAGAAGGACTGAAGCACAATCTTCTTAGCATCAATCAGCTATGTGATAAAGACTACAAAGGTTGCTCTACTAAGGAAGCATGCTTTATCACTCATAAGAAAGAAAAGATTGCTCTTAGCGGCTATCGTTTGGAAAAAAATTATGTCATAAACATGGACTCAACAACCACTGAGAACATTTGTTTTCTATCCAAAGCTTCATCAGATGTCAACTGGCTATGGCATAAGAGGCTCTCTCATCTAAACTTTAAAACGTTGAACACTCTCTCCTCCAAATAACTAGTCACTGGCTTACCTCAGCACTCATACGCTAAAGAATCTCTATGTTCAGCGTGTGAAAAAGAAAAACAAACAAAATCTAGTTTCAAGTCAAAACAAGTGTATTCAGTGACAAATCCTCATCAGCTCCTCCATATGGATTTATTTGGCCCTCTCAACATACAATCCATTGTTGGAAAGAAATACATTCTTATCATAATAGATGAATTCTCTCGCTATACCTGGGTTATGTTCCACTGTACGAAGAGTGAAACCTCAGAAGAACTCATCTCATTCGTCAGGAAAATGGAAGTCCTGAACAATATGATTGTTTGCTCAATAAGGAGTGATCATGGAACTGAGTTCAAAAATAGTTCTCTTGATAACTTATTTAAGAGCAATGGCATTTATAACAACTTCTCAACAGTGAGAACACCTCAGCAGAATGGAGTTGCTGAAAGAAGAAACAGAACGATCATCGAAGCTGCCAGATCCACGCTCAGTGATTCTCATCTTCCAACTCAATTTTGGGCAGAAGCTGTCAACACTGCCTGTTTCACGCAGAATAGGTCGCTGATCGTCAAAAGATTCAACAAAACGACCTATGAACGTTTCCATGGGAGAAAGCCATTTATCATCTTTCTTCACATCGTTGGTTGTCAATGTTTCATTTTAAACAACAGAGATTCTTTTGGAAAGTTCAACCCCAAAGCTGACGATGGAATATTTCTAGGATATTCTTCTATATCCAAAGCCTTAGGAGTCTTCAACAAGAGAAGACAAACTGTAGAAGAAACCATTCATGTCACCTTTATTGAATCTCGTTCAGCGAACTCTAGACCTACTGTTGATAGCGAAGAACTGAATCAGTGGATGTTTTCTCATTATGGGAATCAGAAGCTAACCTTAACCCTGAACCTCAGGTCAACAACCCAATCGCTGATGATGATCCTATTATCATTCCTAGCATGCAGACAAGTGAAGCTGAATCCTCCTCTTAGGAATCAGTTGTCCTCAATAACACTTTGCCTCCTTCTAAACCCTCAACCTCTGAAATCCTATTCACTTCATAACAATCAGTGAATGAAATCTCATCTGAACCTCAACAAATTATATCTGGTATACCTAAATCCACTGCTGCTGAAGCTTCTTCTTCAACACCTCCTGAAGTTCTATCTGGGTTAGTGATTCAAGCTCCTGCTTAGAGATGGACTTTAAATCACCCAGTTTATCAAATTCTTGGTGATCTAAACGCAGGTATTCAGACTCGACGAAGTTCAGGTAACATTTGTTTATTTGTTAATTTTATTTCACTGATTGAGCCAAAGAAAAATGATGATGCCCTCAGAGATCCAAATTGGGTTAGTGCTATGCAAGAAGAGCTGACTGAATTTAAAAGAAACAAAGTTTGGAACCTTGTTCCCAGACCATCTAACAAAACAGTGATAGGCACTAAATGGGTTTATAGAAACAAGTTAGATGAATTTGGTATTGTAACCCGCAACAAAGCTAGACTAGTTGCTCAAGGATACAGACAAGAGAAAGGCATAGAGTATGATGAAACCTTTGCCCCATTGGCAAGACTTGAAGCAATTCGACTTTTTCTAGTCGATGCAGTTCACAAAGACTTCAAAGTTCATCAAATGGATGTCAAGTCTGCGTTTCTCAATGGAAAGCTGAATGAAGAAGTCTACGTTGAACAACCACCAGGATTCGCTGATCCTAAGCATCCAGAGTATGTCTATAAACTAGATAAGGTACTCTATAGATTAAAGCAATCACCTCGTACATGGTATGACACTTTATCCTCCTTTCTTATCACTGAAAAAAATTTGAACGTGGTAAAATCGATAATACTCTATTTTTCAGAAAGGTTAAAGGTCATATTATTCTTGTTCAAATATATGTCGGTGATATTATATTTGGTTCTACTAACCCATCTTTGTGTACTCATTTCGCTGAACAAATGAAAAACGAATATAAAATGAGTATGGTAGGTGAGCTGACTTACTTCCTTGGACAACAAATCTAGCAAAGCGATAAGGGTACTTTTATCCACCACGGTAAATACGATAAAGATATGTGGAAGAAATTCGATCTAACTCAAAACTCCGCTATGAAAACCAATATGGTACCTCCGCTGACACTTAACAAGGATCCCTCTGAAAACCTGTTAATGTCACTGCCTATAGAGGGATGATCGGCTCTCTTCTATATCTTACATCGAGTGGTCCTGATATCATGTATTCTACTTGTCTTTGTGCACGATATCAAAACTGAACCCAAAGAATAAAATTTGATCGCTATAAAACGAATTTTCAGATATCTGAAGGGTACACCCAACCTAGGTCTTTGGTATCCCAAAGACTCAGGGTTCGATCTAACTGCCTATTCAGATAGTGATTTTGCATGTTACAAACTGGATAGAAAAACCACCACAGGTGGCTGTCAGCTCCTAGGTGGAAAGCTGGTAAGTTGGACAAGTAAAAAGCAAAATTTAGTGTCCACCTCTACAGTTGAAGCTGAGTATGTAGCTGTTGGAAGTTGTTGTGCTCTGTTCTTATGGATGAGAAACCATCTATTAGACTATGACCTTCAGCTAACTAAAATTCCCATCTATTGTGACAACACTAGTGCCATCGCTATAGCAAACAATCCAGTGCTACACTCAAAATCAGATATCATTTTATCAGAGATCATGTGATAAATGGAGATATAGAACTTCGCTTTTTTCCAACTGACTATCAGTTAACCGATCTTTTTACCAAACCTCTTGATGAGACAAGATTTAACTATCTCATCAGCGAGCTTGAAATGCTAAAACTTGAAGATTAACTCTTTAGTGGTTACGCATTGGGTCAGTGATAAAATCTATCTCTCTTATTCATCATCTAATCTCTAAATAAATGTTCACTGATACTAAAGTATGTTTCTCTATCTGTGAGTTCCAGATCAGTGCAACGAACAGTAGAAATCAATATGTAGAATACAATCAGTATGATTTCAATACGTCATCCATATAACTTTCATTAATCAGAGAGAATTACAATGCAATTGAAAGTGAAATATGACAACTGACTTTAATTTCTAAGGCAAACAAACATTATATACCATGGGCCCATGACATTAAAGCCCATGGCCCGTTACACATAAAAGGCTCAAAATGATAAATAACAAATTAACCCTTAAACTTCTATTCAACCTGATTTTGACCCTAACAATCTCCCCCTTTGAATTGAAGTTCGAGTTCGCGTCAGTTCTCGACGTATTTTTTTCGGAGCGCAAAGTGGATCTCGAACATTCGGATGGCTCGGCGATAGTCGATGCGGTCTTCTATCACTTCTAATGCATTTCGTGCGGTTGTCTCATTTAAATTGGGGATAAATGATGTTTTTCGATTTTCGGATTCATAAGTGATGATGTTACTAATAGCATCTTTGACTTTGAGGAGTGTGCCATCGCATAATCTGTCGACCTGGCTGAAGCGAAGAAACCTCTTTTCTTTTTGATCGTTGAGGTATACTATCCCAAATTCCGGTTCTAGAAGCAGTGCGTTCTCGGGATACATCTTCAGCTCTGGTGCTTTCAGGTTCGGTTTTAGCAGGTTTACCTTCTTTGCTCTGTTCTCGATTCCCATTTGAAAATCTGTGAGGTACGACATCATGATTTTGTGAATCAGGAATCGACAGACAGCCTCAAGCGCTTTGGTTACATGAAGTGGTCGGATGGTTCTGGTTCGGAGGTCTTTCAGTATAACGTAGAAGTCGAATAGTCTGAGGTTCTTAAAGTCAGCTTCGGAAAATCTCCATTCATTACCGTCTTCGCGTCGGACAGTGAATACTGGAAACATGACTCTAAGGATTCGACCTGTTTGGATGTTTAGCACTTCAGAGATTTTGTGCTTGGTTCGGACTTGGCTAACTGGCAGACACCGCTTCATGGCATTTAAGTATTGGCTTTGGTATTCCTTGTCAAAATGAGAAATCCCAAGGCAAAATGTTGGCTCGATGGGGCGTAACCTATGAACATAGAGCTTCTTCAGAGATTCCTCCAGGTGAGGAATAAGGATCATGATCTTCTCCCATCGAATTTGTTGCTATGGAGGAGGAGGATGATCAGAAGTTGTTGGTTGTTGAGGACATGTCGGTGGTATAGTAGAAGTCTTGGGAGCCTGTGTAGAGTGGGCAGGTGTTCCATACAGATTTTGTAGCAGAAACTGGTCATAATCAACGTTGTCGTCTTCATCAGTAGGAAAGATCAAGTTTACCTGGAGATTTATTGCACTGGCGGCTTTTTCGTACCATGCATTTTCAGTCTCGGGGTCGATCTCGGAATCTGGATCAATCAGATCAAGTACAGGCCTTTCTGATGCAGAATAAGTGACACATTCCTGTGATTCTCCCTCGGGCTTTTCAACCGTTGGGTCTTCGTCGTCTGAGATGTCCATGTCTATTACTATCTCAGCGAGACTCAGCTGGGCTTCAGGTTCGTCTTCGGTTGCAGTTGCTACAGTTGATGGTTCCGGTTGAACCGTTGTAGTAGTATCAGTAAGGATCGGGGCGGACACGCCTAATCGCAGTCTTTTATTCTCCCCCTCACGGTCATCCTGATCATCATGCCTTCGCTTTAGTCCGTCGGCTTGACTTTTGCAGGTTTCTTCCATGGAGGCGACTCTCTCGGATAAAGTGGTTAGGGCGTGCTGAACTTCCTTGAGAGTAGCGTCAAGCTGATCCAAACGAGTGTTGACGGATTGTGATCTAAAAATGGAAATAAGGTATGCTTCAGTCGAGGAGTCAGTATCTATAGTCTGTAGAAGTTGGGCTAGGAGCATGGTCTTCAAGGTATCCACCGAGTAAGTGGGTTGTGCAGGTGTCGGGGGAGGGATCGGTGCGGTTTCGGGTTCTACTAGCTTTTCCTTCCCTTTAAGCAGATATTTTACCTTGTCGAGCTCGGTCCAGAACTCCTCCGTCAGTTTCTCTCGGACAACCATTAGGGCGTCGTCCAAATACTCCCTTGACACAAAGTCGAGTAAGGTAACACCGGGGTCACTTAGAGCACCCGTTGAGACATCTACCTTAGAGGTAGTGCCACCTACGTTCACGGATGGCAAAGGTGTGGGCGTGGTAGGATTTCCTTCCGATCCTCGCGTTCCGCCCGTAAGCAGAAACACTACGGAAGTTCCGATTGGGTCACGGAGAGCACCGATGTTCGTTGTCTGATCCTGTGTCCGAGTGAAGGATTCTAAATATGTAGCAAATGGATCTAGACTCGATGGTGCATTGAAAGAAGTCGAGAGTGGGGGCAGATGCTCTCTATTTTCAATACCCAATCTATCCGATTGAGAAAAAGGTAGATTATGTACTAAATCCCCGTATTCAAATGAAACACCCATATGTTGAGAGATGGGTGAGTGGCTTGGAGGGGTGTGCAATTGTGCCGTTAGGTCCACGACGTCTTTTTCAATACCTCGTCCCAACAAATGAGACGAAGTAGCAGATGCGGCTACCTGGGCAACACTGGGCTGGATTCGCTCTGAATCCTCTTTATTTTTATGGCTTTCTCTCTCATGATTATTTTTCGATCTAACATCACTTTGTCTCACCACTTCTGTATTTTCAACTAATACTCCCTCCTCTCTCCTTGTGTCTCCCATAATAGGTTCAGCTGTTGGGATAGTAGAGGGTGTGGGTGAGGCTGAAGGAGAATCTTCAGTTAATGGAGGGTGACTACCGATACGGTGTGGAATCAGGGATGCGCGAATGGCTAGGTCCGTATCGGTGTCCATACTATCAAATTCGACATTTTCGACCTGGATGGACGGAGATATCGACTCTGTAGTGTCCGTACCGGGATCTACTTCGAGCAATGGGGTGGCAGAAGTGACCGGGACCTCGTGTTATCTAGTCGACGGTCCAACCTTATCAGTAGGACGAGTGGTTTGTACGGGTGGGTGTTGGCTTATTCCGGGCTTCCTGGATTGGGTAATACCGGTACGCGTATCCAATGCACCGCCCGTGCCTGTTCCCCTCCCTTGTACTCTCAAAACACACCGTCCGGGAGCCCCAGCTACCTGGACTCTACCTCCTCTCGTCCTTGGACCCTCACGTCGCTCAGGTCTATGTCCCTGGGGAGGTCCCTCTGGCTCTGGCTGGACCATGGGATTCCCTAACTCTGGCCTGTATTCTATCACACTCGGTGCATTAGGGTCCGCATGTGCCAGTAAGTGTTATGGGATAGGCATGGCAGGGGTGGTCGGTGGGTTACGAATCACTAGATATTGTAAGTTGAAAGGAGGACATACCGGGTGATTGATACGCCTCGGGATGAGTGGATTCGCCTCCATTTGTTGTCGGACGGCCAGGGAAAAGAAGCGCGAAAATGGTAGAAACTTCTTTTTGGATCCGCCAGTCGTGCGGATGGCTTGCACAAGTTCACGCCAAATGATTGCTGAGTAGTTAATGTGGCGGTTGTAGCAGACTGCGTGGAACAGTCGAAGAAAGTCGTCTGTGCATTGGTCTATCCCCTTCCAACAGGAGGACAAACATCTGTTCATAATCGTGAACAGTGTATACCAGACCGGTGCGATATACTTTCGATTGAATGCAGATGGGCGGTTGAGCTCGGGGTGATATCCAAGTGCGCGGATGTCAACGCATAGTGTTGTGTCATGGACGGCGGGTGCGTACGCGGCATGTCCTCCGACAGTAGGTTCCGGAAGTGATAATAGTTGTCGGAATGAGTCCGGTGTGAGTGTGAGTGGGTGATTCTCGATGCGTGCTGTGATGGTCTGGGTGTTGTTGGCAGTGACAACTCTAGCCGTGCGCCACACTTGGTAAACGTAGAGTACGGGCACATCAGTTGTGGCGGTGAGTGCTCGACGAAGTGGGTGGCCGAGCATGATATCGACAACCACTCGGTGTGTGGGCCGGAATTCGGCAGCGTCTAGATGGTGGTTGTTGGCTGCAATTTCAATTCCATGGTCCTCGAGAACCAAAGTATTGTCGGCTGCTTCGTCAATAAATTCTTCTTGAGGAGGAATGTTCTCCTGTTGTTGATCTTGTTGATCCGCCATAAGTATACCTATAAAACAAAGTGTTAGATGTTGGACGAGATAAAACCAATTTTGATGCGTACCTTAGTATTTGAATGGCTCAATCAGCGGTTGATTGGGGACTGACAGTTAGAGAGGACATTGGGAATGCCAATTTTGGAAAATGGCAAAAGCACAGGACTCAAGCAGTGTCCGGATAAACAGGGTATCCGGACATATAGGACTTACCGGATGAAGGTGAGATACCGGATAAGATGCACTTACCAGATGAAATATGGTTACCGGGTAAAATAGAGTGTTCGAAAACATGATGCTTACCGGAGAGAATTGGGTACCCGGTCAAGAGCAGGTTACCGGATGAAAAAGGGTTTCCGGATAACTTCCCATCCGGATTGTCGAACTTACCGGATATAAAAGTATCCAGACAACATTGGGTTACCGGACGAACGAGTTTACCGGGTATGAGAAATGTGTCCGGGTAACATGAATGTTACCGGACGTGATGGTAGTTACCGAATAAATTAGGGTTCCCGGACGACTTACCGCGGTACCCGAATCGACTAAAAACACCATCAAAAACTAAACCTACTTGGTTTAGATAGTTCTAAGTGCAAATATACGCCACAAACCATGATTAATCGGGGTCTAGAAAACAAAATTTGACCAGAATGTGAATCGACCCAAACTGGGGTTTAGAAACCCGCGGTCGATCCTCTAATCGACTAAAATCGCCGGTGAAAAGTCAAAGCAAATGTTACAAAGTAATCGACGGGTGATTTCGTGGAAAATGGAGCACGAATGAGAGAAATCCGAGAGATACCGGCTGCGAGTATGTCGAGAGGGTTTAAGAGAGAGTTTTCTAAGAATCCGGGTAAAATGAAGATGTGGTTTCCGGATGCCTTAAATAGGGGCCACTTACCGGTTATCTTACCCGGTCCGGTAAGTTGTTACCCGGTCACTTACCGGATAATTGTCCGGATAGTTCAAAAATTGGTCAATGTTGTCCCTGAACTTTGAAAAGAAAAAAATTCTCTGCTCCCCCTCGACCTTAGCATGGGTAGTTCCCTGCTCCCCCTCGGAACGTGCATGTGATTGAGTCGGGGAGACGACAACTCTAAAAAAAACATAAGATCGGTCCAGATCCTGATGGTAAGAAGGTAGATCTAAGGACTTATCGAGGTATGAACGGGTCACTCATGTATTTAACTTCAAGTCGTCCAGATATTATGTTTGCTACATGTTTATGTGCAAGATTTCAGGCAAATCCGAAAGAATCTCATCTCGGAGCGGTTAAGCGCATCTTCAGATATTTGAAAGGAACGACTTATCTTGGACTATGGTATCCGAAAGGAACGGGATACGAGCTAACATCTTATTCTGACGCTGATCATGGTGGAAGCTTAATGGATAGGAAAAGCACTACCGGACATGTACAATTCTTGGGAGATGAATTAGTGAGTTAGGCGTCGAAGAAACAGAATTGTGTTTCAACATCTACGACGGAGGCTGAATATGTTGCTGCCGCAAACTGTTGTTCACAAGTCTTATGGATGAAGATTCAACTAATGGATTTTGGCTGTAAGTATGACAAAATTCCCATTTATTGTGACAGTAAATTTGCGATTGTAATTTCAGTGAATCCTGTCCAACACACGAAGACGAAGCACGTTGATATTCGATATCACTTCATCAAAGACCATGTCGAGAAAGGTACAATTGAACTTTACTTTGTATCTACTGAATTTCAACTTGTCGATCTTTTCACTAAATCTTTGGATGAGAAACGTTTCAATTTTTTAATTTCAAAGTTTGCCATGTTGAACAGAAAGTTTGAATATTCATAATATTCATTCAATACGTTGAAAATCTCTATTATTCATTCAAGCTTCATATCTTGATTGAAAAATATTAATTTTCATCTTATTGAATATTTATTATGATTATTTCAAAAGTTTATGTTTTTAGTAATATACATAGTTTCTTTCAATTTTTCTATCTTTCACTTGTCATTTTCAAATTCTATATCTTTATGGTATATGTGCAGTTTGATGTGTTTGTGCATGTGTTTAGGGGGAGAAAAGAAAAGTTTTTGATCATTTGTCAAGGGGAGCATGAAATACTAATCATACATGTGTTGATCAAATCATGTTTGAGTCTATAGGTAGATATTCAGATCACTCATTGAAGACAGAAGTAAGTATTTGTAATCTGAATTTTTGGGCAAACCTTACTTGATGGAAAATTATTTTGCAAAATCTATGCATCAATGTAGGGGGAGCAAAATGAGTTTTGAAATTGAAGATTTGGGAAGAACCAATTAAAAGTTGGACATCTTTTAACTTGGAAAATCATTTTACGAAAAAGTTGAAATTTTTCTTGAAAATGTCTAAGTGTGAAGAGTTGTCGCTCAAAGCATAATGCGATCAATATTTTTATCGCCTAAGCTTTGACCGAGAACCTTCCTCATCGCACAAGCATTATGCGCTAACTACTGTTCATCGCATAAGCTTCATGCGATCAAAAGTCTAATCGCACATGTGTCATGCGATTAAACACTGTTCATCTGTGCTCATCGCACAAGCTTTGGTCGATAACTTTGAATCCTTCATCGCATATGCTTCATGCGATGAATATGAACTACTCGCATATCGTTCATGCAACTAGTTTGACGCGTGGAAGGTCAACCGTTGGACCAATCAGATTGTGCCACGTGTCACAAAACCCTGAGTTGTATATATAGAGCGGTTCTTCAAATTTTTCAGTTTTTCACGACTTCTTTGAAACCCATACTCTCTCAACTGTTAATCTTCGAAATCGTGATCTGTTGTTGTCTCTTTGTTGCATTCGATTCATGATCATTACATGTCAGTGATTCTTTGCTTTTTACTTCATTTCATCTGTCTCATTACTATCGATTTGATGTTTAGTTGGGTAAAAATCGAAAATATCGAGAATGCTCATCTTCTTGGTTTAATCTGATCATTGTGTTAGTTATTTGCTTACAAAATGATAAGATAGGATTTCTGTTAACAAAACGACACTAGGACACTCGATTTTATACGTTTTTATTCACTTCCATAGAATCTGGGTTGAATACTTTCGATAGGTTCTAAGTATTCAAAGTTGTCGCACAATATATGTATTCAAATATTCAATGTTCTCACACAGTATTATCATTCATCTTAATCGCACAAGTTTCATGCGATAACTTCTTTCATCGCACAAAGCTTTACGCGATTAACTGTGTCATGCGACTACCTTGTGTTTTGTGCGATAACTTCCCAAACTTAGGAAATTTTGAGATCTTTCTCAAAAGTGGCTACTTGCGAATTTTATCCCGATGATCTAACTTGTTCCCAAACAGATCCAATGGCACGAGTTCATGAGCATGGTGATGGAAATTCTTCTGACGAAAACACTGTTATTCCATCACATCGGTCATCACATCCTTCAGTTAATGCCAGAAACCTTGATGATGATCTGATCCGGCCTGCTGATTATCTAAAAATTCAGCACAACAATTTTACCTTCGACATGAATGTGAGAATGGATTATCACATCATCGTCGAAATTTTGAAAGGTCATCCGCTCAGAACTATTTTGGAGAAGACAGAGCTTGTTCCACTAATCTACTTACAACAAGCCTGGTTTACCATTCAGTTTATGCCAGTTTCAGACACCAACCAGTTTTTTACACTCAAAGTTGATCATTTTGATGCAAAGCTTACACTGAAGAGACTCAGAACCGTTATGGAACTACCTATGTCAAACAACTTTGATGATATGATTTCTGAAGAGGATATGTGTCGGGATATCATTGCGTTGGGATACAATGATATTGTTGATGGTGTTTTAGTCCGTGCTTCGAATTTCAAAAGAAAGTATCTACCACCAATCTGGTATACCTTGTTCAGTATAGTCAACAGATGGCTGACCTCCAAGCATACAGGACTTGATAGATGTAGCATCTCTGTTATGAGGATGTTTCATGCTATCGCATTTGACAGGAAGATCGATTTTGCTGTGCTTATTTGGAATGAACTGATCGAGGTGGTCACGGATAAAGCTAAACCATTTTAAGCAATAAATTTTGTACCATTTCAAAGATTCCTACAGATAGTTATTCAGTACATCATGAATGCAAATCCGGAGATTCCGAGACGACAAGGAGTCGTACTTGGTCCACCCCAATGGATGCATTATATTCGCATTCCAACCAACTTGGTATTTCCTCATATCATGGTCATACCTGAATCTGTACTTGCTTACGCTGACCAGGAGTCACCATTTGTGAGTGAGTATAGAGAAGAAAATGCACTTATAGTCTGGCCAGATCCGGAGGGAGCTACCCAAAGTGCCATCCAACTAGGAGAGAGGAGTGATGGTATAGATCTTAGAGAGAGAGTTCAGGATACTGGGGTACCTGAACAGGGCGTGTTGAGAGCTAAAAATACTGTGAGGGGAACTGGAGAAGGGGGTGCTCCTGGCCAGTCGTCCCGTTCTCTTGATGAAGAAAGTCTTGGTTCTTCAGATTCCGAAGACGAAAATGATGATGTATTTGCTGATATAGATGATCCAGCCAATGTTTATTTTGCAAGTTCAAGTTCTGACGAGGCAGATGATGAGGCAGAAGATGATAGTTCTGATAATGATCAACCTGATGATCATAACGATTTTGAGATTGTTGTAAATACTGAGACCAACTCTGGTGCTCGAGGAGATATAAGGTGTTCGGAGGGAGAATTAGTTGAAACAGAAAATGAAGTGAGGTTAAGTGAGAAGGAAAGAAAAAAAGATGGTGAGTGTGAGTCAGGATCAACCAAAGTTTTAACTTATGATCCTATCCAAACCGAGTCAACCCGGGTAGCCACATCTACTGTCAATGAGCGTTCGTCGTCATTAGACATTGAAACAGACATAGTGGACCCAGCTATGTGTTGCACAACCCCACTTAGCCACTCATCGAGTTCTCAACAAGTTGATGTTTCAATTTCTCATAGGGGATTAGCACAAAATCTATCGGCAACACAATCGGTGTTTTCTGGTATTGAAACAGGTAGGAAATTGCCCAGATCACCAACTTCAATTCTGAGCACTTCGAGTTTAGGACCCTTTGGAACAACTTCATTTTCTAGGACACTTATGACGACAGTCATGACACCGTTGGTGACACCAAACATTGGAATTCTTCATGATCCAATCGGAACGCCCAGAGTATTGCCGCCATTTGTTGGTTCTTTATGAGGACCGGGTGGAAGTCATGTCAACGCTAACACCATGCCAGCGTTGAACACGGTCCATGCAGTCTCTTCGACTGTCATGCAAACCAGAAACCTAAGTGGTCTGGGTGTTACCCCAGTTCAGGCTCAAAATATCAGATCTTTGATGGGTCCTCCTCCTCATAATTTTGTTTCACTAAAACTTTTGGAGTTGGCGATTGGTTCTTTGAATAATTCTTACAAAGCTCAGTCTGCAAAATTGAAAGAGATTGTTGGGAAACTGTCTGACGAAGTAAGTCGAGCAGTGAAAGGGAAATCTGTTAGTGAAACACCAGCTACTGAATCCGAAGCTCAACCTGATCCAAAATCTCAGCCTATACCTCAAAGCAAGGCACCTCCTAACCTTCCTTTACGTGAACTTAAATCTCAGTTGTTAACCCGATTGTTAGAACAAGGTGATAATAACTCCGGAGAAGAGTTTGAGTTAGTTGGTTTATTGAGATGACAAACCCAGATACAAAACCAGTTACCTATCCAAGCTGATATCCATACCTTAAACAAATCCATTTCTGTTAGCTCCAATCTTTCAGTATATGAAAGTAGTGAAAAATAGGCTAAGTATAGAAGTGTTCGACAGAGGCTCTGTCGAGTAGCCGAGTAACCGAGAAGACAGAAGTCTTCGACAGAGGCTCTGCTGGGTTAACAAAGAAGACCGAAGTAAAGAAGCAACAGAAGACACTTCTAAGCGGATAAGACCACAGAGCTTCTGTCATACTTGACAGAGCTTATGTGGTAAAAAGAAGATCTACGCAAAAGATCTTAACAAGGACGAACATGCTTCTTACAATACCTACCATTCGAAGGTTCCAAAGATCAATCGTACAAAGGTGTGACCTGACAACTCCATGTGTCAAACTCTGATAGGTTTCCGCCTAAAGCTGAATACGAAGCATTTAATGAACGTTGTATCTGCAACAGTTCCAGAATAGTGTTTTGTACCTTCCAGCCCATATTACTCAACAGTGTCTTTGTACCTTCAGTCCTTATTGTCCCCTTTACGAGTAGTATAAATAGAAGGTTCATGTGAACTCTTCTATTAAGCTTAATACCACAAAAATACACATATATCATTAAGCTTTGCACTTCTCACACACACCATTAACTGCAGATTTCTTGTTAATCCTTTGAAGTTCTTGGTGTTCTTAATACATATCAAATAGAGTAATCTTTGAGATATTCATCTGTTCTTACATACTGTTTATTTGATATTGTGTGTTCTTCTACCTTACATTATCTTTCAGTTCATAAATACGCTCCCGCACCATATCTAAATCTGAACTAACTGAAAGTTAAGATCATTGTTTAAGCAAAACAGGAACCAACAATTGGTATCAGAGCAAACCTTGATTTTTAATATCAAGGGATCCACTCTAAAACAATGATTTTTGGTAGAAACTTGGATTTTTAACCTATTCTTCATATTATTCAAACAGTTTCTGTTTTTCTGCCATTTTCGATTCATTCAAACTTTGGTAAACTTATAGAATATGTTATTCTGGTTAAAAACACCATTTTAGTGCTCAACTTAAAGCTTTTAAGCTTAAAAACTTCATACGAAGCATCCACTTCATACTCTGAAAAGTCTGCTGTTAAAACCCTTTTCTGGATAATTTATCTCTCTAAAAATGACAAATACAAACAACTTCCTCTATGCTGGTTCCTTAACCAAACCTCCCACTCTTCTTAGAGAAGAATACCCTCAATGGAAGATTCGAATGATTCACTTCTTTGAGGGTACTGACAAAGAACTGGTTTATTGTATCCGTAACCCTCCTTTCATTCCCATGATAACTGTACCTCGTGTTCCTAGCACAGACGACACACCTGAAATCCCAGAACACACGAAACCAAAGACCCAGGAAAATTGGTCTGATTCTGATTGGGCTAAATACGAAGTTGCTCAGAAAACTAAGAGAATTCTGATTATGGCCATTCCAAATGACCTTTTCCAGTCCATGGATGCATGTGAATCCGCATATGATCTATGGAAAGAACTGGAAAAACATCTAGAAGGAGGAGTCAAAACCCAGAAGAACCGCAGAGCTCAATACATAAATGAATACTATGCCTTTAAAGCTCTGCCAACCGAATCTCTGCAAACTACGTATGATAGGTTCAACTCTCTAATAAAAAGTCCAAGAAGTTCGGCATCCACAGAACCTCTGAAGAAAACAACGTTATGTTCCTGAAGTCTTTGAATGAAGAATGGCTTCAGTTATCTATGTCTCTGCAAACAAATCAAGACTTAGATTCCTGGACCCTATCAGACCTCTATGGAACATTTGCAGCACAAGAGCTTCAGGTAGCACAAGCAAAACCCCAGATCATCGCACCTCTTGCATTGGTTGGTAAGACTACAGAGGCTAGAGAGAAACCAATGAAAGAGAAAGCAATAGAGGAAAGAAAGGAGAAGAAGAAGAAAAACATGATGGTGGAAAGTGAAGAAGAAGAGGAAGTAGCAGCAGAAGAAGAAACGACCCTGGCCTCGATAGTTAAATCTTTAGCTCTCTTGACTAAGGAATTCAGCAGAGGATACCAGAAGAAATCTGGTAATGAACGATATGAAAGAGAGAATCGAGAAAGAGAAGGGTCAATCGATAGAAGCAGTGACCGACAGAGGTCAAGTGATAGAAATGACAGAGGAAATGACCGATAGAGGTCGGAAGACAAAGATGGCAACACTCCACAGATTCAGGAGTGTTACAAATGTGGTAAGCCAGGCCACTACGCAAATGAGTGCCGAACCGAAAGAAGTGGTGACCGACAGAGGTCAGACGACAGAGCTAGAAATTCCACACAGAACCAAGGATCCTACAACTGTGGAAAGCCAAGTTACTTTGCCAACGAATGCAGGAGCAAGTCAAATCGCCCTTAGAGGGATGCAACTTTCTACAAAAAGAAAGTTGAATATTATGCTCAGAAGTCACTAATGGTGAACAAAGAAATCTGGGAGTCAGACACATCCTCTGACGAAGGCGAAACAACGAATGCTCTATTATGTGGCATGGCAGAAGTCAGCTCCGACTCCGACAGTGAGGTATCAACTTCTACCTCTAACTCTAATACTGCAGAAGATGATTTAATTAAACTTAACAATGAATACACTGAAATGAAAAAGACATGTGAAAATATTCAGAAAAAGCTCACCTTCTATGAGAGAGAAGCTAGACTTCTCACTCAAAAAAAAACTAAAATCTTTAAAGAAAAAGAAGAAATTGAAATGGACTGGAACAAAAAGTTAAATCCTTTAAAAGAAAAGATTTCTGAACTTAATTCTTCTTTGAAAACAAAGTCTAAAGAACTAATGGACGTTGAGTGCGACAGAATGAACATCCCAGCTCTTACAAATTATTTTCAAAAGGAAAGAGAAGTCCCCTGTCAAGATTTACTCAGAAGATATCTTCAAATTAAAAAAATTCAAGATGCTCAGAAGGTGTACGAAAAAATAAACACACAAATAGGGAGATGGGGAATTGGCTTATGTGATATAGATCCTTATACCGGAACCAAAAGAGACAAATCTATGTCCTCTCTATTTCACATTGGAGATACAAGAAAACCTGGATTTCCAAATCTTCTCTCTGTAAGTAAAGGGCAAAAAGTCTCTAGGGAACCTCACAAGAGGAAACCTCTGAAGATGAAAAATGTGTGGTTTGAAAACACAGATTTGTCACCTTCAATCTCTGTCAAAAAAGAATCCAAACCTAAGAGGTATCTGAAAACTCTAGATCAGATAGGAATCTTCAAGTTTGGTAATCCCGAGACTCAAACTCAAGTTGCATTTGTCTTCATGATGAATTCTGAAAAGAAATTATCAGCAGAGGCACCTAAGTTCAAGCCAAGAACTACAGAAGAAAAACTTGATATCTCTGAAGAAAACCTCTCTACATCTTCCAGCGATCAAGATCTCTCTGAAGAAAACTTAACAGATACTTCTGTTAACTTAGAAGATAGTTCCTTAGAAAAGGAAGAAAGTAAGTATGACACATGTTCTGAAAGCCCAACCTCTGTCGAAAGAGAACCAAATGACTCAACCTCTGTATATGAGGACGATTCATCCTCTGACGAATCAGAGACTGACTCTAAGTCAGAGATCGAGCCTAGTGACACAGAGGTTTTTAAACAAACCTCTGAAGTTCTTAACAGAACTATTCCTCCCAAGGAGAAAATCACTGGAATTCCTATCTGTCCAGACTTTTTGGATATGTGCATACAAGACAAAACCTCTCTTGAGCTTGAAAATTTCAAACAAAAGAAGTTAATGTCCACTCAAATTCCAACGAGTTCAAAGATTTTAAAACCCTTAAAACCTATTAAAGAAAAACTAACATGGCAACAGAAGGGTAATCGGACTAAAATTAACAAATCTTTTTCTTCTGTGACAGTGAAATCTACAGAAGTTCACCACAGAAGGGGAACACAGAAGGCCGCACTCAACAAAAGATTTTGCAAACAACGATCTAGCCTACATAAAATTTCTTGTAATAGGAAGTCTAATGTTAGGATAAATTGTAATGCCTCTGTGCCCCCATTTAATGTATTTAATGAAAAGTTCAAGAAAATCTCTTTGCACATTCAATACTATCATTGCTTTGATCTTATGTTTAAATTAAACCAACACTTCAAAAGTCCACACTATCATCTTACTGTACCCAAAGAAAATGATAAATCCAAGGGTAAGAAGAAACAAAATGTTTTCTTCAACAGAAGCTAAAACAAATACCAAGAATGCTAAGGCAAACTTGAAAACCCGTAAAAAAACTGGACCCATGTGGATATGGGTACCCAAAACTCTCTAATTGTCTTGCAGAAGCAGTATGTGCCGATCTGGTATCTAGAACTAAAAATTCCAGCTTTTATACTAAAAATGCAGGTCTGTTCGGGACCCATTTTACCCCTGCTAAACTGATCAAACCAAAAATCTAATTCCATATTCAGGAAGTTCAATGTCTTACGGTTCCAGGGACGTATCGCACGCGTCCTAACGATATTCCTAGCACTCTATATGAATTTTACAAAAACACCTCTCAGAGCAGCTAAAACAGAACCTTTCAGTACAAAACGACGATTTGACCTAAGCTACGTTCCGAACTGGTTTTTGCACAAAACATAGAAACGTTACTAGACTCAAAATGGGAACTTTTGGCACCGATTTCGCCCCAATCCGAGTTACGAGGAAAAAGTTACGGTTTAAGCAAAACAGTGGCAGATTACTAAATTTTCACATGAAATGACACTATTGATTATTAACCCATTAAGTCGTGGCTTAATCCCAACAGACCCGAAAAGCATATGAACTACTGAATATGGGTTACCCTAGGCTGGACAACAGCCGTGCACCACCCCCTACCGCCTCCGGAGGCGGTGGTGGTTGGCGGCGTTTCTTTGACATACGATAACAACAAACGAGAAATAGACGAACTTACCTCGACGAACCCTTCTTCCTCCTCTTTTCCGACCAAACTTGCCGGCGATCGTCTCCTTCCTCCTCTCTCCTCGTCGCCGGCAGCAACCTCTATCACCCTCTCGGTTTCTCTCTCCCTCTCTCGGCTTCTTTCTTTCACTCTCTCTCTCTAGTTCTCTTCTTGGCCGAACACAACAAGAAAGGGGGAGGGGATGACTAAAGGTTGTGGTGGTTACTAGCATGAAACCGAAGGGAAGGGGAAGGGGAGGGGGTGACTCTTGGACGATCCCTTGCCAAACTTTGGTGAGATGCCCCAATTAGCCCCTCAACTTTCCTTTCCTTGCAAAAAAAAAACCCACAAAGGTTGACTCATTTAACTTTTTGGTCCGATTCGACTACCCCGCTAACGGAAACCACATTAAATCAAACTTAAAAAGAAAAGAATTAATAAAAGAAATTACATACCGGGATACGGGCTTTACATGTTAAGTTTAATAAAGATCACTTGTGCTCTGCCTGCGAAATGGGAAAACTCAAAAGAGCTTCCCATAAAGGCAAAACTGATATATCTTGCACAAGGCCTCTGTACATGCTTCATGTCGACCTCTGCGGTCCAATCGCTACACAGAGCCTAGGTGGCAAGAAATATATACTTGTTTTGATGGACGAATACTCAAGATTTACATGGGTTGAATTTGTCAGAAAGAAATCAGATGTTCCAAACATTCTGATAAATTTAATGAAAAGAATCCAAGTTCTGTATGAGTGCAGGATTCAGAAACTGAGAAGCGAATATGGCACAAAATTCAAAAACTCTGTCATTGAAGCCTATCTTACAGAAGAAGGAATTTCACAGAACTTCTCTGTTGCACGCACCCCACAACAGAATGGCGTGGTCGAACGAAAGAATCGCATGCTTGTGGAAGCCGCCAGAACTATGCTAACCACATGTGGATTACCAATGACATTTTGGGCAGAAGCAGTATCAACCGCTTGCTATACCCAAAATCGATCAACCATCGTAAAGACACACATCAAAACACCATATCATATGATCAACAAAAGACAACCAAACACCAAATTCTTCCATGTATTTGGATGCAAGTGCTTCGCCTTAAATGATAGAGAAGCAAGAGGAAAGTTTGAAGTAAAGGCAGATGAAGGCAAGTTCATAGGATACTGTGCAACTTCCAAGGCCTACAGAGTTTATCTTCTGCGGTCTCAAACGATCGTAGAAAGCATAAATGTTTCTTTTGACGACACCTTCCAGAAGACTTCTGAACAAATCAGTTCAGAACTCGGTCTAAAAGGGGAATACTCTGGCATCTAAAAAACAAGCGAAGAAGACTTAAATCTTCTATTTCAAGAGATGTTCCATGACGACATTGATCCCTCTGCTGGAGCTGTCAGAGCCTCTGGAGAATCATCTTCTGCCAGCCAGAACGCAATAGGTATCTCTCTAACTGGTCCCTTAAATAATTCATCTTCCTCTGTTAATCATACAGATGCAAATGCCGAGGGGGAGCCAACAGAAGATGATACAACAAGGAAAACAACCACATAAGCTACTGAAGAACCAACTCCAGAAACCACAGAGGAACCAATAACAGAGGAACAAGAAGACTCAGTCTATACTTCTGAAGAGGAACAAACACCGCCACTCATTCCAATCATTCCACAATCTGTAGGATCAAGCACGAAAGCAAAATCTACGACAGAGGCTACACCAGAACAACAAATAGAAACCTCTGAAGATCAACTTGATGAAATCGATGACCATCTCCCAAGAACAACAAAATGGACAAAGAGCCATCCTCCAAGTCTTATAATCGGCGAACCTTCTGAAAAGGTAAAAACAAGATCTGCCACTGCTAACTTTTGTTTCTTTACAAACTTTATTAGTATGATCGAGCCAAAAAGGATCTCTAAAGCCCTTGACGACCCAAACTGGGTAGATGCTATGCAAGAAGAGCTTCTACAGTTTGAACGAAACAAAGTCTGGACTTTAGTTCCTCTGCCACGAGGAAAACAAGCCATAGGAACTAAATGGGTCTTTAGAAATAAGAAGGATGAAGATGGAGTGGTCATAAGAAACAAAGCAAGATTGGTGGCCAAGGGATATCGCCAAGAAGAAGGCATAGATTACGATGAAACTTTTGCCCCTGTCGCACGGCTCGAAGCCATAAGAATCTTCTTAGCCTTCGCATCCCACAGAGGTTTTAAAGTATTTCAAATAGACGTAAAATCTGCTTTTCTATATGGCGAAATCCAAGAAGAAGTATACGTCCAACAGCCACCAGGGTTTGAAAGCTCTAAGTACCCAAAATACGTGTACTACCTCGACAAAGCTCTGTATGGACTGAAACGGGCTCCAAGAGCATGGTACGAAAGACTTTCTACCTTTCTTCTCGATAATGGTTACGACAGAGGTATGACGGATACCACTTTGTTTTATAAACGAAAAAGTGATGAAATTATGCTTGTACAAATATATGTAGATGACATAATTTTTGGGTCTACAAATTCAGAAGAGTGCAAAAAGTTTGAAAAACTCATGCAGAGTGAGTTTGAAATGAGTATGATGGGAGAATTAACTTTCTTCCTCGGACTCCAAGTAAAACAATCATTAGAGGGAATTTTCATAAATCAAGCAAAATATGTCTCTGACATACTTTCAAAATACAGTCTCTCTGATGCCTCTGTAATGAGAACTCCAATGGCCACAGGAAATAAGTTAGACTCAGATCCAAATGGCATACCTATAGAGTGCACGCTCTACAGAGGAATGATTGGGTCTCTGTTATACTTAACTACAAGTAGACCAGACATAATGCATGCCACATGTCTCTGTGCAAGATATCAAGCTAACCCGAAGGAATCCCATTATAATGCTGTAAAGAGGATCTTCAGATACCTCAAAGGGACCAAAATCTTGGCCTCTAGTATCCGAAGAACTCTGGTTTTGGTCTTAAAGCTTATACAGATTCAGATTATGCAGTATGCAAGCTCGACAGAAAGAGTACCTCTGGGAGTTGTCAATTCCTAGGTGGTAAACTAGTCAGTTGGACCTCTAAGAAGCAGATCTGCGTATCTACATCTACAGCAGAAGTCGAATACGTTGCTGCTGCTAGTTGTTGCTCCCAGGTTATGTGGATGAAAACTCAGCTTAAGGACTATGGCCACATCATATTCAAGATTCCCATCTTCTGTGACTCAAAGAGCGCCATATCCATCTCTGCCAATCCAGTACAGCACTAAAAAACAAAGCATATCGATATCCGTTACCACTTTCTGAAACACCATGTTGAATATGGGACAATCGAAATGCACTTTGTGTCTACAGAGTACCAGCTTGCAGACTTATTCACCAAGGCACTAGATGAGAAAAGATTTCTTTTCTTGGTGGGTAAGTTGGGAATGATAAACATGAGTTAAAACCTCTGTAAGTATAACTTAAATCTTCTGTAAATATATATATACATGCTTCTATTGTTTTATTTATTTTATTTTACTTCTGTATGTAAATTCTCAATCACCGTGTTCAATACTCAACAAAGCTTCAGTAGGATTGCTCAGAACCTCTGAAAATCTTTACAGAACCTCTGAGAAACTTGATCTATACCCTAAGCATTACTTATCAAATTTTGACCCAAGCATAGATCAAGGGGGAGCAGAAGGAAACCTTGAAAAGATCTACAGAAGTTGATCATTCAAGGGGGAGCCAAAAAAGAGAAGTGATCACTCATGATCCACAGAAATCAAGTATAATACCGAGCAAGGGAGAGCCAAAAGATAAGTATCTCGAAACAAATCCTTTTTTAAAACAGTTTTCTAGGACAAACATTTCTAAAATATGTCCTAGAAACATTGTTTAAAATATACCAAACAAGTTTCGATCAAAAAGATTTACGAGACTTCTGTTATGAGATTTTTAGTGTAATAGAGCTTCTGCTGAGCTCAACAGAGCTTCTGTATGCAGAATCCTCTATAAACTACAAATCTCATACAAGAACTCTTTCGATCAAACTCAAATGTTCTCTTTAAAGATTTACTCGAACAAAAGGTTACAGAAGAAGGTCTTTTGGAACAAAGAGCATATTCCATCAAAAAGTCTCTGTCGACCAAACTAGACACTCAAAAAGGAGCGTCACGCACAAAAACTTTTCCAGAACAGCTTTCTAGGACAAAAATTTTCAAATATGTCCTAAAAACAGTTTATAAAGCAGTGAAAACTTTGGATGATAAAAATGTTTTATAAATTTTTAGTTATGAGAAATTCCATCTCATAGAGCTTCTGCTAGCTCTGACAGAGCTCCAAAACCTCTGTGAATGCAATTTCTTCTCTAAAAATCTATCGATCCTCTCCAATGCTTTTCAAACGTTTTTGGTAAAGGTGCAAACAACAGATGATACAAAGAGAGTTTCAAACAACAGAGCTTCTGTCATTTTCAAAATTGGGAAAATTGTGGAGGAAAGGAAACCCACGCGCCAAGCATTAATGGGCCGCGTACGACGTCAAGTCGTGCTCTGACACTGCTGACGTGTCACATTTTCATTGGACGTACACGGCACACGTTCTCCTGGAAAGTTGAACCCGCCGTTCACACTCAAGTACGGATTCCAAATTTTATTCACTTCCATATATTTACCTCTTCAGAATTCTAACCGTTACCCTTCAGTATAAAACCCAAGTTACCAATCCTCATAAAACCTTTACGAACTCTCATCTTCTTCTCCGGCGAACCTTGCAAAACCTGCAACCTACCTATTTTTCATTCTCTTTCATCAAGATAAACAAAAAAAGGCATCATCCTCCAACATTCCTGAAGACTCTCATGTTCAAGAAAACTCACCTGCTCAATCTAAGCATTCCCAAAATCCAAATATAGCCGCAGACCTTGAAAAAGATAACTCCGACGACACAACAGAATTTGCTCCGACCACCCATCTCCAAAACTTCATAGCAAATGAACACTTTGAAAGTGTTCTTCCTTCAAAACCTAACAATTACCATCTGGTTCCCTCAAGAACCGCATTTGGGGAATCAAACGCCATTCTCCTCGATATTCTTGAAAACCATTACCTATACCCCCTCTTATCCACAACAGTGCAGAAAATCCCTGCCAGATATCTCTACCAGCTCTGGCAAAGCTGCAGATTTGACCCAGATGATCGACAGATCAAAGGTTACATCTCCAAACCTGACAAAACAGAGCACATTGAACTCAAGTTCAACAGAACAATGTTCTCACTTGAGTTCAATCAACCAACCAGAGGCCTATTAGGCATAAAAAGGTATGCAGAGGATCCCACAGATGAAGAGCTCTGTAGGTTCGTAGAGATGTTGGGGTATAACACAACCCTAAGAAAAAGTGTTGGGAACTGAAGATATGCCAAGTATGGTTAGTAATGCTAAGTCTACATTACTACTGCCAGTTCTTCGTTACTACTGCTGGGCAAGATTACTACTGCTAGACGAAGTTAGTACTGCTAGACGAAGTTAGTGCTGCTAGACCAAATTACTACTGCTAGACATGGTTAGTACTGCTGAGCTGAGTTACTACTGCTTGAAGACTGTGAAGGTTAATACTGCTGAAGGTCGTTAATGCTGCTGAGCCAAATCATCATTAATGTTGCTGAGCCAAATCTTTGTTAATACTGCTGACTTGATAAGTTTGGTATGCGATGCTTTTGGAGACAAATAAGGAATTGATCAAGATATGTTTAACGAAGATTCAGAAGATCAATTTACTTTTGATAGTTATCTTGTAATTACTTTTGTATAAATAGTATTGATAGATAGCTATTAGTTTAGACACATATACGAAAATATACGAGTGAAATAGAATTTGATATTCATTCAAGAGTGAATTAACCTCAAGGTGTAAGAACCCTATTTCTAGAGAAGTAGAAATCGTCTTGTTGAGCCTATTCAACAAGATTGAGGTTTGGTGTAAAACTTGTGAGTAATACAGTTTGATATATACAGTGTATTGAATTTCTATTGATTGTTCTTTAATTGATTTAGAGTTCTATTCCGCAAGATTCTCTAAATTCTGTTACTAAGAAGTTTAATTCTTGTTAAGAATCGATCCTGACAAGTGGTATCAGAGCGTTGGTATCTTAGAAGCTATGGACAATTCAATGGATACTCACAGTACTCTTGTTTCAAAGGTTCCCATGCTCAAACCCAATAAATTTGACATGTGGAAACTGAGAATCAAGCAGTACATTCTTCTTACTAATTATGCAATATGGGACATCATAGAAAATGGCCCATGTAATGAAGGAAAGATTGGAGAAGATGGTGAAGGCTTTGACAAGTCCAAGGTTGAGTATTATGAAGGATCACATCAACGGGCTCCAAATGGAAACCAAAACAGAAGCTCCTCTCAAGCCCTTGTTTCTCAACAAGGAATGGGATTTGATTGGAGTGATCAAGCTGAGGAAGCCTGTCAGAATCAAGCTCTTATGGCAGAAGTATCTGATATTCCCACTGAGGTACAATCTAAACTCTGTTCTCAAGCTTGCATTGATGCTGTTAAAAGATATAGGGATCACAATCAGGGTATGTGTGATGACCTTAAGAGGCTAGAGAAAGATGTGAAAGATTATGTTAGGATTGTAGAAAGGTTTGAGGAACAGATTAGAGCTTTTCAAGCTAATGAACTTCAACACCACTATGATACTAACTATTGGAAGTTTGAGAAGAATGAGTATGAGATTAAGCTGAAAGTGTCTGGGGAGGAGAATGAGAAATTAAAAGAAGAGCTTAAGAAGGTTAAACTTGATGTTGAAAAGTTTACCTGTGCTTCTAAAACCATGGATACCATCATTAAGGCTCAAATCCATGACAAGATGAAAGTAGGGATAGGGTACAATGCCACACCTCCACCCTACAATAACAACTACATACCTCCTAAGTCTGATTTGTTAGAGACCAAGGATAGGAAGGATCCCGAATTAAAGATTAATATAGATCCTTGTGAAAAAGAAGTAGTGGTTGAGAATGAGACTGACAAAGTAGACTCTGATGAGGAATCTGAGAGTCCATGTGATAAGAACACTGAGAACAAAAGGACTGAAAAGGAAAAGGGAGTTCATTCCACACAACCCAAAGTTGTGAACTCTAATACTTGTAAACAGTGTTCTTGTAAGAAATCTCAAGAACTCAAGCCCCAAAAACATGATAATCAGAGGGGAAATCAAAGGAACTGGAATAACCAGTGGGCTATGAGACAAGGAGTTGATCTGAACAGAATCAACAGGCCAAAACCTTGTTTCATCTGTGGTAAGCTAAATCACTTAGCCAAACACTGTTACTTCAATCCAGTTAACCAAAGGTTTAATGCTCAAAGATCTTTTCAAAAACCTGGTGGTTACAGAAAGAATGGTGGATATAAAAAGTCTGTGAGGAAAGTTGTGGCAAAGAAACAAGTTAAAACCAACAGCCACATGAAAAAGGCAGAAACAGAAAGTGTTAGAGTATGGATGCCCAAAGGTACTAATGATAATACTGCCAACTCAGTTAGTACTGCTAAAAATGTTAGTACTGCAGGAAGCAATAATGTTGCTAGCAGTGTTAGTACTGCTAACACAGTTAGTACTTCTTCAACAATTAATACGGCTTCTAGTGTTAGTACTGCTAAGTTAGTTAATACTGCTGAGAAGGCTAGTACTTCTGGAAGCAATGTTAGTGCTGCTAACAAAGTTAGTACTCCTGCATCAGTTAGTACTGCTTCTAGACCTATCATCAAAACAAAGTACTCAAGCACTGATGTTCCTCACTTTGACAAGCTCATCAAAACAGAATGTAAGTATTTTGATGATCAAGGGAGACCCAAGACCACTATGGCTTGGGTCCCTAACAAAAACTAATTGATTTATCAGATGTGCAGGGCAATCAATAGCTTATGGGGAGAAGCATTTGGCATGTTGACAGTGGTTGCTCTAGGCACATGACAGGTAACATGGCCTGCCTTCAATATTTCAAATGAATTGATGGAGGACATGCTACTTTTGAAAATAATCCTGCAGAAGGTAAGAGAAGTGGTAAAAGTGATGTGTAAGTTGACATTTGAGGATTTGACAAGTGATGCACAGTGCAGAGTTACTACTGCCTGGGTTCTAGTAGTTAATACTGCTTGTGCAGTTAATACTGCTTGTGTAGTTAATACTGCTCAGAAGTTAATACTGCTTGTGTAGTTAATACTGCTTTGCAGTTAATACTGCTCAGTAGTTAATACTGCTAGTGCACAGTTAATACTGCTCAGCAGTTAATACTGCTAGTGCAGTTAATACTGCTAGTGCAGTTAATACTGCTAGGTAGTTAATACTGCTAGGTAGTTAATACTGCTTGGTAGTTAATACTGCTTGGTAGTTAATACTGCTCGGTAGTTAATACTGCTAGGTAGTTAATACTGTTTGGTAGTTAATACTGCTGTGTAGTTAATACTGCCTTGCAGTTAATACTGCTTGGTAGTTAATACTGCTCGGTAGTTAATACTGCTAGGTAGTTAATACTGTTTGGTAGTTAATACTGCTGTGTAGTTAATACTGCCTTGCAGTTAATACTGCTTGGTAGTTAATACTGCTCGGTAGTTAATACTGCTAGGTAGTTAATACTGCTTGGTAGTTAATACTGCTGTGTAGTTAATATTGCCTTGCAGTTAATACTGCTAGGTAGTTAATACTGCTTACGTTGTTAATACTGCTTTTGATAATCTAGGGCATATAAATACCCCTGTGTGCCCGCCAAAGTTCATAACGACTCTTCACATTTACTTCTTCTCTCTCGTTCTAACATAGTCTCCCCAGAATCTTTGTGTTTTTCTTTCAAGAATCCTCAGGAATCATGGAGTTTGTGGATGAGCACAATGAAATAGCCATGCTTCAGAAGCCGAAACAAGCTGCGTGATTCCACGATATAGTCGATTTTCTCAAATCCTCGCACATCTCCTATGCCCTAACGGTGAGCCCAACAATCTATATCGAACATCAGACACAATTTTGGGAGAATGCCACTGTTACTTTCGAAGAAGGTCAGAAAACCATTCGAACAAGGGTTTGTGATAAACCCTTGAAAGTCACAGAGGAGGTTATTCGCATCTCTCTTCACTTGGATGATGCCTCAGGTATAACCTCTCTATCTTCTGATGTCTTATATTCGACTTTACAAAGAATGGGGTATGAAGGTCCCATTGGTGTTTTTAAATTCTACAAGTCAAAATTTTTCAACCAATGGAGATTTCTTGTTCATACCCTGATGCACTGTATTTCCAAGAAAACTACTGGATGGAGTGAGTTCAGCAGTCCCATTGCATATGCCTTGGTCTGCTTATCCACTGCCAGAAAGTACAATTTTTCGGCAATGATCTTTAATGATCTTGTATCAAACTTGGAATCCAAAATAAGCTTTTACATGTATCCAAGGTTTGTGCAAGAAGTTATTAACAAGGAATTGATGGACTTACCTCAGTTTACTGAGGTATATGTACCCAAATCCCCTAAAGGGAAGGTTTTTTCAAATATGAAAAGACTTCCTAGGGACTCGGAAGGAGTTGACACACCATTGTTCTCTACAATGATGGTTGTGTCCCACCCCTCTGAAGGTATGGCATCAGGATCAAGGCCCTCATTAGATCAACCCACTGATGACCAATCCCAACCTTCCATCTCAAAAGACATCCCTCAGTCCATTCTTGAACAACCCACTCCCACAATCACCAAAAGGTTTCAAAGAAGAAAGGTGCACAAGGTTCCTTCCCTTGATGTACCTACTCAGAGCCCTAAGCCTTTAAGCCCTCAGTTGGAGCATTCTCCAATTGAGAATATCAACAGGGAAACCACAGGGGTGTCTCCCAACCCCAAGAAGGTGGTCTCTAAGGAGAAGGATGACCATATGGGTGCTAAGGCTGCCACTACTTCTGCTAGCACAGAGAAGGACAGTGGTAACATAAATAAGACCTTCCCCATGGCAACTCTAAATGAGAAATCATTAGGAGGACCCAGGTGCCAAGAAACCAAGGGGGCAGGTAGTGCTTCTGCTAGGCAGAAGGCTTCTGCTAAAACTTCCAGTGATCCTTTAAAGAAGGTAAACACTTCTAAACAAGGTGAGGATAGATATAACTATGAGGAATTGATGGAAACCATAGGGAATATCAACTTGGATGTTATGGCACAGAAGAAGGAGATTGAGCAACTGAAGACTGTGGTCACCTACCAACAGTCTCAAATTGAGAAGCTCAAAAAGATGGTCACCAAGTTGCTGCACAGAAAGAAAAAGGCAAGATTTGTGCTGAGAAGAAGAACTTCAACTGATGATGCTCCCAAAAAGGGGGAGTCAGAGTCAGAAGCAGAACTGAAAATGAAGGGTCCACAAATTGAGGGGGAGACAGTTCACATGGAGAATGAGATGGAAATGGATAATGCACAGCTTAAGGGGGAGTCCAGTGCACAGAATAAGGGGGAGACAGAAAAGGTGGAGGAGATGATTAAAGAAGCAGAAACTTCAAGAGCAGCAGAAACCACAGCAGCAGAAACTGTTAATACTGCTGAGTTTGAACAAGCAGCAGAAACAGTTAATGCTGCTGAAGGCCAAACAGAAAAAGCAGCAGAAACTGAGCAGGAAGCAGTAACTACATCTCAAGCTGAAATTGATGAAGAAATATACTGGATTGTGAAGAACAGTGTTGAAGCAGCATCATTACATGTTCTAAGAGAAGCAGTAACAGCCATAGCAGCAGAAATGGTTATTGCTGCTGAGAAACTTAAAACAGCTGAACCAACTCCTGAAGCTGTTAAAACTCTTAAAAGAACCAAGATGATGTCAAAGAAAAGACCAAGCACCAAGCCCATAACTTCACAGAAGAAAAATGAAAAGAAGCCAAGGGTAGAGCCAACTGCAGAAGAGGCCCAGGAGGAAACAGTGAAAGAAAAATTAACCTCAGAAGTTGCTGAAGAAGAAGTGGCAACTCCATCAGGGCAATCAAGCAATGTACAATCACAAACTGATGCCCAATGTGATTTGTACATTACTAGTGTTGACTCTAACCCAATTCCACTTCAGGCTGAACCAATATCATCTAAGGCTCCTGAAATCATCTTTTGGGACACTTTGAAAGATGGTAGAAAAGAGTTCATTAGGATAAAAAGAGCAGATGGAAAATTTGAAGTCTTTTCAACTTGGGGAAAAATTGTCAGAACTTGCTCAAGATCAGACTTAGAAGAGATGTTCAAAGTTGGGATGAGGATATATGAAAACATGCTGACTGAGCAAGGGATGTCAATCTCTAAAATGGTACTTGAATTCTTGTGCCAAATGTTCAAACCTGAAGCAGTTCAGCATAGGATAAACACACAGTTTCAAGCCATTACCAACTGGATGCTCTATGAAAACTGTGGAGTATATGTCATCTCCCTTGACTCTGCAACTCAAGAATACTATCTGGTGGATGAAATATACAATCACAGCATGAAGAGGCTGCAAGGAATGTTACATACTAAGCTGACCTGCAACAAGGATTCAGCAATGGGTAGATTCTTGGTAAAGAGGATTCTCAATCAGAGTCTAGGTTTAAGTCCTAATCTGTGCGTATATGATGACTAAGTTTTGGAAGCATCATCTGAAGAACTTGACTTCTTTTCCTAAAAGTCAAGTTAGGGGGAGATTGTTGGGAACTGAAGATATGCCAAGTATGGTTAGTACTGCTAAGTCTACATTACTACTGCCAGTTCTTCGTTACTACTGCTGGGCAAGATTACTACTGCTAGACGAAGTTAGTACTGCTAGACCAAGTTACTACTGCTAGACGAAGTTAGTGCTGCTAGACCAAATTACTACTGCTAGACATGGTTAGTACTGCTGAGCTGAGTTACTACTGCTTGAAGACTGTGAAGGTTAATACTGCTGAAGGTCGTTAATGTTGCTGAGCCAAATCATCATTAATGCTGCTGAGCCAAATCTTTGTTAATACTGCTGACTTGATAAGTTTGGTATGCGATGCTTTTGGAGACAAATAAGGAATTGATCAAGATATGTTTAACGAAGATTCAGAAGATCAATTTACTTTTGATAGTTATCTTGTAATTACTTTTGTATAAATAGTATTGATAGATAGCTATTAGTTTAGACACATATACGAAAATATACGAGTGAAATAGAATTTGATATTCATTCAAGAGTGAATTAACCTCAAGGTGTAAGAACCCTATTTCTAGAGAAGTAGAAATCGTCTTGTTGAGACTGTTCAACAAGATTGAGGTTTGGTGTAAAACTTGTGAGTAATACAGTTTGATATATACAGTGTATTGAATTTCTACTGATTGTTCTTTAATTGATTTAGAGTTCTATTCCGCAAGATTCTCTAAATTCTGTTTCTAAGAAGTTTAATTCTTGTTAAGAATCGATCCTGACAAAAAGGAACGATTTCAGAAGAAATCGACTTCCTCCTCTGCGGAATACCCTATTCTCTATTCTCAACAGATGCCTAACTGGGAAAGTGGGCAGTCCAGACCAAACTTCGCACCAAATCATGGTCATAATGTACGGAGTATATTATGATCTGCCTCTGGACTACGCCAAGCTCATGATGCAAGAAATGGTCAACACCATTGAGCGAAAGAACCTCTCCCAGAAGGCCAAACCAACTCTTCCTCCTCTGCAGTATCAACGATTTTTGGGTGTCCTGCTCGAACCTCTTCTCTTATGTGAACAATGGCCAATGGAAGGTCCCACGCCCAAGATATATCCTATGACAAAAAACACACTGACAGAGCACAAGGATGGATACAAATACTACAGGCCTCTGTCATCAAAAATGCTGGGATATGCTACAGATAGATCCCCTAGATCTAGATACATACGCGATCATAGGACTCCAAAACCGAGTCCTGTGACACCCCCGCGTCTAGGAGCCCCCATAGGAACCCAAGTAGTAGAGAGAATGACAGAGGAAGAATGGGCAGTAGCATTTGCCAAGCATAACGTAATTCAAACAAATTTTCATGCACAACGGCAGTCTATTCTCTCCTCTGTCTCCAAATCCAAAACCTCTGCCATCACACCCAAAAAGAAAGAGCACAGAAGGAAAGGTGAAGGCACCTCTGCAGAACCCCAAGAGTCTCCTCCTCATGCAACAGAGGTTGGATCATCTGCACCTCCCTCTCCTCCAAAGCACAAAAAGAAGAGAAAATCCAAAGCATCAGAGGAAGGGGCACCTAAACCCAAGAGGAGAAATAGCAAGAAGAAAACTGGGAAACCTCTGTCTCCTATGCAAACAATTGCAGAGGAAGGAGTAGCAGAAAACGTAGAGGAACAGGTGACAGAAGAAGTCACAGAAGAACAAACCCAAAAATCACCTGTGCATTCCCCAACTCCTCTCAACTATGCACATCATGGGGATTTCTCTGACTTCCTCCAACGTTCTGAATTTGCCAACACTCTTGACACTACTGGATGGACTGCAGAAGCTCTGTCACATGAAACCACAGAAGCCACAGAAGATCCAGATTTCACAATCTCTGGAGTTGATTCTGATCTTGATGATGATGATCAAACTCCAAGGGATAATCCGGCTGAGACCCCAGAAATACTGCAGAACCCTTTCCTTCAACCTGGCCTTGACATTCACAGAAGAAGCCCAGAGCAAGTAATCTCTGCCTCTGACGGTACACAGGTTATGCACCCCCAAGTACAACAACTTTTTCGTACTCATCCTATGTATGACTCCCTAGGTCCAAGGGAAGAAGAGGTGACAGAAGAAGGGGAAACTAGGTTAGAAGTCTCAACCCATATGGTAGCAATAGAGGTTGAGACCGTAGATGGAGAACAAGTGGTTGGATGCTTCACAGAAGCAGAAGCAAGAAAAGATGCCTGGATTAACAGAGGCACACAACCAAAACCAACTCCCAGTGCAACCTACACTTCTATTGCCGCCAGTCTAGTGGCAGAGGGCAATATTGAAAAAGAGCAGCACGACTCCACCCCAACCCAAACCATCCGGACAGAGGAAATTCTTTCATCCCTTGTACCATTAATAACCGGGGAAACCATTCCAGGAGAATCCTCTCTAAAGGATTCATCTGTAGTAAGTGATCTATTGCCCCGGATCACAATAGAAATCCTTGCAGATGAATTTGTTTCCTCTGCCACACGCACACAACTAGATCTAAACATCTCTTCAGAGGAGATTAGAGTGCACATAGACGAAGGGACTCTAGACAAGTCTCCTAGTCAACAGAAGGATACTCTTGTACCCACCTGTGGAGTGGATCAAGACAATGTTCTTCTCAGAACTTCTGTAGAGTCTGAGGCCTTAAAAACCTCTGCTCGAGGATCAGAAGGAAATCCTTCCACCTCCAACATACAAACAAGGGCGACAAAAGGTGTCCAAGGAATAAGGACTCACTCTGGGGACGAATGTGTTCACCCAGAGGTTACCCAAAGTCCACATGTCTCAAGGGATGAATTCCAAACCCTTATCACCTCTGTGGACAATATATTAAAAGAGTTGAAAAGCTCTTTTGATACTTTTGAAGAAACTACATCGAAGGCGCTCACACAACTGAACACCAAAATGGACAACCTGTCCACAGAGGTGCAAAATGCCGTAACCCAGATGAAGTCAACTGCTACCACCACTACTACCTCTGCAGCAACTGAATTTGGAAAACCCGCAACCTCTGCATTTAAAGAATCTGTCAAGCACTTTCTTCAACAACTAAAAGAGCAATCCTCAAAATCTAAGGGTCTTACACCTGAAGACCTGAAGAAGGCCTTAGACGAAGTTCAAGAGCAAACAACCAAAAATACTCAGGCCATGAAGCCTTCTGACTACATGACAAGAGCTCAAGTGACAGAACTTGGCCAAGGAATACTTGATCAGATGTCCGAATTCATCAAAGCTTTCACCGCTGCCAACGCAAACTATGTCAGAGAGTTTCAAGCAAGCGTCGGCAAAATGCGCTTCAACACAGAAGCAGAGGTTGAAACACTGCTAAGCCTCTGTGATGACTTATGCGCAAAGATGATTGCTGCAGGGGCTGTACCACCAAAGAAACCAGATATATCTTGCAGGGCAAAAGGTAAAACAAATAACGGTCAGGATGACTCTGGTGATGATTCTGACGATTCATCAGATCATCCTGAGGGGGAGAATATAGGGGGGAAACAAAGGGACGTAGCTGCAAGCAGAGGTCTACCAGAACCACCAATATCCGCAGAACCCCTGAACCAAATTCCCCCAACTCAAAACCAAGGAGAAAAACCAACAACAGTCCACAGAGGCAACAACCACCTCTGTGGAAATAATCTCTGAAACCCCTGCTAAAACCCAAACACCTGAAACCCAAAGCAGAAACCAAACCACAGAGACAACAACCATCTCTGTGGAATCCATTCCTGAAGAAACCCAAATACCAGAAACAACCCAAGTTCAACAACAGAAGACCACAAAGGCAACACCCACCTCTGTGGAATTGTCTTATGTATTTGGAGAAGATGTCCAAATCCAAGAAGAGGTCCATCTTCTGACATCCTCCGAAGACGAACTACCTTCCCCAACACCCAAAACCAACCCAATAACCAAAACCTTTGCTCACAAAAGAAAATATATGAGCAAAACACCTGAAACCTCTCCAATAGAACCCAAATCACCAATCAAGCCCTCTGAAACTCAAGTATCAAATCCAACAGAGGCAACACCCACATAACCTCCTACAATCAAGCCCTCTGAAACTCAAGCGTCAAAACCTACAGAGGCAACCCCATATCAACAAGCAGAACAACCGAAGGCAAAAGGCAAGGGAAAAGGGATTATGACAGAAGAATCGCAGAAGAAAAAGCCCAAGCATCAACCTTCGACAGAAAAACTGATGAAGAGCTCTTTCAATGCGTATAAGACACCAAAGCCTGAAGAAGAAGACTGGGCTTTCGGCACCACACCTCTGTCAAATATTCCTGTTCTGGATCCAAAGACAAAACCTTCAGAGGATCGAGTGGCAGAAGTCAAGAACCAATTAGATGCTCTGCGCAGAACCTTACCTCAACCACCACCACCACAAATGGAAGAAGTGGTATACATGTACTTATACAGTAGAATGGGCATAATGGATCAATCAGAACCAATCATTCAAAACCCTGACTTCCGTGCCGACCTCGAAAACCTCTTCACCAGAACAAAACCCAATTCTAAACACAAAGACTTCTCAATATCCAAGATCGTCAAAGTCCTATATTGTAACTTCTCAAAAACCAGAACTTGGCCTAAACTCTCCTACAACATCTACAAGGTCAAAAGTGAGGACATATCAGAGAACCAATTTGCAGATGCAGATCTTAGGAATCTCAATCCTTATGATCTACCTGATCTTCTGGAATGGACGAAAGAGAACTTCACAACCGACGAAGTTAGCAGAGCCTACAGGGTGATTAGAAAGGCCATACGCGAAAAGTTTCTGCTATACAGCATGGTAGATTTCCAATTAGCTCGAGATCTTGGAGTGAAAAGCTTAAACTTTCAACCACCAGAAGACTATTGCCCTCCCTCTGCTACACCAAACTCAATCATCACAAATCCAAGGGTCGAGTTAGTATTTCTAGATCCTTCTGGTAAATCAAAGTTGTTCGTAGAGATGGACTGTCAGAAGTACGCAAGAAGTACTTTGACAGATTTTAGAGCGATACTAGTGGAGCACAGAGGATCAAAGCTCATGAATCAAAGTCTAGCCGGCAGACTGATAGAGGTTATCGATGCAACAATCAACTTCCGAACTCTATGCATCAGGTTCTATCACGAACTCATACAAGAAGGACTCGACCGCAGAAGTTTCAATGACTTCAAGGATGACAACATCTGAGTCGGTCAAACAGATCCTCTGTAATATTTTCTTTTCAATACAATCATATGTAAATGCCTCTGGCATAATCAAATGTGAAAAGAAAAGTGTTCTTAGTATATACTTAGCCTAAAAATCCATGTACTTTTCAATTTTTCATTTTTTCACTACTTAGGGGGAGATTGTTAGCTCCAATCTTTCAGTATATGAAAGTAGTGAAAATAGGCTAAGTATAGAAGTGTTCGACAGAGGCTCTGCCGAGTAGCCGAGTAACCGAGAAGACAAAAGTCTTTGACAGAGGCTCTGCCGGGTTAACAAAGAAGACCGAAGTAAAGAAGCAACAGAAGACACTTCTAAGCGGATAAGACCACAGAGCTTATGTCATACTTGACAAAGCTTCTGTGGTAAAAAGAAGATCTACGCAAAAGATCTTAACAAGGACGAACATGCTTCTTACAATACCTACCATTCGAAGGTTCCAAAGATCAATCGTACAAAGGCGTGACCTGACAACTCCACGTGTCAAACTCTGATAGGTTTCCGCCTAAAGCTGAATACGGAGCATTTAATGAACGTTGTATCTGCAACAGTTCCAGAATAGTGTTTTGTACCTTCCAGCCCATATTACTCAACAGTGTCTTTGTACCTTCAGTTCTTATTGTCCCCTTTAGGAGTAGTATAAATAGAAGGTTCATGTGAACTCTTCTATTAAGCTTAATACCACGAAAATACACATATATCATTAAGCTTTGCACTTCTCACACACACCATTAACTGCAGATTTCTTGTTAATCCTTTGAAGTTCTTGGTGTTCTTAATATATATCAAATACAGTAATCTTGGAGATATTCATCTGTTCTTACATACTGTTTATTTGATATTGTGTGTTCTTCTACCTTACATTATCTTTCAGTTCTTAAATACGCTTCCGCACCATATCTAAATCTGAACTAACTGAAAGTTAAGATCATTGTTTAAGCAAAACAGGAACCAACAATTTCTGATATGATCGAAGCCATTTCCTTCGGTTTCAAAACCCTTTCTGACCGTATCACCGTTTTAGAGCAAACTTGCGGTGTTCAAGCCCAATCTAGTAAGAGAAAGTATGATGATCAAGATCCTGATCCTGATCACCACAAGGGGGAGATGAGTAAAAGACAGAAAGTGGGGGAAGAAAGTGGTTTTGGTACTCAAATTGAAACAGTTGATGTGGATATTGGTACAAGTGGTGGTGGTGGTGGAAATGTATAAGAAAGTGATGTACATGGAGTTCTTGATGATATCATTCCTACTTTTGAAAAGCCTGAAGGGAGTGATAAAAGAACGGAAGAGGAGAAAATGGCTGATGATCTCATTCAAGATATTATTTATGTGGATTCTGAAGATGAACATGAAAATACAGTCATTAAGATTAAAGATGAACTTGATGATGTGTTTGATGTTGTGAATGTACAACCTGTTGGTTCAGATTCTGATGATGAGAATGTTCCTAAAGCAACGGATCCAGTTATAGATGTTCCAATCTTACCAGATCTACCTTAAGGGGAGATAAAAGATCCGGTATCTGAGGCTGAAATGAGAGTATTCCAGATGTTGATTGATAGAGAATCTTTAATTGAAAGAAGATGGCACAGAATAAGGATTATTACTCCTTTTCAAGAAGATGTGAGAAGAGATCTTTTTGTGAGCAAAGTTAAACCGATTGACAAGATAAAGCTATATTCCATTGAAAAGCTACCATCCTTACACCAAATTGAATACCTACACTTGATGAAACACAAAGACCAAGACCTGAGGTTTGTAAGAACAGATAAAGAGATTGTGAAGATTACAAAGATTGAATCAGAAAATATATTGAACGTGTGGTATCCAAGATTCAAAGTCTACCGAAGAGATGGTAAAGAATAGTCATTCAGTGAAGCAGATTTTAAGTCTTTGACATGTGAAGACTTTTTCTGGTTATATGACATTCTTGCCAGGCTTCCAAACAAAGATAAGACATGGTCTGAGGCGTATCAATATGTGAAAAGGTTTATGAAGAATCTAGTAAAGCTGGCTTATCTGACTGACTTTCAAATGGCGTTGGAGGCAGGTCAGATCAGAGTAAACGTGCTAAAGCCTAATAGAAGATTGCCTGATGCTCAAGGCATACCTGTGTACAAGATCCTAGAAAAGCCAGAGTTTGGAATAGTTTACCTTAATGGGCAGAAGAGGAAGAAGATCATGAGATTCACCGAAGTCAACAAGTACTGTGATGGAACCTTCAATGTGATAAAGATTCGGTTGAATGAAAAGCTCAGATTGGATCAACAAAAGCTTGTGCCTTTGAATGTGAAAGAGAAGAATCTGATCAAGAAATCTCTGAATGTTATTGAGAAAAGACTGGAATACAGAAATGCTCTAGGTATACAGAAAAGACGGGAATACAGAAATGCTCTGGTATAAGAAAGAGGTACATACCACCAGAGCAGCTGAGGTAAATGTTGTGTTCTTCCAACTTGGATACAAAGGGGGAGATTGTTGGTGCTAAAATGTTAATTGTATCCAAGTTAAAGGAATTATTTTGTAACTTCATAGTCTAGGTATAAATAGCCTAGATTCACTATTTGTTCATAACACTTGCAACTCAATCACTTGTAATTTTCTCTCTACATTTTGTAACTCAATCTTTGATGTTAATGAGAAATGACCAGTGATTCTTGATCATATCTTTACATACTTGTTTCTGGGATCACAACCACAAATTCAGTTACTTGACCAGATCCAGTAAATACAAGAACAATAGAGATACAACCAGGTAACAACAGATAACAAGGGTTAAACAAAAAATTGTTTAAAAAAATTTAATAGAAAAATAGATCTGAGAGCTAAGAAGTATTAAACAACTTTTAACAAAACAGCAAAAAATTATGAAACAAAAGTTAAACCCACCAGATCTGAGAAGAAGATAAGAACGACTAGGAAATAGACTAAACGAAGAACTCACACAGACAACTCTACGGACCAAGAGGTCTGTGGTTAAGTCCAAGAGAACCATTGTTCAAATATACCTAGTTATATTTGAACAAACAAAATTTTAACCAACATGCAATCTAGATTTAAAAAAAGAACAAAATACTGTTAAGAGCGAAATATGTGAATTAATTGCAGTGGGTTGCAAACTATCCACAGTGGGAAGTGCAAGTGTACACTGTCCACTATGATCGTCACAACAAGTAATAGTTGGTAAAATACCAGAATCGTATCCATAGAGACTGGACAATCAAGACAATACGGTTTTCATGAGCTCCTTTTACAGGTTTCAATTAGAGAAGAAAATAATAGTTTTGGTTTGGTTTGGTTTGGTGAAATGCTACTTTAACGATTTTACTTAAGATTTTAAAAGAAGGAATGTAGGTTAGATTTCCCTAGATTTTTTAATAAATACTTGATCCTAAAAATGATCCTTGTACTTGAGGTCGGTCTTTTCCCTAGAAAAGCCCGGTTACACAATACTCACACATTTAAGTAAAAATCTCATACTCTTAGTATTTATCGTTTTGTCAATGGTAATCTCAAGATGGACCTTTTCAGGCCTCGGCGGAATGTGTAGAGACAAATACTCTAAGTGTTTTTAGATACACCAACTAGCTTGCCTACTACTCCAGTGGATTAAGATTAGCTCACTGTGCCGACCTCACTTTCGTAAGTGTCATAAGAATTCTTTCGAACTCCCTAGCATTATCCAAGCTCGTGTCACTGCGTTCTACTCATTTCTGAGTTAAGAACTAGACTTTAGATCCTTACAAGTGATCGACTTGTTCGCATATTGATCGATTCAGAGGATAAGAATTGATGTAGAATCGAACAACGAACAGATCTATACAAGATCAGGTGATTAGAACATACTTACTTGAAGATCGAACTCCAAATTCTTCAAAATTTCGGCACTTTTTCACTTGAATTGTCGAGATCCGATGATCGTATCGACGAAATGTCTGCAATTCTGCTCTAATACCACTTGTGATCCCAGAATATCATCAACAATTCAAGTAACTTAGAGATCGAGATACAAACGTCATCCTCGTATTAGATTTAATATCATTTTAGTACAATAGGATGACTCTCTCTTTCTCTCTACAATTAGCTCCCTACATTGTGCCACATTTGTTACAAATGAGCTCCTAACACATTATATAGTCAAGCCCAAGGCCCACTTAGTGCTAAGCCCATGCCCATATACAATAACAAGCCCTTTACAAAACTTTCATATAATTAGGACATTTTCGGTCCTAACAGCATCATTGGGGAATAATCGAGAATGAATAACCAAAACAATAAATATTCCAAGTATAAAGATTACTCAAACATTTTCTCTAAAATCCAGGTACTTCTCTTTCCCAAGGGATGTTTAGCCTAACATTACTGAAATAAAGAAAGTAAAAGATGAAGATTTGCACATAAGTAAATTAAAAGAGACTTGAATTAAAACCGCAGTAGGGAACGAAGGTACGTCACTGCCACAGATTACTCGAAACTACAAATTACTCTAAGAAATTAATTACTGGAATTTAAAGAACTACTTTAGTAAATGAAAGCTAAAAACTAGAACTTAAACTCACACCAAATGTGGTAGTTGAGGGATTCTTGGATGATATTAATGAACCCCAATGCTTCCTTTTATACTAAAGGAAAGATTTAGGTTTTACACAAAAATGGGTTGTCTAGAGAATAAGGACTGAAGTGGAGGGACATATAATATCAGCTTGATCATGCAACACTTCTATCCATCATCTTGAAGCTCTTTTACCCATAAGACCCTTCACCTTTTACAAAAGTCAACTTTAAAGTACCATGGGTTTGATTAATTTATTCATCTTGCCCTACTTTTAGGATCATGCTTGCATTATTTTATTCCCATGCTTTCTGCCACTGAATCTTCTATTCCCCAACATTATCTTTCAAGCTAAGATTTAAATTTGTTTTGTCTTCTTCTCTGCTCGAAAGTGGGATCCGGAGTGGGGACTTCGTACGTCACTGTGAGAAAATCGTGAAACAGCAACAAAACTCCACCAAATAATTCATTAATACTATGGTTTACTCTTTTTGCTCATTTTCATGAATATTACCAAGAATGGGAGTTTTGAGAAGTGAAATGGCTAAAATTTGACAAAATAAAATACAAATAAAAGGAAATAATAACTCTAGAAATAGAGTTATCACAACCTCAAACTTAAACCATTACTTGTCCCCAAGTAATAAAACGAAAGATAAATAAAAATAATGCATTTGAACTTTTAGGGACTTACCGACTTCTCACTTTGAATGAATGCTGATCTCCCTCTTTAGATACTTTTCGTTTCCAAAATAGAAGCTTCACTTTTGTACTTGACGAAATCTTTCCCTTGTTCACATTTGATCAATAGGACTTTCTTGGGTTCGAAAGGTTTGTGGCTTTGAATGTTTTTTCCAAGGGCTTTGTAGTAACTACTTCCAAACATGGACCGAGAATCTCATTTTGAGATTTTTTTATTTATTTCCAGAAGCGAGTGTTTAGTATTTTGCATTGGTAAGCACGTACACTTTCAGTCTTTATTTGGGTATGGCTATTTTTGTGAGAGTGGGTATTCTGAAGGTCCAGAATAGGCACATCATTTTTTTCTGAGAGTGAGCACTTTGATGGTCCAGAAAAGGCACACCATCAATCTTTGTAGTGACACTCTGATTTTTCTTCTATTTCTGTGTTGTTTTTTTTAGGGGGGTATATCTTACCCACCTCAAACTTATGACTTCACAGTGTCCCCACTGTGGAAAGACTGGAAGTCACTCTGGAAGTCCCCTACCTCAAACTTAAAATTGCACAGTGTCCCCACTGTGACTAGGAAATTGATGCGCAAGAGGTGGTTGGGGGGGTGCAAAAAGGTCTTGTTTGAAAGCAAAAATGGCCTATATCAGTTCATCGTGACAAGTTGAGATTCGTACTTACAAAAGGGACCTTTTAAGTCGGAAATCAAAAGTTGTACCTTGAAATGGAAATGGGATCAAACAACCTTTCAAACAAGAAGTGAGTTAGTACCCAAAAGTACCTGCTTAAAAGCAGGATTTTCATGCATCGTTAAACCAACATAACAAAGTAGCAAATATTGTCAAGTGCCTAGCCATAGGCAGAAATACCAAATAGACTGAAAATTAAAATTGTTTTTGGAGCATCAAGAGGTAACCATAATACTAACAAACCATTCATGGAGTTGGAGTTGCTTGCGGTGAACTGTCGGCAGAGTCTTCATTGAAAGCGTCCTCACTTTCGTTGCTGGGGCAAATACCTTCGGGGAAATCAGGGAGTTGTGCGTGCAACTCGGGATCAGCACCGCGTAGCATTTGGTTCACGACCACATCCCTATCCCTCGTATACATCCAAAACGACTATGTGGCCTTGTTCATGTGCTTCTGCTCTGCTTCCATCAGGTCTACGCGGTATGTGAGCTTCTGCAATTCAGCCAGAAATTTGGCCAAGAGGTCGTTGGTGTTTCCTGCAGTGGGTTGTTGGAGTGAGGTACCAGTGGTTCTCACTGTGGGGTGTGTATCAACAGGCTCTTCGTGGGAAGCAGTGATTGTTCTCCCCATTTTATTGACTGTGGCCACGCTGATGTAATTAATGGATTCCATCCACTTGTCCTCCTGAGCAGTAGGTACTCCAGCAGCAATTAGTAATGAAGTAATAAGACAAGGGAGAGGCAAGATTACCTTCTTTCGAGTGCGAGCTTGGTGGATGGCCCCGTGCATTACAATTCCCAGGTTGATTGGCTTACCCGTAAGGATGCAGTACAGCAAGGCACATTTGTGCATCAATAGGGTCGTGTCATGAGTAGTTGGGGACAAGGAGGCACGTAGAAATTGGAACCACACAGCGGCCTCGGTGGTGAGGGAGCTAGCGTGTAGGCACCGTCTACTGCCATCTTTGTCCCAAGGATTACCTTCAATTGCCAATACTTTTAAAATAACGTCTTCATCTGCGGGGCTCATCTTTTTGAGGAACTGAGCAAAGGTGCAAGTAGTCGGGGCCCTTATTCTGAGGATCGTATTGAAAGCAGTGGCATGGTAATACACGGTCCGGCCCCGGACTTTCACAAAGGGGTCCTTCGTTTGAGAGGCCTCGGCGTAGAATTCCCTAACCAAGGAAGAATTGGCCCGACGATTGGCAGATGCCAATATCGTCCAATCATGTTGAACAACCCTATTTTTAACAAATGAGTGGGCTTCTACAAAGTCGAGGTCAAAACCCCTCTTTAAGTTCAATTTGTGCTTAGAAATGCATTCATAGTGGGCATCGGCCTCTGGGGTCGTAAATTGCCTGGGCATCCCACTTGGGGCATGCTCAGTCCCCACTGTGGACTGATGTGGGTTTGCAGATTCGACTTGTTCGTCCCCTGCATCATAATCAACCGAAACTGAACTTAAAGAGGGTTCGAGACCCTTACCTTTCCCAGACGATTGCTTTCTTGGTTTATTTTTTGGCGTTTTCTTCGACATGGTCACCACAGACCTGGTGATCATTCCTTTGTTCCTCAATGCGCGTTTGATCGGGTTTTCCTCACTGTGGGCAGCTTTCTAGAGTGCCTCCAAGTCAATGGTGTTTACGACTTGGAGGTTTTGTTCAGTCTGAATTTGCTCCTTGCTCTTGAGTGCCGCCTCCTCTATCTCTTTTCTTTGATTTTCCTCCTCTTGTCTGATTCGGTCTTGCTCAGCCTTTCTCATTCTTTCTTCTTCTTCAGCCATTTTTTTCTCAGCCTCCACCTGTGCCTTTTCTTCCTCAAGAAGTTTCTCTTGGTCAATCCTCTTTCTCTCCTCATCCTCTATGCGCAACCTTTCTTCTTCTTCTTTCTATTTCCTCTCCTCCTCCTCCTTTCTTAACCTTTCGGCCTCTTCTTTACGTCTTTGTTCAACCTCTTCCTTCCTTTTTCGAATGGCCGACATTCTTAGGTTGTATTCTTCCTCTAACCTCCTTTCTTCTTCCTCAGCATTTCAATGCTTCCTCATCGAGATGGCTTTGACTGGTCTCTGAAATCATGGAAGAGGAAGTAGCCTTGGAACCTCCTTGTTTGGACGACCCTTCATCAGCTACGTCGGCCATTACCGGATGGTCGCCGGACACTGGCGGTGGTTCGTTCAGATCGTCGGTGACGGTTTCCGGCGGCTCGCCTTTGGTGATTCTGCGGCGGACCGCCGCACGGACGGGTTCCTCCGGGTGGGTGTTTAACCGTTTGCTTCTTGCCATCTTAGGGTTTTGTATTTCTGGTTCGTGAAAGAGAATGGAGAAGAAAATATAGTGTATGTTTGAAAATATTTGGATGAAAAGGCGTTTTTAGGTTTTTGTGTGTAAAGTATGAATGTTTTGGGTATTAGGAATTGGAGGGAACGGTTATTTAGGAGAGAGAGAAGGGAAATGATGGTTTTCTTGAGAAATGGTGAAAATAGGGGTAGGGGCAGAAAAAGGTGACATTTGGTGTAAGGAAAGTTGATGTGTGTCAGCACCTTGGGCCCACAAACCGTCCCATCTTCTCGTTCGTTTGGCAGTGGGAAGCGCAGTGACTTGTGGGAAGTCATTGCGAGGCAGATATTTGATTTTTCCTTTAAAAGCTGGCAAACTCTCTTACACACATTAAAACAAACTACCATGCAGAATTAAAAAGACTAAAAATAATAAAAACAAAGCAAATAACTGAAATAAAATATTTACAGATGGTCCCGACTTTTCTTAACCATAGTGGGGTGGAGAGTGGGCAGGAATGTGAGCACTCTCGTGCAGAAAATGCTTCACTCTCTGCCCATTGACTTTAAACGTTTGACCCGACTGTGGGGACTTTAACTCCACTGTTCCAAAAGGACTTACTTTGACAATGGTGTATGGTCCCGTCCATCGTGATTTTAGTTTACCTGGAAAGAGTTTAAGACGGGAGTTGAACAATAATACCTGTTGGCCTTCAAAGAACTCCCTATGGTTGATTCTTCGATCATGCCACATCTTGGTCTTTTCTTTGTACAACTTTGCGTTCTCATAGGAGTGATATCGCAACTCCTCTAGTTCACGCATTTGCAAACTTCTCTTAATTCCCGCAGCATCCTCACTCATGTTAAGCTCTTTAAGGGCCCAAAACGCCTTGTGCTCCAATTCAATCGGTAAATGGCAAGCCTTGCCAAAAACTAATTTAAAGGGAGACATTCCCAAGGGAGTTTTATAGGCCGTACGATAGGCCCAAAGAGCGTCATCAAGTTTAGTTGACCAATCTTTACGATGTGGTTTAACGACCTTCTCCAAAATACCTTTAATCTCACGGTTTGAAAGTTCGGCTAAACCGTTGGTTTGCGGGTGGTATGCGGTGGCTACTCTATGATGTATATCATACTTGGCAAGGACCGAGCTCATGACTTTGTTCACAAAATGGGAGCCTTTGTCACTAATCAATGCCCGTGGTGTTCCAAATCTAGTAAAAATATTTTTATGCAAAAATTTCACCACGGTGTTGGCATCATTAGAGTGACATGCAACGGCTTCCACCCACTTCGAAACATAGTCAACCGCAACCAAGATATAAAAATTATTGTTTGAATTTGGAAAGGGTCCCATGAAATCAATCCCCCATACATCAAAAAGTTCTACCTCTAGAATGTTGTTAAGAGGCATCTCGTTTCTTTGCGAAATATTTCCGGTGCGTTGGCATTGCTCACAATTTTTCACAAATTCGTAAGAGTCCTTAAACACAGTGGGCCAAAAGAACCCACTTTGCAACATTTTTGCAGCAGTGCGGTTTCCACCAAAGTGGCCACCATAGTGGGATGTGTGACAACCATGGAGTATTTGGTGTTGCTCACTCCCGTGGACACAACACCTCAATATTTGGTCCGTCCCTATCTTATATAGGAAAGGGTCGTCCCAAACATATTTTCGTGTATCAAGTAAAAACTTTTTAAATGGTTGTTGATAGGCGGGTTATCACCCCCCCTAAATCTAACCGCAAGTGTACGGTGTCGAAATCAAGTAATAATGTACGGAAGTACGAGTATCGAATCTACGGGAACTAGGAACTAAGTATCACAATTACTATAATCACTATTAACTAAAATGTCAAAATTGAGAAATGGTTGGTATTAAACTAATTGATTGCAATAAGAAAATCACAAAAGGAACAGTAGACAACTTGAGGAAAATTCGATAGAGAAAACAGTTGAGGGTTGGAAATCCTTAGGTTTTCACATACGAATATCTGACGTAAAACAATTACCAGTTAATCCCCTTAATGAATACCACATCTCTAAAATCACCGTTGTTCTCTTTCGAGCAACATCGGGTTTTATTTTGAAAAGGACAAGTTTTATCTTTCTATCTCAACCTATGGATTTCAAAACACATTAAGTGCAAGATTCATATCTGAACGGATAGATTTAATCTCTCGATCTCAACCTAAATGGTTCACTTAGGACTCAAGCGTATTCGGTATATCTCTATCACCAAATTCTCGCCTTATGCATGCAATTCCTAGTTCTATCTAACAGTTAATTCTCTCGAACTCAACTGGAAGCAACAAAACAATTGAAAGCTAGCTAAACTCTCAAAAGCATTAAGAATCAAATTACATGCATTCATTAAAAAGGAAAAACTGATAAAAGTCATTCGTCATCCGTTCATATATTCAAACCTAATTCAATCCAACCCCCAACATCTAAAGATTAGTTCATGATGTTGGGGGACAAAAACATAGGTGAAGAAAAGGAAACAATGAACGAAAACATGGTAAAAGTGATCGTGGTGAATGTGGTAGATGTACTGTAATGACCCGGTATCCCATAACATACATAATATACATCAATTAACATATTATACATAACGTCGTTACTTTCATAACAAAATACATAATAATTCACATTCGGTCCCAAAGTCTCAAAACTATACAATACAAAAGAAATGTAAACATATCCTAATCTTCGTCAGCTAGAAACTGCCTCCTATGCTTTATTCTTCCCTTTGCTAACAAAAGATCCTTGACCTGGAATACATATTTTTTAAAACAAAATGAGGGTTAGACCTAAAAGTCTAGTGAGATAATCCCTGTCAGTTTAGAAATCCCTTTTTTTTAAAATACACATATACCACAATTATTAACTACCAAGCAAGACTCGTGCATCGTGCTCAACTCCTCATCCTCTTTCTCATTCTCCTTCCCATGGCCATATTAGTTGGTTGCGAGCCAACAACACCGCTGTACGACAACTACAGCACCGCTGTACAACAACTACAGCAACACCGCTGTACAACAACTACAGCAAACACCTCCGCCGACTATAGTTTCGGCTAACCTATATTCGTGTAGTGTAATGCACAGATAAATACAATATATATGTACCAATATATCATATTGTCATTTATAAACCTTTCATTACATTTCAATCACATATCCATCTCAACCTTAAACACGTAATCACACCATATATCACGTATCCAATCCATACATATCCATCTCATATATATATATATATCACATATATATATATATATATCCCAGTTGAAAACGTTTTAAAAGTAAAACTCACCTCGATCGCTTATCCATAAACACTTCCAAGCCTTTCTCCAAAAGATTCAGCCTTTCAATCCAAATCCACAGAATCTGAAACAGATTAAATACAAATATCCCCTTACCAATTGAACACATGAACTCTAGATATATCTACCTAACTCTCGCCATCAAAACAACCAAACAGCTATAGTTCCCGGACAGCCCAAAGCAACCCGGACAGCTCAACTTTTCCGGACAGCATCACTAACCCGGATAACATGAATTATCTGGACAACACAGACCAATCTGGACAACTTTTCCGGACAACACAACTAACCCGGATAACCCAACCTTTCCGAACAGCATAAGGAATCCGGACACCAAAGTAATCCGGATGCCATCCGGTATCTAAATCATCCGGAAACCATCAAACAAATCATCCGGACACTATCAACAAACTACCCGGACACCACCAAAGAACTACCCGGACACATTCATACTGTGTCCGGAAACCTCTGTCAGTTTGGTCCTTTTTACCCAGAAATCCGACTGAATCAACCTCAGATGTGTATTTAACTATTCTAATTCGACAGAAACCTTTTAATACCAATTACAAAGAGACATACCTCAGATTCACTTCCAAGCATACCAATTGAAGCCTTAACCTAGCTTTTCTTCTTTTCACCTTCTTGCCTCCAAACACACACACACTATACTAAATATCTGATGTTTCTGAGTTGTGAATAATATCTGAAGTCTAAGATGATAATATCAAACTTAATTTACCACTTTGGTCCTTGGACTTCTCAATAATAACCCAACCACCCTTAACTTATAATTTAACCCAATCTTACCCTAAAATCCAACTTTAAAGTTAACTTAACTTAACAGAAAGGGGATTTAACTAACGGACTTACCCGGGGTATTACATTATCTCCCCCTTAAAAGAATTCCGTCCCGGAATTCGGTTAAGCGAAAAGGTATAAATACTTAGTTTTCACTACTACCTCAAATTCAATAAAAACCAAATATTCTACTATCTTAAAATAAGATCATCCCTCCATTCTCTTTTCCACTTAGAGTCAAACTATTAACCTTTTGATGAACAAGTATACTATTCTCAATATTACCAAAACACCAATAATTTTAATTCCACACAAAAATTCCACCCTTTTTAAAACAATGATAACAACCAACTTATTAATACTAACCACACTTTACACACATCATCCGCAATTTACTCAATTATTCCATCCCACAAAGTCGATCCCAATTTTAAAATAATCATAATCGAAATTTTCTGCCGAATCACCCAATAATCAAATCCCCCGAATATTCAAAATAACTCGATAGATCACTTATATCACAAAAAGAAATTAACTTATACCCCCATGAAACTAATCCAAATAACACCACATTTTATGCTTACTCGGAACATTTACTACGCTAATATTACTTTTTACTCCATCAATCTTTCACGACGAACGTCGTGTTCTACACTTTTACAATACTAACTCAAAAACATAAACTTACACTTTCCATATAAAACTTGCTTAGCAATTACAATCTATTTCTTATACTCTTCCATGAAATAAAATTATACTCAACAAAAAATCATTTTATAATAGGGATAAGTTCCTTTATTTTAACAAACCCGTATACCTCATTCTACTATTCCCATTTCTCATGCTAGCATAGCATAACCAAGATAATCACACATCAATACTTAATTACTCTTGCCACTAAATCATTCATCAAAATCATATTCATACATGCAAGACCAAGTCTAATCAAACGGTTCCACTAAAAGTTACAATAACAATCCAACACTCCCAAAAATAACAACACTCTACTCTCCCATAAATCACAGAATCAACTTGGAGTATCACCTTAACCCGCAGTTAAACCTTTCTCCATATACTATACACAACTCTATCGTCGCTTCTCTAACCCAAAATACATCTAAGACAGACAACACTTTCTTGCATGAATTACACCGATCACGAACCATAGATAACAATTGATTCCCACACTTGCCACAACATCATTCTCGCACTACTACCATATCCTATCCAATGGTCCTTCATCCTGAGCATTACATTCAACTACTTTCCTCCACTCTCTTCTCAATATAAAACATATTTCCCCTAGGAGGTGCTAACCTACGAGCTAGCTTTCTTTCACTTCCAAACCAATCGCACACACCCAATTTCAATGTTTACCATACTTAACCAACAATTTCACCACACCTCATTCCAGGAACTTAACCGAGTTAATCCGAAATCACACTCAATGCTCGAAGCAACCAGACATTTTTCATTTCTCAAACGGTAATACTCCACTCCTTAGCTAACCATCTACTGCCACTCCATTCTCTTGTTCTCGAATAACAATACTACGCACCACCTAGACATCCCTGCCTTTCCACACATACTTTTGTCATATCTGAACAACTTATAAACAAAATCCCGAGCAGAGGTTTTCATTTACACTCATCCCATATCATCACTAATCCACCACTTAACTTACAAATTCATTAATACCACACCTCGCACGCTCATTAATTATAAACTGCCACCATCTTATCCACTTCACCCCACACATTTAAACAATACCCTTTTTTTATAGCGTCAACAATCACAATGAGTATAATCTTCACAACACACTAAACTGTCGCCTTCATGACCAGGTCAAGACTTCACACACTACCGTTATTCTCCACACGTAATCCTCACGTTCCACACACTACTATTATTCTTTACACTCAGGCCATCACATTTTACACATTAACAAAATCAGAACAACAGTAATTAAGCACACCCATCATACTTCCTAACAAGAACCCACTTCATCCAAAGCTTCTTAACCAATTTATACCCCCACCGTTCTCACTTGAGGAAAAACACAAGACTTTTCATAGTGTAAAAAAAATCAAATTTTCAACCTATCCAGTACCCAGACCCATCGCCGATAATATTACATCAAGTAACGTAACGCTACTTATTGCCATTCCACCACAAGGATTTACTTCAACCCTTTCAAATCTTATCATAAATAAAACCATTCTTACATAACCAAGCAATAGTTCAAACTACAATCATACTGACATTCCGAATTCAAAAACTCGACTCCACATAAGGGTATTGCACAGTGGTCTCAACTTTTCAGCATCTTATTAAGCCAGACACGGCATTCATAATTTTTCTCTACTGTGCAACCCAACTCCACACATAGCAACAACCTCACAACAGCACGAAATCAACAATTACGTAGAAATGAACATGTAAACAATTCGCATGCTTATATAAACGTTTTCACATCGCGTAATATAAACCCTTTTAAATAATTTAATCCGATCAACATGCTCGTAACCATAATCAGTTATGAAAACCCTTCGTAAAACTTTTCATTCACACAAAGAAGGTAAGGGAACTCACCTTAGCCTTAGCACTTCGACACACGCTCCAGGATACACTTTAGTTCAAACCGAATACCTAAATTTGGCGATACAAAAATGGTGTTAAACCATCTAATTACATCCTCAAAACATTCCCAATAATCCCTAAGACCAAACCCCCAATCAACACCTCGATCCTAGACCCGAACGAACGGCGAAACGGGAACAAGGTTTTGGGAACAGGGCTTGGCGCCCCTAGGGGCGCGCCTCCAGACGCACAGCCAGATGCGCAGAGCGCTGGTCTGCCCCCTTCACGAGACTTCTCCCAAAAATCAAGGGTTTCTTATCCTTAAACTTCCCAAATCAGTTCTAAGGCTCCCAAATCGATATTTTTGATACCATAAACATTAAGAACTAATAACCATCATTTTAAACGACATATAACTCATCAAATCTATTACTGCAAAACTCAAAAACTCAATCCATGGAAAAATGAAGATCTATCAAGCAAACATGATGAAGCTTCTTACTGATTTGATCAAAATTCATAGGGAATCCATCCTAAAATCATTTGCCTTTTTTACTTATGGATTAAAACTCAACCAACATTTGGATTATCAAATCCCCAACCATAAACTTGCCTAATCAATATAGAGAAGAAAAGAAGAAGAAATCAAACTTTGAAGAAGATGACTCATACCATGCTGCAGCTCTTCCTTTACACTTCCAATTGAATTTGCTAACAATTGAAAACTTTAAATCACTCCCCCAACAATTCCTTACTTTCATCATAACCTTACTTATTCCAGTATATCAACTTTATCTTCTCATACCGAATTACCGAGGATCACTTATCATTACCTAATCAAAAAGTTTAACAAGATCAAGTTCCAACACCATCCTATGCTTACTACTACCTCGAATTCTAACAAGATTATCGAAAATAACTTAATAGGAACTCCACACCCATCTATATTGCCAACACAATTATCAAGTTCTTTTCTAATGCAAATAAGCAACAAAAGAACGAAAACACAATTAATTCGGTTTGTACCGAAGTCAAATAGCACTTTAGCACGTGTAGAGTTTATATAAATATACCTGTCTTTGTTTATATCCATACGTCGAGTCCTACTTGCCACTCTGTCGATTCAACAAGGTTAATATACACATAAGCACATACCCCATATAACAAGGTATTCCAGTTCAAACATGCACCTGTAAGATCACAATTACACTGGCGAGGTGTAATCTGAAATTACCTTACATGATGTTCCTTCTACCTTTTATACTTAGCATCCCAAGGTTCTAATATATCAAGGACATCCTACTTCACATGCAGTTTAAGTCTAGGTACAGATACTAATACCTAAATCCCTTAAACTAGGGCTCTGATACCATCTGTAACGACACGGTATCCCATAACATACATAATATACATCAATTAACATATTATACATAACGTCGTTACTTTCATAACAAAATACATAATAATTCACATTCGGTCCCAAAGTCTCAAAACTATACAATACAAAAGAAATGTAAACATATCCTAATATTCGTCAGCTAGCAACTGCCTCCTATGCTTTATTCTTCCCTTTGCTAACAAAAGATCCTTGACCTGGAATACATATTTTTGAAAACAAAATGAGGGTTAGACCTAAAGGTCTAGTGAGATAATCCCTGTCAGTTTAGAAATCCCTTTTTTTAAAATACACATATACCACAATTATTAACTACCAAGCAAGACTCGTGCATCGTGCTCAACTCCTCATCCTCTTTCTCATTCTCCTTCCCATGGCCATATTAGTTGGTTGCGAGCCAACAACACCGCTGTACGACAACTACAGCACCGCTGTACAACAACTACAGCAAACACCTCCGCCGACTATAGTTTTGGCTAACCTATATTCGTGTAGTGTAATGCACAGATAAATACAATATATATGTACCAATATATCATATTGTCATTTATAAACCTTTCATTACATTTCAATCACATATCCATCTCAACCATAAACACGTAATCACACCATATATCACGTATCCAATCCATACATATCCATCTCATATATATATATATCACATATATATATATCCCAGTTGAAAACGTTTTAAAAGTAAAACTCACCTCGATCGCTTATCCATAAACACTTCCAAGCCTTTCTCCAAAAGATTCAGTCTTTCAATCCAAATCCACAGAATCTGAAACAGATTAAATACAAATATCCCCTTACCAATTGAACACATGAACTCTAGATATATCTACCTAACTCTCGCCATCAAAACAACCAAACAACTATAGTTCCCGGACAGCCCAAAGCAACCCGGACAGCTCAACTTTTCCGGACAGCATCACTAATCCGGATAACATGAATTATCTGGACAACACAGACCAATCCGGACAACTTTTCCGGACAACACAACTAACCCGGATAACCCAATCTTTCCGAACAGCATAAGGAATCCGGACAACAAAGTAATCCGGATGCCATCCGGTATCTAAATCATCCGGAAACCATCAAACAAATCATCCGGACACTATCAACAAACTACCCGGACACATTCATACTGTGTCCGGAAACCTCTGTCGGTTTGGTCCTTTTTACCCAGAAATCCGACTGAATCAACCTCAGATGTGTATTTAACTATTCTAATTCGACAGAAACCTTTTAATACCAATTACAAACATAAAATTCAAAGAGACATACCTCAGATTCACTTCCAAGCATACCAATTGAAGCCTTAACCTAGCTTTTCTTCTTTTCTCCTTCTTGCCTCCAAACACACACACACTATACTAAATATCTGATGTTTCTGAGTTGTGAATAATATCTGAGGTCTAAGATGATAATATCAAACTTAATTTACCACTTTGGTCCTTGGACTTCTCAATAATAACCCAACCACCCTTAACTTATAATTTAACCCAATCTTACCCTAAAATCCAACTTTAAAGTTAACTTAACTTAACGGAAAGGGGATTTAACTAACGGACTTACCCGGGGTATTACATTATCTCCCCCTTCTCCAGGCTCTAACCCGACTCTCATTGTGAACTTCTCCTCGATCTGTCCTGTATCGTGGCTCCGAAAGCTCCGAAAAGTCTCCAGAAATCGCCCCTAGACTGTTGCCGTTCGTCGTGTGTGAGTTGCCTGGGATCACGACCTAAAGTTGGACTGATAAAGCAAAAAAACGTGAAACAGAGGGATACGCGACCTTCCACGTGACTTGCAAGTCGCGTGGTAAACCGTGCGCTTTTCTGGAGTGCGCGGGTCGGTTTCGGGTTCGCGGTTCGGGTCCTGGTTTGGGCGCGGGTCTTGGGCTTGGATCTCGGGCCTCTGTTGGCTTCGTTTTGGACTCTTTTTAGCTTCTTTTCTCGATGAACGCTGCCTTTTAATAAACCTGCACATTCTACTAGATAAACTGTAAAATTCCGCTTCTTTGCTTAAATACAAGCCAATCTCATTGGTTTTAGAACTGAAAATAACGCCAAAAAGTGGCGTTATCAACAACCCCAAACCGAGCGTTGCTTGTCCCCAAGCAAATTAGCGATAAAATAGAATAAAAGCATATATCAGAGAAATGTAATAACTGCACAACTCCCAATCGGTATCATGTAATGCACTAGTGATTTCCCATACCCGTGAATGCCTATCTCACTCTCGCCTCATTCCTATTCCGTTTGATCTATGACCTTCCATTGTAAGTTGAACTCGTGACTGCTCCGATTACACTAAGGTTGTTCTAGGTCCAGACATACTAGGGAAAACATTTCGCTTCGACCCTACCTCACGGGATACTCTCATTTCGCTCGAACCTAGGTTATCGCACGTGTTGTCATGTGTAGGAAGTTATGTACAAGAATACTCGAAAATCACATGACAACTCTATTGAAAGACGCACAAATGTCCAAGAATTGATCTCAGAAAGGAATCAAGCAGCAAGACAGGGAATATTGGTAAGGGTGGCCGTATACTCTAATCACATTTTCCAAAAGATCATCCAGGTCTTCACAAGGGTTGTAACGGGGCTAAGATTATGGCTAAGAAGTGAAGGGGAGAAACGGTTCAACGATCCTTGGTGTGTCAAACTTTAGCAGTTTTGAACTTCCTAGCTTTATTTTCTATCATTTGGCCCTCTTTGTCAATACTGGAGTCGCTTTGACTCTCTTATTCAGCTGCTGTGAAGCTATCTAAACTAACTGTTTTTTTTTACTTGGGACTTCATTGATCCTCTTTATTTGCATTGGGGCTGCATTGGCCCTCTTTTCTATTTATTTTCATGACTGGCCTGATTTCCTTCTTTTCCGCTCTAGCTTTTTCAGTTCATTACCGCTCAGATTGACACACTTTCGGATAGGGTTGGCTAAGGCTTTTTGGCTCGGGTTTAAAGATGGGTCTGAAATGAAGAGGTGAGTGTATGGCTGCAAAGGGGGCTATGGTTACACACAGATGGGTGAAAAGGTACAATAGCTAAACATGGGTTAAACATTCACACAATGTCTGGAATCATCTCTTAAGGTCCACACGATATGGTCTACTATACCCTTTCCCAATATCCCGATGGTTGTCTTTGCTACTCAATGCAATAATATAGCGAGATCATTCTATATTCACGACAAGGAACTCGAAAAAGTGTATACGATTTTCGTGTATGGATCCCTCGAAATGAAAAGACGTCTTTTAGGCTCAAAACTCGCTATTGGGTGGTCTCCACTAATGTCCCTAGTCATGTCCTTTCCCGGTCCTTCCCTAATGGTCACGTCACTATCACAAGATTCTTCCTACAATGGTTGGTCTCTATCATTCAAAACAAAAATTTTAGCTAAAGTGATCTAGGTACTCAGAAGTGTAGGAAATCTATGTGCATAACGTGGGCCCGATTGGGCAACCCCAAACCTTACCCATACATTGTCCCCAATGTGCAAGTGTCGGCGTAGGCGATACTTAAAACAAGTATCGTTGTGAGGTTATTACAGGTAACAGACAGGCCGACCTAGTATAACATGAAGCAACAAAGAGCTATTCTAGCATGTTAAAAAACATGGCCACCCAAACCTAGGCCGCGGCCTAGGTTTGTCAAAACAACGCCAACCCCAAACCTCGGTGAAACCGAGGTTTGCACAGGATAAAGAAAATAAGTATGTAGATGTTGAAAAGCTGAGGCACCCCAAACCTAAGTGAAACTTAGGTTTGTTGCAGCTTGTTAACTAATAAGAAACCAAACATCTTACACACCCGTTACATACAAAGTTTAGAGCGTACCTGTTTGCCCGGACGGAGGAGATTATCTTGAAAGATTTGAGCGCCAATTAGGGGAGATGGAGAGCGAGAAAGCAAACACACAAGAAAAACAAAACAAAAACGACAGAAAGCAAAGCAACGAAACACACAAAGCAGGGAAAGAAAACATAGCACGAAAACAAAAACAGTGGAGCCGCGCGGTTTGGCGCGCGGTTTGGAAACCGCGGCACAAGCCGCGTAACTCCCTGCTTCAGAAAACAAACAGAGGACCCCGCGGTTTGGCACGCGGTTTGTAGGTCGCGGCACAAGCCGCGTAAGTCCCTGTTTCAGCTCTTTTTTTATTTTTTGTTTTTTCATTTTTTTGGTTTTTCGTAAATCAGAACACACTCAAAAACTGGAAATTAAAAAGAAAACTAACCTCGGTGGCTTGCCTCCCACCCAGCGCCGTAGTTAAAGTCGTGGCACGACTGTGTGGCTCTCAACTTGGCTCGGTATCCGCGGACTCGAATCGCCCACACTTGCGGTTCTTCGCGGATTTTTCCTCATCTGGCTCTCCTTTGCCATCTCCGTCTCTACGCTGTCTACTCTCGAACATCTTGAAGATAACCTTTTCGCCGCCAACCCTGAAGGTTATCTCACCTTCTTCCATGTCTATCAGAGCTCTACTCGTGGCCAAGAAGGATCTTCCCAGTATCAGCGGGACTTCTTCGTCTTCATGTATGTTGATCACTACGAAGTCTAACGGGAAGTAGAACTTGCCAACATTGATTAGCACATCTTCTATCACTCCGTACGGGTATACGATCGATCTATCCGCGAGATTGAGCGTCATGAACGTCGGCTGTACTTCTCCCAATCCCAGTTTCCTGAAAACAGATAAAGGCATTAGATTAATACTGGCTCCTAAATCACATAATACCTTGTCAAAAGAAAACTTCCCAATTTGAATAGGGATCGAAAAACTCCCTGGATCTTTGAGCTTCAGGGGAAGCTTGTTCTGAATAATTGCGCTGCACTCCTCAGTAAGTGCAACGGTAGACTGGTGGTCGATTGCCCTCTTCTTGGATAGGATCTCTTTCATGAACTTCGTGTATGAGGGCATTTGTGCCAACGCATCTGCAAAAGGGATGTTAATATGTAATTTCTTAAAAACTTCAAGAAATTTAGAAAAGTTAAGATCCTCCCTTTGGGCTTTAAGCCTATTCGGATATGGCACTTTCGGTACTACCGGCTTGACTTGTGTTTGCTTTGGCGTGGTGGACTGCTCTTTCTTCTTCCCTTCATCCTCCGGGTTTTCTTTCATCTCAAACTCTTTCTCGGCTTCCAACTCGTCCATATCCACAATCTCAACCTCTTTCTCTTTATGACCAGTTCCCATTGATGGCGGTTCTTGTGTAGGCTCCTCGATCAGTTCCTTGCCACTCCTCAAGTAGATGGCATTACATTCTTCCCAATGTTTCTTTTCGGTCATACTCGGGAATGTTCCGGGAGGTCGGTTTTGTAGGGCTTTCAAAATTTACCCCACTTGCCTTTTGAGGATCTTGGTGGATGTCGTGTTCTGATCGGTTGTTGCCTTGACCGTGCTCACCGTGCTTGCCAACTCTCCAGCCGTGCTGTCCATCTTTGCCATGAACTTCATCATCATATCTTCCAGCCCCGGCTTCTTCTCCCTGGATTGTCCTTCGTTCCTTTGGTTGAATAGGATAATTAGCAAAGTTAAGAGAATTACCTTGCTGTTGTTGCCCTTGAGGTTGACTCCATGAGATGTTCGGGTGCTTCTTCCACCCCTCATTGTATGTGTTCGAAAATGGGTCGTTCCTCGGTTGATTGTTCCGGTTTTGAAAAAATTCAACCTGTTCGGGTTCTTCCGGATTACCTCCCTTCAAATGATTCGTGATTGCGGCTAATTGAGCTTTTAACTCCTTCAGCTCATCCGATTCCTGAACACTCGCAACTCTTCTAACATCGGCTCTTGGAGTAGAAAAACTATGCTCGACCAGATTGTCGATCAGCACACATGCTTCCTCATACGACTTATCCATTAGTGCTCCACCCGATGCAGCTGTGATGTCGCTTTTAAATTGCGGGTGAAGTCCACTAAAGAAAGTCTGGATGATTACCCAACCTTGTAACCCATGATGTGGACATTTCTTGATCATCTCCTTGTACCTTTCCCACGCTTCATACAAGGTTTCTTGGTCCCATTGCGCGAAATGTGTGATTTCGGCCATGAGTTGGGCGGTTCTGCTCGGAAGAAAGAACTTCTAAAGAAACGCAGCTTTCAACTGCTCCCAAGTAGTGATCGAGTCCGGTTGGATACCCTCGATCCATGTTACAGCTCGGCCCTTGAGAGAGAATCCGAATAACCTCAGCTTGATGGCATCCTCGTTCATGCCATTGATCTTAAATGTGTTACAAATCCTCTCGAATGCACGTAGATGTGCATGAGGGTCTTCAGTCGGCGCTCCTCCATATTGATTCTGCTGTACCATGACAATGGTACTCGGTTTGACCTTAAAAGAATTCGCCTCGGTAGCAGGTGCTTGAATGCCTATGCGTGCCACTGCCACATTCGGATTGGCAAACGGCTTCATAGGGCGTTGCGCTGGAGGTGCTTCGTCGCCCATCTCGAGCTTGATATCTTTTTTGGTTTTTGCTTCTTTTCGTAAACGGCGGGCGTTTCTTTCAATCTCCGGATCGATTGGTTCGATTCCTTCCCCTCGGGTTTTCCTTGGCATAAACCAATTAGCACCTGAAACGGAAAGAAAACAAATTTAGCAATCCAAAAACTGAAGTGATGAAATAAAATAACATAAAAAAATTGTTCAATCTAATAGCGCTTATAGCTGGTAGTGCTATCAGTTGCAACTAGTTCCCCGGCAACGGCGCCAAAAACTTGATAGGCGGGTTATCACCCCCCCTAAATCTAACCGCAAGTGTACGGTGTCGAAATCAAGTAATAATGTACGGAAGTACGAGTATCGAATCCACGGGAACTAGGAACTAAGTATCACAATTACTATAATCACTATTAACTGAACTGTCGAAATTGAGAGATGGTTGGTATTAAACTAATTGATTGCAATAAGAAATTCACAAAAGGAACAGTAGACAACTTGAGGAAAATTCGATGGAGAAAACAGTTGAGGGTTGGAAATCCTTAGGTTTTCACATACGAATATCTGACTTAAAACAATTACCAGTTAATCCCCTTAATGAATACCACATCTCTAAAATCACCGTTGCTCTCTTTCGAGAAACATCAGGTTTTATTTTGAAAAGGACAAGTTTTATCTTTCGATCTCAACCTATGGATTTCAAAACACATTAAGTGCAAGATTCATATTTGAACGGATAGATTTAATCTCTCGATCTCAACCTAAATGGTTCACTTAGGACTCAGGCGTATTCGGTATATCTCTATCACCAAATTCTCGCCTTAGGCATGCAATTCCTAGTTCTATCTAACAGTTAATTCTCTCGAACTCAACTGGAAGCAACAAAACAATTGAAAGCTAGCTAAACTCTCAAAAGCATTAAGAATCAAATTACACGCATTCATTAAAAAGGAAAAACTGATAAAAGTCATTTGTCATCCGTTCATATATTCAAACCTAATTCAATCCAACCCCCAACATCTAAAGATTAGTTCATGATGTTGGGGGACAAAAACATAGGAGAAGAAAAGGAAACAATGAACGAAAACATGGTAAAAGTGATCGTTGTGAATGTGGTAGATGTACTCCCTTCTCCCGGCTCTAATCCGACTCTCGTTGTGAACTTCTCCTCGATCTGTCCTCTATCGTGGCTCCGAAAGCTCCGAAAAGTCTCCAGAAATCGCCCCTAGACTGCTGCCGTTCGTCGTGTGTGAGTTGCCTGGGATCATGACCTAAAGATGGACTGATAAAGCTGAAAAACGTGAAACAGAGGGATACGCGACCTTCCACGCGACTTGCAAGTCGCGTGGAAAACCGCACGCTTTTCTGAAGTGCGCGGGTCGGTTTCTGGTTCGCGGTTTGGGTCCTGGTTCGGGCGCGGGTCTTGTGCTTGGATCTCGGGCCTCCGTTGGCTTCGTTTTGGACTTTTTTTAGCTTCTTTTCTCGATGAACGTTGCCTTTTAATAAACCTGCACATTCCACTAGATAAACCATAAAATTCCGCTTCTTTGCTTAAATACAAGCCAATCTCATTGGTTTTAGAACTGAAAATAACGCCAAAAAGTGGCGTTATCAGTTGTCCATTCATCCCGTGGGGTTTTAGTCCACTTGCTAAATAGTTCGCAATGTCAGCATACCAAGGAATATTTTTGTCTTGATGTTGAACTGCTAACAATTGTTCATCGGGAAAATTTTCCTGGACCGGAGTGGGGTCTACAGTGGTCACTATCTTCTCGAGCCTGGACAGATGGTCTGCTACGTGATTGCTTGTTCCTTTTCTGTCAACGATCTCGAGGTCGAATTCTTGCAACAATAAAACCCATCGAATCAAACGTGGCTTGGAATCAGCTGTTGATCAAGTATTTTATCGCTGCATGATCAGTGTGCACGATGACCTTCGTCCCTATCAAGTACGACCTGAAACGATCAAAAGAAAATACCACTGCAAGTAATTCTTTTTCAGTGACAGTATAGTTAATTTGAGCTTCAATCAGTGTTTTACTTGCATAATAAATGGGGTGAAAGATTTTGTTCTTCATTTGTCCGAGAACAGCCCCCACAGCCCACTCGCTGGCGTCACACATTACTTCGAATGGGAGTGACCAGTCAGGTGTGGTCACTATGGGTGCAGTAACTAAGGCTTTCTTGATTGTTTCAAAAGCATCACGAAATTCTTGGGTAAAATTGAATTCTTTTTCATGTTGCAGCATAAGACATAGGGGTTTTGTTATTTTTGAAAAATCTTTGATGAACCTCCTATAGAATCCGGCGTGACCCAAAAAACTTCGAATGCCTTTTACCGTTGTGGGTTCGGGAAGTTGTGCCACTACCTCAAGCTTGGCTTTGTCAACTTCTGTTGGTTCCCGTTTTGCTTATACAAGATTGTCAGATCTATTAGTTCGAATTTATGTTTGATGCGGAAGCGTATTTGAATAACTAAGAGATATGATTGATAGATTTAGAACATAATATAAATAAACAGTGAACAGGAAATAATATCTCAAAGTTTACTGAATATATATATTAAGAACAGATTCAAGAACAGTGAGTAAGCAAAGCTTTTAAAACAGATATGACTCTCAAAGTGTTTAAAGCTATGTGTTCTTGTGATGTTTTTCTCTCTTGAATTCTTGTTTCGATTGTTCGATTGATCGATGGATGGATAGGAAGAACTCAACATGAGTCTTCCTTATATACTACTCTAAGGGACCATAAATCATATGCTACTATTCACAAAGGACGGTATGAATAGTTGGACGGATGGCATGAACAGTTGGACGTGCTGTATTGCATTTAATGCAGCAGACGTCTATTATGTACTAAGCCCTATTGAATCCAATCAGAGTTTGACATGTTGCAGTTGGACAGGGCATACTACCATGCAAGTTGATGAACAGGTCCTGTAACAGTAGCAAGATATTATAAATATCTTTTAAGTCTTTGTTGAAGACCGCAGAGGCTCTGTGAAGTGCCACATAGGTTCTGCGGTGTGGTCCTTAGAAGAGCAGTCTTCACCGGATTCCGAGTCTTTGGTCTTCTTTGCGTGTATGACAGAGCTTCTGTAGGGCGCCTCTTTAGCTTTTGTAGCTTCTTGACCTTGATCTCTCGGTAAGTTCGGTAGAGCCTCTGTAAGAGGCTTTCTTCACTTAGCCTATTTTTTACTACTTCTAAATACTTCTATGATTAGGAAGATTGAAGCTAACAATCTCCCCCTAAGTAGTGAAAAATAAAAAATTTAACTTGAGTTTAGTTAGGCTAAGTTAGATAAGACAGAGGTTAAACAATACCTCGAAAGTTCTTTCATTCAGAAATATGCCAGAGGCATTTTACATTTGAGTACAATGAAAGATAAACCTTTGACTTGGTTTGCAGAGATTTGAGGTTTGAGAATCAGATTTTGGCATCTTTGAAATCGTTGTAGCTTCTGTTGTCTCTTCCGATTCTTCTGATCTCTTTGTAGAAACTGATGCAGAGTTCTCTTAGGCGGAGTGTGGCATCAATCTCTCTGATGAAAGTATTTGCAGCATCTCTATCCATTTTCTCTGTACCTCTGTATTTTACAAGGCTTGCTCTGAACTTGTTCAGAGTACTAGTTGCGTACTTTTGACAATCCATGCATACAAATAGTTTGATTTCGCCTTTTGGGTTTTGAAATACTAACCCGAATCTTGGTTCTGTAATGATAGAGTTGGGCACGGCGTTGGGTGGGCAGCGATCTTCTGGTGGTCGTAAATTTAGATGTTTGAGACCAAGATCCTTTCCCAGTTGAAAATCTATCATACTGAAGATCAGAAGCTTTTCCCTCATTGCTTTTCTTAATACTTGATAGGCTCTGGTGTTTGCCTCTGTGTTGTAGTTGTCCTTTGTCCATTGCAGAAGGTCAGGTAGATCATAAGGATTGATATTTCTTAAGTCAGCATCAGCGAAGGTGGTTTCTGAATTGTCTTCTCTTCTAACTTTGTAAAGATTGTACCTGACCCTTGGATAGGTTCTTGTAAAGGAGAACTTGCAGAAGATTACCTTTTTGATCTTGTGGATTGAGAAGACATTTGCTTTGGTTCTTGGCTTTGTCCTTGTGAAGATGTTCTCAAATTCTTCTCTGATCCTTGAATATGTCACATGATCTGTTGGATGATTGGTCTGAAAGGTTTGTTTATAGAGGTATTTGTATACCACTTCTTCCATCTCTTCATGTGTTGGACCAGGTTGTGGTACTTGTCTTCTGAGACTCTCCATCTTTTGAACAATTTTTGCAGCTCTGCCAGTTAGAGGAATGTCTGTCAGAGGCTTTAATCCATATGCCCAGTCCTCTTCTTCAGGCTTTGGAGTTTGAAAGGCATCAAAGGCGCTCTTCATCAATTTCTCTGTAGGCTTGGGCAATGATTTCTTTTTCTTGGGCTCTTCTGTCAGTATTGCTTTGCCCTTGTCTTTGGCTTTTGGAGGTGCAGAACCTGTTTCTTCTGTAGGTTTGGAGGTTGGTGCTTCTGTTGGCTTGATGGTTGCCTCTGTAGGTTTTGACACTTGTGTTTTAGAGGACGTTTGTGGCGATGGTTCTGTTGGCTTAAGTTGCTCTGTAACCTCTGTTGGAGGTTCTTTGGTGACTTCTTCTGTGAGCTCTATTTCTGTTGGTGAAGATTGGACATCGAATCTTCTTGCCATTTTGAAAGCTAATGTGAACCTGTGCCTTTCTTCTTCTCTCTGCGACATTCGATCAGACATTGTATTGTGCATCTTTCTCAGAATAGAAAAAGCAGAGGTCGCAGAGGTCGTTGCTCTTTTTGGTTTGGTGGCAATCGACTTTCTTCTTGGTATGGTTTGGGGTTTTTCTGTTGATTTTGTTGAAGGACTCTTTTCCAAGTTGATTACCACAGGGGTGGTTGTTGCCTCTGTGGTATGCTGATCAGCTTCTGGAATATTGGTTTCTTCAGGAGTTGATTCCACAGAGATGGGTGTTGTCTCTGTGGTCTGTTGATTTTGTTGTTGATCTTGGGTTTGTTCTGGAGGGGCTTGACTGATTGGTTCTGCTGCGATTGGTGGAGCTTGTATTCCTCTGGTCGTAGCTTTCTCCCTTATATTCTCCCCCTCAGGATTATCTGATGGACCAGGATGGTCATCATCAGAATCATCCTGACTTTTATCAGAAGTACCCTCTGCTCTGCAGGAAGCTTTGGGTTTCTTTGGTAGTTCTGGTCATGCGGCCATCAACTTCGCACATACATCATCACAGAGGCCGAAAAGAGTTGCAAGCTCTGCTTCTGTGTTGAAGCGCATTCTGCCGACACCTTTTCTGAACTCTTTGACGTAGTTGGCATTTGCAGTAGTGAAGGAGACAATGACTTCAGTGACCTGGTTTATGACATTTTGTCCGAGCTCTGTTAGCTGTGCTCTGGTCATGTAGTCTTTAGGCTGCATCAGTATTGTGTTGCGCATTGCTTCTGCTTGAACGTTTTGCAGAGCCTTCTATAGATCTGCGGGTGTGATGCTCTGTGATTTGTTGGATTGCTTGTTCATTTGTTCAAGGAAATGTTTTACTGATTCCTTGAATGCAGAAGTTGCGGTAATTCCAAAATCTTTAGCAGCAGAAGTGGTTGTAGTTGTTGCAGTTGTTTGCGCAGAAGATTTCATCTCTGTGAAGGCTGTTTTCACCTCTGTGGACAGATTGTCCATTTTGGTGTTCAGATTCAGCAAGGCTGTTGATGTTTTCTCTGCAGAAGATGTGAAAGAGCTTTGCAACTCTTTCATGGTTTGGTTCACAGAGGTGACAAGGGTTTGGAACTCATCCCTTGATACTTGTGTCCCTGGTGTAACCTATGGAGGAACACCTTCGTCTCCAGATTGAGTCCCTGCTCCTGGGACACCTTCGTTCACCCTTGTTTGTACGTTGGGGGTGGAAGGATTTCCATATGATCTTCGAGCAGAAGCATCTAGTGCTTCAAACTCTACAGAAGTTCTGTGAACGACATTGTCTAGATCCACATCAGAGGTGGGTACTAGATTATCCTTCTGTTGACTCGGAGACTTGTCTAGAGTCTCTTCGTCGTTGTGCTCACTACTTCTCTCTGACAGAAGGGTTGGCCCTATTTCGTGCGTGGCAGAGGAAACGAATTCCTCTGTAGGGTGTTCTAGTGTGATCTGGGGCGATTGATCACGAACTATAAGTGAGTCTCTTTGAGGAGACTCCCTAGGAATGGATTCCCCGGTTTTTGTGGGCGCAGAAGTCGAAAGAGTGACTTCTGGCTAGTTGGGTTGGGTTTGGATCGAGCTGTGCTGCTCTATTTCAATAACTCCTTCTGCAGCTAGACCTGTGGAGTTAGATGTGTGGGTTGCACTGGGAGGGGGTGAGGGATGTGTGCCTTCTTCATCTTCGGCATCTTTTTCTTTTACATTTTCTTTTCCTCCAGATGTTTCTACCCTATCCTCTGTTGATGTTCTTTGCTCTGTGCCTAAGAAGTCATACATTTGATGAGAGTCGTATAACTTCATGACATGTGGTTGATAGAGACCTTTTCGTATCCAGACAGCTTCTTCTTCGTCTGAATCTACCTCTGAGACCTCCATTCTTGTCTCTGTTACTTCATCTCTATTCCACTGAGCTTCTGTTTGTCCTATTTCTTCTGAAGTTGGGCTTGGACTCCTTCTGTGAACGTCCAATCCTTGATGAATGAAGGGGTTCTGTAGAATAATAGGTGTCTCAGCTGATTGATCTCTGGGTGTTTGATCATCTTCTTGCAGATGTGTGTCAATGCCGGAAATAGAGAAGTATTGTTCTTCTGGGGAATGGTGGTCGAGAGGTTGTGCCGTCCACCCTGCTGTATTTAAAGTGTTGGCAATGTCGGGGTTCTGTAGGAAATCGTTAATGTTTCCTTGGTGAGCAAATCGATCTGGGGATTGATGGGGCGATTGATATCCCTCTTCTGTCATTTCTTCTTCTGCATCTTCTTCTTCTGCAGTTCTTTCTTCTTCGATTGCTTCCTCTTCTATGGTAACCAATTTCTCAAGTGATTTACCATGCTTCTTTTTTGTTTTCCTCCTCTTAGGTTTTGGGGCCCCTTCCTCTGTGGTTTTTGATTTTCGTTTCTTCTTCTGTTTTGGAGAAGAGGGAGGAGCAGAGGAGCCAATTTATGTGGCATGAGGAGGTGAAGGTTGATCTTCTGCAGCGCTTGTAGAGGTGCCTTCTGCAGTTTTCCTCCTTTTTGATTTTGGAGTAGAAGCAGAAAATTTTGAAGAGGACTTCTTTCCCATGAGCTCTACACGTTTGGCTATGAAGCTAAGTTGAATAGCCATGTGTTTTGCTAATTTGTTATCTTTTTCTTCTTGAGTGGAAAGAGGTTCTGCAATCATTGTTCCTAGGGGGACACCTAAACGCGGGGGTGTCATAGGACTCGGTTTAGGAGTTCTATGATCGCGTATATACTCTTTCTTAAGGGTTTTATTCGAGGCATACTTCAGAAGTTTCTTTGACAAAGGTCTGCAGTATGTGTAGCCATCTACATGATCAGTGGGAATATTTTTGCTCATTGGGAACTGTTTGGGAATTGGCCCTTCCATTGGCCATTTCTGTATTAGCAACAGAGGTTCGAACAAGACTCCCAGTATTCTTTGGAATTGCAGAGGTGGTAGAAACTTAGGATCGTTCTCTTTGACCCTTCTTGTGTTGTTCTTTCTGTCGATGGTGTTAATGATCTCTTGCATCATTATGGTCGCGTAATCCAGTGGGAGATCATAGTAAACCCCATACATGATGGTTAATATATGATGTGAGCTCTGGTCAATACTGCCTATCTTCCCTGTCAGGCATCTGTTAAGAATTGAGAACAAGGTGTTCCACAGAGGTGGTAATCTGCCTCTGCGGAAGTCATTTCTCTTCCTCAGTGGTGTGTTGTACCCAAGCATTTCTAGGAAACGACAGATCTCGTCGTCTGTTGGTTGCTCTGCGTACTTCTTTAATCCAAGAAGACCCCTTGTTGGTAGGTTGAATTCAAGTGAGAACATTGTTCTATTGAACTTGATTTCCAGATGCTCAGATTTGTCGGGTCTTGAAATGTATCCTTTGATAAGAGAATCATCTTTATCAAATCGGCAACTTTGCCAAAACTGGTTCAGATATCTTACTGGAATTTTCTTTGGGGTTCTTGAGAGTAAAGGGAAGAGGATATGATTTTCCATTATGTTTAGAAGAATGGCATGGGCTTCGCCGAAAGAAGTTGGTGAGGGGACCAAATAGCAATTGTTGGATTTGATTGGTAGTACTTTTTCGAAATGATCATTTGCTATGAAGTTTTGAAGATGTGTAGTTGGAGCAAAGTCTGCTGAATCGCCGGAATCTTCTAGTTCAATGTTTTGGGCAGGGTTGGGGTTTTCTGAATGTTCAGAATGAGCAGGTGAATGTTCTGGTGAGGTCGCCGGAGAGTGTGCAGGGGAGATAGCTTGAGAAGATGAAGCCATTTGGTACTGAGAATAAGAAATTTGCAGGTTTCGCCGGAGAAGAATGAGAGTTTGTAAAAAGTTTATGAGAGGGTAAGCTTGGTTTTTATAGGAGGGTAAAACGGTAGAATTCGAAAGAGTAAAATATATGGTAATGGATTAAAATTTGGAATCCGAACTCAAGTTAGAACGGCGGGTTCAACTTTCCACAGAAAACGTTCCATGTATGCCCAATGAAAATTGGACACGTAGGCCATGTCAGAGGATGACAGGACGTCGTGCGCGGCCCATTAATGCTAGGCGCGTGGGGTTATTCTTAGCCACATGTAATTCACTCTCAGTAAAAGTAACCGTTATTACTACAGAAATGCCCAAGTAACAGATTGACAGAACTTCTGTAGTTTACAGAAGTTCTGTGATTTTGAAAATCTTTGATGTGTATCCCTTTCTCATATATCTCATTGTTATCATGACTTCTGTGGGGTTCCTTTTTAACCAAAATGTTTTGTAAAGGCATTGGAGAGGATCAAATAGGATTTTTAGTTAAGAGTTTTTTACTCGTAGAGGTTTTATGGCTCTGTTGGAACTTGCAGAAGCTCTGGGAGGGCCAGCAGAAGCTCTATGAGGGGAAAAATCTCATAACGAAAAATCTATTAACTTTTCTGATCATCCAATTTTTGATCTGTTTTAAGAGATATTTTTCGGACATATTTGAAAGTTGGTGTCCGAAAAAATTGTTATGGAAAAAGTTTTGTTCGAGAAGGTCATGGTGAGTCTGTTTGGTTTCCGAGATAACATTCCAAAAGATCGATAGAGGTTAAAGTTGCGATCTCAGAGCATATTTCTGGCAGAGCTTCTGTTGAGCTCAGCAGAAGCTCTATGACCTTAAATTTCTCATAACTCAAATTTTATGACACTTTTTGATCTTTTGATTTTTGAAAGGTTATCCACAGTATATTTAGGACATATTTGACAATTTGTGTCCTAGAAAACTGTTTTCAAAAACCTTTTGTGCGAGAGACATACCTTTTGGTTCTTCTTTTCTCGGCAGTGATGTCTGACTTCTGTCGATATAGATTCATTGACATTCTTCTTTGGATTTCCCTTGAACGTTTTTACCTCTGTAGATCATTTCAGGATCCCTTTTTGCTCCCCCTTGATCTAATCACCTCTGTAGATCAGGAATTTTCCTTTTGCTCCCCCTTGACCTATGCTTGGATCAAAGAATGATAAGTTTTGCATAGAACATAGGACATATTTTCCAGAGGTTCTGTAGGGGTTGTCAGAGGTTCTGAGTAGACTTACAGAAGCTCTGTGATTTTAAGAACTATTTAAGATTGAGAACTTACATACAGAAATAAATTAATTAAAGCAAAAATAATTAGAAATATATACATATTTACAGAAGATAAAGCTATACTTACAGAGGATTTTTACGTCATATTGATCATTCCTAACTTACCCACCAAGAAATTGAATCTTTTCTCGTCTAAAGCTTTGGTGAATAAGTCCGCGAGTTGGTATTCTGTGGGCACGAAATGCATCTCGATTGTACCGTATTCAACATGATGTTTCAAGAAATGGTACCTTATATCGATATGCTTGGTTTTTGAGTGTTGCACAGGATTGGCAGAGATAGCAATGGCACTCTTGGAATCACAGAAGATAGGTATTTTGAATAGGATGTGGCCGTTGTCTTTTAGCTGAGTCCTCATCCATAGAACCTGAGAACAACAGCTAGCAGCAGCAACGTATTCAGCTTCTGCAGTGGATGTTGAGACACAATTTTGCTTTTTGGAGGTCCAACTGACTAGTTTACCACCTAGGAATTGACAACTCCCAGAGGTACTCTTTCTGTCGAGCATGCATCCTCCATAGTCTGAATCTGTATAAGCTTTAAGACTAAAACCAGAGTTCTGTGGATACCAGAGACCGAGATTTTTGGTCCCCTTTAGATATCTAAAGATTCTTATCACAGCATCATAGTGTGATTTCTTTGGATTAGCTTGATAACGTGCACAAAGACATGTGGCATGCATAATGTCAGGTCTGCTTGCAGTTAAGTATAACAGAGATCCAATCATGCCTCTGTAGAGAGTGCATTCTACAGAGATGCCATCTGGATCTAAGGATAACTTATTTCCAGTGGCCATTGGAGTTTTCATTGCAGAGGTATCAGAGAGGCTATACTTGAAAAGAATGTCAGAGACATATTTGGCCTGATTTATAAAAATTCCCTCTGATGTTTGTTTGACTTGGAGTCCGAGGAAGAATGTTAGTTCTCCCATCATACTCATTTCAAACTCACTCTGCATGAGTTTTTCAAAACTTTTGCACTCTTCTGGGTTAGAAGACCCAAAAATTATGTCGTCCACATCGATTTGTACAAGCATTATTTCACTGTTTTTACGTTTATAGAATAAGGTAGTATCTGTTGTACCTCTGTCGTAGCCATTTACTAGAAGAAAGGTAGAAAGTCGTTCGTACCATGCTCTTGGAGCCTGTTTCAGTCCGTATAGAGCCTTTTCAAGGTAGTATACATGCCTTGGGAACTTTGAGCTTTCAAACCCTGGTGGTGATTTATGTAAACCTCTTCTTGGATTTCACCGTTGAGAAAAGCTGATTTTACGTCCATCTGATAGACTTTAAAACCTCTGTGGGTTGCGAAGGCTAAGAATATTCTTATTGCTTCGAGCCGTGCGACAGGAGAAAAAGTCTCATCGTAATCTATGCCTTCTTCTTGTCTATAACCCTTGGCCCCCAATCGTGCTTTGTTTCTGATGACCACTCCATCTTCATCCTTCTTATTTCTGTAGACCCACTTAGTCCCAATGGCATGTTTCCCTCGTGGCAGAGGTACTAAAGTCCATACTCTGTTATGCTCAAACTGCAGAAGTTCTTCTTGCATGGCGTCTACCCAGTTTGGGTCATCTAGTGCTTCAGAAATCTTCTTTGGTTCTATCACACTAATAAAATTTGTAAAGAAACAAAAATTAGCAGTGGCAGACCTGGTTTTTACTGAGTCAGAAGGTTCTCCGATTATTTGGCTTGGAGGATGACTTTTTGTCCACTGAGTGGTGCGAGGAAGATGGTCATCAATGTCATCGAACCTTTCTTCAGAAGCTTCTTGTGGATCTTCTTCTTGTATAGCCTCTGTCGTTCTTCTTACCTTGGTAGAAGATTCTACCATTTGTGGAATGATTGGTATGAGTGGTGGTGGAGTTTGTTCCTCTGAGGACGTATAGTCTTGGTCCTCAATTACCTCTGTAATTGGTTCTTCTGTGGATTGTGGAGTTTGTTTTTCAGCAGCTTCTGTGGTCGTTTTTCTTAATGTTTCATCTTCTGCATTTTCTTCTTCGGCATTTGCATCTGTAGTATTTATAGAAGAAGATGAAGCATTATTTGGACCAGTTAGAGTCATACCTGTAAGATTTTGTCCAACAGAGGATGGTTCTTCAGAAACTCTGATGGTTCCAACAGAAGGATCAATGTCATCGTGGAACATCTCTAAAAATAGAAGATTCAAGTCTTCTTTCGTTTGCGAGATGCCAGAGGTTTCTCTTTTAAGTTCGAGTTCTGAACGGATTTGCTCAGAATTCATTTGGAAAGAATCATCAAAAGAAACATTTATACTTTCTACGATTTTGCGAGATCTTGTAAGGTATACTCTGTAGGCTTTGGAAGTGGCAGAGTATCTAATGAATTTTCCTTCGTCAGCTTTTACTTCAAACTTTCCTCTTGAATCTCTGTCGTTTAAAACAAAGCATTTACATCCAAACACATGGAAAAACTTGATGTTTGGCCGCCTTTTGTTGACCAGTTCGTAAGGAGTCTTGATGTGTCTTTTCACAATGGTTGACCGATTCTGTGTGTAACAAGCGGTAGAAATTGCTTCTGCCCAAAAGTTCATCGGTAATCCGTATGTTGTTAGCATAGTTCTTGCGGCCTCCACGAGCGTTCGATTCTTCCTTTCGACTACGCCATTCTGCTGTGGAGTGCGTGCGGGAGAGAAGTTCTGTGATATTCCTTCTGTAGAAAGACAGGCTTCAATGACAGAGTTTTTAAATTCTGTGCCATTGTCACTTCTTAACTTCTGTATTCTGCATTCATAAAGAACTTGGATTCTTTTCATTAGATTAATCAAGATGATTGGAACATCCGAGTTCTTTCGAACAAATTCAACCCATGTGAAGCGCGAATACTCATCAATTAAGACAAGTATATATTTCTTGCCACCTAGGCTCTGTATGGCAATAGGACCGCAGAGGTCGACATGAAGCATGTACAAAGGCCTAGTGCACGACACATCTGTTTTGCCTCTGTGGGAAGCTCTTCTGAGTTTTCCCATCTCACAGGCAGAACACAAGTGATCCTTATTAAATTTAACATTAGGCAAACCTTTAACTAGATCAAGGTTGACCAATTTATCCAAGGTGTGAAAGTTTAAGTGACAGAACCTGTTATGCCATAACCAGGTTTCTTTACTTTCGCAAGCTACAAGGCAAACTTTGTCCTTGGTTGTTGAACAAAAGTTCATTAGATACAGATCACCTTTTCTTTTGGCTCGCAGAAGTTCCATTTCTGTGTCTTCACTTTGCAGAGAGCAGAAAGTCCTTTTGAACAAGACATCAAATCCTGTATCACAGAGTTGACTTACACTGAGTAGGTTGTGTTTAAGGCCATTCAAATATGCAACTTTGTACACAGAGACGTTTTCCTTTTGTATGACTCCATAGCCTTTGATGTGTCCCTTCTTGTTGTCTCCAAAAGTTACAGATCCACCATCGTGTGTTTCTTTGTACGTGGATAGTAAACTTCTGTCGCCAGTCATGTGCCTTGAGCATCCGGAGTCAAGATACCAAATTGGCACATACCGCTTCTGTAAGACAATCACAGAGACTTAGGTACCCATATCCATATGGGTCCAATATTGTTAGAATTTTTCAAGTTTGCCTTAGCATTCTTGAAATACATTTTATCTTCTGTAGAAAGATCAGATTGTATCTCTCTAGGTTTTGATTTTGGAGTTTGAATTTTAGTGGAGAGTAAGCAATCTGGTCTTGAGAAGTGATTTTTCAATCTGAACATAAGATCAAAACAATGACAGTATTTAATATGAGACGTGATTTGTTTGAACTTTTCATTGAATTCATTGAACTGAGTCACAGAGGCATTACATTCGTTCTTAACATTAGATTTCCTATTACAAGAAGATCTATGAATACTAGAATGTTTTTTGCAAAAATCTTGTTTAGGTCCTGCCTTCTGTGAGTCTCTTCTGTGGTGAACGTTTGTCTTCACTGTCACAGAGGAAAGATATATGTTAGCTACAGGCCTTAAAGGTTTTGAAAATTTTGAGCTTTTAGGATTTTCAGAGGCCTTTTTCAAATTATCAAGCTCTGTAGAGGTTTTGACTTGTATACACATTTTTAGAAAATCTGGACAGATAGGTATCTCTGTGATTTTCTCTTTTGGAGAAATTGTTCTGTTAAGAACCTCAGAGGAGAATTTAACATCCTCTGTGTCACAGTGAATTATCCCTGATTTAAAATCAGTCTCTGAGTCGTCAGAGGATGAATCGTCCTCATATACAGAGGTTGAGTCATTTCTTTCGACAGAGGCTGGATTTTCTGAGCATGTATCGTACGAGTTTTCTTCCTCTGTAGAAAAACTTTCATAGATGGCAGAGGTTTCAGATGAGATCTCTTCAGCGAGAATTTGATCTATAGAAGATTGACAGAGATTTTCTAAAACATTTGATTTCAAAACTTCCAAAATTTCTTTTTCAATTGATCTTTTAAGATTTTCTTCTGAAAAGATGGGTTTAAACTCAGGAGCTTTTGCAGATAATTTCTTTTTGACATCTATCATACTGTGAGTCGATGATCTTCAACAAATCAAGTAATGTGTAACAAGATTAGGTAGAGAAGGACTAATTGTTTATTAGAAAAGGAAATCTAATCTAGAGAAAACAAAATGAGATTTGAAGGCTACATTGTGAATTATGAATTGTTACTTACAAAATTACAATACAAGTCCTATTTATAGCCCTTCCCCCTTGTTACAACAAGTAAGCCCAAGCCCATTTACATGTCAAAGCCCATTAGGCCCAAATCCATTACTTTACAAAACTTTCTAATTAATTAGGACAACTTAAATGTCCTAACATTCTCCTCCTAAAGTTTTGGAAAGTAAATCATCTTTAAGTCTTTGACTCCTCTCCCCCTTGATTTTCTTGAAAAACTTTAGCGGTGCAATTCTTCAAAAGTAGGCTCGGCTCCCCCTTGAAAGTTGCTCTTATTCATCATATTTTCAACTTTGAAAAATCGGATCCAATGTACTCCATAACCCCGACTAAGTGCACGAAAAACATCTCCAAAATGTAGAAACTCGAGCTCGTTCCGATAAGCCCACAAGAATGATAACGAGTGAGTTTTGAGTGATAAGCCAAATGCATTCTTAGTTTAAAACAAAGAATCCGTCGTTGGACCACGAGTTGAGTAAGAATTCGGCTTAAGAGCTTGGTCCGAATTTGCTCGAAGGAGGAACGGTAAAAACACGCGCTACTCGGTAGGGATTTCGAGGAATCGTACGCAAATCGATGTCGTGGAGATGAATGTGTGACAAACTAAATGTAGGAGTGATGCCACACGGGTTCCGTTAGCAAAAATCTCAAATTTTGACAAAACTAACGGAATCTGGACCAAAAATGTTAGAAAAACTAACTGGCCACTAACTGAGATGTTAGCACTATTCATCTTCTTCACAAACTTGATATTCACGTACTGTGGATTACACCTCCATTTATCTTCCAATTTTGATGATCAAAACCACTTTCTTTTGGTTCCATTATAGTTTAAAATCATATAAAATGAGTTTTCAATGAGGAATAGGAACCATGCAGTCGTGAGAGATAACCTCTAATTTTCACTATTCAATATCTTCCACATCAAGCATTGTTAATATCTTGCACCATTTTGCTTTCATTCTCCACGTCAAAACAACTTTCTTTTGGTTCTCACAAACAAAATCAATTCTTTTTGTTTCTAATGACTTCAAATCATCCAAGAAAGATATTTTTAGAAACACACACCGGTGATGTAACTACTTTTTCCGGCAACCGTAACTAACCTTTTCCGGCGAGTTCTTCCAACAACCAAAAATTTCGTATTCTTGCTGGAATTCGCACCAAACCATTGCTAAATGATCTAAACATCAAATCGAGCAAATCTGCGGTGAAATAACATCGAAACTCCGCCGAAAACTTGAATTCCGGCCAAAACCGTTTTTCCGGCGAGCATTCCGGCGACACTAGCAGATTCCGGCGAGCAAACTTTCAGACTACATTTCTCACTCATTTCTAGATGAATTTCGATTCTGAAAGATGTAGAATGCTCGAAATCCATAAAATAACTGATTTGTGATGATAAATCGATCAAAAACATACTCAAATATCAACTTTGATTTTCTCCATCGTGATTAACTTCGAGATCTTACTGTCACTTTTTTTAAAAATCAAATGTTACTTAGATCTTCATATTTTTGAGATCTGATCGTTGAGAATTCTCCAAAAACAATAAAGAAACGGATCTGTAACTCTAGAATCGAATCATGCAAGATAAACTTTCCGGATTTTAAGATCTTCACGAAGAACACCGAAAAACTCTCGAAAATTTCGAAAAACGTCAAAACTTGTCGAAATTCGATTCTAAAAATTGGAGATGATCTGGAATCAAATAACGAGAAAATCTTCAAGAGCATATGAGATTTGAGCAAACTAACATGTAGATCGGGCAAAAATACTTGAATTGTCGAGATCCGATGATCGTATCGAGAAAAGATTCATCGATTTGGCTCTGATACCAATTGTAAGTCCCATAATTGAAGCAACAGTCAAGAATACTCCATAGAAAGTAGAATAGAGATAGATATGAAGAACAATTTATTGAATGATCTCTATTCATATGATTGAAATATAATGGAGGGAGAAATTGAACGTACAAAGCTCTCACAAATCTTACTGTGTATTCTCTAAAATGTCTCAAAGTCTCAAATGACAATGTAAGCCCAAGACACCTATTTATAGTGTCTAATTACATGACATGGGCCCAAGCCCATTTAACTCCCAAAGCCCAAAATACTTATAAAGCTAATTACAATACATTTGACTTTCATTGACTTTACATGGACTTTATAAAACTTTCTATATAATTGGGGCTTTCTAGACCCAACAATTTATCATATCAACCATGAATCATAGAGAAAAAATACAGTCTTAATGTGGAAAGATTTTCCAATAAGATGTTTTCGAATTTTGTCCATTTCATTCAGACAGAAATGTCTTAATGAAGATTAGGGTTTTCTTGTTTTGAAAAAGAAATGCAAACCCAGTAAAAGTCTTGTTTTCCATTTTCCTTTAGATAAGGATTCTGGAAAAACGAATGAAGAACAAGTTTAAGATTTTGAGTTTTAAACTTGAAGAACAACCATGAAAAGGTTGTGTTCATAAAACCATGAAAGAAATGATTTCATTTTAGAAAGGTTTATTTTGTTTGATCTGTTAAAAGCAACAAGAAGATCAGAAACAAGTTAAAAAACAGGTAAATAATGAGAATATTAACCTGGTTGTCGAAGAAGAAGATGAACAGTTTTCTGGAAAAACTCGAGTTCAATAAGCAACAGTAAATCTTTTCTTTCTTGGAGAAGAAGTTCGCGTAAAGGAAAAATATAAACTCGAAATAGTTTATATAGTTAGATTAGAGAGAGAGAAAAACTAGAGCGGGAAAGTTTTTCATCATGACACGGACACGTGTTTGCATTTGATTGGATGGTAAACGAAACGTGCAAACGTGTGTCAGAAAAAGAACGTGCCAGGGTTTATCCGTTGTGATGATGTCACAAACGTCCTTTTATATTTTAGGATGTCTCTGAGGTTTTGAAAGCTCAGGGACTATTTTGAAAAACATGAGGCACTAAATAGAAATATCAGTGTTAGTTTTAGAAATTTCAAAGTATCGCTGTTAAGGAAGAGATATTCAGTGATGTGATTTGTTTTGAAATCTTGCATTTACATGCGAATGTCAGCGAGTAAAGAGAGAACATACCTTGATATCAGCGAATCAACTTTGTTCAGAGAGAAGATGATAGAATGGGTTATATAAGTTGGTTTTATCCGATCGCTAATCAAATGTGAACCACTGAAGATTTTATTCTTCAAAGTTCAGCATTCCAAGCTCGCTGATGAGAAAGTTGAATCTGGTCTCATCAAGAGGTTTGGTGAACAGATCAGCTAACTGATAATCAGTTGGGATAAAATAAAGTTCTATATCACCATTCATCACATGATCTCTGATAAAATGATACCTGATTTTGATATGTTTGGTCTTTGAGTGTAGTACTGGATTGTTGGCTATAGCGATGGCACTTGTGCTGTCGCAATAGATTGGAATTTTTGAGAGCTGAAGGTCATAGTCTAGTAGTTGATTTCTCATCCACAAGACCCGAGAACAACAGCTTCCAGCGGCTACATACTCAGCTTCAGCAGTTGAGGTGGACACTGAGTTTTGCTTTTTACTTGTCCAACTCACCAGCTTTCCACCCAGGAGCTGACAGCCTCATGTGGTGCTTTTCCTATCCAATTTGCAACCTGCAAAATCACTATCTGAATAGGCGATTAGATCAAACCCTGAATCTTTGGGATACCAAAGACCTAGGTTCATAGTACCCTTAAGGTAACGAAAGATTCGCTTTACAGCGATCATATGAGATTCCTTAGGTTCAACTTGATATCGTGCACACAAACAGGTTGCGTATATAATATCAGGTCGGCTAGCTGTAAGATACAAGAGAGAGGGTTTGGAACTCATCCCTTGATACTTGTGTCCCTGGTGTAACCTCTGGAGGAACACATTCGTCTCCAGATTGAGTCCCTGCTCCTGGGACACCTTCATTCACCCTTGTTTGTACGTTGGGGGTGGAAGGATTTCCATCTGATCTTCGAGCAGAAGCATCTAGTGCTTCAAACTCTACAGAAGTTCTGTGAACGACATTGTCTAGATCCACTTCAGAGGTGGGTACTAGATTATCCTTCTGTTGACTCGGAGACTTGTCTAGAGTCTCTTCGTCGTTGTGCTCACTACTTCTCTCTGAAAGAAGGGTTGGCCCTATTTCGTGCGTGGCAGAGGAAACGAATTCCTCTGTAGGGTGTTCTAGTGTGATCTGGGGCGATTGATCACGAACTATAAGTGAGTCTCTTTGAGGAGACTCCCTAGGAATGGATTCCCCGGTTTTTGTGGGCGCAGAAGTCGAAAGAGTGACTTCTGGCTAGTTGGGTTGGGTTTGGATCGAGCTGTGCTGCTCTATTTCAATAACTCCTTCTGCAGCTAGACCTGCGGAGTTAGATGTGTGGGTTGCACTGGGAGGGGGTGAGGGATGTGTGCCTTCTTCATCTTCGGCATCTTTTTCTTTTACATTTTCTTTTCCTCCAGATGTTTCTACCCTATCCTCTGTTGATGTTCTTTGCTCTGTGCCTAAGAAGTCATACATTTGATGAGAGCCGTATAACTTCATGACATGTGGTTGATAGAGACCTTTTCGTATCCAGACACCTTCTTCTTCGTCTGAATCTACCTCTGAGACCTCCATTCTTGTCTCTGTTACTTCATCTCTATTCCACTGAGCTTCTGTTTGTCCTATTTCTTCTGAAGTTGGGCTTGGACTCCTTCTGTGAACGTCCAATCCTTGCTGAATGAAGGGGTTCTGTAGAATAATAGGTGTCTCAGCTGATTGATCTCTGGGTGTTTGATCATCTTCTTGCAGATGTGTGTCAATGCCGGAAATAGAGAAGTATTGTTCTTCTGGGGAATGGTGGTCGAAAGGTTGTGCCGTCCACCCTGCTGTATTTAAAGTGTTGGCAATGTCGGGGTTCTGTAGGAAATCGTTAATGTTTCCTTGGTGAGAAAATCGATCTGGGGATTGATGGGGCGATTGATATCCCTCTTCTGTCATTTCTTCTTCTGCATCTTCTTCTTCTGCAGTTCTTTCTTCTTCGATTGCTTCCTCTTCTATGGTAACCAATTTCTCAAGTGATTTACCATGCTTCTTTTTTGTTTTCCTCCTCTTAGGTTTTGGGGCCCCTTCCTCTGTGGTTTTTGATTTTCTTTTCTTCTTCTGTTTTGGAGAAGAGGAGGGAGCAGAGGAGCCAATTTCTGTGGCATGAGGAGGTGAAGGTTGATCTTCTGCAGCGCTTGTAGAGGTGCCTTCTGCAGTTTTCCTCCTTTTTGATTTTGGAGTAGAAGCAGAAAATTTTGAAGAGGACTTCTTTCCCATGAGCTCTACACGTTTGGCTATGAAGCTAAGTTGAATAGCCATGTGTTTTGCTAATTTGTTATCTTTTTCTTCTTGAGTGGAAAGAGGTTCTGCAATCATTGTTCCTAGGGGGACACCTAAACGCGGGGGTGTCATAGGACTCGGTTTAGGAGTTCTATGATCGCGTATATACTCTTTCTTAAGGGTTTTATTCGAGGCATACTTCAGAAGTTTCTTTGACAAAGGTCTGCAGTGTGTGTAGCCATCTACATGATCAGTGGGAATATTTTTGCTCATTGGGAACTGTTTGGGAATTGGCCCTTCCATTGGCCATTTCTGTATTAGCAACAGAGGTTCGAACAAGACTCCCAGTATTCTTTGGAATTGCAGAGGTGGTAGAAACTTAGGTTCGTTCTCTTTGACCCTTCTTGTGTTGTTCTTTCTGTCGATGGTGTTAATGATCTCTTGCATCATTATGGTCGCGTAATCCAGTGGGAGATCATAGTAAACCCCATACATGATGGTTAATATATGATGTGAGCTCTGGTCAATACTGCCTATCGTCCCTGTCAGGCATCTGTTAAGAATTGAGAACAAGGTGTTCCACAGAGGTGGTAATCTGCCTCTGCGGAAGTCATTTCTCTTCCTCAGTGGTGTGTTGTACCCAAGCATTTCTAGGAAACGACAGATCTCGTCGTCTGTTGGTTGCTCTGCGTACTTCTTTAATCCAAGAAGACCCCTTGTTGGTAGGTTGAATTCAAGTGAGAACATTGTTCTATTGAACTTGATTTCCAGATGCTCAGATTTGTCGGGTCTTGAAATGTATCCTTTGATAAGAGAATCGTCTTTATCAAATCGGCAACTTTGCCTAAAATGGTTCAGATATCTTACTGGAATTTTCTTTGGGGTTCTTGAGAGTAAAGGGAAGAGGATATGATTTTCCATTATGTTTAGAAGAATGGCATGGGCTTCGCCGAAAGAAGTTGGTGAGGGGACCAAATAACAATTGTTGGATTTGATTGGTAGTACTTTTTCGAAATGATCATTTGCTATGAAGTTTTGAAGATGTGTAGTTGGAGCAAAGTCTGCTGAATCGCCGGAATCTTCTAGTTCAATGTTTTGGGCAGGGTTGGGGTTTTCTGAATGTTCAGAATAAGCAGGTGAATGTTCTGGTGAGGTCGCCGGAGAGTGTGCAGGGGAGATAGCTTGAGAAGATGAAGCCATTTGGTACTGAGAATAAGAAATTTGCAGGTTTCGCCGGAGAAGAATGAGAGTTTGTAAAAAGTTTATGAGAGGGTAAGCTTGGTTTTTATAGGAGGGTAAAACGGTAGAATTCGAAAGAGTAAAATATATGGTAATGGATTAAAATTTGGAATCCGAACTCAAGTTAGAACGGCGGGTTCAACTTTCCACAGAAAACGTTCCATGTACGCCCAATGAAAATGGGACACGTAGGCCATGTCAGAGGATGACAGGACGTCGTGCGCGGCCCATTAATGCTAGGCGCGTGGGGTTATTCTTAGCCACATGTAATTCACTCTCAGTAAAAGTAACCGTTATTACTACAGAAATGCCCAAGTAACAGATTGACAGAACTTCTGTAGTTTACAGAAGTTCTGTGATTTTGAAAATCTTTGATGTGTATCCCTTTCTCATATATCTCATTGTTATCATGACTTCTGTGGGGTTCCTTTTTAACCAAAATGTTTTGTAAAGGCATTGGAGAGGATCAAATAGGATTTTTAGTTAAGAGTTTTTTACTCGTAGAGGTTTTGTGGCTCTGTTGGAACTTGCAGAAGCTCTGGGAGGGCCAGCAGAAGCTCTATGAGGGAAAAAATCTCATAACGAAAAATCTATTAACTTTTCTGATCATCCAATTTTTGATCTGTTTTAAGAGATATTTTTCGGACATATTTGAAAGTTGGTGTCCGAAAAAATTGTTATGGAAAAAGTTTTGTTCGAGAAGGTCATGGTGAGTCTGTTTGGTTTCCGAGATAACATTCCAAAAGATCGATAGAGGTTAAAGTTGCGATCTCAGAGCATATTTCTGGCAGAGCTTCTGTTGAGCTCAGCAGAAGCTCTATGACCTTAAATTTCTCATAACTCAAATTTTATGACACTTTTTGATCTTTTGATTTTTGAAAGGTTATCCACAGTATATTTAGGACATATTTGACAATTTGTGTCCTAGAAAACTGTTTTCAAAAACCTTTTGTGCGAGAGACATACCTTTTGGTTCTTCTTTTCTCGGCAGTGATGTCTGACTTCTGTCGATATAGATTCATTGACATTCTTCTTTGGATTTCCCTTGAAAGTTTTTACCTCTGTAGATCATTTCAGGATCCCTTTTTGCTCCCCCTTGATCTAATCACCTCTGTAGATCAGGAATTTTCCTTTTGCTCCCCCTTGACCTATGCTTGGATCAAAGAATGATAAGTTTTGCATAGAACATAGGACATATTTTCCAGAGGTTCTGTAGGGGTTGTCAGAGGTTCTGAGTAGACTTACAGAAGCTCTGTGATTTTAAGAACTATTTAAGATTGAGAACTTACATACAGAAATAAATTAATTAAAGCAAAAATAATTAGAAATATATACATATTTACAGAAGATAAAGCTATACTTACAGAGGATTTTTACGTCATATTGATCATTCCTAACTTACCCACCAAGAAATTGAATCTTTTCTCGTCTAAAGCTTTGGTGAATAAGTCCGCGAGTTGGTATTCTGTGGGCACGAAATGCATCTCGATTGTACCGTATTCAACACGATGTTTCAAGAAATGGTACCTTATATCGATATGCTTGGTTTTTGAGTGTTGCACAGGATTGGCAGAGATAGCAATGGCACTCTTGGAATCACAGAAGATAGGTATTTTGAATAGGATGTGGCCGTTGTCTTTTAGCTGAGTCCTCATCCATAGAACCTGAGAACAACAGCTAGCAGCAGCAACGTATTCAGCTTCTGCAGTGGATGTTGAGACACAATTTTGCTTTTTGGAGGTCCAACTGACTAGTTTACCACCTAGGAATTGACAACTCCCAGAGGTACTCTTTCTGTCGAGCATGCATCCTCCATAGTCTGAATCTGTATAAGCTTTAAGACTAAAACCAGAGTTCTGTGGATACCAGAGACCGAGATTTTTGGTTCCCTTTAGATATCTAAAGATTCTTTTCACAGCATCATAGTGTGATTTCTTTGGATTAGCTTGATAACGTGCACAAAGACATGTGGCATGCATAATGTCAGGTCTGCTTGCAGTTAAGTATAACAGAGATCCAATCATGCCTCTGTAGAGAGTGCATTCTACAGAGATGCCATCTGGATCTAAGGATAACTTATTTCCAGTGGCCATTGGAGTTTTCATTGCAGAGGTATCAGAGAGGCTATACTTGAAAAGAATGTCAGAGACATATTTGGCCTGATTTATAAAAATTCCCTCTGATGTTTGTTTGACTTGGAGTCCGAGGAAGAATGTTAGTTCTCCCATCATACTCATTTCAAACTCACTCTGCATGAGTTTTTCAAAACTTTTGCACTCTTCTGGGTTAGAAGACCCAAAAATTATGTCGTCCACATAGATTTGTACAAGCATTATTTCACTGTTTTTACGTTTATAGAATAAGGTAGTATCTGTTGTACCTCTGTCGTAGCCATTTACTAGAAGAAAGGTAGAAAGTCGTTCGTACCATGCTCTTGGAGCCTGTTTCAGTCCGTACAGAGCCTTTTCAAGGTAGTATACATGCCTTGGGAACTTTGAGCTTTCAAACCCTGGTGGCTGATTTATGTAAACCTCTTCTTGGATTTCACCGTTGAGAAAAGCTGATTTTACGTCCATCTGATAGACTTTAAAACCTCTGTGGGTTGCGAAGGCTAAGAATATTCTTATTGCTTCGAGCCGTGCGACAGGAGAAAAAGTCTCATCGTAATCTATGCCTTCTTCTTGTCTATAACCCTTGGCCCCCAATCGTGCTTTGTTTCTGATGACCACTCCATCTTCATCCTTCTTATTTCTGTAGACCCACTTAGTCCCAATGGCATGTTTCCCTCGTGGCAGAGGTACTAAAGTCCATACTCTGTTATGCTCAAACTGCAGAAGTTCTTCTTGCATGGCGTCTACCCAGTTTGGGTCATCTAGTGCTTCAGAAATCTTCTTTGGTTCTATCACACTAATAAAATTTGTAAAGAAACAAAAATTAGCAGTGGCAGACCTGGTTTTTACTGAGTCATAAGGTTCTCCAATTATTTGGCTTGGAGGATGACTTTTTGTCCACTGAGTGGTGCGAGGAAGATGGTCATCAATGTCATCGAACCTTTCTTCAGAAGCTTCTTGTGGATCTTCTTCTTGTATAGCCTCTGTGGTTCTTCTTACCTTGGTAGAAGATTCTACCATTTGTGGAATGATTGGTATGAGTGGTGGTGGAGTTTGTTCCTCTGAGGACGTATAGTCTTGGTCCTCAATTACCTCTGTAATTGGTTCTTCTGTGGATTGTGGAGTTTGTTTTTCAGCAGCTTCTGTGGTCGTTTTTCTTGATGTTTCATCTTCTGCATTTTCTTCTTCGGCATTTGCATCTGTAGTACTTATAGAAGAAGATGAAGCATTATTTGGACCAGTTAGAGTCATACCTGTAAGATTTTGTCCAACAGAGGATGGTTCTTCAGAAACTCTGATGGTTCCAACAGAAGGATCAATGTCATCGTGGAACATCTCTAAAAATAGAAGATTCAAGTCTTCTTTCGTTTGCGAGATGCCAGAGGTTTCTCTTTTAAGTTCGAGTTCTGAACGGATTTGCTCATAAGTCATTTGGAAAGAATCATCAAAAGAAACATTTATACTTTCTACGATTTTGCGAGATCTTGTAAGGTATACTCTGTAGGCTTTGGAAGTGGCAGAGTATCTAATGAATTTTCCTTCGTCAGCTTTTACTTCAAACTTTCCTCTTGAATCTCTGTCGTTTAAAACAAAGCATTTACATCCAAACACATGGAAAAACTTGATGTTTGGCCGCCTTTTGTTGACCAGTTCGTAAGGAGTCTTGATGTGTCTTTTCACAATGGTTGACCGATTCTGTGTGTAACAAGCGGTAGAAATTGCTTCTGCCCAAAAGTTCATCGGTAATCCGTATGTTGTTAGCATAGTTCTTGCGGCCTCCACGAGCGTTCGATTCTTCCTTTCGACTACGCCATTCTGCTGTGGAGTGCGTGCGGGAGAGAAGTTCTGTGATATTCCTTCTGTAGAAAGACAGGCTTCAATGACAGAGTTTTTAAATTCTGTGCCATTGTCACTTCTTAACTTCTGTATTCTGCATTCATAAAGAACTTGGATTCTTTTCATTAGATTAATCAAGATGATTGGAACATCCGATTTCTTTCGAACAAATTCAACCCATGTGAAGCGCGAATACTCATCAATTAAGACAAGTATATATTTCTTGCCACCTAGGCTCTGTATGGCAATAGGACCGCAGAGGTCGACATGAAGCATGTACAAAGGCCTAGTGCACGACACATCTGTTTTGCCTCTGTGGGAAGCTCTTCTGAGTTTTCCCATCTCACAGGCAGAACACAAGTGATCCTTATTAAATTTAACATTAGGCAAACCTTTAACTAGATCAAGGTTGACCAATTTATCCAAGGTGTGAAAGTTTAAGTGACAGAACCTGTTATGCCATAACCAGGTTTCTTTACTTTCGCAAGCTACAAGGCAAACTTTGTCCTTGGTTGTTGAACAAAAGTTCATTAGATACAGATCACCTTTTCTTTTGGCTCGCAGAAGTTCCATTTCTGTGTCTTCACTTTGCAGAGAGCAGAAAGTCCTTTTGAACAAGACATCAAATCCTGTATCACAGAGTTGACTTACACTGAGTAGGTTGTGTTTAAGGCCATTCACATACGCAACTTTGTACACAGAGACGTTTTCCTTCTGTATTACTCCATAGCCTTTGATGTGTCCCTTCTTGTTGTGTCCAAAAGTTACAGATCCACCATCGTGTGTTTCTTTGTACGTGGATAGTAAACTTTTGTCGCCAGTCATGTGCCTTGAGCATCCGGAGTCAAGATACCAAATTGGCACATACCGCTTCTGTAAGACAATCACAGAGACTTAGGTACCCATATTCATATGGGTCCAATATTGTTAGAATTTTTCAAGTTTGCCTTAGCATTCTTGAAATACATTTTATCTTCTGTAGAAAGATCAGATTGTATCTCTCTAGGTTTTGATTTTGGAGTTTGAATTTTAGTGGAGAGTAAGCAATCTGGTCTTGAGAAGTGATTTTTCAATCTGAACATAAGATCAAAACAATGACAGTATTTAATATGAGACGTGATTTGTTTGAACTTTTCATTGAGTTCATTGAACTGAGTCACAGAGGCATTACATTCGTTCTTAACATTAGATTTCCTATTACAAGAAGATCTATGAATACTAGAATGTTTTTTGCAAAAATCTTGTTTAGGTCCTGCCTTCTGTGAGTCTCTTCTGTGGTGAACGTTTGTCTTCACTGTCACAGAGGAAAGATATATGTTAGCTACAGGCCTTAAAGGTTTTGAAAATTTTGAGCTTTTAGGATTTTCAGAGGCCTTTTTCAAATTATCAAGCTCTGTAGAGGTTTTGACTTGTATACACATTTTTAGAAAATCTGGACAGATAGGTATCTCTGTGATTTTCTCTTTTGGAGAAATTGTTCTGTTAAGAACCTCAGAGGAGAATTTAACATCCTCTGTGTCACAGTGAATTATCCCTGATTTAAAATCAGTCTCTGAGTCGTCAGAGGATGAATCGTCCTCATATACAGAGGTTGAGTCATTTCTTTCGACAGAGGCTGGATTTTCTGAGCATGTATCGTACGAGTTTTCTTCCTCTGTAGAAAAACTTTCATAGATGGCAGAGGTTTCAGATGAGATCTCTTCAGCGAGAATTTGATCTATAGAAGATTGACAGAGATTTTCTAAAACATTTGATTTCAAAACTTCCAAAATTTCTTTTTCAATTGATCTTTTAAGATTTTCTTCTGAAAAGATGGGTTTAAACTCAGGAGCTTTTGCAGATAATTTCTTTTTGACATCTATCATACTGTGAGTCGATGATCTTCAACAAATCAAGTAATGTGTAACAAGATTAGGTAGAGAAGGACTAATTGTTTATTAGAAAAGGAAATCTAATCTAGAGAAAACAAAATGAGATTTGAAGGCTACATTGTGAATTATGAATTGTTACTTACAAAATTACAATACAAGTCCTATTTATAGCCCTTCCCCCTTGTTACAACAAGTAAGCCCAAGCCCATTTACATGTCAAAGCCCATTAGGCCCAAATCCATTACTTTACAAAACTTTCTAATTAATTAGGACAACTTAAATGTCCTAACATTCTCCTCCTAAAGTTTTGGAAAGTAAATCATCTTTAAGTCTTTGACTCCTCTCCCCCTTGATTTTCTTGAAAAACTTTAGCGGTGCAATTATTCAAAAGTAGGCTCGGCTCCCCCTTGAAAGTTGCTCTTATTCATCATATTTTCAACTTTGAAAAATCGGATCCAATGTACTCCATAACCCCGACTAAGTGCACGAAAAACATCTCCAAAATGTAGAAACTCGAGCTCGTTCCGATAAGCCCACAAGAATGATAACGAGTGAGTTTTGAGTGATAAGCCAAATGCATTCTTAGTTTAAAACAAAGAATCCGTCGTTGGACCACGAGTTGAGTAAGAATTCGGCTTAAGAGCTTGGTCCGAATTTGCTCGAAGGAGGAACGGTAAATACACGCGCTACTCGGTAGGGATTTCGAGGAATCGTACGCAAATCGATGTCGTGGAGATGAATGTGTGACAAACTAAATGTAGGAGTGATGCCACACGGGTTCCGTTAGCAAAAATCTCAAATTTTGACAAAACTAACGGAATCTGGACCAAAAATGTTAGAAAAACTAACTGGCCACTAACTGAGATGTTAGCACTATTCATCTTCTTCACAAACTTGATATTCACGTACTGTGGATTACACCTCCATTTATCTTCCAATTTTGATGATCAAAACCACTTTCTTTTGGTTCCATTATAGTTTAAAATCATATAAAATGATTTTTCAATGAGGAATAGGAACCATGCAGTCGTGAGAGATAACCTCTAATTTTCACTATTCAATATCTTCCACATCAAGCATTGTTAATATCTTCCACCATTTTGCTTTCATTCTCCACGTCAAAACAACTTTCTTTTGGTTCTCACAAACAAAATCAATTCTTTTTGTTTCTAATGACTTCAAATCATCCAAGAAAGATATTTTTAGAAACACACACCGGTGATGTAACTACTTTTTCCGGCAACCGTAACTAACCTTTTCCGGCGAGTTCTTCCAACAACCAAAAATTTCGTATTCTTGCTGGAATTCGCACCAAACCATTGCTAAATGATCTAAACATCAAATCGAGCAAATCTGCGGTGAAATAACATCGAAACTCCGCCGAAAACTTGAATTCCGGCCAAAACCGTTTTTCCGGCGAGCATTCCGGCGACACTAGCAGATTCCGGCGAGCAAACTTTCAGACTACATTTCTCACTCATTTCTCGATGAATTTCGATTCTGAAAGATGTAGAATGCTCGAAATCCATAAAATAACTGATTTGTGATGATAAATCGATCAAAAACACACTCAAATATCAACTTTGATTTTCTCCATCGTGATTAACTTCGAGATCTTACTGTCACTTTTTTTAAAAATCAAATGTTACTTAGATCTTCATATTTTTGAGATCTGATCGTTGAGAATTCTCCAAAAACAATAAAGAAACGGATCTGTAACTCTAGAATCGAATCATGCAAGATAAACTTTCCGGATTTTAAGATCTTCACGAAGAACACCGAAAAACTCTCGAAAATTTCGAAAAACGTCAAAACTTGTCGAAATTCGATTCTAAAAATTGGAGATGATCTGGAATCAAATAACGAGAAAATCTTCAAGAGCATATGAGATGTGAGCAAACTTACATGTAGATCGGGCAAAAATACTTGAATTGTCGAGATCCGATGATCGTATCGAGAAAAGATTCATCGATTTGGCTCTGATACCAATTGTAAGTCCCATAATTGAAGCAACAATCAAGAATACTCCATAGAAAGTAGAATAGAGATAGACATGAAGAACAATTTATTGAATGATCTCTATTCATATGATTGAAATATAATGGAGGGAGAAATTGAACGTACAAAGCTCTCACAAATCTTACTGTGTATTCTCTAAAATGTCTCAAAGTCTCAAATGACAATGTAAGCCCAAGACACCTATTTATAGTGTCTAATTACATGACATGGGCCCAAGCCCATTTAACTCCCAAAGCCCAAAATACTTATAAAGCTAATTACAATACATTTGACTTTCATTGACTTTACATGGACTTTATAAAACTTTCTATATAATTGGGGCTTTCTAGACCCAACAATTTATCATATCAACCATGAATCATAGAGAAAAAAAACAGTCTTAATGTGGAAAGATTTTCCAATAAGATGTTTTCGAATTTTGTCCATTTCATTCAGACAGAAATGTCTTAATGAAGATTAGGGTTTTCTTGTTTTGAAAAAGAAATGCAAACCCAGTAAAAGTCTTGTTTTCCATTTTCCTTTAGATAAGGATTCTGGAAAAACGAATGAAGAACAAGTTTAAGATTTTGAGTTTTAAACTTGAAGAACAACCATGAAAAGGTTGTGTTCATAAAACCATGAAAGAAATGATTTCATTTTAGAAAGGTTTATTTTGTTTGATCTGTTAAAAGCAACAAGAAGATCAGAAACAAGTTAAAAAACAGGTAAATAATGAGAATATTAACCTGGTTGTCGAAGAAGAAGATGAACAGTTTTCTGGAAAAACTCGAGTTCAATAAGCAACAGTAAATCTTTTCTTTCTTGGAGAAGAAGTTCGCGTAAAGGAAAAATATAAACTCGAAATAGTTTATATAGTTAGATTAGAGAGAGAGAAAAACTAGAGCGGGAAAGTTTTTCATCATGACACGGACACGTGTTTGCATTTGATTGGATGGTAAACGAAACGTGCAAACGTGTGTCAGAAAAAGAACGTGCCAGGGTTTATCCGTTGTGATGATGTCACAAACGTCCTTTTATATTTTAGGATGTCTCTGAGGTTTTGAAAGCTCAGGGACTATTTTGAAAAACATGAGGCACTAAATAGAAATATCAGTGTTAGTTTTAGAAATTTCAAAGTATCGCTGTTAAGGAAGAGATATTCAGTGATGTGATTTGTTTTGAAATCTTGCATTTACATGCGAATGTCAGCGAGTAAAGAGAGAACATACCTTGATATCAGCGAATCAACTTTGTTCAGAGAGAAGATGATAGAATGGGTTATATAAGTTGGTTTTATCCGATCGCTAATCAAATGTGGACCACTGAAGATTTTATTCTTCAAAGTTCAGCATTCCAAGCTCGCTGATGAGAAAGTTGAATCTTGTCTCATCAAGAGGTTTGGTGAACAGATCAGCTAACTGATAATCAGTTGGGATAAAATAAAGTTCTATATCACCATTCATCACATGATCTCTGATAAAATGATACCTGATTTTGATATGTTTGGTCTTTGAGTGTAGTACTGGATTGTTGGCTATAGCGATGGCACTTGTGCTGTCGCAATAGATTGGAATTTTTGAGAGCTGAAGGTCATAGTCTAGTAGTTGATTTCTCATCCACAAGACCCGAGAACAACAGCTTCCAGCGGCTACATACTCAGCTTCAGCAGTTGAGGTGGACACTGAGTTTTGCTTTTTACTTTTCCAACTCACCAGCTTTCCACCCAGGAGCTGACAGCCTCATGTGGTGCTTTTCCTATCCAATTTGCAACCTGCAAAATCACTATCTGAATAGGCGATTAGATCAAACCCTGAATCTTTGGGATACCAAAGACCTAGGTTCATAGTACCCTTAAGGTAACGAAAGATTCGCTTTACAGCGATCATATGAGATTCCTTAGGTTCAACTTGATATCGTGCACACAAACAGGTTGCGTATATAATATCAGGTCGGCTAGCTGTAAGATACAAGAGAGAGGGTTTGGAACTCATCCCTTGATACTTGTGTCCCTGGTGTAACCTCTGGAGGAACACATTCGTCTCCAGATTGAGTCCCTGCTCCTGGGACACCTTCGTTCACCCTTGTTTGTACGTTGGGGGTGGAAGGATTTCCATCTGATCTTCGAGCAGAAGCATCTAGTGCTTCAAACTCTACAGAAGTTCTGTGAACGACATTGTCTAGATCCACTTCAGAGGTGGGTACTAGATTATCCTTCTGTTGACTCGGAGACTTGTCTAGAGTCTCTTCGTCGTTGTGCTCACTACTTCTCTCTGAAAGAAGGGTTGGCCCTATTTCGTGCGTGGCAGAGGAAACGAATTCCTCTGTAGGGTGTTCTAGTGTGATCTGGGGCGATTGATCACGAACTATAAGTGAGTCTCTTTGAGGAGACTCCCTAGGAATGGATTCCCCGGTTTTTGTGGGCGCAGAAGTCGAAAGAGTGACTTCTGGCTAGTTGGGTTGGGTTTGGATCGAGCTGTGCTGCTCTATTTCAATAACTCCTACTGCAGCTAGACCTGCGGAGTTAGATGTGTGGGTTGCACTGGGAGGGGGTGAGGGATGTGTGCCTTCTTCATCTTCGGCATCTTTTTCTTTTACATTTTCTTTTCCTCCAGATGTTTCTACCCTATCCTCTGTTGATGTTCTTTGCTCTGTGCCTAAGAAGTCATACATTTGATGAGAGCCGTATAACTTCATGACATGTGGTTGATAGAGACCTTTTCGTATCCAGACAGCTTCTTCTTCGTCTGAATCTACCTCTGAGACCTCCATTCTTGTCTCTGTTACTTCATCTCTATTCCACTGAGCTTCTGTTTGTCCTATTTCTTCTGAAGTTGGGCTTGGACTCCTTCTGTGAACGTCCAATCCTTGCTGAATGAAGGGGTTCTGTAGAATAATAGGTGTCTCAGCTGATTGATCTCTGGGTGTTTGATCATCTTCTTGCAGATGTGTGTCAATGCCGGAAATAGAGAAGTATTGTTCTTCTGGGGAATGGTGGTCGAGAGGTTGTGCCGTCCACCCTGCTGTATTTAAAGTGTTGGCAATGTCGGGGTTCTGTAGGAAATCGTTAATGTTTCCTTGGTGAGCAAATCGATCTGGGGATTGATGGGGCGATTGATATCCCTCTTCTGTCATTTCTTCTTCTGCATCTTCTTCTTCTGCAGTTCTTTCTTCTTCGATTGCTTCCTCTTCTATGGTAACCAATTTCTCAAGTGATTTACCATGCTTCTTTTTTGTTTTCCTCCTCTTAGGTTTTGGGGCCCCTTCCTCTGTGGTTTTTGATTTTCTTTTCTTCTTCTGTTTTGGAGAAGAGGGAGGAGCAGAGGAGCCAATTTCTGTGGCATGAGGAGGTGAAGGTTGATCTTCTGCAGCGCTTGTAGAGGTGCCTTCTGCAGTTTTCCTCCTTTTTGATTTTGGAGTAGAAGCAGAAAATTTTGAAGAGGACTTCTTTCCCATGAGCTCTACACGTTTGGCTATGAAGCTAAGTTGAATAGCCATGTGTTTTGCTAATTTGTTATCTTTTTCTTCTTGAGTGGAAAGAGGTTCTGCAATCATTGTTCCTAGGGGGACACCTAAACGCGGGGGTGTCATAGGACTCGGTTTAGGAGTTCTATGATCGCGTATATACTCTTTCTTAAGGGTTTTATTCGAGGCATACTTCAGAAGTTTCTTTGACAAAGGTCTGCAGTGTGTGTAGCCATCTACATGATCAGTGGGAATATTTTTGCTCATTGGGAACTGTTTGGGAATTGGCCCTTCCATTGGCCATTTCTGTATTAGCAACAGAGGTTCGAACAAGACTCCCAGTATTCTTTGGAATTGCAGAGGTGGTAGAAACTTAGGTTCGTTCTCTTTGACCCTTCTTGTGTTGTTCTTTCTGTCGATGGTGTTAATGATCTCTTGCATCATTATGGTCGCGTAATCCAGTGGGAGATCATAGTAAACCCCATACATGATGGTTAATATATGATGTGAGCTCTGGTCAATACTGCCTATCGTCCCTGTCAGGCATCTGTTAAGAATTGAGAACAAGGTGTTCCACAGAGGTGGTAATCTGCCTCTGCGGAAGTCATTTCTCTTCCTCAGTGGTGTGTTGTACCCAAGCATTTCTAGGAAACGACAGATCTCGTCGTCTGTTGGTTGCTCTGCGTACTTCTTTAATCCAAGAAGACCCCTTGTTGGTAGGTTGAATTCAAGTGAGAACATTGTTCTATTGAACTTGATTTCCAGATGCTCAGATTTGTCGGGTCTTGAAATGTATCCTTTGATAAGAGAATCATCTTTATCAAATCGGCAACTTTGCCAAAACTGGTTCAGATATCTTACTGGAATTTTCTTTGGGGTTCTTGAGAGTAAAGGGAAGAGGATATGATTTTCCATTATGTTTAGAAGAATGGCATGGGCTTCGCCGAAAGAAGTTGGTGAGGGGACCAAATAGCAATTGTTGGATTTGATTGGTAGTACTTTTTCGAAATGATCATTTGCTATGAAGTTTTGAAGATGTGTAGTTGGAGCAAAGTCTGCTGAATCGCCGGAATCTTCTAGTTCAATGTTTTGGGCAGGGTTGGGGTTTTCTGAATGTTCAGAATAAGCAGGTGAATGTTCTGGTGAGGTCGCCGGAGAGTGTGCAGGGGAGATAGCTTGAGAAGATGAAGCCATTTGGTACTGAGAATAAGAAATTTGCAGGTTTCGCCGGAGAAGAATGAGAGTTTGTAAAAAGTTTATGAGAGGGTAAGCTTGGTTTTTATAGGAGGGTAAAACGGTAGAATTCGAAAGAGTAAAATATATGGTAATGGATTAAAATTTGGAATCCGAACTCAAGTTAGAACGGCGGGTTCAACTTTCCACAGAAAACGTTCCATGTACGCCCAATGAAAATGGGACACGTAGGCCATGTCAGAGGATGACAGGACGTCGTGCGCGGCCCATTAATGCTAGGCGCGTGGGGTTATTCTTAGCCACATGTAATTCACTCTCAGTAAAAGTAACCGTTATTACTACAGAAATGCCCAAGTAACAGATTGACAGAACTTCTGTAGTTTACAGAAGTTCTGTGATTTTGAAAATCTTTGATGTGTATCCCTTTCTCATATATCTCATTGTTATCATGACTTCTGTGGGGTTCCTTTTTAACCAAAATGTTTTGTAAAGGCATTGGAGAGGATCAAATAGGATTTTTAGTTAAGAGTTTTTTACTCGTAGAGGTTTTGTGGCTCTGTTGGAACTTGCAGAAGCTCTGGGAGGGCCAGCAGAAGCTCTATGAGGGAAAAAATCTCATAACGAAAAATCTATTAACTTTTCTGATCATCCAATTTTTGATCTGTTTTAAGAGATATTTTTCGGACATATTTGAAAGTTGGTGTCCGAAAAAATTGTTATGGAAAAAGTTTTGTTCGAGAAGGTCATGGTGAGTCTGTTTGGTTTCCGAGATAACATTCCAAAAGATCGATAGAGGTTAAAGTTGCGATCTCAGAGCATATTTCTGGCAGAGCTTCTGTTGAGCTCAGCAGAAGCTCTATGACCTTAAATTTCTCATAACTCAAATTTTATGACACTTTTTGATCTTTTGATTTTTGAAAGGTTATCCACAGTATATTTAGGACATATTTGACAATTTGTGTCCTAGAAAACTGTTTTCAAAAACCTTTTGTGCGAGAGACATACCTTTTGGTTCTTCTTTTCTCGGCAGTGATGTCTGACTTCTGTCGATATAGATTCATTGACATTCTTCTTTGGATTTCCCTTGAAAGTTTTTACCTCTGTAGATCATTTCAGGATCCCTTTTTGCTCCCCCTTGATCTAATCACCTCTGTAGATCAGGAATTTTCCTTTTGCTCCCCCTTGACCTATGCTTGGATCAAAGAATGATAAGTTTTGCATAGAACATAGGACATATTTTCCAGAGGTTCTGTAGGGGTTGTCAGAGGTTCTGAGTAGACTTACAGAAGCTCTGTGATTTTAAGAACTATTTAAGATTGAGAACTTACATACAGAAATAAATTAATTAAAGCAAAAATAATTAGAAATATATACATATTTACAGAAGATAAAGCTATACTTACAGAGGATTTTTACGTCATATTGATCATTCCTAACTTACCCACCAAGAAATTGAATCTTTTCTCGTCTAAAGCTTTGGTGAATAAGTCCGCGAGTTGGTATTCTGTGGGCACGAAATGCATCTCGATTGTACCGTATTCAACATGATGTTTCAAGAAATGGTACCTTATATCGATATGCTTGGTTTTTGAGTGTTGCACAGGATTGGCAGAGATAGCAATGGCACTCTTGGAATCACAGAAGATAGGTATTTTGAATAGGATGTGGCCGTTGTCTTTTAGCTGAGTCCTCATCCATAGAACCTGAGAACAACAGCTAGCAGCAGCAACGTATTCAGCTTCTGCAGTGGATGTTGAGACACAATTTTGCTTTTTGGAGGTCCAACTGACTAGTTTACCACCTAGGAATTGACAACTCCCAGAGGTACTCTTTCTGTCGAGCATGCATCCTCCATAGTCTGAATCTGTATAAGCTTTAAGACTAAAACCAGAGTTCTGTGGATACCAGAGACCGAGATTTTTGGTCCCCTTTAGATATCTAAAGATTCTTTTCACAGCATCATAGTGTGATTTCTTTGGATTAGCTTGATAACGTGCACAAAGACATGTGGCATGCATAATGTCAGGTCTGCTTGCAGTTAAGTATAACAGAGATCCAATCATGCCTCTGTAGAGAGTGCATTCTACAGAGATGCCATCTGGATCTAAGGATAACTTATTTCCAGTGGCCATTGGAGTTTTCATTGCAGAGGTATCAGAGAGGCTATACTTGAAAAGAATGTCAGAGACATATTTGGCCTGATTTATAAAAATTCCCTCTGATGTTTGTTTGACTTGGAGTCCGAGGAAGAATGTTAGTTCTCCCATCATACTCATTTCAAACTCACTCTGCATGAGTTTTTCAAAACTTTTGCACTCTTCTGGGTTAGAAGACCCAAAAATTATGTCGTCCACATAGATTTGTACAAGCATTATTTCACTGTTTTTACGTTTATAGAATAAGGTAGTATCTGTTGTACCTCTGTCGTAGCCATTTACTAGAAGAAAGGTAGAAAGTCGTTCGTACCATGCTCTTGGAGCCTGTTTCAGTCCGTACAGAGCCTTTTCAAGGTAGTATACATGCCTTGGGAACTTTGAGCTTTCAAACCCTGGTGGCTGATTTATGTAAACCTCTTCTTGGATTTCACCGTTGAGAAAAGCTGTTTTTACGTCCATCTGATAGACTTTAAAACCTCTGTGGGTTGCGAAGGCTAAGAATATTCTTATTGCTTCGAGCCGTGCGACAGGAGAAAAAGTCTCATCGTAATCTATGCCTTCTTCTTGTCTATAACCCTTGGCCCCCAATCGTGCTTTGTTTCTGATGACCACTCCATCTTCATCCTTCTTATTTCTGTAGACCCACTTAGTCCCAATGGCATGTTTCCCTCGTGGCAGAGGTACTAAAGTCCATACTCTGTTATGCTCAAACTGCAGAAGTTCTTCTTGCATGGCGTCTACCCAGTTTGGGTCATCCAGTGCTTCAGAAATCTTCTTTGGTTCTATCACACTAATAAAATTTGTAAAGAAACAAAAATTAGCAGTGGCAGACCTGGTTTTTACTGAGTCATAAGGTTCTCCGATTATTTGGCTTGGAGGATGACTTTTTGTCCACTGAGTGGTGCGAGGAAGATGGTCATCAATGTCATCGAACCTTTCTTCAGAAGCTTCTTGTGGATCTTCTTCTTGTATAGCCTCTGTCGTTCTTCTTACCTTGGTAGAAGATTCTACCATTTGTGGAATGATTGGTATGAGTGGTGGTGGAGTTTGTTCCTCTGAGGACGTATAGTCTTGGTCCTCAATTACCTCTGTAATTGGTTCTTCTGTGGATTGTGGAGTTTGTTTTTCAGCAGCTTCTGTGGTCGTTTTTCTTGATGTTTCATCTTCTGCATTTTCTTCTTCGGCATTTGCATCTGTAGTATTTATAGAAGAAGATGAAGCATTATTTGGACCAGTTAGAGTCATACCTGTAAGATTTTGTCCAACAGAGGATGGTTCTTCAGAAACTCTGATGGTTCCAACAGAAGGATCAATGTCATCGTGGAACATCTCTAAAAATAGAAGATTCAAGTCTTCTTTCGTTTGCGAGATGCCAGAGGTTTCTCTTTTAAGTTCGAGTTCTGAACGGATTTGCTCAGAAGTCATTTGGAAAGAATCATCAAAAGAAACATTTATACTTTCTACGATTTTGTGAGATCTTGTAAGGTATACTCTGTAGGCTTTGGAAGTGGCAGAGTATCTAATGAATTTTCCTTCGTCAGCTTTTACTTCAAACTTTCCTCTTGAATCTCTGTCGTTTAAAACAAAGCATTTACATCCAAACACATGGAAAAACTTGATGTTTGGCCGCCTTTTGTTGACCAGTTCGTAAGGAGTCTTGATGTGTCTTTTCACAATGGTTGACCGATTCTGTGTGTAACAAGCGGTAGAAATTGCTTCTGCCCAAAAGTTCATCGGTAATCTGTATGTTGTTAGCATAGTTCTTGCGGCCTCCACGAGCGTTCGATTCTTCCTTTCGACTACGCCATTCTGCTGTGGAGTGCGTGCGGGAGAGAAGTTCTGTGATATTCCTTCTGTAGAAAGACAGGCTTCAATGACAGAGTTTTTAAATTCTGTGCCATTGTCACTTCTTAACTTCTGTATTCTGCATTCATAAAGAAGTTGGATTCTTTTCATTAGATTAATCAAGATGATTGGAACATCCGATTTCTTTCGAACAAATTCAACCCATGTGAAGCGCGAATACTCATCAATTAAGACAAGTATATATTTCTTGCCACCTAGGCTCTGTATGGCAATAGGACCGCAGAGGTCGACATGAAGCATGTACAAAGGCCTAGTGCACGACACATCTGTTTTGCCTCTGTGGGAAGCTCTTCTGAGTTTTCCCATCTCACAGGCAGAACACAAGTGATCCTTATTAAATTTAACATTAGGCAAACCTTTAACTAGATCAAGGTTGACCAATTTATCCAAGGTGTGAAAGTTTAAGTGACAGAACCTGTTATGCCATAACCAGGTTTCTTTACTTTCGCAAGCTACAAGGCAAACTTTGTCCTTGGTTGTTGAACAAAAGTTCATTAGATACAGATCACCTTTTCTTTTGGCTCGCAGAAGTTCCATTTCTGTGTCTTCACTTTGCAGAGAGCAGAAAGTCCTTTTGAACAAGACATCAAATCCTGTATCACAGAGTTGACTTACACTGAGTAGGTTGTGTTTAAGGCCATTCACATATGCAACTTTGTACACATAGACGTTTTCCTTCTGTATGACTCCATAGCCTTTGATGTGTCCCTTCTTGTTGTCTCCAAAAGTTACAGATCCACCATCGTGTGTTTCTTTGTACGTGGATAGTAAACTTTTGTCGCCAGTCATGTGCCTTGAGCATCCGGAGTCAAGATACCAAATTGGCACATACCGCTTCTGTAAGACAATCACAGAGACTTAGGTACCCATATCCATATGGGTCCAATATTGTTAGAATTTTTCAAGTTTGCCTTAGCATTCTTGAAATACATTTTATCTTCTGTAGAAAGATCAGATTGTATCTCTCTAGGTTTTGATTTTGGAGTTTGAATTTTAGTGGAGAGTAAGCAATCTGGTCTTGAGAAGTGATTTTTCAATCTGAACATAAGATCAAAACAATGACAGTATTTAATATGAGACGTGATTTGTTTGAACTTTTCATTGAATTCATTGAACTGAGTCACAGAGGCATTACATTCGTTCTTAACATTAGATTTCCTATTACAAGAAGATCTATGAATACTAGAATGTTTTTTGCAAAAATCTTGTTTAGGTCCTGCCTTCTGTGAGTCTCTTCTGTGGTGAACGTTTGTCTTCACTGTCACAGAGGAAAGATATATGTTAGCTACAGGCCTTAAAGGTTTTGAAAATTTTGAGCTTTTAGGATTTTCAGAGGCCTTTTTCAAATTATCAAGCTCTGTAGAGGTTTTGACTTGTATACACATTTTTAGAAAATCTGGACAGATAGGTATCTCTGTGATTTTCTCTTTTGGAGAAATTGTTCTGTTAAGAACCTCAGAGGAGAATTTAACATCCTCTGTGTCACAGTGAATTATCCCTGATTTAAAATCAGTCTCTGAGTCGTCAGAGGATGAATCGTCCTCATATACAGAGGTTGAGTCATTTCTTTCGACAGAGGCTGGATTTTCTGAGCATGTATCGTACGAGTTTTCTTCCTCTGTAGAAAAACTTTCATAGATGGCAGAGGTTTCAGATGAGATCTCTTCAGCGAGAATTTGATCTATAGAAGATTGACAGAGATTTTCTAAAACATTTGATTTCAAAACTTCCAAAATTTCTTTTTCAATTGATCTTTTAAGATTTTCTTCTGAAAAGATGGGTTTAAACTCAAGAGCTTTTGCAGATAATTTCTTTTTGACATCTATCATACTGTGAGTCCATGATCTTCAACAAATCAAGTAATGTGTAACAAGATTAGGTAGAGAAGGACTAATTGTTTATTAGAAAAGGAAATCTAATCTAGAGAAAACAAAATGAGATTTGAAGGCTACATTGTGAATTATGAATTGTTACTTACAAAATTACAATACAAGTCCTATTTATAGCCCTTCCCCCTTGTTACAACAAGTAAGCCCAAGCCCATTTACATGTCAAAGCCCATTAGGCCCAAATCCATTACTTTACAAAACTTTCTAATTAATTAGGACAACTTAAATGTCCTAACATTCTCCTCCTAAAGTTTTGGAAAGTAAATCATCTTTAAGTCTTTGACTCCTCTCCCCCTTGATTTTCTTGAAAAACTTTAGCGGTGCAATTCTTCAAAAGTAGGCTCGGCTCCCCCTTGAAAGTTGCTCTTATTCATCATATTTTCAACTTTGAAAAATCGGATCCAATGTACTCCATAACCCCGACTAAGTGCACGAAAAACATCTCCAAAATGTAGAAACTCGAGCTCGTTCCGATAAGCCCACAAGAATGATAACGAGTGAGTTTTGAGTGATAAGCCAAATGCATTCTTAGTTTAAAACAAAGAATCCGTCGTTGGACCACGAGTTGAGTAAGAATTCGGCTTAAGAGCTTGGTCCGAATTTGCTCGAAGGAGGAACGGTAAAAACACGCGCTACTCGGTAGGGATTTCGAGGAATCGTACGCAAATCGATGTCGTGGAGATGAATGTGTGACAAACTAAATGTAGGAGTGATGCCACACGGGTTCCGTTAGCAAAAATCTCAAATTTTGACAAAACTAACGGAATCTGGACCAAAAATGTTAGAAAAACTAACTGGCCACTAACTGAGATGTTAGCACTATTCATCTTCTTCACAAACTTGATATTCACGTACTGTGGATTACACCTCCATTTATCTTCCAATTTTGATGATCAAAACCACTTTCTTTTGGTTCCATTATAGTTTAAAATCATATAAAATGATTTTTCAATGAGGAATAGGAACCATGCAGTCGTGAGAGATAACCTCTAATTTTCACTATTCAATATCTTCCACATCAAGCATTGTTAATATCTTGCACCATTTTGCTTTCATTCTCCACGTCAAAACAACTTTCTTTTGGTTCTCACAAACAAAATCAATTCTTTTTGTTTCTAATGACTTCAAATCATCCAAGAAAGATATTTTTAGAAACACACACCGGTGATGTAACTACTTTTTCCGGCAACCGTAACTAACCTTTTCCGGCGAGTTCTTCCAACAACCAAAAATTTCGTATTCTTGCTGGAATTCGCACCAAACCATTGCTAAATGATCTAAAGATCTAAACATCAAATCGAGCAAATCTGCGGTGAAATAACATCGAAACTCCGCCGAAAACTTGAATTCCGGCCAAAACCGTTTTTCCGGCGAGCATTCCGGCGACACTAGCAGATTCCGGCGAGCAAACTTTCAGACTACATTTCTCACTCATTTCTCGATGAATTTCGATTCTGAAAGATGTAGAATGCTCGAAATCCATAAAATAACTGATTTGTGATGATAAATCGATCAAAAACACACTCAAATATCAACTTTGATTTTCTCCATCGTGATTAACTTCGAGATCTTACTGTCACTTTTTTTAAAAATCAAATGTTACTTAGATCTTCATATTTTTGAGATCTGATCGTTGAGAATTCTCCAAAAACAATAAAGAAACGGATCTGTAACTCTAGAATCGAATCATGCAAGATAAACTTTCCGGATTTTAAGATCTTCACGAAGAACACCGAAAAACTCTCGAAAATTTCGAAAAACGTCAAAACTTGTCGAAATTCGATTCTAAAAATTGGAGATGATCTGGAATCAAATAACGAGAAAATCTTCAAGAGCATATGAGATTTGAGCAAACTAACATGTAGATCGGGCAAAAATACTTGAATTGTCGAGATCCGATGATCGTATCGAGAAAAGATTCATCGATTTGGCTCTGATACCAATTGTAAGTCCCATAATTGAAGCAACAGTCAAGAATACTCCATAGAAAGTAGAATAGAGATAGATATGAAGAACAATTTATTGAATGATCTCTATTCATATGATTGAAATATAATGGAGGGAGAAATTGAACGTACAAAGCTCTCACAAATCTTACTGTGTATTCTCTAAAATGTCTCAAAGTCTCAAATGACAATGTAAGCCCAAGACACCTATTTATAGTGTCTAATTACATGACATGGGCCCAAGCCCATTTAACTCCCAAAGCCCAAAATACTTATAAAGCTAATTACAATACATTTGACTTTCATTGACTTTACATGGACTTTATAAAACTTTCTATATAATTGGGGCTTTCTAGACCCAACAATTTATCATATCAACCATGAATCATAGAGAAAAAATACAGTCTTAATGTGGAAAGATTTTCCAATAAGATGTTTTCGAATTTTGTCCATTTCATTCAGACAGAAATGTCTTAATGAAGATTAGGGTTTTCTTGTTTTGAAAAAGAAATGCAAACCCAGTAAAAGTCTTGTTTTCCATTTTCCTTTAGATAAGGATTCTGGAAAAACGAATGAAGAACAAGTTTAAGATTTTGAGTTTTAAACTTGAAGAACAACCATGAAAAGGTTGTGTTCATAAAACCATGAAAGAAATGATTTCATTTTAGAAAGGTTTATTTTGTTTGATCTGTTAAAAGCAACAAGAAGATCAGAAACAAGTTAAAAAACAGGTAAATAATGAGAATATTAACCTGGTTGTCGAAGAAGAAGATGAACAGTTTTCTGGAAAAACTCGAGTTCAATAAGCAACAGTAAATCTTTTCTTTCTTGGAGAAGAAGTTCGCGTAAAGGAAAAATATAAACTCGAAATAGTTTATATAGTTAGATTAGAGAGAGAGAAAAACTAGAGCGGGAAAGTTTTTCATCATGACACGGACACGTGTTTGCATTTGATTGGATGGTAAACGAAACGTGCAAACGTGTGTCAGAAAAAGAACGTGCCAGGGTTTATCCGTTGTGATGATGTCACAAACGTCCTTTTATATTTTAGGATGTCTCTGAGGTTTTGAAAGCTCAGGGACTATTTTGAAAAACATGAGGCACTAAATAGAAATATCAGTGTTAGTTTTAGAAATTTCAAAGTATCGCTGTTAAGGAAGAGATATTCAGTGATGTGATTTGTTTTGAAATCTTGCATTTACATGCGAATGTCAGCGAGTAAAGAGAGAACATACCTTGATATCAGCGAATCAACTTTGTTCAGAGAGAAGATGATAGAATGGGTTATATAAGTTGGTTTTATCCGATCGCTAATCAAATGTGAACCACTGAAGATTTTATTCTTCAAAGTTCAGCATTCCAAGCTCGCTGATGAGAAAGTTGAATCTTGTCTCATCAAGAGGTTTGGTGAACAGATCAGCTAACTGATAATCAGTTGGGATAAAATAAAGTTCTATATCACCATTCATCACATGATCTATGATAAAATGATACCTGATTTTGATATGTTTGGTCTTTGAGTGTAGTACTGGATTGTTGGCTATAGCGATGGCACTTGTGCTGTCGCAATAGATTGGAATTTTTGAGAGCTGAAGGTCATAGTCTAGTAGTTGATTTCTCATCCACAAGACCCGAGAACAACAGCTTCCAGCGGCTACATACTCAGCTTCAGCAGTTGAGGTGGACACTGAGTTTTGCTTTTTACTTGTCCAACTCACCAGCTTTCCATCCAGGAGCTGACAGCCTCATGTGGTGCTTTTCCTATCCAATTTGCAACCTGCAAAATCACTATCTGAATAGGCGATTAGATCAAACCCTGAATCTTTGGGATACCAAAGACCTAGGTTCATAGTACCCTTAAGGTAACGAAAGATTCGCTTTACAGCGATCATATGAGATTCCTTAGGTTCAACTTGATATCGTGCACACAAACAGGTTGCGTATATAATATCAGGTCGGCTAGCTGTAAGATACAAGAGAGAGCCGATCATCCCACGGTACATCGTGACATTAACATGTATTCCATTTGAATCCTTTTTTAGTGTCAGCGGTGGTGCCATAGGGGTTTTCATAGCTGAACTCTGAGTTAAATCGAATTTCTTCAGCATATCTTTAACATACTTTCCCTGATTAATGAAAGTTCCTTTTTCATTTTTGCTTTATCTGAAGACCAAGGAAATATGTTAGCTCACCCATCATACTCATTTTATACTCTTCTTTCATTCTATCAGCGAAACGAGTACAAAGGTCAGGGTTAGTAGAACCAAATATAATGTCATCAACATATATCTGAACAAGAATGATATGACCTTTCACTTTTCTGAAAAATAGAGTTTTGTCAATTTTACCTCGCTCAAAATTTTCAATTAGGAGATAAGAGGATAGAGTGTCATACCATGCACGTGGAGCTTGCTTTAAGCCATAAAGTGCCTTATCCAGTTTATAAACATAACCTGGACGCTTAGGATCTGAGAATCCTGGAGGTTGTTCCACATATACTTCTTCATTCAGCTTTCCATTGAGAAATGCTGACTTAACATCCATTTGATATACTTTGAAGTGTTTGTGTACAACGTATGCTAAGAATAGATGAACAGATTCTAGTCTTGCTACTGGAGCAAAAGTTTCGTCTTAGTCTATACCTTCCTCTTGTATGTATCCCTGAGCAACAAGTCGAGCCTTGTTGCGAGTTACAGTTCCATGTTCGTCCAACTTGTTTCGATAGACCCATTTAGTTCCTATCACTGTCTTGTCAGTTGGTCTTCGAACAAGATTCCAAACTTTGTTTCTTTCGAATTCAGTCAGCTCTTCTTGTATGGCGCTGACCCAGTTTGGATCTTTGAGGGCATCATCTATTTCCTTTGGTTCAATCAGAGAAATAAAGTTAACAAATAAACAAATATTACCTGCACTTCGTTGAGTCTGAACACCAGCGTTTGGATCACCAAGAATTTGATCAATTGGGTGATTGACAGTCCATCGCTGAGCCGGAGCATGAATCGCTCACTCAAATTGAACTGGAGGAGCTGAAGATGAGGCTTCAGCAACTTCTGGAATATCAACCAAGAGAGGAGTAGGTGCAGATGTCATCACATTCACTGATTGCTGAGAAGTAGATGGAATGTCTGAGACATTTGGTTTATAAGCAGGCATAGTGTTTAGAGGAACAGCTGAGACCCATGAAGTTTCAGCTTCACTATTCTGCATGTTTGGGATGATAGTAGGACCATCATCTTCAATGGTATGAGTATGAGGAGTGGGAATATCTTCTGAATCACCAAGATGAGAAAACATCCATTGATTCAGTTCTTCAGTATCAGCAGAAGGTCGAGAATTCATTGAACGGGATTCGTCAAAGGTGACGTGAATAGTTTCTTCAACAGTTTGTCTTCTTCGATTGAAGACTCTGAAGGCTTTGGAGACTGAGGAGTATCCAAGAAAGATTCCATCATCAGCCTTAGGATCAAACTTTCCAAGTTCATCTCTGTTGTTCAGTATGACACACTGACATCTAAAGATGTGAAGAAAGCTAATTGAAGGCTTTCTCCCATGAAAAAGTTCATAGGCTGTTTTATTAAATCTTTTGACTATCAGCGACCTGTTTTGTGTAAAACAAGGAGTGTTGACAGCTTCTGCCCAAAACTGAGTAGGCAGGTGAGAATCGCTGAGCATTGAACGTGCAACTTCAATAATAGTTCCATTTCTTCTTTCAGCGACTCCGTTTTGTTGCGGTGTTCTCACTGATGAAAAGTTGTGAGAAATACCCTTACTCTCAAAGAAGGAATCAAGAGAACTGTTTTTAAATTCAGTCCCATGATCACTCCTTATTGAGCGAATGGTCAAGTTGTTCAGGACTTCCATTTTCTTGACAAAGGTGATGAGTTCTTCAGGTGTGTCACTCTTAGAACTGAGAAACATTACCCAGGTATAGCAAGAGAATTCATCAACTATGACCAGCTTATATTTCTTTCCAGTGATGGATTGTTTGTTAACAGGGCCAAACAAATCTATATAGAGAAGTTGTAGAGGAGATGACACTGAGGAAACTTGCTTAGACTTAAAGCTTGCTTTGGTCTGCTTCCCTTTCTCACACGCTGAACATAAGGACTCTTTGGCGTATGAGTGTTGACGTAGACCAGTGACTAACTCTTTTGAAGAAAGAGTATTCAGTGTCTTGAAGTTTAGATGAGAGAGCCTCTTATGCCATAACCAGTTGACATCAGATGAGGCTTTTGAGAAGAAATAGGAGTTCTCTGTGGTTGTTGAGTCCATGTTTATTACATAAACATTTTCCAAACGATAACCGCAGAGAGCTATCTTCTCCTTTTTGTCAGCGACAAAGCAGGATTCCTTAGTAAAAATTACTTTGTTATCCATGTCGCAAAGCTGACTGATGCTTAGAAGATTATGCTTCAGCCCTTCAACATATGCGACTCTTCTGAAGGTTGTTGTACCATTAGAGAGTACACCAAACCCTCGGGTATGTCCTTTTCCATTTCCACCGAAAGTTACAGAGGGACCCTTTTCTTCTTTGTACTCAGTGAGTAGGTTCTTCTTACCAGTCATGTGTCTAGAGCATCCGCTATCGAGATTCCAGATACCCTTCTTAACCTGCATTACAAAGGAAGACTAGTTTGTCTTGGGTACCCACTTAACCATGTGTACACACTTGTCAGTGGGGGTAGAAGAGGAAGTGGAAGGTTCAGCAGTCTTCGCAGCATTTGAAGATTCAGCTTTGTCAGTCTTCATGTAATAACCAGGTATTTTTATCTAAATTAAAATCGAAATTTTATAAATCTTTATTATAGTATTTGAGGAATTAGAAGTTAAAGGGGTAAGTTTTGCCAAATAAGAAGAGTTAGGGTTTATTTAGTATTTTTGAAAATATCTCATTGCCATCACCGCCTTATTCACTTCTGTTTGAGAAGGTGTCCTCTTCTTAGACTTAATTAACAATTTAGAAGTAAAAGTGTGTATGTGTGAGTTATTTTCGGCAGAGAGAGAGAGAGAAAGGAATTTAAGGAGAAACTAGAAGAAGTGAAAGCTACTGATTTGCTGCTGGGTTTTGTTACATCGACTGAAGAATCAAAGGTAAGAATCTATACAAATTTCCATCTTTTATGAGAATTAGGTTTCTTTTGAACTTTGAAGTGGGTTTAGGTAATTTTAGATGAATTGGTGAATTTTAGTTACAATTTAGGATGTTAAATGGAGTTTAGAACGATTCTGTGCAATCTGGGTAAAAGTTGGATTTCCTGAAAATGAACTGAACTTTTCTGAAAAAGACGATGAACAGTGTTCTTGCGAAAAGTAGGAATTCGCAAGCCTTGGTTGCGAAAAGTCCACTTTTCGCAAGCAGCTAAAGCGCATAGTTAAGTTTTCGTATCTGTTGGTTACGAAAAGTAGGGAACTCGCAACCGTGGTTTGCGAGAAGTGAGGTTTTCGCATCTGTTGGTTGCGAAAAGTAGGGAACTCGCAACCGTGGTTTGCGAGAAGTGAGGTTTTCGCATCTGTTGGTTGCGAAAAGTGAGGAACTCGCAACTGTAGGTTGCGAAAAGTAAACTTTTCGTAATAGTGGGTTGCGAAAAGTTGGGTTTTCCTGTTTATGTGTTAAAGAGTATGTATACTTTAATTTGTTTCAGATACTAAGGATCTGGGTTAAAAGATAATCTAATTTGAGGAAAGTTTGAAGGACCTTTGCTTAAAAGATCAGGTGAGTTTTATTTTAAAGAGTATTTTTACTGGAATACAATATGTGTATAATGAATTGTGATAAGTGTATGAATATGTCATACGTGAGTGATTATAATGGGATATTATAATTACGTGAGTATTATATGAAAATATAATACGTGGCCGGGCTTTGGACCGGTGTGATAAATTGGCTCGCAACCAATTGATTTGGCCATTGGTGGAGGGATAAGGTGGAATGAGACAGGTATGATGAATAATTGTTAGTTGGTATTATCTTACGTGTGTGGTTTTTGTATTTATATAAATAGTGTTTTATATAAATGAGTTTTTAATGAATTACAAATGTCAGGGATTTACTCACTAGACCCTTAGGTCTAACCCTCATTTTCTGTTTTAAAAATTATGTATTCCAGGTGATGATTCCCGTAAGAACAAGTAAATAGAGTACTTGTCGGCTAGCTTTGGAGAAGATTTTCATCATGATACTATGGATGCTTTTGTAGTTATACTTTTGTTATTACTATGTAATTTAAAGTGGATCAAGTTGTAAGGATTTTTTTTATGTTCAGACTTTAGATGGGACCAAATGTGAAACATGAAGTACTTTGTTGTAAATATGTTATGGAATATATGTTATATGTATGTTTCGTTTTGCGGGTTGTTACAGATGGTATCAGAGCCCTAGTTTAAGGGATTTAGGTATTAGTATCTGTACCTAGACTTAAACTGCATGTGAAGTAGGATGTCCCTATTATTTTTAGAACCTGGGGATGCTAAGTATAAAAGGTGGAAGGAACATCATGTAACGTAATTTCAAATTACACCAGGCCAGTGTAATTATGATTTTACAGGTGCATGTTTGAACTGGAATACCTTGTTATATAGGGTATGTGCTTATGTGTATATTAACTTTGCTTGAATCTACAGAATGGCAAGTGACACTAGACAAAGGAATCAAAGAGGAGGAAGGAATTCGGGTGGAGGGAATCCCCCAATAGGAACAGGGGGAAGAGGAGGAGATCGTGGTAGAGGCAGTACCGGAAGGGGAACTGGGGGCCGAACTGGAGGAAGAACACAACCACAGGGCACAGAGTTTGTTACACGGGACGATTTGATGGCAGAAATGGGATGGTTACAAGATAACATACAAGCTATGTTTGAACATAATCGCCACAATGAAACTGAAAGATCAAATCCGGAACACGAAGTTGAAATACCACTTACCTCTACTATCTTACCGATGATGAAAGGGTGTGACTATAAAATGTTTCTTAGTTGTAAGCCCCCTACATACTCAGGAGACCGAGATCCAGTAAAGGCGATGAGGTGGCTGAAAGAAATAGAGGCCATCTTCAAGACGTGTAAGTGTGCTGAAGAAGACAAAGTGCTTTATGGAGCTGCGATGCTGAAAGGGGATGCTCTGTATTGGTGGGAGGCTCATATAGAATCAAGAGGAACGGATGTTTACACTACTTTTGCATGGGAGGAATTTGTGTTAGCTTTCACAACGCACTTCTGCCCACAAGCTGCTGTCAGACAGTTAGAAGAAGAACTCATGAATCTACAACAAGGAAATCTGTCGGTTAGAGATTATACTGCACGATTTTTGGAGAAGTCTCGTTTTGCAGGATATTATGTTGCTACAGAAAAGATGAAAATGGAGAGGTTTATTTATGGGTTAAATTCAGAAGTTCGAAGATTGGTGACTGCAACAAGGCCAGATACTTTTACAGCTGCGGTGGATGCTGCCGAGAATGTGGAAAGAGATAATAAAAGGGATGCCGGTGATAAGAGCTTGGGGAAAAGGAAATGGGAAGGACCACCACAGGATCCAAAGAGGTCTAGATTCCAGAGGTTTGATAACCGTCCGTTGTTCCGACCAGCGGAAAGACCATGTCCGAGATGTAATCGCTACCATCAGGGAAATTGTCAAGTGGAATCGCGGGTTTGTTTTAAGTGTGGGAAAACCGGTCATGTTGTTAAAGATTGTCGATCAACGCGGTTTTGCTTTTTGTGCAACTCTCCGGATCACCTCCAATCTGATTGTCCGCGAGGTAGAATACAACAAGGGGGTACATCCGGGAAGCCAGCCATTACTAGACCAGTGGTTCCAAGAATAGAACCGCCCAGAACGAGGGGTCGTACATTTCAAATGACAGCGAAAGAGGCGGAGGAAACTCCAGATGTGGTCACAGGTACATTTTTCATAAACTCCACGCGTGCTAAGGTGTTATTTGATTCTGGTGCAAACCGATCTTTTGTGTCTCCATCTTTTGCTGCTCACATGCATTTAGAGCCTAAAATGTTAAAACATGTCTTATTAGTAGATACTGCAAATGATAAGCAAGTGGCAGTTAAAGAGATTTATGATTGTTGTATGATAGACATAGAGGGGTGTGGAGTACCGATACAACTGTTCCCAATAGCCTTGACTGAATTTGATGTGGTAGTAGGAATGGATTGGCTAGTTGAGAATCAGGCCAACATAGTTTGTGATAAGAAAATAATCCATGTCGTTTTACCCGATAAGAGATCAGTAGTAATTTATGGAGATCGAAAGAATCATCAGTCCAGTCTTATATCTATGGTAAAAGCCCGTAAATGTGTTAATAAGGGTTGCTCTAGCTATCTAGCCTATGTGATAGATAGTAGGCCTGAAAAGTGTAAGCTGGAAGATATTTCCATTGTTAGTGAATACCCAGAGGTTTTTCCTGAAGACTTGAATAGTCTTCCTCCTGTTAGGCAAGTAGAATTTGGAATAGACCTGGTACCTGGAGCCAATCCCATCGCTCGTGCGCCGTACAGACTAGCACCTCCAGAAATGAAAGAAATGATGGCACAACTTCAAGATTTATCTGATAAGGGCTTCATCAGACCCAGCTCATCGCCATGGGGTGCACCAGTTTTATTTATGAAGAAGAAAGACGGTTCAATGAGAATGTGTATCGATTATCGGGAGTTGAACAAGCGCACGATCAAGAACAAGTATCCACTTCCAAGAATTGATGATCTTTTCGATCAATTAGTTGGAGCTTGTTACTTCTCCAAGATTGATCTCAGATCTGGCTACCATCAGTTGGAGGTTAAGGAAGAGGATGTTTTAAAGACTGCATTTCGCACAAGATACGGCCACAACGAATTTTTGGTAATGCCTTTCGGATTGACGATCGCTCCAGCCGCTTTCATGGATATAATGAATCGGGTATGTAAGCCTTATCTCGATAAATTTGTCATTGTGTTTATCGATGATATACTTATTTATTCCCGATCCAAAGAGGATCATGCGCAACATCTTCGTTTGATTTTGGAGTTGTTGAAGAAAGAAAACTTGTACGCTAAGTTCTCTAAATGTGAATTTTGGTTGCGGGAAATTCAGTTTTTGGGGCATGTAGTTTCAGAGAAGGGTATACAACTTGATCCAGCAAAAGTGGAAGCAATTGAAAATTGGGAACCGCCGAAGACGGCAACCGAAGTACGTAGTTTTCTGGGTTTAGCTGGATATTACCGGAAATTTATAAAAGACTTTTCTCGAATCGCGACACCATTAACCAAGCTGACTCGGAAGAATTTAAAGTTTGAATGGAAGGCAGAACAGGACGAGGCATTCAGAATATTGAAGGAGAAACTCTGCAGCGCGCCGATATTAGCATTGCCAGAAGGTTCAGATGATTTTGTGGTCTACAGTGATGCTTCTAAGCTGGGTTTGGGTTGTGTACTTATGCAACGTGGAAAGGTGATTGATTATGCTTCTCGTCAACTGAAGGATCATGAAAGACAATATCCTACTCATGATATGGAACTAGCAGCAGTTGTTTTTGCCTTGAAGATTTGGAGACATTATCTTTATGGTTCTAAATGTCAAATTTTCACTGACCATAAGAGTCTCCAACATCTTTTTGATCAGAAGGAACTGAATACGAGGCAAAGAAGGTGGTTGGAATTGGTAAATGATTATGATTGTGAAATCCTTTATCACCCCGGGAAGGCGAACGTGGTGGCAGATGCGCTAAGTCGTCAAGAAAGGAGTGGAACGATAAAAGCAATATCTCTTCGAGCTGAACTGCTTCCAAATATTTTTGACGAATTATTGAAATGCCAAATAGATGCTTATCAAGAAGAAAGTTTGAAATCTGAACGGTTGGTTGGGATATCAGCATTGCTTGGGAAAGATGACCGTGGTTTGTTGTGTATGGGAAACAGAATTTGGGTACCTCGTTTGGGTGGACTACGGGATCGTGTAATACAGGAAGCTCATCAATCTCGATTTTCGATTCATCCGGGTACAAATAAAATGTATAGAGATTTGAAACAATTCTATTGGTGGCCGGGAATGAAGAGAAGTGTTGCTAAGTATGTGGAAGATTGTACTACCTGCAAGAAAGTGAAGATTGAACATCAGAAACCATTTGGTCAGTTACAACGACTAGATATACCAATGTGGAAATGGGATCAGATCACTACTGATTTCATTACCAAGTTGCCAAGAACTTCAAAGGGATTCGATTCTATTTGGGTGATTGTGGATAGGTTGACAAAGTCTGCTCATTTCTTGCCGATAAAAGAAACTGATTCTTTGGAACGTTTAGCTAAATTGTATATTAATGAAATAGTAACTCGACATGGAGTTCCAATCTCGATTATTTCCGATCGAGATAGTCGATTTACTTCTAGATTTTGGAAAAGTATTCAAAAAGAGATGGGAGCGCAAATAAAGTTGAGTACAGCATATCATCCTCAGACTGACGGACAGAGTGAAAGAACAATTCAGACTTTAGAAGATATGCTCCGGGCTTGTATAGTTGATTTTGGGGGATCGTGGGATAAACATTTGCCTTTGATAGAATTCGCCTACAACAACAGTTATCATTCTAGCATCCAAGCGGCACCGTTTGAAGTATTGTATGGTAGAAAATGCAGAACGCCTCTATGTTGGAATGAAGTGGGGGAGAAACAATTAGCGGGGCCAGAAATAGTACAGTTAACAGCGGATAAGATTACTCAGATTTGGGATAGATTGAGAACAGCTCAAGACAGACAGAAACGCTATGATGATCGACGTCGGAAACCGTTATAGTTTCAGGTTGGGGATTTTGTAATGTTGAAAGTATAGCCCTGGAAAGGAGTCATACGTTTTGGGAAGCAAGGTAAACTCAGTCCGAGGTATATTGGTCCGTTTGCAATTACTGAAAGGATTGGGGAAGTGGCTTACCGATTAGATTTACCTCCATAATTAAGCAGGATTCACAACGCGTTCCATGTATCGAATTTTAGGAAATGTTTGGTGACATCAGACCAGGCAGTCTCTCTACCAGATATCCAGGTTGATGAAAAGCTGAACTATGTGGAGGAACCGGAAGCTATAGTTGATCACAAAGTCAAAGTATTGAGGAACAAAGAAATCAGACAGGTAAAGGTTCAGTGGAAACATCACCGAGGTCAGGATGCGACATGGGAATAAGAGTCGGAGATGAGAGCCAAATACCCTCATCTGTTCTCTTAACTGAATTCCGGGACGGAATTCTTTTAAGGGGGGGATGTTGTAATAACCAGGTATTTTTATCTAAATTAAAATCGAAATTTTATAAATCTTTATTATAGTATTTGAGGAATTAGAAGTTAAAGGGGTAAGTTTTGCCAAATAAGAAGAGTTAGGGTTTATTTAGTATTTTTGAAAATATCTCATTGCCATCACCGCCTTATTCACTTCTGTTTGAGGAGGTGTCCTCTTCTTAGACTTAATTAACAATTTAGAAGTAAAAGTGTGTATGTGTGAGTTATTTTCGGCAGAGAGAGAGAGAGAAAGGAATTTAAGGAGAAACTAGAAGAAGTGAAAGCTACTGATTTGCTGCTGGGTTTTGTTACATCGACTGAAGAATCAAAGGTAAGAATCTATACAAATTTCCCTCTTTTATGAGAATTAGGTTTCTTTTGAACTTTGAAGTGGGTTTAGGTAATTTTAGATGAATTGGTGAATTTTAGTTACAATTTAGGATGTTAAATGGAGTTTAGAACGATTCTGTGCAATCTGGGTAAAAGTTGGATTTCCTGAAAATGAACTGAACTTTTCTGAAAAAAAACGATGAACAGTGTTCTTGCGAAAAGTAGGAATTCGCAAGCCTTGGTTGCGAAAAGTCCACTTTTCGCAAGCAGCTAAAGCGCATAGTTAACTTTTCGTATCTGTTGGGTACGAAAAGTAGGGAACTCGCAACCGTGGTTTGCGAGAAGTGAGGTTTTCGCATCTGTTGGTTGCGAAAAGTAGGGAACTCGCAACCGTGGTTTGCGAGAAGTGAGGTTTTCGCATCTGTTGGTTGCGAAAAGTGAGGAACTCGCAACTGTAGGTTGCGAAAAGTAAACTTTTCGTAATAGTGGGTTGCGAAAAGTTGGGTTTTCCTGTTTATGTGTTAAAGAGTATGTATACTTTATTTTGTTTCAGATACTAAGGATCTGGGTTAAAAGATAATCTAATTTGAGGAAAGTTTGAAGGACCTTTGCTTAAAAGATCAGGTGAGTTTTATTTTAAAGAGTATTTTTACTGGAATACAATATGTGAATAATGAATTATGATAAGTGTATGAATATGTCATACGTGAGTGATTATAATGGGATATTATAATTACGTGAGTATTATATGAAAATATAATACGTGGCCGGGCTTTGGACCGGTGTGATAAATTGGCTCGCAACCAATTGATTTGGCCATTGGTGGAGGGATAAGGTGGAATGAGACAGGTATGATGAATAATTGTTAGTTGGTATTATCTTACGTGTGTGGTATTTGTATTTATATAAATAGTGTTTTATATAAATGAGTTTTTAATGAATTACAAATGTCAGGGATTTACTCACTAGACCCTTAGGTCTAACCCTCATTTTCTGTTTTAAAAATTATGTATTCCAGGTGATGATTCCCGTAAGAACAAGTAAATAGAGTACTTGTCGGCTAGCTTTGGAGAAGATTTTCATCATGATACTATGGATGCTTTTGTAGTTATACTTTTGTTATTACTATGTAATTTAAAGTGGATCAAGTTGTAAGGATTTTTTTTATGTTCAGACTTTAGATGGGACCAAATGTGAAACATGAAGTACTTTGTTGTAAATATGTTATGGAATATATGTTATATGTATGTTTCGTTTTGCGGGTTGTTACAGATGGTATCAGAGCCCTAGTTTAAGGGATTTAGGTATTAGTATCTGTACCTAGACTTAAACTGCATGTGAAGTAGGATGTCCCTATTATTTTTAGAACCTGGGGATGCTAAGTATAAAAGGTGGAAGGAACATCATGTAACGTAATTTCAAATTACACCAGGCCAGTGTAATTATGATTTTACAGGTGCATGTTTGAACTGGAATACCTTGTTATATAGGGTATGTGCTTATGTGTATATTAACTTTGCTAGAATCTACAGAATGGCAAGTGACACTAGACAAAGGAATCAAAGAGGAGGAAGGAATTCGGGTGGAGGGAATCCCCCAATAGGAACAGGGGGAAGAGGAGGAGATCGTGGTAGAGGCAGTACCGGAAGGGGAACTGGGGGCCGAACTGGAGGAAGAACACAACCACAGGGCACAAAGTTTGTTACACGGGACGATTTGATGGCAGAAATGGGATGGTTACAAGATAACATACAAGCTATGTTTGAACATAATCGCCACAATGAAACTGAAAGATCAAATCCGGAACACGAAGTTGAAATACCACTTACCTCTACTATCTTACCGATGATGAAAGGGTGTGACTATAAAATGTTTCTTAGTTGTAAGCCCCCTACATACTCAGGAGACCGAGATCCAGTAAAGGCGATGAGGTGGCTGAAAGAAATAGAGGCCATCTTCAAGACGTGTAAGTGTGCTGAAGAAGACAAAGTGCTTTATGGAGCTGCGATGCTGAAAGGGGATGCTCTGTATTGGTGGGAGGCTCATATAGAATCAAGAGGAACGGATGTTTACACTACTTTTGCATGGGAGGAATTTGTGTTAGCTTTCACAACGCACTTCTGCCCACAAGCTGCTGTCAGACAGTTAGAAGAAGAACTCATGAATCTACAACAAGGAAATCTGTCGGTTAGAGATTATACTGCACGATTTTTGGAGAAGTCTCGTTTTGCAGGATATTATGTTGCTACAGAAAAGATGAAAATGGAGAGGTTTATTTATGGGTTAAATTCAGAAGTTCGAAGATTGGTGACTGCAACAAGGCCAGATACTTTTACAGCTGCGGTGGATGCTGCCGAGAATGTGGAAAGAGATAATAAAAGGGATGCCGGTGATAAGAGCTTGGGGAAAAGGAAATGGGAAGGACCACCACAGGATCCAAAGAGGTCTAGATTCCAGAGGTTTGATAACCGTCCGTTGTTCCGACCAGCGGAAAGACCATGTCCGAGATGTAATCGCTACCATCAGGGAAATTGTCAAGTGGAATCGCGGGTTTGTTTTAAGTGTGGGAAAACCGGTCATGTTGTTAAAGATTGTCGATCAACGCGGTTTTGCTTTTTGTGCAACTCTCCGGATCACCTCCAATCTGATTGTCCGCGAGGTAGAATACAACAAGGGGGTACATCCGGGAAGCCAGCCATTACTAGACCAGTGGTTCCAAGAATAGAACCGCCCAGAACGAGGGGTCGTACATTTCAAATGACAGCGAAAGAGGCGGAGGAAACTCCAGATGTGGTCACAGGTACATTTTTCATAAACTCCACGCGTGCTAAGGTGTTATTTGATTCTGGTGCAAACCGATCTTTTGTGTCTCCATCTTTTGCTGCTCACATGCATTTAGAGCCTAAAATGTTAAAACATGTCTTATTAGTAGATACTGCAAATGATAAGCAAGTGGCAGTTAAAGAGATTTATGATTGTTGTATGATAGACATAGAGGGGTGTGGAGTACCGATACAACTGTTCCCAATAGCCTTGATTGAATTTGATGTGGTAGTAGGAATGGATTGGCTAGTTGAGAATCAGGCCAACATAGTTTGTGATAAGAAAATAATCCATGTCGTTTTACCCGATAAGAGATCAGTAGTAATTTATGGAGATCGAAAGAATCATCAGTCCAGTCTTATATCTATGGTAAAAGCCCGTAAATGTGTTAATAAGGGTTGCTCTAGCTATCTAGCCTATGTGATAGATAGTAGGCCTGAAAAGTGTAAGCTGGAAGATATTTCCATTGTTAGTGAATACCCAGAGGTTTTTCCTGAAGACTTGAATAGTCTTCCTCCTGTTAGGCAAGTAGAATTTGGAATAGACCTGGTACCTGGAGCCAATCCCATCGCTCGTGCGCCGTACAGACTAGCACCTCCAGAAATGAAAGAAATGATGGCACAACTTCAAGATTTATCTGATAAGGGCTTCATCAGACCCAGCTCATCGCCATGGGGTGCACCAGTTTTATTTATGAAGTAGAAAGACGGTTCAATGAGAATGTGTATCGATTATCGGGAGTTGAACAAGCGCACGATCAAGAACAAGTATCCACTTCCAAGAATTGATGATCTTTTCGATCAATTAGTTGGAGCTTGTTACTTCTCCAAGATTGATCTCAGATCTGGCTACCATCAGTTGGAGGTTAAGGAAGAGGATGTTTTAAAGACTGCATTTCGCACAAGATACGGCCACAACGAATTTTTGGTAATGCCTTTCGGATTGACGATCGCTCCAGCCGCTTTCATGGATCTAATGAATCGGGTATGTAAGCCTTATCTCGATAAATTTGTCATTGTGTTTATCGATGATATACTTATTTATTCCCGATCCAAAGAGGATCATGCGCAACATCTTCGTTTGATTTTGGAGTTGTTGAAGAAAGAAAACTTGTACGCTAAGTTCTCTAAATGTGAATTTTGGTTGCGGGAAATTCAGTTTTTGGGGCATGTAGTTTCAGAGAAGGGTATACAACTTGATCCAGCAAAAGTGGAAGCAATTGAAAATTGGGAACCGCCGAAGACGGCAACCGAAGTACGTAGTTTTCTGGGTTTAGCTGGATATTACCGGAAATTTATAAAAGACTTTTCTCGAATCGCGACACCATTAACCAAGCTGACTCGGAAGAATTTAAAGTTTGAATGGAAGGCAGAACAGGACGAGGCATTCAGAATATTGAAGGAGAAACTCTGCAGCGCGCCGATATTAGCATTGCCAGAAGGTTCAGATGATTTTGTGGTCTACAGTGATGCTTCTAAGTTGGGTTTGGGTTGTGTACTTATGCAACGTGGAAAGGTGATTGATTATGCTTCTCGTCAACTGAAGGATCATGAAAGACAATATCCTACTCATGATATGGAACTAGCAGCAGTTGTTTTTGCCTTGAAGATTTGGAGACATTATCTTTATGGTTCTAAATGTCAAATTTTCACTGACCATAAGAGTCTCCAACATCTTTTTGATCAGAAGGAACTGAATACGAGGCAAAGAAGGTGGTTGGAATTGGTAAATGATTATGATTGTGAAATCCTTTATCACCCCGGGAAGGCGAACGTGGTGGCAGATGCGCTAAGTCGTCAAGAAAGGAGTGGAACGATAAAAGCAATATCTCTTCGAGCTGAACTGCTTCCAAATATTTTTGACGAATTATTGAAATGCCAAATAGATGCTTATCAAGAAGAAAGTTTGAAATCTGAACGGTTGGTTGGGATATCAGCATTGCTTGGGAAAGATGACCGTGGTTTGTTGTGTATGGGAAACAGAATTTGGGTACCTCGTTTGGGTGGACTACGGGATCGTGTAATACAGGAAGCTCATCAATCTCGATTTTCGATTCATCCGGGTACAAATAAAATGTATAGAGATTTGAAACAATTCTATTGGTGGCCGGGAATGAAGAGAAGTGTTGCTAAGTATGTGGAAGATTGTACTACCTGCAAGAAAGTGAAGATTGAACATCAGAAACCATTTGGTCAGTTACAACGACTAGATATACCAATGTGGAAATGGGATCAGATCACTACTGATTTCATTACCAAGTTGCCAAGAACTTCAAAGGGATTCGATTCTATTTGGGTGATTGTGGATAGGTTGACAAAGTCTGCTCATTTCTTGCCGATAAAAGAAACTGATTCTTTGGAACGTTTAGCTAAATTGTATATTAATGAAATAGTAACTCGACATGGAGTTCCAATCTCGATTATTTCCGATCGAGATAGTCGATTTACTTCTAGATTTTGGAAAAGTATTCAAAAAGAGATGGGAACGCAAATAAAGTTGAGTACAGCATATCATCCTCAGACTGACGGACAGAGTGAAAGAACAATTCAGACTTTAGAAGATATGCTCCGGGCTTGTATAGTTGATTTTGGGGGATCGTGGGATAAACATTTGCCTTTGATAGAATTCGCCTACAACAACAGTTATCATTCTAGCATCCAAGCGGCACCGTTTGAAGTATTGTATGGTAGAAAATGCAGAACGCCTCTATGTTGGAATGAAGTGGGGGAGAAACAATTAGCGGGGCCAGAAATAGTACAGTTAACAGCGGATAAGATTACTCAGATTCGGGATAGATTGAGAACAGCTCAAGACAGACAGAAACGCTATGATGATCGACGTCGGAAACCGTTATAGTTTCAGGTTGGGGATTTTGTAATGTTGAAAGTATCGCCCTGGAAAGGAGTCATACGTTTTGGGAAGCAAGGTAAACTCAGTCCGAGGTATATTGGTCCGTTTGCAATTACTGAAAGGATTGGGGAAGTGGCTTACCGATTAGATTTACCTCCATAATTAAGCAGGATTCACAACGCGTTCCATGTATCGAATTTTAGGAAATGTTTGGTGACATCAGACCAGGCAGTCTCTCTACCAGATATCCAGGTTGATGAAAAGCTGAACTATGTGGAGGAACCGGAAGCTATAGTTGATCACAAAGTCAAAGTATTGAGGAACAAAGAAATCAGACAGGTAAAGGTTCAGTGGAAACATCACCGAGGTCAGGATGCGACATGGGAATAAGAGTCGGAGATGAGAGCCAAATACCCTCATCTGTTCTCTTAACTGAATTCCGGGACGGAATTCTTTTAAGGGGGGGATGTTGTAATAACCAGGTATTTTTATCTAAATTAAAATCGAAATTTTATAAATCTTTATTATAGTATTTGAGGAATTAGAAGTTAAAGGGGTAAGTTTTGCCAAATAAGAAGAGTTAGGGTTTATTTAGTATTTTTGAAAATATCTCATTGCCATCACCGCCTTATTCACTTCTGTTTGAGGAGGTGTCCTCTTCTTAGACTTAATTAACAATTTAGAAGTAAAAGTGTGTATGTGTGAGTTATTTTCGGCAGAGAGAGAGAGAGAAAGGAATTTAAGGAGAAACTAGAAGAAGTGAAAGCTACTGATTTGCTGCTGGGTTTTGTTACATCGACTGAAGAATCAAAGGTAAGAATCTATACAAATTTCCCTCTTTTATGAGAATTAGGTTTCTTTTGAACTTTGAAGTGGGTTTAGGTAATTTTAGATGAATTGGTGAATTTTAGTTACAATTTAGGATGTTAAATGGAGTTTAGAACGATTCTGTGCAATCTGGGTAAAAGTTGGATTTCCTGAAAATGAACTGAACTTTTCTGAAAAAAAACGATGAACAGTGTTCTTGCGAAAAGTAGGAATTCGCAAGCCTTGGTTGCGAAAAGTCCACTTTTCGCAAGCAGCTAAAGCGCATAGTTAACTTTTCGTATCTGTTGGGTACGAAAAGTAGGGAACTCGCAACCGTGGTTTGCGAGAAGTGAGGTTTTCGCATCTGTTGGTTGCGAAAAGTAGGGAACTCGCAACCGTGGTTTGCGAGAAGTGAGGTTTTCGCATCTGTTGGTTGCGAAAAGTGAGGAACTCGCAACTGTAGGTTGCGAAAAGTAAACTTTTCGTAATAGTGGGTTGCGAAAAGTTGGGTTTTCCTGTTTATGTGTTAAAGAGTATGTATACTTTATTTTGTTTCAGATACTAAGGATCTGGGTTAAAAGATAATCTAATTTGAGGAAAGTTTGAAGGACCTTTGCTTAAAAGATCAGGTGAGTTTTATTTTAAAGAGTATTTTTACTGGAATACAATATGTGAATAATGAATTATGATAAGTGTATGAATATGTCATACGTGAGTGATTATAATGGGATATTATAATTACGTGAGTATTATATGAAAATATAATACGTGGCCGGGCTTTGGACCGGTGTGATAAATTGGCTCGCAACCAATTGATTTGGCCATTGGTGGAGGGATAAGGTGGAATGAGACAGGTATGATGAATAATTGTTAGTTGGTATTATCTTACGTGTGTGGTATTTGTATTTATATAAATAGTGTTTTATATAAATGAGTTTTTAATGAATTACAAATGTCAGTGATTTACTCACTAGACCCTTTTAGGTCTAACCCTCATTTTCTGTTTTAAAAATTATGTATTCCAGGTGATGATTCCCGTAAGAACAAGTAAATAGAGTACTTGTCGGCTAGCTTTGGAGAAGATTTTCATCATGATACTATGGATGCTTTTGTAGTTATACTTTTGTTATTACTATGTAATTTAAAGTGGATCAAGTTGTAAGGATTTTTTTTATGTTCAGACTTTAGATGGGACCAAATGTGAAACATGAAGTACTTTGTTGTAAATATGTTATGGAATATATGTTATATGTATGTTTCGTTTTGCGGGTTGTTACACTTCACTTTGGTTAATTTCTTAATCAGTGGTCTTCTTTGCCTTGGGGGCAATGATCTTCACCTTAGCTATCTTTTCAGCTTGGGTGGCTATGGGGCACTTACTAGCAATATGATTGGTAAGTCCACAATGATAACATTTCCTATAACTAAAAGTAGTTCTAGGACCATTTGCATGCTGAGCTTTTGATTTTGAATTAGAAGGACCAGTACCAAGTAAACTTTTAGTATTTGAAACAGGAGGAACATTCAGTTCTTCGGATTTCTTACCAATAGTATCCACTTTGATTCTAGGAGTGAATCGCTGAATAGATCCACGCTGAATAAATCCAGGGATCTTATTCTTTGAACTAGAGGGATAAGTCACTGAAGCTTTAGAAGCATTCAGCTTTGGTACAGAGGTACCCTTATGAGGATTTTGGTTAAAAGCAATTCCTTTACCTTTATTTTTAAAGACTGAGGTAGGTTTTGGATAAATAATTTTCTCTTTACCTTTAGAAGTTAAGGTAGAGATTTCCTCAGGGATAGGCGGTTTAGAAGAGGAACACTGAGACGAGAAAGTGTCAGGGATAGAAGATACGAACATTCCAAACTTAAGCATGGAACGGTCAGTGGTTGGTTCTAGAGTATCAGCTTTGTAACCAAGACCACGTTTATCACTCAGGGGAATCTGAGACTTAATTATATCAGTGATCTTTGTTGAGGAATTATACCATCCATCAACAGTAGCTTTTTCAGCTTTTAATGCAGCGATAGCTTCTTCGTGCTCGATTTTGACTAGCTAATTTAAGTGAACTTGATCTTTAAAATCTTCTTCAATTTTATAAAGATTTTCTATTTGAAGGTGACAGTTTTTAAGCTGTTCAGCAAGATCAAGGTTTTGATTTTCAACAACAGTTTTGCCATTCATGGCTTCATATAAACTTCTAGTCAAGAGATCGATCTTTCGAAGACTATCAGCTTCATCAATATTTAAAATATTGGTAAAGAAGGAAGGTGATACCTTAGTAGCAGAGGTTGAAGTAGAGGGAATGTCAGAATTTTCTTCCTCATCTTCAAGTTTGGCCATGAGACATAGATTGGCTTCATCATCATTTTCAGAGTCAGATGATTCTTCTTCGTCAGAGGCAGCCCAATCATAGTCAGCCATAAGGCCTTTGCCTTTCTTCTTAAAGGTTTTCAGCTTTAAATACCTTTCTTTCAGCTTTTTGTATTTTTCATCTCTAGTCCTGGGAGTAAAGTTTTTCTTGGGAAAAGCTGAGGGTCTAGAGACTTTCTTTGACCTGCACTCGCTAGCAAAATGTCCTATCTTTTCACAGTTATAGCAAGTAGCAGTAGCCTTATCAACAGTGATTGATGATCTTGGCTTGTTAGTAATAGCAAGAGGTTTGTTCTTCTTGAAATTACTCTTTCTAGCAAATCTCCTGAACTTATTAGCCAGGAATGCCAGAGTTTCATCATCATCTAAAGCGTCAGAATCTGATGAACGTTCAGAGTTAGTTTCCAACTCAGTGACAGTGATCGTAGATCGCTGAGTGGAAGGTAACTCTGAGAGTAAAGCAACATGGGTGCTTTTGGAATCTTTTACAAGATTCTTCTTAAGATGACTCGATTGCTCATGATTCAACATCGTGCCATATAAGGTAGAAAGAGTCAGGGATCTAAGATCTTTTGACAGCTTGAGACACATTGAATAACTGTCCCAGCTTTCAGGTAAACATTCTAAGAACTTTGTCAGTACTTCAAAGTTAGAATATTCCTTACCAACAGTTTTCAGATCTATTATTAAGCAGTTAAAACGTTGGTGTACTTCAGAGAGAGATTCATTCTTACCACAAATGAAGCTTTCATACTGTCTTACCAGGTTGATCTTTCGAGAGTCTTGGACTTCAGAAGTACCTTCATACTGAACACAGATTGTGTCCCACATAGCTTTTGAGGTTTTCAGGTTCATGACGGAATGGTAGACTTCGTCAGGAAGAGCCATGGAGAGTATGGATCTGGATTTGGTGTCGATAGCCACTTTCTTCTTATCTTCATCAGTCCACATATGAATTTCCTTGGGAATCAGCCTTTCTGGAATAGCAGGTCTATTCTCAGCGGCTGGAACTGCAGGATCAATTCTTATAGGAATATATGGGCCATTTTCAAGATAGTAAGGCATAATAGGTTCTACACCTTCTAAGAAGAGAATCATCCTATTTTTCCATAGATTAAAATTATCTCTGGAGAATCTAGGGGGTTTTGCAAGAGAACCATTGTCAATATAGTTAGTGTTTGTGTTGGTGGCCATTTTCAGAAATAGCAAGGAAGAGAAATCTTAGTATAGATCAGATATTGTTTGTGAGTTTAAACAAATCTGCTCTGATACCACTTGTTGGTCTCGAAGGGTTATACAAGTTTGTAGAAGGGGGGGGGGGGGGGGGGGGGTGAATACAAACACACGAATTTAACTTTTCTAAATTGTTTATTGATAAATCAAGACAATTTACAACTTGTTGCGGAATAAGATTAAGGATTAACCTAATCTAAACAAGTTAAGAACACTAAGTTTCTTGCACTAGAAGGAGATAAGGAAATTACGAATAATAACCTAACACACAGTAGAAAGAAGAATAAGAAGATGGCTGAGCGCACTTCATTTCTGAAGTAGGGTTCTTCTTATATACTGCATGCATTTAATGCATGGCAGTATTGCTTTACACGTGGCACCAGCTGAGTGGTTGCATGTCATTGACCTTTGTAGACAACCTTAGTAGCCGCATGGTGCACAGTGTAGAATCAGAGTTGTTGTACGATCAAAGACAAAAAGGATGTCCGTTCTGACATTTCGTACGGAGACGTGCAAGGGAGGTATGAAAGAACAGGATATAATCTCACAATCAATATAGAAAGCAGTAATTGAAAAGTTGTATGATCAAGCCCAATTGTATTCAATGATGAACAGAAATACAGATCTATGAGAGAGAGAATCTCAAAGATTACAGAGAATGAATACAAAGTTATACAGGAAAAATCAATCAGTTAGCAACATAGAGCTAACTACTATTTATACTGCAACAAACATCTTAAAGCTACAGTACAAATAAGAAAGACTAATAAGAACATAACACGTGTCCTAATTAGTTTATAAAATACTAAGTAAAGTATCTTGTCATAAGTTCTGAACAGGTAGTTCAGAACTTCTGAACATTCTTCTGATAAAGCTTCTCAGATCTTCTGACTCTTTCTCTCATATCTCTGACTCCTCTACTCAGAACATCTGAGTCCTCTTATCAGATCTTCAACACTTGGTTTATTGACAAAACTTCAGATCTAACAATCTCCCCCTTTTTGTCAAATAAACTTAAACTTTGCATCATCCAGTTCTTTCAGAGCAGGAACAATCTTCTGAAGTAGCACATTTCTCAGATTAAGCCTTTTATCAATTTTTTCAATGATTTCTTGAATAATCTCAACTTGCTGATTAATTGCTTCTTGAATCATGTTTGCTTCCTTCACTTTCAGCATCTTTTTCTCCAAATTGTGCTTTATGATTCTTAAAGTTCCAGAACAGTATTTTGCGGTTTCCTTTGCTCTGAAGAAGATCTTGCCACTTTTGTTTTTCAAAAATACTCCCAACTCTGGATATTTGTGAACACTTCCAGTCTTTAAATTCCTTTTCTGTTCATGATCTGTGTTGGGATTTGCCAGATAAACACATGACTTTTGTAGGTACAAAGCTATTTGAAAATCTGTATAGCAGTGCCACCTTAAGATGTAGAACATGGCCTCAATTACCACACTTCTGGCCTTCCTTTCATTTCTGTCTTTGCTTGACTCTTTGAAGCATAGAAAACTGTGTAATCTGTAGAAGTCAACTACTGATAGTTTCTCAAAATCTGCATAAGTAAAGTAATAAACCTTGCCATCTTCTCTCAGAACTTCAAAAGATAAGTACTCCATCTTTCTGAATTTCTTAACCCTCAACTCTCTGATTCCAGTGATTAAAAAATTTGAGTAAACAGCTTGCTTTGTTTTGCCAAGACATCTTAATTTTTCAGCCAACCAGATCTGAGTCTCCTTAGGTCTATCATAATACACATCCAAGAATTGTACCTCTTTTGGTTTGAAGAACTCAGGTAAATCAAATTCAAGAAAGTATCCATTTAGATCAACGGATATTTCATCTTCTTTTGGTTCAGACTGTTCAGCTTGATCAAAACTAGTTATCTGCACATTCTGAGATATTGTGTTCTGCATTTCTTCAGCTTCATCTGACAAAATTCCATTCACTTCATACTCAGCAGGGAACACAAAATCATTATGTAGAATCTTTTTGGGATTCACCTCAGATAGCAACCATTCACTACTGTTTCTGATTTTTCTTCTAAGATCCAACCTCCTCTTCACACAGTTTATGCATCTCTTCTTTAAACTCTCTTTTTCAGCGTCCATACTTACTTCCATTCTAATCAACAACCAATTCAGAGTTGCATCACTGTACTTCACCAACTCTTTTAATCTGAACAATTCAAGTCTTTCGTGAACCATATATGTGAACCCTTCTGTCTCCATTCCTTCATTCACAAATCCCTTCACATGCAAATCAACTTCTGTTTTCTTTGTGGGAGAACTCAGATTACACTTTTCTTTTCTTTCTTCAATAGCCAACTGGAAGTCATACAAGTATATATTTCTGACATAAATACCCAGAAGTCTTCTGCATTCAATTTCTATCAAGGCTTCTTCAGTGCTAGCAAAGAACTTGACTAGAAAGATCTGATCATCAAGAGTCAATCTGTGAAAATCAAATGTAGACATGGAAACCTTTGTATTTCTTTCTTTCAGTACTTCCATTCTAACAAACATTAAACCATTGAATTCATCTTGTTGAAACATCAGAACTTTCTCGATTCTTTTCTGAATATGCAGTTTTGAGTCAGGAACTCTGAACATGTTAGAAGCTTCTGAGTAGACCATCTGAGCTCTGTCATCCATAAAACCATCAATGTTACTTTCCAAAAGCTCATATTCTCCTTCTGTGTAGTAGAGATTATCATATATTTCCTCAGGAAAAATATCATCATGAAATTGTCTGGCTAATGGCACATCACTTAACTCTAGAATGAAATCACACACAGGTTCTTCTAGTCTTTGCAATTTAATCTTTGGAATCTCAATTGGTTTTCTGAATACATATTCAGAAGGCATAAAGAAGTCTTTCACTTTCATATACTCTTCTTCTGTATTTAACTCATCACAAAAGTTAAACCTAAAATCATCTTTAAAATCCTGAGTATAATCCACAGTTCTGACTTCTTCTCCCATTAGATCAATGGGTCTTATCACTTTTATCCCTTTATGAATTTTCTGACACTCAAAGCTCTGACTACTTCATTATGCATTCTTCTGATCAATTCTTCATTCAACCTCCTTTCTTCTGATTCAGACTCCATTGTCCTTTCACTGTTATAAACCACAATATCTGTACACCTGTTTACCACTGTACTTTCCACTATTTCTTCTATTCTCAAATCAGATTCCTCAATAGCTACAGTTTCATCTGAGTTTCCTTCCATCTCAGTATCCAAGTTCAATTCCTCTGTTTTATCTGATTCATTACTATCAATACTTCCCAACTCCATTTCTTCTGTATCTGAACTATCAAGCTGTACTATCTGAACCATCTCCTTTAAATTTTCCTGTGTCTGATCTTCTGAACTTTTTGTATTGCCTAAGTGCATGTCTGCTATCTCAAAATCTTCTATGCCAATATCATCATCAGAACTTAACCTTTGTCTTTTCTCCCCCTTTTGATGACCATGAGGATCATTATCATCAAACTTCCTTTTCAAGTTCTGATTAAAAGCAACTTCAGGTTCAGCTTCTGCAATAGGAACAGGATCAAGAGGCTTTGATGTAGAAGCCAAAGATACACTCAGTGCTTTCAATATAGATTCCTGCATACCTTGCATCTGTTTTAACATATCTTTTTGAAAACCAGACATTATATCCACGATCTCCTTTTTGTGAGAATCCAAGGATTTCTTTACATCATTTACCTTGGTTTCAACAGAAATCAACTTTTTCTCCAACACAACTTTCAAATCTGATACTTCATCATTCAAATCCTCCACCCTCTTCTCCAAATTTTCTACTTTTTCCCCCATCTCCTTGTTTTGTTTCTGAATCTTTTCAAATTCAGAAGTTTCTAACAGTGAACCTGAACCAACAGATGGTCCAGTTTTCATGTGCCCAGAGAGCTCATGGCCTGTAGATAACACACAGTCATCTTGTACAACAGATGCACGTTTGAATGAGGCTTTTGTAATGTTCACCTCACCAGGACTTCCATCCAATCCTCGACACCCAACATTAGGTATGTCTATGAATGTTGTTTCAGGAATACGAAATTCCTGATTTGTGCAAGTGTCAAAAGGAATTTCAGGCTCAATATGAATAGGACTGTGGTATTCAGACTCAATGTGTTGAAAAATAAATTGGGATTTATCACCTCCCTCCAAATGAGTTTGGGATGGTTCCCCGGATTTGTGTGAAACAGTAGCATGTTGAAATGCTTCTGAGTGGGTATTGATGGGTTGTTCAAGATCCACCACTAGGTCCATGGTGTTTGTTTCAATATTGGACACCAAGAGATGTGAACCAATAGCATTTGTGGTTACCTGGTCAAGATTAGCTGGTTCAGAGGCATCTCTTTCTGTTTGAACCTCTGTTGACAATCTCTCATCCTCATCACTCTCATTCTGTTTTTCCTCACCAAATCTAACCAAGCTCTCAGAATTTTCCCCCTCAAGTCTCTCAGAATGTTCACCCATCTGAACATCCTCCCCCTCTCTAATTCGACTAGACCCCTCACCTCTCTTCTCAGGTTGGTCCTCTTGGGTAGGGATTTGAGGTAATTCAATTCCCATAGAGGTGCAATAAGCTTTTAAAATCTCACTCTCCCTTGGAATATAGCTCCTAAGTGATTTTGGCAATAGTTTATGATTAGGATAGTTTTCAAGTCTTGTTACTGAGGTCATCTTACCCAAATAAAATGTAGGACCATGCTCTTCATTTGTTCTTCTTGAGATTGTTCTGTTTTCCTGCATGGCATACCAAATAACAATTTGCCAGTACCTTATGTAGGGAATGTATGTCAGTGGAGCATCCTTTGTTTTCTTCTGAATTGCTTTCTGATTCTTCTCAAATGTATTCTTCATATCTTCCCAAAGTATTAAAGTATAGTCATAATGCCTATTCTTCACTAAACCTTGAAATATCTGAAGAATTTGTTTAGAACCTTGATCAGCAGAACTATTTTTCCCTGACAAACATTTATTTACCATATGAAAGAAGCAAGCCCAAATAGGTGGTAATTTGTTTCTTCTGAACAAACTGAGAGTCCTCAATCCTTCATTGTATCCCAACTTCATAAACTCTGATATTAATTCCTCTGTTAAGGGTAAATCCTCAAAATCTGTTCTTCTTTGTACATCATCTTTCTCTGGTAGATTCAGCATTTCTCTTAGTGCAGAGATAGATAAGACAAATGTCACTCCTCCAATTTCAGACACAAACTTATTATCTTCTAACCTAAGATATTTCCACCATTGTTGTATGTACTGAACAGGCACATTTTTACTTCTTGTAAACCATTTTCTGTACGGATGATGTTTGAATAACTCCATGATAATTCTGTGTTCAGGCTTAAAACGACTTTCCTCAAACAATATAACACAGTTATTTTCAGATAATTTCAACCATTCACTCTCAGGAACAACTCTTTCCACTAGAATAGATCTATCTGACATAATAGAACCTGCAGCACTCTGTTCATGTTCAATATTAACGTTTACCTCATCCGCATTTCCTTCAGATTCATCCATTTGTTCATCTTCTTCATCATTTCTTATTGCCCCTTCCTCTGCAACTCTATTTTGTACTTCATCATTTTCCGAATCGGATGAATCCATTATCGATTTTGTAGAATGTAGAGAAATTGGACCACTTCTTCGTATTTCAGACATGATTTAAGAAGAAAAACAGATTCAAAGAACTCTGGATTTGATTCGTATCTCACGTTTCGCTCTGGAATTTGAAAGAAATTTGAAATAGGGATTTTAAGACCTATTTAAAATCCGCGAAGTTGAAAGGTTTAACGGAAAAGCGAAATCAATGTTATAACGGAGTCAACACATGTGAAATACCACAAAGGATTTAAATGAAATACGTGGCATTGTCAAACAAATATGAAGCTGACACGTGTTAGTGGATAGAATTTTGACTCAAGTCAAAGATCTGAATAACACGCACAGATGTTCTGATTCCATGACTCAGAAGAATTTTGCCTTGTAACCAAAATGTCTTTTAAAATCAACTTCTGACCAATATAAAACATTTTGATTTTTCAGAAGAGGTTTGAACAGATAAGAAATGAAAACAAATCTTTTAAGCATCACAAAATGATTTCCAAAAGAATTTTGATGCTCCCCCTTGATTTGAGCATGCTTTTGATTATTAATGATACATAAAGATGAGATAAAAAGATAATAGAAGAAGCATAATCCATATAGTTGAAGTTATTTGTATTTCTCAAAAATAAATTTTTGAAAGTACGATTGTTGAAGTATCGACTCAGAATCTCTGACCTTAAGATTCAGAGGTTCTGATCTCAAGACTCCGAAGTTCTGAACTCAAGACTCAGAATTTCTGAATACACTACTCAGACAAGTTTACTTAGAAAAATTTAACATTTTTAAGAAAAAAATATTTTCAATTAGGCAGATTAAGCATTCCTATTTTACATATGAGAAAAGAAAATCTTTTGTGATCAAGAGGCTTTGTGAACAAGTCAGCCAATTGATACTTTGTATGCACAAAGTGCATCTCTATAGTTCCTTTTTCCACATAGTCCTTTATAAAATGATATCTCACATCTATATGCTTAGTCTTCGAATGTTGAACAGGGTTCTGAGTAATAGCAATTGCACTTTCTGAGTCACAATAGATGGGAATCTTGTTAAGCTGATATCCATAGTCCATGAGTTGTGTTCTCATCCACAATGTTTGAGAGCATGAAGCAGCAGCAGCAACATACTCTGCTTCAGCAGTTGAAGTGGATACACAGTTCTGCTTCTTTGATGCCCAACTCACTATTTTATCTCCCAAAAAGTGACAAGCACCAGATGTACTCTTTCTGTCCAACCTACTTCCTGCATGATCAGCATCAGTGAAAGCAGTCAATTTGAAGTCAGTTTCTTTTGGATACCATAAACCTAGATCAGGTGTTCCTTTGAGATATCTTAAAATCCTTTTGACAGCCAACATATGTGATTCTTTCGGGTTAGATTGAAATCTAGCACAGAAACAGGTAGAAAACATGATATCTGGTCTACTTGCAGTCATATAAAGTAATGATCCAATCATGCCTCTATAAAGTTTCATATCTGCTGAAACACCTTTGAGATCAGCATCTAACTTTATGTTAGTTGCCATAGGTGTTCTCATAGAAGCACAATCAGACATTTTGAACTTTTTCAGAATATCTCTGACATATTTTCCTTGATTTATAAAAATACCTTTTGGTAATTGTTTGACTTGAAGACCAAGGAAAAAATTCAGTTCACCCATCATGCTCATTTCAAATTCAGATGACATGATTTTTGAAAAATTATCACATAATTCTGGACTGGTAGAACCAAATATTATGTCATCAACATAAATCTGAATCAGAATCAAATCATTACCCTGTTTCTTTAAAAACAAAGTTGTGTCAATCTTACCTTTCTTGAATCCTGAACCTAACAGGTGTTTAGTAAGAGTGTCATACCAGGCTCGTGGTGCTTGTTTTAGACCATATAAAGCTTTGTCTAAAATATAAACATGATCAGGGAATTCTGGATCAACAAAACCTTCAGGTTGATGGACATACACCTCTTCATTAAGTTTGCCATTTAGAAAGGCTGATTTGACATCCATTTGATACACCTTAAAGTTTTTATGTGCAGCATAGGCTAAAAATATTCTGATTGCCTCTATTCTTGCCACTGGTGCAAATGTCTCATCATAATCAATTCCCTCTTGTTGACAGTATCCCTTAGCAACCAATCTTGCCTTGTTTCTGATGACAACACCTGATTCATCCTTTTTGTTTCTGAACACCCATTTAGTTCCAATAATAGATTTACCTTCAGGCTTTGGAATGAGTCTCCAGACTTTATTTCTTTCAAATTGAAGCAATTCCTCTTGCATTGCTGAAATCCAGTCTGGATCCTCTAAGGCTTCATTAGCTTTCTTTGGTTCAATCACACTCAAGAAACCAGCAAACATTGCTTCATTTGCTGTAGCTGATCTAGTTTTTACTCCTGCTGAAGGATCACCTATTACTTGATGAATAGGATGATTTTTAGTCCATTTATTTGCACTAGGAAGTACATCAATCTCTGAATAATTGTTGTTTGCATCATTCTCATCAATGATTGCTTGTAATTCTGAACTGTCCCCTTGTTCTGATGTATGAATAGGAGTCATATCCAAGTTTGGGTTCTGATTAATGAAGTCAGAATTCAGAGTGACTTGTTCAGAGTTCTGAGTACAAGAATCAGAGTTCTGAGTACAAGAATCAGAAATTACAGTTGATTGAACTATTTCTGGAGTCTTATTTTTCATCTCTTTGACCATCTTTGGGTTTTCATATTCTGCAAAAGAATCAGAAATTAGTTCACTAAAAGCATCCTTAAATAGTAAATTGAGTTCTGAACAAATAGGATTAGAATTTGTATCAGAAGTCATTTTTGTCTTGTTCAGCATGAGTTCTGAACTGTCTTGTTCAGAAGTCCGCATTCTGGCTTCATCAAAAGTTACATTTATGCTCTCCATCATCCTCTTGGTTCTTCTATTGTAGATTCTGAATGCTTTGGAAGTTAAAGAATAACCCACAAAGTATCCTTCATCTGCCTTTTTATCGAATTTGGCAAGATTTTCTCTGTCTCTGAGAACATAGCACCTGCAACCAAAAACATGAAAGAATTTGATTAATGGTTTTCTTTTATTTATCAGTTCATAAGCAGTCTTATTTAATCTCTTATTGATTAAAGTTCTATTTTGTGTAAAACAAGCAGTTGCAATTGCTTCAGCCCATAGGAAAGTAGGAAGATTTGCATAAGCCAGCATTGTTCTCGCAGCTTCAACTAGAGTTCTATTCTTCCTTTCAACAACACCATTTTGTTGAGGAGTTCTGACAGCAGAAAAATTGTGAGAAATCCCAGAACTTTCTAAAAAATTCTGAAGAGTCTCATTTCTGAACTCTGTTCCATTATCACTTCTGATTTTCTGAACTTGAAGTTGTAAGAGAACTTGAATCCTTTTGATAAAATTTATCAATGTAGTAGCAGCTTCTGACTTAGCTCTTAAGAACTCAACCCATGTGTGTCTGGATAATTCATCAACAATCACAAGCATATATTTCTTTCCTCCCATAGATTGAACTGAAATTGGACCACAAAGATCAGTATGAATCATTTCTAATGGTGCTTTGCAAGATGAGTCCATTTTTAATTTGTGAGAACTCTTTTTCATCTTGCCCATTTCACAAGCTGAGCATAATGATTCTTTTTCAAATTTAAGCTTTGGTAAGCCTTTAACCAAATGTTTTGCAACAAGATTATTAAGATCTTTGAAATTCAGATGAGAACATCTTCTGTGCCAAAGCCAGCATTCATTTGCAGTTGATTTTGATAAAAGACAAACTGTATTTAATGTTTTCAATTTTGAAAAATTAACTACAAATAAGTCCATATGTCTTTTGGCCCAGAAGACTTTAACATCATTTTCAGTTAAAATCATGCAACCTGTTATTTGAAACTTAATTTGACAAAGACTGTCTAAAAACTGACTTATGCTGAAAAGATTATGCTGTAATCCTTCAACATAGAAAACCTTTTGGATAGTCAGATTCCCTTTAGTTAAATCCCCATAACCTTTGACTTGTCCTTTGCCGTTATTTCCAAAGTTTACTGCTCCTCCAGCCTTTTCTGTGAAGTTTGATAGAAAAGACTTCTGACCTGTCATGTGTCTTGAAGCTCCTGAATCTAAAAACCACACATGACAGCCCTGCAAAAGGATCAGTTAGGTTTAGGTACCCATTTTGGAATGGGTCCATCTTTGTTAGCTTTGTCATTGGTTTTAACATTAGTACCTTTTACTCTCCACTCAAAATCTTTCTTCAAACACCACTTTCCTTGAACTTTTATGAAGTCAGAACATTTTCTGCTTACAAGCTTGTTCAAATTCTTTTTGAGAGTTGTAACTTTTGGTTTTGCTATATTTTCAACTTTCTTTTCTTTTATCTTTTCTTTCTTCTGAGTCTGAGGAACAGAAATTTTCTTCTTTTCTGTATTTTGAGAAACAGAAACTTTCTGAATATCTTTTCTTATGTATGAAACAAAAGTTATTTTGACTTGACATTTATGAGAATATTGGAATGAATCATTTTTACATCTAACACAAACAAGATTTTTCTTTGCAAGTGAAAATAAATCTGAAACATAGATCATTTCATTTTTATTTATACTGTTCAGATTACAATTGCCCTTATTACAAGAATTTCTAGTTTTGAGTTCAGAAGTAGATTTCATTCTAAGCTTCTCAAGTTCCCTTTTCAGATCATTCAACTTTGCAAGATCGTCTTTCCTTTTGCTTTCTTCTTTTTCTGAAAAATTCAAGTTCTTTTTGTTAGAAGAATTAGATGATTCACCTTTTTCATATGTACTTGATTCATTAAAGAATTTATCATTTTCTCTTGAAGCATTAATTTTAAAAAGATCATACTCAGTCTTCAGTTTTTCAAGCTCTGTTATTTTCTGAATAAAAATATTCTTTTCTTTCAAAGCTTCTTCAAGTTTAATATCCACCTCACAGAAATCATTTTGAAGTTCATCATAAGCTTTCCTTAAGTCCTCAAGTTCTTGACTCACAAGATTAAATCTCTTTTCAAGTTGCAAAAATTCATCTGATTTTGTTTCAGAAAATCCAGTTGAATCAGACTTCTGACTACCTGAGTCAGAGTTCTGATTTACAGACTCAGATGTCTGATCTTTAGACTCAGAATTCTGACTACAAAGTTCAGAATCCTGACTAGAAGTTTCAGACTTCTGATTGACTGTTTCAGAATTTTTACTTGTGTCAAATATGCTCTCAATGTCATGATATGAAAAACTTGGTTGTTTATTTTTGTAGCTGACATTTAAGGAATCATACTTGAATTTAGTATCATTGTATCTTGGCTTTTCATCTGTTGGTTTAGAAACTTCTTTCTTAACCTTTTCTTCTAAACCAACTGACTTTTCTGTTTTAGACTCAGAAATTTTCTCATCTGACTTTTTAGAGTTTGGTCTTTGCAAATTGTCAGAACTTGTTATAGAACTAGCAGGTCTTATGAAAACTTCAACAATTTCTGGGATTTTTGGCTTAGAAACTTGAAGTTTTTCATACAAGTTAATTGGAGCTCTTTTTAAAGTGACATTTTCTTCCAATCCCAATCCCTTCTTTGGGTTGTAAAATCTTGTATCTTTAACGTTGTTTAATAAAAGATTTAGTGTTTGCTGAGTCTGACCCCTTTTCAAATTCAGATCTTCTAATTCTTTAATTTTAGTGTATAAATTCTTTCTTTCTTCAAATAACATATCAAATTTTATTTGTAAATCACCTTTTTCATCCTTTATTTTTGAAAACTCAGCTTTTAGTTCAGAAAGCCTTTTCATCAATTCAGAATTTTCATCTTTAACTTTCTGTTTCTCAGCCTCAGATTCTTCATATTGTTCTTTTATTACTTCTTTTTCAATTCTGAATTTGTTAACCAAATTTCTTTCTCCTTTTATCTGTTTTCTTAGATTAGCAAATTCAGTTTTCATTTCACCAATCTGTGTCATTAACTCTAATTCAAGTGAAGAATGTACCTCAGCAGATGACTCAGAATCAGCATCTTCAAAATCAGAATCATCCTCATTCCTCATTTTTGCCATATAGCTCTGCATCTGTGGAAAGTTGATGTGATCATCTTCATCAGAAGTATAGTACAACCAATTCTCCTGTTCAGCCAACAAAGCAATTTTATCATCTCTTTTCTTTGCAAGCTGAGCTTTCTTGGTGTAGTACTCATAGTCTTTCACAATTTTAACTCTGCAATCCTTAGCATAGTGGCCAGATTTTCCACATTTGAAACACATATTCTTTTCTTTTCTTTCATCCTTCTCTTCATTGTTTTCTTCACTTCTCTCTACTCTCTTTTCAAACTTATTTTCTTCTCTGTCTTCTTTCTTCTTATAGTCTGAACTCCCAACTCTCTTATAATTTCCTTGAAATCTACCCTTCCCATACCTTTTATTGAAAGTATTTGTCAACAAAGCTAGTTTCTCAGCCATTATCTTGATATCTTCATCATCTTCTGATCCTTCTTCCTTGTCAGATTCTTCCAGATTAGGTATCTCTGATAGATATGCAGTCTTTTTGGGTGCTTTGATTGCTTTGGACTTTGATAAGAACGCTAACTGATCAGCAACATTTTTCTTCTCTTCCACAACTAACTTGACAGAGTCTTCATGTTGATTAAGAATACAAAATAGATCATTTAAGTCTTCTTCACACATATCCTTGTTCATTTGCAGACTTATGGCAAATGATGACCATTCTGAATTTAGACTGTTCAGAAATTTGTAATTTATTTCTGATTTTGTTTTCTTCAGTCCATTTCTTCTCAAGTCATTTAGAATAGTGCAAAATTTACTGTATGTCTGTGTCAAACTTTCTGACTCTTTTGCTTTGAACCTTTCATAAGCATTTATGCTTTGATTTAACTTTGCCTGAATAGATCTCACAGTTCCTAACATTTGCCTTTCCAATTCGTCCCACATTTCTTTAGCTGATGATCCACTGTCAATCCTGTTAAGAACCTCATTTGGGACAGCCAAAGTCATCAAAGTAATTGCTCTTTTGTCAATAGCATGCCTATTTTTCTGTTCAGCTGTGTATTGGGAATAACTCTTTTTCACCCTGGTCGCTGGAATTTCTGGAGTTGTCTCTGTAGCAGGGGTTGCAGCAACATCGATGTATACTTCAATTGGGCCTTCTCGAATAGAAATCATAAGGTTTTCATCAATGTTGTCTAGGAATTGGATCATTCGGATTTTCCATTGCTGATACTCTTCTGGTATAAGAACAGGCGGTTTGGTTTCAGATCCCATGGCTAGATATTCTTTAGAAGACATGATTGTAAAAAAATTCAACAAAAAGACAAATTCGAGTTTCTTGATCGAAATGTAACAGGTAATTCAAGAATTGGCAAGAATTCAAGAACTAGCCCTAGCAGCGGAATCGAATTTTGAATGAATCAAGGAATCTTCAAGAAATTTATCAATTGATCTTCGCGATAACAATCTTGAACGAATTTGTTTGTTGATTGGCTCTGATACCAATTGAAAGAACAGGATCTAATCTCACAATCAATATAGAAAGCAGTAATTGAAAAGTTGTATGATCAAGCCCAATTGTATTCAATGATGAACAGAAATACAGATCTATGAGAGAGAGAATCTCAAAGATTACAGAGAATGAATACAAAGTTATACAGGAAAAATCAATCAGTTAGCAACATAGAGCTAACTACTATTTATACTGCAACAAACATCTTAAAGCTACAGTACAAATAAGAAAGACTAATAAGAACATAACACGTGTCCTAATTAGTTTATAAAATACTAAGTAAAGTATCTTGTCATAAGTTCTGAACAGGTAGTTCAGAACTTCTGAACATTCTTCTGATAAAGCTTCTCAGATCTTCTGACTCTTTCTCTCATATCTCTGACTCCTCTACTCAGAACATCTGAGTCCTCTTATCAGATCTTCAACACTTGGTTTATTGACAAAACTTCAGATCTAACAAGGTAAGACAATAGTACTTTGTAAGGAGACTTCATGTTCAGCTTTCGTTGAAACTGTTCTTTATCAGCGAATGATAAAGTTCAGCGATTGCTGAAGTCTTCGACTTGATACTTCACGTTGAGTGGACAAATCTTAGCTTCGCTGATATCCGCATCAGTTCATTAGTAGACTTGTCGCTGGTTCTTGAGCTTGATCTTCGACTTCAGCGTAGAACATATGTTGACGTGAAACTTGTCTTCAGGGATCATAAGTAAACAACTAACTTATCAACAATTATCTCATAGACTGAACAAGCTCAGAGCTACTCGATGAACAGAGTTCGCTGACTATTTAACTTTAAAGAGTTGTTGGTCCCGAAGGGCTATACAAGTTTGTAGAAGGGGGGGGGGGGGGGGTTGAATACAAACATACAAATTTTACTTTTCTAAATTATTTATTGATAAATCATTAACAATTTACTGCTTGTTGCGGAAACAAGATTAAGGATAAACCTAAATCTTAACAAGTTGGAACACTAAGTTTCTTGCACTAAGAAAGAGAAGGAAATTACCAATAATAACCTATCTCAAGATAAGAAGGATGAACTTGTCCAGAGTTAGCAAGTTACTTCAAAATGAAGTGAGTTCTTCTTCTTATATACTGCATGCATTTAATGCATGGCAGTTTACACTTTACACGTGGCAGCAACTGGTTGGTTGTATGTCATTGACCTTTGTTGACAACCTTAGTAGCCACATGTTTGAACAGTGTAGTATCAGTGTGGTTGTACGATTTCAGCCAATAAGGAGGTTCTTGTTCTGACATATCGTACGGACTCGTGCAAGGGTGGTTAAGACAAAAGTACTTTGTACGGAGGACTTCATGATCAGGTTTTCGTTGATTCAGCGGTTTATCATTCTATATCAGCGAATGATAAAGTTCAGCGATAGCTGAAGTCTTGTACTTGATACTTCACGTTGAGTGGACAAATCTGAGTCTTCGCTGATCCGCATCAGTTCATTAGGAGACTTGTCGCTGGTTCTTGAGCTTGATCTTCGACTTCAGCGTAGAACCTATGTTGACGTGAAACTTGTCTTCAGAGATCATAAGTAAACAACTAACTTATCAGCGATCACCATAAGTACTGAACAGACTCAGAGTATTATGGTGAACAGTGTTCGCTGAATGTTTAATCTAAAGAGCGAGAGTTCCTATCAGCGGTACTGTAAGATCTTAGTACTTATCAGCGATAGTGAAACTCTGATACATATTGTTTTACTTACAATTTTCACTAAGTATATAAGAGAGGGTCATTATCAAATCACTGAGGGTTTGGATCAACAATCTCCCCCTATTTGATTATGATATAGCAACAGAGTAAAGTACTTTCGCTGAAATCTTTCTTTAAATTTTGAATCAGATTACCAAAGGAAATGGAAAGATTACAAGTACAAGCGAAATAAATTACAAGTACAAAAGAATAACTGATACAATAGAAGAATAAGGCGATCCTATCAGTTTATAAAGGTTCTTCCTTAATGAGAAGTTCATCAAGGGTCTTTGATGTGGGGATCATCCAGTCAGGGACATTTACTCCTTGATTCCTTTTGTTCAGCGCTTCTTAAAAAATCAAGGGTTTAAGATGCCGTGCCTGAATGTCGTTCTTGAAGTCACACCAGTAGATGAGATCTTTCAGCTATTCGATGGGAGTGATGGGTAGTTCAGAGATACGTTGAAAATGCTTTCGTCCATCCCAGTCAATAAAGAATATCCCGTAGGGTTTGCTTAAAACTTTCCCAGGGATGAAAGTCTCATCAGGAGGAAGAGATGTGTCAAGTGCAGAAAGGTCAGGTTCTGGACCAAGGACTTCAGCTAGAGAAAAACCAATACCTGTTTTGTTCCGTATCTGAGGACCATCTGAAGATTTAGACTTTTTCTTTGCAGAGGCCCTTCTTTTCTGATTTTCGAGAGGAGGGGGAGGAGGAATATCCACACAAGAATATACTAAGTCGATCTGTTTGTTTATCAGCTTTTCAACATGATCCTTATACTTAGACTGAGACTTCTGGATGGCTAATCTGATCTCCAACCATTCAGAGAGACCGTACTTTGTGATGGCTTCAGCATAGAATTTTTCGTACTGTCCATTCTCTCTGAATATCTCGATTTCAGCGATAGAAACTTTGAGGGTTGATCTTCCAGCGATGAGTACCTTGTTGACTCTGGCAGTTCGATGTCTGAAGTGAACCTTTTCTTTGCACCAGGCTAAAGTAGATTGAGACACATTCCTCTTTTCTTCAACGATTTTCTTGGCGTCTTCCCATAGCTGATGTTGAACTTCGATTGGAATTCTTTTCAGCTTGGGGTCTTTCACCGATTGTTGAGAGATCTTGAAGGCGAGTTCTCTGTCTTTCTCTTTAGCTTCCCTTCTTTCAGCGATTAGACGTTCAGCTCTGAGGTGATCCTTGTATTCCTTTTGTGAGATTCTGAACTTTGGAGGAATAGTAGGAAGTTGATCACGCTTCAGAATGATTCGCTGATCTTCGAACTTCTTTATCATCTCTTCTCTTCTTCTATGATCCTCTTCACTTAGCTTTTGAGGAGCCAAGGAAGGTCTGTTTGTATGAGAGAGCATCTTTTCTTCGGGTTCATCAGTCTCAGAGATCAAATCCAAGACCGGGATTATTTCTTCAGCTTTGGGAGCTGGGATTATTGTTGGTGAAGTCGCAGCTGTAGGAACTTCAGGGATATCCTCAAACAGGGGAGAGGACTAGCTGAAACACAGCGATCGTACGAGTAAGAACTTGGGTAGAATAGAGATAGATAAAGAATGTGGTTGTGTAGAGAGGTTTATGGAGAGGAGAACTGATAATGTGTATAGAGAGATAGATAGAGGAGGGATGTGTAAGGAAGATTTAGTGTACCTGACAAACTAGCTTTGGAAGCGAGATCGTCAGATTGTCATTTTCTTCAGCGACACCTTTTCCTTTGCCCTTGTCAGCTTCAGACGCTGAAGGCTTTGATTTGGTCCGCTCCCCAGAAGGTTCGTTTATCACGATCCCTTTAAGAACTGTAGTCCTCTGAGCAGGCTTGACGATAAAAGAGTCATCATCATCATCATCATCATCATTCTTTGGAGAAGAGGATGGTTCATCATCAGATAAGTCGATGGCTTCTTCATCTTCAGCTTCAGACTCATATTCTTCAGCTTCTTCTTCGAGTTGCTCCCCCTCAGATACAAAGGTAAGCTTCTCGGTTCCCTCAGGGTTTTCATCTCCTTGAGGTCCAGTGGTTGTGTCTTCTTTTGTCTTCTTACCCTCTTCAGAAAAGGTGAGGTCTTCAGTCTTCTCCCCCCTGATAGATTCATCATGGGGAAGGTCTTCAGATCTCTTCTCGCCCCTTCCTCATGATGAGTGGGGGAGGAATGGGATGACTCAGCAGTAGGTTTGGGTTCCCTGTCTTCTTGGCCAGGGATCCCCATATAACCTTCAATCTCTGCTACTCTGTCTTTTAGGCCAGTAATAGCAGGACTGATCTTCTCTAGATTATCTCGATCGGCCTGAGTGAATTGAGAAGTTGAGGTGGTCAGGTGATCGAGCACTTTCTGAACAATCTCTTTGACCGCAGAGACTTCAGACTTCACTGAACTTACTGAGGTGTTAACTTCAGTGTTTACATCAGACATATCTCCTTCTAGTTTTCCAACCGATGTCTTCAGCGTTGTAACTTCGCTGGACATGGTGTGAACTAATGTTTTGATGGCGAGGTAGTCTGTGTAGATGTCAGCGAGAACTTTGGCGAAGTCACCAAGAGTTTTATCAACCTTCTGCAAGTCAGCTTTGGAGGCTTTCTCATCCACCACTGTTGTCAGCTTTGTGAGATTCTCTCTAGCGTTTGTTACAGCTGAAGAGTTGTAGGAAAGAGTAGTGGTGAGACCTGTCAGCTTCGTCTCTAGTGTCTTCAGAGAGGTGTTGATGTCTCCCAAATTAGGACATGTAAGATATAAGTACTTGTGAACAGATGAAAGCTCAGAAGTTTGGGGTTCAGTTACAGTGTATATGGGTTGGTGTATACCTGCAAGAGGATTGGTGAATGCATCAAAATCTCGGTGTCCTGAGAAGAGTTCCATGTCGTCAGCTAGAGTGCGTGTACGCATGGTCATCTCTGCAGGTCCTACATCCATCATTCCTTGAGGAGTGTCAGCTTTAGCTTCTGGAGGAATGACAGGTGCTTCAGTGACAACTGGATTAGAGTCCAATTGAGTGGAGGGAGGAGCGAAGGTTGAGAATGTTGGTTGGGTGCGGAGTTCAGCGTTGGATCCGCTGAGAATCACTTCTTCAGTGTGTGGAGAGACTGAAGGAGGTTGGGTAGGTTCCAAGTTTAAAACCTCAGCGTTTAGAGACGCTGAAGCTGGGATAGAATGAGTGGCTTGTTCAGCTGTGGCAGAGCGTACCACTGAACGTTCCTTCAACTCTTCAAGATGAGCTGAGGAGTCTTCAGCAAGAGATTGCTGGGGTTGCTCCTTGGTTTTCTTAGTTCTTTTGGAACTAAGTTGGGTAGAGGAGTGTTTCCTTTTATGAGAAGGAATGGAGGTTGCAGCTTGGGTATCAGCGATGGGTTTGTCCACTGAAGGAGCTGTAGAAGTCGAAGAAGTAGGGTTGAGAAGAGTTAAAAGTGTAGAAAGACGTACCTCGTTTTCCACAGCTTTGAAGTCGAGTACCTTAGGGCCAACCTGAGAGAGTTTTAGGTCACCCTCTTTTGGGTAGTTGTCCTTCAGGCCTGTTTGGAAAACGACGCTGATGAATCTTGAATATGGAACCCATGGAGATCGGTCAGCGGCGGAGTCTACTCTGAGTACCAGATCATCGTAGATTATCGATGCCCAGTCTATATGAAGACCTTTCAGCAAAGCATATCCCATTGCTTGTTGAGGTTGAGCGGCTTGATCAGAGGAGCCGGTCTTTGCAGTCATGCAGCTGATTAAGTGAGCGAAGATGAAATTCATCTCACTGGGCATTTTAGATTTCTTGATGAGGGTCAGCTTCTTCTCAGGCTTCTTGTCCCTCCTAGTTTCCCAAACATAGCCCATTGCATCGAAAAATGCAGTGATGGCTTCCCTGTCTGAGTGTTTCTTGTGGTCAGGGAGGGGAACAAAAGGTTTTTCTTTTGTGGCGTTGGGAAGGCTCAGGGCTTGGGAATAATGGCAGGGGTGATTTTTATAGTGCCATATTCAGTATCACAGAGGATGCAGTCTATTGTTTTTGAGGAGTCTTTGGTTGATGGTAGCTGAGAGTGTCTGGCAGAATACCAGAATTGAGATAACAGTAGCTGATGTGCAGGAGGTGTTATGGTCAGGGTTGTGGAGAGGCAACAGTTTTTCAGGAATTTCACAGCATCATCCAGATGTGTGACTTGCTTTTGAGGAGGAAACTCGAGAAGCACATAGATGTTATTTGACTTTGTCCAATCAAGTTCTTCAAGAGTGAACTTGACCTGAGGAGCCTTGAGGATTTCCAATTCCTCAGTAGTATCAGCAGCAGTGTTCTCAACGGTGGTGTTCTTGGAAGTGGAAATGTCAGTAGATGCCATTTCTGTATATCAGTTCAACCAAAGATTAACAAATAAGAATAATCTTAATGTGGAAAGATTTTCCAATAAGATGGTTCGAATTTTGTCCATTTCATTCAGACAAAATGTCTTAATGAAGATTAGGGTTTTTCTTGTTTTTGAAAAACGAAATGCAAACCCAATGAAAATCTTGTTTTCCAGTTTCCTTTGAGAATTAGGATTCTGAAAAAACGTATGAAGAACAAGTTTAACATTCTGCATTTAAACTTGAAGAACAACCATGAAAGGTTGTGTTCATAAAACCATGAAAGAAATGATTTCATTTTTGAAACAATTCTTTTGTTTGATCTTGTAAAAACAATGAGAAGATCTTTAACAAGTTTAAGAAGTAGGTAAGTAACAGAATTATTAACCTGGTTCGTTGAAGAAGATGAAGTTCTTAAGTTCTTGAAAAACTTGAGAGCATAAATGCAACAGTAATTCGTTCTTGCTTGGAGGAGAAGTTTTTCGCGTAAAAGAGAAATATAAACCCAGAATGTGTTTATATAGTGAGATTAGAGAGAGAGAAAAACTCGAGCGGGAAAGTTTTTCATCATGACACGGACACGTGTTTGCATTTGATTGGATGGTAAACGAAACGTGCAAACGTGTGTCAGAAAAAGAACGTGCCGGGGCTTATCCGTTGCAATGACGTCACAACTGTCCTTTCAAGTTCTAGGATGTCTCTGAGGTTTTGAAAACTCAGGGACACTTTTGAAAATATGAAGCACTGAATAGAAATATCAGTTGGTTTTAGAAATTTCAAAGTATCGCTGATTAAGGAAGAGATACTCAGCGATGTAATTTGTTTTGAAATCTTGCATTCACATGCGATTGTCAGAGAGAGAAAAACATACCTTGATATCACCGAATCAAGTTTATTCAGATAGAAAATGATAGAATAGGTTATACAAGTTGATTTTATCCTATCGCTGATCAAATGTGAACCGCTGAAGATTTTACTCTTCAAAGTTCAGTATTCCAAGCTCGCTGATGAGAAAGTTGAATCTTGTCTCATCAAGAGGTTTGGTGAACAAATCAGCTAACTGATAGTCAGTTGGGATAAAGTGAAGTTCTATATCAGCATTCATCACATGATCTCAGATAAAATGATACCTGATTTCGATGTGTTTTGTCTTTGAGTGAAGCACTGGATTGTTGGCTATAGCGATGGCACTTGTGCTGTCGCAATAGATTGGAATATTTGAGAGCTGTAGGTCATAGTCAGTAGTTGATTTCTCATCCACAAGACCTGAGAACAACAGCTTCCAGCGGTTACATACTCAGCTTCAGCTGTGGAGGTGGACACTGAGTTTTGCTTTTTACTTGTCCAACTCACCAGCTTTCCACCCAGGAGCTGACAGCCTCCTGTGGTGCTTTTCCTATCCAATTTGCAACCTGCAAAATTACTATCTGAATAGGCGATTAGATCGAACCCTGAGTCTTTGGGATACCAAAGACCTAGATTCGCAGTACCCTTAAGGTATCGAAAAATTCGCTTTACAGCGGTCATATGAGATATCTTAGGTTCATCTTGATATCGTGCACACAAACAGGTTGCGTACAAAATATCGGGTCGGCTAGCTGTAAGATACAAAAGAGAGCCGATCATCCCACGGTACAACGTGACATCAACAGGAATACCATTAGTATCCTTGTCTAGTGTCAGCGGTGATGCCATAGGGGTTTTCATAGCTGAACTCTGAGTTAAGTCGAATTTATTCAGCATATCTTTAACATACTTTCCCTGATTAATGAAAGTTCCTTTTTCATTTTGCTTTATCTGAAGACGAAGGAAATATGTTAGTTCACCCATCATGCTCATTTGATACTCATCTTTCATTCTATCAGTGAAACGAGTACAAAGATCAGGGTTAGTAGAACCAAATATAATGTCATCAACATATATCTGAACAAGAATGATATGACCTTTTACTTTCCTGAAAAATAGAGTTTTGTCGATTTACCACGCTCAAATTGTTCAATATGGAGATAAGTAGATAGAGTGGCATACCATGCACGTGGAGCTTGCTTTAAGCCATAAAGTGCCTTATCCAGTTTATAAACATAACCTGGACGTTTAGGATCTGAGAATCCTGGAGGTTGTTCCACATAGACTTCTTCATTCAACTTTCCATTTAGAAACGCCGACTTAACATCCATCTGATATACTTTGAAGTCTTTGTGTACAACGTATGCTAAGAATAGACGAATAGATTCTAGTCTTGCTACTGGAGTAAATGTTTCGTCGTAATCTATGCCTTCCTCTTGTCTGTATCCCTGAGCAACAAGACGAGCCTTGTTGCGGGTTACAGTTCCATGTTCGTCCATCTTGTTTCGACAGACCCATTTAGTGCCTATCACTGTCTTGTCAGTTGGTCTTCGAACAAGTTTCCAAACTTTGTTTATTTCGAATTCAGTCAGCTATTCTTGCATAGCGCTGACCCAGTTTGGATCTTTGAGGGCATCATCTACTTTCTTTGGTTCAGTCAGAGAAATAAAGTTAACAAATAAACAAATATTACCTGCACTTCGTCGAGTCTGAACACCAGCGTTTGGATCACCAAGTATTTGATCAATTGGGTGATTTACAGTCCATCGCTGAGCCGGAGCGTGAGACGCTGACTCAAACTGAACTGGAGGAGCTGAAGATGAGGCTTCAGCAACTTCTGGAGTATCAGCTAAGAGAGGAATGGGTACAGTTGTCATTATATTCACTTATTGCTGAGAAGTAGATGGAATGTCTGAGACATTTGGTTCAGAAGCAGGTATAGTGTTTAAAGGAATAGCTGAGACCCAAGATGTTTCAGCTTCACTATTCTGCATGTTTGGAATGATAGTAGGACTATCATCTTCAACTGTATGAGTATGAGGAGTGGGAATATCTTCTGAATCACCAAGATGAGAAAACATTCATTGATTCAGTTCTTCAATATCAGCGGACGGTTTAGAGTTCGCTGAACGGGATTCATCAAACGTGACGTGAATAGTTTCTTCTACAGTTTGTCTTCTTCGATTGAAGACTCTGAAGGCTTTGGAGATTGAAAAATATCCAAGAAAGATTCCATCATCAGCCTTAGGATCAAACTTTCCAAGGGTATCTCTGTTGTTCAGTATGAAACACTGACATCCAAAGATGTGAAGAAAGCTGATTGAAGGCTTTCTCCCATGAAAAAGTTCATAGGCTGTTTTATTGAATCTTTTAACTATCAGCGACCTGTTTTGCGTAAAACAAGCAGTATTGACAGCTTCTGCCCAAAACTGAGTAGGCAGGCGAGAATCGCTGAGCATTGAACGTGCAGCTTCAATAATTGTTCTATTTCTTCTTTCAGTGACTCCATTTTTTTGCGGTGTTCTCACTGATGAAAAGTTGTGAGAAATACCCTTACTCTCAAAGAAGGAATCAAGAGAACTGTTTTTGAATTCAGTCCCATGATCACTCCTTATTGAGCGAACGGTCAAGTTGTTCAGGGTTTCCATCTTCCGAACAAAGGTGATGAGTTCTTCAGGGGTGTCACTCTTGGAACGGAGAAACATAACCCATGTATAACAAGAGAATTCATCAACTATGACCAGTGTATATTTCTTTCCAGCGATGGATTGTTTGTTAACAGGGCCAAACAAATCCATATGGAGAAGTTGTAGAGGAGATGACACTGAGGAGACTTGCTTTGACTTAAAGCTTGCTTTGGTCTGCTTCCCTTTCTCACACGCTGAACATAAAGACTCTTTGGCGTATGAGTGTTGAGGTAGACCGGTGACTAACTCTTTTGAAGAAAGAGTGTTCAGTGTCTTGAAATTCAGATGAGAGAGCCTCTTATGCCATAGCCAGTTGACATCAGATGAGGCTTTTGAGAAGAAACAAGAGTTCTCAGTGATTTTTGAGTCCATGTTTATTACATAAACATTTTCCAAACGATAACCACTGAGAGCTATCTTCTCATTTTTGTCAGTGACAAAGTAGGATTCCTTGGTGAAAATCACTTTGTTATCCTTGTCGCAAAGCTGACTGATGCTTAAAAGATTATGCTTCAGCCCTTCAACATATGCGACTCTTCTGAAGGTTGTTGTACCATTAGAGAGTACACCGAACCCTCGGGTATGTCCTTTTCCATTACCACCGAAAGCTACAGAGGGACCCTTCTCTTCCTTGTATTCAGCGAGCAGGCTTTTCTTTCCAGTCATGTATCTAGAGCATCCGCTATCGAGATACCAGATACCCTTCTTAACCTGCATCACAAAGGAAGATTAGTTTTTCTTGGGTACCCACTTAACCATGTGTACACGTTTGTCAGTGGAAGTAGTTGGAATGGAAGGTTCAGCAATCTTCGTAGCATTTGAAGATTCAACTTTGTCATTCTTCACTTTGGTTAATTTTTAACCTCAGTGGTCTTCTTTGCCTTGGGGGCAATGATCTTCACCTTAGCTATCTTTTCAGCTTTGGTGGCTGTGGGGCACTTACTAGCAATATGATCAGTAAGTCCACAGTGATAACATTTCCAATAACTAAAAGTTCTAGGATCATTTGAATGCTGAGCTAATGGCTTTTGAAATGGGAGGAACATTCAGTTCTAGGAGTAGATCGCTGAATAGATCCACGCTGAGTAGATCCATAGATCTGATTCCTTGATCCAGAGGAATGAATCACTAAAGCTTTAGAAGCATTCAGCTTAGGTACTAAGGTACCCTTCTGAGTATTTTGGTTAAAAGCAATTCCTTTACCTTTATCTTTAAAGACAGAGGTAGGTTTTGGATAAACCATTTTCTCTTTACCTTTTGAAGAGGTATAAATTTCCTCGGGGATAGGCGGTCTGGAAGAGGAACATTGAGAGGATGAAGTATCAGCGACTGAGGATACGAAAGTTCCAAATAAGAGCTTGGAACGATCAGTGGTTGGTTCTATAATATCAACTTTGTAACCAAGACCATGTTTATCACTTAGGGGAATCTGAGACTTAATTATCTCAGTGATCTTTGTTGAGGAATTATACCATCCATCAACATTAGGTTTTTCAGCTCTTAATGCAGCGATAGCTTCTTCGCGCTCGATTTTGACTAGCTGATTTAAATGCACTTGATCTTTAAAATCTTCTTCAATTTCAGAAAGATTTTCTATTTGAAGGTGACAGTTTTTAAGCTGTTCAGTGAGATCAAGGTTTTGATTTTCAACTACAGTTTTGCCATTCATGGCTTCATATAAACTTCTAGTCAAGAGATTGATTTTACGAAGAGTATCAGCTTCGTCAATATTTGCAATATTTGTAAAGAAGGAATGTGATACCTGAATAGCAAAGGTTGAAGTGGAGGGAATATATGAACTTTCTTCCTCATCTTCAATCTTGGCCATAAGATAGAGATTGGCTTCATCATCTTCAGAGTCAGATGATGATTCTTCTTCATCAGAGGCAGCCCAATCATAGTTGGCCATCAGGCCTTTGCCTTTCTTCTTAAAGCTTTTCAGCTTCGCATACTTTTCTTTCATCTTAGCGTATTTGTCATCTTTATTCCTGGGAATAAAGGATTTCTTGGGAAACGCTGAGTTTCTCGAAACTTTCATAGACCTGCACTCGTTAGCGAAATGCCCAATCTTTTCGCAGTTAAAACAAGTAGCGGTAGCCTTATCAACAGGAGCTGATGATCTTGGCTTGTCAGAAATGGAAAGAGGTTTATTCTTTCTGAACATTTTCTTTTTGGCGAATCTCCTGAACTTTTTAGTGAGGAGAGCCAAAGATTCATCATTATCTGAAGAGTCAGAATCTGATGACCTTTCAGAGTTACTTTCCAACTCAGTGATAGTGACCGAGGGTCGCTGAGTGGAAGGTTCCTCTGAGATTAAAGCAACATGGGTGCTTTTGGAATCTTTTACAAGATTCTTCTTAAGATGACTCGATTGCTCATGATTCAGCATCGTGCCATATAAGGTAGCAAGGGTCATTGATCTTAGATCATTTGACAGCTTAAGACACATAGAATAACTGTCCCAGCTTTCAGGTAAACATTCTAAAAACTTTGTCAGCACTTCAAAGTTAGAATATTCCTTACCAACAGTTTTTAGATCTATTAATAAACAGTTAAAACGTTGGTGAACTTCAGAGAGAGTTTCATTTTTACCACAAATGAAACTTTCGTACGGTCTTACCAGGTTGATCTTTCGAGAGTCCTGGACTTCAGAAGTACCTTCATACTGAACACATATTGTGTCCCACATGACTTTTGAGGTTTTCAGGTTCATGACGGAATGGTAGACTTCGTCAGGAAGAGCCATGGATAGTATGGATCTGGCTTTTGTGTCGATAGCCACTTTCTTCTTATCTTCGTCAGTCCACATATGAACTTCCTTGGGTATCAGCCTTTCTGGAATAGCAGGTCTATTCTCAGCGGCTGGGACTGCAGCATCAATTCTTACAGGAATATATGGGCCATTTTCAAGATAATAAGGCATAGTAGGGTCTACACCTTTTAAGAAGAGAATCATCCTATTTTTCCATAGGTTAAAATTATCTCTGGAGAATCTAGGGGGTTTTGCAAGAGAACCATTGTCGATGTAGTTTGTGTTTGTGTTGGTAGCCATTTTCAGAAATAGCAAGGAAGAGAAATCTTAGTATAGATCAGATCTTGTTTATGAGATTAAACAAATCTGCTCTGATACCACTTGTTGGTCTCGAAGGGCTATACAAGTTTGTAGAAAGGGGGGGGGGGTGAATACAAACACACAGATTTTACTTTTCTAAATTGTTTATTGATAAATCATTAACAATTTACAGCTTGTTGCGGAAACAAGATTAAGGATAAACCTAAATCTTAACAAGTTGGAACACTAAGTTTCTTGCACTAAGAAAGAGAAGAAAATTACTCATAATAACCTATCTCAAGATAAGAAGGATGAACTTGTCCAGAGTTAGCAAGTTACTTCAAAATGAAGTGAGTTCTTCTTCTTATATACTGCATGCATTTAATGCATGACAGTTTACACTTTACACGTGGCAGCAGCTGATTGGTTGTATGTCATTGACCTTTGTTGACAACCTTAGTAGCCGCATGTTTGAACAGTGTAGTATCAGAGTGGTTGTACGATTTCAGACAATAAGGAAGTTCTTTTTCTGACATATCGTATGGAATCGTGCAAGAGTGGTTAAGACAAAAGTACTTTGTACGGAGGACTTCATGATCAGCTTTTCGTTGATTCAGCGGTTTATCATTCTATATCAGCGAATGATAAAGTCCAGCGATAGCTGAAGTCTTGTACTTGATACTTCACGTTGAGTGGACAAATCTGAGTCTTCGCTGATCCGCATCAGTTCATTAGGAGACTTGTCGCTGGTTCTTGAGCTTGATCTTCGACTTCATCTTAGAACCTATGTTGACGTGAAACTTGTCTTCAGAGATCATAAGTAAACAACTAACTTATCAGCGATCACCATAAGTACTGAACAGACTCAGAGTATTATGGTGAACAGTGTTCGCTGAATGTTTAATCTAAAGAGCGAGAGTTCCTATCAGCGGTACTGTAAGATCTTAGTACTTATCAGCGATAGTGAAACTCTAATACATATTGTTTTACTTACAATTTTCACTAAGTATATAAGAGAGGGTCATTATCAAATCACCGAGGGTTTGGATCAACAAGAGCGAGAGTTACTATCAGCGGTACTGAAACAGTCTTAGTACTTATCAGCGATAGTGAAACTCTAATACATATTGTTTACTTATAATTTTCACTAAGTGTTTAAGAGAGGGTCATTATCAAATCACTGAGGGTTTGGATCAACAAACTCTTTATCAGAGATATTTTTAAGTTTTTCTTCTGAAGAGGTAGGCTTGAATTCAGGTGCCTCTGCCGATAGTTTCTTTTCAGAGTCTATCATGCAGACAAAAGCGACCTGTGTTTGAGTCTCGGGGTTACCAAACTTGAAGATTCCTATCTGATCTTGTGTTCTCAGATACTTCTTAGGTTTGGACTCTCTTTTGACAGAGATTGAAGGTGATAGATCTGTGTTTTGATACCACACATTTATCATCTTCAGAGGTTTCCTCTCGTGAGGTTCCCCAGAGACTTTTCGCCTTTTTCTTACAGAGAGTAGGTTTGGAAATCCAGGTTTTCTTGTACTTCCAATATGAAATAGAGAGGACAAAGAGTTGTCTCTTTTGGTTCCAGTGTATGGATCTATATCACAGAAGCCAATTCCCCGTCTCCCTATTTGTGTATTAACTTTCTCGTACACCTTATGTGCATCTTGATATTTCTTAATTAAAAGATCTCTTCTGAGTAGATCTTGACAGAGGACTTCTCTTTCCTTTTGAAAATAATGCTTAAGAGCTAGGATATTTATTCTGTCGCTCTCAACGTCCATAAGTTCTTTAGATTTTGCTTTTAAGGCAGAGTTGAGTTTAGAAATTTTTTCTTTCAAAGGATTTAGGTGTTTGTTCTAATTTGTTTCAATTTCTTCCTTTTCTTGAAAAAATTTGGCCTTTTCTTGAGTGAGAAGTCTAGCTTCTCTCTCAAAGAAGGTGAGCTTCTTCTGAACACTTTCGCAAGTCTTTTTAAGTTATGTGTATTCAATGGTCAGTTTAAGCAAATCAGTTTCTGCTTGATTAGAGAAAGAGTCAGAAGTGGATACCTCACTATCAGAGTCGAATGAGTTGACTTCTGCCATTCCACATAATAAGGCGTTCTTGTCCCCTTCATCAGATGATTCGTCTGACAGCCAGTTCTCTTGGTTCACCATTAGCGACTTCTGAGCATAATATTCTGCTTTCTTTTTGTAGAAAGCAGGGTCCCTCCGAGGGCGGTTTGGTTTGCTCCTGCAGTCAGCGGCATAGTGGCCTGGCTTGCCACAATTGTAACATCCTTGGTTCTGGGGAGCGTTGCCAGCTTTGTCGGCTGACCTCTATCGGTCGCCACCTCTGTCATTCTTGTCATTTAACCCTTCTCTTCCACGATCATCTCTTCCATTGCGTTCATTTCCATACTTCTTCTGGTATCCTCTGCTGAACTCCCGAGTCAATAGAGCTAAAGACTTAGCTATTGAGGCCATGGTTGCCTCTTCTTCTTCCAGCAATTCCTACTCTTCACTATCAACGATCATTACTTTCTTCTTCTTCTTGTCCTTCTTTTCTTCCACAACTGTCTCTTTCTTCGGCTTCTCTTTAGCTTCTGTAGCCTTACCAACAAGTGCAAGGGGTGCACTGACTTGAGCTTTTTCTTGTGCAATCTGAGGTTCTTGAGCTGCCAACGTTTCATAAAGATCTGACAGAGTCCTGCAGTCTAAGTCATGCTTAGTTTACAGAGACATAGACAACTGGAGCCATTCTTCATTTAGGCTCTTTAGGAACATAACATAGTTTTCCTCAGAGGTTCTGTGAATTTCGAACTTCTTGCATTTGTTGATCAGAGAGTTGAACCGGTCGTATGTTGACTGCAGAGATTCTGTCGGCAGAGCTTTGAATGCATAGTATTCATTGATGCATTGGGCTCTGCGGTTCTTCTTAGTCTTGCCCCCTCCTTCCAATTGTTTCTCCAATTCTCTCCATAGATCGTATGCAGATTCACACGCATCTAGGGATTGGAAGAGGTCATTGGGGATGGCCATTATCAGAAGTCTTTTGGTCTTCTAAGCAACTTCATATTTTGCCCAAGCTGGTTCGGACCACTTATCTTTGGTCTTTAGTTTCTCGTACTCAGGAATCTCTGGCGTGTCATCTGTGGCTGGTACTCGAGGTACAGTGATCATTGGTACGAAAGGAAGGTTTTTAATATAGTAGATGAGTTCTTTGTCAGTACCCTCGAAGAAGTGAATCATTCGTATCTTCCACTGAGGGTACTCGTCTCTTAGCAGGGTGGGTGGCTTAATTAAAGAACTAGCGGTGAAGAAGTTGTTCGTGTTCGCCATTTTGAAAGAGGTTTGAAAGATATCAGAAAACAGAGTATGAACAACAAATTTTTAGATGATGAAGTGGATTCTTCGAAAAGCGTTTATAAGCGTAAAATCTTTAACGATGCACTAAAATGGAAAGTTTTAACCGAGAATACAGATTCAGCAGGTTTACCAAAGTCGAACTGGTCGAGAATGGCAGAAAAACAGAGTCTGTTTGAAATAAACTTAGAGCAGGTTAAAATCAAGCCAAGTTTCTACCAAAAATCATTGTAAGAGAGGATCTCTTGATATAGAAAATCAAGGATGGCTCTGATACCAATTGTTGGTTCCTATATTACTCAACAATCATTTAAGTATCTATTAGTTCAAACAAATAAGGGTTCGGAAGCGTTTTAAACGAACTAATAAGATAATGTTTGGTAGAAAGACACACAATATCAAATACACAAAGTATAAATAACTCAGATATTTAACTCAATGATTCACTCTATATTGATTATGAAGAACACCAAGAACACCGAAAGTATTACAAGAATTCTGCTCTAACAGGTGTATGTCATGCAAAGCTTAATAGAAGAGCTTAACATGAGCCTTCTATTTATACTATTCAACAGGGGAAAAGTTCTAGACATAAAGGACTAAAGGTACAAGACACGATCGTGGAACTGTGTTAGAGCATTATTGTATTCAAGATTTACTGTAAAGTCAATGTACTGTATGAGTCTATACAGTATTGTGAATGCCTTTATACCTTGTATGTCATGGGTATAAATAGGCTTGTCTAGTTCATTTGTTTAAAAGCTTTTGTAATCTTTGAGAAACCTTTTGTAATCCTTTGAGCTCAATACATGGATGACATATTTGCTCTCTAGATTCTCTCTCACTACATTCATATCTTATTGCTAGAGATTTGGGTTTTCACAATTGGTATCAGAGCTAAACAGAAGATTCAAGCAGATCGAAGACCAAATTGAAGAATTTTTACACTAAAGCTGAAGAATTCGGATTGGGTGTTCATCACTATTCATCTGATTTTTTTTAAATTTTGATCTTTTGAATCAATTTCTTGCATCACTGAACTCGGAATTGATTACTGATCATCTTTAATTCTTGGATCAACATCAAAAACTGCACAGAATCGACAGATCTGATCAATTTTTGAAGTTTTTTCAAAAAAGTTCAAAATCACTGTTTGGATCTTAATCTGGTTAAATTGTCCGAATTGTGAATCGTGATTAACATGAAAAGTGTGCGGATTTGAATTACGAGCATTTTGATATAAGATTCATCAAAATTGATCAAGAATTGAAAGAGATGTGGCAAATTAAGTGATTCTGAAGTTCGAAGTGGTGAATTCGGATCATTCTTGGTGAATTCGGATCATTCAAAGAGAATTCGGAACATTCATAGAGAATTCGGATTGTTCTTGGCATTATAAGTGTAGAATTCGACTCAAGAAGAATTCGAATTCATAGAATTCGAATCCTATTAGATTCGAATTGTAGAGAATTCGAACCCTTGTGGATTCGAATTGGATGAATTCGAACCCTTATGGATTCGAATTGGATGAATTCGAACCCTTATGGATTCAAAATGGTTGAATTCGAACCTAAGTACATTCGAATTGAGTGAATTCGAACCAAGTTAAGTCCGAATTGGGTGAATTCGAACCAAGTTAAGTTCGAATTGAGTGAATTCGAACCCAGTTACATCCGAATTGAGTGAATTCGAATCCTTCTTCATCCGAAATTTTTCCTATAGTGTATTTCATACACTGTAAGAGCTTTTCAAGAAAAAATTTTATATAATTTTTTTTTGTGTATTTTCATACACTGTCTGCTTGATCTTCTGAACGATCAATATCTAGCAATATTCAAAATGGTTTTACAACAAGTTATTGTTAAAAGCAGTGGTGAAGATTTGAAGCAAACTCTGAAAAAGGAGATTCCTCCAATTGCAAAAGTTTTTGTTAAACCAAATGTAAAGTTGCAACAAGTCATTATAACAGAAACATCTGTTAATTCACATGTATCTGTTAAACCAAATAATGAAGTGTTGCAACAAGTCATAATAACAAAAACACCTCCAAAGCCACTTGAAAAAGCTAAGGCAAATAATGGAATTTTGCAACAAGTTATTTTATCAGAAACATCTCCTATATCAGAAACTCCTGTTAAAGATAATGCTTCAAATTCTTCAACTCCTATTTTAAATAAAGCATTGGAAGAAGAAAATGTTAATCTGAAAAGACAAATTTTAGACATTTCTTCTTCAAATACTAAACTTACTAAAAGAATAACTGATCTTGAAGTTTATATTGCAGATCTTGAAGCAAAGAAAGACAACTCAAGTCTGCACGATCAAATCGAGAATCTTCAAGAGAAAGTAACAACTCTTCAAAAAGAAAATGCCGATTTGAAGAGTAGAGAAGAAAAGAGAGTGAAGTGGAACTTAAAGTTACATGCTCAATTAAAAGAAGTTAAAGATATAGGGAAAATTTTGGACAGTGAAAATGCCGATCTAAAGAGAAAACTGTCTAATTTTTCTTTTGAAGAAAAGAAAGTTTTTGAAGAAAAGAAAGAGACTGAGCTGAAATGTATAAAACTTTCAAAACAAGTTTCAGACTTTGAGAAAGTTTTATTTTTAGAAAAAGACAAGCTCGAAAAAGAAAGAGCTAAATTTGAAACTGAACGCAAATCTTTTGAAATTAAAAGTTCTGAACTTTCCGTGAAAATCTCTGAATTAGAAAATCTTTTGAAAAGGAAAGAAAAGATTTCACGGAAAAGAAAAATCTCTTTGAAAAGGAAAGTACAACTCTTAAAAAGAAAAATATGGAAATTTTCAAAGAGATTACTGATAAAAGAAAGTTTTTGAATCGGAACGTGAATATTTTGAAGATGTGATTCTTAATCTTACCAAAAGATTATCTGGTTTATCAGCTGATATTATGAAGGATCAGTTGATCAAATCTGATCTCCAAAAGAAATTTGATCTAATTTCTAAAGAGAAAAATGTTTTAATAAACAAAGTCAAAGAACTTGAAGACGTCATTTTTAAATTTGATGTCTCAAAGCAGACTGGTCATAATTCTATCTTTCAGACTCCATTTGTTGATTCAAATGATTCTGAATGCTCTTTTAAAACTGCTTCAAGTTCAAGTTTTAAAAACATTTCTTCTAAACAATTTAATAGATCAACAGATTTCTCAAAAGGTCGGATTCGTTCAACAAATCTCTTCTATAATCCTCTGTTTGATAAATCAGATAACAAAACAAATGTGCCTAAAGTTAATACTTCCAAACCTGAAGAACTTCCAGTCTTCAAGAGGGTGAAGATGGAATGGAGAATCAAAGGCATAACAGTTCCAAAGAAAGATGTGCCAAAATTATCAGTATCCACATCAAATGCAAAGAAGAACAATACGCCAAAAGGTAAATCTTATGCTAAACCTAATCCTATTCATTATGTAAATCATCTGATTAGGTTGGCACATAAGAAAATATGTTGTTCTTACTGTGGATCAAATGACTTTGTGCATAAAGATTATACTTCTTATTGGTATGGTTCTTACAGTATTCCTTGTAAAAAATCTACACCTAACCCACTAGGACCCAAATGCCATTGGGTACCAAAATCTGCTTAATCTGTTTTGCAGGTTCTTCATGTGTTGTACTGAATTGTAGATACATACCACACACATGACTGAAAACAGAAGAGAAGCGGCGTATTTTTTGAAAAATATTTGTACCATTAAGGGGGAGACAAATATTAATGGCTTTTGAACATATCAGTTCAAAACCCGTGCTTCAACGACTATGGCTTCTGGACAAATCAGTTCAGGACCCGTACTTCAACGACTAAGACTTCTAAACAAATCAGTTTAGAACTCACACTTCTCAGGTGATATCCTTAACTGTTACATCTTTCTGTTTCAAGGAACGTGGCAAAAGGTAACATTGGATTATATTTGTTTCTACTGATTTGAAAACTTGAATCTTTACATATTTAATTCAATGAGATGCAATTTTCAATTTTCATTCAATGAATTAAATGCGTGCTAAAAGATGTTTTTTTTTTCAAGAATCTTTGTATTATCTGAGTTAGATTTGCTTCAACTTTCACCTCTGAAATAAATCGAAAGGTAAGCAAAACATGAATGAAATTATGCTGAATGCTCAAAGATATGTGAATCTGGACTTATATAGAATATAATGCTCAAAAAGCCTATTTATCAGAATGATGAATGGAAACGAAAATATGGGGGAAGCACTATGATTAAGAACCAAGTGATTGAGATATCATTCATATTTTGTGATGGAAATTCGAACTTATATAGAATATCATTTAGTTTGTAAGTTTGTGCCTGTGGCCTTTCTGGTTTGGGAGAGTAAGTCCTAAGGGGTGCTCGACACCTAGTCCCTAAGATCAACTGGTCTGGGATCGGCTGACCCAAATCCTGCAATAGAACCAGATAGAAAGCCATGTTCTACTGGTACAAATGGGTTTAAGATATATCTATGTGGCCTTTCTGGTTTGGGAAATTAAGTTCTAAGGGGTGCTCGTCACCTAGCACCTAAGGCCAACTGGTCTGGGATCTGCTGACCCAAATCCTGCTATAGAACCAGATAGAAAGTCATGTTTAACGGTGTATCTTATTCTTACTAAACTTTTTGATCAAAAGATGCCAATGAGCACAAAATCAAAAGATGCCAATGTGCACAAATCAAAAGATGCCAATGAGCACAAAAGAAAAGATGCCAATGAGCACACATCTCTTGAAACTTGGGAAAATACAAAGTCGCGATAAACCCATAAATTTGTGAAAATTCTGATTTTGGACAAATAGTGTGAGTAGAGCAAAATATTCTTATATGTTTTAGAATTGCATATGCTTGAAGCTAATCATATTTCCCATGCTAGCACACCAAATAGATTTAATAAAGGGGTTGAAACTGAACATTTTTTAACTTGATATACAATGATGACTTGTTCTTGAATCCAAACACATGCATTTGATTTCATTTGATTGAAAAATCTGTTAAATTTCATTAAGTTGAATTTCTTTTGTAAAGTTTTCAAATGATCAAATGTTTGTAGTTATAAAATGATATTCAATGAATTTTATTTTTCTTGTGTAAATTTTTTTAAAATTTGTATATTGTGCGTTATTGAAATATATGCATACTTTCAGGGGGAGAAAACAAATTGCTCCAGAATTCTTATTTTGAGGGGGAGCAAGGTTATTCTGTAAGGAGGAGATTGTTAGCAATACTAAAAAACACGACTGAAATTGAAAATGGTTTTCGATGATTATGATGCTCACCATCATCGAAAAAGGGGGAGAAATGTTTAATTTCAATTTCATGTCAAAGAGTTTTCAAATCAAAGATATTTCAAGTCAAAGATTCGTGAACAAAGACTGAAGATTGGGGAGAAGGATCATGTGAAGTCCAAATGTTGCTGAATTTGGTTATCTTAGTTCTGAGTGGTTATCGGAATGCGCTTACTCCTAAAAGTTCAACAATGTGGATGGTTTCACATCTTTCTGATCCAAACTCTAATCGTTTCTGATTTATCTTGTTCCGAATTGATGGTTCTATATAAAGATATGAAATCCATGTTCAAGACTTGAAGACAATCTGTTGAAGATTGTATTGAAGAAGGTTGATTTTTCAAAGAAAAAGACAATGACTTTTCATGTTTGTCTGAAGATTCTTCAAAGCTGAGTTCTTAAAGAGTGTCAAAGCATATAGTTCACCGTGAACTAGTGGAGATAAAGCTATTTGAAGATGGTTTGATAGAGTGTCTGTTTGAGAAGATTGACTTTACAAAGAGCTGAAGACTGCTGTCATATTTTTTAAATCTTGAATCCAAAGGGGGAGATTGTTAGAGCATTATTGTATTCAAGATTTACTGTAAAGTCAATGTACTGTATGAGTCTATACAGTATTGTGAATGCCTTTATACCTTGTATGTCATGGGTATAAATAGGCTTGTCTAGTTCATTTGTTTAAAAGCTTTTGTAATCTTTGAGAAACCTTTTGTAATCCTTTGAGCTCAATACATGGATGACATATTTGCTCTGTAGATTCTCTCTCACTACATTCATATCTTATTGCTAGAGATTTGGGTTTTCACAAACTGCTACTGGTACAACGTTAACATTGTGCGCCGCAATTCTGCAAAGGCTGAAATCCATCAGAGTTTGACACGTGGAATTTTTAGGGCACGCCTTGTACGAATGATCTTCGGGATCTTCGTATAGCAGAGGCACGTGAGAAGCATGAGTGTATTTATGTTGAACTTCAGGATTCTTCTAAGTCTTCATTCTTCATACCACAGAGGCTCTGCCAACCATGACAGAGGCTCTGTGGCCTTGTCCTCTGAGAAGAGTCTTCTGGTGATTCTTCACTTCAGTCTTCTCGGTATCTTGGCAGAAGCTCTGTCGGTGTTTTTACACTTACCTATTTTTCAATACTTCTATAAACATAAAGATTGGAGCTAACACACCTTCTTCTTGTCCTCATCAGTCGAGTGAGTGACTTCTCTGGGAATGATTCATTCAGGGATAGCAGCTCTAGTAGCAGTAGTAGGAACAACAGGGTCAAGAATGAAAGGGACATATGGTCCATTTTCGATATAGTGAGGTATAGTGGGATCTACACCTTCGAAGAAGAGCATCATCCTATTTTTCCAGAGATTGAAGTTATCTTTGGAGAATCTAGGGGGTTTTGCCAGAGAACCATTATCGATATAGTTTGTGTTTGTGGGGTTAGCCATTATGAAAAATAGCAAGGAAGAGAAAAGAGATTAGTATAAGCAAGATCTTATTTATTAGATTAAACAAACTTCTCTAATACCACTTGTTGGTCCCAAAGGGGTTATACAAGTTTGTAGAAGGGGGGGGGGGGGTTGAATACAAACACACGATTTTTATCTTTCTAAATTGTTTATTGATATGTATCAAACAATTTACAGTTTGTTGCGGAACAATATTAAGGAATAAACCTAATCTAAACAAACTATGAGAATCACTAAGAATTCTTGCACTAGAAATAGAAATTAAGAAAAACTAGAACACTAAGGAGAGTATTCTATCACACAGTTAGTTCAGCGAGAAGAAAGGTTCGAGCACTTCACAAATGAAGTAGGATTTTCTTTTATATACTGCATGCATTTAATGCAAGTCAGTATACCTTTACACGTGGTAGCCTCTGGTTGGTTGCATGTTTTACTTCAGTAGAAAACCTAGTGGCCGCATGATGAACAAAGTAAGATCAGAGTTTGTTGTACAATTCTGGACAAAAGGGGTGTCCGTTCTGACAGATCGTACAAAAGGCGTGCAAGGGGATAAGACAAAAGTTGATTGTAGAGGAGGATTCATGATCAACGTCAGCTGAATGATTCTTTATCAGCGAATGATAAAGTTCAGCGTTCGCTGATGTGTTCTACTTGAAACTTCACGTTGAGTGGACAGGGCTTGGCTTCGCTGATATCCGCATCAGGTCACTAGTAGACTTTGTCGCTGATTCTTTGGCTTAATCTTTGACTTTAGCTTAGAACATGGTTGACGTGAAAGGTGTCTTCAGGGATCATAAGTAAACAACTTAAACTATCAGCGATCATCAGTGAGACTGAACAGGCCCAGGGCTGACCGATGAACAGTGTTCGCTGCATGCATATATTTAAAGTGCATGTTTTCATCAGCGATACTAAACAGACTTAGAATATTTTCTTTGATGACAAAACATTAATACTAAGGGTTTGGATCAACAGCGACAATGTTCCATACTGGTCGGAGGAGGTAGGGATGATATGTTGAATTTAGTGTGTAAACTTGAATTATGAAGTTCGGTGGGTGACATCGGAATTGTGGAACAATGTTTACAGGTCGTTATTGTCAGTAGTGAGTACTTGAACTCCTAGCGAGAGTATAAAAGGAGTTGTATGTATGTTATAGTTCAAAGGTTATGAAGAGATAACTCAAGTGATTGGTCAAAGGCATGCACCTACGGGTGAGCGGTTCTTTGGAGGCAAGAATTGTGGTTTCAAGAAAGACGTGGAAAAGGTAATAGTATGTAGCGCTCGGGTTGAAGGACCGTTGATTTAGGCGCGGTATTGTCATGGGAAAGGTCCCGAGTGAGGTTGTCGTTCAATATTGATCCCATGGGGGTAGTTATGCGTGAATTTAGTCACCCCTTCTTGTTGAACGAATGAAACTTGAATTTATTTCACGTGCGGTTGGACGGTGATTGAATACAGTAAGAATGGGAGCGTGTCTTCAGGATTGGTTCAACGTGGATGGATGGATATTTCAGATGATGAATGGGGGAGGCTTCTTACTTTTAGCTATGTATAAGTGTTTATGGGGTGTTGACGTGGTGGGAGTGTATGAATATTTGATTAACGGCAATGGGTCGTGGTCAATGTGGTTCGGGAAAGAAAGTACTGGTTACATCAGAAGAAAGTCAGATTTGGGGGAGTAATCTAGAATTGCATGCTATGTTATGCGATAAATGAACTCTGGAATGAGAGTTTAGTTGGAATGTTCAAGATTGATTTTATGTTGGCTTGGTGAATTGAGTGGTAATAAATTAGTGAAGAATTTATGTTGTTGTGGCATTGTATGTGGTGAAATTTCCTTTAAGGAAGTGAAGTTGTATGTGGAAAACCTTGTTGGGTCATGTTTTAAAATCATGAGACTTTGTGTGTGGACAAAAGTGGAAAGTATCTGATACGGTCGACCGGAAAGGTTGCAAGTATGTTATAACGAAATAACCGACCCAAGATAGTTGTGGTTAACTAAGAGGCTATTTTGAAGGGTCGGATACAGATACGGTTTTGGTCAGATTGGTTTGGACAACTGAGTTGAGCCAAGTTAGTTGGGTTGAAGAACGTAACCTTTTTGAGCCTCGAATGGAGGGAGGGGCAGCTTGGTGCGAAAGACATCCCTATAGTATGAGTTGGAGGGTTAGTGTATGATCTGGTTGTGCTTAATGAGACTTTGGAGATCTCATATTGTGTTTCACAGTTTCATCGTAGAGAGTACTTGTTGGAAGTTGGGATGGCAATGGCATTGCGAGGAATGCAAGCGATAAGAAGTTGACGTTTGATATAAGGTCGGGGATGATCTTTGACCTTAGAGTCAAATAGTTGAGGATCTAAGGGTGTGACCTTGTGGAATTGCAGTAATGGTATCATAAGGGGCAAAAGGCAACTTGGGGAGTCAGAGACAGATATGAGGTCCAAACATTTGAGATTTTTTTTGAAGATGGAATTCCGAGGACGAAATTCTTTTGAGGGAGGGATGTTGTAATAACCCAAGTCTTTACTGAGAGAAGGGTAAGTTTTGGTGCAAAAAGTTGAGGGGTCAAGTTGGAACAAAAACTATAAAGGGTAAAACCCTAATCATTTGCCTAAATTGATATCATTCCAACTTGTGTTTTAGGCGGCTGCAAGGGAGAAAGAGCAGAGAAGGGAAATCGGCTTTGGAGAAGAAGAAAGAAATCAAGGACCATTACTTGCAGTGTTGGTCAAGAGAGGTGATGATTTGAAGTTTATTCTCCATCAAAACCTTTTCAAGGTAATCTCTAAGCCCTTGATCCTTGTTCTGATTTGGGAAAATGTCACTGTATGGTTTTGGTTTTGAAATAAGGGATAAATGAGTTTAATCCAACAAGGAAATGGGTTTTTGGATGTATAACTCTTGTTTTAAGAGTGCTTTGCATGTTTAGCCATTGTTTTTAAGAGCTTATAAATTGTTGGAATCAAGTTTTGGTTACTCAAAAATGTTTTGAACTTGCGTGGTCTGATACTGGCAGAGTCCGGGACCGGAACCAGATTGGGAGCGGGATCCGGAATGGGACCGGATCCGAAGCGGTATCGGAACCCGAAATGGGACCGGATCCGGATTGAGATCGGAACCCGTATTGGGACCGGATCCACAATTGAGTCCGGAACTTTTGTTCAGACTCAGTAGTCTTTTGAATCAAGTTTCCTTTGAGGATTTGTACAAACGGTAGTGAGGGTCAGCATAAGATTTATTGCTCTTTTCTCTTTAATATTTTAGGTGTTTCACCTAGAGAGCTGAAGCTTTTGTGAGAAGTAGTGCGCTAAGACGACAGGTGAGTCTTTCTAACAAAAAATGTGTTGATTTATGTATTACTTAAAATGCATGAGATATGATGAGACTGTATGTTTATCCTTTATATGAAACTGCATGTTTTACTTGGGTTGAGAAAGTTAAGATATTATGTATGCATACATTTGGAAGTGAGCATGTTTTGGCTAAATATGGGGGTGTGGCCCACCAGTGCTCATACCGGGGGGTGTGACCCATTTATGCCTTGGGAGGTGTGACCCAATACGACAGTATGAGACTGACACGTTGTCATGGATGTGCGTGACTTCAGTGTGCCATATACATGGGTAGTTCTTGCATGTGAAAGTTTAAATGTTTTAAAGATGAGAAGAGTTTATAAATGCTTATAATTTGTTTAAAATATTTTATGTGGTGCAAATGTTTGTTTTTAGAGGGAACTCACTAGACCTCATGCTCTAACCCTCACATTTCAAAAAACTAAACCATTTTCAGGTAAGCACGTAGTAGAAGGCCCTTGTAAGGGCAAAGAGAAAGCGCGAGCGTAAAGCCTTGGATTAGAAGAAAGATGTTATATCTAGCATGATAGGCTTAGTCTTTAGAAATCTCAGCTGTGTAATAGGTTGATTCTGCAAACCTTGTGAAGTACTCATATGATTATGATTGTATTTTGGAGCCGTTTCGGCGAATTGCTTAATTTAAGTTGTTTAAGTTTTATTCTTTGAGTTAGGACTCAGATCTCTGCAAGCATAGTTTTTCAATATTATCTTGTTTATTTCAGAGTTTCAATTATGTCCATCTGAAAATCTCTTGTTCATAGTTATATTCATAAATCTTTTTAAAAGTTGCACATGTTAAGGGGGAGTTCAAGAGTTAAATCTGTGAAAAAGCTCATCAGTTTAGGGGAGCTTAAAAGAAAATAAGCAATGTTTGAGGGGTAGCAATGGCTTGATAATCAAAAGAAAAGCTTTTTGGAGAAGAAAAAAACTTAATCTGAAGAAAACAACTTTGATTATATCTCTAAACTTATATTCAGAATCAGGTCTCTGAGATTTCATCAGAGCCTCTGACATAATCATCAGAGCTCTGTGACTTCTTTGAGAAACTTCTGTTGTATTAGTTCTCTGATTATTTTCCTCATCAGAGATCGGATTTTCCAATAATTTTGGTAAAAGTGAAACATGAAATGGGATCATTTATGAGTATCAACCACATGTCACCTGATAAAACCTAACCGTGACGGTTGTTGGTTCCCGTATTTGATTAACAAAGATTATCTAATCTATTAGTTCAAATAAGATGTGTTGCGGAAGCGTATTTGAAGAACTAACAGATATGTTTATATAGAAACAACACAAAATACCGAATAAACAGTATATGAAGAACAGATGAATATCTCAAAGATTACTGTATTTGATATAGAACACTAAGAACAGATTTGACGTTAATTGTGTGTAAGTGTTTTTGCGTGGAAGATCTTTCTTATCGTTGTTGATGTTAAGGAAGAACTCAACATGAGTCTTCCTTTTATACTACTACAAAAGATCTATTCTAGACAAAAGGAATATTGCTACAGGAAAGAAAGGATGGTATGAACAGTTGGAAAACTTCATGCATTAAATGCGCTAATATCAACTTGGAAGGTGGTCCTATCGGAGTATGACACGTGTAGGAGTCAGACCATGCTTTGTACAAGTTGACGAACGTACCCTGGAACAGTAGCAGGATATTTCTGTAACAGTGGTAAGATATTCCTGTAATAGTGGCAAGATATTATAAATATCTTCCAAGTCATCAGTCTGAACAGAGGCTCTGTCAAGGGTGACAGAGGTTCTACGGCTCGGTCCTTTGTGAGCTTTCTTCTGTAGATCCTTCTTCGGTCCTTTGTGTGCAGTATTCTGTCTTTCTTGGGTCTTTGAGTTTCTTGAATGATCTTGCCTACTTCAGTAGAGCTTCTGTGGCACTCCGCAGAGCTTCTGTGGAAGTCTTTCATACTTGGCCTATTTTTCAATACTTCTAATATTATGAATATTTGGAGCTAATAGTGATCCTCTGGTGGTCTCAGACTTAGATTTCTGACTCCAAGATCTCTTCCCAGTTGAAAGTCTATCATGCTATACAGCAGAAGCTTTCCCTCATCGCTTTCCTGAATACTTGATAGGCCCTTCTGTTAGCATCGGTGTCGAAGTTTTCTTTCGTCCAAAGTAGAAGATCTGGCAGATCGTAGGGGTTCAAGTTCCTTATATCGGCATCTGAAAATTGATTTTCGGACCTGTTCTCCCTTTTGACTTCGTAGATGTTGTACCTGATCTTTGGAAAGGTTCTTGTTTGAGAGAATTTGCAGTAAATTACCTTTTCAATTTTGGACTCTGAGAAGACTTCTGCCCTTGCTTTTGGCTTTGTTCTGGTGAAGGTGTTGTCAAGGTCAGCTCTGAGTTGAGGATCTTCGATGTGTGGCGGAGGATTGTTCTGATATAGTTGTCTGTAAAGATACCTATACACCACCTCTTCCATTTCTGCATATCGTGTAGTTGGTGGTGGTATTGGTCTTCGCAGAGCATTTATTTCTTGTATTATCTCTGCAACCCTACCCTTTGTTACCTTTGCTTTTGGATAAAGGATCGGAATTTCTGATAGAGGATCTGAATTGAATGCCCAGTCTTCTTCAGGTTTAGGAGTGACAAAGGCATCGAATGAGCTTTTCATCAACTTCTCTGTCGTCTGAGGCATTGGCTTTTTCTTCTTTGGTTCTTCTGTCATGATATCCTTTCCTTTATCTTTGGCTTGAGGCTCATAACATGTTGCCTGTTTTGGACTTTCTGGGATTGCTTCTTCTGGTTTGGGTGTAGAGGTTTCTGTGGGTATGAAGGGGATTGCCTCTATAGTTTTTGACTTTTCAGTTTCTGAGGACTTTGGTGGGGATGGTTCTGTGGATTTTTCTTCTGTAAGCTCGGTTGTGGTTTGTGGAGGGATATAAAACGTCTTGCAGCTCTGAAAGTGGATACAAATTCCATTCTCTTTAGGACATAAGTAGCAGAACGTTTAGATCTTTTTGGTTTGTGGGCAATGGATTTTTTTCTTGGGTGTGTTTTGGGTTGGGTTTTTGATTTTGGTGGATAAATGGGAAGTTCTTCTGAGGATGAAGATGTCAGGATTTGAACTTGAGGGACATCTTTTTCAACCACAGAGGTGGTTTCCACAGAGGCTGGTGTTTCCTCTGTGGGTCTCTGTTGAGATCCCTGAGTTTGGGTTTGGGATGGGGGTGCTGAGGAAATTGGTTCTGCTGATATTGGTGGACTGCTTCCAGCTGTTTTCCTTTGTTTCTCCCCTTGTTTCTCCCTCTCAGGATGGTTTGATGGACCATGATGGTCATCATCAGAGTCATCATGATTTATATGTGACGTACCCTCTGCCCTGCATGAAGTATCTGATTTCTTTGGAGGAACAGCCCCTGCAGCTATCATCTTCGCGCACAAGTCATCACAGAGGCCGAGCAGTGTTTCAACCTCTGCTTCTGTGTTGAAACGCATTTTGCCGACGCTAGCATGAAACTCTCTGACGTAGTTCGCGTTGGCAGCTGTGAAGGCTCTGATGAACTCTGTCATTTGATCAAGGATTCCTTGCCCAAGTTCTGTGAGCTAAACTCTGGTCATGTAGTCAGAGGGCTTCATGGCTTGAGTGTTTTGCAGTGTTTGCTCTTGAACTTCTTCTAAGGCTTTCTTTAGGTCTTTAGGTGTAAGGCCCTTAGAAGTAGAGGAATGGTCTTTGAGTTTTTGCAAGAAATGTTTGACAGAGTCGTTGAATGCAGAGGTTGCGGCTTTTTCAAATTCTTCAGCATGTAGTCTGGCAGAGGTTGTGACAGAGGTTTCTGTAGCAGACTTCATCTTGGACAGAGCCCGTTGTACCTCTGTGGACAAGGTATCCATTTTGGTATTTAGACTTGTGATGGCTCTTGAAGTTGTTTCTGCAAAAGATTTGAAAGAGCTTTCCAACTCCTTCATTGTTTGGTTCACGGAGGTGACAAGTGTTTGGAACTCATCCCTTGATACGTGTGAACTCGTTGTAACCTCTGGGGGAACACATTCGTCCCCAGAGTGAGTCCCTGTTCCTGGGACACCTTCGTTCACCCCTATTTTTACGTTGAGGGTGGAAGGATTTCCTTCTGATCCTTGATGAGAAACTTGTGTTTCATCCTCTACAGAGGTTCTGTGAAGGTCAGTGTCCAAATCCACTCCAGAGGTGGGTATTGGAATGTTCTTCTGTTGACTTGGAGACTTGTCTAGAGTCTCTTTGTCACTGTGCTCTCTACTCCTCTCTGAAAGGAGGTTTGGCCCTATCGTTGTGTGCGTGGCAGAGGAAACAAATTCCTCTGCGGGGATGTCAGATGTGATTCTGGGCGATGAATCACAAACAATGGGTGAGTCCTTTGGAGAGGATTCCCCAGGAATGGTTTCCAAGGTTATAAAAGGCACAGAGGTTGAAAGAGTAACCTCTGGCTGGCTGGGTGGGGTTAGGATCGAGATGTGCTGCTCTTTTTCAATGATACCCTCTGCCGCTAGACCGGCGGTATCAGAAATGTGGGTTGCACTTGGAGGGGGTTGGGGATGTGTGCCTTCTACTTCTGCGGCATCTTTTTCTTTAGAACCCTCCGTGGTTTCTACCCTAACCTCTTCCTCTATTGAAATCTCTATGCTTACCTCTTCTTCTGCAGTTTCCACTAAAGGCGCTTCTGCTTCTGCTTCTGCTCTTAAGGAATCATAGATAAATTGAGATCCTATGAGTTTTCGAACGTGAGGGTGCATAGGTTGTGTACCTTGAGCTGCAGAAATGACTTCTATTGTATGTTGAGGGGTTCGACGTTGAGTGTCAAAACTAGAATGAGGTGGGGAAATGTCTTCTGTTATGCGCAGAACCTCTGTAGAATGATTGTGAATGTTCTGATCCAATGGTTCTGCGACCCATCCTGATGGATCTAATGTGTGAGCTATGTCGGGATTGTTGAGGAAGGCATTAAAGTCTCCCTGTTGATCTGTATGGATTATTTGGGAGGGAAGTTGCAGAGGTATAGTCTGATCTTCCTCTTCCTGTTCGACTTCCTCTGTAATGACCTGCAGAGGTGATGTTGGTTTCTTCTTCTTTGACTTCCTCTTCTTTGGTTTTGGAGCTCCCTCTTCTGTGGATTTGGTTTTTCGTTTCTTTTGTTTTGGAGGGGAGGGAGGTGCAGAGGATCTTGTTTCTGTTGTATGTGGTGGAGAAGAAGGTTGAGCTGCAGAGGTTGTAGTTTCCTCTGTGGTTTTCCTTTTCTTGCTCTTCTTTTGGGGTGTTGTTGCAGAGGTTTTTCTTTTGGGTGAAGAGGGGTATATGCTCTCTCTTTGGGCTTTGAAACGGTCTTGTACTGAATGATGTTTTTCTAAAGCTCTGGCCCATTCTTCTTCTATCATCCTCTCTACTATATCTACATCTAAGGGGGCTCCTAGACGCGGGGGTGTCACAGGACTTGGTTCTGGAGTCCTGTGGGCGCTTATATAGTCTAACTTCATCTCTTCATCGCTTGCATATGACAGAAGGTTCTTCGACAGAGGTCTGCAGTGGGGGTAGTTGTCTTCATGCTCTGTAGGAGTATTTTTGTTCATGGGATAAAGTTTTACAGTTGGCCCTTCCATTGGCCATTTCTCCATTAGAAGTAGAGGCTCAAAAATGACTCCTAGAATTCTTTGATATTGCAGAGGTGGCAGATACCCTGGTGTGTTCTTTTTGGCCTTTTGGGTTGCAAGCTTTCTGTCGATCGTATTCACTATCTCCTGCATCATGATGGTGGCATAATCATGTGGAAGATCGTAATAGATCCCATACATGATAGTCAGGATCTGGTGTGAGCTCTGGTCAGGGCTGCCCGTTTTCCCTGTTAGACAACGATTCAGGATGGAGAAGAGTGTATTCCACAGAGGTGGTAGTCTGCCTCTGCCGAAATCATTGCGTTTCCTTAGGGTTGTGTTATACCCTAACATCTCTACAAAACGACAGAGCTCCTCGTCCGTCGGAACCTCAGCATATTTCTTTATTCCAAGTAGACCTCTGGTTGGCAGGTTGAACTCAAGCGAGAACATAGTTCTATTGAACATGAGTTCGAGGTATTCAGATTTGTCTGGCTTCGAAATGTAGCCTTTTATCAAAGAATCATCTGAATCAAAACGACAACTTTGCCAAAATTGTTTCAGATATCGAGCCGGGATTTTGGTTGGTGTTTTGGAAAGGAGGGGGTATAGGATATGGTTTTCCATGATGTTTAGGAGAAGGGCATGGGCTTCGCCGAAGGCTGTGGGTGAGGGCACGCGGTAGCAGTTGTTTGATTTTAATGGAAGAACATCATCAAAATGTTCTTTGTTCAGAAAATGTTGAAGGTTGGTGGTTGGTGCAAAGTTTGCAGAGTCGCCGGAGTTTTCTGTTTCTGCATTTACGACGATGTTTGGGTTGTGGGAGTGCTCTGAATGTACTGGGGATTGTTGAGGAGAGTTCTCCGGAGAGTTCTGAGCAGCGTGGGAACTGGAAGCCATTTTTGCAAAGAAGAATGAAGATTTGAGAATAGTTGCAGGTTCGTCGGAGAAGAAAGTAAGTAAAGTTTTTGTGAGGAAAGGTAACTTTGGTTTTATACTGAGTATGTAACCGTAGAATCTGAAAGGGTTAATATTTTGAGGTGAATAATATTTGGGGTCCGCAATTGAGTGGTTACGGCGGGTTCAACTTTCCAGAGGCACGTACTCCATGTAGGTCCAATGAAAAGATGACACGTCATCTGTGTCAGTTATGACGAGACGTCATGGGCGGCCTTATTAAATGCTAGGCGCGTGGGCCTCTTTACCTCCACATGATTCTCACTCGTAGAAAAGTTACTGTTACTGTTACAGAAATGCCCAAAGTAAAAACTGACAGAGGCTCTGTTGATTTGAAAACTTTGTATTTCTTGCCTCTGTAGGTTGTACCTTCACAAAAAAATGGTTAAAAAGATCATGGAGAGGATCGATAAATTATTAGTATTAGAAACTCCTTTACAGAGGTTTTTGGACCTCTGTCAGAGCCAGCAGAGGCTCTGAGACAAGAAATTTCTTATATCTAATAATTTATAAACATTTTTGATCATCCAAGTTTTTGATTGTTTTTAACAATGTTTTTAGGACCTGTTTGAAAGCTGGTGTCCTTGAAAATTGTTTTTGAAAAAAGGTTTTGTGCAGCAAAAAGTCTTTTAAAACAAGTGTTGGTCTACAGAAGTTTTATCTTGTTGAGAGAACTCTGTAACTTATGACTTCTGTTGTAGTGTATTTGTACACGATGATTCTTTTTGAAATTGATACCTTAGGTGATTGACAGAGTTTCCAAGTTTATTGATTTATGATCATAACTTTTGCCTGCAGAACCTCTGTTGAACTCAGCAGAGGCTCTGTGACCTTAAATTTATAATAATGGAAAACTCAATATTCTTTTTGATCAAATTTCATTTGGAATGCTTTTAATAATGTTTCTAGAACATATTTAGAAATTTGTGTCCTAGAAAATTGTTTTCAAAAAGAATTTGTACGAGATACCAACCTTTTTGTTCTTCTTTGTCCGGCAAAGTTCTTTTCTTCTTTTGATGTCATCTCTTCCTTTGCTCCCCCTTAAATTATAAATCTCTGTAGATTAAGCAAGGTCTCCTATTTCTTCCCTTTGATCTAATCAATCTCTGTAGATCAAGTATGTTCTCCTTCTGCTCCCCTTTGACCTATGCTTGGTTCATATAATCAGAAGTAATGTATATAACATAGGTCAAGTGTATCAGAGGTTCTGTAAGGATTGTCAGAGGTTCTGAGGAGTCCTACAGAAGCTCTGTTGCTTTTAGAATTGAGATTTTAGAATTTGCAAACAAAAGTAAATTATTTACTAAAAAATATACACAATTTTGAAATGAAGATAAGATACTTACAGAGGTTAACTCATATTTATCATTCCTAATTTACCCACCAAGTAAATAAATCTTTTCTCATCAAGTGCCTTGGTGAATAAATCAGCAAGCTGAAATTCTGTTGGTACAAATGCATCTCGATGGTTTGGTTTTCAACATGATACTTCAGAAAGTGATACCTGATATCTATGTGCTTTGTCTTTGAATGTTGTACTGGATTTGCAGAGATTGCAATTGCACTTTTGGAATCACAGAAGATGGGAATTTTGCAGATGATGTGACCAAAGTCTTTCAGCTGTGTTTTCATCCATATAACTTGAGAGTAACAGCTAGCAGCAGCAACATATTCAGCTTCTGCCGTAGACGTTGAGACACAATTCTGTTTCTTTGAAGTCCAGCTTACTAATTTCCCACCTAGGAATTGACAACTCCCAGAGGTACTCTTTCTGTCGAGTTTACATCCTCCATAATCTGAATCTGTGTATGCCTTTAGTCCAAAACCAGAGTTCTGTGGATACCAGAGGCCAAGATTTTTGGTCCCTCTGAGGTATCTGAAGATTCTCTTTACAGCAATATAATGTGATTTCTTAGGATTAACTTGATATCTTGCACAGAGGCATGTGGCATGCATTATGTCAGGTCTACTGGCTGTTAAGTATAATAAAGACCCAATCATTCCTCTGTAAAGCGTTCACTCGACAGAGATGCCATTTGGATCTGAAAATAGTTTATTTCCAGTGGCCATTGGGGTTTTCATGACAGAGGCATCAGAGAGGCTATATTTTTCAAGTATGTCAGAGACATATTTTGATTGGTTTATGAAAATTCCTTCTGATGTTTGTTTGACTTGAAGTCCAAGGAAAAAGGTTAATTCTCCCATCATACTCATTTCAAACTCACTCTGCATGAGCTTTTCAAAATCTTTACATTTTTGTGCATAAGTAGACCAAAAAATAATGTCATCTACATATATTTGTACAAGAATAAGCTCATTTCCTTCTCCTTCAAAGAACAGAGTTGTATCAGTGGTACCTCTTTTGTAGTCGTTATTGAGAAGAAAGGTAGAAAGTCTTTACCATGCTCTTGGAGCCTGTTTCAGTCCATATATAGCCTTGTCGAGGTAATAGACATACCTTGGGTACTTTGAGCTTTCAAACCCTGGTGGTTGTTGGACGTATACTTCTTCTTGAATTTCACCATTGAGAAAAGAAGATTTTACATCCATTTGATATACTTTAAAACCTCTGTGGGCTGCGAAGGCTAAGAAAATTCTTATTGCTTCGAGCCGTGCAACAGGGGCAAAAGTTTAATCGTAATCTATGCCCTCTTCTTGGAGATATCCCTTGGCCACCAGTCTTGCTTTGTTTCGAATGATCACTCCATCCACATCCTTTTTGTTTTTGAAGACCCACTTAGTCCCTACGGTCTGTTTCCCTCGTGGCAGAGGTACTAGAGTCCAGACCTTGTTTCTCTCAAACTGCAAAAGCTCTTCTTGCATAGCATCCACCCAGTTTGGGTCTTCTAGGGCCTCAGAGATCTTTTTCGGTTCGATCACACTAATAAAGTTGGTAAAGAAACAAAAATTTGCAGAAGCTGACCTTATTTTTACCTTATCAGTGGGATTACGGATGATTTGGCTTGGAGGATGGCTTTTTGTCCATTGAGTTGTTCGTGAAAGATGATCATATGAGTCATCAAGTTGAACTTCTGTGGTTGAAGTGGTTGATGGTTCTGCCCATGTGTTTAGTTCAGCTTCTGTAGAAATGGGTACTAGAGTTGGAATTTCCTTCTCTGTAGGTATTGTGGTTTCATCTCCACTTTCCTCTGGTGTTCCTTCTGGTGTTGCTTCCTCTGTTGGATTTGTTAGAATTTGGATTACCTCTGTTGTTGAATCTTTTGTTGTATCTTCTGTTCGATTTTCAGTACCTGTAGTAGTTGTAGAAGAGGTATTAAAAGGATCAGACAGAGAGATACTTACTTCGTTTACGGAAGGTGATTCTGCATAGGTGATGTTGGTTCCCGCAGAGGGATTAACATCGTCGTTGACCATCTCTTGAAATAGAAGACCTAAATCTTCATTTATTTTTGAGATGCCAGAGGATTCGTTGTTTATCCCGAGTTCTGAACTGAATTGTTCAGAAGTCTTTTGGAATGAGTCATCAAATGACACATTGATGCTTTCTACTATCGTGCACGACTTCAGAAGGTAAACTCTGTAGGCTTTGGAAGCGGCAGAGTATCCGATGAACTTTCCTTGGTCAGCCTTTTCTTCAAACTTTCCTCTTGAGTCTCTGTCGTTTAAGACAAAGCATTTGCATCCAAACACATGGAGAAACTTGATGTTTGGTCGCCGTTTGTTGATCAATTCATAAGGAGTTTTGATGTGTCTTTTCACGATTGTTGACCGATTTTAGGTATAGCAAGCAGTTGAAATTACTTTTGCCCAAAACGTCATTGGTAATCCGCATGCAGAAAGCATGGTTCTTGCAGCCTCCACGAGCGTGCGGTTCTTTCGTTCGACCACGCCATTCTGTTGTGGGGTGCGAGCGGCAGAGAAGTTCTGGGATATTCCTTCTTCTGTGAGATAGGCTTCAATGACAGAGTTTTTGAATTTTGTGCCATTATCACTTCGTAACTTCAGAATTCTGCACTCATAAAGAACTTGGATTCTTTTCATTAGATTAATCAGAATGCATGGAACATCTGATTTCTTTCTGACAAATTCAACCCATGTAAATCGTGAATACTCATCAATTAAGACAAGTATATATTTCTTGCCACCTAGGCTCTGTATAGCGATTGGACCGCAGAGGTCAACGTGAAGCATGTACAGAGGCCTAGGACAAGACACATCAGTTTTGCCTCCGTGGGAAGCTCTTTTGAGTTTTCCCAATTCACAGGCAGAACATAAATGATCCTTATTAAATTTAACAAAAGGTAAACCTTTGACTAGATCAAGTTTTACCAGTTTATCTTGAGTATGAAAGTTTAAATTACAGAACCTGTTATGCCATAGCCAGGTTTCTTCACTCTTGCTTGCAACAAGACAAATGTTGTCCTTGTTTTTGGCATTGAAGTTCATTAGATACAGATCACCTTTTCTTTTGGCTCGCAGAAGTTCTATTCCGGTGTCTTCACTTAGTAGAGAGCAAAATGTTCTTTTGAATAGTACATCGAATCCTGTGTCACAAAGTTGGCTGACACTGAGTAGGTTGTGTTTTAGGCCATCCACATATGCAACTTTGTGTACGGTGATATTTTCTTTCTTTATGACTCCATAGCCTTTAATATGCCCCTTTTTGTTGTCTCCAAAAGTCACTGATCCACCATCTTGTTTTTCTTGGTACGTGGATAGAAGACCTCTGTTGCCAGTCATGTTCCTTGAGCATCCGGAGTCTAGATACCATATTGGCACATACTGCTTCTGCAAGACAATCATAGAGTTTTAGGTACCCATATCCATATGGGTCCAGTTTCGTCAGAATTTTTCAAGTTTGCCTTAGCATTTTTGAAATACATTTTATCTTTTGTCGAATAATCGGTTTGTTTCTCTTTAATATTTGATTTAGGTGAAGAGAGAAAACAATTTGAACTACTGAAATGATTATTCAACTTGAACATTAGATCAAAGCAATGACAGTATAGAACATCAGAAGTGATTTGCTTGAAATTATCATTGAAAGCTTTAAACTGGGCCAAAAGGCATTACATTCTATTCTAGCATATGACTTCCTATTACAAGAAGATTTATGTAGATTAGATTGTTGGCAAAAAATTTTGTTTGTAGCAGCCTTCTGTAAGTCCCTTCTGTGGTGAACTTCTACTGATTTCACTGCCACAGAGGAAAAAGATTTGTTAGGTTTTGGCCGTTTACCCTTTTGTTGCCATGTTGGATTCTCTTTAATTTTTAAGGGTTTTAAAAACTTTGAATCTTTTGGATTTTGAGTGGACATTAACTTCTGTTTTTTGAAATTTTCAAGCTCAATAGAGGTTTTGGCTTGTATGCACATATCCAAAAAGTCTGGACAGATTGGAATTCCAGTGATTTTCTCCTTTGGAGGAATAGTTCTGTTAAGAACTTCAGAGGTTTGTTTAATAACCTCCGAGTCACAAGGAACCTTTTCTATTTTGTCAGTCTCTGATTCGTCAGATGATGAATCATCCTTATATACAGAGGTTGAGTCATCAAAATTTCTTTCGACAGAGGCTGGATTTTCCGAACATGTGTCATACTTGCTTTCTTCATCTGAAAAATTATTTTCTAAGTTAACAGAGGTGTCTGATAAGATCTCTTCAGAGAGTTTTTGATCTGTAGAAGGTGTACAAAGATTTTTCAAAATATCTATTTTCCCAATTTCCATTATTTCTTTTTCAATTATATTTCTTAGTTTTTCTTCTGAAAAGATTGGTTTGAACTCAAGTGCTTCTGCAGATAACTTCTTTTCAGAATCTATTGTGCAGACAAAAGCAACTTTAGTTTGAGTCTCTGGTTTACCAAACTTGAAGATTCCTATCTGATCTTGAGTTTTCAGATATCTCTTTGGTTTGGATCCTCTTTTGACAGAGGTTGAAGGTGATAAATCCGTGTTTTCAAACCACACATTTATCATCTTCATGGGTTTCCTTAAGTGAGGTTCCCCAGATACTTTTACTCTCTTACTTACAGAGATTAAGTTTGGAAAATTAGGTTTGTTGATTTTTCCTACAGCAAATAGAGATGACAGAGGTTTATTCTTTTTGTTTTCTGTACCTTGATTAATATCACTGTACCCAATACCTCGCCTTCCTATTTGAGTATTTATTTTCTCATACACCTTTTGTGCATCACGATAATTTTTAATTAAAACATCTCTTCTAAGCAGATCTTGCCAAATGACTTCTCTTTCCTTTTGAAAATATTCCTTAAGAGCAAAAATGTTTAGTCTGTCGCTCTCAGAATCTGAAAGTTCTTTTGTTTTGGATTTTAAAGATGTATTTAATTCAGAAATTCTCTCTTTTAAAGGAAATAGATTCTTGTTCCAGTGTGCTTCTAATTCTTCCTTTTTTTTGAAATTTTTTGCTTTTTCTTCAGTGAGAAGTCTAGCTTCTCTTTCATAAAAAGTGAGCTTTTTCTGAATATCATCACAGGTCTTTTTCAGTTCAATATTTTCAGTTTTAATTATAAGTAAATCAACTTCTGTAGTACTATAGGTGGAGTTTGAAGTAGATACCTCAGTGTCAGAGTCGGAGCTGATTTTTGCCATGCCACAGAACAAGGCATTGTTGGTGTATTCATCATCAGAGGTTGTATCTGACTCCCAATCTTCCTTGTTCACTACTTTGTTCGCCATGAGTGATTTTTGATCATAATACTCAGCTTTCTTTTTGTAGAAAGCTGAGTCCTTCTGTGGGCGATTTTGCCTGCTTCTGCATTCATTTGCAAAGTGGCCTGGCTTTCCACAGTTGTAGCAACCTTGGTTCTGGGAAGTATTACCAGCACGATCGTCGGACTTCTGTCGGTCACCACCTTTTTCCGATCTGCATTCATTAGCATAATGACCAGGCTTACCACATTTGTAGCATTCTTGTGGTGTGTAGCTTGCCTTGTCATCTGACCTCTGTCGGTCATTTCCTCTGTTGTATCTTTCACTCGACCTCTGTTGGTCGTTACTTCTGTCGTCTGACCTCTGTCGGTTAGCTGATTCTTCTCTTCTTCCTTGATCCCTTCTACTCCGATCTTCTCTTCTTTCTCTATTATCTCTGCCATATCTTTCATTACCATAACTCTTTTGGTTTCCTCTGAATTCTCTTGTCAATAGAGCTAAGGATGTTGCTATTGATGCCAGAGTGATCTCTCCCTCTTCCATAATCTCTTCATCTTCGCTGTCAACTACCTTTTTCTTTTTCCCCTTCTTCTTTTCCTTTGTCGCTCTTTCTTTCATCGGCCTCTCTTTTTCTTCTGCAGATTTGCTAACCAAAGCAAGAGGTGAAATGGTTAGTGTCTTTGCTTGTGCTACTTGAGGCTCTTGACCAACTAATGTTTTTGTATCCCGATTCAAGAAAGTACAATGCCTTTCTCTAGTAATTTTGCTAGAGTGGTCAGTCAAGCTTTAGAGACAAGGTAATGGCACTATGGACATGTAAAACAAAACAAAAGTTACATGTAAACAGAAGCAAGTCACATGGGTGTGGCCTGATTTCATCCATGAACCACTACTTCTCCATAGAAAATCCATGAATATTTCGCTATACTAAAAAAATTAAGTATTTGGAACTAGCTTATTCGATGCCTGTCTCCATCGGGAGTTCCTGGAATGCTGGGAAACCTCTCAATGATGGAGTTTGTCCTAAAAGAACTAATTGGTCCAGGGTATGGCACCTTCATACTGTATTTAGATACAGACTATGTGTGTCTGTTTTTCATCTAGTATTTAGATGCTGTCTAAATATCGTCTATAAGATGCTAGATGAAAGCAGATAAGTCTGTTAATAAACTAAATTTATAAGTTTGAAGTAAAATCCTAGAGTACTTTGCTTGAAATATAAAATTAAATTTTTAAATGAATATAGAGCCTCGTAAGTGGTTAGAGAATGTTGTTTCAGAGTCATCAAATAAAGAGGTTATAGTGAGTTTCTGGGACAAATTGTACAGTGATTTTAAAAGTTCTGGGAATATTGAAGAGAGTGTTAAGAGCAGTACAAGGATGAAGTAATACAAATATTGAATAAAATAGAGCAAACAAGCTATGTGATGAGTGAGTTAGAGTCTGCTAAAGAACTTTCTGTTTTGGAAACAAAAATGAGAAAGGAAAGAAGAGTGTCAGAGAATTTATTGAAAGCTGAAATCAATACATTACAGAAGAATAATAAAGATCTCCAGCAACAACTTTATGACTTAAAGACTCAACCTGATTTTAAGCAATGTGAATGTGATTCCAAATCAAACCTGATAATCTCTTTAGAAAAGAAGAATGTTGATTTGTCAAAAGCTTTAAATGATTTTAAAGAAGAGATGATAATGAAAAGACATGTTTTTGAAAAAGAAAGAAATACATTTGAAACCGAAAGAAATATATTTCAACAAAAGTTTTCTGATTTTTCAAAGAAATGTATTAAGGAAAAGAATGTTTTGGAATTAAAATGTATCAAACTTTCAAAACAAATTTTTGATTTTGAGAAAGTTTTGATTCTTGAGCGTGGAAAATTTGAGAACGAGAAAGCTATTTTTGAAACTGAACGCATATCTTTTAAAACGGAGAATAGTGAGCTTTCAAAGAAAATATCTGAGTTGGAAATAATGTTGGAAAAGGAGAGAAAAGATTTTGTTAAACAGAGAGATATTTTTGAAAATGAAAAGAAGTGTTTTCAAAAGAAAAACATGGAAATTTTCAAAGAAATATCTAAGAACAGTTTTGATGAAGAAAGAGACATCTTTAAGGCTGAAATTACAAAGCTTACAAGGAAGTTATCTGCTTTAGCAACGGAGGTTATGAAAGAGCATAAGATCAAGTCTGATCTACAAAAGGCATTTGACCTGACTGTTCAAGAAAGGAATGTTCTATCCGGTAAAGTTCAGCAATTGGAAGCAATTAAGATCAGAGTTAAATCATCTGAACAATTCAGTGCCGATACTATTGATCAATCGCCGAATGATGGTTTAACTGATTCTGATTGTTCATCAAAGACTGCTTCTAATTCTGTTCATGAACGTTCTTCTGTTTCTTCGACAACGTCTGTCAAATCAAAAGATCAGATGCGACCTTCTAATCCTTTCTACAACCGTGATGCTACCAGTTCAGATACACCTATCTACAAGCCTGTAAAGATGGTTTGGAAAGTTAAAGGATCTACTCCTGAGAAAGATGCCCCGAAATCATCTGTTCCTCCACCGAAGGTAAACAAGAAGCACAATGCTCACAAAGGTAAGTCTTTCGCTAAACCTAATCCTATATATTCTGCAAATTATTTGATTTGGTTGGCACAAAAGAAATTGTGTTTTTCTTCTTGTGGAACTCATGATTTCATTAAGCAAGAAAATGTTCATTTTTGGTCCGGTACTTATAGTATTCCTTCAAAGAGATCTGCACCTAACACACTAGGACCCAATCCCCGTTGGGTACCAAAATCAACTTAATCTGTTTTGCAGGTTCATCATGTGTGGTGCTGAATGAAACATATATATCACACACATGAATGAAAACAGAAGAGAAGCGGGGCAAATTTTTGAAGAGTACATGTGCCATTAAGGGGGAGTAAAGGAACCAATGGTTTCTAAACACATCAGTTTAGAACCCGGACTTCAAAGAAACAATGGCTTCTAAACATATCAGTTTAGGACCCGTTCTTCAACGTTTTTGACTTCTAAACACATCAGTTTAGAACTCGTATTTCATTGTTTTATACTTTGACTGTTTCATATACTAATTTTGTTTCATTAAGATCTTTTGCAGATTTTGAGGGGGAGCTTATCTGGTTGTTAATCAGTCTATCATGATTTGAGGGGGAGCTTAAACGTTTTAACTGTACGTATCTTCTGAACTTAATCTGAGATTGTTTGAAAGAAGAACGACTCTCAAACATGAAAAATGTTTTCTTAAATGTTCAAACCACTTCTCGATTCTCAAATAGATTTTATGAATACTAGAAGTGTGATTTTAAATGTTTTACATATATATATATATACATATATATATCTCGGATTCTCGTTACATCAATTCTGACCGTGTGTTTCCAAAGATTAATACTTGCGTATTATCTTTTCTATACTTTCAAGTATTCTTACACACCGGTTCAGCTTCATATTGACTTTGTTATTACCATGTCTCAAAACGAAACATTTTTCGATGGTAATACTCCCGTTTGAATTTTCAAATTTTGATTGGGCATCATATTCATTTTAGCGTAAGAGCTTAAACGTTTCATTCAAAGATTGTTTACATTTGGTCATATAAACAAAATATCCAATTCTTTGATACCCTAACCTTACATGATTATCATTCATGTTATTTGATCTGATTGATACATTGTCAGATTCTCAAACAAGTCTTTCAAATTCATTTCATTCATTCAATATTTTTGGTTTGAGAAATCTTCAAAGATCAAATGCTCAAATCTTCATGATATTATTGAAGAGCATACTTTCTGATGGCAATGTTAATCAAATGTCGATATTCTTAATTGTTCAAGATAAATTGTTGAACAACACAACATTTTAGGACAAAATTTCATGGGAATCAGTGTGAGGATTTACAAAACTTATATTAATCCACGTTAACCAGTGTTTCGTACCCAAGAAGTTATCCTTGAGTGATTGAGGGGTGAGGGGTCGAAATCAAAGAGTGGGGGAGATTACTCATCCGGTTGAGTATCTCATTGTGCCGAGGTAAAATGTAAATCAGAGTTTGGTTAGAAGTGAGCGGATTAAAAAAACAGAAAGAGGGTGTGAGAACAGAGTTAAAAGAATAAGAGAACTCTGCACTATCCACTTTCTGAGCCGGGCAGCCACATTACTGATTGGTTCACATTCTTTGGTGACCATCATTGAAACAGGCAACTAGCCCATGCCAACTCTTGCATTTAACCCCACCAGCTACTCATTTCTTTCTTAACAAAGAGATGTTTCATTTTTCTTGGGGACGCAACATATCATTTATCTGATCTTCACTCTGAAGGTCTAGATATTGAAAAAGAAGGAAGTTTGCCCCACTTTCGCTCTTCATTCATGCACATTGAGTCCGTGGAAAACTTGTTGCTGTCTCAACAGTTTACACACTTTGAGCCTAATTTTCAAGCATAAGTTGCTTCATTCTTTCTACACTTGCACGTACACACAAGGAATATGTTTTCTTGTCATAACGTTCATATAAATTCTTTTGTGGTTTTTCGATAATTGAATGGAAGCCCTGGAGGAGTGAACATCAAAAAGCTCCTTTCCAAAGTGCATTCGTTGTACTAAGTGGCTCCGTGCAACTTACATGCATTATAACCGATTCATTCGTTGTTTCAGGGTTACCACTTTATTTTGTCCGAATTTGAAAAGATTCGGATAAATATTTTTGGAATTGACGGATATTCAGATCAGAAGGAGGAGATTGTTATTGATATTCAAGGATCGCTGAAATTGAAAAGAGAATTTTGATGATCATGATACTCACAATCATCAAAAAGGGGGAGATGATATGAAAGCTTCAATTTCAAGATAAAGTGAAGTTTTATTGACGTCAAGAAGATCGAGATAAAAAGTACATGATGTTTCAAGATGTTTTCAAGATGTTTCGAGATGATTCGACAAAGATTCAAAGTTCAAAGATTGTTCATTGTTCAAGAGATGAAGATACGCAGTTCAAGATATTCGAAAAGCTCAAAACCCCGTTAAAGCTCAAAAGCCATTACATGTTCATAGACCGAAGATATATTTCAAATCTCAAAGATGCAAAGATCCGTGCTACGACGTTTCAAATATTCGTGTTACAAAGATCGGTGATTCGAAGATTCAAGAAGATGAAGATTTTGTTTTTGAAGACTTTGACCAACACCACAAAGATATGAAGTTCGTGTTTCAAGAACTTGATGACTATTTGAAGATGAAGATCCAGTTGAAGACTAAAGCAGTCATATTGGATTTCTGAAGACAACGCCTACTTGAAGATTCTTCAAAGTTATTTTTTCAAAGATCTATCTTCCTTCAAAGCGAAGAGGAAGACTATTCAAAGAGTTAAAGTATTGAAGATATGAAGATACAAAGAGCTGAAGACTATCGTCATCAATTTTTTAAATCTTGAATCCATAGGGGGAGATTGTTAGTGCATAAAATGTATTCAAGATTTAATATGCATTTGTATTAATTGTAAAGAGTAAAATGTATTTGTCAAAGTCAAAGTAAGGGCTTTAAAGGTCAAAGTCAAAGTAACTAAAGTGATAGTCAAAGTGTATAAATAGGATTTGTAGAGATGTAAGTCATTTAAGTAAGTCATTTAGAATTGTCTCATACGTGTGTAGTGAGAGAGGTGAGCATAGAGAGGGATGACTTTCTAGAGAGAGAGTTTAGAGAGAGAAAGTGGATCTCATTCTCATCTTTGTATTCTTTCTCTATTCTATGAAGATCAAAGTGTTTACATCATTGTTACTTGTTTAGATCTGGGATAACATAAGCCACCAACATTACTCAGAGATGAGTACCCTCAGTGGAAGATACGAATGATTCACGTCTTCGAGGGTACTGATAAAGAACTCGTCTACTATATTAACAACCCCCCTTTCGTACCAATGATCACAGTACCCCGTGTACCTTCCACAGACGACACTCCAGAAATACCCGAGCACGAAAAACCAAAGACCAAAGACAACTGGTCAGACCCTGATTGGGCAAAATATGAAGTTGCTCAGAAGACTAAGAGACTTCTGATAATGGCCATACCCAATGACCTTTTCCAATCCCTAGATGCGTGTGAATCTGCATACGATCTGTGGAAGGAACTGGAAAAACAACTGGAGGGTGGGTGTGATCCCACAATGACAAGTAATAAGAGTAAATACACAATATATATGAATCAAAGAAGTACACCTCTATATATATGATTGAAGAACTTGCAGCTTACAACTTCACAGAAGGTTGAGAGGTTTACAAAGTGGAAGGAGGCTGCGAAGATAGAGGCGTGTGTTTTTTTGTATGTTTAATGTTCTATGTTGTGGTCTAACCTAAAAATACAGATAGTATACTATATATACTATTCCAAGTTTGACAACATGTCACATTTGGTCCCTCAACTATAATACTACATGGTACAAGATAATGTAACATTAACAATCTCCCCCTTTGTACCAATGTAGAGCCATAAGCTTTAGACATTCATTGGAACCACTTGTGTCTTCCGAAGCCCGAAAATCAACTCGAATCTTCTTAGCGCGTTCCGGTAGTCTACTCGATATTTGACGGCATCCATTACTTCCTTTATCAACGCCTTTTGTTTCTTCGACAGCTTCTCTTCTCCTTTAGCATCCAATCGTAATCTGCTCACTAGATGAATCTGAATCATCTTGAAAGTTCCGTCGCTGAATTTATTTGCATCAGTGACTCTCATGAATTTCTTCTCTGAGGCTGAGTCAATGAACACAACTCCAAGATCTGGTTTGCTCAGCACGGTGTAAGCTTGAACACTCTGAATATCTGCCAGATCTAGATTCGGAGGTCTGATGTTGACTCGTTCTTGACGCGCTTCCAAGGCCATTTGAAAATCCTTAAGATATGAAAACTTCAGGATGTTCTTCATGTACCTCTTCAGACTTTGATAAGCATCTGACCATTCTCCCTTCTTTTTAGGATCTCGAGACAGGATTTCATACAAGTTGCAAACGTCATTGAGCTGTAGTTTCTGAAAATCTGCCTCATTAAAGACTAGTTCTGAATCATCTGATCTCTGAACGGTAAATACTGGGTACCAAACCTTTGAAAGCTTTCGCGATTCTATCTTCAGTACTCTTCTGATCGGTTTGTCAGACTTTATTGCATTGGCGTTCAGCGATTCATATCTCATGAAATAGAGATATTCAGTTCTGTGCTTTTCTGGCCAGTCTTCAATCCCGTAGACTTTTTCCCAAGAGATTGGCTGCATGACCCTTACAAACATATTGCTTCGTAAGATTTCCTGAAAGGGAGTCATAATTCTGACTCGTAGGCCAGTCGCCACAAATCCTGGTTCATTCTGGATAATGTCTTGGAGAAGTCTGATTTCTGCTTGAAGCTTTGGATCTCTGAGATGTTCAGCAGGTTGTAGGTTGATAACGATCGGAGCTTGCGGTTGAATTACTTGAGCTTGAGCTGGAGTTATTGAAGTATCTGTTTGTTGAATAGAAGATCCTGGAGCTTCAGTCTCTGAATCTAGAGCAACCATCATAGTATCAGAAGAATCAAACACATTTGCAATTTCTTGTTTGATCTGCACCGTTGTTCGTTCGGGCTCTTCATCTGAATCTATGATTATAACGTCTGTCGTCCAATCATCTTCTGTTCTATTGTCACTAGCCGAAGGCTTTTCAACCCCAGCTATGACATCAGCTAGAATATCGAGATTCTCTGAGTCAGTGGCTCCTTTACTTGTATCCTCGGACGCTTTACCGGAAGATGTCTCAGTTTCTTTCTCTACTGCAGTGCTCTCAGAAGCAGCAACTGTACTTGTTCCAACACCTGTACCTGTACCTGTACTCTCCCCCTCATGGTGATCTGGATCATCCTGATCATCATGTCTTCTTTTCTGAGCGGTTTCAGCTTGAACACCACAAGCCAGTTCGACTACTTCGACCCTTTTGACAATCGAATGAAAGCCAGCCAAAAAGGAATCTGCCATGTTGGAGATTGAGGTATTTAGCTGCTCAAATTGGGGAACAAGCAGTGGATTGGTGGTTGATGAAGCTTGAGGCGGTGGTGGAGGTGGAGGTGCGGTTTGTTGACGAAGCAAGCTAATAAGATCGACATCCTCGCCTGGTTTTGGATCGTGTTTGGCAAGAAGTCGTGCAAGCAGCTCTGACTTGAGTAGATCTTCAGGAGCATGATTTAACGGGATCGATGTTGGATCTTGTTGAACGGGTTCGGCTCTAGTCAGTTGAGGTTCAGATGTAGAAGATTCAGCCGGTCCTTTACCTTTCAAGCTCCATGAGTTTTTGTTCAAGAACCATTGGTGGAAAATACCTTTTTCCTTCCAAAACAGATTTTTCAGGATTATCCTTTTGAGTATTTTCTTTTTCCTCTGGTTCTTTAACAATATAACTCTCAAAATAATCATTTGGTAAGGTTTTTTCATTATCTAATGCCTTGGCATTCTCTGGACCATACCAAAAAGGAAGTTGCATTCTAACAGTGATTTTTCTTTTTGTTTCTTCCTCAGCCTTTTGTTCTTCCTCATGAAGTTGTTTGATTTGATAGCAAGGATGTGTAACAGGCATAAACCATTCAAATTCATACTGAGTGGGAGTTTTAGTTATGGCATTCCTTAGGTACTGAGGATTGTCATATCCAATACCCCACTTTGCGTTATAGTATCTGAATTTGTTTGGCTTATTCATTTGAATTGTTTGTTCTGTTTGACCTGCTTTGTACAGTTTATCTTCCAGATCTTTGATATTTTCACTCAGCTCTTCATTTCTTTCTTTATAAGCATGTAAAAGACTTTCAAACTCGCTATTCTTTATTTCTGAACTCATTAATTTTTCCGATAGTTCAGATACTCTATCTTGAAAGTACGCATGACCAATATCGAATTCAGTCTTTTTCTTTTTTAATTCAGTAATTTGACTGTCTTGTTCTATTAGTCTTTCCTTTTGAGTTGAAATTATTTCATTAGCAATGTTCTCATCAGCTTTTAATTCTTCTAACCTTTGTGTTAAGCATGCTTGTTTAGAAATAAATTGATTATAGAAATCGAAATATACCTGTTCTGAAGTAGACTCTGCTCCTTCATCATTGGCTTCTTTGGTCATGAAGCACATCTTTGTTTGAGCAGTAGTCTCATTATTAGCTTCATCATCAGAATGATCAAGCCAGTAATCCTCTTCTACCTTTAGTGCAATACCCGATTGCTTCTTTTCAGCAAGCAACAACTTGTTTTTGTAGTAATTGGTATCTTTCACTATCTGCTTCCAGCACTCCTTCGCGAAATGACCAGGTTTCCCACAGTTGTAACAGGTCTGTGGTTCTTCCTTTTTCTCAAAAATCTTTTTCTCCTCTGGCCTCTTGTAATCATTTGGCCGTCTATACTCAGTAGGCCTTTTGTACTCTTCCGGCCTCCTGTATTCTGCTCTTTTGCTTGATTCAACATGCGCCCTATGCTCAAAGTTCTTTGAGCCCGACGCATACCTCTGATTATTAGAACCAGGACTTTTCCCAAATTTTCTCTGAAAAGAACTGGTAAGCAGAGCCAGAGAATCCTTCATTCTCTCTATTTCTTCTATCCCACTTGCTTCCTCCATTTCTCCTTCAGACTGGTTCTCCTCATCCTGGGAGTATCCTCTGCTTGAAATCAACGCAAGTGGATCTTGCTCTTCATCCTTCATCCCTCTTTTATCTTCATTCTTCACTTTCCTATTCTTCTTCACTTTCTTCGCTTCAGCATCATCTTCATCCTGCTTCAACGTTTCAAACATCTGTTGTAGAGGTAATTCTGATAGCTTAGCATTCTGCTTCATTCGGTGAGCGTACTTCTTCCATTCTGGTTGAAGAACGGTCAGGAATTTTACGTTGTGCTCAATAACCTTCCTCTCTATTTTGAATCTGCTTAGCTCATTCAATATTGTGGTGAAGCGTACATAAGCAGAGTCAAGAGTCTCTCCTTCTTTCTGTTTGAAGCATTCGTATGAGTTGATGATGGTTGAGATTTTCATTTGATTCTCTACTTCAGATCCTTGAAATAACTTTATCAGTTCATCAAACATGGCTTTACCAGATTGATTTTTGCTGTCTACCCTCCGATAGACATTATCGGTCAAGGCCTGAATAATTAGAGATTTCGCCATTTTATCTCCTTGGTACAATTTCTTCTGTTCAACAGAGTAGTGAATCGGTAGAACAGTAACAATATCTGGAATTGGATCACCATCAATAGCAATCCCTCTTCTTGTTATAGGCTTCATTGGTCCATTATCTAGAGAATTGATAATGAATTCTCCGTTCTCTTGTCTATCTACCCAGTCTAGGAATCTGTCTTTCCAAATTTTGAATTCTGATGTAAAGAGAACCGGAGGTTTGTCTTTGGAACCAATGGATAGCACATCTCTTGTAGTCATTTAATTACTTGTCTGATCGTTTTATCTCTTGTTCAGTAGCTTTCTTTTTCAACAAACTCTTTCTGTCTCTGCCTTTGTATGGGTTGCGAGGCTACTGTTTGCGATGCAACAAAAAGTCTCAACAATCTGTTGCGAGGCAAACAAAGTATCGCAATGAAATTGGATCGCAGTGAACAATTGAGATCGAAACTAAGTCTCGCAGTCAACAATTGCGAGGCAAACACCAAACCAACAAATCGCAATAACAGATTGCGAGGCAAGAAACAGATCGCAATTAAAAATTGCGAGGATCGCAGTCCAAAGATCCTGAAAGTTGCGAAGCTCGCAGTCCAGAATTTTAGAAGGTTGCGAGGCTCGCAGTCTTAATTTCTAGAAGATTGCGAGGGGTTTGAATCTTGCGAGAGATATGAATATTAGTTGGTTGCGATGGTTATGATGATTTTTAAGCAGATGTTCAAATGAACTAAAAAATGCTTGAAATTTTGAACGAGTGTTCCTGGGTAATTTCTGGGCACTTTTATAACCTTGAGTTTTGTCTAAAAACCAACCTAACCTTGATTTGATGAGCAAAACAGTGAGTTTTACTCAAAACAGAGACTTCGTGAAAAACAGAGAAGATGCACGTATTGATCTAATTTCCTGGTGATATGCGGAATTAAATACACAGGAAATTTCTATTTTCACTTCTTGATCGATTCCAACAACTAGAAGAACTCCAGAGACCAAAATCAACCAAAAAAAAATTGAACTTGAAGAATACAGATACGTACAACTTTTAAGAACAAATCTGAACAAAATGATATTAAGCTCTGATACCAATTGTGATCCCACAATGACAAGTAATAAGAGTAAATACACAATATATATGAATCAAAGAAGTACACCTCTATATATATGATTGAAGAACTTGCAGCTTACAACTTCACAGAAGGTTGAGAGGTTTACAAAGTGGAAGGAGGCTGCGAAGATAGAGGCGTGTGTTTTTTTGTATGTTTAATGTTCTATGTTGTGGTCTAACCTAAAAATACAGATAGTATACTATATATACTATTCCAAGTTTGACAACATGTCACATTTGGTCCCTCAACTATAATACTACATGGTACAAGATAATGTAACATTAACAGTGGGGCCAAAACTCAGAAGAACCGCAGAGCCCAATGCATCAACGAGTACTACGCAATCAAAGCTCTGCCGACCGAAACTCTGCAGACAACATATGATCAGTTCAACTCTCAAATCAACAAGTGCAAGAAGTTCGGAATCCACAGAACCTCTGAGGAGAACAATATCATGTTCCTAAAGAGTCTCAATGAAGAATGGCTCCAGTTGTCTATGTCTCTGCAAACAAATCAGGACTTAGACTCCTGGACTCTGTCAGATCTCTATGGAACGTTGGCAGCCCAAGAGCCTCAGATTGCACAAGCAAAAGCTCAAATCAATGCACCTCTTGCGCTGGTTAGTAAGGCTACAGAAACTAAAGAGAAGCCGAAGAAGGAGAAAGCTGTAGAAGAAAAGAAGGAGAAAAAGAAGAAGATCTTGATCATTGATAGTGAAGAGGAGGAGGTGGTGGAAGAAGAGGAGGCAACTATGGCCTCGATAGCTAAATCGTTAGCTCTTTTGACAAGGGAATTCAGCAGAGGATATCAGAAGAAGTCTGGTAATGAACGCTATGGAAGAGATGACCGTGGAAGAGAAGGGTCAAGTGACAAGAACGACAGAGGTGTCGACCAACATAGGTAAAATGACAGGAATGACAGAGGTGGTGACCGACAGAGGTGGTGACCGACAGAGGTCAGACGATAAAGCTGGCAACGCTCCACAGAACCAAGGATGTTACAATTGTGGCAAGCCAGGCCACTACGCCAATGAATGCAGGAGCAAATCAAACCGCCCTCAGAGGGATTCTGCTTTCTACAAAAAGAAAGCAGAATATTATGCTCAGAAGTCACTCATGGTGAATCAAGAAAACTGGCAGTCAGATACATCCTCTGACGAAGGAGAAAAGAAGAACGCCCTATTCTGTGGCATGGCAGAGGTCAACTCCGACTCCGATAGTGAGGTATCCACTTCTGACTCTAACTCTAATCAAGCAGAAGCTGATTTGCTTAAACTGAACATTGAATACACAGAACTTCAAAAGACCTGCGAAAGTATTCAGAAGAAGCTTACCTTCTTTGAGAGAGAAGCTAGACTTCTCACTCAAGAAAAGGCTAAAATCTTTCAAGAAAAGGAAGAAATTGAAACAAACTGGAACAAACACCTAAATCCTTTGAAAGAAAATATTTCTGAACTTAACTCTGCCTTAAAAGCAAAATCTAAGGAACTTATGGACGCTGAGAGTGACAGAATGAATACTCTAGCTCTTAAAAATTATTTTCAAAAGGAAAGAGAAGTCCTCTGTCAAGATTTACTCAGAAGAGATATGTTAATTAAGAAATATCAAGATGCACAGAAGGTGTACGAGAAAATTAATACACAAATAGGGAGACGGGGAATTGGCTTCTGTGACATAGATCCATACACAGGAAACAAAAGAAACAAGTCTCTGTCCTCTCTATTTCATATTGGAAGTACAAGAACACCCGGTTTTCCAAATTTACTCTCTGTAAGCAAAAGGCGAAAAGTCTCTGGTGAACCTCACAGAAGGAAACCTCTGAAGATGGTAAATGTGTGGTTTGAAAACACATATCTACCATCATCAGCCTCTGTCAAAAGAGCCTCAAAACCTAACAAATATCTGAAAACACAAGATCAGATAGGAATCTTTAAGTTTGGTGAACCCGAGACTCAATCCCAGGATGCCTTTGTCTGTACTATAGATTCTGAGAAGAAATGGCAGAGGCACCTGAGTTCTTGCCTGCTTCCACAGAAGAAAAACTAACTCATATTTCTGAAAAGGAACTATTGGAAATCGGTGAAAACAACATTTATGATAGCTCCAGTACTTCCAATAAAAGTCAAAATCTCTCTGAGGAAACCGCGATGAACACTTCTGTTAACATGGAAAATAATCTCAAAAAAAGGATGAAAGCAAGTATGACACATGCTCTGAAAGTCCAGCCTCTATCGAAAGAGAACTAAGTGACTCAGCCTCTGTATACAAGGACGATTAATCCTCTGACGAATCTGAGACTGACTCTAAGTCAGAGATAGTACCTTGTGACTCAGAGGATTTTAAACTACCCTCTGGAGTTCTTAACAGAACTATTCCTCCCAAGGAGAAAATCACAAGAGTTCCTATCTGTCCAGATTTTTTGGACATGTGTATACAAGCCAAAACCTCTCTTGAGCTTGAGAAAATCAAACAACAAAAGAAAACGTCCTCTCAAAATTCAACAAGTTCAAAGACTTCAAAACCCTTAAGGCCTATTAAAGAAAAACTAACATGGCAACAGAAGGGTAAATGGGCTGAAAATCACAAATCTTTTTCTTCTGTGACAGTGAAACCTGCAGAAGTTCACCACAGAAGGGGTCCACAGAAGGCTACTCTCAACAAAGGATTTTGCAAACAACAATCTAGCCTACATAGGTCTTCTTGTAATAGGAAGTCAAATGTTAGGATAGAATGTAATGCCTCTGTGCCCCCATTTAATATTTTCAATGAAAAGTTCAAGCAAATCTTTTCGCACATTCATTATTGTCATTGTTTTGATCTACTGTATCGATTCAATCAACACTTCTATAGTCCACACTGTTTCCTCTCTATACCCAAAATGGCTCTTCAACAGAAGCAAAAACCAAACCCAAGAATGCTAAGGCAAACTTGAAGACCCCTAACAAAGCTGGACCCATTTGGATATGGGTACCTAAAACTCTCTGATTGTCTTGCAAAAGCAGTATGTGCCAATCTGGTATCTTAACTCCGGGTGCTCGCGGCACATGACTGGCGACAGAGGTCTACTATCCTCTTACAAAGATAAACTCGATCTAGGATCTGTGACCTTTGGTGACAACAAGAAGGGGTATATAAAAGGCTACGGAGTCATCAAGAAGGAAAACATAACCGTATGCAAAGTTGCATATGTGGATGGCCTTAAGCACAATCTTCTCAGTGTTAGCCAACTCTGCGATACGGGTTTCGACGTAATGTTCAAAAGAACCTTCTGCTCTCTACAAGGTGAGGACACAGGAGTCGAATTTCTGCGAGCCGAACGAAGAGGCGATCTTTACCTCATGAACTTCTGTACCAAGAACAAGGAAGACAAGCTCTGCCTTGTTGCCAGTAAAAGCGAAGAAGTTTGGTTATGGCATAACAGGTTTTGCCACCTAAACTTTCATACTCTAGATAAGCTTGTTAAACTTGATCTAGTCAAAGGTCTGCCAAATGTTAAATTTAATAAAGATCATTTGTGCTCTGCTTGCGAAATAGGGAAAACTCAAAAGAGCTTCCCATAAAGGCAAGACTGATGTGTCTTGCCCCAGGCCTCTGTACATGCTTCATGTTGACCTCTGCGGTCCAATCACTACATAGAGCCTAGGTGGCAAGAAGTATATACTTGTTTTGATCGATGAATATTCAAGATTTACATGGGTTGAATTTGTCAGAAAGAAATCAGATGTTCCAAACATTCTGATAAATTTAATGAAAAGAATCCAAGTTCTGTATGAGTGCGGGATTCAGAAACTAAGAAGCGACAATGGCACATAATTCAAAAACTCTGTCATTGATGCCTATCTTACAGAAGAAGGCATATCACAGAACTTCTCTACTGCACGCACCCCATAACAAAATGGTGTGGTTGAATGAAAGAACCGCACGCTTGCGGAGGCTGCAAGAACTATGTTGACAACATCTGGATTACCAATGACCTTTTGGGCAGAAGCAGTTTCAACCGCTTGCTACACCCAAAATCGATCAACAATTGTAAAGAGGCACATCAAGACACCTTACCAATTGATCAATAAGAGGCGACCCAACATCAAGTTTTTCCATGTTTTTGGATGCAAGTGTTTTGTTTTGAACGATCGAGAAGCTAGAGGAAATTTCGAGGTAAAGGCTAACGAAGGAAAGTTCATAGGATACGCTGCCACTTCAAAAGCTTAAAGAGTGTACCTTCTGCGGTGTCGATCCATCGTAGAAAGCATCAATGTATCTTTTGACGATTCCTTTCAAAAGACTTCTGAACAAATTAGTTCAGAACTCGGTCTAAAGACGGAATCCTCTGGCATCCCACAGACAAGAGTAGAAGACTTAAATCTTCTATTTGAAGAGATGTTCCATGATAATATTGATCCCTCTGCTGGAGCCGTCAGAGCCTCTGGAGAAACATCTTCCAACAACCAGAATGAGACAGGTATATCTCTAACTGGTCCATTAAATACTTCTTCCTTTTCTGTGAATCATACAGATGCACGCGCTGAGGGGGAGCGAACAGAAGATGATTCAACCAAGGATTCAACTACAGAGGCTCCTGAAATACCAACTCCAGCGACTACAGAGGAATCAATACCAGAGGAAAACGAGGACTCAGTCTCTTCTCACTCAGAGGAACAAATTCCAACTCTTATCCCGATAATCCCACAAGCTGAAATACCAAGTTCAAGTACAGAAGTGCCATCAACTACAGAGGTTGCACAAGAACCAACAAGTGCAACCACAGAGGTTCATCTTGATGACTCAAATGACCAACTTCCAAGAACAACACAGTGGACGAAAAGCCATCCTCTAAGCCTTATAATCGGTGACCCGTCTGAAAAGGTCAAGACAAGATCAGCAACTGCTAATTTTTGTTTCTTTACAAATTTCATCAGTGTGATCGAGCCAAAATGAATCTCTGAAGCCCTAGATGATCCAAACTGGGTAGATGCTATGCAAGAAGAACTTCTACAGTTTGAGAGAAACAAGGTATGGACCCTAGTACCTCTGCCACGAGGAAAACAAGCAATAGGGACAAAATGGGTCTTCAGAAACAAGAAGGACGAGGATGGGGTGGTCATTAGAAACAAAGCAAGATTGGTGGCCAAGGGATATCGCCAAGAAGAAGGCATTGATTACGATGAAACTTTTGCCCCTGTCGCACGACTCAAAGCAATAAGGATCTTCTTAGCCTTCGCTGCCCACAGAGGTTTCAAAGTGTTTCAAATGGATGTAAACTCTGCGTTTCTGAATGCTGAAATCCAAGAAGAAGTATATGTCCAGCAGCCACCAGGGTTTGAAAGTTCCAAGTACCCAAAATACGTGTACTACCTCGACAAAGCTCTGTATGGACTGAAACATGCTCTAAGAGCATGGTACGAAACACTTTCAACCTTTCTTCTCAATAATGAATTCGACAGAGGTACAATCGATACTACTTTGTTTTACAAACGAAAAGGTGATGAGATTCTGCTTGTACAGATTTATGTGGATGACATTATTTTTGGGTCTACAAATGCACAACAGTGCAAAGATTTTGAAAAACTCATGCAGAGTGAGTTTGAAATGAGTATGATGGGAGAATTAAACTTCTTCCTCGGACTCCAAGTAAAACAATCATCAGAGGGAATTTTTATAAATCAAGCTAAATATGTCTCTGACATACTTTCAAAATACAGTCTCTCTGATGCCTCTGTAATGAAGACCTCAATGGCCACTGGAAATAAATTATTCTCAGATCCAAATGGCATATATGTAGAGTGCAAGCTCTACAGAGGTATGATTGGGTCTCTGTTATACTTAACCGCAAGTAGGCCTGATATAATGTATGCCACATACCTCTGTGCAAGATATCAAGCTAACCCAAAGGAATCCCACTATATTGCTATAAAGAGAATCTTCAGATACCTTAAAGGGACCAAAAATCTTGGGCTCTGGTATCCGAAGAACTCTGCCTTTGGTCTTAAGGCATACACAGATTCAGATTATGGAGGATGCAAGCTTGATCGAAAAAGCACCTCTGGGAGTTGTCAATTCCTGGGAGGTAAACTAGTCAGCTGGACTTCGAAGAAGCAGAACTGTGTATCCACATCTACAGCAGAAGCTGAATATGTTGCTGCTGCTAGCTGTTGCTCCCAAGTTCTATGGATGAAAACTCAGCTAAAGGACTATGGCCACAACATATACAAGATACCCATCTTCTGTGATTCAAAAAGTGCTATAGCCATCTCTGCCAATCCAGTTCAGCACTAAAAAACAAAGCATATCGATATCCGTTACTACTTTCTGAAGCATCATGTTGAACATGGCACAATCGAAATGCACTTTGTGCCCACTGAATACCAGCTTGCAGACTTATTCACCAAAGCACTTGATGAGAAAAGATTCCTTTTCTTGGTGGGTAAGTTGGGAATGATTAACATGAGTTGAAACCTCTGTAAGTAAGATTTGATCTTCTTGTAAATATGTATATATATTTAAACTCTTCTGTATGTAAATTCTTAATCATCAAAAGCTCTATAGAGCTTTGGTGGGATTACTCAGAGCCTCTGACAAATCTCCACAGAACCTCTGATGAGCTTGACCTATGTTCTGTGCACTACTTATCTCATTTGATCCAAGCATAGGTCAAGGGGGAGCAGAAGGAGACCTTGAACTGATCTACAGAGGTTGATCATTTAAGGGGGAGCCAACGAAGAGATATAATCAACCATATCTACAGAAGTCACGTATTTTTGCCGAACAAAGGAGAACCAAAGGTGAGTAACTCGTACAAATCTGTTAGATCTGAAGTTTTGTCAATAAACCAAGTGTTGAAGATCTGATAAGAAGGTTCAGAAGTTCTGAGAAGAAGAGTCAGAAGTTCTGAGAAGAAGAGTCAGAGATCTGAGAAAGAGAAGTCAGAAGTTCTGAGAAGCGTGATCAGAAGAATGTTCAGAAGTTCTGAACTACCTGTTCAGAACTTATGACGAGTTTCGTTATTTAGTAATGTGTAAACTAATTAGGACACGTGTTATGTTCTTATTAGTCTTTCTTATTTGTACTGTAGCTTTAAGATGTTTGTTGCAGTATAAATAGAGTGGTTAGCACTACGTTGCTAACTGATTGATTTTCCATATTACTTGTATTCTTTCCTTGTAATCTTTGAGGTGATCTCTCTCTTAGATCTGTAATTCTGTGCATCATTGAATACAATTGGGCTTGATCATACAATTTCTCAATTACTTCTTTCTATATTGATTGTAAGAATAGATCCTGCACTTTCAATTGGTATCAGAGCTAATCAACAAACAAATTCGTTCAAGATTGTGATTGCGAAGATCGATTGATCAATTTCTTGAAGATTTCTTGATTCATTCAAAATTCGATTCCGCTGCTAGGGCTAGTTCTTGAATTCTTAGCAATTCTTGAATTACCTGCTACTTTTCGATCAAGAAAATCGAATTTGTCCTTCTGTTGAATTTTCTTACAATCATGTCTTCTAAAGAATATCTAGCCATGGGATCCGAAACCAAACCGCCTGTTCTTATACCAGAAGAGTATCAGCAATGGAAAACTCGTATGATCCAATTCCTTGACAACATCGATGAAAATCTTATGATTTCTATACGAGAAGGTCCAATCGAAGTATATATCGATGTCGCCGCAACCCCTGCTACAGAGACAACTCCAGAAATTCCAGCGACCAGAGTAAAGAAGAATTATTCCCAATACACTGCTGAACAGAAAAATAGGCATGCTATTGACAAAAGAGCAATTACTTTGATGACTTTGGCTGTCCCGAATGAGGTTCTTAACAGGATTGACAGTGGATCATCAGCTAAAGAAATGTGGGACGAATTGGAAAGGCAAATGTTAGGAACTGTAAGATCTATTCAGGCAAAGTTAAATCAAAGCATAAATGCTTATGAAAGGTTCAAAGCAAAAGAGTCAGAAAGTTTGACACAGACATACAGTAAATTTTGCACTATTCTAAATGACTTGAGAAGAAATGGACTGAAGAAAACAAAATCAGAAATAAATTACAAATTTCTGAACAGTCTAAATTCAGAATGGTCATCATTTGCCATAAGTCTGCAAATGAACAAAGATATGTGTGAAGAAGACTTAAATGATTTGTTCTGTGTTCTTAATCAACATGAAGACTCTGTCAAGTTAGTTGTGGAAGAAAAGAAAAATGTTGCTGATCAGTTAGCGTTCTTATCAAAGTCCAAAGCAATCAAAGCACCCAAAAAGACTGCATATCTATCAGAAATACCGAGTCTGGAGGAATCTGACAAAGAAGAAGGATCAGAAGATGATGAAGATATCAAGATAATGGCTGAAAAGCTAGCTTTGCTGACAAATACTTTCAACAAAAGGTATGGGAAGGGCAGATTTCAAGGAAATTATAAGAGAGCTGGAAGTTCAGATTATAAGAAGAAAGATGACAGAGAAGAAAATAAGATTGAAAAGAGAATAGAGAGAAGTGAAGAAAACAAGGAAGAGAAGGAAGAGAGAAAAGAAAAGAATCTGTGTTTCAAGTGTGGAAAATCTGGCCATTATGCCAAGGATTGCAGAGTTAAAGTTGTGAAAGATTATGAATACTACACGAAGAAGGCTCAGCTTGCAAAGAAGAGAGATGACGAGATTGCGCTATTGGCTGAACAGGAGAATTGGCTGTACTACACTTCTGATGAAGATGATCATATCAACTTTCCACAGATGCGAAGCTATATGGCAAAAATGAGGAATGAGGATGATTCTGATTTTGAAGATGCTGATTCTGAATCATCTGCTGAGGTACATTCTTCACTTGAATTAGAGTTAATGACACAGATTGGTGAAATGAAAACTGAATTTGCCAACCTAAGAAAACAGATAAAAGGAGAAAGAACTTTGGTTAACAAATTCAGAATTGAAAAAGAAGTAATAAACGAACAATATGAAGAATCTGAGGCTGAGAAACAGAAAGTTAAAGATGAAAATTCTGAATTGATGAAAAGGCTTTCTGAACTAAAAGTTGAGTTTTCAAAAATAAAGGATGAAAAAGGTGATTTACAAATAAAATTTGATATGTTATTTGAAGAAAGAAAGAATTTATACTCCAAAATCAAAGAATTGGAAGATTTGAATTTGAAAAGAGGTCAAACTCAGCAAACATTAAATCTTTTATTAAGCAATGTTAAAGATACAAGATTTTACAATCCAAAGAAGGGATTGGGATTGGAAGAAAATGTCATTTTAAAAAGAGCTCCAATACTTCAAGTTTCTAAGCCAAAAATCCCAGAAATTGTTGAAGTTTTCATAAGACCTGCTAGTTCTATAACAAGTTCTGACAATTTGCAAAGACCAAACTCTAAAAAGTCAGATGAGACAATTTCTGAGTCTAAAACAGAAAAGTCAGTTGGTTCAGAAGAAAAGGTTAAGAAAGAAGTTTCTAAACCAACAGATGAAAAGCCAAGATACAATGATACTAAATTCAAGTATGATTCCTTAAATGTCAGCTACAAAAATAAACAACCAAGTTTTTCATATCATGACATTGAGAGCATATTTGATACAAGTAAAAATTCTGAAACAGTCAATCAGAAGTCTGAAACTTCTAGTCAGGATTCTGAACTTTGTAGTCAGAATTCTGAGTCTAAAGATCAGACATCTGATTCTGTAAATCAGAACTCTGACTCAGGTAGTCAGAAGTCTGATTCAACTGGATTTTCTGAAACAAAATCAGATGAATTTTTGCAACTTGAAAAGAGATTTAATCTTGTGAGTCAAGAACTTGAGGATTTAAGGAAAACTTATGATGAACTTGAAAATGATTTCTGTGAGGTGGATATTAAACTTGAAGAAGCTTTGAAAGAAAAGAATATTTTTATTCAGAAAATAACAGAGCTTGAAAAACTGAAGACTGAGTATGAGCTTTTTAAAATTAATGCTTCAAGAGAAAATGATAAATTCTTTAATGAATCAAGTACATATGAAAAAGGTGAATCATCTAATTCTTCTAACAAAAAGAACTTGAATTTTTCAGAAAAAGAAGAAAGCAAAAGGAAAGATGATCTTGCAAAGTTGAACGATCTGAAAAGGGAACTTGAGAAGCTTAGAATGAAATCTACTTCTGAACTAAACGCTAGAAATTCTTGTAATAAGGGCAATTGTACTCTGAACAGTATAAATAAAAATGAAATGATCTATGTTTCAGATTTATTGTCACTTGCAAAGAAAAATCTTGTTTGTGTTAGATGTAAAAATGATTCATTCCAATATTCTCACAAATGTCAAGTCAAAATAACTTCTGTTTCATACATAAGAAAAGATATTCAGAAAGTTTCTGTTTCTCAAAATACAGAAAAGAAGAAAATTTTTGTTCCTCAGACTCAGAAGAAAGAAAAGATAAAAGAAAAGAAACTTGAAAACATAGCAAAACCAAAAGTTACAACTCTCAAAAAGAATTTGAACAAACTTGTAAGCAGAAAATGTTCTGACTTCATAAAAGTTCAAGGAAAGTGGTGTTTGAAGAAAGATTTTGAGTGGAGAGTAAAAGGTACTGATGTTAAATCCAATGACAAAGCTAACAAAGATGGACCCATTCCAAAATGGGTACCTAAACCTAACTGATCTTTTTGCAGGGCTGTCATGTGTGGTTTTTAGATTCAGGAGCTTCAAGACACATGACAGGTCAGAAGTCTTTTCTATCAAACTTCACAGAAAAGGCTGGAGGAGCAGTAAACTTTGGAAACAATAGCAAAGGTCAAGTCAAAGGTTATGGGGATTTAACTAAAGGGGATCTAACTATCCAAAAGGTTTTCTATGTTGAAGGATTACAACACAATCTTTTCAGCATAAGTCAGTTTTTAGACAGTCTTTGTCAAATTAAGTTTCAAATAACAGGTTGCATGATTCTAACTGAAAATGATGTCAAAGTCTTCTGGGCCAAAAGACATATGGACTTATTTGTAGTTAATTTTTCAAAATTGAAAATATTAAATACAGTTTGTCTTTTATCAAAATCAACTGCAAATGAATGCTGGCTTTGGCACAGAAGATGTTCTCATCTGAATTTCAAAGATCTTAATAATCTTGTTGCAAAACAGTTGGTTAAAGGCTTACCAAAGCTTAAATTTGAAAAAGAATCATTATGCTCAGCTTGTGAAATGGGCAAGATGAAAAAGAGTTCTCACAAATTAAAAATGGACTCATCTTGCAAAGCACCATTAGAAATGATTCATACTGATCTTTGTGGTCCAATTTCAGTTCAGTCGATGGGAGGAAAGAAATATATGCTTGTGATTGTTGATGAATTATCCAGATACACGTGGGTTGAGTTCCTAAGAGCTAAGTCAGAAGCTGCTACTACATTGATAAATTTTATCAAAAGGATTCAAGTTCTCTTACAACTTCAAGTTCAGAAAATCAGAAGTGATAATGGAACGGAGTTCAAAAATGAGACTCTTCAGAATTTTCTAGAAAGTTCTGGGATTTCTCACAATTTTTCTGCTGTCAGAACTCCTCAACAAAATGGTGTTGTTGAAAGGAAGAATAGAACTCTAGTTGAGGCTGCGAGAACAATGTTGGCTTATGCAAATCTTCCTACTTTCCTATGGGCTGAAGCAATTGCAACTGCTTGTTTTACACAAAATAGAACTTTAATCAATAAGAGATTAAATAAGACTGCTTATGAACTGATAAATAAAAGAAAACCATTAATCAAATTCTTTCATATTTTTGGTTGCAGATGCTACGTTCTCAGAGACAGAGAAAATCTTGCCAAATTCGATAAAAAGGCAGATGAAGGATACTTTGTGGGTTATTCTTTAACTTCCAAAGCATTCAGAATCTACAATAGAAGAACCAAGAGGATGATGGAGAGCATAAATGTAACTTTTGATGAAGCCAGAATACGGACTTCTGAACAAGACAGTTCAGAACTCATGCTGAACAAGACAAAAATGACTTCTGATACAAATTCTAATCCTATTTGTTCAGAACTCAATTTACTGTTTAAGGATGCTTTTAGTGAACTAATTTCTGATTCTTATGCAGAATATGAAAACCCAAAGATGGTCAAAGAGATGAAAAATAAGACTCCAGAAATAGTTCAATCAACTGTAATTTCTGACAAAGGTCCATCAGAGGAGTGCCCAAATCTAATAAATACAAGTGGTGAAAACTCTGAACCTTGTAATCAGAATTCTGATTCTTGTACTCAGAACTCTGAACAAGTCAATCAGAACTCTGACTTCATTAATCAGAACTCAAACTTGGATGCAACTCCTACTCATACGTCAGAACAAGGTGACAGTTCAGAATTACAAGCAATCATTGATGAGAATGATGCAAACAACAATTATTCAGAGATTGATGTACTCCCTAGTGCTAACAAATGGACTAAAAATCACCCTATTCATCAAGTAATAGGTGATCCATCAGCAGGAGTAAAGACAAGATCAGCTACAGCAAATGAAGTAATGTTTGCTGGTTTCTTAAGTGTAATTGAACCAAAGAAAGCTAATGAAGCCCTAGAGGATCCAGACTGGATTTCAGCAATGCAAGAGGAATTGCTTCAATTTGAAAGAAATAAAGTTTGGAGACTCATTCCAAAGCCTGAAGGTAAATCTATAATTGGAACTAAATGGGTGTTCAGAAACAAAAAGGATGAATCAGGTGTTGTCATCAGAAACAAGGCAAGATTGGTTGCTAAGGGATACTGTCAACAAGAGGGAATTGATTATGATGAGACATTTGCACCAGTGGCAAGGATAGAGGCAATCAGAATATTTTTAGCCTATGCTGCACATAAAAACTTCAAGGTGTATCAAATGGATGTCAAATCAGCCTTTCTAAATGGCAAACTTAATGAAGAGGTGTATGTCCATCAACCTGAAGGTTTTGTTGATCCAGAATTCCCTGATCATGTTTATATTTTAGACAAAGCTTTATATGGTCTAAAACAAGCACCACGAGCCTGGTATGACACTCTTACTAAACACCTGTTAGGTTCAGGATTCAAGAAAGGTAAGATTGACACAACTTTGTTTTTAAAGAAACAGGGTAATGATTTGATTCTGATTCAGATTTATGTTGATGACATAATATTTGGTTCTACCAGTCCAGAATTATGTGATAATTTTTCAAAAGTCATGTCATCTGAATTTGAAATGAGCATGATGGGTGAACTGAATTTTTTCCTTGGTCTTCAAGTCAAACAACTACCAAAAGGTATTTTCATAAATCAAGGAAAATATGTCAGAGATATTCTGAAAAAGTTCAAAATGTCTGATTGTGCTTCTATGAGAACACCTATGGCAACTAACATAAAATTAGATGCTGATCTCAAAGGTGTTTCAGCAGATATCAAACTTTATAGAGGCATGATTGGATCATTACTTTATTTGACTGCAAGTAGACCAGATATCATGTTTTCTACCTGTTTCTGTGCTAGATTTCAATCTAACCCGAAAGAATCACATATGTTGGCTGTCAAAAGGATTTTAAGATATCTCAAAGGAACACCTGATCTAGGTCTATGGTATCCAAAAGAAACTGACTTCAAATTGACTGCTTTCACTGATGCTGATCATGCAGGAAGTAGGTTGGACAGAAAGAGTACATCTGGTGCTTGTCACTTTTTGGGAGATAAAATAGTGAGTTGGGCATCAAAGAAACAGAATTGTGTATCCACTTCAACTGCTGAAGCAGAGTATGTTGCTGCTGCTGCTTCATGCTCTCAAACATTGTGGATGAGAACACAACTCATGGACTATGGATATCAGCTTAATAAGATTCCCATCTATTGTGACTCAGAAAGTGCAATTGCTATTACTCAGAACCCTGTTCAACATTCGAAGACTAAGCATATAGACGTGAGGTATCATTTTATAAAGGACTATGTGGAAAAAGGAACTATAGAGATGCACTTTGTGCATACAAAGTATCAATTGGCTGACTTGTTCACAAAGCCACTTGATCACAAAAGGTTCTCTTTTCTCATATGTAAAATAGGAATGCTTAATCTGCCTAGTTGAAAATATTTTTTTCTTAAAAATGCTAAATTTTTCTAAGTGAAGTTGTCTGAGTAGTGTACTCAGAACTTCTGAGTCTTGAGTTCAGAACTTCTGAGTCTTGAGTTCAGAACTTCTGAATCTTGAGTTCAGAACTTCTGAATCTTGAGTTCAGAACTTCTGAGTCTTGAGTTCAGAACTTCTGAGTCTTGAGATCAGAACCTCTAAATCTTAAGGTCAGAAATTCTGAGTCAATACTTCAGCAATCTAACTTTCAAAAATTTATTTTTGAGAAATACAAATAACTTCAACTGTATGGATTATGCTTCTTCGATTATCTTGTTATCTCATCTTTATGTATCATTAATACTCAAATGCATGCTCAAGTCAAGGGGGAGCATCAAAATTCTTTTGAAAATCATTTTGTGATGCTTAAAAGATTTGTTTTCATTTCTTATCTGTTCAAACCTCTTCTGAATAATCAAAATGTTTTATATTGGTCAGAAGTTGATTTTAAAAGACATTTTGGTTACAAGGCAAAATTCTTCTGAGTCATGGAATCAGAACATCTGCGCGTGTTATTCAGATCTTTGACTTGAGTCAAAATTCTATCCACTAACACGTGTCAGCTTCATATTTGTTTGACAATGCCACGTATTTCATTTAAATCCTTTGTGGTATTTCACGTGTGTTGACTCCGTTATAACATTGATTTCGCTTTTCCGTTAAACCTTTCAACTTCGCGGATTTTAAATAGGTCTTAAAATCCCTATTTCAAAGTTCTTTCAAATTCCAGAGCGAAACGTGAGATACGAATCAAATCCAGAGTTCTTTGAATCTGTTTTCTTCTTAAATCATGTCTGAAATACGAAGAAGTGGTCCAATTTCTCTACATTCTACAAAATCGATAATGGATTCATCTGATTCGGAAAGTGATGAAGTACAAAATAGAGTTGCAGAGGAAGGGGCAATAAGAAATGATGAAGAAGATGAACAAATGGATGAATCTGAAGGAAATGCGGATGAGGTAAATGTTAATATTGAACATGATCAGAGTGCTGCAGGTTCTATTATGTCAGATAGATCTATTCTAGTGGAAAGAATTGTTCCTGAGAGTGAATGGTTGAAATTATCTGAAAATAACTGTGTTATATTGTTTGAGGAAAGTCGTTTTAAGCCTGAACACAGAATTATCATGGAGTTATTCAAACATCATCCGTACAGAAAATGGTTTACAAGAAGTAAAAATGTGCCTGTTCAGTACATACAACAATGGTGGAAATATCTTAGGTTAGAAGATAATAAGTTTGTGTCTGAAATTGGAGGAGTGACATTTGTCTTATCTATCTCTGCACTAAGAGAGATGCTGAATCTACCAGAGAAAGATGATGTACAAAGAAGAACAGATTTTGAGGATTTACCCCTAACAGAGGAATTAATAGCAGAGTTTATGAAGTTGGGATACAATGAAGGATTGAGGACTCTCAGTTTGTTCAGAAGAAACAAATTACCACCTATTTGGGCTTGCTTCTTTCATGTGGTAAATAAATGTTTGTCAGGGAAAAATAGTTCTGCTGATCAAGGTTCTAAACAAATTCTTCAGATATTTCAAGGTTTAGTGAAGAATAGGCATTATGACTATATTTTAATACTTTGGGAAGATATGAAGAATACATTTGAGAAGAATCAGAAAGCAATTCAGAAGAAGACAAAGGATGCTCCACTGACATACATTCCCTACATAAGGTACTGGCAAATTGTTATTTGGTATGCCATGCAGGAAAACAGAACAATCTCAAGAAGAACAAATGAAGAGCATGGTCCTACATTTTATTTGGGTAAGATGACCTCAGTAACAAGACTTGAAAATTATCCCAATCATAAACTGTTGCCAAAATCACTTAGGAACTATATTCCAAGGGAGAGTGAGATTTTAAAAGCTTATTGCACCTCTATGGGAATTGAATTACCTCAAATCCCTACCCAAGAGGACCAACCTGAGAAGAGAGGTGAGGGGTCTAGTCGAATTAGAGAGGGGGAGGATGTTCAGATGGGTGAACATTCTGAGAGACTTGAGGGGGAAAATTCTGAGAGCTTGGTTAGACTCAGTGAGGAAAAACAGAATGAGAGTGGTGAGGATGAGAGATTGTTAACAGAGGTTCAAACAGAAAGAGATGCCTCTGAACCAGCTAATCTTGACCAGGTAACCACACATGCTATTGGTTCACATCTCTTGGTGTCCAATATTGAAACAAACACCATGGACCTAGTGGTGGATCTTGAACAACCCATCCATACCCACTCAGAAGCATTTCAACATGCTACTGTTTCACACAAATCCGGGGAACCATCCCAAACTCATTTGGAGGGAGGTGATAAATCCCAACTTATTTTTCAACACATTGAGTCTGAATATCACAGTCCTATTCATATTGAGCCTGAAATTCCTTTTGACACTTGCACAGATCAGGAATTTCGTACTACTGAAACAACATTCATAGACATGCCTAATGTTGGGTGTCAAGGATTGGATGGAAGTCCTGGTGAGGTGAACATTACAAAAGCCTCATTCAAACGTGCATCTGTTGTACAAGATGACTGTGTGTTATCTACAGGCCATGAGCTCTCTGGGCACATGAAAACTGGACCATCTGTTGGTTCAGGTTCACTGTTAGAAACTTCTGAATTTGAAAAGATTCAGAAACAAAACAAGGAGATGGGGGAAAAAGTAGAAAATTTGGAGAAGAGGATGGAGGATCTGAATGATGAGGTATCAGATTTGAAAGTTGTATTAGAGAAAAAGTTAATTTCTGTTGAAACCAAGGTAGATGATGTAAAGAAATCCTTGGATTCTCACAAAAAGGAGATCATGGATATAATGTCTGGTTTTCAAAAAGATATGTTAAAACAGATGCTGGGTATGCAGGAATCTATATTGAAAGCACTGAGTGTATCTTTGGCTTCTACTTCAAAGCCTCTTGATCCTGTTCCTATTGCAGAAGCTGAACCTGAAGTTGCTTTTAATCAGAACTTGAAAAGGAAGTTTGATGATAATGATCCTCATAATCATCAAAAGGGGGAGAAAAGACAAAGGTTAAGTTCTGATGATGATATTGGCATAGAAGATTTTGAGATAGCAGACATGCACTTAGCCAATACAAAAAGTACAGAAGATCAGACACAGGAAAATTTAAAGGAGATGATTCAGATAGTACAGCTTGACAGTTCAGATACAGAAGAAATGGAGTTGGGAAGTATTGATAGTAATGAATCAGATAAAACAGAGGAATTGAACTTGGATACTGAGATGGAAGGAAACTCAGATGAAACTGTAGCTATTGAGGAATCTGATTTGAGAATGGAAGAAATAGTGGAAAGTACAGTGGAAAACAGATGTACAGATATTGTGGTTTATAACAGTGAAAGGGCAATGGAGTCTGAATCAGAAGAAAGGAGGTTGAATGAAGAATTGATCAGAAGAATGCATAATGAGGTAGTTAGAGCTTTGAGTGTCCAGAAAATTCATAAAGGAATAAAAGTGATAAGACCCATTGATCTAATGGGAGAAGAAGACAGAACTGTAGATTACACTCAGGATTTTAAAGATGATTTTAGGTTTAACTTTTGTGATGAGTTAAATACAGAAGAAGAGTATGTGAAAGTGAAAGACTTCTTTATGCCTTCTGAATATGTATTCAGAAAACCAATCGAGATTCCAAAGATTAAATTGCAAAGACTAGAAGAACCTTTGTGTGACTTCATTCTAGAGTTAAGTGATGTACCTTTAGCCAGACAATTTCATGATGATATTTTTCCTGAGGAAATATATGATAATCTCTACTACACAGAAGGAGAGTATGAGCTTTTGGAAAGTAACATTGATGGTTTTATGGATGACAGAGCTCAGATGGTCTACTCAGAAGCTTCTAATATGTTCAGAGTTCCTGACTCAAAACTGCATATTCAGAAAAGAATCGAGAAAGTTCTGATGTTTCAACAAGATGAATTCAATGGTTTAATGTTCGTTAGAATGGAAACACTGAAAGAAAGAAATACAAAGGTTTCCATGTCTACATTTGATTTTCACAGATTGACTCTTGATGATCAGATCTTTCTAGTCAAGTTCTTTGCTAGCACTGAAGAAGCCTTGATAGAAATTGAATGCAGAAGACTTCTGGGTATTTATGTCAGAAATACATACTTGTATGACTTCCAGTTGGCTATAGAAGAAAGAAAAGAAAAGTGCAATCTGAGTTCTCCCACAAAGAAAACAGAAGTTGATCTGCATGTGAAGGGTTTTGTGAATGAAGGAATGGAGGCAGAAGGGTTCACATATATGGTTCACGAAAGACTTGAATTATTTAGATTAAAAGAGTTAGTGAAGTACAGTGATGCAACTCTGAATTGGCTGTTGATTAGAATGGAAGTAAGTATGGATGCTGAAAAAGAGAGTTTAAAGAAGAGATGCATAAACTGTGTGAAGAGGAGGTTGGATTTTAGAAGAAAAATCAGAAACAGTAGTGAATGGTTGTTATCTGAGGTGAATCCCAAAAAGATTCTACATAATGATTTTGTGTTCCCAGCTGAGTATGAAGTGAATGAAATTTTGTCAGATGAGGCTGAAGAAGTTCAGGACACAACACCTCAGAATGTGCAGATAACTAATATTGATCAAGCTGAACAGTCTGAACCCAAAGAAGATGAAATATTCATTGATCTGAATGGATACTTTCTTGAATTTGATCTGCCTGAGTTCTTCAAACCAAAAGAGGTACAATTCTTGGATGTGTATTATGATAGGTCTAAGGAGACTCAGATCTGGTTGGCTGAAAAATCAAGATGTCTTGGCAAAACAAAGCAAGCCGTTTACTCAGATTTTCTAATCACTGGAATCAGAGAATTGAAGGTTAAGAAATTCAGAAAGATGGAGTACTTATCCTTTGAAGTTTTGAGAGAAGATGGCAAGGTTTATTATTTCACTGATGCAGATTTTGAGAAACTGTCAGTGGTTGACTTCTACAGATTACACAGCTTTCTATGTTTTAAAGAGTCAAGTAAAGATAGAAATGAAAGGAAGGCAAGAAGTGTGGTGATTGAGGCCATGTTCTATATCTTAAGGTGGCATTGCTATACAGATTTCCAAATAGCTCTGTATTTGCAAAAGTCATGTGTTTATCTGGCAAATCCCAATACAGATCATGAGCAGAAAAAGGTGTTAAAGACTGGAAGTGTTCACAGATATCCAGAGTTGGGAGTATTTTTGAAGAACAAAAGTGGAAAGATCTTCTTCAGAGCAAAGGAAACTGCAAAATATTGTTCTGGAACTTTAAGGATCATAAAGCACAATTTGGAGAAAAAGATGCTGAAAGTGAAGGAAGCAAACATGGTTCAAGAAGTAATTAATCAGCAAGTTGAGATTATTCAAGAAATTATTGACAAGATTGATAAGAGGCTTAATCTGAGGAATGTGCTACTTCAGAAAATTGTTCCTGCTCTGAAAGAATTAGATGATGCAAAGTTTAAGTTTATTTGACAAAAAGGGGGAGATTGTTAGATCTGAAGTTTTGTCAATAAACCAAGTGTTGAAGATCTGATAAGAAGGTTCAGAAGTTCTGAGAAGAAGAGTCAGAAGTTCTGAGAAGAAGAGTCAGAGATCTGAGAAAGAGAAGTCAGAAGTTCTGAGAAGCGTGATCAGAAGAATGTTCAGAAGTTCTGAACTACCTGTTCAGAACTTATGACGAGTTTCGTTATTTAGTAATGTGTAAACTAATTAGGACACGTGTTATGTTCTTATTAGTCTTTCTTATTTGTACTGTAGCTTTAAGATGTGTGTTGCAGTATAAATAGAGTGGTTAGCACTACGTTGCTAACTGATTGATTTTCCATATTACTTGTATTCTTTCCTTGTAATCTTTGAGGTGATCTCTCTCTTAGATCTGTAATTCTGTGCATCATTGAATACAATTGGGCTTGATCATACAATTTCTCAATTACTTCTTTCTATATTGATTGTAAGAATAGATCCTGCACTTTCAAAATCCTTTTTAAAAAACAATTTTCTAGGACACCAATTTCAAAATATGTCATAGAAACACTGTTTAAGACATTTCAATCCATGGATAATAAAAAGGATTGTTGAGCTGTCTGCTATTAGAAATTTATGGTCATAGAGCTTCTGCTGAACTCAACAGAGCCTCTGTAAGCCAGATCCTCTATAACTGTAACTTTCATACGGGAACTCTATCGATCAATTTCAATGTCTTAAAGAAGGTTTCTAGTCATAAAGTTCACTCCATCACATAACTTATACTGACTAACCTATATATTCAAAGGCTACTCGCACAAAATCTTTTCCAAAACAGTTTTCTAGGACACTAATTTCCAAATATGTCCTAAAAACAATGTTTAAAACAATTAAAACTTTGGATGATCAAAATACTTTATAAATCTTCAGTTATGAGAAATTTTCACTCATAGAGCCTCTGCTGGCTCCAACAGAGCCTCAAAGCCTCTGTGAATGCAACTTTTGCACTAAAGTTCTATCGATCCTCTCCAACGATTTTTCAAACATTTTTGGTAAAGGTGCAAGCACAGAGGAGACATTAAAGGTAGGTTTCAGAATCACAGAGCTCACTCCACTACAGAGCCTCTGTTGATTCTGACACTTTACTCTTTATGGAAATTCTGTAAAAGGCAGTTATTTACCGCAAGTGACAGACCCCATACAGAAGAAATACCCACGCGCCAAGCATTAATGGGCCCCGCACGACGTCTAATCGTGCTCTGACACATTTGACGTGGCATATTTTCATTGGACGTGCGTGCCACACGTTTCTTCTGAAACTTGTGCCCCGCTGTAAAACTCAAGTGCGGACCCCAAATGTTTATTGAATTCACCTTTACCACAGAATTCTATCCGTTTCTACCCTCACTATATAACCCCGTTCCCATTATTTCTTAAACCTTTTACGAATATAATCTCCCTCATCTTCTCCGGCGAACTGTGCAAATATCTGCAACTTCTCCATTTTCTACCTTCCTTCTTCAAGTTTATCGCAATGGCTTCCACCTCCAACGCTCCGGTGAACTCCCCATCTCATTCTGAGAACTCCCAAAACCAAGAAATAGCCGGAAACCTACAACATGATAACTCCGGCGACACAACAGACTTTGCTCTGATAACCCATCTTCTAAACTTCATCGCACATGAACACTTTGAAAGTGTTCTTCCTTTAAAACCCAATAACTACTACATGGTTCCCTCAAAAACCACATTTGGGAAAGCACACGCCATCCTTCTTCACATTCTGGAAAACCATTATCTTTACCCCCCTATTAACCAAAACTGTCGATAAAATCCCTGCCAGACACTACTAGAAAAACTCAATATTCCGACGAAAATTACCGACGGATACAAACCGTCGGTAATTACCGACGGTTTTAAATCCGTCGGTAATTACCGACGGATTACCGACGGATTATTTATTTTTTATTTTTTATTTTTTTAATTAAATAATCCGTCGGTAATTACCGACGGATTACCGACGGATTATTTAATTTTTATTTTTAATTTTTTTAATTAAATAATCCGTCGGTAATTACCGACGGATTATTTATTTTTTATTTTTTATTTTTTTAATTAAATAATCCGTCGGTAATCCGTCGGTAATTACCGACGGATTACCGACGGATTATTTAATTTTTATTTTTTATTTATTTTTATTAACTAATCCAAGGCCCAATCAAGTTCATTAAGAGCCACTAAAACCCATGAATGCCCAACATAGTTAAGTAAAAGACGGATTATTTAATTTTTATTTTTTATTTATTTTTATTAACTAATCCAAGGCCCAATCAAGTTCATTAAGAGCCACTAAAACCCATGAATGCCCAACATAGTTAAGTAAAAGTCACTTATGCACATTAAGACCCGTTATAGTTCAGTAAGAGACGTGATACAATTCTTGAACGACTACTAAGCCAATAGAACCATCAAGTCCCAATCAAGTTCTTTAAAAGTCACTGAAGCCTATTATGGTTCAATGTCATTCACTACACTAAGTCCATATGTGTATATATGTAAAAATGTATGTATGTGTATACATGCATGTGTGTATGTACAAGTGGATGATGTACACATATGTATATACAATACATATATGTTAATTTATGTGTCATGTGTATTGTCTATATGTTTATGAATGTTTGTATATGTGTATGAATGTTTGTATGTATATACATGTATGTGTGGATGTATATGTACATGTATGATAGTATAGGTACACATGTATAGATAACATACAATATGTGTGTTGTTTGGTAATTGTGTACATACAGCTAGACAATAAGTCACCGTTGGTGTTAGCAGGTCATAATAAGCCATAAAGTATCTTATTGTGTTATAATGGATCTCATTGGGTCTTATTAACCTATAGTGGGTCTTAGTGGTTTTATCAACCCCAATAGACCCCACATGCATATATACAGTACACACTTTGTATACAAACATGTAATAAGCCATAAAGGGTTTTATTGAGTTTTAATCAATTCTATCTGAATTTAAGCGATTTTATTAGGCTTTAAAGAATCTATCGGGCTTTAAAGGGTTCTACTGGGCTTTAAAGGCCTAATAGTTCATTAAGAGTCATTGTAACCCATAAAAGCCCGATAAATTTCACTTAGTGATCTTATAGAGCCCAATACACACCACATGCATATATGCAGTATATACATACATACAAACACATAATAAGTGTTATTTGGCCTTATTAAGTCATAAAGGTCTTGTTGGACTATGATGGTTCTTAATAGGCTTTAGTGATTCTTAATAAGCTACATGGGCCTTAGTGATCTTATAGAACCCAATACATACGACATGCATATATGTAGTACACCACATGCATACAATCACGTAATAAGTCACTATTGGTGTTACTGAGTCTTAACAAGTCATAAAAAGTTTTGTTGGGTTATAATGATTCTTAGTAAGCTTTAGTAGTTCTTAATAAGTTATAGTTGGTCTTACCGGCCTTATTGAACCCAATACACACCACATGCATATATATATATATATATATATATATATATATAGTACACATTCGTATACTAACGTGTAGTAAGTCACCATTGATGTTAGTGGGACTTAATAAGTCATAAAGAGTCTTATTCGATTATAATGGTTGTTAATCAATTTTATTGGATTCTGTTGGGCCTTAATCGATTTTATTGAGATTTAATCGATTTTATTGAGGTTTAATCGATTCTATAGGGTTTAATAGTTCTATAGACATTAATAGATCTATTGAACTTTAATCAATTTTATTGGTTTTTAAAGGGCTTTACTGAATTTTAATAGATTTATTGGTAACATATAATAATAATAATAATAATAATAAAATCGATGAATTTCTGATAAAATATATTTTTATATCATTAAATATATTTGTTATTATTTAAAACACATATAATAATAACCGACGGATTATTTAATTTTTATTTTAGATTTTTTTAATTAAATAATCCGTCGGTAATCCGTCGGTAATTAAGATTAGGGGTGTGCATCGGGCGGGTCAGGGCGGGTCGGGTGGACAAACCGAAAACCCGATCGAATTTCGGATATGAAAATCAAGACCCGAACTTTAGGTTTCGGATTTCGGATTTCTTCGGGTTCGGGTTGGTCGGGTTTCGGGTTAATGTCGGTCGGGTTCGGGTATTATTATAATACAAAAAGTATATATAAATTCAATCGATTTTAAGAATTTATTCAATCAAACGAGAGATTGATGAAATCGATAATAAATTTAAAAATTAAAAAACATTTCTACCGACTATAATTTACGATTTTCTAAAGATAATTAGATAAATAAATAAATTTATATAATATTTAAAGATCAGACCCGATCCGAACCTAAATATTCCCCCAAAAGTCGGGTTTCGGATTTCGGGGTATTCGGGTATTGCAAAAATACTTTATTTTCGGTTCGGGTTCGGGTTCGGATTTCGGATTATTCGGGTTTTACACACCCCTAGTTAAGATGTTCTTATGTTTTCGTAAATTGACTTTTAATTATCGTTTGAACCCCATCCCAAACGTATGATATTATTAAAGACAAATAAAAATAAATACAAAAAATCAACTAATTAAGTAAAAGAAAATCTAATTAAAAGATATTTTGTTAAATTATTTCCCCAAAATTATTTCCCTCTCACTCGTTTTCCCCAAAATTATTTCCCTCTCGATCATTTTCCCCCAACTCTTTCCCTCTCGCTCAAAATCCCTAACGGAGAAGAAGCAGACGTCGTCGAGAGCCACCACCAACCGCCGTCGCCATCGAGAGCCACCACCGGCCGTCGCCGTCGAGAGCCACCACCAGCCGCCATCGCCATTGCCATCAACATCCACCACCACCAGCCGAACGTCGCCATCGAGAGCCATATCCATCTGGACGAACGACGAACTAGGGCTACACCGCTGCTGCTTCTCCTCGACGAACTAGGGCTCAATCGCTGCTGCTTCTCCTCGACGACCACCTGATTGCATCTCCTCGACAAACCTGCTGCTTCTCCTCAACGGTACTTCGTTTTAGTATTTTAGCTGCTTGCATCAAGTTTACATGGTTTTAGTCTTTATTGTTTGTTGTTTGCATCAAGTTTATTAATATAAATTAGAATATAAATGTTGATGACTTGTTGTTGCTGTTTTGCATCAAGTTTACTTGACTAGCCACTCCAGGAAATGCACAAGAGATGTAGATAAGAATTGCATGACTGCAAAGCACAACATAGTTTTTTTTATACATAGTGAAACGGGAGTTAACATAAAAACGAATTCTAGAACAAGAAACAGAAAAAGGATTTTAGAACATGAAACAAAAAGAACCTCTCAAAGAGCTTAAACCGTCCATCAGCTATTGCTGGAACTTGATACATTGGATTAATTGCTGCATAAAACAAGAATGGTGAAAATGCTTAGTGTTGTCAATGGTTCATTCATGATCTACATGTCTAATTCAAAGAACATACAGGTAGATGATATATATTATAGAATAATGAATTGATGTTCTACGAGAAGTTACCTCTATTGATACAAACTACTTGGATGAATCAAACTTATTATAAGCTAGACTTGTTTCTCATGTGGGAACATCAAAGATACAAGAAAATCTCAATTTAAGTACAAAAACTGTAGATTAACACACATCATCTATATTGCAACGAAGAAAAAGCATAAACAAAAAACGTACAACCAGTCAATTTGCTTCAAAACATATATCACCTTAAATTGTGAAAGCCTACAAAGTTGTAACCATATATGCACAAAATCAATGCAGATGGTAGCAAACAAACCCTTATATTCATGGGTGTATTGCTGGTTTTTCAAGATATCTACTCGGATCTCCTCGAAATCTATCCCATTTACCCTGAAAATAACATCCAAAACAGCCATAAAATTTACTTGCAGATCAAAAACAAAAATAAATACAACACTTAATTAGATTAAGAATCAACTCAACAACAAACACATAATCCAACATATGCATACACATTAATTTACAGAAATTAAGTAATTGAAGGACAGAAAAACCCAACTCAATTTTCACTAACTACTTCTTTCCTTGTTGTAGTTATTGAATATGTCGACAAATAGAGGATGGATGTATAAAAAGAATGACCGTCAGGGGTTTCTTAGGGTCGATTATATTGTTGCGATGGACAGTTTTTTGGACTATGCCTACGCCAATGTAGGGACGGTCGACAAGAAACCTACGCGTAATGGGATAGTGCTTCGTATCAGATGCCCTTGTAAAAAGTGTGAAAACTCACGCTTTAAAGAAAGAGATGAGGTGAGGTTGCATTTGATGAAGCACGGTTTCATGCCTGATTATACCATATGGTGGGGACATGGTGAAACCTTTTACTATGCACCTGATCAAGACGTGGGTCAATCTTCTACTGCTCCGGTGGTAGATCACAATGAAGGTTATGTTGAAATGGTGAACGATCACATGATACATGATGGCATGACATGGGAAGAAGAATCCCCTAATCCGTCTGCACAAGGGTTTTTTAACATGTTACAAGCTGCTGATGAACCTTTATGGGATGGGTGTCCAAATTACTCGAAATTAGGAGCTGCGACGAGATTGTTGAATTGGAAGGCAGAATGTAATGTACCCGAGACGACTTATAACCGAATTGTTCCCGTAATTAAAGAGATGCTACCCGAGGGTGACAAACTACCCGGTAACTTCTACGAGACGAAGAAGAGTTTGAAAAAGCTTGCTCTACCAAAAGTAAAGATCGACGCTTGCAAAAACCATTGCATGCTATTTTACAAGCTTGATTCTGAGTTGACCCATTGTCTGTATTGCAATGAAAGCCGTTACAAGATTAGTGGACGAAGCAAGGTCCCAAACTTGGTGTTGACGTACTTGCCTATTGTTCCTAGACTTCAAAGATTGTACATGTCAAAGAAGACGTCTAAAGAGATGACTTGGCACAAGGATCATCAGACAAAACCGAATGTGATGGTACATCCCAGTGATGGTGCGGCTTGGAAACATTTTGACACGGTGGATCCTGATTTTGCTTCTGAGCCCCGTAATGTGCGTCTTGGCTTATGCACCGACGGTTTCAACCCGAATAATTCTAATTCGAATCCTTATTCACTATTGCCGGTCTTTCTTACCATCTACAATTTACCTCTGTGGATGAGTTTGAAAGATGCATATGTTAAACTTGCTTTGGTCATTCCTGGTAGAAAGAGCCCTGGCCAGAATTTAGATGTGTTTCTTAGGCCGCTAATAGATGATCTTAAGATGTTGTATAACGAGGGCGCTCTTACGTATGATGCTTATCGTAAGAATAATTTTGAGATGAGGGCTATACTACTATGGACCGTCAGCGACTTCCCTGCCTATGCAATGTTGTCGGGTTGGAGCACGCATGGCAAGTTAGCGTGCCCATACTGCATGGGCGTAGTCGATTCGTTTCAGTTAAAAAATGGAGGAAAATCATGTTGGTTTGACTGTCATCGAAGATGGTTACCTACTACGCACCCCTTCCGACGTGATCGAAAAGGATTCAAGGACGGATCTACGGTATTAGCCGATCCACCACCCGAGTTAACCGGTCAAGAAATATGGGAGCATGTTCGTCATCTTCCGACTGTTTATGAGGGCTCCCCGTTCCGATCGACCAATAGAAAAATTAGCGGCTTCGGAATCACTCATAATTGGGTGAAGAGAAGCATTTTTTGGGAGTTGCCATATTGGAAGACATTGTTAATTTGACACAACCTGGATGTCATGCACATTGAGAAGAACGTTTTTGAGAATCTCTTTAACACTCTCATGGACACGTCGAAAACTAAAGACAATATAAAAGCAAGGAGGGATGTAGAGATTTATTGCAATCGACCGGATTTGCGCATTGCCACGTCAGGCAATAAAGTAGTGAAACCGAAGGCATCGTACACTTTGAGCAAACAACAGGTAATAAAAGTATGTAAATGGTTGAAGACGCTGAAGTTTCCGGACGGGTATGCTTCAAATATTGGGGGGTGTGTAAACATTGCAGACTATAGCTTTTTTAGCTTCAAGAGTCATGATTGTCATGTGTTTATCCAACGATTGCTCCCTATTGCTTTACGAGGGATGATACCGACTCCGATATGGGATGCGATAACGGAGTTGTGCACATTGTTTCGTGCAATATGCTCAAGGGTGTTACACTTAGAAGACTTGATTCCATTGCAAACGAGTATCGTTCAAACAATTTGTAAGTTGGAAAAAGTCTTCCCGTCCGGATTCTTTGATTCCATGGAACATTTAGTGATACATCTGACACGAGAGGCCATAAATGGTGGGCCGGTCCAATATAGGTGGATGTATCTTTATGAGAGGTAGATGAACCTTTCTTTCAAACACTTTTCATTAAATTTTGGTTATCACTCATTTATTTATTAACATGTATTTTCAATCGTTGTTTAGGAAGCTTGGGTCGTTGAAGAGAACCGTTAGAAACAAAGCAAGGGTGGAGGGGTCTATCGTTGAGTCCTATCTAGTAAATGAACTCTCCACCTACTGCTCTCTGTATTTTGATCCGCAGATAGAAACTCGACATAATCGAAAGTCAAGAAACTTTGCCCCCGATATTCCTACTTCTTCCGAAGTAGACGATCGATTGAGCATATTCAAGGTTCCTTCCCGTAGATTATTCGAGAAGGGCGGAAAAAAGGCCGTTTTGACTCCCGCCGAAATTCACAAGATTCACACGTATGTGCTGTTGAATTGCAAAGAAGTTGAGCCTTTCCGGTGGACCTTTGATGCATGGATACGACAAACAGAACCTCATCTTGATGAGGCTGCACGAGATAAAGCTCGAGATGAAAGGTTTTCTACATGGTTTGAACAACACGTGAGTATACAAATATGAAATTTACGCATGTAATGTTATACATGTGTTTTTAATATCTTATTTGTTATTTATAGGTCATGTTCGGATCAACCGACTTCACCGATCATTTGAAATCCCTAGCACGTGGACCGGGCCGATATGCTTTGTCGCATAAGGGATACTTCGTCAATGGATACAAGTTCCATACGGTAACACATGCTGCTGGGCGTGTGACACATAATAGTGGTGTATGTGTTAGAGGATCTTGTTATGACGACTCTGAGACCGACTATTACGGATTGTTGGACGAAGTGTTAGAGGTGGAATATTACGGTGTAGGCCATTGCGTTGTAGTTATGTTCAAGTGTACCTGGTTTGATAGCCCAAGGGGGGTTAGAGTCGATCCTAAACATGGGTTGATTGATATCAAATACAAGTCCAGACTCGGAGGGGACGACTATTACGTTCTAGCATCACAGGCGGAACAAGTGTACTACACACCGTATCCTTCAGACACTAAGGATTTAAAGGACTGGTGGGCTGTTGTGAAGACCAAAGCTCGTGCAATATATGAAGTTGCAGAAAGGGCTATTGATGTCTTGGATGATGATAACGCGGACGAAGAACCATTCTTTCAAATCAACGAACGGGTAACTCATAATACAAACACAGAGGTAAATGAGGATCTCGATTCTGTCCGTCTTGTCACAGGGGAGGTCACCGTAGTCGCCACACTTAACGAAGATGCACCCGATCACGAATCTAGCAACGACGAAGATGCACACGGTCATGAAGCTAGCGACGACGAAGAAGAATTTGAAGATGTGGACGACGATTCAGATAGCGAAAACGAACCTATGTTATATTATCACTCGTCTGATGACTAGCATGTCTTAGTTATCTAGACATTATTTCATAATAATTATATCTTTATAAGTTGTACGCTTGTATCCTTTGTGTTTGCAAATTCGTTCGATGACTAGTGTGTTTTATGATTTATGTATTACATCTTCGTGTCTCCAAATTCAAACATTGACAACTAGTGTGTTCGAACCATTCTTATATATTTAGATGTCGGCACGCCCTACTCGAGGTAAAGGGGGTAGAAGTAGAGTGGGGAGTACCAACTCCGCAGGGCGTGGTGACATGTCGATAGACGATTCTGACGGACTAGACCAGGTTGCGGATGACGTGGTTGCGACGCCGTCACCTGGATCTCATTCGAGGGTTAGAGGCATCAGTATTTCATCTGAGATGCCTCGGTCTCAGGGTACGAGACCGCTGATCGAGTTGACTACAACTGGCGTGTAAGTAGATTTGGTATATGTTTAATACTAGTACATAATAAACCGGTTCTAATGTTTTTTGTATTGTATATTTTGCAATTGTGAAGGTTTAAGAAAACGGAGGTTCGTCGGGGGGTCTTGAAAATCTTTCGGACCACGTTCGCCGGTCCATGGGCTCACTATAAGGATGTCCCTGATTCACACTTCACGATGATGTTGGATCGTGTCCGGGTTTGTATTTTAGTCCATTAAACTACTTGTTTTAATTTATTTTACTTAATCAAAACAATGTGTATGCAGTTGCTTTATAGTTGGCCGCCTCATATGGACGCCGACATTCTACTTGCCATACGGCGTGCCGTGAGGAGCCGGTATTCAGATACGATGTGTGATGCCCGTCAGTATGCTGCCGGTCAACTACTAGCTATCGAGGGTATAGAGTTCGATAATTATGACTATCGGATGCTTATCCCATACCCCCCTGAGTGGATAATGAACGAGTATTGGGTCCAAATGATTGACCGGGTAAGCGTTGTTGAATATTAGCGTTGTTGAATATTTTAATCTGGTTGTACAATTTGATTTATGTCTACTTTTTAACAGGCATGGAACAAGGACGAGTTCAGGCGTTCATCTAAGGCTAATACGTCCAATCGTAATACCAAATATCAAGGGAAGACATCGAGTCACTGTGGAGGATCCATTACTACTGCTATGCATCGGGACCGCATGGTAATTTATTATCCACTACACTAAATGTATATAGTTGATGAATATAAACCTATATATGTATATATACATGACTTTGTTATCTACTGACATTTGAAGTTGTCTATTGTAGAGAGAGGCTTGGGGCCGTGACCCTACTGGTGGGGAGGTCTATGAGAGGTTGCATTGCACTAACCGGAAGCTTATACCGGGTGCGACCGGTCCGTCCATGGATCCTCCGATCTACTCATACCCAAAAGCAGCTGACGTTGCGGTAAGTTCCATTATAGTGGTAGATTGTTTTTCTATATATGTATACGTGTATATAAGTGGCATATGTATCGGCAATTGCCTATAAGAGTATGTGTATGCATACATGTCTATATACGTATGAATGTTTGTATGTCTGGACATGTATTGCTTATGTATATATATTTGTTTTTGTTTTACAAGTTAGATAGAAGAGATAGCAAACTTTGTTATAGAGTTGTGTAATTTAATTCATTTAGTTTGGGCTGCCATTGTTGGGTGGACGATAGGATTGTTTTGATACTACACATATAATGGATATGCTCAAATTACAGTCGAAATGCTGCCGAATTTTCTATATATGTTAACACATTATTTTTGTAAAACCATAGGATACCTACGGACATATTAGAGCGGAGGAGTACCCCGATTTACCTCCCGACGCCGTTCCACCCAATGACTCAGACTTATGGAAGCGTAGTGTCGGGGGACGACGTAAGGGCCGCTATTTTGGATTTGGGACTCAGGATCCCGAATATGCTATGTCCGGTAATTCAGGTGCCGCTACAAGTGGGAGCTCTCATCACGACGAGGAGGTATGTATTCTTGTCAAATGTGTAATAGTTATACGTTTGTCAAATGTCGTCTAACATTTGTTTTATGTTTATCAAATGTTGAATTTTAGTGGGATGCACTTAGAGAGGAGGTACGACAAGAAAAAGAAGCGAGACTCAAAATGGAGGAGGAAGCGAAACAAGACCGAGAAGCAAGGAAAGCATTGGAGGAGGAAGCGAAACAAGACCGAGAAGCAAGGAAAGCATTGGAGGAGAAAGTGAAAAAGTTTGAAGCCTTTATGATGCAGTTTGGAAGTTCCCCCGCTCCCCCCTCAGTTTAGTTTGTTTTGTATTTGGGATAAATTGTAATTTGTTTACGGATATGATATTTATTAAATGCAATAGTATTTTGTAATAGTTTTTGCCCAGGAATTAAATACAGGTTTTTTGTGCAGTTTGTTCTGTATTTTGTAATAGTTTTTGCCCAGGAATTAAATACAGGTTTTTTTGTGCAGTTTGTTAGATATTTTTTTTAATTAAAATAAATATTACCGACGGATTTGCCGTCGGTAATTTTTACAAAATATAATTTAATATTTTAATTCATTTAGATTTAATTTAATTTAAATAAATTTACCGACGGCCAAATCCGTCGGTAATCCGTCGGTAAAGAGGACCGTCGGTAATCCGTCGGTAAAAAGGACCGTCGGTAATCCGTCGGTAAAGGATAACCGTCGGTAATCCGTCGGTATAAGCCGGCGTCGGTGATCCGTCGGTGATCCGTCGGTAATCTTGGCCGTCGGTAATCCGTCGGTAAATTCCGTCGGTAATCCGTCGGTAAATTAATTACCGACCAGGTTATTTCCGACGACGATTACCGACGGATTACCGACGGATTTAGCCTTTTACCGACGGATTACCGACGGATTCGGCCGTCGGAAATTTCAATTTTTTTTGTAGTGAGATACCTAAATCAATTTTGGCAAAGCAGCAGATTTGATCCCTAAGATAGACAGATCAAGGGCTACATCTCAAAACCAGACAAATCCGAGCACCTTGAACTCAAGTTCAACAGAACTATGTTCTCACTTGAGTTCAGTCTACCCACAAGAGGTCTTCTAGGGATAAAGGCATACGCAGAGGAACCCACAGACACCGAGCTCTGCAGGTTTGTTGAAATGTTGGGATACAACACAACCTTAAGAAAAAGAAATGATTTCAGAAGAAATCGATTACCTCCTCTGTGGAACACACTCTTCTCCATCCTAAATCGGTGCCTAATACGGAAAGTGGGTAGTCCAGACCAATCTTCTCACCAAATTCTGACAATAATGTACGGGGTATACTACGATCTACCTCTGGACTACGCCACCCTCATGATGCAGGAAATGGTTAACACCATTGACCGCAGAATCTCCTCCCAGAAGGCCAAAGGACGCAAGACCGATGCTCTACCTCCTCTACAATATCAGCGTATTCTGGGTGTCCTTCTAGAACCTCTGCTCCGTCTACAAAAATGGCCAATGGAGGGACCAACGGCCAGAATGTATGCAATGACAAAGAAATTCCCAACAGAGCACGAAGATGAATACCCATTCTGCAGACCTCTGCAAAACAAACTTCTGGGATACGCTACAGACAAGACCCTTAAGTTAGAATACATACGCGACCATAGGACTCCAGAACCGAGTCCTGTGACACCCCCGTGTCTAGGAGTCCCCTTAGGATCTAGGGTTGTAGAACGGATGTCCGACGAAGAATGGACAGTGGCCTTGGCTAAGCACGAACAAGTACTAGCCAACTTTCACACTCTGAGAAACACCATCCTCCCCTCTGCTTCCAAAAGCAAATCCTCTGCCAAGAAAAAGAAGAATGCCCACAGAAAAAGGAAAGCTACAGAAGGCACCTCAACCAGTGCTGCTGAAACCCAACTCACCCCTCCTCATGCAGCAGAAGTCGGATCCTCTGCACCTCCCCCGCCTCCTAAAGACAAAAAGAAGAAAAGAAAACACAAGTCTTCTGAGGAGGGTGCCCCCAAGCCAAAGAAAAGGAGAAGCAAGAAGAAATCAAAGAAAACCCTTACTCCTCTGCAAACCATCGCAGAGGAAGCAGAAATGGTCGAAGAAACCCACGAGCAACCTCTGCAATCCCCTTCACCTATCAATATTAGCCGGGGGAAACCATTCCAAGGGAGTCCTCTCCAAAGGACTTGCCTTTAGTTCGTGATTCCTTGCCCCTGATCACATCTTACACTCTTGTAGAGGAATTTGTTTCCTCTGCCACACGCACACACGTAAGTCCCACCGGCCCTTCAGAGGGGCCTAGAGTGCACGAAGACGAAGGGATTCTAGACAAATCCCCTAGTCAACTTAAGGATACTCCTGTACCCACCTCTGGAGTAGATCAGGACAATGTCCTTAACATAACCTCTATAGAGTCTGAGGCTAATAAAGCCTCTGCTCGAGGATTAGGGGGAAATCCTTCCGTCCTCAACATCAATACAGGGACGAAAGAAGGTGTCCAAGGAACAGGGACTCACTCTAGGGATGAATGTGTTCCCCCAGAGGTTACACCAAGTCCACATATATCAAGGGATGAGTTCCGAACCCTTGTCACCTCTGTGGACACCACATTGAAAGAGTTGAAAAGCTCTTTTGATTCCTTTGCAGATACAACTTCCCAGACAATTACTGATCCGAACACCAAAATGGACAATCTGTCCATAGAGGTGCAAAATGCTTTAGCCCAGATGAGAACAGTTGCGACAACCTCTGCCACTTCTGCTGCTGTTGACTTCGAGAAAGCCACTACCTCTGCCTTCCAAAGCTCTGTCAACGATCTGCTTGAAAAGCTGAAGAAAGAGCAATCCTCAACATCTAAGGGCCTTACACCAGAAGATCTAAAGAAGGCCTTAGAACAAGTCCAATAGCACACAACCCACGAAACTCAAGCGATAAAGCCTTCCGACTATATGACAAGTGCACATCTTACAGAGCTCGGACAGGGGATCCTCGACCAGATGACAGACTTCATCAAAGCCTTTACTATCGCCAATCACAACTACATTAAGGACTTTCAGAAGAGCGTCGGCAGAATGCGCTTCAATACAGAGGCAAAGCTCGCAACTCTTTTTGGCCTCTGTGATGACTTATGTGCAAAGATGATAGCTGCAGGGGCAGTACCGCCCAAAAAGCCAGAAGCTTCATGCAGGGAAGAGGGTACCAATGATAAGGGTCAGGATGACTCTGATGACTCTGTTGATTCATCAGATCATCCTGAGGGGGAGAAACAAAGGGAGAAAGCTGCAAGCAGAGGTCTACCAGCTCCGCCGGTATCCGCAGAACCCCTAAACCAAGTTCCCCCAACTCAAACCCAAGGGGGAAACCAACAACAGACCACAGAGGCAACAACCACCTCTGTGGAAATACTCTTTGAAGAAACCCCATTCACAACCCATGTACCCGAAACAGCCGCAGATCAACAACAGAAGACCACATAGGCAACAACCACCTCTGTAGAAACAACCTCTGTATTCGGAGAAGATGTGCCAATCCGTGAAGAACTCCAAATCCTAACATCCTCCGAAGAAGATCAACCATCGCAATCACCAAAACCAAAAACACCAGAAGCTGCAACAACAAAACCTCCATCCCCACACCCAAAACCAGAACCAAATCGATTGCTCACAAAAGAAAGTATTTGAGCAACTCTACAGAAGCCTCACCAACCTCCTCACCAACCAAACCTCTGAACAAACCAATCCCACCAACCAAGTCCTCAGAAACACAAGGGACAAAACCATCAGAGGCAACCCCCAAAACTACAGAAGTACAACCCTTCAAAACCCGCAGATCTACAGCCGAAGGCAAAAGACAAAGGCAAGGGGATAATGACAGAGGAACCCAAGAAGAAGAAGCCAAAGCATCAACCTGCAGAAAAATTGATGAAAAGCTCCTTCGACGCCTATGTAACACCAAAGCCAGAAGAAGAAGACTGGGCTTTTGGTGCTACCCCTCTGTCAAATATACCTGTTCTGGATCCAAAGGTTAAATCCACAAAAGATCGAGTGAAAGAAATTAAGAAGCAATTGGATACTCTGCGCAGGCCCACACCTCCACCCGGTGCACCTCCACAACAGATGGAAGAGGTGGTGTACAGATATCTGTACAATAGAACTGCCAGAGATCCTCTGCCACCAGCCATTCAAGATCCTGACTTCCGTGCTTACCTCGAAAATATCTTCACAAGAACAACTTCCAAGCCAAAACACCAAGTCTTCTCAACCTCCTCAATCGACAAGGTCATATACTGTAAGTTTTCTCAAACCAGAACCGCACCTAAGGTTTCCTACATCATATATAAGATCAAAATGGAGGACAAAATCGTGAATCAATTCTCAGATGCTGATCTGAGAAATCTAAATCCCTACGACCTACCCGACCTTCTCAACTGGACGAAAGAGAACTTCACAACAGATGCAAATCGAAGGGCATACAGAGTAATAAGGAAAGCCATGCATGAGAAACTTCTGCTATACAGCCTTGTCGACTTCCAATTATGACGAGATCTTGGTGTAAGAAATCTAAGTCTAAAACCACCAGAAGATGACTGCCCATCCTCTGCCATACCAAACTCGATCATTACATCTCCAAGAGTTGGGTTAGTCTATCAAGATCCTGCTGGGAAGTCAAGACTGTTCGTAGAGATGGAATATCAAAAGTATGCAACAAGTACTTTGACATAGCTTAGAGCTATCCTCATAGAGCACAGAGGAACAGAGCCCATGAATCAAGCTCTTACAGATAGACTGAGGTCATCGACTCAACTATCAACTTCAGAACCCTCTACATCAGATTCTATCACGAACTTAAAGAATTAGGATTCGACAATAGAAGTTTCATCGACTTTAAAGACGCCAACGTCTGATATCCTCTAATAGCCTCTGCAAATCTTTCCTTTCATAATGTAATCAAATGTAAGTGCCTCTGGCCTAGAAAACCTTGCACTTTTCAATTTTTTATTTTTAAATACTTAGGGGGGGATTGTTAGCTCCAATCTTTCTGTTTATAGAAGTATTGAAAAATAGGCTAAGTATAGAAGTCTTCGACAGAGGCTCTGCCGAGTCATCGAGAAGACCGAAGCATAGAAGTCTTCGACAGAGGCTCCGCCGAGTAACCGAGAAGACCGAAGTAAAGAATAGACAAAAGACTCTTCAATGCGGACAAAGGCCACAGAGCCTCTGTCACACTTGACAGAGCCTATGTGGTATAAAAGACTAGAGCTCTATACAAGGACAATCGTGCTTCTCACGATTTATGCTGTACGAAGATTCTGAAGATCGTTCGTACAAGGCGTGACCTGACAACTCCACTTGTCAAACTCTGATGGGGTTTACCCTTAGTAGAAGTCGGTGCATTTAATTAACGTTGTACCTTCAACAGTACCTGAATAGTGTCTTTGTACCTTCAGTCCTGTTTGTCTAGAGCTTGTCCCCTTTAGAAGTAGTATAAATAGAAGACTCATGTTGAGTTCTTCTATTAAGCTTTGCACGACACATACACCATTAGAGCTGATTTCTTATATAACTTTCGGTGTTCTTGGTGCTTTATTTATATCACTATACAGTGGGTTATTGAGCTAATTATCTAAGTTATTTCCACTTTATATATTTGATATTATGTGTGTTCTACCTTATTATATCTTTTAGTTCGTTAAAACGCTTCCGCATTATATCTTGTTTGAACTATTAGATAGAATCATCATTGTTAAGCAAAACAGGAACCAACAAACATGCTTATGGTCTACGTGCAACAATGGTGAACTACCTGTCAGTACATAGAAGAAAGGAATGGTATCATTGGAAAGGTCGATGCTAGAAGCAATGGAGGAGCGGGAACTGTTCGTATTCGTCCCAGAACCATCCAGAGGATCTTCGAACTCAAAACCCCTGCAGAATTAGGAATCCCGGCTTATGAAGTACCACCTAAACATCCAATCATTTTGGAATTCATTCACTTTTTGGGTTACAATGAATCTCTTGCCAAACGCAGTGCCTTCAAAAGAAGCCGATTACCACCCCTATGGAACTTCATGTTCTCAGTCCTGAATTGAACCCTCACTTGCAAATATGGCAGCTTGGACCAAACAAGCCCTGCCATAATGACCATTATGTACGGTATTTTCTTCCAGAGGAACTTCGACTATGCCTCTATCATCTATGAGGAACTTCTGACCACTGTCACCAGCAAGAACAATGCTCTTACAAAAAGAAAGTTTGTGGGAGTTGACAAGAACCTGAAAACCATACGTTTTCCCAGAGTCATAATCCTGGCCATAAGAGCTACATTCGACACACTGCAAACACTCAACAAGGAGCCCCATCTCCAGTCTGGACCATGGCATCTTTCAGACCTACTATCTCTGGTACGTATCCCTCAACTCACAAAGTCCCCAGGACAATGCTTAACTTGATCCATCCATATCACTTAGCCATTCGCAACTATAGATACGCTGCTCAACTTCAAGAGCTTGAGATGAAATCCCCAGCGTACTTAGGTCCTGAACCAATAGTCAATTTGCCTAGTGATGAGGAAGAAGATGAAGAAAGACCAGATGTAAGAGTACTCTTAGAGAGGTCTACCTCAGAGAGAGAGAGAGGGTTGGAGAATAAGGAAGTAGTTGACAGAGCACCCACAGAGGGGGTTGTCATAGAAGGAGCAGTAGGAGCCTCAGAGGGATGAGCAGAGAGTTCGTTCTCCTCTGAGAGCAGTGAGTTTGAGAGTGAGAAATCCGAGTCTTCTAACCCTATAGGAGCCGAGGAGAATGTGAGTTTAGAAAAAGATGTTCAACAGAACACACATGTGTATTTTTTCACACCCTCACCAACTCCCAGAGTAAGCACACAATCTATTCATGGTGATCTAGACCATATGGACATTGAAACAGAGGTGCACACCTCGAACCTTAACCAGCTTAACCAATCAGAGGCAATTCTTCATGCCTCTGAGATGAACAGAATCGGGGAAGCTAATTTTGATAGTAATGCCCATTCGCCCCAGGACATTTATAGGACCCTTACACACGATGATGCCTTTGTGGTTCATCTCAGAAAAGAGGAACAACTTAGGTCTATTGGTAATTTTCGTTTTACCCGTAGGGATTGTCTATCTCAGAGAAAATATGAAAGCTTAGTCTCACAAGGATAGGATTGCCTAGATCGCAATATCGATTCCCACGTTTACTTCAATCTCTCAGATTCTAGGGATGAGGGACCTAAGTAAATAGAATGCCTAGAGATGTTTCTTTTCAGAGAGAGCATCAAGAACAGGGTGGAAGTCCTCCCAAAGTTAACGTAACAACAACTCCGATAGGAGGCGCCTCTAAACTCGAGGCTCAATTGGAATCATGTGTTGATCCCAAGGTTCCCATCTCTGATCTTGTCACTAAAGAAGAGTTAAAAGTCTTTTGTGATGAGATTAGAAACACTTTGAATGAGTATAAACTTATCAATACAGGTGTTGAGGAGCAGAGAATAAATGTTGATACCTCCTTGCAGATTGGGCTTACCAATATGAACAACAAATTCGCAGAAACGACTCAGAAGCTGACTGACTTGGAAAAATAAAAGATCAGAGGAGTCTCAGAAGCTTCAATCAAAGATCTCGGCTCTGAAGCACCAACTTGTGGATCATCAGAAGGAATCTTCTAGCAGACCACCTCCAACTGTCACTCTGTCAGAAGTTAACATCAGAGCTCTGACAGAGGTGATAAATAACTCTATCACTGCTGCCATTACCAATCTACCATCATCCTCTGCTACACCAACTGATGCTACGCCAACCCCTATCTCTACTATCTCACGTCCTAACGGCCGACCTATCACCATAGGATACATGGGAGAGTTCAGAAAGGAAGTTCTCAGTCAGATGATGACGATCTCGTCAAAATTTGTGGCTAAAGCTCAAGCCACAGAGAAGCATGTCCAAACTTCTTTAGAGACTCATAAGTTCAACTTCTCAGACCAAGTGGATGAAGTTTGAACTGCTGCCGGGGAATTGGAATCTACTTTGAAGAAAGGCGTTGCTAAATTCTGTGATCTGATATCCATAGAAACTTCAATAAAACAGAAGGAAGATGCACCACCTGTTGCCACAACCTCCAAAACAGGTAGGTTTGTTGATCCAGACTACTAGAGGGTATGTACCTCTAAAGAAGATGATGAAGATATGGAAGAAGCTGACGGGTCTGATCAACAAAAGGGGGAGAGCTTCGTTGATTACACATTCAAGGATAAGACAATCAAAGCCCCAGATGCCTTTACACCAACAGAACTAACAGAGGTAATCCTTCTAGACACCCCATCCCAATCACCAAACAGAAATGAACCAGAGAGGACAAACCAATCCTCTATTAAAGAACCTATAAACCAACCGAACACAACAACCACAGTGATTGTCCATGATGCTCACCAGAATGAAATCTTAAAGACTATGGAAATCCTAACAGGGGGAAGTGTTGCAACAGAGCAACAAGTTGATAAAGGGAAAGAGAAGATAACAAAAGAACCAATCCCTAATGCACAACCACAACCACCACCATCCATCAATAGAGATCAACCTCTACCATCCCTTGAAGAGGTACATGCTTATCTATATGCTGAAAGAGATCTGATTCCACAGAACTTTGTGTCAATCAATCCATACCTGAATCTAAAGAGAGAAAGCAGACTTACAAAAGAGAGAAGAAGATTCATAAATACAAAGACCAGCGTCTCTGGGGAGATAAACACCTCATTCAGTTTCGTGAAGATTAAAATGATACATCTGAAGTTCTTCTCATACAACAAATTTCCTTACCATGTGTATACTGTCGAAGACGAAGATGAGGAATCACATACATTCAACGACAACGATCTGGTCTTGCTAAATCCTTATGATCTCCTCACCCTTCATGCTTAATTTCTAAACTTCTCTGATAGACATAAAGCTTCCAGTACTGCAAGGTATGAGATTCTGCTAGCAATGGAAGAGCATGTGAATAGGAGAACTCAAATCGATTTTCAACATGGAATCGACTTTGAGTTCGATAATTTGAGTATTGGGCCCCCAAATGATAGCCTTGCGGGTCTTGAGCGTTACCCAACTAGATCCCTTGTAGCCAAACCAGAAGCCTTTATTTGCAGACAGAAAGGGATCAAGAAGACCATCCGAGCGAAAGAAGCGTACAAGTATTCAACACAATCTTTGAAGTATCTCAGAAAGATTGTACATGAAAGACCCCTAAGTGCCAAATGCCCAGTTGCAGTCATTAGAAGTTTTGTTAGTGTTAAACCCTAAAGATCAATCAAGATAGAGAAGATGTGAATTTATCATCCATTTATCAAGAACATTGTATACAAGATATGAGTTCAGCACTTTCTCTCCTAAGATGTGAATGTGAATTATGAGAATGTTTCTAAGAGTCTCACCAACTAAAACACAACAAAACCTATTTATACTAAACACTTTACAAGGACTTTGACTTTGACCTTTCTGTATTTAAACCTTGAATACATATTGCACTAACAATCTCCCCCTTAGATTCAAGGTTTAAACAAATGCGATCAGCAAGCTTTAGCTTTCTTGAATCTTCGGACTTCATCAAAGCATGTCAAAGTCAAAAACGTCATCCAATCTTCAAACGGCAAATAACGAACTTCTTTCTTCGAACATGAGAATATGAATCTTCACACAAAGCTTTTTAATACAAATAAGCACAAGTTCAAGAAAAAGAGATCACAGAATGATCAATCGATTTTCCTCAAATTCTTGAAGAATACTCCCCATTTCCACTGACTTGAGAATTTCATTCTTCAGTGTCGATCTTCATAAACGCGCGAGTTCAAAAGAAAGAGATCACTGAAAGGATCAATCGATTTCTTAAAAACTCTTGAAGAATAAAACTCCCCCTATCCTTTCTTGAAACGAAGTCTTCTTTCTACAAATCTCCCCGTTGACATTAAAACGAAACTTTGATTTTAAACTTTCTTTGACATGAAATTGATGTAGACATTCGCCCACTTTTTCGATGAAAGTGAGCATCACGAGCATCGAAAATCTTTTCAATTTCAGTCATGGACAATCTCCCTCTTCAAAAACATTTCTTCCCCTTGAAAAACACGAACAATCTCCCCATAAGCGAAAGATCTTGCTCCCCCTAAAAATAAGAATTGTAGAGCAAGTTGATTTTCTCCCCCTGAAAATTTGCATAAAAATCATATAAGCGCACATTTTAACAAACTTATATAAAGAAAATTGAATTCATTGAACAACATTTTATAACTGCTAACATTTAGTCATTTGAACACCAAACAAAAGAAATTCAACTTAATGAAATGTAACAGATATTTCCATCAAGTGAAATCAAATGCACGCGTTTGGATTCAAAAACAAGACATCATCGCATATCGAGTTACAAAAGTTCAATTTCAACCCCTTTATAAAATCTATTTGGTGGACTAGCATGCGAAATATGATTAGCAACAAGCAAATGCACTTCTAAAACCTATAAGAATACTTTGCTCTTACTCACACTATTTGTCCAAAAACATAATTTTCACAAATTTACAGGTTTATCGCGACTTTGTATTTTCCCCAAGTTTCAAGAGATGTGTGCTCTTAGGCATCTTTTCATATTGTGCACATTGGCAACTTTTATTATGTGCTCATTGGCATCTTTTATAATCAAACAGTTTATTAAGACTAAGATACACCGTAAACGTAACTTTCTAACTGGTCCTATAGCAGGATTTGGGTCAGCCGATCCCAGACCAGTTGGCCTTAGGGGCTAGGTGACAAGCACCCCTTGGAACTTACTCTCCCGAACCAGAAAGGCTACATCGATATACCTTAATCCCATCTGTACCAGTAGAACATGGCTTTCTACCTGGTTCTATAGCAGGATTTGGGTCAGCCAATCCTAGATCAGTTGATCTTAGGGGCTAGGTAACGAGTACCCCTTGGGACTTAATCTCCCAAACCAGATAGGCCACAGGCACAGACTATCAAACTGAATGATTTTATTATATATATATATATAATTTTATTATTATTTTTTATTATTATTATTATAGCATCTCAATCACTTGGTTCAAAAACGTAGTGCTTCCCCCATATTTTCGTTTCCATTCATGATTAAGACGAATAGGCTTTGTGAGCATTGTATTTGTAACAACCCGGTTCTCAGATATATACAAATAACATACATTCCATATCATGATATCATTAAACAGGTACATCATATTTCACATACGGTCCCATAGTCTAGCAAAACATAGTAGATAATTCAGTACAAACTTTTACAATTTAATTACATGTTTAATAACAACGAAGTCTCAAGTACAAAAATACATCCATGAATTCTAAACTGACTTCTTCACAAAAGTTATCCTTCAATAGTCCTACTTATTTGCTCTTACCGGATCCGCCACCTGGAATACATGATTTTTAAAACAGAAAATGAGGGTTAGACCTAAGGGTCTTGTGAGTAAATCCCTGACATTTGTAATTCATTAAAAAATCATTTATATAATACACTCTTTATATAAATACACATACATCACACGTAAGTTAATACCAACTAGCATATATGTATCATACATGTCTCATTCCACCTTATCCCTCCACCAATGGCCAATATCAATTGGTTGCGAGCCAATTTATCACACCGGTCCAAAGCCCGGCCACGTATTATAATTTCATATAATACTCACGTAATTATAATATCTCCATATATTATAATCACCCACGTATGACATATTCATACACTTTATCAAATATTCGTTATTCACATAATGCATTCCAGTAAAATACTTTTTAAAGTAAAACTCACCTGATCTTTTTAGCAAAGGTCCTTCAAACTTTCCTCAAAACAGATTAACTTTTAACCCCGATCCTTAGTATCTGAAACAAATTAAAATGTACATACTCTTTACCACGTAAACAGGTAATTCACACTTTTCGCAACCCACTATTACGAAAACCTCACTTCTCGCAACCCATAGTTGCGAGTTCCTTACTTTTCGCAACCAACAGTTACGAAAATCTCACTTTTCGCAATTCACAGTTGCGAGTTCCTTAATTTTCGCAAGCAACTGTTGCGAGATCCTAACTTTGCATTTTAGTTACTTGCGCAGTGGACTTTTCGCAACCAAGGCTTGCGAATTCCTACTTTTTGCAAAAACCCTGTTCATCGTCTTTTTCAGAAAAGTTCAGTCCATTTGCAGGAATCCATCTTATACCCAGATTTTGTACAGAAGTGCTCTAAACTCCTTTTAACACCTAAAATTGTAACTAAATTCACAAATTCTTCTAAAATTACCTAAACCCACTTCAAAGTTCATATGAAACCTAATTCTCATAAAAGAGTTTGAATAAGATAATTACCTCTTTGATTTTACTGCACCAAAACAAATTCCAGCTGAAGTATCTTTAATCTTCTTCTTCTTTTACGGATCTTCTTTTCTTTCTCTCTCTCTCTGCCGTAAACGATTTCACACACACACACTTTTTGGGTTTTTGCTTGAATGTCCCAAAATGAGATATTTCCTATAATTTAGACTACTGAGTCGGTTTGGGTGAAGGTTGTTTTCACCTTTAACCAAACAAACCCCAATCTTCTCTTAATTGACATAACTCACCCCCAAACTTCCCAATACAATTTAAAACATACCCTTTTAACTTCTAATTTCTCAAATACTATAGTAAAGACTTATAAAATATTTAAATTTAATTTAAATAAAATACCTGGTTATTACAATATCTCCCCCTTAAAAGAATTCTGTCCCGGAATTCAGTCAAGCGAACAGATGAGGGTATTTGGCTCTCATTTCCGACTCTGATTCCCACGTCGCATCCTGACCTCTATGATGTTTCCACTGAACTTTTACCTGTCTGATCTCTTTGTTCCTCAATACTTTGACTTTGTGATCAACTATAGCTTCCGGTTCCTCCACATAGTTCAGCTTTTCATCAACCTGAATATCTGGTAGAGAGACTGCCTGGTCTGAAGTCACCAAACACTTCCGAAAATTCGATACATGGAACGCGTTGTGAATCCTGCTTAATTCCGGCGGAAGATCCAATCGGTACGCTACTTCGCCGATCCTTTCCGTAATTGCAAACGGTCCGATATACCTTGGACTAAGTTTACCTTGCTTCCCAAATCGTATGACCCCTTTCCAAGGTGAGACTTTCAACATTACAAAATCTCCAACTTGGAATTCTAACAGTTTCCGGCGTCGATCTGCATAACTTTTCTGTCTGTCTTGAGCCACTTTTAATCTGTCCCGAATCTGAGTGATCTTATCCGCTGTTAATTGTACTATTTCTGGCCCTGCTAATTGTTTCTCCCCCACTTCATTCCAACACAGAGGCGTTCGGCATTTTCTACCATACAATACTTCAAACGGTGTCGCTTGAATGCTGGAATGATAACTGTTGTTGTAGGCAAATTCTATCAAAGGCAAATGTTTATCCCACGATCCCCCAAAATCAACTATACAAGCCCAAAGCATAACTTCTAAAGTCTGAATTGTTCTTTCATTCTGCCCGTCAGTCTGAGGATGATATGTTGTACTTAACCTTACCTGTGTTCCCATCTCTTTTTGAAAGCTTCTCCAAAATCTAGAAGTAAAACGACTATCTCGATCAGAAATAATCGAGATTGGTATTCCATGTCGAGTTACTATTTCATTAATGTACAATTTGGCCAAACGTTCCAAGGAATCAGTTTCTTTTATCGGCAAGAAATGAGCAGACTTCGTCAATCTATCAACAATCACCCAAATAGAATCGAATCCCTTTGAAGTTCTAGGCAACTTGGTAATAAAACCAGTAGTGATCTGATCCCATTTCCACATTGGTATATCTAGCCTTTGTAACTGACCAAACGGCTTCTGATGTTCAATCTTTACTTTCTTGCAGGTAGTACAATCTTCCACATATTAGCAACACTTCTCTTCATTCCCGGCCACCAATAGAATTGTTTCAAATCTCTATACATTTTATTTGTACCTGGATGAATAGAAAATCGAGATTGATGAGCTTCTTGTAGTACACGATCACGTAATCCACCCAAACGAGGCACCCAAATTCTGTTTCCCATACACAATAACCCACGGTCATTTTTCCCAAGCAATGCTGATATTCCCACTAACCGTTCTGATTTCAAACTTTCTTCCTGATAAGCATCCATTTGGCACATCAGCAATTCGTCAAAGATACTTGGAAGGAGTTCAGCTCGTAGCGATATCGCCTTTATCGTTCCACTTCTTTCTTGACGACTTAATGCATCGGCTACCACGTTCGCCTTCCCGGGGTGATAAAGGATTTCAGAATCATAATCATTTACCAATTGCAACCATCTTCTTTGCCTCATATTCAGTTCCTTCTGATCGAAAAGATGTTGTAGACTCTTATGGTCAGTGAAAATTTGGCATTTAGAACCATAAAGATAATGTCTCCAAATCTTCAGTGCAAAGACCACTGCTGCAAGTTCCATATCGTGAGTAGGATATTGTCTTTCATGATCCTTTCGCTGACGAGAAGCATAGGCAATCACTTTTCCACGTTGCATAAGTACACATCCCAATCCTAGTTTAGAAGCATCACTGTAGACCACCAAATCATCGGAACCTTCTGGCAATGCTAAAATCGGCGCGCTGCAGAGTTTCTCCTTCAATATTCTGAATGCCTCATCTTGTTCTGCTTTCCATTCAAACTTTAAATTTTTCCGAGTTAGCTTAGTCAATGGCATCGCGATTCGGGAAAAGTCTTTTATAAATTTCCGATAATATCCAGCTAGACCCAGAAAACTACGTACTTCGGTTGCCGTCTTCGGCGGTTCCCATCTTTCAATTGCTTCCACTTTCGCTGGATCAACTTGTATACCCTTTTCTGAACCTACATGACCTAAAAACTGAACTTCCCGCAACCAGAATTCACATTTAGAGAACTTAGCGTACAACTTTTCTTTCTTCAATAACTCCAAAATCAAACGAAGATGTTGCGCATGATTCTCTTTGGATCGGGAATAAATAAGTATATCATCGATAAACACAATGACAAATTTATCGAGATAAGGCTTACATACCCGATTCATTAGATCCATAAAAGCGGCCGGGGCGTTCGTCAATCCGAAAGGCATTACCAAGAATTCGTAGTGGCCGTATCTTGTGCGGAAAGCAGTCTTTAAAACATCCTCTTCCTTAACCTTCAACTGATGGTAGCCAGATCTGAGATCAATCTTGGAGAAGTAACAAGCTCCAACTAATTGATCAAAAAGGTCATCAATTCTTGGAAGTGGATACTTGTTCTTGATCGTACGCTTGTTCAGTTCCCGGTAATCGATACACATTCTCATTGAGCCGTCCTTCTTCTTTACAAACAAAACTGGTGCACCCCAAGGCGAAAAGCTAGGTCTGATGAAGCCCTTATCGGATAAATCTTGAAGCTGTGCCATCATTTCTTTCATTTCTGGAGGTGCTAGTCTATACGGCGCACGAGCGATTGGAGTGGCTCCAGGTACCAGGTCTATAACAAATTCTACTTGCCTAATAGGAGGAAGACTATTCAAGTCTTCAGGAAAAACTTCTGGGTATTCACTTACAATGGGGATATCTTCCAACTTAATCTTTTCAGGCCTACTATCTATCACATAGGCTAAATAACTCGAGCAACCCTTACTAACACATTTACGAGGCTTTTATCATAGATATAAGATTGGACTGATGATTCTTACGATCACCATAGATCACTATTGCCCTCTTATCAGGTAAAACAACGTTGATTATTTTCTTATCACAAACTATGTTAGCCCGATTTTTAGCTAACCAATCCATCCCTACGACCACATCAAACTCGATCAACTCTATAGGAAATAGTTGTATCGGTACCCCACACCCCTCTATATTTATCATGCAACAATCAAAAACCTCTTTAACTGCCACTTGGTTATCATTTGCTGTGTCTACTAATAAAGCATGTTTTAACATTTTAGGCTCTAAATGCATGTGAGCAGCAAAGGAGGGAGACACAAAAGATCGGTTTGCACCGGAATCAAATAACACCTTAGCACGCGTGGAGTTTATGAAAAATGTACCTGTGACCACATCTGGAGTTTCCTCCGCCTCTTTAGCTGTCATTTGGAATGTACGGCCCCTCGTTTTTGGCGGTTCTATTCTTGGGACTACTGGTCTAGTAATGGCTGGTTTCCCGGATGTACCCCATTGTTGTATTCTACCTCGTGGATAGTCTGATTGAAGGTGATCCGGAGAATTACACAAAAAGCAAAACCGTGTTGATCGACAATCTTTAACAACATGACCGGTTTTCCCACACTTAAAACAAACCCGAGATTCCACTTGACAATTTCCTTGATGGTAGCGATTACATCTCGGACATGGTCTTTCCACTGGTCGGAACGACGGACGGTTATCAAACCTCTGGAATCTAGATTTCTTTGGATCCTGTGGTGGTCCTTCCCATTTCCTTTTCCCCAAGCTCTTATCACCGGCATCCCTTTTATTGTCTCGTTCGACATTTTCTGCAGCATCCACAACAACTGTAAACGTATCTGGCCTTGTTGCCGTCACCAGTCTTCGAACTTCTGAATTTAACCCATAGATAAATCTCTCCATTTTCATCTTTTCGGTAGCAACATAATACCCTGCAAAACAAGATTTTTCTAAAAATCTAGCAGTATAATCTCTGACTGACAAATTCCCTTGCTGTAGATTCATAAATTCTTCTTCCAATTGTCTGACAGCAGCTTGTTGACAGAAGTGTGTTGTGAAAGCTAACACGAATTCCTCCCATGAAAAAGTAGTATATACACCCGCTCCTCTCGATTCTGTATGAGCCTCCCACCAATACAGAGCATCACCTTTTAGCATTGCAGTTCCATAAAGTACTTTATCTTGTTCAGCACATTTACACGTCTTGAAGATGGCCTCTATTTCTTTTAGCCATCTCATTGCTTTTACCGGATCCCGATCTCCTGAATATGTAGGGGGCTTGCAACTAAGAAACATTTTATAGTCACACCTTTTCATCACCGGTAAAACAGTAGAGGTAAGTGGCATTTCAACTTCGTGTTCCGGATTCGGTCTTTCAGTTTCGTTGTGACGATTATGTTCAAACATAGCTTGTATATTATCCTGTAACCTCCCATTTCAGCCATCAGGTCATCCCGTGTAACAAATTCCGTACCATGCGATTGTGTTCTACCTCCAGTTCGACCCCCAGTTCCCCTTCCGGTTCTGCCTCTACCACGATCTCCTCCTCTTCCCCTTGTTCCTATGGGTGGATTTTCTCCACCCGAATTCCTTCCTCCTCTTTTGTTCCTTTGTCTAGTGCCACTTGCCATTCTGTTGATTCAAACAAAGTTAATATACACATAAGCACATACCCCATATAACAAGGTATTCCAGTTCAAGCATGCACCTGTAAGATCAAAATTACACTGGCCTGGTGTAATTTGAAATTACCTTACATGATATTCCTTCTACCTTTTATACTTAGCATCCCCAGGTTCTAACATATTAGGGACATCCTACTTCACATGCAGTTTAAGTCTAGGTACAGATACTAATACCTAAATCTCTTAAACTAGGGCTCTGATACCATCTGTAACAACCCGGTTCTCAGATATATACAAATAACATACATTCCATATCATGATATCATTAAAAAGGTACATCATATTTCACATACGGTCCCATAGTCTAGCAAAACATAGTAGATAATTCAGTACAAACTTTTACAATTTAATTACATGTTTAATAACAACGAAGTCTCAAGTACAAAAATACATCCATGACTTCTAAACTGACTTCTTCACAAAAGTTATCCTTCAATAGTCCTACTTATTTGCTCTTACCGGATCCGCCACCTGGAATACATGATTTTTAAAACAGAAAATGAGGGTTAGACCTAAGGGTCTAGTGAGTAAATCCCTGACATTTGTAATTCATTAAAAAATCATTAATATAATACACTCTTTATATAAATACACATACATCACACGTAAGTTAATACCAACTAGCATTTATGTATCATACCTGTCTCATTCCACCTTATCCCTCCACCAATGGCCAATATCAATTGGTTGCGAGCCAATTTATCACACCGGTCCAAAGCCCGGCCACGTATTATAATTTCATATAATACTCACGTAATTATAATATCTCCATATATTATAATCACCCACGTATGACATATTCATACACTTTATCAAATATTCGTTATTCACATAATGCATTCCAGTAAAATACTTTTTAAAGTAAAACTCACCTGATCTTTTTAGCAAAGGTCCTTCAAACTTTCCTCAAAACAGATTAACTTTTAACCCCGATCCTTAGTATCTGAAACAAATTAAAATGTACATACTCTTTAACACGTAAACAGGTAATTCACACTTTTCGCAACCCACTATTACGAAAACCTCACTTCTCGCAACCCATAGTTGCGAGTTCCTTACTTTTCGCAACCAACAGTTACGAAAATCTCACTTCTCGCAATCCACAGTTGTGAGTTCCTTACTTTTCGCAACCAACAGTTGCGAGATCCTAACTTTGCGTTTTAGTTAGTTGCGCAAAGTGGACTTTTCGCAACCAAGGCTTGCGAATTCCTACTTTTCGCAAAAACACTGTTCATCGTCTTTTTCAAAAAAGTTCAGTCCATTTGCAGGAATCCATCTTATACCCAGATTTTGTACAGAAGTGTTCTAAACTCCTTTTAACACCTAAAATTGTAACTAAATTCACAAATTCTTCTAAAATTACCTAAACCCACTTCAAAGTTCATATGAAACCTAATTCTCATAAAAGAGTTTGAATAAGATAATTACCTCTTTGATTTTACTGCACCAAAACAAATTCCAGCTGAAGTATCTTTAATCTTCTTCTTCTTTTACGGTTCTTCTTTTCTTTCTCTCTCTCTCTGCCGTAAACGATTTCACACACACACACACTTTTTGGCTTTTTGCTTGAATGTCCCAAAATGAGATATTTCCTCTAATTTAGACTACTGAGTCGGTTTGGGTGAAGGTTGTTTTCACCTTTAACCAAACAAACCCCACTCTTCTCTTAATTGACATAACTCACCCCCAAACTTCCCAATACAATTTAAAACTTACCCTTTTAACTTCTAATTTCTCAAATACTATAGTAAAGACTTATAAAATATTTAAATTTAATTTAAATAAAATACCTGGTTATTACAGTATTCTAAATAAGTCTAGATTTACACAATTTTGCACTTGTATCAAAATCTCAAACATGTTTCGCTGACCTTTCGACTTATTTTAGAAGCGAAAGTAGAAACAAATATAACTCCGACGATACAAAAATGCTCGTAAAATCATCCTTAACACACATTTTATTCATTGAATGAAAAATTGAAGAATTTCACTTCATTGAATTAAATTTGTGAAGGTTCAAACTTTCAACGTTAGTAGACATAAAATATAACACAATGTTACCTTTAAGCACATGTCCTAAAAATAGAAAGATATGACAGTGAAAGGATATCACCTGATAAGTACGAGTTCTAAACTGATATGTTTAGAAGTCATAGCCTGTGAAGTACGGGTTCTAAACTGATTTGTTTAGAAGCCTTTACCGTTGAAGTGCGGGTTTTGAACTGATGTGTTCAAAAGCCATTGTCTTTTATATCTCCCCCCCTACAAAATACCAAAAGATTTACCAAATATCCCATGTATATATTAAAAGATAGAAAACTCCCTGAAATCATGTGATGTTCAATGTCTTCTTTGAAAGCACAAGTACTTCATCTTCCGAGAGTTCAACGCTTGTCTCTAAATCTGCAAAACAGATTAAGTAAATTTTGGTACCTAACGAGTCTTGGGTCCTGACACGTTAAGCGGAGCTCTATAAGAAGGAAAATGGTAAGTACAATACCAATATTGAACACTATTATTATTATTAACAAAATCATAATTTCCACAATAAGAATTAACAAAAGAATTAACTTTCGTTGTAAAATTCTTATTTGGAAATGATGATTTTGGTACATCTTTATCAGGGAGTTTACCTTTTACCTTCCATTTCATGTTGACTCTTTTGTAGGAAGGAAGATCAGCAAATGATTCGGAAGACTTATCCACAGAATGCTCGTAGAAAATGTTAGAAGGACGCATCAGACATTCTGAAAAACACTCGGAGTTGTTGAACGACCTCACTTTGTCTTTTAAGGCATTTCGTTCCTTTGTCATCAACTCGAGCTTCTTCCGAATATCACAATTCACCCTCTTTTCCTTCATGATATCTGTAGATAAACCCGCCAAGTTCTTCGTGAGTTTCTGAATTTCTTGCAGAAATATCTTCCGTTCTACAGAAAAATCATCCTTTACGCTCCTTACTTGAAACTCAGCTTTCTTTCTCTTTTCTAACTCACTTCTTTCCAAATCCAACTCCTCTTGCAGTTCAGAAATTTTCTCTGAAAGCTTCCCATTCTTCACTTCAAACTCTTTCCTTTTAACCTCAAACTCGGCTCTTTCCTTCTCCACCTTTTGCTTCTCTAAAAATAATACTTTCTGAAAATCTGAGTTCTGCTTGGAAAGTCTTAGACATTTGAGCTCAACATCTTTCTTATCTTGACATTCTCTAGTCTTTATCTTCAAATCGTATTCAAGTTTCGAAATCCTTTGAATTAGATCCACTCTTTCTTTCTTGTGATCTTCTCTTTCCATAACCAACAGGTCTTTCACTTCTTGTAATCTCCTTGTAAGCTCAGAAATTTTCTCTTTCTCGCCTTCTCTTTCAACTTCCTTCTCTTCTATTTTCTGAAAATCAACTTTCTTTTCTTCCGCATCTGAATGATCTTCTTTGTGATTTTCAGAGTCTGATGTTTTCTGATTTGCATCCTCCCTTTCAGCTTTCTTTTGTTCCTTTACCTTGAAATCAACCTTTGATTTATGCAATAGCTTTGACAACTCGTTCCACATCTGCAAAGGGTAATTTTTATACACTTCAACCTGTTTGTAGATGTGAGGAGAAATTTTGAGAATAGCAAAGAGTAAGTTTGACGAAGCATCCTTGTCTGCTTTCTTCCGTTTAATCTCATCTTCAGTAAAATCTTCCGCCCTTTTATGTATGATCAACGGACCTTCGGTGAAAGATTTTATCATATAATCTCCGTTTTCTCTCCTCGAAATAAAATCAATAAAAGAAATCCTCCATTGATCAAAATCTGAATCTTTGATTAGCACTGGAGGACAATTAACTGAAACTTGATAAGCCATCGTGATCTAAAAAAATGCTTAAACAGAACAGATCACAAAAAGTTAGAAAAAAGACAAAAAGGACAGACTGATGAACAGTAGAAGATCGGCTAAGTGTCAAAGTTCGCAATCAACAGTTGCGAGAATCACAAAAATTCATAAGGGTCAGTTACGAGAATCAGAAATTTCGTTAGTGTCTGTTGCGAGAAACAACAAAAAAATTCGTAAGCCGAAGAACACCAAGTACAAAGTTCGTAACCGAAGCTTGCGAGAAATCCTGAAATTCGCAACTAAGGGTTGCGAAAAGTGTACTTAGAAAAAAAAATCGAACTCTGAAACTCTCTTCAGTTGGTGGCGCAATTTGGAATAAGAAGTCAAGCAAGTAGCTTAAACTAATTAAGCAAGCAAGTAGCTTAAACTAATTAAGCAAGCAAGCAACTAGGTGAAATTAATTCAAGCAACCAAGCATGTAGGTGAAAAAATACAAGTCTGAATTTCGCATGATCGCATGAGAGGCTTGCGAATTTCTTAAGCATACACACAACTGAATATCTTGCGAATTTCTTAAGCATACACACAACTGAAAATTAATTGAAGCAGGCACTCATGTAGGACAAATAACTCGCAAGCCATGGTTACGAATTTCTGCATTAGTTGGTTGCGAAAAATATGGAAACACACACAGATACCTCTTGCGATTAATTTTCTGCAAAATCACAAACTTAACCAACAAAATTAATATCACCAATTAATAATCAAACTAAGCAACAAACAACTTTTATCAACATCTCATTAACAGAAACGGATCAAAAACTCAGATCTGAATCATATTACCAAGAACACCTCAAGAACATGAAGAACACCAAAAATTTAAATTTTCTAAAAATGAGATTTAGACATCAAGTCTTGAATTTTATGGATGATTCATGTCCAAAAACAATTTTTAGGAAGGATTTTGCACAAAAACGAATCAAAACACCAACAATTTGCAAAATCACTCTTCAAAAAAATTCACAGACAAGTTTTCTCAAGAACACAAAATTTTCTAAAATCCTTCAAATCTCGATCAAAACTTCGAATTAAGCAACCAAATTTAGCAGATATGTTAGAAAACAAGTTTCTAACACGATGATGTGAACTAATTTCTCTGAAAATCGCTGAATCAAAATCTGATAAACTGATCAGACTGAAAATGACGAACTGATCAGAAACTGAAAAATCTTCAAATTAATCCTCAAAACTGAGAAATTAGCCTTCGATCCTTGAACGAATAGTGTTCCTCTATCAAAAACGCATCCAACGAACTAAATCTTGATCAAATTCGACCAAGAATCACACAAATTTGACAAAAATCCAAGAAAACGAGATTTTCTTGAAAAATCAAGAAAATCGATCAAATTTCCTTGAGAATTCCGCAAATTTGATGTGTTAGATCAGTAGAAATTCTACTCTAAATCTTGAATCTGCTCTGATACCAATTGTTAAACCCTAATGATCAATCAAGATAGAGAAGATGTGAATTTGTCATCCATTTATCAAGAACATTGTATACAAGATATGAGTTCAGCACTTTCTCTCCTAAGATATGAATGTGAATTATGAGAATGTTTCTAAGAGTCTCACCAACTAAAACACAACAAAACCTATTTATACTAAACACTTTACAATGACTTTGACTTTGACCTTTCTATATTTAAACCTTGAAGACATATTGCACTAAAGTTAGATACATAACTCTCACCTTAGAATTCAGGGACTTAATAATGAGATTCGATAGGATTCTGAGAGGAAACTTTTATGACTAGATTTTATTATCTTTTATGCATTGTAATGTAGTCATCTTATGAAAGAAATAAAAATCTTTACAGAGGATGATTTTCTCCTCTTTGTGTTTATTTTGCTTATCTCTGTAAATATACCAGTTTGAGTTTTCAATACTTAGGGGGAGATTGTTAGCCCTAAGTATGCCAATGTAGAATTATTGAAAATATCACAAGTCTAAAGTACGTCAGAGGACAAGACTCTAGAGATCAAGCAGAAGACATAGCAGAAGAATATCAGAAGAACAAGTGAAGACCATCAGAGATCTTCAGAGCTCTGGCAGAAGACCTCTGATAGTACATCAGAGATCAATCTCAACAGAGACCTTCAGAGCTCTGGTATATGACCTCTGGTGAACAAAGACCTCTGTGAAACTGAAGTCTCGAAGAAATCTCCAAGTGATAGACAAGTGTCCGCATTTTCCACGTCAACCCTAAAAGGACGAAGAAATACTTTCCACGTGTCATCACAAGGTTAGATAGTACACTGTCTATTACTTTATCAAGATATAAATAGAACGTTAGTGGAGCACACTGTTGGTTCCCAGATTCACGTCGTATCACGATAATGGTAGTTAAATAGACAGCGGAAGCATTTAAATATAAAGCCATTAAAGTGAGTGATTGTATGAGACGATATGTAAACTGTGATATCAAATATAGAACATGAATATGATAAGAAGATCAAATAAGAAACGCTGCTCGTATATTGATAAAGATAACACCAAGAACAAGATCAATAGTGTATCAAGAAATCACAGAGACAATATCGTACGGGGTAGTGCTATGAGGATATGACAGTGTGTGCTTTTACAATTGTGGAAAACTATTCTTCCAAAAGCTTACATGTGTTTGTTCCATAACCTCGCTATATATAGCCTCATAAAGTGTAGACAGTGTACTATCGTACCCTGGAATGACACGTGGAAAATGTGTCTCCAATCTTTAGGGCATACGTGGAAAGGTGTGGACACGTATCTGACACTTCGGATTTCTACGAGACTTAGGCATAACAGAGGTCTTCACTTCAACAGAGCGTGTTATGACAGAACTCTGTTGGTCTTCGGGTATGAACAGTTCTTCTGTTGATCTTCTGCCAGAGCTCTGTTGAGCTCCGTTGGTTCCACCAGAACTCTGTTGAGTTCTGTTGGTCTTCTTTGTTGGTCTTCTAAGTCTTCTGCTTTATCTCTGTAGGTCTTCTGACTTGGTTTTATTTTCAATACTTTCATTTTACAGATACTTGGAGCTAACAATCTCCCCCTAAGTATTGAAAATAAAAAATTGGAAATGACAAGAGATTGAAAACAAAAGAACAGAGAACTTTACCCTCTGTTACCCTGTGCACTATTCTTTTAAGATTTTACAATAGAAAGAACAAGTACAATCAAGCGTAATTATCTCCCCTAAGGATTCTGTCGAATCTTCTGATTAGCTCATGGAAGTCAAGCATCAGATTAATTATGTTGATGAAGGACCTTTGCTGTTCTTCCGGACACTTGTTCCTCGGGAGACTTTGAACTATGTTTTTGAGATATGCTAGCGACTCACTTGTGTACTTATGAGCTTCAGCAGATCTGATGGCTTTCTTTGTCCCTTTCTGTCGGCAGATAAAGACTGGAGGATCTTCAACTACAGTTCCAGTCCTAAAATGTCGATAGCCCTCAAGATCTTCGTTTGGTGGTGCAATCGCCAGTTTCTCAATTTCAAACTCTATGCCTAGCTGAAAATCTGTCTGAGTTCTGAGATTGATGTGCTCTTGCATAGCTAGTTTGACTTCAGGTAAGGCTGTTCTTGCTGGAGTATATCTGTCAGAGAAGTTCAATCAGTAGGCATGAAGCACAGTTAGATCGTACGGATTTAGAAGGACAAGATTGTTGTCGTTGAAGAATTCGTTCTTTCCTTCTGTTGATTCCACAGTGTACTCATGATAGGTCATTCTGTTGTGCTGGAACTTCTTATGCTTGATGTCTAGGATTCTCTTGATACTGAAGTGTGAGTTGATGTTTCTGTTCAGATTGGACTTGTTTCGGATGAACATCCGCCTTGCTTCAGTAATGGTGTTTATTCTGATTGGGTTAAGGTAAGGATTTATGGGTACGGCATTTGCAGGAATGATATCTCTGTCAGCATAAAGAAATGCAAATACCGTTTCCAAGGCAGGTTTATCGGTGTGTTGGGTGGATGATTCTGGGTTTTGTTCTGGTATCATTGGGTTTGGGTCTTCATGAGTTTCACCCATAAGAGTATCGATATGAACATATTCTTGAGCAGCTTCTGTTTGGCTTTGTTCATCAGCAGAGATTGGGATTGATCTCTCTGGTTCAGTCCTTGGTGAAGTAGGAGGGGTATCCAGGCAGATAATCTCTGGTGGTTCTTGTGTTGACTCTTATGTCGGTTTGATGACTCGATCTTTGAACATGTAGTCGAATTCCACCGTAGGTATATCTTTGTTAGCTTTTATTTTATATTGTATTCAAGATTACTTGGTTAAATTGTAAAAGCCTAAATTAAATATGTGGGCTTTAGTGACTAATGGGCTTAGGCCTTAAAACCTAAATATTTAATGTGTAATTTGTTAGAGTTTTAGGTTAAGCCTCAAAAATCTCCTAGCCTCAATTTGAAAGAGTCAGACGTAGAGAGAGAGAGAGAGAGAGAGAGAGAGAGAGCTTCAATTGTGAGAGAGTGTTCTTAATTCCTATATTGTAAACTCTTCTCAAATCATTCAATACAATTGATTGTTTCTATATTGTTACTTGTAATTTGGATCCTACAATTGGTATCAGAGCCAAACAGATTCGAATTTGTGCTTCAATCCATTGATTTTTATCAAATTTTGAGAGATTATTGTGTTTTTGTGCAAAGTTGAGAGTTCTTCAAGTTCTTCATCTTTTTGGTTGGTTTTAGCCATTAGAGTTCTTCTACTGATTTAGAATCGATCAAGGGTTGTTAGTAGAGAATACCTGAGTGTTTTATTCCGCAAAATCACTAGGTTTGTAGCTCAGTTTGTGCATTCACTCAATTTTCGGAGCTTTTAAACTTTTATTTTTCTGCACTCTGTTTTGCTTCGGAAAACCACTTTCTGTTGGTTTTTGGACAAAACTCGAAGAATTAAAGTTGTCCAGAATATCCTCGTGCACCTACTTACAAAATTTCAGCTCAATCCGATAAGATTTGAAAATTTGACTCAAGTGCACAAATTCTACTTCTCACGAAGTATCTGTTAACGATCCGATTTTTTTTTAAATTTTCAAGTAACAATATGTCAAGACTAAGATTTAGTGCTGATGCTGATGCTCATTATTATTCTAAGCTCAGTACTAATTTTCGTAAGATAATTCCTACTCTTGAGAAAGAGCTAGAAGAAAGGAACAATAGCATTCTTATTGATTCAGACAAGATTGCTAAGCTTGAAGGGTCAGGTAAACTCCTAAACTGTGAAAATATTGAACTGAAAAGGAATTTATCTGAGTCTGAACAAGAGAAGAAAAGACTTGAACTTAAATGTTTAAGTTTTTCTAATCTAATTTTTGATTTAGAAAATACTCTTGAAAAAGAGAGAAAAGAGTCTAATTTTGAAAGAAAAGAGTTTGAGAAGAAGAAGATTGAAGGATTTCAAACAAAATGTTTGAAAGGTGATTTTGAGAGAGAAAGAAATGTTTTTAAAGCTGAAATGTCCAAATTGACAAAAAGACTATCTGATTTGTCAACCAAGATTATGTTGGAGAAGATGTATAAATCAGATCTTCTAAAAAAGTTTGATTTAAATCTTAAAGAAAAAGATGTTTTAGCTAAAAGGCTTAAGTATTTTGACTTAGAAAACTCTTGTGTTGATAATACAGATAATCTTGTTTTTAAAAGAGTGAAAATGGTTTGGAAAGTCAAAAGCTCTACTCCTGTCATAAATGCTCCAAAGCCATATGTTTCTGTTAAACATTCATCTCTTCATTCTCATAACTGTAAATGCTTTGATCTTCTGTTTAAACTAAAGAACCATTTCTCTAGTTCTAACTGTGTTCCTAATGGGTCATTTCATAAGAAAAATTCAAAGACCCAATATAAGAAAAAGCATAGAAAGGAACCTGGCAAACCAACAAAAACTGGCAAGCCAGAGGACCTGAAGACAGCTCCAAATCCTAAAAAAATAGGACCCATTTGGAAATGGGTACCAAAATGTCTTTAATCTGTTTTGCAGGTACTTGGACTCCTTAATACATATGTTAAGGACTCACACTTCAGTGGATAATGGACTCTTAAACACTCAGTTTAAGACTCATCCGTCAAAGGCAATTGATTTCGGTGCACAACAATCAAGTACAATGACAGCATGCTGGCAGATTTGTGATGCTGCAGTAAATTGATCATATCTCACTGATAACGGCACCGATTGATGCGATTCAAAAGGTCCTGGATTCAAAACACATTGATGAACAGCTTTCGTGTTTTGAAAATTCAGAGATTCGAAATTTATAAGGGCCATATGCATCGTTGAAGTAGACAACAGTGTGCTGATGGAAAGCTGATGGACAGATCTGTGCGACTGTGGTAAATCAACCATATCTTTGTCGTACGAGTTCGAAAAGAGGTGATTCCAGATGATCTGAAAATATAACAAACCAATGCACACTCTTTATGTTTTGAGTTTTTTCAAACTCCAGAGCTATCATGGTGTAAAGTAGTGTCGAAGTTGGTGTAAAACTTCTGGCAGAGGACTTAGAAGAAATCAGCAAAAGCTCACCAGAGCTCTGTTAGACCTCATCAGAGCTCTGTCAGAAACTTCTGTTCCACCAGAGATAACCAACAGAGCAGAGGTACACCAACAGAACAGAGGTACACCAACAGAGCAGAGGTACACCAACAGAGCAGAGGTACAACAGAGCAGAGGTACAACAGAGCAGAGGTACTTGCTGTCAGCTTTGCGCACCTGTCGTATTTTCAACAGAACTCCCTCCTTGAAGCTCCAAATTTGATGAGTCCAGATGCGTTGGATTCCTAATACAACGATGAACAACTTTCATGTTTTGATCTTGGTCTGAATCAGTGTTCGTTGTGGTCAGAATCCCGGTTAAAGTCAGTACATCTGCTGGACAGAGTCGTTTCTCTAAACTCATCTACCAGAGCTCTGTTGATTTTTACAGATACTCAAAAAAATCAGAGGCAATTGACAGAGCTATCTCTGTTGACTTTTAACAGATCTATCTCTGTTGACTTTTAATAGAGACATCTACCAGAGCTCTGATCATCGACAGAAGTTGTCCAGAGCTCTGTTGATTTTTTTTGGGACACCAGAGCTCTGTTGATTCATCAGAGGCTATATGGATCAATTTTTTTCAGAAATAAGAGGAATGACCAGAAGGGACCAGAAGCAGACTCAAGCATGTTTATTAGAGTTCGTTGGTCCAGAAATCAAATCAAGCCAAAAGCCCGGAGCCCGAAATTTTTCATTTTGTTTGACAGCTTTGCGCTGCTTCAGAAACATGCGCATAACTTTTTACTCAGTGCTCCAATTGACACGAGTCCAGTTGCATTGGAAAGATAATTCACGGACGCACGACTTTGAAGTTTTGAGTTTTCTCAAATTCAGTGATTTGATATGCCTAATTCACTGTCAAAGTTAGTAGATACTTGCTGGATCGAAAGCATCGCTTCACTCTCTCCATTGCCATAATCAAATCAGATTGAGGTTGCTTCTATACACATCAGTATAGAACCAGGACTTCAACTGAATGTTGTTTCTACACACATCAGCGTTGGACCAGTACCTCAACAGATCATACTTTGACTGGTATTTCTAAATCTCTAACCCCCAGCACCATGTTTCCTTTTAATTTGAATTAACTGTGCATCTGGATATTCCTAACTAATGTGGAATCATCAAAGATGATTACCAACACCTTTTTATTTTTAAAGGATATCTGATTTCAAATTGCGCTTAAATGAGATTTAATGCTCAATTTGAGGGGGAGAAAGCCAGTTTGACCATGTCCATGAAAAGGTAAAATTTCTAAACCTTTAAAACTTATCATGTTTAGAGAAAGGCCATCTTTAAAATGATAAAAACTCTTTCAAATGGTCAAACCACTTCTAGATGCCAAAATGCTTTTTCAAATATAGAAGTTGGATTTTAAATGGTTTTCTGAGACATCAAATGGTCAAGTGTGTTGAACAATACAATCTTTAGGACAACAATTTCATGGGATCAATGTGTGAGCTTTATAGAACTTCTATGGATCACTTAAACCTGTGTTTCCTACCAAAGAAGTAAAACCTTGAGTGCTTGAGAGGTGAATGGTCTACATCAAAGAGTGGGGGAGATAACTATATGAGTTTTTCTCATTGTGCTTAAGAGGTAAAATTTAAAAAGAGAGTTTGGTTAGATGTGAGCTACATGATAAAAAGAAAGAGGGTGTGAGAACAGAGTCAAGAGAATTATACAACTCTGCACCATCTCTTTTCTGAGCCGGGCAAACCACATTTCTGATTTATCACAAATTTTTGGTGATTGTCATTGAAACAGGCAGTGAGCCCATGCCAACTCTTGTCTTAACCCCACCAGCTACTCACTTCCTTCTCCACAAGGAACTATTTCACTTTTCCACGGGGAAGCAGCACATATGCTATCTGATCTTTCTTTGGAAGGTTGGATATTGAAAAGAAGGAAAGTTGCCCCACCTTCACACTTCACTCATGCACATTGAGTCTGTGGATACCTGTTTTGTCCAAACAGTTTACACACTTTTGAGCCTAATAGATAATATTCTATTTTTCTTTCACACAATATCACGAATCTTTGTGATTCCACATGCATATCTATGTGATATTGCCAAGAACAGTTTGAGAAGTTTATTTTTTAATTTACTTCAATGATAACTGGAAGTCCTGTCAGAGCCTCATCATTGCCAACTCTGAGCATAGGCCACACAATTTTTTATAAATTGTTGTGATAATAGTTGCTATTGTGCTTCTATGTTAGATGATTACCCCTGGTTACTTATTCTTTAATGCAGATTCTCATGAGCAGAATGTATTTGCTACTCTTCATCTCCTAGCTGTTTATCTACTATCGGTTACTACTCAAACTGGTTATACAAGCTTCCGCACATCAAATCGTTCTCTGATTGTTTGAGAGATAACTGAGACCAGAAAAGTAATGCAACAATCAAGGGGGAGTACGCAAAGATCAAGGAGAAGTATGCAACGATCAAGGGGGAGTCAAAGAAGGAATTGAAGCAATTGACCTTGTGGAAGATCGGGCTATTTTTAATCTTGAATACAAAGGGGGAGATTGTTAGCTTTTATTTTATATTGTATTCAAGATTACTTGGTTAAATTGTAAAAGCCTAAATTAAATATGTGGGCTTTAGTGACTAATGGGCTTAGGCCTTAAAACCTAAGTATTTAATGTGTAATTTGTTAGAGTTTTAGGTTAAGCCTCAAAAATCTCCTAGCCTCAATTTGAAAGAGTCAGACGTAGAGAGAGAGAGAGAGAGAGAGAGAGAGAGAGAGAGAGCTTCAATTGTGAGAGAGTGTTCTTAATTCCTATGTTGTAAACTCTTCTCAAATCATTCAATACAATTGATTGTTTCTATATTGTTACTTGTAATTGGGATCCTACAATCTTCTTCTGTTATCCCCATATCTTCTGTCCCGACCTCTTCTGTTAATTTCTCTTTGCCTCTTTCAGTAGGCATTTCAGCCTCTCTCTCTTCTTCTTTCTCTGTCTCTGTTTCTTTCTCCTTTTCTCTCTTTCTCTGTCTCTTTCTCTTTCTCTTTCTCTGTCTCTTTCTCTTTCTCTTTCTCCTTCTCTTTCTCCTTCTCCCCCTTTTGTTGACCCGAGGACTCACCCAAATTACTATCTGATGCAGCATCGTGGAAATCATCATCATCATCAGAGGAGTCTTCATCAGAGAGTCTGGAGACAGTGGGTGAGAATTGGTCAACAAACTTACGTCTTTTGCCAGAAGGCTCTCCCTCTGGTGCTTTCTCAGCAGATCGTTTCTGTATGACAGATTGTAAGATTGCATCTGTGAAAGTAGGAACTGCTTTCTTCAAGGTGTCTTCCACTTCTGCTGCAGCACCTCTGATTTCCTCGACTTGGCTCACAAAGTTGAATTTGTGGGAGTCCAATGATTCCTTCACAAGTGCTTCTGTTGCCTGGGCTTTCATGACAAATTTGGACGAGATTGTCATCATTTTCTTTACGACGTCCCTTCTGAAGTCGCCCATTTGACCGACTGTCATTGGCAAACTGTTTGGGTTGGGGCTGGAGACGTTGAGAGGATCAGCATCTGATGTTGTGGCTTCTTTTATGGATTTCTTAACAGAGTTATCAATGAGCTCTGTCAAGGTTCTGATGTTGGATTCTGATAGGATAACTGTTGGGACTGGCAGAGTTCTGTTCATTTGAGCTGTATGGTTGTCGATCACAAGTCTTTTCAGGTCAGCTACTTCTGTCGATACCTTTGTGTTCTCTTCTGCTCTGACGGTTCTTAGATCTGCTATCTCTGTAGCCAGTCTGCCAATTTCCTCTCCTCTTGTCTGTTCAGCTTCTGTTCTGATCCTTTCAGTGTCAATGTATTTCTGATGAAGTTCGGCATATTTCTCTGACAGTTTCTGCAGTTCGTCTCTGAGAGAAGTATTTTCCTTGAGGATCAGTTCCTCCTTTTGAGAATTGATAAGTTTATACTCATTCAAGGAGTTGTTGATACTATCACAGAAGCTTGTGAACTCTGTTTTTGTGACAGTGTCAACGGGGGTAACCCTGGTACCAACTAATGGATCCAGTTCTGCCTCGAGTTCAGAGGCGCCTGCGTCAAGAGTTGTTTTGATGTTGGCTCTTGCAGGACTTCCACCCGATCCTTGATGTTCCTTTTGAGGGGAATCACCTACAGGTGTTCTGATCAGAAGTTCCTCCTCCAGCTCAGGTTCTGAGGAAGGAAATCTGATATGATGAGAAGCATTTGGATCAAGCAAATGTTTCCCTTGTGCAACTAAGGTCTCATACTGTCCCTGAGTCGGACAGATGCTACGTGAGATTACAAAAATCTCGGGTCTATGTTGTGTTCCGACTACATGAGCCACAGAGGCATCATTATGTGTAGGTGACCTGTAGATGTTCTGGGGCGAATGAACATCACTAGCAAGACTAGCTTCCCCGGCTTCGTGCGTACCAGAGGCATGAAGAGTTGCCTCTGATGGGTCTGGCTGGTTAAGGTTCGAGGTGTGCACCTCTGTTTCAATAATCCCTTGGTCTTGATCACCAGGATTAGGTAATGTGGTAGCACTGGGAGTTTGGTTAGGATATCGCACAGATGTGTCAACTTGGACATCTTGTTCTATACTCACATTTCCCTCGGTTTCTAGGGTTTCAGAATTCTCTGGTGAGCTCTCTATCTCATGAATCTCTACACTGCCAGAAGGGTGCGATCTCTCTGTCACCACTTCTGCAGTCTCTTCTGCTCCCTCTTGAACAGTCTCCCTAGGGGATGCTCTGTTCACTACTTCCTCCTCCATTACTCTAGAGGAAGACCCCACTTTGGGTACTCTGTCCTCTGTCCTCTGGTCTATTTTCTTCTTCTTCTATTTCCTCACTCGCACTCTCCACAGAAGGCTCAGAACCTAAATATGCTGGGGTTCTCACCTCAGGTTCTTGAGGTTGAGCAGCAGTTCTATAGTTTTGGATAGAGATGTGGGTTGGATTGATCAGAGCAAGCATTGTACCTGGAATTCTTCTGATGAAAGGGTAATCTCCTGAAGTTGTTGGTTGGAATCTTGCCATGGTCTAGACAGGAGTAGAACGACCCTGATGTGTCAGTTCCAGTCTGTCGAATGCCCTTCTGATCACCAAACTGATAAAGCGAGGAAACTTGATGGCTTTAAGGGATTTGTGTGTTCCAACTTCTCCACCTCTGGCTAGAGCAGTGGTTTTAGTGTTGACAGCATCTAGAAGTGCATTGTAGAGGATCCCTGCATAGTTGAAGTTTCTGTTGAAGAACATACCATACATGATTTCGAGGATTTCAGTGCTCGCTTGGTCTTGACTGCCGGATTTGCAGGTGAGGGTTCTGTTGAGGGTTGAGAAATGAAATTCCACATTTGTGGTAGATTTTGTCTTCTGAAGGCTCCTATTCTCTCTAACTCTTTGTTGTAACCCAAAAACTTCACGAAGTCGAGAAGAACAGCAACAGAAGGTGGTTTCTCATAGGCATCAATACCAAGCTGTCTTTTGGTTTTCATCCCAAAAGTTCTTCTGAGAGTTCTTTCACGAATCCTTATTGTTCCTGATCCTCCATTACCAGAGTTGACAATTCCGACTATTCCGCTTCTGACGCCGTCTTCAATGTATTGGCATGTGGTCCACCATTGTTGGACATATATTGCAGGAAGATGATCGTCAAAGGCTGTTAGGGCTGTAAAAACTTCTGAGTTTCGGAAAAACTCAATATAGATGTGGTAAAGGGGTAAATAGAGTGCTGGATTGGGATCAAAACGGTAGTTGTTATCAGCCAACTCGTATGGTAGAATAACGATGTTATCTACGGGTTCGTTGTTACTGGAATCATCAGAGTTCTGGGGTTGGTTTTGGGGTTCAGCCATTGTTGCAGGTTAGGGTTTTTTTTAGAACCACAAGGTATAGGTTTCTGAGAGGGAAAAGATGAAGGGTTTGAAATGGTTGTTAAGCGTAAGAGTGAAATGGGTTGAAGTTGGGTATTTATACGGGAAACATGTGGGTGGGGAAACAACGTAGGGACTGTAGGCACTTGAGTGTCAGAAAGTGGAACGGCCTGAACAGTGTATCGTGGGAACACCTAGTGGTTTGTCTTTCAATCAGAGGATGCCACGTAAGATTTTGTTCTTACAATCGTAGGACAAGTAAACCATCACGGTTAGAGATATGCGGGTGACAAGTGGGTGATTTTCAAAGAATGACCCGCATCTCTGCTGACGTGTTTCTGATGACGGGGCAGAGAAACTAACAGAGCTCTGGTGGAGCTCAGTTATTTTCTTTCTCTGTTGAAATGATCTTTTCAACTTTGCTCAGTGACCAATCATGTTTCACCTTTACCCAAAAACATTTTAAAATTCTGTATCTGATGTGAAGAATCAAAGAACAAGGACATAATTGACCAACAATTTTCAACAGAGATCTGATGAGAAACAACAGAGGCTCTGGTGAGAATATCAGGGTTCTGCTAAGTTCGACTTTCTCAAAAGAATTTCATCAGAACAGGTTTTCCCTCTTTCAAAAAGATTTTTCTTTCAAGATCAAGAGAGCCAAGTCATATGAATTTGAAATCAGAATTTTTTTTTTGACTTGCTCCCCCTAAAACCATGCATATTTTCTTTTATAAGCTCCCCCTAGAAATATGAGCTTAAAAAAACTTGCTAAAAGAAATATTTACAGAGATATATACAAACGAATTCACTGGAAGCTTGTTGAAAAAGTATGTTTTACAGAGCTCTGGTGAATGATAGAGGCTCTGTTGAACTATCCTACCCAACTATTTTGACAGATCTCTGGTAGGAACATCAGAGTTCTGTTGAGTGATAAATAGTGTTAGGACATGTTCAGCATACCCAATTTGTTGATTAAGAAGTTAAATCTCCTTTCATCAAGGGCTTTTGTAAAAAGATCAGCAAGTTGGAAGTCTGTTGAAACAAAATACATTTCAATAGTCCCTTTTTCAACATTATCTTTTATGAAGTGATACCTTATATCGATATGCTTGGTCTTTGAGTGTTGAACTGGATTAGCTGTGATTGCTATTGCGCTTTTGGAGTCACACAAAATTGGAATTCTGTCATACTCCAAGCCGTAATCCTTGAGTTGAGTTTTCATCCAGAGAACTTGAGAACAACAACTAGCAGCAGCAACGTATTCTGCTTCTGCTGTAGAGGTGGACACGCAGTTCTGTTTCTTGGATGTCCAACTTACTAACTTCTCTCCAAGAAATTGACAACTACCAGACGTACTCTTTCTGTCGTTCTTGCATCCTCCATAGTCTGAATCTGTATATGCTACAAGCTCGAAACCAGAATTCAGAGGATACCAGAGACCCAAAAATTGAGTCCCTTTCAGATATTTAAATATGCGCTTGACGGCAGAGAAATGCGAAACTTTAGGATTAGCCTGAAATATAGCACAGAGACACGTTGCAAACATTATATCGGGTCTACTGGCAGTTAAGTACAGAAGTGACCCTATCATACCTCTGTAGTTCTTGACATCTGTTGGTTCACCATTAAGGTCAGGGTCAAGCTTAACTCCAGTGGCAATAGGAGTTTTCATTGAATTTGAGTTGTTAAAATTGTACTTTTTCAAAATGTCAGAGATATATTTGGACTGACTTATGAAAGTCCCTTTGTCGGTTTGTTTTACTTGTAAACCAAGGAAGAAAGAAAGTTCTCCCATCATGCTCATTTTGAATTCACTTTTCATCAAATCCTCAAACTTATCACAGTACTCTTGCCGTGTTGACCCAAAAATAATGTCATCAACATATATTTGTACCAGAAGTATATCATTCTTGTATCTCCTAAAGAATAGAGTTTTATCGACAGTACCTTTCTCGAAGTGATTAACCAACAGAAAATTGGACAGAGTTTCATACCAGGCTCTGGGAGCTTGCTTAAGCCCATACAGAGCTTTGTCTAGCTTGTAAACGTGGTCTAGAAACTCCGAATTTTCAAAACCAGGTGGTTGCTGGACATAGACTTCTTCTTGTAGTCTGCCATTTAGGAAGGCAGATTTGACGTCCATTTGGTAGACCTTGAAACCCTTGTGAGCAGCATAAGCTAAGAAGATTCTGATTGCTTCTAGCCTAGCCACAGGAGCAAAAGTCTCGTCATAGTCAATTCCTTCTTCTTGACAGTATCCTTTTGCAACCAGACGGGATTTGTTTCTGATGATAATCCCATCTTCATCCTTCTTGTTTCTAAACACCCACTTGGTTCCAATGGCTGATTTGCCTTTTGGGAGTGGAACCAAGGACCAAACTTTATTTCTCTCGAATTCAAGAAGCTCTTCTTGCATAGCTTCGATCCAGTTTGGGTCTTCAAGTGCTTCAGAAATTCTTTTCGGCTCAATCATGCTCAAAAAGTTAACAAAGAAAGCTTCGTTGATTGTAGCCGATCTTGTCTTGACACCATCTTCGGCAGCACCAATTATAAGATGTTGGGGGTGATCCGTAGTCCATTTTGTCATGGGAGCATGGACAACAGGAGGGGTTTGTGCTTCAGATGAGAAAAGACGATCTTCAGCAACAGAGCTCTAAGGGTTGGTGCCAGGGTTCTGTGGCACACAACTCTGAAGAGTGGCCTCATTGCTCTGTGAATTTCCAACAGGGCTCTGCGAAGGTGAACTTTCAAACAGGGAGTTTCTGCCGATATTTGTTAGCAGAGGTGATGATGGCTCTTGTGTAGGTTCTGGTTGTGGTTCCTCGTTTCTCTGAATTATACCTGTAGACAGAGAAGTAGATGGTGAAATATTGGAGGGACCAGTAAGAGTTGTACCTGTCAGATTTTGTTCTGTTGAACTTTGAGCTTGATCTCCTCTGTTGATGTTGACAGAGGAATCATCATCATCATCGAAGAAATCGTCGAATAGGAGATTGATATCTTCTTCCCTTGATTTTGAAGAACTAGGCTTCTTCTGTTCTGTTGGTGTCCCCTCTGTTGATTTGCGATCAGAGGTACTTGATGTACTTTCATCAAAGGGCACGTTCACGCTTTCTTGAATGACGCGAGTTCTGGTGTTGTAGACTCTGTAGGCTCTAGAGGTCAGGGAATAACCAATAAAGATTCCTTCGTCCGCTTTCTTGTCAAATTTACCCAGCTGTTCTCGGTCGTTCAAGACATAACATTTACACCCAAAAACATGAAAATATTTCACGTTTGGTCTTCTGTTATTGATGAGTTCATAAGGCGTCTTTTTAAATCTTTTCACTATTACAGCTCTGTTTTGAACAAAACAAGCTGTTGAGACTGCTTCTGCCCAGAAGTTGATGGGAAGGACAGAACCGGCCAACATGGTTCTGGCGGCCTCTACCAGAGTTCTGTTCTTTCTCTCCACTACGCCATTCTGTTGTGGAGTTCTGGTAGCTGAATTTTTTTGGGAAATTCCTTCTTCTGATAGATAAGAATCTATTCGAGTATTTTTGAATTCTGTCCCGTTGTCACTTCTCAACTTTTGCACTTTTAGTCCTAACAGAACCTGTATCCTTCTCAATAAACTTATCAGAATTTCTGGGACATCAGATTTTGCTCTGATGAACTCAATCCAAGTATACCTAGAATATTCATCAATAAGCACAAGAATATACTTCTTGCCAGACAGACTTTGCACAGAGATTGGACCACAGAGATCCACATGAAGCATATGCAAAGGTCTTAAGCAATTGTGATCACTCTTGGTTCTGTGTGAGGATCTTTTCATTTTTCCAAACTCACAAGCAGAGCATAGATGGTCTTTGTCAAATTTCAGCGAAGGAAGACCTTTTACCAAGTTCAATTTCACGAGTTTGTCAATATTTGAAAAATTTAAGTGAGCAAATCTTTTATGCCAGAGCCAGGCATCTTCGTTGTTCAAAGAGACTAAACAGAGTTTCTCTGTTGTAGTTCCCTGGTTTGGATTAAAATTCATTTTATAAAGATTGCCTTTTCTGTCGGCTCTTAAAAGTTCTTGACCAGACTCAGAAAGTAATAATGAACAAAACTTCTTCCTGAAATTGACATCGAACCCATGATCACAGAGTTGACTTATACTGAGAAGATTATGATTTAATCCTTCAACATAAGCAACTTCGGAAACTGAAACACCACCATTTACCAGAGTACCATAACCTCTAATTTGTCCTCCATTGTCTCCTCCAAAGGTGACTGCACTTCCTTTTTTGTTCTTGAATGAAGTCAGCAGCTCCTTATTGCCTGTCATGTGCCTGGAACATCCTGAATCTAGGTACCAGATCTGCACATGAGGCTTCTGCAAGACAGATTAGTTTCTTTTAGGTACCCATTGCATGATGGGTCCTTTCTTGTTAGGCTTTGATGGGTTAACAGTCTTTCCTACAGGCTTTACATTCTTTGATGTTGTGCCAGAGGTTTTCTTCTGTGTGGTCTGATCAGTCTTGGGATTTATCATCTTTTGTGACTGATTCAGAACACAGTGAGGTCCATTCATATGATTTTGCAGTTTTCTTAACAGATGAACACAATTGCAATTGATGGAACATGAGGATTGATGCAAGTTGTTATTCAAGAATTGTTTATTAGATGGAGTTTGATTCTGAAAAGCTCTAGGACCATGCATTTTGTTTGAACTATTCTTTGAGACAGATTCTCTTTTCTCAAAATTGATCTCTTGATTTCTACCAGAATTGGAAGTATGTCTGTCATTTACTATCCATTTTCCCTTCTGTTCTGGTGTAAATCTGATTGGTTTAAAAGTTGGAACAAAGGTGTTGTTAAGTAAAGTACTTGCCTTCACCTTACCTTTTACTTCTGTTGAGTTAGAAGGAAGAATTCTGAATTCTTTGTTATTAAACTCAGTTACCGGTATAAATCTTGATTGTTTCTTGAAAAATGATATGTCTTCTTTTAAATCAAAGGATCCAGCCGGTATCTGTTTAGGTTTGTGCAAAGCATTTGGTTGAGTACAGAAAATTTGCTCATCTACCTCAGGGTCAGAGTCACTGTCAGAGGCTAGAAAGTCTCTGGTGGCTCTGTTGGAGGTGTTACTCACAGAAACAGGCTTTGTAGAATCAGGTTTTGCAGTTTTAAACCTTCTCAACTTGGGTTTTAAAGCATCAGAAACAGCATTTTCTTTAAGAACTTTCATGAGATCTTCTTCAAAAGATGTTCTTATCGTTTCAGAAGTAAGAGAGAAGACTGGTGCTTCAGGGTTGAGCTTGCTCTGTGGTATTTCAACAGAGGATTCAGCCTCAGAAGTGACAGGCTTCTGTTCCTTGAAAGAATTAAAGTTGAAAATCTCTTTTGGATCCAGACTTTCGACAGAGTTAGGAATTAAGATTCTAGCTCTTCCTTGATCAAGAATAAACTTTGAAGATGGTTTAAGAACCTTGTCATGATCCAAGGAGTCATAGCTGACATTCCTAAAGTCAAGTCTTTTCGTCCTCTTGTAAACGTCCGAGGTTTTAATTCTTTTGAAAACAGCATTACCAGAGATAACATTCTCTTGGATTTTCCCAGCACAGAAAGTAGTCAACAGAGATGTTTTCTTCTTTCCGTTCCAGGGAGCAAGGTCTGAGAAACCAAGACCTTGCGTATCCATCTGAGAATTTATCTTAACATGCACATCCTGTGCATCCTGATACTTTTTTATTTGAAGTTCTTTTCTCTGTAGGGACTGATGTAAGATTTCCCTTTCTTTTTGAAAAAAGTCTTTTAAAGCGACAAAGTTAAGTCTTTCATTCTCAGACTTCTTCATTTCTTCGGTTTTCTGTTTTAACAGATTTTCGTACTCTTTAACCTTTTTAGAAAAAAGTACTTTTCTCTTTCTGCTGTAAGATCTCTAGCTCAGATTTCTCCTTGAAGATATCTTCCTTTTCTTGTTCCAAGAGAGTTTTCTCTCTCTTGTAGAAGGACAGATCCTTCTGAGCTAGCTTTCTTAGCTCTTTTTCCTCAGAAAGCTTTTGTTTCAGTAATTGAAATTCCTCAGTTAATTGCGAAACATGCATTTCCAGTTCTGAGTCAGACTTGGATTCGGAGGAACATACCTTGGCACTGGGTTTAATGGTCTCCAGCGCTCTGTCGTCTGGCTCTGTTACAGTAAGAGCGAATGCATGAGCTATATCTTCTTCTTCTGTTCTCTCTATTCGTTCTCCAGTCATCCAGTCAACCTCTGTCATACTTTCATCATCTACAGCAACATTGGCTTGCTCTGGTTCATCATCAGAGGATGAGTCAGAGATCCAATTCTCCATCTCGGCGACATAACTCCTTTCTCTGTAGTTGTACTTGTATTTGTTCTTGTAGTAGTCTTGATCTTTTACAAGTTTTCCTCTACAGTTAGCAGAGAAATGGCCAGGTTTGCCACATCTGAAACAACGACCATCGTTTTGGTTGATGGGTTGTGCAGCATCAGTCTTTTGTGGACCAGGAGCGTTGTACTTCTGTTGAGGTTGAGGTCTCTGTTCTGTCGGGTTTCTGTTCTGGTGATTCTGTTGAGGTGCAGTATAACTTCTGTCACCTTTTTCTTCTCTTTCGTACCTTTTTCTTCTGTCAAATGTCCTGTTGCCAAATCTCTGGGTAAATTGTTGAGTTATTAACGCAAGAGATTTAGCAAAGGCATTTATATCACTATCCTCATCTGATGAACTCCTTTCATCATCACTTTCTGCAACCAAGCTCTTCTTCCCTTTCTTTTTATCTCTTTTCTTATCTCTGCTAGGGCCATCTCTGTTGAGTTTCTCTTCTGCTGAGTTCTTAGATTCTGAAATCAAAGCGATAGGACCTGCAATGGTGGATTTGCCTTTTTGCTTGACAACATCCTTCTCTTGTGCGGCCAGAGTGCCATACACATCAGTAAGAGACCATGCATCTAAGTCCTGATTAGCTTGTAAAGACATGGACAGATTCAACCATTCATCATTTAAACTTTTCAAAAACAGAACATTGTTATCTTCCTTCGACCTAACAACCCCACACTTTTTACATTTGTTAATCAGAATATTAAATCTGTTGTAGGTCTGTTGTAAGGTTTCCTCAGGAAGTGCCTTGAAATCATTGTATTCATTTATACACTGGGTCCTTCTGTTCTTTTGGGTTTTGATACCACCCTCAAGTTGATTTAGAAGTTGATCCCAGATTTCCTTGGTAGTAACACATGAGTCTAGTTCTTGAAATATATCGTTCGGAATGGCCATAATCAGAAGTCTCACTGCTTTAAGGTCATTTTCCATTTTGCTCTTTTCTTCTTCGGTAATCCCAGTGGTTTTGGGTTCGAAGTGAGCAGGAATCTCATCAGTGGTTTCTGTTGCGGGTACACGTGGGACATAAACCATGGGTTGGAATGGTCCATTCGTGACAGATCACATTAAGTCCTTATCCATTCCATCAAGGAAGTTGACCATCCTAATCTTCCATTGAGGGTATTCATCCCTCAGAAGAGTAGGAGGCTTGGTCAGAGAACCAGCAGTATAAATGGCGTTGATGTTTGCCATTTTTTGAAAAGAAAACAGAGTATGAGAGTTTCAAATGGTCTATAATGAGAATAAGCTAAAGTATGAGGAACAGTAACCAATGAAATAGTAGAACAGATGTTTTAATCTAGACTGGAAAGCTTAGTATGATATTAAATGAACTGAGAAGATGTAAAATACTTTAAGCAGTAAAACAGAGTATAATGAGGCTTTTAAACACACACACAATCAACAACAGTGAATCAACCTTGGTAGATTGGATGCCTTGATTTGAGCAAATCAAGCAGGCTCTGATACCAATTGTTGGTTCCCAGATTCACGTCGTATCACGATAATGGTAGTTAAATAGACAGCGGAAGCATTTAAATATAAAGCCATTAAAGTGAGTGAGTGTATGAGACGATATGTAAACTGTGATATCAAATATAGAACAGGAATATGATAACAAGATCAAATAAGAAACGCTGCTCGTATATTGATAAAGATAACACCAAGAACAAGATCAATGGTGTATCAAGAAATCACAGAGACAATATCGTACGGGGTAGTGCTATGAGGATATGACAGTGTGTGCTTTTACAATTGTGGAAAACTATTCTTCCAAAAGCTTAAAATTGTTTGTTCCACTACCTCGCTATATATAGCCTCATAAAGTGTAGACAGTGTACTATCGTACCCTGGAATGACACGTGGAAAGTGTGTCTCCAATCTTTAGGGCATACGTGGAAAGGTGTGGACACGTATCTGACACTTCGGATTTCTACGAGACTTAGGCATAACAGAGGTCTTCACTTCAACAGAGCGTGTTATGACAGAACTCTGTTGGTCTTCGGGTATGAACAGTTCTTCTGTTGATCTTCTGCCAGAGCTCTGTTGAGCTCCGTTGGTTCCACCAGAACTCTGTTGAGTTCTGTTGGTCTTCTTTGTTGGTCTTCTAAGTCTTCTGGTTTATCTCTGTAGGTCTTCTGACTTGGTTTTATTTTCAATACTTTCATTTTACAGATACTTGGAGCTAACACACACATTTGTAAGAATTGTAAGGATCATTACTAGAATTGTGAGAGCACAAACACTGCACATTCCATCCCACTTCTAGTGTACGATCTTATAGCCTGAGAGATTTCAGAATACACACACAAGAAAGTGTTCTTGGTGTTATTCATATTCAATATACGAGCAGTTTGTTATTCAATCTTATTGTCTTTACTGTTCAATATATTCTATTCTCCCTTTGTTTTATGCTGCACACAATCACTCATATTCAAACAGATTATTTATGCTTCCGCTATCTTTGATGTTTCTGTTTATATAAGACAAGGTGAATCTGGGAACCTACAATGTTAGTGCAGCATAGTAAATTGATTAGTTGGTTTAGTACAACCAACTAATATGGCCATATGAAGGAGTTGTACACAGTGCACACAAGTCATGCTTGGTATTCAAATACTTGTTGTATATCTGTTTTTACAAGTGGATTACTAAACTGACAGGGATTTTCTCACTTAGACCAATTGGTCTAACCCTCATTTTATTTTCAAAAATATGTATTCCAGGCCATGAAGCGAGTAAGAGCCAAAGAAAGGATAACTTGTGATATAGTTTTGAAGGCAGTGCATGTTTTTTAAGTTTTCTTGAAGTGTTTTCGAACCAACAGTTTGTTGATAGTAATGTAAATTATAGCAAAACGTTTGTACTGAATTATGTATTGTATAGTTTTGAGACAAAGGGACCGTATGTGATATAATATGTATCTATGTTTCCTTTATGACGATATGTATATTGTGTTATATGAAGTATATTTGGGTTGGGTCGATACAAAAATCGAGGTGAGTTTTCTTTTAACCATTTTCGAACTGGAATGCATATATTATTAAATGGTTAATTTATAAAATGAACGATATCGGTATGTGATTGAGATTTTGTTATAAATGGGTATGTTACGGTATTGCACTATCGCGTTGTGCTAGAACGCCAGCTACACTATCGTGTTGTACTAGAACGCCGACAACACTATTGCGTTGTGCTAGAACGCCAGCTTCACTATTATCACGATGTGCTAGAACGCCAACAATATTGCGAGATGTTGTGCTTGAAGCCCAACGGAGTGTAATGTGAGATGTTGTGCTTGAAGGCTAACAGAGTGAATTGGTGAGTTGTGCATGAGTGCCAACGATTGAGTAAATTAATCAAAGGTTTTATATAAACTGTTTGATACATGGTTTTATATAAAGTGATCTTATAATGGATTGAAATTACAGGGATTATCTCACTAGACCATTTGGTCTAACCCTCATTTTGTTTTCAAAAATATGCATTTCAGGATTGCGAAAAGTATGACGTAAAGGAAAAGTTAATAATGTGAGATCTCCTTATTCGGTTTATCTGGTTGGAGATAATAAAGAAGAAAATTGAAGTCTGATTTTGATATGTGGCTATGTGGATTTTTCGTATGAAGCTTTTATTAGCAAAAAGTTTGTTTGCTATTTCAGATAGTTGTATAGATTTGTAGAATGAGACCCAATGTGTAACCCCAACGTGATATGTTTTATATAATATTACATGTTATTTGTTATCTGGAGGTGCGGGTTGTTACATTATACACATAGGTCTCCTAGATTTGAATGGATATGGAATTGAATTCCATTCCAAATTCATGGTTTGGTTGAAGGATTTCCTAGATTTGAAATCTTAGGATTTCATTGTAATCTCACAAACATAGGATTTTGAAATTCCACAACGTAGTTGGTATTTCACTCGATTTCTAATATTTTGTATTTTATGATGTTTTAAGATATGTTAATTAAAAACATTTGTTTAATTAATTAATAAAAAGACAATTTAATTATTTTTATAATTATCTATAATTTTTTATAAATTATTATGAAAATGGAATTCAATTATATTTCAAATTCTACAAACCAAGCACACTAAATATTCCAAATCCTTACAAATCCAACTGCCTTTAATTTCAAGTACTTTCACGAAATATGTTGTTCCGGATTGAAGCTCCAATCACAATATAAACATAAGATCAAGATCAAGCACTCATACACTACAAAACAAATGACTTTTACCCACAAAATTCACCCAAGGAAATTTTCGTCGGTGATTACCCAGGGATCACCCAGAAAATATCAATCGTTTAGTAAAATCCGATGTTTTTCGGGAAAATGCCTGTTAGGGTTTGTTGGTCCCGAAGGCCTATACAGGTTTGTAGAAGGAGGGGGGGGGGGTTGAATACAAACACACAGATTTTACTTTTCTAAATTGTTTATTGATAAATCATTAACAATTTACAGCTTCTTGCGGAAACAAGATTAAGGATAAACCTAAATATAAACAAGTTGGAACACTAAGGTTTCTTGCACTAAGAGAGATAAGGAAATTACTAATAATAACCTATCTTGAGATAAGAGATTGAACTTGTCCAGAGTTAGCAAGTTACTTCAAAAGAAGTGGGTTCATCTCTTTATATACTGCATGCATTTAATGCAAGTCAGTATACACTTTACACGTGTCATCAGCTGGTTGGTTGCATGTCATTGACCTTTGTTGACAACCTTAGTAGCAGCATGGATGAACAGTGTAGTATCAGAGTGGTTGTACGATTTCAGACAGTCGGAGGTTCTTTTCTGACATTTCGTACGGAGTCGTGCAAGGGGGGTTAAGACAAAAGTACTTTGTACGGAGGACTTCATGATCAGCTTTCGTTGATTCAGCGATTATCATTTTCTATTCAGCGAATGATAAAGTTTAGCGATAGCTGAAGTCTTGTACTTGATACTTCACGTTGAGTTGACAAATCTGAGTCTTCGCTGATCCGCATCAGTTCATTAGGAGACTTGTCGCTGGTTCTTGATCTTGATCTTCGACTTCAGCGCAGAACCTTTGTTGACGTGAAACTTGTCTTCAGGGATCATAAGTAAACAACTAACTTATCAGCAATCATCATAATGACTGAACAGACTCAGAGCATTAATGGTGAACAGTGTTCGCTGAATGTTTAATTTAAAGAGCGAGAGTTCCTATCAGCGGTACTGTAAGATCTTAGTACTTGATAGCGAAACTCTGATACATATTGTTTACTTACAATTTTCACTAAGTATAAGAGAGGGTCATTATCAAATCACTGAGGGTTTGGATCAACAATCTCCCCCTATTTGATTATGACATAGCAACAAAGAAAATTGCTATAAAATGAAAACATAAGGATAAAAAGAACTCATAAAATATTTGTCCCTTTTACTGTTTTCTGGGATCTTTTCAGTACTGAAGGTGTAAATTACATTCGCTGAAATCTTTCTTTAAAACTTTGAATCAGGTTACAAAGAGAAATGGAAAGATTACTAGTACGAGCGAAATAAATTACAAGTACAGAAGAATAACTGATACAATAGAGAAAAAGGCGATCATATCAGCTTGTAAAGGGTTCTTCCTTAATGAGAAGTTCATCAAGGGTCATTGATGTGGTGGGAATCATCCAGTCAGGAACGGTTACACCTTGTTTTCTTTTGATCAGCGCTTCTTCAAAAATCAAGGGTTTCAGATGTCGTGCCTGAGGGTCATTCCTGAAGTCACACCAGTAGATGAGATCTCTCAGCTGTTCGATGGGAGTGATGTGAAGTTCAGAGATGCGTTGAAAATGCTTTCCACCATGGTAGTCATGGAAAAATATCCCGTAGGGTTCGCTTATGACTTTTCCAGGAATGAAAGTCTCACCAGGAGGAAGAGATGTGTCAATCATGGAAAGATCAGGATCAGGACCAAGGACTTCAGCACGTGAAAAACCAATACCTGTTTCATTTCGTATGATAGGGCCATCAATTGAAGATATAGATTTCTTTTTCTTCTTCGCTGAGGCCTTTCTTTTCTGACTTTCGAGAGGAGGAGGAGGAGGAATATCCACACAGGAGTAGACTAAGTCGATTTGTTTGTTGATCAGCTTTTCAACATGTTCCTTGTACTTCGACTCGGACTTCTGGATGGCTAACCTGATCTCCAACCATTCAGAGAGACCGTACTTCGTTATGGCTTCAGCATAGAATTTTTCGTACTTCTTATCTTCTCTGAATATCTCGACTTCAGCGATTGAAACAAGGTTGTTCTTCCAGAGATGAATACCTTGTTGATTTTGGCAGGAGAGAGTCTGTAGTTGACCTTTTCTTTGCACCAGGCTAAAGTTGACTGAGACACAATTCTCTTTTCTTCAGTTATCTTCTTGGCGTTTTCCCAGAGCTGACGTTGAACATCAATGGGAACTCTTTTCAGCTTGGGGTCTTTTATTGATCGTTTAGAAAGCTGGATGGCGTATTCTCTGTCTTTTTCTTCAGCTTCCTTTCTTTCAGCGATTAGGCGTTCAGCTCTGAGGTGTTCCTTGTATTCCTTTTTGGAAATCCTGAACTTTGGAGTAACTGAAGGAAGTTGATCACGCCTCAGAATGATTCGCTGATCCTCGAATCTCTTTATTATCTCCTCTCTTATTTTCTGATCCTCTTCACTTAGCTTTTGAGGAGCTAAGGAAGGTCTGCCTCTGTGCGATAGTAGCTGTTCTTCTGGTTCATCAGTCTCAGAGATTAAATCTAAGACTGCGATTATTTCTTCAGCAACAACTGGTATTATTGGTGAAGTCGCAGTTGTGGAGCCTTCAGCGATATCCTCAAACAGGGGAGAGGACTAGCAGAAACACAGCGATCTTACGAGTAAGAACTTGGGTAGAAACAGATAGAGAGAATTGGTTCAAGTGTATAGGCTTGGGTAGTAGAACTGATAGTGTATGATAGAGGAGGGATGGAGTGAGAGATGTTTAGTAAACCTGAAAAACCAGCTTTTCAAGCAAGATCATCAGATTGTCATCTTCAGCGACGCTTTTGCCTTTGCCTTTCTCAGCTCCAGAGGCTGAGGGCTTTGTCTTTGTCCGCTCCCCTGAAGGTTCATTTATAGAGATTCCCTTAAGAGCTTTGATCTTCGGAGCAGGTTTGACGATAAAGAAGTCATCATCATCTTCGTCATCATCATCATCATTCTTTGGAGAAGAGGATGGTTCATCATCAGGGATATCGACGGCTTCATCATCTTCTGCTTCGGATTCGGTTTTATCAGCTTCTTCTTCGAGTTGCTCCCCCTCAGATACAGAGGCGAGCTTCTCGGTTTCCTCAGGGTTTTCATCTCCCTGAGGTCCAGCGTTGGTTTCTTCAGTATCCTTCTCTCCCCTGATAGATTCATCATGGGAAAGGTTTTCAGCGCTTTTGGAGAGATCTTCAGCGCTCTTTTCCCCCTCTTATTCATGATGAATGGGGGAGGAATGGGTTGACTCAGCAGCGTTGGTAGGTTCTCTGTCTTCTTGGCCAGAGAGACCTATACAAACTTCAATCTTTGCTATTCCGTCTTCAAGGCCAGAAATAGCAGGATTGATTTTCTTCAGCTCAGTGCGATCTGCCGCTGTGAAGTTGTCAGATGCAGGGACAGGGGCAGGGGCAGGAGCAGGAGTATTCACTTTGTGTAGTAGCTGCTCGATCATCGATTTCATCGAACTAACATCGGTCTTTACAGAGCCTAAGTCAGTCTTTACAGTAGACATATCCCCCTCTAGATGTCCAACCGATGTCTTCAGCGATGTGACCTCGCTGGACATGGATGAAACTGAGTTTTTGAGAGAGGTGTAGTCTGTGTAGTTGTCAGCGAGCACCTTGGCGAAGTCGCTGAGAGTGTTATCAACTTGCTTTAAATCATCTGTGGAAGCCTTCTTCTCCACCACCGTTGTCAGCTTGTTCAGATTCTCTCCAGCGTTTGTTACAGCTGTAGAGTTATTAGAAAGAGTGGTGGTGAGATCTGTCAGCGTTGTCTCCACAGCTTTCAAGGAGGCGTTGATGTCTCCCAAATTAGGACCTGTAACATATAAAAACTTGTGAACATAGGAAAGCTCAGAAGTTTGGGGTTTAGTCATAGTGTTTATGGGTTGGTGTGTACCTGCAGGAGGATTGGTGAATTCATCAAAATCACGGGTTCCTGAGAAAAGTTCCATGTCATCTTCAAAAGTGCCCATGGATTGCTCTGCAGGTCCTGTCTTCATCATTCCTGGAGAATCAGCTTTAGTTTCCGTAGAAGTGATGGCATCTCCAGCGACAACTAGAGGAGAGTCCAAATGAGTAGAGGGAGGAGCGAAGGATAAGAATGGGGGTTGGGTTCTGAGTTCAGCGTTGGATTCGCTGACAATCACTTCATCAGTCTTTTGAGAGACTGAAGGAGGTTGGGTAGGTTCCAAGTTTGTAACCTTGGCGTTTAGAGACGCTGAAGTTGGGTTTGAAGGGATGTCTTGTTCAGGTGTGGCAGAGCGTACCACTGAACGTTCCTTCAGCTATGCAGTAGGAGCTGAGGAGTCTTCAGCATGAGATTGCTGGGGTTACTCCTTTGTTTTCTTGATCCTTTTAGAACCAAGTGGGGTAGAAGAATGTTTCCTTTTCTTAGAAGGAGAGGATTTTGTGGCCAGGGTATCAGCGATGGGTATTGTCGCTGAAGGAGCCACAGAATGAGAAGAAGAAGGGTTGAGAAGAGACAAGAGTGTAGAAAGACGTACCTCATTCACCATTGGTTTAAATTCGAGTATCTTTGGGCCGACCTGAGAGAGTTTCAGGTCACCTTCAGTTGGGTAGCTCTCCTTCAGGCCATATTGGAAGATGGCGCTGATGAATCGGGGGTAAGGAACCCATGGAGGTCTGTCAGCAACGGTGTCCACTCTTAGAACTAGGTCATCATAGATAATCGATGCCCAGTCTATGTTGAGACCTTTCAGCAGTGCATATCCCATTGCTTGCTGAGGTTTAGCGGCTTGGTCAGAGGAGCCGCTCTTTGTAGTCATGCAGCTGATAAGATGAGCGAAGATGAAATTCATCTCGCTGGGCATTTTCGATTTCTTGATAATCGACAGCTTCTTCTCGGCCTTCATGTCTCTGCCGATTTCCCATACATAGCCCATTGCATCGAAAAATGCAATGATGGCTTCCCTGTCTGAGTTTTTCTTGGGGTCAAGGAGGGGAACGAAAGGTTTTTCCTTGGTAGCGATGGGAAGGCTGAGAGCTTTGCGAATAATGGTAGGGGTGATCTTCATGGTTCCATATTCGATGTCGCAGAGGATGCAATCGATTGTTTTGGAGGGGTCTTTGGCTGAAGGTAGTTGAGAGTGTCTGGCTGAGTACCAGAATTATGAGAGCAAGAGCTGATGAGCAGGAGGTGTTATGGTCAGGGCTGTGGAGATGCAACAATTCTTTAGGAATTTCACAGCATCATCTAGATGTGTGACTTGCTTTCGAGGAGGAAACTTGAAAAGTGCATAGAGGTTGTTCACCTTAGTCCAATCCAGTTTGTCAAGGGCAAACTTGACTTGAGGAGCCTTGAGGATGTCCACTTCCTCAGAATCAGCGGAGATGTTCTCAGCGGTAACAGGAATGTCAGACGATGCCATTTCTCTGTATTATCAGTTCAACCAAAGATGTTAACAAATAAGAATTATCTTAATGTGGAAAGATTTTCCATTAAGATGGTTCTAATTTTATCCATTTCATTCAGACACAAAAGTATTAATGAAGATTAGGGTTTTTCTTGATTTTAAGAAACGAAATGTAAAACCCATTTATTCTTGTTATCCAGTTTTCTATGAAGAATTAGATTCTGGAAACGAATGAAGAACAAGTTTAAGATTTTCGCATTTAAACTTGAAGAACAACCATGAAATGGTTGTGTTCATAAAATCATGAAAGAAAAATGATTTTATTTTAAGAAGTTCTTTTGTTTGATCTTGTTAAAACAAAGAAAAGATCAGAAACAAGTTATACGCATTTGGTAATGAATAAGAACATATTTAACCTTGATGTTTGATGAAGAAGATGATGAACAGTTCTTGAAGTTTTTGAAAGCGCAAATGCAACAATGAATTCTTTCTTGCGGAGGAAGATAGATCGCGTAAAAGAAAAATATAAACAAAGAATTTGTTTATATAGAGATTTTTAGAAAGAGAAAATCTTGAGCGGGAAAAGATTTTCATCATGACACGGACACGTGTTTGCATTTGATTGGAAGTTGAACGAGACGTGCAAACGTGTGTTAGGAAGAGAAAACGTGTCGGGGTTTATCCGTTGCAATGACGTCACAACTGTCCTTTCATATTCTTGGTTGTCTCTGAGGTTTAGAAAAACTCTGGGATCCTTTTGAAAAACATGAAGCACTGAATGAAAATATCAGTGAAGGTTTTAAGAAATTTCAAAATAACCCTGTTAAGGAAGAGATATTCAGCGATGCATTCTGTTTTGAAATCTTGCATTTTCATGCGATTGTCAGAGAGAGAAAACATACCTTGATATCAGTTTAACCATGTTTTATTCAGAGAGAAGATGATTGAATAGATTATACGAGTTGATTTTATCCTATCGCTGATTAATGTGAACCGCTGAAGATTTTATTCTTCAAAGTTCAGCATTCCAAGCTCGCTGATGAGAAAGTTGAATCTTGTCTCATCAAGAGGTTTGGTAAATAAATCAGCTAACTGATAATCAGTTGGGATAAAATGAAGTTCTATATCACCATTCATCACATGATCTCTGATAAAATGATATCTGATTTCTATATGTTTGGTCTTTGAATGTAGTACTGGATTGTTTGCTATAGCGATGGCACTTGTGCTGTCGCAATAGATTGGAATTTTGGAGAGCTGAAGATCGTAGTCTAGTAGCTGATTTCTCATCCACAAGACTTGAGAACAACAGCTTCCAGCAGCTACATATTCAGCTTCAGTTGTGGAAGTGGACACTGAATTTTGCTTATTACTTGTCTAACTTACCAGCTTTCCACCAAGGAGCTGACATCCTCCTGTGGTGCTTTTCCTATCCATTTTGCAACCTGCAAAATCACTATCTGAATAGGCGGTTAGATCGAATCCTGAATCTTTGGGATACCAAAGACCTAGGTTCGCTGTCCCCTTAAGATATCGAAAGATTCGCTTTACAGCTTTCATATGAGATAACAAAGGTTCAGCTTGATATCGTGCACACAAACATGTTGCATACATAATATCGGGTCGGCTAGCTGTAAGATACAAGAGAGAGCCGATCATCCCACGGTACAGCGTGACATTAACAGGTATTCCCTTTGAATCCTTGTCAAGTGTCAGCGGTGGTGCCATAGGGGTTTTCATAGCTGAACTATGAGTTAAATCAAATTTCTTCAGCATATCTTTAACATACTTTCCCTGATTGATAAAAGTTCCTTTTTCAGTTTGCTTAATCTGAAGACCAAGGAAATATGTTAGTTCACCCATCATGCTCATTTTGTACTCATCTTTCATTCTATCTGCGAAACGAGTACAAAGCTCAGGGTTAGTAGAACCAAATATAATGTCATCAACATATATTTGAACTAGAATGATATGACCTTTAACTTTTCTAAAAAATAGAGTTTTGTCAATCTTACCTCGCTCAAATTTTTCAATATGGAGATAAGTAGAAAGAGTGTCATACCATGCACGAGGAGCTTGCTTTAAGCCATAGAGTGCCTTATCCAGTTTATAAACATAACCTGGACGCTTAGAATCTGAGAATCCTGGAGGTTGTTCCACATACACTTCTTCATTCAGCTTTCCATTTATAAATGCTGACTTAACATCCATCTGATGTACTTTGAAGTTTTTGTGTACATCATATGCTAAGAATAGACGAATAGATTCAAGTCTTGCTACTGGAGCAAATATTTCGTCATAATCTATACCTTCCTCTTGTCTGTATCCCTGAGCAACAAGACGAGCTTTGTTGCGGGTTACAGTACCATGTTCGTCCAACTTGTTTCGATAGACCCATTTAGTGCCTATTACCATTTTATCAGTTGGTCTCCGAACAAGTTTCCAAACTTTGTTTCTTTTGAATTCAGTCAGCTCTTCTTGCATGGCGCTGACCCAGTTTGGATCTTTGAGGGCATCATCTACTTTCTTTGGTTCAGTTAGTGAAATAAAGTTTACAAATAAACAAATATTACATGCACTTCGTCGAGTCTGAACACCAGCGTTTGGATCACTTGGATCACCAAGAATTTGATCAATTGGGTGATTTACGGTCCATCGCTGAGCCGGAGCATAAGTCGCTGACTCATCTTGAACTGGAGGAGCTGAAGATGAGGCTTCAGCTACTTCTGTAGTTTCAGTTAAGAGAGGAATACTTGCATTTGTCATTTCATTTACTGATTGCTGAGAGATAGATTGAATGTCTGAGACATTTGGTTCAGCGTTAGGTATAGTGTTTATTGGAACAGCTGAGACCCATGATGTTTCAGCTTCACTATTCTGTATGTTTGGAATGATAGGAGGACTATCATCTTCTACTGGATGAGCATGAGGAGTGGGAATATCTTCTGAATCACCAAGATGAGAAAACATCCATTGATTCAGTTCTTCAGTATCAGCGGACGGTTTAGAGTTCGCTGAACGGGATTCGTCAAACGTGACGTGAATAGTTTCTTCTACAGTTTGCCTTCTACGATTGAAGACTCTGAAGGCTTTGGAAACTGAGGAGTATCCAAGAAAGATTCCATCATCAGCCTTAGGATCAAACTTTCTAAGAGCATCTATATTGTTCAGTATGAAACACTGACATCCAAAGATGTGAAGAAAGCTGATTGAAGGCTTTCTCCCATGAAAGAGTTCATAGGCTGTCTTTTTGAATCTTTTAACTATCAGCGAACTGTTTTGCGTAAAACAAGCAGTGTTGACAGCTTCTGCCCAAAACTTAGTAGGCAGGTGAGAATCGCTGAGCATTGAACGTGCAGCTTCAATAATTGTTCTATTTCTTCTTTCAGCGACTCCATTTTGTTGCGGTGTTCTCACTGAAGAGAAGTTGTGAGAAATACCCTTACTCTCAAGGAAGGAATAAAGAGAACTGTTTTTGAATTCAGTCCCATGATCACACCTTATTGAGCGAACGGTCAGATTGTTCAGGGTTTCCATCTTCCGAACAAAGGTGATGAGTTCTTCAGGGGTGTCACTATTAGAACGGAGAAACATTACCCAAGTGAAGCGAGAGAATTCATCAACTATGACCAGCGTATATTTCTTTCCAGTGATGGATTGTTTGTTAACAGGGCCAAACAAATCCATATGGAGTAGTTGTAGAGGAGATGATACTGAAGAAACTTGCTTTGATTTAAAGCTTGCTTTGGTCTGCTTCCCTTTTTTACACGCTGAACATAAAGACTCTTTGGCGTATGAATGCTGAGGTAGACCAGTGACTAACTCTTTTGAAGAAAGAGTGTTCAGTGTCTTGAAATTTAGATGAGATAGCCTCTTATGCCATAGCCAGTTGACATCAGATGAGGCCTTTGAGAAGAAACAGGAGTTCTCAGTGGTTGTTGAGTCTATGTTTATTACATAAACATTTTCCAAACGATAACCGTTGAGAGTTATCTTCTCCTTTTTGTCAGCGACAAAGCAGGATTCCTTAGTAAAGATTACTTTGTTATCCATGTCGCAAAGCTGACTGATGCTTAGAAGATTATGCTTCAGCCCTTCAACATATGCGACTCTTCTGAAGGAAGTTGTACCATTTGAAAGTACACCATACCCTCGGGTATGTCCTTTTCCATTTCCACCGAAAGTCACAGAGGGACCCTTCTCTTCCTTGTATTCAGCGAGCAGGCTTTTCTTTCCAGTCATGTGTCTAGAGCATCCGCTATCGAGATACCAGATACCCTTCTTAACCTGCAATACAAAGGAAGATTAGTTTTTCTTGGGTACCCACTTAACCATGTATACACATTTGTCAGTGGAAGTAGTTGGAATGGAAGATTCAGCAGTCTTCGGAGCATTTGAAGATTCAGCTTTGTCTTTCTTCACTTTGGTTAATTTCTTAACTTCAGTGGTAGGATTCACCTTGACCTGATTTGCACCAGGGTTGGTCTTCTTTGCCTTGGGGGCAATCTTCACCTTAGCTATCTTTTCAGCTTTGGTGGCTGTGGGACACTTACTAGCAATATGATCGGTAAGTCCACAGTGATAACATTTCCTATAACTAAAAGTAGTTCTAGGACCATTTGAATGCTGAGCTTTTAATTTCGAATTAGAAGTGCCAGCACCAAGTAAACTAATGGCTTTAGAAATGGGACGAACATTCAGTTCTTCAGATTTCTTACCAAGGACATCCAATCTAAGTCTAGGAGTAGATCGCTGAATAGATCCAGAGATTTGCTTCCTTGATCCATAGGGATGAGCCACTGAAGCTTTAGAAGCCTTCAGCTTTGGTACTAAGGTACCCTTCTGAGGATTATGGTAAATAACAATTCCTTTACCTTTGTCTTTAGAGACAGAGGTAGGTTTTGAATAAACCATTTTCTCCTTGCCTTTTGAGGAGGTAGGAGTTTCCTCAGGGATTGGTGTAATGGACGAGGAGCACAGAGAAGATGAAGTATCAGCGACTGAGGATACGAACGTTCCAAATTTAAGCATTGAACGCTCAGTGGTTGGTTTTAGAGTATCATATTTGTAACACAAACCACGTTTATCACTCAGGGGAATCTGAGACTTTATTATCTCAGTGATCTTTGTTGAAGAATTACACCATCCTTCAACAGTAGCGTTTTCAGCTTTTAATGCAGCGATAGCTTCTGCTCGTTCGATTTTGACTAGCTGATTTAAATATACTTGATCTTTAAAATCTTCTTCAATTTTAGAAAGCTTTTCTATTTGAAGGTGGCAGTTTTTAAGCTTTTCAGCGAGATCAAGGTTTTGGTTTTCAACCACAGTTTTGCCGTTCATGGCTTCATATAAACTTCTAGTCAAGAGATCGATCTTACGGAGACTATCAGCTTCATCAATATTTGCAATATTGGTAAAGAAAGAAGGTGATACCTGAATAACAGATGTTGAAGTGGAGGGAATGTCTGAGCTTTCTTCCTCTTCTTCAATCTTGGCCATGAGACATAGATTTGCTTCATCATCTTCAGAGTCAGATGATGATGCTTCTTCATCAGAAGCAGCCCAATCATAGTCAGCCATCAGGCCTTTATTCTTCTTCTTAAACCTTTTCAGCTTAGCATATTTTTCTTTCAACTTTGAATATTTGTCATCTTTATTCCTTGGAACAAAGGGTTTCTTTGTAAAAGCTGAGGGTCTAGAAACTTTCTTAGACCTGCACTCGTTAGCGAAATGTCCTGTCTTTTCGCAGTTAAAACAAGTAGCAGTAGCCTTATCAACAAAAGCTGATGATCTAGGCTTGTCAGTTATGGAAAGAGGTTTGTTCTTTCTAAACATTTTCTTTTTGGCAAATCTCCTGAACTTCTTAGTTAGGAGAGCCAAAGATTCATCATTATCTGAATAATCAGAATCTGATGACCTTTCAGAGTTACTCTCTAACTCAGTGATAGTGACCGAGGGTCGCTGAGTAGAAGGTTCCTCTGAGATTAAATCAACAGGGGTGCTTTTGGAATCTTTTACAAGATTCTTCTTAAGATGGCTCGATTGCTCATGATTCAGCAACGTGCCATATAAGGTTGAAAGGGTCATTGATTTTAGATCCTTTGAAAGCTTGAGACACATAGCATAATTGTCCCAGCTTTCAGGTAAACATTCTAGAAACTTTTTCAGTACTTCAAAGTTAGAATATTCCTTACCAACAGTTTTCAGATCTATAATTAAACAATTAAAACGTTGGTGAACTTCAGAGAGAGATTCATTCTTACCAGAAATGAAGCTTTCGTATTGTCTTACCAGGTTGATCTGTCTTGAGTCCTGGACTTCAGACGTTCCTTCATACTGAACACATATTGTGTCCCACATGGCTTTTGATGTTTTCAGATTCATGACGGAATGGTAGACTTCGTCAGGAAGAGCCATGGATAGTATGGATCTGGCTTTTGTATCTATAGCCACTTTCTTCTTATCTTCGTCAGTCCATTGGAAGATTTCCTTAGGTACCAGCCTTTCTGGAATAGCAGGTCTATTCTCAGCGGTTGGAACAACAGCATCAATTCTTACAGGGATGAATGGACCATTTTCTAGATAGTAAGGCATAGTAGGGTCTATACCTTCTAAGAAGAGTGTCATCCTATTTTTCCATAAGTTGAAGTTATCTTTGGAAAATCTATGGGGTTTAGCAAGAGAATCATTGTCTATATAATTTGTGTTTGTGTTGGTGGCCATTTTCAGATAATAGCAAGGAAGAGAAATATCTTAGATTAGATATTGTTCATGAGATTAAACAAATCCGCTATGATACCACTTGTTGGTCCCGAAGGCCTATACAAGTTTGTAGAAGGGGGGGGGGTGAATACAAACACACATATTTTACTTTTCTAAATTGTTTATTGATAAATCATTAACAATTTACAGCTTGTTGCGGAAACAAGATTAAGGATAAACCTAAATCTAAACAAGTTGGAACACTAAGGTTTCTTGCACTAAGAGAGATAAGGAAATTACTAATAATAACCTATCTTGAGATAAGAGATTGAACTTGTCCAGAGTTAGCAAGTTACTTCAAAAGAAGTGGGTTCATCTCTTTATATACTGCATGCATTTACTGCAAGTCAGTATACACTTTACACATGTCATCGGCTGGTTGGTTGCATGTCATTGACCTTTGTTGACAACCTTAGTAGCAGCATGGATGAACAGTGTAGTATCAGAGTGGTTGTACGATTTCAGACAGTCGGAGGTTCTTTTCTGACATTTCGTACGGAGTCGTGCAAGGGGGGTTAAGACAAAAGTACTTTGTACGGAGGATTTCATGATCATCTTTCGTTGATTCAGCGATTATCATTTTCTATTCAGCGAATGATAAAGTTCAGCGATAGCTGAAGTCTTGTACTTGATACTTCACGTTGAGTGGACAAATCTGAGTCTTCGCTGATCCGCACCAGTTCATTAGGAGACTTGTCGCTGGTTCTTGAGCTTGATCTTCGACTTCAGCGTAGAACCTTTGTTGACGTGAAACTTGTCTTCAGGGATCATAAGTAAACAACTAACTTATCAGCAATCATCATAATGATTGAACAGACTCAGAGCATTAATGGTGAACAATGTTCGCTGAATGCTTAATTTAAAGAGCGAGAGTTCCTATCAGCGGTACTGTAAGATCTTAGTACTTGATAGCGAAACTCTGATACATATTGTTTACTTATAATATTCACTAAGTATAAGAGAGGGTCATTATCAAATCACTGAGGGTTTGGATCAACAGGGTTGAATTTAGATTGTCTTAAAGTTGAGGGGCTTGAAATGTAAATACCCTAAAGGGTATATAATGTTTAGTTAATAATTGTTTTTTGGGTTAATCATTCTAAACACTTACATGCCTAATTGTAATCAGCTGGTTAATCCAATTCAATCAAAGATAGCCAACTTCAATTCAATTCTTCTTGTCTACTTGATTGTTAATTGTTTATGCAAAGAAACAAATGATTTATCTAGGATCCACAATTGTTATCAGAGCAAAGAAACAAAGTTATTCAATGTATTTTTTCAAGTTCTTGTTTAGTTCTGTCGACTGGTAAGTTTTTTTGTGTTTTTGATTCTTGCTTTTGTGGTCAAATTCTCGAATCCAAGCTATTCCATTCCGTTTCTTAGCAAACATAATATAGTTTGGTATTTTTTTGGAGTCAAAGACAATCATTAAATCAGTCGATTTGATAAAAATCAAATGTTTTGGCTCTTGTCTGTGTTCTTAACTATTTGGGATTTTTTTCAATCAAAAAGGTTACTTTTTGCTTGAAAAATCAAATTGGGTGTGTGTATTTTCGTGTTTTCTTTGTCTCCAAATCTTTCAGGAAGCACAATCACAAATCATAATCTACCCAAATTCGTTTTTCACGAACAACCGTAGTTTCCGGACCAATAATCGCGAGTTTCCAGGTAAGTCCTCGAAACTATCCGCTTGATATTTTTCTCAGGTACTTAGACTTACTCGAATCACTTTAATCTGGTTTCCTCAGTATCTGGTAATTAATATATCTGGATGCTATATCCAGCTTACTCCAATCCGGAATCTTTATCCGGATCTAATATCTGCTTCTCCCGAAAACATTTATGTCCGGTTCACTTATCTGGTCACCGTATTCTGATACCATCGTTTCGGCTCATATTACCCGGATCCTGCTTCCCGGAATCCAAGCTTCCAGAAACACATTCGGATTTCTGCTATCTGCTTTTCACATTCGGGTTATTTACTGTCCGAAAATTCCACTTATCTGGATACCTATCTATATACGTTTGTCCTATTTGTTTCCTGTTGTGTTTACTACTTTAATTCAGTTTTTTTCTATTCACACTCCTAGACTTGAGTTAGGACATCAGTCGTAGTTCCTTGCGTTAGGACAATACCTTGAATTTTTCATCCAATTGTTTCACGATCACTCTAATTGCAATCGAGATGAATACCTGAGACGCCCTAGCTATAGGATCTGAATCCAAACCACCCATTCTCTACCATGGGGAGTACCAGCCGACACTGATGATGGGCATTCTAGCTCAAGACGACGGTACTCCTGCAACTCGTGTTCCAAAGACGTATGCTCATATGACAGTTGCCGAACAACACAGATTCGAGGGCGACAAGCTTGCAAAGTCATATCATCTTCATGGCATACCAAATGACATCTATACTACTATAGACAGTCATAAAGCAACGGACAAATGTATGTGGGAACAGGTTGCGTGCATGATGAGGGGAAGCAAGATTGGTGATCAACTTAAGATCAATAGATGAATCACTAGGTATGACAACTTCAAGCAAAGGAAGGGAGAATCCTTAACTGAAACATATGAGCGTTTTGCATGCTTCTGAATGAACTCCACAAGAACAACACTATGAGGACGAACATCGAGAACAACATCAAGTTCATGAACAACATCCAACCAGAGTGGAAGACCTTTGCTTCTCATAGCAAGCACAATTACATCTTGCAGAACATTCCTATCAATAAACTTTACGAGATGCTCATGCAAGACGAAGATGAAGTTCTGGAGATGGTGGGTAATCAGAAGCCAGTTGACAAATCCCCAGTTGATCCTCTGGCACTAGTTTCTGACAAACGAAGCGAATCATCTTGTCGCATTTCCAAGCGAGAGAAGGTGGTAAGCGAATCCGAACCCGAGGAAGAAAATGATAGTGGGTCTGATTCCGAGCTGGATGACATCAATAAGGACAGGGTGTTCCTGTCCAAAGCCTTCCAGAAAAGGCTTAGTTCAAGAAGCCAACTTCCAACAATCTTTGTTACTCGACCAATCCTAACAAGCACCACGACTACAAGCACCACGACTACAAAGAAAAGTATGAGGGAAGAAATAGATCTGAAGAGGCAAGGCAACCAGAACGCAAGACTGAGGAAAAAGACAAGGATGAGCCCGTAAAGTGCTAAAACTATGGCCGACTTGGACATTTTGCAAAATAATGTCGAAAACTTGTAGTACACAATTCTGAGTACTACAAAGAAAAGATGCTTTTGGCCAAACAAAAGGAAGTTGGCCAAGCGTTGATGGCCGAGGATGATCACTGGTTGAATCTATCTGATGATGAAGATCTAGGAGATGTTGATGCCCATATGTGTCTGATGGGGAACCACACCAAGCAATCCGACTCAAAGAATGACGACTCGTCCCCATTTGGAAAATCTTGCCAGGTATGTATTCCTATTCATCAAGCCGTATACGATCGTAAGCAACTTCTTGTGCAAATGATAGAGTCCTATAAGCTAACCATAAAAGAAAAGTCACTTGTAGTTTCTAAAGCAAGTGATAAAGTAGACGTTCAGCACAAGGTTATAGGTAAGCTAAGGATTGAAAATGATGGTCACTTATGCATCATTGATAATCTAAAACAACAGTGTGCTGAAATCTTAAAAGAGCCTAAAGCGTTGAAGACCCAAGTATCTGATCTAACTGAAAAGCTCAATAAGTCCGAAAACGAGAGAAATGAGATTATCTGTTAATGTTCTTCACTTCAAATAGAAAATAAAGAGCTTCTTGAAAAAATAAAGGATCTTGAATTAAAGTTTTACAAACGAGGCCAAACTGACCAAACGATCCATCTGAACAAACCAAAGGATTTCAAGTATTACAACTATGAATGGGGTATTGGGTATGACAACCCATAATACTTGAAAAAGATCTTATCCAAAGTGCCTAATTTATATGAATTCAACTTTCTAGGCCTTGATACGACATATCCCCAATATAAAATCAGATGGACTGAGCCAATTGATGAAAAAGATAAGGAACTGGAGGAATTAAAAAGAAAGAATATTGCTAAGATGCAAATGTCATTCGCGAATGAATCTCTTAACACCTATTACAAAACTAAGAAATCCACTTATCTTTCAAATGACTAGTTTGACGGCTATGTTGTTGGCAAGACCAAGGATTCCTCTACCAAGGATAAGGTCCAACCAACTGCCTCTAAGGAAGAGACGAACGAGTTTAAACGCTACGTCCCACCTCTAATCTTAGTGAAGAAAATAGTTCAGTTAGAGGAGTCATTTGAACAGGAGCGGATCATTTTTCAAAAGCAAAAACAAGAGTTATTACCCAAGCTTGAATGCTTCAATTCCAAACAAGTTGATTCAATATCTGGGGAGGAAAAGGAAATCCTTCATATAGAGATCAACAAGCTCACTTCTCAGCTGTCTGCCTTGGCAACATTAATGATGAAAGAGAAACTCAACAAAGCTGACCTCCAAGAAAAGGTAGTTAAGCTGACAATAGAGAAAGATACTCTGCCTGAACCTTTGTCGACATCCTCAGATACCTCATCATGCAAATCTTTTCTCGGTGATTCTTCACCAACTATTTCTTATAAAGAAAAAGGTATTCAAGTGGAGTCTTGTAAAAAGAATGTTTTCTCTGATATTCAAGATGCTTCCGCCAACGATTCTTTGCAAACCAAAAGCTTAAACTGTTCCTCAAATTCATCAACCAATCATGTTCAATCTGATGAGGAATTAATGTTTTCTAATTTCGTGAATTTCAATGTCTGTTCAAATGATGAATTTGGCAAGTTTGACTTTGCGTCCCAACATCATGTCACGTTGTTTTTCTTGATCCAAATTATGAGCCACCGGTCAATTTTCACAAAGGCGAATGTTCCACATATGCTACTCAAAACCCGTCTGTGAACAAAAGTTCTAAATCCAAATCTAAAAAACGTTCATAGAAACGGAGAAAGACCGGTCGCTCAAACAATGGACAGTCTCACTACTCCAACTTTTCTAACCATGGCTTTTTTTATATTTCAGATAAACCGGTCGGGGAAAAAACGTCAAACAAAAGTGGGTAGCAAAGGATTCTAGAGAAAGCACGTTGAAGACAAAGTCATTTAATTCAATTTTTAATTCTAGGAAAAACAAGAATGATCATGATGTAATTGATTCAATTACTTTGGTTGAACAAGTTGTTTCTTTTCCGTTACGGGTTTATTCAATTTAGCAGGTACTTCAATTATCTCGTGATTGTGTTTGTTGTTCCACATGTGGTTTGAATGACTTTGTTGATAATAAGTTTGCATCTGATTGGTTTGGTACTTATCATGTCTTTAATTATCGTACTACTTATAAGCCACCTAAGCCCAAATATAAATCCATTTCTAAATGGGCTCCTAAGACAGGTACTACACCTAACCCCCCAGGACACATTTTCAAATGGGTACCTAAAGCTGCTTAATTGTTTTTGCAGACCGGTCATGTGTGTTACTTAGACTCAGCTGCTCCAAGCACATGATCGGACTGAGGGAGCTTCTCACAAATTACACTGACAAATATTGCAGATATGTGAGATTCGGAAATGATCACTTTGCACCAATCCTGGGTTCTGGAGACATAGTTCAGGACAACATCACTATCAAGAAGGTTTCTTATGTCGAGGGTCTAGGTCACAACCTATTTAGAATAGGTCAGTTCTACGATAAGAACTTAGAGGTGAACTTCAAAGCCAAGAGGTGCAGCATCCGCACTGAAGATGGAAGAGAATTGCTAGTCAGGACGCGCAAAACCAACCTCTACAAGATCGACCTCAGCTCTTTGAAGACGGACAAAGTTGTTTGTTTGATGTCTAAGGACACCACTCAGCAGAAATGGATATGGCATCGTAGTCTATCGCACCTGAACATCAAGAATATCAACAAGTTGGTGCTAGGCGGACACATGAAAGGCATGTTTGATCTAAAGTTTGAGAAAGAACACCTATGTGCTCTGCATGCGAGATTGGTAAGATGAACCGAGTGATACATAAGCCAAAGGCCGCTCCAAGCACATCCAGGTCCCTAGAACTCATTAACATGGATCTATGTGGACCTATACGTGTTCAGAGCATCAATCGCAAGAAGTACGTACTTGTCATGGTAGATGATTTTTCGAGACACACGTGGGTCAACTTTCTTCGTTCTAAGGATGAGACCCCGGAGATGATAGTCTCACACCTAAAGACTCTTCAAGTGAATCTACGACAATTAGTGCAAACTATAAGGATTGACAATGGTACATAATTCAAGAACCGCATACTGGATGACTATCTACACTAAGTAGGTATCATCCACACTTTCTCCGCTGCACGCACTCCTCAGCAGAACGGAGTCGTGGAAAGGCACAACCGTACCCTTGTGTAATTTGCTCACTCAATCCAAATTACCACTATTTCTATGGGCCGAGGCAGTTGCAACCGCTTGCTACACGCAAAACCGCTCCATAATCAACAAGTGGTTCAACAAGACATCTTAGGAGATCATCAACAACCGCATTCTGAATGTCAAATACGTTCATGCATTCAGATGCACGTGCTTCGTGATGAACGACAAAGATGTTCTCGGGAAATTCAGCCCTAAAGCGGACGAATGGGTGTATTCATTAGCTACTCCACTCAAGCTCAAGCGTTCCGAGTCTACAACAAACACACCAAAATCATCATCGAGAGTGCAAACGTGACCTTTGACGAAGAGGCTGACCTGGCTTCTGAACAATTCAGTTCAGAACCCGCATTAACTGAAGTGTTAGCTTCTAAATAAACCCGTTTAGGATTTACACTAAATCCAGTGAATCTAAATCATGCCTTTATGTCAAACGCACAACTTTTTGATTTAGACTTACTATTTGACATTTTCATAATGAATTTTTTGATCAGGGTAATGCAAATGCTATTGTGAATGACAGTCATGGAGATGCAAAACTTGAGGACTCCGTAGATCTTACGGGCCCTGTTGGAGCTTTGCAAGTTTTGCCTCTGACGAGTGACCTTTACATAAAAATATTTAAAATTCTGTCTCTGATGAGGAAATGGCCAAAGAACGAGAACAGAACTGTCTTTAGAAATTTCACCGAGTTCTGGTGAAAAGCAACAGAGGCTCTGGTGAAATATCAGAGTTCTGGTAGGTTCTTGACATTATCAAAAATATTTTCATCAGAACAGGTTTTCCCTCTTTCTTCAAAAAGATTTTTCTTTTCAGAACAGAAAGCGAAGTCATTTTGATTTTTTTTTAAATTTGACTCGCTCCCACTAAAACCATGCGCAAAACTTTATAAACTCCCCCTTGAAATATGAGCAAAAAAAACTTTTTACAAAAAAAAACTATGTACAAACAGATTCACTAAGCTTGTTGAAAAAGTATGCTTGACAGAGTTTTGGTGAAATACAGAGACTCTGTTGAACTATCCTTCTTAACTTTTGACAGAGCTCTGTTGGAACATCAGAGGCTCTGTTGAATTTGAACAGAGTTAGGAGGACATGTTCAGCATACCCAGTTTGCTGATTAAGAAGTTAAATCTCCTTTCATCAAGGGCTTTTGTGAACAAGTCAGCAAGCTGGAGGTCAGTTGAAACAAAATACATTTCAATAGTCCCTTTTTCAACATGATCCTTTATGAAGTGGTACCTTATGTCGATGTGCTTTGTTTTCGAATGTTGAACTGGATTGGCTGTTATGGCAATGGCACTCTTGGAGTCGCATAGAATAGGAATTTTACCATACTCCAAGCCGTAATCTTTGAGTTGTGTTTTCATCCATATCACTTGAGAGCAACAACTAGCAGCAACAACATATTTTGCTTCTGCTGTAGAGGTTGAAACACAGTTCTGTTTCTTGGATGTCCAACTCACCAACTTTTCTCCAAGCAGTTGACAGCTACCAGAAGTACTCTTTCTGTCATTCTTGCATCCTCCATAGTCTGAATCTGTATATGCTACAAGCTCAAAACCAGAGTTAAGAGGATACCAGAGACCCAAAAATTGAGTCCCTTTCAGATATTTAAAGATACGCTTGACAGCTGTTAAATGAGTTTCTGTAGGATTTGCTTGAAATTTGGCACAGAGACAGGTTGCAAACATTATATCAGGTCTGCTGGCAGTTAAGTACGAAGTGACCCTATCATGCCTCTGTAGTACTTGACATCTGTTGGTTCACCATTAAGATCAGAGTCAAGCTTAACTCCAGTGGCAATAGGAGTTTTCATTGGTTTTGAATCATTGAGCTTATAATTTTTCAACATATCAGAGATGTACTTTGACTGACTTATGAAAGTCCCTCTGTCTGATTGTTTAACTTGTAAACCAAGGAAGAAAGAAAGTTCTCCCATCATGCTCATTTTGAATTCGCTTTTCATTAAACTTTCAAACTTATCACAGTACTCCTACCGTGTAGACCCAAAGATAATATCATCCACATATATTTGTACCAGAAGTATGTCATTCTTATACCTTCTAAAGAATAGAGTTTTATCGACAGTACCTTTCTCGAAGTGATTGACCAACAGAAATTTGGACAGAGTTTCATACCAGGCTCTGGGAGCTTGCTTAAGGCCGTACAAAGCTTTGTCTAACTTGTAAACGTGGTCTGGAAACTCAGAACATTCAAAACCAGGTGGTTGCTGGACATAAACTTCTTCTTGTAGTTTGCCATTCAGAAAGGCAGACTTGACATCCATTTGGTAGACCTTAAAACCCTTATGAGCAGCATAGGCTAGGAAGATTCTGATGGCTTCTAGCCTAGCCACAGGTGCAAAGGTTTCGATCCAATTTGGGTCCTCTAGGGCTTCAGAAATCTTCTTCGGCTCAATCATGCTTAAAAAATTTACAAAGAAGGCTTCATTGATTGTGGCCGATCTTGTCTTTACACCATCTTCAGCAGCACCGATGATAAGATGATGAGGATGATCCTTTGTCCATCGTGTCATGGGAGCATGGACAATAGGCGGAGTTTGTGCTTCTGATGGGAAAAGACGAACTTCAGCGTCAGAGCTCTGTGGATTTGGACCAGAGCTCTGTGGTACACGACTTTGGAGAGTGGCCTCATTGCTCTGAGAGTCATTAACAGGGCTCTGTGAAGGTGAGCTTTCAAACAGGGAGTCTCTGCCAATATTAGTTAGCAAAGGTGATGATGGCTCTTGTTCAGGTTCTCTCTCGTTCTGATGTGGTTCCTCATTTCTCTGAATCACTCCTGTAAACAGAGAAGTAGATGGTGAAATATTAGAGGGGCCAGTGAGAGATGTACCTATCAGATTTTGTTCTGTTGAGTTCTGAGCTTGATCTCCCCTGTTGATGTTATCAGAGGAATCATCATCATCGAAGAAATCGTTGAACATGAGATTGATATCTTCTTCCCTTGTCTTTGAAGAACTTGTCTTCTTCTGTTCTGTCTGTGTCCCCTCTGTTGATTTACGATCAGAGGAGCTTGATGTACTTTCATCAAAGGACACATTTACACTTTCTTGAATGACCCGACATCTGGAGTTGTAGACTCTGTAGGCTTTAGAGGTTAAGGAATAACCAATAAAGATTCCTTCGTCTGCTTTCTTATCAAACTTTCCCAGTTGTTTTCTGCATTCAATATGTAGCATTTGCAACCGAAAACATGAAAGAATTTCACATTTGGTCTTCTATTGTTCATGAGTTCATAAGGAGTCTTCTTAAATCTCTTTACTATCATAGCTCTGTTTTGGGTAAAACGAGACTGCTTCTGCCCAGAAGTTTATTGGAAGGACAGAGTCAGCCAACATGGTTCTGGCGGCTTCTACTAGCGTTCTGTTCTTTCTTTCCACAACTCCATTCTGTTGTGGAGTTCTTGTAGCTGAAAAGTTCTGGGAAATACCTTCCTCTGTTAGGTAGGTATCAATTTTGGCATTCTTGAATTCTGTCCCATTATCACTTCTCAACTTCTGTATCTTCAGATCTAACAGAACCTGTATCATTTTTAACAAACTTATCAAAATTTCAGGGACATCAGATTTTACTCTGATGAACTCAATCCAAGTATATCTGGAATATTCATCAATTAAAACAAGGATATACTTCTTGCCCGACAGACTTTGCACAGAAATTGGACCACAAAGATCCATGTGAAGCATATGCAAAGGTCTGGGACAACTATGATCACTCTTTGTTCTATGTGAAGATCTTTTCATCTTTCCCATTTCACAAGCAGAACAGAGATGGTCTTTGTCAAACTTCAGAGAGGGTAGTCCTTTTACTAACTTCAGTTTCACGAGCTTGTCAAGGTTTTGAAAGTTCAAATGGGCAAATCTTTTATGCCAGAGCCAAGAATCTTCATTTTTCAAAGACACTAAACAGAGTTTCTTTGTTGTAGAGTTTTGGTTTGGTTTAAAATTCATTTTGTAAAGATTGCCTTTTCTGTCAGCTCTTAAGAGTTCTTGACCAGACTCGGAAAGTAACAAGGAACAATATTTCTTCCTGAAATTGACATCGAATCCGTGATCACAGAGTTGACTTATACTGAGAAGATTATGATTTAATCCTTCAACATAAGCAACCTCAGAGACTGAAACACCACCATTAACTAATGTACCATAGCCCTTAATCTATCCGCCATTGTCTCATCCGAAGGTTACTGCACTTCCTATCTTGTTCTTAAAAGAAGTTAACAGCTCCTTATTCCCCGTCATGTGCCTGGAGCATCCAGAATCCAAGTACCAGATCTGCACACGAGGTTTCTACAAGACAGATTAGTTCTTTTTAGGTACCCATTGCATAATGGGTCCTTTGTTGTTAGGCTTAGGTGGGTTAACAGGCTTTCCTTTGGGCTTTCCATACTGTGATGGTGTGCCAGAGGTTTTCCTCTGTGTATTCTGAACAGTCGTGGGATTTTTCTTTTGAACATACTGATTCAGAACACAGTGGGGACCATTCAAATGATTTTGCATTTTTAGTAACAGCTGAATACAATTGCAGTTGATGGAGCATGACTGATGCACATTGTTTTTATTCAAAAACTGTTTGAATGGAGCTTGATTCTGAAATTTTTTAGGATCAGATGTCTTTGCATACAATTTGTCCTGGTTTTGTTTCTTAAAACTGTTATTCCTTGGAACAGACTCTGTTGACATGATGTTCTTTGGAATAGATTCATTTGTCCAGAAAGAATTTCTTCTTTGATTTACACCAGAATTTGGAATAGATCTGATGTTTGCTATCCATTTTCCCTTCTGTTCTGGTATGAATTTTACTGGTTTGAAAGCAAGAGGAACATTTGGGTTTACAAAAACACTTTTGTTTTTCTCTCTCTTCTCCACTTCTACTGCATTAGAAGCAAGAATCTTAAAACCTTTGTTGTTAAACTCAGTTACCGGTATAAACCTTGATTGATTCTTGAAGAAAGAAACATCCTCTTTTAGATCCGTAGATTCTATCGGTATCTACTTTATCTTGTGTAGAATTTTCTTTTGACCACAAAAGATCTGTTCATCTACTTCAGAGTCAGAGTCACTGTCAGAGTCTAGAAAGTCTCTAGTGGCTCTGTCGGAGGTTTTAGTTTCAATGGGTATGACAGAGATATTTGTTTTGACAGTTCTGAACCTTCTCAACTTTGGCTTTAAAGAATCTGAAACAACATTTTCCTCGATAACTTTCAACAAATCTTCCTCAAAATATGTTCTTATGGATTCAGGGGTAGGAGAGAAGACGGGGGCTTCTGGATTGAGTTTGCTCTGTGGAATTTCAACAGAGGACTCAGTCACAGAAGTAACAGACTTCTGTCCTTTGAATGAGTTGAAGTTAAAAATCTCTTTTGTATCCAAGTCCTTGACAGAGTTAGGAAGTATGATTCTAGCTCTTCCTTGATCAAGAATAAACTCTGAGGATGGTTTTAAAACCTTTTCATGATCAGAGGAATCATAGCTGACGTTCCTAAAGTCAAGATTTCTTGGTTTTGAGAAAGCATCTGAAGTTTTGGTTCCCTTGAAAACAGCATTACCAGATGTCACGTCCTCTTGGATTTTCCCAACACAAAAGGCCGAGGACAGAGATGTCTTCTTCCTTTCGTCATAGGGAGCAAGTTCAGAGAAACCAAGACCTTGCGTATCCATATGTGAGTTTATCTTGATGTGCACATCTTGTGCATCCTGGTACCTTTTAACCAGAATTTCTTTTCTTTGTAGGGATTGATGCAGAATTTCCCTTTCTCTTTGAAAATAATCAGTTAGAGCAACATAATTAAGTCTCTCTGTTTCAGACTTTTTCAAATTTTCAGACTTCTGTTTCAAAACGTTTTCATATTCGTTAATTTTGTCCGAAAACAGGCTCTCTTTCTTCTTTTGCAAGATTTCTAGCTCAGATTTTTCTTTGAAGATTTCTTCCTTTTCTTGTTCCAAGAGAGTTTTCTATCTCTTGTAAAAGGACAGATCCTTCTGAGCTAGCTTTCTTAACTCTTTTTCTTCAGAAAGTTTTTGTTTAAGAAGTTGAAATTCCTCATTCAGCATAGAAACATGCATTTCTAATTCTGAGTCAGACTTGGATTCAGATGAACATACCTTGGCACTGGGTCTGGTGGTCTCCAGCGCTTTGTCGTCAGACTCTGTCGTAGTAAGAGCAAATGCATGAGCTAGATCTTCTTCTTCTGTTGTTCCCTTCGTTATCTCTAGTTCTCCAGTCATCCAGTCAACAGCTTCTTCTAAATTTTCATCATCCACAGCAACTCCACAAAAGTTGGCTTGATCTGGTTCATCATCAGAGGATGAATCAGAAACCCTGTTCTCCATTTCAGCAACATAGCTTATTTCTCTGTAGTTGTACTTGTATTTGTTCTTGTAGTAGTCCTGGTCTTTTACCAGTTTGCCTTTACAATTAACAGAGAAGTGCCCAGGTTTGCCACATCTGAAGCAACGTCCATCTTTCTGATTGATGGGTTGAGCAGCATCGGCCTTCTGTTGTGCTGGTGGATTTTCTCTTTTGTTTTGTGGAGGTTGTCTTTGTTCTGTGGTAACTCTGTTGTTACTTTGTTCTGGTGTAGCGTATTCTCTTCTGTCTTCTTTTCCCTCATATCTACCTCTTTTGTCAAATTTATTGCCAAATCTCTTGTTAAATTGTTGAGTTATTAGAGCAAGAGATTGAGCAAAAGCTTGAATGTCATCATCCTCTGATGAGATTTCCTCTGTATCACTCTCTGCAACCAAACTTTTCTTTCCTTTCTTTTTAACTGACTTATCTTTCTTTTTCTCTCTGTTTGAACTCTCTCTGTTGGACTTTTCTGATGTGGTTTTCTTAGAATCAGAAACTAAAGCGATTGGGCCTGCAATGGTGGATTTGCCTTTTTGCTTGACAACATCGTTTGTTGGTCCCGAAAGGCCTATACAAGTTTGTAGAAGGGGGGGTTGAATACAAACACACTATTTTACTTTTCTAAATTGTTTATTGATAAATCATTAACAATTTACAGGTTGTTGCAGAAACAAGATTAAGGATAAACCTAAATCTAAACAAGTTGGAACACTAAGGTTTCTTGCACTAAGAAAGATAAGGAGATTACTAATAAAATCCTATCTTGAGAGAGATTTGAACTTGTCCAGAGTTAACAAGTTACTTCAAATGAAGTGAGTTCATCTCTTTATATACTGCATGCATTTAATGCAATTCAGTATACACTTTACACGTGTCATCAGCGGATTGGTTGCATGTCATTGACCTTGGTTGACAACCTTAGTAGCCGTAAAGATGAACAGTGTAGTATCAGAGTGGTTGTACGATTTCAGATTTTCGGAGGTTCTTTTCTGACATTTCGTACGGCAGCGTGCAAGGGAGGTTAAGACAAAAGTACTTTGTACGGAGGACTTCATGATCAGCTTTCGTTGATTCAGCGATTATCATTTACTATTCAGCGAATGATAAAGTTCAGCGATAGCTGAAGTCTTGTACTTGATACTTCACGTTGAGTGGACAAATCTGAGTCTTCGCTGATCCGCATCAGTTCATTAGTAGACTTGTCGCTGGTTCTTGAGCTTGATCTTCGACTTCAGCGTAGAACCTTTGTTGACGTGAAACTTGTCTTCAGGGGTCATAAGTAAACAACTAACTTATCAGCGATCACCATAAGGACTGAACAGACTCAGAGCATTATGGTGAACAGTGTTTGCTGAATGTTTAATTTAAAGAGCGAGAGTTCCTATCAGCGGTACTGTAAGATCTTAGTACTTATCAGCGATAGTGAAACTCTGATACATATTGTTACTTACAATTTTCACTAAGTATTAAAGAGAGGGTCATTATCAAATCACTGAGGGTTTGGATCAACAATCTCCCCCTATTTGATTATGACATAGCAACAAAGAAAATTGCTATCAAATGAAAACATAAGGATAAAAAGAACTCATAAAATATTTGTCCCTTTTACTGTTTTCTGGGATCTTTTCAGTACTGATGGAGTAAAGTACATTCGCTGAAATCTTTCTTTAAATCTTTGAATCAGGTTACAATGAAGAACAGAAAGATTACAAGTACAAGCGAAATAAATTACAAGTACAGAAGGATAACTGATACAATAGAGAAAAAGGAGATTATATCAGTTTTCAAAAGGTTCTTCCTTAATGAGAAGTTCATCAAGGGTCGTCTTTTCAGTGGGAATCATCCAGTCAGGAACCGTTATACCTCGTTTTCTTTTATTCAGCGCTTCTTGAAAAATCAAGGGTTTTAGGTGTCGTGCCTGAATGTCCTTTTTGAAGTCACACCAGTAGATAAGATCTCTGAGCTGTTCGATTGGAGTGATTGAAAGCTCAGCGATCCGTTGAAAGCATTTACGTCCGTCATAGTCAAGAAAGAATATTCCATAAGGATTACTGATGACTTTACCAGGGACGAAAAGTTCACATGGTGGCAAAGAGATGTCAAGGGCAGATAGATCAGGATCAGGACCAAGCACTTCAGCGCGAGAGAAACCAATTCCAGTTTCATTTCGTATGACAGGTCCTGAGTTTGAATCTTGACGTTTCTTCCTTGGAGAGCCCCTTTTTCTTTTCGGCTTTAGATCAGGAACAGGAGGAATATCCACACAAGAAGATATCAAGTCGATCTGTCTGTTTATCAGCTTTTCGAAATGATTCTTGTACTTAGATTGTGATGGTTGGATAGCTAACCTCATCTCCAGCCATTCAGAGAGACCATACCTTTTTACAGTGTCAGCGCGAAAGGTTTCAGATGTGCCATCTTCTCTGAACAGTTTGATGTCAACAATAGGTACTCCGATAGAGGTTCTTCCAGAGATGAATACCTTGTTGATCTTCGTTGGACGATATCTGAAGTGAATTTTCTCTTTACACCAGATCAAGGTGGTCTGAGAAACTTCAGTTTTCTTTTCCACGATCTTCTGGGCTTCTTCCCACAGCTTTCGTTGGATTTGAATGGGAACACGCTTCAGCTTGGGGTCTTTGACAGATTCTTGAGTGAGCTTGATGGCGTATTCTCTGTCTTTCTCTTCAGCTTCCTTCCTTTCAGCAATGAGGCGTTCAGCTCTAAGGTGGTCCTGGTATTCAGCTTTTGAAATTCTGAACTTGGGAGGAACTGAAGGCAGTTGATCAGGCCTTAGAATGATTCGCTGATCCTCTAATCGCTTTATTATTTCTTCTATTCTCTTTTGATCCTCTTCACTCAGCCTTTGAGGAACTGAGGAAGGTCTCTTATTGTGCGAGAGAGGTTGTTCTTCTGGTTCATCAGTCTCAGAGATCAAATCCAAGACTGGGATTATTTCATCAGCAGCAGCTGGCTTTATTTGTGAAGTCGCAACAGTAGAACCTTCAGCGACATCCTCAAACAGGGGAGAGGACTAGCTGAAACGCAGCGATCTTACAGATAAGAACTGGGTAGAAGAACTTGGGTAGAAAAGATAGAAAAATAATGTGGATGTGTAGAGAGGTTTGTGGAGTAGAGAACTTATTGAGTTGTTGAGAAGTTCAGGGAAGGAAAAAGTAAAGTTTTAGTGTACCTGACAAACCGGCTTTTCAAATAGGATCGCTAGATTTTCATCTTCAGCGAGGCCTTTGTCTTTGCTTTTCTCAGCGCCAGAGGCTGAGGGCTTTGTCTTTGTCTTCTCCCCTGATGGTTCTTTTATTGAGATTCCTTTAAGAGCTTTGATCCTTGGGGCAGGTTTGACGATAAAGAAATCATCGTCATCTTCATCATCATCATCATCATCCTTTCTTGGAGAGAAGGATGGTTTGTCTTTAGGGATGTCGATGTCTTCATCTTCTTCTGCTTCGGATTCCTCAGCATCTTCTTCGAGTTGCTCCCCCTCAGATACAGAGGCGAGCTTCTCGGTTCCCTCAGGGTTTTCATCTCCCTGAGGTCCAGTGGTCAGATCTTCATTCCTCTCTCCCCTGATAGATTCATCATGGGAAAGGTCTTCAGCGCTCTTGTTCAGATCTTCAGCGCTTTTCTCAAGATTTTCAGCGCTTTTCCCCCTGGAATGTTCAGCGCTCTTCTCCCCCTCTTTCTCATGATGACTGGGGGAGGAATGGGCAGACTCAGCATTGGTGTTATCTCTGTCTTCTGGGCCAGAGATTTTCACACAACCTTCAAGCTTTGCTATTCTGTCTTCTAGGCCAGAAATAGCAGGCGTGATTTTCCTCCTCTGTGAAAGATTCCAAAATAGGGACAGGGGCAGGAGCAGGAGCTGGACTATTTGCCTTGTTTACCAGCGTCTCGATCATCGTCTTCATAGAACCAACGTCGGTCTTTACAGAGCCTAAGTCAGTCTTGACCTCTGACATATCACCCTCGAGTTTTGCAACCGATGTCTTCAGCGTTGTTACTTCGCTGGACATGGTCGAAACTGATGTTTTGAGGCTTGTGTAGTCAGTGTAGATGTCACAGAGCACCTTGGCAAAATCGTTGAGCGTCTTATCAAGACTCTTGATGTCTTCAGTGGAAGCTTTCTTCTCCACCACCGTTGTCAGCTTTGTCAAATTCTCCCCAGCGTTTGTTACAGCTGTCGAGTTGTTGGAGAGTGTGGTGGTGAGATTGGACAACTTTGTTTCCACGGACTTCAGAGAGGCGTTGATGTCTCCCAAATTAGGACCTGTAACATATAAGTACTTGTGAACAAAGGAAAGCTCAGAAGTTTCAGGTTTAGTTACAGTGTTTAAGGTGGGATTTGTACCTGCAGGAGGATTGATGAACTCGTCAAAGTTGCAAGTTCCTGAATAGTGTTCCATATCCTCTTCGAAAGTACGGTGAGGTATGGTGAACTCTGCAGGTCCTTTCTTCATCATTTGTTGAGAAGCATCAGCGGCGGCTTCTGGAATGATGGCATCTCCAGTGTTCGCTGGAGGAGTGTCCAAGTGAGTGTAGGGAGAAGCGAAGGTTAAGATTGGGGTTCGGGTTCTGAGTTCAGCGTTGGAATCGCTGACAATCACTTCATCAGTCTTTTGAGAGACTGAGGGAGGTTGGGTAGTTTCCAAGTTTCTAACCTCAGCGTTTGGAGACGCTGAAGTCTGGATTGGAGGGATGGCTCGCACGAGTGTGGCAGAGCGTACCACGGAACTTTCCTTCAGCTCTTCAGAATGAGCTGAGGAGTCTTCAGCATGGAATTGCTGGGGTTGCTCCTTGGTTTTCTTGATCCTTTTGGAATCAAGTTGGGTGTGTGAGGGTTTCCTTTTCTTATAAGGAGAGGATTTTATGACCGGGGTATCAGCGATTGGTATTGTCGCTGAAGGAGCCACAGAAAGCGGAGAATTTAGAAGAGTGAGAAGAGTAGAGAGACGTACCTCATTGGCGACAGGCTTGAAGTCGAGAACCTTAGGGCCAATCTGAGAAAGTTTCAGATCACCATCTTCAGGATAGCTGTCCTTCAGGCCATATTGAAAGATGGCGCTGATGAATCGTGGGTAAGGAACCCATGCTGGTCTGTCAGCGGCAGAATTGACACGTTGAATCAGGTCTTCATAAATAATGGAGGCCCAGTCAATATTTAGACCTTTCAGTAGTGCGTATCCCATGGACTGCTGAGGTTGGGCGGCTTGATCAGAAGATCCGGATTTTGCTGTCATGCAGCTGATCAGGTGAGCGAAGATGAAATTCATCTCGCTGGGCATCTTGGATTCCTTTATCAGCGTTAGTTTCTTCTCAGGCTTCTTGTCCCTTCCAATATCCCAGATATAACCCATTGCGTCAAGGAAAGCAATGATTGCTTCTCTGTCAGCATGCTTTTTATGGTCAGAGAATGGAATGAAGGGTTTTTCTTTGGTGGCATTTGGGAAGTTTAGGGCTTTGCGGATAATGGCGGGTGTAATCTTGATGGTGCCATACTCAGTATCGCTGAGTATGCAGTCTATGGTTTTGGATGGATCTTTGGCAGAGGGTAGCTCAGTGTGTCTGGCAGAGTACCAGAACTGGGATAAGAGCCGCTGACTGGCAGGAGGTGTTATGGTCAGGGCTGTATAGATGGGGCTGTTCTTCAGAATACTTACAGCATCGTCCAGATGTGATACTTGCTTCCGAGGAGGAAACTCGAGAAGAGCTGAGAGGTTGTTGGCCTTAGTCCAATCGAGTTGATCCAGCTCGAACTTAACCTGGGGGGCTTTGAAGATGTCCATTTCCTCAGAGTCAGTGGAGATGGACTCAGCGGTAACATTCAGCTTTGAAGATGCCATATCACTGTATTATCAGTTCAACCAAAGATGTTAACAAATAAGAATTATCTTAATGTGGAAAGAAATTTCCGTTAAGATATTTCGAATCTTGTCCATTTCATTCAGACAAAAACTGTCTTAATGAAGATTAGGGTTTTTCTTGATTTATAAAAGAAAAGTAAAACCCATAAAGTCTTGTATTCCAGTTTCTAAAAGAAAAATGGATACGAATGAAGAACAAGTTTAAGATTTAGATTTAAAACTTGAAGAACAACAATGAAATGGTTGTGGTCATAAAACCATGAAAGAAATGATTTTATTTTAAAAGTTCTTTTGTTTGATCTTGTTAAAACAAAGAGAAGATCGAAAACAAGTTATACGCATTTGATAAAAGATAAGAACATATTAACCTTGAAGTTTTGATGAAGAAGATGATGAACAGTTCTTGAGGTTTTTGAGAGCACAAATGCAACAGAGGATTCTTTTCTTGCGGAGAAAGATTGTTCGCGTAAAAGACAAATATAAACCAAGAGTTGTTTATATAGGGATTTTTAGAGAGAGAAAACCTTGAGCGGGAAAAGGTTTTCATCATGACACGGACACGTGTTTGCATTTGATTGGGAGTTTGAACAAAACGTGCAAACGTGTGTCAGAAAGAAATCGTGCCGAGTGTAATCCGTTGCAATGACGTCACAACTGTCCTTTCACATTCTATTAGGATGTCTCTGAGGTTTTGAAAACTCAGGGACTCTTTTGAAAAACATGAAGCACTGAATAGAAAATATCAGTGAAGATTTAAGGAATTTTTCAAAATATCGCTGTTAAGGAAGAGATATTCAGCGATGCAATTTATTTTGAAATCTTGCATTTGCATGCGATTGTCAGAGAGAGAAAACATACCTGGATATCAGTTTAACCAAGTTTATTCAGAGAGAAGATGATGAAATGGATTATATAAGTTGATTTTATCCCGAAGGCTATACACGATTGTATAAACGTATCGCTGATTAAATGTGAACCGCTGAAGATTTTATCCTTCAAAGTTCAGCATTCCAAGCTCGCTGATGAGAAAGTTGAATCTTGTCTCATCAAGAGGTTTGGTAAACAAATCAGCTAACTGATAATCAGTTGGGATAAAATGAAGTTCTATATCACCATTCATCACATGATCTCTGATAAAATGATATCTGATTTCTATGTGTTTTGTCTTTGCGTGTAGCACCGGATTGTTTGCTATAGCGATGGCACTCGTGCTGTCGCAATAGATTGGAATTTTAGAGAGCTGAAGATCATAGTCTAGTAGCTGATTTCTCATCCACAAGACTTGAGAACAGCAGCTTCCAGCGGCTACATACTCAGCTTCAGCTGTGGAAGTGGACACTGAGTTTTGCTTCTTACTTGTCCAACTTACCAGCTTTCCACCCAGGAGCTGACATCCTCCTGTGGTGCTTTTCCTATCCATTTTGCAACCTGCAAAATCACTGTCTGAATAGGCGGTTAGATCGAATCCTGAGTCTTTGGGATACCAAAGACCTAGATTCGCTGTACCCTTAAGATATCGAAAGATTCGCTTTACAGCTTTCATATGGGATATCTTAGGTTAAGCTTGATATCGTGCGCACAGACATGTTGCAAACATAATATCGGGTCGGCTAGCTGTGAGATACAATAGTGAGCCGATCATCCCACGGTACATCGTGACATTGACAGGAACACCCTTTGTGTCCTTATCAAGTATCAGCGGTGGTGCCATAGGGGTTTTCATAGCTGAACTTTCAGTTAAGTCGAATTTCTTCAGCATATCTTTAACATACTTTCCCTGATTTATAAAAGTTCCTTTTTCAGTTTGCTTAATCTGAAGACCAAGGAAATATGTTAGTTCACCCATCATGCTCATTTTATACTCATCTTTCATTCTATCAGCGAAACGAGTACAAAGCTCAGGGTTAGTAGAACCAAATATAATGTCATCAACATATATTTGAACTAAAATGATATGACCTTTCACTTTTCTAAAAAACAAAGTTTTGTCAATTTTACCTCGCTCAAATTTTTCAATATGGAGATAAGTAGAGAGAGTATCATACCATGCACGTGGAGCTTGCTTTAAGCCATAAAGTTCCTTGTCCAGTTTATAAACATAACCTGGACGCTTAGGATCTGAGAATCCTAGAGGTTGTTCCACATACACTTCTTCATTCAGCTTTCCATTTAGAAATGCTGACTTAACATCCATCTGATGTACAGTGAAGTTTTTGTGTACAGCATATGCTAAGAAAAGACGAATAGATTCAAGTCTTGCTACTGGAGCAAAAGTTTCGTCATAATCTATGCCTTCCTCTTGTCTGTATCCCTGAGCAACAAGACGAGCTTTGTTGCGAGTTACAGTACCATGTTCGTCCAACTTGTTTCGATAGACCCATTTAGTGCCTATCACCGTTTTGTCAGTTGGTCTACGAACAAGTTTCCAAACTTTGTTTCTTTCGAATTCAGTCAGCTCTTCTTGCATAGCGCTGACCCAGTTTGGATCTCTGAGGGCATCATCTATTTTCTTTGGTTCAGTTAGAGAAATAAAGTTAACAAATAAACAAATATTACCTGCACTTCTACGAGTCTGAATACCAGCGTTGGGATCACCAAGAATTTGATCGATTGGGTGATTTACAGTCCATCGCTGAGCCGGAGCATACGTCGCTGACTCAGTCTGAACTGGAGAAACTGAGGATGAGGCTTCAGCTACTTCTGGATTATCAGCTAAGAGAGGAATGTTTGCATTTGCCACTTCATTCACTGATTGCTGAGAAATAGATGGAATTTCTGAGACATTTGGATCAACTGCAGGTATAGCGTTTATAGGAACAGCTGAGACCCAAGATGTTTCCGCTTCACTATTTTGCATATTTGGAATGATAGAAGGACCATCATTTTCTACGGTGTGAGCATGAGGAGTGGGAATATCTTCTGAATTACCAAGATGAGAAAACATCCATTGATTCAGTTCTTCTGTATCAGCGTTCGGTTTAGAGTTCGCTGAACGGGAGTCGTCAAACGTGACGTGAATAGTTTCTTCTACAGTTTGTCTTCTTCGGTTGAAGACTCTGAAGGCTTTGGAAACTGAGGAGTATCCAAGAAAGATTCCATCATCAGCCTTAGGATCAAACTTTCCAAGGGCATCTCTGTTGTTCAGTATGAAACACTGACAACCAAAGATGTGAAGAAAGCTGATTGAAGGCTTTCTCCCATGAAAAAGTTCATAGGCTGTCTTTTTGAATCTTTTAACTATCAGCGACCTGTTTTGCGTAAAACAAGCAGTGCTGACAGCTTCTGCCCAAAACTGAGTAGGCAGGTGAGAATCGCTGAGCATTGAACGTGCAGCTTCAATAATTGTTCTATTTCTTCTTTCAGCGACTCCATTTTGTTGTGGTGTTCTCACTGACGAAAAGTTGTGAGAAATACCCTTGCTCTCAAGGAAGGAATCAAGAGAACTGTTTTTGAATTCAGTTCCATGATCACTCCTTATTGAGCGAACAGTCATATTGTTCAGAGTTTCCATCTTCCGAACAAAGGTGATGAGTTCTTCAGGGGTGTCACTCTTAGAACGGAGAAACATTACCCATGTGTAACGAGAGAATTCATCAACTATGACCAGCGTATATTTCTTTCCAGCGATGGATTGTTTGTTAACGGGGCCAAACAAATCCATATGGAGTAGTTGAAGAGGAGATGACACTGAGGAAACTTGCTTTGACTTAAAGCTTGCCTTGGTCTGCTTCCCTTTTTCACACGCTGAACATAAAGACTCTTTGGCGTATGAATGTTGAGGTAGACCAGTGACTAACTCTTTGGATGAAAGAGTATTCAGTGTCTTGAAGTTGAGATGAGAGAGCCTTTTGTGCCACAGCCAGTTAACATCAGAAGATGCTTTTGAGAAGAAACAGGAGTTCTCAGTGGTTGTTGAGTCCATGTTTATAACGTAAACATTTTCCAAACGATAACCGCTGAGAGCTATCTTCTCCTTTTTGTCAGAGACAAAGTAGGATTCCTTAGTGAAAATCACTTTGTTATTCATGTCGCAAAGCTGACTGATGCTTAGAAGATTATGCTTCAGCCCTTCAACATATGCGACTCTTCTGAAGGATGTTGTACCATTTGAAAGTACACCATACCCTCGGGTGTGTCCTTTTCCATTTCCACCGAAAGTCACAGAGGGACCCTTCTCTTCCTTGTATTCAGCGAGCAGGTTTTTCTTTCCAGTCATGTGTCTAGAGCATCCGCTATCGAGATACCAGATACCCTTCTTAACCTGCAATACAAAGGAAGATTAGTTTTGCTTGGGTACCCACTTCACCATGTATACGCGTTTGTCAGTGGAAGAAGTTGGAATGGGTTCAGCAGTCTTCGCAGCATTTGAAGATTCAGCTTTGTCTTTCTTCACTTTGGTCAATTTCTTGACCTCAGCGGTAGGAGTCACCTTGACCTGAATTGCAACTGGTTTGGTCTTCTTGGGTGCTATCTTCACCTTAGCTATCTTAACAGCTTTGGTGGCTGTGGGACACTTACTTGCAATATGATCGGTAAGTCCACAGTGATAACATTTCCTATAACTAAAATTAGTTCTAGGACCACTTGAGTGCTGAGGTTTTAATTTGGAATTAGAAGTACCAGCACCAAGTACACTATTGGTTTTTGAAATAGGACGAACATTCAGTTCTTCAGATTTCTTACCAAGGACATCTACTCTGAGTCTAGGAGTAGGTCGCTGAACTGATCCAGAGGTCTGATTTCTAGAACCAGATGAATGAATCACTAAGGCTTTGGAAGCATTCAGCTTAGGTACTAAGGTACCCTTTTGAGGATTTTGATAAATAACAATTCCTTTACCTTTGTCTTTAGAGACAGAGGTAGGTTTTGAATAAACCATTTTCTCCTTACCTTTTGAGGAGGTAGGAGTTTCCTCAGGGATTGGTGTAACCGACGAGGAGTACTGAGATGATGAAGTGTCAGCGACTGAGGATACGAACGTTCCAAATTTAAGCATTGAACGTTCAGTGGTTGGTTTTGGAGTATCATATTTATAACCCAGACCACGTTTATCACTCAGAGTAATCTGAGCCTTAATTATCTCAGTGATCTTTGTTGAAGAATTACACCATCCTTCAACAGTAGCTTGTTCGGCTTTTAATGCAGCGATAGCTTCTGCTCGTTCGATTTTGACTAGCTGATTTAAATAGACTTGATCTTTAAAATCATCTTCAATTTTAGAAAGCTTTTCTATTTGAAGGTGGCAGTTTTTAAGCTTTTTAGCGAGATCAAGATTTTGGTTTTCAACCACAGCTTTGCCGTTCATGGCTTCGTATAAACTTCTAGTCAGTAGATCGATTTTACGGAGACTATCAGCTTCATCAATATTTGCAATATTGGTAAAGAAGGAAGGTGATACCTGAATGGCAGATGTTGAAGTGGAGGGAATGTCTGAACTTTCTTCCTCTTCTTCAATCTTTGCCATGAGACATTGATTTGCTTCATCATCTTCAGAATCAGATGATGAGGCTTCTTCATCAGAAGCAGCCCAATCATAGTCAGCCATTAGGCCTTTTCCTTTCTTCTTAAAGCTTTTCAGCTTTGCATACTTCTCCTTCAGCTTTGAGTATTTGTCATCTTTATTCCTTGGAACAAAGGATTTCTTTGTAAAAGCTGAAGGTCTCATGATTTTCTTTGACCTGCACTCGTTAGCGAAACGACCTGTCTTTTCGCAGTTGAAACAAGTAGCAGTAGCCTTATCAACAAAAGCTGATGACTTAGGCTTGTCAGCTATGGAAAGAGTTTTGTTCTTTCTAAACATTTTCTTCTTGGCGAAGCTCCTGAATTTTTTAGTTAGGAGAGCCAAGGATTCATCATCATCTGAAGAATCAGAATCTGATGATCTTTCAGAGTTACTTTCTAACTGAGTGATAGTGACTGAGGGTCGCTGAGTAGAAGGTTCCTCTGAGATTAAAGCAACTGGGGTGCTTTTGGAATCTTTTACAAGATTCTTCTTAAGATGGCTTGATTGCTCATGATTCAGCAATGTGCCATATAAGGTAGCAAGGGTCATTGATCTTAGATCTTTTGACAGCTTGAGACACATGGAATAATTGTCCCAGCTTTCAGGTAAACATTCTAGAAACTTTGTCAGCACTTCAAAGTTAGAATATTCCTTACCAACCGTTTTTAGATCTATAATTAAGCAATTAAAACGTTGATGAACTTCAGAGAGAGTTTCATTCTTACCAGAAATGAAACTTTCGTATTGTCTTACCATGTTAATCTTTCTTGAATCCTGGACTTCAGACGTTCCTTCATACTGAACACATATTGTGTCCCACATGGCTTTTGATGATTTCAGGTTCATGACGGAATGGTAGACTTCGTCAGGAAGGGCCATGGATAGTATGGATCTGGCTTTTGTATCTATAGCCACTTTCTTCTTATCTTCATCGGTCCACATGTGTATTTCCTTTGGAATCAGTCTTTCAGGAATAGCAGCTCTAGTTGTAGTGGCTGGAACTAAAGGATCAATAGTTACAGGGATGTGTGGGCCGTTTTCAAGATAGTAGGTCATAGTGGGGTTTACACCTTCTAAGAAGAGCATCATCCTATTTTTCCATAAGTTGAAGTTGTCTCTGGAAAATCTAGGGGGTTTTGCAAGAGAACCATTGTCTATATAATTTTTGTTTGTGTGGGAGGCCATTTTCAGATAATAGCAAGGAAGAGAAATATCTTAGATTAGATCTTGTTTATGAGATTAAACAAATCTTCTCTGATACCACTTGTTGGTCCCGAAAGGCCTATACAAGTTTGTAGAAGGGGGGGTTGAATACAAACACACTATTTTACTTTTCTAAATTGTTATTGATAAATCATTAACAATTTACAGCTTGTTGCGGAAACAAGATTAAGGATAAACCTAAATCTAAACAAGTTGGAACACTAAGGTTTCTTTCACTAAGAAAGATAAGGAGATTACTAATAAAATCCTATCTTGAGAGAGATTTGAACTTGTCCAGAGTTAGCAAGTTACTTCAAATGAAGTGAGTTCATCTCTTTATATACTGCATGCATTTAATGCAATTCAGTATACACTTTACACGTGTCATCAGCGGATTGGTTGCATGTCATTGACCTTGGTTGACAACCTTAGTAGCCGTAAAGATGAACAGTGTAGTATCATAGTGGTTGTACGATTTCAGATTTTCGGAGGTTCTTTTCTGACATTTCGTACGGCGGCGTGCAAGGGAGGTTAAGACAAAAGTACTTTGTACGGAGGACTTCATGATCAGCTTTCGTTGATTCAGCGATTATCATTTACTATTCAGCGAATGATAAAGTTCAGCGAAAGCTGAAGTCTTGTACTTGATACTTCACGTTGAGTGGACAAATCTGAGTCTTCGCTGATCCGCATCAGTTCATTAGTAGACTTGTCGCTGGTTCTTGAGGTTGATCTTCGACTTCAGCGTAGAACCTTTGTTGACGTGAAACTTGTCTTCAGGGATCATAAGTAAACAACTAACTTATCAGCGATCACCATAAGGACTGAACAGACTCAGAGCATTATGGTGAACAGTGTTCGCTGAATGTTTAATTTAAAGAGCGAGAGTTCCTATCAGCGGTACTGTAAGTTCTTAGTACTTATCAGCGATAGTGAAACTCTGATACATATTGTTACTTACAATTTTCACTAAGTATTAAAGAGAGGGTCATTATCAAATCACTGAGGGTTTGGATCAACATCCTTCTCTTGTGCGGCCAAAGTGCCATAAACATCTGTTAGAGATCATGCATCTAAGTCCTGGTTAGCTTTTAAAGACATGGACAGATTTAACCATTCATCATTCAAACTTTTCAAAAACAGAACATTGTTATCTTCCTTCGACCTGACAACCCCACATTTTTTGCATTTGTTGATCAACACATTAAATCTGTTGTAGGTTTGTTGTAAGGTTTCCTCAGGAAGTGCCTTGAAATCGTTGTATTCATTTATACATTGGGTCCTTCTGTTCTTTGGGGTCTTGATACCACCCTCAAGTTGGTTGAGAAGTTGATCCCAGATTTCCTTAGTAGTAACACATGAATCTAGTTCTTGAAATATTTCGTTTGGAATGGCCATTATCAATAGTCTAACTGCTTTAAGATCATTTTCCATTTTAAGATTTTCCTCATCTGTAAAACCTGTGGTTTTAATCTCACAATGAGCTGGAATCTCAGCAGTAGTTCCTGTTGCGGGTACACGAGGAACAAAAACCATGGGTTGGTATGGTCCATCCGTGACAGATCGCATTAAGTTTTTATCCATACCATCGAAAAAGTTAACCATCCTGATCTTCCACTGAGCATATTCATCTCTCAGAAGAGTAGGAGGTTTTGTTAAAGAGCCAGCAGTATAGATAGCATTTATACCGTTGTTCGCCATTTTTGAGAAAAACAGAGTACCGTTTTTACAAAAAGAGTTTCAACTCGAAGATGAGTTTTAAACAGTAACTTTTGAGAGAAACGTTTAAACTAAACTAGAAAGCTTTAAACACAGTTATATGAGCTATGAAAGCTTGTTTAGACTAGAAAGCAGAAAAAAAACAGAGTATATAATGAAGCTTTTAAAGACACACAGACACAATCAACAACCGTGAGTCAACCTTGGTAGATTGGATCGTTTGGTTTAAGAAAACCAAAGAGGCTCTGATACCAATTGTAGGTTCCCAGATTCACGTTGTATCACGATAATGGTAAAGAAATAGACAGCGGAAGCATTTAAATATAAAGCCATTAAAGTGAGTGATTGTGTAAATGATATTGTAATAGTGAGAATCAATTATAGAACAGAATAATGATAACAAGATCAAATAATAAACGCTGCTCGTATATTGATAATGGACAACACCAAGAACAAGATCAATGGTGTATCCTGAAATCTCACAGGAAACAATATCGTACGGAAGTAGTGCTCGGGATTACTGCAGTGTGTGCTTAAACAATTGTGGGAAACTATTCTTCCAAAAGCTTACAATTGTTTGTTCCACTACCTCTCTATTTATAGCCCTGAAAAAGTGAAGGCAGTGTACTATCGTACCCTAGAATGACACGTGGAAAGTGTGTCTCCTATTTTTAGGGCATACGTGGAAAGTATGGACACTTGTCTAACACTTGGGATTTCTTACGAGACTTAGGCATCACAGAGGTCTTCACTACAACAGAGCTCATAGACCAGGGCTCTGTTGGTCTTCGGGTTGTGAACAGTTCTTCTGTTGATCTTCTGACAGAGCTCTGTTGAGCTCTGTTAGTTCCACCAGAACTCTGTTGAGTTCTGTTGATCTTCTTGAAGCCTTTTCTTCTAAGTCTTCTGCTGCATCTCCGATGGTCTTCTGACTTGATAATATTTTCAATACTTTTACATTACAGATATTTGGGGCTAACACTACTGTTTATTGAGCCTAGTCGTACAAGATCCATCCGACTACTATTGTTCACCTGAGCTAGTCGTACAAGACCTGTCCGCTTGTTACTGTTCACTGGAAGTTATCGCACAAAAGATGCCAGATTACAACTTCTAGTCGCACAAGGGTTTTACGAGAACTACTGTTCACAGTGTTTAGTCGCACAAAAGTTGCCCGATCAGATTTTCTGAGTTTATTTTAGCCCATTTAAAGAGTGAATTTTTTTCTCTAGGAACCCCCGTGCTAAGTCTCGGGAGGGGGACATTTTTCTTGGACTTGAGCATAAAGCGTGTGTGCTACATTCCGCTTCTTCCTTCGAGCAAATCCGAACCAAGCTTTTAAGCCGAATTCCTATTCAACCCGCGGTTCATTGACGAATTCTTTGTTATAAATTGGGATTGCACTTGGTTTGTCACACAAAACTCGCTCGTTATCTTTCTTGGGAGCTTATCAGAACGAGCTTGAGATTCTACTTTTTGAAGATGTGCTCGTGCATCCAGTCGAGGTTATGGCGCACATCGAATTCGGGTTTTCAAGGTTTAAAATAAGAAGAGTAAGAGCTTCTTTCAAGGGGGAGCCTAGACTTCATTCGAAGAAAAAGCACCGATAAAGTTTTTCCAAGAAAATCAAGGGGGAGAGGAGCTTAAAGCTTTTAAAGTTTGATGATTTTGCGTTACAAAACTTTAGGGGGAGAATGTTAGGACCGAAAATGTCCTAATTATATGAATGTTTTGTAAAGGGCTTATTATTGTATATGGGGTTGGGCTTTGTACTTAGTGGGCCTTAGGCTTGACTATATAAAGTGTATTAGAGCTCATTTGTAACGTGTGGCACAATGTAGAGAGCTTACTTGTGTGAGAGAGAGTGTGTGTCATCCTCCATGTACTCCAAAGATTAAATCTAATATGAAGATGACTTTCGTATCTCGATCTCTCTCTTAATACTTGAATTGTTGTTGATTTCTGGGATCACATTACCCTTATTGGATATGTGGATCCAGACAATTCACACAACACCACTCCACCGCTTCCATATACCACCAAGTGGACTCATGCTCATCCTCTACATCAAATCATCGGTGACCCCTCTACACCAGCTCAGAACCTTTGTTGCATCTTCCAACGATTGTCTCTTCACAACTTTCCTGAGCCGCATCGAACCAACCACGATCTCTGAAGCCTTAAATGATCCAGACTAGGTGATTGCCATGCAAGAGGAACTCAATCAATTTGAGAGCCTCAAAGTATGGCGATTAGTCCATCGGCCAAAGAAGAAGACGATGATCGGCACGAAGTGGGTCTTCAAGAATTAGAAGGATGAAGATGGAATCGTCGTGAGGAACAAGGAATGTATAGTCGCCAAAGGATATCGCCAGCAAGAAAGAATTGACTACACCGAGACATACGTATCGGTTGCTCACATCAAAGCCATACGGATGTTCCTCGCCTACGTCGCGCACAAGAACTTTACAGTGTCCCAGATAGCCGTGAAGACTGACTTTCCCAATGAAAAACTTAAGGAAGAAGTCTACGTCTCGCAACCGGAAGGATTCGTGGATGATGCCAAGCCTCATCATGTATACATTCTCGATAGGGCATTGTATGGTCTTAAGCAAGCACCACGAGCCTGGTATGATGCTCTCTCGTCTTTCTTAGTTAAAGCTACATTTTCCAATGGTAAAATTGATACCACTTATTTCATGAAAAAGGAAAAACCGATATCATTCATGTATAAGTCTATGTCGATGACATAATTTTTGGCTCAACAAACCCTAAGTATTGTCAAAACTTTTCAATCCTAATGGGTAGGCATTTTCAAATGAGTACGATGGGTCAAATGAATTTTTTGCTATTATGGATACCAGGACCTATAGGGGAATGATTGGATCTTTGATATACTTGACGACAAGTAGGATGGACATTATGTTTTCAACATTCTTGTGTGCAAGATTTCAATCAAAACCAAAAGAGTCTCATTTAATTGCAGTCAAACGAATTTTTAGATACTTAAAAGGTACTGGTGATCTTGGCTTATGGTACCCGAAAGAGACACGTTTTGAGTTGAGAGCATATTCTGACGATAACCACGTCGGTAGCATGTTGGATCGGAAAAGCACATTAGGACACGTGCAGTTTCTGGGAGATCGACTCGTCAGTTGGGCCTCGAAGAAGCATAACTGCGTGTCTACATCTACTGCTGAGGCAAAGTATATAGCTGCTGCCAGTTGTTGCTCGCAAGTAATTGGATGTGCACCCAACTTAAGGACTATGGATCCACCTACTCAAAGATTTCCATCTACTGCGACTCAAAGAGCGCCATCGCTATATCCAGCAATCCAGTCCAGCATACTAAGACGAAACACGTCGACGTTCGGTATCACTTCATAAAGGATCACGTAGAACGAGATACGATTGAACTCTATTTTGTTAATACAGAACATCAGATAGCAGACCTATTTACCAAAGCCTTGGATGTAAAACGCTTTCATTATCTTGTGTCCAAGCTAGGTATGCTAAATTTGAAAATTTGATTTGTTCACGAGTTCGGTACAAGTTCCATACAATAATGCAGGACTGCGACTTAATCCTTTGTTGTTTTATACATGGATGATCAAGTCTACACTCCTTTAGTATTGTATTCTACTTGTACCGCCTTCATTGTATTTTTAAATACTTTTATGAACTCATTAGGTTTTGCTTGTTTCTTTTTCGTTTTTTGCTTAGTGATCTTTATGTTATTCTCGTTATTTTGTCTATTTATTTATACTTGTACGTTTGATAGTCCATTGATGTGTTCAGGGGGAGCAACACCGCGTGGACGTAAGTAAGTTCACTGTGTTTTATTTTGAGGGGGAGCGACACAATATTTTTTATTGCTAAAGTTTTTTCTCTGTGTCAAAAGTTTTCGTGTGCACGGTTAATTTTGGTCAAATCATTTTTGTACGCATCGAGGGGGAGAAACACCACGATTGTCTCGTTCCTTGTGCATGTGTCAAGTGGGAGAAAGGTTTAGAAATCTCTTAGTGGTTATCGGTTCGAGGGGGAGCGTGAATTTCAAACTGACAAAACTCAAATTTTACAACTTAAGGTTAGTTCCCGGATGCACCCAATCTGGATCCGGTGTCCGGATATAACTCAATGGAGTACCCGGTCAACTCACTGGGTCACCGGACTATCTGGACCACCCGCGTGATTTCCGGAGATAGCGCATGGATTCCCTCGGGGTATATATATATGGGTCCATTCTTTTTCCTGACAACTTTCCAGAAACCATCTAAAACCTCTCCTAAACCCTTTCGACACACAATCGACCATGATTTCACTTGATTCCTCTCAAATCTTTCAGTACAAATCTCGAATCCTTTTCTCTATCGGTTTGTGATCTTAATCGCAGACACAACTCCCATTAACATAGATCATCGATCGATTTCGCCACGATCGACGATGTTTTGTTTTCACCACTCCATTACCGACGTTCTTGACCGCGATTCGAGACGAATCATACCACATTTCACTCTCTTGTTGGTTTGCACCTAGTTTCTAGTTAGGATTGCTCGAAATTTTTGGTCAATTTGATAGTTGTGGTAAACCCTGGTTCAACCGGATACGTATCCGAAAACCTCGATATATCCAGAAATTTGATATACCCTAATTCTTACTTGTCCGAAAACTTTCTTTCATATCCAGTATATTACACTATCCGGGACACATGCCCTATCCGGACACCTGTGTGATCCAGAAACTCCTCCTACCCGGATACCATTTATCCGGATAACTACCTGGAGTCCTTTCCATCCGGACATGGGTTTGTCCGGATCTCCTGTTTTGGTCCCTGTTTGTTCCTTTGAATCTTTTTCCTGGCATATTTAATCTCATTAATGGTTGTCTCCTGGACTCCACGATCAGAATCGACTCACGTATGTTGACACTATTTTTTATATGTCCGGTGACAATCTAACACTTTGTTATTTATCAGACTCAAGATAATATTCAAGACCTCAGGATTGAATGCAAAGAAGAAGGGAGTTGGATGATTACCTTGCAAGATGAATTCCTTGTGCACCCAATCTTGATGAACCCTGAAATTCCTCGATCCTCTTGATTCGCACTCTCACTCACACCTCAGCCGCACACACAAATTTTGAGATAAATAGAATATTTAGTGTTTGACACCTTTTTATACTTCCCACAACCAACCACCAACTTATTCATATTCCTCATTTGGACCACGAAACTTCTAAATTTTGAACTTCTGCCACCCATTTATTTATCGGTCAAAAATAATATAAAAATCGGTTATTACAATTTCCTCCCCTCAAAAGAATTCCGTCCCCGGAATTTCATTTTCGAACAATCGAGGAAACGGTCCCTCATCTTTCTAACCTTGCGATCTAAAATCGCCAACGGTTCCCCCACACAATCCAACTTTCATCCATTCCAGTGTCTTCTAATGGTACGACCATGCTTTCCTCGGCCAAGCACCTCCTAAGATTCGGCACGTGGGACGTCGAATGAGCCCTCACTGTACAAAACCCTCCAACCCTAGAGCGTAAACCAACGAGTTAACACACTTACGGTTATCTACAACCCTTTCCCCGAATTCGCAAGATAAAGAAGACGCCCCGGGCCGACCGTATCCATATCATCCACACCTCTAGACTCACAGTTTTACAACGCGCCAAATTAAGGTTTTCACACACAAATCCATTCTTCTTAAAAGAATGGGTTCCACCAAAGTTATCGTCGCGACAACGTGAACTCTTTAATAAAATAATGACGCTCAATTTGCCAACCGAACACAAGATTAACCTTGAATAACACCCAAACCCGCAGTTAAGAATTTTCTTTAACAGGTTACACACAATTCTACAATTACTTTCCTAACACCAAGTACGTCTAAGGCAGCTACCACTTTCTCACGTTAATTATGCTGACTACAATCCAATAATAACAAACAATTCACACGCTTATACCATAACGTCACTCCTATATTACTACCAAGTCTAATCCAATAATCCTTCACCCCGAGCACTACCTTCAATTACTTCCTTTCATTTACTTCTCAAACATAAAACACACTTCCAAGGAACGACTACCTAGAATGTACACACTCTTGATCAAACACATACCCACAAATCCTCTTTCTCATACTCTCTCTAGAAATTCATGCACCCGACGGTGGCATTCTGCAAACATTGCTTCCCACCGCCCGCACTACTTGCCATGTTTTCTACTTCCCGTTACTCACTTATTTCAATCCTACTGTCCCAATTATCTCAGGCTAGCATGTGACATTTCTCGTCCAACATTGACCACCTCATACACACAATTTCAACGGTTACTATACTTAACCAACAGTTTCACCATGACTCTTACTAAGGATTCAAACAAGTCAAATCGAAATGACACTCAATACTCGAAGCGACCACACACTTCTCATTCCTAAACAATATTAACCCACATATTTGCATTTCCTTTACATACAAGTATTATCTAAACATTCCCCAAAGATTTCATATCTTCTACAACACCCTAACCAACCAATCCATGAGCACACAATTACCTCTTAGCTAGCCACCAACTGCCACCCCATTCCTTTATTCTCGGATACAATACCACGCCACTTAAATGTAACACCCTAAAAATCAGGGCCAATTTAAACCTTAAGTTTAACAAGGTTAACCATAGAATCATCCAACTTTCATATATAAGTAGAGAATTAACTATGAGGTTTAATACATACAATTCGAATTCTCCAAAACAACCTATTAATCTAATCTTGTCAACTATGAAAAGATTAAACTGGTTGTCTAAGTCATTCATCATAACATCCTCATATCAGCTAACTTCTCTTATTAACATCAACAAGTTGAATACCCAAAAGCACTTGTCCCTCTTCCCTTTACTTTCCCCGAGCTAGTACCTGGTAAGAAAAGTTAATTTGAAACGATTAGGCTTACGCCTAGTGAGAACATCCAATTTCAAATTAAAACATTAACAACTTTAGAAACTTAGATAATTAAAGCATATCATCAAACCTGGTTTGTCACCATTCTTACCATACTCGTACTCGTCTCATAATAATATAATCATACTCAATCTCGTGAGTATAATTATCATTCAAAAAGTCATAACACCATATTCAATAGTCTACTACGAATCATCACGGATTCTAGTTTATGAATCAAGCTTAAAAGACTTACATTCAATTGCCATTCCTTCTCTTTGGAATAGAAGCAGAAATAGCACTTACATATTGCCTATTTCTAATCCGTCGAAAATCGAAAACACAGGAAACCACACTTACACTTCGTCTAATTCAGATTTCCACATCTCAAATACGAATAGCAACTATACCTTGCTTATTCGCTATAATCAATATGAACAACAATTATACTTTGTCTATTCAATCATTCAACCTGAATAGCAATTCTACTTTGCATATTCAATCATTCAACATGAATAACAATTATACTTTGTCTATTCAATCATTCAACATGAATAACAGTTTAACTTTGTCTATTCAATCATTCAACATGAATAACAATTATACTTTATCTATTCAATCATTCAAGGATACACGGGAATAACATTTGTCTTTTCCTCCTTTCTACATGAATAGTAATTCTACTTTACCTATTCAATCATTCAACATGAATAGCAATTCTACTTTGCATATCCAATCATTTAACATGAATAGCAATTCTACTTTGCATATCCAATCATTCAACATGAATAGCAATTCTACTTTGCCTATCCAATCATTCAACATGAATAGCAATTCTACTTTGTCTATTCATTACTTTCCAATATAATCAGGAATTAGCAATTATACTTTGCCTATCCTACGTTATCATATTCTCAACTCTAGGAATATTAGATAACCTATTTTATCCTCATTCTCAATTGCCCCCCCCCCCCTTGCGGTGTCTGGGGGCAGCGCCCCTAGAAATTATTTTAGAAAACTAAATCAGATAGCACATCCAGAAACTATATCCGGACATCAGAATTGTTTGGACAACAAAAGTTACCAGACACCACAAACTATCCGTGCATCATAACTTACCAGATACACATAACTTACCGGATACACAAATCTTTCCGGATACACACAACTTACCGGATACACAAAACTTACGGGATACACAAATCTTTCCGGATACTTACCGGATACTAATTCTATCCGGATGTTTACCGGAAACTTATTCAATCCGGATGACGTCCGGAAACCAAGGTAATTCGGATACCATCGATCAGGGGTTTCCGGATACTTTTTTTTTATCCGGAAACTACGGCTGTGTTCTTATTTTATCATCAAACAGTCTCAGTAGTTCATCCTTAAATGCAATACACATCCTTATAACAGTTCTATATCATATAAGCAAGATAACAACACCGAAATCATCCAATTTTAATGTTTATAACTCAAAATTAGATGAACTCACCTTTAAAGAAGATAACCCACTTCTTTGCACAACCTAACAATCCAAACTGTTGTCAATGATTCTGAAACCTAAACAACAAATAGGTTTGTTCACAACTAAGCATTTACAACAAATTTTGTCTAAAACCAAGATGAATTTCTTACCAAATTTGAAGACCAAAGCTTGTTTTCTTCTTTCTTTCCTTCTTTCTCTCTTATTTCTCTCTAATTCCATTCTCTATTCCTGTTTGCCGACTCCACAATCTGAATTGAGATAATATCTCAATTCAGCCCAAGCCCATCCCTTAAATATCCTAATTTTCCAAACACACCCTCAAGTTTCCAACTTTACACAATAACATCAAACTTTGGTTACTTAACTTTTAACCCTATTGATTTATATAATTGCAAAATAGTACAAAACTTAAACCCAAAGACAAATCAACTTCATTCATATTAAAACATATTATAATAAAAATTCGAGATGTTACAATACTCCCCAACTTGAAAATGATTTCGTCCCCGAAATCAAAGTTAGGTAAACAAGTGAGGACATCTAATCTTCATATCCTCTTCCGATTCTAAAGTCACATTAGCACCTCGATGATGTTTCCATTGTACCTTTAACATAACCACTTCCTTATTATTACGTAACTTTCTAATCGATCTATCCAATATTGCCTCCGGTTCTTCCACACAACGGCTCTTCTCATCCATTCTTACTTCAGTAAATGGAATCGCATCATAGCAACATAAAATATATCATATATCCCTTTCAATTTCTAGTCTTACATATTTAATCACAGTTAAAAGTCCAGGAAGAACAAGGACTCAACTTTCCACATCTTCTGGATTTTACATCCTTTAACATTACCCACTCCCCAACTTAAAATTTTGCGGATCTCCCTGGGGTAACTATACAATTATCAAATCTTTTATCCAACTATAACTGGATCTTATTTTACTCCTTTCAATCATTAAAGCATTTTTCAACAATAACAACTAATACAGCTAACTCTTGATACAGACCAAAATACAAAGATAAGTTAGCATTACTTACATAATACACTTGTACATAGAATAAACAAGGACAATATCAAAACGTATCAATCCATTCCTTAACGTCTTTCATCATCACGTGAAAAGTTTCAACCCTTTAATGTTGAGATGTTGGGTTTCTTCCCTTGATTCCCGCTATCTCTCAGCGTTGGACAATCTCTTCGGTAATGACCAGGCTTCTTACATTCATAGCAAGTTGGTCCTCAGTCGGGACAATTTTCTATTTGATGACCACTCTCTCCACATTTAAAACATTCCCTTGATATCACCCGACACTGCCCAAAGTGTTTATTCTTACATTTCTGACACCAATTAGGCTCTGGTCGAGTCTCAAGATGAGTGTCTTTAATAAGGGACTTAGGTCCTTGCGAAGATTATGATCGACTTTCAAATTTTCTTTTCTCTCCCATTTGAGCCTTTTCTGCTTTGTCCCTTACATATACTTCTTCTACAACCTTTGCTTCCTTAATCGTTTCCCTCAGTGTTGAGGCTTTTGAACTCATGACTCGAGACATCATATCAGCTGGCAAACCCTTTAGGTAGGCCTTAATCTTTTCTTTCTCAGTTGGAGCCACGTGCCCTACTAAGTTTAGCTTCTCCATAAAGGATTTGGTATACTTCCTAACCGACATATTACTCTTCTTAAGAGTCTGAAACTATTCTTCGATCCTATCCATCTCATTTTCATTACAGTACTCTTCCAGAATCTTTTTCTTGAATGACTCCCAAGTCATAGCAGTCAAGACTGGAGCCGTGATTGTAGCCGTCACTACATTCCACCAAGTCAGCGCATTACCTCTTAACATTTGAGATGCAAATCTAACCTTTGACTTCTCATCACATTCACAAGCTCTGAAAACTTGTTCCATTTCTCGTAACCAATTCATGCAGGCTACTGGATTATCTGCTCCGATAAACTCTGGCGGTTTACAGCTTAAAAACGTTTTATATGAGCAGATTCTTTCAACCCTCCTTTCTGCCTCTATCACAAGGTTCCGAACTGGATTTATTACCCCAGTATCAGTTTCCGTTCGACGTAGCTCCGTACTTCGATCGTTCAGTGCCTTCATAAACATTTTGGCTTGTTTTTCCATCGTTGTATTCATCATTCTCGTCATGTTCTCCATCATACGAGACTCCATTGTCGATTCCGGCATTTCCGGATTAGAAGTACCAGTACTCGTTCTATGCGTTTGACTTTCCAATCCACCTATTAGAGATGGCCTCGGCGGACTCTCATGAGTTCCACCCGTTCCAGGTTGTCCCTCCAACCCCCGATTAGTTACTGCTCTGTTCTCCGAAGAATTAGAGGACCTCGGTGGCGTATTCATCATGGTTCTGATATAACACAAAGAAATAACCATAAGAAATGGTTACACGTAACTAGATATACGAAACATACTTTACCGCTCATTAGTCACTGTAACAATTTAGAAACAAGTATGCTTGTGTAGTAATATATTCATAATAACAGTAGCTAATTGAAATTGTGAATATATCATACACGAGAATCCTTATTATTATCGTTACAGTACCAATTTCACTTATTTCCGTCGACTCTAAGACAATCCCGTCTTAGTACTTCTACCCATATCTCACGAATCATAACTTAATCAATCTCAGCTTAAGTCTAGGTATATCACTATCATACCTAGTTCACTTAAACTAATGCTCTGATATCATATTATAACACCCTAAAAATCAGGGCCAATTTAAACCTTAAGTTTAACAAGGTTAACCATAGAATCATCCAACTTTCATATATAAGTAGAGAATTAACTATGAGGTTTAATACATACAATTCAAATTCTCCAAAACAACCTATTAATCTAATCTTGTCAACTATGAAAAGATTAAACTGACTGTCTAAGTCATTCATCATAACATCCTCATATCAGCTAACTTCTCTTATTAACATCAACAAGTTGAATACCCAAAAGCACTCGTCCCTCTTCCCTTTACTTTCCCCGAGCTAGTACCTGGTAAGAAACGTTAATTTTAAACGATTAGGCTTACGCCTAATGAGAACATCCAATTTCAAATTAAAACATCAACAACTTTAGAAACTTAGATAATTAAAGCATATCATCAAACCTGGTTTGTCACCATTCTTACCATACTCGTACCCGTCTCATAATAACAGAATCATAGTCAATCTCGTGAGTATAATTATCATTCAAAAAGTCATAACACCACATTCAATAGTCTACTACGAATCATCACGGATTCTAGTTTATCAATCAAGCTTAAAAGACTTACATTCAATCGCCATTCCTTCTCTTTGGAATAGAAGCAGAAATAGTACTTATATATTGCCTATTTCTAATCCGTCAAAAACACAGGAAACCACACTTACACTTCGTCTAATTCAGATTTCCACATCTCAAATACGAATAGCAACTATACCTTGCTTATTCGCTATAATCAATATGAACAACAATTATACTTTGTCTATTCAATCATTCAACCTGAATAGCAATTCTACTTTGCCTATTCAATCATTCAAGATGAATAACAATTATACTTTGTCTATTCAATCATTCAACATGAATAACAACTATATTTTGTATGTTCAATTATTCAACATGAATAATAATTATACTTTGTCTATTCAATCATTCAAGGATACACGGGAATAACATTTGTCTATTCCTCCTTTCTACATGAATAGCAATTCTACTTTGCATATCCAATCATTTAACATGAATAGCAATTCTACTTTGCATATCCAATCATTTAACATGAATAGCAATTCTATTTTGCCTATCCAATGATTCAACATGAATACCAATTCTACTTTGCCTATCCAATCATTCAACATGAATACTAATTCTACTTTGCCTATTCATTACTTTCCAATATAATCAGGAATTAGCAATTACACTTTGCCTATCCTACGTTATCAAATAAAGCTGATGTCTATGGATCCATTACATTTTTCTAACATATATGCATAACAACATATCACGCCACTCTCGTATCATATTCTCCACTCTAGGAATATTAGATAACCTATTTTATCCTCATTCTCAATTGCCCCCCCCCCCCTTGCGGGGTCTGGGGGCAGCGTCCCTAGAAATTATTTTAGAAAACTAAATTAGATAGCACATCCAGAAACTATATCCGGACATCAGAATTGTCTGGACAACAAAAGTTACCGGACACCACAAACTATCCGGACATCATAACTTACCGGATACACAAATCTTTCCGGATACACACAACTTACCGGATACACAAAACTTACCGGATACACAAATCTTTCTGGATACTTACCGGATACTAATTCTATCCGGATGTTTACCGGAAACTTATTCAATCCGGATGACGTCAGGAAACCAAGGTAATCCGGATACCATCTATCAGGGGTTTCCGGATACTTTCTTTTTATCCGGAAACTACGGCTGTGTTCTTATTTTCTCATCAAACAGTCTCAATAATTCATCCTTAAATGCAATACACATCCTTATAACAGTTCTATATCATATAAGCAAGATAACAACACCGAAATCATCCAATTTTAATGTTTATAACTCAAAATGAGATGAACTCACCTTTAAAGAAGATAACCCACTTCTTTGCACAACCTAACAATCCAAACTGCTGTCAATGATTCTGAAACCTAAACAACAAATAGGTTTGTTCACAACTAAGCATTTACAACAAATTTTGTCTGAAACCAAGGTGAACTTCTTACCAAATTTGAAGACCAAAGCTTGTTTTCTTCTTTCTTTCCTTCTTTCTCTCTAATTCCCTTCTCTCTGCCTGTTTGCCGACTCCACAATCTGAATTGAGATAATATCTCAATTCAGCCCAAGCCCATCCCTTAAATATCCCAATTTTCCAAACACACCCTCAAGTTTCCAACTTTACACAATAACATCAAACTTTGGTTACTTAACTTTTAACCCTATTGATTTATATAATTGCAAAATAGTACAAAACTTAAACCCAAATACAAATCAACTTCATTCATATTAAAACATAATATAATGAAAATTCGAGATGTTACATTAGACATCCATGCATCACCATACACAATTTTGCTACATTTGGAACAACTTATAATCAAATCTCGATCAAAGATCTCCACTTATGCTCACCTCATGTCGACACTAGTCCAACACCTAATCTCACAGCAACTCATTACCACCCTGCCTCGCATGTTTACTAATTATAAGTTACCACCGACTTATCCACACCACGCCCACACACTAGAGGTTTAATCCTCACAGTCACCACCCGCCTACTACGTTGTAAAAATATACGGCTTCACCTCAACCCCAAATAGGTTAACCAAAATTTGTGTTACCAATCCATACATCTATCATTTTTTAACCACCCTTGCTCCTCTTCCACTGACTCGAGTGTAAGAAAGCACACCTCTGCTAACCGATCCTTGAGTTAAAATTCTCAAGATTTCAATTTACCGACATCGGAAACCCCTAGAATAAAGACTCATCAGGGATTTGGAGCTCACCTCCAACCAAATATTTTCCTTAAGAACCTTAAAGATTCTACTTCACACAGGCACTCACCCCAAACATTCAAACACTACACCTTCTAGATAGTGTCATCAGTTACGTCATCCATAACCTACACAGTACACTAAACTGTTGCCTTCGTGACAAGATTAGGACTTCCACACTACTGTTACTCTCCACACATTAATCACCACACTCCACACACTACTATTATTCTTCACACTCAATCCACCACACTCCACACACTATCAAAATCAGAACAACGGTAATCAAGCACACCCATGCACCTGTAAATTCATAATGACATTGGCCAGATGTGATTTGAGTTTACCTTACATGAGAGTCCTCACTACCATCGTCCTAAATTTTAGTGATTCAGATCTTCCCTAAAGGCTTCCTACATCTCAGCTATGTCCTCCTCCTCCACAGTTTAAGTTTAGGCCCATCCGGTCACCTAAATCCCTTAAACCTGGTTCTGATACCATTTGTAACAACCCAAATTTAAACATACAAGCTAAAGCTACCTCTTTAAATTAAAACGCAAAAAATGGCACAACGTGATCACACTATCTAGATTTAGAACACAGGGTTCGTGGAAATAACCCTAAATACAGGTGAGAGATCTAACTAGGCATAAAAGGAAGTTCTTCTACTTCTTCTAAATGCAAGCTCCAACCCACGTTTTGCCCAAAACTTCTAAACGTGCTCCGGGCTACCTGCTTACCTGAAAAGGTTTTAGTTTTGAAAAGCGAGGGTTAGACCATGAGGTCTAGTGAGTTCCCTCCATACCAAGTCACACCAAAATATTTTCAGTTTATAAAATCAGTTATGAAAGCATTTATACCAATCATAACAAGCACACTAAGATGATATGCATACATTGACACATGCTACTGGCATACGCTATAGTTACACACACCGTGACAGTGCAATAAGGCACACACATGCTATAGCCACACACACCGTGACAGCGCAATAGAGCACACACCGCCCATATATGAAACAAATTAATATATTTAATTATTATGGGACACACCCCCATTTCACACCAAAGCCAGAGCATGGTCACACACATACAAATCACACCATTAATCTTTGCTTTGAAATAGAAGCAGTTGAAAAGCACACTGTCAAATATTAACCATGCCACACACTTATTCTTCTTTTGAAATAACAACAGTTGAAAAACGCAGAGTTTGATAATAACCATTAAACACACTTGTATAGAATTTAGGTTTAGAAAGACTCACCTGGCGTCATGCTTAGGAGTTCTTACTCGCACCGATCATCTCTACACACACCTACAATGAAACCCAACACACGTACCGGTAAGACACACTGGGTTCTTCTAAATTTTCTATCTTGAAAAGTCTCAACCGGATAAATACTGGATCCTAAGTCTCGGTCTAAAAAATAATTACTAATATCTCGGTCTAATGTTAATTGGAATTCAGTCCACTAACTCTTTCTAATATCTCGGCCCAATGTAAGAATTCAATCTCGGTCCAATATGAAATTAAATCTTGGTCCAATATTAAATTAACTCTCGGCTTAGTGCACTAAATGGGAACTGGATCCACAAAATAAACATCTCTCGGCCCAATGCACTAAATGGGAATTGGTTTCACAAAATAAAGCATCTCTCGGCCCAATGCACTAAATGAGAATTGAATCCACAAAATAAAACATCTCTCGGCCCAATGCACTAAATGGGAATTGGTTTCCGGGTCACTATCAAATTCCGGAACATGCTCCAGCCAAAACAACACTTCCGGATCCCAAATTTAAGTGGGTAACTTCCGGTTCCATTTCTAAAATTCCACTCCGGATCCACTAAAATAAGTTCTGGATCCCAAAATAAAAAAGAGTTTCGGATCCAATCTTTTAAAGCCCAACTCCAGAACTTATGGGTTCCGGATCTAAATTAAGTTGTTCCGGTTTTACTCAGTTCCGGTATGGATTAATTATCTCGAACGCTAAGTTTTTCCCACAGATGCGAACACTAAACCCTCTAAGTGACTCTTGGGGAAAAACAATACCGAAATCGACTAATTAATCAATAAACTTATCAATTTTTCATTAATTGAAAGATAAGGGTTACCATCTAGACACCAAATCTACTTTCTTCCTAAAAGATGGATATCAGACTCAAGATAATATTCAAGACCTCAGGATTGAATGCAAAGAAGAAGGGAGTTGGATGATTACCTTGCAAGATGAATTCCTTGTGCACCCAATCTTGATGAACCCTGAAATTCCTCGATCCTCTTGATTCGCACTCTCACTCACACCTCAGCCGCACACACAAATTTTGAGATAAATAGAATATTTAGTGTTTGACACCTTTTTATACTTCCCACAACCAACCACCAACTTATTCATATTCCTCATTTGGACCACGAAACTTCTAAATTTTGAACTTCTGCCACCCATTTATTTATCGGTCAAAAATAATATAAAACTCGGTTATTACAAGTGCCGTCTCTAGGGAAGAGCGGGCCAAGTGTGCATCCAGGGTCCCAAATGAAACTAGTGTTATACCCGTCCGTTGGTCGGGTACACGACTTTAATCTAGATTCAGATGTAAATCTTCAGGTGTCATTTTATTTTATAATAATATTTTTTTTCTTTCAAATGAATCATCTAATTGGGCAATTTTCACATATCAACTCCATCATCTGATGCATATATATCATAAACAACTAATAATAATTAAATTGATCGATGATCAATACAACATTCTACCGGTAAATGGTAATGTTGAGATTCAAACGAAAAACTCATAGAAATTTGAATCAAATTGAACAGATTTCCCAATTTCAGATAACCTTATTAATGTTGCCTTGATCACATGAAAGAATATATAAAAAACTTGATGAAATGATCACGTGGACACAATATTTCTGTTTTATAATCTGTTTCTTAAATATTTAGATAAGTATAAATATACCATGTATATCCTAGTGATAATTAAGTAGAAAATCCTCTCTGTCAAATCTCTTAAATAATATAAACGATTATAGCAAGAAATACCCACTGCACCTACCTTCATTCATGTGATCAGAAAATAACAAACAAATAATCAACCACAAACCTATTTAGAAGCCTTAGGCGGTTCCTCAACCTGTTTATAAAAGTAAAAAGATAGAATGGATGAATGTTTACCTACGGGCACTTGGATTATTCTCTAGCCTTGATCCATTATAGATCAAACGATTATAGCAAGAAATACCCACTGCACCTACCTTCATTCATGTGTTCCTCCTTCTCTCTCGTTTTCTCCATATCTCCTCATATTTTTTTATTTTTCAATTATGGTGCAGCTTCTTAAATCCTCCCTGCTTACATCAATTCAATTTGTCAACGGAACCATACCGGAAGCCTTTTAAGGTGTAGGTTTTAGTGCTTACACGGTATGGCAAGTACTGCTCTATCACTGTAGTAGCGGTGAAAGGTTCGGAACTCCCATTTCAAGAATTTTCGGTTGACTACACAATTGTTGATCTATCCAACAACATATTTGAAGGAGAGATTCCAAACGTTATTGGTAGTCTTAACTCTTTGATAGTGCTCAACTTATCCCGCAACAACCTCTACGGTCAAATCCCAAATGCTCTTGGAAATCTCTCGGAGATTGAGTCGTTAGACCTATCACACAACCGGCTAAAAGGAGAGATCCCGCAAAGTCTTGCAGCTATCACGAATCTAGAAACTTTAGATCTCTCGAAAAACCATCTTGTGGGTCGCATTCCTGACGGAAGACAGTTCAGGACATTTGAAGCAACCTCATTCGAAGGGAATCCGGGATTATGTGGGTTTCCGCTGCCGAAGCGTTGTGAACATCTGAGTGCCGCACAACTTGAAGTCGATGGAGACGATGAGAGTGGATTTTCATGGAAAGTGGTGATGTTGGGATATGGATGTGGAACCTTACTTGGATTGGTGATGGGATACATAATGTTGTCAACAGGAAGACCAAAGTGGTTCAATGCAATTGCTGATGACATAGAGCATATGATTCTGAAGAGGAGAAAGAAGAGAAGATACGTTTATATCGGAAAATGAGATCGATTCCTTAATTAATGGTGAGTCTGTTTTTTGCGTTAATTTTTATTTCATCAAAATGTGAAACCGCCTTATTATCCTTGTTGTTTTGTGTGTAACGTTGTGATGCAGGTAGAGATGAAGTGTGGGATGTTTTGAATTATGCAGATTGCAGAGCATGATTTGAAATATGATGGAGACATGGTCTTAGGGGGTGTTTGGTTGCTTTTCCATTAATTCTTGTATAAATAAAGTTGTCTGTGTGGATTAATCTGTCTGTATAGATTGTAAAGGTTTTTGTTTGGGAGGGTGTTTTCATATACGGAAGGACCATGTTTTTTAATTGAGAGAGGCTGTTTTGGACAAAACTTGGCTTTTTGCATAAAGCTCCCTCCTAAAAGCTTAATAAATAAGTCACTTTCTATATATCATTAAGCCACAACCAAACAGTCATATTTAGCTGACGGAATAAACTATGTGTCCCATTAAACTTATTAAGCTGCTAACAAACAAGCCCTTAGAGTTGTGCTGTTTCTTTTGTTGCTTTCTGCATCTTCAACTTTTTTCACTTTTGTTTGTAGACTTATTTTGTATTTTAGTTCTTGATTTAAGTTATCATTTGGTTTTTTATTTTTGTTGGTGACATTGGATGGTAGGAATAGGTTAATTCCTGTTTTGGATAACGTATTTTAAAAAATCTTTGATTTGGTACTTGAGATGTAGCATTTTTATATTTAGGTACCTGGTTCACCTAATAAGGGCAAAGCGTAACGGAGTTTTAGATGTCCTAACATCGTCAATGGTTATAAACAAAAATGCTTGGATATATGATTAATGCTTAATCAATGTTAATGGAATTGATTTCCTGAATTCCCTCCCATTAAGGAATTCACCATTCCTTCATAAAAGCCATGGAATTGAAATCCATTCCATCTCTATTTTAGTTTATGACAATACTACCCTCAACAATGATCATCAAGAACCACAACAACCACCTCTTCACGCCGGCAGCAACCTGCCACCGCCACCGCCACCACCACCACCGCCACCACCAACACCGCCACCACCGCCACCACCGCCACCAACACCACCAACACCACCACCACCACCGCCGCCACCGCCACCACCGCCACCGCCACCACCACTGCCACCGCCACCACCGACACCTCCACCACCGCCGCCACCACCGCCACCGCCGCCACCAACGCCACCGCCACGACCACCGCCACGACCACCACCACCACCGCCACGACCACCACCACCACCACCAACACCGCCACCACCAACACCGCCACCACCAACACCACCACCACCGCCACCACCAACACCGCCACAATTAAAATTATCAAAAGGGTATTTTGGTCATTTACCAAAATTTCATTCCAATTCCAAAGCTACATTCTGTGAACCAAACAGACAGATTCCAATAAAGTAGTATCTTTTTACATCAATAAATCTGAAGTTGGAAACTTTTTTTTGAGAAGGGTATCCCAGGCCTTACCACCACGCCACAACCCTTGTGGTTAAAGTTGGAACCTTTGTGGCAAATAAAATTAAGGCCAAGTTCCCGTCCCCCTCGAAAAGACTTTGCTGAGTGTATATTGGACATGAAGTCTAACATCTATCATCTTGTTGGTTTTCTGAAATTCAAATTAGTCCTGCTATTAATCAAAAGTCATTTCAAAAGCAAACTAACTTTCAATACATTCACTTCTACATGCTATTTTTTTCATAAAATTGCCCACAAAAGACTACTTTAATTTACATACGCAAAATAATTTGAAATGTTAGGGTAATAACTTTCTACTTTGAATTAATGATTTAGTCATCAACAAAAAATTTACTTGAATGTTCTACACATATAGCCAACAACAATTATACTCAATACCCTATATCCAACCTCTTAATTTAAAAACTTAGAACAACCACATAGCGTTCGTACTATCCAAATTCTAATTCAATATATTAGAAAAACCATAATTTTCCTACACGCATACAAGTATTTTTCTAGACGAATATAAAGACTTGAATCCCAACCAAATACTTCATTTAAAGAAGCTTCATGATTCCGGGCTTTTATTTTTCACTACATTAATTTGTGGTTTGTATAATTTTGTGGAAGAAAAAATGAAACCCGACAAATGAAAGGTCTACTCAACAAATTCAAGACTTTTAACAATCTTTATTCTTGTCTTGGAAGTTACAATTACAAACATCCTTTTTTAGAATAATAATATGTGGTGCATTGTGGACAGTTCATGGTTCCTAATCAATTTTGGGTTTTTAACAGAACTTCCCCCTCTCTATAACAACTGTAATTTACGTAAATGTAAGAACACTTGTAAGTTCATCCTTGTGTTTTAAATCAGTTTTAGAAAGACTAGAGAAATAGTAAAGCACTAAATAAATATTTACCCTTTTGAAGAATAATGAAGACATACAGGAGTAAAATGGGAAAAAGGCTGTAAATCACTTCATGAACAGACAAAGCTGATGATTGTGAACGTGATATTCACCGGTTTTCGATATATCACATCATTATCACAACAAAATCATACCATCATCACAACAAAATCAAATTATAAGAAGTTTCCATTTATCCAAATACTATCACATCAATGTCAACTAAGGAAACATCGACACAAAAAGTCTTTAATAATTTCAACAACCTTAAAAGGGGATAAACACAAGGGAAATTAATTAAAATACCCTAAGTCAAACCATCTTTTACTGAAATACCCAAAATCTCTCCCACTTTGCAAAAATACCCCAAAAATCCGCGATGGGAGCCCGCGATCGCGGGCCAGGGACCTTTTCTGACACTTTTTTAAACTTGCAGGGACCATTTTTGAAAAATGGAAACCCGCGATCGCGGGCTCATCCCGCGATGGGGTTATTTTTGTGACTTTTCAATTGCAAGGGACCATTTTTGAAAAATTCCAGGGACCATTTATGAAAATTTTGATATTTTGGCACTGTTCACCCCATTTCGTCCATTTTTACGAATTTAAAATGAAATGTTACACTTTCAACCACTATACTTATTTACTAAATTTACTTTATACCTTTTACTTTCATTATTTTAATTTTACATTTAACACATATAATCGTTTATTAACTAAAATACGTTAAAAAAAATACGTTTTAATTTTAACAAATTACACCATTATAATCGTCTCTTCGATATGTTCGAAATGAGCCCAATCTTGAATTTTTTTGAATTTATATATTTTAATATATATCATATACAGTTATACACTACATAAAAAAAATATTTTTTATATTTAAAATTCATACTCTTATAGTTAATTATTTAATTTATGGTACATCTCTTTTTTTTTCAATTTTGTTTTACACTCCTATCGCATTAACATAATAATCATATATTAACTAATTCATTAAATCGTTTTAAATTATTATTATTTGAATGTGTTTATAGATTTCGTCTGAAAAAGTTGCCTGCATGATTCCACTGAAAAAGTAACTGCAATATTCGTCTGCTCTTGAATAAAGGTCTTTCATTAGGCAGAAAATTAGTCTTTAAGTAGTCAAACATAGCTAATTAATGAGAATTTAGATCAGATTTATATGGTACTATCAAATGCAAGTTTCTATAATATAGATATTGTTCTACATTACATGATACCAATTTTTGCATCATATGAATCACTTCCAGACAACAAGAACCAATACCTCAATAATCAATAAATTAATGCTTGTTCATCCAATAATCTCTGTATTAGGATTATCGCAAGTTTCATAAACCTACTTACTAGGTGTTGGAAATATGGGTTTTACTAAACTTTGGACGCATTTAAATTTATATATATGTGTTATATATAACTAACTTTTAGTAGGTTTATGTTCTTCTGTATGAGATCTTCGAAATGATATATAATGCGTCCAAAATAGAGTATGTGTGAAAGAGATATCGATACTCAAAGTTGAGTAAATGGATGAAATTAGCAAAAACCAAATGAAGTAAACAGTAAGTCAATCACAATACTTTAACAAAATAAGTTAATACTAAAAATAACAATTATTTAATGTTACATAAACAACCTAACGTGGCCCTATTTGACAATGTTCATAAATGGACTCCGCCATATGTATGCGGAAATCTTTGGCAACAACCTCGGCCTCGTCAGGGTGTACCCATACCTCATTTTTATTTATCAACATTTGGACATTACGGCATACCCAGACACCGCAATCTGCAGTTATCCCGGCCTGCTGGGGTGCATTCTTGGCGAACTTATAGCGAAAGGCACCTGTCATTTCGCGACGTCTAACATCCTTGACCCGACAAAAGAAGTCATTCAGCACAGCTTTAAACTTTGTCATTTACTCTTCCAATTGCTGTCTGAAGAGACTAGCACTGTCGCTATCATATATGGTCATGGTCATAGAGTCAAGTTCAAACACTCCAAGCAGCCAATGTTGGGGATTAAGGCATATAGGGATGTACACCTGAAATATTACAATATTAGACAACTTAGTTAGCAACAAAACAAGTTAAATAAAATCAGAGTAAAACGATTTACATACCACATCGAGGAGAGCCCAAGAGGTCCCTTCCACGCCATTGCATGAATTAACCATGGAGGTGGGACCTAGATGCTCAATCAACAAGTAATGAAAGAACATACTGAACATCATGGTCCACCTCGTGTCTGTTCCACGATGTCTTTGCAACAACGAGACCCAACAATCGATGTGCTATACATAAAAAATAGATGGTTAGACATGTAAAATAAATATATTTGATTATATGACTATAATTAAACTTCATACTAACCACATCCAGTAAGTCAGACTCCAAAGGGTCAACGGCCAGCAATACATTGAAAAACGAGGGGTGATTTCCAAGTTCAAGTGAGGGATGAAGATCAAGGGGGGGAGGCGACCAGTCCGGCACATCCTCAATATTTCCGATGCCGGTTGAGGCTCCGGTGAAGGCACCTTTCCCTTTTTCTTTCCTCCCTCCTTTCCCCCCGCTTTCTTTGCTTGTTTTTTAGCGGCCGGTGGTGTCGTAGATCCTTGTTGGCCAAACGGGTGACGAAACCATTGTGAAATTGATCGCGGCCGCTTTTGAGGGAGCGGGGTCACCTGTGGTGGTGGATCTACAACATCCATCGAGTCATCGTCAGGCTCCGAGAAGTGCTCCGAGAAGTGATCCTGGATAATAGGAGACCCCGTCTGAAAATTACGTTACTCAATGTTTTAAGTACAATTTAGGAAATGTTCACAATTAAACCAAAACTACCAAAATAACTTACAGTATGCATTTTCGGCCTGTAATAGTCATCGGCCGAACCGCCAAAGATGTTTGTGATTGATGTGGTGGCGAACGGCGGCGGCATCTGCGAGGTGTATGCCCCCGACATCCCGGTCTGCGTGACATTGATCATTAAAATAGTTACAAAATTAGGATTATCGATATATAACTATAATGGTTACTCAGTGTCACTAACACTCTCCGGGATAGTCGAATATGATGTGGTGGCGAACGGCGGCGGCATCTGCGAGGTGTATGCCCCCGACATCCCGGCCTGCGTGACATTGATCATTAAAATAGTTACAAAATTAGGAACAAACATATAACTATAATGGTTACTCAGTGTCACTTACACTCTCCGGGATAGTAGAATAGGATGTGGTGGCGAACGGCGTTTGGGACATCCCGGCCCCCGACATCCCGGCCTGGGTGACATTGATCATTATAAGAGTTACAAACTTAGGAACAAACATATAACTATAATGGTTACTCAATGTCACTTACATTTTCAGGGAATGACGGATGGGATGTGGTGGCAAACGTCGCGTGTGCCCCCTGTCCGAACGGAGCGGGGATCGGTGTCGTACTCGACAGCAATGTGTCCAGATATGGCTACCCCACGGGTAGCTGTTAAACAGCTCAAGGTTCTCGACGGCCCTAAGGACCGTCGATGAAGCATGCTGGCTATACTCACGGCCCAGGAAGCCCATATCCACGATCACCACCAAGCATACACGGACAGCATCGTCGTCGGTTAGGGCACTAAGGCCCTCTTTCATCTTTTCCCGGGCTGCCTTCAGCTTCAAACGAGATGCTGAAATGCCGAAAACCCTAGGAACGAAAGAGCAGTCTTCTAAGGGAGGAAGGGGGGGAGCCTCTCCAAAACGTAGTCCTGTAATTAGACAGAACTCCCGACGCCCAAAATGCAATTGAGAGCCGAAGAAATCAAAATGCATCTCCTCCGGCTCAGCGTTGGCGTCCTCGACCTCCAACTGTAGAAACATGTGTACTAGCGTAGGGTCGCCACCAGAGTAAGACACATCCATCCATGGCCCGAACGGTGTCCCTCTATAGATGGTCTCAAGGGTATCTGCGCGATCACCTAATCCCCTAAACAGCGCTCCTAATTCCTCGATGTATGAAACTTTGCACCTTACCGTCAAGTCGATGTTAAAGAAATCCTTCTACATAGTCATTCACAGATGTTATAGTTAGTGTTATATATAGATGTTGCAGTTTATTTTATTTTATATAGATGTTGCGGTTTATTTTATTTCAACGTATAATAGTGTTATATATGGATAAAGTGCGGTTGTATTTTATTTCAACGTATAATTGTGTTATATATAGATAAAGTGCGGTTTATTTTATTTCAACGTATAATATAGTTATATATAGATAAAGTGCGGTTTATTTTATTTCAACGTATCATATTGTTATATATAGATAAAGTGCGGTTGTATTTTATTTCAACGTATAATAGTGTTATATAAAGATAAAGTGTGGTTGTATTTTATTTCAACGTATAATAGTGTTATACATAGATAAAGTGCGGTTTATTTTATTTCAACGTATAATAGTGTTATATATAGATAAAGTGCGGTTTATTTTATTTCAACGTATAATAGTGTTATATATAGATAAAGTGCGGTTTATTTTATTTCAACGTATAATAGTGTTATATAAAGATAAAGTGCGGTTTATTTTATTTCAACGTATCATATTGTTATATATAGATAAAGTGCGGTTGTATTTTATTTCAACGTATAATAGTGTTATACATAGATAAAGTGCGGTTTATTTTATTTCAACGTATAATAGTGTTATATATAGATAAAGTGCGGTTTATTTTATTTCAACGTATAATAGTGTTATATATAGATAAAGTGCGGTTTATTTTATTTCAACGTATAATAGTGTTATATATAGATAAAGTGCGGTTTATTTTATTTCAACGTATCATATTGTTATATATAGATAAAGTGCGGTTGTATTTTATTTCAACGTATAATAGTGTTATATAAAGATAAAGTGCGGATGTATTTTATTTCAACGTATAATAGTGTTATATATAGATAAAGTGTGGTTTATTTTATTTCAACGTATAATAGTGTTATATATAAGTGCGGTTTATTTTATTTAACGTATCATATTGTTATATAGAGATAAAGTGCGGTTTAGGGACCCTAGTTGTCATTCTTAAAAGTTTAGGACCTAATTGGCATTCTTAAAAGTTTAGGGACCTAAGTTGTCATTCTTAAAACCGTAGGGACCTAAGTTGTCATTCTTAACATTTTTTTTATAAAAAACACATATTTAACAATTTTTTTATAAAATGTGTTTTTTTATAAAAAATTGTTAAGAGTGTGTTTTTATAAAAAAATTGTTATAGTTTTATGGTTTTATGTTTGAATGTGATATTTGTATGTTATAATGTGTATGTTGTTATAGTGTGTTTTTTCATATAAAAATTGTTAAAAATGTGTTTTTTTTTATAAAAACACACCCTTAACAATTTTTTATAAAAACACACTCTTAACAATTTTTTATAAAAAAACCTGTTTTTATAAAAAATTGTTAAGGGTGTGTTTTTATAAAAAAATTGTTAAAAATGTGTTTTTATAAAAAAAAACATTGTTAACAATTTTTTTTATAAAAACACACTCTTAACAATTTTTTTATAAAAAAACTCTTAACAATTTTTATATGAAAAAACACACTATAACAACATACACATTATAACATACAAATATCACATTCAAACATAAAACCATAAAACTATAACAATTTTTTTATAAAAACACACTCTTAACAATTTTTTATAAAAAAAACACATTTTTAACATTTTTTTATAAAAACTGTTTTTATAAAAAAAATTAACAATTTTTTTTATAAAAAAACACATTATAAAAACCATAAAACTATAACAATTTTTTATAAAAACACACTATTAAACATTTTTTATAAAAAAACTCTTTTTATAAAAAATTGTTAAGGGTGTGTTTTTATAAAAAAATTGTTAAGAGTGTGTTTTTATAAAAAAAAACACATTGTTAACAATTTTTTTATAAAAACACACTCTTAACAATTTTTTTATAAAAAACACTCTTAACAATTTTTATATGAAAAAACACACTATAACAACATACACATTATAACATACAAATATCACATTCAAAAATAAAACCATACATATCATGTTAAACATAGAACATATTCAAATATAAGTTATAAACACTATAACAACCTACAAATCATATATCTTAACTTAAAATAACATAGAAAAAATAACAAATAACATAAGGAAAACATACCAAAGAGGTAATACGAGACATCTTCACAAAACCCGAACGCGTATTCCACACGACAAAATTGAGAGAGTGGGAGAAAATTGAGAGAGTTTGATTAAAAATTGAGAGAGTTATAAAATAATGAGAGTGGACGGTTTTTGGTCCCCCCCACCCCTGGAGCCCGCGATCGCGGGCTCCATCGCGGATTTTTAGGGCATTTTTGCAAAATGGGAGAGATTTTGGGTATTTCAGTAAAAGATGGTCAAACTTAGGGTATTTTAATTAATTTCCCTAAACACAAATCTAAAATAACTATAAATTATTGATAAATAATCATTTATTTCTATTAATTCTAGTTTTTATACTGGTTACTTGATTTGAAGGTGTAAAAGCTTTTTCATATATTCATCAAACAACCTCCATTCATAGGGGTATATAAAAAACCGTCAACCCGCGAAACCCGCTCAACCCAACCCGCTAACAATCCAATTAAACCCAACCCGCCAACCCGTTAAACCGCCAAACCGCTAATTAGGAGGGTTGAAATTGGGTTAGAATAACTCAACCCAACCCAACCCGCCAACCCGCCGCTACATTATATTATTTCGATAAATTTTACATATATATATATATATATATATATCAATGTTTTAAATGACGCGAGACATGGCGGCGAGGTCAAACCTCAAGCCTTACGAGTTACGACGACATACACACACACACACACACACACATATATATATATATATACACACACATTGTGTGTTATGTATTAAATGATACCGTAGAACAAGATAAATTCATGTAAACTAATAAACCAATAAATAAAAAGACATTGATACCAAATATATGGAGCACAGAAAATGATATCAAGAGTGAACAATCGGGAGTAAATCTCTTGAATCTCTACTTACTACTATCTTTAATTCTCATTGTTCGTGTTTGACTCTTCGTGTACGAGAATGAAAGTAAGTATTTACAATTTAGAGTTTTTAGTTTTTAGGTTTCCTTATTATGAGTCTTTAAGTCTTACGTTCCTTGAACAATTATAATTTATTCTATACTAAATACACCTTACAAAATAATGCATCAACGCATTGTAACACGCCATAACGTGCCATAACGCGTTACAAAACAAGTTAACCCTTAGAGTGGAGCCATAGGGGTTAACGTGGCGGCGAACCTAAGCCTTGATGCCATAACGAGACCATAACGAGTTATTTAGAACCATGATATATATATATATATATATATATATATATATATATATATATATAGAGAGAGAGAGAGAGAGAGAGAGATAGAGAGAGAGAGAGAGAGAGAGAGAGGGTGCGTTTCTTTTGCAAACCAAACAGTTTGTACAAACTTTGCAAACCACTATATTAGGCAACAACATATATATTTATGGTAATTATTATCATTCATTAATAATAATTGTGATATATATGGAAGATGATTAAGTTCATTAATTATGATCATGACTTTATATTAGGAAACATAATAAAATCAGATATTTATTAGACTTGATGAACGATTAAGATTGATTTTGTATAGTTTGTATGAATGACTTGGTTTGCAAAAGAAACGCACCCTATATATATATATATATATATATATATATATATATAGGGTCGGGTTCAAATGAGGAGCGCATCAAAACGTGAGAACGTGAGGAGCACCGTCCATGTACAAAATCACATGTGATTCACAACACAAACCGCGGGACAAGCCGCGCGCTTTTGCAAACCGCGTAACAAACCGCGCGTGTCCAAAATGTTAATCACATATGATTTTTAGTCCTGTGTTGTGAATCACATGTGATTTTGTACATGGACGGTGCTCCTCACGTTCTCACGTTTTGATGCGCTCCTCACATGAACCCTCCTCTATATATATATATATAATATTTACAACCATTATAGGTTACAACTATTATAATTTACAACCCAAAAAAATTATACATAAATTAGTATAATTGGGGAAAAGATTATGCTTATCATAGTAATAGAATTGACAAACTATTTGTGAAATCACTTAAGATAATGAGATGTCATTTAAAAAAGAGAAATGTCGAAAAGTTGTGGCTAACCCCGCATCCCAACCCAACCCGCCCTAACCCGTAAGGGTTGGGTTGGGTTGGGTTACACTTTTGAATGGGTTAGGTTGGGTTGAGAATTTTCAAACCGCCGTAATTGGATTGGGTTGTAAAAACGTCAAAAACCACATACACCTCTACATCTAAATTTATGAAGAAAAAAAGCCATATCAATACCATCGCTATCATGGGTCGGGCCCATAAATACTATTTTACTGGCCCATGCATAGAGTATTCACATTTCGAGAAACCCTTTATAACAACTATAGATTTTTAACCTTTTCACTTAAATCATGCTATATAAATGTTGTCTTTTTCTATATTATTCATTTATTTACGTAGTTATCCTTTACCATTATTTTTAGGTTTGTTGTTTAAAGAATATTTAAAATTAAATTTAATTAACAGCCCTGTGTTCCTTCTCATCTCTTGACCTGCAACTCCTCACATTTTTCCCTCCTCATTTCATGACCAATAAACCACTTATGCAACTCCTCACATTTCCTTACCCACATACGTGACATCTCATGGATTACGATTCTACTACATTGAAACACACCACTCTACATCGGACCAAACACCACCACCACCCCTATACCTTATCCTTCCCCTTTCACCATCGAGCACCACAGCGGTTCGTCTCATCCGACATCGAGTACTAATACCTGTTTCGTCTGGATAAAATAAGAAAAAGTTGGTTCATCCCTTGTCATCGCCATTTATCTTCTTTCGACCTCCATCCCATCTTCGATTCATATCGGTTTGAACTAGGTGAAACTAAGTAATCAAAATGCATTAGAAAATCTTTGTAGGTTCATCATATTGTCTCATACAGGTGAGACATGTGAAAACAATGACTCATAGTTCAGTCAAAAACCCTATGGGTTCATCACATTACCTCATGCACGTGAAGCTAATGACTCACAAGTGAAGCTAATGAATCCCATGGAAGCGGCCATAGTTTTGCAGTTTTTGAATTGGTCTTGAAGAGAACAGATGTATTAGCCGGAAAAAAAGGGATTTCATATCCTTTCCTTTTTTTCAAATTTGATGAGAAAAGAACAACTATACCCTTCAATTTCATTATTTTAATATTAACAAAATACGACATTACCATAAATAGAATCAAACGATCTAGACCGTTAAGCGATTACATGAAGGGTAAATAGATGGGTTTCACGGTTTGCAATATAAGAGTGATTTTCAAATGAAACCGGCTCTATATATATGGAAGGGTTTAAACGAGAATACTTTCACTTTATGGGAACGCGAGAACACCTTTAATATTGTCAATCACACAATTATACTCAATACCCTATATCCAAATTCCAATTCAAAGACTTAGAACAACCACATATCATCGTATTATCCAAATTCCAATTATATTATTAGTGTTAGAGTATTATTGTTAATATGTATAGTCCAGGGTTCATTCTCTAATAACTTGTATCTTACTTAGTATATATTGTTCTCTTAGGGTTTATTATTAGGTTAATCAGTCTCTTTGTAATCGCTCTCAATATATGAAAAGTTGCTGCATAGTTCAGCCCTATCTCTCTCTCAATTGCTCATAGATTGATTCCTACTTGAATCCTAACATGGTATCAGAGCTGTAGGTACGCATTATCTACTCTCCAGCCATTTTGATTTTGACTTGTTTACGGTTAGATCTTTCTGCTAGCTACTTTATTTGTTCGCCGCAAAATCGCCCTACTTCCGGAACACTACTTTCGGTACTCTCACCCCGGAACAGTCTCATTTCCGGAACTGTATCACTCCAGAACAGTTTATTCTGAACCTGCGAACACCCTCACTCCGGAACTCCATTTTCCGGAACTGCCTTCTTCCGAAACTTCCCTATTTTCCGGAACTGCTTTACTTTTCGGAACTGTCCTATTTCCGGAACTACTATCTTCCGGTACTGTATTTTATGGAACTGCCACTTCCTGAACCGATTCCAAAACTGTTCTCTTCCGGAACTCATTTCAGTACCTTCAAAAATTTCGTGAAAACATGGTTTGTTAACAAATTCTGGAAGCAATTAACCACTTCCGGAACATGTTTATTTTCTTTTTTGTCTACTTGTTCAAATGGCTCTCAATTCCGTTCACTCCAATCCCATCTCAGTAGTTCTCAATGGGAACAACTACGTTCTGTGGCATCATCACATGTCCGTTCTTCTCAAGTCTCATGGACTTTATACCTATGTCACTAGTACGTCTACCGTTCCTGTTCAAGAGGAAAAGGAAAGTGAAGTCGACTTTGCAAAACGTATGAATGATTGGGATATCGTGAATGCTCGCATCCTCGGATTCATAAACGCTTCTACAACTACTGAGATCAATCAGCAATTCCTCGGTTATACCACTGCAAAAGGACTGTGGGATTTTCTTGCAAACAGGTACACTTCTACAGGCCTATCCCACTAATATCAGTTGTGGACTACCTTTCAGAACAAAAGACAACTGGCTGATCAGTCCATCAACTCCTACATCTTTGAGATGCAAGCTCTTAGAGATCATCTGAACTTGGGTGCACCTCAAATCTTTGATGAAACAGCTAGGAAGTTTACTGCTTACTTTAGCCAATTGCATTTGGTTACTATTCTAATGGGCCTCACTGATCGTTTTGAGAACGTTCGAGCCTCGCTTCTACATAGGCATCCATTACCTACTCTTGAAGAAGCTATTACTGAACTGTTGAGTGAAGAAACTCGTCTTCAACAACGTTTTCCACTACCATCAGATAATGTGCTCTACACTTCCATTTCAGGAAAGGCAAAAGGTAAATGGGGTACTCATGACCAGTCTAAATCTGCGGGTAAGGGGAACAACAGTGAATGCACGTTCTGTCATTCTACTTCTCATCTTCTTCTCAACTGCCCTGTTCAAAAATGTCGCTGGTGTGGGATCACACAGCCACGTCACTATGGGTCTGATTGCCCAAAACATCCAAGGAATTCGGGTAACCAAAGGCAACAGCCCCGAACTCAATCAGTTGCTGGCTCAATCACTCCAGATTCTCTATCACCAGCAGTGCCGACACAGCATAGCAACAACTCCACGCTTGACCTTATGGAACTCATGCGCCGAAATCAAGAGCTCATGGAGTAACTCATGACAGGTTCTATGGGTATGAATTCTCCATGCAATACCTATGCATCAGGTAATCCTTGGTTTTTTTACTCTGGATGTTGTAACTACATGACACCTAAGGCTGACGGGTTTGTCTCTAAACAAACTTCCAGCATGTTTTCATCAGTCCGTACTGCTGATGATACTCGTTTACCTGTATCCTTCAGTGGGAATGTATCTACCCCCAACATTCAATTACCTGATGTGCTGCATATACCTAACTTATCTCTGAGCCTGATTTCAATCACTCAGCTTATGGAAGCCGGTCTAATCGTTTTATTTCACCCTTCTGGTTGTGTTGTGCAGGATCCAAAGACCAAGCAGATCCTTGGAGTAGGCCGTAAAGTTGGTCGGATGATTGAAGTGGTCTACCTCCGCCTTCCCTTACCTACATCAAATTTTGCTGCTTCAGTTTCCAGTACTCCTTCTTTTGAACTATGGCATGCGTGCTTAGGCCATTTATCATTAGCTAGAATAAAAGTTATAGCTAGTTCAGGATTGTTAGGCAACACTTCCTCTGAAAATGTTTCTTGTTTATCTTGTCAATTTGGCAAACATCATGCTTTACCTTTTCAAATTAATGAATTTAAATCTGCTTCTCCATTTGATCTTATTCATTCTGATGTATGGGACCAGCACCACACCCATCTATGGGAGGTACTCGATATTTTGTCATTTTTATTGATGATCACACACGTTTTACATGGATTTATCTCATGAAAAACCGCTCGGAGCTACCTAAAATTTATATTACCTTCGCCAGCATGATTCTAACCCAGTTTTCCAAGCCTATAAAGGTTCTTCGAGCAGATAATGCTATGGAATACAAAGAACCGTGTCTCCTCTCTTTTCTTCAATCTCATGGTACTCTTTCTCAGTACTCATGTCCTGGCACATCTCTACAAAATGGTCGTGTAGAACGCAGACACCGTCACATCCTTGACACTGTCCGTACTTTGTTAATCTCAGCCAATGTAACGTCCCAAAAATTACAAGGAATTTAAAATTTTTAAAACCATTCATTTCATTACAATCAAACCAAGAGTTAACGAATCACGTTACAATAAGGAATAACATCGTTAATTAAAATCGTCAACCAAGTTTAAGCAGCGGAAAAGTATATAAATCAACCCCATTTATTAAAAATTAAACCAAACTATCTTCGCCTTGCGCCCGTGTGTACCGTCACGCCCGACTGCTACTCGCACCTGAAATCATAAGAATTTGGGAAGGGGTAAGCACGAAGCTTAGTGAATTCAACCACCATTATTAACACAGTTATTCCACACTACCCCTAAAACAGATAGTTGCATATAAACAAGCATACAAGTCTACGAACAAATCATAAACATGCATACCTACACTATCCCACCCAAAAGGCATACGTCGGTCCGACCGACCACACGATAACCGTGCAAGCATTACCCGGTCCCACCGAGTTCCTACGCCACCCGCGTATACAATTTCGGCCCCACCGAGTTCCTACGCCACCCGCGTATACAAACTTTGGCCCCACCGAGTTCCTACGCCACCCGCGTATACAAACTTCGGCCCCACCGAGTTCCTACGCCACCCGCGTATACATGACAATAAAAGTCCCACTAGACACCCCACTATCTAGTCCCACATCACAATTAAATAAAGCTACCACACACATGCTACCGTAATGTAAAAGTAACCGATATTAAAAATAGTTAGAGAACTCACCTCGTAAGCGCGCCTAGCTCACAAACAATAATTCAAGCTTCACAAATCCAAGATCACTTCCCAACACCTAAACAATCGTTACAATGTATTAACATGAGACCCGGACCCTAAAACACGACGCACCCTTAAATCGTCACTAAAACGACTTTTCGGTCTAACCAAACAGGTCTGTTCGGGACCGGTTCCGACCTCCATAAACCCAGAAAATCCTCAATTAAATTACATAACCAGAAAGTGCACAGAGTTAGGGTTCCAAGGACATATTATACACCTCCTAACGATTTTTCTACAATTTAATACAGATTTTACAAAATTGGTTAACTGTACAGCGAAAAACAGTACCTTTCAGTACGAAACAGCAGTTTGACACTAGCTATGGTCCGAACTGGTTTTTCCGCAGAACATAAGAAACTTACTACACTCAAAATGGGAGATTTTGGCACTGGTTTAACCCCAATACGACGTTCCTATAAAAAGTTATGGCTTTCCCAAAACAGTGGCAGAAACTTTGATTTTTAAAACGGAACGCGAACCGACAAATCCAAACCTGCTGTATAGACAGCCAAATTACGCCTAGCTAGAAGCCGAACCGGACTTCCGCCAAAACATGAAAAGTGTGCCCGGCACAGAATGTGAACCGTGGGCACCGGATTCGCCTCAATCCGAGCTACGACAGAAAAGTTATGGCCGTCGCAAAACAGTGGAAGAAAAACGTTTTCACATGAAATAACAAAAGTTGTTTATAAACCCATTAAGCCAAAGCTTAACCCAAACAGCCCCGGGAAGCCTAAAACCTACTGGAAACAGATCATACCAAGATGGGCAACAGCCGTGCACCACCCCCCCTGCCGCCTCCGGCGGCGGTGGTGGTTGATAAGTGCTCAATTTTGAGTACTTAAGCACTTATTTCTCTTCTCTTTTAAATAGGATTTTACACTTTTACATCCCAATTTGAGTCTTTTATTTCATTATTTTGCACTTTCTTGATTTGGAGCTTAGGATGATGATTTACTTGTTTTCATGGGGTGTTTAGGTTAATTCTAATGTCTTTTGAAAAATCTCTTTGGTACACAGGTCATGCTGCAGCAGCTCTGCAGCATTGATTCAGCAGGTCTTTTGAAGAAAGGAGAATTGGAAACTGATTAAAAGGGAGTGGAAGTGGCATTTCTTTTGTCCAGCGGTCGAAGCCAATATTCAGCTGATTAGAACCCTTAGTTTCAATGTAATAGCTTTATGTACTTTTCTAGTTTGGTTTAGGTAACTTGTAGTTTATTCCTAACAACTTTAGTTGGTAATTACACTTTTGGCCCCTCCCTATTTGCTATAAATAGGAGGCCTTGGGTACCATTACTTTCATGTCCTTTTGTAACCCACTTCCCACTTTTGGGCCGACCTTAATCAGTCCCAATTCTCTCTAAATTTCCAGTAACCTTTCAGTTCATCATTGCTCTTCATTTAATGTTCTTAACATCTTCAAATCTTCATCCAGCTGTATGAATGCTTGTAGCATCGTCTGCAGCACTGGGCAGAAAGTTTACTTTGCTTTCCTTAATTCTTGCTTGCATCTTTAATCTTGTTAGTTACTTTACGTCTTTATTTTATTGCATTTAGTTTAAACATTTTACATTATTGTACTTACATCCCTTCCTTTAATCTTGTCATTTACTTCCTTGTAATTTCATTTTCGTGTCATTCGCTAATTATAGTCTTTTACACTTCTAGTACCATTTACATTATAGCATCATGTTTACATTCCAAGTCTTTTACATTTGCTTTCTTTTATTTATTGTCATGAGTAACTAAGCATATTAGCTTGGGTGTGAGGCAAATGGTGTTATGTTGACCAAAATAAAGTAGGCATCTTAATGGCAAAAATGATGTTTTATTATTCTAACTCAAGTTCTTTCAAGATAACAAAACCCTTTGACAAATTGATCACTTTGATAGTGTTAAAGTGTCATGGACCTAGAGATAGGCCATTGAATAGCACGTCAATTTGGATGACTTAAGGGGTTATATCGAGAGAGTAACTTGCAGCGAGAGTTGTTACTTTTGTTTTCTAAAATGATTCATTCTTGATAAGTTGTCACTTTTTCAAAAGGGTTAAAATGGAGTAGACTTAGAGATAAGCTACTTAGGATTACACAAACTTGGGAGGTACGGGGGTTATATCGAGAGAGTAACTTTTAACAAAGAGAATTTGTTTCGCCGTATACTTTGAGAACGCCTTTCCATCATTCCTTCACCTTAGGTTCTACTCAGAGATGAGATTACTTACTGCTACTGGAATCATGGGATGGTGAGAGTCCGAGAGGAACGTGTCTCAAAGTAGATAATAAAACCAGTTTTTGTCACTATGATGCTGCATCATCATGCTGCAGCATTAGCCTACTGGAAGTTGGTTTAACATAACATCACAAGTCTCACACCCTTGCTTCTCTTTTAATCTTGTTAATTAGAATCTGTGTTAATCATCAACCAACCAACCAAAGATATTTTCTTCCAAATCATCTCCCGAAATCATTTCTTTCATCATACTTTTGTAGCAATTTTAACTCCAATCTCTGTGGAACGATAATCGGTATCTTTACCACTTTATTACTTGATGAGACGACATAGTTCTAAATAAGTATACTTGCTTATTGGTTCTATTAGCACACGTCTGTAGGTGCATTCAAAGAAATCACACATCAAGTTTTTGGCGCCGTTGCTGGGGATTGGTAAGCTAAAACTCTATAAAAGTATTTTTAAAGATTTGGTTTTTCTAGCACCGTTGGGAATTTTAAGGATTTTCTGAAAGTGGTGTATGCCAAGAATATCACGTGGGGAACTTTTCAAGTTAGATCCGGATATTGAGAGAACTTTTCATCAAAGAAGAAGAATTCAAAGAACATCAAACTCTCTCAATATGGACGGACCCCCACCCGGTTTTGAAAATAGACCGCCAAATCCACCACCTTTAGAAAATCACGTTCGGCCACCTTTGGAAAATCCAATTCGGCCTCCACCAATCTTTGGAAATAATTGTCAAAATCCGCCTTTTCAACAAAACCCACCACCTTTTGGTAATCCACCGTTTATTCCATTTCAACAAAATCCACCTTTTCAACAACATCCACCACATAACAATGAGGAAGGGGATGATAATGGATCTATTGGTAATGAAGAACCACTTAACATCATTGATCTTGCAAACTCGAAAGATGGAAGAATTATGGACTACGCAATCCCAAATTTTGAGCAATTAAATTCTGGGATTGTTAGGCCACATTTAGATACTTTACATTTTGAACCAAAACCCATCATGTTTCATATGTTGCAAGCTAATCGTCAATTTGCAGGATTACCATCGGAGGATCCCCACTCTCATTTAAAATCTTTTATGGAGATCACCGATGTTTTTCTAATCCCTGGAGTATCTCTCGAAGCCTTAAGGCTCACTTTATTTCCATTTTCTCTAAGGGATAAGGCAAGAGTATGGTTCAATTCATTAACACCAGGTTCAGTACCATCTGGGGGTGATATGGCTGAAAAGTTTTTGCTAAAATATTTTCCACCTACCCGGAATGCTAAGTCCAGAAACGAAATTTGCATGTTTAAACAAATAGACGATGAAGCAATTTCCGATGCTTGGGAAAGGTTTAAAGAATTATTAAGGAAATGCCCTCACCATGGCATTCCCTACTGTATTCAACTCGAGACTTTTTACAATGGACTTGATTCCAACACAAAACAAATGCTCGATGCGACTTCAGGAGGGGCCTTTACCTTTAACACCTACAATACCGGGTATGAAATTCTTGAAAAGATTTCTGCAAACAATGGACAATGGGCTGATCCAAGAGCTCAAATTTCAACTCAAAAGAAGTCTGCCGGGTTGCATGAGATTGATGCATACACTGCATTGATAGCTCAACTTGCTTCCATGACTAATATGCTTAAAAACATCACTTCAGGTCAAGGAGCACAGCCGACTGTCACCAAATCTCCTGCACCTGTCCTTTCTGTGCAATGTGTATGTTGTGGTGATGAACATTCTTATGAACACTGTCCTCATAATTCTGAATTTGTAAACTATGTTCAAAACAGACCGAATCCTCACTCCAACACATACAATGCCAGTTGGAAGCAGCATCCTAATTTCTCTTGGAATAGTCCATGTTTAAATCCACCTGCACAAAAACCACAAAGGAATGCTAATTTTCAAAATCAAGCAAGCAGTTCTCAAACCCACTACAAGGGAAATTTTAAAAACAACCATCATCAGAATAATCGTCATCGAGGTTTTCAAAATAATCAACCACCTTTTCAAAACCAAAATCATGCACCTCCACATGATGACTCAAATCTTTCTTTGGAAGCACTCATGAAAGGGTTTATGACCCAAACTCAAGCTTCAATCAGAAATCTTGAAACTCAAGTCAGTCAACTTGCTTTAAATCAAAGCACTAGGGCCTCGGGAACTTTTCCTAGTAATACTGAAATCCCAAAGGCCCCAGGAAAGGAACATGTGAAGGCTGTGACTCTTAGGAGTGGAAAAGAATTACCTGAAATTGTGGAGAAGGAATTTGGCCCTTTGACCAAAACAGATTTTGATAAATTATCCACAGCCAATTCTACTCCAGAAATTCAGGTTGTTCCAAATCAAAAAGAGAACCAAGACCCTAAGATCACTAGTTCAAGTCCATCCAACATGTCCAACACCACAAGCATATTGGAACCTTCTAGCTCAAAACTTTCAAACAAATCTGTTATCAAACCAGTTCCCCCTTACATTCCTTACCCCCAAAGGATAAAGAATGAGAAGGAAGAATTGCAATTTAAAAAGTTTTTGGATGTTTTCAAACAATTGCACATCAACATACCTCTTGTTGAAGCAATCGAGCAGATGCCCAATTATGCCAAGTTCCTGAAGGATATTTTGAGTAAAACGAAGAAGCTGATTGAGTATGAGACTGTCGCCCTCACTGAAGGTTGCAGTGCTTTGTTTTCCAACAAAATACCCCCTAAGCAAAAAGACCCAGGGAGTTTTACCATTCCTTGTTCAATAGGTGGGAAGGAAGTTGGACAAGCCTTGTGTGATTTAGGTGCCAGTGTCAACCTCATGCCCTTATCAAATTTTAAAAGCTTAAGGATAGGAGAGGCAAGACCTACCACTGTCACACTCATCTTAGCAGACAAGACCATTGCCTATCCAAAGGGTAAGATTGAAAATGTGTTAGTCCAGGTTGACAAATTCATTTTTCCGGCTGATTTTATCATTTTAGACTTTGAAGCTGATAAAGATATTCCTATTCTTTTAGGAAGACCTTTCTTAGCCACGGGTAGAACTTTGATAGACGTCCAAAAAGGAGAATTGACCATGAGACTTCACGACCAAAAAGTCACATTCAATGTTTTCAATTCCTTGAAGTACCCTAATGATATGGAAGACTGTTCAAGCCTAAGTACCATTGAGTCATTATGTCATGAGGAAGAAGACAATCAGACTTGTAGGATAGAAGAGGAGGATGAGGAAAAAAGTGAGGAATATGATGATGATGAAATTCCCATAGAAAAGGAAACTGTCCCTTTGGTTGTTGCAGCATTTGAGCTGCTGGAAAATAGTGAGCAAAAACCGACCATTCCGTCCATAATATCACCACCCGACTTGGAGTTGAAGAAATTCCCATCTCACCTGAAATATGCCTTTCTAGGAAAAGAAGACAAATTACCTGTTATCATATCAGCTACCCTAGAATTGCATCAAGAAAAGAAGTTGGTGGATATGTTGAAGTTACACACCAAAGCCATAGGTTGGACCATTGCTGACCTTAGGGGAATTAGCCCCTCTATTTGTCAACATAAGATCATCCTAGAAGAAAATAATTTCAAGTCCATAGAACCGCAAAGAAGGCTAAACCCTGTCATGAAAGAGGTAGTAAAAAAGGAAATTCTAAAATGGTTAGATGCAGGAATTATTTTCCCAATAGCCAGTAGTTCTTGGGTTAGTCCAGTCCAATGTGTACCTAAGAAGGGTGGGATCACTGTCATTTCCAATGACAAGAATGAACTCATACCTACTAGAATAGTCTCCGGATGGAGAATTTGCATGGACTACCGTAGACTAAATAATGCTACTCAAAAAGACCATTTTCCTTTACCTTTTGTTGATCAAATGTTGGACCGGTTAGCTGGAAAAGAGTTCTACTGCTTCTTGGATGGATACTCAGGTTACAATCAGATAGCCATAGCACCGGAAGACCAAGAGAAGACTACTTTCACTTGTCCTTTTGGCACTTTTGCCTTTAGGAGAATGCCTTTTGGACTTTGCAACGCACCTGCTACTTTCCAAAGATGCATGATGTCCATATTCTCTGACATGCTTGAAAAATCCATTGAAATATTTATGGATGATTTTTCTGTTTATGGTTCATCTTTTGATCATTGTTTGGAAAATTTAAAACAAAGTCTTGAAAGGTGTGAAGAAACTGACTTGGTTCTTAACTGGGAAAAATGTCATTTCATGGTTACAGAAGGAATTGTCCTTGGTCATTTAATTTCAAAAAGAGGAATTGAGGTAGATAAAGCTAAACTTGAAGTTATTGAAAAAACTACCTGAACCAACCACTGTTAAAGGAATCAGAAGCTTTCTTGGTCATGCTGGTTTTTATAGACGTTTCATAAAAGATTTTTCAAAGATTTCAAAACCTTTATGTCTATTATTACAGCAAGACCAAAAATTTGATTTTGATAAGGATTGCAGAAATGCATTCCTTACTTTAAAGAAAGCTTTGGTAACTGCTCAGTGGTTGTTGCTCCTGAATGGGACAAACCTTTTGAAATTATGTGTGATGCAAGTGATTGGGCTGTTGGTGCAGTTTTAGGTCAAAGAAAAGAGAAGATTTTTCATACCATCCACTATGCAAGCAAAACCTTAAATGAAGCTCAAATCAACTACACAACAACTGAAAAAGAGTTATTAGCAGTGGTTTTTGCATTTGAGAAATTTAGATCATATTTGATGGGAGCTAAAGTCATTGTTCACACTGACCATGCTGCCATCAAATATCTCATTTCAAAGAAAGATGCAAAACCAAGGCTAATAAGATGGGTTTTGTTATTGCAAGAGTTTGACTTAGAAATTGTTGATCACTTGTCTAGGTTGGAAAAGTTAGTTGAAAGTAGGGAAGGTGGAGATATCATAGAAACCTTCCCTGATGAAAAGATTCTTATGGTGCAATCACAACTGCCATGGTTTGCTGACATAGCCAATTATTTAGCTTGTGGCATTAAACCTTCTGATTATACTCACCATATGCTGAAGAAATTTCTCCATGATTGTAAATTTTATATATGGGATGATCCTTTTCTGTTTAAACTTTGTACAGATCAAATACTGAGAAGATGCATCCCCGAATCAGAAGTGGTAGCAATCCTGCAGCATTGCCACCAGTCAGCTTATGGAGGACATTTTGGAGGCCAAAGAACAGCATCTAAAGTTCTTCAATCAGGTTTTTATTGGCCAACTCTCTTCAAAGATTCCCATAACTTTGCACAAAGGTGTAATGAATGCCAGAGAAGTGGTTCCATTTCTCAAAGAAATGAAATGCCTTTGAATGGGATCTTGGAAGTTGAGTTGTTTGATGTTTGGGGAATTGATTTCATGGGTCCATTCCCACCATCTAACAATTGTCAATACATTCTTGTTGCTGTTGATTATGTGTCCAAATGGGTTGAAGCAATGGCATGTGTTTCAAATGATGCAAAAACTGTTGTCAAGTTTTTACAAAAACAAGTTTTTACAAGGTTTGGTACCCCCCGTGCACTAATTAGTGATGAGGGTACCCATTTTATAAACAATTTGTTAAGTAAAGTTCTTGAAAAATACAATGTGAAACACAGAGTTGCCACTGCTTATCACCCACAAACAAATGGTTTAGCTGAACTCTCAAACAGAGAAATAAAAGGGGTTTTAGAAAAAGTTGTCAAGCCAAATAGAAAAGACTGGGCTTTCAAATTAGATGATGCTTTATGGGCATACAGGACTGCTTTCAAAACACCTTTAGGTATGTCCCTATACAAGTTAGTCTTTGGAAAAGCTTGTCACCTCCCTTTAGAGTTAGAACACAAAGCATATTGGGGTATAAAGGAGTTGAACATGAATTTAGATGAAGCTGGTAACAAAAGGAAGTTACAACTTTGTGAACTAGATGAATATAGAAACATGTCTTATGAGAATGCCAAGCTCTACAAGGAGAAAACCAAAAAATGGCATGATAATAGAATCAGGCACAGAGAGTTAAAAGCTGGTCAAAAATGTCTGTTGTTCAATTCAAGGTTGAAATTGTTTCCGGGTAAACTTAAGTCTAGATGGTCAGGCCCATTTGTTATACACAAGGTTTATCCTTACGGGGCTGTAGACTTAGTCAATCCGGAAGACAACACTGTGTTCAAAGTGAATGGCCAGAGAGTGAAGTTATACCACGATGCTGCAGCATCTCCACAACATTACCCGGTGGAGGTGATCTCTTTATGCTAAAAGCTTCAATCATAGATGGGAACTATCTCAAAGTTCCAAAAGCCTTTGTAAATATCTTTTTAATGCTTAATGTTATGCTTTCTAGGATAGATATGTTTAATGTGTTTGTTAGTTTGCAGCTGAAAAAGAGAAGAAGGACAACTAGGTGATGTCAAGCCAATGCTGCAGCATCCAAACCCTAGAATTCTCAAAAACCAAAGTCAGTAGTATTTAATGAGGGAAATCTGGAAGAATAAATTCAGAGGGTATTTAAGGAGTGTACAAAGCAAGTATCAGTATTGGAATTTTCAAAACCAATACCATCTTATACCTTTTGGGCAATAATGAAAAATCTTTTGAGAAGTACACTCCATGATGCACCTTTGTACTAACCTTAAAGTTTACCCTTTGGATTTTAACATTACCTCATTTTTTTACAGCTGTAAACCACCTACTCGTCTCTTCTTTTATCTGATAAGGACAAACTCTTTTGTAAACCATCCTTTCAACTTCTTTCTTGCTTCCCTCTCTCCAAACACTCGTCTCTCTCACTCTGCTCTCTTCTCCCTGCAACCACCGAGAACCACCATCAAAACACCCAAAAATCTTCCTTTCTTTCTGTCGATTCCAATGGCACGAGTGAAAAGAACCATGCCGAGAAACCCTAATGCTGAGGAGAACCGCCCTATACGTTGGAGTGGCCGAAACCAGGCGATGGTTCGGCCTTCGGCCACCACCAATCAACCACCGGAGACAGTCATTCTGGAGGATGATTCAACCACACCACTAACCCATGAAGAAATCGCGAAAAAGACGAAGAATGCGGATGTGGGTGAATCGACGGGAACAACCGACGCAACCAAAGAAACACCACCATTTCAATCCATGGCCATTGTACTATATTCTGATCCTAAACAGGTAATCTCTAAACATTCACTTACCCAGAAACCAAACAGACCCACCCCCAAAAGCAAAACCATAAAAAAATGACACCATCTTTTGTAGCCAAAATCATTCAAAGTTTGGAAGAAGGGTTAATCACATCTTGCTCAGAGGATGAGCAGGATGACCCCACTGTCGCCAAACATGTTGAACCCATTATCTCCACCAAAATAAACACAAAAATATTTTCCAGAAATGAACCATTTGATTCCTTCTTGTGTATGGAAACTGAGCAAAACACCACCAATCCCATTGTTGAGTCCGAAACTACAAAAATAGGGGAGGGGGTGGTTGGAACCGAGACAGAAAAAGATACAGAGGGAGGAGTAGTTCAGTCTGAAAATGCAGAGGAGAGTATGGTTCAGGCTGTGGAAATGGTAGAAAAAACAGGGGTAGACAAGGACCAAAATAAGGAAAATGTTGGGGTTAAGTTGTTTGATCTGAATGAGAAGCTCTATTACTCATCTGATGACCTCATTGTGAAAACCCTTAAGCCTAAGAAAAGAAAAGCCTTAGGAAAGGCCCATGCTAAGAAAACCATGACCAAAGAGCCACCTAGAAAGAAGACCAGAAGAACCTTAGAAAAGGGCGAGCCTTCAGGAACCAAACCTAAGGAAACTAACTGTGATGCTGCAGCACCCCTGCAACATCAGCAGTCTGTGAAGAAAAAGGGTAAGAAAGTCCATGCTGTTGATGAATTTGTGGACAGACCTAAAACTCCTCATAAGGGGTTTAGTTCCAAAGCTGCAGCTAAGGTATGGTGTAAGCATAAGAACAGGGTAGGTTTCCCAGATAAGGGATTTGATGACCAAAGCTTAAAGGAATTCCACTTCATTAGGGACGTAGTTGACACTCAAGGGTTAGAAAAAGTGGCTGAAGTTTACTCTTCTTACAACCTCACCATGATGAGAGAATTTTATTGTGAAGTGTCTGTCACCTCTTCTCCCAACATTCAAATAAGGGGTGTGACCATTAAGTTAAGGGGTAAAACTTTCAATGATTTCCTTAGCCTTTTTCCTCCTAAAAAAACCGAATATAGCAAGTTGATGAAGAAGGGGAAGCCTGCTGATTTGGCTGAAGCAGCTGCCATTTTGGGTAAGCCAAGAACTGAATGGGATCTACATGCGAACTTTATGTTAAGCACCTTCAAGGCACCCAATCTCAGTTCCACATCCAATGTGTGGATTAACTTTGTGAGGCATTCTATCTCGCCTACCACTCATGACAGCACAATATCTGTAGATAGAATGCTCTTGTTTTATTGTTTGCTGACAGGAAAAAGCATCAACTTGGGACGAATCATGGTGCATAGCATTAGGGAGTGTGCTACCCGTACAAGGGGTAAGTTATACTTCCCGGGAATGCTCACAAGGCTGCTGATTCAAGCTGGGGTTCCATAGTACAAGGATGATCTCATCGTGCGAGAACAAAGAGAAAAATGGGAAATCGATATGAGGGCCGTGAACAGGTTGTGTAATAGAAGACAGAAGGGGGTGGAAGCCAACGATCTTATTACTTTGGTGCAGGATCTGCTGTCCCAAAACAGCAGTTTAATGGAGAAGTTAAACAAGCAAAAAGAGGAGTTCATGGTAAAGTTTGAAGCTTTAAGGGAAGAGATGCTCAAGGCTGTGGAAAGCAAGAAGAAGCAAGCTGATGAGAGCTTGTCTGTGGTGAAAGAAGTAAGAAGGTTGGAGTTCAAAGTGCAGAGTAAGAAGGACAAGATTGCGAAGATGAGGGAGCAAATTGACGAGCTGATCCATGAAAATGCACTTCTGCGAGCAAAAGCTGTTGTGAAGTCTGGTGTTGCAGCATCCAATGCTGCAGCATCCAGTAATGCTGCTGGACAGAATTAGCTTAAATCCCTTGAATGGGACAGGTTCAAATCACACTCTTTGGCTCCATTTTCATTTCATTTTCTTGTATTTGAGTCTGGGATTAGTTTTGCTGTTTTAAAAGTTAATTTTCATGCACTTGGAATCATGTTTTCATTAAACCAAAATGTTTGCATAACCATAATAATTTTCAGCACTCACATGTCATTTCTAGGATTGATTCATGCTAGAACTAAACACAATGGTGCTTGGGACACAATTTGGTCCACATTCAACATCATTCACATATATGATCCATGCTTTTGCTCACTTTTAGCCACTCAAAGCCTTAAACACAACCATTCACCACAACAATGAGGACATTGTTAAATTCTTAGTTTGGGGTGGGGGATGTCTAAAAATGGCAGCAAAAGCATTATCTAAAAGCCATAAAAATGTGGTCTAAAGAACACCAAAAATACCCCATAGGGGTAGGTGAGTTTCCCAACCAAAAGAGCAGAAAAAGTGCCCAAAATTTCAAAATTTTGCAAAGGTTAAGACACGTTGTGAGAAAAGGCAAGGTGAGAAAAGAACACGCCAAAAAGAGAGAAACCCTTTCCTTTTAAAAAGCTTTGGTAATCTGTGATGAGAATTGTGTGATCATAACAAAGAGACTTTGTGGTTAGCTTATAGTCCACAATCATGAATAAAGATGAAATGTTGATTAAGTTTAGAATTATGAAAGGCTATGTTATGCATGTATGGATGTTTCAAGATCATGATGTGCACTTAATGCCGTCCATTTGCATACTTTTCAAAATTTGAGTCATTTCTTTTGTCTTTTTCTTGCTTGGGGACAAGCAAATTTCTTAGTTTGGGGTGGTGATAAGTGCTCAATTTTGAGTACTTAAGCACTTATTTCTCTTCTCTTTTAAATAGGATTTTACACTTTTACATCCCAATTTGAGTCTTTTATTTCATTATTTTGCACTTTCTTGATTTAGAGCTTAGGATGATGATTTACTTGTTTTCATGGGGTGTTTAGGTTAATTCTAATGTCTTTTGAAAAATCTCTTTGGTACACAGGTCATGCTGCAGCAGCTCTGCAGCATTGATTCAACAGGTCTTTTGAAGAAAGGAGAATTGGAAACTGATTAAAAGGGAGTGGAAGTGGCATTTCTTTTGTCCAGCGGTCGAAGCCAATATTCAGCTGATTAGAACCCTTAGTTTCAATGTAATAGCTTTATGTACTTTTCTAGTTTGGTTTAGGTAACTTGTAGTTTATTCCTAACAACTTTAGTTGGTAATTACACTTTTGGCCCCTCCCTATTTGCTATAAATAGGAGGCCTTGGGTGCCATTACTTTCATCTCCTTTTGTAACCCACTTCCCACTTTTGGGCTGACCTTAATCAGTCCCAATTCACTCTAAATTTCCAGTAACCTTTCAGTTCATCATTGCTCTTCATTTAATGTTCTTAACATCTTCAAATCTTCATCCAGCCGTATGAATGCTTGTAGCATCGTCTGCAGCACTGGGCAGAATGTTTACTTTGCTTTCCTTAATTCTTGCTTGCATCTCTAATCTTGTTAGTTACTTTACGTCTTTATTTTATTGCATTTAGTTTAAACATTTTACATTATTGTACCTACATCCCTTCCTTTAATCTTGTCATTTACTTCTTTGTAATTTCATTTTCGTGTCATTCGCTAATTATAGTCTTTTACACTTCTAGTACCATTTACATTATAGCATCATGTTTACATTCCAAGTCTTTTACATTTGCTTTCTTTTATTTATTGTCATGAGTAACTAAGCATATTAGCTTGGGTGTGAGGCAAATGGTGTTATGTTGACCAAAATAAAGTAGGCATCTTAATGGCAAAAATGATGTTTTATTATTCTAACTCAAGTTCTTTCAAGATAACAAAACCCTTTGACAAATTGATCACTTTGATAGTGTTAAAGTGTCATGGACCTAGAGATAGGCCATTGAATAGCACGTCAATTTGGATGACTTAAGGGGTTATATCGAGAGAGTAACTTGCAGCGAGAGTTGTTACTTTTGTTTTCTAAAATGATTCATTCTTGATAAGTTGTCACTTTTTCAAAAGGGTTAAAATGGAGTAGACTTAGAGATAAGCTACTTAGGATTACACAAACTTGGGAGGTACGGGGGTTATATCGAGAGAGTAACTTTTAACAAAGAGAATTTGTTTCGCCGTATACTTTGAGAACGCCTTTCCATCATTCCTTTACCTTAGGTTCTACTCAGAGATTAGATTACTTACTGCTACTGGAATCATGGGATGGTGAGAGTCCGAGAGGAACGTGTCTCAAAGTAGATAATAAAACAAGTTTTTGTCACTATGATGCTGCAGCATTAGCCTACTGGAAGTTGGTTTAACATAACATCACAAGTCTCACACCCTTGCTTCTCTTTTAATCTTGTTAATTAGAATCTGTGTTAATCATCAACCAACCAACCAAAGATATTTTCTTCCAAATCATCTCCCGAAATCATTTCTTTCATCATACTTTTGTAGCAATTTTAACTCCAATCTCTGTGGGACGATAATCGGTATCTTTACCACTTTATTACTTGATAAGATGACATAGTTCTAAATAAGTATACTTGCTTATTGGTTCTATTAGCACACGTCTGTAGGTGCATTCAAAGCACGCACACATCAGTGGTCGGCGGCGATCACACACACACGTACATAACCCCGATACCCTCTCGCACCACCGTCTCTCACTCTCTGGGCTGTCCAAACGCGCACACACCCGAACGCGTATAACCACAACCGCCCCCGCACGGCCACCACAGTGGCGGCGTACGGCGGTGGTTGCTTCGCCGGAAAAAAGAAAAGAAAAAGGAAAAGGAGATGAGGACTTACCTTGCGACAAAACGACGACGTTTTCTAGCCCTCTCTCACTCTCGCCCTACTTCCTCGACTCCGGCGTAACTCCGGCGGCAGCAACAGTGTCGGCGGCAGCAGCAGTGGTCAGCGGTTCTTCCCCTCTACTCTCGCCGATGACGACTCTCTCTCTTTCTCGGTCCTTCTTTCCGGCCGGTGACAACAAGAACAACCAAGCACAAGATGGTCAGCCGTAGAGTTTTTTTGCGATTTCTTTCTTCTCTTGTTTGTTGTTCACGGCACCCACACCAACAATACAATTACAATGGCCTTTTCTTTCTTTCTTTACTGCATGGGCCGAAACCCATGAGGGGGGTTTTGGCCTTTGACACTTATAGCCCCTCAACTCACCAACCTCTCGCAACTAACCAAAATTCCGATAATTTAACGATTAGACCAACTCGACTAACCCCGTTTACGGAAACCACGATAAATCAAACTCGAAAGAAAATAATTAATGCAAGAAATTACATACCGGGATACGGGTTTTACAACTCTCCCCCACTTGGATTAGACTTCGTCCTCGAAGTCTAGACCGGCGAATAGCTCCGGATAGCTCTCCCTCATCTCAACCTCAAGTTCCCAAGTCCACTTGAAACCCCTTCTAAAACTTCTCGAATACTATCCTTACTAACGTACTCTTTCTAAGACACTCGGATTATGATCGGCAGAACACCCCAACAATTGGAATCATTCCTAGCCAAGCGACTTCGGTTGTCCCCCAACCTTAGATATTCCATACATCCCGAGTCAAATCTCAGGCTTTAACCACTCTAAAGTTGCCCACCAGTTTACCCAACTGGATACTCGGATCCGATCATTCCTACCATTAACCATCGATTAATTCCTATGAGTTCTAATAGACTCCTAAAACTTACCTTACACGCATCATCAAACCAGTAAATTTATAATCACCCACGAAGGTCATTCCACCACAACTATTCATCACAAGTAGGCATCTCCGGGTTACTACTACCATTACCCGCCCTAGGAAACCTGGTTACACCGTAACAAGATACACCTTAACGCCTACCTCCCAAGTACGTCTCAAGTCACCGACCGTTACCAACGTCTGACTAACCTGACCAAGGATTTAATGAAGACAGTCTACCAACAACATACCTATCCCGGAATGACTCACTCACCAGAACATGCAAATGCTCAAAACGACACATCACACTTAAAAGCGCTTTTCCCAAATGGATTACAAATCATTTACAAAATATTTTCAATGACAAGATTTTTCACTTCAAAAAGACCGTATGCAATAGACTACTATTACCAGGTCGGTGATTACACAAAAATGAACACGTTCGTCTCACGTAGTAAAAATCATGTTGAAAACCATTCCATTGTCGTTCAGTTTACTTACAAAATTCAAAATGATATGGAACGAAGCTTTACCAACCAAAATTTTGTGCGCATCAGTTATTTATACAAAACAAGGAAACGGTTTGTTGACAATAAAACATTTAGCTGACTAGAAAGCGCACCAAACAACTCATGGTAAAATGCTACCAAAAATATTCTCTCAAAATGCTACAACACAGCCCAAAAGGATAGGAAACGCAAGGATTAGTTAAGGCAAATTTTATTTTCAAACTCAAATTTTGTGCATGACTTAGTCGGCATTATACATCTCGACTCGTACTACTCCAAACCTCTCCGGTCCACAATCGCTATCCGGACATTTAAACCTCTAAGGGCAAGTTGGAAATCACGTACAATTATCTTACGGCTTTTCCTTAAAACAAAGTCGGCTCAAAAACCTAAAATTCTAGCTCAATCCTCAACCTCGACCCGAAACAGTCTACTTAAAACACATATTACAACAGCAACCTCGACCACAAGTGGACAACCTAGCCGTCCTATACTACGGCCCAAACGCTCACTACAAGTGTGAGGCACGAAAATAATGGGTAGCCCCGCTATCAAGCACCACTACAGCAGACACCGAGTTAACTAAGAACGCACTTAATCTCACAGCTTAAGTAAAAAGCAACTATATATGATAATCAAAACAGAAACAAGTGGCAAAATATACCTGTCACCACTTTAGGCGTAGCCTGTGCCTCCTCCACCGTCAGCTGGTGAACTCTGCCTCGAGCCGCTTCCATCCCCGGCTGACCCGTTCGACCATCAATAATACGCAATGGGGCATTCGCAGGCGCCCCCGGTGCCCCACTCCCATCTGCTACCCTCGCACTAGGACAGTTGACCTTCACATGGCCCGTCTGTTTACAGTTAAAGCAGACCATCAACGACACTCTACAGTCCCGGCTAAAGTGACCGGACTGTCCACACTTAAAACACCCTTCAGATCTTCTCATTCCGGTATCCCTGGGCTTTAACCCGCCACTCCTCGAACCCGCCCGCGAATCAGTGAACTTCGACTTCTGTGGCACCGCAGAGATCGGCGTCACCGCCTGTGCCGCCTTCCTCTTCTTCGCTTGGGTTTCTAACTCGAGTTCCCTTCTCCGGGCCGCATCCATCATCGCAAATAAGGAAGCATACTGCGCCGTGCTCACGAATTCCCTAATCTCGGTACGCAACATATCTATATACCGCGACATATTCATCTCTTCCGAGGCGGCATACTGGGGACAAAACAATGCCATCTCGGTGAACTTACGGTTCATTTCTTTCACCGTCTCTGTAGTTTGAGTGAGCTCCAGGAACTCCTTGGCGATCCGCTCCATCTCTACCGGAGGTACATATTCTGCGCGGAATCGGACGACGAACTCCTCCCAAGTCAAAGTAGTGCGCTCGGCGAGCGTCAACGCTGTAGCACACCAATCCTTTGCTCCGCCACGTAGCAAGTTCACGGTAAAACGAACCTTCAGATTATCCGGGCTACCACTGGTCAGAAAAGCGCACTCCATATCGGATATCCACCTCATGCTGATAATCGGGTTCGGGTCTCCCTTGAACTCAGGTGGACAACAGGCGGAGAGGTCCCGATACTGGAACTCTCGGGTACGGGGCTGTCCCCCCGCAGGCGGTGGAATTGCTGCAATTCGTTCCTCCATCAGAACCACCACCTCATCTCGAATGGCAGTGATAATCTCGAGAATCGCCTCCCGGATCGCGTATGCTACCTCGGTAGCAATCATCTCTCTAATCTGTTTCTCGGTGATCCCGGCCTCAGCCCGCGGTTCAGCCGCGTCGTTTCTTCTAGTGTTGACCATTCTAGGAAAAGAAATTACAACGAGTCATTAGCACATAATAACTCACCCTACCACGCTCACGCTCGACTCCTTGGATTCCTCGCGACTTTCCGCGACTCGCACATTGATCCTGTGCTTCCGGTAGTAGGAGCTCTACTACTACCATCCACACCTATCACTGTCCGTTCCGAGTCCCATCCCGAGTATCCAAGTAGTTGCTCGCCCAAACAAAAACCATACACGTATGTCCATACTGATGCATATACACACTCTTCCTAGCTCCCTAGGAATAAACATAATACCCCACTACCCTTGCTAGGGCGGAACCCCCACTAACCCTGACGAGTCGCCTCGTAAACGCACAGTCGTATATAAGATTCTATCCTACAACGGTTGGACTCAAACAAGAGCTGCGCAATAGAACTAAATCAAATATTCTAAGGCTATTCGATTCCTACCGCATACAACCTATAGTGCATTCTCTTAACAACCTATCAAAGTTAACATAAGTTCCTAATAGCAAGTAACAACCATACAATACAGTGTATTAAGCACCAAGCAATCTAGCATACATACTCCTATGTTCTAGAAAGCAATTTTGCATACGTACTCATATGTAAACGCTATTCCCAACTCACTAGGAATTTCATCTCATCCCACTTACCTTGCTACCACGGAATCCCCATTAGCCATAACGAGTTGCCTCGCGAATACCCAGTTGCATGCAGCGTGAATCAAATAGACATTCGAATACAAAATTCTATCCTAGAACGGTTGGACTCAAACAAGAGCTGCGCAATAGAACTAAATCAAATATTCTAAGGCTATATGATTCTTACTGCATACAACCTATAGGGCCTCCACTTAACAACTTACTATGACTAGCATTGATTTCTACTAGCAGGCAATCATCATACAGTGCAGTGTAAACAACATAGGCAATCTAGCATGCATACCCTATGATCTAGAAAGCGATAAATACACTAAGTACCGTACCTTCCCACGTAGCGTCGGCTGACTGTACACACTGCGCCTCCATTCACCGTTTCCCAACCGGGTTTTTTCTTTATTCTCAAGATTTTAGTAGAAGTTTAAAACATCATAGCCGCAACTTAAGACCAAACACACCGAGATGTGTTTGATTCACTTGAGCTGTGCTCTGATACCAAGTTGTAACGTCCCAAAAATTACAAGGAATTTAAAGTTTTTAAAACCATTCATTTCATTACAATCAAACCAAGAGTTAACGAATCACGTTACAATAAGGAATAACATCGTTAATTAAAATCGTCAACCAAGTTTAAGCAGCGGAAAAGTATATAAATCAACCCCATTTATTAAAAATTAAACCAAACTATCTTCGCCTTGCGCCCGTGTGTACCGTCACGCCCGACTGCTACTCGCACCTGAAATCATAAGAATTTGGGAAGGGGTAAGCACGAAGCTTAGTGAATTCAACCACCATAATTAACACAGTTATTCCACACTACCCCTAAAACAGATAGTTGCATATAAACAAGCATACAAGTCTACGAACAAATCATAAACATGCATACCTACACTATCCCACCCAAAAGGCATACGTCGGTCCCACCGACCACACGATAACCGTGCAAGCATTACCCGGTCCCACCGAGTTCCTACGCCACCCGCGTATACAATTTCGGCCCCACCGAGTTCCTACGCCACCCGCGTATACAAACTTTGGCCCACCGAGTTCCTACGCCACCCGCGTATACGAACTTCGGCCCCACCGAGTTCCTACGCCACCCGCGTATACATGACAATAAAAGTCCCACTAGACACCCCACTATCTAGTCCCACATCACAATTAAATAAAGCTACCACACACATGCTACCGTAATGTAAAAGTAACCGATATTAAAAATAGTGAGAGAACTCACCTCGTAAGCGCGCCTAGCTCACAAACAATAATTCAAGCTTCACAAATCCAAGATCACTTCCCAACACCTAAACAATCGTTACAATGTATTAACATGAGACCTGGACCCTAAAACACGACGCACCCTTAAATCGTCACTAAACCGACTTTTCGGTCTAACCAAACAGGTCTGTTCGGGACCTGTTCCGACATCCATAAACCCAGAAAATCCTCAATTAAATTACATAACCAGAAAGTACTCAGAGTTAGGGTTCCAAGGACATATTATACACCTCCTAACGATTTTTCTACAATTTAATACAGATTTTACAAAATTGGTTAACTGCACAGCGAAAAACAGTACCTTTCAGTACGAAACAGCAATTTGACACTAGATATGGTCCGAACTGGTTTTTAAGTAAAACATAAGAAACTTACTAGACTCAAAATGAGAGATTTTGGCACTGGTTTTACCCCAATACGACGTTCCTATAAAAAGTTATGGCTTTCCCAAAACAGTGGCAGAAACTGTGACTTTTAAAACGGAACGCGAACCGACAAATCCAAACCTGCTGTATAGACAGCCAAATTACGCCTAGCTAGATGCCGAACCGGACTTCCGCTAAAACATGAAAAGTGTGCCCGGCACAGAATGTGAACCGTGGGCACTGGATTCGCCTCAATCCGAGCTACGACGGAAACATTATGGCCGTCGCAAAACAGTGGAAGAAAAACGTTTTCACATGAAATAACAAAAGTTGTTTATAAACCCATTAAGCCAAAGCTTAACCCAAACAGCCCCGGGAAGCCTAAAACCTACTAGAAACAGATCATACCAAGATGGGCAACAGCCGTGCACCACCCCCCCCCCCCTCTGCCGCCTCCGGCGGCGGTGGTGGTCGGCGGCGATCACACACACACGTACATAACCCCGATACCCTCTCGCACCACCGTCTCTCACTCTCTTGGCTGTCCAAACGCGCACACACCCGAACGCGTATAACCACAACCGCCCCCGCACGGCCACCACAGTGGCGGCGTACGGTGGTGGTTGCTTTGCCGGAAAAGAAAAGAAAAAGGAAAAGGAGATGAGGACTTACCTTGCGACAAAACGACGACGTTCTCTAGCCCTCTCTCACTATCGCCCTACTTCCTCGACTCCGGCGTAACTCCGGCGGCAGCAGCAGTGGTCGGCGGTTCTTCCCCTCTACTCTCACCGACGACGACTCTCTCTCTTTATCGGTCCTTCTTTCCGGCCGGTGACAACAAGAACAACCAAGCACAAGATGGAGTCGTAGGGTTTTTTTGCGATTTCTTTCTTCTCTTGTTTGTTGTTCACGGCACCCACACCAACAATACAATTACAATGGCCTTTTCTTTCTTTCTTTACTGCATGGGCCGAAACCCATGAGGGGGGTTTTGGCCTTTGACACTTATAGCCCCTCAACTCACCAACCTCTCGCAACTAACCAAAATTCCGATAATTTAACGATTAGACCCAACTCGATTAACCCCGTTAACGGAAACCACGATAAATCAAACTCGAAAGAAAATAATTAATGCAAGAAATTACATACCGGGATACGGGCTTTACAACCAAGTGTCCAGAACGCTTTTGGGGTGAAGCAGCCTTCACGGCTGTCTACACCATCAACCGTCACCCGGCTCCTATTCTCAATCAAAAGTCTCCGTATGAAGTACTCTATGGAGTCTCGCCTGCATATGAACTCCTCAAAGTGTGGGGTTGTGCTTGTTTTGTTCAACTACAACCTCATGAATACACCAAACTCGAACCTCGTTCTCGATTATGCTGCTTCCTTGGCTATGGAATTGAACATAAAGGTTATCGTTGTTGGGATCCAGTCTCTAAGAGACTTCGTATATCTCGTCATGTCACCTTCTAGGAACATCTTCCCTTCTCTACGGTGTCTAAATTCCCGACACGCCCGCTCCTTCTACTTCTTTCTTCACAAACACGTCTATCTCATTGGACTCACTCCAATTAGATTCCATACTCTCCTCACCATCTGTTCCACCTCCTTCCGCCTCTTCTCAACCTGAACCTTCACCTGTCCTATCTGAGCCGTCACCTGTCCTATCTGTGCCATCTGATCATGATCAATCATCTGCACCTCCTCCAAGGACTACTTCTGAGCCATCTGCTGAGTCTATGGATCCTAGCTCCTCTCAACCACAAAACGAAGTACGACGCTCCGATCGGGTAAGACAAGTTCCTTCTCACCTTCGTGATTATCATTGTTATGCCACTTTGCTACCCAACCATGAACCCACTTCCTACAAGGAAGCCGTTTCTAACCCTGTTTGGCAGCAAGTTATGACTGAGGAACTTCAGGCTCTTGACAAAGCCAATACATGGGAGTCTGTACCTCTCCCACCGGGAAAATCACCCATTGGTTGCAAATGGGTCTTCAAAATCAAAACCAAGTCTGATGGATCCATTGATCGATACAAAGCACGCCTTGTGGCAAAAGGCTTCAACCAAGAATATGGCATTGACTACGAGGAAACGTTTGCTCATGTGGCTCGTGTCACATCAGATCGTAGTCTTCTCGCCATAGCAGCCACCAAAAGATGGCCACTTTACCAGATGGATGTCAAGAATGCCTTTCTAAATGGCGATCTCGAAGAGGACGTCTACATGAGACTCTCTCCAGGTGTGACCTCCCGTCAGGGTCATGTATGTCAACTTCGAAAAGCCATCTATGGCCTCAAACAAGCTCCTCGTGCTTGGTTTGAGAAATTTAGCAATATTGCCATGTCATTCGGGTTTTCTCCGAGTAATTATGATTCTGGCTTGTTCACTCGGACTACTGCTGCAGGTACTATCTTACTCCTATTGTATGTTGATGATATGATCATTATCGGCAGTGACTCTACAGGTATCATCCATCTAAAACAGTCTCTCAGCTCATGCTTTGAGATGAAAGATCTTCGTAAGCTACACTACTTCCTTGGACTTGAAGTTCTGTCAGACTCTTTCGGCATCTATCTCTGTCAAGCCAAGTACATTTCAGATCTGTTGTCCGATCACGGACAACAAAGTTTCATCTACACCCATTGAGCAAAATCTGCACCTTGCTCCAAATGCCGGAACCCCGCTGCGGGACCCTACACGGTACCGTCAACTAGTTGGTTCTCTGGTCTATCTGACTGTTACTCGACCAGATCTTGCATATGCAGTTCATATAGTCAGCTAGTTCATGGCTGCTCCGTGCTCCGATCACTATGTCGCGGTTCTTCGTATCCTTCGATACATTAAAGGGACAATGTTTCATGGACTTCACTTCTCGTCCACATCGTCCTTAACTCTTCGTGCCTTTTCCGATGCTGACTGGGATGGAGACATAACTGATCGTCGCTCTACCACCAGATATTGTTTCTTCCTTGGAGACTCTCTTATTTTCTGGCGCAACAAGAAACAATCTCTAACAGCTCGATCTAGTACTGAAGCTGAATATCGAGCCTTGGTTGACACTACACAAGAACTTGTATGGCTACGCTGGTTACTATCTGATATGGGTGCTCATCAGTTTTCCCCAACACCAGTGTGGTGTGATAACAACAGTGCTATTCAGATTGCTCACAATGATGTCTTTCATGAGCGCACAAAACACATCGAGATTGACTGTCATTTCACCCGCCAACATGTTCTTCGAAAGACCGTTCGACTTCTCCCAATCTCAACCATTGATCAGACAACAGACATCTTCACCAAAGCTCATCTTCCGGGGCGTTTCCGGGCCCTTGTTTCCAAACTCAACTTGGCTCATTCTTTCCCTACTTGAGTTTTAGGGGGGGGGGGGGGGTGTTAGAGTATTATTGTTAATATGTATAGTCCAAGGTTCATTCTATAATTACTTGTATATTACTTAGTATATATTGTTCTCTTAGGGTTTATTATTAGGTTAATCAGTCTCTTTGTAATCGCTCTCAATATATGAAAAGCTGCTGCACAGTTCAGCCCTATCTCTCTCTCGATTGCTCATAGATTGATTCCTACTTGAATCCTAACAATTAGAAAAACCAAAATTTTCAACATAGATACAAGTATTATCCTAGACGAACATAAAGACGTGAATCCCAACCAACTAAGTACATCATTTCAATAAGCTTTATCGATGGTGATGCTTTCAACTTTCACTACATTGATGTGTGGTATGTATAATTTTGCGCAAGAAAATGAAACCCGACAAAGATTGAAAGGTCTATTCATCAAATTCAAGACTTTTGTAGACCTCTATTATATTCTTAGAAGCTACAATTACTTGTGTTTTTTTAGAATCATGATCGATGGATCAATTGAATATTTGTACATCTATTAAACTTGTAAAATATGTTTAAAAAAAGATGAAATTTTTGGATGATGGTTACCTGTTTCGGATTATTTTGGCATCTAAACCAAAAGTTTTTTACTTAGAATTTTTTATTTAAAAAGAGCCATATTTGATTCTTCATCTCAAACTGGTATTCTTAGCAAACATAAAATTGGTATGGAACATATTCCAAATTTACCACCAACATAAAAAAATGGCAAAAGTAATTAAAGCTAATATATTTAGGTTATGACACAAAAGTAATACCTATCAGCAAGATAAATGGCAAGATTTAAACATGTTAGGTCTAGAGTTTTGTCAAAAACACAAGTGTTGAGTTCTGAGTAAGAAGACTAAAGAAGACTCAGAAGACTCAGAAGTTCTGAGTAGAAGACTCAGAAGTTCTGAGTGAGAAATCTCAAAAAGATTCTAAGTGTTGGATTCTGACTAGAAGGTTCAGAGTTCTGAGTAGGAGACTCAGAACTTCTGACTATGAAGACAAATGTTCTGAAGCGCTTATTCAGAAGTATGTTCAGAATTCATATCTTGGGATATTATCTGTTATATTCAGTTACTAATTAGGACACGTGTAATTGTTCTATTAGTCTGTTTCTCATATGTACTGTAGCTTTAGCTATTATCTACAGTATATATAGGAGTTAGCAACTGTAGCTAACTGAATCTTTGGCTAACCTTTTGGATAACTCTTTACGCATAAATTGTTAGATCTATTGAGAGAGAAATTCATTGTAATATCTTTAATAGATCATATGACCAGTTGCTATTAATACGATCTTAATTGTTCATATTTGATTGTAAGAGTGTAACCTGGACTTTCAATTGGTATCAGAGCCAATCAACAAACAAATTCGACCAAGAGTGTGTTTGATCGCGTTCTTGAAGTTTCTTGATCAATTCGACAATTGATTCCGCTGCTGCTAACAATTCTTGAATTCCTAACAATTCTTGAATTCGTTTCTATCATTGATTCAAGAAATTTGAATTTGTCTTTCTGTTGAATCGATATCTTACAATCAAGTTATCCAAAGATTTTCTCTCTATGCTGATTAATTCTCGAAATTAAACAGAGATCACAGGTATGTTTTCGAAATTCTTGATTGGTTTCTGGATCAAAGTGATTATATCTGCTGCATGTTGATTAGTATTCAAATTTTTTGTTGAAAAGAAGATTTCATTAATTCATGTACTCTAACTGTTTGATGAAATGCATGTGACAGATTTGATTAATTCTTGCATGTTCTAGATTTGTGTTGATTCTCATTTTTTATCATAATTCATAGTTGATATTCGAATTTGTCATTTCATCATGCCTGAGATTATTGAAATTTTTGTGAGACCTGCAATTTCTATAACCAGTTCAAACAATTTACAAAAATTAAGTCCTGTAAAAGCAAAAGAAACAATTTCTGAACCAAAAACTGAGATTGTTCATTTTGAAAGCAAGATTGCTAATCTTCAAGCAAAACAAGACGAATATGCAAAAGTTATAAAGATTTTGCAAAAAGAGAAATCTGATTTTCTAAAGGATTTTGAAAAGGTTCAAGAAAACATAAAGTTGTTAGAAAAAGAGAATGTTGATTTGAAAGAGAAAGGCAATTTTAGAAGAAAGATGTTGACAGAGTCTGAAAATAGAATCAAATCATGTGAAATGAAAAATTGTCAACTCTTGAAACAGATCTATGATTTTGAACAAGTTCTTATACTTGAAAGAGTGAAATTTGAGAAAGAGAGAAGAGACTTTCAAACTGAGAGGAAAGGTTTTGAAACAAAGTCTGTTGAATTATCTTTGAAAATTTCTGATTTGGAGAAAATTCTTGCAAAAGAAAGAAAAGAGTTTGAATGCAAGAAAAATGTTTTTCAAAAAGAAAAGATTGGTTTTGAGAAAAAGAAAACAGGAATGTTAAATGAGTTTTCTGTAAAAATCAATGAGTTGGAGAAAGAGTTAGAAGATGGAAGGAAAGAGACTGAAAAGAAGAAGGTAAATGGCTTTAAAGAAAAATGCTTAAAAGATGAGTTTGAGAAGGAAAAGAAAGTTTTTCATTTGGAGATAAGGAGGCTTATTAAGAAATTATCTGATTTATCAACTAAAATCATGATAGAGAGGAAGTCCAAATCTGATTTGCAGTCAAGGTTTGATTTGTATGTTAAAAAGTTTAGGGAATTTGAAACGAAAGTTGTTGACAAATCAAATCATAGTTCAAAAGATCAGATTCGTTCTTCTAATCTGTTTTATGATTCTGCTATTGATAAATCTTATAATTGTTCTTTTAAAAAGATAAAAATGGAATGGAGAGTTAAAGGAACAACTTCCAAGAAAGAAGTGCCAAAATCAAAAGTTCCTAATTCAAATGTCAAGAAGAACAATACATTTCAAAGAAAATCTTTTGTTAAACCTGATGTGATTTATTCTGTAAATCAATTAGTCAGAATTGCACAAAAGAAACTTTGTTGTTCATATTGTGGGACTAATGATTTTGTGAACAAGAATTTTATTCAGCACTGGTATGGTTCTTATAGAATATCTGCATATGCCACTGCACCTAACAAACCTGGACCCAAGTTCATATGGGTACCAAAGACAACTTAATCTGTTTTGCAGGTTATTCATGTGTAGAGTTGAATGATAATACTGACACATGACTTAAAACCGATGCTGTGCTTAAATTGAGAATATTGACTTTTGGATAATTCAGTCCAAAACTCGGTCTGAATGTGATTATGGACTTACAATTTGTCTCATCTTGATTATGGATTTCTGATTCATACAGATCAATTTGTTGATTTTGAAGCATTTTTTTTAAAAAAGTTCAGTTTACTGTGGTGTAATCGAACTCATAGTTGTGGGTGTTTTTAGTAGAAAACATTTCCAGAGAATGTGTTCAGAATCACATTTTGAGCAACCCTGCAAATTTTGGTTGAAAAATTCTGATTTTTGAGCAAGTTATGGTGATTTGAAATTCAGAATGTTCAAAAATCACAAAATCCAAAAATTTTTCTAAGGAATTTTCTCTGGATAGTTTTATCAGAATTCTGACTCTGTTACTCAGAAGTTCTGACTCTACTACTCAGAATTCTGACTCCACTACTCAGAATTCTGACTCAACTAATCAGAATTCAGACTCTGATACTTAGAATTTTGAGCAAGTTACTCAGAATTCTGACTCTTCTAATCAGAATTCTGACTCTACTACTCAGAATTTTTTTTTTGATAACTAATGAGGAATCATCGTAGATGACTACCAAAATCTCTTGATTTTGCAGGATTATCTTGATTTCAGAGGAAGTATTGACTCAAAATTTGATCTGATTGTTTCAAGATAATGTTCAAAACCCGTGATTCAACGTTTTAGGTTTTTGAACATATAAGTTCAAAACCCGTACTTAAATGACAATGGCTTCTGAATAATTCAGTTCAGGACCCGTACTTCAGAGACTAAGACTTCTAAACAAATCAGTTTAGAACTCATATTTCTCAGGTGATATCCTTAACTGTCATATTTTTATGTTTCAAGAAACAAGTGGTGAAAGGTAACATTGCATTACGTTTATTTCTATTGCTTTGAATGTTTGAATCTTAACAAATTTAATTAAATGATATGAATTTTTTTTTTCATTCAATGAATAAATGTGTGTCAAAGAGTGATTTTACAAGTATTTTGTATTATCTGAGCTATATTTGTTTCAACTTTCACTTCTGAATTAAATCGAAAGGTAAGCAAAACATGAATGAAATTATGCTGAATGCTGAATGTTATGAAATCTATACTTATATAGAATATAATGCACAAAAAGCCTAAATGTCAGAATGATGGATGGAAACGAAAATATGGGGGAAGTACTACGTTTTAGAACCAAGTGATTGAGATGAAATAAATATATATAAAATCATTTAGTTTGAAAGTTTGTACCTGTGGCCTTTCTGGTTTGGGAGATTAAGTCCTAAGGGGTGCTAGTCACCTAGTCCCTAAGATCAACTGGTCTAGGATCGGCTGACCCAAATCCTTCTATAGAACCAGATAGAAAGCCATGTTCTACTGGTACAGATGGGTTTAAGATATATCGATGTGGCCTTTCTGGTTTGGGAAATTAAGTTCCAAGGGGTGCTTGTCACCTAGCACCTAAGACCAACTGGTATGGGATATGCTGACCCAAATCCTGCTATAGAACCAGATAGAAAGTCATGTTTAACGATGTATCTTATTCTTACTAAACTTTTTGATTAAAAGATGCCAATGTGCACAAAATTAAAAGATGTCAATGAGCACAAAATTAAAAGATGTCAATGAGCACAAAATTAAAAGATGCCAATGAGCACACATCTCTTGAAACTTTGGGAAAATTCAAAGTCGCAATAAACCTGTAAATTTGTGAAAATCCTGATTTTGGACAAATAGTGTGAGTAGAGCAAAGTATTCGTATATGTTTTTAGAATTGCATATGCTTGAAGCTAATCATATTTCGCATGCTAAGCACACCAAATAGATTTAATAAAGGGATTGAAACTGAACATTTTTAACTCGATATGCAATGATGACTTGTATTTGAATCCAAACACATGCATTTGATTTCATTTGATTGAAAATCTGATAAATTTCATTAAGTTGGATTTCTTTTGTAAAGTTTTCAAATGATCAAATGTTAGTAGTTATTAAGTGTAGTTCAGTAAATCTTATTCTCCTTGTATAAATGTTTTCATTAAAGCACTATATTTGAAATGAATAATTTTAATGAAATATATGCATACTTTCAGGGGGAGAAAACAAACTGCTCCAGAATTCTTATTTTGAGGGGGAGCAAGGTTATTCATTAAGGAGGAGAAAAAGCATAGACTTCATTCGAAGAAAAAGCATCGCTAAAGTTTTGAAAATCAAGGGGGAGAAAAGCTAAAGATTTTGAAGATGATTTTGCTTTCCAAAACTTTAGGGGGAGAAAAGCTAAAGATTTTGAAGATTGATATGGTTTTTGTACAAAAATAACAAAAGAGAGAAATGTTATTTTAAGAAGAAGAAGAGGAAAAGGAAACTGATCGGTTGTTTCTTATAAAGAAATCTTATGAAAGCTGAAATGAAGATGAGAATTGTCATTTCAAGAGGGAGCAAAGAAAAAGCAAATATATAACAGAAATCAATTTGGAAATCGTTGCTGCTGCTGATTAAAGACTGACCAGAAGTTGTTAACTCAGATTATTCAGAATTCTGAGCAAAAGTTGTCAAAACATTCAGAAGAGCTCCTTCTGAAGATTGTTCCTGCTCTAAGAATTTGATGGTAAAAAGTACAAGTGTGTTTGACAAAAAGGGGGAGATTGTTAGGTCTAGAGTTTTGTCAAAAACACAAGTGTTGAGTTCTGAGTAAGAAGACTAAAGAAGACTCAGAAGACTCAGAAGTTCTGAGTAGAAGACTCAGAAGTTCTGAGTGAGAAATCTCAAAAAGATTCTAAGTGTTGGATTCTGACTAGAAGGTTCAGAGTTCTGAGTAGGAGACTCAGAACTTCTGACTATGAAGACAAATGTTCTGAAGCGCTTATTCAGAAGTATGTTCAGAATTCATATCTTGGGATATTATCTGTTATATTCAGTTACTAATTAGGACACGTGTAATTGTTCTATTAGTCTGTTTCTCATATGTACTGTAGCTTTAGCTATTATCTACAGTATATATAGGAGTTAGCAACTGTAGCTAACTGAATCTTTGGCTAACCTTTTGGATAACTCTTTACGCATAAATTGTTAGATCTATTGAGAGAGAAATTCATTGTAATATCTTTAATAGATCATATGACCAGTTGCTATTAATACGATCTTAATTGTTCATATTTGATTGTAAGAGTGTAACCTGGACTTTCAAAACAAAAGCATAAGGATTCCAATATTACAGAAGCAAAGAAAACGAAGTAAAGCTAAGTAATTAAAAGCACCAAGAAATCAAAACATTCAAAGTGCCAAGTAATTACAACTATTAAGTATGTTACTTTTGGAGAAATAGAATCGGAGTGAAACATGACTTAACAATCAAGAAAAATGGACTAAAACTTACAATATCGACTTACTGATCAGCGAGAATGGCGGAACAACGGATTAGGTCCGTCTGAGGGTGAGGTGGGCTAGGTTCGGGAACACGGGCGGAGCCAGAAAAATGACCAAGGGTGATCCTTTTAAATAAAGATAAATTTTGGTTTAATATCTATTTATGCTCAACCGATTTAACAAAGTGTCAACATTTTCTGTTTTTCTAGAAAACTATACTTCTCTTTTATTTCATTCACAAACAAATATAAAACTAATCTAGTTACATGAATGGAAGAAAATAACTAGACAAACAGAAAACCCTAATCTAAAAAGAGAGAAACTATGTAGCTTCGTTTGAAAAGAAAATAAGAGTAAAATCTGATCTCCTTTAAAGAAAGAAGACCCTTCTTTAAATACTCTCAGCATTTACAACATCAGCCCCTGAAGTTCCAGCTTTGCAACCTATCAGCCCTTGAACTTTAGTTTCATTCATTTATCCCGCATCTAATTCTGAAACATTACAATACAAACCCAAAGTCAAGATTGAATAATATATTTCCAACATCCGCCCTCAACCTTGACCTTTGAACAAATCAATCATTCTCATTTTAGAACAAAGAAAATTGTGTTGATTTATTCCAAGAGATTTTGTAAAAACATCAGCAGTATTTTAAGTAGAAGGAATTTTAGAAACTTTTAACACACCCACACTAATTAAACGTCGAACTTGATGAACATCAATTTCGATGTGTTTAGTGCGTTCATGAAAAACAGGATTATAGGCGATTTGAATTGCTGATTTATTATCGCAAAATAGATTTACAGGCAGTAAATCTTTTATATGTAAATCATCTAAAATTTTCAAGACCCAAATAATTTCACGACCCGTGGCAGGCATAGCACGATATTCAGACTCGACAGAGGAACAAGAAACAATATTTTGTTTCTTGCTTCTCCACGAAACCATACAATTTCCAAGAAACAAACAATAACCCGTAACAGACCTTCGAGTAGAAAGACACTTACCCCAGTCAGCATCTACAAAGCCTTGTAAACAAAAATTATCTGACCTGGTAAAGCTAACACCTTTTCCAGGAGACAACTTCAAGTATCTAAGAACTCTAAGTGCAAGTTTCAAGTGTGATTGTCTCGGAGCATGCATAAATTGGCTAAGACAATGTTCTGCAAACGCAATGTCAGGTCGAGTAGCTAATAAATAAATTAACCTACCAATTAAACGTTGATAACCAGAAAAGTCAGACAAAGGAGGATCGCTAGAATTGCTAGAATCGGTAACCACTATATTCATTTCCATAGGTTTACTACATGGTTTACATCCAAGATAACCAAAATCATTAAGCAATTCTAAACAATATTTTCTTTGTGACATACAAACACCATCAATACACTCCAGAATCTCAATTCCCAAAAAAAAATCAATTTTCCTAATTCTTTTATGAGAAATTGACTTTTCAACTGTTCTTTGACTTTATTTATTTCATCTACACTATTACCAGTCAATACAATGTCATCAACATAGACTAATAATGCAAGAAAAACAGCACCAGAAAATTTTGTAAAAAGAGAGTAATCACTTTCACTTTGAACAAAACCATAGTCAATAAGACAAGAAGACAACTTAGCGTACCATTGGCGAGGAGCTTGTTTCAACCCATAGAGAGATTTAACAAGTTTACAAACTTTATGATCATCAGAATTATAATAACCTTCAGGTAACGTCATATAAACATCTTCAGACAAATCCCCATACAAGAAGGCATTATTAACATCTAATTGATAAAGATTCCATTTGAACTGTACATCTAAAGCAATAATACATCTTACTGTTACCATTTTGACCACTGGAGAAAAGGTCTCATCATAATCAATACCTTCTCTTTGACTATAACCCTTAGCAACGAGTCTAGCCTTATATCGCTCGATCTCACCCGTAGACTTGCATTTTATTTTATAGATCCATCACAAACTATCCATGTACCATTTCTATGAAGGGCTTCCATTTCTTCATTCATAGCACTAATCCAATTAGTATCATTACATGCTTCTTTAAAAGTTTTGGGTTCAACAGATTTATTAAGGCTAGAAACAACACAAAAATTCTCATTGCTAAGACAGGAATAATTCACAACCTTTTCTATCCCATATTTAACCTTTCCTTCTACCACAAAGTCATCAAACTTCATTGGAAGATTTGATACCCTTGTAGATTTTCTAGAAGATTGAGAAGAAGAAGAAGGTTGGGACAGATTACCCTCAGAATTGGAACCCAAATTTTGATCATTAGCAAGTTCAACATTAGCATCACATGGCCGACTGGCAGCCACATCAGTGCCATGCAGTGGTTGCCATCCTATATCATGATCAAGGACATTTCCCGATGGCATGGAAGTGCCTTGATTAATGCAGTCATTTAGCGTCGTCAAGATGCCCTATCTGCGTTCGGACTACCGAGCCTTTACATGAGGTTCCGCTAGTCAGTGACCCTCTCTTACTAAGAGATGAAGACTCGCACAACAACGTATCCTCCACACCCCTTAACCAACCATCCTCATCATCGGAAAACATGGATTCCGATGACGATCGGAAATTTCAACTTCAACGAATACCTACTCGTATCAGAAGCCGACCCCCACTGATAGATGAAACTCCATCCACCTCAACCACACCCTACACCACCTTTGAGCCCATGCCTAACAAGGGAGACTTAAGGAGAGCGGATGGAGAATTAGTTGAAAAAGAAAAAATCTGAGAGGGTGAGAATGGAGATAAAAAAGAAATCATGAGAGATATAGTGCGACAAGGCGACAACCTACAATCAGCCTTCCCGAACCAAGGGTCAGCCAGGTAGCCACAACTGCTACTTTGTCTCATCCGTTGGGACAAAGTATTGAAGAAGATTTCATGGACCTAGCGAAGCAATTGCATACCCCTCTTAGCCACTCAGACCCACTCAGACACCTCTCAACATGTGTATGTTTCTATTTTCTATGGGGATTCAGCACAACATCTATCGGTCTCTCACTTGGAGAGTACCAGTACTGAAACAAGAGGACAACCTCCCTTGTCCTCGACTGCTTTAAATGCACCGTGGAGTCTAGAGCCACTTGCAAATATATTATCTTTAGATAGAACACAACTACAACTTTCAGCTACTATCGGGATTTATCGTGACCCAATTGAAACACTCATAGTAACTTCACTTTCCGGTGTTTTACAAGGATTGAGTGGATGTCCTACCACAATTATCATCACGCCAACTGTGAAAGACGACCAGATGTCAAAAATACCCGTAAATCCTATCCCATTACGAACTTACACCGAAGAGGAATCCAACTGAGCTCAATCTGAACCTCCGATGCCTGAAAGTTCCTTTTTCACTCTGCTTGATTTGAAGACCAATGAAATAGGTTAGCTCACCTATCATACTCATTTTATATTCATCTTTCATTCTTTTAGCAAAACGAGTACATAGGGCAGGGTTAGTGGAACCAAATATAATGTCATAAACATATATTTGAACAAGAATAATATGACCTTTTACTTTCCTGAAAAAAGAGTTTTATCGATTTTACCTCGTTCAAATATTTCAATGTGGAGATAAGAAGAAAGAGTGTCATACCATTCACGAGGAGCTTGCTTTAAGCCATAAAGTGCCTTATCTAGTTTATAAACATAACCTGGATGCTTAGGATATGAGAATCCTGGAGGTTGTTCCACGTAGACTTCTTCATTCAACTTTCCATTGAGGAACGTTGATTTAACATTCATTTGATAAACCTTGAAGTCTTTGTGTACATCGTAAGCTAAGAATAGATGAATGGCTTCTAGTCTTTCCATTGGCGTAAATATTTCGTTGTAATCTATACCTTCCTCTTGTCTGTATCCCTGAGCAATAAGACGAGCCTTGTTGCGAGTTACAGTTCCATGTTCATCCAACTTGTTTCGATAGATCCATTTAGTGCCTATCACTGACTTATCGGATGGTCGAGGAACAAGCTTCCAAACTTTATTTCTTTCGAATTCTGTCAGCTCTTCTTGCATAGCGCTGACCCAGTTTGGATCTCTGAGGGCATCATTTGTTTTCTTTGGTTCAATCAGAGAAATAAAGTTAACAAATAAACTAATATTACCTGCACTTCGTCGAGTCTGAACACTAGCGTTTGGATCACCAAGAATCTGATCAATAGGGTGACTTATAGCCCGTCGCTGAGCCGGAGCAAAAGTCACTGACTCAACCTGAACTTCTAGAGGAGCTGAAGAAGAGGTTTCAGCAACGTCTGGTATATCAGCCAAGAGAGGAAGAGGTTCAGATGTCATTTCATTCACTGATTGCTGAGAAGTAGATGGTATGTCTGAGATAAAAGGTTCAGAAGTAGGCATAGTGTTAATAGGATCATCATCTTCAGTGGTATGAGTATAAGATGGAGGAGTGGGAACATCTTCTGAATCACCAAGATGAGAAAACATCCATTGATTTAGTTCTTCAGTATCAGCAGAAGGTCTAGAGTTCGCTGAACTGGATTCGTCAAAGGTGACGTGGATTGTTTCTTCTACAATTTGTCTTCTTCGATTGAAGACTCTGAACGCTTTGGAGACTGAAGAATATCCAAGAAAGATTCCATCATCAGCCTTAGGATCAAATTTTCCAAGGGAATCTCTGTTGTTCAGTATGAAACACTGACATCCAAAGATGTGAAGGAAGCTTATTGATGGCTTTCTCCCATGGAAGAGTTCATAGGCTGTCTTTTTGAATCTTTTGACTATCAGCGATCTGTTTTGAGTAAAACAAGCATTGTTGACAACTTCTGCCCAAAACTGAGTAGGTAGATGAGAACCGCTGAGCATTGAACGTGCAACTTCAATAATAGTTCGATTTCTTCTTTCAGAGACTCCAATTTGTTGAGATGTTCTTACTGAGGAAAAGTTGTGAGAAATACCCTTACTTTCAAAGAATGAATCATGAGAACTGTTTTTGAATTCAGTCCCATGATCACTCCTTATTGAGCGAACGGTCATGTTGTTCAGGACTTCTATTTTCCTGACAAAAGTACCGAGTTCTTCAGGGGTGTCACTCTTAGAACGGAGAAACATCACCCAGGTATGGCGAGAGAATTCATCAACTATGACCAATGTATATTTCTTTCCAGCAAGGGATTGTTTGTTAACAGGGCCAAACAAATCCAAATGGAGAAGTTGTAGAGGAGATGACACTGAGGAAACTTGTTTAGATTTGAAGCTTGCCTTGGTTTGTGTCCCTTTCTCACACGCTGAACAAAGAGATTCCTTGGCATGTGAGTGTTGAGGTAGACCAGTAACTAACTCTTTAGAAGAAAGAGTATTCAGTGTCTTGAAGTTGAGATGGGAGAGCCTCTTATGCCATAGCCAGTTGACATCAGATAAGGCTTTTGAGAAGAAACAGGAGTTCTCAGTGGTTGTCGAGTCCATGTTTATAACATAAACATTTTCCAAACGGTATCCACTGAGAGCTATCTTCTCCTTTTTGTCAGTGACAAAGCAGGATTCCTTAGTGAAAATCACTTTGTTATCCTTGTCACATAGTTGACTGATGATTTGAAGATTGTGCTTTAGTCCTTCAACATATGCAACTCTTCTGAAGGTTGTTGTACCATTATAGAGTACACCAAATCCTCGGGTATAGCCTTTTCTATTTCCACCAAAGGTCACTGAGGGACCCTTCTCTTCCTTGTATTCAGTGAGCAGGTTTTTCTTTCCGGCCATATGTCTAGAGCATCCGCTATCAAGATACCAGATACCCTTCTGAACCTGCACACAAAGGAAGATTAGTTTGTCTTGGGCACCCATTTCACCATGGGCCCACACTTTTCAGTGGTGTTAGAGGAAGTGGAAGGTTCAGCAATCTTCGCAGCATTTGAAGATTCATCTTCAGAACTAGTCTTCACTTTGGTTAATTTCTTAACCTCAGTGGTAGGTTTCACCTTAACTTGATTTGCACCAGGATTGGTCTTCTTTACCTTGGGGCATTGATCTTCACCTTAGCTAACTTTTCAGCTTTGGTGGCTGTGGGGCACTTACTAGCAATATGATCGGTAAGTCCACAGTGATAACATTTCCTATAGCTAAAAGTAGCTTTAGGACCATTTGCATGCTTAGCCGAGATATTTAAATGAGCAGGGCCAACACCAAGTATACCTTTGGCATTGGAAATAGGAGGAACAATCAGTTCTTCAGATTTATTACCAATTATATCCACTATGATTCTAGGAGTAGATCGCTGAATGAATCCAGGGATCTTGTTCTTAGAAGTAGAGGGATACATCACTGAAGCTTTAGAAGCATTCAGCTTAGGTACAAAGGTACCTTTCTGAGGTTTTTGGTTGCAAACTTTTTCTTTTTCCTTACCTTTAGAAGTTAAGGTAGGTTTTTCCTCAGGGATGGGGTTTTTAGAAGAGAAACACTGAGATGATGAGGTGTCAGGGACTGAGGATACGAACGTTCCAAATTTGAGCATGGAACAGTCAGTGGATGGTTCTAGAATATCAGCTTTGAAACCAAGTCCACTCTTATCGCTCAGGGGAATCTGAGACCTTATAATCTCAGTGATCGTTGTTGAGAATTTACACCATCCTTCAACAGTAGCCTTTTCATATTTTAATGCAGCGATAGCTTCTTTACACTCTATTTTGACTAATTGATTTATATGGACTTGATCTTTTAAATCTTCTTCAACTTTAGAAAGCTTTTCTATTTGAAGGTGACAGTTTCTAAGCTGTTCAGTTAGATCAAGGTTTTGATTTTCAACTATGGTCTTGCCATTAATGGCATCATATAAATTTGCAGTCAGGAGATCGATTTTTTGAAGACTAGCAGCTTCATCAATATCTGAAATATTAGTAAAGAAGGAAGTTGATACCTTAGAGGTAGAAGTTGAAGTAGAGGGAATTTCAGAATTTTCTTCCTCTTCTTCTATTTTTGCCATGAGGCATAGATTGGCCTCATCATCATCTTCAGAGTCAGATGATTCTTCTTCATCAGAGGCAGCCAGTCAAAGTCAGCCATTAGGCCTTTGCCTTTCTTCTTAAAGCTTTTCAGCTTTGGATACTTCTCTTTCAGCTTTTGATACTTGTCATCTCTAGCCCTGGGGTTAGAGGATTTCATGGAAAAAGATGAGGGTATAAAGACTTTCTTTGACCTGCATTCACAAGCAAAGTGTCCTACTTTTTCACAGTAAAAGCAGGTAGCAGTAGCCTTATCAACAGGGGTTGATGATTTTGGCTTGTCAGTGAGTGCAAGGGGTTTGTTCCTTCTGAAGTTATTCTTTCTGGTGAATCTCCTGAATTTTTTAGCCAGGAGAGCTAGAGATTCATCAAGATCTGAAGAGTCAGCATCTGATGAGCATTCAGAGTTAGTTTCCAACTCATTGATAGTGACAGTTGATCGCTGAGTAGAAGGTGACTCTGAGAGTAAAGCAACATGTGTGCTTTTGTAATCTTTTACAAGATTCTTCTTCAGATGACACGACTGCTCATGATTGAGCATAGTACAAATAAGGTAGAAAGAGTCATAGATTTTAGATCATTTGACAGATTGAGACACATTGAATAACTGTCCCAACTTTCAGGTAGATATTCTAGAAACTTTGTCAGGATCTCAAAGATAGAATATTCCTTACCAACGGTTTTTAGGTCAATAATTAAACAGTTAAACAGTTGATGTACTTCAGATAGAGATTCATTCTTACCAGGTTGATCTCTCTTGAGTCCTGGACTTCAGATGTACCTTCATATTTAACACAGATCGTGTCCCACATGGATATGGAGGTTCTTAGGTTCATGATGGAATGGTAGACTTCGTCAGGAAGAGCCATTGAGATGATAGATTTGGTTTTTGTATCGATAACCACCTTCTTCTTGTCTTCATCAGTCCATGTGTGAGGTTCCCTGGGAATGATTCTTTCAGGGATGGTAGCTCTAGTAGCAGTGCCTGGAACTTCAGGATCAATCCTAACAGGGATATATGGACCATTCTCGATGTAATAAGGCATAGTAGGGTCTATACCTTTCAAGAAGAGTATCATCCTATTTTTCCACAGATTAAAGTTATCTCTGAAAATCTAGGGGGTTTTGCAAGAGAACCATTGTCAATGTAGTTTGTGTTTGTGGAGTTTTCCATTATAGAAAATAGCAAGGAAGAGAAAAGAGATTAGTATAAGCAAGATCTTGTTTATGAGATTTAAACAATCTGCTCTGATATCACTTGTTGGCCCCATAGGGTTATACAAGTTTGTAGAAGGGGGATTGAATACAAACACACAATTTTTACTTTTCTAAATTGTTTATTGATAAGTATCAAACAATTTACAACTTGTTGCGGAACAAGATTAAGGAGTAAACCTAATCTAAACAAGTTAAGAGAATCACTAAGATTTCTTGCACTAGAATTAAGCTAGAAGGAAAATAGGAATACTAAGGATAATATTCTAACACACAGAATAGTAAGAAGAAGGAAATGGCCGAGCACTTCAATTATGCACAACAGTATAACTTTACACATGGCAGCCGCTGGTTGGTTGCATGGTTTGACTTTAGTAGAAAAAACAGTGGCCGCATGGTGAAAAAGGTAGAATCAGAGTTGGTTGTACGATTATGTATAAAGGGATGTCCGTTCTGACAGATCGTACGGTGGCGTGCAAGGGGATAAGACAAAAGTAACTTGTAGAGGAGGCTTCATGATCAGCGTTCGCTGAATAGTTCTTTATCGGTGAGTGACAAAGTTCAGCGTTCGCTGGAGTCTTCTACTTGAAACTTCATGTTGAGTGGACAGGTCTTGGCTTCGCTGATATCCGCATCACTTCATTAGTAGACTTGTCGCTGGTTTTTCGTCTTGATCTTCGACTTCAGTGTAGAACATTGTTGACGTGAAACTTGTCTTCAAGGACCATAAGTAAACAACTAAAGTTATCAGCGATCATCAGTGAGGCTTGAAAAGACTCAGGGCTTACTGATGAACAATATCGCTGAATGTATAAATTGAAAAGCGAGAGTTCCTATCGGCGGTACTGAAACAGTCTTAGTACTTATCAGTGATAGTGAAACTCTAATACATATTTGTCTACTTACAATTTTCACTAAGTGTTTCTCAAAGAGTCATTATAAAATTACTGAGGGTTTGGATCAACAATCTCCCCCTATTTGATTATGACATAGCAATAAAAGAAAATTGCTAAGTAAGAAAACATAAAGATAAATAGAACTCATAAAGTATTTGTCCCATTTACTATTTTCGGGGATCTTTTAAGTACTGATGGAGTAAAGTACATTCGCTGAAATTTTTCTTTAAACTTCGTAAAGGTTACATAGGGAAGTAGAAAAATTACAAGTGCAAAAGATATAAGCTAATAAAGATAGAAGAATTTACAGGAAATCCTATCAGCTATACAGGTTCATCCTTAATGAGAAGTTCATCAAGGGAGTTTGTGGTAGGGATCATCCAATCAGAGACTTTTTCTCCAAGATCTCGTCTTCGCTTTGTTTCTTTAAAGATCAGGGTCTTCATGAAGTGTCTGAGAAGATCGTTTCTAAAACAGCACCAATAGACGAGATCCCTGAGCTGTTCGATAGGAGTAATGCATAGCTCAGAGATGCACTGAAAGCATTCTCGTCCATCATGGTCATGAAAGAAGATACCATGAGGATCGCCTAAGACTTTTCCAGGCACAAAGCGTTCACCAGGGGGAAGAGTGACATCGAGACATGAGAGATCAGGGCTAGGACCAAGAACTTCTTCGCGTTAGAAGCCAATTCCAGTTTCGTTTATGATAGGAGGGCCTGAGTCTAAAGGTATTATCATTTTCTTTGCAGCAGGCCTTCTTCTTTGAGCAGGAGCAGGAGGAGGAGGAGAAATATCCACATCAAATGAATTCAAGTCGATCTATTGATTCAAAACTTTCTCGACATGGTCTCTGAAGGTTGAGCGTGATCGCTGAATGGCTATTCTCATCTCCAACAACTCAGAGAAACCGTACTTGGAGATTGATGAAACGTAGATGGGTTCCTTGTTTCCATTTTCTCTAAATATGTCAACGTCAACAACTGGAACGTTTATGGACATTCTTCCTCTGATGTTCACTTTGTTGATTCTGGAGACCTTGTATCAATAGGTTAATCGTTCTTTGCACCATTTCAAGGTTGAGTCGGATACCTTGGTCTTTTCTTTGACGATGTTTTGGACGTACTTCCACAATTGACGTTGAACTGAGATCGGAGTATTCTTCAGTTAAGGGTCTTTCACCGATTGTTGGACGAGCTTGATGGCATAGGCTTTATCTTGTTCTTCAGATCTCATTCGATCGACGAGTTATTTTTCAGCTTTGAAGTGTTCAGCGATTTCCTTTCTTGTAATTTTGAATCGTGAAGCAGGGATGATTCGCTGATCTTCAAACTGTTTGATCATTGCTTCTCTCCTTTTCAGTTCTTCTTCACTCAGCTTTTGAGGAGCCAAGGAAGGTCTTTTGTGGTGAGAGCAGTTGTTCCAGGTTCATCAGTCTCAGCGAAGTTTAAGACTGGGATTATTTCTTCAGCACTCGGGGCTGGATTTATTATAGATACAGTTGCTGGAGGAGCTTTAGCTTCACCCTCAAGTAGGGGAGAGGATTAGTTGAAACAAAATGATCGTTTAAGTTAGATCATTTGGGAAAATAGATAGAGAAAAGAATGAGGCTAGGTGTATAGAGGTTTTATGGAGAGGAGAACTGAGGTTGAGAAGGGATAGAGGATGAATGCAGTGTAAGGAAGAATATGTATGTTACCTGACAAACTGGCTTGCTGAAGAGAATAGCCAAATTGTCTTCAGATGAAACACCTTTGTTCTTACCTTTGTCAACTTCAGACGCTGCAGCCTTTTTGGTGGTCCCCTCCCCTGATGATTCTTTTATCATGACCCCTTTTTGAGCAGGGGCCCTTCTGAGTTGGAAGGAGAAGTGGAAGTCATCATCATCGGCATCATCATCATCATCTTTTGGTGATGCTGATGGTTCGTCTTCCCCGATATCGAGGACTTCTACTTCTTCCTTAGCTTCTTCTTCTTCATCGTCAACAGATGGTTCTAGGACTTCAGCATCAGCGTCCTCTTTGAGTTGCCCCCCCCCCCCTCAGATTCAGCGTTTAGTTGGGAGAACTCGGTTCCCTCAGGGTGTTTAACTCCCTGAGGTTTTTCAGCAGCATAAAAAATAATACCCTCCCCCTCAGAGTTATGGGGAATGTCTTCTGGAGTCTTCTCACCCTCTTCTACATGATGGATGGGGGAGGAAACAGCAGCAGTAGCAGCATCCGTATGCTTTGGGTTACTGTCTTCCAGGCCAGTGATCCCAACACACGTTTCAATCCTTGCTAGTCTGTCTTCTAGGCCAGACATAGCAGGAATGCTCTGTTGAAGAGTTTGGCGATCCGCCTGAGAGAAGTGTGATGGAGAACAAGTTGGAGTATCCAGGCATTCGAGGATCTGCTGCAGGAGACTTGTTGCAGTGCTCACCTCTGATTTCAATGTTGAAACCTCTCCCTGAAGATTTCCAACCACTGTCGATAATGATGTGACTTCGTTCGACAGGATGGTGAAGTTGTTGGAAAGGGTGCTGTTTGTAGCATTCAGGGTGTTGATGGAGGTGGAGTGTTTAGCCAGAGTAGTAGCTAGGGTTGAGAGGCTACCTTCCACCTTTTCCAAATCAGCACTGGATGCTTTGCCTTGCACCTCGGTGGTGAGCGTTTTGAGAGCCTCTCCAGCGTTTGTAACCACTGAAGAGTTTGCAGGGAGAGTGGTGGTGAGAGATTCCACCTTTGTTGACAAATCTTTGAGAGGAGTGTTGATGTCTCCCAAATTAGGACCTGTAACAGTAATAAACTTATGAACAAAGGAAATCTCAGAAGTTGGGGATTTTGAGAGAGAAGTGTTTATGTTTTTGTGTATACCTGCGGGTGGGTTGGTGAAGTCATCGACGTTTCGATAGCCTGAATATCTTTCCATGTCGTCTTCCAGAGAGCCTTGTCGCTGGGAAGTGCCCGCAGGTCCTATGTTTTGATCCATCATTCTTTGTAGAGCTTTAGCAGATGTATCACTGAGGATGATGGTCGTCGTAGAGAGTGGGGGGAATACTGGTGGAGTGACCAAAGAAACGGTGGGAGGAGTGATGGTTGAGATGAGGGATTGGGTTCCAGATTCAGCGTTGGATCCGTTGAAGAATACTTTCGCAGTACTTAGAGGTACTGAGGGAGGGAGGTTCTATTCCAGGACAACCTCAGCGTGTAGAGACGCTGAAGTAGGTGTAGAAGGGCTGGTTTCAGTAGATGTGGCAGAGCGTACCGTGAAACTATCCAACGTCTTTTGTTGACAGAGAGACGTGGAGTCTTCAGCCTGTGAAGGCTTGGGGGTTGCTCCTTGGAGGACTTCTTGGTCTTAGGAGCGCCAAGTGGGGTGCCAGAGGGTTTCCTTTTTTCTAGAAGGAGTGGATGTTGCAGCCGGGGTACCAGCGGTTGGGATTACCGTGGAGGTAGCTGCAGAAGTAGAAGATGTGGGAGGTCTTAGAAGAGATAAGAGAGTAGTAAGATGTACCTCGTTTGGCATGGGCGTGTAGTCGAGAACCTTAGGGCCGACCTGTGAGAGTTTCAGGTCGCCCACCTTTGGGTATTTATCCCCGAGCCCCTGTTGGAAAAGAGCGCTGGCAAACCGGGGATATGGAACAGTTGTTGGCCTCTTTGTTTCATCCACACTGAGCATCATATCTTCGAATATGATCTTTGCCCAATCAATGTGAAGGCCCTTCAGCAGTGCATACCCTATAGTCTGTTGGGGTTTGGAGGCTTGGTCAGTTGAACCAATCTTAGTTGTCATGCAGCTTATCAGATGAGCGAAGATGAAGTTCATCTAGCTGGGCATCTTGGATTTCTTGATGAAGGTCAACTTCTTCTCAGGGAGTGAGTCTCTCCCAGTTTCCCATACATATTTCATTGCATCAAAGAATGCAATGATGACGTCTCTGTCAGCGGGGTTCTTGGGGTCAGGTAGAGAGACGAATCGTTTGTCTTTTGAGTTGCATGGGAGGTTGAGGGCAGCCCTGATAGAGCCTGGAGTTATCTTTGCAGAACCGTGTTCGGTGTCGAAAAGGATGACATCGACTTTCTTCTTTGGGTCCTTGGTGGACGTGATCTGAGCTCTTCTGGAAGTATACCAGAACTGAGCTAGTAGGTTCCTGTGAGCGGGAGGTGTGATGGTCAGAGCAGTCGATACAGGGCAGGTCTGAAGGAAATTGATGGCATCGTTCAGATGTGTGATCTTCTTCTTTGGAGGTAACTTGAAGAGGGCATAGGGATTGTTTCCTTGAAAGGTTACTTGCTCAAGTCCAAAGTTGACCTGTGGAGCTTTGACAAGTTCAGTGCTTTCCGAAGTTGTAGGGGATTGAGCAGTGGGAACGTCAGTAGATGCCATTTCTGTTTATCAAGTACAAACATGAAGAAGATGAAAAAGTAGTTCTTAAAATGGAGAAAATTCCAAAATAAGGGTTTTGCTAATTCCATTTAGAGAAAGAAATGGAAATTAGGGCTTTTCTAGTTTTGACAAAAAGATACAAAACATAGTGAATGTTCTTGTTTTCCAGTTTCCTTTTAAGGAAAGGATTCTGGAAAAACATATGAAATGGTCGAGTTTAAGATTTTTAGTTTAAACTCCAAGAACAATTTGTTTCCAGATTGTATTCATAAAATCATGAAGAAAATGATTTCATTTTTAATAAAGTTCTTTTGTTTGATCTTGTATAATCAAGAATAAGATCAAAAACAAGTTTGTACAAGGAAAATAATAAGAATATTAACCATTTGTGTTGAAGATGAAGATGAACAGTTTCTGGGAATTTAGTTCAAATGCAATAGTTGTTCTTGCTCGAGAGAAATGATGTTCACGTAAAAGGTAACAATATAAACTCGAATGGGTTTATATAGTGAGAGTAAAGAGAGAAAAACGATGAGCGGGAAAGTTTTTCATGATGACACGGACACGTCCCTTAAATTTGATTGGTCAAGAAAACAAAATGGGAAAACGTGTCAGAGAAAAGGCGTGCGATGGTTTATCTGTTGTGATGACGTCACAAACGTCCTTTCACATTTTAGGGTGTCTCTGAGGATTTTGAAAAACTCAGGGACATTTTTAAAACATGAAGCACTGATTAGAAATATCAGTGAGTTTTAGAAATTTCAAAATAACCGCTGAAAAGGAAGAGATATTCAGCGATGTAATTTGTTTTGAAATCTTTCAGTTCTAGGAGATTGTCAGCGAGTAAGAGAGAACATACCTTGATGTGAGTTGCAGATCAGTGCAACAAACGGTATAAATCAACAAGTAAGAAGCAATCAGTATGATTTCAAATGGTCATCCAATTCACTTTCAATATTGAGAGAATTACAATACGATTTCAGAAAGTGTAAAATGATAACTAGCCTAAATTCTAAGGCTAACACACTTTATATACCATTGGCCCAAAGCATCAAGCCCATGGCCCGTTACATATTAAAGGCTCAAATTAAGAAATAACAAATTAGCCCTTGAACTTCTATTCAACCTGATTTTAACCCTAACAATCTCCCCCTTTGAATTGAAGTTCGAGTTCGCGCCAGTTCTCGACATATCTTTTTCGGAGTGCAAAGTGGATCTCGAACATTCAGATGGCTCGGCGGTAGTCGATGATGTCTTCTATCACCTCTAATGCATTTCGTGTGGTTGTTTCATTTGAATTGGGAACATATGAAACCTTTTGATTTTCGGATTCGTAAGTGATGAGGTTACGAAGAGCATCTTTGACTTTGAGGAGTGTGCCATCGCAGTATCTGTCAACCTGACTGAAGCGAAGAACCTCTTTTCTTTCCGATCGTTGAGGTACACTATCCTAAATTCTGGTTCTAGAAGTAGTGCGTTCTCGGGATACATCTTCAGTTCGGGCGCTTTCAGATTAAGTTTCAACAGGTTTACCTTCTTTGCTCTGTTCTCGATTGCCATTTGGAAGTATGTGAGATAGGATATCATAATTGTGCGAATCAGGAATCGACGAACAGCTTTGAGCGCTTTGGATACATGAAGTGGTCGGATGGTTCTGGTTCGGAGGTCTTTCAGTATAGCTTGGAAGTCGAACGGTCTAAGGTTCTTTAAGTCAGCTTCGGAAAATCTCCATTTATTTCCGTCTTCTCGTCGGACGGTGAACACTGGACACATGTCTTTAAGAATTCGGCATGTTTGGATGTTGAGCACTTCGGTGATTTTGTGCTTAGTTCGGACTTGGCTAACTGGCAGACACCTCTTCATGGCGTTTAAGTACTGGCTTTGGTATTCTTGGTCGGAGCTGGAAATCGCAAGGCAGAATGTAGGCTCGATAGGACATAACATGTGAACATACAGCTTATTCAGAGATTCCTCCAGGTGAGGAATAAGAATCATGATCTTCTCCCATCGGATTTGTTGTTGAGGAGGAGGTGGGTGATCAGAAGCTCTTGGTTGTCGAGGCGATGACGTATTTGCAGCAGTTGAAGTTTCGGGTATCATAGAAGTCTCGGGGGCCTAAGTAGTGTGAATGGGTGTACTATATAGGTTTTGTAGCAGAAACTGGTCATAATCAACATTGTCGTCTTCATCAGTAGAAAAGATCAGGTTTACCTGGAGATTTATCGCACTGGCGGCTTTTTCGTACCATGCGTTTTCAGTCTCGGGGTCGATCTCAAAATCTGGATCAATCAGATCAAGTGTGGGCCTATCTGATGCAGAGTATGTGACCAATTTTTGTGTTTCTCCCTCAGGCTTTTCAACCGTTGGGTCTTCATCGTCAGAGATGTCCATGTCTATGACCATCTCGGCTAAGCTCAACTAGGCTTCAGGTTCATCGGTTGCAGTTGTCACAGTTGATGGTTCCGGTTGAACCGTTGTAGTAGCTTCCGTAAGGATCGGGGCGGTCTCGGCTAATCGTAGTCTTTTATTCTCCCCCTCATAGTGATCAGGATCCTCCTGATCATCGTGCATTCACCTTAGACCGCCGACTTGACTTTTGCAGGTTTCTTCCATGGAGGTGACTCTCTCGGTTAAGATGGTTAGAGCTTGCTGAACATCTTTGAGAGTCGTGTCAAGCTGATCCATACGCGTGTTGACGGAAGCCAACTGAGCAGATGATTGGGATCTGAGAACGGAAATAAGGTCTGCTTCAGTCGAGGAGTCGATATCCGTAGTTTGTAGAAGTTGGGCTAGGAGCATGGTTTTCAAGGTATCCACCGAGTAAGTTGGTTGTGCAGGTGTCGATGGAGTGATCGGTGATGTTTCTGGTTCTACCATATTTTCCTTTCCTTTTATCAGACTTTTTACCTTGTCGAACTCGGTCTGGAACTCCTCCGTCGGTTTCTCCCTGACAACCTTTAGGCGTTGTCCAGGTATCCCTTTGACACAAAGTCGGGTAATATAACACCGGGGTCACTTAGAGCACTCGTTGAGGCAGCTACCTTAGAGGAAGAGCCACCTGTGGTCACAACTGGCATGATAGTAACTGTGGCAGGATTTCCACCTGATCCTTGTATTCCACTCGGAGGTGGACATATTACAGGTGTTCCGGTCGGGTCACTTAATTCACCGACGTTTAGAGTCTCAGCCTGTGTCCTAATGAAAGATTCAACATATGTAGCAAATGGATCTAGACTCGATTGTGCATTGAAAGAAGTCGAGAGTTGGGGCAGCTGCTCTCTGTTTTCAATACCTAAGCTCTCCGATTGAGAGAAATGTAGATTATGTGCTAGATCCCCGTGTTCAAATGAAACACCCATCTGTTGAGAGATGAGTGAGTGGCTTGGGGGGTTGTGTAATCGCGCCGCTAGGTCCATGGCGGCTTCTTCAATACCTCGTCCCAACGGATGACACGGGATAGCATATATGGTTACCTGGGCGACACCGGTTTGGATTCTCTCTCTAGCCTCTATATTCTTTAGGCTTGCTCTCTCGTTGTTTGTTTTCGATCTCAATTCCCTCCGTCTCACATGTTCTAATTCTCCCTCCGCTCTCCTTATGTCTCCCATAATAGGCTGTGTAGTAGGGATGAGTGGGGGTGTGGGTGAGGAGGACGGTGAATCGTTAGTCAAAGGTGGATGATGGCCGATACGGTGTGGAATTAGAATGCGCGAATGGCCTGGTCCGTATCGGTGTCTGTGCTATCAGATTCGACATTTTCGACCTGGGCGAACGGAGATATGGGCTCAGTGGTGTCCGTTCCGGGGTCTTCTTCGAACAGAGGGGTGGCTGAGACAAGCGAGACCTCGTGTAAGAGAGTCGACGATCCGGCTTCGTCAGATGTTCGGGTGGTATGTACGGGTGGCTGCTGGCTGGTTCCGGGTTGGATGGAATGGGTAGTACCGGCAGGCGTATCCAATGCACCACCCGCTCCTGTTCCCCTCCCATGAAATCTCAACACATCCCGTCCGGGAGCACCTGCTACCCGGACTCTACCTCCTCTAGTCCTCGGACCCTCACGTCTCTCGGTTCTATGTCCTTGGGAGGTCCCTCCGGCTCTGGCTGGACCATGGGAGCAGCTAACTCTCTCCTATATTCTAACAAACTCGGTGCATTGGGGTCCGCATGTGCCAGTAGGGCTTCAGGTAAGGGCATGGCTCTGGCGTCAAATGGGTTGCGGATCACAAGATACTGTAGATGAATGGGAGGACATACTGGATGGTTTATGCGTCGCGGTATCCCTGGATTCGCGTCCATGTGTTGTCTGACGGCCAGTGAGAGGAATCTTGGATAAGGTAGAAATTTCTTTTGCTTCGACCCGCCGAATTGCCGAATAGCCTGCACCATTTCGCGCCAGATGATCATCGCGAAGTCAACGTGCCTGTTGTAGCATACAGCATGCAATAGACGCAGGAAATCGGCTGTGCACTGGTCTATTCCCCTCCACCTGGATGATAGACACCTGTTCAGTATGGTGAACAACGTGTACCAGATGGGCACCAGATATTTGCGGTTGAAGGCTGATGGTCACTCGAGGGCGTGGTTGTAGCCGAGAGCGCGTACTTGAGCACACAGTGTTGCGTCATTGACCGCGAGGTCGTATGCTTGATGTCCGTCGGCGGTGGCTTCTGGTAGGGATAACAGGCGACGGAAATACTCAGGTGTGAGCGTGAAGGGGTGGTTATCGATACGCGCCGTGATGGTTTAGGAGTTGGCAGCCGTGACGACTTGGGCGGAGAGCCAAACTTGATAGACATATAAGACAGGGACGTCGGCCGTTGCAGTGAGGGCCTCACGGAGAGGGTGACCTAGTAAGATGTCCACGAGCACACGGTGTTGTGGTCAGAACTCGGCGGCGTCCAATTGATGGTTGTTTGCTTCCATTTCAATGCCATGGTCAGGGTGGACCAAGGCATTATCGGCTGCTTCGTCTATAAATTCCTCTTGAGGAGGAAGTTGCTCTTGAGGTTGTTGTTGTTCTTGATCCGCCATTTAGAATACCTGAAAAACAACAAAGTTAGCAAACTGGCAGATGAACAGTTGTCGGCGCGTACCTGTGCGATTAGTTGTTCAATCTGAAGCAGATTGAGTGCTGGCAATGAGAGAACAAGATACTGGAGTGTTGAAAATAGAGGTGTGTTAGCTCCAATCTTTATGTTTAAAGAAGTATTGAAAAATAGGGTAAGTGTAAAGACTCCGACAGAGCTTCTGCCAAGACACCGATAGAAGATTAAAGTGAAGTCTCCTCAGAAGATGTTCACAGAGGACAAGGCCACAGAGCCTCTGCCATACCTGACAGAGCTTCTATGGTATGAAGACTGAGGACTTAGAAGAATTCTGGTTATCAAGACAAAGACGCTCATGTCTCTCACGTGCCTCTGCTGTACGAAGATCCTGAAGATCATTCGTACAAGGCGTGCCCTAACAACTCCACGTGTCAAACTCTGATGGGTTTCAGCCTTAACAGATTTTCGGCGCACTACATTAACGTTGTACCTGTTGCAGTCCACGATCGTGTCTTTGTACCTTTAGTCCTCATGTTGAGCTCTTCTATTAAGCTTTGCACGACACACACACCCTTTAGAGCATAATTTTATTTAACCTTCGGTGTTCTTGGTGTTCTTATTATATCAAATACAGTGAATCATTGAGTTAATTATCTGTGTTATTTCCACTTCACGTATTTGATATTGTGTGTTTTTCTACATTTATAAAACGCTTCCGCACCATTACCTGTCTTGAACTAATAGATACAAATATCATTGTTGAGTAAAAACGGGATCAACAATTGGTATCAGAGCCATCCTTGATTTTCTATATCAAGAGATCCTCTCTTAGAATGATTTTTGGTAGAAACTTGGTTTGTCTTTAACCTGTTCTTCATATTTTCAAACAAACTCTGTTTTTTTCTGCCATTATCGACCAGTTCGACTTTGGTAAACCTACAAATTTTGTATTCTCGGTTAAAACTTTCCAATTTAGTGCATTGTTCAAGGTTTTTACCCTCATAAGCTCTTTTCTAATAATTTGATCCATCATCAAAAGGTTTTAAGTTCATACTCTATTTTCCTGGTATTTTCCAAAACCATTTAAAATGGCGAACACCAACAACTACTTTTCTGCCGGTTCCTTAACAAAACCACCCACTTTGCTCAGAGATGAGTACCCTCAGTGGAAGATACGAATGATTCACTTCTTCGAGGGCTCTGAAAAAGAAGTTCTGAAATATGTTTACAATCCTCCCCTCGTTCCTATGATCACGGTACCATGTGTACCTGCGACAGACGACACTCCAGAAATTCCTGAACACGAGAAACCTAAGACAAAAGATAAATGGTCTACACCTGACTGGGAGCAATACGAACTTGCTCAGAAGGCCAAGAGACTTCTGATAATGGCTATCCCCAATGACCTCTTCCAATCCCTAGATGCGTGTGAATCTGCATACGATCTATGGAAGGAATTGAAGAAACAATTGGATGGAGGGGCTAAGACTCAGAAAAATCGCAGAGCCCAATGTATCAATGAATATTACTCTTTCAAAGCTCTGCCGACAGAGTCTCTGCAGGCAACTTATGACAGGTTTAACTCTCTGATAAACAAGTGCAGGATGTTCGGGATCCACAGAACTTCTGAAGAGAACAATGTCATGTTCCTAAAGAGCCTCAATGAAGAATGGCTCCAGCTATCTATGACCATACAAACAAATCAGGACCTAAACACCTGGATTTATCCGATCTTTATGGAACTTTGGCAGCCCAAGAACCCCAAATCGCCCAGACAAAAACTCAAACTGCTGGGCCTCTGGCACTTGTTGGGAAGACAACAGAGGCAAAAGAGAAGCCTAAGAAGGAGAAAGCTGTGGAGGAGAAGAAGGAGAAGAAGAAGAAAGTGGTGATGGTTGATAGTTCTGAGGATGAATTGGTAGAAGAGGAGGAGGCAACTATGGCCTCGATAGCTAAATCTTTAGCTCTGTTGACAAAAGAATTTGGAAGAGGAGGATACAAGAAGAAGGGTTATGAACGTGATGGAAGGGATGATAGAGGAGAGAAGTATGAGTCAAGAAACCAGGGAAGAGAAGGTTCGAACGACCAACAGAGGTCGAATGATAGGAATGGCAGAGGTGGTGACTGACAGAAGTCTGACGACAGAGCTGGCAACGCTCCCTAGAACCAGGGATGTTTCAATTGTGGCAAGCCAGGCCACTATGCTGCTAACTGCAGGAGCAAACCAAACCGTCCTTAGAGAGATTCTGCTTTCTACAAAAAGAAAGCAGAATATTATGCTCAGAAGTCGCTAATGGTGAATCTGGAGAACTGGCTGTCAGACGAATCATCTGATGAAGGCGACAAGAACGCCTTGTTCTGTGGAATGGCAGAGGTCAGCTCTTCCGACTCTGATAGTGAGGTATCTACTTCTGACTCTTACTCTAATCAAGCAGAAGCTGATTTGCTTAAACTGACCATTGAATTCTCTGAACTTAAAAAGACATGCGATAATGTTCAAAAGAAGCTCACATTCTTTGAGAGAGAAGCTAGACTTCTCACTCAAGAAAAGGCAAAAATATTTCAAGAAAAGGATAAGATTGAAACAAATTGGAATAAACATCTAAATCCTTTAAAAGAAAAGATTAAAGAACTCAACTCTGCCTTAAAAGATAAATCTAAAGAGCTTATGGATGTTGAGAGCGACATAATGAATATTCTTGCTCTTAAACACTATTTTCAAAAGGAAAGAGAAGCCCTCCATCAATACCTACTCAAAAGAGACCTTTTAATGGAAAAAGTATCAAGATGCACAGATGGTATATGAAAAGATAAATACTCAAATAGGGAGACGGGGAATTGGCTTCTGTGATATAGATCCATACACTGGAACCAAAAGAGACAAGTCTCTGTCCTCTCTATTTCATATTGGAAGTACAAGAAAACCTGGATTTCTAAACCTACTCTTTGTAAGTAAAAGGCGAAAAGTCTCTGGGGAACCTCACGAGAGGAAACCTCTGAAGATGATAAATGTGTGGTATCAAAACACAGATCTATCACCTTCAATCTCTGTCAAAAGAGAATCCAAACCTAATAAATATCTGAAAACCTAAGACAAGATAGGAATCTTCAAGTTTGGTGACCCCGAGACTCAAACACAGGTTGCTTTTGTCTGCATGATAGACTCTGAAAAGAAACTATCGGCAGAGGCACCTGAGTTCAATCCTACCTCTTCAGAAGAAAAACTTAAAAATATCTCTGACAAGGAGTTGATGGAAATCGTGAAAAATAACTTTTATGAAAACTTCTATACATCCTCTGTCGGTCAAAACCTCTCTAATGAAATCTTAATAGATACTTCTTTTGACTTGGAAGATAGTCCCATAGAAAAGGAAGAAAGCGAGTATGGCACATGTTCTGAAAGTCTAGCCTCTGTCGAAAGAGAACTAAGTGACTCAACCTCTGTATATGAGGACGATTCATCCTTTGACGAATCTGAGACTGACTCTAAGTCAGAGATAGTACCTTGTGACTCAGAGGATTTTAAGCTATCTTCTGGAGTTCTTAACAGAATTATTCCTCCCAAGGAGAAAATCACAAGTGTTCCTATCTGTCCAGACTTTTTGGACATATGTATACAAGCCAAAACCTCTCTCAAGCTTGAGAAAATCAAACAACAAAAGGACATGTCTTCTTAAAATCCAACAAGTTCAAAGACTGCAAAAACCCTTAAGGCCTTTTAAAGAAAAACTAACATGGCAACAGAAGGGAAAGTGGGCTGAAAATAACAAATCTTTTTCTTCCGTGACAGTGAAACCTGCAGAAGTTCACCACAGAAGGGGTCCACAGAAGGCTACTCCCAACAGAGGATTTTCCAAACAACAATATAGCCTACATAGGTCTTCTTGTAATAGGAAGTCAAATGTTAGGATATAATGTAATGCCTCTGTGCCCCCATATAATGTTTTCAATGAAAAGTTCAAGCAAATCTCTTCTCACATTCATTATTGTCATTGTTTCGATCTCATGCATAAATTAAGCCAACACTTCTCTAGTCCACACTATTTCCTCTCTTTGCCCAAAAAGAATGCTAAATTCAAGGGAAAGAAGAAACAAAATGGTTATTCAACAGAAGTTAAAACCAAACCCAAGGATGCTAAGGCAACCTTGAAGACCTTTGACAAAAAGGGACCCATTTGGATATGGGTATCTAAAAATCTCTGATTGTTTTACAGAAGCAGTATGTGTCGATCTGGTATCTTGACTCCGGGTGCTCGCGGCACATGACTGGCGACAGAGATCTACTATCCTCTTACAAAGACAAACTCGATGGAGGATCAGTAACCTTTGGCGACAACAAGAAGGGATATATTAAAGGCTACGTAGTCATAAAAAAGGAAAACATAACAGTATGCAAAGTTGCATATGTGGATGGCCTCAATCACAATTTGCTAAGTGTTAGCCAACTTTGTGATACAAGTTTTGATGTGATGTTCAAAAGAACTTTCTTCTCTCTGCAAGGAGAAAAACAGGAGTCGAACTTCTGCGGGCTAAAAGAAAGGGAGATCTGTATCTTATGAACTTCAGCGTCAAGAACAAGAAAGACAAGCTCTGCCTTGTAGCCTGTAAAAATGAAGAAGCCTAGTTATGGCATAACAGGTTCTACCATCTGAATTTTCACACTCTAGACAAGCTTGTGAAACTTGACCTTGTTAAAGGTGTGCCGAATGTTAAATTCAGTAAAGATCATCTTTGCTCAGCAGGTGAAATGGGTAAGCTTAAGAGGGCTTCCCACAATGGCAAGATGTGTGTTGTCCTAGGCCTCTGTACATGCTTCACGTCGACCTCTGCGGTCCAATCGCTACGCAGAGCCTAGGAGGCGAGAAATACATACTTGTGGTGATCGATGAATACTCAAGATATACATGGGTGGAGTTTGTCAGAAAGAAATCAGATGTTCCTAACATTCTGATAAACCTAATGAAGAGGATTCAGGTTCTATACGAATGCAAAATTCAGAAGTTGAGAAGCGACAATGGCACAAAATTCAAAACCTCTGTCATTGAAGCATACCTCACAGAAGAAGGCATCTCGCAGAACTTCTCTGCAGCACGCACGCCACAACAAAATGGTGTTGTTGAACGAAAGAACCGAACGCTTGTGGAGGCTGTCAGAACTATGCTAACAGCGTCTCGATTGCTGATCTCTTTCTGGGCAGAAGCTATATCAACAACATGTTATACCCAAAATTGATCATCCATAGTTAAAAGGCACATCAAGACCCCTTATCAATTGATCAATCAAAGGCGACCAAACATCAAGTTCTTCCATATATTTGGTTGCAAGTGCTTTATTTTAAACGACAAAGAAGCTAGAGGGAAGTTCGATGTGAAAGCAGATGAAGGAAAGTTCATAGGATACTCTGCCACTTCAAAGGCCTACAGAGTTTATCTTCTGCAGTCTCGATCTTTTGTGGAAAGTATAAATGTCTCTTTTGACGATTCTTTTCAGAAGACTTCTGAACAAATCAGTTCAGAACTCGGTCTAAAGAAGGAATCCTATGGTATCTCAAAAACAAGAGAAGCAGACCTGAATCTGCTATTTGAAGAGATGTTCCTTGACGATATTGATCCCTATGCCGGAGCTGCCCGAGCCTCTGGAGAAACATCTTCTGCAACCCAGACTGAGTCAGGTATATCTCTAACTGGTCCATTAAATACTTCACCCTCTTCTGTGAATCATGCAGATGCTAATGCCGAGGGGGAGCGAACAGAAGATGACACAACCAAGGACTCTACTACAGAGGCACTGGAAATACCAACTCCAGCATCTACAAAGGAACCAATACCAGAGGAAAACGAGGATTCAGTCTCTACATCCTTAGAGGAACAAATTCCAACTCTAATCCCAGTTGTCCCACAAGCTGCAACACCAAGTTCAAGCACCAAAGTACCTTCCACTACAGAGGTTGCACCAGAACCACAGGGTGCAACCACAGAGGTTCAACTTGATGATACTAACGACCATCTTCCAAGAACAACACAGTGGACAAAAAGCCATCCTCCGAGCCTTATAATCGACGACCCTTCTGAAAAGGTCAAGACAAGATCAGCCACTGCTAATTTTTGTTTCTTTACAAATTTTATCAGTGTGATCGAGCCAAAACGTATCTCTGAAGCCCTAGATGATCCAACTGGGTAGATGCAATGCAAGAAGATCTTCTACAGTTTGAGAGAAACAAGGTATGGACCCTAGTTCCTCTGCCACGAGGGAAACAAGCAATAGGGACTAAATGGGTCTTCAGAAACAAGAAGGATGAGGATGGGGTGGTCATTAGAAATAAAGCAAGATTGGTGGCCAAGGGATATCGCCAAGAAGAAGGCATTGATTACGATGAAACTTTTTCCCCTGTCGCACGGCTCGAAGCAATAAGAATTTTCTTAGCCTTCGCAGCCCACAGAGGTTTTAAAGTTTTCCAAATAGATGTAAAATATGCCTTTCTGAATGGTGAAATCCAAGAAGAAGTATACGTCCAGCAGCCACCAGGGTTTGAAAGCTCCAAGTACCCAAACTACGTCTACTATCTCGACAAAGCTCTGTATGGACTGAAACAGGATCCAAGAGCATGGTACAAACGTCTTTCAACCTTTCTTCTCAATAATGATTTCGACAGAGGTACAACCGATACTACTTTGTTTTACAAAAGAAAAGGTGATGAGATTCTGCTTGTACAGATCTATGTGGATGACATTATTTTTGGGTCTACAAATGCACAACAGTGCAAAGATTTTGAAAACGAATGCAGAGTGAGTTTGAAATGAGTATGATGGGAGAATTAAACTTCTTCCTAGGACTCCAAGTAAAACAATCATCAGAGGGAATTTTTATAAACCAAGCTAAATATGTCTCTGACATTCTTTCAAAATCCAGTCTCTCTGATGCCTCTATAATGAAGACCCCCATGGCCACTGGAAATAAGTTATACTCAGATCCAAATGGCAAATCTGTAGAGTGCAAGCTCTACAGAGGCTTGATTGGGTCCCTCTGTGCAAGATATCAAGCTAACCCAAAGGAATCCCACCTTATTGCTGTAAAGAGGATCTTCAATTACCTTAAGGGAACCAAAACTCTTGGGCTTTGGTATCCGAAGAACTCTTGTTTTGGTCTTAAGGCATACACAGATTCAGATTATGGAGGATGCAAGCTTGATCGAAAAAGTACCTCTGGGAGTTGTCAACTCCTGGGTGGTAAACTAGTCAGCTGGACTTCGAAGAAGCAGAACTGTGTGTCTACATCTACAGCAGAAGCTGAATATGTTGCTGTTGCTAGCTGTTGCTCCCAAGTTCTGTGGATGAAAACTCAGCTAAAGGACTATGGTTACACCATATACAAGATACCCATCCTCTGTGATTCAAAAAGTGCCATAGCAATCTCTGCCAACCCTGTACAGCACTAAAAAACAAAGCATATCGATATCCGTTACCACTTTCTGAAGCATCATGTTGAACATGGCACAATCGAAATGCACTTTGTGTCCACTGAATACCAGCTTGCAGACTTATTTACCAAGGCACTAGATGAGAAAATATTCTTTTTCTTGGTAAGTAAGTTGGGTATGATAAACATGAGTTGAATCCTCTGTAAGTAAGACTTGAGCCTCCTGTAAATATGTATATATTTTAAAACTCTTCTGTATGTAAATTCTTAATCATCAAAAGTTATGTACCCAACAGAGCTTCTGTGGGATTTCTCAGAGCCTCTGACAATCTCCATAGAACCTTTGGTGAGTTTGACCTATGTTATGTGCACTACTTATCTCACTTGATCCAAGAATAGGTCAAGGGGGAGCAGGAGGAGACATTGAATTGATCTGCAGAGGTTGATCATTCAAGGGGGAGTCAAAGAAGAGATGTGATCAATCAAATCCACAGAAGTCAGGTATTATGCCGAGAAAAGGTAAATCAAAAGGAAAGTGTCTCGCACAAAACCTTTTTCCAAAACAGTTTTTTAGAACTTCCAAATATGTCCTAAAAACAATGTTTCAAACAATTAAAATTTTGGATGATCACAATGTCTTATGAATCTTTAGTTATTAGAAATTTCCATTCATAGAGCCTCTGCTGGCTCCAACAGAGCCTCACAGCCTCTGTGAATGCAAATTTTGCACTAAAGTTCTATCGATCATTTGCAACTGCTTTTCAAACATCTTGGGTAAAGGTACAAGCTCGGAGGAGACAAAAAGAGCAGGTGTCAGACCACAAAGCTCACTCCACTACAGAGCTTCTGTCGTTTCTGATACTTGGCTTCTTTTGGAAATTCTGTAACATGTGGGTTATTTCTGAGTGTGACAGTCATTCAGAAAGAGAAACGCCCACGCGCCAAGCATTAATGGGCCGTGCACGACATCTAATTGTGCTCTGACACATATGACGTGGCATGTTTTCATTGGACGTGCATGCCACACGTTCTTCTGAAACGTCTCACCAGCTGTAGAACTCGAGTGCGGACCCCAAATGTTAATTGAATTCACTTTTTACCGTAGAATTCTATCCGTTTCTACCCCCACTATATAACCTCGTTCACATTCTTTCCTAATCCTTTTTACGAAATTACTACCATCATCTTCTCCGGCGAATCTTGCAAAAAACATGCAACTTCTATTTTCTACTCACCTTCTTCAAGCGTACAGCAATGGCGTCCACCTCCAACCCCCAGTGAACTCCCCAGCTCATTCTGAGCACTCTCAGAACCCAGAAATGGCCAGAAACCTAGAACAAGACAACTCCGGTGAATCAGCAGACTTTGCTACGACAACTCACCTTCAAAACTCCATCGAACATGAACACTTTGAACGTGTTCTTCCCTTAAAACCCAATGACCACTACCTGGTTCCCTTAAAAACTGCATTTGGGGAAGAACATGCCATCCTACTTCACATTCTGGAAAACCATTACCTTAACCCTCTATTAACCAAAACTATCAACAAAATCCCTGCCAGATACCTCAATCAATTCTGGCAGAGCTGCAGGTATGACCCAGAAGATAGACAGATCAAGGGCTACATCTCAAAACCTTACAAATCTGAATCCCTTGAACTCAAGTTCAACAGAACCATGTTCTCACCTGAGTTTGCTCTACCCACCAGAGGTCTTCTAGGCATAAAGAAGTACGCAGAGGAACCCACAGACACAGAGCTCTGCAGATTTGCTGAAATGTTGGGCTACAATGCCACACTGAAAAAACGAAATGACTTCAGAAGAAATAGGTTCCCACCTCTGTGGAATACTCTCTTCTCCATTCTCAACAGATGTCTAACTGGGAAAGTGGGTAGTCCAGACCAAACTTCTCACCAAGTCATGGCTATTATGTACGGGGTGTACTACGATCTACCTCTGGACTACGCCACCCTAATGATGCAGAAAATGGTTAACACCATTGACCGCAGAATCTCCTCCCAGAGGGCCAAAGGACCCACGACCGAAGATCTTCCCCTACTTCAATACCAGAGAATCCTAGGTGTCCTCCTAGAACATCTGCTACTATTAGAGAAATGGCCAATGGAGGGATCAACTGTAAAAATGTACCCTATGGCAAAGAACATCCCAACAGAGCACTTGGAAGGATACAGATTCTGCAGACTGATACGAGGTTTTCACACCCCGAGAATCTAACCGCAAGTGTACGGTGTCGAAATCAAGTAATAACGTACGGTAAGTACGAGTATCGAATCCACGGGAACTAGGAACTAAGTATCACAATTACTATAAGAACTATTAATTGAACTGTCGAATTTGGAAGATTGGTTTTAAACTACTTAATTGCAATAAGTAAACAAATCAAACACAAGACAAAACAGAAACAGCTTTGGAAACTTTGATAGAGAGAAAAATTGAGGGTTGGAAATCCTCAGGTTCTACACATGCAAACAATTGACTCAAAACAGTTACCAGTTAATCCCCTCAATGATTCCCAAATCTTTTAAGATCACCGTCGTTCTCTTTCGAACAACAACGGGTTTTATTTTGAAAAGGATAAGTTCAATCTCTCGATCTCACCTATGGATTCCAAAACACATTAAGTACGCGATTTAAATTTAAACTGGCTAGATTTTATCTCTCAACATCAACCTAACGGTTTAATTGGGACTAAAGCTTACTCGGTATATCTCTATCACCTTTCGGACTTTAGGTATGCAATTCCTAATTCTAAATAGCAATTAATTCTCCCGAACTCAGTTACTAACAACAAGTCAATTGTAAATTGGCCAAATTCACAAAAACATTAAGAACAAAATCACATACTTCATTAATTAGGGAAAACTGATAAAAGTTCAATTCAATTCGTCACATACTTACAAACCGAATTCATTCCAACCCCCAACACGAACCGGTTAGTTCATGTCGGTGGTAGATTCAAACACAAGAGAAAAAGATGCAAAAGTGTATGTAAACATGATTAATCGTGAAAGATGAAATCGTAATAAGAGTGATGAAAACTCCCTCCTCTCGTGTTCGTCTCTACGTTCCGTGATGAATGTCTCCTTAATCGGCTCTCTAACGTGGCAATGAGGACTCCGAAAAATCGCCCAGAATCGCCCCTCCGCTGCTCCCGATCGTCTGCCGTCTGAATGTTATCGAAAAGTGACCTAAAACCCGAAATAAAATACTGATTTTTGCGAAACAGTGGGTTACGCGACTTGCCACGCGACTTGCAAGTCGCGGGCTAAGTCGCGCGTATGGTTTTTGCAGCGTGGGTCGTCGTCTGGTTCGCGGTTCGGGTCCTGGTTCGGTCGCGGGTCTTGGGCTTGACTTTTGGGCTTCCGTTAGGCTTCGATTTGGGCTATTTTTAGCTTCTTTTCTCGATGATTGTCGCCTCTTAGATAACCTGTATAATTCACTAGAAAAGCCGTAAAATATACGCCTTTTTACTTGAACACAAGCCAATCTCATTGGTTTGAGAACCGAAAATAACGCCAAAAAGTGGCATTATCAACAACCCCAAACCGAGCGTTGCTTGTCCCAAGCAAATTAGCGATAAAAATAGAATAAAAGCACACAGTGAAATAATAATGACTACACAATTCCCAATCGGTACCAAGTGGTGCATCGGTGATTTCCCATACCCGTGAATATCTATCTCACTCTCGCCTCATTCTTATTTCGCTTGATCTATGACCTTCCATTGGGAGTTGAACTCGTGACTGTTCCGATTACGTTCGGGTTAGACTAGGTCCAAACATACTAGGGAAAACATTTCGCCTCGACCCTACCTCACGGGATACTCTCGTCTCGCTCGAACCTAGGTTATCGCACATGTTGTCATGTTGTCATGTTGTCATGTTATGGAGGTTATGTACAAGAATACGCAATAATTTCATGACAACTAACATGAAAGACGCACAAGTGTCCAAAAGATTGATCTCAGAAGGAATCAAGTACCAATACAGGGAATATCATTAGAGGTATTCGTAGACTCTAATCACGTTTTCCAAAAGATCATCCAGGTCTTTACAAGGGTTATAACGGGGCTAAGGTTAAGGCTTAGAAACGAAGGGTAAAAGGATCAAAGGTCCTCGGTGTGTCAATCATTCGCAATTATGAACTTTCTCCTCCACTTTCTATCACTTGGCCTTATTTGTCACTCTTGGAGTCACTTTGACTAACTTATTATGCAGCTCTAAGTGCTATCTAAGTACTGTATTTAATTTATTTTTTTTGGGACTTCATTGGTCCTCTTTTCTATATCTTTTCTATTTTTCGGGTTACATTGACCCGTTTTATTCTCATGACTGGCCTGTTCTCTTCTCTTCTGCTCTATCTCTCGTAGTTCATTACCGCCTCTAATTAACACACTTTCGGATAAGTGTTGGCTAAGGCTTTTGGCTAAAGGTTTACTGGTGGGTTTAGAAAGAATTAAGGTGCGTGTTTGGCTGTAAAAGGGGTATGGATACACACAAAGGGTGAAAGGGAACGATAGTTAAAAACAGGTTAAACAAAACACACAATGCCTGGAATCATATCTTAAGGTTCACACGATGTGGTCTACAATACCTTTACTTAATATCCCGATGTTCGTCTTTGCTACTCAATGCAATAATGTAGCGAGATCATTCTACATTCACGACAAGGAATTCGAAAAAGTGTATGTGAATTAAGTGTATAAATCCCTCGAAATGAAAAACGTCTTTTAGGCTCAAAACTCACAATCGGGTGGTCTCCACTAATGTCCCTAGTCATGTCCTTTCCCGGTCCTTCCCTAACGGTCACGTCACTATCACAAGATTCTTCCCACAATGGTTGGTCTCAATCATTCAAAACAAAAAAATTAGCTATTATGATCTAGACACTCAGAAGTGTAGGAAATCTACGTGCATAACTTGGGCCCAATGGGGCAACCCCAAACCTTACCCACACATTGTCCCCAATGTGCAAGTAAAGTCGTAGGTGATGCGACTCGAATCATTGTGCAGTTATTACAGTTAAAAAAAGGACGGGCAAAGCATTACAAAACATCAAAAAGAAATCCCAAAGTTTCTAATATGGGCACCCCAAACCTAGGCCGTGGCCTAGGTTTGCCAATAAAAGCCAACCCCAAACCTCGGTAAAACCGAGGTTTGCACAGGGTTAAAAGTGAGTGTGTAGATGTGTAAAAGATGAGGCACCCCAAACCTAAGTGAAACTTAGGTTTGTTGCATCTCGTGTGACTAAAATAGAATAAAACATCATACACCACTCGTTTAGCAGAAAGAGTTAGAACATACATGTTTGCCCGGACCGAGAGGATTTATTTGAAAGGTTGAGCATCAATCAGAGGAGATAGGGAGAACATGCAAAACAAAAGAAATCAAAGCACAAGACAAAATGCAGGAAGATGAAACACACAAAGCAAGAAAGGAATAAAAATTGCACGAAAAACGAACAGGGCACAAGGGACTCCCGCGGTTTAGCCCGCAACTTGCAAGTCGTGTGGCAAACCGCGTAACCTACTGTTGCAGAAAACAAACAGAGGGTCCCGCGGCTTGCTGCGCGGTATGCAAACCGCGTGGCAAGTCGCGTATGTCCCTGTTCCAGCTATTTTTGATTTTTCAATTTTTCGATTTTTATGGGTTTTTTTTCGGAAATAAAAACACACTCAAACTAATAATAAAAGGAAACAAACCTTGGTGGGTTGCCTCCCACCCAGCGCCTTATTTAAAGTCGTGGCACGACTGTGTGGTTTCAGCTCGGCTCGGTATCCGCTGACTCCAATCGCCCACACTTGCGATTCCCCGCGGATTGTTCCTCCTTTGGCCTTCCTTTATCAGCTCCGAGTTTCTCTTTGCTTCGTCCTTCCACTTTCTCGAACATCTTGCATATCACTCTCTCGCCGCCAACTCTGATGGTGATCTCACCCTCTTCCATGTCAATCAAAGCTCTCCCGGTGGCTAGGAACGATCGTCCTAAGATCATCGGGACCTCTTCATCCTCATCTATGTCTATCATCACAAAGTCTATCGGGAAGTAGAACTTACCGACCTTGACGAGCACATCTTCTATCACTCCATAAGGATATCTGATCGATTTATCCGCGAGCTTCAGCGTCATGTATGTTGGGCTTACTTCTCCCAATCCGAGTTTCCTGAAAATAGAAAGAGGCATTAAATTAATACTCGCCCCTAAATCACATAAAACTTTATTGAAAGAAAGATCCCCAATTTGAATAGGGATAGAGAAACTCCCTGGATCTTTAAGCTTCGGGGGAAGCTTATTCTGAAAAATCGCGCTGCACTCTTCAGTGAGTGCAACGGTGGCCTGGTGATCGATCGCCCTCTTTTTGGATAAAATTTCCTTCATGAACTTCATGTAGGAGGGCATTTGTGCCAACGCATCTGCAAAAGGGATATTAATGGTTAACTTTTTAAAAACATCTAGAAATTTAGAAAAATGAACATCATCCTTGTTTGCTTTCAATTTGTTCGGATATGGCACGCTCGGTGCTGCCGGCTTGGTCGGTGGTGTCATTTCTTTCTCCTTCGGCTTCTCTTTCCTCATACGCTCTTCATCAGCCTCCAATGCATCCGTGTCAATGATCTCCACATCATTCTCGGCTTCCTTTGGTAACGGCTCTCGTGTAGAGTCTCTAGTCAGTTCTTTACCACTTCTCAGGTATATGGCGTTACACTCCTCTTGATTCCTCTTTTCAGCCATGCTTGAAAAGGTACCGAGAGGTCGGTTTTGTAGGGCTTCAGAAATATGCCCCACTTGCCTCTCGAGAATCTTAATTGCAGCCGTATTCTGATCAGTTGCGGCTTTTACCGTGTTCACCGTGCTTGCTAAACCTTCAACCGTGCTGTCCATTTTCGTCATGAACTTCATCATCATCTCTTCCAGCCCTGGTTTCTTCTCTCCGGATGGTCCTTCGTTTCTTTGATTAAAACCTGGAGGACGGTACACATTATTAGTATGAGAAAAATTAGAAGAGTTAGACAAATTATCTGGCTGTGGTTGACCGGGCTGATTCCATGAAAGATTGGGATGCTTCTTCCATCCCTCATTATAGGTGTTCGAGAAAGGGTCGTTTCTCGGTTGGTTCCGGTTTTGCACAAATTGAACCTGATCAGGTTCCTGAGGATTTCCTCCATTCAGCCGATTTGTGATAAAGGCTAGTTGAGCTTTCAATTCATTCATCTCTCCCGACTCTTGAATACTCGCCACTCTTCTAACGGCTGATCTCGGGGTAGAAAAACTATGCTCGGCCAAGTTCTCAATCAGCTCGCACGCTTCCTCATACGACTTGTCCATTAGTGCTCCACCCGCTGCAGCTGTGATATCATTTTTGAATTGTGGGTGGAGTCCACTGAAGAAGGTCTGAATAATCACCCAACCTTGCAACCCGTGATGAGGACACTTCTTGATCATGTCCTTGTAGCGCTCCCAAGCCTCATATAGCGTTTCTTGATCCCATTGCGCGAAATGTGTGATTTTGGCCATTAGTTGGGCGGTTCGACTTGGCGGGAAGAATTTTTGAAGGAAAGCGGCCTTTAGTAGTGCCCATGTAGTGACTGAATCCGGCTGGATACTCTCTGTCCATGTCTCGGCTCGACCCTTGAAAGAGAAATCAAATAATCTCAGCTTTATGGCATCCTCGTTCATGCCATTGATCTTAAAAGTATTGCAAATCCTCTCGAATGCACGAAGATGTGCATGAGGATCTTCCGTCGGCGTTCCTCCATATTGGTTTTGTTGCACCATCACGATGGTGCTCGGTTTAAGCTCAAAATAGTTCGCTCCGATCGTGGGAGGTTGGATCCCTATACGTGCGGCTGCCACATTTGGGTTGGCAAAAGACCGCATAGGTACCCTTTCCGGAGGTGGTGGTGGATCGTTGCGCGGTGGTCTCTCATTGACAGGTCTCTCGTCACCCATTTGTAATTGTCGCTTAGCTTTGGTCTCTTGACGTAGGCGACGAGCGGTTCTTTCAATCTCTGGATCGAATTCTTCAATCTCTTTTCCTCGGGTCGTCCTTGGCATAAACCAAGTGGTACCTGAAATGAAAAGTGAACAAAATCAGCAACCCAAAAATTGAACGTGACAAAATAAAATAACAAGAAAAGAAAATGCTCAATCTAATAGCGCGTATAGCTGGTAGTGCTATTAGTTACAACTAGTTCCCCGGCAACGGCGCCAAAAACTTGATACGAGGTTTTCACACCCCGAGAATCTAACCGCAAGTGTACGGTGTCGAAATCAAGTAATAACGTACGGTAAGTACGAGTATCGAATCCACGGGAACTAGGAACTAAGTATCACAATTACTATAAGAACTATTAATTGAACTGTCGAATTTGGAAGATTGGTTTTAAACTACTTAATTGCAATAAGTAAACAAATCAAACACAAGACAAAACAGAAACACCTTTGGAAACTTTGATAGAGAGAAAAATTGAGGGTTGGAAATCCTCAGGTTCTACACATGCAAACAATTGACTCAAAACAGTTACCAGTTAATCCCCTTAATGATTCCCAAATCTTTTAAGATCACCGTCGTTCTCTTTCGAACAACAACGGGTTTTATTTTGAAAAGGATAAGTTCAATCTCTCGATCTCACCTATGGATTCCAAAACACATTAAGTACACGATTTAAATTTAAACTGGCTAGATTTTATCTCTCGACATCAACCTAACGGTTTAATTGGGACTAAAGCTTACTCGGTATATCTCTATCACCTTTCGGACTTTAGGTATGCAATTCCTAATTCTAAATAGCAATTAATTCTCCCGAACTCAGTTACTAACAACAAGTCAATTGTAAATTGGCCAAATTCACAAAAGCATTAAGAACAAAATCACATACTTCATTAAATAGGGAAAACTGATAAAAGTTCAATTCAATTCGTCACATGCTTACAAACCGAATTCATTCCAACCCCCAACACGAACCGGTTAGTTCATGTCGGTGGTGGATTCAAACACAAGAGAAAAAGATGCAAAAGTGTATGTAAACATGATTAATCGTGAAAGATGAAATCGTAATAAAAGTGATGAAAACTCCCTCCTCTCGTGTTCGTCTCTACGTTCCGTGATGAATGTCTCCTTGATCGGCTCTCTAACGTGGCAACGAGGACTCCGAAAAATCGCCCAGAATCGCCCCTCCGCTGCTCCCGATCGTCTGCCGTCTGAATGATATCGAAAAGTGACCTAAATCCCGAAATAAAATACTGATTTTCGCGAAACAGTGGGTTACGCGACTTGCCACGCGACTTGCAAGTCGCGGGCTAAGTCGCGCGTATGGTTTTTGCAGCGTGGGTCGTCGTCTGGTTCGCGGTTCGGGTCCTGGTTCGGTCGCGGGTCTTGGTCTTGACTTTTGGGCTTCCGTTAGGCTTCGATTTGGGCTCTTTTTAGCTTCTTTTCTCGATGATTGCTGCCTCTTAGATAACCTGTATAATTCACTAGAAAAGCCGTAAAATATACGCCTTTTTACTTGAACACAAGCCAATCTCATTGGTTTGAGAACCGAAAATAACGCCAAAAAGTGGCGTTATCACAGACCTCTGCGAACCGCACTTCTGGGATATGCTACTGGTGAGACCCTTAAGTTAGAATACATACGCAATCATAGGACTCCAGAACCGAGTCCTGTGACACCTCCGCGTCTAGGAGTCCCCTTAGGATCTAAGGTTGTAGATAGGATGACTGACGAAGAATGGGCAGTGGCCTTTGCTAAGCATGAACAAGTACAAGAGAAGTTTCATGCTCTGAGAAAAACAATTCTCTCCCCTACTCCTAAGAGCAAACCCTCTGCCACCACTTCCAAAAAGAAGAAAGCCCTCAAGGAAAAGAAAACTACAGAGGGCACCTCTACCAGTGCTGCCCAAACCCAACTATCTCCACCACATGCAACAGTGGTCGAATCCTCTGCACCTCCTCCTTCCTCCTTAAGACAAAGGGAAGAAGAGAAAACACAAGTCTTCTGAGGAGGGTGCCCCCAAACCAAAAAGAAAGAAGAGCAAGAAAACGAAGAAACCCTACACTCCTCTGCAAACCATCGCAGAGGGAGTTGAAATGGACGAAGAAATGGCAGAAGAAACCCGTGAACAACCTCTGCAATCCCCAACTCCTATCAACTATGCAGATCAGGGTGACTTCTCTGCTTTCCTCCGACGCTCTGATATTGCTGACTCTCTAGATACTTCTGGCAGGAACGCAGAATCCCTCTCCAGTCAATCAACAGAAGCACCAGACTTCAGAATCTCTGAAATTGATTCTGACTAGGATGAAAATGACCAAACCCCTAAGTATATTCAGGTTGCGACACCAGAAGTCCTACAGAACCCCTTCCTCCATCCTGGATATGATGTTCTAAGAAAGAGTCCAGAGGAAGAGGTAGCCACAGAGGATATGGTAGACTCTGAGATAAGGGTCGTTGACAGAACCTCAGAGGGTATCCTGGCACAAATACCATGACCTCTGCATCCACTTATCCAAAGCCTAGTTGGTTCTCATCCATCCTACGATTCCTTAGTATCTAGGATAGAAACCCCAGTGGTACAAACCACAGAGGAAATGGTTGATTTTGATGAAATAGAGGCTGGTAGAGAGACCCTTAGGTTAGGATGCTTAACAAAAGAAGAGGCAAGAAAAGATGCCGAAGATAGTAGAGGCACACAACCCCAACCAACTCCCAATGCAACCCTCATTTCTATTACCGCCAGTCTAGTGGCAGAAGGTAAAATTGAACAAGAGCAACACGGCTCGACCCCAACCCATACTGACCGGGCAGAGGAAATTCTTTCTACCTCTGTGCCAATACAAGCCGAGGAAACCATTCCAAGGGAGTCCTCTCCAAAGGACTCACCTTTAGTTCGTGATCCTTCGCCCCATATCACAACAGAAATCCCCACAGAGGAATTTGTTTCCTCTGCCACTTGCACACAACTAGGAACCCAAGGCTCTTCAGAGGATCTTAGTGCGCACATAGACGAAGGGACTCTAGACAAGTCCCCAAGTCACCTTGAGAATACTCATGTCCCCGTCTCTGGAGCGGATCAGGTCAAGGTTCTCAACAAAACCTCTATAGAGTCTGAAGCTGATAAAGCCTCTGCTCGAGGATTAGAGGGAAGTCCTTCCGCTCTCAACGTACAAACAGGAGCGAAATAAGGCATCTCAAGAACAGAGACTCACTCTGGTGATAGATTCATTCACCCAGAGGTTACACCAAGTCCACATGTGTCAAGGGATGAGTTCCAAACCCTTGTCACCTCTGTGGACAACAGGTTGAAAGGGTTGAAAAGCTCTTTTAATTCTTTTGCAGACACCACCACAAGGGCCTTAACTGATCTGACCACCAAAATCGACAACTTGTCCACAGAGGTGAGAAATGCCTGCGCCCAGATGAATGCAACTGCAACAACCTCTGCTACCTCTGCTGCTGTTGAGTTCGAGAAAGCCACAACCTCCGCCTTCCTGTCAAAGATCTACTTGAAAAGTTGAAGAAAGAGCAGTCTCCAACCTCTATGGGCCTTACACCAGAAGATCTGAAGAAGGCCCTCAAGCATGTCCAAGAGCTCACTACCAGGGAAACTCTAGCCATGAAGCCTTCTGTCTACATGACCAGAGCTCAACTCACAGTGTTTGGGCAAGGAATACTCGACCAGATGACAAAATTCATTAGAGCCTTCACTGCTGCCAACGCCAACTATGTCAAAGACTTCCGAGCAACTGTCGGTAAAATGCGCTTCAACACAGAGGCAAAGGTCCATAACCTTCTTGGCATCTGCGATGACTTGTGCGCTAAAATGATAGCCACAGGTGGCACTCCACTAAAGAAGCCATAAACGACTTGCAGAGTAGAAGGTACGACAGACAAGGGTCAGGATGACTCTGATGATGACTCTGATGGTCCATCAGATCATCATGGGGGGGGGGAAAGAGAATCAAGGTAAAGCCAACAGAAGACCACAGAGGCAAGACCCACCTCTATGGAAACAACCTCTATACCTATAGAAGATCCACCATCTACAACCCCCAAACAAACTGAACAGTTTCAAATCCTGACATCTTCTGAAGAAGACCAACCAACCCCTACACCTAACCCAATAGAAGACAAACTACCTTCCCCAACACCAAAAACACCACAAGAACCCAAAATACCATCACCTACACCAGAAGCTGAGAAGACAAAATCTCCATCCTCCACACCCAAGAGCATCATAAGAACAAAATCTATTGCTCGGAAACCCAGAACCTACCTGAAGAAACCCGCACCAACAACTGAAGAGGTTCTGAATCAGCTGCAACAAAGAACAAAAGACAGAGAAGTACTCAGAGCAGCAGACAGAAACCAATTCACTACAAGCTTAAAGGTGCATCAGTTTGTCAACACCAAGTTTCCAGAAGAAGAATCTTCAACCCCATCTCCTATAAAACCATCTGAAGAAGCTCCTTCAACCAAGTCCTCAGAATCACCCCCATCTAAGCCCTCAGAAACCCAAAAGACAAATCCTACAGAGGCAACCCCATCTCAACAAGCAGAAGAGCCTAAGGCCAAGGACAAGGGAAAGTCCATCATAACAGAGGAACAAAAGAAGAAAAAGGCAAAGCATCAACCTACAGAGAAACTGATGAAAAGCGCTTTCGATGCATATGTGACACCAAAGCCAGAAGAAGAAGACTGGGCTTTCGGTGTTACCCCTCTGTCAATCATACCTGCCCTGGATCCAAAGGCAAAACCTACAAAAGACAGGGTGGCCCAAATAAAAGCCAAAATGGATGCTCTGCACAGGCCCATGCCTCCACCCGGTGCACTTCCATGACAAATGGAAGAAGTGGTGTACAGATATCTATACAGCAGAACTATCAGAGATCCTCTACCACCATCCATTCAAGACCCCGAATTCCGTGCTGAGCTGGATCACATCTTCAACAGAACAACACCCAAGCCTGTCAACCAAGTCTACTCAATCTCCAAATCGACAAGGTCATATACTGTAAGTTCTCTCACACCAGAACCACACCTAAGATTTACTACAACGTCTATAAGGTCAAAAGAGTGGACAGAACCGAGAACCAATTCTCAGATGCTGATCTTAGAAATCTAAGCCCCTACGACCTACCCGACCTTCTGAACTGGACAAAACATAACTTCACAACAGGAGATGCAGTTCAAAGGGCATACAGGGTGATCAAGTAGGGCATGCGTAAGAAACTTCTACTATACAGTCTGATCGATTTCCAAGTAGGACGAGATCTTGGAGTGAGAAACCTAAGTCTTAGACCACCAGAAGATGACTGCCCATCCTCTGCCATACCAAACTCAATCATCACATTCCCAAAGGTTGGGTACGTCTATCAAGATCCTGCCGATAAGTCGAGGCTTTTCCTAGAGATTGACTGTCAAAAGTATGCAACAAGTACTTTGACAGAGTTCAGAGCTAACCTCATAGAGCACAGAGGTACGGAGTTCATGGATCAAACCCTTGCAGATAGACTGATAGAGGTCATCGACTCGGTAATCAACTTCAGAACCCTCTGCATCAGAATCTATCATGAGCTTAAAGAAGTAGGATTCGACAACAGAAAGTTCGACGACTTCCCAGACGCAAGAGTCTGATATTCTCAACCATCCTCTGTTCACTTTTCATATCACACTGTAAAAAAATGTAAATTCCTCTGGCATAATCATACAAGAAGAGTAACTTTCAACAGAGGTCAAATACCTCTTTTCGTGTTCTTAGCATAGAAAATCATGCACTTTCAAATTTTTTATTTTTCAATACTTAGGGGGAGATTGTTAGCTCCAATCTTTATGTTTAAAGAAGTATTGAAAAATAGGCTAAGTGTAAAGACTCCGACAGAGCTTCTGCCAAGACACCGAGAGAAGATTCAAGTGAAGTCTCCTCAGAAGATGTAAGCAGAGAACAAGGCCACAGAGCCTCTGCCATACCTGACAGAGCTTCTGTGGTATGAAGACTGGGGACTTAGAAGAATTCTGATTATCAAGACAAAGACGCTAATGTCTCTCATGTGCCTCTGCTGTACGAAGATCCTGAAGATCATTCATACAAGGCGTGCCCTGACAACTCTACGTGTCAAACTCTGATGGGTTTCAACCTTAACAGGTTTGCGGCGCACTACATTAATGTTGTACCTGTTGCAGTCCACGATCGTGTCTTTGTACCTTTAGTCCTTATTGTCTAGAACTTGTCCTCTAGTGAATAGTATAAATAGAAGGCTCATGTTGAGCTCTTCTATTAAGCTTTGCACGACACATACACCCTTTAGAGCAGAATTCTATTTAACCTTCGGTGTTCTTGGTGTTCTTATTATATCAAATACAGTGAATCATTGAGTTAATTATCCGTGTTATTTCCTCTTCACGTATTTGATATTTTGTGTTTTTCTACCTTAAATATCTCGTTAGTTCTTATAAAACGCTTCCGCACCATTACCTGTCTTGAACTAATAGATACAAATATCATTGTTGAGTAAAAACGGGATAAACAAGGTGTCCGGACAAAACACTTTGAAACAGAAGTTTCCAGACAAGGGTATCCGGACAAACATAGTATCCGGACAACCAGAGTGTCCAGACAATTGATCTTTAAAGGCATAGAGGTTTCCGGATAAATGTTGGTTATCGGACACCTCAACAATCCGGATAGTTGAACTTACCGGAAACCCTAAGGTTTCCGAACAACTAGGGTTACCGGATGATGGTGGTGTCCGTATAAAATATCTTACCCATAGTGGTGTCCGGACGATTTGAATATGTCCGGATAGTATGAAAACTATCCGGACAACATCCGGAGGAGTTCAAACATTCTAATCACAACGTCAAGAAAGTGTTAAAACATTCTAGCAGTGTCGATATTAGCATATGTGCACACGAAAGCATGTAGGTCGACCTGAACTACACCGATTTGACTCGAAATCGTAGAGACGAAAAATGGGTTTTTGGAAACCCTGATTCGAGCAAATCTGTGGTCGATTTTTGTGTATAAGTGCATGAGATGTGCTCATTCGAGATCGTGATAGATAATAGTGAATCATACCTGAGTTTGGGATGAAAATCGAGTGAGAGTCGTCGATTTAGTGAGTGTCCGAGTGAGAGAGAAAGCGAGAGGGGTTTTGGGTTATTCGAAGAATCTGGATAAATAAACAGAGTGGTGTCCGGATTCCTTATATATAGGGGACCGAGTTTCCGGGTGGGTCATTCGGATACCCATTCGGTCCGGATAGGTGTCCGGTCCGGATACCTATCCAGAAGGGGTATCCGGAAACCTGTCTGGAAACTCGGTGTTTCTGAGAAACATGCCCCTGTTCTTCCAGTTTTCAAAAAAATAGTAGTCTTATGATTTTGAAAGAACCATTCCTCGCTCCCTCTAGAACTGAGCATGGGGATTTCTCTGCTCCCCCTCGGATTGTGCATGTGTGTGCAATGGGGAGACGAACACACAAAAAAATACTTTTACACAGTTTAAAGAAAAAATGTTGTGTTGCTCCCCCTCAAATGATGAACATATAGGCATATGCTCCCCCTCAGAATGTACGCATAGCGTGAAATGAAGCACACTTGGATTATCCACACAAAAAGGCTTTTGACTGTTTAAACAACAGTTGGGTGACACTCCCCCTCAGGTATAGAATGGACTTACCTGAGACTAGTCCGTGCTCCCCCTGAACACATGAACAACTTGTGAAAGCACATATATCATTATTGGAATTAGACGACAGTAATTAACAGAAAAGAAAACACACGTGGAAAGAAAGCAAACATATGAAATCTACGTAATTAATACAGAGATTTAACCTAACGATGTATCTGATACAAGTAGAATACAGATGCGAGAAAGTGTATACTCAATCATCTAGAGTGTGAACATCACATGACGATTAGACAGTTTCTCATAGTTGTATGGAGCTTGTATCGGGCACACAGTCAGATCAAGTCTTCAAATTTAGTATACCTAACCTGGACACTAGATAATTAAAGCATTTTTCGTCCAGGGGTTTTGTAAACAGGTCTGCTAACTGATGTTCTATATTTACAAAGTAGAGTTCGACTATACCTCTTTCAACGTGATCCTTGATAAAACGGTACCGAACGTCTATGTGCTTCATCTCTGTATGCTGGACCGGATTACTGGATATTGCGATAGCGCTCTTCGAGTCACAGTAGATAGGCACCTTGGTGTATGTGAAACCGTAGTCCTTGAGATGTGTGCGCATCCAAATCACTTCTGAACAGCAGCTTGCGACGGCCACGTATTCCGCCTTGGCAATCGACGTAAAGACACACTGCTGCTTCTTGGATGCCCAACTCACCAGACTATCGCCCAAGAACTGCACATGACCCGATGTGCTCTTCCGATCCATCATGCTGCCCGCGTGATCCGCATCCGAATATGCTGAAAGCTCAAAACCTGTCTCTTTCGGGTACCACAAGCCAAGATCAGCAGTACCGCGTAAATACCAAAAAATTCATTTAACAGCGATTAAGTGAGACTCTTTCGGTTTTGACTGAAACCGGGCGCAAAGAAATGTCAAAAACATGATGTCCGGTCTACTGGAAGTTAGGTACATTAAAGAGCCAATCATTCCCCGGTAAGTTTTACTGTCCACATCTTTTCCTTTAGGATCGGCGTGTAACTTTATACCGGGTGCCATGGGAGTTTTCATCGGTGAGGACTGTTACATCTGAAATTTCTTAAGAATATCCCGGATGTACTTGGCCTGATTTATGACCCGGTCGACAGTTGTTTAACTTGAAGACCGAGAAAAAAGTTCATCTCACACAACATACTCATTTTGAAAAAAATTCCCATTAATTTGGCAAAGTTCTTAGCAAACGGTGGGTTAGTAGAACCAAAAATTATGTCATCGACATACACTTGAACTAATACTATATGACCTTTTTCCTTTTAAATAAAGAGAGTTGTATCGATTTTACCTCGTGAAAATTCCGACTTCATTAAAAACTCTGATAACGTATCATACCAGGCCCGTGGAGCTTGCTTCAAATCGTAGAGTGCCTTGTCTAGTATGTAGACATGATCAAGCTTCTTCTCATCCATGAACCCGTCCGGTTAAGATACATACACTTCTTCCTTGAGTTCACCGTTGAGGAATGCGGTCTTCACATCCATTTGGAAGACCGTGAAGTTCTTGTGCGCGGCGTATGCAAGGAACATACGTATTGCTTCGATTCTCGCCACCGGAGCGTATGTCTTGTCATAGTCGATCCCTTCTTGTTGACGGTATCCCTTGGCCACCAGACACTCCTTATTTCGTACGATGATTCCGTCCTCGTCCTTCTTGTTCTTTAAGATCCATTTGGTGCCGATCACCGTCTTGTTAGATGGACGTGGGACAAGTCGCCATACTTTGAGGGCCTCGAATTGGTTGAGCTCCTATTGCATGGCCATGACCCAGTCCAGATCTTCGAGTGCTTCACGGACGGTGGTAGGCTCGATCTTACTCAAGAATCCAGAGAAGAGGCAGAAATTGGCCGATGCGCCTCGCGTTTGAACTGGAGTGGAGGAATCACCGATAATCTGGTGCAGGGGATGAGCTCTTGTCCATTTAGTGGTGTGTGGACGCGGCTGCTGAGTAGAGTGTGATGTGTCCGGATCCACGGAACCACCAGTCGGAAAGTCTTGTACGGTTTCAAGTGTAGCCTTAGTAGCTTCTAGTTCCGATGAAGTCAGATGTTGATCTATGAGTGAAGTCGATGACGAATCTTCAGGAGTGATCTCTGGGTTTTGTACTAGTTCCTTCGGGGGGATGGTAGTATCAGATGACGTTGATGATGAAGACTGAGATGTCTCCACAGTGATTGATGGAGTACTAGTCGAGGGCGGCAGACCGGAGAGATTTGCCGAATCCTCGATTTGAGCAGCTTAAAGTCTTGGTTGCGCTGAGACACTATGGGTAGAAGCATTAAACATATCATCATAAAAATATTGAAGCAGTAAATCTAAATCAGAAAGATGAGCATTCGACGTAGATGCGTGATTCAGATTTACCGCCGTTTGTGTAGATCCCGATCGTGAAAGGTCGGAAGCTAACACACCAGTTAAATCGGGTTCTGAACTGATTTGTTCAAAAGCTAAGTCCGCGGCTTCATCGAATGTCACGTTTACACTCTCGGTAACGGTTTTGGTCCGTTTGTTGTAAACGCGATACGCCTTATCCTGCATGGAGTATCCTATGAAAACTCCTTTGTCTGCCTTCGGACTGAATTTTACGAGATCATCCTTGTCATTGAGTACGTAGCACGTGCATCCGAACGCGTGGAAATATTTGATGTTTGGAACGCGGTTTTTCATGATCTCGTTCGGTGTCTTGTTGAACCGCATATTAATCATGGAGCGGTTTTGCATGTAGCATGCAGTTGGCACCGCTTCGGCCCAGAGAAATAATGGCAGCTTGGACTGAGATAGCATCGTGCGAGCGGCTTTGACGAGGGTATGGTTGCGTCTTTCCACCACTCCCTTTTGTTGAGGAGTGTGTGCCGCCGAGAAGGTTTGCGAGATACCGACAGAAGTCAGGTATTCGTTCAATGATTGATTTTTGAACTCCGTACCGTTGTCGGTCCTGATGGTCTGAACTTGCTGTCGAAGGTTCAGTTGTATAGTCTTCAAGTGGTTGATGATCAGCTCCGGGGTTTCGTCTTTCGAGCATAGGAACTTCACCCACGTGTAGCGTGAGAAACATCCACCATCACCAGGATGTACTTGCGTTTGTTGATGCTCTGAACACGCATCGGTCCACACAAATCCATATGGATAAGTTCGAGGGACCAGGACGTGCTCGGAGCGACCTTCGGCTTGTGCGTCGCTCGCTTCATTTTCCCCATTTTGCATGCCCCACATAGTCGATCCTTCACGAATTGAAGGTCGGGCATGCCTTTCACGTGTCCGCCAAGCACCAGTTTGTTGATACTCTTGAAGTTCAGGTGCGAGAGACGTCGATGCCAAATCCATGCTTGTTGGGAATTGGCCTTTGAGATCAGGCAGATAGAATTATTGGTCTTCAGGGATGCGTGGTCGATGGTGTAGAGGTTGGTCTTTCGCTTTCCAACCAGTAGCTCCGTTCCGTCGTCTGTGAGAATGCTACACCTTTTGGCTTTGAATCTGACCTAGAGATCTTTGTCGCAGAATTGGCCGATACTGAACAGGTTGTGTCCCAATCCCGCAATGTATGAAAATTTCTTTATCGTGATCTTGTCTTGGACAATGTCGCCGTAACCCAAAATCGGCGCCTTGTCATCGTTTCCAAATCTCACGTCTTCGCAATATTGTTCCTTGAAGTTCGTGATTAGCTCCCTCATTCCGGTCATGTGCTTGGAGCATCCAGAATCTAAGTACCACACATGACCGTCATGCAAAACGAGATTAGCGGACTTTAGGTACCCATTTGAAAATGGGTCCTGGAGGGTTAGGTTTTACACCTTTCGGAGGAACCTGTTTTGAAGCAGGTTGCCTCTTGGGTGTAGGTTTATCCTCAGTAGGAGGAACCCGTTTTGAAATGGGTTTCCTTTCTTGCTTGGGTTTAACCTCTGATTGGGGACCCTGTTTAGATTTAGACTTCTTTTTGTTTTTCGGGGTCTATGATTTGGTTTTGAATTAAAGACATGATACGAACCAAACCAATCAGGTGAATTCCTAATATCATCAAAGTCATTCCAACCACAACTAGAACAACACATGCAATCATGCGATAACTGAATTAATTGCTGAATAGAACAAAGTTTAATTGGAAAATTAACATCTTGTTCAACAAAATCATTCTTATGGTTCAAAGCACAATCATGCATGTTCATTCTAGGATAGAAAACAGTATTAAATGACTTTGACGCCTCTTTCTCGATAGATTCCTTAGCTAGCCACTTTTGTTTGTCCTGTTTACCTCGGCCAGTTTTATCTGAAACAACATTGACAGCATGGTCAGTGGTTTTTGAGTAAATTGGATTTTTATCAGGCGATCTATCGGTCTTTTGCCTCGGCTGTGATTGTTTTTGAGAATGTGACTTAGTTTTAGAAAGCTTAATCACAGCTAGGGTATTTGTTTTGGAACATTCACCCTTTTGAAAATTGACCGGTCGATTGACTACTGGTCACAGAAAGTTAGTATGACTTGGAAGAGGTTTGTCGAAGGGGAACGATTCAAACTCTTCATCAGAATTGCCTTCGCACTTCATAAATTCAGAAAAATTGATATCCGGACTTACTGGACTTGGATCGGTCGAGGAAGGCGAGGAACACTTTGTGCCTGTGTATTTCAGGGAATTTGGTGCGGAAGCTGTTTGGGCAAAAAATCACGTCGCCCGACCACGACCAAAACAGGTAAGACGCATGCCCTAAGCTATATCTTGTATTAAGATAAGGTCTCAACAAGAACCCAGAAAACATCCGTCGTCTCCCGTAAAAGGTAAGTCGTACGTCCCCCATGACGCTCGACCATAGCATCGCCCGTCCCGTACGACCATCGCGTAAGATCACTGCACCTTCGACCAAACTAACGTTAACCATGACTGTTACGTTTGTTAAGTGTTTAATGCAAGAGTCAAAGTCATTAAGGAGCAACGGATATAACCGACGCAACCATCAACGATCGATAGCCGTAACGGACGAAGATCATCATGGATAATCACTCCGACAACCGTTACAGACCATTGCAACCGTTATAGCTGTTAAATGAAGCAATCAATGAGCTAATTAAAGCTCCCGAAGATTATAAATATCAAGCTCAATCAACATTTCAATACATCGAATATCCGGCGATTAACAACCGAAGCAATATTCAAGAACACCTGTAGTGAAGAACCATTATTCTAAGTATCGCTCTCGATGCACGACAACAGCCCTCGACCAGCAGTTCGCACTTTATTTCGTACACGACAAACACCTGTTTTTACGTTCAAACACTTGTACTTTACATTTCGAAGCATTTTCTTCATTTGTATTGTAATCACTGTACGGTCGACACCAGTATCCAAGAACATCGCCCTTGATTGGCGACCATAGTATAGCAACGACACCCACTGTCGTCCGCAGGTTTTTTCCTCGTTTAAGGTTTTTCCTGCGTCATCAAATCCCTTGTTTCTTTATTTTTATCCTCGTCGCACGTTTCATCGAAAGATTCTTTCTTTAGTTGTTTAAGTCCACATCGACCTTAAGTTATCCCTTTGGTGCGATTTTTGGCATTAACAGTTTGGCGCCATCCGTGGGACTACATCTAGAGAAAATCCTCGACGAACGTGCATTCTACTAATAGTTTCTTGGAGTTTCTTCTATTTTCTGTTGCAGGAAAATGGCAGCCCCTGGAAATCCGCAGCAAGCCGTCGCTTAGATGTATCAGGAGCTCGAGGTTGCCAGGAATCAACTCAATGCAATGGCAGAGCAGAATCGCAGAGCAGCTGAAGAGATCGCGCGGCTAAGGAATCCTTTTGGACCCCAGAATGGTCCTAGACCATTCATCCAGAATCCAGGTCCGGGACCAGGCCCGTCCGTCTAGAATCAGCAGCCGGGTCCGTTCATTCCGAATCCCCAGTCTGGGCAGATTCCCCCTCAGCACATCCGACCACCACCCTTGAACAACGGATCCCAACCATTGCAAGCTGGCGCCCAGCCGTTTCAGAATGGATCCCAGCCGTTTTCTCAGCCGTTCCAAAGTGGTTCGCAACCTTTCCAGCAAGGATTGCAATCTTTCCAGCAGAGATCGCAGCCATTTCAGCATGGACCACAATCGTTTCAGAATGGACCGCAGCAATTCCACTATGGGTCGCAGCCATATTTTGTTCCATTCAACGGGGACACCAATGGTTCGTCACGTGGTAATGGCACTAGTCCAGGGACCAATCCCTTGACAGGGGCAAATCCTGATCTTAACGATCCCGTCGCCCAGCGTTTGAAGATGTTAGAAGACCAAAATGAGCGTGTCCTGTCCTTGCTCGCCAAGTTGCCTGGGGCAGCCGTGCCTGTTGACGTCGAGCCTCGCTCAGGGTATCAGGCATCGCCCTTCATCGACGAGATCGCCACCGTCGAGGTCCCAAAAAAGTATAACATTCCTGCCTTCACTCCCAAGTATTCGGGTGTGACCGATCCAACCGAGCATGTCGCGCAGTATAAGCAGCTCATGTGGACAATCTCGATTCCACACATGTACCAGGAAGTATGCATGTGCAAGAGTTTCGGGGTGACTCTCACTGGTCCAGCTCTCCAGTGGTTGATCAATCTCAAACCCAAATCTATCGGGTCGTTCGCCGAATTGGTCAACCAATTCTCCCGGCAATTCGCCAGCAGTCGTAAGATGGAAAAGCAGACTAGTGATCTGTACTATGTCGTGCAGAAGACCAATGAGCCTATTCGAAATGATCAGTATCCGCAATTGTGACATCAAAACTGCGGTCGAAGCTTATAAGCGTGGTATAGACGATAGTTCAGGTCTATATATCGATCTGACCAAGTATCCCCCAAATACTTTCGAAGACGTCCGAGGTCGAACCTTAGCATATATGAGGGTCGAAGATGATGCCGCCTTTCGTCGCAAGCACACTGACGACAAGAAGTCGTTAGGCGTCAGAAAGCATGAGTTCAAGACAAAGGTTGTTTCCAGAATAGAGCCAGCGCGCCAAATTTCAAATGTTCGTTTCAAGACGAAAGCAGAGGCCAAGACCGCGACTAAGTTCACTCAGTACCCCAAGATATCCTCTTACGGATTCAAAGGATCTGCAAAGGACTTAGTCAGAGCTCTGAAGACCGCTTCAGCTACCATTTGATGGCCAAAGAAGTCCGACCTGGACGATGCTAAAAAAGACAAATCAAAGTGGTGCGACTTCCATGCCGATCATGGTCATGCGACAGACGACTGTATCGCATTGAAGAAGGAACTAGCATATCATTTTCCGAAAGGAAATCTCAAAGATATCATCGACGATGTCGCTATTTCAGCTAACAGACATCGAACGACGACCCCCGAGCATGCGAAGGTCGTCAATTGCATCACCGGTGGTTCATATGTGTGTGGTCTGACGTATTCAGCGGCCAAGCATCATGCCAGTCAGGCGCCCGATGATCGGCCTATTCCTCGCTCGTCTAGACCCGAAGCTGATTTGGAGCTAGAAGCCATGAAGATTGTGTTCGACCACGTCGACCTTGGCGACTCGTATCAGAAGCATCACGACGGGTTGATCATTCAGATCACGGTCGGTAATTGTCTAACGCGTCGAATCTTGATCGACGGGGGCAGCTCAGCAAATGTTATTTTTCTCAACACCCTCAAAGCCATGGGAATCGATCACTCGGAAATCACCCGACGTTCGACGACTTTGGTCGGTTTCAATGGAGAAGCGACGAGCACCTTCGGAGAAATAATCTTGCCCGTCTACGCCGGAGGAGTCAATAAGCAGACCAAGTTCAGTGTCATCGATTGTGCGTCGGCCTATAACATCATCTTAGGACGACCATGGATCCATGATATGAAAGTCGTTCCCTCGACGTATCATCAAATGTTGAAATTCCCTACGCCATGGGGAATCCAGGAGATTAAGAGTGAGCCAAAAGGCGCTTGTGAGTGCTACAAGTCTACCTTGAAGCCGCGAAAATAAACCAAAGTCACAAGATCAGGCTCTCGACAGGTTCGTTCCTCTATCCCTAAATTAATATCTTTTTCACAGAGATAAGTCTAATATGGTGCCCGGTCGCACGACAACATAGTCAACGCAGGACAATATTTCTCCGTGTCATTCTGTCATTTAAAACCTATCTTTTCCTCCCAAAAAGAATAAGGTAATAAATGACAGGGGGCAAATAGAGAGTGTCTGAAATGGTTCGTTCTCTAACACTTTTTTCATACGATTTTTTCTCACAAAACGTTTACTGACTTAAGCATCGGAGGGTCGTTGGTTAGCCAACGACCAACCCCCGACATCATTTTATCGCAGGATCGCACGAAAATAATCATTAAGTCTACTAGATGACTTTAAATTCGCAGAATCGCACGACATAAACAATCAGGATTTTCTTCCCTGACCATCCCTCTACAGGGGCATACGACGCAAATTCCTCGTACGATCTCGTCGTACAATCGCAAAGCCTAAATAACTTACATCTAAGTTTCTTAGCTTTTATACCCTGAATGGATGCTTTAATCGCGTGTTTTTATTTGTTTTACGTTCTTATTATCGTATTACAATGAGTGCCTTAGTCGCATGATTTCATATGTATCTTATGTTCGACTTTATAATCAAATGTGATTCGAATAAAGCATAAGCAAAAGATATATTCATTAAGTAAACCATTATATACATACTCGATCCCTGATTGGTCAAATGGCAAAACAAACAAGGAAAGGAAAATTCTAGACGGCAAGGGGAACATCGGTCGTATCCCTGCTCGATGTCCCGACCCGAGGACCTTCATCTACCACTCCTCCCGCATGAATCTCTTGCAGTTCATACTGAGCATCGAAAAGCTAGATGGCTAGCTCGTCAGCACGCGCCAAGGCAAACCTCTCCCTATCTAAAGTCGCCTTCTCTCTCTCCAACGCCACAGCTTCTCTTTCAAGGGAAGACGCCATCAACCATTCAACTTTCGACATCCCAGCGTGTAATGCCAATGACGACTGGAACGTCTGAAAAATAACACAAGAAAATATTAGATGACTAAACGAACGAGACAAGTCATGAAAGATTGACACTCACCGTGAACGCCAGACTGGCAACTTGAGATCCAAACTCTCCGGCCGGAACTCCACGAAAACGCTCCCCGAAAGACGGGATCAAATACTTCCCCAGATGAGGGAACGACGTCGTCCCGTCTAGGACACCATCCGCCATAAAGTCAGACGGCAATGTAAAATTGACCGTCATAACTTTGGCCGATGATCCCTCGCCCCTGTCAGCAGGCGTTGGGATCGACACTTTGGACACCGGCTTCGTCACCGTCGCCAGAAGCGCATAACTTGCTGGTGTCGCGTCCGTTACGCCAAAACGGCTAGATGACGCCCTCGCCTCCTTAGGCAGAACAACTCCTGATGAGTTATCAACCCTAGACGACGGTTCCCTCAGGACTGTCCTCCGGGTTTTCTTTTCGCTCGACCCAGCTGTCGAAACATTTTCACCCCGAAGGGCAAGCATAACTTGCTCCCCTCTCGCCCTAGAGACCGATTTCCTCTTGGTCGGCACTGATCAGGAAATACATGAAGCATCAGGCGGATAGAGTAAACAAAGTAAAATAAAAACTACGGTACGTTTACCAGTCGCTTCTTCCCTCTCATCCTCCACTCCCTCTTCTTCAAAATCTCCCATCGCGTCCTCGTCCTCGGCCGCCGGTTGCCACGTGACGAAAGATCGATCATCAGTACTATAACTCAGGAATCTGTCGACATTGGCTCGAGAACCTTCGTTCGGGTGCAAGGCGTCGTACTGAATCTCTGAAGACGACAAAAAGCAATGAGTAAATAGAAAGCGGAAGAACCAAGCAGTGACATATATCGAAAAAGCATACCTCCCATGTTCCAGTCAGGACGAATCCATTTGCTATTGATGTCAAGCGAGTCAGTATGCACGAATACATACCTCGATTTCCACCCACGATCATTGACGCAGTTCCCAAAACCAGGGTGCGGCCACCCTTAAACTTGGAATACGGAATGTAACGCCAATTCTTGTCTCTCTTAACATGATAAGCCAACCATAAATCATTCAGGGTCATAGGTGGATCCCACTTTGCAGACAATCGCTCGATAACCAGAAAAACCCGCCAAAGTTGGGGCATCAACTGCCCTGGTGACAGGCCAAAATATCGCATGAAATTCTTAGATAAAACCGAATACGGCCACTCAAACCCTATTTTGAAGGGATACTCGTATATCACGAAGCATCCTTCGGGACAATTCTCAGGACGTATATCCCCTGGAATGGTTAACTCTACTTCCGCAGGGATCTTCACTAGACGCCTAAAGGCATCTAAATGCTCCTGACTCACGATAGAACTCTCTGGTTCAATCGACATTGTTTATCAAACGAAGGAGACGATCGATAAAAACCAAAGCGGAAGAGCAATACGTTATATAAACACTCTAAACCTCAAACAATCTCTACTAGGCCGAAGATTTGCAACGATTCGAGTAAGTTCGGACGAAGAATGGAAAGGAATCAAGGCGAAATCTCTTCCCAAATAAACACCTCGAAATATAGCAAGAAAAGATCCGTCGTGATCTTTATTTATACAAACAATCGCATCAAATAGAATCCCTGGATGACCGCCGTGCATCCCCGTCCTTTCGCATGCCCGCCCGGATCTTCGACACCTGTCCTCGACAGCTTGTAAGCATCATCGTACGTCAGCATGATGTCACGACCTCGTTCCTGTTTCGACTTCTCGTTCAGTTAGAAGCGGACTAGTCTAGTTCCAAGACGATTAAAGGTAATTTTCCCTTGCCTTATTTTCTCACGCGTCTGATTGACAAAATTTAAACTCGAATTTACCATCCTTCTTTCAAATTTTGGGGGCAAACTGTTTGGGCAAAAAATCACGTCGCCCGACCACGACCAAAACAGGTAAGACGCATGCCCTAAGCTATATCTTGTATTAAGATAAGGTCTCAACAAGAACCCAGAAAACATACGTCGTCTCCCGTAAAAGGTAAGTCGTACATCCCCCATGACGCTCGACCATAACATCATCCGTCCCGTACGACCATAGCACGAAGATCATCATGGATAATCACTCCGACAATCGTTACAGACCGTTGCAGCCGTTATAGCTGTTAAATGAAGCAATCAATGAGCTAATTAAAGCTCCCGAAGATTATAAATATCAAGCTCAATCAACATTTCAAGACATCGAATATCTGGCGATTAACAACCGAAGCAATATTCAAGAACACTTGAAGTGAAGAACCATTATTCTAAGTATCGCTCTCGACGCACGACAACAGCCCTCGACCAGCATTTCGCACTTTGTTTCGTACACGACAAACACCTGTTTTTACGTTCAAACACTTGTACTTTACATTTCGAAGCATTTTCTTCATTTGTATTGTAATCACTGTACGGTCGACACCAGTATCCAAGGACATCGCCCCTGATTGGCGACCATAGTATAGCGACGACACCCACTGTCGTCTACAGGTTTTTTCCTCGTTTGAGGTTTTTCCTGCATCATCAAATCCCTTGTTTCTTTATTTTTATCCTCGTCGCACGTTTCATCGAAAGATTCTTTCTTTAGTTGTTTAAGTCCACATCGACCTTAAGTTGTCCCTTTGGTGCAATTTTTGGCATTAACAGAAGCTAGGAAAAAATCAGATTTTATATTTGTTAAAACACCCTTATCTTGAGACTCTTTACCGTCTTGTGAAGATAATTTTCCAATGAAAGCTTTACACGAGGATGTATCGAATGAGCTGGAGGAAAGTTCGGGTGAAATCTGCTTTTCATTTTGGAGTAGGTCAATCTGCTCTTGGAGTTGACCATTTCTCGTATACTCCTTCATCGCTTATGTTGCCAAGGCAGACAGTTTTGATGTGAGCTTGTTGATTTCACACCAAAGGATTTCCTGTCCTTCATCCGATACAGGTTCGGTCTTCACGGATTTAAGATTCTCAAGTTCTGTGATAAGCGCTTGCTTTTCCTTTTGAAAAATTGACATTTCCTTCTCGAGTGACTTCTCTAACTCGACTATTTTTGCTTCCAACACGAGAGGGGGAACATAGAGTTTAAACTCAACCGTGTCCTTCTTGGGTTCGGTTGCTTGGACCTCATCCTTTTTGGAGGAATCCTTGGGCGTCACAACCTTATAGCCGTCAAAATAGTCATTCGAGAGGTATTTCTTTGGATTTTTCTCATAATAATAGTTTAAAGGCTCGTAACAAAAAGGAAGTTGCATTTTAGTCGTGTGTTTGCGCTTATATTCCTCAGTTTCCTCTTCCTTTTCAGGTTCAAGAGGACCAGTCCATTGTATCTTAAACTCTGGATACCTTTTGTCCATACCGAAACACCCAAAATCATGAAGAGTAGGTGTGAAGTGGATACCCTTTTTCAAGTAATGTGGATTATCGTATCCGATTCCCCATTCCTTGTTAAAGTATGTGAATTCCTTGGGTTTATTCATATGAATGGTCTGGTCTGTTTGGCCCATTTTGTGGATTTTGGTTTGTAGATCAAATATTTTATTGACAAACTCCTTGTGCTGAATTTGAAGAGCAGAGCATTGATAAACAATTTCTGCTTTCTCATTAGAACACTCGTCTAGTTGTGAATGTAGTTCAGATATCTTGGCCCTTAATTCCTTGGGTGCTATTGAAAGATTGTTGCACTTTTCTTTTAAATTAGCATTTTCGGACTTGTATTTTTCAGTTATCCGCTTTTGAACATCTAGCTTTTCAGTTAAGGATTTAATTTCAAGCAGGTGTTCATCAGCGGTGGCCTTGTAGGAATCTATCTGTTTAGAAAAAGATTGCATTTGATTAAAAATATCTTGATGGATAGGTTCACATACCTGACACAACTTTCCCTTTTCTACATCAGCAGGAGAGTGGCAGCCCATAAAAGCATCAGCACCTTCAGAGTCGCTTTCACTATCAGATCGACCCAACCAGTAGTCATCTTCAACAAATAGAGCTTCTCCTGCTTCCTTTTTTATCCCAATGCGAGCTTTGCCTTGTAGTAATGTGCATTCTTTACAAAAGGCTTTCTACAGTCTTTGGCAAAATGACCCAACTTCCCGCAGTTGTAGCATGTCACGGGTTCATCTTTCTTCTTTTATGTCTTGCGGTCATCTTTCTCAGTCTTCTCCTTCCTATCAGAATGGTTGTGTTAATCTGACTTCTTCTTGCGTTCGTATTTATCCTGATAATCATGACGCTTGTTGGAAGAAGTGGAATAACGCTGATTATTGGACGTGGGCTTTTTGTAGAACTTCTGTTGTTAGAATGATTTGGAGAGCAGTGTCATTGCTTTCTTAATGGCTGTTAATTCAGGATCAGAATCACTGTCCTCCTTTTCTTCAGATTCTGGCTCAGATTCGCTTGGCTCTTGGGCACGTTTGGAACGACGGCCAGATGATTTGCCTCGTTTAGAAGACATGAGAGCTAGTGTATCAGCATGTGGCTTGGATGCAGACTTCTTTTCGTTCAGAATCTCCATCACTTCATCTTCGTCCTGAAGAAGCATCTCATAGAGCTCGTGGATGCCAACGTTTTCCATCAAGTGGTTGTGCTTGACGTGAGATGCGAATACTTTCCATTCAGGCAAGAGGTTATTGAGAAACTTAAGCACGTTCTCCGTGTTAGAACAAGTGATGTGGTTTTTGTGTAGCTCGTTGCGAAGGAGACAAAAACGTTCATAGGTCTGGGAAAGAGATTCGCCGGTGCGCTGCTTGAACCCATCAAACTTGGTTATACAACTGATAATCTTCAGTTGGTTCCCGACTCTGCTCCCGCGCATCATTTTCTCCACTTGATCCCACATGCCCTTCGCTGTCTGGTTGTAGCTGTCTATGGCTGTGTAGATTGGGTTAGGTAGAGCCTGAACAAGGTACCTCTTGGCATGCTTTTCTCCCTCAATCATGCCTCTTTCGTCTACAGTCATTTCTGAGAGTGTCTTGTTCTCAGTGTGAGCTTCACCTCCTGCTACTGCAGCTTGAACGGTCTTCACGGGTGTAGGAATTGGTCCATGACATAGAGCTCGCCAAATGAACTCAAAGTTGTCTTTGGACTCGATGAAGATTATGAATCCGTCTCGCCACTGGCTGTACTCACCTTGGTAGAGGAAAGGTGGTTTAGAGTCGGTACCCATAGCGAGAGCGTCGCGCGAAGACATCTTATGATGCACTGACGTGATCGTCAGACGATGATTCGATTCAAAGTGAGATCCTAAAGCAAGGCACTAAGAGTGATGTCCTAACGCAGGTTCAAAGAGCGATTTATGTTAAAACAGGTAAGAAATCGACTAGACTGAACTTACCGGATAGGAATCCGAATATAAGATCTCTGATCTGGAAGTGGCCGGATCATATTGTGTGTGAAGGTGTTCAATCAGCAAAATTATCTGGATAAACGAAAGTGTCCGGATAAACAGAGGTTTCCGGATAACAAGAGGTTACCGGATGATCTTAGTTTACCGGATAAATTATAGTTACCGAATGAAATGAGTTTCCGAATGAAAAATATGAAAAGCAGAACTTACCGGATGAAAATGGGTATCCGGATGAGATGCTTTCCGGAAGAATGACTTACCGGATATCAGTGTCCGGAAAGAATCAATTTACAGGAAACTTTGAGTTGTCCAGATAAACTAGTTTACCGGAAACTTTGGGTATCCGAATAAATTGTATCCGGAAAGGTTAGAAAAAAAGAACTTACCCGGAAAGATGAAGCGATGTTCCGAAAAGCTGGGTGGTATTCGGAAAGCATGGATGTGGTGTCCGGATACTGCGGCTGTGATTTCAAAAATCGATGGAATTCGACTAGGGTTGCTTAAAATCAATCCTGAAAGGTTAGAAACCTAACAAAACACAAAACTAACAATACCCAAATCGAATTTAAAGCAGAATAGCACAATTTTAACAGAAAAATTCAATTTTTGTGATGAACAGAAACCAAAAATTACGAATATGAATCTGCTAAAAAACTGAAAAGATGATCGAATTAAGTTACGAAAACTTGTAGAATCGCTTATAATGACAATGCTAACGGAATGCAATAAACGAGAATAAGCAATTTTACCAGAATCAAAATATGAAGTATCAAGCCAAGAACACAGTCGCAAACTTAAACAAAATTCTTACCAGAAACTTTTTGTTGTATGCTCTGATACCAATTGTGAGTTCCAGATTAGTGCAACGAACGATAGAAATCAACAAGTAAGAAGCAATCAATATGATTTCAAATGGTCATCCAATTCACTTTCAATATTGAGAGAATTACAATACGATTTCAGAAAGTGTAAAATGATAACTAGCCTAAATTCTAAGACTAACACACTTTATATACCATGGGCCCAAAGCATCAAGCCCATGGCCCGTTACACATTAAAGGCTCAAAATAAGAAATAACAAATTAGCCCTTGAACTTCTATTCAACCTGATTTTAACCCTAACACTTGATGTCAGTGAATCAATTTTGTTCAGAGAGTAGATGATTAATAGAGTTATACAAATTCATTGTATCACTGATCAAATGTGAACCGCTGAATATTTTACTCTTCGAAGTTCAGCATTCCAAGCTCGCTGATGAGAAAGTTAAATCTTGTCTCATCAAGAGGTTTGGTGAAAAGATCAGCTAACTGAAAATCAGTTGGAATAAAATGAAGTTCTATATCACTATTCATCACATGATCTCTGATAAAATGATACCAGATTTCAATGTGTTTGGTCTTTGAGTGTAGCACTGGATTATTGGCTATAGCGATGGCACTAGTGTTGTTGCAATAGATTGAAATTTTGGATAGCTGAAGGTCATAGTCCAGTAGTTGATTTCTCATCCACAAGACCTAAGAACAACAGCTTCCAGCGGCTACATACTCAGCTTCAGCAGTTGAGGTAGACACTGAGTTTTGCTTTTTACTTGTGCAACTCACCAGCTTTCCATCCAGGAGTTGATAGCCTCCTGTGGTACTTTTCCTATCCAATTTGTATCCTGCAAAATCACTATCTGAATAGGCGATTAGATCAAACCCTGAGTCTTTGGGATACCAAAGACCTAGGTTAGGAGTACCCTTAAGGTATCAAAAAATTCGCTTTACAGCGATCAAATGAGATTCCTTAGGTTCAGTTTGATATCGTGCACACAAACAGGTTGCGTACATAATATCAGGTCGGCTAGCTGTAAGATACAGAAGAGAGCCGATCATCCCACGGTACGTCGTGACATTAACAGGTTTTCCTGAAGGATCTTTGTTTAGTGTCAGCGGCGGTGCCATAGGGGTTTTCATAGCTGCGCTCTGAGTTAAATCAAATTTTTTCAGCATATCTTTAACATATTTTCCTTGGTGAATGAAAGTTCCTTTTTCACTCTGCTTGATTTGAAGACCAAGGAAATAGGTTAGCTCACCCATCATACTCATTTTATATTCAACTTTCATTCTTTCAGCAAAACGAGTACATAGGTCAGGGTTAGTGGAACCAAATATAATGTCATCAACATATATTTGAACAAGAATAATATGACCTTTTACTTTCCTAAAAAATAGAGTTTTATCGATTTTACCTCGCTTAAATTTTTCAATGTGGAAATAGGAAGAAAGATTGTCATACCATGCACGAGGAGCTTGCTTTAAGCCATAAAGTGCCTTATCCAGTTTGTAAACATAACCCGGATGCTTAGGATCTGAGAATCCTGGAGGTTGTTCCACGTAGACTTCTTCATTCAACTTTCCATTGAGGAACGCTGATTTAACATCAATTTGATAAACCTTGAAGTCTTTGTGTACAGCGTAAGCTAAGAATAGACAAATGGCTTCTAGTCTTGCCACTGGGGTAAATGTTTCGTCGTAATCTATACCTTCCTCTTGTCTGTATCCCTGAGCAACAAGAGGAGCCTTGTTGCGGGTTACAGTTCCATGTTCATCCAACTTGTTTCGATAGACCCATTTTGCCTATCACTGACTTATCGGATGGTCGAGAAACGAGCTTCCAAACCTTGTTTCTTTCGAATTCTGCCAGCTCTTCTTGCATAACGCTGACCCAGTTTGGATCTCTGAGGGCATCATCTGTTTTCTTTGGTTCAATCAGAGAAATAAAGTTAACAAATAAACAAATATTACCTGCACTTCGTCGAGTCTGAACACCAGCGTTTGGATCACCAAGAATCTGATCAATAGGGTGACTTATAGTCCATCGCTGAGCCGGAGCAAAAGTCACTGACTCAACCTGAACTTCTGGAGGAGCTGAAGATGAGGCTTCAGCAACTTCTGGTATATCAGCTAAGAGAGGAAGAGGTTCAGATGTCATTTCATTCACTGATTGCTGAGAAGTAGATGGTATGTCTGAGATAGAAGGTTCAGAAGCAGACATAGTGTTAAGAGGAACAGCTGAGACCCATGATGTTTCAGCTTCACTTGTCTGCATGCTTGGGATGATAATAGGATCATCATCTTCAGCGGTATAAGTATGAGATGGAGGAGTGGGAACATCTTCTGAATCACCAAGATGAGAAAACATCCATTGATTCAGTTCTTCAGTATTAGCAGAACGTCTAGAGTTCGCTGAACGGGATTCGTCAAAGGTGACATGGATTGTTTCTTCTACAGTTTGTCTTCTTCGATTGAAGACTCTGAAGGCTTTGGAGACTGAAGAATATCCAAGAAAGATTCCATCATCAGCCTTAGGATCAAATTTTCCAAGGGCATCTCTGTTGTTCAGTATGAAACACTGACATCCAAAGATGTGAAGAAAGCTTATTGAAGGCTTTCTCCCATGGAAGAATTCATAGGTTGTCTTTTTGAATCTTTTGACTATCAGCGACCTGTTTTGAGTAAAACAAGCAGTGTTGATAGCTTCTGCCCAAAACTGAGTAAGTAGATGAGAATCGCTGAGTATTGAACGTGCAGCTTCGATAATAGTTCGATTTCTTCTTTCAGAGACTCCAATTTGTTGAGGTGTTCTTACTGAGGAAAAGTTGTGAGAAATACCCTTACTTTCAAAGAAGGAATCAAGAGAACTGTTTTTGAATTCAGTCCCATGATCACTCCTTGTTGAGCGAACGGTCATGTTGTCCAGTACTTCCATTTCCTGACAAAAGTGACGAGTTATTCAGGGGTGTCACTCTTAGAACGGAGAAACATTTCCCAGGTATAGCGAGATAATTCATCAACTATGACCAATGTATATTTCTTTCCAGCGAGGGATTGTTTGTTAACAGGGCCAAACAAATCCATATGGAGAAGTTGTTGAGGAGATGACACTGAGGAAACTTGTTTACATTTGAAGCTTGCCTTGGTTTGTTTCCGTTTCTCACACGCTGAACAAAGAGATTCCTTGGCGTATGAGTGTTGAGGTAGACCAGTAACTAACTCTTTAGAAGAAGGAGTATTCAGTGTCTTGAAGTTGAGATGGGAGAGCCTCTGTTAGTGCATAAAATGTATTCAAGATTTAATGTATATTTGTATAAATGTGAATAGTCAAATGTATTTGTCAAAGTCAAAGTAAGGGTGTTAAAGGGTCAAAGTCAAGGTATTAAGTGAGTTAGTCAAAGTGTATAAATAGGATTTGTAAAGGAGTTGTCATGGTGGAAGTATCATACGTTGAAATAGAGATGAGTTTCTAGAGAGAGAAAGTGGATCTCAATCTTATTCTTTGTATTCTTTCTCATCTAATGAAGATCTCAATGTGTTCTTGATTGTTACTTGATTAAATCTGGGATCACAAGTGGTATCAGAGCCTAATCAGTCCGAATTATGCACGATTTAAAGATTTTTTTTATCAATTTTTGAGAAAACTGAACAAATATTGTGTTCTTGAGATTTTTCATAAAATTTCTCAAGAATTCGAAATTTTTGGATTGAATTTGTGTTCGAGATTGATGTTTGTTCTTAAAAACTTGTGTTTTGTTGATTTTGAACACTTTCCAATTGAAAATTTTGGTTTTAAATCAACAAATCAAGTTTTCTTAAAACAATTTTTTTTTGAACAGTGATATGTTCGAAATATTTTTTTTAGCAAACAGTCAATCACATATTGAGTTGTTTAATAATACCAAACATTGTTCCTCAGATCTGATTTGTATTTCATTCTGTAGTTGTTTACAATCTTAAGATTTGAAGATCATCAGCAAATCATAGAGTTGAAGCAGATTTGGGCCGATGATGTTCTTCAAAAGTTTCTATTTTGATGGTTAATCGATCCACATTTCGACTGTATGTTTGATAGTTTTTCATCCACAGATCCATTCGTTTTGGAATTTGAAGTATACTGCAAGTTTTTGTTTCGAAAAACAGCAAGAAATCGATAGTTTTGATGAGTTGAAAGAGTTCACCGGAGCTCTCGCCGGATTCTGGAAAAGTCGCCAGAATCTGAGAATTCAAAGTCGTACGATTCATAACTGTCGTATACGTTTTGTACGACTTGTACATAACTATCGGACGTTGAATACTCATAACTCTCGTACAACACAATACTCATAACTGTAGGACGATTTGGCAGATTTGTTGTCGTACAAAATTCTAGTCGGACGATTAATTTTTTTAGTCGTACAATTGTCGTACATTGTGTTCTCCGATCAAAATTCTAGTCGGACACCTCCTAGCCGTACAGAACTTCTAGTCTAGTCGTACAAACCTGTAGTCGTACAACTCTCTTGTCGGACAGATCAATTAGTCGGACAACCGGGAATTCAAAGAAGTGTGATTCTTGTTGCATGATCGATTACAACTTGTTGCATTCGATTTTTTGTTGATTAAGAAGCACAACGCAACAAAAATCGTCGATTTTGGTTGAAAATTGAAGGAGATATCGATTTTAAAAATCTGCAGGTCGACGTGGGTGTTGATGATGAACAGTAATTTAACGGACTGTCGTTAAGTGTCCGTTAAACCTGTTACAATATCGGTCCTTTTCCGTTATCTCAGTTAGTCCGTTATTTTCATTACAATTTTGGTCCTTCTGTTAGTAGAGTAGTTAGTTTTGTTAAGTGTTTAGTTAGTTTTAGAGTTTGTCAAAGTTAGTCCCTGTAGTTGTATTTTTATACTTTGTCATTTTCAGTCCTTCTAGTTTAACTTTAGCATTTTTACAATTTTGGTCCTTGTACTTAGTGTTTTAGATTTTTACATTTTTAGTCCCTATTTTTAGTATTTTTTTCATTTTTTGTCTGTTTTATCAATTTTTACCTGCTATTGCTCGAAACTGATATTTTTTTCTTATTTTTTGCAGGTTTGTCGATTTAAAGTCCAGTATTCCGCATTAATTTTTTGGAATTAATTTTTGAACAACAAATTCTATAATTTGTTTTTCAAATTTTAATTTTTGAAATTTTTTCTGACTTTAATCGATTTTTTTCTGATTATCGTGTGTGCATAATTCTACTTCTCACGAAGTATCTGACAACGATCATTTTTAATCTTTTACAGGTAACAATATCTGAATTTCAAAGTTGGTGGTGTGATTCACAAAAGATATTCCATTTAATACAGAAACTTGAAGAAGAAAAAATAAGTGGTGGCATACTACAAGGCAATGTTTTTAAATATATGGCCGAAATTGAAGAACAAAGTAAAGATATTAGTCTTTATAGAAAAGCACTTGCTAAACTGCAAACACAAGCTGATGTGAAGAAGTTCACTGAGCTTCAAAACCAAGTGACAAGAGACAAAAAAGAGTTTGAGTTAAAGGAGAATTTGTTAAAAACTGAAATCGCCGATCTGAAAAAGAAGCTACCTGATTTGGTATCACGAGATGATATCAAGGAGATTGAGGAAAAAACAAATTCTTTAGAAGCTGAAAACGCTAATCTAAAGAAAAAGAATAGTGAGAGCGAACTTTCTTTGAAAAATATTACCTCTCAAAACACAGAATTTTTGGACAAAATCAAAGATTTGGAAAAGAAGCTTTATTTGAGAGGTCAAACTGAACAAACAATTTACATGAACAAGCCAAGGTTAGTGAGTTCTGTTAACAAATATTGGGGACTTGGTTACGAAAACCCAAAGCATTTGGCCAAATCTATCTTTACATTGCCTACATTGTATAATTTCAAATGTTTAAGACATGCACGATATTGGCCCGAATTTGAAATTCCTTGGACTGGTGAAAAGGAAATCTTAGAAGAGGAAACAAGGAAAAGATCATTAACAACTCATATACAACTTAAATTTTGTTATACTCGTGAGACGTTGAAGACTCTCGACAATCTAAATGGACCACTTCCAAATAACTATTTTGACATTTGTGCTACAAAGCCAACCACTCAACAAGTCTTTGAAATTAAGAAATATGTTCCTACATTGGTTCTAGAAGGGAAAATTGTTGAACTTGAAATCTCCCTTGCAGAACAAAGGATCAAATTTGAATATGAAAATGATCTCCTTTCAACTGTTTATTCAAATAGTTTTAAGGAAATTTCTTCTAGTTTCAAAGACGAGGTGGAAAAGAAGACTGTTAAAATTGAACATTCTTTGATCAAAAAGTTTTTTGTTTCATCAAAGAGCATCTTTGATGCTAAACAAAAGATTGATCATAAATGTATCCAACTTTCTAAGAAAGTGGCGGATCTTGAAAGTATTCTTCTCTCTGGGCATACACAATTTGAAAGTGAAACGGCCAATTTTGCAAATGAAAGCAAATCTTTTGAAGCAAAGATAAATGTACTTTCCAAGAAAGTAAATGATTTGGAAATTATTTTGGAAATTGAAAGAAAAGAATTTACAAAGAACAAGTGGGTTATTTTTGAAAATTCTTCTTTTGAAAAAAGATTCTGATGGTGATTTTCAGTCTAACCTTGTTTCCAAGGAAAATTCAAAGTCTGAAGTTTGTGACAAAGGAACAACTTGTGAATTTGATATCTCAAAGAAGCTTCCTGACCATAATGCTTTGATTGATGAAAAGATAATTGTTTTGGAGAACGAAAAGAAAGCTCTTGAACATAGATGCATAAATCTTTCAAAACAAGTTTCTGATTTTGAGAAGGTGTTATTTTTAGAAAAGGAAAAGCTTGAAAAGGAAAGAGCATATTTTGAAAGTGAAAGAAAAGTTTTTGAATCAAAGAATAGTGAACTCTCAAAGACAATATCTGACTTGGAAAATGTTTTGGAAGAAGAGAGAAAAGAGTTTGGTGAAAAGAAGAATGCTTTTGAAATGGAAAAGCAAAGCTTTCATAAGAAAAACATGAATATTTTTAAAGACATATCCGAGAAGAATTTTGAAGAAGAGCGAAACATCTTTCAGGATGAAATCTTAAAGCTAACAAGGAGGTTATCTGCTTTAGCAACGGAGGCAATGAAAGAGCAGAAGATCAAATCTGATCTACAGAAGAAACTTGATCTGACTGTTCAAGAAAGGAATGTTCTGTCCGATAAAGTTCAGAATTTGGAAGCAACTAAGATCCATGTTAAATCATCTGAACAATCGCCGAATGATGGTTCAACTGATTCATCAAAGATTGCTTCTGGTTCTGTTCATGAACGTTCTTCTGTTTCTTCGACAACGTCTGTCAATTCAAAAGATCAGATGCGTCCTTCTAATCTTTTCTACAAACGAAATGCTACAAGTTCAGATACACCTATCTTTAAGCCTGTGAAGATGGAATGGAGAGTTAAAGGTACAACACCTTCAAAGAATGATGTACCAAAATCATCTGATTCCACATCAAATGCCAAGAAGAACAATGCTCCAAAAGGTAAGTCTTCTGCTAAACCTAATCCTATTTATTCTACAAATCATCTAATTAGGTTGGCACATAAGAAAATTTGTTGTTCTTACTGTGGATCAAATGATTTTGTGCATAAAGATTTTACTTCTTATTGGTACGGTACTTACAGTATTCCTTCAAAGAAATTTACACCTAACACACTATGACCCATGTCCTGTTGGGTACCAAAATCTGCTTAATCTGTTTTGCAGGTTCATCATGTGTTGTGCTGAATGTTACATATATATCACACACATGACTGAAAACAGAAGAGAAGTGGTGCAAAATTTTGAAGAGTATATGTACCATTAAGGGGAGCAAACGATTTATGGTTTCTAAACACATCAGTTTAGAACCAGACCATAAAAGACTATGGTTTCTAAACACATCATTTTAGAACCCGAATTTCAAAGAAACAATGGTTTCTAAACATCTTAGTTTAGAACCCGTTCTTCAACGAGTTTGACTTCTAAACACATCAGTTTAGAACTCGTACTTATTTGTTTTAGACTTTGATTGCTATACATACTAATTTTGTTTCATTAAGATCTTTTGTAGATTTTGAGGGGGAGCTTATCTGATTTTTAATCCGTCTTTCATGATTTGAGGGGGAGCTTAAATATTTCACGGTACGTATCTTCTGAACTTAATATGAGATTGTTTGAAAGAAGAACGACTTTCAAGCATGAAAAACGTGTTCTTAACTGTTCAAACCACTTCTCGATTCTCAAACAGATTTTATGAATTTAGAAGTGTGATTTTAAATGTTCTTAAATGTTCACATACACCGGTTCAGCTTCATATTGACTTTGTTATTACCATGTCTCACAATTAACCAATTTTTCGATGGTAATACTCCTGTTTGAATTTCAATTTCGTTGAGCATCATACATTCATTTCAGCGTAAGAACTTAAGCGTTTCATTCAAAGATTGTTTATATTTGTTCATATAAACAAATTTCAATTCTTTGATACCCTATCCTTTCATGATTATCATTCATATTTGATCTGATTGATACATTGTCAGATTATCAAACAAGTCTTTCGATTCATTTCATTCTTTCTATTTTCTTGTTGTGAGAAATCTTCAAAGATCAAATGCTCAAATCTTCATGATATTATTGAAGAGCATACTTTCTGATGGCAATATTAATCAAATGCCGATATTCTTATTTGTTCAAGCTAAACTGTTGAACAACACATCTTTTTAGGACAAAATTTCATGGGAATTAGTGTGAGATATTAAAGAACTTCTATGGATCCACGTTAGCCAGTATTTCATACCCAATAAGTTATCCTTGAGTTATTGAGGGGTGAGGGGTCGAAATCAAAGAGTGGGGGAGATTACTCAAACGGTTGAGTATCTCATTGTGCTGAGGTAAAATGTAAATGAGAGTTTGGTTAGTAGTGAGCGGATTAAAAACAGAAAGAGGGTGTGAGAACAGAGTTAAAAGAATAAGAGAGCTCTGCACCATCCATTTTCTGAGCCGGGCAGCCACAATACTGATTGGTTCACATTCTTTGGTGACCATCATTGAAACATGCAACTAGCCCATGCCAAATCTTGCTTTAACCCCACTAGCCACTCATTTCTTTCTTAACAAAGAAATGTTTCATATCTCTTGGGGACGCAGCATATCATCTATCTGATCTTCACTCGGAAGGTCTAGATATTGAAAAAGAAGGAAGTTTGCCCCACCTTCGCTCTTCATTCATGCACATTGAGTCCGTGGAAACTTGTTGTTGTCTCAACATTTTACACAATTGGAGCCTAATTTTCAAGCATATGTTGCTTTATTCTTTCTACACTTGCACGTACACACAAGGAATATGTTTTCTTGTCATAACGTTCATAGAAATTTCCTTTGTGGTTTTTCGATGATTGAATGGAAGCCCTGGAGGAGTGAACATCAAAAATCTCCTTTCCAAAGTGCATTCGTTGTACTAAGTGGCTTCGTGCAACTTTCAGGCATTTTAACTGATTCATTAGTTGTTTCAGGGTTACCACTTTCATTTTGTCTGAATTTGAAAAGATTCGGATAAATATTTTTGGAATTGACGGGTATTCAGATCGAAAGGAGGAGATTGTTATGGGTATATTCAAAGACTGCTGAAATTGAAAAGAATTTTGATGATCATGATGCTCACAATCATCAAAAAGGGGGAGAAGATTTGAAAGTTTCAATTTCAAGATAAAGTGAAGTTTTATTGAAATCAAGAAGTTCGAGTTAAAAAGTTCATGATGTTTCAAGATGTTTCGAGATGATTCGACAAAGATTCAAAATTCAAAGATGTTCATTGTTCAAGAAGTAAAGATACACAGTTCAATACATTCAAAGCCAGTTAAAGCTCAAAACCCCGTTAAAGCTCAAAAGCCATTTCATATTCAAAGACTGAAGATATTTCTCAAAGATGCAAAGATCCGTTCTACAATAATGCGGAGATTCAAGAAGATGAAGATTTTATTTGAAGACTTTGACCAACACTTCGAAGATGTGAAGTTTGCGTTTCAAGACTTTGATGACTATTTGACTTTGAAGATCCAGTTGAAGACTAAAGCAGTCAGATTCGATTTCTGAAGACAATGCTTATTTGAAGATTCTTCAAAGCTATTTTTCAAAGATTGATCATCCTTCAGAGCGAAGAGGGAGATTGTTCAATCTGCTTAAAGTGTTAAAGATCTAAAGATCACAAAGAGCTGAAGACTATCGTCATCAATTTTTAAATCTTGAATCCACAGGGGGAGATTGTTAGTGCATAAAATGTATTCAAGAGTTAATGTATATTTGTATAAATGTAAAGAGTCAAATGTATTTGTCAAAGTCAAAGTAAGGGCGTTAAAGGGTCAAAGTCAAGATATTAAGTGAGTTAGTCAAAGTGTATAAATAGGATTTGTAAAGAAGTTGTCATGGTGGAAGTATCATACGTGTGAAATAGAGATGAGTTTCTAGAGAGAGAAACTAGAGAGAGAAAGTGGATCTCAATCTTATTCTTTGTATTCTTTCTCATCTAATGATGATCTCAATGTGTTCTTGATTGTTACTTGATTAAATCTGGGATCACAGCCTCTTATGCCATAGCCAGTTGGCATCAGATGAGGCTTTTGAGAAGAAACATGAGTTCTCAGTGGTTGTCGAGTCCATGTTTATAACATAAACATTTTCCAAACGGTATCCGCTGAGAGCTATCTTCTCCTTTTTGTCAGTGACAAAGCAGGTTTCCTTAGTGAAAATCACTTTGTTATCCTTATCATCTGAAGGTTGTTGTACCATTAGAGAGTACACCAAATCCTCAGGTATAGCCGTTTCCGTTTCCACCGATGGTCGCTGAGGGACCCTTCTCTTCCTTGTATTCAGTGAGCAGGTTTTTTCTTTCCGGTCATGTGTCTAGAGCATCCGCTATCAAGATACCAGATACCCTTCTGAACACAAAGGAAAATTAGTTTGTCTTGGGCACTCATTTCTCCATGGGCCCACACTTTTCCGTGGTGGTAGAGGAAGTGGAAGGTTCAGCAATCTTCGCAGCATTTGAAGATTCAGCTTCAGAACTAGTCTTCACTTTGGTTAATTTCTTAACCTCAGTGGTAGGTTTCACCTTACCTGATTTGCACCAGGATTGGTCTTCTTTGCCTTGGGGGCATTGATCTTCACCTTAGCTAACTTTTTAGATTTGGTGGTTGTGGGGCACTTACTAGCAATATGATCGGTAAGTCCACAGTGATAACATTTCCTATAGCTAAAAGTAGCTTTAGGACCATTTGCATGCTTAGCCGAGATTTTTAAATGAGCAGGGCCAGCACCAAGTATACCTTTGGCATTGGAAATGGGAGGAACAATCAGTTCTTCAGATTTCTTACCAATTATATCCACTCTGATTCAGGGAGTAGATCGCTGAATGAATCCAGGGATCTTGTTCTTAGAAGTAGAGGGATACGTCACTGAAGCTTTAGAAGCATTCAGCTTAGGTACAAAGGTACCCTTGTGAGGTTTTTGATTAAAAACTTTTTCTTTTTCCTTACCTTTAGAAGTTAAGGTAGGTTTTTCCTCAGGGATGGGGTTTTTAGAAGAGAAACACTGAGATGATGAGGTGTCAGGGACTGAGGATACGAACGTTCCAAATTTGAGCATGGAACGATCAGTGGTTGGCTCTAGAATATCAGCTTTGAAACCAAGTCCACTATTATCGCTCAGGGGAATCTGAGACCTTATAATCTCAGTGATCGTTGTTGAGGATTTACACCATCCTTCAACAGTAGCCTTTTCAGCTTTTAATGTAGCGAAAGCTTCTTCACACTCGATTTTGACTAATTGATTTATATGGACCTGATCTTTTAAATCTTCTTCAATTTTGGAAAGCTTTTCTATTTGAAGGTGACAGTTTCTAAGTTGTTCAGTTAGATCAAGGTTTTGATTTTCAACTATGGTCTTGCCATTCATGGCATCATATAAATTTGCAGTCAGGAGATCGATTTTTCGAAGACTATCAGCTTCATCAATATCTGAAATATTAGTAAAGAAGGAAGTTGATACCTTAGAGGTAGAAGTTGAAGTAGAGGGAATTTCAGAATTTTCTTCCTCTTCTTCTGTTAGGACACTGAAGTTGTCCTTTATAATAGAAAGTTTTGTAAAGCAATAGCTGTGTTAAAGGGCTTATGCTTAATTGTTGTAGCAAGTGATGAAGACTATAAATAGGTCTTTACTTGTAGTTTGTAAGAAGTGAATTCATTAATACAAGATGTAGATCTCTAATCACTTTGTGTTCTCTCTAGATTAGATTTCCTTTTCAATAATGTTCTTCATCATCTTGTTACACAATACTTGGATTGCATGAAGATCATGGACCTAACATCTTCTATTTTTTCCATGAGGCATAGATTGGCCTCATCATCATCTTTAGAGTCAGATGATTCTTCTTCATCAGAGGCATCCCAGTCAAAGTCAGCCATTAGGCCTTTGCCTTTCTTCTTAAAGCTTTTCAGCTTTGCATACTTCTCTTTCAGCTTTTGATACTTGTCATCTCTAGCCATGGGGTTAGAGGATTTCTTGGAAAAAGATGAGGGTATAAAGACTTTCTTTGACCTGCATTCACTAGCAAAGTATCCTACTTTTTCACAGTTAAAGCAGGTAGCAGTAGCCTTATCAACAGGGGTTGATGATTTTTGCTTGTTAGTGAGTGCAAGGGGTTTGTTCCTTCTGAAGTTATTCTTTCTGGTGAATCTCCTGAATTTATTAGCCAGGAGAGCCAGAGATTCATCAAGATCTGAAGAGTCAGCATCTCATGAGCATTCAGAGTTAGTTTCCAACTCAATGATAGTGACAGTTGATCGTTGAGTAGAAGGTGACTCTAAGAGTAAAGCAACAAGTGTGCTTTTGGAATATTTTACAAGATTCTTCTTGAGATGACACGACTGCTCATGATTGAGCATAGTGCCAAATAAGGTAGAGAGAGTCATAGATTTTAGATCCTTTGACAGCTTGAGACACATTGAATAATTGTCCCAGCTTTCAGGTAGACATTCTAGAAACTTTGTCAGGATCTCAAAGTTAGAATATTTCTTACCAGCGGTTTTTAGGTCAATAATTAAACAGTTAAACCGCTGATGTACTTCAGAGAGAGATTCATTCTTACCACAAATGAAGCTTTCGTACTGTCTTGCCAGGTTGATCTTTCTTGAGTCTTGGACTTCAGATGTACCTTCATATTGAACACAGATCGTGTCCCATATGGATTTGGAGGTTCTTAGGTTCATGACAGAATGGTAGACTTCGTCAGGAAGAGCCATAGAGATGATAGATCTGGCTTTTGTGTCGATAGCCACCTTCTTCTTGTCTTCATCAGTCCATGTGTGAGGTTCCCTGGGAATTACTCTTTCAGGGATTGCAACTCTAGTTGCAGTGCCTGGAACTTCAGGATCAATCCTAACAGGGATATATGGACCATTCTCGATGTAATAAGGCATAGTAGTGTCTATACCTTCCAAGAAGAGTATCATCCTATTTTTCCACAGATTAAAGTTATCTCTGGAAAATCTAGGGGGTTTTGCAAGAGAACCATTGTCAATGTAGTTTGTGTTTGTGGAGTTTGCCATTATAGAAAATAGCAAGGAAGAGAAAAGGGAATAGTATAAGCAAGATCTTGTTTATGAGATTTAAACAGTCTGCTCTAATATCAGTTGTTGGTCCCGTAGGGTTATACAAGTTTGTAGAAGGGGGTTTGAATACAAACACACGATTTTTACTTTTCTAAATTGTTTATTGATAAGTATCAAACAATTTACAACTTGTTGCGGAACAAGATTAAGGAGTAAACTTAATCTAAACAAGTTAAGAGAATCACTATGATTTCATGCACTAGAATTAAGCTAGAAAGAAAATAAGAATACTAAGGATAATATTCTAACACACAGAATAGTAAGAAGAAGGAAATGGCCGAGCACTTCAATTTTGAAGTAGGGTTTCCTTTATATACTGCATGCATTTAATGCACAACAGTACAACTTTACACGTGGCAATCGCTGGTTGGTTGCATGGTTTGACTTCAGTAGACAAAACAGTGGCCGTATGGTGAACAGTGTAGAATCAGAGTTGGTTGTACGATTCTGGACAAAGGGATGTCCGTTCTGACAGATCGTACGGAGGCGTGCATGGGGATAAGACAAAAGTAACTTGTAGAGGAGGCTTCATGATCAGCGTTCGCTGAATAGTTCTTTATCAGCGAGTCACAAAGTTCAGCGTTCACTGAAATCTTCTACTTGAAACTTCATGTTGAGTGGACAAGTCTTGGCTTCGCTGATATCCGCATCAGTTCATTAGTAGAGTTGTCGCTGGTTCTTCGGCTTGATCTTCGAATTCAGCGTAGAACATTGTTGACATGAAACTTGTCTTCAGGGATCATAAGTAAACAGCTAAAGTTATCAGCGATCATCAGTAAGGCTTGAACAGACTCAGGGCTTACTGATGAATAGTATCGCTGAATGTATAAATTGAAAAGCGAGAGTTCCTATCAGCGGTACTGAAACAGTCTTACTACTTATCAGCGATAGTGAAACTCTAATACATATTGTCTACTTACAATTTTCACTAAGTGTTTCTCAAAGAGTCATTATCAAATTACTAAGGGTTTGGATCAACAGATGCAATCCAATAAGTTGTTCAAGGTATGGTATCCGACCTTCAAAGTACTTAGAGACGACGGTAAAGAATGGGAGTTCACCGAAGCAGAGAATCTGCCAAACCTCATGTTTTTACTCAGAGATATGAAGACCAGAACCATACTTCCTAAAGTAGTCCTCAAAGCACTAGACGTCGTCAAGCGTTACATGAAAAGTGCAATAACGCTCTCATACGTCGAAGACTTTCAGATGGGGTTAGAGAGCATCCAACTGAAGATCAACCTCTAAAGTCATATCAGAGGCTTCCTAACATCGAAAATGTACCTGCCGACACTTTGTTTGAACATCCAGAATTCGGCATGACTTATCAAAACGGTAATGGTGAGATGCGCTTCCTGAGATTCAGCCAAATCGCCAAATATTGTGAGGGTACTTTGATGTTGCTTCAAAACAACCTTCGAGTTCAAGTCGTTCTAGATGATAAAGGAACGAAGTCGTTAGAGCCGGAGTACAGAAGACTGGTTAACAAAGAGACGGATCTCTTAGCAAAAAGGATCCAATACAGACAAGATCTCAGAAGTTTTGAAGTCTCATTTGCAATCAGAAGACGATACGTTCCAGACTGGCATCTTCAACAACATTAAGCTAAAGGGGGAGATTGTTAGGGTTGAATTTAGATTGTCTTAAAGTTGAGGGGCTTGAAATGTAAATACCCTAAAGGGTATATAATGTTTTGTTAATCATTGCTTTTAGGATTAATCATTCTAAACACTTACACGCCTAATTGTAATCCTCTGGTTAATCCAATTCAATCAAAGATATCCGACTTCAATTAAATTCTTCATGTCTACTTGATTGTTAATTGTGTTGATCCAAACCATCAGTGATTTGATAATGACTCTGAGAAACACTTAGTTAAAATTGTAAGTAGACAATATGTATTAATGTTTTTCCATCAAAGAAAATATACTAAGTCTGTTTAGTATCGCTGATGGAAAACATGTTTTAAATTATACTTCAGCGAACACTGTACATCAGTGAGCCCTAAGCCTGTTCGGCCTCACTGATGATCGTTGAATGTTCATCATGTAATTGTTTACTTATGATCCCTGAAGACAAGATTCGCGTCAACCAAGTTCGAAGCTGAAATCAAAGACCAAGCTGAAGAAAAAGTGACTAACTCTACTAGTGACCTGATGCGGATATTAGCGAAGACAAGACTTGTCCATTCCACGCGAAGTTTCAAGTAGAAGACTTTAGCGAACGCTAAACTTTATCATTCGTTGATAAAGAATCATTCGGCGAATGCTGATCATGAAGCCTCTTCTACAAGCAACTTTTGTCTTATCCCATTGCACTCCTCCGTACGATTTTGTCAGAACGGACATCCCTTTTGTCCATAATCGTACAACACACTCTGCAACTACATTGTTCATCATGCGACCACTATGATGTTTGCTAAAGTTAAATCATGCAACCAATCAGAGGCTGCCACGTGTAAAGGTGTACTGTTTTGCATTAAAAGCATGCAGTATAAATAGAAAACCCTACTTCATTATTGAAGTGCTCGGATCTTCTTCCTCGTTGAACTATGGTGTGATTAGAAAACTCTCCTTAGTTTTCTTATTTCTTTTCTCTCTATTTTCTAGTGCAAGAAATCTGTGTGTTCTCATAGTTTGTTTAGATTAGGTTTTTAACTTGATCTTATTCCGCAGCAAACTGTAAATTGTTTGATTATATCAATAAACAATTTAGAAAGATAAAAATATGTGTTTATATTCAACACCCCCCCTTCTACAAACTTGTATAACCCTTTGGGACCAACATGTTGTATCAGAGCGGACTGTTTAATCTCATAAACAAGATCTTGCTTATACTCTCTCTTTTTCTCTTCCTTGTTAATTTTCTAAAATGGAAAATCATCATAATATAAATTACATAGATAATGGCTCTCTTGCCAAACCTCCTCGATTTAGCAAAGTAAACTTCAATCTTCGGAAAAATCGAATGATACTCTTCTTGGAATGTGTAGATCCTACTATACCTTATTACATAGAAAATGGACCCTATGTTCCACATATGATACAGGCTTCTATTCCAGCCACAACAAATACTCCTGCCATTCCTGAAAGACTAATCCCCAGAGAAGTCTCTCAGTGGACTGATGAGGACAAGAAGAAAGTGACCATCGACACTAAAGCCAAATCTATCATCTCTATGGCTCTTCCTGATGAAGTATACCACTCCATCATGAACCTGAAAAGCTCAAAAGCCATGTGGGACACTATATTTGGTCAATATGAAGGTACTGCTGAAGTCCAGGACTCTAGAAGAATAAACCTAGTAAGGCAATACAAAAGTTTCATTTGTGGTAAGACTGAAACTCTTTCTGAAGTTCACCAACGTTTTAACTGTTTAATTATTGATTTAAAATTGTTGGTAAGACCTACTCTAACTCCGAGATCTTGACAAAATTCTTGGAATGTCTTTCTGAAAGCTGGGACAATTATATCATGTGTCTTAAGAACTCTAAGGATCTAAAATTCATGACCCTTACTACCTTATTTGGCAGTATGCTCAATCATGAGCAGTCGTGTCAACTTAAGAAGAATCTTGTAAAATATTCCAAAAGCACACATGTTGATTTACTCTCCTCAGAGATAGTATCGGCTCAGCGATCAACAATCATGATCACTGAAATGGAATCGAACGCTGATGATTCATCAGACGCTGATCCTTCAGAACTTGATGAGTCACTGGCACTCCTGACAAATTCTTTCAGGAGATTTGCTAAAAAGAATAACTTCAGAAGAAGTACACCTCTCACTCTCATTAACAAGCCTAAATCTACTCCTGTTGATAAGGCTACTGCTACCATCTTTAACTGTGAAAAAGTAGGACACTTTGCTAGTGAATGAAGGTCAAAGAAAGTCTTCAAACCTTCATCTTCCTCCTTCAAGAAATCCTCTAACCCTAGGGCTAGAGATGACAAATACCAAAAGCTGAAAGAAAAGTATGCTAAGCTGAAAGCATACTAAAAGAAAGGAAAAGGTCTGATCGCTGAAGTTCATGACTGGGCTGAATCTGATGAAGAATCATTCAACTCTGAACAAGATGAGGCTAATCTCTGTCTTATGGACCAAATACAAGAAGAGGAAGAAAAAGTTGAAATTCCCTCTACCTCCACTTCTACCTCTCAGGTATCAAACTCTTCCATTGCTACTTCTGGTCTTCGAGCTATCGATATATTAACTATAGATTTATATGATGCAATTAAGGGCAAGACCAAAGTTCAACAGCTAAATCTTGATTTAGCTGAACAGCTCCAACAATGTCATTTAAAAATTCAAGAGCTCTTGAACATTGAAAATAATTTGAAAGATCGGGTCCATGTAAATCAAGTTATCAGTATCGAGCATGAACAAGTTATCGCTGAACTGAAAGCAGAAAAAGATACTGTTGAAGGATGGTATAAATCCTTAGCAAAGATCACTGAGATAATAGGTGCTCAAATTCCTCTTAGTGACAAACGTGCTCTTGGTTACAAAGTTGACGCTGAAGAACCAACCACTGATCATTCCATGTTTATGTTTGGAATGTTCCTGTCACCGATCCTTGACATCTCTTCATCTCAATGCTCGTCTTCTAAAACTCCCATCCCTGAGGACAAACCTACCTTGATTTCTAAAGGTAAGGAAAAGGAAATTCAAAAACCCTAGAAGGGTACCAAAGTACCTAAGCTGAAAGTTTCTAAAACTTCAGCGAGCCATCCCTCTACCTCTAAAACTAAGATACCTGAATTCATTCAGTGATCTACTCCTAAACTAAGAGTGGATGTAATTGGTAAGAAATTCGAAGAACTGATAGTTCCTCTAATTTCCAATGCCAAAGGTATTCTTGGTGTTGGCCCTGCCCATTAAAAATCTCTGCTAAGCATGCAAATGGTCCTAAAGCTACTTTTAGCTGTTAGCTTTTATTTTATATTGTATTCAAGATTACTTAGTTAAATTGTAAAAGCCCAAATTAAATATGTGGGCTTTAGTTGCTAATGGACTTAGGCCTTAAAACCTAGGTATATAAAGTCTTGTTTGTGAGACTTTTAAGGTTAAGCCTCTAAAATCTCCCAGCCTCCATTTGAAAGAGTCAGACGTTGAAAGAGATAGAAAAGAGAGCTTCAAAGAGTGAGTTGTTCTTCATTTCCTATATTGTAAACTCTTCTCTTTATCAATCAATACAAAGATTATTGCTATTATTATTGTTACTTGTTGTATCTGGGTTCCCACATTAGCTATAGGAAATGTTATCACTGGGGACTTACCGATCATATTGCTAGTAAGTGCCCCACAGCTACCAAGGTTGAGAAATTAGCCAAGGTAAAGAAGACTGCCCCCAAAGCAAAGAAGACCATCCCTGATAAAAATCAGGCCAAGGTGAAAAACACCACCGAGGTTAAGAAATTAACCAAAGTGAAGAATTTCACTGAACCTGAATCTTCAAATGCTGCGAACATTGTTGAACCTTCTACTTCCTCTACCATGACTGACAAATGTGGTCCCATAGTTAAGTGGGTTCCTATTCAAAACTAATCTTCCTTTGTTTGCAGGTCTCAAAGGGTATCTGGTATCTTGATCGCGGATGCTCTCGACATATGACTGGAAAGAAAAACCTGCTCACTGAATATAAGGAAGAGAAAGGCCCCTCTGTGACCTTTGGTGGAAATAGAAAAGGCTATACCCGAGGGTTTGGTGTACTCTTTAATGGTACAACAATCTTCAGAAGAGTCGCATACGTTGAAGGGCTGCAGCACAATCTTCTTAGCATCAGTCAGCTATGTGACAAGGACTTCAAAGTTTGCTTCACTAAGGAGCATGTTTCATCACAAACAAGAAGGAGGAAGTCGCTCTCAGTGGATATCGTTTGGAAAATGTTTATGTAATAAACATGGACTCAACAACCACAGAGAAAGCTTATTTTTTCTCCAAAGCCTCTCATGATGTCAACTGGCTATGGCATAAAAGGCTCTCTCTTCTCAACTTCAAGACACTGAATACTCTTTCTTCAAAAGAGTTAGTCACTGTCTTCCTCAACCCTCATACACTAGAATTATTGTTAGCCCCAAGTATACAAGATGTAAAAGTATTGAAAATATCACAAGTAAGAGGACCACCATAGATCCAACAGAAGACTTAGAAGAAAATCAACCAGAAGATCATCAGAGCTCGACAGAGCTCTGGTAGAAGACTTCTTCTGTTCCACCAGAAGAACTGTTCACACCAGAAGACCATCAGAGCTCTGGCGTAAGAGCTCTGGTGAATAAAGACCTCTGTGAAGCTTAAGTCTCGTAGAAATCTCTAAGTGTCAGACACGTGTCCGTACTTTCCACGTAAGCCCTAAAAGGACGGAGACACACTTTCCACGTGTCATCCCAGGGTTAGATAGTACACTATCTTTCACTTTATCAGGCTATAAATAGAAGGGTAGTGGAACACACATTTTTATGCTTTTGGAAGAATTGTTTTCCACAACTGTGAGAGCAAATACTGAAACATTCCTTTCCACTATCACTGTATGATTTGTCACCTGAGAGATTTTAGAATACACACACTAGAAAGTGTTCTTGGTGTTATTCAAATATATCAATATACGAGCAGCTTATCTATTTGATCTTGTTATCATTTGCTGTTCATTTATTATTGATACTCTCACTGTTTCATATGTGTATGCTCAATCACACATATTTAATAGCTTTATATTATGCTTCCATTATCTGTGTTTGTATGCTGTTTATATGAGACAACTTGAATCTGGGAACCTACAATTGGTATCAGAGCAGATTGATTTGCTCAAATCAAATCGATCCAATCTAACCAGGTTGATTCACTGTGGTTGATTGTATTTGTTTTCAAAAGCTTCATAGTATACTCTGTTCTTCCTGTTCAAAAGTTTAAAACAAGTTTTCAGATTTCTTTTTAACACCTGTTTAAGCTCTCAAATTAGTCTTAATATCTTCTCTACTTTAGTTACTGTTCCATTGGTTACTGATCATCTACTTTCTGTTTCAAACCCTTTTTAAATTCTTTCAAAACCTTCGTAGTATGTTTTCTGAAAAGATGGCTAATAACAACATCAACGCTATCTACATGGTTGGTTCTCTAACCAAACCTCCTACTCTTTTGAGAGATGAATATCCTCAATGGAAGATTAGGATGGTTAACTTCTTTGATGGGATAGATATAGACCTTATGAGATATGTCACTGAAGGACCATTCCAACCTATGGTTTTGGTTCCTCGTGTACCCGCAACAGAAACAACTGCTGAGGTTCCTGCTCACTTCGAGGTTAAAACCACTGGGTTTACTGAGGAAGAAAAGCTCAAAATGGAAAATGACCTCAAAACAGTTAGGCGTTTGATTATGGCCATTCCAAACGATATTTTCCAAGAACTAGACTCATGTGTTACATCAAAAGAAATCTGGGATCAACTTCTGAACCAAGTCGAAGGTGGTATCAAAACGCAAAAGAACAGAAGGACCCAATGTATTAATGAATACAATGATTTCAAAGCACTTCCTGAGGAAACCTTACAACAAACCTGTAACAGATTTAACATTCTGATTAACAAATGTAAGAAATGTGGGGTTGTTCGGTCGAAGGAAGATAACAATATCTTATTCTTGAAAAGTTTAAATGATGAATGGTTAAATCTATCCATGTCTCTACAAGCTAACCAATATTTGGATGCATGGTCTCTAACTGATGTGTATGGCACTCTTGCTGCATAAGAGAAGGATGTTGTCAAACAAATTGGCAAATCCACCATTGCAGGTCTAATAGCTTTATTCTCTGACTCAAAAACTCCCACTAAAGGGAAATCCAACAGAGAAAGCACTAGCAGAGAAAAGAAGAAGGAGAAAGCTGTGAAAAATAAGGGAAAGAAAAGATTAATCGCTGAAAGTGATGAAGAGGAGAGTTCATCAGATGATGATGATGATGATATCAATGCTTTTGCCCTAATAACTCAAAAGTTTAACAAGAGATTCGGTAACAAAGTATTTGATAGAAGAGGAAGATATGAGAGAGAAGAGAAAGACGAGAAGAGAGGTTATGCTGCACCTCACCATCAGAATAACAACAGAGCTCCACCAGAGCAAAGACCACAACAGAAGTACAATCCTCTAGCCCCCCCAGAAACAAACTGATGTTGCCAAACCCATCAACCAAAATGATGGGAGATGCTATGGATGTGGCAAACCTGGCCATTTCTCTGCAAACTGCAAGGGTAGACTGGTAAAAGACCAGGACTACTACAAGAACAAGTACAAGTACAACTACAGAGAAAGAAGCTATGTGGCTGAGATAGAGAATTGGATCTCTGATTCATCCTTTGATGACGAACTAGAGCAGAACAATTTCTGCGGGGTAGCTGTTGATGGTGAGAGTTTGGAAGAGGTAGATGACTGGATGACTGGAGAGATGCCAGAAAGATCAACAGAGGCAAATGTGTCTCAAAATGCATATGCTCTTTCTGTGACAGAGTCAAGTGACAGAGCGCTAGAGACCACCAAACCCAGTTCCAAGGTATGTACTACTTCTGAATCAAAATCAGACTCTGAGCTAGAAGTGCATGTGTCTTTACTTGTTGAGGAATTTCAACTGTTAAAACAGAAACTCTCAGAAGAAAAAGAGTTAAGGAAACTGGCTCAGAAGGACCTTTCCTTTTACAAGAGGGAGAAAAATCTCTTGGAAATGGAGAAGGAAGAGATTGCTAAAGAAAAATCTGAGCTGGAATTTTTGCAAAAACAGAAGGAAAACTCTTTTTCTGATAAGTGTAAGGAATATGAGGAAGTTCTTAAGCTAAAGGCATAAGACGTTAAAAAATCTGAATACGAAAGGCTTAACTCTGTCGCTCTAAAGTACTATTTTCAAAAAGAAAGATAGGTTTTACACCAATCTTTACAGAGGAAAGAAATTTTGATTAAAAAGTACCAGGATGCACAAGATGTGCACATTAAAATCAACTCTCAAAAGGATACACAAGGTCTAGGCTTCAGTGACCTTGCTCCCTACTCTGGAAGGAAGAAGACATCTTTGTCCTCTGCCTTCTGTGTTAGGAAAATCCAAGAAAATGTGATCTCTGATACTACTGTTTTCAAAAGAATTAAAACCTCAGATGTTTCAAGAACTAGAAGACTGAATTTCAGGAATGTAAGCTTTGACTCCTGAACCAAGAAAAGGTTACAAAACCATCTGTCAAGTTTGTAGGTTCCCAGATTCACGTTGTATCACATAAATGGTAAGAAATAGACAGCGGAAGCATTATATAAAGCCATTTGTTAGGACCAAAAATGTCCTAATTATATGAAAGTTTTGTAAAGGGCTTATGTTAGTTTGAAAAGGGCTTATGTTTGTAATGGGCTTGGGCTTAGCACTAAGTGGGCCTTGGGCTTGACTATATAATGTGTTAGGAGCTCATTTGTAAAGTTGTGGCACAATGTAGAGAGCTAATCTTGTGAGAGAAAGAGAGAGTCATCTTGTACTAAAATGATATTGAATCTAATATGAGGATGACGTTTGTATCTCAATCTCTCTAAATTACTTGAATTGTTGATGATATTCTGGGATCACACCATTAAAATGTGAGTGATTGTGTAATACGATAATGTAACAGTGAGTATCAAATATAGAACAGTAAAATGATAACAAGATCAAATATAATAAGTTGCTCGTATATTGATAATATGAATAACACCAAGAACACGTTCAAGTGTGTGTATTCGGAAATCTCACAGGGAACAAGATTGTACGTAAGTAGTGCTATGAAATACTATAGTGTGTGCTCTAACAATTGTGGAAAACTATTCTTCCAAAAGCTTACAATTGTTGTTCCACTACCTCTCTGTTTATAGCCTGATAAAGCACTAGACAGTGTACTATCTAACCCTGAGGTGACACGTGGAAAGTGTGTCTTCTTCTTTTTAGGGCTTACGTGGAAAGTACGGACACGTGTTTAACACTTAGAGATTTCTACGAGACTTAGGCTTCACAGAGGTCTTCAGTCACCAGAGCTCTTACGCCAGAGCTCTGTTGGTCTTCTGTTGGTGAACGGTTCTTCTGTAGAATGGAAGAGGTCTTCTGCCAGAGCTCTGTTGAGCTCTGTTGGTTCCGCCAGAGCTCTGTCGAGCTCTGATGGTCTTCTTGTTGATCTTCTTCCAAGTCTTCTGCTGGATCTCTCGTGGTCTTCTGACTTGATAATATTTTCAATACTTTTACATATGAGATACTTGGGGCTAACAATCTCCCCCTAAGTATTGAAAATAAAAAATTTGAAATTACAGAGATATAAACAAAAGACAGAGAACTTTTACCTCTGTGAAACTTTGCACTATTCTTTTAGGATATTACAATACAAAGTAAAAGAATAAGTACATTCAGGCATAATTATCTCCCCTTAGAATTCTGTCGAATCTTCTGATCAGCTCACAGAAGTCCAGCATAAGATCTATCTGGTTGATGTAGAGCCTCAGTTGCTCTTCTGGACATTTTTCTCTTGGGAGATTCTGGATTATGTTCCTGAGATACATCAGTGACTCACTCGAGTACTTGTGGGTTTCAGAAGCTCTGATGGCCATCTTGATCTTCTTCTGACGGCATATGAAGACTGGAGGATTTTCAACTATGGTTCCAGTTCTGTAATGGCCATAACCCTCAAGGTTTTCATTTGGGGGTGCAATCGCTAGTCTCTCAACTTCGAATTCTATGCCTAGCTGAAAGTCGATCTGTGTTCTGAGATTGACGTGCTCTTGCATAGCTAATCGAACCTCTGGTAGAGCAGTTCTTGCTTCTTTGTATCTATCGGTGAAGTTCAAGCAATAGGCATGGAGTGTGATCAGATCATATGGATTTAGAAGCACGAGATCATTGTCGTTGAAGTGTTCGATCTTGCCTTCTGTTGATTCAACAGTGTACTCATGATACACAACTCTGTCGTATTGGAATTTCCTATGCTTGATGTCCAAGATTCTGCGGATACCAAAGTTCGAGTTTATGGCTTTGTTCAGATTTGACTTGGTTTCTATGAACTTTCGCCTAGCATCTTGAATTGTGTTTATTCTACTCGGGTTTAGGTAAGGGTTGATGGGTTTGGCATTGACGGGAATGATATCTCTGTGAGCGTAGAGATATGCAAAAAATTCTTCTAAGGACGGTTTCTCGGTGTGTTGGGTTGATGTTTATGGGTTCTGTTCTGGCTGAATTGGGTTCTGATCTTCATGGGTTTCAGCCATAAGAATATCAACATGGCATCCGGGCTCTTGTAGAATTTGGGTTTTGACTTGGGGTTAAGGTTGGCTTGTTTGTTCGTCAGCAGAGATTGTGATTGATCTCTCTGGTTCAGTCCTTAGAGATGAAGGAGGGGTGTCAAGTATGATGATCTCTGGTGGTTGTTGAGTTGACTCTTCTGGAGTTCTGATGACTCTGTCTTTGAACATGTAGTCAAACAATACCATAGTCATCTCTGGTATTTCTTCTTCTGTCATCCCCTTATCTCCTCGTGTATTTTCTTCCATCTCTGCCTCTGTCTCTTTTGCTTTCTCTTTCCCCTTATCCGTTCCTGTCTCTTTCTCCTTCTCAACCTCTTTCTCTTTCTCCTTCTCTTTCTCTTTCTATTTCTCCTTCTCCTTCTCCTTCTCTTTCTCCTTCTCTTTCTCCTTCTCCCCCTTTTGTTAATCAGAGGACTCACCCAACTGACTATCTGAATGACCCTCTGGAGCATCTTGAAAGTCATCATCATCATCATAAAGTGCTATGCCGTCATCTGGTGAGGCCTGACCAACAAACTTCGAAGCAGCCTTACTTCTTTTTCTTTAAGGCTCTCCTTCAGGGGGTCTTTCTGCAGGTCGTTTGAGTGTATCAGTCTTTTCGATGGTATTTGTGAAGGTTGAGACTGCCTTTTTCAGTGCATCTTCGACCTCTATTGCAGCAGTTCTGATCTCATCTACTTGGCTCTCAAAGTTAACTTTGTGAGAGTCAAGGATGACTGCACATGTTGTTCTGTCGCTTATGCCTTCATTACAAATTTTGATTAGATGGTCATCATCCTGCTGAGAACATTTTTTCTGAAATCTCCCATATGGCCAACTGTCATAGGTAAATCATTGGGGCTTGGACCAGAAATGTTGACTGGGGTAGCAGAAGATGTTGTTGCCTCTTTCACTGCATCCTTAACATAGTTGTTGATTAACTCTGTCAAGATTCTGATGTTTGAGTCTGATAAGAGAAGTGAAGGTATAGGCAGCATTCTGTTCATTGCAGTCGTGTGATGCTCTGCCATAAGTCTATTCAGCTCTGCAAGCTCTGTTGATATCTTCGTTGTCTCCTCTACTCTGACTCTTTCAGCTTCTGCATACTTTTGATTTATCTATGCATATTTAGATGAGATCTGCTGCAGTTCTTCTCTGAGAGAAGTATTCTCCTTGTGGATCAGCTCCTCTTTGGATTCATTGATAAGTTTATACTCATTCAAAGAGTTGCTGATAGTGTCACAGAAGCTTGCGAACTCTGCTCTGGTGACAAAATCAGCGAGGGTATCCTTGGTTCCAACACATGGTTCCAATTCTGCCTCGAGTTCAGAGGCGCCTACATCAAGAGTTGTTTTGAGGTTGGCTCTTGTAGGACTTCCACCCGATCCTTGATGCTCCTTTTCAAGGGAAACATCTACAGGTGTTCTGACCAGAGTTTCCTCTTCCAGCTCAGGTTCTGGAGAAGGAAATCTGATGTGTTGAGAAGAGCTTAGATCAAGCAAAGTCTTCCCTTGTGAAACTAGGTCTTCCCATTGTCCCTGAGTCGGACAGAGACTACGTGAGATTCGAAAGATCTCGGGTCTATTTAGTGTTAAGTCTATATGAGCCACAGAGGCATCATCGTGTGGAGTTGACCTATTGATGTTTTGGGGCGAAGGAACATCATTACCAAAGATTTTATCCCCGGTTGCGTGCATACCAGAGGCGTGAAGAGGTGCCTCTGGTGGTTCTTGCTGGTTAGGGTTCGAGGTGTGCACCTCTGTTTCAATATTCCTTTGGTCTTGATCACTAGGAATAGGTTGTGTGGTTGCACTGGGAATTGGGCTTTGGAATCTCACATGTGTGTTCATTTCTTGAACATCTTCTTCTAAGCTCGCATTTCCCTCGGCTCCTAGGGATTTAGAAGACTCAGGATTCTCTCCCTCACCCTCTTCTTTCGCACCACTACCAGAGGAAAGTACTTCCACCTCTGGAGTTTCCCTTACTCCCTCATGAAGAGTCTCCATAGAGGATGCTCTGTTCTGTACTTCCTCCTCCCGCACTCTTGCAGAGGAAGACCCCACTTCGGGTGCTCTTGCCTCTGGTCTGTTCACTTCTTCTCCTATTTCCTCACTCATACTCACTAATGAGGGCTCAGATCCTAAGTATGCTGGGGTTCTCACCTCAGGTTCTTGAGGTTGAGCAGCACTCTCATAGTTTTGGATAGAAATATGATTTGGTTCTATTAAGGACAGCATGGTTCTTGGTACTCTTCTGATGAAAGGGTATTCTCCTGATGTTGTGGGAAGAAACCTGGACATTACCCAAACAGGTGTAGGATTTCCCTGTTGAGTTAATTCCAAGCGTTGGAAGGCTCTTCTGATTACCAGACTGATGAATCGAGGAAATTTGATGGTTTTCAGAAATTTGTGAGTTCCAACTACTCCTCCTCTTGCTATGGTTGAAGTCTTGGTGTTAACAGCGGCTAGAAGATCATTGTACAGAATGCTTGCGTAGTCGAAGTTTCTGTTGAAGAATAATCCATACATGATTTGTAGGATTTCGGTGCTGGTTTGATCTTGACTACCAGATTTGCAAGTAAGGGTTCTGTTCATTGTGGAGAACATGAAGTTCCACACAGTGGGTAGGTTTTGTCTTCTGAACTCGCCTATTTTGTTCAGTTCTTTGTTGTAGCCTAAGAACTTCATAAAATCAAGAAGAACAGCTACTTTGGGGGGTTTCTCGTAAGCTTCAATTCCAAGCTGTCTTCTTGTCCTCATTCTGAAGATCCTTCTGAAAGTGCTTGCACGAATACGGATTGTACCTGCACCTCCATTTCTAGAATCGACATTTCCAATGATCCCATCTTGTTCTTCAATGTACTGGCACGTAGTCCACCATTGTTGGACGTAGAGCTCGGGAAGGTTGTCGTCGAACTCAGTTAGGGCTCTAAAAACTTCAGAGTTTCTGAAAAACTCTACAAAAATGTGATAGGTGGGTAAATAGAGACCTGGTTTAGCATCGAAACGATAGTTGTTGTCTGCTAACTCGTATGGAAGGATAACTATTTGGTCTACGGGTCCTATTCGGCTTCATTCAGCAGAATTTTGTTGTTCTGCCATTGTTGCAGGTTAGGGTTTCTTGAAGAACTCAATGGTTTTGAACAAAGGAGGGAAGAGATGAAGGGTTTTTGAATAATCAGTAAGCGTAAGAAAAAAAATGGGTCATGTTAATGGATATTTATACGCTAAACATATGGTTGGGTGAACGTCGTAGGTACTGTAGGCACTCGAGTGTCAGATAGTGGAGTGGCCTCAACAGTAGAACGTGGGAACAACTAACGGTTGGTTTCACAATCATAGGTTGCCACGTGGATTTGGTTCTGACAACTTTCGAGCAAGTGAACCGTCACGGTTAGAGATGTGCGGGTGACATGTGGTTGACGCTTAACAAATAACCCGCACCTCTGATGACGTTACTTCTGATGACGTGGCAGAAAAACTGATAGAGCTCTGGTGGAGCTTAGTACAGTTTTGCCTCTGTTGAATGACCGTTTTCATTTCTTTTCAAGTATCCCAAGATGTTTCACCTTTACCCAAAAACATTTAAAAATATTGTTCTGATGTGAAAGTAGTCAAAGAACAAGAACATAACTGACTTAGAAATTTCACAGAGTTCTGGTGAGAATCAACAAAGGCTCTGGTGAAATTTCAGAGTTCTGGTAAGTCTTTGACATTATCAAAAGATTTTCATCAGACCAGGTTTTTCCTTCCTCAAAAAGATTTCCTTTAATGTTCAAAAAGCAAAGTCATTTAGATTTGAAACTGAGTTGACCTGCTCCCCCTAAAACCATGCATTTTCTCTTAAGTTCCCCCTTAAATGGTGAGCTTAGTAGACAGATTTTTTTTTCAGCTTTGAAAGATTTAAAAAAAACTTTATGTACAAAAAAATATTTACAAACAAGAAATTCATAATAGGAAAACATTGAAAAAGTATGCTGGCAGAGCTCTGGTGATATCATCAGAGATTTTGGTGAACTATCCTACCTAACCATTTTGACAGAGCTCTGGTAGGAACATTAGAGGCTCTGTTGATTTTTAAACAGAGTTAGGAGGACATGTTCAGCATACCCATCTTGCTGATTAAGAAGTTAAACCTCCTTTCATCAAGGGCTTTTGTGAACAGATCAGCAAGTTGGAAGTCAGTTGAAACAAAATACATTTCAATTGTCCCTTTTTCAACATGATCCTTTATAAAATGGTACCTTATGTCGATATGCTTTGTCTTGGAGTACTGTACTGGATTAGCTGTAATTGCTATGGCACTCTTGGAGTCGCACAGGATTGGGATTTTGTTGTACTCCATGCCATAATCTTTGAGTTGAGTTTTCATCCAGATCACTTGAGAACAACAACTAGCAGCAGCAACATACTCTGCTTCTGCTGTAGAAGTTGAGACACAGTTCTGTTTCTTGGATGTCTAACTCACCAATTTATCTCCAAGCAATTGGCAGCTACCAGAAGTACTCTTTCTGTCATTCTTGCATCCTCCATAATCTGAATTTGTGTATGCAATAAGCTCGAAAACAGAATTAAGAGGATACCAGAGACCCAAGAATCGAGTCCCTTTCAGATATTTAAATATGCGCTTGACAGCAGACAAATGAGATTCGTTAGGATTTGCTTGAAATCTAGCACAAAGACAGGTTGCAAACATTATATCAGGTCTGCTTGCAGTAAGATACAGAAGTGACCCTATCATGCCTCTATTGTTCTTGACATCTACAGGTTCACCATTAAGGTCAGAGTCAAGTTTAACTCCAGTGGCAATAGAAGTTTTCATTGGATTTGAATTATTGAGCTTGTACTTTTTCAAAATATCAGAGATGTATTTAGACTGACTTATAAAAGTCCCTCTGATGGATTGTTTTACTTGTAAACCAAGGAAGAAAGAAAGTTCTCCCATCATGCTCATTTTAAATTCGTTTTTCATCAAATCCTCAAACCTATCACAGTATTCCTGCCTTGTAGATCCAAAGATAATATCATCAACATATATCTGTACCAGAAGAATATCATTCTTATACCTTTTAAAGAACAGAGTTGTATCAACAGTACCTTTCTCGAAGTGATTAGTCAACAGAAAATATGACAGAGTTTCATATCAGGCTCTGGGAGCTTGCTTAAGGCCGTACAGAGCTTTGTCTAACTTGTAAACGTGGTCTGGAAACTCTGGGCTTTCAAAACCTGGTGGTTGCTGGACATAAACTTCTTCTTGGAGTTTGCCATTCAGAAAGGCCGATTTCACATCCATCTGGTAGACCTTGAAACCCTTATGAGCAGCATAGACTAGGAAGATTCTTATTGCTTCCAGCCTAGCCACAGGTGCAAAGGCCACGTCATAATCGATACCTTCTTCTTGGTAATATCCTTTTGCAACCAACCGAGCTTTGTTTATGATGATAATCCCATCTTCATCCTTTTTATTTCTGAACACCAACTTGGTTCCAATGGCAGCTTTATCTTTAGGAAGTGGAACCAAGGACCAAACTTTGTTTCGTTCAAATTCCATAAGCTCCTCTTGCATAGCTTCAATCCAGTTTGGGTCTTCCAGGGCTTCAGAGATCTTATTCGGCTCAATCATGCTTAGAAAATTGACAAAGAAAGCTTCATTGATTGTGGCCGATCTTGTCTTCACACCATCTTCAGCAGCACCAATAATTAGATGATGGGGGTGATCCTTTGTCCATCTTGTCATGGGAGCATGGACAAAAGGTGGAGTCTGTGCTTCTGATGGGAAAAGACGAATATCTGCATCAGAGCTCTGTGGATTGGGACGAGGGCTCTGTGGCCTCATTGCTCTGAGATGTCCCAATAGGGCTCTGCGAAGGTGAGCTTTCAAACAGGGAATCTCTCCCAATATTTGTCAATAGGGGTGATGATGGCTCTTGTTCAGGCTCTCTTACATTTTGTGGTGGTTCCTCATTTCTCTGAATGACTCCTGTAGACAGAGAGGTAGATGGTGAAGAATTGGAGGGACCAGTAAGAGCTGTACCTGTCAGATTCTGTTCTGTTGAGTTCTGAGCCTGATTGCCTCTGGTGATGTCGACAGAGGAATCATCATCATCGAAGAAATCATTGAACATTAAGTTGATATCTTCTTCCCTTGACTTTGAAGAACTTGGCTTTTCTTGGTTCTGTGTCCCCTCTGGTGATTTACGATAAGAGGAGCTTGATGTACTTTCATCAAAGGACACATTGATGCTCTCTTGAATGACTCTGGTTCTGGTGTTGTAAACTCTGTAGGCTTTAGAGGTTAAGGAATAACCAATAAAGATTCCTTCGTCAGCCTTTTTCTCGAACTTGCCCAGTTGTTCTCTGTCATTCAAGATGTAACACTTGCAGCCGAAAACATGAAAATATTTCACATTTGGCCTTCGATTGTTGATGAGTTCATAGGGAGTCTTCTTGAATCTTTTCACTATTACAGCTCTGTTTTGGGTAAAACAGGCTGTTGAGACTGCCTCTGCCTAGAAGTTCATTGGGAGAATTGAACCTGCCAACATGGTTCTGGCGGCTTCTACCAGAGTTCTGTTCTTTCTTTCCACCACACCATTCTGTTGTGGAGTTCTTACACCTGAGAAGTTCTGGGAGAACCCTTACTCTGATAGGTAGGCATCAATTCTGGCGTTCTTAAACTCTGTCCCATTATCACTTCTCAACTTTTGGATCTTGAGACCTAACAGAACCTGTATTCTCTTCAACAAACTTATCAGAATTTCTAGGACATCAGACTTTACTCTGATGAACTCAATCCATGTATATATATAAAATTCATCTATAAGCACAAGAATATACTTTTTGCCCGACAGACTTTGCACAGAGATTGGATCACAAAGATCCACATGAAGCATACGCAAAGGTCTGGGACAGCTGCGATCACACTTAGTTATGTGTGAAGATCTTTTCATCTTACCCAATTCACAAGCAGAACAAAGATGGTTTTTGTCAAATTTAAGCGAAGGCAGACCTTTCACTGAGTTCAACTTAACGAGTTTGTCAAGATTCTGTGGCTGAGTCCTCTGGTGACAAGTCACAGAGTGAGCTCAACCCTGAAGCCCCAGTCTTCTCTCCTACCTCTGAATCAATAAGAACATCTTTTGAAGAGGATCTTAAAAGAGTTCTTGAGGAAAATGCCGCATCATTTTTTTGGAAGGCATAGCGGCATCGACCCTTTCGATCAACTACCACGAACACAACGCACACACGCACGCACGCCTCCCCGGCGGTATCGGACATCTGAGGGCAGTCCACTAATACGCCGCTGTCCCGGCCCAGCTTATGCTGGACCTAAGGCCCAACCACAGGCTGGGGGGGTGGGGGTAAGCCCAGTCAAAGACTGGACCACCCAAGGACTGGGTACTCCTCTTGCCCTTAATTTCCTCCCCTTGAAATCGAACCCGGGTAGACTGGGATACCATCCACAACCCCCCCCCCCCCCCCCCCAGGATGTGACCGTCCTTAGGTAGACCAACTGAGCTAGACATGATTTGTGAAAAAAAGAAGAAGAGAAAAAGCCAAGAGTATCCCTGAAAACCACACTTCTGTTCCTTATGCCTATAAACCAATCAGATTCACTCCAGAACAAAAGGGTAAATGGAAAGTTAATGACCAACCTATCCCTAATTCTGCAGTAAATCAAAGGAAAAACACTTTTTGGTCCAAAGAATCTGTTCCAAGAAACAATGCCAATTTCAAGAAACCAAATCAGGACATAATGTATACATCTGGTCCTAAAGTTTTTCAATCTCAAATGCCATATAATCCACATATGTTGAAAAGAAACAGCAATATGCACCAACCATCTTCATGTTCTATCAACTGCAATTGCATTCAACTCATGTTAAAGCTGCAAAATCACTTGAACGACCCTCACTATATTCTGAATCAGTCATCTGAAAGGAAAAATCCTAAGACTGCTCAGAATATGCAGAGAAAACCCTCTGGCACACCATCACATAATGGAAAGCCAGTAGGTAAACCAGTTAACACTCCTAAGCCTAACCAGAAAGGACCCGTCATGAAATGGGTACCTAAAAATAACTAATATGTCTAGCAGAATTCTCATGTGCAGATCTGGTATTTAGATTTAGGATGTTCCAGGCACATGACACACAATAAGGAGCTTCTGACTTCATTCAAAGACAAAATGGGAAGTGCAGTAACCTTTGGAGGCAATGGACAGGGACATATTAGAGGTTATGGTGTTTTGAATAATGGTGGTGTTTCAGTCTCAAAAGTTGCTTATGTTGAAGGCTTAAATCATAATCTGCTCAGCATAAGTCAACTGTGTGATCATGGATTCGATGTCAATTTTAAGAAGAAATATTGTTCTTTGTTACTTTCCGAGTCTGGTCAAGGGCTTTTAAGAGCCGACAGAAAAGGCAATCTTTATAAAATGAATTTTAATCCTAATCAAAGTTCTACAACAGAAAAACTCTGTTTAGTCTCTTTGAATAAGGAAGATGTCTGGCTCTGGCATAAAAGATTTGCTCATCTAAACTTTTCAAACCTTGACAAGCTCGTGCAACTTAACTTAGTGAAAGGTCTGCCTTCACTTAAACTTGACAAGGACCATCTCTGTTATGCATGTAAATTGGGTAAGCTAAAAAGAGCTTCACACAGAACAAAAAGTGATCACAATTTTCCAAGACCTTTGCATATGCTTCATGTGGATCTCTGGGGTCCAATTTCTGTGCAAAGTCTGTCTGGTAAAAAGTATATTCTTGTTCTGATAGGTGAATATTCTAGATGTACTTGTGTAACACCCCGCTAAAGCGGAAACACGGAATATACAACTCAAGTTTCATAACAAAAGTTACAAGATCACATCAACCATCAAAATACTTTCAAAGGTTAAAACCTTGTCTTTTACAATTGTTTTTACAAAAGGGAAATGAACATAAAATTAAAGATAGTAAAGAAAGCTTCATCACGTGTAGCCTTCCTAAGATCCAACCTTAAGGATGTTCCCCTGAAAACAATGTAAATGAGAGTGTCAACTAATGCACTAGTTGGTGAGATCACAGGTTTAACGAGTATAACATTGTTTGCCATCGCAAAATAGTTTAAATCCACACAAGGGATAAATAAATCGGTTATCAAAACCACTTGCTCAAGGTAATCGTATGTAAAATGCTAAGTTATTGAGCCCGTTACCCGACCTATACCGACAGAATCGCCCCGACGCATGTTCTATCGCCAACAATGCGCAAATATAAACAATAATTATGCACTCAAACAAGCGCTACTTGTGAGTGGGATGTCAACCCAAATAACGTTATCCATAATTACCAACGGCTCACACTCGTGAGTTAAACGGGTAACGTAAAATAAACGGGGACTTTTGAACGATAGCAAAAGAAACTCAAACTTACAACATTTGCAACAACATAGATACCATAGAGCATAAACAAGTATAACAAGTTTCGTATTTCCAAGAAAACGAAATAATCGATGCGTAAAATAGTTGTAGTAATGACATGCTTTTCACCCCAAAATATGTAAAACATTGAAAAAGGGGCTGTGAACTCACATGATAAGCGATAGAATCCGGGAATCTTCCACAAGTACTCCGAGATGATCCTACTTCAAACCTATGAACGTAAGGTCACTAGTGAGTTCTCAATCTCGAAGGTTCGGTACTAACTATCCAAATCGTCATAAAATGCCTTGTTGTGTTTTAATATTATAACGTAATAAACGTATAAATTGTTCTTATTAGATTAGAGTTTCCGCAATTTCGTCACAATAAGTAACGAAAAGGGTTTTAAAGAACGTAAACATATATAGTACATATATATGTATAAACCGAAATTTTATCGTAACAACGATAAAATTAGAGGTCGTAAACAAAATGACAAGTATTGAAATGTATAAATATATAGGTATAGTATATATTTATATTCCACGATTTCATCATAAAATGATGAAATGGGATCAAGAATATATATAAAATGCATAAATATATATAAATATATTATATATATGAACATTCCACAATTTCATCATAAACGATGAAAAGGGATAAATAATAAATAAAGTGCATAAATAAAATGCATAAATAAATAAATATAAGATATACGTATATACTCCACTATTTCATCATAAAATGGTGAAATGGGATTAGAAGTTAGTCCTTAATAATAATAATAATTTGTCATTTGTTGTCCAGAATTTGATGTCACTTGGTGTCCAACTTTGGGTAACTTCCAAGTACAATTTGGTCATGAAATTTTTTGTCCAATTAGTTCAATGAGTTAGGAAACTTTTGGCATCAGTTTCATAATTTTTGGAAGAGAATAAGTACATGAAATAATACACGACGTAAAACCTGACAGAAGACTTTACTATTTGTGCACGGATTTGTGAGGACTGTTTGGTACATAAATTCTTTGAGTTTTTGAGTGAAACCACTTGGGTTTGAATCTTAACACATAAAAATGATTTCCAGAAACAGAATCACTCCATTTGGAGTTATATTGAGTGAGATTTGACCCTTTGAAGTGGAGGGTGGAATTTGGCAGAAATCTGTCAAACCACACTTTGTGCATGTGCTCACATGTTGACTTATTAACCAAAATTCTTATTCTTTTGCATGCACAATCAGATTTGACTCTCTTCCATACACTTATTTTCAGTTCCCAAAACACATTTTGATCCAATTAAAATGCATGCAAGTTACCTATCAACTCAACTTTTATAAATTCTTGTAAAAGACCCATTTTGGAAAAGGTTGATGTTCTTGCCAAGAACATCAACATGCAACTTAAAATTGTGCATCTTTAGCTCATGCATGTTTGTTTAAATATGTTTTAGTGGATTTCAAAGACTTACTCATAAAATTTTTGAATAAAAGATGATGGATTTCTCAAGAAAACTACATGCATGTGTTCAAAATGTTCATCTTTGGTCTTAACATTGGTTTGATTTTGGATTCACCATCTTTTACTAACAAAAAGATGTTATGATGGTAAATCTACAAACATTAAGACATATGAAAGATGGTTTTAAAAAAAACATGAAGAAAGTGTAGAAAAGATGAAGAACATACTTTAAAATGCAAGATGATGAAAAAGACATAAAAGAGTGTGTGTGGATTTTACCCAACACACTTATTTTTACCTTTGATTGCCTTGGACTCTTGAAGAAAAAGAGTTTAAGGGCTAGAGTTGTGATGAAGATTTGAAGATGAATACTTGAAGACTTGAAGATGGAGAGAGAAGGAGTGATGGCTAGTGAGAGAGTGAGATGAGAGAATGATTCAAAAATTGGTGAAGTGTGGCATACATATGGAGAGACGGAGAGGGGGGGGGGGGGGGGGCTCTCTAGGGGGGTGGGGGGTGGTGGTGGTGTGACAAATGTATTTTAGTCACTTCATGTCTTTTAAAAATTAAATCAAATACAAGTATTCTCTTTAAAGTTAAAATACAAAGTATATATATATAAAATAAAGTATTTATATATATAAAAATTATCAACTACAAAAATACTTGTAGTATAAATGTATATTAAGTTGGCATTTTATGAGATTTATGGATAATTTCCTAATTCAAGGATTTCTTAGGCAAAATTTCTCGAATTTTCCTATCGTACCGTGTTTACTGCTAAAATTGCATTGTGTAAACTATGTCATAAAAATAAGGTATCCAAAGCAGTTATAACCTGAGATGTAAATTTGACAGTTGTCACAGTCTCCCCCGGTTAGAAGAATTTCGTCCCGAAATTCAAGTGTTACTGGTATTAACAGGTTTGCTTGCAAAGAGGTGAGGATACTTTTGTAACATGTAATCCTCCCGCTCCCAAGTGTATTCAGGCCCACGCCTTGTGTTCCAATGGACTTTTACTATCGGGATTTTGCTTCGCTTGAGACGCTTGACTTCCCTATCGAGTATTTCCATTGGTTCCTCTATTATGTGCAGTTTATCGTTAATTTGGACTTCTTCCAAGGGCACGGTTACTGCTTCGTCAGCTAAACACTTCTTTAGGTTTGATACGTGAAACGTGTTGTGAATAGCACTTAACTCTATTGGTAATTCCAGCTTATAAGCTACTGGTCCAATCCTTTCCGTGATCTTAAATGGTCCAACATACCGCGGACTCAATTTTCCTCTTTTCCCAAATCGGACCGTTCCCTTCCAAGGTGATACTTTTAAAAAGACTCTGTCACCCACTTGAAATTCTAAAGGCTTCCTTCGATTGTCCGCATAGCTCTTTTGACGATCTTGAGCTGCTTTAAGCCTATCCCTGATGATTGCGATCTTGTCGGTGGTTTCTTGAACAATGTCCGGACTAGATAGTTGTCTATCTCCAATTTCCAACCAACAAAGAGGTGATCGACACCTGCGGCCATACAGAGCTTCATATGGCACACACTGAATACTAGTGTGATAGCTATTGTTGTAAGAAAACTCAACTAACGGCAAGTGGTTATCCCAACTTCCTCCAAAGTCTATCACGCATGCCCGAAGCATATCTTCCAAAGTCTGAATGGTTCGCTCACTCTGACCATCCGTTTGAGGATGATAGGCCGTGCTCAAGTTTAACTGCGTACCTAACGCTTTTTGAAGTGACTGCCAAAATCGAGAGGTAAAACGACTATCTCTATCAGAAATGATGGAAACTGGGACTCCATGTCGCGTAACGATTTCCTTGATGTAGATCTGAGCAAGCTTTTTCCATCTTATAATCTTCCTGAATAGGTAAGAAGTGTGCAGACTTCGTAAATCGGTCTACTATAACCCAAATTGAGTCATGTCCTTTGGCAGTTCTTGGGAGTTTGGTTATAAAATCCATAGTGAGTTGCTCCCATTTCCACTGGGGAATCTCTGGTTGTTGTAACAGTCCCGATGGCTTTTGATGAACAACCTTGACTTTTACACACGTTATGCATTTTCCTACATATATGGCAATATCCTTCTTCATCCATGGCCACCAATAGTATTCCATTAAATCCTTGTACATCTTATCCGCTCCTGGATGGATTGAATACTTAGATTTATGAGCCTCCTCCAAAATCATTTCCCGTAGGTTGTCAGCCTTTGGGATCCATACTCTGCCCTTAAAGTAACGTACTCCATCAATCTTAGTTTCAAAACTAGACTCTAAACCATGAAGAGTCTCTTCCTTCAGGTTTTCAGACTTCAATGCTTCGATCTGAGCTTCAAAAATCCGGGTTTTCAAACTTGTTTGAACCAGTGCTCCTAATGCTCGGACTCGTGACGGTTTTACCCTTTCTTTTCTACTCAGGGCATCGGCTACCACATTGGCCTTACCTGGGTGGTAACGTATCTCACAATCGTAGTCGCTGAGCAGTTCTACCCATCTCCTTTGCCTCATATTAAGCATCTTTTGATCAAAGATGTGTTGAAGACTTTTATGATCGGTGAAAATAGTGCACTTGGTACCATATAAATAATGTCTCAATATCTTCAGAGCGAATACTACAGCTCGGAGTTCCAAATCGTGCGTGGTATAGTTCTTCTCATGAACTTTTAATTGTCTCGATGCGTATGCAATCACCTTATCATTTTGCATCAATACGCAACCTAATCCTTGATATGATGCGTCACAATACACTACAAAGTTTTCCGTTCCTTCTGGTAAAGCTAAAATCGGTGCATTGCACAACGTTTTCTTCAGATGTTGAAATGCTTCTTCTTGTGGAATTCCCAAACGAATTCCTTCTCCTCTTGGGTTAATGTGGTAAGGGGTTTAGCCATCTTAGAAAAATTCTCGATAAAACGTCGATAATACCCCGCCAAGCCTAGAAATTGGCGAATTTCCGTTGGAGTTCTTGGGGCTTCCCATTTCTTAATGGCTTCCACTTTAGCCGGGTCTACGTGAATCCCTTTCTCCCCGATTACGTGACCTAAGAAATGTACTTCCCGAATCCAAAATTCACACTTAGTAAATTTGGCGTATAGCTTCTGTTCCTTGAGAAGCTCTAAAATCACTTTTAGATGCTGCTCGTGATCCTTCTCACTCTGAGAATAGATTAGTATATCATCGATGAACACAATCACAAACTTATCAAGGTATGGCCTACATACTCTATTCATTAGATCCATAAACACAGCTGGCGCATTTGTCAAACCAAATGGCATAACAAAAAACTCGTAGTGTCCATAGCGAGTTCTAAAAGCTGTTTTAGGAATATCTTCCTTTCGGACTCTCAACTGATGATATCCCGATCGAAGATCAATCTTAGAGAAGTAAGTTGCACCTTGCAACTAGTCGAACAAATCGTCTATTCGAGGGAGAGGATATCGGTTCTTGATTGTCAACTTATTAAGTTCCCTATAATCGATACACATTCGAAACGATCCATCCTTCTTCTTGACGAAGAGAATCGGTGCTCCCCAGGGTGACGAACTCGGTCGAATGAATCCTTTATCCAGAAGTTCTTGAAGTTGATTCGACAACTCTTGCATTTCTGCAGATGCTAAGCGTTACGGGGCCTTGGCTACAGACGCCGCTCCGGGTATAAGGTCAATATGAAATTCGACTTGTCTAAACGGTGGAAGTCCTGGCAAATCGTCTGGAAATACTTCTGGGTGATCCTTCACCACAGGAATATCTTGGACTCGCCTCTTCTCAGACTTCTTCTCAATTACTTGCGCCAAGAACGCAACATACTTTTTCCTCAAATACTTATGGACCTTCATACATGATACTATCTTCAGATTTCTTCCAACTCTATCTCCTTGGACAACAAGGGTTTCTCCGCCTTGTAATGGTAACCTAACCGTCTTTTCAAAACAACTAACCTCATCTCGGTTCTTAGATAACCAATCCATGCCTATTACTACATCGAAACTCCCCAATTCAATTGGAATAAGATCAACACTAAATAGTTTATCAGCTAAGTTCAAGGTACAACCTAAGATTACATCCTTAGCTTCTAATTCAAATCCATTAGCAACCTCAACAATATAAGCGTTCGGCATTTTCTTAGATTCTAGACTGATCAAAGGCCTAAAATCTAACGAAACAAAGCTCTTATCGGCACCAGTGTCGAATAATACGGATGCATAATAATCGTTTAGAAGAAACGTACCTGTCACTACATTGGGGTCTCGAAGTGCTTCTTCTGCTCCTAAGACAAATGCCCGTCCTCGTGCTTGTCCTCCTTGGTTTCCCTGATTGGCTTGTCTTGCTTGATACCCAGCGTTGTTATTGATTGGTCCCCTTTTCAGCCTTGGGCACACACTTCGGAAGTGATCCGGACTTTCGCACTCAAAGCATACCCTTCCTTCTCTTTCACATTCTTTCCCGTCTTGCAAAATCGGGCTAAATGACCCTTTTGCTTACAAACGCTACAAATGAGGCAGGCTCCCTCATGATGCGAATTACATTGGTTGCACTTTGGGTGGGGTCTATTGTAATGCCCTACTTCCTTAGCATTCATCCAAAAGTTTCCCACTACTTTCTTGTTCCTACTTGAACTACTTCCAATCGCCTTTCCTGACTGATTCTTCGGCCTTCGCTTGATACCGACACCTTTCTGAGTCAGAGTTCCTGCCCTGACCGCATCATGGGTCAAACTAGTTGCTAATGCCACTTCGGCTTGGATCGTGGTCGGACTTGATGACTTAACCATCCCTTGGATCTCCGGGGTTAATCCATACAAATATCGGTCAATCCGGTTGCTCTCCGGGGTAACCATGTGAGGTACTAACTTCGCAAGTTCGTGAAAACGAGCTGTGTAGCGATCTATCCCCGAACCAACCATGGTAAGATCCCAAAGTTCAGCCTCCAATTTCTGAACTTCGCTCTTGGGACAGTATTCCTCCATGAGCAATTCCTTGAATTCAGACCAGGACAGTTTGTATGCATCTTATCTTCCACGGGTTTGGACTTGAATGTTCCACCAAGTTAGAGCTCGCTTTTGCAACTGACAGGCTGCATGTTCTACCATGCGATCCTCTGAGCACTTACAGATATGGAGTACCGACTCCATACTATCGAACCATGAGAGTAATCCTATAGCACCTTCCGTTCCATGAAACTCCTTGGGCTTGCAAGTCATGAATGTCTTGTAGCTACATCCTCTATTGTCTTGAGTGTCATTGAGAGTTCCTCCTCCCACATTGACATTCCTTTGACGCTCATTAATGCCCGCGGTGACTTGGGTTACGATGTCGGGTATCGCCTCTTGGATACGTTGAGCTATGATCTGGGCAATATCGGGGTTTTGCTCTTCGGGATTTTCTCTCGTGCGACGTGTGGATCTTCTTGGTGGCATTTTTTAATCTTCCACCATCCACGTCAACATCATCCCCGATACACCTCGATCAAAACCCACAACACCAACAACGTTAGTAGCATCACCACTACTATGCACACTATCTCAGCCCGTAAAGCTATCCTCCGAGCTATTCTCGCTCCGCTTAGGGCGTCAGACGACATGTTGGTCAAAAGGTGACTTAATTTCACTAGCTCGGTCACGACTTGACTCTGGTGACTGACCCTCATTTGACATCCGTACAAATCCATTGTCACGGCCCTAAGGCGTTGCTGTTGGTCCCGAAAGGCTTAAACAAGTTTGTAGAAGGGGGGGGGGGGGGGGGTTGAATACAAACACACTATTTTACTTTTCTAAATTGTTTATTGATAAATCATTAACAATTTACAGCTTGTTGCGGAAACAAGATTAAGGATAAACCTAAATCTAAACAAGTTGGAACACTAAGGTTTTCTTGCACTAAGAAAGATAAGGAGATTACTAATAAAATCCTATCTTGAGAGATTTGAACTTGTCCAGAGTTAGCAAGTTACTTCAAATGAAGTGAGTTCATCTCTTTATATACTGCATGCATTTAATGCAATCCAGTATATACTTTACACGTGTCATTAGCGGATTGGTTGCATGTCATTGACCTTTGATGACAACCTTAGTAGCCGCATGAATGAACAGTGTAGTATCAGAGTGGTTGTACGATTTCAGATTTCCGGAGGTTCTTTTCTGACATTTCGTACGGTGGCGTGCAAGGGAGGTTAAGACAAAAGTACTTTGTACGGAGGACTTCATGATCAGCTTTCGTTGATTCAGTGATTATCATTTACTATTCAGCAGATGATAAAGTTCAGCGATAGCTGAAGTCTTGTACTTGATACTTCACGTTGAGTGGACAAATCTGAGTCTTCGCTGATCCGCATCAGTTCATTAGGAGACTTGTCGCTGGTTCTTGAGCTTGATCTTCGACTTCAGCGTAGAACCTTTGTTGACGTGAATCTTGTCTTCAGGGATCAGAAGTAAACAACTAACTTATCAGCGATCATCATAAGGACTGAACAGACTCAGCGATATGGTGAACAGTGTTCGCTGAATGTTTAATCTAAAAGTGCGAGAGTTCCTATCAGCAGTACTGTAAGATCTTAGTACTTATCAGCGATAGTGAAACTCTGATACATATTGTTTACTTACAATTTTCACTAAGTATTTAAGAGCGGGTCATTATCAAATCACTAAGGGTTTGGATCAACAATCTCCCCCTATTTGATTATGACATAGCAACAGAGAAAATTGCTATTTAATGAAAACATAAGGATAAAAAGAACACATAAAATATTTGTCCCTTTTACTGTTTTCTGGGATCTTTTCAGTACTGATGGAGTAAAGTACATTCGCTGAAATCTTTCTTTAAATCTTTGAATCAGGTTACAATATGAATAAGAAAGATTACAAGTACAAGCGAAATAAATTACAAGTACTGAAGGATGACTGATACAATAGAGAAAATGGTGATTGTTGTCAGCCTTCAAAGGGTTCTTCCTTAATGAGAAGTTCATCAAGGGTTGTCTTTTCAGTTGGAATCATCCAGTCAGGAACCTTTTCTCCTTTATCAAGGGTTTTAGGTGTCGTGCCTGAATGTCTTTTCTGAAGTCGCACCAGTAGATGAGATCTTTGAGCTGTTCGATTGGAGTGATTGGAAGCTCAACGATCCGTTGAAAGCATTTACGTCCGTCGTAGTCAAGAAAGAATATTCCATAAGGATTACTGATGACTTTACCAGGGACGAAAAGTTCACATGGTGGCAAAGAGACATCAAGGGCAGATAGATCAGGATCAGGACCAAGTACTTCAGCGCGAGAGAAACCAATTCCAGTTTCATTTCGTATGACAGGACCTGAGTTTGAATCTTGACGTTTCTTCCTTGGAGAGTCCTTTTTTCTTTTCGGCTTTAGATCAGGAACAGGAGGAATATCCACACAAGAAGATATCAAATCGATCTGTCTGTTTATCATCTTTTCGAAATGATCCTTGTACTTAGATTTTGACGGTTGGATAGCTAACCTCATCTCCAGCCATTCAGAGAGACCATACCTTTTTACAGTGTCAGCACGAAAGGTTTCAGATGAGTCATCTTCTCTGAACAGTTTGATGTCAACAATAGGTACTCCGACGGAGGTTCTTCCAGAGATGAATACCTTGTTGATCTTCGCTGGACGATATCTGAAGTGGATTTTCTCTTTACACCAGATCAGGGTGGTCTGAGAAACTTCAGCTTTCTTTTCCACGATCTTCTGGGCTTGTTCCCAAAGCTTTCGTTGGATTTGAATGGGAATACGCTTCAGCTTGGGGTCTTTGATAGATTTTTGAGTGAGCTTGATGGCGTATTCTCTGTCTTTATCTTCAGCTTCCTTCCTTTCAGCGATGAGGCGTTCAGCTCTGAGATGATCTTGGTATTCAGCTTTTGAAATTCTGAACTTAGGAGGAACTGAAGGTAGTTGATCGCGCCTTAGGATGATTCGCTGATCCTCGAATCGCTTTATCATTTCTTCTCTCCTCTTTTGATCTTCTTCACTCAGCCTTTGAGCAACTGAGGAAAGTCTGTTTCTGTGCGAGAGAGGTTGTTCTTCTGGTTCATCAGTCTCAGAGATTAAATCTAAGACTGGGATTATGTCTTCAGCGGTAGCTGGAATTATTGGTGAAGTCGTAACAGATCTTTCAGCGATATCCTCAAACAGGGGAGAGGACTAGCTGAAACGCAGCGATCTTACAAATAAGAACTGGGTAGAAGAACTTGGGTAGAAAAGATAGAAAAAAAATGTGGATGTGTATGGTGTTTGTGGAATGGATAACTGATTTTTCAGAGATGATCAGGGAAGGAAAAATAAGTTTAGTGTACCTGACAAATCGGCTTTGCAAGTAGGATCGCCAGATTATCATCTTCAGCGATGCCTTTGTCTTTGCTTTTCTCAGCGCCAGAGGCTGAGTGCTTTGTCTTTGTCTTCTCCCCTGAAGGTTCTTTTATTGAAATGCCTTTAAGAGCTTTGGTTCGAGGAGCAGGTTTGACAACAAAGAAATCATCGTCATCTTCATCATCATCATCATCGTTCCTTGGAGAGGAGGATGGTTCAGCTTCAGGGATGTCGAAGTCTTCGTCTTCTTCTGCTTCAGATTCCTCAGCATCTTCATCGAGTTGCTCCCCCTCAGATATAGAGGCGAGGTTCTCGGTTCCCTCAGGGTTTTCATCTCCCTGAGGTCCAGTAATCCGATCTTCATTACCCTCTCCCCTGATAGATTCATCATGGGAAAGGTCTTCAGCGCTCTTCTCCCCCTCTTTCTCATGATGGGCGGGGGAGGAATGGGTAGATTCAGCATTGGTGTTGTCTCTGTCTTCTGGGCCAGAGATTTTCACACAACCTTCAAGCTTAGCTATTCTGTCTTCTAGGCCAGAAATAGCAGGCGTGATTTTCTTCAGCTCTTGGCGATCCTCTGCGGTGAATGAGTCCAAAACAGGTGCAGGGGCCGGAGCAGGAGCTGGATTATTTGCCTTGTTCACCAGCGTCTCGATCATTGTCTTGACAGAACCAAGGTCGGTCTTCACTGAGCCCAAGTCGGTCTTGACCACTGACATATCACCTTCGAGTGTACCAACCGATTTCTTCAGCGTTGTAACTTCGCTGGAAATGGTGGAAACTGATGATTTGAGATTGGTGTAGTCAGTGTAGATGTCGGAGAGCACTTTGGCAAAGTCGGCGAGAGTTTTATCAAGGTCTTTGATGTCATCAGAGGAGGCCTTCTTTTCCACCACAGTAGTCAGCTTCGTCAGATTCTCTCCAGCGTTTGTTACAGCTGTAGAGTTATTTGATAGACCGGTGGTGAGATCCGTAAGTTTCATCTCCATAGACTTCAGAGACTGGTTGATGTCTCCCAAAAAAGGACCTGTAACATATAAGTACTTGTGAACAAAGGAAAGCTCAGAAGTTTCAGGTTTAGTTACAGTGTTTAAGGTGGGATCTGTACCTGCAGGAGCGTTGACGAACTCATCAAAGTTTCGAGTCCCTCCATAGTGTTCCATATCTCCCTCAAAAGTTCCGTGAGGAATGGAGATCTCTGCAGGTCCTTTCTTCGTCATTCGCTGAGAAGCTTCAACGGCTTCTTGAATGATGGCATCTCCAGTTTTGACTGGAGGAGTGTCCAAAGAAGTAGAGGGAGGAGCGAAGGATAAGAATTGGGGTTGGGGTTCAAGTTCAGCGTTGGATTCGCTGAGAAGTACTTCATCAGTCTTTTGAGAGACTGACGAAGGTTGGGTAGATTCCAAAGTTCTAACCTCAGCGTTTAGGGACGCTGAAGTAGGTTTAGAAGGGATGGCTTGAATTGGTGTGGCAGAGCGTACCACGGAACTTTCCTTCAGCTCTTCAGAATGAGCTGAGGAGTCTTCAGCATGCAACTGCTGGGGTTGCTCCTTGGTTTTCTTGATCCTTTTGGAATCAAGAGGGGTAAGAGATTGTTTCCTTTTCTTAGAAGGAATGGATTTTGTGGCCGGGGTATCAGCGATGGGTATTGTCGCTGAAGGAGCCACAGAAAGCGGAGAATTAAGAAGAGTGAGAAGAGTAGAGAGACGTACCTCGTTGGCGACAGGCTTGAAGTCGAGAACTTTAGGGCCAATCTGAGAGAGTTTCAGATCACCCTCTTCAGGATAGCTGTCCTTCAGGCCATATTGAAAGATGGCGCTGATGAATCGTGGGTAAGGAACCCATGCTGGTCGGTCAGCGGCAGAATCAACACGTTGAATGAGGTCTTCATAGATGATGGAGGCCCAGTCAATGTTGAGACCTTTCAGCAGTGCGTAACCCATGGCCTGCTGAGGTTGAGCGGCTTGATCAGAAGATCCGGATTTCGCTGTCATGCAGCTGATCAGGTGAGCGAAGATGAAGTTCATCTCGCTGGGCATCTTGGATTTCTTTATCAGCGTCAGCTTCTTCTCAGGTAGCTTGTCTCTTCCAGTCTCCCAGATGTAACCCATCGCATCAAGGAAAGCAATGATTTCTTCCCTGTCAGCGTGCTTCTTGTGGTCAGGAAATGGAATGAAAGGATTTTCTGAGGTAGCTTTAGGGAATTTCAGAGCTTTGCGGATTATTGCGAGGGTTATCTTGATGGTGCCATACTCAGTATCGCTGAGTATGCAGTCGATGGTTTTAGATGGATCTTTGGCTGAGGGTAGGTTGGTGTGTCTGGCAGAGTACCAGAATTGGGATAATAGACGCTGACTGGCAGGAGGTGTGATTGTCAGTGCTGTGTATATGGGGCTATTCTTCAAAAAAATCACAGCGTCGTCTAGATGGGATACCTGCTTCCGAGGAGGAAACTCGAGAAGCGCTGAAAGGTTGTTTGCCTTTGTCCAGTCTAGTTGATCCAGCTCAAACTTAACCTGAGGAGCTTTGGTGATTTCCAGTTCCTCAGAATCACTGGAGATGGACTCAGCGGTAACATTCAGCTTTGAAGTTGCCATTTCACTGTATTATCAGTTCAACCAAAGATGTTAACAAATAATAAATATCTTAATGTGGAAAGAGAATTTCCATTAAGATTTTTCGAATTTTGTCCATTTCATTCAGACAAAAAAGTCTTAATGAAGATTAGGGTTTTTCTTGTTTTAAAAAAAAACGAATATAACACCTATAAGCCTTGTATTCCAGTTTTTTTTTAAAAAATGGATACGAAAGAAGAACAAGTTTAAGATTTTAGATTTAAAACTTGAAGAACAACCATGAAATGGTTGTGTTTATAAAACCATGAAAGAAAATGATTTTATTTTTGAGTTCTTTTGTTTGATCTTGTATAAAACAATGATAAGATCGAAAACAAGTTATTTGCATTTGATAAAAGATAAGAACATATTGACCTTGAGTTTGATGAAGAAGATGATGAACAGTTCTTGAAGATCGAGAGCACAAAATGCAACAGTGTTCTTTTCTTGCGGAGAAAGATTGATTCGCATAAAAGACAAATATAAACTTTGAGAGAGTTTATATAGGAAGAGAGTAGAGAGAGAAAAACTTGAGCGGGAAAGTTTTTCATCATGACACGGACACGTGTTTGCATTTGATTGGATAGACAACGAAACGTGCAAACGTGTGTCAGAAAAAGAAACGTGCCTGGTGTTATCCGTTGCAATGACGTCACAACTGTCCTTTCACATTCTTTCGTTGTCTCTGAGGTTTTGAAAGAAAAACTCAGGGACTCTTTGGAAAATATGAAGCACTGAATAGAAATATCAGTGAGGGTTTTAAGAAATTTCAAAATATTATTCAGCGATGAAAGAATTTGAAATCTTGCATTTTCATGCGTTTTGTCAGAGAAAACATACCTTGATATCAGTTTAACCCAATTTATTCAGAGAGAAGATGATGAAATGGATTGTACTAGTTTATTTTATCCAGAACCTATACAAGAATGTATAAACGTATCGCTGATTAAATGTGAACCGCTGAAGATTTATCCTTCAAAGTTCAGCATTCCAAGCTCGCTGATGAGAAAGGTGAATCTTGTCTCATCAAGAGGTTTGGTAAACAAATCAGCTAACTGATAATCAGTTGGGATAAAATGAAGTTCTATATCACCATTCATCACATGATCTCTGATAAAATGATATCTGATTTCTATGTGTTTTGTCTTTGAGTGTAGCACTGGATTGTTTGCTATAGCGATGGCACTTGTGCTGTCGCAATAGATTGGAATTTTGGAGAGCTGAAGATCATAGTCTAGTAGTTGATTTCTCATCCACAAGACTTGAGAACAGCAGCTTCCAGCGGCTACATACTCAGCTTCAGCTGTGGAAGTGGACACCGAGTTTTGCTTCTTACTTGTCCAACTTACCAGCTTTCCACCCAGGAGCTGACATCCTCCTGTGGTGCTTTTCCTATCCATTTTGCAACCTGCAAAATCACTGTCTGAATAGGCGGTTAGATCGAATCCTGAATCTTTGGGATACCAAAGACCTAGATTCGCTGTACCCTTAAGATATCGAAAGATTCGCTTTACAGCTTTCATATGAGATATCTTAGGTTCAGCTTGATATCGTGCGCACAGACATGTTGCAAACATAATATCGGGTCGGCTAGCTGTAAGATACAGTAGTGAGCCGATCATCCCACGGTACAGCGTGACATTGACAGGAACACCCTTTGTGTTCTTATCAAGTATCAGCGGTGGTGCCATAGGGGTTTTCATAGCTGAACTTTCAGTTAAGTCGAATTTTTTCAGCATATCTTTAACATACTTTCCCTGATTTATAAAAGTTCCTTTTTCAGTTTGCTTAATCTGAAGACCAAGGAAATATGTTAGTTCACCCATCATACTCATTTTATACTCATCTTTCATTCTATCAGCGAAACGAGTACAAAGCTCAGGGTTAGTAGAACCAAATATAATGTCATCAACATATATTTGAACTAAAATGATATGACCTTTTATTTTTCTAAAAAACAAAGTTTTGTCAATCTTACCTCTCTCAAATTTTTCAAGATGAAGATAAGTAGAAAGAGTGTCATACCATGCACGAGGAGCTTGCTTCAAACCATAAAGTGCCTTATCCAGTTTATAAACATAACCTGGACGCTTAGGATCTGAGAATCCTGGAGGTTGTTCCACATAAACTTCTTCATTCAGCTTTCCATTTAGAAACGCTGACTTAACATCCATTTGATGTACAGTGAAGTTTTTGTGTACAGCATATGCTAAGAAAAGACGAATAGATTCAATTCTTGCTACAGGAGCAAAGGTTTCGTCATAATCTATACCTTCCTCTTGTCTGTATCCCTGAGCAACAAGACGAGCTTTGTTGCGAGTTACAGTACCATGTTCGTCCAACTTGTTTCGATAGACCCACTTAGTGCCTATCACTGTTTTGTCAGTTGGTCTCCGAACAAGTTTCCAAACTTTGTTTCTTTCGAATTCAGTCAGCTCTTCTTGCATAGCGCTGACCCAGTTTGGATCTCTGAGGGCATCGTCTATTTTCTTTGGTTCAGTTAGAGAAATAAAGTTAACAAATAAACAAATATTACCTGCACTTCTACGAGTCTGAATACCAGCGTTGGGATCACCAAGAATTTGATCGATTGGGTGATTTACAGTCCATCGCTGAGCCGGAGCATGCGTCGCTGACTCAGTCTGAACTGGAGAAACTGAAGATGAGGCATCAGCTACTTCTGGATAATCAGCTAAGAGAGGAATGCTTGCATTTGTCACTTCATTCACTGATTGCTGAGAGATAGATGGAATTTCTGAGACATTTGGATCAACTGCGGGTATAGTATTTATAGGAACAGCTGAGACCCAAGATGTTTCAGCTTCACTATTCTGCATATTGGGAATGATAGTAGGACCATCATTTTCAGTTGTATGAGTATGAGTAGTGGGAACATCTTCTGAATCACCAAGATGAGAAAACATCCATTGATTCAGTTCTTCTGTATCAGCGTTCGGTTTAGAGTTCGCTGAACGGGATTCGTCAAACGTGACGTGAATAGTTTCTTCTACAGTTTGTCTTCTTCGGTTGAAGACTCTGAAGGCTTTGGAAACTGAGGAGTATCCAAGAAAGATTCCATCATCAGCCTTAGGATCAAACATTCCAAGGGCATCTCTGTTGTTCAGTATGAAACACTGACAACCAAAGATGTGAAGAAAGCTGATTGAAGGCTTTCTCCCATGAAAAAGTTCATAGGCTGTCTTTTTGAATCTTTTGACTATCAGCGACCTGTTTTGCGTAAAACAAGCCGTGTTGACAGCTTCTGCCCAAAACTGAGTAGGCAGGTGAGAATCGCTGAGCATTGAACGTGCAGCTTCAATAATTGTTCTATTTCTTCTTTCAGCGACTCCGTTTTGTTGTGGTGTTCTCACTGACGAAAAGTTATGAGAAATACCCTTGCTCTCAAGGAAGGAATCAAGAGAACTGTTTTTGAATTCAGTTCCATGATCACTCCTTATTGAGCGAACAGTCATATTGTTCAGAGTTTCCATCTTCCGAACAAAGGTGATGAGTTCTTCAGGGGTGTCACTCTTAGAACGGAGAAACATTACCCATGTATAACGAGAGAATTCATCAACTATGACCAGCGTATATTTCTTTCCAGCGATGGATTGTTTGTTAACGGGGCCAAACAAATCCATATGGAGTAGTTGAAGAGGAGATGACACTGAGGAAACTTGCTTGGACTTAAAGCTTGCCTTGGTCTGCTTCCCTTTTTCACACGCTGAACATAAGGATTCTTTGGCGTATGAATGTTGAGGTAGACCAGTGACTAACTCTTTGGATGAAAGAGTATTCAGTGTCTTGAAGTTGAGATGTGAGAGTCTCTTGTGCCATAGCCAGTTGACATCAGAAGATGCCTTTGAGAAGAAACAGGAGTTCTCAGTGGTTGTTGAGTCCATGTTTATAACGTAAACATTTTCCAAACGATAACCGCTGAGAGCTATCTTCTCCTTTTTGTCAGAGACAAAGCAGGATTCCTTAGTGAAAATCACTTTGTTATCCATGTCGCAAAGCTGACTGATGCTCAGAAGATTATGCTTCAGCCCTTCAACATATGCGACTCTTCTGAAGGATGTTGTACCATTTGAAAGTACACCATACCCTCGGGTGTGTCCTTTTCCATTTCCACCAAAGGTTACAGAGGGACCCTTCTCTTCCTTGTATTCAGCGAGCAGGCTTTTCTTTCCAGTCATGTGTCTAGAGCATCCGCTATCGAGATACCAGATACCCTTCTTAACCTGCAATACAAAGGAAGATTAGTTTTGCTTGGGTACCCACTTCACCATGTATACGCGTTTGTCAGTGGAAGTGGTTGGAATGGGTTCAGCAGTCTTCGCAGCATTTGAAGATTCAGCTTTGTCTTTCTTCACTTTGGTCAATTTCTTGACCTCAGCGGTATGAGTCACCTTGAATTGACTTGCAACTGGTTTGGTCTTCTTTGGTGCTATCTTCACCTTAGCTATCTTATCAGCTTTGGTGGCTGTGGGACACTTACTTGCAATATGATCGGTAAGTCCACAGTGATAACATTTCCTATAACTAAAATTAGTTATAGGACCACTTGTGTGCTGAGCTTTTAATTTGGAATTAGAAGTGCCAGCACCAAGTACACTATTGGTTTTTGAAATAGGAGGAACATTCAGTTCTTCAGATTTCTTACCAAGGACATCTACTCTGAGTCTAGGAGTAGGTCGCTGAACTGATCCAGAGGTCTGATTTCTAGAACCAGATGAATGAATCACTAAGGCTTTGGAAGCATTCAGCTTAGGTACTAAAGTACCCTTCTGAGGATTTTGATAAATTACAATTCCTTTACCTTTATCTTTAGAGACAGAGGTAGGTTTTGAATAAACCATTTTCTCCTTACCTTTTGAGGAGGTAGGAGTTTCCTCAGGGATTGGTGTAATCGACGAGGAGTACTGAGATGAAGAAGTGTCAGCTACTGAGGATACGAACGTTCCAAATTTAAGCATTGAACGTTCAGTGGTTGGTATTGGAGTATCATATTTATAACCCAGACCACGTTTATCACTCAGAGGAATCTGAGCCTTAATTATCTCAGTGATCTTTGTTGAAGAATTACACCATCCTTCAACAGTAGCTTGTTCAGCTTTTAATGCAGCGATAGCTTCCGCTCGTTCAATTTTGACTAGCTGATTTAAATGGACTTGATCTTTAAAATCTTCTTCAAATTTAGAAAGCTTTTCTATTTGAAGGTGGCAATTTTTAAGCTTTTCAGCGAGATCAAGATTTTGGTTTTCAACCACAGCTTTGCCGTTCATGGCTTCGTATAAGCTTCTAGTCAGTAGTTCGATTTTACGGAGACTATCAGCTTCATCAATATTTACAATATTGGTAAAGAAGGAAGGTGATACCTGAATGGCAGATGTTGAAGTGGAGGGAATGTCTGAACTTTCTTCCTCTTCTTCAATCTTGGCCATGAGACATTGATTTGCTTCATCATCTTCAGAATCAGATGATGAGGCTTCTTCATCAGAAGCAGCCCAATCATAGTCAGCCATTAGGCCTTTTCCCTTCTTCTTAAAGCTTTTCAGCTTTGCATACTTCTCCTTCAGCTTTAAGTATTTGTCGTCTTTATTCCTTGGAACAAAGGATTTCTTTGTAAAGGCTGAAGGTCTCATGATTTTCTTTGACCTGCACTCGTTAGCGAAATGACCTGTCTTTTCGCAGTTAAAACAAGTAGCAGTAGCCTTGTCAACAAAAGCTGATGACTTAGGCTTGTCAGCTATAGAAAGAGTTTTGTTCTTTCTAAACATTTTCTTCTTGGCGAATCTCCTGAACTTTTTAGTTAGGAGAGCCAAGGATTCATCATCTGAAGAATCAGAATCTGATGATCTTTCAGAGTTACTTTCTAACTCAGTGATAGTGACCACGGGTCGCTGAGTAGAAGGTTCCTCTGAGATTAAAGCAACAGGGGTGCTTTTGGAATCTTTTACAAGATTCTTCTTAAGATGGCTAGATTGCTCATGATTCAGCAATGTACCATATAAGGTAGCGAGTGTCATTGATCTTAGATCTTTTGACAGCTTGAGACACATGGAATAATTGTCCCAGCTTTCAGGTAAACATTCTAAAAACTTTGTCAGAACTTCAAAGTTAGAATATTCCTTACCAACCGTTTTAAGATCTATAATTAAGCAGTTAAAACGTTGATGTACTTCAGAGAGAGTTTCATTCTTACCAGAGATGAAACTTTCGTATTGTCTTACCAGGTTGATCTTTCTTGAATCCTGGACTTCAGACGTTCCTTCATACTGAACACATATTGTGTCCCACATGGCCTTCGAGGATTTCAGGTTCATGACGGAATGGTAGACTTCGTCAGGAAGAGCCATGGATAGTATGGATCTGGCTTTTGTATCTATAGCCACTTTCTTCTTGTCTTCATCGGTCCAATGATGGATTTCCTTTGGAATCAGCCTTTCTGGAATAGCAGCTCTAGTTGCAGTGGCTGGAACGGCAGGATCAATCGTTACAGGGATGTGTGGACCGTTTTCAAGATAGTAAGGTATAGTAGGGTCTACACCTTCTAAGAAGAGTGTCATCCTATTTTTCCATAAGTTGAAGTTGTCTCTGGAAAATCTAGGGGGTTTTGCAAGAGAACCATTGTCGATATAGTGAGTGTTTGTGTTTGAGTTGGCCATTTTCAGATAATAGCAAGGAAGAGAAAATATCTTAGATTAGATCTTGTTTATGAGATTAAACAAATCTGCTCTGATACCACTTGTTGGTCCCGAAAGGCTTAAACAAGTTTGTAGAAGGGGGGGGGGGTTGAATACAAACACACTATTTTACTTTTCTAAATTGTTTATTGATAAATCATTAACAATTTACAGCTTGTTGCGGAAACAAGATTAAGGATAAACCTAAATCTAAACATGTTGGAACACTAAGGTTTTCTTGCACTAAGAAAGATAAGGAGATTACTAATAAAATCCTATCTTGAGAGATTTGAACTTGTCCAGAGTTAGCAAGTTACTTCAAATGAAGTGAGTTCATCTCTTTATATACTGCATGCATTTAATGCAATCCAGTATATACTTTACACGTGTCATTAGCGGATTGGTTGCATGTCATTGACCTTTGATGACAACCTTAGTAACCGCATGAATGAACAGTGTAGTATCAGAGTGGTTGTACGATTTCAGATTTCCGGAGGTTCTTTTCTGACATTTCGTACGGTGGCGTGCAAGGGAGGTTAAGACAAAAGTACTTTGTACGGAGGAATTCATGATCAGCTTTCGTTGATTCAGTGATTATCATTTACTATTCAGCAGATGATAAAGTTCAGCGATAGCTGAAGTCTTGTACTTGATACTTCACGTTGAGTGGACAAATCTGAGTCTTCGCTGATCCGCATCAGTTCATTAGGAGACTTGTCGCTGGTTCTTGAGCTTGATCTTCGACTTCAGCGTAGAACCTTTGTTGACGTGAATCTTGTCTTCAGGGATCATAAGTAAACAACTAACTTATCAGCGATCATCATAAGGACTGAACAGACTCAGCGATATGGTGAACAGTGTTCGCTGAATGTTTAATCTAAAAGTGCGAGAGTTCCTATCAGCAGTACTGTAAGATCTTAGTACTTATCAGCGATAGTGAAACTCTGATACATATTGTTTACTTACAATTTTCACTAAGTATTTAAGAGCGGGTCATTATCAAATCACTGAGGGTTTGGATCAACAGTTGCTCTTCGGCCCAGGTCATGCCATGCGTTCGACTAATCGGCACTCCCCCGATCACCCGTGAGGGTTCCGGTGCGTCTCGCTGATCGGACCTAAAAGACACCCGTCTAGGTATGGGCACGCTCTTCCTAGCGGTTTGCCTCGTACGTGGACCCCTAGGATTAGGTTGTATCACTACCGGGATGGGTTATGGGGGATTCACGACGACATAGTGTTGCTGAAGTAAGAATGTGATGAGGATGTTGACATAGTGATACTGAAGTAAAAGTGTATAACATTACTATCGCGCAATATAAAGGCTAAGCGTACTACACTATTGCATACTATAGGTAATAACTACGCTCATACTAGGCATACAACGTGAAGCATCGAGTGTGAAAACACACATATTCCTAGTATATCCATTTCCGGTCTCGCATTACTCATTCTTTAATTAAACATTGGTGATCAGGCTTTGTTTAATTAAAGACCGATGATGCAATACCCGAATTAGTTATACTAACAACATGTTTAGTAATTTAAGTGTTCTTTCCCGTTTTTGGTTATAGTTGCATTTTTCCAAAGGAAAACCAGTATTCTCTATAACCTTTAGCTCTGATACCAAATCTGTAACACCCCGCTAAAGCGGAAACACGGAATGTACAGCTCAAGTTTCATAGCAAAAGTTACAAGATCACATCAACCATCAAAATACATTCAAAGGTTAAAACCTTGTCTTTTACAATTGTTTTTACAAAAGGGAAATGAACATAAAATTAAAGATAGTAAAGAAAGCTTCATCACGTGTAGCCTTCCTAAGATCCAACCTTAAGGATGTTCCCCTGAAAACCATGTAAATGAGAGTGTCAACTAATGCACTAGTTGGTGAGATCACAGGTTTAACGAGTATAACATTGTTTGCCATCGCAAAATAGTTTAAATCCACACAAGGGATAAATAAATCGGTTATCAAAACCACTTGCTCAAGGTAATCGTATGTAAAATGCTAAGTTATTGAGCCCGTTACCCGACCTATACCGACAGAATCGCCCCGACGCATGTTCTATCGCCAACAATGCGCAAATATAAACAATAATTATGCACTCAAACAAGCGCTACTTGTGAGTGGGATGTCAACCCAAATAACGTTATCCATAATTACCAATGGCTCACACTCGTGAGTTAAACGGGTAACGTAAAATAAACGGGGACTTTTGAACGATAGCAAAAGAAACTCAAACTTACAACATTTGCAACAACATAGATACCATAGAGCATAAACAAGTATAACAAGTTTCGTATTTCCAAGAAAACGAAATAATCGATGCGTAAAATAGTTGTAGTAACGACATGCTTTTCACCCCAAAATATGTAAAACATTGAAAAAGGGGCTGTGAACTCACATGATAAGCGATAGAATCCGAGAATCTCCCACAAGTACTCCGAGATGATCCTACTTCAAACCTATGAACGTAAGGTCACTAGTGAGTTCTCAATCTCGAAGGTTCGGTACTAACTATCCAAATCGTCATAAAATGCCTTGTTGTGTTTTAATATTATAACGTAATAAACGTATACATTGTTCTTATTAGATTAGAGTTTCCGCAATTTCGTCACAATAAGTAACGAAAAGGGTTTTAAAGAACGTAAACATATATAGTACATATATATGTATAAACCGAAATTTTATCGTAACAACGATAAAGTTAGAGGTCGTAAACAAAATGACAAGTATTGAAATGTATAAATATATAGGTATAGTATATATTTATATTCCACGATTTCATCATAAAATGATGAAATGGGATCAAGAATATATATAAAATGCATAAATATATATAAATATATTATATATATGAACATTCCACGATTTCATCATAAACGATGAAAAAGGATAAATAATAAATAAAGTGCATAAATAAAATGCATAAATAAATAAATATAAGATATACATATATACTCCACTATTTCATCATAAAATGGTGAAATGGGATTAGAAGTTAGTCCTTAATAATAATAATAATTTGTCCTTTGCTGTCCAGAATTTGATGTCACTTGGTGTCCAACTTTGGGTAACTTCCAGGTACAATTTGGTCATGAAATTTTATGTCCAATTAGTTCAATGAGTTAGGAAACTTTTGGCATCCGTTTCGTAATTTTTGGAAGAGTATAAGTACATGAAATAATACACGCCGTAAAACCTGACAGAAGACTTTACTGTTTGTGCACGGATTTTGTGAGGACTGTTTGGTAAATAAATTCTTTGGTTTTTTGAGTGAAACCACTTGGGTTTGAATCTTAACAAATAAAAATGATTTCCAGAAAAAGAATCACTACATTTGGAGTTATATTGAGTGAGATTTGACCCTTTGAAGTAGAGGGTGGAATTTGGCAGAAATCTGTCAAACCACACTTTGTGCATGTGCTCACATGTTGACTTATTAACCAAAATTCTTATTCTTTTGCATGCACAATCAGATTTGACTCTCTTCCATACACTTATTTTCAGTTCCCAAAACACATTTTGATCCAATTAAAATGCATGCAAGTTACCTATCAACTCAACTTTTATAAATTCTTGTAAAAGACCCATTTTGGAAAAGGTTGATGTTCTTGCCAAGAACATCAACATGCAACTTAAAATTGTGCATCTTTAGCTCATGCATGTTTGTTTAAGTATGTTTTAGTGGATTTCAAAGACTTACTCATAAAATTCTTGAATAAAAGATGATGGATTTCTCAAGAAAACTACATGCATGTGTTCAAAATGTTCATCTTTGGTCTTAACATTGGTTTGATTTTGGATTCACCATCTTTTACTAACAAAAAGATGTTATGATGGTAAATCTACAAACATTAAGACATATGAAAGATGGTTTTAAAAAAACATGAAGAACGTGTAGAAAAGATGAAGAACATACTTTAAAATGCAAGATGATGAAAAAGACTTGAAAGAGTGTGTGTGGATTTTACCCAACACACTTATTTTTACCTTTGATTGCCTTGGACTCTTGAAGAAAAAGAGTTTAAGGGCTGGAGTTGTGATGAAGATTTGAAGATTTGAAGATGAATACTTGAAGACTTGAAGATGGAGAGAGGAGTGATGGCTAGTGAGAGAGTGAGATGAGAGAATGATTCAAAAATTGGTGAAGTGTGGCATGCATATGGAGAGAGGGAGAGAGGGGGGGGGGGCTCCCTAGGGGGGTGGGGGTGGCGGTGGTGTGACAAATGTATTTTAGTCACTTCATGTCTTTTAAAAATTAAATCAAATACAAGTATTCTCTTTAAAGTTAAAATACAAAGTATATATATATAAAATAAAGTATTTATATATATAATAAAATTGAAATATATAAAAATTATCAACTACATAAATACTTGTAGTATAAATGTATATTAAGTTGGCATTTTATGAGATTTATGGATAATTTCCTAATTCAAGGATTTCTTAGGCAAAATTTCTCGAATTTTCTTATCGTACCGTGTTTACTGCTAAAATTGCATTGTGTAAACTATGTCATAAAAATAAGGTATCCAAAGCAGTTCTAACCTGAGATGTAAATTTGACAGTTGTCACAACTTGGGTTGAGTTCATCAGAGTAAAATATGATATCCCAGAAATTCTGATAAATCTGTTGAAAAGGATACATGTTATATTAGGTCTTAAAATTCAAAAGTTCAGAAGTGATAACGGGATAGAGTTCAAGAATGCCTATGTTATCATGGGTTCGTGTCAACTTTAAAAAGAAGTATTGTTCTTTGTTGCTTTTCGAGTCTGGTCAAGAACTTTTAATTGCCGACAAAAAAGGCAATCTATACAAAATGAATTTTAATCCCAATCAAAGTACTACAACAGAAAAACTCTGTTTAGTCTCTTTGAAAAAGGAAGATGCCTGGCTCTGGCACAAAAGATTTGCTCATTTGAATTTTTCAAATCTTGACAAACTCGTGAAACTCAACTTAGTGAAAGGTCTGCCTTCACTTAAATTTAACAAAGACCATCTTTGTTCTGCTTGTGAACTGAGAAAAATGAAAAGAACTTCACACAGAACAAAGAGTGATCACAATTGTCCCAGACATTTGCATATGCTTCATGTGGATCTTTGTGGTCCAATTTATGTGGTCTGTCAGGTAAAAAGTATATTCTTGTGCTTATTGATGAATATTCTAGATATACTTGGGTTGAGTTCATCAGATTAAAATCTGATGTCCCAGAAATTCTGATAAGTTTGTTGAAGAGAATACAGGTTCTGTTAGGTCTTAAAGTCCAAAAGTTGAGATTGATAATGGGACAAAATTTAAGAATGCAAGAATTGATGCCTACCTATCAGAGGAAGGAATCTCCCAGAACTTCTCAGCTGCCAGAACTCCCCAACAGAATGGTATTGTGGAGAGAAAGAACAGAACTCTGGTAGAAGCCGCCAGAACCATGTTGCCAGGTTCTATTCTCCCTATGAACTTCTGGGCAGAGGCAGTCTCAACAGTCTGTTTTACCTAGAATAGAGTTGTCATAGTAAAAAGATTCAAGAAGACTGCTTATGAACTCATCAACAACCGAAAGCCAAATGTGAAATTCTTTCATGTTTTTAGCTGCAAATGCTACATCTTGAATGACAGAGATCAACTGGGCAAGTTCGACAAGAAGGCTGACGAAGGAATCTTTATTGGTTATTCCTTAACCTCTAAAGCCTACAGAGTCTACAATACAAGAACCTAAGTCATTCAAGAGAGTATAAACGTATCCTTTGATGAAAATTCATCAAGTTCCTCTGATTGCAAATTACCAGAGGGGATACAGACCAAAGAGAAGTCAATCTCTTCCAAAACAAGAGAATATGATATCAATCTGTTATTCAATTATTTCTTCGATGATGATGAATCCTCTGTCGATATCACCAGAGGCAATCAAGCTCAGTGTTCTGCTGAACAAAATCTGACAGGTACAACTCTTACTGGTCCCTCCAATTCTTCACCATCTACTTCTCTGTCTACAGGTGTAATTCAGAGAAATGAAGGACCACAATCAGACGTAAGAGAGCCTGAGCAAGAGCCGTCATCACCATTTCTGACTCATATTGGGAGAAGCTCTCTGTTTGAAAGCTCACCTTCTCAGAGCCCTGTTGGTACATCACAGAGCAATGAGGCCACTCTCCAAGGCAGTGTGCCACAGAGCCCTGGTCCCAATCCTCAGAGCTTTGATGCTGAAATACATCGTTTCCCATCAGAAGCACAGACTCCACCTGTTGTCCATGCTCCAATGACCAGATAGACAAAGGATCACCCCCATCATCTAATTATAGGTCACGCTGAAGATGGTGTAAAGACAAGGTCAGCAACAATCAATGATGCTTTCTTTGTTAATTTTCTAAGTATGATTGAGCCGAAGAAGATTTCTGAAGCCCTTGAAGACCTAAACTGGATTGAAGCCATGCAAGAAGAGCTTCTGGAGTTTGAAGAAACAAAGTTTGGTCCTTGGTTCCACTTCCTGAAGATAAAGCTGCCATTGGAACCAAGTGGGTGTTTTGAAATAAAAAAGATGAGGACGACATTATCATCAGAAACAAAGCTCGGCTAGTTGCGAAGGGATATTGCCAAGAAGAGGGCATTGATTATGACGAAACCTTTGCACCTGTGGCTAGGCTAGAGGCTAGGCTAGAAGCTATCAGAATCTTCTTAGCCTTATGCTGCCCATAAAGGTTTCAAGGTCTATCAAATGGATGTAAAATCTGCCTTCTTGAATGGGAGACTACAAGAGGAAGTCTACGTCCAGCAACCACCAGGTTTTGAAAATTCAGAGTTTCCAGACCACGTATATAATCTAGATAAAGCTCTGTATGGCCTTAAACAAGCTCCTAGAGCCTGGTATGAAACTCTGTCAAATTTTCTGTTGACTAATCATTTCAATGAAAAGGTACTGTCGATACAACTCTATTCATTAGGAGGTATAATAATGATATTCTGCTGGTCCAAATATATGTTGATGACATTATTTTTGGGTCTACAAGGCAAGAATACTGTGATTGGTTTGAGGATTTGATGAAAAGTGGATTTAAAATGAGCATGATGGGAGAACTTTCTTTCTTCCTTGGTTTACAAGTTAAACAATCCATCAGAGGGACTTTTATAAGTCAATCAAAATACATCTCTGATATTTTGAAAAAGTACAAGCTCAATAATTCAAATCCTATGAAAACTCCTATTGCCACTGGAGTTAAACTTGATCATGATCCTCAAGGTCAATCTGTGGATATCAAGAACTACAGAGGCATGATAGGGTCACTTCTGTATTTAACTGCAAGCAAACCTGATATAATGTTTGCAACATGTCTTTGTGCCAGAATTCAAGCAAATCCTAAAGAATCCCATTTGTCTGCTGTCAAACGAATCTTTAAATATCTCAAGGGGACTCAATTTTTAGGTCTCTGGTATCCTCTTAATTCTGGTTTCGAGCTTATTGCATACACAGATTCAGATTATAGAGGATACATGAATGACAGAAAGAGTACTTCTAGTAGCTGCCAATTGCTTGGAGACAAATTGGTGAGTTGGACATCCAAGAAACAGAACTGCGTATCAACCTCTACAGCAGAAGCAGAGTATGTTGCTGCTGCTAGTTGTTGCTCCCAAGTGATCTGGATGAAAACACAACTCAAAGATTATGGCATGGAGTACAACAAAGTTCCAATTCTCTGTGACTCCAAGAGTGCCATAGAAATTACAGCCAATCCAGCCCAGCACTCAAAGACAAAGCATATCGACATAAGGTACCATTTTATAAAGGATCATGTTGAAAAAGGGACGATTGAAATGTACTTTGTTTCAACCGACTTCCAACTTGCTGACTTGTTTACAAAACCCCTTGATGAAAGGAGATTTAACTTCTTAATCAGCAAGATGGGTATGCTGAACATGTCCTCCTAACTATGTTTAAAATTCACCAGAGCCTCTGATGATCATACTAGAGCTCTGTCAAATTAGTTGGGTAGGATAGTTCAACAGAGCCTATGATGTTCTCACCAGAGCTCTGCAAAGCATACTTTTTCAATATTTTCTTCTGTAAATTTCTTATCTGTATATACTTTTTTTCCATTTGTAAATATTATTTCAAGAAAAGAGAAAAGCTGAAAAGAAATATCTGTCAATTAAGCTCACTATTTTAGGGGGAGCTTAAGAGGAAAATAAGCATGGTTTAAGGGGGAGCAAGTCAAAACAATTTCAAATCTAATTGACTTTGCTCGTTGAACAAAATTTTTTTTTTGAGAAAGGGAAAACCTGTTCTAATGAAAACATTTTTGATAATGTCAAGAACTTACCAGAACTCTGACATTTCACCAGAGCCTCTGCTATTTTTCACCAGAACTCTGTGAAATCTCTGAGACAGTTCTGCCTTCGTTCTTTTGACTACTCTCACATCAGGTACTGTGATCCCAGATCTAATCAAGTAACAATGATAAATTCCATGGTCTTCATTAGAATTAGAGAAAGAATACAAAGATTATGAATGAGATCTACTTTCTCTCTCTAACTTCTCTCTAGAAAGTCATCCCTCTATATTGCTCACTCTCTCTCAATGTACGTATGGATGACTTCTACAATGACAACCTCAAGACTTCAATTACAAGCTCACTATTTATATACTTTGACTACCACACTAAGTGTGTTGACTTTGACTCTCAACACCTCTATCTTTGACTTTGACTATTGCATTTGACTCTTACAAATAATACAATTACATATTAAATCTTGAATACATTTTTATGCACTAACAGGTACAGGATTTTTAAATGATTATAGGGTAAGGTGAAACATCTTGGGTTACTTGAAAAGAATAAAAATGGTCACTCATCAGAGGCAAAATTATGTTGAGTTCCACCAAAGCTCTGTCAATTTTCTGCCATGTCATCAGAAGCACTGTCATCAGAGGTGCGGGTTATTATTAAGCGTCAACCACATGTCACCCACACATCTCTAACCGTGACGGTTTGATAGCACAAAAGTTGTCAGAACCAAATCCTACGTGGCATCCTCTGATTAATAGACCAACTGTTAGCCGTTTCCACGTTTTACTGTAGAGACCACTCCACCATCTGACACTTGAGTACATACAGTACCTACGATGGTTATCCAGCCATACGTTTCTAGTATAAATACCCATTCCTATGATACATTTCATTCCTTACGCTTATTAAATATTCAAACCTTCAACCATTCCCTCATTTGTTCAAAAACCCTTTGAGTTCTTCAAAACCCTAAAACCTGCAACAATGGCAGAACAAGCTCATTCCGTAGAATCAAGCCTTATAGGGCCTGTAGATCAGATTGTAATCTTACCCTACAACTTTGTCGATACCAACTATCGATTTGATGCTAACCCAGCCAACTATTTGCCCACTTACCATGTTTTTGTAGAGTTTTTCAGAAACTCTGAAATTTTCCAAGCCCTCATACAATATGAAGATGACCTTCCAGAGCTATATGTCCAACAGTGGTGGACTACATGTCAGTTTATCCCAAAACAAAAAGGTATCATCGGAAACGTTGATTCAGGAAGACAGGGAGGAGCATGAACCATACGCATCCGTGACAAGACCCTAAGAAGAATTTTTGGGATGCAGACCAAAAGAAAGTTAGGAATCCCTGCATACGAAAAGCCCCAAGAATCCCTATTCTTCTTAACTTTATGCGCTTCTTGGGCTACAATGCCGCCCTAAACAAGATTGGAGACTTCAGGAGAGGAACCCTACCCCCAGTGTGGAATTTCATGTTTTCCACACTGAATAGAACCCTAACTTGTAAATCTGGTAGCCAAGACCAAGCCAGTACTGAAATTATTCAGATTATGTATGGCCTTTTCTTCAAGAGAAATTTTGACTATGCCAAGATCCTCTACAAAGACCTTCTATCTGCTGTTAATACAAAGACCTCAACCATAGCAAGAGGAGGAGTTGTAGGAGTCCACAGAAATCTAAAAGCCATAAGATATCCACGATTTATAAGTCTGGTCATCAGAGAAGCCATCCCAACATTACAACTAACTCAAAAGGGAAATCCAACCCCTGTTTGGGTGATGTCCAGGTTCTCTCCAACAACAACAGGTGAATACCCTAACATTAGAAGAGTACCACATACCATGTTGTCCTTGATAAGACCAACCCACGTCTCTATCCAAAACTATAATCATGCTGCTCAACCTCAAGAACCTGAGGTGAGATCCCCAACATACTTAGGTCCTGAGCCTTCTTTTGAATCAGTGAGTGAGGTAAGAGAAGAGGCTGTAGTTAACAGACCAGAGGTAAGAGTACTCGAAGTGGGGTATTCCTCTGCTATTAATGTGGAAGAGGAAGTAGTGGACAGAGCATCCCCTATGGAGGTTGTCCAAGAGGAAGAAAGGGAAGCTACAGAGGAGGTGGCAGAGAGTTCGCCCTCCTCTCGTAGTGGTGAGAAAGAAAGTGAGGAAGAGGAGAGTAAATCTGAGTCTTCTAAATCCCTAAGAGCCGAGGGAAATGCGAGTTTAGAAGAAGATGTTCAAATCATGAACACACATGTGCGTTTCCTAAGCCCAACTCCCAGTGCTACCATATTACTTATCCCTGGTGATCAAGACCAAATGGATATTGAGTCAGAGGTGCACACCTCGAACTCAACCCAACATGAACCACTAGAGGTAACTCTTCACGCCTCTGGTATGCACTTAACAGGGGAATCTATTTTCGGTAATGATGACCAATCGCCCCAGGCCATCAATAGGTCACCTACACACGCTGAAGCCTCTGTGGCTTGCATAGACTTAACACAAACTAGCCCTGAGATCTTTCGTATCTCGTGTAGGCTCTGCCCAACTCAGGGGTAGTGGGATGACCTAGTAGCACAATGGAAGACCTGTCTTGATCACCGGTCCTCTCAACACATCAGATTTCTTTCTCCAGAACCTGAGCTGGAAGAGGAACATCATATCAGAACACCTGTATATGTATCCCCTGAAAAGGAACATCAAGGATTAGGTGGAAGTCCTCCAAGAGCCAACCTAAAAACAACTCTCGAGGGAGGTGCCTCTGAGCTCGAGGCTGAATTGGATCCATGTGTTGGAGCCAAGGCTACCCCCACTGACACTGTCACTAGACCAGAGCTCAAAAATCTTCTGTGACAGTATTAGCAACTCCTTGAATGAGTATAAACTTATCAATGCCACAAAAGAGGAGCTGATTCAACAAGAGAATGCTACTCTGAAGTCTGCGCTGCAAGAGATAACAAGAAAATATGCAGAGACTTCACAGAAACTTCTTGATTCAGAAAGAGCCAGAGCAGAGGAAACTACAAAGATGACAACAGATCTCGCGGATCTGAAAAGAGTCATGGAAAAGAACCACACGACTGCAACGAACATAACACTGCCAATACCTTCCGTTCTTCTCTCTGACTCAAACATCAGAACCTTGACAGAGATGATCAAAACTTCTATCAAGGATGCAATTAAAGAAGCAACGACATCTTCTGCTACTCCACTGAATATATCTAGTCCAAGCCCCAACGAACTACCAATGACAGTCGGACATATGGGTGAGTTCAGCATAAATGTTAACAGAAAAATGATGTACATTTCATCAAAGTTCGTCATGAAAGCCCAAGCGACAGAGCGACATGTGCAGACATCTCTTGACTCTCACAAATTCAACTTTGACAGTCAAGTAGATGAGGTCAGAACTGCTGCAACAGAGGTCAAAGATGCATTGAAAAAGGCAGTCACTATCTTCATAGATGCCATCTTATAGACTGCTACGCATAAAAGACCTGCAGAAGGACCCCCAGAAGGAGAACCTTCAAGCAAGAAGGGTAAGTTTGTTGTTCTGGCCTCACCTGATGAAAGCATTGCAGCTTCTGATGATGATGATGACTTCCAAGACACTACAGAACGGCATTCAGATAATCAGACAGGTGAGTCCTCTGAACAACAAAAGGGGGGAGAAGGAGAAAGAGAAAGAAAAAGAAAAAGAGAAAGTGAAAGAGAAAGAAAAACAAAAAGAAGAAGAGAAATAGACAGAGGCTGAGAAAGAAAAAGATACACAAGGGGAAAAGGAGACAGAGGAAATTCCAACAGAGGAAACTTCAATAGAGATGAAAATGGTGGAGTTCGACTACATGTTCAAAAACAGAACCATCAGAACACCAGAAGAGTCGACTGCTCAACCACCAGAAATCATAATCCTTGACACTCCTCCCCATACCCCAAGAACTAAACCAGAGAGAACAGAACCAATCTCTACTGATGAACAAATAAACCAAGACCAACCCCAAGTCCAAACCCAAACTGTAGAAGAGCCTGGACGCCATGTTGACATTCATATGGCTGAAACACATGACGATCAGAACCCAATTCAACAACCACCAGAGAAAAACCCAGAAACCTCATCCCGACACACCGAGAACCCTGCACTAGAAGAAATCTTTGCCTATCTCTATGCTGACAGAGATATAATTGCCATCAATGATGTACCTATCAACCCATACCTTAATTCTGTCAGAGATGCTAAACTTACAGATGAAAGGCGAAGGTTCATCTTAACCAAATCTCATATGAACAGAGCCATCAATTCATCCTTCACATGTAATAACCAGGTATTTTAATTATTATTGACCAGTATTTTAGTATTTTAGAATTCGGAAGTTTATTTATATAAGTTTTATTTTAGTTAATTATGGGAAAATAAGTTAAGGGTTAGTCTTGGATATTATAAGGAAGTTAGAGGGTTATTTTGGCCATCTTCTTTTTAAAAGAAAAAGAAATAGGGGAGTGGTTGGGGAAGGGTATGGAGGTGTTCCCTCCATACCATCCTTCTTTGGATACTTAGGAGGAGTACCTCTTTTCTTATTTATGTTTGAAAGGAAGCAAGTGTTAGAGTGTGTGTGTGTGTGTCTTTGATGGAAAGAGAGAGAGAGAGAGAGATCGAGAGAAAGATTGAAGGAAAGAAGAAGGAAAAAGCTTTAGGAATTTGTTGCTGAAATTCAAGATTCTGTGAAGGGTGGAAATACGTGATACTAACTTGGGAAAGCTTTGTGATATACGTTTCAGGTGAGTTTTTCTTTAAAATATTTTCCAACTGGGATACATATATATGTGATATATAGATGAGATGGATATGTTTGGATTGAGAATTTTTACATGATGTGATTATGTGTTCATATTGAGATGTATACATGTTTGGAATGGGATAACGTTTTTATAAAAATATGTGATGTCTTTATACATGGTTGAAATGTCATGAAAGGTCTTATAAAAGGACAATATGATATATTGGTACATATATATATTGTATTTATGTGAGTATTCTACGAGAATACTTGGCCGGGATCCGAGGGGCGGACCGGTGAGTGCCGGGTTCCGGTGGGCGGACCGGTGGGTTTACCGTAGTTGTTGTACGGCAGAGTAAATTAACTAGTTGGCTTGCAACCACTAGTATGGCCATTTGGGGAGGGATAAGGCAGAATGACTTGATCATTTGTGGAGGAACAGGGTGGAATGAGTTTGATTACGATACTCTAGTCTTGGTTGGTATTTACTTACGTGTAAAATATATGTGTGTGTTTGTATAAAGAAGTTTTATATAAATGGATTTTTTTGACAGGTTTCAATTGACAGGGATTTTCTCACTAGACCTGTAGGTCTAACCCTCATTTTCTGTTTTAAAATATGTATTCCAGGTTAAGGATCGTTATTTAGTAAAAAGGGAAGAATTAAAGTTTGAGACGCAGTTGATAGCTGACGAGGATTAGGAACTGGAAATGTTATGTTTGTATAGTTTCGAGACTGCTAGACCGTACGTGATTTATTTGTATTTCGTTTTATGAATATAACGATGTGATACAATATATGTTATTTGAAGCATGTTGGGAAAACGGGTTGTTACAGATGGTATCAGAGCCTTAGTTTAAGGGATTTAGGTATTAGTATCTGTACCTAGACTTAAACTGCATGTGAAGTAGGATGTCCCTATTATTGTAGAACCTTGGGATATTAAGTATAACACGGTATAAGGAATATCATGAAAGGTAAATTCGAGTTACACCTGGCCAGTGTAATTGTGAGCTTACAGTTACATGATTGGACCGGAATACCTTATTATATGGGGTATGTGCTTATGTGTATATTAACCTAGTTGAAATCTACCGAGTGACAAGTCGGTCTCGACATGGATAGAGACGAAGACAGGTATATTTATACAAACTCTACACGTGCTAAAGTGCTATTTGACTTCGGTGCGAACCGATTAATTGTGTTTTCAATCTTTTGTTGACTTGATTGCATTAGGAAAGGAATTTGATAAATGTGTTGGTATTATAGATAAGAGTGGAGTGCCTATTAAGTTATTTTGAAAATCTTGTTGGAATTTGAGGTAGTAGCAAGTATAGGATGGTGTTGGAACTTGATTTTGTTAAACCTGTCAATTAAGTAATGATTTGTCGATTATGTAAAGTGAAGTGAATGATGATGAATTTCCTTTGCGGAACAAACTTAAGTGAATTGTATATTATTAAGTACTGCTCGTGATGATCTAGGGTGTTTAAATAGTTGATTATATTAATGATGGATGGTAGCGGGACCGTTTGTTTAGACTTAGTATAGTAAATATATTGTGGTGTAGGAGTCTGATCTTGTTAAAACCTTTGATTAAGAAATGATAAGTGATCCTTGGTATTTCGGTATGAGAAAATAAAGTTGATTTATTGGAGTAAGTGGTTATGATGAAAGAAGAGATTGTCGGGTGATTGACTTAAAGTTTTCGTTTGTTAACAAATTTTATATTAAGGATATATGAGCTACTTTTGATAAGACTTAGTAAGAGTGTAGGTTTGGAAGCATTTGGTGTGATAAGAGATTAGTTCTAATTTAATAAGAGTGTAACAAATATTTCGGATGATATCGAAATTAGCATGGTTATTCATTAGGATATAGCATGATAAATTTAAGTGAGAAATCAAGGATAATTGAAACTAGAAAGTAAATAGTGTTTTGGGAATGATTAGTAAGGAAAAGCTTTTAGTAATCAAAAGTGATAACCGTTGTCATATGTGTTTGAATTTGGAAGATTGTTCAAAGTGGTAAATTAAATTTATATTTTAGGGGCGAAAGTGGTTAGTAGTTTAATTTGGGATGTTTTATCTAACGCTTGCAATTGTTAGAAATTTTCAAATTGAATTGTGCATGTTAGAATTTTGAAAAGATTTTGTGGAAGTATAGAATGTGGCATTGTGTATAAATCAGTTTTCAAACACTAAAGTTATGTCTCCAAATGTTAAAGTTTATGTTATGGATAAAAATTTCAATTGTGATAGATGATTCGTGATATACAAAAATTTTATTTATATATATATATATATATATATATATAACTGTGTGCTGAAAGAGGCACGGGGAAATGTTGTACGTGAAAAGAGACACAATGACGTATATTTGTGCTAATTGGGGCACGAGGTGAAATAAAGAGGTACGGATTTTATTAACAAAGATGTTTTTATGGTTGTTATATTTTGGGGATGGGTGTACAGTGTGGTTTCAAATCGTTTGTTATCATTTTGAAAGAATATGTATTGATTTTCGAAAATTGAGGAAGTGTGTGGGTGTTTCGAACAATGAGTGAGATTTCAAATTAACTCGGTTAAAATTTTTTTTCTCTTCGATTTGAACTATGGTGAAATTATTGGGAAAATATAGCGATGGTTGAAATTGAGCGTGTACGATCGGTATGGAGATGAAAGAAAGCTAGCTCGTAGGATCGGTCTAGAGTGAGCACCTCCTAATGAGCTATCCTTGGGAAATTGTGTTTTATGTTGAAAGGAGAGTAGAAGAAAATAGTCGAATGAATTAATCGGGGTGAAGGATCGTTGGTTAGAACGTGGTATTAATACAAGAGAGATGTGGTGGTGAGTATGGAAATCAATTGTAGTCTAATGTTCATAATCGGTATAATTAATGCAATAAAGTGTTGTCTGTTTTAGATGTATTTGTGGAATAGGGATGTGACTGTAGGGTTGGTGATAACCTATGGGGAAAAGTTCGACTGCGGATTAAGGTGATACTCCAAGTTGATTTTGTAATCTTTTGGGGAGAAGAGTGTCGTTATTTTTTTTTTAATTTTTTTTGGAGTGTTGGATTGTTGGGACATTTTAGAAACTGTGATCGAAGGCGTGGTGTGTACAGTCAGCCGATGTCAAGGAAAAGAGTAGAGTACTTGGTGTAATTGATTGCTTACTAGAACATAAGAGTATGTAGGCTAGATTGCCTGGTGCTTATCACTTGCAGTATGAGTATTACTTGCTAGTAGGAATTTATGCTAGTCCTGATAGGTTGTTAAGTGAATGCTTTACAAGTGGTACTGTGGAAACTAAATAGCCTTAGAATGTTTGATTTAGTTCTATGGCGCAGCTCTTGTTTGAGTCTAACCGTTGTGGGATAGAATCCTTATTTCGAATGTCTATCTGATTTCACACTGTATGCGTTTGTGCATTCGCGAGGCGACTCGTCGTGGCTAGTGGGGATTCCGTCATAGCAGGGATAGTAGGTTGAGGTGAACCTGGAGTCTAGAGGTGTGAATGATATTGGTATGATCGATCTAGAATATTATACCTTGTTCGTATTTTGTGGGTTTTCTTCTTGGTGTAAGAGTTGTTGTAGTTAGGAGGGTATTAAATTTTTGGTATGTGCCTTGGTACCGAAGGGTTTCGCATAGTGAGAGTTCATTCGGCCTTTCCTGTGTCGAGCCTGCGGAAGGGCTTAGCCGAAGCGAGTAAGGTTGTACCGTTAGAAAACACCGGATTGGATCAGAGAAATTAAGTTGTAAAGATTTTATGGTCATGTGATGAACTTAGTGGTGTGGTTCGTAGTAGATTTATTATATCTTTGATTGGAAATTGTTGTGGTTAAGCAAGGCAAGATTAATGTTGATAAAACTTTCTTATGGAGTTGTTTAAGTTAAAGAGATGTTTTTTTTTACTTAGTGCTGGACTTTGCATGATTGAGCCGTTAATAAGTTATATTATTAGTGACGTGAAATTTTAACGGAGTTGTGATGAATTCTTTCGGCTTAATTTTATAGTGAAATTATATGATGTTTTGAGTATTTGTGTTAGTGGGGTAAGGTGAGACCGGTATTGATAAATTTCAATTGCGGAGTGGTTAAAGTGAAACCAATGTCTAAAGAGCTGTGAAAGTATTTTAGTGCTAAATTGGAAATGTAAGGATGTTAGCTTCAATCTTCCTAATCATAGAAATACTTAGAAGTAGTGAAAAATAGGCTAAGTATAGAAAAGCCTCTCACAGAGGCTCTGCCACTTCTTCCAGAAGATCAAGTCCAGAAAGCCACAGAAGCTACAGAGGTAATCACAGAACCTCTGTAGTGCGCAAGAAGAAGATCAACTAGGAAACAAGTGGACTGCTCCACAGAAGGTCAGACTATACATGGTTGAAATGTCATGAAAGGTCTTATAAAATGACAATATGATATATTGGTACATATATATATATATATATATATATATATATATATATATATATATATATTGTATTTATGTGAGTATTCTACGAGAATACTTGGCCGGGATCCGAGGGGCGGACCGGTGAGTGCCGGGTTCCGGTGGGCGGACCGGTGGGTTTACCGTAGTTGTTGTACGGCAGAGTAAATTAACTAGTTGGCTTGCAACCACTAGTATGGCCATTTGGGGAGGGATAAGACAGAATGACTTGATCATTTGTGGAGGAACAGGGTGGAATGAGTTTGATTACGATACTCTAGTCTTGGTTGGTATTTACTTACGTGTAAAATATATGTGTGTGTTTGTATAAAGAAGTTTTATATAAATGGATTTTTTTGACAGGTTTCAATTGACAGGGATTTTCTCACTAGACCTGTAGGTCTAACCCTCATTTTCTGTTTTAAAATATGTATTCCAGGTTAAGGATCGTTATTTAGTAAAAAGGGAAGAATTAAAGTTTGAGACGCAGTTGATAGCTGACGAGGATTAGGAACTGGAAATGTTATGTTTGTATAGTTTCGAGACTGCTAGACCGTACGTGATTTATTTGTATTTCTTTTTATGAATATAACGATGTGATACAATATATGTTATTTGAAGCATGTTGGGAAAACGGGTTGTTACAGATGGTATCAGAGCCTTAGTTTAAGGGATTTAGGTATTAGTATCTGTACCTAGACTTAAACTGCATGTGAAGTAGGATGTCCCTATTATTGTAGAACCTTGGGATATTAAGTATAACACGGTATAAGGAATATCATGAAAGGTAAATTCGAGTTACACCTGGCCAGTGTAATTGTGAGCTTACAGTTACATGATTGGACCGGAATACCTTATTATATGGGGTATGTGCTTATGTGTATATTAACCTAGTTGAAATCTACCGAGTGACAAGTCGGTCTCGACATGGATAGAGACGAAGACAGGTATATTTATACAAACTCTACACGTGCTAAAGTGCTATTTGACTTCGGTGCGAACCGATTAATTGTGTTTTCAATCTTTTGTTGACTTAATTGCATTAGGAAAGGAATTTGATAAATGTGTTGGTATTATAGATAAGAGTGGAGTGCCTATTAAGTTATTTTGAAAATCTTGTTGGAATTTGAGGTAGTAGCAAGTATAGGATGGTGTTGGAACTTGATTTTGTTAAACCTGTCAATTAAGTAATGATTTGTCGATTATGTAAAGTGAAGTGAATGATGATGAATTTCCTTTGCGGAACAAACTTAAGTGAATTGTATATTATTAAGTACTGCTCGTGATGATCTAGGGTGTTTAAATAGTTGATTATATTAATGATGGATGGTAGCGGGACCGTTTGTTTAGACTTAGTATAGTAAATATATTGTGGTGTAGGAGTCTGATCTTGTTAAAACCTTTGATTAAGAAATGATAAGTGATCCTTGGTATTTCGGTATGAGAAAATAAAGTTGGAGTAAGTGGTTATGATGAAAGAAGAGATTGTCGGGTGATTGACTTAAAGTTTTCGTTTGTTAACAAATTTTATATTAAGGATATATGAGCTACTTTTGATAAGACTTAGTAAGAGTGTAGGTTTGGAAGCATTTGGTGTGAAAAGAGATTAGTTCTAATTTAATAAGAGTGTAACAAATATTTCGGATGATATCGAAATTAGCATGGTTATTCATTAGGATATAGCATGATAAATTTAAGTGAGAAATGAAGGATAATTGAAACTAGAAAGTAAATAGTGTTTTGGGAATGATTAGTAAGGAAAAGCTTTTAGTAATCAAAAGTGATAACCGTTGTCATATGTGTTTGAATTTGGAAGATTGTTCAAAGTGGTAAATTAAATTTATATTTTAGGGGCGAAAGTGGTTAGTAGTTTAATTTGGGATGTTTTATCTAACGCTTGCAATTGTTAGAAATTTTCAAATTGAATTGTGCATGTAAGAATTTTGAAAAGATTTTGTGGAAGTATAGAATGTGGCATTGTGTATAAATCAGTTTTCAAACACTAAAGTTATGTCTCCAAATGTTAAAGTTTATGTTATGGATAAAAATTTCAATTGTGATAGATGATTCGTGATATACAAAAATTTTATTTATATATATATATATATATATATATATATATATATAACTGTGTGCTGAAAGAGGCACGGGGAAATGTTGTACGTGAAAAGAGACACAATGACGTATATTTGTGCTAATTGGGGCACGAGGTGAAATAAAGAGGTACGGATTTTATTAACAAAGATGTTTTTATGGTTGTTATATTTTGGGGATGGGTGTACAGTGTGGTTTCAAATCGTTTGTTATCATTTTGAAAGAATATGTATTGATTTTCGAAAATTGAGGAAGTGTGTGGGTGTTTCGAACAATGAGTGAGATTTCAAATTAACTCGGTTAATTTTTTTTTTCTCTTCGATTTGAACTATGGTGAAATTATTGGGAAAATATAGCGATGGTTGAAATTGAGCGTGTACGATCGGTATGGAGATGAAAGAAAGCTAGCTCGTAGGATCGGTCTAGAGTGAGCACCTCCTAATGAGCTATCCTTGGGAAATTGTGTTTTATGTTGAAAGGAGAGTAGAAGAAAATAGTCGAATGAATTAATCGGGGTGAAGGATCGTTGGTTAGAACGTGGTATTAATACGAGAGAGATGTGGTGGTGAGTATGGAAATCAATTGTAGTCTAATGTTCATAATCGGTATAATTAATGCAATAAAGTGTTGTCTGTTTTAGATGTATTTGTGGAATAGGGATGTGACTGTAGGGTTGGTGATAATCTATGGGGAAAAGTTCGACTGCGGATTAAGGTGATACTCCAAGTTGATTTTGTAATCTTTTGGGGAGAAGAGTGTCGTTATTTTTTTTTTTAATTTTTTTTGGGAGTGTTGGATTGTTGGGACATTTTAGAAACTGTGATCGAAGGCGTGGTGTGTACAGTCAGCCGATGTCAAGGAAAAGAGTAGAGTACTTGGTGTAATTGATTGCTTAATAGAACATAAGAGTATGTAGGCTAGATTGCCTGGTGCTTATCACTTGCAGTATGAGTATTACTTGCTAGTAGGAATTTATGCTAGTCCTGATAGGTTGTTAAGTGAATGCTTTACAAGTGGTACTGTGGAAACTAAATAGCCTTAGAATGTTTGATTTAGTTCTATGGCGCAGCTCTTGTTTGAGTCTAACCGTTGTGGGATAGAATCCTTATTTCGAATGTCTATCTGATTTCACACTGTATGCGTTTGTGCATTCGCGAGGCGACTCGTCGTGACTAGTGGGGATTCCGTCATAGCAGGGATAGTAGGTTGAGGTGAACCTGGAGTCTAGAGGTGTGAATGATATTGGTATGATCGATCTAGAATATTATACCTTGTTCGTATTTTGTGGGTTTTCTTCTTGGTGTAAGAGTTGTTGTAGTTAGGAGGGTATTAAATTTTTGGTATGTGCCTTGGTACCGAAGGGTTTCGCATAGTGAGAGTTCATTCGGCCTTTCCTGTGTCGAGCCTGCGGAAGGGCTTAGCCGAAGCGAGTAAGGTTGTACCGTTAGAAAACACCGGATTGGATCAGAGAAATTAAGTTGTAAAGATTTTATGGTCATGTGATGAACTTAGTGGTGTGGTTCGTAGTAGATTTATTATATCTTTGATTGGAAATTGTTGTGGTTAAGCAAGGCAAGATTAATGTTGATAAAACTTTCTTATGGAGTTGTTTAAGTTAAAGAGATGTTTTTTTTTACTTAGTGCTGGACTTTGCATGATTGAGCCGTTAATAAGTTATATTATTAGTGACATGAAATTTTAACGGAGTTGTGATGAATTCTTTCGGCTTAATTTTATAGTGAAATTATATGATGTTTTGAGTATTTGTGTTAGTGGGGTAAGGTGAGACCGGTATTGATAAATTTCAATTGCGGAGTGGTTAAAGTGAAACCAATGTCTAAAGAGCTGTGAAAGTATTTTAGTGCTAAATTGGAAATGTAAGGATGTTAGCTTCAATCTTCCTAATCATAGAAATACTTAGAAGTAGTGAAAAATAGGCTAAGTATAGAAAAGCCTCTCACAGAGGCTCTGCCACTTCTTCCAGAAGATCAAGTCCAGAAAGCCACAGAAGCTACAGAGGTAATCACAGAACCTCTGTAGTGCGCAAGAAGAAGATCAACTCGGAAACAAGTGGACTGCTCCACAGAAGGTCAGACCATAGAACCTCTGTAATGCCTTACAGAGCCTCTGTGGTCTGCTATGAAGACTTGGAAGATATTACTGGATACGTTCATCAACTTGCATGGAAAAGTACTGTCAAAACACGTGTCAAGCTCTGAGTGGACTCAATAGGGCATGGTACAAAATAGACGTCTGCGCCATTTAATGCATTTACCAATAGTACATCTGCTCCATTAAATGCGCATGGCTCAAACAACTGCTCACACCATCCAGTCCACTGTTCACACCATTCAGTTCACTATTCATGCCGTAAAAGGAACAGTGACCTACTTCATAGTCTTCTAAGAATAGTATAAAAGGAAGTCTCATGTTGAGATCTTCCTAAGAACGAATACACAAGGAATCACTAATACTCTCAAACATTATTGTCAAATATCTGAGTGTTATATTCTCACACACACCAACAGTTCTTAATCTGTTCTTCGTGTTCTTATTATATATTGAATAAACAGTAACTGTTCAAGAAATCCTTTTTATTCCTTACTGTTTTCTTTATATATGTGCGTTCTAATATCTATCAAACATATCTGTTAGTTTAATACGCTTCCGCATCAAACTCTAAACTCAACTAATAGACTGTTAATCTTGATTAAGTGTATCTGGGTTCCAACAATTGGTATCAGAGCCATCCTTGATTTTCAATATCAAGTGATCCACTTATCAAGATTCGTGATAGATATTATTGTGTCTGGAAACGGCTTAAACTCAGAAAATCTTCAAGTTCATCGAAGTAACTCTTTAGTCATACCTTCTTTCTAAAATCTTCAAAAAATGACAAATACAAATAATTTCTTTACTACTGGTTCTCTCACTAAACCTCCTAGTCTCCTTCGAGATGAGTATCCTCAGTGGAAAATAAGAATGGTCCATTTTTTCGAGGGCACTGAAAAAAATCAAGTACAATATCTGTACAATCCTCCTCCTATTCCCATGACAGTAGTACCTCGTATACCTGTTACTGCTGAATCTGCCGAAATCCCCGAACATCAAAAACCAAAGCCAAAAGGGGAGTGGTCAACCGAAGATAAAGCAGAAGATGAAGTTGCTCAGAAAACCAAGAGGACATTGATTATGGCAATACCCAACGAACTCTTTCAATCCTTGGATTCATGTGAAACAGCGCATGATCTGTGGAAAGAACTGGAAAGACAGTTGGAAGAAGTGGTGTGTACAGTTGGAAGGAGTGGTGTGTACCGAAGAGCACAGTACATCAATGAATATCATGCATTCAGAGCCTCTTCAACATAATCTCTGCAAACAACATACGACAGATTCAACTCTCTAATCAACAAGTGCAGAAAACCAGGCATTGACAGAACTTCTGAAGAAAACAATGTCATGTTTTTAAAAAGTCTAAATGAAGAATGGCTCCAGCTGTCTATGTCCCTACAGACAAATCAGGATCTAGACACCTGGACTCTCTCTGATCTTTACGGAACATTAGCCGCACAAGAACCTCAGATAGCACAGGCTAAAACACTAACCATTGTACCATATGCATTGGTTAGTAAAACTAAAGAAGATGCACAGAGACCAAGAAATGAAAAAGCCACAGAGGAGAAGAAGAAGGAGAAGAAGAAGATGGTGAGAATAGACAGTGAAGAAGAAGAACAAGCAGAAAAAGAAATAACTCTTGCGTCACTAGCTAAATCTTTAGCTCTATTGACAAAAGAGTTCAGAGGAAACAGAAGAGGTTCCGGAAATGAAAGATATGATAGAGAAAACAGAAGAGATGACAGAAGAGAAGAAGAATCGAGTGGCCGACAGAGGTCAAGCGAAAGACATTACAGAGGAAATGACCGACAGAGGTCAGATGACTCGGTAAGCCACATACAGCAAGAATGCTACAAATGCGGCAAACCTGGTCACTATGCAAATGAATGTAGATCAGAGAAAGGTGGAGACCTACAGAAGTCCAATGATCGAACAGGAAACACTCCTCAATGGTGTTTTAACTGCGGCAAACCCGGCCATTTGCGAATGAATGCAGAAGCAGATCAAATCGCCCACAGAGGGACTCTGCTTTCTACAAAAAGAAAGCCGAGTATTATGCTCAAAAATCCTTAATGGCAAAAGGACATTCTGAGGAGAACACAGAAGACTTCCAGTCAGACTCTACTTCTGACGATGAACATACCGCCAATGCCCTCTTCTGTGGCATGGCAGAAGTCGACTCCTGCACTGACTCTGAGGTATCTACTTCAAATTCCAACTCTTGTATTACCTCTGTAGATGATAATACACTTAGAATTAACATTGAATTAATTGAACTGAAAGAGATAAATCAAAGTATTCAGAAAAGACTCACCTTCAATGAAAGAGAAGTACGGCTTCTCACTCAAGAAAAAGCAAAGATTTTTGAGGAAAAAGAGAGAATAGAAAAGAATTGGAACAAAACTCTAGATCCTTTAAAAAACCAAATTTCTGAATTAACCAATACGTTAAAAGATAAAGCAAAAGAACTTTCAGTTTCAAGGAGCGAAACTACTGACATAAGAGCTCTTAAAGAATACTTTCAAAGAGAAAGAGAGGTATTATGGCAAGATTTACTCAGAAGAGAAGTTTTGATTAAAAACTATAAAGATGCACAAAAAGTTTATGAAAAAGTAAACTCACAAATAGGAAGACGAGGAATAGGGTATGATGATATCACCCTAGGTGTTGAAGGCAAAAGAAACAAACCTCTGTCCTCTTTATTTGTAATTGGAAAAACGAACAAACCAGATTTTCCAAATCTAATCTCTGTAAGCAAAAGGGCGAAAATCTCTGTGGATCCTTACTTGAAGAAATATAAGAAGATGATTAACGTGTGGTTTGAAAACACAGACTCATCATCTTCAACCTCTGTCAATAGAGGTATCAAACCAAAGAAATATCTGAAAACACAAGATCAGATTGGTATCTTCAAGTTTGGTAAACCAGAGACCCAAACACAGGTTGCTTTTGTCTGTTTGATAAACATTGAAAAGAAATTATCAGCAGAAGCTCCTGAATTTAAACCCATTTTTTCAGAAGAAAACTTTAAAAATTTAATTGAAAAAGAAATTTTGGAAATATGGAAATCAAGCGTTTTAGAAAATTTATGTACATCTTCTATAGATAAAACTCTCACTGAAGAAATCTTATTAGAAACCTCTGCAATCTATGAAAACTATTCTACAGAGGAAGAAAGCTCGTACGACACATGCTCAGAAAATCCAGCCTCTATTAAAAGAATTGACTCAACCTCTGTATACGAGGACGATTCATCCTCTGACAACTCAGAGACTGATTTCAAATCAGGGATAATTCACTGTGACACAGAGGATGTCAAATTCTCCTCTGAAGTTCCTCACAGAACTATTTCTCCAAAAGAGAAACTCACAGAGATTCCAATCTGCCAAGATTTTCTAAAAATGAATCTACATATCAAAACCTCTGCTGAGCTTAAAATGTTACAGAAGACCTCTATTGATCCTATAAATTCTAGATTTTCAAAACCCAAGGTTAATAAATCTTTTTCTTCTGTGACAGTTATGAAAGAAGTTCACCACAGAAGCAACCCACAGAAGGCAGGTCCTAAACAGAGCTTTTGCAAACAACATTCGAGTATTCATAGATCTTCTAGTAATAGGAAATCTAATGTAAAGAAAGAATGTAATGCCTCTGTGGCTGAGTTTAAAAAATTCAATGAAAAGTTCAAGCAAATTACATCTCATATTCAATACTGTCATTGCTTTGATCTTATGTCTAAACTTAATAATCATTTTTCAAGTCAAGTCTGTTTACTCTCTACGACAATTCAAAAGTCAAATCCCACAAAGAAACAATCTGACTCTTCTGCAGAGAACAAAATGTATTTCAAGAATGCCAAGGCAAACTTGAAAAACTCTAACAATATTGGACCCATATGGATATGGGTACCTAAATCTCTGTGATTGTCCTGCAGAAGAAGTATGTGCCAATCTGGTATCTAGACTCCGGATGCTCAAGGCACATGACTGGTGACAGAAGTGCACTATCCACGTACAAAGAAACACAAGATGGTGGATCTGTGACTTTTGGAGACAACAAGAAAGGACACATAAAAGGCTATGGAGTCATAAGGAAAGAAGACGTTTCTGTATACAAAGTTGCATATGTGGATGGCCTTAAGCACAACCTACTCAGTGTAAGTCAACTATGTGATACAGGATTCAATGTGTTGTTCAAAAGAACTTTCTGCTCTCTACAAAGTGAAGAAACAAGTATGGAACTTCTGCGAGCTGAAAGAATAGGTGATCTATATCTAATGAACTTCAACTCAAAGAACAAAGACAAAGTTTGCCTTGTTGCCTGCAAAAGTGAAGAAGCCTGGTTATGGCACAACAGGTTCTGTCACTTAAATTTTCACACATTGGAAAAACTGGTCAAACTTGATCTAGTTAAAGGTTTGCCAAATGTTAAATTCAATAAGGATCATTTATGTTCTGCCTGTGAGATGGGAAAACTCAAAAGAGCTTCCCACAAAGGCAAAACAGATGTATCTTGCACTAGACCTCTGTACATGCTTCATGTCGACCTCTGCGGTCCCATTGCCATACAGAGCCTAGGTGGCAAGAAATACATACTTGTCCTAATTGATGAGTATTCGCGTTTCACATGGGTTGAATTCGTTAGAAAGAAATCAGATGTTCCAAATATATTGATAAATCTAATGAAAAGAATCCAAGTTCTTTATAATTGCAGAATACAGAAGTTAAGAAGTGACAATGGCACAGAATTTAAAAACTCTGTCATTGAAGCCTATCTTTCAACAGAAGGAATATCACAGAACTTCTCTGCAGCTCGCACTCCACAACAGAACGGTGTTGTCGAAAGAAAAAATCGAACACTTATGGAAGCCGCAAGAACTATGATGTCAGCATGCGGATTATCAATGAACTTTTGGGCAGAAGCAATTTCTACTGCGTGTTATACTCAAAATCGATCAACCATTGTGAAAAGACACCTCAAGACGCCTTACGAATTGCTTAACAAACGGCGGCCAAACATCAAATTTTTCCATGTATTCGGATGCAAATGCTTCGTCTTAAACGATAGAGATGCAAGAGGAAAGTTTGATGTAAAAGCAGATGAAGGCAAATTCATTGGATACTCTGCCACTTCCAAAGCCTACAGAACATTCCTTACAAAGTCTCACAAGATTGTAGAAAGCATCAATGTTTCTTTTGATGATTCATTCCAAATGACTTCTGAACAAATCAGTTCAGAACTTGGAATTAAAGGGAAATCCTCTGTCATCTCACAAGCAAAAGAAGACTTGGATCTTCTATTTTTAGAGATGCTCCACGAAAACATTGATCCTTCTGTTGGAACAATTAGGGTTTCTGAAGAACCATCCTCTGTTGGACAAAATCCTACAGGTTTGTCTCTAACTGGTCCTAACAATGCTTCATCTTCTTCTGTAAATACTACAGATGCAATTGCCGAAGCAGAAGAAAGTGCAGAAGATGAAACATCAAGGAAAACGACCACAGAAGCTGCACAAACCACAGAAGAACCAATTACAGAGGAAATCGAGGACCAAGACTATACGTCCTCAGAGGAACAAACTCCACCACCACTCATACCAATCATTCCACAAACGGTAGAATCAACTACCAAGGCACGAAGAACAACAGAGGCTACACAAGAAGAAACACAAGAAGAAAGTCTGAATGACATTGATGATCATCTTCCACGCACAACTCAATGGACAAAAAGCCATCCTCCAAGCCAAATAATCGGAGAACCTTCTGACGCAGTAAAAACAAGGTCTGCCACTGCTAACTTTTGTTTCTTTACAAATTTTATTAGTGTGATAGAACCAAAGAAGATTTCTGAAGCCCTAGATGACCCAAACTGGGTAGACGCCATGCAAGAAGAACTTTTGCAATTTGAGCGTAACAGAGTATGGACTCTAGTACCTCTGCCAAGAGGAAAACAGGCCATTGGGACTAAATGGGTCTACAGAAACAAGAAGGATGAAGATGGAGTGGTCATCAGAAACAAAGCAAGATTAGTAGCAAAGGGATATAGACAAGAAGAAGGCATAGACTACGATGAAACTTTTGCCCCTGTCGCACGGCTCGAAGCAATAAGAATATTCTTAGCCTTCGCAGCCCACAGAGGTTTTAAAGTCTATCAGATGGACGTAAAATCAGCTTTTCTCAACGGTGAAATCCAAGAAGAGGTCTACGTTAATCAGCCACCAGGATTTGAAAGCTCAAAGTTTCCAAGGCATGTATACTACCTTGAAAAAGCTCTATATGGACTGAAACAGGCTCCACGAGCATGGTATGAACGACTTTCTACCTTTCTTCTAGTCAATGGTTACAACAGAGGTACAACAGATACTACCTTATTCTATAAACGCAAAAGTAGTGAGATAATGCTTGTACAAATATACGTAGATGACATAATTTTTGGGTCTACTAATTCAGAAGAGTGTAAAAGATTTGAAAAACTCATGCAGAGTGAGTTTGAAATGAGTATGATGGGAGAATTAACTTTCTTCCTCGGACTCCAAGTCAAACAATCATCAGAGGGAATTTTTTTAAATCAAGCTAAATATGTCTCTGACATTCTTTCCAAGTATAGCTTCTCTGATGCCTCTGAAATGAAAACTCCAATGGCCACTGGAAACAAGTTATTCTTAGATTCAAATGGCATCTCTGTAGAATGCACTCTCTACAGAGGCATGATTGGATCTCTGTTATACTTAACAGCAAGCAGACCTGACATTATGCATGCCACATGTCTCTGTGCACGCTATCAAGCTAATCCAAAGAAATCACATTATGATGCCGTAAAGAGAATCTTTAGATACCTAAAAGGGACCAAAAATCTTGGTCTCTGGTATCCACAGAACTCTGGTTTTGGTCTTAAAGCTTATACAGATTCAGACTATGGAGGATGCATGCTCGACAGAAAAAGTACCTCTGGGAGTTGTCAATTCCTAGGTGGTAAACTAGTCAGTTGGACCTCCAAGAAGCAGAATTGTGTTTCCACATCAACTGCAGAAGCTGAATACGTTGCTGCCGCTAGCTGTTGTTCTCAGGTTCTATGGATGAAGACTCAGCTAAAAGACTACGGCCACATCCTGTTCAAAATACCCATCTTCTGCGATTCCAAAAGTGCTATTGCTATCTCTGCCAACCCTGTGCAACACTCAAAAACCAAGCATATCGATATAAGGTATCACTTCTTGAAACATCATGTTGAATACGGTACAATCGAAATGCATTTTGTGCCCACAGAATATCAACTCGCTGACTTATTCACCAAAGCACTAGACGAGAAAAGATTCAACTTCTTGGTGGGTAAGATAGGAATGATTAACATGGTGTGAAAATCCTCAGTAAGTATAGTCTTATCTTCTGTAAATAATAAGTAAATACATTGCTTAAATTATTGTCTTGAAAGATTCTACTTCTATATGTAAATTCTTAAAATCTTCAATAGTTCTTGAAACTACAGAACTTCTGTAAGGTCTGCTCAGAACCTCTGACAACCTTCACAGAACCTCTGATAGACTTGACCTATGTACTATGCAAAACTTATCATATTCTGATCCAAGCATAGATTAAGGGGGAGCAAAAGGAAAATTCTTGATCTACAGAAGTGATCAGATCAAGGGGGAGCAAAAGGAAATTACTTGATCTACAGAGGTGATTAGATCAAGGGGGAGCAGAAGGAGACCCTGAAATGATCTAAAGAGATAAAACTTTCAAGGGAAAGCCAAAGAAAAATGTCGATGACTCCATATCGACAGAAGTCAGATATCACTGCCGAGAAAAGAAGAACCAAAAGGTATGTCTCTCGCACAAAAGGTTTTTGGAAAACAATTTTCTAGGACAAGAATTGTCAAATATGTCCTAAATATACTGTGAATAACATTTCAAAAATCAAAAGCTCAAAAAATTTCACAAGATTCGAATTAGGAGAAATTTAAGGTCATAGAGCTTCTGCTGAGCTCAATAGAGCTTCTGCAGGAAATATGCTCTGTGATCACAAATTAACCTTCTGTCGATCTTTTGGAATGTTATCTCGAAAACCGAAAACGCAGACCATGACCTTCTCGAACAAACCGTTTTTTTAAAACAGTTTTCTCGGACACAAACTTTCAAATATGTCCGAAAAACATCTCTTAAACCAAATCAAAAATTGGATGATAAAAAATACTAATAAAAAATTTTGTTATGAGATTTTTTCTCTCATAGAGCTTCTGCTGGCCCTCACAGAACTTCTGCAAGTTCCAACAGAGCCACAAAACCTCTGCGAAGCAAATTTCTTCACAAAAATCCGATTTTATCCTCTCCAATGCCTTTACAAATGTTTTGGTTAAAGAAGAACCTCACAGAAGTCATGATAACAATGAGATATATGAAAAAGGGATAAACATCAAAGATTTTCAAGATCACAGAGCCTCTGTAAACTACAGAAGCTCTGCCAATCTGATTATTTGGGCATCTCTGTAGTAATAACGATTACTTTTACTGCGAGTGAAACTCATATGGCTAAAATCAACCTCACGCGCCTAGCATTAATGGGCCGCGCACGACGTCCTGTCATATTCTGACAAGGCCTACGTGTCCCATTTTCATTGGGCGTACATGGAACGTTTTTATTTGGAAAGTTGAACCCGTCGCTCAAACTCGAGTGCGGATTCCAAACTTTAATCCATTACCATATATTTTACTCTTTCGAATTCTACCGTTTTACCATCCTATAAAAACAAGTTTTACCCTCACATAAAACCTTTTACAAACTCTCATCTTCTTCTCCGGCGAAACCCTGCAAAACACTTGCAAATGGCTTCATCTTCTCGAGCTACATCCTCTGAACTCTCTCCGGCGAACTCAACGGAAAACTTCCCTGCTCATTCAGAACATTCTGAAAACCCCAGCCTTGCAAGAGATATTGAACAACAAGATTCCGGGGACTCCGCAGACTTTGCTCCGACGACTCACCTGCAAAACTTCATAGCTAAGGATCATTTCGAAGCCAATCTTCCCATCAAATCCAACAACTGCTATTTGGTCCCCTCACCCACTACTTTCGGCGAAGCCCATGCCATACTTCTGAACATCATGGAAAACCATGTCCTCTTCCCTCTACTATCAAGAACCCCTAACAAAATTCCAGTCCGTTATTTGAACCAATTTTGGCAAAGCTGCAGATTTGATAAAGACGATTCTCTTATCAAAGGGTACATTTCAAGACCTGATAAATCTGAGCATCTTGAAATCAAGTTCAACAGAACAATGTTCTCACTTGAATTCAACCTACCAACAAGGGGTCTTCTGGGTTTGAAAAGTTATGCAGAGCAACCAACAGACGAAGAGCTCTGTCGATTCGTGGAAATGCTTGGGTACAACACCCAACTACGGAAGAGAAATGACTTCCGCAGAGGCCGATTACCACCTCTGTGGAACACCTTGTTCTCTATTCTCAACAGATGCCTGACAGGAAAGATAGGGAGTATTGACCAGAGCTCACATCAAATCTTGAGCATCATGTATGGGGTTTACTATGATCTTCCACTAGATTATGCGACCATAATGATGCAAGAGATCATAAACACCATCGACAGCAAGAACAACTAAAAAAGGGTCAAAGAGAACGATCCCAACTTTCTACCACCTCTGCAATTCCAAAGAATATTGGGAGTACTGTTCGAACCTCTGCTGCTAATCCAAAATTGGCCAATGGAAGGGCCAACTCCCAAACAGTTCCCGATGAACAAAAATACCCCCACTGATCACGCTGATGGCTACTCACACTGCAGACCTCTGTCAAAGAAACTTCTGCGCTACGCATCGAACATATCCCTTAAGAAAGAGTATATACGCGATCATAGAACTCCAAAACCGAGTCCTATGACACCCCCGCGTTTAGGTGTCCCCCTAGGAACAACGATAGCAAAACCTCTTTCCACTCAAGCAGAAAAGGATCACAAGTTAGCAAAACACATGGCTATTCAACTCAGCTTCATAGCCAAACGCGCAGAAATAATGGGAAAGAAATCTTCAGCAAAGACCTCTGCTTCTACTCCAAAAGCTAAGAAGAGAAAAACCGCAGAAGGCACATCAACTAGCAATACAGAAGATAGACCTTCACCTCCCCATGCCACAGAGATTGGCTCCTCTGCTCCTCCCCTTTTCACAAAACAGAAAAAGAAAAGATCCAAATCAACAGAGGAAGGGGCACCAAAACCAAAAAGAAGGAAAACCAAAAAGAAGCATGGTAAATCATTTAAAAAATTGGTTACCATTGCAGAAGAGGCAATCATAGAGGGTGAAACTGCAGAAGAAGAAGATGCAGAAATAGGAATGACAGAAGAAGGATATCAATCACCCTATCAATCTCCAGATAGATTTGCTCACCAGGGAGACCTGAATGATTTCCTACAGAACCCCGAAATTGCAAACACCCTTAATACAGCAGGGTGGACGGCACAACCTCTCGACCACCACTCTCCAGAAGAACATGATTTCTTCATTTCTGGTATTGACACTCATCTACAAGAAGATGACACAACACCCAGAAATCAACCAGCCGAAACCCCTGTGATTTTACAAAACCCTTTCATTCAAGGATTGGACGTCCACAGAAGAAGTCCAAACCAAGCTTCAGAAGATACAGAACAAACCGAAGCTGAGTGGAATACAACTGAAGTTACAGAGGCAACGGCTGTAGAAGAAACCACAGAAACAGGGATAGAAATCTCAGAGGTAGATTCAGATGAAGAAGAGGCTATCTGGATACGAAAAGGTCTCTATCATCCTCATGTCATGAGATTATACGGATCTCATCACATGTATGACTCCTTGAGCACAGAGAAAGGAACTTCCACAGAACCAGAAGAAGAAACAAGAAAAGATGCCGAAGTTGAAGAAGGCACACATCAATCACCCCCTCCCAGTGCAACCCACATTTCTGACACCGCAGGTCTAGCTGCAGAAGGTGTCATTGAAAAAGAGCAGCACAGCTCGAACCTCACCCAACCCATCCAGCCAGAGGTTACTCTTTCAACCTCTGTGCCCACAGAAACCGGGGAATCCATTCCTAGGGAGTCTCCTCAAAGAGACTCACCTAATGTTCGTGATCAATCGCCCCAGATCACACAAGAACACCCTACAGAGGAATTCGTTTCCTCTGTCACGCACACATTAAGGCCAAACCTTCTTTCAGAGAGAAGTAGTGAGCACAGAGACGAAGAGACTCTAGACAAGTCTCCTAGTCAACAGAAGGACATTCCAATACCCACCTCTGGAGTGGATTTGGACTCTGTTCTTCACAGAACTTCTGTAGAGAACGAAACTCAGGTTTCCTCTCGAGGATCAGAAGGAAATCCTTCCACCCCCATCGTACAAACAAGGGTGAACGAAGGTGTCCCAGGAACAGGGATTCACTCTGGAGACGAATGTGTTCCTCCAGAGGTTACACAAGGAACACAAGTATCAAGGGATGAGTTCCAAACCCTTGTCACCTCTGTAAACCAAACAATGAAAGAGTTGCAAAGCTCTTTCAAATCTTTTGCAGAGACAACATCTACAGCTCTCTTGAATCTGAACACCAAAATGGACGATCTGTCCACAGAGGTGAAAAACGCCATCTCAGAGATGAAGTCTTCTGCAACAACCACTGCCAAAGAAACAGCCACTTCTGCCGCTCATCAATTCAAAACAACTGCAACTTCTGCGTTCAGGGACTCGGTCAAAGAATTCCTTGATCAATTGAACAAACAGACTTCAGTGTCAACGGGCATCACTCCTGCAGATCTACAGAAGGCCCTACAAAAAGTTCAAGAAGAAGCCATACGAAATACCATGCTGATGCAACCCAAAGACTACATGACAAGAGCACAGCTGACAGAGCTTGGGCAGAACGTGATTAATCAAGTGACAGAAGTCATCCTTTCCTTCACCACTGCCAATGCTAACTTCGTCAAAGATTTCAGAGAAAGTGTAGGAAGGATGAGATTCAAAACAGAGGCAGAGCTAGCAACTCTTCTTGGCCTCTGTGATGATGTCTGCGCGAAACTGATCGCTGCTGGAGCCACAATGCCAAAGAAACCCGATGCTTCCTGCAGAGCAGAGGGTACATCAGACAAGGGTCAGGATGACTCTGATGATGATGACCATCCTGGTCCATCAGATCATCCTGAGGGGGAGAAAACTACAGAGAAAACTGCAAGCAGAGGACTTACAGGTCCACCAATAGCCGCAAAACCTCTGAGTCAAGCACCTCCAGAACAAACCCAACAACAAACTCAAAGAACCACAGAGAATACACCCATCTCTGTGGATTCAACCTCTGAAGAGCCCAACACTACAGAAGCAGATAAGCAAACCTCAGAGGCAACAACCGCCCCTGAGGTAATCATTTTGGAAGAAACAGATGAACCAACCACAGAGAAAACACCCACCTCTGTGGAAACACCCCAAACCATACCCAGAAGAAAGTCGATTGCCACCAAACCAAAAAGAGCAACGACCTCTGCTTCTGACATTCTGAAAAGGATGCACACAACAATTAATGATCGTATGGTGAAGAGAGAAGAAGAAAGGCACAGGTTCACTTTAGCTTTCAGAATGGCAAGAAGATTCAATGACAACACTTCATCAACAGAAACTGAGCTCACAGAAGAAGTCACCAAACAACCTCCAACAGAGGTTACAGAGAAAGTCAAGCCAACAGAACCATCGCCACAAAAGTCCTCTAAGTCACAATCGTCAAAATCCACAGAGGCAACCTCCATCAAACCTACAGAAGTGCAAACCTCAAATCCCACAGAAGCAACAGGTTCTGCCACGACAACAAAAGATAAAGGCAAAGGGATACTGACAGAAGAGCCTAAGAAGAAGAAAACATTGTCAAAGCCAACAGAGAAACTGATGAAGAGTGCGTTTGATGCCTTTCAAACCCCAAAACCCGAAGAAGTTGACTGGACACATGAATTGAAGCCTCTGCCAGAAACTCCTTTAACTGGTAGAGCTGCAGAAGTTGTTCAACAAATGGAGAGTCTCAGAAGACAAATTCCACGACCTGGTCCAACACATGAAGAAATGGAAGAAGTGGTATACAAATACCTCTACAAACAATCCTTTCAGACAAACTATCCAATAGATCATGTGACAGATCCAAGGATCAGAAAAGAATTTGAAAACATCTTCACAAGAACAAAGCCAAGAGCCAAAGCAGATGTCTTCTCAATTCACAAAATCAAAAAGGTGATCTTCTGCAGATTCTCCTTCACAAGAACCTATCCAAGGGTCAGGTACAATCTTTACAGAGTCAGAAGAGAGAACAATTCAGAATCTACCTTCGTTGATGCTGACTTAAGAAACATCAATCCATACGATCTACCTGACCTTCTGCAATGGACAAAGGACAACTACAACACAGAGGCAAACACCAGAGCCTATCAGGTATTGAGAAAAGCGATGAGGGAAAAGCTTCTGGTCTACAGCATGATAGATTTCCAGCTGGGAAAGGATCTCGGTCTCAAACATCTGGATCTACGACCACCAGAGGATCGCTGCCCACCAGACGCCATACCAAACTCAATCATCACAGAACCACGGTTTGGGTTAGTATTTCAAAACCCTCAAGGCGAAAATAAACTATTTGTATGCATGGACTGTCAAAAGTACGCAACAAATACTCTGAACAAGTTCAGAGCAAGCCTTATGAAATACAGAGGTTCAAAGAAAATGGATAAAGATGCTGCAGATACTATCATAAGAGAGATTGACGCAACAATTCGCCTAAGAGAACCCTGCATCAGATTCTACAAAGAGATCAGAAAAGTTGGAAGAGACAACAGAAGCTACAATGATTTCAAAGATGCCAAAATCTGATTCTCAGACCTCCAATCTCTGCAAACAAAGTTAAAAGTTTATCTTTCATTGTACTCAAATGTAAAATGTCTCTGGCATATTTCTAAATGAAAGAAATTTCGAGGTATTGTTTAACCTCTGTCTTATCCAACTTAGCCTAACTAAACTCAAAGTCAATTTTTTTATTTTTCACTACTTAGGGGGAGATTGTTAGCTTCAATCTTCCTAATCATAGAAATATTTAGAAGTAGTGAAAAATAGGCTAAGTATAGAAAAGCCTCTCACAGAGGCTCTGCCACTTCTTCAAGAAGATCAAGTCCAGAAAGCCACATAAGCTACAGAGGTAATCACAGAACCTCTGTAGTGCGCAAGAAGAAGATCAACTCGGAAACAAGTGGACTGCTCCATAGAAGGTCAGACCATAGAACCTCTGTAATGCCTTACAGAGCCTCTGTGGTCTGCTATGAAGACTTGGAAGATATTACTGGATACGTTCATCAACTTGCGTGGAAAAGTACTGTCAAAACACGTGTCAAGCTCTGAGTGGACTCAATAGGGCATGGTACAAAATAGACGTCTGCGCCATTTAATGCATTTACCAATAGTACATCTGCTCCATTAAATGCGCATGGCTCAAACAACTGCTCACACCATCCAGTCCACTGTTCACACCATTCAGTTCACTATTCATGCCGTAAAAGGAACAGTGACCTACTTCATAGTCTTCTAAGAATAGTATAAAAGGAAGTCTCATGTTGAGATCTTCCTAAGAACGAATACACAAGGAATCACTAATACTCTCAAACGTTATTGTCAAATATCTGAGTGTTATATTCTCACACACACCAACAGTTATTAATCTGTTCTTCGTGTTCTTATTATATATTGAATAAACAGTAACTGTTCAAGAAATCCTTTTTATTCCTTACTGTTTTCTTTATATATGTGCGTTCTAATATCTATCAAACATATCTGTTAGTTTAATACGCTTCCGCATCAAACTCTAAACTCAACTAATAGATTGTTAATCTTGATTAAGTGTATCTGGGTTCCAACAAAGGACTTGATATGATAGCGAGTTTGTTATTTATTAAGAAATGAATTGGTATTGATATTTGGATAAAAGACGGTATGAGTTTTGATGATGAGGTTATTAAGATAATTGAAGTGATTAAGGTTGTGCTTTGTTGATATTCGAGAAATTAAGTTGCTTTGTAGACCTTATTTTATTTTGATAAATGATTTGGTGTCCAGTGCAATTAAGCATTGATGTGAGATCATTTCGGTTATGCTATGCTAGTTTAAGAAATGGAAATAGTAGGATGAAGTTTACGGGTTTGATAACAATTAAGAAATTTCCGTGATATAAAGTGATTGTGATTATGTTATGAGTATAAGTGAATTTCGATTTAATTTGGACTTTCGTGAGATTTGAGTATTGAGTGTTTATCGTTATTTTAAGGGGGCGGATTTCTTGTGAGAAATTAAAACTCTTGATGTTTTAGATTGAAGTATTGAAGCAAGAGCAAATGGTAAACTAGAAACAGTAAAGCGGGTGGTCTAGTAAAAGTCCTTTGAGGGTTCCGTAAACACTTTGATGTGTTCATGGATTTTGATATCAATTCGGTGGTAGTTACCCTAGTTCGTTGCTTGTATGAATTCCGGGACGGAATTCTTTTAAGGGGGAGATGTTGTAATAACCAGGTATTTTAATTATTATTGACCAGTATTTTAGTATTTTAGAATTCGGAAGTTTATTTATATAAGTTTTATTTTAGTTAATTATGGGAAAATAAGTTAAGGGTTAGTCTTGGATATTATAAGGAAGTTAGAGGGTTATTTTGGTCATCTTCTTTTTAAAAGAAAAAGAAATAGGGGAGTGGTTGGGGAAGGGTATGGAGGTGTTCCCTCCATACCATCCTTCTTTGGATACTTAGGAGGAGTACCTCTTTTCTTATTTATTTTTGAAAGGAAGCAAGTGTTAGAGTGTGTGTGTGTGTCTTTGATGGAAAGAGAGAGATCGAGAGAGATCGAGAGAAAGATTGAAGGAAAGAAGAAGGAAAAAGCTTTAGGAATTTGTTGCTGAAATTCAAGATTCTGTGAAGGGTGGAAATACGTGATACTAACTTGGGAAAGCTTTGTGATATACGTTTCAGGTGAGTTTTTCTTTAAAATATTTTCCAACTGGGATACATATATATGTGATATATAGATGAGATGGATATGTTCGGATTGAGAATTTTTACATGATGTGATTATGTGTTCATATTGAGATGTATACATGTTTGGAATGGGATAACGTTTTTATAAAAATATGTGATGTCTTTATACATGGTTGAAATGTCATGAAAGGTCTTATAAAATGACAATATGATATATTGGTACATATATATATATATATTGTATTTATGTGAGTATTCTACGAGAATACTTGGCCGGGATCCGAGGGGCGGACCGGTGAGTGCCGGGTTCCGGTGGGCGGACCGGTGGGTTTACCGTAGTTGTTGTACGGCAGAGTAAATTAACTAGTTGGCTTGCAACCACTAGTATGGCCATTTGGGGAGGGATAAGGCAGAATGACTTGATCATTTGTGGAGGAACAGGGTGGAATGAGTTTGATTACGATACTCTAGTCTTGGTTGGTATTTACTTACGTGTAAAATATATGTGTGTGTTTGTATAAAGAAGTTTTATATAAATGGATTTTTTTGACAGGTTTCAATTGACAGGGATTTTCTCACTAGACCTGTAGGTCTAACCCTCATTTTCTGTTTTAAAATATGTATTCCAGGTTAAGGATCGTTATTTAGTAAAAAGGGAAGAATTAAAGTTTGAGACGCAGTTGATAGCTGACGAGGATTAGGAACTGGAAATGTTATGTTTGTATAGTTTCGAGACTGCTGAACCGTACGTGATTTATTTGTATTTCTTTTTATGAATATAACGATGTGATACAATATATGTTATTTGAAGCATGTTGGGAAAACGGGTTGTTACATCACATTTAGCAGAATTCACAAAATAGAAGCAAAGAAGTTTTGCCATGACAGAGTTCTGTACCATGTTTATACAGTGGAGACAGGAGACAAGAAGTTCGAAACTTTCAATGACAATGACCTTGTTCTTCTGAACCCTTATGACTTAATAACTCTTCATGCCTACTGTGTCAACTTCATTGACAAATACAGAGGTACAGAAACTACAATGATTGAGATTCAGAATGTTATGCAAGATCACATCAATCTTAGAACGCAAATTGACTTTCAGCTAGGCATAGAATTCGAAATTGAGAAACTGGCGATTACACCTCCAAATGAAAATCTTGAGGGTTATGGCCATTACAGAACTGGAACTATGGTTGGAAATCCTCCAATCGAAGAACTCTGGACTTTTGCGTATCTCACTTTTCACTCTTAGAATTCAAATGAATTTGAAAGAGGGATTTCAAGGTCTATTTAAAATCCGCGAAGCTGAAAGGATTTAACGGTGAAAAGTTGCTTTTGTCAGAGTTATAACGGATTCGAACACTGTGAAATACCACAAAAGATATTAAATGAAATGTGGTATGTTCAAAAGAATAAGAAGCTGAGACGTGTTATTTGATAGAAATTAACACAAGTTAAAAGTTCTGAATAACACGTTCAGAATTCTGAAAATGCATACTCAGAAGTTCTGAGTACACAGTTTAGAAGAAATTCCCTTAGAATCAAAATTCATTGAAAATCAACTTCTGACAATATAAAATATTTGATCACTCAGAAGTAGTTTGAACAGATAGAAAATTGTTTTATCAACAAAATTCTGTCCCTCTTTTGATGATTTGAGATTTCTAAAAATCATTTAAAATCTAACTTCTTACCTTGAAAGCCTTTTTAAGGATTCAGAAGTAGTTTGAACAAGTGGAAAAAATTTATCATTAAAAGCTTGTTCTCCTTAGAATGATTTGAGATATGAAAGAAATATAAACCTTGTAAACACTTCAGAATGATTTCTGAAAGATATCAATGCTCCCCCTTGACTTAAGTATATACTCAAACACATATTATACATAAAAGAATCATAAGAAAAGATAAAACAGAAAGAGCTTAACAATAAATTGAAACACTTGTAGTTTTCAGAAATGAGTTCTGAAAGGTAGTCAGAAGATCTAAGTAACCTTTCTGAAGTATTGACTCAGAAGTTCTGAACTGAAAACTCAGAACATCTGAGTAATAGAGTCAGAATTCTGAGTGCACTACTCAGAAAATCTTACTTAGAAAAAAATTTATTTTTGAAAAATCACAAATATATTCAATTAGTTAGATTAAGCATTCCTATTTTACCTATGAGAAAAGTAAACCTTTTGTGATCAAGAGGCTTTGTGAACAAGTCAGCCAATTGATACTTTGTATGCACAAAATGCATTTCTATAGTTCCCTTTTCCACATAATCTTTAATAAATGATACATTACATCAATATGTTTGGTCTTTGAGTGTTGAACAAGATTCTGAGTGATGGCAATGAAACTTTCTGTATCACAATAGATGGGAATCTTGTTGAGTTGATAAGCATAATCCATGAGTTGTGTTTTCATCCACAAAGTTTGAGAACAGCAAGCTGCAGCAGCTACATATTCTGCTTCAACAGTTGATGTGGACACACAATTTTGCTTCTTTGAGGCCCAACTCACTATTTTATCCCCCAAAAAGTGACAAGCACCAGAAGTACTTTTCCTGTCCAAACTGCTTCCTGTCATGTGTTTTGAAGCTCCAGAATCTAAAAACCACACATGACAGCCCTGCAAAAACATTTAGTTAGATTTAGGTACCCATACTGGAATGGGTCCTTCTTTGTTAGTTTTAATATCAGATTTAACAAAAGTCCTTTTAACTTTCCATTCAAAATCTTCTTTTAAGCACCACTTTCCTTGTACTTTTATGAAATTAGAACATCTTCTGTTCACAAAATTATTTCTTTTCTTCTTGAAAACTTTAGGTTGAGACCGAGAAACACTTTCAGACTTCTTTTCTTTAGATTGAAACAAGTTTTCATTCTTCTTTCCTTTTGTCTGAGTTTGAGAAACCATTTCAGTCTTTTTATCTGAGTTCTGATTTACTTTGATTTTATAAGATGTTTTAGGATTTTGACTTTTCTAAGAGAATTGAAATGGATGACTACCACATTGAACACATTTTAGATAGTTGCTTGCATGAGACAACAAATCTGAATGAAAAGAATTTTTATTTTTATTGATAGTATTTAGATTACATTTGCATCTAATACAAGAACTATTGACATTTTGTTCAGAAGTAGAATTCAGTCCAATCTTGTCATAAATCTTTTTCAGATCATCTTTCCTTTTGCTATCTTCCTTTTCTGAAATATTCAACTTTTCAGAATTAGCAGATGATTCAAATGATTCACCATGTTCATAAGTACTTGATTCATTAAAGAATTTCTTGTTCTATTCCAAGGCTTTAATCTTAAAAAGATCATACTCAGATTTTAACTTCTCAAGCTCGGTTATTTTCTCAACATAGATTTTGTTTTCTTTTAAAACGTCTTCAAGTTTAAAATCTACATCACAGTAATCATTTTCAAGTTCATCAAAAGTTTTCCTTAAGTCCTCAAGTTCTTGGTTAACCAATTTAAACCTCTTTTCAAGTCCTGAAAAACTTTCTGAATTTGACTTAGAATTTTTAGTTGACACAGAATTTTGACTAACAGTCTCAGAGTTCTGACCATTCGACTCAGAATTCTGACTAAAGGATTCAAAATTATGACTAGAAGATTCAGAATTCTGACTGATTGTTTCAGAATTTTCCTTGTTTTCAAAAACCTTGCTTGCATCAAATATACTCTCAATTTCTGTATAAGAAAAACTTGGTTGTTTTTTTTTGTAACTTATATTCAGAGAGTCATATTTGAATTTAGCATCAATATATCTTGGTATCTCTTCTGTTAGTTTTGAAATGTCTTTCTTAACCTTGTTTTCTGAAACTTCTGACTTCTCAGTTTTTGGTTCAAAAATTATTTCCTTTGCTTTTTCAGGACTTGATTTTTGTAAACTGTCAGAACTTGTTATTGAACTTGCAGGTCTTATAAAAACTTCAACTAAATCTGGGATTTCTGGTTTAGGAACATGTAGATTCTCAAAATCATAAAGGTTTATTGGAGCCTTTTGTAAAATAATATTTTCCTCCAAACCTAATCCCATTTTTGGATTATAAAACCTTGTGTCTTTAACATTGCTTGTGAGAAGACTCAAGGTTTGTTGAGTTTGACCTCTTTTCAGATTAAGATCTTCTAACTCCTTGATTTTAGAATATAAGTTATTTCTTTCATCAAGTAACATATCAAATTTAATTTGCAAATCAACCATTTCATCTTTTACTTATGAGAGTTCATTTTTCAATTCAGAAATCTTTTTCAAAAGATCAGAATTCTCTTTTCTGACTTTTTGTTTCTCAACCTCAGTTTCTTCAAATTGTTCTTTAATTATTTCCTTTTATGTTCTGAATTTATGTTAGAGCATTATTGTATTCAAGATTTACTGTAAAGTCAATGTACTGTATGAGTCTATACAGTATTGTGAATGCCTTTATACCTTGTATGTCATGGGTATAAATAGGCTTGTCTAGTTCATTTGTTAGGAAGCTTTTGTAATCTTTTAGAAACCTTTTGTAATCCTTTGAGATCAATACATGGATGACATATTTGCTCTCTAGATTCTCTCTCACTACATTCATATCTTATTGCTAGAGATTTGGGATTTAACAATTGGTATCAGAGCCAAACAGAAGATTCAAGCAGATCGAAGACCAAATTGAAGATTTTTTACACTGTTCTTGAAGAATTCGGACCAAGAAGAAAACACTGTTCATCTGAAGTCTTATCATTCAGACATGGAGTTTTTCTAGATTTTGAGTTTTTGAATCATTTCTTTGCATCGTTCAACTCGGATTTGGATTCTGAACACATTTAATTCTTGCATAAACATCAGAATCTGCACAGAATTGACAGATCTGATCGATTCTTGAATATTTTTTCAAAAACTTCAAGTTCACTGTTTGGATCTTAATTCGATTAAATTGATCGAATTGTGAATTGTGATCAACAGGAAAAGTGTGCAGATTTCAATTACGAACAATTTGATATAAGATTCATCAAATTTGATCAAGAATTGAAAGATTTATGACAGATTAAGTGATTTCGAAGTTCGAAGTGCAGAATTCGAATCATTCTTGGTGAATTCGGATCATTCAAAGAGAATTCGGATCATTCAAAGAGAATTCGGATCATTCAAAGAGAATTCGGATTGTTCTTGGCCACACAGGAATAGAATTCGACTCAAGAAGAATTCGAATTCATAGAATTCGAACCTTGTTACATTCGAATTGAGGAGAATTCGAACCCTGTTAGATTCGAATTGAGTTGATTAAATTTTCCAAGTAAAGAATTCGAACCCTGTTGAGTTCGAATTGAGTGAATTCGAACCAAGGTACGTCCGAATTGAGTGAATTTGAACCAAGGTACGTCCGAATTGAGTGAATTCGAATCCTTCTTGATTCGAATTGAGTGAATTCGAATCCTTCTTCATTCGAATTGAGTGAATTCGAATCCTTCTTGATTCGAATTGAGTGAATTCGAATCCTTCTTGATTCGAATTAGGTGAATTCGAATCCTTCTTCATTCGAATTGAGCAAATTCGAATCCTTCTTCATTCGAATTCATTGATTTCGAATCCTTATACATCCGAATTCGTGTGAATTAAAAAAAAAATAAAAAATAAAATAAAATAAAAAAATAAAAAAAATTATATAATTTTTTGTGTATTTTCATACACTTTCTGCTTGATCTTCTGAACGATCAATTTATAGCAATTTTCAAAATGGTTTTACAACAAGTTATTGTTAAAAGCAGTGGTGAAGATTTGAAGCAAACTTTGAAAAAGGAGATTCCTCCAATTGCAAAAGTTTTTGTTAAACCAAATAATAAAATGTTGCAACAAGTTATTATAACAGAAACACCTTCTAAACCACATGTTTCTGTTAAACCAAATAATGTAGTGTTGCAACAAGTCATTTTAACAGAATCATCCTTAAAATCAAAAACTCCTTCTAAAGACAATGCTTCAAATTCTTCAACTCCTATTTTAAATAAAGCATTGGAAGAAGAAAATGTTAATCTGAAAAGACAAATTTTAGACATTTCTTCTTCAAATGCTAAATTTACTAAAAGAATAACTGATCTTGAAGCTTATATTGCAGATCTTGAAGCAAAGAAAGACAACTCATGTCTGCACGATCAATTAAAAGAAGTTCAAGAGAAAAGAACAACGTTGGAAGGTGAAAACGTTGAATTGAAGAAGAAGCTTACAGAACGTGAAAGAGAGTCACTTTCTTCAATGAAAGTTCTTAAAGAAAAGGAAGTAATTGAGCTTAAATATATAAAACTTTCAAAACAAATTTCTAATCTTGAGAAAGTTTTATTTTTAGAAAAAGACAAGCTCGAAAAAGAAAGAGCTAAATTTGAAACTGAACGAAAATCTTTTGAGATTAAAAGTTCTGAACTTTCCGTGAAAATCTCTGAATTAGAAAATCTTTTGGAAAAGGAAAGAAAAGATTTCACGGAAAAGAAAAATCTCTTTGAAAAGGAAAGTAAAACTCTTAAAAAGAAAAATATGGAAATTTTCAAAGAGATTACTGATAAAAGAAAGTTTTTGGAAAAAGATTTTGAATCGGAACGTGAATATTTTGAAGATGTGATTCTTAATCTTACCAAAAGATTATCTGGTTTATCAGCTGATATTATGAAGGATCAGTTGATCAAATCTGATCTCCAAAAGAAATTTGATCTAATTTCTAAAGAGAAAAATGTTTTAATAAACAAAGTCAAAGAACTTGAAGACGTCATTTTTAAATTTGATGTCTCAAAGCAGACCGGTCATAATTCTATCTTTCAGACTCCATTTGTTGATTCAAATGATTCTGAATGCTCTTTTAAAACTGCTTCAAGTTCAAGTTTTAAAAACATTTCTTCTAAACAATTTAATAGATCAACAAATTTCTCAAAAGGTTGGATTCGTTCAACAAATCTCTTCTATAATCCTCTGTATGATAAATCAGATAACAAAACAAAAGTGCCTAAAGTTAATACTTCCAAACCTGAAGAAGTTCCAGTCTTCAAGAGGGTGAAGATGGAATGGAGAGTAAAAGGCACAACAGTTCCAAAGAAAGAAGTGCCAAAATCATCTGTATCCACATCAAATGCAAAGAAGAACAATACGCCAAAAGGTAAATCTTATGCTAAACCTAATCCTATTCATTATGTAAATCATCTGATTAGGTTGGCACATAAGAAAATCTGTTGTTCTTACTGTGGATCAAATGACTTTGTGCATAAAGATTATACTTCTTATTGGTATGGTTCTTACAGTGTTCCTTGTAAGAAATCTACACCTAACCCACTAGGACCCAAGTGCCATTGGGTACCAAAATCTGCATAAACTGTTTTGTAGGTATATCATGTGTTGTGCTGAATGTTACATATATACCACACACATGACTGAAAACAGAAGAGAAGCGGCGTAATTTTTTGAAGAATATTTGTACTATTAAGGGGGAGATAAATATTTTTGGCTTTTGAACATATCAGTTCAAAACCCGTGCTTCAACGACTTTGGCTTCTAAACAAATCAGTTTAGAACCCGTACTTCAAAGACTAAGATTTCTAAACAAATCAATTTAGAACTCATACTTCTCAGGTAATATCCTTAACTGCTATATATTTTTGTTTCAAGGAACAAGTGGCAAAAGGTAACATTGGATCATATTTGTTTCTACTGATTTGAAAACTTGAAACTTTACAAATTTAATTCAATAAGATGAAATTTTCAATTTTCATTCAATGAATTAAATGTGTGCTAAAAGATGATTTTACAAGAAACTTTGTACTATCTGAGTTAGATTTGCTTCAATTTTCACCTCTAAAATAAATCGAAAGGTCAGCAAAACATGAATGAAATTATGCTGAATGCTCAAAGTTATGTGAATCTGGATATATATAGAATATAATGCTCAAAAAGCCTATATGTCAGAATGATGGATGGAAATGAAAATATGGGCAAAGCACTATGTTTTAGAACCAAGTGATTGAGATAAAAAAGTTGCACTATCATTTAGTTTGAAAGTTTGTGCCTGTGGCCTTTCTGGTTTGGGAGAGTAAGTCCTAAGGGGTGCTCGACACCTAGTCCCTAAGATCAACTGGTCTGGGATCGACTGACCCAAATCCTGCAATAGAACCAGATAGAAAGCCATGTTCTACTAGTACAAATGGGTTTAAGATATATCGATGTGGCCTTTCTGGTTTGGGAAATTAAGTTCTAAGGGGTGCTCGACACCTAGCACCTAAGGCCAACTGGTCTGGGATCTGCTAACCCAAATCCTGCTATAGAACCAGATAGAAAGTCATGTTTAACGGCGTATCTTATTCTTACTAAACTTTTTGATCAAAAGATGCCAATGAGCACAAAATCAAAAGATGCCAATGCGCACAAAATCAAAAGATGCCAATGAGTACAAAATCAAAAGATTCAAATGTGCATAAAATCAAAAGATGCCAAAGAGCACATATCTCTTGAAACTTGGGGAAAATACAAAGTCGCGATAAACCCGTAAATTTATGAAATTCTGATTTTGGACAAATAGTGTGAGTAGAGCAAAGTACTCTTATATGTTTTAGAATTGCATACGCTTGATGCTAATCATATTTCGCATGCTAGCACACCAAATAGATTTAATAAAGGGGTTGAAACTGAACGTTTGTAACTTGATATGCAATAATGTCTTGTTTTTGAATCCAAACACATGCATTTGATTTCATTTGATTGAAATATTGTTAAATTTCATTAAGTTGAATTTCTTTTGTAAAGCATTCAAATGATCAAATGTTAGTAGTTATAAAATGAAGTTCAATGAATTTTATTTTCCTTGTGTAATTTTTTTTTAAATTTGTATATTGTGCGTTATTGAAACATATGCATACTTTCAGGGGGAGAAAACAAATTGCTCCAGAATTCTTATTTTGAGGGGGAGCAAGGTTATCCACTAAGGAGGAGATTGTTAGTAATACTCAGTGACGCGACTGAAATTGAAGAAGGTTTTCGATGATAATGATGCTCACTTTCATCGAAAAAGGGAGAGAAATGTTTAATTCAATTTCATGTCAAAGATATCTCATGTCTAAGAGCTTTCAAGTCAATGATTCGTGAACAAAGACTGAAGATCAGGGGAGAAGGATCATGTGAAGTCTAAATATTGCTGAATTTGGTTATCTTAGTTCTGAGTGGTTCTCGGAATGCGCTTACACCTAAAAGTTCAAAGGTATGGATGGCTTCGCATCTTTCTAATCCTCATTCTAATGGTTTCGAATTACATCTATTCAAGATAGGCATGGTTTCACATCCAACATGACACGAAATTGTCTTGATTTCGAACCCAACATGATCAGAATTGAGTGAATTCGCACCCAGCATGATCCGAATTGAGTGAATTCGCACCCAGCATGATCCGAATTGAGTGAATTCGCACTCAACATGATCCGAATTGAGTGAATTCGCACCCTACTTAATCCGGATTCATTGGTTTCGGATGCTTCATGATTCGAATTGCCCTGATTTCGAACCCTTCATAATTCGAATTATCCTGATTTCGCACCCTTCATGATTCGAATTGAGTGATTTCGAATCTTTCATGATTCGAATTGCCCTGATTTCGGACCCTTCTTGTTCCAACTTACTTGAATTCGAATCCTACTTGATCCGAATTGAGCTGATTTCGCATCCTCTAGCATCCGAATTGATGGTTTCGGATCTGCCTACATCCGAATTGATGATTTCGGATTCTTAAAGTTAATATGAGAACTAAGGTTCTTGCATCAAGAAGGATACGAGAAGTTACTGTTTGTTAAAGACTGATAAAGCTGTAAAGATCTGTTTTCATGTACAAGGCTTGAAGATAGTTTGATAAAGTGTCTGTTGAAGAAGATTGACTTTACAAAGAGCTGAAGACTGCTGTCAAATTTTTTAAATCTTGAATCCAAAGGGGGAGATTGTTAGAGCATTATTGTATTCAAGATTTACTGTAAAGTCAATGTACTGTATGAGTCTATACAGTATTGTGAATGCCTTTATACCTTGTATGTCATGGGTATAAATAGGCTTGTCTAGTTCATTTGTTAGGAAGCTTTTGTAATCTTTTAGAAACCTTTTGTAATCCTTTGAGATCAATACATGGATGACATATTTGCTCTCTAGATTCTCTCTCACTACATTCATATCTTATTGCTAGAGATTTGGGATTTAACAATTTATTAACCAGAATCCTTTCACCTTTGATCTGTTTTCTGAGATTAACAAATTCAGATTTCATATTTCCTATTTGAATCATTAAATAAATTTCAAGACTAGATTGTACCTCAGTTGAAGATTCAGAACATCCTTCTTCATAATCTGAATCATCCTCATCACCCATTTTGGCCATGTAACTTTGCATTTGTGAGAAATGAATGCAGTCCTCTTCAATAGAAGAATAATACAGCCAGTTCTCTTGTTCTGTTAATAATGCAATCCCACAATCTTTGGTCTTGGCCAGCTGAGCCTTTTTTGCATAATACTCATAGTCTTTGACAACTTTTACTCTGCAATCCCTTGCAAAATGACCAGCTTTCCCACACTTGAAAAACAAATCCATTTCTCTTCTTTCCTTTCAAACTTACTTTCTTCCCTGTTAGGGTCAATTTATGTTGATTTAAAGTTTAGGGTTTAAACTGTAATTCTTTATTTTGAGCCTTATTAGTGAACGGGCCGTGGGCTTGTTAACCACAGGCCCGCCATATAAATAGATAGCTTAGCCTTAGAAAATAGGCTAGTTGTCTCATTTGCTTTTTCTGAATTGTATTGTAAACACTCTGATTGAAAGCATAATACAAGGATGACCAGTTGAAATCATTGTTCTTATTGTTTATATTACTGATTTCATAATTGTTGCACGGATCTGGAATGAACAATTGGTATCAGAGTAGACGGACACGATTGATTCAAAGGCTTCAAGTTGACTTTTGGTAATTTCTTGACTTTTCTCGTATGTGTCTTACTTGAATGTTCAAAATTTTGATTCTGATTAAATTGATCGATTTCGCTTATTGAGTTGTGTTAGCATTATACTCATTAGTGTTTCTGCAAATTTTCACATTCTAATTCGATCGTTTGAGTGGTTAATTTAGCAAATTAAGTTCAAAGTTTTTGGTTGTGTTCTTCAATAAAAATCGAATTTTTACCATCAAAACGTGTTCTTTTTGCTTAGAAATCGATTGGGTTAGTGTTAGTTTTGTGTTTGGTAGTGTTTCTAATCTTTCAGGAACCTTCTTGTGCAACCCTAATCGAAAAATCGATCGAATTGAAAAGGCAGCCGCAGAATCCGGACAACACAGCCGTGGTTTCCGGACAAGTATACACTGTCTGGACGTTTGTGTTAATTTCATCCGGGTTCTTCCTTCTTTCCGGGTAAGTCATCAGTCCCGGTAAGTATCCTAAACTCAATTTATCCGGGTAAATATTGTTTCCGGAAACTCAAAGTTCCCGGTCATAATTTTTCCCGGACATCCTTGCATCCGGTAAGTTTTGTGTTTGATAATTCTATCCGGACATATCATCATCCGGTAAGTAATACGCCTATTTGCCATATCCGGACAGTTCTGTCTTCCGGCAACCTTCTATTATCCGGACACTCCAAGCTGTCCGGACTCTCCTACTTTATCCGGATACTGTGTGATTTTTAGCTGTTTTTGTCATTTGATCTGATCTGGACACTACCTGATCAGACTCTTACTTGGATTCCTATCCAGTAAGATCACTCTTAGTTCATATTAGTTGCAGAACCAGTGTTAGGACCACTCTTAGTGCCTTGCGTTAGGTTTACTCTTTAAATCAATCTACAGGTCTAACGATCACTCCGTTGCAACCTACGATGACTTCACGTGACGCACTTGCTATTGGGACCGACTCCAAACCACCTTGTCTCTATCAAGGTGAGTATAGCCAATGGCGAGATAGATTCATGATCTTCATAGAATCTAAGGACAACTATGTGTACATCAAGAAAGCTCTTGAAGATGGTCCGATTCCTTGGCCGAAGAAGACCATTGCACCAACTGCAGCAAATCCTGTGACTAGTCATGAGGACAAGACTGAAGTCGATCTGACCAACGAGGAACGCGGTAGAATAGAAGGCAAAAAGCATGCTAAGAGATATCTTATCCAAGCACTTCCCAACCCAATTTACCAAGCTATCGACAGGTACAAAGGTACGGCAAAAAGGCATGTGGGATCAAGTGGCTAGAATGATGCATGGGAGTGTTGTTGGCAATCAATTGAAGATCAACAGTGCAATAACCAAGTTCGATGGTTTCAAGCAGCGCAACGGCGAGACTCTCACCCAAGCATATGAACGCTTCTCCTTACTTCTCAATGAACTGAACAAGAACCATATTCTTCGTTCCAACACGAAGAACGCGCTCAAGTTCCTTAACAATCTGCTACCCGAATGGAAGGTGTTTGCTTCTCATGTTAAGCACAACAACTTGATAGAGAACATTAGCATCAATGAACTGTATGAGACGCTTCTTCAAGACGAAGATGAAGTAAATGAACTTCTGGGCGAGAAGAAGACTGAAGCAAAGCCAACTGCTGATCCTATAGCACTCATGTCCTCCAAGAAAGGGAAATCTTCGAGCCGTCACCCCAAACGCGCTGAACAACAAAGCTCTTCCGAATCTGAAAAGGAAGATAGTGACTCGAATGATGAAGTAGCTGACTTCAAGAAAGCTGTTGCCCTGCTCACTAAAACTTTCCAACAACAGCGATTCTATAAGAAGCCAACGTCGAATAATCAGCGCTACTCCACCGCCTCCAACAAGCGCCATAATTATCAAGACAAGCACGAGGGAAAGAAGAAAGTTGATGAGCAGGACACGTCTGAGAAGAAGGAAAAGAAGGAGAAAGAAGATAGAAAGAGGAAAGATGAACCAGTGACCTGATACAACTGTGGAAAGCTCGGTCATTTTGCTAAAGATTGCACAAGGCCTGTGGTAAAGAATTCTCACTACTACAAGGCCAAACTGGCATTGGCTGAGCAGAAGGAAGCTGGAGAAGCTATGTTTGTGGAAAATGACTACTGGTTGGGTCGTTCTGATGATGAAAGCGATTCAGACTGGTCGTTCTGATGATGAAAGCGATTCCAGCTGATGAAGAGAAGACAGGTCAGGTATGTGAATCTTCTCAACAAGAGTTTATGAATGATATACAATCCCTTATTTATCAGGCGAATTCCTTTAAGGCCACCACTAAAGAACAAAAGCTTGAGATTAGTTCACTAACCAAAAAGCTAGATGTTCAAACGCGATTAACTGAAAAACATAAGTCTAAAAATGCTATGTTAAAGGAAAGATGCAAAATCCTTTCAATAGCACCCAAAGACGTAAGGGCCAAATTATCTGATCTTCAGTCTCAGTTTGATCAGTGCATGAATGAGAAAGAAGAACTTGTTTATCAATGGTCCTCTCTTCAAATTCAGCACAAGGAGTTTGTTACTAAAATTCTTGATCTTGAAACCAAAGTCCACAAAAGGGGTCAAACTGATCAAGCCATCTTTCTGAATAAACCCAAAGAGTTCACGTACTTTAACAAAGAACGGGGTATCGGAAATGATAACCCACATTATTTGAAAAAGGGAAGATGGTATACACCAACATTGTATGATTTTGCATGTTTTGGGTTAGATAAAAAATATCCGGAATATGCCATTCAATGGACTGGTCCTCTTGAACCTGAAAAGGAATAGGAAACCGAGGAATATAAGCGTGCACACAAACGAGGAATACAACTTCTGTTTTGTTATGAACCTTTTAATAATTCCTATAAAAAGAACAAAAAGTATCTCTCAAATGGCTACTTCGACCCTTACAAGGTTGCTAAGCCCAAGGATTCCTCCAAAAAGGATGAGGACCAAGCACCCGCAACCAAGAATGAGATGGACGAGTTTAAACTCTATGTTCCTCCTCTCATCTTGGAAGCAAAGATTGTCGAGTTGGAGGAGTCTCTTGAGAAAGAAAGGTCTGTTTTTCAAAACGAGAAGAAAGCGCTAATTCAGGAACTTGAGAAATTCAAATCTGAGAAAACCGAAGGTGTGTCAAACTAAGAAAAGGAAACCCTTCAGTGTGAAATCAATAAGCTCTCATCGAGACTGTCTGAAGTGACAAGAGAAACGATGAAAGAGCATATGATAAATAGTCAACTACAAGTACAGCTTGACTTGCTCCAAACTGCGAAGCAATTTTCACCTGAACTTTCCTCTAACTCATCTGACACATCCTCATGTAAAGCCTTCATCGGAAATATCTCTTCGCAAGATGGGTGTGTTAAAAGGAATTGAAACTCTTATTTTTCAAACGCTTCAGCATCGAATTCCCCAAAGCACACAACATAAAGCACAGCATGTTCCTCGCCTTCCTCACCTGATCCAACTCCTAAAATTCCGGAGATTGATTTTTCAAAATACATGAACTCTGAAGGCAATTCTGATGGAGGGTTTGAGTCGTTCCCTTTCGACAAACCTCTCCCGTGTCACACTGATTTTCTGTCTCCAGTAGTCAATCGTCCGGTCAATTTCTTAAAAGGTAACAGTTCTAACACAAAGGCCCCAACTGTGATCAAGATTTCACAATCAAAACCGACTTCTAAACCTGTTTCTAGACAGCAATCACAGCCGAGGCAAAAGACCGAGCAATTGCCTACCAAAGATACCGTTCCTTCAAAAGTCACTGACCATTCCGTCCCTGTTGTTTCAGATAAAATTGGTCAAGCAAAACAAGAAAAACCAAAGTGGCTGAACAAGGAACCTGTCAAGAAGGAAGCATCAAAGTCTTTCGCTACTGCATTCAATTCTAGAATAAACAAAGACAATGGTGTTTGGAATTAGTGGAATCGTTTTGAAGTTTCTTTTCCGATTAAACTTAATTCAGTTCATCAATTGATTCAATTATCGCGTGATTGTTTATGTTATTCTAGATGTGGTTGGAATGATTTTGATGAAATTAATTTAAATGATTGGTATGGGACAAATCACAAGTTTAATCATACACCCAAACTAAACCCTCGTAAAAACAACAAGAACCACCATACTCAACGAGGGTATCAATCAGAGGTTAAATCAAAGCGGGAGACCAAACCCAATGCAAAACGGACCGCTCCCACCGAGGTTAAACCGGCACCAAAGAGGCAACCTGCTAAAAATAATGTTCCTCCAAAAGGTGTAAATTCTACACCAAGGAGGCAACCTGTGCCAAAACCAGTTTCTGCTAAAGGTGTACAATCTACACCTAAGGGGAAAGCTGTGTCAAAGCAAGTTCCTCCGAGAGGTGCCAAATCTAACCCTCTAGGACCCAAACAAAATTGGGTACCTAAAATCCGTTAATCTATTTTTTCAGCACGGTCATGTGTGGTACTTAGATTCTGGATGCTCCAAGCACATGACCGGAAGGAAGGAGCTTCTCACGAACTACAAGGAAGAATATGGTGGAGACGTGAGATTTGGGAACCACCACAAAGCGCCGATCGTGGGCTACGGAGACATTGTACAAGACAAGATCACAATAAAGAAGGCATCACACGTCACGGGATTGGGACACAATCTGTTCAGCATCGGGCAGTTCTGCGACAAAGATCTTGAGGTCAGCTTAAAAAAGACACGGTGTAGAATCCTCAACGACGACGGAGAGGAACTACTGGTTGGAAAACGCAAGACCAACCTCTACACAATCGACCTCGCAGCCCTCAAGATTGATAACCCTGTATGCCTCATGTCAAAGGCCAATTCTCAGCAAGCTTCGATTTGGCATCGACGTCTTTTGCACCTCAATTTCAAAACAATCAACAAACTGGTGCTAGGCGGACACGTGAAAGGCATGCCCGATCTTCAATTCGTGAAGGATCGTCCTTGCGGGGCATGTGAGATGGGAAAGATGAAGAAAGTACCACATCAGCCGAAGGCAACTCCGAGAACGTCCCGGACCCTCGAACTTATCCATATGGATTTGTGTGGACTGATGCGTGTTCCGAGCATTACAAAGCGCAAATACGTTCTCGTGATGGTGGACGACTTCTCGCGCTACACTTGGGTATTGTTTCTACGCTCAAAGGATGAAACACCAGAGCTGATCATTAATCACCTGAAGACTGTCCAGCTGAATAAACTACAACAAGTTCAGTCTATCAGAACCGACAACGGGACGGAGTTCAAGAATCGAACGATGGATGACTATCTGACGTCCGTTGGCATCTCGCACACTTTTTCTGCCGCACGCACTCCTCAGCAAAACGGAGTGGTGGAACGACGCAACCGTACCCTGGTCGAAGCAGCTCGTACCATGCTTTCCCAATCCAACCTTCCGCTGTTTCTATGGCCGAAGCGGTGTCTACGGCTTGTTATATGCAAAACCGCTCCATCCTTAATAAGCGGTTCAACAAGACGCCATACGAGATCATGAACAATCAGCTACTTTCATGCGTTCGGATGCACGTGCTATATTCTGAATGACAAAGATGATCTTGGGAAATTCAGCCCCATGCAGGCTAAGGCGTATCGCGTTTACAACAAACTGACCAAATCCGCTGTTGAAAGCATAAACGTGACATTCGACGAAGCCGCATATTTGGCTTCTGAACAAAACAGTTCAGAACCCGGTTTAACTGGCGTGTTAGCTTCCAGACCTCCAAGTTCGGGATCTACACAAGCAACAGTAAATCCGAATCATGCATCTTCATCGAATGATAACTCTTCTGATTTAGATTTATTGTTCAAGTATTTTTATGATGACATCTTTAATGTTTCCCCTATTGTCTCAGCACAACCTCGACTTGAAGCTGCTCGTATTGAGGACTCGTCGCACCTATCCGGTCTGCCGCCTTCTACAAGCACGCCATCCATCACTATAGAGACAGCACAACTGTCGTCATCAACATCTACTGATACCGTTACCCCCCTCCCCCGGAGGAACCTGTTACAAATCCGGAGATCACTCCTGGCGATTGGTCTTCTGCTACAACCGACGATCAACTTCTGAACTCCTCAGAACCGGGAGTTGTCCAACCATCGACGAATCCTCCCCCACCTCCTCCGAGAAATCAACCTGCAACACTCGAAGCGGTACAAGACCTACTTTCTGGTGGTTATGTGGATTCGTACGAGTCTCACTCTACTCAACAACCGCTTTCGCATACCACCAAATAGACGCGAGCTCATCCCTTACATCAAATCATCGGTGATCCCTCCACGCCTGTTCAAACACGAGGTGCATTCGCCAACTTCTGTCTATTTTTCGGCTTCTTAAGCAACATCGAGCCGACGAACGTACGCGAAGCGCTTGAAGATCCGGACTGGATCCTCGCTATGCAAGAAGAGCTCAACCAATTCGAGGCTCTGAAGGTATGGCGACTGGTTCCTCGTCCAAAGAACAAGACGGTGATAGGAACCAAATGGATCTTCAAGAATAAAAAGGATGAACACGGAATCCTCGTACCCAACAAGGCGCGTCTCGTGGCCAAGGGGTACCGTCAACAAGAAGGGATCGATTATGATGAAACCTATGCTCCGGTAGCAAGAATCGAAGCCATCCGAATGTTCCTTACTTATGCCGCACACAAGAACTTCACAGTCTTCCAAATGGATGTGAAGACCGCATTTCTCTACGGTAATATCGAGGAAGAAGTTTATGTGTCGCAACCATACGGATTCGTGGACGACTCGAAGCCTGAACACGTCTACATTTTAGACAAGGCGCTTTACGGTCTAAAGCAAGCTCCGCGAGCATGGTACAAAACTCTGTCCAAGTTTTTGATAAAGTCCAAATTCACACGAGGTAAAATCGATTCGAATTTATTTATCAAAAACGAAAAGGTCACATACTCCTCGTTCAAGTGTATGTATATGATATAATATTCGGCTCTACCAGTCCCCTATATGCTAAGAACTTTGCCACTCTTATGGGAATTTTTTTCAAAATGAGCATGCTTTGCGAGATGAATTTCTTCCTTGGTCTTCAAGTTAAACAACTGTCGACCGGGATATTCATAAACCAGGCTAAGTACATCCGGGATATTCTTCGGAAATTCCAGCTGGACTTGTCCTCGCCAATGAAAACTCCTATGGCGCCTGTTTGGGCAAAAAATCACGTCGTACGACCACGACCAGAACAGGTAAGACGCACGTCATAATCCAAATCTTTTATTAAGATAAGGTCTCGACAAGAACCCATAAAACATCGCCGTCGCCCGTAAAAGGTAAGTCGTACGTCCTCCATGACACTCGACCATAGTATCGCCCATCATGTATGACCATCGCGTAAGATCATTGTACCTTCGACCGAACTAATGTTAACCTTGACTGTTACGTTTGTTAAGTGTTTAATGCAGGAGTCAAAGTCATTAAAGAGCAACGGATATAACCGACACAACCATCAACGATCGATAGCTGTAACAGACAAAGATCATCATGGATAATCACTCCGGCGACCGTTTCCAGCCGTTGTAGTCGTTGATTGAATCATTAATGGAGCTAATTAATGACGTGAAGACTATAAAAGACAAGCTAAAGCCTCATTTCAAGGGACATCGGTTAACATCCAATACGCTTGAGCAAATATCATCATACAACAGAGAAAATCATCCAAACTCATAGCAAAGAACATTCAAACTCTGGAGATTGAGTACTGAAAGCCAGAATCCTACGGCTGGAAGCTCAAGTATCAGTCTCGACGCACGACATCAGCCTTTGACAGATAGTTCACACTTTGTATTCACACACGACAAACACTTGTTATCACATTCAAACACTTGTAATTTACATTTCGAAGTATTTCCTTCATTTGTATTGTAATCATCGTACGACCGACGCCAGTACCAAGGACGTCGCCCCTGATTGGCGACCATAGTGCAGCGACAACATCCCTTGTCGTCCGCGGGTTTTTTCCTCGATTGAGGTTTTTCCTGCGTCATCGAATCCCTTGTCTCGTTTATTTTTTCCGTCGTCGCACGTCTCGTCGAAAGATCCTTTCTTTAGTTGATTAAGTCCACATCGACCTTAAGTTGTCCCTTTGGTGCGATTTTTGGCATTAACAGTTTGGCGCCATCCATGGGACCTCATCTAGAGAAAATCCTCGACGAACGTGCACCCTACTAATAGTTTCATGGAGTTTCTTCTATTTTCTGTTGCAGGAAAATGGCAGCCTCTGGAAATCCGCAGCAAGCTGTTGCTCAGATGTATCAGAAGCTCGAAGTCGCCAGGAATCAGCTCAATGCAATGGCAGAGCAGAATCACAGAGCAGCTGAGGAGATCGCACGGTTAAGAAATCCTCTTGGGCCTCAAAATGGCCCTAGGCCGTTCGTGCAAAATCCAGTTCCAAGGCCGTTCGACCAGAATGGCCCTAGACCATTTGTCCCGAATCCAGGTTCATCCGCGCAGAATCAGCATCCAGACCCGTTCATGCAGAATCAACAGCCAGGGTCGTTCAACCCACATCCTCAGTTTGGGACAGTTCCTCCTCAGCACATAAGGCCACCACCCGTTAATAATGGGTCTCAGCCATCACAAGGGTCGCAGCCTTTCCAGCAAGGGACGCAACCATTTCAGCAGCCATTTCATAATGGACCCCAAGGTGGATCGCAGCCTCTCCAGCAAGGATCGCAGCCGTTTCAGAATGGACCGCATCAATTCCACTATGGGTCGCAGCTGTATTTCGTCCCGTTCAACGGGGACACCAATGGTTCATCGCATGGTAATGGCACTAGCCCAGGGGCCAATCCCTCGACAGGGGCAAATCCCGATCTTAACGATCCCGTCGCTCAGCGTTTGAAGATGTTAGAAGACCAAAACGAGCGCGTCCTGTCCTTGCTCGCCAAGTTGCCTGGGGCAGCCGTGCCTGTCGACGTCGAGCCTCGCTCGGGATATCAGGCGTCACCTTTCATTGATGAGATTGCCATCGTCGAGGTCCCAAAGAAGTATAACATTCCTGCCTTCACTCCCAAGTATTCGGGTGTGACCGATCCAACTGAGCACGTCGCGCAATATAAGCAGCTCGTGTGGACGATCTCGATCCCATTTATGTACCAGGAAGTATGCATGAGTAAGAGTTTTGGAGCAACCCTCACTGGTCCTTCTCTCCAATGGTTGATCAATCTCAAACCCAAATCTATCGGGTCGTTTGCTGAGTTGGTTAATCAATTCTCCCAGCAATTCGCTAGCAGTCGTAAGATGGAGAAGCAGACCAGCGACCTATATTACATCGTGCAGAAAGCCAATGAGTCTATTCGAAGTTATTTTAATAGATTCAATGCCGAAATGATCAGCATCCGCAATTGCGACGTCAAAACCGCGATCGAAGCCTATAAGCGTGGTCTGGACGATAGTTCGGGTCTATACACCGACCTGACCAAATATCCCCCGGAGAATTTCGAAGACGTCCGAGCTCGAACCTTAGCATATATGAGGGTAGAAGATGATGCCGCCTTTCGTCGCAAGCATACTGACGACAAGAAGTCGTTGGGCGTCAGAAAGCCAGAGTTCAAGACAAAGGCTGTTTCTAGAGTAGAGCCAGCGCGCCAAATTTCAAATGTTCGTTTTAAGACGAAAGCAGAAGCCAATACCGCAGCTAAGTTCACTCAGTACCCCAAGATATCCTCTTGCGGATTCAAAGGATCCACAAAGGACCTAGTCGAAGCTCTGAAAAGTTCCCAAGCTACCATTCGATGGCCAAAGAAGTCCGACTTGGACGATACTAAGAAAGACAAATCCAAGTGGTGCGACTTCCATGCCGATCATGGTCATGCGACAGACGACTGTATCACATTGAAGAAGGGACTAGCATATCATTTTCCAAAAGGAAATCTCAAAGATATCATCGACAATGTCGCTGTTCAAACTAATAGCCATCGACCATCGACTCCCGATCACGCAAAAGTTATTAATTGAAATTCCCTACGCCATGGGGAATCCAGGAGATCAAAAGAGAAAATAAACTGAAGTCGTAAGGTCAAGCTCTCGACAGGTTCGTTTTTCTATCCCTAAATTAACAATATCTTTTCCACAGGGATAAATCTACTATGGTGCCTCGTCGCACGACAACATAGTCAACCGCATGACAATATATCCCCGTGTCATTCTGTCATTTAAAACCTATCTTTTCCTCCCAAAAAGAGTACGGTAATAAATGACAGGGGGCAAATAGAGAGAGTCTGAAATGGTACGTTCTCTAACTCTTTCTCATACGATTTTTTCTCGATTTTTCTAGCAAAACATTTACTGACTTAAGCATCGGAGGGTCATTGGTGAGCCAACAACCAACCCCCAACATCGTTTTATCGCAGAATCGCATGACAGGTTATCGCAGAGTCGCACGACAGTAATCATTAAATCTAATGTATGACTTTAATATCGCAAGGTTGAACGACATAAACGATCAGGTCTCTAACTTGATTATTTCTCCACAGGGGCATACGACACAAACTCACTGTACAATCTGGTCGTACGATCGCAGAGTCTAAACGACTTTACCCCTAAGTTTCTTAACTTTCATACCCTGAATGGTTGCCTTAATCGCGTGTTTCTATATTTGTTTTACGTTCTTATCATCGTACTACAATGAATACCTTGGTCGCATGATTTCGTGTGTATTCTATGTTCGAATTCATAACCAATGTGATATTTGATTACCAAATATATGAAAACACAAGTTCAAACAAGAAAGGTGCATTTAAAAAGATCGTCAGATACACGCTCAACCACCAACGATCGAGCAGCGAAGAAAATAAAATTCTTAATTTAAAGAGGAGCATCCATCGCGTTCATGCCCGAAGTCCCGTCCTGAAGGCTTTCACCTGCTACCTCCTCCTCAGCATCCTTCTCATCGTCCGAGTCAAGATCCCTCTCGGTCCCAACACCATTCAGATAGATGTCCAGCTCCTCCTTCGCCAAAGCAAGAGGGTCTTTTCCCAACAAATGTCGTCGCATGATCGCCGCCCGAGCAGTCAGGCGAGCTATGGCAAAAACCGACTTACCCTCGTCCTTTACGGCTTGCACCTCCTTCTCCAAAATCTCCACCTTGGATTTATAATCCTCAGCCTCTTTCGAAACAGCAACCAAGGATTCCTTAATTTTTTCCATTTCCTCCCTTTGTTCAGCAGTCATGGACAAAGATTGCGTCAGACGATGACTAAGATCTTCCTTGGCAATATGAACAATCTTCAAATGTTCTAAAGCATCGTCAAGCCGCTTCAAAAACTCCTCAGCACGACTTGTAGAGGCACTCGCTCTGTCCAGCGCCGCTTTCTCTCTTTCACGAGCAGCAGACAAGAGATCTTTTACCTTCGCCGCTCCACTTCGCGAGGCCAAGGAAGCCTGAAGTGCCTGTAAAAGCATGAAAAACAGACGTCATCAGTGGACAACGACAACGACAAACGAAGAATGGGCCTAGACAAACTAAGTCTTGAAAGAAAGACTTACCATGAACGACAAGCCGTCTATATGGGCACCCGACTCCTCGATAGGAAACCCCTCAAAACGCTCCCTGAAAGATGGAAGCAGGAAATTATCCAGGTGAGGGAACAGGTTCGTCCCGTCTAGGACATCACCTGTCATAAAGTCCGATGGCAGCGAAAAGTTGACCGTCGTGACCTTCTCCCCTCCCGTCGAGTGATCCTCGCCCTGGTCGGCTGACAAAGGATTCGACGCGGCAGACGGGGACTTCACCGTTTCCGCTGGAGGCGCAGAATTGATGGGTGTCGCTGCAATCACCTTCTTCGGCGATCCGACCCCTACCTTCTCAGTTGAAGAGACTCTCGACGAGTCATTAACCCCAGCCGACGACTCCCTCGGAGTCGTCGTCCTCGTCTTCTTCGGAATTTCAGGGCCAGCGGACATGGCTTTTAGCCTCCTCTCCCTGCCCTGACGAGCATACTCCAGCTCAGCTGCTCTCTTAGCAGAAACCTTCAACACTTTGGGTTGAGATTCTCCTGGAAAAAAGGAACGTCATAAAGCACACAAAGGAAAAAGACTCGAGGTAACATAAGAAGAAAAGTAAATAAAACTTACCCGTCATCCCTCTCATTCCTCTCGACTTATCTTCTTCCTTTTCTCTTCCTTTCTCTTCACACTTCTCCCCCTGATTCTCTCCTGAAGATTCTAAATCGTCGTCGTTAGCCGTATGTCGCACGACGAAAGACCTCTCGGCGACGCTAAATTCTAAAAACAAATTAATCTTCGCTTGAGAGTTAGCGTCTGGCTTCACGACCTTGAACTTATGGCTGTCAATATACAAAAAACAAGTTAAAAATCATATATAAATCATATACAGCGCACGACAGATGAAATAACGAGGCTCACCCGACGTATTCCGGCTCGTCCTAATCCACTCACTCTCAGAGTCAAGGGACAATTTACGCACGAAAACATACCGAGACTTCCACCCACGGTCATTCACACCCGTTCCTAAAACCAACACGCGATCGCCCTTGAATCTAGAATGTAAACTACATTGATGACATCCGTCCATCTTGGATTGATAAGCCGAGAGGAGGTCCTGAACATTCATGGGAGAATCCCATTTCTTAGTAGCACGCTCAATCACTCGTACGACTCGCCAGAACTGGGGCATCAACTGACTCGGTGCCAAGTCAAACTCTAACATAAACGCCTTGGCCAGAGGAGAAAAATGCCATTCGAAACCTATCTTAAAAGGGTATTCATAGATTACGATGTACCCCTCGGGACACTCATTTGATCGGATCTGGCCTGGACGGATCAATTCGACCCACACAGGAATTTTTGCTAACTTTCTAAAGTCCCGAAGGTCCGATGACTCTTGAATAACACTTTCAGGATCCCTCGACATTTCTAAGCAAAATTTGCAGAAGGCAGAGAAATCGTACCTTACTTATAGGCGCGTTAACCCTCAAAGAAGCCTAACCAAGTCATGGATTTTCGCAAGATCGGAAGATATCAGACAAAAGACGGCAAGGAAATCACAGCACAAACTCCTCAAGGGGGAAATAAGGAAATGATCCGTCAAAATCCCTATTTAGACCGAAAAACAGGGTTGGAACGAATCCCTGGATAACCGCTGCGCATTCCCGTCCTTTCATACGCCCCAGTAAATCACCGACACCTGGCATCGATAGCTGGTAAGCATCATCGTACATCAGCATGATGTCACGACCTCGTTTCCTTTTCAACTTCTCGTTCCGTTAGAAACGGACCAGCCTAATTCCAAGGTAACAAAGGTAATTTCTAAATCTTGTCATATTTTTTCGACTGACAAAATTTAAAACTCGGATTTGTTATCCTTATTTCAAATTTTGGGGGCAAACTGTTTGGGCAAAAAATCACGTCGTACGACCACGACCAGAACAGGTAAGACGCACGTCATAATCCAAATCTTGTATTAAGATAAGGTCTCAACAAGAACCCATAAAACATCCGTCGTCGCCCATAAAAGGTAAGTCGTACGTCCTCCATCACGCTCGACCATAGTATCGCCCATCCTGTACGACCATCGCGTAAGATCATTGTACCTTCGACCGAACTAACGTTAACCTTGACTGTTACGTTTGTTAAGTGTTTAATGCAGGAGTCAAAGTCATTAAAGAGCAATGGATATAACCGACGCAACCATCAACGATCGATAGCTGTAACGGACAAAGATCATCATGGATAATCACTCCGGCGAACGTTTCCAGCCATTGTAGCCGTTGATTGAATCATTAATGGAGCTAATTAATGACGTGAAGACTATAAAAGACAAGCTAAAGCCTCATTTCAAGGGACATCGGTTAACATCCAATACGCTTGAGCAAACATCATCATACAGTAGAGAAAATCATCCAAACTCATAGCAAAGAACATTCAAACTCTGGAGATTGAGTACTGAAAGCCAGAATCCTACAGCGAACTCAAGAACACTCGAAGGAAAAGCTCAAGTATCAGTCTAGACGCACGACGTCAGCCTTCGACAGATAGTTCACACTTTGTATTCACACACGATAAACACTTGTTATCATATTCAAATACTTGTACTTTACATTTCGAAGTATTTCCTTCATTTGTATTGTAATCATCGTACGACCGATGCCAGTACCAAGGACGTCGCCCCTGATTGGCGACCATAGTGCAGCGACGACATCCTTTGTCGTCCGCAGGTTTTTTACTCGATTGAGATTTTTCCTGCGTCATCAAATCCTTTGTCTCGTTTATTTTTTCCCTCGTCGCACGTCTCGTCGAAAAATCCTTTCTTTAGTTGATTAAGTCCACATCGACCTTAAGTTGTCCCTTTGGTGCGATTTTTGGCATTAACAGTGCCCAATACAAAGATTCACGCCTATCCTCACGGAACGGATGTGAATCCTAAATTGTATCGCGGGATGATAGGTTCTCTAATGTACTTAACTGCATGTAGGCCGGATATTATGTTCTCAACTTTCTTGTGTGCCCGATATCAATCAAAACCTAAAGAGTCCCATATGACTGCTGTCAAATGAATCTTTCATTATTTACGTGGTACTGCTGATCTTGGTCTGTGGTACCCGAGAGAGACAGGTTTTGCACTATCCGCCTATTCCGACGCGGATCACGTGGGCTGCATACTGGACCGGAAGAGCGTCGGGTCACATTCAATTCTTGGGAGATAGCCTGGTAAGTTGGGCATCAAAGAAGCATCAATGCGTTTCAACATCAACTGCCGAGGCGGAGTACGTGGCTGCCGCGAGCTGTTGTTCCCAAGTCATCTGGATGAGGACGCAACTCAAAGACTTTGGTTTCACGTACGTCAAGGTCCCGATTTACTGTCACTCGAAGAGCGCCATCGCTATATCAAGTAACCCGGTTCAACACACCAAGACAAAGCACATCGACGTTCGGTATCACTTCATTAAGGATCACGTCGAAAGAGGTACCATCGAACTCTACTTCGTAAATACTGAACATCGGCTAGCAGACCTATTTACCAAAGCATTGGATGAAAAACGTTTTAACACTCTTGTGTCCAAGTTAGGTATGCTAAAACTGACGACTTAAACCGATTGTGTGCCCGTTACAAGTTCCATGCATATACGAGTAACTGTCTACTCATCATCCGGTGTTTACCCTCCTGATGAATGAGCACACACTTCCTCGCACTTGTATTCTACTTGTTCCAGTTACACCGTTAGATTTAGTCTCTGTATTTATTTCGTAGATTTCGTTTGTTTTCTTTCTTTCTTCGTTTGTTTGTTTTATTTCATACTGTCGTATGTGTCTGTTTATCTATCTATCTATGTGCCTTCAAATTGTGTTAATGTGTTCAGGGGGAGCACAAAGAAGTATCAGGTAAGTTTACTCATCCTTTGAGGGGGAGAGTCGCACACAGTTTTTCTTCAATGATAAAAAGTTTTTTTGTGTGTAGGCACTCTTGTGAGATTCTCAAGTTACGTTCATCATTTGAGGGGGAGCGACGCTATTTTTTCTTTAAAATGATAAAAGTTGTTTTTGGTGTCGGACTCCTCACTGCACTCTACTGCCCTATCCGAGGGGGGGCAATGAAATCCCCATGCTCAACTTGAGGGGGAGCGAGAGAACGTCTTCTTACAGTTCTATCTACTGCAAAATTCCAAGGAACAGGACAACTGTTGAAGTATCCGGACAGTATCCGGAAACCCCAAGGTATCCGGACAGTATCCGAACATGCTCTACCCGGGTTGGACAAGAACCCGGACTCCTTCCGGGTATATATTGCATCTGGGTTCCTATTTGTTCATTATCCGGAAAAACAAGCCTAAACCCTAAAACCATCTCGACTACTTCTCTCTCGCTCGGACTCCATTCCAATCCACGATTTACACTCATTTTCAGTCCCGTAATCAGGTATGAAGCTCTATTTTCACTCTTGAAGATTTCTTGATCAATTCGTCAATTGATTCCGCTTCTACTAGTAATTCTTGAATTCTTAGTAATTCTTGAATTCATTCTACATTTGTTCAAGAAATTTGATTTGTCTTTCTGTTGAATCGATTCAATTCAATTTTACAATCAAGTCATCCAAAGAATTTCTCTCTATGCTGATTAATTTTCGAAATTAAACAGAGATCACAGGTATGTTTTCAAAATTCTAGATTGGTTTTTTGATCAAAGTGATTCTATCTGCTGCATGTTGATTAGTATTTAAATTTTTTGTTGAAAAGAATATTTCATTAATTCATGTACTCTAACTGTTTGATGAAATGCATGTGACAGATTTGATCAATTCTTGCATGTTCTAGATCTGTGTTGATTCTCATTTTTTTATCATAATTCATAGTTGATATTTGAATTTGTCATTTCATCATGCCTGAGATTGTTGAAGTTTTTGTGAGACCTGCAAGTTCTATAACCAGTTCAGACAATTTACAAAAATTAAGTCCTGTAAAAGCAAAAGAAACAATTTCTAAACCAAAAACTGAGATTGTTCATTTTCAAAGCAAGATTGCTAATCTTGAAGCCAAATTTGAGGAAAGTGCAAAAGTTGTTGTAAATTTGCAACAAGATAAATTCGATCTTCTAAAAGATTTCGAAAAGGCTCAAGAGAACACAAAGGTGTTAGAAAAAGAGAATGTTGATTTGAAAGAGAAAATCAATTTTGAAAGAAAGATGTTGACAGATTCTAAAAATAGAATCAGATCATGTGAAATGAAAAATTGTCAACTCTTGAAACAAATCTATGATTTTGAACAAGTTCTTATACTTGAAAGAGAGAAATTTGAGAAAGAGAGAAGAGACTTTCAAACTAAGAGGAAAGGTTTTGAAACAAAGTCTGTTGAATTATCTCTAAAAAATTCTGATTTGGAGAAAATTCTTGCAAAAGAAAGAAAAGAGTTTGAATGCAAGAAAAATGTTTTTCAAAAAGAAAAGAATGGTTTTGAGAAAAAGAAAACAGGAATGTTAAATGAGTTTTCTGTAAAAATCAATGAGTTGGAGAAAGAATTAGAAGATGGAAGGAAAGAGACTGAAAAGAAGAAGGTAAATGGCTTTAAAGAAAAATGCTTAAAAGATGAGTTTGAGAAGGAAAATAAAGTTTTTCATTTGGAGATAAGGAGACTAATTAAGAAATTATCTGATTTATCAACTAAAATCATGATAGAGAGGAAGTCCAAATATGATTTGCAGTCAAGGTTTGATTTGTATGTTAAAAAGTTTAAAGAATTTGAAACAAAAGTTGTTGACAAATCAAATCATAGTTCAAAAGATCAGATTCGTTCTTCTAATCTGTTTTATGATTCTCCTATTGATAAATCTTATAATTGTTCTTTTAAAAAGATAAAAATGGAATGGAGAGTTAAAGGAACTACTTCCAAGAAAGAAGTTCTAAAATCAAAGGTTCCTAATTCAAATGTCAAGAAGAACAATACATTTCAAAGAAAATCTTTTGTTAAACCTGATGTGATTTATTATGTAAATCAATTAGTCAGAACTGCACAAAAGAAACTTTGTTGTTCATATTGTGGGACTGATGATTTTGTGAACAAGAATTTTATTCAGCACTGGTATGGTTCTTATAGAATATCTGCATATACCACTGCACCTAACAAACCTGGACCCAAGTTCATATGGGTACCAAAGACACCTTAATCTGTTTTGCAGGTTATTCATGTGTAGAGCTGAATGATAATACTGACACATGACTTAAAACAGATGATGTGCTTAAATTGAGAATTTTGACTTTTGGATAATTCAGTCCAAAACTCGATCTGAATGTGATTATGGATTTCTGATTCATACAGATCAATTTGTTGATTTTGAAGATTTTTTTTAAAAAGTTCTGTTTACTGTGGGGTTATCGAACTCATAGATGTGAGTGTTTTTAGTAGAAAACATTTCCAGAGAATGTGTTCAGAATCACATTTTGAGCAACCCTGCAAATTTTGGTTGAAAAATTCTGATTTTGAGCAAGTTATGGTGATTTGAAGTTCAGAATGTTCAAAAATCACAAAATCCAAACATTTTTCTAAGGCATTTTCTCTGGATAGTTTTATCAGAATTCTGACTCCGTTACTCAGAAGTTCTGACTCTACTACTCAGAATTCTGACTCAACTAATCAGAATTCTGACTCTGATACTTAGAATTTTGAGCAAGTTACTCAGAATTCTGACTCTTCTAATCAGAATTCTGACTCTACTACTCAGAATTTGTTTTTTTTATATCTAATGAGGAATCATCGTAGATGATTACCAAAATCTCTTGATTTTGCAGGATTATCTTGATTTCAGAGGAAGTATTGACTCAAAATTTGATCTGATTGTTTCAAGATAAAGTTCAAAACCCATGCTTCAACGTTTTAGGTTTTTGAACATATCAGTTCAAAACCCGTACTTAAATGACTATGGCTTCTGAATAATTCAGTTTAGGACCCGTACTTCAGAGACTAAGACTTCTAAACAAATCAGTTTAGAACTCATATTTCTCAGGTGATATCCTTAACTGTCATATTTTTATGTTTCAAGGAACAAGTGGTGAAAGGTAACAGTGCATTATGTTTTATTTCTATTGCTTTGAAAGTTTAAATCTTAACAAATTTAATTCAATGAGATGAATTTTTTTAAAGAATAAAATGTGTGTCAAGGGTGATTTTACAAGTATTTATGTATTATCTGAGTTATATTTGTTTCAACTTTCACTTCTGAAATAAATCGAAAGGTTAGCAAAACATGAATGAAATTATGTTGAATGCTCAATGTTATGTAAATTTAGACTTATATAGAATATAATGCTCAAAAAAAGTCGAAATGTCAGAATGATGGATGGAAACAAAAATATGGGGGAAGTACTACGTTTTAGAACCAAGTCATTTAGTTTGAAAGTTTGTACCTGTGGCCTTTCTGGGTTGGGAGAGTAAGTCCTAAGGGGTGCTCGACACCTAGTCCCTAAGATCAACTGGTCTGGGATCGGCTGACCCAAATCCTGCAATAGAACCAGATAGAAAGCCATGTTCTACTGGTACAAATGGGTTTAAGATATATCGATGTGGCCTTTCTGGTTTGGGAAATTAAGTTCCTAGGGGTGCTTGTCACCTAGCACCTAAGACCAACTGGTCTGGGATATGCTGACCCAAATCCTGCTATAGAACCAGATAGAAAGTCATGTTTAACGATGTATCTTATTCTTACTAAACTTTTTGATTAAAAGATGCCAATGTGCACAAAATTAAAAGATGTCAATGAGCACAAAATTAAAAGATGCCAATGAGCACACATCTGTTGAAACTTTGGGAAAATACAAAGTCGCAATAAACTTGTAAATTTGTGAAAATCCTGATTTTGGACAAATAGTGTGAGTAGAGCAAAGTATTCATATATGTTTTTAGAATTGCATATGCTTGAAGCTAATCATATTTCGCATGCTAAGCACACCAAATAGATTTAATAAAGGGATTGAAACTGAACATTTTTAACTTTATATGCAATGATGACTTGTATTTGAATCCAAACACATGCATTTGATTTCATTTGATTGAAAAATCTGATAAATTTCATTAAGTTGGATTTCTTTTGTAAAATTTTCAAATAATCAAATGTTAGTAGTTATCAAGTGTAGTTCAGTGAATCTTATTTTCCTTGTATAAATGTTTTCATTAAAGCACTATATTTGAAATGAATAATTTTAATGAAATATATGCATACTTTCAGGGGGAGAAAACAAATTGCTCCATTATTCTTATTTTGAGGGGGAGCAAGGTTATTCATTAAGGAGTAGAAAAAGCATGGACTTCATTCGAAGAAAAAGCATCGCTAGAGTTTTGAAAATCAAGGGGGAGAAAAGCTAAAGATTTTGAAGATGATTTTGCTTTCCAAAACTTTAGGGGGAGAAAAGCTAAAGATTTTGAAGATTGATATGGTTTTTGTACAGAAATAACAAAAGAGAGAAATGTTATTTTAAGAAGGAGAAGAGGAAAAGAAAACTGATCGGTTGTTTCTTATAAAGAAATCTTATGAAAGCTGACATGAAGATGAGAATTGTCATTTCAAGGGGGAGCAAAGAAAAAGCAAATATATAACAGAAATCAATTTGGAAATCGTTGCTGCTGCTGATTAAAGACTGACCAGAAGTTGTTAACTCAGATTATTCAGAAGTTCTGAGCAAAAGTTGTCAAAGCATTCAGAAGAGCTCCTTCTGAAGATTGTTCCTGCTCTAAGAATTTGATGATGAAAAGTACAAGTGTGTTTGACAAAAAGGGGGAGATTGTTAGGTCTAGAGTTTTGTCAAAAACACAAGTGTTGAGTTCTGAGTAAGAAGGCCAAAGAAGACTCAGAAGACTCAGAAGTTCTGAGTAGAAGACTCAGAAGTTCTGAGTGAGAAATCTCAAAAAGATTCTAAGTGTTGGATTCTGACTAGAAGGTTCAGAGTTCTGAGTAGGAGACTCAGAACTTCTGACTATGAAGAAAAATGTTCTGAAGCGCTTATTCAGAAGTATGTTCAGAATTTATATCTTGGGATATTCTCTGTTATATTCAGTTACTAATTAGGACACGTGTAATTGTTCTATTAGTCTGTTTCTTTTATGTACTGTAGCTTTAGTCTTTCCTTAAACAGTATATATAGGAGTTAACAACTGTATGCTAATAGATCTTTGGCTAATCTTTGGCATAACTTTTCCCGTATATTCTTGTATTCATATTTTGTAATCTTTGAGATACGCTCTCTCTAAGATATGTAAATCTGTTCTTCATTGAATACAAGTGTTCTTGATCAAATTACTTCTCAATTACTATTCTATTCATTGTTATATTGATTGTAAGATTGGATCCTGAACTTTCAGCAGCATCTAGGATAACTGAGGGAGAATTAGTTGAAGAGTTAGAACAGGTGAGCCGGAGAGAACTGCGTTCGAAAGCGAACCAGGAAAGATTGGGCCGTAAAGATAACGAGTCTCTTGAGTGACCCGAAACGAGTGCAATCCGGGTAACCACATCCACTATCCCGTCTCATTTGTTGGGACGGGGTATTGAAGAAGCCTTCGTGGACCCAGCGGAGCAATTGCACGACCCCCTCATCCACTTATCCGTCTCTCTAAAGACGGATGTTTCAGTACATCACGGGGATATAGCACAACTTCCACCGGCCTCTCACTCGGAGAGTGCTGGTGTTGAAACAAGCGACCAACAGCCCCCGGTCGTGACTTCTTTTCGTGCACAATCGAGTCTAGAGCCATTTGCTATTGAAAATCCTTTGGCTAGGACACAAGAGGAGTAACACCAAGTCGAGAATCTTCGTGACTCGACCGGAACCACTGTAGTGTCTTCACCTCTAGGTGGAACACAAGGATCGGAGGGAAATCCTACCACAGCTTCCGATATGCCAACTGTGAACGTAGGTGGCTCTACCCCCGCGGTAGATGCCTCAACGGGTAATCTAAGTGGTCCCGGAGTTAGTAACCCAGACTTTGTGTCGCAAGGGTCCCTGGACAGCACCCTCAAGGCTGTCCGAGAGGCAATGGAGCAGTATGTCGCCGCGAGATTGACACCGTCAAACGCAGAATCAAAGGTAAAGGGCATATCGTTGACACTGAAACCGCACCCATACCTCCACCGGCTCCTACTCAGCCTACCTACTCGGTGGACACCCTCAAAACGATGCTTTTAGCCCAACTGCTCCAAGAAGCCGAAACCAACGCCTCAACCGAAGCAGACCTGATCTCCGTTCTGAAATCCCAGGTCACTGCTCCTTCATCGTCCATTACGACTCTTTTAGACGCCATTGACTCGACTCTCAAGGACTACAACCAAGCGCTCACAACGCTATCTGAGAGAGTCCGCTCACTCGAAGATACCTGCATGAGTCAAGCAGGCGGTCTGAAACGCAAGCACGATGACCAGGATGATCCTGATCACCATGAGGGGGAGAAACGACAACGTCTAACCGAGACCGCCGCCCCGAACCAGTCTGAAACTCCAATTGTAGTTCAACAGGAACCCCCAACTGCGGCAACTACAACAGAAGCACCTGAAGCCGAGTTGCCATTAGCCGACATGGTAATAGATATGGATATATCAGATGATGAAGACCCAACGGTTGAAAAGCCTGAGGGTTCAACACAGGAACTGGTCGACTTTGATTCATCAGACAGACCGCTATTGGATATAATCGATCCGGACTGTGAAGCCAACCCGGAGACCGAAGATGCATGGTATGAAAAAGCAGCCAGTGCCGTAAATCTCCAGGTAAATTTGGTTTTCCCTACTGATGAAGACGACAACATCGACTATGATCAGTTCCTGCTCCAGAATTTTTATGGTACTTCTCCCGTTCATTATGCTCAACCCACTGGAACTTCAACAAGACCTGAAACTACTACTGCCAATATGCCGACAACTCCTCTGCAAACGACAACTTCTGACCTTTCTTCCCATCCTCAGCAATAAATCCGTTCGGAGAAGATCATGGTACTTATCCCTCATCTGGAGGAATCTTTGAAGAAGTTGTTCGTCCACAAGCTTCGCCCGATCGAGCCTACCTTTTGCCTTGGTATTTACAACCTCAACCCTGAATACCAACGGCGTTATATCAGCACAATGCAGCGGTGTCTTCCAGCCAGCCAAGTCAGAACCAAGCATCAGATCACAGAGGTACTTAACATCCATTCAAGACGCATCATGAAAATCGTTTACCCAGTATTCACTGTCCGACGTGAAGATGGGAATGAATGGAAATTCTCTGAAGCCGACTTCCAGCACCTCCGACCGTTCGACTTCCTGGCTATTCTGAAAGACCTTCGTACAAGAACATCCGACCGCTTGAGGTTACAAAGGCGCTCGAAGCTGTTCGTCGATACCTGGTCCGTACCATTATGATGTCATATCTAACAGATTTTCAAATGGCTGTCGAGAACAGGGCTAAGAAGGTAAATCTGATAAAGCCGAATCTGAATGCTCCTGAGTTGAAGATGTATCCCGAGAACTCTCTGCTTCTAGAACCTGAATTTGGGATAGTCTACACAACGAACAGAACGAAAAGAAGTTTCTGTGTTTCAGTCAGGTAGACAGATTCTGCGACGGCACACTCCTCAAAGTTCGAGATGCTCTTCGAAAGATCATTACACACGAGTCTGAAAATCCAAAGTACTCATATGTTCCGAATCTGATTGAAACAACTGCTCGGAATGCCTTGGAATTGGTTGAAGATCGCATCGATTACCGCCGTGCTATCAGATGGTTCGAAATTCACTTTGTTGGTCCCGAAAGGCCTATACAAGTTTGTAGAAGGGGGGGTTGAATACAAACACACTATTTTACTTTTCTAAATTGTTTATTGATAAATCATTAACAATTTACAGCTTGTTGCGGAAACAAGATTAAGGATAAACCTAAATCTAAACAAGTTGGAACACTAAGGTTTCTTGCACTAAGAAAGATATGGAGATTACTATTAAAATCCTATCTTGAGAGAGATTTGAACTTGTCCAGAGTTAGAAAGTTACTTCAAATGAAGTTAGTTCATCTCTTTATATACTGCATGCATTTAATGCAATTCAGTATACACTTTACACGTGTCATCAGCGGATTGGTTGCATGTCATTGACCTTGGTTGACAACCTTAGTAGCCGTAAAGATGAACAGTGTAGTATCAGAGTGGTTGTACGATTTCAGATTTTCGGAGGTTCTTTTCTGACATTTCGTACGACGGCGTGCAAGGGAGGTTAAGACAAAAGTACTTTGTACGGAGGACTTCATTATCAATTTTCGTTGATTCAGCGATTACCATTTACTATTCAGCGAATGATAAAGTTCAGCGATAGCTGAAGTCTTGTACTTGATACTTCACGTTGAGTGGACAAATCTGAGTCTTCGCTGATCCGCATCAGTTCATTAGTAGACTTGTCGCTGGTTCTTGAGCTTGATCTTCGACTTCAGCGTAGAACCTTTGTTGACGTGAAACTTGTCTTCAGGGATCATAAGTAAACAACTAACTTATCAGCGATCACCATAAGGACTGAACAGACTCAGAGCATTATGGTGAACAGTGTTCGCTGAATGTTTAATTTAAAGAGCGAGAGTTCCTATCAGCGGTACTGGAAGATCTTAGTACTTATCAGCGATAGTGAAACTCTGATACATATTGTTTACATACAATTTTCACTAAGTATTTAAGAGAGGGTCATTATCAAATCACTGAGGGTTTGGATCAACAATCTCCCCCTATTTGATTATAACATTGCAACAAAGAAAATTGCTATTAAATGAAAACATAAGGATAAAAAGAACTCATAAAATATTTCTCCCTTTTACTGTTTTCTGGGATCTTTTCAGTACTGATGGAGTAAAGTACATTCGCTGAAATCTTTCTTTAAATCTTTGAATCAGGTTACAATGAAGAACAGAAAGATTACAGAAGGATAACTGATACAATAGAGAAAAAGGAGATTATATCAGTTTTCAAAAGGTTCTTCCTTAATTAGAAGTTCATCAAGGGTCGTCTTTTCAGTGGGAATCATCCAGTCAGGAACCGTTACACCTTGTTTTCTTTTATTCAGCGCTTCTTGAAAAATCAAGGGTTTTAGGTGTCGTGCCTGAATGTCCTTTCTGAAGTCACACCAGTAGATAAGATCTCTGAGCTGTTCGATTGGAGTGATTGGAAGCTCAGCGATCCGTTGAAAGCATTTACGTCCGTCATAGTCAAGAAAGAATATTCCATAAGGATTACTGATGACTTTACCAGGGACGAAAAGTTCACATGGTGGCAAAGAGATGTCAAGGGCAGATAGATCAGGATCAGGACCAAGCACTTCAGCGCGAGAGAAACCAATTCCAGTTTCATTTCGTATGACAGGTCCTGAGTTTGAATCTTGACGTTTCTTCCTTGGAGAGCCCCTTTTTCTTTTCGGCTTTAGATCAGGAACAGGAGGAATATCCACACAAGAAGATATCAAGTCGATCTGTCTGTTTATCAGCTTTTCGAAATGATTCTTGTACTTAGATTGTGATGGTTGGATAGCTAACCTCATCTCCAGCCATTCAGAGAGACCATACCTTTTTACAGTGTCAGCGCGAAAGGTTTCAGATGTGCCATCTTCTCTGAACAGTTTGATGTCAACAATAGGTACTCCGATATAGGTTCTTCCAGAGATGAATACCTTGTTGATCTTCGCTGGACGATAACTGAAGTGAATTTTCTCTTTACACCAGATCAAGGTGGTCTGAGAAACTTCAGTTTTCTTTTCCACGATCTTCTGGGCTTCTTCCCACAGCTTTCGTTGGATTTGAATGGGAACACGCTTCAGCTTGGGGTCTTTGACAGATTCTTGAGTGAGCTTGATGGCGTATTCTCTGTCTTTCTCTTCAGCTTCCTTCCTTTCAGCAATGAGGCGTTCAGCTCTAAGGTGATCCTGGTATTCAGCTTTTGAAATTCTGAACTTGGGAGGAACTGAAGGCAGTTGATCAGGCCTTAGAATGATTCGCTGATCCTCGAATCGCTTTATTATTTCTTCTCTTCTCTTTTGATCCTCTTCACTCAGCCTTTGAGGAACTGAGGAAGGTCTCTTATTGTGCGAGAGAGGTTGTTCTTCTGGTTCATCAGTCTCAGAGATCAAGTCCAAGACTGGGATTATTTCATCAGCAGCAGCTGGCTTTATTTGTGAAGTCGCAACAGTGGAACCTTCAGCGACATCCTCAAACAGGGGAGAGGACTAGCTGAAACGAAGCGATCTTACAAATAAGAACTGGGTAGAAGAACTTGGGTAGAAAAGATAGAAAAAGATTGTGGAAGTGTAGAGAGGTTGTTGAGTAGAGAACTGATTGAGTATTGAGATGTTCAGGGAAGGAATATAAGTAAAGTTTTAGTGTACCTGACAAACCGGCTTTTCGAATAGGATCGCTAGATTTTCATCTTCAGCGAGGCCTTTGTCTTTGCTTTTCTCAGCGCCAGAGGCTGAGGGCTTTGTCTTTGTCTTCTCCCCTGATGGTTTATTTATCGAGATTCCTTTAAGAGCTTTGATCCTTGGCGCAGGTTTGACGATAAAGAAATCATCGTCATCTTCATCATCATCATCATCCTTTCTTGGAGAGAAGGATGGTTTGTCGTCAGGGATGTCGATGTCTTCATCTTCTTCTGCTTCGGATTCCTCAGCATCTTCTTCGAGTTGCTCCCCCTCAGATACAGAGGCGAGCTTCTCGGTTCCCTCAGGGTTTTCATCTCCCTGAGGTCCAGTGGTCAGATCTTCATTCCTCTCTCCCCTGATAGATTCATCATGGGAAAGGTCTTCAGCGCTCTTGTTCAGATCTTCAGCGCTTTTCTCAAGATTCTCCCTGGAATGTTCAGCGCTCTTCTCCCCTTCTTTCTCATGATGACTGGGGGAGGAATGGGCAGACTCAGCATTGGTGTTATCTCTGTCTTCTGGGCCAGAGATATTCACACAACCTTCAAGCTTTGCTATTCTGTCTTCTGGGCCAGAAATAGCAGGCGTGATTTTCCTCAGCTCTGTGCGATCCTCCTCTGTGAAAGATTCCAAAATAGGGACAGGGGCAGGAGCAGGAGCTGGACTATTTTCCTTGTTTACCAGCGTCTCGATCATCGTCTTCATAGAACTAACGTCGGTCTTTACAGAGCCTAAGTCAGTCTTGACCTCTGACATATTACCCTCGAGTTTTGCAACCGATGTCTTCAGCGTTGTTACTTCGCTGGACATGGTCGAAACTGATGTTTTGAGGCTTGTGTAGTCAGTGTAGATGTCACAGAGCACCTTGGCAAAATCGCTGAGCGTCTTATCAAGACTCTTGATGTCTTCAGTGGAAGCTTTCTTCTCCACCACCGTTGTCAGCTTTGTCAAATTCTCTCCAGCGTTTGTTACAGCTGTTGAGTTGTTGGAGAGTGTGGTGGTGAGACTGGACAACTTTGTTTCCACGGACTTCAGAGAGGCGTTGATGTCTCCCAAATTAGGACCTGTAACATATAAGTACTTGTGAACAAAGGAAAGCTCAGAAGTTTCAGGTTTAGTTACAATGTTTAAGGTGGGATTTGTACCTGCAGGAGGATTGATGAACTCGTCAAAGTTGCAGGTTCCTGAATAGTGTTCCATATCCTCTTCGAAAGTACGGTGAGGTATGGTGATCTCTGCAGGTCCTTTCTTCATCATTTGTTGAGAAGCATCAGCGGTCGCTTCTGGAATGATGGCATCTCCAGTGTTCGCTGGAGGAGTGTCCAAGTGAGTGGAGGGAGAAGCGAAGGTTAAGATTGGGGTTAGGGTTATGAGTTCAGCGTTGGAATCGCTGACAATCACTTCATCAGTCTTTTGAGAGACTGAGGGAGGTTGGGTAGTTTCCAAGTTTCTAACCTCAGCGTTTGGAGACGCTGAAGTCTGGATGGCTTGCACGGGTGTGGCAGAGCGTACCACGGAACTTTCCTTCAGCTCTTCAGAATGAGCTGAGGAGTCTTCAGCATGGAATTGTTGGGGTTGCTCCTTGGTTTTCTTGATCCTTTGGAATCAAGTTGGGTGTGTGAGGGTTTCCTTTTCTTATAAGGAGAGGATTTTGTGGTCGGGGTATCAGCGATTGGTATTGTCGCTGAAGGAGCCACAGAAAGCGGAGAATTTAGAAGAGTGAGAAGAGTAGAGAGACGTACCTCATTGGCGACATGCTTGAAGTCGAGAACCTTAGGGCCAATCTGAGAAAGTTTCAGATCACCCTCTTCAGGATAGCTGTCCTTCAGGCCATATTGAAAGATGGCGTTGATGAATCGTGGGTAAGGAACCCATGCTGGTCTGTCAGCGGCAGAATCGACACGTTGAATCAGGTCTTCATAAATAATGGAGGCCCAGTCAATATTTAGACCTTTCAGCAGTGCGTATCCCATGGACTGCTGAGGTTGGGCGGCTTGATCAGAAAATCCGGATTTTGCTGTCATGCAGCTGATCAGGTGAGCGAAGATGAAATTCATCTCGCTGGGCATCTTGGATTTCTTTATCAGCGTCAGTTTCTTCTCAGGCTTCTTGTCCCTTCCAATATCCCAGATATAACCCATTGCGTCAAGGAAAGCAATGATTGCTTCTCTGTCAGCATGCTTTTTATGGTCAGGGAATGGAATGAAGGGTTTTTCTTTGGTAGCATTTGGGAAGTTCAGGGCTTTGCGGATAAAGGCGGGTGTAATCTTGATGGTGCCATACTCAGTATCGCTGAGTATGCAGTCTATGGTTTTGGATGGATCTTTGGCAGAGGGTAGCTCAGTGTGTCTGGCAGAGTACCAGAACTGGGATAAGAGCCGCTGACTGGCAGGAGGTGTTATGGTCAGGGCTGTGTAGATGGGGCTGTTCTTCAGAAAACTTACAGCGTCGTCCAGATGTGATACTTGCTTCCGAGGAGGAAACTCGAGAAGAGCTGAGAGGTTGTTGGCCTTAGTCCAATCGAGTTGATCCAGCTCGAACTTAACCTGGGGGGCTTTGAAGATGTCCATTTCCTCAGAGTCAGTGGAGATGGACTCAGCGGTAACATTCAGCTTTGAAGATGCCATATCACTGTATTATCAGTTCAACCAAAGATGTTAACAAATAAGAATTATCTTAATGTGGAAAGAAATTTCTGTTAAGATTTTTCGAAATTTGTCCATTTCATTCAGACAAAAATGTCGTAATGAAGATTAGGGTTTTTCATGATTTTGAAATGAAATGTAAAACCCATAAAGTCTTGTATTCCAGTTTCTAAAGGAAAATGGATACGAATGAAGAACAAGTTTAAGATTTAGATTTAAAACTTGAAGAACAACCATGAAATGGTTGTGTTCATAAAACCATGAAAGAAATGATTTTATTTTAAAACGTTCTTTTGTTTGATCTTGTTAAAACAAAGAGAAGATCGAAAACAAGTTATACGCATTTGATAAAAGATAAGAACATATTAACCTTGAAGTTTTGATGAAGAAGATGATGAACAGTTCTTGAGGTTTTTGAGAGCACAAATGCAACAGAGAATTCTTTTCTTGCGGAGAAAGATTGTTCGCGTAAAAGACAAATATAAACCAAGAGTTGTTTATATAGGGATTTTTAGAGAGAGAAAACCTTGAGCGGGAAAAGGTTTTCATCATGACACGGACACGTGTTTGCATTTGATTGGAAGTTTGAACAAAACGTGCAAACGTGTGTCAGAAAGAAATCGTGCCGAGTGTTATCCATTGCAATGACGTCACAACTGTCCTTTCACATTCTTTTAGGATGTCTCTGAGGTTTTGAAAACTCGGTGACTCTTTTGAAAAACATGAAGCACTGAATAGAAAATGTCAGTGAAGATTTAAGGAAATTTTCAAAATATCGCTGTTAAGGAAGAGATATTCAGCGATGCAATTGATTTTGAAATCTTGCATTTTCATGCGATTGTCAGAGAGAGAAAACATACCTGGATATCAGTTTAACCAAGTTTATTCAGAGAGAAGATGATGAAATGGATTATATAAGTTGATTTTATCCCGAAGGCTATACACGATTGTATAAACGTATCGCTGATTAAATGTGAACCGCTGAAGATTTTATCCTTCAAAGTTCAGCATTCCAAGCTCGCTGATGAGAAAGTTGAATCTTGTCTCATCAAGAGGTTTGGTAAACAAATCAGCTAACTGATAATCAGTTGGGATAAAATGAAGTTCTATATCACCATTCATCACATGATCTCTGATAAAATGATATCTGATTTCTATGTGTTTTGTCTTTGAGTGTAGCACTGGATTGTTTGCTATAGCGATGGCACTTGTGCTGTCGCAATAGATTGGAATTTTGGAGAGCTGAAGATCATAGTCTAGTAGCTGATTTCTCATCCACAAGACTTGAGAACAGCAGCTTCCAGCGGCTACATACTCAGCTTCAGCTGTGGAAGTGGACACTGAGTTTTGCTTCTTACTTGTCCAACTTACCAGCTTTCCACCCAGGAGCTGACATCCTCCTGTGGTGCTTTTCCTATCCATTTTGCAACCTGCAAAATCACTGTCTGAATAGGCAGTTAGATCGAATCCTGAGTCTTTGGGATACCAAAGACCTAGATTCGCTGTACCCTTAAGATATCGAAAGATTCGCTTTACAGCTTTCATATGGGATATCTTAGGTTCAGCTTGATATCGTGCGCACAAACATGTTGCAAACATAATATCGGGTCGGCTAGCTGTAAGATACAATAGTGAGCCGATCATCCCACGGTACAGCGTGACATTGACAGGAACACCCTTTGTGTCCTTATCAAGTATCAGCGGTGGTGCCATAGGGATTTTCATAGCTGAACTTTCAGTTAAGTCGAATTTCTTCAGCATATCTTTAACATACTTTCCTTGATTTATAAAAGTTCCTTTTTCAGTTTGCTTAATCTGAAGACCAAGGAAATATGTTAGTTCACCCATCATGCTCATTTTATACTCATCTTTCATTCTATCAGCGAAACGAGTACAAAGCTCAGGGTTAGTAGAACCAAATATAATGTCATCAACATATATTTGAACTAAAATGATATGACCTTTCACTTTTCTAAAAAACAAAGTTTTGTCAATTTTACCTCGCTCAAATTTTTCAATATGGAGATAAGTAGAGAGAGTATCATACCATGCACGTGGAGCTTGCTTTAAGCCATAAAGTGCCTTATCCAGTTTATACACATAACCTGGACGCTTAGGATCTGAGAATCCTGGAGGTTGTTCCACATACACTTCTTCATTCAGCTTTCCATTTAGAAACGCTGACTTAACATCCATCTGATGTACAGTGAAGTTTTTGTGTACAACATATGCTAAGAAAAGACGAATAGATTCAAGTCTTGCTACTGGAGCAAAAGTTTCGTCATAATCTATGCCTTCCTCTTGTCTGTATCCCTGAGAAACAAGACGAGCTTTGTTGCGAGTTACAGTACCATGTTCGTCCAACTTGTTTCGATAGACCCATTTAGTGCCTATCACCGTTTTGTCAGTTGGTCTACGAACGAGTTTCCAAACTTTGTTTCTTTCGAATTCAGTCAGCTCTTCTTGCATAGCGCTGACCCAGTTTGGATCTCTGAGGGCATCATCTATTTTCTTTGGTTCAGTTAGAGAAATAAAGTTAACAAATAAACAAATATTACATGCACTTCTACGGGTCTGAATACCAGCGTTGGGATCACCAAGAATTTGATCGATTGGGTGATTTACAGTCCATCGCTGAGCCGAAGCATACGTCGCTGACTCAGTCTGAACTGGAGAAACTGAAGATGAGGCTTCAGCTACTTCTGGATTATCAGCTAAGAGAGGAATGTTTGCATTTGCCACTTCATTCACTGATTGCTGAGAAATAGATGGAATTTCTGAGACATTTGGATCAACTGCAGGTATAGTGTTTATAGGAACAGCTGAGACCCAAGATGTTTCAGCTTCACTATTCTGCATATCTGGAATGATAGTAGGACCATCATTTTCTAAGGTGTGAGCATGAGGAGTGGGAATATCTTCTGAATCACCAAGATGAGAAAACATCCATTGATTCAGTTCTTCTGTATCAGCGTTCGGTTTAGAATTCGCTGAACGGGATTCGTCAAACGTGACGTGAATAGTTTCTTCTACAGTTTGTCTTCTTCGATTGAAGACTCTGAAGGCTTTGGAAACTGAGGAGTATCCAAGAAAGATTCCATCATCAGCCTTAGGATCAAACTTTCCAAGGGCATCTCTGTTGTTCAGTATGAAACACTGACATCCAAAGATGTGAAGAAAGCTGATTGAAGGCTTTCTCCCATGAAAGAGTTCATAGGCTGTCTTTTTGAATCTTTTAACTATCAGCGACCTGTTTTGCGTTAAACAAGCAGTGTTGATAGTTTCTGCCAAAAACTGAGTAGGCAGGTGAGAATCGCTGAGCATTGAACGTGCAGCTTCAATAATTGTTCTATTTCTTCTTTTAGCGACTCCATTTTGTTGTGGTGTTCTCACTGACGAAAAGTTGTGAGAAATACCCTTGCTCTCAAGGAAAGAATCAAGAGAACTGTTTTTGAATTCAGTTCCATGATCACTCCTTATTGAGCGAACAGACATATTGTTCAGAGTTTCCATCTTCCGAACAAAGGTGATGAGTTCTTCAGGGGTGTCACTCTTAGAACGGAGAAACATTACCCATGTGTAACGAGAGAATTCATCAACTATGACCAGCGTATATTTCTTTCCAGCGATGGATTGTTTGTTAACAGGGCCAAACAAATCCATATGGAGTAGTTGTAGAGGAGATGACACTGAGGAAACTTGCTTTGACTTAAAGCTTGCCTTGGTCTGCTTCCCTTTTTCACACGCTGAACATAAAGACTCTTTGGCGTATGAATGTTGAGGTAGACCAGTGACTAACTCTTTGGAGGAAAGAGTATTCAGCGTCTTGAAGTTGAGATGTGAGAGCCTTTTGTGCCATAGCCAGTTGACATCAGATGATGCCTTTGAGAAGAAACAGGAGTTCTCAGTGGTTGTTGAGTCCATGTTTATTACATAAACATTTTCCAAACGATAACCGCTGAGAGCTATCTTCTCCTTTTTGTCAGAGACAAAGCAGGATTCCTTAGTGAAAATCACTTTGTTATCCATGTCGCAAAGCTGACTGATGCTCAGAAGATTATGCTTCAGCCCTTCAACATATGCGACTCTTCTGAAGGATGTTGTACCATTTGAAAGTACACCATACCCTCGGGTGTGTCCTTTTCCATTTCCACCGAAAGTCACAGAGGGACCCTTCTCTTCCTTGTATTCAGCGAGCAGGTTTTTCTTTCCAGTCAAGTGTCTAGAGCATCCGCTATCGAGATACCAGATACCCTTCTTAACCTGCAATACAAAGGAAGATTAGTTTTGCTTGGGTACCCACTTCACCATGTATACTCGTTTGTCAGTGGAAAAAGTTGGAATGGGTTCAGCAGTCTTCGCAGCATTTGAAGATTCAGCTTTGTCTTTCTTCACTTTGGTCAATTTCTTGACCTCAGCGGTAGGAGTCACCTTGACCTGAATTGCAACTGGTTTGGTCTTCTTGGGTGCTATCTTCACCTTAGCTATCTTATCAGCTTTGGTGGCTGTGGGACACTTACTTGCAATATGATCGGTAAGTCCACAGTGATAACATTTCCTATAACTAAAATTAGTTCTAGGGCCACTTGAGTGCTGAGCTTTTAATTTGGAATTAGAAGTACCAGCACCAAGTACACTATTGGTTTTTGAAATAGGACGAACATTCAGTTCTTCAGATTTCTTACCAAGGACATCTACTCTGAGTCTAGGAGTAGGTCGCTGAACTGATCCAGAGGTCTGATTTCTAGAACCAGATGATTGAATCACTAAGGCTTTGGAAGCATTCAGCTTAGGTACTAAGGTACCCTTCTGAGGATTTTGATAAATAACAATTCCTTTACCTTTGTCTTTAGAGACAGAGGTAGGTTTTGAATAAACCATTTTCTCCTTACCTTTTGAGGAGGTAGGAGTTTCCTCAGGGATTGGTGTAACCGACGAGGAGTACTGAGATGATGAAGTGTCAGCGACTGAGGATACGAACGTTCCAAATTTAAGCATTGAACGTTCAGTGGTTGGTTTTGGAGTATCATACTAATAACCCAGACCACGTTTATCACTCAGAGGAATCTGAGCCTTAATTATCTCAGTGATCTTTGTTGAAGAATTACACCATCCTTCAACAGTAGCTTGTTCGGCTTTTAATGCAGCGATAGCTTCTGCTCGTTCGATTTTGACTAGCTGATTTAAATAGACTTGATCTTTAAAATCATCTTCAATTTTAGAAAGCTTTTCTATTTGAAGGTGGCAGTTTTTAAGCTTTTCAGCGAGATCAAGATTTTGGTTTTCAACCACAGCTTTGCCGTTCATGGCTTCGTATAAACTTTTAGTCAGTAGATCGATTTTACGGAGACTATCAGCTTCATCAATATTTGCAATATTGGTAAAGAAGGAAGGTGATACCTGAATGGCAGATGTTGAAGTGGAGGGAATGTCTGAACTTTCTTCCTCTTCTTCAATCTTTGCCATGAGACATTGATTTGCTTCATCATCTTCAGAATCATATGATGAGGCTTCTTCATCAGAAGCAGCCCAATCATAGTCAGCCATCGGGCCTTTTCCTTTCTTCTTAAAGCTTTTCAGCTTTGCATACTTCTCCTTCAGCTTTGAGTATTTGTCATCTTTATTCCTTGGAACAAAGGATTTCTTTGTAAAAGCTGAAGGTCTCATGATTTTCTTTGACCTGCACTCGTTAGCGAAATGACCTGTCTTTTCGCAGTTGAAACAAGTAGCAGTAGCCTTATCAACAAAAGCTGATGATTTAGGCTTGTCAGTTATTGAAAGAGGTTTGTTCTTTCTAAACATTTTCTTCTTGGCGAATCTCCTGAACTTTTTAGTTAGGAGAGCCAAGGATTCATCATCATCTGAAGAATCAGAATCTGATGACCTTTCAGAGTTGCTTCCTAACTCAGTGATAGTGACCGAGGGTCACTGAGTAGAAGGTTCCTCTGAGAGTAAAGCAACAGGGTTGCTTTTGGAATCTTTTACAAGATTCTTCTTAAGATGGCTAGATTGCTCATGATTCAACAATGTGCCATATAAGGTAGCAAGTGTCATTGATCTTAGATCTTTTGACAGCTTGAGACACATGGAATAATTGTCCCAGCTTTCAGGTAAACATTCTAAAAACTTTGTCAGCACTTCAAAGTTAGAATATTCCTTACCAACCGTTTTTAGATCTATAATTAAGCAATTAAAACGTTGATGAACTTCAGAGAGAGTTTCATTCTTACCAGAAATGAAGCTTTCGTATTGTCTTACCAGGTTAATCTTTCTTGAATCCTGGAGTTCAGACGTTCCTTCATACTGAACACATATTGTGTCCCACATGGCTTTTGAGGATTTCAGGTTCATGACGGAATGGTAGACTTCGTCAGGAAGGGCCATGGATAGTATGGATCTGGCTTTTGTATCTATAGCCACTTTCTTCTTATCTTCGTCGGTCCACTGATGGATTTCTTTAGGAATCAGCCTTTCTGGAATAGCAGCTCTAGTTGCAGTGGCTGGAACTAAAGGATCAATTGTTACAGGGATGTGTGGGCCGTTCTCAAGATAGTAAGGTATAGTAGGGTCTACACCTTCTAAGAAGAGTGTCATCCTATTTTTCCACAAGTTGAAGTTGTCTCTGGAAAATCTAGGGGGTTTTGCAAGAGAACCATTGTCTACATAATTTGTGTTTGTGTGGGAGGCCATTTTCAGATAATAGCAAGGAAGCGAAATATCTTAGATTAGATCTTGTTTATGAGATTAAACAAATCTACTCTGATACCACATGTTGGTCCCGAAAGGCCTATACAAGTTTGTAGAAGGGGGGGTTGAATACAAACACACTATTTTACTTTTCTAATTTGTTTATTGATAAATCATTAACAATTTACAACTTGTTGCGGAAACAAGATTAAGAATAAACCTAAATCTAAACAAGTTGGAACACTAAGGTTTCTTGCACTAAGAAAGATATGGATATTACTAATAAAATCCTATCTTGAGAGAGATTTGAACTTGTCCAGAGTTAGCAAGTTACTTCAAATGAAGTGAGTTCATCTCTTTATATACTGCATGCATTTAATGCAATTCAGTATACACTTTACACGTGTCATCAGCGGATTGGTTGCATGTCATTGACCTTGGTTGACAACCTTAGTAGCCGTAAAGATGAACAGTGTAGTATCAGAGTGGTTGTACGATTTCAGATTTTCGGAGGTTCTTTTCTGACATTTCGTACGGCGGCGTGCAAGGGAGGTTAAGACAAAAGTACTTTGTACGGAGGACTTCATGATCAGCTTTCGTTGATTCAGCGATTACCATTTACTATTCAGCGAATGATAAAGTTCAGCGATAGCTGAAGTCTTGTACTTGATACTTCACGTTGAGTGGACAAATCTGAGTCTTCGCTGATCCGCATCAGTTCATTAGTAGACTTGTCGCTGGTTCTTGAGCTTGATCTTCGACTTCAGCGTAGAACCTTTGTTGACGTGAAACTTGTCTTCAGGGATCATAAGTAAACAACTAACTTATCAGCGATCACCATAAGGACTGAACAGACTCAGAGCATTATGGTGAACAGTGTTCGCTGAATGTTTAATTTAAAGAGCGAGTGTTCCTATCAGCGGTACTGGAAGATCTTAGTACTTATCAGCGATAGTGAAACTCTGATACATATTGTTTACATACAATTTTCACTAAGTATTTAAGAGAGGGTCATTATCAAATCACTGAGGGTTTGGATCAACACACTTCGCGCTTCGAAAAAGATATGTCTACAACTGGCGAGAGCTAGAGCGCGAACTCGAACTTCAAATCAAAGGAGGAGATTGTTAGGGTCAATTTATGTTGATTTAAAGTTCAGGGTTTAAACTGTAATTCTTTATTTTGAGCCTTATTAGTGAACGGGCCGTGGGCTTGTTAACCACATGCCCGTAAAATAAATAGATAGCTTAGCCTTAGAAAATAGGCTAGTTGTCTCATTTGCTTTTTCTGAATTGTAATGTAAACACTCTGATTGAAAGCATAATACAGGGATGACTAGTTGAAATCATTGTTCTTATTGTTTATATTACTGATTTCATAATTGTTGCACGGATCTGGAACTAACATTCCCTATCTTCTTTTTTCTTATATTTCTCTTTTGAACTCCCCTGTTCTCTTCTGTACTTACCCTCAAACTTCTTCTTTCCATACCTTTTGTTGAAAGTATTCGTCAACAATGCCAACTTTTCAGCAATCAACTTGTGTTGGAACCCAGATACACTTAATCAAGATTAACAGTCTATTAGTTGAATTTAGAGTTTAATGTGGAAGCGTATTTAAACTAACATATATGTTTGATAGATGTTAGAACGCACATATATAAAGAAAACAGTAAGGAATAAAAAGGATTTCTTGAACAGTTACTGTTATTCAATATATAATAAGAACACGAAGAACAGATTAAGAACTGTTGGTGTGTGTGAGAATATAACACTCAGATATTTGACAATAACGTTTGAGAGTATTAGTGATTCCTTGTGTATTCGTTTTTAGGAAGATCTCAACATGAGACTTCCTTTTATACTACTCTTAGAAGACTATGAAGTAGGTTACTGTTCCTTTTACGGCATGAATAGTGAACTGGATGGTGTGAACAGTTGTTTGAGCCATGCGCATTTAATGGAGCAGATGTACTATTGGTAAATGCATTAAATGGCGCAGACGTCTATTTTGTACCATGCCCTATTGAGTCCACTCAGAGCTTGACACGTGTTTTGACAGTACTTTTCCATGCAAGTTGATGAACGTATCCAGTAATATCTTCCAAGTCTTCATAGCAGACCACAGAGGCTCTGTAAGGCATTACAGAGGTTCTATGGTCTGACCTTCTGTGGAGCAGTCCACTTGTTTCCGAGTTGATCTTCTTCTTGCGCACTACAGAGGTTCTGTGATTACCTCTGTAGCTTCTGTGGCTTTCTGGACTTGATCTTCACGGAGAACTGGCAGAGCCTCTGTGAGAGGCTTTTCTATACTTAGCCTATTTTTCACTACTTCTAAGTATTTCTACGATTAGGAAGATTGAAGCTAACAATCTCCCCCTAAGTAGTGAAAAATAAAAATTTGACTTTGAGTTTAGTTAGGGTAAGTTGGATAAGACAGAGGTTAAACAATACCTCGAAATTTCTTTCATTTAGAAATATGCCAGAGACATTTTACATTTGAGTACAATGAAAGATAAACTTTTAACTTTGTTTGCAGAGATTGGAGGTCTGAGAATCAGATTTTGGCATCTTTGAAATCATTGTAGCTTCTGTTGTCTCTTCCAACTTTTCTGATCTCTTTTTAGAATCTGATGCAGAGTTCTCTTAGGCGAATTGTTGCGTCAATCTCTCTTATGATAGTATCTGCAGCATCTTTTTCCATTTTCTTTGAACCTCTGTATTTCACAAGGCTTGCTCTGAACTTGTTCAGAGTATTTGTTGCGTACTTCTGACAGTCCATGCATACAAATAGTTTAGTTTCGCCTTGAGGGTTTTGAAATACTAACCCAAACTGTGGTTCTGTGATGATTGAGTTTGGTATGGCGTCTGGTGGGCAGCGATCCTCTGGTGGTCGTAGATCCAGATGTTTGAGACCGAGATCCTTTCCCAGCTGGAAATCTATCATGCTGTAGAGCAGAAGCTTTTCCCTCATCGCTTTTCTCAATACTTGATAGGCTCTGGTGTTTGCCTCTGTGTTGTAGTTGTCCTTTGTCCATTGCAGAAGGTCAGGTAGATCGTATGGATTGATGTTTCTTAAGTCAGCATCAGCGAAGGTAGATTCTGAATTGTTCTCTCTTCTGACTTTGTAAAGATTGTACCTGACCCTTAGATAGGTTCTTGTGAAGGAGAATCGGCAGAAGATCACCTTTTTGATCTTGTGAATTGAGAAAACATCTGCTTTGGTTCTTGGCTTTGTTCTCGTGAAGATGTTCTCAAATTCTTCTCTGATCCTTGGATCTGTCACATGATCTGTTGGATAGTTTGTCTGAAAGGATTGTTTGTAGAGGTATTTGTACACCACTTCTTCCATTTCTTCATGTGTTGGACCAGGTCGTGGAATTTGTCTTCTGAGACTCTCCATCTGTTGAACAACATCTGCAGCTCTACCAGTTAAAGGAATTTCTGACAGAGGCTTCAATCCATGTGCCCAGTCAACTTCTTCGGGTTTTGGGGTTTGAAAGGCGTCAAACGCACTCTTCATCAGTTTCTCTGTTGGCTTTGACAATGTTTTCTTCTTCTTAGGCTCTTCTGTCAGTATCCCTTTGCCTTTATCTTTTGTTGTCGTGGCAGAACCTGTTGCTTCTGTGGGATTTGAGGTTTGCACTTCTGTAGGTTTGATGGAGGTTGCCTCTGTGGATTTTGACGATTGTGACTTAGAGGACTTTTGTGGCGATGGTTCTGTTGGCTTGACTTGCTCTGTAACCTCTGTTGGAGGTTGTTTGGTGACTTCTTCTGTGAGCTCAGTTTCTGTTGATGAAGTGTTGTCATTGAATCTTCTTGCCATTCTGAAAGCTAAAGTGAACCTGTGCCTTTCTTCTTCTCTCTTCACCATACGATCACTCATTGTTGTGTGCATCCTTTTCAGAATGTCAGAAGCAGAGGTCGTTGCTCTTTTTGGTTTGGTGGCAATCGACTTTCTTCTGGGTATGGTTTGGGGTCTTTCCACAGAGGTGGGTGTTTTCTCTGTGGTTCTTTGATCGGATTCTTCCAAAGTAATTACCTCAGGGGTGGTAGTTGCCTCTGAGGTTTGCTTATCTGCTTCTGTAGTGTTGGGTTCTTCAGAGGTTGAATCCACAGAGATGGGTGTATTCTCTGTGGTTCTTTGAGTTTGTTGTTGGGTTTGTTCTTGAGGGGCTTGGCTAATTGGTTCTGCTGCGATTGGTGGAGATTGAATTCCTCTGCTCGTAGCTTTCTCCCTTAAATTCTCCCCCTCATGATTATCTGATGGACCAGGTTGGTCATCATCAGAATCATCCTGACTCTTATCCGAAGTACCCTCTGCTCTGCAAGAAGTGTTGGGCTTCTTTGGCAATTCAGCTCCTGCTGCCTTCAATTTTTCACATATATCATCGCAGAGACCAATAAATGTCGCAAGCTCTGCTTCTGTCTTGAAACGCATTTTGCCGACACTTTTCTTGAAGTCCTTCACATAGTTGGCATTTGCAGTTGTGAAGGAGACAATGACTTCTGTGACCTGGTTTATGACGTTTTGTCCTAGCTCTGTTAGCTGTGCTCTGGTCATATAGTCTTTTGGCTGCATCATTGTCGTGGTTCGTATTGCCTCTGCTTGAACTTATGATAACGCATTCTGTAAGTCTGCAGGAGTAATGCCATCTGCTATGTTGGATTGCGTATTCAATTTTTCAAGGAAATCTTTGACCGAGTCCCTGAACGCAGAAGTTGCAGTTGTTTTGAATTATTGAGCGGCAGAAGTGGCTGTTTCTTTGGCAGTGGTTGTTGCATAAGACTTCATCTCTGAGATGGCGGTTTTCACCTCTGTGGACAGATCGTCCATTTTGGTGTTCAGATTCAAGAGAGCTGTAGATGTTGTCTCTGCCAAGGATTTGAAAGAGCTTTGAAACTCTTTCATTGTTTGGTTCACAGAGGTGACAAGGGTTTGGAACTCATCCCTTGATACTTGTGTTCCTTGTGTAACCTCTGGAGGAACACATTCGTCTCCAGAGTGAGTCCCTGTTCCTGGGACACCTTCGTTCACCCTTGTTTGTACGATGGGGGTGGAAGTATTTCCTTCTGATCCTCGAGAGGAAACCTGAGTTTCGTTCTCTACAGAAGTTCTGTGAAGAACAGAGTCCAAATCCACTCCAGAGGTGGGTATTGGAATGTCCTTCTGTTGACTAGGAGACTTGTCTAGAGTCTCTTCGTCTCTGTGCTTACTACTTCTCTCTGAAAGAAGGTTTGGCCTTAATGTGTGCGTGACAGAGGAAACGAATTCCTCTGTAGGGTGTTCTTGTGTGATCTGGGGCGATTGATCACGAACATTAGGTGAGTCTCTTTGAGGAGACTCCCTAGGAATGGATTCCCCGGTTTCTGTGGGAACAGAGGTTGAAAGAGTAACCTCTGGCTGGATGGGTTGGGTTAGGATCGAGCTGTGCTGCTCTTTTTCAATAACTCCTTCTGCAGCTAGACCTGCGGAGTTAGAAATGTGGGTTGCACTGGGAGTTGGGTTTGGTTGTGTGCCTTCTTCAACTTCGGCATCTTTTCTTGTTTCTTCTTCTGGTTCTGTGGAAGTTCCTTGCTCTGTGCGCAAGGAGTCATACATGTGATGAGATCCGTATAATCTCATGACATGAGGATGATAGAGACCTTTTCGTATCCAGATAGCCTCTTCTTCATCTGAATCTACCTCTGAGATTTCTATCCCTGTTTCTGTGGTTTCTTCTACAACCGTTGCCTCTGTAACTTCAGTTGTATTCCACCCAGCTTCGGTTTGTTCTGTATCTTCTGAAGCTTCGTTTGGACTTCTTCTGTGGACGTCCAATCCTTGAATGAAAGGGTTTTGTAAAATCACAGGGGTTTCGGCTGGTTGATTTCTGGGTGTTGTGTCATCTTCTTGTAGATGTGTGTCAATGCCAGAAATGAAGAAATCTTGTTCTTCTGGAGAGTGGTGGTCGAGAGGTTGTGCCGTCCACCCTGCTGTATTAAGGGTGTTTGCAATTTCGGGGTTCTGTAGGAAATCATTCAGGTCTCCCTGGTGAGCAAATCTATCTGGAGATTGATAGGGTGATTGATATCCTTCTTCTGTCATTTCTATTTCTGCATCTTCTTCTTCTGCAGTTTCACCCTCTATGATTGCCTCTTCTGCAATGGTAACCAATTTTTTAAGTGATTTACCATGCTTCTTTTTGGTTTTCCTCCTTTTTGGTTTTGGTGCCCCTTCCTCTGTTGATTTGGATCTTTTCTTTTTCTGTTTTGTGAAAAGGGGAGGAGCAGAGGAGCCAATCTCTGTGGCATGGGGAGGTGAAGGTCTATCTTCTGCAGTGCTAGTTGATGTGCCTTCTGCAGTTTTTCTCTTCTTAGCTTTTGGAGTAGAAGCAGAGATCTTTGCTGAAGATTTCTTCCCCATTATTTCTGCGCGTTTGGCTATGAAGCTGAGTTGAATAGCCATGTGTTTTGCTAACTTGTGATCCTTTTCTGCTTGAGTGGAAAGAGGTTTTGCTATCATTGTTCCTAGGGGGACACCTAAACGCGGGGGTGTCATAGGACTCGGTTTTGGAGTTCTATGATCGCGTATATACTCTTTCTTAAGGGATTTGTTCGATGCGTAGCGCAGAAGTTTCTTTGACAGAGGTCTGCAGTGTGAGTAGCCATCAGCATGATCAGTGGGGGTATTTTTGTTCATCGGGAACTGTTTGGGAGTTGGCCCTTCCATTGGCCAATTTTGGATTAGCAGCAGAGGTTCGAACAGTACTCCCAATATTCTTTGGAATTGCAGAGGTGGTAGAAAGTTGGGATCGTTCTCTTTGACCCTTTTCGTGTTGTTCTTTCTGTCGATGGTGTTTACGATCTCTTGCATCATTATGGTCGCATAATCTAGTGGAAGATCATAGTAAACCCTATACATGATGCTCAAGATTTGATGTGAGATCTGGTCAATACTCCCTATCTTTCCTGTCAGGCATCTGTTAAGAATAGAGAACAAGGTGTTCCATAGAGGTGGTAATCGGCCTCTGCGGAAGTCATTTCTCTTCCGTAGTTGGGTGTTGTACCCAAGCATTTCCACGAATCGACAGAGCTCTTCGTCTGTTGGTTGCTCTGCATAACTTTTCAATCCCAGAAGACCCCTTGTTGGTAGGTTGAATTCAAGTGAGAACATTGTTCTGTTGAACTTGATTTCAAGATGCTCAGATTTATCAGGTCTTGAAATGTACCCTTTGATAAGAGAATCGTCTTTATCAAATCGGCAGCTTTGCCAAAATTGGTTCAAATAACGAACTGGAATTTTGTTAGGGGTTCTTGATAGTAGAGGGAAGAGGACATGGTTTTCCATGATGTTTAGAAGTATGGCATGGGCTTCGCCGAAAGTAGTGGGTGAGGGGACCAAATAGCAGTTGTTGGATTTGATAGGAAGAGTGGCTTCGAAATGATCCTTAGCTATGAAGTTTTCCAAGTGTGTCGTCGGAGCAAAGTCTGCGGAGTCCCCGGAATCTTGTTGTTCAATATCTCTTGCAAGGCTGGGGTTTTCAGAATGTTCTGAATGAGCAGGGGAGTTTTCCGTTGAGTTCGCCGGAGAGAGTTCAGAGGATGTAGCTCGAGAAGATGAAGCCATTTGCAAGTGTTTTGCAGGGTATCGCCAGAGAAGAAGATGAGAGTTTGTAAAAAGTTTTGTGAGAGGGGAAGGTTTGTTTTTATAGGATGGTAAAACGGTAGACTTCGAAAGGGTAAAATATATGGCAATGGATTAAAGTTTGGAATCCGCACTCGAGTTTGAGCGGCGGGTTCAACTTACCAAAAAAAACGTTCCATGTTTGCCCAATGAAAATGGGACACGTAGGCCATGTCAGAAGATGACAGGACGTCGTGCGCGGCCCGTTAATGCTAGGCGCGTGGAGTTGTTCATAGCCATATGAGTTTCACTCTCAGTAAAAGTAACCGTTATTGTTACAGAAATGCCCAAATTAACAAAATAGCAGAGCCTTTGTTAGTTTACAGAAGCTTTGTGATGTTGAAAATTTTGAAGTTTAACCCTTTTCTCATATATCTCATTGTTATCATTTCTGAAGGTTCTTCTTTAAACGAAAACATTTGTAAAGATATTGGAGAAGATCAATAGGATTTTGTCAAGAAATTTTACTCACAGAGGTTTTGTAGCTCTGATGGAACTTGCAGAAGCTCTGCAAGAGCCAGCAGAAGCTCTATGAGAGAAAAAATCTTATAACTTGAATTCTATTAACTTTATGATCACCCAATTTTTGATCTGTGTTAAGAGATGTTTTTCGCACATTCTTGAAGGTTGGTGTCCGAGAAAACTATTTTGATAAACGTTTTGTTCGAGATATCATTCCAAAAGATCGACAGAGGGTTAATTTATGATCACAGAGCATATTTCTTGCAGAAGCTCTGTTGAGCTCAGCAGAAGCTCTATGACCTTAAATTTCTACTATTTCGAATTTTGTTGAACCTTTTGAACTTTTGATTTTTGAAATGTTATTCACAGTATATTTAGGACATATTTGACAATTCTTGTCCTAGAAAACTGTTTTCTAAAAACCTTTCGTGCGAGAGACATACCTTTTGGTTCTTCTGTTCTCGGCAGTTTTGTCTTACTTCTGTCGATGGAAAATTATCGACATTCTTCTTTGGCTTTCCTTTGAAAGATTTATCTCTGTAGATCATTTGAGGGCCCCTTTTGCTCCCCCTTGATCTAATCATTTCTGTAGATCAAGAATTTTCCTTTTGCTCCCCCTTGATCTATGCTTGGATCAGAATATGATAAGTTTTGCATAGTACATAGGTCAAGTCTATCAGAGGTTCTGTGAAGGTTGTCAGAGGTTCTGAGTAGACCTTACAGAAGTTCTGTAGTTTCAAGAACTATTGAAGGTTTTAAGAATTTTACATATTGAAGTAGAATCTTTCAAAACAATAATTTAAGCAATGTATTTACTTATTATTTACAGAAGATAAAACTATACTTACTGAGGATTTTCACACCATGTTAATCATTCCTATCTTACCCACCAAGAAGTTGAATCTTTTCTCGTCTAGTGCTTTGGTGAATAAGTTAGCGAGTTGATATTCTGTGGGCACAAAATGCATTTCGATTGTACCGTATTCAACATGATGTTTCAAGAAGTGATACCTTATATCGATATGCTTGGTTTTTGAGTGTTGCACAGGGTTGGCAGAGATAGCAATAGCACTTTTGGAATCGCAGAAGATGGGTATTTTGAACAGAATGTGGCCGTAGTCTTTTAGCTGAGTCTTCATCCATAGAACCTGAGAACAACAGCTAGCGGCAGCAACGTATTCAGCTTCTGCAGTGGATGTGGAAACACAATTCTGCTTCTTGGAGGTCCAACTGACTAGTTAACCACCTAGGAATTGACAACTCCCAGAGGTACTCTTTCTGTCGAGCATGCATCCTCCATAGTTTGAATCTGTATAAGCTTTAAGACCAAAACCAGAGTTCTGTGGATACCAGAGACCAAGATTTTTGGTCCCTTTTAGGTATCTAAAGATTCTCTTTACGGCATCATAATGTGATTTCTTTGGATTAGCTTGATAGCGTGCACAGAGACATGTGGCATGCATAATGTCAGGTCTGCTTGCTGTTAAGTATAACAGAGATCCAATCATGCCTCTGTAGAGAGTGCATTCTACAGAGATGCCATCTGAATCTAAGAATAACTTGTTTTTCCAGTGGCCATTGGAGTTTTCATTGCAGAGGCATCAGAGAAGCTATACTTGGAATGAATGTCAGAGACATATTTAGCTTGATTTATAAAAATTCCCTCTGATGATTGTTTGACTTGGAGTCCGAGGAAGAAAGATAATTCTCCCATCATACTCATTTCAAACTCACTCTGCATGAGTTTTTCAAATCTTTTACACTCTTCTGAATTAGTAGACCCAAAAATTATGTCATCTACGTATATTTGTACAAGCATTATCTCACTACTTTTGCGTTTATAGAATAAGGTAGTATCTGTTGTACCTCTGTTGTAACCATTTACTAGAAGAAAGGTAGAAAGTCGTTCATACCATGCTCGTGGAGCCTGTTTCAGTCCATATAGAGCTTTTTCAAGGTAGTATACATGCCTTGGAAACTTTGAGCTTTCAAATCCTGGTGGCTGATTAACGTAGACCTCTTCTTGGATTTCACCGTTGAGAAAAGCTGATTTTACATCCATCTGATAGACTTTAAAACCTCTGTGGGCTGCGAAGGCTAAGAATATTCTTATTGCTTCGAGCCGTGCGACAGGGGCAAAAGTTTCATCGTAGTCTATGCCTTCTTGTTGTCTATATCCCTTTGCTACTAATCTTGCTTTGTTTCTGATGACCACTCCATCTTCATCCTTCTTGTTTCTGTAGACCCATTTAGTCCCAATGGCCTGTTTTCCTCTTGGCAGAGGTACTAGAGTCCATACTCTGTTACGCTCAAATTGCAAAAGTTCTTCTTGCATTGCGTCTACCCAGTTTGGGTCATCTAGGGCTTCAGAAATCTTCTTTGGTTCTATCACACTAATAAAATTTGTAAAGAAACAAAAGTTAGCAGTGGCAGACCTTGTTTTTACTGCGTCAGAAGGTTCTTCGATTATTTGGCTTGGAGGATGGCTTTTTGTCCATTGAGTTGTGCGTGGAAGATGATCATCAATGTCATTCAGACTTTCTTCTTGTGTTTCTTCTTGTGTAGCCTCTGTTGTTCTTCGTGCCTTGGTAGTTGATTCTACCATTTGTGGAATGATTGGTATGAGTGGTGGTGGAGTTTGTTCCTCTGAGGAAGTATAGTCTTGGTCCTCGATTTCCTCTGTGATTGGTTCTTCTGTGGTTTGTGCAGCTTCTGTGGTCGTTTTCCTTGATGTTTCATCTTCTGCACTTTCTTCTGCTTCGGCAATTGCATCTGTAGTATTTACAGAAGAAGATGAAGTATTATTAGGACCAGTTAGAGACAAACCTGTAGGATTTTGTCCGATAGAGGATGGTTCTTCAGAAACCCTGATTGTTCCAACAGAAGGATCAATGTTTTCGTGGAGCATCTCTAAAAATAGAAGATCCAAGTCTTCTTTTGCTTGTGAGATGACAGAGGATTTCCCTTTAATTCCGAGTTCTGAACTGATTTGTTCAGAAGTCATTTGGAATGAATCATCAAAAGAAACATTGATGCTTTCTACAATCTTGTGAGACTTTGTAAGGAATGTTCTGTAGGCTTTGGAAGTGGCAGAGTATCCAATGAATTTGCCTTCATCTGCTTTTACATCAAACTTTCCTCTTGAATCTCTGTCGTTTAAGACGAAGCATTTGCATCCGAATACATGGAAAAATTTGATGTTTGGCCGCCGTTTGTTAAGCAATTCGTAAGGCGTCTTGAGGTGTCTTTTCACAATGGTTGATCGATTTTGAGTATAACACGCTGTAGAAATTGCTTCTGCCCAAAAGTTCATTGATAATCCGCATGCTGACATCATAGTTCTTGCGGCTTCCACAAGTGTTCGATTTTTTCTTTCGACAACACCGTTCTGTTGTGGAGTGCGAGCTGCAGAGAAGTTCTGTGATATTCCTTCTTGTGAAAGATAGGCTTCAATGACAGAGTTTTTAAATTCTGTGCCATTGTCACTTCTTAACTTCTGTATTCTGCAATCATAAAGAACTTGGATTCTTTTCATTAGACTTATCAATACATTTGGAACATCTGATTTCTTTCTTACGAATTCAACCCATGTGAAACGTGAATACTCATCAATTAGGACAAGTATGTATTTCTTGCCACCTAGGCTCTGTATGCCAATGGGACCGCAAAGGTCGACATGAAGCATGTACAGAGGTCTAGTGCAAGATACATCTGTTTTGCCTTTGTGGGAAGCTCTTTTGAGTTTTCCCATCTCACAGGCAGAACATAAATGATCCTTGTTGAATTTAACATTTGGCAAACCTTTAACTAGATCAAGTTTGACCAGTTTTTCCAATGTGTGAAAATTCAAGTGACATAACCTGTTGTGCCATAACCAGGCTTCTTCACTTTTGCAGGCAACAAGGCAAACTTTGTCTTTGTTCTTTGAGTTGAAGTTCATTAGATATAGATCACCTATTCTTTCAGCTCGCAGAAGTTCCATACTTGTTTCTTCACTTTGTAGAGAGCAGAAAGTTCTTTTGAACAACACATTGAATCCTGTATCACAAAGTTGACTTACACTGAGTAGGTTGTGCTTAAGGCCATCCACATATGCAACTTTGTATACATAAACGTCTTCTTTCCTTATGACTCCATAGCCTTTTATGTGTCCTTGCTTGTTGTCTCCAAAAGTCATAGATCCACCATCTTGTGTTTCTTTGTACGTGGATAGTGCACTTCTGTCACCAGTCATGTGCCTTGAGCATCCGGAGTCTAGATACCAGATTGGCACATACTTCTTCTGCAGGACAATCACAGAGATTTAGGTACCCATATCCATATGGGTCCAATATTGTTAGAGTTTTTCAAGTTTGCCTTGGCATTCTTAAAATACATTTTGTTCTCTGCAGAAGAGTCGGATTGTTTCTTTGTGGGATTTGACTTTTGAATTGTCGTAGAGAGTAAACAGACTTGACTTGAAAAATGATTATTAAGTTTAGACATAAGATCAAAGCAATGACAGTATTGAATATGAGATGTAATTTGCTTGAACTTTTCATTGAACTTTTTAAACTCAGCCACAGAGGCATTACATTCTTTCTTTACATTAGATTTCCTATTACTAGAAGATCTATGAATACTCGAATGTTGTATGCAAAAGCTCTGTTTAGGACCTGCCTTCTGTGGGTTGCTTCTGTGGTGAACTTCTTTCATCACTGTCACAGAAGAAAAAGATTTATTAACCTTGGGTTTTGAAAATCTAGAACTTATAGGATCAATAGAGGTCTTCTGTAACATTTTAAGCTCAGCAGAGGTTTTGATATGTAGATTCAATTTTAGAAAATCTTGGCAGATTGGAATCTCTGTGAGTTTCTCTTTTGGAGAAATAGTTCTGTGAGGAACTTCAGAGGAGAATTTGACATCCTCTGTGTCACAGTGAATTATCCCTGATTTGAAATCAGTCTCTGAGTTGTCAGAGGATGAATCGTCCTCGTATACAGAGGTTGAGTCAATTCTTTTAATAGAGGCTGGATTTTCTGAGCATGTATCGTACGAGCTTTCTTCCTCTGTAGAATAGTTTTCATAGATTGCAGAGGTTTCTAATAAGATTTCTTCAGTGAGAGTTTTATCTATAGAAGATATACAGAAATTTTCTAAAACGCTTGATTTCCATATTTCCAAAATTTCTTTTTCAATTAAATTTTTAAAGTTTTCTTCTGAAAAAATGGGTTTAAACTCAGGAGCTTCTGCTGATAATTTATTTTCAACGTTTATCAAACAGACAAAAGCAACCTGTGTTTGGGTCTCTGGTTTACCAAACTTGAAGATACCAATCTGATCTTGTGTTTTCAGATATTTCTTTGGTTTGATACCTCTATTGACAGAGGTTGAAGATGATGAGTCTGTGTTTTCAAACCACACGTTAATCATCTTCTTATGTTTCTTCAAGTAAGGATCCACAGAGATTTTCGCCCGTTTGCTTACAGAGATTAGATTTGTAAAATCTGGTTTGTTTGTTTTTCCAATCACAAATAACGAGGACAGAGGTTTGTTTCTTTTGCCTTCAACACCTAGGGTGATATCATCATACCCTATACCTCGTCTTCCTATTTGTGAGTTAACTTTTTCATAAACTTTCTGTGCATCTTTATAGTTTTTAATCAAAACTTCTCTTCTGAGTAAATCTTGCCATAATACCTCTCTTTCTCTTTGAAAGTATTCTTTAAGAGCTCTTATGTCAGTAGTTTCGCTCCTTGAAACTGAAAGTTCTTTTGTTTTATCTTTTAAAGTATTGGTTAATTCAGAAATTTGTTTTTTTAAAGGATCTAGAGTTTTGTTCCAATTCTTTTCTATTCTCTCTTTTTCCTAAAAAATCTTTGCTTTTTCTTGAGTGAGAAGCCGTACTTCTCTCTCATTGAAGGTGAGTCTTTTCTGAATAATTTGATTTATCTCTTTCAGTTCAATTAATTCAATGTTAATTCTAAGTGTATTATCATCTACAGAGGTAATACAAGAGTTGGAATTTGAAGTAGATACCTCAGAGTCAGTGCAGGAGTCGACTTCTGCCATGCCACAGAAGAGGGCATTGGCGGTATGTTCATCGTCAGAAGTAGAGTCTGACTGGAAGTCTTCTGTGTTCTCCTCAGAATGTCCTTTTGCCATTAAGGATTTTTGAGCATAATACTCGGCTTTCTTTTTGTAGAAAGCAGAGTCCCTCTGTGGGCGATTTGATCTGCTTCTGCATTCATTCGCAAAATGGCCTGGTTTGCCGCAGTTAAAACATCCTTGAGGAGTGTCTCCTGTTCGATCATTGGACTTCTGTAGGTCTCCGCCTTTCTCTGATCTACATTCATTTGCATAGTGACCAGGTTTGCCGCATTTGTAGCATTCTTGCTGCGTGTGGCTTACCGAGTCATCTGACCTCTGTCGGTCATTTCCTCTGTAATGTCTTTCGCTTGACCTCTGTCGGCCACTCGATTCTTCTTCTCTTCTGTCATCTCTTCTGTTTTCTCTATCATATCTTTCATTTCCGGAACCTCTTATGTTTCCTCTGAACTCTTTTGTCAATAGAGCTAAAGATTTAGCTAATGACGCAAGAGTTATTTCTTTTTCTGCTTGCTCTTCTTCTTCACTGTCAATTATCACCATCTTCTTCTTCTCCTTCTTCTTCTCCTCTGTGGTTTTTTCATTTCTTGGTCTCTGTGCATCCTCTTTAGTTTTACTAACCAATGCATATGGTACAATGGTTAGTGTTTTAGCCTGTGCTATCTGAGGTTCTTGTGCGGCTAATGTTCCGTAAAGATCAGAGAGAGTCCAGGTGTCTAGATCCTGATTTGTCTGTAGGGACATAGACAGCTGGAGCCATTCTTCATTTAGACTTTTTAAAAACATGACATTGTTTTCTTCAGAAGTTCTGTCAATGCCTGATTTTCTGCACTTGTTGATTAGAGAGTTGAATCTGTCGTATGTTGTTTGCAGAGATTCTGTTGAAGAGGCTCTGAATGCATGATATTCATTGATGTGTTGTGCTCTTCGGTTTTTTTGTGTTTTAGCACCTCCTTCCAACTGTCTTTCCAGTTCTTTCCACAGATCATGCGCTGTTTCACATGAATCCAAGGATTGAAAGAGTTCGTTGGGTATTGCCATAATCAATGTCCTCTTGGTTTTCTGAGCAACTTCATCTTCTGCTTTATCTTCGGTTGACCACTCACCTTTTGGCTTTGGTTTTTGATGTTCGGGGATTTCGGCAGATTCAGCAGTAGCAGGTATACGAGGTACTACTGTCATGGAAATAGGAGGAGGATTGTACAGATATTGTACTTGATTTTTTTCAGTGCCCTCGAAAAAATGGACCATTCTTATTTTCCACTGAGGATACTCATCTCGAAAGAGACTAGGAGGTTTAGTGAGAGAACCAGTAGTAAAGAAATTATTTGTGTTTGTCATTTTTGAAGATTTTAGAAAGAAGGTATGACTAAAGAGTTACTTCGATGAACTTGAAGATTTTCTGAGTTTAAGCAGTTTCCAGACACAATAATATTTATCACGAATCTTGATAAGTGGATCACTTGATATTGAAAATCAAGAGAGGCTCTGATACCAATTGTTGGAACCCAGATACACTTAATCAAGATTAACAGTCTATTAGTTGAATTTAGAGTTTAATGCGGAAGCGTATTTAAACTAACAGATATGTTTGATAGATGTTAGAACGCACATATATAAAGAAAACAGTAAGGAATAAAAAGGATTTCTTGAACAGTTACTGTTATTCAATATATAATAAGAACACGAAGAACAGATTAAGAACTGTTGGTGTGTGTGAGAATATAACACTCAGATATTTGACAATAACGTTTGAGAGTATTAGTGATTCCTTGTGTATTCGTTTTTAGGAAGATCTCAACATGAGACTTCCTTTTATACTACTCTTAGAAGACTATGAAGTAGGTTACTGTTCCTTTTACGGCATGAATAGTGAACTGGATGGTGTGAACAGTTGTTTGAGCCATGCACATTTAATGGAGCAGATGTACTATTGGTAAATGCATTAAATGGCGCAGACGTCTATTTTGTACCATGCCCTATTGAGTCCACTCAGAGCTTGACACGTGTTTTGACAGTACTTTTCCATGCAAGTTGATGAACGTATCCAGTAATATCTTCCAAGTCTTCATAGCAGACCACAGAGGCTCTGTAAGGCATTACAGAGGTTCTATGGTCTGACCTTCTGTGGAGCAGTCCACTTGTTTCCGAGTTGATCTTCTTCTTGCGCACTACAGAGGTTCTGTGATTACCTCTGTAGCTTCTGTGGCTTTCTGGACTTGATCTTCTGGGAGAAGTGGCAGAGCCTCTGTGAGAGGCTTTTCTATACTTAGCCTATTTTTCACTACTTCTAAGTATTTCTATGATTAGGAAGATTGAAGCTAACAACTTGATATCATCATCTTCATTAGATTCCTCCTCTAGCTTTGGTATTTCTGACAAAAACACAGATTTCTTGGTTGCTTTGGTGACCTTGGTTTTCCTTTCAGAAAGTAGAGCTAATTGATCAGAAACACTTTTCTTTTCCTCAACCACTAGCTTAACAGAATCTTCATGCTGATTCAGAACACAAAACAGATCATTCAGATCTTCCTCACACATATCTTTGTTCATTTGAAGACTAATTGCAAACGATGACCATTCTGAATTAAGACAATTCAGAAATTTGTAGTTAATCTGTGACTTAGTCTTCTTCAGCCCATTCCTCCTAAGATCATTCAATATTGTGCAAAATATGTTATAAGTCTGAGTTAAACTTTCAGATTCCTTTGCTTTGAATCCCTCATATGCATTGATGCATTGATTTAACTTTGCCTGAATTGATTTGGTAGTGCCAAGCATTTGCTTCTCAAGCTCATCCCACATCTCTTTTCCAGATGTTCCACTATCAATTCTATTGAAGACCTCATTAGTAATAGCCAATGTTAACAAAGTTACAGCTCTTTTGTCTATTGCATGTCTCTGTTTCTACGCTTCAGTATATTGTGAGAAAAGCTTTTTCACTCTTGTAGCAGGAATCTCAGGTGTTGTATTAGTTGCAGGTGTAGCATCAACATCAACATATACTTCAATTGGACCTTCTCGGATTGAGATCATCAAATTCTCATCAATATTATCCAAGAATTGAATAATACGGATCTTCCATTGTTGATATTCTTCGGGAATAAGAACAGGTGGCTTTGTCTCAGATTCCATAGAGAGAAATTCTTTAGAAGACATGATTGTACAATGAATTGAAACGATTCAACATAAAGACAAATTCGAATTTCTTCAACAAAAACATAACGAATTCAAGAATTACGAGTAGCAACGGAATCAATTTATCGAATTGATCAAGAAATCTTCAAGAACACGATCAATAAAACTCCAAGCACGTGATCTTGACCTAATTTGTTTGTTGATTGGCTCTAATACCAATTGTAGAAACCAGGATTCAATCTTACAATCAATTAAGAAGAATCACGAACAATCAAACAGTAAATTGATAGAGATTTGGATCAAAAAGCTTCCTATTCATTCAAGAACAGACTCCAGATCTAGAGAGAGAATCTCTCAAAGATTACAAAGTGAATACAAAGATATGAGAAAGTTAGTTAGCTTACAGTTGCTAACTTCTATATATACTTTACAGAAAGTCTAAAGATACAGTACATATACATTATAAATCAATAGAACTAATACACGTGTTCTAATTAGTAACTGAATATAACTGAAAATGTCTAAGACAAAAGTTCTGAACAACATGTTCAGAACTTCTGAACATCCTTCTGATTAAGCACTTCAGAACACACTTTAAACACTTGGACATTTTCATCTTCATCTTTAGAAGTTCTGAGTCTCCAACTCAGAACTCTGAGCCTTATGTTCAGACTTCACACTTCGTAATCTTTGCTTAGACTTCTCCATCATAACTCATGAGTCTTCTACTCATAACTCTGAGTCTTCAGATCAAATATCAATACTTAGCTTTTTGACATACTCCAATTCTAACAATAGTGGACCCAGCTATGCAATGCACAACCCCACTAAGCCACTCATCAACTTCTCAACAAGTTGATGTTTCAATTTCTCACAGGGGAATAGCACATACATTATCAGCGACACATTCGGTGTCTGCTGGTATTGAAACAGGATGGCAACTGCCCAAGCCATCGCCTTCATTTGTTCATAGATCAAGTCTAGAACCTTTTGATTTTACTTCATTTCGTAGGACACCGAGACCGTTCATCACTTCATCAATGGTGACACAAAATGTTGGAGTTCTTCGTGACCCAACCGGAACGCCCCGAGTGTTGCCACCATTTGTTGGTGCTTCACGAGGACCGGGCGGAAGTCCTATCAATGTCAACACCATGCCAGCATTGAATATAGGCCATACAGTCTCTTCGACTGCTATGTCAACCAGTAACCTAAGTGGTCTGGGTGTTAGTCCGTTACAAGCACAACATATCCGGTCGTTGGTTGGTCCTCCTCCACATAACTTTGTATCTGTGAAGCTACTGGAAGTAGCTGTTACATCTTTGAGTAACTCGTATAAAGCTTACACTGCTGAAATGAAAGAGGATATTAGAAAGTTATCTCAAGAAGTGGGTAAAGATGTGAAAGGCAAGGTAGTAGCAGGATCATCATCACCTCCACCTGTAACTCATCTAGCATCTCAACCAAACCCAACGGTATTTCCTAATCTACTATTACATGAACTTAAATCCCAAATGCTTACCAGGTTTCTAGAATAAGGCGATAACAATACTCAAGAAGAGGACGATCTACTTGGTCTTCTTCGCCGTCAAACCGAACAACAAGACAACCTACCGAACCAGCTTCAAACACTTAAACAATTCTTACACGACATGACAAATGCTATTTCTTCAGGATTTTCATCGCTTTCTGACCGAATCAAAGTGGTAGAACAACGGTGTGGTATTCAAGCTGAAACGACCAAAAGAATGCATGATGGTCAAGATCCTGATCATGATCACCATGAGGGGGAGAGAAGTGTAAGACAAAGAGTTGATCAAGCTAGTGATTCAGGTGTACAAATGCCTGAAAAATGTGGAAACGAATGTTGAAATGGGTACTGGTAATGTTGGTGGTACTCAAGTGATTGAAAGTGCTGTTTTGGGATTCCTGGATGATATCAATTCTACATTTGAAAAGCCTGATGGATGTGATAACAGGACTGTTGAGGAAAGAATGGCAGATGATTTCATTCAAGATATGATATATGTTGACTCTGAAGATGATCCAGAGATAACTGTTGTAAAGATTAAAGAAGAGTTATATGATGTATTTGATGGTGGTGAAGCTCAACCTGATTCTGATTCCGCAAAAGAAAATGATCAACCTGATCCAGTAATAGAAGTTCATGTGATACCTGATCTTCCAGAAGGAAAAATCAAAGATCCAGTCTCTGAAGCTGAAATGTGAAATCTTCAGATGTTGGTTGATAGAGAATCACTGATTGTTAGAGGAAATCATCGAACAAGAATCATTACTCCGTTCCAAGAAGATATCAGGGGTGACTTGTTCGTCAAACAGATTCTGCCGATTGACAAGGTAAAGTTGTATTCAATTGAAAAGTTCCTACGCCAGAATCATATTGAATACTTGTACATGATGAACGACAAAGATAAAGAGCTCAGATTTGTCAGAACAGATAAAGAGATTGTGAGAATTGTGAAGATAGAATCGAAGAAGATTCTGAATGTCTTTTATCTGAGATTCTATGTTTACAGAACTGACGGAAAGGAATGGAACTTCAGTGAAGCTGACTTTAAATCATTAACCTGTGAAGACTTCTTCCGGTTATATAATATTCTTGCACGAATGCCCAACAAAGACGTTACTTATTCTGAAGCCTATCAAGCAGTCAAGAGGTTTATGAGAAACCTGGTCAAACTGGTGTATCTAACAGATTTTCAAATGGCTTTGGAAGGAAATCAGGTCAGAGTGAATACAAGAAGGCCAAACAGACGCCTTTCAGATATTCAAGGTATTCCTCTTTACACCGTGTTGGAAAAACCAGAGTTTTGGGTTATTTATCATAATGGGCAAAAGAAGAAGAAGTTCTTTAGATTCATTGAAATCAACAAGTATTCTGATGGGACGCTCTACATGATAAAGATTCGGCTGACTGAAAAGACAAGACTGGATGAACAGAAAAAGGTGCCTCTGAAGAATAAGGAGAAAATCTTGGTCAACAAAGCTTTGAAAGCCATCCAAGATCGACTGGATTACCGGAATTCACTAAGAAAGTTTGAGATCATTTTTGGAATCAGAAAGAAATACATTCCACCGGAGCAGCTTAGAGGATGAAGCTTACTTGGCTCACTTGAATACAAAGGTGGAGAATGTTAGTGTTCGTTTTATGTTGTATTCAAGTTGAGGGACTAAATATGTAACCTGTAGATCTAGGTATAAAAGGCTTAGATCTACTTTCTTTTGAAAAACACTTTTCACTTTACATATCATTTCAATATTTCTCTCTGTGAGAATTTCTCTCTACACTTTGTAACTAATCTTTGAAGATCAATGAGAGATGAATAGATTGAATCATAGATCTTGTTCATATTACTTGTATCTTGGGATCACAGAAGCTGTTGTGCTCAGGTCTTATGGATGAGAGATCAGCTATTAGACTACGACCTTCAGCTCTCCAAAATTCCAATCTATTGCGACAACACAAGTGCCATCGCTATAGCCAATAATCCAGTACGACACTCAAAGAGTAAACACGTCGAGATCAGGTATCATTTTATCAGAGATCATGTGATGAATGGTGACATAGAACTTGACTTTATCCCTACTGACTTTCAGTTAGCTGATCTTTTCACCAAACCTCTTGATGAGACAAGATTCAACTTTCTCATCAACGAGCTTGGCATGCTGGACCTTGAAGATTAAATTTTCAGTGGTTACACATTATGTCAGTGAAAAAGGAAATTCTATATCCTTGTTCATCATCTAATCTCTGAACAAAATTGATTCGCTGACACCAAGGTATGTTTTTCTATTCCCATTCGCTAAAGTTTTCTTCAGTATGTTGTGTTTCAAAACTAAGTTGGTCGTTGAATCTTTTTCTTTAGTGATTCTTTTGAAATAACGAAGCTCACTGATAATTTTTTTAATCAGTGACTCTTCTTTTTAAAATCCTCTCTGATGTTTTCAAAACCTTCAGGGAAACGTTTTTTAAAGTGAAAAGACATTTCTGATTGTGACGTCATCAAAATGGATAACCTATGGCACGACTTTTTCTCTAACACGTTCGTCCGTTTGAATTCTTGCCTAATAAGCTTCGTGGGACGTGTCCGTGTCATGATGAGTAACTTTTCCCGCTCATCATTTTCTCTCTCTACACTCACTATATAAACTCTTCGTGTTTATATTTTTACCTTTTACGCGCACAAACTCTCTCAAGCAAGAAATCTTCAAGCATTTTGTTCTTGGATTTGTGATATTAAAACCTGTTGATCGAATCTTCAACCTTCACCCAAACATGTTCATATCTTTTTAACTTAAATCTTTTTATATCTTCTTTTGATCTTACTTATTGATACAATGGATCAAAACAAACGTTTTTCAAACATAAAATCATCTTCTTCATGATCTTATGGACAAAACTTTAAATATAGTTTTTCTTTTGAGTTTAAAATAAAAATCTTAAACTTAAACATTCATATGTTTTTCCAGAATCCCTTTCCTTAAAAGGAAATTGGAAAACATTGTTTTTCACTAGTTTTAAACTCTTCTAAAACTAGAAAACCCATTTTTTACTGTTTCTTCCCTAAAAAGGAAACAGTAAAACACTAAAATCTTCAAAACCCTTATTTTGAATAAAATATTTCCATTTTAAGAAGTTTATCTTTTTCTTCTATACCTTTTGTTTCTAAAAAGAAATGGCATCCTCGAACGTTGTTGCTACCAACACTCCACTCCAGACAAGGGCTGACAATGTGAAATGTGAGTTGAACCATATTGTCTTTGTCTCAAACAACCCCTATGCCCTGCTAGAATTTCCAAAGAAAAAGCCATCCCCACATCTAACTGACGCAGTGAACTTCATCAAAACATGTCCACTATCCACTGCTATGACTGATGGTTCCGTTTTTATTTGACAATGATCTCTCTATCTATTAGTTAAAACAAAGTATGGTGCGGAAGCGTTTTACGAACTAAAAGATATAATAAGGTAGAAGAACATACTATATCAAATACGTGAAGTGTGAATAACACAAGTAAATAGTTCAATGATTCACTGTATTTAAGTGTGTGTGTGTGTGTGTCGTGCAAAGCTTGATAGAAGAGCTTAACATGAGTCTTCTATTAATACTGTTCATCAGTGGACAAGTTTTGACATAAAGGACTTAAAGGTACAAGACACGATCGTGGAACTGCTACTGGTACAACGTTAATGTAGTGCACCATTTTCTGCTAAAGCTGAAACCCATCAGAGTTTGACACGTGGAGTTGCCAGGGCACGCCTTGTACGAATGATCTTTAGGATCTTCGTTCAGCAGAGAACGTGAGAGGCACGATGGTCTTTGTCTTGATCTTCAGATAAACTTCCAAGTCTTCAGTCTTCATTCCATAGAGGCTCTGTCAAGTTTGGCAGAGGCTCTGTGGCCTTGTCTTTTTTGAATGTCTTTAGTTGAGTCTTCACTTGGTCTTCTATCGGTGTCTTGCCAGAACCTCTATCGTAGTCTATACTTAGCCAATTTCTCAATACTTCTATAAATAGTAGAAGTTGGAGCTAACAATCTCCCCTAAGTATTGAGAAATAAAAAATTTGAAAGATGCAAGGTTTTCTAGACTAAGTACACAACAGACGGTGATTGACCTCTGTTGAAACTTTACTTTTCATTTAAGATTGTGCCAGAGGCACTTGCATTTGATTACATTGTAATATGGAAAGTAAAAGTAGCAGAGGTTGGTAGCCGACATTAGACGTTGGCGTCTTTGAAGTCATTATAGCTTCTGTTGTCAAGTCCCACTTCTTTAAGCTCATGTTAGATTCTGATGCAGAGGGTTCTGAAGTTGATTACCGAGTCGATGACCTCTATCAGTCTATTTGCAGAGGCTATGTCCATCAACTCCGATCCTCTATGCTCCACAAGGTTGGCTCTGAACTTTGTGAGAGTGCTTGTTACGTACTTTTGGCAGTCCTTCTCCAGAAACAGTCTTAACTTTCCAGTAGGATCTTGGTATACTTATCCAAACCTTGGGGATGTTATGATTGAGTTGGGTATGGCAGAGGATGGGCAGTCATCTTCTGGTGGTTTTAGGCTTAGGTTTCTTACTCCAAGATCTCGTCCTACATGGAAATCGACTAGGCTATATAACAGAAGTTTCTCACGCATGGCTTTCCTGATCACCCTGTATGCCCTTCGAACTGCATCTATTTTGTAGTTTTGTTTTGTCCAGTTTAGAAGGCCGGGTAGGTCGTAGGGGCTTAAGTTCCTAAGATCAGCATCTGAGAATTGGTTCTCGGATCTGTTCACTCTTTTGACCTTATAGATGTTGTAGGAAACCTTAGGTGTGGTTATGATGTGAGAGAACTTACAGTTTATAACTTTGTCGATTTTGGAGATTGAGTAGACTTGATCGACTGGTTTGGGTGTTATTCTGGAGAAGATACTTTCAAGCTCAGAGAGGAGATTTGGAACTTGAATGGTTGGTGGTAGAGGATCTCTGATTGTTCTGTTGTAGAGATACCTGTACACAACTTCTTCCATCTATCGAGGAGGTGCACCAGGTGGAGGCATGGGCCTTCGCAGAGCGTCCATTTCTTTCTTTACCTCCTTGAGCCTGTCCTGTGTGATTTTTGCCTTTGGATCCAAGTTGAGATTTATTGACAGGGGGGTGAGTCCATAAGCCCAGTCTTCTTCTTCGGGATTAGGAGTGACATAAGCATCAAAGGCGCTCTTCATGAGTTTCTCTGTGGGTTGATGCTTATGTTTCTTCTTCTTGGGTTCCTCTATCACTATTCCCTTGCCTTTGTCTTTTGCCTTCGGCTGTAGATCTTCCTTCTATACATAATGGGTTGCCTCTGTTTGTTTCAACGGTTGAGCTTCTGAGGACTTAGTTGTAGGTGTTTTAGTAGGATTTGTGGCGGTTGCCTCTGTTGGATTTGAAACTTGTGTTTCTAAGGTCTTAATTGGGGATGTGGGTTTGGTTTGAGGTTTGGTTGGTGAGATTTCTGTAGATTTGCTACGATATTTTCTTTTATGAGCAATGGTTTTGGTTCTTGGTTTGGGGGATAAGGATTTTGTTTTCTCAGCTTCTGGTGCAGGGGGTGGTAAGTTTGGTTCTTCAGGTGTTTTTGGTGTTGGTGAAGGGGGTTGGTCTTCCTCGGAGGATGTCAAGATTTGAAATTGTTCGCGGATTGGCACATCTTCTCCGAAGATAGAGGCTGTTTCCACAGAGATGGGTGTTGCCTCTGTGGATTCAGGTGCTTGGGTTTGGGTTGGAATTTCTTTAGGGTTTGTTTCCACAGAGGTGGTTGTTGCCTTTGTGGTCTTTTGTTGGGTTTCTCCTTGGGTTTGAGTTGGAGGAGCCTGGGATATGGGTTCTGCGGATATTGGCGGTGGTGCAGGTAACCCTTTGCTTGCAGCTTTGTCTTGTGTCCCTTTCTCCCCATCAGGATGATCTGATGAATCGTCAGAATCATCATCAGAGTCATCCTGACCCTTTTCCTTTGTACGCTCTGCTCTGCACGAAGCTTCTGGCTTCTTCGGTGGAGTGGCACCTGCGGCTATTAGTATTGCGCATACGTCATCACAGAGACCAATGAGACTGTGAACCTTTGCCTCTGTGTTGTAGCGCATTTTGCCGACGCTTTTTCGGAAGTCCTTGACATAATTGGCGTTGGTAGCAGTGAAGGCTTTGATGAGCTCTGTTACTTGGTCGATTACCCCTTGTCCAAGTTCTGTTAGCTGAGCTCTGGGCATGTAGTCGGATGGCTTCATGGCCAGAGTCTCCCTTGTTGTTTGTTCTTGAACTTGCTCTAAGGCCTTCTTCAAGTCTTCTGGTGTAACGCCAGCAGGGGTTGAGGATTGTTCCTTCAGCTTTTCCAGTAAGTCTTTGACAGAGCTTTGGAAGGCAGAGGTTGTGGCTTTCTCATATTCAGAAGCGGTGGTGGCAGCAGAGGTTGATGCCGTTTCTTTCATTTGAGCACATGCCTGTTTCACCTTTGTGGATAGGTTATCCACTTTGGTGGTCAGTTCAGAAATGGCCTTCCTTGTTGATTCTGCAAAAGCATCAAGAGAGCTTTTCAACTCTCCCAACGAAGTGGTCATAGAGGTGACAAGGGTTTGGAACTCATCCCTTGCGATATGTGAAACCTGGTGTAACCTCTGGGGGAACACATTCGTCCCCAGAGTGAATCCCTGTTCCTGGGATACCTTCTTTCATCCCTGTTTGTACTTTGAGGATGGAAGGATTTCCTTCTGATCCTTGAGCAGAGGTTTTTGTGGCCTCGTGCTCTACAAAAGTTATGGTGAGAACATTGTCCTGATCCACTCCAGAGATGGGTACATGAATATCCGTAGGTTGACTAGGGGACTTGTCTAGAGTCCCTTCGTCTCTGTGCACTCTAAGCTCCTCTGAAGAGCCTGTTGGACCTATAATTGTGTGTGTCAGAGGAAACAAATTCATCTGTTGGGATTTCTGTTGTGATCAGGGGTGATGGATCACGAACTAAGGGTAAGTCCTTTTGAGAGGACTCCCCTGGAATGGTTTCCTCGGCTAAGATTGGTACAGAGGTAGAAAGAGTTACCTATGCCCGGTCAGTTTGGGTTGGGGTCGAGCTGTGATGCTTTTTTTCAATAACATCTTCTGCCACTAGACTGGCGATGTTAGAAGTGTGGGTTGTACTAGGAGTTGTTTGGGGATGTGTGCCTCTTCTAACTACGGCATCTTTTCTAGATTCTTCATCTGTTGAGCATCCTACCACTACTTCACCATCTATTGTCTCAGCCTCTTTTTCTCTGCTTTATATCTTACGACTTCTTCTCTAACTTCTGGGCTTTTCTCTAGCGAATCATAGAAGGGATGAGTCCCAATCAGAGATTGTACGTGAGGGTGATAAAGACCTTCTTTTAATTGGTTATCTTCCTCTTCATCAGTTTCCACCATATCCTCTGTAGCAACCGCTTCCTCTGGACTTCTTCTTAGAACATCATATCCGGGTTGGGTGAAGGGGTTATGTAGTACTTCTGGAGTCGCAGACTGAATATTCTGTGGAGTTTGGTCATCTTCATCCAAGTCAGAAGAGATTCTGAAGTCTGGTGCTTCTGTTGAATGATGAGATAGGTCTTTTGCGTTCTATCCAGAAGGGTCTAACGAGTCTGCAATTCCGGGTTGTTGGAGGAAGGCAGAAAAGTCACCCTGATAATGGATTGGCGTTGGGGAGAGCAGAGGTTGTTCACGGGTTTCTTCTGATGTTTCTTCCATTTCAACTCCCTCTGCGATGGTTTGCAGAGGTGTGTGGGTTTTCTTGGTCTTCTTGTTCTTCTTTCTTTTAGGATTGGGGGCACCCTCCTCAGAAGACTTGTGTTTTCTTTTCTTCTTTTTATCTTTTAGAGGAGGAGGTGCAGAGGATTCGACCACGGTTTCATGTGGTGGAAACTGTTGGGTGTGTGCAGCACTGGTAGAGGTGCCCTCTGTTGATTTCTTGGCCTTGTGGGCTTTCTGTTTGGGAATGGTGGTTGAGGGTTTCTTCTTTGAAGCAGAAGTCTCTAATTGGCTTCTCTGAAGAAGGAAGTTGCCCTGTATTTGTTCGTGCTTTGCCCAGGCCTCTGCCCACTTCTCGTCACTCATTCTTTCGACTACCTGGTCTCCTATTTGGGCTCCTAGACACGGGGGTGTCACTGGACTCGGTTCTAGAGTGCTGTGATCGTGTATATAGTCTAGTCTAAGTCCCTCATCGCATGCATAGGCCAAAATTTTGCTTGGCAGAGGTCTGCAGAAGTTGTAACCATCTACGTGCTCTGTTGGGGCGTTTCTTGCCAGAGGGTAGGTTTTTACAGTTGGGCCCACCATTGGCCAATTTTCCAAGAGCAGCAGAGGTTCTAGTAGGACACCTAGAATCCTCTAAAATTGTAGTGGGGGGAGTTCTTCAGTCGTGGGTCCTTTGATCCTTTGGGAGGAGATTTCTTCGGTCAATGGTGTTGATCATTTCCTGCATCATTAGGGTGGCGTAGTCCAGAGGTAGATCGTAGTATACCCCATACATAATGGCCATGACTTGGTGAGAAGTTTGGTCTGGACTGCCCACCTTCCCAGTAAGACATATGTTGAGAATGGAGAAGAGAGTATTCCACAGAGGTGGGAACCTGTTTCTTCTGAAGTCGTTTCGTTTCTTCAGATGTGTGTTGTACCCTAACATTTCTGCAAATCTGCAGAGGTCTTCATCTGATGGTTCCTCTGCATACTTCTTTATACCAAGAAGACCTCTAGTAGGTAGAGAAAACTCAAGGGAGAACATTGTTCTGTTGAACTTGAGTTCGAGGTATTCAGATTGATCAGGTTTGGAAATGTAACCCTTGATTTGTCTATCTTGTGAATCAAAATGGCAACTCTGCCAGATTTGGTAAAGGTATCTAGCAGGGATCTTCTTCACGTTCTTGGATAATAGAGGGAAAAGGTAGTGGTTCTCCAGAATGTTCAGAAGATTTGCATGCTTTTCCCCAAATGCGGTTCTGGAGGTAACAAGGTAATGGTTATTGGGTTTTAGAGGAAGGTTTCGGCCAAAGTGATCATGTTCTAAGAAGTTTTGCAGGTGGGTGGTCGGAGTAAAAGCTACTGACTCACCGGAGTTATCTTGTTCTAGGGTTCCGGCTATTTCCGGGTTCTGTGAGTGTTCGGAATGGGTTGGGGAGTTCATCGGAGCATTGGAGGTGGAAGCCATGGCTTTAATCTTGAGGAAAAGAGTAGAAATGGAGGAGTTGCAGGTTGTGCAAGGTTCGTCGGAGAAGGAGACTGGAGTAAATTGCATAAAAAAAGTAGGAGATGAGATGAACGGGGTTATATAGTAGGGTAGATAACGGATAGAATTCCACGGTAAAAGTGAATTCAATAAATATTTGGGGTCCGCACTCGAGTTTTACAGCTGGGGAAACGTTTCAGAAGAATCGTATGGCACGCACGTCCAATGAAAATCTGCCACGTCAGATGTGTCAGAGCACGATTAGACGTCGTGTGCGGCCCATTAATGTTTGGCGTGTGGGTATTTCTTCTGTCTGGGTTCTGTCACTCGAAGTAAATATCGTGCTTTTACAGAATTTCCATAAAGAGTAAAGTGTCAGAATCAACAGAGGCTCTGTAGTAGAGTGAGCTCTGTGATCTGAAACCTGCCTTTTTATCTCCTCTTAGCTTGCACCTTTACCAAAAGCGTTTGAGAAATTCAATGGAGAGGATCGATAGAATCTTTAGTATGAAATTTTCAACCACAGAGGCTTTGAGGCTCTGTCAAAGCCAGCAGAGGCTCTATGACTGAAAATTTCTAATAACTAGAGATTCATAAAACCTTTTGCTCATCCAAAGTTTTCATTGTCTCAAGCACTGTTTTTAGGACATATTTGAAAGATGGTGTCCTAGAAAATTGTTTTGGAAAATGGTTTTGTGCGAGACATTTTCCATTTGACTCACTCTTACTCGGAAAACTACCTGGCTTCTATGGCTTTGATTGATCACTCCTCTTCTTTGGCTCCCCCTTGAATCAACAACTTATGTGGATTGATTCAAGGTCTCCTTCTTCTCCCCCTTGACCTATGCTTGGATCAAAATAGATAAGCAATGCATAAAGCACAGGTCAAACTCACCAGAGGTTCTGTGGAGATCGATAGAAGATTTGAGTGATCCCACAGAAGCTCTGTTGGGTATTGAACTTTTGGTGATTAAGAATTTACATGCAGAAGAATTCAAATATGTACATATATACAGAGAATCAAGTATCACTTACAGAGGTATTCAACTTATGTTTATCATACCCAACTTACATACCAAGAAAATGAATCTTTTCTCCTCGAGTGCTTTGGTAAATAAGTCTGCAAGCTGATATTCAGTGCTCACGAAGTACATCTCAATTGTTCCACGTTCAACATGATGCTTCAGAAAGTGGTAACGGATATCGGTATGCTTTGTTTCTTAGTGTTGTACTGGATTGGCAGAGATAGCTATTGCAATTTTTGAGTAACAGAGGATGGGTATCTTGTAGATAATGTTACCGTAGTCCTTTAGCTGAGTTTTCATCCATAGAACTTGGGAGCAACAGCTAGCGGCAGCAACATATTCAGCTTCTGCTGTAGATGTCGACACACAGTTCTCCTTCTTTGAAGTCCAGCTGACTAGTTTACCACCTAGGAATTGACAACTCCCAGAGGTGCTTTTTCGGTCTAGCTTGCATCCTCCATAATCTGAATCTGTGTATGCCTTAATATCAAAGCCAAAGTTCTTCGGATACCAGAACCCAAGATTTTTGGTCCCCTTAAGGTATCTAAAGATTCTCTTTACAGCAATAAGGTGGGATGCCTTTGGGTTAGCTTGATATCTTGCCCAGAGGCATGTGGCATACATTATATCAGGTCTACTTGCTGTTAAGTATAAAAGAGTCCCAATCATGCCTCTGTAGAGCTTGCACTCTATAGATATGCCATTTGGATTTGAGTATAACTTATTTCCAGCGGCCATGGGGGTCTTCATTACAGAGGCATCAGAGAGACTAAATTTTGAAAGAATGTGAGAGACATATTTAGCTTGATTTATAAAAATTCCCTCTGATGTTTGTTTTACTTGGAGTCCGAGAAAGAAGTTTAATTCTCCCATCATACTCATTTCAAACTCACTCTGCATTAGTTTTTCAAAATCTTTGCACTGTTGTGCATTAGTAGAACCAAAAATAATGTCATTCACATAGATCTGTACAAGCAGAATCTCATCACCTTTTCTTTTATAAAACAAAGTGGTATCGATGGTATCTCTGTCGAAATCATTATTGAGAAGAAAGGTTGAAAGACGCTCGTAGCATGCTCTTGGAGCCTGTTTTAGTCCATACAGAGCTTTGTCAAGATAATAGACGTATTTTGGGTAATTGGCACTTTCAAACCTTGGTGGCTGCTGGACGTACACTTCTTCTTGGATTTCTCCATTCAAAAAGGCAGATTTTACATCCATCTGAAAGACTTTAAAACCTCTGTGGGTTGCGAAGGCTAAGAAGATTCTTATTGCTTCGAGCCGTGCGACAAGGACAAAAGTTTCATCGTAATCAATGCCTTCTTCTTGGCGGTATCCCTTGGCCAAAAATCTCGCTTTATTTCTAATGACCACCCCGTCCTCATCCTTCTTATTTCTGAAGACCCATTTTGTCCCTATGGCTTGTTTCCCCTTCGGCAGAGGAACTAGGGTCCATACCTTGTTTCTCTCAAACTGTAGAAGCTCTTCTTGCATAGCATATACCCAGTTTGGATCATCTAGGGCCTCAGAAATGCGTTTTGGCTCGATTACACTAATAAAATTTGTAAAGAAACAAAAATTAGCAGTGGCAGGTCTTGTCTTGACTTTATCAGAAGGATCGCCGATAATTTGGCTCTGAGGATGACTCATAGTCCACTTGGTAGTCCTGGGGAGATGGTCATTGGCATCATCTAGTAGAACTTATGTGGTTCCACTGGTTGGTTCTGGTGCAACCTTTGTAGTTGATGGCACTTCTGTACTTGAACTTGGTATTGCAATTTGTGGGATTATTGGGATAAGAGTTGAAATTTGTTCCTCTGAGGATGTGGAGACTGAATCCTCGTTTTCCTCTGGTATTGGTTCCTCTGTGGATGCTGGAGTTGGTATTTCCAATGCCTCTGTAGTAGAATCTTTAGTGGTTTCATCTTCTGTTGGCTCCCCCTCAACACGTGCATCTGCATGATTCACAGAAGAGGATGAAGTATTTAATGGACCAGTTAGAGAGATACATGACTCAGTCTGGTTCGCAGAGGATGTTTCTCCAGAGGCTCTGGCATCTCCGGCAGAGGGATCAATATCATCGTGGAACATCTCTTCAAATAGCAGATTTAGGTCTGCTTCTCTTGTGGCTGAGATGCCGGAGGATTCTTTTTTCAAACCGAGTTCTGAACTGATTTGTTCAGAAGTCTTTTGAAAGGAATCGTCAAAAGATACATTGATGCTTTCCACAATGGTTCGTGACCGCAGAAGGTAAACTCTGTAAGCCTTAGAGGTGGCAGATTACCCAATGAACATGCATTCATCTGCTTTTACCTCAAACTTTCCTCTTGCTTCTCTATCATTTAAGACAAAGCACTTGCATCCAAAAACATGGAAGAACTTGATGTTTGGTCGCCTTTTGGTGATCAGATGATATGGTGTCTTGATGTGCCTCTTTACTATGGTTGATCGATTTTGGGTGTAGCAAGCGGTTGATACTGCTTCTTCCCAGAAAGAGATTGGTAATCCTGATGTTGTCAGCATAATTCTTGCTGCCTCCATAAGCGTACGGTTCTTTCGTTCAACCACGCCATTCTATTGTGGGGTGCGTGCAGCATAGAAGTTCTGAGAAATCCCTTCTTCTGTAAGATAGGCTTCAATGACAGAGTTTTTGAATTCTGTGCCATTGTCGCTTCTTAATTTCTGAATCCTGCACTCATATAGAACTTGGATTCTTTTCATTAAATTTATCAGAATGTTTGGAACATCTGATTTCTTTCTTGCCACCTAGGCTTTGTGTAGCGATTGGACCGTAGAGGTCAACATGAAGCATGTACAGAGGCCTAGGGCAAGACACATCAGTCTTGCCTTTATGGGAAGCTCTTTTGAGTTTTCCCATTTCGCAAGCAGAACACAAATGATCCTTATAAAACTTCACATTTGGTAGACCTTTGAATAAATCAAGTTTGACAAGCTTGTCTAGAGTATGAAAGTTTAAGTGGCAGAACCTGTTGTGCCATAACCAGGCTTCTTCGTTTTTACAGGCAACAAGGCAGAGCTTGTCCTTCTTGTTCTTGGCGCAGAAGTTCATGAGGTATAGATTGCCTCTTCGTTCAGCTCGCAGAAGTTCGACTCCTGTGTCCTCACCTTGTAGAGAGCAGAAGGTTCTTTTGAACATCACGTCAAAACCCGTATCGCAGAGTTGGCTAACACTTAAAAGATTGTGCTTAAGGCCATCCACATATGCAACTTTTCATACGGTTATGTTTTCCTTCTTGATGACTCCGTAGCCTTTAATATATCCCTTCTTGTTGTCGCCAAAGGTTACTGATCCTCCATCGAGTTTGTCTTTTTAGGAGGATAGTAGATCTCTGTCGCCAGTCATGTGCCGCGAGCACCCGGAGTCAAGATACCAGATCGACACATACTGCTTCTGCAAGACAATCAGAGATTTTTAGGTACCCATATCCAAATGGGTCCCTTTTTGTCAGAGGTCTTCAAGGTTTCATTAGCATCCTTGGGTTTGGTTTTAGCTTCTGTTGAAGAACCATTTTGTTTCTTCTTTTCCTTGAATTTAGCATTCTTTTTGGGCAAAGAGAGGAAACAGTGTGGGCTTGAGAAATGTTGATTTAATCGATACATGAGATCAAAACAATGACAATAATGAATGTGCGAAGAGATTTGCTTGAACTTTTCATTGAAAACATTGAAACAAGGCACAGAGGCTTTATTTTTACAATCTATCCTATTACAAGAAGACTTATGTAGACTAGATTGTTGATTTGAAAATTCTCTTTTGGGAGTAGCCTTCTGTGGACCCCTTCCTCTGTGGTGAACTTCTGCAGGTTTCACTGTCACAGAAGAAAAAGATTTGTTGTTTTCAATCCACTTACCCTTCTGTTGCCATGTTAATTTTTCTTTAATGGGCTTCAAGGGTTTTATAGTCTTTGAACTTGTTGGATATTGAGAAGATATGTCCTTTTGTTGTTTGATTTTCTCAAGCTCAAGAGAGGTTTTGGCTTGTATACACATGTCCAAAAAGTCTGGACAGATAGGGACACTTGTGATTTTCTCTTTGGGAGGAATAGTTCTGTTAAGAACTCCATAGGGTAGCTTAAGATCCTCTGAGACACAAGGTACTATCTCTGACTTAAAGTCAATCTCAGATTCGTCAGAGGATGAATCATCCTCATATACAGAGGTTGAGTCACTTAGGTCTCTGTCGACAGAGGCTGGATTTTCTGAGCAAGTGCTATACTCACTTTCTTCCTGTCTTTCATAAATATTCTCAAGGTCAACAGAAGAGTTCATCAAGGATTCCTCATAGAGGTTTTGATCGTTAGAGGATGTACAGTGGTTTTCATAAAAGTTGTTTTTCCCGATTTCCATCAACTCTTTTTCAGAATTATTTTTAGGTTTTTCTTCTGTGGAAGCAGGCATGTACTCAGGTGCCTCTGCGGATAGTTTCTTCTCAGAATCTATATTGCAGACAAAGGCAACCTGGGATTGAGTCTCGGGTCCTATCTGATCTTGTGTTTTCAGATATTTCTTAGGTTTGGAAGCTCTTTTGACAGAGGCTGATGATGGTAGATCTGTGTTTTCAAACCACACATTTACCATCTTCAGAGGTTTTCTTATGTGAGGTTCCCCAGAGACTTTTCATCTTTTGCAAACAGAGAGTAAGTTTGGAAATCCAGGTTTTCTTGTATCACCTATACAGAACAGAGACGACAAAGATTTGTCTCTTTTGGTTCCAGTGTATGGATCTATATCACAAAAGCCAATTCCCCGTCTCCCTATTTGTGTGTTTATCTTTTCATAAACCATATGAGCGTCTTGATATTTTTTCATTAAAAGGTCTCTTCTAAGTAGGTCTTGATGAAGGACTTCTGTTTCCTTTTGAAAATAGTTTTTAAGAGCAAGAATATTCATTATGTCGCTCTTAATATCTGTAAGTTCTTTTGATTTAGCTTTTAAGGCTGAGTTAAGTTCTGAGATCTTTTTTTTTTCAAAGGATTTAGATGTTTGTTCCAATTTATCTCAATTTCTTCCTTTTCTTGAAAAATCTTTGCCTTTTCTTGAGTGAGAAGTCTGGTTTCTCTTTCAAAAAATGCAACTTTCTTTTGAATATTTTCACAAGTCTTTTTAAGTTCAGTGTGTTCAACAATTAGTTTGAGCAAATCATCTTCTGTAGTATTAGAGGAAGAGTCAGAAGTGGATACCTCACTATCAGAGTCGGATGAGCTAACCTCCGCCATTCCACAGAACAAGGCGTTCTTGTCGCCATTAGCGACTTCTGAGCATAATATTCCGCTTTCTTTTTGTAGAAAGCAGAATCCCTCTGAGGGCAGTTTGGTTTGCTTCTGCAGTCGACAACATAGTGACCAGGCTTGCCACAGTTGTAACATCCTTGGTTCTATGGAGCATTGCCAGCTTTGTCATCTGACTTCTGTCGGTCACCACTTCTGTCATTCTTGTCATTTGACCCTTCTCTTCCATGATCATCTCTTCCATAGCGATCATTACCAGATTTCTTCTGGTATCCTCTTCCAAATTCCCTTGTCAACAGAGCTAACGATTTAGCTATTGAGGCCATAGTTGCCTATTCTTCTTCCACCGCATCCTCCTCTTCACTATCAACGATCATTACCTTCTTCTTCTTCTCCTTTTCTTCCACAGTTTTCTCCTTCTTCGGCTTCTTTTTAGCTTCTGTAGCCTTACCAACAAGTGCAATGGGTGCACTGACTTGAGCTTTTGTTTGTGCAATCTGAGGTTCTTGGGCTGCCAACGTTCCATAGAGATCTGACTGAGTCTACTAGTCTAAGTCCTAATTAGTTTGCAGAGACATGGACAACTGGAGCCATTCTTCATTGAGGCTCTTCAGGAACATGACATTGTTCTCCTCAGAAGTTCTGTGGATCCAGAACTTCTTGCACTTGTTGATCAGAGAGTTGAACCGATCATAAGTTGACAGCAGAGATTCTGTCGGCAGAGCTTTGAATGCATAGTATTCATTGATGCATTGGGCTCTGCGGTTCTTCTGAGTTTTGGCCCCTCCTTCCAGTTGTTTCTCTAGTTCTCTCCATAGATCGTATGCAGATTCACACGCATCTAGGGATTGGAAGAGGTCATTGGGAATGGCCATTATCAGAAGTCTTTTGGTCTTCTGAGCAACTTCATATTTTTTCCAATCTGGATCAGACCAGTTATCCTTGGTCTTTGGTTTTTCGTACTCAGGAATCTTTGGTGTGTCGTCTGTGGCAGGTACACGAGGTATTGTGATCATTGGAACGAAAGGGGGGTTGTGAATATAGTGAACGAGTTCTTTGTCAGTACCCTCGAAGAAGTGAATCATTCGTATCTTCCACTTAGGGTACTCATCTCTGAGTAGTGTGGGTGGCTTGGTTAGAGAACCAACGGTGAAGAAGTTGTTCGTGTTCGCCATTTTGAAAGAGGTTTGACAGATATTAGAAAAACAGAGTATGAATTGTAAACTTTCAGATGATGGAGTGAATGGTTCGCAACGTGTTTATAAGCTTAAAAACTTTGGGCAATGCACTAAAATGGAGTTTTAATCAAAAAAACAGATTCTGTAGCTTTACCAAAGTCGAACTGGTCGAGAGTGGCAGAGGAACAGGGTCTGATTGAAAAATATCAAGAACAGGTTAAAGACGAACAAAGTTTCTACCAGAAATCATTGTAAGAGAGGATCTCTTGATATAGAAAATCAAGGATGGCTCTTATACCAATTGATGGTTCCGTTTTTACTTAAACAATTATCTCTCTATCTATTAGTTAAAACAAAGTATGGTGCGGAAGCGTTTTACGAACTAAAAGATATAATAAGGAAGAAGAACACACTATATCAAATACGTGAAGTGTGAATAACACAAGTAAATAGCTCAATGATTCACTGTATTTGATATAATAAGAACACCGAAGGTATTACAAGAATTCTGCTCTCAAGTGTGTGTGTCGTGCAAAGCTTGATAGAAGAGCTCAACATGAGTCTTCTATTTATACTGTTCATCAGGGGATAAGTTCTAGACATAAAGGACTTAAAGGTACAAGACACGATCGTGGAACTACTACTAGTACAACATTAATGTAGTGCGCCGTTTTCTGCTAAAGCTGAAACCCATCAGAGTTTGACACGTGGAGTTGTCAAGGCACGCCTTGTACGAATAATCTTTAGGATCTTCGTACAGCAGAGAACGTGAGAGGCACGATGGTCTTTATCTTGATCTTCATATAAACTTCCAAGTCTTCAGTCTTCATTCCACAGAGGCTCTGTCAAGTTTGGCAGAGGCTTTGTGGCCTTGTCTTCTGTAAATGTCTTCAGTTGAGTCTTCACTTGGTCTTCTATCGGTGTCTTGGCAGAACCTCTGTCGGAGTCTATACTTAGCCAATTTCTCAATACTTCTATAAACAGTAGAAGTTGGAGCTAACAATGACCATCACACCCTCTGCACAACGCAATCTTCTACAGCAGTTCTGGTACACTACTCACCGTACCACTGCTACCTCCAGAAAAACTGGAAAGGAATACTCAGTAATCGGGTTTCAAAATGAACTGGGTGAAGGATCCATATCCCCTGTAGCCATCCGCCAGGTACTGAATCTCCCTGGCAGTACCAAAACCAACCCCTTCATTCCTCTCACTGATCCCAACACCACTGAAGGTAAGGCTGAACTGATAGCCTTCCTTGATCTCATGCCCTACTTATGGGACACAACCCGCAGTGGGGAGCCTGACGAAAAGCTTACCAAGGCACTCAAAAACAAGATGTCCGCTGAATTAAACTTCATCTTCGCCCACATCATAAGCTGCATGACGGCCAAAACAGGCTCCACTGATCAAGCCTTAAAGACTAGGGTTGCCATGGCTTATGCTCTGCTGAAAGGTATGAATGTGGACTATGCCCGCATTATCTTTAAAGACCTGATGGACCGGGTCGAAAAACCTGAACTCTCCATAATTGTTCCCTACCCGCGTTTCATCTCTGCCATCCTACAACTGGCTCTGGGCAGCCACTACCCTAGGAAGGGAGACTACAAACTCTCCCAAGTTGGCCCCAAGGTACTCGACTTCAAACCCATCGAAGGCGAGGTAAGTCTCTCTACTCTACACTCTGTTCTTCGCCCCACTTCTTCTCTTTCAGCGGCACAACCCTCCACTGGAACCCAGGCTGCTACAACCACCGCTCTTAAAAAGAGGAAACAATCTACTATCCCCCTTGGCATCCATAAGTCCAAGATTATCCACAAGGAGAAACCTCATCCTTCACAGGCTCCAGAATCAGCGATTGCCTCTTCACAGGCATCGTTTGATGATCTTGTGGTCAACTCCTCCACAACTGCAACAACCATCCCATCAACCACTCCAGAGAATCAAATCTCTGAATCTTCTATGGAACCTACCCCAACATCTTTAGCGCCTCCAAACACTGAAGAGGTCTACCTCAGCGTCTCCAACGCTGAATCTATTGCCCCACTCTTCTCAGCCACTGCTTCTTCTTCTGCTCCTTTTGTCTACACCACCTTCAGTATTTCACCAATGCTACCATCATTTCCGTAGATAGATACAAGCACCGCCATTCTTCAGAGCATGATCCGGCGAAACTTCATAGGACATGTAGGTTCCTCCACAACAATCTATGTTCGTTCATTAGAGGACGACATGTAACATTGGGGAGAAACTCACGACTTCAGCACCTTCTCCAAACCCAATCCTACATGTATCCAAACACAATCCATTCCTCTCTCTGAAACCACAACTTTTGAGCTTTCATTTGCTCACAAGTTCTTTTCTTTTTCAGGTTCTAATTTGGGGACAATCAGCTCATCCTTCACGAATAACGCTGATAAGGAGAAGAATCTCTCCACCAATATCACCACCAACACCTCGACAATCACTGATGCTGGGGAAACGCTGAAGACCATCTCCACTACCCTTGCAGAGAAAGCCAACTATGTTGATATCTCTAATCTGCAAGGGGGAGTGAAAGACCTGGAGCTCGCTTTCAACAATAACACTTCTGCGCTCCAGGATGTAAAATCAGAGGTCGCCAATCTTGCCAGTGACCAGAAGCAGCTATCCACCCAATTCACCAGTCTTAGCGGTGAAGTTGGGTCCCTGAACACCACTATAACAAACCACCAAGGTGGGGTGAGCGGTCTTTCCACAAAGGTAGATATTTTCAACTCGTTGCTCACCAAGATCCTGGAGAGGATGGAAGCACCGACGGTCCCTGTCTCCCACTTCTCTCAAAATGATCGCAAACTTTTGGGGATGACAGTGGATTTCGTCATTCTAGCTACATCTCGCATCCCTGACCTGGAAACCAGGTTAGCAACTATTGAGGTGTTAACGGCCAAGAAGACAGGGTCCCTGAGGAAACTGTTGCTGCTGATGTCGTTACTGTTACCTCCCCCCATTCAGTGGAAGAGGAGGAGAAGACACCTTAAGACTTCCCTCGAATTGTTAAGGGGGAGGAAGAAAATGTTGAAACAGAAGACCCTCCGAAACTTGATCATCCTAAGGGAACCGTAGAAGAACCCTCTCATTCTGAGGGGGAGCTAGGCGAAGACCTTCCTCATTCTCTTGCTGACAAAATCCTCAACATCGACTCTGAGGATGAGGAAGAGGATGATGAAGAGGATGAAGCGCTAGATATAGCTGATGACGAACCCTCATTCGGTCCTTCTCCTAAGGATGATGATGATGAAGATGACGATCCTTTCTGGTTTCATCCTGAAGCCATCAAAGTCCCTGCTCTAAAAGGTGTCTCCATCAACGAACCAGGGGAGAAGACCGCTGCAAAGTCTCCTGCTAAGAAAACGCAACATGGAAAAAATAAAGGCCTTGCATATGACAACTTGGCTATCCTCCTCAACAAGCCAACTTGTTAAGTATGTTATTTTTTCTTTCCATACAATGCCTCCCTCCTCTACCCATTCTCAATCTCTACCCTACTCCTCCTAAAACCTCTAAACACTTAGCCAATTCTTTCTCTATCTCCTCTACCTTCAAAATATCTAAATCAATTGATCATTTTGTTTCATCTAGTCCTCTCCCCTACTTGAGGATACCGATGAAGATCCTCCATCAACACCGCTACAAATAATCCCAGCTTTCCAAGTTGATGGTCAAATAATCCTAGTCTTTCCCATCCCAGAAGACCTTCTCTGCCTCCTCAAAGGTCAAATGAAGATGAACAAAGAAGGGAAGCAACGATGATCCAAAGATCGAAAGTCAGCGTCTCATCCCTGCACATGTCAACTGCCCGACTTCAAGGGAAATCGCTAAAAGCCTCAAGGGTGAGAAGATCCTCGCTAAACAACATAAGAGTGAGCTCGCTGATAAAAACTTCTCTCTTGAAATTGCTCAACGTTCAGTACAGGATCCTCAGCTGAAGAAATTTCCTTTCAAAGTCAAACAACGGCTGCTTAAAGATGCTGGTAAGAAGAAAGAAGAGAAAAGGAAGGTCAGCGATAACACCCTTTCCTGGTGTAAGAAGAAACTCTACTTCAGGTTGTTACCAACAAAAATAAAATAGGTAAACCTAAAGGGGAAGACTGTCAGAGGTGCTTCTATTGTCGATGTCTAGATGATCAAGGAAAATGGAGTGTCAAGAACCTGTTATATCTCAGAGTTGGAAAAACTTGGACTTAACGAATGGTTGGATATTCGGGTCATAATTCAGCGATCTCGATCAAGCTACAAGTCTTGTGTTGAAAACGCTATTAACAAGTTAATCGACCAAGTCTCCTCATCTGTTGACCTACCTATTCCAGCCATCCAACCAAAATGTACCGCTCCAAAGAAAAAGCCTCCACCATCTTCAGGTCCTATTATACGGAACGAGACTGGTGTTGACTTTTCCCGTGAAGCTGTACTTGGTACAGATGCTGATCTTTCAGGACTTGACATCTCACTACCTCCCGCTGAAGAATTTGAAGCTGGAAAGGTACTCGGTGAACCTTATGGCATATTCTTTCTTGACTACTATGGTCGCAAGTGCTTTCAACGCCTATCTGAGTTACCCATCGTTGTTATCGAACAACTCAGAGACCTTTTGTACTGGTGTGATCGCACCTTCCTTGGAAGACTCATCAAACCCCAGATCTACCGTGAAGCCAAACGAAGACGGGATCAGGGAATAACAATCCTTGATTGGATGATTCCACAGACTGACACCCTTGATGTTGGTTCCCGTTTTGCTTATACAAGATTGTCAGATCTATTAGTTCGAATTTATGTTTGATGCGGAAGCGTATTTGAATAACTAACAGATATGATTGATAGATTTAGAACATAATTTAAATAAACAGCGAACAGGAAATAATATCTCAAAGTTTACTGAATATATATATTAATAACAGATTCAAGAACAGTGAGTAAGCAAAGCTTTTAAAACAAATATGACTCTCAAAGTGTTTAAAGTTATGTGTTCTTGTGATGTTTTTCTCTCTTGAATTCTTGTTTCGATTGTTCGATTGATCGATCGATGGATAGGAAGAACTCAACATGAGTCTTCCTTATATACTACTCTAAGGGGACCATAAAGCATATGCTACTATTCACAAAGGACGGTATGAATAGTTGGACGGATGGCATGAACAGTTGGACGTGATGTATTGCATTTATTGCAGCAGACGTCTATTATGTACTAAGCCCTATTGAATCCAACCAGAGTTTGACACGTTGCAGTTGGACAGGGCATGCTACCATGCAAGTTGATGAACAGGTCCTGTAACAGTAGCAAGATATTATAAATATCTTTTAAGTCTTTGTTGAAGACCGCAGTGGCTCTGTGAAGTGCCACATAGGTTCTGCGGTTTGGTCCTTAGAAGAGCAGTCTTCACCGGATTCCGAGTCTTTGGTCTTCTTTGCGCGTATGACATAGCTTCTGTAGGGCGCCTCTTTAGCTTCTGTAGCTTCTTGACCTTGATCTCTCGGTAAGTTCGGCAGAGCCTCTGTAAGAGGCTTTCTTCACTTAGCCTATTTTTCAGTACTTCTAAATACTTCTATGATTAGGAAGATTGAAGCTAACAATCTCCCCCTAAGTAGTGAAAAATAAAAAATTTAACTTGAGTTTAGTTAGGCTAAGTTAGATAAGACAGAGGTTAAACAATACCTTGAAAGTTCTTTCATTCAGAAATATGCTAGAGGCATTTTACATTTGAGTACAATGAAAGATAAACTTTTGACTTGGTTTGCAGAGATTTGAGGTTTGAGAATCAGATTTTGGCATCTTTGAAATCGTTGTAGCTTCTGTTGTCTCTTCCGATTCTTCTGATCTCTTTGTAGAAACTGATGAAAATATTTGCAGCATCTCTATCCATTTTCTCTGTACCTCTGTATTTTACAAGGTGTGCTCTGAACTTGTTTAGAGTACTAGTTGCGTACTTCTGACAATCCATGCACACAAATAGTTTGATTTCGCCTTGTGGGTTTTGAAATACTAACCCGAATCTTGGTTCTGTAATGATAGAGTTGGGCACGGTGTTGGGTGGGCAGCGATCTTCTGGTGGTCGTAAATTTAGATGTTTGAGACCAAGATCCTTTCCCAGTTGAAAATCTATCATACTGAAGATCAGAAGCTTTTCCCTCATTGCTTTTCTTAATACTTGATAAGCTCTGGTGTTTGCCTCTGTGTTGTAGTTGTCCTTTGTCCATTTCAGAAGGTCAGGTAGATCATAAGGATTGATATTTCTTAGGTCAGCATCAGCGAAGGTGGTTTCTGAATTGTCTTCTCTTCTCACTTTGTAAAGATTATACCTGACCCTTGGATAGGTTCTTGTAAAGGAGAACTTGCAGAAGATTACCTTTTTGATCTTGTAGATTGAGAAGACATTTGCTTTGGTTCTTGGCTTTATCCTTGTGAAGATGTTCTCAAATTCTTCTCTGATCCTTGAATCTGTCACATGATCTGTTGGATGATTGGTCTGAAAGGTTTGTTTATAGATGTATTTGTATACCACTTCTTCCATCTCTTCATGTGTTGGACCAGGTTGTGGTACTTGTCTTCTGAGACTTTCCATCTTTTGAACAATTTCTGCAGCTCTGCCAGTTAGAGGAATGTCTGTCAGAGGCTTTAATCCATATACCCAGTCCTCTTCTTCAGGCTTTGGAGTTTGAAAGGCATCAAAGGCGCTCTTCATCAATTTCTCTGTAGGCTTGGGCAATTATTTCTTTTTCTTGGGCTCTTCTGTCAGTATTGCTTTGCCCTTGTCTTTGGCTTTTGGAGGTGCAGAACCTGTTTCTTCTGTAGGTTTGGAGGTTGGTGCTTCTGTTGCCTTGATGGTTGCCTCTGTAGGTTTTGACACTTGTGTTTTAGAGGACTTTTGTGGCGATGGTTCTGTTGGCTTGAGTTGCTCTGTAACCTCTGTTGGAGGTTCTTTGGTGACTTCTTCTGTGAGCTCTTTTTCTGTTGGTGAAGATTGGACATCGAATCTTCTTGCCATTTTGAAAGCTAATGTGAACCTGTGCCTTTCTTCTTCTCTCTGCGACATTCGATCAGACATTGTATTGTGCATCTTTCTCAGAATAGAAAAAGCAGAGGTCGTTGCTCTTTTTGGTTTGGTGGCAATCGACTTTCTTCTTGGTATGGTTTGGGGTTTTTCTGTTGATTTTGTTGAAGGACTCTTTTCCAAGTTGATTACCACAGGGGTGGTTGTTGCCTCTGTGGTATGCTGATCAGCTTCTGGAATATTGGTTTCTTCAGGAGTTGATTCCACAGGGATGGGTGTTGTCTTTGTGGTCTGTTGATTTTGTTGTTGATCTTGGGTTTGTTCTGGAGGGGCTTGACTGATTGGTTTTGCTGCGATTGGTGGAGCTTGTATTCCTCTGGTCGTAGCTTTCTCCCTTATATTCTCCCCCTCAGGATTATCTGATGGACTAGGATGGTCATCATCAGAATCATCCTGGCTTTTATCAGAAGTACCCTCTGCTCTGCAGGAAGCTTTGGGTTTCTTTGGTAGTTCTGGTCCTGCGGCCATCAACTTCGCACATATATCATCACAGAGGCCGAAAAGAGTTGCAAGCTCTGCTTCTGTGTTGAAGCGCATTCTACCGACACTTTTTCTGAACTCTTTGACGTAGTTGGCCGAGCTCTGTTAGATGTGATCTGGTCATGTAGTCTTTAGGCTGCATTATTGTAGTGTTGCGCATTGCCTCTTCTTGAACATTTTGCAGAGCCTTATGTAGTTCTGCAGGTGTGATGCTCTGTGATTTGTTGGATTGCTTGTTCATTTGTTCAAGGAAATGTTTTACTGATTCCTTGAATGCAGAAGTTGCAGCTATTCCAAAATCTTTAGCAGCAGAAGTGGCTGTAGTTGTGGCAGTTGTTTGAGCAGAAGATTTCATCTCTGTGATGGCTGTTTTCACCTCTGTGGACAAATTGTCCATTTTGGTGTTCAGATTCAGCATGGCCGTTGATGTTTTCTCTGCAAAAGATGTGAAAGAGCTTTGCAACTCTTTCATGGTTTGGTTCACAGAGGTGACAAGGGTTTGGAACTCATCCCTTGATACTTGTGTCCCTGGTGTAACCTCTGGAGGAACACATTCGTCCACAGAGTGAGTCCCTGCTCCTGGGACACCTTCGTTCACCCTTGTTTGTACGTTGGGGGTGGAAGGATTTCCATCTGATCTTCGAGCAGAAGCATCTAGTGCTTCAAACTCTACAGAAGTTCTGTGAATGACATTGTCTAGATCCACTTCAGAGGTGGGTACTAGATTATCCTTCTGTTGACTCGGAGACTTGTCTAGAGTCTCTTCGTCGTTGTGCTCACTACTTCTCTCTGAAAGAAGGGTTGGCCCTATTTCGTGCGTGGCAGAAGAAACGAATTCCTCTGTAGGGTGTTCTAGTGTGATCTGGGGCGATTGATCACGAACTATAGGTGAGTCTCTTTGATGAGACTCCCTAGGAATGGATTCCCCGGTTTTTGTGGGCGCAGAAGTCGAAAGAGTGACTTCTGGCTGGTTGGGTTGGGTTTGGATCGAGTTGTGCTGCTCTATTTCAATAACTCCTTCTGCAGCTAGACCTGCGTAGTTAGATGTGTGGGTTGCACTGGGAGGGGGTGAGGGATGTGTGCCTTCTTCATCTTCGGCATCTTTTTCTTTTACATTTTTTTTCCTCCAGATGTTTCTACCCTATCCTCTGTTGAAGTTCTTTGCTCTGTGCCTAAGAAGTCATACATTTAATGAGAGCCGTATAACTTCATGACATGTGGATGATAGAGACCTTTTCGTATCCAGACAGCTTCTTCTTCGTCTGAATCTACCTCTGAGACCTCCATTCTTGTCTTTGTTACTTCATCTCTATTCCACTAATCTTCTGTTTGTCCTATTTCTTCTGAAGCTGGGCTTGGACTCCTTCTGTGAACGTCCAATCCTTGCTGAATGAAGGGGTTCTGTAGAATAATAGGTGTCTCAGCTGATTGATCTATGGGTGTTTGATCATCTTCTTGCAGATGTGTGTCAATGCCGGAAATAGAGAAGTATTGTTCTTCTAGGGAATGGTGGTCGAGAGGTTGTGCCGTCCACCCTGCTGTATTTAAAGTGTTGGCAATGTCGGGGTTCTGTAGGAAATCGTTAATGTTTCCTTGGTGAGCAAATTGATCTGGGGATTGATGGGGCGATTGATATCCCTCTTCTGTCATTTCTTCTTCTGCATATCTTCTTCTTCTGCAGTTCTTTCTTCTTCGATTGCTTCCTCTTCTATGGTAACCAATTTCTCAAGTGATTTACCATGCTTCTTTTTGGTTTTCCTCCCCTTAGGTTTTGGTGCCCCTTCCTCTGTGGTTTTTGATTTTCTTTTCTTCTTCTGTTTTGGAGAAGAGGGAGGAGCAGAGGAGCCAATTTCTGTGGCATGAGGAGGTGAAGGTTGATCTTCTGCAGCGCTTGTAGAGGTGCCTTCTGCAGTTTTCCTCCTTTTTGATTTTGGAGTAGAAGCAGAAGATTTTGAAGAGGACTTCTTTCCCATGAGCTCTGCACGTTTGGCTATGAAGCTAAGTTGAATAGCCATGTGTTTTACTAATTTGTTATCTTTTTCTTCTTGAGTGGAAAGAGGTTCTGCAATCATTGTTCCTAGGGGGACACCTAAACGCGGGGGTGTCATAGGACTCGGTTTAGGAGTTCTATGATCGCGTATATACTCTTTCTTAAGGGTTTTATTCGAGGCATACTTCAGAAGTTTCTTTGACAAAGGTCTGCAGTGTGTGTAGCCATCTACATGATCAGTGGGAATATTTTTGCTCATTGGGAACTGTTTGGGAATTGGCCCTTCCATTGGCCATTTCTGTATTAGCAACAGAGGTTCGAACAAGACTCCCAGTATTCTTTGGAATTGCAGAGGTGGTAGAAACTTAGGATCGTTCTCTTTGACCCTTCTTGTGTTGTTCTTTCTGTCGATGGTGTTAATGATTTCTTGCATCATTATGGTCGCGTAATCCAGTGGGAGATCATAGTAAACCCCATACATGATGGTTAATATCTGATGTGAGCTCTGGTCAATACTGCCTATCTTCCCTGTCAGGCATCTGTTAAGAATTGAGAACAAGGTGTTCCACAGAGGTGGTAATCTGCCTCTGCGGAAGTCATTTCTCTTCCTCAGTGGTGTGTTGTACCCAAGCATTTCTAGGAAACGACAGATCTCGTCGTCTGTTGGTTGCTCTGCATACTTCTTTAATCCAAGAAGACCTCTTGTTGGTAGGTTGAATTCAAGTGAGAACATTGTTCTATTGAACTTGATTTCCAGATGCTCAGATTTGTCGGGTCTTGAAATGTATCCTTTGATAAGAGAATCATCTTTATCAAATCGGCAACTTTGCCAAAACTGGTTCAGATATCTTACTGGAATTTTCTTTGGGGTTCTTGAGAGTAAAGGGAAGAGGATATGATTTTCCATTATGTTTAGAAGAATGGCATGGGCTTCGCCGAAAGCAGTGGGTGAGGGGACCAAATAGCAATTGTTGGATTTGATTGGTAGTACTTTTTCGAAATGATCCTTTGCTATGAAGTTTTGAAGATGTGTGGTTGGAGCAAAGTTTGTTGAATCGCCGGAATCTTCTAGTTCAATGTTTTGGGCAGGGTTGGGGTTTTCTGAATGTTCAAAATGAGCAGGTGAATGTTCTGGTGAGGTCGCCGGAGAGTGTGCAGGGGAGATAGCTTGAGAAGATGAAGCCATTTGGTACTGAGAATAAGAAATTTGCAGGTTTCGCCGGAGAAGAATGAGAGTTTGTAAAAAGTTTATGAGAGGGTAAGCTTGGTTTTTATAGGAGGGTAAAACGGTAGAATTCGAAAGAGTAAAATATATGGTAATGGATTAAAATTTGGAATCTGAACTCAAGTTAGAACGACGGGTTCAACTTTCCACAGAAAACGTTCCATGTACGCCCAATGAAAATGGGACACGTAGGCCATGTTAGAGGATGACAGGACGTCGTGCGCGGCCCATTAATGCTAGGCGCGTGGGGTTATTCTTAGCCACATGTAATTCACTCTCAGTAAAAGTAACCGTTATTACTACAGAAATGCTCAAGTAACAGATTGACAAAACTTCTGTAGTTTACAGAAGTTCTGTGATTTTGAAAATCTTTAATGTGTATCCCTTTCTCATATATCTCATTGTTATCATGACTTCTGTGGGGTTCCTTTTTAACCAAAACATTTTGTAAAGGCATTGGAGAGGATCAAATAGGATTTTTAGTTAAGAGTTTTTACCCGCAGAGGTTTTGTGGCTCTGTTGGAACTTGCAGAAGCTCTGGGAGGGCCAGCAGAAGCTCTATGAGGGAAAAAATCTCATAACGAAAATTCTATTAACTTTTCTGATCATCCAATTTTTGATCTGTTTTAAGAGATATTTTTTGGACATATTTGAAAGTTGGTGTCCGAAAAAATTGTTATGGAAAAAGTTTTGTTCGAGAAGCTCATGGTGAGTCTGTTTGGTTTCCGAGATAACATTCCAAAAGATCGATAGAGGTTAAAGTTGCGATCTCAGAGCATATTTCTGGCAGAGCTTCTGTTGAGCTCAGCAAAAGCTCTATGACCTTAAATTTCTCATAACTCAAATTTTATGAAACTTTTTGATCTTTTGATTTTTGAAATGTTATCCACAGTATATTTAGGACATATTTGACAATTTGTGTCCTAGAAAACTGTTTTCAAAAACCTTTTGTGCGAGAGACATACCTTTTGGTTCTTCTTTTCTCGGCAGTGATGTCTGACTTCTGTCGATATAGATTCATTTACATTCTTCTTTGGCTTTCCCTTGAAAGTTTTACCTCTGTAGATCATTTCAGGATCCCTTTTTGCTCCCCCTTGATCTAATCACCTCTGTAGATCAGGAATTTTCCTTTTGCTCCCCCTTGACCTATGCTTGGATCAAAGAATGATAAGTTTTGCATAGAACATAGGTCATATTTTCCAGAGGTTCTGTAGGGGTTGTCAGAGGTTCTGAGTAGACTTACAGAAGCTCTGTGATTTTAAGAACTATTTAAGATTGAGAACTTACATACAGAAATAAATTAATTAAAGCAAAAATAATTAGAAATATATACATATTTACAGAAGATAAAGCTATACTTACAGAGGATTTTTACGTCATATTGATCATTCCTAACTTACCCACCAAGAAATTGAATCTTTTCTCGTCTAAAGCTTTGGTGAATAAGTCCGCGAGTTGGTATTCTGTGGGCACAAAATGCATCTCGATTGTACCGTATTCAACATGATGTTTCAAGAAATGGTACCTTATATCGATATGTTTGGTTTTTGAGTGTTGCACAGGATTGGCAGAGATAGCAATGGCACTCTTGCAATCACAGAAGATAGGTATTTTGAATAGGATGTGGCCGTAGTCTTTTAGCTGAGTCTTCATCCATAGAACCTGAGAACAACAGCTAGCAGCAGCAACGTATTCAGCTTCTGCAGTGGATGTTGAGACACAATTTTGCTTTTTGGAGGTCCAACTGACTAGTTTACCACCTAGGAATTGACAACTCCAAGAGGTACTCTTTCTGTCGAGCATTCATCCTCCATAGTCTGAATCTGTATAAGCTTTAAGACTAAAACCAGAGTTTTGTGGATACCAGAGACCGAGATTTTTTGTCCCCTTTAGATATCTAAAGATTCTTTTTCACAGCATCATAGTGTGATTTCTTTGGATTAGCTTGATAACGTGCACAAAGACATGTGGCATGCATAATGTCAGGTCTGCTTGCAGTTAAGTATAACAGAGATCCAATCATGCCTCTGTAGAGAGTGCATTCTACAGAGATGCCATCTGGATCTAAGGATAACTTATTTCCAGTGGCCATTGGAGTTTTCATTGCAGAGGTATCAGAGAGGCTATACTTGAAAAGAATGTCAGAGACATATTTGGCCGGATTTATAAAAATTCCCTCTGATGTTTGTTTGACTTGGAGTCTGAGGAAGAATGTTAGTTCTCCCATCATACTCATTTCAAACTCACTCTGCATGAGTTTTTCAAAACTTTTGCACTCTTCTGTGTTAGAAGACCCAAAAATTATGTCGTCCACATAGATTTGTACAAGCATTATTTCACTGTTTTTACGTTTATAGAATAAGGTAGTATCTGTTGTACCTCTGTCGTAGCCATTTACTAGAAGAAATGTAGAAAATCGTTCGTACCATGCTCTTGGAGCCTGTTTCAGTCCGTACAGAGCCTTTTCAAGGTAGTATACATGCCTTGGGAACTTTGAGCTTTCAAACCCTGGTGGCTGATTTACGTAAACCTCTTCTTGGATTTCACCGTTGAGAAAAGCTGATTTTACGTCCATCTGATAGACTTTAAAACCTCTGTGGGCTGCAAAGGCTAAGAATATTCTTATTGCTTCGAGCCGTGCGACAGGAGAAAAAGTCTCATCGTAATCTATGCCTTCTTCTTGTCTATAACCCTTGGCCACTAATCGTGCTTTGTTTCTGATGACCACTCCATCTTCATCCTTCTTATTTCTGTAGACCCACTTAGTCCCAATGGCCTGTTTCCCTCGTGGCAGAGGTACTAAAGTCCATACTCTGTTACGCTCAAACTGCAGAAGTTCTTCTTGCATGGCGTCTACCCAGTTTGGGTCATCTAGTGCTTCAGAAATCTTCTTTGGTTCTATCACACTAATAAAATTTGTAAAGAAACAAAAATTAGCAGTGGCAGACCTGGTTTTTACTGAGTCAGAAGGTTCTCCGATTATTTGGCTTAGAGGATGGCTTTTTGTCCACTGAGTGGTGCGAGGAAGATGGTCATCAATGTCATCGAACCTTTCTTCAGAAGCTTCTTGTGGATCTTCTTCTTGTATAGCCTCGGTCGTTCTTCTTACCTTGGTAGAAGATTCTACCATTTGTGGAATGATTGGTAGGAGTGGTGGTGGAGTTTGTTCCTCTGAGGACGTATAGTCTTGGTCCTCAATTACCTCTGTAATTGGTTCTTCTGTGGATTGTGGAGTTTGTTTTTCAGCAGCTTCTGTGGTCGTTTTTCTTGATGTTTCATCTTCTACACTTTCTTCTTCGGCATTTGCATCTGTAGTATTTATAGAAGAAGATGAAGCATTATTTGGACCAGTTAGAGTCATACCTGTAGGATTTTGTCCAACAGAGGATGGTTCTTCAGAAACTCTGATGGTTCCAACAGAAGGATCAATGTCATCGTGGAACATCTCTAAAAATAGAAGATTCAAGTCTTCTTTCGTTTGCGAGATGCCAGAGGTTTCTCTTTTAAGTTCGAGTTTTGAACGGATTTGCTCAGAAGTCATTTGGAAAGAATCATCAAAAGAAACATTGATACTTTCTACGATTTTGCGAGATCTTGTAAGGTATACTCTGTAGGCTTTGGAAGTGGCAGAGTATCTAATGAATTTTCCTTCGTCAGCTTTTACTTCAAACAAAGCATTTACATCCAAACACATGGAAAAACTTGATGTTTGGCCGCCTTTTGTTGATCAGTTCGTAAGGAGTCTTGATGTGTCTTTTCACAATGGTTGACCGATTTTGTGTGTAACAAGCGGTAGAAATTGCTTCTGCCCAAAAGTTCATCGGTAATCCGTATGCTGATAGCATAGTTCTTGCGGCCTCCATGAGCGTTCGATTCTTCCTTTCGACTACGCCATTCTGCTGTGGAGTGCGTGCGGCAGAGAAGTTCTGTGATATTCCTTCTGTAGAAAGATAGGCTTCAATGACAGAGTTTTTAAATTATGTGCCATTGTCACTTCTTAACTTCTGTATTCTGCATTCATAAAGAACTTGGATTCTTTTCATTAGATTAATCAAGATGATTGGAACATCCGATTTCTTTCGAACAAATTCAACCCATGTGAAGCGCGAATACTCATCAATTAAGACAATTATATATTTCTTGCCACCTAGGCTCTGTATGGCAATAGGACCGCAGAGGTCAACATGAAGCATGTACAGAGGCCTAGTGCACGACACATCTGTTTTGCCTCTGTGGGAAGCTCTTCTGAGTTTTCCCATCTCACAGGCAGAACACAAGTGATCCTTATTAAATTTAACATTAGGCAAACCTTTAACTAGATCATGTTTCACCAATTTATCCAAGGTGTTAAAGTTCAAGTGACAGAACCTGTTATGCCATAACCAGGCTTCTTTACTTTCGCAAGCTACAAGGCAAACTTTGTCCTTGGTTGTTGAACAAAAGTTCATTAGATACAGATAACCTTTTCTTTTGGCTCGCAGAAGTTCCATTCCTGTGTCTTCACTTTGCAGAGAGCAGAAAGTCCTTTTGAACAAGACATCAAATCCTGTATCACGGAGTTGACTTACACTGAGTAGGTTGTGTTTAAGGCCATTCACATATGCAACTTTGTATACAGAGACGTTTTCCTTCTGTATGACTCCATAGCCTTTGATGTGTCCCTTCTTGTTGTCTCCAAAAGTTACAGATCCACCATCGTGTGTTTCTTTGTACGTGGATAGTAAACTTCTGTCGCCAGTCATGTGCCTTGAGCATCCGGAGTCAAGATACCAAATTGGCACATACCGCTTCTGTAAGATAATCACAGAGACTTAGGTACCCATATCCATATGGGTCCAATATTGTTAGAATTTTTCAAGTTTGCCTTAGCATTCTTGAAATACATTTTATCTTTTGTAGAAAGATCAGATTGTATCTCTCTAGGTTTTGACTTTGGATTTTAGTGGAGAGTAAGCAATCTGGACTTGAGAAGTGATTTTTCAATCTGAACATAAGATCAAAACAATGACAGTATTTAATATGAGACGTGATTTGTTTGAACTTTTCATTGAATTCAATGAACTGAGTCACAGAGGCATTACATTCGTTCTTAACATTAGATTTCCTATTACAAAAAGATCTATGAATACTAGAATGTTTTTTGCAAAAATCTTGTTTAGGTCCTGCCTTATGTGAGTCTCTTCTGTGGTGAACGTCTGTCTTCACTGTCACAGATGAAAGATATTTGTTAGCTTCAGGCCTTAAAGGTTTTGAAAATTTTGAGCTTTTAGGATTTTCAGAGGCCTTTTTCAAATTATCAAGCTCTGTAGAGGTTTTGACTTGTATACACATTTTTAGAAAATCTGGACAGATAGGTATCTCTGTGATTTTCTCTTTTGGAGAAATTGTTCTGTTAAGAACCTCAGAGGAGAATTTAACATCCTCTGTGTCACAGTGAATTATCCCTGATTTAGAACCAGTCTCTGAGTCGTCAGAGGATGAATCGTCCTCATATACAGAGGTTGAGTCATTTCTTTCGACAGGGGCTGGATTTTCTGAGCATGTATCGTACGAGTTTTCTTCCTCTGTAGAAAAACTTTCATAGATGGCAGAGGTTTCAGATGAGATCTCTTCAGCGAGAATTTGATCTATAGAAGATGTACAGAGATTTTCTAAAACATTTGATTTCAAAACTTCCAAAATTTCTTTTTCAATTGATCTTTTAAGATTTTCTTCTGAAAAGATGGGTTTAAACTCAGGAGCTTTTGCAGATAATTTCTTTTTGACATCTATCATACAGACAAAAGCGACCTGTGTTTGAGTCTCTGGTTTACCAAACTTAAAGATACCAATCTGATCTTGTGTTTTCAGATATTTCTTTGGTTTGATTCCTCTATTGACAGAGGTTGAAGATGATGAATCTGTGTTTTCAAACCACACATTGATCATCTTCGTATGTTTCCTCAAGTGAGGTTCTTCAGAGATTTTAACCCTTTTACTTACAGAGAGTAAGTTTGGAAAAATTGGTTTATTTGTTTTTCCTACCACAAACAGAGAAGACAGAGGTTTAAGTCTTTTGCCTTCAACACCTAGAGTAATATCATCGTACCCTATACCTCGTCTTCCTATTTGTGAGTTTACTTTCTCATACACCTTCTGTGCATCTTTATAGTTTTTAAGTAAAACCTCTCTTCTGAGTATATCTTGCCAAAGTACCTCTCTCTCTTTTTGAAAGTATTCTTTGTTAGCTCTTATGTCAGTTGTTTCACTCCTAGAAACTGAAAGCTCTTTAGTTTTGACTTTTAAAGCAGAGGTTAATTCAGAAATTTGCCTTTTTAAAGGATCTACATTTTTGCTCCAATATTTTTCTACTCTTTCCTTTTCTTCAAAATTTTTGGCTTTTTCTTGAGTGAGAAGCCTTACTTCTCTCTCATTAAAGGTGAGTCTTTTCTGAATACTTTCATTTATCTCTTTGAGTTCAATCAGTTCAATGTTAAGTCTAACTGAATCATTTTCTACATATTTAATACAAGAGGTAGAGTTTGAAATGGATACCTCATTGTCAGTGCCCGAGTCGACTTCTGCCATGCCACAGAACAGGGCATTGGTGGTGAATTCATCATCAGAGGTAGAGTCTGACTCGAAGTCCTCCTTATTTGCTTCAGAATGCCCTTTGTTCGCCATTAGGGATTTTTGTGCATAATATTCAGCCTTCTTTTTGTAAAAAGCTGAGTCCTTATGTGGGCGATTTTTTCTACTTCTGCAATCTTTTGCGAAATGACCTGGCTTGCCGCAGTTGAAGCAACCTTGGGAGGTGTTTCCAGTTTGATCGTCGGACTTCTGTTGGTCTCCACCTTTCTCTGTTCGGCATTCGTTTGCATAATGACCAGGCTTACCACATTTGTAGCATTCTTGTGTGTGGCCTACCTTGTCATCTGACCTCTGTCGGTCATTTCCTCTGTAGTTTCTGTCGCTCGACCTCTGTCGGTCACTTCTGTAGTCTGACCTCTGTCGGTCACTTGATTCTTCTCTTCTTTCATCATCTCTTCTATCTCTCTGGTTGTCTCTGCTATATCTGTCATTTCCAAAATTTCTTTGGTTACCTCTGAACTCTCTTGTCAATAGAGCCAATGATTTAGCTAATGACGCAAGAGTTATTTCTTCCTCTATCAGCTCGTCTTCTTCGCTACCAACCATCACTATCTTCTTCTTCTCCTTCTTCTTCTCCTCTGTTGCTCTCTCATTTCTTGGTCTCTCTGTAGCCTCTGTTGATTTACTAACCAATGCGTATGGTGCAATGGCTATTGTTTTAGCCTGTGCTATTTGAGGCTCTTGTGCAGCTAGTGTTCCATAGAGATCAGAGAGTGTCCATGAGTCTAGATCTTGGTTTGTTTGTAAAGACATAGACAGTTGAAGCCACTCATCATTCCGACTCTTTAGAAACATGACGTTATTTTCTTCCGAGGTTCTGTGAATGCCAGACTTTCTACATTTGTTTATGAGAGAGTTGAACCTATCGTACGTTGTTTGCAGAGATTCTGTTGCAGAGGCTCTGAATGCATGATATTCATTTATGTATTGTGCCCTTCGGTTCTTCTGTGTTTTAGCACCCCCTTCCAACTGTCTTTCTAATTCTTTCCAAAGATCGTGCGCAGTTTCGCATGCATCTAAGGATTGAAAAAGCTCGTTGGGGATAGCCATTATCAGGATTCTTTTTGTTTGCTGTGCAACTTCATCTTCTGCCTTATCTTCATTGGACCATTCTTCTTTTGGTTTTGGTTTTTGATGTTCAGGGATTTCTGGAGATTCAGCAGTAGCTGGTACTCGTGGTACTGCTATCATGGGAACAGGAGGAAGGTTGTAAAGATATTGTACTAGATTTTTTTCAGTACCCTCAAAGAAATGAACCATTCTTATCTTCCATTGAGGATTCTCATCTCGTAGGAGAGTAGGAGGCTTGGTGAGTGAACCAGCAGTAAAGAAGTTATTTGTATTTGTCATTTTTAAGGTTCTGAAAAGATAGTATGATTTAAAGAGTATGAGTCTGAAGATCTGGAAAGTTTTCTGGGTTTGAACAGTTCCCAGAGTACACTTTAATGGAGTTTTAACCTAGAGATGAGGAATAGGAAAAAAATGATTTCTATCACTAATCTTGTAAAAACGAGGATCACTTGATATTGATAATCAAGCTTTGCTCTGATACCAATTGTTGGTTCCCGTTTTGCTTATACAAGATTGTCAGATCTATTAGTTCGAAATTATGTTTGATGCGGAAGCGTATTTGAATAACTAACATATATGATTGATAGATTTAGAACATAATATAAATAAACAGTGAACAGGAAATAATATCTCAAAGTTTACTGAATATATATATTAATAACAGATTCAAGAACGGTGAGTAAGCAAAGCTTTTAAAACAGATATGACTCTCAAAGTGTTTAAAGCTATGTGTTCTTGTGATGTTTTTCTCTCTTGAATTCTTGTTTCGATTGTTCGATTGATCGATCGATGGATAGGAAGAACTCAACATGAGTCTTCCTTATATACTACTCTAAGGGGACCATAAAGCATATGCTACTATTCACAAAGGACGGTATGAATAGTTGGACGGATGGCATGAACAGTTGGACGTGCTGTATTGCATTTAATGCAGCAGACGTCTATTATGTACTAAGCCCTATTGAATCCAACCAGAGTTTGACACGTTGCAGTTGGACAGGGCATGCTACCATGCAAGTTGATGAACAGGTCATGTAACAGTAGCAAGATATTATAAATATCTTTTAAGTCTTTGTTGAAGACCGCAGAGGCTCTGTGAATTGCCACAGAGGTTCTGCGGTTTGGTCCTTAGAAGAGCAGTCTTCACCGGATTCCGAGTCTTTGGTCTTCTTTGCGCGTATGACATAGCTTCTGTAGGGCGCCTCTTTAGCTTCTGTAGCTTCTTGACCTTGATCTCTCGGTAAGTTCGGCAGAGCCTCTGTAAGAGGATTTCTTCACTTAGCCTATTTTTCACTACTTCTAAATACTTCTATGATTAGGAAGATTGAAGCTAACACTTGACGAACATTTCTTCAAGGAAGAACTTGAATAGCTGATAGGATCACCTTTTGTATTCTTCTATCTTATCCGCTTGTAAACATTTGTACTTGTAATTATTTTTCACTGTACTTGTAATTTTTCAACTTCCCTTATAATCTTGTATTTAAGAAGTATTGAAAAGTTTCAGTGAAGTACTTTACCCCATCTGTACTAGAAAAGATCCATGAAAACAGTTAATGGGACACACACTTTATGAGTCCTTTTATCCATATGTTTTTAACTTAGCAATTTTCCTTTATTTCTTTGTCATCATCAAATAGGGGGAGATTGTTGATCCAAACCCTTCAGTGATTTGATAATGACTCTCAAAACTACTTAGTGAAAATTGTAACTAAACAATATGTATCAGTGTGTCACCATCTATGAAATTATACTAAGTCTGTTTAGTATCTCTGATGGAAAACACATGCTTTAATTTATACTTCAGCGATGCATGTACATCAGTGAGCCCTGAGCCTGTTCAGTCTCACTGATGATCGCTGATAGTTTCATTTGTAATTGTTTGCTTATGATCCCTGAAGACAAGATTCGCGACAACTGAGTTCAAAGCTGAAATCGAAGACCAAGCTGACAAACAAGTGACTAAGTCTACTAGTGACCTGATGCGGATATCAGCGAAGCCAAGACTTGTCCATTTCACGCGAAGTTTCAAGTAGGAGACTTTAGTGAACGCTGAACTTTATAATTCACTGATAAAGATCTACTCAGCGATCGCTGATCATGAAACCTGTTTACAAGTTACTTTTGTCTTATCTCCTTGCACGCCATACGATTTGTTAGAACGGGCACCCCTTTTGTCCAGGATCATACAAACCACTCTGCAACTACACTGTTCATCAAGCGACCACTAGGATGTTTGCTAAAGTTAAATTCATGCAACCAACCAGACGCTGCCACATGTATAGTTGTACTGACTTGCATTTAATGCATGCAGTATAAATATGAAACTCTTCTTCATTTTTAAAGAGCCTAGCCTTTCCTCGTTGAACTACTTTGTTCAAGAAAAACTCTCCTTAGGTTTTCTTATTTTCTCTCTATTATTTCTAGTGCAAGAAATCTGTGTGTTTCTCATAGTTTGTTTAGATTAGGTTTTATACTTGATCTTATTCCGCAACAAACTGTAAATTATTTGATATATATCAATAAACAATTTAGAAAGATAAAAATTTGTGTTTGTATTCAACCCCCCCCCCCCCCCCTCTACAAACTTGTATAACCCTTCGGGACCAACAGGTTGCATTCGAACCGATTCAGTTACCTTGGAACCGAAGTCGTCTCATTGGTCGACACATGTCCATTTGGTTATCTTAAAGTTTAAAATTTAAATTTACGCACTAAACTCAAATTTTTGGGGCAAACTATTTGGGTAAAAAAACACACACCTCACGACCGATGCAAGAAACCAAATGAAGACTACAATCAAGCGCATTCAAGGAAAACGATCATAACTAAAGACCACAATCAAGCGGATTTATTATCCAAAACCGTTATCTGCATTTATGGAAGACATTAAAGACATCGTATCCTATATAATTCAAGCTCAAAGCTTCACTTGCGGACACACAATTCCAAGAAGCATTACGAAGCTCTCAAGAGATTACTTATATTTTTCCATGAAGAAACTCACGACAAAGCATTTTCACATACGACCCACGATAGATTTTTACAATTAAGTTTATTTCTTCTGTTATTGTAGTCTATTGTAATCATGACACTTGTTACTAAATGACGTTGTTCCTGTTTGACGCCCTTAGGGCACCATCAACATCTACCGTCGACTGCGGTTTTTACCCTCGACGTGGTTTTTCGCGTCACCAAATTCTGATGTCTTTTTTTACTTTTATTATCTGTCGTACGATTTGTCGTGAAATTCCTTTATTTAGTTGTTAAATGTCCACACCAACTTTAAATCTTCTTTTGGACGATTTTTAGCATTAACAATCTTGCGACCATCATTTTAAGTGGTGGTCGTGGTCTCGAGCATAGGAGATCGTCAGGACCTTATCTTAATACAAGACATGTCAGTATTGTTCGTCTTCATGTTTCTCTCGTCGGTCAAGACTTGTGAAATTTGTCTCAAACAGCGATTCCAAGTATTCTTTCAATATATATAGTACTTGTTGATGGTCGCTTGTCCATTCGAAACCCCTGTTTTTTCTCAAAACATTGTAAAATAAGTGACACTGGATACTGGATACTGGATACTGACAATTTCTTTAATTGGGTCGGGGTTTGCTTTGATCCGCGACATTTCACCATATGCCCCAAGAACTTTCCAGCGTGCACACCGAAGGAGCATTTCCCCGGGTTCAACTTCATCTTGTATTCCTTGAGGATGTTGCACGACTGCTTGAGATGGTCGATATGATTTGTTGCCAGTTTTGACATGATGAGCATGTCGTCGATATATACTTCCATGGTGTCGCCTAGATGTTTTTAAACATCTGCTTGACTAGTCGTTGATACGTCGAACCTGCATTCTTAAGACCAAAGGGCATGACTTTATAACAATAAATACCTTTGTGTATCATAAACGTCTTCTTTTCTTGGTCGTTGGGATGCATGAGGATCTGGTTGTAGCAGGAATATGTGTCCATGAAAGTCAGTAGTTCATGTCCTGCCTTCGCATCTACCATTGCGTCCATATGTTGCTGGGGGATGGGTATTTAGGATTGGCTTTATTGAGATTTGTGAAATCGATACACACCCTCCACTTCCCATTCTTCTTTTGCATGAACACGACATTGGCCAACCATTATAAGTCTTAAGCAGGTTGTCGACTTCGTCATTAATTACCTTCTTCCACTCTGGAGCAAACTTTCGACGCTTCTGCTTGACGGGCTTGTAGGAGGGGTCGACGTTCAACTTATGTGAAATAACTTAGGGGTCTATGCCAACCATGTCTTCGTGCGTCAAGGCAAAACAATCAGCATGATTCTACAAAAGTTTAACCAAGTTTTTCTTTATGATGGGGTCTAGTGACGACCCGATAAAAACGGGCTGGCCAGGCTTGTTCTGATCCAAGATAACTTCTTTCAGTTGATATTCGTCGATAGGCTCAGAAACATCTTGGATCTGTAATTGCTAGTTGTCCTGCTTCTGGGGCTTCATCGTCACCTTTAGCAGTGTCGTGCTATCCTTCGCTCGCTCTCCTGAACGCCCCAAGGATTCGGGAACTTGATCATCTGGTGCAATGTCCAGGGGACTGCCTTCATGTTGTGAATCCATGGATGCCCCAGGATGACATTATAAGCCGAAGAACAATCGATGACGTTGAATTTTGTCTGCTTATTGGCTACTTTTGTATAAATAGGAAGGAAGATCTCTCCGATCATGTTGGACGTCTTTCCGTTGAATCCCACTAAGACTGCCAAACATCGTACCATCTCCGCTTTGACTATTTCCATTGCCTAGATCATGCTAAGGAAAATGATGTTGGCGGAACTTCCTTCATCGACCAAGACTCTTTTGGTCGAACAATTCCCGATCGTGAGCTGAATAATCATCCCTTGATGATGCATTTGCCAAGGGTCATTGAGATCGTCGTTGTCAAGCATTATTGGCATTGCTTCCAGATCTAGTTCTGCTTTCAGCCTGTTTGTCCGAAAAATTGAGGATTCGCCCATACGCTGACTAGTGTGTGTCTTTGTCGCAGAGTAGGTGAGTCCACACATGTCAGAACCTCCCATGATGCAATTCATAACTTTTTCATGTCCAAAAGATTGGGTCACGTGTTATTGCTTGTCGTTACGTCTCTGGTCATCAAGTTCTGCAGATGGCCTTTTGGTATCAACCAAGCCATTTCCTTGAGCAAAGCTATACAGTCGTCCATCGTATGACCATGGTCGCCATATAAGTCACACCATTTAGATTTATCTTTTTTTCTCGTCCACTTTGTCACTTTTCTTCGGCCAACGAATTGTCGACTGCACATTCTTCAGAACTTTCACTAAATCTTCCATCCTCTCTTTGAATTCGAAAGATGAAATCTTGGGGTGCTGAGGGAATTTTGATGGCGTCGGAATGCTTTTCTTCTTTTCGAACTGAACGTTTGAAATATCTCGTGACGGCTCCTGGTCGACAATCGTCTTGCCCTTGAATTCAGTTTTCTTTATGCCTAACGATCGTCGGTCTCCAGAATGTTTACGTCGTACGGCGGTGGCGTCCTCGACTTGCATATAAGTTAGAGTTCTTGCTCTGACATCTCAAAATTTCAAGAGGATACTTGGTCAAATCGGTGTATAAATCTGAACTGTCGTCTAGACCGCATTGGTAGGCCTTGTTTGCAGTCTTGACGTCGCAATTACGAACACTAATCATCTCTAAGTTGAACCGATTGAAATAACTGCGGACCAACTCTCCAACTTTCTGGGGATGTAATATAGATCACTAGTTTGCTTTACCATCTTGCAACTACTAGCAAGCTGCCGGAAGAATTAGTGGGCATGTTCCACGAAGGTACTGATGGATTTTAGTTTCAGGTTGATCCACCATTTGAGTGTTGCTCCCATGAGGGTTATTACGATGTTGTTGCACATGCAGGCCTCCTGGTATTGATGATGGATCGACAAATTCCACGTCAATGATTATATTGCGCTATACACTTCCTCGGGTCTATTATCCCCGAATTTTTCAGCGTAATGGCGGGTATGTTGTAATTCTTTGGGATGTCGATAAGGTCTATTTTGTCGATGAAAGGTGACATATGATATCCTGTTGGGGGTTCGATGTCGACAGGAACGGCGACTCCCGGTAACTTAGAAAGTAACGCCAATACTTTCTCATTATGTTCCTCTAATAGTTTCAATCGTCGGGCAACAGGATCGTCAAGATTGGTTCCAACACTAGGTATCTTCGTGTTTATTGGTACAAAAACTGAATTTTGGGTGGTCATGCCGATCGTCGCACGAAGACCATTTCTGGAAAGGTATCGTAGGGATCGTCAATAAGCTTAGTAGCTGGAATGGTATCCCGGGTGGTGGTCTTGCAAAGGTAAACTGCAGAAGAGGGTGCGCGGAATCCTGACCTGCAAAAGGCTTGTTAAATAATGGCCTTAGACCATACTGATTCCCTGACGGTCCTCCTAAATTTTGATTCCTTAAACGCGTGAATTCTTCGGAAGCTTTACAATTTTTTTTCATCTAGGGCGTTGATACGGTTAAGTGCAGCTTCCAATTCCATACGCATTTGAGCGAGGGAATTGTGGTTAGCTTCGTGTCCTGACATATTCCTGTAAAAAGGTTTTTCAAAAGACATTGTTAGTAGGACGCGTGTTTATCGGAGATTTTCTCTAGATGGGGCCCTACGGTGCGCACCAAACTGTTATTGCTAAAAATCACCCTTCAGGATAACTTAAGGTTAGTATGGAGCTTAACAACTAAAGAATAGGAACCTTCGACAAATCACACCACAAATGATAGAAAATAGATGAGACAAAGGAATTTGGTGACGCGGAAAACCTCGTCGAGGGTAAAAACCACGGAAAACAATTAGGTCGTCAGTGCACTATAGACGTCAATAAAGGATGTCATCCTTGTGTAACCGATATCGAGAATACAAATAGTTACAATGAAACAGAAAAAGTAAACTAATCGTAAGATACTTCGTGTGTTGTGAGATTCTTCAAGAGAGACCGAGATTGCTTGTTTAAATACTTTGTGAGTGCTCTAGAAATCACCTGGTCCGGAAATGAGACCTCAACCTTCGTTTATATAGCCTTGGTCTCCATAAATTGACCTCTTGATTGTTAGTAACAGTTCTTGTAATGAATGGTCTTGATGGTGCCCTTCGATTATAGTCGTTGGATCATTAATGACTCGAGACCTGTATTTCAGAGACAAAGAAGAAATGCTTGTCGTACATTAATAAGCCAACTTTGTAAGGAAACTTACGGCATTCGTTAGATGCTATCGACGTAAGATATGGTCCTACTTGGTCACTAGTTAAATTTCGTGACAAACTTACGACCATCACCATAAGCGATGATCATAGGCTCGAATACACGTAGTTGTCAGGACCTTATCTTAATACAAAGTTATTCACAATAATTTTGACATCGGTCGTCTTGGATATTTTACCCAAACAAGGGCCTACTGATAGACGTGGAGACAATGGTCTGTAAGTCATAGGCCTCTACTCTTCATGAAAAAATAGATGAGGCACATATTATAGAAGTAGTTTATGCTCGGGATAAGGAAGAGACTGGTTGTAGGAGAGAAGAGCAAATGGGAGAGTAACCCCGAACCTCTCAAGGGACCGAGACCATTCTTTGAGGGAAGAAGTTTTGATAACCGCCGGGAAGCGAGGCGGTGCCCGAAGTGCCAAAGCAAGTACTGTTAGGGTCAAATATTGGTTGAATAGAAGTTCAAGGGCTGTTTTGTTATTCTTTAATTTGAGCCTTATTAGTGAACGGGCCGTGGGCTTGTTACCACGGGCCAAGCATATAAATTGTATTGTTTAGCCTTAGTTCTAGGCTAGTTGTCTATTTCCACTTTCCTGAATCATATTGTAATTCTCTCTACAATTGAAAGTGAATTGGATGACCAGTTGAAATCATACAACCTGTTATTATCTATTGATTTCTTCTATACGTTGCACGAATCTGGAACTCACAATTGGTATCAGAGCAGATGGACGAATCGATTCAAAAGTGATTCTTGATTTCTGGTAAGTTTTCTGAACACAGTCGACTTGTTCTTGACACTTGAAATTCATATTTTGATTTACTCAAAATTGATCATTTTCGTTTATTGCATACTGTTAGCATCATTCTTATTAGTGATTCTGCACTTTTTCGCAATCTAATTCGATCATCTTAGTGTTTTTTAAGCAAAATTAAGTTAAAAAGTTTTTGGTTGTGTTCTTGCAAAAATCCAATTTTTACCATCAAAAACTTGTTGTTTTGCTTCAAAATCGATTTGGGTATTGTTATTTTTGTGTTTGGTCGAGTTCCTAACCTTTCAGGAACGATTTTGAGCAACCCTAATCGATTTCCAATCGACTTGGAAACCACAGCCGCAGTTACCGGATACCACAGCCGTGGTTACCGGGTCCATCAGCTAGTTACCGGGTAAGTTTCAAATCTCTTTAATTGTTACCGGGTAACTCCTAGTCACCGGGTAACCTTACAACTTACCGATTAATTTAGCACTTACCAGACATCACTCCCGATAAGTTCCACATACCGGTAAGTCTCACATCCGGTAAGTACGTTCCCGGTAAGTTCCTTTTTCATTCGGTAAACTCCATCAACCGGTAAGAATCTATTTTGTTTTATATTGTTATCGGTAACTTTCGTCTTACTTGTTTCATCCGGTAAGAGCTTTCATCCGGTAAGATACATCATCCGGTAAGTCTTTCGACCAGGTAAGTCTCATTTTTCCTCACTATTAATCTATCCGGTATCTTGTCTCACCCGGTAACCTCTGTTACCTGGTAACTCAAGACCATCCGGTAACCTTCTGCAAAGTTACCTGTTTTTAATGATCTGATCCAGACACCTCCAGATCAGATAGCTTTCATCCGGATTCCTATCCGATAAGCTCTGTTTGGTCATTTGTTACCTATTTCTAGTATAATTCACTCTTAGAACCTGCGTTAGGACTTCACTCTTAGTGCCTCGCGTTAGGTTATCACATTGAATCAAACAAATTGTCCGACGATCAATCAAGTGCAACTGAAGATGTCTTCGCGCGACGCTCTTGCTATTGGCACCGATTCCAAACCACGTTGCCTCTACGAAGGTGAGTACAGCCAGTGGCGAGACAGATTTATAATCTTCATTGAGTCAAAGGACAACTTCGAGTATATCTGGCGAGCTCTAAGAGACGGGCCAATTCCTGATCCAATGATAACAATACCAGCAACAGAAAACGCTCCAGCTCGTGAGGAGAAAAAGACACTCACCGATATGACTGCCGACGAAAGAGGGATGCTTGAGGGAGAAAAGCATGCTAAGAGGTACCTGGTTCAAGCTCTACCCAACGCGATCTACACTGCCATCGACAGCTACAAACACACGGCTAAGGGCATGTGGGATCAGGTGGAGAAGATGATGCGCGAGAGTGAAGTCGGAAATCAATTGAAGATCAACAGCTCCATAACCAAGTTCGATGGGTTTAACCAGCGCACCGGAGAATCCCTCTCACAAACCTATGAACGCTTCTGTCTCCTTCTCAACGAGCTCCACAAGAACCATATCACTCGTTCTAACACGGAGAACGCACTTAAGTTCCTCAACAACCTCCTGCCTGAGTGGAAAGTGTTTGCATCTCACGTCAAGCACAACCACCTAATGGAGAAAGTCGGCATCCACGAGCTCTATGAGATGCTTCTTCAAGACGAAGATGAGGTAATGGAAATCCTGAACGAGAAGAAGGCTGCATACAAGCCAGTTGATGATCCTCTAGCTCTTATGTCCTCCAAACGAGAGAAGTCTTCTGGCCGTCACTCTAAACGTGCCCAAAAGCAAAGCGAATAGGAGTCAGAACCTGAAGAAAAGGAAGACGGTGATTCTGATCCTGAATTATCTGCCATTAAGAAAGCGATGGCCCTGCTCTTAAAGTCCTTCCAACAACAGAAGTTCTATAAGAAGCCGACGTCCAATAATCAGCGCTACTCCACCTCCTCCAACAAGCGCCATGATTATCAGGACAAATATGAAGGAAAGAAGAAAGCCGATGAACCCGATCAGTCTGAAAAGAAGGAGAAGACAGAGAAAGATGACCGCAAGAAGAAAGACGAACCCGTGACTTGTTATAACTGCGGGAAGCTTGGTCACTTTGCGAAAGATTGTCGGAAGCCTGTTGTAAAGAATGCTCACTATTACAAGGGGAAGCTTGCATTGGCAGAGCAGAAGGAAGCTGGAGCAGCTCTGTTTGTGGAAGACCACTATTGGTTGGGTCGTTCTGATGATGAAAGCGAATCTGATGGTGCTAATGCTTTTATGGGATACCACTCTCCTGCCGATGAAGAAAAGGCAGAGTCAAGTCAGGTATGTGAATCTACTCCTCAAGATTTCTTTACTCAAATGCAATCTCTTGCTGAATGGATAGATTCCCACAAGGCCACCTCTAACGAACAACTGCTTGAAATTAGGTAACTATCTGAAAAGCTAGATGTTCAAAACGAATAACTGAGAAATATAAGTCTGAAAATGCTAACTTAAAAGAAAAATGCCAAAATCTTTCAATAGCACCTAAGGACTTAAGGGCCAAGATATCTGAACTACAATCACAGTTTGATCAGTGTATGAATGAGAAAGCAGAATTTATTTATCAATGCTCTGCTCTTCAAATTCAGCACAAGGAGTTTGTAGCTAAAATACTTGATCCTGAAACCAAACTCCACAAAAGAGGTCAAACTGATCAGACCATCCATATGAATAAAATCAAGGAGTTCACGTATTTTAACAAAGAATGGGGAATCGGATATGATAACCCGCACTACTTGAAAAGGGTATATTCAAAACACCTACTCTGTATGATTTTGGCTGTTTTGGGATTGATAAAATGTATCCGGAATATGCGATACAATGGACTGGTCCTCTTGAACCTGAAAAGGAAGAGGAAACTGAGGAATACAAGCGCGCACACACGTCTAAAATGCAACTTCCCTTTTGTTATGAACCTTTGAATTATTACTATGAGAAAAACCAAAAGAAGTACCTCTCGAACGACTACTTTGACTGCTATAAGGTTGTAACACCCAAGGATTCCTCCAAAAAGGATGAGGTCCAAGCAACCGCAACTAAGACTGAGACGGATGAGTTCAAACTCTATGTTCCCCTCTCATCTTGGAAGCAAAGATAGTCGAGTTGGAGGAGTCACTCGAGAAAGAAATGTCGAATTTTCAAAAGGAAAAGCAAGCGCTAATCAAGGAACTTGAGAATCTAAAATTGATCAAAACCGAAAGTGTGTCGGATGAAGGACAGGAAATCCTTCGGTGTGAAATCAATATGCTCACATCAAAACTGGCTGCCTTGGCAACAGATGCGATGAAGGAGTATACGAGAAATGGTCAACTCTAAGAGCAGATTGACCAACTCCAAACTAAAAAGCAGGTTTCACCTGAACTTTCCTCAAGCTCCTCTGACACGTCATCGTGTAAAGCTTTCATTGGAAAAATCTTTTCTACACAAGACAGTCAAGATTCTCAAGATAAGAGTGTTTTAAGGAATTTAAACTCTGATTTTTTCCTAGCTTCCGCACCAAATTCCCCGAAACACACAAGCACAAAGTGTTCCTCGCCTTCCTCGACCGATCCAAGTCCTGTAATTCCGGATGTCGATTTTTCTGAATTCATGAACTCCGAAGGCAATTCTGATGAAGAGTTTGAGTCGTTCCCCTTCGACAAACCTCTTCCAAGCCATACTGATTTTCTGTCACCAGTTGTCAATCGACCAATCAATTTTCTAAAGGGTGAATGTTCTAAAACAAAGACCCCAGCTGTGATTAAGATTTATAAAACAAAACCTGTTTCTCAAAATCAATCACAGCCGAGGCAACAGACCGAGCGATTGACTGTCAAAAATCCTGCTTCCTCAAAAGTCACTGACCATGCTGTCAATGTTGTTTCAGATAAAACCGGTCGGGCTAAACAAGACAAACCAAAGTGGCTAGCTAAGGAATCTGTCGAGGATGATGCGTCAAAGTCTTTCAATACTGTTTTTTACCCTAGAATGAACAAAAATGATTGTGCTTGGAATCATAGGAATGATTTTGTTAAACGCGATGTTAATTTTCCAATTAAACTTTATTCCATTCAGCAATTGATTCAATTATCGCATGATTGTTTGTGTTGTTCTAGTTGTGGTTGGAATGACTTTTATGATATTAATAATAATGATTGGTTTGGGTCATATCATATATATAATCATACACCCAAAAGCAAACCCCGTAAAAACAAAAAGAAACACCATACTCAACGGGGTTCCCAATCTGAGGTGAAACCCAAACAAGAAAGGAAACCCACTCCAAAACGGGTTCCTCCTACTGAGGGTAAACCAACACCCAAGAGGCAACCTGCTCCAAAACAAGTTCCTCCAAAAGGTGTAAACACTACACTCAAGAGGCAATATGTTTCAAAGAAAGTTCCTCCGAAAGGTGTCAAACCTAACCCTCCAGGACCCATGCAAATATGGGTACCTAAAGTCCGCTAAACTTGTTTTTGCAGGACGGTCACGTGTGGTACTTAGACTCTGGATGCCAAGCACATGACCGAAAGGAGGGAGCTTCTCACGAACTACAAGGAACAATATGGAGGAGACGTGAGATTTGGGAACGATGACAAGTCGCTGATTTTAGACTACGACAACATTGTCCAAGACAAGATCACTATCAAGAAGGTATCACACGTCGCGGGATTGGGGCACAACCTGTTCAGCATCGGCCAATTCTGTGACAAAGATCTCGAGGTCCGGTTTAAAGCCAAAAGGTGTAGCATCCTCACCAACGACGGAACGGAGCTACTGGTTGGAAAGCGCAAGACCAACCTCTACACCATCGACCTCGCAGCCCTGAAGACTGATAACCCTATCTGCCTGATGTCAAAGGCTAATTCCGAACAAGCAAGGATTTGGCATCGACGACTCTCGCACCTGAACTTCAAGAGTATCAACAAACTGGTGCTGGACGGACATGTGAAAGGCATGCTCGAACTTCAATTCGTGAAGGATCGACTCTGCGGGGCATGTGAAATGGGAAAGATGATGCGAGCGACGCACAAGCCGAAGGCCGCTCCGAGCACGTCCCGATCCCTTGAACTTATCCATATGGATTTGTGTGGACCGATGCGTGTTCAGAGCATCAACAAGCGCAAGTACGTCATGGTGATGGTGGCCGACTTCTCACGCTACACTTGGGTCAAGTTCCTTTGCACGAAAGACGAAACTCCAGAACTGATCATCTATCATTTGAAGATCATCCAACTGAACCTTCAAAGTCAAGTTCAGACTATCAGGACCGATAACGGGACGGAATTCAAGAATCAAATGGTGAACGACTATCTGACTTCTGTCGGTATTTCGCAAACCTTCTCGGCCGCATGCACTCCTCAATAAAACGGAGTGTTGGAAAGACGCAGCCGTACCCTGGTCGAAGCTGCTCGCACGATGCTTTCCCAGTCCAAACTGCCGCTATTTCTCTGGGCCGAAGCGGTGTCTACTGGTTGTTATACGCAAAACCGCTCCATCATCAACAAGCGGTTCAACAAGACGTCGTACGAGGTCATAAACATCCGTGTTCCGGACATCAATTATTTCCACGCGTTCGGATGCACGTGCTACGTCCTCAATGATAAGGATGATCTCGGCAAATTCAGCCCCAAGGCGGATGAGGGAGTATTTATAGGATATTCCATGCAGGCTAAGGCTAATCGCATTTACAACAAACGGACTAAAACCGTTACCGAAAGTGTAAACGTGACATTCGACGAAGCCGCAGATATGGCTTCTGAACACATCAGTTCAGAACCCGGTTTAACTGGCGTGCTAGCTTCCAAACTTCTACGTTCAGGATCTACACAAGCGACAGTAAATCCGAATCATGCATCTACGTCGAATGCTGATCTTTCAGATTTAGATTTACTGTTTCAATATTTCTATGATGATGTACTTAACGCTTCTACCCCTACTGTCTCAGCACAACCACGACTTGAAGCTGCTCCACTCGAGGACTCGACGAATCTATCTGGTCTGCCGCCTTCGACTAGCACTCCTTCCATTAATATGGATACAACTCAACCATCATCCTCAACGTCAACTGATACCACCGTCCCCTCAGAGGAACCTGTAATTAACCCAAAGATCGCTCCACAAGATTCGTCATCTGCTCCAATCATTGATCAGCATCTGCATTCCTCGGAAACAGAAGTTGTTCAACCTTCAACGAATCCCCCCCCTATCTCCTCCGAGAAACCAACCGGCGACACTTGAAGCGGTACAAGACCTTCCATCTGGTGACTACGTGGATCCAGACGCCTCTCACTCAACTCAGCAGCCGCTTCCACACACCACAAAATGGACAAAAGCTCATCCCTTACACCAGATCATCGGTGATCCCTCCACTCCAGTTCAAACGCGAGGCACATCAGCCAATTTCTGCCTCTTCTCCGGAATCCTGAGTAAGATCGAGCCTACCACCGTACGTGAAGCACTCGAAGATCCGGACTGGGTCATGGCCATGCAAGAAGAGCTCAACCAATTCGAGGCTCAAAAGGTATGGCGACTTGTCCCACGTCCAACCCACAAGATGGTGATCGTGGATTTTCAAGAATAAGAAGGACGAAGACGGCATCATAGTGCGCAACAAACCGCGTCTCATAGCGAAGGGATACCACCAACAAGAAGGGATAGATTATGATGAGACATACGCTCGGTGGCGAGGATAGAGGCTATACGTATGTTCCTTGCATACGTCGCGCATAAGAACTTCACGGTCTTCCAAATGGATGTGAAGACCGCATTCCTTAACGGCGAACTCAAGGAATAGGTGTACGTATCGCAACCGGACGGGTTCGTGGACGAGAAGAAGCTTGATCATGTCTACATACTAGAAAAGGCGCTCTACGGATTGAAGCAAGCTCCGCGGGCCTAGTATGATACACTAACAGCGTTTTTGATAAAATCCAAAATCACACGAGGTAAGATAGATTCAACTCTGTTTATCAAAAATGAAAAAGGTCATATTGTTTTAGTTCAAGTGTATGTCGATGACATAATTTTCGGTTCTACTAATCCTCAGTATGCTAAGAACTTTGCTAAGCTCATGGGACAATTTTTTAAAATGAGTATGTTATGTGAGATGAATTTCTTCCTTGGTCTTCAAGTTAAACAACTGTCGACTGGGATATTCATAAACCAGGCTAAGTACATCAAGGATATTCTTAAGAAATTCCAGTTGGAACAGTCCTCATCAATGAAAACTCCCATGGCACCCGGTACTAAGTTACACGCCGAACCTAACGGAAAGGATGTGGACACTAAAACGTATCGGGGAATGATCGGTTCTTTGATGTACTTAACTGCTAGTAGGCCGGACATCATGTTTTCAACTTTTCTATGCGCCCGGTTTCAATCAACACCAAAAGAGTCTCATTTAATAGCTGTAAAACGTATTTTTCGTTATCTGCACGGTACTGCTGATCTTGGCTTGTGGTACCCAAAAGAGACAGGTTTTGAGCTGTCTGCATACTCTGATGCGGACCACGCCGGCAGCATGATGGACCGGAAGAGCACATCGAGACATGTGCAGTTCTTGGGCGATAGCTTGGTGAGTTGGGCATCCAAGAAGCAGCAGTGCGTCTCTACATCGACTGCCGAGGCGTAATACGTGGCCGCCGCGAGCTGCTGTTCACAAGTGATTTGGATGCGGACGCAGCTCAAGGACTACGGCTTTACATACGTCAAGGTGCCCATCTACTGCGACTCGAAGAGCGCCATTGCAATATCCAGCAATCCTGTCCAGCATAAGAAGACAAAGCACATAGACGTTCGGTACCATTTCATCAAGGATCACGTTGAAAAAGGTACAATTGAACTCTACTTTGTAAATACAGAACATCAGATAGCAGACCTGTTTACAAAACCCCTGGACGAAAAACGCTTTATTTATCTAGTGTCCAGGTTAGGATTGCTATATCTGATGACTTGATCTGATTGTGTGCCCGATACAAGTTCCATACATCTACGAGTAATTGTCTACTCATCGTCCGTTGTTCACATTCCTGATGATTGAGCATACACTTTCTCGCATCTGTATTCTACTTGTTTCAGTTGCATAGTTAGGTTGAGTCTCTGTATTTAATAGGTAGATTTCGTTTGCTCACTTTCTTTCTACGTGTGTTCCTTTTATTTAATACTGTCATCGAGTTTAATTGTTTTTATATATGTGCTTTCACAAGTGGTCATGTGTTCAGGGGGAGCACGACAAGCTACCAGGTAAGTTATTCTATTGTTGAGAGGGAGTGTCACACACGGTTTTTCTTTCACTGCCAGAAAAGTTTTTTTGTGTGTACGGACATTCCCGAGTTTTTTTCAAATCACACCTTGTGCACTTTCTGAGGGGGAGCAAAATCATTGTGTTCATCATTTGAGGGGGAGCGTCAAATTGTTTTTTAACCGTTTAAAAGTTGTTTTTGTTGACGCCTTCCAAAGCACTCACATTCCTGTTCCGAGGGGGAGCAAAACAATTTCCTAAGAAAGGGTCAAATTTTCAAACTTTTGGGTTTTTGGGCACTTACCCCGTAAGTTACCGGTAACCACTGTTACCGGGTACACTTACCAAACCGGGTAAGTTACCGAGTAACTCATCCGGTAAGTGGTTCACATTATATAAACATCCGGAAACCCTAGCATTTTCATTTTATCCGGAAAGCAAAACCCAAAAACCCCCCTCAAACCCCTATCGACTCGGTCTCTTTCTGATTTCTTCCATCTAGGTCATCGCACGATCCCAGCAATCAGGTATGATCTTATTGTTCACTCATCAACGTTACTCTATCAGTTTCACGCACACAAATCACGTATCGATGACGATTCGATTGCCACAGTGACCGACTCGGGTTCCCAAAACCCAAGTCTTGCATCAACTCGTATACAGCTCGTTTTCTGGTTTTTAAATCATTATTTGTGGTGTATCTTGACTGTTAGAACATTTTGCACCGAGTTGATTAAGTTTTGGATGGTTCTTTGGTTAGATTTGAGTCCCACAGTTGGTCGTCCGGTAACCCAGCTTACCCAGTAACTAGCATGTTACCCGGACACATTCATCACACCCGGTATGCCCTATCAGACCCGGACACCTTGATCCCCGGTAACACATGTCGTCCGGATACCTTAGTATCCGGTAAGTTCGACATCCGGTAAGATCAAGATCCGGTAACCTCTTTGAATCCGGTAAATCATGTCAATCCGATAACCTTTATATCCGGTAACATAACCTCACCCGATAAGTATCCTTTGTCCGGTAACCATCCATTACCCGGTAACCTCTATGTTACCCGGTAACCCCTATCTACCAGGTAAGTTTTGCTTATCCGGATACACTGTTTATCCGGACACTGCTCGAGTCCAATAACTCTGCATTTTTCCCACATTGGCAATCCCAGTGTCTTGCTTTTACAGCCGGTCCTCAATCACCGCTGATTGAGCCGTTAAAATGCGAAGGTACGCAATTACGTTGGTGTCATTCCGACACTTGTTCTTACAGGTACTCTAAATGGCGGATCAACAAGAGCAGCAACAGCAGAATGTTCCTCCACCTGAGGAAATTATAGACGACGAGGCCGACAATGCCTTGGTTCCCATGGATCAGGAAATTGAGATCAATCCAAACAACCACCATCTTGATGCTGCCGCATTTTGACCCGATCACCGAGTGGTAGTTGACATAATGCTCGGCCACCCACTTCGCCGAGCACTGACCGCGACAACATATGTGCCTCTCATATATGTACATCAAGTATGGCACACGGCGAGGGTGGTCACGGTCAACAACGTCCAGACCATCACTGCCAACATCGATCACCACCCATTCACTCTCACACTGGAGTCCTTCCGCCGACTACTGTCCCTTCCGGAAACGAATGCCGGAGGCCATGTCGCATACGCACCCACCATCGATGATGTCACACTGTGTGCTGAAGTTCGTGCGCTTAGATATCGCCATGACCTCGACCGCCCATCTACATTCACCTGAAAACACATCGCCCCGGTCTGGTACATTCTATTCTCTATCCTAAACCGGTATCTATCCTCCCGATGGAAGGGGATAGACCAGTGCACCGTAGACTTCCTGCGCTTATTTCATGCGGTGTGCTACAATCGGCACATAGACTACGCAGTAGTCATTTGGCGTGAAATGGTGCAAGCCATCCGACAGACTGGTGGAACCAAGAAGAAGTTCCTTCCATTTCCGCGGTTCTTTGCTCTAGCCGTTCGACAACATATGGATGGGAACCCACTGATCCCACGACGAATCAACCATCCGATAAGTCCTCACCATAACCTTCAATACTTGGTGATTCGTAACCCACCCAATACTCCATCCATGCCTATACCTGAAGCCTTACTAGCATACGCGGACCCCACTGCACCGAGTGTAGTAGAATATAGGCGAGAGTTAGGGAATCCCGTTGTCCAGCCAGCACCGGAGGGACCTCCCCAGGGAGATAGACCCGAGCGACGTGAGGGTCCTAGGACAAGAGGAGGAAGGGCCCGGAAAGCAGGGGCTCCCGGGCGGGGTGTGTTGAGATTACACGGGAGGGGAACAGGCGTGGGCGGTGCAATGGATACGCGAACAAGTACTTCCCAAGCCGGACCAAGCCATCAACACATTGCCACCACCCGAAGACGACTGAATCTGGAACATCATCTAGACCGATGCTTCACCGTGACCCAGAGCCTTACATATCTGACCCTCCTTCACCTTCCAGACAAGTTGAAGACGTGGAATCTAACTCCACCGAATCCGATGCGGATCGTGCTATACGCGCATCCTTGATACCTACCTGTATCGGACCAAACCCAGAATTGACCGAAGCTATTCCATCTGACTCACCCTCAACCCCCCTTATCCCTACTTCCCAGCCTGATACGGGAGACATAAGGAGAACGGAGGGAGTATTAGTTGAAAATCAAGAAGAGGTGAGACTGAGTGAAGTCATATATAAAAAGAATCAAGAGCGAATAAGCCGTAAAAATAAAGAGGCTTCTGAGCGACCCCAAACCAGTGTCATCCAGGTCGCCACATCTGTTATCCCGTCTCATCCATTGGGACTGGGTATTGAAGAAGCCGTCGTGGACCTAGTGGCGCAAGTGCACAACCTCTCAAGCCACTCATCCGTCTCTCAAAATACGGATGTTTCACTTTCACACGGGGATATAGCACAAATTCTACCGGTCTCTCATTCGGAGAGTATTGGTATTGAAACAAGAGACCAGCAGCCCCCGGTCTCGCCTTCCTTGGACGCACTATTGAGTCTATATACCTTTGCAAATGTTACTTATTTGGCTAGGACACAAGATGAGATCCAACAAATCGATGTTCTTCGTGACTCGATCGGAACTTCCGTAGTGTCTCCGCCTTTAAGCGGAACGCGAGGATCGGAAGGAAATCCTACCACGGCTACCCCTGTGCCAATCGTGAACGTAGGTGGCTCTGCCTCTAAGGTAGATGCCTCAGCGGGTGCTCTAAGAGACCCCGGAGTTATTTTGCCCGACTTTGTGTCGAAGGGATAACTAGACAGCGCCTTAAAGGCTGTCCGCAAGGCCATGGAACAGCGCTTCAGCAACGAGCTCAATAACCTGAAAAGCCTGATCAACGGTAAAGAGAAGATGGTTGAACCTAAAACCGCACCAACGTCTCCACCGGCTCCCGCTCAGCCTATCTATTCGGTGGACACCTTGAAGACCATGCTTCTGGCTCAGCTGCTCTAACAATCCGCAACCGACGCCTCTACCGAAGCAGACATGATCTCCGTTCTACAATCACAGGTTAATGCTCCTTCATCATCCGTTACCACTACATTGGACCAGCTTGACACGACTCTTAAGGACGTTCAACAAGCGCTCAAAACGCTGTCCGAGAGAGTCGCCTCACTCGAAAATACCTGCAAGAGTCAAGCTGGCGGACTCAAGCGACGACACGATGACCAGGATGATCCTGATTACCGTGAGGGGGAGAACAAGAGACTATGCTTGCCCGAGTCCGCCCCAATCATCCATGAAACAACTGTGGTTCAACCGGAACCCTCAACTGCGGCACTTGCAACCGAAACCGAACCTGAAGCCGAGTTGAGTTTAGCCGAGATAGAAATTGATATAGACATCTCCGATGACGAAGACCCGACGGTTGAAAAGCCTGAGGGAACAACACAGGAATTGGTCACATATGACGCATCAGATAGGTCTGCTCTCAATCTAATTGATCCAGACACCGAGATCGACCCGGAGACCAAAAATGCATGATACGAAAAAGTTGCCACTGCTGTAAATCTCCAGGTAAACCTGATCTTCCCTACTGATGAAGACGATAATGTTGACTACGACCAGTTTCTGCTGCAAAATCTTTATGGTACACCCATTCACTCTGCTCAAGCCACCAAGACTTCTACAAGACCCGAAACTTCAGCCGCTACAAATCCGACATCTCCTCAACTACCGACAACTTCTGATCTTCCTCCTCCTCAACAGCAACAAATCCGATGGGAGAAGATCACGATACTTATTCCTCACCTGGAAGAATCGCTGAAAAAGTTGTTCGTTCACAGGTTATGCCCTATCGAGCCTTCCTTTTGCCTTGGTATTTACAGTTCCGACCCAGAATACCAAAGCCAGTACTTAAATGCAATGAAGCGGTGTCTGCCAGTTAGCCAAGTCCGAAAAAAGCACAAGATCACCGAAGTGCTCAACGGCCAAACATGTAGAATTCTTAAAGTTATATTTCCCATTTTCACCGTCCGACGAGAAGACCGAAATGAATGGCGATTCTCCGAAGTTAACTTCAAGAACCTCCGGCCGTTCGACTTCTATGCTATACTGAAAGACCTCCGAACAAGAACCATCCGACCGCTTCAAGTAACGAAAGCGCTCGAAGCTGTTCGTTGATTCCTAGTCCATACCATTATGATATCCTATCTTACAGACTTCCAAATGGCAATCGAGAACAGAGCAAAGAAGGTAAACTTGATAAAGTCGAATCTGAAAGCGCCCGAACTGAAGATGTATCCCGAGAACGCACTGCTTCTGGAACCAAAATGTGGGATAGTCTACGTCAACGTTCAGAATGAAAAGAGATTTCTTCGCTTCAGTCAGGTCGACAGATTCTGCGACGGCACACTCCTCAAGGTGAAAGATGCTCTTCGCAACATCATCACTCATGAATCAAAAAATCCAACGTATTCTTATGTTCCCAATCCGAATGAAACAACTGCTCGGAATGCCTTAGAAGTGATTGAAGAACGCATCGACTACCGTCGTGCTATCCGAATGTTCGAGGTACACTTTGCGCTCCGAAAAAGATATGTCGAGAACTGGCGCGAACTCGAACTTCAATTCAAAGGGGAGATTGTTAGGGTCAAATATTGGTTGAATAGAAGTTCAAGGGCTGTTTTGTTATTCTTTAATTTGAGCCTTATTAGTGAATGGGCTGTGGGCTTGTTACCACGGGCCTAGCATATAAATTGTATTGTTTAGCCTTAGTTCTAGGCTAGTTGTGTATTTCCACTTTCCTGAATCGTATTGTAATTCTCTCTACAAGTGAAAGTGAATTGGATGACCAGTTGAAATCATACAAACTGTTATTATCTATTGATTTCTTCTATACGTTGCACGAATCTGGAACTCACAAGTACCATGACCCATGTAACTCAAACCCCAATCCTTGTAATAAATGTGGGAAATCCGACCACCCATTAGGATTGCCCGATGAAGGCCAAGGCGTCGAATGACGTGGTATCGGGTACGTATCTGCATCTGTGTTGTTTGATTCCGGTGTAATCTTCTCTTTTGTATTGGATCATTTTTTCCAAAATCTTTATATGCCCACTAGTATATCAGAGGATGCATCAGTAGTAGAGATAGCTAATGGTGGTCAAGTGATGATTCAAGAAGTTTGAGTGGTTGCACTCCTTAGATTAAAGGGAATGAGTTTTCGATCAACTTATTGGCCATGATGATTGGTGTGTTCGACAAAGTGATCGGGATGGACTTGTTGGTAGAAAACCAAGCTAAAATCTTGTGTTCAAAGAAGTTGATCTGAATCCAAATTTTGGACGATGGAGTCGTATTTGTCTATAGAGAATAGAGGAAAGGAGATGTCGCGGTTATCACCATGGCTAAGGCACGTAGGTTCTTGGTGAAAGTGTGTTCATTCTTCTTGGCATATGTGATAGATGTCAAACTTGAGAAGAAGAAGCTTGAGGATGTCAACTTGTTGTGCGAGTTTCCCGATATGTTTACAGTTGACTTTCACGGTTTGCCACCCAATCGTCAAATTGAATTTCAAATAGATATAGTTTTGGGACCAGCTCCGATCATTAGAGCTCTTTACTGATTAGCTTCGTTTGAGATGCAAAAGATGGAACGATGAGGATACGTACCTGATACCAAGAATAAGTATCCACTTCCAAGAATCGACGACTTGTTTGACCAACTTCAAGGAGTGGGATGCTTTTCAAAGATCGACTTACGTTCGGGATATCACCAAGTGAAGGTGAAGATAGATGACATTCCAAAGACGGGTATTAGGACGCGTTACGGTCACTATGAATTCTTGGTGATTCCATTTGGTCTAACTAACGCACCGACGGTGTTCATGGATTTGACGAACTGAGTGTGCTGGTCGTTCCTCGATAAGTAGGTCGTATTTTTTGACGACATTCTAGTGTACTCAAAGAATGAGGCGGATCACGAGAAACATCTTTGGGACGTTCTAAAGGTCTTAAAAAAAGAGAATTTGTATGCAAAATTCTCCAAGTGTGATTTTTTTGTTGGAAGAGGTTCAATTATTGGGGCTCGTTGTCACTCAAGATGGAGTGAAGGTGTATCCCACTAATATAGAGGCTATGATGAATTGGGAACCTCCTAAAAATCCATCGGAAATCCAAAGCTTTTTTAGGATAAGAGGGTTACTACTAGAGATTTATTCAATACTTTTCCAAGATTCTGTCTTCCTTGGCGGCCTTAATTCGGAAGAATGTAAAGTTCGTATGGACCAACGCACAAAAGAAGTTTTCTGAACTTTACAAAAGAAGCTTTGTGAAGCTCCAATCTTATCCCTACCCGAAGGATCGGAAGACTTTGTAGTTTATAGCGACGCGTCAAAGATGGGTTTGGGTTATGTTCATATGTAAACAAGGAAGGTGATCGCCTATGCATCGAGACACCTCAAGGTTCATGAAAAGAATTACCCTACCCATGGTTCGGAGTTAGCGGTTGTAGTGTTTGCCTTGAAGCTATAGCAACACTATCACTACGGCATAAACTGTGCACTCTACACATATCATAAGAGTTTGAAGTACGTCTTTGATAAAAAAAAAGAAGTTAAATATGAGGAAAAGGGGATGTCTTGAGATACTTAATAATTATGATTGTGAACTGCTCTACCATCTAGGTAAAGCAAACGTAGTAGCTGATGCTTTAAGTCGGAAGGAGTATAGTGGAAGCATTTAGGCCAGCCTTTCGAGAATTGAATTGGTGTCAAGACTTATCGAGCGGGTTAAGATGTCACAAGTTGAAGCCTTGCTGGATGAAAATCTAAAAGAGGAAGTAATGACAAAACAACGGTTACTCTTAACAGAGGATAGTCGTAGGGTAAAGTTGTTCAATAGGCGTGTGTGGGTGCCCAAAATTGGAGGAAACCGAGAGCTACTTTTAGAAGATATGCATAAGTCCAAGTATTCCGTCCATCCGGGGAGTACAAAGATATTAGAGATTTGAAGCTACACAATTGGTGGCCAATTTATGAAATTAGACATGGCACACTATGTGGAACGGTGCATGACGTTTTTGCAACTGAAATTCAAGCATCAACGACCGTATGGAAGTCTTCAATCCCTAGAGATACCCGAGTGGAAGTGGGAACATATCACTATGGACTTTGTGACTAAGTTACCAAAAACTTTAATAGGTCACGATACCATTCGGGTAATAGTTGACCGTTTGACTAAGAGTGCTCATTTTCTAGCCATGCGGGAGATGTTACATTGGACAAACTAGAACAGTTATACATTGAGGAAGTGGTTTCTATGCATGGTGTGCCTTTCTCCATTGTCTTGGATTGTGATAGTCGGTTCACTTCAAATTTTTAGGATGTCCTACAAAACGAATTGGGTACAAGAGTAAAGGTAAGCACGACTTACCATCCCCAAACTGATGGGCAAAGTGAAAGGATAATTCAAACATTAGAGAACATGTTAAGGTCTTGTGTGATCGATTTTGATGGGAGTTGAGACTCCCACCTACCGGTGGTGGAGTTTGCATATAGTAATAGTTATCATTCAAGTATTCGCATGGCTCCTTTTGAAGCGTTGTATGGACGGAAATGTAGGACTTCCATGTAAAGGAGTTATGCCGACAAGAAAAGACGGCCAATGTATTTCCATGTAGGAGACCGAGTAATTTTTAAGGTTTCCCCTTGGAAAGGTATCATCCGGTTCGGAAAATGTGGGAAGTTGAGTCTCTGTTTCCTTAGACCATTTATCTTAAATAAGCACGTGGGACTTCAAGCCTATAAATTGGAACTTTCATCAGTAATGAACGGAATCCATAACACATTCCACTTTTGTTATCTACGAAAGTGTTTTGAGAAAGAAGAGTGTTATACCCTTCTCCAAGATAAGAGTTGATGAGGGTAACCATTGCATTAAAGAACCCGATGCCATCTTAGAGAAGAAGTCAAAGAAACTTCATCATAAGGAAGTCACGATGCTCAAACTGCAATGGAAGCATATTCGTGGAGCCAACGTAACTTGGAAGACAAAGAGGACATGAAGCGGAGATACACCCATTTTTCGTATAACTTAGATTTTGAGTATGTAATCACTTTCATGTTGGGGAGGATTGTAACACCCGAACATTTTGGTAATAAAAGAAAATTTAAAAACCTTTGTCCACTTCTCGGTGTTGAATATCAGTTTCATAGATATTATATTTTCCGCCTTTGTAAGAGTCAAGAGCGTGTCGTCAAAGAAAGTCAAAACGAGGCTCGAGAAGTGTCGCATGAGAATGCCCCCGAGAGTGACACCTGCATTGTCATCGTGTCACAATCATTAGGCTTGCAGAGTACCCAGTACAGTTTGAGCGCGGTTGCCAACAAGAATGACAAAGGGCACTTTCATTGTGTAGCTCTTGCACATCGGGGGTGGGCCACGGTACACATTTGGAGAGTATGCCAACAAGAGTGACAACTGGTTTGAGATGAAAAATGTGATATATTTTCATATTTGTGACTAGATACTTGGATGAAATCATTTTAATTTTATTTACCGTTTCATTGAATATAGTGGTTTTAGTTGTAAACAAAGGATTTATTTGTTGTTTTGACAATGGATACTCTAGAGGTTTTGTAACGTTTAGAAAACCTCTTTTGGTGATGGTTTATGTTGAAAACATAAATGACAATTTAATGACCTTTATGTGGTTGCAAATACAGGCATCGTTTTATGCATGCAAGTCATTTTATTGAAATTATATTATGAAAACTATATGAGTTATTATAGTGTAGTCACATACGTAATTGTGATTAGCCATAGACTATTACTAATGGATCCATAGGTATAGGAGTCGGCTTATTTTGGGATGTTTTCCCCTTTGTAACTAATTGAGACATTCGGTCCTCAGAGGCAACTTGGTACGGTTACGTGGGACCGAATACTAACTGTGGGCCGTAAATGTAATCCTAGTGAATGAGTATCACAAGGATCATTCGGTGCCCTCCTCCGTATCTATGTACGAGTCGACTTTGCTTGTGGCCATTGATCGTAGTTTTGAGCTCACAACTCGTAAAGTATCTTACTTTTGTGTTCCGCTACGATCCCAAAAAGTCTCCCATGTCATCGTAAGATGGTTTTTGACCGTAAGAATCTTATGTGGTTATTTAGAAAGCTACACTATCTCGTATTATTGACAATCATTTATTGACATTTTAAGCATTATTCGTTTATATGAAATGTTTGTTCTTACTAGGCATAAAGCCAAACACTTCTTCTTAAATGACATGTACATCAGGTTTCGTTAGCGGCGGAGTTCCAAAGGTTTGAGTGATGAGCGTTAGGCCGGTAGCGGTGATTTTTAGAGATAAACATTTGGGAATTGGCATACATAATCGAATAGATATTTTTGGGATATTGAGTTGACATCTGTTATAATCAAGATGTAAATGGTTTAGATCTTTTATCTCCATTCGTAGAAACTGTAAATGCTATTACTATTTCCCATTTCTGAGAGATTTTCTTATATTTAGATTATTATGTTTTGCAAATATCCAGGTATAAATTTAGACTCAATTTAAGGGGTGTTACAGCAGCCTCTAGATCCACAATTCAAATTAAGAGGTGGAATGGGGACAGAGACTTTGGAAAGTGGCAATGGAAGATAAAGGGGGTGCTTCGAAGAAACTAGGTGCATCATGGTGTCTATGTACTAGACAAACTCACCCTTTGATATATCGACGAAGGAGATGGAAGAATAGGCTCTGATAAGTGTAGAATTTATCACATTTTTATCACTTATTTCTATATTTACCTTCATTTCGTTTTCCCATCACAAATTAAGTTTTTATTCTTATTTTATCATTTTATTGAGTATTGAGCTATGTTGGAGAAATTGATATTGTTTTTTGCTCTTAAAGGAAAATTCGTAACATTTTTGGTTGCTACAGCTAGCATGTCACTGCATCGGAGCAACAACTACATGACAAGAGACGTCACTTCATAAGTTTCTTGGAAGGAATATATTCTTGCCTACAAATTCCACTCTTAACTGCAGAAATAAGAGGTATATTATGAAGAATATCTATGATGAAGTGGTTCACATGTTAATGTTCGATGAAAAATAATTTGTACTATATATTCCTTTGTTGTGTAATAACCATTGGATAAAGGACATATCACTATGTACTTTTATTCTTAGTCCATAGTACTCCTTTCCTAGTACAAATAGTGGGGCTTACCTTTAATTATCAGACACAGTCCGCTTGACAAGGCAACCGTTAGTAGCTCATCTAGCTACTTAGTTATTATTGCCAACCTTTAGTTTTTAATTTATATTTCCGTTGCTTTGAGCATAAACACCCTCCATGAGTTGTGTCTTTTTAACTTTTTAACAGAGGGTGGAGGCCTTAGAGTTTCAAACCATGGCCATCATATCAGTAGGTGGGCCTTTGAGATAAATCTTGGTCTCTTCCTTCTCACATGGGGCCACATGCCCCACTAGATCAAGTTTTTCCATAAAGAGGTTAGAGTATTCTCTGATTGTCCTACTCCCTTTCTTGACAGCCCATAACTCCTCCTCGATACGGTTATTCTCTTTCTCTTTACATTATTCATCCATCAACTTATTCTTGAACATAATCCATGTTAACTGTGGTATAATGGAAGATCCAAAGGTGGACTTGGTGACATTCTACCATCTGAGAGTTGGACCTCTTAACATTTGGGAGACACACTTTACTTTATGTCTCTCCTTGCATTCACTTGAGTTAAACGCATGTTAGATTTCTTGAATCCGGTTCATACAGAAAACTGGATTGTCAGACCCGAAAACTCCGACGACTTGGTACACATAAAATTCTTATGGGAGAAAGTACTCCCATCCCATCTGGACTCGACAATTGCATGTTCTTTAATTTTGACCGCATTTCCGGTACCCTAGAACCCACAAAAACATTCTCAGCAACAGTCTCATGCCTCCGGTTGTTGGCATCTCTATCTTCCAACGTCTTCATGAACAATACATGTTGTTTCTCCATGGTCGAGTTTATCATCTGCATGACATTGGTCATCATCTCCGTTTGAGTGTTCACCTCTCGCATAACAAGGTTGGAGGAGTTCAAATCAACTTTTGGCACATGCTCGAGTCCCCCGCCCAACAATGGCTATAGAGGTGGGATTAAGGAATTGTTGGCTCTCGCATTCTTATATGTAGCTGACAAGCTCGCCTCTTTATCATGCATATGAGTCTACAGTCTGTTCTGCGTTTTGTTGGTCCCGAAGGGGTTCTACAAGGGTGAAAGTTTGTAGAAGGGGGGTTTGAATACAAACACAAAATTTACTTTTCTAAATTGTTTATTGATAATCAAAATACAATTTACAGTTTGTTGCGGAATAAGATTAAGTAAAACCTAATTTAAACATTAGAATCACAAAGATTTGTTGCACTTAGAAAATACAAAAAAAGATAAGTAGAAAAATGGAGATTTTCTACTTGCACTAAGAAGTCAGGAGATCCTTCAAAATGAAGAATGTTGCTCCTATTTATACAACATGCATTTAATGCATTGCAGGAGCACTTTACACGTGTCATATATTCATTGGGCGCATGCTTCTGACTTTTATCAAAGACATGTTTTGGGCCGCATGCTGAACAGTGTAGGTGGCAGAGTGGTTGTACGATTATGGACAAAAGCAAAATTTCTTCTGTACCTTCGCACTTTTTGCAAGAGGATAAGACAAACAATTCTTGAAGCACAAGCTTCATGACCAGCTATCGTAGATGAGATTTTCCATCAGTGATGCCTGATGTAAATCAGCTATCGCTGAAGCTTTGTTCTTTAATTGTCGCGCGTGTGTAGACTTATCTTGGTTTCACTGATGTTCGCTTCAGGTCATGAGTAGACGTGTCTTTGTTCATCATCTTTGTCTTTAATGTCAGCGATGAACTCTTTGGTCACGAGGTTTGCCTTCAGGGATTACATCTAACACTATTACATTAGAGATCATAAGCGATACTGAACAAACTCAGTATGATTATCGCTGATGGTGAAACACTAATACATACAGATGTTAAATGCAATTTTTACTAAGTATTTTAAGGGTCGTCGTCAAATCACTGAGAGAGTTTGGATCAACACGTTTTAACCATCCCAGACTGCCACACATGAGAACGGGGATATGAGATTAAACCCAAACAATAACAATAAAAGAGATGTACATTGCATTCTTCAATCATCGTAATAATAGTAGGGTCAAGCATGCTCACGTGACAATATGTATTCATAATTGTATTAGCTAATTAAGTGAAATTATGAACACATTGTACATAAGAATTCTCGTTACCATTATCACATTTATCAATTAGTGCATTTCCGTCGACTCTATAACCCTCATATTATAAGTGTTTTACCCACATCTCATAAATATTAACTTAAAGTCTCAGTTTAAGTCTAGGTATTTTAAGTTCATACCTAGTTTGCTTAAACTAAAGCTCTGATGTCAACTTGTAACACCATATAATAGAAAACAATAAACCGTAGAAATGAAGAGCATTTAAACTAAGGGGGTGTTTGGGATTGCTTATATTTTTGACTTATTTGCTTATAGCTTCTTCCCATCACAAATAAGCACTTTGGAGTGTTTGGATAGAAAAGAATGAAAACTGCTTATAACTTCTCCTCACCACAAATAAGTTTTTTTGAGAAGTCAATCATAACCTACTTATTTGCTTATGCTTATTTCCTTGTCTATCCAAATTACCTTTTTACCCTCAATTATGAATGTTTATAAGTTATTATTTTTATTCTATCCAACTAGAATATAATCACCCAATAAATGGGGAAATGGTTTAAGAGTTTACAATAAAAGAATTGATGGTAGCTAAATAAACCAATTCCACATTCATACTAAAAACGGGTCTCGGCACAATCCCAAAACAATACTAATCAATGTAACTCCATAGTTTTATTCCACAATATGATAACCCAAAAATGCCTCTACTGACAACATCGCTCCACTTAAACCTTGGGAGCCCCATCGCTAAGCGATCCTGATATACAAGTCATTTGAGAAAAAAATGTTTAGGTTTAACACCTTCAAACTTTATAGAAGAAAGCTATAAAACACTAAAACTGATAGCATAGTTTAAATCAAGGCCTTTCATGCATTGAGACCACATTTATCCTTGGAACGGTATATAACATCATAAGATAACGGGGGAAACCCGATTAGAATTGATAGTGACAGAACACAAAAGTAAGCCACATTACACTGTTATAGAGTTTCTATTATGAAGCACTGGTCGTTGAGTTCAACCACCCAAGGTCTGTCGTTTGATTCCTCCAGTAAACAAAGAAATTCTCTTTCGCTAGAATTAGATTGTTACGGGTCACACGGTCATTGAGTTCAACCACCTACGGTTTATAGCTCGAGTCCCCCGGTGATATAAATCTTGTATCTAGCCAAGGCATGGGAATGATTACCCCATTTTATCACCATAAGTTGACTTGTATATCTATGAATCAATTGCGTCTACTCTAAAATATTTATTCTCTTGGATATGCCCAATCGTACCTAATCCATATAAACAATCATATGCAATTAGTCATCCAATGGAAAATCCCCCTTTTTACCAATAATCCAAGTCAAGCTCATTTTATGTTGGTTTCCCAAAATTCATCCAAAACATGAAATAATCATCTCCCATGAAAGAAAAACCATCTATTACATTTATCTAGTCAAAAATCATAAAATCCCAAAATCTCTAATTTTGACCTAGTTGGTCCAAAATCAACCAAATGATCAATGCATGAAATAAAAGTTTAGAGGAACTAAAATATATCATTTTGACATGTATATAGTTTGTAACCAAAATGTAGGATGAACTCAGAATGCTAGGTTATGGATGAAAACCTAGAAACCTTGAAAACCCTTGAAGATGGAATTGAGAAACTTGAATCCATGGTCCTAGACTTAAAAACCTAGCTTTGATAATGATTAAACCTTGAGGAGGGGATGAAGAAATGAAGCAACACTACTACAAGAAAGACTTTTGCCTACGGACTTTTCCCTATGAAATATGTCGCTAAAAGGTGATTCGTCACAAAACCATCATAAAAGTTGGTGGGTAAATTTTGTGTGGGTAACTGTGATTGCAAGTAACAGTGGATTCACAAGCTTGATCTTTGTATTGATACGGAGAAATGTACAATATTAGAATGAGATCTACTTTCTATCTCAAGATACTCTCTCCAGAGTCTATCTCTCAATACAACAATGATCTGTTAAGTTACAAGTCTTAGCAACACTCACTTTCCCCCTCATGGTGATCAGGATCATCCTGGTCATCATGCCTTTGTTTCGAACCCTGAGTGTGTGACTTACACGTCTCCTCCAAGTTAGTAACCCTTTCGGATAGTGCAATTATGGCATTATGCATGATCTGAGAAAGCCGGTCTACTGAAGCTTGTAACCCTTGAAAGTCTGCTCTTTTAATTGATTGAGTCTGCAACTCAGTATGTCGTCGTAGCAAGCCCATTAGTTCTACTTCTTCCTGGTTGTGATTGTCACCCTGAGCAAGTAAATAGGCAAAGAGCATCGATTTCAGCTCGTCGGTTGGAATGGTTCTCCCAGGTTCAGGTGACTTTGATTTCGGTGATGGTGGTTAAGGTGGTTGTCAGGCTCGGTAGCAAGTGATTTCCCCTTTAAAACTTTCTGTATTTCCCTGAATAACTTTTCAATTGCTTTAATGAACTGATTCGCCTGATTTTAGTATGATGTATTCACATCCTCCTAACTTTGTTTCAAAAGATCCAAAGTCACAAATTGTGATGGTGGGCTCATGCAAGGTGGTCTGACGGGGACTCACTGGTCCACGTAGGATACCAGTTGTAACAGCAGTTGATTCAACTGTGCCGGTGTTCAGAGTTGGCATAATGCTTGCAATGACAGGACTTCCACCCAATCGTTGTGTAGTACCAACGAATGGTGATTGCACTCCGGGTGTTCCGGTTGGAGCACGTAGGCTTCCAACAGATGTAGTAACTGCCACTTGTGTCCTAGGAAAGTAAGTTGTTCCAAAAGTCTCTAGACTCAATGTGTACGCAAATGAAGTCGATGGTGTGGGCAAGGGCCTATCTGTTTCAATACTAGCAAACTCCGAACGAGTTGTCGGTAGATTATGTGCTAAATCCCTGTGTTAAACTGAAACATTAACCTGTTGAGAGATCAATGAGTGGCTTGGTGGGGTTGTGCATTGCGTAGCTGAGTCCACTACGAATTTCTCAATACCGAATGACAACGTGTGGAAATCGGTAGTAGATGTGGCTATCCAAGTGAAGAATCTACTGAAGATATTCACAGAAGACAAGGCCACAGAGCCTCTGTCATACTTGACAGAGCCTTTGTGGCATGAAGACTGAAGACTTAGAAGTTTATCTGAAGATCAAAACAAAGACGATCGTGCCTCTCACGTTTTTTGTTGTACGAAGATCTTGAAGATCATTCGTACAAGGCGTGCCCTACACATTCCACGTGTCATCCTCTGATGGTTTACAGCCTTTGCAGATTTCGGCGCACTACATTAACGTTTTACCTGTAGCAGTCCCACGATCGTGTCTTTGTACCCTTAGTCCTTATTGTCTAAAGTTTGTCCCCTGGTGAATAGTATAAATAGAAGACTCATGTTGAGCTCTTCTATTAACTTTTGCATAACACACACACCTTAGAGAGGAATTCTCATTATACTTTCGGTGTTCTTGGTGTTCTTATTTAAATCAATACAAAGTGAATCTTTGAGTTAATCTCGCGTTTACTTATACTTTGTTTATTTGGTTTAATGTATTTTTCTACCGTAGAATATCTTTTAGTTCGTTAAAACGCTTCCGCACTTTTATTTGTTTGAACTAATAGATATAAATATCATTGTTGAGTAAAATCGGGAACAACAATTGGTATCAGAGCCATCCTTGATTTTCTATATCAAGAGATCCTCTCTTACAATGATTTTTGGTAGAAACTTGGTCTGATTTTAACCTGTTCTTCGATTATTTCAAACAGACTCTGTTTTTCTGCCATTCTCGACCAGTTCGACTTTGGCAAACTTACAGAACATGTTTCTTCGGTTAAAACTCTCCATTTTAGTGCATTGTTCAAGGTTTTAAACTTATAAACTCATTTAGAAAAACCCATTCCATCATCTGAAAGTTTTCAGTTCACAATTTGTTTCTCGTATTTCCAAAACCTCTTGAAATGGCGAACACCAACGACTTCTTCACTGCTGGTTCCTTAACAAAACCACCCACTCTACTCAGAGATGAGTACCCTCAATGGAAGATACGAATGTTTCACTTCTTCGAGGGTACTGACAAAGAACTCGCTCACTATATCCACAATCCTCCTTTCGTTCCCATGGTCACAGTACCACGTGTACCTGCCACAGACGACACTCCAGAGATTCCTGAGCACGAGAAACCTAAGTCAAAAGATAAATGGTCTGCACCTGACTGGGAGAAATATGAAATCACTTAGAAAACCAAACGACTTCTGATAATGGCCATCCCCAATGACCTCTTCCAATCTTTAGATGCGTGTGAATCTGCATACGATCTATGGAAGGAACTGGAGAAACAATTGGAAGGAGGGGCCAAGACTCAGAAAAATCACAGAGCCCAATGCATAAACGAATATTATGCTTTCAAAGCTCTTCTGACAGAGTCTCTGCAGTCAACGTACGACAGGTTTAACTCTCTGATTAACAAGTGCAAGAAGTTTGGGATCCACAGAACCTCTGAGGAGAACAATGTCATGTTCCTAAAGAGCCTCAACGAAGAATGGCTCCAGCTGTCTATGTCTCTGGAAACTAATCAGGACTTAGACACTTGGACTATGTCAGACCTCTATGGAACTTTGGCAGCCCAAGAACCATAAATCGCCCAGGCAAAAGCTCAAACAGTTGCGCCCCTTGCACTTGTTGGTAAGCCTACAGAAGCTAAAGAAAATCCGAAGAAGGAGAAAGCTGTGGAGGAAAAGAAGGAGAAGAAGAAGAAAGTGGTGGTTGTTGATAGTTCTGAGGAGGAATTGGTAGAGGAGGAAGAGGCAACGATGGCCTCGATAACTAAATCTTTAGCTCTGTTGACGAAAGAGTTTGGTAGAGGAGGATACAGGAAGAAGGGTTATGAACGTGATGGAAGGGATGATAGAGGAGAGAAGTACGAGTCAAGAAACCAGGGAAAAGATGGTTCAAATGACCAATAGAGGTCGAATGACAGAAGTGACAGAGGTGGTGACCGACAGAGGTCAGACGACAGAGCTGGCAATGCTTCTCAGAATCAGGGATGTTTCAATTGTGGCAAACCAGGCCACTATGCTGCTGACTGCAGGAGCAAACCAAACCGCCCTCAGAGGGATTCTGCTTTCTACAAAAAGAAGGCAGAATATTATGCTCAGAAGTCGCTCATGGTGGAGCAAGAGAACTGGTTGTCAGACGAATCCTCTGACGAAGGCGATAAGAAAAACGCCTTGTTCTGTGGAATGGCAGAGGTCAGATCCTCAGTGTCTGACAATGAGGTATCCACTTCTGACTTTAGCTCTAATAATGAAAGCGAAGCAAATTTTCTTAAACTAACAGAAGATTACACTGAACTTGAAAAGACTTGTGAGAGTATTCAAAAGAAACTTGCATTTTTGAGAGAGAAACCAGACTTCTCACTCAAGAAAAGGCTAAAATATTTCAAGAAAAGGAAGAGATTGAAACTAATTGGCACAAACATCTAAACCCTTTAAAAGAAAAGATTTCCGAACTCAACTCTGCCTTAAAAGCTAAAGCTAAAGAACTTATGGATGTTGAGAGCGATAGAATGAATATTCTTGCTCTTAAACACTATTTTCAAAAAGAAAGAGAAGTCCTTCATCAAGACCTACTCAGAAGAGACCTTTTAATTAAAAATTACCAAGATGCACAGAAGGTGTATGAGAAAATCAAAACACAAATAGGAAGTAGGGGAATTGGCTTCTGTGATATAGATCCATATACTGGAACCAAAAGAGACAAGTCCCCGTCTTCTCTATTTTGTATTGGTAGTACAAAAAAAACCCGGTTTTCCGAATTTACTCTCTGTAAGAAAAAAGCAGAAAACCTCTGAGGAACCGCACAAGAGGAAACCTCTGAAGATGATAAATGTGTGGTATCAAAACACAGATTTATCACCCTCAGCCTCTGTCAAAAGAGACTCCAAACCCAAAAGATATCTGAAAACTCAAAATCAGATAGGAATCTTCAAGTTTGGTGACGCAGAGACACAGACCCAGGTTGCTTTTGTCTGCACAATAGACTCTGAAAAGACTCTATCGGCAGAGGCACCTGAGTTCAAGCCTGCTTCTTCAGAAGAAAAACTGACACATATTTCTGAAAATGAATTAATGGAAATCGGCAAAAACAATTTTTATGAGAACCTCTGTACATCTTTTGTCGATCAAAAACTCTCTGAGGAAATCTTGACAAATACTTCTGTTGACTCGGAAGATAGTCCCAAAGAAAAGGAAGAAAGCGAGTATTGCACATGCTCAGAAAGTCCAGCCTCTGTCGACAGACATCTCAGTGACTCAACCTCTGTTTATGAGGACGACTCATCCTCTGACGAATCTGAGACTGACTCAAAAGAGTCATAGATAGTTCCTTGTGGTTCAGAGGGAACTAAACTACCCTCTATAATTCTTAACAGAACCATTCCTCCTAAGGAGAAAGCTACAATGATTCCTATCTGTCCAGACTTTTTGGACATATGTATACAAGCCAAAACCTCTCTTGAGCTTGAGAAAATCAAAGAACAAAAGGAAATGTCTTCTCAGAATCCAACAAGTTCAAAAACTTCAAAACCCTTAAGGCCTTTTAAAGAAAACTTAACTTGGCAACAAAAGGGTAAGTGGGTTGAAAATAACAAATCTTTCTCTTCTGTGACAGTGAAACCTGCAGAAGTTCAGCACAGAGGAAGGGGTCCACAGAAGGCTACTCTCCACGGAGAATTTTCAAAACATCAATCTAGTCTGCATAGGTCTTCTTGTAATAGGAAGTCAAATGCTAGGGTAGATTGTAATAATAAAGCATCTGTACCATGTTTCAGTGTTTTTAATGAAAAGTTCAAGCAAATTTTATTTGCATATTAATTACTGTCATTTTTTGAACTCATGTATCAATTAAACCAACATTTCTCTAGTCCACACTATTTCCTCTCTTTACCCAAAAATAATGCTAAATTCAAGGGAAAGAAGAAACAAAATGGTTCTTCAACAGAAGTTAAAACCAAACCCAAGGATGCCAAGGCAACCTTGAAGACCTCTGACAAAGTTGGACCCATTTGGATAAGGGTACCTAAAAATCTCTGATTGTGTTACAAAAGCAGTATGTGCCAATCTGGTATCTAGACTCCGGGTGCTCGCGGCACATGACTGGCGACAGAGGTCTACTATCCTCTTACAAAGATAAACTTGATGGAGGATCAATAACCTTTGGCGACAACAAGAAGGGATATATTAAAGGCTACGGAGTCATCAAAAAGGAAAACATACCAGTTTGCAAAGTTGCATATGTGCATGGCCTTAAGCATAATCTTCTCAGCGTTAGCCAACTTTGTGATACTGGTTTTGATGTTATGATCAAAAGAACTTTCTGCTCTCTACAAGGAGAAGATACAAGAGTCGAACTTCTGCGGGCTGAACGAAAAGGTGATCTGTACCTTATGAACTTTAGTGTCAAAAACAAGAAAGACAAGCTCTGCCTTGTTGCCTGTAAAAATGAAGAAGCCTGGTTATGGCATAATAGGTTCTGCCATCTGAACTTTCATACTCTTGATAAGCTTGTCAAACTTGATCTTGTTAAAGGTCTGCCAAATGTTAAATTCAACAAAGATCATTTGTGCTCCGCCTGTGAAATGGGTAAGCTCAAAAGAGCTTCCCACAAAGGCAAAACTGATGTGTCTTGTCCTAGGCCTCTACATATGCTTCATGTTGACCTATGCGGTCCATTCGCTACACAGAGCCTAGGAGGCAAGAAATACATACTAGTGTTGATTGATGAATACTCCAGATATACGTGGGTAGAAATTGTCAGAAAGAAATCAGATGTTCCTAACATTCTGATAAACCTAATGAAAAGAATCCAGGTTAAGAAGCGACAATGGCACAGAATTCAAAAACTCTGTCATCGAAACTTACCTTACAAAAGAAGGCATATCTCAGAACTTCTCTGTTGCACGCACCCCACAACAGAACGGAGTGGTTGAACGAAAGAACCGCACGCTTGTGGAGGCTGCCAGAACTATGCTAACAGCATCTGGATTGCCAATTTCTTTCTGGGCATAAGCTATATCAACCGCGTGTTATACCCAAAATCGATCAACAATAGTTAAGAGGCACATCAAGACTCCTTACCAATTGATCAATCAAAGGTGACCAAACATCAAGTTCTTCCATGTATTTGGATGCAAGTGCTTCGTTCTAAACGACAGAGAAGCTAGAGGGAAGTTCGATGTGAAAGCAGATGAAGGAAAGTTCATAGGATACTCTGCCACATCAAAGGCTTACAGAGTTTACCTTCTGCGATCTCGATCCATTGTGGAAAGTATAAATGTCTCTTTTGACGATTCTTTTCAGAAGACTTCTGAACAAATCAGTTCAGAACTCGGTCTGAAAAAGGAATCATCTGGCATCTCAAAGACAAGAGAAGCAGACCTAAATCTGTTATTTGAAGAGATGTTCCATGATGATATTGATCCCTCTGCTGGAGTCGTCAGGGCCTCTGGAGAAACATCTTCTGCCAACCAGTCAGGTATATCTCTAATTGGTCCATTAAATACTTCATCCTCTTCTGTGAATAATGCAGATGCTAATGCCGAGGGGGAGCGAACAGAAGATGATACAAGCAAAGATACTACTACAGAGGCACTGGAGATACCAACTCCAGCTACAACAGAGGAAGCAATACCAGAGGAAAATGAGGATTCAGTCTCTACATCCTCAGAGGAACCAATTCCAACTCTAATCCCAATAACTCCACAAGCTGAAGAACCGAGTTCAAGCACAGAAGTACCTTCCACTACAGAGGTTGCACCAGAATCACAGTGTGCAACCACAGAAGTTCAACTAGATGATGCTAATGACCATATTCCAAGAACAACAAAGTGGATGAAGAGCCATCCTCAGAACCTAATAATCGGCGATCCCTCTGAAAAGGTCAAGACAAGAACAGCCACTGCTAATTTTTGTTTGTTTACAAATTTTATCAGTGTGATCGAGCCAAAACGTGTCTCTAAAGCCCTAGATGATCCAAACTGGGTAGATGCTATGCAAGAAGAGCTTCTACAGTTTGAGAGAAACAAAGTCTGGACCCTAGTTCCTCTGCCAAAGGGGAAACAAGCAATAGGGACTAAATGGGTCTTCAGAAACAAAAAAGATGAGGATGGGGTGGTCATTAGAAATAAAGCGAGATTGGTGGCCAAGGGATATTTCCAAGCAGAAGGCGTTGATTACGATGAGACTTTTGCGCCTGTCGCACAGCTCGAAGCAATAAGAATCTTCTTAGACTTCGCAACCCACAGAGGTTTCAAAGTTTTTCAAATGCATGTAAAATCTGCCTTTCTGAATGGTCAAATTCAAGAAGAAGTATACGTCCAGCAGCCACCAGGGTTTGAAAGTGCCAAGTACCCAAACAACGTTTGTTATCTTGACAAAGCTCTGTATGGACTGAAACAGGCTCCAAGAGCATGGTACGAACGACTTTCAACCTTTCTTCTTGATAATGATTTCGATAGAGGTACAACCGATACTACTTTGTTTTATAAAAGAAAAGGTGATGAGATTCTGCTTGTACAGATCTATGTGGACGACATTATTTTTGGTTCTACAAATGCACAACAATGCAAAGATTTTGAAAAACTCATGCAGAGTGAGTTTGAAATGAGTATGATGGGAGAATTAAATTTCTTCCTAGGACTCCAAGTCAAACAATCATTAGAGGGAATTTTCATAAATCAAGCTAAATATGTCTCTGACATTCTTTCAAAATTCAAACTCTATGATGCCTCTGTAATGAAGACCCCCATGTTGTAACATCCCTTAATCCCAACACACAATTACATATATTTCACCACCAAATAACATATCATATTTCAAATACGGTCCCTTAGATTCTACAATTAGGTCTTTCCAGTACAAACTTTTTTGAATGAAGTAAAATACATAATAGATACTAAAACACAATTGGAATCTTCATAATCATTCATCTTCCACAAAAGCTAAACATGATAAACTCTATCATTGTCTCTTATTTGCTCCTTGACCTGGAATACATATTTTAAAACAAAATGAGGGTTAGACCTTGAGGTCTATTGAGAAAATCTCCGTTAGTTAAAGAAAACATTTGCACAACATCATACACATAATTCACATAAGAATACCAACTATGACTCATGCATCATGTATCTTTCCATCTCTTTCTCTTTTCTTTTTCTTGGCCATATTAATTGGTAGCAAGCCAATTAATTAATTTACACCGCTGTACTAAATACAGCCAACACCACTGTCCCTCTGTACAGCCAACTTTCACCGGTCCTAAGCCCGGCCAACTAGTACCCATACAATGTAATACTCATATAAACACTATATGCACAATATTACATTTAATCACATATATGTATTCCATTTGAAAACATTTTAAAGAAAAACTCACTTCATTAGCTTAGTTCCAAAAACCCTTCTACGCTATTATCGAGCTCTCTGATTCCTTCAGTCCCGATTCACGGAATCTGTACCACATGAATACAAAAATTTCTTTTTAAGGCTAGAAGTCTCTAAGTTCTGAAATCCTCGACTCAAGTCGCAATACACTACACCAAGTCGCAATCAACTACTGCGACTTCATACCCAAGTCGCAATCAACTACTGCGACTTCATACCCAAGTCGCAATCAACTACTGCGACTTCATACCCAAGTCGCAACCCACTATTGCGACTTCATGAGCAAGTCGCAACCCACCATTGCGACATTCATGAAGATGACCATATTCAAGCATGTCGCAACCCACCATTGCGACTTGCTTGAATGTCTCAGTCCACAGTGTTCATCTTAAACCCAGATTTTAAATCTTTTAACTATGCATGTTGCTGTAATTATGCAGATATGTTTAAGACTACCTTTTGAACACTAACCCAAACCCAGAATTCATATATCCTTCTAAAAATAGCAAAACCCACTTCTAAAGTTTATAGAAAACTAAGAACCTTAAAAGTATGGATTAAACAGAAATATTACCTTGTTTTCTTCAGTTGTTTTTAGCAATTCCAGCAGAAATCTAAGCTTTCCTTCTTCCTCTTTTCTAGCTTTCTTTGATTTCTCCCTCCTCTCTCTCTAAACCGAACACACACTCACACACAAACACTTAGGATATTTTCTAATTGTGTCAACAAGATGACACCTCCTGCCTCTTGCTGAAAAATAGGGCGGTGGTGGAGGTGATGTTTGGCAAAAATACCAAACAAACCCCAAGCTTACTCTATATGGCAAAATACATCCCTATATTTCCATATAAAAATTATAACTTACCCCTTAACTTCTAACTCCATAAATACTTAACTAACTTGTATATAACTAACTCCAAACCTTTCTTAATTTAGAGTAATAGTATTAAACAAACCAATAACATACCTGGTTATTACAACATCTCCCCCTTAAAAGAATTCCGTCCCGGAATTCGGTCAAGCGAAAAGGTACAGTTTACTTAGTTCTTACTTCTACCTTGAACTCAATCCAAGCATAGGAATTAACTGAATAGACACCCTACACCTATCTATATTTCTAACACAGATAAGCAACAAAAGAACGGAAATACCCATAATCATTTCACACATAAGTCATATAACACTTTAGCACGTATTGAGTTTGTTAAGATATACCTGTATCCTCATCCGTAATTTCCTATGGTTCTTGTGTCATCATTTGGAAGACTCGACCCTTTCCTTGCGGTACTTCAGGCCTTTGTATTCCTCCTGGCCTAACACTCGTTGGTTTCACCGTCATACTACCTTGTTGTGCTTTCCATTGTGGACATTCAGACTGAATATGATCAGGGGAGTTGCAAGAGAAACAAAATCGAGTTACCCGACAATCTCTCGCGATGTGACCAGCCTTTCCACATTTGTGGCACTTTCAGGAATCACCATAGCAGTTTCCTTGATGAATACGGTCACATGTTAAACATGGTCTTTTTTCAGCTGGCCCGAAAGGTGAATAATTACCAAACCTCGGGGATTCGTACTCTTCCGAATCGTACGTCGTTTCTTCCAGTTTTCTTTTCCCAGCACTCTTATCACCAAAGTCTCTCCTATTATCCCGTTCCACATTTTCCGCGGCATTTACTGCTGCTGAGAAGGTATCAGGTCTCGTTGCAGTCGCTAACTTTCGAATTTCCGAATTCAATCCAAATACATACCTTTCCATCTTCATTTTCTCTGTGGCAACATAATACTCCCCAAAACGCGACTTCTCTAAGAAACGGGCAGCGTAGTCTCTTACTGATAAATTCCCTTGTTGTAGGCTCAGGAATTCCTCTTCCAACTGTCTAACTGCGGCTTGCGGAAAAAACTGTTCCTTATATGCTCTCGAGAATTCGTTCCAAGTAAAGGTTGAATATACACCAGGTCCTTTAGAGTCAATAAGGGCCTCCCACCAATATAAGGCATCTGCTTTCAACATTGTAGTTCCATATAACACCTTATCTTCTTCCGCACATTTACTGGTTTTAAATACAGCTTCAACTTCCTTCAGCCACCGCATCGCCTTTACTGGATCTCTGTCCCCTCCATAAGTGGGTGGTTTACAGCTTAAAAATATCTTATAGTCACACCTTCTTGGTACTGATACGACAGTAGGTGTGATAGGCATCTCGTTTTCCAAGTTAGGATCTGGTCTTTCCGTTTCAGTATTATGCATCTGGTCAAACATGGCTTGAATATTGGCCTGTACTCTTCCCATCTCAGCAGTCAAGTCATCTCTTGTAATGAACTCTGTGCCTCGCCCCTGTATTCTACCTCCAGTCCTACCCCTGCCTCTTTCTCCCCCTCTTCCCCAAGTTCCGACAGGGGAATTTGTTCTATTAGAGTTACTTCTTCCTCCCCGAGTTGTTTGTCTCGTACCACTGGCCATTTTGTAGATTTAAACAATGTTATTATACACGTAAGCACATACCCCATATAACAAAGTATATTCTGGTTCAAACATGTACCTGTAAGATCAGAATTACACTGGCCAGGTGTAATCTGAAATTACCTTACATGATGTTCCTTCTACCTTTTTATATTTAAGATCCCAAGGTTCTATAATAATAAGGACAGCCTACTTCGCATGCAGTTTAAGTCTAGGTACAAATACTAATACCTAAATCTCTTAAACTAGGGCTCTGATACCATCTGTAACATCCCTTAATCCCAACACACAATTACATATATTTCACCACCAAATAACATATCATATTTCAAATACGGTCCCTTAGATTCTACAATTAGGTCTTTCCAGTACAAACTTTTTCGAATGAAGTAAAATACATAATAGATACTAAACACAACTGGAATCTTCATAATCATTCATCTTACACAAAAGCTAAACATGATAAACTCTATCATTGTCTCTTATTTGCTCCTTGACCTGGAATACATATTTTAAAACAAAATGAGGGTTAGACCTTGAGGTCTAGTGAGAAAATCCCCGTTAGTTAAAGAAAACATTTGCACAACATCATACACATAATTCACATAAGAATACCAACTATGACTCATGCATCATGTATCTTTCCATCTCTTTCTCTTTTCTTTTTCTTGGCCATATTAATTGGTAGCAAGCCAATTAATTAATTTACACCGCTGTACTAAATACAGCCAACACCACTGTCCCTCTGTACAGCCAACTTTCACCGGTCCTAAGCCCGGCCAACTAGTACCCATACAATGTAATACTCATATAAACACTATATGCACAATATTACATTTAATCACATATATGTATTCCATTTGAAAACATTTTAAAGAAAAACTCACTTGATTAGCTTAGTTTCGAAAACCCTTCCACGCTATTATCGAGCTCTCTAATTCCTTCAGTACCGATTCACGGAATCTATACCACATGAATACAAATATTTCTTTTTAAGGCTAGAAGTCTCTAAGTTCTGAAATCCTCGACTCAAGTCGCAATACACTACACCAAGTCGCAATCAACTACTGCGACTTCATACCCAAGTCGCAATCAACTACTGCGACTTCATACCCAAGTCGCAATCAACTACTGCGACTTCATACCCAAGTCGCAACCCACTATTGCGACTTCATGAGCAAGTCGCAACCCACCATTGCGACATTCATGAAGATGACCATATTCAAGCATGTCGCAACCCACCATTGCGACTTGCTTGAATGTCTCAGTCCACAGTGTTCATCTTAAACCCAGATTTTAAATCTTTTAACTATGCATGTTGCTGTAATTATGCAGATATGTTTAAGACTACCTTTTGAACACTAACCCAAACCCAGAATTCATATATCCTTCTAAAAATAGCGAAACCCACTTCTAAAGTTTATAGAAAACTAAGAACCTTAAAAGTATGGATTAAACAGAAATATTACCTTGTTTTCTTCAGTTGTTTTTAGCAATTCCAGCAGAAATCTAAGCTTTCCTTCTTCCTCTTTTCTAACTTTCTTCGATTTCTCCCTCCTCTCTCTCTAAACCGAACACACACTCACACACAAACACTTAGGATATTTTCTAATTGTGTCAACAAGATGACACCTCCTGCCTCTTGCTGAAAAATAGGGCGGTGGTGGAGGTGATGTTTGGCAAAAATACCAAACAAACCCCAAGCTTACTCTATATGGCCAAATACATCCCTATATTTCCATATAAAAATTATAACTTACCCCTTAACTTCTAACTCCATAAATACTTAACTAACTTGTATATAACTAACTCCAAACCTTTCTTAATTTAGAGTAATAGTATTAAACAAACCAATAACATACCTAGTTATTACACATGTCTACTGGAAATAAGTTACACTCAGATTCAGATGGTAAATCTGTAGAGTGCAAGCTCTACAGAGGCATGATTGGGCCCCTTTTATACTTAACAGCAAGTAGACCTGATATAATGTATGCTACATGCCTCTGTGCAAGATATCAAGCTAACCCAAAGGAATCCCACCTTCTTGCTGTAAAGAGGATCTTCAGATACCTCAAGGGAACCAAAAATCTTGGGCTCTGGTATCCGAAGAACTCTGGCTTTGATCTTAAGGCCTACACAGATTCAGATTATGGAGGATGCAAGCTTGACCGAAAAAGTACCTCTGGGAGTTGTCAATTCTTGGGTGGCAAACTAGTCAGCTGGACTTCAAAGAAGCAGAATTGTGTGTCGACATCTACATCAGAAGCTGAATATGTTGCTGCTGCTAGCTGTTGCTCCCAGGTTCTGTGGATGAAAACTCAGCTAAAGGACTACGGTTACAACATATACAAGATACCCATCCTCTGTGATTCAAAAAGTGCCATAGCTATCTCTGCCAACCTAGTACAGCACTCAAAAACAAAGCATATCGACATCCGTTACCACATTCTGAAACATCATGTTGAACAAGGCACAATCGAGATGTACTTTGTGTCCACTGAATTCTAGTTTGCGGACTTATTCACCAAGGCACTTGATGAGAAAAGATTTATTTTCTTGGTGAGTAAGTTGGGTATGATAAACATGAGTTGACCCCTCTGTAAGTAAGACTTAATCTTCTTGTGAATATGTATATATTTAAAGTCTCTTGTATGTAAATTCCTTATCATCAAAAGTTATGCACCCAACAGAGCTTCTGTGGGATTTCTCAGAGCCTCTGACGATCTCCACAGAACCTCTGGTGAGTTTGACCTATGTTATGTGCATTACTTATCAAATATGATCCAAGCATAGGTCAAGGGGGAGCAGAAGGAGACCTTGAATTAATCTACAGAAGTAGTTAATTCAAGGGGGAGCCAAAGAAGAGTCGTGATCAACCAAATCCATAGACGTCAGGTAAGGTTGCCGAGCACAGGTAAATAAAAGGGAGAATGTCTCGCACAAAACCTTTTTCCAAAACTGTTTTCTAGGACTCCAACTTTCAAATATTTCCTAAAAACATTGTTTAAAACAATTAAAACTTTGGATGATCAAAAAGTTTTATGAATTTTTAGTTATAAGAAATTTTCACTCATAGAGCCTCTGCTGAGTTCAACAGAGCCTCAAAGCCTCTGTGAATGCAAATTTTGTACTAAAAGTTCTATCGATTATATCCAATGTATTTTCAAATGTTTTGGTAAAGGTACAAGCTCAGAGGAGATAAAAGGCAGGTTTCAGACCACAGAGCTCATTCCACCACAGAGCTTCTGTCGATTCTGATACTTGGCTTTTTATGGAAATTCTGTAACATGCGGGTTATTTCTGTAAGTGACAGTCATCTGGTAGTAGAAACGCCCACGCGCTCAGCATTAATGGGCCGTGCACGCCATCTAATCGTGTTCTAACACCTCTGACGTGGCAGATTTTCATTGGACGTGCATGCCACACGTTACTCTGAAACGTGGCTCCAACTGTAGAACTCGAGTGCGGGCCCCAAGCAAACATTGATTTCACCTTTTTACCACGGAATTCTATCCGTTTCTACCCCACTATATAACCCCGTTTACCTCCTTTCCTATTCCTTTTACGAATTTACCGATATCTTCTTCTCCGGCGAACCTTGCAAAACCTGCAACTTCTACTTTCTACTCACATACTTCAAGTTTCAAGCAATGGCTTCCACCTCCAACTCTCCGGCGAACTCCCCAACCCATTCTGAGCACTCACAGAACCCGACAATGGCCGAAAACTTAGAACAAGATAACTCAGGTGAATCAGTGGCCTTTACTCCAACAACCCACCTTCAAAACTTTCTAGAACATGAACACTTTGAACGTGTTCTTCCCTTGAAACCCAATAATCATTTCCTTGTTCCCTCAAGAACATCATTTGGGGAGGAACACGTCATATTACTTAACATCCTGGAAAACCACTATCTTTACCCTCTGTTAACAAGGAATGTTAAGAGGATTCCTGCCAGATACCTCTACCAATTATGGCAGAGCTGCCATTATGACTCAGAAAATAGACAAATCAAGGGGTACATATCCAAACTTGACCAATCAGAATACCTTGAACTCAAGTTCAACAGAACTATGTTCTCCCTTGAGTTTGGCCTACCAACCTGGGGACTTCTGGGAATCAAGAAATACGCAGAGGAACCTACGAATAGTGAGCTCTGTGACTTTGCAGAGCCTTTGGGCTACAATACAAAGTTAAAGAAGTGGAACGACTTTAGAAGAAATAGGTTCCCCCCTCTGTGGAATACCCTTTTCTCCATTCTGAAAAGATGCCTAACTGGCAAAGTGGGTAGTCCAGATCAAACATCTCACCAAATCATGGCAATCATGTACGGGGTGTACTATGATTTGCCTCTAGACTATGGCACTCTTATGTTGCAGGAGATAGTGAACACAATAGACCACAGAATATCTACACAGAGGGCAAAGGGGCCCTCAAGCAAAGATCTCCCCCCACTACAATTTCAGAGGATCCTATGTGTCCTTCTAGAACCTCTGCTCCTCATACAGAAATGGCCAATGGAGGGACCCGTAGTGAAAACCTACCCTATGGCCAAGAACACCCCAACAGAGCAGTTGGAAGGATACTGTTTCTGCAGACCTCTGCCAACCGCACTTATGACCTATGCAAGTGATGAAGAACTTAGATTAGCATACATACGCGATCACAGGACTCCAGAACCGAGTCCTGTGACACCCTCACGTCTAGGAGCCCCCATAGGAACTTAGATAATTGAAAGGATGAGCGATGAAGAATGGGCAGAGGCATTGGCTAAACATGAGCAAGTACAGGCTCGATTTCACCTTCAGAGAAGCAGACTAGACACCTCTGCTTCCAAGAGCAAAACCTCTGCCACTCCGCCCAAAAAGAAGAAGGCCCAAAAATCAAAGAGAACCACAGAGGGTGCTTCTACAAGTGTCACACCTCCCCAACAGACCCAACGATCACCTCAAACAGAAACAGTGGTTGGATCTTCTGCACCTACCCCTCCTCCGAAAGAAAAGAAAAAAAAAGAGAAAATCCAAATCTTCTGAGGAGGATGCCCCCAAACCAAAGAGCAAGAAGAGCAAGAAGAAATCCAAGAAGCCCCACACTCCTCTGCAAACCATCGCAGAGGAAGCTGAAATGGAAGAAGAAGCCCCTGCACAACCTCTGCAATCACCCTCTCCCTTCAACTATGCAGATCAAGGTGACTTCCCAGCCTTCCTTGAAAACCCCGAATTTGCATATACCTTGGATACCTCAAGGTGGACCGCAGACGCCATCACCAACTGGGACACCTCAAACCCAACTGTCACAGTCTCAGAGGTTGATTCTGGCCTAGAGGATGACAACAGAACCCCTGAGGGCATTCAGGGAAATACTCCAGAAGGTCTTCTACACCCAGACGTACATTCTTTACTTGGCACTCACCCCTGTTATGATGTACTTAGGAAAAGCCCAGAGGAGGTGGTAGAAGCTGCGGGCATTGAGGGTGAGATAGTATTAGGTTGTATGATAGAAGAAAAGGCAAGAAAAGATGCCACAGATAGTAGAGGCACACAACCCCAACCATCTCCCAGTGCAACCCATATTTCTGACACCGCCAGTCTAGTGGCAGAAGGTGTCATTGAAACAGAGCAGCACAACTCGAGCCCAACCCAAATAAACCGAACAGAGGAACTTCTTTCCACCTTTGTTTCACGAGAAACCGGGGAAACCATTCCAAGGGAGTCCTCTCCAAAGGACTTACCTTTAGTAAGTGATCAATTTCCCCAGATCACATCTGAAACCCCCGCAGAGGAATTTGTTTCCTCTGTCACACGCACACACTCAGGACCGATCGGCTCTTCAGAGGAGCCTATAGAGCACACAGACGAAGGGACTCTAGATAAGTCCCCGAGTCAACTTAAGGATACTCTTGTACCCACCTCTGAAGTGGATCAAGACAATGTGCTTAACAGAACCTCTATAGAGTCTGAGGCTTAAAAAGCCTATGCTCAAGGATTAGAGGGAAATCCTTCCACCCTCAACATCAACACAAGGGTGACAGAAGGTGTCCCAGGAACAGGGACTCACTCTGGGGATGAATGTGTTCCCCTAGAGGTTACACTTAGTTCACATGTAACAAGGGATGAGTTCCAAACCCTTGTCACCTCTGTGGACAACACGTTGAAAGTTTGGAAAAGCTCTTTTGACTCTTTTACAGATACCACCACACGGGCCATAACTGATCTGAACACCAAAATGGACAACTTGTCGACAGAGGTGAAAAATGTCTGCGCCCAAATGAAAACAGCTGCAACAACCTCTGCTACCACTACCGCATATGACTTCTAGAAAGCAACAAGCTCTGCATTCCAGGCCTCTGTCAGAGATCTCCTTGAGCAACTGAAGAAAGAACATTCCCCAGCTTCTACACCAGAAGACCTTAAGAAGGCCCTAGAGCAAGTCCAAGAGCACACAACCAGAGAAACTCAGGCCATGAAGCCTTCCGACTACATGACCAGAGCACAACCTACAGAGCTTGGACAAGGGGTACTCGATCAAATGACAGACTTCATCAGAGCCTTCACCACAGCTAATGCAAACTATGTGAAGGATTTTCAGGCAAGTGTGGGCAGACTCAGATTCAACTCAAAAGCAGAGGTTGCTTACCTGCTCGGAATTTGAGATGACCTCTGTGCTAAGATGATAGCAGCAGGGGCCACTCAATCGAAGAAGCCAGAAACTACTTACCGGGCAGAGGGTACGAAAGATAAGGGTCAGGATGACTCTGATGATGATTCTGATGGATCATCAGGCCGTCCTGAGGGGGAGAGAAGAAGAGAAAAAGCAACAAACAGAGGTCTACCAGCTCCACCAATATCAGCAGAACCCCTAAACCAAGTACTGCAGACTGAAACCCAAGGAGGAACCCAACAGAAGACCACAGAGGAAACACCCACCTCGGTGGAAACCACCCATATAACCGTTGAAGACTTACCATCCTCTACTCCCAAAACAACTGAACAAGTGAAAATCCTTACCTCATCAGAAGAAGACCAACCACCCGAATCACCAAAACAAACAGAAGACAAACTACCTTCCCCAACACCAAAAACACCAGAAGAACCTAAAAACCCATCTCCCACACCCAAAAGAACAGAGGAGCCCAAAACTAGAACCAAAACCTTAGCTCATAAACGAAAATATCTGAGCAAGTCTACATAAGCCTCACCAGCCAAACCTCAAACCAAACCCACATCACCAATCAATCCCTCAGAAGCACAAGTGCCAAAACTAACAGAGGCAACCCCTACAAAACCTACAGAAGCACCTACAACTGAGCCCTCATAAGCTCAACAGCCAAAACCAACAGAGGCAACCCAGTCTCAACAAGCTGAACTACAAAAGCCTACGGCAAAAGATAAAGGTAAGGGGATAGCGACAGAAGAACCAAAGAAGAAAAAGCCAAAGCATCAACCCACAGAAAAACTGATGAAGAGTGCTTTCGACGCCTTAGTGACCCCAAAGCCTGAAGAAGAAGATTGGGCCTTCAATGTTCAGCCTCTGTCAACCAAGTCTATCCCGGATCCAAAGACAAAAACCTCAGAGGACATAGTCGCCAAAATAAAAAGCAAAATGGATGCTCTTCGCAGGCCTATGCCTCCACCCGTTGCACCTCCACGACAGATGGAAGAAGTGGTGTACAAGTATTTGTACAACAGAGGCATCAATGACCCTCTGCCAAAATACATTCTGCCGCCTGATTTGCTTAAAGAATTAAAAGAAGACTTCTACAGAACAAAAGCCAAACCTGTCAAAGAAGTCTTCTCAATCTCTAAGATCACAAAGGCCATATACTGCAAGCTCTGTAGCACTAGAGGCAAAGAGATACACTACAACCTCTATCACGTCAAAAGGGCTGACGGAATAGAGACCAAGTTCTCAGATGCTGATCTGAGGAACATGAGCCCTTATGACATGTCCGATCTTCTGAGTTGGGCTAGACAGAACTACAACAGAAGACTTGAACATCAGAGGGCGTATCGAATAATCAGAAAGACTATGCACGAAAAGCTTCTGATGTATAGCATAACGGACTTCCAAGTGGGACTCGACCTTGGAGTGACAAGCTTAAATCTCCCAGCACCAGAAGATGACTGCCCACCCTATGCAAGACCAAACTCTATAATCACTTTTCCAAGGATTGGGTACGTCTATCGAGATCCTGCTGGAAAGTCGAAATTGTTCCTAGAGGTTGATTGCCAAAAATATGCAACAAGTACTCTGGTAGAGTTCAGAGCCAACCTCTTGGAGCACAGAGGAACTGAGTACATGGATCAAGCACTTGCCGACAGACTAATAGAGGTCATTGACTCGGTCATCAACTTCAGAAACCTCTGCATCAAGATCTATCGTGAACTCAAAGATGGGGGAATCAATACACGAAAACCAACGATTTCCCAAATGCCAGAATCTAAAATCCTCAACCATAATCTGCAAGTTTACTTTTCATATCATGTACTGCAATCAAATGTAAATGCCTCTGGCATATCCTTGTATGAAGAGTAAAACTTTCAATAGAGATCAAATACCTCTTGTCGTGTTCTTAGCATTAGAAAACCATGCATTTTTCAATTTTTTATTTTTCAATACTTAGGGGGAGATTGTTAGCTCCAAATTCTATGTAAAGAAGTATTGAAAAATAGGTTGTGTAAAGACATCGACAGAGCCTCTGCCAAGACACCGATAGAAGATTCAAGTGAATAATCTACTGAAGACATTCACAGAAGATAAGGCCACAGAGCCTCTGTCATACTTGACAGAGCCTCTATGGTATGAAGACTGAAGACTTAGAAGTTTATCTGAAGATCAAAACAAAGACGATCGTGCCTCTCACGTTTTCTGCAGTACGAAGATTGTGAAGATCATTCGTACAAGGCGTGCTCTGCACATTCCACGTGTTATCCTCTGATGGGTTACAGTCTTTGCAGATTTTGGCGTACTACATTAACGTTGTACCTGTAGCAGTCCCACGATCGTGTCTTTGTCCCCTTAGTCCTTATTGTCTAAAGCTTCTCCCCTGATGAATAGTATAAATAGAAGACTCATGTTGAGCTCTTCTATTAACTTTTGCATAACACACACACCTTAGAGCATAATTCTCATTATACTTTCGGTGTTCTTGGTGTTCTTATTTAAATCAATACAAAGTGAATCTTTGAGTTAATCTCGCATTTACTTATACTTTGTTTATTTGGTTTAGTGTATTTTTCTACCGTAGAATATCTTTTAGTTCGTTAAAACGCTTCCGCACTCTTATTTGTTTGAACTATTAGATATAAATATCATTGTTGAGTAAAATCGGGATCAACACTTTGGTTGTCTTGGTGAGAGATGTACGGAGTGGATGGCCTTTAATGATGTCCACAATGATTCTGAAATCCATCTTCACACTCAGATCAAAAGTGTGGTTGTTTTGTTGAATCTTCTGGTATTGGGCTCGGGTGTTCAGCTCATCATCAGGGTTAGGTGCATTAACAGATGGGTGGGATGATCTGTGAGATGGCATGGGCCTGGACTCATCAAAGGAGTTTCCGTCATGATGTTCAACAAAAGCCATTTGATATCCTATATTTGTAAAATATTAGCCAAAAGTTGACAATTTTCTCAAAAAAAATTCCAGAAATTTCCTATGCCTGGGTTTTATCGCCTGACACATCAAGGTTTTATCGTCTGACAAGGTTGTCGCCTAAAGTTTGGGCGACAAGTTATATCGCCTAAATATTAGGCGACAAGTTTGAATGTTAGAGTTGCGCGACAAGTTTGAATTTATGAATACAAGTGTTAGGAGACAAGTTTGAATGTTCGAACCTATGAAGAACATCAAACCCAGATTTCTACGATAGTGAATGAAACGCTTAAATATTCAAACCCTATGGTCGATTCTAAGAGTAAAGTGTATTCTAACACATTTTTGCGTTTGAACTAACACATGAACAGATTATACAAAGAATATGAACAATCCCCTTTTTCGAACAAAACCCCATATTTGAATAATAACATACAAGAAATATATGGATTGAAATACAAGGAAATCAATTAGAAATCAAACCTGGAACGGTTTTGAGAATGAATAACAACAATCAAACAGAACACTTGAAAACATGTGAATCAATCGAAAACTTATAGAGAATAAGAAGTGTGGGAAAAGTTTGAATGTTCAAAATAGATGGATATATATACTCAGAAACTGACAAAACACGTGGCACTGAATGATTGGTCAGATGTTTGACCTGCCACATAGTCAACTTATCGCCTGAAACAATAGGCGACTCTTGGGCGACACCATGGGAAACGGTTATCGCCTAAGTGGTAGGCGACAAACCCAGTTCACCTCATTTTATCGCTCAACACATGGGCGATAAGACCAACTTGTCGCTCAGGGCTTGGGCGGCAAGTCCTGTTCATGGCATTTTGTCGCTCAACACTTAGGGGACAAGAAATCTTATCGACTAAGTGATAGGCGACAAAACAAGCTTTTCAAAAATTATCAATTTTACCCAAAAAAATATACCACATTAAAAGATGTCCAACTTTTAACTGGTTAAGCTCAAAAACTTGTCAAAAATCATTTTGCTCCCCCTAAAATGATGCACTAAAATTTTGAAAAAATAAATTTATCATTTGGGGTTTGCACAAAAATTCTTTAACAAATCAGATTAGAATAGTTACCTTCATCTTCTTGTAAAATTGATCAACTGCACACACACACAACAATTATTAGTAACACATAAATGTAAAAATTTATGCTCCCCCTTGACTTATGATCGGAATATTTTCTGATACTCCCCTTGAAATCATGAGCACACTTTAACAGATACAATTATCATATTGAAAAATTATAAAGACAAAAAAAACAAGTAGGTTGAAATAAATTTTGTGAAACACAAAAAACAGAAAATTTTGAAAGAAAATACTGAAAATTTAATATGATGAAAGTTAATATTTTGCATAAATTTTAATCCTGATAGAAAAATAGAAATTTTCAACTTATTAAATGAACAATATATTCAAATTCAAATTTTCATGTTCATGTTCAAAATGCCAAGCTTTGAAACTAGAAAATTAAAGCGTTTTTCATCCAAATCTTTAGTGAACCAGTCGACAAGTTGAAATTCTGTAGTTACAAAATAAAGTTCAATTGTACCTTTTTCTACATGATCTTTTATGAAGTGATACCGTATATCAATATATTTGATCTTCGTGTGTTGGACAGGATTAGTTGATATTGAAATTGCACTTTTGTTGTCGTAGTAGATGGGAATTCTTTCATACTTGAATCCATAGTCCATCAGTTGAGTTTTCATCCAAAACACTTGAGAGCAACAACTTGCATCAGCCACATACTCAGCTTCCTCAGTTGAAGTAGATACACAATTCTGCTTTTTGGATGCCCAGCTGACTAACTTATCTCCTAAAAACTGAACGTGTCCTGATGTGCTCTTCCTATCCAATAAGCTTCCACCATGATCAGAGTCAGAGTAAGTCGTCAACTCGTATCCAGTCCCTTTCGGATACCAAAGACCTAAGTAAGGTGTCCCGTCAGATATCTAAATATCCTCTTAATAGCTCCGAGATGAAATTCTTTTGGCTTAGCCTGGAATCTAGCACACAAACATGTTGCAAACATAATATCCGGTCTACTTGCAGTTAAGTACATTAAGGATCCAATAATACCTTGGTAGTTCCTAAGATCTACTTCCTTACCATTCGGGTCTGGACCGATCTTTGAACCTGGTGCCATCGGGGTGTTTATGGAAGTGCAATTCTCCATTTTGAATTTATTCAAAATATAAAAAATGTACTTGGATTGATTGATGAATATCCCCATTGAGAATTGTTTGACGTGCAATCCGGGAAAAAAATTCATCTCTCCCATCATGCTCATAAGAAAGCTGGTCACCATTAATTCTGAAAACCACTTACAGTATGTTGGGTTAGTAGAACAAAATATAATATCATCAACATTCATTTGTACTAAGATCATGTCTTTTTCTTTTCTCTTAATGAACAAAGTCGTGTCAATTTTACCTTTTAAAATGCCAGATTGAACTAGGAATTTAGAAAGAACATCATACCATGCTTGAGGAGCTTGTTCCAGACCGTACAAGGCATTGTCAAGGATATATACATGATTTAGCTTGGTCTTATCACAAAACCTTCAGGCTGAGAGACGTACACCTCTTCTGTAAGAATCCCGTTAAGGAATGCAGTTTTCACATCCATTTAGGAAAACTGAGAAATTATTATGTGCAACATAAGCAAGAAACATTCTGATAGCTTCAATGCGTGCAACCGGTGAATATGTCTCGTCAGAATCTATTCCCTCTTGCTAGTGATTTCCTTTTGCAACTAGTCTTGCTTTGTTTCGAACAACAATTCCATCCTCATCTTTCTTATTCTTGAACACCCACTTTGTGCCGATGATACTCTTGTCTTTTGGCCTGGGTACTAGTCTCCAAACTTTCAACGCTTCAGATTGGTTTAACTCTTCTTGCATCGCAATCACCCATTCTGGATCTTCGAGAGCTTAATATATTGTAGTAGGTTCCATGTTGCTCAGAAAGGTCGCGAATAAACATTCATTTGCAGTTGCAGATCTGGTACGCACTGGTTGAGAAATATCTCCAATATGTTGATGTATTGGATGACTTTGCGTCCATTTTGTTGAGTGTGGGTGGATGGAAATTTCATTTTGATTCGGGTCAACATAGACATTTTCTTCTTCGGGTAAAGGCTCAGTGACTGAAGGTATGTCAGATTGAGAGACCGAGGTTGTATGTCCGTAGGAACTGGTTCAACTTCAGAAGTCGTCTCAGTCATCGGACTTTCTGTCTAATTATTATCAGGTTGAGCTTCCCCACTTGAAGAAATATCATCATGTGTTTGTTGATTTAGCATTGTAGATTGATCTTCTTGATCATGAGATGAAGATTCAAGAACATAAATCGTTGCTTTAGATTCAGAAGCGTTTTGTTCCACCGAAGGACCAGAAACCGTTACTGGTTCAGCAGCTTGTGAAAATGTTTTCCTATTTGAAACATCAGAAGTAGGATTGTAAGTTCCAAAGTATTCATCATAAAAAATCTCAGACAAACGTTCAAGATCAGATAAATGTGCAGTAGTAGATGCATGATCTTTATTTAAATTAATTTGTGCAAGTCCTAGACTGAGGTGTCCAGAAGCTAATACCAATTGTGACAAATTACCTAAGGATTCTCTGGGTGATCCATGAGTATTTTCTCGGAAAACATCGGATTTTATCGAATCATATGTATTTTCTGGGTGATCTGTGGGTAATCACCGACGGAAATTGTAACACCCTAAAAATCAGGGTAAATTTAAACCTGAAATAAAAGGGTTTACGCATCTAATATCCATAGCATAAACGTTCTTAACTAGTGAAAATAATGACAAGAGTTAATTTACATCAACTTGTCGTCACCATAAACTCTTCACTCATCCCATTACTTCCCTGAGCTCATACCTGGTAAGAAAATATAATTTGAAACGATTAGGCTAACGCCTAGTGAGAACATTCAGTTTCAAAATAATACTTTTAAATCAATGTAAACAAGGTTTATTAAACTTGACTTACACTCGTTTTTACCATACTCGTACTCATCTCATAATAACATAATCATACTCAATCCCATGAGTATGACCACATTCAATAGCCTACTACGAATCATCACGGATTCTAGTTTATCGATCAAGCCTAAAGACTTACATTCAATCGCCATACCTTCTCCTTGGAATGGAAGCAGAAATAGCACTTATATATTGCCTATTTCTAATCCGTCGAAAACACAGGAAAACAACACTTACACTTCGTCTAATTCATATTTCCACATCTCAAATCCGAATAGCAACTATACTTTGCCTATTCACTACAATCAATTAGAATAACAATTATACTTTGCCTATTCTCTCATTTCTACATGAATAGTAATTCTATTTTACCTATTCAATTATTCAATGTGAATAGCAATTCTACTTTGCCTATTCAATCTTCCAACATGAATAGTAATTCTACTTTGCCTATTCAATTATTCAACACGAATAACAATTCTACTTTGCCTATTCAATCATTCAACATGAATAGCAATTCTAATTTGCCTATTCAATCATTTCAAGGATACACGGGAATAACAATTATACTTTGTCTATTCCTCCTTTTCAAGGATACACGGGAATAACAATTATACTTTGTCTATTCCTCCTTTTCAAGGATACACGGGTATAACAATTATACTTTGTCTATTCCTCCTTTTCAAGGATACACGGGAATAGCAATTATATCTTGCCTATTCCTCCTTCTCAATTATGAATAGCAATTCTACTTTGCCTATTCATTAATATGAATAAGAATTCTACTTTGCCTATTCATTACATTTCACTATAAACAGGAATAGCAATTATACTTTGCCTATCCTACGTTATCAAATAAAACTTGTGACTATGGATTCATTACATTTAATCGTACTCATGCAAGTTATCACTTAATATGGATTCCTCATATCATTCAGTATGAGCAAATCATACTTAATACGTCAATTCCTCATAACATAAGTCCAACAATTAATATCATCACTCACGGATCCTTGATATAACTTTATATACCCAATTGCCTATTAGAACAACTAGTTTAAAACTCGTATAATTGTCCATCCAAAACTCATTCAGGAAACACCTCTTTATAAAAATATACCTTACCGTAATTTATATACTTTATAAAAGGGTAAGGTAAGAATGAACTCACCTGGTAGTAGTAGTGTCACTCTTATTTTACTTCTTAAAGTTGTAAGGAATTCCGTCACCAAACTTCACTAAGTCTTTATCTTTCTCCTGAAAACTTCTTAAATTTCCAGCTATTAAATTTTTTCTTCTTCTTCTCTTCTTCTTTTCGTTTCTCTATCTCTCTCTTTTCACCGTAAAACACACACATACACACACTATGACCAAATGAAAATAATGAAGATAAATATCTCTTATCACTTAATACACATGAGGCGGTGGGTGATGATATCTTTCATCACCTTAACCAATTTAGCCCCTCAACTATCATCATTTGACAACTTCCACCCTCAAACTTATAAATTAAAATTAAAGTTTTCCCTTAACTTATAACTCTGTAAAACAAATAACGTAACTTACTCGGGGATAACCTCTAAAATTAATCTATCAAATAATCATACTCAATTTATTCAATAAACCACACGTAACACTTTATACAAAAATCGAGATGTTACAATACTCTCCAACTTGAAAATGATTTCGTCCCCGAAATCAAAGCTAGATATATAGATGAGGATATTCATTCTACATATCCTCTTTTAGTTTCTCAAGCTACCTTAACACTTCTACAATGTTTCCACAGTGATACCTTCACCATTTCTCGCTCCCCAACTTGGAAACAACATAAAATTCTAATGATTTCCTTTGGTTAATAGTCAAAGCTCTACTCCTTCAGCCTCTATTTCTTTATTGGAATATAAAATCAAAGTTCCTAGTAAACTTATCTTTAAAGTACGATTACCGGGAGACAAACTAGTCCATAACCGGGTCGGGTCACAACCTCTACTGAAGACTAGTAGAACAATATTGGATCCGACTGTCCACTTTATCTGCTACTTGTTACCAATTCATCGTCAAGCATACACACATTGCCCTAGAGATTCTCATCTGGAGAGCTCAACAAGCTAACTGAATGGCACAATTAGCCGTATTTTACTTGAAATTCTTTTATGTGCAACAGCATTTTGTCAAAACGAGATCACCTCCAATTGCCAAAACAAATAGAAACAAGTATGCTTACATAATGATAACGCCACTTTTTTGGCGTTATTTTCGGTTCTCAAACCAATGAGATTGGCTTGTATTTAAGCAAAGAAGCGGGATTTTATGTTTTATCTAGTGAGATGTGCAGGTATTCTAAAAGGAGGCAAACATCGAGAAAAGAAGCTAAAAAGAGCCCAAAACGAGTCCCAAACAAAGCCAACGGAAGCCCGAGATCTAAGTCCAAAACCGCGGCACACTGTTCCCATGCCGCGGCGCACACTTTTCCCATGCCGCGTCACACACTGTCCCAAACCGCGGCACACACTGTTCCACGCCACCGCGCGGTTTGGCGCGCGGTTTGCAAACCGCGGCACGCACGGTTTTGGGGTTTTTAAGGCTGATTTTTCAGATTTTAGGTTATTATCGCAATACCACTCTCACACGACGAACGACAGACGGCTCGGGGCGATTTCTGGAGACTTTTCACGTCTTTTGGAGCCACGATAGAGGAGGAATCGAGGAGTAATTCACGACGCGAAGCGGATTCGAGCCGGGAGAAGGGAGTTCATCATCATTCACCACTACATCTTTTACATTCTCGTTTAGCATGTTTGCACACACTTTTCATCCCCTTTTCTTGTGTTTGTATTCCCCAACATCATGAACTAATCTTAAGATGTTGGGGGTTGGATTGAATTAGTTTTGAACATATGAATGGATGACGAGTGACGTTATCAGTTTTTCTTATTTTAATGAATGCATGCGATTTTGTTCTTAATGCTTTTGTGAGTCTAGCTAGCTTTCAATTGTTTGGTTGTTTGCAAATAAGTTCGAGAGAATTAATTGTGACTAGAATTAGGAATTGCATGTCTAAGGTGAGAAAGGTGATAGAGATATACCGAGTAAACCTTAGTCCCGTTAAAATCTTGAACTTAATGTGTTTTGAAATCCATAGGTTGAGATCGAAAGATAAAACTTGTCCTTTTCAGAATAAAACCCGTAGTTGCTCGAAAGAGAACAATGGTGATCATTAAAGATTGGGTATTCATTAAAAGGTGTAACTGGTAATCGTTTTAAGTCTGATGCTCGTATGCAAAAACCTAAGGATTTCCAACCCTCAACTGTTTTCTCCATCTAAAGTTTCCAAAGTTGTTTACTGTTTTGTCTTGTGTTTGATTTATTTTATTGAAATTAATTAGAGAATACCACCATCTTCCAATTTCAACAGTTCAGTTAATAGAGTTTATAGTAATTGTGATACTTAGTTTCTAGTTCCCTGTGATTCGATACTCGTACTTTCTAAGTACTATTACTTGACTTCGACCCATACACTTGCGGTTAGATTTAGGGGGGTGCGAACCCGCCTATCACATAACTATATATTCATAATAACAGTAGCTAATTGAAATTATGAACATACTATACATAAGAATCCTTGTTACTATCCTTACACTTTTTAACTCCTGTATTTCCATCGACTCTTAAGACCATCTTGTCTTAGTGCTTCTACCCATATCTCACAAATCATATCTTAATTCATCTCAGCTTAAGTCTAGGTATCTCACTAGCATACCTAGTTCACTTAAACTAATGCTCTGATACCATATTGTAACACCCTAAAAATCAGGGTAAATTTAAACCTGAAATAAAAGGGTTTATGCATCTAATATCCATAACATAAACGTTCTTAACTAGTGAAAATAATGACAAGAGTTAATTTACATCAACTTGTCGTCACCATAAACTCTTCACTCATCCCATTACTTCCCTGAGCTCATACCTGGTAAGAAAATATAATTTGAAACGATTAGGCTAACGCCTAATGAGAACATTCAGTTTCAAAATAATACTTTTAAATCAATGTAAACAAGGTTTATTAAACTTGACTTACACTCGTTTTTACCATACTCGTACTCATCTCATAATAACATAATCATACTCAATCCCATGAGTATGACCACATTCAATAGCCTACTACGAATCATCACGGATTCTAGTTTATCGATCAAGCCTAAAGACTTACATTCAATCGCCATACCTTCTCCTTGGAATGGAAGCAGAAATAGCACTTATATATTGCATATTTCTAATCCGTCGAAAACACAGGAAAACAACACTTACACTTCGTCTAATTCATATTTCCACATCTCAAATCCGAATAGCAACTATACTTTGCCTATTCACTACAATCAATTAGAATAACAATTATACTTTGCATATTCTCTCATTTCTACATGAATAGTAATTCTATTTTACCTATTCAATTATTCAATGTGAATAGCAATTCTACTTTGCCTATTCAATCTTCCAACATGAATAGCAATTCTACTTTGCCTATTCAATTATTCAACATGAATAACAATTCTACTTTGCCTATTCAATCATTCAACATGAATAGCAATTCTAATTTGCCTATTCAATCATTCAACATGAATAGCAATTCTAATTTGCCTATTCAATCATTTCAAGGATACACGGGAATAACAATTATACTTTGTCTATTCCTCCTTTTCAAGGATACACGAGAATAGCAATTATATCTTGCCTATTCCTCCTTCTCAATTATGAATAGCAATTCTACTTTGCCTATTCATTAATATGAATAACAATTCTACTTTGCCTATTCATTACATTTCACTATAAACAGGAATAGCAATTATACTTTGCATATCCGACGTTATCAAATAAAACTTGTGACTATGGATTCATTACATTTAATCGTACTCATGCAGGTTATCACTTAATATAGATTCCTCATATCATTCAGTATGAGCAAATCATACTTAATACGTCAATTCCTCATAACATAAGTCCAACAATTAATATCATCACTCACGGATCCTTGATATAACTTTATATACCCAATTGCCTATTAGAACAAATAGTTTAAAACTCGTATAATTGTCCATCCAAAACTCATTCAGGAAACACCTCTTTATAAAAATATACCTTACCGTAATTTAAATACTTTATAAAAGGGTAAGGTAAGAATGAACTCACCTGGTAGTAGTAGCGTCACTCTTATTTTACTTCTTAAAGTTGTAAGGAATTCCGTCACCAAACTTCACTAAGTCTTTATCTTTCTCCTGAAAACTTCTTAAATTTCCAGCTATTAAATCTTGTTCTTCTTCTTCTCTTCTTCTTTTCGTTTCTCTATCTTTCTCTCTTTTCACCGTAAAACACACACATACACACACTATGACCAAATAAAAATAATGAAGATAAATATCTCTTATCACTTAATACACATGAGGCGGTGGGTGATGATATCTTTCATCACCTTAACCAATTTAGCCCCTCAACTATCATCATTTGACAACTTCCACCCTCAAACTTATAAATTAAAATTAAAGTTTATCCCTTAACTTATAACTCTGTAAAACAAATAACGTAACTTACTCGGGGATAACCTCTAAAATTAATTTATCAAATAATCATACTCAATTTATTCAATAAACCACACGTAACACTTTATACAAAAATCGAGATGTTACAGAAATTTTCTTTGGTAAATTTTGTGGGTAAAAGTCATTTGTTTTGTAGGAAAATGTTCCTATAATTGGAGTTAATGAGGTGGGAGGGACGAAATAAGTAGGCGAAGTTCTAGATAGGAGGAAAATGAGGGAAAACGGTCAAAATTGGGTCTTTAATGCGTAGACAAGTTGTACTTAAAATCACACCAAAAGTTGCTCGACCCAAAATTCGGCAACCACCGGTCCACCACTACAACGAAATTGAGTTTATAGGACGCCTAAAATAGATAAGTGTCCCAATAGAGTGTTTTACATGACAAACAAAAAAGTGTTTTTATCTAAAAGTGTTATAATAAGTTCATAGGACGTTTTTGAGTGTCGTAACAAGTTTTTTAGGACATTTTCAAAATAAAGTTTCCTATTAGCTAATTTTATAGGACGCTTTTGAGAAGTGTCCTATAAACCCATGTTTTTAGAGGACACTTGTGTTTATAGAATACTTTTCAAACAGTGTCCTATAAAATAGTTAATATGACGCTTTATTTGAAAATTGTTCTATAAAACTTGTTACGACGCCCAAAAGCGTCATATATACTTATTGTAACACTTTTAGATAGGACGTTGTTTTTTGTTTGGTCATATAAACTTAGGTTCTATAAAACACTCTATTAGAACGCTTATTCATTTTAGGCATTCTATAAACTCAATTTTGTTGTAGTGCATACACGAAGTAACACGACTTCCACCGCGACTATAAGTCGCATGGAAACTCGCATGAGACATTGTCTCCCCCTCAATTCGATTAAAATCATGGGTTTTAAGCACTAACTACTCTTCCTACAAGACTCGTGGGAGTTCAATTTAACCAATTTGAAGTCCACAAAGAAGGACGGAGCCTAACTTTATGAAAATCACGAAATTGCGGATATTACACTAAAGATATTAAGTTACCAATAGTTATAAAATGAAAAACCTTAACAATTTTTCTCTTTGACTACGACTATCAATTTGTTTGTTTATTTAACCAAATACAACAATAACTTTTATGTACTTGTTTTGATAATTTCATTAAAAAAAACTGAACAATGCATCAAAATAGATTAAATTAGATCAAGAAATTAATATCTTTTTTTTCTCATTCTTCTAATACAACTCAATTAACTTTATTAATTTGATATGAACTCTTTATATCTTATTGACGGAATATTTATATATATAAAAGTAGAATCCATAGTTGATGATGTGGCATCATGAGAATCAAGTTTTCGTGAATTGTGGTTGATTCTTCATTGTCCCGCATTGGTGACAAAAGTGAAAAGTTGGAAGTGTGAGTGGCTATATAAAAGATAGAATATGGCTTGAAGGTTCATACAAAATTTGATCCATTTTTAGGTTAAATAGTTATTTTTTATTTACATGACAAAACATTTCATGTAATAGTTAAACATTTTATGTAATAGTTAAACATTTCATATTCTTAAAAGATGATGTGGCATCATGAGAATCAAGTATTCATCAAATGGTGAATTGTGGTTGATTTTTCATTGTCCCACATTGGTGATAAAAGTGAAAAATTGGAAGTGTGAGTGGCTATATAAAGGATAAGATATGGTGTGATGGTTCATACAAAATTTGATCCATTTTTGGGTTAAATAGTTATTTTTTATTTACTTGACAAATCATTTTATGTAATAGTTAAACATTTCATATCTTTAAATAGATAAAAGGAAAACCCAAAAGATACGAGTTAGCACCATGAGAGTTGAGTATCAAATAGTGGATTGTGGTTTAGTTGTAGCTATCCCACATTAAATATTGGAATACAGATGTTTGTATAAAAAAGAAGGATGTGATGACATTATGTCAAGCCATAAGATTTTAGTATTCTCGAATAGTGAATTGTGATCTATTAGAAAATGAGAGTGTATTAATAGGAGAAGGTGTCATTGAAAATTAAAAAGAGATTAATGATTGTTAAAACGAAGTTTGTTTACAAACACAATTAAACAATCAATAAGGTACGACCCAAAAGCCATAAAATTTTAGAATTTTCAAATATTGAATAAAACAATCTATCTATATATATAAGAAATAACCAAAATAATTTGAGTACCTCAATAGATATTTTACAAAAGATAACATAAACATATATATATATATATATATATATATATAAATAGAAAAATATTTACATTTTATATCTTTCTTTATTTATATGTATAAAAGAAATAACCAAGGGTATTTGAAGTGACATTGTAAGATTTTTTATTCTTAAATCTTGCATTGTGGTATTATTTTAGTCATTCCACATAGATGAGAGAATGCTAGATTGGAGAATGAAATGGACTACAAGAAATGATGAAGAAAAGTTGTATATAAATTTGAAATGAGTTTGGTAATCTCACACTGATAATTAAGAAGATTAACATTTTTATGAAACATGTTAACATATATTGACAACAAGAGAGGGATACATGTTTAATTTGTGGAAACTCATAGAGTTCACTAAGTTTAGTCAAACCCTTTTTGGGAAAAAAAATTCTTCAAACCATTGGTAACAACAATATGTTTGGTGTGTCGTTTGAGTTCTAAACAATATAACAACAAAATTATTATCAATAAATCTCAATTTATTCGTAACAACAAATGGTAATCAGTAGATGAAAATGAACCACTTATGAAATTGCATTTTTCGTTTTAAATCGTATCTCATTAGTATTAACCGATGAATTACCTTTTATCTTAATGCGATCAAGTAATTCCTTAAAATATTACTCGCTACCGCACAACATGTGGGGGCACACACTAGTTCCGTTAGAAACCCAAAATTGATTAGGAATTTGAAAATCGTCCACGGTAGGTCACATTTTTTTCATGATAAATATTATGATGAATAAGACAATATTTATAATTAGTATATAAGTGTTATTCATAATAAATCATACATTCACATTTAATATAATCATAAAATTCATCATGAATTACACATTTATGATGAATAACCCGTCTATATTCCTGATAAATATGTCACTTGTCGTATTGTAGACGGTATCTAATCAATTTTATATTTCTACCGTAAGTTGCCCCAGTATAAGTATAGATAGAGGGATGGGTTGTGTTGATTGCTGTAAATATTGTCTTTATGTCACGTAAAGGCGAACTATATATGTAAGAAAATGTGAGCACAACTAAAAGGTTGATCTACCATTAATTTGTATGCGTATAAAGTTATATAGGCACATGAATGATACACCTACCTTCACTTATGAGGACTAAGTGAAATTGCTTCTTTTGGGGTACCCCACTCACATGCATGCCAACACTTCAACTCCTCCTATATATCTCGTATACCAAACCTTTTCTCTATGTTAATTTACTTGTCAACCAAATTCCACACATATACATTCAATTCCACACTTCTTTTATTTTATTATTTTACTCTATTAATTAATCATCTTATTCTCTTTTTTTTTTAACGGCAGTAGAACACACACACACGTTCCCAGGGTATCGGGCTTTCACTTAAGGCGCCACCCACTAATCCCCGTCGACTCGGCCCAGGCTATGCCTGGCCCAACCAGCCTTTCAGCTACAAAATAAATGATTTGTATCCATAGAAATCATCCTAAGGGAAATTTATGTCTATAATTATCGATCGACGGAACCCTCACAAAATACCAATGATTTGAATATAATCCGATACTTTAAAAAAAAATATCAGGACCCTACATAATATGATTTGTGTTTTCCATAACCACCAACTTTTGTGACTGTTTTTTGACGAATCACCCATTTTTTTTTGGAAACGGCAATGCATTAACGAGCTAGCCAGAAGCTAGCGAAAAGAACCGATGATTACAAAGTCGCAAGACAAGAAATGGGAGAAACTCTTCAAATTCCAACATTTTTCAGACTCTCCTTATGCCTATACACCATCCATCTAAACGAACTATCAACAACCGAGTCGAATTCCATCTTAACCATCCATCTAACAGTGGATTTCCCTAAAAAATCCATAGGTAAGTCTTCCATTTGTAGTGAATCACCATTCTAAATTCCACATACTCCCACAATAAAAATATTTTGGAATATAATTTATTTGATATTAGTTATGTCAAACTAACTTTAAGCTAAAAAAATGCTAGATGTTCGTTGATAAGCTAATTATATTTGATAAAACCTAGTTAATTAAAATGATGATTTAAAATGACATAAACATATATTATGAAGCTTATTCAATTTTAACATATAAGGGCATAACTAAGAAAAGGTGAAAAATGTGGTTAGAGCGTACCAAAAGTTATCTAAACTAGCTTTTTTGCATTACCAATAAACGAGATTTTTTCAATAAATTAACTAGAAAAACTAACTTGTGAACTTATGGTTGTCAAATATGACTTAAAGTAAAGCAAAATGTTTGTCGGTTACCGAATAATCATGCATTTTGAACTCTTGAATGGTTGAAAATTTTCCATATATATATAAAAGTTACGTTAGGAACCCAAAATTGATAAGGTATCCATGAATTGTCACGGCATGCCACATGGTCTTTCTTCATAATACATATTTATCATATCATGAATAACACATTCATGATGAATATGAAAGTGTTATTCATCACGAATCACACACTTACGATGAATATGGCCGTGTAAAGGTGTTAACACGTCTACATATCTCATGGATATGCCACATGCCGCGCGGTATGCATTTCCGTGGTTCCTAATCAATTTTAGGTTGCTAACCAACATGCCCATATATATATATATATATATATATATATGTAGAGAGAGAGAGAGAGAGAGAGATATGTAGATGTATATGTAGGAAAGTAGGATCTTATTAAGGTAGATTGTTCTTCAACCAATTAGAGTTACAGACTTACAGTTGGATAGAGGAATTGAAGAAACAAAGAGGGAATAGTTGAAATGGGAAACAAGAAAAAAAAGGGCCAATTAATTAAGCCATAGAGATGGTAGCCTTAATTAGTTCACTTGCTGTTCTATGGCCCCTTCTAGTTGACTTGCAGCTGCTTCATCGAGTAACCATCTCTCAAAGAAAGTCAATGGAGGATTGTTGAAACTTTCTTGTTTCTGAAGCTTCCTCTCATGCAAATTACATGCAACCTTTGAATTCTCATCATATCCATACTCATCACCCCTCATCTTCTCCCAGCATCCATTAATATCGAACGAAAGAACAGATTCGAATTCCAACTCATCACTCTCCACGACACCATTAATCAGGCATTCTTTGCCACCACCCGTTTCTTGATTACCAAGTTTCTTCATATGTGAAGTTGTTGACGATGAAGAAGATCTCATCCATCCATCTAACAATCTTGAGATGTTTTGCGTGCTCGAAGCATAGATATTAGAAAACTGGTGAGTGTTTTTGGTGCTCGTGATCATCGTGTTCAGGCTTTTGCCTGTGGATATCGATACAGGTGGCCCGTATGTGGTTGAATCAGATGGAGTTATTTGTGAATCAAAGCCTGTTTGCAGCTTCTTCATCTTCTTTTTCAAGTGGGTGTTCCAGTAATTCTTAATGTCGTTATCTGTTCTTTGTGGAAGATAAGAAGCTATCGCTGCCCATCTGCGCTTTTCAATTGTCATGCAACTTAATTAATTTAATAAACAAAACTTTCTAGAATGTCTAAGTGTTCTAATAGAATATTTTAGAGAACTTAAGTTTATAAGATCGAATTATAAAATGTTCTAACTAAAAGTGTTACAATAGATTTATAGGATGTCTTTAAAATAAAATGTCCGATGTCGTATTATAACACTTTTGAGAAGTGTTCTATAAACTAATGACATTTTTCTGATAGCGTCCTATAAAATAGTTAATACGTCATTTTATTTAATAGATGTCCTACAATACTTGTTATGACACCATAAAAACATACTATTAACTTATTGTAACACTTTTAGATATACGACGTTTTATTTTTTGGTCTTACAAACTATAAGACACTCTATTAGGACAATTAAACGTTGTAGGCGTCCTATAAACCTAATTTTGTTCGACTAAACAGTTAACAAGTATAATTGATGAACAGAGATGAGAAAACTTACTTGTTACCCAATAATGCTTGGAGATGAACTATCATCCCTTCTTCATGTGGAGTGAAGTTGCCCCTTTTGATACCAGGCCTTAGATAATTAGTCCATCTCAGTCTGCAACTCTTGCTGCATCTTAACAAACCTTAATATATATATATATATATATATATATATAGATCAGTTCCAAGACTTTATATATCATCATCACAACTCACAAGTGATTTGATTTGGAAAACAATTAAGCATGAAAGGAAAAAAGAATTAATTAAAGAGTTTGATTTGATATATTACCAGTGTTTGTAGGCACTGATCTCCAGTTTCCAGGACCATGCTCTTGGATATAAGAGACCAAAATGATGTCTTCTTCAGGGGTCCAAGGCCCTTTCTTGATGCCAACCTTATCACAGCATGGTGGCCTTCCCATACTTGCAAATGCAAATGCAAATCCCCCCTTCAAAGACTCACTTTCTGTTTTTGCTGTTTTATATTTATACACAAAAATCTCGTGGTATATATATTCCTCTCACACCCCTAATGTTTCTGGGTACTTACACTTTTGACCTCAAACCCTTCATTTTTTCCGATACTAGTACTTTCGCTCCTCTTCGCCCCAACCACGGCCGCGAGTTGGTTCGAATAGCAAAGTGTGGTGAATTGTATAGCAATCATTAATGGTTGGAAGATTTAGGGCATGTTTGTTAGTAGCCTAAGAAGCTTACCGGGACTTGTAACTTATTCAGTGAGTTATATATAATAGTTTGGTAGTAGTTTAATTAATAATATTGAAAGTGGCTTATTCAATAAGTTTTCAGGGAGTGGCGGGATTTATGCAGAAAACCAATTTTTTTTCAAACATGCCCCTCTGGCCAAATAGAACACACATTTCTTCCATGTATGAAATATCTTTCCGATTCATGCAAACAGATTAAGCCACAAAAACATTTTTATTCATATACAACTTAATAAATAATCAACCAAACACCTTGTTAAAGTTTGTTAACCATAACTAGTTCCTGAGGGTAGTAATTATAAATAAACTGAGAAGACCTTGGGTTTGCTCCCTCGAAATGATTGGTTCAAGTTCTAGCCACTAGAAGGTTCGTATAGCTGTTAATCTATGGATACATGATATGCATACAAGTTAATCTAGATAGTACAACTGCTATAAAAAAAACAAATAATTTACTTATGTTTACATGCAAGGAAATTAATTTATCTTAGAAAAAGATAAATTAGTTATCTATGTTTATTTAAATTCTTTATGAGAAGTGAATGAATTTTATAAATATAAATAAGATTATAAGAGTTATTCTTTTTTGACATTGTGTATATTACCTTATCACTCTACGTATTAGTTAGAATAATAAGGTGCCTTTTGTTTTTTGTATTAAAGAAGTCCTAAAGAATTTGTTAAGACCTCAAATATTATCTTATAAATTTATTACAACGTTTTATTTTTGGTCCTATAAATTATGTCTTGTAAAACAGTCTATTACAACGTTTAGAAATTGGTCACGTCCTATAAGGTCGTGCGTACCGCCATCGGGTACCACGGCCGGGTTCACATCGGGTTGGGGCGGGTAGCCCGGGTACACGGTACGGGTACCGCGGGTTCGGTGGGTGCGGGTAAGAGTGGGTTCGGGAACACGGTCCTAATTTTATTTTTTTATTTTTTTTATTTTTTTTTAAATATAATCGGTGGGTGCGGGTAAGAGTGGGTTCAGAGGGTATGATAGGGAGCGGTACTCCACTTTAGGGTAAGGAGGGTAGGAAAGAGAAAAACTGATGTGGCGCTGAGGTGGTATCAGGGTTCAGAGGGTAAGATAGGAAGCGGTACTCATGGTCTAATTAAACCTAATTTTATTATAGTGTTCATAAGTTATTTATTTATTAAAAAATATTTAATATAAGTTCAAAATAAAATCTAAATTATATTAGGGTTGGGTTCACGTGAGACCAACATGTTTTCGTAAGACCACTAAATAACACTAAAAGTTCACAAAGATTCATTATAAAGGTAAGAAAATTAAATAGCGAACCTTCACAGCAAAAAAATACTGTGTATCTTCACAGTCTTTTAATGTGAAAGGTTTATGTTAATTGTATGGTCTCATAAGTAGGCCTGTAAACGAACCGAACGAACTCGAACGGAGGTTTGTTCATGTTCGTTCGTTTAACTTAACCGAACAAACGAACGAACACGAACGGTAAACGAACGAGATTTTTTGTGTTCATGTTCGTTCGTTAAGAATTTTTGTTTGTTCTTGTTCGTTTATGTTCTTTCATTAAGAGTTAAATGAACGTAAACGAACGAACGTAAACGAACGAACTTAAATGAACATAAACGAACGTAAACGAATGTAAACGAACGACTTTAAATGAACATAAACGAACTAACTTAAATGAACATAAACGAACCCAAATGAACAAAAAAAACCACCATACTCATCATTTCGTTCGTAAAAAATACCTTAACAAAATGAAAAATCGGGTTAACTTATGAGGTATGAAAAATAAATTCTAAAAGATCAATTTACTTAATGATTTTACACATTAATTTCATATTGTACTAGTAGAGTACCCGCGCAATGCGTCGGGATGTCAAACTTTTTTGTAAATCGAAAATAGGATGATTGGATGTCAAACTATTTTGTAAATCATAAATAGTATGATCTCATTCTGACCAGGGTTGTACAAAACGACCAACCCGCAAACAACCCAAATAAACCCAACCTACCAACTCGTTAAATCGTTAACCCGTGAAACCGTTAATCCTTCGATTAATAGGGTTAAAATTAAATTAAATCGTTAACTCGTGAGTACCCGTGCAATGCGACGGGATGTGAAGTCAATACATGTCATATGTGCACAATTGATTATAGCTAATTACATTAAGCAAACTTTTCCATCTCTTGCAGGCACAAATCTGGTCACAGCGTTATACTTCCATGCCAATATATTGCCATCCTGCAGCAAAACTTACATTTTCAATCAAACAAACAAACAAAAAAGTAATTGATGCCAACATCGATGAGTAAAATTAAAAGTAAAATTACCCGTGTACCCGCAAAGAGTAAATCATTGCCTACAACCAGAGAATACACTTGTCTAACAGGTCCATTAAGACTAAGATCCGCAGATGTTTGCACGTTCCACGCCTATGTTGTTGTAACAATAATCAAGTAATCAGAACATAATGCTGCGTGAAAACAACAAAAAGTAAAATAGTTTAAAGTAGGTTCCAAAATTACCTTAACAAGGTTTGGGAAACCCACAAACATCCATGGGCCTTCACTGTGCATACAACCCACTTTACCACCCAAATTAATAACCCCTGCACACAACAACGAAACCAAAAGGAGCACAATATGTGATTGAATTCCAATATCCTCCATCTCATCAAACAAAATTGAAGGAAAAATTGAAAGTTCTTATTTCATTTTGTCACGGCAGATAAGTTATTTATAGTGTTTGAATTGGGATAGAAAAAAACTACTTATGACTTTTTGTCACTGCAGATAAGTTGTTTTTAATAAGTTAGTCCATACTGACTAATTCAACTTATTTGAAACAACTTATGACTTTTTTTGGTTATTTTACATGTATAAGCAATCACACACCCCTAAATACCAACTTGTTAGCTTATTACGTTTTGGTACCACAATAAGCTAATCCAAACACTTTTTATAAAACTCTTGTTTGTCACCACATAAGTTGACAAGCACTTTAAAAAAGACATTAGTTGTTTTAAATAAGCATTCCCAAACACCCCCTAAAAGAAGAAAAAAACCTTTTGATTTGGTTGAGTATTAGCATAAACTACAGAGTCATATAATAGTAATAGAACAGTTGTAAACATATAGCAACCTGTCCAGATTGGCAATCCCAAAACCTCACGGTTTCGTCTTTACTCCCCGTGTACAGCTTATCAGACCCAACTGGTAGTGCAATGCCACTAATAACCTGTAAAATTGAACAAAAATACAAGAGTTATAGATTCCAAAACCTTAACAAATCATCGAGCTAGCACCTAAAATTCAGCTTGCGAGAGGCAAACCAAATAAGACTATTGATCAGCCCGATACAGACCTACTGAATGGAATAAGACACCTGTCAATAAGCCCTTCCACACAGCCTGTTACCAATCGATCCAACAGTCTTGCACCTGTAACTCTACTGCTATGATCAGGTTCTGCACCTCTGGGTTACATGCCGATCTGCACAACTTATTGGTTGCAGCTGATGTCATTCAGCCCAGCTTAATGGTTGCAGCTGATGCCAAACAGCACAACTTCTTTGCTGTAGTTGAACCTGAAACCATCCAGCGTCACAAACGTCATTAACTACATACAAATCCTACTAAATCCTGTGAAATACCAACTATCCCCTTACAATTTCAAATCAGATGTTTGTGGGATTTCAAATCTAGGCAACCCTTAAAAACAAAAGAGAGATTAGAATGGAATTCAATTCCAAATCCCATTTAATCTTACAAACCAGACGGGACCTAAGTTTAGACATGTATCTGGAAAAAGCATAGTCTTTTACCAGCACAATATACAAACCGCAAATCCATCTCTTACCCTGTATGAATGATGAATGGGCATGAAACTGATGGACAAAGAAGTAAGGAAGCAAAAATAATCAATATAACTCGTGGCCAGAAGATCAAATAAACAACAATGAAAAAAGGAAAGTAAAAGAAGTCAGCAAAAGCATATTAACTATGCAAATTAATGCCATGCAAAAACCTAAATTACATAGAAATAGCATGGTATATAGATTTACACACTACTAAATATGTATAATTTCGGAATAGAATGATCCAAAAGTTCAGAATAAAATTGCAAGTGTACAGTTACCTCCCATCAGGTTGGTGAAGATTTTTCACTGACTTCAAAATTGAACTAAAGTCAATAAGAGAAAATTCATAACCAACGGTCTTCAATATGGCCAAGGCACAGTATGTGCTCGCCAAGTGACTATTACTGGGAACTAAAACCTGTAAAGCAGTTATGAGACTTAAAAAAAATACACTTGGAGAAAAATACACTTGCACAAAAAGAAAAGCTGAAAACATGACACTTCTTGTACAAGAGAATTCTTGAATAGAATACATGGTAATTAACCTGACTTCATACCCCATTATCAAGAGATTTAAACTGAGAACTTCTGGAACCATGAAATTCGTAGAATTGTCCTGCAATAACCAAACCACAAGTAGGCTTGGTGATTTCTACATAGTAGTCATGAACAATGGGAGGAACATCACACAATTCTAAAAAGGCAGAGTTGTACTTCATACCATTGTTCAGTTCAGAGATCAACTAAAAATCTAAACTTTAAAACTACAATAAAAACCCAAAATTAAGTAAAGGAAGAAGTCCAACACCCGTATGACAAAACAAATTTGTAAAATCAGATGCCAAAATTAATTTTCAAAATGGACATTGAAAGAAATAACGGAGAAAGCTAACCAGTTCAAATGAAACACACCTAAGAATAAAGACAGGCATGTTGCGGAGAGACGCCTGCAATTATCTTCAACCCATACGGTTCTCCTTAATCCACCGAAAACAAAAAATCTAAGAAAATGAGAAACCAAAATCGATTTTTTAAACCAAAATCGATTGTTGAAACCAAAAAACATTTTGAAACCAAAATCGATTTTGAATAAATCGTACCTGGATATGAAGAAACCCCAAGATGTTGAATCGATGGTGAATCGGACCTGAGAAGAAACCCAAAAACAAAAATCGATTGTTGAAACCAAAAATCATTTTGAAACCAAAATCGATTTTGAGTAAATCGTACCTGGATACGAAGAAACCCCAGAATCTTGAATCGATGGTGAATCGGACCTGAGCGCCATTCGACTATAGATTCCTTAATTCATCAATCTCATCCATCTAGGGGTTTCAAGCAGAGCAAGCATCAAGGGTTTGATCGAGTGTTTATGTGGTTGTGTAGAACTTGGAGAGGGAGACTGGAACGTGGGGGAGGAGAAGAATCTGGCGAGATTGAGCAGGGAGAAAGAAAAATGATTTCAACCCTAGGTCGTAAGATAATCGGGGAGAAAAGTCATGGGTCAGAAAGAAACTGAATTTAGAAAAACCAATTCTTAGAAAGCGAAAAACGGTTTTGTTATTCTTTTTATAAGATAGTAGTAGATAAATATGTTTATCTATAAACAAGCATAAACGAACATAAACGAACATAAATGAACATAAACGAACATTAACGAACTTAAATGAACGAACGTTCACGAACATAAATGAACGAACGAGACCATTGTTCATGTTCGTTCATTTAACTAAACGAACAAATAAACGTGTTTATGTTTGTTCATTTATTAAATAAACGAGCATAAACGAACTTCTCGCCGAACAATTCACGAACGGTTCGCTGAACGTTCGGTTCGTTTACAACCCTATTCACAAGAATAGTTTGCTCTCACATGATTCAAGTCTTATGTATTAATAAACTAATAATGATATTTTAAATATTTGATACAATATTGTTTACTCTTTATCTCGTGGATACATCAGCCGTAAATCAGCACGTTTTTATAGTTTTCAATTTCTTCTATTTAATTAGTTAAATTAATAATTGAGATAAATCAATTTCTATACAATATTGAATATCCACCAGTAATTTAATTAACTCTTTTTATTTATAAAAGTCGAATTATTATTTATCTTTTATTTTTTTGATTTTGTTTGGATCCGTCCAAACTCTGCTGGTAAATTTTTGCCGAAAATTCTTTCGGTGAAACTCTGATTTTTAGTAGTGCTATAAATATCTGAGTAAAATTATAATTTAGATTATAAAGGTAAAATAAACAAATATTGAGTTATTAATCAATTTTAAAAACAAATAATCTTGTTGATTCTGATTTTAGATTTTAACACCATCTCGTATCGATTAGAGGTGAAATAAGACACTATAACATAATTGAGTTTATAAGACGTCACCAATTTCTAAGCGTGCAAATAGACTGTTTTATAAGACTTGATTTTTAAGACAAAAAAAGTAACGTATCATATTTAAAGACATTGTAATAAGTTTATACAACGTTTTTTGTTGTCTTTATAAGTTGTTTAGAACATTTTTTAATACAAGCGTCGTATTAACTATTTTATAAGACACTTTTAAGAAAGAAAGTGTTCTACAAACCCATCTTTTTATAGGACACTTGTTTTTATATGATAATTGTTTTAATATGACACTTTTTCAAATAATATCCTATAAAATAGCTAATACCACCTTGTTTAATAAAATATCTTATAAAACTTCATACGACGCCCAAAAACATTATATAAACTTATTACAACTCATTCAGATGGAACACTTTATTTTTTGGGAGTCATAAATTAGATCTTATAAAGCATTCTATTATGACACTTTGAAGTTTTTGACGTCCTATAATCCAATTTTGTTATAGTGAGATTTCAGACTTCATCACCTCCAAAAAAACAAACAACACCTAAGTGTGTGTCAAATACTATCGTTAATAAATAGAATTCACTACAAAACCTAAATTGTTTGAGTATCCTAATACAGTGTCGTATATGACTTACTATTAGTCTCAATCATCGGATTTGGAAATACAAATAAACATCCGACCAGTAATCACTTAGAAATAAACTCTTGACTTTTGCCAGAAAAATAGCCTAATCCGATGAGATTCGTTCTATCGGAATGGAGATCTAATAAGGCCTAAATTCGATGTATCCAAAAGAAAACATTTTTATAACACTCGGATTAAGACCATCAGATTAACAATCTTGAATAAGGTTGTAATCCGATAGAAGATCCTAGGTTCTGTTGGGTTACATTTACTCGTTTGAATTATTCAAAGTGTTCATCCGACATACTGTACTTCATAAACGTCTATAACTGTAAACATTTGTATAGCGTATACATCAGAATAAACAAAATAGGATTTTTACTCGTAAAAGTATTGTAACTATCTGTATTGATCCAAAGTGTAAAAAGCCTTCAACAAAGTTGAAGATTAGTTGGAGAGTGGTCATGATAGTCACCAAAGCGGATTGGTTTGTCATCTAGCCTAAAAAAGATCAATAAAGGATACACTCAGTATGTAGTCTGACAAATACTACTACTGGCAAGCCGAAATTCGAAATGCAAACTTGTCCAACAAGTTTGTTTCACCAACTCTCCCAAACTCTCATCCTAGTATGGGAGCATGCAAAAGCATGACAGCCAAAATATGTTCTACAACATTATTTAATTAGTGGCAGCCATACTTTACTGTTCCCTCTGCATACGAAGGGATGGTATGGGTTAACAAGTGTCTACATCAACTCAAAGGCTAAGTAAAAAGTGTAGAAACCCAGATTCACTTTGTATGCGAGATATATATATATATATATATATATATATATATATATATATATATATATATATATATATATATATATATTGAGAAATATGAGCGGACACAATAATAGTATATCACAATTTAGACCATAAAAGTAAACTACGATAAGAAATAAATCACCGGTTGTAGAAGCCATCGTAGTTATATGTATTGATTTGAGAATTCTTGAGATTATAGTGAAAAACACCAAGAACACGCCTAATGTGTGTGTAGAACTCTTTCTATAAATCTTTCTCTAAGTTGTTGCAAAAATATCACAAGATATGAAATTGGTTAAGGACGTGCATGATGCAACAAACGGATCTTCTATATATAGCCTATATCAAGAAATTCAAACCATTGTCCAATGCAAAACTTCCACGTGTAAAGGTGAAATAACCACTTCTAGCTGACGTGGAAGGATTGTTAGGAGAATCACACGTAGAGAGTTTGAGTAGAATGTTGACCACAGAGGTACAGACAGAGGGGCATGGGGATCTAGTTGGCTTGATCATCTTCTGGTTAAGCACTCCTCTATTTGAATATCTTTTGGGTGGTCTCTAGTTCAACGTGGCTTTCGTAGTCAGAGCAAGCTCTGGTCTTCTATACTTAGAATCTTTTCAATACTTTTACAATCAAAGATACTTGGTGCTAACAATCTCACCATAAGTATTGAAAAGTAAAAAAAAATACAAAGGTAAGATAGAAAGCAAATAGGAAAAGTCATCCTCTATTAATGTACTTAATTTCAAAAAAAAGTTACAATACAGATAAGGAAACTAGAATTCAATGGGATCACCTGTAACAATTTTATGATGTCTCAAATTGAGATTCCTATAGGCTATTAATATGTCGACTGATATGGTGATCTCATGACTTGGCTTATGTGGTTGTAACGTCCCAAATTTCATAAGAGGCAAACAACCATAAATAAGCATTCGAATTACATAAAACCTTGTCTTTACATCATCAATAATTCATACTAAACAAAATTGACAGCGGAAGTCTCTAAATCCATAGCCGAGAGCTATTCTATAGTCATCATAGCCAAACCTTGAAGTTACTCTAAGCTTCAAGCCCTTCTTATCGCCTCCTAGTTCTTACTTGAAGAACCCTTAACATGCTTACCTGAAAATGGTTTAGTTTTGAAAGCGTGGGTTAGACCAAATGGTCTAGTGAATTCCCTCCAAAAACAACATATTTAAACAGTTGGAAAACATTTAAAAGATTTATAAATAGTCTGTAACACATCATCAATCATGGTGCTGCACTGTGTTGCGGATCACATAACATATTGCGATCAGGGCCCCAGCAGACTCCCTTCTCGCCACTTGGAATCCCCGCGGATTCCCCTCTACCGAATAGGATGAAAACAAATTCCATCCTACCGGTCTATCATACATAACCAAGAGTCCTAAGACCCCGAGAACCTCTCTTTGATCCCACAGTGCAGACCGACTCCATATAGTGTACACATATGTTCATGCAAACATGTAAAATATGCTTTTCATAAATCATATCTTTCATAATGTCATGCTAAACATCTCTTTCAATTAAGATAAGATCATTCGTGAAAGTCATGCAAATCAATTCATACTTTTCATGCTCGATAAACCATACTCAGTAAAAGAAACATTTATCACTTCGCGTCGTAAAAAGGGTTTTGGGAACTCACCTGAAAAGCAAACTTCTTCTTAGCCTCTTGTCTCGTTACGCTGGCACACCTAAGAATTAATTCATAATCCAATTAGGCACGTCTCCAAATCTAATCCTAAGTCCCTCTCTTAATTTGGTCGCAAATAACTCATTTAGGCCCATCTATAACATATTGGATCCCTTTTATTCAAGAGACTTAAGCTAAATTCTAAACACGTCGGTCCAATGGCTAGACACTACGGGCCTGACAAACGAAGCCCAAGCGAAGCCCAAACCAACAGTCCCGGTACCCCGAACTCCCGGTACCCCGAACTCCCGGTACCCCGACTCCCGGTCTGGCGAACAGGGACGAACCTTATACGATTCAATACTCGAATTCTTCCTAGGGAGTCCAGTAAGCTGAGATTTTAACACAGCATTCTTACCCAAATTGTTCTATTGTAACTCCTTAGACAACACAAGTTCCTAGTCCATTGATTTCATTAGATTACAATCCCAATCGAGAACTAAAACTCTCCACAGTGTTCTTATCCAACAAACCCAGCTAAAACATGGAATACAGTCTGGAATACGACTTATCTAACTATTAGATTACGTGGAAATTAACAGGGAATGAAAGATTTCTCACCTGATAGTGTCTCTTCCCCAAGAAATCGCAGTCCGAGCCTTCCTTTCACTGCTTCTCCTCTTCCAGTATTCAGCCGCCAACAATAAGAAAATGACTAACAGCCCTAGGGATCTGGTCCTATATATAGTTCCCAACATTTACAGAAACAGTCCTTCTACTAAAACTTTCAATTCATCCACTTTGGCCACCAAACTATGCACTTGACAGAAACGGGTTGTTATAACACTCCCCCTTAAAAGAATTCCTTCCCCGAAATTCCTCATTGGAAGAGATGCAGGTATCTTGCCCACACTCGAAACTGACGCTTCCCCAAGGTACTGCCACTACTGACCCAGTCAACTATCTCATTAATTTCGAAACATGGAACGTCGGTTGCATTCCCTTCAGTTCTTACGGTACTCTAACCCGTAGACTACCGTTCCTACTCGATCGGTCTCAAAAACCAAGAATGAAATAAGGCTTCTCATGCATTAATACTTCCTTTAAGGAGGAACTTGTCGGAATCCCCCACTACAACACAAAACTTGTTTACTAAGAACCACTCACACACTTGACAGCTTGGCACAAGGCCACCATGTACGTCCCGACAACTCGCAACCCGGAGTTCCTTCACCAAACATCTATGTAATTAACATTTCCCTTCTCTCGGACTACCTAGACCACAGTTCGTCAAACTTCTCTCACATTCTCACTACTTCACCACCCCATCCTTATACGTAACTAAGAATAGGAACCTCCAAACCCATCGTTGAAGTGTTCACTTACTCAATTGAGCTTATCCTGAAACACCCCAGTTCCTCGCTGATTGCCACGATCGTTCCGTCATACGAAACATAACTCCGGTTATCCTCACTCCACTGGGAGGAGTAACCATGGTCACGCCATACTAATCTCACTAGCTTAAACACTACACGACCAAATCGTTTAAACATTTCTCACAAGGTCACTAACTTAACCCATTCAACTGTCTTATCCACTCCCTTCCTGCACCAAAATCATACACAATTACCTTCCTCAATATTCTTTCTAACGGTTCGCACACTTCTCAATATCCCTCTGCACCACCCTTCACCTTTCGGCATTACTGTCAAGTTTATTACTTCCGACCTACTAACTTCACCTCTCCACGCTAGCGTGGGGCACTGCCCACCAACCATTACTAGCTCCTCTCCTCCGACCTTTCCAAATGCTGATAACACTTTCTTATTATTCACATAACCAAACAGTTACATCAATATCCTAACCCAAACATTCCACCAAGTCGTCTTGGAGAGACACTAGTGTTCGTCGTCACTACTCATTCTTTGATCTCCAACTTTTACTTACATAGATCCTCCTCTCACACATAAGCAACTTTAACTCGACCAATTCATTTCAATTGTAATTAGCAACTTATTTCAAATGATAAACTCTGATTTAGATGCAATTCGTTTCCTTCTATCAACCATATACATTATCATATTTAATCATTTAATACCATAAATTAGCATCACATCTCGCTATGCTGGTATTCACAAAATCCATCAGTCAAAACTGATTTCTTAACCAACAACTCCACTGAGTAAATCAACCAATCAAAGGCTTATACATCTATCGTGACATTTCAAATCACTAATGATCATACTACCACTCCGACTCATATTCATCATCCTGTCATTCTTTAATCGTAACCGAACTTCCCACTTGCTCCTTCTATCTCCCTTCTAGGGTTACTCCCTTTCACATAAGAAACAATTCACGATCTACAAAGATCTAGCATTTATTATAATACATTTGGCTAGTCCACTCTTCATCCTCTTTAAACTTCCAATGATTCCAACATGCACCTACTTAGCGACTCTTACCACCAAAATAATTGGTTTCTCCTTTGGGTAGTCTCACACCATAAAGTCAGCTTACAGCCTATGTGCCCCAACAATCTGGTTAATAGATCGTACATCTCATCTGTAGACCCCAAAAGCTTCTATCTGATACTTTCTTTCTCTCTAACATCACCTCACTACGATACTAGCCGGTACATTTAGCTTGGCAACTAATGCAGTTACATAACTGTACATTCTTCACTTATAACATCACACTGCAGACCACATCTCTCATGGTCATTCATACACAACTCACACTTTCCTTCATATTCTCCTGAATACTACAATCGAGTCTGTCTCGCTACTTAGTTCTCTCCCAACTTGTTGAACTATGACTCACAAGTCACACTCAGCTCAAACACAAACATCCTAGCTAGCTCTTTATGACCCGAGTCCTTTCTTAGACACGACACATTTTCTTACTGACTGTATAGTCTACACTCACTCCGCTTGTGTTACACATCTTGTCCTTCTACGGACCCTCCTCACCTCGTAAAATAGAACGCTTAAATCAAACAATAACTTCTCATCCCCTTAGCACTACTACCAGGTGTTCTATCACTCTCACTTTCTGGTTCAAGTCTTCGGCCTCGGCCACCGTACACATTTGTCGGCTTCTACATCAATTGGCAACCTGTAACTACTTTCTTAACTTATTCTTAACATGGGTTCCTTTACGGAACCTAATCCTACCATCATAAAATAATCACTTCATAATACGTCTCCCTCTTTTCGGGACTTACTCCTGTAACATCAGTATTACCCGCTTAACTCAAAACGCATACCCAACACCGTGGGCATTTCGCTTACGCCTCAACACTACTCGTAACGAGTTTCTAATACTAACACTTCGATGACTTCTACTCTTTCCCCTGGACCCAACCGTCCCTCGACAATCGTACTTCTAGATACCGAACAAGGGTACAGACCCTCACACAATCACCCCTATAATTCACTTCTGACTCTTCCACCGTTCACCTTTCCTCTTGCACACAAATACTAAGTTTACAACATTCTTTTCTGATTTGTCCGACACTTCTCCACTCTTGCAGTCCTTCCTTAGCTTAACATATACTAGAATATGACCTAGTGAGTTCATAGCCTTCATGCATGACAATACAGTAAATAAATCTTTTCGTACATTTCATCATTTTAAATAAACAACGTTTGAAAAAAATGAAACACTTGGGTACACATGGCCCCATTACTCTTATACTTCAACGCCCTGCACAACGACTCGAGAATCGTTTGCATGCATCTTTCCGTGAACTTTAATCTTACTCAGTTCCGAACGATGTCATTATGGCAGTAACACGTTGGGTGAAAACCCTTTCATACGACACAATTTCGAAATAAAATTACTGACACCAAGTAAACCGGTCGGTTCTCACACTCATTTGTATGATATCAACAAACTACTACTCATTTGATTGTAAAAGTTTTGCTGGCGAACATTCTCTTGACCTTTTTGTTAATAAAAGAATTTAACTTATCATTAAAAGTGTGAAATACTTCGCAAATCGTTAACCTCAAAATTTCAATGCGCAATGCGAAGGAAATCATCTTTTCCTTAAACATACGTTTGTACGCTCTCACCCCTTTTCGATCAAAATTTGATATTTGCACATTAATCTTACATCGTGAGAATTTCATGTTACATAAAAGATCGCCATGCATGAGACTCTACTTGCCATTGAAGGCTACTCACCCTAACAAGGTCAAACGCTTTACTTACGCAACTTATCCTTAACACTCCTCCTACGACTAACGGTCGCCCTCTCGGTCAAGCAACTGCTTACTGAACACGCCTTTCACATTTCACTTGCTCAACCCTTCCATACTAATCGTTTTGATCATCTACTTCACTTCCCACTTCTACACAGTTCCAAATCACTATAGGTCTCTTACTTCATTTATCCTACCATAGAAAAGCTTGACTACAAAAGTCAGGGCTCTATTGATACTTTCAAGGTTCTGACACTGTCCTTCCTTACCATTCTGACTGATCTATTCCATGGTTTCAAGAACTGAGACTCTCCCGACTGGATTCTTACTTAAACTCAACGTTCATCCTCTCCGAATCTACGAGAGCTACCTCTAGACGACTCATAACACTCTATCCAACGTTTCTTTCCTACGAAGTGTACACACTTCACAACATAAGCGACTTCTCATGACACCTCCCCAACTAGGGGCCTCAGTCTACCCCGCAGGGATCATATTGACATTCTAAAGTACTAGGACTCGACATAAACACTATTTTCCGACTACCACTTCGGAACAATACGGTAGGTTAAGCATGCAATAGAGTCACAGATCAGTCTGGCAAGGTTGCATCGGCCCATCATTCAGGACCTCCTCATCTAAATTTCTTGAAACATCCGATACTGTCCTGTCCCTCGGGGTTCTCCCAGTCATAGTACTAAACTGAAAGAAACCGAAAATTAGTTCTTGCTAGACATGACACCATATATTTGCTATAAGTAAGGTATTGTAAGCACGCACATGTACCTGTAAGTTTGTAATTACACTGGCCAGGTGCAATCCCAAACTTACCTCACACGTTTGTCCTTGGCACCTTATTCCTAAGCGCATTTATAGTGATCTTTCCTAGAGGCTATCCTATGTCTCGGTTGTGTTCCTCATCTTACAGTTTAAGTTTAGGCCCGACTGGTCACCTAAATCCCTTAAACTAAGGCTCTGATACCATTTGTAACGTCCCAAATTTCATAAGAGGCAAACAACCATAAATAAGCATTCGAATTACATAAAACCTTGTCTTTACATCATCAATAGTTCATACTAAACAAAATTGACAGCGGAAGTCTCTAAATCCACAGCCGAGAGCTATTCTATAGTCATCATAGCCAAACCTTGAAGTTACTCTAAGCTTCAAGCCCTTCTTATCGCCTCCTAGTTCATACTTGAAGAACCCTTAACATGCTTACCTGAAAATGGTTTAGTTTTGAAAGCATGGGTTAGACCAAACGGTCTAGTGAATTCCCTCCAAAAACAACATATTTAAACAGTTGGAAAACATTTAAAAGATTTATAAATAGTCTGTAACACATCATCAATCATGGTGTTGCACTGTGTTGCGGATCACATAACATATTGCGATCAGGGCCCCAGTAGACTCCCTTCTCGCCACTTGGAATCCCCGCGGATTCCCCTCTACCAAATAGGATGAAAACAAATTCCATCCTACCGGTCTATCATACATAACCAAGAGTCCTAAGACCCCGAGAACCTCTCTTTAATCCCACAGTGCAGACCGACTCCACATAGTGTACACATATGTTCATGCAAACATGTAAAATATGCTTTTCATAAATCATATCTTTCATAATGTCATGCTAAACATCTCTTTCAATTAAGATAAGATCATTCGTGAAAGTCATGCAAATCAATTCATACTTTTCATGCTCGATAAACCATACTCAGTAAAAGAAACATTTATCACTTCGCGTCGTAAAAAGGGTTTAGGGAACTCACCTGAAAAGCAAACTTCTTCTTAGCCTCTTGTCTCGTTACGCTGGCACACCTAAGAATTAATTCATAATCCAATTAGGCACGTCTCCAAATCTGATCCTAAGCCCCTCTCTTAATTTGGTCGCAAATAACTCATTTAGGCCCATCTATAACATATTGGATCCCTTTTATTCAAGAGACTTAAGCTAAATTCTAAACACGTCGGTCCAATGGCTAGACACTACGGGCCTGACAAACGAAGCCCAAGCGAAGCCCAAACCAACAGTCCCGGTACCCCGAACTCCCGGTACCCCGAACTCCCGGTACCCCGAACTCCCGGTACCCCGACTCCCGGTACCCCGACTCCCGGTACCCCGAACTCCCGGTACCCCGAAATCCCGGTACCCCGAACTCCCGGTCTGGCGAACAGGGACGAACCTTATACGATTCAATACTCGAATTCTTCCTAAGGAGTCCAGTAAGCTGAGATTTTAACACATCATTCTTACCCAAATTGTTCTATTGTAACTCCTTAGACAACACAAGTTCCTAGTCCATTGATTTCATTAGATTACAATCCCAATCGAGAACTAAAACTCTCCACAGTGTTCTTATCCAACAAACCCAGCTAAAACATGGAATACAGTCTGGAATCCGACTTATCTAACTATTAGATTACGTGGAAATTAACAGGGAATGAAAGATTTCTCACCTGATAGAGTCTTTTCCCCAAGAAATCGCAGTCCGAGCCTTCCTTTCATTGCTTCTCCTCTTCCAGTATTCAGCCGCCAACAATAAGAAAATGACTAACAGCCCTAGGGATCTGGTCCTATATATAGTTCCCAACATTTACAGAAACAGTCCTTCTACTAAAACTTTCAATTCATCCCCTTTGGCCACCAAACTATGCACTTGACAGAAACTAGTTGTTACAGTGGTACTCATTGTTTACTCAACCTTTTTTCTTTCTCTCTCTTGATCCACATAAGTGTTTGAGTAAAATATTTAAACGATTCTCCAACCCTGTAGAACTTCTTTTCTCCACTTCATCCTTGTATAGATACCCAAGGGGTGCTACTATCATTGTTTCACTATGAAGTTGTTGCATGTTCTCCAACTAATCATGTGTTGCAGAGACCTCTAGTTACTCGACACCCATTTCCAGAGCAATCTCGAAGTCTATCTTCATCCTCAGTTTTATGAACTTCTTCATGGATTTCTTCACTTCGACCATACCAATGTTAAACCATATCCTGATCTATCAAATTTAGACTTTGTGTGTTCGTATAGATGTAGCAAATCATAAGGATTAAGGTTAAACAAGTCATTCTCATTGAATACCCATAGCCTCTTGTTTTCCCTTTTCACGGTGAATTCAACATATTTTGATGGCCTTGGGCAAACGTTCTGATCTTTATATTGTGCACCCTTCTTATGCCTTCATTTGAAAATACATCATCTGGTCTTGAAGTATGCTCCCCGATTAAACTCTGTCTAAACCTACTCATTACCTTAGGATCAGTTGTCAGCTCATTTTCTACAACTCAACGTCTCTATCCGAGTACATGTACTTATGGATCTTCTCTTGCAACACATGCTCTCTTTCTCTTAGTTGTGAGGAAGAGGATTCTCCAGGTACTTTTCTCTTTAGAGTCTCCATTTGTTCAACGACATCTCGAACTCTGTCTATTTCTGGTTGAGGGGGCACGTTTGATAGTTTGAACTCTAAGGCCTTAGAGGGATCTGAGAAGAGGTCAAGCATTACGACTGTGGGTGTCTATGGAGAGTCAAAGAAATCACCATAATAGACTTAAATCTCTATTCCTTCTTCATCATCACAGTAGTCGACAAAAATTGGATTGTCAGGGTTTCTTGCTTATGGTGCAATATGTATAGATATGATCGGGTCCTCTGGTTTGGTAGAAGCAAGAACAACCACTAGAATAGTAAGAGTAAACACTTGGGGCTTTGGGGATTCATCATCAGAGGCACTGGGAGGAGGCCTCTATAGTTTGGTTTGAGTTGGAAATGAAGTTCGTTCTTTTTGTAGTGGCTCCGATTGAGGAGACTCTGTTCTAGAAGTTTTTGTTTGTTGTTTCTCAGATTCATGAGCAAGAGTATTCAGCTCTTCTGGTTTTGTTGGATCGTAAGCCTCTAGTTCTTTGGATTATGAATAAGGAGCTGAAGTAGAGGTAGGGGACACTCTGCAAAGGTACAACGTGCTTGAATATGTACTCCCCTATTTGATGAATATAGGAGGCATCTTCATCATCTCCATCCTATGGATCATCAAACCTCCTTTTCTTCTGAGTTTTCTCTGCATAAGAAGTCTCTTGATGTTTTCTTTTGGACGACTTATATGCAGAGGTCTTCAGCTTATAGGTGGCATCTCGGATCATATCTATTGCATCCTCTGTTGCACCAACTATTTGAGTCACTTGATTGTCGGTGTGCACATAGAGGATTGTTCTTGTCTTTTTTACCGGTTCCCCACACTTAGTGCAACAAGACTGAAATTAGTGTTTTCATCTCCTCTGTGAAAATTTTAAAGTCTTCCACAGAGATAGATGGGCTTGGTATTGGAGCTTAGGAGGAGGGTGTTGGAGTTGGCTCTGCTCTGGACCGATTCTGAAGGTGTAGATCAAGGTTGGCTACCTGAGCAGAAGTTTCCTGGACTTTTGACTTGAAGTCTTTCATCCGGTCAGTCATAACTGCGGCATAAGTGTTATTGCTATGGGTCATCTATTGTTGAAGCATCCTAAGTTTGGAGCTATGAGCATCCACATTTCTTCTGAGCGTAGGGACCTTTGTCTGTATAGATTGAAGAGCATGGGTTGGGGTAGAGGTCTCTAGCCTGTCAAGAAGAAGTTCCAGATCATTCAAGGATCTTCCAATCTCTTCACTAAAGCTTGTGAACTCTGCTTTAGTAACAAGGTGAGAAAGGGGAATATTGTAACCAACACATGATTCCAAGTTGGCCTCGAGTTCAGAGACACCTTTAGTTGGGGCTGTTGGGATGTTGACCCCAGAAAGATTTTCATTATGTCCTAGAAGATCTCTTAATGGAGAGTCTTCTCTAAGTGCTCAGTTTACTACCACTTCCTCCTCCTTAGAATCAAAGATGATGTAGTAAAGGAGATGGTTGACTTTGTGGTCTAGAAAAGTCAATCCTTGTGTAACTAAGGCATTCTACTGTCCCTGAGTAAGGCAGTCCCTACGGGATAACCTGAAGTTACCCATGGATCAAAGGAGTTTATCATTATCCTGAGGAGCCACAGAGGCATCGTGTTGTGTGGAATCAAGTGTTGTACCCCGGGGTGAGAGGGTACTCTTATGTTCGATGGTCATGTCCTTTTAAGATGACATGCCTAGGATTGTGTTTTCCCCAGGCACCTGCAGATCAAAGGCATGGAGAAGTGCCTCTGATTGGTCAAACTGGTTTAGATTCGAGGTATGCACATCTGATTCAATATCCTTGAATATTGGGCCATCCTGGATAGATTGCGTGGAAGCACTAAGGGTTGGCGTTGGAGTCCTAAAATATGTATGTGTGCCTCTTAAGGCACTTTTTTCTAGACTCTATGCATTTTGCCTCTCGGTTCTTGTAGGGTCAGAACTCTCTAGAATCTCTCTTTCACTCATTTTCCTTCAAGCTCACTTCCATCTAAGCTAGAAGAGCTACTCTCTTCTCTAACATCAGAGGACCTCTCTTTTGGACTTATAGCAGTAATACCAGCCAAAACCTCTGACGAGACCTATCCATCGTACTATCACTCTCCGCTATTAGTATTAGAGAGGCTTTTCTCCCTCAGAATGACTACCCTCTAGTTCACTGATATCTTGATGTCCACCCTCTAACCGGGCACCCTCTGGTTCGCCTAGTTCTCGGTGAACACTTTCTTCACTCTGAATGTACTTCATCTATCGGTTCAGAGCCTATGTACTCTGGGGGTTCCCACCTTTGCTTCTATAGGTTTGGTAGAGGTAAGATAAGGGACTAATATAAGAGAAGAAGTAGGGATAAGACTTAGCATCGACCTTGGGATTTTGTGTGCATCTGAATATCCTTTAGACAAGATCGTTGTCTTAAATCCATTCATGATAAAGAATAGTGTCATGTCACCGTTCTTTGGCAGTGTGAACTTCTTGATGGCACCTCTGATTACCAACGCAAGAAAGCATGAGAGACTGTGACTTTTCCTTTAGCTATCATCTTGTTCTTCTTTTCAACAACATTGAAGATCTCGTTATAGAGTATCTGATCCATATAAGTGTTCTTGTAAAAGAGTAGTCCATACATAATCTTTAAGATATTTTGGTTAGCCTGGTCCATGCTACCAATTTTACTTATTAGGGTTATGTTCAGTACGCTAAGCATGAAGTTCCAGACAGGGGGTAGACATTGTCTGGAGAACTTGCTAACCTGCTTGATTGGGCTATTGTAACCTAGGAATCTTAGAAATTCTTAAAGGGTACTAAAAGTGGGTGTTGCTTTGAATTCCTGGATTTCTAGGTCCTCTAGTGTAAAGAGCTATAGTACCCATCAGAGCATCACCGTTGAGATTCTGACGGTACAAACCTTGTCTTCTCTGGAAGCAAAGGTACAAACCAAACCATTGGATCGAGCGAAAAATTCGCTGGTGTACCACCACTGTTGTACATAGGAGATGGGGACAATGTCTTCAACGAGAGTGAGAGCATGCTTCAGTTCTGAGTGTTCAAAAAGTTCACAGATGGCCCTGTATTGGTCATCGTACTTTTGTTGCTTCAGATCGACTGTAAAGTTGTTTCCTTTCACCGTAAGTAGATTATTTCATCAATTTCCACACCAACTGAGTGAATGCAGCTCGGTTCAGCTGAGTATGCAGGTGAGGCCATAGTTGCAGGTCGAATAGTTTAAGAGGAGATGAGGAAGATGAAGTTTAGAGATGGAAATCTTAGAGAACTTTTTAAAACATAAATGAGTTTAGGGTTTAGAAATGATTTTTTTACTTTGATTTACACTAAAATAAAGATAGTGGAACGACATTGAGGGGACGGGTTACGAATGGTTTTTCTAACATTTACCACTGTCAATTGACACATGCAATTTCAATTCCAAGAAAATAGGCACACATCAGAACCATCACCAAAGTATAAGATTTAGACACATGGTGGTCACTTCGGTATACAATCTGCACTCTAAGTCAATTAGAGCAAAAACAAACAAGTGTTAATGACCAAAAGGGGCTTTATTCAAACAGAACCTCTAAATATTGACTTTAATGCCTTTGATCATCAAATTACACTTCTTAATATCTAAACATTTAAAAATCCTAAATCTAATTATGAAATTATTCGAAATTATTAGTTCTTAAAAGCAAAGCTCTGAGTAGTAAAGACAGAGGCTCTAAGTATCGATTATTAGTAATTCGATAGAGAAGAAGCTTTGGTTACTCAAATTTAGAGTTAAGGAATTTATTCAAAGTCATTTGAAATAGAATAGGTTTGCCCTTTTATAATATTGTGCTCCCTTTAAGATTAGAAAGGTTATACATGTTTTGAGAATCAGAAGCTCTCTATTGTAGAGACAGAGACTCAGAGTCAATTTATGAGAAACTGATGGCCAGAAGTTCTGGTCTATACAATCAAAAGTTCTGATTATAGCACTTGATCCCCCTTGAACACACAATGCTTATGCTCCCCTTGAACTGTGCTTGCATCAATATCATAGTAAGATAGGCACAATATCATAGTTCAAGGAATCATAGAGGCTCTGGTCTTTAGAACCAGAGGCTGGTTAACAAGATTAGTTGGACATGAAAATATGCTCGGAAAAATACATACGATTTTGTTAGTACAACTAGAAGCTCTAATTGATAAGAATGGAAAATGTGTTACATCTAAAATACTCAGAGACTCTGGTTAGTACAAACAGGAGCTCTAGTCACTTGTCTTGAGATCAAGTAGACGTATTGAGCATACACAACTTGTTGATCAGAAAGTTAAATCTCCTGTTATCAAGAGCTTTTGTAAACAAATCACCCAGTTGGTAATCTGTTGAAACAAAGTACATTTCAATTGTACCTTTTTCAACATGATCTTTGATAAAGTGATACATGGCATCACTGTGCTTTGTCTTGGAATGTTGCAATGGATTAGCAAAGATGGCAATAACACTCTTTGAGTCACAAAGAATTGAATTTTGGCAAACTTAAGACCATAGTCTTTGAGTTCAGTTTTTATCCATATGACTTATGAATAGCAACTAGCAGAAGGAACATACTCTTCCTCTTCTGTAGATTGGAGCAAACAATTCTGCTTCTTAGATGTCCAACTCACTAACTTTTCACCTACTAGTTGACAGCTTCTAGAGGTTCTTTTCCTATCAAACTTGCATCCAGGATGATCTGCATCGGTGTAAGCTATTAGCTCAAAACCGAAGTGCTTTGGATACCATAGACCCAAGAATTGAGTCCCCTTAAGGTATCTAAAGACTCTTTTGACAGCAGATAAGTGAGATTCCTTGGGATTTGCTTGGTACCTAGCATAGAAACAAGTTGCAAACATTATGTCATGCATACTAACTGATAAGTACAAAAGTGACCCTATCATGCCCTTGTAGTTCTTGGCATCCGTTGGCTTGCCACAAGGGTCAGAGTCAAGTTTCGATCCAGTAGCAATAGGTATTTTAATATGAGTTGAATCATTTAACTTGAATTTCTTTATAAACATATTTTGCTTGATTTACGAAAGTTCCTTTATTAGTTTGTTTGACTTTAAGCCCTAGGAAGAAAGTTAATTCTTCCATTAGGCTCATTTCAAACTCACTTTTCATCAACTTTGAAAACTTTTCACGGTATTTTTCGTTCATAAAGCCAAAAACAATGTCATCAACATAAATCTGTACTAGACTCAATTCATTCTTGTACCTCTTGATGAACATAGTAGTATCCACAATACCTTTTTCAAATTCATAGATGAGTAGAAAATTTCAGAGTGTGTCTCATACCAGGCTCTAGGTGTTCGTTTAAGGCCATACAGAGCCTTGTCCAACTCATAGAAATGATCAGAAAACTTTGAGTTCTCAAACCCACGTGGTTGTTGGACATATACTTTATCTTGAAGTTTACCATTTAGAAAGGCAGACTTGACATTCATTTGATAAACCTTGAAACCTTTGTGGGCAGTAAAGGCTAGAAATATTTTGATACCCTCTAGCCTTGCCACATGTGCAAAAGTCTCATATTTGTCTAACCATTTCTCTTGGCAGTATTCTTTAGCAACTAATTTGACATTGTTTTTTATCACCATGTCATCCTCATCCTTCGTGTTCCTAAAAACCCATTTGGTCTCCATAACAATTTTATCCATAGGAAGAGGGGCCAAAGACCATACCTTGTTTCTTTCAATTTGGAAAAGCTCTTCTTTCATAGCATTTATCCAACTTGGGTCTTCAAGGGATTCAGACACTTTCTTGGTTCTACCATGCTTAGAAGGTTCACAAAGAGACATTCATTTGTAGTAGCAGATCTGAACTTTATAATAATTTGGTGTGGGGGATGGTCTTTTGTCCATCTTCCATTGGAGCTTGAGGTTGTGGAAGTATTTGTGCTTTTTGATTTGCACAGGATATATTGACATTTGGAGCTCTTAATTGTTGATGATGTATCAACATGTTTCCCTTCAAATTGGTGTCCATATAATAAACTTGGATCTGGACCTATTGACGTAGAAGTAGAGGGAGGTGAATCGTTAGAAGGACGAGAAAAAGATGTACATGAAGGTTGTGGTCCCTCATCGGATCATGCAACTCCTGATATGGTCATAGAAAGAAGGAATTCCGAACTCAAAGCCAACTGTCTTTGAGGCATGAGCATAGGTATCTCTGATTGCACATTGAGAGATGTCGCCATCACCAAAAATGTCCTGAAACAATAAATTGAGTTCTAATTATCTAAATTTATAGGAATCAGAAGTCTCTAGGTTAAGTTTGAGTCCTAAGCAGGAGTACTCAAAAGTCATTAGCTCTTTGTCATCAAAGGAGACATTGATGCTCTCATGAACCATCTTTGTTCTACGATTGAAGACTTTGAAGGATTTGGAGTTTAGAGAATATCCAAGAAATTTTCTTTCATTTGCTTCTTGTCAAACTTTCCATGTATCATTTAAAATAAAACATCTGAAACCAAAGACCTGAAAGAATTTGACATTAGGTTTCCTTTGATCGATAAGTTCATAGGCAGTCTTTTTGAATCTATTGACAATAATTGATCTATTTTCCGTAAAATAGGCAGTAGATACTGCTTCTGTCCAGAAGCGTGTTGGAAGATCAAAGGCTACTAGCATGGTCCTTGCAGCTTCCAAAAGTGTTTTGTTTCTTCTCTCAACAACACCATTCTGTTGAGGAGTTCTAGTTGTAGACAAGTTCTGTGATATTCCCTCACTGACAATGTATTCTTCAATTTTGGCATTCTTAAACTAAGTACCATTGTCACTTCTCAGCTTCTAGATTTTTCTATTCAGTAGCACTTGAATCCTTTTCATTAAGTTTATTAGTATATGTGACTTCTGACCTTACCCTTATGAACTCAATCCGGGTTTATCTTGAATATTCATCTATTAGTACAAAAATATACTTTTTGTCAGACAAAGCCTACACTAAGATAAGACTACAAAGGTCTACATGTAGCATATGCAGAGGTCTTGGACAAGGGATATCAGTCTTTGTCATGTGTGAATCTCTTTTGAGCTTACCCATTTCACAGGCAGGATACATGATCTTTATCAAGTTTCAGAACTTGTAAACCACTTACCAATTTATCTAAGTTTGAGTAAATGAGGTGAGAGAACTTATTATGCATGAGCCAAGCTTCTTCATTCTTCTTGCAGACCAAACAGAGGGTCTATGTGTGGGGTTTAGAAGAAAAGCTCATTAGGTACATATTTCATTTTCTGTCAGCTCTGAGTAGTTCCTGGCCTGTATTGGTTACTAAAGTATAATATTTCTTTCTAAAATTTAACATCAAAGCCAATATCACAAAAATGACTTATGGTGAACAAATTATGCTTTAGCCCATTTACATCAGCAACCTTGGACACAGAAATGAGACATTTTGAAAGTACACCATATCCTCTGATTTGTCCTTGTCTATTATCACCAAAAGGTTATAGAGCCTCTTATCTTGTCTTTGAATAAGGATAGCAACATTTTTTATCCAGTCATGCGCCTTGAGCATTTAGAGTCTAGATACCATACATGCACAAGTTGTTTCTGCAAGACAGATTAGAGATATTTAAGTACCCAAGTCATAATGGGTCCTTTCTGGTTAGGCTTAGGTACTTTCATTTGGTCCTCTAGTTTTCCTGTCTTTGCTGGTTTGCCAAGTTTACTCTTTTGGCTTTTCTTGTTCTAGGTCTTAGGTATGTCCTTCTTAGGTTTGGACCCAGAGAGAATGCAGTGAGAACCAGATAAGTGTTTCTTTAGTTTCAACAAGCAATTACAAGTATGAAAAAATTGAGATGTTTTCTTAAAAATTATGTTTGTATTCATAAAACGAGAAACATTATCCTTCTTAAAACTATATGTCCTAGCATCAACAGTTCTATTGAACTTACTATCTAGTCCAGATTTATTGTTTTGAAACTGGATTTCTTCTTTGCATGGGCTCCTTTCTCAACCCATTTGCCCTTTCTGTTTTGGCTTTTCACTAAAACATAAGTAACAGGTTTGTCATTTCTTCTCCATTTCCCTTTCTGTCCAGGTATAAACTTAATAGGTTTAAAAGGATAGGATTTGAAGATGAAGAAACATTTTTGTTCTTGGCTTTCTCTTGCATTTTCTTCTCTAATTTAAGAGATGTTTCGACTTTAAGACACATATCCAAAAATTCGTAAGAGATAGGAATATTAGAACATTGCTTTCGAATAGTAATTGACGTGTTCAAGATTCTAAAGTCCAGTTTAGACACCTCTGATCCTTATACAACTATCTGCAGTAGTTCTTTAGAGGACTCTTCTTCTAAAACAGAGTCAAGAAAATCCTTTTTAGTTTTACCAGAGGTAGTCTCATTTGGATATATGTCGTATCCAAGTTCATTTTTTAGAGATGAATTCAAATCCTTTACAATGCAAGGAGTTATCTCAGGTTCAGGGGTTAGGTTTTTCTCCAAAATATCTTTTAAATACCTCTTTGAGTTTATATTTTGTGAATAAAGGTAAAAACTTTGTTGCCTCTAGGTTAAGTAGACTCTGGTCTTTAGAACCAGAGGTACTGGGTTCAGAAGTAGTAGAGACTTGGACCATGAAGGAACCAAAGTTAAATACTTATTTTAAATCCTTCTTTTGGACATCCTCTGGATCCTTGTATAAAGGATCAGAGATACCTTGATTTTTTTTTATCAAAGAATCAAAAGCCTCTTTTATCTATGGTTTTGAAAGTTCTTTTAGTTAAGAACTCCATAAGAAATGTTTTTGAATTTTAATTGCTTGCCCTTTGATCCATCAGAGGGTTTTACCCTCTTAAACACATAAATTTCTTTTAAAGATGGAAAGTCAGGTTTTTGAACTCTCTATATAGAAGGTAGAAGACATATATGTCTTTTTATTTCTTGTGTAGGGATCTAGATCACTAAAACCCAAACCTTGAGTATCCATATGGGAATTTATTTTGATATGCACATCTTGTGCATCTTGATATTTTTTATCAAAATTTTCTTTATTTGCAATGTTTGGTGCAAGGCTTCCCTTTCCCTTTGAAAAACGTTTTTAAGTGCCACAAAATTAGGTTTGTCATACTCAGAAACCTCTTCTCTTCCTTTTCCTTTATGACTTTTTCAAGTTCTTCACACCTTTTAGTAAATGATTTTTCCTTGGAAACTTTTAATTTTTCAAAATCAGCCTTCTCCTTGGAAATATCATGTTTTTTTCCTTCCAAAAGCTCTTTTTCTATTTGATAAAATATTAAATCTTTTTAAGCTTGTTTTATTTTCTTTTATGCAACAGAGAGCCTTTATTTCAATTTTTGAAAATCCTAATATAACATTAAAACATCCATGTCAAGTTCTTTCTCCTTGTTTTCATCCAGGCCATAGATAGTACATACCTTAGCATCAGAATCAGAGGATTATGACTTTTCCCAGCTGTCTGAGCCATGCCATTAGGTGATGAGTCAGAGACCCAACTTTCGTACTCTTCTACAATAATTCTTTCTTTAAGATTGTACTTTTATTTATTCTTGTAGTAGTCTTGATCTTTGACCAATCGTCCTTTCTAGTAGGCAGAGAAGTGATCGGACTTGCCACATCTAAAACATATACCATCATTCTGGTTTGGAGGATTCACAACTGCCTCTTTCTTTGGATTTTCTCTAGGTATGAACTTAGGCGGTGCTTGTATTTGCCTCTGGTCCTCAAAGTAGACCCACTTCTGGTAACCACCTACATCTCTTCCTTTCTCTCTCTCATACGTCTCCCTTCCAAACTTCTTTGAGAGCTGTTGGTGATTAAGGCCAATGATTGAGCACATGAACTTGAATCATTATCATCATTGTTAGACTCAGATAGCCTGACTTCTTCATCACTCTCGGCCACCCTGGATTTCTTTCCTCTTCCCTTTCACTTTCTCCGGTCGACCTATCCCTGATTGACCTTTCTTTGGTTTCAGTATCTTAGGTCTCTCTACCATAGGTATGTTTTCCTTTAGACTCAAAGATCATGGCCATAGGTCCACCAATAGTTGTTTTCTTTCTTGCACACATCTTTCTCCTGTGCATCTAAGGTACATTATACGGCATGAAGTGTCCAGACTTCAGGATTTGGTTGGCTTGAAGAGACATTGACAGTTATTGTCATCCATCGTTCAGACTCTTCAGAAGCAGTACATTGTTCTCATCTTGAATGTGATGAACCTCGCACTTCCTACACCTGTTGATCACTTTGTTAAACTTGTGATATGTTTGTTGCAAGGTTTCATCATGCAAAGTGTTGATCCAAACCCTCAGTGATTTGATAATGACCATCTCTTATACTTAGTGAAAATTGTAAGTAAACAATATGTATCAGAGTTTCACTATCGCTGATAAGTACTAAGATCTTCCAGTACCGCTGATAGGAACTCTCGCTCTTTAAGTTAAACATTCAGCGAAACTGTTCACCATAAATGCTCTGAGTCTGTTCAGTCATTATGATGATCGCTGATAAGTTAGTTGTTTACTTATGATTCCTGAAGACAAGTCTTGTCAACAAAGGTTCTACGCTGAAGTCGAAGATCAAGCTCAAGAACCAGCGACAAGTCTCCTAATGAACTGATGCGGATCAGCGAAGACTCAGATTTGTCCACTCAACGTGAAGTATCAAGTACAAGACTTCAGCTATCGCTGAACTCTATCATTCGCTGATATGAAATGATAGATCGCTGAATCAACGAAAGCTGATCATGAAGTCCTCTGTACAAAGTACTTTTGTCTTATCCACCCTTGCACGACTCCGTACGAAATGTCAGAAAAGAACCTCCGAATATCTGAAATCGTACAACCACTCTGATACTACACTGTTCATCCATGCGGCTACTAAGGTTGTCAACCAAGGTCAATGACATGCAACCAACCAGCTGATGACACGTGTAAAGTATATACTGACTTGCATTAAATGCATGCAGTATATAAAGAGATGAACTCACTTCATTTGAAGTAACTTGCTAACTCTAGACAAGTTCAAATCTCTTATCTCAAGATAGGTTATTATTAGTAATTTCCTTATCTCTCTTAGTGCAAGAAACCTTAGTGTTCCAACTTGTTTAGATTTAGGTTTATCCTTAATCTTGTTTCCGCAACAAGCTGTAAATTGTTAATGATTTATCGATAAACAATTTAGAAAAGTAAAATCTGTGTGTTTGTATTCAACCCCCCCTTCTACAAACTTGTATAGGCCTTCGGGACCAACAAGTGGTATCAGAGCGGATTTGTTTAATCTCATAAACAAGATCTAATCTAAGATATTTCTCTTCCTTGCTATTATCTGAAAATGGCCACCAACACAAACACAAATTATATAGACAATGGTTCTCTTGCAAAACCCCCTAGATTTTCCAGAATCAACTTCAACTTATGGAAAAATAGGATGACACTCTTCTTAGAAGGTGTAGACCCTACTATGCCTTACTATCTTGAAAACGGCCCATACATCCCTATAACAATTGATCCTTCAGTTCCAGCCACTGCAAATAGACCTGCTATTCCAGAAAGGCTGATTCCTAAGGAAATACACATGTGGACCGACGAAGATAAGAAGAAAGTGGCTATAGATACAAAAGCCAGATCCATACTATCCATGGCCCTTCCTGACGAAGTCTACCATTCCGTCATGAATCTGAAAACATCAAAAGCCATGTGGGACACAATATGTGTTCAGTATGAAGGAACGTCTGAAGTCCAGGACTCAAGAAAGATCAACCTGGTAAGACAATACGAAAGCTTCATTTCTGGTAAGAATGAAACTCTCTCTGAAGTTCACCAACGTTTTAATTGTTTAATTATAGATCTGAAAACTGTTGGTAAGGAATATTCTAACTTTGAGGTGCTGACAAAGTTTCTAGAATGTTTACCTGAAAGCTGGGATAATTATTCTATGTGTCTCAAGCTGTCAAAGGATCTAAAATCAATGACCCTTGCTACCTTATATGGCACGTTGCTGAATCATGAGCAATCAAGCCATCTTAAGAAGAATCTTGTAAAAGATTCCAAAAGCACCCCTGTTGCTTTAATCTCAGAGGAACCTTCTACTCAGCGACCCTCGGTCACTATCACTGAGTTAGAAAGTAACTCTGAAAGGTCATCAGATTCTGATTATTCAGATGATAATGAATCTTTGGCTCTCCTAACTAAAAAGTTCAGGAGATTTGCCAAGAAGAAAATGTTTAGAAAGAACAAACCTCTTTCCATAACTGACAAGCCTAAATCACCAGTTTTTGTTGATAAGGCTACTGCTACTTGTTTTAACTGCGAAAAATAGGACATTTTGCTAACGAGTGCAGGTCTAAGAAAGTTTCTAGACCCTCAGCTTTTACAAAGAAATCCTTTGTTCCAAGGAATAAAGATGACAAATACTCAAAGCTGAAAGAAAAATATGCGAAGCTGAAAAGCTTTAAGAAGAAAGGCAAAGGCCTGATGGCTGACTATGATTGGGCTGCTTCTGATGAAGAAGCATCATCATCTGACTCTGAAGATGATGAAGCAAATCTATGTCTCATTGCCAAGATTGAAGAAGAGGAAGAAAGTTCAGACATTCCCTCCACTTCAACATCTGCTATTCAGGTATCACCTTCTTTCTTTACCAATATTGCAAATATTGATGAAGCTGATAGTCTCCGTAAGATCGATCTCTTGACTAGAAGTTTATACGAAGCCATGAACGGCAAAACTGTGGTTGAAAACCAAAACCTTGATCTCGCTGAAAAGCTTAAAAACTGCCACCTTCAAATAGAAAAGCTTTCTAAAATTGAAGAAAATTTTAAAGATCAAGTATATTTAAATCAGCTAGTCAAAATCGAACGAGCAGAAGCTATCGCTGCATTAAAAGCTGAAAAAGCTACTGTTGAAGGATGGTGTAATTCTTCAACAAAGATCACTGAGATAATAAAGTCTCAAATTCCACTGAGTGATAAACGTGGTTTGGGTTACAAACCTGAAACTTCAAAACCAACCACTGAGCGTTCAATGCTTAAATTTGGAACGTTCGTATCCTCAGTCGTTGATACTTCATCTTCTCAGTGCTCCTCGTCCATTACACCAATCCCTGAGGAAACTCCTACCTCCTCAAAAGGCAAGGAGAAAATGGTTTATTCAAAACCTACCTCTGTCTTTAAAGACAATGGTAAAGGAATTGTTATTTATCAAAATCCTCAGAAGGGTACTTTAGTACCAAAGCTGAATGCTTCTAAAGTTTCAGTGACCCATCCCTCTGGATCAAGGAAGCTGATCTCTGAATCTATTCAGCGATCTACTCCTAGACTCAGAGTGGATGTCCTTGTTAAGAAATCTGAAGAACTAAATGTTCGTCCCATTTCTAAAGCAAATAGATTACTTGGTGCTGGTACTTCTAATTCTAAATTAAAAGCTCAGCATACAAATGGTCCTAGAACTACTTTTAGCTATAGGAAATGTTATCACTGTGGACTCACTGATCATATTGCTAGTAAGTGCCCCACAGCCACCAAAGCTGAAAAGATAGCTAAGGTGAAGATTGCCCCCAAGGCAAAGAAGACCAACCCTGGTGCAAATCAGGTCAAGGTGAATTCTACCACTGAGGTTAAGAAATTAACCAAAGTGAAGAAAGACAAAGCTGAATCTTCAAATGCTGCGAAGACTGCTGAACCTTCCATTCCAACTACTTCCACTGACAAACGTGTATACATGGTTAAGTGGGTACCCAAGAAAAACTAATCTTCCTTTGTATTGTAGGTTAAGAAGGGTATCTGCTATCTCGATAGCGGATGCTCTAGACACATGACTGGTAAGAAAAGCCTGCTCGCTGAATACAAGGAAGAGAAGGGTCCCTCTGTGACTTTCGGTGGAAATGGAAAAGGACATACCCGAGGGTATGGTGTACTTTCAAATGGTACAACCTCCTTCAGAAGAGTCGCATATGTTGAAGGACTGAAGCATAATCTTCTAAGCATCAGTCATCTTTGCGACATGGATAATAAAGTAATCTTTACTAAGGAATCCTGCTTTGTCTCTGACAAAAAGGAGAAGATAGCTCTCAGCGGTTATCGTTTGGAAAATGTTTATGTAATAAACATGGACTCAACAACCACTGAGAACTCCTGTTTCTTCTCAAAGGCCTCATCTGATGTCAACTGGCTATGGCATAAGAGGCTATCTCATCTAAATTTCAAGACACTGAACACTCTTTCTTCAAAAGAGTTAGTCACTGGTCTACCTCAGCATTCATACGCCAAAGAGTCGTTATGTTCAGGGTGTGAAAAAGGGAAGCAGACCAAAGCAAGCTTTAAATCAAAGCAAGTTTCTTCAGTGCCATCTCCTCTACAACTACTCCATATGGATTTGTTTGGCCCTGTTAACAAACAATCCATCGCTGGAAAGAAATATACGCTGGTCATAGTTGATGAATTCTCTCGCTTCACTTGGGTAATGTTTCTCCGTTCTAAGAGTGACACCCCTGAAGAACTCATCACCTTTGTTCGGAAGATGGAAACCCTGAACAATCTGACCGTTCGCTCAATAAGGAGTGATCATGGAACTGAATTCAAAAACAGTTCTCTTGATTCCTTCTTTGAGAGTAAGGGTATTTCTCACAACTTTTCTTCAGTGAGAACACCGCAACAAAATGCAGTCGCTGAAAGAAGAAATAGAACAATTATTGAAGCTGCACGTTCAATGCTCTGCGATTCTCACCTGCCTACTCAGTTTTGGGCAGAAGCTGTCAACACTGCTTGTTTTACGCAAAACAGGTCGCTGATAGTCAAAAGATTCAATAAAACAGCCTATGAACGTTTTCATGGGAGAAAGCCCTCAATCAACTTTCTTCACATCTTTGGATGTCAGTGTTTCATACTGAACAATAGAGATGCTCTTGGAAAGTTCGATCCTAAGGCTGATGATGGAATCTTTCTTGGATACTCCTCAGTTTCCAAAGCCTTCAGAGTCTTCAATCGAAGAAGACAAACTGTAGAAGAAACTATTCACGTCACGTTTGATGAATCCCGTTCAGCGAACTCTAAACCGAACGCTGATACAGAAGAACTGAATCAATGGATGTTTTCTCATCTTGGTGATTCAGAAGATTTTCCCACTCCTCATGCTCATCCAGTAGAAGATGATAGTCCCACTATCATTCCAAACATGCAGAATAGTGAAGCTGAAACATCATGGGTCTCAGCTGTTCCTATAAACACTATACCTACAGTTGATCCAAATGTCTCAGACATTCCATCTACTTCTCAGCAATCAGTGAATATAATGACAACTGCATCAATTCCTCTCTTGGCTGATACTCCCGACGTCGCTGAAGCTTCATCTTCAACTCCTCAAGTTCAAGTTGAGTCAGCGTCTCACGCTCCGGCTCAGCGATGGACTATAAATCACCCAATTGATCAAATTCTTGGTGATCCAAACGCTGGGATTCAGACTCGACAAAGTGCTGGTAATATTTGTTTATTTGTAAATTTTATTTCACTAACTGAACCAAAGAAAGTAGATGATGCCTTCAAAGATCCAAACTGGGTCAGTGCCATGCAAGAAGAGCTGACTGAATTTGAAAGAAACAAAGTTTGGAAACTTGTTCGAAGACCAACTGACAAAACTGTGATAGGCACTAAATGGGTCTAGCGAAAGAAGTTGGACGAACATGGTACTGTAACCCGCAACAAAGCTCGTCTTGTTGCTCAGGGATACAGACAAGAGGAAGGCATAGATTATGACGAAACATTTGCTCCTGTAGCAAGACTTGAATCCATTCGTCTATTCTTAGCACATGCTGTACACAAAAACTTCAAAGTACATCAGATGGATGTCAAGTTAGCGTTTCTGAATGGAAAGCTGAATGAAGAAGTGTATGTGGAACAACCTCCAGGATTCTCAGATCCTAAGTGTAAGTATAGGATCTAATCTTACAATCAATATAGAAAGCAGTAATTGAGAAGTTGTATGATCAAGCCCAATTGTATTCAATGATGAACAGGATTATAGATCTAAGAGAGAGAGAATCTCAAAGATTACAAAGAATGAATACAACGATATATGGGTAAATCAATCAGTTAGCAATGTAGTGCTAACCACTCTATTTATACTGCAACGGACATGTTAAAGCTACAGTACAAATAAGAAAGACTAATAAGAACATAACACGTGTCCTAATTAGTTTACTAAATACTAAGTAAAGTATGTAGTCATAAGTTCTGAACAGGTTGTTCAGAACTTCTGAACATTCTTCTGATAACGCTTCTCAGAGCTTCTGACTCTTTCTCTCAGAACTGACTTCTCTTCTCAGATCTCTGACTCCTCTACTCAGAACATCTGAGTCTTCTTATCAGATCTTCAACACTTGGTTTATTTACAAAACTTCAGATCTAACAATCTCCCCCTTTTTGTCAAATAAACTTGAATTTTGCATCATCCAGTTCTTTCAGAGCAGGAACAATTTTCTGAAGTAGCACATTTCTCAGATTAAGCCTCTTGTCAATTTTGACAATGATTTCTTGAATAATTTCAACTTGCTGATTGATTACTTCTTGAGTTATGTTTGCTTCCTTCACTTTCAGCATCTTTTTCTCCAAATTGTGCTTTATGATTCTTAAAGTTCCAGAACAGTATTTTGCAGTTTCCTTTGCTCTGAAGAAGATTTTTCCACTTTTGTTTTTCAAAAATACTCCCAAATATGGATATTTGTGAATACTTCCAGTCTTTAACACCTTTTTCTGCTCATGATCTGTGTTGGGCTTTGCCAGATAAACACATGGCTTTTGTAAGTACAGAGCTATTTGGAAGTCTGTATAACAGTGCCACCTTAAGATATAGAACATAGCCTCAATCACCACACTTCTTGCCTTCCTTTCATTTCTGTCTTTGCTTGACTCTTTGAAGCATAGAAAGCTGTGTAATCTGTAGAAGTCAACCACTGATAGTTTCTTAAAATCTGCGTCAGTGAAGTAATAAACCTTACCATCTTCTTTCAGAACTTCAAAGGATAAGTACTCCATCTTTCTGAATTTCTTAACCTTCAATTCTCTGATTCCAGTGATTAGAAAATCTGAGTAAACAGCTTGCTTTGTTTTACCAAGACATCTTAATTTTTCAGTGTAAAGCCCGTGTCCCGATATACATTTTATTTAAATACTTTTTAGTTCAACGTTTCTTTAAATAATTGTTTGTTAACGAGAATGGTCGAAATTTTATGTCGAGGGACTAATTGGGTTAAGTTTCAATTTTTATGCAAGTAATAGAAGTGAGGGGCTGAATGTGGCATTTCTGTAATGTGCATGGGTTAGGCTTGTAGAAACCAATCTCTTTTCTCTCTTCTCTCGTTTTTGATCTCGTCGAATGCAAGCAAACCACCAAAAAAAACCCTATTTCGTTCCCCTTTGTTCACGGCCGATATCTCCCCTCCCCTCTTTGTCGTTCCTTCGTCACCACCGAGAACCACCGCCACCGCCGCGGTGACTGCTGCCGCCGGAGCAACATCAAACAGCCGGCGCTGCTGTCCGCCGGCGAGGGAAAGAGCAGCGGTGGGAGAGAGAGAGAGAGCAGCGGCGAGGGAGAGAGAGAGCAGCGGCGGGAGAGAGAGAGATTAGCGAAGAGAGAGAGAGTAGCGAGAAGGAGGAGGAGCAGCGGTGATCGGACCTCCGAGGGGCGGCTGCTGCGGCGTCGTTGTCGTCGTCGAGAGGTAATCATCTTCTTCTTGTCGATGTTTTCTTTTCTTTCTCGTCGTCATCGATCAACCGGAAAACCACCACGATCGCCGCCGCCGCCGGCGACCACCACTGCCGGAGGTGGCAGTGGGCAGTGCACGTGTGAGCCCAGACCCTTGTAACCTAAAATCCTGATCGGGTGAACCCTAGTTGCAAACCCGAATCGTTTAAACCGTTTTTATAAAATCGTCATTTTATGTGGAAGTATGAATCTGTCACTGTTTTGCGACGACCATAACTTTTCCGTCGTAGCTCGGATTGAGGCGAATCCGGTGCCCACGGTTCACATTCTGTGCCGGCCACACTTTTCGTGTTTTAGCGGAAGTCTGGTTCGGCCTCTAACTAGGCGTAAATTGGCTGTTTTCACAGCAGGTCTGCACGTGACAGATTCGTGTCCTGTTTTTGTAAAATCCATAGTAAATTGTAGAAAAATCGTTAGAGCGCGTGCGATATGTCCCTAGAACCCTAAGACATGGGACTTTGTGTTTATGGGAAAAATATTTCTGATTTAATCAGTTTATAAGGGGTTAAACAGGTCCCGAACAGACCTGTGTTTTTAGAGTAAAAGCTGGAATGTGTATGTTATAATTTAGTAGTCGTGGTTTTGGGTTGGGGCGTCACTTTGACATTTGTTAACACGTAATTAGGTGGGAGAAGGTGAGTGAAGTTGGCCGGCTTGTGATTGCGGTTGCGGATACTCGCGTTGCTTTAAAGTGAGTTCTCTCACTGTGTAGTTAGGGGTTGTATGCATATCATAGTAGTTTGTATGTACTACTGTCTTTGTGGTGTGAACTAGTTGATTGTGGTGTGTAATATTTGATTGGTTTAAATGCTTAGTATAAATGTGTTACATTACAACTCGGTGGGACCGAGGAAGTGGAAAGAAACGTTGTGGGAACTCGGTGTGACAAGTGTGTTACATTACAACTCGGTGGGACCGAGGGCTCGGTGGGACCGAGGAAGTGGAAAGAAACGTTGTGGGAACTCGGTGTGACGAGTGTGTTACATTACAACTCGGTGGGACCGAGGTGTTGGATACATAATTACTTGTAGATGTTTACTCGTTTTATGTAACTGTGGTGTTGTTGCTTATGTGCGGATAGGGGTGATGTGTATATAATTCCTATCTGCGCATGTGATGGAATTCACTAAGCTTCGTGCTTACCCCTTCCCAATATCTTATGATTTCAGGTGCGAGTAGCAGTCGGGCATGACGGTACACACGGGCGCAAGGCGAAGACTGTTTAAGTTACATTTTTATTAAATGGGGATTTAATTATATAACTTTTCCGCTGCTTAACTTTGTCTGACGGTTTAAATTAACGACGTTTATTTTTATTGTAATGGAATTTGTTAACTTATGGTTTGATTATAATGAAATGCATTATTTTTAAAATTTTAAATTCCTTGTAATTTTTGGGACGTTACAACTTGGTATCAGAGCACAGCTTGAGTGAATCAAACACATCTCGGTGTGTTTGGTCTCAAGTTGCGGCTATGAAGTTTTAAATTCTTTTACAAAAATCTTTTAGAATAAAGGGAAAAGGAAAACCCGTTTGGGAAACGGTGATCGAGGGCGCAGTGTGTACAGTCAGCCGACGCTATTTGGGAAGGTACGGTACTTAGTGTATTTATTGCTTTCTAGGCATAGGGTATGCATGCTAGATTGCCTATGTAGTTTACACTGTACTGTATGATGACTGCTTGCTAGTAGGAATCAATGCTAGTTATAGTAGGTTGTTAAGTGAAGGCCCTATAGGTTGTATGCAGTAAGAATCATATAGCCTTAGAATATTTGATTTAGTTCTATTGCGCAGCTCTTGTTTGAGTCCAACCGTTCTAGGATAGAATCTTGTATTCGAATGTCTATTTGATTCACGCTGCATGTGACTGGGTATTCGCGAGGCAACTCGTTATGGCTAACAGGGATTCCGTTGTAGTAAGGGTAGTGGGATGAGATGAAATTCCTAGTGAGCTGGGAATAGCGTTTACATATGAGTACGTATGCAAAATTGCTTTCTAGAACATAGGAGTATGTATGCTAGATTGCTTGGTGCTTAATACAATGTATTGTATGGTTGTTACTTGCTATTAGGAACTTATGCTAACTTTGATAGGTTGATTAAGCGGATGCACTATAGGTTGTATGCGGTAGGAAACGAATAGCCTTAGAATGTTGGATTTAGTTCTATTGCGCATCTCTTGTTTGAGTCCAACCGTTGTAGGATAGAATCTTATATTCGAATGTCTATCTGGTTTCCACTATATACGACTGTGCGTTCACGAGGCGACTCGTCAGGGTTAGTGGGGGTTTCGCCCTAGCAAGGGTAGTGGGGTATTATATTTATTCCTAGGGAGCTAGGAAGAATGTGTATATGCGTCAGTATGGACAAACGTGTATGGTTTTTGTTTGGGCGAGCAACTACTTGGATACTCGGGATGGGACTCGGAGCGGACAGTGATAGGTGTAGATGGTAGTAGTAGAGCTCCTACTACCGGAAGCACAGGATCAATGTTCGAGTCGGGGAAAGTCGCGAGGAATCCAAGGAGTCGAGCGTGAGCGTGGTAGGGTGAGTTATTATGTGCTAATAACTCGTTGTAATATCTGCCCTGAATAGCCATCACAAGGAGGAACAACTATAGTAAACCTACTAGTACAGGTGTGTACTTGTTTTGCTTTGATGGGATGATCGTTGGGGTAGTGTCGAAGGTTATAAATTAGTAGTCGTTGGAATAAAAGGACGATCCTAGTATTAGTCACTTGGAGTGACGATGAGGATGATGTTTGTTTCGGGCCAAGATGGATGATTGTGCTAGAATCATAGACTTATAGAGCCGACTTTGATTTGAGGAAAAATCGTAGGGATTATTTGACGTAATTTCCCAACTTGCCTAAGAGGTTTAAATGTCCGGATGACGTTAGTGGACCAGAGAGATTTGGAGGAGTAGGAGTCGAGGCGTAGAATGCCGATTAAGTCATGCACAAAGTTTGATTTTGAAATAGATTGCATTAACAAATTCTTGTGTTTCAAATCATTTTTATGGATGGTGTTTTGGAATTTTGGGAAGTGTTCAGCACACACACAAGATTTTGAAATATGGTTTTGCAAATGTATGAAATCGTTTTATTGCGGGGGTGCAAACTTTGTAGACTTTGTCTCATTTCTTTATTTTTCCAACGGTTCTCCCGGGTAAGATGATATCCGTGTTTTGTGGTGTTTAAAATGTCGGGCAAGTGACTACGGCTCGAGACTTTAACATTGGAACTCCTCCACATATGTTAGAGTTGAGACGGAAAGTTACATTCCACGATGTCTGTATAAAGCTATTTGAGTGATTTGGTTAAAATAAGTTTTGTTTGACGGCATGTTGAGTCGTGTGAGTTTAATTTCACGAGGTGCATATCTTATTTGTTTATGTGACCATTTGGGGAAATCTTGGAAATCAATTTAAAGAACCCCACCTTTTGAGATTTTATGAGGTTTTAGTCGATATTTTCAAATGATGGAAACGGATTGGTTTTTATCTTAAGTTTGAAACATACACGAGACAGTTGTGTTTTAACAAAAAATATATTTGTAAACCGTTTTATCGTTTTGTATGACTAGCCGACGCGCGTAAGATTTGTTAGTGAACCCTGTGCCACGACATTTTATGTTGAAAAAGAGGAATTTTGGGGTCAAATGTCGTGGAACTGATTTTGAAATTATGTGCACACTTTTGTCGCACCTGGTGTAAGGTCGAGCGGTTACTTTAAATACATGTCATGAGTCAATTCATACTAGAACCGTGACGGTTCATTTTCGAAGAAATTATTTACTTCGCTTACGTTTTGTGAGTGAACTAAGCTGCAATGAAATGATTTTCAACATGATTTTCATATGTGGGACGAGCGTGTCCATTTTTGCGTAACTACCGACCTGGTAATAGTAGTTTTATTGCTTACGGTCTTTTTGAAATTAAAAATCTTGACGTTGAGAATATTTTGTAAATGATTTTGTAAACCATTTGGGAAGTGCGCTTATAAGTGTTATGTGTCATTTTGAGAATTTTAAGGGTGTGAGTCCTTTTGGAAAACTCTTTTGTTTAACTCGTGTCGAGTTTGGGACTAATGTTATTTAAGAGTATTGCTTGCGTAAACTTTATTTAAACGCGTTTTTGACCGACTTATGGGTCTAGCAAGCGCGGAGCATTTTGCTCGGTTTTGACTTTGAGATAGTCATGGGTCAATTGCACGGTTTTTAATGGCTCGATGTGAAGTTTTGTTGATGGGTTGTTTTGTTGCACAGTTTTTCACTTATTGCACGTTGCGTATTTACATGTTGGGTGAGTGAGTCATTCTGGGATAGGCATGTTGTTGGTAGACTGTTTTGCATTGGATCCTTGGTCATGTCAGTCAGTCGTTGGTAATGGTCGGTTGAGTATTTCGGGGTGGGACCCCGGTATTCATGTGTTAAGACCTTGACTTTCCAGTAGGCACTGGGAGGATGTAGTCTTGGGCACTTACCTGAGAGGTCGTTCCGATGTGCCGGGCCTTGAGACGTACCTGGGAGGTAGACGTTAAGGTATATCTCGATGCGGTGTAACTAGGCTTCGTAGAGCGAGTGTGGAGGATAAGTAGACGGTGGAAGGTTGAGTATTCCACGTGTGTTGGTACTATAGGCCGAATAGTATCGGTTAAAGGATTGATGCCTTTGTAATTAAGAGCATAAATGCACAGTAACCTTTTTGAGGTAAGTAGTATATTTAGGTGTCGACTTTTGGGCTTGAGGCCAAACACCTTTAGTGTAATCGGGGATTTGTAGTCGATTTTAAATTAATTATGGTGATGGTAGCAGTAACCCTGAGATGCTCAATTGTGATGAATGGTTATGGTGGAATGACCTTCGTGGGTGATTATAAATTTACTGGTTTGACGATTCGCGTGAAATAAATTTCGGGAGTCTTTTTGAACTCGTGAAAGTTAATCGACCGATAATGGTAGGAATGATCGGATTCGAGTATCCTGTAGGGTATATTGGTGAGCACCTTTAGAATGGTTAGAGCTTGAATTTGAATCGGGATATATGGAACATCTAAGGTTGGGAGACCACCGAAGTCGTTTGACTAGGAATGTTTCCCGTTGTTGGAGTGTTATTTCGATTATAATCACGGGGTACTTGAAGGAATTTTGTGGTAAGATAAGTATTCGGGAAATTTTTAGGTAGTGTGAGAAATTTTAGATTCCAGTTAGTGAAGGTCCAGTGGAAACACCGAAAGGGTTCCGTGTGAACTTGGGAACCTGAGGTTGAGATAAGGGAGAACCATCTATAGCTATTCACGGGCATAGACTTCGAGGACGAAGTCTAATTCAAGTGGGGGAGAGTTGTAAAGCCCGTGTCCCGATATACATTTTATTTAAATACTTTTTAGTTCAACGTTTCTTTAAATAATTGTTTGTTAACGGGAATGGTCGAAATTTTATGTCGAGGGACTAATTGGGTTAAGTTTCAATTTTTATGCAAGTAATAGAAGTGAGGGGCTGAATGTGGCATTTCTGTAATGTGCATGGGTTAGGCTTGTAGAAACCAATCTCTTTTCTCTCTTCTCTCATTTTTGATCTCGTCGAATGCAAGCAAACCACCAAAAAAAAACCCTATTTCGTTCCCCTTTGTTCACGGCCGATATCTCCCCTCCCCTCTTTGTCGTTCCTTCGTCACCACCGAGAACCACCGCCACCGCCGCGGTGACTGCTGCCGCCGGAGCAACATCAAACAGCCGGCGCTGCTGTCCGCCGGCGAGGGAGAGAGCAGCGGTGGGAGAGAGAGAGAGAGAGCAGCGGCGAGGGAGAGAGAGAGCAGCGGCGGGAGAGAGAGAGATTAGCGAAGAGAGAGAGAGTAGCGAGAAGGAGGAGGAGCAGCGGTGATCGGACCTCCGAGGGGCGGCTGCTGCGGCGTCGTTGTCGTCGTCGAGAGGTAATCATCTTCTTCTTGTCGATGTTTTCTTTTCTTTCTCGTCGTCATCGATCAACCGGAAAACCACCACGATCGCCGCCGCCGCCGGCGACCACCACTGCCGGAGGTGGCAGTGGGCAGTGCACGTGTGAGCCCAGACCCTTGTAACCTAAAATCCTGATCGGGTGAACCCTAGTTGCAAACCCGAATCGTTTAAACCGTTTTTATAAAATCGTCATTTTATGTGGAAGTATGAATCTGTCACTGTTTTGCGACGACCATAACTTTTCCGTCGTAGCTCGGATTGAGGCGAATCCGGTGCCCACGGTCCACATTCTGTGCCGGCCACACCTTTCGTGTTTTAGCGGAAGTCTGGTTCGGCCTCTAACTAGGCGTAAATTGGCTGTTTTCACAGCAGGTCTGCACGTGACAGATTCGTGTCCTGTTTTTGTAAAATCCATAGTAAATTGTAGAAAAATCGTTAGAGCGCGTGCGATATGTCCCTAGAACCCTAAGACATGGGACTTTGTGTTTATGGGAAAAATATTTCTGGTTTAATCAGTTTATAAGGGGTTAAACAGGTCCCGAACAGACCTGTGTTTTTAGAGTAAAAGCTGGAATGTGTATGTTATAATTTAGTAGTCGTGGTTTTGGGTTGGGGCGTCACTTTGACATTTGTTAACACGTAATTAGGTGGGAGAAGGTGAGTGAAGTTGGCCGGCTTGTGATTGCGGTTGCGGATACTCGCGTTGCTTTAAAGTGAGTTCTCTCACTGTGTAGTTAGGGGTTGTATGCATATCATAGTAGTTTGTATGTACTACTGTCTTTGTGGTGTGAACTAGTTGATTGTGGTGTGTAATATTTGATTGGTTTAAATGCTTAGTATAAATGTGTTACATTACAACTCGGTGGGACCGAGGAAGTGGAAAGAAACGTTGTGGGAACTCGGTGTGACGAGTGTGTTACATTACAACTCGGTGGGACCGAGGGCTCGGTGGGACCGAGGAAGTGGAAAGAAACGTTGTGGGAACTCGGTGTGACGAGTGTGTTACATTACAACTCGGTGGGACCGAGGTGTTGGATACATAATTACTTGTAGATGTTTACTCGTTTTATGTAACTGTGGTGTTGTTGCTTATGTGCGGATAGGGGTGATGTGTATATAATTCCTATCTGCGCATGTGATGGAATTCACTAAGCTTCGTGCTTACCCCTTCCCAATATCTTATGATTTCAGGTGCGAGTAGCAGTCGGGCATGACGGTACACACGGGCGCAAGGCGAAGACTGTTTAAGTTACATTTTTATTAAATGGGGATTTAATTATATAACTTTTCCGCTGCTTAACTTTGTCTGACGGTTTAAATTAACGACGTTTATTTTTATTGTAATGGGATTTGTTAACTTATGGTTTGATTATAATGAAATGCATTATTTTTAAAATTTTAAATTCCTTGTAATTTTTGGGACGTTACATTCAGCCAACCAGATCTGAGTCTCCTTAGGTCTATCATAGTACACATCCAAGAATTGTACTTCTTTTGGTTTGAAGAACTCAGGCAGATCAAATTCAAGAAAGTATCCATTTAGATCAATGGATATTTCATCTTCTTTGGGTTCAGACTGTTCAGCTTGATCAAAACTAGTTATCTGCACATTCTGAGGTGTTGTGTCCTGGACTTCTTCAACTTCATCTGACATAATTTCATTCACTTCATACTCAGCAGGAAACACAAAATCACTATGTAACATCTTCTTGGGATTAACTTCAGATAGCAACCATTCATCACAACTTCTGATCTTTCTTCTGAGATTCAACCTTCTTTTCATAGAGTTTACACACCTTTTCTTTAAATTCTTTCTTTCAGTTTTAGCACTTACTTCCATTTCAATCAGTAACCAACTCAGAGTTGCATCACTATATTTTACTAGTTCTTTCAGTTTGAACATTTCAAGTCTCTCTTGAACTTTATATGCAAACCCTTCAGATTCCATTCCTTCATTTACAAATCCCTTCATACACACATCAAATCCTACAATATTTGTTGGACACCTCAGATTGCACTTCTCTTTTCTTCCTTCAATAGCTAGTTGAAAATCATATAAGTACATGTTTCTGACATAGATACCCAGAAGTCTTCTGCATTCAATTTCCATTAAGGCTTCTTCAGTACTAGAGAAGAACTTGACTAGAAAGATCTGATCATCAAGTGTTAGTCTGTGGAAATCAAAGCTGGACATGAAAACCTTTGTATTCCTTTCTTTCAGCACTTCCATTCTTACAAATATCAAACCATTGAATTCTTCTTGTTGGAACATTAGAACTTTCTCAATTCTTTTCTGGATATGCAGTCTTGAGTCAGGAATTCTGAATCTGGTTGAGGCTTCTGTATAAATCATCTGATCTCTTTCATCCATGAAACCATCAACATTGCTCTCTAAAAGCTCATATTCTCCTTCTGTGTGGTAGAGGTTTTCATACATTTCCTCAGGAAAAATGTCATCATGAAATTGTCTGGCCAAAGGTACATCACTTAATTCCAGGATAAAATCACAGATAGGTTCTTCTAAAACCTGTAAGTCAATCTTGGGAATCTCAATTGGTTTTCTGAATACATACTTAGAAGGCATAAAGTAATCTTCTAATTTCTCATATTCTTCTTCTGTGTTCATCTCATCAGCATAGTTATATCTGAACTCATGCTTAAAATTCTGAGAATAATCAACAGTTCTATCTTCTTCTCCCAACAGATCAATAGGCCTTATCAGTTTTAACCTTTGTTGAATTTTCTGAACATTAAGTGCTCTGACTACCTCACTTTGCATTCTTCTGATCAATTCTTCACTCAACCTCCTTTCTTCTGATTCAGAATTCATCATATTTTCTTTGTTATATACCACAATATCTGTACACATGTTGACCACTTCACTTTCCACTGTCTTTTCTGATCTCAATACAGATTCCTCAATAGCTTCAGTTTCATATGAGTTTCCTTCCATCTCTGTGTCTAAGTTCAATTCCTCTGTTTTATCTGAATCACCACCATCTGTACTTTCCAACTCCATTTCCTCTGTATCTGAACTATCTGAGTCATTGCCTTTAAATTTTCCTATGTCTGATCTTCTGAACTTTTTGTACTGGCTAAGTGCATATCTGCTATCTCAAAATCTTCTATGCCAATGTCATCATCAGAACTTAACCTCTGTCTTTTCTCCCCCTTTTGATGACCATGAGGCTCATTATCATCAAACTTTCTCTTTAAGTTCTGATTAGAAATACCTTTAGGTTCAGCTTCTGCAATAGGAATAGGATCAAGAGGCTTTGAAGTAGAAGCCAGTGATACACTTAGTGCTTTCAGTATAGATTCCTGCAAATCTTGCTTTTGTTTTAACATATCTTTTTGAAAACCAGACATTGTATCCATGATCTCCTTTTTGTGAGAATCCAAGGATTTCTTTACATCATCTACTTTGGTTTCAACAGAAATCAACTTTTTCTCCAACACAACTTTCAAATCTGACATCTCATCATTCAAATCCTCCACTTTCTTCTCCAAATTTTCTACTTTTTCCCCCATCTCCTTGTTTTGTTTCTGAATCTTTTCAAATTCAGAAGTTTCTAACAGTGAACCTGAACCAACAGATGGTCCAGTTTTCATGTGCCCAGAGGGCTCATGGCCTGTAGATAACACAAAGTCATCTTGTACAACAGATGCACTTTTGAATGAGGCTTTTGTAATGTTCACCTCACCAGGACTTCCATCCAATCCTCGACACCTAACATTAGGTATGTCTGTGAATGTTGTTTCAGGAATACGAAATTCCTGATTTGTGCAAGTGTCAGAAGGAATTTCAGGCTCAATATGAATAGGACTGTGATATTCAGACTCAATGTGTTGAAAAATATATTGGGATTTATCACCTCCCTCCAAATGAGTTTGGGATGGTTCCCCGGATTTGTGTGAAACAGTAGCATGTTGAAATGCTTCTGAGTGGGTATGGATGGGTTGTTCAAGATCCACCACTAGGTCCATGGTGTTTGTTTCAATATTGGACACCAAGAGATGTGAACCAATAGCATTTGTGGTTACCTGGCCAAGATTAGCTGGTTCAGAGGCATCTCTTTCTGTTTGAACCTCTGTTGACAATCTCTCATCCTCACCACTCTTATTCTGTTTTTCCTCACTGAGTCTAACCAAACTCTCAGAATTTTCCCCCTCAAGTCTCTCAGAATGTTCACCCATCTGAACATTCTCCCCCTCTCTAATTCGACTAGACCCCTCACCTCTCTTCTCAGGTTGGTCCTCTTGGGTAGGGATTTGAGGTAATTCAATTCCCATAGAGGTGCAATAAGCTTTTAAAATCTCACTCTCCCTTGGAATATAATTCCTAAGTGATTTTGGCAACAGTTTATGATTGGGATAGTTTTCAAGTCTTGTTACTGAGGTCATCTTACCCAAATAAAATGTGGGACCATGCTCTTCATTTGTTCTTCTTGAGATTGTTCTGTTTTCCTGCATGGCATACCAAATAACAATTTGCCAGTACCTTATATAAGGAATGTATGTCAGTGAAGCATCCTTTGTTTTCCTCTGAATTGCTTTCTGATTCTTCTCAAATGTATTCTTCATGTCTTCCCAAAGTATTAAAGTATAGTCATAATGCCTATTCTTCACTAAGCCCTGAAAAATCTGAAGAATTTGTTTAGAACCTTGATCAGCAGAACTGTTCTTCCCTGACAAGCATTTATTTACCACATGAAAGAAGCAAGCCCAAATAGGTGGTAATTTGTTTCTTCTGAACAAACTGAGAGTCCTCAATCTTTCATTGTATCCCAATTTCATAAATTCAGCTATTAATTCCTCTGTTAGGGGTGAATCTTCAAAACCAGTCCTTCTTTGTACATCATCTTTCTCTGGTAGATTCAGCATTTCTCTTAGTGCAGAGATAGATAAGGCAAATGTCACTCCTCCAATTTCAGACACAAACTTATTATCTTCTAACCTAAGATGTTTCCACCATTGTTGTATGTACTGAACAGGAACATTTTTGCTTCTTGTAAACCATTTTCTATAAGGATGATGTTTGAATAACTCCATGATAATTCCGTGTTCTGGTTTAAATCGACTTTCCTCAAACAATATAACACAGTTATTTTCAGATAATTTCAACCATTCACTCTCAGGAACAGCCCTTTCCACGAAGATAGGTCTATCTGACATAATCGACCCTGCAGCACTCTGTTCATGTTCAATATTAATGTTTACCTCATCTGCATTTCCTTCTGATTCATCCATTTGTTCATCTTCTTCATCATTTCTTATTGCCTCTTCCTCTACAGCTCTATTCTGTACTTCATCATTATCCGAATCAGATGAATCCATTATCGATTTTGTAGAATGTAGCGAAATTGGACCACTCCTTCGTATTCCAGACATGATTTAAGAAGAAAACAGATTCAAAGAACTCTGAATTTGATTCGTATCTCACTTTTTGCTCTGGAATTTGAAAAGATTTGAAATAGGGATTTTAAGACCTATTTAAAATCCGCGAAGTTGAAAGGTTTAACGGAAAAGCGAAATCAATGTTATAACGGAGTCAACACATTTGAAATGCCACAGAGGATTTAAATGAAATGCGTGGCATAATCAAACAAATATGAAGCTGACACGTGTTAGTGGATAGAAATTTGACTCAAGTCAAAGATCTGAATAACACGCTCAGATGTTTTGACTTTCCTTTATCAGATATCTGATTGTTCTACTCAGAGTTCTGATTCCATAACTCAGAAGAATTTTGCTTTGTAACCAAAATGTCATTTAAAATCAACTCCTGACAAATATAAAACATCTTGATTATTCAGAAGAGGTTTGAACAGATAGAAACCCTTTTTATCATCAAAATTCTGTTCATATTATGATGATTTTAAAAAAAAATTATTTAAAATCTTATATCTGAATATGAAAACTTTTAATTCAGATATAGTTTGAACAACAAAAAAAATTTTCATTAAAAGCTTGTTCTTCTTAGAATGATCAGAGATAAGAAATGAAAACAAACCTTTTAAGCATCACAAAATAATTTCCAAACAAACAATTTTGATGCTCCCCCTTGACTTGAGCATGCATTTGACTATTTATGATACATAAAGATGAGATAAAAAGATAATAGAAGAAGCATAATTCATACAATTGATGTATTTGTATTCCTCAAAAATATATTTTTGAAAGTTAGATTGCTGAAGTATTGACTCAGAATCTCTGACCTTAAGACTCAGAAGTTCTGAACTCAAGACTCAGAGGTTCTGAACTCAAGACTCAGAAGTTCTGAACTCAAGACTCAGAAGTTCTGAACTCAAGACTCAGAGTTCTGAGTACACTACTCAGACAATTTTACTTAGAAAAATTTAGCCTTTTTAAGAAAAACAAATATTTTCAATTAGTCAGATTAAGCATTCCTATTTTACCTATGAGAAAGGAGAACCTTTTGTGATCAAGAGGCTTTGTGAACAAGTCAGCCAATTGATACTTTGTATGCACAAAGTGCATCTCTATAGTTCCTTTTTCCACATAGTCTTTTATAAAATGATACCTCACATCTATATGCTTAGTCTTTGAATGTTGAACAGGGTTCTGAGTAATGGCAATTGCACTTTCTGAGTCACAATAGATGGGAATCTTGTTAAGCTGATATCCATAGTCCATGAGTTGTGTTCTCATCCACAATGTTTGAGAGCATGAGGCAGCAGCAGCAACATACTCTGCTTCAGCAGTTGAAGTGGACACACAATTCGGCTTCTTTGATGCCCAACTCACTATTTTATCTCCCAAAAAGTGACAAGCACCAGATGTACTCTTTCTGTCCAACCTACTTCCTGCATGATCAGCATCAGTGAAAGCAGTCAATTTGAAGTCAGTTTCTTTTGGATACCATAAACCTAGATCAGGTGTTCCTTTGAGATATCTTAAAATCCTTTTGACAGCCAACATATGTGATTCTTTTGGGTTAGATTGAAATCTAGCACAGAAACATGTAGAAAACATGATATCTGGTCTACTTGCAGTCAGATAAAGTAATGATCCAATCATGCCTCTATAGAGTTTGATATCTGCTGAAAAACCTTTGAGATCTGCATCTAACTTTATGTTAGTTGCCATAGGTGTTCTCATAGAAGCACAATCAGACATTTTGAACTTTTTCAGAATGTCTCTGACATATTTTCCTTGATTTATAAAAATACCTTTTGGTAATTGTTTGACTTGAAGACCAAGGAAAAAATTCAGCTCACCCATCATGCTCATTTCAAATTCAGATGACATGATTTTTGAAAAATTATCACATAATTCTGGACTGGTGGAACCAAATATGATGTCATCAACATAAATCTGAATCAGAATTAAATCATCACCCTGTTTCTTTAAAAACAAAGTTGTGTCAATCTTACCTTTCTTGAACCCTGAATCTAACAAGTGTTTAGTAAGAGTGTCATACCAGGCTCGTGGTGCTTGTTTTAGACCATATAAAGCTTTGTCTAAAATATAAACATGATCAGGGAATTCTGGATCAACAAAACCTTCAGGTTGATGAACATACACCTCTTCATTAAGTTTGCCATTTAGAAAGGCTGATTTGACATCCATCTGATACACCTTGAAGTTTTTGTGTGCAGCATAGGCCAAAAATATTCTGATTGCCTCTATTCTTACCACTGGTGCAAATGTCTCATCATAATCAATTCCCTCTTGTTGACAGTATCCCTTAGCAACCAATCTTGCCTTGTTTCTGATGACAACACCTGACTCATCCTTTTTGTTTCTGAACACCCATTTAGTTCCAATAATAGATTTACCTTCAGGCTTTGGAATGAGTCTCCAAACTTTATTTCTTTCAAATTGAAGCAATTCCTCTTGCATTGCTGAAATCCAGTCAGGATCCTCTAGGGCTTCATTAGCTTTCTTTGGTTCAATCACACTTAAGAAACCAGCAAACATTGCTTCATTTGCTGTAGCTGATCTGGTCTTTACTCCTGCTGATGGATCACCTATTACTTGATGAATAGGATGATTTTTAGTCCATTTATTTGCACTAGGGAGTACATCAATCTCTGAATAATTGTTGTTTGCATCATTCTCATCAATGATTGCTTGTAATTCTGAACTGTCCCCTTGTTCTGATATATGTGTAGGAGTTCCATGTGTGTTTGTATTCTGAGTAATGAAGTCAGACTTCTGAGTAACTTGACCAGAGTTCTGACTACAAGGTTCAGAATTCTGATTACAAGGTTCAGAATTCTGAATACATGGTTCAGAATTCTCACTACTTGTATTTATCAGATTTGGACATTCCTCAGATGGACCTTTATCAGAAATTACAGTTGATTGAACTATTTCTGGAGTCTTATTTTTCAACTCTTTGACCATCTTTGGGTTTTCATATTCTGCATAAGAATCAGACATTAGTTCAATAAAAGCATCCTTAAACAGTAAATTGAGTTCTGAACAAATAGGATTAGAATTTGTATCAGAAGTCATCTTTGTCTTGTTCTGCATGAGTTCTGAACAGTCTTGTTCAGAAGTCCTCATTCTGGCTTCATCAAAAGTTACATTTATGCTCTCCATCATCCTCTTGGTTCTTCTATTGTAGATTCTGAATGCTTTGGAAGTTAAAGAATAACCCACAAAGTATCCTTCATCTGCCTTTTTATCGAATTTGGCAAGATTTTCTCTGTCTCTAAGAACATAGCACCTGCAACCAAAAACATGAAAGAATTTGATTAATGGTTTTCTTTTATTTATCAGTTCATAAGCAGTCTTATTTAATCTCTTATTGATTAAAGTTCTATTCTGTGTAAAACAAGCAGTTGCAATTGCTTCAGCCCATAGGAAGGTAGGAAGATTTGCATAAGCCAGCATTGTTCTCGCAGCTTCAACTAGAGTTCTGTTTTTCCTTTCAACAACACCATTTTGTTGAGGAGTTCTGACAGCAGAAAAATTGTGAGAAATCCCAGAACTTTCTAAAACATTCTGAAGAGTCTCATTTCTGAACTCTGTTCCATTATCACTTCTGATTTTCTGAACTGGAAGTTGTAAGAGAACTTGAATCCTTTTGATAAAATTTATCAATGTAGTAGCAGCTTCTGACTTAGCTCTTAGGAACTCAACCCATGTGTATCTGGAGAATTCATCAACAATCACAAACATATATTTCTTTCCTCCCATAGATTGAACTGAAATTGGACCACAAAGATCAGTATGAATCATTTCTAATGGTGCTTTGCAAGATGAGTCCATTTTTAATTTGTGAGAACTCTTTTTCATCTTGCCCATTTCACAAGCTGAGCATAATGATTCTTTTTCAAATTTAAGCTTTGGTAAACCTTTAACCAGATGTTTTGCAACAAGATTATTAAGATCTTTGAAATTTAGATGAGAACATCTTCTGTGCCAAAGCCAACATTCATTTGCAGTTGAATTTGATAAAAGACAAACTGTATTTAATGTTTTCAATTTTGAAAAATTAACTACAAATAAGTCCATATGTCTTTTGGCCCAGAAGACTTTTACATCATTTTCAGTTAAAATCATGCAACCTGTTATTTGAAACTTGATTTGACAAAGACTGTCTAAAAACTGACTTATGCTGAAAAGATTATGCTGTAATCCTTCAACATAGAAAACCTTTTGGATAGTCAGATCCCCTTTAGTTAAATCCCCATAACCTTTGACTTGTCCTTTGCTATTATTTCCAAAGTTTACTTCTCCTCCAGCCTTTTCTGTGAAGTTTGATAGAAAAGACTTCTGACCTGTCATGTGTCTTGAAGCTCCTGAATCTAAAAACCACACATGACAGCCCTGCAAAAGGATCAGTTAGTTTTAGGTACCCATTTTGGAATGGGTCCATCTTTGTTAGCTTTGTCATTGGATTTAACATTAGTAACTTTTACTTTCCACTCAAAATCTTTCTTCAAACACCACTTTCCTTGAACTTTTATGAAGTCAGAACATTTTCTGCTTACAAACTTGTTTAATTTCTTTTTGAAAGTTGTAACTTTTGATTTTGCAACATTTTCAACTTTCTTTTCTTTTATCTTTTCTTTCTTCTGAGTCTGAGGAACAGAAACTTTCTTCTTTTCTTTATTCTGAGGAATAGAAACATTCTTCTTTTCTGTTTTCTGAATATCTTTTCTTATAAAAGAAACAGATGTTATTGTGATTGGACATTTCTGAGAATATTGAAAAGAATTACTTTTACATTGAACACAACTAAGATTTTTCTTTGCAAGTAACAACAGATCTGTACCATAAGCTTTTTCATTTTTATTGCTGTTTTTCAAAGTACAAGTACATTTATCACAATAACTATGTGCCTTTGGTACAGTTGCAGGAACCTCTTCATTCATCTCAGAAATTCTTTTCACACCATCTTTCCTTTTGCTTTCTTCTTTTTCTGAAAAATTCAACTCCTTTTTGTTAGAAGAATTAGATGATTCACCTTTTTCATATGTACTTGATTCATTAAAGAATTTATCATTTTCTTTTAGAGCATTAATTTTAAAAAGATCATACTCAGTCTTCAGTTTTTCAAGCTCTGTTATTTTCTGAATAAAGATATTCTTTTCTTTCAAAGCTTCTTCAAGTTTAGTATCCACATCACAGTAATCATTTTCAAGTTCATCATAAGCTTTCCTTAAGTCCTCAAGTTCTTGACTTACAAGATTAAACCTTTTTCAAGTTCTAAAAATTCATCTGACTTTGTTTCAGAAAGTCCAGTTGAATCAGACTTCTGACTACCTGAGTCAGAGTTCTGATTTACAGACTCAGATGTCTGATCATTAGACTCAGAGTTCTGACTACAAAGTTCATAATTCTGACTAGAAGTTTCAGACTTCTGATTGACTGTTCCAGAATTTCTACTTGTGTCAAATATGTTCTCAATGTCATGATATGAAAAACTTGGTTGTTTATTTTTGTAGCTGACATTTAAAGAATCATATTTGAATTTAGTATCATTATATTTTGGCTTTTCATCTGTTGGTTTAGAAACTTCTTTCTTAACCTTTTCTTCTGAAACAACTGACTTTTCTGTTTTAGACTCAGAGATTTTCTCATCTGACTTTTTAGAGTTTGGTCTTTGCAAATTGTTAGAACTTGTTATAGAACTAGCAGGTCTTATGAAAACTTCAACAATTTCTGGGATTTTTGGCTTAGGAGCTTGAAGTTTTTCATACAAGTTGATTGGAGCTCTTTTTAAAATGACATTTTCTTCCAATCCCAATCCCTTCTTTGGGTTGTAAAATCTTGTATCTTTAACATTGCTTAATAAAAGATTTAATGTTTGCTGAGTCTGACCCCTTTTCAAATTTAGATCTTCCAATTCTTTGATTTTGGTGTATAAATTCTTTCTTTCCTAAAATAACATATCAAATTTTATTTGTAAATCACCTTTTTCATCCTTTATTTTTGAAAACTCAACTTTTAGTTCAGAGATCTTTTTCAATAATTCAGAATTTTCATCTTTAACTTTCTGTTTCTCAGCCTCAGATTCTTCATATTGTTCTTTTATTACTTCTTTTTCAATTCTGAATTTGTTAACCAAATTTCTTTCTCCTTTTATATGTTTTCTTAGATTAGCAAATTCATTTTTCATTTCACCAATCTGTGTCATTAACTCTATTTCAAGTGAAGAATGTACCTCAGCAGATGACTCAGAATCAGCATCTTCAAAATCAGAGTCATCCTCATTCCTCATTTTTGCCATATAGCTTTGCATCTGTGGAAAGTTGATATGATCATCTTCATCAGAAGTGTAGTACACCCAATTCTCCTGTTCAGCCAATAACGCAATTTTATCATCTCTCTTCTTTGCAAGCTGAGCCTTCTTGGTGTAGTACTCATAGTCTTTCACAATTTTAACTTTGCAATCCTTAGCATAGTGGCCAGATTTTCCACACTTGAAACACAGATTCTTTTCTTTTCTCTCTTCCTTCTCTTCTTTGTTTTCTTCTCTGTCTTCTTTCTTCTTATAATCTGAACTCCCAACTCTCTTATAATTTCCTTGAAATCTACCCTTCCCATACCTCTTGTTGAAAGTATTTGTCAGCAAAGCTAGCTTCTCAGCCATTATCTTGATATCTTCATCATCTTCTGATCCTTCTTCCTTGTCAGATTCCTCCAGATTAGGTATCTCTGATAGATATGCAGTCTTTTTGGGTGCTTTGATTGCTTTGGACTTTGATAAGAATGCTAACTGATCAGCAACATTTTTCTTCTCTTCCACAACTAACTTGACAGAGTCTTCATGTTGATTAAGAACACAAACAGATCATTTAAATCTTCTTCACACATATCCTTGTTCATTTGCAGACTTATGGCAAATGATGACCATTCTGAATTTAGACTGTTCAGAAATTTGTAATTTATTTCTGACTTCGTTTTCTTCAGTCCATTTCTTCTCAAATCGTTTAGAATAGTACAAAATTTACTGTATGTCTGTGTCAAACTTTCTGACTCTTTTGCTTTGAACCTTTCATAGGCATTTATGCTTTGATTTAACTTTGCCTGAATAGATCTCACAGTTCCTAACATCTGCCTTTCCAATTCGTCCCACATTTCTTTAGCTGATGATCCACTGTCAATCCTGTTAAGAACCTCATTTGGGACAGCCAAAGTCATCAAAGTAATTGCTCTTTTGTCGATAGCATGCCTATTCTTCTGTTCAGCTGTGTATTGGGAATAATTCTTCTTCACCCTGGTCGCTGGAATTTCTGGACTTGTCTCTGTAGCAGGGGTTGCGGCAACATCGATATACACTTCAATTGGACCTTCTCGAATAGAGATCATAAGATTTTCATCAATGTTGTCTAGGAATTGGATCATACGAATTTTCCATTGCTGATACTCTTCTGGTATAAGAACAGGCGGTTTGGTTTCAGATCCCATGGCTAGATATTCTTTAGAAGACATGATTGTAAGAAAATTCAAAAAAAAGACAAATTCGAGTTTCTTGATCGAAATATAACAGGTAATTCAAGAATTGCCAAGAATTCAAGAACTAGCCCTAGCAGCGGAATCGATTTTTGAACGAGTCAAGAAATCTTCAAGAAATTGATCAATCGATCTTCGCAATCACAATCTTGAAAGAATTTGTTTGTTGATTGGCTCTGATACCAATTGTAAGTACAGGATCTAATCTTACAATCAATATAGAAAGCAGTAAATGAGAAGTTGTATGATCAAGCCCAATTGTATTCAATGATGAACAGGATTACAGATCTAATAGAGAGAGAATCTCAAAGATTACAAAGAATGAATACAACGATATATGGGAAAATCAATCAGTTAGCAATGTAGTGCTAACCACTCTATTTATACTGCAACGGACATGTTAAAGCTACAGTACAAATAAGAAAGACTAATAAGAACATAACACGTGTCCTAATTAGTTTACTAAATACTAAGTAAAGTATGTAGTCATAAGTTCTGAACAGGTTGTTCAGAACTTCTGAACATTCTTCTGATAACGCTTCTCAGAGCTTCTGACTCTTTCTTTCAGAACTGACTTCTCTTCTCAGATCTCTGACTCCTCTACTCAGAACATCTGAGTCTTCTTATCAGATCTTCAACACTTGGTTTATTGACAAAACTTCAGATCTAACACTAAGCGTCCAGATTATGTTTATAAACTGGATAAGGCACTTTATGGCTTGAAGCAAGCTCCACGTGCATGGTATGACACTCTTTCCACTTATCTCCATATTGAAAAATTTGAGCGAGGTAAGATTGACAAAACTCTTTTTTTTTAGAAAAGTGAAAGGTCATATCATTCTAGTTCAAATATATGTTGATGACATTATATTTGGTTCTACTAACCCTGAGCTTTGTACTCGTTTCGCTGATAGAATGAAAGATGAGTATAAAATGAGCATGATGGGTGAACTAACATATTTCCTTGGTCTTCAGATTAAGCAAACTGAAAAAGGAACTTTTATAAATCAGGGAAAATATGTCAAAGATATGCTGAAGAAATTCGACTTAACTGAAAGTTCAGCTATGAAAACCCCTATGGCACCACAGCTGACACTTGTTAAGGACACAAAGGGTGTTCCTGTCAATGTCACGCTGTTCCGTGGGATGATCGGCTCACTATTGTATCTTACAGCTAGCCGACCCGATATTATGTTTGCAACATGCTTGTGTGCACGATATCAAGCTGAACCTAAGATATCTCATATGAAAGCTGTAAAGCGAATCTTTCGATATCTTAAGGGTACAGCGAATCTAGGTCTTTGGTATCCCAAAGACTCAGGATTCGATCTAACTGCATATTCAGATAGTGATTTTGCAGGATGCAAAATGGATAGGAAAAGCACCACAGGAGGATGTCAGCTCCTGGGTGGAAAGCTGGTGAGTTGGACAAGTAAGAAGCAAAACTCAGTGTCCACTTCCACAGCTGAAGCTGAATATGTAGCCGCTGGAAGCTGCTGCTCTCAGGTCTTGTGGATGAGAAATCAGCTACTAGACTATGATCTTCAGCTCTCTAAAATTCCAATCTATTGCGACAGCACAAGTGCCATCGCTATAGCAAACAATCCAGTACTACATTCAAAGACCAAACATATAGAAATCATATATCATTTTATCAGAGATCATGTGATGAATGGTGATATAGAACTTCATTTTATCCCAACTGATTATCAGTTAGCTGACTTGTTTACCAAACCTCTTGATGAGACAAGATTCAACTTTCTCATCAGCGAGCTTGGAATGCTGAACTTTGAAGGATAAAATCTTCAGCGGTTCATATTAATCAGCGAAAGGATAAAATCAACTTGTATAACCCATTCTATCATCTTCTCTCTGAATAAACGTGATTCACTGATATCAAGGTATGTTCTCTCTCTGACAATCGCAAGAAAATGCAAGATTTCAAAACAAAATGCATCGCTGAATATCTCTTCCTTAACAGCGATATTTTTGAAATTTCTTAAAACCTTCACTGAATATTTTCATTCAGTACTTCATGTTTTCAAAAGTATCTCTGAGTTTTTCAAAACCTCAGAGACAACCAAGAATATGAAAGGACAGTTGTGACGTCATTGCAACGGATAAACCCCGGCACGTTTTCTCTTCCTGACACACGTTTGCACGTCTCGTTTATACTTCCAATCAAATGCAAACACGTTTGCACGTCTCGTTCATACTTCCAATCAAATACTCAGCAAGACACACTCAATTACCTTCAGTCAAAGACCCCTCCAAAATAATAGATTGCATCCTCTGCGATATCGAATATGGCACCATAAAGATCACCCCAGCCATTATTCGCAAATCTCTCAGCCTTCCCATCGCCACCAAGGAAAAACCTTTTGTTCCCCTCCCTAACCCCAAGAAAAACTCAGACAGGGAAGCCATCATTGCATTCTTCGATGCAATGGGCTATGTATGGGAAATAGGCAGAGACATGAAGCCCGAGAAGAAGCTGACGATCATCAAAAAATCGAAAATGCCCAGCGAGATGAATTTCATCTTCGCTCATCTGATAAGCTGCATGACTGCAAAGAGTGGCTCCTCCGACCAAGCCGCTAAACCTCAGCAAGCAATGGGTTATGCACTGCTGAAAGGTCTCAACATAGACTGGGCATCGATCATCTATGATGACCTGGTTCTACGAGTGGACACCATCGCTGACAGACCTCCATGGGTTCCTTACCCACGTTTCATCAGCGCCATCTTCCAATGTGGCCTGAAGGAAACCTACCCAACTGATGGTGACCTGAAACTTTCTCAGGTCGGTCCAAAGATACTCGACTTTAAACCAACCGTAAATGAGGTACGTCTTTCTACACTCTTAACTCTTCTTAACCCTCATACTTCTTCTACTTCTGCAGCTCCTTCAGCGGACAAACCCACCGCTGATACCCCAGCTGCTACTTCTATTCCTCTTAAAAGGAAACACTCTCACACCCCACTTGATTCTAAAAGGATCAAGAAAACAAAGGAGCAACCCCAGCAATCTCATGCTGAAGACTCCTCAGCTCTTTTTGCAGAGCTGAAGGAACGTTCAGTGGTACGCTCTGCCACACCTGAACAAGCCATCCCTTCAATCCCAATCTCAGCGTCTCCAAACGTTGATATTACAGACTTGGAAACTTCCCAACCTCCCGTAGTCTCTCAAAAGACTGATGAAGTGATTCTCAGCGATTCCAACGCTGAACTCAGAACCCAACCTCCAATCTTATCCTTCGCTTCTCCCTCCACTCATTTGGTCTCTCCTCCAGTTATCACTGGAGATGCCATCATTTCTACGGAAGCTAAAGCTGATAATCCAGAAATGATGAAGACAGGACCTGCAGGACAATCCATGGGCACGTTCGAAGACGACATGGAACTTTACTCAGGCACCCGTGACTTTGATGAGTTCACCAATCCTCCTGCAGGTAATCAACAACCCATAAACACTATGACTAAACCCCAAACTTCTGAGGTTTCCTTTGTTCACAAGTTCTTATCTGTTACAGGTCCTAACTTGGGAGACATCAACGCCACTCTGAAGTCCGTGGAAACAAAGCTGACAAGTCTCACCACCACTCTCTCCAACAACTCTTCATCTGTAACAAACGCTGGAGAGAATCTTCAAAAGCTGACAACGGTGGTAGAGAAGAAAGCTTCCACAGATGACTTAAAGCAAGTTGATAAGACTCTCAGCGACTTCGCCAAGGTGCTCGCTGATATCTACACAGACTACACCTCTCTCAAAAGCTCAGTTTCATCCATGTCCAGCGAATTTACAACGCTGAAGACATCGGTTGGAACACTATATGGATATATGTCTGCTGTGAAGACAAATGTCAACACTCTGACGACTGACTTAAGCTCTGTAAAGACTGACGTTGGTTCGATGAAGACTATGATCGAACAGCTGCTGCACAAGGCAAATGCTCCTGCTCCTGCCCCTAACCCCGTCCCTGAAACTGAAAACTTCATAGCGGCGGATCGTAAAGAGCTGGAAAAGCCAATCCTGCTATTTCTGTCCTTGAAGACAGATTAACAAAGATTGAAGTTTGTGTAGGTCTCTCTGGCCAAAAAGACAGAGAACCTACCAACGCTGCTGAATCTACCCATTCCTCCCTCAGTCATCATGAAAAAGAGGGGGAGAAGAGTGCTGAAAACCCTTCCAAGAGCGTTGAAGACCTTTCCAATGATGAATCTATCAGGGGAGAGAAGAACGAAGACCTCACCTTCACTGAAGAGGGTGAGAAGACTATTGAAGCTGAAGCAGCCGCTGGACCTCAGGGAGATGAACACCCTGAGGGAACCGAGAAGCTCGCCTCTGTATCTGAGGGGGAGCAGCTCGAAGAAGACGCTGAAGAATCCGAAGCAGAAGATGATGAAGCCGTCGACATCCCTGATAATGAACCATCTTCTTCTCCAAAGAATGATGATGATGATGACGGAGATGACGATGACTTCTTTATCGTCAAACCTGCTCCAAAGATCAAAGCTCTTAAGGGAATCTCGATAAATGAACCTTCAGGGGAGCGGACAAAGACAAAGCCCTCAGCCTCTGGAGCTGAGAAAGGCAAAGGCAAAAGCGTCGCTGAAAATGACAATCTGACGATCTTGCTTGAAAAGCCGGTTTGTCAGGTACACTAAACATCTCTTACTCCATCCCTCCTCTATCATACACTATCAGTTCCTCTACCCATGCCTATACACTTGAACATTTTTCTCTCTATCTGATTCTACCCAAGTTCTTACTTGTAAGATCGCTGTGTTTCAGCTAGTCCTCTCCCCTGTTTGAGGATATCGCTGAAGGCTCCACAACTGCGACTTCACCAATAATACCAGCTGCCGCTGAAGAAATAATCCTAGTCTTGGATTTGATCTCTGAGACTGATGAACCTGAAGAACAGACTCTCTCACACAGACACAGACCTTCCTTAGCTCCTCAAAAGCTAAGAGAAGAAGAACAGAAGAAAAGAGAGGAAATAATAAAGCGATTCGAGGATCAGCGAATCATTCTAAGGCGTGATCAACTGCCTTCAGTTCCTCCAAAGTTCAGAATTTCAAAAGCTGAATACAAGGAACACCTCAGAGCTGAACGCCTCATCGCTGAAAGAAAGGAAGCTGAAGAAAAAGACAGAGAATACGCCATCAAGCTTACTCAAGAATCTGTCAAAGACCCCAAGCTGAAACGTGTTCCCATTCAAGTTCAACGTAGACTTTGGGAAGAAGCCCAGAAGATCGTGGAAAAGAAAACTGAAGTTTCTCAGACCACCCTGATCTGGTGTAAAGAGAAAATTCACTTCAGATATCATCCAGCATAGATCAACAAGGTATTCATCTCTGGAAGAACCTCTATCGGAGTACCTATTGTTGACATCAAACTTTTCAGAGAAGATGGTCAAACTGAAACCTTTCGCGCTGACACTGTAAAAAGGTATGGTCTCTCTGAATGGCTGGAGATGAGGTTAGCTATCCAAAAATCACAATCTAAGTACAAGGATCATTTCGAAAAGCTGATAAACAGACAGATCGATTTGATATCTTCTTGTGTGGACATTCCTCCTCTTCCTGATCTTAAGCTGAAAAGAAAAAGGGCCTCTCCAAAGAAGAAACATCAAGATTCAAACTCAGGTCCTGTCATACGAAATGAAACTGGAATTGGTTTCTCTCGCGCTGAAGTGCTTTCCTGACCCTGATCTATATGCCCTTGACATAACTTTGCCACCATGTGAACTTTTCGTCCCTGGTAAAGTCGTCAGTGATCCTTATGGAATATTCTTTCTCGACTACGACGGACGTAAATGTTTTCAACGAATCGCTGAGCTTCCAATCACTCCAATCGAACAGCTCAGAGATCTCATCTGGTGGTGTGACTTCAGAAAAGACATTCAGGCACGACACCTAAAACCTTTGATATTTGAAGAAGCGCTGAACAAAAGAAAGCGAGGTGTAACGGTTCCTGACTGGATGATCCCCACTGAAAAGACCCTTGATGAACTTCTCATTAAGGAAGAACCTCTGTAAGCTGATAGGATCGCCTCTTTCATCTAGTTTATCAGTTATCCTTTTGTACTTGTAATTTATTTCGCTTGTACTTGTAATCTTTTCATTTTTCTTTGTATCCTGATTCAAAGTTTTAAAGAAAGATTTCAGCGAATGTACTTTACTCCATCAGTACTGAAAAGATCCCAGAAAACAGTAAAAGGGACAAATATTTTATGAGTTCTTTTTATCCTTATGTTTTTCATTAAATAGCAATTTTCTCTGTTGCTATGTCATAATCAAATAGGGGGAGATTGTTGATCCAAACCCTCAGTGATTTGATAATGACCCTCTCTTATACTTAGTGAAAATTGTAAGTAAACAATATGTATCAGAGTTTCACTATCGCTGATAAGTACTAAGATCTTCCAGTACCGCTGATAGGAACTCTCGCTCTTTAAGTTAAACATTCAGCGAAACTGTTCACCATAAATGCTCTGAGTCTGTTCAGTCATTATGATGATCGCTGATAAGTTAGTTGTTTACTTATGATTCCTGAAGACAAGTTTCACGTCAACAAAGGTTCTACGCTGAAGTCGAAGATCAAGCTCAAGAACCAGCGACAAGTCTCCTAATGAACTGATGCGGATCAACGAAGACTCAGATTTGTCCACTCAACGTGAAGTATCAAGTACAAGACTTCAGCTATCGCTGAACTCTATCATTCGCTGATATGAAATGATAGATCGTTGAATCAACGAAAGCTAATCATGAAGTCCTCCGTACAAAGTACTTTTGTCTTATCCACCCTTGCACGACTCCGTACGAAATGTCAGAAAAGAACCTCCGAATATCTGAAATCGTACAACCACTCTGATACTACACTGTTCATCCATGCGGCTACTAAGGTTGTCAACCAAGGTCAATGACATGCAACCAACCAGCTGATGACACGTGTAAAGTATATACTGACTTGCATTAAATGCATGCAGTATATAAAGAGATGAACTCACTTCATTGGAAGTAACTTGCTAACTCTGGACAAGTTCAAATCTCTTATCTCAAGATAGGTTATTATTAGTAATTTCCTTATCTCTCTTAGTGCAAGAAACCTTAGTGTTCCAACTTGTTTAGATTTAGGTTTATCCTTAATCTTGTTTCCGCAACAAGCTGTAAATTGTTAATGATTTATCAATAAACAATTTAGAAAAGTAAAATCTGTGTGTTTGTATTCAACCCCCCCTTCTACAAACTTGTATAGGCCTTCGGGACCAACACAAAGCAACAAAACTATTATATTCATTAATACATTAAGCTCTACAATTGTTTTGAGTCTTAATCCCCCTTCTAAATGATTAAGCAATTGATCCCATATAGCCTTAGCATTTTTGCATGAATCCGTCATTTGGGATTGTAATGATCATGTAACAACCCAATTCCCATAACATACAACATATAACATAACATGCATATATATCATTGATTTACAACGAAAGTTACATAACAAACCACGTATGGTCCCTTCGGTCTCCTAAATTACAAAATATAAATATATAAGCTTCCTTCACTTTATCCTCTCCTTTGCCGATCCTTAACCTGGAAAACATATTTTTGAAAACAAAATGAGGGTTAGACCAAACGGGTCTAGTGAGTTAATCCCGGTCCTTTCCAAAATCGTTATAAAACCTTTTATGTAAATCCTTTGTATCAAAATAGTTTATATAACTCTTTGGTAATCCTTTCGTAAATATAAACATGCCACACGTATTTAAATACCACATTAAGACCCGTGCATCGTGTACATCTCATCCACCTTATTCCTCCACAAATGGCCATATTAGTTGGTAGCAAGCCAACTAATAAATCAACAACCGGTCCGCACACCGGAACCCGGCTACCCGTCGGTCCGCACACCGGAACCCGACTACTCACCGGTCCGCACACCGGAACCCGGCTACTGTGCACTTGTGTAGTGCAAAGCTTATATAAATACAATATATATCTCATTACATCATATTGTCATTTATATACACATAATCATATTCCTACCACATAATCATCTCATATATATATATATATACACATATATATGTATCCAAGTTCAAAAACGTTTTAAAGCAAAACTCACCTCGATCGCTTATCCATAAACACTTCCAAACTTTTCTCCAAAAGATTCAGTCCTTTACTCAGGATTCACAAAATCTGTAACAATCAGACACAATATCTCTTTACCATATAGAACACATGAGACTCTTTAGCAGCTGAGAATCCTATTTAAACTATCAAACTCTTATCCTCAATTGTTCCCCTACGAAACAACTTAACTCAAAGTACATTTGGAAACTATATCCGGACATTCAAAAGTATCTGAAATCACCAAATTGGTCAAACAGCTAAAGTATTCGGATACCACATATTATCCGGGCAACACAACTTTTCCAGACAGCAAGACTTTTCCGGACAACCTAAGTAATCCGGACGCTATCCGGTATCCAAATCTCTCTGGAAAACATAGGAAAAATGAACTTACCCGGATAAGGAATCCGTCCGGACACTAGCAACCAGATTACCCGGACACTACCAACAAAACTACCCGGACACATTCAACCCGTGTCCGGACACCTCTGTCGGTTTGTCCATTTTCGACCCAGAATTGAGAGAAATCAATACCAGACATGGAATCGCTTATTCTACTCCGATAGAAACAATCTATAAGCAATTACACACATAACTTACAAAGGAAACATACCTTAATCTCTTCCAAGTACACCAAATGATGTCCTATTGCTTTCTTTTCTTCCTTTTCTTCTTTTCTCTCAATACACACACTAACACACACTTGAAATCTGATCTTTAGCTGATATGAAAATATCAGAAAACTAAAAGGGTAATATCTAAATATATTTACCATTTCCACCCCTAAACTCCTCACTAATAACTAATACACCTTTAATTTATTATTTGGTCAAACTTTTACCCTTTAAACTTATAAACCCTCCTAAACTTACCCTAACATTAATTTTAAAGAAAATAAACTTAACGGAACTAGAATTTAATTAACGGATTTACCCGGGGTATTACATCATCTCCCCCTTAAAAGAATTCCGTCTCGGAATTCGACCAGACGAAAGGTACAGATACTTAACTCTTATTACTACATCAAACTTACACCCTTCTATATCTCTTAACACAATTATCAAATATTTTACTAATGTAGATAATCAAAAACGGAAACACAAATGACCAGTTTGTACTGAAGTCTAATTAGCACTTTAGCACGTATAGAGTTCATATGATCATACCTGTAACAACACCAGGACTTTCTTCCACCTCTTGTTCCATCATCTGAAAAACACGACCTTGAATTCTCGGTACCCTAGACCCTTGTACCTTTCCCGGCTCAACCTCCGTTGGTCTCACTGTTGTATTACCCTGACGCGCTTTCCACTGTGGACATTCATACTGAAGATGATCAGGGGAATTGCAAACGAAACATAATTGAGTTACCCGACAGTCTCTAACAATGTGACCAGTCTTTCCACATTTGTAACAACTTCGGGAATCCACATAACAGTTTCCTTGATGAACACGATTGCATTTTGGGCATGGTCTTTCAACTGGTCTGAAAGGTGAATAACTATCAAACCTCGGGGATTCGTATTCTTCCGAATCGTACATCGTTTCTTCCAGTTTTCTTTTCCCAGCACTCTTATCACCAACGTCTCTCTGGTTATCCTGTTCCACATTTTCCGCGGCATCCACTGCGGCTGAGAAGGTATCAGGTCCTCTTGCAGTCACTAGCTTTCTAATTTCTGCATTTAACCCAAAAATAAACCTTTCCATCTTTAGAGCCTCCGTGGCAACATAGTACTCTGCAAAGCGAGACTTCTCCAGAAAGAGAGCGGTGTAATCCCTAACCGATAAACTTCGCTGGTGTAGGTTCATGAACTCCTCTTCCAATTGTCTAACTGCTGCATGAGAACAAAACTGTCCTTTGAATGCTGTTGTGAATTCGTCCCAAGTAAAAGTAGAGTATACATCCGACCCTAGGGAATCAATGTGAGCTTCCCATCAGTACAGAGCATCTGCCTTCAACATCGCCGTTCCGTATAATACTCTGTCCTCATCCGCACACTTACTGGTCTTGAAGATGGCTTCTATTTCTTTTAACCATCTCATTGCCTTCACTGGGTCTCTATCTCCTGAGTAAGTTGGAGGTTTACAGCTTAAGAACATTTTGTAGTCGCACCTCCTTAGTACTGGTATATCAGTCGGTGTGATTGGCATTTCGTCTTCGGGTCCATGATCTGGTATTTCTGTATGACGAGCTTGGTCGAACATAGCCTGGATATTTGCTTGAAGTCTTCCCATCTCCGCCATCAAATCGTCTCTTGTAATAAACTCCGTACCTCGCCCCTGAACTCTACCTCCGATTCTGCCCCCAGTTCTACCCCCAGTTCTACCTTCCCCTCGCTCTCCTCTTCTTCCTCCCGTTCCTATTGGTGGATTCGTACTATTCGGATTTCCTCCTCCTCTTCTATTCGTATTTCGAGTACCGCTTGCCATTCTGTAGATTCAAACAAGATTAATATACACATAAACACATACCCCATATAACAAGATATTCCGGTTCAACGTGTACTTGTAAGTTCATGCTTACACTGGCCAGGTGTAATTTGAAAATACCTTACATAATGTTCCTTCTACCTTTTTATACTTAACTTCCCAAGGTTCTAAAATAATACGGACATCCTACTTCACATGCAGTTTAAGTCTAGGTATAAATCCAAATACCTAAATCCCTTAAACTAGGGCTCTGATACCATTTGTAACAACCCAGTTCCCATAACATACAACATATAACATAACATGCATATATATCATTGATTTACAACGAAAGTTACATAACAAACCACGTATGGTCCCTTCGGTCTCCTAAATTACAAAATATAAATATATAAGCTTCCTTCACTTTATCCTCTCCTTTGCCGATCCTTAACCTGGAAAACATATTTTTGAAAACAAAATGAGGGTTAGACCAAACGGGTCTAGTGAGTTAATCCCGGTCCTTTCCAAAATCGTTATAAAACCTTTTATGTAAATCCTTTGTATCAAAATAGTTTATATAACTCTTTGGTAATCCTTTCGTAAATATAAACATGCCATACGTATTTAAATACCACATTAAGACTCGTGCATCGTGTACATCTCATCCACCTTATTCCTCCACAAGTGGCCATATTAGTTGGTAGCTAGCCAACTAATAAATCAACAACCGGTCCGCACACCAGAACCCGGTTACCCGTCGGTCCGCACACCGGAACCCGACTACTCACCGGTCCGCACACCGGAACCCGGCTACTCACCGGTCCGCACACCGGAACCCGGCTACTGTGCACTTGTGTAGTGCAAAGCTTATATAAATACAATATATATCTCATTACATCATATTGTCATTTATATACACATAATCATATTCCTACCACATAATCATCTCATATATATATATATACACATATATATGTATCCCAGTTCAAAAACGTTTTAAAGCAAAACTCACCTCGATCGCTTATCCATAAACACTTCCAAGCTTTTCTCCAAAAGATTCAGTCCTTTACTCAGGATTCACAAAATCTGTAACAATCATATACAATATCTCTTTACCATATAGAACACATGAGACTCTTTAGCAACTGAGAATCCTATTTAACCTATCAAACTCTTATCCTCAATTGTTCCCCTACGAAACAACTTAACTCAAAGTACATTTGGAAACTATATCCGGACATTCAAAAGTATCCGAAATCACCAAATTGGTCAAACAGCTAAAGTATCCGGATACCACATATTATCCGGACAACACAACTTTTCCGGACAGCAAGACTTTTCCGGACAACCTAAGTAATCCGGACGCTATCCGGTATCCAAATCTATCCGGAAAACACAGGAAAAAGGAACTTACCCGGATAAGGAATCCGTCCGGACACTAGCAACCAAATTACCCGGACACTACCAACAAAACTACCCGGACACATTCAACCCGTGTCCGGACACCTCTGTCGGTTTGTCCATTTTCGACCCAAAATTGAGAGAAATCAATACCAGACATGGAATCGCTTATTCTACTCCGATAGAAACAATCTATAAGCAATTACACACATAACTTACAAAGGAATTGAAAGTTCAGGATCTTATCTTACAATCAATATAGAAAGCAGTAATTGAGAATTTGTATGATCAAGCCCAATTGTATTCAATGATGAACAGAATTACAGATCTAAGAGAGAGAGAATCTCAAAGATTACAAAGAATGAGTACAAAGTTATACGGGAAAAATCAATCAGTTAGCAACGTAGAGCTAACTACTATTTATACTGCAACGGACATGTTAAAGCTACAGTACAAATAAGAAAGACTAATAAGAACATAACACGTGTCCTAATTAGTTTACTAAATACTAAGTAAAGTATGTAGTCATAAGTTCTGAACAGGTAGTTCAGAACTTCTGAACATTCTTCTGATAACGCTTCTCAGAGCTTCTGACTCTTTCACTCAGAACTCTGACTCTTCTTCTCAGATCTCTGACTCTTCTACTCAGAACATCTGAGTCTTCTTATCAGAACTTCAACACTTGGTTTATTGACAAAACTTCAGATCTAACAATCTCTCCCTTTTTGTCAAATAAACTTGAATTTAGCATCATCCAGGTCTTTCAGAGCAGGAACAATTTTCTGAAGTAGCACATTTCTCAGATTAAGCCTCTTATCAATTTTGACAATGATTTCTTGAATAATTTCAACTTGCTAATTGATTACTTCTTGAATTATATTTGCTTCCTTCACTTTCAGCATCTTTTTCTCCAAATTATGCTTTATGATTCTTAAAGTTCCAGAACAGTATTTTGCAGTTTCCTTTGCTCTGAAGAAGATCTTTCCACTTTTGTTTTTCAAAAATACTCCCAAATCTGGATATTTATGAACACTTCCAGTCTTTAACACCTTTTTCTGTTCATGATTTGTGTTGGGATTTGCCAGATAAACACATGGCTTTTGTAAGTACAAAGCTATTTCGAAATCTGTATAACAGTACCACCTTAAGATGTAGAACATGGCCTCAATTACCACACTTCTTGCCTTCCTTTCATTTCTGTCTTTGCTTGACTCTTTGAAGCATAGAAAGCTGTGTAATCTGTAGAAGTCAACCACTGATAGTTTCTCAAAATCTGCATCAGTAAAGTAATAAACCTTGCCATCTTCTCTCAGAACTTCAAAAGATAAGTACTCCATCTTTCTGAATTTCTTAACCTTCAATTCTCTGATTCCAGTGATTAAAAAATCTGAGTAAACAGCTTGCTTTGTTTTGCCAAGACATCTTGATTTTTCAGCCAACCAGATCTGAGTCTCCTTAGGTCTATCATAATACACATCCAAGAATTGTACTTCTTTTGGTTTGAAGAACTCAGGCAAATCAAATTCAAGAAAGTATCCATTTAGATCAATGGATATTTCATCTTCTTTGGATTCAGACTGTTCAGCTTGATCAAAACTAGTTATCTGCACATTCTGAGATGTTGTGTTCTGCACTTCTTCAACTTCATCTGACAGAATTTCATTCACTTCATACTCAGCAGGAAACACAAAATCATTATGAAGAATCTTTTTGGGATTCACCTCAGATAGCAACCATTCACTGCAGTTTCTGATTTTTCTTCTAAGATCCAGCCTCCGCTTCACAGAGTTCATACATCTCTTCTTTAAATTCTCTCTTTCAGTTTCCACACTTATTTCCATTTCAATCAATAACCAATTCAGAGTTGCATCACTGTACTTCACCAACTCTTTTAATCTGAACATTTCAAGCCTTTCGTGAACTGTATATGTGAAACCTTCTGTCTCCATTCCTTCATTCACAAATCCCTTCAAATGTAAACCAATTTCTGTTTTCTTTGTGGGAGAACTCAGATTACACTTTTCTTTTCTTTCTTCAATAGCTAATTGGAAGTCATACAAGTGTATATTTCTGACATAGATACCCAGAATTCTTCTGCATTAAATTTCCATCAAGGCTTCTTCAGTGCTGGCAAAGAACTTGACTAGAAAGATCTGATCATCAAGAGTCAATCTGTGCAAATCAAAAGTAGACATGGAAACCTTTGTATTTCTTTCTTTCAGTACTTCCATTCTAACACACATTAAACCATTGAATTCTTCTTGTTGAAACATCAGAACTTTCTCAATTCTTTTCTGAATAGGCAGTTTTGAGTCAGGAACTCTGAATCTGTTAGAAGCTTCTGAGTAGACCATCTGAGCTCTGTCATCCATAAAACCATCAATATTACTTTCCAAAAGCTCATACTCTCCTTCTGTGTAGTAGAGATTATCATATATTTCCTCAGGAAAAATATCATCATGAAATTGTCTGGCTAATGGCACATCACTTAACTCTAGGATGAAATCACATACAGGTTCTTCTAGTCTTTGCAAGTTAATCTTTGGGATCTCAATTGGTTTTCTGAATACATACTCAGAAGGCATAAAGAAGTCTTTCACTTTCACATACTCTTCTTCTGTATTTAACTCATCACAAAAGTTAAATATAAAATCATCTTCAAAATCCTGAGTATAATTCACAGTTCTGTCTTCTTCTCCCATTAGATCAATAGGTCTTACCATTTTTATTCCTTGCTGAACTTTTTGAACATTCAAAGCTCTGACTAAATTATTATGCATCCTTCTGATCAACTCTTCACTTAACCTCCTTTCTTCTAATTCATAATCCGTCATATTTTCTTTGTTATACACCACAATATCTGTACACATGTTGACCACTTTACTTTCCACTGTCTTTTCTGATCTCAATACAGATTCCTCAATAGCTTCAGTTTCATTTGAGTTTCCTTCCATCTCTGTGTCTAAGTTTAATTCCTCTGTTTTATCTGAATCACCACCATCTGTACTTTCCAACTCCATTTCCTCTGTATCTGAACTATCAATCTGAACTATCTGAGTTATTGACTTTAACTTTTCTTGTGTCTGATCTTCTGAACTTTTTGTACTGGCTAAGTGCATATCTGCTATCTCAAAATCTTCTATGCCAATGTCATCATCAGAACTTAACCTCTGTCTTTTCTCCCCCTTTTGATGATCATGAGGCTCATTATCATCAAACTTTCTTTTCAAGTTCTGATTTAAAGTAACTTCAGGTTCAGCTTCTGCAATAGGAACAGGATCAAGAGGCTTTGAAGTAGAAGCCAATGATACACTCAGTGCTTTCAGTATAGATTCCTGCATACCTTGCATTTGTTTTAACATATCTTTTTGAAAACCAGACATTATATCCATGATCTCCTTTTTGTGAGAATCCAAGGATTTCTTTACATCATCTACTTTGGTTTCAACAGAAATCAACTTTTTCTCCAACACAACTTTCAAATCTGACATCTCATCATTCAAATCCTCCACCTTCTTCTCCAAATTTTCTACTTTTTCCCCCATCTCCTTGTTTTGTTTCTGAATCTTTTCAAATTCAGAAGTTTCTAACAGTGAACCTGAACCAACAGATGGTCCAGTTTTCATGTGCCCAGAGGGCTCATGGCCTGTAGATAACACAAAGTCATCTTGCACAACAGATGCACGTTTGAACGAGGCTTTTGTAATGTTCACCTCACCAGGACTTCCATCCAATCCTCGACACTCAACATTAGGTATGTCTATGAATGTTGTTTCAGGAATACGAAATTCCTGATTTGTGCAAGTGTTAGAAGGAATTTCAGGCTCAATATGAATAGGACTGTGATATTCAGACTCAAGGTGTTGAAAAATAGATTGGGATTTATCACCTCCCTCCAAATGAGTTTGGGATGGTTCCTCGGATTTGTGTGAAACAGTAGCATGTTGAAATGCTTCTGAGTGGATATGGATGGGTTGTTCAAGATCCACCACTAGGTCCATGGTGTTTGTTTCAATATTGGACACCAAGAAATGTGAACCAATAGCATTTGTGGTTACCTGGTCAAGATTAGCTGGTTCAGAGGCATCTCTTTCTGTTTGAACCTCTGTTGACAATCTCTCATCCTCACCACTCTCATTCTGTTTTTCCTCACCAAATCTAACCAAGCTCTCAGAATTTTCCCTCTCAAGTCTCTCAGAATGTTCACCCATCTAAACATCCTCCCCCTCTCTAATTCGACTAGACCCCTCACCTCTCTTCTCAGGTTGGTCCTCTTGGGTAGGGATTTGAGGTAATTCAATTCCCATAGAGGTGCAATAAGCTTTTAAAATCTCACTCTCCCTTGGAATATAATTCCTAAGTGATTTTGGCAACAGTTTATGATTGGGATAGTTTTCAAGTCTTGTTACTGAGGTCATCTTACCCAAATAAAATGTGGGACCTTGCTCTTCATTTGTTCTTCTTGAGATTGTTCTGTTTTCCTGCATGGCATACCAAATAACAATTTGCCAGTACCTTATATAAGGAATGTATGTCAGTGGAGCATCCTTTGTTTTCTTCTGAATTGCTTTCTGATTCTTCTCAAATGTATTCTTCATATCTTCCCAAAGTATTAAAGTATAGTCATAATGCCTATTCTTCACTAAACCCTGAAAGATCTGAAGAATTTGTTTAGAACCTTGATCAGCAGAACTATTCTTCCCTGACACACATTTATTTACCACATGAAAGAAGCAAGCCCAAATAGGTGGTAATTTGTTTCTTCTGAACAAACTGAGAGTCCTCAATCCTTCATTGTATCCCAACTTCATAAACTCTGCTATTAATTCCTCTGTTAAGGGTGAGTCCTCAAAATCTGTCCTTCTTTGTACATCATCTTTCTCTGGTAAATTCAGCATTTCTCTTAGTGCAGAGATTGATAAGGCAAATGTCACTCCTCCAATTTCAGACACAAACCTATTATCTTCTAACCTAAGATGTTTCCACCATTGTTGTATGTACTGAACAGGCACATTTTTACTTCGTGTAAACCATTTTTTGTACGGATGGTGTTTGAATAACTCCATGATAATTCTGTGTTCAGGCTTAAAACGGCTTTCCTCGAATAATATAACACAGTTATTTTCAGATAATTTCAGCCATTCACTCTCAGGAACAACTTTTTCCACTAAAATAGGTCTATCTGACATAATAGAACCTGCAGCACTCTGTTCATGTTCAATATTAACGTTTACCTCATCCGCATTTCCTTCAGATTCATCCATTTGTTCATCTTCTCCATCATTTCTTATTGCTTCTTCCTCTACAGCTCTATTCTGTACTTCATCATTATCCGAATCAGATGAATCCATTATCGATTTTGTAGAGTGTAGCGAAATTTGACCACTCCTTCGTATTCCAGACATGATTTAAGAAGAAAACAAACTCAAAGAACTCTGGATTTGATTCGTATCTCACTTTTCGCTCTGGAATTTGAAAAGATTTGAAATAGGGATTTTAAGACCTATTTAAAATCCGCGAAGTTTAAAGGTTTAACGGAAAAGCGAAATCAATGTTATAACGGAGTCAACACATTTGAAATGCCACAGAGGATTTAAATGAAATGTGTGGCATAATCAAACAAATATGAAGCTGACACGTGTTAGTGGATAGAATTTTGACTCAAGTCAAAGATCTGAATAACACGCTCAGATGTTTTGACTTTTCTTTATCAGATATCTGATTGTTCTTCTCAGAAGAATTTTGCCTTGTAACCAAAATGTCATTTAAAATCAACTTCTGACAAATATAAAACATTTTGATTATTCAGAAGAGGTTTGAACAGATAGAAATACTTTTTATCATCAAAATTCTGTTCATATTATGATGATTTAAAAAATCATTTAAAATCTTATATCTGAATATGAAAAAAAATTTAATTCAGATATAGTTTGAATAACAACAAAATTTATCATTAAAAGCTTGTTCTTCTTAGAATAATCAGAGATAGAAAATGAAAACAAATCTTTTAAGCATCACAAAATGATTTCCAAAATAATTTTGATGCTCCCCCTTGACTTGAGCATGCATTTGACTATTAATGATACATAAAGATGAGATGAAAAAATAATAGAAGAAGCATAATCCACACAGTTGAAGTATTTGTATTTCTAAAAAATAAATTTTTGAAAGCTAGATTGCTGAAGTATTGACTCAGAATCTCTGACCGTAAGATTCAGAGGTTCTGATCTCAAGACTCAGAAGTTCTGAACTCAAGACTCAGAAGTTCTGATCTTAGTACTCAGAAGTTCTGAATCTTAAGACTCAGAGTTCTGAGTACACTACTCAGACAATTCTACTTAGAAAAATTTAGCATTTTTAAGAAAAAAATATTTTCAATTAGGCAGATTAAGCATTCCTATTTTACATATGAGAAAAGAAAACCTTTTGTGATCAAGAGGCTTTGTGAACAAGTCAGCCAATTGATACTTTGTATGCACAAAGTGCATCTCTATAGTTCCTTTTTCCACATAGTCCTTTATAAAATGATACCTCACATCTATATGCTTAGTCTTCGAATGTTGAACAGGGTTATGAGTAATGGCAATTGCACTTTCTGAGTCACAATAGATGGGAATTTTGTTAAGCTGATATCCATAGTCCATGAGTTGTGTTCTCATCCACAATGTTTGAGAGCATGAAGCAGCAGCAGCAACATACTCTGCTTCAGCAGTTGAAGTGGACACACAGTTCTGCTTCTTTGATGCCCAACTCACTATTTTATCTCCCAAAAAGTGACAAGCACCAGATGTACTTTTTCTGTCCAACCTACTTCCTGCATGATCATCATCAGTGAAAGCAGTCAATTTGAAGTCAGTTTCTTTTGGATACCATAAACCTAGACCAGGTGTTCCTTTGAGATATCTTAAAATCCTTTTGACAGCCAACATATGTGATTCTTTTGGGTTAGATTGAAATCTAGCACAGAAACAGGTAGAAAACATGATATCTGGTCTACTTGCAGTCAAATAAAGTAATGATCCAATCATACCTCTATAGAGTTTGATATCTGCTGAAACACCTTTGAGATCAGCATCTAACTTTATGTTAGTTGCCATAGGTGTTCTCATAGAAGCACAATCAGACATTTTGAACTTTTTCAGAATGTCTCTGACATATTTTCCTTGATTTATAAAAATACCTTTTGGTAATTGTTTGACTTGAAGACCAAGGAAAAAATTCAGCTCACCCATCATGCTCATTTCAAATTCAGATGACATGATTTTTGAAAAATTATCACATAATTCTGGACTGGTAGAACCAAATATTATGTCATCAACATAAATCTGAATCAGAATCAAATCATCACCCTGTTTCTTTAAAAACAAAGTTGTGTCAATCTTACCTTTCTTGAACCCTGAACCTAACAAGTGTTTAGTAAGAGTGTCATACCAGGCTCGTGGTGCTTGTTTTAGACCATATAAAGCTTTGTCTAAAATATAAACATGATCAGGGAATTCTGGATCAACAAAACCTTTAGGTTGATGGACATACACCTCTTCATTAAGTTTGCCATTTAGAAAGGCTGATTTGACATCCATTTGATACACCTTAAAGTTTTTATGTGCAGCATAGGCCAAAAATATTCTGATTGCCTCTATTCTTACCACTGGTGCAAATGTCTCATCATAATCAATTCCCTCTTGTTGACAGTATCCCTTAGCAACCAATCTTGCCTTGTTTCTGATGACAACACCTGATTCATTCTTTTTGTTTCTGAACACCCATTTAGTTCCGATAATAGATTTACCTTCAGGCTTTGGAATGAGTCTCCAAACTTTATTTCTTTCAAATTGAAGCAATTCCTCTTGCATTGCTGAAATCCAGTCTGGATCCTCTAGGGCTTCATTAGCTTTCTTTGGTTCAATCACACTCAAGAAACCAGCAAACATTGCTTCATTTGCTGTAGCTGATCTGGTTTTTACTCCTGCTGATGGATCACCTATTACTTGATGAATAGGATGATTTTTAGTCCATTTATTTGCACTAGGGAGTACATCAATCTCTGAATAATTGTTGTTTGCATCATTCTCATCAATGATTGCTTGTAATTCTGAACTGTCCCCTTGTTCTGATGTATGAATAGGAGTTATATCCAAGTTTGGGTTCTGATTAATGAAGTCAGAATTCTGAGTGACTTGTTCAGAGTTCTGAGTACAAGAATCAGAATTCTGATTACAAGGTTCAGAATTTTCACCACTTGTATTTATTAGATTTGGACATTCCTCTGATGGACCTTTGTCAGAAATTACAGTTGATTGAACTATTTCTGGAGTCTTATTTTTCATCTCTTTGACCATCTTTGGGTTTTCATATTCTGCATAAGAATCAGAAATTAGTTCACTAAAAGCATCCTTAAACAGTAAATTGAGTTCTGAACAAATAGGATTAGAATTTGTATCAGAAGTCATTTTTGTCTTGTTCAGCATGAGTTCTGAACTGTCTTGTTCAGAAGTCCGCATTCTGGCTTCATCAAAAGTTACATTTATGCTCTCCATCATCCTATTGGTTCTTCTATTGTAGATTCTGAATGCTTTGGAAGTTAAAGAATAACCCACAAAGTATCCTTCATCTGCCTTTTTATCGAATTTGGCAAGATTTTCTCTGTCTCTAAGAACATAGCACCTGCAACCAAAAACATGAAAGAATTTGATTAATGGTTTTCTTTTATTTATCAGTTCATAAGCAGTTTTATTTAATCTCTTATTGATTAAAGTTCTATTCTGTGTAAAACAAGCAGTTGCAATTGCTTCAGCCCATAGAAAAGTAGGAAGATTTGCATAAGCCAGCATTGTTCTCGCAGCTTCAACTAGAGTTCTATTTTTCCTTTCAACAACACCATTTTGTTGAGGAGTTCTGACAGCAGAAAAATTGTGAGAAATCCCAGAACTTTCTAAAAAATTCTGAAGAGTCTCATTTCTGAACTCTGTTCCATTATCACTTCTGATTTTCTGAACTGAAAGTTGTAAGAGAACTTGAATCCTTTTGATAAAATTTATCAATGTAGTAGCAGCTTCTGATTTAGCTCTTAGGAACTCAACCCAAGTGTATCTGGAGAATTCATCAACAATCACAAGCATATATTTCTTTCCTCCCATGGATTGAACTGAAATTGGACCACAAAGATCAGTATGAATCATTTCTAATGGTGCTTTGCAAGATGAGTCCATTTTTAATTTGTGAGAACTCTTTTTCATCTTGCCCATTTCACAAGCTGAGCATAATGATTCTTTTTCAAATTTAAGCTTTGGTAAGCCTTTAACCAGATGTTTTGCAACGAGATTATTAAGATCTTTGAAATTTAGATGAGAACATCTTCTGTGCCAAAGCCAACATTCATTTGCAGTTGATTTTGATAAAAGACAAACTGTATTTAATATTTTCAATTTTGAAAAATTAACTACAAATAAGTCCATATGTCTTTTGTCCCAGAAGACTTTAACATCATTTTCAGTTAAAATCATGCAACCTGTTATTTGAAACTTGATTTGACAAAGACTATCTAAAAATTGACTTATGCTGAAAAGATTATGCTGTAATCCTTCAACATAGAAAACCTTTTGGATAGTCAGATCCCCTTTAGTTAAATCTCCATAGCCTTTGACTTGTCCTTTGCTGTTATTTCCAAAGTTTACTGCTCCTCCAGCCTTTTCTGTGAAGTTTGATAGAAAAGACTTCTGACCTGTCATGTGTCTTGAAGCTCCTGAATCTAAAAACCACACATGACAGTCCTGCAAAAGGATCAGTTAGTTTTAGGTACCCATTTTGGAATGGGTCCATCTTTGTTAGTTTTGTCATTGGAGTTAACATTAGTACCTTTTACTTTCCACTCAAAATCTTTCTTCAAACACCACTTTCCTTGAACTTTTATGAAGTCAGAACATTTTCTGCTTACAAACTTATTCACTTTCTTTTTGAAAGTTGTATCTTTTGATTTTGCAACATTTTCAACTTTCTTTTCTTTTATCTTTTCTTTCTTCTCAGTCTGAGGAACAAAAGATTTCTTCTTTTCTGTATTCTGATGAACAGAAACAGTTTTCTTTTCTGAATTCTGAATATCTTTTCTTGTGTATGAAACATAAGTTATTTTGACTTGACATTTATGAGAATATTGGAATGAATCATTTTTACATCTAACACAAACAAGATTTTTCTTTGCAAGTGACAATAAATCTGAAACATAGACCATTTCATTTTTATTGATACTGTTCAGAGTACAATTGCCCTTATTACAAGAATTTCTAGCTTTGAGTTCAGAAGTAGATTTCATTCTAAGCTTCTCAAGATCCCTTTTCAGATCATTCAACTTTGCAAGATCATCTTTCCTTTTGCTTTCTTCTTTTTCTGAAAAATTCAAGTCCTTTTTGTTAGAAGAATTAGATGATTCACCTTTTTCATATGTACTTGATTTATTAAAGAATTTATCATTTTCTCTTGGAGCATTAATTTTAAAAAAATCATACTCAATCTTCAGTTTTTCAAGCTCTGTTATTTTCTGAATAAAAATATTCTTTTCTTTCAAAGCTTCTTCAAGTTTAATATCCACCTCACAGAAATCATTTTCAAGTTCATCATAAGCTTTCCTTAAGTCTTCAAGTTCTTGACTCACAAGATTAAATCTCTTTTCAAGTTGTAAAAATTCATCTGACTTTATTTCAGAAAATTCAGTTGAATCAGACTTCTGACTACAAAGTTCAGAGTTCTGATTTACAGACTCAGATGTCTGATCTTTAGACTCAGAGTTCTGACTACAAAGTTCAGAATCCTGACTAGAAGTTTCAGACTTCTGATTGACTGTTTCAGAATTTTTACTTGTGTCAAATATGCTCTCAATGTCATGATATGAAAAACTTGGTTGTTTATTTTTGTAGCTGACATTTAAAGAATCATACTTGAATTTAATATCATTGTATTTTGGCTTCTCATCTGCTGGTTTAGAAACTTCTTTCTTAACCTTTTCTTCTGAAACAACTGACTTTTCTGTTTTAGACTCAGAAATTTTCTCATCTGACTTTTTAGAGTTTGGTCTTTGCAAATTGTCAGAACTTGTTATAGAACTAGCAGGTCTTATAAAAACTTCAACAATTTCTGGGATTTTTGGCTTAGAAACTTTAAGTTTTTCATACAAGTTGATTGGAGCTCTTTTTAAAGTGACATTTTCTTCCAATCCCAATCCCTTCTTTGGATTATAAAATCTTGTATCTTTAACATTGCTTAATAAAAGATTTAATGTTTGCTGAGTCTGACCCCTTTTCAAATTCAAATCTTCCAATTCTTTGATTTTGGTGTATAAATTCTTTCTTTCTTCAAATAACATATCAAATTTTATTTGTAAATCACCTTTTTCATCCTTTATTTTTGAAAACTCAACTTTTAGTTCAGAAAGCTTTTTCAACAATTCAGAATTTTCATCTTTAACTTTTTGTTTCTCAGCCTCAGATTCTTCATATTGTTCTTTTATTACTTCTTTTTTAATTCTGAATTTGTTAACCAAATTTCTTTCTCCTTTTATCTGTTTTCTTAGATTAGCAAATTCAGTTTTCATTTCACCAATCTGTGTCATTAACTCTATTTCAAGTGAAGAATGTACCTCAGCAGATGACTCAGAATCAGCATCTTCATAATCAGAATCATCCTCATTCCTCATTTTTGCCATATAGCTTTGCATCTGTGGAAAGTTGATATGATCATCTTCATCAGAAGTGTAGTACAACCAATTCTCCTGTTCAGCCAATAAAGCAATTTTATCATCTCTCTTCTTTGCAAGTTGAGCCTTCTTGGTGTAGTACTCATAGTCTTTCACAATTTTAACTCTGCAATCCTTAGCATAGTGGCCAGATTTTCCACACTTGAAACACAGATTCTTTTCTTTTCTTTCATCCTTCTCTTCATTGTTTTCTTCACTTCTCTCTACTCTCTTTTCAAACTTATTTTCTTCTCTGTCTTCTTTCTTCTTATAATCTGAACTCCCAACTCTTTTATAATTTCCTTGAAATCTACCCTTCCCATACCTTTTATTGAAAGTATTTGTCAACAAAGCTAGTTTCTCAGCCATTATCTTGATATCTTCATCATCTTCTGATCCTTCTTCCTTGTTAGATTCTTCCAGATTAGGTATCTCTGATAGATATGCAGTCTTTTTGGGTACTTTGATTGCTTTGGATTTTGATAAGAACGCTAACTGATCAGCAACATTTTTCTTCTCTTCCACAACTAACTTGACAGAGTCTTCATGTTGATTAAGAACACATAATAGATCATTTAAGTCTTCTTCACACATATCCTTGTTCATTTGCAGACTTATGGCAAATGATGACCATTCTGAATTTAGACTGTTCAGAAATTTGTAATTTATTTCTGACTTCGTTTTCTTCAGTCCATTTCTTCTCAAGTCATTTAGAATAGTACAAAATTTACTGTATATCTGTGTCAAACTTTCTGACTCTTTTGCTTTGAACCTTTCATAAGCATTTATGCTTTGATTTAACTTTGCCTGAATATATCTCACAGTTCCTAGCATCTGCCTTTCCAATTCGTCCCACATTTCTTTAGCTGATGATCCACTGTCAATCCTGTTAAGAACCTCATTTGGGACAGCCAAAGTCATCAAAGTAATTGCTCTTTTGTCAATAGCATGCCTATTCTTCTGTTCAGCTGTGTATTGAGAATAACTCTTTTTCACCCTGGTCGCTGGAATTTCTGGAGTTGTCTCTGTAGCAGGGGTTGCAGCAACATCAATGTACACTTCAATTGGACCTTCTCGAATAGAGACCATTAGATTTTCATCAATATTGTCTAGGAATTGGATCATACGAATTTTCCATTGCTGATACTCTTCTGGTATAAGAACAGGCGGTTTGGTTTCAGATCCCATGGCTAGATATTCTTTAGAAGACATGATTGTAAGAAAATTCAACAGAAAGACAAATTCGAGTTTCTTGATCGAAATGTAACAGGTAATTCAAGAATTGCCAAGAATTCAAGAACTAGCCCTAGCAGCAGAATCGAATTTTGAATGAATCAAGAAATCTTCAAGAAATTGATCAATCGATCTTCGCGATAACAATCTTGAACGAATTTGTTTGTTGATTGGCTCTGATACCAATTGAAAGTTCAGGATCTTATCTTACAATCAATATAGAAAGCAGTAATTGAGAATTTGTATGATCAAGCCCAATTGTATTCAATGATGAACAGAATTACAGATCTAAGAGAGAGAGAATCTCAAAGATTACAAAGAATGAATACAAAGTTATACGGGAAAAATCAATCAGTTAGCAACGTAGAGCTAACTACTATTTATACTGCAACGGACATGTTAAAGCTACAGTACAAATAAGAAAGACTAATAAGAACATAACACGTGTCCTAATTAGTTTACTAAATACTAAGTAAAGTATGTAGTCATAAGTTCTGAACAGGTAGTTCAGAACTTCTGAACATTCTTCTGATAACGCTTCTCAGAGCTTCTGACTCTTTCACTCAGAACTCTGACTCTTCTTCTCAGATCTCTGACTCTTCTACTCAGAACATCTGAGTCTTCTTATCCGAACTTCAACACTTGGTTTATTGACAAAACTTCAGATCTAACAGGAAACATACCTTAATCTCTTCCAAGTACACCAAATGATGTCCTATTGCTTTCTTTTCTTCCTTTTCTTCTTTTCTCTCAATACACACACTAACACACACTTGAAATCTGATCTTTAGCTGATATGAAAATATCAGAAAACTAAAAGGGTAATATCTAAATATATTTACCATTTCCACCCCTAAACTCCTCACTAATAACTAATACACCTTTAATTTATTATTTGGTCGAACTTTTACCCTTTAAACTTATAAACCCTCCTAAACTTACCCTAACATTAATTTTAAAGAAAATAAACTTAACGGAACTAGAATTTAATTAACTGATTTACCCGGGGTATTACAGATCAGTAGTCTTTTTGCCTTGTCATTGATATGCATTATTTATTTAATGCATAAAAAACCTTTTTCTTATCATTTTAGTTAGATTCTTTCATTTTTATCCCAACATTTGAGTCCTTTTTCTTACTTATTTTCACCCTTTGTTTCATGGAGCTAAGATTGTGATTTACCTGTCTTTTAATGTTTTAGGAAGGTTAATTATTGTTTATATGGTGCATTTTAGGTCCAATGCTATAGCATTGAGGAGCAACATTGTGGAATGGAGAAATGACGTGGAAAATACTTTTTGGGAAGCTGACTTTTGGGCATGTTCAGCCACGTATCAGAAGAATGAAATGGAATCTTGTGTCTATCTTTTGAACATTTAGATAACTTGTAAGGCATGAAGTGCCATCATGATGTTTACTTTTTTAAATAGTATAGTTGGTAAATGACTTTATGTATTTTGCATGCTTGCCTTCTCTCCTAGTTGCTATATATAGGAGGGTTGTGCTTTGTATTTCAATAGACAACTTGTGGATCAGTTCTCACAGCTGATTTGCAGAACTCAAATTTAATTTTATGCATTTCTACTTTATGTTCTTTATCTTGTTCATGTTCTTCATATCATCTATGAGTTGCTGCAGCATTGATCCAGCATTGCTACAATAACTTAGTCTTTTAATTCTTGTACTTTACTTTCTTGTCATTTATATTTAAGTCATTTATATTTTTGTCTTTAAATTATGTATTTCATTTCTGTAATTTACATTTCTTGTCATTTACATTTAAGTATGAGTAGCTAAGTTCAATAACTTGGCGTGAGATTAAAGGGTGAGGTTATAAACATAATGAAAAGTGGACATCGTTTCTCAATAATGATGTTCACCATTTCATGTTAAGTTTTATAAAAGATCAAGTTACTTCAGGACGGTTGATCACTTTGAAAGTGTTAAAGTGCCATGGCCTCAGAGATGAGTCATTGATATGCACGTCAATTCGAATGACAAAGGAAGTAGGCTTGAGAGAGCTACTGACAAAGAGATTTGTCATATCTGTTCTTTCTGGTTGATTTTGCCCGATAAGTTGGTCATCTGTCTTGATGGTAACAATGTAGAGTGCGAGTCAGAGATGATCCACTTAGAACACGTCAACTTAACTGATATGGGAATCAGCTCGAGAGAGTGATTTTTAACAAAGAGATTTGTTTATCCACATACTTGGAAGGCTTCATTTTGCTATTGATAGTTCTGACGCAACGCCAGAGATAGGTTGATTGACAGTTAAATCAGTAGTGAATTGCTGAAAACCCGAGAGGGCATCCTGAAAAGTAGATGGTGAACTTAAGTGTTAAGAGACAAATGTTGTAGCATTGCTACAACATTGGTCTGCTGGAATTTATGTTTAGACTTCACCCTAACATCTTACACCCTTGCTTTCTATATAAATTGTTCAATATAATATGTGATAACTCCAAACACAAATATATTATCTTCGAATTGATCCTTGGAAATCATCTGTTTTATTAGACTTTTATTACGTTTTTACTCCAATCTCTGTGGGACGATACATGGCTCTTACCACTTTATTACTTGAAAGACGATATTAGATCTCATTGTATACTTGTTGTGAGGTTTAATTAGCACACGTCTATCGGTGTATTCAAAGCGCTGTCAAGTTTTTGGCGCCGTTGCCTGGGATTGGCACGCTATAAGTTTGTAAAAGTATTTTAAAATATTTGGTTTTTCTAACACCGTCCGAATCACACTAAGTGTGGTGTATGCCACGAATCCAACGAGGGGAACTTTTTAAGTTAGATGCTGACTTAGAAAGAACCTTTCGTCATAGAAGGAGGTTACAAAGAACTTTAAATTCCATGAATCCTCCCGATATGGATGCACCACCCGGATTTGAACATAGACCACCAAGACCACCCGTCTTAGAAGTAAGACCACCCCCTATAATGAACCAAATGAGACCACCAGTTTTAGAAAATCCTAGAGCACGACCAAATTTCGCAAACCCACCAATTTTTGGTAATCCTCCAGTTTTTGGAAATCCACCAGTTCATGATTTTCAAGAGCAACCAATTGATAACAAAAATGATGATGAAGAATCTCATGGTAACAATGACCAAAATGAACCATTAAATATCATTGACCTTGCAAATTCAAAAAATGGGCGAATCATGGACTATGCAATTCCTAACTTTGAGCAATTAAATTCAGGAATTGTAAAGTCTCACATAGATACAACACATTTTGAACCAAAACCCATTATGTTTCACATGTTGCAAGCCAATGGTCAATTTGCCGGATTACCATCGGAAGATCCACACTCACATTTAAAATCTTTCAAAGAGATCACCGATGTTTTTCTGATTCCTGGGGTATCCTCTGATGCTTATAACTCACCTTGTTTCCATTTTCTTTAAGGGATCGGGCAAAAGTTTGGTTTAATTCATTGGCACCAGGTTCTGGGCCATCATGGGCTAACACGGCTGAAATTTTTTTATGAAAATATTTTCCACCTATCCGGAATGCTAAGTCCATAAATGAAATCTGTATGTTCAAACAAATGGACGATGAAGCAATTCCCGATGCTTGGGAAAGGTTTAAGGAATTATTAAGGAAATGCCCTCACCATGGCATTCCCTACTGTATTCAACTCGAGACGTTTTACAATGGACTTGATTCCAATGCAAAACAAATGCTCGATGCGACATCAGGAGAGACCTTTACTTCCAACACCTATACCATCGGGTATGAAATTCTTGAAAAGATTTCCATAAACAATGGCCACTGGGCTGATCCAAGGGCACCAACTACAAAGAAGACTACTGGAATGCATGATTTAGATGCTTACACTGCATTGACAGCTCAGCTTTCTTCTATGACTAATATGCTTAAAAACATAACTATCGGTCTGGGAACACAGCCAACTGCCACTACACCCACTCCAGCTGTCCTCTCAGTGCAATGTGTTTGTTGCAGTGAAGACCATTCTTATGAACATTGTCCTCAAAACTCTGAATCAGCAACAATGCCAGTTGGAAACAACATCCAAACTTTTCATGGACCATCCCAAGTTTAAACCCACCTGAGCATAAGAAACAAGGAAACTCCAATTTTCAAAATCAACACCATGCCAGCAGTTCTCAAAACTACCAAAACAATCAAAATCATCATAATCAGAATTTTCAAAACAATAGACCACCCTTTCAAAACAAATCCTCTTCACAAGCAGAACCATCATCTTCCATGGAAGCTATGTTCAAAGCTTACATGACACGGAATGATGCCGTAATAAGAAATATTGAAATACAACTCAGTCAATTGGCTGTTAACCAAAACACCCACTGGGACCTTGCCAAGTAACACGGAAATCCCTAGCATGTGAAAGATGTAACACTTAGGAGTGGTAGAGACTTAGATAAAACCATAAACAAAGAGTTTGGACCAAAAACCCAAGCTGAAATAGAAAAGAATTCCAAGTCCAAGTCTAATGCTACAACATTGCCTACCATCCCTGAGGAACCATCCCAATCTCTTGAGGATTTAGAGCCAAAAACCCTAAGCCCTTAGAAAAACATAGTAGAAAGTGAAGTCAACAAACCAACATACCCTGTCAAAGAAGGTGTAACAAAAGGCATCAAAGATCCAAACTTGAGGGTGGAGGAAGTCCACCCTAAAAGCTCAACAAAAACAAAGAAAGCCATAATTGAACCAGTTCCTCCTTATGCTCCTTACCCCCAAAGGTTAAAGAATAATAAGGAAGAGCTGCAATTCAAGAAATTTTTGGATGTGTTTAAACAATTGCATATCAACATACCCCTTGTTGAAGCAATTGAGCAGATGCCTAGTTATGCCAAAATTCTTAAATACATTTTAAGCAACAAAAAGAAGTTGATTGAATATGAAACTGTGGCCATGACTAAAGGTTGTAGTGCTCTCTTAACCAACAAAATCCCACCTAAGCTTAAAGACCCAGGGAGTTTTACATATCCTTGTTCCATAGGAGGGAAAGAAGTTGGAAAAGCCATATATGATTTGGGAGCCAGTGTCAACCTTATGCCTTTGTCTATTTTTAATAGCTTAGGTATAGGAAACGTCAGACCTACCACTGTGTCACTCATTTTGGCTGACAAAACCATTGCCTATCCTAAGGGTAAAATTGAAGATGTCTTAGTTCAGGTTGACAAATTCATCTTTCCTGCGGACTTTATCATCTTAGATTTTGAGGTTGACCAAGATATTTCTATTCTCTTAGGAAGACCCTTCTTAGCCACCGGAAGAACCTTGATAGATGTCCAAAAGGGGGAGTTAACCATGAGACTCCAAGACCAAAAAGTTACATTTAATGTCTTCAATTCCATTAAATACCCTGATGATATGGAAGAATGTTCTGGTATAAGTGTGATTGAAAACCTGTGTAGTGAAGAGGGAGTTAGGGAGATTTGTAGGTTGAAAGAAGAGGATGATGAGGAATATGATGATGATGAGAAGATTGTAGATGAGATTGTTGCTAAGTTTGAATCTTTGGAACCTAGTGAACAAAAGACTTTCACACCATCAATCATTTCACCACCTGACCTGGAGTTGAAACAACTCCCATCCCATTTAAAATATGCTTTTCTAAAAGATGAGAACAAACTACCCGTCATCATTTCATGCTCTTTAGAATTGCATCAAGAAAAGAAATTAGTGGATTTGCTGAAGTTGCACTCAAAAGCCATAGGATGGACCATTGCTGACCTTAAAGGGATTAGTCCTTCTATTTGTCAACATAAGATCATCCTAGAAGATAAGAACTTCACTTCCATTGAACCACAATGAAGGCTAAATCCTGTCATGAAAGAAGTAGTGAAAAAGGAAGTGCTAAAATGGCTAGATGCAGGAATCATATTACCTATAGCCAGTAGCTCTTGGGTTAGTCATGTCCAATGTGTTCCTAAGAAGGGAGGGTTTACAGTAGTGCCCAATGAAAAAAATGAACTCATCCCAACTAGAGTAGTTTCAGGACGGAGAATTTGCATGGACTACCGTAAACTTAACACAGCTACACAAAAGGACCATTTTCCACTACCATTTGTTGACCAAATGTTAGATAGGTTAGCCGGAAAAGAGTACTATTGCTTTTTGGATGGATACTCCGGTTACAATCAAATAGCCATTTCACCTGAGGATCAAGAAAAAACCACCTTCACTTGTCCCTGTGGTATTCTTGCCTTTAGGAGAATGCCCTTTGGTCTCTGTAATGCCCCTGCAACTTTTCAAAGATGTATGATGTCCATATTTTCTGATATGCTTGAAGAATCCATTGAAATCTTTATGGATGATTTTTCTGTATATGGCTCATCTTTTGATAATTGCTTGGAAATTTTAAAAAAGAGTCTTGAAAGGTGTGAAAAAACTGATTTAGTCCTAAACTGGGAAAAGTGTCATTTCATGGTCAAAGAAGGGATAGTTCTTGGACACCTAGTTTCAAAGAGGGGGGTTGAGGTAGACAAAGCCAAATTAGAAGTTATTGAAAAACTACCTGAACCAACCGCTATAAAAGGAATCAGAAGCTTTCGTGGTCATGTTGGATTTTACAGAAGGTTTATCAAAGACTTTTCAAAAATCTCAAAGCCTTTGTGCTTACTTTTGCAAAATGACCACAAATTTGATTTTAATGATGAATGTAGAAATGCATTCATCACTTTAAAGAAAGCTTTGATAATTGATCCAGTGGTTGTGGCCCTAGATTGGGAAAAACCTTTTGAAATCATGTGTGATGCAAGTGACTAGGCTGTAGGAGTTGTCTTAGGTCAAAGAAAGGAAAAAGTGTTTCATTCAATTTATTATGCATGTAAGACTTTGAATGAAGCACAAATCAACTACACAACAACAGAAAAAGAACTCTTGGCTGTAGTTTTTCTTTTGAGAGATTTAGATCATATTTAGTGGGAACAAAAGTCATTGTGCATACAGACCATGCTGCCATTAAATACTTAATCTCTAAAAAGGATGCCAAACCTAGATTGATTAGGTGGGTTTTGTTGTTGCAGGAGTTTGACCTAGAGATTGTGGATAGAAAAGGAGTAAACAACCAAGTGGCAGATCATTTGTCTAGGTTAGAAAACCTAGTGGAAAATAAAGGGGAAGGAGATATCATTGAAACCTTCCCAGATGAGAAAATCTTGATGCTACAACATTCATCTAGCATCCCTTGGTATGCTGATTTTGCTAACTACTTGGCATGTGGCTTCAAACCTCCTGATTATACTGGCCATATGCTTAAAAGTTTTTCCATGATGCCAAATTTTATCTCTGGGATGATCATTTTCTGTTTAAACTTGGTGCAGATCGAATTTTGAGAAGATGTGTCCCAGAAAATGATGTGGCAGAAATCCTACACCACTACCACACCTCAGCATATGGAGGTCATTTTGGAAGCCAAAGGACAGCAGCCAAAGTTTTACAATGTGGTTTCTATTAGCCAACTCTCTTCCAAGATTCCTACAATTTTTCCTAAAGGTGTAATAAATGTCAAAGGACTGGTTCCATTTCTCAAAAAAATGAAATGCCTTTAAATGGAATCTTGGAAGTGGAATTGTTTGATGTGTGGGGAATTGATTTCATGGGACCTTTCCCACCATCCAACAGTTGCCAATACATTCTAGTGGCTGTTGATTATGTCTCAAAGTGGGTGGAGGCAATAGCTTGTGCTAACAATGATGCAAAAATTGTGATTAAATTTCTTCAAAAACATATTTTTACAAGATTTGGTACCCCAGGGCACTCATTTGTGATGAGGGTACCCATTTTGTAAATAAAATGTTGCAAGGAGTTCTTGAAAAATACAATGTTAGGCACAGAATAGCTACTGCATACCATCCACAAACCAATGAACTGGTTGAGTTCTCTAACATGGAAATCAAGGGAATTTTAGAAAAAGTGGTAAAACCAACCAGGAAAGACTGGGCTTTTAAATTAGATGATGTTTTATAGGCATACAGAACTGCTTTCAAAATACCAATTGGTATGTCCCCATATATGCTAGTCTTTGGAAAAGCTTGCCATCTCCCTTTGGAGCTTGAGTATAAAGCATATTGGGCTATCAAAGAGCTAAATATGTCTTTAGATGAGGCTGGAAACAAAAGAAAGTTACCACTCTGTGAAATGGAAGAGCATAGGAACATGTCCTATGAGAATGCCAAACTCTATAAAGAGAAGACAAAAACTGGCATGACCAAAGAATCCAACCCAGAGAGTTTAAAGAAGGACAACAGGTCCTTTTATTCAATTCTAGACTGAGACTGTTTCCAGGAAAACTCAATAGTAGATGGTCTGGTCCTTTTACAATCCACAAAGTGTATCCCTATGGGGCTATAGACTTGATAAACCCTGAAAACAACAACATCTTCAAAGTGAATGGTCAGAGAGTGAAACTGTACCATAATGCTGTAGCATTCCTAGAGCATTGCTCTGTGAGCTAGGGTACACTTTGTTAACAACTTCATAAAAAGCCATGGACTCTTTCTAGTCCATAAATGTTTGTAAATATCCTTTTATTTTAAATTTCTAGTTTAAATTTACTGCTTTGTAGGAAGTTACCTTTTTAGGTTAAAAAGACAGGCATTGGATGTTGTAGCATCATTTCCGCATCCAAATCCTAGCTTTTTGAAAGGGAAATTTTTGAAAAATCTGAAGGTGGGCCCTGTTACTATGTTTGGAAAGAAAAAAAGGGAGAAAGGTACAGATTGCAGAAGCATGCCTTAAGACCATACCTTTTGAAAAACTCTGTTTTTTTCCAAAATGATTGTACTTGCTAAAAGGGGTGCGTCTTTGTCCACCCATGCTTGTACTTTCACCATAAAAGTCTTGGTTTTGTTTACTTTTCTGGTCATAACCGTACATTTAAGGAGAGAAGAAAAAAAGGGGTTTTCTCCTTTCTCCTTTAATAAACCTTTTAACTTCCCAACTTCAAAACCCGCTTTTCTCTTTCTCCTTTAAGAAAACCGACGTCTTCAACCTCCTCTCTTTTCACTCTGTTTTTTTTAAATTCTCTGCATTCCACCAAAAATCGACCCCCATGGCTAGAGTCAAGAGACCTGCAATACGTGATGATATTGTAAGAAGAAGCAACCGAGGAAGGAGATGAGGGCTGAATTGAAAGCTGTCAAGACATGGACTAGATCAAGGACTGGAGAGGGGATCAAAAAGGTGTTGGCCAGACTGAACAAGTTCAAGGCTGAAAATAGAAGGCTTGCAAGAGAGAATGAGGAGTTGAGGGCAGAAAGAGACAATCTGCTGAAAGAGAAGAAGTTGCAGGTGGATGCTGCAGCAATAGAAGCAACTGCAGCAGAGAAGAGAGCAATGGAGTAGGGCAGGTTCTAATCACATTCCTTAGTCTCCAATTTTAATTTTTGTTTTTGAGCATGGGATAACTTTGTCATTTTAGGTTTATTTTCTTTTGCAAGATTGCATATTAGGTATATCATGCTTATTACATTCATAGCCTTCATAAATCTTTGCAACCATGATTTTACCTAAGTTTTGTGTTCTAGATTAGAACTAGCATCTTTCTTCTTGGGACACAATTTGACTCACACAACCTATACACATTTAAGGAATGATCTAGGCCTTCTTTTCATATTCCAAAAAGCTACTTGTAGCTTTTTTACACCTATGAACTTCAATGTTACAATGAGGACAGTGTAAATGATAAATTTGAGGGTGGGAAGGTTACACCTTAAAGCATGAAAAGATCAATCAAAAGAACAAAAGCTCTAACCTGATTTGCATAATACATAAGATACCAAAAATGTCCGATAGGGGCAAGGTACCAAATGTCAACAAGAAAGAGCATAAAATGCCAAAATTTGAAATTTTTTGTTGAAATTGTTGAGGGAAAAGGCTTGGTGAGAAAAGAAATTGTTTTCATCCAGGCCATAGATAGTACATACCTTAGCATCAGAATCAGAGGATTTTGACTTTTCCCAGCTGTCTGAGCCATGCCATTAGGTGATGAGTCAGAGACCCAATTTTCCTACTCTTCTACAATAATTCTTTCTTTAAGATTGTACTTGTATTTGTTCTTGTAGTAGTATTGATCTTTGACTAATCGTCCTTTCTAGTAGGCAGAGAAGTGATCGAACTTGCCACATCTAAAACATATACCATCATTCTGGTTTGGAGGATTCATAGCTGCCTCTTTCTTTGGATTTTCTCTAGGTATGAACTTAGGTGGTGCTTGTATCTGCCTCTGGCCCTCAAAGTAAACCCGCTTCTGGTAACCACCTATATCTCTTCCTTTCCCTCTCTCATACGTCTTCCTTCCAAACTTATTTGAGAACTGTTGGTGATAAAGGCCAATGATTGAGAACATGAACTTGAATCATTATCATCATTGTCAGACTCACATAGCCCAACTTCCTCATCATTCTCGGCCACCCTGGATTTCTTTCCTCTACCCTTTCACTTTCTCTGGTCGACCTATCCCTGATTGACCTTTCTTTGGTTTCAGTATTTTAGGTCTCTCTACCAGAGGTATGTTTTCCTTTAGACTCAAAGATCATGGCCATAGGTCCACCAATAGTTGTTTTCTTTCTTGCACACGTCTTTCTCCTGTGCATCTAAGGTACCATATACGACATGAAGTGTCCAGACTTCAAGATTTGGTTGGCTCGAAGAGACATTGACAGTTGTTGTCATCCATCGTTCAGACTCATCAAAAACAGTACATTGTTCTCATCTTGAATGTGATGAACCTCGCACTTCCTACACCTGTTGATCACTTTGTTAAACTTGTGATATGTTTGTTGCAAGGTTTCATCAGGCAAAGCAACAAAATTGTTATATTCATTAATACATTAAGATCTACGATTGTTTTGAGTCTTAATCCCCCTTCTAAATGATTAAGCAATTGATCCCATATAGCCTTAGCATTTTTGCATGAATCCAATGATTGGAACATGTCATTTGGGATTGTAATTGATATGCATTATTTATTTAATGCATAAAAACCCTTTTTTATCATTTTAGTTAGATTCTTTATTTTTATCCCAACATTTGAGTCCTTTTTCTTACTTATTTTCACCCTTTGTTTCATGGAGCTAAGATTGTGATTTACCTGTCTTTTACTGCTTTAGGAAGGTTAATTACTGTTTATATGGTGTAGTTTAGGTCCAATGCTATAGCATTGAGGAGCAGCATTGTGGAATGGAGAAATGATGTGGAAAAGACTTTTTGGGAAGCTGACTTTTGGGCATGTTCAGCCACGCATCAGAAGAATGAAATGGAATTATGTGTCTATCTTTTGAACATTTAGATAACTTGTAAGGCATGAAGTGCCATCATGATGTTTACTTTTTTAAATAGTGTAGTTGGTAAATGACTTTATGTATTTTGCATGCTTGCCTTCTCTCCTAGTTGCTATATATAGGAGGGTTGTGCTTTGTATTTCAGTAGACAACTTGTGGATCAGTTCTCACAGCTGATTTGCAGAACTCAAATTTAATTATATGCATTTCTACTTTATGTTCTTCATCTTGTTCATGTTCTTCATATCATCTATGAGTTAGTGCAGCATTGCTGCAATAACTTAGTCTTTTAATTCTTGTACTTTACTTTCTTATCATTTATATTAAAGTAATTTATATTTCTGTCTTTAAATTATGTATTTCATTTCTATAATTTACATTTCTTGTCATTTACATTCATGTATGAGTAGCTAGGTTCAATAGCTTGTGTGTGAGATTAAAGGGTGAGGTTTTAAACATAATGAAAAGTGGACATCATTTCTCAATAATGATGTTCACCATTTCATGTTAAGTTTTATAAAAGATCAAGTTACTTCAGGACAGTTGATCACTTTGAAAGTGTTAAAGTGCCATGGCCTCAGAGATGAGTCATTGATATGCACGTCAATCCGAATGACAAAGGAAGTAGGCTTGAGAGAGCTACTGACAAAGAGATTTGTCATCTCTGTTCTTTCTAGTTGATTTTGCCCGATAAGTTGGTCATCAGTCTTGATGGTAACATTGTAGAGTGCGAGTCAGAGATGATCCACTTAGAACACGTCAACTTAACTGATATGGGAATCAGCTCGAGAGAGTGATTTTTAACAAAGAGATTTGTTTATCCACATACTTGGAAGGCTTCATTTTGCTATTGATAGTTCTGACACAACGCCAGAGATGGGTTGATTGACAGTTAGATCAGTAGTGAATTGCTGAAAACCCGAGAGGGCATCCTGAAAAGTAGATGGTGAACTTAACTCTTAAGAGACAAATGTTGTAGCATTGCTACAACATTGGTCTGCTGGAATTTATATTTAGACTTTACCCTAACATCTTATACCCTTGCTTTCTTTATAAATTGTTCAATATAATCTGTGATAACTCCATACACAAAAATTGTTAGCTCCAATCCTTCTGTTAATAGAAGTATTGAAAAATAGGCTAAGTATAGAAGCCTTCGACAGAGGCTCTGCTGAGTAGCCGAGTAACCGAGAAGACAGAAGTCTTCGACAGAGGATCTGCCGGGTTAGCCAAGAAGACCGAAGTGAAGAAGCAACATAAGACTCTTTAAAGCGGACAAGGCCACAGAGCTTCTGTCATACTTGACAGAGCCGCTGTGGTAAAAAGAAGATCCACGCAAAAGATCTAAACAAGGACAAACGTGCTTCTTACAATATCTGCCATTCGAAGGTTCTGAAGATCATTCAGACAAGGCGTGACCTGACAACTCCACGTGTCAAACTCTGATAGGTTTCAGCCTAAAGCAGAATACGGAGCATTTAATGAACGTTGTATCTGCAACAGTTCCAGAATAGTGTTTTGTACCTTCCAGCAACTGTTCAAAGCAGTGTCTTAGTACCTACCATCCTTAGTATCTAGATCTTGTCCCCTTAAGAAGTACTATAAATAGAAGGTTCATATGAGCTCTTCTATTAAGCTTTGCACGACACACACACCTTTAGAGCAGATTCTTATCAAACCTTTCGGTGTTCTTGGTGTTCTTATTATATCAAATACAGTGAATCATTGAGCTATTTATCTGTGTTATTTACACTTCATATATTTGATATTGTGTGTTATTCTACCTCATTATATCTGTTAGTTCGTTAAAACGCTTCCGCATTATATATTGTTTGAATAAATTAGATAGAATCATCACGGTTAAGCAAAACAGGAACCAATAATTGGTATCAGAGCGATTCTTGATTTTCTATATCAAGAGATCCTCACTTACAATTATTTTTGGTAGAAACTTGGACTTTTAACCTATTTTCATATCTTTCTAAACAGCATCTGTTTTTCTGCCATTCTCGACCTGTTTCGACTTTGGTAAACTTACATAATCTGTTTCTTCGGTTAAATCTCCATTTTAGTGCATTGTTCAAAGGTTTTAAAGCTTATAAAAATCATTAGAAACATCCACTTCATTCTCTGAAGGTTTACTATTCATATCCTATTTTTCTTGATTTCTCAAACCCTTTCAAAATGACAAACACAAACAACTTCTTCACCGCTGGTTCTTTAACCAAACCACCCACACTACTCAGAGATGAGTACCCTCAATGGAAGAAACGAATGATTCACTTCTTCGAGGGTACTGACAAAGAACTCATGTACTATATCAACAATCCTCCTTTCGTACCAATGATCACAGTACCCCGTGTACCTACCACAGACGACACTCCTGAAATCCCTGAGCACACGAAACCAAAGACCAAGGACAAGTGGTCAGATCCTGATTGGGCAAAATATGAAGTTGCTCAGAAGACTAAGAGACTTCTTATAATGGCCATAGCCAATGACCTTTTCCAATCCTTAGATGCGTGTGAATCTGCATACGATCTGTGGAAGGAACTGGATAAACAACTGGAGGGTGGGGCCAAAACTCAGAAGAACCGCAGAGCCCAATGCATCAACGAGTACTACGCATTCAAAGCACTGCCGACAGAACCTCTGCAGACAACATATGATCGGTTCAACTCTCTAATCAACAAGTGCAAGAAGTTCGGAATCCACAGAACTTCTGAGGAAAACAATGTCATGTTCTGTTAGCTTCAATCCTCCTAATCATAGAAGTATTTAGAAGTAGTGAAAAATAGGCTAAGTGAAGAAAGCCTCTTACAGAGGCTCTGCCGGACTTACCGAGGGCTCAAGATCAAGAATCTACAGAAGCTAAAAAGGCGCGCTACAGAAGCTCTGTCATACGCGCAAAGAAGATCAATAACTCGGAATCCGGGGAAGACTGCTCCACAGAGGACCAGACCGCAGAACCTCTGTAACTTATTACAGAGCCTCTGTGGTCCTCACTGAAAGACTTGAAGATATTTATAATATCTTGCTACTGTTACAGGACCCGTTCATCAACTTGCATGGTAGCATGCCCTGTCCAACGTCGACGTGTCAAACTCTGATTGGACTCAATAGGGCTTAGTACATAATAGACGTCTGCTGCATTAAATGCAATACAACACGTCTTACTATTCATGCTGCTCTTGCAACTGTTCACGACATCCGTTCAATTATTCATCAGTACCGTCTGAATAGTAGCATATGCTTTATGGTCCCCTTTAGAGTAGTATATAAGGAAGACTCATGTTGAGTTCTTCCTTATCACTTATCAATTATCAATCATCAAACACACATAAATCGACCATCATAAGAACACAAAAAGCTTATTCACCTTAAGAGTCATATCTATTTTGAAGCTTTTCTTACTCATTGTTCTTACACCTGTTCTTAATATATATTCAATAAACTTTGAAATATTATTTCTTGTTCATTGTTTATTTATATTTTGATCTAAATCTATCAAACTTATCTGTTAGTTCTTCAAATACGCTTCCGCATCAAACATTAACTTGAACTAATAGATCTGATAATCTTGTTTAAAGCAAAACGGGAACCAACAATTGGTATCAGAGCAAAGCTTGATTTTCAATATCAAGTGATCCTCGTTTTACAAATTCTTTTGATAGATTATTTTCTCTCTTCATCACCAGATTTCTGGATATTAGTTGTACCTAGAAAAACTTTCAGATCTTCATACTCATAAATCCTCCATCAGATTATCCTTTTCTCAAAATGACAAATACCAATAACTTTTTTACTGCTGGCTCATTAACTAAACCTTCTACTCTTCTTAGAGATGAGTATCCTCAATGGAAAATAAGAATGGTTCATTTTTTTGAGGGTACTGAAAAAAATCTCAAACAATATCTTTATAATCTTCCTCCGGTTCCTATGATAACTATGCCACGTGTACCAGCTACTGACGAATCTCTTGAAATCCCTGAACATAAGAAACCTAAGCCGAAAGTAGACTGGTCAGATGAAGATAAGGCAGAAGATGAAGTTGCACAGAAAACGAAAAGAATATTAATCATGGCTATCCCCAACGAAATATTTCAATCTTTAGATGCATGCGAAACAACGCACGATCTTTGGAAAGAATTAGAAAGACAACTGGAAGGGGGTGCTAAAACACAGAAGAACCGAAGGGCACAATACATAAACGAATATCATGCTTTCAGAGCCTCTGCAACAGAATCGCTGCAAACAACATACGATCGGTTCAACTCTCTCATAAACAAATGCAGAAAGTCTGGTATTCACAGAACCACGGAAGAAAATAACGTCATGTTTCTAAAGAGCCTGAACGATGAGTGGCTTCAGTTGTCTATGTCTTTACAAACAAATCAAGATCTAGACTCCTGGACACTCTCTGAACTCTATGGAACACTAGCCGCACAAGAGCCTCAAATAGCTCAAGCTAAAACACTAACCATTGTACCATACGCATTGGTTAGTAAATCTACAGAGGCTACGGACAGACCAAGAAATGAGAGATCTACAGAGGAGAAAAAGAAGGAGAAAAAGAAGATGGTAATGATTGATAGCGAAGAAGACGAGCTGAAAGATGAAGAAATAACTCTTGCGTCATTAGCTAAATCAATGGCTCTATTGACAAGAGAATTTAGATATAACCAAAGGAATTCTGGTAGAAGAGATGATGGTAGAAGAGATGATGATAGAAGAGATGAAGGAAGAAGAGAAGAATCAAGTGACCGACAGAGGTCAGACTACAGAAATGATGACCAACAGAGGTCGAGCGAAAGAAGCTACAGAGGAAATGACCGACAGAGATCAGATGACAAGGTAGGCCACACCCAAGAATGCTACAAATGTGGTAAGCCTGGTCATTACGCAAACGAATGCAGAACAGAGAAAGGTGGAGACCAACAGAAGTCCGAAGATCGAACTGGAAACACCTCCCAAGGTTGTTTCAACTGCGGCAAGCCAGGTCATTTCGCTAAAGAATGCAGAAGTAGACAAAATCGCCCACAGAAGGACTCAACTTTTTACAAAAAGAAGGCTGAGTATTATGCGCAAAAATCCCTAATGGCGAACAAAGGGCATTCTGAGGCAATCAAGGAGGACTTCGAGTCAGACTCTACCTCTGACGATTAATTCCCCACAAATGCCCTGTTCTGTGGCATGGCAGAAGTTGACTCCGGCACTGACACTGAGGTATCCATTTCAAACTCTACCTCAAATATTAATACTGTAGATGATGATTTATTTGAACTTAACAATGAACTGAAAGAAGTAAATAAAAGCATTCAGAAAAGGCTGACCTTTAATGAGAGAGAAGTAAGGCTTCTCACTCAAGAAAAGGCCAAAATCTTTGAAGAAAAAGAAAAAATCGAAAAATATTGGAGCAAAAACGTAGATCCTTTAAAAAGACAAATTTCTGATCTAACCTATGCTTTAAAAATCAAAACAAAAGAACTTTCAGTTTCAAGAAGTGAAACAACAGACATAAGAGCTCTCAAAGAATACTTTCAAAAGGAAAGAGAGGTACTTTGGCAAGATCTTTTAAGAAGAGAAGTTTTACTTAAAAACTATAAAGATGCACAGAAGGTGTATGAAAAAGTAAACTCTCAAATAGCAAGACGAGGTATAGGGTACAGTGATATTACCTTAGGAGTTGAAAATAAACAACTAAAACCTCTGTCTTCTCTATTTGTTTTGGGAAAAACTAACAAACCAAACTTTCCAAACTTACTTTCTGTAAGTAAAAGGGTTAAAATCTCTGCAGAACCTCACTTGAGGAAACATACGAAGATGATAAATGTATGGTTTGAAAACACAGATTCATCATCTTCAACCTCTGTCAATAGAGGAATCAAACAAAAGAAATATCTGAAAACACAAGATCAGATTGGTATCTTTAAGTTTGGTAAACCAGTGACTCAAACACAGGTCGCTTTTGTCTGCATAATGAACGATGAAAAGAAATTATCAGCAGAAGCTCCTGAGTTTAAACCCATTTTTTCAGAAGAAAAACTTAAAAAATCTATTGAAGAAGAAATTTTGGAAGTTTTGAAATCAAATGTTTTAGAAAATCTCAGTACATCTTCTATAAATCAAATTCTCGCTGAAAAGATCTCATCAGATACCTCTGCCTTCTATGAAAGTCATTCTACAGAGGAAGAAAGCTCGTACGATACATGCTCAGAAAATCCAACCTCTGTCGAAAGAGATGACTCAACCTCTGTATATGAGGACGATTCAACCTCTGACGACTCAGAGACTGATTCTAAGTCGGGGATAATTCACTATGACACAGAGGATGTTAAAATCTCCTCTGAAGTTCTTAACAGAACTATTTCTCCAAAAGAAAAAATCACAGAGATACGTATCTGCCCAGATTTTCTGAACATATATTTAAAAGTCAAAACCTCTGCTGAGCTTGATATGTTAAAGAAGACCTTTGTAGATCCTAAAAGTTCAAAATTTTCAAAACCTTTAAGGAAAATTAAAGAGAATCCCACTTGGCAACAAAAGGGAAAATGGCCTGAAGCTAACAAATACTTTTCCTCTGTGACAGTGAAGAAAAATGTTCACCACAGAAGAGAGTCACAGAAGGCAGGAACTAAACAAGACTTTTGCAAACAACATTCTAGTATTCATAGATCTTCTTGTAATAGGAAATCTAATGTAAAGAAAGAGTGTAATGCCTCTGTGGCTCAGTTCAATGAATTCAATGAAAAGTTCAAACGAATCACGTCTCATATTCAATACTGTCATTGTTTTGATCTTATGTTCAAATTGAATAAACACTTCTCAAGTCCAGATTGCTTACTCTCCACTAAAATTCAAACTCCAAAGTCAAAACCTCGAGAGAAACAATCTGATCTTTCTACAAAGGATAAAATGTATTTCAAGAATGCTAAGGCAAACTTTAAAAATTCTAACAATATTGGACCCATATGGTTATGGGTACCTAAGTCTCTGTGATTGTCTTGCAGAAGCAACATGTGGCAATTTGGTATCTTGACTCCGGATGCTCAAGGCACATGACTGGCGACAGAAGATTACTATCCACATACAAAGAAACACACGATGGTGGATCTGTAACTTTTGGAGACAACAAGAAGGGACACATCAAAGGCTATGGAGTCATACAGAAAGAAAATATCTTTGTATACAAAGTTGCATATGTGAATGGCCTCAAACACAACCTACTAAGTGTAAGTCAACTCTGTGATACAGGATTCGATGTGTTATTCAAAAGAACTTTCTGCTCTCTACAAAGTGAAAACACAGGAATGGAACTTCTGCGAGCTGAAAGAAGAGGTGATCTATATCTAATGAATTTTACTTCAAAATCCAAGGACAAAGTTTGCCTCGTAGCCTGCAAAAGTGAAGAAGCGTGGTTGTGGCACAACAGGTTATGTCACTTAAACTTTCACACCCTGGATAAACTAGTAAAACTCGATCTAGTTAAAGGTTTGCCAAATGTTAAATTCAATAAGGATCAATTGTGTTCGGCCTGTGAAATGGGAAAACACAGAAGGGCTTCCCACAAAGGAAAAACAGACGTATCTTGCACTAGGCATCTGTACATGCTTCATGTCGACCTCTGCGGTCCCATTGCTATACAGAGCCTAGGTGGCAAGAAATACATACTTGTCCTAATTGATGAGTATTCACGTTTCACATGGGTTGAATTTATTAGAAAGAAATCAGATGTTCCAATTATACTGATAAATCTAATGAAAAGAATTCAAGTTCTTTATGATTGCAGAATACAGAAGTTAAGAAGTGACAATGGCACAAAATTTAAAAACTGTGTCATTGAAGCCTATCTTTCTACAGAAGGAATATCACAGAACTTCTCTGCCGCTCGAACTCCACAACAGAACGGTGTAGTCGAAAGAAAGAATCGAACACTTGTGGAGGCCGCAAGAACTATGCTATCTGCATGCGGATTATCAATGAACTTTTGGGCAGAAGCAATTTCTACTGCGTGTTATACACAGAATCGTTCAACCATTGTGAAAAGACAACTCAAGATGCCTTACGAATTACTTCACAAAAGGCGGCCAAACATCAAGTTTTTCCATGTATTCGGATGCAAATGCTTTGTTTTAAACGACAGAGATTCGAGAGGAAAATTTGAAGTAAAAGCTGATGAAGGCAAATTCATTGGATATTCTGCCACTTCCAAAGCCTACAGAACCTTCCTTACAAAGTCTCGCAAGATTGTAGAAAGCATTAATGTTTCTTTTGATGATTCATTCCAAATGACTTCTGAACAAATCAGTTCAGAACTCGGAATTAAAGGGAAATCCTCTGAAATCTCAAAAACAAAAGAAGATTTGGATCTTCTATTTTTAGAGATGTTCAACAATGACATTGATCCTTCTGTTGGAACCATCAGAATTTCTGAAGAACCATCCTCTGTCGGACAAAATCCTACATGTATGACTCTAACAGGTCCAAATAATGCTTCATCTTCTTCTATAAATACTACAGATGCAATTGCCGAAGAAGAACATGCAGAAGATGAAACATCAAGAAAAACGACCACAGAAGTTGCTGAAAAACAAACTCCACAATCCACAGAAGAACCAATTACAGAGGAAATCGAGGACCAAGACTATACGTCCTCAGAGGAACAAACCCCACCACCACTCATACCAATATTTCCACAAACGGTAGAATCAACTACCAAGGCACGAAGAACGACAGAGGCTACACAAGAAGAAACACAAGAAGCCGCTGACGAAAGGTTCGAGGACATTGATGATCATCTTCCACGCACAACTCAGTGGACAAAAAGCCATCCTCCAAGCCAAATAATCGGAGAGCCTTCTGACTCAGTAAAAACCAGGTCTGCCACTGCTAATTTTTGTTTTTTTACTAACTTTATCAGTGTGATAGAACCAAAGAAGATTTCTGAAGCCCTAGATGACCCAAATTGGGTAGACGCCATGCAAGAAGAACTTCTGCAGTTTGAGCGTAACAAAGTATGGACTTTAGTACCACTGCCACGAGGGAAACAGGCCATTGGGACTAAATGGGTCCACAGAAACAAGAAGGATGAAGATGGAGTGGTCATCAGAAACAAAGCAAGATTAGTAGCAAAGGGATAAAGACAAGAAGAAGGCATAGACTACGATGAGACTTTTGCCCCTGTCGCACGACTCGAAGCAATAAGAATATTCTTAGCCTTCGCAGCCCACAGAGGTTTTAAAGTCTATCAGATGGACGTAAAATCAGCTTTTCTAAACGGTGAAATCCAAGAAGAGGTTTACGTAAATCAGCCACCAGGGTTTGAAAGCTCAAAGTTTCCAAGGCATGTATACTACCTTGAAAAGGCTCTATACGGACTGAAACAGGCTCCAAGAGCATGGTACGAACGACTTTCTACCTTCCTTCTAGTCAATGGCTACAACAGAGGTACAACAGATACTACCTTATTCTATAAACATAAAAAGGGTGAGATAATGCTTGTACAAATCTATGTGGATGACATAATTTTCGGGTCTACTAATTCAGAAGAGTGTAAAAGTTTTGAAAAACTCATGCAGAGTGAGTTTGAAATGAGTATGATGGGAGAATTAACATTCTTCCTCGGACTTCAAGTTAAAAAAACTTCAGAGGGAATTTTTATAAATCAAGCCAAATATGTCTCTGACATTCTTTTCAAGTATAGCCTCTCTGATACCTCTGCAATGAAAACTCCAATGGCCACTGGAAATAAGTTATCCTTAGATCCAGATGGCATCTCTGTAGAATGCACTCTCTACATAGGCATGATTGGATCTCTGTTATACTTAACAGCAAGCAGACCTGACATCATGCATGCCACATGTCTTTGTGCACGTTATCAAGCTAATCCTAAGAAATCACATTATGATGCGGTGAAGAGAATCTTTAGATACCTAAAGGGGACCAAAAATCTCGGTATCTGGTATCCACAGAACTCTGGTTTTAGTCTTAAAGCTTATACAGATTCAGACTATGGAGGATGCATGCTCGACAGAAAGAGTACCTCTGGGAGTTGCCAATTACTAGGTGGTAAACTAGTCAATTGGACCTCCAAAAAGCAGAATTGTGTCTCAACATCCACTGCAGAAGCTGAATACGTTGCTGCTGCTAGTTGTTGTTCTCAGGTTCTATGGATGAAAACTCAACTAAAAGACTACGGCCACATCCTATTCAAAATACCCATCTTCTGGGATTCCAAAAGTGCCATTGCTATCTCTGCCAATCCTGTGCAACACTCGAAAACCAAGCATATCGATATAAGGTACCATTTCTTGAAACATCATGTTGAATACGGTACAATTGAAATGCATTTCGTGCCAACAGAATATCAACTCGCTGACTTATTCACCAAAGCACTAGACGAGAAAAGATTCAATTTCTTGGTGGGTAAGTTTGGAATGATAAACATGGTGTGACAATCCTCTGTAAGTATAGCTTTATCTTCTGTAAATATGTACAAATTTCCTTTATTTTTGCTTTAAGTTAATTTATTTCTGTTTGTAAGTTCTCAATCTTAAATAGTTCTTAAAATCACAGAGCTTCTGTAAGTCAACTCAGAACCTCTGACGACCCCTACAGAACCTCTGGAAAACATGACCTATGTTCTATGCAAAACTTATCATTCTTTGATCCAAGCATAGGTCAAGGGGGAGCAAAAGGAAATTACTTGATCTACAGAGGTGATTAGATCAAGGGGGAGCAGAAGGGAACCCTGAAATGATCTACAGAGATAAAACTTTGGACAAGAATTGTCAAATATGTCCTAAATATACTGTGAATAACATTTCAAAAATCAAAAGCTCAAAAAGTTTCACAAAATTCGAATTAGGAGAAATTTAAGGTCATAGAGCTTCTGCTGAGCTCAACAGAGGTTCTGCAAGAAATATGCTCTGTGATCGCAAATTAACCCTCTGTCGATCTTTTGGATTGTTATCTCGGAAACCGAAAACACAAACCATGACCTTCTCGAACAAACCGTTTTTTTTAACAGTTTTCTCGGACACAAACTTTCAAATATGCCCGAAAAACATCTCTTAAACCAAATCAAAAATTGGATGATCAAAAATTTTAATAAAATTTTTGTTATGAGATTTTTTCCCTCATAGAGCTTCTGCTGGCCCTCACAGAACTTCTGCAAGTTCCAACAGAGCCATAAAACCTCTGCGAAGCAAATTTCTTGACAAAAATCCGATTTTATCCTCTCCAATGCCTTTACAAATGTTTTGGTTAAAGAAAAACCCCACAGAAGTCATGATAACAATGAGATATATGAAAGGGATAAACAACAAATATTTTCAAGATCACAGAGCTTCTGTAAGGTACAGAAGTTCTGTAGTAATAACGGTTACTTTTACTGAGAATAAATTTCATATGGCTAAGAATAACCCCACGCGCCTAGCATTAATGGGCCGCGCACGACGTCCTGTCATTTTCTGACATGGCCTACGTGTCGCATTTTCATTGGGCTTACATGAAACGTTTTCTTTGGAAAGTTGAACCTGCCGTTCTAACTCGAGTACGGATTCCAAATTTTAATCCATTGCCATATATTTTACTCTTTCGAATTCTACCGTTTTACCCCCCTATAAAAACCAAGCTTACCCTCTCATAAACCTTTTACAAACTCTCATTCTTCTCCGGCGAAACCCTGCAAAAACCTGCAAGTTTCTTATTCTCAGTATCAAATGGCTTCATCTTCTCAAGCTATCTCCCCTGCACACTCTCCGGCGACCTCACCAGAACATTCACCGGATCATTCTGAACATTCAGAAAACCCCAACCCTGCCCAGAACATTGAACTAGAAGATTCCGGCGACTCAGCAGACTTTGCTCCTACAACACATCTGCAAAACGTCATAGCTAAGGATCACTTCGAAAAGGTACTACCAATCAAATCCAACAACTGCTATTTGGTCCCCTCACCCACTGCTTTCGGCGAAGCCCACGCCATTCTTCTGAACATAATGGAAAATCACATCCTCTTCCCTCTACTCTCAAGAACCCCATAGAAAATACCAGTCAGATATCTGAACCAGTTTTGGCAGAGCTGCCGATTTGATAAAGACGACTCTATTATCAAAGGGTACATTTCAAGACCTGACAAATCTGAACATCTTGAAATCAAGTTCAACAGAACAATGTTCTCACTTGAGTTCAACCTACCCACGAGGGGTCTTCTTGGTTTGAAGAAATATGCAGAGCAACCAACAGACGAAGAGCTCTGTCGCTTCGTAGAAATGCTTGGGTACAACACACAACTACGGAAGAGAAATGACTTCCGCAGAGGCAGATTACCACTTCTGTGGAACACCTTGTTCTCTATTCTTAACAGATGCCTGACAGGGAAGATAGGCAGCATTGACCAGACCTCGCATCAGATTTTAACCATCATGTATGGGGTGTACTATGATCTTCCACTCGATTATGCGACGATAATGATGCAAGAGATCATCAACACCATCGACAGAAAGAACAACACCAAACGGGTCAAAGAGAACGATCCCAACTTTCTACCACCTCTGCAATTCCAAAGAATATTGGGAGTATTGTTTGAACCTCTGTTGCTGATACAGAAATGGCCAATGGAAGGCCCAATTCCCAAACAGTTCCCAATGAGCAAAAATGTCCCCACTGATCATATAGATGGTTACTCACACTGCAGACCTGTGTCAAAGAAGCTTCTGAAGTATGCCTCGAATAAAACCCTTAAGAAAGAGTATATACGCGAACATAGAACTTCTAAACCGAGTCCTATGACACCCCCGCGTTTAGGTGTCCCCCTAGGAACAATAGTTGCAGAACCTCTTTCCACTCAAGAAGAAAGGATCAGAAATTGGAAAAACACATGGCTATACAACTAAGCTTCATAGCCAAATGTGCAGAACTCATGGGAAAGAAGTCCTCTTCAAAAACCTCTGCATCTACTCCAACAGCAAAGAAAAGAAAAACTGCAGAAGGCACCTCTACAAGCGCTGCAAAAGATCAACCATCACCTCCTCATGCCACAGAAATTGGCTCCTCTGTTCCTCCATCTTCCCCAAAACAGAGGAAGAAAAGAAAATCGAAAATCACAGAGGAAGGGGCACCAAAACCCAAGAGGAGGAAAACCAAAAAGAAGCATGGTAAATCACTTGAAAAGTTGGTTACCATTGCAGAAGAAGAAGAAATCGCAGAAGAAAGAACTGCAGAAGAAGACGCAGAAGAAGGAATGGCAACAGAGGAATATCAATCACCTTATCAATCTCCAGATAGATTTGCTCACCAAGGAGATCTGAACGACTTCCTACAGAACCCTGACATTGCCAACACCTTAAATACAGCAGGGTGGACGGCACAACCTCTCGACCACCACTCCCCAGAAGAACAATATTTCTCCATTTCTGGCATTGACACACATCTGCAAGAAGATGACACAACACCCAAAGATCAAGCAGCTAACACACCTATTATCCTACAGAACCCCTTCATTCAACAAGGATTGGACGTCCACAGAAAGAGTCCAAGCACAGATACAGAAGAAGAAATAGAGGAAATAGACATGTCAGAAGAAGCTATCAAAGAACGGAATCAAAAGAACGCAACAGAGTGGAATAGAGAAAAGGTTAAGGAAATCATAGAGAAAATGGGAGAAAAAGAAAAGGGAAAAGAAAAAGATGCCGAAGTTGAAGAAGGCACAAATCCTTCACCCACTCCCAGTGCAACCCACATATCTAACTCCGCAGGTCTAGCTGCAGAAGGAGTTATTGAAAAAGAGCAGCACAGCTCGATCCAAACCCAACCCAACCATCCAGAAGTCACTCTTTCGACTTCTGCGCCCACAGAAACCGGGGAATCCATTCCTAGGGAGTCTCCTCAGAGAGACTCACCTACAGTTCGTGATCCATCGCCCCAGATCACAACAGAACACCCTACAGAGGAATTCGTTTCCTCTGCCACACACACACAACTAGGGCCAACACTTCTTTCAGAGAGAAGTAGTGAGCACAGAGACGAAGAGACTCTAGACAAGTCTCCTAGTCAACAGAAGGACATTCCAATACCCACCTCTGGAGTGGATTTGGACACTGTTCTTCACAGAACTTCTGTAGAGATCGAAACTCAGGTTTCTTCTCAAGGATCAGAAGGAAATCCTTCCACCCCCATCGTACAAACAAGGGTGAACGAAGGTGACCCAGGAACAGGGACTCACTCTGGAGACGAATGTGTTCCTCCAGAGGTTACACAAGGAACACAAGTATCAAGGGATGAGTTCCAAATCCTTGTCACCTCTGTGAACCAAACAATGAAAGAGTTGCAAAGCTCTTTCAAATCTTTTGCAGAGACAACATCGACGGCTATCCTGAAACTAAACACCAAAATGGACAATCTGTCCACAGAGGTGAAATCTGCCATCTCAGCGATGAAGTCTTCTGCCGAAACTACTGCCAAAGCTACATCCACCTCTGTCGCTCAAGAAATCGGAACAAATGCAACTTCTGCGTTCAAGGACTCTGTCAAAAACTTCCTTGAACAAATGAATACGCAATCCAACAGAACAGAGGGCATTACTCCTACAGATCTACAGAATGCCCTAAAACAAGTACAAGCAGAGGCAATGCGCAACACGACAATGATGCAGCCAAAAGACTACATGACCAGAGCACAGCTAACAGAGCTAGGACAGAACGTCATAAACTAGGTCACAGAATTCATTGTCTCCTTCACAACAGCAAATGCCAACTTTGTCAAGGATTTCAGAAAAAGTGTTGGCAGAATGCATTTTAAAACAGAGGCAGAGCTTGCGACTCTACTTGGCCTCTGTGATGACGTATGTGCAAAGTTGATAGCAGCAGGAGCAGAATTACCGAAGAAAAACAAAGCTTCTTGCAGAGCAGAGGGTAGTTCTGATAAGAGTCAGGATGATTCTGATGATGACCATCCTGGTCTATCAGATAATCCTGAGGGGGAGAATACAAGGGAGAAAGCTACGAGCAGAGGAATACAAACTCCACCAATCGCAGCAGAACCAATCAGTCAAGCCCCTCCAGAACAAACCCAAGATCAACAACAAACTCAACAGACCACAGAGACAAAACCAATCTCTGTGGAATCAAGTCCTGAAGAAACAAATATTCCAGAAGCTGATCAGCAACCCACAGAGGCAACAACCACCCCTGTGGTAATCATTTTAGAAGAAAGTTCTTCAACAGAAAAACCCCCAACCATACCAAGAAGAAAGTCAATTGCCACCAAACCAAAAAGAGCAACGACCTCTGCTTCTGATATTCTGAAAAAGATGCAAAATACAATGACTGATCGAATGTCACAGAGAGAAGAAGAAAGGCACAGGTTCACACTAGCTTTCAAAATGGCAAGAAGATTCGACATACCTCAATCCACAGAAACCGAGCTTACAGAAGAAGTCACCAAAGAACCTCCTACAGAGGTTACAGAGCAAAGAAAGCCAACAGAACCAACGCCACAAAAGTCCTCTAAAAAACAAGTGTCAAAACCTACAGAGGCAACCCCCATCAAGCCAACAGAAGCACCAACCTCCAAACCTACAGAAGAAACAGGTTCTGCACCTCCAAAAGCCAAAGATAAGGGCAAAGCAATACTGACAGAAGAGCCCAAGAAAAAGAAGTAATTGCCCAAGCCTATAGAAAAATTAATGAAAAGCGCGTTTGATACCTTTCAAACTCCAAAGCCTGAAGAAGTTGACTGGGTATGGATTGAAGCCTCTGTCAGACATTCTTCTAACTGGTAGAGCTGCAGAAGTTGTTCAAAAGATGGAGAGTCTCAGAAGACAAGTACCACAACCTGGTCCAACACATGAAGAAATGGAAGAAGTGGTATACAAATACCTCTATAAACAATCCTTTCAGACCAATCATCCTACAGATCATGTGACAGATCCAAGGATCAGAGAAGAATTTGAGAACATCTTCACAAGGACAAATCCAAGAACCAAAGCAGATGTCTTCTCAATCCACAAGATCAAAAAGGTAATCTTCTGCAAATTCTCCTTTACAAGAACCTATCCAAGGGTCAGGTACAATCTTTACAAAGTCAGAAGAGAAGACAATTCAGAAACCACCTTCGCTGATGCTGACCTAAGAAATATCAATCCTTATGATCTACCTGATCTTCTGCAATGGACAAAGGACAACTACAACACAAGGGCAAACACCAGAGCCTATCAAGTGTTGAGAAAAGCGATGAGGGAAAAGCTTCTGCTCTACAGCATGATAGATTTCCAGCTGGGAAAGGATCTTGGTCTCAAACATCTGGATTTACGACCACCAGAGGATCGCTGCCCACCGGACGCCGTACCAAACTCAATCATCACAGAACCACGGTTTGGGTTAGTATTTCAAAACCCACAAGGCGAAGTTAAACTGTTTGTGTGCATGGACTGTCAGAAGTACGCAACTAGTACTCTGAACAAGTTCAGAACAAGCCTTGTAAAATACAGAGGTACAGAGAAAATGGATAGAGATGCTGCAGATACTTTCATCAGAGAGATTGATGCCACAATCCGCCTAAGAGAACTCTGCATCAGTTTCTACAAAGAGATCAGAAGAGTCGGAAGAGACAACAGAAGCTACGACGACTTCAAAGATGCCAAAATCTGATTCTCAGACCTCCAATCCCTGCAAACCAAGTCAAAGTTTATCTTTCATTGTACTTAAATGTAAAATGCCTCTGGCATATTTCTAAATGAAAGAACCTTCGAGGTATTGTTTAACATCTGTCTTATCTAACTTAGCCTAACTAAACTCGAAGTTAAATTTTTTATTTTTCACTACTTAGGGGGAGATTGTTAGCTTCAATCCTCCTAATCATAGAAGTATTTAGAAGTAGTGAAAAATAGGTTAAGTGAAGAAAGCCTCTTACAGAGGCTCTGCCGGACTTACCGAGGGCGCAAGATCAAGAATCTACAGAAGCTAAAAAGGCGCGCTACAGAAGCTCTGTCATACGCGCAAAGAAGATCAATAACTCGGAATCCGGGGAAGACTGCTCCACAGAGGACCAGACCGCAGAACCTCTGTAACTCATTACAGAGCCTCTGTGGTCCTCACTGAAAGACTTGAAGATATTTATAATATCTTGCTACTGTTACAGGACCCGTTCATCAACTTGCATGGTAGCATGCCCTGTCCAACGTCGACGTGTCAAACTCTGATTGGACTCAATAGGGCTTAGTACATAATAGACGTCTGCTGCATTAAATGCAATACAACACGTCTTACTGTTCATGCTGCTCTTGCAACTATTCACGACATCCGTTCAACTATTCATCAGTACCGTCTGAATAGTAGCATATGCTTTATGGTCCCCTTTAGAGTAGTATATAAGGAAGACTCATGTTGAGTTCTTCCTTAGCACTTATCAATTATCAATCATCAAACACACATAAATCGACCATCATAAGAACACAAAAAGCTTATTCACCTTAAGAGTCATATCTATTTTGAAGCTTTTCTTACTCATTGTTCTTACACCTGTTCTTAATATATATTCAGTAAACTTTGAAATATTATTTCCTGTTCATTGTTTATTTATATTTTGATCTAAATCTATCAAACTTATCTGTTAGTTCTTCAAATACGCTTCCGCATCAAACATTAACTTGAACTAATAGATCTGATAATCTTGTTTAAAGCAAAACGGGAACCAACATGTTCCTAAAGAGTCTCAATGATGAATGGCTCCAGTTGTCTATGTCTCTGCAAACAAATCAAGACTTAGACTCCTGGACTCTGTCAGATCTCGATGGAACGTTGGCAGCCCAAGAGCCTCAGATTGCACAAGCAAAAATTCAAATCAGTGCACCTTTTGCGCTGGTTGGTAAGGCTATAGAAGATAAAGAGAAACCGAAAAAGGAGAAAGCAGTGGAAGAAAAGAAAAAGAAAAAGATCTTGATCGTTGATAGTGAAGATGAGGAGGTGGTGGAAGAAGAAGAGACATCAATGGCCTCTATTGCTAAATCGTTAGCCCTTTTGACAAGGGAATTCAACAGAGGTTACCAGAAGAAGTCTGGTAATGAACGCTATGGAAGAGATGATCGAGGAAGAGAAGGGTCAAATGAAAGGAACGACAGAGGTAGCGACCAACAGAGGTCGACTGACAGAGGTGGTGACCGACAGAGGTCAGACGATAAAGTTGGCAACACTCTACAGAACCAAGTATGTTACAACTGTGGTAAGCCAGGTCACTACGCCAATGAATGTAGAACTGAAAGAGGTGGTGACCGATAGAGGTCGGACGACAGAGCTGGAAACGGTTCCCAGAACCAAGGATGTTTTAACTGTGGCAAGTCAGGTCATTATGCCGCTGACTGCAGGAGCAAATCAAACCTGTTAGGTCCATGATCTTCATACAATCCAAGTATTGTGTAACAAGAAGATGAAGAACATTATTGAAAAAGAATTCTAACCTAGAGAGAACACAAAGTGATTAGAGATCTACATCTTGTATTAATGAATTCACTCTTTACAAACTACAAGTAAAGACCTATTTATAGTCTTCATCACTTGCTACAACAATTAAGCATAAGCCCTTTAACACAGCTATTGCTTTACAAAACTTTCTATTATAAAGGACAACTTCGGTGTCCTAACAAAACCGCCCACAGAGGGACTCTGCTTACTACAAAAAGAAAGCAGAGTTTTATGCTCAAAAGTCGCTAATGGTGAATCAGGAGAACTGGCTGTCAGACGAATCATTTGATGAAGGCGACAAAAACGTCTTGTTCAATGGAATGGCAGAGGTCAGCTCATCCGATTCCGATAGTGAGGTATCCACTTCTGACTCTAACCCTAGTCAAGCATAAGCTGATTTGCTCAAACAAAACATTGAATACACAGAACATAAAAAGACCTGCGAAAGTATTCAAAAGAAGCTTACCTTCTTTGAGAGAGAAGCTAGACTTCTCACTCAAGAAAAGGCTAAAATCTTTCAAGAAAAGGAAGAAATTGAAACAAATTGGAACAAACACATAAATCCTTTGAAAGAAAAGATTTCTGAACTTAACTATGCATTAAAAACAAGATCTAAAGAACTAGTGGATGTTGAGACCGACAGAATGAACATTCTAGCTCTTAAACATTATTTTCAAAAGTAAAGAGAAGTCCTCTGTCAAGATTTACTCAGAAGAGATCTTTTAATTAAGAAATACCAAGATGCACAGAAGGTGTATGTAACATCCCGCAAAACGAAACATACATATAACATACATTCCATAACATATTTACAACAAAGTACTTCATCATTCACATTTGGTCCCATCTAAAGTCTGAACATAAAAATTCATTACAACTTGATCCACTTTGAATTACATAGTGATAACTAAATTATAACTACAAAAGCATCTGTAGCATCATGATGATAATCTTCTCCAAAGCTAGCCAACAAGTATTCTAATTACTTGTTCTTACTGGAATCACCACCTGTAATACATAATTTTTAAAACAGAAAATGAGGGTTAGACCTAAGGGTCTAGTGAGTAAATCCCTGACATTTGTAATTCATTCAAAACTCATTTATATAAAACACTATTTATATAAATACAAATACCACACACGTAAGATAATACCAACTAACAATTATTCATCATACCTGTCTCATTCCACCTTATCCCTCCACCAATGGCCAAATCAATTGGTTGTGAGCCAATTTATCACACCGGTCCAAAGCCCGGCCACGTATTATATTTTCATATAATACTCACGTAATTATAATATCCCATTATAATCACTCACGTATGACATATTCATACACTTATCACAATTCATTAATCACATATTGTATTCCAGTAAAATACTCTTTAAAATAGAACTCACCTGATCTTTTAAGCAAGGTCCTTCAAACTTTCTTCAAAATAGATTATCTTTTAACCCAGATCCTTAATATCTGAAACAAATTAAAGCATACATACTCTTTAACACATAAACAGGAAAACCCAACTTTTCGCAACCCACTATTACGAAAAGTTCACTTCTCGCAACCTACAGTTGCGAGTTCCTCACTTTTCGCAACCAACAGATGCGAAAACCTCACTTCTCGCAACCCACAGTTGCGAGTTCCCTACTTTTCGTAACCAACAGATACGAAAACTTAACCATGCGCTTTAGCTGTTTGCGAAAAGTGGACTTTTCGCAACCAAGGCTTGCGAATTCCTACTTTTCGCAAGAACACTGTTCATCGTCTTTTTCAAATAAGTTCAGCTCATTTGCAGGAATCCATCTTTTACCCAGATTTTGCACAGAAGTGTTCTAAACTCTTTTTAACACTCTAATTGTAACTAAAATTTACAACTTCTTCTAAAATTACCTAAACCCACCTCAAATTCCAAAAGAAGCCAAATTCTCATAAAAGAGAGTTTAAATCAGAAAATTACCTCTTTGATGTTACTGCACTAAACACAAAATCCCAGCTGAGTAACTTTAATCTTCTTCTTCTTCTTCGATGGTTCTTCTTCTCTCTCTCTCTCTCTCTCTCTCTCTGCCGTGAACGAATTCACACACACACACACACACTATTTGGGTTTTTGCTTTAATATCTCAAATTGGGATATTCCTATACTTTAAACTACTGAATCGGTTTTGGCTAACAAGGTTTGGGTAAAATACCAAACAAACCCTAAACTTGCTTCACTTGACCAGAACACACCCTTAAGCTTCTATTACACAATAAAAAGTTATCCCTTAATTTCTTAACTCCATATAACGCTACATAAGGACTTATAAAATTCCAATTTTAAATTAGATAAAATACCTGGTTATTACAACATCTCCCCCTTAAAAGAATTCCGTCCCAGAATTCAGTTAAGAGAACAGATGAGGGTATTTGGCTCTCATTTCCGACTCCGATTCCCACGTCGCATCCTGACCTTTATGATGTTTCCACTGAACCTTTACCTGTCTGTTCTCTTTGTTCCACAATACTTTGACTTTGTGATCAACTATAGCTTCCGGTTCCTCCACATAGTTCAACTTTACATCAACCTGGATATCCGGTAGAGAGACTGCCTGGTCTGAAGTCACCAAACATTTCCTAAAATTTGATACATGGAACGCGTTGTGAATCCTGCTTAATTCTGGAGGAAAATCTAGTCGGTAAGCCACTTCCCCAGTTCTTTCTGTAACTGCAAATGGACCAATATACCTCGGACTGAGTTTACCTTGCTTCCCAAAACGTATGACTCCTTTCCAGGGCGATACTTTCAACATTACAAAATCCCCAACCTGAAACTCTAACGATTTCCGACGTCGATCAGCATAGCTTTTCTGTCTGTCTTGAGCTGTTCTCAATTTATCCCGAATCTGGGTAATCTTATCTGCTGTTAACTGTACTATTTCTGGCCCTGCCAATTGCTTCTCCCCCACTTCATTCCAACATAGAGGCGTTCTGCATTTTCTACCATACAATACTTCAAACGGTGCCGCTTGGATGCTAGAATGATAACTGTTGTTGTAGGCGAATTCTATCAAAGGTAAATGTTTATCCCATGATCCCCCAAAATCCACTATACAAGCCCGGAGCATATCTTCTAAAGTCTGGATTGTTCTTTCACTCTGCCCGTCTGTCTGTGGATGATATGTTGTGCTCAACTTTATCTGCGTTCCCATCTCTTTTTGAAAGCTTCTCCAAAATCTAGAAGTAAAACGACTATCTCGATCGGAAATAATCGAGATTGGAATTCCATGTCGAGTTACTATTTCATTAATGTACAATTTAGCTAAACGTTCCAAGGAATCAGTTTCTTTTATCGGCAAGAAGTGAGCAGACTTCGTCAATCTATCCACAATCACCCAAATCGAATCGAATCCCTTTGAAGTTCTAGGCAACTTGGTAATAAAATCAGTAGTGATCCGATCCCATTTCCACATTGGTATATCTAGTCGTTGTAACTGGCCAAACGGTTTCTGATGCTCAATTTTTACTTTCTTGCAGGTAGTACAATCTTCCACATACTTAGCAACACTTCTCTTCATTCCCGGCCACCAATAGAATTGTTTCAAATCTCTTGTTAGTCCCAGATGGCTTACAAGAACAAGAACAGGTATTGTAGAAGGGGGGGGGGGGTTGAATACAATACACAAAAATTTTCACAATTTTAATTCTTTATATTGAAAATCTTTCAACAAGAATTACACATAGAAACTTAAGACTGTTGCGGAAAAGAACAGATAAAATCTATTCTAACAATCTTCACAAAGTAATACTGAAAACTAAATAACTTCTAAAACACAAAGATAGAAAGCTGTAAAGTTTAAAGAGAGAGATGAACAGAATATCTTGAACACATAGATGTCTTCAAGAGATTCAAGGGATTCCAGGTATAACGTCTGCACTTAGAGAGATCACCCAAAAGTCTGCTTTGCAAGAAGTCTTCTTCTTCTTTATATAGTGATAATGGGTGTACCAAGTATTAAATGCTTGGGACACTTGTCATCACCATATTTGTTGACTTCTGAAAAGTTGATCTGTCACTATCACCTTTTCCTTGAAATAAGGTATGGAAACCATGCTGAGGAAGACTTTAGCTGAATATAGATAAAATGACAGATGGTCACTTTTATCTGGCAATAGATATTTTCCCATAATAGCTGATCTTTCTTGATGTGTCTTCCAAGACAAAGTTTCTTGAGACTTGAAATATTTCTTCAAAGAAAGCATTTGACAAACAAGTCCACCGAATTTAAACAAATATCTTCGGTAGAAATCTTGACAAATTTGTTTTGTCACAAAACAAATTTCTTTCTCATTTTGTCTTATTATGTCTCTCATTTTTGTCTTCTTTGCTTCTCAAGTTTTCTTTCAAGAAAAGCACCACCGATGGAAACTTGAGAAACTTTCAAAGATGACATATTTTCCAAGCATTTGTCTTTCAAAGATGACACATCTTCCAAGAAGCATCTTTGAAAACTTTTGTTGACACATCATCCAAGTAAACATCTTTGAGACTTTGTAGGAGTTCCCACCAAATATAGACTTTCAATTGTGGGAACTTCTTGGCCGAAATATAGAAGAATTTCGGTGGAGAGATGTGTCCATCACAATTTCGGTGAACAATGACTTGTATTTTTGTTGAGAAGAATCTTCTATTTTCCACAAGTAGAGAATCTTCAAGCTTGGTTTCGGTTGATCTTCGACTTCACCGAACAGTTGCTATTTTGTACAAGTCATTTAAAGAACCAAACTAAAAATATTCTAAGTAGAGATTTTAGGGAAAACATCGGTGAGTCAATTTCAAATCTTTGGTGACCCAACAATCTCCCCCTATTTGAATTTGAGCTCATTTCTTAGAATATTTAAGAGTAAATAAAATAAAATGCATTTTGACCCTTTTTACTCTTTTTGGGTTCTTTTCACATAGACCATTCTTTTTGTTCTTTTTGATCTTTTTCTTTTTGTATGAGTATGTATCTTTTTTTTTTGTATGAGTGTGTATACTATGTACAGTATTTACAAGTGAGAAGAAAATAAAACAATATAGCTGTACAAATGAATGAAAAAATGGAAGGAAGTATAGACAATATGAACAAAACAAATGTTACTTGTATCTGTGAAGAGGAGAGTTGAAACTTGTGTCTGACTTGAGGATTCTTCATTTTGATCAGCAGCCTGTTGATTTGTTGGAGAACATTATCTTTTAGGCACTTTTGCTTTTCTTCAGATGTTTCAAATCTTCAAGCCATTCACTTGCTCCATGAGATTTCAGCCAAATGAGTCTGTGGTTTCTGGAAAGAGACAAACCCATTATGGTGAGAATCTTTGAGGGAGGTTTGAGATTAAGTGAATGAGCCTCAGGATGTTTCTGTCAATCTGTAGCATTTTATTTCTTTTTCTTGGCATCTTTGGCATCATTATTTGATTTGCTCCCCCTCAGTTGAATCAGCCGGTCTTTGTGTTTCTCCCCCTCAGATAGATCCGTCCGGACTGATAAGCTCCCCCTTGACCGGTCCGCCCGATTTCCTCATTTTTCCGAGTTGGATGCTGAAAACGAGTACTGAGGGTTGATGTTGCTCCCCCTCAGATCAATTCTCCCCCTCAGCGACCGACGGAGGAAAAAAATCAAGAGAAAGTGGAAATCTGCTATAACCATTTTTTTTGAAATCTTTGCCAAAATTGAAGGGTTTTCCACCGAATATTGCTAAATTTTCGGTGGAATTTCGGTAGAGTTTTTTTTTTTTTTTTTTAAGTCTCTACCTTAAAATAATGGGTTCCACCGAAATTTGGCTAATTTCGGTAGAATTTTTTTTTTTTTTGGTAGAAAATTCAAAGGAAAGGGGGTTTGTGGTTTGAGGTTGGAATTGGTGGAAAAGAAATGAAGAAAGAAAATGGAAAGGGAGTTTGAGTGGCTTAAAATGAATAAATGGAGTGACGTCATCAAAAGAGAAAGGTGTCTACCATGGAGGGTCTAGAGAATACACACAGGGGTTGATTGGTGGTATGGCATGGCCACAAAACTATGGTGGGTTTGTATGGTTAGTGTATTTAGAGATGATGGCTCAGCAAAAAGTACTCGAGATCTTTTTAGAGAAGATCTCGGGGGGGGGGGGAAGAGGAGTGCCTCCGCTTGAATGGTTGTTGAACCGGGGAAGCCTTCGAGTGTTCTCTCGATGGCGTGGTTCTAGAATCTGGTGCGGAGGTGTCGGGGGCCTTTCTTTGTATCTTTTTGGTGCCACCCGACTTTACTCTAGGACGGGGAGAAGGGACCACAACTGTTGGAGTGACCTCGGGAATTTCCAGGTGTTGAAACACGGGAATTTCCGCATCACCCCAAAGTAGATCGGGAGATAGGGCAAAAGAGATCATACCTGGTCGTAGAGGGCGATCGGTCGCGAGCGGTTTGACACTGAGAGTTTTAATGCCCACTTGCGGTGAAGACCAATCGTAGGTGAAGTGCGGCGTGGAAGATTTACGTTCGGCATTCAAGAATGATGGGTGGATTTGGTGGCACAAGAATATCGGTGGGTATTGTGTTGAAAAACACAAAAAAAAAGATGTCTTCCAACTAAGAACCATATCCCATGCAAAGAAAAATAGTAAACACATAGTTTGGATGAGCTGGGTCTTCAAAACCAGTAGGTTGTTTCACATAGACTTCCTCTTCAAGTTTCCCATTGAGGAAGGCACTTTTGACATCCATTTGAAAGACTCTGAAATTTCGGTCGGCAATAAAGATTCTTTCGGATTTGGGAACCAATCTCCAAACTTTGTTTCTCTCTAATTGAGAAAGCTCTTCTTGCATGGCAGTGATCCAACAATAAGAGAGAGAGAATTCACATAGAGACAAATATTTCCAACTCCTCTACATTTTTGGACACCTGCTTGTTGATCACCGATGATTTGATCTATGAGGTGATCTTTGGTCCATTTGGTTGTAGGAGGAAAGGTGGTGGAATATTTTGTGTTTAGAATTGATGATGGAGTGGGATCAGAGGTTCAGTGAGAAGGAGGGAGAGAGATTTTCGGTGGAGATGCTCTTTGATATGGTGGTGGCCTTAGAGATGAATAGACTTTGGGAGGTGAGTGTGATTTAAAATCGGAGACAGAAAGTTAGAGACAAAAGAAGAGATATTTTTAAGAGAAGAGCTTTGGGTTTGTTTTTGTCGGCACAAAGAAAGAGAGAAAGGATTATTATTATTATTATATATATACATATTTAAATTTCCACAAGTGGTTATTTAAAATATATATATATATATAATATGAATAATAGGTGGTTGACAAAAGATGGTGGGTGATGATTTGTTAAGATGAAGAAAGAAATGGAGGGATTTTGTAGACTTGAACTTCGGTGTAGAGGTTTAGAAATTAGGAGATGTGTGGATGATGAAGTCATTGGGATGAAAGAAAAGGTGGTGTGTGTGTATTTCGGTGTGTGTGCATGTGTGTGTTTTCGGTGTGTGTGATTTGGTGTGAGGGTTCGGTGGTGAGTTAGAAGAGAGAAGGGAATAGAAAAAGAAATGTAGGTCGTCGGTATGGCGTCGGTAGGGTATGGCGTTTCGGTGGATGGTGGCGTTTGTTGGCATCGGTGGTAGGCAGCTGCTGTCGTCGATCGGCAGCCGTCAAAGAAGAAGAGATGAGGTTCGGTAGTTTGGTGGTCGGTGGTAAGATGGAGGTACTACTTCGGTGGTGAAGAAAAATATGTGAGCTTCGGTGGGGTGTTTATCGGTGGCGATGAATTGTTTCTGTGATTTTCAGCGGCAGAAAGCAAATCGGTGGTGCATATGGTGTGGTGTACTGTCGTTTTGCTTAGGTGAAGAGGGCAGAAAATCTTGGTATTTCGGTAAGGAGAGTTGGTGACGTAAGATGTAATCGGTGTAGAAACAAACAGATTCGGTGGAAAAATTGTTGTAGAATTGTTGTGTAGAAAGAAGAACAAGAACACATTGTCCACCGAATTGTTAAATATTATTCGGTGTAGAAACACATTGTCCACCGAAATAATAATATTAATAATAATCCTTCAATTTCATCCACAAAATGATTGTCCACCGAAATGGAGATTGTTCAATTTGGTGGAAGAAATTAGTAATTAGTTTTATTAAATTATTATTAGTATTATTATTATTATTTTAATATATATATATACACATCGGTGAAACCGAAAGTATGTATATATATACATATTTATAATAATATTAATAATAATAATAATAGTAATAATAATAATAATATAATAATCATAATAATAATTTCAATACCCTAAACCAATGCATCATAACCAACGCCTATTCTTTAGTGGGTAGAGCAGTAAGATGAGAACTGGGAGGCTTTTCAAAAACAAGGAGATCTTGAAGGTTTTGTCAACTTTCTCACATAGAACCATCTGTCCAGCTTAAAATCTGCAATCACAAAGAATTTATTTCCTAGGTACCCATTTGGAGGTGGGTCCTTTTGGGTTAGAAAAAGAATGAAAAGAATTTATATCACTCAGAATAATTCTTTATTTCACACAGTCTTTGGCAAAATGAGAAATATCACCACAGATATAGCATTTTCTATAAAGAGAGTTCCTTTTAGAAACTTGACATTTTTCCTAACTTTTGCTCAAAGATTTTGAAGAGATAACAAAGAATGGGGGTGCATCACATAGAATTCCTATTTCAAAAATTGGGAGTACATAAATCCTTTCTTTTGAATTGGACATTTTGAAACTCACAGATTTAAGAAGAAAATCGGTATGAGAAGTCATAAAGTTATTTTTGGAAAAATTTTGGAGGATTTCTTTTTAAGAAAGAAACAACACCCAGAGACTGGCAAAATAAAATTTCCAAAATTTATGTTTTCAGATGTGATGGCAGAAATTATGGACACATAGCAAAAGAGTTTGAAATAAGAGAATTCATAAAAGATAGATAAAACACATAGTATGTACCTGTGAAGAGTAGAAGAAGCACTTAGCTGATACAAGAGCAGTTGAGGAGTCATTCGCTTTCAGATGTGGGTTCATCTGTCAAATCTTGAGTTTTAGCAGGCAGACCCTTTCCTCTTCTGACAAGTCTTTCATTTCTTTCCTTTTCTCTCTTGTATTTCTCCTTGTATCTTTCAGCCCGGTCAAAATTTGCAGAAGAGGAAGATTGGCTGAAATTTTTGGAAAATCGGTGGGAAGCACTTCTAAGTCTTTCAAGGTTTCTACTTTTACACTCAGAAGCAAAATGACCCTTCTTACCACAGTTAAAACATTCCTCATTAGATTTGTCCAAACAAGAGTGTTTGGAGAGAGAAGAGGAGGATTTTCTACCAAACTTAGATTTTACAGAACGAAGATGAGATTTGGATTTAGAGTACCCATCCAACATGGCCATTTCATCAGATAATTTATCAGCTGAAGTTTCCTCACATTCATCCTTAGCATCACTAAGATATGCTTCCGAATGATCATTGGGATCTTCTTGACTATTATGGTCAGAGTCAGATGGGTAGGTGATTTTTGGAAAACACTTAGTCTTTTTGGAAGAGTCACTTAGGAGAGCTAGAGAAGAGTTCTTTATAAACTTATGCAGTTTCGTCTGCTCATAGTTGAAAAGAGTTCCATAAAGAACAGTCATGGGCATGAACTCAAGGTCCTTGGTAGTTTTGATGCAAGTACATATATTTTCCCAAAAATCTGGAAGACAATCCATGAACTTGCACAAGACTTCCTCATTATCATAGACTCTGCCCAACAACTTAAGATCATTTAAAAGAGAGTTGAAGCGATTGTAGTAGCTAGGAAGAGATTCTCCTTTTTCAAAAGCAAAGAGTTCATAATTTCTAACAAGAGCAATCTTTCTGCTCTTTTTAACTTCATTTGTACCTTCATACAAAACACACAGAGTGGACCACATCTCTTTGGCAGTAGAGAGATTTACCAGAGAGTGGTACACTTCATCAGGAAGAGAGAGAGCAATGATAGTTCTAACTTTAGAATCAAGAGACACAAGTCGTTTTTCCTCATCAGTATATTTCTTAGGATTTTTAAGAATGTAACGACCAGTAGCAGCAGATTTTTCTTCATCAGACGAATCATCAGAATTATCTTTTTCCATGGTTTCTTTACCAGGCCTCTGCGTTTCATAGCGAGCCCAAACTCTGGGGATAATGGGTCCCTCTTTGAGAATGGTTGGATATCTAGTATCCACTCCTTCCATGAATAGCATCATGCGGCTTTTCCACAAGGAGAAGTTGTTAGCATTAAACTTAGGAGGTTTTGAAATGGACCCATTTTCAGAAAAGTTATTTTGAAAAGAGTTTTCAACAGTAGAGGAAGAGGAGGCAGCCATCGCAGATCAAGTTTATGGAATTAAACTTTCCGCTCTGATACCACTTGTTAGTCCCAGATGGCTTACAAGCACAAGAACATGTATTGTAGAAGGGGGGGGGGGGGGGGGTTGAATACAATACACAAAAATTTTCACAATTTTAATTCTTTATATTGAAAATCTTTCAACAAGAATTACACATAGAAACTTAAGACTGTTGCGGAAAAGAACAGATAAAATCTATTCTAACAATCTTCACAAAGTAATACTGAAAACTAAATAACTTCTAAAACACAAAGATAGAAAGCTGTAAAGTTTAAAGAGAGAGATGAACAGAATATCTTGAACACATAGATGTCTTCAAGAGATTCAAGGGATTCCAGGTATAACGTCTGCACTTAGAGAGATCACCCAAAAGTCTGCTTTGCAAGAAGTCTTCTTCTTCTTTATATAGTGATAATGGGTGTACCAAGTATTAAATGCTTGGGACACTTGTCATCACCATATTTGTTGACTTATGAAAAGTTGATCTGTCACTATCACCTTTTCCTTGAAATAAGGTATGGAAACCATGCTGAGGAAGACTTTAGCTGAATATAGATAAAATGACAGATGGTCACTTTTATCTGGCAATAGATATTTTCCCATAATAGCTGATCTTTCTTGATGTGTCTTCCAAGACAAAGTTTCTTGAGACTTGAAATATTTCTTCAAAGAAAGCATTTGACAAACAAGTCCACCGAATTTAAACAAATATCTTCGGTAGAAATCTTGACAAATTTGTTTTGTCACAAAACAAATTTCTTTCTCATTTTGTCTTATTATGTCTCTCATTTTTGTCTTCTTTTGCTTCTCAAGTTTTCTTTCAAGAAAAGCACCACCGATGGAAACTTGAGAAACTTTCAAAGATGACATATTTTCCAAGCATTTGTCTTTCAAAGATGACACATCTTCCAAGAAGCATTTTTGAAAACTTTTGTTGACACATCTTCCAAACATCTTTGAGACTTTGTAGGAGTTCCCACCAAATATAGACTTTCAATTGTGGGAACTTCTTGGCCGAAATATAGAAGAATTTCGGTGGAAAGATGTGTCCATCACAATTTCGGTGAACAATGACTTGTATTTTTGTTGAGAAGAATCTTCTATTTTCCACAAGTAGAGAATCTTCAAGCTTGGTTTCGGTTGATCTTCGACTTCACCAAACAGTTGCTATTTTGTACAAGTCATTTAAAGAACCAAACTAAAAATATTCTAAGTAGAGATTTTAGGGAAAACATCGGTGAGTCAATTTCAAATCTTTGGTGACCCAACATCTCTATACATTTTATTTGTACCTGGGTGAATAGAAAATCGAGATTGATGAGCCTCTTGTAGTACACGATCACGTAATCCACCCAAACGAGGTACCCAAATTCTGTTTCCCATACACAACAACCCACGGTCATCTTTCCCAAGCAGTGCTGATATCCCAACCAACCGTTCTGACTTCAAACTTTCTTCTTGATAAGCATCTATTTGGCATTTCAATAATTCGTCAAAAATATTTGGGAGCAGTTCAGCTCGAAGAGATATTGCTTTTATCGTTCCACCCTTTCTTGACGACTTAGCGCATCTGCCACCACGTTCGCCTTCCCGGGGTGATAAAGGATTTCACAATCATAATCATTTACCAATTCCAACCACCTTCTTTGCCTCATATTCAGTTCCTTCTGATCAAAAAGATGTTGGAGACTCTTATGGTCAGTGAAAATTTGACATTTAGAACCATAAAGATAATGTCTCCAAATCTTCAAGGCAAAAACAACTGCTGCTAGTTCCATATCATGAGTAGGATATTGTCTTTCATGATCCTTCAGTTGACGAGAAGCATAAGCAATCACCTTTCCACGTTGCATAAGTACACATCCCAAACCCAGCTTAGAAGCATCACTATAGACCACAAAATCATCCGAACCTTCTGGCAATGCTAATATCGGCGCGCTGCAGAGTTTCTCCTTCAATATTCTGAATGCCTCGTCCTGTTCTGCCTTCCATTCAAACTTTAAATTCTTCCGAGTCAGCTTGGTTAATGGTGTCGCGATTCGACAAAAGTCTTTTATAAATTTCCGGTAATATCCAGCTAGACCCAGAAAACTACGTACTTCGGTTGCTGTCTTCGGCGGTTCCCATCTTTCAATTGCTTCCACTTTCGCTGGATCGACTTGTATACCCTTCTCTGAAACTACGTGACCCAAAAACTGAACTTCCCGCAACCAGAATTCACATTTAGAGAACTTAGCGTACAACTTTTCTTTCTTCAATAACTCCAAAATCAAACGAAGATGTTTCGCATGATCCTCTTGGGATCGGGAATAAATAAGTATATCATCGATAAACACAATGACAAATTTATCGAGATAAGGCTTACATACCCGATTCATTAGATCCATAAAAGCGGCTGGAGCGTTCGTCAATCCGAAAGGCATTACTAAAAATTCGTAGTGGTCGTATCTTGTGCGAAATGCAGTCTTTAAAACATCCTCTTCCTTAACCTTCAACTGATGGTAGCCAGATCTGAGATCAACCTTGGAGAAGTAACAAGCTCCAACTAATTGATCGAAAAGATCATCAATTCTTGGAAGTGGATACTTGTTCTTGATCGTGCGCTTGTTCAACTCCCGATAATCGATACACATTCTCATTGAACCGTCTTTCTTCTTCACAAATAAAACTGGTGCACCCCATGGCGATGAGCTGGGTCTGATGAATCCCTTATCAGATAAATCTTGAAGCTGTGACATCATTTCTTTCATTTCTGGTGGTGCTAATCTGTACGGCGCACGAGCGATGGGATCGGCTCCAGGTACCAGGTCTATTCCAAATTCTACTTGCCTAACAGGAGGAAGACTATTCAAGTCTTCAGGAAAAACCTCTGGGTATTCACTAACAATGGAAATATCTTCCAGCTTACACTTTTCAGGCCTACTATCTATCACATAGGCTAGATAGCTAGAGCAACCCTTATTAACACATTTACGGGCTTTTACCATAGATATAAGACTGGACTGATGATTCTTTCGATCTCCATAAATTACTACTGATCTCTTATCGGGTAAAACGACATGGATTATTTTCTTATCACAAACTATGTTGGCCTGATTCTCAGCTAGCCAATCCATTCCTACTACCACATCAAATTCAATAAAGGCTATTGGGAACAGTTGTATCGGTACTCCACACCCCTCTATGTCTATCATACAACAATCATAAATCTCTTTAACTGCCACTTGCTTATCATTTGCAGTATCTACTAATAAGGCATGTTTTAACATTTTAGGCTCTAAATGCATGTGAGCAGCAAAAGATGGAGACACAAAAGATCGGTTTGCACCAGAATCAAATAACACTTTAGCACGTGTGGAGTTTATGAAAAATGTACCTGTGACCACATCTGGAGTTTCCTCCGCCTCTTTCGCTGTCATTTGAAATGTACGACCCCTCGTTCTGGGCGGTTCTATTCTTGGAACCACTGGTCTAGTAATGGCTGGCTTCCCCGATGTACCCCCGGATTGTATTCTACCCCGCGGACAATCTGATTGAAGGTGATCCGGAGAATTGCACAAAAAGCAAAATCGTGTTACTCGACAATCCTTTACAACATGCCCAGTTTTCCCACATTTAAAACAAACCCGCGATTCCACTTGACAATTTCCCTGATGGTAGCGATTACATTTCGGACATGGTCTTTCCGCTTGTCGGAACGACGGACGGTTATCAAACCTCTGGAATCTAGACCTCTTTGGATCCTGTGGCGGTCCTTCCCATTTCCTTTTCCCCAAGCTCTTATCACCGGCATCCCTTTTATTATCTCTTTCCACATTCTCGGCAGCATCCACCGCAGCTGTAAAAGTATCTGGCCTTGTTGCAGTCACCAATCTTCGAACTTCTGAATTTAACCCATAAATAAACCTCTCCATTTTCATCTTTTCTGTAGCAACATAATATCCTGCAAAACGAGACTTCTCTAAAAATCGTGCAGTATAATCTCTAACCGACAAATTTCCTTGTTGTAGATTCATGAATTCTTCTTCTAACTGTCTGACAGCAGCTTGTGGGCAGAAGTGCGTTGTGAAAGCTAACACAAATTCCTCCCATACAAAAGTAGTGTAAACATCCGTTCCTCTTGATTCTATATGAGCCTCCCACCAATACAGAGCATCCCCTTTCAGCATCGCAGCTCCATAAAGCACTTTGTCTTCTTCAGCACACTTACATGTCTTGAAGATGGCCTCTAGTTCTTTCAACCACCTCATCGCCTTTACTGGATATCGGTCTCCTGAGTATGTAGGGGGCTTACAACTAAGAAACATTTTATAGTCACACCGTTTCATCATCGGTAAGATAGTAGAAGTAAGTGGTATTTCAACTTCGTGTTCCGGATTTGATCTTTCAGTTTCATTGTGGCGATTATGTTCAAACATAGCTTGTATGTTATCTTGTAACCTTCCCATTTCTGCCATCAAATCGTCCCGTGTAACAAACTCTGTGCCCTGTGGTTGTGTTCTTCCTCCAGTTCGGCCCCCAGTTCCCCTTCCGGTACTGCCTCTACCACGATCTCCTCCTCTTCCCCCTGTTCCTATTGGTGGATTCCCTCCACCCGAATTCCTTCCTCCTCTTTGATTCCTTTGTCTAGTGCCACTTGCCATTCTGTAGATTCAAACAAAGTTAATATACACATAAGCACATACCCTATATAACAAGGTATTCCAGTTCAAACATGCACCTGTAAAATCATAATTACACTGGCCTGGTGTAATTTGAAATTACCTTACATGATGTTCCTTCCACCTTTTATACTTAGCATCCCCAGGTTCTAAAAATAATAGGGACATCCTACTTCACATGCAGTTTAAGTCTAGGTACAGATACTAATACCTAAATCCCTTAAACTAGGGCTCTGATACCATCTGTAACATCCCGCAAAACGAAACATACATATAACATACATTCCATAACATATTTACAACAAAGTACTTCATCATTCACATTTGGTCCCATCTAAAGTCTGAACATAAAAATTCATTACAACTTGATCCACTTTGAATTACATAGTGATAACTAAATTATAACTACAAAAGCATCCGTAGCATCATGATGATAATCTTCTCCAAAGCTAGCCAACAAGTATTCTAATTACTTGTTCTTACTGGAATCACCACCTGGAATACATAATTTTTAAAACAGAAAATGAGGGTTAGACCTAAGGGTCTAGTGAGTAAATCCCTGACATTTGTAATTCATTCAAAACTCATTTATATAAAACACTATTTATATAAATACAAATACCACACACGTAAGATAATACCAACTAACAATTATTCATCATACCTGTCTCATTCCACCTTATCCCTCCACCAATGGCCAAATCAATTGGTTGCGAGCCAATTTATCACACCGGTCCAAAGCCCGGCCACGTATTATATTTTCATATAATCCTCACGTAATTATAATATCCCATTATAATCACTCACGTATGACATATTCATACACTTATCACAATTCATTAATCACATATTGTATTCCAGTAAAATACTCTTTGAAATAGAACTCACCTGATCTTTTAAGCAAGGTCCTTCAAACTTTCTTCAAAATAGATTATCTTTTAACCCAGATCCTTAATATCTGAAACAAATTAAAGCATACATACTCTTTAACACATAAACAGGAAAACCCAACTTTTCGCAACCCACTATTACGAAAAGTTCACTTCTCGCAACCTACAGTTGCGAGTTCCTCACTTTTCGCAACCAACAGATGCGAAAACCTCACTTCTCGCAACCCACAGTTGCGAGTTCCCTACTTTTCGTAACCAACAAATACGAAAACTTAACTATGCGCTTTAGCTGTTTGCGAAAAGTGGACTTTTCGCAACCAAGGCTTGCGAATTCCTACTTTTCGCAAGAAAACTGTTCATTGTCTTTTTCAGATAAGTTCAGCTCATTTGCAGAAATCCATCTTTTACCCAGATTTTGCACAGAAGTGTTCTAAACTCTTTTTAACACTCTAATTGTAACTAAAATTTACAACTTCTTCTAAAATTACCTAAACCCACCTCAAATTCCAAAAGAAGCCAAATTCTCATAAAAGAGAGTTTAAATCAGAAAATTACCTCTTTGATGTTACTGCACTAAACACAAAATCCCAGCTGAGTAACTTTAATCTTCTTCTTCTTCTTCGATGGTTCTTCTTCTCTCTCTCTCTCTCTCTGCCGTGAACGAATTCACACACACACACACACACACTATTTGGGTTTTTGCTTTAATATCTCAAATTGGGATATTCCTATACTTTAAACTACTGAGTCGGTTTTGGCTAACAAGGTTTGGGTAAAATACCAAACAAACCCTAAACTTGCTTCACTTGACCAAAACACACCCTTAAGCTTCTATTACACAATAAAAAGTTATCCCTTAATTTCTTAACTCCATATAACGCTACATAAAGACTTATAAAATTCCAATTTTAAATTAGATAAAATACCTGGTTATTACAGTGTACGAGAAAATGAACACACAAATAGGGAGACGGGGAATTGGCTTCTGTGATATAGATCCATACACCGGAAACAAAAGAAACAAATCTCTATCATCTCTATTTCTCACTGGAAGTACAAGAAAACCTGGTTTTCCAAATCTACTCTCTGTTAGCAAAAGGCGAAAAGTCTCTAGGGAACCTCACATAAGGAAACCTCTGAATATGACAAATGTGTGGTTTGAAAACACAGATTTGTCACCTTCAATCTCTGTCAAAAGAGAATCCAAACCTAAGAAATATATGAAAACTCAAGATCAGATAGGAATCTTCAAGTTTGGTAAACCCGAGACTCAAACACAGGTTGCCTCTGTCTGCATGATAAACTCTGAAAAGAAATTATCGGCAGAGGCTCCTGAGTTCAAGCCTAACGTTTCAGATGAAAAAGAGTTGATAGAAAACGGGAAAAACAACTTTTTTGAAAACTTCTGTACACCTTCTATCGATCAGAATCTCTCTAAAGAAACCTTATCAGATACTTCTGTTAACTTAATAGATAGTCCTTTAGAAAAGGAAGAAAGTGAGTATGGCACATGCTCTGAAAGTCCAGCCTCTGTCGAAAGAGAACTAAGTGACTCAACCTCTGTATATGAGGATGATTCATCCTCTGGCGAATATGAGACTGACTCTAAGTCAGAGATAGGACCTTGTGACACAGAGGATTTTAAACTACCATCTGGAGTTCTTAACAGAACTATTCCTCCCAAGGAGAAAATCACAAGAGTTCCTATCTGTCCAGACTTTTTGGACATGTGTATACAAGCCAAAACCTCTCTTGAGCTTGAGAAAATTAAACAACAAAGGGCTCTGTTTTCTCAAAATCCAACAAGTTCAAAGATTTTAAAATCCTTAAGGCCTATTAAAGAAAAACTAACATGGCAACAGAAGGGTAAATGGGCTAAAAATGACAAATCTTTTTCTTTTGTGACAGTGAAACCTGCAGAAGTTCACCACAGAAGGGGCTCACAGAAGGCTGCTCTCAACAAAGGATTTTGCAAACAAAAAACTAGCCTACATAGGTCTTCTTGTAATAGGAAGTCAAATGTTAGGATAGAATGTAATGCCTCTGTGCCCCCATTTAATGTTTTCAATGAAAAGTTCAAGCAAATCACTTCGCACATTCATTGTTGTCATTGTTTTGATCTCATGTATCGATTAAATCAACACTTCTCAAGTCCACACTGTTTCCTCTCTACACCAAAAAAGAACACTAAATTCAAGGGTAAGAAGAAACAAAATGGTTCTTTAAAAGAAGCTAAAACCAAATCCAAGAATGCTAAGGCAAACTTGAAGATCCCTAACAAAGTTGGACCCATTTGGATATGGGTACCTAAAACTCTCTGATTGTCTTGTAGAAGAAGTATGTGCCAATCTTGTATCTTGACTCCGGATGCTCGAGGCATATGACTGGCAACAGAGGTCTACTATCCTCCTACAAAGATAAACTCGATGGAGGATCTGTTGTCACAACAAGAAGGGGTATATAAAAGGCTACGGAGTCATTAAGAAGGAAAACATAACCGTATGCAAAGTTGCATATGTAGATGGCCTTAAGCACAATCTTCTCAGTGTTAGCCAACTCTGCGATACGGGTTTTGATGTAATGTTCAAAAGAACCTTCTGTTCTCTACAAGGTGAGGACACAGGAGTCGAACTTCTGCGAGCCGAACGAAGAGGCGATCTCTACCTCATGAACTTCTGTGCCAAGAACAAGGAAGACAAGCTCTGCCTTGTAGCCTGTAAAAGTGAAGAAGCCTGGTTATGGCACAGGTTTTGCCACCTAAACTTTCATACTCTAGATAAGCTTGTTAAACTCGATCTAGTCAAAGGTCTGCCAAATGTTAAATTTAATAAAGATCATTTGTGCTCTGCTTGTGAAATGGGAAAACTCAAAAGAGCTTCCCATAAAGGCAAAACTGATATATCTTGCACTAGGCCTCTGTACATGCTTCATGTCGACCTCTGCGGTCCCATTACTACACAGAGCCTAGGTGGCAAGAAATATATACTTGTTCTGATCGATGAATATTCAAGATTTACATGGGTTGAGTTTGTCAGAAAGAAATCAGATGTTCCAAATGTTCTGATAAATTTAATGAAAAGAATCCAAGTTCTGTATGAGTGCAGGATTCAGAAACTAAGAAGCGACAATGGCATAGAATTCAAAAACTCTATCATTGAAGCCTATCTTACAGAAGAAGGCATTTCACAGAACTTCTCTACTGCACGCACCCCACAACAAAATGGCGTGGTTGAACGAAAGAACCGCACGCTTGTGGAGGCTGCAAGAACTATGCTGACAGCATGTGGATTACCAATGTCTTTTTGGGCAGAAGCAGTATCAACCGCATGCTACACCCAAAATCGATCAACCATTGTAAAGAGGCACATCAAGACACCTTATCATTTGATCAACAAAAGGCGACCAAACATCAAATTCATTCATGTATTTGGATGCAAGTGCTTTGTCTTAAATGATAGAGAAGCAAGAGGAAAGTTTGAGGTGAAAGCAGATGAAGGAAAGTTCATAGGATACTCTGCCACTTCAAAAGCTTACAGAGTATACCTTCTGAAGTCTCGATCCATCGTAGAAAGCATCAATGTATCTTTTGACGATTCCTTTCAAAATACTTCTGAACAAATCAGTTCAGAACTCGGTCTAAAGAAGGAATCCTCTGGCATCTCAAAAACAAGAGAAGAAGACTTAAATCTTCTATTTGAAGAGATGTTCCATGATGATATTGATCCCTCTGCTGGAGTCGTCAGAGCCTCTGGAGAAACATCTTCTCCAAACCAGATTGAGTCAGGTATCTCTCTAACTGGTCCATTAAATACTTCATCCTCTTCTGTGAATCATACAGATGCACATGCTGAGGGGGTGCGCACAGAAGCTGAAGATAACACAACCAAGGACTCAACCACAGAGGCTCCTGAAATACCTACTCCAGCGACTACAGAGAAATCAATACCAGAGGAAAATGAAGACTTAGTCTCTACTTCCTCAGAGGAACAAATTCCAACTCTCATTCCAATCCTCCCACAAGCTGAAGAACCAAGCATAAGCACAGAAGAACCATGAACAACAGAGGTTGCACCAGAACCGCAGTGTGCAACCACATAAGTTAATCTTGATGACTCAAATGACCATCTTCCAAGAACAACACAATGGACGAGAAGCCATCCTCCAAGCCTTATAATCGGCGACCCTTCTGAAAAGGTCAACACAAGATTAGCCACTACTATTTTTTTTTCTTTACAAATTTTATCAGTATGATCGAGCCAAAAAGAATCTCTGAAGCCCTAGACGATCCAAACTGGGTAGATGTTATGCAAGAAGAGCTTCTACAGTTTGAACGAAACAAAGTATGGACCCTAGTACCTCTGCCACGAGGGAAACAAGCCATAGGGACAAAATGGGTCTTCAGAAACAAGAAGGACGAGGATGGGGTGGTCATTAGAAACAAAGCAAGATTGGTGGCCAAGGGATATCGCCAAGAAGAAGGCATTGATTACGATGAAACTTTTGCCCCTGTCGCACGGCTCGAAGCAATAAGGATCTTCTTAGCCTTCGCTGCCTACAGAGGTTTCAAAGTGTTTCAAATGGATGTAAAATCTGCTTTTCTGAATGGTGAAATCCAAGAAGAAGTATATGTACAACAGCCACCAGGACTTGAAAGTTCCATGTACCCAAAATACGTGTACTACCTCGACAAAGCTCTGTATGGACTGAAACAGGCTCCAAGAGCATGGTACGAAAGACTTTCAACCTTTCTTCTCAATAATGAATTCGACAGAGGTACGATCGATACTACTTTGTTCTACAAAAGAAAAGGTGGTGAGATTCTGCTTGTACAGATTTATGTGGATGATATTATTTTTGGGTCTACAAATGCACAACAATGCAAAGATTTCGGAAAACTCATGCAGAGTGAGTTTGAAATGAGTATGATGGGAAAATTAACTTTCTTCCTCGGACTCCAAGTAAAACAATCATTAGAGGGAATTTTTATAAATCAAGCTAAATATATCTCTGACATACTTTCAAAATACAGTCTCTCTGATGCCTCTGTAATGAGGACCCCAATGGCCACTGGAAATAAATTATTCTCAGATCCAAATGGCACATCTGTAGAGTGCAAACTCTACAGAGGTATGATTGGGTCCCTTTTATACTTAACCGCAAGTATACCTGACATAATGTATGCCACATGCCTCTGTGCAATATATCAAGCTAACCCAAAGGAATCCCACTATATTGTTGTAAAGAGAATCTTCAGATACCTTAAAGGGACCAAAAATCTTGGACTCTGGTATCCGAAGAACTCTGGTTTTGGTCTTAAGGCATACACAGATTCAGATTATGGAGGATGCAAGCTTGATCGAAAGAGCACCTCTGGGAGTTGTCAATTCCTGGGAGGTAAACTAGTCAGCTGGACTTCGAAGAAGCAGAACTGTGTGTCTACATCTACAGCATAAGCGGAATATGTTGCTGCTGCTAGCTGTTGCTCTCAAGTTTCGTGGATGAAAACTCAGCTCAAGGTCTATGGGTACAACATATTCAAGATTCACATCTTCTGTGATTCCAAAAGTGCCATAGCAATCTCTGCCAATATAGTACAACACTAAAAAACAAAGCATATCGATATTCGTTATCACTTTCTGAAGCATCATGTTGAACATGGCACCATCGAAATGCACTTTGTGTCCACTGAATACCAGCTTGCAGACTTATTCACCAAGGCACTAGATGAGAAAAGATTCCTTTTCTTGGTGGGTAAGTTGGGAATGATTAACATGAGTTGAACCCTCTGTAAGTACGATTTGATCGTCTTGTACAAATGTATATATTTAAACTCTTTTGTATGTAAATTCTTAATCATCAAAAGTTCTGTAACCAACAGAGCTTCTGTGGGATTGTTCAGAATATGACAATCACCACAGAACCTCTGATAACCTTGACCTATGTTCTATGCACAACTTATCTCATTTGATCCAAGCATATGTCAAGGGGGAGCAGAAGGAGACCTTGAACTGATCTACAGAGGTTGATCATTCAAGGGGGAGCCAAAAGAAGAGATATGATCAACCATATCTACAGAAGCCAAGTATTTTTACCGAATAAAGGAGAACCAAAGGTGAGTAACTCGTACAAATCCTTTTTAAAAAAAAAATCTAGGACACAAATTTCAAAATACGTCCTATAAACACTGTTTAAGACATTTCAAACAAGAATTGATCAAAAAGATTTTCGAGCCTTCCGTTATGGGAAATTTAAGGTCATAGAGCTTCTGCTGAGCTCAACAGAGCCTCTGTAAGCCGGATCCTCTAGAACTACAAATTTCATAAGGAAACTCTGTCGATCAACCTTAAATGTCTTCTTTAAGGATTTGTACGTACAAATGCACACACAAGGATACTGGAAGAAAGTCTTATGAGCAAAGAGCTCACTCCACCAAAGAGTCTCTATCGCCTAAACTATACAGTCTAAGAGTATGTCTCGAACAAAATCCATTTCCAAAACAGTTTTCCAGGACACAAATTTCCAAATATGTCCTAAAAACAATGTTTAACACAATGAAAACCTTGGATGATCAAAACGTTCTCTAAATTTTTAGTTATGAGAAATTTTCACTCTCAGAGCCTCTGCTGGCCTCGACAGAGCCTCAAAGCCTCTGTGAATGAAAATTTGGTACTAAAGATCTATCGATCCTCTCCAATGATCTTTCAAACGTTTTTGGAAAAGGTACAAGCATCAGAGGAGACAAAAAGACAAGTTTCAGATTACATAGCTCACTCCACCACAGAGCCTCTGTTGACTCTGACACTTGACCTTTTATGGAAATTCTGTAACAGTATGGGTTATTTACTGCGAGTGACATAACTTACAAAGAAGAAATGCCCACGCGCCAAGCATTAATGGGCCGCACATGACGTCTAATCGTGTTCTGACACTTCTGACATGGCATTCTCCCATTGGACGTGTGTAGCATACGTTCTCCTGGAAAGTTGAACCAGCCGTATATACTCAATTACGGATCCCAAATTTTATTCACTTTCACATATTTACCCTTTCAGATTCCACCATTCTCTTCAGTATAAAACCCAACTTACCATTACCTCTAAACGTTTACGAACTTACTCTCTTCATCTCCTCCGGCGAACCTTGCAAAAACCTGCAACTTCCATTTTCTACTCTCTTTCTTCAATATTAATCCAATGCCTTCCACCTTTAACGCTTCAGAGAACTCCCAAAACCAAGAAATCGCAAGAAACCTAGAACAAGACCACTACAGCGATGAAGCAGATTTTGCTCCGACTACCCGTCTTCTAAACTTCATTGCCCATGAACACTTTGAACGTGTTCTTCCTTTGAAACCAAACAACTACTACCTGGTTCCCTCAAAAGCCACTTTTGGGGAAGCAGACGCCATCCTTCTTCACAATCTGGAAAACCACTATCTTTACCCCCTGTTATCCAAAACTATCAACAAAATCCCCGCCAGATACCTAAATCAATTCTGGATGAGCAGCAGATTTGACCACGCAGATAGACAAATCAAGGGCTACATTTCGAAACCAGACAAATCCGAGCACCTTGAACTCAAGTTCAACAGAACCATGTTCTCACTTGAGTTCAGTCTACCTACCAGAGGTCTTCTTGGCATAAAGCAGTACGCAGAGGAACCCATAGACGAAGAGCTCTGCCGGTTTGTTGAAATGTTGGGGTATAACACAACCCTAAGAAAAAGAAATGATTTCAGAAGAAATCGATTACCCCCTCTGTGGAATACTCTTTTCTCTATTCTTAACAGGTGCCTAACAGGGAAAGTGGGTAGTCCAGATCAGACCTCTCACCAAATTTTGGCTATCATGTATGGGGTATACTACGACCTACCTCTGGACTACGCCACCCTAATGATGCAGGAAATGGTCAACACCATTGACCGCAAAATCTCCTCCATGAAGGCGAAAGGACGAAAGCCCAAAACTCTGCCTCCTCTACAATATCAAAGAATTCTGGGTGTCCTGCTAGAGCCTCTGCTACGTCTACAAAAATGGCCAATGGAGGGACCAACGGCCAGAATGTACCCCCTGAACAAAAACACCCCAACAGAGCACGAAGATGAATACCCTTTCTGCAGACCTCTGCCAAAGAAACTTATGGGATACGCTACAGACAAGACCCTTAAGTTAGATTACGTACGCGATCATAGGACTCCAGAACCGAGTCCTGTGACACCCCCGCGTCTAGGAGCCCCATTAGGAACTAGGGTTGTAGATAGGATGTCAGATGAGCAATGGGCTGCAGCTTTGGCCAAACATCAGCTTGTACAGGCCAACTTTCAAGCTCAGAGGGAAGCAATTATCTCCCCTGCTAAAAAGAGAAAATCCTCTGCCAAGAAGAAGAAGAAGAAAACCTACAAGAAAACTACAGAGGGTACCTCTACCTCTGCTGCTCAACTATCCCCTCCTCATGCAACAGAAGCAGGATCCTCCGCACCTCCCTCTCCTCCAAAAGACAAAAAGAAAAGAAAACTTAAGTCTTCTGAGGAGGGTGCCCCGAAACCAAAGAAAAGGAGGAGCAAGAAGAAATCCAAGAAACCCCACACACCTCTGCAATCCATTGCAGAGGAAGCAGACATGGTCGAAGACATCCAAGACCAACCTCTGCAATCACCCTCACCCATCAATTCTGCAGAAGATCAGGGTGATTTTTCTATCTTCCTACAACAACCTGGTATCGCACACTCTTTAGACCCTTCTGGATTGACTGCAGAAGCTCTATCTCATCATTCAACAGAAGCTCCAAACTTCAGAATCTCTTCTGACTTGGATGATGATGACCAAACCCCACAGAATAATCAGTCTAAGACTCCGGAAGTTCTACAGAACCCCTTCACCCAACCTAGTTTTGATGTTCTACGAGCAAGTCCAGAGGATTTGGCTAAAACCACCACCAAAACCCCACCAGTCATAGTCTCAGAGGTGGACTCTGATGAAGAAGATGATCAGGCAGAAGAAGGACCTATGCATCCCCACGTACAACAATTAATTGGCTCACATCCAACGTACAACTCTTTACGCACTGGTGCAGAAGCCACTACAGAAGTTAGGGTAGAACCACTGAGCCATAGGGTAGCTACAGAGGTTGAGACTATAGATGGAGAAGAAGTGGTCGGATGCTCCACAGAAGCAGAAACTAGAACTGATGCCTGGAATAGGAGAGGCACACTCCCACAACCAACTCCAAGTGCACCCCACATGTCTATTACTGCCAGTCTAGTGGCAGAAGGTAATATTGAACAAGAGCAACACGTCTCGACCCCACCCCAAACCGACCGGGCAGAGGAAATTCCTTCCACCTCTGTGCCACTTATATCCGGGGAACCCATTCAAGGGGAGTCCTCTCAAAAGGACTTACCCTTAGTTCGTGGTCCATCGCCCCAGAACACAATCGCCAACCTTACAGAGGAATTTGTTTCCTCTGCCACGCACACTACTATAGGTCCAAACAGCTCTTCAGAGGAGCTTAGAGTGCACAAAGACGGAGAGACTCTAGACAAGTCTCCGAGTCAACCTAAGGATAATCTTGTACCCACCTCTGGAGTGGATCAAGACAATGTCTTTACCAGAACTTCTGTAGAGTCTGAGGCACAAGATGCCTCTGCTCGAGGATCAGAGGGAAATCCTTCCGCCCCCAACGTACAAACAAGGGCGAAAGAAGGTGACCTAGGAACAGGGACTCACTCTGGGGACGAATGTGTTCCCCCAGAGGTTACACCAAGTCCACATGTCACAAGGGATGAGTTCCAAACCCTTGTCACCTCTGTGGACAATACATTGAAAGAGTTGAAAAGCTCTTTTGATTCTTTTGCAGAAGTTACTTCGCGGGCCTTTACTGATATGAACACCAAAATGGACAACCTGTCCACAGAGGTGCAAAATGCCTTAGCCCAGATGAGAACAACTGCTGATACCTCTGCTGCATCTGCTGCCACTGAATTCAGAAAAGCCGCCACATCTGCATTCAAAACCTCTATCAAACTCTTCCTTGAAACGATGAATGCCAAAGCCTCAACCTCTAAGGGCCTTACCCCTGAAGATGTAAAGAAGGCATTAGAGGAAGTTCAAGAGCAAACTATGCAACAAACTCTGGCGATGAAGACTTCTGACTATATGACCAGAGCTCAGCTGACAGAGCTTGGGCAAGGAATACTTGATCAAATGATAGAATTCATCCGCGCCTTCACTGTTGCCAACGCAAACTATGTCAAAGAATTCAAGACAAGTGTGGGAAAAATGCGCTTCAAGACAGAAGCAGAGGTCCAGACCCTTCTTGGCCTCTGTGACGATCTATGCGCCAAGATGATAGCCGCAGGGGCAGTACCGCCTAAGAAACCCGAGGCTTAGTGCAGAGCAGAGGGTACTAAAGAAAAGGGTTAGGATGACTCTGATGATGACTCTGACGATTCATCAGATCATCCTGAGTAGGAGAATCAAAGGGAAAAACCAAGGGAGAAAGCTGCAAGCAGAGGTCTACCAGAACCACATGTATCCGCAAAACCCCTGAACCAAGTCCCCCCAACAACTCAAACCCAAGGAGGAAACCAGCAACAAACCACAGAGGCTACAACCACCTCTGTGGAAACCCCTCAAGAAACCCCAATCCAAACACAAGTACCTGAAACCAACCAAGATCAACAACAGAAGACCACAGAGGCAACACCCACCTATGTGGAATCAACTTCTGTATTCGGAGCAGATGTCCCAACCCGTGAAGAATTCCAAATCCTAACATCCTCCGAAGAAGATCAACCATCCCAATCACCAAAACCAAAATCACCAGAAGAACTCCCCTCTCCAACACCAAAAACACCAGAAGCTGCAACAACAAAACCCCCATCTCCCACACTCAAAACCAGAACCAAAACCATTGCTCACAAAAGAAAACATCTGAGCAAAACCACAAAAGCCTCACCAACAAAACCCACGTCACCAATAAAGTCCTCCGAAACACAAGTGCCACAACCTACAGAGGCAACTCCCAAAACTACATAGGCACCCTCAGAAATCCAAAAGACAAATCCCACAGAGGCAGCCCCATCTCTACAAGAAGATCTTCAGGCGAAGGCAAAAGACAAAGGCAAGGGGATAATGACAGAGGAACCCAAAAAGAAGAAGCCCAAGCATCAACCAGCAGAAAAATTGATGAAGAGCTCTTTCGATGCATATGTGACACCAAAGCCAGAACAAGAAGACTGGGCTTTCGGTGTTACCCCTCTGTCAAATATACCTGTTCTAGATCCGAAGGCAAAAGTCACAGAGGATCGAGTGGCCCAAATAAAGAAAATAATGGATGCTCTGCGCAGGCCCATGCCTCCACCCGGTACATCTCCACAACAAATGGAAGAAGTAGTGTACAGATATCTGTACAACAGAAGTGCCAGAGATATTCTGCCCACAACCATTCAAGATCCCCACTTCCATGCTGACCTCGAGAACACCTTCACAAGAACAACACCCAAGCCAAAACATCAAGTCTTCTCAGAGTCCAAAATCGACAAAGTCATATACTGTAAGTTCTCTCAAACCAGAACCACACCTAAGGTTTCCTATAACATCTATAAGGTCAAAAGGGAGGACAGAAGCCTTACCCAATTCTCAGATGCTGATCTGAGAAATCTAAGTCCCTACGACCTACCCGACCTTCTGCACTGGACCAAAGAAACTACACAACAGATGCAAATCGAAGGGCATACAGGGTGCTAAGGAAATCCATGAGAGAAAAACTTCTGCTATACACCCTAGTCGACTTTCAATTAAGACGAGATCTCGGAGTGAGAAACTTGAATCTTCGACCACCAGAAGACGACTGCCCATCCTCTGCCATACCAAACTCGATTATTACATCTCCAAGAGTTGGGCTTGTTTATCAAGATCCTGCTGGGAAGTCAAGATTGTTCGTAGAAATGGACTGTCAGAAGTATGCAACAACTACTTTAACAGAGTTCAGAGCAAGCCTTGTGGAGCATAAAGGAACAGAGCTCATGAATCAAGCTCTCACACATAGACTGATAGAGGTCATCGACCAAGTAATCAACTTCAGAAACCTCTGCATCAGTTTCTATAACGAGCTCAGAGAATTAGGATTCGACAACAGAAGTTTCAACGACTTCAAAGATGCCAATGTCTGATATCCTCTACCAACCTCTACAAATCTTTCCTTTCATAATGTACTCAAATGTAAGTGCCTCTGCCATATCTTATGTATGAAAGAAATGTAAAATCTTTTGAGGTATATTGTTTCACCTCTTATTATGTACTTAGCCTAAAACTCTGCACTTTTCAATTTTTTTATTTTTCAATACTTAGGGGGAGATTGTTAGCTCCAATCCTTCTGTTAATAGAAGTATTGAAAAATAGGCTAAGTATAGAAGCCTTCGACAGAGGCTCTGCTGAGTAGCCGAGTAACCGAGAAGACAGAAAGTCTTCGACAGAGGCTCTGCCGGGTTAGCCAAGAATACCGAAGTGAAGAAGCAACAGAAGACTCTTCAAAGCGGACAAGGCCACAGAGCTTCTCTCATACTTGACAGAGCCTCTGTGGTAAAAAAAAGATCCACGCAAAAGATCTAAACAAGGACAAACGTGCTTCTTACAATATCTGCCATTCAAAGGTTCTGAAGATCATTCAGACAAGGCGTAACCTGACAACTCCACGTGTCAAACTCTGATAGGTTTCAGCCTAAAGCAGAATACGGATCATTTAATGAACGTTGTATCTGCAACAGTTCCAGAATAGTGTTTTGTACCTTCCAGCAACTGTTCAAAGCAGTGTCTTAGTACCTACCATCCTTAGTGTCTAGATCTTGTCCCCTTAAGAAGTAGTATAAATAGAAGGTTCATATGAGCTCTTCTATTAAGCTTTGCACGACACACACCTTTAGAGCAGATTCTTATCAAACCTTTCGGTGTTCTTGGTGTTCTTATTATATCAAATACAGTGAATCATTGAGCTATTTATCTGTGTTATTTACACTTCATATATTTGATATTGTGTGTTATTCTACCTCATTATATCTGTTAGTTCATTAAAACGCTTCCGCATTATATATTGTTTGAATAAATTAGATAGAATCATCATGGTTAAGCAAAACAGGAACCAACAAAAATATTATCTTCAAATTGATCCTTGGAAATCATCTCTTTTATTAGACTATTATTACGCTTTTACTCCAATCTCCGTGGGACGATACGTGGCTCTTACCACTTTATTACTTGAAAGAAGATATTAGACCTCATTGTATACTTGTTGTGAGGTTTAATTAGCACACGTCTATCGGTGTATTCAAAGCACTGTCAGCCATCAATTTCCATTTTTGCCTTATCATCTCCAGTCATCAGGGGTTTTTGGGACTTGGTACGCTGCAACTTCTTTAGTGGTTGCAATTGCAGGTACACGAGGAACAATGACCACTAGAACATATAAACCTTGTTTAACATCTCTTAACAAGTCTTTGTCAATACCTTCGCAGAAATTGATCATACGTATTTTACATTGAGGATATACCTCATGGAGTAAAGTGGGAGGTTTGGTTTGAGAACATGCAGTATAAACTGCATTCCAATTTTCATTTGCCATTCGAAGAATACAAGATGAAAGATGGATGAAATTAAGAAGGAAGAATCGACTAAGAACATAGAAAGTTGAACTATTTAAAGAATCAATACGTTGTTTCCTCTTAAATCAAAGAAAATCTCAATTGATCACAGAAATATGAATTAAATCACAAAATCAAGAAAACAAGATTTAAGAATGAAGAACAAATTTAAGAAAGAAAAATGGTCTAACAAAGAGAATCAATAGGATAGATTAGATTGATTCCATTAATATCTAATCAATTTGCTTTGATACCAATTGTAGGAACCCAGATTCACTTTGTATGTGATATATATATATATATATATATATATATATATATATATATGAAAAAGACGAGTGGAAGCAATAATAGTATATCACAAATTAGACCATAAACAGTAAACTACGATAAGAAAGAAATCACCGGTTGTAGAAGGCCATCGTAGCCATATGTATTGATTTGAGAATTCTTGAGATTACTATGACAAACACGAAGAACACACCTAGTATGTGATGTATAACTCTCTAGAATTCCCTATAAAGCCCGTGTCCCGGTATGTTTTTATTTTATTTTGTGTAATGTTTTCTCTAAACATTTGTTTATTAACGGGATTGACGGAAAAGTTCAGAAGTGATTTAGTTTTGGGTATTAGTTGGTTCTTTCGTTAAGTGTTAACGTTTAGGGGTGGAGTTGAAAGTGTTTTAAAAACCAGGGACCAAACTTGTTTTTTTATTGTAAATTTGCATGGAGTCGGCCCATTAGAAGGAACCGACCCCCCTCCTTGTTCCTTCTCGTTAACCCTCGTCCCACGCAAGTCACACGTCGAAACCCTATTACCTCCCCTCCCCATCCCCTTGTTGCTGTTGCCGTCGTTCAAACCATAACACCGTCGGCGCCGTCGAGAGCTTTGTCGGCGAGAGAGAGAGAGAGAGAGAGAGAGAGAGAGAGAGAGAGAGAGAGAGAGTAGAGAGAGAGAGGGGCCGGAACCGTTGTGTGGTGCTGCGTTGTCGTCGCCGAGAGGTAATCATCTTCTTCTTCTTGTTGTTTTCCTTTCTTTCTCGTCGTCGTCGATCAATCGGAAAACCACCACCGCCGCCGCCGCTGGCGGCCATGGAGGCTGTAGGCTGTTGCTGCCGGGAAACCACCAGCCCAGTGGTGGTGTGGGTGTGGTGTGTGTGACGAGATGGAGTAGGATGGTAAGCCCTTCTCGTCTTGTTCTTTTGTTTCGTTTTCTTTGTCGTCGCCGGATTTTCGTAAACCGCCGCCGGCGACCACCACTGCCGGAGGTGGCAGCGGGTGGTGCGCGGTTGTGTCCAGCCCCTTGTAACCTAAAACCCTGATCGGGTGAACCCTAGTTGCAAACCCGAATCGTTTAAACCGTTTTTATAAAATCGTCATTTTATGTGACACCCTATTTTGTCACTGTTTTGTATCGGCCATAACTTTTCCGTCGTAGCTCGGATTGAGGCGAAACCGGTGCCCACGGTTCACATTCTGTGTCGCACACTTTTTGTGTTTTTGCGAAAGTCTGGTTCGGCCTCTAGCTAGGTGTAAAATAGCTGTTTTTACAGCAGGTCCGTATTCGGCAGACTCGCGTCCCATTCTTAGAAAATTCATATTAAATCGTAGGAAAATCGTTAGAACGCGTATAATATGTCCTTGGAAAGCTAAGACCTAGAACCTCCTGTTTGTGGGACTTAATCTCTGGATTAGTGGGTCTAGAGGGGGATAAGCAGGTCCCGAACAGACCTGCAGTTAGACCGAAAATCTGAAATGTCGCTCGTTTAGTCTTATGTTTATAATTGAGGGTTGGGGCGTCGTGTTGACACTTGGTAGCACTTCTTTAGGTGGGAAGAAGTGAGTTGGAGTGGCGGGCTCGTATTGCTGTTTGTGGAATCTGCGTTGCGTATCGAGGTGAGTTCTCTCATTACGTAGAATAGGGATTATATGTACATTACGGTAGTTTGTATGTGTTAGCTGAATTGTTGTGTGTACTAGCTGATTTTGTGGTGCGTAGTACTAGGTTCAATTAATGCCTAGTATAAATGAGTGTTATATACATCTCGGTGGGACCGAGGGCTCGGTGGGACCGAGGAATAGTGTTTTAGTGTTGTGTGAACTCGGTGGGACCGAGTACTCGGTGGGACCGAGGAATTGTGTACAAGTATGGGATGAACTTGGGGAGACCGAGGGATGTCTACACGAGTGTGTTGTATAATCGGGGAGACCGATGGTTTTATATATATATACAGTTGTTGTTATACGATCGGGGAGACCGATGGTTTTATATATATTCCTCGGCAGCACGTGTGTGTTAGTTGATTTGGTTGTGGGTAATATCCAATTGTATTGATGTTTAGAAGAATACCTTTACTGTTGTATTTATTTGGTTGGACCGATGTTCGGCGGGGCCGATGGTTGTATTTATTCGGTTGGACCGATGTTCGGCGGGGCCGATGGTTGTATTTATTCAGTTGGACCGATGTTCGGCGGGGCCGATGGTTGTATTTATTCGGTTGGACCGATGTTCGACGGGGCTGATGGTTGTATTTATTCAGTTGGACCGATGTTCGGCGGAGCCGATGGTTGTATTTATTCGGTTGGACCGATGTTCGGCGGGGCCGATGGTTGTATTGACTATGTAGACCTCGGGGTGCCGAGGTGGACTGTTATGTCCTTGCATGAGTTTGCCTGTTTAGGATATGTTTGTGAACTGGCATGTGTGGATTAATTGTATTTATCTGTGGTTAGGGGTAGTGTTCATATGATTGCTATCCTATGTTGGTGCTTGAATTCACTAAGCTTCGTGCTTACCCTTTCCCTATAAAATTACTGTTTCAGGTGCGAGTGGCAGTAAGGCGTGACGGTACACACTGGCGCGTTGAGAAGACCTTCATATTTATTTATTTTTAAACTTAGTACATTTCCGCTGTTTTATTTAAGTTGATCGTCTAACACAACGAGGTTTTGTTTAAACGTTTATTTTGAGTTAAACGCCTGTGATTTAATTTAATAAAAATGGTATTTTACAAGTTCAAATTTATTGTAATTTTTGGGACGTTACAACTTGGTATCAGAGCACAGCTTGAGTGAATCAAACACACCTCGGTGTGTTTGATCTCAAGTTTGCGACTATAAAATTTTCTTTAAAGTTTTTGGAAAATAAAAGAAAGGAAAATGCGTTTGAGAAACGGTGAGCGAGGGCGCAGTGTGTACAGTCAGCCGGAGCCAAGGGAAAAAGTACAGTACTTAGTGTATTTATTGCTTTCTAGATCATAGGAGTATGAATGCTGGATTGCCTGTGCTATTTACACTGTACTGCTTGTTTGTTGCTTGCTAGTAGGAATTTATGCTAATCATGGTAAGTTGTTAAGTGAATGCCCTGTAGGTTGTATGCAGTAAGAATCACATAGCCTTATAATATTTGATTTAGTTCTATTGCGCAGCTCTTGTTTGAGTCCAACCGTTCTAGGATAGAATCTTGTATTCGAATGTCTATTTGTTTCACGCTGCATGTGACGGGGTATTCTCGAGGCAAGTCGTTATGGTCAGTAGGGATTTCGTTGTAGCAAGGGTAGTGTTTTGGGGTGAAATTCCTAGGGAGCTAGGAAGAGTGTGTACATATGCCGGTGCGGGCATATGTGTATAGTTTTTCGGCAAGGAACTACTTGGGCACTTCGGGACGGGACTCGAAACGAGTGAGGATAGGTGTGAAAGGTAGTAGTAGAGCTCCTACTATCTGAAGCACAGGATCCGTGCTCGAGTCGGGGAAAGTCACGAGGAATCCAAGGAGTTGAGCGTGAGCGTTGTTAGTGTGAGTTATTATGTGCTAATAACTCGTTGTAATATCTACCCAGAATAGCCATCACAAGGAGGAACAACTATTGTAACCCTACTAGTGCAGGTGTGTACTTGAATTGCTTTGATGTGATGATCGTTGGGGTAGTGATGAAGGTTCTAAACTAGTAGTCGTTGGAATAGAATGACGATTCTAGTATTAATCACTTGGAGTGACGATAAAGATGATGTTTGTTTTAAGTAGACCATTTCGGGCCAAGATGGATGATTGTGCTAGAATCATAGGCTTATAGAGCCGACTTTGATTTGAGGAAAAGCCGTAAGTTGATTTGACGTGATTTCCCAACTTGCCCTAAAAGGTTTAAATGTCCGGATGACGATAGTGGGTCGGAGGGATTTGGAGTAGTGTGAGTCGAGACGTAAAATGCCGACTAAGTCATGCACAAAGTTTGATTTTGAAAATAAAATTGCATTAACTAATTCGTGTGTTTCCAATCCTTATATGGATTGTGTTTTGGAATTTTGGGAAATGTTCAGCACACACACAAGATTTCGAATTATGGTTTTGAAAGTGCATGAAACCGTTTTATCACGAGAGTTGCAAACGTTGTTAGAAATTGTTTCATTTTGTTTTTTTTTCCAACGGGCCCTTCGGGTAAGATGATATCCGTGTTTTGTGGTGTTTAAAATGTTGGGCAAATGACTACGGCTTGTGACTTTAACATTGGAACTCCTCCACATATGTTAGAGTTGAGACGGAAAGTTACATTCCACGATGTCTGTATAAAACTATTTGAGTGATTTGGTTAAAATAAGTTTGTTAAACAATGTTGTTTTATGGTTTTACCGTGGAAAGAGATTTTTGGGATTTTGGCGTCTCATTCATGTTGTTGCTTTTAGCAATTTGACTTTGGGGGCACAATGTATGGTGCTATTTTATTGACTTAGAGTCATTGAGTCGTTAAGGTTCATGAAGTTTTGTTTTACGGCATGTTGAGTCGTGTGGGTTTAATTTCACGAGGTGCATATTTTATTTGTTTATGTGACCATTTGGGGAAATTTTGGAAATCAATTTAAAGAACCCCACCTTTTGAGATTTGGTGTGAGTTAATTGGAGCATGTGTGTCATTGCAAGAAAATTTTAAGGAAGTGTTACAAGCTTGCATGCCTACCCCCAGTTAGAGATTTTACGAGGTTTTAGTCGATATTTTCAAATGATAGAAGCGGATTGGTTTCTATCTTTAAGTTTGAAACTTACACGAGACAGTTGTGTTTTAACAAAAATATATTTGTAAACCATTTCATCGTTTGTATGACTAGCTGACGCGCGTAAAAATTTGTTGGTGAACCCTGTGCCACGACATTTTATGATTTAAAAAGAGAAATTTTGGGGTCAAACATCGTGGGACTGATTTTGAAATTATGTGCACACTCTTGTCGCACCCTGTGTAAGGTCGAGTGGTTATTTTAAGTACAGGTCATGAGCCAATCCATACTAGAACCGTGACGGTTCATTTTTAAAGAAATTATTTATTTCGCTTTGCGTTTTGTGAGTAAACTGAGCTGCAATGGAATGATTTTCAACATGATTTTCATATGTGGGACGAGCGTGTCCATTTTTGCGTAACTACCGACCTGGTAATAGTAGTTTTATTGCATACGATCTTTTAGAGATGAAAAATCTTGACGTTGAAAATATTTTGTAAATGATTTTGTAAACCATTTGGGAAATGCGCTTTTAAGTGTTATGTGTCATTTTGAGAATTTTAAAGGTGTGAGTCCTTTTGAAAAACTTTTTTGTTTAACCCGTGTTGAGTTTGGGACTAATGTTGATTTTAGAGTATTGCTTGCTTAAACTTTATTTAAACGCGTTTTTGACCGACTTATGGGTCTAGCAAGCGTGGAGCATTTTGCTCGGTTTTGACTTTGAGATAGTCATGGGTCAATTGCACGGTTTTAATGGCTCGATGTGGAGTCTTGTTGATGGATTGTTTTTGTTGCACAGTTTTGCATTTATTGCACGTTGAGTATTTCCATGTTTGGGTGAGTGAGTCATTCCGGGATAGGCATGTTGTGGGTAGACTGTTTTGCATTGGATCCTTGGACACGTTAGTCAGTCGTTGGTAATGGTCGGTTGGGTATCTCGGGGTGGGACCCCGGTATTCATGTGTTATGACCTTGACTTTCCAGTAGGCACTAGGAGGATATAGCCTTGAGCACTTACCTGGGAGGTAGTTCCGATGTGTTGGGCCTTGAGGCGTTACCTGGGAGGTAGACGTCAAGGTGTATCCTCGATACGACGTAACCTGGCTTCGTAGAACGAGTGTGGAAAATACGTCGAAGGTGGAAGGTTGGGTATTCCACGCGTGTTGGTACTGTAGGTCGAATAGTATCGGTTAAGGGAATGATGCCCTTTGTAATTAAGAGAATAAACGCGCAGTAACCTTTTTGAGGTAAGTGGTATATTTAGGTGTCGACTTTTGGGCTTGAGGCCAAACACCCTTAGTGTAATCGGAGAATTGTAGTCGATTTTAAGGTAATTATGGTGATGGTAGTAGTAACTCTGGAGTGCTCACTTGTGAGGAATGGCTATGGTGGAATGACCTTCGTGGGTGATTATAAATTTATTGGTTTGATGATTCGTGTGAAATAAATTTTGGGAGTCTAGTAGAACTCGTGGAAGTTAATCGACAGTTAATGGTAGGAATGATCGGATTCGAGTATCCTGTAGGGTATATTGGTGAGCACCTTTAGAATGGTTAGAGCTTGAAATTTGAATCGGGATGTATGGAATATCTAAGGTTGGGAGACAACCGAAGTCGTTTGACTAGGAATGATTCCAGTTGTTGGAGTGTTCTTCCGATCGTAATTTCAGTGTTCTTGAAGGAGTTTTGTTGGTAAGAAAAGTATTCGAGAAATTTTTAGACGGTGTGAGAAATTTAGATTCCAGTTAGTGAAGTCCAGTGGCAACACCGAAAGGGTTCCGAGTGGACTTGGGAACCCGAGGCTGAGGTGCGGGAGAACTATCCGGAGCTATTCGCCGACCGAGACTTCGAGGGCGAAATCTAATCCAAGCGGGGGAGAGTTATAAAGCCCGTGTCCCGGTATGTTTTTCTTTTATTTTGTGTAATGTTTTCTCTAAACATTTGTTTATTAACGGGATTGACGGAAAAGTTCATAAGTGATTTAGTTTTGGGTATTAGTTGGTTCTTTCGTTAAGTGTTAACGTTTAGGGGTGGAATTGAAAGTGTTTTAAAAACCAAGGACCAAACTTGTTTTTTTATTGTAAATTTGCATGGAGTCGGCCCATTAGAAGGAACCGACCCCCGTCCTTGTTCCTTCTCGTTAACCCTCGTCCCACGCAAGTCACACGTCGAAACCCTATTACCTCCCCTCCCCATCCCCTTGTTGCTGCTGCCGTCGTTCAAACCACAGCACCGCCGGCGCCGTCGAGAGCTTTGCCGGCGAGAGAGAGAGAGAGAGACAATAGAGAGAGAGAGGGACCGGAACCGTTGTGTGGTGTTGCGTTGTCGTCGCCGAGAGGTAATCATCTTCTTCTTGTTGTTGTTTTCCTTTCTTTCTTGTCGTCGTCGATCAACCGGAAAACCACCACCGTCGCCGCCGCTGGCGGCCATGGCGGCTGTAGGCTGTTGCCGCCAGGAAACCACCAGCCCAGTGGTGGTGTGGGTGTGGTGTGTGTGACAAGATGGAGTAGGATGGTAAGCCCTTCTCGTCTCGTTCTTTTGTTTCGTTTTCTTTGTCGTCGCCGGATTTTCGTAAACCACCGCCGGCGACCACCACTGCCGGAGGTGGCAGCGGGTGGTGCGCGGTTGTGTCCAGCCCCTTGTAACCTAAAACCCTGATCGGGTGAACCCTAGTTTCAAACCCGAATCGTTTAAACCGTTTTTATAAAATCGTCATTTTATGTGACACCCTATTCTGTCACTGTTTTGTATCGGCCATAACTTTTCCGTCGTAGCTCGGATTGAGGCGAAACCGGTGCCCACGGTTCACATTCTGTGTCGGCACACTTTTTGTGTTTTAGCGAAAGTCTGGTTCGGCCTCTAGCTAGGTGTAAAATAGCTGTTTTTACAGCAGGTCCATATTCGGCAGACTCACGTCCCATTCTTAGAAAATTCATATTAAATCGTAGGAAAATCGTTAGAACGTGTATAATATGTCCTTGGAAAGTTAAGACCTAGACCGTCCTGTTTGTGGGACTTAATCTCTGGATTAGTGGGTCTAGAGGGGGATAAGCAGGTCCCGAACAGACCTGCAGTTAGACTGAAAATCTGAAATGTCGCTCGTTTAGTCTTATGTTTATAATTGAGGGTTGGGACGTCGTGTTGACACTTGGTAGCACTTCTTTAGGTGGGAAGAAGTGAGTTGGAGTGGCGGGCTCGTATTGCTGTTTGTGGAATCTGCGTTGCGTATCGAGGTGAGTTCTCTCACTACGTAGAATAGGGATTATATGTACATTACGGTAGTTTGTATGTGTTAGCTGAATTGTTGTGTGTACTAGCTGAATTGTGGTGCGTAGTACCAGGTTGAATTAATGCCTAGTATAAATGAGTGTTATATACATCTCGGTGGGACCGAGGGCTCGGTGGGACCGAGGAATAGTGTTTTAGTGTTGTGTGAACTCGGTGGGACCGAGGAATTGTGTACAAGTATGGGATGAACTCGGGGAGACCGAGGGATGTCTACACGAGTGTGTTGTATAATCGGGGAGACCGATGGTTTTATATATATATATACAGTTGTTGTTGTACGATCGGGGAGACCGATGGTTTTATATATATTCCTCGGTAGCACGTGTGTGTTAGTTGATTTGGTTGTGGGTAATATCCAATTGTATTAATGTTTAGGAGAATACCTTTACTGTTGTTTTTATTTGGTTGGACCGATGTTCGGCGGGGCCGATGGTTGTATTTATTCGGTTGGACCGATGTTCGGCGGGGCCGATGGTTGTATTTATTCGGTTGGACCGATGTTCGGCGGGGCCGATGGTTGTATTGACTATGTAGACCTCGGGTGCCGAGGTGGACTGTTATGTCCTTGCATGAGTTTGCCTGTTTAGGATATGTTCTTGAACTGGCATGTGTGGATTAATTGTATTTATCTGTGGTTAGGGGTAGTGTTCATATGATTGCTATCCTATGTTGGTGCTTGAATTCACTAAGCTTCGTGCTTACCCTTTCTCTATAAAATTACTGTTTCAGGTGCGAGTGGCAGTAAGGCGTGACGGTACACACTGGCACGTTGAGAAGACCTTCGTATTTATTTATTTTTAAACTTAGTACATTTCCGCTGTTTTATTTAAGTTGATCGTTTAACTTAACGAGGTTTTGTTTAAACGTTTATTTTGAGTTAAACGCCTGTGATTTAATTTAATAAAAATGGTATTTTACAAGTTCAAATTTATTGTAATTTTTGGGACGTTACATTCTCTCTCTCTCTAAGTTGTTGCAAAGATAACACAATATATGGAATTGGTTAAGGACGTGCATGATGCAACAAACGGATCTCATATATATAACCCAAATCAGGAAACTCAAACAAATGTCTAATGTAGAAGCTCCACGTGTAAAGGTGAAATAACCGCTTCTAGCTGACATGGCACACTTGGATAGGAGAATCCCACGTAGAGTGTTTGAGTAGAATATTGAACACAAAGGTACAGACAGAAGGGACATGGGGGCTCTAGTTGGCTTGATCATCTTCTGGTTAACTAAACATTCCTCTAATTGAATATCTTCTGGGTAGTCCCTAGTTCAACGTGGCATTCGTAGTTAGAGCTACCTCTATTCTTCTATATTTGGAATCTTTTCAATACTTTTACAATCATAGATACTTAGGGCTAACAAAAGTACAAGCATGTATTGATCAGCAAATCTGATGATTATATGTGTTAAAGTTAAAAGGGAGCATTTAATACAATGGAGGCTACAAAATGTCTTCACTGTGTTAGTTTGCAAATCACCCGTTTTGAAAGAACTTCTGTGTAAAATCTTCAAAGGAAAAATGGCATCAATATCTGATAGTTATCTTAGTCTCTGAGAGCTGAAAGTGAGATTTTTTCTTCTATCTTTCAACGTGAGTAAAATTTTCACCCTCAAATAGTTTAGGATAAAGGTCTTGCCTCCTAGCTTCTGCAATATATTTGTAATTTTATGTTTGAATTAAAACTAAAATTAAAAAGTGAAAATTTACTGTGTTTGTATTCAACCCCTCCCCCCCCCCCCTTTTCTTTCTACAAACACTTTATGTGTGAGTCATTGTGGTCCAAGACCAACACTTACGTTTATAAGATCAACAAAATAAAGTGTTACAATAAGTTTAGGACGTTTTCGAGCGACGTAACAAGCTTTTTAGAACATTTTAAAATAATTGTCGTATTAGCTACTTTATAGAACACTATTTGAAAAACTGTTTTATAAACGCATGGTTCCTATAAAGATGGGTTTATAGGACACTTCTCAAAAGTGTCTTATAAAATAGCTAATACGACAATTTGTTTTAAAAGGTTCCTAAAAAAGTTGTTATGACGTCGAAAATCGTCATAAAAACTTATTGTAATAATTTTAGAATAGACAATTTATCTTTTGGTTCAATAATCTTAAATCCTGTAAGGCACTCTATTAGAACACTTAAACATTTTAAACAACCCGTGAACACGATTTTATTACAGGGATTGTTGATTCAAATCCAACATCGTCTCATTATCCTTGCATGCTACACAATCATTTCATACAAGTAGATTATCCACTGTTGCTGTTGGTCGTGTATTTTGTAAGTGGTAAGGTTTGGTAATGAAATTCATTTTGCTTTTCAAAAAAAAGATTATCCACTATTATAGGTGTCATTTCTTTCATTTCAACATTACAAAGACAAATAAAATGTCATTACTCCATTACAACATCATCTTTAGATCACTACTAAAAAAGACTTTTTTCGGCGAAATTTTTCGCCGGAAAATCAGTGCCGGATTTCCGACAAAATTCAAAAGGATACAAAAAAGTCAACTTTCGCTACTAATATGACAGAAATTCGCCACTGATTTAAAAATAAAAATAAAAATTTATTTCGAATTTTTTTCCCGGCAGATTATATATTTATTTATTTTTAAAAATTAATTGATTAATTTTTTGACGGATTTTCGGTAGATTATTTAATTTTTTTTAAGCAATCTAATTAATAAAATTTTCGGCAGATTTCTGATGTTTTATTTTTTTATTTTATAAAAATAAGTAATTTTAATTAATTAGTGTTCTGATAGATTATTTATTTTAATTTATTTACTTTTAAAAAAGAATAAATTTTAATTAATTAATTAACCGACTGATTTTTCACATGTTTGTTTTCAACAGTCAAATCTGTCGAAAAATATGATTTTTGACGATTTTTTCCGCTAAAAAAAGTCTTTTCTTATATAATAGATACAACAATTATTTTGCAATAACAAACAAATGATTAAAAGTCAAGTTGACTCCTTATTTGTATTTCTATGCTTTGAACTACACAATGGGCAGAAGTAGTGGGATACGATACATGAATGATAATCTCAAAATAATCATCAATATACATATATATATATATATATAAAGAAAAATGTAGGAAAAATGATTAAGGAGAGGCCTCTATGACTGGCTCTTTATCTTTTTTGTTATAAATTTGATTACTTTTAATTGATTTCAACACATTAAATGTTTAAACTGTTCATTTTCTTTTTTAATTTAAATTAAAAATCATTAACCAATATATATTTATTATTATATAAAATATTATTTACCTTTCATTTTTAATTATACAATGAATCCAATATTTTTTATTTAAATTTATAAACTTATTATTATTTTTATTTAATCAATAATGTATATATACTTTTATTAAATAAATTTATTTTTATTTAACTTTTTATAGTTCTTTGTAAGTCAATTTATATATTATTATATATATATATATGAGAATGTAGCAAAATAAGATTAAGGAGAGGCCTCCATGGCCCTTTATATTTTTTGTTATAATTTTGATTTACTTTTAATTGATTTCAACACATTAAATGCTTAAACTTTTTATTTTCTTTTTTAATTTAAATTAAAAACCATTAACCAATATATATGCTTAAACTATCTAAGGACGGTAACATCCTGGAGGCTGTGGATGGTATCCCAGTCTACCCGGGTTCGATTCCAAGGGGATGCAATTGAGGGTATGAGGAGTACCCAGTCCTTGGGTGGTCCAGACTTTGACTGGGCTTACCCCCAGCCTATGGTTGGGCCTTAGGTCCAGCGTAAGCTGGACCGGGATAGCGGCGGATTAGTGGACTGCCCTCGGATGTCCGATACCGCCGGGGAGGCGTGCGTGCGTGTGTGCGTTGTGTTCGTGGTAGTTGATCGAAAGGGTCGATGCCGTTATGCCTTCCAAAAAAATATAAAATATTATTTACCTTTCATTTTTAATTATACAATGAAGCCAACATTTTTTATTTAAATTTATAAACTTATTATTATTTTTATTTAATCAATAAGGTATATGTATTTTTATTAAATGAATTTAATTTCGTTTAACTTTTTATAGTTCTTTGTAAGCTAACAATCAATCAATATCAATATATATATATATATATGAGAATGTATGGAAGGAGGATTAAGGAGAGACCTCCATGACTTTATCTTTTTTGTTATAATTTTGATTTATTTTTAATTGATTTCAACACATTAAATGCTTAAACTTTTCATTTTCTTTTTTAATTTAAATTAAAAACCATTAACCAATATATATTTATTATTATATAAAATATTATTTACCTTTCAATTTTAGTTATACCATGAAACCAACATTTTTTATTAAAATTTATAAACTTATTATTATTTTTATTTAATCAATAAGGTATATATACTTTTTTTAAATGAATTCATTTTTATCTAACTTTTTATAGTTCTTTGTAAGCTAACAACTTATAAATAAATAAAAATTTATTTAAATTTATAAACTTATTATTGTTTTTATTGTTTTTAGTAAGGTAACATGTTTATAAATCAATATACTTTTATTAAATGAATTTATTTTTATATAATTGTTTATATTTATTTATAAGTTAACAATCAAGTTTTTTATTTAAATTTATATACATATTATTTTTTTATTTAATTAATAAGATACAATTTTTTTAGTAAGCTAATAATGCTTATAAATCAATATACTTTTATTAAATGAATTTATTTTTATTTAATTTAATATATTTTTATAAGCTAACAATGCTTATAAATCAACATTTCTATAAAACTGATTAATTTTTTAATCTTTTGAAACTAACAATGCTTATATTTTAAAACTTATATTAAATTTCTTTATATTTTTTTTAGTAAAGCAGGAATGTTACTACGATTGTTAATATATATATATATATATATATATATATATATATATATATATATATAATAAATAAGTAACTAGCATGCCACGTGTCGTCTTTTGGTAAGCCGACTTCAGTATTTTACCGCTTAAACATGTATCGGGACACAGTTTACATTATAAGTTCAATTAGCACAGTCACATTCACTCCTCCTTAAATCTCTCCTTAATTCAATTTTTTTAATTTATACGTTACATTTACTATCCTTATAATTAGGTATGTAGTTTACTTTTAATCCCTTACTTTTTTATTTTTCATTTTAGACTCTATTCATATAAACATAAATAATATATATGAACTAAAATGCATTAAAAAACATTTCTATTTTTTACAAATTATATCATTGTAATCGATTCGTCAATACCTTCGAAATGAGTCCAATATTGAATATTTTTGGATTTAATTATATTATTAAATATCATAAATATATATGATTTAATATATCGTGATTAGTATGAGATTTGTTGAAATTAGTATGGGATTTGATACGAATAATCACTAAATTGTCGTGATTTTCTTTTTGCAATTTCATATCAATTTTTACTTCAAAGTCGAATTCCTTCGACGAATTACAATTCTATCAAATTTCATTCTGTCAACGAAACACCCTTAGAATTATCATAAGAGATTTAATTACTTGGAAAAAAAGATATCACTTATCAACTGACTTTTAGATAATGGGTTCGAACATTTTTCAAAAATATAAATATGCAAATATTTTAGTATAGCATATTTAATTATTTATACTTTCTTAATCATGATTATATTATTTCCTCTAATTTTAATTGAACTACATAATATCAGTTATCAACGGATGATTAGTTAATGATATTTTCAAAGTCAATTTGTTATGCTTCCCGTCAATTTACTTTAAATTAAGCTTTCATAATAGTTGATTTGGTTATAATTATATAAAAAATTTGATTGATATTATTATAAAATATAAGTATACGATTGATATAGATATTTAAGACGTCACGCTTACCAAATCACATCATCTTACTGGATGAATATAAAAGGACCAAGAATGTTACCACATTTAGTGCTTACCGGGTAAATTGTACATAAAATGCCGTTTTGTTGGACTAAAATCTTACCCATTAAGTAAGTGATGTTGGATTTTATTGATAAGCGCTTAACGGGTAAGTGTTCGGGTAAACGACACCTTAATCAAGTGTTTTTATGTATTTTTGCTAATTTGTGGATGTTAAACAAGTAAACAAACTTATGATATATTTTTTCATATATTTAAATTCCATGAAATATCTTGTTGAACGTCACTTAACTTTAGATAAATTAAAATTAGTGTTTGTCTTAAATTGACTTGAAAATTCATCTCAGTTTATACAAGTGTTAGTTGTAACGTCATTTTAAAACGTTCATGTCGCATGGTTGGTGTTTGACAACAATGAAGTTAACTTTTACATTAGGTGTTGGTGTAGTCTATTGTTTTTAGCTAAATTAATGCATTTGTACATTTTATGTACTTAGACCATGATTTTGAATTAGATATAGATGTTTGATTTTGTTTTCTGATTTTCAATGAAATTTGACACCCCGACGCATTGCGCGAGCACCCAACTAGTATATATATATATATATATATATATATATATATATATATATATATATATATATATATATATATAAGCAATTCTTTTATTTCTTAAAAAAATATTACATTATATATTGATTATTTTCAACAATTAAAGCCACTTATGAATTCAAAAAACATTTCATTTTTTCCAATTATGAATCATTAATATATACAAATGAATAATTGTTACAATCAATATCAATCAATATATATAGGGCATAAGAATTGTGTTGTCATTTTATGATTGATTGGGACATGAGTTTTTCTTTTGTGATATTGGACATGAAACAATTGTAAGGTATACTTTTTCATTACTTTTTAAAAAAATTAAAACAAATTCTTATTCTTTATGAAAAATTTATATTTCATTATAATTTGATTGTTCTCTTGGTAATTTAATTGCAAGACTATGTTTAACATCCAACTGTCCAACTTCGCTCATCTCTTATAAATCTTCTCTATTCATCTTATTTCAGTTTTACTTTTTAAAGATGTATATCATACTTGCTTTGTTTTGTCTCCGTTTCTACTTATCTTGAAAGTGTGTCTGATGACAACAACTTGAATGAGGAATCGTTGAAAATTTATAAATTTAAATTTTTTATTATTGTTTTTAATTTTTAATTCATATTTTTATTTCTTTATCATTTATATTTGATTGGAAATGTAATAGGTAAATGCGTATTATGGTCAACTTCGTGTTATTTTCCTAGCAAGGAAATCATGAGTGACGGAGAAGAAAATAATTGTCTGTTGCCCACTTTCTTCAAAAGAAATAGATTAACATATAAACTCTTGCAAGTGTGGTTATGAGGACCATTTTCATATACAACAAATCTACATGTAACAGTTAGTGGAGCTTTTTTTGGGTAATTTTGCATACATTTTGTATGTATATGGTTAATCTACAACATATCCATCATCTCTTGATATTTCCTCTAGAGTTCTTGCTTTATCCATCTCTCAACTTCTTTTTCTCTATTGGGTTTTACTTTCTATGTTCAAGATATGTTTTTTTAATTTTTTGTTGAAATCTTAGTGGGTTATCTATTGGTTGCTCAAAAATTCACAACTAATTAACGGTAAGACAATATTTGTTTGAATAACTTTTTTTCTTTCGATTTTCAAACACTTAGTAGTCAAACATTTTTCAGTATTGTTGTGGATTTCATGAAAATTCCATTTAAAACAACCATATATCGTAATTATTTTATGTTGCTTCTTTTCCAGGTTAAACTCAATTGCTACGAACTTTGGCTGTATTTCATTATCTTCATATTAACATGTATCTAAAGTTCTTCATGGACATTTTCCTTAAGGACATTTTACTTATGTTGGATCCTTTCGGAATTATTATTGTAACAATACAAAAAAATATATATGAAAGTCTCTTTGTTAATCAAAACAATATAAATTAAATTGTAAATAAGAAATAATTTGCGATCACAAGTAGATCTCTTATTGAGAAAAAAGAACAACACACTAGCTATTTGACTACAGAATGTTAGTCGTTTGAACCAGACCGGGTCACAGGAGATTGCGTTTTATTATTTGATAGTTAACGAATGGTGATTAATTTATAAGTTACGTATTTCTTAACATAACTTCGTCACATTGCATGTTGCTTTATTTTCATAAAAATACTCTAATACATTCATCGTCTTATATTACATTTTATTATCAAATTACGTTTCATCTTAAATTGGTTACGCATTTTCTAACATAAATTTCGTCACCGCGCATCGCGCGGTACCAAATACTAGTTGTCTATATTATTATTTAAATTTTTAAAAATAAATATCTATTTTTAAAAGTCAATATCTATTTATCTCCTAATTATAAAGTGGGGAAATTTTCTCTTTCAGTAATCAACGTAAATTATATTTTTATTAATTAAAAAGTGTAATAATTATACATTTTTTTTAAAGGTAAAAAAAAACCCAACAAACTATTTATTTACGATGATTAACTCTGTGAACTATTTTTTGAATGTAAAAACTGTTAAAATTTTTTCATTTTGAATGATCAAGTCTCTGAACTATTCTTTTAAGAAAAAAACATTAAACTTTCTCATTTTTAATGATTAAGTTCCTAAACATTTTTTTACAATAAATAAATTGTTGAACTTTTAAATCTTGGTTACTTGCAATCTTGCATCATTTTAATCCAAAAAAACTACATGTAACCGACTAGGAATGTGCTAGTAAAAAAACAACCTAAATAGGTTTTACTGTTCCGAAACTCTACGCCAATCAAACCACACGCAAACGTCGGTATCACTCATTGTCGCCTCATTGTTGTTTATTCTCTGTATTTCTATCACGTTGTTGGGTAGGGATGGAAACGGGGCAAGTATTGGGCGGTTTTGAGAAACTGATAACAACTTTTTTGTAATTTGTTTAGTTTAATTTTTTAATTTAATCTAGGTTTGATAATGATGCGAGTTATTTTAAATTTGATAATATACTTTTTTTATAAAAATAATAATTAGGTATTCCGTTAGAATTCAATAATTATCTTGATTATATTTGTAATAACCCGAATTTCTAGTATGTACTGAAAGTTTGGTGGCTAATGTCTAAGAATTTAAAGTTCATGTTGAGGGACCTATTTGCAATTTAAGAAAAGTATAAAAGGGATGCTGATCCCTAGGTTTCTTTCATTTACTGATTTCTCCTCATTGATTGTGGCGGTTGAGAAAGGAAAGGAAGGAACAGCAAGAGTTTGAGAAACGATTTACTTTGAGAAATTCTGTCTGGTAAGTAATCAATCACTCAATGTTAATTCTTGCATAGAAAATGGCTGAGTAAGTCAATTTGGTAGTTATTCTTCATGACTGAGCTGTGCGATATAGATGAGAATATTAATAGGGTTTAACTCTTAATCGGTTTGATAAATGGTTTAATTAGCTTTGTATGAGAATGTTTGGGATTGGAGAGTAACACATTTTGATTGTGGAAGAAAATATAATGGTTAATCGGTAGCATTAAGTTTAAAATAAAGAAATTAAGTTTATGTTGTAATCGCAAATACCGGAACTGTATTGGTCCGGAACTGGGCCGAGTCGAGGTAGGATCCGGAACTAGATGTTCCGGAATTGGACCCAACTCATATGATCCGGAATGTAATTTCTTGGGCCGGTGTCTCGCAAGATCCGGAACCTTGATCCAAGTCCGGAACTCGACTTCCGGTGTAGTGGATCCGAAATCCAAATCAACTTGGATCCGAAATGGTGTATGTGGGTCAAGCCCGGAACTTGTTAAATCTTGTTCCGGTATTGCCTCTCGAATAGTACAGAACTTGGGCTGCTTTGGTGGGCCCCGAATCTTGGTTTAAGCGTGGGCCGAAAATGGGACTGCATTCCAATTAAATTCAAAATCCAAGTGGGTCGGAGATCTTTCTCTCTTTTTGGGCCGATAGGTTAATAAAAGAAAAGGGCAAGAATTAATGAAGTCTTGGGTATTTGGGCTTGGCCTAATGTTGGATTCAGGATGGTTTTGGCGAGATCCGACAATTAAATTTATGGTCCGATATAATATTTAAGGGTCCAAATTAGATAAAGTATCTAGGGTCAAGAGGCGAGCTGTCGCTAATTAAATTACGATATGATTTAGGTGTAAAATCGGTTCGGAACAAGACACGTGGTTAGGAGATTGACAACTATCAGGTGAGTTCCCTAAACCCTTTTTACGACGCAAGATGTTAAATGTTTTTGACTGATTATGGTTCATTATGAGCACGAAATGTTTACCAATTGATATGCATGTTTCCCATGAAATTCATATTTTATTTAAAAGAATATTTAGCATGATGAAATAATTGTTATGGTTTACAAAGATTTCCAAGTTGCATGATTTATGTTATGTTGGGAGTATGCTATGTGGAATCGGTTTATACAGTGGGATCAGGGTACCTGGTGTAACAACCCGGTTTCCCAAACATACAACAAATAACATATATTGCATAACATCGTTACTTTCATAAAAGAAAACTATATAATAATTCACATACGGTCCCATAGTCTCAAAACTACAAAATACATAAAAGCTTCCTAATCAACATCAGTCATCAAAAGCATCCTACTCTTTATCCTTTCCTTTGCCGCTATAATTTCCTCGACCTGGAATACATATTTTTGAAAACAAAATGAGGGTTAGACCAAACGGTCTAGTGAGATAATCCCTGTCATTTCAAAATCATTATAAAACCCATTTATATAAAATCTTTTATATAAACACACATATATCACACGTAATTAAATACCAATCAAGACTCGTGCACTGTGTTCAACTCATCCTCTTTCTCATTCTCATTTCTCCTAGCCATGTTAGTTGGTTGCGAGCCAACTAATCCACTGTACAACAACTACAGCAACACCGCTGTACAACAACTACAGCAACACCGCTGTACAACAACTACAGCAAACACCGCCGACTATAGTTTCGGCTAACGTATATTCGTGTAGTGTAATGCACATATAAATACAATATATATATGTACCAATATATCATATTGTCTTTTATAAACCTTTCATTACATTCTAATCACATATCCATCTCAATCATAAACACGTAATCACACCATATATCACATATCCAATCCATACATATCCATCTCATATATATATATATATCACATATATATGTATCCCAGTTGAAAACGTTTTAAAAGTAAAACTCACCTGTTTGTCTTATCAAAATGTTCTCCAAGCTTTTCTCAAAGAATTCAGCTTCACTTCAATTTCACAGAATCTGAAACAATCATATACAAGTATTGCTTTACCACTTTGAACACATAGGGCTTACTAGGACTAAGAGCTTTAGATAACTCTATCTAACTCTTATCCTCAATTGTCTTCCCCAAGCCCGAACTTAAGTCAAGTCCATAGTATTTAAGTCCTTATTCATATTCTATCTAAGAATTAACAAAACACAGGTTACTGGATACTCAAAAGTGTTTAAATTCTTCAAAATGACCAAACAGCAAAAGTATCCGGATACCTCAAATTATCCGGACAACACAACTTTTCCGGACAACGTAACTTTTCCGGACAACCTATACAATCTGGACGTCATCCGGACGTCATCCGGACGTCATCCGGACACCAAAGTAATCCGGACAGTATCCGGTATCTCGTTTCATCCGGAAAACTTAAAGAAAATAGAACTTACCCAGATAAAGAACCCGTCCGGACACCTTTAGAACATTAACCGGACACCACCCACAAACTACCCGGATACTATCAACAATACTACCCGGATACCTTCATCCTATCCGGAAACCTCTGTCTGTTTGCATAATTTCAGCCCAGAAACCGACTGAATTAACCCTAGATATGAAATCGGTTATTCTACTCCGATAGAAACTACCTAATAGCAATTACACACATAATTTGTAAAGGAAACATACCTGAATTCAGTTCCAAGTGCACCAATTGATGCCTTAACCTAGCTTTCTCTTCTTTTCTCCTTCTTGCCTCCAAACACACACACACACACACACACCTTAGGATAATATCTGAGTTTCTGTTGTTTGTGAATTATCTGATTACCAAGGGATAATATCTAACCAATATTTACCCTCTAAACCCTAAACTATCCAATAATGACCCAAAACACCCTTAACTCCTAATTTAACCCAAACTTACCCTAAACATTAAATATAAAGTTAAATAAATTTAACGGAACTAACATTTAACTAACGAACTTACCCGGGGTATTACATCATCTCCCCCTTTAAAGAATTCCGTCCCGGAATTCGGTTTAAGCAAAAAGGTATGAATACTTAGTTTTCACTATTACATCAAATTCCATCAAAACCATATATTCTACTATCAAAAAAAAATCATCCCTCCATTCTCTTTTCCACTTAGAGTCAAAACTAATAACCCTTTGATGAACAAGTATGCTATTCTCAATATTACCAAAACATAAACACTAACGAATCATCATGCTATCGCTACACATTTAAGTTAAATTCACCAAACATATGATCTCTCTTATAATTTCAATCTCAATCAACAATCAAGTTAAAATCGTCTTATTAAAGCTAATTCCGTCCTATTGGTTTCCCCAAAATTTTAAAATAATCATAATCGAAATTTTCTGCCGAATCACCCAATAATCAAATCCCCCGAATATTCAAAATAACTCGATAGATCACTTATATCACAAAAAGAAAATACCTTATACCCACATGAAACTAATCCAAATAACACCACATTTTATGCTTACTCGGAACATTTACCACGCTAATATTACTTTTTACTCCATCAATCTTTCACGACAAACGTCGTGTTCTACACTTTTACCATACTAGCTCAAAAACATAAACATGCACTTTCCATATAAAACTTGCTTAGCAATTACAATCTATTTCTTATACTCTTCCATGAAATAAAATTATACTCAACAAAATCATTTTATATTATGGATAAGTTCCTTAATTTTAACAAAAGCGTATACCTCATTCTACCATTCCCATTTCTCATGCTAGCATAGCATAAC